>OX419705.1:10000-5010000 GCA_948474745.1 Oligia latruncula
CCCGACCGAGGTCTGGGTGGAGACACTGAATCTGATATATCTGTGATCAGACAGCGTCTCCACGTCCTCCACTACGTGCCAGCCATGGACACGGCGCGCGAGAGCGGGGCTAGCGAACGTGAGGTCCACTATTGACCCGCCCCGCTGTCGCACGCATGTCTGCACGCAACCCCGGTTCAGCAGGAGCAGGCCCTGCTCGACCGCCCACTCCTCCACTAACTCGCCCCGCACATCAGTTGTCGGGGAACCCCATGCCGCAGACTTGGCGTTGAAGTCCCCCAAGACGAGAACGGGACGAGGACGACTACGACTGACGACCGTGCCCAGATCCGAAATGACCTGCTCGAGGTCGGCGAGAGATAGGCTGGGGGCGAAATACACCCCCGCGACCATAATATTGCCAAAAACTGCCGTGACATATCCCCGCCCCCGGGTGACGGCCTCAAAGAGCGGGGTGTCCACGGCAGACCTCCTTATAAGCGCCACCGAACCGTTAGTGTCGCACACCCAGTCATCCCTGGGCGGCACAAAATACGGCTCGGCGACGACCGCCACATCGATTGACCACTGCGCCATGCTCTGGAGCAAGAGATCCTGAGCTCTGGCGCAGTGGTTTATGTTACTCTGTAGGAAACATAGATGGACTGGGGCCATTATTGGGTGTCCATTATAGTCTCCTCCCCAGTCCCCGGCGGATCTGCTGCCGCAACCGGTGGGTGAGCCGGTTGCGAGGAACCGGTTGCCTCTGTTGCTACACCAACATCCTGAGAAGCCGGCGGATGAACTGGCTGTGTGTTCCCGGACTTCCTCTTTGTGGGCCTGGCGCAGGCCTTAGTCCCGGTCCGGTGATCGGCTGGCTTGCCGGATGCCGCACAGAGTACGCAGTGCGGCGCGGCTGTGCAGGTGCCAGCCTTATGACCGGGCTGACCGCAACGGAAGCACAGTTGGCTGCGGTCGACCCCCGCGGTGCACCGTACACCCACATGTCCCGGCTCGAGACAACGATAGCACCGCAAGGGCTTGGGCGTCAAGAGCGCCACCTGCGCCGAGACCCATCCTACCAGCAGTCTTCTGCCCTCGTTTAGTTTGTTGGCCGCCGCTACGGGACAACTTACTATTACTGTCCCGAGGCCAGAGACACCCCTACGGATTGTACCCGCCTTTACTTGTTCAGGCGGGCAGTTTCCGGCCTTCGAGATGGCGGCGGCGACCTCCTCAGTGGTGACAGAGTCGTCCAGGCCCGAGACTCGCAAATCTGCACATTTAGTGGGTCTGGACACTCTGACGTCTTCGCTTCCGAGAGACGCCTTTAACTTTTCGGCAAGGGCGTCTGCCTTGGGGGCACTTGTAGCCCCCGAGATTTCTAGGAGTCGGGCTCCGGTAGCCGTAGGCTTGCACCGGAGGCCCGTTATGCCGAGATCACTAAGAGAAATTTCGGCTTTCGCCTTGGAAAGGATCCCGGCATATGTCAGACCCCTCTCCTCCGCGCCAGGCTGCAGCGTCAGAACCACAGCCGTTGATCGAGGGGCACGGAGCCTCGCAGCCCGTGCTTGAGCCACCCTCTCTTCCTTCTGGGCCCGTTGCCTGGCCTTGCGGCGCGCCTTATTTTTATCTCGTTTGGCGCCCGCAACCGTCCATTCCGCTTCCCTTTGTGAAGCGGCGGGTTCAGGGTCGCGCTGACTTTGGGATTGTGTTGGCGGCGCTGTAGATGTTGCCGCTGCACCCGACTTCTTCTTCTTTTTGCTCTTCTTCTTCTTTTTCCCATTAGCCGTTTCTTGAGACAAGGCTATTGGGGTTGTCTCCTCCATTATAGCAGCCGCTTGTGCCTGTTGTTCGGCACGAGGCGCTGCGGCTTTGGCCGCATAAGATAACGCCGGTACGCTGCGTTGGTCTGCAGCTAGAGGAGGGCGCAAGATCCTCCCCTCTAACACCGAGAATCGGGCGTTGAGACTTGCCAACTCCTGACGGACAAGGCGAGCCAACTCCGACTCTGGTGGCGGCTGCTGCTGTGCGGGCTGCTGCTGTGGACGCTGCTGTGTGGGCTGCTGCTGTGGCTGCTGCTGCTGCGGCTGCGGCAGGCCCAACTCCTTCCGGAGGTGCTCGCGGCGGAAGGACGCCATCTCCGCCTTGAGCTCCTCATACTCCTTGCGGAGTCCCGCCATTTGGGCCGCCAGCTTGGCATTTTGGGCCCTCAGTAAGGCTGCCTCCTCGCTTGTGGTGCGGCTGAGTAGCACCTCGGCACTCTCCAGTATTGAGGCCGCAGCCTCTTTGAGTGCCTTCTGGCTAACACCACTGAGGCCAACCTAACCTAACCTAACCTAACCTAACCTTTTTTTTTTTTTTTTTTTTTGTTTGCGCTGGGAAAAAATGCATTACGCATACCCTCCCATCGGGGGATGGGGGGCTATGTGGGACTCCCCGGGCTGACCCGGTATACCCACTAAAATAACCCAGCGACACTCCCGCTTCGTCAGAGTGGCGGGGGACTGGGAAACCGGCAAAGCCTTGACATCCAGTCCTCCGCCGACGATGGCCCTCCAAGGCGGACCCCTCACGCCCCCCCCGTGGGGAGGGGGAAGGGCCCGGGAGTGACAGACGAAGGTGGTGATGGGTGCAATGCGGGCGGAGGCACCCCCGTGCCTGTCGCCCGCCCATCGCCACCATGAGGAAGGAGAGGACGGCGCCTTCTCCGACCCCTTCGTCTGCGGAGCGGCGCAGCGAGAGGGTCATCCTCCCGCGCGCGCTCCGCCTCCTCCTTTTGCGAGATTACGTCCTCGCAAAAGGAGGCTACCGCTGACCAGGCCCCCTCGCTCTCCAGCATGACGTTGATCACGCTGGGGAGCGAGAGGTCCTGTCCGACCACCGCGGTCAGACCGCGGCGCAGCTCGGACCACGCTGGGCACACTTCGAGCGTGTGCTGCGCCGTGTCCTCCGCCGCGCCGCAGTCGTGGCAGGCCGGGGTCTCCTCCCGCCCGATCCGGTGCAGGTGCGTTCCGAAACAGCCGTGGCCGGACAACACCTGCACCAGGCGGAACGAGAGGAAACCGTGGGACCGCTCGAGCCAGCCCTGCAGGACCGGACCGAGCGCGTCCAACGTGCGGCGGCCGAAGGCGGCGGTGGCGAGGTCCTCCGTCCAGTGGAGGACGATGGCGTCCCTCGCCTCCCGCCGCACGGCTTCCCGCTCCTCGGCGACGGGGCGCTCCCCGAGCGCCCTCCGCTGCGCAGACCACTCGTAGACTCTGGCCAGCACCCAAGCCTCCAACTCCCAAGGAGGGGTGCCGGCCAGAGCGCACGCCGCCGAAAAGCCCACCGAGCGGTAGGCCCTCGCCACCCGCAGTGCAATGGCCCTTTGGGGCTTGCGGATGGCGGTCGCGTTCTCCCTCCTGTGCAGGGAGTCCGCCCAGATTGGGGCCCCATACAGGGCCATGCTCTTGAGGATGCCGGCATACAGGCGCCGGCACTTCTCCTTGGGCCCCCCCAGGTTCGGGAGGAGCCACGAGAGGGCGTCAGCGGCTTTCAGGAGGCGCGTCGACAGCCCGCTGAAATGCGGGCCGAAGCGCCACCTGTCGTCCAGCACCAGACCCAGATACTTCATCTGGGGCTGGACCTCTACCCTGACGCCCTCTACGACGATGTGGGCGTCTGGAGGGCAGCGCTGCCGAGGCCCGCGAAAGAACACGGCCTCGGTCTTGTGCAGCGCCACCTTCAATCCCAGGCGGCGGATCCTCTCTGCGACCAAGGATCCGCCAGCCGAGGCCAGACAGGCCGCCTCCGCAAAGCTCCTCCCCCGGGCAGTGAGGAGAGTGTCATCCGCGTAGCAGATGACACTCGTACCCTCAAGGAGGGCCCCCCTCAAGAGCCAGTCGAACCCGATGTTCCACAGGGGGGGCCCCAGCACTGACCCCTGCGGAACACCGGACTCTGCGCCGTACCGCCTCACCGTGGCCGTCTTGTCCACAAGGAGGACCTCTCGGCCCTCCAAGTAGCTTGCCAGGAGGTTTCGCAGGTATTGGGGCACCCCGTGATACCGGAGCGCCTCCAATATCGTCGAGTGGGGGACGGAGTTGAAGGCATTTGCAATGTCGAACGACACCGCCAGCACTCCGTCCCCCGCCTCCACCGCCTCCTTCACCTGGCCTTTGAGCAGGGCCAGCGCGTCGATCGTCGAACGCCCTCGACGGAAGCCGAATTGGGCGTCCGACAGATCCGGCCCCACCCCCCGCAAAAGGCCATTGAGCCGGGACGCGACGATCCCCTCGAACAGTTTACCGACCTCATCGAGCAGGACGATGGGCCGGTATGCCGATGGGGAGTCCACCGGGCGTCCCTCCTTTCGAAGGAGGCAGAGCTGCCCCTCCTTCCAGATCTTCGGGAACCTCCCAGCCGTAAAGCACGCGCTGAAGAGGTCCCGAAACCTGTCCTCCATTTGGGAGGCGGCGATCGCCACCACCCGTGCCGGGACGCCGTCTGGTCCGGGGGCCGTCTTCTTTGCGCGGAGGCTGAGGACCCCTTCGCGGAATTCCGACGCAGTCACCGGAGGGACCTCCTCCTCCGGTGGAGCCGCCCCTTGCGGGGGAGCCATCGTTGGTGGGGCGAAGTCGGTCCTGCGCGGAAACAGGGACCGGACCACCCCATCCAGCAACGCTGGCTCGAGGGTCTCCGTCAGGGGGGGACCATAGGGGCGGAGCTGGTTCCGCGCCGCCTTGTACGGTCTCCCATACGGGTCCCTGTCGAGACCCTCCAGCATCTCGGCCCTCGCCGAGTCCTCTGCAGCGCC
Organism: Oligia latruncula; assembly: GCA_948474745.1. Classification (NCBI taxonomy): domain Eukaryota; kingdom Metazoa; phylum Arthropoda; class Insecta; order Lepidoptera; family Noctuidae; genus Oligia; species Oligia latruncula. The sequence goes on from OX419705.1 coordinate 14,778, forward strand.
CATTGCAGCCTTCAGGACCGTCTTCGCCTCTCGGTAAGAGGCGTAAAGGCGGTCCTCTTCCGCGGGGACTCGGTTTCGGGCGCTGCGTCGTCGGCTCCGCGTGTAGGCCCTTCTGGCCGCCACGCAGGCGCTCCGGAGACCCGACAGCTCCTCCGTCCACCAGTAGACGGCACGACGGGGAGGCGGGCGGCGAGACCGAGGCATGCTGTAGTCGCACACCTCGGTCAGGGACCCCCTGAGCCGGACCGCTGCGGCGTCCACGTCCAGGACCTCGACAGGGGGCGACAGCCAGTCCTGGAGGAAGGCCGCCTCCTCGGCTGCCTCTCGGTCCAGGCGGGTGAGTGCCCACCGCGGGAAGGGAGATTGCCCGGCGCGGGCCGTCCCCCCCCCCTGGGTGGAGATGTCGAACCGCACATATCGGTGGTCCGACAACGTCTCCACCATCTCCACCCGCCAGTTGACGACGCGGGCGGCTAGCGCGGGGGTGGCAAACGAGACGTCCACCACCGACCCGCCGTGTTGCCGCACACACGTGTGGACCGCCCCCCTGTTGAGGAGGGACACACCGCACGAGGCCGCCCAAAACTCGACGGCACGTCCCCGGACGTTGCAACCCGCGGCCGGGTTTCCCCAGGCCGCCGACTTGGCGTTCAGGTCGCCCAGCACCACGACCTGGCGTGGCGCCGCCCTCCCTACGACCGCGGTGAGGACCTCGAGGAAATCCTCAAAGTCCGAGAGAGGGCGGTTTGGGGAGAAGTAGACCCCTACCAGGGCCATGTCTCCCCACGCGGCGGCCACGTATCCCGGTCCCCTCTCTAAGAGCGAGAGGGGAGGGGAGTCCGTGGAAGACCGCGACACCAACGCCACCAAGCCGTCCCGGTCGCCCAGCCAACGGCCGGGGACCGAGTAAGGCTCGGCGACCACCGCCAAGTCCACCAACCACTCAGCCATGGTCTGCATCAGCAGATCCTGGGCTGCCCTGCAGTGGTTGGCGTTCGCCTGGAGGATGCGATGTTCGACCCTATCCATCGATGGACATCGCACCCCCCTCCGCAGCCACCGTCGCAGGAACGACGGTGCTCTTGGCAGCCGCAGCAGGACCGGTCGGCGCCTGCGCTTTGCCCCGCTTAGGGGGAGGATTGCAGTTCCTCCCCTTCATTATGTGGCCTGCCGGGCAGCCACTGGCGGCACACACCGCGCAGTGCGGCGTGGCGGCCTCGCAGGCGGCGGCCTTGTGGCCCTCCTTGCCGCAGCGGAAGCACGTGTCCGTCCTGTCCACCGCGGACGGACACAGGGGCCGGGTGTGTCCAATGCCCAGACACCGGAAACACCTCAGAGGCTGCTCCTCGAGTGCCCGGACTGCACCCGAGCTGAACCCGACCGTGATCCGTCCCTTGGCCAGGACGGCTTTGGCGGCGGTGATTGGGCACTCGAGGCGTATGGTGCCCATGCCGCCGCGGCCGGGCCTTATGGCCCTGCCTTGCACCGCCGCGATGCCGCAGCCCCCTATGGCTGCGACCGCCGCCACCACCTCCTCCTTGGTGACGGAGTCGTCCAAGTCGGCCACCTCAATGGCCGCCGACTTGACCGGCCGGGCCACCTTGGCCGAATCCGACACGACCTCCGCGAGCTTGGCTGCGAAGAGGTCGGCATGGGCACTCCCCTCCGCCCCCGGGAACTCGAATATTCGAGCCCCGGCCTGCGTCTTGCGGCAGGTGACGCTGCCGATCCCCAATTGGGCGGGGTCGGCATTGGCACGCGCCCGCACCAAGACGGACGCGTACGTCTCCCCCCGTTCCGCAGCCTCTGCGGTGAGCGTCACCACGACGGCCGCGGTTTTCGGGGGGACCAGGCGCCCCTTTCCCCTCCCTTTGCCTTTCGCCGTCCCCTTTCCCTTGCTGGTCGTCTGCGACTGGGTGGGAACGGTGGCGGCGCGGACGGCAGGGTCGGCCGTCGCCGACTTCTTGCCCTTCCCCTTGCCCTTGCGGACCACTTCCGTCCACGCGTTGGACGGGGTCGTCGAGGGGAGGAGGAGGGCGTCTTCCGCCTGGGCGGAGGTGGACGGTACCGGCTCGCACCGCGTAGCATCCGCCGCAAGCGGTGGTCGGAGGCGCTTCTCCGGCAGGAGCCGGTCCTCTATGCCTGCGATGCAGGCTCTTGTGAAGGCCCTCTCCTCCCGTACTACCTTGCGGATAATTTCCTCAAGGTTGGAGGAGGGGCCCTCTGCCGCAGGGCTCGTCTTGGCCTGTTGTGGCCGGGCCGTGGCCTCAGCCAGCTTTTGATGAAGCTGGCTGACCTCCAACTGCAGGCGATCCACCTTCGCCTGCAGTTGCCGCGTCTCGTCGCTGGCTTTTCGTCGCACCAGCTCCGCGACGACACCGCGCATGCTGGCGGCCCTACATTTCAGGGCCTTCTGTAGCGTGCCCTTCAGGTTGGAGGACTTAGAGGCGACCTCAACAATCTCCTCCTCGTCCTCCTCCGCCATTTTCTCTAGCTCCGCCAGAGAGTGGTCCGCGTATAGGACGCGGGACGCACCGTACCCGGACTTAGCCCTGGCTAGGTGCGCCCGCTTCTCCCTGGCGGCAACTCGCTCCTCCAGCTCCCGCTGTAGCTGATCCCGCCGGGCCAGGTCCAGCTGGCGTTGGGCGTTCGCGAGCCCAACGACATGGGTCTCCGCGGCCACCGTCGGCTTTTTAGCCTTCGGCACCCGCGTCGACCCCGAGGCCGAGGAGCCCTCGGACCCACCACTGAGGTGAGTTCGCTTTCGCGATCGGGAGTCGTCCAAGTCCGACACACTGACAAGTGAGTCGTTGTCGGACGAGTCCTCCGCCGTGCCAAATAGGCTCGCCGCTGAAGGCGCGCGGCTAACCTCTGACGCCGAAGCGTCGGAGGGTTGGCCCTGAGAAGGGCCTTTGGTTTGGCCCTGAGAAGGGCCTTTTTTCTTTAAAAATCGCCCGCAGGCATCCCGCATAGGGCTCGACATTCTTTCCAAACAATTCGCAGACGCACAAGACAGTAAAATAAGATAAAATCGCTACGAAGGCACAGTGCACTTTGGCCGTACCCAGTCTGCCACTCCGTTACGGTGGTCAGAGCTGGGCCGTTTCCAGGGGACACGACGAGGACGTAAGCACTGTGGGGTGGTCCCCCAACCTAACCTAACCTAACCTAACCTAACCTAACCACAATTACTTTGCACCACGGAGACGGATTCTGAAGCAGTTTTCGGCGCAGTCAATCTTAATTAGGCTCTGTCCTACCTTTCCAACTACTTGCTTGCATAATTAATTGATAAAATGTGTTTTTATTGATTTTTCGTAATTTTCGCTAATTAAAAACACTAAAATCTCCTTTTTCTCGAAATTCTTCCTATAAAATCCTTCTGTTTGTTTATTATTAATTACTTACCTGCCGCACCTTCAGTCTGGACCGTGTTTCATAGCCGGGCTTGCCGGTTAGAACACCCAAATTAATACTTACGAAATTCTGAAAATAAAATCACGTTTTATAGTTTAATTCCAAAAAATTGTTCTAAACCTACCTCCGTACAGTCGATTGTTGATCAGCCCGCGCGCAGACGCGTGTTTTGACACCACCCACGTGTGTCTAGCTCAAAAAATCGAAATAAGTCTCACATACCGTCTTTGTTCAAAGTCCACCTTAGCGGAGCAGCAAATAACACAAATTACAATTACTTTGCACCACGGAGACGGATTCTGAAGCAGTTTTCGGCGCAGTCAATCTTAATTAGGCTCTGTCCTACCTTTCCAACTACTTGCTTGCATAATTAATTGATAAAATGTGTTTTTATTGATTTTTCGTAATTTTCGCTAATTAAAAACACTAAAATCTCCTTTTTCTCGAAATTCTTCCTATAAAATCCTTCTGTTTGTTTATTATTAATTACTTACCTGCCGCACCTTCAGTCTGGACCGTGTTTCATAGCCGGGCTTGCCGGTTAGAACACCCAAATTAATACTTACGAAATTCTGAAAATAAAATCACGTTTTATAGTTTAATTCCAAAAAATTGTTCTAAACCTACCTCCGTACAGTCGATTGTTGATCAGCCCGCGCGCAGACGCGTGTTTTGACACCACCCACGTGTGTCTAGCTCAAAAAATCGAAATAAGTCTCACATACCGTCTTTGTTCAAAGTCCACCTTAGCGGAGCAGCAAATAACACAAATTACAATTACTTTGCACCACGGAGACGGATTCTGAAGCAGTTTTCGGCGCAGTCAATCTTAATTAGGCTCTGTCCTACCTTTCCAACTACTTGCTTGCATAATTAATTGATAAAATGTGTTTTTATTGATTTTTCGTAATTTTCGCTAATTAAAAACACTAAAATCTCCTTTTTCTCGAAATTCTTCCTATAAAATCCTTCTGTTTGTTTATTATTAATTACTTACCTGCCGCACCTTCAGTCTGGACCGTGTTTCATAGCCGGGCTTGCCGGTTAGAACACCCAAATTAATACTTACGAAATTCTGAAAATAAAATCACGTTTTATAGTTTAATTCCAAAAAATTGTTCTAAACCTACCTCCGTACAGTCGATTGTTGATCAGCCCGCGCGCAGACGCGTGTTTTGACACCACCCACGTGTGTCTAGCTCAAAAAATCGAAATAAGTCTCACATACCGTCTTTGTTCAAAGTCCACCTTAGCGGAGCAGCAAATAACACAAATTACAATTACTTTGCACCACGGAGACGGATTCTGAAGCAGTTTTCGGCGCAGTCAATCTTAATTAGGCTCTGTCCTACCTTTCCAACTACTTGCTTGCATAATTAATTGATAAAATGTGTTTTTATTGATTTTTCGTAATTTTCGCTAATTAAAAACACTAAAATCTCCTTTTTCTCGAAATTCTTCCTATAAAATCCTTCTGTTTGTTTATTATTAATTACTTACCTGCCGCACCTTCAGTCTGGACCGTGTTTCATAGCCGGGCTTGCCGGTTAGAACACCCAAATTAATACTTACGAAATTCTGAAAATAAAATCACGTTTTATAGTTTAATTCCAAAAAATTGTTCTAAACCTACCTCCGTACAGTCGATTGTTGATCAGCCCGCGCGCAGACGCGTGTTTTGACACCACCCACGTGTGTCTAGCTCAAAAAATCGAAATAAGTCTCACATACCGTCTTTGTTCAAAGTCCACCTTAGCGGAGCAGCAAATAACACAAATTACAATTACTTTGCACCACGGAGACGGATTCTGAAGCAGTTTTCGGCGCAGTCAATCTTAATTAGGCTCTGTCCTACCTTTCCAACTACTTGCTTGCATAATTAATTGATAAAATGTGTTTTTATTGATTTTTCGTAATTTTCGCTAATTAAAAACACTAAAATCTCCTTTTTCTCGAAATTCTTCCTATAAAATCCTTCTGTTTGTTTATTATTAATTACTTACCTGCCGCACCTTCAGTCTGGACCGTGTTTCATAGCCGGGCTTGCCGGTTAGAACACCCAAATTAATACTTACGAAATTCTGAAAATAAAATCACGTTTTATAGTTTAATTCCAAAAAATTGTTCTAAACCTACCTCCGTACAGTCGATTGTTGATCAGCCCGCGCGCAGACGCGTGTTTTGACACCACCCACGTGTGTCTAGCTCAAAAAATCGAAATAAGTCTCACATACCGTCTTTGTTCAAAGTCCACCTTAGCGGAGCAGCAAATAACACAAATTACAATTACTTTGCACCACGGAGACGGATTCTGAAGCAGTTTTCGGCGCAGTCAATCTTAATTAGGCTCTGTCCTACCTTTCCAACTACTTGCTTGCATAATTAATTGATAAAATGTGTTTTTATTGATTTTTCGTAATTTTCGCTAATTAAAAACACTAAAATCTCCTTTTTCTCGAAATTCTTCCTATAAAATCCTTCTGTTTGTTTATTATTAATTACTTACCTGCCGCACCTTCAGTCTGGACCGTGTTTCATAGCCGGGCTTGCCGGTTAGAACACCCAAATTAATACTTACGAAATTCTGAAAATAAAATCACGTTTTATAGTTTAATTCCAAAAAATTGTTCTAAACCTACCTCCGTACAGTCGATTGTTGATCAGCCCGCGCGCAGACGCGTGTTTTGACACCACCCACGTGTGTCTAGCTCAAAAAATCGAAATAAGTCTCACATACCGTCTTTGTTCAAAGTCCACCTTAGCGGAGCAGCAAATAACACAAATTACAATTACTTTGCACCACGGAGACGGATTCTGAAGCAGTTTTCGGCGCAGTCAATCTTAATTAGGCTCTGTCCTACCTTTCCAACTACTTGCTTGCATAATTAATTGATAAAATGTGTTTTTATTGATTTTTCGTAATTTTCGCTAATTAAAAACACTAAAATCTCCTTTTTCTCGAAATTCTTCCTATAAAATCCTTCTGTTTGTTTATTATTAATTACTTACCTGCCGCACCTTCAGTCTGGACCGTGTTTCATAGCCGGGCTTGCCGGTTAGAACACCCAAATTAATACTTACGAAATTCTGAAAATAAAATCACGTTTTATAGTTTAATTCCAAAAAATTGTTCTAAACCTACCTCCGTACAGTCGATTGTTGATCAGCCCGCGCGCAGACGCGTGTTTTGACACCACCCACGTGTGTCTAGCTCAAAAAATCGAAATAAGTCTCACATACCGTCTTTGTTCAAAGTCCACCTTAGCGGAGCAGCAAATAACACAAATTACAATTACTTTGCACCACGGAGACGGATTCTGAAGCAGTTTTCGGCGCAGTCAATCTTAATTAGGCTCTGTCCTACCTTTCCAACTACTTGCTTGCATAATTAATTGATAAAATGTGTTTTTATTGATTTTTCGTAATTTTCGCTAATTAAAAACACTAAAATCTCCTTTTTCTCGAAATTCTTCCTATAAAATCCTTCTGTTTGTTTATTATTAATTACTTACCTGCCGCACCTTCAGTCTGGACCGTGTTTCATAGCCGGGCTTGCCGGTTAGAACACCCAAATTAATACTTACGAAATTCTGAAAATAAAATCACGTTTTATAGTTTAATTCCAAAAAATTGTTCTAAACCTACCTCCGTACAGTCGATTGTTGATCAGCCCGCGCGCAGACGCGTGTTTTGACACCACCCACGTGTGTCTAGCTCAAAAAATCGAAATAAGTCTCACATACCGTCTTTGTTCAAAGTCCACCTTAGCGGAGCAGCAAATAACACAAATTACAATTACTTTGCACCACGGAGACGGATTCTGAAGCAGTTTTCGGCGCAGTCAATCTTAATTAGGCTCTGTCCTACCTTTCCAACTACTTGCTTGCATAATTAATTGATAAAATGTGTTTTTATTGATTTTTCGTAATTTTCGCTAATTAAAAACACTAAAATCTCCTTTTTCTCGAAATTCTTCCTATAAAATCCTTCTGTTTGTTTATTATTAATTACTTACCTGCCGCACCTTCAGTCTGGACCGTGTTTCATAGCCGGGCTTGCCGGTTAGAACACCCAAATTAATACTTACGACCCGCCCTATAGCGACGGGTAGATAAACTTGGTGATTTTTACGAAAATATTTTTATTCCATTTTAGCGTTCCCTGTTGCTTTTAAAGCCGACAGCTGTCAATCTCCATCAAAACACTCTCCCCTGAGCCACTAGAGAGCCAGTTTTATCGACAGAAGTAAATAAAACTAATGGAAAATGGCATTAGTCCACACTCCCCCTCGTTCTGTCATCCCCCCACCCCCGATCAAAGTTCCTCCCCTCCCCGCAGACTCTTCAGAGGCTACCAGCATAGAATCATGCATCGCCGTCATATGCAGACTTGCTGAATGCATCAAAACCAGCGTAAACGAGAACAAAAGCGTCACGGCCACCAATAAAAAGACCATTGCTCTGGCGTCGGATGAAATACGCATAGCGATATCAAAGCTCCCTAACTTCGCTCGTTCTTCTCAAGATGAACTTGGCCAGGATGGACAACCACCATCTTACATCGGCGACCTCAAAAACGAAATCATCTCGAGTGTAAAGACAGAAGTCCAAGCCATGAAAAACCTCGTCAGAGCCGACGATGATAATGGAGCACTCCGAAAGGAGATTGCGACTTGCGTGCGAGAGGAGTTGACCAAGCACCTCACCACTATCACGAATACACCAGCAGCACCAGCGTCACCAACTTACGCGCAGGCTGCTAGCGCGCCTGCATTTCATCGTCCAACCAAAGACATACCACCTAACAGACCTGCCCTCATCGTCTCGGCTAAATGCGACACACAAACGCGCCAGGAAGTCGTTGAGTCCTTTCGGAACAGCGTCAGTTTCCGCACCACCACCTATGCGCCTTCGAAAATCCAGTCCGTGTCCAATAATAAACTAAGGGTCGAGTTCGAAACGGAGAAACAGCGCGACGAGACCCTTAAGAAACTGGAAAATTCCACCCAGCTTACCGCGGAACCGGCAAGGAAACTGCGACCCATGCTTATCCTCAAGGGTATCTCAATAGACACGCCCTCGGAGGAGCTGGTCGACATCATTCGCGGCCAGAACGAAGAGCTATCGCCCCTCATTGAGAAGAACGACGACCTGCGACTCGCCTTCAAAAGAAATAATAGAAACCCAAACTTATACAACGCCATCTTAATTGCTCACCCCACCCTATGGCGTAGAATAGTCGACATGGGAAGAGTTTGCGTCGACCACCAACGCGTGCACTCAGAAGACTTCTCGCCGTTCATCCAGTGCAAAAAGTGCCTACAGTTTGGGCACATGAAAACTAAATGCACCGCGAAGCAATCCCCTTGCGCCTACTGCTCTGAAGAAGGCCACAATATTGAAAGCTGCCCGATTCGGGAGAAGAAAGGCACGCCTAAATGCATCAACTGTCACCTACACAACAACAAATTCAGCACCAACTACGACGTTGGGCACAAGGCCACCTCACACATTTGCCCCCGAGTAAAATCACTTAAAATTAAAATTATCAGCCGCACCGATTATGGATAAGTCCCTCATTAAAGTAGTACAGTGTAACATTGATCGCTCAAAAAACAGTTTCCACGAATTCCTTACATATTTTTATAAAGGCCAATATGACATAGCTTTCTTGACCGAACCTTACATAGGATCTGGCAAGGAGGTAAAACCTATATCAGGCATCGACATCTTTCAATTCTCCAACGGATGCAATGTTAAGGCATGCATCCTCGTCAAACCTGGGTGTGGTGTGGTGTTGGGGGAGTCCGGAATGTCTTCGGCCAACCTAAGCGTTATCCAATTACAAACCGACCACCAGAAATTTTACCTGGCCTCTGCTTACGTAGAGCCAAGAGACGACCCTTCCTGCACGCTTGAAGCAATAGACTGCCTCCTCAAAACCACATCGCAACACAAATGCATACTGGGGGGAGATTTTAACGGCTGGCACCCTGCGTGGGGAAGTGAAAAATCTAATCCCAGAGGAACCAGCCTTCTGGAACTCGTCTACGCCAACGACATGTACATCTGCAACAACGGAACCACCCCGACTTTCGAAACAGTAACGCACGGTCGCGACCGATCGTCTATCATTGATGTGACGCTTGCGTCTGCCTCAATGATAGACTTGGTTCGCGGTTGGAGGGTCAACCTGGACTGTTGCGCGTCCTCGCAGCACAACGCCATCGACTTTAGCATCGCTTTCCGCAGACCTACAACGAAAATAAACAACACCAACTCAACCTTCGTATTTAACACCAAAGGAGCAGACTGGGCAGACTTTAAAGATGCTGTGCTGCGCAGAATGACTTTATCGGACGTGCTCGATAGGGATGTTCCCAACCTCGATGTTGATCAGCTGGAGTGCCTCGTCCACCAAATTACTGACCTGATGCGTGACAGCTGCAGTGAGACCATGCCTATTAAAGGTCAGAACCATAGGCGCACAGCTCCATGGTGGACCGAGAGCCTCGAAACCCAAAAGAGAGACATCATAAATCTCCACAGACGAATCCACACTGCGAAACGGCAAAGATTACCTCTTGAAGCCCTTCTGGAGGAGAGCCAAAATAAGAAAGCGGTCTACTCGGAAGAACTCAAAAAGGAGTCCACGAAAAACTTCCGCAAATTCTGCGAACTCCAGCAGAAAGAGAACGTCTGGTCGCTGACCAACCGACTTCTGAAAGAGACTGCGCCCAGAAGACCACCCATCACCCTCAAAGTAGGAGGCAAGTTTACCACCGATGGAAAGGAGACAGCCACTGCCCTCCTAAACCACTTTTATCCCGATGACACCTGCGACCATATGCCAATACAAACACAACTTCGACATCAATACCATAGTCCTACTATCAACACAATAAACGACCATCCGTTCACGGAAGAAGAGGTTCTCGAGCAACTTAAACAGATAAGCCCCAGCAAAGCCCCCGGCCTCGACAACCTCACATCCGATATCTGCCTCCAATTCACCGCACATTACCCGCAACTGATAACCGATATCATGAACAGATGCCTCGCCCTACAGCATTTTCCCCGAATCTGGAAGGAGGCCTATGTCAAGATCATTCCCAAACCGGGAAAGGATGATCAGACAGATCTAAAATCATTCCGCCCCATAGGCCTCATCCCAGTATTCGGGAAGCTCCTAGAAAAACTATTTATTAAAAGGGTATCCCACCACGCTGAAGTCGGCAATCAACTAAACCCTCAACAATACGGTTTCCGTCAACAAAGGAACACCACCCAAGCCATCCATACCGCTCTAAATTACATACATCACGCTAAACAGAACCACAAACTAGCCATAGCAATATCACTAGACATAAGGGCGGCGTTTGACAACGCCTGGTGGCCTGCTCTGTTCCATCGCCTCAAACACATCGGTACGCCGCATAACATCTATGGGCTAATTAGGAACTACGTGCAGGACAGAACCGCCACGTTGGATCATGCGGGAGTCCGAGTGCACAAAACTTTGACTAGGGGCTGCATTCAGGGATCCGCATGTGGTCCGGTCTTATGGAACCTAATTCTCGATGAGCTCCTGGACATGGAACTGCCCTCGGGCTGCCATATGCAAGCCTTCGCGGATGACGTCCTGCTGGTGGTTACGGCAGACACACCTGATGCAGTGGAACAACTCACCAACAGCATTCTCGCTAACATCAGCGAATGGGGCAAACGCGTGAAACTGACCTTTGGCCCGGCAAAAACCCAAGTCATCGCCTTCACGCCAAAAGCGAAAACCGCGCAACTTCAAATGGACGGCACCGACTTGGCTTTTGTGCCAGAAATAAAACTGCTTGGCGTCATCCTAGACGAAAAACTTAGGTTTAATAGCCACCTAAAATATGTGCTGGGCAAAGCAACTCGCATATTCAACAAACTTCGAATGTACATTAGGTGCACATGGGGTGCACATCCGGAAAACGCTCGCACAATCTATTTGCACGTTATAGAACCGATTATCACATACGCTGCAGGTATATGGGGACACATAGTAAACAGAAAGTGCGTAAAGAAGCAACTCGCCAGCCTTCAGCGGGGATTCGCACTAAAGGCCATCCGTGCCTTCCGGACCGTCTCGACCACTGCCGCCCTGGCACTCGCAGAGCTTATGCCTCTCGATTTTAAGATTCAAGAAGTCCATCACGTCGAGACTGTCCGCCTCACCGGCACCAGCCACCTTCTGCCAGCGGACATCACCCCTGAATGCCCCACGCCTGTGCGCGAGCTACTACACCCGGCAGAAAGACTGCCCAGATCAGTCACCAGCACGCATAGACACGATGAAGTCGAGACTGCCCAACTGCAGCACAACATCTATACCGACGGCAGCAAACAGGACGATGGTGCCGTCGGAGCGGCCTTCGTTTGCTACGATCCGGGAGGGAATGTTGTCACCAAAAAGTTCAAACTCCACAATACCTGCACAGTCTTCCAGGCTGAACTGTTGGGCATCCTGGAAGCTTGCAAATGGGCACACAAAAAGGGACACATAAACACCACAATCTTCTCGGACTCCCAGTCTGCAATACAGGCAATCGCAGACCGAAGCAATACTCACCCACTTGTCACGCAAATACACAAAACCATTTACGCTCACACACACACACGCATGAATACCCCACCACACATTATAACTATCAAGTGGGTGAAAGGGCACAGTGGAGTTGCCGGCAACGAGGCTGTAGATGCTGCAGCAAAACTGGCAACTCGACTTCACAAAACTCCGGACTACAATAAATACCCGATGTCATACGTCAAACGCGAATTAAGGCTGGCTAGCCTGGCTAAGTGGCAAGCCAGATACGCATCAAGTGAGCAGGGACAACATACCAAATCAATATTTCCAAAAATAACAGACATACACAAATACCGAAAATGTACCGATCCAAACTTTTATTTAACTCAAATCCTAACAGGTCACGGATTTCATAAAAAGTACCTACATCGTTTTAAAATCACTGCTGACGATAATTGTCCCTGCCACGACGACACGGTACAAACCCTCGACCACCTCCTCAGGGATTGCCCCAGATTCGCCATGGATCGCATGCAGTATGAGGCAATCTCTGACAGATTTGGTATCACGGCACATGACATCGGGATGCAAACGCGCAAACCAGAAGTCCTACTCGCTTTCACTAAATATGTCACGAAAATCCTAAGCGAACTAAAACATTTTAATGGCACTTAGAGATCCAAAATGTATATTTGTTAACCTAATCTTCAACGATTCTGTATTTTTATTTATATTTATCACTTATTATCATAATCTTCATTGCGACTATAACTTTCTATAAAAAACTATATCTGTATCCAATAGCAGATATTGTGAAAATAATTTAATCAAATACCTTACGCGAATCCCACATCAAATAAATAAAGCGAAACAATTTAATAAACAAAAAAAAAAACCTAACCTAACCTAACCTAACCTAACCTAACCTTTTTTTTTTTTTTTTTTGTTCCGGGGTGGAAAATCCTCATGGATGTCCGCCGCCCTGGGGTGGGCGGCGGGGTCTGTCAGACTCTTACTGACTAAAAACCACCCCGGTGTTCCATCCCACACCTACGCCGGGGGTCGCGGGAACGTACGATCCTTCCGCAACCCCCGACTGGTGCCGGCCCGCCACTGCAGGCCTCGTCGGGTCAGGGGGGGGAGTGAGGTGTTTGACTCCCCCCGTGACGTCTAAGAGGGGCGCGCGTGGAACACTACGCGCCGCCACCTCGGGTCCTGATGTGTGGGGGGCGGCGGACGTCCCCAAGTCCGTCGCCCCTGGACCCATTTAGGGGGGCTGGAAGAGGGCGTTGTCCGCCCTCCGCCTACGCCCGGTGCGCCTGCTGCGGGCCGGGTGAGTGGACGAGATCTCCCTCTCCCTTTCCGCAGCCTCCTTCTGCGAGATGACCGTTTCGCAGAAGGAAACCACCGCGTCCCAGGACTCTTCGCTGCCGACCATCGACTCGACCACGGCCGGCAGCGACAGGTCACTGCCTACTTCTGAGATGAGGGCACGGCGCGGCTCCTCCCAAGCGGCACACTCTGCCAGCGTATGCCACGCCGTGTCCTCCCGGCAGTCGACGCAGTGGTGACACCGGGCGTCCGGCTCCCTGTTTATGCGACACAGGTACTTCCCGAAGCAACCATGCCCCGAGAGCACCTGCGTCACCCGAAACGACAGGGAGCCGTGCCTCCTCCCGAGCCAGCGCTCGAGCACTGGCTGGACCGCCCCGATGGTACCGAGGCCGGCGGTAGGGCGTGAAAGCCTGTCCCGCCAATCCGCCACCAGGACCTCGCGAAGCTGAGACCGACGCAGCTCCATATGGCGCTGCATCAGCCTTTCGCCTCGCGCCCGCGCTTCCTCACGCCACCGGTACAGTGACGCAAGTACTTTCGCCTCCAGGTCCCAGGGCGGGGATCCAGCCAGTACGCAAGCCGCCTCGTAGGAGATCGTGCGATAGCCCCGAACGACCCTGACGGCCATCGCTCTCTGCGGCTTCCGCAAGACTGCGATGCTGCCGGCCGTCAGGTCAGTCGCCCAGATCGGGGCCCCATACAGGGCCATCGATCGCACGATCCCCACGTAGAGCCGCCTACAGGCGGCGCTCGGGCCCCCCAGATTGGGAAGCAGCGTTGACAGCGCCCCAGCCGCGCCCAACAATTTGGGCGCCAGCCGCCGGAAGTGGGGGCCGAAATCCCACCGGCTGTCGAGCACCAATCCCAGGTACTTCATGGTAGACTCGACAGCGATCCGAGCCCCCTCGACCACGATGTGTGAGCCGGGCGGCGGCGCCCGCCGGGGGCCATGAAACACCATGGCCTCCGACTTGTTGAGGGCCACCTCCAGGCCCAGGCGACGTATGCGGCTCACCACCTGTGACACCGCATCCGTCACTAGCAACGCTGCCTCCCTGTGCGAGCTCCCCCGGGCAGTGACCAGCGTGTCACCGGCATAACACGTCAGGTCCACGCCCGGTTGGAGCTCACCCCTCAGCACCCAGTCGTACCCGATGTTCCACAGGGGCGGGCCTACGACCGAGCCCTGCGGAACACCGCACGACACGCGGTGCTGGTGTTCGCCATCGCGTCCCATATAGGTGACACTCCTCTCCGACAGATAAGCCCCAACAATGCGGCGGAGGTAGGGAGGCACCCGATGATACCTCAGTGCCTCCCGAATACAACTCCAGGGCAGGGTGTTGAAGGCGTTGGAGATGTCCAAGGACACCGCCAATAACACCTCGCCCCGGGCCACCGCTTCCTCCGCCAGGACTCTCACCCGCGACACAGCGTGAATGGTGGAGCGCCCGTGCCGAAAACCGAACTGGCTGCCGTCCAGGTCCGGCCCCTCTCCGCACAAGTGGCTGACGAGGCGGGCTGCGATTATCCGCTCAAACAGCTTACCCACCTCGTCTAGCAGCACTATGGGCCGGTACGCGGACGGCGAGTCCGCGGGGCGCCCCGGCTTCCTGAGCAGGACCAGACGACCAGATTTCCACAAAGTGGGAAACCGGCCCTGCTCAAGGCACGCTGTGTAGAGTCCTCTCAGTTGGGGCTCAAGCTCCTTCAGAGCGAGGGTTAACACGCAGCCGTGGATCCCGTCGGGCCCCGGAGCCACGTTCTTGGCCCGGAGCCGCATCACGGCTGCCCCCATCTCTGCCTCTGTCACCTCTGGGACGCTGATGGCGTTCTCTTCAGCAGACTCTGCGGCTGTGGGCAAAGCCATCGGCGGCGGAGTGTGCTCCGCTCTTGCCGGGAAGAGGGCTGCGACTACCTCCTCCAGCAGCTCGGGTTGAAGACTCTCCGTAAGTGGGGGCGCCGCGGCTCGAAGTTTCCCTCGAACCGCGCGATAAGGGCGCCCCCACGGATCCCCGTCTAGAGTCTCCAACATCTCCTCCCTGGCTCGCGTCTTCGCCTCGTCGATGGCCAGCCACAGAGTCCTCTTCGCCGCGCGGTACACCTCATACAGCGCGGCTTCTTCGTCAGGGACCCGACGACGTCTCCTTCGGTATCGGGTGTACCGGCGCCTGACCGCCACGCACGCGACGCGCAGCTGCGCGATCTCGGCGGTCCACCAGTACACCTGGCGCCTTGCCGATTGTGCGTGGACCCGGGGCATGGACGCGTCGCTGATTTGCGTCATCGCCCCGCGGAACCACAGCGCCTCCTGCTCGACGTCGACGGGTCCTTCCGTTGCCGACTCCCGGAACCAGGCCTGGACAATAGCAGCCTCCTCGAGAAGCTCCCTGTCGATGCGCTTTCGCGCCCAGCGCGGACCGTCCGCACGCGGGAACCTAACCTTTTTTTTTTTTTTTGTTCCGGGGTGGAAAATCCTCATGGATGTCCGCCGCCCTGGGGTGGGCGGCGGGGTCTGTCAGACTCTTACTGACTAAAAACCACCCCGGTGTTCCATCCCACACCTACGCCGAGGGTCGCGGGAACGTACGATCCTTCCGCAACCCGCGACTGGTGCCGGCCCGCCACTGCAGGCCTCGTCGGGTCAGGGGGGGGAGTGAGGTGTTTGACTCCCCCCGTGACGTCTAAGAGGGGCGCGCGTGGAACACTACGCGCCGCCACCTCGGGTCCTGATGTGTGGGGGGCGGCGGACGTCCCCGAGTCCGTCGCCCCTGGACCCATTTAGGGGGGCTGGAAGAGGGCGTTGTCCGCCCTCCGCCGACGCCCGGTGCGCCTGCTGCGGGCCGGGTGAGTGGACGAGATCTCCCTCTCCCTTTCCGCAGCCTCCTTCTGCGAGATGACCGTTTCGCAGAAGGAAACCACCGCGTCCCAGGACTCTTCGCTGCCGACCATCGACTCGACCACGGCCGGCAGCGACAGGTCACTGCCTACTTCTGAGATGAGGGCACGGCGCGGCTCCTCCCAAGCGGCACACTCTGCCAGCGTATGCCACGCCGTGTCCTCCCGGCAGTCGACGCAGTGGTGACACCGGGCGTCCGGCTCCCTGTTTATGCGACACAGGTACTTCCCGAAGCAACCATGCCCCGAGAGCACCTGCGTCACCCGAAACGACAGGGAGCCGTGCCTCCTCCCGAGCCAGCGCTCGAGCACTGGCTGGACCGCCCCGATGGTACCGAGGCCGGCGGTAGGGCGTGAAAGCCTGTCCCGCCAATCCGCCACCAGGACCTCGCGAAGCTGAGACCGACGCAGCTCCATATGGCGCTGCATCAGCCTTTCGCCTCGCGCCCGCGCTTCCTCACGCCACCGGTACAGTGACGCAAGTACTTTCGCCTCCAGGTCCCAGGGCGGGGATCCAGCCAGTACGCAAGCCGCCTCGTAGGAGATCGTGCGATAGCCCCGAACGACCCTGACGGCCATCGCTCTCTGCGGCTTCCGCAAGACTGCGATGCTGCCGGCCGTCAGGTCAGTCGCCCAGATCGGGGCCCCATACAGGGCCATCGATCGCACGATCCCCACGTAGAGCCGCCTACAGGCGGCGCTCGGGCCCCCCAGATTGGGAAGCAGCGTTGACAGCGCCCCAGCCGCGCCCAACAATTTGGGCGCCAGCCGCCGGAAGTGGGGGCCGAAATCCCACCGGCTGTCGAGCACCAATCCCAGGTACTTCATGGTAGACTCGACAGCGATCCGAGCCCCCTCGACCACGATGTGTGAGCCGGGCGGCGGCGCCCGCCGGGGGCCATGAAACACCATGGCCTCCGACTTGTTGAGGGCCACCTCCAGGCCCAGGCGACGTATGCGGCTCACCACCTGTGACACCGCATCCGTCACTAGCAACGCTGCCTCCCTGTGCGAGCTCCCCCGGGCAGTGACCAGCGTGTCATCGGCATAACACGTCAGGTCCACGCCCGGTTGGAGCTCACCCCTCAGCACCCAGTCGTACCCGATGTTCCACAGGGGCGGGCCTACGACCGAGCCCTGTGGAACACCGCACGACACGCGGTGCTGGTGTTCGCCATCGCGTCCCATGTAGGTGACACTCCTCTCCGACAGATAAGCCCCAACAATGCGGCGGAGGTAGGGAGGCACCCGATGATACCTCAGTGCCTCCCGAATACAACTCCAGGGCAGGGTGTTGAAGGCGTTGGAGATGTCCAAGGACACCGCCAATAACACCTCGCCCCGGGCCACCGCTTCCTCCGCCAGGACTCTCACCCGCGACACAGCGTGAATGGTGGAGCGCCCGTGCCGAAAACCGAACTGGCTGCCGTCCAGGTCCGGCCCCTCTCCGCACAAGTGGCTGACGAGGCGGGCTGCGATTATCCGCTCAAACAGCTTACCCACCTCGTCTAGCAGCACTATGGGCCGGTACGCGGACGGCGAGTCCGCGGGGCGCCCCGGCTTCCTGAGCAGGACCAGACGACCAGATTTCCACAAAGTGGGAAACTGGCCCTGCTCAAGGCACGCTGTGTAGAGTCCTCTCAGTTGGGGCTCAAGCTCCTTCAGAGCGAGGGTTAACACGCAGCCGTGGATCCCGTCGGGCCCCGGAGCCACGTTCTTGGCCCGGAGCCGCATCACGGCTGCCCCCATCTCTGCCTCTGTCACCTCTGGGACGCTGATGGCGTTCTCTTCAGCAGACTCTGCGGCTGTGGGCAAAGCCATCGGCGGCGGAGTGTGCTCCGCTCTTGCCGGGAAGAGGGCTGCGACTACCTCCTCCAGCAGCTCAGGTTGAAGACTCTCCGTGAGTGGGGGCGCCGCGGCTCGAAGTTTCCCTCGAACCGCGCGATAAGGGCGCCCCCACGGATCCCCGTCTAGAGTCTCCAACATCTCCTCCCTGGCTCGCGTCTTCGCCTCGTCGATGGCCAGCCACAGAGTCCTCTTCGCCGCGCGGTACACCTCATACAGCGCGGCTTCTTCGTCAGGGACCCGACGACGTCTCCTTCGGTATCGGGTGTACTGGCGCCTGACCGCTACGCACGCGACGCGCAGCTGCGCGATCTCGGCGGTCCACCAGTACACCTGGCGCCTTGCCGACTGTGCGTGGACCCGGGGCATGGACGCGTCGCTGATTTGCGTCATCGCCCCGCGGAACCACAGCGCCTCCCGCTCGACGTCGACGGGTCCGTCCGTTGCCGACTCCCGGGACCAGGCCTGGACAATAGCAGCCTCCTCGAGAAGCTCCCTGTCAATGCGCTTTCGCGCCCAGCGCGGACCGTCCGCACGCGGGGCCGGCAAACCGCGGCCGCCGGCGGTCTGGGCGGAGACGTCGAAACGGATGTACCGGTGATCCGACAACGTCTCCACCTCCGCGGCGACACGCCAGTCGCGGACACGGCTTGCGACAGCGGGGCTAGCGAGCGAAACGTCCACTATAGACCCGCCCCGCTGCCGCACGCACGTGTGTACCGAGCCCCGATTTAGGACAGTCAAGCCAGTCGTGACCGCCCACTCCTCCAGCACCTCGCCCCTAGCATCGGTCACTGGAGATCCCCACGCCGCAGACTTGGCGTTGAGATCCCCCAGCAACAGCACCGGGCGAGGGTGGAGTCGGCCCACGACGGCACCCAACTCGACAAGGAACCTCTCGAAGTCGGCGAGACTCTTGTTGGGCGAGAAGTACGCCCCAACCGTGCCAATGCCATCCACGAGGGCGGCCACCCAGCCGTGACCTCGGGACGGGTCGGCAAGAGCCCCGCCAATGATGGCTACCAAACCGTCCAGGTCTCCCACCCAGTTATCCCTGGGGGGGACAAAGTACGGTTCGGCAACCACAGCCACATGAATCGACCACTCTGCCATGCTCTGGAGCAAGAGATCCTGAGCTCTAGCAGAGTGGTTGATATTGCCCTGGAGGAAATGGTAGAGCGCCATTATGCGCAATCCATTCCCTCCGCACCATTCCTAGGCCGGGAGTCGGCCGCAGGGCTGCCAGGCTGAGGGGGAGGTAGAGAGCCCCCGGCAGCCTTGGCACCCTTTCTCTTTCCTTTCTGGGCAGGCACGCCACAGGCCTTTCCGCCCGCTCTGTGCCCAGCGGGCCTCCCTGCAGCTGTACAGAGGCTGCAGTTTGGCGCCGCGGAGCACTGGGCCGCCTTGTGGCCGGCCTGACCGCAGCGATAGCACTGCTCACTGCGGTCTACGGAGGTGCACCGTGCCCTAACATGCCCAATGTCGAGGCAACGGTAGCACCGCAAGGCCCTGGGTTGCAGCAGCTTCACCCTCGCTGCAACCCATCCCACCAACAGACGCCCAGCGTCGGCGACTTTGTTCGCCGCCGCCACCGGGCACCGTACCCAGATCGCGCCGAGCCCGGAAGCGTCGACGCGAATCTCGCCCGTCCGCACGTTCTCGGGCGGACATCCTCCAGCTCTGGCGACGGCCGCCGCGACCTCGGCCGGAGTCGTCGAGTCGTCCAGTCCGTCGACGCGCATTTCAGCGGTTTTCATCGGCCTGGACACCCGAACGTCCTCCGGGTTGAGGACCTCCCTCAGCTTGGCGGCCAGGACATCCGCCTTTTCACCGCTAGAGGCACCCGACACCTCTAGCAGTCGCGCCCCCGTAATCGCCGGCCTCATTCTGAGGCCGGACGGTATGCCAAGGTCGGGGAACGCGACTTTGGCTTTTGCCTCCATAAGGACCGCCTTATAGGAGACGCCCCTTTCGACGGCTCCGGGCTGCAGCGTAATCACTACAGCCGCGGAGCGTGGGGCTCTGACTCTAGGTGGCCCCTGAGCCTTCCTGGGTGCCGGTGCTCCAGCGGATGCCAGTGGCGGCTGCGCCGCTGTCTTCTTCCTACGGCGGCCCCTCTTGACGACCGTCGTCCAGGTCTCCGTCGCAGTCGCCGAGGGTGCGGTCGCCGGGGCTACGGTCGCCGAGGCCGCGGCCGCTTGGGGCGCGGCCCTCCGGGAAGCGGACGCGGACTTTTTGGCCTCCTTCCCGGCCTGATTCGACCCAGCCACCGCGGCCTTTGGACCTGGTTTTTCTGGCCCTTCCTCCCTCCGTTTGTCCGCAGCGAGCGGTGGGCGAAGGTTTTCGGCCGGGAGGAGTCTAGCCTCTATGGCCTCCAACCGGGCACCCACCATACTCCCGCACTGCATCATGCAGATGCGCGCGATCCTCTCGACCTCCGCATCCGCAAGTGCAGGAGCCGACGACGAAGCCGGAAACGGAGCCAACGCCGGGGCCGCGCCGGGAGAGTTGCCAACGGCCGGGGGAGTTGCCCTCTGGGCGGCAAACTGCCGTTTGAGGTCCTCCAGCTCGGATCGGAGACGGCTGTTCTCCTCCCATAACTTCGCCGTCTCCTCCGTGCTCGTGCGATTAAGGAGGACCCCAACCGCCTCCTTGATATCGTCAGCCGCCTCCTTTAGGGCGCGCGTGAACGTGCCCTTCAGGCTACCCGATTTGGTGGCAACCTTCAGGACGACATCCACGCCGTCCATAACTTGGCGGCTGAGAGCCACCGCCGACACGCTCCCCCCGGCAGCTATCCGAGCGGATCGCCGCTCTCGGGCTTGTCGGGCCAACTCGCTGACTTCGTCAGCCGCGACAGCCTTCCTTTGCGCCCGCTTGGCAGCGTTCGCTTCCGCCTTGTTGGACCCCAGCAAGGGCCCGGGGTCACTCTCCGCGCCCTCCGTCGGACGCGCTACGGGAGCTGGTGTTGCGGGCCGAGAGATCGACACAAATCGACCCGCTCGGTCACGGCCGGGAGCTCCCCTCGCCATCGCGCGACCCCGTCCTCTCTGTGTCGTTGGCACCTTGGCGGCCGACAGGTTCTCCTCGCTGGAAGAGAGCCCCATCGACCCCAGATCCTCGCTGCGCGGGCGTTTTCTCAATGGGTTGCGGCCGCGCGTGCCCTTATCGGACAATTGGTCCTCACCAGGAACAGAGCCTCCTCGGCTATTGTTGCCGTCGATGACGGCAAGTGACGATTTTTGTGCGTCGCACAGGCGCTCCAGGCTAACCTGGAGCTCCTTTTCTTGCGGCGCAGGTTGACGCAGGTCGGCGGTTGTCTGCCGGCCTACGAGACTAATGTTGCCCCCCCCAGATACGAAGGGGCTGCCTTCCGAAGAAGGGCGGGATTGTCCCTCCTTGGGTAGGAGGGTACCCGCCTGGGGAATCGTTTTCTCATCAGCCTTGTTCATGTTTTCCTTTTTAAGGGTGAGGTCCCTTTTCGCCGCGCTAACGACCGGATCCCCTCCGGCCATTCATCCCCTCGGCACGCTAGACCTTGGGATTGGGGTGATTTTTTATAGAGGTTGTCTACCTCGCGGCCCGGGCCTCAGTGGCCCGGACCCCCGGTCCTGTCAATTCAGGATTACGGGGTGGCCGACGGCTGGGCAGAACCAACCGCCGCCCCGGCGTCCCCACGCTGCCGCCGGATGCCGGACAGACGCAGCGCGGACATTGGACACCCTCCACTACCCACGCTCTCGCAGGTACAGCGGCGCGAACCGCCCCTTCCCAGTCTACGCCCACTCACATCCCTCTGTAAGCAGAGGAGGAGTGGACGTATGACCGTCCATCTGTTAGCCCGGTTCCCTTCACCGACCATCAAGGATGATCGGTGATTGGAACCTGACCTTCCCCCGTGTGTTGAAAATTAGCCGCCAGCCCCAAGTGTCCACCAAAACCTAGTGGGCAATTGGTGCTGACGTTGCCCAGGATGCGCCACGAGGAGGCTTTCAACATGCACCCCGCGGGAACCTAACCTAACCTAACCTAACCTAACCACAATTACTTTGCACCACGGAGACGGATTCTGAAGCAGTTTTCGGCGCAGTCAATCTTAATTAGGCTCTGTCCTACCTTTCCAACTACTTGCTTGCATAATTAATTGATAAAATGTGTTTTTATTGATTTTTCGTAATTTTCGCTAATTAAAAACACTAAAATCTCCTTTTTCTCGAAATTCTTCCTATAAAATCCTTCTGTTTGTTTATTATTAATTACTTACCTGCCGCACCTTCAGTCTGGACCGTGTTTCATAGCCGGGCTTGCCGGTTAGAACACCCAAATTAATACTTACGAAATTCTGAAAATAAAATCACGTTTTATAGTTTAATTCCAAAAAATTGTTCTAAACCTACCTCCGTACAGTCGATTGTTGATCAGCCCGCGCGCAGACGCGTGTTTTGACACCACCCACGTGTGTCTAGCTCAAAAAATCGAAATAAGTCTCACATACCGTCTTTGTTCAAAGTCCACCTTAGCGGAGCAGCAAATAACACAAATTACAATTACTTTGCACCACGGAGACGGATTCTGAAGCAGTTTTCGGCGCAGTCAATCTTAATTAGGCTCTGTCCTACCTTTCCAACTACTTGCTTGCATAATTAATTGATAAAATGTGTTTTTATTGATTTTTCGTAATTTTCGCTAATTAAAAACACTAAAATCTCCTTTTTCTCGAAATTCTTCCTATAAAATCCTTCTGTTTGTTTATTATTAATTACTTACCTGCCGCACCTTCAGTCTGGACCGTGTTTCATAGCCGGGCTTGCCGGTTAGAACACCCAAATTAATACTTACGAAATTCTGAAAATAAAATCACGTTTTATAGTTTAATTCCAAAAAATTGTTCTAAACCTACCTCCGTACAGTCGATTGTTGATCAGCCCGCGCGCAGACGCGTGTTTTGACACCACCCACGTGTGTCTAGCTCAAAAAATCGAAATAAGTCTCACATACCGTCTTTGTTCAAAGTCCACCTTAGCGGAGCAGCAAATAACACAAATTACAATTACTTTGCACCACGGAGACGGATTCTGAAGCAGTTTTCGGCGCAGTCAATCTTAATTAGGCTCTGTCCTACCTTTCCAACTACTTGCTTGCATAATTAATTGATAAAATGTGTTTTTATTGATTTTTCGTAATTTTCGCTAATTAAAAACACTAAAATCTCCTTTTTCTCGAAATTCTTCCTATAAAATCCTTCTGTTTGTTTATTATTAATTACTTACCTGCCGCACCTTCAGTCTGGACCGTGTTTCATAGCCGGGCTTGCCGGTTAGAACACCCAAATTAATACTTACGAAATTCTGAAAATAAAATCACGTTTTATAGTTTAATTCCAAAAAATTGTTCTAAACCTACCTCCGTACAGTCGATTGTTGATCAGCCCGCGCGCAGACGCGTGTTTTGACACCACCCACGTGTGTCTAGCTCAAAAAATCGAAATAAGTCTCACATACCGTCTTTGTTCAAAGTCCACCTTAGCGGAGCAGCAAATAACACAAATTACAATTACTTTGCACCACGGAGACGGATTCTGAAGCAGTTTTCGGCGCAGTCAATCTTAATTAGGCTCTGTCCTACCTTTCCAACTACTTGCTTGCATAATTAATTGATAAAATGTGTTTTTATTGATTTTTCGTAATTTTCGCTAATTAAAAACACTAAAATCTCCTTTTTCTCGAAATTCTTCCTATAAAATCCTTCTGTTTGTTTATTATTAATTACTTACCTGCCGCACCTTCAGTCTGGACCGTGTTTCATAGCCGGGCTTGCCGGTTAGAACACCCAAATTAATACTTACGAAATTCTGAAAATAAAATCACGTTTTATAGTTTAATTCCAAAAAATTGTTCTAAACCTACCTCCGTACAGTCGATTGTTGATCAGCCCGCGCGCAGACGCGTGTTTTGACACCACCCACGTGTGTCTAGCTCAAAAAATCGAAATAAGTCTCACATACCGTCTTTGTTCAAAGTCCACCTTAGCGGAGCAGCAAATAACACAAATTACAATTACTTTGCACCACGGAGACGGATTCTGAAGCAGTTTTCGGCGCAGTCAATCTTAATTAGGCTCTGTCCTACCTTTCCAACTACTTGCTTGCATAATTAATTGATAAAATGTGTTTTTATTGATTTTTCGTAATTTTCGCTAATTAAAAACACTAAAATCTCCTTTTTCTCGAAATTCTTCCTATAAAATCCTTCTGTTTGTTTATTATTAATTACTTACCTGCCGCACCTTCAGTCTGGACCGTGTTTCATAGCCGGGCTTGCCGGTTAGAACACCCAAATTAATACTTACGAAATTCTGAAAATAAAATCACGTTTTATAGTTTAATTCCAAAAAATTGTTCTAAACCTACCTCCGTACAGTCGATTGTTGATCAGCCCGCGCGCAGACGCGTGTTTTGACACCACCCACGTGTGTCTAGCTCAAAAAATCGAAATAAGTCTCACATACCGTCTTTGTTCAAAGTCCACCTTAGCGGAGCAGCAAATAACACAAATTACAATTACTTTGCACCACGGAGACGGATTCTGAAGCAGTTTTCGGCGCAGTCAATCTTAATTAGGCTCTGTCCTACCTTTCCAACTACTTGCTTGCATAATTAATTGATAAAATGTGTTTTTATTGATTTTTCGTAATTTTCGCTAATTAAAAACACTAAAATCTCCTTTTTCTCGAAATTCTTCCTATAAAATCCTTCTGTTTGTTTATTATTAATTACTTACCTGCCGCACCTTCAGTCTGGACCGTGTTTCATAGCCGGGCTTGCCGGTTAGAACACCCAAATTAATACTTACGAAATTCTGAAAATAAAATCACGTTTTATAGTTTAATTCCAAAAAATTGTTCTAAACCTACCTCCGTACAGTCGATTGTTGATCAGCCCGCGCGCAGACGCGTGTTTTGACACCACCCACGTGTGTCTAGCTCAAAAAATCGAAATAAGTCTCACATACCGTCTTTGTTCAAAGTCCACCTTAGCGGAGCAGCAAATAACACAAATTACAATTACTTTGCACCACGGAGACGGATTCTGAAGCAGTTTTCGGCGCAGTCAATCTTAATTAGGCTCTGTCCTACCTTTCCAACTACTTGCTTGCATAATTAATTGATAAAATGTGTTTTTATTGATTTTTCGTAATTTTCGCTAATTAAAAACACTAAAATCTCCTTTTTCTCGAAATTCTTCCTATAAAATCCTTCTGTTTGTTTATTATTAATTACTTACCTGCCGCACCTTCAGTCTG
Organism: Oligia latruncula; assembly: GCA_948474745.1. NCBI lineage: Eukaryota > Metazoa > Arthropoda > Insecta > Lepidoptera > Noctuidae > Oligia > Oligia latruncula. The sequence continues at coordinate 40,142 of OX419705.1, forward strand.
GACCGTGTTTCATAGCCGGGCTTGCCGGTTAGAACACCCAAATTAATACTTACGAAATTCTGAAAATAAAATCACGTTTTATAGTTTAATTCCAAAAAATTGTTCTAAACCTACCTCCGTACAGTCGATTGTTGATCAGCCCGCGCGCAGACGCGTGTTTTGACACCACCCACGTGTGTCTAGCTCAAAAAATCGAAATAAGTCTCACATACCGTCTTTGTTCAAAGTCCACCTTAGCGGAGCAGCAAATAACACAAATTACAATTACTTTGCACCACGGAGACGGATTCTGAAGCAGTTTTCGGCGCAGTCAATCTTAATTAGGCTCTGTCCTACCTTTCCAACTACTTGCTTGCATAATTAATTGATAAAATGTGTTTTTATTGATTTTTCGTAATTTTCGCTAATTAAAAACACTAAAATCTCCTTTTTCTCGAAATTCTTCCTATAAAATCCTTCTGTTTGTTTATTATTAATTACTTACCTGCCGCACCTTCAGTCTGGACCGTGTTTCATAGCCGGGCTTGCCGGTTAGAACACCCAAATTAATACTTACGAAATTCTGAAAATAAAATCACGTTTTATAGTTTAATTCCAAAAAATTGTTCTAAACCTACCTCCGTACAGTCGATTGTTGATCAGCCCGCGCGCAGACGCGTGTTTTGACACCACCCACGTGTGTCTAGCTCAAAAAATCGAAATAAGTCTCACATACCGTCTTTGTTCAAAGTCCACCTTAGCGGAGCAGCAAATAACACAAATTACAATTACTTTGCACCACGGAGACGGATTCTGAAGCAGTTTTCGGCGCAGTCAATCTTAATTAGGCTCTGTCCTACCTTTCCAACTACTTGCTTGCATAATTAATTGATAAAATGTGTTTTTATTGATTTTTCGTAATTTTCGCTAATTAAAAACACTAAAATCTCCTTTTTCTCGAAATTCTTCCTATAAAATCCTTCTGTTTGTTTATTATTAATTACTTACCTGCCGCACCTTCAGTCTGGACCGTGTTTCATAGCCGGGCTTGCCGGTTAGAACACCCAAATTAATACTTACGAAATTCTGAAAATAAAATCACGTTTTATAGTTTAATTCCAAAAAATTGTTCTAAACCTACCTCCGTACAGTCGATTGTTGATCAGCCCGCGCGCAGACGCGTGTTTTGACACCACCCACGTGTGTCTAGCTCAAAAAATCGAAATAAGTCTCACATACCGTCTTTGTTCAAAGTCCACCTTAGCGGAGCAGCAAATAACACAAATTACAATTACTTTGCACCACGGAGACGGATTCTGAAGCAGTTTTCGGCGCAGTCAATCTTAATTAGGCTCTGTCCTACCTTTCCAACTACTTGCTTGCATAATTAATTGATAAAATGTGTTTTTATTGATTTTTCGTAATTTTCGCTAATTAAAAACACTAAAATCTCCTTTTTCTCGAAATTCTTCCTATAAAATCCTTCTGTTTGTTTATTATTAATTACTTACCTGCCGCACCTTCAGTCTGGACCGTGTTTCATAGCCGGGCTTGCCGGTTAGAACACCCAAATTAATACTTACGAAATTCTGAAAATAAAATCACGTTTTATAGTTTAATTCCAAAAAATTGTTCTAAACCTACCTCCGTACAGTCGATTGTTGATCAGCCCGCGCGCAGACGCGTGTTTTGACACCACCCACGTGTGTCTAGCTCAAAAAATCGAAATAAGTCTCACATACCGTCTTTGTTCAAAGTCCACCTTAGCGGAGCAGCAAATAACACAAATTACAATTACTTTGCACCACGGAGACGGATTCTGAAGCAGTTTTCGGCGCAGTCAATCTTAATTAGGCTCTGTCCTACCTTTCCAACTACTTGCTTGCATAATTAATTGATAAAATGTGTTTTTATTGATTTTTCGTAATTTTCGCTAATTAAAAACACTAAAATCTCCTTTTTCTCGAAATTCTTCCTATAAAATCCTTCTGTTTGTTTATTATTAATTACTTACCTGCCGCACCTTCAGTCTGGACCGTGTTTCATAGCCGGGCTTGCCGGTTAGAACACCCAAATTAATACTTACGAAATTCTGAAAATAAAATCACGTTTTATAGTTTAATTCCAAAAAATTGTTCTAAACCTACCTCCGTACAGTCGATTGTTGATCAGCCCGCGCGCAGACGCGTGTTTTGACACCACCCACGTGTGTCTAGCTCAAAAAATCGAAATAAGTCTCACATACCGTCTTTGTTCAAAGTCCACCTTAGCGGAGCAGCAAATAACACAAATTACAATTACTTTGCACCACGGAGACGGATTCTGAAGCAGTTTTCGGCGCAGTCAATCTTAATTAGGCTCTGTCCTACCTTTCCAACTACTTGCTTGCATAATTAATTGATAAAATGTGTTTTTATTGATTTTTCGTAATTTTCGCTAATTAAAAACACTAAAATCTCCTTTTTCTCGAAATTCTTCCTATAAAATCCTTCTGTTTGTTTATTATTAATTACTTACCTGCCGCACCTTCAGTCTGGACCGTGTTTCATAGCCGGGCTTGCCGGTTAGAACACCCAAATTAATACTTACGAAATTCTGAAAATAAAATCACGTTTTATAGTTTAATTCCAAAAAATTGTTCTAAACCTACCTCCGTACAGTCGATTGTTGATCAGCCCGCGCGCAGACGCGTGTTTTGACACCACCCACGTGTGTCTAGCTCAAAAAATCGAAATAAGTCTCACATACCGTCTTTGTTCAAAGTCCACCTTAGCGGAGCAGCAAATAACACAAATTACAATTACTTTGCACCACGGAGACGGATTCTGAAGCAGTTTTCGGCGCAGTCAATCTTAATTAGGCTCTGTCCTACCTTTCCAACTACTTGCTTGCATAATTAATTGATAAAATGTGTTTTTATTGATTTTTCGTAATTTTCGCTAATTAAAAACACTAAAATCTCCTTTTTCTCGAAATTCTTCCTATAAAATCCTTCTGTTTGTTTATTATTAATTACTTACCTGCCGCACCTTCAGTCTGGACCGTGTTTCATAGCCGGGCTTGCCGGTTAGAACACCCAAATTAATACTTACGAAATTCTGAAAATAAAATCACGTTTTATAGTTTAATTCCAAAAAATTGTTCTAAACCTACCTCCGTACAGTCGATTGTTGATCAGCCCGCGCGCAGACGCGTGTTTTGACACCACCCACGTGTGTCTAGCTCAAAAAATCGAAATAAGTCTCACATACCGTCTTTGTTCAAAGTCCACCTTAGCGGAGCAGCAAATAACACAAATTACAATTACTTTGCACCACGGAGACGGATTCTGAAGCAGTTTTCGGCGCAGTCAATCTTAATTAGGCTCTGTCCTACCTTTCCAACTACTTGCTTGCATAATTAATTGATAAAATGTGTTTTTATTGATTTTTCGTAATTTTCGCTAATTAAAAACACTAAAATCTCCTTTTTCTCGAAATTCTTCCTATAAAATCCTTCTGTTTGTTTATTATTAATTACTTACCTGCCGCACCTTCAGTCTGGACCGTGTTTCATAGCCGGGCTTGCCGGTTAGAACACCCAAATTAATACTTACGAAATTCTGAAAATAAAATCACGTTTTATAGTTTAATTCCAAAAAATTGTTCTAAACCTACCTCCGTACAGTCGATTGTTGATCAGCCCGCGCGCAGACGCGTGTTTTGACACCACCCACGTGTGTCTAGCTCAAAAAATCGAAATAAGTCTCACATACCGTCTTTGTTCAAAGTCCACCTTAGCGGAGCAGCAAATAACACAAATTACAATTACTTTGCACCACGGAGACGGATTCTGAAGCAGTTTTCGGCGCAGTCAATCTTAATTAGGCTCTGTCCTACCTTTCCAACTACTTGCTTGCATAATTAATTGATAAAATGTGTTTTTATTGATTTTTCGTAATTTTCGCTAATTAAAAACACTAAAATCTCCTTTTTCTCGAAATTCTTCCTATAAAATCCTTCTGTTTGTTTATTATTAATTACTTACCTGCCGCACCTTCAGTCTGGACCGTGTTTCATAGCCGGGCTTGCCGGTTAGAACACCCAAATTAATACTTACGAAATTCTGAAAATAAAATCACGTTTTATAGTTTAATTCCAAAAAATTGTTCTAAACCTACCTCCGTACAGTCGATTGTTGATCAGCCCGCGCGCAGACGCGTGTTTTGACACCACCCACGTGTGTCTAGCTCAAAAAATCGAAATAAGTCTCACATACCGTCTTTGTTCAAAGTCCACCTTAGCGGAGCAGCAAATAACACAAATTACAATTACTTTGCACCACGGAGACGGATTCTGAAGCAGTTTTCGGCGCAGTCAATCTTAATTAGGCTCTGTCCTACCTTTCCAACTACTTGCTTGCATAATTAATTGATAAAATGTGTTTTTATTGATTTTTCGTAATTTTCGCTAATTAAAAACACTAAAATCTCCTTTTTCTCGAAATTCTTCCTATAAAATCCTTCTGTTTGTTTATTATTAATTACTTACCTGCCGCACCTTCAGTCTGGACCGTGTTTCATAGCCGGGCTTGCCGGTTAGAACACCCAAATTAATACTTACGAAATTCTGAAAATAAAATCACGTTTTATAGTTTAATTCCAAAAAATTGTTCTAAACCTACCTCCGTACAGTCGATTGTTGATCAGCCCGCGCGCAGACGCGTGTTTTGACACCACCCACGTGTGTCTAGCTCAAAAAATCGAAATAAGTCTCACATACCGTCTTTGTTCAAAGTCCACCTTAGCGGAGCAGCAAATAACACAAATTACAATTACTTTGCACCACGGAGACGGATTCTGAAGCAGTTTTCGGCGCAGTCAATCTTAATTAGGCTCTGTCCTACCTTTCCAACTACTTGCTTGCATAATTAATTGATAAAATGTGTTTTTATTGATTTTTCGTAATTTTCGCTAATTAAAAACACTAAAATCTCCTTTTTCTCGAAATTCTTCCTATAAAATCCTTCTGTTTGTTTATTATTAATTACTTACCTGCCGCACCTTCAGTCTGGACCGTGTTTCATAGCCGGGCTTGCCGGTTAGAACACCCAAATTAATACTTACGAAATTCTGAAAATAAAATCACGTTTTATAGTTTAATTCCAAAAAATTGTTCTAAACCTACCTCCGTACAGTCGATTGTTGATCAGCCCGCGCGCAGACGCGTGTTTTGACACCACCCACGTGTGTCTAGCTCAAAAAATCGAAATAAGTCTCACATACCGTCTTTGTTCAAAGTCCACCTTAGCGGAGCAGCAAATAACACAAATTACAATTACTTTGCACCACGGAGACGGATTCTGAAGCAGTTTTCGGCGCAGTCAATCTTAATTAGGCTCTGTCCTACCTTTCCAACTACTTGCTTGCATAATTAATTGATAAAATGTGTTTTTATTGATTTTTCGTAATTTTCGCTAATTAAAAACACTAAAATCTCCTTTTTCTCGAAATTCTTCCTATAAAATCCTTCTGTTTGTTTATTATTAATTACTTACCTGCCGCACCTTCAGTCTGGACCGTGTTTCATAGCCGGGCTTGCCGGTTAGAACACCCAAATTAATACTTACGAAATTCTGAAAATAAAATCACGTTTTATAGTTTAATTCCAAAAAATTGTTCTAAACCTACCTCCGTACAGTCGATTGTTGATCAGCCCGCGCGCAGACGCGTGTTTTGACACCACCCACGTGTGTCTAGCTCAAAAAATCGAAATAAGTCTCACATACCGTCTTTGTTCAAAGTCCACCTTAGCGGAGCAGCAAATAACACAAATTACAATTACTTTGCACCACGGAGACGGATTCTGAAGCAGTTTTCGGCGCAGTCAATCTTAATTAGGCTCTGTCCTACCTTTCCAACTACTTGCTTGCATAATTAATTGATAAAATGTGTTTTTATTGATTTTTCGTAATTTTCGCTAATTAAAAACACTAAAATCTCCTTTTTCTCGAAATTCTTCCTATAAAATCCTTCTGTTTGTTTATTATTAATTACTTACCTGCCGCACCTTCAGTCTGGACCGTGTTTCATAGCCGGGCTTGCCGGTTAGAACACCCAAATTAATACTTACGAAATTCTGAAAATAAAATCACGTTTTATAGTTTAATTCCAAAAAATTGTTCTAAACCTACCTCCGTACAGTCGATTGTTGATCAGCCCGCGCGCAGACGCGTGTTTTGACACCACCCACGTGTGTCTAGCTCAAAAAATCGAAATAAGTCTCACATACCGTCTTTGTTCAAAGTCCACCTTAGCGGAGCAGCAAATAACACAAATTACAATTACTTTGCACCACGGAGACGGATTCTGAAGCAGTTTTCGGCGCAGTCAATCTTAATTAGGCTCTGTCCTACCTTTCCAACTACTTGCTTGCATAATTAATTGATAAAATGTGTTTTTATTGATTTTTCGTAATTTTCGCTAATTAAAAACACTAAAATCTCCTTTTTCTCGAAATTCTTCCTATAAAATCCTTCTGTTTGTTTATTATTAATTACTTACCTGCCGCACCTTCAGTCTGGACCGTGTTTCATAGCCGGGCTTGCCGGTTAGAACACCCAAATTAATACTTACGAAATTCTGAAAATAAAATCACGTTTTATAGTTTAATTCCAAAAAATTGTTCTAAACCTACCTCCGTACAGTCGATTGTTGATCAGCCCGCGCGCAGACGCGTGTTTTGACACCACCCACGTGTGTCTAGCTCAAAAAATCGAAATAAGTCTCACATACCGTCTTTGTTCAAAGTCCACCTTAGCGGAGCAGCAAATAACACAAATTACAATTACTTTGCACCACGGAGACGGATTCTGAAGCAGTTTTCGGCGCAGTCAATCTTAATTAGGCTCTGTCCTACCTTTCCAACTACTTGCTTGCATAATTAATTGATAAAATGTGTTTTTATTGATTTTTCGTAATTTTCGCTAATTAAAAACACTAAAATCTCCTTTTTCTCGAAATTCTTCCTATAAAATCCTTCTGTTTGTTTATTATTAATTACTTACCTGCCGCACCTTCAGTCTGGACCGTGTTTCATAGCCGGGCTTGCCGGTTAGAACACCCAAATTAATACTTACGAAATTCTGAAAATAAAATCACGTTTTATAGTTTAATTCCAAAAAATTGTTCTAAACCTACCTCCGTACAGTCGATTGTTGATCAGCCCGCGCGCAGACGCGTGTTTTGACACCACCCACGTGTGTCTAGCTCAAAAAATCGAAATAAGTCTCACATACCGTCTTTGTTCAAAGTCCACCTTAGCGGAGCAGCAAATAACACAAATTACAATTACTTTGCACCACGGAGACGGATTCTGAAGCAGTTTTCGGCGCAGTCAATCTTAATTAGGCTCTGTCCTACCTTTCCAACTACTTGCTTGCATAATTAATTGATAAAATGTGTTTTTATTGATTTTTCGTAATTTTCGCTAATTAAAAACACTAAAATCTCCTTTTTCTCGAAATTCTTCCTATAAAATCCTTCTGTTTGTTTATTATTAATTACTTACCTGCCGCACCTTCAGTCTGGACCGTGTTTCATAGCCGGGCTTGCCGGTTAGAACACCCAAATTAATACTTACGAAATTCTGAAAATAAAATCACGTTTTATAGTTTAATTCCAAAAAATTGTTCTAAACCTACCTCCGTACAGTCGATTGTTGATCAGCCCGCGCGCAGACGCGTGTTTTGACACCACCCACGTGTGTCTAGCTCAAAAAATCGAAATAAGTCTCACATACCGTCTTTGTTCAAAGTCCACCTTAGCGGAGCAGCAAATAACACAAATTACAATTACTTTGCACCACGGAGACGGATTCTGAAGCAGTTTTCGGCGCAGTCAATCTTAATTAGGCTCTGTCCTACCTTTCCAACTACTTGCTTGCATAATTAATTGATAAAATGTGTTTTTATTGATTTTTCGTAATTTTCGCTAATTAAAAACACTAAAATCTCCTTTTTCTCGAAATTCTTCCTATAAAATCCTTCTGTTTGTTTATTATTAATTACTTACCTGCCGCACCTTCAGTCTGGACCGTGTTTCATAGCCGGGCTTGCCGGTTAGAACACCCAAATTAATACTTACGAAATTCTGAAAATAAAATCACGTTTTATAGTTTAATTCCAAAAAATTGTTCTAAACCTACCTCCGTACAGTCGATTGTTGATCAGCCCGCGCGCAGACGCGTGTTTTGACACCACCCACGTGTGTCTAGCTCAAAAAATCGAAATAAGTCTCACATACCGTCTTTGTTCAAAGTCCACCTTAGCGGAGCAGCAAATAACACAAATTACAATTACTTTGCACCACGGAGACGGATTCTGAAGCAGTTTTCGGCGCAGTCAATCTTAATTAGGCTCTGTCCTACCTTTCCAACTACTTGCTTGCATAATTAATTGATAAAATGTGTTTTTATTGATTTTTCGTAATTTTCGCTAATTAAAAACACTAAAATCTCCTTTTTCTCGAAATTCTTCCTATAAAATCCTTCTGTTTGTTTATTATTAATTACTTACCTGCCGCACCTTCAGTCTGGACCGTGTTTCATAGCCGGGCTTGCCGGTTAGAACACCCAAATTAATACTTACGAAATTCTGAAAATAAAATCACGTTTTATAGTTTAATTCCAAAAAATTGTTCTAAACCTACCTCCGTACAGTCGATTGTTGATCAGCCCGCGCGCAGACGCGTGTTTTGACACCACCCACGTGTGTCTAGCTCAAAAAATCGAAATAAGTCTCACATACCGTCTTTGTTCAAAGTCCACCTTAGCGGAGCAGCAAATAACACAAATTACAATTACTTTGCACCACGGAGACGGATTCTGAAGCAGTTTTCGGCGCAGTCAATCTTAATTAGGCTCTGTCCTACCTTTCCAACTACTTGCTTGCATAATTAATTGATAAAATGTGTTTTTATTGATTTTTCGTAATTTTCGCTAATTAAAAACACTAAAATCTCCTTTTTCTCGAAATTCTTCCTATAAAATCCTTCTGTTTGTTTATTATTAATTACTTACCTGCCGCACCTTCAGTCTGGACCGTGTTTCATAGCCGGGCTTGCCGGTTAGAACACCCAAATTAATACTTACGAAATTCTGAAAATAAAATCACGTTTTATAGTTTAATTCCAAAAAATTGTTCTAAACCTACCTCCGTACAGTCGATTGTTGATCAGCCCGCGCGCAGACGCGTGTTTTGACACCACCCACGTGTGTCTAGCTCAAAAAATCGAAATAAGTCTCACATACCGTCTTTGTTCAAAGTCCACCTTAGCGGAGCAGCAAATAACACAAATTACAATTACTTTGCACCACGGAGACGGATTCTGAAGCAGTTTTCGGCGCAGTCAATCTTAATTAGGCTCTGTCCTACCTTTCCAACTACTTGCTTGCATAATTAATTGATAAAATGTGTTTTTATTGATTTTTCGTAATTTTCGCTAATTAAAAACACTAAAATCTCCTTTTTCTCGAAATTCTTCCTATAAAATCCTTCTGTTTGTTTATTATTAATTACTTACCTGCCGCACCTTCAGTCTGGACCGTGTTTCATAGCCGGGCTTGCCGGTTAGAACACCCAAATTAATACTTACGAAATTCTGAAAATAAAATCACGTTTTATAGTTTAATTCCAAAAAATTGTTCTAAACCTACCTCCGTACAGTCGATTGTTGATCAGCCCGCGCGCAGACGCGTGTTTTGACACCACCCACGTGTGTCTAGCTCAAAAAATCGAAATAAGTCTCACATACCGTCTTTGTTCAAAGTCCACCTTAGCGGAGCAGCAAATAACACAAATTACAATTACTTTGCACCACGGAGACGGATTCTGAAGCAGTTTTCGGCGCAGTCAATCTTAATTAGGCTCTGTCCTACCTTTCCAACTACTTGCTTGCATAATTAATTGATAAAATGTGTTTTTATTGATTTTTCGTAATTTTCGCTAATTAAAAACACTAAAATCTCCTTTTTCTCGAAATTCTTCCTATAAAATCCTTCTGTTTGTTTATTATTAATTACTTACCTGCCGCACCTTCAGTCTGGACCGTGTTTCATAGCCGGGCTTGCCGGTTAGAACACCCAAATTAATACTTACGAAATTCTGAAAATAAAATCACGTTTTATAGTTTAATTCCAAAAAATTGTTCTAAACCTACCTCCGTACAGTCGATTGTTGATCAGCCCGCGCGCAGACGCGTGTTTTGACACCACCCACGTGTGTCTAGCTCAAAAAATCGAAATAAGTCTCACATACCGTCTTTGTTCAAAGTCCACCTTAGCGGAGCAGCAAATAACACAAATTACAATTACTTTGCACCACGGAGACGGATTCTGAAGCAGTTTTCGGCGCAGTCAATCTTAATTAGGCTCTGTCCTACCTTTCCAACTACTTGCTTGCATAATTAATTGATAAAATGTGTTTTTATTGATTTTTCGTAATTTTCGCTAATTAAAAACACTAAAATCTCCTTTTTCTCGAAATTCTTCCTATAAAATCCTTCTGTTTGTTTATTATTAATTACTTACCTGCCGCACCTTCAGTCTGGACCGTGTTTCATAGCCGGGCTTGCCGGTTAGAACACCCAAATTAATACTTACGAAATTCTGAAAATAAAATCACGTTTTATAGTTTAATTCCAAAAAATTGTTCTAAACCTACCTCCGTACAGTCGATTGTTGATCAGCCCGCGCGCAGACGCGTGTTTTGACACCACCCACGTGTGTCTAGCTCAAAAAATCGAAATAAGTCTCACATACCGTCTTTGTTCAAAGTCCACCTTAGCGGAGCAGCAAATAACACAAATTACAATTACTTTGCACCACGGAGACGGATTCTGAAGCAGTTTTCGGCGCAGTCAATCTTAATTAGGCTCTGTCCTACCTTTCCAACTACTTGCTTGCATAATTAATTGATAAAATGTGTTTTTATTGATTTTTCGTAATTTTCGCTAATTAAAAACACTAAAATCTCCTTTTTCTCGAAATTCTTCCTATAAAATCCTTCTGTTTGTTTATTATTAATTACTTACCTGCCGCACCTTCAGTCTGGACCGTGTTTCATAGCCGGGCTTGCCGGTTAGAACACCCAAATTAATACTTACGAAATTCTGAAAATAAAATCACGTTTTATAGTTTAATTCCAAAAAATTGTTCTAAACCTACCTCCGTACAGTCGATTGTTGATCAGCCCGCGCGCAGACGCGTGTTTTGACACCACCCACGTGTGTCTAGCTCAAAAAATCGAAATAAGTCTCACATACCGTCTTTGTTCAAAGTCCACCTTAGCGGAGCAGCAAATAACACAAATTACAATTACTTTGCACCACGGAGACGGATTCTGAAGCAGTTTTCGGCGCAGTCAATCTTAATTAGGCTCTGTCCTACCTTTCCAACTACTTGCTTGCATAATTAATTGATAAAATGTGTTTTTATTGATTTTTCGTAATTTTCGCTAATTAAAAACACTAAAATCTCCTTTTTCTCGAAATTCTTCCTATAAAATCCTTCTGTTTGTTTATTATTAATTACTTACCTGCCGCACCTTCAGTCTGGACCGTGTTTCATAGCCGGGCTTGCCGGTTAGAACACCCAAATTAATACTTACGAAATTCTGAAAATAAAATCACGTTTTATAGTTTAATTCCAAAAAATTGTTCTAAACCTACCTCCGTACAGTCGATTGTTGATCAGCCCGCGCGCAGACGCGTGTTTTGACACCACCCACGTGTGTCTAGCTCAAAAAATCGAAATAAGTCTCACATACCGTCTTTGTTCAAAGTCCACCTTAGCGGAGCAGCAAATAACACAAATTACAATTACTTTGCACCACGGAGACGGATTCTGAAGCAGTTTTCGGCGCAGTCAATCTTAATTAGGCTCTGTCCTACCTTTCCAACTACTTGCTTGCATAATTAATTGATAAAATGTGTTTTTATTGATTTTTCGTAATTTTCGCTAATTAAAAACACTAAAATCTCCTTTTTCTCGAAATTCTTCCTATAAAATCCTTCTGTTTGTTTATTATTAATTACTTACCTGCCGCACCTTCAGTCTGGACCGTGTTTCATAGCCGGGCTTGCCGGTTAGAACACCCAAATTAATACTTACGAAATTCTGAAAATAAAATCACGTTTTATAGTTTAATTCCAAAAAATTGTTCTAAACCTACCTCCGTACAGTCGATTGTTGATCAGCCCGCGCGCAGACGCGTGTTTTGACACCACCCACGTGTGTCTAGCTCAAAAAATCGAAATAAGTCTCACATACCGTCTTTGTTCAAAGTCCACCTTAGCGGAGCAGCAAATAACACAAATTACAATTACTTTGCACCACGGAGACGGATTCTGAAGCAGTTTTCGGCGCAGTCAATCTTAATTAGGCTCTGTCCTACCTTTCCAACTACTTGCTTGCATAATTAATTGATAAAATGTGTTTTTATTGATTTTTCGTAATTTTCGCTAATTAAAAACACTAAAATCTCCTTTTTCTCGAAATTCTTCCTATAAAATCCTTCTGTTTGTTTATTATTAATTACTTACCTGCCGCACCTTCAGTCTGGACCGTGTTTCATAGCCGGGCTTGCCGGTTAGAACACCCAAATTAATACTTACGAAATTCTGAAAATAAAATCACGTTTTATAGTTTAATTCCAAAAAATTGTTCTAAACCTACCTCCGTACAGTCGATTGTTGATCAGCCCGCGCGCAGACGCGTGTTTTGACACCACCCACGTGTGTCTAGCTCAAAAAATCGAAATAAGTCTCACATACCGTCTTTGTTCAAAGTCCACCTTAGCGGAGCAGCAAATAACACAAATTACAATTACTTTGCACCACGGAGACGGATTCTGAAGCAGTTTTCGGCGCAGTCAATCTTAATTAGGCTCTGTCCTACCTTTCCAACTACTTGCTTGCATAATTAATTGATAAAATGTGTTTTTATTGATTTTTCGTAATTTTCGCTAATTAAAAACACTAAAATCTCCTTTTTCTCGAAATTCTTCCTATAAAATCCTTCTGTTTGTTTATTATTAATTACTTACCTGCCGCACCTTCAGTCTGGACCGTGTTTCATAGCCGGGCTTGCCGGTTAGAACACCCAAATTAATACTTACGAAATTCTGAAAATAAAATCACGTTTTATAGTTTAATTCCAAAAAATTGTTCTAAACCTACCTCCGTACAGTCGATTGTTGATCAGCCCGCGCGCAGACGCGTGTTTTGACACCACCCACGTGTGTCTAGCTCAAAAAATCGAAAAATTTTGCCCGCCCACCCGCCCTATAGCGACGGGTAGATAAACTTGGTGATTTTTACGAAAATATTTTTATTCCATTTTAGCGTTCCCTGTTGCTTTTAAAGCCGACAGCTGTCAATCTCCATCAAAACACTCTCCCCTGAGCCACTAGAGAGCCAGTTTTATCGACAGAAGTAAATAAAACTAATGGAAAATGGCATTAGTCCACACTCCCCCTCGTTCTGTCATCCCCCCACCCCCGATCAAAGTTCCTCCCCTCCCCGCAGACTCTTCAGAGGCTACCAGCATAGAATCATGCATCGCCGTCATATGCAGACTTGCTGAATGCATCAAAACCAGCGTAAACGAGAACAAAAGCGTCACGGCCACCAATAAAAAGACCATTGCTCTGGCGTCGGATGAAATACGCATAGCGATATCAAAGCTCCCTAACTTCGCTCGTTCTTCTCAAGATGAACTTGGCCAGGATGGACAACCACCATCTTACATCGGCGACCTCAAAAACGAAATCATCTCGAGTGTAAAGACAGAAGTCCAAGCCATGAAAAACCTCGTCAGAGCCGACGATGATAATGGAGCACTCCGAAAGGAGATTGCGACTTGCGTGCGAGAGGAGTTGACCAAGCACCTCACCACTATCACGAATACACCAGCAGCACCAGCGTCACCAACTTACGCGCAGGCTGCTAGCGCGCCTGCATTTCATCGTCCAACCAAAGACATACCACCTAACAGACCTGCCCTCATCGTCTCGGCTAAATGCGACACACAAACGCGCCAGGAAGTCGTTGAGTCCTTTCGGAACAGCGTCAGTTTCCGCACCACCACCTATGCGCCTTCGAAAATCCAGTCCGTGTCCAATAATAAACTAAGGGTCGAGTTCGAAACGGAGAAACAGCGCGACGAGACCCTTAAGAAACTGGAAAATTCCACCCAGCTTACCGCGGAACCGGCAAGGAAACTGCGACCCATGCTTATCCTCAAGGGTATCTCAATAGACACGCCCTCGGAGGAGCTGGTCGACATCATTCGCGGCCAGAACGAAGAGCTATCGCCCCTCATTGAGAAGAACGACGACCTGCGACTCGCCTTCAAAAGAAATAATAGAAACCCAAACTTATACAACGCCATCTTAATTGCTCACCCCACCCTATGGCGTAGAATAGTCGACATGGGAAGAGTTTGCGTCGACCACCAACGCGTGCACTCAGAAGACTTCTCGCCGTTCATCCAGTGCAAAAAGTGCCTACAGTTTGGGCACATGAAAACTAAATGCACCGCGAAGCAATCCCCTTGCGCCTACTGCTCTGAAGAAGGCCACAATATTGAAAGCTGCCCGATTCGGGAGAAGAAAGGCACGCCTAAATGCATCAACTGTCACCTACACAACAACAAATTCAGCACCAACTACGACGTTGGGCACAAGGCCACCTCACACATTTGCCCCCGAGTAAAATCACTTAAAATTAAAATTATCAGCCGCACCGATTATGGATAAGTCCCTCATTAAAGTAGTACAGTGTAACATTGATCGCTCAAAAAACAGTTTCCACGAATTCCTTACATATTTTTATAAAGGCCAATATGACATAGCTTTCTTGACCGAACCTTACATAGGATCTGGCAAGGAGGTAAAACCTATATCAGGCATCGACATCTTTCAATTCTCCAACGGATGCAATGTTAAGGCATGCATCCTCGTCAAACCTGGGTGTGGTGTGGTGTTGGGGGAGTCCGGAATGTCTTCGGCCAACCTAAGCGTTATCCAATTACAAACCGACCACCAGAAATTTTACCTGGCCTCTGCTTACGTAGAGCCAAGAGACGACCCTTCCTGCACGCTTGAAGCAATAGACTGCCTCCTCAAAACCACATCGCAACACAAATGCATACTGGGGGGAGATTTTAACGGCTGGCACCCTGCGTGGGGAAGTGAAAAATCTAATCCCAGAGGAACCAGCCTTCTGGAACTCGTCTACGCCAACGACATGTACATCTGCAACAACGGAACCACCCCGACTTTCGAAACAGTAACGCACGGTCGCGACCGATCGTCTATCATTGATGTGACGCTTGCGTCTGCCTCAATGATAGACTTGGTTCGCGGTTGGAGGGTCAACCTGGACTGTTGCGCGTCCTCGCAGCACAACGCCATCGACTTTAGCATCGCTTTCCGCAGACCTACAACGAAAATAAACAACACCAACTCAACCTTCGTATTTAACACCAAAGGAGCAGACTGGGCAGACTTTAAAGATGCTGTGCTGCGCAGAATGACTTTATCGGACGTGCTCGATAGGGATGTTCCCAACCTCGATGTTGATCAGCTGGAGTGCCTCGTCCACCAAATTACTGACCTGATGCGTGACAGCTGCAGTGAGACCATGCCTATTAAAGGTCAGAACCATAGGCGCACAGCTCCATGGTGGACCGAGAGCCTCGAAACCCAAAAGAGAGACATCATAAATCTCCACAGACGAATCCACACTGCGAAACGGCAAAGATTACCTCTTGAAGCCCTTCTGGAGGAGAGCCAAAATAAGAAAGCGGTCTACTCGGAAGAACTCAAAAAGGAGTCCACGAAAAACTTCCGCAAATTCTGCGAACTCCAGCAGAAAGAGAACGTCTGGTCGCTGACCAACCGACTTCTGAAAGAGACTGCGCCCAGAAGACCACCCATCACCCTCAAAGTAGGAGGCAAGTTTACCACCGATGGAAAGGAGACAGCCACTGCCCTCCTAAACCACTTTTATCCCGATGACACCTGCGACCATATGCCAATACAAACACAACTTCGACATCAATACCATAGTCCTACTATCAACACAATAAACGACCATCCGTTCACGGAAGAAGAGGTTCTCGAGCAACTTAAACAGATAAGCCCCAGCAAAGCCCCCGGCCTCGACAACCTCACATCCGATATCTGCCTCCAATTCACCGCACATTACCCGCAACTGATAACCGATATCATGAACAGATGCCTCGCCCTACAGCATTTTCCCCGAATCTGGAAGGAGGCCTATGTCAAGATCATTCCCAAACCGGGAAAGGATGATCAGACAGATCTAAAATCATTCCGCCCCATAGGCCTCATCCCAGTATTCGGGAAGCTCCTAGAAAAACTATTTATTAAAAGGGTATCCCACCACGCTGAAGTCGGCAATCAACTAAACCCTCAACAATACGGTTTCCGTCAACAAAGGAACACCACCCAAGCCATCCATACCGCTCTAAATTACATACATCACGCTAAACAGAACCACAAACTAGCCATAGCAATATCACTAGACATAAGGGCGGCGTTTGACAACGCCTGGTGGCCTGCTCTGTTCCATCGCCTCAAACACATCGGTACGCCGCATAACATCTATGGGCTAATTAGGAACTACGTGCAGGACAGAACCGCCACGTTGGATCATGCGGGAGTCCGAGTGCACAAAACTTTGACTAGGGGCTGCATTCAGGGATCCGCATGTGGTCCGGTCTTATGGAACCTAATTCTCGATGAGCTCCTGGACATGGAACTGCCCTCGGGCTGCCATATGCAAGCCTTCGCGGATGACGTCCTGCTGGTGGTTACGGCAGACACACCTGATGCAGTGGAACAACTCACCAACAGCATTCTCGCTAACATCAGCGAATGGGGCAAACGCGTGAAACTGACCTTTGGCCCGGCAAAAACCCAAGTCATCGCCTTCACGCCAAAAGCGAAAACCGCGCAACTTCAAATGGACGGCACCGACTTGGCTTTTGTGCCAGAAATAAAACTGCTTGGCGTCATCCTAGACGAAAAACTTAGGTTTAATAGCCACCTAAAATATGTGCTGGGCAAAGCAACTCGCATATTCAACAAACTTCGAATGTACATTAGGTGCACATGGGGTGCACATCCGGAAAACGCTCGCACAATCTATTTGCACGTTATAGAACCGATTATCACATACGCTGCAGGTATATGGGGACACATAGTAAACAGAAAGTGCGTAAAGAAGCAACTCGCCAGCCTTCAGCGGGGATTCGCACTAAAGGCCATCCGTGCCTTCCGGACCGTCTCGACCACTGCCGCCCTGGCACTCGCAGAGCTTATGCCTCTCGATTTTAAGATTCAAGAAGTCCATCACGTCGAGACTGTCCGCCTCACCGGCACCAGCCACCTTCTGCCAGCGGACATCACCCCTGAATGCCCCACGCCTGTGCGCGAGCTACTACACCCGGCAGAAAGACTGCCCAGATCAGTCACCAGCACGCATAGACACGATGAAGTCGAGACTGCCCAACTGCAGCACAACATCTATACCGACGGCAGCAAACAGGACGATGGTGCCGTCGGAGCGGCCTTCGTTTGCTACGATCCGGGAGGGAATGTTGTCACCAAAAAGTTCAAACTCCACAATACCTGCACAGTCTTCCAGGCTGAACTTTTGGGCATCCTGGAAGCTTGCAAATGGGCACACAAAAAGGGACACATAAACACCACAATCTTCTCGGACTCCCAGTCTGCAATACAGGCAATCGCAGACCGAAGCAATACTCACCCACTTGTCACGCAAATACACAAAACCATTTACGCTCACACACACACACGCATGAATACCCCACCACACATTATAACTATCAAGTGGGTGAAAGGGCACAGTGGAGTTGCCGGCAACGAGGCTGTAGATGCTGCAGCAAAACTGGCAACTCGACTTCACAAAACTCCGGACTACAATAAATACCCGATGTCATACGTCAAACGCGAATTAAGGCTGGCTAGCCTGGCTAAGTGGCAAGCCAGATACGCATCAAGTGAGCAGGGACAACATACCAAATCAATATTTCCAAAAATAACAGACATACACAAATACCGAAAATGTACCGATCCAAACTTTTATTTAACTCAAATCCTAACAGGTCACGGATTTCATAAAAAGTACCTACATCGTTTTAAAATCACTGCTGACGATAATTGTCCCTGCCACGACGACACGGTACAAACCCTCGACCACCTCCTCAGGGATTGCCCCAGATTCGCCATGGATCGCATGCAGTATGAGGCAATCTCTGACAGATTTGGTATCACGGCACATGACATCGGGATGCAAACGCGCAAACCAGAAGTCCTACTCGCTTTCACTAAATATGTCACGAAAATCCTAAGCGAACTAAAACATTTTAATGGCACTTAGAGATCCAAAATGTATATTTGTTAACCTAATCTTCAACGATTCTGTATTTTTATTTATATTTATCACTTATTATCATAATCTTCATTGCGACTATAACTTTCTATAAAAAACTATATCTGTATCCAATAGCAGATATTGTGAAAATAATTTAATCAAATACCTTACGCGAATCCCACATCAAATAAATAAAGCGAAACAATTTAATAAACAAAAAAAAAAAAACCTAACCTAACCTAACCTAACCTAACCTAACCTAACCTAACCTAACCTAACCTAACCTTTTTTTTTTTTTTTTTTTTGTTTGCGCTGGGAAAAAATGCATTACGCATACCCTCCCATCGGGGGATGGGGGGGCTATGTGGGACTCCCCGGGCGGACCCGGTATACCCACTAAAACAACCCAGCGACACTCCCGCTTCGTCAGAGTGGCGGGGGACTGGGAAACCGGCCAAGCCTTGACGTCCAGTCCTCCGCCGACGATGGCCCTCCAAGGCGGACCCCTCACGCCCCCCCCGTGGGGAGGGGGAAGGGCCCGGGAGTGAAAGACGAAGGTGGTGATGGGTGCAATGCGGGCGAGGGCACCCCCGTGCCTGTCGCCCGCCCATCGCCACCATGAGGAGGGAGAGGACGGCGCCTTCTCCGACCCCTTCGTCTGCGGAGCGGCGCAGCGAGAGGGTCATCCTCCCGCGCGCGCTCCGCCTCCTCCTTTTGCGAGATTACGTCCTCGCAAAAGGAGGCTACCGCTGACCAGGCCCCCTCGCTCTCCAGCATGGCGTTGATCACGCTGGGGAGCGAGAGGTCCTGTCCGACCACATCGGTCAGACCGCGACGCAGCTCGGACCACGCCGGGCACACCTCCAGCGTGTGCTGTGCCGTGTCCTCCGCCGCGCCGCAGTCGTGGCAGGCCGGGGTCTCCTCCCGCCCGATCCGGTGCAGGTGCGTTCCGAAACAGCCGTGTCCGGACAACACCTGCACCAGACGGAACGAGAGGAAACCGTGGGACCGCTCGAGCCAGCCCTGCAGGACCGGACCGAGCGCGTCCAGCGTGCGGCGGCCAAAGGCGGCGGTGGCGAGGTCCTCCGTCCAGTGGAGGACGATGGCGTCCCTCGCCTCCCGCCGCACGGCTTCCCGCTCCTCGGCGACGGGGCGCTCCCCGAGCGCCCTCCGCTGCGCGGTCCACTCGTAGACTCTGGCCAGCACCCAAGCCTCCAACTCCCAAGGAGGGGTGCCGGCCAGGGCGCACGCCGCCGAAAAGCCCACGGAGCGGTAGGCCCTCGCCACCCGCAGTGCAATGGCCCTTTGGGGCTTGCGGATGGCGGTCGCGTTCTCCCTCCGGTGCAGGGAGTCCGCCCAGATGGGGGCCCCATACAGGGCCATGCTCCTGAGGATGCCGGCATAGAGGCGCCGGCATTTCTCCTTGGGCCCCCCCAGGTTCGGGAGGAGCCACGAGAGGGCGTCAGCAGCTTTCAACAGGCGCGTCGACAGCCCGCTGAAATGCGGGCCGAAGCGCCACCTGTCGTCCAGCACCAGACCCAGATACTTCATCTGGGGCTGGACCTCTACCCTGACGCCCTCTACGACGATGTGGGCGTCTGGAGGGCAGCGCTGCCGAGGCCCGCGAAAGAACACGGCCTCGGTCTTGTGCAGCGCCACCTTCAATCCCAGGCGGCGGATCCTCTCTGCGACCAAGGATCCGCCAGCCGAGGCCAGACAGGCCGCCTCCGCAAAGCTCCTCCCGCGGGCAGTGAGGAGAGTGTCATCCGCGTAGCAGATGACACTCGTACCCTCAAGGAGGGCCCCCCTCAGGAGCCAGTCGAACCCGATGTTCCACAGGGGGGGCCCCAGCACTGACCCCTGCGGAACACCGGATTCTGCGCCGTACCGCCTCACCGTAGCCGTCTTGTCTACGAGGAGGACCTCTCGGCCCTCCAAGTAGCTGGCCAGGAGGCTCTGCAGGTATTGGGGCACTCCGTGATATCGGAGCGCCTCCAATATCGTCGAGTGGGGGACGGAGTTGAAGGCATTTGCAATGTCGAACGACACCGCCAGCACTCCGTCCCCCGCCTCCACCGCCTCCTTCACCTGGCCTTTGAGCAGGGCCAGCGCGTCGATCGTCGAACGCCCTCGACGGAAGCCGAATTGGGCGTCCGACAGGTCCGGCCCCACTCCCCGCAAAAGACCAGCGAGCCGGGACGCGACGATCCCCTCGAACATCTTACCGACCTCATCGAGCAGGACGATGGGCCGGTATGCCGATGGGGAGTCCACCGGGCGTCCCTCCTTTCGGAGGAGGCACAGCTGCCCCTCCTTCCATAGTTTCGGGAACCTCCCAGCCGTAAAGCACGCGCTGAAGAGGTCCCGAAACCTGTCCTCCATTTGGGTGGCGGCGATCGCCACCACCCGTGCCGGGACGCCGTCTGGTCCGGGGGCCGTCTTCTTCGCGCGGAGGCTGAGGACCCCCTCGCGGAATTCCGACGCCGTCACCGGAGGGACCTCCTCCTCCGGTGGAGCCGCCCCTTGCGGGGGAGCCATCGTTGGTGGGGCGAAGTCGGTCCTGCGCGGAAACAGGGACCGGACCACCCCATCCAGCAACGCTGGCTCGAGGGTCTCCGTCAGGGGGGGACCGTAGGGGCGGAGCTGGTTCCGCGCCGCCTTGTACGGTCTCCCATAAGGGTCCCTGTCGAGACCCTCCAGCATCTCGGCCCTCGCCGAGTCCTCTGCAGCGCCCATCGCCGACTTGAGGACCGTCTTCGCCTCTCGGTAAGAGGCGTAAAGGCGGTCCTCTTCCGCGGGGACTCGGTTTCGGGCGCTGCGGCGTCGGCTCCGCGTGTAGGCCCTTCTGGCCGCCACGCAGGCGCTCCGGAGACCCGACAGCTCCTCCGTCCACCAATAGACGGCACGACGGGGAGGCGGGCGGCGAGACCGAGGCATGCTGGAGTCGCACACCTCGGTCAAGGACCCCCTCAGTCGGACCGCTGCGGCGTCCACGTCCAGGACCTCGACAGGGGGCGACAGCCAGTCCTGGAGGAAGGCCGCCTCCTCGGCTGCCTCCCGGTCCAGGCGGGTGAGTGCCCACCGCGGGAAGGGAGATTGCCCGGCGCGGGCCGTCCCCCCCCCCTGGGTGGAGATGTCGAACCGCACATATCGGTGGTCCGACAACGTCTCCACCATCTCCACCCGCCAGTTGACGACGCGGGCGGCTAGCGCGGGGGTGGCAAACGAGACGTCCACCACCGACCCGCCGTGTTGCCGCACACACGTGTGGACCGCCCCCCTGTTGAGGAGGGACACACCGCACGAGGCCGCCCAAAACTCGACGGCACGTCCCCGGACGTTGCAACCCGCGGCCGGGTTGCCCCAGGCCGCCGACTTGGCGTTCAGGTCGCCCAGCACCACGACCTGGCGTGGCGCCGCCCTCCCTACGACTGCGGTGAGGACCTCGAGGAAATCCTCAAAGTCCGAGAGAGGGCGGTTTGGGGAGAAGTAGACCCCTACCAGGGCCATGTCTCCCCACGCGGCGGCCACGTATCCCGGTCCCCTCTCTAAGAGCGAGAGGGGAGGGGAGTCCGTGGAAGACCGCGACACCAACGCCACCAAGCCGTCCCGGTCGCCCAGCCAACGGCCGGGGACCGAGTAAGGCTCGGCGACCACCGCCAAGTCCACCAACCACTCAGCCATGGTCTGCATCAGCAGATCCTGGGCTGCCCTGCAGTGGTTGGCGTTCGCCTGGAGGATGCGATGTTCGACCCTATCCATCGATGGTCATCGCACCCCCCTCCGCAGCCACCGTCGCAGGAACGACGGTGCTCTTGGCAGCCGCAGCAGGACCAGTCGGCGCCTGCGCTTTGCCCCGCTTAGGGGGAGGATTGCAGTTCCTCCCCTTCATTATGTGGCCTGCCGGGCAGCCACTGGCGGCACACACCGCGCAGTGCGGCGTGGCGGCCTCGCAGGCGGCGGCCTTGTGGCCCTCCTTGCCGCAGCGGAAGCACGTGTCCGTCCTGTCCACCGCGGACGGACACAGGGGCCGGGTGTGTCCGATGCCGAGGCACCGGAAACACCGTAGAGGCTGCTCCTCGAGCGCCCGGACGGCACCCGAGCTGAACCCGACCGTGATCCGTCCTTTCGCAAGGACGGCTTTGGCGGCGGCGATTGGGCACTCTAGGCGTATGGTGCCCATGCCGCCGCGGCCGGGCCTTATGGCCCTGCCCTGCACCGCCGCGATGCCGCAGCCCCCTACCGCTGCGACCGCCGCCACCACCTCCTCCTTGGTGACCGAGTCGTCCAAGTCGGCCACCTCTATGGCCGCCGACTTGACCGGCCGGGCCACCTTGGCAGAATCGGCGATCACCTCCGCGAGCTTGGCTGCGAAGAGGTCCGCATGGGCACCCCCCTCCGCCCCCGGGAACTCGAAGATTCGAGCCCCGGCCTGCGTCTTGCGGCAGGTGACGCTGCCGATCCCCAACTGGGCGGGGTCGGCATTGGCACGCGCCCGCACCAAGACGGACGCGTACGTCTCCCCCCGTTCCGCAGCCTCCGCGGTGAGCGTCACCACGACGGCCGCGGTTTTCGGGGGGACAAGGCGCCCCTTTCCCCTCCCTTTCCCTTTCGCCGTCCCCTTCCCCTTGCCGGTCGTCTGCGACTGGGTGGGAACGGTGGCGGCGCGGACGGCAGGGACGGCCGTCGCCGACTTCTTACCTTTGCCCTTCCCCTTTCGGACCACTTCCGTCCACGCGTTGGACGGGGTCGTCGAGGGGAGGAGGAGGGCGTCTTCCACCTGGGCGGAGGTGGACGGCTCCGGCTCGCGCTGCGTCACATCCGCCGCAAGCGGCGGCCGGAGGCGCTTCTCCGGCAGGAGCCGGTCCTCTATTCCTGCAATGCAGGCTCTTGTGAAGGCCCTCTCCTCCCGTACCACCTTGCGGATAATTTCCTCAAGGTTGGGGGAGGGGCCCTCTGCTGCAGGGCTCGTCTTGGCCTGTTGGGGCCGGGCCGTGGCTTCAGCCAGCTTCTGATGAAGCTGGCTGACCTCCGACTGCAGGCGATCCACCTTCGCCTGCAGTTGCCGCGTCTCGTCAGTGGACTTGCGCAGTACCAGCTCCGCGACCACACCGCGCATGCTGGCGGCCCTGCATTTTAGGGCCTTCTGCAGGGTCCCCTTGAGGTTTGAGGACTTAGAGGCGACCTCCACGATCTCCTCCTCGTCCTCCTCCGCCATTCTTTGCAGCTCCGCCAGAGACTGCTCCGCGTACACAACGCGGGACGCGCCGTACCCGGACTTGGCCCGGGCGACGTGCGCCCGCTTTTCCGCGGCAGCGACCCGCTCCTCCAGCTCCTGCTGGAGCTGAGCCCGCCGAGCCAGGTCCAGCTGGCGTTGGGCGCCCGCGAGCCCAACGACATGGGTCTCCGCGGCCACCGTCGGCTTTTTCGCCTTCGGCACCCGCGTCGACCCCGAGGCCGAGGAGCCCTCGGACCCACCGCTCAAGTGGACTCGCTTTCTCGACCGTGAGTCTTCCGCTTCCGACACGCTTATTAGCGAGTCGTTGTCCGACGAGTCCTCCGCCGTTCCAAATAAGCTCGCCGCAGACGGCGCGCGGCTAGCCTCTGACGCCGAAGCATCGGAGGGTTGGCCCTGAGAAGGGCCTTTGGTTTGGCCCTGAGAAGGGCCTTTTTTCTTTAAAAATCGCCCGCAGGCATCACGCATAGGGTTCGACATATCCGACAGGTTCGTATACGCACAAGACAATGGAATAAAATAAAATCGCAACGATGCACAGTGCACTTTGGCCGTACCCAGTCTGCCACTCCGTTACGGTGGTCAGAGCTGGGCCGTTTCCAGGGGACACGACGAGGACGTAAGCACTGTGGGGTGGTCCCCCAACCTAACCTAACCTAACCTAACCTTTTTTTTTTTTTTTTTTTTTTTTTTTTTTTTTTTTTGTTTGCGCTGGGAAAAAATGCATTACGCATACCCTCCCATCGGGGGATGGGGGGCTATGTGGGACTCCCCGGGCTGACCCGGTATACCCACTAAAATAACCCAGCGATACTCCCGCTTCGTCCTAGTGGCGGGGGACTGGGAAACCGGCAAAGCCTTGACGTCCAGTCCTCCGCCGACGATTGCCCTCCAAGGCGGACCCCTCACGCCCCCCCCGTGGGGAGGGGGAGGGGCCCGGGAGTTACAGACGAAGGTGGTGATGGGTGCAATGCGGGCGAAGGCACCCCCGTGCCTGTCGCCCGCCCATCGCCACCATGAGGAGGGAGAGGGCGGCGCCTTCTCCGACCCCTCCGTCTGCGGAGCGGCGCAGCGGCGCGCGCTCCGCCTCCTCCTTTTGCGAGATTGCGTCCTCGCAAAAGGAGGCTACTGCTGCTGCCCAGGCCCCCCCGCTCCCCAGCATGGCGTTGACCACGCCGGGAAGCGAGAGGTCCTGTCCGATCCCCGGACCAGGGCGGTTTGGGGAGAAGTTGACCCCTACCAGGGCCAACTCTCCCCACGCGGCGGCCACGTATCCCGGTCCCCTCTCTAAGAGCGAGAGGGGAGGGGAGTCCGTGAAAGACCGCGACACCAGGATGCGATGCTCGACGCTGCCCATCAGTCGGACATCGCACCCCCCTCCGCAGCCACCGTCGCTGGAGCGACGGTGCTTTTCGCAGCAGCAGCAGTAGGACCGCTCGGCGCCTGTGCTTTGCCCCGCGTAGGGGGAGGATTACAGTTCCTCCCCTTCATCATGTGGCCTGCCGGGCAGCCACTGGCGGCACACACCGCGCAGTGCGGCGTGGCGGCCTCGCAGGAGGCGGCCTTGTGGCCCTCCTTGCCGCACCGGAAGCACGTGTCCGTCCTATCCACCGCGGACGGACACAGGGGCCGGGTGTGTCCGATGCCGAGGCACCGGAAACACCGCAGGGGCTGCTCCTCGAGCGCCCGGACGGCACCCGAGCTGTATCCGACGGTAAGCCGTCCCTTGGCAAGGACGGCTTTGGCAGCGGCGATTGGGCACTCTAGGCGGATGGTGCCCATGCCGCCGCGGCCGGGCCTTATATCCCTGCCTCGGACCGCCGCGATGCCACAGCCCCCTATCGCTGCGACCGCCGCCACCACCTCCTCCCTGGTGACGGAGTCGTCCAAGTCAGCGACCTCTATGGCCGCCGACTTGATCGGTCGGGCCACCTTGGCCGAGTCGGCGATCACCTCCTTCAGTTTGGCGGCAAAGAGGTCCGCATGGGCACTCCCCTCCTTCCCCGGGAACTCGAAGATGCGAGCCCCGGCTTGCGTCTTGCGGCAAGTGACGCTGCCGATCCCCAGTTGGGTGGGATCGGCATTCGCACGCGCCCGCACCAAGACGGACATGTAGGTCTCCCCTCGGTCCGCGGCCTCCGCGGTGAGAGTCACCACGACGGCCGCGGTTTTCGGGGGGACCAGCCGCCTCTTTCCCTTCCCTTTCGCCGTCGCCTTTCCCTTGCCGGTCGTCTGCTGCGACTGGCTGGGAGCGGTGGGGGCGCGGACGGCGGGGACGGCCGTCGCCGACTTCTTGGCCCTCCCCTTACGGACCACCTCCGTCCACTCGTTGGACGGGGTCGTCGAGGGGAGGAGGAGGGCGTCTTCCGCCTGCGCGGAGGTAGACGGTCCCGGCTCGTTCTGACGCGTATCCGCCGCAAGCGGTGGTCGAAGGCGCTTCTCCGGCAGGAGCCGGTCCTCTATCCCTGCTATGCAGGCTCTGGTGAAGGCCCTCTCCTCCCGCACCACCTTGCGGATGATGTCCTCAAGGTTGGAGGGAGGGCCCTCTGCTGCAGGGCTCGTGCCGGCCTGTTGTGGCCGGGCCGTGACCTCAGCCAGCTTCTGATGAAGCTGGCTGACCTCCGACTGCAGGCGATCCACCCTCGCCTGCAGTTGCCGCGTCTCGTCGCTGGTCTTTCGTTGTACCAGCTCCGCGACGACACCTCGCATGCTGGCGGCCCTACATTTCAGGGCCTTCTGCAACGTGCCCTTCAGGTTGGAGGACTTAGAGGCGACCTCCACGATCTCCTCCTCGTCCTCCTCCGCCATTCTCTGGAGCTCCGCCAGAGACCGGTCCGCATAAACAACACGGGACGCGCCGTACCCGGACTTGGCCCGGGCGACGTGCGCCCGCTTCTCGGCGGCCGCGACACGCTCCTCCAGCTCTTGTTGGAGCTGAGCTCGGCGAGCCAGGTCCAGCTGGCGT
Source organism: Oligia latruncula (assembly GCA_948474745.1). NCBI lineage: Eukaryota > Metazoa > Arthropoda > Insecta > Lepidoptera > Noctuidae > Oligia > Oligia latruncula. The sequence goes on from OX419705.1 coordinate 66,782, forward strand.
TGGGCGTTTGAGAGCCCAACGACATGGGTCTCCGCGGCCACCGTCGGCCTTCCAGCCTTCGGCAACCGCGTCGACCCCGAGCCCGAGGAGCCCTCGGACCCACCACTCCGGTGGATTCGCTTGAGCGAACGCGCTCCGGTGGAGTCGTCCGCGTCCGACACAGTGAGCAGCGAGTCGCTGTCAGACGACTCGTCCGCCGCTGCGAAGAAGCTAGCCGCAGAAGTCGCGCGGCCAGCTTCTGACGCCGAAGCGTCGGGTTGGCCCTGAGAAGGGCCTTTTGGTTGGCCCTGAGAAGGGCCTTTTGGTTGGCCCTGAGAAGGGCCTTTTGGTTGGCCCTGAGAAGGGCCTTTTGGTTGCTTCGAAAAGCGCCCGCAGGCATCCCGCATAGGGCTCGACATAATAAAATTCCAGAAGGTTCGCAACTCAACAAGGCAAAGATAAAGGATAAAATAAGCTGCGAATGCACAGTGCACTTTGGCCGTACCCAGTCTGCCACTCCGTTACGGTGGTCAGAGCTGGGCCGTTTCCAGGGGACACGACGAGGACGTAAGCACTGTGGGGTGGTCCCCCAACCTAACCTAACCTAACCTTTTTTTTTTTTTTTTTTTTGTTTGCGCTGGGAAAAAATGCATTACGCATACCCTCCCATCGGGGGATGGGGGGCTATGTGGGACTCCCCGGGCGGACCCGGTATACCCACTAAAACAACCCAGCGACACTCCCGCTTCGTCAGAGTGGCGGGGGACTGGGAAACCGGCTAAGCCTTGACATCCAGTCCTCCGCCGACGATGGCCCTCCAAGGCGGACCCCTCACGCCCCCCCCGTGGGGAGGGGGAAGGGCCCGGGAGTGACAGACGAAGGTGGTGATGGGTGCAATGCGGGCGAAGGCACCCCCGTGCCTGTCGCCCGCCCATCGCCACCATGAGGAGGGAGAGGACGGCGCCTTCTCCGACCCCTTCGTCTGCGGAGCGGCGCAGCGAGAGGGTCATCCTCCCGCGCGCGCTCCGCCTCCTCCTTTTGCGAGATTACATCCTCGCAAAAGGAGGCTACCGCTGACCAGGCCCCCTCGCTCTCCAGCATGGCGTTGATCACGCTGGGGAGCGAGAGGTCCTGTCCGACCACATCGGTCAGACCGCGACGCAGCTCGGACCACGCCGGGCACACCTCCAGCGTGTGCTGTGCCGTGTCCTCCGCCGCGCCGCAGTCGTGGCAGGCCGGGGTCTCCTCCCTCCCGATCCGGTGCAGGTGTGTTCCGAAACAGCCGTGTCCGGACAACACCTGCACCAGACGGAACGAGAGGAAACCGTGGGAACGCTCGAGCCAGCCCTGCAGGACCGGACCGAGCGCGTCCAGCGTGCGGCGGCCAAAGGCGGCGGTGGCGAGGTCCTCCGTCCAGTGGAGGACGATGGCGTCCCTCGCCTCCCGCCGCACGGCTTCCCGCTCCTCGGCGACGGGGCGCTCCCCGAGCGCCCTCCGCTGCGCGGTCCATTCGTAGACTCTGGCCAGCACCCAAGCCTCCAGCTCCCAAGGAGGGGTGCCGGCCAGAGCGCACGCCGCCGAAAAGCCCACCGAGCGGTAGGCCCTCGCCACCCGCAGTGCAATGGCCCTTTGGGGCTTGCGGATGGCGGTCGCATTCTCCCTCCTGTTGAGGGAGTCCGCCCAGATGGGGGCCCCGTATAGGGCCATGCTCTTTAGGATGCCGGCATACAGGCGCCGGCATTTCTCCTTGGGCCCCCCCAGGTTCGGGAGGAGCCACGAGAGGGCGTCAGCGGCTTTCAGGAGGCGCGTCGACAGCCCGCTGAAATGCGGGCCGAAGCGCCACCTGTCGTCCAGCACCAGACCCAGATACTTCATCTGGGGCTGGACCTCTACCCTGACGCCCTCTACGACGATGTGGGCGTCTGGAGGGCAGCGCTGCCGAGGCCCGCGAAAGAACACGGCCTCGGTCTTGTGCAGCGCCACCTTCAATCCCAGGCGGCGGATCCTCTCTGCGACCAAGGATCCGCCAGCCGAGGCCAGACAGGCCGCCTCCGCAAAGCTCCTCCCCCGGGCAGTGAGGAGAGTGTCATCCGCGTAGCAGATGACACTCGTACCCTCAAGGAGGGCCCCCCTCAGGAGCCAGTCGAACCCGATGTTCCACAGGGGGGGCCCCAGCACTGACCCCTGCGGAACACCGGACTCCGCGCCGTACCGCCTCACCGTGGCCGTCTTGTCCACAAGGAGGACCTCTCGGCCCTCCAAGTAGCTGGCCAGGAGGTTCTGGAGGTATTGGGGCACTCCGTGATATCGGAGTGCCTCCAATATCGTCGAGTGGGGGACGGAGTTGAAGGCATTTGCAATGTCGAACGACACCGCCAGCACTCCGTCTCCCGCCTCCACCGCCTCCTTCACCTGGCCTTTGAGCAGGGCCAGCGCGTCGATCGTCGAACGCCCTCGACGGAAGCCGAATTGGGCGTCCGACAGATCCGGCCCCACTCCCCGCAAAAGACCAGCGAGCCGGGACGCGACGATCCCCTCGAACATCTTACCGACCTCATCGAGCAGGACGATGGGCCGGTATGCCGAAGGGGAGTCCACCGGGCGTCCCTCCTTTCGGAGGAGGCAGAGCTGCCCCTCCTTCCAGAGCTTCGGGAACCTCCCAGCCGTAAAGCACGCGCTGAAGAGGTCCCGAAACCTGTCCTCCATTTGGGAGGCGGCGATCGCCACCACCCGTGCCGGGACGCCGTCTGGTCCGGGGGCCGTCTTCTTTGCGCGGAGGCTGAGGACCCCTTCGCGGAATTCCGACGCAGTCACCGGAGGGACCTCCTCCTCCGGTGGAGCCGCCCCTTGCGGGGGAGCCATCGTTGGTGGGGCGAAGTCGGTCCTGCGCGGAAACAGGGACCGGACCACCCCATCCAGCAACGCTGGCTCGAGGGTCTCCGTCAGGGGGGGACCATAGGGGCGGAGCTGGTTCCGCGCCGCCTTGTACGGTCTCCCATACGGGTCCCTGTCGAGACCCTCCAGCATCTCGGCCCTCGCCGAGTCCTCTGCAGCGCCCATTGCAGCCTTCAGGACCGTCTTCGCCTCTCGGTAAGAGGCGTAAAGGCGGTCCTCTTCCGCGGGGACTCGGTTTCGGGCGCTGCGTCGTCGGCTCCGCGTGTAGGCCCTTCTGGCCGCCACGCAGGCGCTCCGGAGACCCGACAGCTCCTCCGTCCACCAGTAGACGGCACGACGGGGAGGCGGGCGGCGAGACCGAGGCATGCTGTAGTCGCACACCTCGGTCAGGGACCCCCTGAGCCGGACCGCTGCGGCGTCCACGTCCAGGACCTCGACAGGGGGCGACAGCCAGTCCTGGAGGAAGGCCGCCTCCTCGGCTGCCTCTCGGTCCAGGCGGGTGAGTGCCCACCGCGGGAAGGGAGATTGCCCGGCGCAGGCCGTCCCCCCCCCCTGGGTGGAGATGTCGAACCGCACATATCGGTGGTCCGACAACGTCTCCACCATCTCCACCCGCCAGTTGACGACGCGGGCGGCTAGCGCGGGGGTGGCAAACGAGACGTCCACCACCGACCCGCCGTGTTGCCGCACACACGTGTGGACCGCCCCCCTGTTGAGGAGGGACACACCGCACGAGGCCGCCCAAAACTCGACGGCGCGCCCCCGGACGTTGCAGCCAGCCGCCGGGTTGCCCCAGGCCGCCGACTTGGCGTTCAGGTCGCCCAGCACCACGACCTGGCGTGGCGCCGCCCTCCCTACGACTGCGGTGAGGACCTCGAGGAAATCCTCAAAGTCCGAGAGAGGGCGGTTTGGGGAGAAGTAGACCCCTACCAGGGCCATGTCTCCCCACGCGGCGGCCACGTATCCCGGTCCCCTCTCTAAGAGCGAGAGGGGAGGGGAGTCCGTGGAAGACCGCGACACCAACGCCACCAAGCCGTCCCGGTCGCCCAGCCAACGGCCGGGGACCGAGTAAGGCTCGGCGACCACCGCCAAGTCCACCAACCACTCAGCCATGGTCTGCATCAGCAGATCCTGGGCTGCCCTGCAGTGGTTGGCGTTCGCCTGGAGGATGCGATGTTCGACCCTATCCATCGATGGTCATCGCACCCCCCTCCGCAGCCACCGTCGCAGGAACGACGGTGCTCTTGGCAGCCGCAGCAGGACCAGTCGGCGCCTGCGCTTTGCCCCGCTTAGGGGGAGGATTGCAGTTCCTCCCCTTCATTATGTGGCCTGCCGGGCAGCCACTGGCGGCACACACCGCGCAGTGCGGCGTGGCGGCCTCGCAGGCGGCGGCCTTGTGGCCCTCCTTGCCGCAGCGGAAGCACGTGTCCGTCCTGTCCACCGCGGACGGACACAGGGGCCGGGTGTGTCCAATGCCCAGACACCGGAAACACCTCAGAGGCTGCTCCTCGAGTGCCCGGACTGCACCCGAGCTGAACCCGACCGTGATCCGTCCCTTGGCCAGGACGGCTTTGGCGGCGGTGATTGGGCACTCGAGGCGTATGGTGCCCATGCCGCCGCGGCCGGGCCTTATGGCCCTGCCTTGCACCGCCGCGATGCCGCAGCCCCCTATGGCTGCGACCGCCGCCACCACCTCCTCCTTGGTGACGGAGTCGTCCAAGTCGGCCACCTCAATGGCCGCCGACTTGACCGGCCGGGCCACCTTGGCCGAATCCGACACGACCTCCGCGAGCTTGGCTGCGAAGAGGTCGGCATGGGCACTCCCCTCCGCCCCCGGGAACTCGAATATTCGAGCCCCGGCCTGCGTCTTGCGGCAGGTGACGCTGCCGATCCCCAATTGGGCGGGGTCGGCATTGGCACGCGCCCGCACCAAGACGGACGCGTACGTCTCCCCCCGTTCCGCAGCCTCTGCGGTGAGCGTCACCACGACGGCCGCGGTTTTCGGGGGGACCAGGCGCCCCTTTCCCCTCCCTTTGCCTTTCGCCGTCCCCTTTCCCTTGCCGGTCGTCTGCGACTGGGTGGGAACGGTGGCGGCGCGGACGGCAGGGTCGGCCGTCGCCGACTTCTTGCCCTTCCCCTTGCCCTTGCGGACCACTTCCGTCCACGCGTTGGACGGGGTCGTCGAGGGGAGGAGGAGGGCGTCTTCCGCCTGGGCGGAGGTGGACGGTACCGGCTCGCACCGCGTAGCATCCGCCGCAAGCGGTGGTCGGAGGCGCTTCTCCGGCAGGAGCCGGTCCTCTATGCCTGCGATGCAGGCTCTTGTGAAGGCCCTCTCCTCCCGTACTACCTTGCGGATAATTTCCTCAAGGTTGGAGGAGGGGCCCTCTGCCGCAGGGCTCGTCTTGGCCTGTTGTGGCCGGGCCGTGGCCTCAGCCAGCTTTTGATGAAGCTGGCTGACCTCCAACTGCAGGCGATCCACCTTCGCCTGCAGTTGCCGCGTCTCGTCGCTGGCTTTTCGTCGCACCAGCTCCGCGACGACACCGCGCATGCTGGCGGCCCTACATTTCAGGGCCTTCTGTAGCGTGCCCTTCAGGTTGGAGGACTTAGAGGCGACCTCAACAATCTCCTCCTCGTCCTCCTCCGCCATTTTCTCTAGCTCCGCCAGAGAGTGGTCCGCGTATAGGACGCGGGACGCACCGTACCCGGACTTAGCCCTGGCTAGGTGCGCCCGCTTCTCCCTGGCGGCAACTCGCTCCTCCAGCTCCCGCTGTAGCTGATCCCGCCGGGCCAGGTCCAGCTGGCGTTGGGCGTTCGCGAGCCCAACGACATGGGTCTCCGCGGCCACCGTCGGCTTTTTAGCCTTCGGCACCCGCGTCGACCCCGAGGCCGAGGAGCCCTCGGACCCACCACTGAGGTGAGTTCGCTTTCGCGATCGGGAGTCGTCCAAGTCCGACACACTGACAAGTGAGTCGTTGTCGGACGAGTCCTCCGCCGTGCCAAATAGGCTCGCCGCTGAAGGCGCGCGGCTAACCTCTGACGCCGAAGCGTCGGAGGGTTGGCCCTGAGAAGGGCCTTTGGTTTGGCCCTGAGAAGGGCCTTTTTTCTTTAAAAATCGCCCGCAGGCATCCCGCATAGGGCTCGACATTCTTTCCAAACAATTCGCAGACGCACAAGACAGTAAAATAAGATAAAATCGCTACGAAGGCACAGTGCACTTTGGCCGTACCCAGTCTGCCACTCCGTTACGGTGGTCAGAGCTGGGCCGTTTCCAGGGGACACGACGAGGACGTAAGCACTGTGGGGTGGTCCCCCAACCTAACCTAACCTAACCTTTTTTTTTTTTTTTTTTTTTTTGTTTGCGCTGGGAAAAAATGCATTACGCATACCCTCCCATCGGGGGATGGGGGGTTATGTGGGACTCCCCGGGCTGACCCGGTATACCCACTAAAATAACCCAGCGACACTCCCGCTTCGTCAGAGTGGCGGGGGACTGGGAAACCGGCAAAGCCTTGACATCCAGTCCTCCGCCGACGATGGCCCTCCAAGGCGGGCCCCTCACGCCCCCCCCGTGGGGAGGGGGAAGGGCCCGGGAGTGACAGACGAAGGTGGTGATGGGTGCAATGCGGGCGGAGGCACCCCCGTGCCTGTCGCCCGCCCATCGCCACCATGAGGAAGGAGAGGACGGCGCCTTCTCCGACCCCTTCGTCTGCGGAGCGGCGCAGCGAGAGGGTCATCCTCCCGCGCGCGCTCCGCCTCCTCCTTTTGCGAGATAACCTTTTTTTTTTTTTTTTTTTTTTTTGTTTGCGCTGGGAAAAAATGCATTACGCATACCCTCCCATCGGGGGATGGGGGGTTATGTGGGACTCCCCGGTGTGACCCGGTATACCCACTAAAACAACCCAGCGACACTCCCGCTTCGTCAGAGTGGCGGGGGACTGGGAAACCGGCAAAGCCTTGACATCCAGTCCTCCGCCGACGATGGCCCTCCAAGGCGGGCCCCTCACGCCCCCCCCGTGGGGAGGGGGGGGAAGGGCCCGGGAGTGACAGACGAAGGTGGTGATGGGTGCAATGCGGGCGAAGGCACCCCCGTGCCTGTCGCCCGCCCATCGCCACCATGAGGAGGGAGAGGACGGCGCCTTCTCCGACCCCTTCGTCTGCGGAGCGGCGCAGCGAGAGGGTCATCCTCCCGCGCGCGCTCCGCCTCCTCCTTTTGCGAGATTACGTCCTCGCAAAAGGAGGCTACCGCTGACCAGGACTCCTCGCTCTCCAGCATGGCGTTGATCACGCTGGGGAGCGAGAGGTCCTGTCCGACCACCGCGGTCAGACCGCGGCGCAGCTCGGACCACGCTGGGCACACCTCGAGCGTGTGCTGTGCCGTGTCCTCCGCCGCGCCGCAGTCGTGGCAGGCCGGGGTCTCCTCCCGCCCGATCCGGTGCAGGTGCGTTCCGAAGCATCCGTGGCCGGACAACACCTGCACCAGACGGAACGAGAGGAAACCGTGGGACCGCTCGAGCCAGCCCTGCAGGACCGGACCGAGCGCGTCCAACGTACGGCGGCCAAAGGCGGCGGTGGCGAGGTCCTCCGTCCAGTGGAGGACGATGGCGTCCCTCGCCTCCCGCCGCACGGCCTCCCGCTCTTCGGCGACGGGGCGCTCCCCGAGCGCCCTCCGCTGCGCAGTCCACTCATAGACTCTGGCCAGCACCCAAGCCTCCAACTCCCAAGGAGGGGTGCCGGCCAGGGCGCACGCCGCCGAAAAGCCCACGGAGCGGTAGGCCCTCGCCACCCGCAGTGCAATGGCCCTTTGGGGCTTGCGGATGGCGGTCGCGTTCTCCCTCCGGTGCAGGGAGTCCGCCCAGATGGGGGCCCCATACAGGGCCATGCTCCTGAGGATGCCGGCATAGAGGCGCCGGCATTTCTCCTTGGGCCCCCCCAGGTTCGGGAGGAGCCACGAGAGGGCGTCAGCAGCTTTCAACAGGCGCGTCGACAGCCCGCTGAAATGCGGGCCGAAGCGCCACCTGTCGTCCAGCACCAGACCCAGATACTTCATCTGGGGCTGGACCTCTACCCTGACGCCCTCTACGACGATGTGGGCGTCTGGAGGGCAGCGCTGCCGAGGCCCGCGAAAGAACACGGCCTCGGTCTTGTGCAGCGCCACCTTCAATCCCAGGCGGCGGATCCTCTCTGCGACCAAGGATCCGCCAGCCGAGGCCAGACAGGCCGCCTCCCCAAAGCTCCTCCCCCGGGCAGTGAGGAGAGTGTCATCCGCGTAGCAGATGACACTCGTACCCTCAAGGAGGGCCCCCCTCAGGAGCCAGTCGAACCCGATGTTCCACAGGGGGGGCCCCAGCACTGACCCCTGCGGAACACCGGACTCTGCGCCGTACCGCCTCACCGTGGCCGTCTTGTCCACAAGGAGGACCTCTCGGCCCTCCAAGTAGCTGCTGTAGTAGCTAACCTAACCTAACCTTTTTTTTTTTTTTTTTTTTTTTCGCTGAGAAATGACGTTACGCATCTCCGCTCGTGGGGGGACGAGACGGAGTATGTGGGACTCCCTGCCAGGGTGGCAGTATACCCACTAAAACTCAGCGGTGTTCCCTCATCGCCTTGATGGGGAGGTCATGGGAATCCGGCTCAGCCTTTGCATCCACAACCCCCCCGGCGCATGCCCGCCTAGCTGGCGGGCCCCGCATGTCCCCCCGTCTGAGGGGGGGCTACGGGAATGGCCGAGAACACCTGGCCATTCCCGTCCGGCACTGGTGGAAGCCTGTGCAATACAGGCGAGGGTGCCCCCGCACCCGTCGCCTGCTGGCTTCCACCTGGGAGGAGTCGGAGATGACTGTCATACTGACGTCTTCTTCGACCCCTCCTCCGCCTTCGGAGCGGCGCCGCGAGAGGGTCTTCCTCCCGCACGCGCTCCGCCGCCTCCTTCTGGGACATGACGTGTTCGCAGAAGGAGGCGACTGCCGCCCAGGACCCCTCATCCCCTAGCATGGCGTTGACCAAGCCGGGGAGCGAGAGGTCCGTTCCGATCGCCGCGGTGAGACTGCGGCGCGGCTCGGACCACGACGGGCACACCTCGAGAGTGTGCTGCGCCGTGTCCTCCGCCGCGCCACAGTCGTGACACGACGGCGTCTCCTCCCGCCCGATACGGTGCAGGTACGATCCGAAGCAACCGTGTCCGGACAGCACCTGCACCAGACGGAAGGAGAGGAACCCGTGCGACCGCTCGAGCCAGTCTTGCAAGACCGGCCCAATCGCGTCGAGGGTTCGGCGGCCGAAGGCTGCGGCGGCGAGGTCCCGCGTCCAGTGGACGACGATGGCGTCCTTCGCCTCCCGCCGGACGGCCTCCCGCTCTTGCGGGGCTGGGCGTTCTCCTCTCGCCCTCCGCCCCGCCGTCCATTCATACACTCTGGCGAGCACCCACGCCTCGAGCTCCCAAGGCGGGGTGCCGGCCAGAGCGCATGCCGCGGAGAAGCCGACCGTGCGGTAGGCCCTCGCCGCCCGCTGGGCTATGGCCCTTTGGGGGGCCCGCAATGCGGCGGCGTTCTCCCTCCTGTGGAGGGAGTCCTCCCAAATAGGGGCCCCGTAAAGGGCCATACTCCTCAAGATGCCGGCGTAGAGTTGCCGGCATCTCGCGCTGGGCCCCCCCAGATTGGGGAGCAGCCACGAGAGGGCGCCCGCAGTCTTCAGCAGGCGCGTCGACAGCCCGCTAAAATGCGGGCCGAAACGCCACCTGCTGTCGAGTACAAGGCCCAGATATTTCATCTGGGCCTTCACCTCGATTCGGACGCCCTCCACGAAGATGTGGGCATCTAGAGGTTGGCGCTGCCGAGGCCCGTGGAAGAACACGGCCTCGGTCTTGTGCAGCGCCACCGTCAGTCCTAGGCGGCGGATCCTCCCTGCGACCAAGGATCCGCCTGCCGAGGCCAAGTTGGCCGCCTCCCTGAAACTCTCCCCCCGGGCGGTGAGGAGAGTGTCATCCGCGTAGCAGACGACACTCGTGCCTCGGAGGAGAGTTCCCCGCAAGAGCCAGTCGTAGCCGACGTTCCAGAGGTGAGGTCCCACGACTGACCCCTGTGGAACGCCGGCCTCGACTGCGTACCGCCGGACTTGGCCAGCCCTGTTCACGAGGACGATCGTCCGATCCTCCAGGTAGCTGGCCAGTAGACGCCGCATGTATAGAGGCACTCCGTGGAATCGGAGCGCCTCTAGGATGGTGCTGTGGGGAACAGAGTTGAAGGCGTTGGCTATGTCGAATGACACCGCCAACAATCCGTCCCCCGCCTGCATCGCATCCTTCACCTGGCCCTTAAGGCGGGCCAGCGCGTCCACTGTGGAACGCTCAGCCCGAAAACCGAACTGAGCGTCCGACAAGTCCGGCCCCACATTCCGCAGGTGGCTCTTTAGGCGGGCAGCGATTATCCCCTCGAACATTTTGCCGACCTCATCGAGCAGGACGATGGGTCGGTATGCCGAGGGCGAGTCTGCAGGGCGGCCCTCCTTGCGAAGGAGGCACAACTGCCCCTCCTTCCACGGTTTCGGGAACCTCCCAGACGCAAGGCATGCGTTAAAGAGGTCCCGAAACCGCTCCTCCATTTGGGTGGCGGCAATTGCCACCACCCTCGCCGGGACACCGTCGGGGCCCGGAGCCGTCTTCTTGGCGCGGATGTGCACAATCGCCGCGCTAAGTTCCGACTCCGTGACAGGAGGGGCCTCCTCTTCCTCCTCAGCTGGCGGAGCCATCCCCCGCGGAGGGTCCATCACTGGTGGGGTGAAATTGTCCCTGCACGGGAACAGGGACTGAACCACCCCATCCAGGAATGAGGGCTCCAGGGTCTCGGCGACCGGGGGACCAAAGGGGCGCAGCTTGTTGCGCGCCGCCCTGTATGGCCTCCCGTAGGGATCCCTGTCGAGACCCTCCAGCATCTCCGCTCTCGCCGAGTCCCTGGCGTCGGCGATGGCCCGCTCGAGGACCAGTTTTGCCTCTATGTACACCTCATAGAGGTGGTCCTCGTGGGCGTGGTCTCGTCGACGCCGCCGCCGGCTACGCGCGTAGGCCCTCCTGGCCCCCACGCACGCCGCTCGAAGCCCCTCCAGCTCCACCGACCACCAGTACACCGCCCGATTGGGCAGCGGTCGGCCTGACCGAGGCATGCTAGAATTGCACACCTCGGTCAGAGACTCCCTTAGGTGTCCCGCCACGGTGTCCACGTCCAGGCCAGCGGAAGGCGGCGAAAGCCAGTCCTGGATAAACGCCGCCTCCGCCGCCGCCTCCCTGTCCAGGCGGGTGAGAGCCCACCGTGGAAACGCTGACCGCCCCGAGGGGGGCCGCGTCTCTCCGGGGCCACCGGTGGAGATGTCGAACCGCACGTAACGGTGGTCCGACATGGTCTCCACCAGGTCCACCCGCCAGTTCAGCACGCGCGCGGCCAACGCAGGGGTGGCAAACGTGACGTCCACTATCGAGCCACCCTGCCGCCGCACGCATGTCTGGACGTTCCCTCTGTTGAGGAGGGAGAGCCCAGAGGAGGCTGCCCACAACTCCACCGCCCGCCCGCGAGGGTCGGTGGCCGGGTTGCCCCAGGTCACCGACTTGGCATTCAGGTCTCCCAATACGGAGACCTGACGCGGCGCCGCCCTGCCGACCACGGCGGCCAGGACTCCGAGATAGTTCTCGAAGTCCTGGAGAGGGCGGTTTGGGGAGAAATAGACGCCCACGAGGGCTACCTCTCCCCACGCGGCGGCCACGTATCCCGGTCCCCTCTCTAATAGCGAGAGGGGAGGGGAGTCTGTGGAGGACCGCGCCGCTAGTGCCACCAAGCCGTCCTCGTCACCCAGCCAACTGCCGGGGATCGAGTAGGGCTCGGCGACCACCGCTACGTTCACCAACCACTCAGCCATGGCCTGGACCAGCAGGTCCTGGGCCGCTCTGCAGTGGTTGGTGTTCGCCTGGAGGATGCGATGACTGGAAACCATTATTCCGACATCGCACCCCCCTCCTCAGCTACCGCCGCTGGAACTGGAGTTACAGCGGCGGCGACAGCGGCGGTGGCGGCGACAGGGCGAACCTGCGCCGGCACTATGCCCTTCCTCACGGGGGGCTTACAACTCCTGCCCGTCATCCTGTGGTCCGCGGGTCGGCCACTAGCGGCACACGCCCTGCAGTGTGGCGTGGTGGCGCGGCAGGTGGCACTCTTGTGTCCCTCTTGCCCGCATTGGTAACACGTGTCTCCCCAGTCGGATTTGGAGGGACACGTGGCTCGGGTGTGGCCGAACGCAAAGCACTTGAAACAGCGCATAGGCTGGTTTTCAAGTGGCCGGACCACAGCCGAGCTTAGTCCCACAAGCAGCCGTCCCTTGGTCGCAGCAAGGGCGGCCGCCGCCGCGGCGACTGGGCACTCGACGCGGATTGCGCGCATGCCGCGGCGACCGGGCCTGATGGCTCCCCCCTTCACCGTGCCAGCGTCGCAGCCTCCCGCAACGGCAACGGCCGCCACCACATCCTCCTTGGTGACCGAATCATCCAGATCGGCCACCTCAAGGACTGCGGTCTTAACAGGCCTGACGATCGTTGCCGTATCCGCAATGACCTCTTGCAACTTGGTTGCGAAGAGGTCCGCACTTGCGCCGCGCTGTTCCCCCGAGAACTCGAAAATTCGAGCCCCAGTTAGGGTTCGGCGGCACGTGATGTTGCCGATCCCCAGCCGGGAGGGATCAGCATTGGTACGAGCCCGTCTTAGGATCGACTCGTACGTCTCGCCCCGCTCCACGGCCTCCGGGGTGATGGTCACCACGACGGCCGCGGTTTTGGGAGGAACTAGGTTCCTCCCGCCGGCTGGGGCCCTTTTGGCTGCAGGGGCAGTCGCCGCGGGCTTGGGGGCCGACTTCTTCCCTCCCTTCCCTTTTCCTCTCTTGACCACTTCCGTCCACGACTGGTTGGCCGGGGTGGTGGAGGGGAGAAGGGCGTCCTCCCCCTGCGAGTTCTGGGGAGCCGCTGGAGTGGCAGACGCTCCCTCCGCGCTTGTGGTGGGGGTTTGAGGGGCCACAGTGCTCCTCTTGCCCTTCCCTTTGCCCTTGGAGGGCTTCGAGGCCTGGGTCTGCGCACCCGATCGCGGGTCTCCCGCAGGCTGCGCAGGCACGGGCACCGGCTCCGTCGGTGGCGGACTCTTATCCGCCGCTAACGGCGGGCGGAGCCGCTTTTCCGGCAAGAGCCGGTCCTCGATGCCCGCGAAGCAGGCTCTGGTGAAGGCCCTCTCCCCCATGACAACCTTTCGGATTATCTCCTCAAGGTTGGAAGGGGAAGAGGAGGAGCCTCCTATCACCGGACCTGGGGCAGGTTGAGCAGGCCGGGCCGTGGCCTCAGCCAGCTTCTGGTGTAGCTGGCTGACCTCAGCCTGCAAGCGATCCACCTTCGCCTGCAGCTGTCGCGTCTCGTCCGTGGTGGTCCGCTTCACTAGCTCCAGGACAATGCCGTGTAGACTGGCAGCCCGGCATTTGAGGGCCTTTTGGAAGGTCCCCTTCAAGTTGGAGGACTTGGAGGCGACCTCCAGTACCTCCTCCTTGTCCTGGAGCGCCATCCGCTCCAGCTCCGCCAGGGAGTGGTCGGCATATAGCACTGTGGACGTGCCATAGCCAGCCCTCGCCCTGGCGGCCCGCGCCTGCTGCTCCCTGGCATCGATCCTCTCCTCCAGGTCTTGCTGGAGTTGTGCCCTTTTCGCCAGGTTTAGCTGGCGCTCGGCGTCTACCAGGCCCACATCGTGGGTAGAAGCCGGGTTTGAAGGCGAGGCCTTTTTGGACCTATTCTTCTTCTTCGCCTTACTTCCGACGGACTCCGAGGAGCCCTCGGACCCGGGCCTCAGATAGGCCCTCTTCCGCTTGAGGCGGTCGGTTTCGGCCGCCGACGTGTCCATGTTGGAGTCGTCGGAGTCCGACAACTCGTCTGGCCTGCTAAACAAGCTGGCCGCAGATGGTGCGCGGTCAGCATCCGATGCCAAAGCGTCGCCAGCGTTGGATTGGCCCTGAGAAGGGCCTTTGGTTTGGCCCTGAGAAGGGCCTTTTGGTGGTTTTTTTAAAAATCGCCCGCAGGCATCCCGCATAGGGCTCGTCATGGTATATCCGCAGGTTCGTTACGCACAAGACAGTTAAAATAAAATAAAATCGCAACGAAGGCACAGTGCACTTTGGCCGTACCCAGTCTGCCACTCCGTTACGGTGGTCAGAACTGGGCCGTTTCCAGGGGACACGACGTGGACGTAAGCACTGTGGGGTGGTCCCCCAACCTAACCTAACCTAACCTAACCTAACCTAACCTTTTTTTTTTTTTTTTTTTTTTTACGTGGAGAAATGCTCATGCATTCTGCACTACCACGGGGAGATAGTGCAGTTATGTGGGACTCTAACCCACTAAAACTCCACGGTGTCCTCCTCTGCCGCTTATGGCGGGAACACGGGCACGCGTTAGCACTCATCCGTGAACCCGCCGCGGCTGTCCGTCACCGGACCCTCCTTCGGGGAGTACTCCCCATCACCGGCGCACCAGAACACATAGCACGCCGTGACCACCCCAGGGACCAAACCAGCACATGGGCGCCAGACGACCCCGTCTCTGCCACCCTTGGTCCCCCTGCGACGGGTCAGGTCATTGGCCCCGCCGCCTGCCAATTTTCGGCCGCAGAGGATAGGGAGAGTGGCCAACGTCATACCAACACTCCTCTTCCCCTGCGGCCCCACCGCGTCCGCCATCGAACGGTGGCGACCCCGTCAAGGCCGCGGAAGGTAGGGAGAGCGGCGCACCGTAATACCGGCACTCCTCTCCCGCCGCGGCCTCCAACCCTCAGCCGCGATGCCTCCGGTACGACATCGCGGCCCGCCTCAGTTGCGATGTCGCCCAAGCGGCACCGCAACCTACATGTTGGCCGCTACGTCGTCGGCTTGTCGGCAAAAGCCCTGACGAGCGGCCCCTCCTCGGGTTCCTCTTCGCTTCACCGTGGGTGTCCAAGCCACGGCTACTGAGCCCCCCCGCCTCGACAATGCGGGAACCCACCGGGGGGGTAACCTAACCTAACCTAACCTAACCTAACCTAACCATTTTTTTTTTTTTTTTTTGTTCCGGGGTGGAAAATCCTCATGGATGTCCGCCGCCCTGGGGTGGGCGGCGGGGTCTGTCAGACTCTTACTGACTAAAAACCACCCCGGTGTTCCATCCCACACCTACGCCGGGGGTCGCGGGAACGTACGATCCTTCCGCAACCCCCGACTGGTGCCGGCCCGCCACTGCAGGCCTCGTCGGGTCAGGGGGGGGAGTGAGGTGTTTGACTCCCCCCGTGACGTCTAAGAGGGGCGCGCGTGGAACACTACGCGCCGCCACCTCGGGTCCTGATGTGTGGGGGGCGGCGGACGTCCGGAGTCCGTCGCCCCTGGACCCATTTAGGGGGGCTGGAAGAGGGCGTTGTCCGCCCTCCGCCGACGCCCGGTGCGCCTGCTGCGGGCCGGGTGAGTGGACGAGATCTCCCTCTCCCTTTCCGCAGCCTCCTTATGCGAGATGACCGTTTCGCAGAAGGAAACCACCGCGTCCCAGGACTCTTCGCTGCCGACCATCGACTCGACCACGGCCGGCAGCGACAGGTCACTGCCTACTTCTGAGATGAGGGCACGGCGCGGCTCCTCCCAAGCGGCACACTCTGCCAGCGTATGCCACGCCGTGTCCTCCCGGCAGTCGACGCAGTGGTGACACCGGGCGTCCGGCTCCCTGTTTATGCGACACAGGTACTTCCCGAAGCAACCATGCCCCGAGAGCACCTGCGTCACCCGAAACGACAGGGAGCCGTGCCTCCTCCCGAGCCAGCGCTCGAGCACTGGCTGGACCGCCCCGATGGTACCGAGGCCGGCGGTAGGGCGTGAAAGCCTGTCCCGCCAATCCGCCACCAGGACCTCGCGAAGCTGAGACCGACGCAGCTCCATATGGCGCTGCATCAGCCTTTCGCCTCGCGCCCGCGCTTCCTCACGCCACCGGTACAGTGACGCAAGTACTTTCGCCTCCAGGTCCCAGGGCGGGGATCCAGCCAGTACGCAAGCCGCCTCGTAGGAGATCGTGCGATAGCCCCGAACGACCCTGACGGCCATCGCTCTCTGCGGCTTCCGCAAGACTGCGATGCTGCCGGCCGTCAGGTCAGTCGCCCAGATCGGGGCCCCATACAGGGCCATCGATCGCACGATCCCCACGTAGAGCCGCCTACAGGCGGCGCTCGGGCCCCCCAGATTGGGAAGCAGCGTTGACAGCGCCCCAGCCGCGCCCAACAATTTGGGCGCCAGCCGCCGGAAGTGGGGGCCGAAATCCCACCGGCTGTCGAGCACCAATCCCAGGTACTTCATGGTAGACTCGACAGCGATCCGAGCCCCCTCGACCACGATGTGTGAGCCGGGCGGCGGCGCCCGCCGGGGGTCATGAAACACCATGGCCTCCGACTTGTTGAGGGCCACCTCCAGGCCCAGGCGACGTATGCGGCTCACCACCTGTGACACCGCATCCGTCACTAGCAACGCTGCCTCCCTGTGCGAGCTCCCCCGGGCAGTGACCAGCGTGTCATCGGCATAACACGTCAGGTCCACGCCCGGTTGGAGCTCACCCCTCAGCACCCAGTCGTACCCGATGTTCCACAGGGGCGGGCCTACGACCGAGCCCCGTGGAACACCGCACGACACGCGGTGCTGGTGTTCGCCATCGCGTCCCATGTAGGTGACACTCCTCTCCGACAGATAAGCCCCAACAATGCGGCGGAGGTAGGGAGGCACCCGATGATACCTCAGTGCCTCCCGAATACAACTCCAGGGCAGGGTGTTGAAGGCGTTGGAGATGTCCAAGGACACCGCCAATAACACCTCGCCCCGGGCCACCGCTTCCTCCGCCAGGACTCTCACCCGCGACACAGCGTGAATGGTGGAGCGCCCGTGCCGAAAACCGAACTGACTGCCGTCCAGGTCCGGCCCCTCTCCGCACAAGTGGCTGACGAGGCGGGCTGCGATTATCCGCTCAAACAGCTTACCCACCTCGTCTAGCAGCACTATGAGCCGGTACGCGGATGGCGAGTCCGCGGGGCGCCCCGGCTTCCTGAGCAGGACCAGACGACCAGATTTCCACAAAGTGGGAAACTGGCCCTGCTCAAGGCACGCTGTGTAGAGTCCTCTCAGTTGGGGCTCAAGCTCCTTCAGAGCGAGGGCTAACACGCAGCCGTGGATCCCGTCGGGCCCCGGAGCCACGTTCTTGGCCCGGAGCCGCATCACAGCTGCCCCCATCTCTGCCTCAAAGTAACCTAACCAAACCTAACCTCGGGGTGCCCTGCGCTCACTCTTGCATCCTAACGTCGACGATCAAAACGCGTGTCGCAATTAAAAAAAAACCGGGCAAGAGCGAGTCGGACTCGCGCACCGAGGGTTCATTACCATCATGTTTTTAAATTTTCATCGGCGAGGCCTATATTCATCAGAGAATTTTAACACTGTGCACTGCGGTGTAGAATATTGCAATTTTATGTCAGCGCCATCTCTTGACCGATGATAGTGGAATTAATGTAACTTTTTAACCGACTTCAAAAAAGGAGGAGGTTTCTCAATTCGACTTCGATTCGTATATATATTTTTTTATGTGTGTTCGCGGATAACTTCGTCGTTTATGAACCGATTTTGATTATTCTTTTGTTGGAAAGGAGATATTCCAAGGGTGGTCCCATGATAAGGAAACCAGGATCTGATGATGGCATCCCAGTGAAATCGAGGGGAACATTCGAAAATCGTAGGAGCGACTAGGGCGTTTGTTAATTTTTTCATTAAGTATTTTAAAGCACTACAATCTAATAAAGGCCTGGAGTCGATCTGATGATGGAGCCGAAAGACAGTCGAGGGGACTCCTCAACGATTTACAGCAGTTACCTTGTGTTTGGGCTTCATTAATTTGTATTGATGACTACTGTAATGGCAAAGGAAACATTTCATGAGATAAATAAATAAAAACTTTGCACCCATATGGTTATAAGTGCCATTACAGGTCTGATGATGGAGACCATAGACAGTCGCGGAAATTCCTCAACGATTTACAGCAATTACCTTTTGATGAAGACCACAGATGGCCATCGGAACTACTCTATGACAAATATTTCACGGGTTGCGATTCGATTACTTTAATATGGTTGCTAAGCAATTTAATATGCTCGTTACAATGCGTATGGTGAAGTGGAGCTGATGGTGACTTCTCAATCAGCTCCAGTTCTCCTGGTTCTTACTAGGAGAACTCCTCAACAATTAACGTCCCTGCATCGGGAAAAGTAGTATTCTGTAAAAGGTGATGAGCAGTTGACATTAGGATATTGTAACTTAAATTACAAACTGACCTTGGATTAACATAAAGGGGGGTGATGTTGTTCGCGTCCGTAGGAGTTACCACCTTACCTAGGCCCACCCTACACGTGTCCCCCGAGTGGTGCTAAACGAACAACAACGCCGAGCCACAGGCGGCGGTTAAGTAACCTGTACTAGGCGACCACAAGCCTGGAGAAGTTAAATGCCCTCCAAAAGTGTGGTTATAGCACCTTGGAAAAGTGTTATATTTACCTTCCAACCCAATTATATGAAAATGTCGAATAATGAGAGTGTTTTGTCATGCGCTCCGGCTAACCCCCGGCGCTCGCAGGTACCCGGGCCTGCGTGTGTGAAATTTGTTACCGAAGACTCCACAGGGGTGGGCGACCAGGCCCCTGTGTCAGTAAATGCTCCTGGCAGCACCAACAAAAAATTTGTCCAGCAGCTTGTTTATATCAAGACCCAGATCTTCATCTGTAGGAAATATTCCCACACACGTTACTACATAAATAGAACCCGAAAAAATGGAGATCCCCAGTACAGAGGATGTTGCGCCTGCTCCTCCTTCATGGCAACGAGTGCCTTTTAGTCATACGTTAAGAAAGGAGCAGGAGAGTAATCATTCCACCTCAAACCAGGGGCCAAGAGCTCCTGAACAAAGGCAGAAAAGGCACCGATCACCTGAAGGAAAGGGAGAATCATCAAAGATGACCAAAAGAACCTTGCAGAGAGAACAAATATTGAGTGATCGTAGAGGCGTTATCACAGACAACACTGCCCAAATATCACCACCAGCAATAGAGACATCGAATAGTTTTAATCTTTTAAGTGTTGATTGTCAAGAGCAAAATCCTACTCCAGACAAAAGACCAAAGAAACCCTCGAAACCTCCACCCATTATACTATATGGTATAGATGACCTTCAAAAATTAACAAGTTTTATTGAAGAAGTTTTGGAAAAGAGTGACTATACGTGTAAAGTGGTGTCTAAAAATAAATTAATAATCTCTTCCCAGTCTGTCGAAAAATACAAAATTCTCATAGAACACGTCCGAAGCAAAGGGTTAATAGGCTACACATTTACTCAAAAAGATGAAAAATGTATGAGAATTGTGATCAAGCATCTACATTATAGCACACCCAAGGAAGCAATTGTTGAAGCCATAGAGGAAACAGGAAATCAAGTGAAAGGAGAAATAGTAACTGCTCGTAAAAGAGGCACCAAGCAGCCTTCAAATATTTTCTTTGTTAACATACTCCCACATGATAACAACAAGCATGTTAAAGAAATTAAATATATTTACAACCAAAAGGTTGTAATCGAATACCCAAGAAGGAAAACCACAATAGTCCAATGTACCAGATGCCAACAATATGGACACACAAAAAACAACTGTATGGGTCCATACAGGTGTGTGAAATGTGCAGGGTCGCACAATACCACAAAGTGTACTATAGATCAGAACACACCGGCAGTTTGTGCTCTATGCTCTGGAAGCCACCCCGCTAGTTACAAGGGTTGTAAAATCTATAAGGAAATCCTCACCAGGAAACAAGATACCAACAAGACACTGAAACAACAAAGACCAAAAGTACAAAAACCGATAGAAGGACTAAATGTACTTGCATTGACTAGATCTGAGTCTGCAAACAACATAAATATAACAAATATACCTAAAAAACAACCATACAATAATTGTAATAAAAAATTAGCGAAGTAGTTATAGGTAAAAATGCTACTACGGCAGAGAACTCTGGAAGAAAAAATACTTCCACAAATAAAGTTGACCCTACAGAGTCACAGAGAACAAATGTAGAACATAATCTACATGAAAATATTCTTAAATTAGAGGCCCTCTTATTAAAACAGACAGAAAGGATAGATGTACTTATCTCACAAATGAGCACAATGATGAATCTCATCACAGCACTCATCAGTAAAATTCCATTATGACCTCACTGCGAATAGCCACCTGGAATATCAATGGTTTACTACCAAATAAACAGGAGCTAGAAATGTTGATTAAGGTAAACAAAATAGATATAGCGTTAATATCGGAGACTCATCTCAATAACCGAAAGACATTCAAAATGAACAACTACTGTGTATATTGCACAAATCACCCTGACGATACATCGCATGGAGGGACAGCGGTAATTGTAAAGAATAATATTAGACATTACTTTCATGGCGAATTTAAGGAAGACTGGCTACAAGCTACCACTGTCACTATAGAAGACAAATTTGGTCCTGTCAACGTAAGCTCTGTATACTGTCCGCCCAAGCATAAACTTAAGCAGGACATGCTTTCTAAATACTTTGACACTCTGGGCCACAGGTATGTCTGCGGCGGTGATTGGAATAGCAAGCACACAGACTGGGGTTGCAGACTGACAACAACTAGGGGACGGGAGCTAAAGAAATGTCGATAATCATAGATTAATAACCCTCTCTACAGGCGAACCAACTTATTGGCCAACAGATCCTTACCGAACCCCAGATCTGCTCGATTTCTTTATTACGAAGGGGCTCTCAAACATTCATCTAAAAATAGAATCGTCTCTTGACACCTTATCGGATCACTCACCTGTACTGTTAACACTTAGTGTAACAATAATACAAAAAGAACAAAGCTATAAGTTAAGCAATCATAAAACAGACTGGAATGCATTTACCGAATACCTACAAGAGGAAACAAACCTACGAGTGAGTCTTAAAACAGAGGCAGAAATAGACGATGCAGCATTCTACATCACAAACCTTATACAGGTGGCGGCATGGCGCGCTACTCCGACTCTGGAACTCCCGGTCAATAAATATAACATACCTCTTGAAATACGCCGTATACTCGAGGAAAAACGTAAAACAAGGAGGCGGCTTCATGCAAGCAGATCAAGTCATGACAGAAGAGAATTTAATAGGATCTCTAGGGAACTGAAAGACGTGATCATTGAGAACAGGAATGCTACTTTTCAACAGAAATTGTCTACACTATCGACTCAGAACAAAGATAACTACTCTCTTTGGAAAATCACAAAGAACTTCAAAAGACCACTCAATTCTATACCCCCACTAAAAACGCCCACAGGAACTTGGGCTAAGAAGCCAAATCAGAAAGCTGAGGTTTTCGCAGAACACCTCAGAAAGATTTTTACCCCCAACCCATCTACAATGGTTGAATTTGAGAAAGAGTTGGATAATTTTATCGACAGTGATCAACAACTCTCACTACCAATTAAATTAGTGACACCCAGAGAGATGAAGCGTACCATGATTCATCTAAAAAACAAAAAAGCACCTGGATTCGACCTTATCACTGGCGAGATACTCAAACGACTTCCTAGAAAAGCAATAGTTTTTCTGACAATGCTTGTAAATGCTGTATTTAGAACTCACTATTTTCATAAGCTATGGAAAATATCGCAAATATGTATGATGGCCAAACCAGGGAAGCCTCCAACTGATCCTAGCTCGTATAGACCCATAAGTCTTCTCCCAACTTTATCCAAAGTGTTTGAGAAGATATTCCTACGAAGACTAAAACCAATATTAGAGGAAGACAAAATAATTCCCAACCATCAATTCGGGTTTAGAGAGAATCATGCCACAGTGGAACAAATACATAGAGTGGCGCATAGAATCAGGCAGTCCTTAGAGAAGAAAGAATATTGCTCAGCGGTGTTCCTGGATATTCAACAGGCGTTTGACAGAGTGCGGCACAAGGGTTTACTCTTTAAACTCAAAAAACTTTTACCTAACTCATTCTTTATGATCATGAAATCATACCTGCACCAAAGAAAATTTCAAGTGAAATATGAAGACGAGTACTCCAACCTGTATGATGTCGCTGCCTCAGTCCCGCAGGGATCAGTGCTTGGCCCAGTACTGTATGCCATATATACATCAGATCTGCCAGGCACTGAAGATGTAACGACAGCAACCTATACGGATGATACTGCATGCCTTGCGAGTGACAAAGACCCGGACGTTGCTACACAAAAGCTGCAAACACAAGTTGGTAAAATAGAAATTTGGCTCCAAAAATGGAGAATAAAACCTAGTGTAAGCAAATCTGTGCAGGCAACCTTTACCCTAAGAAAAGGTGAATGTGCACCAGTCTATATGGAAGGAAAACAATTACCAACGAGTGACTGTGTAAAATATCTGGGTCTACATATAGACCGAAGACTAACATGGGCCAACCACATCAAGGCAAAGAAAAAAGAGGCAACAATATTATTCAAGACCTTCTCTTGGCTGTTGGGACGCAAATCACAGCTATCTCCGAACAACAAACTACTGGTCTATAAAGCTATCATAAAACCGGTGTGGACTTATGGCATAGAACTATGGGGTTCTGCCAGTAACTCCAACATAGAAATCCTACAAAGATTTCAGAATATAGCCCTACGATCAATATCTGGCGCAGGATGGTTCGTGAGAAACTCTGAAATCCATGAATACTTAGAGATGCCTACGTTAAAGGAAGAAGTAAACAAAAATTGTACGCGATATAAGAAGAGACTGCTAGAGCATACCAATGAATTGGCTAAGAACCTCCTAAATAACCAAACCATAACACGCCTAAAAAGATGGCATATACTACACCTGGATCACAGAGACTGAGAATGGCTCTTATAATGCTTTGTGTCGATGTCGGTTCAATGGAGCCACATTGTCAAAATATATAACCTACTGAAACCACATCTGATTATGGCTAGATAAGCCAATTGCAAATCACAAAAGGAAAGAAAAAAAAAAAACTTTTTATAAAAAAAAGTGAAAAATAAAAACTTATTAACAAAAAAAATGGTTGCCTGTAAAGTCGGTTTTACGGGCGAAGATTTTACGTGACAACGTCTTTTTCTCGGTAGAATATTTATTGATATGAATATAATTAAATTGCACAATAGGAACAAGGAATTGAATGATAGTTGAGTGGGAGAGAGACGCAAGGCATTCGGCGGGCCTCTCTCTCGTTCGGTGACTCATCGTAACGTTACCAAGCGTTACACTTTTTCATAAGTGACTCCCAGCCGCAACCTAATTTAAGACGTTGTCACGTCAAAAAGTAATTTAAAAAAATTAAACCGACCTCAAAAAGAAATTAACTCAAAATTATGAAATAACTTTAATTTCGGAAGTCGGTGTCTTGGGATCTGTATTTTAGTTTTAGTTTTTTGCCACCGACTTCCGAAATTAAAGTTATTTCATAATTTTGAGTTCATTTCTTTTTGAAGTCGGTTTAATTTTTTTAAATTACTTTTTATTTGGTAATTTTTAGTTGTTGCACTAGAAGTTGACCAAGGTTTTGAGATGTTTTCGCTTTGACACTACACCCGTAGCTCGTATCAATAAGCCAGGCCGTCACACTTTCACGTTTTAGTCCATATCTTGAAAATTACTGAATCGATTTTGATGAAACTTGCACTGTTCCCTAAGTTGAAGTAAATGTAAGCAAACAAAAAAAGAATGGTCACGATCCGATTAATAGTTACGGAGATATGCGTGGACAAACATACATACGGTCTGCATCAAATTTGCTTAAGCACAATAAAGTTGAAATTTCTGTGAACATGCTGTGCGCCATCCCCGCGCCCGCGCCGCGCAGGCCCGTACCTACATCTGTGTGTGTACACTGGCTAACGTCGAACGAAACAAAAATAATTATACCGTCGCTTTTTCACACGCGCGGCGTAATTACGTATGACCTTGGTTGGTTCATACGATTGCTAAAATTCACGTCTTCTTAACAAGTACCGCTAGCGGATAGCGTTGCGTATTGGATTATTAAACAAGTTGGCCTAGGTTCGAATCTCGAGATTTGTATGATCTAGTCGTAGCGTACAAGCGTGCGCGCACGCTGGAGTTCTCGTCTCAGACGAGAGCACCAGCTGCATTCGGTCGTCACACAACAGCGGTCACCGATCATTCGATTTCCCGAAATGTCACGCTGTGACGAATTAGAGTTGGCGAGATAACCAACCACTTACATGCTCCAATATCTCCAAAATATCATGGCTCAGCCATTTCGACATGAGCAGTACGCGGTCAGTAATAGGTGGTGTATAGCACTAGTCAGATGCTCACGAGTAGCGCGGTATGCAGCGGTGTGGCGAGCAGCGAGGCGGCGTAAACGAGCGCGCAGCCGCCCGGCGCCGCGCCGCGCGGGCTCAGCGCCAGCGGTAGCCACGCGCAGCCGCCGCCCAGCGACCACAGCATCACGCTGCTCACGAAACACGCGTCACTACACGCAACACTTCACACGACACTTCGCGACAATGGTGCAAACTCACGACACTCACCCCTGCACGATCCGGTAGTCGACGCCGTCGGTGAGAGCGCTGACGAGCGCGGCGGTGAGCGCGGGCGACACGAGGTGTGCGTGCGCGACGCACGCCGCGAGCACGCGCGCCTGCACGCGCACGCCCCCGCACCGCGCTCGCCGCCCAGCGCTGAAGTGCACGTAAGACACCAGCGCCCACGACGTGTACTCCGCCCGCAGACCTCCTACACACACACCTGCACGTCAGACTAGACGCCACTGCTGCGCGAGGAGGCTGCCCGTGAGCCGGTGAACACTGCACGGGAACACAATCTGGAGTCTTTCACCAAACAGTAATAATATGGCTGCAGTGCTAAAGAGCAATAGTATATACAAAGTCCTCCAAACCATATTTCGGCCACCGCAGCCAATCTCACCGGAGAGTAGCCTTCAGCATGGGAGATATTAAAGTGCACAAGTGTGCGCACAGACACAGGTGCACTTTGTCTTCCCTCACTCTCATAGTCGCAATGGGATGGAATCAGACACCGCCGGAGAGAGATCAGGTGCAGGACCAATGGCTTAACATGCTTTCCGAGGCACAGGGGTATCACACCACCGACTTCCAAACTCCGGGCTGTTACTAAGAAACAGTTAAGATTATCCAGTATGCCAAGTTAGAGCTCATAACGTGTGCACAGTGGCTGGGTCAGCACCACCACGTAGTGGGCAGCCGTCTGCCTGCCAGCAGGCGGTGGCACAGCCTGTTGCTCTACCAAAGAGGATGATGAACGCCTTTTGTTACTCACTTTCACTGGGCAAAAAAGAATATTTTAGGTACATAGGTACTTACAGTGTAAATAAACTTCTACTAGAGGGTCTTCTATTAATGTCTACATTAAGTTTTATCCCAAAGAAATAAAAGATTTAGTAAATGTTGATTTATAAATAATATAATGTTTGAAACTACTGACTATCAAAATGCATATCTGACAAGCAGGAGCCCATGTACGAGACAATGTTCCGTGAGCGCCCGCCCACCTGCTGTCAGTAGTTCAGTACTGCTACCAAGCCATGAACTATCTCTATTTATATTTATTTGCTTTATGCAGTGTCATGATTTTTGACTCTATCCTGAAATATCAGGTTTCAAGATGCAACTACTGAATAATAAATGCTTACAAAGCTATCCATTAAAATAGAATTATGAACTGGTTTTGAAATTTATTTCAGAGTTGGTAAAGAATCTTAGTTCCATGCTTTACTGGGTTAGAACTAACTCTATACTTATTACATTTGTGCATCCTACTAAATATTATTATATACTGTATACTAACATGTATACTTTGTGTAGCATTATTATATTAGAGTAACAGCCACAAATGTACTAATATCTCCAATAGGAATTGGTGTATTTATTGTAAACAATAATCCAACACTCTAAAAAGGGGAGGCCTTTGCCCAGCAGTGGGACACAAACTAGGCTAACAAAAAAAAAAAATCCACCACTCTGTAGATGGTAGCAAGTACAAATAAGAGCCTCACAGCGGGTGTTCCATCATGTTTAAGCCTCAAATTTTTCAAGTAGCAGTAGGTTATATTATTTGATGTTGTTATTATATTATTTTCTCTATTATTTTGGGCATATAATTGCAAACTAAGTATTTAAATTGCTTCTTAGCTTTAATTTAGGCGATGTGTTTATTTTTTGTTTTTGTGCTCACACCATAAATTATTATTATAAGTCTATACGTGAGGATTTGTAATTGGCTTTCGGGTGACTATGATTTGCTTTTTTTGTTTGTTTTTACTAGCTGTAAGTCCTCCATGTACTAAATAAATAAATAAATAAATAAATAAATAAATAAATAAATGTGCTTGCACTGGTTGAGCTCTACTACATTATGTGTACAATACAATACACATTACAATTGAATTAGATGCCTCACACTGTCAACAACTCAACACAATGTAGGATGCACAGTGACCGCTGCCTGCCTGCCAGTGTTCTCGAACGAGACGAATAACGTTCACAAAACATAGCGGCTGAAATAGACCTGCTGTAGTAATACAAGCAGACAGCATGTCACAAACAAACCTAAAGAAATAACAAAATGTATGTAATTACATGAGGTGCAATGCGGTGTATGATGTTTAGCTAGTGAGCTCTGAGCATGCGGTAGTTGCCTCCGGACGCGCCCAGCCGCGGCGCCAGCACGGCCGCCACCACCGCCGCCAGCACACCGCCCAGCAGCCAGCGCCGCCGCGCACCGCGCCGAGCGCGCGCGCCCGCCGCGCGGCTCCAGCCCCACGCCACTGGCGCCTTTACACTCTTCATTTTTACTTCTAGGTCATGGTCATGGTTAGTCTAAGTTTCACAAGAAGACTGAATCAAAGACTACAATATAATGCTGGACTGAATGTTCAAATCAGCACATCAGCACTACATAGAAAGAAAATGACAAATGTCAATGATGATATCAAAACACGCGCAGCGCAGATCTCCGCAATGCCGTATACAAACAAACCACAGAACACTATTAAGATAGAAACGTGCCAACCACAGAACACTAGGGCGCTTTCCGAATTAGCTATAATCGCTCACAGCCAAAGAGATTTAAGATTACCAACTTTAATGTCTTTGCTCACAGCGCTTACATCATCGACCGACCACTCGTTCCAGAAAAACGAGCAGACAGAGAGGTGACCTCTGCAGCCGTTTGTCCCTTTCTAATAGGGTGACCAAACATTTTTTACACACTGGAAAATTCAAGGACTGACATTCAATATATTGGTACAAATAAATAATAAAATAATTGTTCTGTCTGACCTAGCATGAATAAATTTTAACGTTAAGTATCGATAATGTATGTAAATTTTGAATCTAAAATACAGCTGTCCTCTAACACGTTGGTGAAATTTAATGCAATATGCGCACTTTGTACGACTATCATACAGAGATAATAATAGTCCTCAGTTTAATTAAATACTATATTTCGAAGTAATATTTCTATTCATAATTCAATTACGTGAACGAGGCGTACCTTCCCGTCTTCATCAGTGCTAGGGATAATGGTGTAGGATAAAATTCGTGATTTCGAGTTACGATATCGCTAGCTAGTGTCATATGAATAGCTCACGAGAGCCGCCGGTCGATTCTGTAAAAATCTCACCGTGAAAACTTAGGTGAAGTGAGTTTGTTTTTTGCTGGGAATTGACAGCTCACTCCACGCAGGGCCGTCTTTACCTATTGTGCAGGGTGTGCGTTGCACACGGGCGCAGCCGTCCTAGGGGGCGCCGAGCGCCGCTCGCTTCGGAGCCCCACTCGGCGCGCGCGATGGCCGGCCGCGGCACTTTCAATGACCAACGTAAAAAGAGCTCCGCTTTCCATACATTTTGTATAGCATCTGGAGCTCTTCTTATATAAAATTTGTCCAATTACACCAAAGCAAGCCGCGCCACAAGCGCGCGAGCGGTTTTTACAATATTAACTTTTTTTTCAACATTAAATAAACCTTATTACATATTATTAAAAATTATATTTTGAGTGTAGTAGTGTGTGTCGCATCGCTCGGCGGCACCTGTTTCAATGATTCGTTTGAAAACACGCCGACAATCATATTGCGAATAATACGAATTCAACTGTTTGGGATAGACAATAAAGTTCAAATTGCCATGCCATGGACGAACGTCAAGCGCGCGGCATTTCTGAAAAGCGTGAGTACGCGTGGCGCGTGCCGCACTGTTCTACCGCTCGCTACACGTAATTTTGCGAAATAAGCCTTGGCGCCATGGATTAAGTTTTATATTTGAGTAAACATGTAAATATGTAATTTACTTCATATTTGCGGCTTTTGATTGAAATTTACCTAATAAGTAAGATTTAATTTTGATATTAGCTGAATTAATCTGCCACAAGCACAACTGTTGCGAATTTCGACGGGGTCGGAGCACTCGTCAAAAATTATTTAGCTACGCTACCAAATTCCAGTCTGAAAACTGAAAAAACAAGTAATTTTTTGAAAAAAAAAACCATAAACTTGTGCTTTGTTTTTTCTTGTCACTCTTTCCTTCCTAAAAATACTTTTTACCCGTGTGTACAGCTGTGGCCCTCCCTCGCAGTGAGCTTCCCAAAGTCAAATGTTCCCAATTGATATTGAACTTCGTTTGATATCAGGTCTTATTAGAATGAAGAAATTTCAAAATTTGGACATTGGTATGATGTAACATAACATCTATATAGACATGTTAACATGGGTACGTTTTGGCTTGTTAGGGTAAACACCAGAACACCCTGTATAATTCTAAATATACAGTCAACAGCACACCATGGTATCCAAAACCGACGAATTTCTTCTTTATCTCCAAACAATAGTTTATTATCCATTGGGAAAATTTGACAATTTGTGGTAACTTGATGTGCTGTTACTTGAACTTTGTACCCATTCCATTTTGACCGCGCGCTTACTAGGGGACGCTTTTTTTGTTTTACTAGGGGGCTCATTTAGAGCCGTCATTCTGAAGTTGGTTAGTTATTAAATAAATAAAATTAAGAGAGTTTGCTGGTCTTGTAACCAAGCATAAATATTTACAAAAGTAATTATTTTCTTAGTTGCTACCTTCATGACTTAGAAGTTAAATATTTGACTGTTCGGTCAATTAAATATTTTTTACCATATTTAACATTTTTATCTCCTGGCAATTGAGAAAAAGGGACAGACGCCTTGAGTTGGGCTCTCTCTTTCGGCACGTTTTGCCTCGGTTACGACAATGTATCTAAAATAAACCCAAGGCCCAACTAATATGGTTCATTTTTGAATGACGCGATTTATCGAGTGCTCGGTCCTGTTACTTCTATATATATATTACGTCCATGATCATCTCACATGCGTTCCGATTTAGATATTACGATTATGACAGCTGAGAGTTGTCAACAATTCGGAACGCCCGTGAACGCGCTCACAGTGCTTACTCAATGTAAAAACGATATTATTACAGTATTTCTTTGTATACACACCACATTTCTTCTTCTTTGGTTAGCTGGCGACTATCAGCCAGAAGCACAATTTCGAAAATGCCACGTTAGTTTAATTTTATGCTAAGATGTAAATCAAAACAAAACACACACTGACACATCCTTACACACACACTGTCATTTTTGACAGCGCTCACGGCACGGTGATATTCCCTGCGTTCCGAGATGGGAAATAATCGATGTGAGCGCGAGCGTGCTTAAACCCGTACCGAATTAGCGTGAGCGCGATAACGACGTTCCGTAAATCGTCATAGATGACGTCATGACATGCGCCATCTTGCGATAACGCCGACCATGCCCTAGAATAATATCACCGTGAGCGCTGTCGAAAATGACAGTGTGTGTGTGAGGATGTGTCAGTGTGTGTTGTGTTTTGATTTGCATCTTATCATAAAATTAAACTAACGTGGCATTTTCGAAATTGTGCTTCTGGCTGATAGTCGCCACCTAACCAAAGAAGAAGAAATGTGGTGTTTATACAAAGAAATACTGTAATAATATCGTTTTTAGATTGAGTAAGCACTGTGAGCGCGCTCACGGGCGTTCCGAATTGTTGACAGCTCTCAGCTGTCATAATCGTGATATCTAATCGGAACGCCATGTGAGATGATGTGAGCGCTGTGAGCGATTATAGCTAATTCGGAAAGCGCCGATTATTCTAGGGCATGGTCGGCGTTATCGCAAGATGGCGCATGTCATGACGTCATCTATGACGATTCACGGGACATCGTTATCGCGCTCACGCTAATTCGGTACGGGTTTAAGCACGCTCACATCGATTATTTCCCAACTCGGAACGCAGGGCTAGTCAAGGAATTACGGGAACGAGGTCAGGGACTAGGGAGGTGCCAACTGCGCTGCGGTCAACTGCCAACCGTATTGACAATTTGGGTGCGTTCACTGCTGCGTTCCACCGCTAGGAGATACCTACGTAGTGTCTGTGTCTCTAAGTAGTCTGTGGCTAGGAGAGTAATAGTGTTCCTTGGTTGACCCATGGACGTAATATATAGAAGTTACTTCTATATATTACGTCCATGGGTTGACTCCCCTGCTGAAGTCATGCTCGTGAAGTCGTGACGTTTCCAGGGTTGCCAGACGTACGAGAAATCTCGTAACCTTACGAGATTCAGCAGTCTCCGTACGAGAAACGAGAATATAAAAATCTCGTACACTTTTTTACGAGATTTTTACAATGTTGCTAATACGATTAAAATTTCCATTATGGTCCATCGATTTATGAAATCGTCTTATTATAGATACAGTAAATGGTACATTTTTAGCTGCAGAAAGTGCAAAAGGCCCAGATCGCAAAGGAAATGGTATACATTTCGAACCATCTCGAAATGTATTCCAGAATGACAGCTGAAAAACTATAGAATAGAAACGAAGGTGATTTTACCAATACCCCTGCCTGACATTACATATCACTAACAAAGAAAACCTTAATAATAATCATGTACTAGTAGCAAGTACAAAATATATTCCAAAAGTTAATACTTAATTTGTATTATTTTTTACACTTACGATTTTGGTAAAATTATTTAAAAAATATTTTTCATTTGGCGGTCTCAAACTTATGGAATATACCTACCCCAGCCAGCCCAGCTAGTAGTAGTACATAGTGTAAACTATGATATAGGTATAGGATTTTTTTTTATACTTTTACGAGATTATGTTATGATATTTGGCAGACCTTTACGAGAAAAAAAAATCGGCATCTGGCAGCCCTGGACGTTCCACTTTCTAGTTTCTAGTTTTCTCCGGTTTTAGTACACGAAAATGTGAATTTATAGTTATTTATTTATCCTCCTCTCGCTACAACACCATGTGTAGATCGGAAAGTTATTTCCTCAGTTAATCGATCTGGTGCCATAAATGTAAAGTTTACTATCAACTGACACGGCAATTGTTATTGTTTTGCTTTGTCATTCCATAAAATACAGTTTATGCGCGGCTGGTCGGCTGATTGGATAAACACACACAAAGCGACACAGTATAACTGACGAGATAAGAAGACGCGGCGGCAGGGCAGTGGCTCAGAGGGGCGTCCGCCGACACAGACACACCACTACAGGCTGCGTCCAGACGTGCAGCCGCGAACGTGAGCCTAGATAGCAAGCAGGAGTATATTGTTCTGTGGCAAGCAGAGTGCAGACACTAGACTGCCGGTAGTGAGCGTGCACCGCCAGCACGCAGGTCAACGGACACATTCCAATCTGTAAGTACTATCTAGTCACTATTAGCTTGGCAACATGTTCTTTACTTCTTTCACTTGCATTACACGTTACACCGACACGTGATAGGTCACTCCTCCGATTATTATGAACCTGCTGGTTGAATCCAGAGTATATTTAATTAAATATAGAAAAGATTATGGTCAATATGGTTGTGAGTGTTATGGTGGCCATTCTATACCATCAATATGTAATAGGTATTTATTGTCAGTGTGATATCAGCAGTCCAGTATCAGTGTGACACATTGACTTGTCTACTTGCAATGGTTATGACAAGACTGCCGTGTGCAGTCATTAGCTTGTGTGAGGCAGTGCCACACTCAAGGACAAGGAGACTAGCCTGATTAGGTATTGTATTATGTGTACTGTGCTGAGTTTGTGTTGAGTTGTTCCCTACAAGGTGCACGTTATGTGCAAGTGGTTGAGACAAGGTCGCTGGGTATTCTGTAAGGCACACAGTGAGTGCACCTGCAGATGTTGTTTCTGTATTTACTGTACTACCTATTTGTTACTCATATTTATTTCGAGAAGAATACGGCCTATAAAAATGTGAAACCATTGAATCCATAGAACAAAAGTTGGTTTTGTTATTGAGTACCACTAGTTTATATCTTTTGCTTTATTTAATTGTGGTTTACCTTATTATTAATAAGCCTTTATTCAGACATGGTTACAAATATACGAGTAGGTTACTCGTATGCATTTTTTTAAATTGTTCATCACTTTTCCACTTGTTTGGTTTAGTTTATTCTCTAGGTTAGTTAGTTAATTTATGTTTATCATTTATTTTTCTGCCTCAACACCTTTTCTGTCAGTGGCAACGGCCTCCTTCAATTGCCTCCACAGCTTGCTGCCTCCAGCTGTTGTTGTCCACATGTCGGTTGCATAGTTCAAATTTCATCTGCCCATTTGTTTAAAGGTCTTCCTCGTTTGTTTTCATGTGTCATGCATACCAATGCATTAATATTTGGTCCAGTTTTACTTTCCTCTGATTTCTATTTTCATTGAAACTTATTGTACTTATCACAAACTCTACACTTTAGTCAAAATATGTGGCTTGCCCATTTCGCTACCATCACATGGGCGTAAGGTGAAAAATTTATTCACTGTTCCTTACTTTTCTGTTATACAATAGTTCTTGTAGTAACGAAACGGCCAAGCCTCATATTTTGACTAAGGTGTAGAGTTTGTGAAGTTAGGGCGTGTAGAGTTAGAAGCTTGGCTCTACATGAGATCTGATAACTTTTTGGCAGTGCGAGCCATTTATGTGGTCTCATCTTGGCAACATTTTACATGAAAATGTTTTTGGTGGGATGGGTTATAGAGATAAAAGACTAAATGTATTCCTCTGAATTATCGCTGTCTTCGTTAACAGAAATCAACGCGACATTATTACACGACTTTCCTCCGCAATTCCCAACCCCACTCGGTGGGATCCTTTTCTACCCCAGCCACTTTTGCACTTGGTGGTAGGTGCGAAACGCATGAAAAGAGGAAGCCTCGGTCTCACATCTTCAAAACTTTTATGAAATATAAACTGTGTATATTTCGAAACTTGTGGGAGAAAATAAATAAAATTTATTTTATTATTGTTAACGTGTTCATTTTGATTATGATTGACTCCATCTTTTTACCGACTTAAAAAAAAAAGGAGGTTATCAATTCGACACGCATGTATATCTAGGAATAGAGATTTCTATTAGCTTTGCTTTCTGTATGTAGTCGTATCGTACAAGCGTGTTTCTATCTTAGGTTCCACACTCCATTTTTTTACTCTAAATGTGTTTCCCCATGCCAAATGGTCCTGTCTATCACTGCATTCTCTGACTGAAACCTGAGGTTTGCCAGCAGCATGTTCTCAGTGGTACATTAGTAATTATGGTGGTGTGTCCTCCGGCAGCCCGGCAGGTGCAGCGTGCTAAGCTCTCGGCGATGGGTATAGAGCGCGTAGTGCACGGCGTGCGCGTGGCGGCCGTGAGCGAGGTGAACAGCGCGCAGTACGACGCGCTCGTACTGGTGACGTCGCCCGGCGTGGCGCCGCCGCAGGCGCTCGAGGACTTCGTGGCCGACGCTCGCCAGCTCGACGCCGACCTCGACAAGGTGCGTGTGGCGACCCGCGCAGTGCTTCTGTTACTTCTTCACTGACTTGAATATATACCCTGGCAGTTGAGAGTATGTTATGTTCTCGCAAATATCTCTCGCTGATGGTGGCGCATGTGTTAGATTTTTCGGTTCCCGTCAAGTGGTTGAGCTGAATGGTGCTGATCCAGGTGTCATGTACGTCAACGGGCGCCGTCAGTTGGGACTGGGCCTCTCTTAACTGCTACGGCTTATTAACCGACGAAAAAACGGAGGAGGTTTTCTAGATATTCTCAAGTCGACAGTCGACACATATAATATATATATAATATAGATTTTTTTTATGTATTTTTCACATTTCTTTAAAAGCAGAGAGCAACAACTTAACTTAACTTTGCAATGATCTACAATCTTTACTTTTACACTGATGTTCATGACAGATGGCGCTCTCTGCTGAGAAATAAATGTGAAAAATGTAGGTATTAATTTGGAAAAGAAAATCGATGTTCTTGGTTATCGCCGTAAGGTCGTCCGAAGTAAGTTTTCCTAAGTAACATCACAGTAACGTGACATCGATTGAACAAGGCTTCGCAGTATGATATTTACGCAGTAAAATCGTTCGCAGTACAGTTTTTCGATGTAACGAAATATCGCAGTAACAAGGCGTCGATTTAACAAGGCGTCGCAGTATAGAGATGTCGTTGAAAGGTTTTCGAAGAAACTAAATTCGATGATACGGCTTTCGCACTCAAGTAGGTATTCCATGTTAAAGTAACTTGAACATTTGCTCTTCGAAATCATCATTTGGTAAAGTGGAACTGATGAAGACCACAGATGGCCATCGGAACTGCTCAATGATAAATATTTCACGGGTTGCGATTCGATTACTTTAATATGGTTGCTAAGCAATTTATGGTGGTCACAATGCGAATGGTGAAATGGAGCTGATGATGGAATACTAGGAGAACTCCTCAACAATTAACGTCCTTGCATCGGGAAAAGCAATATTTTGTAAAAGGCGATGAGCAAGTTGACACTATGCCATTGTAACTTAGATAAATTGTAGGCAGACCCACTAAAAAGCGAAAAATAAAAACTTTTTAACAAAAAAATTAAACCGCCGAAAAAAATGAAAAGCAAAAAATAATAAACCTTTTTTATTTAACCTTAATACTTAACTAAGTTCTTAAACTAATGTATGCCTAAGTAATTTTGAGTCGGCGTCAAACAATCAATGAACAAAGATCACTAAATTAACTTAAAAGAAATAATTCACTGGCGCCGACTCAAAATTACTTAGGTATACATTAGTTTAAGAACTTAGTTATTAAGGTTAAATAAAGGTTTATTATTTATTGCTTTTCAGTTTTTTCGGCGGTTTAATGTTTTTTGTTAAAAAGTGCTTATGTTGTTTTCTATGGACGCTTTTAACGCGCACGTCTTCCTACATCGGCATCGTTCTCACATGTATAATTTCAACTTGATTGAATGATGGTCCCAATATTTTAATTTGGAGTGGAATTTCTCGCCCGTTCTTCTCGCACCTACTACGCTTTGCAATGGGAAACAGCTTCATCTTACTGATTGACCGACACCTTGGCAATTGAACAGTGCTTCTACTTGCTTTGATTGAAATAAATGCTTCGAGATTAGAGTCAGTGTCGCATGTCGTTGCGTGGTGTTGAGAGCGGCGCGTGTTGCAGACGACGTGCGTGCTGCGCTGCTCGCGCGTGTCGGGCGGGCGCCTGGTGCTGGCCGGCACGGGCGCGCTGGGCGCGTACGACGACGTGCGCTCGCTGGGCGAGGCGGCGCGCGCGGGCGTGCTGCGCGCGGCGCAGGCGGGCGCGGCGCGTCCCGTGCTGGTGCTGCAGCCGCACCCGCGGTGGCCCGACGCCGACCTTGTGGCGCTGCTGGCCGCGCTCGAAGTGCTCTATGTCGTGAGTCATTCCATACTAGCTGACCCGACAGACGTAGTCCTGTCTATACAAAAATCCCATAAAAAGTAGTTTCAGTTTTTCCGAATTTTCCAATCAACCAATTTTCTTTCCATATAAACCTTATTCGGGCTAAAATGAAGGACAATCAAAATAAAACAAATCTGTCCTGCCGTTCTCATGTGATGCGCGAACAGTATGTCATACTTACTGCGCCATCTCAAAAATCCAGTCTGTATGCAACTGATTGTGGACATACTTATTTATACAGGGTTGTTACATGTTAGAATACCCATCACCGAGCCGAGTGTCATAACCCGTCATCGCGATTATTGTTATGTAGTGAACCACATTTATACAGGGTTGTTACATGTTAGAATACCCATCACCGAGCCGAGTGTCATAACCCGTCATCGCGATTATTGTTATGTAGTGAACCACATTTATACAGGATTGTTACATGTTAGAATACCCATCACCGAGCCGAGTGTCATAACCCGTCATCGCGATTATTGTTATGTAGTGAACCACATTTATACAGGGTTGTTACATGTTAGAATACCCATCACCGAGCCGAGTGTCATAACCCGTCATCGCGATTATTGTTATGTAGTGAACCACATTTATACAGGATTGTTACATGTTAGAATACCCATCACCGAGCCGAGTGTCATAACCCGTCATCGCGATTATTGTTATGTAGTGAACCACATTTATACAGGGTTGTTACATGTTAGAATACCCATCACCGAGCCGAGTGTCATAACCCGTCATCGCGATTATTGTTATGTAGTGAACCACATTTATACAGGATTGTTACATGTTAGAATACCCATCACCGAGCCGAGTGTCATAACCCGTCATCGCGATTATTGTTATGTAGTGAACCACATTTATACAGGGTTGTTACATGTTAGAATACCCATCACCGAGCCGAGTGTCATAACCCGTCATCGCGATTATTGTTATGTAGTGAACCACATTTATACAGGATTGTTACATGTTAGAATACCCATCACCGAGCCGAGTGTCATAACCCGTCATCGCGATTATTTTTATGTAGTGAACCACATTTATACAGGGTTGTTACATGTTAGAATACCCATCACCGAGCCGAGTGTCATAACCCGTCATCGCGATTATTGTTATGTAGTGAACCACATTTATACAGGATTGTTACATGTTAGAATACCCATCACCGAGCCGAGTGTCATAACCCGTCATCGCGATTATTGTTATGTAGTGAACCACATTTATACAGGGTTGTTACATGTTAGAATACCCATCACCGAGCCGAGTGTCATAACCCGTCATCGCGATTATTGTTATGTAGTGAACCACATTTATACAGGGTTGTTACATGTTAGAATACCCATCACCGAGCCGAGTGTCATAACCCGTCATCGCGATTATTGTTATGTAGTGAACCACATTTATACAGGATTGTTACATGTTAGAATACCCATCACCGAGCCGAGTGTCATAACCCGTCATCGCGATTATTGTTATGTAGTGAACCACATTTATACAGGGTTGTTACATGTTAGAATACCCATCACCGAGCCGAGTGTCATAACCCGTCATCGCGATTATTGTTATGTAGTGAACCACATTTATACAGGGTTGTTACATGTTAGAATACCCATCACCGAGCCGAGTGTCATAACCCGTCATCGCGATTATTGTTATGTAGTGAACCACATTTATCTAAAACCGACTGCCTACATAGCAATGGAGATGTTGAAGGTCGAAGTGTCATTTTTCTTTTCTTTTTGCGAACCTAAGCTTCAAACGTCGGAAACTTACCGTTAAATTAATCATTGTCAGGCTTGGTCATTTAAATTCGTTTCCCCACCAATGTTACCTAAAACTTCAATTTCAAATATAAGGGAGGGATAATTTTTCTTTTAATACCATTACCATAGTTTATTCATTTACATTTCATCTGCATGTGGTTGCTATGGATATTTGAGCTTATTGACAAAACGTCAGATAAATAAATACAAATTAAAAGAAACTTAAAATATGGTTTTCTTTATCATAATATTATTACCGATGACGTGTAAAAGTGTTTGTACAAACCTACTTACAGAAATAAAATCATTTATCATTTATCATTTAATAAAATAAAGGTGTACCTTACTTACTTACTTGTAAGTATGAATCAAATATTTACTTACCTAGACTTACCTATTGTAAGTACTCCTTGGGATAGTTAAAGTATGATATATTTTTTCTAGTATTATTCATACACACAGTACAATAAACAACCATTATTATAGCGCTACCTCGAAAATCTAAAATCCTCGAAAACCTACTAAGCGAGCGAAAGTGATGCAATTACTTTTGAAACGCAAAAGAAGAGCGATGGCTATGGCTAACTTGCAACTAAAGAAACAAACAACGTGCGTCGCAATTCGCAACCCTGAGATTGTCAACTGGCTGTATCAGCGTAAACCGGTTTTTTCCAGTCTCGCCGCGTACGCGACAAGCGGCCAGTGTTCACGCACACATGCCCCGCGTGCTTGTAGTAGTGCAACCGATTCGCGCGGTTGTATCTTTAGCTGCTAGTGTGTTTAACCAAATAATAATAATAACCCCACCGCCGCCGCCGCGCCGCCCGCGCCGTATCTCTACGTTGACGAAGGTTATCCTTTGGTGCACTTGCATAGTGCATACAAGCATAACCGTTGGTTGGTGCCGCATTTCATTAAAATTTCCTAAGGTGCCTCTGCGAGCTGGCTTCGGCGCTCGTACGCCTTCCAAAGAACCGATATATATAAATTCATAAAAAATAATAATAACCCACCGGGCCACCGCCGTATCTCTACGTTGACGCGCCTAAAGAAGTTTTCACTTCAAAAAAAATAATAATAAAAGTTGCTCGTGGCTCCCTACGATAACTATCAAGTTTGGGAAGAACAAACTCAATGTCATTAATGATAAATTCCATTGCAACCAAAATGTATTTATTTACGAAATTTTTGTCACTCAAAAATCAACTTAGAGTATGTATAGTCATGAGCATAAATATATTACTAACGACAACTCGGCAATAAAGCCGATTTCATAATTTATTCATTAATATATACAGGATGTCCGGTAATTAATGGATTACCTTGAAATGGCTTATAGCAGAACTTATGGCCGTTCAGAAAAAAATACAAAAAAAAAAATTAAAATAAAAAAAAGTTTTAAAAAACAAGCTTTTATTTAAATAAATAAGAACATAACCAAAAAAATAAAGAATAACGCGAACTAAAAAGAAAAAAATAAATTTAAGTGACACTGTAATTTAAAAAAAAATATTTAAATTTTAAAAGCTTGAGGCACTGTTATTGTGTAGTAGGTACACCTGTATAACGGATACCGTACAGTGCGTATCAGTGCCTCAAGCTTTTAAAATTTATATATATTTTTTTAAATGACAGTGTCACTTAAATTTATTTTTTTCTTTTTAGTTCGCGTTATTCTTTATTTTTTTGGTTACGTTCTTATTTATTTAAATAAAAGCTTGTTTTTAAATTTTTATTTTTATTTTATTTTTACTTTTTAGTCTTAAAGATTTATTAATATTAGTATAATTTTACTAACTTTATCGTTTTTTACTCTTCAAGCCCTTTCATTTGATACCTATACAAAGGGGATTAAAAAAAAAAATCCGCCATCTTGAATCGGCGGCCATATTTACTTTATCATTTGCTACTCTTCAAGCCATTTCATTTGATACCCATATTAAGGGGATTGAAAAAATATAAACCGCCATCTTAGAGCGGCGGCCATATTGAATTTAGTGTGATGTTATTTACTTTATCGTTTTCTAC
The DNA here is from genome assembly GCA_948474745.1 of Oligia latruncula. Classification (NCBI taxonomy): domain Eukaryota; kingdom Metazoa; phylum Arthropoda; class Insecta; order Lepidoptera; family Noctuidae; genus Oligia; species Oligia latruncula. The sequence goes on from OX419705.1 coordinate 106,379, forward strand.
TCTTCAAGCCCTTTCATTTGATACCCATAGTATGGGGGTTGGGAAAAAATATATAATCCGCCATCTTGGAGCGGCGGCCATATTGAATTTTATGTAATTTTACTAACGTTATCGTTTTCTACTCTTCAAGCCCTTTCATTTGATACCTATATTAAGGGTGTTGAGAAAAAATATGTAATCCGCCATCTTGGAGCGGCGGCCATATTGAAATTATTACAATATTGAGTATTGTACATTGTATTGTTAGCAGAATTAAAGGTGTATGCAAAATTTCTGCTCAATCGGATACCAAGAAATGGTCGAAAAATGGTTTGCAAATTTTGACGGACAACAGTGCAAGCTAAATAAAAGCTTGTAAAAATATATCCTAAGTGGTACCTAAGATATTATTATGTTTTTTTTTTAAAGATTACAAATTTTTACCTAATTTTACATTATTGTACGCTACGACATCAATTGAATGAATTCCATCGGTTTTTTTTGTTGTTGTATCATTATACGCTAACTATGCCGATAGATAAGCAGTAAATAGTATAACATGACTAGCTACTGCAATAAAAAAAAAAACTTAAACTAATTTTACAGTGAAAAATTATATAATGTCGGTTTCAAGTACATTTTTAACCGACTTCAAAAAAGGAGGAGGTTTCTCAATTCGACCGTATATATATATATTTTTTTTTCTATGTATGGTATAATTTATTATTGTATCTAATGTAAATAGTGAATTATTGCTATTTATGTAGAAAAGGAGAAAATTTGACTTAATAACAAAATTTGCTATATTGAAACAAATTTTACATTCAATTGCAACTGACCATTGGGCTTTAATAAAAAACAACATTTAACATTAATAATAATACTTTATTTGAGATTAATTCATAATAAATGTTCAAATTGTTTGCCATTAACTCTTATGCTGGCTCTACATCTGCGGATAAATGCTCTTCTGAGCAGTCTCGTATAACGTTATTTTTTATGCGGCTGCCCTGACACGGCTACGTAAATCTAAGAAGAAGAAGGAATCTAGGAAGAAGAAGAAGGCTAAAGACCCGATTGGCTTACGGTACACCTCTTCTTTGAGGCAGCCCCAATAAAAAAATCCAGTGGATTTAGGTCTGGTGAACGTGGAGGCCAAATAGAGAGAAAAGAGGTCAAATACTAGTGCAAAAACTAAAAATTACGAAATAAAAAGTAATTTAAAAAAATTAAACCGACTTCAAAAAGAAATTAACTCAAAATTATGAAATAACTTTTAACTTTTTTTTTTTTAAATTACTTTTTATTTCGCAATTTTTAGTTTTTGCACTAGTATTTGACCAAGGTTTTGAGATGTTTTCCCTTTGACACTACACCCGTAGCTCTTATCAATAAGCCAGGCCGTCACACTTACACGTCTTAGTCCATATCTTGAAAATTACTGAATCTTGATGAAACTTGCACTGTTCCCTAAGTTGACGAAAATGTAAGCCAATAAAAAAAAATGGTCACGATCCGATTAATAGTTCCGGAGATATGCGTGGACAAACATACATACATACGTCTATGAAATTTTGTATATTTGTTTGGAAGCCCTAATAGATCATCATATGTGAATATAATGCAATTCCAATAATATTACATACATACGTGTCGAATTGACAACCTCCTTTTTTTTTGAAGTCGGTAAAAAATTAGCCCCAGACGCCCGATACATCTGTTTGTGTTTACACTATTTATGTTGTACCTACTAGCGTCATCTATATTATTGAATGTGTGACTGTGAAGTATTGTGTCAAGAAGATGTATGTATTCTAGAACAAAATAAAAAACTGTGCACTGAATAACCGACGCGTTTACTTTAATTTAAACATGCACGAACAGGTATAGCATAATGCGCAGGACAGCCGTCATTTTGTAACCATTTATTTTGTTATTTAGTCAAATTTTCTCCTTTTCTACATAAATAGCAATAATTCACTATTTACATTAGATACAATAATAAATTATACCATTATAAAATGTACTTGAAACCGACATTATTTTAAAATTATTGGTCACTCATGTTATACAATAATAAATTATACCATTATAAAATGTACACTTGAAACCGACATTATTTTAAAATTATTGATCACTCATGTTATACAATAATAAATTATACCATTATAATGTACTTGAAACAGACATTATTTTAAAATTATTGGTCACTCGTGCTAGACAATAATAAATTATACCATTATAAAATGGAATTATTCCGATCTGTCACCCCGCTTTGTCCCCTTAGGGGGAAAGATCGGAAAAAAAAATTTGATCTGTCCCCCTGTTAGCAATGAGGGGACAGTTCGAACTTTATTCACTCCTTAACGGTTTCATCTGTCCCCCTATCACTGATAGGGGGGCAGATCAAACTTTTTATTCCTGTTTGTCCCCCATAGAATTTAATATATTAATTCTTAAAAGTAATTCCACACATACTGCAACATTACATTAAAAAATTAAAGACTAGTGGTTTAGGTTTATAATCATCTGTATTTAAATAAGTTACAAATATTTCTTTTGTTTTTCTATTAATCAGCCACAGTCCCATAAATCACAGTACGTATAGTAGATACAATTACAATCAGTCTTCTGATTTGACATAATTCAACTTAATTACAATACAAAAAATATACTAATAATAAGAATATTTTGTTTTGTTATTGATTGATAGAATCAGTCACAGCCCGATAAATCACAGTAGGTATTGTACATATTACAATCAGTCTTCTGATTTGACTTCATGTAGCCTTGTTACAAATGAAAACTTTTAAATAATAATAAACTTGAAGTTGTAAATAATCTCAAAATATAAATTAACGAAAGTTACAAATGAAAACTTTTAAATAAACTAATAATAAACTTAAAGTTGTAAATAAACGAAAATCACTAGTACCTATAACGAATTTTAAAACTTTTCCAAAGGTCGTAAGAATAATATATAAATAAAATATCTATCGCAACTTCTCCAACAAATGACCAATAGTAACTTCACCACCTACAAACTGCATTTGATAATTATGTATATATATTCGTCTTTCATAATATTTCTTTTTGTGCGACAATTTGACGTCGGAGCTAATTGGTTTTGCGGCTGCCCATAAGGCCCCATGAGTAAGAAAGAGAGAGAGAACCGAAATTTGTTTGCTTGTTACGAAATCTATTGTTTATTTGCACCGAGTAAATTCCCGGCTTTTTTGGAAACAGTGCAAGTAATTCTCAACCATATTTTATAAATCTTTAAGTTGTTATTCGCAAAATAAGTTTTGATATTAACTATAGTACTGACATACAGAGCACAGACAGAAATTTTAATTTGTTTGATAACTCTTACATGAAAACGTCAAAACTTGAATTTATTTACTTCATTCCTGAATAATACAGAATTAGGATTACCTTAATAGAAGCTGCAATTTTATCTAAACACGTAAAATTTTCTTATTAGGAACATTTCCTCATCTAAAAGTCAACATACCTATTGTTAGTAAAAATTAACATTTGTAATATGAAGTCAAATCAGAGGACTGATTGTTATTATACTTAATAAACCTGGAATACCTACTACGTGATTTATGGGACTGTGACTGATCGACACAGAAACCAAAGAAATATAAATCCAAATCACTAATCTTTTATTTAATTCTTGAAAGTAAGCTTATAACGTGTAGCATTACTTTTGAGAATTAATATATTAAATTTTATGGGGGACAACCAGGAATAAAAAGTTTTATCTGTCCCCCTATCAGTGATAAAAACAGGTATCAGTGATAGGGGGACAGATGAAACCGTTAAGGAGTGAATAAAGTTCGAACTGTCCCCTCATTACTAATAGGGGGACAGATCAAACTTTTTTTTCCGATCTGTCCCCCTAAGGGGACTCGGCACCCCGCTTTGTCAGATGACAGATCGAAATAATTCATAAAATGTACTTGAAACCGACATTATTTTAAAATTGCGACCACGAGGCCTACTGGGCAGGAGCAACTGCTGAGCGTGGGGTCCTGGGTTCGATTCCCGGGCCGGGCAAAGTGTTATTAAGTTTTTCCATTAGGAATTTCATAGTAACAGCCCGGAGTTTGGAAGTTGGCGATGTACCCCCGTGTCTCGTTAAGCCGTTGGTCCTGCGCCTGATCTCTCTCCGGTCGTGTCGAATTGCCGTCCCATCGGACTATGAGAGTGAGGGAAGAGAGAGTGCACCTGTGTCTGCGCATAAACTTGTGCACTATAATATCTCCCGCGCCGAAGGTTGAGATGGCTGCCGTTGAGATGGCCGCCGTGGCCGAAATACGGTCTGGAGGACATTATTATTTTAAAATTATTGATCACTCATGTTATACAATAATAAATTATACTATTATAAAATGTACTTGAAACGGACATTATTTTAAAATTTACACACAGCACGTTTCGCCGAAAACTTTGTTGATAGAAAACTTTGTTCGTAGATATCTCGGTTAGGAAGCACTGTTGACAGAGATCTCTGTTCACTCGTCTTGTTTAAGCGAATTAATAAAAATAAAATTCCCCCCAGAAGGCCTTCTAAAGGACTGGCAATGTCAAAAACGTAATAAATAATAATATTGTGGTTGTATATCCCGACAATTCATTTCCTTTTTATATTATGTTTAGACAAGATTTTAAAATAACTTGAAATATTACTGTCAGATTATGTTGTCAGTGGAATGTCACATATTTTAGCGATGTGAACGGCATTCATATCTAGAAGAAAACGGCTCGAAACATTATCTGTATTTAAGTCTTTACTTATGCTGCCAAAGTGATCTCAACAACCGCAAGACTATAATTCCGATTATAAATAATGAATCGGGAAGTCAGATATTATTGCAGATCTGTCCATACTCCCTAATAGCATATTCAACGTATAATTTTGGGAACATTATAGGCTGCTGGGACACAGGCCTCCTCTCTACGAGAGGGAGTGAACCATAACACACACGTTGGCGATGGTTTGGTTCTAAGACATCCGTTTTGAGAGCAGTGGTGATGGAATTACATATACAGGGTGAATTTTTCAAGTGGGCATGGAGTGTGCGTACGCGCAGCGGAATGTTGTTGAATTTAAAGATTTTAATTATGCAGATATTTAGTGTATGACGTCGTATAATTGTGTATGGTAAAAAAAAATTTGTGCACGCAACCATTGTGGAGAAATTCACCAAAAACTGATTCCGCTGGGCGAACGTTGTCCTGGCGGAACTTTTTTTAATCCATAGACTTTAGAAGAAAAGAGATGTGTCCAAAAATTAGTGTGTATTTGTGTGTAATTGTGTATGTATGAATAAAACTAGTGCATGCATAAACTTCGGAGAAATTCAAGTTTCCGCTACGCGAACGTTTGGCCATTAGCTAGTTTTCATATAAAGCGCTTACATAGAGAGCTGTAGATTTTTACATACGTTGTTTTGAATTTGTTTATATTTGTTTAAAAAACAGATTTAGAAAAAATCGTAGGGCTTAAAAGATAAAAATATAAACGTAAAATACGCTTATTAGGTCTTAGTTCTTAAAGTATGCACTTTGGGGTCTAGATTTTCACGTTTATACAAACCTTATAAGTGTCTGCAACATGTTGCCAAGTATCAATGATGTTCCGTTAGTAACTAAAGAGTTATAGGACAAATTTACCATGAACAGATCACTGTTTACAAAGCAGTCAAATATCACGACGTTCTGAAGGAATTGCATGGTAATATGTGTGTCAATAATTAGTGTATTCATTCAACTATTCTTATGCAAAATTTCATGTCATTATATTCAGTAATTAAAGAAAAACAATTATAATACTGACGAAGCATCGAAAACCTACATAACCCGACCAAGTTCGGATGGCTACAAAAAAGCGGCCGTGCAATATATTTAGGTAACATCTCAAAATTTACAGTATAATACCGGTATTGAATTGGTTTATGTGATAACACAATTGTTGTTTCGATATAATTTATAGGTCATTTATTTTTGTACACCTACTTTTTTAAATGTATTTGACTATGACAGAAAGTAGGTACTATTTACGTAGGTACTTTATTTAAGTATGCGCTTGAGACTTGAGATATAATCTAAATATATTATTTAAGACAAATAAAATTCATACAGCTAATTTCTATTGAAGATTTCACGGATCAGGATTCTAACTATAGACCCCTTAGGGAAATTAAATATTTACCACATGTAAGTATGTACTACTGTTTAGGTAAATATTTATCATATTGTAGCTTATTACACTATTTAACCAATAGACTAGGCATGCACGAGCGTTCCCCTTTGCAACTTTAGTGGATCAAACAATCTAATAACTTAAAAAAAACTACTTCTTGAATCGATTTTTTTTTCTTATGTATGTGAGCGTGTTCCCCCGCACCCCACCAAAATATGCAGATATATTTTCTTGAAAATACCTTTTTTATACCAATGTTTTAGTTTATAAGCACTTTTTTAATATTGATCAAATCTAAACAACTGAATAGGTTAGTTATGTGATGTGATTTTAATTTTTATTGAAGCTCGAAATATTATACTTACCATTGACATATATATTACTAGCGTAAGGACCGGGCTAACGGCGCGACTAAATGGCACCAACGCGCTGGCCCTAAAATGACGGTTTTAGGGCCAACGCGACTCAGTTGACAGTGGTGCGCGCGAACTTCGAATTTCGAACGAAGAACTTCTTTGTAAAATGTTCAGACGGGCGTATCCTTACTTTTGAAATCATTGATACTTACCCTAAGTTTCGTCATCCACGCGAACGAAGTCGCGGGCAAAAGCTAGTTCATAATCTATTTTAGTTAAAACACATTTAAGTCTATTGCTGTCATTGCAAGCGTTTGTTAACGTTATTATAATTACATAATTAAGTATTATATGTAATTAAAAATATTTTTGTACGCGGATATTTAAATAGAGAAGTACTTGTTAATTGAAGATTTGTTTTTATCGTAGATAGTGGCGTTATTATTAAAAAAATATTTTTCATTCAAGAAATGCAATTGTTTTATTTTTTCCCAACGCTTGTGTACGCAACTGTACCATAATTTAATAAATACTATATTGGAAGGTTAAGAACGTTTCTTAGATATATGGCACGGCCGCTTTTTGGTAGCCATCCGAACTTGGTCGGGTTATGTAGGTTTTCGATGCTTCGTCAGTATTATAATTGTTTTTCTTTAATTACTGAATTTAATGACATGAAATTTTGCATAAGAATAGTTGAATGAATACACTAATTATTGACATACATATTACCATGCAATTCCTTCAGAACGTCGTGATATTTGACTGCTTTGTAAACAGTGATCTGTTCATGGTAAATTTGTCCTATAACTCTTTAGTTACTAACGGAACATCATTGATACTTGGCAACATGTTGCAGACACTTACAAGGTTTGTATAAACGTGAAAATCTAGACCCCAAAGTGCATACTTTAAGAACTAAGACCTAATAAGCGTATTTTACGTTTATATTTTTATCTTTTAAGCCCTACGATTTTTTCTAAATCTGTTTTTTAAACAAATATAAACAAATTCAAAACAACGTATGTAAAAATCTACAGTTCTCTATGTAAGCGCTTTATATGAAAACTAGCTAATGGCCAAACGTTCGCGTAGCGGAAACTTGAATTTCTCCGAAGTTTATGCATGCACTAGTTTTATTCATACATACACAATTACACACAAATACACACTAATTTTTGGACACATCTCTTTTCTTCTAAAGTCTATGGATTAAAAAAAGTTCCGCCAGGACAACGTTCGCCCAGCGGAATCAGTTTTTGGTGAATTTCTCCACAATGGTTGCGTGCACAAATTTTTTTTTACCATACACAATTATACGACGTCATACACTAAATATCTGCATAATTAAAATCTTTAAATTCAACAACATTCCGCTGCGCGTACGCACACGGCATGGATGGCCAAATCCGAAACTATGAGGAATAGTGAGTATTTTGTTAAAAATAGCTCTTTTCTTTAGTTTCCCGTATGTCATTCATCATCATCATCTGCCTAGCCTTTTCCTAACTATGTTACATTACTTCCCAGAATTCGATCCTTATCAGCGACACTATCGAATGGTGTACTAATAGTGTTTTTTTTTTTTTAAATCAACGGGTCCGATTCCTGGCTAGAAATATTGATTTTTCAAAAATCCAATGATGCAGTTTTAGTTTTCATCAAAATCGAGCCCGCGACTCTTTTGAGTACTTTTCGCTATTCCTCATATTTTCGGATTTGGTCATCCACGCCCACTTGGAAAATTCACCCTTGTATACTTACCTTAAAGTCTAAAGTAAAGTGCCTTTTGCTAGAGTTCAAACTCACGACCGTACGTCGGGGCCACCACTGCTTACTGGGCCAGTGCTGCTCGTATATAATTCCATAGTAATTAATATATATTATACTCGTGACTGTACATAATGCTAAAGTTGATGGTTGAATAAAAGGCATAGTGGCTATGAATGTAAATTGTCGTAAGATTCTGAATAGAAGGATAGTTAGATGCACAGAATGCGTAGATTTCGGCCTGGCAATGGGTTTTGGTACACCTGTAAGTTTGCACTCCTGTACTATGTAACGCTGCGTATGCGTGTGACAGCCGTTGCAGATTCGCGAGTCATTCCCGGAGCAGGCGCACAAGATGACTGCCTTGGGCGTGTACGCCGAGGGACTGCGCGCGCCGCTCGACGACCTGCTGCGCGACGCCGCCGCACTCGACATCGCCAGGTGACAAACACGCTCCAACCCCCCCCCCCCCCCCCCCCCCACACACACTAGCCACAACACGGGACCAAACTTGCACCAACCCACAATCACAATACATATAACTATTGCGTTGTTTTAAATTTTAATTTTCTAGTGTTTAAGCAAGTACTTACATACCAATGAATGTTGCGTTAATATCTATAGCTAGCTATCGATATGTAGATGATCACACATACAGTCCACTCAAATGATTTGTCTTGTCAAGTTAGTTGAAAATAAATCTTCGCGACAAACACACGTCTATTTTTTCTAAAAGTCCTTTCAACCCAAATACAACCTTATTGCAGTAAACACTAGGAAATGGCATACGAAAAAATAGAATTAGCGTCCTTTTTTTTTATCGGAGCCCATGTCGCCGCTGCGCACGGCGGCGTACCTGCGCGACGTGTTCGCGGGCTCGACCGTGTAATGTGTGTGTATTATGTATGTGTGGCGCTGCAGGGGCGTGGCGCGCGACATCGGCGGCGCGGACCCGGAGCGCATGACGCCGCTGCGCACGGCAGCGTACCTGCGTGACGTGTTCGCGGGCTCGACCGTGTAATGTGTGTGTATTATGTATGTGTGGCGCTGCAGGGGCGTGGCGCGCGACATCGGCGGCGCGGACCCGGAGCGCATGACGCCGCTGCGCACGGCAGCGTACCTGCGTGACGTGTTCGCGGGCTCGACCGTGTAATGTGTGTGTATTATGTATGTGTGGCGCTGCAGGGGCGTGGCGCGCGACATCGGCGGCGCGGACCCGGAGCGCATGACGCCGCTGCGCACGGCAGCGTACCTGCGTGACGTGTTCGCGGGCTCGACCGTGTAATGTGTGTGTATTATGTATGTGTGGCGCTGCAGGGGCGTGGCGCGCGACATCGGCGGCGCGGACCCGGAGCGCATGACGCCGCTGCGCACGGCAGCGTACCTGCGTGACGTGTTCGCGGGCTCGACCGTGTAATGTGTGTGTATTATGTATGTGTGGCGCTGCAGGGGCGTGGCGCGCGACATCGGCGGCGCGGACCCGGAGCGCATGACGCCGCTGCGCACGGCAGCGTACCTGCGTGACGTGTTCGCGGGCTCGACCGTGTAATGTGTGTGTATTATGTATGTGTGGCGCTGCAGGGGCGTGGCGCGCGACATCGGCGGCGCGGACCCGGAGCGCATGACGCCGCTGCGCACGGCAGCGTACCTGCGTGACGTGTTCGCGGGCTCGACCGTGTAATGTGTGTGTATTATGTATGTGTGGCGCTGCAGGGGCGTGGCGCGCGACATCGGCGGCGCGGACCCGGAGCGCATGACGCCGCTGCGCACGGCAGCGTACCTGCGTGACGTGTTCGCGGGCTCGACCGTGTAATGTGTGTGTATTATGTATGTGTGGCGCTGCAGGGGCGTGGCGCGCGACATCGGCGGCGCGGACCCGGAGCGCATGACGCCGCTGCGCACGGCAGCGTACCTGCGTGACGTGTTCGCGGGCTCGACCGTGTAATGTGTGTGTATTATGTATGTGTGGCGCTGCAGGGGCGTGGCGCGCGACATCGGCGGCGCGGACCCGGAGCGCATGACGCCGCTGCGCACGGCAGCGTACCTGCGTGACGTGTTCGCGGGCTCGACCGTGTAATGTGTGTGTATTATGTATGTGTGGCGCTGCAGGGGCGTGGCGCGCGACATCGGCGGCGCGGACCCGGAGCGCATGACGCCGCTGCGCACGGCAGCGTACCTGCGTGACGTGTTCGCGGGCTCGACCGTGTAATGTGTGTGTATTATGTATGTGTGGCGCTGCAGGGGCGTGGCGCGCGACATCGGCGGCGCGGACCCGGAGCGCATGACGCCGCTGCGCACGGCAGCGTACCTGCGCGACGTGTTCGCGGGCTCGGCCGTGAGCGTGCGCGTGCTGGACGACCGCGCCGTGCTGGAGCGAGAGTATCCTCTGCTAGCCGCTGTGGATCGAGCAGCCGCCTCTGTCGAGCGGCACCGCGGTAAAATAAACTGCATACGCTTAGCATAAACTCGCATTTCCTAATACATACAATAATGCTAAACTGGGAAACGGACCCAGCGGAAAGGCTCTAAAATAGAATTATGTATCTGTCTAACTCATTGGAAACGTATAAGAATACGAAAAATATTTATATTGAATTAACATAAGTACATTCACGAGCATTCATATATTACTATGGACAGTTCTGCAATAATATCTGATTTCATGAATCATTGATAAATGATTTTATTTTGTAAGTAGGTTTGCACAAACACTTTTACACGTCAATCATATTTTTTTTAAACTAGATGAGGTCGGTATTTCCTATCTGACTACTCTGAGAAGAAAGGCCGAAACAAACTCGAGAGGTCACAGTAAGATACTGTGACCTCTCGAGTTTGTTTCGGCCTTTGTAAAGTCCAGACATAATCTTGGTCAGGTTACATGAAGATCATGTAGATCGATACAGTAAGATACTGTGACCTCTCGAGTTTGTTTCGGCCTTTGTAAAGTCCAGACATAATCTTGGTCAGGTTACATGAAGATCATGTAGATCGATACAGTAAGATACTGTGACCTCTCGAGTTTGTTTCGGCCTTTGTAAAGTCCAGACATAATCTTGGTCAGGTTACATGAAGATCATGTAGATCGATACAGTAAGATACTGTGACCTCTCGAGTTTGTTTCGGCCTTTGTAAAGTCCAGACATAATCTTGGTCAGGTTACATGAAGATCATGTAGATCGATACAGTAAGATACTGTGACCTCTCGAGTTTGTTTCGGCCTTTGTAAAGTCCAGACATAATCTTGGTCAGGTTACATGAAGATCATGTAGATCGATACAGTAAGATACTGTGACCTCTCGAGTTTGTTTCGGCCTTTGTAAAGTCCAGACATAATCTTGGTCAGGTTACATGAAGATCATGTAGATCGATACAGTAAGATACTGTGACCTCTCGAGTTTGTTTCGGCCTTTGTAAAGTCCAGACATAATCTTGGTCAGGTTACATGAAGATCATGTAGATCGATATCTGAGATGGTCTTTTGAGGAAAGAAAATTCCATTTATGAATGGAATTTTCTTTCCTCAAAAGACCGAAAAATTTTCAAGAAGACAGAAAAATATGTCGTCATCACTATCACATCACACTAATATTATAAAGGCGAAAGTTTGTGAGGGGGTGTGTGTGTGTGTTTATGTTTGTTACTTCTTCACGCTCAAACTGCTAGACCAATTTTGATAAAATTTTGTATGGAGGTAGCCGACACCCTGGATTAACATATAGGCTACTTTTTATCCAGATATTCACACGGGATCGACACTTATGCGGGTAAAACCGCGGGACTCGGACCGTATAATTTTTTCGAGTTTTTTTAGGGTTCCGTACCTCAAAAGGAAAAAACGAAACCCTTATAGGATAACTTTGTTATCCGTCTATCTGTCTGTCTGTCAAGACCCTTTATCTCGGAAACGCGTGGTGGTATCGAGTTGAAATTAAAACAATACACTCAGGTCTACAGTCCCTTGAAATTGTGAAAAAATCAAAGTTTAAGTTAACATAACATAAAAAAAAAGATACGTCCGTTTATGCCGCAAAAAAACGTATTTCGACACTCTCAAGGGAATCAAAATTTAAAGGGACGTTGATATTAATAATTATTTTTAATTCCCGTTGACCTAGAATTAGAATCATGAAAGGACCATGGGCACTTTTGAATGAACACTGGGCCCACTTTTCAAAGTTGTGCAACAGTGATAAAACCTATGTCATATGACAGCTCTTCGCGTGTACTTTATTTCATTCTATGGCAGCTAAGTTCAAATCCAGCGCGAAAATGGTTTTTTTATGCGTTTTTTAAAAATGTTCAACATTGTGCAACAGTTATGAAACCTATGTCATATGACAGCTCTTGGCGTGTACTTTATTTTATTCTATGGCAGCTAAGTTCAAATCCAGCGCGAAAATGGTTTTTTTATGCGTTTTTTAAAAACGTTCAACATTGTGCAACAGTGATCAAACCTATGTCATATGACAGCTCTTTGCGTGTACTTTATTTCATTCTATGGCAGCTAAGTTCAAATCCAGCGCGAAAATGTTTTTTTTTGCGTTTTTTAAAAATGTTCAACATTGTTCAACAGTGATGAATTATATGTCATATGAAAGCTCTTGAAGTGTACTTTATTTCATTCTATGGCAGCTAAATTCAAATCCAGCGCGAAAACGGTTTTCTATGCGTTTTTTTTTTAATGTTCAACATTGTGCAACAGTGATGAAACCTATGTCATATGACAGCTTTTAAAGTGTACTTTATTTTATTCTACGGCAGCTAAGTTCAAATCCAGCGCGAAAATGGTTTTTTTATGCGTTTTTTAAAAATGTTCAACATTGTGCAACAGTGATCAAACCTATGTCATATGACAGCTCTTTGCGTGTACTTTATTTCATTCTATGGCAGCTAAGTTCAAATCCAGCGCGAAAATGTTTTTTTTTGCGTTTTTAAAAAATGATCAACATTGTTCAACAGTGATGATTTACATGTCATATGAAAGCTCTTGAAAAGTACTTTATTTCATTCTATGGCAGCTAAGTTCAAATCCAGCGCGAAAACGGTGTTATATGCGTTTTTTAAATGCGTCATTTTGAGTTAATTTTTTCAACATTGTTCAATGTAATGTAAATGTAAGAGCTTTCATATGTCATATGAAAGCTCTAGAAGAGTACTTTATTACATTCTATGGCAGCTAAGTTCAAATCAGCCCTAATAAATACGGCAATATACGGCATATGATGATCTTTTTAGTGTATTTTTAGTCAAACAAGAGCTATTTATAATCCTAGCTACTGACTGACAGCTAATTATAATTTAATATCAAAACAAAACAGATTTTAAAAAACGCATAAGAAAACCGTTTTCGCGCTGGATTTGAACTTAGCTGCCATAGAATGAAATAAAGTACATTTTAAGAGCTGTCATATGACATAGGTTTCATCACTGTTGCACAATGTTGAACATTTTAAAAAAACGCATAAAAAAACCGTTTTCGCGCTGGATTTGAACTTAGCTGCCCTAGAATGAAATAAAGTACACGCAAAGAGCTGTCATATGACATAGGTTTCATCACTGTTGCACAATGTTGAACATATTTAAAAAACGCATAAAAAAACCGTTTTCGCGCGGGATTTGAACTTAGCTGCCATAGAATAAAATAAACTACACGCAAAGAGCTGTCATATGACATAGGTTTGATCACTGTTGCACAATGTTGAACATTTTTAATAAACGCATAAAAAAACCATTTTCGCGCTGGATTTGAACTTAGCTGCCATAGAATAAAATAAAGTACACGCCAAGAGCTGTCATATGACATAGGTTTCATCACTGTTGCACAATGTTGAACATATTTAAAAAACGCATAAAAAACCGTTTTCGCGCTGGATTTGAACTTAGCTGCCATAGAATGAAATAAAGTACACGCAAAGAGCTGTCATATGACATAGGTTTGATCACTGTTGCACAATGTTGAACATTTTTAAAAAACGCATAAAAAAACCATTTTTGCGCTGGATTTGAACTTAGCTGCCATAGAATGAAATAAAGTACACGCAAAGAGCTGTCATATGACATAGGTTTGATCACTGTTGCACAATGTTGAACATTTTTAAAAAACGCATAAAAAAACCGTTTTCGCGCTGGATTTAAACTTAGCTGCCATAGAATGAAATAAAGTACACTTTAAGAGCTGTCATATGACATATAACTCATCACTGTTGAACAATGTTGAAAAAATGAACCCAAAATGACGCATTTAAAAAACGCATATAAAACCGTTTTCGCGCTGGATTTGAACTTAGCTGCCATAGAATGAAATAAAGTACATTTTAAGAGCTGTCATATGACATAGGTTTCATCACTGTTGCACAATGTTGAACATTTTTAAAAAAAACATAAAAAAACCGTTTTCGCGCTGGATTTGAACTTAGCTGCCATAGAATGAAATAACGTACACTTTATGAGCTGTCATATGACATAGGTTTCATCACTGTTGCACTATGTTGAACATTTTTAAAAAACGCATAAAAAAACCGTTTTCGCGCTGGATTTGAACTTAGCTGCCATAGAATGAAAAAAAGTACACGCCAAGTGCTTTCATATGACATATACCTCATCACTGTTGAACAATGTTGAAAAAGTGAACCCAAAATGACGCATTTAAAAAACGCTTAAAAAACCGTTTTCGCGCTGGATTTGAACTTAGCTGCCATAGGATGAAATAAAGTACACTTTAACAGCTTTCATATGACATAAGTTTCATTACTGTTGCGTAATGTTGAACATTTTTAAAAAATGCATAAAAAAACCGTTTTCGCGCTGGATTTGAACTTAGCTGCCATAGAATGAAAAAAAGTACACGCCAAGTGCTTTCATATGACATATAACTCATCACTGTTGAACAATGTTGAAAAAGTGAACCCAAAATGACGCATTTAAAAAACGCTTAAAAAACCGTTTTCGCGCTGGATTTGAACTTAGCTGCCATAGAATGAAATAAAGTACACTTTAACAGCTTTCATATGACATAAGTTTCATTACTGTTGCGTAATGTTGAACATTTTTAAAAAATGCATAAAAAAACCGTTTTCGCGCTGGATTTGAACTTAGCTGCCATAGAATGAAATAACATACACTTTATGAGCTTTCATATGACATATAATTTATCATTGTTGAACAATGTTGAAAAAGTGGGCCCAAAATGACGCATGGTCCTTTGGCAAGAAGCAAGGCCATGTAGCACAAGTAAAGGAAAAAATCCGAAAACCGACACCACGGAAACCGACACCACGGAAACCGACACCACGGAAACCGACACCACGGAAACCGACACCACGGAAACCGACTCCACGGAAACCGACACCACGGAAACCGACTCCACGGAAACCGACACCACGGAAACCGACTCCACGGAAACCGACACCACGGAAACCGACACCACGGAAACCGACTCCACGGAAACCGACACCACGGAAACCTCGGTGCGCCAGTCTGACTCGCACTTAATCGGTTTTTTTTCTTCTTTAACGCAATCAGTGCCGCTAATACACAGATTGAATCGGGTAATAGGCCAAGTCATAATAGTTATCAGAAAAATATTTATTGTATTTTTAAAATTATTGGCATTTAAATGTCACTTTTTGCCCAACCAAATATTCAAAACTAGCTTACCCGACAGACGTTGCCCTGTTTTTGATTCGTAAGACACGTGGCGCCATCTATTATCATAATAACGTTATTGTTGTTTTCCTCGGGAACAGCACTTTTTTTTGGGATGAAAGGTATCCCATGTCCGTTTCTGTACACCTGACAACGTACATATATGCAAAATTTCAGGATGATCGGTTCAGTGGTTTAGGCGTGAAAAGGTAACAAACAAACTTACTTTCGCACTTATAATATTAGTTCAGTGTTAGGTCATCCTTGCGGAATAATAGTGGACTGTATGTTGAAAACTGGTTTATTCTTAATAACAATAAAATTATATAGTATCTTTACAATGTGGCGTTACGGCTTGCCCGCGCGCGTGATTCCAAAACTTTTTTTTTATTCCAAATTTTTTTTAAATATTTTTCTGATAAATATTATGACTTGGCCTATTACACGATTCCGGCGTGACATCGACTTACGGGACACCCTGTATACTGATTGTAATAATAGAAGAAAACTGCTCGAAACATTTTATGGTCAGATTTTTACGCTGCCAAAATAATGTTAAAGTGCACAACAAGTTATCACACTCGTTTGAACTGAATAGAAAGATATTATAACTCAAAACATGTCCGATATTTATGCATTTTAAGAGGTGACATATCTTTTTGAAGTCGATGCGGTATCCTATATTATGACGTCGCTGGTCCCGTCACAGAGAGGAGGCCTGTGTCCCAGCAGTGGGATAGGCTGATTATGTATGTATGGTCCCGTCACATAGTTTGTCTTTCTTCGATGTCCCAATAAATAAATGTCGCATTTTTTTGCCGCTACTCGTATATGCCCGTCACATGATCACAATGTCTTCTTGAGAACAGATATTAATGAATAAATCATGAAATCAGATATTATTGCTAATCTATCCATAGTAATATATCTTTGCTCGTGACTGTCCAGAAAGGATCACTACTCAGTTTTGCACTTTGTTGCTGAAGTCGTTTATAGCGCTTTAGTGCACAATGTATTTCTGTATTATCTTGATTATATTAAAAAGTCTCTGATGACACAAGTCTGCTCTGACACTGACGTGTTCGTGTCGCAGGTTGCGTGATCTTCCTGGAGTACGTGCCGCAGAACTATGAGCGCACCGTGATGCTGGTCGGAAAGGTGAGTGCCGAGGTGTCGACAGAGGGTGACTAGGTTGCCTTGTGCGAGGTAGTGACGCGAGTGTGTCCGCAGGGCGTGACGTACGACACGGGCGGCTGCGACATCAAGGCGGGCGGCGTGATGGCCGGCATGTCGCGCGACAAGTGTGGCGCCGCCGCTGTCGCCGGCTTTCTCAAGGTGAGGCCCTTCACATTTTATTAAAAGTTAAACGGCCCTGCAGGGCTAGCATGGGCTGGGGATAAAACTTTTGTCCACGGTTATTTCCACTGACAAGGGATAAAATAATTTTATCCACCTGCCAAAGCACGGCAACAGGAGGAAAGAGAATTATATCACTTTTTGACATTAGACGTGGATACTCACCCCCCGCATAGAGCATGGCGACTAGTGGAAGAGAAAAATTACAGATATTTTGACATAACAAAGGGAGAAATTTGTCCTCGTCTTTAGATGGTGGGTTTGTATATCTCTTGGAGAAAGTATAATTAATTGTAATATAAAAATGTCTCGTGCACCGTCTCAAATACACCGGCGTTCAATTCGCGATTCCTAATCCCTTCGAATTACCCGACACAGAATACCGCCGGATTTTTCAGTTTTTTTTTTTTTTTTTTTGGGTTGAGGTTATATACTCGGAGACATTGACAACAAAACAAAATAAATATCCAGCACAGATGTAATAAAACGAAGAAAGTACTGTGGTTTACGACGATATTCTCGACTATTTTGTAATTGAATAAAAGTTTTCTTATAATGGCAATAATTTCGGGGACAAGCGTTTCCCCTGGTTTGTCCACCGTGAATAGTTTATCCACCCATGTCGCCATGCTCGGAGGGTGGACAAAATTGACAGAGGGGAATAGTATTTTGTCCTCTCCCCGTGGATAAAATGTCTCCGGCCATGCTAGCCCTGCTGGACATCGAAGGAGTGACGTCATAGCGGTGTGCCCTCAGGCGTGCGACTTGCTGCGGCCGGCGCTGAAGGTGGTGGCGGCGCTGGGCATGGTGCGCAACTCGGTGGGCGAGGAGGCCTACGTGGCAGACGAGCTGCTGCGGAGCCGGCGCGGCCTGGCCGTGCGCGTGGGCAACACGGACGCCGAGGGCCGCATGGTCATGGGCGACCTGCTGGCCGAGATGTGCGAGCGCGCGGCCGCCGAGCGCGACCCCACGCTGTACACCGTGGCCACGCTCACCGGCCACGCCGTGCGCGCCTACGGCCGCGGCTACACGGCGCTGCTGGACAACCACGCGGCGCGCGCGCAGGGCCACGCCGCCGCCTTCCGCGCCGCCGCCGAGCGTCTGGGCGACATGGTGGAGGTGTCCACGGTGCGGCGCGAGGACCTGGCCGCGCACCGGGGCAAGGCGCCGGGCGACCACGTGCACCAGGCCGACAACGCGGCCTCGTCGGCCCTGCCGCGCGGCCACCAGGCCCCGGCCGCCTTCCTGCTGCTGGTGTCGGGGCTGCACGAGGCCGGCGTGCCGTACGCGCACCTGGACGTGGCCGCGTCGGCCGGCGACCTGCCGCTGCCGCCCACGGCCGCGCCGCTGCTGGGTCTGGCCGCGCACTACGGGCTCGTCGCCAAGCGCTAGGCGCACAGATATGAAAGGACAGTGGCGACGACTTTCATAAAAAGTTAAGGATATATATGTATAATAAGACGAAGTACATAACTGCATAATTCATTTATTTTTGGATATCTTTTCTTGTTTCTATCAAAGCATAATAATGATAGAATATGTACTATTTATATATATTATATATAATTACGTTGTTTAATAAATAAAGTTGTACGTTACATAGCGTGTAGTTTGTCTGTAGCGTCGCTACTCATCGACACCCTCTCGAGCGAGCGCGCATGCGCGGTGGGCCACAGCGGCTCTGCAACGCGATCAATGAGCATGTTGCAGCGTGTTACATAAATAAACATGACTTTTGGAAAATTGTAAGAAAAGACAGAACCTTGGTAGAAGTACAAGAAAGTAACGATGCCAATATAGCTTACAAAAGATTTTATGAAACATTCTCCCTATTCTACAAACTTTGCTTCTGTGATAAAATTATAACTATTCATACTAATAAGATAATGCTTTATTTCTCACCACAATATATAGGTACATCAAGGGATCAAAAACAGTACATAATAATTTAACTTATACTGTGGGAGACTGGTGCCTAAGCTAGGCGTAAAGCCTGTATTTCAGGACACCAGGTCTCCACCCTTACAGATGCAAATACATTTAAAACAGATTATGCACTCGCACACAAATGCGGCAAGTTATAAAAGCAAAGAGGAAAAAAAACAAAAATTAAATGAAATTAAAAAAAAAAAAAAAATGTAAGGAATACACAATTGATCTAAACTTAATCTAGGGTTAGTATTTGTGTGGTGTTACGGTGCGTGCGCGCTTGTGAGAGGGTGTGTGTGTGTTAGGTGTGTGTGTGTTGGGTGTGTGTGTGTTAGGTGTGTGCGTGGTGTGTAAGCGAGGTCCTGCGTGAGAAGGTGAAGAATGCACAGAATGGTGATGTACATAAATATATACACATGGCATATATTTGTATTCAAACAAGCAAGTTATACTGGGGCAGCTAGAAGTTTTTCCGTTTCATCATAACGTAACTCCTGGAGCCAGCTCTCAACCTTAATTTTACACTGGGTTTTGGTAAGTTGGTAGATGGAGAGCGTCCTATTTATTTTATTGTAGAGGAAGCAACCATATTTTTTATTGTTGTGAATGTGAGGACTCTGTGGGTCATTTCTTTTTTCCTTCTTAGTTTTAATCATGATCTGGCAGTTTGAGTAGTTTATGCGGCGTACCCAAATGTCCTGTCTTTGGTATTGTTCGTCGAATCGTTGAGCTCCTCAAGTTCTGAGTTGAGCTGCACGATTTTTGACAAATGCGTGCACTGATTGGACAGGTCCGCTCAATCTGTGTGGTTCTTTCCTCAAAAGACCATTTCAGACACCAATCTACATGGTCTTCACACGATCTGACCAAGATTTTGTCTAGACTTTAAAAGAGACTGTGACTTCTGAGTTTGTTTCGGCCTTTATTCTCAGAATAATCAGTTAGGAAACGCCGACCTCATCTAGTTAAAAAAAAAAATATTGACGTGTAAAAGTGTTTGTACAAACCTACTTACAGAAATAAAATCATTTATCATTTACTCGTACGTATTGCATTTGGTGTTGAGGGTGTGATAATGGAGTCAGGAGGTAGATAGTGGAACTCTTCAGTAGGTAGCTACTAGTAAACCCCTCAAGTTTGGGGTCATATGATTTGTTTTGGTGAGTCCACAATATATTGCACTTGATGTCGAGGGTCTGATGGTGGAGCCAGGAACTGGATAGTGGAACTCTTTAGGGGCTACTAGTAAACCTCTCCAGTGGGCTCATATGATTCGTTTTGATGAGTCAAATATATTGCACTTGGTGTCGAGGGTCTGATGATGGAGCCAGGAGGTGGATAGTGGAACTCTTCAGGGGCTGCTAGTAAACACCTCGAGTTTACTAGTATCCCCTAATCGTCATATTTCGTCAACTTGATGAAGAAACACCTGCATGCGCTAAGCGCCTCGCACCTGCACGGTTGTCGCCCGTTAATTCTCACGCTCACTAAAGTTCGCAAACCCGTCTGTAAGCTGAAAACTAGCTGTTGGCGCCTGGACGGTGAGCTGCTAACTAGTAAGCGGTGCGCGAACAACAAGCTGTCATCTCCAGCAACGAGCAGTCGTCTTGCTGACGGTGCCGGCAAGCGTAGGATTTTTTTCAAGGCGCTGACGTGCGGTTACAGCGCTGGAGCGTTGCGGTTATAATGAGTGATCAGTGATGACCTGATCGGCTTGCGCCCCCTAAGACCTACTGGTAGCCCTAGTTCGCCGAGCCCAGCGAACAACACATTGATGTTAGTAGTACGAGTACCTAATAAAACAGCAGCGTATTGTCCAACTTTTTATTTCCTTATTGTTTATTTTATAATATTCTTTTCAATTTGCAATTTTACAGCTCGGCGGGCGACGCGCGCTCGCCGCGTTACTTCTATACAAATAGTTTATAACTCTCAATTTAAATAGAGTTTATCACTCACATATACAACTCATAAATACAACAAATACAATTAATAATAATAGTAATTTACACAAACAACAACATAATTTGACGCATCCCCTCGAGCCGGGCGGCAAACCGTTCCCTCCATCACAATATACATTATACTTAGCACCTCCAACATATTTTTCATCCGTCAGGATGTTAACTGAACATTTTCATCGAAAGCCGAAAGTGTTTTACATAACAAGTACTAGCTGCAATCGTGGACTGCGATAACAAACAAATCATTTACAAAAACAATGGAAAACAAAGTCGCCGCAGCGCACTCGTCGTGCTGGCGCGTCCGCCGTGCCGCAGCGTGACAGCCGCGCCGTGACAGCGTGACAACCGCGCCGTGACAGCGACAGCGTGACAGCCGCGCCGTGACAGCGTGACAACCGCGCCGTGACAGCCGCGCCGTGACAGCGTGACAACCGCGCCGCGGCACGCTGCGCGCCGGGGACTAGTGCGAGCGGGCGGCGGCGTGTGCGTATCAAACGTACATAAAAAAATATACAGGACATGTACACACTAAACTAATCTCACTAGAATCGAACAGCATCTCACTGTGTGCGGCCAGCGAGGTGCAACGAAATGTTCAGAGCGCGGGCTCGCCGCACTAGGACGGCGCGGCCGGCACGTCGGCCGCGGCCAGGCGCAGCGCCGCGCACGCCAGCGGCGGGGCCCCGGGCCCCACGCGCTCCTCCTCGGCGCTGGCCAGCGCGTGCTTGAAGCTCTCGTACGTGAGCCAGCAGATGGCGGCGGCCGGCATCTGGTACAGCACGCGCGCCTGCACGCCCTTGAGGAAGCCGCGCGGGCCCGACGCGCGCAGGACGTGCGCGGCCGCGTCCCACAGCCCCGTGGCGCGCGCGGCCCGCTCCTGCGTGTTGAGCACGGTCTTGCACACGTCCAGCGGCGTGGTGGCGGCCGCGGCCAGGGCCCCGCCCGCGGCCCCCGACAGCGCGTGCGCCAGCGGGTCGTAGGTGCGCAGCGGGTTCAGCTTCTTCTGGCACGCCTCGTACGTCACGAAGTGCAGCGCCTGCGGGGGAGACCAGACTCATTCGATTCATTCACTAACCGCACAGGCTAAACCGCTGACAAGAGGACAACACCAACATCAGTCTGCATTAAAATTACTCAACAAAAAAAAAACAGCACCCAAGGTTATAAAAAGTTTACCAGTTTTAATCGACTTCAAAAAAGGAGGTTCTGTATTCGATTTTCTCAAAAACTAATGAAACAATTTTGATGTTTCTTTCATTAATGTGATCTACATACTTTCAGGAAGGTTTTAGTATATAATACATTAGGTAATTATTCTTATGTACGAAGTTATATGCATAAATGTACTGCATCTCCGGCATTTCTATGCGAATTTTGATGATATTCTAGTCGGTCGGAGTCTTCAATTCTTCAATGCACCTTAGCTTGGCACCGCTTGGCTACAATTGTATATCTATGTATTGTTTTTAATCGATAAGGGGTGGTCCCAATACATTAACTTTGCTTAGGTAGTTTTTGAGTTAGTTTCAATAATACGATTTTTCTCCACTTAGTTTATATTGATGATGTTTTAACTGATATTTACATAGCAAGTAGGTAGTGTTAATTGAATTTGTGTGGGGTAGGTAAGTGAAAAATATAAACTTTTTTACAAAAAAAACAACCGACTTAAAAAAAAAACTACAAAGTGAAAAATAACTTTAATTTCGGAAATCGGTGTCAAAAAACGAAAATGCGGAACCAACGACACCGACTTCCGAAATTAAACTTATTACCGACTTCAAAAAAAACCGGGCAAGAGCGAGTCGGACTCGCGCACCGAGGGTTCCGTACCATCATAATATGTTTTTAAATTTTCACCGGCGAGCTACTTACTAGATCTCGTTCAAACCAATTTTCGGTGGAAGTTTACAGGATAATGTGCATCATATATTTTTTTTAGTTTTATCATCCTCTTATTTTAGAAGTTACAGGGGGGGGGGGGGTCTCTCGCGCAAAAAATGATAGTAGAAACCTCAATATAGACCTATCCATAGATACCCCACGTATACGTATGGGTTTGATGAAAAAAAAATTTTTGAGTTTCAGTTCTAAGTATGGGGAACCCCCATAATTTACTGTTTTTTTCTATTTTTTTGTGAAAATCTTAATGCGGTTCACAGAATAGTCATCTACTTACCAAGTTTCAACAGTGTAGTTCTTATACTTTCGGAAAAAAGTGGCTGTGACATACGGACGGACAGACAGACATGACGAATCCATAAGGGTTCCGTTTTTGCCATTTGGCTACGGAACCCTAAAAAAGTAATTTAAAAAAATTAAACCGACTTCAAAAAGAAATTACCTCAAAATTATGAAATAATTTTTATTTCGGAAGTCGGTGGCAAAAAACTAAAACTATAAAATACAGATTCCAAAGACACCGACTTCCGAAATTAAAATTATTTCATAATTTTGAGTTAATTTCTTTTTGAAGTCGGTTTAATTTTTTTTATATTACTTTTTATATAGTTTTAGTTTTTTGCCACCGACTTCCGATATTAAAGTTATTTCATAATTTTGAGTTAATTTCTTTTTGAAGTCGGTTTAATTTTTTTAAATTACTCTTTTATTTCGTAATTTTTAGTTTTTGCACTAGAATTTTACCAAGGTTTTGAGATGTTTTCCCTTTGCTCTTTTTCCTTTACACCCGTAGCTCGTATCAATAAGCCAGGCCGTCACACTTTCACGTATTAGTCCATATCTTGAAAATTACTGAATCGATCTTGATGAAACTTGCACTGTTCCCTAAGTTGAAGAAAATGTAAGCCAATAAAAAAAATGGTCACGATCCGATTAATAGTTCCGGAGATATGCGTGGACAAACATACATACATACATACGTCTATAAAATTTTGTATATTTGTTTGGAAGCCCTAATAGATTGTCATATGTGAATATAATGCAATTCCAATAATATTACATACATACGTATCGAATTGATAACCTCCTTTTTTTGAAGTCGGTAAAAATAAGTCGGGTTTTCCATCCTGACGCTATAACTCCAGAACACACGAACCGGTTTCCACGGTTTTGCATTCGTTGGAAAGGTCTCGGGCTCCGTGAGGTTTATAGGTAGGAGTTGGGTAGGAGTAGTGTAGGAGTAGGGTAGGAGTAGTGTAGGAGTAGGGTAGGAGTAGGGTAGGAGTAGGGTAGGGGTAGGGTAGGACGCCACGCGAACGATAGCGCCGGGCAGCTAGAAATAATTTATATGGCAAAACAACGTTTGCCGGGTCAGCTAGTTTGGTATATTTGTTTGGAAGCCCTAATAGATATAATGAGAGATATAATGCAAGTCCAATAATATTACAAACATACGTGTCGAATTGATAACCTCCTTTTTTACCGACTTCAAAAAAAAGGAGGTTATCAATTCGACATGTATGTATGTAATATTATTCGAATTGCATTATATTCACATAATATGATGATCTATTAGGGCTTCCAAACAAATATACAAAATTTCATAGACGTACGTATGTATGTTCGTCCACGCATATCTCCAGAACTATTAATCGGATCGTGACCATTTTTTTTTATTGGCTTACATTTTCTTCAACTTAGGTTTCGGTTTTTAAGGATCACTCAGAGTGGATACGCGTTATGGCTTTTTCTTCAGTTGTCCAGATTGAGAGATCCAGTTAATGAGTTCTAACTTTATTTGTTTAGGTTTCACAAATTTTATACCTTACCATGAAGTTTTCACAATTATTTCCTAAATCCTCTTATAATTTGGTTGGGATTGGAAGAGTTTTTCGAAAAGATCTCTCAATCCACACGCACATTCTATTTTTAACAGTCCGGGTAGTTCCTGTCCTCTAAGTCTCTCTAGGAGCTGAATGAGCCGACCGACCGCGACGTTTTGGACTGAGCAGTTTGTTTTCACGTAAGGATGGTACGTTAGGTATGTAGATGCTGACAGACGTGTTGCTGGAGTGTGTCGCGGCACTTCTACTTAGCTTAACACTAGGAAATTGTGATTTCACCGTAATATGATTAATAAGTGATTGTTTACCTGGAATGGCACGTTCATGGCGATCTGCGTACCGTAGGAGCGGTAGAAGGCGCGCGCGCCCTCGGCGCGGTACACGTGGCGCGCGCACTCCCACACGCCGCGGTACGGCGAGTTTAGCATCTGCATGCGCTGCTTCACCACTGCAATCACAACACGGGACTTACTCACTGCAGTCGGTACACTCACATCCGAAATGTGTTCCACAAGGGCTATTCTTGTCTGCTCATGTTTGTTTTATATTTTTCATCACAATCATCTATACTTACTAATGACCAAAGATATTTAAGATGGGTACAATAGAGGGGGCTATGCAAAGAAATGTCTTAGAAAAATTGTGATACCATGTCTCCGTGACGCCATCTGGCATATTATAGCAAAATTAGAGCGGCATAATCACGGAATAGAAAATTATCTACAAATTATAATTGCAACTTTGGCGAAAAGTTTATTTATTGTTGTTCCAAATTAAGTCTTATTACAATTCATGAATGTTGTTTTCATTTTAGATGTCAAAATCAATAAAGACCATTTTTCCATCTAACAATCAAATTCGAGCAATCCATAACGAGTTCAGCTACTCAACGCTAGAGGGCGCTGTAACCAATTTACTCTATTTAGCACGCTGACATCATTGAAATAGATGTCATATTCGTATGCACCTGTTATCTATTTTTCTACCAGCTAGAGATGTGGACAAGATATCGATAATTTAATAATGTCGATGTTTGTACAATGTAATAATTAAAATCTTTTATCATGTAATGGACCGAAGTCCGATTAGTATAAAAGGTAATGAAATGAAATTAAATGATTTATTTTGTAAGTAGGTTTGTACAAACACTTTTACACGTCAATCATGTTTTTTTTTAATCTAGATGAAGTCGGTTGGTAAAATGGTTAAATAAATCGTTGAGTAGTAAATTAAAAATATTTATTGTCCTTGAAATAAAACATCATCATCATCTGCCTAGCCTTTTCCCAACTATGTTGGGGTCGGCTTCCAGTCTAACCGGATGCAGCTGAATACCAGTATTTTACATGGAGCGACTGCCTATCTGACCTCCACAACCCAATTACTGGGTAATACAATACCCCTTGGTAAGACTGGTTGTCAGACTTTCGGGCTTCTGACTACTCGTAACGACTGTCAAAGATCCACGAATGACAGCCGGGACCAACGGCTTTACGTGCTTTCCGAGGCAGGGAGGGGTCTCGGTATGTAAAGATGGTCACCCATCCACAGACCAACCGCGGCAAGCGTAGCGTTACCTGATCGATCGACCTGTGCGGCTGTTATTATTTAGCCACGGGCCCCTCCCATCAATGCAGACAGAAAACATAATAAGACCATCATGCGTGGCCACCATTTTGAAAAAAAAAACAAACAAAATGGCGCGACAATAGATATGCCAAGGCTCCATATAAAAATCGTCAATCCCCTTTCAGTTCCATTGTTTCTCTTTCTTATGGGATCTCTTTTTGACAGTCTTGAACCTCATGAATCCTTTGGCAATTTCTTCTTGATTTTACAATATTTGAAGGTTTTTTTGCTTTCGATTTTCAAGTCCGTTGAAATAAAACATAATTATTTGTTTAATAATTGTCGTTTTGACTGGTTTATATTCAATGAATGATTATGTTAGGAGTAAGATGAATATCTTAGGAGATATCATAGTTTATAAAAACTCCGGAAGGCAGCTGGTCATGAGGGTAGATATATAAGCAATAATCATATGTAATATACTCTTACAGTAATAGAATATAATTATTTTAGTAGGTTTTTCCTCAAATTAACGCTGGTGAAACCGCGGGGCACAGCTAGTAATAATTATTATCGATAACAAAATCGATAAACAATATCACATCTCTGCGCGGCAGTAGTAAATCTACTCAACCATAGAGGGTGTAAGTATATTACAAAATTAGCAAATTTTCTAGATCTATTTTATGAAAATTATTTAATTCTAATTACTGAGTAAATATAAATAATTCATACGAAAATAAACCGAAGTTAGGTCCAGTCGTTTTACCATAACGATATTTGCAAAATCGTAATGCGCAACTCTGCATATTTTTCCTTAGAAAATATTTTTCTTTTGGTGGACACTCGTGGACACGAATGCGACTTGACGCGCAGGCGTACCATACTAGACTGAGACTTTTGACCACTAGGTAATAAGTATCGAATCACAGTTTTGTTCGCTATGTCCCGTCTATTGTAAATAATTTAATGCCTTTGCTAATAACAAAGTTGAAAAGTTTGTTTGTTAGAACGCGCTTATCTCTGAAACTACCGGACGGATTAGAAAAAATCTTTTTTTCATTTGATAGCCCAATGCCTGAAGGTTTAAGGCTGTTACGAAGGTTTAACATCACGCTACGACATCCGTAGGAGCTGAGGAAAAAGAAAAACAATCCCAATGAACGTTTAGCGAAAACGAAGAAATAGCCGTTCCGTATCAAAAAGTCCTAAACGCAAATGATTCAAATAGCAAAACGGCTGACAATCAAAACGACACTTTAGCAAAATCACTTTAGTCCTATTAGCAAATCGTCCTAAAAACAAAAGAACGGGAACGGTACAGTCATGCCGCACATCAGTGCCGTAACTAGGGCGGTGCCAGCGGTGCCCAGGCACAGGGCGCAGACCCTGGAGGGGCGCAGAAATGACCGGACCTGGGCCACTAACACTACCTATTATTTATTTATTTATACGTGTGGATTCGCGTCGTCCGCGTATATTCTTCTTACAAATAAATAATATTATCAATATTACCTAAAGACGATGAGATCGTAATAATAATCGTAAAAGTTTGTGAAGAATGTGATATCGAAGACGATTTTCCTGAAAAGCGTAAAAAGCGAGTAAAGAGACACGACTTGAGAGAAAGTTCAGACGCCAGCTACGATCTTACCCCACAACATAATTTTAAAATTAAAATAGTTTCTGAATTCGAATTTTCGAATAAACGTTTTTCACCTAATTTATTAAAGCGAATGTTACCCCAGGACCCGACGGCTTGCCAGGTAAAGCCTGGGTCCTGGCCTCGAGGGCTCTTGGGTCTTGACTGGAGGCGGAAACCAGGGCGCCCTGCGGACTCTCCGTCCGCATACCAGCCTATCGTGCTGCTCGAAGAGGTCGACAAGCTCTTTGAGAGAGTGATTGGCCGCCTCGTCGGGCACCTGGTGAGGACGGGGCCGGTTCTTGCGGACACACAGTTTGGCTTCCGCAAGGGGCGCTCGACGGTGGACGCCATCATGCGCGTGAGAGCCCTCACGACGGGAGACGCGGTGTCCCAGGGTGGGGTCGTCGTGGCGGTGTCACTCGACATCGTCAACGCGTTTAACACCTTGCCCTGGAGCTGCATCGTGGAGGCACTCCGCTATCACTGGGTGCCGACCTACCTCCGTCGAATAGTCGAGGCGTATTTGACGGACAGAGCCGTCAACTATATGAGCCCCGGAACGCGCCACCATCGAGATCCCAACTAACGGTAGGGGGGATTCACATCGACGTCGAGACGACGATGAAATACCTGGGTCTCGTCCTCGACAGCCGGTGGAACTTCGTCGAGCATTTCCGACGTTTGGCCCCCAAACTGGAACGGGCCGGGGCGCCTTCAAGCGGCTCTTGCCCAACCTGAGGGGGCCTAACGCCTCCTGCCGGAGGCTTTGATCGTGCGGTCCATGGCCCTATACGGGGCCCCGGTGTGGGCGCGTTCACTGTGGCGGCGAGCCGCCCACTACCTAAACGCGCCCCAGAAGGTGATAGCCGTAAGGCTTATCCGGGGCTACCGCACGATCTCGGGCGAGGCGGCAAGCCTCCTTGCCGGACTGCCGCCATGGGATCTGGAGGCGATAGTCCTCGCGTGCCCATAAAAGTGGCGCGCGGAGGCACTACGCCGGGGGGAAAATCCGCTTCCGCGGCAAATCGCGGCGGAGCGGACGGATCTCCGGCGTGATCTCATGGCGACATGGAAAGAGCGACTGTTGCAACTCAGCGCAGGACACGCCACGATAGCGGCGATAAGACCCCTCTTTGAGGAGTGGCTAGAGAGGCGCCACCGCGCCCTCACCTACTCTACTCCTAACCTCCCGAAACTTGTACTGAAAGTTTCGGGAGGTTCCTGCACATCATCAGGCGGGAGGAAACGCCCGGGTGTCACCATAGCCAAGATCGCCCAGAGGACACGGTGGAGGTCTGCCCCGCTTGAGCGGAGCACCACCGTGTCCTCGTAGAGGCGATCGGCAGCCGCGGCGACCTCTCGCGTCCGGTCCTGGTGCAAGCCATGGTCCGGGGCGAGAGGGAGTGGGAGGCAGTCACTTCCTTCTGCGAAGCAGTCATGCTAACAAAGGAGGTGGCGGGACGGCTCAGGGAGAGAGCCTCCCGTCCCAGCCGCCGCGGGAGACGCTCCGGGCGTCGGGAGCCACGTGACGACTCCCGGCCTCCGTAGGCACGGGTGGAGGGTAATGGGTAGCTCACCGTCCGATCAGGACCAGGCCCTTGCCGGACGGCGCGGACGTGTTCCACGCGCGCCTCATAGAGATGTCAGCATCGAGGAAGGGGCCCCTTAGGACGGAAGCCTGCCGGGTCAGCGGGATTGTCCCAAAGGAACATAGGAGGGCTAAGGAAGAAACACGGGTGGGTTTTAGTCAGTAAGAGTCTGACATTCCCTTCCGCTCCACCCAGAGCGGGAGGGTCATTTGATGATTTCCCAGCCGCAAAAAAAAAAGGGCGCGTATATAGCAGCCCGCACCGGGCGCATAAAAGGCTAGTTACGGCACTGCCGCACATTAATATAAGATTTTTAAATTCAATCGAATTGTGACGTTTTGTACTCTTGAGTTCGATGCTAGCAACAAATGGCTTTTAAATTGGGTGTCTATTTTTAACGGACTTCAAAAAAGGAGGAGGTTTCTCAATTCGACCGTATATACCTATATATTTTTTTTTATGTGTGTTCGCGGATAACTTCGTCGTTTATGAACCGATTTTGATTATTCTTTTTTTGTTGGAAAGGAGATATGCCAAGGGTGGTACCATGATAAGGAAACCAGGATCTGATGATGGCATCCCAGTGAAACCGAGGGGAACATTCGAAAATCGTAGGAGCGACTAGTGCGTTTGTTAACTTTTTCATTAAGTATTTTAAAGCACTACAATTTAATGAAGGCCTGGAGTCGATCTGATGATGGAGACCATAGACAGTCGAGGGAATTCCTCAACGATTTACAGCAGTTACCTTTTTTTGGGCTTACTTCATACGGTTCAATATGCCAAAATGTTCAGTTCGTACAAAAATAATACCTAATTAAGATTGTAGTTTTACATAGGACGACCTCTACCTACTAGTCATGCTGATGCGTCAATTTGAAACCGAATTTAAGTTGCATATCGCGTCATTTCTAGCAATGCTCTTTCGTCGTGTGGTCTACTCAATAATTAAAGTAACTTGAGCATTTGCTCTCGGAAATCATCATTTGGTAAAGTGGAGCTGATGATGAAGACCGCAGGTGGCCATCGGAACTACTCAATGACAAATATTTCACGGGTTGCGATTCGATTACTTTCATATTTATTTATTTATCCATTTATTTCAGGCATCAAGGCCCATATAAACACATACAATACAATATTAATATAACTTAAAAATACTAGAAATCATACAACATTATATTAAGAGCCTATACTACCTCAGCTAAAATTCACTCTTTATCTCGCTCGCACGATACTGCTCGCGGACTGTGTGAAAGCGAGACAGAGTGCGGTGCTGGGCGGGAGGCAGCGCCAATAGTTTAGGTATTTGCTTTTTACGGTGAAAATAAAGGTAATTCAAAAAAACTAACTAACATAAGACCTGCTTTATAGTTAGTTCAGTTAGTATGCAAAGTTTCATGATCTAATTTGAAGTATTTTTTGAATACCAGCGGTTTATTGTTCGGTTTGGAGGTAACTTTGGAATTTTTTTCTATCGAGAAAATTTTATGGAATCGTGTTTTCGTCTAACATAAGACCTTACATTAATCCTCAACTTTAGCATATATTTATTTCAAAATTAATGCTGCGGAATTTTCGACATAACGGAGGATCATGCTAAGCCATTTGAGGTAGTATAGGCTCGTCGGCGGTCGGTGTCATATGGTTGCTAAACAATTTATGCTCGTTACAATGCGTATGGTGAAGTGGAGCTGATGGTGACTTCTAAATCAGCTCCAGTTCTCCTGGTTCTTACTAGGAGAACTCCTCAACAATTAACGTCCCTGCATCGGGAAAAGCAATATTTTGTAAAAAGGTGATGATCCGTTGATATTAGGCTATTGTAACTTAAATAAATTACTTAGTCGGTGGCAAAAAACTAAAATACAAATCCAAAGACACCGACTTCCAAAATTAAAGTTATTTTTAACTTTAAAGTGTTTTTGGAAGTCGGTTGTTTTTTTGTAAAAAAGTTTTTTGGGGAACTAAGTGGAATTGGGATCGGGCTTGGCGTGGGGTAAACGGTACTCTTGAGTGTAATTTGACAGCTGTGTATTGCGTTAATATTGCATTGGGATAGTTTGTTGATTGTGATTTATCCAATAACAAAAGTGTAACTTTTTGGAAATTGTTTTGCGTTTTAAGTGGGTTAATGGTGGTGGTGGTTATAGCACCATAAGCAGTAATATATAGTGTTTTACGTAATTCCCATTAAAACAACTGAATACAAAGACGAGATGAGCGTTTTCTATGAATGAATACGAATTTAAACTAAATTAAAGAGTGAGCAAGGATTTTATTCTTCCTTCGTATTACCTAGCGACATTTTTAGCCTATCTCTTTATTAAAAAATCTTTCTAGAACATTAACTTACTCAAATCGGACTTCGGCATGTTTCAGAAATCAGAAATCATTTATTTGCCAATAATGTAGGTATACAAATATGATGGTAATTTCCGTGAGAGTCCCGATACATTTTGCCATACGGCATGCAAAATTATTTAACATAAAACATTCCTTAAACAAAAATATAAACAAAGAAACATCATTCCATTCACTAAGCAGCATTACCTACTAACCTTATTAAAAATACTCATATTAAGACAAAATTTATAATTACAATAAAAATGAATTTAAAAAAAAATTCAATAACTTAAACTCCAAATAAATGTCAATCAATTGAATTAAAAATGGTAAAAAGTAAGTTACTAATGTCAATAAATTAAATAATAAAATAGAAATAAAAAACGAAAATATTTTGGAAAATAATTCAAATAGCAGTAGATTGTTAAGCCTCTTTAAATCATTCAATCTGTCAAATGTGTTTTTGGAACCAACGCGATTATCTACGGCTACTGCTACATGTATTGATAATGTTTTTTGTTGCTGTGAATATTTAGATAAAGCCATTGTAAATTATCTCCCTTCGGATCACAGTGGTCAAACCGTGTCTTTTGAATCCAACACACCGATAAAAAAAGTGCAGATTCAAACTAGACCAATAACATCGGGTAATTTGAATAAGTTTAATAACACTTTAATTAGCAAGCTAAATGCTCAGGGTCTAAGTATGACTAATGGTAATATTTTGTATGAAGAATTCTTTTCATTAGTGCAAACAGAGTTCAATAATTCCTTTAAGAAGAAATCTAAAACTATTTGCCCTAAGTTTTTATTCAGTGACTGGGCAACTAAAGGGATCAGGAAAAGTAGGGAAAGGTTATTTGAACTGTATGGCCTTAAGCCGTATATAAACACGGATACTTTTAATAAGTATGTTGCTACTTTTTCTAAAATTTTTAAAAATATCTGCAAAGCCGCTAAAGCTTCTTTCATTAGTAACAAGGTTAAATCAGCAGACAATAAAATAAAGACAGTTTGGAAAATTATAAACAATGAAACGAACAGGAACAAAAAACATAATACTGATTACGCACTGGACACTTCCCGCGGTCTCATTAGCGATAACATCGATGTTGCTCAGGAATTTGCAACATTCTTTACCAATATCCCAATTAAAACTACAGAAACTTTAAATTCCTCGCCCGCACTAGCTATTGAATTATTAAGAGCGAATGTCTCAACCTGTCCTGTGGAATTTAAATTTAAACATATAAACCCCATAGTCATTATAAAGGCATTTAAGCAACTTAAGATCAAAATTACTGAAGATCTGTGGGGCATGTCTTGCACCCTATTTAGCTTTAATATTTAATTTGTGTGTAGATCAAGGGGTTTTCCCGGATTTAATGAAGTTCAGTAAAGTTATTCCACTTTTCAAATCTGGGGACAGCAAAGACACTAATAATTATAGACCTGTATCGGTTTTGCCGGTTTTTAGCAAAGTGTTTGAAAAAGTAATGTTAAATCAAATGCTCAATCATTTTAATCGTAATAACATCCTACACGATCAACAGTATGGTTTCACCAAAGGACGTTGTACAACCGACGCCGGTGTCACCTTATTAAAACACATCTTTAACGCATGGGAAGAGGCACAAGATGCAATAGGCATTTTTTGCGATCTATCCAAGGCATTTGATTGCGTGAATTACGAAACACTGCTCTTGAAACTTGAGCATTACGGACTAGGTAAACTTGCTCTTAGCTTAATAAAATCGTATTTAAATGATAGATTTCAGCAAGTTCAAATTAACGGTGAGAATTCATCGGGCTTAAAAGTCAAAATGGGTGTACCGCAGGGCTCAATATTGGGGCCACTCCTATTTTTAGTATATATAAATGATTTACCTCATTTACTGAAAAACCGACCACAAATGGTGTTATTTGCTGATGACACATCACTGATTTTTAAAGTAAGCAGACGTGCACAGGAGCTTGACGACGTAAATAACACTATGCTTATGGTTCATAATTGGTTTACTGTAAATAATTTGGTATTAAATGAGAAAAAAAAAACTAAATGCATTAGATTCTCGCTTTACCAAATGTTAGAAGTAGTGAATGTCATGTTGTATTGAATAAGGAGATACTTGAATTCGTCGAAAATACGGTTTTCCTGGGGATCACGCTTGACTCAAAGCTGCAGTGGGGTCCGCACTTAACATCACTGGCAGGGCGGCTAAGTTCAGCCGCTTACGCTGTTTGGAAAATTCGCCAATTAACAGACGTGGAGACCGCGAGACTGGTCTATTTTAGTTACTTTCATAGCATCATGTCTTACGGTATTTTGTTGTGGGGACGGGCTGCAGATATTGATTCTATCTTCATTCTGCAATATTTGGAAGAGGTGCTTCCCTTTTTCTTTTTTTTTTTGTGTTTCTGTATTTACGAACATAACTTTTTTAATTTATTCAATCAAGTTTTAATTGTTAAATACTTCTCTTCCTGTTTGGTAGGTAATAAAATTCTATTTACCTCTTAAATAAATTGCAAACTGTAGTTTTGTATAATTTAGAAGCATTTTTTTTTAATTTTGTATATGTAAGAACCATGTTTCTGTTTATTATGATTTTTTGATGTTGACTTGAAAGAGCATGGCAGTTGAGAACGTGTCATGCTCACTTAAATGTCTCACCGATGGTGGCGCGTGTGTTGGATCATTCGGTTCCCTACAAAATGGTTGAGCTGGATGGTGCTGAACCACGCGTCATGTTCGTGAACGGGCGCCGTCGGTTGAGACTGGTCATCTCTTAACTGCCAAGGCTTATTTTTAATCTTATGTCTTGAATTGTTTCTTCATTTCTGTCTTTTTTACATTGTTCTCACATATAGAAGCAACAAGAATAATGTACCCAGGATTTTGTAATATCTTGATTTAAAAGAGTGTCCATGGAGTTTCTTGCCCGTTCTTCTCCATAGAGATCTACGCTTTGGAATGGGCGACTAGCTTCAACTTTCTGACTAACTGACAGACTATTTAATTTTGACAATTCAAAAGTGCCTGTACAAGGTTTAATTGAAATAAATGATTTGAGTTTGAGTTTGACATTATAATGTTTTGTCAGTGACAAACTCTTTAATTGTATAATAACACTTGTCCAGTAGCAGTTTTGGTATTTTTTTTTTTTAAACTTTGATGGGTAATTCTTTTAAATGTAACGGCAGTTTATTATATACTAGCTGTTCCCCGCGGTGTCACACGCTGCGCGGCTCCTAAGGGTCGTAGCGTGATGTTATATAGCCTATAGCCTTCCTCGATAAATGGACTACCCAACACTAAAAGAATCATTCAAATCGGACCAGTAGTTCCAGAGATTAGCGCGTTCAAACAAACAAACAAACACAAACTCTGCAGCTTTATAATATTAGTATAGATAATAGGACCCATGGTTAAGATGTTGTTTTTAAGTAAAGCCGTTTGGTAACCACCTGTATACCTACCACCCACCACCTGTGTACCTGTGTGTTTCGTATCCCCTGGTGCGCAAATACTAGCTTAAATAGAAAACTGATTGTTACAGCTCACAGACTCAGATCTGGACACATACCATGCAATAGAGACACACCCCGTGCCGACACTGCCGACCCTCAGACCGGATGCACACACGACATGTAACGGTCGCGGGTCGCCGCGACTGCGCTTGTGACAGACACGAGGACGGTTATATTATAGTTCAGAGACACACCCCGTGCCGACACTGCCGACCCTCAGACCGGATGCACACACGACATGTAACGGTCGCGGGTCGCCGCGACTGCGCTTGTGACAGACACGAGGACGGTTATATTATAGTTCAGAGACACACCCCGTGCCGACACTGCCGACCCTCAGACCGGATGCACACACGACATGTAACGGTCGCGGGTCGCCGCGACTGCGCTTGTGACAGACACGAGGACGGTTATATTATAGTTCAGAGACACACCCCGTGCCGACACTGCCGACCCTCAGACCGGATGCACACACGACATGTAACGGTCGCGGGTCGCCGCGACTGCGCTTGTGACAGACACGAGGACGGTTATATTATAGTTCAGAGACACACCCCGTGCCGACACTGCCGACCCTCAGACCGGATGCACACACGACATGTAACGGTCGCGGGTCGCCGCGACTGCGCTTGTGACAGACACGAGGACGGTTATATTATAGTTCAGAGACACACCCCGTGCCGACACTGCCGACCCTCAGACCGGATGCACACACGACATGTAACGGTCGCGGGTCGCCGCGACTGCGCTTGTGACAGACACGAGGACGGTTATATTATAGTTCAGAGACACACCCCGTGCCGACACTGCCGACCCTCAGACCGGATGCACACACGACATGTAACGGTCGCGGGTCGCCGCGACTGCGCTTGTGACAGACACGAGGACGGTTATATTATAGTTCAGAGACACACCCCGTGCCGACACTGCCGACCCTCAGACCGGATGCACACACGACATGTAACGGTCGCGGGTCGCCGCGACTGCGCTTGTGACAGACACGAGGACGGTTATATTATAGTTCAGAGACACACCCCGTGCCGACACTGCCGACCCTCAGACCGGATGCACACACGACATGTAACGGTCGCGGGTCGCCGCGACTGCGCTTGTGACAGACACGAGGACGGTTATATTATAGTTCAGAGACACACCCCGTGCCGACACTGCCGACCCTCAGACCGGATGCACACACGACATGTAACGGTCGCGGGTCGCCGCGACTGCGCTTGTGACAGACACGAGGACGGTTATATTATAGTTCAGAGACACACCCCGTGCCGACACTGCCGACCCTCAGACCGGATGCACACACGACATGTAACGGTCGCGGGTCGCCGCGACTGCGCTTGTGACAGACACGAGGACGGTTATATTATAGTTCAGAGACACACCCCGTGCCGACACTGCCGACCCTCAGACCGGATGCACACACGACATGTAACGGTCGCGGGTCGCCGCGACTGCGCTTGTGACAGACACGAGGACGGTTATATTATAGCCATCATCGTCATTGTTTTGACTATAAAAATCAATAGGTAGGTACTGTACAGTGTACACTGTAGTAGGTACTGTTGTATATGTGTAGCTACTGATATGCAGTGGCTGCGCGACCCGTCATTCCATAATAAACGTCAGTGCGTATTCAATCGCTAAGTGTTTTACTTGTCCCCTGTCTCGCGTACTTAACAGGTACATAATACGTTCATTTCGCTGGCACAGATTCAGTGCGGGGGATTTTCTTGCACCGCAGCGCTGACGCACGCGCCGCCTTCGCCACATTTTCCTCATCGGAACGTGCCGAGAAATAAGATGACATACCGCAAATAGATGATCTGTATCCCCCCCACCCCTCTCCACCACCCCCAGCGAACTGAGTCGTCGGAGTAGCAGAAATAAATATTAGAATCACTTGCAAATGAGATTAAGTAATATATCATTGTAATCTCTTGTCATTCCGAATGAGTATGTTGGTTCGTGACCGTCGCCAATTGTGTTAGTGGATCGCTCATTCATAGCTATAGCGCCTGAACTACGCTCGGCCTGAGTGAGCAGTAGCAGCAGTAGCATGCAGTAGCGAGTGCAACAAACAGATCGCGCCGCGCGCCGCCGCGCCGCCGCGCCTCTACCGACAACATGCGCTAACAGGAAAACAATACTCATGGAATTCTTGTTATCATTCATTCATTTAAAACCTATTTCAAAGATAGAGACCGACGTCTGACATAGATCACTCCATGCAATCTGTCAGGTGTTCGTATTTGTGTGGGAGCCACCGGGACCGGCCATGGTTATTGTTCCACGAAGCAAGAGTCATGTGTTTCAGACACTTATCATAAATATGAAACAGAAATACGCAGCGCAACGATGAGCATAGCAAAACGGCGCTGATGCTAATTAAACGAAGGTCCGACGGACCATTTGCTGACACAGTCGTCGTCGTGAAATGATCAAATATGAGAATAATACCACCTAGCACCTGTGCAAATGGCAGGCTTCGCACAAATAACCTCCATGAAAGTGTCGTGCAGAAAGTATTGATTCCAAGGACAACCAACTGACAAAACTAACTAGCCAATATAATAATACTAGCACCGCCCCGCGGTTTCACCCGCATAAGTCTAGATTCCGTGGGAATA
The DNA here is from genome assembly GCA_948474745.1 of Oligia latruncula. Lineage (NCBI taxonomy): Eukaryota > Metazoa > Arthropoda > Insecta > Lepidoptera > Noctuidae > Oligia > Oligia latruncula. The sequence continues at coordinate 144,659 of OX419705.1, forward strand.
TCGGGAAAGTATGTTGTGTTAATAATTATGTGGTTATAAAATATCTGTGCTTTAGATGAAATTTGTCATCTAAATCCGTTCAGTAGTTTGTGCGTGAAGAAGTTACAAACATACAAACACACTCACAAACGTCCCATCGCAAAAAAAATCATAATAAGATCTTGTCGAAAAAAGTGATAAATTTCTAAAGATGTCCCCGAAGAATTTCCCCAAAAATTAAAAAAAGATATTCATATCTCCTAAACTATCAAAAACAACCGACTTCCAAAAAACACTATAAAGTGAAAAATAACTTTAATTTCGGAAGTCGGTGTCTTTGGATTTGTATTTTTGTTCTTTGCCACCGACTTCCGAAATTAAAGTTATTTTTCACTTTATAGTGTTTTTTGGAAGTCGGTTGTTTTTTTTGTAAAAAAGTTTTTATTTTTTACTTTTTAGTGGGTCAGTTTGTAATTTATCTAAGTTACAATAGCCTAATGTCAACTGCTGATCACCTTTCACAAAATATTGCTTTTCCCGATGCAGGGACGTTAATTGTTGAGGAGTTCTCCTAGTATTCCACTCACCTAGCTGATAATCCTGGCTGCAGCATCAGGCCAGACTTATGTCAACATTGCATTGAACAGTCCTGTTTAAAATGAGCCCAAACACGACTACGGTGCTGTAATTTCAAGGTTTGAACTTTTTCTGATGCTCCTGGCTTCAGCATCAGGTCTCTATGTACTTCGGTGTTCCTCATTAACAGTTCGTTTATCCACACATCTAGCCCTTTTCAATGAGCCTAAACACGATATATCTGCTGTTAGTTGTCGAGGAGTTAGGTACTCTGCAGACTATCCTGACTGCAGCATCAGGTTATGACTTGATGATCATGAGACCAAATGTGGCAAATGCCCTATCAAAAATCAAAACAATTTACTAAAACAGTCCTTGCCTGTTCGAGTAACTTCTTACTGTTAAGGAGTTGTACCTTCCATCATCAGCCCAGCAACCAGAGATGGTGACAACCATACGCAAATACACAAGATACTTCATAAAATATTATGCGAAAAACAATAAGTGAGCCTATAAAATTTGAGGGTTGCCCTCGATTTCTCTAAGATCCCATCATCAGATCCTAACTTGGTGACAGTGGGACCACCTCAGAACTATCTACTTTCGAACAAAAAAAGAATTTTGAAAATCCGTCGATAATTGGCGGAGTATTCGATGAACAAACATACAAAAAAAAAAAAAAAAAAACATACAAACACCCGAACATAGTACCTCCTCCTTTTTGTGAAGTCGGTAAAAATCGCGTATTTTCGGATGTACCTCTAGATATGAGGAATCAATTTTTTTTTTATTGACGTCACTATTTGGCCAGCCTGTATATCGGATCACGTTTTGACGGCAGAGAAGCTGCGAGGATCTGACACGAAATGCTTCACTGGAACATCTACCACACGTTTGTTTGTTATCATGACTGGTTGTCTGTTTAGCAGTCTGTCAAAGCTGCTTGAGCTGCAGGAGCTTCGTCACTTTGCACTTGGACCCTTGACTGGGAGCGGTGTGGATGGAACGTGCGCGGTGATGCGCGTGTGGTGCGGTGGTATGGTATGGCCAGAGTAAATACAAATAAGTAGGTTATCTTCATACAAAGGCACCGAACATGGTTTGTATGTGAACGCGCTCGTACGTATGCGTCATCGCACGCACACACTGACAAAATTTATCGCTGCTAAAGGTGCACCAGTCGTGGGTGGCTAGTGTTGTGATTCCTGACCCGACCTCGACATGGAACGGAGATTTTACTATGGCACAAAATGGTTATTTTAATTGTGTTTTATTGTGCCACTTATCCCAGGAATTTGTGCCTTGTACTTTTTGAGTAATAAGAGTACGATTGTAAATAATTTGATGGCTACGCCCGCGCCGTACGTAATACCGCCCACGCTCCGCCGCTGCTCGTAATAATTTGTACGTGAACTTACCTACCTACCTCTTTTAACAATTTCATAATCATTTTCATTTATTTGAATAAATACATGATTTAGTAAAACCGTTTTGAGCGTAATTTTTCAAATAACTAAACAGATAACATGACGTAGGTAATAAAAAAATGTAATCAGCCCCTTGTTTATGTAGAAAAAATAATCAAAAAAACTTAAACAAGTGCGAGTCGGACTCGCACACGAAGGGTTCCGTACCACAAGGCAAAAACGCCGAAAAAAAACATGTTTGTTGTATGGGAGCCCCCTTAAATATTTATTTTATTTTGTTTTTAGTATTTGTTGTTATAGCGGCAACCGAAATACATCATCTGTGAAAATTTCAACTGTCTAGCTATCACGGTTCATGAGATACAGCCTGGTGACAGACAGACGAAGGCAAAAACGCCGAAAAAAAAAACATGTTTGTTGTATGGGAGCCCCCCTTAAATATTTATTTTATTTTGTTCTTAGTATTTGTGGTTATAGCGGCAACCGAAATACATCATCTGTGAAAATTTCAACTGTCTAGCTATCACACTACAAAAATTTGTACGAGAAAGTAGTTTTTATACGCACTGCGATGCGGCTGCCGGCCGACCGCTCCGGTCGTTCTGAGCGCTGCGGCCGGGCGGGCGGCCCGACTCACGGCCAGCCGCACGGTTGCTATACACACTGCGCGGATGGTGCTAGTTCGCGGTTCCCCGCTATTGACGGTTTACGTGTTCACCGACGCTCGCGCATTTTATCGATAATTAACTATGGATTTTGATACAGAAAAGTTTATAATTGAGATACAAAATAGGCCAGCAATCTGGAATACAAAATCCGCAGAATATTCGGATAGAAACTTGCGTTCAAAAGCAACCGTCCAACCGCAAACCACGACGGTTTCTTAACCGCATGTTCCGGTTGCGGTTGCGGCTAACCGCCATCCGGCTTACCGCAAGCGCAACCGCATCCTGCGGTCCACCGGATGGCTAACCGCATAGTGCGTATTGCAGTATTACTAATTACTGCATATTATGTTTTCAACATTCCATCCTTCTTTAAGATTTTAGACAACCTTTTTTGGTCATTTTTCTGATTTCGATGTTATTTAGATGGAATCAAGTTTACTGTTATAACAGATCATATGGCTTTAAAATGGCTTCTTACTTTAAATAATCCCTCTGGCCGTTTAGCTAGGTGGGCTACTGTTATATCTCAATATACCTTTGACATCGTTCACCGCAAAGGATCGCAACACGTCGTTCCAGATGCTTTATCTAGGATTCATGCAAGTCCTATTTCTTTCGATCAAGGTCCCGAGCATACCACCGATAGATGGTATAAAAAGGTTTATTTAGGGGCACGCGATTCACCACAAATGTTTCCTGCTTACGCCATACAGAACGGCGTACTTTTAAGACGCATGCCTATCACCAGTCCTTTATCTTCGGATCCATGGCGTGTAGTATTACCGGTGGAGAAGATTCCACTCGCTATTTGGGAGGTACACAATAGCTTCCCATCTATACATCCTGGCGTTACTAAGGCTTATCTTAAGTTAAAAGAAACCTTCTACTGGCCGAACATGTTTCGTGACGTTGCCGAGACCTTGAGGCAATGTGAGGTTTGTAAAGCTTATAAAATAGCAAATACTCAACCTCGTGGTCAGATGTGTTATCCGAAGGATGTTTCCATGCCGCTACAGTCAATCTCTATCGATGTCATTGGTCCATTGCCCGTTGCTTACTATGGTTATAAGTATATTTTATCTATGGTAGATGTTTTTTCGAAGTACGTTTGGCTTATACCTCTTAAGAAAGTTAACGCTTGTTCTGTTATTAAAGCCCTAGAGTCAGAAATATTTTTTAATTTCGGGGTACCGCGAAGTATCCTCTGCGATAACGCAACTGTTTTTCGCAGTAATCAGTTTTTATACTTTCTAAGATCATTTCACATTGAGTCTCCGACCTATACTCCTTATTATACGCCTCAGGCAAATACTGTCGAGCGTTATAATCAAAGCGTGGTTACATGTTTAGGTATTTTGGTTGGTGAGAATCAAAGAAATTGGTCAAGAATGTTGCACAAAGTTAAACTTTATCTCAACTCTTGTATTAATTAATTTTAGGGACGAGACATAGTCGACATACTCTTATCTATAGATCACAATGATATAAGGTTTTAATTTTTTTTTTTTATCCTTTGTTTTCATCATTACAATTATTGATTACCTTTTTTTCTTTATATAAAAAGCAAGCATTAGCTTCATATTTCACCGAAGTTCTATCTTTGACTAACAGTCCTTCGTTTGGCTTTAGTTCTCTATTAGATTTAATGTTCTTTTTTTTACTTATGTCTTTTGTTTGACGTAAGTCCTTTGGTTGTTTTAGGTCGTTTCTTTCATTAGTCGTTTCTTTCATCGGGTTTCTCCTTTTTTTTCTTGGAAAGGGGGTACTGCAGTATTACTAATTACTGCATAATATGCAGTAATTAGTAATACTGCAGTATCTTAAAATCTTAAAGAAGGATGGAATGTTGAAAACATAATATTATTATGTTTTCAACATTCCATCCTTCTTTAAGATTTTAGACAACCTTTTTTGGTCATTTTTCTGATTTAAAAATCAAACTTTTGAATATTGAACTGATGCTGTCAAGTAAAATTTTCTCTTGATGTTTGGGACTTATTGTTTGGTTATGACTGCTGACGGCTGCAATTATTTTTTTTTCTCTGCTTTTAATCGTTAAATATGATGAAAATATGATATTAATCATCTAAATTGGATTGGAGAGAAGTCTTCAATATATAACTCCTTTTGATCTTATCAGGATACGCCTGAAGATAGACTAACAAGCCGAGTTTTCGGCCCTACCCTATCCTATCCTACCCTACCCCTACCTATCACCTTCGTACTGTTCTGTTCCCGGATTTTGGATTGGGTTGAGGTGTGCAGATTTGAAGGAGCGGTCTCTTACGGGTTTTTCTGGATCACCTATCCGGGATTACCGACCGAAAGAGATATGGAATGCAGGATGCCGAAATGATCTAGGATTTATCAGATATTATTTTCTTTTATTGATTCTTTTTGATTTATATTATTGTTGTTTTATATTTGTTTCATGTACTAACTTTAATTGCAGAATACTACAGGTTTTATATATTTCGTTCGTGATTAGTGCTACGCGATCGTAGGGAAATTTCAGTTGCAACTGCAGTTAAACTCGACGCGTAATCAATCTAATTTTAAAATTTAATGTATAGTACAAAACCTTAAGTATTATTTCCGTTTCTTTTATAAATTTTAATATCAGCCGCCAGAGTTATCGTTACAAGTTTTTACCTTTTTTTTATATTAGTTTTTGTTATATTTTTTGCTACATTCGGTTATTTTTTATACAAAATTATACGTTTTTAAGTGGCGATGAAGTCGTTTTCTTTTTATATCGCTACAGTATGTAGCCTTAGTAATAGGGTTCCGTTTTTACCCTTTGGGTACGGAACCCTAAAAAAAAACTTTGTAAGTAGGTATTAAAGATTCCTGATGTTTACCCTACAGGGGAAAATTATTTTTTATAGAGATTGACTACGCATTTTTGACGATTGAATCACTACATAGTAACAAAGTCGCTTCCCGCTGTCTATCTGTCCCTATCTATGCTTAGATCTTTAAAAGTACGCAACGGATTTTGATGCCGTGATTCAAGATGAAGGTTTACATGTATAATACATGCATATTGTAGTAGAGAAAAGTTTATATGTATAATACATGCATATTGTAGTAGAGAAAAGTTTATATGTATAATACATGCATATTGTAGTAGAGAAAAGTTTATATGTATAATACATGCATATTGTAGTAGAGAAAAGTTTATATGTATAATACATGCATATTGTAGTAGAGAAAAGTTTATATGTATAATACATGCATATTGTAGTAGAGAAAAGTTTATATTTATAAAGATAAAGATAATTTATTTGTCAAACATGCGTTTACATACAAATTAGGCATGCAAGATCTTAAATATAGGTAACAAGTCCGTACATGTTTTGCCTGACTAGGCGTACAAATTTTCATTTATTTTTTATAGATAACAAACAAATAATTACTTCAATAAAGCAATGACTAAATACGGGTTGACCAACATTACATTACATTACATTATTACATTTTATGAGAATAATATTAGTCAGAAATAATATAAAAGTTCAATCATGTCAAAAGGTATCTGTCAAAAAGTCATTTATATTATAATAACATTTATCTGTTAGTAGATTTCGAATCTTATTTTTAAATTGATTTGTTGTCATGGCTTTATATGACTGTGGTATTTTGTTGTATATTTTCGGGGCCATACAAAAAAAGCTTTTCCCCATGAGGGCAGTTTTTGCCGAGTGTAGGCAAATTTGACTATTGTCACGTCTGTTTCGCGGAAAAATGTCAGATCGTAGTGGAAAGAGTTTGGGGTTAGACTTTACAAAGGATGCAACTTCAAAAATGTATAAAGACGGTAAAGTTAATATTTTGTGTTTTTTGAACAATGGTCTGCAACTTTCTGTCGATTGTAGTTTAAACATAGCCCGAATGCATCTCTTTTGGACTTTAAACGCTATTTCTTTGTCTGTAGAGTTACCCCAAAATATGATACCGTAGCGCAGAAGTGATGCCACCAATCCATGATAGGCCGTCACCAAAGCATCTGGGTTAACTTCTGAGGACAGTTTATACAAGACATAAGTGAATGAGCTCAGTTTTTTGCTTATATATTCAATGTGCGCTTTCCAGTTCAGTTTTGCGTCTATCATTACACCAAGAAATTTTGTGTCGTCGACTTTATTTAATACTGTGCCATTGTAGAGGGCTTTAATGTCACTATCGGCATGAACCCGTTGACTAAAATGCATTATCGTCGTCTTATGTAAATTAATTTTAAGATTATTCCTATCTAACCATGATATTATTGATTTAATAGTTTTATTAATGTCATATTCATAAACGTCCTTATTATTACATGTTATAGTCACTGTGCTGTCATCTGCAAATAGGGTCATGGGGTAGTCAATAGCATCAGGCAGGTCATTGATATATAGGATAAATAATAGTGATCCAAGCACGCCCCCTTGTGGGACACCGTAAATAGGCGTTCGTTCGCCAGATATGTAAATTTCCTCTATTTTTGTCTTAATATTTATTTTTGATATTTCTGTGTACTGTTTTCTGTTAATTAGGTAAGATTCTATAAGGTTAAGTATGTTACCTCTTATACCATATGCCTCTAATTTCTGAAGTAGAACATTATGGTTAACATAGTCAAAGGCTTGCGTCATATCACAGTAAATAGCGCATACTGGGATTCTAACGTCCATATTTATCATTACCTTATGCAAGAAGTCATAAATAGCCATATTGGTTGTCCTGTTTTTCCTAAATCCCTTTTGCTCATCGATTAATATGTGTTTCTTTTCCAGGTATGAGTACAACTCCTTATAAATATACTTTTCAAAAATTTTTGATATGATCGGAATGAGTGCAATTGGTCTATAATTGCCCATGTGTTCCTTATTATTTTTTTTAAATAACGGCTTTACTATAGACACTTTCAAGGCATTTGGATATACACCTGAACATACACAGATTTATGAGATAGCTCAAGTGGTTACATATAAAGTCAGATACATACTTGATTACCTTCGTAGAAATTCCGTCATAACCTGTACTATTTGTGGATTTTAGTGATTTTATAATGTTTTTAATGTCTATAGGTATACTGGGGGCAACATAAATTGAATCTTGACGTGTTGTTATATTTACTGTATTATTTCCTGAATATGGAATGGGTTGATTTTTGTCAACGAAAAAATCGTTAAATGCGTTTGCTATTTCTTGAGGGTCATATAATACATGCATATTGTAGTAGAGAAAAGTTTATATGTATAATACATGCATATTGTAGTAGAGGAAAGTTTATATGTATAATCAGTATAATACATGCATATTGTAGTAGAGAAAAGTTTATATGTATAATACATGCATATTGTAGTAGAGGAAAGTTTATATGTATAATACATGCATATTGTAGTAGAGAAAAGTTTATATGTATAATACATGCATATTGTAGTAGAGGAAAGTTTATATGTATAATCAGTATAATACATGCATATTGTAGTAGAGAAAAGTTTATATGTATAATACATGCATATTGTAGTAGAGGAAAGTTTATATGTATAATACATGCATATTGTAGTAGAGAAAAGTTTATATGTATAATACATGCATATTGTAGTAGAGAAAAGTTTATATGTATAATACATGCATATTGTAGTAGAGAAAAGTTTATATGTATAATACATGCATATTGTAGTAGAGAAAAGTTTATATGTATAATACATGCATATTGTAGTAGAGAAAAGTTTATATGTATAATACATGCATATTGTAGTAGAGAAAAGTTTATATGTATAATACATGCATATTGTAGTAGAGAAAAGTTTATATGTATAATACATGCATATTGTAGTAGAGGAAAGTTTATATGTATAATCAGTATAATACATGCATATTGTAGTAGAGAAAAGTTTATATGTATAATACATGCATATTGTAGTAGAGAAAAGTTTATATGTATAATACATGCATATTGTAGTAGAGAAAAGTTTATATGTATAATACATGCATATTGTAGTAGAGAAAAGTTTATATGTATAATACATGCATATTGTAGTAGAGAAAAGTTTATATGTATAATACATGCATATTGTAGTAGAGGAAAGTTTATATGTATAATCAGTATAATACATGCATATTGTAGTAGAGAAAAGTTTATATGTATAATACATGCATATTGTAGTAGAGAAAAGTTTATATGTATAATACATGCATATTGTAGTAGAGAAAAGTTTATATGTATAATACATGCATATTGTAGTAGAGGAAAGTTTATATGTATAATCAATATAATACATGCATATTGTAGTAGAGAAAAGTTTATATGTATAATACATGCATATTGTAGTAGAGAAAAGTTTATATGTATAATACATGCATATTGTAGTAGAGAAAAGTTTATATGTATAATACATGCATATTGTAGTAGAGAAAAGTTTATATGTATAATACATGCATATTGTAGTAGAGAAAAGTTTATATGTATAATACATGCATATTGTAGTAGAGAAAAGTTTATATGTATAATACATGCATATTGTAGTAGAGGAAAGTTTATATGTATAATACAAGCATATTGTAGTAGAGGAAAGTCGAGAAATTACGAGATAGATCAAATTAGTGTACTACGGAATTGTATATCTTAAAAATATCAATAAAAAAGTCCGCGATGGTATATGTTTATCTCCTAAGGATAACCCACAGTAACAATTTTTAACTTTTACATATTACAAAAAAAATATGGGTTATTTACCAAGCTGTTTTAAACAATACAGTATTATTCCTTATCCAATTAAGTACATTAAATACGTTGTGCATTTCATGGAGATCAAAATTGCCCTTTACGGCATATCATTAAAATGAATATCTTAGAAGATATCAGAGATTTAAAAAGAGGGAACAGAGCGGCTGGCAGGGCGGTACGTAGTTCGCCGGGTCAGCTAGTAAACTAAAGTGACAGCCCTACGTGTTTAGGCTATTACCAGAGTAAATACAAATTACCGCTCGCTCGGGGTTCGAGTTGGCTTACTTATATGTTTTTACTATGGTATGGCGCTCAGTCCGCTAGTAAGGTGGCCACAGTTTCCAGCTATTGTGGCTGCGGAGCGTGCGAGCGTGCACAGTGTAAGCGCACTGCCTTGCCACCACCACACCACCGCCTGATGTTGCTCCAACACTTCCGGATCGCGCGTACAATCGCCGGAATCACAACAGCGCGGCAGCGCGTGCCGTCAAGCTTAATATTTACATCTGCACTTTCATAGGCTTTCCCCGAGTGAGTTCGAGTCAGCTTCTAGTATTTTAGAAGGAACTTGCGTAAGAAAACCAACGATCGTTTGTGACGGCTTCCAATACCAGGATCCCGGACATTTTTTGTCATTTTTCAATACCGATATTGAAATATCCAATACTGGAAACCCGGTATTAGAATGGTGATTTTATTTTATTTTCATTAGAAACTACAGTGACACAATTTCGTTCTATTGCATATTATATTTCCAACCAATTTTTTATCTGTGATAAGTTTTAAAAACTGCTTATTTTAAATATCTCGTGGTTTATTTAGACAGTTAGGTACTTACATTTTACTACTACTTGCGCTAGAATTGGATGAAAAAAAGTAGTCTTTGTACTTGCCTCTCGGTCAAGGCAAGAGGTACATAGAACAATAGAAGTACTATCCCGAGATTCCTGAGGTGAGAACACGGAATAGATAAATAAGGTTTAACCTTATTTATCTATTCCGTGGGTGAGAAGGAAGGTGGGGGAACGGCGCGGGGGAATCTTCCATGCGCTAAAACTGCTAAAAGGTGCATCCTACGGAAAACTCACCCAATACTTAGGTACGTTTTTAAAGTATACAAAATTTGAGCGCAGCCATAACTCTGTAGGTCCAATAAAACTCGAGATACACGTTTTGTAATACTTTAAAAATGTATCGGGTGACTTTTCCGTAGGATGCTAGAAGTCGTAAATTAAAAACTGAAAGAAGTCCGAAAATATCGAGGTTTTTCGTGCACCACGTAATTTGCACAGGTCTTTCGAAACTGCAAACTTAGTTTTACACTATTGGTACTATCACTATTGGTATCTATCTTAACAACATCCCAAAAAATCAGTACAGTGGATTTTTTGCGACCCAAGTACCCAACTCGATTTTTGAGTCTACGGTGACTGGCCTATCTAGTAATAGTTACTTATATTAAAAAAAACCGGGCAAGAGCGAGTCGGACTCGCGCACCGAGGGTTCCGTACCATCATGTTTTTAAATTTTCATCGGCGAGGTCTATATTCATCAGAGAATTTTAACACTGTGCACTGTGGTGTAGAATATTGTAGTTTTATGTCAGCGCCATCTCTTGACCGATAGTGGAATTAATGTAACTTTTGTTGATGATTTCTGAAAAAGTGTGCTCTTTAGAGACTTCGTTTTATTTTTCCTGTTATCATTACATAAACTTCTATCACATAGAATTATTTCAGATTGTTCTCTTTGCAAACTTTGGAGATAAGAGGGGGGAACGGTATTTTTTTTACATTTTTCATCAAAAGTCGAAAACTATGCGGCCTAAAAAAAAAAGAAAAAATGTTTCAGAATGTGCAAACTGCGCTCTTTCATATGATACCCCACATGCCCTAGTAGCCCAACTTCGAATTTTTCAGACCCCCTTTTAGTCCCTGTTGTAAAAAATATACATATCGACGGTTGAAAGGCTATTTGGTATAAGCGACATTTTTTTCAATATTGAGTTATACAGTGTGAGTCTTCATAATGTGCACATATTGAAATGAGGGAAACTAAGCTTAATTTTATCGACGGAAAAAATATTTAAAAAAACCTAAAAAAAAAAAAATATATATATATTTTTAAAATTCTTTTTCGCTGCTGTGGCCCCTGTGTAAATCGACCGAATTATCGACCCTCAATTAAGAATTACGGTTTTTTTTAACAAAAATCTGATATTTTTTCATAAATTTTTACAATAATTGTAAAATTACTCAATAAAAACCCCAATTACCTACCCTTTTTTATTACTTTAAATTATTCTCCATCGTATCAGATTTCTAAACGTAAAAATACCATATTTATAACTCAATCACAACATTTCCTATCAACTGTTGAAGAAAGGCCTTGCAATCACCATATTTTAGCAGGTAAAGATCCTTTTAAATATTTTTTTATTTTTTCAAATATTTTTTCCGTCGATAAAATTAAGCTATGTTTCCCTCATTTCGTTATGTGCACATTATGAAGACTCACACGGTATACATATCCGGAATGAGCAAATTTTGCTGATTCCGAATATGTATACAAGGTGTAACAGAATAAACGCAAGTCCTGAAAGTAGTTTGTTCATAATTGATTACTGAATCAATTTCGGTAACATTTAAGATAGGTATTTTTTTTTAAATTATGTATTTTGCCATACTGATCTCCGATTGAGCCAAAGAAAATTAAATCTTATGTCAAGGCAATAAGACTCAATTTTGAATCCATAAAGTAATGATAGGGTCAACACAATTTACTTAATAATAATAGTTAGCTTTAAAAAAAAAATGTTTTGATCATTATATTATGCGTTTAACTCAATACTCTGGGATCCTGCCGTTTTGCCGAAAAGATTTTGCCAAAATTTCACTACCCAAACAAATTTTCGCAACCTTTTATTATACCAATGCAATGTTTGGAATAATTTTAGTATGCACATTTTCATTTGGTCAAATTTTTACTTGGCAGAATATTATTAAGGATAATGTCATTTAGGCATTTGGTCTTTAATCAAATGATTTATTACGGCAAACAATCTTTAGACAATAAACGTTTGGTCAAACGATTTGTTATGACAAAAAATATAAAGGCATAAATAAGATTTTTTGAGATTTTTTTTTTTTCGGAATTAAATAATTAAAAAATGTAATTTTATTTTAAAATAATCAATTATTTAATACAAAATATTTGTAACTTACTATTTTAATTTTTTTGCAATGGACATTATCGAGAACCGAATTAGTTACGAGGTTAATTATTAAAAAAAAATGCTTAGGTTAGGTTAAAACTGTGACCTCCTACGCACGAGCCGAGCGAGCGAAGCGAGCGGTGCCGCGGCAGCGGCCGGCGAGTGCCAGAAACGACTAAATTATATAGAAAAAAAATATAGAAAAAAGAGATTATTTTTAACAGGCTATCGAGAACCGAATTAGTTAGACGAGGTTAATTATTTTAAAAAAAAGCTTAGGTTAGGTTAGGTTAAAACTGTGACCTCCTACGCACGAGCCGAGCGAGCGAAGCGAGCGGTGCCGCGGCAGCGGCCGGCGAGTGCCAGAAACGACTAGATTATATAGAAAAAAAAAATATATGGAAAAAAGAGATTATTTTTAGCAGGCTATCGAGAACCGAATAAGTTAGACGAGGTTAATTATTAAAAAAAAATGCTTAGGTTAGGTTAAAACTGTGACCTTCTACGCACGAGCCGAGCGAGCGAAGCGAGCGGTGCCGCGGTAGCGGCCGGCGAGTGCCAGAAACGACTAGATTATATAGAAAAAAAAAAATTAAAAAAAGTCTACCCGAAACTGAACTAGTTAGACGAGATTAATTATTTTAAAAAATACTACCAGAATACTTAATATTATTATTAGATTACCTGTTTAGAATTTGTCCCAAGTGGAAAAAACACCCTTGTAATAAAACGTCTTCAAAGTTAGATCTTATGCTTGAAATGGCTGCCTTAAAACTGCGAAAACTGACGATACTAAATATTTGGCAAATGTCATTTTGCGTAAAATGAGTTATTCCAACTGAAATATTTGACTAAATAAAAATTGGAAAAGGTACTAGTTGGTAAACAAGTTATTGTTTAAACGTTCACTTGCCAAACATTAGGTTTGGGTTACAATTATTTGTGAAGAGATTTTTTGCTAAGTAATAATTTGGCAAATGAAATTATGCGGAAAATTGTTTGGGAAGTGATAATTTGGCAAAATCTTTTCGGCAAAACAAGGGAGACCCCAATACTCTAATTGGGTGTATGAGGTCTTGCGTTCATTATGTTACGCATTGTATAACTCAATATTGAAAAAAAATATCGCTTATACCAAATAGCCTTTCAACCTTATATTTTTACTTCTTTCTTATTTGCAAAATAGTTGGACAAACGTCATCTAAAACTATTCCAAATATCAAGTTGATATCATTAGTAGTTCTTAAGATATCCGGCTGTGACAGACGGACTTAGTCTCACCATAAGGGTTCCGTTTTACCATTTTGGTACGGAACCCTAAAAAGTGATTTTTACTTTACAAATCTAAATTACTTTACAAATCTGGGGACAGTAAAGACATCAATAATTATAGACCCGTATCCGTATCCGTGTTGCCGGTTTTCAATAAGGTGTTTGAAAAGATAATGCTTAATCAAATGCTCAATCATTTTAACACGAATAAAATCCTTCACGATCAACAGTATGGTTTCACCAAAGGACGTTGTACGACCGACGCCGGTGTAACCTTATTAAAACACATTTTTAACGCGTGGGAAGAGGCCCAAGACGCCATAGGAATCTTTTGTGACCTCTCTAAGGCATTTGATTGCGTCGATCACGAAACCTAGCTTTTGAAACTTGAGCATTACGGAGTTCCGCCGCGGGAGACGCTCCGGGCGTCGCGTCGGGAGCCGCGTGACAACTCCCGGCCACCGTAGGCGCGGCCCTGCGGGCGGAGAGTAATGGGTAGCTCACCGTCCGATCAGGACCAGGCCCGTGCCGGACGGCGCGTACGTGTTCCACGCGCGCCTCGAAGAGATGTCAGCATCGAGGAGGGGCCCCATAGGGCCGAAGCCTGCCGGGTCAGCGGGATTGTCCGAAAGGGTTACCGCTGGCCCGGAACATAAAGGGCTAAGGAAGGAACACGGGTGGGTTTTAGTCAGTAAGAGTCTGACACTCCCTTCCGCTCCACCCAGAGCGGGAGGGGTCATTTGATGATATCCCATCCGCAAAAAAAAAAAAAGCATTACGGACTTTGAAAACTTGCGCTCAGTTTAGTTATTTCTTATTTAAATGATAGACAACAGCAAGTTCAAATAAATGGTGTCAATTCACATGGTTTAACAATAAAAATGGGTGTGCCACAAGGCTCGATATTGGGTCCTTTCCTCTTTTTAGTGTATGTTAATGATCTACTCTCCATTTATTAAAAAATCAACCACAAATGGTGTTATTTGCTGATGACTCTTCCTTAATTTTTAAGGTAAATAGACGTCCTACAAATTTTGACGACGTAAATAACGCCCTACTGCAGGTCCAAAATAGGTTCACTGCTAATAATTTAGTATTAAATGGAAAAAAAAATAAGTGCATAAGATTTTCTTTACCAAATGTCAAGGGTAGTGATTGTGAGATATATTGAATCAAGAGAAACTAGAATTCGTTGATAAAACTGTTTTTTTGGGGATCACGCTCGACTCAAGGCTACAATGGGATCCTCATTTAACATCTCTTGCAGGACGGCTAAGTTCAGCAGCTTATGCTGTCAGAAAAATCCGTCAATTTACTGATGTAGATACCGCAAGACTAGTCTATTTTAGTTACTTTCATAGTATCATGTCTTACGGTATTTTACTTTGGGGACGGGCTGCAGACATCGATTCAATTTTTAATCTGCAGAAAAGAGCCATCAGAGCCATATATAACCTCCGCAGGCGCGATTCTCTGAGGGAACTGTTTAGGGAAATTAACATCATGACGGCGCCTTGTCAATATATCTACGAAAACATCATGTATGTAAGAAAAAACTTACATCTTTTTAACCCCCGACGCAAAAACGACGGGGTGTTATAAGTTTGACGTGTCTGTGTGTGTGTGTGTGTGTGTGTGTGTGTGTGTGTGTGTGTGTGTGTGTGTCTGTCTGTGGCATCGTAGCTCCCGAACGGATGAACCGATTTTGATTTAGTTTTTTTTGTTTGAAAGGTGTATTAGTCGGGAGTGTTCTTAGCTATGTTTGATGAAAATCGGTCCAAGATGGCCGCCGCTACAAAATGGCGGATAACATATTTTTTCACAATTCCCTCAATATGGGTATCAAATGAAAGGGCTTCAATAGTAGAATACTATACACTATAACAAATTTTGAATCCAAGATGGCCGCCACCACAAAATGGCGAATTACATTTTTTTTTCACAACTCCTTCAATTTATGTATCAAATGCAAGGGCTTGACAAGTAGAATAATTTACACTATATTGAAAGGGAATGAGGAATATTAACTACCTAACGAAATGAAAACTAAAAACTTGAAAAATATAATAAAACAAAAAATCTGTTTAGTCTTAAAAATTATTCTTCAACTATAAATTAATCAATATTTTTTGACGGATAAAAATCTGATTAAACATCAAATTACCAGAATCTTAAAACGGAAGAAAATAAAGAAATGAAATACAAAAATTAAGGAGTCCCTACAAAAAGCATGAAATAAAAAATTAAATTAAAAATTTAAAAAACCCCCGACAAAAATAAAATTAAGGAATCCCTACAAAAAGCATGAAATAAAAAAATAAATTTGAAAAAATCTTATGGAAGTCGGGGGACCTCCGAAGCAGAATAGGTGTTCCACAGAACGGTCCCCCGACTTCCATAAGATTTTTTCAAATTTATTTTTTTATTTCATGCTTTTTGTAGGGATTCCTTAATTTTATTTTTGTCGGGGGTTTTTTAAATTTTTTAGTAAAAGAGGTGAAAGCCATAATTATAGTACTAGAAATAGGGACCTATTAGTTCAACCAGGTTTCAGACTGGCTAAAGTAGACACATCTTTTATGGGGTACTGTTTAAAATGTTATAATAAAATACCTCCCCACATTCTTCAACTGAATGAGACAAAATTCAAGTCTTGTATAAAACGCACACTATGCAGTCAGGCATATTATAAGTTAGGGGAATACATCGCTGATAAAAATGCCTGGCTCAATGCTGGTCCTGCTCCACAACCACAACTAATTGATTAACACTTGAAAATAATATTGGAGCTGCTGAAGATTGTAAGACTATCTTTGCATTGTATAAACTCAATTTCCTTTGTATTGTATATTTGCATAGCACAGATGTGAGTTCTATGTATGTACGATACCTTATTTACCATTTACCGGGTAATATGTTTTTCATTGACTTGAATGTGCCCTGGCGGCTGATAGTATGTCATGCTCACACAAATGCCTCGCTGACGGTGGCGTGTATGTTGGATCATTTAGCTCCCTTCAAAATGGTTGAGCTGAATGGTGCTGATCTATGCGTCATGTTCGTGAACGGGCGCCGTCAGTTGGGACTGGTCATCACTTAGCTGCCTCGGCTTATTTTTTATTTTTGGATTGTTGTTTTCTTGCTATTTGCGAGGATCAATTAGCTACGTGTAACATAGTCGGGGAAGTAGGTAGTGTAGGTAACTAGGTACCTGCTGATTGTGATAGATCAATCGAGGATCAATTAGCTACGTGTAACATAGTCGGGGAAGTAGGTAGTGTAGGTAACTAGGTACCTGCTGATTGTGATAGATCAATCGAGGATCAATTAGCTACGTGTAACATAGTCGGGGAAGTAGGTAGTGTAGGTAACTAGGTACCTGCTGATTGTGATAGATCAATCGAGGATCAATTAGCTACGTGTAACATAGTCGGGGAAGTAGGTAGTGTAGGTACCTGCTGATTGTGATATTTGTGATAGATCAATCGAGGATCAATTAGCTACGTGTAACATAGTCGGGGAAGTAGGTAGTGTAGGTACCTGCTGATTGTGATAGATCAATCGAGGATCAATTAGCTACGTGTAACATAGTCGGGGAAGTAGGTAGTGTAGGTAACTAGGTACCTGCTGATTGTGATAGATCAATCGAGGATCAATTAGCTACGTGTAACATAGTCGGGGAAGTAGGTAGTGTAGGTAACTAGGTACCTGCTGATTGTGATAGATCAATCGAGGATCAATTAGCTACGTGTAACATAGTCGGGGAAGTAGGTAGTGTAGGTAACTGCTGATTGTGATAGATCAATCGAGGATCAATTAGCTACGTGTAACATTGTCGGGGAAGTAGGTAGTGTAGGTAACTAGGTACCTGCTGATTGTGATAGATCAATCGAGGATCAATTAGCTACGTGTAACATAGTCGGGGAAGTAGGTAGTGTAGGTACCTGCTGATTGTGATAGATCAATCGAGGATCAATTAGCTACGTGTAACATAGTCGGGGAAGTAGGTAGTGTAGGTAACTAGGTACCTGCTGATTGTGATAGATCAATCGAGGATCAATTAGCTACGTGTAACATAGTCGGGGAAGTAGGTAGTGTAGGTACCTGCTGATTGTGATAGATCAATCGAGGATCAATTAGCTACGTGTAACATAGTCGGGGAAGTAGGTAGTGTAGGTAACTAGGTACCTGCTGATTGTGATAGATCAATCGAGGATCAATTAGCTACGTGTAACATAGTCGGGGAAGTAGGTAGTGTAGGTAACTAGGTACCTGCTGATTGTGATAGATCAATCGAGGATCAATTAGCTACGTGTAACATAGTCGGGGAAGTAGGTAGTGTAGGTACCTGCTCATTGTATAATTATTCATACTGATAAATTAGCCGGTAAAAGAGACGCATTACTGACACTTGTACTGTATTTGCAATATATTCAAAGAACACTGAGGTAGATTAGCCGCTGAATACTTATTTCGACAAGTATGGTAGTTTTATAAGCAACAATTAATTTATTAATGTTTTCAGCTTATGTAACTAAAAATTTATAGCCTATGTAACAAAAATAAATTACGATCTGTGTACAAATAGAATAAGATCATTATTGTAAACACTATTGTAACAACCTTTGAAGTAATAAAGACCTTGAAAAATCAAAATCAATCAATGTTTTCAGCTGAATGTGAGGCCAGTTACGAGGGGGAGGGGCGTTCAATGTATTCTTGGCATCAGGGTGATTCACTAATCATGTGGGTCATTTGACTAATTAATTAGTTAATAACATTATCTAAGGGTATAAACTAAGGTAAAATTTCATACTTAGTTGTGATCATTAGTTTGCTAGTTATCCTTAGTCAACGACAACTGGAATGGCTAACGTGACAATGTTGAACAAAATCGAGCACCGCGCTGTTATTAAATTCCTCACCAAAGAAATAAAAAAGTAATTTTAAAAAAATTAAACCGACTTCAAAAATAAATTAACTCAAAATTATGAAATACCTAACGGTGTCTTTGGGATCTGTATTCTATAGTTTTAGTTTTTTGCCACCGACTTCCGAAATTAAAGTTATTTCATAATTTTGAGTTAATTTCTTTTTGAAGTCGGTTTAATTTTTTAAAATTACTTTTTAATTTCAATTTTGATGAAACTTGCACTGTTCCCTAAGTTGAAGTAAATGTAAGCCAATAAAAAAAGAATGGTCACGATCCGATTAACAGTTGCGGAGAAATGCGTAGACAAACATACATAATATACACATACTTACATACATAACGATAACGAGTACACGTTACAATGTAATGGCGCAGACCAGTCGGGTGAGCCTGCACACACTGTACAGTTCGCCATTATCCACGCTGATAAACTACAACAACACTGAGCAACTTGTGTGCATAAATTATGTGTACATGTTGTAAATTTCACGGAACACTAATATAATCGAACACTTGAATACTTAAATTTCTTGAAATATGAATGGTTTGTACAATAATTTAATTTGAATGTTATCAGTATACACAGTGTGGGGCGCGCTCATAGCGTCATCCTGCATGACGCCACGTTTTCTTAAGACTTCTTTGAGTAACGGAACGGTAGAGGGCCACGGCCCCACGGTATTGTTGCTGTTATGAAGTATTGGACACGAAGCATGTTCAGCGAACGAATATGTTTGACAGTCAACACCAGTGGCGTAGCGTGCCTTGGAGAGGCCCTGTATCAAAATTAGTTGGGGGGCCCAAATGAAAGGTAAAGATTTCTCACAAGAGAAACAAAAATGCTTGCATTAAATTAAAATAAATATTTATTGATTATAAGTTATCGCTTCCTCCTAGAAATTGAGCTAGCCAAACAATTCAAATTAAATACACACCTTTCTTGCCTTTTTTTCGGCAAATTGATTTATTAAATTTATAGCTGAAGACGATTTCAGTTTTTTCTAAAATTTCTGCCTCTATAGACTTTTGGGCGCATGCATAACCCGGAAAAAAAAGAATACTTTTTTGACTTTTGTCATTTCTGAAGTGAAAACTCTATAGGCATGTATGACAGTTTTAAGGGTTCCGTACCAAAATGGTAAAACGGAACCCTTATGGTGAGACTCAGTCTGTCTGTCAGTCTGTCACAGCTGGATATCTCAAGAACTACTAATGCTATCAACTTGATATTTGGAATAGTTTTAGATGACGTATGCCCAACTATTTTGCAAATAAGAAAGAAATAAAAATATATGTATATTTTTTGCAACAGGGACTGAAAGGGGGTCTGAAAAATTCGAAGTGGGGCTACTAGGGCATGTGGGGGGTATCATATGAAAGAGCGCAGTTTGCACATTCTCAAACATTTTTTCTTTTTTTTTAGGCCGCATAGTTTTCGACTTTTGATGAAAAATGTAAAAAAAAATACCGTCCCCCCCTTATCTCCGAAGTTTGCAAAGAGAAAAATCTGAAATTATTCTATGTGACAGAAGTTTATGTAAAGATTACAGGAAAAATTAAAAAAAACCGGGCAAGAGCGAGTCGGACTCGCGCACCGAGGGTTCCGTACCATCATAATATGTTTTTAAATTTTCACCGGCGAGCTACTTACTAGATCTCGTTCAAACCAATTTTCTGTGGAAGTTTACATGATAATGTACTGTACATCATATATTTTTTTTAGGTTTATCATTCTCTTATTTTAGAAGTTACAGGGGGACACACACATTTTACCACTTTGGAAGTGTCTCTCGCGCAAACTATTCAGTTTAGAAAAAAATTATATTAGAAACCTCAATATCATTTTTGAAGACCTATCCATAGATGCCCCACACGTATAGGTTTGATTTTGAGTTTCAGTTCTAAGTATGGGGAACCCCCATAATTTATTGTTTACTTCTATTTTTTGTGAAAATCTTAATGCGGTTCACAGAATACATCTACTTACCAAGTTTCAACAGTGTAGCTCTTATAGTTTTGGAAAAAAGTGGCTGTGACATACGGACGGACAGACAGACATGACGAATCCATAAGAGTTCCGTTTTTTGCCATTTGGCAACGGAACCCTAAAAAAGCCCCAAATAGCACACTTTTTCAGAAATCATTAACAAGTTACACTATGTAGTTCCACTATCGTTCAAGAGATGGCGCTGACCTAAGACTGCAATATTCTACACCGCAGTGCGCAGTGTTAAAATTCTCTAACGAATATAGGCCTCGCCAATGAAATTTAAAAACATGTGATGGTACGAAACCGGTGCGCGAGTCCGACTCGCTCTTGCCCGGTTTTTTTTAATAAGTATGTTTTTTTCCTGGGAAGCACGAGATTAAGTGACATTGTGGATAACATTTTACAAATTTTTGCTTACACACGTTAGGGGCCTCTGTAGCCCGGGGGCCCCGTATCATTGATACGGCTGATACGGCGGTAGCTACGCCCCTGGTCAACAGTCACAAGGTCACATGCACAAGGGTGGAAGCATATCATGGATAGGCTCATTTGCTACGTATGTGTAGTTAAAACGGGCAAAGTGGGGTGTTTCGGGTTTGACTGCTTTAACTTAAAACTAAAGTAGAAGTGGCGGTACTCACCCTCAGTTGGATTGGAGACCGCGTCGTGTATGAGCGACGCGATGCAGCCCGACAACCCTGCAACAGTCAGCACACCGGCGTCAGCACAACATCACACTTTTACATTATAAAAAGAGAAGTGTGCCGCTCAGGGGAAGCAAGACGTAGACTGGGCTCACCGTGTGTGATGTGGTCGTGCCGGTGCCTGGTGAGCTGTGACAGCGAGTGCTTGCAGTACTCGTAGGTGGCGAAGAAGCAGGCGTGCGCGGGGCCCGCGCCCATCACCACCGCTGACATGCCGCGGACGGGCCTGCGGCGATACAAGACGGCAACATGTTAACACCCGAGCTGCTACTCACTGCTGCTACCACTACCACCTAAATAAAAAGAACGTTCCACGAAAATAGAACGTGTTACATTTGCTGACTATATAGCATGTTCTCGTCATCGCATCGTCCTTACAGTCGGCTCCTCAGACATTGTGGTACCAAGGTTAAGTCAAAGGTAGAGATAAACCATTTTAAAAATGAACGCCCCTCCACTGCTTGTTGCATACACAGTTCAAATGTTTGTATAAAAATGAACGCCCCTCCACTGCTTGTTGCATACACAGTTCAAATGTTTGTATAAACATTTTAGTGGAGGGGCGTACCTACAGTTTTCTAATGGTGTATCTCTCTACTATATACTCCATTTGAAATAAGATTAGGCATTTAAATAAACCTTTTTTACAGGCCGTTCAACCGATTTTGAATTCTATTGCGTTGGTGGCATGACATAATTATGGCAGCTGCAGTAAACAGTTGGTACTGTAACCACTTTTTTGTTTTTATTACCATCTTTATGCCTACGGTATAGAAGTCAAAATCGGTTGAACGGACTGTAAATAATATTACATTCATACGTGTCGAATTGACAACCTCCTTTTTTTTGAAGTCGGTAAAAAGGTTTATTTAAATGTCTAATCTTATTTCAAATGGAGTATAGTTATTATCTAGTATGGTCAGGTCAGGCGCACTCAGCATTTTAGGTATTAAGCTACACTACAAGTACGCGGCGAGCTCGACTTGCCGGGCCAATTCAGTGGTCATTGGGGCTGCCGCGCGTCGACCGGGTCGCACGTTAGTTCTGTAGGTAATTAGCGCTGTGTGACCTGAATTGATTGAACCCGGACCGACGAGAAGATCACCGAAGTCGAGGAAGAATTGAGCAGGGTACGATGGAGTATAGTGGGGTTATCTGAAGTCCGAAGAGAGGGGGACTCGATAATCCTCAAATCCGGAAACTTGCTCTATTTCCGGGAGGGCAACCAGCAATTCCAAGGTGGTGTCGGGTTTATCGTCCATAAGTCCCTTGTGAGCAACGTTGTGAAGATCGAGAGTGTGTCGACCAGGGTGGCGTACCTTATACTCAGAATATCCGAAAGGTGAAGGTCGTACAGGTTTACGCCCCGACCTCGTCACGCCCCGACGATGAGGTAGAGACCATGTATGAGGATATTTCCAGAGCCATGCATGGCTCTAAAACTCACTTTACCGTTGTCATGGGGGACTTCAATGCGAAACTGGGTAAACGAAACGATTATGAGCTGTGAGTGGGGCAATTTGGAGTTGGATGCCGGAGCCACCGGGGCCATCTACTGGCCAGTTTTATGGAGAAGGAAGGCCTCTTTATGATGAATTCCTTCTTCAGAAAACGTGAGCACAAAAAGTGGACCTGGCAGAGTCCGG
Source organism: Oligia latruncula (assembly GCA_948474745.1). Lineage (NCBI taxonomy): Eukaryota > Metazoa > Arthropoda > Insecta > Lepidoptera > Noctuidae > Oligia > Oligia latruncula. The sequence goes on from OX419705.1 coordinate 167,786, forward strand.
ATGGTGCAAAAAAAAATGAGATTGACTTCATTATGTCGACGAAGAAGCGAGTATTCAATGATGTCTCTGTGATCAACGCGGTGAAAACCGGAAGTGATCACCGCATGGTAAGAGGCATATTGAACTTAAATATCAAGCTGGAAAGATCTCGACTGATGAAGTCTACGCTCCGCCCAGCACCGATCCAGGTCGAAAACCCCGAGAGCTTTCAGCTCGAACTTCAGAATCGTTTCGAATGTCTAGGGAGCTCCGTGGACGAGAACGATAGGGTCGTGAATACTGTCCATACGGTCGGGTCTAAGACCTTCAAGACCCGTCGAATTAAAAAAACTAATGAGCCACCATGTATAGCATTTATTCTGCTAAACGAACTACCAACTTGGTGATTATTAAAATTAAACAAGAACTGGTGGCTTTTCAGCTAATGTTATGTTATACAAAGAATGTCAATACTATTAAAATTCATAAATAATTCTAATTCTAAATCTTTGTTCATAAATCCTTGAATATTTTGATGCACTAGGTTATATATAGGATACTACTTACTGATTTTAAACTTTTTACCGACTTCAAAAAAAAGGAGGTTATCAATTCGATACGTATGTATGTAATATTATTGGAATTGCATTATATTCACATATGATGATCTATTAGGGCTTCCCAACAAATATACAAAATTTCATAGACGTATGTATGTATGTATGTTTGTCCACGCATATCTCCGGAACTATTAATCGGATCGTGACCATTTTTTTTTTATTGGCTTACATTTTCTTCAACTTAGGGAACAGTGCAAGTTTCATCAAGATCGATTCAGTAATTTTCAAGATATGGACTAATACGTGTAAGTGTGACGGCCTGGCTTATTGATAAGAGCTACGGGTGTAGTGTCAAAGGGAAAACATCTCAAAACCTTGGTCAAATACTAGTGCAAAAACTAAAAATTACGAAATAAATAAAAAATAATTTAAAAAAATTAAACCGACTTCAAAAAGAAATTAACTCAAAATTATGAAATAACTTTAATTTCGGAAGTCGGTGGAATAAAACTAAAATACAGATCCCAAGACACCGACTTCCGAAATTAAAGTTATTTCATAATTTTGAGTTAATTTCTTTTTGAAGTCGGTTTAATTTTTTTAAATTACTTTTTTTTTAGTTATTTTTGCAATTCTGTACATCATGGGTCACTGTTGTGCTGTCTCTCATGGGATGTCGCAACGGTAACCAACCGTTAGTTCTTATAGTATTTTTGTTTAGTGTCTAGTCATCATTTTTACTAACAATATTGTTTGATTTTGAGTCTGAGTTACTTTAATAAAGAAAAATTCTATTCTATTCTATAGCTAGAGGTTGCCTCTATTGTCTTAATTTCTAATTTAAATTATTAGCAATGTCATTAATAGTGACCAAATTATTGGCAGAATTATTTATAATGTCATTAATCTATCTCTGTCCTTGTCTATCGGAACTGTAGGCTTTCGACTTTCGGTGCATGTAGTCGTGCGCCGACCGCCGAGCCCAGATTTAGGGATTGCGACGACGATGTTAGCACGTCACATATCTTCCTCCTTTTAATATATCAATGGTTCAGTGTTACTAATTGTTGGTAACTTAGTATCCTCATAACCTGAGTATTGACAATTTTGTAAGTGCCGTTGAAGGTAGTTTTTAAATACAAATTCCGACCGAATTTAGTTTACTACCTTATGTACCTGCATGCGTATTTATTTATTTAATACAGTGACTTAACTCGCGTTTTTTGTCTACATTTTATGCAGTATCATCGTGCCTCAGCGCAGTCAGCGCTCGGCAGCTAATGGCGCCGATTCTGTTGTATCACAAACTAAACTAAATTTAAGTTCAGGCATCTTTTTCTTTCTATTTCGTTAAGAAAAGGACAGAAGATAAATATTAGTTTAGTCCTGTCAAATTAGTCAGCGCCTGACTTAAATTGACGTATTTTTAATAGCCAATTTTTTAATCTCGTCTAAATTGTCTATGGAGTATCTTAATTTGGCAGGACTAAACTAATATTTATCTTCTGTCCTTTTCTTAATGACATAGAAAGAAAAAGATGCATGAACTTAAATTTAGTTTAGTTTGTGAATTACAGAATCGGCGCCATTATTCGCAAAGATCGTATAGAGTTCCGCGTTATACTCATTCAGGTACGAATCGAATGGTACGTTCCGTTTGCAATGCTCTTGCAACAGTTGCAACGACAGGATCCATAAGGTGGTACATAAACCTACTTTACTTGTTGAAAGTTGAAACTCATTTCGAGGCATTATTTAATAAAGCATATCATCTCTTTAGATAGTTACGTATAGGTACTTACTCTTATCGATCGCAAAAGAATAGTTATAGAATACGTTGATAAATACCGGTAGAATCATGGTAATAACGACCTCTTAAGAGGTTGTTAATGTTTTACCAATAACCCTGTATACATTTAGATAAGTTATAAGGTGCCGCTTACTTAAGTTATTATTAGTAGTGATCCAACATAATCCGAATCAACCGTATCACCAAAAAACATTCGTCTAATAATCTAGACACGCGACAGAGTGTCAAGCCAAGTTCAAGCAAAGGAACTGGCTAGCCAGCGCCGAGTGTAATAATATTACACGAACCACTTGGTGCCACTTTTGACCCTTCTATAACTCAAAACCTCTTTAACGTAAACACATAAAACTACGCGTGTTTAATTATATCCATAAGGACATCTAGAAGCCCAAATTTCATGAAGCTAGCTCAAACGGTTATATAAAGATATAAAGGTCAAAAAGTCGTCAATTTTAGGTGTACGACTACACGCCGACAGACTGAACACCGACAAGACTTTACTTCGACGGGACTCTTCGCCGACAGGACACTTTGCCGACAGGACTCTTCGCCGACAGGGTCAGCGACGCAACTTATCTCCGTTAATCAGATACTTACTTTGGAAATCGATTATGCTTTTCTTGTAATTAAGTATACAATTCATAAAAAATAAAGATCTTGCACTGGTTTTTGGTATAGGACATAGGTACATAATATATATGTGTAACTAGCGGCCCGCCCCGGCTTCGCACGGGTAGATACTGGTCATCATCATCTGCCTAGCCTTTTCCCAACTATGTTGGGGTCTAACCCCCGACCCCCGACCCGGGTGCTGCGGGCCGACCTCCCTGATGGCGTCAGCGTGGTTTGCTACGCTGACGACACGCTGGTTCTGGCGCAGGGGAGGTCGCATCAGGCGGCGGCCGACGCGATGACACGCGAGGTTGCGATAGTCGTGGAGAGGATCCGGCAGTTGGGTCTCGAGGTGGCATTGCACAACTCCGAGGCCATGTCGTTTCAAGGGCCCCGAAACGCGCCACCATCGGGATCCCAACTAACGGTAGGAGGGGCTTGCATCGGCGTCGAGACGACGATGAAATACCTGGGCCTCGTCCTCAACAGCCGGTGGAACTTCGTCGAGCACTTCCAACGTTCGGCCCCCAAACTGGAACGGGCCGGGGCCGCCTTCAAGCGGCTCTTGCCCAATCTGAGAGGGCCAAACGCCTCCTGTCGGAGGCTTTACGCGGGGGTCGTGCGGTCCATAGCCCTATACGGGGCCCCGGTGTGGGCGCATTCACTGCGGCGGCGAGCCGCCCACTACCTGAACGCGCCTCAGAAGGTGGTAGCCGTAAGGCTTATCCGGGGCTACCGCACGATCTCGGGCGAGGCGGCAAGCCTCCTTGCCGGACTGCAGCCATGGGATCAGACCCCTCTTTGAGGAGTGGCTAGACAGGCGCCACGGCGCCGGCGCCCTCACCTACCGCCTGACGCAGGTCCTTACCGGACACGGATGTTTCGGGAGGTTCCTGCACATCATCAGGCGGGAGGAAACGCCCGGGTCTCACCATTGCCAGGATCGCCCAGAGGACACAATGGAGCACACGGTGGAGGTCTGCCCCGCTTGGGCGGAGCACCGCCATGTCCTCGTAGAGGCGATCGGCAGTGGCGGCGACCTCTCGCGTCCGGCCCTGGTGCAAGCCATGGTCCGGGGCGAGAGGGAGTGGGAGGCAGTCACCTACTTCTGCGAAGCAGTCATGCTAGCAAAGAAGGTGGCGGGACGGTTCAGGGAGAGAGCCTCCCATCCCAGCCGCCGCGGGAGACGCTCCGGGCGTCGGGAGCCACGTGACGACTCCCGGCCACCGTAGGCGCGGGCCTGTGGGCGGAGAGTAATAGGTATCTCAACGTCCGATCAGGACCAGGCCCATACCGGACGGCGCGTACGTGTTCCACGCGCGCCTCAAAGAGATGTCAGCATCAATTTAAGGAAGGGGCCCCTTAGGGCCGAAGCCTGCCGGGTCAGCGGGATTGTCCGAAAGGGTTACCGCTGGCCCGGAACATAAAGGGCTAAGGAAGAAACATGGGTGGGTTTTAGTCAGTAAGAGTCTGACACTCCCTTCACTCCACCCAGAGCGGGAGGGGTCATTTGATGATTTCCCATCCGCAAAAAGAAAAAAAAAAGTATCTAATTATCGGAGATAAGTTGCGTCGCTGATGACCCTGTCGGCGAAGAGTCCTGTCGGCAAAGTGTCCTGTCGGCGAAGAGTCCCGTCGAAGTAAAGTCTTGTCGGTGTTCAGTCTGTCGGCATAGTGTCTGTCGGCGTGTAGTCGTACACTAAAATTTTAGCACTGACTGCCTGACTGACATATAGTACCTAAATCTAACCTACTTCCAGATGACCTAGAAGGATGAAATTTGGAATCCAGCTCGGTAATTGTGTGTAAGCGAAGGAAAAAAATCTAAAGATAAAAAAAAAGTGAAAAAATAGGGGAATGGGTCCCCATAAAAAAAAAACTGGCCAAGTGCGAGTCGGACTCGCACACGAAGGGTTCCGTACCACAAGGCCAAAACGCCGAAAAAAACACGTTTGTTGTATGGTAGGCCCCCTTAAATATTTATTTTATTATTTATTATTAAAGTAAAAATACAACTGAGTATTTTGTGAATATTTCAAGTGCCTACAACGGCAACAGAAATACATAATTTGTGAAAATTTCAACTGTCTAGCTACTGCGGTTCTATACATAATTTGTGAAAATTTCAACTGTCTAGCTACTGCGGTTCTTGAGATACAGCCTGGTGACAGACAGACGGACGGACAGACGGACAGCGAAGTCTTAGTAATAGGGTTCCGTTTTTACCCTTTGGGTACGGAACCCTAAAAATTAATTGTAGCGTTGGAACCGTTACAAGCAGATATTTGAAATATCCCAATATTATTATATATATTATATATACAATATTATTATATATATATACATATTTATATATTTACTAGCTTCTGCCCGCGACTTCGTACGCGGATCCTGTTGCTTATGCCTGCGACAACGGGGTCGTCAACTTCGATCAATAATAGTACTAGATGAATGATTAGGAACAAAAATAAGTCGCTAAAGTGGCCACGTTTGCACACAGATAAACATTTATACTTCTTACTACGAACTATAGAAAAAAGTTTAATAATATTAACAACTTCAGACTATTATAAACCTTAACACTCTAACATAAAGTTTAATTACGATTGCAAATGATTAATATTTAAGTCCTTCTGTCATCGAAGCAATAAATTTAAAATGTCACTTGAAAATAAAAAGTCATTTTTATAATAAGTACAAAAATATTTATTCTAAAATGAAACTTAACGTCTAAGCAATAAGGTTAAAAACATTTTGTTGACAATTTCGTACTTACTCGAATTTGGAACTAGACGTAGTTCTTGGAATTACTTTCAATGCTTCAATGTTTGTTAGAATAGTTGGCGCGTTGTCGCAAACATTGGCCAACAATCATAATATTTGCTAATTGATTTATATTTACTATTTAACTGTTTTACTATTTTATGAAAAACATTTAATGATAAAAACTTACCGAAAAAAAGATATTCCTTCCAAAATCTTGGTGTTACGGTGGTTAGTTACACAACTTTTGAACGCGCACTGAGCCATTTTGACGTCTTAATATTGACTTAATATTGGACCATACTAATTTGAAATAAGAGCACAAAAGTATTCGTGCTCGTATTTTTCGGGTCGTTTTTGAAGCGCTTATCGGGCATCTAGTACTATTATTGATCGAAGGTCGTCAAAATCGAAGATCTGGAACGTCTGATGTCGAATTCTAAGAGCCCGGGGCCTGGAAAACAGCGTGATGCGCGAGACGATTCGAGACGTTCCAGATCTGTCATTTTTATAAGTCAACAGGAAATGCCCATCAGACTAAACAATTTTTGCTAAGACGTCATTCCTATAAGTTATAGTGTCGCTGGGCTTTGGAGTTCCACAACAGGTGTTCCAGATCTTCAAATTTATTCTCACAGCAGAAAATGCTCTTCACGTGGAATATTTTTTGCTATGGCACCATTTTTATATCTCTTATACTTTAGCTGGTCTGTTGCGGTTCTGCATCAGGTGTTCCATTTTCCAAAATAAATTATAGCATAACACAATAATAAATTATATGTTGCCCAGACTTAATACCTATGCAACAAAAAACATTTCTTCCCGTAATTCCGCAGTGGATCCCAAGGGTACACTGAATTAACAATAATATTGCAAATAACTTTAAAAAAAAATCTTTATAAACTATAGCTGTACCCGTGGCTTTGCCCACGTATCGCATAAGTATTTTTTTTTAATTCTATTTTTATTAGTTAGTGATAGTTTGTTGATTTACAGAAACACTCTCTCTCACTCAGATGTGCTCATACTATACTATAGCTTGGATCCCTCAAAAACTATTTGGCTTAGTAAACTCAAAATTTGAAAGTTGTGTAGTTAATTTACTGGTAAGAGACGTAAGGTTAATAAGGAAATTTAGGAGACGTCGAATAACAGAAGTGTTATAATTTACTGTAAAACTTCTGTGTAAACAACGTTCGTTGTTTTTCCCTCGGTCTCAATCAATATGTACAGCGAGTCAGGACTGGTGACGCGGGAGCAAGCGACGTACAGTTATCCGTGTGAGATGCAGCTCGTCCTGAGGTCGACACCCGCAGCCTTCAGTGTCTGCCCCTGCGACTTATTTATTGTCATGGCGAAGCACACGCTCACAGGAAACTGCACGCGCTTGAATTGAAAGGGGTAATTGTGGGGAATCAGTGGTATACGTGGTATAAAGTCTCGCCGACACCACAACCCGTTAGAATTTCCGCCTCAATGATATTATTTCTCTGCAGCGAGACGACTTTGAGCCGGGTCCCATTGCACAGTTTCGGCGGAGTGAGATTCCGAAGAAGTATAATTGGGACACCGACCTTTAGCTTAATGGTGTGCGCTGGTAGTCCACTTGCACTAAGGGAATTGAGAAAATCTACGGGGTAATGTGTGGCGTCATCTTGGTCGACAACAGTGTTTATTGAAGTGTAGATCATTTCATTTCCCTCAATTTCCGCGAGAATGCATTCATTGATCGCTGAAGCTTGGTCGTTTCTGGGTGTTAAAATGGCTCGTTCACACACCCAAGAATTATCTTGGTGCGGTATCCTATTTAATTGATGTCCCCGTACACCAGGCGAATCAAATCTTCTAAGGTGGACAGTGGACACCACTCTCCCAAGTATCTCAGGTAGAACCACCTGGCCACCGTCCACTGGTAGCGTTCCCTCACCCAATTTTAAGAGAACATCAGAAAATTCTTGGGCGTGTACATTCCCGCCAAGCTGTGCTCTCATATTCATCGTTAAGCGCAACCTATGAATATGTGGCCATAAGAAAGAGCATTTCAACGAAGCATTCACCTCATCAGCCCTAGTTCTTCGCGTCATCACAGGCAGCGTTTGTCGGAAATCGCCGCTAAATAGAACTGTAACGCCACCCATCATTTGCTGGTTCCTGCGGATGTCCTGCAAAGTCCTGTTTACCGCCTCTACTGCTTTTCTGTCCGCCATAGTGCATTCATCCCACACGATTAAAGAGCAATCTTTAAGCACGCGCCCTTTGTCACTGTTGCGTGACACTCCACAAACAACAAATGTGCTTGGTAAAATATAACTTAGAACCAAAAGTTTGACTTGACTTTATGATAGTGTAGCTTGTTGTACCACCAATCAATCTGTTCAGTAAAATTGGTGTGAGACTCTCCATACAATTAGATAGGACATGTAAAGTTCTCAGATTTCATAACAGTATCGTTCCTAATGCACATAAAAAACTGGCCAAGTGCGAGTCGGACTCGCACACGAAGGGTTCCGTACCACAAGGCAAAAACGCCAAAAAAAACACGTTTGTTGTATGGGAGCCCCCCTTAAATATTTATTTTATTTTAATTTTATTATTAAAGTAAAAATACAACTGAGTATTTTGTGAATATTTCAAGTGCCTACCTGTAGCCATTATTGATATCGGGCAAAAAAGGGCAAAAAATCGCGTTTGTTGTATGGGAGCCCCCCTTAAATATTTATTAGATTTTGTTTTTAGTATTTGTTGTTATAGCGGCAACAGAAATACATAATTTGTGAAAATTTCAACTGTCTAGCTACCGCGGTTCTTGAGATACAGCCTGGTGACAGACAGGCGGGCGACAGACGGACGGACAGACAGCGAAGTCTTAGTAATAGGGTTCCGTTTTTACCCTTTGGGTACGGAACCCTAAAAATGCAAAAACTAAAAAAAAAGAATATTACGATTTTTTAAAACAATATTATGGGATTTGAACTCGCACCATTTAGTGCGGTAAACGGTCGCCTGACCTTACCGCTAAATTCCCCGTTGACATAATGTTGAAATAGCAGTTCCCTTGCAATAATATTATTACTGCCCCGTTCCTTTATAAAAAAAGCGTGATTATTATGTTCCCAGAGTTAAATTTTTAATAACTAAATAAATAACATGTCATTTTGGGCATTCAATTATTTTGTGCATTCAATTACGAACAAAAACCTTTTAAAATCAATATTGCTTACGTCCCATAACATACGGCGTGATAATATGTAGCCTAAAGCATTCCTTGGTTCACAAAGAACATTTTTGCTGAATTTCAATTCAATCTATCCAGTAGTTTTGGCGTGAAGCCGTACCATACACACAGACATACAGACAAAAATTCTAAAGTCACTTTTTGTCATCAGTTACATTTTTCTAACAAAAGCTACTTATTTTTTCTCGGAAATTATCAATGTACAGTTTTTCTTTCGTTACTGTTTTATTATATGTACTTATAGAAGATTATACAATATATGTATTATTCTCAAAACGGTGAAGGAAAACATGGTGAAGAAACCGGCATGTCCTAGAACCAAAAAATTCGAAGACATGTGACATCTGCCAATCCGCACTGGGCCCGCGTGGTGGATTACGGCCCACTCCCTCTCACCGAGAGGAGGCCTGTGTCCCAGCAGTGGGAACATTATAGGCTGATTATGGATATGTATTATTATATTTGCTATTAACAGAAATATGAAAATAAAGTTAAGTCAAAAAATAAGTGGTGTCCCCATACAAAAAACTTGTAATACGCGCTAAACAACCGGCCATCGGTGTTTAAATAATGTATGTGTTCACCGGGAACAGTTCCCTATTTGCTAGGCTGTTGGCTTACGCTATTACCATCCACAAATCACAAGGACTTAGTCTGGACAGCGCTCTTCTCGACATAGGCACTTCGATATTTAGCAGAGGACAGGGGGCTAACTCTCCAAATTAATTTTAATTCTAATGAAAGGCCAATACGATTCCGATGTTAATTTTACAGTCACGTGATTCGGTACTCTTGAAAACAATATTGTCACCATTGAAATGAAATTGACATTAGTCCGCCATTATTTTGTTACACGTGAAGTTAGCTACGTAACGGGCTGCAATAGTGTGGTTCAACTCATTACGATAAACCGGTAATGGGGCTTTAAAATGCTTTATCCTTTAAATAACAAGGCTAATAAATAAAAATGATATAAATAGTTCTTTAATTGATTAATTATAAAGTATTTAATTCATTTGGGCGTAACAAAATGATTAAAATCATAAAATTAACCATGACCTTGGCTGCATGCGGTAGGATCGTTGCCTACACTTCTAAAAAAAAATACTGCGTGTAAGTTCTCCAATTTCAAACATATTTTTTGTTTGTTTATGACAATATTGTTCGCGTTTGGTTCTTTTTAACCGACTTCAAAAAGGAGGAGGTTCTCAATTCGTCGGAACCTTTTTTTTTTTTTTTTTTTTTATGTATGTTCCCCGATTACTCGGAGACGGCTTGACCGATTTCAAAAATTATTTTTTTGTTTGAAAGGGTATACTTTCCAGGTGGTCCCATTGTCATCAGGTCAGGATCTGATGATGGGATCCTGGAGAAATCGAAGGAACTCTTCAAGTATTATAGGCACACCTATAGCGATTTGGGTATTTTTTATAGTAACTCGTGCATTTGCTCTCTGAAAGCATCATTTGGTGAAGTGGAACTGATGATGAAGACCACAAATGGCCACCGGAACTACTCAATAATAAGTATTTCCCGGTTTGCGATTCGATTACTTACTTTAATATGGTTGCTAAGCAAGTTATGATCGTCACGAATGCGAATGGTGAAATGGAGCTGATGGTGGAATACCTGGAGAACTCCTCAACAATTAACGTCCCTGCATCGGGAAAAGCAATATTTTGTAAAAGGCGATAAGCAAGTTGGCATTAGGCTATTGTAACTTAGATACCTACATTATAAACAGACACACTAAAAAGCGAGAATTAAAAACTTTTTAACAAAAAAAAAACCGACTTCCAAAAAAAACACTACAAAGTGAAAAATAACTTTTATTTCGGAAGTCGGTGGTAAAAAACTAAAATACTGATCCAAAGACACTGTCCGCCAAGTTACTTAACTAATTAGTATTACAGTTTTATACAAATGATACCAAGTAAATAGATAAACAACTGCTTCATAAAGTACTTAATGTTTTTGTAACGAACGCCGAACGTGTTTATGTGAATAGTGAACATTACTGAGATACCAGTGACGTGATATTAGAATATGTAAAAGTGATAGAATAGGATAATTAAGACCCTAAAATACCTAGCGTGGGAGTCGATATGTGCTACTACTGTTTTACTGAGTAAGATTTTGATTTTCTAATTAACTAAATTTTAAGTGTTTGTATTGCTCTAATTAGCTTTCTAACTGGTTTTTATTATTAGTTTTCGTTTAAACATCTGATATCAATATTTAACGTAGAATTTTTGATAATTTTAATGTACGAAGAAAAATTATAGAATTATTACGTAACTTGAAAACGAGGATTTTTGTTTAAAGGAATATTTGCGAGATTTTAGTGTCAAATGAGAGGATTATGTTCAAAACTGATATTCTAGTTTCAATTATGAAAATCGGTCTACGGGTTTTAGAGATAGAAAGAATTTTGTATAATGAAAACATGCCGAAGTCCGATTTTATTAAGCTAATGTTCTAGAAAGTTTTTATTGTATAGAGATAGGATAAAAATGTTGTTATGTAATACGAATGAGGAGTAAAATCCTTGCTCACTCCGTAATTTGCTTTAAATTCGTATTTATTCATAGAAAACGCTTTGTTCATATAACGCATCATCTGACGCTCATCTCGTCTTTGTTTCAGTTGTTTTTTATGGGAATTACGTAAAACACTATATATTACTGCCTATCGTGCTATATTATACTCATAGAACCCACAAAAAACCACTTAAAACGCAAAATAATTTCTAAAAAGTTACACTTTTGTTATTGGAAAAATCACTATCAACAAACTATCCCAACGCAATATTGACGCAATATACAGCTGTCAAAATACACTCAAGAGTACCGTTTACGCCACGCCAAGCCCGTTCCCATTTCCTCTTAGTTCCCCAAAATGGTCACCCAATATAAAAATCAATTGGCGCTAGCTTCGAACTCAATAGTACGATACGTCACAATTCCAATGTCGATCTATCGGAATTAAACTCGAGAGTTAGCACCCAGGCCTACGTTGCGATCTCCAGAGTGAATGAATAAATGATTTTATTTCTGTAAGTAGGTTTGTACAAACACTTTTACACGTCAATCATATTTTTTTTTAAACTAGATGAGGTCGGCGTTTCCTAACTGACTATTCTGAGAAGAAAGGCCGAAACAAACTCAGAAGTCACAGTCTCTTTTAAAGTCCAGACAAAATCTTGGTCAGATCGTGTGAAGACCATGTAGATTGGTGTCTGAAATGGTCTTTTGAGGAAAGAACCACACAGATTGAGCGAACCTGTCCAATCAGTGCACGCATTTGTCAAAAATCGTGCAGCTCAACTCAGAACTTGAGGAGCTCAACTAGACGGAGTACTCCTTATTAATCTAGACCCTAGTCAAATTAAGGCACAAGATAGTTCTATAGTAAAATATAACGCCTGAGATCGTTATATAGCCCGGATTTGGCTAATTTAAGTATAAACAGGAAGCGTATTATAAAGGTAGCAGATAATGAATGGGCAATGCGCACTCAACACAACAACACACACAACATTCAAGAGAATGTAGACAATGGCATAAAAAAGAAAATCATGCAGCGGAAACGCAAGAAAAAACATTAAATCTCAATACCTGCCTAGTTTTCTTTACAAAAAGTAATGATATCCCACCAAAAACATAAATGTAAAAAAAAGTAATTTAAAAAAATTAAACCGACTTCAAAAAGAAATGAACTCAAAATTATGAAATAACTTTAATTTCGGAAGTCGGTGTCTTGGGATCTGTATTTTAGTTTTAGTTTTTTGCCACCGACTTCCGAAATTAAAGTTATTTCATAATTTTGAGTTCATTTCTTTTTGAAGTCGGTTTAATTTTTTAAAATTACTTTTTATTTGGTGATTTTTAGTTGTTGCACTAGAATTTGACCAAGGTTTTGAGATGTTTTCGCTTTGACACTACACCCGTAGCTCGTATCAATAAGCCAGGCCGTCACACTTTCACGTCTTAGTCCATATCTTGAAAATTACTGAGTCGATTTTGATGAAACTTGCACTGTTCCCTAAGTTGAAGTAAATGTAAGCCAATAAAAAAAGAATGGTCACGATCCGATTAATAGTTACGGAGATATGCGACATACATACGTCTATAAAATTTTGTATATTTGTTTGGCAGCCCTAATAGATTGTCATATGTGAATATAATGCAATTCCAATAACATTACATACATACGTATCGAATTGATAACCTCCTTTTTTTTGAAGTCGGTAAAAAGGAGAGCCAAGTTCAATACAAAAATTATGCTTGGCTGTGGGCTTTGCCGCAAAAAAAAATGGAGATCTAAATGAGTGCCAACGCCAAGTTCTATGTAAAATCCAAATATGTATTTATAGGAACAAAATAACATTATGAACAAGTATTAAACTGTATTTCTTTGCTTTATTGGATACCTATAACAATTGCTGTTATTTAAAAATGTGAGATCTTAAAGTAAATAACCTACTTTAAGACATAACATTTTGGCTCTCCTTTTTTACATTTATGTTTTTGGTGGGATAATAGACAACTCGAGTCTCGACCGAACTGTTTTAAGTTTATAAAAACCCTTTTTTGCGTCGCGTCGGATAGAACTTATTCAAAGGTTGAGTTTCGGACATTGATTCGTGATCATTGCGTAACTGTGTCTACTTTTCAACTAACATGAAGCCAATCAAACACTTCGGAGTTCATACGTCAACCGGCTCATAATCTATACTAATATTATAAAGCTGCAGAGTTTGTTTGTTTGTTTGAACGCGCTAATCTCTGGAACTACTGGTCCGATTTGAATGATTCTTTTAGTGTTGGGTAGTCCATTTATCGAGGAAGGCTATAGGCTATATTATTTATTTTTCAAAATTAGGGATCCGTAATAAAATTGCTATTTTGTAACACAAGGTGTAAAATCGAAAACCTATTTTTGCGTGCGCTGCAAAAACTATTGACTATTGGCCCATTAAGACCTACAAAAAAGTCCGCGAGAACATATATCTAGCTATCATGGTTTAATCACAATAACCGATTTTGTGTTCAAAATAATTATTAAATCGTCTGAAGAAAAAAAAACTACGTTAAATATGTATCGTAATATTAATCTTTATCGAAATTAAGCATTATGTTATCAAGAGTATTTATGAAGAAGTAAAATACTTTTTGTTTCATCTCAATCGGATATTTCGTTTAAAAGTTATCACGTGTGTAAGATGTTAAGAGTTGGTACCTATTAAGGAGTTATGGGCCATAGTTTTTTATTAACATAAAATCCTGTAATAATCTTTTTCGAAATATATTTGTTGATGATTGTAAGTATAAGATCTTTGAAGAGTATAATAAATACATCTATACTAATAATAAAGCTGAAGAGTTTGTTTGTTTGAACGCGATAATCTCTGGAACTACCGGTCAGATTTGAAAAATCTTTTTGAATTTGATAGCCCAATTCTTGAGGAAGGCTATAGGCTATTTAATATCACGCTATGACCCTTAGGAGCCGAGCAAAAAGAAAAAAAGTCAGAATGAACGCTAAGCGAATACGAAGTGTTGCGACGGGGTGGGGGTACAAGAAATTTCACGCGGACGAAGTCGCGGGCAGAAGCTAGTTATAAATATTTGGCGGACAACGATGTCGTAGCTCTCGAAAGTATATATATATGTTGTAATTTATTACATGATTTACGACTTAACCACACAAAGAGAAGTTTGGAAAAATTGAACCAAGAAGTGAGCCCTGGGGGACGCTCACAAAAACAGTATGTCGCGAAAACATGTCTTACATTTTTAGAAAGCAAGTTTGTATAATAAGTTAGTAGTCAAAAGGGTACAAGGTTTAGCTTCTAAAACCTTAGATAACTAATTGCTTGATGGTGGCTCATGTAATCTTCGACTGCGTCTTCCACCGCTTCCACGACACGAACAAAGCACGTCTTTAAAACAATTCAATATTGTATTGTTGCGCGCCACAGTTAATGCCTGGTACATGGCGACATTAGTTACCACTAGCGCCATCTAGTATCGAGTAGCAGAACTAGTCGAGTCATGCATGATCGTTCTAGAAAATTCGATACTAGAACTTTGTAGAACTTTCTCGAACTATCGACACCTAGTCGGTCGGGGCCGGTATGTACTCGAACATTCTAGATGTTTCTACAATGGAAGGTTCTAGAACTATCTGCGGCACTATATAAGGCCGGGATGCGCGACGACCGACACAGTTTGGATAAAGCGACAAGAGCGAAAACATCTAAGCGATATTCAAGTGCGAATTAAGAGTGCTCAGTAGTGTGATTGTGTTCTTTTAATTAGTGTTTTGAGTTGTAATTAGTGTTGTAAAATAAATTGTTATTTTTGGTTATTAAATCGGCAGTTTTTATTGTCACGAACACGAAGCTCGTAACAATTGGTGTCAGAAGCAAGGATTATGCCGGTTTTACCCAAAGACGACACGGAGGGTATCCGTACCCGGAGTCAACGCCAGCAGGAGACGGACCAGAGGCGATTCGGTGGAGCAACGCCACAGAGGTCGGAAGGCCAGCTACCGACCACGGAGGCCGGCCCGTCCACAGCTGCTCCAGCATCATCAGCACCAGATTTGGCTGCTTTGATGATGATGCTGCAGGAGCAGGCCCGCCGACAGGAGGAACAAGCTCGCCGACAGGAGGAACAAGCTCGCCGACAGGAGGAACAGGCTCGTCGGTTGGAGGAACAGCTCCAGCGGGATAAGGAGGAACAGGCCCGTCGACAGGAGGAACAGGCTCGTCGACAGGAGGAACAGGCCCACCGACAGGAGGAACAGGCTCGTCGGTTGGAAGAACAGCTCCAACGTGATAAGGAGGAGCAGGCGCGCCGCCAGGAAGAGCAGATGCTCCTTATGAAGGACCTTCACGCTACCTTCGGGAAAGACATGAAGGAGGTGAAGGATAAGGTTGCTCAACATGACAACCGCCTGTCGGAAGCTGAAACCCGAATCGACCAAGTAAATAATCGAGTTGACAACGTGATGGCTGACGTGAAGGTAACCGTGATGGCTGACGTGAAGAAAACGCTGGATTACCTCAAACTTGGGGATGGAATCGCAGCTCCCGTAGCTACAACACCTTCGCTACGTGGATTCAAAGTGCCACCTTTCGACGGAACTTCTTCCTGGTCGGCCTACAAAATCCAGTTTGAGGCTGTCATGAAGGCGAACGGGTGGAATAAAAATCAGGCCATGACTGCCCTCACCCTAGGCCTGCGCGACCAGGCCTTAACTGTTCTGGAAGCTCTCGGTAAGGAAGTGACTTACGAGCAGCTTCTTGAGGCATTGGAGGCTCGGTATGGCGACGCTCACCTGGAACACGTGTTTCGTGCGCAGCTTAAGGATCGCGTGCAACGCAGTAATGAAAACCTGCAGCAGTGGGCCCTTGAAGTGGAGAAGCTGGTTCGTAAAGCGTACCAGTCTGTACCTGCGCTTATTGATGGGAACCTGGTGCAGGCATTCATCGACGGCATCCGCGACCTTGAAGTGAGAGTTGCTGTGAGGCTCGGTCACCACGGGACGCTTAAGGACGCCTTGGCCCATGCACTGGAGGTGGAAGCTGTGCGGCAGGATCATCGTTCCCATCGCGTCAGGGAGGTTGCAGCGGCTACAGTTCGCGACCGCAATAAAGGATACAGCCCTAGGTGCTACGGCTGTGGGGAAAAGGGCCACCTTCGATCCAGTTGCCCTAAGCGAACTGCAGAAAGAGAAGACGGCCGATCTCCAGAGAGCAGTGCGGCTGACAGCACCGCGCAGCATCAGCAGCAGGGAAACGAGTAATAGCCAGGACTGCGGGGCGGGTGCTGGCTGATGTTCAAAGAGCCCCAAGGGTTTCGATCACACAAACCCAAGACGGGAACAGCCTAATCATCAAGGGCGAGGTCAACGGAACGCCGTGTAAGCTGACCATAGATACTGGAGCTTCTCGCACGGTTGTCAGTTTGCAACTTACAAGTCGGTCCCTTGGGGACTCCGCATACAACCGAGAACGCATTAATTTGGTAACAGCCACCGGTCAGCGCATACCCGTCTATGGAGAGAAGAAGATGGAATTGAAGCTAGGCAACAGAATCTACCTGCATAATGTCATCGTGGCTGATATAATGGACGATTGCATCCTGGGCCTTGACTTTATGAGTAAGAATTGTTGCGAGATTGACGTCAAGCAAGGCGTTTTGAAATGTGGACAAGAGGAACTTTTCGTGGAAGGGGCGTTACCAGGGAATGTGTACAGCCTTAAGAAGATTGTTCTTCCGCCGAGATCAGAAACGATCGTGCCGGTTAGTCTTCCTCGGAATCCTGGGCAAACACATCGTTGTGTTCTCGTGGAAAGGGTAGACAATGACCTTCCATGGAAAGTGGCACGAACTTTGGTCAGAGCCACCGACATCTCAGGGGTACGTGTGCTGAACCTTTGTGATCAGCAACAGATTATAGAAAAAGGCACACTAGTCGGTACTTGCGAGGAAGTGGATTGGTTGCGTCAATGCCAATATCCATCGACTGGGACCCTCAGCAAGGATGCACAAACGAAAGTGACCACACTTTTAGAAGAATGCCGCAGCGCTCTGTCCCAAAATGAAATAGTCAAGGCGAAGAAGATGTTACTCAAGTACGCCAATGTTTTCTCGTCAAACGATGCTGACATCGGGAAGACTGGCTTAGTTCAACACAAAATAAACACAGGAGAAGAATTGCCTATCCGTCAGCGGCCAAGGAGATTGCCGGTAGCACGTGAAAAGGAAGTGGAAACCATGATTGAGGGAATGGTGAAGGATGGCGTTATTGAACCTTCATCTAGTCCATGGTGTTCACCTGTAGTCCTGGTAAGAAAGAAGGACGGCAGCATGCGGTTTTGTGTTGACTATCGTCGTCTGAACGACGTTACAAAGAAGGACAGCTATCCTTTGCCAAGAATTGATGACACGCTGGACATGCTTACTGGAGTAAAGTGGTTTAGCACGCTGGACCTGAAAAGTGGCTACTGGCAAGTCGAAATTGATCCTAAGGATAAGGAGAAAACTGCATTCTCGACAGGAAAGGGTCTGTGGCAATTGAAAGTTATGCCGTTTGGATTGTGCAATGCTCCGGCAACTTTTGAAAGGTTGATGGAACTTGCACTTACTGGACTAATTGGCGATGCCTGTTTGGTCTACTTGGATGACATCATTATCGTAGGCCGCACGTTTGAAGAACATCTTCAAAACCTGGAACGCGTGCTCATGAAGATCCAGAGTGCCAACCTCAAGTTAAGTCCGAAGAAGTGTTCACTATTCAAACGACAGGTTAGCTTTTTGGGATATGTAGTGTCTGAAGAAGGTATCCGCACGGATCCAGAGAAAATCGCCGCTGTCAAGGATTGGCCAGTTCCAAAAGACAAGACGCAGGTCAGAGCATTTTTGGGTTTGTGCTCCTATTATCGGCGATTTGTCAAGAACTTTGCAGACATAGCCAAACCCCTGCATAAGCTAACCGAAGAGAAGCGACATTTCTGCTGGGATGAAAGTTGCGACATCGCATTCCAGGAGCTAAAGGACCGTCTGTGCAAAACATCTATTTTGGGGTACCCTGATGCGGGCAAGGAATTTATAATTGACACAGACGCAAGTGACATAGGACTTGGCGGTGTGTTGTCTCAACGGAATGGTGATCAAGAGGTTGTGATAGCGTACTTCAGCAAGTCGCTGTCAAAGCCGGAAAAGAACTATTGTGTCACGAGACGGGAATTGCTGGCTGTGGTAAAGTCATTGCAGCATTTTAGCAAATATCTTCTGGGGCGGAAATTCCACGTACGAACTGACCATGCTGCACTGAAATGGCTATTGCAGTTCAAAAATCCAGAAGGACAAGTTGCGAGATGGATTGAGCTACTGCAGGAATACGACTTTGTGGTCGAACATCGCAGCGGGAAATCACATGGCAACGCAGATGCATTGTCAAGAAGACCTTGTCCTGAAGACTGCAAGCATTGTATTAGGCAGGAAAGTAAAGAAGTCGTACCTGTGAGGATGCTCAAGATAGACCTCAGCAACGAGTGGAAGGAAAGCCTACAACGTGCACAGCAGGAAGATTCGGACATCAAGCCGATTCTGGAGTGGATGAAGGCCAGAGCTCCTAAGCTCAAGTGGAGCGACGTCTCAGCGATGAGTTCGATCGCAAAAAGCTATTGGGCCCAATGGGACAGCTTGGTGATTCAGGATCAGGATGGAGTCCTGTGCCGTAAATGGGAAAATGCTCGGGGAGACAGCTGTCATTTGCAAATGGTTGTCCCTAAAGCTCAAGTACCGGATGTTCTACAGCTGTACCATAATGGTTGTTCAGGAGGTCATCTGGGAGTAAAACGGACTCTACTGAAGATACGAGAACGGTTTTACTGGGTCCACTGTCGGGACGATGTCGAGGACTGGTGTCGCAAATGTACAAGTTGTGCATCTGTAAAGGGACCTCAGACTCATAGTAGAGGAGCATTGAAATTGTACAATGTTGGTGCACCATGGGAGAGGATAGCCCTTGACGTTGCGGTGCCGTTTCCGGAAAGTGAAAGTGACAACAAGTATTTCATGGTTGTGATGGATTACTTCACCAAGTGGCCGGAAGTCTTCGCCATTCCAAATCAAGAAGCTTCGACAGTTGCAGATAAATTAGTTCATGAAGTCTTCTGTCGTTTTGGAGTACCTTTAGAGATTCACAGTGATCAAGGAAGGAATTTTGAGTCACAAATATTCCAGGAAACTTGTCGAGTTATGGGTACTCATAAAACCAGAACAACTTCTTACCACCCACAGTCGGATGGAATGGTGGAACGATTTAATCAGACATTGGAGAGGTACCTAGCCAAAGTTGTGGAAAATCGGCAACGAGATTGGGACAAGCACATACGACCGTTTTTGTTGTCATATCGAAGCGCTGTTCACGAAAGTACATCGGTGACACCAGCTTTCGCAAACTTTGGAAGAGAATTACGGCTGCCTGCAGACCTGATCACCGGAATACCACCTGATGCCCCACGCAGTATAACCGATTATGCGAATGACTTGCGGAACAAAATGAATGACATTTATGAGCACGTCAGACAATCGGGCCAGCAAATGTCTGAAAAGATGAAAACCCGTTATGACCGCAAAATTAACAATAAAGGGTTTGACGAAGGTTCACTAGTGTGGTTGCACAATCCAGTCCGCAGCAAAGGGAAATCTCCTAAGCTTCAAGCTAAATGGGACGGACCGTACCGGATTGTGACAAAGATCAATGACGTAACCTACCGGATACAGAAAGGTGCAAGAGGTACTCCTAAGATCGTCCATGTGGACCGACTGGCGCGTTATTATGGGGCTGATAATGCTCGGGACGAGCATGTCTTAGGAGGGGGCAGTGTTGCGCGCCACAGTTAATGCCTGGTACATGCCGACATTAGTTATCACTAGCGCCATCTAGTATCGAGTAGCAGAACTAGTCGAGTCACGATCGTTCTAGAAAATTCGATACTAGAACTTTGTAGAACTTTCTCGAACTATCGACACCTAGTCGGTCGGGGCCGGTATGTACTCGAACATTCTAGATGTTTCTACAATGGAAGGTTCTAGAACTATCTGCGGCACTATATAAGGCCGGGATGCGCGACGACCGACACAGTTTGGATAAAGCGACAAGAGCAAAAACATCTAAGCGATATTCAAGTGCGAATTAAGGGGCTGTCACCCGAAATTGAAATCCGATGTTTCGGTATTTTTAGCCACGCCCACTATTTCTCCGATATCCTAGCGCCATTCTTAAAGGGCGGTGATACAGTGAACTACCGAGTCAGGCACGGTGACGCGGTTAATAATAATTACCAATGAACCAATAGATGGCGCTCTTGTATATTATTATTCATCTCATGGAAGTAGTAAAGTAAGTAATTTTTATAATGTAATATTGACGAAACAGGTACACGAACAGAAATAATGAAACTCTAAACAAATAGTTCCTTATAGGCTATTTTGTACAACGCATAGCGTAAATTCATCGCTTTTAACAAGGCTTGGTTAGTCTAATGGTTTTTGCATAGATTCTGAATAGCGAGTTATCGAGTTCGAAACCAAGTTGAGTCATAACAGGGAATTTGTATTGGTTTTTTTAGTTATAGGATATTATCATTGTTTTTTTAATTTATTTTGTATATATTTAGAATATTTTCATTGTTTTTTTTTTTATTTATTTTGTATATTTTTAGAATACATATTTATTAATGTACTTTACAATAAAAAGACACGTTTGGCGAACAGTTCAGAAACGGATCTGGGACACCTGCGCAAAAGACATTTCCGCGAATGGACTTTTGCGCGAATAGACTTTTGCGCAAATGGACTTTTGCGCGAATGGTCGTTTGCACGAAATACTCTTGCGCGAAAGACACTTGCGCGAAGGACACTTGCGCGAATCCACTTGCGCGAAAGACACTTGCACGAATCCGCTTGCGCGAAAAACACTTGCACAAATCCGCTTGCGCAACGAGACAGTTATGCGACAAAGTTGAGGAAATGAGATTTTTCCATAACATCACGCGTGTATTCTTTCAAAGGGTTGGGCAGGAGTGTATAGTACACCCACAATTCACCAATGCTTCATCATAGATATCGTTTATGGTTTTCGAAAGTTTTAAAGCCGATAGAAAGGTCGAAATCGAAATGAAAATCCAAGATGGCGGCTGAAAAGATTTTAAAATTTGTCATCATGGGTGTCGTTTTCATGGTTTTCTAGGGTGCTGAAGCCGATAGTGAGGTCAAAATGAAAATCCAATATGGCGGACGTGAAAAGTTTCAAATTTTTCATCATGGGTGTCGTTTTCACGGTTTTCGAGGGTGCTGAAGCCGATAATGAGGTCAAAATGAAAATCCAACATGGCGGACGCGAAAATGTTCATATTTTTCGTGATGGGTATCTTTTTCATGGTTTTTGAGGGTGCTGAAGCCGATATTAGTGAGGTCGAAATGAAAATCCAAGATGGCTGCTGAAAAGATTTCCAAATTTGTCATCATGGTTGTTGTTTTCATGGTTTTCGAGGGTGCTGAGGCCGATATTGAGGTCAAAATGAAAATCCAATATGGCGGACGCAAAAATGTGCAAATTTTTTATCATGGGTGTCATTTATCAAAAGACAATTGCGCGTAAGACATATTAGCGTAAGACACTTGCGCAAAAGATACTTGTGCATAAAGCACTAAAGTGCGAAAGACTAGAGTGAAAGTAGCGCGAACAAAACGGCTATGTCTGCATTGTGCTATGTCTTTTGTTGTGGCAAAGCTGCTGGCTAAATGAAATAAAAACAGCAATAGCATAACCTGGGAGTACCTCCAAGCGGTGAAGGTGGTAACAGTATGAGGCCCGCTTGCACCACAAATCACTAAATACATTTGACGCTAAACGAATTTAAAACATCCTGCAATTTTATTCAGTTTCTTGAAGTTGACAGAGACTGAATAATGTTATTTATGGTGCAAGCGAAGCGGACCTATGTCTGGCTAAAACTCCCATCAAATTCACGCCTGCGGGCTTATGGTGTTGCTGTCTTTATTGATATATTTGTGTTTGGCAAGGTAGCCTACGCGGTAACGCAGGGGAACAGCCACATATCAATATGAGTTCCAACGACGATACTTTTTGTTCTAATCTACCCTCTCCTATTTTAATTAACTTCCATCAACGTGCCCCCTTATTACTACCATCATCCTTCTCGTCAACTACTCCTGTCATCTGCATCACCATCAGCTTCTCGTCAATTTCTACTGTCATCTCCACCACCATCACTTTCTCATCAACCGTTCGGCGCGGAGATTGGATAACCTACTTAGTGTCGCTTGGTGTCCAACTTTTAACCTTTTTAGGGTTCCGTACCCAAAGGGTAAAAACGGAACCCTATTACTAAGACTTCGCTGTCCGTCCGTCCGTCCGTCTGTCTGTCACCAGGCTGTATCTCAAGAACCGCGGTAGCTAGACAGTTGAAATTTTCACAGATGATGTATTTCTGTTGCCGCTATAACAATAAATACTAAAAACAAAATAAAATAAATATTTAAGGGGGGCTCCCATACAAAAAAAACGCAAAAAAACGTGTTTTTTTCGGCGTTTTTGCCGTCTGTCTGTCGCCAGGCTGTATCTCAAGAACCGCGGTAGCTAGACAGTTGAAATTTTCACAGATGATGTATTTCGGTTGCCGCTATAACAACAAATACTAAAAACAAAATAAAATAAATATTTAAGGGGGGCTCCCATACAAAAAAACGCAAAAAAAACGTGTTTTTTTCGGCGTTTTTGCCGTCTGTCTGTCGCCAGGCTGTATCTCAAGAACTGCGGTAGCTAGAGAGTTGAAATTTTTACAGATGATGTATTTCTGTTGCCGCTATAACAACAAATACTAAAAACAAAATAAAATTAATATTTAAGGGGGGCTCCCATGCAAAAAAACGTGTTTTTTTCGGCGTTTTTGCCGTCTGTCTGTCGCCAGGCTGTATCTCAAGAACTGCGGTAGCTAGACAGTTGAAATTTTTACAGATGATGTATTTCTGTTGCCGCTATAACAACAAATACTAAAAACAAAATAAAATTAATATTTAAGGGGGGCTCCCATGCAAAAAAACGTGTTTTTTTCGGCGTTTTTGCCGTCTGTCTGTCGCCAGGCTGTATCTCAAGAACCGCAGTAGCTAGACAGTTGAAATTTTCACAGATGATGTATTTCTGTTGCCGCTATAACAAAAAATACTAAAAACAAAATAAAATTAATATTTAAGGGGGGCTCCCATGCAAAAAATCGTGTTTTTTTCGGCGTTTTTGCCGTCTGTCTGTCGCCAGGCTGTATCTCAAGAACCGCGGTAGCTAGACAGTTGAAATTTTCACAGATGATGTATTTCTGTTGCCGCTATAACAACAAATACTAAAAACAAAATAAAATTAATATTTAAGGGGGGCTCCCATGCAAAAAAACGTTTTTTTTCGGCGTTTTTGCCGTCCGTCTGTCGCCAGGCTGTATCTCCAGAACCGCGGTAGCTAGACAGTCGAAATTTTCACAGATGATGTATTTCTGTTGCCGCTATAACAACAAATACTAAAAACAAAATAAAATAAATATTTAAGGGGGGCTCCCATACAACAAACGTGTTTTTTTCGGCGTTTCTGCCTTGTGGTACGGAACCCGTCGTGTGCGAGTGCGACTCGCACTTGGCCAGTTTTTTCTATATTTTTGAGAAAAATATAACATTGGGTAAAAATTATTGGAATGGATTCAGTTACTTATTCTGAACAAACTACACACATCAAAAGTGTCTAGGGATCAACATATATTTTTGCAATAACTTTTCTCCTGATTGATATTAATTAAAATTTTCTTTAAGGATTCATCAAATAAAGTGTTTTCGTTTGTCACAGTAACGATAAACCAAGTCACCTTTGCATTAATAAAGAAATTTGCCATTTTCCTAATAAAGGGATTTTTGACATTTGAACCACTAACACAAAAGTTCGAAAAAAAGACTGAAATAACAGTTTTCTTTAAAATTTTATTGGGTAACTTAAACAATTAATAATCCGTGTTTCTACCGCGAACACTAACAACACAAGAACATCGGTTTGGCATACTCAAAATGAGTTCATCCAAATCACGCTGTGGAATGGCCGCCCATGTTCGTTGCAACAACAAAAAAAGGTCTTCTTGCGACTGGATACCCTCCATATTCGGCAGAGCTCTTCTCTGTAGCATATCCCATGCATGCTCAATCGGGTTCAAGTCTGGCGACTGAGCAGGCCAGGGCAGGACATTGATGTTAGCTGCGGCGAGAGTCTGTCTTACAACTCTTGCGGTGTGCGGTCGTGCATTATCATGCATTAACTGAAATAAGGGACCGATTTGCACTTGTAGAGGAACGATGACGTCTGATACAATCGTCTCAGCATAAATTTGAGCGTTGAGGTTGCCTCTGATCCAAATCAACTCAGTTCTTCCGCCGATCCAAATACCCGCCCATACCATGATGGTTCCACCACTATAAGGATGGACTTCCTGGCAGGATTTTAATCGCTGTTGGCGTCCAGGGGTTCTCCAGTGTCGTATACGTCTTGTATCCGGTCTCATACCAAAACGAGACTCATCAGAAAAGCACACGAAACGCCATTGTTCTTCTGCCCAATTTCTGTGTTCAAGAGCCCATTGATATCGAATCCTACGATTGTGCATTGCTATAGGTGGTACCCGTAGCGGTCTTCGGGAATGAAGGTTCACTTCATGCAAGCGGTTTCTGACTGTTTGGTCGCTAATTAAGTTCCCTGAAGAGTGATGAAGCCTCACGGCTAACATCATGGCGGTTATTGTTGGAGCTCTTCGAGTTAAGATTTGAATGTATCGGTCTTGTCTCCGTGTGGTGCAGCGATACCGTCCTCCATGGCGCTCAGCCACGGTACCAGTGCTTCGGTAACGTGTCCAAAGTCGACTGATAACACTCTGACTTGTATTCAGAGCTAAAGCCACAGTACGTTGCCGGGAACCAGCTTCTATCATTCCCACGGCTCTGAGCATTTCTTCCCTGCTTAAATGACGTCGCCGCTCCATAATAACGTTGGTTTTAATCAGTAGTAGGGAAACAGTAGCACTAATAATGTCTTCAATGCGTTGTATGTTTTTATAGGGAAAATATAGACAGCTGATTTTCATCTTTTACTCGAATTTGATTCACAGTTCCTGATTCAAATTATGAAATGCACCAAAAAGGATCCATATAAATTTATAAAATCATAAATTTATTACAAAGCCACATCTCAATCTCAAAAAATCCGCATAAAAATGCTTGATCCCTAGACACTTTTGATGTGTGTATATTCAGGTTTCGCATACTTATACTAAAAACAAAGTTGTATAAATATAGTTTTGATAAAAATAATTATGAAAACACATATTGGAGATGCATTGACGATATAGGCGGCATGATAAAGGTGACAAGTGTCGGGGTCGATGCCACTTGTCTGGTGATTCAGTAACATTAAAATGCCAGCACAATCATGTTCCCAGTCGGGCAACGATTGAAAAAAGGGATATTATAATGCAACATGAAAAATCAGGCAATCCGAACGCAATTTGCACCTCAGCAGCTAATTGCAGATCATACCGCATCGGACCATCGCACAGTTGCGCGTGCTAAGTCCCCAGTACCACGTACTCTGGCCGCACTTAATGATCTCTTGGACTATATTCCAACAAACGATCTGTTTGCGGACGAATGGACGAAGATTTTGTCGGCATGTCAGGAGTACTGTGAGAGGGATGTATGAAAGTGTTGTTAACTTTTTACTTGGTTTTATATTCAATGTTTTATGTGTGTGTAAATTGTCTTTAATTTTTGTAATTGGTTATAAACCGTTTTAATTAAAGAATAAATAAATAAATAAATAAATAAATACCATTAGCACTGCATCAATTGAGTCAGCCGGAAAATTGCCTACAGTAACGTACTTGAAAAAGTGCATACAGGAATCGCAATGCAAATATTTCAGCCCCAGCGAACCCCTTTTCGCTTCTAACCCTCGAAATTCCTGATACTAACAGCAAAACCAGTCGTTTTTTTTTCTTTTTTAAAGTAGCACAGTTGGTGATACTTTATTTACATTACAATCTAGCCTATTAGCTAATAAGTAATATAAATACATATAACTTAAACTGATAAGTAACTATAAAATCCCACTAAAAACATTTTCATGTAAAATGTTGCCAATCGACCCCGCGACATGCAGCGCAGCAGTCAATCGCTTAACCACTGCGCCAACCGTGCCGACAAGGGAAGTTTTTAGACGGATTACGTCAGCAGCAAAGCCTAACGGAGCTAAAAATTTATCAAATTTTGTCAAGTGGCTCAAAACACAAATAGCCGTCCAAGATATGGGCAAGCTTCAATAAGATTAAAAGACTTGGTTGAGTCTATCAGGGAAAGACACCTATGATGAAAAATTTAAAATTTTTCACGTCCGCCATCTTGGATTTTTATTTTGACCCCACTATCGACTTCAGCGCCCTCGAAAACCACGAAAACGACACCGATCACGCAAACTTTGAACATTTTCGCGTCCGCCATCTTGAATTTTCATTTTGACATCACTATCGGCTTCAGCACCCTCGAAAACCATGAAAACGACACCCATGATGAAAAATTTTAAACTTTTCACGTCCGCCATCTTTGATTTTCATTTTGACCTCACTATCGGCTTCAGCACCCTCGAAAACCATGAAAACGACACCCATGATGAAAAATTTGAAACTTTTCACGTCCGCCATCTTGGATTTTCAATTTGGCCTCACTATCGGCTTCAGCACCCTCGACAACCATGAAAACGACACCCATGATGACAAATTTGAAAAATCTTTTCAGCCGCCATCTTGGATTTTAATTTCGACTTTTCTATCGGCTTTACAACTTTCGAAAATCATAAACGATATCCATGATGAAGCATTGGTGAATTGTGGGTGTACTATACACTCCTGCCCAACCCTTTGAAAGAATACATGCGTGATGTTATGGAGAAATCTCATTTTCCTCAACTTTGTCGCGCAACTGTCTCGTCGCGCAAGCGGATTCGCGCGTCTGCTTCGCTTCTGAACTGTTCGCCAAACGTCTCTTTTTACTGTAAAGAACTTTAATAATTATTCTAAAAATATACAAAATAAATAAAAAAAAAAACAATAAAAATATCCTAAGACTAAAAAAAAACAATGATAATATCATAAAACTTAAAAACCAATACGAATTCCCTGATAAGACTCAACTTGGTTTCGAACCCGATAACTCGCTATTCAGAATCTGTGCAAAAACCACTCGACCAAGCGAGCCTTGTTACAAGCGATGAATTTACGCAATGCGTTGTACAAAATAGCCTAGTAACTATTTGTTTAGAGTTTCATTTTTTCTGTTCGTGTACCTCTTTTGTCAATATAAAAATTACTTATATTACTACTTCCATGGGACGTATTGGTTTGTTAGTATAGAAGTGATTTTTTGCTGGCCTCCGACATTTTTGTTTGATGATAATATGAAATGAACGGGTTGCGAGGCAAAGCGACATACGTCCGTCTAGCAGCGCGCCTAAGCGATCACTGTCGGAATGCGTACATAAGAAAGATAAGCGCGATTTCGCGACGCTCGTACATTTTTACAAACCACAAAATAATTAATTACTTAAAAATAAGTTGAGTTGTCAAAAATATTAGACAACCAAGTTTTGTATTTTGATATGATACGTTATTGTTATAAATTTTACCAACGTACGTTGGTAAATAATTCAGATTTTTTTGTTGGAAGATCAGTTTAGGAGGTTAGTTTACCATTTTTTTGTATCGAGAAAACTTTTCGAAAACGTGTTTTGAAAACAACGAAGTTTTAGGAAATATGTTCAAGATTAACATATATTTTTTCCGCTGTCTCAAACTGTATAGATTTGGCTAAAAAATTGTTGGAGACAAGCCTATTTGGGTCTATTCAGCGCCTTAAGAGTGCTCAGTAGTGTGATTGTGTTCTTTTAATTAGTGTTTTGAGTTGTAATTAGTGTTGTAAAATAAATTGTTATTTTTGGTTATTAAATCGGCAGTTTTTATTGTCACGAACCCGAAGCTCGTAACAGTATTTATATTTGTGGTTTAAAATTAATGTCACTGAGAACTGGAAAATTCCTAAAAATATGTATGAATGATGTAATGATAAGCGTTGCGAAAAGACTAACATTGTAACAGTTATTAATTGTGTTAGTTTCATTATGGAATTTTGAGAGAAATAATCTAAATCTATATATATAAAATGGTAAACTGACTGACTGACTGATTGTTGATATATCAACACACAGCCCAAACCGCTGGTCCTAGAGACATGAAACTTGGAGGGTGTGTTCTTTGTGAATAGTAGGTATCCACTAAGAAAGGGTTTTTCGAAATTCCACCCTTAAGAGGGTGAAATTTCACGCGGACGAAGTCGCGGGCAGAAGCTAGTATGTATATAAAACTCAAAGAGTCAAAGGTGACTGACTGACATAGTGATCTATCAACGCACAGCCCAAACCACTGGACGGATCGGGCTGAAATTTGGCATGCAGGTAGATGTTATGACGTAGGCATCCGCTAAGAAAGGATTTTTCGAAATTCCACCCATAAGAGGGTGAATGGGGGGAGGGTGAAATTTCACGCGGACGAAGTCGCGGGCGGAAACATTCGATATCAGCGTGTCCAACCGAGTTCATTTTTGTAAGATAAGTTGCTGGTCTCAGGGCTGCAGGGTTAACAGCGTTAATTACTGTACGTGATTTATTGGTAGCTAAATTTTAACGCAACCTTTTTTTAGATAAATGCTACAACAACAAGCGCATTACCTACTTCAAGTAAAACGTTGACCAACAGAGCGCTGCACAGATCGTACAGCATATCATTAGTATCGAGTTGCTCGCACACTTACGTGACGCAAACTTCTCTAACATTTACATAACACGATCTTCTTAGGCCTCTGCCTCGAATCTTGCGGGGCGGCGGCGGCGGCGGCGGAGGCGCGGGAGCGGCGCGCGAGCGGCGCGGGCAACGCAGACCCGTTTGTCGAAACCACCGTCCAGCGGGCAGATCATAGACTAATATTTATAAATGGGGCAGATCGCGCGGCACTATAGCGGCGTAGTGTTGTGTTCGTGTCGTCGAGATATTTGTTTTTATTCGTGAACGAAATGTCTGAACAGCGCGGCGACAACATCTTTTTGATTCAAATTTATCCCTAACGCTCGATTTGTTGTCGGAAAAAGAAAGTAAATCTCTAATGCAGACGCGCGGGCCAAAGAGTAAAGTAACCATAGAGGCGCGGGCGGTCACCGGTTGACTGGAGTGCAACGCTCGTTGCCCGCTCCCACGCCGCTGTTTTCGAGGGCCGGTCCATTTTATTTTACGCATTAGATCTTAGATCCTGCCGCTCCCGCACCGCCGCCGCCGCACCGCTGCCCTCATGATTCGAGGCAGAGGCCTTAAAGGTTGCAGTCGGGTCGCAAACATCTTTTATGTTATTTATCTCATTGTATGGCTCGATGTATGGCCCCCACATTTAGTTAAGTGGTTCGGTGATGGACTGCCCCGCTTCGCGTACACGTTACAGCGTTACGTCATCACAGTTCTTATTCGTTTAATCGAACAATAGGAAACTGCGACTACAGCCATGATTGCGATTCACATTATCTAGTTTTTATAATATATCGGATGATTCAAAGCCATATCTAGTTAAAAACCTGAATATATGCGCCAAGTTGGCACAGTGGCAACAAGCACAAGTTCGAACCAATCTTTATGAGGGCTGGTCTCTGGATCTTGGTTTTGAGCCCCTCTATTTTATGTAATTCGTCTTTGTAAGATTGGGGGACAAAAGTATAAAGAACAATGGGCGTTTTTGTATGAACCACGTCCACGTCCCTACCCTTGTAGCATCTTAAGTTTTGTATGGAAACATGTATATTGTTATAAAGATAACAAATGTGAACAAATAAATGAATGAATGAATGGGAGAATGCGAGAATATGGTATTTTATGTAAAATCATTTTACTTAATTATTTTTAATTTCCTGTATTCCAATTAATAAACTATGTTTGGGGATAAATGAATAAACAAATGTGAACTAAATATATTATATTGTATTTCGGCTTTGTACAATAACATCGTCCCAGGCACTTGCAGGACCATCGAAATTGTCTAAATAAGTACCTGCCGGTCGATTCTATAAAAATCTCACCGTAAACTTAGGTGAAGTGTTTGTTTTTGCTAGGAATTGACACTATTGACAGCTCACTCCACGCTCACTTCACCTAAGTTTTCACGGTGAGATGGTTACAGAATCGCACTGCAGATAATGTGTATGGTATGTGCGCAAGCACCAACAGTCCTCCTACCCGTTAAGCATGAGCAATAATATTCTTTTATGGCAGATCTGCCCTCCAAGGTGGAATCGATCAGTAAATAACTGTAATAAGTTTTATTTGAGATGTGCCTCGATGAGATACGACCTCTCAGGAGCATACAATCTTCCGTTTGAATGTCATACTGTGTCATACTTGGACTTGGTGTCATGCACACTTCCATATGATATGCACCTCCTCGCATATGTTCGCTAACATAAGAGCGCGCCAGGCTCAAATAATAGGTCCCCAAACAAAACAAAATAACGTCTTCTTCGGTGAGGACAAGAAACGGAATATCAGCTACAGCGTTCATTGCCGCTCGCTGGTGGTTAACGTTTTCTGCTGTGACGTGGTTCCCAGCCTGTTGGGAACATTAATTCTTTGCTGTATTAATTCTGCAATAATTGTCGCATAGCGGACATCTTTTAAAGGTTGTCGGAATGAATTGAGCAAGGCTCCAGCTATGCGAAAGTCTGTAAATAAATGTGGTAAGGATTTGTTGAACAATTGGTTTCGAAATATCTTATAATACCTTTTGAACCATCCATTTATGACTTCTACGACAGGAAATCGGGTGAGCCGCAAGGCGCTAGGTAATAATAAAATGCCTTTGTTCCTGCGCGCGCGCTTTTGTTTGACTCTGATTCTGTCTGTCTCGCTTACTCATACGTCTCGCCGCGTAAAATATGAAACATCGACGGAGTAGTACATAATTAAAATTAAATTAATATAATTATTTAAATTAAATTGAAGATACATGAATTCTATATAAAAAATATGTAGCGTTTGTATTTTGATTTCTGAATCTCAATAACATTTTTCCACCATGTTTTACAGGTTTGCTGTCATACAATGAAATGTTACACTTTTCAAGTACTTTCATTTGATATAGTATAGATGGGAGTGCTACAAGGGTAAGGGCGGTCGGCCAGGTCCAGGTGGTGGGGCCGCCGAACGCCGCGCCGCCCGCCAAGCGGCGAGCAGGCCCGCGGGGGCCCGGCGCGGCCTTGAGGCTCAAGGTCGCCCGCGACTCTTCGGCGGCGACCTCTCCTCGCTTACAGACATACTTGAATCGATTTCTAACTCCATTACTTATCTATTATTTAGAGACGTCTGTATTAGTTAAAACATCAATAATAAATTATGTTTATGTAAACTGAATATTATGTATTTTGTTTTTTCCATGACTCATTTTGTCTTTTCCCACGGATATCGCTGCCTCCCTTGTAATATTTTAGGTACATCACAGACGGTTCCGCTTTTTTAATGATGAAACGAGACGTAGAACCGATCTGCTAGCCGCGCGGCGGAATCTAATTTTAATTACATGTCAACCTGCACGTGGAGGTTGCTAGTGTTGAACTGTTGACTACACGACATTAAGTTCTGCGCATCGACAAATCGATACATAGAAAATAGATTGAATACTGTAGTCTGACATAATGTACACGCACGCTCACGTGGAACAATTGAAGAAGGTGAGGTCAAGGGGCATGACGTCCAAGTGGCGTGTTGGTATTGACGTCACGAATCCATTAGAAACAGGAATGGTTCCACGATGTTACTCAATACTCAATACACGTTACACGTGGCAGTGAGTGACACTTGTATACGCTCATTTCAATAGCTTTTGGAGATGATCTCTATCGGCCGATCGATCAGTCGGATCAATATTGCACAAACACCGGACTGTGTCGGTCGGGTAATGCGCGAGGATCGCGTGTGAACAGAACTGCTCCGACACTTGCGCGCAATTTCTAATGACCGTTATTGCAAAAATCCCTTCTTCACTATTAACAGTTTCCTTTACGCGCTTCTTCAATAGGTTGTAATTTATCGACTTTCCGGTGGATTGTGATTTATTTTACTTAAGTTTAATTGTTACCGTCGTATGTGTGTGTAAGAAAATCAGGGATGATAACTGATGAAGAAACAGTAGAACAAGCAAGCTATGACTTGCTAAAGCAGTCGTATAGTAGAGACGGCTCGGTGATCGATAACGAGGTCAGCACTCAGCACGAGCCCGCCGGCGGCGCACAGTGTTGTTATTGCCTCGAAAAACGGACATCCTCTTTTTATTACCTTTTCCGATAGAACAGGTTATTTTAAAAGTAAGAGTAAAATACCCGTGTTCCAATTTTACAACAAACACGAGTAAAAAAAATTTTAACTTTTTTTTTAACTTATCTAAATTAATTAATTACAAAAAAAATACGCATTATTTTAACTTTTTCTTTATTATGTGTAATAAAGCTACAGTAAAGGTATTTGAAAAAAAATACAAAAGAATACTAACTAGTACAGATGTAAAGAAATATGCTTTTTTTGTGTTTTTAGATTTTGTTTTTTCATGGTTGTATCTTTGCTTAGTTGGATTCAATATTTATTGTACTTAAATCATATTTAGACCCAAACCAATCACTAAAAAAATTTACACATCCAAATTTCGCGTTATCTAGGAGTTATTCACTTCTAAAGTTTTTTCTGATAATTTTGATTTTAGGGTTATCACTTCACAAAAAAATAATATTTTTTGTTTGTAGGTTTAAATTTTATGTTGGATTTTATTTTATTATAGAATAACACGATACGTAATACGTATACATATTTATACCCACACTCATAATTTTACAAATAATATTCTTATATCTTTTTATTAGTTTTACTTCGAACTAATCGTACAACTAAAGTTAATTATTTATACTAATATTTTTTCATGCTTTATTGCATGTTAAGCCGGAGACGAACAGGGTGAAGCACACCTTACATGAAACATTTCGAGCTTCTTTAGACCACCTAAATCTATTAGACCTAAGACTCTTAACAATTGCAAACAAATAATTGACTTTGAAAACTTGCCAAGTTGCATAATTTAAGTCAACGGGGTACTCCGCGTTTCCACCATATAGACAAGTACAGACGCCAGCAGGTCAACCTACCCGAAACTGTCAGATTTTCCCAATCAACCTTGAACCTTATGCTTTAGCAATAAAGTCGAAAATCTATAAAAGAAATCTGACAGATTGTAGTAACTTGATGTGCTGGCGTCTGTACATGTAGCAAAAAAATTATGTTACCTAACATCTCCAGTACAAGTATCTGAAAGAGAGGCTTTTGTAATGTTATATGGTCTGCTCTCCCACACTTTTTCAAGACTCGTTCTTTCATGTGAAGATATTATTTCTTTACACTGTCCCCAAAAAAATACACAAACTTTGAACTGTATTTTCGAAGGATCTTGGGAATTGATGGGAGTACAGGTCAATCATTTTATAAACAAAGCTTCTCCGAAGATCGAGAAGACGAAAACAGCCTGTTTGCCACCATATTTATTCCTTTACGAATAACTACAGATACCGGTCAGATTTTTTTGATGAACCCTACATCTGAGTCTTACAGATTTTGTCGCCCGTTACATATTCAATATCGTAAAGAGAGCAAAAATTTAATACTTGCCGAAAAAAAAACGGGTAGACGACCAAATAAAAGAAATAGACAGCATTTGCGTAAAATCATCAAAAAATCTAACATTAACAGCAATAAAAATTAACTTTACTTGACCATTATTGACGGTGAAGTGCTCAATATAATCACTAACACTTCATAACAACTAAGATGCCCATTTCGTAAGGCGACTTCCTCTCAATTTAATAAGTTAGACATTGTGCTTTCTCAAGCCTCAGATGAATCACTTATAAAGTACGGAATAAGTCCTTTGCACGCTTGGATACGTGTCTTAGAATTCTTGCTTCATCTAGGATACAAGATGCAAGTAAAACAATGGAGGATACCTCAATTCCCCGGAGCATAAAATTGTGGAAGAAACTAAAAAAAAGGTGCAACAAGAGGTAAGGCAGGCAGGTAAGGTAGGCACCACCAACGATGGTAATACTGTTCGCATAGCATTGTCTAACAAAAACCGTGACACGTTTGTAGACATATTAAACATTCCTCAATGGCTACTTGACGATTTATTTACAATATTAGTAGTTTTATCTTATGGGCTACCAGTTGATATCGAAAAATTTGGGAATTCTTGTATGTCACTGGCTATTAAGTACGTCCAAAATTTTGAATGGTATCCTATGATGGTTACCTTGCACAAAATTTTAGTCCATGGTAAAGACATCATGCAAAACTCTGCAAAGCCTGAGGGTTTACTCTCAGAACAAGCGGGAGAAGCAAGAAATAAGTTTTGGAGGTCTGACAGAGAGCATCATACTCGAAAGTTTGATAGAGTTACAACCATGACTGCCAGGCACTACTAACGTCAGATCCATTTATTTCGAATGTCAGATTAAAGCAACGGCAAGCAAAATTAAGACGGATGCCATTACCACCCGCCGTTCTCCAATTGTTAAAACCGTACGAAATACCAAGGGAAGAGGTTGCGGTCCAAGATAGGGATAGCTTAAGGACGCGTTTACGAATTGACGCGCTTCAATTTTAGGTATTGAGTCTCACTACTACACGTGCACGGCTCACACACACAGCGACATGCGCGAAGCGGTGAAATTATGAGTAAACTGACACGACTTGATACTTGAGCCTAATTTTATTTAATTTTTGCCATGTATTTTTTTTTAATATTTACTTAATTTCACTGGACAGTGATTAATCAAGTACTTGCCAAAGTACGTACCTATGTATTAATTGGAACTAATAGCCGAGCTGAGCTAGATGTGCCGAGTTTGGGCTCATTTCGTTAGTTATGTTGAGACCTTACCTCCGGACTTGATGGAGTGACCTGCAGGTGTAATTCAAAGACTACTACTGGAACTAATAGCCGAGCTGAGCTAGGTGTGCCGAGTTTGGGCTCATTTTGTTGGTTATGTTGAGACCTTACCTCCGGACTAGATCGCGTGACCTGCAGGTGTACTTCGAAGACTGCTACTGGAACTAATAGCCGAGCTGAGCTAGGTGTGCCGAGTTTGGGCTCATTTCGTTGGTTATGTTGAGACCTTACCTCCGGACTTGATGGAGTGACCTGCAGGTGTACTTCGAAGACTGCTACTGGAACGAATAGCCGAGCTGAGCTAGGTGTGCCGAGTTTGGGCTCATTACGTTAGTTATTTTGAGACCTTACCTCCGGACTTGATGGAGTGACCTGCAGGTGTAATTCGAAGACTGCTACTGGAACTAATAGCCGAGCTGAGCTAGGTGTGCCGAGTTTGGGCTCATTTCGTTGGTAATGTTGAGACCTTACCTCCGGACTTGATGGAGTGACCTGCAGGTGTACTTCGAAGACTGCTACTGGAACTAATAGCCAAGCTGAGCTAGGTGTGCCGAGTTTGGGCTCATTTCGTTGGTTATGTTGAGACCTTACCTCCGGACCTGATGGAGTGACCTGCAGGTGTAATTCGAAGACTGCTACTGGAACTAATAGCCGAGCTGAGCTAGGTGTGCCGAGTTTCGGCCCTTTTTGGTAGTTATGTTGAGACCTTACCTCCGGACTAGATCGCGTGACCTGCAGGTGTACATCGAAGACTGCTACTGGAACTAATAGCCGAGCTGTGCTAGGTATGCCGAGTTTGGGCTCATTTCGTTGGTTATGTTGAGACCTTACCTCCGGACTTGATGGAGTGACCTGCAGGTGTACTTCGAAGACTGCTACTGGAACTAATAGCCGAGCTGAGCTAGGTGTGCCGAGTTTGGGCTCATTTCGTTGGTTATGTTGAGACCTTACCTCCGGACCTGATGGAGCGACCTGCAGGTGTAATTCGAAGACTGCTACTGGAACTAATAGCCGAGCTGAGCTAGGTGTGCCGAGTTTCGGCCCTTTTTGGTAGTTATGTTGAGACCTTACCTCCGGACTAGATCGCGTGACCTGCAGGTGTACATCGAAGACTGCTACTGGAACTAATAGCCGAGCTGAGCTAGGTATGCCGAGTTTGGGCTCATTTCGTTAGTTATGTTGAGACCTTACCTCCGGACTTGATGGAGTGACCTGCAGGTGTACTTCGAAGACTGCTACTGGAACTAATAGCCGAGCTGAGCTAGGTGTGCCGAGTTTGGGCTCATTACGTTAGTTATGTTGAGACCTTACCTCCGGACTTGATGAAGTACACCTTCAGGTCACTCCATCCAGTCCGGAGGTAAGGTCTCAACATAACTACCAAAAAGGGCCGAAACTCGGCACACCTAGCTCAGCTCGGCTATTAGTTCCAGTAGCAGTCTTTCAAGTACACCTGCAGATCACTCCATCAAGTCCGGAGGTAAGGTCTCAACATAACTAACGAAATGAGCCCAAACTCGGCACACCTAGCTCAGCTCGGCTATTAGTTCCAGTAGCAGTCTTCGAAGTACACCTGCAGGTCACGCGATCTAGTCCGGAGGTAAGGTCTCAACATAACTACCAAAAAGGGCCGAAACTCGGCACACCTAGCTTAGCTCGGCTATTGGTTCCAGTGGCAGTCTTCGAAGTACACCTGCAGGTCACTCCATCAGGTCCGGAGGTAAGGTCTCAACATAACCAACGAAATGAGCCCAAACTCGGCACACCTAGCTCAGCTCGGCTATTAGTTCCAGTAGCAGTCTTCGAATTACACCTGCAGGTCACTCCATCAAGTCCGGAGGTAAGGTCTCAACATAACCAACGAAATGAGCCCAAACTCGGCACACCTAGCTCAGCTCGGCTATTAGTTCCAGTAGCAGTCTTCGAAGTACACCTGCAGGTCACTCCATCAGGTCCGGAGGTAAGGTCTCAACATAACCAACGAAATGAACCCAAACTCGGCACACCTAGCTCAGCTCGGCTATTAGTTCCAGTAGCAGTCTTCGAATTACACCTGCAGGTCACTCCATCAAGTCCGGAGGTAAGGTCTCAACATAACCAACGAAATGAGCAGAAACTCGGCACACCAGGCTCAGCTCGGCTATTAGTTCCAGTAGTAGTCTTTGAATTACACCTGCAGGTCACTCCATCAAGTCCGGAGGTAAGGTCTCAACATAACTAACGAAATGAGCCCAAACTCGGCACGTCTAGCTCAGCTCGGCTATTAGTTCCAGTAGCAGTCTTCGAAGTACACCTGCAGGTCACGCGATCTAGTCCGGAGGTAAGGTCTCAACATAACTACCAAAAAGGGCCGAAACTCGGCACACCTAGCTCAGCTCGGCTATTAGTTCCAGTAGCAGTCTTCGAAGTACACCTGCAGGTCACTCCATCAGGTCCGGAGGTAAGGTCTCAACATAACCAACGAAATGAGCCCAAACTCGGCACACCTAGCTCAGCTCGGCTATTAGTTCCAGTAGCAGTCTTCGAAGTACACCTGCAGGTCACTCCATCAGGTCCGGAGGTAAGGTCTCAACATAACCAACGAAATGAGCCCAAACTCGGCACACCTAGCTCAGCTCGGCTATTAGTTCCAGTAGCAGTCTTCGAATTACACCTGCAGGTCACTCCATCAAGTCCGGAGGTAAGGTCTCAACATAACTAACGAAATGAGCCCAAACTCGGCACACCTAGCTCAGCTCGGCTATTAGTTCCAGTAGCAGTCTTCGAAGTACACCTGCAGGTCACTCCATCAGGTCCGGAGGTAAGGTCTCAACATAACCAACGAAATGAGCCCAAACTCGGCACACCTAGCTCAGCTCGGCTATTAGTTCCAGTAGCAGTCTTCGAATTACACCTGCAGGTCACTCGTTCAAGTCCGGAGGTAAGGTCTCAACATAACCAACGAAATGAGCAGAAACTCGGCACACC
This sequence comes from Oligia latruncula, assembly GCA_948474745.1. Taxonomy (NCBI): domain Eukaryota; kingdom Metazoa; phylum Arthropoda; class Insecta; order Lepidoptera; family Noctuidae; genus Oligia; species Oligia latruncula. The sequence continues at coordinate 206,405 of OX419705.1, forward strand.
AGGCTCAGCTCGGCTATTAGTTCCAGTAGTAGTCTTTGAATTACACCTGCAGGTCACTCCATCAAGTCCGGAGGTAAGGTCTCAACATAACTAACGAAATGAGCCCAAACTCGGCACGTCTAGCTCAGCTCGGCTATTAGTTCCAGTAGCAGTCTTCGAAGTACACCTGCAGGTCACGCGATCTAGTCCGGAGGTAAGGTCTCAACATAACTACCAAAAAGGGCCGAAACTCGGCACACCTAGCTCAGCTCGGCTATTAGTTCCAGTAGCAGTCTTCGAAGTACACCTGCAGGTCACTCCATCAGGTCCGGAGGTAAGGTCTCAACATAACCAACGAAATGAGCCCAAACTCGGCACACCTAGCTCAGCTCGGCTATTAGTTCCAGTAGCAGTCTTCGAATTACACCTGCAGGTCACTCCATCAAGTCCGGAGGTAAGGTCTCAACATAACTAACGAAATGAGCCCAAACTCGGCACACCTAGCTCAGCTCGGCTATTAGTTCCAGTAGCAGTCTTCGAAGTACACCTGCAGGTCACTCCATCAAGTCCGGAGGTAAGGTCTCATCATAACTAACGAAATGAGCCCAAACTCGGCACACCTAGCTCAGCTCGGCTATTAGTTCCAGTAGCAGTCTTCGAAGTACACCTGCAGGTCACTCCATCAAGTCCGGAGGTAAGGTCTCAACATAACTAACGAAATGAGCCCAAACTCGGCACACCTAGCTCAGCTCGGCTATTAGTTCCAGTAGCAGTCTTCGAAGTACACCTGCAGGTCACTCCATCAGGTCCGGAGGTAAGGTCTCAACATAACCAACGAAATGAGCCCAAACTCGGCACACCTAGCTCAGCTCGGCTATTAGTTCCAGTAGCAGTCTTCGAATTACACCTGCAGGTCACTCGTTCAAGTCCGGAGGTAAGGTCTCAACATAACCAACGAAATGAGCAGAAACTCGGCACACCAGGCTCAGCTCGGCTATTAGTTCCAGTAGTAGTCTTTGAATTACACCTGCAGGTCACTCCATCAAGTCCGGAGGTAAGGTCTCAACATAACTAACGAAATGAGCCCAAACTCGGCACGTCTAGCTCAGCTCGGCTATTAGTTCCAGTAGCAGTCTTCGAAGTACACCTGCAGGTCACGCGATCTAGTCCGGAGGTAAGGTCTCAACATAACTACCAAAAAGGGCCGAAACTCGGCACACCTAGCTCAGCTCGGCTATTAGTTCCAGTAGCAGTCTTCGAAGTACACCTGCAGGTCACTCCATCAGGTCCGGAGGTAAGGTCTCAACATAACCAACGAAATGAGCCCAAACTCGGCACACCTAGCTCAGCTCGGCTATTAGTTCCAGTAGCAGTCTTCGAATTACACCTGCAGGTCACTCCATCAAGTCCGGAGGTAAGGTCTCAACATAACTAACGAAATGAGCCCAAACTCGGCACACCTAGCTCAGCTCGGCTATTAGTTCCAGTAGCAGTCTTCGAAGTACACCTGCAGGTCACTCCATCAAGTCCGGAGGTAAGGTCTCATCATAACTAACGAAATGAGCCCAAACTCGGCACACCTAGCTCAGCTCGGCTATTAGTTCCAGTAGCAGTCTTCGAAGTACACCTGCAGGTCACTCCATCAAGTCCGAAACGAAATAATAATATTATGAATTTATAATCCCTACTTACTTCTAGAAAAATTATAAGACTGTGAATAAAATCTCTCCTTGGGTAGTAGGTAGGTACATTATAGAATGCGTGAAGTATCATGTTTGGTATGTCAAATATTTTGTATCCGTACAGCGATCTTTTTCAGCACAAGCTGCTGCTTACAAGCGACACAGAGTCCACTCACGACGGCGGCTGAGCGCAGACTAATATTTCATTACAAATTTTTGTGCAATAAACCAAGACAGTGACCAGTAAAATAACCCTTATTTCAATCCAATAAGATTCACGCGTTACAGCTAAATATGTGAAAAAATAGACTCCGATTTTTATTTTTTTCTGAGCCTATTTGTAACATTTTGATAGTTCTTTTTAGTACCTTTTTGAGTTGAACATGTCTGCTTACATAAAATATTTTTAAATAAATAAATTTATGTTATTAAATAGAAGAAAAATATCCCCAAAGTCAGCACGATATCGTCGATTTTGTGTGAAGAGGCAACGGAAATTATTTTTTACTATATTAAAAACCAACATTTTTTAATAAAAAATAGCTACCATTTGAAGATGAAGGAGTAAACTATCTGTGGTAATTATTAGTTACATTTGGTTTAGTCTCATTTTGCTGCAAAGTGTACCGTAAAACTACTTATTTTTGTCAGATTCGTAAACGCGTCCTTAAGCACAAAATACAGAGAGTACAGAAGGCAATGTATGTACTTCACTTTTCATACTTAGCCTCGGCGGTCGCGCTATGGTTGTCAACTTTGGCTTATGCACAAAAAGCTATCGTGGTAGTGGCACTCGTATTTAGTTATTTGATTTATTGTTGAGCTTATTCTACAATATTAAAACAAAACAATAAACATAGTATTACAATATAAAAAAATTACACAACAAAAACATAAAATTTTACATTTGCCAAATTTCATTATCGAAAATCCCTAATAACTTCAAAAAGGATTACCCTATTTACACAATTTATTTTGCCCTATCCGTTTTAGACCTAAACCTATCAAATGACACTAAAAACAACACAATATCTACTCAAACAAAAAATCATGTTTTCAACTTACGTAATAGTTGGTGGCGTGAATTTACCTTACAAAAAAGTTACTTTGTTTATACTGATTCAAAATAGGTAACTATTATATAAATCGAACTTAGATAGCCATTTTTTTGTTGCTCCATTTTTGCACTTCACAGACGCGTGTCTCAAGCGGATGGCACCCGAGCTCGCACTACTCCCAACCAGTCCGAGATAACGTGTCCGTGAGCGGTGTCTATGTTTGCGTTGCTCGAGCGCACTTTTTATGTAGATTGACTTCTGTATTTTGTGGCTTAAGTGACGAAGAAGACGTACTTAATGCAAAGTCATAAAGGCTGGAATGACGATAGTACTGAATTTTTACCTACGGAAAATGATAATTAAAGTAGGTATTTAAGCATGTGAAGTCTGTAAATATTTGTAATAACAAGTACGTATTTACAGAATTGTAATCATTAGAATCATTAATACATGTTCTCATCACATCTTAAAAATAAACATATAAAAAACATTAAAAATATATAAAAAAAACATTAAAAAATATAAAAAATAGTAGCCCACCGGTATAGGGAACAGGATCCCATTATTATGTTATTAGTATTTTTTTCAATAACAAAACATTTTTTTTTAAATACGACTTGTGCCAACCCTAGCGCCTAAATTTCAGAATCCTGTAAATTCTAGATACCATAAGATTTGGATATGATATTTTAAATTGGTACTTCTTAGTGTCAAAGCAACAGCTTGTCTCAATATTGAATCCAAATGCCATGAAATAAGCCCATAAAAAAATGAAATCGAAAATATAAAAATTTCGATGTTACTCACTACACCGGCTCGATAAAAATTTATAGTTTGCTTGATAATTTACTTAATATAGAGCATCAAGTAATTGCAATCAAATATGTAACAAAAACGGATTGGATCTAAAGTTATTGCGATTTCTATGGTTTTTATGGAAACCAGAGAAAAAATATTAAAAAAATTATATCTCTAGATTGGGACAAAATTGTCACACGGGTATTTTACTCTTACTTTTAAAATAACCTGTTCTATCGGATAAGTTAATAAAAAGGGGATGTCCGTTTTTCGAGGCATTAACAACACTGTGCGGCGGCGGCGCCGGCGACGCCGCGACGCCGACGGGGCGGTCGGCGCCTTCTCAGACGTCAGTGCGACATCGAAGCACACAACGTGAGCGTAGTGTGCAAAATTGCATATTTCACCATTTGTGTCCACCTCTACGAATCAAATTATGAAGACATGTAGTCGTTGGGTGGCCTATTTCGAGCTGGGCCTACATGACTAGTAGGCGGGGCTGTAGCTGTGCTGTGGCAGTGGTAACGTAACGACACCGCTGCACCGCGTCATAGTAAAAACATATAAGTAGGCCGACTCGAGCCCCGAGCGAGCGATAATAGTGTTATGAGCTTCGGATTCGTGACAATAAAAACTGCCGATTTAATAACCAAAAAATAACAATTTAATCAACAACACTAATTACAACTCAAACACACTAATTAAATAAACACAATCACACTAATGATCACTCTTAATTCGCACTTGAAGATCGCTTAGATGTTTTCGCTAGTCTCGCTGTATCAAAACTGTGTCGGTCGTCGCGCATCCCGGCCTTATATAGTGCCGCAGATAGTTCGAGAACCTTCCATTGTAGAAACATCTAGAATGTTCGAGTACATACCGGCCCCGACCGACTAGGTGTCGATAGTTCGAGAAAGTTCTACAAAGTTCCAGTATCGAATTTTCTAGAACGATCATGCATGACTCGACTAGTTCTGCTACTCGATACTAGATGGCGCTAGTGGTAACTAATGTCACCATGTACCAGGCATTAATTGTGGCGCGCAACAATAGCCTAAACACGTAGGGCTGTCACTTATAGTTTACTAGCTGACCCAGCGAATTTCGTACCCCGCCCCGGCCCGCCAGCCGCTCTGTTCCCGCTTTTTAAATCTCTGATATCTTCTAAAATATTCATTTTAATGATATGCCGTAAAGGGCAATTTTGATCTTCATGAAATGCACAACGTATTTAATGTATTTAATTGGATAAGGAATAATACTGTATTGTTTAAAATAGCTTGGTAAATAACCCATATTTTTTTGTAATACGTAAAAGATAAAAATGGTTACTGTGGGTTATCCGTAAGAGATAAACATATACCATCGCCGACTTTTTTATTGATATTTTTAAGATAAACAATTCCGTAGTACATTAATTTGATCTATCTCGTAAGGTTTGGCCAGCGTTTGCAATGCAAGCCTCCACCCCTTATCCTTTTGGCACTGATATTATCCATTATATCTTCAATTCTTATTAAATCAAGTTGAGTATTTAAAGCCGCAACACTAGATAGATATCCGGTGACGGTATCGCCATGGCCCCAAATATGGCAGGATTGGCAAGGTCGCCATGTAAGGATGGGACTTGGGAGACAAGTGAAACACCTGAGATCTGAGTAGATATTGAATATAATGAGATTAATTACACGGATTAGAAGGTATACATGTAATACACATCTATAGTTACTACATCTCAGCACAAAAATATGTTTTTTACAACGTCACATTACAAATCTTTGAATTTCTCGGCTTTTCTCTACTACAATTATGCATGTATTATACATAAAAACCTTCCTCTTGAATCACTGTATCTATTAATAAAAACAGCATCAAAATTTTGTAGTTTTAACGATCTGAGCATAGATAGGGACAGACAGACAGCGGGAAGCGACTTTGTTATTATGTAGTGATTCAATCGTCAAAAATGCATAGTAAATCTCTATAAAAAAAAATTCCCCTGTAGGGTAAACATCAGGAATCTTTAATACTTACAAAGTTGTTTTTAATTATTTTTTCTACTTAGACCTGACTACATTTTTTTTATTACCTACGTCATGTTATCTGTTTAGTTATTTGAAAAATTACGATCGAAATATGATTAATTATAACGCGGTTTTACTGAACCATGTACCCATTTATTCAAATAAATTATTATGAAATTGTTAAAAGAGGTAGGTAGGTTCACGTACAAATTATTACGAGCAGCAGGGCAGCGGCGGAGCGTGCGCGGGCGCGGGCGGTATTACGTACGGCGCGGGTGTAGTCACCCACGACTGGTGCACCTTTAGCAACGATAAAATTATGTTAGTGTGTGCGTGCGACGACGCATACGTACGAGCGCGCTCGCATACAAACCGTGTTCGGTGCGTTTCTATGAAGATAACCTACTTATATGTTTTTACTATGACCGCGTCTAGCACATTGACATAGTTTTATCTCGCATTTCTTCGAGATACGCACGGCTCTACAAATACTGCTTGCTACACAAATACTGTGCTTGTACTAGTTGATAAAAATGTATGATGTTGATTTTCGTTGTATAAGATGTGTACAAAACTCTTGACGGGGTTATGTTACTAATATTAGTCATTACTAATGTTATTATGTCACTATGCACAGCTTCCCCAAATGTTAGTCGCTCGTGCACCCCCAAGTAGAACATTGCAGGTCGTGGTGACAGCCGTGACAGGCGAGGCTCTGGCGATCAATAAATGCATAGCTAGTAGGATATTGCACGCCTGGCGCCTGCGCTGTCGTTTGTGCAGCTATTCCACCGGTGTGAGACGCCTGACTTCAAGTTTGGCAACTCGCCTGCAGCATGCAGGGACAGGAAAGCAATGCCTAGGAGTGAACTGTCGTTTTCGCCCACGAATATAATATATGTTGAGTTGAACCTGGATGCGAATGGCACATGATTACAGGAACGAGGAAGATGTCATATTTCAGGAGAAGTATGGGTTATATATATATACCTTTTGCTATACCTATCCTATATGTTGAACGTCTGGAATCATACAGAGGTTCAACATATAGGTACTTGGATGAGTCATGTCGTCGTGGGATGCGAGTTGCGACTCGATAGGAGCCGAAATCATATCGCAGCTATTACAACATAGTATCGCCGGTTATCAGCCGCGCCCGTGTACTGTGTAGTGTGTAACACTAACAATCTGTCTTGCTTGTGCCGCGATATCGCGACATTATTCTTTATTTTTATAGTTTTTGCAACAAGTAGCTATTTCGTGTTTACACGTCGCGACTGCGAGACGTCAACCGTTTGCCGGGTGTTTATTTAATTTATAACTGTTTGTAAGTATGTTTGCACGAGATTCATGTACCGAGACTGATAACTGGCTGCTAGTGCTGCTACTATATAATTAATAGCGAGCGCAATGAATGAGTGTATGCGAACTAATCAATGCGTTGCACTGGCGGATACCTGTGTCAGTGCGTCACGCGTCGCGTACAGGCGCGGCGTCGAAATTGTGTTATGTCAAATGTACAATTGAATCGTTTATACTTATGTAGTTCGTATCACAACAGTTAGTCTGTAATTTTCCTTCTACAAGGACTCTCTAGAGGCAACACTCAATAATCTTGACCTGGAAACTTGATCGCCTGCTACGTAACGATACGATAGTGGTGTGCCTGTAGCTGTACTTGGCCAGATTCCACACAGCTACTTCCCATTATTGCAAATATGTCACACCATGGTGTGACGGACGTTGTTGGCCACTACATAACACGTACGCTGCAGCGCTGGTCAGAGACAGTTCCTCGCGAGCGGTTCGGTAACGATAGCAGACTTACTGCTGATAACGAGCAGATACCTCTACAGTGGATGGAGAGGGGCAAGATGTGGAGCTGAGGAGAGCACGGGCGCGGCGCGCGGCGGCAGTCACGCAACTTGACACACTGAGATAACAGATGCATTTAACACTACCACAGTAAAGATATGAACAGTACGGAAACTACGTACCGTACTAACGTTCGAAACGGCACACTCACAGAGACGCGCGCATCTACGGTACCCAGCGGCACCCGTGTCCGTGACATAGTATAAAGAGGGGAAGTAGGTATCTCCGGCCCAATCCGCGATATAATTGCCTACTGTCTCAGGGTTGTCACTTTTTAACCGACTTCAAAAAAGGAGGAGGTTTCTCAATTCGACCGTATATTTTTTTTTTTTTTTTTTGTTTGTTCGCGGATAACTTCGTCGTTTATGAACCGATTTTGATAATTCTTTTTTTGTTGGAAAGGAGATATGCCAAGGGTGGTACCTTGATAAGGAAACCAGGATCTGATGATGGCATCCCAGTGAACCGAGGGGAACATTCGAAAATCGTAGGAGCGACTAGTGCGTTTGTTAATTTTTTCATGAAGTATTTTAAAGCACTACAATTTAATGAAGGCCTGGAGTCAATCTGATGATGGAGCCGAAAGACAGTCGAGGGGACTCCTCAACGATTTACAGCAGTTACCTTGTGTTTGGGCTTGATTAATTTGTATTGATGTGAACTTTACACTTATATGGGTTGTAACTGTTTAGGGGTCTGATGATGAAGACGCAGGACAGTTTTTAAGGGAACTCCTCAACAGTTTACAGTCGCTACCTTGTGTTTGGAATTAATTCATTTATATTGATGAGAACTGTAACGGCAAAGGAAACATTTCATGTGATAAATAAATAAAATAAATAAAAACTTTGCACCCATATGGGTCATAAGTGCTATTACAGGTCTGATGATGGAGACCATAGACAATTAGACAGTCGAGGGAATTCCTCAACGATTTACAGCAGTTACCTTTTGTTGGGCTTACTTCATACGGTTCAATATGCCATAATGTTCAGTTCGTACAAAAATAATACCTAATTAAGATTGTAGTTTTACATAGGACGACCACTACCTACTAGTCATGCTGATGCATCAATTTGAAACCGAATTTAAGTTGCGTAATCGCGTCATTTCTAGCAATGCTCTTTCGTCGTGTGGCCTACTCAAGTAACTTGAGCATTTGCTCTCGGAAATCATCATTTGGTAAAGTGGAGCTGATGATGAAGACCACAGGTGGCCATCGGAACTACTCAATGACAAATATTTCACGGGTTGCGATTCGATTACTTTAATTATGGTTGCTAAGCAATTTATGCTTGTTACAATGCGTATGGTGAAGTGGAGCTGATGGTAACTTCTCAATCAGCTCCAGTTCTTCTGGTTCTTACTAGGAGAACTCCTCAACAATAAACGTCCCTGCATCATTATATTCTTTTGATAAAAAATGAAGGAGTAAAATGGTTTCATCTCAACGATTTTTCTTAATAGGTGATATCGATAGAAAAATTATGGCTAAACCAAATTACGATTCATATCATGTAGATTACCAACTATTTTTTCAGATGTAATTTCTCTGTAAGTTCCGGAGAAAAGCTGCTTCATCTGCACGCTGTTTTTAAGCTTTTATCGAAAGAGTAGCCTTAACACAACGTGTGTGTACTACGTGAACGAGTGAGCGCAGTGACTCAAGACGCCGGCCCAAGCCAGAAGCGAGCCCACCCGCCCCTCATACCTGCGGTGTGAAAGAGACAGGCTCCAATAATTCATCCTACTCTGCGTTGAATCGACCAGCAGACTACGTCACCCAAGTACGTAGAATTGTAAGGGCGCCTACACACTAGTTGAATATATACTTACATTTACATAATATAATTTTGTTGAGCCGAGATGAATCCTTTAAGATCACCAACCAAACCACGCACCTGTGGAGGATCCCAACCGGATCTTTCCAGGCTTCATACTGAAGAATCTGCAATGCCACAGGTTACTTACCGGAAGAGGAAACAACCCGAACAGGACGATCTAAAGGCTGTTTTGGCCGATTTAGGGAAAGAAATAATGAACACGCTTAATTGTTTTGTTGAGACACAAAAGGTAATCCTCAACAAAATATCGGACGACGTATCAGTAATTAAGGACGAAATCAAAAGCCTCCAGTCTATCACGAGAGACCTTGTGTCAGAACTAAACCAGATAAAATCAGACATAGTAGGCCTGAAACTTGCCAGCGATGCAACTAACACAAAAGTTGATAACATAGAAATTGACTTCAGAAACCTAAAGACAGCTCCACCAGCGGAGCCAGAACTTGAGCGCCCCACCTGTGAAGATGTCGTTTCTGAGCTGCATGAGAGAGAACTCAGAAGCAGAAATATAATTATAGTGGGTATACCTGAAGTAAAAAACGACAGCAAAGAGGAACGAGCTGCTTATGACAGTGGAGAGGTCAACAAAATTATAAAAACTATTTTCCCCGAGTGCCCGGAGCCAGATAGAATTCATCGCCTTGGCTATTTAAAACCAGAAAAGGCTCGTCATATTAACCCTTTGAACGCCATTGTCACATATACGTGACAAGCAAGCGCTTGCCCTGTACGCCAGTCGTGTGTCGCCTATCCTATTACGAGCGACACAAATATGTGACAAAAAATGCGGTGCACTTTATCACGAAATAAACAATTAAATCATTACTTTTGTGTGTGTTTTATTTGTATACCTTAAATATTTAAAATTGTAGCTTGGCGTGGAGGGCACGCGCGTGCGTTTATGCTCTGGCGTTCAAAAGGTTAAGGTCTATTTACCGTCTCAAGATAGTGTAAATATCCGAATAAAACAATCTACAAGAACGAAACTGTTAAAATATACTCGGATCAAACCCCATACCAACAAAAATTCATGAGAAAATTAACAGAAGAACTACAACAGCGAACACAAAATGGTGAGAAAGATCTCATAATAAAATACGTTAATAATACACCTAAAATAATACACAAGCCATCAAAAAACTAATTGGAACCACACAACTACAATCAAACACTAGACAAGACAAAATTACATACGAAATCGCTAGCAGCTACAATAACCTAGGCACAAGTAGAACATCATTAAGATTTTTATATGCAAATATCCGTAGATTGGTGAAACCTGGTAAAGTAACTTAACTGTATACTGGCAACAATTAAAAACATTCATATAGTAGTAGGTACTGGTAGAGACATGGATTAAAAATGAAACGGAAGCTAAAAGCATACGATTATCCAACTACAAGCATTACTATAACTTCAGAACACAGTCAAGGGGAGGCGGAGTCTCAATATTTGTCCACAAAAATATAAAACATGAGTTCTTAAGTGATAAATGTGAAGATGACAACCACTTCCTAAGGGTGCATCTGGAAAAATTTTCCCTCGACATCGGCGCCATATATAAACCAGAAAGAACCAATTCGAAAAAGTTTCTCGAGCCCTTTACGGATGAACTTCAGAAACGGAAACGAACAATCTTATTTGGAGATTTTAACTACAACCTGCTTGCGCTGAACCGATCTACCTCTGAATATACAGATGCACTCGTTGAACAGGGATACACCATATTGAATAAAATTGATGCTAAATACTGCACTAGGGAAACGTCAACCACCGAGAGTATATTGGATCATGTATGCACCAGCCTCAAAGATCATAAAATGCATCTGGCTATTATAGAATCTGCCATGTCCGATCATAAACAGATCTTCTTAGAAGTCGAGAGGTATACGCCCGAGCCTATTAGAAAAATGAAATTCCAAGCTATATCATACACAAACTTATATAAAACTGTAGAAGACCTGGACTATACTAACATCGGCGATGAATATAACAGGTTAGAGGAAGCAATCAAATCAGCAATCACCAAAAACAAAACAGTTAAAACTAAAATACTAAACCCTCCAAGGACAGATTGGATAAATAAGGAAATAATTAATCAACTAGACAAAAGAAATGAACTGTGGAAAAATTACAAAGATAATCCAAATAACCAAGAATTAGAAGAAGCATTTAAAAAAGAGAGAAACAGAGTTTTTGAGAATATTCAAGCGACAAAAAGTAAATATTACCATAAATCTTTTAAAGAATGCGAGGGTAAACCCCTTAAAATGTGGCAATTGATAAATAACTTGTCTAATAATAAATTAAAGTGTTGCTCCCTCTAAATTACAATCACCTACAGGGCTGATTACTGATGAAAAGGAATATGTGATTGTTTTAACAACTATTTCTCAGGTATAGGTACACTTTTAGCTAATCAGATACCTGCTAAATATCATAATAACCAGACTAACATTATCACGCTAAACGAAACCGAAAATGCAGCTACACTTTCTCAGATAGCACCAGCAACGGCAGACGAAATTGGGAAAATAATTAGCAACTTACGTGGAAACCACATATCGAGAAAACCCGTTCTAAAATATTACGCCTGACGGGGGCGTTACGTCGAATTGTGAGATGCTTTCCTCTTAAGGTCCGTCGCACTATTTATAATTCATTGGTGAAACCGCACATTGAATATCTTTTATAGAAATGTGGGGTTCAGCAGCTAAAACCAACCTAGAAAGGCTACAAAGAGCGCCAAACAGAATTATAAAAGTCCTATTTCACTACCACTATCTGACCCCCACACACAAAATTTACAAAGAAACCAAGCTATTCAACATTTCTTATATTTATATAACACATGTATTTTGGTTCGTAAAATTCTTTCCAAAGACTTACACACACAAATCATATTCACAAAAAGACAGGTACAAAAACGTATTCTGAGGCGCGCACAAGACTTACATATACCTAGTACTAGAACTAACTATGGAAAAAAAACAATAATACATGAGGGAGCAAAACTTTATAACTCACTACCAAAAGATATAAAAAATACACAATCGCTATTACTTTTTAAAAAACTATAAAAATTCCACATCTTAAAAGGGTCATAATATTTAAAAAAAAAGAATCTAACTAATATAATTAATTTGCCTCTAGTGTAAACGAGTCTTTAGATGTCGAACACAAAAACAATGTGACAATAATAACGAGTCACCGCACGGCGACCGCGATAACGCGCCGCACGGCGGTAGACAATGCAAAACTTCTAACAATTACCTTCATAATGGTCGTAATGTTAACACTACTCTTACTACCGTATTGTAATATTTAGTATTTATTTCTGTACAAGTGATTTGTAATCTTTAGAAATAAATGAATTCAAACCGTACTATGCCCGTGACTGAGAGCACCGCGACTATCGCTAGGGGTACCGGTAGATGCGCGTAATAGGTAATTGAGATAATGAATGAAATGATGAGATAATGAATGAAATGATGAGATACTGAATGAAATGATGAGACAATTGTTAATTATAGTTATTGTTATCATATGTATTCCTTTTACTGTTAAAAACTTATATAAAATATTCCAAACGGATATCCGCCTTTTATGTCGTTGATATTTTAAATGACGGTAGATAGAAACGTCAAAGTTGTTTGTTCACGACTATAAAAGGGGGAGCTCCGAGTGGCAGGGATCATCCCCGACCCTTGCTCGAGCCAGCCCGCGCCGCTGAGCCTGAAGCTTTAAATTCGTCCCCATTAATTAATTCCGATCCAGCCTGTCCCTTGCTGTCCACTCCCAGCGACGCCCTAAGCCGAGGTCCGAACCCCACGGGGGGTGCCCTTAGCGTGTAGTCGCTTAGTTTTTAAGTTTTTATGCCCGGTTGAGCAGTCGACAACCCCTATGGTTGAACTGCGAGATGCAATTTTTCAAAAAAAAAAAAAATGTCAGGGATCATTCTGGTTCGAGACATCGACCAGAACGGAGCTCCGGCCTACAGATGTTCAATTGATTAGTACTAGTAACGTTATTATGTGGAATAGATCGATCAGATGTCATGTAAGTTAAATTGATATTATTATCTTGATTATAGCTGATAACTATGGTGTTCTGTTTATGCTATAATATGGCCAATATTGCTAATGTTCAAAATGTATAATGGAATATTCCCAGCTATTGTTATTATGTTGCTATTACTTAGAGTCCGAATAATTAATTGTTTATAAGATAACGTATGACAATGTGCTTTGTTGATAGAATACTATTTCCATGGAGTTTCTTGTCCGTTCTTCTCTATGCTGACCTAGATTTTCGAACGGACGACTAGCTTTCTGATTAATTACTGACAAGCCTAAATTGAAATAAATGCCTAGCTTGTCTTTCTGTGCTTTATTCCATAATATCCTTTCCCTACACACCACATACATAGGTACTTTACACATAGTAAATAACTAGTAACCATTCTGATATTCAAAGCTTTATATTTGGGTAATATATATATGTTACGGCTAAAGATGGGTGTGAACATAAACTTAAGATTAGCCGGCTAAACTTAGGTTTATCTTCGAGAAGCGGCTAAAGTTAGTTTCTTTTATCTTTAGCCGGCTAAACTTAAGTGTAACTGCAGGCCCTTGGCTAAAAATGTAGAAGGAAATGAAAAAGGAAACAATGTAATAATGTTTACTATTTTGACACGAAAACTTTTAGGTTTGGTTACTTTAAACCCTTTACACAGAAATACGGAGCCCCGCAAAACGGGGCTCCGTCGACATAGGATGCAAGAGCGAGCAAAGGGCACCCCGTTTAGCGTTTCGAGATTGTGCGACGCCGACATTGCAAGTACGTGCAATCAACCGCAAGGAAAGATGACGCAATACTAAACAAAAACATTGCCACGTGTGCGCGTATTGTCTCCCCACCGCCCCCTCAAGCCCTCCTCCGGCCCGGCGCGTCCATCGAATACATTTTTAGCCGTTTCGTTTCGGTTAATGTGCACATTAGCCGGCTAAAGATGGAATAACACGACACAAACTAACATGATATCGAACTTTAGCCGCTTCTCGAAGATAAACTTAAAATTAGCCGGCTAAACTTAGCCGGCTAATTTTAAGTTTATGTTCACACCCATCTTTAGCCGTAACATATATACATATATATATATATACTTAAAGATAGATTATACTTTATTATCTAACACGCGCGTCTGTGTGAGTGTGTCGTTTCGAACGTTAGTACGTAGTTTCCGTACTGTTCATATCTTTACTGTGCCCTACCAGCGATAGTCGTGGTGCTCAGCCAAATGTTTCTATAGTATTGCTGAGTTTCTAATAGACAAAACATACTAATTCTAATGTGGGGGCGAAGTTTGGTTCTGTTGACTTTTTTTTTTTTTTTTTTAAACTTTGCCCCACACTAGGATTTTCTCCTGTATCGTGGGTGCGTTTTACAAACATTTAAATTCACGTACACAAACAGCCAGACCCGGAACAACTACTTGTAGGTCATACAAATATTTGTTCCGTGCGGGAATCGAACCCGCGACACGCAGCGCAGCAGTCAATCGCTTAACCACTGCGCCAACCGTGCCGTCAACTACTACTATTGTTAGTATTTTATCTTATTTTGCCATTTGAATTAATTTTGACAATGATATTCTGTTCTTCTACTTATATAATTTAATGTACAGTATTAAAATAATAATAAGAATATGTACAAGTATATTAAAAGGAAAGGAAATAATCAAAGGGCAAGTAATAAATATAAATTACATTTGCAAATAATTTAATTGATGTTTGCAAATGTAATTTATTGTAATCTTTAACAAATGAATTTCAAATAATTGTATTTTTTTAATATGTTTTAATAATTAATAGTTACAATAAATTAAATAATTGATCAAATGTTATTATAATACCTAATGATTTGTACGCCGTAAAGGTAAAACATGACTGTGATCCTTTCTGTAATGTACTTAACATCTTGCATGCTTTGTGTGCATACTCATGTTTCTGACAAATAAATGAACTCTGAACTCTGTCACGGGTGCCGCTTAGGCATAGTAAAAACATATAAGTAGGTTAGTTAATAACAAAGTCGCTTCCCGCTGTCTGTCTGTCCCTATCTATGCTTAGATCTTTAAAACTAAACGAATTTTGATGCTGTTTTTATTAATAGATACAGTGATTCAAGAGGAAGGTTTTTATGATAATACATGCATAATTGTAGTAGAGAAAAGCCGAGAAATTCAAAGATTTGTAATGTGACGTCGTAAAAAACATATGTTTGTGCGCTTGCATTGCAAACGCTGGCCAAACCTTACGAGATAGATCAAATTAATGTACTACGGAATTGTATATCTTAAAAATATCAATAAAAAAGTCCGCGATGGTATATGTTTATCTCTTAAGGATAACCCACAGTAACCATTTTTATCTTTTACATATTACAAAAAAAATATGGGTTATTTACCAAGTTATTTTAAACAATACAGTATTATTCCTTATCCAATTAAATACATTAAATACGTTGTGGATTTCATGAAGATCAAAATTGCCCTTTACAGCATATCATTAAAATTAATATTTTAGAAGATACAGAGATTTAATAAAAAGACACACATGACAGATCGGCTGGCGGGCCGGGGCGCGGTACGAAGTTCGCTGGGTCAGCAGCTAGTAAACTATAAGTGATAGCCGTGTTTAGGCTATTATCGCTCGCTCGGGGTCGAGTCGGCCTACTTATATGTTTTAACTATGGCTTAGGGGTACCGTATATGCGCGCGTCTGTGTAAGTGTGCCGTTTCGAACGTTATCGTTAGTAGGTGTAGGTACGTAGTTTCCGTACTGTTCATATCTTTACTGTGCCCTAACGATAGTCGCGGTGCTCTGTCACGGGTGCCGCTTAGGGGTACCGTAGATGCGCGCGTCTGTGTGAGTGTGCCGTTTCGAACGTTAGTACGTAGTTTCCGTACTGTTCATAGTATCTTTCCTGTGACACTACTCTCCAGGCTTATTTTAAAGAAGAAGAAACCTCGAAAGGTCGATTCAAACTCGAAACATTTCCACTTCCACAGAGCCCATGCCTATAACTTGGTATGGGCATGAGTGAGGTTGGCGATGAACTGAACTTCTACATAAAGATAAAATTAACTAATTGCCATCTGATAGTAGATACAGTAATCTGAGCAGACGACGATAAGAGATGCGCGGACTTGTAGTTGGTTTATATTTCACACTCTTACTGAACCTTGCGCCAGTGCTAGAGAACATGCTAGATCACGCCAAGACGAGCCAAGCGAAGCGCAAGGGCACTACCTACCTTTTCTCGAAGCACTTCGTCGTATTTTTGAACCTTCTTAACATGGGTTTGGATTATACCAGATAAACAAAATTTTCGGGATATGGTGTCAGTGGTTGACTTATTAAACCTATAAAGTTTCAATTGCATAGCTCTTATTATACTTTAGATTTTATTGATATCTAAAATACCCTGATTTCGTCACTGACTCACTGATGATCATCCATATTCTTAAGGTTCTTCCTGAAGTCCTAGAAAGCTGAAATTTGGTATGTAAGCTAGCAATAGTACACAAACAACAAAAAAATCTAAAACTTGGAACTTTTACCCTCCAACCCCTTAAACTAGGGGATGGAAGTTTGTACGAGACTTCCGCAAATTTTGATGCTAGAGTTCTGAAAATTGATATAGGGAAATAACGGGTGTTTTTTTTAGAGGTATAGAACTTTGAAATGGAATAAAACAAAGAATTTTTTAAATTGATATTAAATTTACTTTATTCGAAAGATAATCTTCTGGCATTATAATTTAAATATGACTTATGACATATTACCGCCACGGCTGGCTCGCAAGTAGTCTAATCTGGAGCACAAATTTTCGATGACTTTTTCCAACATTTGTGGCCGTATATCGGCAATAACGCGGCGAACGTTGTCCTCCAAGTGGTCAATCGTTTCGGGCTTATCGGCGTAGACTAGCGACTTCACATATCCCCACAGAAAATAGTCAAGCGGCGTTAAATCGCACGATCTTGGAGGCCAATTCACGGGTCCGAACCGTGAAACTATGCGGTTACCAAACGTTTCCTTCAATAAATCAATTGTGGCACGAGCTGTGTGACATGTTGCGCCGCCTTGTTGAAACCACAGCTCCTGCACATCATGGTTGTTCAATTGATGAACGAAGAGTCAGTAATTATGGCTCTGTAGCGGTCACCATTGACTGCAACGTTCTGGCCAGCATCGTTTTTAAAGAAGTACGGACGAATTATTCCACCAGCCCATAAAGCACACCAAACAGTCAGTTTTTCTGGATGTAACGGTTTCTCAACATACACTTGAGGATTATCATCACTCCAAATACGGCAGTTTTGTTTATCCATTCAACCAAAAGTGAGCTTCATCGCTAAACAAAATTCGCTTATGAAAATCGGGATCTGTATTTCGAACAGAACCATAATTTTCAAAATAAATTTGCACAACTTGCAAGCGTTGTTCAGGCGTCAGTCTATTCATGTTCAAATGCCAAACCAAACTAAACATAAATCACTTGACAACTGACAAAATGGCCGCCAGTTAAAAAAGTGTTGCCAACTTAAAGTTCTATACCTCTATAAAAAACACCCTTTATATGTGGCTTGGCCGTTTCGCTACCATCACATGGGCGTAAGGTGAAAAATTTATTCACTGTTCATTACTTTTCTGTTATACAATAGTTCTTGTAGTAACGAAACGGCCAAGCCTCATATTTTGACAAAGGTGTAGAGTTTGTGATGTTAGGGCGTGTAGAGTTAGAAGCTTGGCTCTACATGAGATCTGATAACTTTTTGGCAGTGCGAGCCATATGTGGTCTCGTCTTGGCAACATTTTACATGAAAATGTTTTTGGTGGGAAAAGTTTAACATGACACACGTTTGATTTCCAACTGGGCTCAATCTGCGCAATTTAGCACGTTTAGACATTGCGGATGCTGTACAGTGCGCAGGACGTAACGAAACTTGGAAACTGGCACTTAACAATGAACTGGAAAAAGTCGGAAAGAAGACCCAGATTGACCAGATGCTCATTCTAGTTAAAGTATTATTAGAATGGGCGTAAGAGCCAGTCCACACGGCGCGTTGCGTCAGTATTGCGTCGACGCAGCGCTGCCGTTGCGTTGTTTTACATACAAATAACCATAGTGTACACACGGTGCGCTGCGTCGTTTGGCCGGCAATGCATTAAAATTCATGCGTTGCGACGACGCAACGCGCCGTGTGGACTGGCACTAACTCGGAGACGCAGCGACGCTCGATCATTGATCAACGCGCGGCACTTTCACTGTCCGTAGCGACGCACGCGACGTGATATGTGTGATTAGAAGATCAGCGAATGCTAGACGAAGGCGCCGCGAATCACGCTCGAGATAACGCACTATGTTACGTGTGTGACCTAATAGTATAGTCTGCACGACGTTATCGCGCGCCGCTAACGTCACTGACCTCACTGCTACGCGCCTCGCTGATCAGCGGTGCAACCGTGCAGCCATCAGACGTGACGGCTCTCTTAGGAACATTCGGATTGAGGTATCTCCAAAACGTGCATTTTGAATACATCAACGGCCTCTTCACGGCTCGAAAAACGTTGACCACGTAAGTTATTCTTCACGATTGGGAATAAATAGAAGTCGTTGGGGGCCAAGTCGGCGATGTATGGCGGATGACCCGTTAATTTGATCTTTTGGCCTTCCAAATACCGAGTTGTTTCGGCCGATGTGTGGCAGCTAGCATTGTCATGATGAAGAAGGATTCTGCGTTGTCGGTTGTTCTTTCTTATTTCTTTAAAGACTTCTGGCGAACAAATGCTCGTGTACCATTCAGAATGAACCGTTTTACGATCCTCTACTGGTACTGTAGCCACATGTCCATTTATACCAAAAAAAACAAGCGACCATTTGCTTCAAAGTGCTTTTTGAACGAATGACTTTTGTTGGGTTCGGCTCATCTTGGAACACCCAAACAGTTGATTGTTGTTTAGTTTCTGGATCATACGCATATATCCAAGATGCATCACCTGTGTAGATATTACTGACAGCTTTTGACGCACCCTGATTGTACTTTTGTAACATTTTTTTACACCAATCGACACGAGCCCGTTTTTGGTCAATTCTCAAGTTGTGCGGAATCCAACGTGAACAAATTTTTTTTTACAGCTAAATGTTCGTGTAATATTTTATATATACTCGTCATACTTATGCCTAGAGACGCCTCTATCTCGCGATATGTAACATGGCGATCTTGCATTATTAGTTCCCGCACAGCATCAATATTTTGAGGTACAACAACTGATTTAGGGCGAACTTCTTTAAATTCGTCCGTGAGTACAGACCGCCCACGATTAAACTTACTAAACCTGTGATACACAGTAGTTTTCGATGGTGCTTCGTCCCCAAAAGTCGAAATGAGTTGATAGATGCACTGTTTTTGAGTTAGCCCTCGCCGAAAATCGTAATAAATCATAGCCCGAAAATTTTCACGAGTTAAATCCATGGTGATAGAGACACGCAATTTTCAAAATGACGCCACAAAAGAAAAACAAATGACAGCTACATGAAACAAATTGTGTTCTTCAGCCAAAGAGTTCCATTTTTAAATGTCATAATTACTTTTTTAATATTGTTCTGTAACTGGCCAGTTCCGGATACATAAATAGCAGCCCTTGTATTATAATATAGAGGTACGAGGTTAGTGAAAAGTGTAAATAATCACGAATAGAAAAATGTCCCAACCAAAATCAGCCAGAAAATGAGAAAAATGAGATACGACTTTTAGTCATGCGAGCGACGATTTGTACTTTACGAGGGTCTAGGCTTGCATGACTTGGAATATTTTAGCGCTAAGTTGGTAGCGACCGAGATGCACTCTTCTGGACTACCATTCGCACAGTCTGCAGCAGACGAGCTCAGCTATAGTTTATTCAGAGTGACGAGTTTACTAGATTCTGGGCAAAATCTCTCAGGCAGGCCACATATTATCACCTCTAAGGACATTAATTCCGTCGTATCGTCACTTGCCCTTAATTCGTTTAAACATATATACTGTAATTGTAATAGTAACCATTACAGAATATTTTTAAAATAAATTATGGGCCAAATAAACATTTTAAAATTCCAATGACACAACATTGTAGCATATTATAAATGCCAACATTGTTTGCGTTGACGTTGAGTATCAAGTTCCAATTGAATTTAACACGATTTTCATGATTAGATAGTATTGTTATACCTCATTTATGTAGAGGAGGCCGAGCGTGATTTGTGACTACTGCTAAGTGTCAGGGTGCGGTTCACTGTTCGCCGCACGAGCCACGAGGGATCTTTAACATTGCTCGTTCTGCCTCAACAAGTCAACAGTCGACACCTGCAACTTGAGCGATCTCGATATATTTGTGGAGAGACAGAGTATAACATAGTGATGCATGGACACGATGGCTCGCGGGTCGCGGACTCGCGGTACGAGCGAGTGGAGCGCCGCGCGCCGGCGCGCAGCGGCGGGCGTGCCGCACGGGCGGACCCGTCGCCATCGCTCGCCGCGTCGCGTGCCGCACGGGCGGACCCGGACAGTCGCCGTCGCTCGCCGCGTCGCGTGCCGCACGGGCGGACCCGGACAGTCGCCGTCGCTCGCCGCGTCGCGTGCCGCACGGGCGGACCCGGACAGTCGCCGTCGCTCGCCGCGTCGCGTGCCGCACGGGCGGACCCGGACAGTCGCCGTCGCTCGCCGCGTCGCGTGCCGCACGGGCGGACCCGGACAGTCGCCGTCGCTCGCCGCGTCGCGTGCCGCACGGGCGGACCCGGACAGTCGCCGTCGCTCGCCGCGTCGCGTGCCGCACGGGCGGACCCGGACAGTCGCCGTCGCTCGCCGCGTCGCGTGCCGCACGGGCGGACCCGGACAGTCGCCGTCGCTCGCCGCGTCGCTCGCCGCACGGGCGGACCCGGACAGTCGCCGTCGCTCGCCGCGTCGCGTGCCGCACGGGCGGACCCGGACAGTCGCCGTCGCGTCGCCGCGTCGCTCGCCGCACGGGCGGACCCGGACAGTCGCCGTCGCTCGCCGCGTCGCGTGCCGCACGGGCGGACCCGGACAGTCGCCGTCGCTCGCCGCGTCGCGTGCCGCACGGGCGGACCCGGACAGTCGCCGTCGCGTCGCCGCGTCGCGCGCCGCACGGGCGGACCCGGACAGTCGCCGTCGCTCGCCGCGTCGCGTGCCGCACGGGCGGACCCGGACAGTCGCCGTCGCGTCGCCGCGTCGCGCGCCGCACGGGCGGACCCGGACAGTCGCCGTCGCTCGCCGCGTCGCGTGCCGCACGGGCGGACCCGGACAGTCGCCGTCGCGTCGCCGCGTCGCGCGCCGTACGTATTCATAACGAGATGGTTTAGTGTACGACTGACCGTCACTCGTAGCCGACACCCTGAATTAACATTTAACATATAGGCTACTTTTTATCCCGATATTCCCACGGGATCGACACTTACGCGGGTGAAACCGCAGCTAGTTATTAATAAATATGAATTATTCACAGCACTAAGCGTAAGGTCGAGGTAGATGGGCAGGAAATAATTTATGACGATGTGTATATCTACTTGGATATACACTGGACAGCAAATAAACCGGGCCACCCGCCACCTTGGAACTCTGATTCGATTTTCTCAAAAACTATATAACTTACAACTATCAAAGTTATACCTACAAAAAGTGCGTTTCATGCTGATTAAAATGACTATAAATTTATTCTGAAGTGTCGTCAACTCACATTGTAATCAAGCAACAAACACAATGCTAACGATTTGCTCTGTTTTGACTAGAGTTCGCGATTAGCGTTATTTTTTTCTACAATGTGGGTAGTCGGATATTTCTTATAATTCATTTAGTTATGGTCCATAGTTTGCTCAGACGCGTGTATCTTTGCTACTTTTTTCGGTCAATAATGGATACGACACCTCAGGAAGCAGCTCAAGCTGTAGCACTACTTCAAGCAGGCGTTGCGCAACGTGAGGTCGCTCGAAGACTTCGAATCAGCAGATCTTCGGTGCAACGAGTTTACAGACGATACCTAGAGACTGGAGCATTCGATCGCCGTCCAGGTACGGGCAGACCTAGGGCTACATCAGTAGCAGATGATCGTTATATGCAACTTACTGTTCTGCGAAATCGCCGCCTCAACGCAGTTCAAGTCCAACAAAGTCTGCGTGATGAACGCCAAGTGGTTATAAGTTCAGATACCGTCAGAAGGAGACTTGCTGAACGGAACCTGACCCCAAAGAGAGCTGCAACAGGCCCAGCATTAACGGTAGCCCACCGTCGAGCACGACTTGAATTTGCTCGAGAGCATAGGGATTGGACGTTAGAGCAGTGGGGTAACGTACTCTTCACTGATGAGACCAGGGTGAGTCTACATGGAAGTGATCGACGTCAGAGAGTATATCGTCGCCCTGGAGAACGTTATTCTCAATGTTGCATCGAGGAAACTATTGCTTACGGAGGAGGATCTGTAATGGTCTGGGGCGGCATCTCGTTAACCGCACATACAGCGTTAGTTTTCATCGAACCGACGGGCCGTACACGTGGATTGACTTCTCATCGCTACATTACTGAAATCCTCGCAGACCATGTGGTACCTTACGCAGGATATATCGGGCAGGATATGCAGTTGATGCATGATAATGCACGGCCTCATGTTGCTCATGTGGTGACCCAGTATCTACGCGACGTTAGCATTCGTACGATGGACTGGCCAGCTCGAAGCCCGGACTTGAATCCGATAGAACACTTATGGGATGAGCTGAAACGTCGGGTTCGAGCCCGGGTACCTGCTCCAACAAGGCTTCCAGAGCTGCGAATCGCAATTGAAGAGGAGTGGAATGCAATTCCGCAAGATTTCATCGTCAGGCTCGTAAGGTCGATGAATACGAGGATGCTGGCAGTTATCCGAGCAAGGGGAGGAAATACTGAATACTGAACAAAAACTTTTTTTAAATTTTTTCTTTATTTCTGGCTTTAATTTTATTTTTCATTTTATGATTACTAACGATTAACACGACTGGAAAACGACTCTTCTTTGTAGGATCCTTAATAAACACTTAATAAATTGATTAATTCCAATGAGTTTCCATTCATTTTAATCATCATGAAACGCACTTTCAGTATGTATAACTATGATAGTTGTAAGTTATATACTTTTTGAGAAAATCGAATCAGAGTTCCAAGGTAGCGGGTGGCCCGGTTTATTTGCTGTCCAGTGTAGATAAGTATGGAAGATAAAAAAAAGTTGCGCCGACCCCAAATAAATTGGCATAAGGGCAGGAGAATGATGATGATCATGAGTATATTATAATATCTACTTGGGCCAGTCAGTGTCTGTCGAAAAGGAAGAAGGCTGCTAGGCTCCAGTGGGATTGGGCGGGTCACGTCAGCCGCATGCACGGTGACCGCTGCCGCGCTGGGCAAGTCTCCACACAACGGGAGCAGAGGCCAACCCAGAAAGAGATGGCGAGATGGCCTGGACGCGTACCGCGAGGGCTGGTTCGAAGTGGCGCGGGAACAGAGTTCCTGGAAGGATTTGGGAGAGGCCTTTGCCCAGCAGTGGGACAGTACAGGCTAATTAAAAAAAAGATGTGATTGCTGTTCTTGTCTCACACATGTGAAGGCAACAGGTTTGCTGTGAAGTGACGCTCTCTACTAACTACTGTTATTATCAGCTAGTCAAGTGAGAGTACACACGTAGTCACACGCTTATGATTCTACTTAGCATATCGTCGCTTAAGTTCTAACACCGCGGAAGTCAAAATACGCAACTTTTCAGGAGAGCAAAAAATCCGTTTTATTTAGCCTCAAACAACTGTTCATATTTAGGTTTATTCAATATAGAAATTAAAATATGTTTAATTCATGTATCCGGAGCACTTGTCGTAACACGTCTAACTATGGAATAAAACCAACTTACGCGCTCTTGCTGTGGCGTTCTGTACAACACTGACACACGCGGTGTTTTTCTTTTTTGAATAACGACTCACCATTGGTTCAAACTCTCGTGTTTGATTCGTCAAACGATGCGCCTTGCGATTCTCTATCGAATTACATACAATACGTATTTTGTCAAAAAAATGACTTCCGCGGTGTTAGAACTTAAGCGACGATATGTCAGTCAACAGCTGCTTGTGTTTCCGAGACAAGAGTAGGGAGAGGTCCTTGCTGTAAGAACTCAAATATATAGGTCAATTGCATGCCTGGAGTATCTTATGGTGGTCACGTGCAGCCAACGTCTGCTTGCATGTTTGGGAAAGCGGCTGTGGGCTCGTATCACCCAGGCACCCACCCATGAATCATACTTGGTATTGTTTGTTTTAAACTGCGACTACAATTTTCAAAAGGTAGGAGGTTTACAATTCGACTGTAGGTATTTATACCTTCGACGACGTTTGTGACAATCTGTTGAACAACTTACCTATGAGATAGAGACGGGAAGGCGTTATGAATGACGTTAAGGCGCTGAATAGAGCCAAATAGGCTTGTCTCCAACAATTTTTTAGCCAAATCTATACAGTTTGAGACAGCGGAAAAAATATATGTTAATCTTGAACATATTTCCTAAAACTTCGTTGTTTTCAAAACACGTTTCTGAAAAGTTTTCTCGATACAAAAAAATGGTAAACTAACCCCCTAAACTGATCTTCCAACAAAAAAATCTGAATTATTTATCAACGTACGTTGGTAAAATTTATAACAATAACGTATCATATCTAAATACAAAACTTGGTTGTTTTATATTTTTGACAACTCAACTTATTTTTAAGTAATTAATTATTTTGTGGTTTGTAAAAATGTAGGACCGTCGTGAAATCGCGCTTCTCTTTCTTATGTACGCAATCCGACAGTGATCGCTTAGGCGCGCTGCTAGACAGACGTATGTCGCTTTGCCCCGCATGCCGTTCATTTCATATTTTTATGAAACAAAAATGTCGGAGGCTAACGAAGTCGTAAAGTAAGTAATTGTAATATTGACAAAACAGGTACACGAACAGAAAAAATAAAACTATAAACAAATAGTTACTAGGCTATTTTGTACAACGCATAGCGTAAAATCATCATTTGTAGGAAGGCACGGTTGGTCTAGTGGTATTTGTATAGATTCTGAATAGCGAGTATCGAGTTCAAACCCTTCTCTTTCTTATGTACGCAATCCGACAGTGATCGCCACAGAGTACTTTTTATATCTGGTGATCGCTTAGGCGCGCTGCTAGACCCGGCGTATGTCGCTTTGCCCCGCGATCCGTTCATTTCATATTATCATCAAACAAAAATGTCGGAGGCCAGCAAAAAATCACTTCTATACAACAAACCAATACGTCTCATGGAAGTAGTAATATAAGTAATTTTTATATTTACAAAATAGGTACACGAACAGAAAAAATGAAACTCTAAACAAATAGTTACTATTTTGTACAACGCATTGCGTAAATTCATCGTTTCTATCAAGGCTCGCTTGGTCTAGTGGTGTCTGCATAGATTCTGAAAAGCGAGTATCGGGTTCGAAACCAAGTTGAGTCATAACAGGAAATTAGTGTTGTTTTTTTTAGTTTTAGGATATTTTCGTTGTTTTTTTTAGTTTTAGGATATTTTTATTGTTTTTTTTTTATTTATGTTGTATATTTTTAGAATAATTATTATGTAACTTTCAAACACATAGCATTGGGTTGAAGAAGCAGTCTAATAATTCTACCTTTAAAGCGAGAAAACAAGTGGAATATATACCAGAGTACGTACCTTTCTCTAAATTACCTGTGGTGTGATCTTTCAGTTTGGCAGAAATGGTGACAGCTGTGCTGTCACTTGATCACTTCCAAGTGTCATTCATAGCGTCTAAAAATTTTGCCGCCAACGTACGGGAAAATTTTTCTCTCGTTAATTTTCATAGAAAATTTGTAAAGTTTCAAGTAAAACTTTATAGAAAGTAAATAATAGTGATTGTGGTAAGTGATATATAGTGGTGCGCTGATCATTAGTCACCGAAATGACGAAAGGGAGATCGGAAGTTCAAATTAGATTCGTGGTCACCGGTTACTTTGAGGAACCGTGTTTAGCGACCCTGAGCGCCACGATTCTCCTAAGCGCAATAGCGGGGAAAAACCCTCTTCATCCTCGGAGGATTGAGGCACCCCTTTTTCCTACCGCCGAACGACAGGGCAAAGAGATCGAGACGATTTCCTGTAAGTCGGACCTACGCATTTATAATTGAATGAGTAGCCAATAAGCCAAGTAAGTGCTGAATATCTGTTATTATGACATTATATCACTAACCTTACTCAAAAATACTATCAACAAATTTCTGTTTCTTGCTAGTATCACTTCAGACAGAAGTGCAGTGTTGTTTTACAAACAACCCTTTCGTGTTTAAAGAATATTACAACTTATGGAAAGGGATTTCAGTGTAAAAATATGATGATTAGGTAGTAATTCCTAAAGCAAATACTGAATGTCTTGAGCTAAAATTACTCAAGCAGGTTCTTTTCTATGACACCCCATCATGAAAAGCAATCCATTATAAGTACATGTATGCTCACCTATCCCATGTGTTTCACACACTGAATTGCAAGTAGAGTGAGTACTTATGCCACTAAACAAAACTAAAGACTTTAGCCCCCGCGGAGGGAGGTGTGGCTTGGATCTCTAATGTGAGTCGAGAGCAAAAAGTGCTAACTGCTAAAGTAGGTCTACAGACACTTGTTATTTGAGCAGCAACATACCCACTAAGATTTTACCCTACGGTCCCTTTTGGAAGTAGTCTGAACACTCCTATCCAGGAATGTACTTACAATAGTTCATTGCTCTCATGTGTTGTTACTTACATTAAAGAAGTTCAACACCTCTAAGTCTAATTTGCAATTAGAACATTAAGATGAATAATAAAAAATTACATAAGTTTTTTATCTAATAAGAAATGTTAAATATTTAAACAACATTATAACTTATTATGCTATACTGTACAGTTTTTGCTGTTTTGTAATAATTAAGTAAATTTTATAGTTATGGTCAGGCAGGACCATCAGGATCTTCTTGGCATTCATCAGAGGGTCATATGCATATTTATTATATTTGCAGTGGAGCAAATAAAAGCTGTTTAATATAAGAAAATAGTTATTTTATTTTAAAAACATGATAAATGAGAATAATACCAAAAATAACTAGGCCAAGATTCATACTAGAGACAAGATTCAGGCTGTCTAAATAACCATGTAAAAGCTTGGGAATGAAAGACGGCAAACATGTTTCTGTTTCATACTGAAAATCATAACAGGAAGTTAAATCTGGCAAAGATTTATATTCAAAACAATTATATTTTGAGATAAGTATCTTTAGTTAAGATAATTTCTAAGATTATGATATTATAATCAAATAGCCTATTGTTTACACTCCGGTATTACTAAAAAGTCAAACGGAAGTAATTATGTATTAATTGGAGGGTAGCTGTTCATGCTGATTACACGAACGACTCCGGAGAGTCTTTTAGAACCAAGAAAATATGGGAATTGACAGCACACCCATTTAGCTTTTCTTCAGTTCCCTGGACAATTGCAGCATTAGCCAAGTAAGTGGCAGAGAATTTGCAAACCTGTGGTATTTGCATGTAATAATGTAAATTGCAATATTTTGTTTATTTGGTTTAGATAATTTTATCAGATCATATTACCCAGTAATTGGGTTGTGGAGGTCAGATAGGCAGTCGCTCCATGTAAAATACTGGTATTCAGCTGCATCCGGTTAGACTGGAAGCCGACCCCAACATGGTTGGGAAAAGGCTAGGCAGATGATGATGAGTTTAGATAATTCTTTGCTGGCCCACTAGCAAAAGCTGTCTCGGAGACGGTGGGTCTTAACAAAGCTTGGGTGACAAATGAATTTCCAAAGTCAATTCTAAATCTCAATCAGGTGTTAGAATATGTAGGCCTAATCACAAGGCCCTGCCTGCAGACTAGGTAGAAAGGAAGATAATAATATCAATGCTTCTAATAAAGAGATTTTGTTCTCTGAGACAAGTTCAAAGCTTATTAACACCCAAATTTTGCTATCCTTGTAAGGGAAAGCTTGTCACAAGCACACAAGCTTGTCACAAATAAACTGATTGATTGTCCTCAAAAAAAAAAAAAAAAAGCAGACCAAGGCAAATGAAAAAATGGTTGCTCCACTGGTTTGTCAAGAGTTAATGTGGTGGCCAGAGGCTATTGATAGACCACAACTCAGTTCCTTTATATACGGGTAACCCACTTCCTGTCCACACATGCCGTCTGCCGGTCTTTAAAATATCGCTTTTAGTGATAAGACCGCCCATTGGGTCACCCTGTGTATAATATTCTGCACTTATGTCTGTAGTTCGTATGGTGTACATAACAGGGAATATTCTGTTCTACCCTACTCTTGCCAGGAACTTGACCAAACCAGGAAAAAAAATGGCACTCTAAGTTGAGAGATGTTTGCCATATACGCAGTAATAAGCAGTCAAAGAGCCAGTCTTCAGAGTGCACATATTCTAGCTCAATCCGACAAAGTTGTCGCAAACTTAGGATGTACAAGGGTACATACATCCCTAGTGATCCTGAACCTAACCTACAAAATGACGAAGTTAGCAGATTAGCTGAACACTAGAATCACTCTGTCAGCGGTTTATCTCCCGGGGAGTTTAAAGGTGTTATAACGGCTTAGCCGACCGCTTATCTAAGAACAGACCAGCCGGATTGGCTCCTGTTGCTCCAGGCCCCAGGCCTCGGAGGCCATGTTTCAAAGTGGGGCGTCCCCGATGTAGACCTTTTCGCGTCAAATAAGTCAGCCGCTGTGCGACAGTACATCACAGGGGACTCAAATTATGGCTTGGCAAGCTTCTGCGATGCCTTCAGTTAAGAAGTGACAACATTGAGAACCTGTATGTTTCTCTTCACCCAATTTAAAACCGAGTGCTCAGTCATCTGAACTCGAAAATGGGGCAGGGACGTACTATTTAGAAATCGCCCCATACTGGACCCAGTGTGCCTGGCTCTCGTATTTGGAGACGAGAGGTCTCAGAAAGCCAGTACCCTTACAAGATCTATGTAAAAACCTCTTGGACCTGACAAGTTGCAACTCCTAGCTTGGAAAGTTTAGGGGGGAAGCAGTCAGGTTGGGAGGGGCAGTGGTTGGTAGAGGAGCAAGGAACTTGCTAATATGTAGTGGAGATCCACAATAATCATTTATAAAGCTTGTATTCAGAGGTGAATGTCATAGTGTAGATTGCATGACATCTAGACAGTTTTTTGTCCATTTAGAAAGTCAAAAAAATCATTGTTCTTAGCTAAACCACTGCTTACCCCTTGATTAGCAGAGATTTACATACCCTAATATTGTAAGATATCTCACAACTTTTAAGTGTTGAATAAGATAATCATTGATTTGCTCAAACACGAGTACAATACGTGCAACACAAATTGTCAGCATGCAAGAGATGTTAAAAGTAGGGTAAGTAATAACAGTGCGCCCAAGGTTTGGCTCAAAGACACAAAGAGTTTACCTAAAAGCTACCATAATCTTTGTTGATTTTGGTTTACAATAACAGGTGTGTCTATAAAGCTTGCTCAAAAGATTTATAAACAAACTAAGATAAAGGAGCCTCATGAAGTTAGAAGAAGAGGTCTGTGGTAGCCTTCGGGTGGCTGACTGGTGATTAGTTCATCAGATAAAATTAAACTGAAAGAACCACTAGGCTTACAGAATGATTACTTCTGTAAAGTAGTAAAAGAGAGGGCTATCTCTCAAGAGTATTTAGAATGATCAGCCTATAATGTTCCCACTGATGGAACAAAGGTCTCCTCTCTGTAAAGGGGGATGAGGTTTTATCATAATTATGAGAATTTTTAATTCCCATTAAAACTATTTAAATATGTTTGGGTAAATGAATCATATGTTAAGTCAATTTAATTGATAAATAAAGAGACTTATACTTCATTTACATGCGAGGGTTAATCTATTAACCATAGTAATATAAAAGGTCCTAAATAAATTTCAGTTTCAATGGAATTTTAACTTTATTATGTAAGACATTGAGTTTGTTTTCCCACATCTTTATAAAAGTTGAGGTTCAAAAATATTGGTACTTTTGATTAATTAAGGAAATGAGTGATTCAATTATCCTTTAGTAATGAGATTATTATTTTAATTCAGTTTAAATCTCATTGATTTAAATTATCATAATGGCCTTATATTTCATGTTCACCCTTGGCAAGCAAGGCAAATACATTTGTTAATAATCTATAACATTTTATAGATTTGTTAATTTTAGAATTTTTTAGAATAATAGATTGAAAGATCTTAATTTTTGGTTTGAACATTTAATGAATACATCCAGAAATATTCATTAATGTTATTTTAATATATAATTCACATAGCGTCTACATCCTTCGGGTATTCTTTCACCAGCAGATATCAAACAGGTCTTCAACCCAATGCTATGTGTTTGAAAGTTACATAATAGAGCTGTTTTGCATTAAAACAAAACAGTTATTATGTTATGGAAAACACATAGCATTGGAGCAATTTGCTTGCTGTTGAGTTCTGAAGACTTCTATGAATGACACTTGGAAGTGACAGCACAGCTGTCACCATTTCTGCCAAACTGAAAGATCACACCACAGGTAATTTAGAGAAAGGTACGTACTCTGGTAGATATTCCACTTGTTTTCTCGCTTTAAAGGTAGAATTATTAGACTGCTTCTTCAACCCAATGCTATGTGTTTTCCATAACATAATAACTGTTTTGTTTTAATGCAAAACAGCTCTATTAAAGTTCTTTACAGTAAAAAGAGACGTTTGGCGAACAGTTCAGAAGCGAAGAAGACGCGCGAATCCGCTTACGCGACGAGACAGTTGCGCGACAAAGTTGAGGAAAATGAGATTTCTCCATAACATCACGCATGTATTCTTTCAAAGGGTTGGGCAGGAGTGTATAGTACACCCTGTACACCCACAATTCACCAATGCTTCATCATGGATATCGTTAATGATTTTCGAAAGTTGTAAAGCCGATAGAAAAGTCGAAATGAAAATCCAAGATGGCGGCTGAAAATATTTTCAAATTTGTCAACATGGGTGTCGTTTTCATACTTGTCGAGGGTGCTGAAGCCGATAGTGAGGTCAAAATGAAAATCCAAGATGGCGGACGTGAAAAGTTTTAAATTTTTCATCATGGGTGTCGTTTTAATGGTTTTCGAAGGTGCTGAAGCCGATAGTGAGGTCTAAATGAAAATCCAACATGGCGGACGTGAAAAGTTTCAAATTTTTCATCATGGGTGTCATTTTATTTATTTATTTATTTTATTTATTAAACTTTATGCACAAGTAAAAACTGTACAAAGGCGGCCTTGGGCATTTTCTACCAGTCTACCTTAAGGTGATGCAGAGACAATACACAGTAGGTGCAATTACAGAAAACAACTTAGAAAATAACTAGAATATAAAAATAAATACTTAGATACATACATACAACAAAATATAATAAAATAAAAAAAAGTTATGAGGGTTATACAAGAAAACCTGCAACAACTTAATCTTGAGACGAATCTGCCAATTTTTTTTTTTTTTTTTGCGGATGGGAAATCATCAAATGACCCCTGCCGCTCTGGGTGGAGCGGAAGGGAGTGTCAGACTCTTACTGACTAAAACCCACCCGTGTTCCTTCCTTAGCCCTTTATGTTCCGGGCCAGCGGTGACCCTTTCGGACAATCCCGCTGAATGTGTTCTCGAGCTTTCATTTTAAATGTGAACTGATTGGTTACTGTCTACGCGCAACCCTCGGGACCAAGGCGCTCGCCCGCGCCTCCCTCGCACCGTCCGCACCCCCGCCGTCGTCGTCGCCGCCAAGCCTCACGCGCCTCGAACATGCCGCGGCTCACGTCCCGCGGCCCCTCACCACTTGCCCGCGCGCGTCCGAGCAAACAACCCGCGTCGCGCACCCCGTAACGCCACATTGTAAAGATACTATATAATTTTATTGTTATTAAGAATAAACCAGTTTTCAACATACAGTCCACTATTATTCCGCAAGGATGACCTAACAGTTACCGTCCTGATATTCTGAGGGAGCGCATTCCAAAGGAAAACCGCCTGGACAAAGAAAGAAGACTTTATAAAACCAGAGCGATGAGAAGGACAACGAAGAAGACGATTATTCTCTGACCGAAGATTCTTGCTGTGTGCAAAGCATAAATATTGACACAGAGAAGTCAGATAAGAAGGAGAAGTGGGTTTGTGAAGGATAGAAAATAGGGTTGTCAAAGCCCTCAACGCTCTGCGCTGCCGGATAGGTAACCACTTTAAAAGCGATCGATGTGCGGATACATGATCATACTTGCGGAGATTGAAAACGAATCGAATGCAGCTATTAAGAAGTCGGTCAAGTTTATTGAGGAGATCTGCATTCAGGTCATAGTAGTCATTTTCATGGTTTTCGAGGGTGCTGAAGCCGATAGTGAGGTCAAAATGAAAATCCAAGATGGCGGACGTGAAAGTTTCAATTTTTTCATCATGGGTGTCGTTTTCATGGTTTTCGGGGGCGCTGAAGCCGATAGTGAGGTCAAAATGAAAATCCAAGATGGAGGATGCGAAAATGTTCAAATTTTTCGTGATCGGTGTCGTTTTCGTGGTTTTCGAGGGTGCTGAAACCGATAGTGAGGTCAAAATAAAAATCCAAGATGGCGGACGTGAAAAATTTGAAATTTTTCATCATAGGTGTCTTTCCCTGAATGACTCCACCAAGTCTTTTAATCTTATTGAAGCTTGCCCATACCTTGGACGGCTAGTTGTGTTTGGGCCACTTGACAAATTTTGCTTAATTTTTAGCTCCGTTAGGCTTTGCTGCTGACGTAGTCCGTCTAAAACACTTCAATGTAGAAGGATGATGAGCTGATAAAAGTGCTGAAAATCCCGTGTGAAACCCTTCGACGGAGTTGTTTGTTCTGGGTATACCTTGAAGCACTGCATCGAATGTGTTCCACATATCAATGGGGCACCTAGGAGGTCGCCGGCCCCGTCTTTCTAACCTTCCGATCCAGTTATCTTCAAAATAATCAATAACTTCTCGGAGGAGACTGGAATGCTCAGCATAAAACTGAAATTCGAGAAGTTCGCTAAAGGCGTCGATAACCTGTTCAGACGGTACATACGCTAAAGCACATAACTGGCGAATGTACAACGCGAAATCAGGAGTGTGTATGTAATTGTGCAGAACGTCTTTTTGGGATTGTATGTTGCGCTAGACACATTGAGAAAAGTGAAAAAACAGCCTCGCAAAGACGCTATAAGAAAACTTTGTTTTAAAGCTGAAATTGAGGCCTGTTCAAAATCAGTCAAAATAGATCATGGTTGCAAATCTGCTTCATGTGATTTTAAGCCCTCAAATACTTGAAGATAGGCCATCCGAGACATGAGTTTATAAATAACTGGTACCACCTCATTGTCATAAAGGCAATGTATAGTATACAGTTGTTTAAAAAGAGATGGTGTAATTTTGAAAGTTCCATCGGCAAACCAATGGCGTAAAAATAAGGAATCTATCCTCTCTTGGACCAGTATCATACAATAAAAATGATTCATCACGACTGGTCGTAAACATACTCGTAGTTATCCAAAAATATGCAGAAGCTCATGAACACAGACTTCATCATCACGTGAATGTCGAGGCGATCCAACTCCTTGACAACACTGAATTAGTGCGAAGACTAAAAAGGGTAAAACCTTTTGAGTTTAGTGCAGTGTAAGTGACCAACTGTAGTGCAAGTGCTGAGTCTTATAAAGAACACGTGAATCAAGTGTCTTCCCCTTAACTTAGAGTGAATAAAAAAGACGTTATTGGACGATTTTATAGTTACAGTTTAAGTTATATTTATATTACTTATTAGCTAATAGGCTAGATTGTAATGTAAATAAAGTATCACCAACTGTGCTACTTTAAAAAGGGAAAAAACTACTGGTTTTGCTGTAAGTTTCAGGAATTTCGAGGGCTAGAAGCGAAAAGGGGTTCGCTGGGGCTGAAATATTTGCATTGCGATTCCTGTTTATGCACTTTTTCAAGGACGCAACTGTAGGCAATTTTACGGCTGCCTCAATTGATGCAGTGCTAATGGTATGATCTGCAATTATCTGCTGAGGTGCAGATTGTGTTCGGATTGCCTGATTTTTCATGTTGCATATAGTCCCTTTTTTCAATCGTTGCCCGACTGGGAACATGTTTGTGCTGGCATTTTAATGTTACTGAATCACCAGGCAAGTGGCATCGATCCCGACACTTGCCACCTTTATCGTGCCGCCTATATCGTCACTGCATCTCCAATATGTGTTTTCATAATTATTTTTATCAAAACGATATATACAACGTTATTTTTAGTATATGCGAAACCTGAATACAGTTTGTTCAGAATAAGTAACTGAATCGATTCCAATAATTTTTACCCAATGTTATATTTGGCTCAAAAATATTGAAAAAAGGTTAAAAGTTGGACACCAAGCGACACTAAGTAGGTTATTCAATCTCCGTGCCGAGCAGTTAGGTACCTAGGTACTATAAAGATCCAGAGGGGAACTCTAGAATACCTATGGGAGGAAGCTGATTGAAAGCCATGGACTTGGAACTAATAAAAGAACATTACAGCTTCACGTTAATTATATCACTGACTCTATAGAACATAGACAGACATAGCCGTTTTGTTCGCGCTACTTTCACTCTAGTCTTTCGCACTTTAGTGCTTTTTACACAAGTATCTTTCGCGCAAATGTCTTACGCTAAAATGTCTTACGCGCAATTGTCTTTTGATGAATGACACCCATGACAAAAAATTTGCACATTTTCGCGTCCGCCATATTGGATTTTCATTTTGACCTCAATATCGGCCTCAGCACCCTCAAAAACCACGAAAACGACACCCATGATGAAACATTTGAAACTTTTCACGTCCGCCATCTTGGATTTTCATTTTGACCTCACTATCGGCTTCAGCACCCTCGAAAACCATAAAAAAAACACCCATCTCGAAAATTTTGAACATTTTCGCGTCCGCCATCTTGGATTTTCATTTTGACCTCACTATCGGCTTCAGCACCCTAGAAAACCATAATAACGACACCCATGATGACAAATTTGAAAATCTTTTCAGCCGCCATCTTGGATTTTCATTTCGACCTTTCTATCGGCATTACAACTTTCGAAAACTATAAACGATATCCATGATGAAGCATTGGTGAATTGTGGGTGTACTATACACTCCTGCCCAACCCTTTGAAAGAATACACGCGTGATGTTATGGAGAAATTTCATTTCCTAAACTTTGTCGCGCAACTGTCTCGTCGCGCAAGTGGATTCACGCAAGTGTCCTTCGCGCAAGAGTCTTTCGCGGAAATGTCTTTCGCGTAAGTGTCCCAGATCCGCTTCTGAACTGTTCGCCAAACGTGTCTTTTTACTGTAAAGAACATTAATAAATATTCTAAAAAAATACAAAATAAATTAAAAACAATGAAAATATCATAAAGCTAAATAACCAATGCAAATTTTCCCTATTACGACTCAACTTGGTTTCGAACCCGATACTCGCTATTCAGAATCTATGCAAACACCACTAGACCAAGCGAGCCTTATCTCAGCTGATGAATTTACGCTATGCGTTGTACAAAATAGCCTTTAAGTAACTATTTATTTAGAGTTTCATTTTTTCTGTTCGTGTACCTGTTTTGTCAATATTACAATATAGAAATTACTTACTTTACTACTTCCATGAGATGAATAATAATATACAAGAGCGCCATCTATTGGTTCATTGTTAATTATTATTAACCGCGTCCACTGTTCCTGACTCGGTAGTTCACTGTATCACCGCCCTTTAAGAATGGCGCTAGGATATCGGAGAAATAGTGGGCGTGGCTTAAAATACCGAAACATCGGAACTCTATATCGGTTTTCAGCCTCTCAAGTCACCGTGTATTGTGATAGTTTATGCCACTGCACACAGAGATGGCAAATATAGCAGTGGCGGTCTGTGGCAACGGCCGCGAGTCCGCGACTTACGACTTGCAGGTCGTAAGTTTGAACCCAACCACAGAAAAACATCATGAGGAAACCCGCATGTCTTAGAGAAGCAAAATATTCAAAGAAATGTCACATCCATCAACCCGCACTGATCCCGCGTGGTGTATTTCGATCCACTCTCTCCCACAAAGAGGACGCCTGTGTGACTGTGTCACAGTCACAGTGGGAACATTATTTTATAGGCTGATTATGCTATGCTAAATGTAAATAATATAATTTCAAATGAAAGGACGTCGTTCCGAAACAGTTCCTCTCACAACACCGACCTATTATCATGTCTTGCACAGTCGGTATTTATTGTTTCAAGATAATTTTTGCGATACCAGCAGTCGGGCACATAAAAACGACTATTTATATATTTATGGCTTAACACGCCAGAGATAGCGAGTACAATGCTAAAGGCACACAGCAGAAGGGTGCGTGGCGGCGCAGACTCACGTACGCTGATAACAGATAACAGCGCCGATAGCGAGTGGTGCGATAATTTAGGCGCCACGTTGAGGAGGGCTTGGCTGTGATTGCGCTGCAGCGGACTCTGTAGGTGCCACAGGTGCAAGGTAACACACGAGATGTTGATAACGCCCGACCATCACGCAGAATACGACGCGTATAGCAACTGCTACGCGGGCACGTCAGTCTAGATACGTTGACATATATCACAGTGCGCATCAGATGCAAAGGTTTCACAAGATTCCTATTACCTCTCTGTTACTTTTTGATTCGGTCATACTAGTCTAGGATCCTTATCTTGTGCTGATTCATCACACTAATATTATAAAGGTTTTATTACTGTTTGTGTATGTGAGTTTAAATGTTTGTAAACGCACCCACAATCCGCTTGGGCGGAGCACCGCCGTGTCCTCGTAGAGGCGATCGGCAGCGGCGGCAACCTCTCGCGTTCGGCCCTGGTGCAAGCCATGGTCCGGGGCGAGAGGGAGTGGGAGGCAGTCACCTCCTTCTGCGAAGCAGTCATGCTAGCGAAGGAGGTGGCGGGACGGATGAGGGAGAGAGCCTCCCGTCCCAGCCGCCGCGGGAGACGCTCCGGGCGTCGGGAGCCACGGGACGATTCCCGGCCACCGTAGCACAGATTACTAAATAGTTACAGACCGTAGGCGCGGGCCTGCGGGCGGAGAGTAATGGGTAGCTCACCGTCCGATCAGGACCAGGCCCGTGCCGGACGGCGCGTAAGTGTTCCACGCGCGCCTTAAAGAGATGTCAGCATCGAGGAGGGGCCTGCCGGGTCAGCGGAATTGTCCGAAAGGGTTACCGCTGGCCCGGAACATAAAGGGCTAAGGAAGGAACACGGGTGGGTTTTAGTCAGTAAGAGTCTGACACTCCCTTCCGATCCACCCAGAGCGAAAGGGGTCATTTGGTGATTTCCCATCCGAAAAAAAAAAAAAACGCACCCACAATACAGGAGAAATTCCTAGTGAGGGCAACGCTTTTTAAAAAAAAAAAAAAGAAAAGAAAAAAGGCGAAAGTTTGTGAGTGTGTTTGTATGCTTGTTACTTCTTCACGCACAAACGGCTGAAAGGATTTGGATGAAATTTGGCACACAGATAGTTTATAACCAGGATTAATACGTAGGTTTCTTTTTATCCTGATATTCCCACGGGATCGACACTTATGCGGGTGAAACCGCGAGGCGCAGCTAGTAGTTAAATAATTAGCCAAAAACAGACGAGAACCTATAGTATGGTCACAGAATATTTTATAGTACTAGACGCTATGTTGCTGTGCTGTGCGGATGTGCCGATAGCTCGGCTTGCGGCGATACGAGGCCGCATTGACCCAAATGTGCGTAAGTATTGTAGCGAAGATAAGATTTACACCTCGCGTGTGTAGTGAACGTTGTCAAACACACTTATACGCGCGGCTCCTCAATAGATAATTAGCTTTAAACTGTCTTGGTGCAGTACCTTAACTGCTTATAGATGCAATCTCTATACAGGCAATACGAATGCAGGCTGCAAATCCGCAGCCCAGTTGGCCACCGAATGGGAGGCCGCAGCGTCCTGACTAAACACTGACTGACAAGCGTGGTGGACGTGGAGGTTATGTATCTGAGAATAGTCTCGTTGAGTCAGGACGCTGCGGCTTCCGAACTGGGCTGTGCTATCGCCCTTGCTCTGAGTGTTGTTCTGTCTTCGACCGAGTCTCGGACAAACATAGATGACCAGTCCCTTTTACTACAGCGGGCTGAGTATAACATATGCAAACAACGGGCAGACCGGAGGTTCTATGTAGAGGAGCACGACACGTAACAGTTCACGTTGAGTGATCACGGTCGTGATTTGGTTTGTCGAAGCCATTAGAAGCCGTCGTCGGCTGAGAATTAGAGAAGCAAGAGAGAGTGTGGCGACCTTGTCTGCGCTGAGCACGCAGTCGCGGCATGGACACCAGCAACCTACTTGGAGAAGCAAGAGCGAGTGTGGCGACCTTGTCTGCGCTGAGCACGCAGTCGCGGCATGGACACCAGCAACCTAATTGGAGAAGCAAGAGCGAGTGTGGCGACCTTGTCTGCGCTGAGCACGCAGTCGCGGCATGGACACCAGCAAACTAATTCGAGAAGCAAGAGCGAGTGTGGCGACCTTGTCTGCGCTGAGCACGCAGTCGCGGCATGGACACCAGCAAACTAATTCGAGAAGCAAGAGCGAGTGTGGGGACCTTGTCTGCGCTGAGCACGCAGTCGCGGCATGGACACCAGCAACCTACTTGGAGAAGCAAGAGCGAGTGTGGCGACCTTGTCTGCGCTGAGCACGCAGTCGCGGCATGGACACCAGCAAACTAATTCGAGAAGCAAGAGCGAGTGTGGCGACCTTGTCTGCGCTGAGCACGCAGTCGCGGCATGGACACCAGCAAACTAATTCGAGAAGCAAGAGCGAGTGTGGCGACCTTGTCTGCGCTGAGCACGCAGTCGCGGCATGGACACCAGCAACCTACTTGGAGAAGCAAGAGCGAGTGTGGCGACCTTGTCTGCGCTGAGCACGCAGTCGCGGCATGGACACCAGCAAACTAATTCGAGAAGCAAGAGCGAGTGTGGCGACCTTGTCTGCGCTGAGCACGCAGTCGCGGCATGGACACCAGCAAACTAATTCGAGAAGCAAGAGCGAGTGTGGCGACCTTGTCTGCGCTGAGCACGCAGTCGCGGCATGGACACCAGCAAACTAATTCGAGAAGCAAGAGCGAGTGTGGCGACCTTGTCTGCGCTGAGCACGCAGTCGCGGCATGAACACCAGCAAACTAATTCGAGAAGCAAGAGCGAGTGTGGCGACCTTGTCTGCGCTGAGCACGCAGTCGCGGCATGGACACCAGCACGGCAGCACCCTAATTGCGTAACACTTGTCAATCACACTCTGAATCATTTTGAAGGACATTGCTAATTAATTGCTTCATTTATGTTCGAAAATAATTTTATCTGCTCAACAACGTAAATAACGCAATGAATGTTGTTGAACTGTCAAAATTAAAGCCATTGCTACCGATAGTGTGTTACGCAATTATACCGCAGATGATAGAGCGTGTGTGACAGATGCACTCAGGCACTATCATCATTCCGATAGCGATGGTAACTACGATCAAGAAGGTGCATTGCAATTTACTTGCACTTGCAGCTGCTGTGTGTGATTGTAAGAGATGGTATCTCCGCCCCAATTAATGATCTCTAACCTGTCCAAGACACACGGAGCATCCTATCTTGCCTCCCGACTTTCACCAAATAATTGCCTCAAGTCTTGAAGCATCCCAAGTTCTTATAAATACAGAAACTGAACATGAGGACGCCACAAGAAACGAATATCAACTTTTTTGTACTATGTTTGGTTGTGCTGTACCAATACAACACTACTGTGTTGGCAACACAGTAGTGATGTATTGGTTTTATTATGGTACTGGTTTATAAGCTTTAGGCTTTCACCAAAGATACGATTTTGAGGGACGACGTACAGGAGTTTTTTCTGTTTGTTGAAAATGTTAAAATATTGAATGGTAGCTGCCGCTCTGTTGACAGTGACACGACACCGTGTCGGTACCTCGGTACACAGAGCAGAGCACGTGTGGCGCCGCAGACGGCCACCAGCGCACCAGCACGACGCACAGAAGTACCACACCACTACTGACATTGCTCGTAGTCCTTGTGGTCTACGAGCGGGGGTTCAGATGTAACTCTAGATTAGCCTAAAGTATATAAATATTTAAGAATAGTTACATAGACAATTCTTGTGATAAGAGATGTCATGTGTGGACTGTGGAGGGCAGACTGTTGATTTACTGTACCATCGAAGTTCGCGCTTCGGAGATTACATTTTGGCTTTCGGTCTGTGTAGCATGTAGGTCCGAGCTCTGTAGATCGACTGGCGCTTCTGTAGCTGTGTCGAGTGCGCCGTCTGTACTGATACACACGTTATACACTTTTTGACCCTTCACACTATTTATTGAACTACAATGGAGTACCACTATACTGGAGTATCGCGTAATTACATACGTTTCCCTTTCGTTTATACTAGTGTTCCAAACGGTCAAGTAAAACAAACAGGGTAATTGGTTTAATCAAGTGAGCATGATACTGGGCAGTGGGCAACTTACGAGTTTCTACTATTCCTTAACCTTTTAAGCATCCTCCAATCAAGAGGCCGAGGCGAGGGCTTATGGACCTCATACTAACTAGTGCAACTTGCCCAATAATTGAATTAAATAAATGGGAATTCAACCATATTGGGGAAGGTCAGGGGTTGCGAGGTGCTAAATTCGTGCACAATTATTTATTTGATTATTATTATTTTTTTTTTATTTCAAACTGCCTCTATTTTTTTTATTTTTTTTTTTTTTTTCATTTATTTCAAATAGGCACATTAAAGGCACTTTTGAACGTCAAAAAAAAAAAACTAAATAGAAATGATTCTAGTCGCCCATTCGAAAAGGTAGTTTTCGTATGGAGAAGAATGGGCAAGAAACTCCACCGTTACTCTTTTAAAAATGTTTTACAAGGTCTTGTATACATAATAAAAATTATATGTGAACACGATGCACCCATAATAAAATTAGTCTACCACAAAAGGTAAAAAGAATTAAAAATTAAGCAATGACAGGTAAATCAAATAAGTGATAGATACATGGTGCTCACATATTTACAAGTTATTTAAAAAAAAAAATGCAAAAGTAGTTGAACTTTAACAAGTGTGTGAGCCACTGTAGTCGCAGATTGTAAAAATGAATTAGAATAAGATGTCATAATTAAAAATATATATATAAATTAAATTAGGAACAAGTTTGATTTTGTCTAAACTTTTAGATTGTCCTATGGAGCAGGACCAGCATGTTTCCAAACATTCTTATCTTGGATATAATCCTCTAATTTGTAATATCCTTGTTTACAAAGTGTACTTTTAATATGAGTTTTAAATTTTCTTTCATTTAATTGCAATATGTCACAAGGTATTTTGTTGTAGCATTTAACACAGTACCCCATAAAAGATGTATGTACTTTAGATAATCTAAAAAAAGGTTGATCTAATTTATCTTTATTTCTAGTATTAAAATTATGCCTATCACTTATTTTATTAAAAAGATGTTGATTTTTTCTTACATACATAATATTTTCATAAATGAATTGGCAAGGTACCGTCATGATATTAACCTTTTTAAATAGTTCCCTAAGAGATTCGCGACGACGTAGATTGTAAATGGCTCTGACAGCTCTCTTTTGTAAAATAAAAATGGATTCAATGTCAGCAGCCCGACCCCATAGTAAAATGCCATATGACATAATACTGTGGAAGTAACTAAAATAGACCAAACGCGCGGTTTCTACATCTGTTAACTGTCTTATCTTTCTAACAGCATAAGCGGCGGAGCTTAGCCGCCCCGCAATAGATGTTATATGAGGTCCCCATTGTAATTTCTCGTCTAGCGTGATTCCTAGGAAAACTGTCTGATCAATAAATTCTAGTTTTTGGCCATTCAATATGATTTCACATTCGCTACTTCTAACATTCGGTAATTTAAATCTAATGCATTTGGTTTTTTTTTCATTAAGTACTAAATTATTTACCGTAAACCAATCTTGGACCTGAAGAATAGAGTTATTCACGTCGTCAAGATTTTGTGACCGTCGGTCTATTTTAAAGATTAACGATGTGTCATCTGCAAATAACACCATCTTCGGTTGATTTTGAAGTAATTGGGGTAAATCATTAATGTAAACTAAAAAGAGGAATGGACCCAATATCGAACCTTGAGGAACACCCATTGTCATTTCAGACCCTAATGAGTTTACGCCGTTTACTTGAACTTTAACCTTTCTATCTTTCAGGTATGATCTTAGCAAGTCAAGTGCTGCTTTTCTAATTCCATAGTGCTCCATTTTCATCAGAAGTGTCTCGTGGTTTACGCAATCGAACGCCTTAGAGAGGTCGCAAAAGATTCCAATGGCATCTTGTGCTTCTTCCCAGGCGTTAAAAATGTTCTTTATTAGGGTAACACCGGCGTCAGTAGTGCAACGCCCTTTGGTGAAACCGTACTGGTGTTCATGAAAGATGGATTTTTTATTAAAGTGACGTAACATTTGATTGAGCATCAACTTTTCAAACACCTTACTGAGAACTGGTAGAATTGACACAGGTCTATAATTGTTAGGATCTTTACTATCACCGGATTTGAACAATGGTACTACTTTACTATGTTTCATAAGATCCGGAAAGACTCCTTGGTCAACACTGGTGTTAAATATGAAAGCTAAATAGGGCGCAATAGTTTCGATAAAAGATCTACATACTTTTACAGACATTCCCCAGAGATCTTCTGTTGATTTAATGTTAAGATCTCTAAAAGCTTTTATAACAGCCTGGGGGCTTTCCGATAAGCTAATTGTTCATGTATGTATACTAGCTTTTGCCCGCGCCGTCGCCCGCGCGGATGTCGGAAAATATGCCACGGGATGGTACTACCGTGACCGGGAAAAGTACCCTACGTGTTAATCCAGGTTATAAACCATCTGCGTGCCGTTGCCAAATCGAAAAAGACTCGTACTCAGACCTCGCAGCAATTGACTTGGTTTCCATTTTTTTTTTTTTGTATAAGTAGATTCTCTGGCAATAACTACGTCACTCTATCCTCTGTATATTACGTATTTGAAATCTCTTTACATGTATTTGCCTTAAAAATGTGTGTATTTGTGTTGTGTCCCTAGCAATGCAATAGTTTGGTGTGGCACCAACACATTGGTGTTGGTGCAAGCGTGTTACCTGAGCAGCCCCTCCTTTTTCACCATGTGCCGGAACGTCTCGGAGATGGAGCTGTTGTTGGCACTCCGCAGAGACTGCATCCGAGTCTGCAACAACGTACCAACAGTTACTCAACGAATTGTACGAGAACCCGGGACTTCCTCCCGACTACCAGTTACAAATGTGAACGAATGCTGCGTCGCCGCGTCGCGTCGGTACGCGTCAGGCAGGTTGCACGGCCGGCAGTCATGTGGTCTTCACACTATTTATTTATTTAAACCTCATGGACCGGAGTGGTACTATGTCGGATTTAAGAGCATTGACGGCGCGGCGAACGGCATTTCATACAAACTTTCAGGTAGAGCATGGACTATCGGAAACTTTTTCCAATACCGGTTTTGTTTCGATATTAAATTTTTGAGTAACATAAAATATCTAGGTAAATATTACAATAAACACAAAGAACTGGATATTAAATTGGTGGGGTGCCTACACAGTAGACATGGGCGAAATAGCTCACTGAAACGATAAAGAGCGAGTAGCTCTTTCACTCTAAAGAGCTATATCACTCTTCTAGCTCACTAGCTCTTCTATAGCTCACTTAGCTCAGTGACTCAGACGCCGACTGTTAGCTCATATGACTCACGCCGCACGCGCTTCGGCTCGCTCGCTCAATAGTCAATAGCTCTTTGGAAGTTTGGATTCTTTGTTACTCACTAGCTCTTCTATAGCTCAGTAGCTCAGACGCCGACTGTTAGCTCATTTGATTCTTGTCACGCGAATTATTAAGGAATTACGGATATCGATAAATAAATCTTGTTTTATTTTATGGCGGTTTTTATAGTAAGAACGGTCGTATTAGTATTTGTACTTCGTTGCACGTGTGACGCAGCGATATGCATGTCATTTCGTCAAAACAACCGAAAAAGTACTAACTTAAATAACTTTAAATAAGTTTTTCTAATCTGTTTGTTTATATTATGGTATGAGTACTTATGAGTTATTTAGAATTTACGTAAACGAAACGTAATCAAACAATGCGGTTCCTTTTTATTTATAAATGTGCCAAAGTATTTTCTACTTAAAGTCAATGACTATAAAAATAGATTTACAGTGATTATGTTGTATGATAACTGATAAGATTGTGTCGGAGAGCTTTTGTTGGAAGAACGAACGATGCAACGAAGTATTCCGAAGCGAGCCGAATGAGCCGTTCGGCCGGTCGCGTGCATCGCTGAAGTACTGAGCT
Organism: Oligia latruncula; assembly: GCA_948474745.1. Taxonomy (NCBI): domain Eukaryota; kingdom Metazoa; phylum Arthropoda; class Insecta; order Lepidoptera; family Noctuidae; genus Oligia; species Oligia latruncula. The sequence continues at coordinate 251,277 of OX419705.1, forward strand.
AGTGAGTCTGAGTGAGCTAACTGAGCTAGTGAGCTACGTAGCGAGCGACTGAGTGAGCGAGAGCGACGTCAATCGAAAAGAGCTAGCTCTTTTCTATCACTAGCTCACGAGCTACCCATGTCTACTACACAGTCATCTTATCGTCGTTGATAGTCCAATACCGCGTAAACCCGCCACCGCCTCCGCCTCCGCCCGCCGGTGTGGCCGACCCAAGAGTTGGTACACTTTTATACGGGAATAGTCATTTATTAAATGACACTGCAACATACATGTTATTAATAGATTTATTTTATTTATTTTAGGAAAACTTACAGCTTAACAAATACAGTAAGTAATAATTTATACAAAATAAGGCCAATTACAAGTTTCCACGTGTAGTATTAATATCATTATGAAACAAAAAAAAAATAATAGACTAAGTAAAACAGAAAAAAAAACTATTATTTACGCTCAAAGAAGCAATTAGATAAAATTTTCTTCAATTTAGCAACACTAGTATTGAAAATGTCGATATCAGCTTCCTGGCAGCTTGCGTTGTACATACGACTCGCTCTAATCATGTACGAGTTCCGTCTGTATGTAGTGGCTACCACTGGGGTGTGCAATCAGTGCAATAAATGAGGTCTACGTAAAAACACAGACGGCACTCGCAGCCCGATTTTGTGTAACAACTAGGTAACACCAGTTGTTCCATTGGCAATTTTGAAAAGAAACACAAGATCTGATATTTTTCGCCTTTCATACAGCGGAAGTATATGAAACTTTTTGCAACGGTAGGTATAATTCGTTAAAAACGTTTTAGACCGATATTGAATGTGCCTTAAAAACCTTTTCTGTATGCTCTCAATACGATTTATGTAGACATTATAATTGGGGTTCCAGACTTGAGAGGCATACTCCAAGTGACAAGATATGTATGCTTTACATCAATTAAATTTAATTAATTAAGTAAAAAGATTCTATTGCGTCTGGTTTTTTTATATCAAATATCGAAAAACCGATATGAGTGAAATCCAATATCGTATTTTCAATATCGGATTTTTGGTCCGATAATCCGGTTTTTCGATATTACCGAAAACCGGTATCCATGCTCTACTTTCAGGCCCTTGTTTATCGAAATGAATGAACCAAAAAAAAAAAAGAAAAAAAATGGTCTTAAGCGGGCGCCGACCAAACGGCGACCGCGCAGTGGCGCCCTCATCGTTTGTTTGGTTATTTCTTTTATTTTAGAATGAAAATGCAGAAAATAAGCATGTCGGCGGCGCGGCGTTGCCGTGCTTCATTTCTCTAAGCTGTAAACAACACGTGCACCGATCACGCCATCGACAAGTACGTCACTCGACTTCTCCCACCGCCCCACTGCTCGACTTGTTTTGCTACCAGAACTAGTGGTGTTCAAAGTTACTATATGCTATAATTAAAGCATGCTTTTTTTATAGGCGTAGGTACCTGGTACTTAACTTGTTATGTTACGGGCGGGCGCGAATAAAGCAAGCACGGTGACTGGCAGCATGCTAAAGAATATTACATCGCGTTTATGATTTACGATAAAACAGATACAATGAACTTTCCTTCATACTTATACATATCCTCATATACCTCATACGATAAATACAATGAACTTTCCTTCATACTTTCCAGGCTTAGGACTGTCTATAATAATTGAATAAATGTTATTATGAAATAAGTTAGTTTTGAACATCGATCACTAATATAAAACTATACCCCATAATCAATATTGCGTGTCCTATCACTGAAAGACGAAAGTTACTAAAAAACACGAACCAAATAGCATATAATTCATTATATTATTTATTTACGTGAGCCGCCCGAGATCGCAAATCGCACGCGGTGCTTGCTTATAACGATTACGCACAAGACCAACAGGAATTGCTAGCATGCGACGACCGGGCGCCCCGCCCGGCCGGCCTGCTTAATGTTTTTTCAGTCATTCATTGCTTAATGCGTTTCGCGCGATGGCAGAGACAGAGTGCGATGTAAAAAAGCAATAAGCAAATAGCAACTTGTGAGAGCCACGATAGCATTTGCTTTATGTTGTGTGTATTAAGCACGGTGCTTTATTTTGCTATATGATATATTAACCACCACTAACCAGAACTACCAGTATAAAGGAGCGAACGGCGAAGCGGCGAGGGACTTGACCAATGGACATCGTACGGACAACATGTGCTCAGTAACTTTCTCGCGTTCCGTATCTGGTTGTATCGTGTATCTACAGTGTGTGATTAAATTGTTCATGAAATTATAATCTGATTTGAACTGCAAACCATTCAATAACCAACACTACCCACTTAGTACGCCCATAGTAATTAAAATATGCCTGATAATAATGAGACACACTATACCTTTTCCTACAAGCACGTTAAGTTGTGCTCCAGAAGATTATACGTTAATATTATTATAAACGGTAGTTTTACATTGTTTAGTTTTCACTAGGCGGTCAGAGTAGCCTTAAGTAATTTGTTAGACCTTTGTATCCTTGCTTATGCGTATGAAGTTTCAATAAAATCGGTTCATTCATTTCGAAAAACAAGGGCTTGAAAGTTTGCATGAAATGCCGTACGGCGTAAACACTCTTAAATAATGCCACACACAACTACCAGTCACTGTCCACAGTCCTCCATTATTATGTGTTTAACACAAGTGACACCTCAAAATTCTGTTTTACTGACAAAAACCTACAATTGTTAGATTCAACACAAAAAAAAAATCGGGCAAGAACGAGTCGGCCTCGCACACCGAGGGTTCCGTACCATCATGTTTTTAAATTTTCATCGGCGAGGCCTATATTCATCAGAGAATTTTAACACTGTGCACTGCGGTGTAGAATATTGTAGTTTTATGTCAGCGCTATCTCTTGACCGATAGTGGAACTAATGTAACTTTTGTTGATGATTTCTGAAAAAGTGTGCTATTTAGAGACTTCGTTTTATTTTTCCTGTAATCTTTACATAAACTTATATCACATAGAATAATTTCAGATCTTTCTCTTTGCAAACTTCGGAGATAAGGATTTACATTTTTCATCAAAAGTCGAAAACTATGCGGCCTAAAACAAAAGAAAATATATTTGAGAATGTGCAAACTGCGCTCGTTCATTATGATACCCCACATGCCCTGGGAGCCCCACTTCGAATGTTTCAGACCCCCCTGTTGCAAAAAATATACATATATTTTTATTTGCAAAATAGTTGGGCAAACGTCATCTAAAACTATTCCAAATATCAAGTTGATAGCATTAGTAGTTCTTGAGATAGTCTCTTAGTCTCACCATAAGGGTTCCGTTTTACCATTTTGGTACGGAACCCTAATAAACTATGCAGCCTGTAATTCTCTCTTTAGCGAGTCTGTAATTTTTTCCAATGATTCTACACATCGATGAAAAATTACAGTTTCCTACACAGCAGTACACTTAACGAACAAACAATATTTTTTAATCACGGGATATTAACGAGGAGCGTGTAATTTAGGCATCACTCGGTCCATGTGACCACAGACCAGGATGACATTGAGCCTCTAGTTATATAAAGTGCTGCCAGCGGGGTTGGCTCATTTGTGTCCGAATTTCTCTACGACAATGAGTTTCCGGGCGCTGGTTCTGGTAGCGGCGACGCTGGCGACGGCGCAGGCGGTGGCGATGGACGAGGACATGGCCGAGCTGGCGCGCATGGTGCGCGAGAGCTGTGCGGACGAGACTGGCGCCGACGTGGCGCTGGTGGAGGCGGTGAACGGCGGCGCCGACCTCATGGAAGACGCCAAGCTCAAGTGCTACATCAAGTGCACCATGGAGACGGCCGGCATGATGTCGGACGGCGAGGTGGACATCGAGGCCGTGCTGGCGCTGCTGCCGCCCGAGCTGGCGGCGCACAACGCGCCGGCGCTGCGCGCGTGCGGCACGCAGCGCGGCGCCGACCACTGCGACACGGCCTGGAAGACGCAGGTGTGCTGGCAGAACGCGAACAAGGCCGAGTACTTCCTCATATAGTGCATCACGCTCATTCTGAATACTATCCCTTTGTTACATTTTTATAGAACATATTGTTAAACATAGATACTTAATTATTATTTTTGTGTCCAGACTATAGTCCAGATAAATTACTTTTATTGTTAATTTTTATTTGTAACAATAAATATGCCTATTCAATACACTGAATGGTTTAATTTTAATTATAATGGTTTAATTTTAACATAAGACTGCAAACACTTTTCCTCAAAGGATAGACCAACAAAAAAGACTACTTCGAGTTATATTCCTATTTTCTTCTTTACGTATTTAATATTTTAGAGTTCCAGTTAATACCAATACCATACTCAACAATATCTTCCTCGTGTAATAAATATACTAGTTCCTACTCACACAAATATCCCCAAATTAAAGGAAAAAAATTAACAAATGGCAACTCTTCGATACGCACATAGATAAAAAGGTGGCTTCAGTTTTAATGTTCGCAGCGCGCTATCTATATTTTTTGTTGGTCTGAGCTCAAAGGAAAAAAAAAGGAATTTTAAAAAAATAAATAAAAAAAAATAATTACGAAATAACAAGTAATTAAAAAAAATTAAACCGACTTCAAAAAGAAATTAACTCAAAATTATGAAATAACTTTAATTTCGGAAGTCGGTGTCTTGGGATCTGTATTTTAGTTTTAGTTTTTTGCCACCGACTTCCGAAATTAAAGTTATTTCATAATTTTGAGTTAATTTCTTTTTGAAGTCGGTTTAATTTTTTTTAATTACTTTTTATTTCGTAATTTTTAGTTTTTGCACTAGAATTTGACCAAGGTTTTGAGATGTTTTCCCTTTGACACTACACCCGTAGCTCGTATCAATAAGCCAGGCCGTCACACTTTCACGTCTTCGTTCATATCTTGAAAATTACTGAATCGATTTTGATGAAACTTGCACTGTTCCCTAAGCTGAAGTAAATGCAAGCCAATAAAAAAAGAATGGTCACGATCCGATTAATAGTTACGGAGATATGCGTGGACAAACATACATACATACATACGTCTATAAATTTTGTATATTTGTTTGGAAGCCCTAATAGATTGTCATATGTGAATATAATGCAATTCCAATAATATACATACATACGTGTCGAATTGATAACCTCCTTTTTTTTGAAGTCAGTAAAAACATGAGATTAACTTGTGGTAGCTTTAAAGCCCGTAACGCATTGATAACTAAGTTTAACTAATGTGCTCACAGGTTCATTACACAATGTGACATTGTGACCACTTGTTACATCTATAAATAAATAATAATAATAATAAATTTATTTCATAGAAAACAGATTATACATGTTTTATATAAAGACAATTTTAAATGAGCTTAGGTAGGAACACAATGCAATACAAATTTAAGAGCTAAAATCTGTACACAATATGGAAAACCCTGCCTCTCAAACTAGGCAACCTGTATCTTGAGAGACAGTGATTCAGCTTAAGATGTGGTGCTTATTATAATAGTAGACTGTGTCGATCTACCCGAGCGATTGAAGATAATAATAATTAGGTACTACTAATACTAAAGCTAATTCAAGTATGTTTTATACGAGATGTGTGTGTGTGCGTTCGTGTGAGGGTGTGCGTGTGTGTGAGGGTGTGTGGGGGTGTGTGTGGGTGTGTTGTGTGTGATTGAGAAATGTAGGTAATTAGGCGACGTACTTAAGTAAGGATTCTGTTTCTAAATAGTCCCGTTCTAGTAGCCATTCTGTTAATTTTGATTTTATTTCATATTTATTTAGATCGACAATGTTTAATTTCTTGTGAATTTGTTTGTAAATGTATGTACTTAATGTGTAGTATTGGTGTTGAGCGAAGGATGTTTTGTGAGGGGTACTTAAGGGAAGTTTCTTCCTTTTTTTAGGGTCAGATGGGGGAACGCTAGCGTGTTTTCGAACAGTTGACTGCAGTACAAAAAGCTGGCGCACTGAAAGCACTTTGCAATCAGCGTATAGTTGCGCAGTGGGATAGCGATAAGGTTTGCGCGACATCACCTTCAGCACGGCTCTCTGCGCTCTTTCAATCCTCAGAAGACTGGTTTTATTTGCACCACCCCATACTGTGATGCAATATCCAATGACGGATTGACATAATGCATAGTACACCATCTTCAGGGTTTCAGGCGCAGCCGAGTCTCTAAGGGATTTGAAAATATGCAAAAGTTTCATAGCTCTAGTGGTAATGGCGTCGACCTGTTTGTCCCATCGTAATCCTCCGTCTATTTGGACACCCAGATATTTCACATTATCAGTTCTAGTAAGTGTCGGACATAAGCATTGTGGGGATTGTTTGGAGCAGGTGTGCGCTGTTATGGTAAAAGATTTGTCGGGCAAGTTGTTACGCCGGATAGCGAATGGAATGTACGATGTTTTGTCGCAGTTTAGGGTAAGTAAGTTTAGGTTGAGCCATTTCATTATACTTGTTAATGCCGCTTCTGCGTAGCACTTAACGCTATCCCAAGTTGGTCCGTAAACCATGACTGCGGTGTCATCTGCATACGCAATGATCTTGGAGTTGGGGATGGTCATACTGCACAACTCATTGACGTATATTTGGAAGAGGGTGGGGCCTAAGATGCTTCCCTGGGGTACACCGTAAGTGGTAGATACTTCTTCACTTATATGCTCTCCAATTTTTACTCGTTGGGTCCGGTTGTGAAGATAGTCTTTGAAAATTTCGAGGGTGTTTCCTCGTACCCCTAGGAGTTCCAATTTAGAGATAAGTTTGGGAACAGACACTGTGTCAAATGCTTTAGATAGGTCTAAGAAAATCCCTAGACTTTTAACTCTATTGTCAAGATTCCTAGCAACGAATTGTGTCAGCTCAAGAACCGCATCCTCAGTTGAGATTCCTGTGCGAAAACCATACTGATTATCAGCTATGAGCTGATGTTTGCTGAGGAATCTTTTTAAACCATTATTTAGGATCCTTTCTAGTATCTTGGAGAGTGCTGATAGGACCGATATGGGTCTGTAATTGTTGACACAGTTTCTGTTCCCTCCCTTATGAATTGGATGGACGATAGCTTTTTTAGCGCATCAGGAAAGATACCTTTTTGAAGGCAACAGTTTAGGATATACGTCAATGGTGGTGTCAAGGTCTGGCGGCAACTCTTTAGCACTAGTGGAGATATGCCATCCCAACCCACTGCGCAATCATTTCGTAGTTGCAGAATAAGAGACTCCACTGAACAAAACATTATTTTAATGTTATTCTTTTGTGTGATCCTGTTGTGATACGACAGCAATTCTTTTTCTTTTTTTTTTAAGTAGGATTAAACAATTGACAGGTTAGTAATTTTATTGGTTTTTTAGATTTATGTTTTTTTTTTCTCTTCTACTTTTACACACATTGGCGCCGATTCTGTTGTTCACAAACTAAACTAAATTTAAGTTCAGTGCATCTTTTTCTTTCTATTTCATTAAGAAAAGGACAGAAGATAAATATTAGTTTAGTCCTGTCAAATTAGTCAGCGCCTGACGTAAATTGACGTATTTTTAATCATCATCATCATCATTTCAGCCAAAAGACGTCCACTGCTGGACATAGGCCTCCCCCAAGCACTTGGGTTTAAAGAAATTTATTCTCATAAAAGACTAGTCACTTACATGAGAAATACAATACAATAGTGCTTATTACTAGGATTTTCGTCGTTCTTTTTGTTTAACAAGCAGGTAGGTACTTCTGTAATGCATCCAGTGACATTTGGCTACTATTGGCGTATTAGCAATATTTTTCGACTACATGTCGAGCAAGTTGTACTTTGAATACATTAAAGGAGTTTACATTTTTAATGGTCGACGGTAGCTTATTATAAATATCTGCGCCTGCGTAGGTAAACATTGTTTTGCCGAGCTTCGTTCTTGTCTTGGGTAGAACTAAAAAACTCGCTCGGCGTGAACTTCGTTGTGTTTGTTGTTTCAACCGTACAAAGGATAAGTTAGTATGGAGAGATTTATTTAATATTTTTCGGACAAGTATGCAAGTGTGATAGATATATAATTGTTTTATGTTCATTAGTTTTGTTTGTTCATAAATTTTGTTAGTAGGTGTTAAAAATTGATAATGAAAGAGTATCTTTATAATTTTATTTTGCATAATTTGAAGATCGGCTAGACTCGTTTTGGAGGCATTACCCCAGATTTCGATTAGGTATAGCAGGTGTGGTTTCACAAGGGAGTTATATATGGAGTAGCGGACCCGACGTGGCATGCACCGGACGATGCGTCGAAGTGATCCAATAAGTGATGCCAATTTTGTTCTGATGTGCTCAACCTGTGCTTTCCACGTCAGGGCGCTATCCATTCGTAAGCCAAGATACTTTTCGCAGTTTTTATTTTGCAGGGGTACATTATTTATTTGTAATGGTTGATGGGGTGGGATATTTTTATTTTTAGCTTTAAAAATGACATAGCATATTTTAGAAGTATTAATTGTTAAGAGATTATATTGGAACCAGGAGAATAGCTTGTTGAGGTCTTCTTGGGCTTTTGTAATTAAGTCTTGTATAGATGAGCCGAAGTAAAAAAGACATGTATCATCCGCGTAAAGTGCTACATGCCCATGTAGGCCTAATTCCTGTATATTGTTAATATAAATTGCGAAAAGTAACGGGGCCAGCAGAGACCCTTGTGGCACCCCACATTGGATTGGTAATTGTTGACTTTGAGCGTTTCCTAATCTGACTACTTGGTATCTGTTTGTTAGATATGATCGGATTATCTCCAGTGCTGGACCTTTGATGTTGATGCTTTCTAATTTTTTGATTAGCAATTTGTGACTGACTGTGTCAAATGCCTTTTTTAAATCAATATATACGCCGAGCACAATATTTTTTTTTATCTATATTTGATTTTATTTTGGTGACTAGGTCTATGGTAGCTGCAAGGGTGTTGCTTCTAGGTCGGAAACCGTACTGACGTTCGAAAAAGAAATTAATACCTCAAACTCAAACTCAAATCATTTATTTCAATTAAACCTTGTACAGGCACTTTTGAATTGTCAAAATTAAATAGTCTGTCAGTTAGTCAGAAAGTTGAAGCTAGTTGCCCCATGGACGTAATATATAGAAGTAACTCTATATATTACGTCCATGAGTTGCCCATTCCAAAGCGTAGATCTCTATGGAGAAGAACGGGCAAGAAACTCCATGGACACTCTTTTAAATCAAGATATTACAAAATCCTGGGTACATTATTCTTGTTGCTTCTATATGTGAGAACAATGTAAAAAAGACAGAAATGAAGAAACAATTCAAGACATAAGATTAAAAATAAGCCTTGGCAGTTAAGAGATGACCAGTCTCAACCGACGGCGCCCGTTCACGAACATGACGCGTGGATCAGCACCATCCAGCTCAACCATTTTGTAGGGAACCGAATGATCCAACACACGCGCCACCATCGGTGAGACATTTAAGTGAGCATGACACGTTCTCAACTGCCATGCTATTTCAAGTCAACATCAAAAAATCATAATAAACGGAAACATGGTTCTTACATTTACAAAATTAAAAAAAATGCTTCTAAATTATACAAAACTACAGTTTGCAATTTAAGAGGTAAATAGAATTTTATTACCTACCAAACAGGATACCATTGAGGTATTTTTCTATACGTTTATGTAGAACTTTTTCCAGGATCTTTGAGAGTACGGGAAGTACTGAGATTGGTCTGTAGTTTCCGGGGTCAGTTTTAGAGCCTGATTTAAAAATTGGGGTTACTTTTGCTATTTTTAGGGTGTTGGGGAACTCGCCATTTAGTAGTAATTTGTTGAAGCATGTGGTTAGGTTATTGACAATAAGGTGTTGAATAGTTTTGATAGTTTTGGTGTTGATACCATCTAAGCCTGCACTGGAGTTTGAGTCAAGATTCTTGATTATTTCGATTATTTCGGCGTTAGTACATGGTTCAATCGTGGATAATTCGGAGGTAACTAAGGAATGGGGAAGGGCTTGGGTAAGGTTATCATGAAAGTGTTTGGGAATATCGGTGGCTAGGGTGGAGCCTATGGTGGAGAAGTATCGGTTGAATTCTTCACAGATTTCTTTTAGGTCACTTATCTGTTTGGATCCTACTATAAGCTTCGGGGGGATACTGCTTTGTTTAATTTTGTTGTTGGCCAAGTGATTTACCAAGTTCCACATTTTTTTCGGTTTTTTGATACATTGATTGAATTGATTATAGTAGGTAGATGTCCTTTGTGTCTCGAATTAGTTGTGTTACGTTGTCCTTGATTGATTTGAATTCTTTTTGTATTATTTCATTTTTCGGTTGTTGTTTTAGTTCTGTCCATAGGTAGTTTCTTCGATTTATGCCATGAATTATGTCTTTCTTTATCCAATCGTTTTGAGGTAGGTTTAGTATCTTTGTTTTGGTTACTTTGCAGTCGTTAGTAAGGTTTTTTAGGGTGTTTTCTAGTTCTGCATATTCCGTACTGGTTTCATTAAGGTCCACTTCTTCAAGCGAGGCGCACAATTTGATGTAGTCAATGGCTTCGTATTTAGAATATGTTTTAGCAGGAGGTTTTATTTTTTTTAGCTCAACATAAATCTGTTTGTGGTCCGACATAGCAGATTCGATGACTGCCATATGGAAATGGTCGTTTTTTAGATTGGTACTAACGTGATCTATAGTAGATTTCCGTGTGGCCGAATCTCGTGTACAGTATTTTTTCCCTATTTTGTTGAGTATCTTGTGTCCGGCTTCGTTCATTAGCTCCTTGTATTGTTTAGTAGTTCTATCTTTTGTTAGTAGGTCGACGTTGAAATTTCCAAAAATTATTGCACTTCCACTTCGACCGGTTCTGTGCTTCTCGCATCCAACGGGTTCCTGCGGCCTTCACAAGGTCGTCGGTCCACCTTGTGGGAGGCCTTCCAACGCTACGTCTTCCGGTACGTGGTCGCCACTCCAGAACCTTTCGGCCCCATCGGCCATCCGTTCCGCGAGCAATGTGCCCTGCCCACTGCCACTTAAGTTTGGCAATTCTGCGGGCTATGTCGGTTACCTTGGTTCTCCTGCGGATCTCCTCATTCCTGATTCGATCACGCAGGGAAACTCCAAGCATAGCCCTCTCCATTGCCCTTTGGGTGACTTTTAGCCTTCTTATAAGGCCCATTGTGAGCGACCACGTTTCAGTGCCATAAGTCATCACTGGCAACACGCACTGGTCAAAGACTTTCGTCTTGAGACACTGCGGTATGTGGGACGAGAAGATATTGCGTAGCTTCCCGAACGCTGCCCAGCCGAGTTGGATTCGACGATTGACCTCTTTCTCGAAGTTAGACCTACCTAACTGGACAGTTTGTCCGAGGTAAACATACTCGTCCACGGCTTCGAGTGTAGCGTCTCCGATCTTTATGGGACTGGGTGTTACATGGGCATTTGACATGACCTTCGTTTTGTCCATGTTCATTTTAAGACCCACTCTTTCGGAGGCTCTACTGAGGTCATCGAGCATTGTACTGAGGTCCTCCATAGTCTCAGCCATGACTACGATATCGTCGGCAAACCGAAGGTGAGTTATGTACTCGCCGTTGATGTTGATGCCAGCCCCTTTCCAGTCCAGAACCTTGAAGACATCCTCCAGTGCAGCGGTGAACAGTTTCGGAGAGATAACGTCTCCCTGTCTTACACCTCGCTGCAGAAGGATAGGTTTCGAGGTCTGATCCTGGAGTCGGACTGACAGTGGCGTTTTCGTACAAACACTTCAGCACCTCGATGTACCGATAGTCGATCTGGCACCGTTGAAGAGACTGCAGCACAGCCCATGTCTCGATCGAATCAAAGGCTTTCTCGTAGTCCACGAACGCTAAGCAGAGAGGCAGGTTATATTCTTCGGTCTTCTGTATAACCTGTCGCAGCGTATGTATGTGGTCTACGGTGCTAAAGCCTTTACGGAATCCGGCTTGTTCGGGAGGCTGGAAGTCGTCAAACCTGCGCGCGAGACGGTTCGTGATGACTCTCGAAAACAGCTTGTAGACATGGCTCAGGAGTGAGATGGGCCTATAATTCTTAAGAAGGGCATTGTCGCCCTTCTTAAAGAAAAGTATCACCACGCCTCTGTTCCATGCCTGTGGTGTTTTGCCCTCGAGTATGACGGGAACCAAACAGCTTCTGAAGGGCCTTAAGAACGGGTTTTCCGCCGGCCTTCAGCAACTCGGCCGTAATTCCGTCATCACCCGGCGCCTTGTTGTTTTTGAGCTGCTTCAGGGCCATCCTAATCTCGTACAGGCTGACGTCCGGGATGTCTTCGGTATAGTGCCGGGTCAATCTAGCTCTCGGGTCGTTTGCCAGATTCATAACGGGGTTACTTGTTGACGTGTATAACTGTCCATAGAACCTCTCTCTCTCGATCTCTCTCAACAGCTCAGGTTTGGCGGATACGATCCTGCCATCTTTGGTCTTCAGTTTCATAAGCTGGCTCTGCCCAATAGACAGATCTCTAGCAAAGACCTTGGAGCCTTTATTTCGCTCTATCGCGTCCTTAATACGGTCTGTATTAAAGCGGCGAAGATCGCTTTTCAAGGACTTGGAGATCCGTCTATTGAGTTGCCGGTAATTTTGCGCATCATCCGAAGACTGCAGGATCATCTCGCGCCTCTCCTTCATGAGCCGCAAAGTAGGATCAGAGAGCTTCTTTTTTGAATTCGTACGACGGGTCTTGAAGATCTTAGACCCGACCGTATGGACAGTTTCCACGAACCCATCGTTATAATCGTCCACGGAGCTCCCTAGGCATTCGAAACGATTCTGGAGTTCGAGCTGAAAGCTCTCGGGGTTATGGACCTGGATCGGTGCAGGACGGAGCCTAGACTTCATCAGTCGAGATCTTTCCAGCTTGATATTTAAGTTCAATGTGCCTCTTACCATGCGGTGATCACTTCCGGTTTTCACCGCGTTGATCACAGAGACATCATTGAACACTTGCTTCTTCGTTGACATAATGAAGTCAATCTCATTTTAGTTGCACCATCCGGGCTCTGCCAGGTCCACTTTCTGTGCTCACGTTTTCTGAAGAAGGAATTCATCATAAAGAGGCCTTCCTTCTCCATAAAACTGGCCAGTAGGTGGCCCCGGTGGTTCCGGCGTCCAACTCCAAATTGCCCCACTCGCAGCTCATCATCGTTTCGTTTACCCAGTTTCGCGTTAAAGTCCCCCATGACAACGGTAAAGTGAGTTTTAGACCCATGCATGGCTCTGGAAATATCCTCATACATGGTCTCTACCTCATCGTCGGGGTGTGACGAGGTCGGGGCGTAAACCTGTACGACCTTCAGCGAATACCTTTCGGATATTCTGAGTATAAGGTACGCCACCCTGGTCGACACACTCTCGATCTTCACCACGTTGCTCACAAGGGACTTATGGACGATAAACCCGACACCACCTTGGGACTGCTGGTCGCCCTCCCGGAAATAGAGCAAGTTTCCGGATTTGAGGATTATCCATCAATCGGTGCTTTGAGGCGACTGATCGCTATTTGCGAAAACTATGCGGTTAATCATGGGCTCAAATATAACGTCGCTAAGAGCGAACTAATGGTTTTTAAAGCTGGTAGTCTGACATATCCATGTATCCCAGACGTAGCACTTTGTGGAGAATCACTGCGAAGGGTTGACAAATTTAAATATCTAGGTCACTGGGTCACTGAAGATCTTAAAGATAATTGTGATATTGAAAGGGAATGTAGGTCGCTGGCTGTCCGATGTAACATGCTGGCCCGCAGGTTTGCACGTTGTACGAGGGCAGTTAAAGTAACGCTTTTCAAAGCTTACTGTCAATCTTTCTACACGTGCAGCCTGTGGGTCAACTTCACTCAGAGGGCATACAGCGACCTACGCGTTCAATATAATAATGCACTGAGAGTACTGCTGCGGCTGCCGTGGCGATGTAGTGCGTCGGGGATGTTTGCAGATAATAATATTGATGGTTTTGCCGCTATTATTAGGAAAAGATGTGCATCCCTGATGTCTCGTGTTCGCGGCGGCACCAACAGTATTCTCGGTGTATTCGTAGATCGGTAGGATTCCCCGATGTTGCGGAGATGGATGCGGCTCCATGCCGAAATTTAATTGTATATTTTTATGTGTCTGTAACCTACTAACACTAGAACTTAAGTTAAAATTGTTACTAACCCTATGGACTCCGGTCTGAAATAAAAATATTCTATTCTATTCTATTATCGAGTTCCCCTCTCTTCGGACTTCAGATAACCCGACTATACTCCATCGTATTTTGCTCAATTCTTCCTCGAGTTCGGTGACCTTCTCGTCGGTCCAAAGTAGGGAATGCAATCCGGATTATCCATAATCCGAAATATCCGGATATCCGCACATTTTTACTAGACTTCCAAATCCGGATTTGAAAATCGAATCCGGATTTTCTGAATAATTCAATTTTTAAGAAATTGTAACAAAAAAATCGAAACGAGCGAGTTCGCTGTTCGCGCGTCGCGTCTCGCGAGTGTTGAGTCTGTCGGCTCTGGGGGGAAGCGAGCAGGGCGCGGGACGCGGTAAGAAAGCGTGTGAGGCGTCCTTGATCGTTCCGTTCATTCCGCTTACAAGTGTCTTCAGTGCATTCCGCCTACAAGCGTCGAATCAGAGCGTGCTTTTTCCGCAGCAGGAATTATGTGGAACCGAATTCGCAGCAGTCGGACTGACATAGTAGCGTTTGCGTACAGACACTTCAGCACCTCGATGTACCGATAGTCGATCTGGCACCGTTGAAGAGGCTGCAGTACAGCCCATGTCTCGATCGAATCAAAGGTTTTCTCGTGGTCCACAAACGCTAAGCAAAGAGGCAGGTTATATTCTTAGGTCTTCTGTAAAACCTGTCGCAGTGTATGTATGTGGTCTACGGTGCTAAAGCCTTTACGGAATCCAGCTTGTTCGGGAGGCTGAAAGTCGTCAAATCTGCGCGCGAGGCGGTTCGTGATGACTCTCGAAAACAGCTTGTACACATTCGCTCAGAAGTGAGATGGGCCTATAATTATTAAGAAGGGCATTGTCGCCCTTCTTAAAGAAAAGTATCACCACACCTCTATTTCATGCCTGTAGTGATTTATCCTCGAGTATGACGGAACCAAACAGCTTCTGAAGGGCCTTAAGAACGGGTTTTCCGCCGGCCTTCAGGAACTCGGCCGTAATTCCGTCATCACTCCGCGCCTTGTTGTTTTTGAGCTGCTTCAGAGCCATCCTAACCTCGTACAGGCTGACGTCCGGGATGTCTTCGGTGTAGTGTCGGGTCAATCTAGTTCTTGGGTAGTTTGCCAGATTCGTAACGGGATTACTTGTTGATTTGTATAACTGACCATAGAACCTCTCGATCTCTCTCAACAGCACAGTTTGGCGGATTCGATCCTGTCATAATCGGCCTTTAGTTTCCTAAGCTGGCTCTGCCCATTAGACAGATCTCTAAGCAAAGACCTTAGAGCCTTTAATTTTGTATGCGAAAAACCACAGAACCGGTCGAAGTGGAGGTGCTTGGGGGAGGCCTATGTCCAGCAGTGGACGTCTTTCGGCTGAAATGATGATGATGATGATGAATTATTTTATCGTCGTTACTTAGCACGCGAGTCACAGACTAATTATTTTAATAAGAAAAAGTACATAATTATTATAGCAATAACATCATAATTATGGTATTTATATGGGTTGAATAATTACAAATACCAAAAAAAAAAAAATCGTTTGATGTCATTTTCGTGTGCTTTTATTTTAATCCATTTACACAAATATAAGAAACATCATATTAACGAACTAATATGGGTAGATTTGTTTATTTTCATGAAAAATCCGTAATATCCGGACAGTCCGGATTGGACCAAAAATCCGTTCTTAAAAATCCGGATTTTAAAACAGAACGGATTTGCATTCCCTAGTCCGGAGTGTACGCGTGTTGTATGTTGCCAGGTCCAGTTTTCGGTGATTGTGGTAGCCGGATCTCTTCCGGGGATTCTTAGCACCCCTTGCCTCACCGTGGCCTTGGCCGCTACCGTAACCAAGGGTAGGCGGGCCGCCGGGTACTAGGGGCCAAGTGTTTTTTGTGCTTGTCATTTTGGTGGGGGGGGGGGGGGGGGGGGGGTGTTGCCATAATCGCCACGCTTGGCAGGCGGGATGGCGATTGCAGTATGGTATGGTGGTGGAATGCACAGAGAACGCTGCTGCCCATTCTCCGGTACGGCCCTTAGTCGCCTTTTACGACACCCACGGGAAGTATGGGGTGGTGCTATTCTTTAAGTCCGGCACTACACGGACATTTAATAGCCACTTTTTTAATCTCGTTTAAAGTTGTCCTATGGAGTATCTTAATTTGACAGGACTAAACTAATATTTATCTTCTGTCCTTTTCTTAATGAAATAGAAAGAAAAAGATGCATGAACTTAAATTTAGTTTAGTTTGTGAACAAACAGAATCGGCGCCAGTCTACATGTCTTTTTTATACCGACTTCAAAAAAATGGAGGTTATCAATTCGACACGTATGTATGTAATACATATTATTAGAATTGCATAATATTCTCATATGACAATCTATTAGGGCTTCCAAACAAATATACAAAATTTTATAGACGTATGTATGTTTGTCCACGCATTTCTCCGCAACTGTTATTCGGATCGTGACAATTTTTTTTATTGGCTTACATTTACTTCAGCTTAGGGAACAGTGCAAGTTTCATTAA
Source organism: Oligia latruncula (assembly GCA_948474745.1). Lineage (NCBI taxonomy): Eukaryota > Metazoa > Arthropoda > Insecta > Lepidoptera > Noctuidae > Oligia > Oligia latruncula. The sequence continues at coordinate 267,982 of OX419705.1, forward strand.
AATCGATTCAGACATTTTTAAGATTATGGACTAATACGTGTAAGTGTGGCCTGGCTTATTGATACGAGCTACGGGTGTAGTGTCAAAGGGAAAACAACTCAAAACCTTGGTCAAATTCTAGTGCAATATTTACAACAAAATTATTACCTACTTATTACAAACAAAAATATTCCAGTTTTTACTTAAGAGCCTATACTACCTCAGCTAAAATTCACTCTTTATCTCGCTCGCACTTTTTCAAAAATCATCAACAAAAGTTACATTAGTTCCACTATCGGTCAAGAGATGACGCTGACACAAATCTGCAATATTCTACACCGCAGTGCACAGTGTTAAAATTCTCTGATGAATATAGGCCTGTAATCTTTACATAAACTTCTATCACATAGAATAATTTCAGATTTTTCTCTTTGCAAACTTCGGAGATAAGGGAGGGGGGACGGTATTTTTTTTTTATATTGTTCATCAAAAGTCGAATACTATGCGGTCTAAAAAATAAAAGAAAATATGTTTGAGAATGTACAAACTGCGCTCTTTCATATGATACCCCACATGCCCTTGTAGCCCCACTTCGAATTTTTCAGACCCCCTTTCTGTCCCTGTTATATTTTTATTTATTTCTTATTTGCAAAATAATTGGGCAAACGTCATCTAAAACTGTTCCAAATTTCAAGTTGATAGCATTAGTAGTTCTTGAGATATCCATCTGTGACAGACAGACAGACAGACTTAGTGTCACCAGAAGGGTTCCGTTTTTACCATTTTGGTACGAAACCCTAAAAAGAAAAAATGTTTGAGAATGTGCAAACTGCGCTCTTTCATATGATACCCCACATGCCCTAGTAGCCCCACTTCGAATTTTTCAGACCCCCTTTCAGTCCCTGTTGCAATAAAAAGTAATTTAAAAAAATTAAACCGACTTCAAAAAGAAATTAACTCAAAATTATGAAATAACTTTAATTTCGGAAGTCGGTGTCTTGGGATCTGTATTTTTTTGTTTTTTTTTTGTTTTTGTATTCTTTATTCAAACTCAAACTCAAAGCATATATTTCAATTAAACCAATTACAGGCACTTTTGAATTGTCAAGGGGTCGGTCAGTCAGAAAGGTGAAGCTAGTTGCCCATTCCAAAGCGTAGGTACCTATGGAGAAGAACGGACAAGAAACTCCATGGACACTCTTTTAAATCAAAATAATATGGTTACAAAGTCTTGTTTACATCATTCATGTTAAAAATTATGCATGTGAGAACGATGCAGAACGTTAAAAGCGTCCGTAATGAAAAAAACAATTCAAATATTAAATTAAATTAAAATAAGCCATGGCAGCAAAGAGATGACCAGTCCCAACTGACGGCGCCCGTTCACGAACATGACGCATGTATTAGCACCATTCAGCTCAACCATTTTATAGGGAGCTAAATGATCCAACACACGCGCCACCATCAGCGAGACATTTGAGTGAGCATGACATACTCTCAGTCGCCAGGGCACATTCAAGTCAATGAAAGGCGTACCCAGTAAATGGAAGCTTAATAGTATGTACATAGTACTCACACATGTGCTATGCAATTATACAATACTAGGAGATTGAATTTATATAATGCAAAAAGTGTATTTTAAAATCTTCAGCAGCTTCAACAGTATTTTCCAATGCTAATCAATTTATTTGTGCGTCCTTATGGAGCAGGACCAGCGTTTAGCCAAGCACTTTCATCGGCGATATAGTCCCCCAATTTATAATATGCCTGGCTGCATAGTGTGCGTTTTATACAAGATTTAAATTTCGTTTCATTCAGTTGAAGTATGTCGACAGGTATTTTATTGTAACATTTTAAACAGTAGCCCATGAAAGACGAGTCTACTTTAGCCAGCCTGAAACCTGGTTGAACTAATTGGTCCCTATTTCTAGTGATATAATTGTGTCTTTCACCTCTTTTACTAAAAAGATGTAGATTTTTCCTTACGTACATGATATTTTCATAGATATATTGACAAGGTACCGTCATGATGTTAATATCTTTAAACAGTTCCCTTAGAGAGTCACGCCTGCGGAGGCTGTATATGGCTCTGATAGCTCTTTTCTGCAGAATAAAAATAGACTCGATGTCTGCAGCCCGTCCCCATAGTAAAATACCGTACGACATGATACTATGAAAGTAACTAAAATAGACCAGTCTCGCGGTATCAACATCAGTAAATTGACGGATTTTTCTCACAGCATATGCTGCTGAACTTAGCTTATCTGCAATCAGTGAGTTTCACTATGAGCGGATGTTTTGAGTGATGTATTGGCGTGTAGAGTGTGCTCCTCAGTAAGAGCAACCCCTCATTAATTGCTTTACAAGATAATATCTTTCCTCTTGAGGCGCTTCACGTAGCTGCGCATTGTGAGCTGCGTTGCCAGTGTATTTGGGTGACTCTTTAGTCTCTCCCTGTATCTTGAAGTTACACTCTGGACTTCCTCCTTCACTGTTGTAATCTCAGCATGCTCATGGAGTTCCGCGACAGTAGTAAACCATGGTGCATTGCATATGGTTCGTAGGATTGAGTTTTGCATCCTTTGGAGGCATGTTATGCTGGAATTGCAAGCACTCCCCCAGAGCTGAATACCGTACATCCACATGGGCTTGAGTACTACTTTGTAGATTAGCAGTTTATTGTCTATTGACAATTTGCTATTTCGACCCAGCAGCCACAGCAGGCCTTTGAATTTTATGTTTAGATGGTCTCTTTTTTTCTTTATGTGTTCATGCCAGGTTAGGCGCCGGTCTAGATGTAGGCCTAGATATCGCACGCAATTTTGGTGGGGCAAGGTGGAATTTTCTAGTTGGACTGGCGGACAATTGCCTTTTCTCAGCGTAAACGTAACTTGCACAGATTCAGATGCACTTGCTTTTATGCGCCACTTTTGTAGCCACGTCGTAATTTTATCTAGGCCTTTTTGTAGGATTTCTGTTGCTGTGACTGGGTTTTCGCTACTGGCAAGAATGGCGGTGTCGTCAGCAAATGTAGCCGTGGTTATGTTATCTGCTTCAGGAAGGTCGGCCGTAAATATGGTATACAGCACAGGTCCCAGCACAGAACCTTGAGGTACACCAGCATGTATTTCGTGGAAGTCAGATGTGGCATCTCTTTCTCTAACCTGAAATATTCGTTCTCTCAGGTATGATTCTAGTATTCTGTAGTAGCTGTGTGGAAGGCAAGTCTTTATTTTACAGAGGAGTCCATCATGCCACACAGCCACACTCTGTCGAAGGCCTGTTGGATATCCAGAAATGCTGCCGAGCAGTACTGTTTTTCTTCGAGCGTCTTTCTTATCCTTTCGTACACCCTATGCACCTGTTCAACGGTAGAGTGTTGCTGTCGAAATCCAAATTGGTGATTAGGTATAGAATTATTTTCTTCCAACAAGGGTAATATTCTTCGTAAGAGTAGCTTTGCGAAAATCTTTGAAAGTATTGAGAGAAGGCTGATGGGTCTATAAGAGCTGACATCATTTGGTGGTTTGCCATCTTTGTGAATAAGGATAATCTGTGAGACTTTCCATAGCTTCGGGAAGTATTGTACTCTTAGCATGCCGTTGTACAGGGTTGTCAAAAAGACAATCGCCTTTTTTGGAAGTTGTTTGATTACTTCTTTGGTAATGAGATCAAATCCTGGTGCCTTTTTGTCTTTTAATTCTGTAACAACTTTCCAAACTTCACGCACTGAGACAGGTTTTGGTGGTAGAGACATTTGGTAGTCTTGATTCAGGATAAGATGAACTTCCTTCTCTGACTCGTTTTGGACTGGGTCATTTGGCTTGAACACTGCAGCCAAATGCTCACCAAACATATTAGCTTTCTCTTTTGAAGTTCTTGCCCAGCCAGTGTTTCTTTTCAAGGGGGGTTTAGTTGTTGGTGGTCTGTCATAGTTTTTGGTAAACTTCCATAACGAGTGGCTAGTTGAATCGTTTGCAGTTAGTGATTCTAGTTGCGATGTTAAAGTGTTGTCATCCCAGTCTTGTATCATTTGTTTTAGGTCCTGAATTGCTTGATTAAATTTGGTTTTGTCCTCTCTGAGCCTGCTTTGATGCCACACTCTACGCAATCTACGTTTTTCCAGGATTGCCATTTTTATTTGCAGCGGGTAATTTGTAATTTTGTCATTGTTTTTCAAGTCTGGAGTACTAATCCAGCATGCTTTTTGAATTAGAGCTGTAAGATATTTAGTGGCATCTTCTATTTCATCTGGTGTTCTTAAGGCAACATTATTCTTGATGTTATTTTGAATGTAGTCTCAAAGGAATTCCAATCAGTATGTTTATTGTAAAGGGTCTCGGGTTGTTCGTATTCTATTATTTTTGTGCTTATGGTTAGTAGCACTGGCGTGTGGTCAGAAGATCTGTCAAAACACGATTCGGCTTTGAGATATATTTTCGACACACCTTTTGTTATAAAAAAGTCCAGGAGGTCAGGTGTTTTATTACAGTCGGTCGGCCAGTATGTTGGCTCTGCTGAGGAAATAACGGTTAGATTATTGCTGTCAACACTCAGTTTCAGCTGTCTACCTCTAGTAGTGGTCAATCTGGAGGCCCAGTAAACATGCTTAGCGTTCCAGTCCCCGCCTGCGATATATCTATTGCCAAGTGATTGAAAGAAGTTTGTGAACATTGCTTCATTAATTATATGCTTGGGTGGGCAGTACACGGCAGAAACGTTGAGGTATCCAGTTTCGTCCTGAACCGCTACTGTAGTAGCTTGTATATGGTTAGTTTTATAGCTTGGCATTTCGTGATGTTTGATGGATTTCTTTACAATTAATGCGGTTCCAGCGTGACCTGTACCATCCGGATGATGTGTGCAGTAGCACTGGTAATCTTTGAATTTTATTGAGCTTCGCGTAGTACAGTGTGCTTCCGATATTAATAGAATGTCCAGTTTATGCTCATCCATTAGTAACTCTACTTCCCGTTTATTTGGAGCGAGTCCATTTACGTTCCAGGCAGCTATCCGCAGTGCGATCATTTTGTTAGGTTCTGAACTAGCGTAGCTATGAGACTCATAAGGGTACTCATTTGTTGAAGGATTATCTCGAATTTCTCTGATTGTTGGATTAGAAGTTTTTCTATAAGTGTATTAGAATCTGGTGCATCTGGTTTTTTCCAGTTCTCCTTGGTTGTGTTAGTTCTTACTGTCTCGGCATAGGATTTGTCTGATTTTCCTAGCCTCCTAAATTTGTTTTTGTTGCCCTCCTTTATGTTATTTTCTGAGTGCGGTGTATCTTTGTTACCAGTGGTTTGTATTTCTGTGTTCCGATTTATGTTAGGTTTTATAGGCTGTCGCTGTTTTGACCTCCGTGTCAAGATCTCAAGATAGACTTCGCATCCCTTATAATTTGCTGGATGTGCTCCGTGACACAACACAACGCACACTGAGCAGGTGTGTTTCGGTCTCGTTTAGTGCAATCGGAAGTCTTGTGTGACTGGGCGCATTTAACGCATCTGTAGGGTCTCATACAGTAATTTTTTGAGAGGATCTGTATTTTAGTTTTAGTTTTTTTTGCCACCGACTTCCGAAATTAAAGTTATTTCATAATTTTAAGTTAATTTCTTTTTGAAGTCGGTTTAATTTTTTTAAATTACTTTTTATTTGGTAATTTTTAGTTGTTGCACTAGTATTTGACCAAGGTTTTGCGATGTTTTCCCTTTGACACTACACCCGTAGCTCATATCATAAGCCAGGCAGTCACACTTTCACGTCTTAGTCCATATCTTGAAAATTACTGAATCGATTTTGATGAAACTTGCACTGTTCCCTAAGTTGAAGTAAATGTAAGCCAATAAAAAAAGAATGGTCACGATCCGATTAATAGTTACGGAGATATGCGTGGACAAACATACATACATACATACGTCTATAAAATTTTGTATATTTGTTTGGAAGCCCTAATAGATATCATATGTGAATAAAATGCAATTCCAATAATATTACATACATACGTGTCAAATTGATAACCCCCTTTTTTTAAGTCGGTAAAAAATATACATTATGTTTTTATTTCTTTCTTATTTTTTTGCAAATAAGAAAGAAATAAAAATATATGTATATTTAGTTGGGGTGGTTTTTTTTTTAGTTGGGCAAACGTCATCTAAAACTATTCCAAATTTCAAGTTGATAGCATTAGTAGTCCTTGAGATATCCAGCTGTGACAGACAGACAGACAGACTTAGTCTCACCATAAGGATTCCGTTTTTTCCATTTTGGTACAAAACCCTTAAAATGGTCTACAGATCTAACGTCTACAAGGCCTACAAAGTCCTCACATTTACAAAATAAGAATCAATCAAAAGGATAAATAAAATATGAAAACCTGCTAAAACCAAGTGATATGATAAATAAAACATAAACATCGTAATTTGAGAGCAGTTAATAGTATACATTTACATAGTTATGCCGTTAATAAGGTGCCAGGGAAGCCACATGTGCAGAAGGAATTAATAATAATAACATGAAGCAATCGTTGAAGGAGCGCTTCTTTGGTCGCTTGAAAATAGTATATTTCATTACAAGTGCGGAAAGGCTGTCATTGCAAAGAGTTCTGATACTGAAATAAATTAGTAGCTTCTTTTTAGAAATATACGTATTTGTATGAATCACAAAAACTCTTTAGTAAAAACTTCATGGTTGGTTTTTATTTTGACAGTTGGGAAAGAGAACGCACGAGTTCGGGAAAGGTAAAAAAAAAGCACTATTATGTAATAGCCCACATCCCGAACGCTATACGTCCCTGCAATACACCACTTTTTGAGCAACTGTATTAAAAAAGTACTTAATAGTCTTCTATCAGGCGGAAACAAGGTGCGCGCCATCAACGGTTGGGTCATGCCGGTTTTGATGTACTCTTTCGGCATACTCAAATGGACTCAGACCGAACTCGACGCCCTGGATAGGAGGGTCCGTACGCTGCTGACTGCAAATCGAATGCATCACCCACGGTCATCGGTAATGAGGCTGTATACCCCGCGAAAGTGTGGAGCTCGAGGGTTTTTAAACGCTAAGACCCTCCACAATCGCGAGATATGCAGTCTCAGGGAATATTTCCTGGAAACCGACGTGGGGATGCATCGAGATGTAGTCGCCGTGGACAAGGGCCTCACCCCGCTCTCCTTAGCTAAAGAGAACTGGCGCAAGCCAGTAGTGCTTGACACCAATGATCGCATGGAGGTATGGCAGAGTAAGGAGTTTCACGGACGCTTTTTCCGGGCCCTACATGGACCCGATGTCGATCTATTAGCGTCCGTAGCCTGGCTGCGTTTCGGTGATCTCTTTGGAGAAACCGAGGGTTTTGTCTGTGCAATTATGGACGAAGTTATGATGACGAACAATTACCGGAGATTTATTGTGAAAGACGGCACGGTTGACATCTGTCGGGCATGCCACCGGCCGGGAGAATCAATCAGGCATATTATCTCCGGGTGTTCTCGTCTAGCTAACGGAGAGTACTTGCATAGACACAACCTTGTAGCCAGGATAATCCATCAGCAACTTGCTCTGAAATACAGCCTTGTGGAATCGGAGGTGCCGTACTACAGGTATGTGCCCGACCCAGTTCTCGAAAATGGTAATATCACATTATATTGGGATCGATCCATCATCACTGACAGGACTATTGTTGCCAATAAGCCTGATATAGTGGTGGTGGATCGATCAGAGCGGCGCGCAATGATTGTTGACATAACTGTCCCGCATGATGAGAACCTCGTGAAAGCCGAGAAAGATAAACAGATCAAGTATCTTGACTTGGCTCGCGAAGTTGTCGACATGTGGGATGTGGACTCAGTTGTTAGGAGGTTCCTCTCTCTGGAGCCCTGACCGCCGGTAGCTTGGACCCTGTTCCCGATACCGGTGGGCTACTATTTTTTATATTTTTAAATGTTTTTATATTTTCTATATTCTAATATTTAAAAATATAATTTATATGTGATATTTAATGAAATAAAGGAAAAAATAATAATAAGTTTATTTTATTTTCTCTCACAATGTTTTGTAGCACTTTCCAGTTTTGAACTATATAAATTCACATTGTGAGAGCTGGTGCCTGAAGTAGGTTTTAGAAAAAACCTGTATTATACAGGTCACCAGGACCCACATAGTGGCATCATACAATTAAACAGGCAGGAAACATGTGAACAACAATTAAAACCAAAAAAAAAAAAAAAAAAAAAAACATACAAACAGCCGAACATAGTACCTCCTCCTTTTTGTAAAGTCGGTAAAGAAAAGAAACCAATTAAATAACACAACAAAAGCAGTCGAAAGGTATGTGGAGAATGTGTAGGTGAATGGTGGTGAATATGTAGGTGAATGGTGGTGAATATGTAGGTGAATGGTGGTGAATATGTAGGTGAATGGTGGTTAATGTGAAAGGGAATGGTGGTGAGTGTTTAACTTTGGAAATTATTTGAATACAAGTATTATTTGATCGAGTGAAGCAATTTCTCTGTTATTGCCAAACTACCTTTTCTACAACTTACTATAACGTTTGATAAGGAACTTTGTTCCAAATCAGCACAAACTTAACAAAACTATACACCTGTATTCCACAGCCATAGACAGGGGTATATTGTACACACAACAACAATCAAACTATACACCTGTATTCCACAGCCATAGACAGGGGTATATTGTACACACAACAACAATCAAACTATACACCTGTATTCCACAGCCATAGACAGGGGTATATTGTACACACAACAACAATCAAACTATACACCTGTATTCCACAGCCATAGACAGGGGTATATTGTACACACCACAACAATCAAACTATACACCTGTATTCCACAGCCATAGACAGGGGTATATTGTACACACCACAACAATCAAACTATACACCTGTATTCCACAGCCATAGACAGGGGTATATTGTACACACAACAACAATCAAACTATACACCTGTATTCCACAGCCATAGACAGGGGTATATTGTACACACAACAACAATCAAACTATACACCTGTATTCCACAGCCATAGACAGGGGTATATTGTACACACAACAACAATCAAACTATACACCTGTATTCCACAGCCATAGACAGGGGTATATTGTACACACAACAACAATCAAACTATACACCTGTATTCCACAGCCATAGACAGGGGTATATTGTACACACAACAACAATCAAACTATACACCTGTATTCCACAGCCATAGACAGGGGTATATTGTACACACAACAACAATCAAACTATACACCTGTATTCCACAGCCATAGACAGGGGTATATTGTACACACAACAACAATCAAACTATACACCTGTATTCCACAGCCATAGACAGGGGTATATTGTACACACAACAACAATCAAACTATACACCTGTATTCCACAGCCATAGACAGGGGTATATTGTACACACAACAACAATCAAACTATACACCTGTATTCCACAGCCATAGACAGGGGTATATTGTACACACAACAACAATCAAACTATACACCTGTATTCCACAGCCATAGACAGGGGTATATTGTACACACAACAACAATCAAACTATACACCTGTATTCCACAGCCATAGACAGGGGTATATTGTACACACAACAACAATCAAACTATACACCTGTATTCCACAGCCATAGACAGGGGTATATTGTACACACAACAACAATCAAACTATACACCTGTATTCCACAGCCATAGACAGGGGTATATTGTACACACAACAACAATCAAACTATACACCTGTATTCCACAGCCATAGACAGGGGTATATTGTACACACAACAACAATCAAACTATACACCTGTATTCCACAGCCATAGACAGGGGTATATTGTACACACAACAACAATCAAACTATACACCTGTATTCCACAGCCATAGACAGGGGTATATTGTACACACAACAACAATCAAACTATACACCTGTATTCCACAGCCATAGACAGGGGTATATTGTACACACAACAACAATCAAACTATACACCTGTATTCCACAGCCATAGACAGGGGTATATTGTACACACAACAACAATCAAACTAAAAAACACTAAGTACAGTCATTTCTGAAGGAATGTTGTGTTTGTGGTATTCATTACGTTTCAGTGTCTCATATTACAAATAATTTAATATGAACTAATTTGGGGAATATTAAGTTCACATAAAACTGGGCCTAATTTTATTGCCATCAGCTGAGATACTGATACTGAGAGAAATTAAACTGGTATAAAGTTGCCATACAAGCTTCAACTATACTGCCGTACATTGTTTAAAATACGGTTAAACCCATAAAGTAGTTTCAGAGATATCGGACAAAAACCTGCGAAATGAATAAGTGCAGCATTGTGTGATAACTGTATTATAATAAATTAATATCGCTTGGAACGATCCGTGATAATAACGTTACCATCCTTTTGCCGTGTTATAACATAAATTTGAGGAATAGCTGTTAAATAATAAAGTAAACTGTAAAAAATATGTTACTTAACGGTTCACACCCGCTCTATATCTCGGAAAGTAAAAGTCGTACAGTAATGGGACCCAGCACAAAAGATAGAGAATTTTTCAAAACGTAATGTGTGATTCAAAACTAAAAAATGGCAGTTTGAGGCTTAACCGTGTTTTAAGTAACGTACGGCAGTATAGGAAAGCTACATACATTTTGTGATTAATGAAGTGTTGTGTTCTCTCACTATGACAGATTATAGATTGTACTTTGGATTGAAACTGGGAGGTACCAACACTAGAGGAAAACAACTATGTTATTGCATATAATGACATAATGTAAGTTAATGATATAGTACACCAGGCAGTTACTCAATAAATGCACTAACACAATGCGCTGAATTAAATCTTTTCTTCCTATTTGTACAAAGCAGTTTCCCTTTATTACTACATTAATTATTTAATGTACAATGCTAGATGTGGTACAAAAACAACAAATCGTGACAACTTATAACAGTCAGTACTGAATGGTGTCCCACAGATTATGACTACCCGTGCATTATGAACAAGATTGAGACAGGCTCACCGCTCACTACACACAAGTCTCAGGCGACTGTTACCTCATTGTAAATAACAAGCAATCATGTATCAAGGTCATGTTTGTCTTTACGAACATGTGTTACTACTAATTTTGGTGGTATTTCCTGAATTATTATGTCATTGTAATTATGTTAGTTAATTGGAATCATGTACAGGCATGTCCATCTATGTACCTACAGATTTACAATAATTATGACTCTTATTGGACTGACAATATTGAATTAGAGTGGTTACTATGAGGTTTAAGATGGATAATAATGTGTTTATACACTGTATATTAAATGTTGTCAGTAAAAAGCCAATTTAATGGCCATGTAGTAGCAATGTTTGAAATAACAATATAGTGAAAATTGCAATAAAATTAGGGGCCTATGGGTTAACAAACAACGTGTAAAGGTCAAAATATTGGGCTCGTCGGAACATTTGTGACTGTGACAATCGGTGAATAGGTAATTGACTTGTTTTTACATAACGAGAGATCGCAAATTGGTGGCGTAACAGGCCAGCCGATAGAACTGTCACACTGATTAGGTTAGTTTGAATGGCAGCCAGCAGCAGCCCCTGCTGCCCCGCCGGCTGGTGCCCATGCTTACCTTTACGGAGTCGAGCGGGTACATTATGCAATGCTCCATCACCCCCGCTATTGCTCCGGCAGTCATGTGTGTGACGGAGTTTTGGGTCGGAAGGGTTTCATAGTCCTCAAAGTTCATAATACTCACTGAATACTGAAACACAGCACAAAAAAAACACTGCAAGAGGAAAATTTACAAGGGGCTACGATTTAGATTTACCGAATTAGAAGTATCATTTTCACTAACTATTTTTATCACAAGTCATCCGAAATTTAGAACAATCAAAATTGATTCCATAAATGCGACTCTCAAGCACGCGCGACTTTTACGGTATCACAGAGTAATAAGAATTTTCATGTCATTCGGTCTTTTATCATCTGTGAGAGTGATGTCCATTCCTACATAAACAAAAATCGACTACAATGAACAAATATAATCGATTTGAGTATATGTTATAGGATTAAGAGTTAAGACGATATAAATTATACTAAATATACATAGCTTCGTTATCTAACACGTAAATGGGTGATATGAATACTCGTAGAGATAAAGTAAATTTCGTAGAGAATAATAAAATTATAATATTCGCTTAGCCACCACCACGGATGAGAGAACAGCGAGCGGTGACTGTCTCGTCACTCTCGTCGTAAATTCTCGCCACCGTTATGTGGTTATTACCGTGTGAATATTCATTCCTAAAGTTTTAATTGAGTTTTATGACGTGGCATAGTTATCGCCGTGATTCTCTCGCCCATGGAGTAATCGCCTCACCGTAATGCATATTGTACAGACGCCAGCACATCAAGCAAGTACATACAATTTGTCAAAAGTCGTACCAAAAAGTCTCATGCATCAAGATCAAAATATTGTAGTAATTATTTTCATAATTTTTTACGACATTACGCGTCGGGGATTTAATTTTTGAACAGGTAATTTAATTTAAAGTAAACAAGTGTTGATATTGTTTTATTTCGTTTCAAAGACATTAAAGTTATTAAGGTGAAAGCGCCAGGGTAGCCCGCGAAATTCAATTTTTTTTAGGTTTTTTGCAATTTGCTGGTCAGTATTAAGCTGTACGATGATTAAAATATGATTCGCGGCCGTAACAAATATGTATTTACAGAATTATAATCATTAAAGTCATCAACACAACTCTCTAAGACCATGTAATCCCCAAGAATGACTATTTCATGAAATCTTGACATTTGGGGATTACATGGTCTTAGAGAGTTGTATTGATGACTTTAATGATTATAATTCTATAAATACATATTTGTTACGACCGCGAATCATATTTTAATCAACGTACAACTTAATACTGACCAGCAAATTGCAAAAAACGTAAGAAAATTTGAATTTCGCGGGCCACCTTAGAGCTTCCCCCTTAACCTTAAATCTCTTTGTTTCGTTTACATTTTTTTTTACATGACGTTCCGACGTTCCGTTTCAAATGATATGTTATGACCTTGAATTTTGAAAGTGCTATGATGTCTTTCAAAAAACATGTAAAAAATTATACTTTGTCGATTCTGCATTAATTAAAAATAACTAGAATAGGCTGTTTTTTAGAGTAATAATGGCCGTTCATGTCAAACAAAATAAAGTAAGTAGGTACAGTCAACAGCAAAAGTAGATGATCAAAATCAGATAAGATAAGATTTATTTATTTGTATAAACATGGTATACACACAAGAGCATGCAAGATGATAATAAATTACAATATATGAGTCCAATCATGTTTAGCCTTAAAATATATTGGCGTACAAATATTTTAGTCACATTATTATTTTAATCAATAGGAAATATAAACATTACAATAAAAACCAATGTCAGACAAGTTTTTCGAACAAAAATTCAGACACACTATAATATGCCTTTTGCGATAAATACACCATCAACTGACGTTTGAGCGCATTGATACTTAGCTCCTTCCAATGCTTAGGTAGCTTGTTAAATATAGTTGGGGCCATGCAGATGATACTTTTGCGCACGAGTGCAGTTTTAGCAGTATAAACGCGAATGATGCTCATATCCCGTCTGTTACGTGGGACAGCGTCCTGTAAGCGTGGAAATAATTTGGGATTCGCTTTAACAAACATTACAGTTTCGAGGATATACAGACAAGGCAAAGTTAATATCTTGTATCTTATAAAATACGGTTTACAAGTATCATCAGTGTTTAGCCTAAACATTGACCTAATGCATCTCTTTTGGGCCTTGAATGCGATGTTGACATCGGTAGAATTTCCCCAAAAGATTATGCCGTATCTTAAGTGAGACGCAGCTAAGCCGTGATAGGCCGCAATTAAGGTATCTGCATTCACGACTGCAGCTAGGGAATGCAAGGCGAAAGCAGAACTACAAATTTTTTTACAGAGATTCTCTATGTGTGATTTCCAGTCCAGTCTTTTGTCAATGATGAGTCCGAGAAATTTAGTTGTATTAACACTTTCAATAGTTTTATTATCCCCACACAGCACACAATGTCTAAAGAATATCTAGTAAATATCTTTTAAATATTCATACAAACATCTAGGAGACCTCTGCTGATTTACAAGTACTATAGTAGATATCTAGAAGATGACTCTATGTCCGCCTCCTAAATGTCTTCTAGACATTTTAAATGCACATCTACTACACATCTACTAGACATGTCTTCTAGATGTCTACTAGTAAACTTTAGAAGATATCTTCTAGATTATCTACAAAAATCTAGTAGTGTAAGGGATGTCGTCGCCGGAGGATTTATTACACAACGTACAGAGTATAATTGTATATATATAGGACGAATCCACACAACCTTTTCCCAGAAGGGGCGAAGGAGGGGGAAAGGTGTCCTCTAAACCAAAAAGGACACTAGGTCTAGAGTTAGGCTAACTAAGAAGAGATGTCCCGAGTGACTATTCCAAGGTAGGACGTAATCCACGGATGCACCACTAGTTCAGTTTTCTCAAATAAAATAAAATCGGAGGTCATTAACCATCGGAGAATCTCGACACCGCGATTCAGAAACGTGACGTTTTGCGTCAGCGCCATCTAGCGTAGAGTTGCGACATGTTGTAGTGTCTCTCATAAGTAATAGGTGGCGTTAGTAGATTAAAAAATAAGGTTTGCTACAGTAGGAATTTAGCAAAATATCCTCTAGACATCTTCTAGATGATTCGAGAGTGTAGTATAGACATCTTCTAGATTATCTGCTATATGTCTAATAGAAAGTATGCTGAATATTTTCTAGTCGTTTTCTAAATGATTCAAGATTTATATACTACTAGAGAGAGATGGCGCTAGCTGTCATGCAAACATTGTGCTCCCGTTATAAAATTCTTTAAAATTGTTATTTGAACAGTATCTACTTAAATACGTCATAAATATCAAGAAAATAGTACAATACGTGTGTGAAAGTGTTATCCTAACAAATTATTCAATGTGGACTATGTAAACAAAACTTATAAATGTGGACAAAATTTTGTGATAAAACAGTTTTGTGTGTGGTATATAAGACTATTATGAAATACATACCGCCAAATACTTAGCTAAGAAACGTGTGACATACAAAATACAAACAATAACAACGAAAAAAGTGATTCAACAAAAAGTGACACAGTGAAAAAATATTCAAATCGTTCAAATTACAACTGACATCTTTAACGAACTTTTTTATTTGGAAGAGCCTACTGTTCAACAATTTCGACTGCATACGTAACAGTCACAGTGGCAAGTACATCATACGGTCTACATGTTACTCGAGTAGCCCGTGACTCGAGTTCGATCCCGCAAATGGTTTCACTTTTTGTGTTTAAAAATATTTCAAATTAAAATGAACTTCTTCGGAAATATCACGCAACGTCGCAATCGTAGAGTCTCAGGGTCAGTTCACACCGAGACGCGACGCGACGCGCAGTTTTCAAGATAGAAATACAATTACAGACCTTATCTACTACACTAAAAGGTACACAATTCAGTGTCTACCTACTACGTCGAGTTACGCAGCGAGGCGCCGCCGCCGCGCGGCGTAGCTCACTGAATTGTGTACCTTTTTGTGTAGTAGATAAGGTCTGTAATTGTATTTCTATCTTGAAAACTGCGCGTCGCGTCGCGTCAACAGATAACGAACTAGATGGCACTACTAGCAACAGTCTACCAAACATCTCTGTCGAAGAGGACTGCGAAAAAAAAAGAATTGACTATTCAATTAGAAGCTGGCGCTGCTGCTGCGGCTGCGGAGAACCTCAAGCGGCGAAAATATAATAACCTCATCGGAAATTATATTTTCGAGCCGTTTGGGGTTGAAACCCTCGGGCCGTGGGGTCCGAGTGCTCATGGTCTTTTTAAAGATATTTCGAAACGGCTGATTGACACTTCCCGTGACCCAAGGGCTGGCTTTTACCTTGGCCAGAGGCTAAGCATCGCCATACAACGTGGTAATGCCGCCAGCCTCTTGGGTACATTACCAGTCGACAGCGATGCGGATGAGTTTTTCGACGCTATTTTCTAGTTTCTGTATAGTTTTAGTTATGTTAGAATTTAATTTTGTTATTTTTACCTGTCTAAATGAATAAATCAATTTCATTAGAAGCTGCACATACCGAAATAGAAAACCTAAATATTGACAACACAAATCTCAAAAAGACTATTGAAAATTTGACAAAAAAAGAAAATATTTACAAAAAACTTGCGTCAGACATTGTAAATTCTCCTAAGAAAAAAAACACCAAAGCAGTTCCCATAATAGATCTCAGCGTAACTCCCCAAACTAGGACGAACAAAAACAAGCTTACACCCCGAGTGACTGCCAAAACAACACCAACAGCTCCTAAACACACACTCGAGCTGGCCGACAAAACAACACCGTCAACACCGAAACCTACACCCCAGACAGCTGACAAATCTACTCAATGTGACGTCCATGTTAAGAAAGACCTATCGTGTGATAATTTGATTGATGGGCGATATCCAACCAAGCAACCCAAAACTAAACTATGTATAGTAAGTGCTAATAATAGAAACGGACTAAGTATGTAACATTATAGAAGATATTTTGGGAGCGGATCATGATTTCTGTCACTACTCTTATCCAAATGGTAGCATAGAAGAACTTCTACTTGGCATAGAAAATAAGCTTTTTTTTATTATAATAAAACTGACCATTGCGTCATATTAATTGGAGAAAAAGATTTCTTAAGTACAAGGAACTATCACGACTTAATCTACCATATTAAAGATACCATTGAAAAACTAAGCCATACAAATATTATTATATGTCTCCCGACCTACAGACAATGTGGCCAATACACAACACTATATAACTCTAGGATTGAAATGTTTAATAATCTATTGTATCTTCATAACACAGCGTATGAATATGCTTATTTATTGGACTCAAACGCTGACTTATCTTACGATTACTCAATGTTTTCGGGTCGTCAAGGTCTCCTGAATGACGCAGGTATGAAAAATATATTTATAAATCTTAAAAGGACAATTCATGAAATACAAATGACTAATAATGACACTGACGTGAAGGACAAATCGGAAGAAACATGGAACCATTTTTTTCTATAATTATCTCACAATATTGCATCAAAACATCGCAGGATTGATTAACAAATCAGATCAATTACTATTGCATCTACATGAACTTCAAAACAACATAGACGGTATTTGTGTGACCGAACACTTCATGGAAGCTGGATATGAAGACTTTCTCAGTCTACCTAATTATAAATTAGCAGCCTGCTACTCCAGAGACACAAAAAGAGGAGGAGCATGCATATTGCTAAAAATTGGCCATCAATATAGAGAGCTTAACGAAATCAAGAAACTTTCAGTTCCGGGAGCTTTCGAGTGCTGCGCAATCGAATTAATAGAGCATAATGTTACTATTATATGTATTTATAGGATACCTAAATCTAGTAATCTTGACACATTCTACTCAAAACTTAATATTCTCCTACCAAAAATCTGTTACAAAGCGCGCAAAAATGTCTTAATATGTGGTGACTTTAACATTAACACTTTAAAAAAAGATAGAATATCTCAAGAATTTACAAATTACTTATTAAGCTATAACTTAAAATTACAAATTGACGAGCCCACCAGATTACAAAGCAATACATGCATAGACAATTTTGCGCACAATTACCCGCGAAAATGTATTCATCAAATAATGGATTTCAACATGTCAGATCACACGGCCCAACTTCTAAAGATTCCAGTAAAAAAATCTTGTGCAATTAATAGTTGGAATATTACAACGCGTGACTACAGTCACGAGAACCTTATTAAATTAATAGTTGGAATATTACAACGCGTGACTACAGTCACGAGAACCTTATTAAATTAATAGTTGGAATATTACAACGCGTGACTACAGTCACGAGAACCTTATTAAATTAATAGTTGGAATATTACAACGCGTGACTACAGTCACGAGAACCTTATTAAATTAATAGTTGGAATATTACAACGCGTGACTACAGTCACGAGAACCTTATTAAATTAATAGTTGGAATATTACAACGCGTGACTACAGTCACGAGAACCTTATTAAATTAATAGTTAGAATATTACAACGCGTGACTACAGTCACGAGAACCTTATTAAATTAATAGTTGGAATATTACAACGCGTGACTACAGTCACGAGAACCTTATTAAATTCAGATCATGCTTAAAGTCTTTAACTGTTTGCGATATCTTTCATGCCGATGATCCAAATATAGCGTATAATAATTTTATGGAAACATTTCAGCTGTTTTACAATTTATGTTTCCCCATATTTATTAAAAAAATTAAGTCAAAAAGAAATCCGAATTGGTTGACACCTGGTATAAGGCGTTGTAGCAAAAATAAACGACAACTTCTCTGGCAACTAAGGCTAAAACCTAATTGTACTAACCAAACAAAACTAAAAAATTACTCAAATAGACTTAAGAAAATAATAAAATTGACACAAAAGGCAAAAAAATAACCATAAAATAATGACATCAACAAATAAAACAAAGGATACATGGAAAATTATAAATGAAAATAGATATTGCCCTTCGTATGACTATATAACAGAAATACATAGTAATGGTAATAAAATAACAAACCCCAGTGATATAGCGAACGCATTTAACAACAAAGTCAAAGTCAAATCATTTATTTCAAATAGGCACATTAAAGGCACTTTTGAACGTCAAAAAAAAAACTAAATAGAAATGATTCTAGTCGCCCATTCGAAAAGGTAGATTTCGTATGGAGAAGAATGGGCAAGAAACTCCACCGTTACTCTTTTAAAATGTTTTACAAGGTCTTGTATACATAATAAAAATTATATGTGAACACGATGCACCCATAATAAAATTAGTCTACCACAAAAGGTAAAAAGAATTAAAAATTAAGCAATGACAGGTAAATCAAATAAGTGATAGATACATGGTGCTCACATATTTACAAGTTATTCCACCAACCACTTCGTAGATCAAGCTGAATTACATTCTAAAGCTTCAAAATCTACTAGCTGTAAGATTTTAAACATATGCGACAGCTCAATATTCCTGGCCCCGACTACGCCTTATGAAGTGCATCGGATTACACAAGACCTAAAAAATAAAGTTAGTGTAGGTTATGATGACATCTCAACAAGAGTATTGAAATTCGTTTCTGAAGTGATATCGAGCCCCATTAGTCATATAATTAACTAGCTTCTGCCCGCGACTTCGTCCGCGTAAAATTTCTTGTTCCCCGACCCCGTCGCATCGCATCGCCTGCCCGCTGTTAGTTCGGTTTCGCGATCTTACTTTTTTTCTTTTTGCTCGGCTCCTAAGAGCTCTAGCGGGATGGTAAACAGCCTATAGCCTTCCTCAAGAATTGGGCTATCAAATGCAAAAAAGAATTTTCAAATCCGACTGGTAGTTCCAGAGATTAGCGCGTTCAAACAAACAAACTCTTCAGCTTTATTATTAGTATAGATTTAAGTATAAGCTGTGGAATCTATCCCGATAAGCTAAAACCCACTATAGTTAAGCCCTTATTTAAGAAAGGTGACAAGACTGACATAAATAACTACCGACCAATTGCGCTTATACCGGTAATATCAAAAATATTTGAAAAAGTTATTTATAACCGCATGTATTCCTTCTTCACCAAGCACAACATTTTAGTAAAGGAACAGAAAGGTTTTAGGAAAAATCTATACTAATATTATAAAGCTGCAGAGTTTGTTTGTTTGTTTGAACGCGCTAATCTCTGGAACTACTGGTCCGATTTGAATGATTCTTTTAGTGTTGGATAGTCCATTTATCGAGGAAGGCTATAGGCTATATAACATCACGCTACGACCCTTAGGAGCCGCGCAGCGTGTGACACCGCGGGGAACAGCTAGTAATTCCATAAATATGGCTATCTATGACTTCCTTAGTATTATAATGACAGATATCGATCAAAGAACTCCCACCAGCGCTTTATTTATGGATATGACGAAAGCGTTTGATCTAGTTGAACATAATATCTTGTTAGAAAAACTAAGTGCTTACGGAATAAGGGGAAATGCACTTTCTCTTATAAAATCTTATCTTGACAATAGAACACAGTGCACGGAAGTTAGACGAATTTGTAAAAAGGATAAAAAGGAATGTAAATACGTTTCAGAAAAACGTAAAATCACATTTGGCGTGCCATAAGGCAGTGTATTGGGCCCGCCATTGTTTTTAGTCTACATAAATGACTTTCCGAAAAATGTCACTTACCCTATGGTTCTTTTTGCCGATGATAGCACTTTAATTATAAAACATAATAAAAATGGAAACTATGAACATGACATTAAAGACGCACTACAACAATCAATAAACTGGCTTGAACAAAATAACTTAGTATTGAATCTAAGTAAAACTAAAATTATGCAGTTTAGACAAAGAATTAACACTCCTGACATTAATATATCTTTTAATAATAATATAATTGAAGAAGTAGGACATATTAAATTTTTAGGATTGACAATAGACTCTAAACTGACGTGGAAAGAACATGCATCCATCCTAATTAAAAAATTAAGCAGGTTTGCTTTCGCTCTTCACAAACTAAAAAAAATTGTAATCAGGCAGCTGTCGTAACCGCGTATTATGGCTATGTCGACTCCATACTACGTTACGGAGTTATTTTCTGGGCAAATTCATGCGAAAAGCATGACATCTTTAAAGCACAAAAGAGGTGCATTAGGTCTATATGCAATCTTAAATCAACAGAAAGTTGCAAACCCCATTTTATTTCCCTCAAAATACTAACGCTGCCTTGTCTTTACATTTACGAGACCGCATTGTTTGTAAAAAAAACGGTGATTTATTTAAAAAAGCTTCAGAGCAAAGTCTTCGATCTATAAGACCAACATACCGACATGAATTATGCCTAAGAAGATCAAAAACCGCCCTGATGCACAAGAGCATACTTTGCATGGCTCCGAAAATTTTTAATAAGCTACCAAATGACATAAAAGATTTAAACTTGACTCAATTTAAACGCAGCCTAAATACATTTTTATTAGACAAATGCTACTATACCATTGACGAATTTCTTGCTGACAAAATTTCTTGTGCATGATCCTGTATTTATGATTTATGATGTACCTAATATTCCTATCAGACTTTTAATTTTATTAGAATTGTATCATACTCATATAATGTTTTAATTAATTTCTAATATTGTTAAATTAATAGTGTATGCCCTAAAGGGTAGATTTTTGAGATTCTATAAAATATCTGTAAGACCTGTTATATCACCAAAAATCGCACTAATAAATACTTTGACTTTGACTTTAGACGTTATGCAATATCTTCTCTAAGAGATGATCAGCTGTAGATGTCTTCTAGATATTATGTAATATCTTAACTAAGAGATGATTTCAAGACCAGTTGTAGACATCTACTAAACGTTCCATTATGATCTTAGATATCTTAGATCTCAGTAGACTAATATTGGACATCTACTAGATATTATGTGCTGTGTGGGTCAATATTTATGTCCAAATTATTACTGGTCAAACGTTGGCTAAAATGCATGATATTAGTTTTATTTAAATTGATCTTTAAATTATTATAGTCTAACCATTGTATTATAGATGTCAAAGAGTTGTGAATGTCAAGTTTATATTGGGTCATGTCATTATTATTATTAGCAATTGTCACTGTACTGTCATCTGCAAATAGAGTCATGGGATGTGAAGTTGATTTTGGCAAGTCATTAATATATAAAGTAAAAAGAGGAGGTCCCAATACACTACCTTGTGGAACACCAAAGGTAACCTGACGCTCATCTGACACAAATATCTCTTCTTTTTTAGTAGCTATATTGATTCTAGTTATTTCTGTATTTTGCCTTCTATTGTCTAAATAAGATTTGATTACATTGAGAACATTACCTCTTATTCCATAAGCGTCAAGTTTTTTAATTAGAATGTCATGATTTACGTAGTCAAACGCTTGTATCATGTCGCAAAAGATAGTACATACAGGTGTTCTTTTGTCCATCTTTGTCAATACCGTGTATAGAAATTCGTAGATTGCCATACCTATAGTTTTATTTTCACGAAATCCTTTTTGCTCGTTACATAATATATTTTTTTTTTCTATGTAACCGTTTAATTCCTTGTGCATGAATTTTTCAAAAACTTTAGAAATGGTTGGAATCAGTGAAATAGGCCTATAATATTCCATGAGCTCTCTATCCTCTTTCTTAAATATTGGCCTAACGATCGCCGTTTTTAGTGCAGTTCAGAAATTCAATACTAATGAACGGAGTTCGCGTCAGAACTGTGTGGCGTCGAAGTAATTCAAAAGTATTCTACGTAGTAAGTATTCTAAGTAGTAGTACTTCGACGCCACACAGTTCTGACGCCAAACCGACTTCAAAAAAATTTAACTCAAAATTATGAAATAACCATAGAGTAAGTAAACATTTAAACATGGAAATAACTTTAATTTCGGAAGTCGGTGTCTTTGGGATCTGTATTTTGATGTTTTCGTTTTTTGCCACCGACTTCCGAAATTAAAGTTATTTTCGAAATTAAATTAAAGTTATTTTCGGTTTAATTTTTTTAAACTACTTTTTTTAAGCGAATTATTAGGCAAATATTTGTTGCTTGAACCGTCGGAAGCGATTGTGTTTTGTGTATTGCAATAATTAAATAGTGCAGTAAATATTAATAATATCAGTTTTTCCGTTTTGTGTGCTAAACTGCTGGCTTGAAAAATCTGGAAAAATTCACGATGATAGTGCATTTCATGAACTTTAAAAGAAAACTATAGGAATTAAGATAACTTTATTAGTTTAGCAGTAATATTCGTTGAACTTGGGTGTTCGATAATTTTGTACCAAATACAAAATCCTTAAAAGTGACTAAGATGAAGCAGTTACTTGTTTATACTTACACTAACTGTTTATATTTACACTAACATAGCATATAAGCACAATCTGTTACTAACAACTAATAACTTATGGACTTTCAGGTCTGAAATAAAGATGTTTTTTTTTTTATTATTTTATAACGCGCAAAGACTTGCATTGAAAAACAAAATATGAAAAAAAAACTAAAAAAACCTCAATAAATTATCATAACTATCACAATACTGCCGCTAGATGGCGCTGACGAAGAAGAGCTGAGATAAAAGTCACAAACGAACTTGTTTAATTTTAGAATTACAATTTTGTGAATTGAAATAATAATTTGGCAGCAATCGTACTCTTATTTTTAAGCTTTAGCAGGACGAAAGTGGTTATTATTAGCGAGATTAGCTAATAATAACCACTTTCGTCTTATCGTTATTATCTTCGAAAATCAATATTTTGTCATTAGTTTAGTATCGCTATTCGATAACAGATGGGTTTAAAGTCGGTTTTTGTTATTATAACCATTAACTTCTTTACCATTACCTACATAAATTCAGAATAAAGAACAACAGAATCGTACTATATTGTGATAACGGGCTACTACGGAACCCTACACTGTGCGTGGCCCGACACGCACTTGGCCGGTTTTTTATTTATTTATTTATGTATTTATTTTAGGCATCAAGGCCCATATAAACACATACAATAGGTACCTACCTACAATTGCAATTTGCAGGTCAGTGTCAGGTTGTATCTAAGTAATCAAAATATGATTCGCGACTATAACAGCCGGTCCATTCTGTAAAAATCTCACCGTGAATAGTGAAGTGAGTTTGTTTTTGCTAGGAATTGACACTATTGACAGCTCACTCCACGCTCACTTCACCTAAGTTTTCACGGTGAGATTTCTAGAGAATACCACCGCTGGTACGTATTTACAGAATTATAATAATTAGAATCATAATACATCTTTCTAAGTTAGATTTGTAATACCTACCATAAGAACAAATCTCATAGGGAAGAGTGCTTATGGTACAGTCAGCCACACAGAAAAGGTACCCCCTTGGGTAATTTATTTACTATTTATTTATTGGATCGCCAACAGAGGCTACACAGTTACTTCGTGTTTAACATGAATAGGGACGCACAGTGTGCGCTTCCAAGTATAGGCGACCACATGTCGACATGTTTGACATAAATCACAATACACGAAAATAAAACAAAACAAAGTTAAAAGCTTTAGCAAAACAGTAAGTGCCTACGGGTACAAATAATGGGTACGTATCAAAATCCCGAAGATTCATAATACCGATGATTGAAATACCGACATCCAAAAGACCGATATTCAAAATACCGAAAGTTTTAAATGCCGATAGTCGTTATATCGAAACACAAAATACCGATGTTCAAATGCCCGAAAGGACGAAATACCGATGGATGAAATCCCAAACGCAATAGGCGACTTATGATGCAAGAGCGAGCGAAGGGCACCCCGAGGTTAGGTTTGGTTAGATTACTTTAAACCCTTTACACAGAAATAGGGTTTCGCGAAGCGGGGCTCCGTCGACATAGACGGCGGAGCCCCCCGCCGGGCGGCGACGGTATTTTCGCTTTTGCATCCTATTTCGACGGAAAAAATAACCTGTTGTAAAACTTAAATTTGACACAAAAAAAAATAGCCAAAAACTACTGTACGTAAATGAAACCTTCGGACTTTGCTACCATTATGCCGCGTAAATCTTTTGTTTTTAATTTATTTTTTCAAATTCAAATTTAGAATCGTTCAAAAAGGTTTACAAAATAAGCTTTCTTCAAAAGAATTTAAAACTGGACAGTATTTTTTGAGTTTATCCGCTCCGTTATAGTTTGCGTCAAAGTTAAATTTAATCATAACCATAACAATGACCATAGAATCTACTATCTGCTGTTGCACCGCCATATATTTTACATGTTTTACAGTTAAAGTTAAAAAGGTGACAAGTGATAAGACGTCATATTTCCCCGAAATGTACATACGTGGGTAATTTTTTGACAAGGGCAACACTTCAAGCTTGTTGTCATCACGCTTTCTTTGTTTGACACTAGTGATGTTACTCAGTCATTAACGGTCAGGCACTCGATTGTCTCAATTATGTAAATTAAAAACTCAAGAACAGAATCATAGCAAGATCAAAAATACAGTCAGTGAAGATTTAATGACAAATTACACTTTATTATCTGACAGCACTAACCCACAGAACATGTATTTTCTCTTATTAAAACTCTGTGACTCTGCATCACAGTATTATGACGGTTTATTACACGAAATATATTTATTACCTGGTTTATTATCCAAGAATGATAGTTAACTAGTGTGGCAGTGTTGATGATATTTATCTAATCGCAACTAAATCGAGTGGCACATCGAGAGAAAATGGACGCGATTTTTTATTTATTTCAGTAACGAGTTAAATAAAATCGAGCAGCATCACTATCTGACACTGTCAGAAACACAAGTGTCAAGTGATAATAACATTCAAGGAACTTACTAAGTTCCTTGATAACATTCATTTTGACGTGACAACGTCTTAAATTAGGTTGCGGCTGGGAGTCACTTATGAAAAAGTGTAACGCTCGGTAACGTTACGATGAGTCACCGAACGAGAGAGAGGCCCGCCGAATGCCTTGCGTCTCTCTCCCACTCAACTATTCTACCGAGAAAAAGACGTTGTCACGTAAAATCTTCGCCCGTAAAACCGACTTTACAGGCAACCATTTTTTTTATTTTTCCGTTTCTTTCGAATTGCATGAAATTGATATTTCTGTTTTCCTGTATGTAATTGAAGGATCGTATTATTGGAAAATGCATTACAGCATTTACTCCAGAAGGATGTTGTGTTAATTGTTTAGTAAGATTGCAACGCAATGTGCGAAAACATTGCCCGAGACTGCTGCAGGCTGCAGATGTGCGGTAACTTGTGAACGCATGGATTCACGAACGCAATCATCTGTGCAGTTTAACGAAAGTGCGTATAGACAATGCCAGAAAGTATTGAAACTGTTATACATTATGGAGATTTGGATACAGGAATATTTACATCATATGGTGATTTTCACAGCAAACGCATACTGTGCCTGATGAATGCGGGAAAGAACATTATTTTGCAGTGGATTCCAGCACACCAAAAAGAACAATAATAATATAAGTTAGAATACGCTTATAACACCGAGCTGCTCTTGCGGTATTTATGTATTTTCATCGGTGGACCAACCTGCATATTTTTTAGATGAAATATTACCTACTTCTAAGTCGTGTGACGTTGAAATTAATATAAGTAGGTACAATTTATGTGTTTTTTTTTTAACGTTTGAAAACACCCCTACTCGCTGAGCAGTGGTGTGTCCGTCGTAACAGATGCGACTTACAGCTTGTAGGTCGTAGGTTTGAACCCAGACAGGCACTTTACTTTGTGTAAATTATTTCATCACCACTGCTCTCAAAACGGTGAAGGAAAACATCGTGAGGAAACCGGCATGTCCCAGAACCAAAAATTCAGAAGAATACGCAGAAGCATACGCTAGAGCTTAAGTTTCTTTGGCAATTAAAGCAACACACTGAAGAGCAACAGTGAAGCTAGAACTAAAAATAAAAAAACTGAAATTAGAAATCGATATTCTTAAGTAAAATATTCTCAGGGGTTGACCCAAGGGAGGACCCTTGCTGAAAACAAGAACCCTTGGGAACTAAAAACCCGGAATCTGTCCAAAAATTTATTCTCATCACACTTATGAAATCGATCAATGAGATGGTGATTTTTTTTCTCTTTCTAACTGGCAAATCGGATTCACTGTCACTATCATCGCTAGAAGAGCTTTATTCCCACAATATTTCGCGGAGTAAAGACATACCTAATTTGTTTTAGTAGGTACTTTATCAAAGACTACAATATGATGCTGTACTTTATTCAACAACACAATATTTTTATAGGTTACAACTGCAAAGCAGATGACATTACAATGACAGTATGACACTAACCGTAACTATAGCCCTTAACCGGCCGAACTTGGGCGATTAATGTTATAGTTATGTGTGACGTCATTTTAACAATTGTGACAAAAGTTAAAACGATGCAACCCGAATTTCGCTTATCCGGAGATTTGACGTCTGTCAAAGCTTTGATTATAGTTAAAAATGGCTTGTTATAGTTATTTATGACGTCATTTTAACAATTCTCAAAACGATGCAACCCGAATTTTGCTTAACCGGAGATTTGACGGCTGTAATGAGATTGGTTATGGTTATAGTTAGCTGATGCAACTCACTCTAAGAACTTTATACAAAATATCCCTAGACGGTGTTGATGTGTGTATGTGCCCGACCCAGTTCTTGAAAACGACCATGTCACATTGTACTGATCGGTCTATCATTCATTACTGACAGGACTATTGTTGCCAATAAGCCTGATATACCTAGAGGTGATAGATCGATTAGCGCGCCGCACAATGATTGTCGATGATCTAAAAATATGTCAAATAATGCTTAATAGCAAAAAAGACGTCGGTCAATATTTTTCGGTAAAATGAAATTCGACCAAAAATACTTCGGAAAAGTGATCGGTTCCCCTTATATTTACTTCAACTTAGGGAACAGTGCAAGTTTCATCAAACTCAAACTCAAACTCAAAGCATTTATTTCAATTAAACCATTTTACAGGCACTTTTGAATTGTCAAGAAGTAGGTCAGTCAGAAAAATGTGAAGCTAGTTGCCCATTCCAAAGCGTAGGTACCTATGGAGAAGAACGGACAAGAAACTCCATGGACACTCTTTTTAAATTATATTTTACAAAAATATTAGTTACATCATTACTTTTGAATTTATAATTAAATAATGTGAGAACGATGTAAAAATAAACAAGACGTATGCGTTAAAAGCGTCCAGAGTACAACAAATAGTACTAAAACAACAATCCAAAAATAAAAATAAAATAATTAAAAATAAGCCGAGGCAGCTAAGTGATGACCAGCCCCAACTGACGGCGCCCGTTCACGAACATGACGCATAGATCAGCACCATTCAGCTCAACCATTTTGAAGGGAGCTAAATGATCCAACATACACGCCACCGTCAGCGAGACATTTGTGTGAGCATGACATACTATCAGCCGCCAGGGCACATTCAAGTCAATGAAAGACATATTACCCGGTAAATGGTAAAATAAGGTATAGTAATCGATTCAGACATCAAAATCGATTCAGTCATTTTCAAGATATGGACTAATACGTAGTGTGACGGCCTGGCTAATTGATACGAGCTACGAGTGGGTGTAGTGTCAAAGGGAAAACACCTTAAAACCTTGGTCAAATTCTAGTGCAAACACTAAAAATTACGAAATAAAAAGTAATTTGAAAAAATGAAACCGTTTTCAAAAAGAAATTAACTCAAAATTATGAAATAACTTTAATTTCGGAAGTCGGTGGCAAAAAACTAAAACTGAAATACAGATCCCAAGACACCGACTTCCGAAATTAAAGTTATTTCATAATTTTGAGTTAATTTCTTTTTGAAGTCGGTTTAATTTTTTTTTTTAATTACTTTTTTGTAGTGCGTAAATGCTGCGGCTTAGCTATGCGATGGTCACGAGTTCAAATCCGCGGATGAAATATTTTTTTCTTTATTTATTTACCCTTGTTATTTTTTTTAGTTTCTTTATTAGGTGATTTTCGTTAGTTATTATTTAATAAATCAAATGGAGGTTTGTAATAAAAGCTAGGCATTTTGCGTAAACAATATTCATTTATTTTTCTAATTATATTTGTAATACTTCATGGAATCCACTTCCGGTTGAGTATACAGTTTTCTATCAGTGTTAAATGGTGTGTGTGGTATGTGTGTCAGTGCGAAAAAAATATTCATCCCCACTGCACATGTAGGGGAGCTACCCTTAAAAAATATTTTCCAAAATTTTATTTTACCTCTTTGTCGGCGTAATTAATACCTATAGGTACACACTCCTACAAAATTACAACTTTTAAGTACTAACGGTCTCTTAGCAAAACCTCCGACAGACGGACGGACATGACGAAACTATAAGGGTTCCTTGTAGGTACTACGAAAACCTAAAAAGACTGGTTAAAAATGAAATGTTGTCATTTGTGCCTGCTGTGAATTACAGATGAGATGAAGAACCAACATGCTAAACTATAACAGTAGGTGTATAGCAATATACATCTTTCTCTTCTATCACATTTTCTGATAACCCTTATTTATTACAGAACATTAGAAAAATATGTGAGCAGATGGTGCATCGTTAACACATTACAAGAATACTTGTAAACAAGAGTAGGTAGGTACTTAACTGGATTGATAATAATAAAGGTTGTTTGTTTTTGATTAACTACAAGATAATGATCCCACAAATATTGGGAATTATTAACACTTGCTCATATAAGTTCCAATGCAATTTTATCACATAAGTTACACAATTTGTTGGCCGTCACTGTCTATCACTTCTTGAAGATGGTCAGCACTTGAACGCGTAGTTTTGAAGGGTGCCACTGAGTGAACTTTCACAATATTACGTTGTCGCTCCATTTGTATTTACTCTGGCCTTGGCGATCACATTTGTATTTACTCTGGCCTTGGCGATCACATTTGTATTTACTCTGGCCTTGGCGATCACATTTGTATTTACTCTGGCCTTGGCGATCACATTTGTATTTACTCTGGCCTTGGCGATCACATTTGTATTTACTCTGGCCTTGGCGATCACATTTGTATTTACTCTGGCCTTGGCGATCACATTTCACATCTCCCGTCGCTTGATACTTGTTATATAATATGTGTGCAAAAGGCTTAGCGACTTTGATTGACGAGTGTCGTGCTTCCGCATAACACGTGGCGACTAGCCCGGACTCACTTTTATAATGGTAAAGTAAAATGTTTATGTCTGTAAGGATTGAGGAGCCACATCAGATTTTTTAAATCTGATCTCACCATTATTTAGCAGCAATCTAGCTTATTTTGCAGCACGAATTCTAGATTTAGCAGCAAAATATATCACTAGTTATTTTAATGCAAAAGTGGCTCCTCAATCTAAACGTCTGAATTGAGGAGCCACCAGGAGTACCTAATAGATGAATATTTTGTATCATTTAGTAGCAATTTTGCATATTACCTACCGTCTAAAAATTTAGCTTCTGTAGCCCTAAAATGAAAGAAAACAATACTTTTAATATAGCTCCTCAATCCTTACGGACATAAATGTTTTACAATATTTGTAAATATGTGAGCACCAGGTATCTATCACATAATTGATGTACTTGTCATTGCTTCATTTTTAATTCTTTTCACCTTTTGTGGTAGACTAATTTTATTCTAGGTGCATCGTCTTCACATATAATTTATATTATGTATATAAGACTTTGTAAAACATTTTATAAGAATAACGGTGGAGTCTTGCCCATTCTTCTCCATACGAAAACTACCTTTTGGAATGGGAGACTAGAATCAATTCCATTTAGTTGTAATTTTTGACGTTCAAAAGTGCCTTTAATGTGCCTATTTGAAATAAATGATTTGACTTTGACACCCCTGTCCTCACCTACGGCGCGCGGCGCGACAAACTAGTTCCGCGCGGACCAATGAATACCACGCAATGTTCCTACAAACTACCTCTGCCCGGAGGGCTGGAACGCTGCATCGCTCGCGCAGTCATCGTCACTCCCACCATGTAGACTCGACCTCGTAATTGCTTTTTCGCTTTTCACAAAAAGGACAAAAACTCTCAATAAATTGAGACTATATACTTACTTGTCACATTGGCCCTAAAGCAAAAATAGCAATGAACAGGTAAAGCAATTACGGCGTCGACTGCACTCGTTGACTCAACGAACGCAAGAAGAGGATAGGGTAAGTATAAAATAACCACAAAATTAATCGGAAATGCAAGTTTATTACTTTAAAAGCATATAGTCTTCACGTTAAAAATCACTGTTAAATTCCTCTCATACATCTCTCAAATTCCGCATGAATATAATGTACGAAGTGATAGTTGTGTCATCATGTGCGACCAAGTAAAACTCGCGTGAAGACGGCGCGTCCCGACCGCGCCGCGCCGGCCGCCACGCGCGCTACGAGAGTGACACGCGTGCTACAAGTGCAACACGCCCGCCACACGCGCTACGAGTGTGACACGCGTGCTACAAGTGCAACACGGCCGCCACACGCGCTACGAGTGTGACACGCGTGCTACAAGTGCAACACGCCCGCCACGCGCGCTACGAGTGTGACACGCATGCTACAAGTGCAACACGGCCGCCACACGCACTACGAGTGTGACACGTGTGCTACAAGTGCAACACGCCCGCCACGCGCGCTACGAGTGTGACACGCGTGCTACAAGTGCAACACGGCCGCCACACGCGCTACGAGTGTGACACGTGTGCTACAAGTGCAACACGCCCGCCACACGCGCTACGAGTGTGACACGTGTGCTACAAGTGCAACACGCCCGCCACGCGCGCTACGAGTGTGACACGTGTGCTACAAGTGCAACACGCCCGCCACGCGCGCTACGAGTGTGACACGCGTGCTACAAGTGCAACACGGCCGGCGCCGCACTCTTTGTATAAAAAGCGGAACGTATTCTCTCGAACCAGTTCGGGAGCGCACACCGGTAAACATACATATAGCATTATTACAAAATAAACTCTATATATACATCTAGATACAATTCAATATAAATAATTTAACTCGTTCTCTCATTCGCATACATTACATTGAAAGCTGCTTCTGCCTAGATATTAGCTTAGTGATGGACACTTACATACCTATGGAAGTAATAAATACATAAAATAAGACACTTGGTAAGATGATTAAGTTCAGGACCGACTAAGTAATATTAGTACGCACATTACTAACATTCACGTGAAACGCTTGTAATTGACAATAATAAAGAGCTGCCAGTGACTCGTGTGCCACGTCACGTCACGTCACGCGTCAGGGACACTCGCACCTATGTACTTACATACGATGTTGGCATTACTTCCATACTCATAACGACAAAATGAAACAGTTACATGTACCGTAACTTGATACCCATTAACATAAGGCTCATTGAACAGCTCATATGTTTTACAAACGATTACATATTAATATGTATTTAGTTTAAATAATCTGAGCACTATTTAATTTAAACTTGATTGAGTAGATTTTCCTATGAATTCATCACGGTTTAATCAACCCGCATTCATAGCACAAAGGACATCATTCATTTTGGACCAAAAATTGAAAGTGCCGGCCACGATAAAAATGTGTAATATTCGGATAGAACACAAAATTCCTATAATTTTTTACTACGACACCAAATCTGTGCGCCCTTTGGTTACGGTGTTAGGTACATGATTTTAAAATACAATAAAAATGTTATTATGATGTTATTTTCATACATTTGATCATGTATATTTAATTATTCATTCTGTATTATGTCCTTTTGATGTGCAATAAAGTGAATTCTGAACGTATTTTCATCATTAATACGTTTCTGGTCCACACGCTGCTACTTCTTCAGATGCGCAAATAATAGGAATTTTGTGATCCATCCGAATATTACGTTTTTTTTTTTCTGGCGGCACTTTCAGATTTTGGCCCAAAATTGTATGAAGCGTGAATGATGTCCTTACGACAGTAAAAAATAATGACCGCTTTTATAAAAATGTCGTAGACAGGATTGAGATACGATGTTCGTGAAGATAATGATAATGTTCGTAATAAAGCTACGCAGTGATACAGTGTTAGCTGATTGTAATACTAATAATATATACCAAGCGCTCATCACAGCGGCACATCACTACATGTTCAAGTGAACGATGTGATGCAGGACTGCGACGGGCGACGGTCGTCGGCGGTAAGTGCGCGCGGCAGTGCACTCGTCTCGTAATGGTAACAAATTGGGCATATCAATTGTATGTAAGCTATGTACTCTTACGCATACCTTATCATGTACATGTTACCTGGTAAGCCATCGAATGCCGAATAAAAAACAAGAATACAATACTATGAATATAATTTCGTCTATATTGCAACCAAAAATAATATCTGTCTAGAATAAAATTAAAAACAACGACATAATTATAAGAGTGCGGCACGGCGTCGCGGTGACGTCACGCGCGCGCCGCCCCGCACACTCACGCACACACAGGCACACACACACGCACGCATGCACACACGGCAACAGTCCGTGACGTCACGCGAGCACGCGCACGCCGCTCGTGTACGATGAGTATCATGTAGCTGCTCTCATCAGACTCGGCGTGCGGCTGATCGCGCGTCGTTGGCGCTGCACATATTAATATGACATTTTATTTGTGTTCTGATCACTAATTTAACATTATAACGATAGAATCACGTTCCGTTCCCGGCACTCACCTCAGTGAAATAAAATAATCGTCAACTACCCACAAAAGCTACACTTAGAGCTACCGATACATAGCGATATAGTCATCTATGTCCCAACTTAAAGTCTAAATCAAAATATTTATCTTACATATCGTAATATATTTGGTTCTCAATAAAGTAAAATGAATTCCACGCGCCCACACAAAATCACAATATACAGGATGAATTTTTCAAGTGGGCGTGGATGGCCAAATCCGTAGCTATGAGGAATAGCGAGAAGTACTCAAAGGAGTCTCGGGCTCGATTTTGATGAAACTAAAACTGCATCATCGGATTTTTGAAAAATCAATATTAGAAATATTCCAACCTGATTGGGAGTTATATGTTCGAGCCGTTTGGGGTTGAAACACTAGGGCCATGGGTTCCGAGTGCCCATTTGGTTTTTCGAGATATCGCCAAGCGGTTAGTCGACTCTTCACGTGACCAGCGGGCTGGCCTATTTCTTGGCCAAAGAATTAGCATTGCCATACAACGTGGCTTTTGGGCGCTATCACTGTTGACAGCGATGCGGACGAATTTTTTGATGCCCTATGATCATTTTGCTTATTTTTTTCATATAAATGTACATATTATTATTATATTAAATATTAGCATAAATTATGTAAATATTATAGTATCATAATCAGAAATATTGATTTTTCCTCATATCAGGCCTCCCACAAGGTGGACCGACGACCTTGTGAAGGCCGCAGGAATCCGTTGGATACGAGAACCACAGAACCGGTCGAAGTGGAGGTGCTTTGGGGAGGCCTATGTCCAGCAGTGGACGTATTTCGGCTGAAATGATGATGATGACGTCATTACTTTCCAAAATTGGATCCTTATTAGGGACACTATTGAATGGTGTAATAATACAGTGTGTTTGTTTTTATCAAAATCAACGGGTTCAATCCCTGGCTAGAAATATTGATTTTTCAAAAATCCAATGATGCAGTTTTAGTTTTCATCAAAATCGAGCCCGAGACTCCTTCGAGTATTTTCGCTATTCCTTAGTTTCGAATTTGGCCATCCACGCCCACTTGAAAAATTCACCCTTTATATAATAACATATAGGTATCCGTATATATCTCATTTATAAACAAGGCATCGTCGGGCGGACGAGGGCTCCATGAGCTCCCGCCGCCCGCGCTCGCTACACTACGTAAATATATTATTATGTGAACGCTATAATATCATCGCTAGCCGTACAGTAACATCGATATCGTAGTGATCGTGAGGAGAGCCCCAACACAGATGTCGTATAAATCATAACAACAATGTAGTCGCGCGGCACACGCGGCTGCCCGCCTGCTGCACGCGCGGCTATGTAGTGATCGACTCATCGACGGTTCATTCGTTTGCAAAATTGTAATATCAAATGAACTCGGAGCATTTAATAATAACTACGGCGTGTGCTGTAGTCGGGCGCGCGTGCAGCAGCGGGCTCGCGCGTCGACTGCGCCTAGGACAGGCGCGCGCGTCCAGTGCGCCTAGTACAGTCGCGCGCGTCCAGTGCGCCTAGCACAGTCGCGCGCGTCCAGTAAGCCTAGCAAAGTCGCGCGCGTCGAGTGTGCCTAGCACAGTCGCGCGCGTCCAGTGCGCCTAGCAAAGTCGCGCGCGTCGAGTGTGCCTAGCAAAGTCGCGCGAGTCGAGTGCGCCTACCAAAGTCGCGCGCGTCCAGTGCGCCTAGCAAAGTCGCGCGCGTCGAGTGTGCCTAGCAAAGTCGCGCGAGTCGAGTGCGCCTAGCACAGTCGCGCGCGTCGAGTGTGCCTAGCACAGTCGCGCGCGTCCAGTGCGCCTAGCAAAGTCGCGCGCGTCGAGTGTGCCTAGCAAAGTCGCGCGAGTCGAGTGCGCCTAGCAAAGTCGCGCGCGTCGAGTGCGCCTAGAACAGGCGCGCGCGACGCTTGAGCTCGTTGCGACGCCACTGCGGCAGGCGATAGAAGTCCTGGCGCCCGATCTGCAGGATCGCCTCGAACTCCGCGTCCGACAGGTGCCGCTGGGAACAAACACACGTCTTATTAAATGAACACTAACGCAAACTCGACAAATTTCTGTTGCCACAATTAAAAAAGCATTTAAAAGTCTTAACATAAAAAACACTGAAGACTTATGGGGGATTTCTGTTAAGGTTCTTGGAGATATTATTGACACAATTGCCCCTGCCCTAACAGGCATATTTAATCAATGTTTAGACAGCGGTACGTTTCCTGACTTAATGAAACATAGTAAAGTAGTACC
The DNA here is from genome assembly GCA_948474745.1 of Oligia latruncula. Taxonomy (NCBI): domain Eukaryota; kingdom Metazoa; phylum Arthropoda; class Insecta; order Lepidoptera; family Noctuidae; genus Oligia; species Oligia latruncula. The sequence goes on from OX419705.1 coordinate 303,606, forward strand.
AATTTTCAAATCGGGTAGTAAGTTTGATCCCTCTAATTATAGACCTATATCTGTGCTACCAGTTATGAGCAAAATCTATGAAAAAATCATGAACAGACCAGGACCAGATGTTATCACATTTTAATTCAAATGGGATTTTACATAGTCGCCAGTTTGGTTTCACGAAAGGTAGGTCGACGACGGACGCGGGAGTAAAACTCATCAGTCACATTTTGGAATCCTGGGAGAAGTCCCAGGATGCAATTGGCATTTTCTGTGACCTGTCAAAAGCGTTTGATTGCGTTGACCATAATACTGTTACGAGCTTCGGGTTCGTGACAATAAAAACTGCCGATTTAATAACCAAAAATAACAATTTATTTTACAACACTAATTACAACTCAAAACACTAATTAAAAGAACACAATCACACTACTGATCACTCTTAATTCGCACTTGAAGATCGCCTAGATGTTTTCGCTCTTGTCGCTTTATCCAAACTGTGTCGGTCGTCGCGCATCCCGGCCTTATATAGTGCCGCAGATAGTTCGAGAACCTTCCATTGTAGAAACATCTAGAATGTTCGAGTACATACCAGCCCCGACCGACTAGGTGTCGATAGTTTCGAGAAAGTTCTACAAAGTTCTAGTATCGAATTTTCTAGAACGATCGTGACTCGACTAGTTCTGCTACTCGATACTAGATGGCGCTAGTGGTAACTAATTTCGCCATGTACCAGGCATTAACTGTGGCGCGCAACACTGCCCCCTCCTAAGACATGCTCGTCCCGAGCATTATCAGCCCCATAATAACGCGCCAGTCGGTCCACATGGACGATCTTAGGAGTACCTCTTGCACCTTTCTGTATCCGGTAGGTTACGTCATTGATCTTTGTCACAATCCGGTACGGTCCGTCCCATTTAGCTTGAAGCTTAGGAGATTTCCCTTTGCTGCGGACTGGATTGTGCAACCACACTAGTGAACCTTCGTCAAACCCTTTATTGTTAATTTTGCGGTCATAACGGGTTTTCATCTTTTCAGACATTTGCTGGCCCGATTGTCTGACGTGCTCATAAATGTCATTCATTTTGTTCCGCAAGTCATTCGCATAATCGGTTATACTGCGTGGGGCATCAGGTGGTATTCCGGTGATCAGGTCTGCAGGCAGCCGTAATTCTCTTCCAAAGTTTGCGAAAGCTGGTGTCACCGATGTACTTTCGTGAACAGCGCTTCGATATGACAACAAAAACGGTCGTATGTGCTTGTCCCAATCTCGTTGCCGATTTTCCACAACTTTGGCTAGGTACCTCTCCAATGTCTGATTAAATCGTTCCACCATTCCATCCGACTGTGGGTGGTAAGAAGTTGTTCTGGTTTTATGAGTACCCATAACTCGACAAGTTTCCTGGAATATTTGTGACTCAAAATTCCTTCCTTGATCACTGTGAATCTCTAAAGGTACTCCAAAACGACAGAAGACTTCCTGAACTAATTTATCTGCAACTGTCGAAGCTTCTTGATTTGGAATGGCGAAGACTTCCGGCCACTTGGTGAAGTAATCCATCACAACCATGAAATACTTGTTGCCACTTTCACTTACCGGAAACGGCCCCGCAACGTCAAGGGCTATCCTCTCCCATGGTGCACCAACATTGTACAATTTCAATGCACCTCTACTGCGAGTCTGAGGTCCCTTTACAGCTGCACAACTTGTACATTTGCGACACCAGTCCTCGACATCGTCCCGACAGTGGACCCAGTAAAACCGTTCTCGTATCTTCAGTAGAGTCCGTTTTACTCCCAGATGACCTCCTGAACAACCATTATGGTACAGCTGTAGAACATCCGGTACTTGAGCTTTAGGGACAACCATTTGCAAATGACAGCTGTCTCCCCGAGCATTTTCCCATTTACGGCACAGGACTCCATCCTGAATCACCAAGCTGTCCCATTGGGCCCAATAGCTTTTTGTGATCGAACTCATCGCTGAGACATCGCTCCACCTGGGCTTAGGAGCTCTGGCCTTCATCCACTCCAGAATCGGCTTGATGTCCGAATCTACTGGCTGTGCACGTTGTAGGATTTCCTTCCACTCGTTGCTGAGGTCTGTCCTGAGCATCCTCACAGGTACCACTTCCTTACCCTCTTGCCTAGTACTATGCTTGCGGTCTTCAGGACAAGGTCTTCTTGAAAATGCATCTGAGTTGCCATGAGGTTTCCCGCTGCGATGTTTGACCACAAAGTCGTATTCCTGCTGCTGCTGGGCGGTGCTGTTAGCCGCACTTCTCTCTGGAAACCAGCCATCTTCCCTTTCTGCAGTTCGCTTAGGGCAACTGGATCGAAGGTGGCCCTTTTCCCCACAGCCGTAGCACCTAGGGCTGTACCTTCTATTACGATCGCGAACTGTAGCCGCTACAACCTCCCTGACGCGATGGGAACGATGATCCTGCCGCACAGCTTCCACCTCCAGTGCATGGGCCAAGGCGTCCTTAAGCGTCCCGTGGTGCCCGAGCCTCACAGCAGCTCTCACTTCAAGGTCGCGTATGCCGTCAATGAATGCTTGCACCAGGTTCCCATCAATAAGTGCAGGTACGGACTGGTAAGCTTTACGAACCAGCTTCTCCACTTCAAGGGCCCACTGCTGCAGGTTTTCGTTACTGCGTTGCACGCGATCCTTGAGCTGCGCACGAAACACGTGTTCCAGGTGAGCGTCGCCATACCGAGCCTCCAATGCCTCAAGGAGCTGCTCGTAAGTCACTTCCTTACCGAGAGCTTCCAGAACAGTTAAGGCCTGGTCGCGCAGGCCTAGGGTGAGGGCAGTCATGGCCTGACTTTTATTCCACCCGTTCGCCTTCATGACGGCCTCAAACTGGATTTTGTAGGCCGACCAGGAAGAAGTTCCGTCGAACGGTGGCACTTTGAATCCACGTAGCGAAGGTGTTGTAGCTACGGGAGCTGCGATTCCATCACCAAGTTTGAGGTAATCCAGCGTTTTCTTCACGTCAGCCATCACGGTTAGCTTCACGTCAGCCATCACGTTGTCAACCCGATTATTTACTTGGTCGATTCGGGTTTCAGCTTCCGACAGGCGGTTGTCATGATGAGCAACCTTATCCTTCACCTCCTTCATGTCTTTCCCGAAGGTAGCGTGAAGGTCCTTCATAAGAAGCATCTGCTCTTCCTGGCGGCGCGCCTGCTCCTCCTTATCACGTTGGAGCTGTTCTTCCAACCGACGAGCCTGTTCCTCCTGTCGACGAGCCTGTTCCTCCTGTCGACGAGCTTGTTCCTGCAGCATCATCATCAGGGCAGCAAAGTCTGGTGCTGATGATGCTGGAGCAGCTGTGGATGGGCCGGCCTCCGTGGTCGGTAGCTGGTCTTCCGACCTCTGTGGCGTTGCTCCACCGAATCGCCTCTGGTCCGTCTCTTGCTGTCGTTGACTCCGGGTACGGATACCCTCCGTGTCGTCTTTGGGTAAAACCGGCATAATCCCACTTCTGACACCAATTGTTACGAGCTTCGGGTTTGTGACAATAAAAACTGCCGATTTAATAACCAAAAATAACAATTTATTTTACAACACTAATTACAACTCAAAACACTAATTAAAAGAACACAATCACACTACTGATCACTCTTAATTCGCACTTGAAGATCGCCTAGATGTTTTCGCTCTTGTCGCTTTATCCAAACTGTGTCGGTCGTCGCGCATCCCGGCCTTATATAGTGCCGCAGATAGTTCGAGAACCTTCCATTGTAGAAACATCTAGAATGTTCGAGTACATACCGGCCCCGACCGACTAGGTGTCGATAGTTTCGAGAAAGTTCTACAAAGTTCTAGTATCGAATTTTCTAGAACGATCGTGACTCGACTAGTTCTGCTACTCAAACTCAAACTCAAAACTCAAACTCAAATCATTTATTTCAATTAAACCTTGTACAGGCACTTTTGAATTGTCAAAATTAAATAGTCTGTCAGTTAGTCAGAAAGTTGAAGCTAGTTACCCATTCCAAAGCGTAGATCTCTATGGAGAAGAACGGGCAAGAAACTCCATGGACACTCTTTTAAATCAAGATATTACAAAATCCTGGGTACATTATTCTTGTTGCTTCTATATGTGAGAACAATGTAAAAAAGACAGAAATGAAGAAACAATTCAAGACATAAGATTAAAAATAAGCCTTGGCAGTTAAGAGACGACCAGTCTCAACCGACGGCGCCCGTTCACGAACATGACGCGTGGATCAGCACCATCCAGCTCAACCATTTTGTAGGGAACCGAATGATCCAACACACACGCCACCATCGGCGAGACATTTAAGTGAGCATGACACGTTCTCAACTGCCATGCTATTTCAAGTCAACATCAAAAATCATAATAAACGGAAACATGGTTCTTACATTTACAAAATAAAATAAAAAAAATGCTTCTAAATTATACAAAACTACAGTTTGCAATTTATTTAAGAGGTAAATAGAATTTCATTACCTACCAAACAGGAAGAGATATTTAATATTGAAGTATTCAACAATTAAAAATTGATTGAATAAATTAAAAAAAGTTATGTTCGTAATGTCAGAAACACAAAAAAAGAAAAAGGGAAGCACCTCTTCCAAATATTGAAATTAACTACAAAGATAGTCTTACAATCTTCAGCAGCTCCAACAATACTTTCAAGTGTCAATCAATTAGTTGTGGTTGTGGAGCAGGACCAGCATTGAGCCAGGCATTTTTATCAGCGATGTAATCCCCTAACTTATAATATGCCTGACTGCATAGTGTGCGTTTTATACAAGACTTGAATTTTGTCTCATTCAGTTGAAGAATGTGGGGAGGTATTTTATTATAACATTTTAAACAGTACCCCATAAAAGATGAATCTACTTTAGCCAGTCTGAAACCTGGTTGAACTAATAGGTCCCTATTTCTAGTACTATAATTATGTCTTTCACCTCTTTTACTAAAAAGATGTAAGTTTTTCCTTACATACATGATGTTTTCGTAGATATATTGACAAGGCACCGTCATGATGTTAATTTCCTTAAACAGTTCCCTTAGAGAATCGCGCCTGCGGAGATTATATATAGCTCTGATGGCTCTTTTCTGCAGAATAAAAATAGAATCGATGTCTGCAGCCCGTCCCCAAAGTAAAATACCGTAAGACATGATACTATGAAAGTAACTAAAATAGACTAGTCTCGCGGTATCTACGGTATCGGTACTCGATACTAGATGGCGCTAGTGGTAACTAATTTCGCCATGTACCAGGCATTAACTGTGGCGCGCAACAATACACTGATCTGTAAATTATACCATTACGGAATTCGTGGACAAGCTGCTGATCTTGTTCTTTCCTATCTGTCAAAGCGTGTCCTTCATCAAACGTGTCCTTATCAAAAAAGCATATTATAAGATTAAAGACTACGTTGAAGACAAAGTAGTTTGGCAATAATTCCTTCTGCACATGTGGCTTCCCTGGCTCCTCATTAACGGCTTAACTATTTAATTTCTATTAACTGCTCTCAAATTACGATGTTTATTTTTTATTTACTTTTTTTACATACTTTTTTGACATAATCTCTTTATTATTTGACATTATATACAGACAATTCAAATTTTTCATCTCTTTATTAGTGGTTGTAATGGGAATCATATCACTTGGTTTTATTAGGTTTATTTTTTATTTACCTATCCTTTTGATAGATTCTTATTTTGTAAATGTGAGGACTTTGTAGGCCTTGTAGACTTTAGATCTGTAGACCATTTTTTATTTTATCAAGTACAGTCACGAGCATAAGTATGTATACACTTGGCTTTACTCAAAGGCGATTTTTCCTTTATTTTTGAATGAAATTTTATGTTATTACGAACAAAGTATTTTCGAACCCATAGGTTTATGTAAGGTGTCGTATTTCAACTTTGCATTCGTTATTTCGTGAAAAAATCGCAATTGAAAGTTGCCAAGTGTTCACATATTAGTGCTCGTGACTGTACCTGGTACTTGTTGACAGGCCTACGCTGTCCTCCCATACCTACTGTAATTTGAAAATATTGGAAAAGCCAATTATTTTTGCCGGTTCTTCTCCATAAGAAACGTCCAATTGGAACCGTGCAACTAGCTTCTGACGTTTCATAAGTGCCCATGTAGGCTTATGTGAAATAATATATTTTGATTTTGATGAATTATTTAATTTTCAAAAATTGATTTAATGCAAAAAAAAACATCAAAATATAAAAAAAAAAATCCCGTCAATCCACCTGAAAACATTGCAGCTTGCGAAAAAATCAATTAATAGAGTACATTTTTTTAATAGTTTTTTTTTCTTATGAGCATTACGAGTCGTGCACTTTAAAAAAAAAAAAAAAACTGTCCAAGTGCGAGTCGAACTCGCACACGAAGGGTTCCGTACCACAAGGCAAAAACAACGAAAAAAAAACACGTTTCTTGTATGGGAGCCCCCTTAAATATTTATTTTATTGTGTTTTTAGTATTTGTTGTTATAGCGGCAACAGAAATACATCATCTGTGAAAATTTCAAATGTCTAGCTACCGCGGTTCTTGAGATACAGCCTGGTGACAGACGGATGGCAAAAACGCCGAAAAAAAAACACGTTTGTTGTATGGGAGCCCCCTTAAATATTTATTTTATTTTGTTTTTAGTATTTGTTGTTATAGCGGCAACAGAAATACATCATCTGTGAAAATTTCAACTGTCTAGCTACCGCGGTTCTTGAGATACAGCCTGGTGACAGACAGACAGACGGACGGACGGACGGACGGACGGGCGGACGGACGGACGGACGAACGGACAGCGAAGTCTTAGTAATAGGGTTCCGTTTTTACCCTTTGGGTACGGAACCCTAAAAATTACCTCTAGGTTGAGGCGGTCGACGTCGGGTGGCAGGCGGTAATTGGTGATGAGCAGCAGGTGGTACGGGTACAGCTTGGCGGGCTCGTGCAGCAGGTGCGACGTGGCCATGTTGGGCAGCGAGCGCCGCACGCCCGTGCCGCCCACGCCCACGCCCACGATGCCCGAGCTGTGGCGCCCGCCCACGCCCACGCCCACCGCGCCGCACGCCGCGCTGCTGCCGCGGATCACTACGCCACCGTCCGTTGTCTGGGCATATATGAGCGTATTTAACATTTTCGTGACACGTAGCTAATACTCTCGTGAGATTTACAATTCACATCGTGTAAGATAGCACTAATTTAAGCAATTCTGGGTGATCGCCGCAGGTTAAAAGCAAGTCAATTGAACTTTTGGTTCAAGATAAGTAAAAAGGTTGTCAACTCACCACAGCACTTCGATCCACATCAGTTATGGAGCCGGCAGATACTGAAATTATATACATTATAGTTATTATGATACGGTTGTTGCCAGGCGACCATACGATACGTACGCGTAGGCAATGCATATGTGTTTGGCCAGACCGGGGCGCGGGCGCGGGGCGGCGAACTCAAACATATGAACTCCTTTGAGTGTCCATAAGTCGCGATTACATTATCCAATTTTAAGCAATGCTAACTAGGAACACTCTAACTAGGAAATCGGAGCTAGTGATTACACTACACTAAATTGTATTCTAAATCGGACAGAGACAGACGATGAGACGACGCATTCAGACGCATTGTCGGCGTCGTCGCATTCGTGAAGAAGGATCGTACTAGGTTGCACGTTTCGAATTTTCTGACGATGGCGCCGTATTTATCAAAACTACAGAAGAAAATAATAATTTAATGTCGTTTAAAAATATAAAAAAATAAAAATAAATAATTTTGGTCGTTATTATTATAAAGACTATCTGCGCCCCGCGGTTTCACCCGCATAAGTGTCGATTCCGTGGGAATATCGGGATAAAACTATCCTTTGTCCTTTCCCGGGATGCAATCTATCTCTCTGCCATCGAAATCCGTTCAGTGGTTTAGGCGTAAAAAGGTAACATATAGACAGACAGACAGACAGAGTTAGGTACTTTCGAATGTATGATATTATAGTATGGATAGTATAATTATATACTCGTAGCACATGGATTTTTTTTTCTGTGGGCAATGCTGTCGTGTCCTATACAGTCGCCATGTTGTATGTAGGATTTATATTAAAAAAAACTGGCCAAGTGCGAGTCGGACTCGCACACGGAAGGTTCCGTACCACAAGGCAAAAACACCGAAAAAAAACACGTTTCTTGTATGGGAGCCCCCTTAAATATTTATTTTATTTTGTTTTTAGTATTTGTTGTCATAGCGGCAACAGAAATACATAATTTGTGAACATTTCAACTGTCTAGCTATCGCGGTTCTTGAGATACGGCCTGGTGACAGACAGACGGACGGACTCCTTACCCTTTGGGTACGGAACCCTAAAAATACTCTTTGGTAGCATTCGTGCGCGAGGTCTACTCGTCCACCTTGCTCAAAGCGCGGACGCCGACTAGTCGTTCTAAATCGTAGCGCCGTGATTACAGTATCCTAGATTGGATCCAATTTAGGAAGTAGAAAGATTGGACCTCTAATTTCCACTAAATTGGATCCAATCTGTTCTAACTGCGATTACATCTGCCGATTTCGTAGTTAGCATTCCTTAAAATTGGATAATGTAATCGCGCCTATAGTGGGCATGCGGGCGCGGTGAGCGGCGCGGGCTGCTCGGCGCGGGGAGCGCGCGGGCAACTCACGCCATAGCTCGTTCATACAATACAAGTGGCCGCAGTGGATGCACGGCGAGGGCGCGGGCGGCCCGCGCGGGGACCGGGGTTCTCAAACTAGGTCGATCTTTTTTCTAATAAAAATAAGTCTTCTTCATCTATATTATATTTTGACAAACACTAGACACGACAACACGCAGAACGCAGCAGCGTTCCAGTGCGGACAGGCAGCCCGGGCGCGTTCCCGCACCCGCGCCCGCGCCCCACTCTGGCCAAACACTTTGGCCCGTATTAATAAACGTTACTCAGCCCAAGAGCTCGCACTAGATATCGACCTCTTGAGGTCATGATCGTATTAATAAACATAATAATTTACGTAGAAAGATAATTATATAAAGAAAATACGTAGAAAGATTTACGTAGAATAATGTAAGAAAGAAAGAAATAGAGGATATACAATAGGTGCGTGTACTCAAGATGCATAAACCTGAGTGAAGGCGGTCCGTGACTTTAGGTTGTGATTAGTACCGCGAAACACGGAGTTTGAAAATATTTTGGATCAAATTAATTATTACGATGAAATAGAGTTGTGTGTGTGTATTTTATGATCTTTGCGATATCGTTTACCAAAAATCTATAATTTATTTATATGTTGAGGTCGGTCAAACTGCGTTAGTCTACTGCGAAAGTTGTATAAAATAGGTATTACTACACCTACCTATCCAAAAAGTAGACAAATTCAATTCGGTGAAAATATGTACGTAAACAACCAACTCTCTTGCTGAAAATATGCAAAAGGAGAAAATAAAGATATTATCATTCTGTCTACATTCTTACTTTTACCATTTTTCATACTTAAACTACATAAAAAAACACGATCAAATCTTTATGAAAATGACTAAAAATAGTGTTGCGATATGATACTTTTTAGTGCTGACCGTCCACCCAACTTTCTTATTTCGATTCAAAGCTTGCATGCAGCCATAACGATACTCGCAATAAAAATAAAATAAAAAATTGTAGAAACTCAATGATTTCAAAAGTAAGGATACGCCCATCTGAACATTTTACATAGACGTTCTTCATACAAGCAAAAGTAACGCCATCTCTCTCTCTCCTTCGCGCGCACCACTGTCAACTGAGTCGCGTTGTCCCTAAAACCGTCATTATATGGCCAGCGCGTTGGTGCCATTACTGCCATTTAGTCGCGCGGTTAGCCCGGTCCATATGCTAGTAATATATATGTCAATGTAGAAACTGAAAGTATTGAAATGTAAAGTTTTTGCAGAATACCCAATTTATAGAATTAATTTATCATCATTCTACAATAGTATATTTCATTACAAGTGCGGAAAGGCTGTCATTGCAAAGAGTTCCGACAAATGTCTACCCGAGCCGAGGCGCAGCCGAAGGCGAGGGTTGACAGTCGGAACAAGTTGCAATGACGGTTCCGCAGGTGTACTGAACGACTATTTTTAATACAGTTCCGAAAAAATTAAGCAATTTAATAAAATAATAATAAAAACACAATATTGCTTTTTTCTCTTCTCTCCACGCAAAAAATTTGTCGTAAGTATGTGGATATGTAACGACTTTTTGACTTTTCCGGTAAAATGTTCTCCGAAGCATTTTGTGCAATTATACTGAGTTCCGGAGGTGTTAATTCAAAAAAAATAGGGTCGAAATTACTCATTTTGTGCAACAAACAACTAAACTCGCAAAGAAAATTTCTGGAAAATGGCGCCAACCGTAGAATATAAGCAGAGTTTTTTTTTCTTCACCCATTTTGGTAGGCAAAGGGAACTATCCATACAGCTTAGTCTTCAGTATATTTTTTTTATTGATATGAAATTTAATGAGATGAAATGAAACCTATAACCTAACTCATTCAATTAAATAATTAAATCGGATATTGAAATAAATTAGTAGCTTCTTTTTAGAAATATACGTATTTGTATGAATCACAAAAACTCTTTAGTAAAAACTTCATGGTTGGTTTTTCTTTTTAATAGACATTATTTTGACAGTTGGGAATGGTTGGGAAAGAGACACGCACGAGTTCGGGAAAGGTAAAAAAAAAGCACTAGTATGTAATAGCCCACATCCCGAACGCTATACGTCCCTGCAATACACCACTTTTTGAGCAACTGTATTAAAAACAAAATTTTGCTAAGCCTACCTTAAAATGTATACTTACTACATTCTGTAGCAAACTATTAGAAAAAATCAAAAATAAAATCCACAATAAATAATTGTCCAATAAAATAAAATAATTTTAAACAGCGAGTACATTCCTAATTTCCGAATAAAAATTCAAATTTAGAAACATTTCGGCGCGAAATTCAGTAAATGTGGTAATAATGGCCTGTCTGTGACTGACTCGGTTTCAATATAAAGTCCTGTTCAATGTTACCTTTGGACATTGACTCAGCACTCGGCCTGGCTTACGCGCGGCCCAGTAAAAAGAATGATTCGGTTGCATCTCACACGCATAGGACACATAGAATTTGTATAATAGTGTGTGTCAAGAAAAAGTAGTATTTAAGCAGAACATTTTTGTAAATAAATCAGATTTGAATTTTATATTCTTGTCTCTGTCTCATTACCCCTCACTGTGGCCAAGACACCTTTAGCCATCTCTGATCAGTCTTGTGAGTCTGCTTGACTGGCAGTGAGTTTACCCTTCCCGAACCTGGAATTCCTGTCTACTATCCGCCTGTAACCTTGGGTCGCATGGTGGTTATATATTTATTTATCACACACTAGGTATATGATAGACTGTTAGGCTTGTAGGTCTTAGTAGGTTCCTATAACTTATCATAAATTTCCATGTACCGTCACACCCTTGACAGTATTGCGGCCTTACGTGACGCCTGTTAAGGGTGGATGTACAGTCCAATCGATTGAAATGACATTAGAAAAGCAAATCATTATTATAAACAACGCTTAAAGTATTTATTGCTTAAAATAATTTTATTTTATTTCCAAGTATTGATTACATTCGTCATATTAATTCCTTGAGTCAATCGAAATTTAAAAACATCTCTCTTGCATTGACATATATATTACTAGCGTAAGGACCGGGCTAACGGCGCGACTAAATGGCACCAACGCGCTGGCCCTAAAATGACGGTTTTAGGGCCAGCGCGACTCAGTTGACAGTGGTGCGCGCGAACTTCGAACGAAGAACTTCTATGTGAAATGTTCAGACGGGCGTATCTTTACTTTTGAAATCATTGCTCTCTTGCGACAACTGTAGCATTGGATAGTGTGCTTGAGTCTTGTCTGGGTAAGTACATAAACATACATGACGCACAGTTTGTGTTTAGACCTGGACTGTCAACTGAAAGCGCGATTCTAGCTCTTAAGCACACTGTCCAATACTACACGGAACGGAAGACTCCGGTATACGCCTGTTTTTTTGATCTCTCCAAAGCCTTCGATCTCGTTTCGTATGAAGTGCTTTGGAGAAAGATGGAGGATAGGGGTATGCCGGCGGGACTGTTGAAAATATTTCAATTTTGGTACTCGAATCAGACTTATTGTGTTAGGTGGGCAAACTGCCTCTCAGAGTCATACAGGTTGGAGTGCGGAGTGAGACAGGGGGGATTGTCCTCTCCAACGCTGTTTAACTTGTATGTTAATGACACATTCCACATGTCAACAACCTCGTGAGCTAAGTCGAGATATTTAATTTGTTTCTCTTTCTCAGCTTTCACGAGGTTCCCGTCATGTGGAATGGTAACATCGACAATCATTGTGCGGCGCGCTAATCGGTCTATCACCACTATATCAGGCTTATTGGCAACAATAGTCCTGACATGACATGGTCATTTTCAAGAACTGGGTCGGGCACATACTTGTAGTACGGTACCTCAGAATCTACAAGTTTATATTTCAAAGCAAGTTGCTGGTGAATAATCCTAGCTACTTGGTTATGCCTGTGCAAGTACTCGCCGTTAGCCAGACGAGAACAACCAGAGATAATATGTCTGATAGACTCACCCGGACGGTGGCATGCCCGACACACGTCAACCGTCCCGTCCTTCATAATATGTCTCCGGTAGTTATTCGTTAAGATAACTTCGTCCATAATTGCACAGACAAAACCTTCAGTTTCCCCGAAAAGGTCACCAAAACGTAGCCAGGATACGGACGCTAAGGGCTCATGAAGAGCCCGATAGAAGCGCCCGTGAAGCTCCTTGCTTTGCCATACCTTCTTGCGGTCATCAGTAGAAAGTACTACAGGTTTGCGCCAGTTCTCTTTAGCCATGGAGAGCGGGGTGAGCCCCTTGTCCACTGCGACCACATCACGGTGCATACCCACTTCGGCTTTTAAAAAATATTCCCTGAGACTGCACACCTCGCGGTTGTGGAGGGTCTTCGCTTTTAAAAAGCCTCGACCCCCGCACTTCCGCGGGATATACAGTCTCATCACCGATGATCGTGGGTGATGCATCCGGTTTGCGGTCAGTAGTGTACGGACTCTTCTATCCAGGGCGTCTAGTTCGGTCTGAGTCCATTTGAGTATGCCGAAAGAGTACATCAAAACCGGCATGACCCAACCATTGAAGGCGCGCACCTTATTTCCGCCCGAAAGAAGATTATTTAATACCTTCTTCAGGCGACAAAAGAAGCGCTCCTTCAACGATTGCTTCATGTCAGCGTCGTTGATGCCTAACGCTTTCGACATACCCAAATACTTATAGCTTTCGGATGAGGAGAGGGATCTAAGGCTTATGGAATCGGAGAGTTGAATTCCCTCGGATTCCATAATCTCCCCTCGCTTCACATGCATGACTGCACATTTGTCCACACCAAATTCCATCCTGATGGCGCTACTGAAAGTTTCAGTTACCTTCAGTAGCTCCATCAGACGCAATTTGTTGGGGGAAAAGAGTTTTAAATCATCCATATAAAGGAGGTGAGATATGACCTGACCACCTCTCTTCAACCGATAGCCTAGACCTGAATCCTCCAGTAGTGTACTTAGAGGATTCAGGGCTAAGCAAAACCAAAGTGGACTCAAACTGTCGCCCTGAAATATTCCCCGTTTAATCCAGACAGGCTCATCATTCCCCTGGATCTGTCGACATCCTGGATAACGAAGGACCGTCTTCCATTGCCCCATACACGACTCAAGGAAGGTGCGTAGAGTTGCATCTATCTTGTACAACTCCAGCACCCTCATGAGCCATGTATGTGGCACCGAGTCGTAGGCCTTCTTGTAATCTATCCAACATGTCGACAGATCCTTGCGGGATCGACGAACCTGTTGGCTAATGGCCATGTCCATGAGGAGTAGCTAAGGAGCTACTCCTCATGGACTCCGCGGGACCCATTCCTACATCCATTTTGAGAGGCAGACATAACCGAGTTACTCTCAATGTGTGTATTAATTTTCGCTCTCAAAATAGATGTAAGAAGTTTATAAACCGTGTTTATTATTATTATTATTATATGAGCTTTTTATCCAACTCTCCTAATTAACGCACATCACATTCATAAGATTTCATGGGTAGCATAATAAATATTTACTTAATGAAATGGGTGTCGTATGTCGTCTTTATTGGGTACGATGGGATGGGAATGGGACCCGGTACCGAGCCGGAGGAGGTTTGTGTCATAGAAAAAACAAATTTACTTTGTTAGTATGTTCGGGGCGCTTCCGAACTATACGGTTAAGGCTTTCTTGAGTAGAAAACATATTTATAACGTGATACAGCGCTATTCATTAAAATTTTAACAAAATACAAGTGTTTCAATAAATCTTACGACATAGCAAGAACGAAATGTGATGAATGATATTCTAAACTTCGGTCAATGTGACGTAATCGTTCACGGGATTAAGCCCTCAAGTACCTAGAGCAGGGTCTTGAGGAGCTGAGCTTGGTAACTGAGATAATGTTTTCATGTGTTTATTAATTAGCAATCATCTTGAGATGCTGATATCGTAATAATGGCGTATCAAATGATAACGCACTCGAGTACGTCGTTGAGGAACATTTATTAATACGGGCCTTTAGTGTTGTTAATAAACGGCCTAAGTTATTTGAAGCTAAGCGCTCATGCGGGCCACGAGTATGATGAAGACGATCAACATTATACGAGTAGTTCGACAGAGAGGAATACAATGTGTTTGCGTGGAGCTGATGACTGAGCCCTGGCGGAGTATACAGATGTGCGAAAGATGATGGCGACACTGAGCTACGGTGTGATGACGCCGCGACGCCGACGCTCAACGAACGCGGCCGTGCGGTGCTACATGAAGATGTACTAAACTTATGTGCTGAGGAAAACAACATGTTGCGGAAGTCGACACATGAAGTTGTACAACTCGGTATAGTCGACGCGGTGCTTCACTACTGTTACAAATGCACAACATTATCTGCACTTGTATTGCAAAGAAGCAGTACTTAAGAGAGAAAATAAACTTAATATTTGCTTTAAACATTTTTGAAGGGGAATTTCTACTGTGGCCGCACGAAACCGTTATTTACAAGTTCTAGTACTGTCTCTGCTTTGTTTTATTATGATCTCGGCCATTATTGAATGTGTTTCATCCCATTTTTCACAGCTAATCGACAGGAATTTGATTTTTCGGAACTGTCATCGTTTTGAGAATCGCAATTTAATAAATACTGTTAAACACCTTATTCTATGTCACTTCAAGTGTCGCTTTCGATATGCCGAATAAAATACATTATAGATGAATGATGAAGGACAAATAAACATGAATAATAAGGTGTGATGTGGCTAACTGGCTAGGCTGTGTGAGTCGTGAGGCGCAAGCGCGCGGCGCTACTTACTGCACAGCTCCGTCCGCACTGCGCGCAAAACACACAACCACGCACATCAGTACATCATACAGTAGCCGAGCACACGCCGGCGAGCGGCCAATCATACCACACAGTTGCCGCCCACACGGCGCGAGCGCACGGTCGGCCAACCATTACATACAGAGAGTTGTCCGTAAGGGCTATATTTCACCGGGACACCATGGCGGCGCAACCAGTCGCGCCACCGTGGTGTCCGTAAGCTACCAAACTAGACACCAGAGTCGCCACACCACACTGAGACAGTATCAAAGTGGACCTTGAAGACCGTCACTAGCGGCCGGACTGGCGGCCGAGTGAGTGAGACACCATACAGCGCTATAGTAATTAGTGGTTGCGCGACCAGCGTGGCGGCGCAACCAGTAACATTCTGTGCACGCGTCCGAGTTGATCGCGCTGCCAAATTGGTTGCGCAACCAAACGGACACCAGGTGAGTAACTCTCTATAGAGCTGTATACATTTTGTTGGTGGCGGCGACTGGTTGCGCCGCCATGGTGTCCCGGTGAAATATAGCCCTAACAGTCTGCAGCGCTACGGTGGGTTGTAATTACAGCTCAGAGCAACGGGACCAGGGCACCAGGCCGACTGTTCTGTTCGATACAGTCTCTGAGAGTGTGTAAAATATAGCCCTAACAGTCTGCAGCGCTACGGTGTAATTACAGCTCAGAGCAACGGGACCAGGGCACCAGGCCGACTGTTCTGTTCGATACAGTCTCTGAGAGTGTGTAAAATATAGCCCTAACAGTCTGTTGTAATTACAGCTCAGAGCAACGGGACCAGGGCACCAGGCCGACTGTTCTGTTCGATACAGTCTCTGAGAGTGTGTAAAATATAGCCCTAACAGTCTGCAGCGGTCTGTTGTAATTACAGCTCAGAGCAACGGGACCAGGGCACCAGGCCGACTGTTCTGTTCGATACAGTCTCTGAGAGTGTGTAAAATATAGCCCTAACAGTCTGCAGCGCTACGGTGGGTTGTAATTACAGCTCAGAGCAACGGGACCAGGGCACCAGGCCGACTGTTCTGTTCGATACAGTCTCTGAGAGTGTGTAAAATATAGCCCTAACAGTCTGCAGCGGTCTGTTGTAATTACAGCTCAGAGCAACGGGACCAGGGCACCAGGCCGACTGTTCTGTTCGATACAGTCTCTGAGAGTGTGTAAAATGTATGGTCTCGAGCAATCTCTGTTTTTAGAACGGGGAGGTACCAACAGACAAGTACAGAACACACAACTCGTCATAGTATTGATGCACGCTGTGCCACAGGCCCCGCTGGTCAGTGTCACAGTTAACATAGTACATACATATAATTATTAAGAATGAAACTTATAATAACAGGTATAGTAGTGACAGTTAACTAAACTCGAGACGACGCTCGAGGCGCGCGCGTGGCCCGAGGCGCGCGCGTGGCCCGAGGCCCGCGAGCCCGCCACCCACGTGTCCCACCACTCGAGTGTGTGTGACACTGACGATACTATATCTCATTGAGGGCGGGCGACGCGCCAGGCGCGGGCGTGGCGCAGTGTCGCTCGAGGCGCGTTCGTGGCGCGAGGCCCGCGAGCCCGCCACTCACGTGTCCCACCACTCGCGTGTGTGACACTGACGATACTATATCACATTGAGTGCGGGCGACGCTCGAGGCGCGCGCGTGGCCCGAGGCCCGCGAGCCCGCCACCCACGTGTCCCACCACTCGAGTGTGTGTGACACTGACGATACTATATCTCATTGAGGGCGGGCGACGCGCCAGGCGCGGGCGTGGCGCAGTGTCGCTCGAGGCGCGTTCGTGGCGCGAGGCCCGCGAGCCCGCCACTCACGTGTCCCACCACTCGCGTGTGTGCCCGCCACCCACGTGTCCCATCACTCGCGTGTGTGACACTGACGATACTATATCTCATTGAGTGCGGGCGACGCGCCAGGCGCGGGCGTGGCGCAGTGTCGCTCGAGGCGCGCGCGTGGCGCGAAGCCCGCGAAACCCGCCACCCACGTGTCCCACCACTCGTGTGTGTTATAGTCGGGGGATACTTACTATCTGACTTGCCGCTGCTGAAGTCGGTGCTATGCGTCTTGTCTCCCATCCCGCTGAATGTGAAGTCGCCCTACAATACATACATACATACGCACCGGTCAGTCAATGTTAATGGAACAAACACTTGTGCAACACACCACTAAAAACGATACACAACACTCATACATAAGAAGTTGAGCCCCACAGGTCTTCTCTTCACTAGAAACTGACAGCCTGGCACTACAACATGCAGACACAGTGTGCCGTGCTGGTGTGCGCGAGGCGCCACAGACACTCGCTCAGACACGAAGCGACTACGACTATTGCAAGCCAATTGGAGTGTCATACAGTATACAGGGCTTTCGTTGGCGACATTTTTGATTTCACAAATGTGACGATTGCGATATCTAATCATAATAAACCACGAGAAGTGTAATCATTTTTAGAAATTCTAGATGATCTGCAGACGTTGTTGGCTTTTAAATTGACGGCTAACTTGAAATTCCGAGTTTAGATTGTTTTCGTTTATCATTATGAGATATGAGATATCGACACCCATCACGTCTGCGAAGTTTCGCTAACTAATCCAATTTAACTCTGTGGCTCATGTTTCAGGTCCTGGTGAGGAGAAGACCCCGAGGGTTGGTCAGTGGTCACTCGACCAGTGAACAAGAGAATGTAATATGTGTACATGTGGGAAATGCAAACCATATTCGTAAGCATGTTGATATAATGTATGAGACTACACTCATTATATCAACACAAATTAATAACCAACTACGTTCGTTATTGAGGACAAAATAAATAACAACTAATTATTACGATAATAATAGCATAGATTTTAATTGATTAAACAAACCCTTTCCAAGTGGGCAATACGCTATATTATTATTAAAACTGGAGTAGTAACATGTTTAGAATTAACTGATATTTGCGAACAGTTAATCGACATAGATACTTTCACTTTCAGATAATAAAGAGAAACAAAGCATTTAAGATTTAAAAAACTTAGGACTATTCCTTGAGAATTTAGATTATTATTAAATGAGTGTCTTTATAGTATACATATATAACAGGTGTGATACAAAAGGTATTTATGCTGTCGCCGCCGGCTTCACCGACGCGAAACGGGACACTTGAGATAAGGTGCAACTAGACCGCGGGCGATCACACGCGAAAGATCCTCCCTCCGCGCTACGACTGTTCACATCTAACCGGTGTGGATGGACTTTTTGGGCGATCAATATCGACAGATCAACAGCAATTTAGTTGCACCATATAGTCACCAAGACAATGCAGGAGATTAAAATCACATGTAAACGGTTCAGTGGCTAAGAGTTAAATTTGTGGGAAACAAAACCTCTTGATTGAAATGCGGCGTGCGGAGCTTGAGAAACTGGTGCCGATTACCATCTCGTGTATTGTCCTGCTGTGTGTAGTGTGTGTACTCACGGCGGTGGAGGAGGAGAAGGTGTGCGAGCGAGGCGCGAGGCCGTAGCCGGGCCGCGGCGCCGCGCGCAGCGACGACACCACTGCAAGCAGCCACTGTACTGCGCCTGCCCTAGCCCCGAGCGACCCTAGCGCCCTAGCCCCTAGCGCCCCATCGCTACCCTAGCCTACTGCGACACCAGCCGGACTCTGATCGCCGCCCAGTGTCACTTAACTATTATTTAAAACGCGTCATCCCAGGAACGCACGAACAATTTTTTGTCGCGCTATTGATTTTCGTGTCGATTGTCGTGTTCAAAAATGACCCGCGCGTACTTGTTCGCTCAGTGTGTTCGACCGCCGCTCGACGTGTTCGCCGGAGGGTGAGTAGTGTGGGCGTGTAACATTCGGTACTCACGCGGTCGCGGCGACAGAGCGCGGCCGGCAGCGTGCTGGAACGCAGGCCGTAGCCGGGCCGCGGCGCGCCGTGCAGCGCTACACACACACACATAGTACGCAAGGCTACCACACGCAGCGCGTGCCGACTGCTGGGTGCTGGTGCTGGCCCGAGCGCACGCACGACTACTCTGTTTTACTGCCAGTTCTAGTGAGCTTTGCTATATACAGGATGAAATTGAATGGTGCGCCAAATTAAAACATCTAATTCAACGTGTTATAAAGAAAATGTATAGCATGTCATTAAGGAAAGGGATGCTCATACGTGCGCGCAAACGATTTGGCAACATCGTCTCCCGCCTTGTTTTCGTAGGAACGGTCAAAAATATGTAAATAACCGGTACTTCAACACGTTGCCAACTTGCTTCATGTTGTAAACCAGGGCTCTGAACCGGTTTAAAAAGAGCGGTTAATTTCGATTAAGTACCGGTAAATATATCGTTCCTTCATTAACCGGTTAAACAAGTGAACTGTTCTTATGAAACCCAAATGATAAAGGTTACCGGTTACTTAAGCACAAACTGTTTTGACACCCAAATTAATCGGTTAATTCCGTAATTTCGTAATAAAATTTTATAACTAAATGATATCGCAACGTCCAGACCGTGCTCGCGAGACTGGCGGGGGCCGGGGGGGTTCAAACTTGGTTTTAACCGGTTAATTTCCATTATCAAAACCAAAATTCATGAAAAACCGGTTTCCCGCATAAACCGGTAAAGTACAAACCTTAACCTAAATCGATTTCGGTTTGGGGTCAATGACCGTAACCGGTTTCCGAGCCCTGTTGTAAACTCTGCGATGAAAGTATTGGTTCTCGGGCGCGCGCTAAAATTGATACGTACTTGAATATAGACGGCACGGTTGGCGCAGTGGTTAAGCGATTGATTGCTGCGCTGTGTGTCACGGGTTCGATTCCCGCACGGAACAAATATTTGTATGACCTTCAAGTAGTTGTTCCGGGTCTGGCTGTTTGTGTATGTGAATTTAAATGTTTGTAAACGCACAAAAAAAATGGTATAATCTTATTTGTGTTGATACATTTTTATTATTACTGGAAAGCCGATAATTTGTGTTTACTTGAAGGCAATAACTTAGTTTGCACCATCTAAGACGATAATTTGTGTTTACTTGAAGGCAATAACTTAGTTTGCACCATCTAAGACGATAATTTGTGTTTACTTGAAGGCAATAACTTAGTTTGCACCATCTAAGACGATAATGATTATGTAACAGTTACTGCACCTCCTATTTTGATTTGGCGCAAGTTTTCAATTTCATCCTGTCTTATATTTTCAGAAACATTCTGTTTAATGTTTTATTAATTTAAGTGAATCAGGTTTTTAGACATAAAAATGTCTGTTTTGGATCTAAATTGACAACAGGAATTAACAGGTTTACTCTGTCTTCTGCTGGATAAAGAATAACGAAAAATTTGAAGAATTTCTTCCGCAGTAATAAATTGAGCAGTTTAATAATGTTTATTATTCGACGGAGTGCGTGTGCGTCGGCTCAACTTACATAGATCATAACAACTTGTAACAACATTGACATGGACGATGTGCATCCAAATTTGCATCATAACACGAGTCAGATCATAATATTGATTTGAAAATAAAGCACAATATAATACAACTGTTTTATTAATTAAATGAAAGACTCATTTGACCGCACATCGTCTACGATACGATGCACTCGCACAGTTTCTATTTAGAACAAAATTTTGTAAATATTTAGTGAAAACGTGCTGAAATACTGTCATCAAATATAATTTCATGAGAATTGTAAGGTGACGTGAAACTGTGTGCGTGCTTCGACATGCACCATGCAGCGCTCAGGCGCAATATAACGGAAACATTGACAACATCTCGTCACCGTTAGTGACAACACTGGACAAACTATATCATACTTATATGTACTTAAATAATCATATGAAGCTTATCAATAAAAAAATAGATAAAAGCGATAATATAGGTACATACCTATACTAATACATAGCGATATATTTAATAGTGACGACATCACTCAAAATATTGATCTCTGAGGCAGTCGTGGGAACATGGAGCCAGACCGTGGAGCATGCACCGAGTTAGTTGTTTAGCGGCTGTGGACAGAACTCGCTACCAAACGTGAGCTTTGACTTTGAACTCGAGGTTTGAATGCTTTCGCAGTTATGGTAAACCAGTCGCAGTGTCGCTGGCAGGAACAAAAATACTGTTGCTAGCAACATTCGATGCTACCGAAGACAATCTTTAGCCAGTGTTGCAACTTTAGTAAGGCAGTTTATAAAGCTCATGTTCGGTCGCAAGGACTGCGCGGTGTAACATAATAATATAGTAGGAAGTAATGAACAAGAAGCGCAACACATAGTGTAGGTATGCAACAAGCTGCAGCAACACCCTCTAACTACGCTGCAACGACGCCGACGCGAACAATCTGCTATCTGGGAAGTTTGATCGAATCGATGGGAATCTAGCCTTCACGGCAACAGCTGGTCCGTTTTGTGCGGTTGGATAAGTCAGTAAAGTTTTGTGCGGTTGGATAAGTCAGTAAAGTTTTGTGCGGTTGGATAAGTCAGTAAAGTTTTGTGCGGTTGGATAAGTCAGTAAAGACAAAATACTAGAATAAGTGATCCAAGATATATTAGATGATTCATGGGAAGCTTAAAGTTAAACTAAGCTACACGCCTTCCGATAAAAGGATGCGTTCCGGACACGTGACAGTTATATTGTAGCACCTACAACTTATTTTACATTTAAGTAGAAACGACAATAAAGATCACTGTGACGCAAAATTAAGGGAAATAAAAAATGTGAAAAGACTGCAAACATGGGAGTCCTATGTGGGACACTCAGAAAGTTTTGCGAAAATAAAAATAAATGTTCTATAGGTTATTATTCTATAGGCTATTTTTTTATTAAATCTTTTCAAAGTACTCTCCACTAGCCTCTATACAAAGTTTCATGCGTCTGAAGAGTCTGAACCAGTTTTCGAAACACTTTTTCCAGTCTGCCCTCTTTACACCTCGTTTACAGCCTGCTCGAACGTTGACAGCGCATCTTCTGGCGACGAAAATTCTATCTTTTAATAATTTTTGGGAATAAAAAGAAGTCACACGGTGCTAGGTCAGGGCTGTAAGAAGGGTGACCCAGGAGTTTGACCGGCGTGCTGTCCAGGAAGTCCCTTGGTTTGAGCGCGGTGACCGCGGTGTGCGAAGGCGCGTTGTCATGGTGGAGCAGTAGCCCGCGGAGCCCTGTGTTTGGTCGCTTGTTGCTCACAACAGAGAAAACTTCTGCCAAGTATTTCAGAGTTGATGCTTCTATAGAGGTATGAGGAACAGGGTGTAAAGTTCACTCATACTCTATAGAAAAGGGAGGATCCTCCAAACAGACGGGTGTTGTGTCTGGCAGGCAACTACCCGATGATTCATGTCGGGCCGTTGTATCTATGCTAGTTGCGCGGTAAACTCTGCTTGTGCGATGTAGGATTTCCGTGACGTCAGTATGACGCGTTGTTCGCATGTGGCGTTGTAGATACCGCTACAGTCGCCGGCACGTAACTTGGCAAGGTTTTGGTGTAGTGGAAGTAAGTTAGCGCATGTACACTTCGTGCAACAAGAAAATGGCCACTTTTATTGTTTGTCATTATACTATGGTTATTGTTTGTCATTATACTATGGTTATTGTTTGTCATTATACTATGGTTATTGCCATATATTACTTTTAAAGATGTCTGTTTACAAGAAAGTTAAAGAAAGGAAAAACGAATCTAACGATTCTTGCCAAGTTACGTGCCGGGGACTGTACACTTCTTTGGATCCGTAAAGGAATTGACACCAAGTAGCCAGTCAAATTAAAAAAGCTCGCGATCAAAATCTTCCTCCCGCTTCTAAATCGCTTCACTTTGGTAGGCGTTGATTCGTTTTGAAACACCCAAAACGTCGACTGGCGCCTCGTTTCTGGATCGTATTGATAAATCCCAGACTCATCACCTGTAATGATGTCGCAAACACGCCGAGACGAGCCTGCTTCAAATTTATTTATCATATCACGGCACCATTCCACCCGGGCCTGCTTCTGAGCATCGGTGAGGTTGTGAGGCACCCAGCGTAAAACTATTCTCCTTACGCGAAGATGCACTTGTAGAATTTCGTGAAGGCTTCTCGATGCAACCTGCAGTATGTGCAGAATCTCTTGATACGTATCTCGCCTACTGTCTTGGATTAAATTTTTCACTGCTAGCACGTTTTCTTCCGTAACTGTCGTCAAAGGGCGACTACTTTTTCTTCATCCCCAAAGTTAGTCAACCGCGCAACAATACCTACGTTAAACCAACAATACACGGTTGCCTTAGAAGGGACTTTATCCATGAATGCCATTTGAAGTCTATCGTACGATGCGTTCGATTTCAGGCGACACTTGAAATCGTAAAAAATCATAGCGCGAAAATGTTACCGGCGCCGGCGCAGATGCATTTTTTTTATGAGACACGATAATTTTAATTAGCTCACAAACAATCTGGAGGGTTATTTTGAAATTGGAACGTACCTATTTTTTTAGTTACAAATAATCATATTTTCAAAATAGATTATAACTGGTCAGTCTCTCATTCACAAAAACTTTTTTGGCAATTCTTTCTGAGTGGCCTGGTAGTTTAGGCTATTTGACTGGTTTCTGATAAACATCTCAGATTATTTAATGGTGTCTAACGAGCCCACAAAAACCTATTACTTCAAATTGCATAATGTATTTCTTTTAGAAAATAGTAAATAAAAATGTACTGTTTAAATAAGCCGCCAAAACGCTATCTTTAACAATATGGCGTCGTGACGTCAAAATACACGTAAACAAACGTTGAAACGGTCGAGATACTAGACAAAAGTCATCTGTTCTGTCAACGATAGACAGAAATTGACTATATCATGACGTCATCATAAGTTCAGCCAATCCAGACCGTTTTCGATTACGTGGCGCCAGATTTAAAAAGATGAAGTTTTCTCGGGATTTTTTTAATAAATAATACATTGTTTTGTAGTAAAATTAATGCAAATCGATTTTAAAAGCGATAATCTATACGAGTGTCAATAATTATGACCTTATTTTTTACATTGTCAAATAGCCTTAATAAGATATTTTGGCAACCTTAAAGTCAGTGACTGATACCCAGATCACAGATCAAATCAAGTTTTATTTAGGAAAACTGCAAGAAATCGCAAAAGAATGTCTCTACCCAGCAGCAACATGTTCAGGCGTCGTGTAGCACAAGCACGCGCGCGCCGCGCCAACAACCTGCGCCTCACCTGTCGCCGCGCGCCCTCGCCGCCCGCACTGTCGCACGTCAGCACTGTCGCACTGCACTGAGCTCGTGTGGTCTGTCCGCTCAAATAGTGGCGGTGCAGTGCATCCAAGAGGCGTACAGGAATATAATCCAATAGAAATATGTAATGGTAAGTTAGCCTTTCACTGTGATGCATCCATATGAGATGACAATATACACGCTGAAATTTTAATGGTTGTTTTCTCGAAACGAAATGATTTTGTCTTGGTAGTAACACTACGGCGTAGAATATTGTAGTTTTAGGTCAGCGCCATCTCTTAACCGATAGTAGAGCTAATGTAATTTTTGTTGATTTCTGAAAAAGTGTGCTATTTAGAGACATAGTTTTGTTTTCCTGTAATCTTTACATAAACTTCTATCACATAGAATAATTTCAGATTTTTTCTCTATGCAAACTTCGGATATAAGGGGGAACGGTTTTTTTTTTTTCATCACAAGTCGAAAACTATGCGGCCTAAAAAAAAGAAAAAATGTTTGAGAATGTGCAAACTGCGCTCTTTCATATGATACCCCCACATGCCCTAGTAGCCCCAATTCGAATTTTTAAGACCAACTTTAAGCCCGTTGCAAAAAAAAAAAATTCTTTCTTATTCACAAAATAGTTGGGCAAACGTCATCTAAGATTATTCTAAATTTCAAATTGATTCTTGAGATATCCAGCTGTGACAGACGGACAGACAGACAGACCGAGTCTCACCATAAGGGTTCCTTTTTACAATTTTGGTACGGAACCCTAATAAAAGGACAAAAAAATGGCGTATTTTCAATATTGTGAAAACAAAACTCTAAAGCCTCAGATTATTATAGAATAAAGACAGATAGACCGCGCCGAACAATAAAGTGAGGCACGTTTGTAGACTTGTGTGCGTGACATCACTATAAGAACACGTGCCTCTGTGTGCGTGTACGGTTGCCTGGCTAATGAAAAAATTACCCATAATATTTAATCAGATCTTAGATTTCCAAATATATTCACAAATTTCGATCGATCACACGGACCGTAATTCAATATCGATTATAAGTACCTAAGACATAAATAAATCATATATAAATCAAGAATGATTTATTGTCTTATGTGCTTATAATCGACCATTCCAGATCAGCAGGGAGTTCACACACCTCCCACATATCACATATCACATACTTAATTTATTAATATTTTTGTAAATCAATATTCCTGCATTCTATACTTATTCCCAAATTACGGGGTAAATGTTTCAATGTAAACTAGCAACACCGAATGATTTCTGTCAAGGTTTTGTGATTCAAGATGTGACTAACAATAAACACGTAAAATAATATCCAAATAGACAAATAATCAATATTTACCTATGAAAAGATACTCCACCTTCTTTCTTTTGTTTTTGGGAACAGTTTTTGCAATGTTTAAAAACACAAGACGGCATTATTATCAAAAATATTGAACGAGCCCGTAACGTACTAACGATGCGGCGTTTCGTGCCGTACTGATTCGAGATTGTATTCGCTTTTGAATTTGTATTTGCTTTTTTGGCCGCACTCTCGGTGTTCCGCGCGGTCTAATATGTCTTTATTCTATAATCTGAGTCTAAAGCGTCCTCGACCGACGCTCGCCGCGTGCGTGCGGGCTAGGCGCTATGCCGTGCCACTCGCGACAGCTTATTTTTCGGAAGTTGTCGTGCACGCTCGCCTAACTTCGTTTCTCGCGGCCACGCTTTGGGGTACCTAAAAGAGATTGATGTTTCTTCTAAGTACCTACAAATACAAACCAAAGTATTAATTAATAAGATTTCAAAATACCAATACTTATTATTTAATGAAACAGTAACAACTAAGTGATTTGATTATTGATAACTGATAAACAATTTGCGATGAGAACTTAATTTGAAAAAGTAATAAAAATATTACTAATATTTTTTTTAATTATCTATACATATACTAAATCTGTAGACGAGGCGTTTCTGTACATTGAAAATATAAAAAAAAAAAATAGGTGGGGTGTTATAGGATAACCAACAGATTGAATTTGAATTTTTGTCTGTTTGTCTGTTTGGATGTGACAGATTTTTCATTTGAACAGGTTCAACGTCAAAAGTACCAAATCAATCTGGCTCATTTTTCAAATATAGTGTAGAACTCGGAGTAGTGATTAGTCTTTGTTTCATCGCAATCGCTTCAGTCTATCAAAAGATATAATTAATTTAAAGCATTCTATAACAACTTTTTATTGCAATAAGTGGAAACACGTAACGACATCTATTGGGACGATATAGTACTAAACGGCTAAACCGATTTGGCTGAAAATTCGTGGGGAGGTAGCTTAGAACCAGGAGACGGACATAGGATCCGGCTTTTTATCCGGTTTTAGACGGACATAGTATTTAATACTTTTATTTGCTTATAGGAGTAGGGTAGGAGTAGTGTGGGAGTAGGGTAGGAGTAGGGTAGGAGTTAGGTAGGAGTAGTGTAGGAGTAGGTTAGGAGTAGGGTAGAAGTAGGTTAGGAGTAGGGCAGAAGTAGGGTAGGAGTAGTGTAGGAGTAGGGTAGGAGTAGTGTAGGAGGAGGGTAGGAGTAGTGTAGGAGTAGGGTAGGAGTAGGATAGGGTAAGGGGTTGGACACCAAGCGAACGACAGCGCCGGGCAGCTAGAAATAATTTATATGGCAAAACAACGTTTGCCGGGTCAGCTAGTATTAAATAAATTATTACAACAAAATTAATATACTGTGTTTCCATTTTATGTCCTAATTAATGCAGAATAATGGGTAAAATGCACCAAATTTCAGTATTTTAAGGAATTTTACACTTGACCACGTGAGTTTCGGTTTCGGCCGAAACTCAAGCCACGGCCGAATATTCGGTTTCGGCCGGAAAACCAGTTTCGGTCGGATCCTACTATTTTGCTTTGAACATTCACGAATCGCTCTTCACTTGTCGGCAGCGCGCGGCGGCGCATGCGGGTCGAGTAACACCTAGTTACTTTCGAGTTATGCATACTTTTTTTTAACTATTTGAAATAAAAACATTTTTATTTTTAAGTTTAACTTTATGATTCGATAGTACTACTGAGGCGAAATCGTTCTGCCGTGGGAAAACAACCATTACAATTTCAGCGAGTATTTTGCGGATGAAGTCGGTGGTGCATGTCCTACGACACGCGCCTCGCGGTACTTGTGAAGTCAGTGGTGTACGTCCTACGACACGCGCCTCGCGGTATTTGTGAAGTCGGTGGTGTATGTCGTACGACACGCGCCTCGCGGTACTTGTGCAGTCGGGGGTGTATGTCCTACGACACGCGCCTCGCGGTACTTGTGAAGTCGGTGGTGTATGTCCTGCGACACGCGCCTCGCGATACTTGTGAAGTCGGTGGTGTATGTCCTACGACACGCGCCTCGCGGTACTTGTGAAGTCGGTGGTGTATGTCCTACGACACGCGCCTCGCGGTACTTGTGAAGTCGGTGGTGTATGTCCTACGACACGCGCCTCGCGGTACTTGTGAAGTCGGTGGTGTATGTCCTACGACACGCGCCTCGCGGTACTTGTGAAGTCGGTGGTGTATGTCCTACGACACGCGTCTCGCGATACTTGTGAAGTCGGTGGTGTATGTCCTACGACACGCGCCTCGCGGTACTTGTGAAGTCGGTGGTGTATGTCCTGCGACACGCGCCTCGCGATACTTGTGAAGTCGGTGGTGTATGTCCTACGACACGCGCCTCGCGGTACTTGTGAAGTCGGTGGTGTATGTCCTACGACACGCGCCTCGCGGTACTTGTGAAGTCGGTGGTGTATGTCCTACGACACGCGTCTCGCGATACTTGTGAAGTCGGTGGTGTATGTCCTACGACACGCGCCTCGCGGTACTTGTGAAGTCGGTGGTGATGTCCTACGATACGCGTCTCGCGGTACTTGTGAAGTCGGTGGTGTATGTCCTACAACACGCGCCTCGCGGTACTTGTGAAGTCGGTGGTGTACGTCCTACGACACGCGCCTCGCGGTACTTGTGAAGTCGGTGGTGTATGTCCTACGACACGCGCCTCGCGGTACTTGTGAAGTCGGGGGTGTATGTCCTACGACACGCGCCTCGCGGTACTTGTGAAGTCGGTGGTGTATGTCCTACGACACGCGCCTCGCGATACTTGTGAAGTCGGTGGTGTATGTCCTACGACACGCGCCTCGCGGTACTTGTGAAGTCGGTGGTGTATGTCCTACGACACGCGCCTCGCGGTACTTGTGAAGTCGGTGGTGTATGTCCTACGACACGCGTCTCGCGATACTTGTGAAGTCGGTGGTGTATGTCCTACGACACGCGTCTCGCGGTACTTGTGAAGTCGGTGGTGTATGTCCTACGATACGCGTCTCGCGGTACTTGTGAAGTCGGTGGTGTATGTCCTACGACACGCGCCTCGCGGTACTTGTGAAGTCGGTGGTGTATGTCCTACGATACGCGTCTCGCGGTACTTGTGAAGTCGGTGGTGTATGTCCTACGACACGCGCCTCGCGGTACTTGTGAAGTCGGTGGTGTATGTCCTACGACACGCGTCTCGCGGTACTTGTGAAGTCTGTGGTGTATGTCCTACGACACGCGTCTCGCGATACTTGTGAAGTCAGTGGTGTATGTCCTACGACACGCGTCTCGCGATACTTGTGAAGTCGGTGGTGTATGTCCTACGACACGCGTCTCGCGGTACTTGTGAAGTCTGTGGTGTATGTCCTACGACACGCGTCTCGCGGTACTTATGAAAGCGCGGCACTATTTGAGCGGATAGACTTTACCGTATCTTACCTTCACGACGGCGAACAATGCCGACGTTCGAGCTAGTGTCTTCAGAGATTGTAAATAAACTGTTATCATATGAAAATAATATGTAATGAAAGACAAAGCGCTGCTGTGTTACCAAGAGCATTACTGCATATAATACAGGGTGTCCCGTAATGAATGGACCTGTTAAGGGGTCATTGTACTTATCATTATGAACAACTTTTACTACGGGACTAAACATGAAATCGCGAAAAAAAATCTGCTGTTCCCTAGATTTATGTTCGCATGACTCGTCAAAATGTAGGAAAAATCTGATTCTTTTTTCGTGATTTCAGGTTTGGTCCCATGGTAATAGTTGTTCACAGTGATAAGTACAATGACCCCTTAAGAGGTTATCCATTAATTACAGGACACCCTGTATATGGCGCGATAAATAAACGCGCATACAAGCTAACGGCTTGTCAAAGGCTCAAACTACGAATTGTGTGCGTTACTCTTGAAACTGTGTCCGTTGGGTTATGAACTCTATTCGCATAGACATAGAGTATGTATTAGCAGTGAACAGCGTCGAGAGTAAGGCAGTGTGTAAAGTAGTTGATGTGACTCACCGTCGTCTGTGTAGTACGTGTACGTGTGTACTGCAACAGACTGAATGTTAGCATCGTGCGAGCGAGACAGCAATATCCATCGCTTTGTCCTTCACACACATACAGACAAAACACACTAATTCATAGAGTACTATTTTAATTGAAACTGCAGACAAACAAAATTGAGACAAACCAGTGCAGATTTCTTAAGAAAGTTTGTAGTCCAAGAATTGATGTGTTTGATTAGAGAAACAGCGCGGCGTCGATTAGTATGAGCACCTGTAGTTAGTTAGAACGTGAGATATCGCGCTGTGACAGTTCGTGGCACAAGTGAGTGCGGGTTAGCTAGCGAACACGACGGGTCATGAACGAGAGGAGTCGTTAGTAGCCGGCGGTGATGACGTGATGCATGTTATGTTCTACGCGTAGGGTCCCTCAGTTATTAATAACACGATGCGATCACGCCGCCAGTCTGTACTATGGAAAGTATTCACTATGTTTTTTTTATTTTAAGAAATACATAATAATATGTTATCCTAGATGCTAAGTCGTACCCTGCCAGGCTGACTGGCGACGTGCGCGTGAGTAGGCTCGGGGCGGGCGAGCTCGCTACGTGCAGGACGTCCGGTCGCGGCGCGGCACTCTCTCACACGTGAAGTAGCTCTCTTATGTATATTAAGTGTTAAATACAAGTTTCAATACTTAATCAATTATTGCATTCCACAATGTTTACTTTGTTGGTAACTTGAAAGTTAACGAAATCATTATGGAACCTGTCGGGCACAACAAAATAGTAGAACATATTATTATGTCTTGGAACACTGTGAGAGAGTTAGTTACCGCGCGACGAGAAGTGAACATCCTGTACGTATATACAGCATGTTT
Source organism: Oligia latruncula (assembly GCA_948474745.1). NCBI lineage: Eukaryota > Metazoa > Arthropoda > Insecta > Lepidoptera > Noctuidae > Oligia > Oligia latruncula. The sequence goes on from OX419705.1 coordinate 334,493, forward strand.
TATTTTATTAACAGAGTATGATTTATGTAAATATAATAGCAGGAAATAGTATATTTGATTACAAGTGCGGAAAGGCTGTCATTGCAAAGAGTTCCGACAAATGTCTACCCGAGCCGAGGCGCAGCCGAAGGCGAGGGTTGACAGTCGGAACAAGTTGCAATGACGGTTCCGCAGGTGTACTGAACGACTATTTTTAATACAGTTGCGAAAAAATGAAGCAAATTAATAAAAACACAATAAACTCAACTAACTAATCATTTTTTCTGGAAAATGGCGCCAACCGTAGAATATAAGCAGAGTTTTTTTTTTTCTTTTTTTTTTTTTTTTATTTGAAATGGGTTTGCTCTTGACTCTAGTCTAGGTCATAGTTGACAGAGACAAAGTCGACGATGGAGTGAGCTCACCCAGAAGAAGCCTGTTCACTCTTACTTTGAAGAGATTCGGGTTGTATGAGCTCATATGAGCTCATCATTCTTCACCCATTTTGGTAGGCAAAGGGAACTATCCATACAGTTTAGTCTTCAGTATATTTTTTTTATTGATATGAAATGAAAATGAAATTTAATGAGATGAAATGAAATGAAACCTAACCTAACTCATTCAATTAAATCTGATATTTAAATAAATTAGTAGCTTCTTTTTAGAAATATACGTATTTGTATGAATCTCAAAAACTCTTTAGTAAAAACTTCATGGTTGGTTTTTCTTTTTAATAGACATTATTTTGACAGTTGGGAAAGAAAACGCACGAGTTCGGGAAAGGTAAAAAAAAAGCACAATTATGTAATAGCCCACATCCCGAACGCTATACGTCCCTGCTATACACCACTTTTTGAGCAACTGTATTAAAAACATTTTTTCAGGCGTAGGTACTCTGTTTATTGAAAGTTATTCTGTATTTTGCACGACTCATAATGCGAACATATTAGAGAGTTATTTACGATCGATTTTTTTTTTGCCTCATTTCTGCAACTGTTTCTATTGTTATACTCCTGCTAGTACACAGAACCTACTTAATTTATATACCATTGTATAGATAATTTAATGCCGATTAAATAATTACTTTTCAAAAATTGATTTAATGCAGTACAAACAAAAAAACATCAAAATATTAAAAAAAAAATCCGTCAATCAAGACAGTGTGAAACCTGAAAACATTGTAGCTTGCGGAAACATCTATTAATTGAGTATTTTTTTTTTTTTGAAGTGAAAACTTAGCGGCGTTGTACACTTTTTTTGTAATGGGTAAAAAATGATAAACTCGCGTCAGGACTACTCAGGACACGTGACCCTGATCGAAAATTCGTCAGACGGATGGAGAAAATTTTTGTTGTCTAATTATTTTACTTATTATTTTTCTTTTCAGTTTATTTTTTTTTTACTTGACATTTCCATGGCTTTCGAGGACGCTGAAGCCGATAGTGCAGTCAAAACGAAAATCCAAAATGGCAGCTGCAAAATTTTTCAAATTTTTCATCATGGGTGTCGTTTCCAAGAATTTCAAGGGTGCTGACAACGAATATGAGGTCATAATCAAAATTCAAGATGGCGGCTGCGAAAATTTTCAAATTTCATCATGGGTGTCGTTTCCAAGGATTTCAAGGGTGCTGACAACGAATATGAGGTCATAATCAAAATTCAAGATGGCGGCTGCGAAAATTAAAAATTTTTTCATCATGGGTGTCGTTTCCAAGGATTTCGAGGGTGCTGACATCGAATATGAGGTCATAATCAAAATTCAAGATGGCGGCTGCGAAAATTTTAAAATTTTTCATCATGGGTGTCGTTTCCAAGGATTTCGAGGGTGCTGACAACGAATATGAGGTCATAATCAAAATTCAAGATGGCGGCTGCGAAAATTAAAAATTTTTTCATCATGGGTGTCGTTTCCAAGGATTTCGAGGGTGCTGACATCGAATATGAGGTCATAATCAAAATTCAAGATGGCGGCTGCGAAAATTTTAAAATTTTTCATGGGTGTCGTTTCCAAGGATTTCAAGGGTGCTGACAACGAATATGAGGTCATAATCAAAATTCAAGATGGCGGCTGCGAAAAAATAGTTTATTCGTCATAAAGATACTGGGAATTCGATTTTTGAAGTGAAAACTTCTTTAGGCGCGTTAGGCGACACCGCGCGTGTTTTGTTTATAAGACGATTTAAAAATACCCGCTTCGGATGTCTTCAGCTGTCCTCGAGATGTACTCGGTTTTAATGTATATCCAATATGTCAGTGAGTGATGGCAAAGTATTCTGTTTGTGTTTTGTTTTCACTTCTGTCGGCACTCCCGGAGTGCCACTGTTTTTTTTAATAGATTCTTTTCCACCCTTTGTAGGTAGGGATCCTATAAAACTAACTAATATAATATCTATATCTATGGTTTTTTATACGATCAAATGAGCATTATGAGTCGTGCAGTTTTGGATTTTCCAATTTTTTTTTTAGGTTTTATTTTACTCTCCTCCCAATGTATGCGACAGATTCAGGTGTTCATTACAATTTATTAAGTTATTGTCACACTGCGATCTGTCACACAAATTGAAATAGTTTTGTTAAATTCAAAAGCGATTTCCTCGTAGAATATCAATTCAAATGTGTTCGTTAAAAGAGAACAGTTCGAAGTCGAGAGAATCGCTTCCCCTTACCGTTGTAGGTGGGCACGTGCGCGTGCTCGCCGAGCTCGTAGAAGGCGGCGTCGGTGTGCGCGCGCAGCTCGCGTTCGCGCTCGCGCTCGCGCGACGGCGACGCGCCCACGGGCGACGAGTAGCGCAGGCGCGGCAGCGGCTCGCGCGACGCGCTGGGCGTGCTGCGGGAGTGCACGCGGCCGGTTAGCGAGGGGGCGTAGTCTGAGGGGCGTGCTGCGGGAGTGCGGGCACGCGGCCGTTTAGCGAGGGGGCGTAGTCTGAGGGGCGTGCTGCGGGAGTGCGGGCACGCGGCCGTTTAGCGAGGGGGCGTAGTCTGAGGGGCGTGCTGCGGGAGTGCGGGCACGCGGCCGGTTAGCGAGGGGGCGTAGTCTGAGGGGCGTGCTGCGGGAGTGCACGCGGCCGGTTAGCGAGGGGGAGTAGTCTGAGGGGCGTGCTGCGGGAGTGCGGACACGCGGCCGGTTAGCGAGGGGGCGTAGTCTGAGGGGCGTGCTGCGGGAGTGCACGCGGCCGGTTAGCGAGGGGGCGTAGTCTGAGGGGCGTGCTGCGGGAGTGCGGGCACGCGGCCGGTTAGCGAGGGGGCGTAGTCTGAGGGGCGTGCTGCGGGAGTGCACGCGGCCGTTTAGCGAGCGGGCGTAGTCTGAGGGGCGTGCTGCGGGAGTGCGGGCACGCGGCCGGTTAGTGAGGGGGCGTAGTCTGAGCCGCGCTTCATGTATTCTTATTCATTATCAACCCGCAAATTAGCGCGGGACGGAGCGGACTGAATGTAAGTTATTACTGATAAGGTATGCAAGAATATACTTTTGCTATGTGGACATTATTGCCTCATACACAGCTGTAATGAGCAGCAACAGCAACTGTTGTCGCTTGCTAAAAAAGAAGACAGTTGAGTGTTTTTAGGGTTCCGTACCTTAAAAGGAAAAACAGAACCCTTATATAATAGGATCACTTCGTTGTCTGTCCGTTTGTCTATCAAGATTCTTCTTCGCAAGAACGCGTGGAGGTATCAAGTTTAAATTAATATCAAACACGTAGGTCTACACACCCATAAGAGCTCTAAAAAAACAAATTTAAAAAAATACAATCCTTAATGCGACATAATTATTTTGACACACGCAAATAAATTAAAACCTAAAGAATACTTCCCGTTGACCACTGACTTACAGTCACAGCACAACTAAAGAAAAAAGTCCGAAAATCGTTAATTTTGTAGTTATATTGTTGCGCGCCACAATTAATGCCTGGTACATGGTGACATTAGTTACCACTAGCGCCATCTAGTATCGAATAGCAGAACTAGTAGAGTCAAGATCGTTCTAGAAATTTCGATGGTAGAACTTTCTAGAACTATCGACATTTGGTCAGTCGGGGCCAGTATGTACTCGAACATTCTAGATCACGGATTCCCAAAGTGGCTGGTGGCAAGTGGTGGTGGCTAGGGGTCGACATAAAAAAAAACTGATTTTGGGGGTCGACGAGGTCTAAAAATCGACCCCTATTAAATTAATACAAGTTCTTATTTAAAACTTTCTAGATAGGTAGGTAGGTACTGTATTGTTTATGTTGTGTTACGTGTACTAAGAATAATTAATATTTTTGTAGGAAATAGCATTGTTGTAATAATGTAAAGTCTCAAGTTCGTACAAGATGAAAAACTCGGCAAGTCAGTGTGGACAAGTTTGTGCAAGATAATGAGTTCGAGCGTAGGTCATTTGGCCATGGGGGTCTGAGGTAACAGTTCATTTTGGAAAAGGGGTCACTTGTCCAAAATAGTTTGGGGATCCCTGTTCTAGATGTTTCTACAGTTGAAGGTTCTGGAACTATCTGAGGCACTATATAAGGCCGGTGTGAGCCACGACCGGGGTCCTCTCTCCGACCCTGACGACCCCATAACCCTCCTCCAGGAGAGCAATAGGGCAACCAGTACAGTTCACAAACACAAAAACAGAAAACCGTCATACCGACCTCGCCGACGAGGTCCCTCGCGATACCCCCAAGTAAATGCCCCCCACCGACCCTTGCTCGATGTAGCGCCAGCCCGCGCCGCAGCTGAGCCTGTAGACTTAAATTCCCGACAGTGACCTCTGAGTTTGTTTCGGCTTTTCTTCTCAGAGTAGTCAAATAGGAAAAGCCGATCTCATGAAATTTAAATAATCAAAATCTGATCCAGCCTGTCCCATCTTGCTGCCCTCTACCCAGCGACGCCCTAAGCCGAGGTTCGTACCCCACAGGGGGTGCCCTTAGCGCAGTCGCTTAGTATATAGTAGATAACTGCCCCTGGCTGGAGGCTTTGAGTTTACTTAAGGCAACCACAGGATAGACCGGTTAAGTAGTCACGACCTCTCAAGGTCGACTACGAGAGGCCAAATCAAAAAAAAAAAAAACGACCGGGGTCAGAGTTGGATTAGCGATACAAGCGAATACATCGCAGCGATCTTCAAGTGCGACTTAGTAGTTTAATTGTGTTTTATAATTAGTGTGTTTGAGTTGTTATTAGTGTTGTTAATTAAAGTGTCATTTTTAGGGTTCCGTTGCCAAATGGCAAAAAACGGAACCCTTATGGATTCGTCATGTCTGTCTGTCTGTCCGTCCGTATGTCACAGCCACTTGTTTCCGAAACTATAAGAGCTACACTGTTGAAACTTGGTAAGTAGATGTATTCTGTGAACCGCATTATGTTTTTCACAAAAAAATTAAAAAAAAACAATAAATTATGGGGGTTCCCCATACTTAGAACTGATACTTACTCAAAAATTTTTTTTTCATCAAACCTATACGTGTGGGGTATCTATGAATAGGTCTTCAAAAATGATATTGAGGTATCTAATATATTTTTTTTCTAAACTGAATAGTTTGCGCGAGAGATACTTCCAAAGTGGTAAAATGTGTGTCCCCCCCCTGTAACTTCTAAAATAAGAGAATGATAAAACTAAAAAAAATATATGATGTACATTATCATGTAAACTTCCACCGAAAATTGGTTTGAACGAGATCTAGTAAGTAGCTCGCCGGTGAAAATTTAAAAACATATGATGGTACGGAACCCTCAGTGCGCGAGTCCGACTCGCTCTTGCCCGGTTTTTTTGGTTATTAAATCGGCAGTTTTTATTGTCACGAACCCCAAGCTCGTAAAAAATATCATTATACCACATAAAAATATTACAAACGGGATTACAAACTTACATTTGCAGTTAGAGAATAGACCGTGACGTATATCGATATATGAGAGCATATTTTATAAACTACACAGTTAAGTTTGCGCTTGGGATAAATTGATCCCAACTAGGGAACCATATATTGTGCGTGGTTCGACACGCACTTGGCCGGTTTTTGACCTTTTGCTCGCCTGTGTCTCAAGTTTATTTGACTCAGTTTCGAGCACGGAGACCCCATTACCATTTGTAATTCATACGAAATTAGGACAGAAGTAACGTTGGTACATCGTAGTATCAGTACAGTCTACACTAATAACATAAATTAGGACAGAAGTAACGTTGGTACATCGTAGTATCAGTACAGTCTACACTAATAACATAAATTAGGACAGAAGTAACGTTGGTACATCGTAGTATCAGTATAGTCTACACTAATCATAATCAGCCTATAATGTTCCCACTGCTGAGACACAGGCCTCCTCTCAGTGAAAGGTAGTGGGCCGTAATCCACCACGCGGGCCCAGTGCGGGTTGGTGAATGTCACATGTCTACGAATTTTTGGTTCTAGGACATGCCGGTTTCCTCACGATGTTTTCCTTCACCGTTTTGAGAGCAGTGGTGATGAAATAATTTACACAAAGTAAAGTGCCTGTCTGGATTCGAACCTACGACCTACAACTAGTAAGTCGTGTCCGTTACCACTGGGCCACCACTGCTCCAGTCTACACAAATAATAGAAATTAGGACAGAAGTGCATTAGGGCAGAGAGCAGTGGTGGCCAAGTGGTAACGGCCGCGACTTACGAGTTGTAGGTCGTAGGTTCGAACCCAGACAGGCGCTTTACTTTGTGTAAATTATTTCATCACCACTGCTCTCAAAACGGTGAAGGAAAACATCGTGAGGAAACCGGCATGTCCTAGAACCAAAAATTCGAAGACATGTGACATCTACCAATCCGCACTGGGCCCGCGTGGTGGATTACGGCCCACTCCCTCTCACCGAGAGGAGGCCTGTGTCCCAGCAGTGGGAACATTATAGGCTGATTATGGTGGTGGTATGGTAGGACAGAAGTAACGTTGGTACATCGTACTATCAGTACAGTCTACACTAATAATAGAAATTAGGACAGAAGTAACGTTGGTACATCATAGTATCAGTACAGTCTACACTAATAATAGAAATTAGGACAGAAGTAACGTTGGTACATCGTACTATCAGTACAGTCTACACTAATAATAGAAATTAGAACAGAAGTAACGTTGGTACATCGTACTATCAGTACAGTCTACACTAATAATAGAAATTAGAACAGAAGTAACGTTGGTACATCGTACTATCAGTACAGTCTACACTAATAATAGAAATTAGAACAGAAGTAACGCTCCCCCGAAAATAAAAATCCCCTAATAATAGAAATGTCAAACTATATCTCACCGGCTTGCATTTCTAGGATCCAGATTCTGTTTCTTCCACTGCTGAAGCTTTTCACGCTCTTTTACTTCTTTTAGGAACACCTGAAACATGAAACAATATCTTCAGAATCCACTACATGGAAGCGTGGAGCCACGTGGGTGGGAGCGTGGAGCCACGTGGGTGGACGGACGGTTGAGGCGACAGGGTGTCGTGCAGTGGATGCGAGGCCACAGACGCACGTACCTGCGCGATGCCGGTCTCGATCTTGGCCAGCTCGCGCTCCTCGCGGCGCAGCTTGGGGTCGACTCCGTTGCCGTTGACGTTGCCGTTGAGCTTACCGTCGGCCTCGTCGTCGCTGTCCGGCACGCCCTTGTACGTGTCGGACCAGCGGCGCCGGCGCTCTGGAACGTTACGAACACGTCGTTCACCACATAATGTCAATAGAAGGTACAGCATTCCAATCAAAAGTATGACTAACTTCGGAAACACAAACCCGCGATCATGAGATCTAATATATAGAGCTGTTAGAACCGAGGCAGCACTTGCCTATTTCGTATTACTTTGTTTACAAAATTATAGATGAAATAATCTATGCCATTCTAAAAACAAGCTTTTGTATAAATGATAAATTACTGTACGAAATCAATTATTCTCATTTTCAAAGGTAAATTTTGGCTTGGCATCGTTTATCAAATGTTCTATTACAATCACGTTAAAAGCGTCCAAGACAAAATAAAAAAAAACCAACGCTGCACCTGGGTCTGTGTAGGGGTAGGGCGGCGCCGGGAAGTCGTCGCGCTCGATCTTGGGCTGCGTGCCCGGCGGCGGCTTGTAGGCGGCCGGGTAGTGCGACAGCTCGATCGGCTCCTGCGGGCGGGTCACACTTACTGCCAGGGAAAGGCATTACAACGTACAACGCGACAACGTTAATTGGGCGCGTGGCCGACATCGGAACTAATATCGCCATCTTATTTTTTCAAGAAACAGTGACAGTGACAATTTCACAATGTTTAATAACAGACGCCACCCTATCAATGTTATTCACTTGTACTCGAGCTTTCTTAATACTAAACCGCCGCAGTTCTTAGTCTTCACAATACGAGTCAGGTTCCGCAACTTCTGCATACTGTGTCGGTCTTCTTTATTGGCGGCATAAACGCCGGAAGAGTCTCAGAACACAATCGATCGGACATCGATCATGTTTCGAGACGACTAATATAGACTGGTCGACATCGAACGAGCACAATGTAATATAGACTGGTCGACATCGAACGAGCACAATGTAATATAGACTGGTCGACATCGAACGAGCACAATGTAATATAGACTGGTCGACATCGAACGAGCACAATGTAATTACACCATTACTATTATTTATATACGTGATATATCTAAATAAGATAGAACAATCACGCCTGTAACCCCGAAGCGTTCGACAGAGGTGGAGGTGCAAGCACATTCACATTTCGGTAGTAATATATTTAGAAGTGATGACCAAGCCGACCTCGTTGTTCATGTGCGGCGACTTGGGGCGCGGCGTCTCGCTGCGGATGGAGTCGACGAGCGCGCGCATGGCGGGCCGCGACGACGCCTTGCTGGCCGGCCGCGACGACGTGCGCGTGCTCGCCGACGCTGCAACACACGCGCGCACGCTCTTACTACAGGTTGTCATGTGAGTGCCGATGTCATTCACATGTGCATTTTCTTAGCCAATTAACAACGAATGGAATCGGAAATGATTAAAGTATGTGTGACCATTTTTAATTCTAAGATTTTAATTAAAAAAATTAAAATCTTTCCGTATTGCTATTATTTCCGTAATAAATATTGTTACTTAGTATTGGTCAATCCATTCACCTCCTAAAATGTGGTCCATGCTGAAAAACGGGTTTTTCTATCTGACAGAAATTCCGAAATTCCGAAATTTATTTGGCATAACACACTTGGCATAAACTTCTTTAAACAAATATTTTTAAGACATAAAAATTATTTAACATAATAGGCTATTTGACAATGTAAAAAATAAGATCATAATAAAATTATTGACACTCGTATAGATTATCGCTTTTAAAATCGATTTGCATTAATTTTACTACAAAACAATGTATTATTTATAAAGAAAACCCGAAAAAACTTCATCTTTTTAAATCTGGCGCCACGTAATCGAAAACGGTCTGGATTGGCTGAACTTAAGATGACGTCATGATTTAGTAAATTTCTGTCTATCGTTGACAGAACAGATGACTCTTGTCTAGTATCTCGACCGTTTCAACGTTTGTTTACGTGAATCGTGACGTCACGACGCCATATTGTTAAAGATAGCGTTTTGGCGGCTTATTTAAACAGTACATTTTTATTTACTATTTTTTAAAAGAAATACATTATGCAACTTTGAAGTAATAGGTTTTTGTGGGCTCGTTAGATACCATTAAATAATCTGAGATGTTTATCAGAAACCAGTCAAATAGCCTATTATTGTTTGGCCGAATGTTTATATGTCCGAATTTACAATGCCATACTTTCAAGATGGCAGGATTTTATTTGGCGTAATTTCACTTGGCACACTATAACGATGGCAGAGTTTTATTTGGCATAATTTCACTTGGCATACTACGAATATAACAGTAGAATTATTTTTTAACGAATATTGTTTGTTCGGTGTATTTCTCCATGGTATTCGAATGAACTATAAAATAATGGTTTCTATATGCGATCGGGACTTGGAGCACCCCGACTTAGGTTAAGTTAGGTTCCTTTAAACCCTGTAGACAGAAATAGGGGCCCCGCGAAGCGTGGCTCCGTCGACTACCTCTTATTTATTATTGCTTGTAAACCAACTTAGACCCCAATTAATTAATTTGAATTAAAAACCCCCGACACAAAATAATAAAAAAATGAAGGTATCTAGTCGGGGGACCTCTTAGAATAGAAGGTGTTCCACAGAACGGTCCCCCGACTTCCATATGAACTTCTATTTAAATAAAATTTTATTTCATGCTTTTTTTAGGGATACCTTCATTTTTTTATTATTTTGTGTCGGGGGTTTTTAAATTTTAAATTTATTTTTTTATTTCATGCTTTTTGTAGGGATTCCTTAATTTTTTTATTATTTTGTGTCGGGGGGTTTTTAAATTTTTAATTTTTGCACTAGAATTTATTTAATTTTCAAGTTTTTAGTTTTCATTTCGTTAGCTAATATTCCTCATTCCCTTTCAATAAAGTGTACATTATTCTACTGGACAAGCCCTTTTATTTGATACCTATAGGGATACACCAAAAGTATGCCAAGTTATATTAGGTCTTAAAATTTTATGCAAATGGATAGGGAACCTGAAAATACACCTTGTATTTTAAAATAAACTTATAATGCATAGTAACCGCATTATACACGGTTATTTTTCAGTATAAAGTTGAGTGTATGCATTATACAATATACAGTCTGGATTTCAGTAAGCACCTTTTTTATGGGTGTGTAACGTTTGATATCGACGGTTGAAAGGCTATTTGGTATAAGCGACATTTTTTTTCAATATTGAGTTATATTTACATATTCGGAATCAGTAAAATTTGCTGATTCCGAATATGTATATAACTAATGGGTGTGTAATGTTTGGTATAACAACAGATGGTCTAATTTCGTTTGACATAACTCTCATATGATATAATTTTCATATGCTATAAAAACATTTAACCTAATGTCATATGATCGAATGTTATATTTGATATACATTTCTTTTTCTCTAATTTCATTTAGTATAACGTTCATTTCATATAATTTTCATATTGTATAATGCTCCTTTTATATAACGTTCATTTGACCTAACGTTAATATTAACTAATTTTCTTTTTCTCTAATTTCATTTAGTATAACGTTCATTTCATATTGTATAATGCTCCTTTTATAATTATAACGTTCATTTGACCTAACATTCATATTAACTCATTTTCTGCCCTTCGCTCGCTCCAGCATTGTATGTAAAGAATCGCTCTTGTGTTCTATGTGTGTGTGTTCTATTTCTGAGTGAAGGGTTTAAAATAACCGAACCTCGGGGTGCCCTTCGCTCGCTCTTGCATCCTATGTCGACGGAGCCCCGCTTCACTGGGCCCCCATTTCTGTGTAAAGGGTTTAAAGTAACCGAACCTCGGGGTGCCCTTCGCTCGCTCTTGCATCCTATGTCGACGGAGCCCCGCTTCGCGGGGCCCCTATTTCTGTGTAAAGGGTTTAAAGTAACCTAACACAACCGAACCACGGGGTGCCCTTCGCTCGCTCTTGCATCCTATGTCGTGTGTGTGTGTGTGTGTCTTGTATCCTATGAGTGTGCGTTGTGTGTGTAATATAATTAATTCAACGATATAGCCACAACATAACAAGTAGAAGAAGAAAAAAAAAACATTTTTGCAAAAATAAAAGTAGATATTTCTAAATTATATTAAACGTTACTTACTAGATTTTGAATATTATAGCAACTGAATATTATATTATGTGAATATTATTTCAAATGTGCATTATATAAACTGTTCATTATACCATATGAAATTAGGTAAAAAGAAGTTATATCAATAATTCATTATGACCGTTGACCGTTATATTAAATAAAAATTATATTAAACGAAATTAGGTCTTATGATCGTTAGAACTTTTGTTTCTATATCAAACGTGACACACCCATAACTAATATTGCAAAAAAAATATCGCTTAGACCAATTTGCCTTTCAACCGTCGATATAATAACAAAAGTTCTAATGATCATAAGGGTCAGTTCACACCGAGACGCGACACGACGCGCAGTTTTCAAGATAGAAATACAATTACAGACCTTATCTACTACACAAAAAGGTACACGATTCAGTGAGCTACGCCGCGCGGCGGCGCACTATGGAAAATGGTAGAACAAGCGCATATCAAAAATGCTTTTTACGAATATCATAATTTGGCTAATATGGCTATTTTATTAGGTTCTCTAATAGTCCAATTATAATATTCATTAGGATTTTTTCACTTAATACGCGAAATTATTATTTTTTTCATAGATAGAAATACACAGAAGACAGAAGTGCCAAACTCAAGTCTTTGCGTATACATGTTTCAATACCATATTGTGAAAAAAATACTTGGTACAGATATGCAGTATAATACATTTTTAGAAAGGTTATTTTAAGCTTTTTGCGATACAGCTTAATGATTTTAAAAGAAAAGAAAAATGTTTCAGTAATTACTTAAAAAGTGCAATACCTTATTTTTCACTTTTATTTTTTTTCGTCGAAGGTTTTCAGTGTTACCCACGTTTGCCCAAGCGCTACTTTTTGTGTTGACTAGTAGTCTAACTATTCATAAATAGAATGCAAAAAAAATCAGCTGCGGATATTTGCGGTTTTAGAAGATATGAGAAAAAAACTGATACAAGTCAGAACCCGAAAATTGTTATCTTTTGCGGTTTACCACTGACACCATTCACATGAATAATATGGAACTTTTTGGATACTTTCTTAATTATTTCGTGATAACAAAGGGACCTTATCAAATTTGCACTCGGTTTGCGTGGGAAATTACAAGAAAATAATGATGTAGGTACCAATTCGATATTGTAAAATGAGTATATAAAGGGAAGCAAAAACTATTCGAACCATCTACATCAGTGTAACTTCAAGTGAAGCAAACCTCATCTACGCCTATTATTTCTGCAGATTGTGAAGTGTTAAAATGTCTTCCTTCAGCTGTACCAAACGAGACATCATAATCCCCTATATCGAGGGCGGCAAGACCATGGAATCATTATCCAAAGTTTTGGTGGAAAAGCTCAATGTTTCTGAAAACAGCTTATGTTTTATAATTAGTGACATACAAAGGCACATTCTTCCTATTTTCAACAAGCGCTGGGCCCTGGCATCTCGGAAAATAGAAACATTTTTACAGAAGAATTGTACTTGGTTAGACTCAAGGTATTCGTTAAATTTACCGGATTCTGAACAATATTCTACGCCATCAACATCTGGCCAACGAGGAAGAGCATGCGTGGCTTATGGAGACTCCTCAGAATCGACCAAGAAGAGGAAAAACACTCTTGTACTCCAAGAATATGGCTTCGAGCATATAAAAAACGCCTATGTGCAGGGACTACGGGCTTTACGTGAGTACACAGAAGCTCATCTTGTCGAAGAATTAAGAACCGCTGACACTCAAAAGAAATCAGATATCTCAAGTAAGTGGAACGACTCAGACCAGATGAAGATTCTTTCCGATACGGAAGCATTGAGTGCTTTTATAGATTTGGATCTAACAAAAGCACAATATATGTACCTGAGAAACTAAACCAACGAACGAAAGTGTTGTATATTCCCGCCTTACTACAAAATACAAGAAATTAAAAGATCCTGTTATCCACCATCTTCTACAATCGAAATCACGAATACTTATGCTAAAGTGATTAATATCCAAGATTTATTGGATCATACTGCTGCTAGAATTTTAAAAATCGATTCTGTTTTCCAAAAACAACATAGAACATTGATCCTTTATTCTAAATGAGGATGTGATGGTTCGTCTGGTCAAAGCCAATACAAGCAAATACTTGCAGAAGAGTCGGAAACAATTTCAGATGCCAATTTGTTCATCACTTCATTAGTCCCCATCAGATTAGTTGATGAACAATCGGGATCCGTTGTTTGGCAAAATCCGGTACCTTCATCTGTTCGTTTTTTTGCAGACCCATTTCTATTGAGTTTTGTAAGGAAACTCCAGAAAAAACCAAAGCAGTTATCGATGATATTAAAAAACAAATTAGGGCTGCACAAGCATCACTTATAAACAAAGATGGTGTTATAGTAAATGTGAAGCATGAACTATTTCTAACGATGATCGATGGAAAGGTGGCTCAGGCCCTTACAGATACTCCATCTGGTTCCACATGCACGATATGTGGGGCTACTCCGCGGCTAATGAATGACCTATCGAAAGTAACTGCCAGACCTGAAAACGAAAACGCCTACCAATACGGATTGTCCACCTTACACGCCTGGATTCGCTGCATGGAAATGATATATTGCATATTTCCTATAATCTTTCGTTTAAGACTTGGTCTGCTTCAACTGAGGAAAATAAGAGATTAAAAAAAGAAAAGAAAGAACTTGTTCAAAAACGTTTCAGAGAGGAGTTGGGATTAATCGTCGACAAACCTCGGCAAGTTAGCGGGAATACGAACGATGGCAATACCGCACGAAGATTCTTCTATAACAGCACTTGCTCATCGGAAATAACAGGTGTAGATGAGGCATTGATTAAACGCCTATACATTATATTGCAAGTTCTGTCTTGTGGAATGATGATCGACCCTGAAAAATTTGGGGAATATGCAATAGAAACTGCAAGAATCTATGTAAGTAATTACGATTGGTATTATATGCCATCCTCCGTTCATAAAATACTCATACACGGGGAAAACGTTATCAAACATTTTGCGGTGCTTCCTATTGGACAGCTATCAGAAGACGCACAAGAGTCTCGCAACAAAGACTACAGAAACATACGACTTCATCATGCCAGAAAATGTTCCCGATCTGCTACAAACGAAGATGTCTTTAAAACGCTTTTATACACGTCAGATCCATATATAACAAGTTTGAGAAAACCGTACGTAAGAAATGTGAAAGAACTTGAAGAAGAGGCACTAAGTCTGTTAAACGTGGCACCTGAAAGTGAACCCACATTTACTGACCCTGATCCTGAAGTGGTATAAATTAAAAATAATATTTATATTTAGTCATTACATATTATATTTGTACCTAGCTACATCATTTCCTGAAGCCAGAGTATAGGATGTACCTATTAGTAATATGATTTTAATTTAGTAAATTGTTTTCATATACATATATTTTGTTTACTTTGCTTGTTCTAATCAACCATGGTTTAATCGTTTTAGTCATTATAAACTTGTATTCCACTTGAAATAAATAATTGTTAACTATTTTTTTCGTGATTTTTCCCATTTCTTTCATTCTATGCAAAAAAACATACATAGATATACAAGAAAACACTATAAACTACACATCGTTCGAATCTCCAAACCTTATTGCAAATTTGTGCCAAATTTTATCAAGATACGACAAAAATTCATGAAGTTACAGATTTTTGATCCGATACCGACCTATATTTTCCATAGTGCGGCGGCGCCGCGCTGCGTAGCTCGACGTAGTAGGTAGACACTGAATTATGTACCTTTTAGTGTAGTAGATAAGGTCTGTAATTGTATTTCTATCTTGAAAACTACGCGTCGCGTCGCGTCTCGGTGTGAACTGACCCTAAGACCTAATTTCATTTACTTAATTTTTTTTTTATATTATATCAAATGATATAATTTCATTTTACCTAATTTCATATGGTATAATGAACAGTTTATATAATGCACATTTGAAATAATATTCAATTAATATAATATTCAGTTGCTAATATTCTAAATCTATAAGTAACGTTTAATATAATTTGGAAATGTCTACTTGTATTTTTGCAAAAACTGATTAGATTTTAAACGGTGCCTGCCCTGTCAGTTCACCAAAAATTAATTTACAAATTTTTACTTGACAAGCAACGATTAGCAAAAACATGATTTGTCATTCCATCACTATACAACGACAAGTTTGCCAAATAATTCACTTTACAAAATAATTACCAGGTTTTTGTTTAATAACGTGTTATTTGACAAACAATTCATTTTTTATTCATTTTATCTCTAAAAGCAACGTTTGGAATAAAAATGTTTTACCTATTGACTTATTATTACACAATTTCCTAAAAACGAAAAACGACATTCCGATTTTCAACATTTCCAATTATTTTCGAATTATCTTTTCTTCTTTCGCTATATACTTACGTTACCGTTACCGCGCCCGAACTCATCGAACGCAATAGGTGACGTAGGATGCAAGAGCGAGCGAAGGGCACCCGAGGTAAGGTTTGGTTAGGTTACTTTAAACCCTTTACACATAAATAGGGGCCATGCAAAGCGGGGCTCCGTCGACATAGGATGCAAGAGCAAGCGAAGGGCACCCCGAGGTTAGGTTTGGTTAGGTTACTTTAAACCCTTTAGGCTTGTAGTTAATAGGTTGAATCTGTTCCAAAACCGAATCAGGGCAGCCCGACTTTACGTAGTCTTTTAGCTCCTACCCTAGAGTGTATATAAAAACCGGAGGCGCGGAGGGAGAGGAGCGGAGGTGAGCATGGGTGCCTATCCTTTGTTACGAAAGGGCGAAGGGGTTGCACTTCCCGTAGCGCCGGAGACGATGCAGAAGCAGAAGCAACTTTAATGTTTTGAGGTTAGGTTACAATATAATTTGCTTTTCTTAAGAACGATGCGTTACCTTAAAAAATTATATCATATGAAAGTTATGTCAAATGAAATTAGACTATCTGTTATTATACCAAACATTACACACCCCTTTTTATTTAGTGTATTTCGGTGTTGTTGTATAAAGTTTCGTGTATACGTACAGGGCGGGCGGTGGAAGTGCGGCGAGGTGGGCGGGCGGTCGTAGGGCTGCAGCGGGCGGCGCAGGTACGACGGCTCGCTCGTGAGGTACGAGTACGTCGTGATGCGGTGCGGCGAGCACGCGCCCGCGTCGCGGTACTCGCGCAGCACCAGCCCCGGTGACGCGGCGCGGTAGCCGTACTGCGCAGGCACACGGACGTCAGCTGTGGCGCCGACAGGGCGACAGAAGGGCGGCTACATGCTATACTACGACGCGTACGAACGGCGATCTCAGCCGAATGCCAGTTGCGAGTATTACCATTTCGAAATTTTAAAAGTCCTGACAAAAACCCGGATAATAGGCTATTTGACAATGTAAAAAATAAGGTCATAATTATTGACACTCGTATAGATTATCGCTTTTAAAATCGATTTGCATTAATTTTACTACAAAACAATGTATTATTTATAAAAAAAAACCCGAAAAAACTTCATCTTTTTAAATCTGGCGCCACGTAATCGAAAACGGTCTGGATTGGCTGAACTTAAGATGACGTCATGATTTAGTAAATTTCTGTCTATCGTTGACAGAACAGATGACTTTTGTCTAGTATCTCGACCGTTTCAACGTTTGTTTACGTGAATCGTGACGTCACGACGCCATATTGTTAAAGATAGCGTTTTGGCGGCTTATTTAAACAGTACATTTTTATTTACTATTTTTTAAAAGAAATACATTATGCAATTTGAAGTAATAGGTTTTTGTGGGCTCGTTAGACACCATTAAATAATCTGAGATGTTTATCAGAAACCAGTCAAATAGCCTATTGCAAGAAAATTGCACATTTATCATCAAAAGCTTCCTTTTTTCGGTAGTAATTGTCCTTTTTTAATTTTCTCAGAAATACCTTATGTCGTAAAGTACGTAATATCTCTGTATGTGTTTCGCACGTTTCGTTGTATGGAGCCGGCCTTCTGTACTGATTGACTTAGTAACCCAACAAATAACAATCGGAGTTAGTCGCGCAATTTAGGGTTTTGGACTTTATATTAGTATGGATAACGCCTGCGGGATTCCGGGATTTATTGTCTCTTTTTTCCGGCAAATCTACCATCAGTTGCAGTCTTTGTTGCGCCAAAATAAAACCATTTTTTTAAAAAAGAAATGTCTAGCCAAAATAATATCGTCAAGTTAAACATTGTAAGAATGTTTTATTTAAATACGAATGATTACTATTTCAAGCTATTACTATCGACTGTAGGCTATTGGTAGTCCAAGAATATTAATAAGTACTTTTATGGCAAGTCAATACTAAGATATCGTCATCAAATCTCGGGTAAATTGCACTACCTACTCCAATCACTGTAAATAACTCAACAAGCTCCAAAAGAATCCTCTATATTTAATAGAAGATACGTAAAAACTCATAGTATGTTTTTACTGAAACTTACTAAAATTAACAACAAGACAAAAATAAAAGGTTTAAAGCCTAGTTTTTCGGCTTCATTTGTAACTTCATAAAATCGATGTTTTCAACAATATAATCATTCATTTATATTGTATTTTGGACCTCCAGGCTTCTTGAGGGCAATCATACAATGTAGCATTCTGTAAGTTTGGAGGCTACACGGTCGAAGCATAGCATGAGCTACGCCGTAGCATCCTGTGTAGCTATGTTTATTACGAAGCACAGCATGAGCTACGCCGTAGCTATGTTTATTACGAAGCACAGCATGAGCTACGCCGTAGCATCCTGCGTAGCTATGTTTATTACGAAGCACAGCATGAGCTACGCCGTAGCTATGTTTATTACGAAGCACAGCATGAGCTACGCCGTAGCATCCTGCGTAGCTATGTTTATTACGAAGCACAGCATGAGCTACGCCGTAGCTATGTTTATTACGAAGCACAGCATGAGCTACGCCGTAGCATCCTGCGTAGCTATGTTTATTACGAAGCACAGCATGAGCTACGCCGTAGCATCCTGCGTAGCTATGCTTATTACGAACTACGATGTGCTTTTATTTGTTCACAATGATTTGCTATAATTATCATGTTCTACAATTAGTCTGAAGGTTCAAGATACATGTAGAAGGTATAACCCACAGTTAGTCGACACATCCACATGCTCGAGCGTCGCGCGCGGTATGGAGTAAGACAACAATGATAATAACATAAAATAAACAACAACAACAACCATAAATAAAAGAACATTAGGTAACGTATAAACGTGTAAATGTGTCAACTGAAAATAATAAAAACCGTGTGCCCTTGAAGTGAAACAATGGAGCATGTTCAATGAGAGAGGATTGTTTCCCGCCTGGCTCATTGCTGTGTGAGCAGAACACGCCACAGGGCAGAGAACTTCATGATCAATTTACTCGACGCGATTTAATTACATACTATAAGTTGAAGCAACAATAAAATGTTTAGACGATGCAAGTCATTTGTTGCTCCAATTGTAATAGTATGCCACAGGCAAGAAACTTGTATCGAGTCAATGGGGCTTTATGATCGCGTTCCGGATGCGATCCTTTATATACATATTTGTATATTTTTAAAAATAACAATGATAATTCTGCAAGAGCACACGCAAATAATGAAAAATAATAAAAAGAAAAATAAAAGTGTGTGTGACGGACCTTCCTGGTCAAGCTACTGTAGGGGCTGCAGTAGGAGCCGTTGACGCTGGGCGTGCGCGAGCGCAGCGAGAACTGAAGACAACAAGCGAAGTCACGCGCGGTCCGCGGCGCGGGCGCAGTTGCACAGTGTGCGGTGCGGGAATAACGAAACGTGCGCACATGGACAAATATTAAGCCTCGTGTTCATAGTTAACAAAAGTTTAGAAACCATTGCTAATAATACTGCCATTAATAACAAAAGTTTAGAAACCATTGCTAATAATACTGCCATTAATACAAAACAAAATTGCGCAACTGGATAACAATGTACTTCAAACTTTAATATGTTGCTGCAACACAAAAAAATTTTGCTGAAACAATGTCATGCATGGAAATATCTCAACTGATTGTACACGTTACGTTACACCGTCGGAAGTCACAGTGCTGCGTGTGCCGCGGGCGAGCGCGCGTGACAACGGGCCGCCTCACGGGTCAACCAGTGTGGAGCTAGTTGACTCGTGATAGTCGGCCCTGATGCAAATAAACATTCAAAATTATAAATCATTGCACGTTTGTACACGTATGCTTGTAGTTTTAGAAATGTTTCCTTATAAGTCGTACACAAAATCTCAACGTCAGACGAGCAACATACATGAACAAACGTAGTCTTGCTTGTGATCATAATCAGTCTTGCTAATATTGCCAGAATTATGATTTACTTAACAAAATGTTTTTAATTACAATTCGAAATACACAAGCAAGACGACGCACAGAGTATAAACGATTTTAGTAAGTGAACACAAATATTCCATTAACTGATTGAAGAAATTGTGATGTTTTCTGTAACGGGACTGTTCACAACGAGCACTGCAGTCATTTACACCCTGTAAACACAAGTAAGAAACAGTGAGGGTGCAATACATTCACAGCTACTCGTGTGTCGGTGCATCGGTGGCAGGTGCATTGTCTTTGTTTAAAATACATCTGTCATAAAATGTCTAAAAATAAAACACGACGGTACTGAAAGAACAACAAAAAAATATCTAAATAAATATTTGATTCTACCGGTATGTACAGGCAGCAAAAGAGTTAGGTATGCAGGATCGTCGGATATAGTTGAAGTTTAATAATAAACCGATGGATGTTGTCGAATAAAAATTAATTTTATTAATAGAAAACAAACACCTCATTTATCAAATAAAATTTCAGTCGGCAACATCCATCGGTTAATTACTAAACTTCAACTATATCCGACGATCCTGCATACCTAACTCTTTTGCTGACTTTACATAAAACAAACACAGTTATAATAACCAATTTATAGGCAGCAACGCATTCTAATAGAACAATAAATAAAATATGCGTCGGCAGGATCTGTAGCGCTCCTCTACATCTACGTGCAGCACACAACAGTTGGATGTGACCCATAGATTATACAGTCTATTATTGGTAATGTGACCCACGGGACTGTACCACATCTCACACACCTCATACAGCACGGTGAAATATTTACAACTTGTGTCAACTGTGCAGGTGGTATACTAACATCCTTATAATATCGAAAATATGTAGGCAACAGATTCGTCAATATTTAAACAGTGATTGTCAGAAAACTGTCGCTTAGTTGAGTCATGATAGTAAGCACAATTTACAGGGTACTTGAAAAAAAAGTGGCAATAATAAAACAAAAAAAATAGTTTTTCCATATTGTCCTATCATAAATAGCACCAGTTCCGACAAGTATTGTCCTCTTGTATCAGAACACCCTGTATATTGCGCGTAGTGGATGTGTATGTATGTGTGTGTCACCTGCAGGTCGGCGGAGGCGCGGCCTGGTCGCTGACGTCCAGGTCGCTGGGGTCGAGGGGCGCGGGCCCGCAGCGCGGGTGTGTATGTATGTGTGTGTCACCTGCAGGTCGGCGGAGGCGCGGTCGTGCGCGGCCTGGTCGCTGACGTCCAGGTCGCTGGGGTCGAGGGGCGCGGGCCCGCAGCGCGGGTGTGTATGTATGTGTGTGTCACCTGCAGGTCGGCGGAGGCGCGGTCGTGCGCGGCCTGGTCGCTGACGTCCAGGTCGCTGGGGTCGAGGGGCGCGGGCCCGCAGCGCGGGTGTGTATGTATGTGTGTGTCACCTGCAGGTCGGTGGAGGCGCGGTCGTGCGCGGCCTGGTCGCTGACGTCCAGGTCGCTGGGGTCGAGGGGCGCGGGCCCGCAGCGCGGGTGCCAGATGGCGGCGCCCTGGAGGAACATCTCCTCGCCGTCGCCGAAGGGGTCGCCGCACTTGCTGCAGCGCGCACACGTCGGGTGGAAGTGGTGGTTGTCACCGGCCTGCACGCATACCACATGCTTACTGCACACTGATATCCCGACAAAAGTAAGCACTTCGGGATTCATCGTCTATCTTGAGAAATACGAACGCGCGATGAAAAGATCTACAAAGATAATGTTCTTGTCTATTTTGTATTAGGTACCATGATTAAAAACTTTTCAAAGCTTTTGAGTGGCAGATGACGATCTGCGACCGGAGTAGGTATCCGGACCGCGTATGATACCCTACAAAAAAGCGCGTCAGCACAAAACTAAAAGCATTGTCTCTGTGGTGGTTACTCTGTGGTGCGACGTTCGTGGTAACTCGGAAACATGAAGATTACCGAAGCGCATACCTTTTCTGGTTTAACTGTACATATCTATTATATGCACATAAACAGACTTCGGTAAACAATTTTTTTTGTCGATTTCCTTTATAAAAATTCTAGCTTCTGCCCGCGTGAAATTTCACCCTCCCCCATTCACCCTCTTAGGACAACCCTTTCTTAGTGCATACCTACTCTTCACAAAGAAAAGAACACACCCTCCAAATTTCATGTCTCATGAAATTTCATCTCAGCGGCTTAGGCTGTGCGTTGATATATCAGTCAGTTAGGACTTTGAATTTTATATACATTATAAGATAGATGTAGGTATTATTATCGCCATTTTCCTTCGTCATACGTTGCAACACTCGCAACTAATTCTAGAACCAAAATCACATTCCGTGATGCAACGGATGCATTAACTGGGCACTGACATGTAGCTAATAGCGGCAAGTTATGTGTGTAACAATACGAACAGCGGAACAATGAGTGTACACGTCCCAATGCATGGTATCAAAACAAACGAGTCCTGTTGTGTGACGCCACAGCTGTGATGTGACGCGCCACACGTCACGGCGCCCACTACGCAACGATACTATTGTTGTTATCATTGTGAGTTACGTAACGGAATTAATCAATGATTCCTAAAGGAAACACGGAAATATAGGGATAAATATCGATAAGTAACCAGATACGAGGGAACAGGGAAAGAAGAACTTTTGAAATGCAAACAAAAGTTAACATATTATCCTATCAAGTGTTTAAAATCAACATGAAAGATGCACTGCACCTACTAAAGAACTTGTATTAGGATTATCATTTGTCATTCACCCTGGCGTTATTATAGCGGAGTTCAAATGAAATATAAAGTTTTCAGTCGTTTTAAAAGCAAGATATCCGTCGTGTCGGTAAACCACGTCGATAGCGATCGGCGATAAAGTACACAAACAGCCGCGCATGACTCACCGCGCATTGTTATGCGTACGCGCATGTAACTACTGCACAGATTGCTCGCTCTGTGGTACCAACCAAGATGCGGACTTTGAAAATAACGATTCTATCTACGAGAGAATATGATTGTATTGTATTGACGCTGAGTAGGAACATAGTATTGTGAAGAAAAAAATCGAAGTCTACTCTTAGGACACTGCCAAACACGTTAAATGCTAAAAGGCCCAAGGATAGTCTTGTAGAACACCAGGTGCAACTTCGGTAACATTTGACACATCCGTGGATCACAAGTCTTTGGCAGTGGTTTCAGAAATACAAATAAACCAGTGTTATAAGTTTCTTGGAATTCTTTTAGGGGCGAATTTATCAAGCAACAATTCATGATCTACATTGTCAAAAGCCTAGTAAAAAATCTATGTAAGCTGCGTCCTTTCGCACTGTAACATATCAAAGCCTGAAAAAAAGTTAAGATTTGTGGTGGTGCTGTTGCTGTATATGTGTGAGGGAGTACCTGCAGAACTTTGCCGGAAATGTACCGCTGGCAGTAGGCGCAACGCACGCCGTACATACGCTGGTAGTCGCGCTCGCAGTACGGCACACCCTCGCGCCCCATGTACTCGCCCTGCAGCACCGCACCGCACTCGCCGCACGCAAAGCACCACGTGTGCCATTGTCTGCACAACACAACACGCACATCAACCAAAAATTCCTCAATCTTATAAGAATAACAGAAGAGGCAACAACAGAACAGAAAGGCTACTAACTAAACTGCTAAACGATTTATAAACATAAGTTTGTTTATAATAAAAATACGTATGTTGAGGTTAAGGTATTTATCTAAGCGCCTGTGTCGCCTGAAATAAATGGATTATAAATTAACAACAGGATTAGAAAAAATACCATTGACATAAGTCACCGGGTGGGTCAACATAAATTGGGTTAACATTGTACTAAAATTCTGCCGCTCTCAAAAAACTCCCTTCGCGTGTACATTCACCAAATTATGTATGATGAGTCGGCATTACCTGCCCCTATTTCGGGACGCCAGGAACCCATTAATATTTTACGAGGTTGACCGTCCGGTCACTTTCCATAACGTCTTGTAGCAATAAATAAATGAGTCCAATTAGGCACAGAGATGGCGCGAGCGCGATTTTTAGCCCACGTGTCCTGCCGTCGTCCTGATTCATGAACCACAGCTCGCCGCCCCGACAGAAATGTGATATACCCATGACATATACCTCGGGTTACCGGGTTAAAATAATGTTAAAATAACTCATAGTAACTATAGGTACTATGAGTTATTTTAACATAATTTATAAAAGATAAACGGTGCATCACCTCACCTGTCTAATGCTACGAGAGCCTGTCCTTCTGATAATTCTTGTCTACATCCCGCACATTCTGAAATAAATACAAAGCATTACAAACTAACAATTTGCATAAGAATAAGAAAAACTGAAAAGCAAAAAATTATAAACCTTTTTTATTTAACCTTAATAACTAAGTTTTTAAACTAACGTAAGTAAATATACCTAAGTAATTTGTAGTCGGCGCCATCGAGTCACGTTGCATTGTTAATTGATTAATTGGTTATTTCTTTAAATTTAAGGTAACTTAGTGATCTTTGTTCATTGATTATTTGGCGCCGCCTCAAAATTACTTAGGTATACTTACATTAGTTTAAGAACTTAGTTATTGAGGTTAAAGAAAAAAGGTTTATAATTTTTTGCTTTTCAGTTTATTCGGCGGTTTAATTTTTTTGTTAAAAAGTTTTTATTTTTCGCTTTTTTTAGTGGGTCTGCTTATAATTTATCTAAGTTACAATGGTATAGTGTCAACTTGCTCATCGGTTTTTACAAAATCTGGGGGGCACGGGAGTGCCCCCGCCAAGACGAGCCAAGCGAAGCGCAAGGGCACAGAGGGCACTACCTACCTTTTCTCGAAGCACTTCGTCGTATTTTTAAACCTTCTTAACTTGGGTTTGGATTATACCAGATAAACAAAATTTTCGGGATATGATGTCAGTGGTTGACTTATTAAACCTATAAAGTTTCAATTGCATAGCTCTTATACTTTAGATTTTATTGATATCTAAAATACCCCGATTTCGTCACTGATGATCATCAATATTCTAAGGTTCTTCCTGAAGTCCTAGAAAGCTGAAATTTGGTATGTAAGCTAGTAATAGTACACAAACAACAAAAAAACTCTAAAACTTGGAACTTTTACCCTCCAACCCCTTGAACTAGGGGATGGAAGTTTATACGAGACTTCCGCAAATTTTGATGCAACTGTTACCGCCTTCACCACGTGGAGGTGAAATTAGTGAAAGCTTAGATTTCCACATCAGATGTTTCTGATCTTCGATTTTTATAAGTCAACAGGAAATGCCCATCAGACCGAATAACTTTTACTAAGACGTCATTCCTATATGTGTTATGGTGTAGCTGGGCTCTTGGAGTTCCCCATCAGGTGTTCCAGATCTTCAAATTTATTCTCTCAGCAGAAAATCCTCATCACGTGGAACAATTTTTGCTATGGTACCATTTTTGTATCTCTTATAGTTAAGCTGGTCTGTTTCGGTTCTGCATCAGGTGTTCAAGTTTCCAAGAAAAATTATAGCCTGAATGTTGTCCAGCCATAATAACTATACAACAAAAAAAAAAACATTCAAATCCGTCCAGTAGTTCCGAAGATCGGACGCGCAGGCCCGAGGCGTACTCTGAATACCTTAACAAATGTTCGCCGTGATTCTTTAAATTGACATAACTTTTTTATTTATGAACCGATTGACATGAAATAAACACTAAATGTTAAGTGAAGCCTACTACAATATATTAGTGTAAACCGCATCTAAATCGAATGAGCCGTTTCTGATATTAGCGCGCACAAACAAACAAACAGACAAAAAAAAATTAATTACAATTTCGGGTTCGGCATCGATATAATAACCACCCCTGCTACTTTTTTTTTATATATTTCCATTGTACAGACACCACTTTTCTACAAATTTATTGTATGTAATAATAATAATAGATTAAATAGAATTGAAATATAAAATTAATTATCCTATCCTCAGCAGGTACGACAAGATCTGTTACTCTGCACATGCGACTGCACACAATGCCACAATATTGGACAGTCGATTTTGCCAGCCACAACGCTAGGAATGCTGTTGTCACTAACGCGAGCACGACCGAGCAATGAATCAATTTGTCAATATTTTTTTGATAAAACTAGGGAGACCCCAAATAACTATATCACAAGATCAGATACGCAACGATTTTTTTTTATTTGGCCTCCACAAAGGGACTGGCCCTAATAATATACGTGCTTTGCTTTTAAATAAGCTGGCAGATGTTCTGTCACTGCCATTAACTATAATATTTAATCATCCTGTGCTTTGGGGTACTTTTCCGACTATCTGGAAACCAAAATTATGCCTATTTAGAAAAACAGTCCGATGTGAGCATTTACAGGCCCATCGCTATTCTCTACATACTTGCAAAGGTATTTAAAGCCCTAATATGCCCTGTGCTAGCTAGACATTTATCACAGCTAATAATAGACAGCCAATATGGATTTATGAAGGGGAAATCGACAGGTGACTTATGTTGAGAGCATTGTTGATGCGGTTGGTGCGCGTGTTCAGGTTGATGAAGTCTACACCGACTTCAACAAGGCTCTTGACACAGTAGACCATGACACACTCGTCAAGAAGCTCAAAATGTATGACGTTTCGGATCCTCTCTTAAGTTGGTTCTAATCATATCTGTCTGGACGGATGGTCTTGAGGTTGTGGTAAATGGCTGCTCTTCAGATTCGTACATTGATTGCAACGTCGGGAATCCCTCACGGATCTCATTTGGTTCCGCATAAATGTTCATTCTTTTCATAAATTATATTTACAAATGCTTCCCGAACTCGAATATATTCTTATTCGCTGATGAACTCAAAGCCATAAAGTCTATAAGAAATTCTGTGGACTCGGTACTATTCCAAAGCGACTTGGACCGACTGACTAAGTGGTGTGAGCACAACTACATGTCTTTGAATGTAAAAAAATGCCATCATATTATCAAATTTAAAAAATACCATACAGTCAGTTTAAAAATTGAATGGGCTCACCATTCAATTTTTAAACTGACTGTATGGTATTTTTTTGGTTTGAGGAAGTCGAAACTATACGATACCTAGGCGTTCAGTTCGATAAAAAGCTAAGTTTTGTCGAACACATTGACAAAACTATATTAAAAACATCAAAGATGCTTAGCTTCGTTATGAGAGTGTAAAAAACTTCAAAAAACCCAACGTTAAAAAAATAATGTACAACTCGCTAGTTAGAAGCTATCTCGAATTCTCGAGTATTGCAGTGTGGTTTGGTCACCTGAGTATAGGGTTCACATCAAGCGCATTGAACGGCAGCAAAATCTCAGTATGGTCATATTCCATGTGCCACGTAATCTGCCCAGAAGTTCTATTAATAGTACATTATGATACATGTGTGCTATGTTGATCATTATACTCGAGGCGATATTATTCGCGCGAGCCGCAGGCGAGAGCGATTAGAAAGCCGAGTGTATATTGATTAATGCACACGCGTTTCATACGACGTTTTTCAACACACTTGCGAGGAAAAAAAAACAGACTTGTATTGTTAAATATTAACATCTATGGAAAATGGCGGAATTATGCGGAAAATTGTTTGGGCAGTGATAATTTGGCAAAATCTTTTCGGCAAAACAAGGGGGACCCGGATGTACTAAACATGATAGAGTCGAATAGATGTTAAAGCTAGATTGTATAGAAAAAAAAATGGAAAAAAAGTCTACCCGAAACTGAACTAGTTAGGCGAGATTAATTATTTTAAAAAATACTACCAGAATACTTAATATTATTATTACCTGTTTAGAATTTGTCCCAAGTGGAAAAAACACCCTTGTAATAAAACGTCTTCAAAGTTAGATCTTATGCTTGAAATGGCTGCCTTAAAACTGCGAAAACTGACGATACTAAATATTTGGCAAATGTCATTTTGCGTAAAATGAGTTATTCCAACTGAAATATTTGACTAAATAAAAATTGGTAAAAGTACTAGTTGGTAAACAAGTTATTGTTTAAACGTTCACTTGCCAAACATTAGGTTTGGGTTACAATTATTTGTGAAGAGATTTTTTGCTAAGTAATAATTTGGCAAATGAAATTATGCGGAAAATTGTTTGGGTAGTGAAATTTTGGCAAAATCTTTTCGGCAAAACGGCAGGATCCCCTTTAATCCACTTGTGCTGTAATACCACAGATAACTATTTACTAGTCGGAGATGCGCGCTTTTTTAATCTCATCAAACCCTGCGTTCCGAATTGGGAAATAACCGAATTAGCGTGAGCGCGATAACGATAACGATGTCCCGTGAATCGTCATAGATGACGTCATGACATTCGCCGGGATCCTGCCGTTTTGCCGAAAAGATTTTGCCAAAATTTCACTACCCCGGTGCCGCGGCAGCGGCCGGCGAGTGCCAGAAACGACTAGATTATATAGAAAAAAAAATGGAAAAAAAGTCTACCCGAAACTGAACTAGTTAGACGAGATTAATTATTTTAAAAAATACTACCAGAATACTTAATATTATTATTACCTGTTTAGAATTTGTCCCAAGTGGAAAAAACACCCTTGTAATAAAACGTCTTCAAAGTTAGATCTTATGCTTGAAATGGCTGCCTTAAAACTGCGAAAACTGACGATACTAAATACTTGGCAAATGTCATTTTGCGTAAAATGAGTTATTCCAACTGAAATATTTGACTAAATAAAAATTGGTAAAAGTACTAGTTGGTAAACAAGTTATTGTTTAAACGTTCACTTGCCAAACATTAGGTTTGGGTTACAATTATTTGTGAAGAGATTTTTTGCTAAGTAATAATTTGGCAAATGAAATTATGCGGAAAATTGTTTGGAAAGTGATAATTTGGCAAAATCTTTTCGGCAAAACAAGGGAGACCCACATTCGCCATCTTGCGATAATGCCGACCATGCCCTAGAATAATATCACCGTGAGCGCTGTCAAAAATTTCAGTGTGTGTATGAGGTAGTGTCAGTGTGTGTTTTGTTTTGAGTTGCATCATCTTTAAATTAAACTAACGTGGCATTTTCGAAATTGTGCTTCTGGCTGACAGTCGCCACCTAACCAAAGAAGAAGAACTGAAGAAGAAATGTGGTGTTTATACAAAGAAATACTGTAATAATATCTTTTTTACATTGTGTAAGCACTGTGAGCGCGTTCATGAGTGTTCCGAATTGTTGCAGCTCTCAGCAGTCATAATCGTAATATCTAAATCGGAACGCATGTGAGATGATGTGAGCGATTATAGCTAATTCGGAAAGCGCCCAAAGAGACTTCATGCCAAAAGAAAAAAATCCGCGGGCTATATTTCATTTTTTTTTTTTAAATAGTCTGTATTTTCCTTGGTCGCAAAATGAACTCGCAGGGGACCACAGACAATTTAAGGTGAATGCGCAGTGGTAGACCGCGAAATTCTTAGGTTTTTTGCAATTTTCAGGTCGGTGTCAGGTTGTATCTTGATCAAAATATGATTTGCGGCTATAACAGGTACCTCTTTACAGGATTATAATCATTAGAAACATTAATACATCTTTCTAAGTTAGATTTGTTCCTTATGAAAAAATCTCTTATGGAAAAGTTCTTAAGGAACAAATCTACCTTAAGGATTAAATTCTAATGACTATAATTCTGTAAATACATATACATTATAGGTAGTCGCGAATCATATTTGATCAAGATACAACCTGATATATAATAAGGTGAATACCTTAAATTGACCGGGGTCCCTTCCGAAACCAAACGGAAAAGACCCTGACTGGCGTTCTATTATTGCGGATTCTCAATGAACGAATGTATATTTCTCTATGCCAATAGTACTTTCTAATTCCATAAATAAAACTACAATTTGACGTACAACACTACGATCAGTCTAAACATTAGCTAGTTTGTGTTTATTATATTTTTTCTATAGGCAGTTTAGCGGTTTTGTCTGTGCCATAGATTAATATATTTAAAATGAGAGTCAATGATGCTTTAATTTACACCCACCGGCGCGCGCATCGCTAGTGCTGGCCATAGGTGCTGGCTGGCTAGCACGGCGCGCGGGAAAACAAAACCAGCGCGCCATTTTCCATAAAAGTTAATATTTACAAGTCTGTTTTTTTTTTCTCGCAAGTGTGTTGAAAAACGTCGTATGAAATGCGTGTGCATTAATCAATATACACTCGGCTTTCTTATCGCCTCGTGTATAATGATCAACTTAGCACACATGTATCATAATGTACTATTTCTGCATGCCAAGATGTCATACCAACATAATGGCATTATTGTCCACTGTCTAGAATGTATGCTGCATACAAAGAGCACGATGTGAACCTTGACCTGTTTCACTCATCAGTACCTGCTCTAAAAAAGTCGCGCTTGCCATGAAATGAGTGTCTCTAGTCTAAAATAAAATATTTACCTAATCTTATATAAAACATATCTAAAATAAAATATTTACCTAATCTTATATAAAACATATCAAAAATAGAATGTTATCTAATTTAATCTAATCTAATTTAATTTAATCTAGGTATAGTATTTAATTCATTGTAACCAATTTAGCTTTATAGTTTTTTTTTATTACTATGTATAATGTATTACCTACTTGTTTTATTTAATTAATTGTGTTATTATCTGCGCATAATCTAGTGCATGCTGTGCTTTTCTGTAAGTGATGAGGAGCTTAGACTTGAGCTTGCAATGTACAAATTATAAAATAACAGTGTACTTATTGTTGAAAAGTCTAATAAATAAATAAATAATAGACCAAGTCTTGGTAACGCACATGCATTGCTCGTGAGAACTCTATTAAACGGTCAATCACCATTTGTGCCCTGCACGCGATTGGGCAATATCCGATACTTTTTGTGGAACGTTTAAAAGTGCGCGAGTTCGGCAGTAAGTACTTGACGCGGGGCTTCTGCCAGCAGGCCACCAGCCACCACACACCGGTGTGTTGTGCGGCGGGGACGCGGGGTGCGCGTCAATGTCACGGTCGCTCAAGGTCAAGGGTCAATGAGTTCGGCAGTAAGTACTTGACGCGGGGCTTCTGCCACCAGGCCACCAGCTACCACACACCGGTGTGTTGTGCGGCGGGGACGCGGGGTGCGCGTCAATGTCACGGTCGCTCAAGGTCAAGGGTCAATGAGTTCGGCAGTAAGTACTTGACGCGGGGCTTCTGCCACCAGGCCACCAGCCACCACACACCGGTGTGTTGTGCGGCGGGGACGCGGGGTGCGCGTCAATGTCACGGTCGCTCAAGGTCAAGGGTCAATGAGTTCGGCAGTAAGTACTTGACGCGGGGCTTCTGCCACCAGGCCACCAGCTACCACACACCGGTGTGTTGTGCGGCGGGGACGCGGGGTGCGCGTCAATGTCACGGTCGCTCAAGGTCAAGGGTCAATGAGTTCGGCAGTAAGTACTTGACGCGGGGCTTCTGCCACCAGGCCACCAGCCACCACACACCGGTGTGTTGTGCGGCGGGGACGCGGGGTGCGCGTCAATGTCACGGTCGCTCAAGATCAAGGGTCAATGAATTCGCGTCTTCTGCGAACTCATGGAAAGTAGAAAGCGTTCGCTAAAGCCCATACATATTCAAGTCCTTCGACATAGAATTCAGTTCCTTTGTTGTGTCGCTCTACTTGACGATGACCTGTTCTGTCTAACGGCTATGACCTAACAATAAAATAATTAGTGTGTGTGTGTGTTTTAGTGTAATTATTATAATGTTGTATGTACCAGGCCACTCTGAAAGTATTGCGAAAAAAAAGGTGTTATGCATGAGAGACTGGATAGTTATAATCTATTTTGAAAATATGATTATTTGTAAGTAATAAATTAATCGTTTAAAAAACATTAGAAAAACACGCTTTTATAAATGCACGTAAAAACAAAAAAGAAACATCGTGTTCAAAGTTCATTACGTGGCCTTTCTCACAAGAGTCACAAGTGCAAACACGACTATGGTACGATATTCTATCATGGAATGCCAGTGCCTATCTTCCGGCTTCATCATCA
Organism: Oligia latruncula; assembly: GCA_948474745.1. Lineage (NCBI taxonomy): Eukaryota > Metazoa > Arthropoda > Insecta > Lepidoptera > Noctuidae > Oligia > Oligia latruncula. Next base: position 366,490 of record OX419705.1, read on the forward strand.
GACCTTGAAACCTAATCGTGGTCAAAGTTCATTACAAGACTTTTCTAAGAAATCCAAAACAGCTATAATACGATTTTCCATCATGAAGTTCCAGTTCATATCTTCCGGCTCCATCATCAGATCAGTTCGACAGTACCATATTATTGTATTGTCATCAGAACTACATACAGCTGCCAATTTTCATTACGCTACGACCCTTGGAAGATGGTTAAATTAGTTACCTTAGAGTCCATTACATAGTTAGTTACATACAGGTCGACCTAATAAAAGCGTGTTAAAAATAGGTATTATTTGTTTTATTTGTAAAAAAAAAAACTAGGGTGGGGTCAGCTTACAGTCTAACCGGATGCAGCTGAATACCAGTATCTTACATGGAGCGACTGCCTATCTGACCTCCACAATCCAGTTCCTGGGTAATACAATACCCCTTGGTAAGACTGGTTGTCAGACTTTCGGGCTTCCGATTACCCGTAACGGCTGTGAAAGATCAACGAATGACAGCCGGGACCAACGGCTTAACGTGCTTTCCGAGACACGGAGGGGTCACGGTAGTTAAAGATGGTCACTCATCCACAGCCAACCGCGGCAAGCGTAGCATAACCTGATCGATCGACCTGTGCGGTATGGGACCAAACCTGAAATCGCGAAAAAAAAATCAGCTGTTCCCTACATTTATGTTCGTAAAACTCGTCAAAATGTAGGGAACAGCTGATTTTTTTTCGCGATTTCAGGTTTGTCCCATAGTAAAAGTTGTTCATAATGATGAGTACAATGACCTCTTAAGAGGTTGCTGGTGTTTTACCAATAACCCTGTATAAAGTCGAACATATAACCTCCTCCTTTTTGGAAGTCGGTTAAAAAATCTGTTCAAAGGGATAGAATTTTCGTCGCCGGAAGATGCGCTGTCAACGTTCGAGCAGGCTGTAAACGAGGTGTCTGCGGCGGACTGGAAAAAGTGTTTCAAAAACTGGTTCAGACGCATGAAACTTTGTATAGAGGCTAGTGGAGAGTACTTTGAAAAGATTTAATAAAAAAATATTTACTTGAAGAATATTTTTTTTTTTTTTCGCAAAACCTTCTGAGTGTCCCACATATTTATAGTATTTTTAAGTTATATCAATATTGTATTATTGTATGTGTATGTTTTTATGGGCTTTGATGCCTGAAATAAATGATAAATAAATAAATAGTTTCTCTTGTAGATCATAGGTTAGCTAGCTAGGATAACACATAAAACTATTTCGTCAGACATGCACTCAATAATATCCCACCAAAAACATTTTCATGTAAAATGTTGCCAAGACGAGACCGAGTTGGAAGCAGGCGGGACCCATTTGAAAATATAATAAAAATGGTATGGGTCCCGCCTGCTTCCAACTTTTATTTAATTTATAAAATGGGCTTATTTTTAGCTTTTCAGTTCTTTTAACTTAAGTTTTTTACCGCAGTCGGGTTTTTTATTTTTTTTAATACCTTTTGAAGCTACGGCGCTGAGCAGACCATTTGCATAGAAAACTATTTTTAACTACATGATAACAAAGATCAAATAGCATATACCTTTGACCAATGTCAAGTTGACATCATTGTAATAGCCTGGGCATTTCTTGAAATCAACGTGATTTTATTTACTATTGTATGGAACAGCTAATTATTTTTTTAATAACCGACGAAAAATTTCAACGCACGTAGGTCCAGAATCAAGTAGTGAATGGTAAGAGTATACATATAACAGAATCAAGTAGTGAATGTTAAGAGTATACATATAACAGAATCAAGTAGTGAATGGTACGTGTATACATATAACAGGTTGCGCCTCAATGTCCCTGCCACCCTGTATATCAATGACTTTTATATTTATGTCATGTATGCTCACACACACTCACAAACTTTTATATTTATGTCATGTATGCTCACACACACTCACAAACTTTTATATTTATGTCATGTATGCTCACACACACTCACAAACTTTTATATTTATGTCATGTAAGCTCACACACACTCACAAACTTTTATATTTATGTCATGTATGCTCACACACACTCACAAACTTTTATATTTATGTCATGTAAGCTCACACACACTCACAAACTTTTATATTTATGTCATGTATGCTCACACACACTCACAAACTTTTATATTTATGTCATGTATGCTCACACACACTCACAAACTTTTATATTTATGTCATGTATGCTCACACACACTCACAAACTTTTATATTTATGTCATGTATGCTCACACACACTCACAAACTTTTGCCTTTATAATATTAGTGTGATATACACATTGTCAGAAAGTCGTACCGTTCTGGTCGTGTGGAGTGGCGGAGCCGGGCCGGGCGGGGTTCGCGGCGTGCGGCTCGCGCACGGGCGACGCGGCCGCGACCTGCGCGGGCGCCGAGCGCGCCGTCTGCCGCTGCGGCGCCGCCACGCAGCCCGAGCACACCACCTCCGCGCCTGTGTACGTCACCTTCTCGCCGGACGGGAATGCGCGTCTGTGGGCAACGCGGACATCGTCAATATTGAACAAAAAGCGATCACATTGGGATTCAAATACGGTCAGGATCATCCTCTAACAGTTAGGAACAAAAAATTGTGATAAAAATATAATAATATTATTTTTACAATCAATGAAAGAAAATTTAAAACTCATTAAAAGTACACTTTGTAAACAAGGATCAGTATTAAGGCTCCTACAAACAGGCGCGACGCGCGATAAAATCGCGCACGACACAAAGCCACGGCAAGTCGCGCAACGAGCGCGAGCGGTGCCTTTGAGTCGCGCGCGAGTATATCGCCTTTACAAATTAGAAGGAGCCTTTACAAATTAGAGGATTATATCCAAGATAAGAATACTTGGAAATATGCTGGTCCTGCTCCATAGGACAATTTAGTCTAGACAAAATCAAACTGATTGCTAATTTAATTCATATTTTTTAAATTTCTATGACATTGATTTTTACATTCTGTGACTACTGTAACACTCACTTGTTAACGTTTTATGAAAATCATCTACTTTTACAATATCTATACATATAATAAAACAGTAAAAAACTGTGTCTGTACCTTGAATATATTAAAAAAAAAATAACTGAGGGGGGTTTAGAAACAGTAATAGAGCACGAATCAAAAAAAAAAATTCTGTCTGTTTGTCTGTTAGTTTGTACACTAATCTTCGGAGCTACTGGACGGATTTGAATGATTTTTTTTTGTTGTATAGGTATTATGTCTGGGCAACATATAGGCTATAATTTATCATGGAAACTTGAACACCTGATGCAGCACCGCAACAGACCAGCTAAACTATAAGAGATACAAAAACGGTACCATAGCAAAAATTGATCCAGGCGATGAGCATTTTCTGCTGAGAGAATAAATTTGAAGATCTGGAACACCTGATGTGGAACTCCAAGAGCCCAGCTACACCATAACGTCCATAACACATATAGGAATGACGTCTTAGCAAAAGTTGTTCGGTCTGATGGGCATTTCCTGTTGACTTATAAAAATCGAAGATCAGAAACATCTGATGTGGAAATCAAAACTATCACTAATTTCACCTCCACGTGGTGAAGGCTGTAACAGTTTAGGACTGATTTTCGATGACGATGGTATATCATTGAAAATTTGACTCTACTGGCCAAAACTCCCATTTATTTTCTTTTAACGTGAAGAAATGCTCATGCATTCTGCACTACCACGGGGAGATAGTACAGTTATGTGGGACTCTAACCCACTAAAACTTCACGGTGTCCTCCTCTGCCGCTTACGGCGGGAACATGGGCACGCGTTAGCACTCATCCGTGAACCCGCCGCGGCTGTCCGTCACCGGACCCTCCTCTGGGGAGTACTCCCCATCACCGGCGCACCAGAACACATAGCACGCCGTGACCACCCCAGGGACCAAACCAGCACATGGGCGCCAGACGACCCCGTGTCTGGGCACCCTTGGTAGGGGAGCAGTCACTTAGATTTTAATTGATCAGGTATCTTCACAATAAAACTATAACCATGCCTAGAAAGAGGTCAAATCTTTCCCAATGTTCCAAAGGAGCTAAAAGATTGCGGGTCATAGATCCCAAGAATCTACCGAAGAGGGTCAGGAGAGACTTGGTGCTGTTCGAGAACATCAGGTTGCAACTAGCTCCTTAGAAACCTCTTCGGATCGCGAACCACGCCTGTGTTCTCAGCGTATTTACGCATCTACATCCAGGTCTCTAGAGACCAGTGAAGAATATGATGCGCGACTGACCGCTGATCGTGAATGTCACGCATTATCTCGCGAGTCGGAGACGTTCACACATAGAGAATTGCGCTTGAGTTCTCAGCATATCTACGCATCTGCTTCTAGGTCTCTAGAGACAAGTGCGGAACGTGATGCGCGAGTGTCCGCTGATCGTGAGCGACATGCATTGTCTCGCGAATCGGAAACGTTTACCGATACAGAATCACGCTTGAGTTCTCAGCGTATTCGCACATCTACTAACAGGTCTTTTGAAACAAGTGATGAACGTGAGATTATCATACATTGTCCCGAACACGCACACAACAAAATATTCATAATCAGTTAGAAAGTGAGAAAAAAAGAATTGCTGGAGTACGGCATGAAGAGACAGATTAAGAAGAGCGCAACGAACGTTTGAATTCTGATCGACTTCGACATTCTCTGAACAGAATGTCGATATCATCTGAAGAATCGGATGTGTCTCAAGATATAGCCGTAGGGCATGGCGACCTTTCTTGGGTTGATAAGGAACGGAGTGCATTTACGTATACTCCTATGATTGACTACGCCACATATTCCGCCATCGGAGGTATGGTTCAAAATTGTACTTTTTGTGAAGCTGTTAAATGGCAAAAAGAAACAAACGGTATGTGTTGCTCAGGTGGGAAAGTACATATTGAAATATTACAAAATCCTCCAGAAATATTAAGATCACTGCTAATCGGTGACCATCCACAGTAAAAAAAAAACATTTCTTGGACAATATACGTTCGTACAATAATGCCTTTCAAATGACATCTTTTGGTGCGAAACAGATTTCAGAAGGCCCATTTATGCCAACATTCAAAGTGCAAGGCCAAGTTTACCACCTTATTGGTTCATTATTGCCGGAAAATTACGTCTCGAATCGTCTCGCGCATCCCGTTGTTTTCCAGTCCCCGGGCTCTTAGAATTCGACATCAGACGTTTCAGATCTTCGATTTTGACGACCCCGTTGTCGCTGGCATAAGCAACAGGATCCGCGTACGAAGTCGCGGGCAGAAGCTAGTTTGTAAATATGTGAGCAGTCTATACGGCACAAAATCATTTGACTGCGGCCAGCTGTGGGTAAAAAAATAAACGTATCGATGTGTTCCCGCTAGGGCAGCACCGACTAGTGAGACGAATTCTTGTCGCCGTGTATGGAAACAGCTCCAAATGGTCACAGATTTGCATATTTACTTATCTATAATCAGTTGCCTATTCAGCATCAGCTATGGGTATAATCATCCGCACAAGTGCACAACAAGCCTTTTTAACCAACTTCAAAAAAGGAGGAGGTTCTCAATTTGACGGTGTTTTTTTTTTTTGTGTGTTTGTTACGCGATTACTCCGCCAATTGAGGACCGATTTTCAAAATTCTTTTTTTGTTCGAAAGGGTATACTCTCGTGGTGGTCCCATTTTCATCAAGTTGGAATCTGATGAGAGGATCCCATGGAACTGAATAAGTATATTTAAATGGTAATATTGAAGCACTTGATCAACACGCGGCTTTGAGTAGGCACGGGTTGTCCAGCGGGCGGGTAGTCGTGCGTAGTGTGTGCTTACAGAGGGAGACGCCTGATACTCACTTGCATCTCGCACAGGTGAAGCACTTCTGATGGTAGGTGTTGCCGAGCGCGGAGACCACCTCGCCCTCCACGTACTGGTTGCAGGCGGCGCAGCGCGTGCCGAACGCGCGCTGATAGTCCTGCGGGCAGTAGTAGTGGCCGTCCTTGCAGAAGAAGCCGCCGCGCGCCAGCGACGCGGCACACGTGCGGCACGTGAAGCACGCCGTGTGGAAGTACTTGTCCGACACGCGCAGCACCTCGCCGCTGCACTTGCCGCCGCACGACGCGCACACCACTTTGCCTGCAGAACAAAAATAAACATTTTATTATAATATATCTCGTAATTAACGCCCAGGTCGCGGTCGAAGTCACCTCATTTGGAGCACAATATTGCGTTTCATACAGAATCTAAAATTATCATTTTCATCATCCGCAGCCCGACTTCAGTCACTGCTGGCCATAGGCCTCTCTTTTCTTGTGCCTATCCCTACGCTCTTCTGGTAGTCTCATTCAGGTTTTGCCCGCGATGGCAAAAATCATCATCAATATCATCATCATCATTTCAGCCGAAAGACGTCCACTGCTGGACATAGGCCTCCCCCAACCACTTCCAATAATGTCGTCCACAAAAATACTGTCAAAAATAAAATTCCCTATAGAACCGCCTTCAGGACCTGCAGCAGGGCTGCTGATAAAGCTGTGATACAATTAATTAACCCTATCGAGTAATTCAAGTTAAATAGGAGCATAAAAAAAACACTACAAACTGAAAAATAACTTTAATTTCGGAAGTCGGTGTCTTAGGGATCAGTATTTTAGTTTTTGCCACCGACTTCCGAAATTAAAGTTATTTTTCAGTTTGTAGTGTTTTTTTTTTTTCAGTTTGTAGTGTTTTTTTTGGAAGTCGGTTTTTTTTTGTTAAAAAGTTTTTATTTCTCGCTTTTTAGTGGGTCTATTTATAATTTATCTAAGTTATGAGTACAATAGCCTAATGTCAACTTGCCCATCGCCTTTATATAAAATATTCCTTTTCTCGATGCAGGGACGTTAATTGTTGAGGAGTTCTCCTTTTATTAGTTTTTAGATTAGATGCTGATAATCCTGGCTGCAGCATCAGGCCAGACTTATGTCAACATTGCATTGAACTTAAAATTAGTCCTGTTTAAAATGAGCCCAAACACGACTACGGTGCTGTAATTTAAAGGTTTGTACTTTTTCTGAAGCTCCTGGCTTCAGCATCAGGTCTTCGGTGTTCCTCAGTAACAGTACGTTTATCCACACATCGAGCCCTTTTCAATGAGCCTAAACACGATATATCTGCTGTTAGTTGTCGAGGAGTTAGGTACTCTGCAGACTATCCTGACTGCAGCATCAGGTCATGACTTGATGATCATGAGACCAAATGTGGCAAATGCCCTATCAAACATCAAAACAATTTACTAAAACAGTCCTTGCCTGTTCGAGTAACTTCTTACTGTAAAGGAGTTGTACCTTCCATCATCAGCCCAGCTACCTGAGATGGTGACAACCATACACAAATACACAAGATACTTCATAAAATATGCGAAAAACAATAAGTGAGCCTATAAAATTTGAGGGTTGCCCTCGATTTCTCTAAGATCCCATCATCAGATCCTAACTTGGTAACTCCACCTCAGAACTATCTACTTTCGAACAAAAAAAGAATTTTGAAAATCCGTCGACAATTGGCGGCGTATTCGATGAAAAAAAAAAAAAAAAAAAAAAAAAAAAAAAAAAAAAAAAAAACCCGATCATAGTACCTCCTCCTTTTTTTTAAGTCGGTAATTAGAGTTCCCGGAGCAACCCGATTGATCGATGGGATCGCATAAGAGGTACCTACATACAGAAGGGTCGTTGTATGCGCCATGCGCTCACATCCACATAAAGCGATGAACGAACGAGCATCAACAAGACGTTTCTCCTCACGAAGTTATGAAAGTAGCCCTTCTGTGATTCTGTCGCTTCCCATTGGATATAAAAAAATAAATTTAAAATTTAAAAACCCCCGACACAAAATAATAAAAAATTAAGGTATCCCTGCAAAAAGCATGAAATAAAATTTTATTTAAATAGAAGTTCATATAGAAGTCGGGGGACCGTTCTGTGGAACACCTTCTATTCTAAGAGGTCCCCCGACTTCCATATGAATTTCTATTTAAATAAAATTTTATACCGAAAAAAAAAATAGGTTTTTAAATTTTTAATTTTTGCATTAGAATTTATTTAATTTTCAAGTTTTTAGTTTTCATTTCGTTAGTTAATATTCCTCATTCCCTTTCAATAAAGTGTACATTATTCTACTTGTCAAGCCCTTTTATTTGATATCTATATTGAAGGAGTTGTGAAAAAAAAAGTAATTCGCCATTTTGTGGCGGCGGCCATCTTAGACCGATTTTCATCAAACATAGCTAAGAACACTCCCGACTAATTCACCTTTCAAACAAAAAAAAAAGATAATTAAAGTCGGTTCATCCGTTTGGGAGCTACGATGCCACAAACAGACAGACACACACACACACACCCCCACAGACACGTCAAACTTATAACACCCCGTCGTTTTTGCGTCGGGGGTTAAAAAGGGTCGCCATTATCTAACCGCGGTCAATAAAAAGCGATTGTAATAAATAAGCAGCAATGGTGTGGGGTCAACTCGAAGCAGGCAGAACGCAGAGAGATGCAACAAGAGATGACGCCCACGGATGCACACGCACACTTGCATACATTTTTACAGAGCTGTTCGTGCGATGCGACCACCGACATCGACCAGACGGCTCGGCGACGGCGACGTCAAGAGATTATAATCGACTTTCTGGAAGGCTTTTTTTCTGACAGAATGCATTTAGAACTCCCCCACTCTCCCTCTTTATTATAATTTTTATTTGCTGTTTCTTTTTATTAACTAAGTACCTACTCAAGCTGTTTTAATTCTCTTTATGGTTGATGATTTTGGTGCACAGTAAAGCTCCAATGAGTTTATGTTGGCAGTGGCACCAACTTAAACGTATGTACTACTGAATAAATGAATATATTACGAGTACATAATTAAAAAAAAAAATAACTGGTTCGACAAAATTTTATTGTGATGACGATGAGTTCTTTCATCTCTGGTACGGAGATTAAAAGATAGAACTGCTGCTCTCATAGAATAGCTAGAAGTATATGTATATAACAAGAGATCTTTATGAAGCATTTGATTGTGTAAATCCTTTAGGTAAACTTGCGCTCAGTTTAGTGAAATTTTAATTCCAAAGCGGCAAGTAAAATTTAATTATGTCAATTCACCGGTTAAAAGTACAAACAGGGTTACAAAAAAAGGTACAATAATCCGTACGTAAATTATGTTCGGAACTGGCTCTTCCACAAGGAAAGGACCTCATGCTCAGCAGTAGCATTTACGACCACTGGACCATAGCATAGGCACACGATGGTTGATGGTGGTCTAATTTCATATTTGGATGTAAAGAAGTACTCCAATTTTGCAGCAGGTGCTCTTACCACAATCGCGCCAGCAGAAAATAGCTATAATCGTAACGCACGAATCGATGTAGACTTATAGAGCAATAACATAATATGTATATATAACTTAATATGTATATATATATATATGTCGCATTCGGCAATTGACGTTTACAACAAAACAAGGCACGCCACCTAGCGGCAACTATCAAGACTGGAGTTGGCGTGTTTTGACAGAGTCGGGACGTTTCCGTTCGGTTACGAGGTTAAAGAGAACGCGTCAAGTGGCGCATTCCTTATCCCGGTGATCGAGCAGGCAGACGCTTCGGAACTGTCCTACGTTTTGTTGAAACCATCATCATGATATAACCCTGTTATCGTCTAATAGTAGTTGAGTTGTGTACCTACAGTGTGTGATTAATTCGATAGTGTGATTAATTCGATAGTGTGATTAATTCGATAGTGTGATTAATTTGTTCGTAAAATTATAATCTGATTTGAACTGTAGACAGTTTATCTATTGCGCAATAACTAACACTGCCCATAGTACGCCCACACTAATTAAAATATGCCTGATGATGACGAGAGAAACATATACCCCCTCTCCGTCATATAATAACATAATAAGATGGACTCGTATTATGAGTCAATCTAACTAATCACATTCTGTAGTGTATTGAAAGGTATATCTTGGTGATAGTGGTAGTGTACGTCTAACTAACTAAGCAAAAGCTGCGTATAATTACTGCAGCTTTAACTACCACGGGTCATTTAATAAACACCTCTATGTCATAGGAGTAACAGACAGTCCGCTGTGCAGGGCCTGCATGGAGGATGACGAGACAGCGGCACATGTGCTTCTAAACTGCCCGGTGCTCGCCACGTACAGGGCAAAGTACTTCGGTAACCCAGGTACCCTACGTGAGACGGTCAGTAATATCAAGGCGTTGCTAGTCTTCCTTGACGAGCTGGGGTGGATCGAATAATCGATTTTCCCACCCGTACGCAAAATATGCGCTTTGACGTGGAGTTGCGGAAACCAGCCCGTATTACCTAGTGGTAGTGTAACAGTTGACGACTGTGGAAGTCATCACACATCGAACAAATAAATCTCATAAACTATGATGTCACGCTTACAATCCGCTGGGGTGAGCAGAGGGTGTATTTGTACTGTGTACCCTATTGTCGGTCAATGACAATGCAGCAATGCGATGGGGGACGACGACGAGCTTATTGCTATTTATTGGACGCCGAACTAATCCTGTTTATGGCTCATGATTATTCGACAATATCATGTTACTGATTCGCTATATGGAGGGTAGACTAAAGTTATCTAATCTTTCCAAACGAATGTTCTCATAATGCTAATAGATCTACATGTACGTGATTCACTTCTTATCATTGAAGTTTAATTTAGAATAGTAAGTTCATATAGGACTACACATCTCATTAATAAAATTGATATGTGTCTTTGTCAGTAGTCGCTTCACTAACCTATACAAATAGGACATATAGCAACTCAAACTCAAAGCATATATTTCAATTAAACCTTGTACAGGCACTTTTGAATTGTCAAAATTAAATAGTCTGTCAGTTAGTCAGAAAGTTGAAGCTAGTTGCCCATTCCAAAACGTAGATCTCTATGGAGAAGAACGGACAAGAAACTCCATGGACACTCTTTTAAATCAAGATATTACAAAATCCTGGGTACATTATTCATGTTGCTTCTATATGTGAGAACAATGTAAAAAAAAAAAAGACAAATGAAGAAACAATTCAAAATATAAGATTAAAATTTATAAAACCCCCGACAAAAATAAAATTAAGGAATCCCTACAAAAAGCATGAAATAAAAAAATAAATTTAAAAAAATCTTATGGGAAGTCGGGGGACCTCAGAATAGAAGATGTTCCACAGAACGGTCCCCCGACTTCCATAAGATTTTTTTAAATTTATTTTTTTATTTCATGCTTTTTGTAATTCCTTAATTTTATTTTTGTCGGGGGTTTTTTAAATTTTTAATTTAATTTTTTATTTCATGCTTTTTGTAGGGACTCCTTAATTTTTGTATTTCATTTCTTTTATTTTCTTCCGTTTTAAGATTCTGGTAATTTGGTGTTTAATCAGGTTTTTTATCCGTCAAAAAATATTGATTAATTTATAGTTGAAGAATAATTTTTAAGACTAAACAGATTTTTTTGTTTTATTATATTTTTCAAGTTTTTAATTTTCATTTCGTTAGGTAGTTAATATTCCTCATTCCCTTTCAATATAGTGTAAATTATTCCACTTGTCAAGCCCTTGCATTTGATACCTTTAATGAAGGAGTTGTGAAAATAAAATGTAATTCGCCATTTTGTGGTGGCGGCCATCTTGGATTTGAAATTTTTGATAGTGTATAGTATTCTACTAGTCATGCCCTTTCATTTGATACCCATATTGAGGAAGTTGCGAAAAAAAAAATGTAATTCGCCACTTTGTTGTGGCGGCCATCTTGGATTTAATTTTTTTTTTATAGTGTATCGTATTCTACTATTGAAGCCCTTTCATTTGATACCCATATTGAGGGAATTGTGAAAAAATATGTTATCCGCCATTTTGTAGCGGCGGCCATCTTGGACCGATTTTCATCAAACATAGCTAAGAACACTCCCGACTAATACACCTTTCAAACAAAAAAAACTAAATCAAAATCGGTTCATCCGTTCGGGAGCTACGATGCCACAGACAGACACACACACACACACCCCCACACCCCCCCACACACACACACACACACACACCCACAGACACGTCAAACTTATAACACCCCGTCGTTTTTGCGTCGGGGGTTAAAAACCGCGTTCAAGTCAAAGTAACACACGTCACCATAGTCGATTATAGGGAAAATCAAAGTCTGCACAAGCATGGTTTTCGTCTTAGCAGGCAAAAAGTTCCTCAGACGATACAGGGATCGCAGAGTACCGTTGACCCTTTGACCAACACTAAAGACCTGGCGTTGCCAGCTAAGTGTAGAGTCAAGATGCAAACCGAGATCTTTCACAGTAGGGGTAATGGGTATGACGGTACCATTGAAAATAAGAGGAGGAAGAGAGCTAAGCGTCACCCTACCCATCATGCGTGAGCTTCCAATTAAAATGGCCTGACACTTCGAGGGGTTTATAAAGGCGAAAGTTTGTGAGTGTGTGTGTGTGTTTATGTTTGTTACTTCTTCACGCTCAAACGGCTGGACCTGGAAGTATTCAATTAAAACTTGATTGAATAAAATAAAAAAAAAGTTATGATCGTAATGTCAGAAACACTAAAAAAAAGAATTTAATAATAATGTATTTATTTATCCCACAAAGTACAATTACAGTAAAATATAGGTGTTACAAAAATATTGTAGGTACTAGGACTTGTGGGGGGAGTCAGGAATACAAACTAGGATACCCTGTGCTATGGACTCCTGGCCCCCCTCGCCAAGATTGGAATTTTCACAAATAATTGCACGTAACAAAAAAAGAAAACAATAATAACAAAAGAAAAGGTACTAATAAAACAAAAGGGAAAAATAAAAATGCATGTGCGTGTTTTGTTAGCGTGTGAAGTGTAAGTGTGAAGTGGAAAGTGTCATGTTGTGTGTGTGGGGGGGGGGGGGTTGGGGGGGGGGTTGTGGGGGTGGGGGGGGGGTGTGTGTGAGAGAGAGTAAGATAGTGTAGTTGTGTGTGCGTATGAAGGTGGATGTGTATACGAATGTGTTCGTGAGGGATGGCTGTATGTATTTTATGAAAACGCTAAACTAGGATAAGATTGTGAGCAGTTTTTCAGTTTCTTCATAATCAAGTTCTAAAAGCCACTGTGTAAGCTTCTTTTTACATTCTATCTAAGACAAATTAACAATTGCAAGAATTTTGTTAATTTTAGCTTGCTCTGAAATTGAAGAAATTCTGGGCAAAAGATGTTTTTACCGGATTTTTTTCACAGACTTCATAAAATCGTCTGGTATTAGCCTTCTGCTTAGCTGTAGAAACGTCTATATAGGAATGTTTTTTTATAACTGTTAATAGATATAATCATCCAACTTGTAATATGCTTGTCTACATAGTGTGCGTTTAATGCATGTTTTAAATTTCTTCTCATTTAATTGAAGAATATCGAGTGGTATTTTATTATAACATTTTACACAGTAACCCTAAAAAGAAATTTTTACTTTAGACAATCTGAAACGCGGTTGATCTAATTTGTCCCTATTTCTTTCTAGTGTTAAAATTATGCCTGTCACTTATCTTACTAAAAAGGTGTAGATTTTTTCGAACGTACATAATGTTTTCATATATATATTGACAAGGAACCGTCATGATGTTAATTTTTTCAAACAGTTCCCGTAGAGATTCGCGTCTGCTGAGCTTGTAGATGGCTCTGACAGCCCTCTTTTGCAGAATGAAGATAGAATCAATATCTGCAGCCCGTCCCCACAACAAAATACCGTAAGACATGATGCTATGAAAGTAACTAAAATAGACCAGTCTCGCGGTCTAACACACCAACACCAACACCTCGCTAACCTACTTCTCGTAATAGACCAGTCTCGCGGTCTGACACACCAACACCAACACCTCGCTAACCTACTTCTCGTAATAGACCAGTCTCGCGGTCTGACACACCAACACCAACACCTCGCTAACCTACTTCTCGTAATAGACCAGTCTCGCGGTCTAACACACCAACACCAACACCTCGCTAACCTACTTCTCGTAATAGACCAGTCTCGCGGTCTGACACACCAACACCAACACCTCGCTAACCTACTTCTCGTAATAGACCAGTCTCGCGGTCTGACACACCAACACCAACACCTCGCTAACCTACTTCTCGTAATAGACCAGTCTCGCGGTCTGACACACCAACACCAACACCTCGCTAACCTACTTCTCGTAATAGACCAGTCTCGCGGTCTAACACCAACACCAACACCTCGCTAACCTACTTCTCGTAATAGACCAGTCTCGCGGTCTGACACACCAACACCAACACCTCGCTAACCTACTTCTCGTAATAGACCAGTCTCGCGGTCTAACACACCAACACCAACACCTCGCTAACCTACTTCTCGTAATAGACCAGTCTCGCGGTCTGACACACCAACACCAACACCTCGCTAACCTACTTCTCGTAATAGACCAGTCTCGCGGTCTAACACACCAACACCAACACCTCGCTAACCTACTTCTCGTAATAGACCAGTCTCGCGGTCTGACACACCAACACCAACACCTCGCTAACCTACTTCTCGTAATAGACCAGTCTCGCGGTCTGACACACCAACACCAACACCTCGCTAACCTACTTCTCGTAATAGACCAGTCTCGCGGTCTGACACACCAACACCAACACCTCGCTAACCTACTTCTCGTAATAGACCAGTCTCGCGGTCTGACACACCAACACCAACACCTCGCTAACCTACTTCTCGTAATAGACCAGTCTCGCGGTCTGACACACCAACACCAACACCTCGCTAACCTACTTCTCGTAATAGACCAGTCTCGCGGTCTAACACACCAACACCAACACCTCGCTAACCTACTTCTCGTAATAGACCAGTCTCGCGGTCTGACACACCAACACCAACACCTCGCTAACCTACTTCTCGTAATAGACCAGTCTCGCGGTCTGACACACCAACACCAACACCTCGCTAACCTACTTCTCGTAATAGACCAGTCTCGCGGTCTGACACACCAACACCAACACCTCGCTAACCTACTTCTCGTAATAGACCAGTCTCGCGGTCTGACACACCAACACCAACACCTCGCTAACCTACTTCTCGTAATTGATTTGTGAATAGCTTATAAAAGAACATCGTGTTTTCATTCTAAAAGGAAACACTTTATTAAAGCGACGTTCAACTCAACTCTCGGAATTCAATTGAAAACACAAACAGAATGTATGAATGGAGTTGTGTATGTAATGCAAAAGGTTGCCTGCAGTTATTTGCTCAAAGGTATCACGTAATTGGGTCGGCGGGGCACGCTGCCGGCGCGGCGGGAGGTCGTGTGGCGATGTGGCCCCCGCACGCTGCTGCATTGCACTCGACGTTAACATCCACATTAATTCAACAGCACGCAGGGGACCGCCATGTTACACATACACCAAACTTATCAACGATTCATGCAATATTCGCAAGTTTGGAGCGAGGCTCCCCAGAGTCGTAGAGAATCAGAACCTAACACAACTCAAATCAAGAGCTTATATCAACGATATAAGAATGCTTGTGTAGTCCCACTTTGACCTGGAACATAATACTTACCAAAGTAGGTACCTATAGATACATATATCCCACCAAAAACCTTTTTATGTAAAATGTGTCCAAGACGAGACCACATATGGGTCGGACTGTCAAAAAGTTGTCAGATCTCATGTAGAGCCAAGCTTCTAATTCTACACGCCCTAACTCTACAAGCCTTAACTTCACAAAATCGACACCTTAGTCAAAATATGAGGTTTGGCCGTTTCGTTACTACAAGAACTATTGTATAGTGTATAGCAGAAAAGTAATGAACAGTGAATAATTTGTTTCATCTTACGCCCATGTGATGGTAGGTGCCCTTGCGCTTCGCTTGGCTCGTCTTGGCGAGGGCACAGATTCTACGCTTCGTAGCAAGCTCGTAGACGGTATGGATTACAGTATAATTTAGAAGGGACCAACGACTGAGTTTGTATATTACATGCTAAACAAAGCTTTTGTAATGAAAAATAATAAAGAGTGCAATGAACTGCGGCTGTTATAAATTGTAGTACATTATGGTCACGAGACGTCGGCGTCGGGTCGCGTGAGGGCTGCTCGCGAGACATGCGCCGTGTGGCGACACGACTCCTAGACATAAGCGATGCAGTGAGACAAGATGTAACGGCGCTTGCACTGCCTCGTATAGACGAGAAGACAAAGTAAGCACAATAAGGAGCATCACACCAGAGAGTGCTTATACATATTACATATATAGTTTCTATCTACCTACTTATTACATATATAGTTTCTATCTACCTACATATTACATATATAGTTTCTATCTACCTACTTATTCCACTCACATTGATAAGTTGGCTGTATAAGATCTTGCAAAGGTTTTACTTAGGCCGGCCGGATATCATGTTTTTGAGGGAACAATCCAAAACCAAGTCCGAAAAATGGCCACACTTCTACAACTGCTGCTGAAGTCCCAGCAATTGAACACAGAAACATCTTTGCTATGTCGATTGTATCTGAGATTTGAATAGCCATCTTTTTTGAGATTCAATTTTTGTACGTATATCCCCCGTTGTGTTGTGTATGAGGTGTGCGCTCACCGGTCGCGGTGAATTGGACGTGGGTCGCCGCCTCTATGCTCTGACGTCACGGGCCCCCACACTATGTGGCACAAGGATCTATTCATCACGCTCATCAAACTACCTGATCGTAGCCATTTATATATTATTTTATAATGTGACCCCAAAAGAACAATGAAAACAATAGTGTCGTATAGTTATGTATGGTAATTCATGCTATGCCTGACAACTTGCAAGAGAAAAATATATGGAGGTGACTAAACTTTAACAATATTTACCTAAACATGGGCTTTATGGACAGCTTAAATCGTTTTAGAGATACATAATTTATTGATGTTACTATAAGCACGGAAAGTTTCGGCAAGCAAGGCGGCGGCGGCGACTATAACGATGTAACCCACTAGAGATACACATCAACTTGTGTAGGCAATGGCACGCACAGGTATGTGACTATGTGGCGCGTAAGGCACGAGCTGCTTGCATCTGTGTCGCATTAAGGTCGCTCGTGTGCGCGCGCGGCGGTGCACACTCCCTGCCCCACATGGCCAGCACTGCTGCAGCGATGTGCACGGATAAAGTACCAATATCAGTAATCAAACGCATTACTTGCTGTTTGTGAGATGCACATTCTGCTCAAGCTCAAACTGAATACCTACAGGTTGATGAACCATTCTATGAAATGTGCCACAAAAGGACGAATACGGAAACTTATTATTTAGACAATTTAGGAAAACCTGGGTGACGCACTATGTGTCAAAAGGCCGATCTAGTCGGACAATATTATTTGACACTATTAACTGTGCTATTAATTAGCTCTAAAGGCGGTATCTATAGGTAGATGATTTGTCTTAATATAGCAAAAATAGAAATAATTACATTTATTTTTGGTACATTTAACGCTATAATAAAATTGTTGATAAATTCGGGAAATGTTCATTTTAATATTTCTTGTCGACTCCTCTGTTACGTCGTAAGTTTCGTATTTCATAAAAATATTTTCAAATAAACGCGTATTTTTTCATTTTTTGGATATTTTATCCATTATTTGTAGAACTCCCTTCTGGATATAAATATTACGATTTCTGAAAAAATTATTTTGATATCAGCTTAACTTAAAATATTGAGAAGGTTCCGCACCAGTCCGCACTTTCTAATTTACTTTGAGCAATACTATATAAACGAGACTAATACTTAAGTAAGTTTCAGCCATGGTACAATAAAGTACATGTAGTTTCTGGTCCAAAAAACGCAAAGTTAGCATTAAAATGTAATATCCATCACATCAGACTGCTATTTTTCGGCAACCGATAAGGTATTTACAATGTGAATGAATAAAAATAGTAGTTCTTTCTCTCCATTAACTTCACGATTCATCACAATTTATTTTATAAACACTTTGAAATAGCGACAGACCAAGTGCAGAAAAGTGAATGATTTCATTGTGAATTCCACCCGTGATGACACTTTAAAATTATTTATTAATTTATTGGAGGGTATTTGCACAAATTTATCATCGGAGTCGTGACCTCGGTGTTGCCTGCTATCACTTTTGCTAGTATTATTATAGAATGGCAGTAACCCTTTCTGTCCTTCTAGATCGGCCTTTTGACACATAGTGTGACGCGCAGAATAAATACCTGTTCGAATTTCAAAATTCATGGCTGTGTTTAATATGTGGAGATTCAATCAATTAAAAGAAACAAAACTACACACATACAACACAATTATAAATCAAAGGAAAATTATTTTCGTGTCCGTTATAATGAATCCCAGCTGTTGCTACGGCTCGCCTATGAAAGCGAAAGATAAGACACATGAAAGAGTAACAAACGAAAGCGGAACAAGGCAACATGGTGCAGATCTGGAGCCATTAGCCGACTGAACGTTACAGCCACGTATAGTCAAAAGCGTTTAGCTGGCATTCCGTGTAGTTTGGGCGCGGTAAATATAGGCGCGGGTTGGCGCGGCGCCAGCGGCTGGAATACCATACGTAGGGCGCTCTATTGAGATAGGTTATCTGTGGCGGCGCCGCGCTAATTTGCGACCAGGAATGCGGCACACGGCGCGACAGCACCGCTTGCTTACTTACTATCTACCCAAAGCATTGGATAACGCGGAAAATTTAATCAACAGCGGATCAAAGGGTGATTTTCTTAAATCCATTTACCGTTCCTTTTGAAGTGTAGGTTGAAAGCTACGGAAGTAGCCCTCACATCAGTGACCCGTCATGTTGCCGGTCCAGAAAATTAATCTAGCCTTCTTATCTTAGAAAAGAAATACGTTTTAATGTGTAAAGCCCTCTCCAAATCATATCGTTAATTATATTTGTATGGAGTGGTTCTTCAGTTGATATATCTGTCTAGTGTCAGGTCGGACTCAGTACGGCGGTAGTACTAGTGACTCGCCCACCGTTAATGTGCTCGATTAACCTTAATGTACCTCGTGATTGTCATGTCATGAACTACTGTTTCCATTTCATCTAGTCCGCCGTGAACTACTACTTCATTATTGAACATTCCGGCGTTTACCGGCGCACGATGGTTAATTGACAGTGACAGAGAGGCCCGATAATTCCGTAACCTGAACAAACTCGACAAATTCAAGGTCCGTAACTCGGAAATAATCTGTGAAATGGGGGCAATTCGGGTTTTCAGGAAGTACATACCTACCAGAAGGTCTATTTACAGTGTCTTCTCTTTTTGCAAAAGTATTTGGATGAAGTAGCCTTTAGTCAAAGTCAAATCATTTATTTCAAATAGGCACAATAAAGGCACTTTTGAACGTCAACAATTACAACTAAATAGAATTGATTCTAGTCGGCATTCCAAAAGGTAGTTTTCGTATGGAGAAGAATGGGCAAGAAACTCCACCGTTACTCTTTTAAGATACATGGTGCTCACATATCCTATGGAGCAATTATAAAAGAATTTTAACAAGTGTGTGAGTTGTCACTGATTGTAAAATAAATGTCATAAAATTAAAAAAAATTAAAAATAAATTAGGAACCAGTTTGATTTTGTCTAGACTCTAGATTGTCCTATGGAGCAGGACCAGCATGTTTCCTAGCATTCTTATCTTGGATATAATCCTCTAATTTGTAATATCCTTGTTTACAAAGTGTACTTTTAATATGAGTTTTCAATTTTCTTTCATTTAATTGCAATATGTCACAAGGTATTTTGTTGTAGCATTTAACACAGTATTCCATAAAAGATGTCTGTACTTTAGATAATCTGAAAAAATGTTGATCTAATTTATTAGTTTAGTATTAAAATTATGTCTATCACTTATTATATTAAAAAGGTGTTAATTTTTTCTTACATACATTTATTTATTTATTTATAACAAACACTGCTACCATTACAGGAAGTTCCTAATGCGGTAGCGTGGTCCTTACTTAGACTATATTAAATAACTAGCTTTGGTAAATAACATAACACATATAACATTAATTTTGTGAATTCATCCAGAGAGCATGAAAATAAATCGATCCTGTCAGCCGTGTCATAATATGTTCATAAATGAATTGGCAAGGTACCGTCATGATAGCCGTGACATAATATGTTCATAAATGAATTGGCAAGGTACCGTCATGATATTAACCTTTTTAAATAGTCCCCTAAGAGATTCGCGGCGACGTAAATTGTAAATGGCTCAGACAGCTCTCTTTTGTAAAATAAAAATGGATTCAATGTCAGCAGCCCGACCCCATAGTAAAATGCCATATGACATAATACTGTGGAAGTAACTAAAATAGACCAAACGCGCGGTTTCTATATCTGTTAGCTGTCTTATCTTTCTAACAGCATAAGCGGCCGAGCTTAGCCGCCCCGCAATAGATATAGATGTTATATGAGGTCCCCATTGTAATTTCTCGTTTAGCGTGATTCCTAGGAAAACTGTCTGATTAATAAATTCTAGTTTTTGGCCATTCAATATGATTTCACATTCGCTACTTCTAACATTCGTACTAAATTATTTACCGTAAACCAATCTTGGACCTGAAGAATAGAGTTATTCACGTCGTCAAGATTTTGTGACCGTCGGTCTATTTTAAAGATGATGAAGATGTGTCATCTACAAATAACACCATCTTCGGTTGATTTTAAAGTAATTGGGGTAAATCATTAATGTAAACTAAAAAGAGGAATGGACCCAATATCGAACCTTGAGGAACACCCATTGTCATTTCAGACCCTAATGAGTTTACGCCGTTTACTTGAACTTTAACCTTTCTATCTTTCAAGTATGATCTTAACAAATCAAGTGCTGTTTTTCTAATTCCATAGTGCTCCAGTTTCATCAGAAGTGTCTCATGGTTTACGCAATCGAACGCCTTAGAGGTCGCAAAAAGTTCCAATGGCATCTTGTGCTTCTTCCCAGGCGTTAAAAATGTTCTTTATTAGGTTACCCTAATAAAGAACATTTTTGAACCGGCGGCGTCAGTAGTGCAACGCCCTTTGGTGAAACCGTACTGGTGTTCATGAAAGATGGAATTTTTAATAAAGTGACGTAACATTTGATTGAGCATCAACTTCTCAAACACCTTACTGAGAACTGGCAAAATTGACACAGGTCTATAATTATTGGGTTCTTTACTATCACCGGATTTGAACAATGGCAATGGTACTACTTTACTATGTTTCATAAGATCCGGAAAGACTCCTTGGTCAACAGTGGTGTTAAATATGAAAGCTAAATAGGGCGCAATGGTTTCGATGAAAGATCTACATACTTTTACAGACATTTCCCAGAAATCTTCTGTTGATTTAATGTTAAGATCTTTAAAAGCTTTTATAACAGCCTGGAGGTTTGTATGCTGAAACCTAAACACCAAAGGCATGCCTTTACATTATTTTTAAGTAAGGCAGCAGAAAGCGTGGGGGATGAATTTTAAGCTTCAGTAGTTTTAATGGGAATATTAGCAAAAAAGTTTTCAAATTCCTGAGCTATTTCTACATCGGAATTGATGGGGCCATGTGCAGTCTCTAAATTAAATTCAGTATAACGCTGTTTTTTCCTACCTGTTTCATTATTTATTATTTGCCAGGTAGTTTTTATTTAATCATCAGCTGATTTTATTTTATTGCTAATATAATGAGCTTTAGCTATTTGGCACACACTTTTAAAAGTTTTTGAATATTTTGCAACATACTGATGAAAGTTTGTATTATTCATATGTTGCTTTAAGCCATAGAGTTCAAAAAGTTTTTCCCTGCTTTTACGAATACCTGGAGTCGCCCAGTCACTAAATAAAAACTTTGTGTAAATACGTTATAATTATGATAAAGTATCTGAGTAAGGAAAAGCACACAACATTAGCTTACCTATGTGTAATTTTAATAAGGTGTTCACACCATCCACTATGCCCTTTCCGGTAATACCAGTGATATTACCTAATAGCAAAACCATAGTACAATAATTATCTAGGTTTGCATTGGCAATTCTTTTTATCATTTGTTTAAAACTTATGTTATGGTAACTATGATTGGTAAAACTATGGCTTAGGTAATTGAGTAAATTTTTTCCAAAGCCAGAACAAAACTTACTACCTTTAGATACATCTACTCCACACACCCGAAATATTGTAAAAAAAAAACAACGACGTTGTTGTTGTATTGTAAATAATAATAATAACCCCACCGCCGTATCTCTACGTTGACGTCGTGGTGGGGCTTGCGCGCTCCGAACTCTAGGCCTGTGCCGGAAGAGTTTACTTTGCCGGAACAGATCTAACGTGAGGAGCCAGACCAAGAGGGATACAGAAACCCGCAGGGCAGCATGTGGCGAGCTGTTGGGCAGTAGCGACCCCACGGACCTATCTCCCGGGAGAAGTCTTGTTCCTCACCTCTGGCTTGCCTTTATTGGCCGGCTGGAGTGAACAATGACGAGGAACAGAGCGCCCACCTCATTCTTGCCTTTATTGGCCGGCTTGAGTGGAGATTCACAAGAGCAAACGTGCTCGGAGGAAGGAAGTATTCCAGTAAGATGCTGGTAGGGATCTTGACCGTACTTCCGGGATTGTCCTGATAGCCGTGGAATACCTCTCCACTTATAAGCACCTCAGGACATGTTGCCCCCTTGTTGCTACGACACTATGTGGTAGCGGCCGTTTTCCGGGGCCCATTATTGAGTGTGCAAGTCACTCCCTGCTATTTTATCTATGTATTTATAAAGCATTGATCAGGCAGGGGTCATAGTTTTACCAAAGTTCCTGGAAACCGGTCCACTTTAGCCACCCAAACCAATAGTCCAACTTTTTATTTTTCCATATCCTGCAATAGTCCTACACCAACCGGGGGTAATCCTTGGGTGCACTTGCATAGTGCATACAGGGATAATCGTCGGTTGGTGCCGCATTTCATTAAAATTTCGTAAGGGGCCTCTGCGAGTTGGCTTCGGCCCCTCGTACGCCTTCCAAAGGACCGGGACCGCATGGTCCCGAGTTATGTAAAACGAAAAAAAAAAAAAAAATTGTATACCTACAATTCTAAAAAATGTTCTGTCTGTTAAATCCCCAGTAGCCGAGGCTAACGAGAACTTACTGTCATACAAAAGTCCCCAGGCGAATATTGCCCAATGAAAAAGTAAATGACTCAATTGGCATCGTCCGAGTGAGTTTAATTAAAAATATTGGAGTTTTATTTGTCGATTTCAATAGGTTAATTGAATTAGATGGCAACGCCGATAGCTATGCCGATAGCCTGGTGGCCGGCGGCCGGGCGCGCGCGGGCGCCGCGGAAGGCGGCCATCAGACAAGCAAGGCTATTATGACGAGCACGTACTAAGGTATGTATGAAACGAATGACGAACAAATAAAGTTCACTACGCTAACGTATAAATGCTTCGGAACTGGCACCACGTGATATAAAATCCCACCAAAAACATAAATGTAAAAAAACCGGGCATAAGCGAGTCGGACTCGCGCACCGAGGGTTCCGTACCATCATATGTTTTTAAATTTTCACCGGCGAGCTACTTACTAGATCTTTCAAACCAATTTTCGGTGGAAGTTTACATGATAATGTACATCATATATTTTTTTTAGTTTTATCATTCTCTTATTTTAGAAGTTACAGGGGGGGGGACACATTTTACCACTTTGGAAGTGTCTCTCGCAAACTATTCAGTTTAGAAAAAAATTATATTAGAAACCTTAATATCATTTTTGAAGACCTATCCACACGTACTATTATAGCCATTTAATACAAAAATTATGCTTGGCTGTGGGCTTCGTCGCAAAAAGAATGGAGATCTAAATGAGTGCCAAGTTCTATGCAAAATCCAAATATGTATTTATAGGAACAAAATAACATTATGAACAAGGTATTAAACTCTATTTCTTTGCTTTATTGGAAACCTATAACAATTGCTGTTATTTAAAAATGTGAGATCTTAAAGTAGGTTAGATTTGACTTGGCCAGTTTTCATTACATCAGTCATTTTATAAAGTAATATATTTTTTAATTCTGATAAAAACTAGCCTAGTCAAATCTAACCTACTTTAAGATCTCACATTTTTAATTACTACTACATGGCGCGCATCTATTTAACAGCTGCCACTTGTTGTATATGGTGTATCATTTACTTATTTACAATTGGCAGACGGAATGTTACAAAACGCATGCTCTGTGCTCACATAAGCTTATCTGCATTTAACGCTCTCTTGTTCACACAATTTCCAAACGTCTTCTATGATTATCTCTTACAGAGCTTCTTAATACGAGGGTCAGAAATGTTGTAAGTTACATTGTAATATTGTATAATAAAGTAGGTTAACTTTCGTGCGTCTACTTAGTACTATTATAATTTTGGACAGTTTGCAAGGAGTCTTAGCAGTATTCACTGCCAACAGCACGCGTCCCGTGGGTGTGATCGTCAGGTCGTGTTGACGGCGCGGCGCGGCGGCGCGGCGGCGCGGCGGCGCAACCCACCGAGGACCGCAACAGTGCATGCCGCAGGGAATACAGTACAACGCGAAATAGCACGAGGACTGGTAGTGGACTTATGAAACATAACATGGACTTAAGGTAGTTGCAAGCTAGAGCAGTGTGATATTAAGTATACTAAACGCAAAAGTTTGAGGCAATCAGATACAGAGCTACTTTCAGAGGATTTCATAGCCATTCTATTAGGATAATTTAAATTACAGATACAACTTAACATAATATCTAATTGATAACCTAATCGACCCGACAACTGCGAGAAATCAGAAGAACGGCACATTGTGTATCAGATAAGCTGACGATATGCCATGAACAAAGATCTGTAGTAGAGAACAGACGATATCGGCTCGGCTGCATCGCAATCTATTCCGCATCTACTGGGCGAGGTGACGGCGCGTGCCGACGAGGGCAGACCTGCTGGCGATCTGATAACGATAGCGACCAGTCGACCACTGTGTCCTGTTATTTGTTGGATCGTTCGGAGAACAACTGACACCGGCACGCGACACAGATGATAGACATTTAAATTGCCAATAAAGAAGATCGCTCCGAAAAATAAAACAGATTATAACTGAAGCTTCGAAATATCCACTAGTCGTTCATCTGCTACGATTACTATCCGACGAATCAGGAAACTAACACCAAATCTGCACGAGTCACATTGTGTAGGCGGAGGAATTTTTGAAATTCAGCTCTGCAAAAGGATAACAGAAATCTAGACAACTCCTTGCAATCTTGCATGATGTCATTTAGAATGAAACAAGCCATTGTTTCGTTTGGAAGGACAATAAAGATTGGATCGTTTCAAATGTTCAATGTTATGGCCACGGAATTTTTTCGAATGATATTGAATCAATTTTAAGTTAGAAAAGTTACGTAGACACTCGACATATAAGAAGAGACCGCGTTTGTCGGTCAGGCTCATGAGCGAGCGAATTACTTCTAATGATAGGTATTAGCGCGGACGCGCTTTTTGTTCCAGCTCATTACTGCCATGCAAATAACGTTGTTACAGTAATTCCTAGCATTACTCACAATTACATTCCGGATGTGCTTAGTTGAATGTTACAAAGAACAATGGTAGATAATAGTTGTTTGCCAAGGGAGCAAACAACTATTTTGAAGGAGAGAGATTCTTTGAATCCTGAGCGCAGCGAGGGATTCAAAGAAACACCCCCTCGCAGGCTCTCTCCCTGAGCCGTCCCGCCACCTCCTTCGCTAGCATGACTGCTTCGCAGAAGGAGATGACTGCCTCCCACTCCCTCTCGGCCCGGACCATGGCTTGCACCAGGGCCGGACGCGAGAGGTCGCCGCCGCTGCCGATCGCCTCTACGAGGACACGGCGGTGCTCCGCCGAAGCGGGGCAGACCTCCACCGTGTGCTCCACCGTGTCCTATGGGCGATCCTGGCAATGGTGACACCCGGGCGTTTCCTCCCGCCTGATGATGTGCAGGAACCGGAACAGAAGCAGATCTTCCCCCCGGCGTAGTGCCTCCGCGCGCCACTCATCCAGGCGCGCGAGGACTATCGCCTCCAGATCCCATGGCGGCGGCAGTCCGACAAGGAGGCTTGCCGCCTCGCCCGAGAACGGATCGGATCGTGCGGTAGCCCCGGATAAGCCTTACTGCTACTGCGCGGAGCCGCAGTGAACGCGCCCACACCGGGGCCCCGTATAGGGCAATGGACCGCACAACCCCCGTTCCAGTAGGGCGTCCCCCCCCCCCCCTCTAAAACTTTAACTGCTGGCTTGAAAAATTTGGAAAAATTCATGATGATAGTACATTTCATGAACTTTATAGGAAAATTATAGCGGTTAAGATAACTTTATTAGTTTATCAGTAATAGTCTCGTTACTTGGGTGTTGGATAATTTTGTACCAAATACAAAATCCTTAGCAATAATCCTATACAGGGCGTCCCACGGCTATGCCACATGGAGGGAAAGTACCTTGAATATTGTAGATAGAACATTTTACTGAAAGAAGACATTATTTTAATTTAAAAAAACTATTTAAACTGCATTCATAGATTTTTAAATAATTACGTGGTTGAAACGGGAATCGAACCCGCTACACGAGAAAAAAATTACCCTGTAGCTTTATCATACCGATCGAAAGGCATCATCATAAGGATTATGTTTTGCTAAATAACATAGTGTCAGAAATAAAAGGAAGACCATGAATTTTAACATTTGATGTGTGTTTGTTCAGAAAAATGAAAAGCTGACATTGCCGTAAGGACATACAACTGACATTATCATAAATACCTATTAATAATAAATGTGCATGATAAAATGATAAAGAGACACGTTATTAGTAGGTACCTGGGGTCCAATTCTGTAAAATAACCAACTTGTCAATAGTGTGTCGGTAGTGTGTCAGTTGTGTCTCAATAGAATAGTCATTGACATTTGGTATTCTACAAATTATTTATGGTCATTGACTTGCCACTGTAGTGCCATTGAAACGTCATAGTAAGACTATTGTAATAATTGGTAGTCTGGTCCACTTTAATGTATCTATGGCATCGTGATGACCAAAGTTACGGTAGTCTGTAACATTTTTAAGTGTATTTGACAGTTGTGTCTATCGTGTTTGAATAGTGTTTTGGCCATCGAACCGCCATTGTAAAGCCATCGAACAACGATACCTCTTTTCCCTATTGCTTTGGTTCAATTTGTTTGTTTTTTTAATTTAAAATAAAGTGTCCGTGCGTGTGTGCGTCTTACGTAGTGAAATTAATAAATAGGACGTAGTTTTTCGCCACAATTTTACTCGAAGACGACTAGACTGATTTGAATTTATTTTTTTTTTGTTTGAAAAGATATACTTTCCAAGTGGTCCCTTATTCATCAAGTCAGGGTCTGATGATGGAATCCTGGAGAAATCGAAGCCGGTGGCAAAAAACTAAAATATAGATCCAAAGACACCGACTTCCGAAATTAAAGTTATTTTTCACTTGTAGTGGTTTTTTTTTGAAGACGCTTTTATTTTTGTTAAAAGGATTTTATAACGTTCAATTAACACCAAAATAATAAAAAAATAAAATCAGTACCTATTGATTTTTTCTTTTTTTTTGTAATTAAAAAAAATCAATAAACTTAAAAACAAAATAAATCAAATTCTCAAAACTTACTGTGAAAAAATATTTGCATTGCACATCAGAACACCGAACTTATATCCATACCAATATTATAAATTCGAAAGTAACTCTGTCAGTCTGTCTGTCTGTATGTTGTTATTATCTTTTCACGCCTACACCACTGAACGGATTTCGATAGATAGATTGCATCCAGGGGAAGGACATAGGATAGTTTTTATCGATATACCTCGCGGGCGAAGCCGCGGGGGAAGCAAGTATCATTATAAATTCATCACGTTTCTGAATTATTCTCCCAACAGCAATTGGGACTTTTTCACTTACTTTATCGTCGACGTTTTAGATGATAATCAAGGAACTTATATGAAAATATATTTTAAAACAAAATTTAAAACCAATGAAAACAGCCGCTGCAAGTTTTTTGACAGTTGTTTGTTTTCTTTTTCAGAAAGGCAAAGACTAAAAATGGGCGTGATAAAAATCTTATTTTTTTACAATAAACGCATGTTTTTAGTGAAATTCATGTTTTTGATACCTAATAAAACGTTTTTATATTATTAAAACACCCTTAATATAAAGATTTCATTGATAAAAATATGATTTCAAAAAGTGGTCGCATGGTAGATTTTTGTTAGCAACACTGAAAACTATTGTACTGCCACACTATCGATATACTATCGACACACTACTGAGACACCACTGAAACGCCATTGAAGTTTTTGTAGAATGCCAAATTTGCAACAGTGGCGAAATAATGTCTGTAGTGTGTCGATAGAGTGTCAATGGCGTGTTGCTTAACTTAAAGTTACAGAATTGGGCCCCTGGTTGTATGTAACAAATCGAGCCGTATCCTGACTATCCTGAGCCGAAAGACGCGATAAAATGGCCGCCGAGATCCCCAGATCTAACCCCGTTAGATTTTTTTTATGGGGATATGTAAAAAAATTAGTTTACAAGAACCAGTATGAAAATGTCCACGAGCTACAAACAGAACTTAGACGTATTATTCTAAATATCCACCACAACAAGATCAAAAAGTCGACAGGGAGTGAAATAATCAAAAGAGTGCGACTTTGTATTCAACAGTATGGGTAATGGGACTCATTTTGACCATTTGATAAATTGATTAATTTTGTATTCAAAATGTTAAAATTCATGGTCTTCCTTTTATTTCTGACACTATGTTATTTAGCAAAAAATAATCCTTATGATGAAGCCTTTCGATCGGAATGATAAAGCTCCAGGGTAATTTTTTTCTCGTGTAGCGGGTTCGGTTCCCGGTTTAACCATGTAATTATGTAAAAATCTATGAATGCAGTATTGTTTTTTAAATTAAAATAATGTCTTCTTTCAGTAAAATGTTCCATCTACAATATTCAAGGTACTTTCCCTCCATGTGGCATAGCCGTGTGACGCCCTGTATAGTGACTAAGATGAAATAGTTGCTTGTTTATAACGGGTAAAGACTTGCATTGAAAAACAAAATGTTTTTTTTTTTGTTTTTATATTCTGAATAAAGAACAACAGAATCGTACTACATTGTGATAACGGGCTACTACGGAACCCTATACTGTGCGTGGCCCGAAACGCACTTGGCCGGTTTTTTTTACTTCATCGAAGTCACGTCTGCCACTGTACGAGTATCAGTTGACCTATTATCAATTCGATTTTTTTCGTTACTCCGACGGCGACGTTTCATTTGGTCGAAAAACTTTTTACCGAAGTTACACTTACTCGAAATAATATTTGTTCGAAGTATTATGTTTCCGAACATTCATACCACTGTTTTAATTACCATATTTTCATTTGACCAAACGCTTAGAAAACGTTTTGTGCACACTATTTCATCTATCAGTATGCAAACAAGGATGCTTGCTTCAAGCATGCAGCATACAAGCAGGATGCAGCATGCAAGAAGGCATGCAGCGTGCAAACAAGCATGCAGCTTGCAAACAAGCATGCAACATGCATGCAGCATCTCTTGTATCAGCAGCTCTTGTATCCAATGTCGACGGAGCCCCGCCTCCTATTTCTGTGAAAAGGGTTTGAAGTAACCTAACAAAACCGAACCTCGGGGTGCCATCCGCTCGCTCTTGCATTCTATGTCGACGGAGCCCCTATTTCTGTGAAAAGGGTTTAAAGTAACCTAACAAAACCGAACCTCGGGGTGCCCTTCACTCGTTCATGCATCCTACGTCGCCTATCGACCGACCGCAACCATGCAATGTAATTAAAACAGTAATTATGTAAGTAAAACAATCCCAAGCAACATTTTAGCGGAAATTACATCCATAAACAAGCTATATTACAGTCAAAGGCTCTTAAGTAGCTGTACTAACGGATATGATGATTCTTGAGACTGTATGAGGGGTGATCTCTACACTGTTAAACAGCACAGCTGACTAATGGCTGTCTAATGGAGAAATAAACAACAAAGTGCATTTTAGTAGAATTTGAAAGAACTATTGTCCAGCTTTTGGCTACGTATAATACTACTAGCTGGTTAAGAAGACCAAAGCTTGTAAATGGCTGCTTAACGCGGTAAAGTTACACCTCTTCTAAGTTGTGAGCTGTATTAGAGAATAAAATTTTGCCATTGGCTTTTTTATGGTGTACACTAATTCTATTAGAATGCTACCTCAATGAGCTTAATAGTAGCTGGTTAAAAGCATTTAAAGACTGCATGAGCTGTAAAGTAGTGTAGCCTTACTCCACTTTAATTCCAATGCTCATAGTGTAAATATTAGCTATTTTACAGCATCTAGAATTATTGAAGAGTAAATATAGGTTAGTGCAATGATAACGTCAATTTTGACATAACCTCGCAACGCGACCTAATTAATTTTAAATATTTAAAATGAATACGGTTAAATCATGGAAAAAAAGGAAAAGAACTGGTGCAGTTAAAAATAAACATTCAAAAGGATACAACAAGCAAGGATAGTGAAAATCTCCTTCATTTATCTAGCTGCAGTCACGTGCCGGTGTCGATTGAAAATGAGGGTTCCGGACACATAGATTTTGTTACCAATGATCATAATTCCGTACAATTAACGAATTCGGTCAGTGACTTTTCTAAAGCAATGATTGAAAGTAGAAATAGTGAAACTTTTGAATCAAACCAGACATATGAAGATGAGGGAGAAAATATTTATACGAAAAACATTTTATTAAAAGAAAATATAAAATAATATGCAATAAAGAGATATATTGCTCAAAATATGTAAAGATAAATATTTTATGACAAATAACCGTGAAATAATTAAAGTACAGTCAAAATAATCGACTTCACAATGTTTTTAACTACCCTGTGAATCACAGTCAAAAACTTCTTAAGTGAAATCACACTGTGATGTCATCAATTTTCGATATACATATATATGTATATCGAAAGCGAAACTACCCAGCGCAGATACAGTGTAAATAATGAATATTATACTGTTATGAGATTATATATTAATACTGCTGGGTATGGAATTGTCAATAAAAATAAAAGTCATTAGAATACTTTATTTTATTA
Source organism: Oligia latruncula (assembly GCA_948474745.1). Lineage (NCBI taxonomy): Eukaryota > Metazoa > Arthropoda > Insecta > Lepidoptera > Noctuidae > Oligia > Oligia latruncula. Next base: position 397,659 of record OX419705.1, read on the forward strand.
ATCACAGATACAAGATTTGGCTTTGGTAATTCTATATTTCTATGTGCTAAACCATTAGTTGGTTATTTAAACAGTACATATTTCTTCTTCGTCAAAATGTTCTACTCCTTGATTGATTTTTTTTGTCTTTTCCAAAATCTGTACTTAGCACTAGGTAAATTCTTCACCAATTTATTTTTCAATTCTATCCATTTATTTTTCAGTTTCCGTTACTTTACTGGTGCTTCCCCCTTTTCGGTTATTATTGCCGTTGCAATTGTTAGTCGTATACGGACAAAAAACTCAAGTATGTGTCAATTGAATTAATTGATTTATTGTTGTGTTGACGGCATGACTGGCGCAGTGGTTAAGCGATTGACTGCTGCGCTGCGTGTCGCGGGTTCGATTCCCGCACGGAACAAATATTTGTATGACCTACAAGTAGTTGTTCCGGGTCTGGCTGTTTGTGTATGTGAGTTTAAATGTTTGTAAACGCACCCACGATACAGGAGAAATTCCTAGTGTGGGGCAACGTTTTAAAAAAAAAAAAAAAAAAAAAAAAAAAATATTTACATACATTATTTACAACAACAGGATTCTCTGTTAAGACGTCTTCTTCCACACGTTTTGCTGCTCTTGGAAATTAAAAGCATTAAATTAAGTAAAGTGATGTAAATTAATGAGAAAAAGAAGTGGAGGAGAATATTTAGCTAAGTTTACTGATGTTTTAGTTTTTCAATGTCGGAATACCTTTTTACTTTATATTCTGCATTTCTAAGCTACATGACAATTTATTGGCTCACTAGTTGGGCATAACAGACGAGAATAAATAGGATCACACAATCAAGTGAATTACCTAAGCTACTTAAGTACGAAATGCCCGAAATGGTTTTCTATCAAGATTAGAGATCCCTAAGACGCTGTTGTATACTCTCACTTTACTCCTTCAACCAGTCGTTAGAATAACTGAAAACCATTGTACAGCTACCGTACAGTTTTCAGCTGATAAATAGACTTAGTTATGGCCATTGAACAGAAAAGAGAGGTTCAAGGGAATTTAGTTAGAATTATTGCTGGATAACGAATTGACGCCATTTTAATGTAAACAAGCTGATTACATATGAAAAAAACACTGATATCTGTTAAATGTTCATGATATTTGAGAGCTATTAAAGTAAAAACACATTATTTTATTGTTATAAATAGATATGAATGCTCATTAAATGGAAAAAAAATAGTAAAAATCCATAAATTATTCGTACACCGTATTTATTTTGTATAAATTTTTTGTAAAACTATATTATTTTGATGGCGCGTGTAATATTTGATAATATTACCTATAATATTAACAGTAAAGTGGCACCCGCAGTACAATTTACCAATACAGATAAAAAACAAACGTGAAAAACACTTACCTTAAATTAGAAATTATTATTTGTCCACAGAAAGAATTGACAGCGTTGACGTATAACACTTGCACTGCACAAAAATTAAAGTTTTGTGTTGCCATATTTCTTTGTAGATTTAGCACTAGCCATTATTAAGCCATAAACCATATTTTGGCTGTCTAAGAGAATTAAAGGAGCTGGATAGTGGCCTATTGACAGCTGTCTAAGCCATTGTACAGCCCATGTACAGCTCTTACAATGCTCTTGGACAGCTGTTAACAAGCTACTATAATGCTCAGGGCTGGTTAATTTGGGGCCAAATTTAGAATTATAAGAGCTGTGTAGCAGGATATACAGCCCTTGTACAGCAAGCTAAACAGCCTCGAGTTTTCAAAAATTCTGTTGTCCAGTGACTATACAGCTATGTGTGTTGCTTGGGATGTAACTCCAAAAAAAAAAATTTTGGCCATATATATTTTTTTTTTGATAACAAATCATTTGACTAAATTTTTGTTGTCTAAATATTGTTTGCTGTAATAAATCATTTGATTAAAGACTAAATGCCTTAATGACATAATTATCCTTGGTAATATTCTGTAGAGTGAAAAGACCAAATGAAAATGTGCGTACTAAAATCATTCCAAATATGGGTACAAAAAAAGGTTGCTAAAATTTGTTTGATACCTAATGAAATTTTGCCAAAATATTTTAGCCAACACGGCAGGATCCTAAGTAACCGGCTATATATTTGTAACCAAATAATATTCCGTAAAATGTTGTTTCGGTGTGGTGAAAATATGGCAAATAAATCTTTTGGCAAATGAAAAAAGTTCAAAAGAGGCTTCGGCCAATAGCAAAAAATTATTTTGTAAATCGGCGAAATATAGTTCTGTAAAATAATACCTATGCTTCGATGATCTAAAAATATGTCAAATAATGCATATAGCAAAAAAGACGTCGGTCAATAGTTTTCGGTAAAATGAAATTCGACCAAAAATATTTCGGAAAAGTGATCGGTTCCCAGTCGAAAGACATATTTTATGAATCCTCTTTGCAAACAAATGCAGTGAAACTCCAGTGCAGCATAATGAATGCAAGTTGTTGTCAAACGACGCACATTCGATGGCAGGTTGCGGGCTCCGGGCTCCGCGGCCACGCCGCCGCGCGCCGATCATATCATTCATCAAGCCGCCTTGTCGGATGCACGAGAGCTTGCGACAAATCGACGTGTCAATCAAACTACTTTATAGCGACCTCTATACAACGTTATTTTTAGTATATGCGAAACCTGAATAAAGTTTGTTCAGAATAAGTAACTGAATCGATTCCAATGATTTTTACCCCATGTTATATTTTGTCCCAAAAATATGTAAATAAAACCGGGCAAGAGCGAGTCGGACTCGCGCACCGAGGGTTCCGTACCATCATATTATATGTTTTTAAATTTTCACCGGCGAGCTACTTACTAGACCTCGTTCAAACCAATTACATGATAATGTACATCATATTTTTTTTTTTTTTAGTTTTATCATTCTCTTATTTTAGAAGTTACAGGGGGGGGACACACATTTTACCACTTTGGAAGTGTCTCTCGCCAAACTATTTAGTTTAGAAAAAAAATATATTAGAAACCTCAATAATCATTTTTGAAGACCTATCCATAGATACCCCACACGTATGGGTTTGATGAATAAAACATTTTTGAGTTTCAGTTTTAAAGTATGGGGAACCCCCATAATTTATTGTTTTTTTTCTATTTTTTTTTGTGAAAATCTTAATGCGGTTCACAGAATACATCTAATTACCAAGTTTCAACAGTGTAGTTCTTATAGTTTCGGAAAAAAGTGGCTGTGACATACGGACGGACAGACAGACATGACGAATCCATAAGGGTTTCGTTTTTGCCATTTGGCTACGGAACCCTAAAATACATAAACTAGTCAGTCATTACATAAAATAATTACCTACACTATGATAATCAAGTAATCCAGTAGACGACACTACACAAATATCTAGTAAGTTTAAAATTTCAAAATCTTTCTTTCTGCCGGTTTTAAAATCAAGTCAACTGTGAGTACTTACCACCTTTATAATATCCGCGCCGCACTATGTAGGTACCATTTTGTTAAAACTCAGATATGTCTTCTCGACATCCGTATGTCACTAACGGGATGCAGCAGAATACCAGCGTCAGGTATTGTACCTGGCATATTATGCTGAGCTGGACTCCCATTTGGTGCAACCATGAGACTCACACCGCCCAGTAGTGATCGACCGTTATAGATGTTATGAGCTAGGTGTCTATGGGTCAATTTATCTTTTTAATCTTTGTTATTTTTTTTTTCTTTTACCTTTTCTGATGTTTTTAATGCCTGTATTGTGTCTTTTGTTGCACTGAATAAACGTCTTATCTATCTATCTATCTAAAAAGGTTAAAAGTTGAACACCGAGCGACACTAGGTTATCCGATCTCCGCGCCGCCGAACGGTTAGGTGTCAAAGTCAAATCATTTATTTCAAATAGGCACATTAAAGGCACTTTTGAACGTCAAAAAAAACTAAATAGAAATGATTCTAGTCGCCCATTCCAAAAGGTAGTTTTCGTATGGAGAAGAATGGGCAAGAAACTCCACCGTTACTCTTTTAAAATATCTATCTAGGTACTATTCAATGAGCGCAAGACGGAGCGGCGCGGGTGAGCATGTTTTTATACGGACAAACAGGTAACTTAACAAGCTTAATAAAACTTTGTGATTTTTCATGACACAGTTTTGAAATTTTGTACATAGATTCTTTACATAAAAATATTAGACACGTGTTTCGGGTTTCGCATATACTAAAAATTATGTTGTATACAAATTGATGCGGTTTTGTGTTGACATTGCAAGAATATACACATTATACACCCACATTGCATTGGTCTCTGCAAGCGTGGATATATGAAATAAAATATGAAAACATGATCTGTACAAATTATGTCCGTCCACAATTCTTTTGGAGAATCTATGTTCCTATGAATTCGTGACGGTTATTTGTAAAGTAGGTACTGCACGACTTTGTGGTAAGAAATAACGTCAGAGTATATTTCAGTAAGATCAGTCATGATTGTAATTGCGTCCTACAAGACGCTCCCAATTCTGGGAACTAGGACGAGCCGCGGCGGACAGATGGCGGACCACTAACACAATCATACAGATCATTATCAGTTAAGGCGGCCAATTGGAACTAAAGATATGGATAATTTATTCGTCCTAGCTAGCCTGTTGCCATTGTTGCCAAGCTTCATTCTAATCGTATTTTTTGTCCAAAATTACGCAGATCTGTTTTCAGTCTTAATATTATTATGTTTAAAGGTTATCATTATTTGAGGAATGCTTTTACGTCGCTAGTAGCTCACCTGACTGTAAACATTGGAGCATTTATGTTTACAAACGTGACCTTCACATTCTCCGCGCTGATGATCATCAACATGATTATGACAGAATTCTCTGAAGTAAAATAAACAATTATTTAAAGACTAGCTTCTGCCCGCGACTTCGTCCGCGTGAAACTTCTTGTACCCCCCCCCACCCCCACCCCGGCCCCGTCGCAACACTTCGTATTCGCTTAGAGTTCATTCTGAGTTTTTTTTTCTTTTTGCTCGGCTCCTAAGGGTCATAGCGTCATATTAATTTAATAAATTAGCCTATAGCCTTCCTCAAGAATTGGGCTATTAAATGCAAAAAGATTTTTTCAAATCTGACCGGTAGTTCCAGAGATTATCGCGTTCAAACAAACAAACTCTTCAGCTTTATTATTAGTAGTATATAGATAGATATAGATAAGAGCGGCACGCGTCCTGAGTCACAACACACCACAGATAAATAAGAAAGTGTCAAGAGCAAGTTGATGTATCTGAACTGGGTGCTTACTCTCGAGTTTAATTCCGATAGATCGACATTGGAATTGTGACGTTTCGTACTCTTGAGTTCGATGCTAGCGCCAATTGATTTTTATATTGGGTGTCCATTTTGGGGAACTAAGTGGAATTGGGAACGGGCTTGGCGTGGCGTAAACGGTACTCTTGAGTGTATTTTGACAGCTGTGTATTGCGTCAATATTGCGTTGGGATAGTTTGTTGATAGTGATTTTTCCAATAACAAAAGTGTAACTTTTTAGAAATTATTTTGCGTTTTAAGTGGTTTTTGTGGGTTCTATGAGTATAATATGGCACGATAAGCAGTAATATATAGTGTTTTACGTAATACCCATAAAAACAACTGAAACAAAGACGAGATGAGCGTCGGATGATGCGTTATATGAACAAAGCGTTTTCTATGAATGAATACGAATTTAAAGCAAATTACGGAGTGAGCAAGGATTTTACTCCTCTTTCGTATTACATAACAACATTTTTATCCTATCTCTATACAATAAAACTTTCTAGAACATTAACTTAATAAAATCGGACTTCGGCATGTTTTCATTATACCAAATTCTTTCTATCTCTAAAACCCGTAGACCGATTTTCATAATTCAAACTAGAATATCAGTTTTGAACATAATCCTCTCATTTGACACTAAAATCTCGCAAATATTCCTATAAACAAAAATCCTCGTTTTCAAGTTACGTAATAATTCTATAATTTTTCTTCGTACATTAAAATTATCAAAAATTCTACGTTAAATATTGATATCAGATTCTTATACGAAAACTAATAATAAAAACCAGTTAGAAAGCTAATTAGAGCAATACAAACACTTAAAATTTACTTAATTAGAAAATCAAAATCTTACTCAGTAAAACAGTAGTAGCACATATCGTCTCCTACGCTAGGTATTTTAGGGTCTTAATTATCCTATTCTAACTATCACTTTTATATATCTGGTATCTCAATAATGTTCACTATTCACATAAACACGTTTGGCGTTCGTTACAAAAACATTAAGTACTTTATGAAGCATTTGTTTATCTATTTACTTGGTATCATTCGTATAAAACTGTAATACTAATTAGTTAAGTAACTTCATCATTTCAGCCAAAAGACGTCCACTGCTGGACATAGGCCTCCCCCAAGCACTTCCACTGCGACCGGTTCTGTGCTTCTCGCATCCAACGGGTTCCTGCGGCCTTCACAAGGTCGTCGGTCCACCTTGTGGGAGGCCTTCCAACGCTACGTCTTCCGGTACGTGGTCGCCACTCCAGAACCTTTCGGCCCCATCGGCCATCTGTTCTGCGAGCAATGTGCCCTGCCCACTGCCACTTAAGTTTGGCAATTCTGCGGGCTATGTCGGTTACCTTGGTTCTCCTGCGGATTTCCTTATTCCTGATTCGATCACGCAGGGAAACTCCAAGCATAGCCCTCTCCATTGCCCTTTGGGTGACTTTTAGCCTTCTTATAAGGCCCATTGTGAGCGACCACGTTTCAGTGCCATAAGTCATCACTGGCAACACGCACTGGTCAAAGACTTTCGTCTTGAGACACTGCGGTATGTGGGACGAGAAGATATTGCGTAGCTTCCCGAACGCTGCCCAGCCGAGTCGGATTCGACGATTGACCTCTTTCTCGAAGTTAGACCTACCTAACTGGACAGTTTGTCCGAGGTAAACATACTCGTCCACGACTTCGAGTGTAGCGTCTCCGATCTTTATGGGAGTGGGTGTTACATGGGCATTTGACATGACCTTCGTTTTGTCCATGTTCATTTTAAGACCCACTCTTTCGGAGGCTCTACTGAGGTCATCGAGCATTGTACTGAGGTCCTCCATAGTCTCAGCCATGAGTACGATATCGTCGGCAAACCGAAGGTGAGTTATGTACTCGCCGTTGATGTTGATGCCAGCCCCTTTCCAGTCCAGAACCTTGAAGACATCCTCCAGTGCAGCGGTGAACAGTTTCGGAGAGATAACGTCTCCCTGTCTTACACCTCGCTGCAGAAGGATAGGTTTCGAGGTCTGATCCTGGAGTCGGACTGACATAGTGGCGTTTTCGTACAAACACTTCAGCACCTCGATGTACCGATAGTCGATCTGGCACCGTTGAAGAGACTGCAGCACAGCCCATGTCTCGATCGAATCAAAGGCTTTCTCGTAGTCCACGAACGCTAAGCAGAGAGGCAGGTTATATTCTTCGGTCTTCTGTATAACCTGTCGCAGCGTATGTATGTGGTCTACGGTGCTAAAGCCTTTACGGAATCCGGCTTGTTCGGGAGGCTGGAAGTCGTCAAACCTGCGCGCGAGACGGTTCGTGATGACTCTCGAAAACAGCTTGTAGACATGGCTCAGGAGTGAGATGGGCCTATAATTCTTAAGAAGGGCATTGTCGCCCTTCTTAAAGAAAAGTACCACCACGCCTCTGTTCCATGCCTGTAGTGTTTTGCCCTCGAGTATGACGGAACCAAACAGCTTCTGAAGGGCCTTAAGAACGGGTTTTCCGCCGGCCTTCAGCAAGTAACAAGTTTAAGTAACTTAGCTGACAGTAATTATTTCTAACTAAAAAGAACCAAACGCGAACAATATTGTCATAAACAAACAAAAAATATGTTTGAAATTGGAGAACTTACACGCAGTCTTTTTTTTTAGAAGTGTCGGCAACGATCCTACCGCATGCAGCCAAAGTCATGGTTAATTTTATGATTTTAATCATTTTCTTACGCCCAAATGAATTAAATACTTTATAATTAATCAATTCAAGAAGTATTTTATCATTTTTATTTATTAGCCTTGTTATTTAAAGGATAAAGCATTTTAAAGCCCCATTACCGGTTTATCGTAATGAGTTGAACCACACTATTGCAGCCCGTTACGTAGCTAACTTCACGTGTAACAAAATAATGGCGGACTAATGTCAATTTCATTTCAATGGTGACAATATTGTTTTCAAGAGTACCGAATCACGTGACTGTAAAATTAACATCGGAATCGTATTGGCCTTTCATTAGAATTAAAATTAATTTGGAGAGTTAGCCCCCTGAGCTGTGTGTAACTAGTGGTCAGACAAGATAACAGTTCCGACTGACACCGACAAAGGATTGCAACAAACACTCTCCTTTCAAAACATGAAGGCACTATTACAAGGAGAGAGAGAGAGAGAGAGATAGTGATGTTTAGTCTCAGGGGCTTTTAACGCTAACCGCCAATAATAATAACAACACAATATGGAATCTGCGCTGGTCAATTAAAACATCAAAGGCCGACCAGATCACCAGACACAGAAGCTTCATACAAAGAACGACTTTGCAGAGGGGACTTCTGCGTCGTGGAGGGGCACGATCTACTCCATTTTCGCACATATTAGTTTTGTAATTCATGGTTTAAAGTGGTGTCCAGTAGTGGTTAGCATGCTTATGCGCAACCCTGATGGCCCCGCGGCCCCTATGCCTAAGGATGGGAATAATTTGTGCGGCCTCGCTTCCACATGGATTATAACAGCCATAATTATTGTAACGAACACACTGTTGCCAGATTTTATACCCAAAATGTTGGCACACTCGTCAAGGGATTTGAAAATTGCTTTCATAATTACATTCTTTCTGATCTAAGTATATGAATGGTGAAAGAAGCTATGGAAACCTCATAAAATCAAATTCTGCTAAGACGCAACCGAAGGTTTGGGAACTGAGTAAGTATACACACGACAAACTGTACAACGGCGACGCGACGTACGTAACAAGAGAGCCAACAGAAAGTTACACTGTTTGTACGTATCATAAGCACCGCTGTTTCCTCGATGTAATCGCCGCTATATATAGCCGAGCAGCAAGCTCGCTGCTGCCATTGTAGGAAGTCCAGAACAAACTTGTTTAAACAATCACTATTTGTAGGGCAACGCTCATTTCACTGTTACCAAACGCCATAACATTTGTTATAACTACGCGGAAGGTTTCTTTCCTCTCGGTAGTCGGTAGGACCACACGCATTTTCAATTATTATAAAATGGCGAAGCCAGCATAAAGCAATAAGTGACACGAGCTCGTTTCTCACACGCCTCATCAATGACTGCACAGTGCAGGGCAGTGCAGGGATGAGGAAACTGTTTCTATAACTGAGATCCGTTTGTTGATTATTTGCTGGCGAGGAAATGACATTCCGTCAATATGCAATTTAGTGGTTAGGTAGTTGGTCATTAGGGGCGGCGCGGCTCGTCATCAGTGCGGTCGCCATCACTTGTGACATTAGAATGTGAGGCTTTCACCGCGTTTCACTGCGAGCCTGCAACCACGATGCCGGGAATTAGGGAGAAAGCTGGACTTGTACATCGGGAAAGAACGAATGTAGCTTTGAATTTATTTTCAGCATCATCTTGTTGGACCTGATTTAGACCAGCCAATAGACATTCTGGGAAGAATTTATATAGAGCATATTGCAGTGTATTATTGTAGAATCTGTTTTTTTCTATGGAGAGTCGGCACGGTTGGAGCAGTGGTTAAGCGATTGACTGCTGCACTGCGTGTCGCGGGTTCGATTCCCGCACGGAACAAATATTTGTATGACCTACAAGTAGTTGTTCCGGGTCTGGCTGTTTGTGTATGTGAGATTAAATGTTTGTAAACGCACCCACGATACAGGAGAAATTCCTAGTGTGGGGCAATGTTATTTAAAAACAATAAAAATAAAAGAGTGTAGTTTCTATCCACATTAAAGATATGACTTTCATACTATAATTTTCTGAGTAAAATGCTCAGATGCAATGTGATACAAGTTGATGCAAGTCACAAATTCAATCCGAAAAACGAGTTTCGTACAATCGTAAGGTATTCGTGTCAATGTCAGTTATTATGTAAATCGACACGATAACATTTATCGGCGCTGCGGTGATTTCATGTCCATCTTACACATCATTCGGATTAAGTACGAATTTTGTTCAAAGTGCAATGAAATAACAAGTAGTTTTAGGAACACTGGTACCTACTTGATATAAAAAAAAAATTAAAAAAATATGTTTATTTCAATAACTTACAATACGTTTACATAATTCTTTAGGGAATTTCCATTTAAGTAAGAATTTTACTTGTGTTAGGAAAATTCCGCCCTTCCAATAGTTACAGTGTACTCGTAAGCTATTGAGTAGACATCCCAATAATAGCAGGTTATGTAAAAAAGTTATACAAATCAAAAAAATACAGAAAAAGAAAAAAAAAAACTGGCCAAGTGCGAGTCGGACTCGCACACGAAGGGTTCCGTACCACAAGGCAAAAACGCCGATAAAAACACGTTTGTTGTATGGGAGCCCCTCTTAAATATTTATTTTATTTTAATTTTATTATTTATTATTAAAGTAAAAATACAACTGAGTATTTTGTGAATATTGCAAGTTCCTACCTGTTGCCATTAATATCGAGCAAAAAAGGGCAAAAAAAATCGTTTTTGTTGTATGGGAGCCCCCCTTAAATATTTATTTTATTTTTAACCCCCGACGCAAAAACGACGGGGTGTTTATAAGTTTGACGTGTCTGTGTGTGGGGGTGTGTGGGGTGTGTGTGTGTGTGTGTGTGTGTCTGTCTGTGGCATCGTAGCTCCCGAACGGATGAACCGATTTTGATTTAGTTTTTTTTGTTTGAAAGGTGTATTAGTCGGGAGTGTTCTTAGCTATGTCTGATGAAAATCGGTCCAAGATGGCCGCCGCTACAAAATGGCGGATAACATATTTTTTCACAATTCCCTCAATATGGGTATCAAATGAAAGGGCTTCAATAGTAGAATACTATACACTATACTTAACAAATTTTGAATCCAAGATGGCCGCCACAACAAAGTGGCGAATTCCTTTTTTTTTCTCTACTCCCTCAATATGGGTATCAAATGAAAGGGCTTGACTAGTAGAATACTATACACTAATAAAAATTTCAAATCCAAGATGGCCGCCACCACAAAATGGCGAATTACATTTTTTTTTCACAACTCCTTCAATATAGGTATCAAATGCAAGGGCTTGACAAGTAGAATAATTTACACTATATTGAAAGGGAATGAGGAATATTAACTACATAACGAAATGAAATACAAAAATTAAGGAGTCCCTACAAAAAGCATGAAATAAAAAATTAAATTAAAAATTTCAAAAACCCCTGACAAAAATAATAATAATTTTTTCAAATTTATTTTTTTATTTCATGCTTTTTGTAGGGATTCCTTAATTTTATTTTTGTCGGGGGTTTTTTAAATTTTTAATTTAATTTTTTATGTTTTTAGTATTTGTTGTTATAGCGGCAACAGAAATACATAATTTGTGAAAATTACAACTGTCTACTAGCTATCGCGGTTCTTGAGATACAGCCTGGTGACAGACAGACGGACGGACGGACGGACGGACGGACAGACAGCGAAGTCTTAGTAATAGGGTTCCGTTTTTACCCTTTGGGTACGGAACCCTAACAAAGTAAACATTACATAGACGCGCTGTTGTGTTTGAGTGTGTGTGTGTATGTGCGTGTATGTGAATGTGTATATACATATGTGCGTTTATCGATAGTAGCTTATACATGCATGGAGAAGTCTCAAAAGATATTTAACCAGAGAAGTTAGTATTTCGTCGTGGCGCTATGTGCCGACTGATCAGAATCCGGCTGACCTGATCTCAAGGGGGACTATATTCTCAATCTCATCATAAGTTTTGGACTTTAGCCATTCAGTCAGTGCATTTCTGCAGTCTCGATATTAAAGTGGGTAAATATTTAACTCTAGATTTATTAAGTTATTTATATAATGAGAGGATTGCCTATCGTATTGTCTCTTAGCAAATGTTGAATTAGCAGGGGCATTAGGGATCATATATTTTCTTCTCCCTTGACGCTTCACGGGTTCGTAAGTGAGAGATTTGTGATTTTAGAGTTTTTCAGTATAATTTGAAGAACGTAAAGTTTTCGAACCGTTAGAAGGTCAGAAGTTAGATAAAGACTTAAAGATAGTGTAAAGTAACAGAAGGTTTTTAGAAGTTACGTAACGCAGCGTTTTAAATGTCCAGATAAGTTTCCTTATTCTTTTCATTACTAATTCGGTGCGTATGTACGTGCCAAGGCAAACGTTGGTCGATCATTATACCTAAATATTTCGTGTGTTGAAATTTGTTAATTTCTATGCAAGGGCAAGTAAATTTAAAGTTATAATAATAATCATTTATAATAATAATTTATTCATAAGTTCACATAAGTATAAATTACATAGAAGTTACATCATTACAATGTTACATATTAATATTATTAGAGGGGGTCTGACAATTGTGAATTTTGATTTTTAAATCAGCTGAGGGTTGGGAAATGTTATACTTAGAGAAGCAAATGAAGGTGGTTTTAGAGATGTTTAGGGTATGTAGGTTATAGTCGAGCCAAGATGCGATCCTGGACAGGCCAGTCTCGGCAGATTTTTTGACTTTGTTCTATGTTGAGTCGCTAAAAACTATGGCAGTAACATCAGCACACGAGTAGATGTGATCACCGACAATATTCATGTTACAGAGACAGTTTACATAAACTAAAAATAAAGTGGGGCCAAGAACAGTTCCTTGACCGACGCCATACATAAGTAATTGTCTCTTCAAGGCTAACAGTGTCGCCAATTTTGACTTTTCGTTTCCGACCGCAAAGATAGTCCCAGAATAAAGCAAGTGGCTGGCCTCTTTTCTAACCTGTCCAGAAGAGTGAAGACGGAGACAGTGTCAAACGCTTTCTTGACGTCAAGGAAGACAGCAAGGCACCGGTCTCCACTGTCTACATTACTAGTTACAGTGGAGGCAAGGCTGCATCTTCCGTTGACATTCTTTGCCGGAAGCCAAACTGATTGGGTGACAGTAATTTGTTGTTATTGAGATAACTTATTAAACGTGACTTTATTAGTCTTTCTAAGAGTGTTATTAAAGCTAGTTTCAGAGCAGTTGGAAAAGTTGCGTGTTCAAAGCAGAGATTCGCCAAATGAGACAAAAGTGGTACAATGAGAGCATGGGCAGCCTTTAGGAAGCTAACCGGGATACCATCCCATCCTGGGGCACTATCAGACTTTGTCATTAGAATGTTATAGTCCTCTTTATGGTCAACTAGCAAAATTACGAATGACGATTAAGGGGCGTAGTCATATGTACCAGGGTGAGAGACGTGTGTTGGAGGTGTTCGAGATGATTTCATTGGCAAGAATATTGCCTATGTTAGAGAAATATTTATTTACTGCATTTACCGACTCTTGTGCGTTTGGTTCCCGTTGTAGTAGCTTTGTTAGGTGTTTTTAGGGTTCCGTACCCAAAGGGTAAAAACGGAACCCTATTACTAAGACTTCGCTGTCCGTCCGTCCGTCTGTCTATCATCAGGCTGTATCTCAAGAACCGCGGTAGCTAGACAGTTGAAATTTTCACAGATGATGTATTTCTGTTGCCGCTATAACAACAAATACTAAAAACAAAATAAAATAAATATTTAAGGGGGGCTCCCATACAACAAACGTGTTTTTTTCGGCGTTTTTGCCTTGTGGTACGGAACCCTTCGTGTGCGAGTCCGACTCGCACTTGTTTTAGGTTTTTGTTGAGTTATAGTGTTAATTGAGTCCCACAGGTTTTTTAGGGTTTTTCTGCACTTTGGCTAGTTGTTCTCTATCGTAAACTCGTTTTTGTTTTTTTAATAATATAAGTAGTTACAAAAATACAAAAAAAAAAAAAAAACAAAATGTCAAGATATCTTTATATTATTATGTTATCCTTAATATTTCGTTATACTGATCACTCTTGAGCCTTTTTAAGGTTCCGTACTTAAAGGGTAAAAACGGAACCCTATTACTAAGACTTCGCTGTCCGTCCGTCCGTCTGTCTGTCACCAGGCTGTATCTCAAGAACCGCGATAGCTAGACAGTTGAAATTTTCACAAATTATGTATTTCTGTTGCCGCTATAACAACAAATACTAAAAACAAAATAAAATAAATATTTAAGGGGGGCTCCCATACAACAAACGTGTTTTTTTCTGCGTTTTTGCCTTGTGGTACGGAACCCTTCGTGTGCGAGTCCGACTCGCACTTGGCCAGTTTTTGCATATCATTCCTCTTTCGGATGCAGCGAAGTAAACCGATGGTCATCCAGTGGTGCCAACTTTGGGGTTTTCCCCCTAAATTTAGGGGGAAGAAGTCTTACAAGGGGTATTTTTAGGGACAGACTTTTTTTGGGGTTATTTTTAGGGGCTTGCTGAAAGGCAAAGAGTAAAGTACCTAACTCTAAAAGGTGCTGTGGCGTTATTGACGCTGCCCGTATCCAACGCCTCCGTGGAGCGTGCCTTTTCTATTTATGCTATTATTTAAATATACTTAAGAATCGTTTAACCCTGAATATGCTTCAGAGCATAATGATGATAAGATTTTACCTGATCAGAGAATATGGGTCTTGCGTTAAGTTTGAACCAACGGCAAATATGTATTTTAAAAGCCTTTAGCGTACGAATGTATGATTTCAAAAATACATCGACCTTGAACAGTACCTAGCACCGCTGGCGATGATGATGATGCCATACTGGAACTGATCAACAATATTACAATTTAGTTATTAGTTTAGCAATAGGTATTTAGGTACCTAGTCTTTTTTTTTACAAACTGTACCTATGCGTTTTATTTTGTGAGTTACGAACGACTTAGAGAGTTGGGCACTGCATCAAAGAAATTTACCTTATGTGAACCTATAGGTACTTAGGGTTTTTTTAGGGGGATTTTTAAAAAATCTTGTGGGCAAATTTTGTCATGGGTTGGTAACACTGTGGTCATCCATGGTTTATGTACATAGTCTGTGCTTAACAGGAGTTATCTTAACTAGGGTACTGGAGACAAGACTTGTTTGTAATATATAAATTAGGCGATCAGTAAGTATGTTAGGGTCATCGAGGTCTAAAAGATTTTGAACATTTCGTTTTAAATATTCAAGTGCCTTTTCGATATTTACCGTAGTTTTTGTGATGATACTCTTGCATTTATATACCTGATCAGCTATTTTTAAGAAAATCATGTGGTGATCCGATATAGTTGTATTGATAATAGCTACAGTTGCAGTTTTGCTAAATGATTTTAGCTTTAGGATGAAATGGTCGAGGCAGTTTTTGCCTCTGGTAGGCAGTGTGTGGCCTGGTAGCAAACCATGCATTGCCAGCATGTTTGAATAAATTTATCTTTTTGTGCGATCTGTAGATTGTTCGTCTTGATTTTATTTACTCCCTTAATCTTCACATTACTAATAATGTGAAGATTAAGGGAGTAAATAAACTCATTGACATTAAAATTTGACGTAGAAGGTGACCGGTAAATTGCCAAAATTATAAGATCAGGGTTGATGTTTATTTGCAAGCATGATGCATGTGTAAGTATCACTTCATGTACCATCACATTGCGTGTATTTTTAATGTACGCGACCACTCCGTCTGCTTTATTTTGATGTACGCGACCACTCCGTCTGCTTTATTTTGATGTACGCGGCCACTCCGTCTGCTTTATTTTGATGTACGCGACCGCTCCGTCTGCTTTATTTTGATGTACGCGACCACTCCGTCTGCTTTATTTTGATGTACGCGACCACTCCGTCTGCTTTATTTTGATGTACGCGACCACTCCGTGTGCTTTATTTTGATGTACGCGACCACTCCGTGTGCTTTATTTTGATGTACGCGACCACTCCGTCTGCTTTATTTAAGTGGTTAATCGTTTGAAAGGATGAGTAGTTATTTCTGGTATTCGTTTGTTAGGGTTTAATCTACACTCGCCTAATGTTATAACGTCAACTTCAATTTTTTGATTTACTAAGTTGAAGCTTACTACTTGATAGAAGCCGCTGCTGACTGAATCCAGCTTAGCTACTAAGCGAAGTGTTATGAATGTGCTGCGCATCTGTTGAGTATGTTGTAACCACATCGGCATTGAATAGTTGGACACAATACAATCTTCTCAATGGGCAGCAGGCTTCGCGCGCGGTGCACTCCCTACGAATTGTGTCACATGTGCGCGTATTTACACACGCGTTACAGCGAGCCGTATCAAGGACGAGCATTATGTTTCTTACAATGATCACCAGTACAAATAAACTGGAACCCCTTATAAAGGCTAAGGTTGTGCTTTGTGCAACTTATTAGAGTTCACGACGTGGGCCAGGCTAATATTATTAAAGACCCAAATTCTTTGCGCATTTTAAATTGAGCTCTACCAGTCTACCTGTAATTACAGTGACGTGCGTCAAGTTTATTTTTATAGCAATAATTATAAGATTCCGTGTCAGTCTGTCTGTGTCCATTGTGTGTATAATGAAGCTGAAGGCAATCAATAACGCGCACACTCCCGAACATGACAACGAGTCATTACATTACGTACAGAGCTTTCTAAAGCTGCCCCGGTCGCCGTCCACTGCGCGCTGCACTCCGGTGCGACAGCTCATACAGTGGACACAACGGGCGATGGATATGAAATAGTAGAAAGCGAAATACAAGCACGTGTAAGACGCAATTAAAGTTGAGAACTTACATTAGTTTGGTGTTGCCTTTCTCTGCACTTGTTCCAATAATGATAAATTGTGTTTTTTGCTCAAAGCTTCCCGGTGGGGGGCGACGCTATTTCATATAAGGAATCATGAGTCTTCTTATGCTTTAGAAAACAGGAGCATGTCCTTTTTATGCCGAAGATTTCATTTTCAACAGTGCGCCACGTGGCTTAGCTTGTAATAAAGCACTTATAAAGATTTCTTGCAGGGTCAGCCATCAATCCATATTCCATAAGATGGCCATGCAGAACAGCAGTGAACAGTCATCACTGTGCGACCTGCGATTTTGGCCAATCTTGGGAACGGTTCTGACCAATTCAGTGAACAAAATCAGTACAAATGTGTTCATCAGACAATGTAAGGACAGTGATTCATGTTCAGACTAGGACACAGCTGTATATTATGACCAAATTTCTGGAACGAACGATCTTTGACTCGAACCATTTGTGCGTTTTGACTGTTACGGTATGTATTACTACAAAGATGTTTAATCAGATTGTTGGACAAACTGTCACGCAGTTTGGCAGGTTTATGAAATGTGTAATACAAGTGTTTGGTCCAAAATAAATTATTTATTATTTCTAAGATTTTCCTCTCAGGAAAGTACCTATATATGTACTACCATTTCGTGCAGCATGAGCATAGATCTAATACACGTTTCACGTTTCAATGTGGCTAATAATTGTCCTCGTTGTTTTTACCTTACACCTTGATCATATGCAAACTACGTTCACCTTGACATGACGTCTTACCTGAAAAATAAACAAACAGTTTTATAAATACAAATACAATTTCAGTAGAAGTGGCCTTAGTTTTATGTTTGAGGATAATCTATCGTACATCTATCATTACAAGATTTTTTAACAACAAACGTAACAGAGCAGCATAACATTTTTCATCATCAGCCAATAGCAGTAGTAGTCCACTACTAAATATTGACCCTACACATGTAACTATTGTTACGAGCTTCGGGTCCGTGACAATAAAAACTGCCGATTTAATAACCAAAAATAACAATTTATTTTACAACACTAATTACAACTCAAAACACTAATTAAAAGAACACAATCACACTACTGATCACTCTTAATTCGCACTTGAAGATCGCTTAGATGTTTTCGCTCTTGTCGCTTTATCCAAACTGTGTCGGTCGTCGCGCATCCCGGCCTTATATAGTGCCGCAGATAGTTCGAGAACCTTCCATTGTAGAAACATCTAGAATGTTCTAGTACATACCGGCCCCGACCGACTAGGTGTCGATAGTTCTACAAAGTTCTAGTATCGAATTTTCTAGAACGATCGTGACTCGACTAGTTCTGCTACTCGATACTAGATGGCGCTAGTGGTAACTAATGTCACCATGTACAAATTTTACTACAATCATACACTTTTTTTTATATAAACGTTGAAAAAAGACAAGCTAAAACAGTGAATGGCGCAGGGCGTAAGTCGTCTAGCAAGACGCATCCCTATATATCAGAAGACAATAGTAGTAACATCCGCGACGTGAGTCACACTGGGCCGAGGGCATACCGCACATGCACGGTAATGGTAACATTACCGTGGCACACGGGGTACGTATCTGAATATCGAAAATTAAAATACCGACTGTTAAAATATCGATGTTCAAAACATCGAAAATTTAAATATCGATTGTATCAAAATGTCGAAAATTGTTATACCTACGCTTAAAACGTCGAAGATTGAAATGCCGAGTGCTTAAAATTTCGAATGATCCAAATATCGAATGACATTATGCCTAAGTTCAAAATATCAACATTTAATACATCTAAGTTCATAATATCTACGTTACGTTTCGTTTGTAAAAAATAATTAAAGTACCTACATTACATGAGGTATTCCTTGTTTTTTTTTTTTTGTAACCCATCTAGTAACTGATTACCATCTAGCAAACAAGCATGCAGCAATCATGCAACATGCAAGCAAGCATGGTTTCTGTCACGGCTCCGGCGCTGCAGGGCTCCGGCAGTCCCACGCGAGCTTAACGTCGCAGATGGTCTAAACGCTCACTACCGCAGCTTCGGCTTGTTGGCCGGCTTCTCCGGCCAGCCTCAGCTGCGGCGGCGGGTGTTAAAACCACCTGATCCTCAGCTCGCGGGCTGCCTCGCCCCTCCGCGCCTACGCGATTCTAAATTACACTCTAGGGGTAGGGCAGACAAGACTACGTGGAGTCGGTTTTGCAGCGATACGTTTCTGTCACTAACTTTAGTAGCACAACATATTGACTTTCAAGAAAATATTTTAATTTAAAGACCTAAATAATACCTTCACGATTGACCTAGGCTTGTACACTGGACACTGATCTTCATGGATAAAATAGGTCGAAATTGTTCCAAAACCGAATTGGGGCACCCCAAATTTACGTAGTCTTTTGGCTGTTACCCCTAAAGTGTATATAAAAATCCGGAGGCGCGAAGGGAGGGCAAGCCGAAGCTGCGGAGGTGAACATGGGTGCCTATCCTTTGTTACGCAAGGGCGAAGGGGTTGCACTTCCCGTAGCGCCGGAGACGTTGCAGAAGCAACCTTTTTTCACTCATACTACTTATATCAAAATTTGTTCAATATTTTAACATGTACGTATTTTTAGGGTGAATTAATGAATGTATTAAATGTTGAAAATTAACCCATTTTTACACGTAGGTATATTAATTTTCGATGTTCAAATAATATATGTACCCATCGATATTTAGGATATATAACCATTCGATAATACATATTATAAACTTTCGTTATTTTAATTTTCGGTTTTATGTTCGTTCGATATTTCCATTTTCGATGTTTTGGACATCGATATTTTAACAGTCGGTATTTTAATCTTCGTTATTCAAATACGTACCCATGATTATGTTATGTATGTACACGGCATCATAGTCTATCAGCCTGTTAATGTCACCGATTACTACTGAACTTGAACGACCGACGATGCGATGCTTGAAGTCGATACTGTGATCGTTTGGCACGGGTTGAGTGTCATGATTGCTTGTTACTTTATGTTCGCCCGGTGCGCGGTGAATACGTCAGCCCATATTAACTAATCGGAAATCATAGCGACATAGCCGGTTTATTCAGACGAACACTGCGTGCACGCACAAAGTGTCGCAGCGGAGCGCCGCGCCGCTATCTCAGATCTGCACCGGATAGTGGACATGCCATTATGTTGCGCAACCAACATCAATAAAGTAAGTAGGTAGAGCATGACCAATGTGACAATAAAATTATGCAAAAGGCTGAAAAACACGAAAATGAAATTATACCAAATGGAAACAATGTATTGGATCAGGATGCAGCATATCACACTAATATTATAAAGGCGAAATTTTGTGTGTGTGTGTATTTATATGTTTGTTACTTCTTCACGCTCTCTGGACCATTGACACGGGCGGGATCGACCCTTATGCGAGTAAAACCGCGGGGCGCAGCTACTTTTGAATAAATCTTATTAGATTAATCATAATAGGAGAGGAACACCAACTTATGCATTTTAATGTATTTCCCATATCATCGTCTGCCTAATCGCAAATATTTTGGGATCGGCTTTCAGTCTAACCGGATGCAGCTGAATAACAGTATTTTACATGGAGCGACTGCCTATCTGACCTCCACAACCCAGTTACTGGGTAATACGATACCCCTTGGTAAGACTGGTTGTCAGACTTTTGGGCTTCTGACTACCCGTAACGACTGTCAAAGATCTAGAAGACAGCCGGGACCAACGGCATAATTTGCTTTCCGAGGCAAGGAGGGGTTTTGGTATGTGAAGATGGTCACCCATCCACGGAACAACCGCGGCAAGCGTAGCTCAACCTGACCGATCGACCCATACGTATTATTATTTAGCCACAAGCCCCCGCGCACGCGTGAAATGACTCTTATTTATATTATAGCGGTTAAGAACTGTAATATGGCCACACTATTGAATTAGGAAATTCCTGTAATGATAGTCATAATGAGTTACTGTTACTATATAACTTATTAGGATTAGTCTTAAACTAATACATATTTTAATGAGAAAAGATTATTTTTTTTGTATCAAACGGCTGAACGGATTTGGATAAAATTTGGCACACGGGTAGACCATGATCTGGATTAGGATTTTCTTTTCATCCCGATATTCTCACAGAATTCTCGGGTATGTAAAGATGATCACCCATCCACAGACCTACCGCGGCAAGCGTAGCTTAACCTGATCAATCGACCTGTGCTTTTATTATTTAGCCACGGCCGTATATCCCTAATTCGAATTCCCATAAAATCTAAACACATTTTGTAGAAATCTCTAGTTTTCTACGAAATGGCGATAGGTTTTTATTCCTATAAACCATCTCTTCGATAGTAAAATCCCCGTAAAAGCAGAACAGTCAGCGTTTGCTCCAGCGTGCAACAACTGTGACAACCTTCGATCAATAGTACTATTATTGATCGAAGGTGACAACAATGTATTGTGTGCGGTGACGTCATCCGCTTTTGTTGCCAAACACCGTGTGGCGATGTTGCGCAACAGTCGGCACACTTGTTTCATTCATTACTACCGCTAGAATTAGCAGCACGATGAGCGGCGCACTGTATATGTAAACAATGCTCCTGTCGCGATTGTGAAGCATTACCTCACGAGTCAAGACCTTGTTGAGACTCGCTAAGGTCGAGGTTACCTCCACAGTCTCGTTACCTCAAGACAAATGGCAGAACATGAACTAACAAACACACGAGTTATTGCTAAAAAACAAAACTACTTCTCGCTGTGCGGAAAACGATGTCAGAACCTCAGAACCGAACAACCGGCAACAGGATAATGACGAGAACGAATAAATTGTGGAAATATAGGTAGCTATGTAATACTCAAGGAAAACCACAAAATGATTATAATCTTAATTTGAATGCTGCGAGTAAGATAACTAACAGGTAAAACATGACCACGATAAAAGTTGAAACTTCGACCTTACTGCCAAGGTCCGAAGGATTTCCAGCACGTAATTTAGCTCGGCACGGAGTCCGGGGGTTTTCCAAGATTTCAGTTCAATATTATCTTCGTAACTTTCAGAGCATTTGTTTTCAAATGTAAACTAAAAGCTCAGCGTGTTTTCGACTCTATCGACCCTTTCGGGTCCAAAAGCAATTTCCATGCGGTGTCTAAAGCTCGGGTCGCTGCCTGGCTCCGCTGAACTTGGAGGTAGCACAGCGAGCACGTCGCGTTCGCTGCGTGTAATTCGCGGCGGCGCGCGGCGCGGCGGCGGCGGCGGCGGCGCCGACAAAAGAAGCCACGGGCCATTGATCGCCGTCCCGCACAATAGGAACACACACCGATTCACGACAACATACGATAACATTGCCCGTTAAATGCCTTTCAATGTTCGGAACATAGTCATAATGTTCAATCATAGATTCATAGCAGTTACTCAGGTTCTAAACTTCTAAGTCCCATATATGTTTTTTAAGTATATTTTAAGGGAGACATACTATATTTGGCTGGTATGGCATCATTAGTGTCAATGAATAGCTCTACAATGTCTAAGCAAACACTTGCTCCGAGTCCGCACACAGTATTAGCTGTGCTAACACATTACACCAATTACATGCTGCATGTATGGTCCGCAAGAAGATGGACTGGTATTCATATATTCACTTCGATGGTGAAACATACAGAGCCAACTCACCTAAATCCCGTCGCAGATTCAACCATTTAGAATATACTAATGTAAGCTTACGCAGATGCAACCCGGAGAGATCAGCATTATCACTTTTTCACATCTGGATTAATGAGATATATAACATCTAGACAGACAAAATGAATGTCTGACACTTTATTATCGTATCCTGAATCTCAGATCTTTCTCATTTGATTCTCATTTTTGTTGGTTCTGAGAACTCAAAACGACACCTGAGATTGGACAACATGATAAACTAATGCGTTTCGCGAAGGAGCGGTAAAGCGCGGGACAAACTTAGGTCGGCGCAGGTTAGATTATATCAGTGAAATAAACACCTGCCGTGATACTTTATAAAACTCTTGCCATTCGCAACAGTTTAACGCATGTTCAGCAGAACATCTTCATTCCCTTCATCAGATGTGTTAAGTGATTGCTGTGTAACATGCATTTTCCGCCAGTTCTCGTCAATTTAGTTTAGAAGTTCAGATGCAGAAAGTTTCTGCATCTAAACTTCTGAACTAAATTGAAGTGCCAATTTTTTCAGGTTTAACAATACCTGTGACGCTTTTAATGATTCACTAAAATAAACACAGTAGTCATGAGTCTAAATGAAAACTTGGTTGTGAAAAGTAAATTCCACCAAAAACATTTTCATGTAAAATGTTACCAAGACGAGACCACATATGGCTCGCACTGCCAAAAAGTTATCAGATCTCATGTAGAGCCAAGCTTCTAACTAAACACGCCCTAACTTTACAAACTCTACACCTTAGTCAAAATATGAGGCTTGGCCGTTTCGGTTCTACAAGAACTATTGTGTGTATAACAGAAAAGTAATGAACAGTGAATAAATTTTTCACCTTACGCCCATGTGATGGTAGCGAGATTCGGGTAGTGACCGCCGAAGGGGACAGACGTGTCGTGTCCAGCCTTTGTTTACTCGACGCAACGTGCGTAGCACATGGCTCTAACTAAACAGGCATAACGGTGTTTCGCGTGTTGTTTTGTGGGTGCAAATTAAAACGTCTTAAAACGGTGGTAAAGTGGCATACGTGTGTTCCTGATATACAAGTCCGAGACCTAGGTCGTCCAGCCGAGGACCTTGGTGACGTCGAGAGACCTTAGCGGGCCAATTTGGTGAGATCTTTCCGTATATTTATTTTCAGGGATCTCCATTAGAAGCTGTATCCGGCCGCGCTTTGTTTTCTTAATTTGGACTGTTGAAGCCACGAGCGAATTTAACATCATTATAAGCTAAAAATAGGCTTTAGGGAAATGTATTCATATTACATCTTCCTAGATGTAAAAACATAACAGCGAGGGATAAACTAGTACACTCCATTATTCTAGCCTAAAATACGGTATCGCTCTAGAATTCGTATTCCACGCTTTTCTTCATTTAACATTGTACTAAATTACCAAAACTGCCTTGAACAAGCTAAATATTTCCTAGCCTGTAAGTCAAGTTTTGTACACGTGCGCGACTCGAAGTGGAAAAAGGTTAAGCTAAGTAACAAAAAATAGCAAAGCTCATAAATCTGAGGCGCCCCCTGTCAGCTTTATTGTTTCTCAAAAAGCCACACGGCACATGTTCGCTGAGAAAGTCTTGCAATACCATATAAACAAAAGGCTTTTGTCTTTAAAAATGGGCATAATTGTGCGTATGACAAAAGACGGCAATTGCCTATTTAGGGCTATAGCCCATCAAATAAATAATGTAATGGGTTTAACTTTCGATCACGTGTCTGTCCGCAAGGACCTCGCCTCATATGTACGGGAACATCGAAATGACGACAGAATTCGCCTAGTACTTTTAAATAATATACAAGAATTTTTCCCTAACAGCAATCTCTCCCAGGAATAAAGGATAACAAAATACATAACCATGCAGTTTAACAAGACCTTCTGGGGAGGAGAGGACATCTTAATCGCCGCGTCCGAGTTCTATCTTGTAAATCTGCACGTGCACACGGATACAAGACACACACTAGTGTATTCACCTACCGGCGAACCAGTACCCGGCAACATACACATCCGCTACAAGGACCAGCACTATGATAGCTGGGTCATGACTGAAGACGAGCATTACAACAGCAACCCGATAGATCTTATGCAAAAATCAAACAACGTCAAAATAACACAGCATAATAAACCTATAACTAACCAGTACAACGCACGAGATAAGCAAGGTCAACCCATAATACCCCAGTCTCAAACGAACAGCCCTCAATTAGCTAGCGTTGGAACACAGTATGAACAACAAACATCAATGTATACACAGGTATCAGATGTAGTCGCAGATGCTACTGGGTTCACAATACTTAGAAACCAGCCGACTACCGCAATAAAATATACTTGCTCAGAATTGCGTATTGCAACCTGGAACGTCCGTGGGGCCTCAAAACCGACCAAAAAAGATAAAATTGACGCTGAACTCTCAATTAGGGGCATTCATGCAGCCTGCATACAAGAAACAGGTATGAACTCTGGAACATACAACTCTACACACTACGAATGGCACCTCTATGGAACCTCAGGTAAAACACACCGGGGACTTGCAATTCTAATCAGAAAAGATGCCCAAGTTGAACTAGTCAACAGAAAAAAGGATACAGACGCGATGTCAGCTACTCTTAAAGTTAACAGGGGAAACGACAAGCCTGCTCAACTGTATATAATCAACTCTCACATCAACAGTTGTACATCTATAGCAAACAGATCCTTCACAGGCTTATTAAACTTGATCAGACAAAAACCAAGGAAATGTACCTTAATAATTCTTGGCGACTTCAACGCTCATATTGGTCGACATGATACAAAAAGTTTCCAACGCAAAGGACTGATCCACCAAAACCTACACCATGACTTTTCTAACTACAACGGGGAAATGTTAATGGATATAGCCAACAGGGAAAGACTGCAAATAGAAACTACAAAAGCGAGATCATCATGCAGGATAACATGGTCAAAGGGCACTCAGAAATCCCAATTGGATCACATTATAACGCCACATGCAACAGAGAAACTCTTCGAACTTATTAAAGGCGAATGGGCTGCTAGGGGCACTTCCGACCATAAAATAATCTGGGGTCGGCTAAGAACAAACCGAACTTCAAACAAAAAAGAAAACACCAAACACATTAATGCACAAGGACAACAGCAAGCCGCGAAGGAAACAACAATTGCGGCCAAGGACTTCAACTATAAACAGTGCTATTATCAATCCCTCAATAGTAAATTCACGAAAACAAAATACCAAGATTGTATAACAAAAAAACTAAAAGATATAGGAATCAACTCAACGGACAAAAACATCGAAATACCCTGGAATACCATAACGGAAGTATTAAAAGCGGCTGCCCAGGAAACTCTGATTCTTCAGCCAGTTCTCTCTTGCTAAACTACAAAAAGCCAAATTCCTACAAAGAAGGCAACCTGATAACCCAAATAGGCACAACCTAGTAAAAGAATGTCAGGCAACACTTCAAAAGGTCAAATATCAGGAAGAGCAAAAAGCATGCAGGGCCTGTCTAAATGGACTGGGGAAAAACCACCCTGCAAAACGCATGCAGATGCTATACTTTTTTTACAGTAGAAACAAACTTCAAGCAAAACGTCGAAAAAGATCCACTTATATACCGATGACCAAATGGGAGCAAATACTAAAAAAATCCGAGGGCCATCTTATACCAACAGTTAATATAAAAAATCCGATAACCGAAGTACAGTGTGACGGTCCCATTGCGGATGACATAATGGGAATCATTAATAAAATGCGGAACGGGACAGCCCCCGGAACTGACCAAGTGGTAATCGAGCTGTACAAAGCAATGCCAGAAATATTACAAGAAGCCGTCACCAAACACATGAACAAAGCTTGGACACAGAACGAAGCACCCGACGCGTGGCTGGAGACCGTACAAATACCAATTCCAAAAAAGAATAACCCTAAAAATGCGAATGAATATCGCCGCATATCGGTTTGCAACACGGGTTACAGGATTTACGCCTCCTACGTACTTAAAAAACTAGACGAGACAATATCGGAACTGGGAAGCTATCAAGCGGCCTTTATATACAATAGATCAACAGATGACCATATGTTTACACTTAAAAGGGTCTTAGACGAAGAATGGCGGGCAGGTAAAAGAACTTATGTGCTTGCCCTCGACATAGAAAAGGCCTTTGACAATGTCGACCTTAATGCACTGAGGGATATCCTATTACAACGAACCAACAAATCGCTAACCAACAGGATAATCAAGGTATGCTTGAATGAACGAACATGCATCAAATGGTGCGGACAGCAAAGCAGTTGGATTATCAAAGGCAAGGGAGTCAAACAAGGTTGCCCTCTGTCCCCTCGCCTGTTTACACTGGTCATCGACGAAGTCCTTAGAACCCTCGAAGAGGAAACCCAATTAATAAAACTCGACCAGGATCGCGAAATCTCACTCCCCCTAGTACTATCATTTGCGGACGACCTTATCTTCATTTCAAATGACCTAGAAAGGTTAGAAGGTATCCTATACCATATTAAACCCCTACTAGACAGTGTAGGCCTCCAAATAAATGAAATAAAAACAAAAATTCTAATTAGGGACCCCATAACTACACAGATAACGACCCACGTGACCCTTAATGGAATAAGTATACCGACATGTGACGAAATTAAATATCTAGGTACATACATAACATCTACATTAAGCAGAAAAAGCACTATAAAAAAACGTTGCGAACAGGCCATGAAAAACGCCAAATCATTACTACCATTCATAAATAACTCAAATATGGACTGGAAATTAGCCAGACTCATGTACCGAATGGTGATCGTACCGTGTATGATACATGGTCTGAAAGTATCGGCACTTACCAAAGCTAACAGGTCAAGACTCAGAAGATATGAGCGAGTTATCATGAGAGACTTTATGAACCACTCTAGGAATAAACCAAGACAAAAGAAAATGCATGAAATCTTAGACGGAAAAACAGTAACCAAACGCATCAAGAACCACCGGATGTGCTACCTCGCACATGTCTACAGGCGCCGCAAACCACATCTACTGCACGCAGCAATGCAGTACAAGGCCAAATTCAAGAAGGTCGGCCGACCTATTTACACATGGAACGACAATTTAAAACAGGACATGAAGTACTTCGACAAGGGAACCAATTTTTGGATGGATACAGCGGAAGATAGAAGTAAAATCAAGATCGCTGCTAGCGAGATTTACAAAAAACTGGAAACGGATAGTAGCGAAACTTGCGACGAAGACATTGAAAACAGCAACATTTAACACAACACAGCTGAGCAATGACATACAAAAGAACCGAGAAAGCAGAAGAAGTTCGCCAAAAGACGCACCGAGGAAACTCGACCTGAACCAACCAAGCGGCAAGGTCGATAAAAGATGCCCATCCATAGATAATAATTACCCATCTCTCCACTAGTCCAATGCTTACTCTAGGATGCATATCCGGTAGGCTCTTAAATCCTTACCTATCCTACGGGCACGTCTTCCCTACCATTAACGCGCCCCCCGGTCTATTCCTTGATATGCAATGGTCGCTGTAGCACCATGAACATGAGGCTACAGGAGCTAGTGCGAATCTTGGGGTTCATTCGATTAATCGAGTCTGGTTTAACCACGCTGGGATCGGTGCAATTCATTCATTCATTCATTCATTACGCCCATGTGATGGTAGCGAAACGGCCAAGCCACATATTTTGACTAAGGTGTAGAGTTTGTGAAGTTAGGGCGTGTAGAGTTAGAAGCTTGGCTCTACATGAGATCTGATAACTTTTTGGCAGTGCAAGCCATATGTGGTCTCGTCTTGGCAACATTTTACATGAAAATGTTTTTGGTGGGATTTCACATCTTTTTGAAAGTTGCATAAGAAATAAAAAAAAAATTTTTGGGGGATTCTTTAGTAAAAATCCTGAAATATGTATTTTATTATTTATAACAAGGAGTCCCTATATCAATTTTCAGAACTCTAGCATCAAAATTTGCGGAAGTCTCGTACAAACTTCCATCCCCTAGTTTAAGGGGTTGGAGGGTAAAAGTTCCAAGTTTTAGAGTTTTTTTGTTGTTTGTGTACTATTACTAGCTTACATACCAAATTTCAGCTTTCTAGGACTTCAGGAAGAACCTTACAATATTGATGATCATCAGTGAGTCAGTGGCGCCGATTCTGTTGTTCACAAACTAAACTAAATTTAAGTTCAGTGCATCTTTTTCTTTCTATTTCATTAAGAAAAGGACAGAAGATAAATATTAGTTTAGTCCTGTCAAATTATGATACTCCATAGACAACTTTAGACGAGATTAAAAAAGTGGCTTTTAAAAATACGTCAATTTACGTCAGGCGCTGACTAATTTGACAGGACTAAACTAATATTTATCTTCTGTCCTTTTCTTAATGAAATAGAAAGAAAAAGATGCATGATCTTAAATTTAGTTTAGTTTGTGAACAAACAGAATCGGCGCCAGTGACGAAATCGGGGTATTTTAGATATCAATAAAATCTAAAGTATAAGAGCTATGCAATTTAAACTTTATAGGTTTAATAAGTCAACCACTGACATCATATCCCGAAAATTTTGTTTATCTGGTATAATCTAAACCCAAGTTATGAAGGTTCAAAAATACGATGAAGTGCTTCGAGAAAAGGTAGGTAGTGCCCTTGCGCTTCGCTTGGCTCGTCTTGGCGGGGGCACTCCCGTGCCCCTAGATACGGTAGCACAAAGAGACAAGGTCTGCCTCGAAATTTAATAATAGGTATGTATTTAATTGAAATGTAATATCACTGCATTTGTTTGCAGTGATTTTACATTTCTGATATTATCACGAATTCACGATCTCATAATATTATCAAAATCATGTATCTACCTACGCTAGCTAGGTATTTAGCAGCCTATCAGATAAGGTGCTACTTGTCTCTGCAGTCAGTTATAAGAACTTTGCGATATTCACTTAGTTAGGGGAGCAAAGTAAGAGTTACTTACCTGCACAGTTAATTAGATTTTGAATTAAATCCTGCGAGCACATTCGCAAGAAGCTGTCAGTATCATCACAACGGTAATATTTTCTGATTGTTTGTCTTATTTATTTTTAGTAAGTATATTCATGTACTTATGTATATTTATTTGAGCTTATATTTATATGTAATTAGGTATATATTATATTCATAGTTTTAATAGGTTTATACGCACGGTATCTGTATATTTAAAATATTTACTCCTCAATGTTCATGATTGCACCTACCACTGTCTCTGCATCACCCAAAGGTTGACTGGTAAAAAATTCCTCTGGCATTAAGTCCGCCTCTGTACATTTATGTGCTTGAAGTAGGTATTAAATAAATAAATTAAATAAATAATTAGCAGTTCTTATATCTATGGTCGCATTAGTCCGATCGAGTCGATCCGCTGGTAGGTGATAGGTGTCGTACACGTGTGAAGAGCCGCGCCGCGCGGCGGCCGCTGCGGTGATGTCACCGGCTGATAGCGCGGCCGCTAATAATGCCAAGGGCAATCACGTCACCGCTGCGCGCTGCCACTACTTCACACTCACACACGCACGCAACATATCTCTCACTCCGTAGCACGGTAGCACCGCACACCGCACCACATGAGTTTGTCTACTCATGTGACCGCACGCACAGCGGCACAGAAGATTTGGGAAACTACACACTGCCCTCTATTCATTTGAATTAATTTAAAGGAATTAATGTATGAACTGACATACTTCAAGACAATCCTACTAACCTCAGACTGCACAGAGCTTTCGAAGACTACAACAACAAACAAAACAACAACAAGTCTGTAAAGATATCGGTATTCATTCACTCGAGTGACGAGTCACAGTAAAGATATGAACAGTACGGAAAACGGAAACTAGGTACAAACGTTCGAAACGGCACACTCTCACACAGACGCGCGCATCTACGCTAACCCTAAGCGATAGTCGCGGTGCTCTCAGTCACGGGTGCCGTAAACCGCCGTGATGGAACGAGTAGTCGCGTAATACATTTAATTCTTGTGCCACAGACCGTCCTTCTTTTTAAAAATGCCTCGAGCGTATTGTGTAATACGGCTGTTTGAACTCGGTTTGAAATTACGAAGAATAAAGATATTTTTTTTAAATATCGTTTTGTTTAATTACTATTACACCCATTCTCGAGTTGAAACGGTAAGGTGCAGGGTTAACTAGGCATCGCTTCGGTCGAGCGACGCGCATTTTGACTTCACTATCGGCTTTAGCACCCTCGATAGCTATGAAAATGATATTCATGATGAAAAATTTGAATTTCTTCGCAGCCATACTCTTGGTTTTGCATTTTGACCAGAAGGAGAGAAAGATAACCGGCCAACTCCTAACCGCAAACCGCGTTAAAAACTTCGTTACAATAAAATAAAACATCAATTTTACAGACATTAAGAGTGACATCCCTAACGCTCCAATGGAGCGTTATTTCAACAAATAGGCCTAGTTTCCATACTGTTCATATTTATTCTGTGCTCGAGTAGAACGGACCTGTACATAATTATGATGTCATAGGGTCATAGGGACTTCAAGAAATTATTTTTTATTTACTGTTGTAGTTATTATTATCAGTAGTGGTGGTTGACCTCTGAATCATTGTATTGGCTGCAAGCGTGCCTGCACTCCCGCAGCACTTGCGGGCACTAAGAAGAAATAGTCAAGTAAGCTTGACTATTTCTTAGTGCCATTAAGGTTTTGTTATAAACAGAAACAGTGTTATCTTACGCAACTGTTTATTAAATAAACATAATGTTTATCGAAGACGCTCGTTAATCTTCTGTTCAAGATCAAGTAGAACGTGAAACCTCTCGCGCCCGGCCCTGGTGCAAGCCATGGTCCGGGGCGAGAGGGAGTGGGAGGCAGTCACCTCCTTCTGCGAAGCAGTCATGCTAGCGAAGGAGGTGGCGGGACGGCTCAGGGAGAGAGCCTCCCGTCCCAGCCGCCGCGGGAGACGCTCCGGGCGTCGGGAGCCGCGCGACGACTCCCGGCCACCGTAGGCGCGGGCCTGCGGGCGGAGAGTAATGGGTAGCTCACCGTCCGATCAGGACCAGGCCCGTGCCGGACGGCGCGTACGTGTTCCACGCGCGCCTCAAAGAGATGTCAGCATCGAGGAGGGGCCCCATAGGGCCGAAGCCTGCCGGGTCAGCGGGATTGTCCGAAAGGGTTACCGCTGGCCCGGAACATAAAGGGCTAAGGAAGGAACACGGGTGGGTTTTAGTCAGTAAGAGTCTGACACTCCCTTCCGCTCCACCCAGAGCGGGAGGGGTCATTTGATGATTTCCCATCCGCAAAAAAAAAAAAAAAAAAAAGTAGAACGTGAAAGAATTTCTGTTTTACACCATTATGAAAATATGTAGGTACATCAGAATGTTGGGATTGCTCAATACAAAGCGTGGCTTGCACGCGTGACGCGGCCGGCGGCGCGGCGGCGCGGCGCGGGCGCGGCGGCGGCGGCGCGCGGCGCTGCGCTGGCGGCTGGCGGCTGGTGGCCGCAGCACGTGTGCCGAAACTCTAGTCAATTACATTACATCGGCATCGGCATCGTCCAGTTCATGACTGCATGGTTTGATTACCAAAACCATATTGCGTAAAACGGAAACGATATACTACACACAAGCACTGTTTTAACTGTTTCACGCGTGGATTTAGTACTCGTACCAGAGAACCGCGTTCACGTTATTATTTACGGGTATCCGGCTTAATAAAATGAACGAAACAATTGGGTCACACACACCGTATGGTTGAACAATTTAAACTACGGCACTATTACAGTCAGTATACCTGGGTATAACTCTTCTATAAGAATGTGCGAATTCGCGCCACACCTTATACACTCACTACCCACCTTCATATAGTAATGGAACCTATAATTGCCATAAAAAGTTCCATTACGATAAAAATAAGCGGAGAAATGGATCAATGTCATTTGTATTATAAGACGATAGGTATCGTTACTACACGACACACTAACACACGCGCCTGTACCTAATACTCCACCACAGAACAGACAGACAGAACAAACAAAACGACAAACAAAATAACAATAATTATAGCGCCAATGATGTGTTAACGACGAGGTCAATAGATGTTTAGTTAAAAACAATGATGTCATGTACGCAGAGACCACAGTACAGACCGGCGACAAAACGAACACGACTGGTGAGACAGATTGAGCAGACGCGCGACATGTCGCCATAGATCACGCGCTGCTCACGGGAATTAGTGCGTTCCGTAGGGACGACTACCGACGACATGCGGGACTGCAAAAACATAGAAATATAAATCTATGATCAAATACCTAAGTAGTTCTACAGATAGATGTAAGAAAAACGCTTCGTTTACTATTTAAACCGGAGAAATAGTTGTTTTGCATTGCGGTTCATTGCAAACAATAATAATTTGAGTAAATATGTAGCTGGTAAAATGCAGGAAATGCATGAGCGAAAGCACTTTACATATTTTTATACATAGCATAACAAAGAATGGTCTCGGTATAGTACGCATTACTCAGTAATGTGCAAATATAAAATGTACTGAAAACTGTAACCCGACTCTATCGAAACAAACGCGTTTTGTGTTGTCCTTCGTTCTACATTAGAACTACAATGATTGAATTATATCGGAACAAAACATTGTCGAATACATTCGTGATTGAAATAAAAGCAAAGCTTGATTGTTCGCGCAGATGCGGCAGAGGCGCGGCGACGACGCGACGGCGGCGGCGCGACGACGGAGCGACGCGCGACGGCGGCGGCGGCGCGGACGTGTCGCGGACTCGTGGGTCGACGACCGCCCGACCGGGGGGCGTTGCAGACGGACGACTGCACGCGATCATGCGGCAAAAATACCATACACCTAGCATTTATGCCACATTCAATGTCATCATTTTTATTGAGACTAAACGGAAATCGTCTGAGGAAACAAAGTCATGGGAATTAAATACATTACGCGTTCTAATGCGGGCGCGCGGGCGGTAAGACGCGACATTTAATTATGGGTATTAGGAGTGACAGATGATCAGTAATGATCAGTAATGATCACTGGCGGATGATTGTGATGGATGATTTCGCAGCTTTCTGTGATTAGATATCGCGTTCGCGTGTAGTGTAGCGTCTCGACCGGTCTAAATGAATGACGAGTCAGACGAGTGGTGCATTAGAAAACATTGAGAAGAAGCAACATACTCGTAGTTCTGCATAGAATAGACACAACCGTTTGAAAACTCTTAAGCTATGCGATAAAAAAGGAAGGAATAAATAATCCTAATATTATTTATCGGTCTCGTCTTTTCACATCTTCCGTAAACATTTCTTCCACTTCTGACTACAAAACACAGTCAACTCAACAGGTCACGATCTGAACTCACGAACTATCCATCAATTTTTTACCGACTTTACAAAAAGGAGGAGGTACTATGTTCGGGTGTTTGTATTTTTTTTTTTTTTTTTTTTTTTTTTTTTTTTTTTTTTTTTTTTTTTTTTTTGTATGTTTGTTCATCGAATACTCCGCCAATTGTCGACGGATTTTCAAAATTCTTTTTTTGTTCGAAAGTAGATAGTTCTGAGGTGGTCCCATTGTCACCAAGTTAGGATCTGATGATGGGATCTTAGAGAAATCGAGGGCAACCCTCAAATTTTATAGGCTCACTTATTGTTTTTCGCATATTTTATGAAGTATCTTGTGTATTTGTGTATGGTTGTCACCATCTCAGGTAGCTGGGCTGATGATGGAAGGTACAACTCCTTAACAGTAAGAAGTTACTCGAACAGGCAAGGACTGTTTTAGTAAATTGTTTTGATGTTTGATAGGGCATTTGCCACATTTGGTCTCATGATCATCAAGTCATGACCTGATGCTACCTAACTCCTCGACAACTAACAGCAGATATATCGTGTTTAGGCTCATTGAAAAGGGCTCGATGTGTGGATAAACGTACTGTTACTGAGGAACACCGAAGACCTGATGCTGAAGCCAGGAGCATCAGAAAAAGTTCAAACCTTGAAATTACAGCA
Source organism: Oligia latruncula (assembly GCA_948474745.1). NCBI lineage: Eukaryota > Metazoa > Arthropoda > Insecta > Lepidoptera > Noctuidae > Oligia > Oligia latruncula. The sequence continues at coordinate 432,212 of OX419705.1, forward strand.
CCGTAGTCGTGTTTGGGCTCATTTTAAACGGGACTAATTTTAAGTTCAATGCAATGTTGACATAAGTCTGGCCTGATGCTGCAGCCAGGATTATCAGCATCTAATCTAAAAACTAATAAAAGGAGAACTCCTCAACAATTAACGTCCCTGCATCGAGAAAAGGAATATTTTATAAAAAGGCGATGGGCAAGTTGACATTAGGCTATTGTAACTTAGATAAATTATAAACAGACCCACTAAAAAGCGAGAAATAAAAACTTTTTAACAAAAAAAAAAACCGACTTCCAAAAAAAACACTACAAACTGAAAAATAACTTTAATTTCGGAAGTCGGTGGCAAAAACTAAAATACTGATCCCTAAGACACCGACTTCCGAAATTAAAGTTATTTTTCAGTTTGTAGTGTTTTTTTTGGAAGTCGGTTTTTTTTTTTGTTAAAAAGTTTTTTTTGTTGAGTCTTCAATTTCCTTTTCTTTTTGGATGAACTTCTGTAGCGTAGGTACCGGTGAAGTATGGTCTGGTCTATAAAGTAGACTTTACAAACCAGCAGGCAAGGTAGGTATATCTATACTAATATTATAAAGCTGCAGAGTTTGTTTGTTTGAACGCGCTAATCTCTGGAACTACTGGTCCGATTTTAATGATTCTTTTAGTGTTGGGTAGTCCATTTATCGAGGAAGGCTATAGGCTATATACCATCACGCTACGACCCTTAGGAGCCGCGCAGCGTGTGACACCGCGGGGAACAGCTAGTTGTGAATACAGCTGACCATTGCTGCAGCATTCGGTCAACCTAGCCACCTTTCCCAGATGTCCTAGGTCTTGAATGCCCACGATGATGTAACATAGTATGAAAGCTAGCAAGTGACAGTACGGTTGCGTTCGGTCGGATGGAGTGCGGTGTACCGGATGTGTTCCAAGTGCGTTTCCGCGATGCAATGCGTCTGAATTATTAATAGTTAGTAGGGTTGCCAACTTTTTCTGAGAAAAATAACGTATCAAATTATTTGAACAGAAAAATAAAGTATTTTAGTTTTATGTGTTAGTAGGTGTATAAAGAACTATAAAAAGACTAGCAACCAGTTTTAACTTCACAATTCATGGGGTCACAGACCAATATAAGTCTGTGCATGGGGTTTAGAAATAAAATAAAAATGAAAGTCGTTTTATTATTATTTTTTAATTCGCTATGCCCCCCCCCCCCAACAGATCTTTTGTATGTGTTATCAGGTTCATAAAGATCTATAAAAAGCAAGCAACCAGTTTTAACTCCAACATCCAGGGTTGAAACATATAATTTTATGCCTACTTAAGTATATATCTTTGTATGTGGAATTCCATAAACCCTCGAAGCATCCTAACGGCCGGATAGATATTTAAAATACATGAGAATTCTATCGACCCGCGCGAAGATTATAGGTTAAGTTTTGTTTTTATAAAATCAAAATGGCGGATTTTAGACGATGACAAAGGAAGGTCTTGAAAAAAAAAAATTTAAGTACCATTACCTACTATGTGGGGTATCAAAATAAAATAATAATAAAATGTGTTCAAAAATATAAAGACTAACGTTAAATTTATACAGTTATTATTTATTTGTGGGTTTATTCAAATTTTTATCAATAAATACCATAATTATGGTGTTATTGCTGGGTGTACTATTAAAACTTTCATTTGATTTGATTTTCATGTGCTTTTATTTTATTTTAATCCATTTAGGTACACAAATATCAGAAACATCATATTAACAAACTAATATGGGTAGATTTGTTTATTTTCATGAAAAATCCGTAAAATCCGGATAATCCAGATAATCCAGATTAGACCAAAAATCCGTTCTAAAAAATCCGGATTTTAAAACAGAAGGGATTTGCATTCCCTACTTCGGACGCGTCAATAATGCAAGTAATCATGAATAATGAAGAACATGCATTGCATTGCTTTTTAAATCCTGGTGACGTCTTCATTCTGCATAGACGATTTCGGGAAAGCATTGATGACCATAGATTTATAAGAACCAGATTGAGTGTACCGTACAAAACGCAACGTTCAAATTGAATGCATTTTGTAATGCGCGTGTGCGTGCGGACCGCCCACCACAAGTGTATTATTATCGTTTCTGCGTTTGTGTGCGTGACATTTTCTAATACCAGCGCAAAATGATTACCCCAAAATATGGGAAAATTCGGGTAGTTTTCTTATTCATATTGACATAGGTAATTATGTAGTTAATATATGTGTACAAAATGAAACCCGCCTTTTACATTCATACCGAGTGCCTATTATGATAGTTTTTGGAGATTGTTATAATTTTATTTTATAACATGGTTTTCGTAAACATGTGTGAATGAACAAAAAACTTTTAATATCATACTAACATTATAAAGAAGAAAGTTTGTGAGTGGTGTGTGTGCATGTTTCTGTGTATGTTTGTTAGGTACTTCTTCTTAAAGATCGAACGACTGACTGAATGTATTTCTACTTTCGCGCGGGTAAAGCCGCAGGCAGCTATAAAAGAAAAAATAAAATAAAAAAAAATGGTTGCCTGTAAAGTCGGTTTTACGGGCGAAGATTTTACGTGACAACGTCTTTTTCTCGGTAGAATAGTTGAGTGGGAGAGAGACGCAAGGCATTCGGCGGGCCTCTCTCTCGTTCGGTGACTCATCGTAACGTTACCGAGCGTTACACTTTTTCATAAGTGACTCCCAGCCGCAACCTAATTTAAGACGTTGTCACGTCAAAACAACGTATTCAAACTTAAACTCAAAATTATTTATTTCACGGCATGTGTTCATGTGAATTCATGTAGTCCATGAATCCGCGAAGCCTATAGTGTACGTAACAAACATACCTGAAATATTGTTTTACTCCAAATCCGTTTGTTGACTCAATAATATCGCAATATTTTAAGAGATGATAAAAGTATTTCATACCCTTGGCAACCATTGATATCATTTCTTTTTTTTTTGTTAATAATAATGTTGATTTCGTAACATTTTACAATATTAAAATATCGCAGCACAAAAAAGGGGTAAAAATATTTCACACTGTACCTTGGCAATACTCAAATATTATGGAGTCGTTTTGTTTTTATTTAGTTTTCGTAATATTTTCAAAGAAATTCATCATAAAATTGCAAACTTACATGTGAAAAGTAATGTTCGTATCCTTATCTTTTTTTGGAGTGTAGTTTTTACATGATTTCACCGCACAAACAGTCATTTTTTCAATATATTTAACAGCGTAGACGCGCTTTGAACGTCTGTCGCGTAATGGCGGCCTGTGGGCGGGGCTTACGAACGAATACGCTATTTTGGTGTGTTTGAATTCGAAGCATTTGGACAGCGCGTACTAGGCATCTGGACGTTCTTATAAATCTATGTTGATGACACAGAGTCATACCAATATGAAGTCCATATGCATCCCTCAAAGGACCGGAACCGGAAAGAGGGGTCTAAGTAAAACAATCCGATAATGCAAATGACAAAGTCATCTCCGTCGTCGTGAACAAGTAACCAATGACGTTTTTTTTTTATTACTTAATGGGCCCGCTCTTGACCCCGATCACGCCTGATGGTAAGCGATAGATGAGGTCTATGATGGAACGAGCGTGCCCAGAAGATAAATAAATAATAAAAAAACCCGTGTTTTATAAATGGCATCTTGTAGTTGACCTTCGAGAGGTCGTAACTACTTAACCGGACTATCCTGTGGGGCAACCACAGGATAGTTAAGTAAACTCAAAGCTTCCAGCTAGGGGCGAATATCTAATAGACCAAGCGACTGCACACTAAGGGCAGGGCACCCCCTGTGGGGTACGAAGAACCTCGGCTTAGGACGTCGCTGGAGCCACGGGACGACTCCCGGCCACCGTAGGCGCGGGCCAAGGATCGGTGGGGAAAATTTTGTTAGGGACGTAACGAATGACTCTTTATGAGATTATTATAGAAGAGAGATGGGTGACAGTGTTTGCGGGGTAGAAGAAGGGGGAACTGAGATCGTGTTCTTGAGTTGCGTACCTATGCGCTGCTCTAGACGCCGCGCCCCCCGCACCACCTGCAGCCGACCTTTACTATATTTTTTTTTTACTGATTTTATTAAAGAGAGTCATTGCCGATAAATAAACTTATCACTTGCTTGTAGTAGGTATTTTTGTTTGACCTCAAAGTACCTACCAATAAGATTTTACATACGTTTTTTTTTAATGTAAGTATATATGTAGGAATACATTATATAAAGTTATAATAACAAATATAAGTAATTATTATAATACTTTGAAAATCAAAGAATACTTAATTATGGTTTACAAACTGTTATTTTGTGCCAAAAATAGTAACATTAAAACATGATTTTTCTCGGAGTATCCGGCACTTTTGAGAAATAAAGTAGAATACTTTGTTAAGTTGGCAACCCTACACCTGCCGCGAACTGCGCGCGGACCTTGCTTCCGACACCGACTGCTACGATAGACGCACGACTGTAACTGTGTTAAATAGCCTATAGTGCGCATGCCGTTGCGATACAACATAAATCGAATACAGTATGAAACGGGAAAACGGCAATAAATGTGGAATTTTCTTTCGACGTCAAAGCAAGAACCTTTCTCATTGAAACTTGAAGCCAACTTGGCAGTCACAAAAGTTGAACTCTTTATCCGGAACTGGGATCAATACGGAAATGGAGCACAAACGTGACCTAGAGCTTCAGGATGCGAATTACTATCTCGGGTTTATCATGAAATTGTGTGAAGGTCGGTCGTAAAATGTCGGATTTCACCATAAAATTGCTTTTTTCCTGGGTTTGGACAAATCAAGATTATTATTGTGGTTTTTCAGTAGGTTTACAAGATAGATTGTAATATAAATCAAAGAATATAAGTGTCCGAAACAAATATTTAGCAACACTGAAGGAGGAGCAGCGCCGCGATGAAGATGCTAGAGCTCCGAGAAGTCACCCCCACAGGTTCGCAGTACAACAAGGTTCGAAATATACAACATGTTGCATGTATTTCTGGGCACGAAGAGTCGAGGTCATAGCACACGTATCAACCCGGAAAGGGATCGGCACCGAATCAATTCGAGCCGTTCAGTATTAATTGTATGAAACTCCCTACTTCAACGCACACTAATCGTAACGTACCTAATCGCCTCGCCTCGGGACAAGCTCACGAACCGCGGTGCGGTGCGTTACGGCTCGTCGTCCCCGCGCTTACGTCTCTCAGTACCCGAGCTTATGTATCTTCGTCCACCCTTTTCCCTTTCACCCAGCCCTTCGGCCTGCCTGCTGCACCATCAACTAGCGGTCGGCGAGCCGTAAGCGCGGCGTCGCCGTCGCCTAGCCGTAGCCGAGTCGACGTATCGAAGATCCGCTTTGGTTACGTGCTTACGTTAGGTTGACGCCTGTTTGACGGCGAGGCGAAAGGCGATACGGTGCCGATCCCTTTCCGATTTGATACGTGTGCTATGAGCTTAATGCCCAAAACCGTTCCTGTAGTGTAAGTAAGTTCCTGTAGTCTTCGAAAGTGTAAGGTAACGGTACGGTAAAGGTACAGCACATCGGTATCGAACTATCGAGTGTAGCATTGTGTATTCATTGCATAAGTGTCGGGACGCGCTCCGCATGCTACACAACAACATATGACTCACGCCACGCGGGTACATGAGCACAGAGTACACGACACGCTGCAATACATCTTCAATGTGTCAACTATCATTGCTAATAACTACACTTTTATTTCAAACACGATTGAGCTGTCCAACGTTCCATAAATTAAGTGACGCATGCTATTATCGTGTCCTTTGAGAGATAATTGGTTAATACATTATTTATCACTAAATAGTGTAGAACAATAGCTAGCAGAGCGGGTGCAACAGCTGTTGTTAAACGTATCAATCACGTTTACATACACAAATAACTGTATGACTACTACAGGTTCGTACTTGTAAATATCCGTATCACAGATTAAATGAATTTTATCATTTGTTATCAACGAAACATCATTATCCAGGAAAAAATGTACACAAACTGTGTTATTACAACATTAGTAGAGGTGTCTGAAATCAATTAGATAGAATGTAGTGAATGTAATTTGGTATTCAATGCATTAAGCGTTAGACCCGCTGACACTATCGGCAGATCACAAAATTGCTCTAATGTAGATAGCGTTGCGTTCACACCACAGAGCAGATGATACAGAAGCTTCACTCCTGCGTTCTATCTCCTACCACACTGCGATATCCACAACTTCAGCCATCATAGCGCGGAAATCAGACATAGAACTGAAGTTAGCTACAGCCTGAATTAGAAGTAAGTGCGCGGTGGCACAGGCTGGCTATTGGTCGTCTCATATGTAACTGGACCAGTGGCTGTTGGTAGAGACTCCGTCTCTGCCGCCTCCTAGCCGAGAATAAAAACTGAAAGGTGATGAGGATAGAATTTTGTTCTCATACACCAGTAGACTGCGAATGTCTGATTAGATGAATCCCTTTGAAAACGATTTCAGTATACACACAGTATACGTGTGCGTGTATCGGTGTTCTCCTTCTGGGTTTTCTTACCGCCTGCCTGGACTGAAAGGCCGAGACCTTTCGCCAGCTTTGTATCGCCGACTGTCAGCTACATCAATCATAGAGGGCACCGGCGAGTGTCGCGATACAATCGACGCTGTCTGTAACGAGACATCCTTTCTACCCCTTAGACCCGCAGTGTATCAACCGCCATCAATTACGTCGCCAACTTAATTATTTATTGGTCGAAGATTACATCTGGTGTTACGTTCAAAGTCCCCTTCGAAATTGAGAAAGCAATGAGGTAAATATAACCAAGCTAAAGACTACAGAGGATACTTGGAATGATAAGATTACGTTTTATCCTAACAAACTGTTTGCTTCAATACTAGCTAGGAAGTGAGTGCTGCACGCTTACAAACACTTCCTTTGTGTAGCACTAATGACCCCGTTACATTTAATTAGCTAAGAGACAAGTATTTGGGACAAGACAATTAAGTGAACAAAGAGCCGGCGCAGTGAGCGCAAGAACAAAGTATGCGCTGGTGGGGGCCTCGGGCCCCTCCCTCGCGGACACAAAGACAGGCGCGCCCGCGCCCGCCTGCTTGACCGAGTGCCGACAGGGCCGGCGCGACGCTAACGACCCCCTGCACACGCCAGCACACATCATTAGCTGTAAGCTTTGTAACGTGATCACCTATATCTACATCTACAGAATTAACGAGGCAGACGCATGGGAAGGTCGAATGTTAAGGGGGAAGCTCTAAGGTGGCCCGCGAAATTCAAATTTTCTTACGTTTTTTGCAATTTGCTGGTCAGTATTAAGTTGTACGTACACCATCAAATTGCAAAAAACGTAAGAAAATTTGAATTTCGCGGGCTACCCTGGCGCTTTTGCCTTAAGGAGTCCAAACCGTTAGGATGTTTTTAATATCGTGCGGATTTCATCACGCACGCGGGATTGGCCCGCATGCGGTAAATTTATTTATTTAATTTATATTGCAATTTCACGCAGCGTGAGACACGCAAGCCCACGATTTAGTTTTGTGCGGGCTGCCATGCATTGTGGTTGTGTACAATGAACGACAAACTCAGAAAATTATTGATCATATACTTAATTTATAAAAGACAGAATAAGAAGACGAGATCAAGGTTTGGCCTGTTATTTGAAAAAAGGATTCTTGCTGGAACGTTTGTCACACACTATGGCGAAATTTGGTGCTAGTTCCTTTAATATTTCTTTCCAGGCAGGTCTCTAGCATCTCTGTTTTTATATAATTTATGGGATTTATCCCATAAGCACGGCCGCAGATGCACTTCAATTATAAAAGTTCTGTTTCAATTTTCATTTTAAATGTGACTGTACTACGCGTGCGTGCACCCCGCATGACAGTAAAACGCACACTAATTTTCATAGAATTGCTCACACGCGCGGAGTCCCCGCGCGGGGCTGTTGCCACGGATCACACCCCGCGTCCCGCGTGCTTATTCCACGCATTACAATAAATACTTGTATAAAAAAGACACTTGCGGGTGTTACGCATGCGGGGCAATCCCGCGTGCGTGATGAAATCCGCACGATATTAAAAGCACCCTTAGAAAGGAACATAAGAATTACTTGGTAAGATTCAGCTGGAGAGAATATCTATTATCATAACTGATACAGAGACTGATACAATTTCAACTTCCTCGAACACGTGGCTAGCCCACATATGACTCACTCAGGGGAAAACTTGAAGCTGCCGCAGAGATGCCCTTTACGGGGTGCCTAGGTATAGGTACCAACGTACATGGTGTGCATCCATGTGATAGCGGTACCACAAAACAGAACTGTATTTTGTGGCGGTACCGTAACGAGTTATGCTAACGCGTCGAGCTTACAATGAAGTAATCATTAATTTCCCCACGCAGACACACATCGACACAGCTCGCACCGTGTGAACACACGCACACGGGGCCACAGCTGAGCCAAGCAAGTGACAGTGGTCCATAATGTTACATAACTGGTCCAATTGACCCGGATGACGCGGCCGCCCGGGGAACATACTGCTTCATAATAATGTTCACAGTTACACATTATTGCTATTACTGTTCTGTGTGACTCATGGCTGCTTTAAGTTCCGCACACGTGTGTTTTGACTATTGGTCTCAGTATACCACCTTGTGGAATTCTCAAGAAGAATTTCCTTGTGGAATTGATAGGAAAGCATTATGAGCTTGTGATAAATTAAACGTTGAAGCGTGCTTTCTCATGCATGTTTCTGTTTTACTTGCTTTCCTACTGAATAGAACGTTCTCCGCTCTAATGACAGAAAATAAATGGCAGCGTTTAACAAATTCCAAGAGAAATGTTTTAACTGCAATTCAGTATAACGAACGTTTGTTTTGTTTAAACGAGCGGCAAACGTCGCGTTCTCTTCTAACACCAAAACAAAACAAGTTTTTAAAAATAGAAGGGAAAGGTCACCCGCGGACGTTAAATATTGTTCAGTATAACACGCAGCTCGCAGTGGACGGGGGCTCACGGGGGGACTGAGCGAGCTGCGGACACACGGCTAATACAACGGATTACGTTATGAACGGAAATAAGTTATCAAAGCGGAACCCTGTGCGCAGGGCAGCGCTGCTAGGGCTGCCGAGACATCAGAGACCACTCACAAGTTTCCGGTCTAGGAATGTATAACCTAGTTCAATCACGAAGTCCAAATGAACGTACGAAGAATGTCTGTCACGTGCTTTACTACAAACAGAAATAGAGCTGATAAGCGATATCCCACTAATTATCAGGGGTGAGAAATGCTACCTGCTATAGGCTAGATTAAATACATTGAAATGTCTTGGCTTAAAGAAACAAAACTATTTTAGAAGAAATAGACACTGATACCGAAGCACCTGCCATCTAGTCTCTCCACCACCCTTGGTTGACTGGTAGAGAATGTCCGCGTTTGTAGTACCTTTATTGTGTGCGAAAATTTTAAATAAATAAATAATAAATAAACTAGTACAGTTTCTAAGTTAATATCCTTAACCACTTTATGGAGCTATTTTAAGATAACTTGCTACATAGTCAACCCTACGCGGGTCACATCTGCTCGACTGCTCTGGGAGTCGGATCAAAGCGGGCCGCGCCCAGAGTTCCAGACGCACATTCATTAATGTAGGGCTTGGGGTCATACAGCTTACGACGCTACACACAGAAGGTTCATACAAAACTGTGAACACAGAAACTAATAAATGCAGCACAGATCGGTACAATCTGCTAAGTATAATGTAATCAGCTGTATGTTGGAGACTGTTCTTTGTTGGTAAGGTTATTATTGGGCGTGTAAAGTAATCAAAGTCAGGGGTTTCCTAACCTGACAACATTCTGATGGCATCTAGCCTGATGCGTCATAGCTTATCACAAAAGCACTAATTCTAAGTTAAGTTTTGTTCGTTACTGTTTTTCTTCACGTCGCTAGATAAAGCTAGACGTGGGCAGATATTGTTTTAGGACCTGTTTCACTTAAACAGTGTTTTCATTATTTCCTGAGTATAAGAACACAACTGCAGTAATATGTATTAGAGCAGCATTAGACCTTCTAACTTGTAACATGGCGGCAGCTATATGTGAACACATGGCATGGCACCGCACGACTCTAATTAGCTGAAGCATTCGTTCATATTAGCGGCTAACCTCCAGCGATAAGATACAACATATTACTCGTTAGCGTTTGGTGACATCTAAACTCGGCCTGTCATGTAAACCCATAAATATTCGATTGCTGAAGTCAAAGTCACGGTTGAGTATCGCCATGTATCGCTTCCCCTAAGGCCGCCCAGTTCTGACGCGAACTCCGTTCATTAGTATTGAATTTCTGATTTTGATCATCTGCTGACAGCTGAGTCATTATTGGAAGGGTAATTTTAACTTTGTAAAACTAATTTCCCGGAATCAATTTTTTTTTTTTTAAACGTTGCCCCACACTAGGAATTTCTCCTGTATTGTGGGTGCGTTTACAAACATTTAAACTCACATACACAAACACCCAGACCCGGAACAACTACTTGTAGGTCATACAAATATTTGTTCCGTGCGGGAATCGAACCCGCGACACACAGCGCAGCAGCCAATCGCTTAACCACTGCGCCAACCGTGCTGTCAAAAATGAAATGTTAAAGTGCTGTCACGCAAGCATATTAGCGATATCCCTGTTTTAATCCAGCCGAATTATACAGAAGTTAGGTATAAAGTTTCATTAATAAGAACCGAAGTACCGCTCCTACAGTAGTGGTCTACTCGCGAAGAGTTCCCGGAGCACAGGCACAGCGCGCCGCCGCCGCCGCGCCGGTTAGGTACGTAACACGTGCCAATTGAGATGGACTCCTGCTCTTACTGGCTGCTATCCTAATTGGAGCACGGCGCTACGTGCACATGCACGGCAACCGGCACCTTTTGATTCGATACGCCAGAGACATTTTCATGTGGTGTAGGTATCCTCGATTAAAATTAATCATGTTTGTAAGAAGATATTTTTGCAACATTCAGCTTAAAGAAATTTTGTACTTCTCAATGATAATTTCAAACTTAATGTTCACATTGGCCCACATAATTATAGCTAATGAAGTTTTAGAGCAAACACTCCTCTAATGTGTCCATTAGTTTGGACACACACGGATGACTTCAGCTCCCATGATAACATTTAATTGCTTGTAAACTACTACGAGAAGCACATAAGAGCACAAATACGGTGAGACGACGTGAGAACGTCACGTGGTCACTTAACTACCCAGCTACCTCCGCTCTCCGCGGGGAAGTGCAGGAATCAACGCAATTGATGGAAGAATCGACCTCGAGCACCAGTTAGAGACTAAACGCAGGGGCCGGGATCCTCCGGCAGACGAAACAATTCGCGAACAAGGTCGCTCACTGATTATGTCAATGAATGAGTCCCACTGTCCGGTACAATAGTTGGCAACACGAACGGAGTCAGCGACTCCGCAGACGTCGATGGTTTATGTGAAAAATTAGCGCCCAAACAAAACATCCGTTACCAAAATACTGCGCGGTCTAGTCAAGCTACCGCGGTCACGCCCACGTGTAGCCCAATCGAGAGCAAATCAAATCAAATCAAAATATTTTATTTCACTTATGCCTACAGGGGCACTTATGAAACGTCAGAAGCTAGGTGCACGGTTCCAATTGGTCGTTTCCTATGGAGAAGAACCGGCACGAAACTCCACGGTTACTCTTTTTGAAAATAATTGGCTTTTACAATATTTCCAAATTACAGTAGGTATGGGAGGACAGCGTAGGCCTGTCAACAAGTACCAGGTACTTGATAAAATAAAAAATCGCAAACGTCGCGTGCACTACTAAACGTAATGTAAACATTGCAGTGAACGCGAAGGCTCTCGAATGCAAATAGCGAGTCACACCTGGCTGGCGTGAGCGTGTCCGTGCATCGATGCAACAAGTTAGAAAACTTAAGACCATACGGCAGCATCGTACATACGTAAGCAGGCGGTAATTTAGCAAGAATAATGTATCGCAGTGGCGCTAAACGTAACCTCAATGCGTTAGCAGTAAACTCAATTAACATCGTCTTTGACGCGAGATTTAATTAACCGGCGAGGTCGTCGAATATCGTCCGTGTCACATAAAATGACGGCTCTCTCAAAACTAATACGAAGGCATATTTTTCCAAGCGATTTTTCATAGTTTGATTGGTAGGAGCTGTGATGATAGTTCACCGTTGATCTTGGCACGCCATGCGCCTGCGCCGCGGTGTAACGTGTAACCTAATTCTGGGGCATTGATTTATGAGTTGACACGTAAAATATCGCATTCTGGATGAAAAGTTTATTGCTTCAGAACATTCTTAACCAAAATAACACCGGTGTCCAAGCCTGAGATATAATAACTTATGTAACAGACAAGCACAACCTCCAATATTAATATCGTCGCATTCTTTCGTGTTGACACCCTCTGCAGTTTTCTTATTACAATAAAGATTTCCAGAAGGTTAATCTGACAGTCCCATACATTATGAAATTAATTAATTAGTCAGGCGTTCTTTCTTCAACTACAAACAGCCAACACCATCAGTCACTATATTCTTACACCATATCCTTTCTTAATGCTTCATTCCTTGCGCAAAATATAAAAGTGATTATACTCATGCTTCCATAGGCACGAGTTGCATTCATACATTTAAAATCAACCTTAAAAAGAGCACGAGCACACTTTAGAAAAACATACATCACGTCAGTCAGAGTCAACACTAAAAACAGCCAGTCCAATAACATTCAGAAATAACTTGCTGAGTCAGCGCGCGACAAGATGGCGAGCTTACACAAGGCAAGTACATGGGCTGATGGGCTGCACTTGACGACAGCCGCACTAAACAACACGTTTCGAGTGCGGCACCGTCCGCTCACCTTGACCTTGAGATCTGGACAGGCGCGACCCTCCAAGGATCGCTTATCTCTTCATATTCCTCACGATCGATAAAGACGACGTATGTCTCAAAATATTACCTCAAGCCATGACGTGTTCACTTTGTCCTCGGCCAAGGCTAAATAAACAGCACATGGTAATAATACTCGGTGTATTGAATAAATTATATTTGTATACAGTTAACATTCATATTCTATATTCATTTCTGCGACTCATTTTTGTTGGACACTGAGTCATTCGGACAAATGTGATGTCCAGCCAGAATGATTTCGCTGATACTTATCAGGTTACGAATATCAAAGTAACAAAAACAAAGCCCTCCCTGGACAGAACAATCTATCAAAGCAGATTTTGTTTTATTGTGAACATAGGTACAAGATCCACATTAACATTATTTACAGCACTTTATTTGTATTCCTCTCGTGGATTGTTTCCTACTAATTATTCAAAAGTAGTAATTTTTCCATAAAACAATAGTATCATTGTTATCTACGATTGGCTTGATGACGCATCTTAAGATTTTCATGGAAAATCTACACGTAAAGAAAGCGTAAGTAGAAACGTATATCTATCTAGTAGTAAATGTTTATCATCTCGTGAATTCGTGAACGTGATACATAGTAAATAAAGTAACGACAGTTGTGTGGAATCACACGCAATGTCATTGATGTTAACATTTTGAGAGCAATTAATTTAGGAGTAAAACTCCCTTACACATCGTTCCGGTTCCTTGCCCTTCGAGTTGGTCTATAAATACATGTGGTTCAAGTTAATTGGGCGACTAGTGATTAAGAGCAGCATACATACACCGAATTCGTTAAATTCATCTGGGGTTAGCGCTTCAAATAGTAAATACAATACTTTCAGATCAGCACCACCGTGCCACCACAAATATTGAGAGGAAGTCCTATGTTTGACTCCGTAGAGCATCTAGGTCATAGATTTATAAGAACATCATCTAGGTGTATTCACGTGTCCCTTTTACAGAAAAACTTTTTTACAAAAAAAAAAACAACCAACTTCCAAAAAACACTACAAAGTGAAAAATAACTTTAATTTCGGAAGTCGGTGGCAAAAAACTAAAATACAGATCCAAAGACACCGACTTCTGAAATTAAAGTTATTTTATATTTTTTTTTTGTAAAAAAGTTTTTATTGTTCACTTTTTAGTGGGTCATTTATCTAATTTACAATAGCTTTTACAAAATATTGCTTTTCCCGATGCAGGGAAGTTACTTGTTGAGGAGTTCTCCTAGTAAGAACCAGGAGAACTGGAATTGAGAAGTCACCCTCAGCTCCACTTCACCATAAGCATTTTGACGAGCATAAATTGCATAGCAACCACATTAAAGTACCTACCTAATCGAATCGTAACCCGTGAAATGATTATTATTGAGTAGTTCCGATGGCCATCTGTGGTCTTCATCATCAGTTCCACTTCACAAAATGGTGCTTTCCGAAAGAAAATGCACGAGTTACTATAAAAAATACCCAAATCGCTATAGGTGTGCCTATAAAATTTTAGGGTTTCCCTCGATTTCTATGGGATTCCCTCATCAGGTTCCGAGTTGGTGACAATGGGACCACATCGAGACCATATCCTTCCAAACAAAAAAATAATTTTGAAAATCGGTCCACAAACGGCGGAGTAATCGCGTAAAAAACAACCAAAAAAAAAAAAAAAACATACCGTCGAATTGAGAACCTCCTCCTTTTTTGAAGTCGGTTAAAAATAACGGATTTTATAATCAACCGCAACAAATCAAGCTATATTGTGCCTGGAGAGTAAAACAGAAGTGGTTATTGTGATTCAGTAATTAAATATAGTTTCCGCTCTTGTGGCGTGCAGCAACCACAATAATTATGATATGTCATGAAGTGTTTCAGTCAGCCTTCATACTCTTGGCGTTAATATAAGAGGTAGGCAGGCCGCCGCCGCCGCCGGCGACCCATTTGGTAGCAAGCATTCCGTGGTAGCAAGTAACTGACTAGTCTGCAGTCTGCACACACCCGCAACACCAAAGATTTTACAACGCGTTTATTACAACGTCTTGCAAAAGCTAACGTGAATTATCACGTTAGACAAAATGAGATGAAGAAATTCTGCGAGGCGGAACAAATAGGCAAGCTAGTATTGCCCCGGACCAACCGCTGGTGGAAAGAGGAACTGCCACGAATCGGTAACGTAAGTTTATGCAAAACCTGCAGATACCTATGGATACGGAAGAGATCCATAGCTAGTGGTGAACAGCAAAAGGCAACTAGTTCTAAACGTTGCCATCGATGTGTATCAAAACAAGCGATAGTCGCTCGGAGGTCAGGCGCCCGCCGCCGCCGCCGCGCCGATATCTGCGTTCTGCGCGCCGCCGCGTGTCGTAAGCGCTTGTGCAATAAACTGACTAAGGCTAGGAACTCACGGAGCGATTTTCGCCCGCAACCGCCGCGGTCGTGGATCTGCGGTTTTATTTCAAAACTCACGAGACCAGTTATTCACGCGGTTACGCGGCCGCCGCCTCCCTACCTCCGTACCGGCCGGCCGGCCGTACCTCCCGCCGCACCGCCCGCCGGCCCCCGCGGTCGCCCGCCAACCGATCGCAAAGCGCGCGGGCGCCACCCGCCGAGGCTGCGGGTAACCGCGGCCCGCGCGATTCTACTAGTTGCCCGCCGGTACAGCGGGAGCCGCATACAACCGCGAACACCGCGGGCGTAAAACGCGTCGTGAAATGTGCTTTAATTTTTTATATAAATATCTGCATTCTACAGAAGCTGCGGGCCCGCAACCGCAGCGGACGCGGGCGAAAACCGCTCCGTGAGTTCCTAGCCTGACGGTTCAATGTCGCCGCGCGATATCACTGCAAGCCGCTGATCCAAATCTTATGTGTGTTGCTAAATCTGAACCAAAGTAGAGATTTGGGAACAGACTGTAACTCTTCTCAATAGCTGAGCTGACATTCATACATCATTGTAGAAGTCATTGGCCGTGGGCGCCCAAAAATATAAACTTTCTGTACATCAATGTATTGGCACGTTATAAAGCTAGAAGTAAAGTATTCTCAGCATGCGTAATGTAAACATTTGAGTATATTGCTCGTACATCAACATTTCTGAATGGAAGCATCGGCTTTATCCGATGTTTGCCAGCTGGAGAGCGGAGCCGACCGCCGACCTCTCCTGAACTACAACAGACGAATGTGAATGGAACGCGATTTCGATCTATTTTTTTTTGCTTTCCAAACAACTTTACTCCCATAATAACATTAATGAGATAGTTGGGTACGTTCTTTTAAATTAATCATTATATTTTCATTACGGGCTGATTATAGCGTGCTCCGTAAGATCCGGTTGAAAGTGTGATGGATATTGTAAACACGACTCGACTCCGTGATTAGTACAATTAATCACGGCACGTGAAATGTAATATAATTCAGGTATTCTATACAATACCTAAGCAATGAATAGAATACCTAAGACGTCCAGGCAATGTATGAAATATTATGAATATTATTGTCCGTTACATACTTTGCCTAGGTAATGTATATGTCGCAGGTTTATGACAAAAGCAGGTTTTTGATCAAAAACCTAGGCTATTGATCAAGAACCGGAAGGAAAAATTATTACTTTATGTTATCATAAACCTGAGAAAATCCAGTTTTTTAATCGGAAGGGTCTTGGTATGTAAAGATGGTCACCCATCCCATCCACAGACCAACCGCGGCAAGCGTCGCTTAACCTGTCAAAGTCAAAGTCAAATCATTTATTTCAAATAGGTACATTAAAAGCACTTTTGAACGTCAAAAAAAAAACTAAATAGAAATGATTCTAGTCGCCCATTCCAAAAGGTAGTTTTCGTATGGAGAAGAATTGGCAAGAAACTCCACCGTTACTCTTTTAAAATGTTTTACAAGGTCTTGTATACATAATAAAAATTATATGTGAACACGATGCACCCATAATAAAATTAGTCTACCACAAAAGGTAAAAAGAATTAAAAATTAAGCAATGACAGGTAAATCAAAAAAGTGATAGATACATGGTGCTCACATATTTACAAGTTATTAAAAAAAAAAATGCAAAAGTAGTTGAACTTTAACAAGTGTGTGAGCCTGATCGATCGACCTGGGGGCTAACTCTCCAAATTAATTTTAATTCTAATGAAAGGCCAATACGATTCCGATGTTAATTTTACAGTCACGTGATTCGGTACTCTTGAAAACAATATTGTCATCATTGAAATGAAATTGACATTGGTCTGCCATTAGTTTGTTACACGTGAAGATAGCTACGTAGGTAACGGGCTGCAATAGTGTGGTTCAACTCATTACGATAAACCGGTAATGGTAAATCATAAAATTAACCATGACCTTGGCTGCATGCGGTAGGATCGTTGCCTACACTTCTAAAAAAAAAGACTGCGTGTAAGTTCTCCAATTTCAAACATATTTTTTGTTTGTATGACAATATTGTTCGCGTTTGGTTCTTTTTAGTAAGAAATAATTACTGTCCGCCAAGTTACTTAACTAATTAGTATTACAGTTTTATACAAATGATACCAAGTAAATAGATAAACAACTGCTTCATAAAGTACAACGAACGCCGAACGTGTTTATGTGAATAGTGAACATTACTGAGATACCAGTGAAGTGATATTAGAATATGTAAAAGTGATAGTTAGAATAGGATAATTAAGACCCTAAAATACCTAGCGTAGGAGACGATATGTGCTACTACTGTTTTACTGAGTAAGATTTTGATTTTCTAATTAACTAAATTTTAAGTGTTTGTATTGCTCTAATTAGCTTTCTAACTGGTTTTTATTATTAGTTTTCGTATAAGAATCTGATATCAATATTTAACGTAGAATTTTTGATAATTTTAATGTACGAAGAAAAATTATGGAATAATTACGTAACTTGAAAACGAGGATTTTTGTTTAAAGGAATATTTGCGAGATTTTAGTGTTAAATGAGAGGATTATGTTCAAAACTGATATTCTAGTTTGAATTATGAAAATCGGTCTACGGGTTTTAGAGATAGAAAGAATTTTGTATAATGAAAACATGCCGAAGTCCGATTTTATTAAGTTAATGTTCTAGAAAGTTTTTATTGTATAGAGATATGATAAAAATGTTGTTATGTAATACGAATGAGGAGTAAAATCCTTGCTCACTCCGTAATTTGCTTTAAATTCGTATTTATTCATAGAAAACGCTTTGTTCATATAACGCATCATCCGACGCTCATCTCGTCTTTGTTTCAGTTGTTTTTTATGGGAATTACGTAAAACACTATATATGACTGCCTATCGTGCCATATTATACTCATAGAACCCACAAAAAACCACTTAAAACGCAAAATAGTTTCTAAAAAGTTACACTTTTGTTATTGGAAAAATCACTATCAACAAACTATCCCAACGCAATATTGACGCAATACACAGCTGTCAAAATACACTCAAGAGTACCGTTTACGCCACGCCAAGCCCGTTCCCAATTCCACTTAGTTCCCCAAAATGGACACCCAATATAAAAATCAATTGGCGCTAGCATCGAACTCAATAGTACGAAACGTCACAATTCCAATGTCGATCTATCGGAATTAAACTCGAGAGTTAGCACCCTGTGCGGCTGTTATTATTTAGTCACGGCCGGCAAGCGTAGCTTAACCTGATCGATCGACCTGTGCGGCTGTTATTATTTAGCCACGGCCCCTCACTCGCTAGTAATATTATTAAAATCACTATTACCACGATTAATAGTGATTGTAATAATCTTTCACACCTACATAAAGTTGAGTCAGGTAACTGAAAGCTGAAAGTCTTCAGCACAATAATTAAGATTGATAATCAATTGTCTTCCATTAATGAAGTAAGAAGAAGTCGTTTAGATAGAGGGATTTGATTAAACGATTAGCTGACTCATCCGCTGTCTGATCAACATAATGGTTCGATTACATCATCATAATTACAATAGAATTTTAATGACCTTATTACAGCGAGTGTTCATTATTATGACATTCGGCAAGCGCACCATGTGCAGTCGAAAACGTGACCCGAGAAGCTATTTGGAAACTATGAAATCCATCAGGGATATCAAACGTGATTGGCAAATCAATGATTGCTTGTGGTACACGCAGGTCCTGGCTACTGAAGCATGGGATACGTAGAAAACAATAATTGTCTGGCTGCGGTCCGACCGAGTCACGGACAGTGACAGGAAGTTATAACATCAATATAAACTAAGTGGCAAAAATACGTACCTATTATTGAAGCTCACTCAAAAACTACCCAAGCAACGTTAATAAAATTTATATAGGACCACCCACGAACTACCCCTGAAGCATACCCTATCCATTAAAAAATATTTTTTAAATCGATTTACTATTTCCGGAGATATCGCGTAACATAAAAAAATAAACATACCTACAGTCGAATTGAGAACCTCCTCCTTTTTTGAAGTCGGTTAAAAACCGCGAGTACTTCCGTCTTACCGGCTCTCGTGAGAAACGACTTACGTCCTTATTATACTCAATAAAAACTGGGGGTCTACTCCGAAGCGGTTAACCACTGTATCGGCCGAATGTTCGGTCATTTTCTACTACCATTAATTTCCTATATTGACTATTGGTCCCGACCAAACTGTGCCAATCCGAACCTTTTTGGAACCCTTAACCCTTTTTTTACCTTTTTTTTTTTAAATTCGAAGTAGGACAACAATATTCGAATCAGAAAATGACCGAACATTCGGCCGATACAGTGGTTAACCGTTTCGGAGTAGACCCCCTGGATTTATGCACGTATTCAACCATTACAGTTACAGCCAATAACGACGAGAGATATTCAATTAAAAAATGGATACAGCAGTCATATCAAAGCTGTCTTTACGTCTCTGGGTCGGTCACTCGGTCTACAACATGTTACAGAACACACAGGCATTGTCCTCGGCTCGTAGTATAGCACTGAATACTGATGTTACATTATCCAGTTTAATGTGAGTATTAAATTAATCTGATAGTGCGCAGCGTTGTATAATCTGTGGAAGTGCGCGAGAGTCACGCGTGTGTATGCAGTTCAATCATACGTTTGATTTATTAACTTTTTGATAGCTAGTTGCTTTGTGTAAAAGTAAAGTGATCAGGATGACATACAATACAAGGGTTTGTTCTCCCAAATTCATTCAAAATTATTGTTTCCCAAATTCATTCAAATTATTCATTCAAAATTAGTTTAACTAGCTGTTCCCCGCGGTGTCACACGCTGCGCGGCTCCTAAGGGTCGTAGCGTGATTTTATATAGCCTATAGCCTTCCTCGATAAATGGACTATCCAACACAAAAATATTTTTTCAATTCGAACCAGCAGTTCCCGAGATTAGCGCGTTTAAACAAACAAACACTTCAGATTTATAATATTATATATTAGTATAGATTTATCGCAACTTAAAAGAAAGATGTGTGGGTAATTTAATATTTTCTATAGATGCTACTCAGAGGCGCAGGTTATAAAGATTGTAATGAAATAGAAGGATTGAAAACAATGAACATTATTGTCTAAGTGGGCGCAAGGTCGAGCCGCGAGATCAGAGGATCACCGACACTAGAACCAGCGACATTTCAACAAGTGATACTGTCTAGTTGCCATGAATACCTTTAAATATATTCTACTATAGAAGACTACGTGTTACGTGTAGCAACTGCACCTCGACCATCAACAACCTTAGACGAAGCCACCTTTTCGACTTTAATTGGATCTGTCATCCCACTTTACAAAATGAACTGAACCCACCATACCTCGTGGTCGTGTCAATTCGCTAACAAGATAATATGTAAAATCACTAACTGAACTAGTGCGAACTGTTCCGTTGTTAATAGAGCGCCGACGCGGACGTCACCAACTTGCGCTGAACACTAGAGATAGTCCTTCGATGATCGCTGCTTGAACTATCAGCTGATGCAGCACAACACTGCACACCTACTGAACTAATATCAGCGACGCGACTGCTTTGCTTGCAGTTTTGTCTTCTGCAATTAGGATGAATTTCTTGGTTATTTCTCCTTCTGCTTGTAGAATGAAAATATGGTAGAGTTACGTAGAGATTCAGCTATCCCTGACTATTACTCAAATGATTCGACCAACTCTATCTTCTGTGTTAATTGTAACGTTGTAAACTATTGTTTTAGTTAATAAGCAAGCAATCGAAATCGTCAAGTCATTGTAATATAGTTCCAACCCGTTCACATCACTTAAGGCGCCTTTGTTTTGTCTCACTCGCTCACGATATTAGGAACACGTTAACTCCCCACTCCATACGACTTATGCGAGCCGCGAGCCGCGATCGGGGAGCAGGCTTGAGGACGGTCAGTTGAGACGCGCGTTCATGCATACTACACTTGTGCGTGACGTCACACGTGCAGTCTCACTCTAAACCTTCTAAAGCTCAGATTTTTGACGATACTATACTTAATACTTATTATTAAAGTTTAAAAGTTTACTAAAAAGAAATATAAACTGTGTTTTCCCCGTATTGGGTAAGTGTTTGCAAAGTTACGCATTGCTTTCTCATGTGTCATGGTGGTGGTCAATGATTTGCAAAATTGTGTTTCATCATCTTTTTTTCTTGACACCCATTTCTTTTATTTTTAATCATTTCATTTAACCATAAACCTTAGCTTGTCATTATTTGTGTTCATATTAAAGTAAAAGTGCTTCATACTCTTTTCTTCACACTTTGTAAACTCCGATTCTGAAGGTGACCTTAACACACATTCGCCTTAAGCGCAATAGTACTTCATCCGCCTTACGCTTATGCTTACGCCGCCGTGGTCACCGTCAGGAGAGGATTAGCAGAGAGCTCAGTTATTTATTTCCTGGACATAAATTCCAGGGTTTCAAGTTCCGGGTTCATTTGCCCAAGAAAACCGCTGCCGTGCTGCCGTGCCATCGGGCGGTCAACACACAAGGCTGACATCCGGCTCCACTTCCATCAACCCTGCGGGTCCTCCACCACCCAGGGACAACTCCTCGGCTCCTGCGTCATCTTCAGCATAAAAACCAGGATAGTACTTACGCGCCTACCTCCTTAGAACGGAATCATTTATGACGGGCCTTTTTACCTACGACCTAAAATAAATTATTATTGAAAGTGTCTAGTGAGTTTGTTTTTCTTATCTCTTAAAATAATAAGTTTCTAATAACTCACACGCTTCATAATATTGTAATTCGTCTGGTCTTATTGGTGCAATGTCTCCAAAATGAATCGGATCGAGAACGAGACGACAAATGACATCATAATGGTTATGAATGTCACCTTGTCGTGAGAAGTGAACCGCCATCATAGCTAGTAGCTACACAGCTGCTTTGTAGGCTGCTGCGCTAAGAACTGACTCTGAGCGTATTGACATTCAATGTAGTGGCATTGTTAATGCGATACATCGTTGTAATCAGACGGCTGTCAAATCATTTCATTAGACATTCAGCTAAAAGTAGGTAATCCGAATAGTAGAATTTAATACATGTATACATTACATTGTAAGCCGCAATAAAACTGCAAAGCAAATGTAAGATGTAAACAAGTACTACAATCAAAAGCAGATCAACTACAAATTATTTAAATTTTTCATGCATGACAATACAAAGATAATTTATGATACGTATAGCATCAGTTGGACAACGATTGTGCAATACTACAGAAGGACGAATTATGACGGATGTTGTAAACGAGAGTTGTAATGAATAACATAACGCAACAGGTGAATTGGGACAAAATAATAACGTTATGTATGCAGTAGAAACGGCGATCGTTTTCGGAGGCACCAGAGCGCGCGGCGCGCGGCTCTGCGGTGCGGTAAATACACCACACACCGATCATTAACGTTCAATATTATTGCCCACACAGGCTACAGCTAACGTTCACTTGCTCGCTCTCAAAACTAAATCACTCCTAGTTGAGTTGATACAGGCGCAAATCGTAGACTAAAACCATTTTGTTATTGTTATCCGCATCAAAGCATTTGTGCCAAAATACACAATGCAATTTATAACCGTTATTCAATGAGTAAATTGTTAACAATCAATTTTAAAAATAATAAGCTCTAAATAATGTATAGGTATATATTGAAAAATACAAAACAGGTGACAGTAATAAAAGACCGATGAAGGTTACAAAACACACAACTGACGTCCAAGAACACAATAATAATGAAATGTGAAATAACACTGGAGTGAAGTGAAACGATTGCTATTAGTAGCGGCAGGCAGGTAAAAAGAACTGAGGAAAACGAAAACTGCAAATAATTCATGTACAGGAAACGAACGAGTCGACAAGAAAGCCGTTTCGCTATAAACTGGCCAAATAAGTAGCGGTAGGAACACGGACAGGCAATCAATGGCCCCGGTGGACTCAGGAGTAATTTCTCTCCGGTCGAGTTAAGAGCGGTTGTAATTCATTGAAAATGCAGGCGAAATCGTGATGGCCAAGACTTTTGTATGCAAAGCGGCACATAAATCTCATTGAAATCGAAGCGTTCGCTGACGTGGTCACGCTCCGTGCTTGTTCATCAAATAACATTGAATTCATAAAATAACGTAAATGTGTGCAAGCAATTGATTGGGAACCATTCAGTGCAGCAACATGCACGTTACGAGTGTGGGGGAAATGAAACTGAAGCAGGATCGTAGACTGCACGTAATGTGCTGTCTATACATGACAGCAACATTGTAGTTGACTCTAATACGTTACGCTATAAGGAGGATATTTTTGCTGAAAGCATCAGATCCTCCCTAATTTGTGACTCTTGATATTGAGTATTGATACCGATTTGCAATAATAATTGCATGAACGTATGTTATCAATAATATTATAATTCTGATAGATGCAGATTGTGACAAAATCTAAAATAAATTAACAATAAACATTCCGAGAAATCCGCGAAGAGTGAGTGCCAAAATGTCACCGCAACCAACACAAGCGTGGCGTGATATTTTAGGAAAACTCAATCTCCAAGAATATAAAGGTAAACGACACGAAGACGACGCGAACGCTACCTTCGGAATACAAAACAATCTTGTACAAACTCATAAGACTCCAAAACAAATCGATGAAGGAAGTAAAATAAATTAATAAGCTTTACAAATCAATAGCAAGCTGTAATAACGTGAGTAACCACAGCTATAAAAACGTCCGTGTGAATAAAAGCTAAATCTTTGTTTATTCAAAACCAGTTTCAGCGATCCGCAACGCAGATTAATTTGGACGCGCACATTAACTATTAAATGTGGATGATTGCGCCTGCGACTAAGCACTCGCAACAAACCATAACGTTTGTAAATTGGAACTCTATCACTGAGAAGTCAGCAGTCAGTCCGTATTTTAAAGACTGCGTAATCAGCGATAAATATTTGATAAATGACGTCAATCAAGGTCAAGCATTAATGATGTAACCGCAACAACAATAGACATGGATTAATGTGTACGTTTTTAATTACCAACTATAAAACCGGTGGGTTGACGTCTAACGCAGCCTGCGACAAACCATTAGTCGAGATGACATCATGATAACGTGGCTCAGAGATAAGGCAGGGCCTCCATACAATCTATGTAATGATATAAGTACTATTTATATGCTAACCTCTCTTCGATTGGTTCTCTCGTTCCTTTTCCTTTTCTCTCGCCTTTTTGTCTCTCCTCTCCCTTTCCTGTTTCTCCTTCTCCAGGCGCTTCATCTCTTTCTTCATTTCCTTCTCGTTCTTTTTCGACTTAGTGTCGTCGATCTTCTCGGACAGGATGAAAGTCCCCGTCTGGACTTTCGCGTCCACCTCCTCTTTCGGCCTCATCGTGTATCACAACGCGACACTATCAAATCACACAAGGATAATGTAATTATAGCCACAAAATCCCCTGTAAATGCACTCTCTTAGAAATTATCTCGATGTTTCGTTAGCGTGAAAAATTTCAATTCGGCACAGAGCGGGCGCGCGGTGTCGACAGACGCTTTATCGTACACGTAGCTACGACCGATGCTCGCTATTGGCGAAACGGTATCGAAATTATCACTGGCACTCTTGAACGATTTCAAAAACAAAGTGCGCGATGATACGGAGATCGATCGCGAGCGACGACGTGCGGTGTGGCCGAAACGCGCGAAGCACCGACCGTGACTGAGCGTGCGCGAGCACTGCGCCCCCCTGGCCTCGGCACTGACGCTGACGGCGACGCCGGCGCACCATGCGCGAGCAACGCGTGCCTCAAACTCTATAAATAAAGCCTCACTTCCTATATAGCATAGAATCAGAAGACGATTTATGGCCGTTGAACCCATGAAAGCATTTTGGCGGCCGATGAATAGCACCAAAAAGTGATTACAATTTTGATCCAAATTACATTCGCGAGTGTTTCTCGATGAAAGTGCGTTACAAGATTTACAAAAGTTAAAATTCTTCATTAAAATTTTCAACCCTCGATCTGCGGATATCGAGTTATGCAAGTGTAATAGTTTTTCTGGCTAAATAAATTCGACAGACAAAGATATCGCCAAAAAAATTAAATAAGTAACTGCAAAACTCAAAAGCAAAGCGGCGGCTCTTTGCAAGGAGCCCTTAAAATTTCTCAACCAGACTCAGATAGTCCATTACCAAACAAGGCGCGTTGTCGATAAATAATGGATGCACAAAACGTTTTCGAAACTCGACGAAAGATAATATGCACAAGGGTCCCGTTTGAAAACACATTAAATAAAGGTGACTTGACAATAACACTCCTACCAAGTGCCACTCGCAAATTAATGTTGCTAAATCATTCACAAAGCAGTCGTGATAGTGATAAGCTAATCCGCGTTTCGCTTATCTTTACGAAATTCCGGCTCCAAAATTTGTATCTAATAACAATGAGTATTGACTTTCAATCAATCAATTGCTTCACGGCCATATCCAAAAAGTTAAACCCTCGGCATGCGTATTTATCTGCACTCATAAAAACTAATAAAGTGTATGGAAATAGAAAGGCTATTTGCCAGGAAAAGGAAGGCGATAAATAGAACGTCAGCGAGTTGTTGACAGAAGACAAGAGGGTAAAAAGCGTTGTTTCCATCGGTTCCCAGCAGGCGGAGCGTTTCGGGCGGTAGGCACTGGGCCCGAAGTACCGCAGCCGGCGAGAAAGCGGCCCGGCCGGGTAATATAACTTTACAGATTGGGGAAACGCTGCACCGGAAGAATAGATTAATCACTGCGAAACCAACTGTAGGCGGGAGCTGGGACACCAACCTGTGTATAATACGAGTTGAGACGCACGGTGGCGGAACAACTCATCGGGTTCCCAAATTTAATTTAATGTTCTACGAATATCCCCATGTAACATCTAAGAAAGCACGTGTATTCAATAACGCTCATTATGCAATGTGCATCAAATGAGAATCCGCTGGAGCACCATCCATTTACGGCTGCATTGCTAAGCAACATAAGACCTCAAGCAAATTGACGTAGTGGTAGGAATCTGATGTCACCAACGCTGCATGTGTGTGAGGCCATGCTCAGAATACCAGAGACTAATTGGAAGATTACAAGAGAGGTATGTGATACTGAATAAAAGTTTGGTTTTGATAAGGCTACATATGTCACCAGAGGCGTTCGAAAGGAGGTGTAGAGCCTTAACTTATTCTTTGTTGTTCTATGAGTTAGCTGACTACAGATCTGAAACTGTGAAACTTTTGCTAGGTATCTCAGTATTTTGATCTCTATAATTAAATTTCCCACAGATGAATGCGTAATCGATGTCTGAGCTTGCCCCACGTCCGCACCGCGGTCGGCTGTGCCAGAGTAAGGAATGATATCTGCAGACTGCACATAACGCGTACCCACCGGAGACGTGATCACCTTTAGCGATAACTCGGCGATAACCACAGATGGTGTATCTATATCTATGGCGATAACATTTGCAATCGCGCAGTAGTAGGTAAATGGAGAGATAATGTTCAAAGAAATGGCCGAAAGCAATCTGCATATAATTGCTGCGTATTATCGTTATACTGCAATAATACTACTCGCAATATTTCGCTGTACACATCCCATTAGGTGCTGTAGCAAAGGATTCGATTAGTAGGTTCCATAAATTGGTTCGCACTCGCATACGGTCAAGTACTCCATTGGTTGCCCACTCCGAGTCGTCGAAGGCGGCCTCCGAGACACCGCGAGAGAGCGTTCAGCTCAAGACCTTAGATTAAGCGTGTAATTAAATCTGACTAAGGAAAGTTCCTTTCCGGATAAGCTTGATAGATATTTTATAGTGGCTTAGTGCAGCCAGACCCACTTTAACAGAAAGTTAGTCATTAAACATTGAATTACTGCTGGAAAATTGGAACCGAATCAAGCGCGTAATTGGGAATTTTCATTAAGTTGTTTTTCAAGGTGCTTCATCGATATTTATAACCGACTATCATCAGGAAATGAGGTTTCGCTAAAAAATATAATCCGGGACGTTACCGTGATGAAGGAGTTTCACACACACAACCAAAAAGATCGCTTTTGGAAAATATCTCGCAGTTTAGATTGCAAGCTGCCTGTTATCAGATCGAGCAGAACCGCGGCCGTGCCCAAGTGTCTGCGAGAATCGCTGACGTCTCGGCAACAAGTAGGTGCAGCTTATGTCCCGAAGGGGCACGTACAGCTTCGCACAGTTCTGCGCAGACTTGTCTACGTTCATTATTATCGTGGACTATGATACCATGCCTTAAAAACTGTCCTATTGTATGCAATTTTTATTTTTTTTATTTTTATAATAATTTATGTATTTGCCAAAAAATATTGAACAAAAAACAACTTAAAAACTATTACGCTATTATAAAATAATACAATACAAAATGGGAGCATCTGCAACCGAACTAGGTGAAACCTGTGTCTCGGTATGCAGCGCCAAACCTCTCAGTATGATATTTGCTTAAGAAATTAAGCTAACAAGTACAACGTTATATAGATTAAAGAAAAGCAAGTTACAATAAAATAAAATAAACTAAGCTAAAAAACTAAGTGAGTTGATAATTATGTATGTATGGAGAGGGGTAAGTGATCGTGTAAGGGGCGCGGGCGGTGAGTGATAGGATGTATGTGTACGTGTGGTGATGTGTGGAATGATGAGTGTAAGCAAGTGTGAAAGTTGGAATGATATGTAGATGAAGAGTAAATACCTTAAAAGTTTCACAAAGGAACCTGTCTACTCTGGAACGATTAATAGTCTTTCCGTATCATCATAAGTTAAGGTCAATAAGTACTTTTTCACCCTGTCTTTGCAAAGAACCCTATTAAGAGGGAAAACGTCTAGGATAGAGTTAATATTATTATAGACATAGGGACCTAAAAATACAAAAAATCTTCTGATAAAAGAAGTTTTAGGTTTATGTTCACGAGTACACACTAACTGCTTACTTCGTCTATGTTTAAGTTTTAGGTTTATGTTCACGAGTACACACTAACTGCTTACTTCGTCTATGTTTAAGTTTTAGGTTTATGTTCACGAGTACACACTAACTGCTTACTTCGTCTATGTTTAAGGTTGGGGACTTAAGGTAAGTCTTGATGTTGCTTCAGAATTATAGTTAGTAGGTAGAGCTGTCTAACGGTCAGTACTTCGCAGTATTTATATAGCAATGTAGTGGAAAATAGTCGAGGGTTATAAGTGCAAATCTTCAGAATTGTACGTTGAGCGATCTCAATAGGTTTAATTACTGTTTTGGGAGCTCCTCCCCAAGATGAAATGCAATATGTTAATACTGACTGGCACAAGGCAAAGTAGATTTGTTTTAATAACAAAGCGTCAACCACTTGACGCAGCTTCTTAAACACATAAATAAGCTTTCTGACACTCGCGCTGAGTAATTTTATATGGTCTTTGAAGGTGAGGTTGCCGTCGAAGAGGATCCCTAAGTATTTTATTATATTTACACGTTCTATTGGCCTACAAGTGCAATGTATATCTAAGGAACATTGGTGAGGGACTATGTTGTAATTGTTCCCTGCTTGCGTTGAATGACGAATACTGAATGTCAGGTATTTCGTTTTATCAATATTTAAGGTTAAAAGATGAAGTCTGAGCCATTGGTTTACTATATTAAACCCATTTTGTGCAGCATTAAAGGCCTCATCCCATGTGTTGGCAGAGAAAAGAAGAGCTGTGTCATCAGCTTATGAAATGATGTCGCCTTTGGGAATGTTGATACTAGTTAGATCATTAATATAAATGAGAAAGATAGTAGGGCCCAAAATGCTGCCCTGGGGAATGCCAAAAGACACCGGAAGATCAGCGCTTACATGACTGCCTACTCGAACACACTGTGTCCGCCCAGTTAGATAGCTCTCGAAAAGTCGGAGTTGAGTTCTCTCACACCAAGCTTTTCTAGCTTGGTAATTAAGATGGGAATAGAAATGGTGTCGAACGCTTTTTTCAGGTCTAGGAAGATAGACAAGCATTTGCGCCCCCTGTCCAGGTTAGTACTAGCAAATTTGGTTAAGTAATAAACAGCATCATCGGTAGATTTATTTGCTCTAAAGCCAAACTGATTCTTTGCAAGCAAATTATTTTTTTCCAGGTATTTTGTGAGTCTGCTGTTAATTATCTTTTCCAGTATTTTTGAGATAGAGGGTAGTATAGAGATCAGACGATAATTAGTTATATCATTTTTATCGCCACCTTTAAAAATTGGACGGACTTCGGAGCTTTTCAAATGAGAAGGGAACATACCTGTATGGAGGCATTGATTGAAAATTAATGTAAGCGGCGGGACAAGGAAGTCAACATGTCTTTTCAAAAATTTATTTGATATATTATCGCGACCTACCGTGCATTCCGTTTTTAGACCCATCACAAGGCGGGAGATCTCATCTTCACTTGTATCCTCCAACACAAACGAGTTCAGTTGTGAAATAGTATTGGAAGAATCCGTCAGTAGCGGTGAGGAAGTACCACCAGTCTTATGCAGATTTAAGCAGTTTTCAGCTAAGGTCTTGCCTACGTTTACAAAATACTGATTTATAGAGTCCATTGATTTTTCGGGTGAGGAGCTTACTTTCAGAAGCTGATTCCGTATGTTCCCAGTCGCCCCCGCGGGATTGCCACCGGAGGCAAATGGGAATAAAAATTCCCAGTCGCCACCGGCGGCGACTGGGAAGTCATTGCCCCCACTTCAGTTTCGCTGTACATTGCTTTCTCCATCGTAGAGAATAAAAGGATGAGACAACTTATCGTAAACCTGCCTCTAATCTTTTTACCTTTTTTTTTTCTTTTTTTTTTTCTTTTATTCCGCCTCTGTACATTTATGTGGTTGAAGTATTAAATAAATAATAATAACCTTTAAAAAAAGACTAAGTGCATTGAAATATTTTTTTATTTTGATTTCGATATCAATAAACTTGTTAAAATTAAACATTTAAACTGGTATTTTGTATCACATTATTATTCCGTTACGTTACTATCATCGATCCGAATGATCGATGATAGTAACGTAACGGAATAATAAAAAAAAAAAAAAAAAATAATCTGTGATTTAATGGTGTAGGTACTTGAATATTTTTGTTATAATATTTTTATTATTTATTTTTATAATTGACCATAATATAAAAAAAGTCTGTTATCTATGAATATTTACAGCCTTGTTTATAATACGTATTTACTAAGAAATGATTACTATGTATTACTTTCCTAATTTAATTACTGTCTTTAAGAGTCTGATTATCTGTGATACAAAATACCAGTTTAAATGTTTAATTTTAACAAGTTTATTGATATCGAAATCAAAATAAAAAAATATTTCAAAGCGCTTAGTCTTTTTTTTAAAGATTATTATTATTTATTTATTTAATACTTCAAGCACGTAAATGTACAGAGGCGGACTAAAAGAAAAAAAAAAAAAAGAAAAAAAAGATAAAAAAAAGAAAGAAAAGAAAAAGATTAGAGGCAGGTTTACGATAAGTTGTCTCATCCTTTTATTCTCTACGATGGAGAAAGCAATGTACAGCGAAACTGAAGTGGAGGCAATGACTTCCCAGTCGCCGCCGGTGGCGACTGGGAATTTTTATTCCCATTTGCCTCCGGTGGCAATCCCCGCGGGGGCGACTGGGAACATACGGATTCGTGTGACTAGGAACTTTATTCATATTAGAAATTTCTTTAAGAACTTTCCAAAGCTTTTTTGGATCATTTTTTGTATTTTCGACCTCCGATTTCTCATATCCAAGTCTAACTTTCTTTAAAATTTCAGTACAAAAATTCCGGTATCGCAAATATGTAACCTTCAGAGTGTCATTATCTGGTGAGGATTTTAGTTCATAGTGTAGTCTATCTCTATTTCTCATGCATCTCAGTAACCCAGGAGTTACCCATGGTTTAATGATCTTTTTACGCCTAGAAGTTTTGACAACAACAGTATTTTCCTTTGTTGCCGCCTGTATAGAGCTGGTCAGGTAGCTGATAGAAAAATCGGGAATATTGGAGTTAGATTGATATTTAGTATGTCTTGTGTTAAGGATTCCTCATCGGTTACACTGTACGTAGAGTTTTTAAATGTTCGTGGTAAATTAAGATCTAAACATACGACTACGAGCACAGGGTAATGATCTGTTAAAGTAGTTGTTGGAATAAAGGTATGGGAACGGTAAGAACTTCTTAATAATACATGGTCAAGCCACGTTCCACTCGCACTACGAGTAATTTCTGTATGGGCAGGTAGTAATCCGTGAGACGCTGTAAGAGTTAAATATTTCTCACCAGTTTGATAAATTTTCGAGTTGTTGATGGGAATATTAATGTCTCCTATTAAGATCAAGTTGTTGGATCCTTCTACTTGCAAAAGAGTTTCATGTAAAGAGTCTAGAAAAGGATCAACATTTCTATATGAGGGGGAGCGGTATATAGAGACTATAGTCATCTGTTTGCCAAGTCGCGTTATAAGACAGTTTCCTTCTTGAAAAGATGGTTCCTCAAACACTAACTCAATATGATCTTTGTAATATATAATTACTCCGTCGTTTTGTTTTAATTTTTTTAAAGTAGAGAACGATTGGAATCCTGGTAGAGTAGGAATTACAATTGTCTTCAATAACCAGCATTCCGTGAGAACTATTATATCACAATTCATTTTTAACCTGTCAAGTAATAAAACAAGTCCAGGGAGATTACAATTTATGCTGCGGATCTTTTGCGTAAGTATGGTCAGACGTTTGTCAGGCGAAAAAGAGATAAACTTATGACAGTTTTCAAGATCACAGATAGATACTTTTGAGACAGAGCAATTATCTATATCATTTGTTAAGCCATCTAAGTCACCAAAAATTATCGTTTATAGAAAATGGGGAAAAGTAAAAAAAGCAACCAAAATATAGATTAAAGTTAAACGTTACAAAGCTATGAGTACAGGGAAATACTCCAGGTTTACTCTTCGATTCATAAAAAATGTTAAGGTGTATGTGAAGTTTCTTGTATAGTGTTGGTGGATATGACTTAAATATTAACAGAAATAAAATTGAGTCATGCATAAAAAACATTTTAGAAATACAATATGAGTTATGACAGAATAATTTCCAAGGCTAGTAACTCGGAACATTTTAGCTTTTCCGAATTTGCGGATCATCGACCTTTTTTCGAAGAATTCAAATGTCTGACTTCAGATGGCATGCAATCTCGCGCCAATGACTTAGTTTTCGTTTGTGTGATAAAAGGACCGACTCAATGCCTGCAATGTGACGGATTAACATCGTGATCCTGTTCTGCTCCATCAAACAGAAGTGCTTCTCAACCAGTCTCGAATAGTCTCTTTTATCCGTCCCGTGTGGTGAGGTCTGGGGAGAACATAACTTGCGATACGTTCTCTTGATTGAAGTTTAGTTTATTTTAGTAGTTGACGTTTCAGGACTCAATTATATAGGTGAAAGGTATCTATCTAATGTATGCCAATCGATTTGATGTGTGGATGTGTAAAGGTGTGTCGGCGGCGCCGCGGCGTGCTATATACGGCCCGTTTCCGGGATCGGCGACCTGCGTCCCGGGACATTTCGCCGGAGACACACCGCACACGTGCCTACGACACACTTTATTGTCTGTTACACCACAACACCGACCGATGGCAACACCAAGTCATGGTTGGTCCTCATATACATCATGGGTGGTGGCTACGTAGGAAGTAATTCCGTTATAAGAGAGGCACATAGTCACAGTACAATTATTTATACCGTGACATAGTAGAGGGTTGATACAAGCCAAGTAGTACAACCGCAAGTCCGCGACAGAACATTAAAAGCTTGTAACGACCGTTTTAAAGTTTAATGTATCATAATGATCTAGTTAACTTTCGCAATGTGAATGTTTTCACGCTCGATACCTCGAAATTATCGAGAGATTTTACGCGTGAAAAGTATAACTTAATTGAAACTCGGCCGATAAACAAATAATTGAAATCGAACATGAACCGAAACCACTCGGACTCGATCACGCTCGATCCTCTAACTCGACTAAGCACGACGATCTAGCCTAGGCTCAGCTCTCGCACATTCATAGCGCAGTTTCCACTGGCGCCGAAAGACGACATCTAAGCATAGCAAGCGTTGAATGTAACTCAGAGGTCCGTCACCGCCATGCGACGCGATTTCACGGTACAGAGGGGCGCAGGTTATCTTATCATGAAGCATTTTATGGTTTGTCGCTGATTGCCAAACAACCAATCGTATAAAGTTTTGTGAAAACATATGGATCGTATGCGACCTACATAATTACCTAAAGCGTTTGTTTTGTATTTCACTTATCTAATGCATAACATTACAGGTAGTGGCTCTCATATATTCATGTGTCGGTGCCGTCAACTTCTCTGAAATGTCATGAATGTAGGCAGTTAGTGTAGTGAACGTTGCTCGTTATTTCATCGTGTCTCTTGTTATGTAGGTATCCTAATTCTAATTTCGCGCGCGAGTGGGCGAGGCGGCTATAAAGGATTCAATACATACCTCAGACTAGACTTGTGTAGAAAAAAGACGTAGAGGTAATGTTACGAGACACGAAATTGTTAACTCTTCGGACAATGACGACCATCGCACTAGTCGAGTTCGAAAGGTCTAATTCAGACAGGATCCTTGGACTACGAAAACGCAGATATTTGAATGGCGCCGTTATAACTAGTTTGTGATTGATTTCGTCAGGTAACAAAAACTGATCAGAGTAACCAGCGCCCTAACTGCGTAACACAAACTTCAAATCACAATCCGAGGGTTTTGAAGGAAATTAGTAATCTTTTTTAATAGGCTGCAACGTAAATAGCGCAATGAATGTGGCTGCACTATCAAAATGAAAAGCATTGCGATCGATTGCCATTTTATACGCAATTACCGTGCCGATCCTGAAATAACACTTTTGGAAAGACACTACTCATATAAATCGGTAGCGGAAGTCCTAGAAATTTGTGTGGTTCGTGCGAGAGCCAATAGCGCAGGTAGTATAAGTTGATGTGTGACAATCTCCTCTAATGCTTTGAGTACTGCGAAGGGGGGAAGGGGGGATATGTGAAGGCAGCGTTACGTCAGTTACATGTAATTCCGTGGATAAATGTAGG
Source organism: Oligia latruncula (assembly GCA_948474745.1). Lineage (NCBI taxonomy): Eukaryota > Metazoa > Arthropoda > Insecta > Lepidoptera > Noctuidae > Oligia > Oligia latruncula. Next base: position 466,725 of record OX419705.1, read on the forward strand.
CGCTATTGGGCAGTCACGTTTCGGTTTCCTTACCCTTTACCCCTCGAGCAGTGCTCGGGTTGCATTGCGTAACCAGTTGCCTGTGGCGATACTCAGCCGCGAGTGCGCCATTCGGCTGCACGGCTGAATTGTACATTATTACAATAATTTCACGCCATTTATTCCTTCATTGTCTTCAGAAATATGTGCACTAAAGTTTTGTTTTGCTGTAATCTGTGCCCAACAGTGACCCAAAGTACCATCATAAAGATAAGACTCCTTATTGCCAGTGATTTGTAAAATAATATGATTCGTGAATTCTCTTGTGTCTTCAACTTCACTGTACTCTAATTTACTGCATAATATATAGAAGTCAGGTCTTATGCACAAACTCTCATTTACATCAACACCCATTCCATCTCCTGCTCAACAATATTTTCCAAAAACATTTAGGTACTTAGGTCCTTTGCAAAACCAATCAAAGCCATACAGCAGGATGCTAATCCGTTCTCATTTGATTGTTACAGCAATAAAGCTATTCGTTCAATACTCATAATGAGCCGACAACAGCGGCCCAAGCTTTACGTAAACGTGTGGCTCGCCTTCACCTACTTATTGAAATTCGTAATTAAGCAGCTTCTGACTCATCGTAACATTATGGGCCATAAATCCTCGTCCACCGTCCACACGTAAACCTGATCGAGGCTCTAACGACGACACGATGGCGTGGCGGCGACCGGCGCCGCGCGGCTCGATGGCGGACGAAACCAAAAGTGTCCAATTAAACGTTACGGTACGCACTCGCTCGTCATACACCAGATAAACTTGTTGCTCTCATTTATTATCTAGAAATAATGTTGTAAAGATTAGCCTCAATTTCTTGGATAACACGAAAATCCCGTAAAAATGAAATAAGAAACACACAAGAGCGAAGATGTGAGGAGGATGATCTGTGATCAAAAATACCTATGCCAGGCCGTATCGTTACACTATTATTATGCCTCGGACCACCGCCGTGTCCTCGTAGAGGCGATCGGCAGCGGCGGCGACCTCTCGCGCCCGGCCCTGGTGCAAGCCATGGTCCGGGGCGAGAGGGAGTGGGAGGCAGTCACCTCCTTCTGCGAAGCAGTCATGCTAGCGAAGGAGGTGGCGGGACGGCTCAGGAAGAGAGCCTCCCGTCCCAGCCGCCGCGGGAGACGCTCCGGGAGTCGGGAGCCGCGCGACGACTCCCGGCCACCGTAGGCGCGGGCCTGCGGGTGCAGAGTAATGGGTAGCTCAACGTCCGATCAGGACCAGGCGCGCCTCAAAGAGATGTCAGCATCGAGGAGGGGCCCCATAGGGCCGAAGCCTGCCGGGTCAGCGGGATTGTCCGAAAGGGTTACCGCTGGCCCGGAACATAAAGGGCTAAGGAAGGAACACGGGTGGGTTTTAGTCAGTAAGAGTCTGACACTCCCTTCCGCTCCACCCAGAGCGGGAGGGGTCATTTGATGATTTCCCACCCGCAAATAAAAAAAAAAATTAATATGCATGGCTACACATACATTCAATGTTATGGTCGTAGTAACGTATACTTCACGTTACTATACATATGTATGTAATAAAGCTTCAAGTTGAATTTGTACAAACTACCTACTTTGCTCCCAGACTGTAGTGCTCGCGGCAACGTGAAATTTAGCGAACCACTTACGTAATCACGTGTTGAAATACACAAAACATGCACATCGAATGGAGTCAACGAGGTGGTGCCATGAGTTCGACGTCCGCGCGGCCTATTGCCGGCATAGTCGCAGGGACCCTCTGCTGAACACACTGACATTACGATACCGGGTCTAGGGTTCCTACCTAGATACAGAAAGTAAACTGAAGAGGAAGGTTCGGAAGGATTACTCCAAATAACGCGAGAACATCAACTTACACCTAAAATGCAATATCAGCAGCTGCTATTAACTATTGAACAGATTTCGTAATCTGAGGAGTTCTAATACTTATCTATGGGTTCTCTACAACTTGCGTATTTAGTTATCTGGTTGCAGGATCATCGCAAGATAAATATATCGGACCATAAGTGCATCGATGAGGGTTTGAGAACTTATTCGTTTGTGAGTATTGTCGAGCCAAAAACCGTACGTGAACGAATTGTTGTTAGCAACCGCACATAGACTGGCCCTCTGCAGTTCCTCTCTATCTGACGGAGTCCTCTTCTAGGAAACTTATCTAAAATGGTTCTTAGTTTATGTTACACACACTCGTTACACACAAAATATAGACTAGAAATTACACTAAGCAATGGTTAGACACCATTGCTTAGTGTAGTTTCTAGTCTATATTACACACACTCGTTATCTAACCACTGCTTAGTGTAGTTTCTAGTCTATATTACACACATTCGTTACCTAACCATTGCTTAGTGTAGTTTCTAGTCTATATTACACACACTCGTTATCTAACCACTGCTTAGTGTAGTTTCTAGTCTATATTACACACATTCGTTACCTAACCATTGCTTAGTGTAGTTTCTAGTCTATATTACACACACTCGTTATCTAACCACTGCTTAGTGTAGTTTCTAGTCTATATTACACACACTCGTTATCTAACCATTGCTTAGTGTAGTTTCTAGTCTATATTACACACATTCGTTACCTAACCATTGCTTAGTGTAGTTTCTAGTCTATATTACACACACTCGTTATCTAACCACTGCTTAGTGTAGTTTCTAGTCTATATTACACACACTCGTTATCTAACCACTGCTTAGTGTAGTTTCTAGTCTATATTACACACACTCGTTATCTAACCATTGCTTAGTGTAGTTTCTAGTCTATATTACACACATTCGTTACCTAACCATTGCTTAGTGTAGTTTCTAGTCTATATTACACACACTCGTTATCTAACCATTGCTTAGTGTAGTTTCTAGTCTATATTACACACACTCGTTACCTAACCATTGCTTAGTGTAGTTTCTAGTCTATATTACACACACTCGTTATCTAACCACTGCTTAGTGTAGTTTCTAGTCTATATTACACACACTCGTTATCTAACCATTGCTTAGTGTAGTTTCTAGTCTATATTACACACATTCGTTACCTAACCATTGCTTAGTGTAGTTTCTAGTCTATATTACACACACTCGTTATCTAACCACTGCTTAGTGTAGTTTCTAGTCTATATTACACACACTCGTTATCTAACCACTGCTTAGTGTAGTTTCTAGTCTATATTACACACATTCGTTACCTAACCATTGCTTAGTGTGGTTTCTAGTCTATATTACACACACTCGTTATCTAACCACTGCTTAGTGTAGTTTCTAGTCTATATTACACACACTCGTTACCTAACCATTGCTTAGTGTAGTTTCTAGTCTATATTACACACACTCGTTATCTAACCACTGCTTAGTGTAGTTTCTAGTCTATATTACACACATTCGTTACCTAACCATTGCTTAGTGTGGTTTCTAGTCTATATTACACACACTCGTTATCTAACCACTGCTTAGTGTAGTTTCTAGTCTATATTACACACACTCGTTATCTAACCATTGCTTAGTGTAGTTTCTAGTCTATATTACACACACTCGTTACCTAACCATTGCTTAGTGTAGTTTCTAGTCTATATTACACACACTCGTTATCTAACCACTGCTTAGTGTAGTTTCTAGTCTATATTACACACACTCGTTATCTAACCATTGCTTAGTGTAGTTTCTAGTCTATATTACACACATTCGTTACCTAACCACTGCTTAGTGTAGTTTCTAGTCTATATTACACACACTCGTTATCTAACCACTGCTTAGTGTAGTTTCTAGTCTATATTACACACACTCGTTATCTAACCACTGCTTAGTGTAGTTTCTAGCTTATATTACACACACTCGTTATCTAACCATTGCTTAGTGTAGTTTCTAGTCTATACTTTGCTTCTACTACTAAAATGTTGTTGTCGTCTGCGGACAACAACCCAGGCCGCTCACTCGCAACGCTTTGTCTCGTCTAGTTGGTGTTGTTCTATTTATTACAAGCTTTTATTTAGCTTGCACTGTTCGTATGTAAGTATGTATGTATGTATGTATGTATGTAAATTGTCCGTCAAAATTTGCAAACCATTTTTCGACCATTTCTTGGTATCCGATTGAGCTGAAATTTTGCATACACCTTTAATTCTGCTAACAATACAATGTACAATACTCAATATTGTAATAATTTCAATATGGCCGCCGCTCCAAGATGGCGGATTACATATTTTTTCTCAACCCCCTTAATATGGGTATCAAATAAAAGGCTTGAAGAGTAGAAAACGATAAAGTTAGTTAAATTACATAAAGTTCGATATGGCCGCAGCTCCAAGATGGCGGATTATATATTTCTTCCCAACCCCCATAATATGGGTATCAAATGAAAGGGCTTGAAGAGTAGAAAACGATAAAGTAAATAACATCACACTAAATTCAATATGGCCGCCGCTCTAAGATGGCGGTTTATATTTTTTCAATCCCCATAATATGGGTATCAAATGAAACGGCTTGAAGAGTAGCAAATGATAAAGTAAATATGGCCGCCGATTCAAGATGGCGGATTTCATTTTTTCTCAATCCCCTTAATATAGGTGTCAAATGAAAGGGCTTGAAGAGTAAAAAACGATAAAGTTAGTAAAATTATACTAATATTAATAAATCTTTAAGACTAAAAAGTAAAAAATAAAATTAAAATTAATTTATATATTTTTTTTTAAATGACAGTGTCACTTAAATTTATTTTTTTCTTTTTAGTTCGCGTTATTCTTTATTTTTTTGGTTACGTTCTTATTTTAATAAAAGCTTGTTTTTAAAAACTTTTTTTATTTTAATTTTATTATTTGGAAGGCGCTCACGCGATCTACTCTTCTCCGTTTTTTGACAGCACTCGTCACGGTCAGACTAAGTTTTTAACATTATAAATTATATCGAATCGATCCACGTTTTAAAGAGGCTCTACTATTCGTTCTAATGACCCACGGATATCGATGGAATGACTCTAGTATGGAGGAAATTATTATCTTCGATAGATAAGATATGGTTCATACTCTAATATAGCTTAGAGTAAGAAAGCTATAGAGCATCGGGTAGCGTGGTCACACATGAGACAAAAAACTAACTTAAGTAACATTGGCTACTTATGTAGCTGCCTTTAAAAAACGGGCACGCACTGAGAGACGGAAATAGTATAGCTTTATCCTTTTCTGTTACTTATAATAACTCAATACTTTATCCCTTTCTTGTGGAAATGAAATGGCGCTACCCGCCGTCTATACTTTTCTTTGTCTAAGTAATATAGGTAGTAGACGACCAAATTCAATTTGAGCTAGCGTTGAAGACAGAACTCTTGTCCATGGGAGTTGGGACTCGAATGTATTTCGTTTTAGCGGGAATCGGACTGATGAGGCAATAACTAGAGCTACACAACAGCATCACAATATCTCGGTTATACGGACGAGATCTCTCTATATCCAAGTGTAACACAATACCTGCAGCTTGGCTATAGCTGACGAGGTGGACACACTTTCTTAAGTTTTAGGAAAGTGCAGCGAAGGCCGCGAACATTTGATTCATGATTCACTAGCCATGCTTAGCCGCCTTCTACGTATATCTCGGGAGTCGTGGTCGTGAAGGCTACTAAGTTATTGTGTCGACAAGGTAGGCAGCAAAGCATGTTCACTATTATACTTGGCTGTAATTTAGGCACCAGATTTTTGAACGCGTTGTAGGAGTTAATTGTTGATTCCTTGATTGTTGTTGGTATTCGTTTAACGGTCAACTAATTTTCAGTCCTGGTCATTTATCGAAAACTCTGTGTAAGTAATTGCCCATAACATTCTATACTTAATAGTCGTGAAATATTTTAATGACAGACAAAAAAACTCGGCCTTCGAATACTGCGATAACTGTGATTAACAAATTAAGCAGGATCATTTGTTAACTATGTACGCGTCATCGATTTGTTCAATCTGCTGTAATAATTCAGTTATTTATGCAATTATGCGTAGAACTCGTGTACCTACAAGTCGCTAGATGAGTGTTCTCATGAAACATGCAAACATTCTGATACAGATCGAATTGCCAGCAGGCTGTGTATATCACTTTATATAGCGAGTATCCAGTGAATACCTATGTACAATGGATACTATCCACTGCAGGTACATAGGTATGCACAAATATTGTGTTAAGTCATAATTTTGTTTGGCCATCCGTTGATCTGATTGTATGTAACACAGCAGCCGAGAAAGTCGTAACGGTCCTTTGTCTTTGAGGAGCCTTTGTAACGACAGTTTTTGGCAAAAGTGTAAGTAATGGTGGTCCACACTATACAGACTTTTGGTCGTACAGATATCTGTAGACTTTGAAGTCTGAGTAAAAAAAATTATGCGGACATCTCTACAGAATGTTTGCGCAGACTTTTCACTAATTAATCAATTTATTTAATAACTAGCTGACCCGGCAAACGTTGTTTTGCCATATAAATTATTTCTAGCTGCCCGGCGCTATCGTTCACGTGGTGTCCAACCCCTTACCCTATCTTACTCCTACCCTACTCCTACACTATTCCTACCCTCCTCCTACACTACTCCTACCCTACTCCTAACCTACTCCTACCCTAATCCTACACTACTCCTACCCAACTCCTACCCTACTCCCACACTACTCCTACCCTACTCCTATAAGTAAATAAAAGTATTAAATACTATGTCCGTCTAAAACCGGATAAAAAGCCGGATCCTATGTCCGTCTCCTGGTTCTAAGCTACCTCCCCACCAATTTTCAGCCAAATCGGTTTAACCGTTCTTGAGTAATAAATAGTGTAACTAATACGACTTTCTTTTATATTTATAGATTATAATCATTATCATAACTTTTTTAAATAACACAGACATAAGTATCAGAGTTAATAATACACATGATAATGTTTTAAAGATCACAATATGTTTTATTTAGTACTATATCGTCCCAATAGATGTCGTTACGTGTATTCCACTTATTGCAATAAAAGTTGTTATAGAATGCTTTAAATTGATTATATCTTTTGATAGACTGAAGCGATTGCGATGAAACAAGACTAATCACTACTCCGAGTTCTACACTATATTTGAGTATAAAAATGAGCCATATTGGTTTGGTACTTTTGACGTTGAACCTGTTCAAATGAAAAATCTGTCACATCCAAACAGACAAAAAGACAAACAAAAAATTCCAAAAATTGATGAAATGGCATCTGTTGGTTATCCTTTAACACCCCACCTATATTTTTTTTATATTTTCAAACGCCTCGTCTACAGATTTATTATATGTATAGATATAGATTAATTATTTGGCTCCGACAAATACGCAGACATAATGCAGACTTTAGACTTTTCTAATACACCAACATTTGCCTGTACTGCTTTGTTGCACAGTCAAAATTCTATAGAAGTTGATGAAAGTCTGTATCGTGTGGATGTGGACCCACCATAATCGTTTCGGGGTCAAAAACGGTGACCACGCGTACAAACGCATCAATAAAATTGAAAACAGGGTGACAAAGGGATCTGTGAATGATGTGAATATTGGCTTGCAAGGGGGTGACAAGTGGCTAATAAATGAAAATGCGAGCAAAGCTAGGGGCCGTGCTTGTTATTATAATTATAATAAAATAATAATGGTGAGTACCCGGTGTAACCGGAGCAAGCGGCGGAGCATGCGATCTGGCGACACCGACGGACACCAGACACCGCGCCGCTCCACCGGACACGAAGGCAACCGAACCGAATACCTCCACGCCCACGCCCAGCGCCCTTACCTACTTACTAGACATAGACACCGCTACCAGCTCTCAATGCTAGGCTAATGACGAAGACAGGCATTCCAATCAAGTGCTAAAGTGTAACTCAAGAACAAAGTTTGAGAATGACAAAACTAACTTAACAATAAGGGATTCCTTGATCATTAAATTGTATTGTATCCTATCATTTTGCTTTGGTCCTATAAGTTAAATAAAATAACACAAATCAACATTATGATCTAAAGCTTTGCAGATTGATATATTGGTGTAATACAAGTATTGTGGCTACAGTGTTTATCAACACTTATTAAATGTGGTCTGAAACTCTGAATAGATAAATTGAGCTTCATGTTGTACAGGAAACTATTCCAGTGTTATGAACAAAATAGTAAGAACCATTGGTAGTAGGCATAGGAGCAGTCAAAGTGACCCAGTTCTACGCTGTGGACTGCAGTACACACACACACTACTATATGAACTACATGTTGCTCTGTTCCACTCACATAATCATGCTAAACACCAGCTACTAGCAGACCTTTAAGCCTAAATTAAGGCTATTTATAATTTGTTATCTATTAGTTTATTGTAGTTCATTGATTACAGTGACTTGTAAGAATGCATATTTTATGATGAATCAAATATAAATCAAAGATAAGAAATAAAATGAGCCATAATAAATATAAATCCTATCATAAAAAATATTTTACAAATACAATAACGATAATGAACATGAGTGATAGAGCTTACCTGGAATTAATTAAGTGTCTTAGTTTAGATGATGAGCATCATAGCAACAGACGGACAGTAATACATGTGAATGTGCACAGATAGGCAAGTGATTACTCTTGTGATACACAGTCACTGTCTCACAGCTGATGAGGTGAGGCGTGTGCACCACCAGGACTTCACACTTGATGCAGTTTGTGAACAAAATTGATTCCAATCATAAATGTATGTGATCATAATTTATTGTTAAAAATGATGAAAACATGAATTAAAACATCATATTTTAGCGTTATTCATAAGCATTTTAGTAATAAACTGAATGACAAACAGTTTGTCTTGTACAAGTAAAGTAAAACACACTACAGATAAGTACATTGAAACATCAATTATTTAACATATTGTAGTCACCATTGTCTTGAGCTAGAGCAAACAATGTCGAGTTTTTCCTCGTTTTTTTAAACTAGGCAGTTGTGCTATTAGTAGGTAATGATAGTCAGCTTGGAAGGCACAGTGGAACATTACCAATCAATTGTGTAGTTACTTAGTATTTTTTGCATTACAAAAAGCTACGAATAGTGTGTTGGGTACAAGAATGCGGCGATTAGCGCCCGCCGCGCGGCACCACCTGGCGAGCCTCCGCTAAACACCGCCACTTAGCACAGCCGCCGCGCCGCCGCACTATGGAAAATATAGGTCGGTATCGGATCAAAAATCTGTAACTTCATGAATTTTTGTCGTATCTTGATAAAATTTGGCACAAATTTGCAATAAGGTTTGGAGATTCGAACGATGTGTAGTTTATAGTGTTTTCTTGTATATCTATGTATGTTTTTTTGCATAGAATGAAAGAAATGGGAAAAATCACGAAAAAAATAGTTAACAATTATTTATTTCAAGTGGAATACAAGTTTATAATGACTAAAACGATTAAACCATGGTTGATTAGAACAAGCAAAGTAAACAAAATATATGTATATGAAAACAATTTACTAAATTAAAATCATATTACTAATAGGTACATCCTATACTCTGGCTTCAGGAAATGATGTAGCTAGGTACAAATATAATATGTAATGACTAAATATAAATATTATTTTTAATTTATACCACTTCAGGATCAGGGTCAGTAAATGTGGGTTCACTTTCAGGTGCCACGTTTAACAGACTTAGTGCCTCTTCTTCAAGTTCTTTCACATTTCTTACGTACGGTTTTCTCAAACTTGTTATATATGGATCTGACGTGTATAAAAGCGTTTTAAAGACATCTTCGTTTGTAGCAGATCGGGAACATTTTCTGGCATGATGAAGTCGTATGTTTCTGTAGTCTTTGTTGCGAGACTCTTGTGCGTCTTCTGATAGCTGTCCAATAGGAAGCACCGCAAAATGTTTGATAACGTTTTCCCCGTGTATGAGTATTTTATGAACGGAGGATGGCATATAATACCAATCGTAATTACTTACATAGATTCTTGCAGTTTCTATTGCATATTCCCCAAATTTTTCAGGGTCGATCATCATTCCACAAGACAGAACTTGCAATATAATGTATAGGCGTTTAATCAATGCCTCATCTACACCTGTTATTTCCGATGAGCAAGTGCTGTTATAGAAGAATCTTCGTGCGGTATTGCCATCGTTCGTATTCCCGCTAACTTGCCGAGGTTTGTCGACGATTAATCCCAACTCCTCTCTGAAACGTTTTTGAACAAGTTCTTTCTTTTCTTTTTTTAATCTCTTATTTTCCTCAGTTGAAGCAGACCAAGTCTTAAACGAAAGATTATAGGAAATATGCAATATATCATTTCCATGCAGCGAATCCAGGCGTGTAAGGTGGACAATCCGTATTGGTAGGCGTTTTCGTTTTCAGGTCTGGCAGTTACTTTCGATAGGTCATTCATTAGCCGCGGAGTAGCCCCACATATCGTGCATGTGGAACCAGATGGAGTATCTGTAAGGGCCTGAGCCACCTTTCCATCGATCATCGTTAGAAATAGTTCATGCTTCACATTTACTATAACACCATCTTTGTTTATAAGTGATGCTTGTGCAGCCCTAATTTGTTTTTTAATATCATCGATAACTGCTTTGGTTTTTTCTGGAGTTTCCTTACAAAACTCAATAGAAATGGGTCTGCAAAAAAACGAACAGATGAAGGTACCGGATTTTGCCAAACAACGGATCCCGATTGTTCATCAACTAATCTGATGGGGACTAATGAAGTGATGAACAAATTGGCATCTGAAATTGTTTCCGACTCTTCTGCAAGTATTTGCTTGTATTGGCTTTGACCAGACGAACCATCACATCCTCATTTAGAATAAAGGATCAATGTTCTATGTTGTTTTTGGAAAACAGAATCGATTTTTAAAATTCTAGCAGCAGTATGATCCAATAAATCTTGGATATTAATCACTTTAGCATAAGTATTCGTGATTTCGATTGTAGAAGATGGTGGATAACAGGATCTTTTAATTTCTTGTATTTTGTAGTAAGGCGGGAATATACAACACTTTCGTTCGTTGGTTTAGTTTCTCAGGTACATATATTGTGCTTTTGTTAGATCCAAATCTATAAAAGCACTCAATGCTTCCGTATCGGAAAGAATCTTCATCTGGTCTGAGTCGTTCCACTTACTTGAGATATCTGATTTCTTTTGAGTGTCAGCGGTTCTTAATTCTTCGACAAGATGAGCTTCTGTGTACTCACGTAAAGCCCGTAGTCCCTGCACATAGGCGTTTTTTATATGCTCGAAGCCATATTCTTGGAGTACAAGAGTGTTTTTCCTCTTCTTGGTCGATTCTGAGGAGTCTCCATAAGCCACGCATGCTCTTCCTCGTTGGCCAGATGTTGATGGCGTAGAATATTGTTCAGAATCCGGTAAATTTAACGAATACCTTGAGTCTAACCAAGTACAATTCTTCTGTAAAAATGTTTCTATTTTCCGAGATGCCAGGGCCCAGCGCTTGTTGAAAATAGGAAGAATGTGCCTTTGTATGTCACTAATTATAAAACATAAGCTGTTTTCAGAAACATTGAGCTTTTCCACCAAAACTTTGGATAATGATTCCATGGTCTTGCCGCCCTCGATATAGGGGATTATGATGTCTCGTTTGGTACAGCTGAAGGAAGACATTTTAACACTTCACAATCTGCAGAAATAATAGGCGTAGATGAGGTTTGCTTCACTTGAAGTTACACTGATGTAGATGGTTCGAATAGTTTTTGCTTCCCTTTATATACTCATTTTACAATATCGAATTGGTACCTACATCATTATTTTCTTGTAATTTCCCACGCAAACCGAGTGCAAATTTGATAAGGTCCCTTTGTTATCACGAAATAATTAAGAAAGTATCCAAAAAGTTCCATATTATTCATGTGAATGGTGTCAGTGGTAAACCGCAAAAGATAACAATTTTCGGGTTCTGACTTGTATCAGTTTTTTTCTCATATCTTCTAAAACCGCAAATATCCGCAGCTGATTTTTTTTGCATTCTATTTATGAATAGTTAGACTACTAGTCAACACAAAAAGTAGCGCTTGGGCAAACGTGGGTAACACTGAAAACCTTCGACGAAAAAAAATAAAAGTGAAAAATAAGGTATTGCACTTTTTAAGTAATTACTGAAACATTTTTCTTTTCTTTTAAAATCATTAAGCTGTATCGCAAAAAGCTTAAAATAACCTTTCTAAAAATGTATTATACTGCATATCTGTACCAAGTATTTTTTTCACAATATGGTATTGAAACATGTATACGCAAAGACTTGAGTTTGGCACTTCTGTCTTCTGTGTATTTCTATCTATGAAAAAAATAATAATTTCGCGTATTAAGTGAAAAAATCCTAATGAATATTATAATTGGACTATTAGAGAACCTAATAAAATAGCCATATTAGCCAAATTATGATATTCGTAAAAAGCATTTTTGATATGCGCTTGTTCTACCATTTTCCATAGTGCGCCGCGCTGCCTAGCACACAACACTCGTTCGATCTCATTTCTAACCAAAATATTTTTAATCTTTGCTCTCAATTCTTCGTTATAAAACGAGTTAGGCAGTACATATTTTCCCATCGTAGGATTTTTGCGGCATAAAAGTTATCGAACGTGACTTATTTATATGTGGCTGAATGAGGCGATAAATAAATGTGTAAACTGGTGTAAGTAACGACGGAGCAAGAAAGCAATTATTTTAACCTCACCGTCGAAATAAGCGACGCATGAGAAAAATCAATAATTTTACCAATAAACAAGGCGCCGTCAATCTATTTCGATTCTAATCAGACGACGGCTACAAAAATGTATTAGCGTCCTGCTAGTGTCGTAAAACACTGTTCTTACATTCAACAACTGGAGAAAATAAAAGCAAAACCATTAAATTGCCGGCGTACTCACCCATTTTGTTACCCTCGCCTGCAATGACCGCTGAGATGACGACGAATTACATTTATTATATATTTTTCATCATCACAATTACACTTATTATGCCACAAACACAATTTATCCGCTAATTTATCTTAGAACCTAAAAAATCCTTATTAAATTAAATAAAAAAGTAGGGCTTGTCGCGCAGCGGAATGCTCCCCTGGTTTGGAGATGACAGGAAGCGCTCGCGTTCGGAAATTAGAAAATTAGAACTTAGTCGATCCGTTCTGAAATTAACTTCGTTCTAACAAGTACACTCGTTCGCATCGGGGTTGAAACTGAATCGATTATAATATATATGAATGTGATTTGAATGAATGATAATTATTTATCTCGCAACTTGGATAAACATAGGTACCGGATTTTCATTGTAAGTAATTTGAGACTTGTTAATCAAGCTTGCACGGCGGCGATTCGGTTCCAAATTCAAAGGTTTTCTTAACTCTCAAATTGATAACGTGACTCCTTCGATACAGGCTGGCTGGCCCTCCGGGTCAGCGGGATTGTCCGAAAGGGTTACCGCTACCCCGGAACGTAAAGGGCTAAGGAAGGAACACGGGTGGGTTTTAGTCAGTAAGAGTCTGACACTCCCTTCTGCTCCACCCAGAGCGGGGGGTCATCATCATTAGATGATTTCCTATCCTGAAAAAAAACCCCCATACCTACATGTTTAGCGATTATAAATTATTTAAAGTGTAGTACGCGCCGTCCGGCACGAGCTACCCATTACTCTCCGCCCGTAGGCTCGCGCCTACGGTGGCCGGGAGTCGTCACGCGGCTCCCGACGCCCGGAGCGTCTCCCGTGGCGGCTAACATTGAACCCTAAGAAGATGAAGGACAGATTGTAGTAGCCTGATGTGCTGGCGGTGGCGTCTGTGTACAGCCACATTACGCGCTTCGTCTCTGGATACGACGCATCGCATTCAAAGTAAGATCGCAGTTTTTGGTATGTTCTATAATCTGAGCTAGCATACTAATTTCGCATGTACAGAGACGCCAGCACATCAAGCTACCCGAAACTGTCAAATTTTCCCAATCAACTTTGAACCTAATGCTTCACACTAATATTATAAAGGCGAAAGTTTGTGAGTGTGTGTGTGTTTATGTTTGTTACTTCTTCACGCTCAAACGGCTGGACCAATTTTGCTAAAATTTGGTATGGAGGTAGCTGATACCCTGGATTAACATTATGCTACTTATTATCCCGATAATCCCACGGGATCGACATTTACGCGGGTAAAACCACGGGGCGCAGCTAGTTAGCGATAAAGTTGAAAATCGATTGATGTAGTACCTACTTGATGCGCTGGCGTCTGTACCCAATTATACGTTCCACTAATATTACTTTAGGAGCTACTTTCCTGCTGGGGTAACGAACACACTTACAATTATACGTTCCACTAGTATCACTTTAGGAGCTACTTTCCTGCTGGGGTAACGAACACAATTATACGTTCCACTAATATCACTTTAGGAGCTACTTTCCTGCTGGGGTAACAAACACAATTATATGTTCCACTAGTATCACTTTAGGAGCTACTTTCCTGCTGGGGTAACGAATACAATTATACGTTCCACTCATATCACTTTAGGAGCTACTTTCCTGCTGGGGTAACAAACACAATTATACGTTCCACTCATATCACTTTAGGAGCTACTTTCCTGCTGGGGTAACGAACACACTTACGCTGATATAATTAGGTTATCGAGTGAAAATATTTATTTTAATTTTTCTTACCAATAGGTAAGCCTTCAGTGGCGAAGGTTCCATACAACTCGATTCCTACTGGCTTCCCTTTGAAAAATGGCACAATCAGTACAAAAATTGACCCTTCGCTACTGTAAGCCTTTATGCCTAAATAAAGAAATAAACAAAATTATCTGTTTCAGTTTATCCCATAATGAATGACCCATCTCGATGGATTATCTTGAATGAATAGTATAAAATTATGGAACGTAGGTACGTGTATTTTTTTAACCAATTTAAGTAGGTACGTCTTTGCCGCCACATCTTATCATAACATCACGCATGTTATCCCCGAACGAATAGGCATATTTCGCCAGTTTAAGCTCGCTCAGGTAACATCAGGCCACTACGCCGCTACAGTTCCACATTTGTATATCTCTATATTATGCACGTTCTTTGAGAATATTTTCAAGAAATAGGCATTGATCCCGCAATACGGCGATCTCTTTTATTAGTTAATAATGCAAATTCTAAACCATGGACTGATTCACTCAGACTCAAAGATACATACCTAAGTTGTATTTTGTAGTGTGCATAGAAGAGGAACATCTTAGTCACGCCTCCTCGTCTGATGATTGGTTCGGCTCGGCGGTTTGTGCATACTTGCTAAGTGCTCAGCACTAGCGTTGGCAGAGACGAAATGTGAATCAAAACGAATAAAGAAAATAAAACAAAAAATATCGAACAGCTTCATAAAATAAGTGCTTTATTGATTAAAAATTAGTAGGTATAGGTACATAATTTGAATAAATCGTAACGTGACTGTTAACAAAATTAGCTCAAATACTGTCTGTGAATTGTACCTATAAACTTATTTACAGATTTTGGGCGAAAATGAACGAAAACAATGAATTAGATCAAATAGTCTTATTAGTTGCAAGCTTTCTAACATCCCACGTCATTCAGTTGTTTCAATTGACTTGTTCTGACGCCGGCGCCGCGACGCCGCGTGACGTGCACGAGGCGCGCGATACATTTTCGTTTCATCACAAGACATAGTGCCCGCGAGGGCCGAGCTCACCGCCGCACGACACGAGTCCCTCGGCGTGACCTCGGCACTCGCCCGCGGCGTGACCTCGGCACTCGCCCGCGGCGTGACCTCGGCACTCGCCCGCGGCGTGACCTCGGCACTCGCCCGCGGCGTGACCTCGGCACTCGCCCGCGGCGTGACCTCGGCACTCGCCCGCGGCGTGACCTCGGCACTCGCCCGCGGCGTGACCTCGGCACTCGCCCGCGGCGTGACCTCGGCACTCGCCCGCGGCGTGACCTCGGCACTGGCCCACGGCGCTCCCCTACCTCAGTACAATATTCGGTAAACTGCAATTTCTCCATCCTTAATCGACAAGGCGAACGAATCATTCGTATGCACTAAGCAGAATAATAAACTATACATCTATTATAATTATTACTTTTAAACCAATTTCTTTTTATTTACAACCGAGAAACTATAATAATATAAATATTAGAACCTTATACTCTCTGTACAATGTCGTTAATTTTAATAGACTCTTCATTTATCTCTTTTATTCGCATATTTTTTTAATGTCTGGGCTGACATGTTTCGAGTTTTTACATCGTTGTGAACGTTATGAGTGAGCGATACCCACTCGGAAATGATTTAATATAATATGCATATACACAAGCTTAGTTAACAAATCGAAATAATTTTCCTCAAGTCTATACAGCCCTCTTCGAACTTATTTCGTAATTTATTAATCAAATATAATATACATAGCGTTTGATAATAGTTGCAATATAGTTGTCAATGCTGGCGGAAAGTAGACGGATGGAAAGTTAATAACACTAAATACTACCTACGACTAATTGTTAATAGATTCAAAGCTTCCCGAAGAAAATGTTACCTAGTGTTGTTAACGTTCCATCGCTGAGCGAGTACAATACAGCGGTACAGCGGTACAGACGTACAGACGTACAGTGGGCACAACGTTCGAGACTGGTGCGGACGACTGAGCGGCATAGAGTACTGAGCGGCACTGCGACCTGCACCCTAATTGCGTAACACACGATCAATCACAATCTGAATCATTTTGAAGGATATTGCTTATCCATTGCTTCATAATTATGTTAGAAAATTAGTCAGCTCAACAAAGTACATAACACAATGAATGCTGTTGATCTGTCAAAATGAAAGCCATGGCTACTGTTAGTGTGTTACGCAATGACGTACGTCAGATAGTCCATCTGCTACACGTTACTACATGTAACAGTTATTGTCGACGTAGTGCTGCCGCGCGGTCTCCTGAGCACAGGCGAGCGGCGCGACCAATGAGTAGCTGCGAGTTATGTGTGGAACTGACTATATTTACATGACCATTGAAATAACCTTCTTCTATAATAGCTACTGCTGCTAAACACGGGACAGTGACAGACATATTGTCACTGTTTACATATTAGTCTCGTCGCTGCAACAATTACAATAATTCATAAACATCCAGGTTCAGTTTTGAACGAAACATTTAATAACAGCAAGGTAACGTTTTCGGCGACTCTCCACAACAAAATTCATTTGAGTTATTATAAATAAAATTAGATCTAGACCGGAATAAAGGTAAATGATGAAACACCACTAAAATATATCACTGCAATTCAATAAGTGCTACTAAAATAAGTAAATTCAACTACGACCGCCAGCGGCGCGGTCTGACGGACGACGCGGTGAATTTAAACGCCTAACAGTGTCATGAACTATGAGCGAACGTGCGAACTGATTGACTCGTCACACTCCTTTAATTTGGCCTCCCCCACACGCAACTGTGCAGGACACAGTGGACTGACGAGCTATAGAGCACAAGCAACTGTGCAGGACACAGTGAACTGACGAGCTATAGAGCACAAGCAACTGTGCAGGACACAGTGGACTGACGAGCTATAGAGCACACGCAACTGTGCAGGACACAGTGGACTGACGAGCTATAGAGCACAAGCAACTGTGCAGGACACAGTGGACTGACGAGCTATAGAGCACACGCAACTGTGCAGGACACAGTGAACTGACGAGCTATAGAGCACAAGCAACTGTGCAGGACACAGTGGACTGACGAGCTATAGAGCACAAGCAACTGTGCAGGACACAGTGGACTGACGAGCTATAGAGCACAAGCAACTGTGCAGGACACAGTGGACTGACGAGCTATAGAGCACACGCAACTGTGCAGGACACAGTGGACTGACGAGCTATAGAGCACACGCAACTGTGCAGGACACAGTGGACTGACGAGCTATAGAGCACAAGCAACTGTGCAGGACACAGTGGACTGACGAGCTATAGAGCACACGCAACTGTGCAGGACACAGTGGACTGACGAGCTATAGAGCACACGCAACTGTGCAGGACACAGTGGACTGACGAGCTATAGAGCACACGCAACTGTGCAGGACACAGTGGACTGACGAGCTATAGAGCACACGCAACTGTGCAGGACACAGTGGACTGACGAGCTATAGAGCACACGCAACTGTGCAGGACACAGTGGACTGACGAGCTATAGAGCACACGCAACTGTGCAGGACACAGTGGACTGACGAGCTATAGAGCACACGCAACTGTGCAGGACACAATGGACTGACGAGCTATAGAGCACACGCAACTGTGCAGGACACAGTGGACTGACGAGCTATAGAGCACACGCAACTGTGCAGGACACAATGGACTGACGAGCTATAGAACACACGCAACTGTGCAGGACACAGTGGACTGACGATCTATAGAGCACACGGAACTGAACGACACGACTCAGGCACGAGCCGCGGGTCCTCCTATATATAAATGTACTCTGTGGCCGCGGGCTAAGCGAGGAAGGTACGGCGAAAGCGCCAGGGTGATCCGCGAAATTCAAATGTTCTAACGTTTTTTGCAATTTACACGTCAATATCAGATTGCATGTTAAGCAAAATATGATTTGCGACCGTAATATATATGTCATTACAGAATGATGATCATATAATTCATCAATACTTATACAAATACGATTATACAACTCTTTAAGTTCATACCCTGTTGAATGCCTATTTCATGAAGTCATGAGTTTTGAGGCCAATTGTAACTTTAGAGTTGCATTGCTTATTCCAATGATTATAATTCTGTAAATACATATTTGTAATGGTCGCGAATCATATTTTGATCAACATACAATCTGTCAGTCCTGCTAATTGCAAAAAACGCAAGAATATCGCGGGCTACGTTAGCGCCAGGCGAACGCGCCAGGGTAGTCCAAGAAATTCAATTTTTTTACGGTTTTTGCAATTTGCTGGTCAGTATTAAGTTGTACATTGATTAAAATATGATTCGTGACTGTAACAAATATGTATTTACAAAATTATAATCATTAAAGTCATCAACACAACTCTCTAAGACCAAGTAATCCTACTGAATGACTATTTCATGAAATCTTGAGATTTTAGGATTATACGAACTTAACAAGTTGTATTACTGATTCTAATGATTATAATTCTGTAAATACATATTTGTTACGGTCGCGAATTATTTTTTAATCAACGTACAACTTAATACTGACCAGCATATTGCAAAAAACGTAAGAAAATTTGAATTTCGCGGGCTACCTTAGCGCTTCCCCCATTATGTCGAAAATTTACGAAGATTACAGGGAAATGACGTCACTATTGGTATAGACAACTAGGAGGTCTTGCTGGGCTCGGTGTCGTGCTGTGTCTATAGCTGCTACTCCTCGTCCGTGTCGGCGTCGCTGGAGAACTCGGCGCCGGCCGTCGCCAGCCGCGGCGGGAAGGGGCCGCGCGTCTGCTGCCTGCGGGAGGAACTGGTCAGGCGAGAGGGCAAGGGGCCGCGCGAGACTGCACCGGTATCTCAACTAGGCCCCGAAATCAAACGCGGGTTTTACGGTTGTCAACCAACAGTTTGTAATTAAAAAGTTTACTTTAATGCTTAGAGTTGCTCCTAGTAAAAGCAATAGTGCCCACGCTTCGCTTCCATAGCCGCTATTTTGAACATTTTAGTTACTAAACAGATTGCTTCCAACATCTATTTATGAATATGCTGCCCCGACTTAGATACGAGTAATCTGTTACATAAAGCATGCTTATAATCTGTTACATAAAGCATGCTTATAATCGGCTCACACACATGCAAATTTTGCATGTGTGTGAGCCGATTACGACGTTGAAGTAGTAGGTAGTGGTTGAGTCACTCCTCCAACATCTGTGCCTGCAGCGTGCCGCCCTGTGTGTGTACGTACGCGAGGCGGCGGTAGTGGTTGAGCCACTCCTCCAACATCTGCGCCTGCAGCGTGCCGCCCTGTGTGTGTGTGTGTACGTACGCGAGGCGGCGGTAGTGGTTGAGCCACTCCTCCAACATCTGCGCCTGCAGCGTGCCGCCCTGTGTGTGTGTGTGTACGTACGCGAGGCGGCGGTAGTGGTTGAGTCACTCCTCCAACATCTGCGCCTGCAGCGTGCCGCCCTGTGTGTGTGTGTGTACGTACGCGAGGCGGCGGTAGTGGTTGAGCCACTCCTCCAACATCTGCGCCTGCAGCGTGCCGCCCTGTGTGTGTGTGTGTACGTACGCGAGGCGACGGTAGTGGTTGAGCCACTCCTCCAACATCTGCGCCTGCAGCGTGCCGCCCTGTGTGTGTGTGTGTACGTACGCGAGGCGACGGTAGTGGTTGAGCCACTCCTCCAACATCTGCGCCTGCAGCGTGCCGCCCTGTGTGTGTGTGTGTGTGTACGTACGCGAGGCGACGGTAGTGGTTGAGCCACTCCTCCAACATCTGCGCCTGCAGCGTGCCGCCCTGTGTGTGTGTGTGTACGTACGCGAGGCGACGGTAGTGGTTGAGCCACTCCTCCAACATCTGCGCCTGCAGCGTGCCGCCCTGTGTGTGTGTGTGTACGTACGCGAGGCGACGGTAGTGGTTGAGCCACTCCTCCAACATCTGCGCCTGCAGCGTGCCGCCCTGTGTGTGTGTGTGTACGTACGCGAGGCGGCGGTAGTGGTTGAGCCACTCCTCCAACATCTGCGCCTGCAGCGTGCCGCCCTGTGTGTGAGTGTATGTGTACGTACGCGAGGCGACGGTAGTGGTTGAGCCACTCCTCCAACATCTGCGCCTGCAGCGTGCCGCCCTGTGTGACTGTGTGTGTACGTACGCGAGGCGGCGGTAGTGGTTGAGCCACTCCTCCAACATCTGCGCCTGCAGCGTGCCGCCCTGTGTGTGAGTGTGTACGTACGCGAGGCGGCGGTAGTGGTTGAGCCACTCCTCCAACATCTGCGCCTGCAGCGTGCCGCCCTGTGTGTGAGTGTGTGTGTACGTACGCGAGGCGGCGGTAGTGGTTGAGCCACTCCTCCAACATCTGCGCCTGCAGCGTGCCGCCCTGTGTGTGAGTGTGTACGTACGCGAGGCGGCGGTAGTGGTTGAGCCACTCCTCCAACATCTGCGCCTGCAGCGTGCCGCCCTGTGTGTGAGTGTGTGTGTACGTACGCGAGGCGGCGGTAGTGGTTGAGCCACTCCTCCAACATCTGCGCCTGCAGCGTGCCGCCCTGTGTGTGAGTGTGTGTGTACGTACGCGAGGCGACGGTAGTGGTTGAGCCACTCCTCCAACATCTGCGCCTGCAGCGTGCCGCCCTGTGTGTGAGTGTGTGTGTACGTACGCGAGGCGGCGGTAGTGGTTGAGCCACTCCTCCAACATCTGCGCCTGCAGCGTGCCGCCTTGTGTGTGAGTGTGTGTGTACGTACGCGAGGCGGTGGTAGTGGTTGAGCCACTCCTCCAACATCTGCGCCTGCAGCGTGCCGCCCTGTGTGAGTGTGTGTGTACGTACGCGAGGCGACGGTAGTGGTTGAGCCACTCCTCCAACATCTGCGCCTGCAGCGTGCCGCCCTGTGTGAGTGTGTGTGTACGTACGCGAGGCGACGGTAGTGGTTGAGCCACTCCTCCAACATCTGCGCCTGCAGCGTGCCGCCTTGTGTGTGAGTGTGTGTGTACGTACGCGAGGCGGTGGTAGTGGTTGAGCCACTCCTCCAACATCTGCGCCTGCAGCGTGCCGCCCTGTGTGAGTGTGTGTGTACGTACGCGAGGCGACGGTAGTGGTTGAGCCACTCCTCCAACATCTGCGCCTGCAGCGTGCCGCCCTGTGTGAGTGTGTGTGTACGTACGCGAGGCGGCGGTAGTGGTTGAGCTACTCCTCCAACATCTGCGCCTGCAGCGTGCCGCCCTGTGTGAGTGTGTGTACGTACGCGAGGCGGCGGTAGTGGTTGAGCCACTCCTCCAACATCTGCGCCTGCAGCGTGCCGCCCTGTGTGAGTGTGTGTACGTACGCGAGGCGGCGGTAGTGGTTGAGCCACTCCTCCAACATCTGCGCCTGCAGCGTGCCGCCCTGTGTGAGTGTGTGTGTACGTACGCGAGGCGACGGTAGTGGTTGAGCCACTCCTCCAACATCTGCGCCTGCAGCGTGCCGCCTTGTGTGTGAGTGTGTGTGTACGTACGCGAGGCGGTGGTAGTGGTTGAGCCACTCCTCCAACATCTGCGCCTGCAGCGTGCCGCCCTGTGTGAGTGTGTGTGTACGTACGCGAGGCGACGGTAGTGGTTGAGCCACTCCTCCAACATCTGCGCCTGCAGCGTGCCGCCCTGTGTGAGTGTGTGTGTACGTACGCGAGGCGGCGGTAGTGGTTGAGCCACTCCTCCAACATCTGCGCCTGCAGCGTGCCGCCCTGTGTGAGTGTGTGTGTACGTACGCGAGGCGGCGGTAGTGGTTGAGCCACTCCTCCAACATCTGCGCCTGCAGCGTGCCGCCCTGTGTGTGAGTGTGTGTGTACGTACGCGAGGCGGCGGTAGTGGTTGAGCCACTCCTCCAACATCTGCGCCTGCAGCGTGCCGCCCTGTGTGTGAGTGTGTGTGTACGTACGCGAGGCGGCGGTAGTGGTTGAGCCACTCCTCCAACATCTGCGCCTGCAGCGTGCCGCCCTGTGTGAGTGTGTGTGTACGTACGCGAGGCGACGGTAGTGGTTGAGCCACTCCTCCAACATCTGCGCCTGCAGCGTGCCGCCCTGTGTGAGTGTGTGTGTACGTACGCGAGGCGGCGGTAGTGGTTGAGCCACTCCTCCAACATCTGCGCCTGCAGCGTGCCGCCCTGTGTGAGTGTGTGTACGTACGCGAGGCGGCGGTAGTGGTTGAGCCACTCCTCCAACATCTGCGCCTGCAGCGTGCCGCCCTGTGTGAGTGTGTGTACGTACGCGAGGCGGCGGTAGTGGTTGAGCCACTCCTCCAACATCTGCGCCTGCAGCGTGCCGCCCTGTGTGAGTGTGTGTACGTACGCGAGGCGGCGGTAGTGGTTCAGCCACTCCTCCAACATCTGCGCCTGCAGCGTGCCGCCCTGTGTGAGTGTGTGTGTACGTACGCGAGGCGACGGTAGTGGTTGAGCCACTCCTCCAACATCTGCGCCTGCAGCGTGCCGCCTTGTGTGTGAGTGTGTGTGTACGTACGCGAGGCGGTGGTAGTGGTTGAGCCACTCCTCCAACATCTGCGCCTGCAGCGTGCCGCCCTGTGTGAGTGTGTGTGTACGTACGCGAGGCGACGGTAGTGGTTGAGCCACTCCTCCAACATCTGCGCCTGCAGCGTGCCGCCCTGTGTGAGTGTGTGTGTACGTACGCGAGGCGGCGGTAGTGGTTGAGCCACTCCTCCAACATCTGCGCCTGCAGCGTGCCGCCCTGTGTGAGTGTGTGTGTACGTACGCGAGGCGGCGGTAGTGGTTGAGCCACTCCTCCAACATCTGCGCCTGCAGCGTGCCGCCCTGTGTGTGAGTGTGTGTGTACGTACGCGAGGCGGCGGTAGTGGTTGAGCCACTCCTCCAACATCTGCGCCTGCAGCGTGCCGCCCTGTGTGTGAGTGTGTGTGTACGTACGCGAGGCGGCGGTAGTGGTTGAGCCACTCCTCCAACATCTGCGCCTGCAGCGTGCCGCCCTGTGTGAGTGTGTGTGTACGTACGCGAGGCGACGGTAGTGGTTGAGCCACTCCTCCAACATCTGCGCCTGCAGCGTGCCGCCCTGTGTGAGTGTGTGTGTACGTACGCGAGGCGGCGGTAGTGGTTGAGCCACTCCTCCAACATCTGCGCCTGCAGCGTGCCGCCCTGTGTGAGTGTGTGTGTACGTACGCGAGGCGGCGGTAGTGGTTGAGCCACTCCTCCAACATCTGCGCCTGCAGCGTGCCGCCCTGTGTGTGTGTGTGTACGTACGCGAGGCGACGGTAGTGGTTGAGCCACTCCTCCAACATCTGCGCCTGCAGCGTGCCGCCCTGTGTGAGTGTGTGTGTACGTACGCGAGGCGGCGGTAGTGGTTGAGCCACTCCTCCAACATCTGCGCCTGCAGCGTGCCGCCCTGTGTGAGTGTGTGTGTACGTACGCGAGGCGGCGGTAGTGGTTGAGCCACTCCTCCAACATCTGCGCCTGCAGCGTGCCGCCCTGTGTGTGTGTGTGTACGTACGCGAGGCGACGGTAGTGGTTGAGCCACTCCTCCAACATCTGCGCCTGCAGCAGCGGGCGCGCGTGCAGAGTCTGGCGCGCCACCAGGACGCCGCCGCCCGTCTCGCACGCCGACACCCAGCGCCGCACCACGCCCTCCTCGTCTGACAGCTGCACACCACACGAAACCATTACAAAACAAGCACACCGATACATTGTACAGGCTGTTTGTTACCTACACGTGTTTGAGGTCGATACATATTATAAATTAAAGTAGCTGTTTATGACCGCGTAGTTCTTCTAAACTACGTCTTGATTCGGTTTTCCTATCATTTAGAGAATTTACTTCGGATGGTTTATGTGTTTATTAGGTTCAAAGACCGAAAAAAATCGGCCACAACGCGTTGTGGCCGATTTTTTTCGAATTTTCAAAACAGCCAGGCTGATTTTTATATTAGACCACAACGCGTTCTGAGCGTTTTTGATGCAATCACGACACGACGGACAATTAATTATTGTTATGAAACTTGTTGACGCTCATACTGCATTGACGTGACGTGAAAAAATATTAACCTTAATTCGTCCTTTTGCATAGTAGTGTGCCTAAATGTAGTCGCTTATTTAGCTTTAAACATGTAACGCCGCCTTAATATTTTTAACACACTAAGTCTAAGAACACTGGTGATTACTGGGAAACTTTTAAGTAATACTAGCTGACCCGGCGAACTTCGTACCGCCATCTATCGAAATCAGACAATCATCTATCGAAATAGATTTCTTCCCATGTTTTAATAGTTATTCTGCTATTCGGGGCGGAGACAAATCCAACAAAGCATCATCATCATCTTCCTGCCCTTATCCCATGTTACTTGGGGTCGGCAAATCCAAACAAATCCAACAAAGCAAAGATCATAAAAATCGGTCCAGCCGTTCTTGACTTATAAATGGTGTAATTAACCCGGCTTTGTTTTATTATATAATATACAGTAATACCACAGTATAAAAACATACAGTAGGGCGACGCCTTTATCTTGTGGTAAATGCCGACAACGTCTAGACATTATCGCGACAGCTAGGGTTGTCACTTGTCTTAATTTAGTCTTAATTTATTTGAGATCAACATCGTCATCAACATTACTATTATTATAAACAATAATTTACCAATTATCAAAATATCGTCTTTTAACCCCCCACGCAAAAACAACGGGGTGTTATAAGTTTGACGTGTGTGTTGTCTGTCTGTGGCATCGTAGCTCCCGAACGGATGAACCGATTTTGTTTCTTTTGTTTAAAAGGTGAATTAGTCGGATTTGTTCTTAGCTATGTTTGATGAAAATCGGTTCAAGATATCCGCCACCACAAAAAGGCGGATTACATAATTTTTCACAACTCCCTCAATATGGGTATCAAATGAAAGGGCTTGACTAGTGGAATACTATACACTATGATAAATTTCAAATCCAAGATGGCTGCCACCACAAAATGGCGAATTACATTTTTTTTTCACAACTCCTTCAATATAGGTAGGTATCAAATGCAAGGGCTTGACAAGTAGAATAATGTACACTATATTGAAAGGGAATGAGGAATATAAGTAAAACTTGAAAATTATTTTTTTCCTTGATTGATTGACGACCGCTGAGTTTGACAATTTTTACGAATGGAATTATTCTACTTAACATACGTATTTCTACATCAGATAATGTCGCAGTCCATTTTCAAACAATAGTCCAAACGACACCTATGATGAAAAATTACATTGTTTCGCAGCCGCCATCTTGAATTTTGATTTTGACCTCGTATTCGCTGTCAGCACCCTCGAAATCTTAGGAAACGACACCCATGTTGAAATTTGAAAATTTTCGCAGCCGCCATCTTGAATTTTGATTATGATCTCATATTCGATGTCAGCACCCTCGAAATCCTTGGAAACGACACCCATGATGAAATTTGAAAATTTTCGCAGCCGCCATCTTGAATTTTGATTATGACCTCATATTCGATGTCAGCACCCTCGAAATCCTTGGAAACGACACCCATGACGAAAAATTTGAAAATTTTCGCAGCCGCCATTTTGAATTTTGATAATGACCTCATATTCGTTGTCAGCACCCTTGAAATTCTTGGAAACGACACCCATGATGAAAATTTTTAAAATTTTTGCAGCCGCCATTTTGGATTTTCGTTTTGACTGCACTATCGGCTTTAGCGTCCTCGAAAGCCATGGAAACGATACCCATGACGAAAAATTTTAAAATTTTCGCATCTTGAATTTTGATTTTGACCCCTTTATCGTTATCAGCGACCTCACAAACCATGAAAATGTCAAGTAATAAAAATAAACTGAAAAGAAAAAAAAAGAAAAATAATAAGTAAAATAATTAGAAAAAAAAAACTTAAGAAATAAGCAAGCACTCAAATGTTACATGTCGTATATCTGTATTTGTCTTCATAAATAAAAAATAAAAAAAAATGTCTACCATTACATTTTTGAAAATAGTATCCCAATAATAAAATCAACACCGAAAAGTAGAAATTGTCAACCCTGAAAGTTGTGTCCCGAACTACTAACACGGTGGCAGTATACAGTTCGGGCTCGCACCTCCCGCGTCTCGCCCCTCACACCCCGCACGATTGCCCTGTCTAGACGGCTTCGTCCCACGACTGTATGATGTATAGACTGTGGTAATACTATATAATATACAGTAATACTAGTACAAGTAATACTTTTAATAAATGTGTTACTGACTCTGGCAGGGCCATCATCAGGGATTTTAATTTTGATAACACAAAAAATTTGTCGCTAATTAGTCGAAATTTGTCGCCAAATATCAGAATTGGTGGGTCACTGTTTCAAAAGATATAAGGGTTTATAGGTGGCCGATCTGGAGAGTCTCCCCAGCAGGGCCACATTTATATCCCAAAAACTAGGGCACCTATATCAGAATTTTTCGGTCACTGGTTCAAAAGATATAAGGGTTTGTATGTGGCCGATCTGGAGAGTCTCCCCAGCAAGGCCACATTTATATCTATCGACTGCAGATGCGGGTGTTGCTCTGCTAAAACACATAAATTTAACGCATGGGAGTACTCGCAAAATTAGGAGTTTTTTGTGCTCTCTCCAAAGCTTTTGATTGCGTGCACCATGACACGCTTTTGCGTAGACTACGTCATTACGGTGTTCAAAACGAAGCTCTCAACGTAATAAATCTGGGGGTACGAGAGTGCCCCCGCCAAGACGAGCCAAGCGAAGCGCAAGGGCACTACCTACCTTTTCTAGAAGCACTTCGTCTTATGTTTGAACCTTCTTAACTTAGGTTTGGATTATTCCAGATAAACAAAATTTTCGGGATATGATGTCAGTGGTTGACTTATTAAACCTATAAAGTTTCAATTGCATAGCTCTTATACTTTAGATCTGATTGATATCTAAATCTAAAGCGAAACGGCCAAGCCACATATTTTGACTAAGGTGTAGAGTTAGAAGCTTGGCTCTACATGAGATCTGATAACTTTTTGGCAGTGCGAGCCATATGTGGTCTCGTCTTGGCAACATATTACATGAAAATGTTTTTGGTGGGATGCTTATTTACGTAATAGGCACCAATGTGTAGATGTTGATGGTGTGAAATCTTCCGGGCTATCAGCTCTCAATGCCAAGAAAACGAAATGTATAAAGTTCGCCCTACCGAATGTTAGAAACCTAGAACTCAAACATCGTCTTAGATGAAGAGGTGCTTGAAACTGTAGACTCGGCAGTTTTTATAACAAGCTACCCTCTTCTTTGCTACATTTAAGAAAATAAATATATTCTATTCTATTTGCTTTTAACGGCCCGTTCACGACCTTGCCGCTGTGAGCGGCGGCTAAGCGCGGGGCGGCGAGCGGCAAGAACAAAGTATACAAACGTTTGAAGCACGACACGAGACGCCGCTCATAGTGAAAACGTTTGAAGCACGCCACGAGACGCCGCTCATAGCGAAAACGTTTGAAGCATGCCACGAGACGCCGCTCATAGCGAAAACGCGCGCGGTTTTATCCGAACCAATCGCTAAAGGCGAGCGCTGCGGCGAGCGGCGGGAACAACAGTACGAGCGAATGAGTGCGACGACACGAAACAGAGAGCGTGGACAGCGGTGTAGGAGTGACGTACTCAGCGGCGTAGCTAAACACAAAAAAAATAGACGATTTTGTGACGGTAATGGATACCGAGGCATTATCACCGAAATTTTAAATCGACCGCCTGTATGGATGTCAAAACATCCCCAACATAAATAAAAAAAAACATTATAAAAAGGTTATGGGAAGAAATTAAACAATATAATCCGGAATATGATGGTAAGTTTAATTTAAATTGATAACACAAAAACATAGTACGTAGGTAACCTACCAAACGAAGCTACTAATATGTTGACGAAACTACCACCTAAATACGTCCACCGCGGCCGCTGCAACTACCCGCTACTGAGTACGTGGCGTGCAAAACGCACAGCTCGCCGCGCCGACCGAAGTCGTGAACGGGCCGTTAATGCGTTTAAAGCTAAAGTAAAACCCAACCTTTGTTTAAATTTAAAGGCATAAAGCAACTACTTAAAAGTTTCACAGCGAGCAACTTATCGTTTACGTCTTAGGGTCAGTTCACACCGAGACGCGACGCGACGCGCAGTTTTCAAGATAGAAATACAATTACAGACCTTATCTACTACACAAAAAGGTACACGCGCCGCGCTGCGTAGCTCGACGTAGTAGGTAGACACTGAATTGTGTACCTTTTAGTGTAGTAGATAAGGTCTATAATTGTATTTCTATCTTGAAAACTGCGCGTCGCGTCGCGTCTCGGTGTGAACTGACCCTTAAACGTGAAGAATAGTTGGTTGCTGTGAATAACTCCAGATAATGTTTATATTGATATTTCACAATTTTTATTTTTATTCTGCCTAATTTTATATTTTTTTTCCTTCTAATTTTATAACTTGTATGTATTCATCATCCATAATTTATTTTCTCTATTTTTATCGTGTTTACACCTAGTTAAATGTGCATGCTGTGGTCTCCTGTAACTGAAGGAGCACACGTAAAAGAACCTTTTTTAATTATTGTAAATTTATATTGTTTATGTGTATCCTTTGTTGGAGATCCTCAATAAATAAATAAATAAATATTCTTTCTCCAGAATTAGCTTACCTACTGACAGGTTATAAAAGTTCATATAATTGTTTATTTTATTTGTCTGTAGAAGTCAATTGATTTTAATTTATTATTGACATCATCTACTCATTACAATGTTGTTTTAATGAGTTGTATTGCCATTTATGTAATGTAAATCGGCGAAATATAGTTCGGTAAAATAATACCTATGACACATGATACTTCTATGATCTAAAATATGTCAAATAATGCATATAGCAAACAAGACGTCGGTCAATAGTTTTCGGTAAAATGAAATTCGACCAAACATACTTCGGAAAAGTGATCGGTTCCCTGAATAAATGAATGAATGCCCTAATACCGGTATGTTCCAAAATTCTAGAAAAAATAATTTATAATAGCTTATACCAATTCCTTGAAAAATTTAATATTTTAGCCCACGAGCAAATGGGTTTTAGGAAAAATAAAAATATTAATAAAGCAATCTACAAATTTCTTGAAACAGTAACTAAAAGTGTTGATAAAAAAAAACACTACAAACTGAAAAATAACTTTAATTTCGGAAGTCGGTGTCTTAGAGATCAGTATTTTAGTTTTTGCCACCGACTTCCGAAATTAAAGTTATTTTTCAGTTTGTAGTGTTTTTTTTTGGAAGTCGGTTTTTTTTTGTTAAAAAGTTTTTATTTCTCGCTTTTTAGTGGGTCTATTTATAATTTATCTAAGTTACAATAGCCTAATGTCAACTTGCCCATCGCCTTTTTATAAAATATTCCTTTTCTCGATGCAGGGACGTTAATTGTTGAGGAGTTCTCCTTTTATTCGTTTTTAGATTAGATGCTGATAATCCTGGCTGCAGCATCAGGCCAGACTTAGGTCAACATTGCATTGAACTTAAAATTAGTCCTGTTTAAAATGAGCCCAAACACGACTACAGTGCTGTAATTTAAAGGTTTGTACTTTTTCTGATGCTCCTGGTTTCAGCATCGGGTCTTCGGTGTTCCTCAGTAACAGTACGTTTATCCACACATCGAGCCCTTTTCAATGAGCCTAAACACGATATATCTGCTGTTAGTTGTCGAGGAGTTAGGTACTCTGCAGACTATCCTGACTGCAGCATCAGGTCATGACTTGATGATCATGAGACCAAATGTGGCAAATGCCCTATCAAACATCAAAACAATTTACTAAAACAGTCCTTGCCTGTTCGAGTAACTTCTTACTGTTAAGGAGTTGTACTTTCCATCATCAGCCCAGCTACCTGAGATGGTGACAACCATACACAAATACACAAGATACTTCATAAAATATGCGAAAAACAATAAGTGAGCCTATAAAATTTGAGGGTTGCCCTCGATTTCTCTAAGATCCCATCATCAGATCCTAACTTGGTGACAATGGGACCACCTCAGAACTATCTACTTTCGAACAAAAAAAGAATTTTGAAAATCCGTCGACATTTGGCGGCGTATTCGATGAACAAACATACAAAAAAAAAAAAAAAAACATACAAACACCCGAACATAGTACCTCCTCCTTTTTGTAAAGTCGGTAAAAAAGTACCTGTTTGTGCATTATATATGGATTTAACCAAAGCGTTCGACTATGTGGACCATATGACACTTAGAAACAAGCTTTATGCTTAAGGCATTCGCGGCAACGCCTTGGATCTAATTATGTCATATTTAAGTAATAGGAAACAAGCCACATCAATAACGAAATTCTGCTCTAATAAAAAACGAGAAATTGATCATGTTTCAAACTACGTAGAAGTGATATATGGCGTTCCCCAGGGCAGTGTCCTAGGTCCCTTATTATTCTTAATTTACATTAATGACTTTCCGAAAACCGTGCACTTTCCAATGATTCTTTTTGCGGACGATAGTACAGTCATATTTTGCAACAAAGATTATGCATCATTGGAAAATGACATTAACACTACATTAGCACGCATTGTCGATTGGTTAAGAACAAACAACCTTCTAATTAATTTACAGAAAACTAATTTCATGATTTTCAGAAACAGGACTAAACCACCAACAGACTTAAACATAAATTATGCTGGAACAAAAATTAATGAAGTTGATGTAACAAAATTCTTAGGTTTGAATGTAGATTGCAATTTGAATTGGAAATCACATGCGGAATCTGTCTGCTTGAAGTTAAATAAATATTCCTATATGTTATACATACTCACAAAAATTGTAAATTTATCCACTGTCATAACAGCCTACCGTGCATACGTGGTGTCCACGCTGAGATATGGAGTAATTTTCTGGGGGAACTCGACGGAATGGGAGTCTGTTTTCAAAGCCCAAAAAAAGTGCATACGGGCAATGTGTAGACTAAAGACCACTGATAGCTGTGAACCATATTTTAAAAAACTTAAGATTCTTACTTTACCTAGCCTGTTCATTTACGAGATGTCAGTCTTTGTCAAAAGCAATATGCATATGTATGAAAAATTCCGAAGTGCTAGATATAGAAATAAAGTTCAGACTGTACCCTGCAAAACTCATTTAATGGACTCCAGTGTATATTGCATGACATCTAAGATTTATAATAAATTGCCATGTTGTATTACAGACATTGACAACTCGCACATATTTAAGCGGAAGCTAAAGGAATTTCTAACTGATAAAGTGTATTACAGTGTGAAGGAATATCTAAAAGGGAATCCTTATGGCCAATCATTATTTTATTTTTCAATTTAATTAATTATAAACTAGGACTTTATTTATTTATTCACTATTTACTTTGACATTTATTTAATTACATATTGACTAAATACTCCTTGACATTGAAAATACAATAAAAAGGTTAAAATGATTTACCAATTTGATAATTTTGTAATAGTATTTGTTAAGTATGAAAGTAGATTGTAATTTATGTGTAAATTTTGCATGCCCATGTGACGGCAGAGCATGGAGAACATTATCAAAACATTGTGTAACATCTGTACCCCTACCCATGTTGGCAAAAATAAATTATTTGATTTGATGAATGAATTAATCCAAGATGGCGGCTGTCAAACTTTTTTTTTTTGCTAATAAAAACTTTTGTTTTATGTTTCTGATTAGTGACCGCGTCTGCCTAGACTAGACCCTGCCTAGTGCGTGCCTACCTATTCTGAAAAAATTAAATTAATTAGGGACTCCTTAATTTTTTTATTTCACTTCTTTAATTTAGTTGCGTTTTAAGATTCAGGTACTTAAGGTTTTTTATCGTCAAAAAAAATTTATTAATTTATAGTTGAAGAATAATTTTTAAGACTAATGAGATTTTTTTGTTTTATTATATCCTTTTTCTAGTTCTTCCTTTAGTTATTCAACTTTCGTACAAGTATTTCATAGCTATTAGATATCTTAGGTACCTATTTCAGATCTAGTATTTATGGGACTGCGACACTATCTCATGTAGAAATACGTTTGTTAAGGGCAGGCCCAAAGGAAAATCTTCAATCTTAGATTAGATTTAAACAGCAGTAAATCATGTTCAAATTGGAAAAAAAGTATATGGCAGGAAACTTCATTATAAATGTGAGGGTCGACCCAGACGAAAACATGATGCGATAAAATTTTCTCGATAGAAAACCATCACAAAGTTACCTCTAATTTTCAACTATTTTGGTTTGCATTCTATTTTGGTGCATATTACTGAACCACAAATTAGATAAATAATAACACTAATAATAACCTAGCGATGACCCAAGCGATTTTTTAAAATAATGTCTATTTTAAAAGATAATCGAATAAAAAGCATTTGGCGCTTACTACATTTTTAATCCGCGAGATACGCTGTCTTCCGTCTCGCGTGACACGAGCTTGAGGCATCAGTTTGTTTCACCAGTCAGTACCCCTCGCTCTGTTGAGACGGGAAGTCTATGGCAATTTTCTCCGCGCCTAGCAACCATTATTATTATCGACATTTTGTTGAATAATAAACGGGAAACAAAAAAATACAATGAAAAAGCGAGAACTTAAACACTTGAAGACTAAAATGATTGCTAATTGCCGAAGTCGAAAGCGAGAACTTAAAGATAGCGATAATTTGGCATGGATATTATATGTCGTATTACTGGATGGCCGAGATGCGAAACATCGGGTCTTCTTCACGATCCAACATAGTTTAGATAGGTGTGGGCACTGCAGTGGGTACTCGAACGAAAAGATTATTTGAATTTGAAGTAACTTTAATAAACTAGCGATTAACAACCGAAACGCACACGTGCGTCGGAAACTAACACGTGTGTTGGTATTGAGCGTTTGCCTAGAATGTCCGAGCTCGACTGTCGATTGTCGCAACACTCGGTCTCTCCACCAGTCCTCGCCGCATCTCGTCCACCGATGATCGTGTCCAAGCGGTAGGGCTCGCTTGCCTTTCCGATCACATGATTTTTCGTTTACCAATCAAATTGTTAGATGGCGCTGTTCGCTATACTGTGGCGCCATCTATCCGATACGACATATATATTAATCACGCCGAGAAAGTGGTAAAATAAAAAAAAACATGGTACCTTCTCTACACGTAAAGTGGGGATGTTTTTTTTCTAGTCTACCCCGTGGTGTGGGGAATCATTGTATAGGTCTTTCAAAAATATTGCGGGTTTGTGGAAACAATTTTGCGATTCAGGGATCCGTTTGTGAAATATATAGCTTTAAAGTGCTAATAGAGTCAAAAACAACCATTTAGCTGACAGGGGTTCCCCCTGCCATCTAAATGGTTGTCTTTGGATATGTGGAAAAATTCATGGTAGTAGTATATAATAACGAAATTAAAAGGAAAACTATCACAGCTAAGTAGGCTTTACAAGTTTACGAATAATAGTCGACCAACTTACATGTATGGGAGAACATGATTTTCAACTATAATGTTAAGTTTGTTCTTGGGTAAATTCATTTCAACTACGGAACTCTTCATTGTGCGTGGTCCGACACGCACTTGGCCAATTTTTATCTGAATATCCTGCATATACTACGCAAACGCACTGCACTTGAAGTTTAGTGTACAGAGTTTCGTTGCGCGCGTCGTCACGCCACCCGCGGTTGTTATCTGCACTAATGCGGGGGTTGGGACGCGCGCGGGTGAAATCAGATTTTATCCTGTCATTGGGCCCACTCTTAAGTAGGTTTTAGTTTTCATTTCGTAAATTAATATTCCTCATTCCCTTTCAATATAGTGTACATTATTC
This sequence comes from Oligia latruncula, assembly GCA_948474745.1. Lineage (NCBI taxonomy): Eukaryota > Metazoa > Arthropoda > Insecta > Lepidoptera > Noctuidae > Oligia > Oligia latruncula. Next base: position 501,179 of record OX419705.1, read on the forward strand.
TACTTGTCAAGCCCTTGCATTTGATACCTATATTGAGGGAGTTGTGAAAAAAAAAATTATTCGCCAATTTGTGGTGGCGGCCGACCGATTTTCATCAAACATAGCTAAGAACACTCCCGACTAATTTACCTTTCAAACAAAAAAAAACAAAATTAAAATCGGTTCATCCGTTCGGGAGCTACGATGCCACAGACACACACACACACAGACACGTTAAACTTATAACACCCCGTCGTTTTTGTGTCGGGGGTTAAAAACCAATGCACGCCACTGTCTGGAATACTTACGTTCGAAGCCAGCTGTCAAAAAACGGTTAACCTAGTAGACAGTCTATTCACGAGAGACACAAAGTCACGCTACATGTCGCGATGTCGCGGGGCGACTCGGCACTTCTTCTCGAACCTAACAGCCTCGAAGTATTATGTACGTAAACGACAAATAACTTTTCTAAAAGATTGGCCACATAATTAGCTATAGATTGAAATAAGTGGAAGGAGAGAGGGAGGCCTTGCCCTGCAGTGGGACACCAATGGCTGATGATAATAATAAATGACAAATAAATACTAATTCGCGGAAATCAATGTACAGACACCAGCACACCAAGCTACCCGAAACTGTCAAATTTTCCCAATCAACTTTGAACCTTATGCTTTAGGTATAAAGTTGAGAATCTATTAAAGAAATTAGATAGATTGTAGTAGCTTGGATGTACAATAATATAAATAGTTTCCACAACGTGTTCTTAATGTTTAGACGGGCGTCGTCCATAGCAGCAATATTGTTCACTTTTGTAGTTATCATCTTTTTATTGTAATTGGGATAGTTTGTTAAGTATTATTAAAAATAACGAATTATTATATTAAAAAATATAGGACGAGCAAACCTAGTGCATTTGGCGGTTCTTCCCCAAAGGTACTAGCTTAAGTTTTGTCAGCGGACTTTTTGTGCGATGTAGTATGTATAGACAAGTGTGTGTACCTCGTCCTGCGTGAGTATGTATAGACAAGTGTGTGTACCTCGTCCTGCGTGAGTATGTATAGACAAGTGTGTGTACCTCGTCCTGCGTGAGGAAGTGCACGGGCAGCAGCTTGCCGTCCAGGTCGGTGAGCGGCAGGAAGGCGCAGTCGCTGCGCGCGTCCCGCACGATGTAGGCGGGCGAGGCCCCCGGCGCGGGCCCCAGCGGCACCAGCGCCGAGAAGTGGCCCCTGGTGTAGGCCAGCGCCAGCGGCGACTTGCTGCAGCCGTCCGGCTCGCACAGCAGCGGCAGGTAAAGGCCGCGGAAGCGCGCGTAGCCCAGCGCCTCGCCGCGGAAGGAGTTGACGACGTCCACGCCGTACACCAGCAGCGGCCGGCGCAGCACGTGTGCCAGCGCGAACACGTGCAGCTGGTGCAGCGCCGCGCCCGGCCGCGCCGCCGCCGCCACCAGCCGCGCCCACTCCGCCCGCAGCTGCGGCTCCTCGGGCGCGTACTGCAGGCGCGCGGCCTGCGCCCGCTCCCACGCGGCCCAGCGCGCGTACAGCCCGCGCGCCGCGTGGCCCAGCGCATCGCCCAGCGCGGCCCGCAGCGTGTTGTGCCGGTCGAACACCCCGTAGGCCGCCTGGCACAGCGCATCGGGCAGACAGTCGCCGGCCGAGCGGTTCCACAGCGCGTACAGCCGCGACCCTGCGCAGCGCCCGTCTTACTCGTCGCCCGCGCGACGTTCCGCTAGGAACTCGAACGATCGCAATCTTTCTATTGCGAAAGTCGTCGATCTAATGCACCCGTTACGCGGTAGGTTTTGCTGTCAGTTTTACCACAATTAAGGATTGTGAGTGACCGTCTAATACAGTGAATGATGGTTGCACGATCGTGATTGACGAAAATCTGAATATTTTGATATTTGCATCATGCAACCATCGATCATGACTTTTGAGTGAACGTGTAGCATTTCGTGAATCACCGGTCAGTCAGCGCGCGGACAGCGATGGCGTCGGACACGGATGACGCTGAAGACACGCTTGCGCACTCGCGCAGCCGAACACCATCACTCCCGCGTAATGTGCTACGGCCAAAGAAAGATTTGGTTTTGACATTTGAGACGCCCTCTCAGTTGGCGATACCACAAATCCTCAATACAAAAATAAATACAAAAGGTGTTTGATTATTATAATTTGTTTATAGTTAATTAGGGGCCCATGGCTAAATAATAACATCCGCACAGGTCGATCGATCAGGTTATGAATAGGTGACCATATTTACATACCGAGACCTCTCCGTGCCTCGGAAAACACGTTAAGCCGTTGGTCCCGGCTGTCATTCGTGGATATTTGACAGTCGTTACGGATAGTCAGAAGCCTGAAAGTCTGACAACCAGCCTTACCAAGAGGTATTGTATTACCTAGTACTGGGTTGTGGAGGTCAGATAGGCAGTCGCTCCACATAAAATACTCTATATAGTATTCAGCTGCATCCGGTTAGACTGGAAGCCGACCCCAATATAGTTGGGGAAGGCTAGGCAGATGATGAGTTAGTTTGTTTTATAGTTTTTCATCTAATCCTATTTTATTATACAGGGTGTTTGATAGCTGAGTGCAATGCTTTAAGGGAGTGATAGTTGACACCATTTACAGCATTTGAGCAATACATGTCTTAGACGAAGTATGTTTTTTTTTTCAGTTATGGTTGCTATTGGTTGACTAAAAGTTTGCAGTAAAAAAAAACACCACTCATCCCTATATTTTATTTTTGTCCTGTCACTCATGATATGTCGATAAAAATATTTTCAACATGAACTACGTAAGAGTATTATCATTTCGATCCATAAAATACCTCTAAAAAAAAGCATACCTACACGTGTGTTCTCTGTGAAATCTTGGGTATGACTGACGATCAGTCAGAATGAGCGTCTAATGTCGATTGAATTCCATCACTCACCATGATTCTTTCGTCATTCGTGACTTTTAGAATTGATTGACGCAAAACCTACCGTGTAATGGGCGCCTAAAACTAGTATATTCCGAACGACGGACGTCCGTTTACAGACTGATTGCAAAATTACGGCTATTCTTTGTGCTAAAACTTTTTTTCTATTTGTTTGTGCTAAAACTGAAAATTTAAATCTAAGATAGCGGCTATTACAATATTTACGCGGTTATTGAATTACGGGAGTGCTGCCCAAAATGATAAATATTTAAACCGAGACGCTACCGTGCCGGTAAAGGTTCGTATGTTCGAGTTCGATCGGGGGCGCTTCGAACTATACGGTTAAAATTGTGATACACGGCCAGCATTCGGTTCGTTTCCCGGTGAGCAGGTGAGCAGGTGAGCAGGTGAGCAGGTGAGCAGGTGAGCAGGTGAGCAGGTGAGCAGGTGAGCAGGCCACTCACCCAGGCGCACGGTGAGCTCGAGGCTCCAGTTGACGAGCGGCGGCTCGGCCTCCAGCGTCTGCTGCGCGTCGCGGTCCAGCAGCTCCGAGAACAGCTGCTCCTGGATGGGCGGCGGCAGCTCCTCGATCTCTGCAAGCGACGACCCGCGAGTCAAACTACTGCACACACTACTGCACACATTACTGCACACACTACTGCACACAGTACCGCACACACTACTGCACACAGTACCGCACACAGTACTGCACACAGTACTGCACACATTACTGCACACAGTACTGCACACAGTACTGCACACATTACTGCACACAGTACTGCACACACTACTGCACACATCACTGCACACATTACTGCACACAGTACTGCACACACTACTGCACACAGAAGGCGAACAATAAAACCGTTTAATTTGAAGCTTTAAAGTCAATATTTAAATAGATTCGTTCGTATCTGTATCGTTCTATGCAGGATGTGTTAGCTCTTCTTTATCTTCTCAGTATGGACAATTTTCATGTGAACTAAGAATGTGTGTTACCGGCCGGCAGGTAGAAGGTACAGAACTCGTTGATGTAGCGGCACGGGAAGCTGCCCTTCTTGTAGCGCACGCAGCCCGCGATGTGGCGTCGGATCGCAGACGCCAGGTCCGGCGCTGGAACACACGGGTGAGGCATATTACTATTGTTGATAGCTATTCGCTAATATACGAGTGTCACCAGCGCCTCAACCAGGTGGGTAAACTCAATAAAATATTTTTCAATGAATCAAAGGACACAGCTGTTCGCTAGGCAACGATGCAGCCGACGAGCTTGCCAGCAGGGGTCGAGCATGGCACCAGTGGGACCTGAGCCCATCGCGCCACTCCCCTTCGGGTTTTTACGCACTCTGGTAAGGAAGGATGCCCGCCTCACGAAATAGGTTCTTCGTCTAATTAAACAAAAGTTGTGTATAGTTACTGCAGCTTTAACTGGCCACGGGTCATTTAATAAACACCTCTACGTCATAGGAGTAACAGACAGTCCGCTGTGCAGGGCCTGCATGGAGGATGACGAGACAGCGGCACGTGCGCTTCTAAACTGCCCGGTGCTCGCCACGTACAGGACTGTGTACCTCGGTATCCCAGGTACCCTACGTGAGACGGTCAGTAACATCAAGACGTGGCTGGCCTTCCTTGAGGGGCTGGGGTGGATCGAATAATCGATTTTCCCACCCGTACGCAAAATACGCGCATTGACGTGGAGTTGCGGAAACCAGCCCGTATTACTTATTCGCTTAATTCCCGCATGAATCGTATATTTTTTGAGACATAATTGATCTATAGTGTTATAGAACAATTATGTCTCAAAAAATATCCCCGAATATACGATCAAAAGAATTAATTCGATCTGTCGCTTTAGTGCTACGTGACACTTGCGCATGTATAATGTAGGTTAGCGGCGTGTTCACAATATCCGGTGCGGGCTCCAGCAGCTCACAAGTGTCGCGACCAGCCCTGCAGCCCCAGGCCCAGCCCCGCAGCCCCAGGCCCAGCCCCGCAGCCCCAGGCCCAGCCCCGCAGCCCCAGGCCCAGCCCCGCAGCCCCAGCCCCGCAGCCCCGCCGCAGTACCATGGCGGAACTTTGCTCCTGCCTCCGTACACTATTCAGTATTCAATACACCTACATTTCGCCAATTATGTTTACTCCACATAAAAATGCGCTTACCCAGACTAAGTTGCTACAGAGACTCTATATGGAATACTCCAATAATAACTTGTTCAACCTGAAGATCGAACCCAGGACCCTATACTTGGCAGCCGCACGCAGAGAGAGACTTATACACGGTGGCAGGACATCGCCGCGCTAACTAGGACCAAGAATTTATTAGTACAGTAGTCTGGAATATATTTGTATGATATAGTTATTTCACAAATATATTGTAGACCCCTTAGCGTAGAAATAATTCTTCTTCTTCGTGTCGCTGGCACGACTGTATTTTAAATCTTGTTTTCCCAAAACTTTGCCACTTCCACGACGTTGTCGTGGCAGCGCAGACACTATATATTTGTATAGTTATTTAATTTAAGTGCCTAGTTTAAACAGTCGTATAATAATTTTATTATATATATTATGGTAGTAAAGTAAATATTCACCAATGTATGAAGGAGATCTCTTGAGGCCGGGCCCGCCGCCCGATATCCGCGACAGAAGCGTCGACAGAATCTCTTGTCGCTGGAACCTGCAACACAACACGATGCTAGTGAGCGTGTGGGCGTGTGCTCACACTGCTCACTCTGCTCACCACGCGCGCCACCAAGGGGATGATATGGATTCAAATGATAGGTAGTATGCTTAAATGGGAACGCGAGCGGTAAAACATTAGAAAAATAACTTTTCTTTCTGATCTATGGCTGTCCTCTCTCGAAATAGACTCTGCAGCTCGATCGAGACTGATTATTCTTATACAAAATAAACGAAATCATATTCTTCATAGTTTCAGTTCTAAGTATGGCGAACCCCCATAATTTATTGTTTTTTTCTATTTTTTTTGTGAAAATCTTATATATATGCGGTTCACAGAATACATCTACTTACCAAGTTTCGAACAGTGTAGTTCTTATAGTTTCGGAAAAAAGGTGGTTGTAACATACGGACGGACAGACAGACAGACATGACGAATCCATAAGGGTTCCGTTTTTGCCATTTGGCTATGGAACCCTAAAAATGCTAATGGGACATAATCCAGTAAGGCAACTGAGGAATACTTTTGTATGGACTGAACGCCACCCCCATTTCCTCGTATTAATGCCCATTACAGTCACACCGCTTGGAATTCGTCGGACATATATGTACGAGTATATTAGTCGTACGTAACGTTCTTATGTATAGTCGACCTCGTAATTGTTTTACCAATTTTGATGACACTTTCCAGCAAATTGAAACTTTAATAAGGTTGAAAGTATTTTACTGTGTTATAGACAAATAGACCTTGTCGTTTAAAGATGTATGTGTGATGTAACTTCCAACTTTAGGGTGATAAAGAAATTACGAGTTCGACTATACACGTTATGACTGCGTATTGAATCACGTGCATAATTATGACGTATGTGGCTTGTAGTGTCGTCTTGTGATTAGAGTATGTGCTGACATATTCGACTTTATTGGCATGTGTTGTAGCGTAATTGTTTGGTTGCTGAGTGTCCTCCGCCTAATATAGGATGATGGGCGACGGGCGTTTTGATAATATTTTTTAAGACAAAGGGATACTTCGCGGGCGTCAGGCTGCTGAAGGTGCTCGTACCTGATGGCGAGGTGCACGAGCGTGTGGCCGGCGTCGAAGGCCGAGGCGCGGTTGAGCAGCGCCAGCTCGGGCTCGGTGAGCGCCCGCGCCGGGTCTCCGCCCGCCGCCAGGTAGGCCTCCACGCAGCGCGCGTCGCCCTCCACCACGCCTGCGGACACGCCGAGGGGTCAAGAACAAGGGTCATATCACAAGTCTTACGCTTGACCCTATCGAGTGGTGATTCAAAAACACAAGGTGCCATTTTACGCATTTGTGTCCGATCGACTTTAAAAGAAAACTTTAAATGCTTTAAAACTTTAAATTTCTATTTTTATTAAATGTTTCCTTTGACTCAAATTAGCTGTCTTCAATTTTTACGGCTTTTCTCTTCACTGTGTAAATAAGACAGCTCACCGAGACAAGCCTGCAGCCAGATCCAGTCGGTGTTGTTGTTGCGTCGCTTTGACCGCCTGTTGTTGGGCTCCAGCTCGTGGATCGACGCGTTCTGACTGTTGCAGATGTCGTTTATACCTGCAATTCACACAACATCGTAAATTAGAAGATTAGAATGAAGAATGTTGGTGGCAGGTTTTTAGTTCAATCTAAGGTTCGACGGCACCAACTGCATCAGACTTCTTGAAAAGTGAACTTTTCAGTTGCAGCCGGATTTATAAAATTTTTATTTTAAAACTTTTAAGAGCGTTTACGACGTACGGCATTTCATACAAACTTTCAAACCCTTGTTTTTCGAAATAAATGAAAGGATTTTAATGAACTTTTATACGCATAAGCAGGATTCAAAGGTCTAAAAAGTTACTTAAGAACATTTTCGAAAAATAGTGTTACAGCCAAATTAGACCGATTTTAAATTTTCCTTAGAAACAGAGATTTCCAGTTATCTTTTTTTGAATAAGACATTTCAAAAATGTTCTTAAGTATCTTTTTAGACCTTTGCATCCTGCTTTTGCGTATGAAGTTTCATTAAAATCGGTTCATTCGTTTCGAAAAACAAAGGCTTGAAAGTTTGTATGAAATTTGCCTGTAAGCCGACGACGTAGCGGCCAACAAGTAGGTTGCGGTGCCGCTTGGGCGACATCGCAACTGAGGCGGGCCGCGATGTCGTATCGGAGGCATCGCGGCTGAGGGTTGGAGGCCGCGACGGGAGAGGAGTGCCGTATTGCGGTGCGCCGCTCTCGCTACCTTCCGCGGCCTTGACGGGGTCGCCACCGTCTGATGGGGGACGCGGTGGGGCCGCAGGGGAGGAGGAGTGTCGGTATGACGTTGGAAACTCTCCCTATCCTCTGCGGCCGAAAATTGGCAGGCAACGGGGCCAATGATCTGACCCGTCGCAGGGGGACCAAGGGTGCCCAGACACGGGGTCGTCTGGCGCCCATGTGCTGGTTTGGTCCCTGGGGTGGTCACGGCGTGCTATGTGTTCTGGTGCGCCGGTGATGGGGAGTACTCCCCGGAGGAGGGTCCGGTGACGGACAGCCGCGGCGGGTTCACGGATGAGTGCTAACGCGTGCCCGTGTTCCCGCCATAAGCGGCAGAGGAGGACACCGTGGAGTTTTAGTGGGTTAGAGTCCCACATAACTGCACTATCTCCCCGTGGTAGTGCAGAATGCATGAGCATTTCTCCACGTTAAAAAAAAATGATTAGGTTACTTTAAACCCTTTACACAGAAATAGCTTACCTTTACCGTGCATCGAAGTCAAGTAGTGTCGCAGTGAAAATCTATCGCGGTAACGTGCATCGAAGTGTAGTGGCGTCGCAGAGACGGTCTTTCGCAGTAACGTGCATCGCAATTTTGTAGCATCGTATTAGCATTTATCGATATTTTGTGTGTCGAAATTTCGTATTCTACTCGTATATTTATCTTGCTATTCAATTTTACAAGGCGTTTTGATTTCGGAATTTTAATTAATCGGAATTCGTATTTTTGATGTTTCGAATTATCATTAATTCGGACTTTTTGTTATTCGATGTATTGAAACTCGGTATTTTGAACACAGTAATTATAAACGTTAGGAATATTAAAATTTCCGATTTTTTTTAAATAGGATGAATGAGTACAAGTGACGTACCGAGCGCGGGCCGCGCGCCGGCGGGCGGCGGGGAGGGCTGCGGCGCGGGGTTGCTGCTGGCGCGCGATCGGGAACACTGTGTGAGTACAAGTAGGTAGTGACGTACCGAGCGCGGGCCGCGCGCCGGCGGGCGGCGGGGAGGGCTGCGGCGCGGGGTTGCTGCTGGCGCGCGATCGGGAACACTGTGTGAGTACAAGTAGGTAGTGACGTACCGAGCGCGGGCCGCGCGCCGGCGGGCGGCGGGGAGGGCTGCGGCGCGGGGTTGCTGCTGGCGCGCGATCGGGAACACTGTGTGAGTACAAGTAGGTAGTGACGTACCGAGCGCGGGCCGCGCGCCGGCGGGCGGCGGGGAGGGCTGCGGCGCGGGGTTGCTGCTGGCGCGCGATCGGGAACACTGTGTGAGTACAAGTAGGTAGTGACGTACCGAGCGCGGGCCGCGCGCCGGCGGGCGGCGGGGAGGGCTGCGGCGCGGGGTTGCTGCTGGCGCGCGATCGGGAACACTGTGTGAGTACAAGTAGGTAGTGACGTACCGAGCGCGGGCCGCGCGCCGGCGGGCGGCGGGGAGGGCTGCGGCGCGGGGTTGCTGCTGCCACACATCGCACACTTCAGCGACTTGGGCCAGTTGTCGTACGTGCACGTCTGCGAACACAGTCTACTTGTAAGCGCAACTTTATTAAATAGATGGGAAATGACGGGGTACGGGAAGCGAGGGCACGGCCTGCAAAACTGTTTCATCCCATAAAACAAGTTTAGTTTGTTCACAAATTCGCGATTAGGGCTTGGGACACATTTACTGCCGCTGAGAGCACTTTATTAATGGTGATGACTTTATTAATAACGCGTTTTAAATTTCGTGGAGCAAGAGTCTCCCTGCACTTATGAATCGTGGAATATGCTTGAGCCAGTCAGAAACACTTTTATGCCCCCTGCAATATAAGAGAGTAAATGACGCTAACGTCGCGTTAAGTCTTCTGAGCCATAACGTCATGCCGTATACGTCAAGACATTTATTGAGTTGGCAACCCTTAATGAATGGTGTGTGAGCTGTTCCAAAAGTATCTGATGAAAATGTAAACAAATGGATGAGAAAACGTTAGATCAGAAAACAAATGGCTCAGAAAACGATTGCAAATTGTCACTTACATAATTTGAGTTGATTATTTGCATAGTTAAACCCGAAATTCTAATTTTAATCACCCTAAAGATGTTTTTCATTTGATAATTGAGGTTAATTTTTAAAAGACTTAAAAAAACCGGACAAGAGCGAGTCGGACTCGCGCACCGAGGGTTCCGTACCATCATATGTTTTTAAATTCTCACTCGCGAGCTATTTACTAGATCTCGTTCAAAACAATTTTCGGTGGAAGTTTACATTTATTTATTACATACATACGCTACCATTACAGGATAATGTACATCATATATTTTTTTTTAGTTTTATCATTCTCTTATTTTAGAAGTTACGGGGGGGTCAGAGTTTCGGAAAAAAGTGGCTGTGACATACGAACGGACGGACAGACAGACAGACAAGACGAATCCATAAGGGTTAACTTTGCTTGGGTAGTTTTCGAGTTAGCTTCAATAATACGAATTTATTCCATTTAGTTTATATTAATGATGTTTTAATAACTTGTCACTGATGTTTACGTAGCAAGTAGTGTTATATTTTGTGTGAGGTACAACTAAAAAGTAAATAATAGTTCATTGTTTTTTTTTTTGTAAAAAGTTTTTAGCTCATTTTTAGGGTTAAGTAGCCAAATGGCAAAAACGGAACCCTTATGGATTCGTCATGTCTGTCTGTCTGTCCGTCCGTATGTCACAGCCACTTTTTTCCGAAACTATAAGAACTACACTGTTGAAAATTGGTAAGTAGATGTATTCTGGGAACCGCATTAAAATTTTCACAAAAAAATAGAAAAAAACAATAAATTATGGGGGTACCCCATACTTAGAACTGAAATTCAAAATTTTTTTTTTCATCAAACCCATTCGTGTGGGGTATCTATGGATAGGTCTTCAAAAATGATTATTGAGGTTTTTAATATAATTTTTTTCTAAACTGAATAGTTTGCGCGAGAGACACTTCCAAAGTGGTAAAATGTGTGTCCCCCCCTGTAACTTCTAAAATAAGAGAATGATAAAACTAAAAAAATATATATGATGTACATTATCATGTAAACTTCCACCGAATATTGGTTTGAACGAGATCTAGTAAGTAGCTCGCCGGTGAAAATTTAAAAACATATGATGGTACGGAACCCTCGGTGCGCGAGTCCGACTAGCTCTTGCCCGGTTTTCTTTGATGAGTTTTTCCATTACTATTTAACAATGTTATTCAAACAATAATTGTTGGAAAAAGCTGAGATATAAAGTTGAAATCTTCCAAATACAGATGAATGTGTTACTAATAACCTTTAGTGAGTGATTGCGTAGGAATTGAACCCGAACAGGGTTGGTTTACACTTTGGTCAGATACTTTTGGAACAGATAATAGGTAGGCTCGTGTGATAGTAGGCACTGACCGGACAGGGCCACTTGGCGACGGAGGAGGCGCTGGCGCCCTGCGGCGACGATATCCGCAGCGGCTTCAGGCGCTCTGCAACTGCTTCCGCACCTAAGCAACAAACGATACATAGAGAGACAAGACCAACTTACATGACAGCTCTTGTCACTCACTGACATGGTTCTTACGACACTTTTGTGGCGGCATAATGACGACCATGTGAAAATTTTACGCATTAATAACATCTAAATAGAAAATTATGAACATCATCCGACTCGCTATTGATACTTTATGGCAAACTGGATGTCTGGGCATTTGGGCATTTATTGCCTGAGCTGGGCTACGTCAATCACGGCACGGCAATACTGCTGCGATGCGGGGGACGAAACATTAGCGGGGGGAGGGAATGTGTTTCGCTTCTTTACGTAGTAGTAGAGCTCTCCCAAAACGATGCTGATCGTTTTGGGAGAGGGTACTCGTGTTTATCAGTGCAAGTATCTGGTGATAGTAATGTAAGCTAACATCATGTTATGTTACCATGTTATGTTGTTAGAGATAAAGGCTAAAGCACATTAGGACGAGTCACACAACGCGTGGCAAAAATCCTTCTTCATCACTTTCATACACTTTCTATGGACCAACGGCGACTTTCTACAGGCGCCGCGTCGCACTTTTTGTATGAAAATGTTGCGCTCGGGCCGGTGCAGCTGTACTCTGTGCGCTTGGCTCTAGGTTACGAGCTACGTTACCGCAGATGTCCGGCGAGGGTAGCGCGCTGGCGCCGTCCTGCAGCCGGAAGATGTCCTCGTTGAGCACAGACTTGGGGCTGCGGCACATGGTGCACTGCAACAATTTCAAACTCCACATGTTTCATCATCGCCACTGACGTCACACGAAGCAACACATCGCCACTGACGTCACACGAAGCAACACATCGCTAAACGCTGCTTGAAAAGCACACATTTGGGACGGAATCGAGAATTGTCTCAATTTTATTTTGGGTTTTTTCGATATGGTGGCTGATATTTCTTATTTCATAATCATCTAACAAACAGTCAGTGATCTTTCCTAGGCTATATATATTTATTTATTTTTGGAAATCTGTTTTTTTCCTGACTTGAACCCCCCCCGAGAGTTTGGGCAGAAAGCTTGCGCTCATACTGCGCGAAGTAAACCCGACTGTTTTATGGCGCAAGCGCAGCGCATCCTACCTAAAGTCGGCAGTAATTTCAATGCGAATATGCGATTGGGCCAGCTGAGGCCCCGCGGGAACCATTTACGTTCCTATACGATTCGTGAGCAACGATTGTGCCAAGATGATAATGCGATAGAAAAAATGAAAATACGTCTATGTAAACAAAAGAATCATTTAAATAATTACCAAATGTGCATAGGACACAAAAACTTTCGCTCGTTAACAAAGTGATGACATTTACTAAACTACAACTAATTACTCATATTAATCTGGGCGCACGGGAGTGCCCCCGCCAAGACGAGCGAAGCGAAGCGCAAGGGCACTACCTACATTTTCTCGAAGCACTTCGTCGTATTTTTGAACCTTCTTAACTTGGGTTTCAATTGCATAGCTCATAGACTTTAGATTTTATTGATATCTAAAATACCCCGATTTCGTCACTGATTCACTGACTCACTGATGATCATCCATATTCTTAAGATTCTTCCTGAAGTCCTAGAAAGCTGAAATTTGGTATGTAAGCTAGTCAGAAACGGCCAAGCCTCATATTTTGACTAAGGTGTAGAGTTTGTGAAGTTAGGGCGTGTAGAGTTAGAAGCTTGGCTCTACATGAGATCTGATAACTTTTTGGCAGTGCGAGCCATATGTGGTCTCGTCTTGGCAACATTTTACATGAAAATGTTTTTGGTGGGATTAAGATTTTGCCTTATATCGAAATTTGATTAGACTTACGTCGCACTGTATAACGAGCATGCTGCCATGGTCTCGTGTCAGGTGAACTCAGGTGGCACCGTGTGGGCCCGTGACAGGCGAGCGCGAACCGCGCTCAAAGTGAAAGTGTTAGCAATTAGATAAAGCTAAACACTATAATTGATAGCTTGAGAACGGCTACAGCGAGCATTGGTGCTGTTTATTTTATTCTTAAGAGCGTTTACGTCGTACGGCATTTCATACAAACTTAGCCCTTGTTTTTCGAAATGAATGAACCGATTTTAATGAAACTTCATACGCTTAAGCAGCATACAAAGGTTTAAAAAGTTAGTAAAGAACATTTTCTACTTAGCCATCTCTGCATACATAGAACATTATATTGATTAGCACTTAACATGAATAAACTATAAATTGTCGTACCTACTTCATAACGTGGATCGGGCCGAGGCGTCGTTTGTGTCGGCTGCAGATCCCACACATTCTGTTCGGTGAGATAATGTGTGCACTGCCACCGAGCAGTGAAACCAAAACACATAATGACAACAACGCGCGATATGAGATTCACCTCCGATTTTGTTTTTTAAGTTCACTAGCACTTTGGGTAGCACGTTACTAGCGTAGCGTACCGTTTGTTGTTGTGTTGTTGTGCTAGATTCACGTCAATAGAGGCAGGGACGCGACGGGATCAAAGCTAAAGATTCCTCGCTTGCTTGTCCGCGCCTTATCCGTTGGACTATTGTTTAGGTGTTTTATGAAGCGCGATTGGATATAAATGTTAACGTGTAGGTACTACCGTACTAAGTGTACGAACTGAGTGAAAATGCGTCCAGCGGAGCGTTCAGCGTTGCGTGCAAGCGGCGAAGGAAGGAGAAGGCCGCCACTCAGGACACCTACGTGTTAATGCATCTGTTTGACACAAACGGCCCACGCCCCGCCCCGCTGAACGCTCGATTTAAGCGGGCACTCAGGCCGTACACTAATAGTCGCGGATCCACTGGGTTAGATCACAATCGTCAACAGATAAGTACTCGACGACGCTCCTACATTTGCGTATGCGCAAAGGCAACCGAGTAGGGAGTCCAGTCTCTGTATAGTATGCAATCTGAGAGGAGAACGTAAGTAAATGAGCCTTCTACAAATGATCCTATGATGGCCGCGGGTTTAGCAAGTGGTGTGAACTTGAAAAAGTGTTACAATGGAGTAGATGGATACCTTTCGTGACAGTGGGAAGTTTTCGTAGGTGCACACGTCGCAGCACCACTTGCCGCCCTCTGTCGCCGGCACAGAGCTGGCTGTCATCTGAAGCAATTGTATGTAGCTGATTACGTCATCGCGACGAGACTACTGAATACTTGTTCATTCTACTGCTTAGTGCTTATAATACGCGCGCATCGTCCGAATGGTGGTAGAATTCTACTATGTCTAACAGCTCAAATATTATTCTTGTCATATAGGTATGTTTCATCTAATTGACCAGACTCCAGCCGCAATCCCAAATCTCACGCTGCTCTAATTATGTGAAAACATAATAATACGACATATTCGGACAAGCCTTTTTAATTTAAAATAAGGCTATTTCGATTTTAAAAGTAAATACATAATGGAACCAACACACGCCATACTTAGAAATGTATGTACGGTCAGCAGCACGTCATAGTAACAGCTGAATTACAAAAACCGCTCTTACTACTACGACATAAAGACACTTTCAAGGCTAAACGGTTGCTAATGAAGTGCAGTTGAATAAACACCTAAACTACAACTTAGGTTAAGGTTGAAATAATGTTTAACACTGCTATTTGTCACGGCTTTTTCCAAATATATTAACAATACATAATATCAAATATGTGCAGTGCACAGCCATGTATTAAGTAAATATTGTATTGAGTAAGTTAGCACTACTTGGAAGATAGTTGTGATCATTATTGTAACATCAAAGTGCTTTATATTCATCAGTGAAACCTGCGCAGTTGTAGGCCACATTGTGTAACCGAAACTAGACAACTAGACCAAGCAATCCATAGTCCGTACATTAATGGCATGCATTTATTAGTTACTAGCTTCTGCCCGCGACTTCGTCCGCGTGAAATTTCTTGTACCCCCACCCCGTCGCAACAGTACGTATTCGCTTAGCGTTCATTCTGACTTTTTTTCTTTTTGCTCGGCTCGGCTCGGCTCGGCGGTGATATTAAATAGCCTATAGCCTTCCTCAAGAATTGGGCTATAAAATGCAAAAAGATTTTTTCAAATCTGACCGGTAGTTCCAGAGATTATCGCGTTCAAACAAACAAACTCTTCAGCTTTATTATTAGTATATATATAGATACTCTTCAAAGATCTTATATTTACAATCATCAACAAATATATTTCGAAAAAGATTATTACAGGATTTTATGTTGATAAAAAACTCTATGGCCCATAACTCCTTAATAGATACCAACTCTTAACATCTTACACACGTGATAACTTTTAAACGAAATATCCGATTGAGATGAAACAAAAAGTATTTTACTTCTTCATAAATACTATTGATAACATAATGCTTAATTTCGATAAAGATTAATATTACGATACATATTTAACGTAGTTTATTTTTCTTCAGACGATTTAATAATTATTTTGAACACAAAATCGGTTATTGTGATTAAACCATGATAGCTAGATATATGTTCTCGCGGACTTTTTTGTAGGTCTTAATGGGTTCTACAAACCCGTAGTACATCATTTTGTTCTATTGTCAATAGTTTTTGCAGCGCACGCAAAAATAGGTTTTCGATTTTACACCTTGTGTTACAAAATAGCAATTTTATTACGGATCCCTAATTTTGAAAAAAATAAAATATAGCCTATGGCCTTCCTCGATAAATGGACTACCCAACACTAAAAGAATCATTCAAATCGGACCAGTAGTTCCAGAGATTAGCGCGTTCAAACAAACAAACAAACAATCAAACTCTGCAGCTTTATAATATTAGTATAGATTACCAGTGTGACAATGTCTGCTAACACATTAAGTATCACTAAGATTTTAAATCAAAAAGTTTGGTTGCACAGTTTTCAAATAATGCTGCTTTATCTTGAGCTAGCAGTTCTTGAGATCAGAACTTAGCGATGGAAAATTCAAAACCTTCATCAAACGTGTCCTTATCAAAAAAGCATATTATAAGATTAAAGACTATGTTGAAGACAAAGTAGTTTGGCAATAATTCCTTCTGCACATGTGGCTTCCCTGGCTCCTCATTAACGGCTTAACTATTTAAATGTCTATTAACTGCTCTCAAATTACGATGTTTTTTATTTACTTTTTTACATACTTTTTTGAAATAATCTCTTTATTACTTGACATTATATACAGACAATTCAAATTTTTCATCTCTTTATTAGTGGTTGTAATGGGAATCATATCACTTGGTTTTATTAGGTTCTTATTTTTTATTTATCCTTTTGATAGATTCTTATTTTGTAAATGTGAGGACTTTGTAGGCCTTGTAGACTTTAGATCTGTAGACCATTTTTAGGGTTCCGTACCCAAAGGGTAAAAACGGAACCCTATTACTAAGACTACGCTGTCTGTCCGTCCGTCCGTCCGTCTGTCTGTCACCAGGCTGTATCTCAAGAACCGCGGTAGCTAGACAATTGAAATGTTCACAAATTATGTATTTCTGTTGCCGCTATAACAACAAATACTAAAAACAACATAAAATAAATATTTAAGGGGGGCTCCGATACAACAAACGAGATTTTTTGCTCGATATCAATAATGGCAACAGGTAGGCACTTGAAATATTCACAAAATACTCAGTTGTATTTTTACTTTAATAATAAATAATAAAATTAAAATAAAATAAATATTTAAGGGGGGGCTCCCATACAACAAACGTGTTTTTTTCGGCGTTTTTGCCTTGTGGTACGGAACCCTTCGTGTGCGAGTCCGACTCGCACTTGGCCAGTTTTTTATTTTATCAAGTACCTGGTACTTGTTGACGCCTGTCAACAAACTACGCTGTCCTCCCATACCTACTGTAATTTGAAAATATTGTAAAAGCCAATTATTTTTAAAAAGAGTAACCGTGGAGTTTCTTGCCGGTTCTTCTCCATAGGAAATGACCAATTGGAACCGTGCATCTAGCTTCTGACGTTTCATAAGTGCCCATGTAGGCTTATGTGAAATAAAATATTTTGATTTTGATCTTGTACAACAGTGAGCAATCAACACCATGTGCAGTTCCACAGACTGGCGTGGCACCTAGTGGAGCCATAAACTTGACTTACTTTATCTCAGTAACTTAACCAAGTTCATAAATTATCTTTAATGTTCAGTTAACTGGTACCAACTACTGACTACTCAGCATCCTGCCTTTTGGTTCCAATGCTTCATCTACTTTCTGCAGTAGATCAGTCAATCATAGTTGAGTGAAGCTGTTTTTATTTATTTTAATCACACTTTTAAACAATTTGCTACCTTATGACAGTTTTTCAACAAAAGCATATTTATTACAAATATTCCTATAGCTTGCATTTAAAAGACCAATTGTGAAAATATAGTTAATTTGAATTCAAAATGTAATCTTGTGAAGTATCATGGAAGCTGTTTGATTATTTCATAACAATTGCAAGGTTATTATGATACTGCCTTATTAGGTCCGACAAGCGGCCCATGCTTTATAACACTCATTGTATGACACATGACCTTACAGGTTTGTTCCTACTTCCATTGAGTTTATGTTAATGAGAATAGTAATGAGCATTTCATCAGTATATTGCACATTGATAACTTGACATAATCAAGGTTAACTTTTAAAAATAAACAGATCATTCTTGTGGATCATGAAGTGCGGTCATGGGAGGAGTTAAGAGGACATGAAAGGCTAGACAGATTTGACCAAAATATAATGAATCTCATTCCTATATTTATTTCCATGGTTTTGTGATATTCACCATTTTTCATTATTTCTATGAGAACTAATGAAAAATTGTGACAATGCCACATAACACAGGAGATGCACAGTAGTTGCTACTTTAGCTACCAGATACCTCTGCAACAACCCGACAATTAAATTATTGAGAATTAGCAGCTTGCGAGGTATCAACATTATGTGAACATTGAAATCCCACCAAAAACATAAATGTGAATAAAAGGAGAGCCAAGTTCAATACAAAAATTATGCTTGGCTGTGGGCTTCGCCGCAAAAAGCCTGGTAATCTAAACGAGTGCCAAGTTCTATGCAAAATCCAAATATATATATATATTTATAGGAACAAAATAACATTATGAACAAGTATTAAACTCTATTTTTTTCCTTTATTGGATACCTATAACAATTACTGTTATTTAAAAATGTGAGATCCTAAAGTAGGTTAGATTTGATTTGGCCAGTTTTCATTACATCAGTCATTTTATAAAGTTATTCAACATTATATACTTATATATTTTTTAATTCTGATAAAAACTGGCCAAGTCAAAAGAAGTACAAGTGAGTGTAATGACTTGTTGGTATGCCTGTGTACTATAGTGTGTAATCTATTGGGGGGTTGTGCTGTGTGAATCACCTGGCTGATGGTGGTCTGTGAGACGTTGGTGGAGGCGTCGAGAGTGGCGCACTCGGCCTCCGGTGGCGCGCCCGGCTCGCCGAGAGACGCGCTGTTCCTGCTCCCGTCATTCTGCCCCTCCTCACTCATCTTACCATCAATTATAACATTGAGAATAAACTTCACGCGCTACACTTCATAATCAACTACTATGAGGTTCTCATCATACGAGATTCTTTAGTATTGCAAAGCTTCTATTTACACAGGTGTGCTATTCGTCGACGATTGTTTCTTTACGTGCGCCTGTAGACAGTTTCCTGTGACCTAAAAGCAAACGTACACCATGAACTGATCACTGTGAATACGTACCAAACACATACTCACGGATTGAGAAATAGAAAGGAGTGATAATTTCACCTCAAGAATTTCATATTGGTATCATTGACAGATCGCGACACAACATACGTGAATGCGAAACTTATTTATTATAGATCCGAGGTTGTTGATATATAACTTGGCATCGTTCTTCCTAGAATTTTGGCGTCGTTACACAACATAAAACATCGAGAGTGCGATGGCATAAGGTCAAGACTACTAGAGCGATACGATTTACTCACACTGTGCTGACGATGTGACGATCAACTTAGAACGGTTTTGCTCGTGAAAATGTCCAAACAATGGATAAAACAAACCCGGGGGAGACGGAAGAAAACATAAAAGAAATAATGGAGATAGAGGCAATTATGTTTATACGGTATTTTGACAAATTTTGTGTCAATTTTGGTGTCATTCAAAGAAACGAGATGGCTCACTCACCTTTTGTCAAAGTTGCTTAATACTGAATTGTAATTGGATAAAAAGTTATGGGTTTTCACAAAACCTACAAAACTGCCAATGAGGAACATCATTCTCAGAAATTACCACCTAGGCAACCAATAATATTAAAGTATGTTAGTTTATTCAAAATGGCTAGTATGGCTACCCTAAAAAAAAGTAAAAGATTTCTGTCTGTGGTTTGCGTTCCGTTTCAAGATCACGCATGGAGGGAGACTATTCTCGATGTGTTCACGGAATGTAACTAATAAAGAATCAAAACATTCAAATCGCCCAACAGTGAAAATCTGTGGTGAAAATAATAAAAATTCACAAATGACGAATGGTGTCATGTAAATGACAAATTTTTGGTACAACTGTTTTCCGCATTTTCAAAATAATAGTTTTTTATTCCAAGCTTAGTAATATGTTAAAAATTTGGTTTAGGAATTCGAATGAATTTTAGACGCATTTTGTCGAAAAGTTCGTTGAGGTCCTCGTCATCTTCGGGGAAAAGTCAGAAGAAGCCGGAGGAAGTAGCGAAATTGCAAAGTGAATTAGAGTTACTCAAGCAAACTATCGATTCCCTAAAAGTTTCTGTAGAAAGTAGAGATGCAGCCATAGGTACGCTAGCTCGTGAAAAAGAGAAAATATATGTTGAACTAAAAAGTGCACAAAGAACAAATAGGAACTTACATCAACAACTTGTAGATGAAAGGTGAACAAATATATATTCTTACGTGACATCACACGGCACACCCCTAACTGTGCAAGTGCGGGTAGGCAGATTATACGTATCGCCATTATTGTGCTTCATGTCATTAAAGAATAATAATCCTAGCTTTTTTCTAGCATGTTGGAGTTGGGTTCCATTCTAACCGGATGCAGCTGAATATCAGTATTTTATGTAGAGCGACTGCACCTATCTGACCCAACTATTCGTTGTGAGACTATCGGGGTTCTGACTCTGACTACCCGTAATTCTACTATAATAATATTATAAATGTGAAAGTTTGTGAAGATGTTTGGATGTTTGTTACTGAATCACGCGTAAACCGTTGAACAGATTTGGATGAAAATTGGCACACAAATAGACCATTTCTTGGATTTACACATAGGATACTTTTTATCTCGATATTCCCACGGGATTGAAACTTACGCGGCTGAAACCGCGGCGTGCTGCTAGTATACTTACATAATAAAATATTACATTTGTATCGAAGTATTGAAAGTTATTGATTAAAAAAAATTTTAGGGACATTCATACTAAGGAAAAGGAATTTTTCATCAACGAGATTAAAAGATTGCCTAAACAAGACGAAAACGAAATAATAAACGCTCAAGAAAGTAAGGATGTAAGTAATTAACTAATCTACTACCTACCTATTTATTAAACTTTATTAGTATTGTTTACGCGCCTCACTACGGTGCTGCTAGTCTCATTCGTAACACATAACATCATCGGGAGTGAAATATTTTTTACTAATGTAGGTACCTACATTGTTTTTTTTGTTAGTCTTGAATACACCGTTACATGCTACCCGTGAATTTCATTAATCTATCCTCACAATAATCAGAATTTCGGTAAAACCAGGCAAACAAGTATATTAATTTGAATAACTTTTTTCTAGGTAACCGATCAAGTAAAGGACTCCTTACTTGACGAATTAAAAGATAAGGATGAAATAATTTATAATATTGGTGCTAAATATTTAAAGATAAAATCGAGCAAAACGTTTTTCCAAAAGCAATTGGAAAAATTACAGGTTCAAAACAAAAAGGTACCCATCATTTCATAATTCTTTATAATTTTTGCCTAATCTAATCACTAATCAGTGCCTACCGCGAAGGCCGCACTACGATTTTCTACCGCGGACGCCGGACGGTTACAGCTGTTAACCGCGATCAAACGACACCGACCAAGGTACACGCACTAGGTACGGTTAAAAATCGCCCACTATTACGTCACTTGTAATTTACATTAAATTTCGATATGTTATCCTAAGGCCGCTTATAGACGTCTGCTTTTTATATTATATTTCAGACATGTGAGAATATAATTTTATTGTTACAAGAAAATAGAAAAACCTTGGATAGTCTCTTAAATAAGTTACTAAAATCTGCTTCAGTTTCTCCAGACAGTAAAAAGTATTTAAAACTATTGCAAATCAACGCCAGTTTGCATTACGAAAATACTCAACTTAAAATATATCTTACATCTCAGCAAGAGTCACCTAGCAATGCAATACAAGAACAGTCTGAGAAGTGTTGTCCGATTGTTAAACAACAAAAGACGACTGGAAGTAAGTCAGAAGAAAAAATGAACCGTCACTCTTTTCATTCAAAGTTAAAATTACATAATGCACTCGAAGGTGTTAAAAGTTTTAAGTACATTCATTTGCCGCATGTTCGAGGTACGTTATGTAGGTCAGTTTCAGATTCTTGTATTGTAAGATCTACTTTAAGTGAATTATAAAAAAAATTAAATTAAGTATTATTGTTTTATTGCGATTGTAAATGTAAGACAACTCTGTAAGTCAGGCCCACCAGGTGGCAAATAGGTATGTATTGTATACATACTCTGATCTACACCAGAGGAATCGCAGCTGTCTCACGAGTCTGTTATTTCACCGGCATGCATGCGGCAGCCATACTTACCTTCAAACCAGAAAACAGCAACGGCATTATTTGCGGCTATTCTTTTGGGAGTAGGGACTCTCCCGGACAAGCTCGTTCACAAAGAGCTTTCTACCAACTCACTCGCACTCGACAATGACCACGAGATTTCAGTTTACACTGTGAAAAAGGGACTAACCTTTAACCTCTACAACAATATACGTAGACAGGATCGTATAGGCGAGTGGTTCGATGTAAATCTCACTGCCAACGAGCTGAAGAAACACTATTGGTGGTACGTTACGCTGTGTATTAGGATCCAACACGAGCTGAATGAACACAATAAAAACTTTCAGCGTGTTCCCTATAGGTAACTATATTTGCATGGTTTGAAGCTTATCGCGTACGACACGACATGTGTACACGAACTTTTGCGCTGAGTGGATCCATCCAACACGCCATCCACGTGGGTGAAATTCTCAGAGAACCCTACACTGTACTGGCGGAGACACTTTACACTGCCATCCATGGTTACAGTTTCACTACTGACGGTGTGTGTGTGTTTCGTTATCAATGAATCGCATTGTGGCAAAAGGGTACAAGTTCAAGTTTAAACGTGTCAAGAAAGAGGAGGCTTCGCGTGAGAGCAGCCTCAATGCCAACGGATCACAATAAAGAAAGATCGTAGCAGTGGACCCCGGAGCCTTAACACCGATATTCTCATGCAGTCGTAACGGTGACGACTCGTTCTAGTATTTAATAAAGTTTTAAAGAAGGAGCATGTCGTGTACGAGTCCAAGGAGCATCACAGAGCGCGTAAACGTTTACGATTCCTCAAAGACATTGTAACACGCCATTGACATTGACTGGACCGCGAAGCCATAGAACTAGACTCGCGTATTGACCTCAAAATCCAAGAATGTGCAAGCGTATACACGTTTTCAACTAAACGAGAAGGAGATTTTTTTTGAATTTGAGACGTTGCACTCTGCGCTGCTGTTCGTATATGCGATACGAACAGCAGCGCAGAGTGCAACGTCTCAAATTCAAAAAAATTATGAACGATCAAAGCTCATGATTATGGACGAGTATTTTGGAAAAGAGCCCGACACCCTCGTGGTGTACGGCGCGGTATTTGATTTCATGAGCAAGGGTTCGTTCAAGTGTCACCGCAAGTTTAGACACGACGTACTCAAGATTGCACGGCAACGCGAAAACTAGTCCGTATACATTTTAGACTAAGTGTTCACTACAAAGAATTGTTATGTAGCAAATGTTACGAGTCTGGTGTAAAAAGCGCCTTGGACGTATCAAAGTCTCAACATCGGCATTGTTACGTTCACTGGAGTGTGTGTCGATATTACCTACTTTACTCTTTGCATAAGGGTATCCATAGAGACAAGAATGGTGCCAAAAAAATCTAAAAAGCTCATTGCCGGACTGCCGCCATGGGATCTGGAGGCGATAGTCCTCGCGCGCCTGTATGAGTGGCGCGCGGAGGCACTACGCCGGGGGGAAGTTCCGCTTCCGCGGCAAATTGCTGCGGAGCGGACGGATCTCCGGCGCGATCTCATGGCGACATGGAAGGAGCGACTGTCGCAATCCAGCGCAGGGCACGCCGCGATAGCGGCGATAAGACCCCTCTTTGAGGAGTGGCTAGAGAGGCGCCACGGCGCCCTCACCTACCGCCTGACGCAGGTCCTCACCGGACACTGAAGTTTCGGGAGGTTCCTGCACATCACCAGGCGGGAGGAAACGCCCGGGTGTCACCATTGCCAGGATCGCCCAGAGGACACGGTGGAGCACTCGGTGGAGGTCTGCCCCGCTTGGGCGGAGCACCGCCGTGTCCCTGGCCCTGGTGCAAGCCATGGTCCGGGGCGAGAGGGAGTGGGAGGCAGTCACCTCCTTCTGCGAAGCAGTCATGCTAGCGAAGGAGGTGGCGGGACGGCTCAGGGAGAGAGCCTCCCGTCCCAGCCGCCGCGGGAGACGCTCCGGGCGTCGGGAGCCGCGTGACGACTCCCGGCCACCGTAGGCGCGGGCCTGCGGGCGAAGAGTAATGGGTAGCTCACCGTCCGATCAGGACCAGGCCCGTGCCGGACGGCGCGTACGTGTTCCACGCGCGCCTCAAAGAGATGTCAGCATCGAGGAGGGGCCCCATAGAGCCGCGAAGCCTGCCGGGGTCAGCGGGATTGTCCGAAAGGGTTACCGCTGGCCCGGAACATAAAGGGCTAAGGAAGGAACACGGGTGGATTTTAGTCAGTAAGAGTCTGACACTCCCTTCCGCTCTACCTAGAACGGGAGGGGTCATTTGATGATTTCCCATCCGAAAAAAAAAAAAAAAAAAAAAGGGGTTACAAAACAATAAAAAATCGTTATTTATTTATTTATTTAAATATGTATCCAATCCAGAGAAAACTAAGTAGTCTATCAAGTATCTGTGAATAATTTTCCAACAGAGAACTTTTTGATAATTTTGTTAGTCTGGATAATTTTCCATCCATAGAATGTGATGTTTGATAGAATGTGATTTTGAAAGTGGGGTGGTGGACAAGAGCAACAAAATAATATTGTATCGGAACGAAAAATATAGTATATTCACAGCACACACTGACCTCTATACGTAGACAGAGTAAACTGCTGACAGAGTAAAATTACTCTGTCTACGCCTCTATAATACAAGTACGCTGGACTGCATACTATCGATGACAGAATGAATGAAGCTATTTGATTTTAGCCATTTTGGCGCTGATAGCGACGTGAAGGGACCGTGGAGTGGAACTAATATTAGAGATGGGATATATCCTACGATAAAAACTACTTTTATGAACTTTATCGATCGTTTTAACCAATGAGAGTAATTTATTACATGAGAAAAATTTCGGATCACTCCCAGTTATTTTTATGCTTCATTTAAGTAAAAGAATAATTGCTCTGCAAAGGTTATGGAGCCGGCGGAGCATGCGTAGTTCATACAAACGTAATACCAAAATAATTTGTAAATCAATCATATTCCTAGTGTGTATTTATTCCGATTGGATTACAGAATATCTAAGTTCCCAAATATATATTTTGAATGGATACTTCACATTGATTTAAAGACGAATTATGAGAAAAATAAGTTTCTCGTCTTTACATCAGAGTGACGGTCAGATCAGCTTTAAATATGAGGGTAGGCTTAAAACTTAGCCTAAAAACTACTATGGTTGAGCTAATATCTCCTGGTTCAACTACACTAGTTTTACAAGCTGAGCTGTGGTCACATTAGTTCGCAATGTGAACTAAAAACTATTGGGCTATTATTATACGTTACCATTTCGCTCTAACCTAGTAATCCAAATGGCAATTGTATTCTTCGTGATAGTCACTTTTGGTGTTCAATTTGGAAGAATTGAACCATGTAAACAAAAAAGCAACAAACAGCGTCCATACAATATCAATCAAATTCACTCAAATTGAATGCCAAAAGTGAACCGTGTAACATTACCGTACCATGTAGTAATTACTAGCGGAAAGGAGTGATTCCATTTTTAACCGACTTCAAAAAAGGAGGAGGTTCTCAATTCGACGGTGTTTTTTTTTTTTTGTGTTTGTTAGCGATTACTCCGCCAATTGTGGACCGATTTTCAAAATTCTTTTTTTGTTCGAAAGGAGATACTTCTGAAATGGTCCCATTATCATCAAGTTGAAATCTGATGAGAGGATCCCATGGAAATTGAGGGAAATCCTCAAATTTTATAGGCAAACCTATAGCATATAATATAAAATGCTCACTTTAACAAGTATTTACATTATGGAAGTAAGCAAGTTTGTTAGAAAACATGCGTCGTTATTCCCTGTAGCTAAGAATCAAAGACCGCTGCAACGCTCCTGAAGAGTAAAAAATGAATTAGCAATGCCGAGTTCAAAACTAGCTATGTTTCACTCAGGACCTCTTCTAATGTGCATAAAAATTTATAATAAATTACCTAATGAGATTAAAGACATTGAATTTGACAATAAATTTATAAACGCACTTAAAATGCACCTAATACAGAAGTGTTATTATAGCCTTAATGAGTTTTTAACAAATTGACATTCTGTAAAATCAATATTTTAGATCCCACCAAAAACATTTTCATGTAAAATGTTGCCAAGACGAGACCACATAAATGGCTCGCACTGCCAAAAAGTTATCAGATCTCATGTAGAGCCAAGCTTCTAACTCTACACGCCCTAACTTCACAAACTCTACACCTTAGTCAAAATATGAGGCTTGGCCGTTTCGTTACTACAAAAACTATTGTATAACAGAAAAGTAATGAACAGTGAATACATTTTTCACCTTACGCCCATGTGATGGTAGCGAAACGGCCAAGCCACATATTTTGACTAAGGTGTAGACTTGTAGAGTTTGTGAAGTTAGGGCGTCTAGAGTTAGAAGCTTGGCTCTACATGAGATCTGATAACTTTTTGGCAGTGCGAGCCATTTATGTGGTCTCGTCTTGGCAACATTTTACATGAAAATGTTTTTGGTGGGATTTCACATCTTTTTGAAAGTTGCTTATGAATTTTTTTTTTTTGGGTGGTTCTTTACTAAAAATCCTGAAATATATATTTTATTATTTATTACAAGGAGTCCCTATAACAATTTTCAGAACTCTAGCATCAAAATTTGCGGAAGTCTCGTACAAACTTCCATCCCCTAGTTTAAGGGGTGGGAGGGTAAAAGTTCCAAGTTTTAGAATTGTTTTGTTGTTTGTGTACTATTACTAGCTTACATACCAAATTTCAGCTTTCTAGGACTTCAGGAAGAACCTTAGAATATTGATGCGTATGAAATAAAAAAATATTTTTTTGGGGGTTTGGGGGGTTATTTACTGAAAATCCTGAAATACGTATTTTATTATTTATAACAAGAAGTCCGTATATCAATTTTCAGAACTCTAGCATCAAAATCTGCGGAAGTCTCGTACAAACTTCCATCCCCTATTTTAAGGGGTTGGAGGGTAAAAGTTCCAAGTTTTAGAGTTTTTTTGTTGTTTGTGTACTATTACCAGCTTACATACCAAATTTCAGCTTTCTAGGACTTCAGGAAGTACCTTAGAATATTGATGATCATCAGTGAGTCAGTGAGTCAGTGAGTAAGTGAGTAAGTGAGTCAGTGACGAAATCGGGGTATTTTAGATATCAATAAAATCTAAAGTATAAGAGCTATGCAATTGAAACTTTATAGGTTTAATAAGTCAACCACTGACACTATGTCCCGAAAATTTTGTTTATTTGGTATAAACCAAACCCAAGTTATGAAGGTTCAAAAATACGACGAAGTGCTTCGAGAAAAGGTAGGTAGTGCCCTTGCGCTTCGCTTGGCTCGTCTTGGCGGGGGCACTCCCGTGCCCCCAGATTATTTGAAGATTGACGCATTGTAATAATGTAGAAATTGAATAAAGACATCTAATAATAAATTAATTAATAATGAAATGATGACATTAAAAATGTAATAATATATTTCTGAATAACTTTATATAATAATGCATGCAATAATAATTTAATTTATAATTAAGAAACATAATGTTGCGGTGCCCTAGCAGGGTTCATGTACGAATCTTATATTTAAATTTTAACAACCTTGTAAACGACATGAATGCAATATAAATTAAATATATAATATATAAAATAGCGATTTGGGTTTTTTTAAAGTAAATTGAGCATTTGCTCTCGGAAATCGTCATTTTTTTTTATAAATAAACGATTATTATTTGGTAAAGTGGAGCTGATGATGAAGACCACAGATGGCCATCGGAACTACTCAATGACAAATATTTCACGGGTTGCAATTCGATTACTTTAATATGGTTGCTAAGCAATTTATGCTCGTCACAATGCGTATGGTGAGTGGTTGTTGAGGAGTTCTCCAGGTAAGAACCAGGAGAACTCCTCAACAATTAACGTCCCAGCATCGGGAAAAGCAATATTTTGTAACATGTGATGAGCAGCTGACATTAGGCTATTGTAACTTAGATAAATTACAAACTGACGCACTAAAACGTGAAAAATAATAACTTTTTACAAAAAAAAAAACCGACTTCCAAAAAAGACACTACAAATTGAAAAATAACTTTAATTTCGGAAGTCGGTGTCAAAAACCGAAAATGCGGAACCAACGACACCGACTTCCGAAATTAAAGTGTAAAAGTTTTTTCATTATTGGGTATTTGGATAGCGTGCATACTAATGGAAAAAACACAAAAAATAACAAAGTCAAAGTTAAATAATTTATTTCAAATAGGTACATAAAAGCACTTTTGAACGTCAAAAAATACAATAAAATAGAATTGATTCTAGTTTTCCAAAAGGTAGTGTTCGAATGGAGAAGAGCGTACTTGTAGGGTTTAACGAAACAGTCCGCAGTAAAATGTTGACTACAAAGATGATAATTAGATTTAGGACTCCAATTTTCCATTTTCATGTTTTTCAGCCCTGCTTAGTTGAGTTGGTGGGAAATCTGAAATTAAGTATTTAATTAAAGTGAAACTGACTAAAGTATACAGTATGAATGAATGAATGAATGATTTATTTAATATCCTTTACAGTTTCACATTGCCCCACAAAACTGCTTCTTACGCAGTTTAACTGTGAGATCGATGAGTCTCTATTACAGCTAGCTTAATCAATACATCTATAACCTACATAATACCTACGCTTACATTGACTCTAATAAATATTGTACATTGTAGATGGCAAGTTTTATTTCGATGCTAGGTATCTACTAATACTAGCTTCCGCCCGCGGCTACGCCCGCGAGATATGTCGATAAAAACTATCCGTCCTTCCCCGGGATGCAATCTATCTCTCTGCCAAATTTTATCGAAATCCGTTCAGTGGTTTAGGCGTGAAAAGGTAACAGACAGACAGACAGAGTTACTTAAGTATGGATTTATCTTTTGAAATTAGAAACTAGTATTTGCTAATTTGTTTTGTTTGTGTTTAATTGTAGAAATTTCTGGCGACAGTCTATTTGAAAGACGTAAATTTAAAATTATTAAGAGCGTTTACGACGTACGGCATTTCATACAAACTTTTAATAATAATAAACATTTATTTCAGACAATATCCATATTATAACACACACATTTAAAAAACTAATTCACATCAAAATAAAACAAACGAAACACAAAACAAAACACAAAATAAAAAGCAGTTAAAAGACAGTTACACACATTAGGACCGGGAGGAACTGTCCACAGCTCACAGTGCAGTATGCAAAAGTATCCAGTGGCGCAGCAGTGGAGAGTCCCACCTAGGGTTACCATATGTAAATAGAGGGATGCCTGTCTATGGTACCTAAAATGCCTGAATTTTCAGAAAAATGCCTCTCATATGCAAAATTTTAACGCTGTAGGTAATAAGTAAAAGCCAACAGATAATAATGAAGAAGGATATTTATTACTGATATTTGACAGAGGACATTATTTTTTTTAATAGTTCTTTCTTTTCTAATATATAAACGTAAAAATTTTCACAAGATACAGTTTTGTAATTTTACTGTGTAATCAATATTGCTTTTACTGCGCATCGCGCTTGCATTTATGCAAGCGGAATGCGCGCGCGGGCGCGAAATTAAAAAATGCCTGTCTCAGACCAATGCCGGCCGCACGCCTGTCTAAACCTTAAAATGCCTGTCAAATGCGGCAAACGCCTGTCATATGGTAACCCTAGTCCCACCTGTCCGCGAACACGCTTAATAAACTGTTGCTACTGGACCTAACACGACGCAGCAGCGACGCACACTGCTTCCTTATAAGAGCATGAAACCCATCAGTGTGCGCTTCTGCGAACATAGTCGAAGCACTGCAGAATCGTGGCAGCCCCAGCAGCACCCTAAACGCGTTGTTGTATTGAACACGTAGGGCGTTGTATGAGCCAAGTGTGTAGTTAACCCACAGGCTGCACGTGTAAAGTGTTTGGCAGTAAGACTTAAAAAGAGTCACTTTCACTTGATTACTGCTACGCGCGAACCTGCGGGCCAACATATTACACCGGACAGCCAACGCCCTACGTGCCCTTTCCACATCCGCGTTATCTTTTAGGTCCTCGGAAACCCAGTGGCCCAGATACTTGAACTGAGCGACTCTGTTTGAGGGGGTACCAGCTAAAGTGAATGTTGGCGAGTATTTACTTTATTTATTGCTGACGTGAAACACTGTTTTGAAACATCTTATATTTTACTTTATGCTGACTATATGAAGGTTCATAAAATTATCCGAAACATATCTGATACACACTTGTTACAAAATGATTTAAATAGATTTGAAGAATACTGTACATGTAACAGGCTGGAACTGAATGTTTCAAAATGCTTCCACTTGAATTTTACTCGTCAGAAGTCTATAATCGATTCCACATGTAAGCTTTACAATATCAATATAGGCAAAGTCAATAGTATTAGGGATCTTGGTATTATGCAAGACAGGAAGTTACTCTTCGATCAGCATATTTATAGTATAGTAAATAGGGCGTCAAAAGCACTTGGGTTTATAATGAGAACCTCAGCATGTTTCCGATCGTTATAACCGATCAAGTTATTGTATTGTTCGTTCGTACGCAGCCACCTTGAGTATGCATCACAAGTCTGGAACCCTCAATACGGGATCTACAAGTCTCGTATTGAGGGCATCCAGAGAAATTTCTTAAGTACCTTGATTACAGGGCAAAGCAAGTGTCTGTTGATTACACTCACCGATGCAGGAGGTACCATTTTCTACCACTTGACCGTAGACGTCATATTAGTGATGTATGCTACTTGTTTAATATCGCAAATGGTTCAATCGACTGTCCTGAACTTGTTTCAAAATTAACGTTGCGCACTAATCAGATGGGACTGCGACAACGACCACTCTTACATGTACCTTTTGCGAACACTAATTATAGGCGTATTGCATACTTTCCAAGAGCCAGTCGCAGTTTTAACGAAGTTTCTTGTGAACCCGGTATTGATTTATTCTGCACCAATGCAAGCACAGTTAGAAAATTATTGGCAAAGCCATTTTTTGTACAGGAGTCACCTTCTTGCTCTTAAACCGTTTATTTTACAAGTTAGCTTAAAATATAAACAATTAAATAAAATTAACCAACTTTTGAAATTAATAATTCAATAATAATAATAATACAGTTCAATAATAACAATAATTTGATCGTAGTTTGTTTGTTTAATTTGTTAGATTATTTTGTACTAGGGAACTATATTTTTTTTTTGTATCTATCTGTGGAGGCTTGTCATTAGCAATTTAGTTATATATTTTTGTTACTATAATGTTATTAATCTGTAAGCTTTCCTAAAATAAAATAAATAAATAAATAAAAAGAGCCTGCCCATCTGACACTATTTTTCTGGTTGTTGTACCAATACCTAAGAATAGATATAACTTCCGGACTGCAATCTGTCTCACATTCGAGCTTGCGCCACAGTTTGTCATATGACACCAGGTCGAAAGCTTTTGAGAGATCGAGAAAGCATGCAAAAACGGGTGTTTTCCGATCACTATAATACTGAACAGTCTGCTTAAGACACATGATAGCACTTTCCGTTGACAAACCAGATCGAAATCCAAATTGTGCGTCATGTAGCTTAATATGCCTACCCAGTTGGTGGTCAAGCAAACTGTCCAGTACTATCGCAGTAACAGTGGATAATGAAATGGGTCTATAATTTAATAAATCCGAAGTATCACCGGTTTTATTTTTAGGAATTGGTACAACATCAGTCTATCAGGTAGGTACGAATGACTAATGCACAGATTAAAAAACATGGCCAACACCCTTGGCAAGTGAACTCCTGCGTTTTGCAGATGCTCGATGCTGAGGCCGTCGTGACCAGGAGATTTACCTCTTCTAATGTTTCCAATAATGCCTGCCACATCCTTGGCTGAAAACCTGACTTTAAGATCTCCGACGGTTGACTCAACATTAAACATCTGCGGTGCCGTATCCAAAAGCTTTAAAAAGTTGTTGGAAACGATTGGCAATTTCCCGTGGTTCATGCACGCCAGCCACACTCACAGGGTGACCAGGCTTCGGATTCAACTGATTTGTCTTTCTCCAAAAACCCTTAAAATCCTTCTTGCAGTGGTGGTCTGCAATTATGTCCATTTTAATTTTTTGCTCGTTATACTGACACCACTTCAATTGGGACTTAAAAAGCTTTCTGGATTCAGTCATGTTTTCGTAAACATATCCGACAGAGGGTTTTCCATTCAGCACCCACATCTGAAAGCAAAGCCTGTTCCTCACATGAGCATCCCTCACGTATCTGTTCCACCCGTTAATGCTACCTTTGTTACGTCTCTTTCTAACAAACGCTGAACATTTAGACGCATCTGTTAATATACATACTATTTCATCATACAAGTTATCTAGACATTGTCTATGGTGTGTGTTAGAACACATTTTATCAGCACAACTACTCATTTCAGACGGAAAACCAAAATTTTTCAGTTTAACATGACATAGCCTTGATAGCCTATTGTATTCACAAATTTGGTTACGGTCCCTTTCACCCCATGTTACTTGATTACTACTAATGTCAGTTTTAGACAGCACGCTTTTAGGTTTTATTAATCCTAGATCGCACTCGAATTGTATGGGATAGTGGTCGGACCAGTAAATGTCATAAAGAACAGACGCACCAACAACAGCGTGCCGCGCGGCACTAGTCACGACACAGTGGTCGAGCCAGCGCCGCGATCCGTGTGCGTCACTCACAAAAGTGTATGTATCCGACGGCAATAGTTCTCTGTCGACGCACGACCACAACTGTTCAGCACAAAAGTGTTTTAGTTCAGTATCAAAAGGCTCACCTGGATGTGCGTTAAAATCACCCAATACACAGTATAAAGATATACAGTATTTCGACTTCATAGAAACGGACGAAACGCGAGCTATACCTACGCGCCTTGACCTCGGATTGCGCTCGGCATGCAGACAGCCGCGACTGTGCCGCGTGACGAACGGACGGTGTGTTGTTTTTTTTTAACAATAATCGCGCGATTTTTTCACTAAAAATAAATTGAAGTAAGTACATATTTAATATGACGAGTAGGCTATATTGTGCTGTTTTTGGTTGCATGAATTTGTCAATAACGCATCCAGAGATAACTTTTTTTAAATTACCTGGAAACTCTGAAAGGTAAGACTATAAAATAATTTTACTTACTAGTAGGTAGGTGCATACAGGTACATAATGTGTCTTTTTAATGGATAAGTATTTCCTTTTATCTCCCGAAAAAAAAAGATGTCTGGATTAATAAATAAAGTGAATTGAGTAAAGGTAAGTGATAGACATGAGTGAAATTAGTAGTTATAGGCGGGTCATGAATCATTATACGGTAGGTACGCTTGTGTTAAAACCTCGGGGCATGTGTGTTTTGTTTTGTTAGTTTGTATAATTCAAAGTAAAGACGTAGTTTTTATTAATAATATTTATGTACACACAGTAAAATACAATAACAAAACTAAATGGAAACACAAAGTAGGCAAATCTAATTAAAATGCTGGAGGCGGGCAGCCCTATCGCATGTTTACGTACCGCGCGGCTGTAGGCATTTATTTCAAGGTAACGGCTGAGTTACAATACTGTATGATCTTTATACTGTGCCCAATATAAACACTGATTCTACATTATTACTTTCAATAATGGCATTTATTTCACATAAACACTCGGTAAATTCTATTAAGTTTTCTGTTAAGTCTGTTGGCATATACACAGAAAAAACGATTATAGCACGATCAGTGAGTTCGAGTTTCACTGCTATCAGACGCACACTAGAGCATGGTATCACTGTCACCGTGGAAAACGAACCTTTCCTCCATAATATGGCCACACCTCCATACGGTCTACCCCGCAGTATGCCGGCAGAGGTATCCACAGCTGAGTTACCGACGAAACCAAAGTCGTTGTCTATGCTGCCCAGATATGCGATGTCGTGCGGTAGCAACCAAGTTTCTTGTAAGGCAATTACATCTGCCATCTTACAAATTCGGCGTATACATTCAACCGAACGCGTCACACTCTTGCAGTTGTAACTTACTAACCTAGTTGAACTTATCATGATTTGGGTTAGCAACACTTTTCAGAGTATCCTCTCTGGCTTTTACTTGCCGATCGAAGTTTATAAAACGACGAAAAGCTATTCCTTCTGGCCAAAAAATTGTTTCCATAAACATGTCCAACTTATATTTTGGAACAAAAACTTTATAAGCATCTAATATATAATATAATAATAATCATCTTTTTCCATTTTCGTGTTAATTTTTTCTAACGTGACGGTTATATTACATTTATCTCTAATGTAGTTTACTATGTCACACACGGTCACTTCCTTCGCCACATTATAAATTTACATCGGGGTTTGTGTATCAGCTGCTTTGAATTTAACTTCAGGGTCTATAACAGCCTTCCCTCTGTTTCCAATAAAACGATTCCTATGTTTTTTTCTTTGAACCTCAGTCCACCCATTGTCATTTCGTTCCGGTTTCCATTGCCCCTCCCGTACAATATCAGCAAAACATTTTTGGTTTTGTGTGACGACATGTTGTACATTCGGAACGCTCGTATGTCCCAACGCCTGCATAGATTCGCGAGGCTCGGCCCGGCTGCTGCCGCTGATTGGCCGCCTCGTCAACCTCGCGCGTCGCTTCGGATCGGCTGCTCTGTTTCGCAGATATCGGTTGAGGTGTTTTACAACTACCTCCCTTACTCGATAAATTTGCCAACGGCGATTTGCGCTGGTTTTCATCTTCTTCCAAACATATTATTGGAGGCAAACCGACAGGGCCACTGTTCCTGTCTTCATAAAGAGTAACCCCCGAGGCACATTGTTTTGTGTTTACCATACACGGAAAATAATTAACCATTGACGTATTTTTTAACGATTCAAGGTCCAACTTTATCTGGCGTGACTGGTCAGCAGTGGCATACTGTTCCTTTATCTGAGTAATTTCACTCTGCATCTTTAGTATGTCTTTTAACAATCTTGTCACATCGACATGGTCGAACAGTACAGGCGGTAGTTTTTGCAGGTCTTGAGCCACAAATATCGGAATTTCTTCTGGGTCAGTTTCTTTTAATAAACAGAGAATATCATCAATATTACGAAGCGTTTTACCGTCCCTCTTCCTTATTTTCTTCCGCTTTGCCGTCGAAATAGAATGGAAAAGCAGATCCTTAGCATTCTCAATATCCGACTCCGTAAACGCACTTTTACATATACGACTAATGCTTTCTTCATCCATAACGTCCATTTTATTGCATATAAATGCAAGCACTTCATTTATAACAACATTGCAGGAGTTACACTTTACCACGTTAGAAGCCATTTTTCAAGGACACGACACTACCGATAGGCAAGCGCGCGCGTCGCGGACTGACTCATTTTAAGTCCTTGTTTTTCGAAATGAATGAACCGATTTTAATGAAACTCCATACGCATAAGCAGGATACAAAGGTCTAAAATCTTAGTTTAGAACATTTTCGAAAAATTGTGTTGCAGCCAAATTAGACTGATTTTAAATTTTCCATAGAAACAGAGATTTCCAGTTATCTTTTTTTATATAGGTAAGCATTTCTAAAATGTTCTTTACTAACTTCTTAGACCTTTATTGGTGCTTAAGGCGAAAGCGCCAGGGTAGCCCGCGAAATTCATTTTGTTTTACGTTTTTTGTAATTTGCTGGTCAGTATTAAGTTGTACGTTAATTAAAATATGATTCGCGGCCGTAACAAATATGTATTTACAGAATTATAATAATTACAGTCATCAACACAACTCTCTGAGACCAAGTAATCCCACTGAATGACTATTTCATGAAATCTCGACATTTGGGGATTAACTGGGGGCAAGGGAGTGCCCCCGCCAAGACGAGCCAAGCGAAGCGCAAGGGCACTACCTACCTTTTCTCGAAGCACTTCGTCGTATTTTTGAACCTTCTTATCTTGGGTTTGGATTACACC
This sequence comes from Oligia latruncula, assembly GCA_948474745.1. Lineage (NCBI taxonomy): Eukaryota > Metazoa > Arthropoda > Insecta > Lepidoptera > Noctuidae > Oligia > Oligia latruncula. Next base: position 537,235 of record OX419705.1, read on the forward strand.
AGATAAACAAAATTTTCAGGATATGATGTCAGTGGTTGACTTATTAAACCTATAAAGTTTCAATTGCATAGCTCTTATACTTTGGATTTTATTGATATCTAAAATACCCCGATTTCGTCACTGACTCACATCAGTGAGTCAGTGACGAAATCGGGGTATTTTAGATATCAAATCGAATCAATCAATCGGGGTATTTTAGAATATTTATGATCATCAGATCATCAATATTCTTAAGGTTCTTCCTGAAGTCCGCGTTTATTAAGCGTATGAAGTTTAATTAAAATCGGTTCATTTATTTCGAAAAACAAGGGCTTGAAAGTTTGTATGAAATGCCGTACGTCGTAAACGCTCTTAGCTGTCTGAAGAAAATTATCGACATGGAACATTGACAACCCTATTCAAATTATTATATTCATTGTATATATATGTGAAAACTGAGCCCTAATTACACTTAAATATGATGGGATATTAATGAAAACATTTATTCTAAATATAAGATAGTATTAAAAATGCTCACAAAAGCAATCGAAACATTTATAGTCATGAAATTCACTTACTTGTGAAAGGTTAATTCGCTGCCTTTTTGACAGCGAGTTTTACAAAATGCGCATGCTTTCATAATAAAATTGTTCCAAATATCACGTAGTAAACACAAAATACACAAATAAAGTAGTTTTTCACGATTTAGACCTAAATCATCAGAGACGAAGACGAAGTAAACAACTCGAACTCAACGTCCATTTGAAAGTACGTGTCGACTGTCGTGTCACTAACTCACTACGTGTCAATTTTAGTTCCTGGGGGCTTCGAGCGGGGCGCTTTGAATCGGCACAAAAAACAACTGTCATTTCGTGGCGTAGACAGAGTAATCTATAGACTCACGGTATCCGTGCCACCGAAAGGGACAAAAAATTCCGACAATCTTCATCATATTACCTATAATTTTTACTACTTATTACACTGCACCTTACCATTTTCACAGTTGCGCAAATGTACTTTTATTGAATTATGCACGAAAAAGATCTTATTTTCCGTTTAAGGGGGAAGCTCTAAGGTGGCCCGCGAAATCAAATTTTCTTACGTTTTTTTCAATTTGTTGGTCAGTATTAAGTTGTACGTTGATTAAAATATGATTCGCAAAAAACATAAAAAAAATTGAATTTCGCAGGCTACCCTGGCGCTTTCGCCTTAATCGCGGTGTAGTTTTTTTATTTCATTCATAATTTTTATTATTTCATTCATAAACGTCAAACTTGTTGTGCACATTGATGTGCTTAGCCGACACGCGGTAAGGGACAGAAATACTCTTACTCTGTCTCTTTTCTTTGCTAGTGACGTTAATATATTTCTCTTTTCTTGTGCGAATGAAAAAGAACATAAGCAGCAGTCTATAGTTTACTCTGTCTTCGTTTCGTAGAGTATCGCAGTGTAAAGCGCTTATTACATTATCCAATTTTAAGGAATGCTAACTAGGAACACGCTAACTAGGAAGTCGGACGCTAGTGATTACACTACACTAAATTGGATTCTAAATCGGACAGATGACGCATTCGTGAAGAAGGATCGTACTGGGTTGCACGTCTCGAATTTTTTATCGATGACGGGGCCATCGATAAAAAATTCGAGACGTGCAACCCAGTACGATCCTTCTTCACGAATGCGTCATCTGTCCGATTTAGAATCCAATTTAGTGTAGTGTAATCACTAGCGTCCGACAAAACAACAGAAGAAAATAATAATTAATGTCTTTTAAAAATAATAAAAAATAAAAAGAAATAGTTTTTGTCGTTTTTATTATAAAGATCCCATACATTTCTATTATTTTAGTTAAGAATAGCAGCGCCCCGCGGTTTCACCCGCATAAGTGTTGATACCGTGGGAATACCGGGATAAAAACTATCCTATGTCCTTCCCCGGGATGCAATCTATCTCTCTGCCATCGAAATCCGTTCAGTGGTTTAGGCATGAAAAGGTAACATACAGACAGACAGACGAGAGTTACTTTCGAATTTATGATATTATAGTAGGGATAGTAGGTATATACTCGTAGTATGGATTTCTTTTTCTGTGGGCAATGCTGTCGTTTTCCATACAGCCACCATGTTGTATGTAGCATTTATATAAAAAATACTCTTTGGTAGCATTCGTGCGCGCGGTCTACTCGTCCACTTTGCTCAAATCGCGGTTGCCGTCGTTGCCGACTAGTCGTTCTAAATCGTAGCGACGTGATTACACTATCCGAGATCGTACACAATTTAGGAAGTAGAGCGATTGGACCTCCAATTTCCACTAAATTGGATCCAATTTGTTCTAACTGCGATTACATCTGCCGATTTCCTAGTTAAGTCGCGATTACATTATCCAATTTTAAGCAATGCTAACTAGGAACACTCTAACTAGGAAATCGGAGCTAGTGATGATTACACTACACTAAATTGGATTCTAAATCGGACAGAGACAGACGATGAGACGACGCATTCAGACGCATTGTCGGCGTCGTCGCATTCATGAAGAAGGATCGTACTAGGTTGCACGTTTCGAATTTTCTATCGATGGCGCCGTATTTATCAAAACTACAGAAGAAAATAATAATTTAATGTCGTTTAAAAATATAAAAATAAATAATTTTGGTCGATAACATTATAAAGACTAGCTGCGCCCCGCGGTTTCACCCGCATAAGTGTCGATCCCGTGGGAATTTCGGGATAAAAGTAGCCTATATGTTAATCCAGGGTGTCAGCTACCTACCTTTAGAGAAAATTTTATCAAAAAAAAAAAGATATACTTAATTTTTGTCGTTTTTATTAAAAAGATTAGGCATTTCCCCATACATTTCTATTAATTTATTTAAGACTAGCAGCGCCCCGCGATTTCACCCGCATAAGTGTCGATCCTGATTTAATATCGGGATAAAAACTATCCTTTGTCCTTTCCCGGGATGCAATCTATCTCTCTGCCATCGAAATCCGTTCAGTGGTTTAGGCGTAAAAAGGTAATATATAGACAGACAGACAGACAGACAGAGTTAGGTACTTTCGAATGTATGATATTATAGTATGGATAGTATAATTATATACTCGTAGCAATGGATTTTTTTTTCTGTGGGCAATGCTGTCGTTTCCGATACAGTCGCCATGTTGTATGTAGCATTTATATAAAAAAAACTGGCCAAGTGCGAGTCGGACTCGCACACGGAAGGTTCCGTACCACAAGGCAAACACACCGAAAAAAAAACACGTTTCTTGTATGGGAGCCCCCCTTAAATATTTATTTTATTTTAATTTTAGTATTTGTTGTCATAGCGGCAACAGAAATACATAATTTGTGAAAATTTCAACTGTCTAACTATCGCGGTTCTTGAGATACAGCCTGGTGACAGACAGACGGACGGACCCCTTACCCTTTGGGTACGGAACCCTAAAAATACTCTTTGGTAGCATTCGTGCGCGCGGTCTACTCGTCCACCGTGCTCAAAGCGCGGACGCCGACTAGTCGTTCTAAATCGTAGCGCCGTGATTACACTATCCTAGATTGGATCCAATTTAGGAAGTAGAAAGATTGGACCTCCAATTTCCACTAAATTGGATCCAATCTGTTCTAACTGTGATTACATCTGCCGATTTCCTAGTTAGCATTCCTTAAAATTGGATAATGTAATCGCGGCTTTAGCATTCCTTAAAATTGGATAGTGTAATAAGCGCTTAAGAGTTCACTGACAGCACATAATTCACAGTACAAATATCAAAATATTGTGTTGGCAACATTGATCTCCAGATTTGTGTGCGCCGGCATCGCATGTGAACGTGTCGCAAAAATCTCAATAAATTAGTGAAATCACCATGTCGGACGAATATTTTTATGGTAAGTCTTAATCTTAATACTATTGCGCTTACTTTAATGGTTTTATTTGCATGTTTCGCATTGTACTTTGTTCTGAATTATGATTATAACATTAGCGTTAGCTTTGACACCCGGCTCTCGCCATTTTATTTCACAATATTATGTGGATATCTGTTTCAACTGCTATCTGTCGTGTTATCTTAACGTTTCATTCGTTTGCGCTCGTTGCAGGATATAAATTTAACGTATTTTAAGTTTTTATCCGACTTGCCGCCATTTTTGATTAAGGAAATGAAATTGCTAATTTCTTCTATCAGTTCGTAATGGCGTTTCTGAGCAATGAATTATTTCTACATCCCACGCGAGATGAGTGCTATTGATTTTTTTGTTATCGCGTGGTGCATTTGAAATGTGCGAAGTCGGTGATTGGGCGCGCAATTTGAATGCGCGGCGTCCAAGCCGCGTCAGTTTACATGCCGTTGAGTCGCCAAGCATTTGCAAAATTGCTAACTCCGTCGATTCAAAGCTCGCAACGAGCACATCAGCACCGCTGTTGTTTATGTCGGCGCCGCGATGTCAGCGTTTTGAGGTTATGATGACAAAATTAACACGAGTTCGTACGATGCGGTGCCTGCTGCGAGGCCGCCATGTCTCACGATATGCGATCTCGATTGGATAAGTTACGTCAAACATGTTGACAAGGTTGGTGAATGTTTCAGGTGTAACTCTGTCGGCGTCACATCAGTCCGAGACATGGGACCCCGAGGCGAAGGCGGAGTACCCCCGCAGCAACAAGCTGCTCATACGTCAAGCACTGTTGGGTCCAGATGCCAAGGCTGACGAACTTAATGTTGTTCAGGTATGTTTTATTACCTTGTTTTAGTAAGCTTGTGGAGCTTTCTGAAACATAAATTAAACTATGTTGCAAAAAATGAGTGAGGTTGGCCGTCTCTTTATACTCTAGACTGCCTTCAAATGTGAACAATGTAGTGTTACCATCTGAGTTTAAGTACAATAAAATGTTACTCTTTATAATGTATTATTTATTGCAGTTTTACAATAATTTGGCATAAAATTGTACTGTATTACCCCATTAATGTATTTTCCCCATTATGCATGTAATGGTATATGTGGTAATTTACACTATCTAATTATACAGCTTTAGATAAGTGTTAAATGAGTACTGATAAAATATGGCTCATTCAGTTACTTTTTTCTGTCAGTCCTAATCTCTTTTGACTATCAATCATCTAATCCTAGCTTACCAGGCAATGCAGCTTCCTTGATGTGACCTTTGTTCTATGTGCAGGTCGAAACCATGTCACTGCAGGAGACTGTCAAGATCCCAGTGGCTGTACTGAAGGCGGGAGAGACAAGATATGCACGTCTTGACATTGAATTTCCAGATGCCCCTGTCACATTTACTCTTATTCAGGTAATATTGTAAAGATAAATATATTTTACTACAGTTTATTTTGAATTGGAATTAGCATTCAAATTGTTCCTAAAGAAAGATTGAGATTAAATAAAGATTGTATAAAGTGAGTCATTATTACTCCACTCCGTACTCATGGTAACTGAGTTATTTCTGAACAAATAATTAGTTACCACATAGAATAGAATACTCTTTATTATGTACACCATATAATTTTCTGTACCTACAATGTTTTGTGAGGTATCTGTGAGATAATTCAAACATTATACTTTCAATAAGACTGAAATGATGATAAAAACAACCATTGGTTATTTGACGGGCGCGCGACGTCGTTTTGACTGTTGCACTGCCTGCTTGTGATTGCTCGAGGCATTTGTCTGATCTAATAAAGACAACAATTTAAACTTAATGTGTACAATGATGCATAAACTTAACATAGCATTGTTTTGTACAGGGATCAGGACCAGTGCATTTGATTGGCCAGCACCTCCTAGGTGCCCTTGTGGAGGAGTTTGAAGATATGGAGGAGATGGAGGAGGAGATGCTAGATGAAGAGGAAGGAGATGATTCTCAATTCAAGGTATGTACAATACCCTGACACTCGTGCAAAAGATTTCAAAGACCACTTGACATTTAGGGCTATCTCATATGTTGTGCATGCTGAATAGTTAGTTATATGTAAAGAATTAACTGACTCAAAACTATGCAAGTGATAAAGTAGATTGCTAAATTTACAGGAAAATGAGAATAAAAGGAAAGCATCAGCAGGCAAGCGCAAGACTAATGAGGTACTGAAAACCTTCAACTAATATCAAATTACAAAAGTGACTGGTTCTGTACATGCTCTACAGAGGGAAAAGGACCTGTGGCCCAGTTCTGTTAAGACAATGACAGTTCATGTAAGATTGTAACAAAATCTTTGGGGTATACACTAAGTTGATTAATCTCATTTCACTGTCATTTTTCATACAACTGGGCTTGTACACTGTGGTGTCTAAATTGTATTTTCAAGAAAATGTCATGAGATAATTGGCTGTTGGTTTTCTGTATACTCATTCAGTAAAATTACCTTTACCTTCTGATAGCTGGATTACACATTTTGATAAGCAAAAAAGGCCACCTTGCATTGTGAAAGTAAATTATGTAGGTATAGTGACAAGCTACATTGTACATCCTGTGCTCTAGGTGGTCTTTTTTGCATAACCATAATTCATTTTTCGATTGGGTTGCATATTTTTGCATGTGATTTAAACAAGTAAATATAATAAGTTGTTATTATTACAGGATGAGGATGACGAAGAGGGAGAGCCTAAAGGCAAAAAGTCGAAAATGTCAAACAACGCTAAAGGCAAGGCTCCGTCGCCCAAGAAGAACGCCAAGAAGTGAACCGCCTGCCGCGCCCGCCCCGCCGGCACGCGCCCGCCCGCTCGCTGACGCGCCGCACGCGCGCCGAAAACAAGAGTCAGACAGACCAATTCCATTTAAGACTGACTGCATCCTCAATCACTAAACTGTAAATTATTGGAGATATTTGTTGACGTTAGCACCACATGCCAGTAGTTGGCAGTGCGGCGCGGCGGCGAGCGGACGGGCGCGGCCGGCGGCCGGCGTATCTCTTAGTTGTATGACATAGTGTGGTAATTCAGTCTAGGTTAACATTGTATCGACTCGAGTATGCCTGGGTGAGTGGAAGTGTGAGTATTTGTTTGTGATAGTTACTTACTGGTCAAGGTATCTGCAAACTTATCGATCCGATCCCTAAGTGGTTACCGACGATCGAGTGTGATTTCTTCACTTAGTTTTTTTTATTTTTTTCTAAACTAAATTTCCATTCCTTACTGTGGTATAGTGTTATGGATGTCAAATTTAATATTAAAGTAAGTCTTAAATTCACAGATGTATTTTTAAGTTAAGACATAATTAAGCATAATCAGTGTACTTTTAAGACATTGATCATTTTGTATGGAGTAGCTACCGGTCGAAATGTAATTGAATTTGCTAACGATTTCTCATTTCAGAATGAAAACTGATAATCTATTATAGTTTGTTTGTACATATACATTATAAAAGCATAAGAACGGTAACAATAAAAAGCATTTCTAAACATTCTCACATCTTTTATTCCTCTCCACAGAAGATCCCTGTACTAGTTTGTTCCTTACCTCTTGAAATCATCCAGTCCACATCAGCAAATATGATGTTTTATTAGCAGACCAAGTAACAATGTATTCACTACTAAATCAATTTTTATCTAACAATGCCTGCAATATTCTGTTACGCTCCCGTTGTATGTTGTTCGACTCTTCCACAGCCCGCACCAAACTTTCAAACTTGTCATTGTCTTTCCTGTCCTGCACTTCTTGCATCACTCTCTTTATTTCAGTTAGTGTCATTTCATCTAAGTTCACACCATAGCTGCATGTACCTGTTCCTGTGGGTTCATCAAATATTTTTTCAAAATATGAATAATATGGCCAGTTGTTAATTTTTCCAGTTTCTTTCTTTTTATCAGCAAGTCTGATGTAAGTTTGTTTCAAGTTGCGGAATTTTCGATCACATTCTTCTGAAGACAGACCTATTTTTGGAGCAAACAATCTCCATACATTTTTCTTTTTGACTAGAGGATCCCTAAATCTTTCCTTGTTGTCTACATAGAATGTTAAAAGCTGCTTAACATAATCGTCTTCTTGCGATTTGTATGTTATGTTAGGTGGTCCATCGGTGGAGCTTGTATAGCTAGTTGGTCCACTGTATATTCCTTCAAAATCTTTATAGTAGCGCCACTTTGTTATACATCTTCCCGTATCTGCTCTCATTTTTAATCTAATATAAGTTTGTTTTAAATTCCTGAACTTTTTGTCACAGTCTGTGGGGCGTTCACCTACTGAAGCTGATATCTCTTTCCACAACTCTTTCTTTTGGTATCTCGGATTTTTAAACTTTTCAGCTATTTGCTTGTACTCTTCTATTAGTAACCTAGTTTTATTTTTGTCCCAGGGACCTATACTCGGATTGTAATTGTAAAATATTCTTTCAAAATAATTATGGTATTGCCACTTGATTGGTTTTCCAGTTTCCCTACTCTTTTCTTTCCAATTAAAGTATGCTCTTTTTAAATTCTTGAACTTATGGTAGCAATTGTACTCTGTTGTCCCTAACTGTGATGCTATCTCCCTCCAAACATCTTTTTGCAAGCAGTCAGGACTTCGGAACTTGTTCAAGTTCTCTATGTAGAGACTGAGCAATCTTCTTACTTTGTGCTCCTCCCATGGCTCCAACACAGATGGTGGAAGTGATTTGCATTCTTTAAATACCTCTTCACAGGTGTTATAATGTACCCATTTGATCTCTTTGCCCAATCTTTTCTTTTTCAGGAGTCTTATGTAAGTTCTCCTCAGGTTTCTATATTTTTTACTACATTCATCAGAACTAGTTCCCAAGTGCACAGCAATTTCTTCCCAAAGGGATTTGTCTTTTGTTACATTTTTAAATCTGCTATCCAAGCACAATGTCAGTAACAGTTTTATTTTGTTCCTATCCCAAAAGTTGTCATCATCCTTGGCCTTTATTACCTCCTTTTCACTATTTACAGAAATATTTTCTTGGACAGCTACAGGTGTCTCGTTAATTTGTAGAAATTGTCTGTTGTCTCCCGTATCCACGATATATCTCGTCTCCTGCCCTGAAACTGATGTAAACATTAACAAAGTAAGTATATTCCAGTTCACTAGAACCAGCTATTTATTTATAATAGGTAGGTACACCAACAGCACATAGATACCTATCTACATTTAAATATTGTTTGGGAACAAAACTTACTTTGTGGATTCTGGATGGTGAAGTTATTGCTACTGAATATGACATTGCTTTGATCTTCCCTGAGGACAAACCAATAACTTTGGTTGTGGGGATTATTAATATCCATAATAAGAGAAGTTAAAAAGTGATCTATTACAGCAATATCAGGATTTTAGATTATAAACAATCGTAGTTACCAGTAAAGCAATCAGTGTGACCATCTTATAAATGGCTAATCTGCCACAGACGGGGCAAAAAATCTGCCACACTTGGCGCCAAAATTGCCAAAAATATGCCTTCATGGAAACGGAAAAAAGTACACAACAAATTCAATGAAATTGCTTAAATCGACCAAAAAAATTTAACAATTTTCTTATGCATTATTATACCTATACACTACTTACTCTACGTATCCACATTTGCCTCCAAATTTTCGTCATTTTCGGTGTACAGACTCACATAAAACTACTACAATCTATCAAATTTCTTTAATAGATTTTCAACTTTATCGCTAAATCATAAGGTTGAAAGTTGATTGGGAAAATTTGACAGTTTCGGATAGCTTGATGAGCTGGCGTCTGTACATAGATTTTGAAAACATCTTTTTGATCATGTTTTTAGTTGGTTTCAAGATGACACAGCCTCCGTGTTCCTTAATCCCCTCTTTTGTAGTATTCTCTTCATAAATTCATGATTCATTACGATGTCACAGAACCGCACACGATACACATCAAAAGAGAATGAGGTAAAATCAAAAGTTGATTGGAAATCAAATCAATAAAGAAGATAATAATATGAACACTATTCCAGTTTGATTACAGTTCATAATTGTATGGCGCACTTCTTGTTTAAAAACAGAATAAGCGGGAAATCCCCGTATAATTTGGCTATGAAACAGAAGTTCGATAAAATTATATATAAATCCTGATGTAATTACTTCAAAAAAGATGAATGCTTGAAAATTCAAATTAAGTAATGTGAATTTTCTTCAAATCCTTTAAATCTGCCAAATACTGCCAGATTTCTAAAACGTCAAACTAAAGTGCCAGAGAGTAAAATAAAGGGCTAAACCTGCCAAAAAGGCAGGATCCTGCCACATATGGTCACACTGAAAGCAATAAAAGCGCTTTCGAGCACGACAAGCACTCTTTACTCTTTGACAGTTTGACTCACAGATAACTATTATAGTTAAAGAGCTTATTACATCTTCCTAAATACCGGATCCGATTTAGGACAAGAAATTCAGTCGCCGGAGCTCCTGATTACACGTTCACTGATTTAGGACACTGAATCAGTCGGTAAGGACGAGGGACGGACGTATCGAGTTAAAAAGAAGTGTGTCGAAATGACCCCGATATTAACGAAAAACCAAAAAATTGGTATTATCGTAGCCCTAGCGGTTGGCTCCACAGAAATTAAAAAGAGAAAAAGAACGAGATGGGTGAAAAATTATTTATTATTGCGTCTAAAGCTAGCAAGCATGAACAATATTCCACAATATTCCACAACTATCACACAACGCCGTCTAGTCTCAAGCTAAGCAGAGCTTGTGTTATGAGTAGGAGGGCTTCAGAACCAGATGACTTCAGAAGTTATGTTCGAATGAATTCAAAAGAATTTGATATACAGGGTTATTGGTAAAACATTAGATAACAACCTCTTGGGAGGTCATTGTACTCATCATTATAAATAACTTTTAATATGGGACCAAACCTGAAATCGCGAAAAAAAAATCTGCTGTTCCCTACATTTAAGTTCGTATAATTCGTCAAAATGTAAGGAACAGCTTTTTCGCGATTTCAGGTTTGGTCCCATAGTAAAAGTTGCTCATAATGATGAGTACAATGACCTCATAAGAGGTTGATAATGTTTCACCAATACCCCTCGGATTAAATCTGGTGGTATTATTTTTTAGGTTTTTTGCAATTTGCTGGTCAGTATTAAGTTGTACGTTGATTAAAATATGATTCGCGGCCGTAATAAATATGTATTTACATATATAATCATTAAAGTCATCAACACAACTCTCTAAGACCAAGTAATCCCCAAGAATGACTATTTCATGAAATCTTGACATTTGGGGATTATACTAACTTAACAAGTTGTATTACTGATCGTTATGATTATAATTCTGTCTGCAACAGAAATACTTTTGTGAAAATTTCAACTGTCTAGGTATCGCGGTTCTTGAGATACAGCCTGGTGACAGACAGACGGATGGACAGACGGACAGACAGCGAAGTCTTAGTAATAGGGTCCCGTTTTTACCCTTTGGGTACCCTAAAAATACAACCGAATTGAGAACCTCCTCCTTTATTTTAAAGTCGGTAAAAAAGGACAAACTTAATAATTTACTAAGTCAAGTATTCGTGCCAAGTTTAAAGTTTATTACCTCAAGGAATAAGATTTTTCGTACTAACAAAATCCCCCCCTTTTCACCCCCTTAATTTCCAATTTCCAAGCGTTTTGACTTTGGCACCTAGTAACATAGTCAGTACAACGCCATCTACCGAGTTCTTGGTAACTATTTTTATTAAATACTCAAAAAGAAAATCAAAATCCTGAAAAAAACTTTACATACCCAATTCGGAATGCAGCCTACATTGCGACCGTTACGATTAAAAATTAGAGGAAAAAGCAACTAAAAGAAGTAGTTTTTCCAGCTTCATAAAATTCAGTAGGTAACTTAGCAGCATGAAACTTATTAAACCACGATACTTCTTCCACCTCCAGACACAGAGTTAGCACTTATCCTGTTTTAGGAAGTTGAAAAAACTGCTTGTTAAAATATTCGCTCTTTCTAATCTGTGCATGTGGTATGTGAGATTTTGAAACGAAAGTAACTGCAAGTTCTAGCAATAAAGTGTTTTTAGTCACAGGTACTGATAAATAAATATTCTCACATGCCTTTTTTCTCAACGATTTCTTTGTTTTAAACGTCTTCCCTGCAAATTATTATGGTGATTAATAGCACACTATAATATTAATAAGGTAAAAGTTTGTGTGTGTTTGTATTTTTGTATGTATACATACACTTCTTCACGCACAAACGACTGAATGGATTTGGATGAAAGGCACTCAGCTTATAACCAGGATTAATAGAATACTTTTTATCCCGATATTCCCACGAAATCGACGAGGAGCTCTGCTAGAATCTAATAAAATAAATAAACAGCTTATGTAAGGTTAGCGGGTATTATTAATTTGTATTAACCACAGACAATTAGTCGAGTTAAGAACAAATAAGAATGCTTATGGCGCCTCACTAGGGCATTTGACACGCGCTGCGAAATGGAAAATGGACGACGCCACTATTTGTGTTTGTCGTTATTGGTGACTGTGTTATTATTATTACTGATTTGTTTTATTACAATTACATGAGTTTTGTTATTTTATGTTTGATGCATACTGATTGAACACGTTCTATATTTACTACGGATTATGTGTAGAATATTAACTAAATATAGTGGAGAAATCTGACAACAGCGGTGAGTTTGTAGAACACGGCCGGGTGCGCGTTGTTTTATTTTGAATTTGTTTAGTGGCTAAACTGCCATTTAGACTATTAAAATATTTATATAAACTATGTGACTGATTACTTTAGTAAATAATAAGCGATAATGTTTCATTTACGCGCTTGGGGCCCGTTGGCGGGAAACGGCTGGGGCTGGGGCGGCTGTCCTGTCACTCATTATTCGTCCAGAAATTGACGGAAATTTCCAATTATATTATTATACTAGCCCGCGAAGTCCTAATCTTGTTTTTTTTTTAATCAAATTGCAACTTTTTCTTAGTTTTATTTTGGTCGAAATCTGATTAGCAACAGTAATAATAATAGTAAATTTGAGAAATATAGAAATTTCATGACAACATGACGTTTTTCCATATATCTATGTTTTTTCTTGAGGTTTAACGTAGCTGCATTAAAATAAAGTTGCAGCTCAGGACGGTGGGTTGGTTTTACTTGTGTGTGTAGAATTATGGATGCTGGTGCACATCTTTTCTGTGTGAAGGTGGCTTGGCCAATACCGAGTGCTCCTGAGCTTTGCGCACATAGAACCTGTAAATGTGCATCAGACGCAAACTGTGAAGACTAACCAACAAGCCTTTGTTAGATGAAACATCTACATAGGAAGGACCTGAAATATGTACAAAAACATTATAAATAAAAAGAAATAAGTAATAAGAAAGCAAATAAAAGTAATGAAAACATACTTATTGTACTAGTTGTTGACTTTGTGGTGTGGTTTGTCAGTAATGTCAGGAGGGCAGCTGGTGGTTCTGGACCGGGCCGGGCGTGATGTAAAGCGATTCCCGCTGGCTGAGGGGCTGGCCACCCTGGGCAGCGATCCGGCCTGTGATATCCGCATTATGCTGCCTACTGTCAGCCCGCACCACGCCACTGTTGTTGTTCATGCTAACCAGGTAATGTGTTGTGTTTCATCAAGATTTCTGCTATATCCTTCTATACATATGTAGTTTTTGTAAAGTGCATGTACTAAGTAGACATAAAGCACAGAGTGGGTAGGTATCAATTAAACCTGTAGCCAAAAGAAAATAAAAAATTCAAACACTAATAAATCAACCTATTAAAATGATTTTCTAAAAGGAGATATTTTATAGTGGATACTAGCTTCTACCCGTGCTTTCGTCCACTTGAAATTTTTTGATACCCACCCCGTCGCATCGCCACCTGCCGGCATTATTACTTTGATTTTGCTTGGCGAAAACTTCTGACTTTTTTCTTTTTGCTCAACTCCTAAGGGTCCTAGCGTGATATTTAACAGCCTATAGCCTTCCTCAAGAATTGGGCTGTCAAATGCAAAAATATTTTTATATATCTCTGACCGATACTTCCACAGATTAGAGCTTTCAAACAAACAAACTCTTCAGCTTTATTATTAGTATTATTTTAAAACTATGATATCTCCTAAGATGTTCATTGAAATAAAATGATGTCACAAAGGAACTTTTTTCAAAATTAAATACTTGTGATGAATAACATATTTATTTGGATAAGGATTATTATCATGTTTATAAAAACACCTTCGCAAATAATGCATTATTTTAGGACAAATTTGATTACCATAAAAAAGGTTATAGTGAGTCAACCTTATAAGATAGACATATGCTGTTGCCGACTTTTTTTTAGAACTTCTAAAGGGGAACAATTCCGTCATACATGCATGATTTTTGCGTAACTTTAACCGTTTACTCAGCGTACGCCACGGAAGCTCAAAAGGAATAATTTTTTCCGTTTTTGCAACATTTTTCTTTGATGCTCTGCTCCAATCGGTCGTAGCGTGATTTTATATAGCCTATATATAGCCTAAATGGACTATCCAAAACAAACAGAATTTTTAATTTCGAACAAGAAGTTCCTGAGATTAGCGCTGTACGAGCTACGATGTACATTGACCGTTGTGGTAGTTTGTACGTCACACATTTCTTTATGCACATCAATATTGTTTAGCTGTGCCAACATTGCATTTAAGTAGAACAATTTGTGTAACTATATTCAGTAGGTAGCAATAAATCCATCAAGGCAAATCATTTGTCTACTCATTTACATAACATAACGTACCTTACAAGTTTACCTACATAACAAATCCATAACATTTTCACTGTTTGGAGTTACACCCCAACAAGCGCATTCACCAAACAAACAAATAAACTCTTCAGCTTTATAATATTAATAAAGATACTGTGCAGGGCCGTCTTAAACTAGGCTGGGGCCCTTAGGCACACAAGAATTTGGGGAAAGTAAAAAAGCGAATTATAATAATTTTTTTTACTAAGTATGACCATTTATTATAACAGGTAATCAAATACAATCCCGCGCTGGGCGGAGCGGAAGGGAGTGTCAGACTCTTACTGACTAAAACCCACCCGTGTTCCTTCAGTTGCCTGTGCCAGAGGGGGGGGGGCACGGTATCTCTTTCGAACAACCCGCGACCCTGGCGGGCATCGGCCCTAGCTGACCCCGTCACCCGCGCCTACGGTGGCCGGGAATCAGCTATTGACTCCCGACGCCCGGGGCGTCTCCTGCGGCGGCTAGGGGCGTGAGGGCGCAAGGATTGCCTCTCCCTCACGCGCTCCGCCTCCTCCTTCGCGAGCATCACTGCTTCGCAGAAGGAGGCGACAGCCTCCCATGCACTCTCGCTCCGTACCATGGCCTGGGGGTCTACTCCGAAGCGGTTAACCACCGTATCGGCCGAATGTTCGGTCATTTTCTACTACGTTTAATTTCCTATATTGACTATAGGTCCCGACCAAACTGTGCCAATCCGAACCTTTTTAGAACCCTTACCCTTTTTTTACCTTTTTTTAATTCGTAGTAGGACAACAATATTCGAATCAGAAAATGACCGAACATTCGGCCGACACGACAATCAACCACTTCGGAGTAGACCCCCTGGACTAGGGCCGGACGCGAGAGATCGCCGCCGCCGATCCCCGCCGTGAGGACACGGCGGTGCTCTGCTCAAGCTGGGCAGATCTCCACCGTATGCTCCACCGTGTCCTCCGGGTGATCCACAAAATGGTGACACCCAGGCGTTTCCTCCCGCCTTATTCTGAACAGGAACCTCCCGAAGCAGCCGTGCCCGGTGAGGACCTGCGTTAGGCGGAAGGTGAGGACGCCGTGGCGCCTCTCTAGCCATTCCTCAAAGAGGGGATTTATCGCCGCAATTGTGGCGTGCCCAGCACTGGGTTGCGACAGTCGCACTCTCCATGTCGCCATCAGATCCCGCCGGAGCTCTGTCCGCTGCGCCGCGATTTCTCGCGGCAGCGGAGTTACGCCCCGGCGTTCTACCTCCTCGCGCCACTCCCATATGTAGGCGACGACTTTGGCCTCCAGATCCCATGGCGGCAATCCGGCAAGGAGGCTCGCTGCCTCCCCAGAGACCGTGCGGTATCCCCGGACTAGCCGGACGTCCATGACCCTCTGGGACGCGTTCAACCGCTGGGCTGGTCGCCGCCTCAGTGAACGCGCCCACACCGGTGCCCCGTAAAGGGCCATGAACCGTACGACCCCCGCGTAGAGCCTCCGGCAGGAGGTGTTTCTAATCGCTAGATGGTGTACTTAGTAAATTAGGTAGGATGCGTTCGGAAATATTATTGATTAGTACAGTAGGAATAGGCGCAGTCATCGATATAATGGCGTAGTATGTCTTGTAAATACCTTCTGATAAGATTACTGATTTGTGAAAAAAGTGTAATGTGCCCGAAATTTTTTTTTTGAAAATAAATGTGTGAGTGAAATTGTCGGTCCTTCGGGGCCCCCTGAGAATGGGCCTCAAGTCTGCTATTACAAGTGTCAGAATGGTCTATCATTGATTTCATAATTGTTAATTTTGCCAAGTTTGGTAATCTACTAATATAATGGCGTTATTATGATTTTTCAATGGTCAACCACTGACACTCCATTGAAAGAAATGGCCTTAAATGGTAATCTCGTACATAATGACAAATGAATGACTGACTTAGGCGGTAATCTGCTGAAATTTTGACTGTTCCCTTTGATCAGTGACCTACCATCAGAACGTCATTGTGCAGTCATTGCTTTTAATTCGTTATAAGTATCGTATATGTTCTGTGCCATTGACCGACCAATGATCGACCATTATGAATTTAGCAGATTACGAACTTTTAGCAAAATGACAATGGTATCGTGTTGGAATGACGAATTTATAAAAATAGCAGACTTGGGCAGTGGTGCCAACTTTGGGGTTTTCCTCTAGATTTAGGGGGAAGAAGTCTTAAAAGGGGTATTTTTAGGGACAGATTTTTTTTGGGGTTATTTTTAGGGGCTTTTTCGATCAATATTGATCGAAGAGGGGCTTGCTAAAAGTTTGCTGTGGCGTTTGGCGTTATTGACGCTGCCCGTATCCAACGCCTCCGTGGAGCGTGCCTTTTCTATTTATGCCATTACTTAAAAATACTTAGGAATCGTTTATCCCTGAATATTGTTGCGCGCCACAATTAAAAAACAAAATATGAAATAAAAACCATAATAAATTATCATACGTTTCACAATACTGCCGCTAGATGGAATGATGGAATTACAATTTTGTGAATTGAAATAATAACTTGGCAGCAATCGTATTCTTATTTTTTAGCTTTACAAGGAAGAAAGTGGTTCTTATTAGTTAATGTCGAATCTGTTTAAATAATTATCTTCGAAAATCAATATTTTGTTGTGTTTCGTATCGCTATTCGATAACAGATGGATGGCGTTGTGCCATGACGTCACTTTTGTAGATCGCGGTGTTAAGATTTTAGATCGCGGTGTTAAGATTTTCTTGCAAGGTATGACCTCCGTGGTTACGTTATGTGTTAAAGTTTTGTTTTACTCTGGACACCCTTGCATATATTGTTATTATAACCATAAACTCCTAATATCTTTACCATTACATAATTATATTCAGAATAAAGAACAACAGAATCGTACTATACAGTGATAGCGGGGCTACTACGGAACCCTACATTGTGCGTGGCCCGACACGCACTTGGCCGGTTTTTTTTTGTAATAAATACGCATTAAATTACTTCTTGTGCAGCTAAACAGTGTTTTAATAATAAAAGAAAGAAAAATAAAATACACGGGATTAGGTACTTACCACACGTAAATACAGTCAAAAATTCTAATTTGTTGAAAATTATAATATTTTTTAATGTTTGCTTCGCCATGTTTGTGAGAGACGCGATACCGATGGCCGATGGGGCCGAAAGGTTCTGGAGTAACGACCGCGTACCGGAAGACGTAGCGTTGGAAGGCCGCAGGAACCCTTTGGGTGCGAGAAGCACAGAACCGGTCGAAGTCGAGGTGCTTGGGGGAAGCCTATGATGTCCTGCAGTTTTTCGGCTGAAGTGATGATGATGGAAACGCATATGAAAGCGTCGAATAACGCGATTTCGCTCGCACGACAACGTCGGCTCGTATCTCTGTCCTTGTCTATCAGAACTGTAGGTTTTGCGACTGTCATCAGTATTACAGATGTGTTAGTTTCTGTGCATGTAGTCGTGCCGGTTGTGCGCCGAGCCCAGGTTTAGTGGTTGCGATGTTAGCGCGTGGCATATCTTCCTCTATTTAATATATCAATGCTGCCTGTAGACGCTGTTTTCATAACTATCAACTTTTGGTGTTGTTTTGATGTAGTAAAAATGATGATTATTATTATTTGGTTATAGACACACTAGCAGCTAATTAGCTGATGCGTGTATATCGTATCGTATAGCTTGGAGATATGATGATGAATTAATGATCATAGAAGCAAGCATGAATATCGCCTGTAACATAGATTTCAAACTATTTGATTGGTTAAAACAAGTTCTATGTTGAGTTTAAAGTTTGAAGCTCATTCGGTTATTTGGATGATTTGTTCTGTTGGTTCAGACGGTGGTGCGCAACGTGTGCTCCGACGAGACGCAAGTGAACGGTCGCGCGGTGAGCGTAGCGGCGCTGCGCCACGGTGACGTCATCGGCATCGGCGGCCGGCATCTGCGCTGGGAGTACGCGCAGCCGGCCGCGCGCAGGCCGCAGGCGCCCGAGCCAGGTCAGCGGCGTACCGTGCTAATAATAAAGTGCTAATACTAATAGACAAACAATAATGAGACAGCAAAATACATATCGTTGTGATTTGAAGTTTTTACAAATAAAGGTTGTGTTGTTTCCATAGCGCTGTACGTGTCGCGACGCAAGGGTCGCGGCGTGCGGCGCGGCAGCGGGCCGGCGACCGCGTCCGCGCGCGACCCGCAGCTGCAGCTCGTGCTCGAGATGTCGCACCGCGCCTCCATGCCCGGTAACTATACAGTATACACACACCACACACCGGTCCTCTAACGGCACTTAGCGCTGTACGTGGCACGACCCGCAGCTGCAGCTCGCGCTCGAGATGTCGCACCGCGCCTCCATGCCCGGTAACTATACAGTATACACACACCACACACCGGTCCTCTAACGGCACTTAGCGCTGTACGTGGCACGACCCGCAGCTGCAGCTCGCGCTCGAGATGTCGCACCGCGCCTCCATGCCCGGTAACTATACAGTATACTGTAGAGACTTGTTATGTATGCCAACCTTAACACACCACACACCGGTCCTCTAACGACACTTAGAGCTCTTACACACCACATTTTTTTTAGGCGCCGTCGACGCGCTTTCGATATCGCGCGTTGTCGGCACTGCTAAACTTGAAAAAGACAGATTACTTGCGATTGCATCGCTCCAAACTCACGAGAAACGCGCGTGAGCAGCTCTCCTTGCAAAGTAAAACGAGCCACAGACGTGCGTGTATCGCGCTGGAAACGTGCGTGCGCTGTGTACACGACTCGAGTTTCTCAACTGTGAGTTACGTGATGAGAGTAAAATCATTAGTCAAATCAAATATATTAATTTCGGATTCAAAAATTTATGTCCATAGGTGTTAGTAACAATAAACTTAGCCTAGTGTTAGTACAGTTTATTCAAAGGTATAATTTAATTTAAGCATGCGCCGGGCTGAGCGCCCATCCATGAACCACTGCTTCAACAGTGGAGAATGGCACCTCTTGCCGACGCGTCCACGATGCCGAGTGCGGTGCCGCGCGCGCGGCCGAGCTGCGAAGCGCTTCGCTTACGGATGATTGCATAAAAGCAATCAGTGTGCGCCTCAGCAAACATAGTCGATGCGCTGCAAAACGAGGCAGCCCAAACAACACCCTAAACGCGTTGTTATATTGTACACGCATAGTTCCGTACATTCGCTGCGTGTAGTTGACCCATAGACTCGTGTAGAAGGATACGTGTAGAAGGACTGATAATGACTTGAAGACATTCCTTAGTCGACGGCATGAGACTTTACGACGACGCGCGACGTCAATAATATAATAATTGAGTTGAGAATTCGGCCGCATGTGTTACAATACCCAAAACAATACCTTAAACTTGTTGATAATATAACTCCGTTTATACCAAGAAAATGTCTTTGCAACTATAAAGCCTGTATAAAAAAAATATATAAAATTATATTTATACATAATATTAATAATATGTTACATTACATGTTATGTACATTACTGCAGCGGCCAGCATAACTCCGCATTTACACAATCGTGCTCGCTATTCGCCTCGTGGCTCGACGAACTATTCGACGAACCATTCGTATACGAGCCCCGTCGCGAACTACTGTTCACACATTCGCGGGGTGAATCGCACACGAACCACGACACGAACCACAACACGAATATGGAGGACGTGGAAATAATTGCGGCATGCGCGCTACATCTAAATATCTAATGAGTTTATACAATTATTTAGATAGGTATCCTGCGTAAAAAAGTAAAAAAAAATTCTTTAATTTAAAGTAAAAAATTTAATTTAAAGTAAAAATTCTTCTTTAATTTTAAGGGGGAAGCTCTAAGGTGGCCCGCGAAATTCAAATTTTCTTACGTTTTTTGCAATTTGCTGGTCAGTATTAAGTTGTACGTTGATTAAAATATGATTCGCGGTCGTAACAAATATGTATTTACAGAATTATAATCATTTAAGTCATCAATACAACTCTCTAAGACCATGTAATCCCCAAATGTCAAGATTTCATGAAATAGTCATTCTTGGGGATTACATGGTCTTAGAGAGTTGTGTTGATGACTTTAATGATTATAATTCTGTAAATACATATTTGTTACGACCGCGAATCATATTTTAATCATCGTACAACTTAATACTGACCAGCAAATTGCAAAAAACCTAAAAAAAATTGAATTTCGCGGGCTACCCTGGCGCTTTCACCTTAAGTTGCTGACTGGCAAAGTGGCAATCTCATACTAGTTGATATACGGTTCCATGCATCGTATATCTTTTGTCTGTCTTTATGATTGCGATGTTTTGGGTTCCAAATGAGCTCTTCCTTTTGATACAGTTCTAGGAATTCTAAAATTCGCCCTTCACTCCACTCCATTTTGTCTACACGTCCTGTTGGGTCGGGCGCTAGCAGTCAACTGAATGCAGGCGAATGTGTAAACAGTAAGTTCGTGTTCGTGGTTCGCTCCCAACGCGATCACGCGAATCGCGAGGCGAGACACGAGCCGAATAGCGAGCCCACTGTTTACACATGCGGGTTCGTGATTCGGCTCGTGGTTCGCCTCGCGGTTCGCGCGATTGTGTAAATGCGGCATAAGAGGCATTGATGGACGAACTCGCCACACATACGTAAGTCCATCAATGCCTAGTCGCGACCAAGGCTTGTATAGTACTTTTCTCAAATAATGCGCGGAAATTAAAACTAAGTAGTACCTACTTAGACCATTTAGACAGAACTTTTTATTTGAAAATATTTTTCTTTCGATTTTGGCGGTAACAAGTTTTCTATTACGACTCTTGCCGCCTCTTGAATTTCAGGTGGCGTTAAAGTAAGTTCATCACACACATTGTCTTCACTTGAACTCATTTAATTTTATCAAATACAATTACTTTTCAAAATCAATGACGAACAACAATAATTTTTCCAGAGTTCATTTGTTTTTTTTTTTTTTCAATAAACAGCTTTCTATTTGCAAGCCAGTTCGAAATTTAAATAAAAACCTTTGATAAGTTACCTCCTTTTTTTTTTTTTGCGGATGGGAAATCATCAAATGTCCCCTCCCGCGGGTCGAGAGGAAGGCAGTGTCAGAATCTTACTGACTAAAACCCACCCGTGTTCCTTCCTTAGTTCCGGGCCAGCGGTAACCCTTTCGGACAATTCCGCGGACCCGGCATAAGTTACTTCCTTGGTTGCTATGTTTCGGAGTAAAGATCGTTCCATTTTTAAATTACAGGACAGATATTAGTTTACTAAGTAATTTATTTGGCCGCTGAACCACGACAGATATGGATTTTCATACAACTTTTGCCGGCCGCTGTGCTCGCATGTATTTGGCCAGTAGGTACGATTTATCTCGAAGAAGGTTATCAAAATAATGCTCAAATTTCCAAGCATGTTTGAGAAAATTATATTGTAATTACCCTCTAAACCTTTTGATTTTGGATTTTTGAGATTTACTAAATTTAAAAAGTTTTTTTTAAATTTTGCCTTGCTGAACATACAGTTGTTCAACAGACACTAGTGATAATGTCCGTCACTCCAAAGTGTTGTTGCCCGAGCTAACCACGTGAGCTATCGTTGACAGGCAGTGCCGGCGGCAAGCAAGTGGCCATCGTGCAGCCTCAGAGGAGAGACACTAGTGATCAAATTGGTAAGAACCAACTAGTAACAAGCACACCACTGGCATATTTTAGCTAACGCGGCTAATATACGATTATATTGTAGACAAGAACCCGCAGAGGACGCCGCTGGTAGCGAACAAGCGGCCCAGAACGTCCAAAAGCGACCTCGACACGTCTGTCAGTGAAGCAGAACAAGATAAGACTAAACGCAAGTCAACCGCGCGAGTGAGCCCTAAGAACTCTCTGTCGAACTTACAAACCACGACGAAAGCGACGCTCTGGATCGAGTCGCGGAAGACGAGTCCTAGAAAGTCGAACAAGACACAGACTCCTACACAGGAACAAGTACTCAGGGCTCGCAGGAGCACAGCGTCGGCTAAGAAGAGCACGCCACTGCGACTCACTGTGCTGAAGCGGGCGCAGAGCGCTCAGAAGATGAGGGTCACTAAGATTGAGGGACCGCTGACTATGGGTAAGTCCTTACATTCATTTTTAGGGTTCCGTACCCAAAGGGTGAAAACGGAACCCTATTACTAAGACTTCGCTGTCCGTCCGTCCGTCTGTCTGTCACCAGGCTGTATCTCAAGAACCGCGGTAGCTAGACAGTTGAAATTTTCACAGATGATGTATTTCTGTTGCCGCTATAACAACAAATACTAAAAACAAAATAAAATAAATATTTAAGGGGGGTTCCCATACAAAAAAACGTGTTTTTTTCGGCGTTTTTGCCGTCTGTCTGTCGCCAGGCTGTATCTCAAGAACCGCGGTAGCTAGACAGTTGAAATTTTCACAAATTATGTATTTCTGTTGCCGCTATAACAACAAATACTAAAAACAAAATAAAATAAATATTTAAGGGGGGCTCTCATACAACAAACGCGATTTTTTTGCCCTTTTTTGCTTGATATCAATAATGGCAACAGGTAGGCACTTGAAATATTCACAAAATACTCAGTTGTATTTTTACTTTAATAATAAAATAAAATAAATATTTAAGGGGGGCTCCCATACAACAAACGTTTTTTTCGGCGTTTTTGCCTTGTGGTACGGAACCCTTCATGTGCGAGTCCGACTTGCACTTGGCCAGTTTTATTATTTCAGTTATTTAATGTATTTACAAAAAGCGGACTTAAGGTGCCACTAGTCGATATTTTTTCCATACAAATTTCGGGAGAGTATTACTCCACTGTTTGACTTTGAGCACCCAAAGTTAAACATGTTATCGTTTTAACTTATTATTAATTGTGTCTGTACGGAAACAGAATAAATAAAAAACCATTAAAAAGTTATGAGCCCACAAAGATGCTATTTTTAACGTAACTTTGGGTGTAAATAAGTAATAAAAGAACTGTAAAATCATAAAATCCAATCCGTACCGACAAAGATCAGTTATCGAAGAGTTCAATAAACTTTATTTATAATTGATTCATGCAGTGGGTTTTTTACGCGCCTATCAGTTCGGAACGGTGTTTCTGTGCGTGAGAACTAGACGTTGTGCCTGTAAACTA
Source organism: Oligia latruncula (assembly GCA_948474745.1). Classification (NCBI taxonomy): domain Eukaryota; kingdom Metazoa; phylum Arthropoda; class Insecta; order Lepidoptera; family Noctuidae; genus Oligia; species Oligia latruncula. The sequence continues at coordinate 561,003 of OX419705.1, forward strand.
GCGTCTAACTGCTCATCACTGATACTAGCTCTGTCAGACATGAAGTCAGGTGAGACAGCGTGTTTTTTGGCCATGACCACCAGGGAGTTCGACCTCGCGACTAGTTTACTCTTAATGCCTGCTGCCGGGAATGCCTAAAAGGATCTTCACAAAGGCTGGTGACGGAAAACACCACCTTTATCAGTAATTAAAGTTTCTCGCCGACACTCGGCCACAAAATACAGAGAGTACAGAAGGCAATCACATGTATGTACTTCACTTTTCATACCTACGCTCGGCGGTCGCGCTAGGGTTGTCAACTTTGGCTTATGCACAAAAAACTATCGTGGTAGTGGCACTCGTATCTAGTTGTTTGATTTATTGTTGAGCTTATTCCACAATATTAAAACAAAACAATAAACATAGTATTACAATACAAAAAGTTTACAGAACAAAAACATAAAATTTTAAGTACATTTGTCAATTTTCACTATCAAAAATGATGATAAATGATAAATGATTTTTATTTCTGTAAGTAGGTAGGTTTGTACAAACACTTTTACACGTCAATCATATTTTTTTTTTTTTTTAACTAGATGAGGTCGGCGTTTCCTAACTGACTATTCTGAGAAGAAAGGCCGAAACAAACTCAGAAGTCACAGTCTCTTTTAAAGTCCAGACAAAATCTTGGTCAGATCGTGTGAAGACCATGTAGATTGGTGTCTGAAATGGTCTTTTGAGGAAAGAACCACACAGATTGAGCGGACCTGTCCAATCAGTGTACGCATTTGTCAAAAATCGTGCAGCTCAACTCAGAACTTGAGGAGCTCAACGATTCGACGAACAATACCAAAGACAGGACATTTGGGTAGGCCGCATAAACTACTCAAACTGCCAGATCATGATTAAAACTAAGAAGGAAAAAAGAAATGACCCACATAGTCCTCACATTCACAATAATTAAATAAAAAATAATAATAAAAATTACTTACAAAGTAAATATTCATGTCATTGTCTAAATAAAATTCATCAATGTCAATGTGTATATAAAAAATCCGGACATAATCTTTGAGGACCATGTAGATTAGTGTCTGAAATGGTCTTTTGAGGAAAGAACCACACAGATTGAGCGGACCTGTCTAATAACTTCAAAACGGATTACCCTATTTACACAAAATTTTTTTGCCCTATCCGTTTTAGACCTAAACCTATCAAATGACACTAAAAACAACACAATATCTACACAAACAAAAAATCATGTTTTCAACTTACGTAATAGTAAGTGGCGTAAATTTACCTTACAAAAAAAATTACTTCGTTTATACTGATTCAAAATAGGAAACTATTATATAAATCGAGCTTAGATAGATTTTTTTGTTGCTCCATTTTTGCACTTCACAGACGCGTGTCTCAAGCGGATGGCACTCGCGCTCGCACTAGTCCCAACCAGTCCGAGATAACGTGTCCGTGAGCGGTGTCTATGTGTGCGTTGCTCGAGCGCACTTTGTGTAGATTGCCTTCTGTTACTCTGTATTTTGTGACTCGGCACTGCACTAGCGACCTCTAGACAGAGCGATTTCCTACATTAAGGTCTAAATAATGTGAGTGCAGTGACCTTGAATTAAATAAAGTTGGTAAATATATCGCGGTAATAACTCCCACCTCAGCGCCATAGCAGTGCGCCGTCATTCATTATCACATTCGCCCGGAGACTTGGTCGCAGGCGCATACCGATTTACATATTATTACGTAATCAAACACTCGAATAACTGCCGGGTGCATGCGCGAGACACACGTATGATTTGTTCAATAACTTTGTTTTAATTGACTTCTAAATTCATAAGTAAGATCCTATTTCTGAATGTAATAGAAACAAATATTTCTATGATGACTGCTTTTCTCTATTTATAGTAAAGTCGCTTTTTGTTGCAAAACTTCTCCCTTCTCAGCTTGTATTAACCCATACTGCGTGATGACGTCATTATCTTCTGCGACTACATTTCGTCTGTTATCTATGAATTGGCGTGACTCAATTACTTAGCTCATGTAGAGTTATTAATGAAAATATGTAGAATTGCAGGTGAGCGGAGTAATCACTATGTTTTCGTTCGTCGCGCAGACCACACGAAGCAGGCGGCCATTCGTTTGATGACCGGCCACACGCCGAAGTCCAAGCCGCACAGTCCGTCGTTTGTAGTGAAGAAGCCGAGCCCGGTGCGCCGCACGCCACGCTCACGCAACAGTCGCGCCACACCAAGCAACAGTCGCGCAACACCTGGAAACAGTCGCGCAACACCTGGCAACAGTCGCGCAACACCTGGCAACAGTCGCGCTAAACCCGGCAACACTCGCGCTACTTCCGGCAACACAAGCAACAGGAGCAGTGGCGCCGACCGCACTGTGAGTAATACACACGCCGCTAACTAAAACATCCATATTAATATTATAAATACGAAAGTACGGCAGAAAGGATTTAGATGTAATTTGGCACACTGACAGACCATAACCTGGATTAGGACATAGGATTATTCTATTTAGATGTACATTAGGCACTATGCAGCCGTCAATATGTTCATCTAGTTTTAAAAAAGGTTCTGTTTTACATAGCGTCGTCTCTGTCTCTCATATCAGTGTGACAGTCTCTTTCTAAAACTTGATGTCATCTTGCCGCCAAGAATTAACTATGTAGGTACAAATATAAGAAAATAATAAAAAAAAATAAAAAACCCGACTGCGGTAAAATCTTAAGTTAAAAAAAACTGAAAAGCTAAACACAAGCCCATTTTAAATTAAATAAAAGTTGGAAGCAGGCGGGACCCATTTGAATTTGAAAATATAATAAAAATGGTATGAGTCCTGCCTGCTTTCAACTTTTATTTAATTTAAAATGGGCTTGTTTTTAGCTTTTCAGTTTTTTTTAACTTAAGTTTTTACCGCAATCGGGTTTTTTTTAGAAACCTCCTCCTTTTTTGAAGTCGGTTAAAAATTCTCGTTCAAACCAATTTTCGGTGGAAGTTTACATAATAATGTACATCATATTTTTTTTTAGTTTTATCATTCTCTTATTTTAGAAGTTACAGGGGGGGGGGCACATTTTACCACTTTGGAAATGTCTCTCGCGCAAACTATTCAGTTTAGAAAAAAATGACATTAGAAACCTCAATATCATTTTTGAAGACCTATTCATAGATACCCCACACGTATGAGGCTTGGCCGTTTCGTTACTACAAGAACTATTGTATAACAGAAAAGTAATGAACAGTGAATACATTTTTCACCTTACGCCCATGTGATGGTAGCGAAACGGCCAAGCCACATATTTTGACTAAGGTGTAGAGTTTGTGAAGTTAGGGCGTGTAGAGTTAGAAGCTTGGCTCTACATGAGATCTGATAACTTTTTGGCAGTGCGAGCCATATGTAGTCTCGTCTTGGGAACATTTTACATGAAAATGTTTTTGGTGGGATTTCACATCTTTTTTAAAAGTTGCTTATGAAATAAAAAAAAAATTTTTTTGGGGGGTTGGGGGTTCTTTACTAAAAATCCTGAAACATATATTTTATTATTTATTACAAGAGTCCCTATATAAATTTTCAGAACTCTAGCATCAAAATTTGCGGAAGTCTAGTACAAACTTCCATCCCCTAGTTTAAGGGGTTGGAGGGTAAAAGTTCCAAGTTTTAGAATTGTTTTGTTGTTTGTGTACTATTACTAGCTTACATAGGACCCAAATTTCAGCTTTGTAGGACTTCAGGAAGAACCTTAGAATATTGATGATCATCAGTGAGTCAGTGTGTCAGTCAGTGACGAAATGGGGATATTTTAGATATCAATAAAATCTTATTCTAAAGTATAAGAGGTATGCAATTGAAACTATAGGTTTAATAAGTCAACCACTGACATCATATCCCGAAAATTTTGTTTATCTGGTATAATCCAAACCCAAGTTAAGAAGGTTTAAAAATACGACGAAGTGCTTCGACAAAAGGTAGGTAGTGCCCTTGCGCTTCGCTTGGCTCGTCTTGGCGGGGGCACTCCCGTGCCCCCAGATTTTGGCAACACTTATCGGTTGGATGTCATTATTGTCATTGTGAAATGTGAACGTCAATCAAGTGTCAAATTAAATTCAATTTTCAACTGAGTACTGACAACTGACGAGTTTGACAACCTTACTGGCACAGGTAATGTTTTTATTGATTCCATTAGGAGGCAAAGGAATTTTAGTAATGTAAAGGAAAACAATCAGAAGGAGAATTTTTAGGATTATAATTCGCACACACGCGGTCACAATAGTCCAGTTAATCAATACAAATTAAAATAAACTTATAAGAAACTAAAACATAATTTTTGTAAGTTTTCGTAAATAAGCTGAATCACCATGGAAACCAGATACAGATTAAAATGGTTTGTTTTGTGCAATAAACTATGGTAATGGTATGTACCCTACAGAATCAATGCCATACTTACAAATCATGGAGTTAATTCGTTGGTTTTATTTTAAGCCATCTAATATTGTTTCAGAATATTTTAAATAACAATAAGGTGTATAATTTGCTTTAAAAAATGATATTTAACAATTTTTTCTTTGTTTCAATGTGCAAAAATAATATTACGACACCAAAAATATCTGGATTTAAAATATTTATTTATTCAATAATGGTGTTCTTAAATTTTTTTTTTGTTTTTGTAAGGCCATCCTGAATAAGTTTCCCTATCAGAAAAACCACACATAACAGCTGTCAAAAAAAAAAATGTTATAAGCCCATTTCATAACATGTCCAATGTCCTGTCATGTGTGCTCCCGCGTGTTCACCATTTATTTAATACTAGCTTCTGCCCGCGACTTCGTCCCCGTGAAATTTCACCCTCCCCCCATTCACCCTCTTAGGGGTGGAAGTTCGAAAAACCCTTTCTTAGTGGATACCTACTCTTCACAAATAAATAACATACCCTCCAAATTTCATGCCTCTAGGACCCGCGGTTTACGCTGTGCGTTGATATATCAGTCAGTCAGTCAGGACTTTGAATTATATATACATATATAGATACTTTTCCGGGATAAAAAGTACCCAGTGTGGTGCCCAGGATATTAAAGAATAATTATACCAAGTTTCATCGTAATCGAACCGGTAGTTTTTGCGTGATGCCTGAACAAACAGACAGACAGACAAAAATTTTTTTAATCACATTTTTGGGTTCGGTGTCGGTCTAGTAACACGTCACTGCCTGCCATTTATTTTTTGATATTTTCAATGTACAGAATTTTCACTTCTACAGATTTATTATAAGTATAGATTTACATTGAGTTATTTAAATGTATGTATTGGGCCACGAAACGAAATTAGGCTTTCCGAAACTCATGAATGTTCAGCGATAATTTATATAGTTTAGGAATTTCAGCTTAATTGGATGATAGAAAGAGCTTAAAAAATGGATTACTGCGAGCGAAAACACATTGTTCGAACAACTTAAGCCATACTGCATGCATGTTTGTACTTATATCTATGTGTATGTAAGAAACGATCCGTTTAAAATATGTATTAACAAGTAGCTAGTTCAGTAGCAAAATAAAGCCATAAGAAGCAACACCTCTTTAAGTTTATCCAACGTCCTTACAATCAAAACTAAACCGTATCAACAAGGAACACACATGCAATACTTTACCAGTACCAGGAATGAAAATATTTTTTTTTCGATATACCTACCATGTTCGAACTCCAATTTCTCGAAATAATGTCCCGAAAAGTACTTATTATTTGTAGGTATTGCTTTGGAAAGCTGAGGATCTATGAAGTTTTAAAAACTATTTTGGGGTCATTGCCACCCTTCTTCTTTTCTTTTTATAAACACTGAAAATCTAGAACGAATCTTGTTTGTCCTAGCTTCTAAACTTTAAATAATCGCTGAACATACATATTAGTGTTTCCGGGAGTGAAATTTCGCTTTGGACCTCGTTTCACGGGCCATCCTGTATATATTTTTCAAACTTGTGTTTTCCCACTGCTGGGCAAAGGTCTCCGTCCACAGCTTTCCAATTTTCCCTCTATGTTGCCCATTCAGTATACGAGGTTTGTTAAAAAAATACGGTGACTTCTTTCGCGGGCAACGTACCTTACATTTAGTTTAAATTTTTTTAATTGATGATCTACTTTTGCTGTTGACATTGTCCTCAACATAATTATGTTGACAGTATTAGTCATTTTTAGTCATTTTTAGTTTGTTTTGAACAGATATAAAGGTTGGACGTGTTTTAGTGTGCTTGGCTATTTTTTGTTATAGAAAAAAAATGGATCGAAGAATCTGTAAACATATTTTGTGTGCAAAATAAAATTAAGTGCTCCAACGCATTTGAAATTTTGACTGTGGCATTTGGCGAGTCTAAATTAAACAAAAAAAAAAACTGTCCAAGTGCGAGTCGGACTCGCACACGAAGGGTTCCGTACCACAAGGCAAAAACGCAGAAAAAAACACGTTTGTTGTATGGGAGCCCCCCTTAAATATTTATTTTATTTTGTTTTTAGTATTTGTTGTTATAGCGGCAACAGAAATACATCATCTGTGAAAATTTCAACTGTCTAGCTATCACGGTTCATGAGATACAGCCTGGTGACAGACAGACGGACGGACGGACGGACGGACGGACGGCGAAGTCTTAGTAATAGGGTTCCGTTTTTACCCTTTGGGTACGGAACCCTAAAAAAAAAAAGTTTATAAGTAGTACAAGCTCTTCACAGAAGGCCGAGAATATGTTACTGACGATGCCCGCCCTAACACGTCAACAACCGATGAAAACGTTGAAGCTGTGAAGAAAATTGTTGTGGCGAATCGTCGAATCACTATTAGAGAAGTTGCTGAGGATGTCGGCATATCGGTTGGCTCATGCTATTCAATTTTTTTCTGATGTTTAGGGCATGAAACTTGTGTCAGCGAAGTTTGTTCCGAAATTGCTAAATTTTGACCAAAAGAACCGTCGCGGAGCTGTTGAATGACGTTAACGATGATGCAGATTTGCTTAAAACCTGGTGACGAAACGTGGTTATGACGTCGAAAGAGCCATGAAAGGACGGAGGTTTGCCATGATTGAGGACATAAAGACCGCATCGCTGGAAGAGCTCAAGGCCATACCAAATAGCGCGCATCAGAAGTGCTTCGGGGATTGGAAAAAGCGCTGGCACAAGTGTATTATATCTGAAGGCCAATTCTGGTAATTTAAAACGTTTTAATTCTAGACGCAGTCTCATCTCGGCGGCAAACAAATGTCAAAAACTTGTCAAAAATGTAGGGAAATTGAGACAGATCAGACTGTGAACGATTTCCCGTTTTATCGTTTTTTGTTTTTTTGTTTTCTTCCCTCCGGAGTCAGCAGCCTGCTGTGGTTCATCGATGTGTGGGAGGTGTAGTGCCTTAGGCATCTTCTGGGTACGCTCGTTTCATCATAGACCTCATCCATCGCTTTCCATCAGGCGTGATCAAGGTCAAGAGCACCATTCATTCAATAAAATTACGAGAATTGCCCCTCTGATGACTTCTAATTATCTGATTACTTAGAAGGGGACAAAATAGATATTGATGAATAAATAAATACTTTTCGAAAAAAAAAAAAAGTCATCTCATTTTTTAACAAACCTCGTATAGGCAAAATACTAATCGATTATTATTGCTACATAACTGAATATTATTTCATTATTTCCCTAGGTAACCATTCTAGAGATAACCGATTCAGACGGACGAAATTCATCTCTACGAAACAGTACCGCATCGCGTCACTCAGGACAAAAAAGTCCAAAGAAGTCGTTCGGCTCGACCAGCCCAAGAAAGTCTGCCCTAAAAGATCCTTCAGTTAAACGCGGGGCTCGGAAAACTGAATCTATAAAGTTCGATCTGAGTAACTTGGAGAACTACTCGCAAGACACCGACGTACTGATGCTGAGCGATACTACGCGGCAGTCGTGCGCGGCCGACAGTGCCTCGGACGATGACGTCACGCTTCGCTACTCCGAGTCGTCCGCGCAGTCGCCGTCGCCGCGCCGCTCCATACACTCGCGCAGCGACCGCTCCATACACTCGCGCAGCGACCGCTCCATACAATCGCGCAGCGACCGCTCCATACACTCGCGGAGCGACCGCTCCGTACTCTCGCGCAGCGGCCGCATACTACAGCAGGCCCTCGGCGCCGCCGCGCGCCCTGCGCCCGCGCGCCGCACGCGCTCGGGCCGCGACAGCTCGCTGGCAGGCTCGCCGTCGTGCTCGCCGTCGTGCTCGCCGTCGTGCTCGCACCGCAGCTCCGCGTCTGCGGACCGCAGTCACAACGCGACGGTCGCGACTGCGTACCGCACGCGCACTCTAAGCCCGCGCGCGTCCCGGAACGACCTCGAGTCTTACTCCATCGTCGACTTAGTTTCAATCGACACCGACGAATCCGCTCTCTCTACGTCCGTGTATGGCTCGGCGGGCTCCGCTGCCAGCACGACTTTTGGAACTCCGCAAAATACTACCGGCAGGAAGACGAGATCCACCATCGACCGGACTCTACTCGGCTCCAGCACGCCGTACGTGAAGGGCAGGCCGTCTACCCCGCGGTCTCGCTCCGACCCGAGCCCGCACGCGTCGAGCAAAACCTCCATGAATGGTACACAGTCCACCGTCAGGAGCTCAAGGTCAACACGATCCAAGTCCTTGTCGACGCCGGAGAACACGGAGGATGCCAAGAAACATATCTCCGTGAACAGTACGCGGATATCGCGCGCGTCGCGCAGCAGGTCGCGACTTAACGACAGCGAGCTGCTGCTGCTGGACGAAGATGACGACTCGCCGAGGACCTCCAAGAGGATCAGCACCACCTCGAAATCTGGCAGGCTTAGCACACAAACAGCTAGTAAAGACAAAGAAGTCACGCCCACTCATAGTCCTGTACAAGACAACGGCACCTGCACCCCAGAGAATAGACACAGCCCTGAAGAAGCTAGCACTCCTGTCCTAAGTATTCAAAGTCTTTTAGATTCCAGCCAAAGTTCCTTTGCTTCACAAAGACCGACAAGAAAAGGCAGACCGTCGTTCAATACGAAAAGAAAGACCATCGGAGGAGTCGCGGGACCTAAAACTAGAGTCGGCGCTAAGTCCAAGTCTTTGAGCGTCAGCGCCAGGCAAACTAGACTGAGATTAAGCAGCGACTCCGTGGAGATATTAAATAAGAATGACGACAGTGAGATAGTGACGCCTAAGAGTGCAGTTAAATTGGTACCCGAAGGAGTTAAAAACAAACACTCGACGGCTAAGAAGCCGCAGTCGAAACGTTCGATCATAGACGACTTGAACGAGTCTGATATAGTGAAGCAGCTGTTCAATAGTCCCGTGAAGAGGAAGCTGTCGCAGAGCATGACGGAGTTCTCCAGGAAGCAGCTGTTCGATGACGACGACTTCGTGCGCTCCCAGCGACCCGCGCGCAATACCATCGCGCTCACAGGCCGCACGCCCGACCTCTCGCTGTTGGACCACACCGAGTCCTACACGCCGGAGATATTCGTGAGTCCCATCAGCACTCCCACTCGCAGTCCAAGTCTAGAGGGTATTAAACTTACGTTCGCTAAAACTACTCCCGAGAACGATCTACGAAACGTCAGAGGTGTGAAAAAATTACTGCACACGCCGCGCACGAGGCGATCTATCAAGAATGACCTGACGAACGTGTCCGGAGTTAAGAATTTATTTGCTCAAAGCCCTAAAAACCGACTGAGTGATGTCAGAGTGAAGGAAGTGTTTGCTTCATCGCCTAATAACGATTTGCGGCGCGTTACCGGAGTCAAGTCCCTGTTCCGAACTACTAACAAAAGAAAGTCGCCTAGAAATGATCTAGATGACGTCAGAGGAGTGAAGAAGCTGTTCAACACAAGGAGCCCGGCGAACGACTTGAGGAACGTTTCGGGAGTTAAGAGAACTCTGCGAAGACAAAGTCCGAAGAACGACCTGAATGACGTGCGGGGAGTGAAGCGCGTGTTCAGGCGAGACAAGCGGAACGACTTGAGTGACGTCAGCGGAGTCGAGGAGTTGTTTAACTTATCCAACTATTCGTCGGCCACTATCTCCACTAAGGCTGAGAGCTTGTTCGACCAGCTGGTCGGCAAGCCACAGATAAGAGCGGTGTATTCTAAAACATTCTCCTCGAAAACTGTTCAGAAGACTAAAAGCCCTAGAGCAAAGTCGTTGCACGCATCTCTAGACCTAATAACCGCCACTGACAACAACTGGCTGGAACAAGAACTGAACAAACGACTACAAATAAAGAATTATTTAGATTCTTTGAAATCTGCTAACACTTCCAAAGCCAACAGATCCAAGGCAAACAAATCGAAGCCCTTGCACGCGTCTCTGAACGAAGTGACCGACGTTGACGTGTTGCTGGAACAAGAGCTGAACAAGGAGCAACAAATTAATAAGTACCTAGAATCTATGAGATCACTCAACGAATCCAAAGGCAACAAATCTAAAGCCAACCGCTCCAGGTTCAATAAATCGAAAGCTCACACATCTAAAGCCAACATGAGTCGTGAGCTACAGAAGTTGGTAACAGAGACCGTGGAAGGCGACGCGCCGCTTCGCACCTCGAGAGTACGAAACAGTACTGTGCTACGCAATGAAAGTGACACAGATCGTAAGAAGTCGACGTCTGAGCTGTACAGCGCTCATACTCTGCCTATAAAGAAGCGCTCGTTGGTGGATGCCTCGGAGAAGGCGTTGCTTCCGCTGAAGAAGCGCGCCGTCGTGCACTCGACGCCGGTGAAGGGACGCCTGCACGTCACTATGAACGCGTCCGTGCTCGCGCGCGTGTCGCCCATACGAGCAGACGAGACGCGCTACACGGAACACGATACTTCTATTGCGTAAGTTCATTTTATTACTAAAATTTAAATTATCTTATTTTTTTGCAATTTGCCGGTAGGTGTCAGGTGTGTGCTGATCTATGATTCGCAACGGTAACAAATATCATCAATCTCCTGCCCTTATCCCGATTTATTTGTGGTCGGCGCAACATGTTTTTCTTTTATACTTCTCTATTAGTCATCATCTCGGTAGTCACTTCGTAGCCATATCATCTTTCACACAGTCCATCCATCGTTTCTTTGGTCTTCCCCTACTCGTATAGCCATCATTCTCAAAACTTTCCTGACGTCATTTCCCACATTCCATCGCTTCACATGTCTGTTACTGGCCTGCATCATCCCACTCCTGGGCAATGGCCTCTCCCCTTGACTTCCAGCTCTTTCGACGAGTTATGCGAACATAAATATAAGGAAAAGCGGTTTTTTTTCGCGACCGATTTCGTTCATTTTACCTGAAATGATAGTGGTAGGGAGATTTTGATAAATAAATATTTTTCTTGTATAACGTCAGAAAAGGCGATAACAAGTAGATATGGTATAATTTATTGCATATGGTTTCCGTACTGTATATTTACAGCATGATTACTGATGAACTCTTAAGTTAGCATTGGCCTCAAATGAAGTCAAATGTCACGATTTTATGAAATAGTCATCAATAGGGTTATTTGAACTGACAGACTTGTATTGATGATTATATATGTTACGGTCGCGAATCATATTTTTATTAACATTCAACCTGATACTGACCTGCAAATTGCGAAAAAATTGGATTTTTTTAATTTCTCTTTTTAGTTTTAAGTTTACTGCTAAAATGTCGAAATGTGGTTGTACTAAATTACTAAACGTGGGTGCCGAAACCCTAGGGGGAGTATTTCCCGAAACGTGGTATTATGTTGATGTTGTTGGGAACTAAACTTGGTTCTATAACATAAGAATGATAGTTATCCATCATGACTTGTTTACAGATTTTTGAGTAAAATTTTTTTCTGCCATATTCGTAATAATGGATCACTTAAAATAGTTTTTTTATTCATTCCAGGGCTACTCAACCAAAAGAAACAACTGAAGTGAGATCAAAGAGCACGAGAGGCACAAGGGCGAATACAGAAAACCTCGAAACAGCAATCGCGTCTGAATTTGTGAAGCCATCGCCTAGAAAGACTCGCGGGAGGCCGAGAGCGGTCAGTCCTAATGTTAAGCCAACTAGCCCTGCCGAAGAGAAAGCAAAAGCTAAGAAAGCAAGTCCTGCTAAGTCAAAAAAAACAAGTCCCGCTAAGGCTAAAAAGGCAAGTATCATTAAGACCAAACAGGCAAGTCCCGCTAAGGCTAAAAAGGCAAGTCTCATTAAGACCAAACAGGCAAGTCCCGCTAAGGCTAAAAAGACAAGTCCCCCAAAGGCTAAAAAAGCCAGTCCTACTAAACCTAAATCCAGCCCTACAAAGAAATTAGTGAGTCCTGTTCCAGCCAAAACGACACGCTCTCGCAGAAAAGATGTCTTGACGCTAGAGTCAAACACCATAAAGCGCAGATCGACATTAGTTGTCGCTAAAAAGTCTCCCGTCATGAGCCCCAAGCCGAGGGCGACGCGCAAACGAAAAGAACCGGAAACTTCGTCGACGCCTAACCCGAGTCCTAAGAAAACACGCGCGACTCGCAAGAACACGTCTGTCAAGGATGACAAGCCCAAGACACCAAAGAATACCAGAGCTAAAGTACTGAAAGCCACCGTAGTGGTCAGCAAACCTTCGCCGCAGTTGAAGCCGCGCGCTAAGAGAGGGCACGAAGACCAGACTGAACAGCAAGCGACGAGGAACACACGGAAAACTGTAAATGTGCAACATAAACAACCTGAATCTCCCAAGAAATCTCAAGTACAAACAAAATCGTCGAGTAAAACTCGAGCAACTGAAGTACAACCCAAAACTAGAGGAAGAAAGACTGTTGTGAGTGAATCTATAGACAACGCTGAAGTTGAAAAGGCTAAAGCTCAAACTAAGAAGGGACTTAAGACAGACGAACCCGCTAATAAAAAGACAAGGAGTAATAGAAAAGAGAAGTCTATTGAAGAAGCTAAACCAGTGAGAACTCGCGGCAAGAAGGTAGAGCCGCAAGAGAGTGTGGAGTCTGTGCCGAGCACGCGAGGCCGACGACGCGCGGCGAAAACTGATAGTATCGCGCCTGAAGTTAAAACTCGCAAACGCAAGCCGGACACAGCCCCAGACAATGAAGTACCTCCTAAAGTGAGGAAATCTAAGGAAGTCGCTGAAAGAGGGAGGAAGCGGGCGAACATCGTGAGCACGGATACTAAGATTACGCGGAAGAAGTCCGCGGTTAAGGAGAGTAAAGAAGACAAAGTAAGTGAGGCGCCCGTAAAGCTCACTCGCGGCAGGAAGACGGCGGAAGTGGAACCCGTGAAGGCGACGAAACAAACCGAGCAGAAAACACGAGGGAGAAAGGTGAGCTACAATTTATTATGATTGTTTTACAACAAAATTTAACAAAACACTCTTTTGTTATTGGATGTAAAGTATATTGAATGTTACATTGTAATTTCTGTTTGCAGGCAAATATTGAGAATGTTTCTGCGAACCAGGCTTCTGGGAAGCGTAAAAGACCAGCTGCCGTAGAACCATCGCCCGTGAAGGAAAGAAAGACGCGCGCCACTCGCGGCAACACTCAGCCAGAAGGTATATATTACAATAAGACTATTGCTATAATATTATTATGTCATCTTCCTGCCCTTGTTCCATGTTACTTGGGGTCGGCGCAACAAGCTTTCTTCTTCCATTTTCCCCTGTCAACCGTCACGCTTTCAGTAACTCCCCTTTCTTTCATATTCCCCACACAATCCACCAATATTTTCTTGGGTCTTCGTCTCCCACTCCATTCGTTAACATTTCTAGCATCACTCTTTTAGTCTCATGCGTTTTCTCCCTCCTCATCATATACCCATACCAAACCAAATTATATATCCTTGCATAGTATAAAACAAAGTCGCCGAAATGTCTGTAAGCGCAAAACTTCTGAATGACTGCACTAAATTGGATAATTCTTTTTTTGTTGTGTTCGGTATTGCCAGGACAAAGTTTTTAAGAAAGAAAATTTCGGAAAATTGAAAAAACAAATTGCACCCGTGCGAAGCTGGGGCGGGCCGCTAGTATATTATATAATACTAGCTTCTGCCCGCGACTTCGTCCGCGTGAAATTTCACCCTCTTAGGGGTGGAATTTCGAAAAACCCTTTCTTAGTGGATACCTACTCTTCACAAAGAACACACCCTCCAAATTTCATGTCTCTAGGAGGAGCGGTTTAGACTGTGCGTTGATATATCAACAATCAGTCAGTTTATCATTTTATATATATATATAGATACAGGCGAAATTTTTCAAGTGGGCCTGGATGGCCAAATCCGAAACTATGAGGAATAGCGAAAAGTACTCAAAGGAGTCTCGTGCTCGATTTTGATGAAAACTAAAACTGCGTCATTGGATTTTTGAAAAATCAATATTTCGAGTCAGGGATCGAACCCGTTGATTTTGAAAATAAAAACTGGCCAAGTGCGAGTCGGACTCGCACACGAAGGGTTCCGTACCACAAGGCAAAAACTCCAAAAAACACTTTTGTTGAATGGGAGCCCCCCTTAAGGGGCCGGCGAACTACGCATGAAAATGCTTATTTCATACAAACGTAATACCAAAATAATTTGTAATTCAAACATATTCTTAAGGTAGTGTGTATTTATTCCGATTGGATTACAGAATATCTAGGTTCCCAAATATATATTTTGAAAGGACTCTGATTTAGAGACGAGATATGACGAATTTCAAATTTCTATAGAAAACTTATTTTTCTCATAACTCGTCTTTAAATCAGTGTCCATTCAAAATATATATTTGGGAACCTAGATATTCTGCAATCCAATCGGAATAAATACACACTACATTGAAGAATCGGATGTGTCTCAAGATATAGCCGTAGGGCATGGCGACCTTCCTTGGGTTGATAAGGAACGGAGTGCATTTACGTATACTCCTATGATTGACTACGCCACATATTCCGCCATCGGAGGTATGGTTAAAAATTTTACTTTTTGTGAAGCTGTTAAATAGCAAAAAGAAACAAACGGTATGTGTTGCTCAGGTGGGAAAGTACATATTGAAATATTACAAAATCCTCCAAAAATATTAAGATCACTGCTAATCGGTGACCATCACAGTCAAAACATTTCTTGGACAACATACGTTCGTACAATAATGCCTTTCAAATGACATCTTTTGTTGCGAAACAGATTTCAGAAGGCCCATTTATGCCAACATTCAAAGTGCAAGGCCAAGTTTACCACCCTATTGGTTCATTATTGCCTGAAAATGACGTCTCGAATCGTTTCGCGCATCCCGTTGTTATCCAGTCCCCAGGTTCTTAGAATTCTACATCAGACGTTTCAGATCTTCGATTTTGACTACCCCGTTGTCGCTGGCATAAGCAACAGGATCCGCGTACGAAGTCGCGGGCAGAAGCTAGTTAAGAATATGTTTGATTTACAAATTATTTTGGAATTACGTTTGTATGAACTACGCATGCTCCGCCGGCCCCTTAAATATTTATTTTATTCTGTTTTTAGTATTTGTTGTTATAGCGGCAACAGAAATAAATCATCCGTGAAAATTACAACTGTCTAGCTATCACGGTTCATGACATGATGATGCCTGGTGACAGACAGACAGACAGTGGAGTCTTAGTAATAGGGTCCTGTTTTTTTAATCAAAATCAACGGGTTCGATTCCTGGCTAGAACGCACAACGTACTAATGTATTTAATTGGATAAGGAATAATACCGTATTGTTTAAAATAGCTTGGTAAATAACCCATATTTTTTTTGTAATATGTACAAGATACATTACATACATTAAAGGTACATTATGATACATGTGTGCTATATTGATTAATGCACACGCGTTTCATACGACGTTTTTCAACACACTTGCGAGGAAAAAAAAACAGACTTGTATTGTTAAATATTAACTTGTATGGAAAATGGCGCGCTGGTTTAGTTTTCTCGCGCGCCGTGCTCGCCAGCCAGCACTAGCGATGCGCGCGCCGGTGGGTGTAAATAAAAGCATCATTGACTCTCATTTTAAATATATTAATCTATGGCACAGACAAAACCGCTAAACTGCCTATAGAAAAAATATAATAAACCCAAACTAATGTTTAGACTGATCGTAGTGTTGTACGTCAAATTGTAGTTTTATTTATGGAATTAGAAAGTACTATTGACATAGAGAAATATACATTCGTTCAGTGAGAATCCGCAATAATAGAACGCCAGTCAGGGTCTTTTCCGTTTGGTTTCGGAAGGGACCCGGTATTCACCTTATTATATATCAGGTTGTATCTTGATCAAATATGATTCGCGACTACCTATAATGTATATGTATTTACAGAATTCTAGTCATTAGAATTTAATCCTTAGGTTAGATTTGTTCCTAAGAACTTTTCCATAAGAGATTTTTTCATAAGGAACAAATATAATTTAGAAAGATGTATTAATGTTTCTAATGATTATAATCCTGTAAAGAGGTACCTGTTATAGCCGCAAATCAAGGGCGCTTTCCGAATTAGCTATAATCGCTCACAGCGCTCACATCATCTCACATGGCGTTCCGATTTAGATATCACGATTATGACAGCTGAGAGTTGTCAACAATTCGGAACGCCCGTGAGCGCGCTCACAGTGCTTACTCAATGTAAAAACGATATTATTACAGTATTTCTTTGTATAAACACCACATTTCTTCTTCTTTGGTTAGGTGGCGACTATCAGCCAGAAGCACAATTTCGAAAATGCCACGTTAGTTTAATTTTATGATAAGATGCAAATCAAAACAAAACACACACTGACACATCCTCACACACACACTGTAATTGTGTTTGACGGCACGGGTGGCGCATTGGTTAAGCGATTGACTGCTGCGCTGCGTGTCGCGGGTTCGATTCCCGCATGGAACAAATATTTGTATGACCTACAAGTAGTTGTTCCGGGTCTGGCTGTTTGTGTACGTGAATTTAAATGTTTGTAAACGCACCCACAATACAGGAGAAATTCCTAGTGTGGGGCAACGTTTTTTTAAAAAAAAAAAAACAAAAATTTTTTGCCATTTTTGACAGCGGTCACGGTGATATTATTTTAGGGCATGGTCGGCGTTATCGCAAGATGGCGCATGTCATGACGTCATCTATGACGATTAACGGAACGTCGTTATCGCGCTCACGCTAATTCGGTACGGGTTTAAGCACGCTCACATCGATTATTTCCCATCTCGGAACGCAGGGCATATTTTGATCAAAATACAACCTGACACCGACCTGAAAATTGCAAAAAAACCTAAGAATTTCGCGGTCTACCACTGCGCATTCACCTTAAATTGTCTGTGGTCCCCTGCGAGTTCATTTTGCGACCAAGGACAATACAGACTATTTAAAAAAAAAATAATTAAATATAGCCCGCGGATTTTTTTCTTTTGGCATGAAGTCTCTTTGGGCGCTTTCCGAATTAGCTATAATCGCTCACATCACAGCGCTCACATTATCTCACATGCGTTCCGATTTAGATATTACGATTATGACTGCTGAGAGCTGGCAACAATTCGGAACACTCGTGAACGCGCTCACAGTGCTTACACAATGTAAAAAATATATTATTACAGTATTTCTTTGTATAAACACCACATTTCTTCTTCAGTTCTTCTTCTTTGGTTAGGTGGCGACTGTCAGCCAGAAGCACAATTTCGAAAATGCCACGTTAGTTTAATTTAAAGATGATGCAACTCAAAACAAAACACACACTGACACAACCTCATACATACACTGTCATTTTTGACAGCGCTCACGGTGATATTATTCTAGGGCATGGTCGGCATTATCGCAAGATGGCGAATGTCATGACGTCATCTATGACGATTCACGGGACATCGTTATCCTTATCGTTATCGCGCTCACGCTAATTCGGTTATTTCCCAATTCGGAACACATCGATTATTTCTCAATTCGGAACGCAGGGTTTGATGAGATTAAAAAAGCGCGCATCTCCGACTAGTAAATAGTTATCTGTGGTATTACAGCACATGTGGATTAAAGTAAAGAAAAAGCACGCGTTCGTAATACACTCCATTATGGACCTAAAAGCGGTTCAATAAGAGCCACTTTACGAGCAAGTGTGTTGAAAAAATGGTTACTGTGGGTTATTCTTAGGAGATAAACATATGCCGAATTTTATATCGATCTTTTTAAGATATACAATTCTGTAATACATTAATTTGATCTATCTCGTCAGGTTTAGCCAGCGTTTGCAATGTAAGCGCACAATAATATGTGTTTGTTACGACATCACATTACAAATCTTTCAATTTCTCGGCTTTTCTCTACTATAATATGCATGTATTATACATATAAATATTTAAATATTGCAGTTATCAATTATTTGGAATTGACTGGATCTTGTTTTAATGACTTACTAAGCTATTGTTAATCAATATTAAAATTGCATGAATTGTAAACGTTAAATGTCATTGTTCCTTATTATTTTATTTTGACTTAACATTTGCACAATCGTAAGGTTGAATATAGTGTAACAAACAAACTGTATAACATCTACCTAACCTATATTCTAGCAAATAAAGATATCATTCATTCATTGAAACCTTCCTCTTAAACCACTCTATCTATTGCTGAAAACTGCATTCAATTCCGTTGCGTAGTTTAAAAGATCTAAGTTAACAGGGGTGGGAGCGACTTTGTTTTATACTATATAAAGATATAATACGAGTAATATAGATTTATACTATGTAAAGATATAATACGAGTAATATAGATTTATACTATGTAAAGATATAATACGAGTAATATAGATTTATACTATATAAAGATATAATACGAGTAATATAGATTTATACTATGTAAAGATATAATACGAGTAATATAGATTTATACTATGTAAAGATATAATACGAGTAATATAGATTTATACTATGTAAAGATATAATACGAGTAATATAGATTTTCTGTCACTGGCGCCAGTTTCAAACTTACTCATTTCTTAATTCTCGCCACACAAATCCATCTCAACATTCTCATCTCATTTTATGAGTTATCAATCTTACTCTTCGTCGTATCGGTGATTCCATTATATTAATGTTTTGTAAGCTTCAACTAGGATTTGGCCACTTCGACAGCGCTAGCGTTGGCCTCGCGAAGGTCTTTCATAGTGCTGGTGTTTTTGCACAGAGTGCACGACAAGAGGTGAGGCTTCGTTTGTGATGTGGCTCCACAGTCACACTGTGGCTATTAATCAAAAACCACAGTTTAGAAACGACAAAGCTAATAATATCTCTGGTGAGTGTTTAGCGCAAGTAAAAGGTATACTGTTCTAATTGCCTCTAGCCTCTAGTCTTCCGTTAAAAATGGCAGATTAGAGTTTGTGTAACGTCTGTTTTTGTGTCGTCAGACTGTGCGGCGGGCCGCAGCCGCCGGAGATAGCGAGCGTTCGTCGTACAACATGAACTACAGTACAAAAACATAGTTTACTTAAATAAGGTGAGACATAGGATTTGCTATTCATTCCAAACAAAAATGTAACTCAAAAATGTTTATTAAATATATTTCCTTACAAAGTATACTATAGTTTACAGTCCTTATCACAATGACATAAAGTTCACATTAATAACATTCTATTATTTACACAATAACTTGTTTGTTTCAGGTGTGCAGACGCCGTGCGTTATATTTTGTGAAGAATTTTTATTAAGAGTATTTTGAATGTTCTAGCGTTCCTCCGGGACATTGTGTTCAATGCATATGTTTCTGACAATATTATGTACAAAGTATGAAATAATAGTTAATATCCAGGTGATTTCTATTCATACGAACCATAGTCGGCAACGTATCTATTATGGAATATATTCCAATCGAATAGTTTATCTGACACTGATGATGTGCAAACAGCATGAATATTTTAGTAAAATTGAACTTTATATTGTTACAATAATGTCTCCGTGTTCGTACATACTTGATATCGTTCCACATTTACAATGGTGCAGTTCGGTTGTCACGCATGCGCGCTACAGTTTGTGTCCTGTTGGCAGTAGCCCAGTACACTTGGTAGTCCATACCTAGCTTAGCTTAGCACATTAACGTTTAACAATGCACAAACGGCTTCCTCTTTGAATCCTCACCACCAATCATGTTAGCTTCAACTTATTTATAATTATGATTTAAGGTCTTCTTATTGTTAGTTTTTTCTTATTTTACTAGTGTGACATCAACTGTAACGTACAGTTGCTTTTATAGTTGTAGTGATATTTTACTGTAACAGGATTCAGTTAAGAAATCCTATGGAATAAATTTAATTTGATAACATAGTTGGTGCCAGGTGAACGCACATTATGTTCAGAATGTTTGGTACTCTTGAATTCATTTATGTTTATCTCAATTCCCCGGTTTCTTGTCTCGTGATTTTATGTCATTTGACGGCCAAAAAGATTTCACATTACTGGAACATGATAATGCAATGATAGCATTATATCGGGAACAAAGTATATCGATTAAAAAACGACAGTTTTAGATATAGATCGACACACGTCAAAATTATTATTAATATGAGAAGTGGAATTGATATTTTAAAATATTGTTGCATATAATGATCATCTTTTAATAAATACATTTGTGAATTATGTATGGTTGATTTTATTTCTTATCTTTAAGGAACATTAGATTCATTTCTGCATTGCGAGCTCACTCTTTTGTGTCACTAAGGGTCAGTTCACACCGAGACGCGACGCACGCGACGCTGCACGCACACTATAAAAGAGTGACTCAAAATATACTTTATTTTCTACACGAAAAGGTACACATTGCATTGTGAGAGTTCAGGCACAGCGCGACGCCGCGAGGCACAGCGCGACGCCGCCGTGGCGACTTGTCTCTACTATTTCCGTCCAGACTTCGTGCAGAATTGATGCTGTACGGTCGAGTGATCGAGTGATATTATAATGATAGACTGGGATCTTGTTATAATCGGACTTCTTGCAGAAGAGGCAGAGGAAGAAGAATACAAAAATAAAATAAAAAAGAAGACATCACACAGGAGTATTTGGGTGCATAATTTATGGAGAAATAGATTAACCATACCTTGGCTTATGACCACATTGCCAATTATCCAGAATTTTTTTATGATTATTACAAAAAGTTTCAAAACTTATTGAATTTGTTGCGGCTATACATAGAAAAACAAAAAACTAATTACAGACCCACTATCTCGATCGAAGAGCGGTTATCTCTGCCTTAGGCAACTAATGTACCTACTAAGAGTTTGTAGTCTAAAAGAGTACACACTCTTTTTCTTTGGCTTTTTTACAAATAGGAGTACATAGCTGCACAAAAAAAATAACTTTCCGATTCAATTTTTCTTACCGGCCTAGGACGAAGTGGCCGGATTTTTAATGTGCGTGTGGATTGAGAGATCTTTTCGAAAAACTCTTCCAATCCCAACCAAATTATAAGAGGATTTAGGAAATAATTGTGAAAACTTCATGGTAAGGTATAAAATTTGTGAAACCTAAACAAAGAAAGTTAGAACTCATTAACTGGATTTCTCAATCTGGACAACTGAAGAAAAAGCCATAACGCGTATCCAAGAATATACTGCCTATGTGTTTATAATTTGCATTTTAAATTGTGAAGGATTTGTGAAAGCTGCTAAACAAAATTTCGATTCGTTTCAAAGCCACTTTGAAGATTTATAACGGTTTATATGGATCACTCAGAGTGGACAATTTTCAATTGAGTGATCTTGTAAAACACGACCTAATACTGAAAAAGTATGAATAATTATCATGTTTATTGCAAATTATGCTTCTGGGAAAATTTGTGAAACAAAAATCGTGATTGAAATGTTACTGGTTCAAGAGAAAATGAAAATCTTGTTTTTTGTTGATCGTCCCAACTGAGAGATCATTATTTTGAACTATATTTAATAAACCAAAACTTATAGGTAGAAGGTAGATACATCAGAAATTGTGAAAAAATTTCTACTAAAATTTTACGAATCAGTCGTCCCTGTAAGTGTTATACTTAAAAAGATAAATCATTTTTTACAATCCTTGAGGAAAACGTTGAGTAGGGTGACCATATCGCCGGTCGGAATCATTACCGGTACAATTCAAATTATGATGCTCTTTAAACGTTTTTATACAAGTAATTTGTGTCTGGTTTCACTACATAATTTAAATACTTAATATAAAATTACGTTTTGAAATGACAAGTTTCTGCAAAGTTAGGTACTGTATGTGTAGTGCTCTTACTAAGGAATTCTAAGTTCGTAATTCTAATTCTAAGTAATTCTTACACACAAAAAGTTCAGAAATTTTAAGGTAACCAAAAAAAAAGTAACTTTTTAAATTTAAACTTTTTTTAATTTCACTCATAATTACATATAAAAGCCCAAAAGCCAAAAGTGGAAGTGGGTGGTTGGAGGCCAAAAGTTCTAGGAACATAATCGAGTATTTATTAGTATTATTCCTAAAGTCACATATTGTAAGGTCATGTTCAAGATTCTGCTAAATTAAAATGTCATACACGAATTTTAATGAGTGTTGGGTGCTGCAATGTTTAAAATTAAACTAATCATGAACGTCATTTTCAGATTTCATTGTCAGTAAGTCTTTTAAAATGGAAACAAAATATTATTTTTTTTCTAATCTTTGAGCGCCCGTAGCTCGAAAAGCCGCAGGGGTACAATAACATTTCTTTGTCATTTCTGTTTGAGAATGACGTGTTCTTGAATACCTACTAAGTTTTATTTTGACCCAAGCACGCATTACATACCCTCCCATACAAAAAAAAACACATTATATTTTTTTTCTCGGAAATAGTAAGTTTTTTTAAAAAACGCTACTAAAAAAAGTTGTTTGTAATCAAAAGAGGAATACGTAAAAAAAAAAATCAACTCAAAATATACACACTGACTCACATCGATTCCTATGTCCATAGTTTTGCCAAAGTGAACCAGTGTGCGTCGTGTTGCCAACGTAGACACGTCCCACTGCGCCGCGCGGCGTCTAGCTGCGCAGCGAGGCGTCGTGTTGCCAACGTAGACACGTCCCACTGCGCAGCGAGGCGTCGTGTTGCCAACGTAGACACGTCCCACTGCGCCGCGCGGCGTCTAGCTGCGCAGCGAGGCGTCGTGTTGCCAACGTAGACACGTCCCACTGCGCAGCGAGGCGTCGTGTTGCCAACGTAGACACGTCCCACTGCGCCGCGCGGCGTCTAGCTGCGCAGCGAGGCGTCGTGTTGCCAACGTAGACACGTCCCACTGCGCAGCGAGGCGTCGTGTTGCCAACGTAGACACGTCCCACTGCGCCGCGCGGCGTCTAGCTGCGCAGCGAGGCGTCGTGTTGCCAACGATTTTACGATGCGCTTTGCGACGTTGGGATGCGTCTCGCGGCGTCACTGGCCTCTTCCAGTATCGTCGCGTCGCGTCTCGGTGTGAACTGACCCTAACTCTGGAAGAGCCACGATCAGGGATTTTAATTTTGATAACACAAAAATCAGTCGCTAATTAGTCGAAATTTGTCGTCAAATATCAGAATTTGTCGGTCACTGGTTCAAAAGATATAAGGGTTTATAGGTGTAGGTATATTCCAAGAGCTAGATCGAAGAGTTTACGAAAAAACTTCGATCTAGCTCTTGGACTATACTTTACTAATTGAACTCATTATATCTCGTAAACTAAGACCCGATTAAATCTGTGACTTGGCGACTGATTCCGACTAAATGGCGACAAAATATGGGAGAAAACAGATCTTCGCTAGGTGCCCTAGTTTTTGAGATATAAATGTGGCCCTGCTGGGGAGACTCTCCAGATCGGCCACCTATAAACCCTTATATCTTTTGAACCAGTGACCGACAAATTTCGATTAATTAGCGACAAATTTTTTGTGTTATCAAAATTAAAATCCCTGATGGTGGCTCTGCCAGAGTCAGTGACATCATCCTTTTAATTACACAGCGGCCGTTCACACGCTGTTCTGTACGATATTTTACTTTAAACAGTTGGGATTACACGCCACAATCCCGCTGTTCATACGGTTAAAAACAAATGTAGTATAAAATCGCAATATCATTCTAAAATTACACTCTAAAATATCGTACTGATCAATGCTGTGTGGTGGACCTCAGAGGTTATTTAATGTGTCTGGTGTAGACCGTGTGCGGATTGTAGTATAGCCGTACAAAGATATTTTAGCGCGTGGCTGAAATTGGAACTAACGCCGTCGTCTCGTTGCACACAAATATTTACCGCCAGCGCCCCCCGCATGAGCTCGCCGCACCCCGACGGCTACGCGGGCGCCTTGAACTTGACGGGGTTGGAGATGCGGAAGATGTTGGGCAGCAGCGCGGCCAGCGCCGCGAACAGCGCGGGCGCGGCCCCCGGCGGCAGCGCGAAGTGCAGCGTGCGCAGCTCGGCGCCCCCCCAGCCGGCCGCCTCCAGCACGAAGCCCTTCACGCACTTCAGCACCAGCTCCGCGCGCCGCACGCACCACGCCGCCGTCATCTCCTGCGCACGACCACGACACGCGCTTACGACTGAGACCGCTCAGAGTAGGCCCGTATTATTAAACGTTCCTCAACGACGTACTCGAGTGCGTTATCATTTCATACGCCATTATTACGATATCAGCATCTCAAGATCATTGCTAATTAATAAACACATGAAAACAGCATCTCAGTTACCAAGCTTAGCTCCTCGAGACGCTGTACTTGAGGGCTTGATCTCGTGTACGATTACGTCACATTGACCGAAGTTTAGAATTACATTCATCACATTTCGTTCTTGATGGTTCTTGCTATGTCGTAAGATTTATTGAAATACTTGTATTTTGTTAAAATTTTAATGAATAGCGCTGTATCACGTTTATAGAGTATAGTTCGGATGCGCCCCGATCACACGAACCTCCGCCAGCTCGGTACCGGGTCCCATCGTACCCAAGAATGAGGAAGACTACAATACTACAAAATAAATCAAGTCGCCAAGCAAACAAATCCACCACTGGTTATAACAAACTAACCATCGATTTGTGTATAATTATTTTTATTTTAACGTAAGTATACCTCGGACATTTCATGTCTCAGCAGCAGCGGTATCGATATGCTGGTGATGTCGTTGCTGCACGCCGCCTTCAGAATGTTGCGCAAGCCGAGGATGGCCGGGTGACGCGATGTGATGTCGCCTGCAAATATTAACACTTCATGTTTTCTAGGCTACTTATTTTGATTAAAGCGCCTTTAGTTTATAAAGCGCGCTTCACCAATTCTTGTTATCATGAATGCACAAGCGAGTTTAAACCAGTTTGCTACCTTAATATAGATATAAATTACAGGATGCGGATCCGAGACCTGTAATATTGAACTTTATCCAGTTAACAATACGGTGCTAAGTCGCTTGGAAAATTGGAATGTAGACATTGTAAGCTACATTATCAAAAATTACTCGATGAAAGTAACTGAAAATACGGAATCATTAAGTCTGTGATAAGCACTTTATAAAGTCATGGAGATTAAAATTGTTTATCAAATTGATTCCCAAATTAAGTTGTCCGTATAATCGAACCACAACTGTCATTCGTTGTATGTTGTTGGCTATAAAACATTAAATTGACGCAGTGTCTCAATTTGAAACAATTAATTTCTGTGACTGAACGAGTCCAATTTCGAGAAGTGAACTGTTCCACATTCCACTGTTTTGTTGAACAAAAATGTGTGTGTTTCGTTGTGTTTTGGTACTTGTTGACAGGCCTACACTGTCATCCCATACCTAGAGTGCGCGCAAAATAAGCCTGCGCGCGGCCGAAATAAGAAATAATAAGCCTGCGCGCGGCCGAAATAAGAAATAATTGTTTGCCGCTATCTGGACGTTTATTTCTGGTGTCAAGAGAGTGTGCTGTGTTCCGTGTTTTATAAAGTAAATAATTGCCATCATTACGCCGTAAGTGATTAAAAGTGCTGGCAGGGATATAATCTTAAAGTCAAACGTCGCGCGCAGACTTATCTTGCGCGCACTCTATTAGCACCCACCGGATCGGAGCGAGGAGTCATCGACGATGAGGTGGAACACCACATGCACCTCGGCCAGGTTGCTGTGCTTGGTGATGAAGATGTCTCCCGTCTGCAGGTTGCGCTTCGTTCGGAACCTTGAGCCGTTGTTGTTGTTGTTGGCTGAACTGGAGCCATTGGAGACGTTCTCTGCTTGTTCCTTCACGCGCTGCTTGTTGCGCCGTTCCACCTGCGTTGATGGAAAGTAAAGAAGAATAGAAGGTATAGTTTGGAAACAGTCTTCCAAAAGTATGAACCCCGAGGTCTTGGCGACTAGGCTGCCTATTCTAGCGTTTTAGTAGGGTAACAGCAGTCACTGACACACCTACGAGTACATTTAGTAGGGTAACAGCAGTCACTGACCCACCTACGAGTACATTTAGTAGGGTAACAGCAGTCATTGACCCACCTACGAGTACATTTAGTAGGGTAACAGCAGTCACTGACCCACCTACGAGTACATTTAGTAGGGTAACAGCAGTCACTGACCCACCTACGAGTACATTTAGTAGGGTAACAGCAGTCACTGACCCACCTACGAGTACATTTAGTAGGGTAACAGCAGTCACTGACCCACCTACGAGTACATTTAGTAGGGTAACAGCAGTCACTGACCCACCTACGAGTACATTTAGTAGGGTAACAGCAGTCACTGACCCACCTACGAGTACATTTAGTAGGGTAACAGCAGTCACTGACCCACCTACGAGTACATTTAGTAGGGTAACAGCAGTCACTGACCCACCTACGAGTACATTTAGTAGGGTAACAGCAGTCACTGACCCACCTACGAGTACATTTAGTAAGGTAACAGCAGTCACTGACCCACCTACGAGTACATTTAGTAGGGTAACAGCAGTCACTGACCCACCTACGAGTACATTTATTGACAGATTCTAGCATTTTTAATTAAAACAAACGGTCAAGTGCGAGTCGGACTCGCGCACCGAGGGTTCTATACTCATTTGTAGGTATGTAACTACAAAAAACGGTTTTCGGATTTTTTCCTTGCATTGCTTCTTGCCAAATTTCATGATTCTAGGTCACCGGGAAGTACCCTATAGGTTTTGATTCCCTTGCGAGTGTCAAAATATGCGGCATAGACGGAACATAAACGCCCGTATCTTTTGATTGCGTTGACTTAGAAGTTTGATTTTTCACTGCTTCAAGGGTTTTCAGCCCTGAGTATTTGATATTAATTTCAACTTGATAACTCCACGCGTTCCTGAGAAAAGGTTCTTGACAGACGGGCAGACTGACGGACAATGAAGTGATCTTATAAGGGTGGCGTTTTTCCTTTTAAGGTACGGAATCGTAAAAACGGAAATAGAGCCCATTAAGTCCTGAATCGACCTACCGTGATCCCATTTTTTTGACTAATTGAAGACAATACATAGTTGATTGTTCGGAGTCCTACGAAGATATATTAAGGACAGAGAAAGACTGCTATGCTGCTAAAAACGGTTGCGTTTTAGCACGCCAATAGCAGTAATTTCCCTTTCCTTTTCCCTTTAGTCGTTGGGCTATAGTAACAAGTGAATTAAATAATTCAAATTCAAATTAATATTTGTAACCACTGTCTGAACAAAGATAGGTAGCTGAAGATAAATCACACGTAGTGTCGTGACATGACACGTATCATCCTGCAATTCAAAAATAAAATGTGCACCTTCCCGAAGAAAAGTGATTCGGAGAATCATCGTGTTTCCGAACTATCACGAACATCGTGACACAGAGTAACCCCCTAACGGTAGTACAAAACTTGGAAGACTATGTTTACAAGATTTGTACTACAGCGCTTTGTAGTAGTGCACCCTACGATTCCTACGAATAATAAAAGCCAGGAAGCGTAATTGTGAACAAAATCAACGAGAAATTCTTCACTAAATACAGAATTAACTCGAGTATTCGAACGAAAGAACACACATGCAAATGCCAATCATCTGCGCTCGCGTAACGAGTTGTAAACAAAACAGATAATGGTAATTGGTTTGCGCGCCTCGCGTAGTCGCGTGTTGCAGTGTGCGATGCGTGGACGATGTTATGCATTATGTGTGAGAGGATAAGTAAGTCATTATAAAATGATCGTATTTTTGCACTATCTATATTATTTGGATTAATTGGTAGTAATTTAAATAAAACATTCTTGAATATACTTATTTAAAAGTTTGAGATTCGAGTGTTTTTACAAGCTTTTACAGCTTGCACTGTTCGCGTATGTACCTATGTAAGTTGTCTGTCAAAATTTGCAAACCATTTTTCGACCATTTGTTGGTATCCGATTGAGCTGAAATTTTGCATACACCTTTAGTTCTGGTAACAATACAATGTGCAATACTAAATTCTTTCAATACTAATTTCAATATGGCCGCCGCTCCAAGATGGCGGATTACATATTTTTTCTCAACCCCCTTAATATGGGTATCAAATGAAAGGGCTTGAAGAGTAGAAAACGATAAAGTAAATAACATCACACTAAATTCAATATGGCCGCCGCTCTAAGATGGCGGTTTACATTTTTTTCAATCCCCTTAATATGGGTATCAAATGAAAGGGCTTGAAGAGTAGAACATGATAAAGTAAATAACATCACACTAAATTCAATATGGCCGCCGCTCCAAGACGGCGGATTACATATTTTTTCAATCCCCTTAATCATCATCTGCCTAGCCTTTTCCCAACTATGTTGGGGTTGGCTTCCAGTCTAACCGGATGCAGCTGAATACCAGTATTTTACATGGAGCGACTCCTATCTGACCTCCACAACCCAGTTACTGGGTAATACGATACTCCTTGGTAAGACTGGTTGTCATACTTTCGGGCTTCTGACTACCCGTAACGACTGTCAAAGATCCACGAATGACAGCCGGGACCAACGGCTTAACGTGCTTTCCGAGGCACGGAGGGGTCTCGGTATGTAAACATGTACACCCATCCACAAACCAACCGCGGCAAGCGTAGCTTAACCTGATCGATCGACCTGTGCGCCTTAATATGGGTATCAAATGAAAGGGCTTGAAGAGTAGAAAACGATAAATTTAGTAACATCACACGAAATTCAACATGACCGCCGCTCCAAGATGACGGATTAAAAAAAGTTTTATAAAAGTTCAGTGGTTTCCTGCAAAAACCGAAGTCATAACAAAAACTTCGTATCTCATGGAATCACTTACCATAATTATGTAAGTAAAAGTATTTTACTGTAGGTACTCGTATGTGTCTTTAAAATCATGAAAAACAACAAATCGTAAAATATTTTTTGCTTTTAATACGTTATTTTTGTTTTCAAATATAAATACATTGCTCCTTTACCACTACCTAAGTATGTCGCTATGTGACTGGACAAGCAATGTAAAAATTACAAAACGAAACTTTATTTTTGCGGAGCGTTGCATAGTACAGTCAAAAGCAAAAGTAGATGATCAAAATCAGAAATTCAATACTAATGAACGGAGTTCGCGTCAGAACTGTGTGGCGTCGAAGTACTACTACTTAGAATACTTACTACGTAGAATACTTTTGAATCACTTCGACGCCACACAGTTCTGACGCGAACTCCGTTCATTAGTATTGAATTTCTAACTTTGATCATCTACTTTTGCTGTTGACTGTCCAGCCGCTGTGTCCTGCGGCGAGATAGTGATGTGGTTGTGAACATCCACTAACGTAGGCTATCGACAACTATGTCGATTGCCCAACGAATATATTGCTATTGTAGTAAATTTTTCGATTTGTCAACCGTTTTATAACCCGGTTAGAAGACCTGAAAAGATGACGTTTAATTGTATGATTTGCAAGTGTGTGCGCGACTTTGTATCTATTGATTTTACTGAACTACATGTGTAGTAGCGGCGCGGTGGTGGGGCCAACCTAGCGACATCGGCGGGTTCTGATACATTTTCAACTACCGGGCATATCTCTTATATCTATGGTTCACAGTGTGGACGAACTGGACTTTTTTTCGATTATTCCCGAACAGTAATACTCCTGTCGTTCACAGTGTTGACGACAAGGCGTTACTGATCGGGAATATTCGATTAGATCTCATTATCGAGCGTATTTCCGAAGTTAGACGATGATTCTCGAAGAGCATACTTTTCTTCGGAAAGCTTACCTGACACGTTCACTTACCGGTCCCTGCACCTTCTCGCTGATGTCCCGCAGCTGGTGCTCCACGTCGGCGAAGTGATGCTCCGTGCTGCGTGCCGCCGCAGTGAGCAGCAGCGAGGTGGGCGGCGCCGGGCGGCGCGGCGGGCTCTCGGCCAGCAGCACCACGCCCGCCAGCTCCGCCGAGTACAGCGACAGCGACGTCTGCAGGCGCCGGGACGAGTCCGAGGGGCTGCACGGGCCGCAAATGCATAGAGTGTGCATACACACGAAGGACACGCGTGGACGACAGAGGCAACTGCAATCGTCGACGGCTGCCGCCGACATGCGTTGAAGGCTGTCGCCGACTTGTGTCGACGGTTGCAGTTGCTTCTGTCGTCGACGCGTGTCGCTCGCTAATAGGCCGCCGCACGTCAAATGAAGCCGTCTGGAGTCACTATTTGAGCTAGTAGACTATCCTCGTCTTCTTCGTGTCTGCACGATCGTTTATTAAAGTTGTGTGTTTATTGACGTTTTGTTGGCCCAAAACTTTGCCTTATTCACGGCGTCGTCGGTGGCAGCGCAGAGCTCACTTAGACTATATGCTGGCATTTCACTTACATATTTGTTAAAATCTCAACATACAACTTCGCGTTACTTGGGTAATACAAAATATACCGTACTGTTAGCTGCATCTCCAACCTATACCCCTCCGGCCAGCCCGGAGTATGACGTGATCGAGTCGATATAAGACGACGCGCAGTGTGCCCATAGGCTCATTCCCCCGAAGTCCGTGGCGCGCGCTTTACTATTATTCCCCATTTGTTCACTTAATTAATAACTCTTCAATTTTGTATCTTAATTATTTTGATTAAAAAGAAGTACTTACCTACTTCATTTGTTAAACTTTTAATCTCTTGATTATTCTTTCATTTTAATTCAATTCCTAAAACTATGATTATTGGATTGCGTCGAACACGAAACATTGCTTTTGAAACTTGAGCATTACGGACTTGGAAAACTTGCGCTCAGTTTAGTTAGTTCTTATTTAAATGAAAGACAATAACAAGTTCAAATAAATTGTGTCAATTCACTTGGTTTAATAGTAAAAGTTGGTGTGCCACAAGGCTCGATATTTGGTCCTTTCCTCTTTTTAGTGTATATTAATGATCTACTCCATTTATTAAAAAATCAACCACAAATGGTGTTATTTGCTGATGACACTTCCTTAATTTTTAAGGTAAATAGACGTGCTACAAATTTTGACGACGTAAATAATGCCCTACTGCAGGTCCAAAATTGGGTCACTGCTAATAATTTAGTATTAAATGGAATAAAACTAAGTGCATGAGATTTTCTTTACCAAATGTCAAGGGTAGTGATTGTGATATAATATTGAATCAAGAGAAACTAGAATTCGTCGATAAAACTGTTTTCCTAGGGATCACGCTCCACTCAAGGCTACAAGGGGGTCCTCATTTAACATCTCTTGCAGGACGGCTAAGTTCAGCAGCCTATGCTGTCAGAAAAATCCCTCAATTTACTGATGTAGATACCGCGAGACTAGTCTATTTTAGTTACTTTTATAGTATCATGTCTTACGGTATTTTACTTTGGGGACGGGCTGCAGACATCGATTCTATTTTTATTCTGCAGAAAAGAGCAATCAGAGCCATATATAATCTCTGCAGGCGCGATTCTCTATGGGAACTGTTTAAGGAAATTAACATCATGACGGTGCCTTGTCAATATATCTACGAAAACATCATATATGTAAGGAAAAAATTACATCTTTTTAGTAAAAAGAGGTAATTATAGTAGGTACTAGAAATAGGGACCTATTAGTTCAAACAGGTTTCAGACTGGCTAAAGTAGATTCATCTTTTATGGGGTACTGTTTAAAATGTTATAATAAAATACCTCCCCACATTCTTCAACTGAATGAGACAAAATTCAAGTCTTGTATAAAACGCACACTATGCAGTCAGGCATATTATAAGTTAGGGGATTACATTGCTGACCAAAATGCCTGGCTCAATGCTAGTCCTGCTCCACAACCACAACTTATTGATTAACACTTGAAACTACTGTTGGAGCTGCTGAAGATTGTAAGACTATCTTTGCATTGTATAAACTCAAGTTCCTTTGTATTGTATAATTGCATAGCACAGATGTGAGTTCTATGTACCCTATAGCTACCATTTACCGGGTAATAATACCTATGTCTTTCATTGGCTTGGATGTGCCGTGGCGGCTGATAGTATGTCATGCTCACTCAAATGCCTCGCTGACGGTGGCGTGTGTTGGATCATTTAGCTCCTTTCAAAATGGTTGAGCTGAATGGTGCTGATCTATGCGTCATGTTCGTGAACGGGCGCCGTCTGTTGGGGCTGGTCATCACTTAGCTGCCTCGGCTTATTTTTAACTAGCTGTTCCCCGCGGTGTCACACGCTGCGCGGCTCCTAAGGGTCGTAGCCTATAGCCTTCCTCGATAAATGGCCTACCCAATACTAAAAGAATCATTCAAATCGGACCAGTAGTTCCAGAGATTAGCGCGTTCAAACAAACTCTGCAGTTTTATAATATTAGTATAGATTATTTTATTTTTGGATTGTTGTACTCTGGACGCTTTTAACGCGTAGGTCTTTTTTATTTTTTACATCGTTCTCACATTATATAACAATAATCGGTCAGGCAGGGGCGATAGTTTTTCCATAGTCCTAGATAACCAGTTCAGTTTAGCCACCCAAACCCATAATCCAATATTTTTGCTCGAAATTACTTACGATCTTGTTAGAATGTCGGGCGAAACCTCTAATAGCCAATCGCGAGCCCAAACTTAGCACGCGAGATCTCGAGATGCCAATCTCGACTCTAGATTACATTCCCTATCTGAGAATACTAAAGAAATACGTACTTGTCAACTTGTTCAACGGCGCACAGATCGAGCAGGTCCATGGCGACAATGCGGATGTTGTGCGTCTGCTTGAGCTGGCTGCCCAGGTGGATCGTGAAGCTCTCCTCCAGGTGCGCGGCCGGGCCAGGCTGGCCACGCTGGCCAGGCTGGCCCGCCTCGGGGGAAAACGTGGCCAGGGGCGAGTTGCTGCGACAAACTGATTTTGTAACTATGTACAGTCAACAAAGGAGTTAAGTATACAGGAGCGTCGGATATTGTTGAAGTTTACTAAGAAACCGATCGATATTCTCGAATAAAATTTTAGTTTATTAATAGAAAATAAACAGCTCATTTATTAAATTAAATTTCAGTCCAGAACATCCATCGGTTTCTTAGTAAATTTCAACTATATCCGACGCTCCTGTATACTTAACTCCTTTGTTGACTGTACGTCCGGGATTCGAAAGGTTGGATCTTTTGGCGCATGAATGACATTGTTAGGGGGGGGGGGGGGGCGTTGCGTAACGATCTCTTATTACTACTTGTTGTAGTCTATACTTGAAGGAGTACACCTACTTGATGCCTGATGTTGTCCATTATTTCTGTGTCATGTTTGCAGACCGCTCAGACTGCCCTCTACTAAACTACTGGCGAGACTTAGTTATAGATGCTGTTAAGTGACATGTTTCTGTGTGTTTTTTCTGTGTGCTAACTAATATAGCTGTAAGATTATAAAGTGTAGCGGTATCTACAAACGCCACATGCGAACTACGCGTTATACTGACGTCACACAAAATCATGCATCTCGCAAGCAGAGTTTACCGCGTACCGCTAGCATCGTCGCTCACGTAACTAATACTCCTATCTCATTTTTTAGCTGATTTGGGTTGGGACAGCTACATTTTTCCTTTGTGATTCTGTACCTACATTGTTGCCTTTCAAAATGGTTATAGTTTGAGATCAAATAACATAGCGGTACGACGGTTAATGAAAAGTGTAAAGAATCACGAATAGAAAAGTGTGGTTGTCCTGACTCAGATCAGCTAAAAAATGTGAAAAATGAGATAGGACTTTTAGTCATGCGAGTGACGATATACAACGGCCCGACATGAATCATCGTTCAGTTGCCCGCCAGACACAACACCCGTCTGGTCGGAGGATCCTCCCTTTTTTATGGAGGATGAGTGAACTTTACATCTTGTTCCTCATAATTCTTTATACAGCAATAAATTTCGTAAATAGATGGGGAACACCCAAATATTCCGAAATAATTTATTCCGAATTTCGATGTTCCGATATTCAAAAGTCCGAATTTCATAATACCTAAGAATTATAATGTCAATTAATAATTAATTAATAGTTTAAAAAACACTAGAAAAACACGCTTTTATAAATGCACGTAAAAAAGTAATTTAAAAAAATTAAACCGACTTCAAAAAGAAATGAACTCAAAATTATGAAATAACTTTAATTTCGGAAGTCGGTGGCAAAAAACTAAAACTAAAGTACAGATCCCAAGACACCGACTTCCGAAATTAAAGTTATTTCATAATTTTGAGTTAATTTCTTGTTGAAGTCGGTGTAATTTTTTTAAATTACTTTTTATTTCATAATTTTTAGTTTTTGCACTAGAATTTGACCAAGGTTTTGAGATATTTTCCCTTTTACACTACACCCGTAGCTCGTATCAATAAGCCAGGCCGTCACACTTACACGTATTAGTCCATATCTTGAAAATTACTGAATCGATTTTGATGAAACTTGCACTGTTCCCTAAGTTGAAGTAAACGTAAGCCAATACAGAAAAAATGGTCACGATCCGATTAATAGTTTCGGAGATATGCGTGGACAAACATACATACATACGTCTATGAAATTTTGTATATTTGTTTGGAAGCCCTAATAGATTGTCATATGTGAATATAATGCAATTCCAATAATATTACATACATACGTGTCGAATTGATAACCTCCTTTTTTTTGAAGTCGGTAAAAACAAAAATTCCATCATGAAGTTCCAGTTCATATCTTCCGGCTCCTTCATCAGATCAGTTCGGCAGTACCATATCATTGTATTGTCATCAGAACTACATACAGCTGCCAATTTTCATTACGCTACGACCCTTGGAAGATGGTTAAATTAGTTACCTTAGATTCCATTACATAGTTAAGTAGTTACATACAGGTCGACCTAATAAAAGCGTGTATCGGGGCCCCGTCGACATATTATGCAAGAGCGAGCGAAGGGCACTCCGAGGTTAGGTTTTGTTAGGTTACTGTAAACCCTATACACATAAAAAAAGTAATTTAAAAAAATTAAACCGACTTCAAAAAGAAATCAACTCAAAATTATGAAATAACTTTAATTTCGGAAGTCGGTGTCTTGGGATCTGTATTTTAGTTTTTTGCCACCGACTTCCGAAATTGAAGTTATTTCATAATTTTGAGTTGATTTCTTTTTGAAGTCGGTTTAATTTTTTTAAATTACTTTTTATTTCGTAATTTTTAGTTTTTGCACTAGAATTTGACCAAGGTTTTGAGATGTTTTCCCTTTGACACTACACCCGTAGCTCGTATCAATACGCCAGGCCGTCACACTTACACGTATTAGTCCATATCTTGAAAATTACTGAACCGATTTTGATGAAACTTGCACTGTTCCCTAAGTTGAAGTAAATGTAAGCTAATACACACGTCACGTCACGATCCGATTAATAGTTGCTGAGAAATGCGTGGACAAACATACATACATACATACATACATACATACATACATACATACGTCTATGAAATTTTGTATATTTGTTTGGAAGCCTTAGTAGATTGTCATATGTGAATATAATGCAATTCCAATAATATTACATACATACGTATCGAATTGATAACCTCCTTTTTTTGAAGTCGGTAAAAAGGGGCCCCGCGAAGCTGGGCTCCGTCGAAATAGGATGCAAGAGCGAGCGAATGACAATACAAATACCTTTACCGTGCATCGAAGTCAAGTAGTATCGCAGTGAAAATCTTTTGGGGTAACGTGCATCGAAGTCAAGTAGTATTGCAGTGAAGATCTATCGCGGTAACGTGCATCGAAGTGTAGTGGCGTCGCAGATACGTTCTTTCACAGTAACATGCATCGCAATTTTGTAGCATCGTATTAGCATTTATCGATATTTTGTGCATCGAAATTCCGTATTCTACTCGTATATTTGTGTTGCTATTCAGTTTTACAAGGCGTTTTTATTTCGGAATTTTAATTAATCGGAATTCGTATTTTTGATGTTTCGAATTATCATTAATTTGGACTTTTTGTTAATCGATCTATTGAAACTCGGTACTTTGAGAATAGTAATTATAAACGTTAGGAATATTGAAATTTCGGAATTATAAAAATAGGATGAATGGTAAATTGGAGTTATTATATTAGGAATATTGAACCATTCGGAATTATGAAAATCGGTGTTTTGAAATTCGTATTTGTGACTGTCGGAATAAAGTTTTTCGTATTTATGTAGTGTACCCAAATAGATGATTTTATTTATTTATATTCTGTATATCGTTTGTTGGAGATCCTTAATAATTAAATACCTGGGTGTATTAAGAGCCGAGGTGCTCTGGTACTCCTCGAGCGTGTTCATGAGCCAGGCGCGGTGCTGCGCGCGCTGCGTCTGCCTCAGCGCATCGAGCTGTGAGCCCCAGCGACCGGCCACCAGCGCTTGTTGCTCAAATTGTTGTGTTGCTAGCTCGTTGATTTCTTCCTCTGTTGTTGTGGTGTTTAGCAGGCGAACTTTCTCTTCCATTTCTTCAGTTTGTCTATCAAAGAAAAAATATGTTTTTAGAAGAAAAAAGAAAGTAAATAGCGTAAACACATTTAGTTTATTTTCTTTTGAATTAATTTATTCTTATTCTGGAATCCTGCTATATCTATACTAATATTATAAAGCTGAAGAGTTTGTTTGTTTGAACGCGCTAATCTCAGGAACTGCTGGTTCGAATTGAAAAAATATTTTTGGGTTGGATAGTCAATGGACTATCCAACACAAAAACTTTTTAACAAAAAAAAAACCGACTTCCAAAAAAACACTACAAACTGAAAAATAACTTTAATTTCGGAAGTCGGTGTCTTAGGGATCAGTATTTTAGTTTTTGCCACCGACTTCCGAAATTAAAGTTATTTTTCAGTTTGTAGTGTTTTTTTTGGAAGTCGGTTTTTTTTTTGTTAAAAGTTTTTATTTCTCGCTTTTTAGTGGGTCTATTTATAATTTATCTAAGTTACAATAGCCTAATGTCAACTTGCCCATCGCCTTTTTATAAAATATTCCTTTTCTCGATGCAGGGACGTTAATTGTTGAGGAGTTCTCATTTTATTAGTTTTTAGATTAGATGCTGATAATCCTGGCTGCAGCATCAGGCCAGACTTATGTCAACATTGCATTGAACTTAAAATTAGTCCTGTTTAAAATGAGCCCAAACACAACTACGGTACTGTAATTTCAAGGTTTGTACTTTTTCTGATGCTCCTGGCTTGAGCATCAGGTCTTCGGTGTTCCTCAGTAACAGTACGTTTATCCACACATCGAGCCCTTTTCAATGAGCCTAAACACGATAAATCTGCTGTTAGTTGTCGAGGAGTTAGGTACTCTGCAGACTATCCTGACTGCAGCATCAGGTCATGACTTGATGATAATGATACCAAATGTGGCAAATGCCCTATCAAACATCAAAACAATTTACTAAAACAGTCCTTGCCTGTTCGAGTAACTTCTTACTGTTAAGGAGTTGTACCTTCCATCATCAGCCCAGCTACCTGAGATGGCGACAGCCATACACAAATACACAAGATACTTCATAAAATATGCGAAAAACAATAAGTGAGCCTATAAAATTTGAGGGTTGCCCTCGATTTCTCTAAGATCCCATCATCAGATCCTAACTTGGTGACAATGGGACCACCTCAGAACTATCTACTTTCGAACAAAAAAAGAATTTTGAAAATCCGTCGACAATTGGCGGAGTATTCGATGAACAAACATACAAAAAAAAAAAAAAAAAAACATACAAACACCCGAACATAGTACCTCCTCCTTTTTGTGAAGTCGGTAAAAATAATTGATGAATGCATGGAGGAAGGCTATAGGCTATATAACATCACGCTACGACCCTAAGGAGCCGCGTAGCGAGTGACACCGCGGGGAACAGCTAGTATATTATAAATGTGACAGTTTGTATGCTATGTGTTTGTTACTCATCACACAAAAACGGCTGAACGCATTTGGATGAAAGGCATACAGTTTATAACCTGTAGTGGAATAGCTAGAGGCTAAAGCTAGTAAATATAATTTGATAGCTACAGCAATAATTCTATTTAATTAATTTGTAAAAATGTGACATGATAATATGTAATGTATTGTAATTTATTTTATTTTGTTTTGTTTTGCAGTGATGAAACAGGGTGCATGTTTGAAACTTTTAATTTTATTCCAACCTATATACACCATATTTGGAATAAACTGATTTGATTTAGTTCTTAAAGATTAAAATAAAAAAAAATGTGTTTCAGCAAGTTTGAAATCAACATATTTGTTTATTTATAATAATATGTTCTTTGTTAATAAGAATCCAATCAAAATGTTGAAAACTGAGTTCATTCACTCCATTCTTTTACATGGGTAACTGTTTATCGGAAATAACTCTCACAAATATTCAAATAAAAATAAATAAGAAGATTTTAAGAGGAATCCTATAAATACTAACTTGTGTGTTAGTTTCTCAATATCTTCATCCCTATTCTTGAGTGTATTGATCACAGTCTTAGCATAGGAGTTCTCAACTTGTAGGATAGTCTCGAGTGCGGGAGAGTGCACAAGCTTGTGGTATGCGGCTGCAAACACCTCCTCATCTGAAGTGCCCTTCTGTTCCGCGAACTCCATGACATTGTCTTTGAACAGCTTCTCCCAGCCCTTCACAATGCCTTCTACATTGATCTCACTGTTCTTCAACTGGTTGAGAAGCTTTTTATCTCTCTCATTGTGAAAGTTTTTAGTTTCATCTGCTACAAATTCTGCTAATTTCACGTTTAGTTCTGTAATGGAATTCAGATTTGATTGTGTGTAGTCGCAATTTTTAAATAATAGATGTGTAGACATTAATGACTTCAACAACGGTGTTAACATTAACAACAGATAATAGAAAGTGGGAGGGTAACTTATGATAATGTAACAAGTATAAACAGTGGTCAACTACTTTACCAATCTGCCCCTAAGAAGACCCACTGACTGAAGACTTCCTTAAATATACATATTGAGGTCTTAGGTAAAATCCGCCCCTAAGACGACCCACTGACCCTTAGGTACAATATTAAAGTGCAAACCACTATGTGCACTTTAATATTGTGCCATACACATCATCATTTCAGCCGAAAGACGTCCACTGCTGGACATAGGCCTCCCCCGAGCACCTCCACTTCGACCGGTTCTGTGCTTCTCGCATCCAACGGGTTCCTGCGGCCTTCACAAGGCCAAGGCCATACACATACCTTCCTCCAAATACACAGGAATATGAAACATGTTGATGACCCTCTGAACAAGCTCTCTCGTGGAGCCGGCGTGAGGAATATCCACCGGCACCTCCAATTTGAACAGTAGGTCCTCGTTGGTACATGTTGGGAAGGAATAATTGAACGTCTTCGTTATATTCTGGCTAATTTCTGCAGTCATTGTTTATCACAAATTCAGAACAATCGCAAACAATAAACAAGTCGACTTGGAACGACTGTCAAAGTGTCAATGTCATTGTCAAATTGTGATGTCTTTCTGACAGTGACCGACTGATAATGTTTCGTTCAGAAATGGTAGCTCTGTTCCTCAGTGGGAAATAGTCTGCCCCAAGTCTGCCCCCTATTTCGTTTTCACTGACGTCTATCTTTGATACAGTTCTAACTCACGAAGAGCTAGTTTGAGTAGTTTGTCATCCATTTGTAGGAACCAGGAACCTCCATATTTAATTGGTAAATAAAACCACTATGGCCTCGTTGGTCCCTGGCGTCCTGGGTTCAAACTCGGTTGGGCAAAGTGTAAGTTAGTAAATGAAGGCTTTTGTCTGATTTAGTTAGACATAGGGCCCAAACTGGAAATAGGAGCTGGGGATCGAACCCAGGGCCTGCAGTGCGCTTGAGGGCAGATAATAATAATGTCCCTTCTAAATATATTAGTATAAAAACTATTGTTGGTTGCCCGTCTATGTATGTGTGTGCTAAACATAACATAATGTAACATCACACCTGTCCTGTATTCCCCGAAGGGTTGGGCAGAGGTGTACCTACTGTAGTAGGTACATCCACATTGCGCCAGTTATGTTTTAGTCCCGTGTAATAGGGATGACCCTATTGCCATCAACCGGGCCCTAATCTAGACTCCGGGGTACTACTGAGAGATTCCAGATGGAAAAAACCAATAACACTTTCCCCGACCTGGGAATCGAACCCAGGATCTCATGCACAGCAGTAGTGCTTGCGATCACTATATAACATATTATATATGTATATCCTTTTTAACCGACTTCAAAAAAGGAGGAGGTTTCTCAATTCGACCGTATATATTTTTTTATATTATAGTGTTGAAGCTATTAGTTGGTTGCCCGTGTATGTATGTGTGTGACTGTGTGTGCTAAAAATATCCTAGAGATTAAATAGTAGCTACTATCATTCATGAGTCGGGGCAACGCAACAGCTTGTTCAGATCAGTGTTAGGTTTTAAGAATTGTACAGAGCTGAGCTAGTGTAAAGAACTATCAACAATAGGTTGCAAACCTATTGTTGATATTGTTGAAATTAGACAGCGCCTAACGTAAATTGACGTATTTTTATTATCCATGTTTTTAATCACGTTTAAACTTTCTATGGATTATCTTAATTTGACAGCACTAAACTAATATTTATCTTCTGTCCTTTTCTTAATGAAATAGAAAGAAAAAGATGCACTGAACTTAAATTTAGTTTAGTTTGTGAACAAGGGAATCGGCGTCATTGTTAACTTGCCTACAAAAGAGTTGTAGTCAGGTATGTTGAATTAATGTCCCGAGTGAACTAGTGCATGAAGTGTCTTGATGATGCTGCAGTCTATTTTTCTATAGGCTCAGATGGGAAAGTTATGAGTTTGATTGAAGAGTTTCCAAGTCTCTAAGTACTTATGTATAATGTATAAATATAATTCTACCCACTACTGTATTAGATACTCTAAGGGTCTTGTCGTCTGACTTTGCAGGTGCATCGTGTGGTGTAATGAGAACATTCATGTTTCTGTAAAAGTGTGACCTTTAGGACACATGTCATTTAGTTCAGACTTAATAGATTCTTTATTTGAAACAGAATAATTATGAATACATAGTATTCCTTATAAATATCGCTTCTGCAGTTGGTCAAACATAGTACGGGGGCAGTACTACACGATAGTTTGGTAATAGTAGAACTATATTTTCATTATATATAAATTAAAAAAATGGAAACAATAAATTAATTTTACATAAAGAAATTAAATAAAAAATGTTGTCGGTTCACATCGTGGTCTTTAATCCGATGAGTTGGAACCGTGCGGCGGCCGGGTGGTGTGCTGCTGTGCGCGTCTCAACACCTCTTGTTTCGATGATGACAATGATGGAATATTTACGCGGCCTCGCCGCCCTCCTCCTCCTCAGCGCTGGCGGTGAGCATGGAGATCAGCTTCCCGGTGTCGATGAAGCCTTTGTCGTCGATGTCCATCTGGTCGTACGCCTCGTCGACTTCGTCGGCGGAGAACTTGTCGCCCCAGGTCATGAGGGCGTGCCTGAGCCTCTCGGAGTCGATCTTGCCCTCGTCATCGAAGGTCTTGAAGGCGTTGATGACGACGTCATCCTCGTCGGAGCCGCCGGACATGCGGTTCGCGAAGAGGGTGAGGAGCTGGGTGAAGTTGATGGGGCCGGATGCCTCATTAACCATCTCGTCGAGCTCCTTCTCCGACGCCAACCTGCCGAGCGAGTCGAAGGTGGCGCGCAGATCGTTCTTGCCGATGATGCCGTCCTTGTCGTGGTCTATTAGCTGGAAGGCCTGTAGAAGAGAGATGCATCGTCAGAACATGTAGAATAGAATAGGTTCGTAGAAGGTGCTAAGAATTCTACAAAATTATTGTTTATCTAGAATCCTAACTCAATGGACGATCTTACATCCTTAGAATCGTAGTAAGCTGAAGTTGTAAACTGATGATGTCACGAGCGTACAATTTTGAAAATGTAGGCATTATTAAAGACAATGATATCAAGAGATGGCGGTTATGTTTACAAAACAGGCGGACGGGCACGAGCTAAACATGATTGTGACACAATTTGTGAAGTTCTAGATAATGACGCAGATAATTGTTCCAATTCATAGAATTTTGATTTCGATAAAAATACTTTCATAATTATTCTTTCCACCATAAAGTTTCATCAACAAATATATTATGTATTTCCACACCCTAGTTTAGGAATTACTCTATGCAGGAAGAAGTTTATAAAAAAGACACTTGCTACTACTGCAACTCCTACTTATATTTTTGGCCAACTTTTCGATTTTTGCCACCTACAGAACAAACCTTTTTGCAACCTTAGAAGTACCTACACTTCTAATTGTAAAATATTGGAGGTGTTGTTTAATAGTGGTGACGCTTACCTCCTTGAACTCAGCGACCTGCTTCTGTGAGAACATGGAGAAGACATTGGAGCCGGTGCGCTTGGCCTTGCGGCTTCCGCGCGACGACTGCCTGTCACTGCCCCCAGTGGCGGCGGGCGCAGCTGGCGCCTCTTCTGCTGGTGCATCTTCCTTTGCCTTCTTCTTCTTTACTTTCTTATCTTTATCCGCCTGTAAACAATTATATTAATTAGTGAACCGCCTTAAAACAGCCTATAAAGTCAATATGTGTGTTCAATGTTCAACCTAGTCTGTACATACTCCATTGAGTTGCGCGGTTATAATGGTTCTAGTTTATTAATTATCCATGTGTCTATTCTGCTTTTTTAATTGTCCGTGTAATTTATTTCAAATATAATTTTCTTATTCTTCATTTCTTCATACTCGCATAATTCTTTCATCCTTCCGCTACGCTACGATACGGTTTACGCTTTGCTAATATAAAGATTAGTATGGGTTCGATTCCCGATCAAGTAGAAAGATTGGTGTCCATACCGATTGTCTACATTGGTTTGCGATACCGATTTTCTTCAGGTTTGTATGCCGTTGAATTCCAATTGGAACGTCAGAAGACCTGATTATTTATACCGTTGCTATTTTCGTCATAGTTGGCTCAGAAACTACTTTTCCTTTCGTCATCTTTGGTATTTATTCCCGTTTTAAAATTTTCTATTTCGTCTAAATGATTTTCTTGAACTGGTTGATTTCTAGCTTTAATTATTTTGATTATATTTTCTTTTCGCCCATTAATTGCATTATAATTACCGCGTGTGTTCACCGGCCGTCCCGATTAGGCGTGGCTAGTGGCGCCTCTATATTTAGCACGGTCCGGCCTGAGCTGCCGCCCGTCTCATCTCCACTACTCAGTTACATCATGTTATTTATAGAAGCGCGCGTGCACGCAT
Organism: Oligia latruncula; assembly: GCA_948474745.1. Lineage (NCBI taxonomy): Eukaryota > Metazoa > Arthropoda > Insecta > Lepidoptera > Noctuidae > Oligia > Oligia latruncula. The sequence goes on from OX419705.1 coordinate 604,582, forward strand.
TTCTTCAGCTTCAGGTTTGAATTTATCATTTGATTACTAATTACATTTTTTTTGACTTGTGATTGTTAGGATGTTATCAGATAATACTTTCCACGTTTGGTTCCATTTGATATGGACTTCCTCAATGTTTAGGTCTAACCGTTGCATGTTCGGACATTGAATAAACTTCATTTAGATTGCAATGAGTTTGATTATTTTGTATTTGTATTCTGCGCAATTATTATTTGATTTATTTTTGTTTCGGAACCGGGCATGAACGATACTTTTACGATTGTCTTATTGTTTTAATGCACTTGAATTGTTTGTTTAAGTTCTGGTTAGTGGCTTCAGTTAACATTTACTACATTTTTGCAATACGATGTTTAGTTATCACCAGCACTACCGATTGGTTCACTACTGCATGTATCGCGGCGTTTTTTCGTATTATTTGATTGTTAAACCAGTGACGACTTCATCGGAATCAGCAGCGCGAGTTTCTTCAAAGTCTTCACCACTTGCATCACAATTCACTTTACTATCACTTGTGTGTACACTGGGCGTCACTGTGTTAACACTTACCATTTTGTTGTGTGTTGGACTTCGACGAAGGAGACTGTTCCGCTCGGCAGTCCCACCCTGACTCCGAGTATTCGTTCCCTCTCGTAGATCCAGGAGAATCCCCCCTCCGTCTCTCCCCTCCCAACGGCCGCTGCGCTCGCCATTCCTTTTTTAGTTCGACAAATACGATAGTCTTCGACTCAGCATCAGAACGGTTTGGGTGGCTCGTCGGCTCAGCCGTGGCAACGCTTTTGTTTAGATTTATAAATAATCAGCTCACCTGTCACTGTTTCCTGGGTACATCGAACGCCTCAATTCTCAAATATAACTTTATTGAATGGAAGTATACCGCGATCGGGTCTCTTGTTACTTGAAATACTTTGTCCTCTACATCTGCTGGCCGAGGATCTCCCGATGCTTCACCACGGATTGTCGTTTAGTTTACGTCTTCCGATTCGTGTACAAGTCGGAGTTCAGATCGATGATAGTTTACTAGATGTGAAGATACGTTATTTTGCAAAAGTCTCTATATCAGTTGATCAGCACCAGCTGATGTTCTTATAGTTAATCCGAGTTATGCTTTATTTCTGTAATAAACTTCACTATCAAGTGAATGTAGTGGAGGACAGGGTTTGTTTATGTTGATGCGTTAAAATAACTTCATGATATACGATACTGTAAGTGGCTTCTTGTTTAAAATATAGCGTGTAGTGCTTATGATAGAGTAGGTATAAGTTAAAAATCAGAGCAATCAGTGTATTTTTCAACGTAGGTATACGAGATACGGCTAGGTACGGTTGTAATTACAGCCGCACAGTTCGATCGATCAAGGTTAAATTACTCTTGCCGTGTTTGGTCCATGGATGGTTTGGTACGTGGTGACCATGCCTTTCATACCGAGACCCCTCCGTGCCTCGGAAAGCACGTTAAGCCTTTGGTTTCAGCTTTGATTCTTCGTAGATCTTTGACAGTCGTTACGAGTGGTCAGAGGTCCAAAGTCTGACAATCAGTCTTACCAAGGGGTATTGTGTTAACTAGTAACTGGGTTGTGGAGGTCAGATTGACTTGAAATAGCATGGCAGTTGAGAACGTGTCATGCTCACTTAAATGTCTCACCGATGGTGGCGCGTGTGTTGGATCATTCGGTTCCCTACAAAATGGTTGAGCTGGATGGTGCTGATCCACGCGTCATGTTCGTGAACGGGCGCCGTCGGTTGAGACTGGTCATCTCTTAACTGCCAAGGCTTATTTTTAATCTTATGTCTTGAATTGTTTCTTCATTTCTGTCTTTTTTACATTGTTCTCACATATAGAAGCAACAAGAATAACGTACCCAGGATTTTGTAATATCTTGATTTAAAAGAGTGTCCATGGAGTTTCTTGCCCGTTCTTCTCCATAGAGATCTACGCTTTGGAATGGGCAACTAGCTTCAACTTTCTGACTAACTGACAGACTATTTAATTTTGACAATTCAAAAGTGCCTGTACAAGGTTTAATTGAAATAAATGATTTGAGTTTGAGTTTGAGTTTGAGAGATAGGCAGTCGGTTTATATAAAATACTGATATTGAGCTGCATTCGGTTAGACTGGAAGCCAAGCTGACCCCAATGTAGTTGGGAAAAAGCAGGCAGATGATGAGGTATACGAGATGTTCATAGAGTGTTGATATGGTAGCTCGGAATGTAGGAAAATATAGGGTGTGATGTTTTACAGATTATGTATTTAACTAAAAGTGCATTATTTCCAGTAGGTAGATATGGGTCGTGCACATTGCATAGGTGCCTGTCGAAGGTGAGGCAACCAACATAGCCTCGCTTTACAGATCACTTTATACGCGACAACACATCACTTGTGAAATTGTATGTGTTTACGCAGCGTCTACGTGGTGTTATTGTCTACGTTAGATTTACGCTCAGTGCGAATAAACTCTTAGGAAACTTAATGCTGCGTAGTTCCTCAGATACAACAACACTTAAGTACTGAATGCTGCGGTTACAATCAAAGTCTATTTCAACAGCTTGGTAACAGGGTTTTTCTAAGATGAAGAACCATCTAAATCTGAATTAAATTCATCGCTGTTTACCTATAGTTTGTTAGTTCGCAGTTGTAGCATTCGTTAGTAGCATTTGTTAGTTCTGGTGCAGTGAGGCAAAACATTTATTACTAGCCTGCGACAGTCCCAGTGCAGAACATACGTCATGATTATAAAAGTAACGCACATTGAACGAATGGTTTGGTGAAATGTTTGTTTTTGAGATTTTTAAAGCTTCCTTAATAACGTCTACCAACTCGTCTGTGTCCAGAAGTGGCTTGGTCTGTGACCCTTATGACTCATTTGATCATTTCATCAGGAGATTATACATACGGCCAAATTACTAGACGCGAGGACGCTAACTAGGTACTAGGGAGTTAGGGAGTTCCGACATAATCATGAGCTGGGTAGGTAATGTGCAGGATAGGTCAAGGTGACAGTTAACAGTTGCAGCGCACACGGTACAGCATGGTATGACATTACATAATCATGAGCTGGGTAGGTAATGTGCAGGATAGGTCAAGGTGACAGGCGCACACGGTACAGCATTGTATGACATTACATAATCATGAGCTGGGTAGGTAATGTGCAGTATACGTCAAGGTGACAGTTAAGAGTTGCAGCGCACACGGTACAGCATTGTTTGACATTACATAATCATGAGCTGGGTAGTTAATGTGCAGGATAGGTCAAGGTGACAGTTAACAGTTGCAGCGCACACGGTACAGCATTGTTTGACATTACATAATCATGAGCTGGGTAGTTAATGTGCAGGATAGGTCAAGGTGACAGTTAACAGTTGCAGCGCACACGGTACAGCATTGTTTGACATTACATAATCATGAGCTGGGTAGGTAATGTGCAGGATAGGTCAAGGTGACAGTTAACAGTTGCAGCGCACACGGTACAGCATTGTTTGACATTATATAATCATGAGCTGGGTAGGTAATGTGCAGGATAGGTCAAGGTGACAGTTAACAGTTGCAGCGCACACGGTACAGCATTGTTTGACATTATATAATCATGAGCTGGGTAGGTAATGTGCAGGATAGGTCAAGGTGACAGTTAACAGTTGCAGCGCACACGGTACAGCATTTCATTTTTCGTTTTCCGGGTTGATGGCAATAATAGGCTCGCCACATTATTACATAGGACTTAGACATAGTACACCTCTGCCTAACCCTTCGGGGATACCTACAGCTGTAAAAAGAACAAGAACGTGCGCATGCGTGATGTTACCTGTGTAAAATCTAATATTGATTTGAGAATGTGTGGTCAATCTCTTGCTCTGCATAGGTATTCACACAACCATCCGACAGGCTATCGTATCGAAGATGACACATTTCGGTCGATGGGTGATTCCCGTAATTTTAAGAACATTCACAGTCTGATCTCAGTCTCAATCTGTCAAAAATACTGACAAGTTTTTGACATTGATTGTCGCTGAGATGAGATTGTGACTAGATTTTGAACGGTTTTTAATTACGGGAATTGGCTTTCTGATCTGGTTTTCCCCCGACAAGGACAGCAAACAGCTGTCGAAAGAATAGCGGTATACTGTTTGATTCAAACTGACCAAATTTTCGTGTTTTGGACTTGTAAACAGCGTGTAGAGAACTCATACGATAACATTGATTGATGTTCGATACGGTACGGAAGCGTCAGGTGGTTGTGGATAGCTATGCTGGTAATGCTGGTCTCGTTTTCAACATCCACGAATGGTTAGGCGGTGTCTTCATTATCTGCCGGAAACAGAGTGATTAGATTTTGGTTAATTTGCCTTTTAAATAAACATGCACGCCAGTGAGGAGGCAGAGGTATACCTACAGAACACGTATATTTCGTCAGTTTTTATATCAGTTTCCTTGTATTAAGGGGCTCCTATTGTCATAATCATTATTCAGCCAAATGACTGCTGAATATAGGCTTCTGTCCAGGTACAAATTCAGACTTTAAGCTGTCGCTGAGAACATTGTATTAGGTAATATGAAACCCCCACCTACTACCTGACCTGAGGAGGCGCTTAGTCCTCACACAACGCGACGTGACATCACCTGGACACCCTGGAGTACGGGTACGGGTGCCTATAGTACAGCTACATGCACCAGTTATGTGTAAGTCCCAGGCACAAACCCAGAACCCAGGTACTTGGCTGCTGGTGACAAATTCTAGATGGAAATAACTGAAAACATCCTAATTAGAGAATCTCAATAACACTTTACGCTGCTTGGGAATCGAATCCAGTACTCCAAACTGCGACCAGTAGCGCAGCGAGGCAGTATTAATGTTTGGTCTCATTGGCGGCGCCCGCGCCGTATGGAAACAGACGGAGTTCTACATTCTATATCGGTTCGTATTGGGAACTCATTGCATATGGAGCATTCTTGACGGGGTGCCAGCTCCGCAGACGCCGTCGCTCAAGTAGCACAGTTTACGGTATTGCACGTACGATGCTCTTCGGAATAGAATGGTAATGGAAACTGAATTGAATGGGAAAGTTGAATGAAATTGTTAATCTATAATGCAATAAGTGACTGATTTACACAATTATGTGGTAAACTGTTAATAGCTGTTGAGACGTCGAATGTCTAAATGTTTCGGAAATATTACATGGTCAAGAGTCACCAGCATAATATTGAGTATTGGACTACACACATAAAACAAGTCGTCTTACAGTAAGAATCCTTACTACCCCTACTGCACTGCACATGATGGCAGTGAGCACAGCCATCTCCTTCAGTGGAGATATTTCACTGCACATGCGGGGCACAGCAATCTCCTTCAGTGGAGATATTTCACTGCACATGGGGGGCACAGCAATTTACTTCAGTGGAGATATTTCACTGCACATGCGGGGCACAGCAATCTCCTTCAGTGGAGATATTTCACTTCATCATCATCGTCATCATCCACAGCCGACTTCACCCACTGCTGGGCATAGCCCTTTCTTTTGTTTTGGCGATCGTCACGCTCCCTTGCCGGCGTTATCAAGGTTCTACTCGCGATGGCAACAATGTCGTACAATATTTCACTTACCTAAAGCAAATCATACTTGATAATCTGACATGATCCATACGTGGAACCATTTATTAAGAACATTGTAAATATTACAGAATATCCCGGTTGTAGCCCGACCTCTTTATGTCTAGTGACGTAGGTAAAGTTGAGATCAAACGGATGTTATTGCCGTAATTACCGCGTCGCTCAGCAGTCGGGTCGCTACTTTTCTTGTCTCAACATGAAAGTGTTGGTTCACAAATTGACAAGTAGTCCATGCGATCGGTGGTTTACTGTTATAGGTTTCTTTAAAGAAAGATTGTTAGATTATTTGAAAGGCTATTACACATAACTTACTTCGAAAGAAAGCATGCTAGTAAAGGATTGACCACTAAGATTGTGGCTAATAGAGATGTACCTATGTAAGGAAAATACATCTGCGTCGACTACTAATAAACTTGGAGTAACGGCATGAGGATGAGTAGCTTTATCTAGGTAGGTATGTCTTAGTGTTCATATAGATCTCTATAGTCATGTTTTACGTAAACTGCATTGGTAGCATCTGTTCTGTTCTGACACATGTGGTAAGTCAGTATTGAGGCCAGGGCTTCCACAGCTGACGGATAACTTTGGCCTCCACGTGTACCTACCTATACAGACAAACTGCACTTCCACTGCAGCTAATTTTTAGCCACAGTGGTAGATTTAATGAAGCCATGTCTATTCTGCACCCACAAAACATTCGTACGTCGATGTATGAATAACAAGCATAAATCTTCTATACATATAATAAATCTGTAGACGAGGCGTTTCTGTACATTGAAAATATTAAAAAAAAAAATAGTTGGGGTGTTATAGGATAACCAACAGATGCCATTTCATCAATTTTTAGAATTTTTGTCTGTTTGTCTGTTTGTCGGTTTGTCTGTTTGTCTGTTTGGATGTGACAAAATTTCATTTGAACAGGTGCAACGTAAAAAGTACCAAACCAATATGCTTAATTTTTATACTCAAATATAGTGTAGAACTCGGAGTAGTGTTTAGTTTTTGTTTCATCGCAATCGGTTCACTGTATCAAAAGATATAATCAATTTAAAGTATTCTACAATAACTTTCATTACGTAAGTTGGATACACGTAATGACATCTATTGGCGCTTTATAGTACTAACGAAAACATAATTATTGTGTTTATAACATTATTATGTGAATAATCACGTCATGCAGGCTTACCTATAAGATGACTATCACAGTCACTTCTGCCTGTGTTATTTGAAAAAGTAATGATAATGATTACATAATGTTGGTTGATTAGTGGCGCTAAAAGAATTTCAAATAAAAAGTGAGGATAATGTAAGATAATATTATGTGATGTGGTGTTCTGAGTGATAAAGATTGCAATGATAAATGATAAATGATTTTATTTTTGTAAGTAGGTTTGTACAAACACTTTTACACGTCAATCATGTTTTTTTTTTAAGCTAGATGAAGTCGGCGTTTCCTGTCTGACTACTCTGAGAAAAAAGGCCGAAACAAACACACACACGGGCAACTTTATGTAGGAGCTCTTTCGAGGGGCAAGCAACCTTTCTAACATTGTTAACAGAGAAGCATTTTCTTAGTGACATAAGGTTTTCATAGTTTTTGCCTTTTTTCTCGAATTTTTTAAAATTTCTTTACCATGATAACGCTTCAACGCACACCTCCAGACGGGCTGTTGATTTATTGAGTATAGGTTCGGCAGATGCACACCATTTTTTTTTGTTTTCGGGGTGGAAAATCTTCATGGATGTTCGCCGCCCTGGGGCGGGCGGCGAGGTCTGTCAGGCTCTTACTGACTAAAAATCACCCCAGTGTTCCGTCTCACACCTACGCCGGGGGTTGCGGGACCGTACGATCCTTCCGCAACCCCCGACTGGTGACGGCAAAGAGGGGCGCGCGTGGGACACTACGCGCCGCCAGCTCAAGTCCTGATGTGTTGGCGGTGACAGACGTCCCCGAATTCGTCGCCCCTGGACCCGTTTAGTGGGCTGGAAGAGGGCGTTGTCCGCCCTCCGCCGACGCCCGATGCGCCTACTGCGGGCCGGGTGAGGTGAGGTGAGGTGAGGTGATCTCCCTCTCCCTTTCCACAGCCTTTCGAGACGACCGTTTCGCAGAAGGAAACCACCGCGTCCCAGGACTCTTCGCTGCCGTCGACTCGACTACGGCCGGCAGCGATACGTCAAGGTGCACACCCAATACAAGTAGCACTGCCATGTCGTATTGTCTCGAAGACATAATTTACAATACCTTTTGGTATTGTAAATTATGTCTTCGAGACAATAACTAAATTTTTAGCCATTGTCTTGGTTAAAACCATATCGACCCCTTTTTTTTCGGATGGGAAATCATCAAATGACCCCTCCCGCTCTGGGTGGAGCGGAAGGGAGTGTCAGACTCTTACTGACTAAAACCCAGCTACCCATTACTCTCCGCTCGCAGGCCCGCGCCTACGGTGGCCGGGAGTCGTCACGCGGCTCCCGACGCCCGGAGCGTCTCCCACAGTGGCTGGGACGGGAGGCTCTCTCCCTGAGCCATCCCGCCACCTCCCTTTCTTAGCATGACTGCTTCGCAGAAGGAGGTGACTGCCTCCCACTCCCTCTCGCCCCGGACCATGACTCGCACCAGGGCCGGACGCGAGAGGTCGCCGCCGCTGCCGATCGCCTCTACGAGGACACGGCGGTGCTCCGCACAAGCGGGGCAGACCTCCACCGTGTGCTCCACCGTGTCCTCTGGGCGATCCTAGCAATGGTGACACCCGGGCGTTTCCTCCCGCCTGATGATGTGCAGGAACCTCCCGAAACTTCCGTGTCCGGTGAGGACCTGCGTCAGGCGGTAGGTGAGAGCGCCGTGGCGCCTCTCTAGCCACTCCTTAAAGAGGGGTCTTATCGCCGCTATCGCGGCGTGCCCTGCGCTGGGTAGCGACAGTCGCTCTTTCCATGCCGCCATGAGATCGCGCCGGAGATCTGTCCGCTCCGCACCGATTTGCCGCGGAAGCGAATCTTCCCCCCGGCGTAGTGCGTAGTTAGCAAATGTGGGCACAGGTTTACAGAATAAGTTAAGAAAGACTTCAAACTACTTTTCAGATAAACTTCAGTAGGTACGATTTAAGAGTAACACCATTGATGTATTCTTCTTTTTATCTTCTAGATATCTCGACGCTATGATAAAGTCTTAATATTGGTATGTAAGATATCTACAATATCAAGTTAAGAATTTCTAAATTTATCGCAGAGCGGTAGAGAAGAAGACAAGACTTATAAAAACTAACTTCAAACTTCACCTACTAATCTCAGATATACTTTAGATAAAATGGTGGTATGATTTTACGATTTATTCCGGTCTAACTTAGTATTCTAAAACAAATGCAAAATAAAATGGACATAATATGGCTATTTGGTCAGACAATCAGCCTCGAGCAGGCGCTTTCATTTTTATTTATCCTCAAAAATCAAAGTGACACTTCGTCGCATTGTCATTAGGAACCCTGAAGACGCAGTGACTGCTGTACAGTCGAAAGGGCTATGGTTGAGAACCCCAGGCAAGGGAAGCGTTACCAGACAAGATCGGAAGATTCTTCCTTTTACACCTTTCCTAAGCGACACATTATTGTGTTCCGACATCCACGTGAACGAAGTCGCGGGCACAGCTAGTAATAAATAAAATTATTAAAAAAAAAAAAAACATATTTACCTCCAGTTCACAAAAGTAAAAATAGGACACATTCCAGAAATAAGTGTATCGTTGGTGTCTTGCAATGCAAATAATTTTTTTTTAACAAAAAAAAAAACCGACTTCCAAAAAAAACACTACAAAGTGAAAAATAACTTTAATTTCGGAAGTCGGTGTCTTTGGATCTGTATTTTAGTTTTTTGCCACCGACTTCCGAAATTAAAGTTATTTTGGAAGTCGGTTTTTTTTTTGTTAAAAGTTTTTATTTCCAGCTTTTTAGTGGGTCTGTTTATAATTTATCTCTTGCTCATCGCCTTTACCAAAATATTGCTTTTCTCGATGCAGGGAAATTCATTGTTGAGAGTTCTCCTGGTATTTCACCATCAGCTCCCTTTCACCATTCGCATTGTGACGAGCATAACTTGCTTAGCAACCATAATAAAGTAATCGAATCGCAACCAGTGAAATACTTATTATTGAGTAGTTCCGGTGGCCATCTGTGGTCTTCATTATCAGTTCCACTTCACTAAATAGTGCTTTTCGAGAGCAAATGCACGAGTTATTATAAAAAATACCCAAATCGCTATAGGTGTGCCTATAATATTTGAAGAGTTCCTTCGATTTCTCCAGGATCCCATCATACGATCCTAACCTGATGACAATGGGACCACCTGGAAAGTATACACTTTCAAAAAAAAATTTTTTTTTGATATCGGTCCAGCCATCTCCGAGTAATCGGGGAACATACACAAAAAAAAAAGGTGCCGACGAATTGAGAACGTCCTCCTTTTTGAAGTCGGTTAAAAATAAAAAAACTGGCCAAGTGCGAGTCGGACTCGCACACGAAGGGTTCCGTACCAGAAGGCAAACAAGTGCAAAACACCGAAAAAAAACACGTTTGTTGTATGGGAGCCCCCTTAAATATTTATTTTATTTTGGTTTTTAGTATTTGTTGTTATAGCGGCAACAGAAATACATAATTTGTGAAAATTTCAAACGTCTAGCTATCGCGGTTCCTGAGATACAGCCTGGTGACAGACAGACGGACGGACAGACAGCGCAGTCTTAGTAATAGGGTCCCGTTTTTACCCTTTGGGTACGGAACCCTAAAAATCATTGTATCACAAACACCAGCTTTTATACAACAATGTTTGTGTTGGATGGTGTTCTTGAGTTTTCTATTACAAGTTTGTACCTATATTCCGAAAAGGTAGACAAAGATGCCCACCATATGTATTTAGTTGTATATAAGTGTTGTGGGCCCAAGGACGGGCGTATCCCCGTAACATACTATCTTTAAAAGTGTTGTGGGCCCAAGGACGGGCGTATCCCCGTAACATACTATCTATATAAGTGTTGTGGGCCCAAGGACGGGCGTATCCCCGTAACATACTATCTATATAAGTGTTGTGGGCCCAAGGACGGGCGTATCCCCGTAACATACTATCTATATAAGTGTTGTGGGCCCAAGGACGGGCGTATCCCCGTAACATACTATCTATATAAGTGTTGTGGGCCCAAGGACGGGCGTATCCCCGTAACATACTATCTTTAAAAGTGTTGTGGGCCCAAGGACGGGCGTATCCCCGTAACATACTATCTATATAAGTGTTGTGGGCCCAAGGACGGGCGTATCCCCGTAACATACTATCTATATAAGTGTTGTGGGCCCAAGGACGGGCGTATCCCCGTAACATACTATCTTTAAAAGTGTTGTGGGCCCAAGGACGGGCGTATCCCCGTAACATACTATCTATATAAGTGTTGTGGGCCCAAGGACGGGCGTATCCCCGTAACATACTATCTATATAAGTGTTGTGGGCCCAAGGACGGGCTTATCCCCGTAACATACTATCAATCACAATCTGAATCATTTTGAAGGCTAGGTATTGCTAAACCATTGCTATATGTTCGAAAATTTGTCTGCTTAATAATGTAAATACGCAATGAATGTTGTTGAACTGTCCAAATGAAAGCCATTCCTAAAGTTAGTGTGTTGCGCAATTACCCCGCTGGTTAGCACTCCAAACTTCTACTAAGGAACTCCGGTTAGAATAGAAAACACTGTCTTGCACTTCCTCTAACCACAACATGAACCTCGTAATCAGAATGACACGTAGTGTACACCACTGCATGTATGGTTGCCATTAGGAAACGCTACAGAATATAACGCGAACATAAAGCTATCGATATATTTCACAACAGTCGGTTAGGAGAGTGCTGGCAGTTGGCATGTTGCGAAACGTCACTTGTAGACCAGATCTGGGCAGTGCCACTTGGCAGGAGAATGGCATGCCAGACAAGCCGAGATGGCAGAGTGGAAACTGGCTCATAAAGTATGTGCTGGTATAAAGATATAAAAAATATCCCTACACGTGACGTACTAGGTACCTACATCGATGTTCGGAAATATAGCCAGCTCTTTGATTGGAACTTCCCCTATTCATGAAATCTATGAGTGTCAAGGTCGAAGAAATGCATCATAACACATTTCATCAGGCTGCCAACTTATCAGAAGCACCTCATCATGCATCGCTCTAACTTTACAAGTAGGCATTGTAGGCATTAGACTCACGTCTTATTTCCATGGGGTAGGCAGAACCTACAGAACGCAAAGTCAACGCATTTAACTATTACAAATAGGCCCAAATAAAAGGTACTTTTGAACGTCAAAAATTGCAATAAAATATAATTGATTGTAGTCGCTTCCAAGAGGTAGTTTTCGTATGGACTGAATGGGAAAGAAACTCCACCGGGATCCGAAACACTGCTCTGGAACTTCTTATTTCATCTATACATATAATAAATCTGTAGACGAGGCGTTTCTGTACATTGAAAATAAAAAAATAAAAAATAGTTGGGCTGTTAAAGGATAACCAACAGATGCCATTTCTTCAATTTTTGGAATTTTTGTCTGTTTGTCTGTTTGTCTGTTTGTCTGTTTGGATGTGACAGATTTTGAACAAGCTCAACGTAAAAAGTACCAAACCAATATGGTTCATATTTATACTCAAATATAGTGTAGAACTCGGAGCAGTGATTAGTCTTTGTTTCATCGCAATCGCTTCAGTCTATCAAAAGATAAAAAAAAAATTTTATTGCAATAAGTGGAAACATGTAACGACATCTATTGGCGCGATATAGTACTAACGAAATCATATTGTTATCTTTAAAACATTATTATGTGTTTAATCACGTCGTAAAGGCTTGCCTTTATGACGAAATAATTCTGATCCTTATGTCTGTGTTATTTAAAAAAAAAAAAAATGATAATGTTTAAATAAATAATATAAACATATAAGTATAATAAAATCGTAGGAACAAAACTGTACATAGAATATATAAAAAAAAAATACTTGGGGCGTGATCTACAATCGATATCGAAGCCAAAAATATAGTTTTTAGAATTTTTGTCTGTTTGTCTGTATATATGTCCGGGCTAAACTCAAAAAGTACTGCATGGATTTACTTCAAATTTTGCATGAATATTATTAAGAGGTCGGGTCAACATATAGGCTACATATTATCACGCTATCACCTACGAGGAGGAGCTGTGAATCTTTATTTTTCTTACGCATTCTGTGACAGCGTGTAATCTTACGACGCATATTTAAATGTTGTTTTTGAGTAAGTCATGCTATTATCTAGCTTTACACTATAAAAACTTTTACGCCATTTAAGTAACTTGGGCAGAGAAACATAGTTTAATTAATGTTAGTAGTATAAGACAATTTTGAAGCAGCGCCATCTATGAGATTTCATAAAAATCAAATCAAGTTACATGTCAACACTTTTTGGAAATTAATAATTTAAATTTGATCATGTTGGTGAGGTTAGTAGTTAGTTATTCTTAAAATTCATAGATGGTAATGTGCATTTTCTTCATAAAAGTTGTATCGTATAGTTCGTTTTGACAAATTCAAGTTCCAACAAAACCCTCAAAATCTTGAGCCGAGTTGAGGAAGACAATTTAAAAAAAATGCGGTGTTAAGTATTACAAAAAAGTTATGTTCATTGATGATGATCATTTCTTCATCAATTTCATGTTGTTAGTACAAAATAAACATTGACTGTTAATACTTTTGTTCGGTATTTATCTGTGTGATTATTGCTTGGTAATTAATATATTTTCATGTCGTATACCTAATTATAAACTTAAATTATACCGTGCATCCGAATAATGGCGAATGCGATTTTCTGCGGTTGTTACTTCACACTGTCCGAGGCAAAGTCTTTCGCCTTTCTGAGGACATTTGATGGCGTGGAGTTTCCCACTTACCGCGCAGCCTGCGTAGCACGTCACCTTCTCGACGGTGACCAAAATTGGGCTGACACCCTCGCGGAGGCGAGCGTCAGTGACAGTCCCAGCCGCATGCATCATCTGTTTGCCGTCATCTTGGTGTTTTGTGGAGTCGCGAACCCGGTAGCTTTGTGGGAGAAGTATCGCCATCATCTGTCTGAAGATTTTCTACGAGCTTTGAGGCGTGCTACTGGAGACGAAGTCGGAGACGGCGAAATGACCACCATACGAAATGACCATGTCGCTTTGTTCTCTTCAGAGCAAAAACAAATTTATGACACCGTCCTTGAAAGCGTTTGGCAAAACCAGGGTAAAATGTTTTTCTTGGATGCTCCTGGTGGTACAGGAAAAACATTTGTTACCACTGGCATACTTGCAGAGGTCAGGAGGCAAGGCAAAATTGCTATTGCTGTAGCGTCGTCGGGAATCGCTGCCACACTGCTTCCGGGACTGCAAGACAGCACATGCCATGTTTAAAATTCCCATCGATTTAGAGAGCGCCGAAACGCCTGTTTGTGGTGTCTCACGTAACAGCGATAAGGGACACGTGCTCAAGGATTGCTCTCTGATTGTATGGGATGAGTGTACGATGGCCGAGGATCGAGGGCTGACGAGGTGAATGCTTCGTTGAAACGATCTTCGTTGTGGTCACGAGTTCGTACGCTGCGCTTGACCATTAATATGAGAGCTCGGCTTGGCGGCAATGCACGCGCTCAAGAATTCTCCGATGTCCTTCTAAGTCTTGGCGAAGGCACTCTACCAGAAGAGAGAGGTAGACAGGTGGTGCTTCCAGAGTCTCTCGGTAGAGTGGTTTCCAGCTTAGAAGAACTCATTCGCTGTGTGTACGGGGACATTCAGTCGTATACCGCACCAGCAGAATTCTTGGGTGTGTGAGCGGGCCATTTTGACGCCCAAAAATGATCAGGCTGCAGCAATTAACGAATGCATTCTCTCGGAAATTGAAGGGAATGAAGTGGTCTACACCTCGATAAACACTGTTGTCAAGCAAGATGACGCCACACATTATCCCGTGGAATTTCTGAACTCCCTGTCAGCAAGTGGACTTCCAGCGCATTCAAGCTGAAGCGGTGTCCCGGTTATGCTTCTTCGGAACCTATCTCCTCCGAAGTTGTGTAACGGGACCCGCCTTAAAGTCATCTCGCTCCACAGACACACCATTGAGGCGGAAATTCTTACGGGTTGTGACGTCGGCGAGGCAGTATTTATACCACGCATTCCCCTCATACCTCATAACTTCCCGTTCCAGTTCAAGCGCGTACAGCTCCCCGTGAGTGTTTGCTTCGCGATGACCATCAATAAGTCGCAGGGGCAGACACTGAGGGGCTGGGTGTCGACGTCAGGACGAGTTGCTTCTCACACGGGCAACTGTACGTCGTCGCTTGCTCCCGCGTCATCACACATTTTGGCTCCTGGCAGCATAACTACCAACGTAGTTTATAGGGAAGTGTTGTAAGGTATATATGATACCTTTGAACGTATTTTTACTCTTTTGTGTCCTAGAATGTATTCCTGCATTATTTTCTCTATTTCCTTCAGTCACCTCTTATGACTGAACTCAGCAGGATTCCCATATAACTCTTTTCACTTGCTTCGCTTGCAAAAAAAAACTTATATTTTAATTCTATTTTAAAAGTTGTTTACTTTATAATTCTATAGCGACACTGGCATCTTAGGTGTTTTTGGTGCTGTAGAGCCTTCACGCAGACGACGTCGCGGGCAGCAGCTAGTACTTGAATAAAAGGATTCAGAGCGTTGACGTTAATGGAAAAAGATCACCCGGATCTATAGTAACAATGGGAGTCCCACAGGGCTCAATTCTTGGTCCTTTCTTGTTTCTCATTTATATTAATGACTTGCCGTACCTCATAAAGGATCATCATGATATAGTGTTGTTTGCAGATGACACTTCTCTTTTGTTTAAACTTAAACGTCAGCAGTTGGTTACTGACGATGTAAATAGCGCGATCTCGAAAGTAGTCCACTGGTTCAATGTTAATAATTTGCTTCTAAACGAGAAGATAACCAAATGCATTAAGTTTACGCTACCCCACGTAAGGCAGGTGAAAACTAACGTGTTGATAAAGGGCGAGGAATTGAATCCTGAAGACAACACAGTATTCTTGGGCATAACTTTGGATGCTAAGCTTCAGTGGGGTCCACATATAGATAAATTGTCAAAAAAGCTAAGTTCTGCAGCATACGCTGTTAGAAAAATTCGAAATTTAACTGATATAGAGACTGCTCGTTTAGTGTACTTTAGCTATTTTCATAGTGTAATGTCGTACGGTATTCTATTGTGGGGAAATGCCGCCGATATTCAGACTATCTTTGTTTTGCAGAAGCGAGCTGTTCGATCAATTTATAAATTAAGTCCGAGACACTCTCTCAGAGACAAATTTAAAGAGATTAATGTAATGACTGTGCCTTCTCAGTACATTTATGAAAATCTTTTATATGCCCATAAAAATATAAAATTGTTTAAAAAATACAGTGATATCTATACATATAATAAATCTGTAGACGAGGCGTTTCTGTACATTGAAAATAAAAAAATAAAAAATAGTTGGGCTGTTAAAGGATAACCAACAGATGCCATTTCTTCAATTTTTGGAATTTTTGTCTGTTTGTCTGTTTGTCTGTTTGTCTGTTTGGATGTGACAGATTTTGAACAAGCTCAACGTAAAAAGTACCAAACCAATATGGTTCATATTTATACTCAAATATAGTGTAGAACTCGGAGCAGTGATTAGTCTTTGTTTCATCGCAATCGCTTCAGTCTATCAAAAGATAAAAAAAAAATTTTATTGCAATAAGTGGAAACATGTAACGACATCTATTGGCGCGATATAGTACTAACGAAATCATATTGTTATCTTTAAAACATTATTATGTGTTTAATCACGTCGTAAAGGCTTGCCTTTATGACGAAATAATTCTGATCCTTATGTCTGTGTTATTTAAAAAAAAAAAAAATGATAATGTTTAAATAAATAATATAAACATATAAGTATAATAAAATCGTAGGAACAAAACTGTACATAGAATATATAAAAAAAAAATACTTGGGGCGTGATCTACAATCGATATCGAAGCCAAAAATATAGTTTTTAGAATTTTTGTCTGTTTGTCTGTATATATGTCCGGGCTAAACTCAAAAAGTACTGCATGGATTTACTTCAAATTTTGCATGAATATTATTAAGAGGTCGGGTCAACATATAGGCTACATATTATCACGCTATCACCTACGAGGAGGAGCTGTGAATCTTTATTTTTCTTACGCATTCTGTGACAGCGTGTAATCTTACGACGCATATTTAAATGTTGTTTTTGAGTAAGTCATGCTATTATCTAGCTTTACACTATAAAAACTTTTACGCCATTTAAGTAACTTGGGCAGAGAAACATAGTTTAATTAATGTTAGTAGTATAAGACAATTTTGAAGCAGCGCCATCTATGAGATTTCATAAAAATCAAATCAAGTTACATGTCAACACTTTTTGGAAATTAATAATTTAAATTTGATCATGTTGGTGAGGTTAGTAGTTAGTTATTCTTAAAATTCATAGATGGTAATGTGCATTTTCTTCATAAAAGTTGTATCGTATAGTTCGTTTTGACAAATTCAAGTTCCAACAAAACCCTCAAAATCTTGAGCCGAGTTGAGGAAGACAATTTAAAAAAAATGCGGTGTTAAGTATTACAAAAAAGTTATGTTCATTGATGATGATCATTTCTTCATCAATTTCATGTTGTTAGTACAAAATAAACATTGACTGTTAATACTTTTGTTCGGTATTTATCTGTGTGATTATTGCTTGGTAATTAATATATTTTCATGTCGTATACCTAATTATAAACTTAAATTATACCGTGCATCCGAATAATGGCGAATGCGATTTTCTGCGGTTGTTACTTCACACTGTCCGAGGCAAAGTCTTTCGCCTTTCTGAGGACATTTGATGGCGTGGAGTTTCCCACTTACCGCGCAGCCTGCGTAGCACGTCACCTTCTCGACGGTGACCAAAATTGGGCTGACACCCTCGCGGAGGCGAGCGTCAGTGACAGTCCCAGCCGCATGCATCATCTGTTTGCCGTCATCTTGGTGTTTTGTGGAGTCGCGAACCCGGTAGCTTTGTGGGAGAAGTATCGCCATCATCTGTCTGAAGATTTTCTACGAGCTTTGAGGCGTGCTACTGGAGACGAAGTCGGAGACGGCGAAATGACCACCATACGAAATGACCATGTCGCTTTGTTCTCTTCAGAGCAAAAACAAATTTATGACACCGTCCTTGAAAGCGTTTGGCAAAACCAGGGTAAAATGTTTTTCTTGGATGCTCCTGGTGGTACAGGAAAAACATTTGTTACCACTGGCATACTTGCAGAGGTCAGGAGGCAAGGCAAAATTGCTATTGCTGTAGCGTCGTCGGGAATCGCTGCCACACTGCTTCCGGGACTGCAAGACAGCACATGCCATGTTTAAAATTCCCATCGATTTAGAGAGCGCCGAAACGCCTGTTTGTGGTGTCTCACGTAACAGCGATAAGGGACACGTGCTCAAGGATTGCTCTCTGATTGTATGGGATGAGTGTACGATGGCCGAGGATCGAGGGCTGACGAGGTGAATGCTTCGTTGAAACGATCTTCGTTGTGGTCACGAGTTCGTACGCTGCGCTTGACCATTAATATGAGAGCTCGGCTTGGCGGCAATGCACGCGCTCAAGAATTCTCCGATGTCCTTCTAAGTCTTGGCGAAGGCACTCTACCAGAAGAGAGAGGTAGACAGGTGGTGCTTCCAGAGTCTCTCGGTAGAGTGGTTTCCAGCTTAGAAGAACTCATTCGCTGTGTGTACGGGGACATTCAGTCGTATACCGCACCAGCAGAATTCTTGGGTGTGTGAGCGGGCCATTTTGACGCCCAAAAATGATCAGGCTGCAGCAATTAACGAATGCATTCTCTCGGAAATTGAAGGGAATGAAGTGGTCTACACCTCGATAAACACTGTTGTCAAGCAAGATGACGCCACACATTATCCCGTGGAATTTCTGAACTCCCTGTCAGCAAGTGGACTTCCAGCGCATTCAAGCTGAAGCGGTGTCCCGGTTATGCTTCTTCGGAACCTATCTCCTCCGAAGTTGTGTAACGGGACCCGCCTTAAAGTCATCTCGCTCCACAGACACACCATTGAGGCGGAAATTCTTACGGGTTGTGACGTCGGCGAGGCAGTATTTATACCACGCATTCCCCTCATACCTCATAACTTCCCGTTCCAGTTCAAGCGCGTACAGCTCCCCGTGAGTGTTTGCTTCGCGATGACCATCAATAAGTCGCAGGGGCAGACACTGAGGGGCTGGGTGTCGACGTCAGGACGAGTTGCTTCTCACACGGGCAACTGTACGTCGTCGCTTGCTCCCGCGTCATCACACATTTTGGCTCCTGGCAGCATAACTACCAACGTAGTTTATAGGGAAGTGTTGTAAGGTATATATGATACCTTTGAACGTATTTTTACTCTTTTGTGTCCTAGAATGTATTCCTGCATTATTTTCTCTATTTCCTTCAGTCACCTCTTATGACTGAACTCAGCAGGATTCCCATATAACTCTTTTCACTTGCTTCGCTTGCAAAAAAAAACTTATATTTTAATTCTATTTTAAAAGTTGTTTACTTTATAATTCTATAGCGACACTGGCATCTTAGGTGTTTTTGGTGCTGTAGAGCCTTCACGCAGACGACGTCGCGGGCAGCAGCTAGTCCATAATATAAATACTAGAAACAAACACAAATATGTTGTACCTACAACCAGGCTCAAGAAAATAGGTGGCTCGTTCAGATGCCAATGTATACGCTTTTACAATAAACTACCAAGCCACGTTCAAGATCTAAGCCTTAATAAATTCAAATCTTTCATTAAACGTAAGTTGTGCCAGAAAGCCTTTTATACCGTTAAAGATTATATTGAGGACAAAAAGGCTTGGGATTGAGCTGCTTCCAATTTCTGCATTTTGAATGATTTTTTTCTTTTTTATATACACATTGACATTGATGAATATTTTTTTTTTAAACAATGACATTTGCTTACTTTGTAAAGTATTATATTATTTTTTCATTGTGAATGTGAAGACGATGTGGGTCATTTTACATACTTATATATATTGTTTTATTATTCTCTCTTTTCTGTTTTTTTTTTTCATGGTCTGGCAGTTTGAGTAATTTATGTGGCCTACCCAAATGTCCTTTCTTTGGTATTGTTCGTCGAATCGTTGAGCTCCTTAAGTCTTGAGTTGAGCTGCACGATTTTTGACAAATGCGTGCACTGACTGGACAGGTCCTCTCAATCTGTGTGGTTCTTTCCTCAAAAGACCACCTCAGACATCGATCTACATGGTCTTCATATAACCTGACCAAGATTATGTCTGGACTTTAAAAGAGACTGTGACCTCTGAGTTTGTTTCGGCCTTTCTTCTCAGAGTAGTCAGATAGGAAACGCCGACTTCATCTAGTTTAAAAAAAAACATGATTGACGTGTAAAAGTGTTTGTACAAACCTACTTACAAAAAATAAAATCATTTCATTTCATTTCATTTCACCGTTACTCTTTTAAAATATTTTGTATCAACATCGTATTTTTACCGACTTCAAAAAAAAGGAGGTTATCAATTCGATACGTATGTATGTAATATTATTGGAATTGTATTATATTCACATATGACAATCTATTAGGGCTTCCAAACAAATTTACAAAATTTTATAGACGTATGTATGTATGTATGTATGTATGTATGTTTGTCCACGCATATCTCCGTAACTATTAATCGGATCGTGACCATTCTTTTTTTATTAGCTTACATTTACTTCAACTTAGGGAACAGTGCAAGTTTCATCAAAATCGATTCAGTAATTTTCAAGATATGGACTAAGACGTGAAAGTGTGACGGCCTGGCTTATTGATACGAGCTACGGGTGTACTGTCAAAGCGAAAACATCTCAAAACCTTGGTCAAATTCTAGTGCAACAACTAAAAATTACCAAATAAAAAGTAATTTAAAAAAATTAAACCGACTTCAAAAAGAAATGAACTCGAAATTATGAAATAACTTTAATTTCGGGAGTCGGTGGCAAAAAACTAAAACTAAAATACAGATCCCAAGACACCGACTTCCGAAATTAAAGTTATTTCATAATTTTGAGTTCATTTCTTTTTGAAGTCGGTTTAATTTTTTTAAATTACTTTTGTATACATTAATTACATAATATGAGGACGAGGCACCTAGAATAAAATTACCATACCACAATAGGTAAAACAATTAAAAATGAAGCCATGACAGATAAATTAATTATGTGTTAGATACACGGTGCTCACATATTTACAAATTATAAACATTGAAAAAGTAGACGATTTTCATAAAAATAAAAAGTAAGTAATAATAAGTCAGTGTGTCAGTTCGTCTACGTTCATACACCTGGTCATACACGCAGGCCGGTTGCAAGTACTACGCATCTGACCTTTCTGAAGAACATCACCAATAAGGACACTATATGTCAAGAACATTGCGTCAGAATCTTACCACACTCCATCCTTGCCCTTATAGCAGGGGTTTACTAATTATTTTAATGGCAAGCAGCTTGTGTTACCTAGCATCTGGATTGTGGAGGTCAGATAGACAGACGCTTCTTCTAAAATACTGGTATTCAGATGCACCCGGTTAGACTGGAAGGCGACCCCAACATAGTTTGGAAAAGGCTAGGCAGGTGATGATGATGATGATGAAGCAGCTACACACAATGGGCATTGTGTTGCAGCAGGTTGTGTTGATCTGTACAGAGAAGAGAAGAGAGAATCTAATGTTGCTTTTGCAGATGTCATACACTGCACAAGCAAGACGCACGCACGCGCGCTGCTGTGTGGTAACACTTGAATTGAAGGTTTTTCGAAATAATGCGCCTTGTTGAACCGACTAGATGCGCAAGGTGGAGAACGCGGTGTTACGGCACAGCTTGGGAAGTGCCTATGTCCAGCAGTGGACCGCGAGAGGCTGAGTTAATTGTAAACCTGCTAAAGTACGCTTGGAAGAATGTTCAAATAAAGAAGGGCACTATTTATGATTTACAGCTATCACACTACATATTATAACTTAGTTGCAGAGACAGTAAGGAATCTATACATATAATAAATCTGTAGACGAGGCGTTTCTGTACATTGAAAATAAAAAAATAAAAAATAGTTGGGCTGTTAAAGGATAACCAACAGATGCCATTTCTTCAATTTTTGGAATTTTTGTCTGTTTGTCTGTTTGTCTGTTTGTCTGTTTGGATGTGACAGATTTTGAACAAGCTCAACGTAAAAAGTACCAAACCAATATGGTTCATATTTATACTCAAATATAGTGTAGAACTCGGAGCAGTGATTAGTCTTTGTTTCATCGCAATCGCTTCAGTCTATCAAAAGATAAAAAAAAAAATTTATTGCAATAAGTGGAAACATGTAACGACATCTATTGGCGCGATATAGTACTAACGAAATCATATTGTTATCTTTAAAACATTATTATGTGTTTAATCACGTCGTAAAGGCTTGCCTTTATGACGAAATAATTCTGATCCTTATGTCTGTGTTATTTAAAAAAAAAAAAAATGATAATGTTTAAATAAATAATATAAACATATAAGTATAATAAAATCGTAGGAACAAAACTGTACATAGAATATATAAAAAAAAAATACTTGGGGCGTGATCTACAATCGATATCGAAGCCAAAAATATAGTTTTTAGAATTTTTGTCTGTTTGTCTGTATATATGTCCGGGCTAAACTCAAAAAGTACTGCATGGATTTACTTCAAATTTTGCATGAATATTATTAAGAGGTCGGGTCAACATATAGGCTACATATTATCACGCTATCACCTACGAGGAGGAGCTGTGAATCTTTATTTTTCTTACGCATTCTGTGACAGCGTGTAATCTTACGACGCATATTTAAATGTTGTTTTTGAGTAAGTCATGCTATTATCTAGCTTTACACTATAAAAACTTTTACGCCATTTAAGTAACTTGGGCAGAGAAACATAGTTTAATTAATGTTAGTAGTATAAGACAATTTTGAAGCAGCGCCATCTATGAGATTTCATAAAAATCAAATCAAGTTACATGTCAACACTTTTTGGAAATTAATAATTTAAATTTGATCATGTTGGTGAGGTTAGTAGTTAGTTATTCTTAAAATTCATAGATGGTAATGTGCATTTTCTTCATAAAAGTTGTATCGTATAGTTCGTTTTGACAAATTCAAGTTCCAACAAAACCCTCAAAATCTTGAGCCGAGTTGAGGAAGACAATTTAAAAAAAATGCGGTGTTAAGTATTACAAAAAAGTTATGTTCATTGATGATGATCATTTCTTCATCAATTTCATGTTGTTAGTACAAAATAAACATTGACTGTTAATACTTTTGTTCGGTATTTATCTGTGTGATTATTGCTTGGTAATTAATATATTTTCATGTCGTATACCTAATTATAAACTTAAATTATACCGTGCATCCGAATAATGGCGAATGCGATTTTCTGCGGTTGTTACTTCACACTGTCCGAGGCAAAGTCTTTCGCCTTTCTGAGGACATTTGATGGCGTGGAGTTTCCCACTTACCGCGCAGCCTGCGTAGCACGTCACCTTCTCGACGGTGACCAAAATTGGGCTGACACCCTCGCGGAGGCGAGCGTCAGTGACAGTCCCAGCCGCATGCATCATCTGTTTGCCGTCATCTTGGTGTTTTGTGGAGTCGCGAACCCGGTAGCTTTGTGGGAGAAGTATCGCCATCATCTGTCTGAAGATTTTCTACGAGCTTTGAGGCGTGCTACTGGAGACGAAGTCGGAGACGGCGAAATGACCACCATACGAAATGACCATGTCGCTTTGTTCTCTTCAGAGCAAAAACAAATTTATGACACCGTCCTTGAAAGCGTTTGGCAAAACCAGGGTAAAATGTTTTTCTTGGATGCTCCTGGTGGTACAGGAAAAACATTTGTTACCACTGGCATACTTGCAGAGGTCAGGAGGCAAGGCAAAATTGCTATTGCTGTAGCGTCGTCGGGAATCGCTGCCACACTGCTTCCGGGACTGCAAGACAGCACATGCCATGTTTAAAATTCCCATCGATTTAGAGAGCGCCGAAACGCCTGTTTGTGGTGTCTCACGTAACAGCGATAAGGGACACGTGCTCAAGGATTGCTCTCTGATTGTATGGGATGAGTGTACGATGGCCGAGGATCGAGGGCTGACGAGGTGAATGCTTCGTTGAAACGATCTTCGTTGTGGTCACGAGTTCGTACGCTGCGCTTGACCATTAATATGAGAGCTCGGCTTGGCGGCAATGCACGCGCTCAAGAATTCTCCGATGTCCTTCTAAGTCTTGGCGAAGGCACTCTACCAGAAGAGAGAGGTAGACAGGTGGTGCTTCCAGAGTCTCTCGGTAGAGTGGTTTCCAGCTTAGAAGAACTCATTCGCTGTGTGTACGGGGACATTCAGTCGTATACCGCACCAGCAGAATTCTTGGGTGTGTGAGCGGGCCATTTTGACGCCCAAAAATGATCAGGCTGCAGCAATTAACGAATGCATTCTCTCGGAAATTGAAGGGAATGAAGTGGTCTACACCTCGATAAACACTGTTGTCAAGCAAGATGACGCCACACATTATCCCGTGGAATTTCTGAACTCCCTGTCAGCAAGTGGACTTCCAGCGCATTCAAGCTGAAGCGGTGTCCCGGTTATGCTTCTTCGGAACCTATCTCCTCCGAAGTTGTGTAACGGGACCCGCCTTAAAGTCATCTCGCTCCACAGACACACCATTGAGGCGGAAATTCTTACGGGTTGTGACGTCGGCGAGGCAGTATTTATACCACGCATTCCCCTCATACCTCATAACTTCCCGTTCCAGTTCAAGCGCGTACAGCTCCCCGTGAGTGTTTGCTTCGCGATGACCATCAATAAGTCGCAGGGGCAGACACTGAGGGGCTGGGTGTCGACGTCAGGACGAGTTGCTTCTCACACGGGCAACTGTACGTCGTCGCTTGCTCCCGCGTCATCACACATTTTGGCTCCTGGCAGCATAACTACCAACGTAGTTTATAGGGAAGTGTTGTAAGGTATATATGATACCTTTGAACGTATTTTTACTCTTTTGTGTCCTAGAATGTATTCCTGCATTATTTTCTCTATTTCCTTCAGTCACCTCTTATGACTGAACTCAGCAGGATTCCCATATAACTCTTTTCACTTGCTTCGCTTGCAAAAAAAAACTTATATTTTAATTCTATTTTAAAAGTTGTTTACTTTATAATTCTATAGCGACACTGGCATCTTAGGTGTTTTTGGTGCTGTAGAGCCTTCACGCAGACGACGTCGCGGGCAGCAGCTAGTTAGAAATAAAGATGAAATCATATAGGTACTATTTACTGTAGATCTTGATATCTACAATAGTACCTACCTATATTTCAAATTTTAACTGATATCACATCATGTTTACATAACATTGATGTGTACTGTGTATCTAACCCTCTTCATAACCAACAATTTATGGAATATCCAGCTGGAGAGTTGCTCTTACAATGGCACAGATGAGCAACATCTTGTCACATTCTCTGTGTAACGAGACGTTATGACGATGTCACGTGTGTAGATGACATCTTGAGATTGTCTGACAGATGTTAATTAAATACTCTCTTAACCTCTTGAACGTCGGGCCTCTGTATGCGCAAGTGCCACAAACGTCGGCACATTTGGTAGTACTTGTTGATTTTTGGGCAAGCCTTCGAAAAAACGCAGATTTCGTTAATACATAGCCAGTTAAACGTTACATGTTATACCTTCCTGGCTTCGTTATTAGATTACCTAACTATTTATACCATTCATTATGCAAATACAACTGACCTTATCTAGCAACGATGCGTTAAGTTTTTGTTTTCATTTGCGTTAAGTTTTTGGTTTCACAGAACTTTCCAGAAGCACTAATTTCTTTCTTTTTTTTTTCTTCCGTTTTGTTGGCGCTCCTGTTTAAATGTTACCAAAATAGGTCAAGCATGAATCGACTAATCGAATGATACAGCTAGATCGTGTTGCAAGTGCCAATAAATAGAAAATATTACCGTCCAATGACAACCATGCGTGTTGACAGTTGTTATTATCCAATGGTGTAACGCCGACGTTTCGAGTCATTAAATCTTATTATCCAATGGTGTTACGGCGACGCTTGAGGGGTTAATGAACTTCATGTTTTACATAACTTGCCGGTCATTGCCTAGCGTGTGGCGGATTTTAAGATGTGTGTAATGCGTAAAATTCTTCATCATGATTCGTGGTATACGGGGAATTATTAACCGGGCGAATAACTAATCTAGGGATGAATTCCAAGTGTCCGAATTAAATACAAAATGGGGCGATAAAATGAGTCGGCGGGTGCTTCGTGCGTAGGTACTTTGAGTGACATCGGTAGGCATGGTTGCGGTCGGTCGATAGGTGACGTAGGATGCAAGAGCGAGCGAAGGGCACTCCGAGTTAGGTTTGGTTAGGTTGCGAGGTTCCATCGACGTAGGATGCAAGATCTGTTCGCTTAAGGTTTAATATACTGATCGTTCTGAATAACTCGTAATTTAAATTCATATTTTTAATCGCCGTTTTCAATATTTGTGTTCGCCCTCAGTCTTTCGCCCACTTAGTATTCAGTTCGCCATAATCAGTATTTTTGACACCCTTAGTATGAGTTTATATTCGATCGTTTATGTACTAGTTTATAATAAACATATTTGTATAGGGTATAACGTATGCTGTAATTCCTAAAAACAACATAAGTATTTTAGTTTATTAAGATATTGGTGCGTAGCTGATATAAGAGTCGGCGCATGCATCACCCAGCCTCTGGACCAACTCGTATATACGAGAGTGCAGGTCCACGTCACGAGCCGGGAGTCGAACCGCGATACCATCGGTGTGGATTACAATGACCTTATTTCAGCGCGTGACTAAGTCTCGGCCCGGAATAGCCGAGCGGCGCGGGCGCACTGACGACAGACGTCACTAATACGATTATTTTAACTGGACATCGAATAGATAGGTACAGAAGTTCCACTCCAGAGAATGCACCTTAACAAGCTCGTGTCTACGTGGATGCAGAACAAACTGTCGCTGAAGCTCCAGCAATAGCTACGCATGCTTTGTTGATCGATGTTGGAATGAAATTACAATTTAGGCTCAAAATTATGTCATATCTTAGGTGGTCTAACTTAATACTGTTATTGTTAGCGAAACCTGAAGGGCCCTCAAGCAGACTATAACTTTGCAAGGCCATGTAGCAGCAGCTTAGCAGATCTAACAGTGGTACTAGAACCTCGTTTTAAGCTGTCAGTGAAACAAATGAGGATCAGAATCTTAACTAAAGAACATTCGACGGCAAACTTAGATTTTCGATTGTTTTCGAATGTGTTTCGATGAGTTATTCCGGTCTGATCCCCTGCTAGTTCTTCTTATTTACCTAAAGCAGCAGCTCATCTTGTATTTGCAGGACCTTCTGTCGTATCTTGGTGCGTGCCTCCCCTGTTATGTTATTCGGTGATCAGGATCGCTGTTGCTGTTATTCCGATATGCGCGTGATACGAAGGTCGTCGATATGTTACCATCCTAAACATTCACACAACATAATTATATGATTTCATGCAGTGTTACCTACTACGTATATAATATTGTATAGTGTCTGACCACGTGTTAAATACTTTTTATTGACCTTTGAAGGTGTGATTCAGAGTTCTAATGGGAGAACATCGTAATCTTTACTTTACTAGAGAGATTAAAACAATTAACGATCTACTTTAGTTAAACTATAAACTGAATCTACTAAGGAAGCATTAAAGTAGTGTGCACTTACTTATGTAAAGTTTATTACCTACCTAGTATTAAAAGTTTATGGCTTGTGTTTAAACGCTTACCAGAAAAGTACCTATTTTACTAACAAAAAATTCGAAATACCTGCCAGAATGGATAGGTAAATGCACACCAAATTGTGTTTCATAAAGTATTGTAGAAATGAACCTATTTTCCTTTTTATTCTATGCCATAAAGATTTATAAACGCCTTTACAGTTAATTTCAGTAAAAATATTTTATATTAACGCTAAATAGATGTTACCAATATTTTATTTCACGACTTTCAATTTAGTCAGTTTTACTGAGGCAAAAAAGCTAACGGTCGATCGTATAATTTTTATGAATATCAAATATAATACTGCGTATCTCAAACAAATGTTACTTGGTATTTGTATTGTCATTCGCTCGCTCTTGCATCGTATGTCGACGGGCCCTATTTCTGTGTAAAGGGTTTAAAGCACGGAATAGATAAATATTATCTATTCCGTGGTTTAAAGTAACCTAACCAAACCTAACCTCGGGGTGCCCTTTGCTCGTTCTTGCATCCTACTTCGCCAATATTTTTCATTTTGAGTATTATTGTTACTATTTCAGGGAAACAAGATTTGGTGAGCATTTATCCATTTTGGTAGGCAAAAAGAATATAAATACAACACGTACAATTATTCTGATGAGTATATAACTATTTTGGAACTTAAAACATTGTTCTTTAGGCACCTCGGTATAGAGTGGGTTTATTTTATTTGAAGTTAACATATTTTACTTGGTACTTAGTCTTAGGGTCTAAAAATTATTTTGGAGAGCATTTAAATTGTACCCAAAGTTTATTACCTATACCTACCTCTAAGTATTAAAAGAAAATAACTCGAAGCTATAGAAAATAGTAACAAAATCCCATGGAAAATATATTTTCATAGTTATGTGCTCATAAATGTTGCCCAATCTCCGTTATATGAACACTTGTAACCAGAAACTATCGAGCATTTACAAATTACATCAGACATGCAATAACTACTCTATTACATGACAACCCTCGAACTGATAGACGTAACGATTGAGATCATCAGATGCATGTATTTTGGCAATAAGGGGTTTAGTTAATATTCAATTAACATGAAACATGTTGTTGGCTCATGTAGGTACCTAATTATGAAGATATAGGCTTACTTGATATGTGATGAGGAAATATGTCAAGCAAAACGTTTAATTATGACTGTAAATAATTAGACGAAGGAGTATCATTATCAGATGCTTAATTTTTCTAATTCTATAGACAACTACACAACATAACATCACGCCTGTAATCCCCGTAGCCTAAGGGCTAGGCAGACGTGTACCTATAGTACAGACGCCAGCACATCAAGCTACCCGAAACTGCCAAATTTTCCCAATCAACTTTGAACCTTACAGTTTAGCGATAAAGTTGAAAATCTATTCAAGAAATCTGACAGATTGTAGTAGCTTGATGTGCTGCCGTCTGTACATCCACATTTCGCCAGTCATGTTTAAGTCCCATGAGGATAAAACGGATAATAGTGGCCACTTTTTTCCGTTTTAGTGATTATAATAAAACTAAACAATGTAAAACTACCGTTTATAATAATAATAACGTATAATCTTGCGGAGCACAAATTAACGTGCATAATTTCTGCATTTTCATTCTAAAATAAAAGAAATAACCAAACCAACGATGAGGGCGCCACTGCGCGGTCGGTGCAGGCTTAAATAAATTGTTAAGACAAGCAATTTTTTATTTAAGTCAATGAGTATTTATTCCTGGTGTGACTTGATATCGTGTACAAACGACGACATATCAAGCAACAATCAACATTTCCAGTTTTAGCTGTCCTCGCATTGTATAGGCTTTTCGTACAATCAGAAGTCAGCTTATACTGACAAAAATTGGTATAGCTTGATTTATGTCGTCGTGCGTACAGGATCAGGTGATCAGAAATACGTAACACATTGTTTATTGTATCCGGGGTTTGGCAACAGTGGTGGGTGGCGCCAGGATCAATAAACTAAATATCTAATACTACCACTTCTGCATTTGTGTTTTTTTGTCTAAATAACCTATTTACTGTTTTCTTAAATTAAAAACTACCTTAATCTGTTCCTTACACTGACCTCTATCGTACTTGTATAATACAGGTCAGTGGTTCCTTATGTCCTTATGTTTGTCATGATCTTAGGAAGTGGACGGATAAAGGACAATAAAGGAGGTGAAGGAGGTCCATTATTATTTTAATTGTTTATGTTTGTGTGATCCATATTGAGTGAGTATCTAATGAGTTTTGATTCAGATCTACAGTCGATTGTCCCATAATTTTTGGAATGTTGTTTAATTACCTACATTTTATAAGACCAATCCCACGGAATATTTTACGAGAATTATGAAATAATCGAAAGCACAGTAGGTAATTGAAACACAAATATAGGTACCTAGATGTGACAGATGCAAAACTAAATTAACTTTGACATTGAGTTTGTTTCATATTTATGATCGCCGTTAGCCGAATTTACAATTTCTTGGCTTTCAAACGATATTTATAGTGAGACATTAGTGTGGCTAGTAATAGTAGTAATAACGTAATTATGTAATGAATGCACGTCCATTACTGTAATGATGGTAGGTATGATTTTTAACCGACTTCAAAAAAGGAGGAGGTTTCTCAATTCGACCGTATATATATTTTTTTTTATGTGTGTTCGCGGATAACTTCGTCGTTTATGAACCAATTTTATTTGTTCTTTTTTTGTTGGAAAGGAGATATGCCAAGGGTGGTCCCATGATAAGGAAACCAGGATCTGATGATGGCATCCCAGTGAAATCGAGGGGAACATTCGAAAATCGTAGGAGCGACTAGTGCGTTTGTTAATTTTTTCATTTGGTATTTTAAAGCACTACAATTTAATGAAGGCCTGGAGTCGATCTGATGATGGAGCCGAAAGACAGTCGAGGGGACTCCTCAAAGATTTACAGCAGTTACCTTGTGTTTGGGCTTGATTAATTTGTATTGATGTGAACTTTACACCTACATGGTTGTGACTGCCATTCGGGATCTGATGATGAAGACGAAGGACAGTTAAGGGAACTCCTCAACAGTTTACAGTAGCTACCTTGTGTTTGGAACTAATTCATTTATATTGATGAAAACTGTAATGGCAAAGAAAACATTTCATGTGATAAACAATGATAGCATCGGGAAAAGCAATATTTTGTAACATGTGATGAGCAGTTGACATTAGGCTATTGTAACTTAGATTAAAAAAGCTTGTAATTACAAACTGACCCACTAAAAAGTCAAAAATAAAAACTTTTTACAAAAAAAAAATAACCGACTTCCAAAAAATACACTACAAATTGAAAAATAACTTTAATTTCGGAAGTCGGTGTCATTAAACGAAAATGCGGAACCTACGTACATACGAGTACGTCCATATTGGGTGCAGGTTTTTCATATTAGAAATTACAGTGCCCGATTTTCTGCAGGTTACCTATTCCTTCATTTCACTCTTTCTCTACAATCCTCTAGGACTAGGTTAATAGTTTGCAGCGCATGTGCTGCATGTTACCATACTCATTACATAATTTTAAACATCCCAATGTTGGCAATGTGGACAGAGGGTCAAGCAAGGTAATGCTTGTAACCAGTCTCATGGTCACACACAACACGCAACTATTATTTTTGTTTGACTGTATTCAATTAGCTGTATGTCACATGGAATATAAAACCAAATCAAGTATGATAAAGGACTTCCGTTTGTGTTTTTGATATTGGAATGTTCTCTACAAGTAAAAAGGCTCTAGTGATACCTAATACTACAAATTCGGACTGCCTACCCAACAGCTGTCTCATAAAATAAGCTGTTACGTCCACTGTCAGCTTTAAATCTATCGTGTTTATCAATTCCAGCATTCCAAGCAGCTTCCTGGTTTCTGCAAACAATTCAATCATTCTCTCCGGTTTACCACGAAAATCAACGAATGACGACTTATCATTTCCTTCCACACCACCTTAACATCTTGCATCTTGCTCTAACCGTCTACCTGTCTTGTTCTCTAACTTGTACTTGAGTGTTAAGTCAGTGCCTTTCACTTCGTGAGAGAAACCAGTGGCATCATGCGTTACGATACCACGTCTAGTTAACTTAACTATAGCTTAGTGACAATGATTTACGGGTTTAGTCATGTGAGACCAAAGTTCTTGTGTTTAGTGTATTTTGTGTTGTTAAGTGTTGGTAAGTTGACACAAACGTTTGATCAAAACTTGGGCGAAGTTTGTTTTTATATCCTGTTTGGCTGGTTTTGAGTTGATTTCTCTAGTATTAGTCATGATTTAGCAAGTTTAGGATAAATAAATGGAAATAAAGCGGAACAATATTGTTGTTTTAACAAAGTATTAATAACTTAGCCACATGTTAAGTAACTTAATCCATAGCTACGTGATAATAAATTTCCAATTTATTAATATTCTGCAATACTCTTGACAAACAAAGGCACAACTTAAGGCGAAAGCGCCAGGGTAGCCCGCGAAATTCAATTTTTTTTAGGTTTTTTGTAATTTGCTGGTCAGTATTAAGTTGTACGTTGATTAAAATATGATTCGCGGCCGTAACAAATATGTATTTACAGAATTATAATCATTAAAGTCATCAACACAACTCTCTAAGACCATGTAATCCCCAAGAATGACTATTTCAAGAAATCTTGACATTTGGGGATTACACGGTCTTAGTGAGTTGTGTTGATGACTTTAATGATTATAATTCTGTAAATACATATTTGTTACGACCGCGAATCATATTTTAATCAACGTACAACTTAATAGTGACGAGCAAATTGCAAAAACGTAAGAAAATTTGAATTTCGCGGGCCACCTTAGAGCTTTCCCCCTTAACTTATAATAAGTTTTAACCTATACTGAGTTTTAACTTATACAATACTTTAACTTAATTGAATTTAACACATTACCGACTTGTTCAATGATTAGAAATCGCTATTAAAAACCTTATATTTAATCATTGACAATATTCGCTGATAATTTGCAATGAAGTGATTATGAAACAAACTTTCGAAAGTGCACGAGATATCTCTTTGTTTTGTATCCAGTCACAACAAAAACAGTCATTAAATGTCTCAAGGGCATCAGAGAGGGCAGGCAACGCCTGATGTCGAACTATGTAGTTATCATTGCGATCACGTTTTGGAGACAGTGGCGTAACTGGACACTAGTTTGAATGAAGTAAACATTTATATAACAATGTCGCGTTTTGGTGAAAAAGAAACCAGGTCCTTGCTATAATCATGTTTAGGTACTGTTGATGCTCAGTGATCTGATCGTAAATGAGGAACTATTCGAGGCTTGTTAAAAATATTATTTATAAAAATACTGAGACTTGATAAACGCACAGGCAGACGCCTAAGGGGTTCAATTATCACAACTGAAGATTGAACTTATCGATGATAGATGGATTCTATGTATATTTGATACCTTCCCATGTCGTGGTACAGCACAGCTGCAGCAGTCTCAGTCAGTTTAAACGCAGGCAAAATAAATCAGTTTATTGAACTGCAGATGCTTGCATGGATACGTAAAATAGCACAATATAAATATGGGTAATAGTCAAATATTGCCTTCGTTAAGCATAGGAAAGCCAGTAAACTAGAAGAGGGTTTTAGTATATACAGAGTGGAATTTTCGAACCGTACCTGGAGGAAAAGTACTCTAAATACTGAAGACAGCAAATTGAACTCAAAGGAAACATTCGTTTATTTTTTTAAAGAAGCAAAATGGATTTTTGAAAATACGCTTGCCACACCCGGGAATCGAACAGACTAAAATCCGAACAAAAAAACATCCTATACTTTTACGGCACCAATCGATAGGGTCAAACATATGGATCCAACGTCTCTAGCAAAGGAAACATTCCTTTGAGTAAAATTTGCTGTCTTCATTATTTAGAGTACTTTCCCTCCAGGTACGCTTCCAAAAATCCACCCTGTTGGTTGTATTGGAGGATGTTACTTTTGTCAAACTTAGAAAGAATACAATCTAAATCCACCTCTATTCCCTCTTCCAGAATTATCAAAATGTTTGGTACTCCGCGCGTACCTGTCGCAGCACGGTCTGCACGGCGAGGTGGAGTTCTCGCACAAGAACGACTCGCTCATCAGCATCCGCACCAACCTCAAGCCCACGCTGCAGTTCCCCGACGGCGTGTGGCGCTGGACCATCCACGAGTTCCCCGTCGACTACCGAGACCTGTCCGAGGCCAGGTGTTCCGACGGTAACCTTGGCAACGAACTCATTGATCTCACTGAAGAACTTGGTTACCTCATCATTCCAGGGAAGGACCACGCGGAATTTGAAAGCAAAAACACGCTGACAGGCCCAAATGGACTATGGGGCAAGAGTATAGTCTTCGAAACAGCTGAACGAGACAGGATCATATGCGCATCAATATTATCAACAGATATGACTTATGAGAAGAATGCGATGGCAAGGTTCTCGTCCCCGGTGGCGGGGACGCTGCATTTCAGATGGCTATCAGCCAGAGAGTCTGACGAGTCAGACTCTTACATCCAAGCAGACTTATATCATACCAAAGGCGTATCAGAAAAAGTAGCATTTACAGAACATAAGTGGAAGTTATTTGTGACAGACATTTTTGATGCTGACAAGGGTAACTATGAGGACAATTGCAATGTTCTTCAGCTAGTGTTTGATCCTGAGAATAGTGGGGACGGGATGAGTGTGGGGGACCTGGACAGCAGGCTGGGGATGATCAAGGTGGCGACAGACGCCAACGTGATGAAGGCGAAGACGTTGTTCAAGGATGACGTCATCAACGTGCTGCGGAGTGACATGGAAGTGACGCGCCGGAGCCTGTACGTGGTGATATATGATAACAGACATTCTGATAGTTTCCTGGCGTGCGCAAAATTGAGGCTGATGGCGCCGAAAAGTACAAAGTGAGTACCTGCTTTTGTATCCTTTAGATATAGTCACATTAACTGCTGACCGCGACTTTGGCTGCTTGTATTTTGTATTTCATCGTTTTTTTTTACAAATGTCCAGGTCGCGGAAAACTGGAAGAAGTAGCCAATGGCCTTTTCCAGTTTTCAGGCTACCTATCTGCATGAACAATCGGTTCAGTGGTTTAAACGAGAAAAGTTGACAGACATACAGACAGAGTTTCTTTCGCATTTATAATATTTTATTTATTTATTTATTTTATTTATTTATTTATTTTATTTATTTACGAGCGCGCGGTTCCACTAGCAGTGGCGGCTGCCGTCGTCGCCACACGTACCTGTCCGGAACGCACAGACTCACCAGCCCTAAAATAACTGCATTATGCACCTTCCCTCTCAGTAACTTAAATATATAAGAGGTGAGTGCAAGATCCCTCCTAACCCTTAGCTCATTGTATCCTACCATACCTAAAATAAATAAGGTTGGATACATTAAGGGGTAAAAGGGATAGACTCCATAATAACGCTTATATAAATATCTTATAAACTTATTTTGTACCCTCTCCAGCATGAGACTATATTTAGCTTCATGCGGAGCCCAGATGACTGCATTACATTCTAACTGGCTCCTCACCAATGCGTTATACAATGCTATAATAGCTTTCACATTCGTGAACCCCTGACCGTACGAAGCATGAAACCTAAATTTCTATACGCTCTTTTACAGCTACGCATAATGTGATCACGAAAAGTCAAACCCGTGTTGAAGCCCACTCCCAAGTCTTTGACTTCTGTGACCCGTGCCATAGGCAATCCGTCAATATGATAGGTATGTGTTAAGGGACTGTGTGCGCGAGAAAAAGTGATGACCACACACTTCGAGCTATTAAACTGCAAGAGATTTTCTTTGCTCCAGCTCACTACCCTATCAATGTCCCTTTGTAGCCGGACACAGTCATCGCTGCCTTTTACCGCGAGGGATAATTTGAGGTCGTCGGCAAACAACAAACAATTTGCGTCTTGGACTACTTCTGGTAGGTCGTTTACCACCAGAAGGAAGCCCAAAGGGCCAAGGTTACTACCCTGGCTTACCCCGGACCTCGTGAAATATGGATCTGACACGTGTCCCGCATATTCCACATATTGTTGCCTATCCCTCAAATAACTGGCAAAAAACCTAAGTGAGTGTGGGGTGAAACCAACCCCTGCTAACTTTTTAAGCAACATGTCATTTTCGACTAGGTCGAACGCTTTCCTGAAATCAAAGTAAGCAGAATCAACTTGTCCCCCACTATCCACTGTCGGCACCAGATGCGCCATGTGGCAAAGAAGATTGCTGGTGGTACTTCTTCCTATTAATATGGATACCTAAAATTACCAATATACAAGTCAAATGTAAGAAGAAACGATCGTTCTGGGCATAAAGCGTAGGCGCACAAATACATAGCCGGGCTGCAGTGCTAGTAACATCATAACAAAAAAATAATAATTTGGGAGTTATTTCTGGGCACAGTCATTATTATAACAGTGCATACATTATTTATTCTTGTTTAACATAATATTCTAAGTTTCTAACATAACATTACGCCATAACATTAATCCCTGAAGGGTTGGACAGAGGTATACCAGACTACCAGTCGGCACACCCACATTTTTTCACCAGTTATGTATAAGTCTCACGTAATAGGAGGCGACCCTACCATGAACCGGGCACAAATCCAGAGAGTTCTTAATGAAAAAAAAACAATAACACTTTGCCCGACTCCGGACTTTCGGAGTCGAACCCATGACCTCATGCTCGGTAGATCGCTTGCGACCACTACACCAACGACGCGGCGACGCAGTCAAAATAAAGTATAATATTAAGTAAAATATTCTAATAGGAATAAAAACATACCAGTTTAGACTAAAGTCGATGGTCATATTCAGCCCTAGGTAAGGTTTTTTTTTTTAAATTTTTCCGTATCGATAGCCAATCGATTAGTTTATTCTAAGCTTTATTAATTTGGCGTACCTAATGCTAAGGATCGACTTTATAGACCCTGGTATAGTTACTGCCGTTATCTTATTATTTTGTATAGTATCATTTCATCTTCCTCATGAAAGTTAAAAAGTATCAGATCAGTATTAAGGTAGTAGTATTCGGAGCATCAGCAACATCATCAAGGATATTATTGCATTCCTCCCTCAGAATGTTCATTGTAGCAGATTCCCAAGATGACGACTATTGTCGCCTACGTTAGTGAATTGATAAACCAAACACAATACCATCGTACTATCGCAGTTATTCCCTAAGTTTATGCAAATAGGATTGAAAAAGATATTGTACTTATTGAAAATGAGAATGCGGGTTGCCTTCAAAGGTAACATGAACATTAACACAGGGTGGCTTTTAACATCGACGCGCACATTGTAACGGGTTGACTACTTGCAAAAATAAAAATAAATTATATTTTCATTCTGCAAGTCGTCCTACGTTACTATCAAAATGAGAAAAGGTACAATCAGTAGCAAAAGTGTTAGTGTGGAAACGATGTCATGCCACCTCATACATAAACGGAATAAAAGCGGTACATCCGGATATCTATGGGTACATCATATACTTCGCTACATCAAATAATATCTTTCAGCCATAAAGTTTTGTTTACCTATTCAAACCTCAGTCAAGATTGTTTGTACGGAAACCTAACCCTGACCCCTACCCACTTGTCATTCATGCTTTAACATTAACAAATTGGATATGTCATTGTCAGCCAACACCTGCTTATTCCAGGGCTTTAATAAACATGGACGGCATCCGCGGCTCCATCGATTTCACGCAGCGGTCCCCTTTCGACCCCACCTGGACCAACTTCCAGCTGGGCGCCTCGGACGGGGACTACGAGTCCAACCTGCGCTTCGTCAGCTCCGTGCTGCAGTACAGCGTCCAGGAACTGCCTCCCAAGCTCATCGCCGATGATATGGACTCCTTGTGTAACACCACGGGAGGGATCTATAACCCTTCTGGACTTGATTTGAAGAAGCTGCCGCCGCCAGGTGAGATATGAACTTTGAAATGCTTAAACGACGTGTTTAGTCTTTTCATTTTTGTCTGGAGAAGACGAACTTCCGCTATGGAAACTTGGATAATCTGGGGGACTTGTAGTTGTAACCATATTAACTAAATATCAAAGAGTCATGGGTAGTTTAAGACCTCGGAATGAACCCTACACACGATTAACGTTTTCGGACGGATAAAAATACAACGAAAGTAGAGACAACTGTCAAATAGTCATTCATTCTTAGGTCGGGCCCCAAATTAATCTTATTTCCGTAGATGATACGATGAAGGAATCGTCCGTAACTATGGCCGATACAATTGGGTTCTATGCTTAGGGAGGCTACTCTTTAATAATGAAATCCGCAGTCCGTATTTCTAGAGTTCTATCTCCAGAATATACATCGTTACTAATACCTGCTGCGACGAGGCCATTTCTAATACCTACCGTCGGCAAACTCATACAGGTAAATGGATGTTCAAATCTATTTCGGTGTGCGTCTAAAAATGTTACCCCAGTTTATTTGTTAGAAATAGAAATATGACTAAAGTAACTGGCTACAAACACTAGATGCTCGCTATTATTTATATTTAGGCTAGATATTTATCTGCCCTGCTGTTAGCTAGTATATCTATTTTCTGAACAACTGCATCTTCCTTAATTGTTCGAAACGTTTCGATCTACATACATAGCATAATCTCACAATGCTCCCACTGCTGGCACACAGGTATCCTCTCTGTGAGTGCCGTGGGCCGTAATCCACCACGATTTTCAGTTCTAGGACATGACGGTTTCCTCATTATGTTTTCCTTCACCGTTTTTGAGAGAAGTGGTGATGAAATAATTTTCACAAAGTAAAGTGCTTGCTTGGATGCGAACCCACGACCTACAACTTGTAAGCCGCGGCCGTTACCACTGGGTCCCACTTCCCTCTCTCTAGATACATCAAATCACTCGAAACAGAAATAAGAAACAGAATCAAAGACCGTACTTATACACAAAATTAACATTATTGTTTGACGTAACTTGATTGCCAGACTTTGATGGACTGTCATGGAAGTTTTTCGGCATAATCTGGTAGATAGCGTCGAAGCTCTGCGTCGCTTGGTGGTGAGCCAACAGTCAGCTAGTCGACGAGCCAATCTAGATGGTTAAGTCTTCACTCTTCAGTCTAGGATGACGCGTCTCTAGGCATTCTCGAGAAAAACATTTGTTTCCAAAATAACTGTCAATTCGCTCTCATTACCTTTCTCTACTCTTGTGCTCATTACGACAATTGATGGAATATTATGAATGATGGATTGTTTTGGTGTGATGTTTAGATAGATAGCCGAAATGGATAGATATTATTGGCATCCTGCTTATATGATATACGAAGGGACTGCTAAAAGAGAGTAATGCGAAGGGAACTAGGGAATTAGGGATCACAGTAAAAAAGCAAAGGTCATTCAATGTTTAGTTTACTTGTTATTGTATTTTTTATCGTGTACAATAATAAAAAACCGTGCAAGAGCGAGTCGGACTCGCGCATCGAGGGTTCCGTACCATCATGTCTTTAAATTTTCATCGGCGAGGCCTATTATTCATCAGAGAATTTTCGCACTGTGCACTGCGGTGTAGAATATTGCAGATTTATGTCAGCGCCATCTTTTGACCGATAGTGGAACTAATGTAACTTAAGTTGATGATTTCTGAAAAATACATATATTTTTATTTCTTTCTTATTTGCAAAATAGTTGGGCAAACGTCATCTAAAACTATTTCAAATTTCAAGTTAATAGCATTAGTAGTTCTTGAGATATCTAGCTGTGACAGACAGACAGACTTAGTCGCACCATAAGGGTTCCGTTTTTACCATTTTGGTATGGAACCCTAAAAAGCTAGTGCTTATATCCAGCAGGCATTTAAAGCGCCTTTTTATTACCCTTTAATATATGACTCAACGAGAAAACGTAAGAAAAAGACATCCAATCACGTAAAGTACGCTTAAAGGATCTACAAACAGAAAAACAGGATTTCTTTTCACTTACACTTCTTCCTATACTTCCAGGCATGGGCACCCAAGACCAGTACCCGGTAGGAGACCTGCTGGGCAAGCACAAGGACCGCACGGAGTACCTGAACCACAAGTACCTACTGCCTGGGCTGGCGAACGAGCTGAGCGGCGCGTACTGGGACGTCTACCTCCCCCTGCAGGGCGTCAACAGCGTGGTGCATAGAGCGTTGGTGCTGGAGAGGTAACGGTTTTTATTATTTGGCTCTACATATACACGTGGTGAAATCTAGAATTGAATACTACGCATAGTCATTTTCATTCATTTTCAAATACCTTTAATTAGGCAACATGAACAATGAACAAAGTGCACAATATCCTGAGCTACATTAAACTTACACTAAACTTACAATTGATGCACTTTATGAGGCTAGTGGTACATGGGACTACAACACAACAGGCGCCGCTATTCGGTACATGGGACTACAACACAACAGGCGCCGCTATTCGGTACATGGGACTACAACACAACAGGCGCCGCTATTCGGTACATGGGACTACAACACAACAGGCGCCGCTATTCGGTACATGGGACTACAACACAACAGGCGCCGCTATTCGGTACATGGGACTACAACACAACAGGCGCCGCTATTCGGTACATGGGACTACAACACAACAGGCGCCGCTATTCGGTACATGGGACTACAACACAACAGGCGCCGCTATTCGGTGCGTGGGACTACAACACAACAGGCGCCGCTATTCGGTACATGGGACTACAACACAACAGGCGCCGCTATTCGGTGCGTGGGACTACAACACAACAGGCGCCGCTATTCGGTACATGGGACTACAACACAACAGGCGCCGCTATTCGGTGCGTGGGACTACAACACAACAGGCGCCGCTATTCGGTACATGGGACTACAACACAACAGGCGCCGCTATTCGGTACATGGGACTACAACACAACAGGCGCCGCTATTCGGTACATGGGACTACAACACAACAGGCGCCGCTATTCGGTGCGTGGGACTACAACACAACAGGCGCCGCTATTCGGTACATGGGACTACAACACAACAGGCGCCGCTATTCGGTACATGGGACTACAACACAACAGGCGCCGCTATTCGGTACATGGGACTACAACACAACAGGCGCCGCTATTCGGTACATGGGACTACAACACAACAGGCGCCGCTATTCGGTACATGGGACTACAACACAACAGGCGCCGCTATTCGGTACATGGGACTACAACACAACAGGCGCCGCTATTCGGTACATGGGACTACAACACAACAGGCGCCGCTATTCGGTGCGTGGGACTACAACACAACAGGCGCCGCTATTCGGTGCGTGGGACTACAACACAACTGGCGTGGGTACCTACTATACACCCCTGCGTTACTTTTTGGGTTATCAATTCTCGTGCTAGGAATTGGTTTACATAAACAGTAATATATACTATTGCTGCTTAGTAATTCTAATAAGTCCTATTTTCCCGTTCCAGACGCCACCCAAAACGCGACATCTGCGGCACCATTCTGCAGTACGAGGCGGACACGGAGTACCAGACGCCCATGTCCTCGGCGCAGGTGGTGTTCCGCTACCCGCTGGTGGGCACGGTGCTGTTCCGGCAGCCGCAGGACAAGCCCTGGGAGGACACCACCATCATTATTGAGAGCATGGTGAGCTGACTGCTACGAGCATTATAACATTCTCTGAGTACGTGTGCTCGTCAGAACAAAGTTACTGTTATGTTTGAACGTTATATTTGGTCTTATATGTACTTTCTGGATAATGTGCTACATTTAAAATACTGGTCCAACTGCACCCGGTTAGACTGGAAGCTGACCCCACCATCGC
Organism: Oligia latruncula; assembly: GCA_948474745.1. Classification (NCBI taxonomy): domain Eukaryota; kingdom Metazoa; phylum Arthropoda; class Insecta; order Lepidoptera; family Noctuidae; genus Oligia; species Oligia latruncula. Next base: position 645,976 of record OX419705.1, read on the forward strand.
TGAGAAAAGGCTAGGCAGATTCATTGGTGTACTTTCTGGATACAATCACGCACGAGAACCAGAATCTGTGACCAGTAAGCAACAAGCAGAGATACGAATTTCATCATTTGATTTGGGTCTACCTTTACGCTCGCTCTTTTTATCCAATCTTTCGACTCGATCCTGAAAAAGGGGTTAATTTTCCTATTCGTGTTAATGTGTAACTCATTCCCCCGCAGGTGCACGCGGACGGAGCCAGCGTGAACAACACGCGCGAGCACCGCTGGGCGCTGCACGAGCACGCGCCCGGCGCCGACTGGTACAACTGGACGGCGCGCTGCGTCAGCGCCGGCCGCGTGCTGGCGCCTCACGCGTTGGACATCGACACGCGCCACCCGGAGGCCTACTGCCGCCCCGGGCTGGAGGGACTCTGCAGGCTGGGGGACTTCACTACCAGGTTAGTAAACTCTAACTTTATTTCAATTTAACTAATTATAGAACTTTTGAATTGTCAAGGATTCGGTCAGTCAGAAAACTGATCGCTTATAAAATCTGCGTAACTGTAAGGTATTTATGCTCGTGACTGTACACCTCCGTCTAACCCCTCGGGTATTACAGGCGTGTTATGTTATATTGTAAAACAATGACCTGCACCCTACTTGCGTAACACAATGACCTGCACCCTACTTGCGTAACACAATGACCTGCACCCTACTTGCGTAACACAATGACCTGCACCCTACTTGCGTAACACAATGATCTGCACCCTACTTGCGTAACACAATGACCTGCACCCTACTTGCGTAACACAATGACCTGCACCCTACTTGCGTAACACAATGACCTGCACCCTACTTGCGTAACACAATGACCTGCACCCTACTTGCGTAACACAATGACCTGCACCCTACTTGCGTAACACAATGACCTGCACCCTACTTGCGTAACACAATGACCTGCACCCTACTTGCGTAACACAATGACCTGCACCCTACTTGCGTAACACACTATCAATATCAATCTGAATCATTTTGAAAGATTGACATTGATAGTGTGTTAATTAATCCATTGCTTCATATGTTCGAAAAATTTGTCTAAGCAACAACGTAAATAACGCAATGAATGCAGTTGAACTGTCAAAATGAAAGCCATTCCTACTGATAGTGTGTCACGCAATGACCCCGCTGTAACGTTCCCCAGACACGGCATGCTGCAGGTGGCCGGCAAGAAGGTGGACTCGGCGCGTCTGACGCGGCGCCTGTTCACGGACACGGTGGTAGGGCTGGCCGGGAAGCACTCCATCATGAAGAAGTCGCTGGTCATCTACGACGACCACGGACCTGTGGCTCGCGGGGAGCGGATGGCGTGCTCTATGTGAGTTAATAGCGAATATAAAATATCTTCGTGTGTGTAATGTAACAAACTGAAACTATTTATTTCAATTAAACCCAATATTATTAGGAAAGATGAAACTAATAAATCAACCAAAGCGTACCTAGTCGGTTTCTATGGAGAAGAACGAGCAGGAAACTGCACGCACGACACTCTTTCATATCAAAATATTAAAAAACACTAGGCAGTAACTGGTGTTAGTTTGTTGTGTGATTTCTGCAGTGATGTTGGGTGACAATAAACATTAAACTGTATTCATAAATTATTAATTCGTAACATATTTAAGTGCTAATGTTAAATTTGTTTGCTTGTGTGTGGTTTATTTCTGTCCGAGACTACAGTAGCACACAATTGAGATTGCTCTGAAGATAATGACAGGCGCGCTCGTCACATGCAGCTGTAGTGCTGTACTACGAGTATTCGTCAGGGTCAGGTATGAGTGACCGAGGCGAAGACAGTCCACCACACATAACTGTTCTGAGTTTTTCTTAAAACTCGATATGCCTTAATAATAATTGCCGCGTCCTGTGCCAATTTTCAACATCAACTTTATTGCTCTGGTTCAAATATGATCCCAAAGACCAAAACTTACAAAAACAACCCTCACCTTGCCGTTGGTCCTGCGCCGGATCTCTCTCCGGTCGTGTCGGGTCTCTCTCCGGTCGTGTCGGATCTCTCTCCGGTCGTGTCGGATTGCCGTCCTTGAGGACTATTTGGGTGAGGGAAGAGGGAGTGCACCACTATGTCTGCGAACACACTTGTTCACTATAATATCTCTCGCGTAGATGGCGAGTCGCCGTTGAGATCGGCTGACATGACCGAAATTTGGTCTGGAGGACCACTACAACCTTCACAAATAAACCTTGATCATTGTCTTCTGTGTGTATCCCAGTGTGACCGGCCTGCACCGGCGCAAGGCAGTGGCGCGCGACTGGTTCGGTAACGGCGAGCCGGCGCCGCTGAAGGGGCGCGTGGAGCTGACGCAGCAGTCCGAGTACGACATCACCAACGTCGTGGTGACGCTGGACGGGCTGGTGGACGTCAACAACTACAAGATACATGTGGTCAGTATTATTTACATCTTCAATGTAGATTTATTTGCTGGTGTATTATGGTATATAAAAGTTGTGACGGCTCATAAATTTTGACTATACAAAACTAAGTTAGGACTAAATGTCATTTCCAATTGCGTATACATGTGCAGTCTTGCGTCATCCTCTAAGATCCAGGGATGAAAGTGAAGAGAGACTTGTTTTGTTATGATCATGTCTATTTCAATGTTATAGGACAGATTTTCAGAACTAAAATTGTATGGAATCCAGCTGGTACACACGGCGACACATCAAGCTAATAATTTACAGTTTAAGACCTTGTATTGTATAGGTTTTTTAACTTATAATGGTTATGAATATCTTGATGTTTAGCCGTGTGCACAAGAATACAGGCTTCATCGACTTTTACATCCAATTTTTCCATCCATTGCAGGTGCCTGTCGAGAAAGACTTGGCGTTCCCCTGTGAGAAGACCACACTCTACGATACCTTCAATCCGTTTCATGTGAACAAGAGTTTAAGTCCACCTCCTACTAAAGGTACAGATGGATAGTGATTTATGTTTGTATTACCATTACGACATCAATTTTACAGTCTTTAGCGTCTTTACCTAGTTATAAGCCTTTTCATTACATCTTTTATACATTATGCAACGCAATAAATGAATATTGATTTAATATGATAATAAATTTAACGTTTTTGTAGTAAGCCTTTAACCAGTTTAAATAGTTGTTGTAAGGTTAAGTTTTCAACAAGCCTTCTATAAATATGAACATGTAACCATAACATAACGCATGAACGTCACACTCCAGGTACAGCAGACCAGTACGAGCTGGGCGACCTGGGCGCGAAGTACGGCCTGGTGGAGTCCCGCTCGCTCACCACGTACTACAACGAGACACAAGTGTCGCTGTTTGGTCCACACAGCATCCTGGGCCGGTCCGTCGTGCTGCATCGCAAGGTCCGTAGAACGTTCTGCATTTCTGATGTATAGTCTATCGTTGTAGATACCGCTACACATTATCACATCTGCCTTTTCCCACTTCCAGTGTAACCGGATGCTTGAATACCAGTAACTCAACCAACATTGGACTCCAGCTGGAACGATATTATTAATTGCTAACACTCTCAATCTTCTTTGCAGAAGAACCGTCGCTGGGCGTGTTCATCCATCGAGCGCGGCTACAGCCCCTCAGAAGCCAGAGAGCTGCGCGCCATCGCGTCGTTCCACCACCCCGGCGGGTTCGCGTTCGGCTACATCCGCTTCACTCAGCTCATACACAACGACGGCAGCGCCAGCGACACCGTCATAGAGGTCAAGTTGAGGCATCCTGGAGTTAGGGACACTAACCGGGTGAGTGGGGCTTGGCACTTTGAACAGAAGCCTTCGTAAATATAGAATGCCAAAACGATCACATGTAGCAGACTTTGCTTACGTTTTATTCAATAAATGGACAAGGACAGCTTGGAGCCCTAGATCTAGCAGTGCCGGCAGTGAGGGATACCTTGGCTGATGCTGAGACTGATAATAATGATGATTGGCAATAATGTAGCACTTATAATGCAGTAGTTTACAATTGTGGACTACCATTTTAACCACTGCCACATTATTGACAATCAACATTATCGTCTCAGGTCTAAGCGAATACTGTTCTCTTGGCATCCCTTAAAAATAATATCTTATACAAAAAAAAAAGACTACTCTAATACGTTTCTAAAGCTTATTTTAGAATTTGGAGTATTTTTTTGTGATTATTTCTGTGCCAATGTACCTCTCAAGGACGAGCTGGTTAAAATTTGTACCGCTTGTGGTACACATGTGTGCCAGCTTAAATAAACGAAAAAAGCAGCCATACAAATATGATATGGTTTCAGACAATGAATCACAACTGGGCGATCTTCGTGAACCCGGTGGGAGTGGACGCGGCCGTGCAGGTCACCAACACGCGCTGCGTGGCGGGAGGGTACCGCTGGAACCCTTACTTCACGCAGCTGGCCGACCCGCTCAACGTGAGTTTATATTAGTTATTGTTGCTGCAGAGTGCAGGTGGTTCACTAATAATATTGCTCTAAATAAAAAAAAAACCGGGCAAGAGCGAGTCGGACTCGCGATCCGAGGGTTTCGTACCCGGTACCATCACATGTCTTTAAATTTCCATCGGCGAGGCCTATATTCATCAGAGAATTTTAACACTGTGCACTGCGGTGTAGAATACAGCAGTTTTATGTCAGTGCCATCTCTTGACCGATAGTGGAACTAATGTAACTTTTGTTGATGATTTCTGAAAAGTGTGCTATTTAGAAACTTCGTTTTATTTTTCCTGTAATCTTTACACAAATTTCTATCACATAGAATAATTTCCGTTTCATTTTCAGATTTTTCTTGTCGAAAACTATGCGGCCTAAAACATTTTTTCTTTTTTTTAGGTCGCATAGTTTTCGACTTTTGATGAAAAATTAAAAAAAAATACCGTTCCCCCCCTAATCTCCGAAGTTTGCAAAGACAAAAATCTGATTATTTTATGTGATAGGAGTTTATGTAAAGATTACAGGAAAAATAAAACGAAGTCTCTAAATAGCACACTTTTTCAGAATCAGAAATCTATACATATAATAAATCTGTAGACGAGGCGTTTCTGTACATTGAAAATAAAAAAATAAAAAATAGTTGGGCTGTTAAAGGATAACCAACAGATGCCATTTCTTCAATTTTTGGAATTTTTGTCTGTTTGTCTGTTTGTCTGTTTGTCTGTTTGGATGTGACAGATTTTGAACAAGCTCAACGTAAAAAGTACCAAACCAATATGGTTCATATTTATACTCAAATATAGTGTAGAACTCGGAGCAGTGATTAGTCTTTGTTTCATCGCAATCGCTTCAGTCTATCAAAAGATAAAAAAAAAATTTTATTGCAATAAGTGGAAACATGTAACGACATCTATTGGCGCGATATAGTACTAACGAAATCATATTGTTATCTTTAAAACATTATTATGTGTTTAATCACGTCGTAAAGGCTTGCCTTTATGACGAAATAATTCTGATCCTTATGTCTGTGTTATTTAAAAAAAAAAAAAATGATAATGTTTAAATAAATAATATAAACATATAAGTATAATAAAATCGTAGGAACAAAACTGTACATAGAATATATAAAAAAAAAATACTTGGGGCGTGATCTACAATCGATATCGAAGCCAAAAATATAGTTTTTAGAATTTTTGTCTGTTTGTCTGTATATATGTCCGGGCTAAACTCAAAAAGTACTGCATGGATTTACTTCAAATTTTGCATGAATATTATTAAGAGGTCGGGTCAACATATAGGCTACATATTATCACGCTATCACCTACGAGGAGGAGCTGTGAATCTTTATTTTTCTTACGCATTCTGTGACAGCGTGTAATCTTACGACGCATATTTAAATGTTGTTTTTGAGTAAGTCATGCTATTATCTAGCTTTACACTATAAAAACTTTTACGCCATTTAAGTAACTTGGGCAGAGAAACATAGTTTAATTAATGTTAGTAGTATAAGACAATTTTGAAGCAGCGCCATCTATGAGATTTCATAAAAATCAAATCAAGTTACATGTCAACACTTTTTGGAAATTAATAATTTAAATTTGATCATGTTGGTGAGGTTAGTAGTTAGTTATTCTTAAAATTCATAGATGGTAATGTGCATTTTCTTCATAAAAGTTGTATCGTATAGTTCGTTTTGACAAATTCAAGTTCCAACAAAACCCTCAAAATCTTGAGCCGAGTTGAGGAAGACAATTTAAAAAAAATGCGGTGTTAAGTATTACAAAAAAGTTATGTTCATTGATGATGATCATTTCTTCATCAATTTCATGTTGTTAGTACAAAATAAACATTGACTGTTAATACTTTTGTTCGGTATTTATCTGTGTGATTATTGCTTGGTAATTAATATATTTTCATGTCGTATACCTAATTATAAACTTAAATTATACCGTGCATCCGAATAATGGCGAATGCGATTTTCTGCGGTTGTTACTTCACACTGTCCGAGGCAAAGTCTTTCGCCTTTCTGAGGACATTTGATGGCGTGGAGTTTCCCACTTACCGCGCAGCCTGCGTAGCACGTCACCTTCTCGACGGTGACCAAAATTGGGCTGACACCCTCGCGGAGGCGAGCGTCAGTGACAGTCCCAGCCGCATGCATCATCTGTTTGCCGTCATCTTGGTGTTTTGTGGAGTCGCGAACCCGGTAGCTTTGTGGGAGAAGTATCGCCATCATCTGTCTGAAGATTTTCTACGAGCTTTGAGGCGTGCTACTGGAGACGAAGTCGGAGACGGCGAAATGACCACCATACGAAATGACCATGTCGCTTTGTTCTCTTCAGAGCAAAAACAAATTTATGACACCGTCCTTGAAAGCGTTTGGCAAAACCAGGGTAAAATGTTTTTCTTGGATGCTCCTGGTGGTACAGGAAAAACATTTGTTACCACTGGCATACTTGCAGAGGTCAGGAGGCAAGGCAAAATTGCTATTGCTGTAGCGTCGTCGGGAATCGCTGCCACACTGCTTCCGGGACTGCAAGACAGCACATGCCATGTTTAAAATTCCCATCGATTTAGAGAGCGCCGAAACGCCTGTTTGTGGTGTCTCACGTAACAGCGATAAGGGACACGTGCTCAAGGATTGCTCTCTGATTGTATGGGATGAGTGTACGATGGCCGAGGATCGAGGGCTGACGAGGTGAATGCTTCGTTGAAACGATCTTCGTTGTGGTCACGAGTTCGTACGCTGCGCTTGACCATTAATATGAGAGCTCGGCTTGGCGGCAATGCACGCGCTCAAGAATTCTCCGATGTCCTTCTAAGTCTTGGCGAAGGCACTCTACCAGAAGAGAGAGGTAGACAGGTGGTGCTTCCAGAGTCTCTCGGTAGAGTGGTTTCCAGCTTAGAAGAACTCATTCGCTGTGTGTACGGGGACATTCAGTCGTATACCGCACCAGCAGAATTCTTGGGTGTGTGAGCGGGCCATTTTGACGCCCAAAAATGATCAGGCTGCAGCAATTAACGAATGCATTCTCTCGGAAATTGAAGGGAATGAAGTGGTCTACACCTCGATAAACACTGTTGTCAAGCAAGATGACGCCACACATTATCCCGTGGAATTTCTGAACTCCCTGTCAGCAAGTGGACTTCCAGCGCATTCAAGCTGAAGCGGTGTCCCGGTTATGCTTCTTCGGAACCTATCTCCTCCGAAGTTGTGTAACGGGACCCGCCTTAAAGTCATCTCGCTCCACAGACACACCATTGAGGCGGAAATTCTTACGGGTTGTGACGTCGGCGAGGCAGTATTTATACCACGCATTCCCCTCATACCTCATAACTTCCCGTTCCAGTTCAAGCGCGTACAGCTCCCCGTGAGTGTTTGCTTCGCGATGACCATCAATAAGTCGCAGGGGCAGACACTGAGGGGCTGGGTGTCGACGTCAGGACGAGTTGCTTCTCACACGGGCAACTGTACGTCGTCGCTTGCTCCCGCGTCATCACACATTTTGGCTCCTGGCAGCATAACTACCAACGTAGTTTATAGGGAAGTGTTGTAAGGTATATATGATACCTTTGAACGTATTTTTACTCTTTTGTGTCCTAGAATGTATTCCTGCATTATTTTCTCTATTTCCTTCAGTCACCTCTTATGACTGAACTCAGCAGGATTCCCATATAACTCTTTTCACTTGCTTCGCTTGCAAAAAAAAACTTATATTTTAATTCTATTTTAAAAGTTGTTTACTTTATAATTCTATAGCGACACTGGCATCTTAGGTGTTTTTGGTGCTGTAGAGCCTTCACGCAGACGACGTCGCGGGCAGCAGCTAGTCATCAATAAGAGTTACATTAGTTCCACTATCGGTCAAGAGATGGCGCTGACATAAAACTGCAATAATCTACACCGCAGTGCATAGTGTTAAAATTCTCTGACGAATATAGGCCTCGCCGATGAAAATTTAAAAACATGATGGTACGGAACCCTCGGTGTGCGAGTCCGACTCGGTCTTGACCGGTTTTGGTCAAAGATGTCCCCCCGAGTTGCGACTCAGCCGCTAGACGCTGCCACCGCCGAGTCGTCGTTGCCTCCCAACTCGACCGCTAGATGTCGCTACTTGACCCTACAACTTATCTTTTAAATAATTTCGAAAATTCACACTGCCCTTGCTTAGTAACCATTATAAATAATTGACTAATTGTATGCTTACAGTTCGACCTGTACAACCAGGAGTGTGGAGCTGACAATCCGTTACGATGCCACGTGGGCGACCTGACCGCTCGGCTGGGAACCATTAGTAAGTATCATCACATCTGTGTACTGAATTACTTATATCCTCATCACAGCTTGGTGAAAGACTCCAGACCATCTTGATGAACATCAAAATGAGAAAACTCAAACTCAAAGCATTTATTTCAATTAAACCAATTACAGGCACTTTTGAATTGTCAAGGGGTTGGTCAATCAAAAAGATGAAGCTAGTTGCCCATTCCAAAGCGTAGGTACCTGGAGAAGAACGGGCAAGAAACTCCATGGACACTCTTTTAAATCAAAATAATATGGTTCTAAGGTCTTGTTTACATCATTCATGTTAAAAATTATGCATGTGAGAACGATGCAGAACGTTAAAAGCGTCCGTAATGAATAGACGAAAAAAAAACAATTCAAATATTAAATTAAATTAAAATAAGCCATGGCAGCAAAGAGATGACCAGTCCCTACTGACGGCGCCCGTTCACGAACATGACGCATGTATTAGCACCATTCAGCTCAACCATTTTGAAGGGAGCTAAATGATCCAACAAAAAGAAGAAATAACATAGTAATGTGAGAATTTTAAACAAATTTCTCTTCCTCCTGTAATGTATTTTTCCACAAAATACAATTGCATAAATTCACATCGCGATATTGTGTATTCTAGGACCAAATAAGTAAAATAGGAATTTTAAAGGCGTGATGGCCCAGTAGTTACGGCCTCGTCTCTTATGCACAAGGTTGCGACTTAAAATCCGGACAGGTATCAATGTGACTCATTCAATTCATTCATGTACTTTCCAAGTTTATCTTGAACATCACTGACATCGGTAAAGACAAACAGCGTGAGGAAACTTCATTCATTCATTCATTTATTTATTTTGTGAACACAGGGTACAATGAGGTTTTTATAAAAATGTTTGGTCCATCCTATGTTCCGCCGAAAGGCATACAAAATATTATCAAATTTAATCAATTATAAAAGTACAAAATCTCATAAAATACAATGTCAGCAAACGAAATTTGTCAAAAATGAAATGAAATAGTATAAAAAATCGCACGGAACAGAAACAAATAAAATGTCAGCAATATTACAAATAACAAAATTAAATTAATTTAAATACCTAGTACAAAAGTCATGAAAATACAATGTCAGCAAAATTTTAAGTTATCAAAATTACATTATTATAACATCAAATCTTTACAAAATGTCACTAAAATTTTAATTGTCAAAATTAAATTAAATGTACAAAATCATCTTATCAAAATTTGTCATTAAGGTATTCATCGACAGAGTAATATGCCTTGTCTTTCAATAATTCAAAAAGCTGACGTTTAAAACTATTTACGTTGGTAGCTGATATAATTTGATTTGGTAATTTATTATATAGTTTGGGAGCCATTGCATATATGCTTTTATGGAGAAATTTGGTTTTTGTAAATAGCAACTGCAACTTATTTGAGCGTCGCTGACTTTCGACATGTCTATAAAGATGCATATTATTTTTTACAAAAATACAGGCTTCATAGATGTAGAGAGATGGTACCGTCAGTATTTTCAAGTTCCTGAAATGTGGCTTGCATGAATCAGTCCGTTTTATTTTGCATATAGCTCGAATGCATTTTTTCTGTGCTATAAGTACTTGCTCAACTTTAGCAGCATTGCCCCAAAATATCAGGCCATATCGCAGGGTGGAGGCAACGTAACCATGATATGCTGCCAAGAGTGCGGTCATGTTTGCAACTTTACCCAACATCCGAAGAGCATAGGAAAACTTACTAAGTTTCCCACACACATTGTCAATTTGCGTCCTCCAAGACATATCGTTCTCAATAAATAGGCCAAGAAATTTTGTCACATTAGATTCATGTATTGGGTCTCCTTTATAACTAATCTGAAATGGTGATTGTAGTTTTTGTCTAATTTTGAAATTCATGATTTTAGTTTTGGTAAGATTAATTTTAAGATTATTAGCTTTCAACCAGTCAATAATCGTAACCAGACTAGTGTTAATGTCACTTTCTATTTCTTTGTTACTACCACTATTATAAATAACTGTACTGTCATCTGCAAATAGAGACATCTGGTGTGTAATTGCTTGGGGAAAGTCATTTATATAACAAATAAATAGCAAAGGCCCCAATATAGAACCCTGCGGAACACCGTAATGGAGTACTCTAGAGTTAGACGAATACACTACTTCACTTTTTGTATTAATATCCACTTGGCTAACCTGGGTAATTTGTGTTCTATTCTCCAAGTAGGATTGTATGAGATTGAGTACGTTACCTCTAATGCCAAATCTAGAGAGCTTAGCTAGCAGCACTCTATGGTTAACATAGTCAAAAGCCCTGGTCATGTCCATGTACATTGCCATGACTGGTTTTCTATTGTCCATGTTGTAATGTATTTTTTCAAGGAAATTATATATGGCCATGTTAATGGTTTTATTTCTCCTAAATCCCATCTGTTCTTTACAAAATATATTATTTTTTTCAAGGAAATTATAAACACTGCTATAAATGACTTTCTCAACCACTTTAGAGAAAATAGGTATTAACGCCACCGGTCTGTAGTTACTGACTTTAGTTTTGTCATCTTTTTTATATACGGGTTTGATAATGGAAACCTTTAACTTTTGTGGAAAAACTCCATTTTGGATAATTTTATTTATAATGTCACATAGTATGGGCGCTATAACAGGCGCTATTGATTTAATTACCCTTGTGTCAATATCGTCATAACCTGTACTGTTGGTGTTTTTAAGATTGCTTATTATTGTAATTATATCTTTTGGTGTGGTTGGTTGCATAAATATAGATTTATATGATCCTAGTGATGTGTCCGTTTTAGTGTTATTAATTATTGGCAAATTGTCGGCATTCGATTGAACTGAGTCTATAAAATAATCATTAAAATGTCTTGGGTTAGGTTTATAATCAACATAAGTCTGAAATCACCAACCCGTCCCGAGTAAGCGTGGTGATCAGTGCCCGGCAGTGGGACAGCAATAGGCTGGTATTATTATTATTTTACAGTCTAAAGTCCTCCAGAAGCTAACCCGCAGCTCTTGCACCCCCAGACATAGGCAGCGAGCGCCAGATGTTCGTGGACAGTAACTTTCCGCTGGAGGGCACGGTGAGCGCGCTGGGGCGCTCCATCGTGATCTTCGGGCCCGAGAGGAGCTCGGAGCGGTTCGCGTGCGCCAACATCGAGCCCGACAAGGACATCATCAAGTATGTCAATATCATGAAGCCGCCGAGATTTGTGCTGTGAGTATCTGACGTGCCTACCTTATGTATCCGCAGAGAACGCGGCGCTCTCTGCGATAATGCGGTTTCACAACTATTTCGTGACAGTTTTCCTTCAGCATTCCCCTCTTACTTGTCTTTGGGCTGGGGCCTGTCTCGCATAAGGTCGTAGCATTATGCTGAGCGGTAGCCATTGCCATTGATGTGACGCATATATTCCCTCAACTAGTTCTTTTTGTGTTTGTGTCATTTCCTTGCGTCATGTTTACCGCACATAAATTTATTATCGTTATTTTCTTCTTTTTCTTTCTAACTTTAATTTTAATATTCAAATGAATAGACGACCTTAACAAAATGAAAATGTTATTAGCCTCGGGTAATTTAGGAACAGCCACGTTATTTATGGGAGTATTTTGCAGTTTAATCTAAATGTCTTTCATGATATCTACGCAAAGACCTTGGAACTTGGAAGACCTTATTACAAAATGGTAGAAAAAACCTTGCGGCTACGACAATTTTTGTGGTGTGGTTTCTTCTCTGGTTTTCAGTGACATAACGATGACATGAAAACTATTAACAGCTGCATACTCATGCCTGCTCCAACAAAATGTAATCATCACTCCCTCTGCCAAGCAAAGGAACTTCCCCTTCGACCATTCATTGGGTCTAGGACATTCGTGGTCACCGATAGTCTTTTACTGTAGGCTGATGTACACGGTTTCTGAAGTGATGTGTGATGTCCAGCGGCATGTTCCTGGAGGAGGCGCGGCGCGTGCTGGGCGCGCCCGAGTGGATGATGGCAGTGGACGCGCGACGCACGCGCGCGCTGCACGGCGGCACGTGCGTGCAGCTGCTGCTGCACTTCACCGGCCCGCACGCCAGCAGGCTCGAGCTGGACTTTACCAAGTGAGTACCATGGGACTGGGTACACATCTATCCTAGAACGGACTAATTAATTATTTCATTAGTGCATGTTACCCATCGTAGCACTCGCCGAGCTAGTGTTCTGATTTAACTAAAGATGAGAACTAAGTTTGGTAAAGAATGTTAACATTTGAAGGAGCACAATTGTACAACAAATAACCCTCATAACATGTATAACAAAAAAAACATTCATTCAATGCTATCAAGTTCAAATTAGCTAAAAATTAAATCAAATGAGAACAATATAAAAAAAAAGCAATTAAATAACACGCTTCCTACAAACTAAATGCATTGGATCGGTGTGTCATAATAACGTAACTCCGATTGAAATAAACCGGTGTTTAAAACAAAAAACATGTTTTAATTTTTTTTTATCTTTGGGCCATGAAAGGCCCAAAATCAATCAACAGAAGATATAGCCATGACCATGACGTTTTGTTTCAGACTATTAGCATCAGGTCGTCTGGACTCACCCAGTATATTCATCCCAGGCTACATAAACACTAAACGGAAAAAGACCATCTCGTACCGACCCTGTGGAACCACAGACCCCAATGAAAAGAAAAGTAAGTGAAGTTTTAAATAAACTTTCTTTGTGGCATACACTTCCTTAGAACATACTCTTGACTTATAGTTATGTAACAGTGGGACCTTTTAGAAAGGTTACAGCACTTTATGAGACTGGGCGTTTGTGCACTACAAGGAATTTTACTGTCCGGCAGTCCGATTTTGTACGGTCCCTTATACAAATGCTATAATAAAAAAATAAAATCGGACCGCCGGACAGTAAAATTCCTTGTAGTGCACAAACGCCCTTTGGGTAACATAAAATTAATATTGGGATTGACAAGCGGGAATCGGCTATACAATAATTATGTTCTGTAGAATCGGTCTCACTATAATTACCTAGATTATGGTTTATGATATGATTCAATCATTCTTTAAATTTTCAAAAGATGCATTATTATTTCAAATTCTAAATCTTATTCAAATAATTTATGGTACGTTCGAAAAGTGCTAATTCTCAGCCTAATTTGAATAAATGAATATTGATTTCGATTATATCATTTCTATATATAAGTAATAATTAAGTTGGTTTTAGAATGACTAGTACTACATTTTCTTGTCTTTGTAAGTTTATTCGTTATTTTTTAGGGTTCCGTACCCAAAGGGTAAAAACGGGACCCTATTACTAAGACTCCACTGTCTCTCTGTCTGTCTGTCTGTCACCAGGCTGTATCTCATGAACCGTGATAGCTAGACAGTTGTTTTCACAGATGATGTATTTCTGTTGCCGCTATAACAACAAATACTAAAAACAGAATAAAATAAATATTTGAGGGTGGCTCCCATACGACAAACGCGTTCTTTTCGGCGTTTTTGCCTTGTGGTACGGAACCCTTCGAGAGTCCGACTCGCACTTGGCCAGTTTTTTTTGGAGATAGACATTATTCATGCGTTGCGGCTCCCGGAGCAGACAGGCGCGACCAGTCGCGTCGTTGCGACGAGATTCTGGTAGAACAATTTCCATGATGTTTTATAGAAATTGTTCTACTAGAGTCGCGTCGCGCTGTCTGCCTTTAAAATCTGTTTCATTACTTTAAATTTCAAATCGACAGGCCGCATGCAACCCTCTGTGCTACCGGACACCCCTCGGATATACCTCCGAGCGCATTTAATTAACTCCGTTGGATGTAGGGATGCTGTACATAACGCACGTACATTATATCTGGGGGAAGAGCTCGTCGCGGAATGACTGATAAACTCTGCCATTCTGTTATCATTCTAGGTTCATTTGGTATTAGGTAGAGGCACACTAATAGTTACCTACTCGTATAAGTTAATCAATTCCGGATTAAGATTAGCTCAGAAATTCTTAAAACTGTTAATTATAAGGTTAACACTGAACTAGACCCGCACCCTAATTGCGTAACACACTATTACTCTCAACTTGAATCATTTTGAAGCATATTGCTAATACATTGCTCCATATGATCGAAAAATGTGTCTGTTCAACAACGTAAGACACGCAATGAATGTTGTTGAACTGTCAAAATGAAACCCATTGCTCAGGAATGGCTTTCATTTTGATAGTTCAACAACATTCATTGCGTTATTTACGTTGTTGAGCAAACAAAATTTTCGAAACAATGATGGATTAGCAATATCCTTCAAAATTATTCAAATTGTCATTGATAGTGTGTTACACAATTAGTGTGCAGTTCAGCATGACGTACCTATGCACGCGAGGGATAGATGTCTTACGGCTAAAGCAGATTGGGACGAGTCGCACTGCAGCGCAACGCATTGCAAAAATCCTCCTTCTTCACTTTATAAGAACCAACTCACACTATACATGCAGTAATGCGCGTGGCTTTACTCTCCCCTCACCCTACTTGATAGAGAAGAACAACATCAAGAATAACAGCTGAAAGATATTCGCACCCTTAAGCAGGTCAAGGTCTTGAAGGGACATATACCTACTGTATGCAAAAGTTCACTTAGCTCTACGTTTAGCAGATCGATAACGATGAAAGAAATATTTTAACAATTGATTTACCGCTGTTGATGTCTTCAATAATATTTGGCTGGGCCTTTCAGGAAAATATATTCAGATGAAGCAAAGTTCATGAATTTGTACGGCTACAACGAAAACTTTGAGGAAATTGCCCAAATGTTCGATAATGTTTTAGGGGAAGTTTGGCTTCCTTTGAAATATAATAGAGGTCACACCCAAGGTCGCGCGTGTAAAAGCCGTACAAACTTTGGTACCTACGCACTAGAGCGCTTTTGAGGAATAAGGGGAACTTGTAGATCTGTTTGTACTTAATGTTAGGATTTTGTACTACAGTTTGCTTAGAAGCAAAGTATGCTGCGGTTACAGCTAATAACAATGCGGCATGGTTGGCGCAGTGGTTAAGCGATTGACTGCTGCGCTGCGTGTCGAGGGTTCGATTCCCGCACGGAACAAATATTTGTATGACCTACAAGTAGTTGTTCCGGGTCTGGCTCTTTGTGTACGTGAATTTAAATGTTTGTAAACGCACCCACAATACAGGAGAAATTCCTAGTGTGGGGCAACGTTTTTATAAAAAAAAGTAAATTATAATGTTCCCACTGCTGGGACACAGGCCTCCTCTCTTCAAGAGGAAGTGGGCTGTAATCTACCACACGGGGCCAGTGCGGGTTGGTAGATGTCACATGTCTTCGATTTTTAGGTTCTAGCCGCCGGTTTCCTCACAATGTTTTCCTTCACCATTTTGAGAGCAGTGGTGCTAAAATTATTTACACAAGGTAAAGCGCCTGGGTTCGGACCCACGACCTACAACTCGTAAGTCGGCCATTGCCACTGGGCCACACGACTCACACTGTCACACTCAAACAAAAAAGTGCCAAAATAACAGCAAAACAAAAACGAGCGCTATGTCGAACCCCTGTCGTATTCAATTAGTTACTAGACTCTTCTTGGTGACGTGTTTATGATGAACGATAAAAAGTCGATTTAGTGGTTGTCTTTTACTGTTGACCTTCAGAAACTTGTGATTTCCCCTACCAGATGATCTTGGCCTTGGGTATTAGAATATTGGCAGGTTTCTCTCAGATTGCGTAAGGCCCCCTGAACATTATAACCGTCAAGAAATTCAGAAAGTGCCTAGATAGCCGACCACACCCTGCAACATCATAGGTACGTGGTCACTACACCGGCATGCACTTGTGTGCATCTCTTTGTTGTCCTTGACACAATCCGCGGGACGCATGCGTGGCGCCCCGATCGGGTCGATATCTTGGGTCTTCTGTGTGCCTAGTACATGGACACGGTCTGAGCTCGTATATAAGGGAGAGGGCACGGTATAATAATGCAGCGTGCAATGGAATATTTTATTATAATAGGCTGTTGTGTAGAATGATTGAAATGTTTCGATTCTTTGTTCAGTTTAAATGTCGTATTGGTACTTTCAGTTGTTCAATGTTTGAACATTTAGTGGGGAACTTTTAACGGTAATTACAGTTTTCTTATCAAATCTTAAAGTAGGTAGGTACCCAATAATATGGTATTTTAATTACTGACATTCTATACGGTTCACCTACAGGAAAATTGCTAACGCCAGGACCTAATTTTCGCTACTCGTTTCATTTACTTTTATAATTATTTAGTTGACCAATAGCTGCCGTAGCGCTATAACCGTGGATTAGCGTCCAACGGAAATTTCGTGTAACTTTTAAGAATAAACTAAATTATCGAGAAGTCTGTGGTTTTCGTCAACTCACATCCAACAACTCGACTGTAAGTAACTGGCTACATCTGAGCCATACATAAAAGTGGTCCTTCGAGCCGGATACTTACAGTTGAGTTGTTGGATGTGACTTGACGAAATCCACAAATTATTTCAAAACCCATGAACAGTTTTTGGGAAGCATAATCATACATAAGCAGTCTATAACGTTTCCACTGCTGGGACACAGGCATCTGCTCTCTGTGAGAGAGAACCACGCGAGCCCAGTGCGGGTTGGTAGATGTCACACATGTCCTAGAGGACATGTCGGTTTCCTCCCCATGTTTTCCTTCATCGTTGAAGGGAAGCTCTTTGTGTTATTATAGAAATAGACTAAACCACTTTTACAAGCCAATGTTGACATTTTCGTTACTGTCTTAAGGGGGTCTCGGGCCTCGAGGGGTGTTGGCAACTGACGTATACCATCCTACCAATGGTAAAAACATTTGTTTTATCAAAACAAAACTGCGACTTAGACCAAACAAAACACTTTCTGCTCCTAGTCAATATATCTTCCCACAGTCAACAGGCTGGCAGCTTGCCAGTATTTGTTTACGTTACCGCTCGTTACCCTCCGACCACCAAAGGACTGTTACCCCATAAATCGTCGCTTACCTACCACAATAAGTAATGCTCCTTGGTTCAACAGGTTTCTTGGCAGCTCCTTTAAGTAAGAGGCGATCGTTGGCAGTTATCAGTTTTTGTGGGCAATCAAATGAGGCTAACATTTTGGAATGAAGTTTTATTTGATACAAGCCGTGTGCCTCATACAAGCCGTGTGCCTCATACCAGACGTGTGCCTCATACAAGCCGTGTGCCTCATACAAGCCGTGTGCCTCATACCAGCCGTGTGCCTCATACAAGCCGTGTGCCTCATACAAGCCGTGTGCCTCATACAAGCCGTGTGCCTCATACAAGCCGTGTGCCTCATACAAGCCGTGTGCCTCATACAAGCCGTGTGCCTCATCGGCTAAAATGACGAATTTCCATCTATACTGTCATCCCTACTAAACCCTTTTAAGGGATATATTTTAAAAATCCTTCCTTACTCTGGTAATAGCGGCATGCTGGTTTACTACGCCTCTGAACTTACTAAAGATTATCACTATTGTATTTTCTATTGATGCATGCATGTCGTTGGTCAGGTTAACTCGAAGCTGCAATGGCTCTTTCTTCAAAAGACCCTTCCAGACATGGCCCTGCATTGCCTCTAGTCTAGACTCACTTAATATCTTAATAATATAATGTAATGTTTGGCTTTTGAAGAGACGATAATCTTTGACTTTGTTTCGACATTTCTTCTCAGGGATCAGTCAAATAGGAAATGCCGGCGTCATTTAGTTTTAGGCCGCTTTCACATTAGAACGTTAGCAGCGCGCCAGAAGCAGAAACCTTCACGCACGCTTCTGTTTATAATATGAAATTCTGACTGGGCGACCGTCACGCGTCAGTCGCGCTGCTAAAGTCGCCTAAATGTGAAAGCGGTCTTAAAATATTGACCAAAAACATTACGCCTAAAAGTGTCCTATAATCTTTCCAGAGAACTCCTACTTCTTTTCGTCGAGCCCGTCGTCGGCGACGCTGACGTCACCGGCGCAGGCGCTGCTGCTGTTGCTGTGCGCCGCCATGAGACTGATGCGACTGTAGTGTACTATAGTGTATTGTTTGTTTCAAAAGTAGCTGATGAAAGTGTAAATAAACCCCATTCAGGTTAATTTCTTACGCAATCACTCCCTAAAATTAGTAACACATTTATCTGTATTTAGAAGATTTCTACTTTTTAACTCAGCACTTTTTCCAACAATTATTATTTGTATAACATTATTAAATTGTAATTGAGAAATCATCGACGAACATTGAGGTTATAAAATTAACCTCAAATTATTGGCAAATTCTATTTTCAATCACCATAAAGGTGTTTTTCAACACCTTTATGGTGATTGAAAATAGAATTTTAGGTTTAAGTAGGTTTATTCAAATAAAAGTATTCAATATGTAAGAGGCACAACATGCAGGCATCCACACTCCACAGGTAACATTTCTGATCCCATTTTCATCAGCTGCTTTTGGAACAGCCCTTAGTTACTCATACCAAACTGTACATAAGTATATTTAATACATTGCTTGTTACATATGTGTGTAGTTTTATTCAACACTAGCTGTGCCCGCGACTTCGTTCGCGTGGATGTCGGAACACAATAATGTGTCGCTTAGGAAAGGTGTAAAAGGAAGAATCTTCCGATCTTGTCTGGTAACGCTTCCCTTGCCTGGGGTTCTCAACCATAGCCCTTTCGACTGCACAGCAGTCACTGCGTCTTCAGGGTTCATAATGACAATGCGACGAAGTGTCACTTTGATTTTTGAGGATAAATAAAAATGAAAGCGCCTGCTCGAGGCTGATTGTCTGACCAAATAGCCATATTATGTCCATTTTATTTTGCATTTGTTTTAGAATTCTAAGTTAGACCGGAATAAATCGTAAAATCATACCACCATTTTATCTAAAGTATATCTGAGATTAGTAGGTGAAGTTTGAAGTTAGTTTTTATAAGTCTTGTCTTCTTCTCTGCCGCTCTGCGATAAATTTAGAAATTCTTAACTTGGTATTGTAGATATCTTACATACCAATATTAAGACTTTATCATAGCGTCGAGATATCTAGAAGATAAAAAGAAGAATACATCAATGGTGTTACTCTTAAATCGTACCTACTGAAGTTTATCTGAAAAGTAGTTTGAAGTTTTTCTTAACTTATTTTGTAAACCTGTGCCCACATTTGCTAACTACGCACTACGCCGGGGGGAAGATTCGCTTCCGCGGCAAATCGGTGCGGAGCGGACAGATCTCCGGCGCGATCTCATGGCGGCATGGAAAGAGCGACTGTCGCTACCCAGCGCAGGGCACGCCGCGATAGCGGCGATAAGACCCCTCTTTAAGGAGTGGCTAGAGAGGCGCCACGGCGCTCTCACCTACCGCCTGACGCAGGTCCTCACCGGACACGGAAGTTTCGGGAGGTTCCTGCACATCATCAGGCGGGAGGAAACGCCCGGGTGTCACCATTGCTAGGATCGCCCAGAGGACACGGTGGAGCACACGGTGGAGGTCTGCCCCGCTTGTGCGGAGCACCGCCGTGTCCTCGTAGAGGCGATCGGCTGCGGCGGCGACCTCTCGCGTCCGGCCCTGGTGCGAGTCATGGTCCGGGGCGAGAGGGAGTGGGAGGCAGTCACCTCCTTCTGCGAAGCAGTCATGCTAGCAAAGGAGGTGGCGGGATGGCTCAGGGAGAGAGCCTCCCGTCCCAGCCACCGTGGGAGACGCTCCGGGCGTCGGGAGCCGCGTGACGACTCCCGGCCACCGTAGGCGCGGGCCTGCGAGCGGAGAGTAATGGGTAGCTGGGTTTTAGTCAGTAAGAGTCTGACACTCCCTTCCGCTCCACCCAGAGCGGGAGGGGTCATTTGATGATTTCCCATCCGAAAAAAAAAGGGGTCGATATGGTTTTAACCAAGACAAAGGCAAAAAATTTAGTTATTGTCTCGAAGACATAATTTACAATACCTTTTTACGACATGGCAGTGCTACTTGTATTGGGTGTGCACCTTGACGTATCGCTGCCGGCCGTAGTCGAGTCGACGGCAGCGAAGAGTCCTGGGACGCGGTGGTTTCCTTCTGCGAAACGGTCGTCTCGAAAGGCTGTGGAAAGGGAGAGGGAGATCACCTCACCTCACCTCACCTCACCCGGCCCGCAGTAGGCGCATCGGGCGTCGGCGGAGGGCGGACAATGCCCTCTTCCAGCCCACTAAACGGGTCCAGGGGCGACGAATTCGGGGACGTCTGTCACCGCCAACACATCAGGACTTGAGCTGGCGGCGCGTAGTGTCCCACGCGCGCCCCTCTTTGCCGTCACCAGTCGGGGGTTGCGGAAGGATCGTACGGTCCCGCAACCCCCGGCGTAGGTGTGAGACGGAACACTGGGGTGATTTTTAGTCAGTAAGAGCCTGACAGACCTCGCCGCCCGCCCCAGGGCGGCGAACATCCATGAAGATTTTCCACCCCGAAAACAAAAAAAAAGGGTGTGCATCTGCCGAACCTATACTCAATAAATCAACAGCCCATCTGGAGGTGTGCGTTGAAGCGTTATCATGGTAAAGAAATTTTAAAAAATTCGAGAAAAAAGGCAAAAACTATGAAACTATGATATGATCTTAAAACCTTATGTCACTAAGAAAATGCTTCTCTGTTAACAATGTTAGAAAGGTTGCTTGCCCCTCGAAAGAGCTCCTACATAAAGTTGCCCGTGTGTGTGTTTGTTTCGGCCTTTCTTCTCAGAGTAGTCAGATAGGAAACGCCGACTTCATCTAGTTTAAAAAAAAAACATGATTGACGTGTACAAACCTACTTACAAAAATAAAATCATTTATCATTTATCATTGCAATCTTTATCACTCAGAACACCACATCACATAATATTATCTTACATTATCCTCACTTTTTATTTGAAATTCTTTTAGCGCCACTAATCAACCAACATTATGTAATCATTATCATTACTTTTTCAAATAACACAGGCAGAAGTGACTGTGATAGTCATCTTATAGGTAAGCCTGCATGACGTGATTATTCACATAATAATGTTATAAACACAATAATTATGTTTTCGTTAGTACTATAAAGCGCCAATAGATGTCATTACGTGTATCCAACTTACGTAATGAAAGTTGTTGTAGAATACTTTAAATTGATTATATCTTTTGATACAGTGAACCGATTGCGATGAAACAAAAACTAAACACTACTCCGAGTTCTACACTATATTTGAGTATAAAAATTAACCATATTGGTTTGGTACTTTTTACGTTGCACCTGTTCAAATCAAATTTTGTCACATCCAAACAGACAAACAGACAAACCGACAAACAGACAAAAATTCTAAAAATTGATGAAATGACATCTGTTGGTTATCCTATAACACCCCAACAATTTTTTTGTTTAATATTTTCAATGTACAGAAACGCCTCGTCTACAGATTTATTATATGTATAGATAAACCATTTCATTATTGGCTATTGTGGAAGAGACACCACAATTTTGCGAATGTCACGTAAAATAAATCATCACTACCTATATGATAGACAATCAAACGTTTGAGCTTAATCGGTGGATGTTTTTTATTGAAAATACAGAATGAAATTGAAAAGGCGCGACAAATCAAAGCATCTAATTTTGCAAGGGATGCACATTCGTGCGCGTAGGCAAGCGATTTGGCAACGTCCGCGACCGACGTCGCGCGCCGTGTTTCGTAGGAACGGTCAAAATTAGTTAGGTAAATACCGCTAGTTCAACGCGTTGCCAACTTGGTTCATGTTGTGAACTCAGCGATGAATAGATTGCCTATCGGGGCGCACTTAAATCGATACTTAAATTTTCTCATGTTTAGAAAATTTTGAAAAAAAAAAATTTGGACGACGTTAATTCGTGTCTACTTTAAGACAAACTAAAACTTACTAACTAAAACTTAGTTTGCATTAACTAAGACGATAAATACACGATTTTTTGCAAGAATTTGGAATATAATAGAATAGAATACTCTTTATTATGTAGGTACACCATAATTATAACCCACACACACCCACACACACATACACAAACCCCCACATAGATATTGTATATTTAGATTGACAATTTATAATGATTATTTAGCAGTTACTGCACAGTCTTATTTCGATTGGTCGCATGTTTGCAATTTCATTCTCTATAAACAGAGTGACAGAATTTCTGGGTCGTTCTTTGGCCAAAGAATTAGCATTGTTGTTCAACGTGGACTGTCCACTTGTCCAGTCCACGGATAACAAAATGCCGTGTCGTTGCTATGAAGTTTTTATGTAGGTACTTAACCTCTTTACGCTAGCAAATACTGTACGTTCTAGTTGCATTAGTAGTGTCTTTTGATCAATCGCTTTTCTTACATTATAAATGCACCTAGGTATGGAAAATTCCCAGAAGTCGCTTGTTCATTACTAATTCAGTACCCAATGACTGGTATCATTAAATGCAATTTGCAACTCTTTACGACACGCAAATAAGTACATCGCATTAAATATTCATCTACAACTAGGTACGTGGCCTAAAGATAGCCTTTTTAAAATCCTTTTACTTATTCTTCTTTTAAAGCGAAGAAAAGCTAAGCGAAGCAAAGGTACCTTATGCGGCCTACACAAGTGTCCTTGTTTGGTATTGTTCGTCAAGTCGTTGAGCTTGAGCTACACGATTACTGACAAATGCGTGCACTGACTGGAGAGGTCCACTCAATCTGTGTGGTTCTTTCCTCAAAAGACCATTTCAGACAACAATCTACATGGTCTTCACAAGATCTGACCAAGATTATGTCTGGACTATAAAAGAGACTGTCTGACCTCTGAGTTAGTTTCGGCCATTCTTCTCGGAGCAGTCAGATAGGAAACACGGTCCTCATCTAGTTTTGAAAATATGATTGACGTGTAAAAGTTTGTGCAAACAGGAATAAAATCATTTATCATAAATTCAAAGTTTCCATAAAAAATATTCCTTCACCGAAAGTCACCGGAATCCAAATTAATCTTCAAAGTCCATTTGGAAATTAATATTGTTTTTAAGAATTGAAACCTCTTAATGTTTGGTCATCGAAATCATACCTTCGATAGAGTTAGGCCTAATCATAAATAATAATTTAGTACCCAATGGCCGATGCAGATACCATTATATTATGTAATTTGAAATAGTTTCATTCCGTTTACCGACACGCGAATGCCACTTGCATCATGTTTAAATATTCATCATCCCTACGTCCAGCCCCGGGCGACCCCATCGCGGGTTACGACATGCCGGCGCCATGCGCGCGGACATGGGGTAGCCGGCGGGGAATATTGTCCGGCTGCAGGCTACAAGGTTTTTCCCATACAGAGCTGCAATTACTTAGGTCTTTTGTTGACCTGTTATTTGTTTAAATGGTAGGGAAATCGTCTACGGTTGCAATATTTGTAAAAAAGTGATCTGAACAACATGTTCCGGAAGTAACGCGCACCACCAAACACCCCAAGTCGCTGGCACGACTGTATTTTTAACCCCCGACGCAAAAACGACGGGGTGTTATAAGTTTGACGTGTCTGTGTGTGTGTGTGTGTGTGTGTGGGGGTGTGTGTGTGTGTGTGTGTGTCTGTCTGTGGCATCGTAGCTCCCGAAGGGATGAACCGATTTTGATTTAGTTTTTTTTGTTTGAAAGGTGTATTAGTCGGGAGTGTTCTTAGCTATGTTTGATGAAAATCGGTCCAAGATGGCCGCCGCTACAAAATGGCGGATAACATATTTTTTCACAATTCCCTCAATATGGGTATCAAATGAAAGGGCTTCAATAGTAGAATACTATACACTAAAACAAATTTTGAATCCAAGATGGCCGCCACAACAAAGTGGCGAATTACATTTTTTTTTTCTCAACTCCCTCAATATGGGTATCAAATGAAAGGGCTTGACTAGTAGAATACTATACACTATTAAAAATTTCAAATCCAAGATGGCCGCCACCACAAAATGGCGAATTACATTTTTTTTCACAACTCCTTCAATATAGGTATCAAATGCAAGGGCTTGACCAGTAGAATAATTTACACTATATTGAAAGGGAATGAGGAATATTAACTACCTAACGAAATGAAAACTAAAAACTTGAAAAATATAATAAAACAAAAAAATCTGTTTAGTCTTAAAAATTATTCTTCAACTATAAATTAATCAATATTTTTTGACGGATAAAAAATCTGATTAAACACCAAATTACCAGAATCTTAAAACGGAAGAAAATAAAAGAAATGAAATACAAAAATTAAGGAGTCCCTACAAAAAGCATGAAATAAAAAATTAAATTGAAAATTTAAAAAACCCCCGACAAAAATAAAATTAAGGAATCCCTACAAAAAGCATGAAATAAATTTGAAAAAATCTTATGGAAGTCGGGGGACCTCAGAAGCAGAATAGGTGTTCCACAGAACGGTCCCCCGACTTCCATAAGATTTTTTCAAATTTATTTCATGCTTTTTGTAGGGATTCCTTAATTTTATTTTTGTCGGGGGTTTTTTTTGTCTTTTATATAAATCTTGTTTTCCCAAAACACCCCAATTAGAATATTATGTTATAATCATAATACATACACTGGATTTATACTATCCATACTAATATTATTAATTCGAAAGTAACTCTGTCTGTCTGTCTGTCTGTATGTTACCTTTTCACGCCTAAACCACTGAACGGATTTCGATAGGTAGAGAGATAGATTGCATCCCGGAGAAGGACATAGGACAGTTTTTATCCCGATATTCCCACGGGATCGCCACTTATTGGGGTGAAACCGCGGGGCGCTGCTAGTTATTTAAAAAACATTCTTTATTTATTAAATTATAGTTAAACTGATTAAAAGAAAGTTGTGGTCAAATTACAAATGTACGCACGCACGCAGTCGCGCACGTATAAGGGTCTAGCGCAGTAGGTACTTCATCCAGGTTATGTTAAAAATTACAGAAATCGATTCAGTAAACGATTCTGAACAAACTACTTTCATAATGTGCATCAATTCATAATACACATCTATTATTAAAACCAAGTCGGGTTAGTTCACCATTTAAAAATTTATAACTTAAGAACGGCTGGACCGATTTTTATGATGTTTGATTTGTTGGATTTGTCTCCACCCCGAATAGCAGAATAACTATTAAAACATGGGAAAATTTACGAAAAAAATAATAATGAAGATAATTCATTTTCTCATACATTTTGTGTTTTGATTCTGAGGCAGTATGAAGTTTGCCGGTCAGCTAGTGATATTAACATAATTATTAATAATATAACTATCATTGCTAAGGTCATTTTCAATACTTATACCTATTATAGTAGGTATAGTAATTTTATTCCAGGGGGCGTAAAAAGGCCATTTTGGCAGAATCATAAAAGGATAACATAATGGACAGTTAACCGTTAAGTTAATCGTATCAAATCCCATTGGTGAAGCATTTTACAGTTATTTTTTTTGTCTGTGCTAAAATACCAATCAATCCAATCTATATCCAATCCCAATCTCTTTGCTTAAACCTACCTACGTAGTGCAGCGAAAAAAAGAATAACATGGACTGTCTTCGCCAAATTATAATTCATAATGTTATCCTTTTGTGATTCTCCAAAGTGACCTTTTTAGGCCCCCAGGTCTTCGACTACACATATAAATGTATAATTACTGTATCAAAAATATTTTAAAACATAGTAGGTTCATAGGCGTAGATAGGGTTGGGCCGTGCCCACCCTAGAATGGTCTGGTGCCCACCCTAGGATGTTTAGGGACCTATTCGAAATTCTAAGCTGGATACTTACTTTATAACAAAAACAATCAATTAAGTATCTACCACCAAGACCTACACAAACTTATTATATTCCATTTAATTACTTTTGAAATAAAAAAAATAATTAAATCTAATAGTACGCAACGTAATAAGCTAGAGTAGGTATGTACATTTAAATTTCGTGCAACAGCTGCACAGCCTTAGCTATGTGCACAGCCCACAATGCAAAGTGACAAGCAGGCGCACGTCGAAACACCGCGCCGTTCCGCGCGCTGCCGCTTCGATCGATGTTTTTTTGTTTATTTAGATCTCCAAAGTGGAAGGCATTTTGTGGTATAAGGGTATTCTCCAAGTTGACGTATGTCATGTTTAGTAATGAAAAACGTGCTGAAAGAAAAGGATCGGTCGTGGGACCGCCCGCACTTGGGGATGGGGCCCGCTAGGCATGGCGGGCTGATATCTCTCGGGGCTCTCGGGCTCCCGACTTATGGTAGGCAAGGAACAGTGTGGTTTTATTCGGTAGGAGTCCGAGGTTAGGGGCCAGGCCCCCCTTGAAAACAGCCCCATACGCCAATGAGTAGGTTGGAGTTGGAGTTTCTTGCTCGCTCTTCTCCATACGATTTTCTTGTAATTGTTGAAATTAAAAGTGCCTTTTGATGGCCTACTTGAAATATATATTTTGTCTTTGATTGTAGTTGTCAATAACTTTACAAGTTAATAATATAGCTGAAAGACGTCCACCACAGTCACAGCTGGACATAGGCCTCCCCCAAGCACGGCCACCACGACCAGTCCTGTGCTCCTCGTGCCCAGTGTTCTACCGCTAATGAATGATGATTTATGTGATAGGTCCGAAAAACAATCGTTTACCAAGATCGAACTTAGCTAATTAGTTTTTAAAAGAATCACGAATTAGCTTACTTTCGATTGCAGTCTATATAAAATGTACTGATTAAGTCAGACTGCATCATAACAACAATTCAATCTCCCCTCGACTGCTCGAGGAACCCCCTATCGAATTTACGAATTCATTAGTACATCATAGTCAGTCTAGACGACTGCAGGAACCCTTAGGTATGGAAGGGGTGGTTATATAAGTGCTATGTGGAGCTCGGGCGCATGCGCGGCACCACGGTCGATAGCAGCCGGGGCCCGGCCTCGCTCCAGCGAGCCTCACACATGGGCCGCGCCTAGCCCGAGCAACATGCGGCACGAAGTGCTGCTCCTGCTCTTCCTATATTCAGTTCAGGCCAATCTAGAAGGCCCATTCCTCTTTTTCGGGCCAAAGTCCTTAGAAAAATACAAAAGACCTGCGTTGAAGTACTTGGATCAAGATGAGCTCATGCGGATATATGGAGAGCAGGCGGCGATCGTGGTGTTCAACAACCAGGACTCGGTCCCGCTGTCCAGCGGCTACTTCCCGCGCCTGAGGAAGATGCTGGAGCGACAGACCACACTGGTGCTGCCACAAGACTTCCTCGATGTTCACCCTGACTACATCAGCAACGAGACGCAGGTGGGTGCTACTGACCGTTTCTGATACACCTCGGAACACATTATTCCAAAATGGATATCTTCCGAGTACCTTCTGTTGAAGCTGTACTTTGCTCGCCACGATACTGAAACCTGCATACTGGGGTTTCTGTTGTGATGTTGGCTTGTTGGGTGATCGAAGGATTCTGGCTAAATCAAACGTAGTCAAAGTGTAAATGTAAATGTTTTATGATTACGTTCCGATTATGTGTATGGGTTATAATGACGTGTGACGTGACGTCAAACTGGTAGATGAGTAATGTATGTGTAGGTGTAAGGGTGAAGGAGTGTGCGCGAGTCGTTATTGGTCACACCCAGGGACCCAGGGAGCCGCTGAACATATGACAGTTTGAACTTACTGTCTAACCATTAGCATTAATCTAATGTAGTGGTATTAATGTATTCATATCACATTGATATTATAAAGGCGAAAGTTTGTGAGTGTGTGTGAGTGTGTGTGTGTGGGGGTGTGTGGGGGTGTGTGGGGGTGTGTTTATATGTTTGTTACTTCTTCACGCTCAAACGGCTGGACCAATTTTGCAAAAATTTGGTATGCAGGTAGCTGACACTCTGGATTAACATATAGGCTAATTTTTATCCCGATATTCACACGGGATCGACATTTACGCGGGTAAAACCGCGGGGCGCAGCTAGTAGTATATATATAAGGTAAGAGGTACAGTCAACAAAAGAGATAAGTATGCAGGATCGTCGGATAGTTGAAGTTTAGTAAGAAACCGATGGATGTTGTCGACTGAAATTTAATTTGATAAATGAGCTGTTTTGTTTTCTATTAATATAATTAAATTTTATTCGAGAACATCCACCGGTTTCTTACTAAACTTCAACTATATCCGACGATCCTGCATACTTATCTCTTTTGTTGACTGTACATACTTAATATGGTTGAGTGCTGTAAATAACGCAGCTGCAAATTAATTCGCTTATTTTGGAACAATATCATAATGGTATTTATAATACCTACCTATCCATAATATCTAATTATAACTTAAATTAAGTGAACTTAGTTTTTAATAGTAGTGTAAGGGTTGCTTGTTGTGAAATTAAAGTCCCGTTGAACTTGAAGATACTTTATTGGCAACTTAACTTATTTTATGTTACACGTTACAATAGTTATATATCATAGGCAACCCTAAGTGGAGGGATGAAAGGGACTGCGTGGCTATCGCCCTTCAGACCTCCTCTAGCTGGCTAGTTTCCTGAAGACTGCTAGGCTATCGAAGCAGGGAACTAGTCGTACTAAGGATCAGAGCTGGCTGCGTGGCTACCGAGCTCAGAAACCTCTAGCTAGTGAATGACGATTTGTTCGAAGACAGCTCTGCTTATATAGGCGGATAGTCGACATACGAGTATGAGTGCATAATCTCTACACGTAGTCATCTGTAGTTGTGGTGCAGATAACTCGCGGGGTGGCGCTTGCACAGATTGTTGCACACGAAGATTGTAGAAGGCGTCACTTGTCTACAGAAATCGTTGGTAGTTGCTGTCTTCTAATTTATGAGGCCGCTCATCATAGTGCTTCGGGTAATTTACACTAGATGGCGCTGTATGTTTGTTACATTCTCCCCTCTGGTACTCTACAGTCGTCCCGGCAGAGTACCAGGATCTGCAGCTATCTTCCTTGGTCTCCCTCTTTTTCTTATGGGATTTAATGGGTTGGGCACATTGTCATCTCTTTGTTCAAATTTACATATTGCTGAAGTATGATATTTCCCCATAGATTGTTCTGGTGACTTTGGGTTTGCCACCTCATATGTGGATGCTCCATGTTTTTGTATAACCACATAAGGACCATCTCTGCGTGGAGCAAATTTGGCTGTGAACTGTTTTTCATTACTACTTATTGGATGTGTCTCAACCAATACTAAGTCTCCTATTTAAATGGATGCATGGATCTGGTCTTCTTCTTTGATTTGAATATTGCCTATTACTTTCTTGCATGGTTTCTATATTTTCTTTTGCAATTAATAAATCTTCAGCTAAATGTTTTAAAGTAGGTGTGATTTGTGCTATAAATTTTTCTTGTGTTAAAACTGTACTGAAATCATGTGTAAGATCATAGGGAGTTCTTAATTCACGTCCAAAAGTCAAATAAGATGGTGAATTATCCCGTTGTTTGACATACAGCTGAGTTCATTGCAAACCTGATAGCAGGCAGTGTTTTTGGCCATTTCTGGTGTTGATTCTTCACCATAATATTGCGATTTGAGTTTTCATGTCTTTATTTTTTCTTTCCATAATATTAGGTTCTGGGTTGATATACTGGTGTATAAATATGTTGTATTTCTAGATAATAAGTAAGTTTTTGCATTATTGCTGATATAAATTGTACTCCATTATCACTCATAATTTTCCTTGGTAAACCATAGCGCAGAAATATTTCGTTTAGAAGAGTGTGAGCACAGGTTTAAGCTGTGGCTTCTGTTATAGCAAAAAGTTCAACCCAACGAGAAGCTGTGTCTTCAACAATAAAGATCCATTTTTCTCCTGTTGTTGCTTTTGGTAAGGGACCGAACAGATCAATAGATAGTACTTCGAATTTGTGATTATTTGCAGTTGATTGATACAAACCCGCTGGTTTTTTATTTGATGGCTTATATTTTTGACATTCTACACAAGTTTTCACATACTTAATTACTTCCTTTCTTAATCCTTTCCAGTACAATTTATCTGTGATACGTTGAACTGTACGTTCTACTCCTAAATTACCAGCTGTTGCATCATCATGATATGCCTTTATTATATTTGGTCGTTCTTGAATTGGTAGTAATAATTTTGCATTATCGTCCTCTTGTTCTGGTGTGTACCGATATAACATGTTTTTATTAAGTATATGTATAACCTTTCTTAGACCATTCTATATCATTTTCTGTTTGTTTTTCCTCTTCAAGTGCATTTATCATTATCTTAAGCTCATCATCTTTAAGTTGTTCTTCACGTATTTGCTTTTCATTTTGTTATGGTAATTCAATTTCTACATAGCATAAATTACATTCTTTACTGTCATGTGTGCATGGTGGTCTTGACAGAGTGTCTGCTACCAAATTGGTACGCCCTGGAGTATATTGTATATTGAAATTATAGGGCTGTAGTTGCAGTGCCCAACGAGGCAGGCGACCGGTTGGTGTTTCCAAATTCATTAACCATTTTAATGGTTGGTGGTCAGTGATTGTAATGAATTGTGTACCTTCAATGTAACCACGAAATCTTGAAACTGCCCAAACAATTGCTAAGGCTTCTTTTTCAGTCACAGTATAATTGCATTCCGCTGGTGTAAGAAGTCTGTGTGTATTCGTTTTCGTTCTCCCCCTGCACTAAAGCTGCTCCAATTGCATATTGACTTGCATCTGTTTTTATTGTAAACCGAGTATCACATTCTGCTTGTTTTAGTACTGGGGCTGTAGTTAACGCTGTTTTTAGTTTTTCAAACGCCTCTTGTTGTTCATATTTCCATTCCCAACATGTTTTCTTTTTAGTTAAATTTGTTAGTGGTCGAGCTATGTCTGCGAAGTGGTTTATAAATCTTCCATACCACGAAGCAGTTTGTAGGAATGTAATCAATTGTTTTATATTTCTTGGTTTTGATAAATTCGCTATAGCCGAAATCTTTTCCGGATCTGTTTTAATTCCTTCTGGAACTATTAAATGTCCCAAATATTTTATCTCGAAACAAATGAAATTACACTTTTTCCTGTCAGCCTTTAGGTTAAATTCTCTGTGTTTTTCAAATATTTCCTTCAGATCCTCAATGTGTTGTATGAATGTTACTGATCTTATAATCAAATCGTCTAAATAAGAAAGTACACACGTTGGTGTCGTTCCTAAACTTTGAATAAATTTATCTATTAATCTTTGGAACGTGGCAGGTGCGTTCTGTAACCCAAATGGCAGGCGTTTAAAACGGAACGTTCCAAATGGTGAGACAAAGCTTGTCTGGTCTTGGTCTTCGGGATGTACCATTATTTTCCAGTAGCCTGATTGAAGGTCGATTGTAGAAATGTATGGTATTGCCTCTGCTTGATGTAAAAGATCGTCAATCCCAGGTAATGGATATCTATCTGGTTTTGTTATTTCGTTGAGTCGCCTATAGTCGATACAAACTCTAATATCGTCTGTACCTTCTAAGGACCATGATAACAGGAGCTGCCCAGGGTGAATCACATTCTTCTATTATATCATTGCTTAGCATTTCATCTAATTTTTGTCTCAATTGTTGTTGTCTGTGTGGTGATAATCTGTATGGTTTTTGAGCTATAGGTAGATGACTACCTGTGTCTATTCTATGCATGATAAATGGTGTTGGTTTTGTGTTCTTATCAAATATATCACTATAAGTAGTTAGCAATCGGTTGAAATTGGTTTTTTCAACTTCAGATAATAGTTTTCCCTCACAGGAGCGTAATAAAATATCAACAGAATACAATGTCATTTGATTTATTGTTACGTAATCAATGCGTGGATCTTTTTGAGATGCTTCATCAGCTGGTTCGCGAGGACGGACAGGATGAGGCGGTGTGTCCATTCTCTGAAGTGACCATTTTATGATTTTCTTAGGTGGTGGACTGTCTTCAATATTGTTCAATGGTGACGGTGTTTGTGGAAGTGGAGAAATCATGTGTAGTTCTCTGGCCCACTGCATAAAGCTTGATAGGGATTCCGGTGTTGACTGGCCCGAATTAAATGTCAGATATTCAGCTGCCTTCAAGGGAATCTTCTCATTTTTTAGTTGTAGAAAGGCGTGTAACTCACTAGGTTTATCTACGAAGTGCCAAACTCGTTGTGGTAAATTGAGCAGTATTCCAGCAGTTTCTAAGAAGTCAATGCCAAGTAGAGTACGATTATCATTGGCGTCGGGTATCACTGTGAACGTTATAGGTAGGGAACGTCCACCAACTGTGATGTCCACGTCTGTGGTTAGTAGTTTTCGGGTTTGAACCGTCCCATCGGCTAGGATTGTGTCAGCTGTTTTCTTATTAAATGTTGCTCCCCTTCTGATGAACATGAACTTGTATAGCTGAATGCTTGCCACACCAGTTCTTGCAGCTGTGTCTATGTAAGCATAACCTTTTTCATTTTGCCAGATGATTTCTATCGTAGGTATCTTAACATGGTCCTGTATCATCTCTGTGGTATCCATTGTGTAAAATGCAACCGGCTTTGGTGGAGTTTATTTACTCTGGCATTTCTTGCAGTTACTCCTGAATACCCCTGGTTCACCACACCCATAACACGATATCTTTGTAGTCTCGGTGGCTGTAGCTGTCGCTGCGGATTGTTTTTTAACCTCTGCCAAGCGTTTTCGACATTCTTCCGTTGTGTGTCCTTTCTTCGCACAAAATGCACATCGTTTTGTTTTTTTATCTTCACGTTCTCCCGTCAAAGAAGTACTTGTTTGTGATTCTTCCTCCAAACTTTCTAAATGGCGAACTTTTTCGAGTAGTTCTGTAAATGACTTAAAATCGGATCTGGCGACTTCCTTTTTGATGCTCAGCTACAATAAACCATATATAAAATCGAGATATTCCTCTTCTTTGTTACGTTTAGATGGGAGTTGAGAAAGAAGCGCACGTTTCACACAAACAAACTCGACGATTGTTTCATTAGTTTGCTTCTTGCCGAAGAATTCTAAGTATATTTCATGTGGCTACTTCTTCGGAGCAAATGCTAAACGTATTGCATCTAACGCGTTATTCCACTTTGTCCGCTTTCACACCGTGCCACCATGTTGCTGCCGTGCCGCCTAGCAATAACGGCAATCCTTCTAACGCATCTTCATCGGAGATGTGTTCTACTTTTTTAATTTAATACACTGAGATACTGTTTATAAATTCTTCTACTTTATTGTAGTCTCTTTCACCTTCATATTTTCTGGTACAACTTGCAAAACTTTTCCCAGACATGGTACTTTGAGTTGAAGCAATCGTGTTTATTAACGCAGTGAACTGTTCTTGTGTCATAGTGATTGACATTTTCCAAAATTATGTGGGTAGTTTTAGTAAGTATGTGGGTACTCCACACAATTTGAAGGTAGGCCGTGCCGAATTTGAGGGTAGACCGTCCAAATATGTGGGTATCCGTAGATTATTTACGTTGGGCGCCAATGTAGAGTTGCTTGTTGTGAAATTAAAGCCCCGTTGAACTTGATGATACTTTATTGGCAACTTAACTTATTTTATGTTACACGTTACAATAGTTATATATCATGAGGCAACCCTAAGTGGAGGGATGAAAGGGACTGCGTGGCTATCGCCCTTCAGACCTCCTCTAGCTGGCTAGTTTTCTGAAGACTGCTAGGCTATCGAAGCAGGGAACTAGTCGTACTAAGGATCAGAGCTGGCTGCGTGGCTACCGAGCTCAGAAACCTCTAGCTAGTGAATGACGATTTGTTCGAAGACAGCTCTGCTTCTAGAGGCGGATAGTCGACATACGAGTATGTGTGCATAATCTCTACACGTAGTCATCTGTAGTTGTGGTGCAGATAACTCGCGGGGTGGCGCTTGCACAGATTGTTGCACACGAAGATTGTAGAAGGCGTCACTTGTATAGAGAAATCGTTGGTAGTTGCTGTCTTCTAATTTATGAGGCCGCTCATCATAGTGCTTCGGGTAATTTACACTAGATGGCGCTGTATGTTTGTTACAGTAGTCAATAAGTTATTTTTTATTACCTCTTGAAGATGTAGGGATTCTAATATGATGGCAAGAAATATCATATTGGGGTGTTCAGTAAACCAACGATGACCTTGTGATTGCTAAATGGTGGACTGTGGACTCACAGTGGAGCGAAATAGCGCGATGTGGCCTTTGTACAATGTTGTAGTATTCGAAATATTAAGTCTTAATTTCGGGGGGCACGGCAGTGCCCCCGCCAAGTCGAGCAAAAAGCGGCACGGCCGTACCATCCTTTTCTCGAAGCAGTTCAAGCCATTTTCGACCCCCTATAACTTCGTTGTGGATAAAACTAGAGACCTGAATTTTCAGTAATCAAGCAGGTATTGTATAAACACGGTATATTTCAAATTTCATTCAATTTGAACCAGTAGTTTAAGAATTATAACTAGTCAAAGTTTCTTAATTTTGTCACTCACTGACTGACTGACCGATCATCAAAATTCTAAGGCACTTCTAGCAGACATAGAAGCTTAAAATTTAGAATACAATTAGTGTTTAGTGTATAAATCAAGGAAAAACTAAAATATTTTGCAATTTCGGTCCGCTTTTCTAGATACACAAACTGCACAAATAACTTTGTAATCCCATATAAATATATAGGATTACAAAGTTATATTTGCAGTTAATGAATCAGTGTACCTGTATAATTATGTACAATCTAATGGAATAATAGGTGTAGATAGGTACCTAGATATAATTATGTTCAAAGGTAACTTGTAAAATAGTCAATCAACGGATTATGTTCAAAGGTAAGTTTGGATTACCTATATTATTTGCCAACGATTTGGACGTTCTGACTGACCGATCATCAAAATTCTAAGGCACTTCTAGCAGACATAGAAGCTTCAAATTTAGAATACAATTAGTGTTTAGTGTATAAATCAAGGAAAAACTAAAATATTTTGCAATTTCGGTCCGCTTTTCTAGATACACAAACTGCACAAATAACTTTGTAATCCCATATAAATATATAGGATTACAAAGTTACATTTGCAGTTAATGAATCAGTGTACCTGTATAATTATGTACAATCTAATGGAATAATAGGTGTAGATAGGTACCTAGATATCTGGGTCTGGGGGCACGGCAGTGCCCCCGCCAATTCGAGCAAAAAGCGGCACGGCCGTACCATCCTTTTCTCGAAGCAGTTCAGGACATTTTCGACCCCCTATAACTTCGTTGTGGATAAAACTAGAGACCTGAATTTTCAGTAATCAAGCAGGTATTGTATAAACACGGTATATTTCAAATTTCATTCAACTTGAACCAGTAGTTTAAGAATTATAACTAGTCAAAGTTTCTTAATTTTGTCACTCACTGACTGACTGACCGATCATCAAAACTCTAAGGCACTTCTAGCAGACATAGAAGCTTCAAATTTAGAACACAATTAGCGTTTAGTGTATAAATCAAGGAAAAACTAAAATATTTTGCAATTTCGTTCCACTTTTCTAGATACACCAACTGCATAAATAACTTTGTAATCCCATATAAATATATAGAATTACAAAGTTACATTTGCAGTTAATGAATCAGTGTACCTGAACAAAGTCGCTTCCCGCTGTCTGTCTGTCCCTATGGATGATTGCGCAACGGATTTTGATGCAGTTTTTTTAATAGATAGAATGATTCAAAAGGAAGGTTTATTTGTATAATACATGCATAATATAGTAGAGAAACACTGATAATTTTAGAGGTTTCTAATGTGATGTCGTAAATAAACAGATTTTCTTGCGCTTATATTGCAAAAGCTAGCTGAACCCTACGAGATAGATCAAAATAATGTACTACAGTATTGCACACCTTAAAAAGGTCTACAAAAAAGTCCGCGATGGTATATGTCTATCTGTTAGGGATAACCCACAATAACCATTTTTTATCCTTTACTTTTTACGAGAAATAGTGGCTTGTTTACGAAGCGATTTTAAGCAATACAGCATTAATCTATATCCAATTAGGTACCTTAAATACATTGTGCATTTACTATAGATCAATTTGGCCCTTTGAAGCATGTAATTTAAATGAATATTTTTGAAGATATTACAGATTTAAAAAGTAAGGAAATTGCGGTTGCGCTGGTGAGTTTACCTTAGGCAACGACAGGATAATACGGTTAAGTAGTCACGACCTCTCATCGTTTGGGGTGGGTTGTACCTCGAGCTCAGCAACTCCCCTAAATATCTTGGTATTACCCTGGACAGGGTCTTTAACATTCAGCAAAAACTGCAAAAATATCAAGCAGAAGGTGCACACTCGCAACAGTCTTCTTCGTCGACTGGTCTCATCGAAATGGGGTGCTTCGCCTGAAGTTATGCAGACTACTGGACTGGCGCTATCTTTTTCTGCGGGAGAATTCGCGTGCCCCGTGTGGAGCCGTTCTGCCCATGCAAAGCTGGTACTTAATATCGTGTCCTGCGTGTCCTGTCAGCTGCACGTTACAGGAACTGATGGACGCTGGTGAAGTCGCCAAACAAGTAGCCGAATTCTGGGCCAAGTCCATTTAGATTGCTATCGACACGCTAAGAAGAAGAATAAGGTCAACTACGAGATGCCATAGTCAAAAAACAAAAACGCGCTTCGCCCTATTAGCACTTTAAGATTAGCAGCGATCGCACGCGTTTATCGGAGCTCTCTAGCGAGGAAAATAACAATTATCCATATTAATGTTATAAATTCGAAAGTAACTCTGTCTGTCTGTCTGTATGTTACCTTTTCACGCCTAAACCACTGAACGGATTTCGATAAAATTTGGCAGAGAGATAGATTGCATCCCGGGGAAGGACTTGCGGTAGTTTTTTTATCGAGCGAAGAAGCGGGCGGAAGCTAGTATATAATATAATGGAATAATAGGTGTAGATAGGTACCTAGATATAATTATGTTCAAAGGTAACTTGTAAAATGGTCAACGGATTATGTTAAAAATAAAAAGTTAAAAAGGTACCGGAAAGGAAAAAAAGTAGGACTATCTACAAAAAGAAGTGAGATGCCATCAAAAACATACCTTGTAAAAAAAGCCAAGTCTCGCAACTCAGTTCTTCTACCGTAAAAAGTTGTGAGATCCATGAAATACCAAGTCGGTTAATTTATTCACTCCCTACTTAAGGAACCTTCTGTCTTAAGTTATTACATAATTAGCTAACCTAACAACATCTTGTAGTGACCATCAATATTAAAAATCTTCTATGTTTTAAATAAATAAATTGACTTGGCTATCGCCATCGCATGAAAACAGAATGTATCTCACAGTGCGATTGCCAAGTCAA
This sequence comes from Oligia latruncula, assembly GCA_948474745.1. Taxonomy (NCBI): domain Eukaryota; kingdom Metazoa; phylum Arthropoda; class Insecta; order Lepidoptera; family Noctuidae; genus Oligia; species Oligia latruncula. The sequence continues at coordinate 683,973 of OX419705.1, forward strand.
TCTGTTTATTTAAAACACAAAAGATTTCTAACATTGATGGTCACTACAAGATGTTGTTAGGTTAGCTAATTATGTAATAACTTAAGACAGAAGGTTCCTTAAGTAGGGAGTGAATAAATTAACCGACTTGGTATTTCATGGATCTCACAACTTTTTACGGTAGAAGAACTGAGTTGCGAGACTTGGCTTTTTTTACAAGGTATGTTTTTGATGGCATACACTTATTCTCGTAAACTACCACAAAGCCTTAACAATTAAACAAATTCTATTTTGGTAAAGGGTAATTCTTCAGGGACAAAATTTTCGATGTCTGTGGGTATATTTCTGTAACCAACTAAAAAAACGGCATGTAATATTTTTTTTTGTACAGTTTAGCTTTATCCCTTACTAGGACAAATGATTTTTTTTTAATAATTGCTGTCTAGGTACAAAAAAAAAATATTTGAAGGTCGTTCTTCTGATTCATATAGCGCGTCCGTTTGCCATTTTCCGGAACAAAATGGTCGATGTCGCATTTTCCCTTTGATAAATCAATATAAATTATAATTATATCGAAAGGAAATGAATTGTCCTCTTACAAAAAAAATGTGTATTAGTTATAACTACGTTAGTCTGTTTATAAATAAGTAAAAAAGAAGTGTCCGGCGTATAATACTGATTAATGTGGCGTAAGCTGCACTTGACCGTACTTGGTCGGGTAATAATAATGAGAGTCTGGCTTCCAGCGCGGGGGGAAGCCAGTCGTGCAACGGACGACCTAGAAGGTGGATGTGCGGCTGGTTGGCTTAGATCCGGTGTTACGAAGGAAAATACCTGATTCATCTGTGTTTGGTTCAGGTGGCATCCTGATTACAATGCCTACTTTATAAAATTTATTTTATTGTTTTAAAACTTCAATCTGTGTTTCGTGTGATGCTTTTGGGTTATAGATTCTTGTAGAAAAATGAAAATAATGAAGTCTGTATGTACGATGAGTTATGCATGATTGTAGGCAAAATCCTGATTCATCTGTGCCTGATTCGTATGGTCAAAACCCCATATGAATAATAAAATAAATTAGTTTTTCCCCTCTCCAGCACGATAGGAGCGCTTTTGTTGCGTAATTCTCCTTGTCCAATTTTTGACCGTGTACAAGTCAGTAGTTTTAATCTTATTTATTATTATTTACTTAGCTATAACCTTTTGAATAATAAAAAATGACAGGAGTATAATCTTGTTCTAAATATGATACTTTTGATATGTCTTAGTCCTATTTAAGAATTAATAATTATTGTTTAGAATTTACATTCATAACTAACGGTGTATTTATTAATTTTTATTTCTGTTTCTGATTAATATGTAACACATTCTGATTCATCTGGGCACAAAATTAATATCTTGAAAACTACTTTATAAAAACGAGTCCCTCATTCAAATATATGTTATTTAGTATACCTATTTTCATATGAACATGTGTTACAGAGCTGAAAGTGAGATTAAATTTTGGCCATATGGATCAGTCAAAGAATCAAATTTCGAAGAACTACCCTAAAGAATAAATATGGTTTTTTATTTAAAATGTCTCGAAAACTATGTCGCTTTTAAGGGTCATCTCAAGCGATTTTGTTCTACTATGGGTTTGCCTTTTTGCAATGGCAAGGTGGTCGTTGGTTTACAGGACACCCCACATATTACCCCCAGGTCCTGACGCTGCAGGGTCCCTGGTCGGAGAGGGACGCACAGATGACAGAGACCTTCGCGCGGCTGCAGGACATCTATGGAGCAGGCCGGGTGTTGGGCATCTTAGGTACTTTTCTAAAGTCATTAATTAACATTTTTAATTTGTACCTACGAACACTTCGATTGGATATTTTTTTGCGCTTTAATTTAATTAAGGTGTCTGAGGAAACAGATCTCTGTTAACAATTGGGGACGCCTGTGCTCCGCAGTGGGAGTGTCGGCTGAATAAAATCACACTATTATTATAAAGGCGAAAGTTTGTGAGTGTGTGTGTGTGGGTGTGTGTGTTTATATGTTTGTTACTTCTTCACGCTCAAACGGCTGGACCAATTTTGATAAAATTTTGTATGGAGGTAGCTGACACCCTGGATTAACAAATAGGCTACTTTTTATCCCGATATTCCCACGAGATCGGCAATTACGCGGGTGAAACCGCGGGGCGCAGCTAGTTATACATAAATGTTACACGCGCACATGCGTCATACATACTTGGGTTATACATGTAACATAGACATGTTACATGCACACAACCGTTCAAACGTGCATGTACATTAGATATGTTACAGACGTAGTACAATATATTAATATTTATTTTATACGCACAGGTAACTCCGTATCGCAGAGCCCGTCGGCTGATTACATCGATGGAGAGCCTTGGTCTCGGGTACGACGTCAAGCGCTGAATGAGACCTCGTCATCAACCAGCTCTCCTGAGGAGGAGAGGCCTACAAAGGTCATGCAGAAGTTTGCACTTTATAATGCCACAGGTATGGCTCAAAAGTCCTAGGTCTACGAGAAATACCAATGTATATCAATATTGCCTTCTGATACTACACTGTACTCCGCAGGATTCCCAGGCAAGGGCGCCCTGCTGTTCTCGTCAGGCTGGCCGGAGCTTCGCCGCACTAACGGCACTACTATCAGACTGAGCACGCCTGTCGGAGAACCCACCATCAAACCTACCAGGCTGTACACCATCATGGTGGTTCGCTTCGTGGATGGGGACAGCAGAGATAAGGTGAGTTAGCGGGTCGGTGATGGTCAAATAAATGTCTTCTTGGATCTTCTACCATTTTCTCTATCACATAATTTACTGTTCCAGATAACTCTTGAGTTCAGCTTCAAGCAGTCAGCAGGCTGGTGGACGGCAGTGGGTGTGGAGGTGAAGTTTGGTCTAGAAGTTACCGGCATTAGCTTGAAGGCACCCAGCCCGCCCGATGCCCCGTCCGCTGTGCTCGGCAAGTCATACCACTGCTCGCTGCCCCTGGTCTACTCTGCGGATGACGCCACACTAACGTTGCCAGACATACAGGTAGGAGACAAAGCAGTGACGGATGACGTATCTTGTTTGGAAATTAGTGACATTGTAACACATGTTTGTTCTGTGTCAACAGATGCAAATGTTCATGGACAGCACGGAGAGGTTCGCTGATGCTTTCGACTGCATCGGCTTCACAACTGTACCAATCTGGTAAGTTATACAGACTCGCAAGCTATTTTTATATCAGTGATCTGATCAGAAGCACCTGGTTTGTAGTCAAAGTATCTTTCCTGAAAATGTCGACTAATGAGTATTGTTGATCTTGTTTGCAGGTCAGGCATAATGGTCTCGTTCATCATGCTGATTGCTTTAGGCATCTCCATAACAATGATCTTGGACATCAAGACCATGGACCGCTTTGAGAACAACAGAAGCAAGCAACTGACCATCACCGTCACTGAATAATTTGTATTTGGGGACAAACCCTTCTGTACAATATAAGCCTAAATAAATAGTTGTCTAGTTAGATATTTAAGTGCTATTCTTTTACGCACAAAATGTTTTTCTAGTTACAAGTTTCCAAAATAGGCACGTAGGGTAATCCGTAAATAAATGTTATCGCGTTAAGAAGCTTCATCATATGATGGATATGATGATGTCTTCTTCTTCAATAAAAAACAACATAATCACTCGTCGAGAGCTTCCTTTTAGGGGCGACATAGTCCATCGCGAATGTCTCCCCGACCAAACTCGTCACGTTCAGTGAGATAATACATTTTTATAATTTGTGTGATGTTGCTCTGTGTGTTCATCTTACCGAACGTGATAACCGTATCTTTCCACGCTGGTCTGGGAAAGAAAGAAAAACATAGAAGGGCCAGCTGCTTGTCTTCCCGCGCAAGTCGTAAGAGTCGACTGAGGGAGCCGGGGCCCGCGGCGCCGCGCGTGGCCTAGCAAGCCGCCGCCTCACAGGGCGCCGCCGACATCCCAACCCCTATTGCTAGCAACGCTTGAGGAGGTGCTTCTCTTGAAGCGTTGCTTATAGAGTATTTTTGTACCTACATTTTAATCGCAGCATTAAAAGCCGGGACAACGCTTAGCAAAAGATGTAATATAAAGTAGCATAATGATCTGTCTCTGTTCCTGTCCTCTTGTCTTTCCTTAGGTTAAGGGTAGTTAGCTGTAAGTTGTACATAAGTAGTGTCAACAATGTCACGTACACTGCGTACTTCAGGATGTTGTTTAGATTTGTTTTATGCCAACAATACAAACGATTGTACATGTGTATTATAATTAAATATCATATCAATGTTATTATTGAGTGTTTTATTTACTTTTTCGTAATAAAACTATGTAACCTTGTCAAAACCAAACTCCTGGGTCCAATTCAATTGTAACCACACCCCATAGTATTTTCAATTTGTTTTATGTAGGTACATACACTCATAAAGGTACCTAATTACATGCCTAAGATGCCTCACTACGATACCTCGCGATCGCAGTCTAGCTTTCCATGTAAAACAAAGGCATGCTAATAGACTCGCACGCACATGTAGATGCGTAGGAGAAGGCGTCGAGGTAAGCCCCAAGCAGCCCGCGATGCATTTGTTTTTTTGTGTTTCTATTAGCATGCATTTTTTTTTTAATTTCTCTCTTTTTTTCTAAAAATCTCCGATCCGATCTCTTATCTCTTTTTTTTTTAATTGTAGGAATTAGGGATAGGTATGTCTTTTATCCTGTTCCAACTTACTTAAATAGTTAGCTTCCAAGGTGCTTACTTTCAGTATTCCAGCAGCTACTATCCTCGTCTTACTATCAACGTTGACGATCAGCGCTAATTCTCCGACCCGTGACATGCATAATTATAAAAGTGTGTGACAAACGACCTCCGGCTGTGCTGACCCACTCTGCGTGATGTAAGACACTGATAATATTCATATTTGCCGGAACAGCTGCATATCTGAGATGAGCAGTGACAAGCTCTTCGTCAGGGAGACTTACCGTTTTGAGATCATGCTGGTGATTTGGAGTTAAGAAGGAATAATAATAAGCAGTTTCTCTGAACCCTGTGTTTCCTAAATTATTATTTGTTTACTTTGGTTTGGTCATATGCATAATGCATAATAAGCCTATAATGTTCACACTGCTGGCATACAGGCCGCCTCTTTCTGTGAGAGGGAGTGGGCCATAATCTACAATGAGGGTTGGTAAAAAAATCATATACGTAGAATAAGTCCATCATCTATAACAACGACATCAGGCTTTTCCCAAGGTAGCATTGATAGTATAATAAACATCTGGACACAATAAAACAGCACGGTGGGACTGTTCAATTCCTCAATACAAGGAATAGGACGCTGGATACTCGTATCAGCGGAAGGACTACCTAGAGCACTAGTCAGTCCTCTGTGACGCCACGCCAAAGGAGGCACCTCCCGAGAAAAGGCAGCTACATAAATTTTCTCGTAGAATTACCTCAAACATACATTGTTCGGACAGGTGTTGAAAGGTTGGGTTAAACAAACTTTAATTAATTCAGTACAACTTACTTATTAAAGTACAACAAATAGAAATTAATTAAAGTTTGTTTAAGAATTATCTACATTAAGATAATTGGTGATAATTATAAATGAATGAATTCGCCTGATAACTCGGCCATAGATCCACATTCCCGCATATTGTCGCGCCTCACCTCAACACATTCACTATGAAACAAACAAATTTCTCCACTTTTTGCGCCAGTCAACGTGGAGCCTTCACGTTAGGGGTAAGTAGAACGGTAGGTGACATTGATACTGGCAATGCTACGATCATAATATTGCCAAAAATAAGATTACAATAACATGGAATATTAATGAAAGAGTCAGGTTTATGCTGAAATTTTATCAATGAACAATCACAAATCAATGAGCATTTCATCGAAACCTACTTGATGCTTTTGTATTTATTTGGTTAGTTAGTCATATTACTAAATATTATTTAGTAACTTGTGTAAATTGTCAGTTGTGTTATATGTGCATATTTAGCATTGTAATGTATATGAAATAAACGTAGATAGTTGTAAAAAAAAAACTTGATGCTCAAAAGTATTTCTATCAAAGCCATTTCCAAACAATGTTGAGGTCTGCGAATGTCTCGAAATTGATTCATTGTAAGGTTCACGACCTTGCGGTGGGACTTACTGTGACAGGGTCATAATACGCATGGTTCATTTTGGTTGATTCTGAAACTATTATGGGCAATCCACAAACTCAAAGATGTTACGAACGCCCCAGGATTTGCAAACTATGAACACTTTACGAAACCAATGCAAATATTTTTAAGAATGTTTCTATTGCTGACTGAACGTCTCCTAAATCATGTTACATTTAATTGTCTCACCAGTTATCGATATAATAATAATTCATTTATTTATAGACATCAGAGGTCCATGGGTTAGTTACAAAACATAAGTAAGACGCTTTCTACCGCGAGCTCGATAATCCTTGGCAGACAGGTCTTAAGTGTGCTACCAATAAAAATAGCATCGCATTTGTTGTGCACATTCATATAAGTAGGAAACTAGTCATGTCTGGTTGTGAGGTCTTATAAGGGAGAAAGATGTTTATTATGAAGGGCGGTGCGAATTAAGTTTCAAATAAAGAAGTCTGTGTGAGTGTATGTAATAAATGGAAATGGAGGACACTAGAGATCGTATCATGTTTGACATTGCAACTTCTATCCATGACATGGAAGTTTGTACAAAGTCAACATTGGCATGACAATAACCACACGACTCTACGGAGGAGCTTCCAAGAACTAGCCTGAAAACAGACTTCAATGGGGCTACGGATGACTTCAATAGACCCGACCCGAGGAGTAAGGACCAAAAACTTGAAAGTAGATGAACCGTGGTTTTAGCCAGCAGGGAACGACATAGCCCTCCGTAGACATAGGAAGGAGGATGCGCGCAAATTGACCACATAATTATGTAGAGAACAACGAATGTTTACCATAGTTTGGTTTTATGTCCGACTCTGTTACCAACACATTTTTTTCCATTCAAAAGTTACCAATGAATTAACTTTACTCATTAACCTGTTTCGCCTATACAACAACGCTCAATAGTTTCATCTTAACGGCAATAAAAAGCCATAGACTATAGAACCATCACGCGAGACAAAAGCGAAAGTTGTTCCAATGTATGATGTATGGCCCACGATGGTGAACCACGAACCATGCTGCTCCATCGTGTGGTGGCCATGGCTTTCCCTCGCAACAGGGGCAAATGTTATATTTTATTGGAAAACACAAAACGTTGATAGATGGGAAAGGTATTGTTCTTAAGTTATTAGGTGTTGTGGTGGTTTTTATGACCACGTCTCTTAGGTTGATATCTATAAACGCTACTTAGCCCGTGCTTTGGCTTAAACCTGTTCCTGGCTCTATCTTCCATTTGTAGTTTGACAGTGGTGCGACAGTGACGCTTAGTCAAAGTTCTACGCAACGTTTATAGATCTCGGCCTTACAGATTATGGGTTATACCTTGGCAGGTGCAGCACAACGTATGTGTCCGATGTACGTGTTTCTCTCTTTTAATAGATAAACATTATTTATCATGTCTTGTTAGTGTGTACGCGAGCGGAGTTTTGGTTCAGCTTGCCAGCCACCAGCAGCCTCATCTTGGATCTCATATGACTATTTCAGAGTAACATACGCTGTCAAAACTAATTTAAGATAACACACTGCTTCATTGCAGCCAGAAAAACTACCAAACAAAAAACTTTTCCAAGGTTTTCCACAAGGATCTATTCTGGGTCCCCTGCAACTTATAGCTATTCATGACCTTTGTCATGTTATCTTAGTTCATCAACACACTATCAATCACAATCTTAATCACTTTGAAGGATATTGCTAATCCATTGCTTCATTTTGAAGGATATTGCTTATCCATTGCTTCATTTATTGTCGAAAAATTTCTGCTCAACAATTTAAATAACACAAATGAATGTTGTTGAACTGTCAAAATGAAACGCTGTTAGTGTGTTACGCAATTATCCTGCTGTTTACAGGAAAACTCTTGAAGAATCCTGGACTTAATTGTCAAGAATTGCCAACTTGCAGGCAGCTAACGTAGTGGTATGTTGTACAATACTCATTCGATCTCTCTCTAGCCCTCAATGGGATGCTAATAATTATGTTCTTTAAACAAATGTATGTAATTCTGTTAGTAATAATATGGTCAAAGTATGGTAATTTAGCTGGACATTGAGAGGTTGATATTCCTTATAATGGGTTAATGTATGTGATTGGATCGGGTGAAAGTTATAGGCTGTAGCGGGTGAGGAGACAATAAAAGCTGTTACTTTCGAAGACAAGGCAGGGACACTTATAATTTAGATGTGAATTTCAAGAAAGTACCTAATTAATTACTATATAAAACTAAAGTAGGTATATTTGGACCAAAAGCTATTAGGATTCAGGATTGTGTATTTTTAAGTCGATTTGGAAATCTTTTTTTTAACGCAGGGTGTATAATTTCTATCCTTAAAAATATTAACCAATTATATTCAAACGTATTTTTTTTAAAACCTTCTGGTAGTCGGCTAAAAATAGGGTATTCGAAAAATCTATCAGTCTCGATTCTCTCACCCTTCGCACCACACACCAAACTAATATTTCCATCACAGTGATAAACTTTCACTTATTAGCGTGCGGGCGAGTGCGGGGGTGAGGCACCTATCGACCGGTGGCACGGGAGGGGGGAGGGGTGCCAGGGGAATAGCTTCGATTATTGAAATTTTATTTAAATGATGGCGGCACACTTGTACCGGCGACCTACTGCGACTGCGTTATGTACTAGTTCCGATAATCGATGTTACGACTTAGTTTCCGATAGATCTATATTCTACTTTTGATTTCATCGTTCTATTTTTTCACATACTGTGTGTTTATCATCGGAAGACTAGAATTCGATTCTAGAATCGCCAACTTGCAGATCTAGATCTTGCGGATCTAGATTCGAAGATGGACTAGAATCAATTCTATTTTGTTGTAATTTTTGACGTTCAAAAGTGCCTTTTGTGCATAGAAAGAATCTCGACTTTGACAGCCGTAAATAGGTATTTTATATGTATAACGAGAATATACGTCAGATATGTGTCACTCATAATGCAGGAGAAATGAAAGCAAAAGAAATTCAGAAGACCATTTCACACACTAACCTACATGGTCCTCACCTTTTTTTTTTAACGTGGAGTAATGCCATGAGCATTACTCCACGTTAAAAAAAAAAAGGTTCTGCACTACCACGGTGAGATAGTGCAGTTATGTGGGACTTTATCCCACTAAAACTCCAAAACTCCACGGTGTGCTCCTCTGCCGCTTACATCTGACATAAATTATGTCTGGACTTTAACAGAGATGACCTCTGAGTTTGTTTTGGTTTTTCTTTTCAGAGAAGTCGGATTGATTTGTCGGATCTTTTTTCATATCCAAGTTAGTAGCAACGTTTTGATAAAGAAAAATATCATAACGTCTAGGTTATGAGAGAAATGCATTATCTGGCGTGCAATCTTATATTTGTTTGTTTGTTTGCTATCCACTTTCGCGGCATTGCACATTGTGGGAAGGTCGTGAGATGACATCAGATAACAAGTGCATGCTCGTGTATGAAATCGTAATGTGCATGAGAAATGAGGAGAGGTGACTTCACGAGTGGGTTTGTAATATTATAGATATACATAATTACATATTGTAGCATTAGTTAGTTATGTGTTTGCTAAGGTGAATAGGTAACGGCATCAACTTACGTACAGTCTAACGCAAGGCGCTGGTTTGGTTGACCTTGAGCCGGCCTGGCATAGTGCGGAGTTTCAATAGAATTAGAGGCCAGTTTATTATTTGTATAACCACAGACGCCTACTGTACCAAAGCTATTAAGCATAACATAGAATAATCAGCCTATAATGTTCCTACTGCTGGGACACAGGCCTCCTCTCTGTTATGATGAGACAATAATGTTACAAAAGATCAGAACCTCAAGTCTGCTATTACAATAGTGTCAGAATGGTCTATCATTGATTTCATAATTGTTGATTTTGACAAGTTTGGTAATCTACTAATATAATGGTGTCATTATGACTTTCCAATGGTCAACCACTGACACTCTATTGAAATAAATGGCATAGAATGGTAATCTCGTACATAATGACAAATTAATGACTAAATTTTGACAGTTCCTTTGATCAATGACCTAACATTAGAACGTCATTCTGCAGTCATTGCTTTTAATTCCTTACGAGTATTATATATGTTCTGTGCCATTGATCGACCAATGATCGACCATTATGAATTTAGCAGATTACGAACTTTTAGCAAAATGACAATGGGATCGTGTTAGAATGACGAATTTATAAAAATAGCAGACTTTGGGCCTCTGTTTCAGGACAGAAGCGTATTTGACATATACAATATTGGATCATTTATTGCATTCCACAATGTGTACTTACATAGGTGGTAACTTAAAATAAAATGAGGTCATTTTGGGCTCTGTCGGGCACAGCAACATCGAGGTAATCGTAGGAGAGAGGATACTTTAGCTTAACGTGTTGGAATTCGTCTACATTCCTTTAGCTAATGTTAAAAGAAGTATTTTTTTTTAGAATTTGTATGAATTGTAGGTACTTACAAATAGGCAAGTTAGCTAATTTGATTTCAGAGTATTCAATTTAGCACTTCTTAAGATAACAGATCAAGGAAGGCCGGATCAACTTGAATTACTTGCCTAAAGTAAAAAAAAAATACATAACATCCACCCAAGTTGCTGTCATATTTGACAAATTACATACACAATTATCGGTTTTGTAGAGACGTGGACAGGTACATACTTATGTTTAGAAAGTGGTCACTTTTTGTCACTTTATCAAACAAGTTTTAGCTGTTACAGAAAAACCTGTTTTGTGTGACATAACATCTCTGACAAACCAACCCATCGATGCTGTCGGAGTCTCAGGAGAGACAGGCATGACAACTTGTGTGACGGAGCATTCATCATCTAATCTGCCCGTTTACAAAAACTGACTATCATATGGCTCTCCAAGTATCTTATCGGAAAGGTTTAACCTCTTGCCGAGAAACATTTCTTACGGTATAAGAACATTGATGATCTAACGCGTATTTTTTATTATTAGCCATTATTGTTCCACAGCTCCCTACTCTCCTTCCACCTCTCTCTGTCCAGAGTTGCCAAGGACCAATCTTTATTAAAGGAGTCCAGCTTATCCCGCCATCTCCATCTGGGCCTGCCGCTATGTCGTTTACCACTAAGCGGGACCCACTGGGTCGTAAGTTTGGCCCATTGATCGTCTGACATGCGGCAGATGTGTCCAGCCCAATTCCAATTAAGCGTGGCAGCTTTCCGAGTGATATCACTTATTTTAGTGATGGAATTCCAGCGTTAAACACACATCCATCCGTGTCGCTTCGTGTGATAAACATACTGTAATATTCGTAAAAGCGAATGTGAGCAAGCGTCACATACAAATATTGACGTTGACGTTACACTATAATGTTCATGTTCGTATGCAACTAGAAAAGTAAAGCCAAAGAGCGCTCTGTGAGTCGTGAAGTTAGTCACCTCTGTCTACTATCACCTCGTAGAAATTACAGCTGAACTAACAAGTACCTATCATATTATATCGGAAATGAACAAGATTTAAAAAAGCCTTTCCACTTCTTTTTCTCTCGATGACGAATCGCTTTTCGGTACCGTTCATAGTTTATCTTATTTAAAGTTGGTAAATATATTCAAACATATTAAAATACTAGCTTCTGCCCGCGACTTCGTCCGCGGATCCTGTTGGTTATGCCAGCGACAACGGGGTAGTCAAAATCGAAGATCTGAAACGTCTGATGTCGAATTCTAAGAACCCGGGGACTGGATAACAACGGGATGCGCGAGACGATTCGAGACGTCATTTTCAGGCAATAATGAACCAATAGGGTGGTAAACTTGGCCTTGCACTTTGAATGTTGGCATAAATGGGCCTTCTGAAATCTGTTTCGCAACAAAAGATGTCATTTGAAAGGCATTATTGTACGAACGTATGTTGTCCAAGAAATGTTTTGACTGTGATGGTCACCGATTAGCAGTGATCTTAATATTTCTGGAGGATTTTGTAATATTTCAATATGTACTTTCCCACCTGAGCAACACATACCGTTTGTTTCTTTTTGCTATTTAACAGCTTCACAAAAAGTAAAATTTTTAACCATACCTCCGATGGCGGAATATGTGGCGTAGTCAATCATAGGAGTATACGTAAATGCACTCCGTTCCTTATCAACCCAAGGAAGGTCGCCATGCCCTACGGCTATATCTTGAGACACATCCGATTCTTCAGATGATATCGACATTCTGTTCAGAGAATGTCGAAGTCGATCAGAATTCAAACGTTCGTTGCGCTCTTCTTAATCTGTCTCTTCATGCCGTACTCCAGCAATTCTTTCTTTCTCACTTTCTGATTATGAATATTTTGTTGTGTGCGTGTTCGGAACAATGTATGATAATCTCACCGTATCAGCGGTCAGTCGCGCATCATATTCTTCACTGGTCTCTAGAGATCTGGATGTAGATGCGTAAATACGCTGAGAACGCAGGCGTGCTTCGCGATCCGAAGAGGTTTCCACGGAGCAAGTTGCAGCCTGATGTTCTCAAACAGCATCAAGTCTCTCCTGACGCTCTTCGGTAGATTCTTGGGATCTTATGATCCTCAATCTTTTAGCTCCTTTGGAACATTGGGAAAGATTTGACCTCTTTCTAGGCATGGTTATAGTTTTATTATGAAGATACTTGATCAATTAAAATCTAAGTGACTGCTCCCCTACCAAGGGTGCCCAGACACGGGATCGTCTGGCGCCCATGTGCTGGTTTGGTCCCTGGGGTGGTCACGGCGTGCTATGTGTTCTGGTGCGCCGGTGATGGGGAGTACTCCCCAGCGGAGGGTCCGGTGACGGACAGCCGCGGCGGGTTCACGGATGAGTGCTAACGCGTGCCCATGTTCCCGCCGTAAGCGGCAGAAGAGGACACAGTGGAGTTTTAGTGGGTTAGAGTCCCACATAACTGCACTATCTCCCCGTGGTAGTGCAGAATGCATGAGCATTTCTTCACGTTAAAAAAAAATAAATGGGAGTTTTGGCCAGTAGAGTCAAATTTTCAATGATATACCATCGTCATCGAAAATCAGTCCTAAACTGTTACCGCCTTCACCGCGTGGAGGTGAAATTAGTGATAGCTTAGATTTCCACATCAGATGTTTCTGATCTTCGATTTTTATAAGTCAACAGGAAATGCCCATCAGACCGAATAACTTTTACTAAGACGTCATTCCTATATGTGTTATGGTGTAGCTGGGCTCTTGGAGTTCCCAAATTTATTCTCTCAGCAGAAAATCCTCATCACGTGGAACAATTTTTGCTATGGTACCATTTTTGTATCTCTTATAGTTAAGCTGGTCTGTTTCGGTTCTGCATCAGGTGTTCAAGTTTCCAAGAAACATTATAGCCTGAATGTTGTCCAGCCATAATAACTATACAACAAAAAAAAAAATCATTCAAATCCGTCCAGTAGTTCCGAAGATCGGACGCGCAGGCCCGAGGCGTGTACGTACTCTGATAGAATACCTTAACAAATGTTCGCCGTGATTCTTTAAATTGACATAACTTTTTTATTTATGAACCGATTGACATGAAATAAACACTAAATGTTAAGTGAAGCCTACTACAATATATTAGTGAAAACCGCATCTAAATCGAATAAGCCGTTTCTGATATTAGCGTGCACAAACAAACAGACAAACAGACAAACCGACAAACAGACAAACAGACAAAAAAAATATTAATTACAATTTCGGGTTCGGCATCGATATAATAACAACCCCTGCTACTTTTTTTTTATATATTTCCATTGTACAGACACCACTTTTCTACAAATTTATTATATGTATATAGATATATGTATAGATATAGATATTCAATACTGTGACAGCAAGCGTCGCCGCCCATAAAGACTACTTATGATAAATCGGTAACCGATCGCGTCACGATAAGTGATGAACTGATAGGTGACGCGCACGTACCGCAATCGATGCTAAGCGATCACTTGCGTCTAGCGGGACTGTTGGATGCTAGGGTGAGGATACACTGGAGTACACTCATAAAGGGTGAAGGATGGACTTTGAGGCTTTCATTGCAAGTATTGATAATTTTTTGGACGCGATTCGCTGCGTATGTTTTGCACTTTATTTTGCTCAGCGTGAATAATAAATATCGAAACTGACTGTGACTGGTCTATGTCTGTGACTGTCCCGTAGAGAACAACGGTCGTCAATCACCAGGAGATTTCATACCATTCAGTTCAGGTTAAGTGAAGTTTTCCTTTTCCGTAAGTTAGTAGTGTATCAAATTGAACATAATATGTAAATATTGTTAAATTACTATGCCTTAGTTAGAGTCTCCAGATGGGCTTGTGGCTAAATAATAACCGCTGCACGGGTCGATCGAAGGTTAAGTTACGCTTGCCGCGGTCGGGTCGTGGATGGGTGACTATCCATATCGAGACCCCTCCGAGCCTCGGGAAGCACGTTAAACCTTTGGTCCCGGTTGTCATTTGTAGATCTTTGACAGGACACAGGACGATAGGAGCCCCAAAGTCTGATAACCAGTTTTTCAGGTCAGATCAGCAGTAGCTCCATATAAAATACTGGTATTCAGCAGCATCCGCATATCCGGTTAGAATGCGGAAGCCGACCCCAACGTCGTTGGGGAAAGGCTAGGCAGATGATGACAATGGCGCGTCTTGAATTCACAAGTTGATTCCATAACCACTACGAACATATTATACTCATGTTATTACGTAATATTTCGGAGGATAAACAACTGTTTATTTTGTTTAATAAAGATATCTCTGTATGAACACAATTCGCCGATTACAATCTGCAAGACAAACAGCACACTCTCAATGTTTATCTTCCAAATAATTCTAGTATACCAAGTAATGAGCAAAGAACTTTATGTAATAAAGTAAATACGCGTGACTTTTACCTGCTTATGTCAATAGTGAGATATACCAGTGATTGGAAAGCACGTCTGGGCTAGAAAGTGGCGTGTGGGCGGGACTCCCTTTGCCTTGCGTACATAGCTGGGCTGAGAGCACGCTTGTGACCACGAGACCAACGGGGCAGGAAGGGGAGTGCACCTGCGCTGCGTCTGCGCACACACGCCTGCACGATAACGTCTCCGGCGCCGAACCACAGGCCGAACGCTAGTCTCCGTTGAGACTGGCCGCCATGGCCGACATACGGTCTGGAAGTGTATGTCAGTCACAAGTGCGTCTGCGCAGTAAGAAGTATTGGGATTCGCAACATTTTCGAAGTCTTGTTTTTTTTTAGAAGTATGAAAAGAAAAGCATCCCCTCATTAATGAATGATGTAACCAATATTTTGTGTGGAGTGTGTTGTCCGTCCTTCTCATAATGTGTAGTAGGTTTATACCTACTACACATTGGAATGGGCAACTAGCTATAAATAACTGATAAATGTTTTGCGTGTGGTTGCGGCTGCTTCAATTGTATAAGAATTTGTACTATTATCGTTAGACTGTAGGTGACACAACAGGAAATAGAATCATGAAGGACCTTTTAATGGACAAAAGTTATACTACAACGAACCCTTTAATGTTTTGCAATGACCAAAGCTCCCCTGGGACCAATACAAATACATCTTCTTTATTCTCAGTGTGTCCCCGACCTGCTCAGCCGCGGTGGCTAGTTTGCTAATGGTTACATTCCGCGTACTAGTGATGTGTCACTCGCCATTACACTATTATCTGCTCATCGCGACGTTATGCAGATGGGCGTCATTCCGATCAGCGGTGCGCGCACGCAGTATTAGCGGTACACGCCATTCTGTTGGGTGTACGCACTGGGTGATTAGATTGTAGCAGTGGATTGAGTCAGGTATTGAAGGAGATGGTAGGATAAAATAGATACATGTCTTCAGACGCCAAAAAGAGTTACGTGGTAATTCCGGTATTTTGCACTGCAACGTGCGGTGGGCACAGGCTCAATAATGTAGTTACAAAAGATTTGTTACTATGCTCTAAATGCAAAGCAAACATCAAGGTACAGACCTGGACCTTGACGCCGACCCTTTATGCCTACCCTTTGCATAGAATGCTGATTGTGTCAAAATCAGTCACTTCGAAATGTTTTTGGGAATTGTTAAAGTTACTTTGAAACTCTTATGATTTCTTAAAATGATTCAGTACCTAAATACCATGTTGTCATATATTATGTAAAGTGAACCAGCTGAAGTGCTAGTGAAGCGTTTATTTGTGGTTTTGTCTTGAAGAGCTCTCACGAAACTCGTGGTTTCTTTTCAAGGGGGGCAAAATTCATTTCTCTGTTATGTAACAGAGAAATAAAGTATTCGGAAGGAAGACATTCGTGTTATGACACCATCATTTATTACGCATTAGTATAAGACGTGCTTGAACAAAACCTATTCTAAAAAATCCAAGTTTTGACTAACTAGTGCGTTATACAGCAAACACGCAAATAACCGAACAAATGTGTACCTACTGGAAAAGAAATCGATTATCGCAAACATAACCGTTCTAATGGATTGACTTACTCAATTACCAATCGGAGTAGCTAGCTCTTAACTTTTTAGTAGTTTAGCAATATAAAATTTGCTGTATTTACGCTTATTCTTGGTTCATTGACACCGTGAGTATGAAAACTAACTACGTGTTTTTTAATGTGACGGCGCTGCAAGTGGCGCCGCTTCGTTTTGATAAACTTAAAGTTTCTGGATCCACCGAAAAGTCGGATAAGAGTGACACTGGCTGGTGACAGACGCTCTAGTAGAGCGTCGCATCGACGGTTGCGTGGCGGCGGTCTTCTGATGACAGGAGATGAGGTCAGGGGAGCTGCTGCTGCTGAACCACTAATACGATGACCACTACTGGTAAAGGCTATCCTGCGCCGTCAAATGTATATCTAGTCAAAAGATTTAAGATTGTTGTTACTATTTAATAAAATGATGAAATAATGTGGTTCTGAGGGTAAAAGATACGCACAATAAAATTATTAACTCAAAACTCTTATGTTCAGAGTAGGTTATACTAATAGTTGTCCATATCTTTACAAAATGAATATTTTGAGTTTGATATGATGTTGCTCTGCGAAGAACATATGATTTTTCATAGCATATTGCAAAGTTTGAGTTGCTGTCATCAATTATCTCAGCCTACCGCAGTCCACTGCTAGACATAGCCCTCTCCCAAGCTTTTGTGTTCCTGTCATGCGGAAAGCTAAAATTTTGTAGGTGTTTCTCGCCGCATATACCTATGAGAAGCTACCAGTGGTCCATTTATCTGTGCTGTATAACGATGATAACAATAAAATAACCAGCTGCACCGTTCATATGAGATGACAAACAATCTTTCTCTTTCATTCAACAACGTATTATCAGCAGCTAATGACAACCACCATTACGAACCACGACATACAATAGAAGCCGCATCATGACAGTGACGAATGTGCTTGACAACATAATTACTGAGCGTCGCTTGTAATTGTACATGTGGCATCTGTTGTTTGTCGAACTTGACATTGAGGTGGTGGTGATGAGAATGATGAGTTGTTGGAATATGTTATTGGTTGGTTGGTTGGTTATGTTGTTGGTTGGTTGGTTAATTTGGAAGTGAATTTAGTGTCGTGAGAGCCAAGAGCTCATTCGCTAAGCACAACATGGTGGATTTAAAACTATATAGACTGAAACTACAATTATTTTAGTGCCTATGTATAATGACTTTGGAGAGCACATCTCCCGTCTGGACAGGGATCTTTACTGAAAAAATGTCGACTTCCTTGAAGTATTTTTTTTTAATATAAAACGTTGCCCCACACTAGGAATTTCTCCTGTATTGTGGGTGCGTTTACAAACATTTAAACTCACATACACAAACAGCCAGACCCAGAACAACTACTTGTAGGTTATACAAATATTTGTTCCGTGCGGGAATCGAACCCGCGACACGCAGCGCAGCAGTCAATCGCTTAACCACTGCGCCAACCATGCCGTCAATTAAGTATTAATGTGTATCAGTGGAATTAAACCTATTCCAATGCAGATTCCTAAACGAAAGAATGATGAACGTAAACAAAGCAAAAGGAGTATGTAAGGATCGTAGCAGGTGGCGTTCTGTAGTTTCTGCCTACCCACATGAGAAAATGGCGTGAGTTTATGCATATGTATGTAGATTCCCGTATGTACCTACACAAAAATATAGCCAACTTCTTAATAAAAAAAATCTTTAAAACACTAACAGCAATAGCTTTGTCAAAGTTAATGACTGACCCGTCGTCACGACTCAACCTGTAATAACTGTCAGTACTAAACACTACAATGTGACGGCCATGACAGGTGAACATCGCACAGGTTTTTATGTAATTACACAGCTATGTGAAAGGCTTCTGATGGATCCCACGGAGCAAGTACTTACGAATAAAAAGTGGAATCATTTGTAATGTAATCTGTCTTTGAAGATGTTTGTTCAAGTTAATAAGGAAGGGAAGAGAGATGACAGACAAGAATGTGAAAGAATTCTAAACGAGGCTTTGTTGAAGAGTGGCTTAGTACCAGGACAACTTATGAAATGATGTGTTCCGCTAAAGAGGCCATAACTGCGATATTTTAACTGAACAAAATAAAGCAAAAAATACCTGTAAGATGGGTGATGAAAACGAGGAAGCCGGTTCGGGGTCTGTTGCGAAAGTCTCTTTTGAAAATGTAAACTGTTGCGAAAGATTTGGGAAACTATTGAAACTGAAAAAAAAAACACAAGAACTCCAAATATAAATCACCCCTACAAATTGTGCAACAAACAACTTCCTTTCGAAGCCACAGCAAAGCATTCTTTTAACAACATTATTTTTTGTTAACGAATTTCAATAAACTTTTTTATTGCTTCAAAGAATAAAATAAAAAAAAGAATCCGAACAGGTTATAAAGAAAAAATTGATTTGGAAATATAGTTGTGTAAGGAGTTACTCGAAAGGTTTTATATTTCTTTTAGCTAGATATCTACTATGAATGCGTAACGAATACCAATTCGTTACGAACAAATCACCAGATTTGTTCACTGATTATAATTACTAATATTACTTCAATTACTTCATCATAGCACGCTCTTCACATACGTGTATAGTTTTTCTTTTGCATGGATAGCTTAACATAGGTACAGCATGTTAAGCATAACCAATCCGTTCGAAAATAAAGGCTATGTTCATTATGGGTTTGGTTTCCGCACTTAGTCCTTCAAGCGGACCATTGTGCGTGGGCCACGGAGGCCGTCGGTATTTAGTCGAACCAGCCCACCTAAGTTGATTAGGTCTATGTTTCAGGGCACTTATTGAGGCTGTTATGAAGGTGACTCAGAACAAACAACTAAACGTTTACATAATTTAATTTAATGTTGCTAAATTAGGTTGTAACGAGTAAATGCAGTAGCTGTCATTGTACGAGTAAGGAGTTTGAAACGTTGTAGGTGTTGTAGTAAGACAGACAGATAAATAACTGAATGTTTGGTATATATGAATGTTGCTGATACAGAACTAGAAGAGGGCCGAGCTAAGGAAAACTAAAGTAAAGTGTCATAGCATACTGAGCACAGTGGCAGACGAAAGTCTTTAGGTCTGTAAAGTATCTCATAAACTTGCAATTTTTCCTCGTTTAGCCAATCAAAGACAAAACAAGCGTGGTAGTGAAAGTTGACACACACACACACACACACAGACGCGACAGTTAATTATAATAATAAATGGTGGTGCGCGGTGAAAGGTGATTGATTCGCGATAAAGTCGGCGCCTGCGTCGGTGACGGCTGACGGAATGTGAGGCTTTTTCTTGACAGCGGACAGTTTATGGTGCGTGATGGGAATACAGTTTAAGTAAACGATGGACCAACACTGTAATAGGATGATGGCAGTGAGATGAAACTGATAATTAAGAGATGAGTAGTACATCTGCTGTCTACTCTCGTATACCATATTAGTGGATGTGATCGTAAACCAAAAGTTAATTATATCTGTTGACAACAGACTTAGCTACTGTTCTAAGAGAGCAGCATTCTCTTCGTAGAAGTATTCTAAAATCCAAAGGTATGCTCAATGTACATTTATTCATTTCGGCCGAAAGATGTCCACTGCTGGACATAGGGCTCGCCGAAGCAACGCCACAACGACGGGTTCCGCGCTTCCTAATGATACTAACATGAATTCTTAATTTCTTTTCTTTCATTCACATTGCTTTTCACTAATCAGTTCTGCATCTACTGTCTTTAAATGATTGTCATCTCTGGAGGTTCCATGTAAGTGTACTGGAGAGAGATCTTGTCTCGTTTCAGCCACTTTCTTCACCCACTGTTACTAAGAAGTAATATTTTATCTAAAGCTTCATAAATCAGCCTATCGATCGTTAAACAACTGGGCGCTTCGACCTGGCTGGCTGGTTGCGTAACATAGATATACAAATCTACCGTACGACTACGGATCCTATCTGTAAGGCTTTTAATTTTAGGAAAGGAATAGAAGTGCTGCTATAACGTCTGTCGGCGAATGATTAACAAACGGTAATCTTGAAGTGATCTTGGAGTCGTTAAATTATGAATTAATGTACCTATTCGTAGCCTTATGTAAGGCCTAGAATGCGTAAATGAGAAACTTTTCTGAAAGATTGCACTCTGACTTTTGTTATCTCGTGTCAGCACGATCAATGATATGCGAAGGTAAAAAGATTACCCAGGCAGGGTTAGAGGCAGGGTTGACTGCCTCAGCTGCGTAGAATGAATCAGTATTTGTGGAAGGTCAATGCAAAAAACCGTTACACCCGGTACCTGTGCTGCTGGGGAGTTTGTTGCGCCACTCTTTCTTCCTAGCTAAAGCACTAGGAAGTGGTGAAGGGGGGGGGGGGGGGGGGTTAGGGCGGGGTCTGTCTTATGTAATATTGATGTTCGAATCGAAAAGTGCTGATTCTCAGCCTAGTTTGAATAAATGAGTTTTGATTTAAAATATTAAATTTAAATATTAGCATAGATTATGTAAATGTAATCCTGTTTTGATTTTGATTTTGGTATTGATTTCTAGGAAATTGGCTTTCCGATAATGTATTGACTATTTGTTTCCTTTCAGACGATTTTCATGAGAATAGTCATATGTGCAGTCTGTCGGAATCGAAACTCGGAACTGGTCAGGTTTTACTGCCTCTAATAACTAATAAATGCAGTTCTTATGTAACTTTATCGAATAATCTGAGTTTTTTTCCAGTGACTCATATCTGTTTTAGATACCTATGCAATTAATTAACCACAACACCCTAATAATCTGATCATTTAATCATGTTTGCGGTTAGGCACAGATACATAATCGGAAACGATTTGTCTCAAGCGATTAGTACAAGCTCGAACTGCGTTAGATCTGCATGTTCATTGACTCGGCCACCATTCACTCGAGTACATTCGTTACGTACAGCGGACGTGCCTTCATTCATGCTATGGCCGATGATAAGGTGTTACAGGGCTGCTACGACTGTGTGTGGGCAGGAAATAATAGAGGTGGGAAAATGAAATGTCATTGAGGAATCTAATAAATATAGGTATAATAATAAAGCTGAAGTGTTTGTTTGAACATGCTCTGGAGCTACCAGTCAAGCTTGAAAAGCAAGCAACATGAAAAATAACTATGACTTCGGAAGTCCTAGTCGGTGTCGTTGCTTTCGCATTTTCGTTGTTTGCCACCGACTTCCGAAATTAAAGTTATTTTTCACTTTGTAATGTCTTATTTGAAAGTCGGTTGTTTTTTTTTTGTTAAAAAGTTTTTATTTTTCACTTTTAAGTTGTACTTACCCCACAAAAACTCGAATAACACTACTTTATATGTAAATATCAGTGACAGGAAGTTATTATAACATCATCAATTTAAATTAAGTGGCAAAAATACGTATTATTGAAGATAACTTAAAAATTACTCAAGCAAAGTCAATATTTATATGGGACCAGGACCACCCCTGAGCTGAGGTATCCCCAATACATTAAAAAATAATTTTTGAAATCGATTTACAAATGCCGGAGATATCGCGTAACAAACATACAAAAAAAAAAACATTCAGTTGAATTGAGAACCTCCTTCTTTTTTGAAGTCGGTTAAAAATACTGAAAAATCGTATGTGCAAGGAAAGCCACATCTCCAGCAGTGCATCATTTCGAGGTAACGATAATTTTGCGTAGGTATTTAAAACCGGACATCCCTAAAAATATTATACATGAATACAAAACTTATCGTATTTTCGGCTATCAGTACGTAGACATAATCACACTGTGCATTATTTGAAAAAATAACACGTATCCGCGCGGCGCGGGCGGTACATCCGTCATGATGAGGGTGTAAATAATAACACGTATCCGCGCGGCGCGGGCGGTACATCCGTCATGATGAGGGTGTAAATAATAACACGTATCCGCGCGGCGCGGGCGGTACATCCGTCATGATGAGGGTGTAAATAATAACACGTATCCGCGCGGCGCGGGCGGTACATCCGTCATGATGAGGGTGTAAATAATAACACGTATCCGCGCGGCGCGGGCGGTACATCCGTCATGATGAGGGTGTAAATAATAACACGTATCCGCGCGGCGCGGGCGGTACATCCGTCATGATGAGGGTGTAAATAATAACACGTATCCGCGCGGCGCGGGCGGTACATCCGTCATGATGAGGGTGTAAATAATAACACGTATCCGCGCGGCGCGGGCGGTACATCCGTCATGATGAGGGTGTAAATAACACGTATCCGCGTGGCGCAAGCGGTACATCCGTCATGATGAGGGTGTAAATAACACGTATCCGCGCGGCGCGGGCGGTACATCCGTCATGATGAGGGTGTAAATAACACGTATCCGCGTGGCGCAAGCGGTACATCCGTCATGATGAGGGTGTAAATAAAGCATTAGCGTTGCTTTAAGCGCGATGGTGCTGTAATAGTGCTTGAGAGTCCGTGTCGTGTCGGGAGGTTGCGCTCGCGCATCGTTCGGCGCGAGCGTGCGTGACTGAGGAGTCTGACTGCTGGTCAGACAGGTTCAGTGGGCACTGACGTAGATGGAAATGTTGATTCAAGTGCCATCCCTAATAAGTATATTGAAGATACATAAAGATCTAATCAGTAATTGATAACACGACTAACTATTTACACTAGGTAGTCCATACTGCGCCTAAATCGTACCATAGCGATATCTGGCGTCGCTTACTTGCTTATTACTCCACTTCCCATTCTTGCTTTACCCGGGATTCTGGGACACAATAGGTAAACTGGCCCACTAAATAAAAAGTCGCACAATCTGACTAGATTTTGCGACTTTTTATTTAGTGGGCCCGTTTGGCTAGTTTTGTGAAGATTCCGTATGCAGATGACTATCTGTACGGAATCTTCACAAAACCCACGAATTTATTTAGTGAACCCGTACTTCGCTGACGTAACGCGCTGTAACCCGACTACAGTTTTTGTTGAACGAAAGTTGTCGGTTAGGTAATGATGAACTAACACACATCTATGCTATCCTGGTGATTGGCCCGGTCTGTGGCCCGGTGTCAATTACTCGTTATCTAATGTTTTGGAGTGTTTTAAAACTTAATGACAATAAAAACCATAAAAAACACGGCGGACTTATGTAATGCATTTAATTAAAAGATACTTATGAGACTTGCGGTTTGCTATTGCTTTTCCCAGTGCTGACTGAGGACCTGTCTTTGTAGCATATTGATTCCCCGTTTGGCCCTCCGGGGGTAAATAAGAGTAGATTTTTCTTTTGCCTCATCAGCTAACAGTCGGACGCTTCGTCAAAGTAGTTATGGACTATAGATACCTATACTAAACATATCCGGAGCGGTTTCATAGAACTTACACGCAATGATATAAGACTGTATTTATAATACAGTGTGAGTCTTCATAATGTGCACCATATTGAAATGAGGGAAACTAAGCTTAATTTTATCGACGGAAAATATTTAAAAAAATCTAAAAAAAAATTTTTTTGTAATATTTTTAAAATTATTTTTCGCTGCTGTGACCCCTGTGTAAACAATCGCCCCTCAATTGAGAATTATGGTTTTTTTTTTAACAAAAATCTGATATTTTTTCATCAATTTTTACAATAATTGTTAAATTACTCAATAAAAGCCCCGATTACCTACCCTTTTTGATTACTTTAAATTATTCTTCATCGTATCAGATTTCTAAACGTAAAAATACCATGTTTATAACTCAATCACAACATTTCCTATCAACTGTTAAAGAAAGGCCTTGTAATCACCATACTTTAGCAGGTAAAGATCCTTTTAAATATTTTTTAATTTTTTTAAATATTTTTTCCGTCGATAAAATTAAGCTATGTGTCCCTCATTTCGTTATGTGCATATTATGAAGACTCACACTGTATAGTTAATATCCAAACGTTATTTATTACAGCATGGAAGACTTACAGCTAAAAAAAAACAAAAAAAGGAAACAATAGTCGACAGAAAGTCAATTACCAGTCTTCGCGTTTAGACTTTTAATAGAATTTGTGTTGTGAACATACAAGCAGTAACATATTACTTTTTACTTTATGTTCTACGTCAAGCAAAAAATACTACTACGGCTACTATTAAAACAATGCTAATTTACATAGCAAGAGATAACAAGTACATGCAACGTAACAAGAGAGTGCGCGGGAGCCGCGGGAACAGATGTCGATCGACAGACTCGTGTCGAGTGTCGATGAACTTCCGGTCGCTGTGGTTACTGACTACTGTCTCTTTCTTGACTGTCTGCATTTGAAATGGTATCATATTTAAGACCTTTATTTCCATGAAATGCAAAGTCACATCGTTATTACCTTTATCAATCCGGGTTTATACAAGCAGCTATTACGATAGCAAAAGGATTAGCAATCGTAGAGTTCTGGCACACTACACAAAGATTTGGGATGCGTACTTCCAAAGTTGTACCTTCGTTAGTCCCGATACCAAACTTGCGTACTGCAAGCTAATCTCAATTGAGTCCTACAGATCGCCATGTCCTTAACTTATCGGGGTTAACTCTTATAATCCCCACTCATAGATATTGAAGACAACTGCTAAAACATAACATCGATACGTTGAAGATGTCGCTTATAATGTAACATCGGTAATCAAAGCACTGGCTTTGCAATACCACCATCCAAATATTTGTAAACGCCGTCTAGAAGGAATAACAACATTTGTTCAGAGTCCAAAGACCAATTTAATTCACTTTCCCAATACCGCAAGCGAATCAATGCACTTCCTGCGGCTACCGTCATGCGTCACTCCCGTACAATAATCACCCTTGTCACTCCTGACAGTAACTGCATTCACGTTCTAACGTAAAAGTTACAAGAGTCTAATGTTTCACTTTTTTGAGTCGAATCAATTCGTTCGGTTTACCGGCCGTGCTACGTTTTTAGGATAATATCGCTTGATTGGATATTGTCGATTCGATTTTGTTTGTCTCTCGGTTGGGGGGCGTCCTGTACAGTTTTGACTAGAAGAACAAATTTAAAATGTTCGGGAACTGTAGTTGGTGACTTGCGTAGTTGTTTTTTCGGTAATGTCGTAATGTGTCAGCGGCTATTAGTATTTTTAAACTTACGTTAAAGTCTACCTGTTTCGTATCCCCAATACTTATTCAAAAGATTAAAGTCTCAAGATAACACGTCAATAATTCATAACCAATATCGTAGAAAAACGGATGCCATCAAAAACATACCTTGTAAAAAAAGCCAAGTCTCGCAACTCAGTTCTTCTACCGTAAAAAGTTGTGAGATCCATGAAATACCAAGTCGGTTAATTTATTCACTCCCTACTTAAGGAACCTTCTGTCTTAAGTTATTACATAATTAGCTAACCTAACAACATCTTGTAGTGACCATCAATATTAAAAATCTTTTGTGTTTTAAATAAACAGATTGACTTGGCCATCGCACTGTGAGATACATTGTGTTTTCATGCGATGGCGATAGCCAAGTCAATTTATTTATTTAAAACATAGAAGATTTTTAATATTGATGGTCACTACAAGATGTTGTTAGGTTAGCTAATTATGTAATAACTTAAGACAGAAGGTTCCTTAAGTAGGGAGTGAATAAATTAACCGACTTGGTATTTCATGGATCTCACAACTTTTTACGGTAGAAGAACTGAGTTGCGAGACTTGGCTTTTTTTACAAGGTATGTTTTTGATGGCATCTCACTTCTTTTTGTAGATAGTCCTACTTTTTTTCCTTTCCGGTACCTTTTTAACTTTTTATTTTTAACATAATCCGTTGACCATTTTACAAGTTACCTTTGAACATAATTATATCTAGGTACCTATCTACACCTATTATTCCATTATATTAATATATACTAGCTTCCGCCCGCTTCTTCGCTCGATAAAAAAACTACCGCAAGTCCTTCCCCGGGATGCAATCTATCTCTCTGCCAAATTTTATCGAAATCCGTTCAGTGGTTTAGGCGTGAAAAGGTAACATACAGACAGACAGACAGAGTTACTTTCGAATTTATAACATTAATATGGATAATTGTTATTTTCCTCGCTAGAGAGCTCCGATAAACGCGTGCGATCGCTGCTAATCTTAAAGTGCTAATAGGGCGAAGCGCGTTTTTGTTTTTTGACTATGGCATCTCGTAGTTGACCTTATTCTTCTTCTTAGCGTGTCGATAGCAATCTAAATGGACTCGGCCCAGAATTCGGCTACTTGTTTGGCGACTTCACCAGCGTCCATCAGTTCCTGTAACGTGCAGCTGACAGGACACGCAGGACACGATATTAAGTACAAGCTTTGCATGGGCAGAACGGCTCCACACGGGGCACGCGAATTCTCCCGCAGAAAAAGATAGCGCCAGTCCAGTAGTCTGCATAACTTCAGGCGAAGCACCCCATTTCGATGAGACCAGTCGACGAAGAAGACTGTTGCGAGTGTGCACCTTCTGCTTGATATTTTTGCAGTTTTTGCTGAATGTTAAAGACCTGTCCAGGGTAATACCAAGATATTTAGGGGAGTTGCTGAGCTCGAGGTACACCCCACCCCAAACGATGAGAGGTCGTGACTACTTAACCGTATTATCCTGTCGTTGCCATAGGTAAACTCACCAGCGCAACCGCAATTTCCTTACTTTTTAAATCTGTAATATCTTCAAAAATATTCATTTAAATTACATGCTTCAAAGGGCCAAATTGATCTATAGTAAATGCACAATGTATTTAAGGTACCTAATTGGATATAGATTAATGCTGTATTGCTTAAAATCGCTTCGTAAACAAGCCACTATTTCTCGTAAAAAGTAAAGGATAAAAAATGGTTATTGTGGGTTATCCCTAACAGATAGACATATACCATCGCGGACTTTTTTGTAGACCTTTTTAAGGTGTGCAATACTGTAGTACATTATTTTGATCTATCTCGTAGGGTTCAGCTAGCTTTTGCAATATAAGCGCAAGAAAATCTGTTTATTTACGACATCACATTAGAAACCTCTAAAATTATCAGTGTTTCTCTACTATATTATGCATGTATTATACAAATAAACCTTCCTTTTGAATCATTCTATCTATTAAAAAAACTGCATCAAAATCCGTTGCGCAATCATCCATAGGGACAGACAGACAGCGGGAAGCGACTTTGTTCAGGTACACTGATTCATTAACTGCAAATGTAACTTTGTAATCCTATATATTTATATGGGATTACAAAGTTATTTGTGCAGTTTGTGTATCTAGAAAAGCGGACCGAAATTGCAAAATATTTTAGTTTTTCCTTGATTTATACACTAAACACTAATTGTATTCTAAATTTGAAGCTTCTATGTCTGCTAGAAGTGCCTTAGAATTTTGATGATCGGTCAGTCAGAACGTCCAAATCGTTGGCAAATAATATAGGTAATCCAAACTTACCTTTGAACATAATCCGTTGATTGACTATTTTACAAGTTACCTTTGAACATAATTATATCTAGGTACCTATCTACACCTATTATTCCATTAGATTGTACATAATTATACAGGTACACTGATTCATTAACTGCAAATATAACTTTGTAATCCTATATATTTATATGGGATTACAAAGTTATTTGTGCAGTTTGTGTATCTAGAAAAGCGGACCGAAATTGCAAAATATTTTAGTTTTTCCTTGATTTATACACTAAACACTAATTGTATTCTAAATTTGAAGCTTCTATGTCTGCTAGAAGTGCCTTAGAATTTTGATGATCGGTCAGTCAGTCAGTGAGTGACAAAATTAAGAAACTTTGACTAGTTATAATTCTTAAACTACTGGTTCAAATTGAATGAAATTTGAAATATACCGTGTTTATACAATACCTGCTTGATTACTGAAAATTCAGGTCTCTAGTTTTATCCACAACGAAGTTATAGGGGGTCGAAAATGGCTTGAACTGCTTCGAGAAAAGGATGGTACGGCCGTGCCGCTTTTTGCTCGACTTGGCGGGGGCACTGCCGTGCCCCCCGATATTATTTGCGCGAAGTGACCAGAAAATGTGACAACGGTCAAGTGTGTTGTGTATACCCATTAACAGCACACTTCCAAAAGTTACACAATTTCTTAAACATCCAACAACAAAATTCAACCTATTATCCACCTTATAACAATTTTACAAAAAGGTGAATATAGTTTGCGCATTAGGTGTGATATAATATGACCTTTAGTGACCCACTGTGCTAAGATGCTATTATATTTTGGCCGATTTAAAACACATTATATTTTGTTAAAGAAATAAAACTGTGAATCACCGTTATGATGACACAGTTAAATAATTATCTACTATTCGTGAAATAGAATAAAATAAAATGGATGATGCATTTTGGTGTTTTTTATGCTAAGTTTTAGACAAACACTCTTGTAAATGATTTATTGTGAACCGAATTCTGTTGCACCGACTGAAATCAGCTATATGTATTAACTTGCAGACATTGCCTGCAGTCATTGCTTGCCAATTTTGGCAAAGAAAAGCAGCCGACGTCAACATTCTTTGTCAATATAACATAACAAAGCAGATAAAGACATTGACATAATCTACCGCCAAGCAGTCCAAATCGAAGATCCAAGAGGAAAAAGTGCTAATAAAACAAAACAAAGATGGGACGAATTAAAAAAAAACAGTTTATTTTCTCATGGCTGTATTTACCTGTCAAAAAGAGTAACCTAGATTAAGTGGATAAGACAGAGATTAAAACAGAAGAAGAACTAGCAGGGGATCGAGAGGAGGGGTTCAGGGGATCAGACCGGAATAAATCCTTTCAATCACAATCTGAATAATTTTGAAGGATATTCCTAATCCATTGCTTCTTAAGTTCGAAAAATTTGTCGGCTCAACAACGTAAATAACACAATGAATGTTCTTGAACTGTCAAAATGATTGAATGATGACATTGGTACTGTTAGTGTGTTACGCAATTACCCTGCTGTTCTTATTATTAATCCATGGAATAGAAAGATTTCCGGCAGATTCGCAGAAGTCCCGACTTCAACGCACACAGTTGTATGTTGTAACCACTAAGGGAAAGAGTAATAACTATTGGTTAAGATAAGGATCCGATGACACAATGCATCCGGGCGTCACTATAATGTCTCTCTCCGGGACTCTAGACCAGTCCACATTCTTGCCAGTTATTTATTTCCTAGAAGGCAATACGAATTCAGGCCACCTCATCGGGCGACATGTGATTTTCATTCAAGAAGCACTTCACACCGTTTCTGTACTAATTGTTTTGTCATTCCACCCAGAAGTTCACCAGCATAAAGATATGTACGTAAATAATTCCCACAGAGCAGTAATGTAAGTCCACGCAACATTATCGCACTGCATGTAATCTCGGTTTAATACGGCTTTTATATTCACATTAGACTCGCGTTTAGTTAGCTGTGATCGCGATGCTGTGCGGTCTTAAGAGGTTGACTTGTCAACTTGGAGTTGGGTCTGGGACCACGTAGTGTTATCGAGTTCGTTCCGACGAATGGCGATCGCAAAGTTAGCATTCTTATAAGCCGAAGAATCGACACCAAGATTTCAATGTGAAAACAAAATAAAATTTTCAGATAAAAAAAAAAAGTGAAAAACAGTGTCAGTGCTCTCTGACATAACAAGGGATGTCTAATGATCGTCCTTAAAGAAACTTGGAAAAAAAAGAAAATTCCATGTTATACTAACATGGAATTCAAAGACAAATCCAAATGAAGCAGTCAAATTGTCTATTATATAAAATAGGTTGAATAACGAAACCTTACAGAATAGGTGGTTCCATAAATGTTCATTAATACTATAAGACTAAAATAGTTGAAGACTACAAACTTCTTGTTTTCATCGTTTATGAAGACACTGGCTACAAAGCTCTGTGTGATGATGGTCGAGCGATGTGTTAACTTCTTTAGTATGACTGGCAGTGGAAACTAAATGAAGTATAGGTCGGCGATGTTGCTTAAGAATAATTTGGAAAATTTAGCATATGCATAAAGTAGCATAATACAGGGTGGCAGATCGACGCGCTAACTGAAACCATTGATTCGGTACATGATTCTGAAAACGCATCCAACGTTGAAATTTTTAGTCGGTTATTAAAAAAAAAATTGCCGTTCCATATATTTTGACCGCCGCGTAGGTTCTATGAAACAGCAGCCTTTTTTTTTGTAAACTGACGAAAAATTTCGAAGCTCGGGGTCTAGAATCATGTGCTGATTCATGGTACAGGTTGCGCGTCGATGTTCCTGCTATCTGCATAATATTCTCACATACATTAGAATACGGACTTCCTCTCTGTGAGAGGGAGTGGGCTGTCATCCACCACGCAGGCATAGTGCGGGTTGGTGGATGTCACATGTCTTCGAATTTTTGGTTCTAGCTAGATCATTGAGGTTTCTTTAAAATGTTTTTCTTCGCCGGTTTGAGAGCAGGAAAATGCAGTAAAGGGAAAGGAAAACGTCAATCCAAAGTGTTATCTAAACAGATTATTTATTATGTTTCAACACCGGATTGAGGAAGCTCCGCGATGATGTACGAGCACTTCAAACTTATTAATAATAATTAGTAATTAATTTCAATGTTCTCCTCCGTAATGTTGTGTGACCTTGTGCTAAGGTTGGTACAAATTATTGTTATATAACGTTAATATGTCATGCCTCGTTTAACTCAAGATATTGAGGTTGTGTTTTTGTTGTAACTTATTAATGTTAATTTAAGTTTGGCATGAAAATTACGCATGTTGGAAGTCAAGTGCTATACACTACAGGGTCAAATTAAATTAACTAGCAAAACTGTGCAGACGTGACGTGTGTCGATATCTAAACACGAAAAAATAAAAATATTTAATGTTTCTTTTAAGGGGTCTACGACCGCTGGTAGTGTTGCTACTTCAAGTATCAGTTGAGAAAATAATATATGTTTTATCGTGTTTCGTTATCAATACCACCATGTCTGTGAAGTTTACACAAAAACACCTGATTTTTTATTAATTATTTTGTATCATGTTGAGATATCGATACCCATCACGTCTGCGGAGTTTCGCTAGCTAATTTAACTTGACCCTTTATTTAGCAGCAGGTAATTAGACCTTCTTGTGAATACAATCATGGCAGGCATGCGGTTTGTGCTGCTGAAATTATAGGGACATGAAATATTTTGATTTAGTCTAGAGTCGTGTGAACCTTAGAAGGTTGACACATCGTTGGCAAACCCCAGGAGGTATTTCAGTTATTCACAGGGGATGTTATCTACTCGTACTTTCTATTGATTTCATAAAATCCTTCAGAATAATTAGAAATAAATAAAATAGGTTTATTTATCACAGACACTCGTGCATCCAAAAAGATAATTAACTCTAATAAATAAGAAAAATAAAAACAAAATAGATCTATCCAGAAATAGTCGACAGCTGCACGTCATGACTGTGTCAAGAAGGCTTCCACTCAGCATGATGCTGTGCTATAGGGCACCACAGCGTTGATTTTCAGTGGTTAGGTACCCGAAAAGGAGCGAAACCGATTCGTATTAATTCCTTTTGAATTAAAATCACGGATGTTTAGAGGGCCTACCATGGCTTATTCTCAGGAGCTCCAAATCTTTAGCTTAGCCATTGGTATCTCATACCATACATACCTAGTTACGCCTGTGTTCCTCGACGGGTAACTCAATCTTGGTGGAATTGGCGCTAAGTATTTTCCTCTTCAATTTACTTGTTCCAGCTGTCTCGTTATCATTCACTCCCTCTTCGTTCAAGTTATTCCAATTGATCTTTTCTTTAATGCCTTCATCCATCAACATTTAATCTCTTTCGATCACGTGGTTCCCTCTTCGTTACATGCCCAACATGCCCATACCAAGACAAACGAAGCCCTTTCAACTTGTCTGTCGCCGACCAAACTTTCTGATATATTTGAACACAAATACTGCAGTAGTTATTTATCGAATTAATAGACAAATGAGTTCTATTAGCGTACTAACACTTGAGCAGCGATCCGCCTCGGTAATCGAACGGCTCTATGGTCGCCGCCGCCGCATCGCATCATAAATCATGTCCGTACCTTCTCTGTAGCCGCTTGCGCATGGGAAACTGCTGCGGAAGCAAGACCACCTGTCGCTCGAGGATGGTGTTATGCTGCATGTATCAAGTTTGGGTAAATTACATTTTATTTTATTTTTATGCTCGAAATCTACTAACCCGCACTGTGCCCGGGTGGTGAATTATGGGCGAGTCTCT
This sequence comes from Oligia latruncula, assembly GCA_948474745.1. Classification (NCBI taxonomy): domain Eukaryota; kingdom Metazoa; phylum Arthropoda; class Insecta; order Lepidoptera; family Noctuidae; genus Oligia; species Oligia latruncula. The sequence continues at coordinate 716,816 of OX419705.1, forward strand.
CTCACCGAGAGGAGGTTAGTGTCCCAGCAGTGGAAACATTATAGGCTCATTATGTCATGCTATTGTATTTTTGAAATGTTGAACTACAGAACCTACATTTTGCTTGGTCACACGCACTTGACCGGTTTTTTTTTACAATTATTTTTCCTTAATCAACTAATCCACATGAAATACAAATAAAAGTCAACTGTTTATATTGTACTTCTTCTTTGCACCGATATCACTGTATGATCGTTTCTAATTAATAACAGTCGTCTGTTAAGTAGTAATGTTGTGTTTAGTAAATATTTCTCATGTTGCATGTTTGTTAGGCTCTATTGTCAGTGTATGATGTTTATTGTTAGATAATTCCTATAGTGCTATTGTATTGTAATTGCTATTCAGATTTAGATAATTTTATTTGCTTTTTAATTTTATTGTATTGCGGTTATTGTGTTATTGATATAAACATTTTCTTTTTTTATTTAATCTGTTAAAAGTAATTGTACACTCGGCTTTCTTATCGCTCTCGCCTGCGGCTCGCGCGAATAATATCGCCTCGAGTATAATGATCAACATAGCACACATGTATCATAATGTACAGTCAACAAAGGCGTTAAGTATACAGGAGCGTCGGATATAGTTGAAGTTTACTAAGAAACCGATGGATGTTCTGGACTGAAATTTAATTTAATAAATGAGCTGTTGGTTTTCTATTAATAAACTAAAATTTTATTCGAGAATATCCATCGGTTTCTTAGTAAACTTCAACAATATCCGACGCTCCTGTATACTTAACTCCTTTGTTGACTGTACTATTTCATGATCGTTTGTTGTTCGTTTTCAGCGGTGGCCTCACGTCACCAATTGTCACAACGTCTGCTCATCACAAACCGCACCGATTTTGAACACAATAACCATAACACAATGTAGTTGTTTCCCATTTCTGCAGATATAAACAAAATAACATCTATGATGTCATTCATTCAGTACTGTCATTCAACAATAGCATAAATTCTTCAGTCTCGCATGATGCGGTTCAAAAGCTTTCTCGCGTCGCATCTGGGTGAGCCGTAAAGCTCGGTGCTACTCGTGAATCAACTCCCGCGCACGCCGCACGCTCATCCGTGTTTCGCGTATTGACGGCGTTCGATCGTTAGATTTTTTTATTAATTCATTATATTTTTGTTGACTGTGCACTGTGGACTGGACTCGAGTGTATTAGTGATTGGATTTTCTATTTTATTTTTGTTGGATTTGTCTCGTTTACGCGTTGTAAGTATGAATGTTTTTTATTTAATTTTTATTAGCAGTTACCTACATAGTAAATACATAAGCCCGTAAAAATCCGATGAAAAGAACGAATTATCAACTAATTGAAATTCAAAACAACAGCAGCAACAGCACTTTGTACAGTGACGGTGTGCGGTGGGTCAAACATACAATTGTTGGATATACTTTCAAAAGCCTAGAATAGCCTGTTTATCTAAACATCTTTCATGGTCCCATGTCTACCGGCCATACCATTTTCCAGTAAAACTACACCGAACATAAAAACTTTCTTCTTAACAAACAAGAAGGCAATCAATTAACACTTAAAACACGATTAATCTTTCATAGTTATAAGAACAATTGCCGCTCCATCGAGTACAGTTTCGCCTCACTAGAGATCAAGGTCGCGGGTTCGATTCCCCGGCGGCACCGCATCGTCCGCATCTCGCATCGTATCGATATGAAACTTAACTACCACCTTGTTTAGCTCTCATATCTCTCTCTAGTGTTTTCGTGCACATTTCATCATTTCCCCAAAATAGTAGAGGAAGCCAGGAAAATGGAATAATGGAAATAGTAGAGGAAATCAATCTGCCTAGTCTATTCGCAACTATGTTGGGGTCGGCTTCCAGTCCAACCGAGCGACTGCCTATCTGACCGCCTCAATCAAGTTACTGGGTAATACGATACCCCTTGGTAAAACTGGTTGTCAGACTTTTGGGCTTCTGACTACCCGTAACGACTCTCAAAAATCTATAGGAATGACCGCCCGCGCCGGGACCAACGGCTTAACGTGCTTTCCGAGGTACGCAGGGGTCTCGATATGTAATGGATGGTTACCTATCCAAATCACAGCTACATTGGACGATCTTAGATTCGAGCAATAGATGCGGATTATTTTGGAGTTCCTCTTAGGAATGTCTTAACAAGAAACTCTAATAACAACCCTATTGTAATACCGCACCCCACTAGCACGATCGGGAGCAGAGCATCTGACTGAGCATTATGGGTTGAGAGACGATACCTGCATTCGAATTGCCCTTTACAATGATTGTCTCGGATTAACGTTGGCTTCAACATGGTACAGCCGGTAATCTTCATGCTTAGGAAAGACAGTTGTGCATCGAAATAGTAGATAATTATTATTAAACGCAGACAAATAGCAAGTCCACAAAAAATAAGCAAGTTACAACCGTAAACGACTTCATTTATCATTATCATCTCAGCCAAAAGACATCCACTGCTGAACACCAACATCTTATCTAGATTTCCATGTGCTAACTAGAAACGATTAATGTCCCACACTTGAGGCTCTAAACGAAAGCCTGTCCCGTCGGGCAGGTTGTAACATTTCACCGCTATATATACGATTTGATGAGGGACCCGAGCAGGTGGAGCTCCGAGAAAGTTGTGTGATGCTGCGGGGCTGTGGAATGTGTGGCTAAGATCGGAAGGGAGATATGTGGGATGATTGATGACATAAACGTATGTTTTAGTGTATAATTTCATACACAAGTGTGTATGACATTATACGGTCATAATTCTCCTGTCCATATCCCAATTTATTTGTGGTGGGCGCAACATGTTTCTTTCTTCCATACTTCTCTATTAGTTATCATCTCACTCCACTTAGTATTCAACCCCCTTCTAGCCATATCATAATAATATTTCACACAGTCCATCCATCGTTTCTTTGGTCTTATGAAGCATTGATCTAATATATTGAAGAAAGTTTATCGGCGTATATTATAAAATTTCAAGTATATCATGAAAATATTCCAGCAGCATTTTGCCTTTATCTATACGAAGTAATGTTATCAGCACCAAGGCCAGACGATATTTACTTGGAGATTATAAGCGAATAACTAAACACTGAGTGTTGTGGTTCCCACTTTACTTTTGTGATTTTTATCTAGTTATTATACATATACAGTTGCAGTTCGTTGGTTTGGGTTGGTTGCAGTTGTTATGGGCAGTCAATATTGAATTAGCTTTCCTGCTCTATTTTTCCAGCGTCTCTATTATGAAATCAAATGAAATGTTTATGTAAAGTAGATCTTTTAAGACACTCGTCAATATTTTAAAACTAGAGAAGGAATGCCGCATCAAACTCAGAAGTCGTGATCTCTTTTGGAACATTCTTAGCAATCATAATCGTCTATCATTATAGTTAATCATAATCTATTTCATCCCGCTCTCTATGATTACCTACTCGTATCTTCTTGAAATTTCCCTCGTATTTCTCTCAGGGCTCATTTAACTCTTGGACGGGAAGGAAAGTGGTTGACCTATTTTTGCTCTTATTTTATGATGGTTTCTGCATAACTCTATTTAATTGATTTTAAGGATACACTGAGAGCTGTGGTGGCCAGTGGTAACGGACGCGACTTACGAGGTCGTGGGTTCGAACCCAAGGAGGCACTTTACTTAGTTTTCTGTAAATTATTTCATCACCACTGCTCTCGAAACGGTGATGGATAAATATCGTAAGTAAACCGGGCATGTCCTAGAATCAAAATATCGAAGACATGTGACATCTGCCAACTCGCATTGGGCCCGTCTGGTGGATTATGGCCCACTCCCTCTAACAGAAAGGAGGCCTGTGTTCCAGCAATAGGAACATTATAGGCTGATTATGCTGAGGAAAGACTGTTTCTTGAGGTGTCTTGTGTAAGACAGATACTGACAAGCAGTTTATTGTGGTCAGGTGTATAATAGAATTTGAAGCTGTGTCGTGCCTGATTAATTATAATGAGCACAAATTATATGACCAATATTAGTTTGGTATTTATTTATATGTAAGATATATGCTGTGTGTACAGACCATTTGAAGCTAAAATACGAAAAATTGCTGACTAATGAAGAATAGCTGATTGAAGAGTAGTGGTGGCCCAATGGCAATGGCCGCGACTTACGAGTTGTAGGTCGTTGGTCGAACCTAGACAGGCGTTTTACTTTGTTTAAATAATTTCATCACCACTGCTCTCAAAAAGGGAAGGAATACATCGCAAGGATACCGCGATGTCCTAGAACCCAAATTTTGACATTATAATAAAGACTGATTAATGACAACGAACACAACATTCTTGACTCAAGATCAGTAAGTTTGATCAGTAGATACTTACTGGGCAGCTTCCGTGTTTGGCCATGTTAGTCACTTTCCACTTTTCCTTCTCAAGTTATTGTCTCCTATCTCCTTTGTATAATTCTGTCCCTACCGCACACTCCTCACAGCACACACGTCGCCGTCTCGTCCTATTTGCCGCGCACAGTATAGATTATGCTAAACCACACATACATTATGCATGGCCGCCCCCTCAGACTAGAGCATTACTAACACCTAGATCACTCGCCTAAATACCACAACATATCGGTAACTGATTCACGTTGTCACCTACTTATGGGAGATCACACGTTACGCGGCCGGCTCGCCTATCCGTTGTCTATGACTGGAGAACTATTTAAAACAAAAAACATGTCAATGTAGCTTGAAGGGCTTGCACTTTCCATTATTGAATTCGGTAGAACCTAAAGTTTGAATAAATGTTAGTCAGATGCTGTGAAAATGGTTATTGCAGTCAGATTCTTTGTGGATTCCTTGTGAACACCCTCAGTCTAGAAAAGACGGGTAAGATATATTGGTCTTCTATCAAAATTTACCTAATTCGCACTTAGGAACCCTTTTTGGGATCTTGGTTGAAAAGCATCCTGTGCTACGCTTTAAGCCCGATTAGCGCAGATATAAGAAAAGAAAATCTTTAGTTTGCACCAGTTACATAGTTAAGTACCTATCTTAATTTACATAATCTGTTTACACCACGTCACAGTGAAATAACAACAGTGAATCAATTACGTACAAACACCGGAAATTGTTACATATACCGTTTGACGTCGCGGGAATTTTGAGAATAATGTTAATTCGTATAGTTCAGATAATGTGAAGAATTATAATGAGTGTAGGTCGGAAAGCTATTGGAGTAACGTTACTGTGTCAAGGTAAATAAAGTGTTAAGTGATCATGGGTTTTGGAAAATGTATTACTTTTGTTAAGTGGCATTTTCTTTTTCTAAATATTGTATTTTGTATGATTTTATTTTATGATAGTGGTATTTGTGGCTCTGGATGCTTGAAAAACTAAAAATTTATAAACACAAATATATGGTAAAAAAACAACAAAAATGCCTTTGATGAAGAACACTTTAATATTGAAGTCATAAGCAGCGTGTAATAACGTTAAATACGTATAGCGTTATACTTTATAAGTAGCGTTATACGTAGTCGACCACGATGACTTGCACTCAATGAAGTATCGATAAACGTGTAATCGAGTTTATTGAGCGTCGGTTATGTTCCGTTCTCGATACATTCTTAATTCGATATCTCCGGAAAAGGAAATAATTCGATATTATATTGCTATTGATTGTGTAATCGATCGAGCAATAACGATGCAATTAAAGTTTTATTAACTGGGTTAAAATAACTTATACAAATAAATAATCGTGATAGTGAAAAGAAAACGTCACGTTTATAATTAGCTGAACCGACAGGTTGTCCTGTCCAAAGGGTGAGTTCGTACAAAAATCTCATAGGAAAAAGGACGTTTAGTTTGTCTCGAATTAGAAAATTTTGAACTTGTTTTTAACCTACTTCGGACTATTACAAACATTTTAAAACAAAAAATAGCAAAATCGGTCCAGAGTGATGCATTTACCAAGGAACAGCATTCTTTTATTTATATAGAATTTATAGGTAAATCTTAAACAGCTACTTATAATTTTAATAAGAATTTTCACAGAAACAAATACAATGATTCGCATAACTAGATACGATAAGTAAGACAATTAAAAACTACAGTTACCTTAACTTGCGTAAATATAAAACAAACATGAGAATATATTCACATGAAGAATCGTGAGTTTTTCTCATTTGTATACAATCATTTAAAATAACAATATAAAGTGTAACAATACGTGTTTTTTTTAGCATTTTGTTGAGATTTCGTAAAAAACTGTAATTGGGTTACTATTGAAAATGAACTGTGGCAACAGTCGAGTTATCTCAGGCCAATTATGGTGTTATTTCTTTTAATATTTTTATACAATAGCGAATCATTAATTGCCTTTGAATATTAACATTGTAAATAAAACACTAATATTTGTATAGGTCGCTGAAGATATTAGAGGTGCAACTGTCGTGATTTTAAGAACGTTCACAGTCTGATCTCAGTCTCAATCTGTCAAAAACCCCTCTAATTTCCCAACATTTTTGTCAACTTTTTGACATTTGTTGAGATGAGACTGCGACTAGATTTTCAATGTTTTAAATTACGAGAAGTAATAGATCACAGGGATAAATACTAAACTTCAATTTGATTATTTTATTTTGTTTTTGACGTGACAACGTCTTAAATTAGGTTGCGGCTGGGAGTCACTTATGAAAAAGTGTAACGCTCGGTAACGTTACGATGAGTCACCGAACGAGAGAGAGGCCCGCCGAATGCCTTGCGTCTCTCTCCCACTCAACTATGATCGGTCTGCCGAGAAAAAGACGTTGTCACGTAAAATCTTCGCCCGTAAAACCGACTTTACAGGCAACCATTTTTTATGAGCTTACTTCGGTTAAGATATTTTCGAATTCATTTCAAAATGCGAAAATTACCTTTAAATCCAAAACTATAGTTATCATATAACAAGAGAAACCATTATTATAGTGCAGGTTAAACTTGTTGCGCATTTCCGAGTGAGTCGTGAGTTCGAGTCGTGATTGAGACAGAAACTTAGTTTCACAAATAAATAGCACATACAGGCCTGCGCAGGATAACTAATGTTTCAGGATTCTGTACCTACTGTTATCTTTAGGAGTACCTAAGAATTAAAATGAACTTAGATACAACTATCCTACTGTTTTTATATATCACATTATAAATAAAAAAAGGTTATTATGCAAATTAGGCTGAGAATCAACACTTTTCGAACATCAAAATTACAAAAGACAGTCCCCCAAAACACCCGCCCTTCACCACTTCCTAGTGCTTTCGCTGGGGAGAAGAAGTGGAGCAACAAACTCCCCAGCAGCACAGCTGTCTGTTCAGTTAGAAGAACTTGATTGTGTAAATATTACATAGTAATGGTTGCGACTTGCGTCAACGGAAATCCGTTTATCTTAATTAAAATAATTATATAATCCGAAACCTTTATACATCTACGTACCATTTTGTCAAATAAATATTTAATGCGGCCATGACGTGCCAACAAACAATATAAATACTTACTATAATACTTTCGCATTATTATTATTATTTGAAATCTCTCTTGACATTTCTCGGGACCCTGGGGTCCCGGAACTTTGGAAGGCGTATGAGGGGCCGAAACCAGCTCGCAGAAGCTCCTTAAGACGTTTTTAATTAAATGAGACAACAACCTACGATTATTCCTGTTCGCACTATGCAAGTGCAATAAGGACAACCCCCGGTCGGTGTAGGACGAATGTTAATATTAATAATTTTTATTTATTTAAATGATATGACAAATTAGTGCGATTTCTGCTGTTGCAAACTAGATGACTTGGGTACCTAAATTTCTGAAATTATGCCCAAATTATTTTGTTACGTGCCAGCAATGACACGCGTGCCATTGGTTCGCCAACCCTGTCCTAGAGTATTAATGGTCTTTAGCCGAAGTTAGGTCGATAATTAGGCGTGATAAAAGTACCACAATATCGTAACAACTTTTTGTTTTACCTACTTTGATGTTGCAATATTATAAAAAAATATTTTATTTTGGTTATTTCTTCACCAAAACCATGACTAAATTCAGTACTGCAGCTGCAAAATTCTTAGAAAAAGTCGTTTTTAATGAAACCGTATTTTAATTTTCCACACCAAGAATATTGTCAACTCATCCCGTTACTATAGCAACGCATAGCAACTAACGGAACCACATAGTTTTGTCGCCCCGTCGTCAAATGTCGCGCCGTAACGTTCGGCCACAGGTTCAGCTAACAATGAGGCGGTACTTGTACGATTATGATTATGACCAGTTTTATATTGTTATATGTATGTGAATAGTTTACGGTATATGAGTCGACAGCGAATGGAGAGCTAACTTCATGCAAGCATGCTGCAATACACACACGGCCATGCGAGTGCATCTCGCCGAGCTCTAACTCAGATAATGCTTGGACTCTGTTGGATTTTTACTCATGTCATTGTGATGTCGGGCTACGGCCAACATACATTTTAACAGGCAAAATATGTTGCCTATCGCTTAAGAAAAATGTCTATATTTTCTTAATTACTGACCATGTAATGTTAATTACTTTACTTCATAATTACTTACGTCATGCTAGCTTTTTCCGTCTACTTTTGATCTTTCCTATTTTTCACATCAAATGGTCTTGTGTCGCTCTCATCTATCAATCAGTTCTTTTGTCCCAATGTGGCTTTTTTCCTCAAACATTCATATTCTTAAGTGTTTTGATAGTTCAGTCAGAAAAATACTGAATCAAAACATGTGTAACCGGCAAGTCTTTTCTATTTTAAAGATTGTGAGTAAACTAGAAAATCAACAATTTCCACAACAAAAAAATACTGGTAGGTACTCATTTCCATAACCTGTTCTTTAAAAAGAGAGTAACTAGGTATTCTAGGACGAGCCCATAAAGCGGTTATTCTTATACTTTCATATCGCTTCAAGCCTTGTACAGTATAAATTTGCCAAACCCAAAGACACTGCTCGCCGTAGAGCTATACGTTACTCTATAATCTATGAGCATAGTAACCTCTTTACCTCAATAGATTCACTTTCGCGAGTCGCCTTATGTCATTAGGTATGTTTTAGATTATTCGATTAATTGTGTATGGAAATTGGCTTTTTTTGTTGCCGGGTGGTTAACTTGATTTGATAGGGTCTAGCTGCACGAAAAGTTTACAATAATTTGTGACAAACTATGTGACTTATTAAGTACAACTTATTACAAACAATTATAAGTTACTAGCAGCGCCCCGCGGTTTCACCCGCATAAGTGTCGATGCCGTGGGAATATCGGGATAAAAAATATTCTATGTGTTAAACCTGGTTATACTATATCTGTGTGCCAAATTTCATCCAAATCCGTTCAGCTGTTTGTGCGTGAATAAATAATAAACATACAAACATACTCAGAAACTTTCGCTTTTTTATAATGCATAATTAAGATAAAATGATCTTACGTCACATACGCTACAGTTACTGCTGTAGGTACGCATGCTTTTGGGGTTTTCAGCGAAGAAAAGCTAAATCTAAGTTGCACAATAAGGAATCTTATTGCACAAGAAAAAAAATTGCTATTTACGCGACTTTGAACGTTCTTCAGGTTCAATGCGGATACATTAGCTTTGGCTAATACATAGAAATATCAATATTTACCTGACCTACAGAAATAACAGTTAAATATACTTTTTATATTACCAAAGGGGTTAGTATACTCCAATACGGGAAAACTTTAATGTCATCCAAGTTATTAGCAGCCGCTGACCCAAAAATTAACAAAATGGCGCTGGTAATAAAAGACAGTCGCAGTTTATAGTGAGGTGCCGACTGCCGATATGATGGTCATTGTTGACTGTCATTGGGGTACAGTTGGCATGGCATTGTTGTATGGTGTAAGTTGTAGGAAGGACAGATTTAACCATCTGCTCGACAAGACTTTGACATATCAGCTGATGCGACGGGATGTTGCAAATTACGTCATGAAATTCAGGAATTTACATCAACTTTAAGCATTCGAATTTATGAAGAAAAATATGTTGCCATTATGCTGAAGTTTTTCCTTTTCGGCCTCGCACAGATCTCTTTTTACCCGACTGCGCCAGAAGGAGGGTTATGTTATTTTAAGTGTTACTTTTAAATCCTCCTTTTCATTATTTGTTTTTCTGTGTGTGTCCCAAATAATAGTAGATTATGCACCGAGGGGCTAAAGTTGTGTCTTATGTCACGGGCGTCATATTGAATCTCGAGCGCAATGAAGGATTCGGGATTTAACTCACGAGCGAAGCGAGGGAGTTAATACAAGAATCCTGAATGCAGCGAGGGATTCAAGCTAGCCCAAGGCAAAGACACCTTTAGCCCAGAGGAGGATACTCTACTTTTTACAACTACTGTGAGAAAATAATAGCCATAGTACGAAAAACAAAATAGAACTGGTTCCGAAATGGGCTTGACGCCTTTCGTACTTTTCCATTTTTGGAAATTGTCGTAGGCTTTTATATAAGTTTCCTTTGACTTTTCCGGCAGTAAATCATTGGAAATATTATTATAGCTTCGGTTGTAATGAATTCAGGAGTACAATCACTTTCATCACTCGACATTTTATAATACTTTGTTGATAAATTTAAAGTTTAAATGCCAAAAGTTCGCGCCTTTATTGCGTCTACCAATAAGTAGCCAAGACACGATCAATTCGATTTTCAAAAAAAAAAGTCTCTTCTTCGGTTTTGTCACAGGTCGTGTGTGGCTATTGATATCACTCTTATGTAAGTAGCGTTTGTGTAAACTAAGCTTTATACAGGGCTGGTAGAATGGTTTTGGATGATTGGCTGTATGCATTTTGAATTTAGAACGTCATTGGAGACGCTCGTGAAAATAGAGTATTTATGATAAAATGTGATAAATCGACTGTAGTATAGATAGGTTTTATTATTTATTCACAAAATCCACAGCAATTTTTGCGCAGTTTACTTAAAATAAATTAACTAATGTTACAGCCAATTACTATTAGGGTATTACGGCGCGGTACGGTATTTGTTATTATTAATGCCAGTTTTAATGATATTCCATTCCTTTTAAAAAATGGTTCGTAGTTATCTGATTATTCTTACAATATTATGTCTTCGAAAACATGGCAACGATATGAAGAAGTAGTCGTTATGATTTTGTAGGAAATCGAGAATATCATCCACGCGTAGTAAGGGTATCGAGAATAGCTTTCCTCTTTCTGGCACCAAAGGGTGTTTGTTAGTACTATACTGCCAATTTAGCTGAGCATGTGAGATTCCAAATTCAAATCACATTATTGACCAGCGGGTCATAATGAAATCCAGTACAACATTATTGACCGGCTGTGCCCCCGGCCACTAATGACTCACTTTAGGTTAAGGTTGCTTGACATATAATTTGACATTTTCGAGCAGGTGGTGTGAAAAATATTTTTTCACTTCTCATGCTCTAAAAGTTCGTCTTTATGTTGTGCGTAGGCGACATAAACTCGCTTTTTATGCTCTAGTGCATAAAGTAATTATTTTTTTCTAAGACTAAGATAATCAGACTGAACAGCTACACGTACAATAAAACGTCGCCTGCGGCTCGGGAGGATATAAACTTCTCGCGGTAAAATGGCTTCTTTTATGCACTAGTTGTACAATCTACTATTCTTTCATTCTTATTGGACCGCTATAATTTTTTTCATAACATTCTTTTAGTAATTAGTTTTTAAGGTTCTACAGCAGTAACGCACAAATGTTACAATGCATCCGGAACATGTATATGAAATTAAACTATTTCATTTTCAAAAAATAAACTAGTTTTACATTTGGTGTGTAGTGTCTTGTCGTAATGAAACCGAAATAGATTAATTTTGTTACGCAATACTTTCATTTTTAGCTCAGTGAGCAGTGCATTGAATTGTTGTAGACTTACAGGTAACGCAAACAGGATAAAAGTAATAAATTCTAATCGCCATTCTAATAATTAAAATCGAGATAAACTAATAATTAATTGAACTGAATCCGTAGTTTCACTTGCAATAAAAACTTAATTGTTGATTCTTATATTACTTAACAGAATTTTGTGTAGTGTTCATAATTAATTCAGACATCGTATATTGTTATTTAAGTTTTGTTCAAATGCATTTCTGATAGCAGCATTCGTTTTAGTTATGGGTAGTCAGAAGCTTGAAAGTCTGACAACCAGTCTTACCAAGGGGTATCGTGTTACCCAGTAACTGGGTTTTGCAGGTCAGATAGGCAGTCGTCCACGTAAGATTTTGAGAGAGACATGAGATTTTTACAGAATAGCATTACAGGTACTGGTATGCAGTGATAAAGCATGGCAGATTGATTTACGTTTCTAGCATACGGTAATGTGCTGAATCAATATTTTTATTTTTTTTCACCCTTTCAAAATGATCCTCCATAATTAGATCGCTACAGTCTGTCACTTCCCCCTGTATATTCCAGTTATCATCTATTACGTTTAGTCATCTCGACTCATTTCTGTAATTTCTCACAAATTGAACAAAAAACTTTTTGTGAAGCTCGTTCTAATCTGCTCAACGGTATTATAAGTTTACGACGTTTTTCTGTCGACTGTTAGTTAAGTAAAAACTGGTATCATGCTCAGGTCGTCGCATCACTAGGCTTGTTTTCTTTTTATATTTTTAGGGTACTTGAGAAGTTCTGTCCTAATTATCAGAAAAAATTGTGAACTTGCTATAACTCGGTGTAAAAAGCATGGCAATCGGCTACAGATTGACCTATTTCGGTATTGGATATTTTAAAACCGTTGGATATTTTAGGAATTCAAGATTGGTACATCTATGTTTATAGTCTCTGGCAAGAGCCTGTTCACACTCGCCTACGTACTGACGATATGGCGTTCTATGTTGTTAATTGAAGAGTAGGCGTATGAAAATATATTCACCTCCACATCACCTGAAATATTTGTGTGAGAATAGTGAAAGAAAGAAGGTTATTTAAATTAGACAGAAATCGTGTAGGTAGGAGACTAGAGGTCATTTCGAAATTCCGGTACTTGCCTACCTAATTTTAGAAATCCAATCCAATAAAGCATGAAGTAATATCTAGTGCCAATTGCATTTTAATTCAATTAATAGATACTATTGCACAATAAGTTTCATGATTCAATAAGTCGGAAGTCTAAATGCACCTCCTTAGTGCCTAGGAGTATGGGTATTGTATTCTAAAAGTATTAAACGAATTCCGAACCATACGTATCAGCTATATCATATTCTTATCTCCCTTCTATCTCTTATCAACTTTCATCTCATGATATAACCATACATTGTTATAAGTATAAAATCTTTCACAGATCGAGACGTAACTTCAAAAACTTGAAAAACAATGGGCACTACGCCCTACTGCTGGAACTCGAAGCAAACATGAACGAAAGTCGAGAGCGAATTCGTCGTGAGCGAGAGAGGGAGAAGAATACGTACACCTCTCCTCGGCTCGCTCTCCGTCGCGTGCTGCTATTGGCTGAGGGCCGACAGTTCCGCGAGGCGGCGGCCATCTTGTCCAGGCTGGGGCCTGGAGTGCTGCAGAGCGTGGCGTCGGAGTTACCCATCGATCTGCTGGTGGAGGCGCTGCCACACTCAGCGCATCTTATTGAAACTCTTTTGAACAGGTCAGTGATAGTGTTTTTACTACCTATATGTATATTTAAGCTTGGGTGTCGAAGTATGCGGTGCCGCCGCATTCTTCGACACCTCAATTAACGACTGCAAAATGACGACAGGGATGAAGATGAAAATGACTGTTTCACTGGTGTCAAAAAAGCTCTCTATGTGTATAGACAGCCGTTATTGGGTCCGTTTTCAGGCAACCCAAGTGGAAGAACCTTTTAAAAGACTTGCAAACATACACACTTTCGCGAACGTACGGCCAAATGTCAATAGCTTTCGATCTGGACGAAGTTGATTCAAATGATTAACGCCACCAACGTGTTTCTCTGTGATACCTAAGAAAATATTTAGAATTTTTTCTCTTAACTCTTTCTTACGTACCTCCACAATTACACAATCAAATATAATAAAAGATAATCTTCATTACATCAGTACAATCAGTAAATTAACAGCTCTTTCTTCGATTAGCGAAGGTCTTTCTTCTTCCCATACTACTAGACAGTAGCATTTATAACCGATATGACGCCTGACGAATATCCAGACGATTGGTAAAACAATATTGTGTAGTAATGCAGAGTCACAAAATAATGTAGAAGGCAGGCTTCATAGTAGGTTCCATTAAATAAATGGCGTCAATACACACATACACTGGATCCTACCATCTGTTGTTATGTCTCTCTATCACTTAAAGGTTTGCTGGGAGAGAAATTAAGAGGGATGCGCTAAGGATGCTTTTTATGTTTATAATTCTATAAATAAATATTTGTTACGGCCGCGAATCATATTTAGATCAACATACAACCGTAAGAAAATTAGAATTTCTTGGGCTAACCTGCCCCCTTTCATCTTCGGATATCTTAAATTGTCTGAAACAAATGCCAGTCGGTCTCGCGAGTCGGTTGCACTCGCTGTACGTGAAGCGTGTCTATGTGTGCATGCGTTTACAATTGTTGTATGGAGCCGTTCTTCATAATGATGGACTGTCTATTTTGTAGCATTGCGGAGTCATTGTATTGGAAGTGATTCATTTGATTTGAGTAGTTACCGTGAAGTTACGTTTCCGATGTCCGTTATCTTTGATCTGAGGTCTCGGTTGACGGCTGACAGCGGTCAACTGCGGCGGAATTGCTGTAAATTTAGTACTTATCCCATTCATGTATGGGGTTGTGGTTATCATCTGCCTAGCCTTTTCTAACTATGTTGGGGTCGACTTGCAGCTAAACACCAGTATTTTACATGGAGCAACTGCCTGTCTGACCTTCACAACCTAGTTGCTGGGTAACACGATACCCCTTGGTAAGACTTGTTGTCAGGCTTTCGGGCTTTTGTCTACCCGTAACGACTACTGTCAAAGATAAAAGAATGACAAACGGGACCAATGGGTTATCGTGCTTTCCGAGGCATGGAGGGGTCTCGGTTTGTCATGGTGATCACCCATCCACGGACGAACCTCGGCAAGCGTATCTTAACCTAATCGATCGACCTGTACTTCTGTTATCACTCAGCCAGGAATGTATGGGGTTGTTATATCATTCTGGTTTTTGTATTTTGATAGTTATTCGATTTTGAAATACATAGGTTCGAGTGTAGTGTGTGTGGTTAGGACATTCGTTTGATGCTCAAATATTGTGATAGGTATAGTAGAGATTTTAAAATTACTACTATGGTTCAAATTCCCCTGCAAATGATAGTGAAAATGGTAATATCTCATGTATTGTGTGTGTCGGTTAGTAATTACTGTACTGAGTGGCAATTTATGAGAGCAGTGTAAAATTAAATGACGTTTAATAAAGTTATGTTAGGTCGAGTTTTCTAGTGCACTTCAGCCGAGGGGAGAATGCGTTCTTGGCATCTGTCTCATACAAGTTTCATACAAACGAATATATGTTTTGCGAATTGAATCTTTATTAGTTACTAGTATTGCCGCACTGACAGGTGTCAGAAGCGCATTCTCTCGACAGCCGGACTGTAGTACCTACCAAGTGCTTTACTTTGGTTTGTTGTAAATGTGGTTAAACGACCACACAAATTCAATTATGCCCAATATACATAAAAAAATCCGAATTGAGAACTTCCTCCTTTTTAGAAGCCGGTTAAAAATGAGTTTGACACTAAATCAAATCTGTTATTATGATTGCACAATCAAATCAACTTTATGAATACCTATGAAAGTTGTTTGAGTACCTATCTCAGTTTTTTGTTAAAGTATAGTTGTTTGAGTACCTATCTCAGTTTTTTATAGTTTCAATTTTCAAATATTTCACGCTAATTTGTTGTAGAGTTGATTGCAAATGTATAAACATTACAATATTTTATTTCTTCAAGACGTGCTGTAATGATGAGACACCTAGAGATAATTAAGTACATATTGATTAAATTGCAACAGATATATAACGAGATGCTATTAATCATTTTAATTTATCTTGTCAACATCTTATACATCTTAAATATTAATTAGTCTAATCGTGATCTAATCTGTCACACTAATGGATTGCAATCAATTCTGCACGATGAACTAAAACGCTATAATTTCTAAATTCTTCGTGTCAGTAAGATTATACGCCAATGCAGCTCACCTACTATCTTCGATCTAAGATTACATGCAAGCCTTCATATGCTACACAACTCCCAAACAATAATCAACTCTTAAAGCTACACAATAAAGTCCAAAATAAAAAAACCAGTCCCATTTAACGTATTATTTACAATATTATTAAGATTTGAACGGACAAAAACAGTCCTTAAATCCGTGTATTAAGAACCAAGGAGGTCACACAAGTTAATTTACGGGATTCTCAACGAAAGTGCCAGGTGACCGGTTTCCTTGGTATTTAGTGTTCAGACTACTTTCACATGATTTATAACGATAATGACCTTCAAAATGGAGACTTGAGGGAACCTGAAGTTGAGAAATTATTTAGCAGGTTCTGAGTCCATTGCGCAGATAGTAGGATACTGGTGATCGAAGTTGTTAAAACTGCTTACAACAGCTGCAATGGAATAAAACGCAATACATTTGCGTTTACGTTCACTGATTTCATTGAACACTATTAAGTATTCCATGAAAAACGGAATTCATTTAAGTTAAAGCAGTGTAAAAGTTACTTCATTTAAATAATGTGAATGTAGTTTATTTCCTCATTTCATTTGGTTCGAGAAACTGAGGATATTGCGTTGTAACGAGAAACATCTTTTCTGCCTGTTCCTATTTACTTCACATTTCTTCTGCCCCACCTTGCGCGTTTTATTATCTAAACTGTCTTCAATAGGTCTTTCATCTGTTTTATCCTTTTCTCCACCAAAAAGAGATGTGTCATTTGTGGCTACAAAAACAATATTCAAAACTCAAATGCTATCATCATGTTAGTTGCGAGTCGCTAACGACCACCCGAACTTGGACGTCTCAATGATTGCTTTGTGAACGTTCATAGAGAATTCAGCTTTTAACGTTACATTTGGCGGACAAATGGCAATACACCTTCCTGATCCCATGTTCCCTTATAAGAAACTTGCTTTTGACAAAGGAGAGGTCGATTGTTGGAAACATCAAGGACCAAAAGTCAAAGAGCATGGACTTGTGATCTTTGTGAACATAGACATGGCTATCGCCAATATTATCGTGTTTCGTGGCAGCATCAACACATAAGAATTGACGGTGATTCAATGTATACTGTATGATTACTTTTAAGTAACACATTACGTAAAACATGATTAAGTAATAACATGTGCTCCACGCTATATAAGTGAATATAATGGCGTAAAATCTTCTATTAAATCAGTCTATTGTTACCTATATTGAATAACATTAGTTACGCGAAATGATTCAGCGAGTTCAGAGGTCAGAAGTAAATGACTTGCATACAAAGACACGATGATGTATGCCTGAGTTGTAAAGGCTTTTAAATCTAAGTTCTGGACAAGCTTTTAACCGCAAATCTTCTCTCTCGGCTCTTGGAAAATTAATTATATTTGGTCATTTGTTGTCTGGGCAAGAGAGTTTTGGTAATGGTCTCTAATTAAAATAAGACTGCCTATATTACTTAAAAGTTTTCCAAATAAGAGCAAACAATTATTTCCTTCAAAAGTGCTATTAGACTTAAGAGAATTAGAACAGTGACCCAACCCACCAATGACAGTAATTTTAGACTTGTAATGCATTTGTTAAGTATTGTTTCATTACGTAAACAATACTGAAATTCACCAAAACAATAGATGAGAAAGATGTGGCTGGTATGCTACCTACCTCATTTGAATAATAAGCTCTCTTAAGAAAGGTGCATTAATCAATGTGAGTATCTTCTGCCGTATCACTAAATAGAAAGGATAATTTAATTTAATAACAGAGTACCAAAATATAACCCACATTACTCAGACATGGGATTGGAAAGCTCAAATATATTCGCGACAACGATTAATTACATGGCCGCTCTCAGATGATGTTGGATTACCAATAACAATTTATTTCATCTCCCGCCAAAACCGCCATCTTGGTCTGTACCTGTCTGTTGACCAAGGCATTCACTTTTACTGCCTAAATTTTTGACAGTTCATGAGATTTCACTTTCGAGACAGGTCCCTAATGCAGATGATGCGTTTATTGTTGGTCACAGTTGATTGCATGCGTCAGTTCTGCATGATGTGATGTGTTTCGTGAATATGTAATATTTAATCGGTGTATCGAAGTTTGATTTTATTTATTTTGGATATTTTTTTTTCGCAAGATTCTGCAATGGTAATGACAGTTTCTTCTTATAGGAATTATCATCTTGAGCTCACTTTGTGATCATACGCCAAACACCTAGCGACCCAAAACATTGAGTTTAAAGGTACAAGTTTGTAGCTTTACTTTCTGACTGACGATGCTATTACCATTCGAACCGCTAATCAAAGAAAACACTCACACTTTAATACCTTACAATCAACTAATGCCCAATAAATGACCACATTACATCTAACATCCGCAAATACCAATTATTATAAACAAAAAAGAATCAAGCCACGCCGCCTTCAAGTCTACAGATACTTACGTGAATGGTCTTTACGTTCATAATCGGTCGGTCGGCTGTCTTTCTTGGGTGAAAGTGCACCGGTCAGACCTGTTGTCCAGACCCTCGAATTTGGTGATACAGTGAAATTTATGAACCTGTATTGATTGGTTCTTGTAATATGTTGCTTTATTCCATGTTCAGATGTGGGAGTGTTGTGATTGTGGTTTCTGATGTGAAAACTTCTTTAGGCGCGTTGCGGCATTTTTTGGGATGGGAAAAAACCATTGAACTCGCGACACTGTTACCGTAACCGACACCGCGCATGTTTTGTATTAAGACGATTAAAAAAATACACACGTAATTTCGTTCAAGTTTTCACTTCTGTCGGCACGGAGTGTTCCCGGAGTGAGATTTCGAAGTTTGAACTCACTCAGCTATAAGCACCTGTCCTACCGACCACCGTCGTGGAACCATTACATATTGACTTCTATAATAGGTAGGTTTGTAAGTAGATACATAGATTATGAAACGGTTTTTTGTTTGAAAATCGTGGTTGTAAGAGAAACGGTGGAAATGGTGTTAAAAGGAACGATACTTATAATGAAAGCGGACAAGAATAGAGAGCGTCCAGAAATCAAGTTGAGCGTCTCATTTACGTAACATACCTAAGCAGTGTAATATCGATATTTGCGAAAATATATTCCCACTTTGGAAGTACTTAGTGTATACGGTTGAAGGCGGAAATCTTAAAGATACTATTGCATTGAAATCTTAGCAAGAAAAAACAAAACCTCAAGCCTCAGGTCTGGTAATATTGTTGTTATTTATTTGTATATTACTTTCATATTTTATTGTGATGTCTTACTCCACTCCACGTTATATTACATCCAAACACGCAATATCTTGAACGTGAATTTAATGTTATCTGAAGCGTGAAGAGATTACCACCTGCCAGCAATTTGTAATAAAACTTATGAGATCTTGCTTTCCGGCGAGTATTTTAGTGTCTTGGTGAGTTTAAATATTATCTAAGGATGGTTATTTCTTGTTAGGTTCTTGCCCGTTCTTCTTCACAGGTACCTACTACGCTTTGGAATGGGCAACTAGCTTCATCTTTCTGACTAACCGACCCCTTGACAATTCAAAAATGCCTGGAATTGGTTTATTTGAAATGAAGGCTTTGAGTTTGAGTTTAGTCTTCATCTCTAAAATAAACATGATAATGTAAATCGTAAACTAATAATAATCTACGAGTATACTAATAATAACTAACACTATGTGCTGGCGACCGTTTCCGGGGGCCCATTATTGAGTGTGCAAGTCTCCCCCTGCCATTTTATCCGTGTATATATAAAACATTGATCAGGCAGGGATCATAGTTCTTCCATAGTTCTTGGTAACCAGTCTACTTTAGCCACCCAAACCCATAGTCCAACTTTTTATTTTTCCATATCCTGCAATACACCAACCGGGGGTTATCCTTGGGTGCACTTGCATAGTGCATACAGGGATAATCGTCTGTTGGTGCCACATTTCATTAAAATTTCCTAAGGGCCTCTACGAGTTGGCTTCGGCCCCTCGTACGCCTTCCAAAGGACCGGGACCCCATGGTCCCGAGATAATAAGTAAAATAAAGCTGAAGAGTTTGTTTGTTTGAACGCGCTAATCTCGGGAACTGCCGGTCGGATTTGAAAATTCTTTTTGTATTTCATAGCCCAATTATTGAGGAAGGCTATAGTCTATTTAACATCACGCTAGGGCCCTTAGTAGCCGAGCAAAATGAAAAATAGAACGCTAAGTGAAAACGCAGTAATAGCGCGGGCAGGGGAGGCGTTGCGACGGTGGTGTGGGTCGGGGGAACAAGAAATCTCACGCGGAAAAAGTCGAAGGGAGAAGCTAGTTTAATAATAATATATAAGAATATTTACAAAACTGATAATGGACTATGCTTCTGTATAGATAACATCATCAACTAAAAAAGATGTCATAGACTCTCTTATGAAATATATACAAAGTGAAGGTGTAATGTCATTCGCTGAGTCAACAGACAACGAAGTAAACATACAGAAAAACAACATAATTATTGTTTGAACAGAAATAGAAATGAGTGACAAAAACGTGAAACATGATCGTGTGTCGTTGACTCAAATAATTTCACTCACTGTTGTAAACTGGAAGGCATTCACGAATGTATACACGTAACACTGAAAAAGTAAAAGCTAAGTAGACGATTGTAGGTGGATTGTTTCAATTAAAGAGAAGTTGTTTTTTAAAATCAACTTTTTAATTAAGTTTCAACTCATCTATGAGAATATTCGGGAAACACCTGGATGAGGGACGCTCGAAACCGGGAAGTATGGCAGAAAAAAGTGGAGATCTATACCCAGCAGTGGGTAGTTCCGGGTTGAAGTGAAGATGATGATGATGAGAATATACATATAACAATAACACTGTAAATATACTCATTGGACCCTAGCACAGGGGAAAGACCGTTGTTACGATACTTCAAATCTAAGAAATGTTGCTACACTGCTACTGCAGGCTTTTAATATAAAACGAACGATTCCTTTTGAATGTTGAGTTTTTTTTCTGTAGTGAATTTGAGATAACGCACTAGAATTGATGATTTACATTTGTAAATCACAAACATCACACACACACAACATCATGTGTATACATGTGTATATACATTATGTGCTTCTTGCATTGTTGAATCCATGAAGATTCAACAAAGCTTACAATATATAATATTACAATAATAAATGAATTAATTTGCACAATCTTTATAAACCTTTTCCGACTCCCATAGCACACAATCTAAGAAACAATTTCCATAAAAGAACCGCATGAACGGTAACACAAACGAACAATAGAATCAAATCGAACTAAATCAAACAATCATCAGAAAAGCAAATAAAAACCGTTTCATTAACTTTAAACGTTGGTTATCTTGAAACAGTCTCGTCGCCATCTTTGTAAGACTCTTAGTACTCTCATTGTTAATTCATGGAATATATGATGTGAGAATAGGAACGACATTAATAATGAGGTGCATCTGGATCGCGAACCGTTATGCTCTAGCGCAGTTATGATGGTGGCACATTTGATGGTGTATGGTCAATAGGTGTCATGTTTTTTAATTGAGTTTTTGGCGTAAACATGGTTATTATAGGAGCATGTGAATGTCGAGTGGATATGGGTGTTTACTATATGTAACCTCTTTATTGAACAGTAGCGTATTAATGATGTAGTGTATAATCATAGTTAGGATGGTAAAACTAGTAAAGAAGCCTTTTGATATTGACAAAGATTTGAAAAAAAAAAAAACATTGATGTAGGTAACTGACATTTCAGATGAGACCAAAGATGAGGATGACAATCAAGGATGATTGAGCATAATCCAACCAAATTGTAATTACATTCTTGCTTTTCCTCAACCATTCGTTAAAAATTTTTTTTATGTGGTGTTTTGAAAAGACTACGCTTGATCATAATTGTTCTAGAATGTTTGATAAGGTAATAGTTTTAATAATTTAATTGTTTGCTTTTATAAAATATTTACTATTAAATCGGTACGATGATGATTAATAACTTTATCAAAAAATATAAAAACAATTCGAGGCCAACAAAGTCAGCGGTGCGTTCGTCCTTGCAACAGCACGGAATATGCAACATTAAAACATTTATATCAAAATATGTAGTGTAATTAAGATGCTAGGAATGGGAGCAGCCTTTTTTATGATATTGCGAAGAATGTTAATGAAGCAGACGTAATGGCTGCAGTCGTGTCGATACGCCATCTTTTAATTAAAGGATGCTCATAATATAGAGTTATTTGTAATTGCTTGTGTTGCAATTCTTGTTTTAATATTGTTTATTATATGCCTAGGTATATCTTTAGTAAAATGTCTTGTAAAACTCTGTCCTTTTTCAATATTGTTTCGATCGCATCGCGTTTTGCATTAAAAATGAATTCTTATAATGATATCTATTGCGTGTGAAAATTCTGATTTAGTTTCGTTGGATCCCAGTTTTGAATCCCAGTTTAATATTTTTGGCGTTGGATCCGTCGGTGCTCCATGGACCAATTGAAATTTGAAATGACCAATTGGTCTATGGGGAAGATTACATGTTGCCATTGTCCAATTACCAACTAGGCTATATATGGATAATTGAGAAATGTTCCGTATTATTATGTATTTCTGTTGGATCCCAAATTTTAAAAATGCAAGAGAATTACGTTTTACTGTCGTTTAATCCCAAAAACTTCTTTAAGCGCCGGCGGCGGTTTTTTGGTTTTTTTACTTCAGACACTAAAGGTATTCCAATATGAGGAAAAGAGAGAACGATCCAATATTTTGTCATGTGATGTAGAAACATTCTAGCCCAGCCTTAAATACCTATTTATTAATTTCAAAACTTGTAAAACAAGACTGGCTCTAACGACGAATTTTATGAAATATCGACGTCCAAAAGGTATATTAAATTATTTATGTTTTGAACCGTCAATATTGTTCACAGACTAATATCCCTGGAAGTGACTCCCCGACCGGACGTGCAGTGCGAGGCGATAGCATGGCGTCTCGTGGGCCTGTTGGGAGTAGACCAGGGGACAGGCCTGAGGGCCAGGACGGCGCGGCTGGCGACCTCGCTGGTGCACTACACGCCAGATACCAGAGACGCCATCGATGCGAGGAGGAGGCAGTTGGATGGTGCTGTACAGGGTAAGATTTTTATCATGCAGAGAATCCTTAAGACTTGGAATTATACTGCATTCCATGTGGACGAACGAAGGTACTTCAGTGTGAATGGGAGGACCTTAGTTCAAACTAAGACGAAACAGGCAAAAAGAGAGAGAGAGAGAGTAAGACAGAGAGTAGAGTTTGTCTCTGCGTCACGCAAAGGTTGGCTGGTAGAAAATGCCATGGCATTAAGTCCGCTCTGTGAGTGTATAAATAATACCTTTATTTTAGGGACTGAACATTATAAAGAAGCAGAATAGATATAAAGCTAAATGTAATAGTAATTCAAGTAGTTAGTCAGGCAATAGAGATATTATTAACTTAGAATTGAAAAAACACTACAGTTACCTAACTTTTATTAAATCTCATAAAAAAACAACCTCAAGTAACTCAACATAAAACCAAAGCAAGCCTAACATAATTATCTAAATAAACCACCAAACCGTGACAGATATCCATCATAATATTTACCCATCACTTCCATGTGTTAATGCTAAGGGATACCGCAAGGTCGATCTGAAACCGATTAGCGATGATTCAGAAGCCGAAACAAGATGGTCAGATAACTGGCATCCTACAACGGATGCCATAATTTAGCTGAACGAGGAAATATTACACTAATTACGTTTGTTTCCCTTACCTTAACTTGGTGTTTTCTTATCGTCTGTGGGTTCTGGTGCGGAACTGTGAATGCACTGTTGTTGTGCTATTGTAATGGACTGTTTTAGACTTGTAAATTGTTCGTGAAGTTCTAGGTTAACTTACTAGTCATAAGGTCATTTCATTTGGTCTAAATTAGCATTTGCATCAAATTTGTATTCTGATTCCAGTTTTGTGAAAAGTTTAACCAGCTGCCTCTCCAAACGGTGAAGGAAAACATCGTGAGGAAACTGGCATGTCCTAGAACAAAAATCTCGAAGACATGTGACAACTATCAATCCGCACTGGACCCACGAGGTAGATTACAGGCCACTCCCTCTCATCGAGTGGAGGTCTGTGTCCCTGCAGTGGGTTATAGGCTGATTATGCTTATGCTTTGCCTAAGCATATTATAAGGGCTTGGGGACCACTACCTCCATATTTTCTTTTACTGCCCATTCTTCGATAACTAAACATTCTTTTTGTACCTTTAGGTCTGGGTACACATGGTCTGACGGCGGACGTGACCGGCTCCCTGATCTCGCTGCACGTCGCCATGAAAAATGAACTGCAGCGACACGTAGAAATTTACAAACAAGCACTGCATAAGCTGGAAGAGCTGGTACGAGTAAAAACAATAGCCAAATGCTGGTTATACTTTGAACTAACGTTGAATTCTGTGAATTATTTAGGAATAAAATATCACGTATTGTATATTGTTCTACAAAGTTACAAATAAATTCTCACTACAAGATCAATAAGGACCAAAAACTTACATACGGCGGAAGCGACCCTTTCGAGACCCACCGACTCCCGAAGTCGGAGAATTTTGGAAAGGGTCGTTTGCCCTGAACATAGTTAGCCATGTCATGAACACAGAACAATTGGTAATTAAATTGTCTCATTGGTCAAGGCTTGATAGGTTAGTAGATGTGACTATGTATAATTACCACGCTTTGTACAATATTATGGACTGGTCGCAGTATTTCTTAGCGGTTGCTCTGATTTTTTCCTTTTATAACGATACATTATAGATGGTGAGATTCTACGAATGCTATATTAATTTAAATATCAATTTGTCCCTGTCTCTCCTACAGTCACCAGTCACCATAACCCAAGACCCAGCCTCGTCATCCCACCAGCGACTCCTAGCGCTATCCCACGCTGACGTGGAGAGAAGGCTCATAGACAACAAGTCCCTGCTCACCATCGTCGATAAGCCGGCTCTGAGGCAGCTGCCGACACTGGTGGATGCCCTCGCGGCCAGGGTCGAGAGCGACAAAGCCGTGCTGGCTTGCATTGGGCAGATTAAGAGAAGTGATCCTTCGCTGGATTTGACTGATACGAGGTAAGAATTTCTAGAAGGCTTGTTGATATTCATCGTTCATCGTAAAAGAAATGTTACTTATTTTCATCATTTGTTTGTAATGGTTTCCTGAGGGTCTAGACAACTGGCGATAGCTATCAAAGCGTTTTGTCTTTCTACAACGACTTTCAACAGGATTGACATACCTAAGCTTTACGGTAGCTTATGTCAGTGCAATACATTTTCTATCATCGTTATCGCTGTGAGTGGATAGAATGTCACTTTGTCTAGGCTCTCTAGAACTGTTTTTAGAATATGATTGAAATCATTATTGCATGCAGATTCTTCATATTGCGGAGTTTTGGTGTTAACTTTCGAACGGATATTATCATAATTATCATTTGGGGAGTTCATTTTGGTAAATAATACGAGATCATTGTTTTTAATTCATTAAATCACTAGTTCATTAATAAACAATTAAGAAATTACTGTATATACGTACCTAAGTATAAAGCCTCATATCTAATCCTTAACACGAGTTTTATAAGATTTTTATTTCATCCGAATTTTGGGATTTTTGCAAAACAGCATGGAATGATTTGACTCTTGGGACTCATTACCTAGCTGCTCACAAAAAATAATAAATCATGAATGGTATAGGTATGAGACAAAGTTACATGAGGACCAAAATCAGTCCCAAAAAAGTTTAAAATATTAAATCGTAATTATTTTAGAAAGTGGTCGCTCGACTTTCCTTCCAGTATATCATTTAAGTCTTTAATTAAATGCTGTTAACTTTTGATTAAGAATCGATTGATTTATCGTTTCATTAGATTACTTTCTTCTCAATTCGTTGTGTCATCTGTTAATGATGTTACGTAAGTGTTAGACTCATAATCAGATTGGAAACTGGTTTTCTTGTTGATTGATTTACGATTGTTGATATTCACTGATTAAACAGCCAGTGATTAGACAGCCCGAGCCACTAGGCAAAATATACGGCGTTCAGACAACTGTCTTTCAAAACATTAAGATCTTTTGGTGTTATTCAGGGTGGCATGAACAACGATGCGCAACTTGTTACCACTGATTTAGTACAAGATTCTGAACCACACTGAACTGAAATTTAATGTCGGTTATTAAAAAAAAAATGCTGTTCCCATTTTGACCGCGTTGGTATTGCACTTTTTTACACTGAATTCATGGATACACTCTGTATTGATACCAAAAATATATAAGATATTTGAATAAAAGTATATTATATAAAAGGTGACAACAAGACTAAAAACTCCTGTCTCTTAATGTTTCTCTAATCATTCATAATATGCATTATAATATGGTACAAAGATTGAGGATGCACGGAAGTCGTGGTGGTAAAAAGATGCGCAAATTGCAAATAAAAAAAATGATCTCAATGTTTTACTGTTCAATAAGTCCTTGTAACGAGTGTCACTGCCACCATAACGATCACGTCCTTTAGATAGCAATAAAGATAATGAGAGCAGAGTACTTACCTTTTTATTAAATTTATTAAAACAACATGGAAACGTTATTTGTGTTCCTATAACAATTAGCATAAATGGTAATGCTCTGCTGATTACGGAACATTTAATTACTTGAGTTAAAAGTAATTTTTTTTAGCTTAAAATTAAGTACATGAGTATAATTGTGATGATTCGTTGTTTGTTTAAATTGTGTTGTCCTGTGAAAAGAGAAGAAATGTCGAATAAAAAATGAAATATGAAACAGAAAAAAAAACACAATCTCAAAAATTATACTGATTTTCTAATCAAGTTAAGAAACAAATGAATGCGTGTAAGTATTTGGCAGCACGCTGTTTGAAAAAAGCTTTGTACCAAAGCGGTGAAATGTTTGACCACGCTAATATTCGAATTTCTCATGACCACGATAAGGATTAACCAGACTATATACGCAGAAGGCTGATTACCTAGGGTGCGTACTTACATAGGTAAGTGCTTATCGTAACTCGAGTAGGCTGTTTTAATGCACTTAAAGGTCATTAAAATAAGGAACTGCACATGTCAAACAATTGCCATAGATTACTCCATTATCCAAGAGTAGAAAGACCTAGGTGATAGCATCAAGGAAAAGGAAGGCACTTATTACTTACTTCACACATAGAATATAATATCTCGCATGGACGTGTGTGTGTGATCTAGAATGAGTGTGTGCTTAACAATTGCTCATACGTAATAATTATGTGTGTGTTGAATGTGTGATGTGTGTGTTGTAATAAACAATTTCGCATTCATTTCGAGAGAAATGCTGGTGTGCTGCAATTGTTTTTTCTTTTGTTCGTATGGTTATGTAATTACTTAGTAAAAAGCTACTGTTATGGTGGTCATGGAACATAACACACATTTCTATGACTGCGTCTCTGGAGGAAAATAATATCGTGTAGAATCCGCAATATATGATTGTACAGACGCCAGCACATCAAGCTACTACAATCTGTCAAATTTCTTTAATTGATTTTCAACTTTATTTGTAAATTATAAGGTTCAAAGTTGATTGGGAAAATTTTACAGTTTCGTGTAGGTTGATGTGCTGGCGTCTGTACGATCGCTTGAGGAAACTGGCATGTCCTAGAACCAAAAAATCGAAGACAGTAATGTGACATCTGACAACCCGCACTGGGCCCGCGTGGTGGATCATAGCCCACTCCCTCTAGAAGAGAGGAGGCCTGTGTCCCAGCAGTTGGAACATTATAGGCTGGCTATGCTATACGTATCTACATTGTGTGACAATTTTCATGAAAATGCTAGTAATGTTCATTACTGTTACAACGACCCGGCGCGAAGGATCACAAATAATTCGTGTTTTGCATTTTCTGAAAGATCAATCGATGCTTAGTTTCGATGCGTATAGAAAAATTACAACTTAAGGAGCCGGCGAACTACGCATGCTAATGCGTAGTTCATATAAACGTAATACCAAAATAATTTGTAAATGAAACATATTCTTAGTGAAGTGTGTATTTATTTCGATTGGATTACAGAATATCTAGGTTCCCAAATATATATTTTGAGTGGACACTGATTTAAAGATGAGTTATGAGAAAAATAAGTTTTATATAGAAATTTTAAATTCCTCTTAACTCGTCTTTATATCAGAGTCCTATTTTGGTATTACGTTTGTATGAACTATGCATGCACCGCCAGCCCCTTAAAATAACGATCAATAATGGTTGAATTCTAACTGAATGCTAGATTCGTTAACATTCATTTCTCTACTAGTAAAGTTTCTCTTTTACGATCAACCTCTAATTACGATGGGTGATGAAAACTTATGAGAGTTGTTCGAGTTACAATCAGCTGTCCGTGAGAGAATCGAATTCGAAACAATACTGTAATATTATAGCCGTGAAAAGTAATAGTACTTGTTCATTTTGAATATTACTCTGTTATTTTCAAATAGCTGTGTGACTTATGTAGATTTTTTATGTAGGTAATGTTTGTTATTGTTTTTGTCCGAATGTGTAGTTGAAACTTTTTGAAGACAGTATTATTTTCTATGGCCAATAATGTAAACCTGTTAGTTAAAGTTTACGTACAAATGTTTCATATTTTGTGGAGTTTGTCTGCAGCTGAAGGTCATTTGTATTTTGGTCAGTCAGCCAAAATTTTGTCATAACTGTACGCAGGTAGGTCAGTATGAGAGATTTGAATGAACATCATTATATTAAAAAAAAAATCCAGGCTGGCAGGACCTCGACGCGCCACCTGTTGCCGTGGATGGAGACATGATTCTGAACCCTGCGTTGAATTTTTTGATCGGTTAATAAAAAAAAAAAAAAACTGGCCAAGTGCGAGTCGGACTCACACACGAAGGGTTCCGTACCACAAGGCAAAAACGTCGAAAAAACCATACAACAAACGTGTTTTTTCCCTTAAATATTTATTTTATTCTTTTTTAGTACTATTGTTGTTATAGCGGCAACAGAAATACATCATCTGTGACAATTTCAACTGTCTAGCTATCACGGTTCATGAGATACAGCCTGGTGACAGACGGACAGACGGACAGTAGTCTTAGTAATAGGGTCCCGTTTTTACCCTTTGGGTACGGAACCCTAAAAAAAATAGCTGTTCCATACATTTTGACCGCGTAGCGTAGGTATTACACTTTTCTATGATCGAGGGTCTAAAATCATGTGCTGAATTCATGGTTTCAGTTGGCGCGTCGTTGTCCTTGCCATTCTATACAGGGTTATTGGTAAAACATTAACAGCCTCTTAAGACGTTATTGTACTCATCATTATGAACAACTTTTACTATGGGACCAAACCTGAAACTGCGAAAAAAAAATCAGCTGTTCCCTACATTTTGACAAGTTATAGGTACGAACATAAATGTAGGGAACAGCTGCTTTTTTTGGTCCCATAGTAAAAGTTGTTCATAATTATAAGTAAAATGACCTCTTAAGAGGTTCTTAATGTTTTAGCAATAACCCTGTACATTAAATTGACTTCGTGAATCAACCTTTAACATAAATTGAATAACGTCTAACGTCGTTACTGCTAGAGCGTTTAACAGCTAAGTAACTACTTCGTAGTTAACGTTAAGTTTAAATTGATTAATGGCTAACAGGCTAGATTGTAAAGGCTCCCGCAGACAGGCGCGACGCGACGGTGCGACGCGATTCTGGTAGAACAATATCCGTGAAGTTTTCATAGAAGTAGTTCTTCTAGAGTTGCGTTGCACTATCGCATCGCGCCTGTCTGTGTGATATAAGGAATGTGATAAAAGGAAAAAAAAATAAGTATGTCACATTGGTCTGTATTAGATATGCACCTGGTTTTAAACCTCGTGCGCACAAAGTGGGTCTGTGAACCTCCGAACCAATTTGTGACTAAAATTATCACAAATTACATCATCCGCTGTTAGTTTATTTATCTCGCAGTCAACAACACTGGTGCAAATTGTATGAAACGTTAGGTACATTACATGACAGTAATTATTCTCACCATACAAAGTGCTTCTCATACAAACTCCGTTAAACGACGACAGCGCTTCATCACAATTACAAACTCTCGCATACATTATAATAAGAGCTACTTAACTAACGTATCATATCACATGCGCCGGCGCAATTGTCTGCAATTACTTTAAACGCACCGTTTATCTCATTAAAATTACCACTTACACCCATCATTGAACAATCAACTTTATTTCGAATGTTGTAGAGTAGATATTTAATTGTGATAAGGACGTTCTGAATTAATGATTGAAGATTGACATTATTTAATATCCGATATTATCACAGATGTGTAATTGTCATTAGCAATTATAAAAACTGACAAGCGCATATCAAACCGGAACTAAGGAGGGTTCCGTATCATTATTGATTTCTATGCTTAAGCTTCCTTAATATTTAATTGTCCAATAGCCTATGCATTAATGAAGCTAATTAACTGAGGACTTATTTTTAAATAGTCAGACTTTTATTAACTGAGCACTTATTTTTAAATAGTCAGACTTTTATTTTAAGAATAAATATGACAGTTTGACATTATTCCTACTGCTGCTACTGCGAGAGCTGTCAAACCGCTTCGAAAAATCGGCCCTAAAGCTTTTAAATTATATTTTTAGAATGTCTCTTATTATTGATACAACGATTTTTAGATTTTAAACCGTATCTTGTTTGTTTGTTGAAGGGTTATATGTAGTAACTTCTGTGACTAATCGTCAGACAGACAAATTAACAGGGGTTTGTCATTAACCAGCGGAATTCTAAAATATTACTTAACAATGATATAACAGAGAAAGCGCGCTTTCGTGTACCGTGTGACACATTACGTCACATTATTTATGTTATTTAGTGAAATCTTTCTCAAAAACGCAAATCATTGATGCATTCAGATGTAACCGGTTATTTTGAATAATTTATGAATGTTTAAGGTATAGATATGAGCCAGGGCCTAATGGTGTGGTGGCAGCATGTGTGGCTTGGGGTTTGCAGGTTCTAGCTCGTGGGTTCGATTTTCACGTTGGAGAATGGCGTCGCATGGTTTGGCCCTTCTGAGTTCTGTTGATATTAATATTTGTATTCATCTAGTGGGTGACTGTACACTCCTCTGCATCTTTTGAACAAACAGGGGAAGGTAGACGAACCGAATACAAGTGTGACTGCCAAATGTGAAATCCTGGGTTCGAATCTCAGTTCGAGGAGTCTATTTATGTTTCATCTTTGTCAAAATCCCCATCACCTACACTGTAACTGACTGTAATGATGTGTTAAAGTGCTCCAAGCACTTACTTCTAACCCTTCTACCTTTGTCTTCTCCTTCCGGAGAATACAGTTCTGAAAAATATTTATATCTGAAGTTATTCACCCAGCTCGGCGGACTCTGGAACCAAGGGCGGCACCACACTGAGGAGGAGAAGGAAATTGCCCGCAGTCCACTGTGACTATGACGAGGGGTGAGTGTATCGCTATACTGGGCAGCCCCGTCACTTAATGGGGCTATTTTTTACCTACTAACTTGGGTTTCTCCTGTAGGTCACATCTTATTCTAGTACGAGGATCGTAGTATGAAGAACAGTAAAAATTATGTTGCACGGGAATCGAACTCAGATCCTTTAAGTCTGCAATTACATAGATAGCTACTAGGTACTACGCCAGTGCACAGTAAAATAATGTATTTTAAAGTAAATAAAAGACTAAGTAACTAAGACTGATCTATGCGTCATGTTCGTGAATGGGCCCCGTCAGTTGGGGCTGGTCATCACTTAGCTGCCTCGGCTTGTTTTTAGTATTTTATTTTTGGATTGTTTTGTTATTATTTGCTGTACTTTGGACGCTTTTAACGCGTACGTCTTTTTTTTTCACATTGTTCTCACATATAATTATAAATTCAAAATTAATGATGTAACTAATATTTTTGTAAAAATATAATTTAAAAGAGTGTCCATAGAGTTTCTTGCCCTTTCTTCCCCATAGGTACCTACGCTTTCGGAATGGGCAACTAGCTTCATATTTTCTGACTGACCGATTTTTTGACAATTCAAAACTGCCTGTAAATGGTTTAGTTGAAATAAATGCTTTGAGTTTGAGTTTAAGCATATGAATGCTGGATAAGTACTAGTACATGATGCTCATAGCTTTTCTCTCTAGTGAGAGTTTTTCCTGCAACCTATTAGTTAGTGCTATTCGTGCTGTTTAGTTAGTGCTGTTGTGTTTTTGTGTGGTTGCTTTCTCTACTTTTTCACATATTTTAGTACCTATAAAACAAGAATTACCTACTTATACTTATAAATTTGAATCATTTTGAAGCATACTGCTAATCCATCGCTCCATATTTTCGAAAAATGTGTCTGCTAAACAACGTAAATCACGCAATGAATGTTGTTGAACTGTCAAAATGGAAGCCATTGCTACTGATAGTGTGTTACGCAATTACCCTGCAGGGTGGTAGGGACTTCGACGCGCAGCCTGTTACCATGGTTCAGTACATATTGCTGATCCTTAAATTTTGACCGCGTAGGTATTGCACTTTTCTATGAAATAGCAGATTTTTTTTTTGATAACCGACTAAAAGTTTCTACGCTAGAAACATCTAGAATCATGTGCTGAATTTATGGTTACATTTTGCGGCCAAAATAACATAAGAAAGCCCTAGTGTCAATATCAACGTTCAACGTCAGACACACCCTGGTGACTGGCTTGTATTTTCAGACAGCATTTTGCTATTCTCGTAGTTATAGCTCACGCTGACAAGACAGAAGAATCACTTACAAATGCATTGGATATAAATTTCACTAAGTGTATTGTCAATTGCCTCAAAAACTTTCCACCATAAAAACCATCGAACTATCAGAAAAGCATTCCAATTGAAACAGAACCTTATCATCCACATGCTTGAGTCGAATTTTCAATAAGACACACACTTGAAGAAA
Source organism: Oligia latruncula (assembly GCA_948474745.1). Taxonomy (NCBI): domain Eukaryota; kingdom Metazoa; phylum Arthropoda; class Insecta; order Lepidoptera; family Noctuidae; genus Oligia; species Oligia latruncula. The sequence continues at coordinate 750,057 of OX419705.1, forward strand.
AGTAAAAGATGAATTTATAGTGCCATACGTCGCGTCGTATTGTTCGAACAGAAACATGGAAAGTCAGTTTCCACTTTCCAAACTGGTTTGGAAATCATATAACCAATCGCAGTTAGATAAGCTCACACAAACGTCAATTTACTTGAAAACCTTTTGTGTAAATCGGTCGTTACTTGAGTTTTGTAACTTAAGGGTCTGAGAGACGAGCAAACTGTTGTCGATGGGGTACCATAGGTATCTTTTGTGAAATGACAGTTTACGGAGTTAAGTCTATCGTAAAATAGGTAAGTGAAGTTTTTAACGATCCAGGGAACTGTCAATTAGAGAAATTAAGCGGGTAACTAACTGTAACTGTTTTATGGTACTCAGGCGAGCTCTCATTACTCTGGATAAAAATTATGTAGCTGAAGTAAGTAGTAAATTATGTAGCTGAAGTAAGTAGTAAATTCAGTAGTGTTTTTGTATTCTTCAGTACTTCAACCCTTTGCGTTATCACAGAGCTAAAACTACTGCAAACAATTCATTGCTCTTATTTTTTCGGCACAAATTAAGTAAAATATGGTATAATATTAATATAATTATATAATACTAGCTGTTCCCCGCGGTGTCACACGCTGCGCGGCTCCTAAGGGTCGTAGCGTGATGTTATATAGCCTATAGCCTTCCTCGATAAATGGACTACCCAACACTAAAAGAATCATTCAAATCGGACCAGTAGTTCCAGAGATTAGCGCGTTCAAACAAACAAACAAACAAACTCTGCAGCTTTATAATATTAGTATAGATAATATCCCTATAAGAATACTGTATTAAACATTTTCAGTTTTTAGCAGGAAAAAATAAGTCACCTCTGACCTAGACTAGAGTCAAGAGCAAACCCATTCCAAATAAAAAAAAAAACAATTTTGTTCCTTGCGAACCCCCAAGAGAAGAATTTTATTTTTAAAGTTCAGAATCATACTGTATCCATGGTAACAGCTTGCACGTCAATGTCCCTGCCAGCCTGTATTTTAAAAATGGGACTATGTTGGAAATGTAAAGTATAGAATTATAATGAATAAGGTGATAATTATGAAGTCAACCATCAGATCAGATGACGACAGTGATAGGCGATCGCAGGCAGAGAACCCACGTTGGACACATCAATTAACTAAAGCAGAGAATAAAACCCCGTTACCAACAACGGAACCACAAAATCAAATTAAGATTCCTCACCTCTTATGAAACTAGCTCTTCAACAATAGTTTCCCATCCATTTCTCCGTTGTATAAGTTTTTACTCATCTCAGAACTAACCATTGTTCGGATCCAGTTTACGATCAGAAGTCGTGGGAATCCGAGTTATATGTATACTTGTGGTTAAAGTTAGGGTTAAACTCGGTTTATGTGAAGTTTCGGAGAAAAGCCTTGTGAGGTGTTGGAGTATGTCATAACAGTAAGTTATGGATATAGCTGAAGACAATGGAAGATGGTAAAGAGGTTTATGGGTTGGGTTGGGTTTAATGGTGGTGATGAAATGCTGCTGCCTATCCCATCAAACTATCTTACCGTAACCTAGAATATGTAGATACATAGACTCACTCAGTAGGCTAGTTCCCGAAATTAAAAACGTTAAAAATTTAGTCGTTATCTCATCTCAGCGATCTGTCAAAAACTTTTTAAAAATGTGTTAGGGGTATTTTTGACAGATTGCGAACGTTCTGGGAATTGCCTTCTGTTCTTAAGTAAAATATCGTATCGTCATGTGGTTTCTAAGCTAGCCTCTTATGTGTGTACAATAATACCTAATAATCTATACTAATATTATCTATACTATAATATTATAAAGCTGCAGAGTTTGTTTGTTTGTTTGAACGCGCTAATCTCTGGAACTACTGGTCAGATTTGAATGATTCTTTTAGTGTTGGGTAGTCCATTTATCGAGGAAGGCTATAGGCTATATATATTTTTTCAAAATTAGGGATCCGTAATAAAATTGCTATTTTGTAACACAAGGTGTAAAATCGAAAACCTATTTTTGCGTGCGCTGCAAAAACTATTGACAATAGAACAAAATGATGTACTACGGGTTTGTAGAGCCCATTAAGACCTACAAAAAAGTCCGCGAGAACATATATCTAGCTATCATGGTTTAATCACAATAACCGATTTTGTGTTCAAAATAATTATTAAATCGTCTGAAGAAAAAAAAACTACGTTAAATATGTATCGTAATATTAATATTTATCGAAATTAAGCATTATGTTATCAAGAGTATTTATGAAGAAGTAAAATACTTTTTGTTTCATCTCAATCGGATATTTCGTTTAAAAGTTATCACGTGTGTAAGATGTTAAGAGTTGGTACCTATTAAGGAGTTATGGGCCATAGAGTTTTTTATCAACATAAAATCCTGTAATAATCTTTTTCGAAATATATTTGTTGATGATTGTAAGTATAAGAGAGTAAGTATAAGATCTTTGAAGAGTATCTATATACTAATAATAAAGCTGAAGAGTTTGTTTGTTTGAACGCGCTAATCTTTGGAACTACCAGTCGGATTTGAAAATTCTTTTTTGCATTTGATAGCCCAATTCTTGAGGAAGGCTATAGGCTTTACCATCCCGCTAGAGCTCTTAGGAGCCGAGCAAAAAGAAAAAAAGTAAGATCGCGAAACCGAACTAACAACGGGCAGGCGATGCGATGCGACGGGGTCGGGGAACAAGAAATTTTACGCGGACGAAGTCGCGGGCAGAATTTAATATCACGGTATGACCCTTAGGAGCCGAGCAAAAAGAAAAAAAGTCAGAATGAAATTATAAAAAGAAAAAAAGAAAAAGAAAAAAGAACGCTAAGCGAATACGAAGTATTGCGACGGGATGGGGGTACAAGAAATTTCACGCGGACGAAGTCGCGGGCAGAAGCTAGTCATAACATAAACATACGAATGATGAGCACATAGGGAAAGACCAAAGAAACGATGGATGGTCCGTGTGAATGATGATATCGTTAGAAAGGGAGTGACTACCGAGATGACGACTAATAGAGAAGTATGGAAGAAAAATACATGTTGCGCCGACCACTATTATATTGGGATAAGGGCAAGACAATAATGATGATGAGCACGTACATAACAACAACAAAAGCGTTTGAAAAAACGGAAAACTGGCTCTCTATTGAGGTCGTAGCTCCATTGAAGAATAAACCACCATTGCACGAATAAACAAAGCTTATAAAAACAATTCCTACTTACAGGCCAGTAGCCGGGGTACTGATGACATACTCCCGCGGATGCGCCGCAGTCCTCAGTCAGATGTCTGAGGAGGAGCGCAGCAGCAACAGCGACCCGGCCACTCCTCGCTCCACCGACTCCGCCAGTGACGGCTACCATTCAGACAGCGATGACTCGCAGCAGCATCCTGACAGGTATACTATCACTTTTTCCCCTGTGACTTTCGGCTAATGGATTAGTAGTAACTTAAAAAAAATTCTAACACAGTCAAACATGTCTTTTGTCAAGTGATTAAATGTCAGTCAAGCTAGTCACAACAGCTTGACACGTCGTCGGTTACCTTACGGAGGAAACCGGCATAATTATCCTAGAAGCAAAAATTCGAAGACACGACGTGACATCTACCAACCCGCTCTGGGCCCACGTGCTACATTACAGAACTGCTTCTCGAAGAGAGGAGGCCTCTGTCCAGCACTGGGAACATTGTAGGCTGATTGTGCTTATACTAAAGGAATGATGCTAAAATAGTTTTGGATTTGACTGAATTTCTTGCTTTACATTTCATCTCTCTTCTTATCTATTCACTGAAATCAGGCTGTGGATTCTAATGATTATTATATATATTGATTTATGTATTAAATAATTTATTGTACACCACATAAACACAAAGTCAAACATTATTATACGTCTGGAAACAATAGACCTATATTTTAATGGAGAACACATTTTGATCATTCTCTCTGCTATTTCCAGAAGTAAGCTGGTGTCCCAGTACGCGGCTGTGTGGTCCCGCGCCGCAGGCGAGGCCATCCCGGCGCTGGCGGCGCTTGAGCAGCTGCGGCACACGCCACACCTCAAGTATAAGATCGTCTTCTCTGTCGTTGTTGTAAGTATTACTGGTATCATTAGTATTACTTTCATTCATATCTTTTAATTATCTCGAAGTAAGGCGTAAGTACTTCCTGCTTATCAGCGCCTGCTGTATTATGCGGGGTGAGTCCGATTGCCAGGAATTGGTGGCGCAGTTGGTATTTCGTAAGGCTTTTTATCCCAGTTGTCCTCAAACAACAACTCAGGCCTCGAAGTCACCGGCTACTAGCCGGTACCGTCATGGCGTCAGCACGCACAGTATCACGAGCTCACTCGCTCCTCGTTCAGGCCCTCACTGCTCAATGCTTTTGTTAATTGATAAATGTAATTTTCTTGTGTTTACATTTTAAATTGTTTTTTAGCTAGACTACTTAGGCATGTTTTTGTCACTTTTTAGCTTGTAAATTGCTCTGTACCTACAACGTCTTGAGATTCAATCATTCAACTTCTTCTCTCACCCTGCCACGAGAAGTTATATCGTGGTTGGTAGATTGGACAGTCAGCTATGTTGAAACCGAAGGAACATGGGCCGGTGGTGCTTTTGCACGTACCCTTTCGTTCTTCGTATCCATGACAGAACAAGTCGAATCGTAATGAAATTACAATTGCAAAATATTAATTACAATAGAGACACCAAGTGAGGTGGGGGAATCATATAATTTCTATATTTACGAGTATTAGTGAAACATGGATCCATGCCGGACATCGGGAGCTTTGTCATAACAGGATCCCTGGGCATTTTTAAACTATCCAATTTATCTGTAAGTGACAGACATAATGGGTAGTTTTGTAGGGTGAGACTTAAAGAGATGCCTTTTTAATCCTTTCCCAGCCCTATAACCCACTGATGGTTATGTACAGACGCCAGCACATCAAGCTACCCGAAACTGACAAATTTTCCCAATCAACTTTGAACCTTATGCTTTAGCGATAAAGTTGAAAATCTATTAAAGAAATTCGACAGATTGTAGTAGCTGCGTCTGTACTTTCATTGCGCTTCAATCTTTTTTGATGTGGTCTGCCTATTCTGTCCCAATTCTGGGCAACGGCCTTCCTCCAGTCTTAAGTTTTATATCAAATTAATGTATTTCTGTTCTAACTTTTATTTACCACGTTTTGTTGCAGCTATCGTTCCGCGCAGTCATCAGTCTCCGCGACCGTCGCCTGAACGAGATGAAGGCGCTGCTGGGTGTGGGGGAGTCTGACAGCAGTGGCAGTGACCCTAGTGTGACACGTCTTATAGGAGCAGCCACTAGGGTGCTGCATACAACAGCACACAGCTTTCCACTGGGTGAAGCTGAGAGGACTGTTATCAACCAGGTAAGCCTGACAAAACTGATTTGGGGTGCCACTAAATCGCTTTATGTTACCTCATATTAAATAAATATAATATGACAAAATGTCGTCGATCTACTGTGGTTTGGTGGCACCGTAAAGGGAACTTGCTTCTGATATTCGAATTTAGACAATAACGGGAAAGGTTTCATGTTGTTAACCAGTTAGAGGTGAACTGACTTCCTGCATATGCCGCATGATGCTTATGTACCAGTAGGTGTCTCTGTTTGATGAAAGTCAAATAAGTTGCTTCCACGAGATATTATTGAAGTGAACACTTCTTTAGGCGCGTTGGGCATTTATTGAGATGGGAAAAAACCATTGAACTCGCGCCACTGCGACACCGCGCGTGTTTTGTTTATAAGACGACTAAAAAAATACCCGCTTCGGATGTGTTCGGCTGTCCTCGGGATGTACTCGGTTTTAAGTGAGTGATGGGAAAGTATTCTGTTTGTGTTTTGTTTTCACTTCTGTCGGCATCGGAGTGCCACTGTTTTTTTTTTATTGTAGATTTACATAAACTATCGCGTATCTCAAAAATCCGATTTTTAGGTATTAACGTGTAGGATATTGTTATACGAACTCTGCACGGTATCTGTACTCCACCTGTTCCCTCGCAGGTGGCGAGCACGCTGCGCGAGTACCCGTGCCTGGCGTCGTGCGCCGCGCTGCACGCGCTGGCGGCCGCCGCCTGCCGCGCCGCCTGGGCCGTCAGCCTGCACTCGCCGCCGCTCCGGATCGATACTGACTTCACGCCAGGTGAGATCTTACGCGCATAAACAAATCATAAAAAACTGCCCTTTACAGGTTCCATAGTTCTTACTATACAATGATTATCTGGAAAAATAATAATAATTTCAACGATCAGACCACCGTTTGTGCTGGGTTGATGTATGTTATGTTACGATATTCTTCGTTTCTGTGGGCACTGAAGAATAGGAATCTACATAATATCTTGTGGTTTGCAAGGTTCGCTCTTATAAAAGAAGTTAGATATTTAAAAATGGGTGTAAACAAACATTCTCTGTATTTATTTAGAAAACTTTTCAATCAATTCAGAGTCAAACTCTGACTTTAGCAGATAGAAAATAGTAACATATTTGTGAACTTGATATTAAAACATTTTGTAAGCTCTGAAATATATGTGTAAAGTGTATCTACTCCAAAATTGTAACAGATTGTAATTTTAATATCATATCCCCTGCAAATAACATATTTACGTGTGTCTCCCGTCTTTTAGAAATAAGTATATCTAAACTTGAAAAACTCAAACAAATTCCTTTTCATTCCAGTGGTAATGAACCCAGAGAAGCACGTTCGATTCTCGCCGGAGACCCGCGAGGCCCGCGACCGTCGCTCCGACCTCATCAAGTCCTTTGTCTGGCCCGCCCTGATGGACGGCAACCGCTGCGTCTTCCGAGCCGTGGTGCTCACCTGACGGACTTGGGTCATCGATGTCTGAACTGCTATCTCAAAATAATTTATTACTCTTCTCTTGTATCTTGCTCACGCCGTGGTTTATATTAGCCATTAGGCTTAGTCAATAACTGGGTACACATCACAGCACAGCATTATATTCATAGAGGATCTTTTAAAGTCAGTGTATTCCTATAACAACGTCTTTTATAAGGATATAAAACACCATGTAGGACCTTCTAGTAAACAAACCGCTGGTCATAAAGATATTAGAAGATGTGATTATTATTCAAATGCCCAAAAGCATTGTATGATTGAATACATATTAACTAAGAAAAAGTTTGGTCCTTGTCTTATCTTTAATGTTTAACGTCTCCTAGGACCGCTATTTTTAAAAAATGTGTCGCAGTAATGTAGTGGAAACAAGAAAATTGATGATTCACTATACATACATATATCTAAAATATCATGACGTTATACTCTGTAGAGTCCGTGTTGATTGTTTATAGACTGTATGAAGCGGGCATAACAATTAATACATTTGTTAGTGACTCATACCAATATGTAGGAATACGTAAAACACACGTCATACTCTTTAGTATTGAGCTATATATTGATAAATTATTCAGATTCTTTGTTTGTTATCGATAACATCATAAGACGATTATCTATGTCATTTTTATTCGTCTTAGCTATATTTATGGAACGAACTTTCTTCTGTACAAAATGTCTTCTCAGTTTCTCAAGTTTAATATTATAGTTATAAAACTTAGATATAATAAATTATTATTATGTAACATTAACATTGAACAATAAATAATAATTTAAGCGAAAGATATTTTGTTTTATTGTGACTAAGGAATAACGCAAACCGCATGAATCATAGACGTATCAGGCTATCAGCATGATAAGCTTGATAAGATACGAGATAGACCAGTATTTGATATAAACCGTTCATTTGTTTGAACTCTTCAGTATTGTGTGAAATTCAGTGCAATCATGAGTTATTCTGGAAACCCTTACGGGCACTACGGGCCCCCGCCGCCGCCGGGCGGTTGGCCTCCTCCGTACCAACCGTCAGAACATCCAATGTACCCGCCTCCACCAGATTTCGGGTACCCTCCTTCACAGTACCCTCCTTCTCACTACCCGCAACCGTACTTCGTCCCTGGTACCATGATGGTCCCCGTAGCAGTACCACCGGCACAACCACCACCACCACCAGAAACCGGACCCAACTCCACGTATATCACCAACTACATCTACCATGGAGAGACTACAGTCACCGATAATAATAATCAAGTATCAGTAGTGGAATCTTCTGGAGAGCACGACTGGGTGCCCACGACCGCCATGATGGCAAGCTCTTTGACTGGACGAGCAGTTGTTGGCGGACATGAAGGCTGGGATGGCAGTCCCCTCTGGGTGATCCGTGCATGGCATAACGGAGACCTGATCCCTGGCAAGTTGTCGGTGAGACACAACTCGGCATCGATCGTCTATGAATCGAAGGAGATATCAGTGCAGAACATCGAAGTATTATGTGCTAAGCCTGATGATCTGCGCTGGATTCCAGCTTCAAACGGCAACGTCCCTCCCGGGGCGATTCCTGGTGGCAGAACGGCCTCTGGAGAGCCTTTGTATGTCGGCAGAGCGAGGTATCAGCTGTCGGTGACTCCTGGGAAGATCCATCCAAGTCACAACTCTTGCTACATCGGTTTTGCTGGTCAGGAAGTAGCTCACAAGATGTACGATGTGTTGTGCAGGATCAGCTGATTTGTGTGACGTGGACTGTGATTCTGAAAATGGTTGGCAAATATGTGATTTTAGACTATGGGGATTAAGTAAAGAGGACTTGTCTGTCGGGCGCTTACTGTTTTTTATCAACGCGTTGCCTAACAGGCTGTGACTTGATAAGCCAGAATGATGACATGAATATTGTTTTTAAGAGCCCTAAATATAACCTATAGGGTGATTGACTATAAATCTCTATCATAGAAAATATTATTATAATCTAAATCATATCGAGTTCTCCCCTGTCTCTTCATTGGTTTTATTTTTAATGAACCAATGTTCTTGAACATTGTTGATAGCGCAGTCATCACCCCATTAAGTGTCAATTCAAAATCAAATTGTAGATCTTGAAGACTGATATTATGTATGTCACGTAAGAGGAAAATAATATGATATATAAAAAGCAGGTAATATAAATAAATGAGTTATCTTTCATACCATATCGTTGTTTTCTTTGTATTCTATCGCTGAAGTAGGTGCTCGATATCTTATCGGTTGGCGTTAAACGATTAGGCACCTATGACTTGAATAACAACGATAAAGGATTATCACCTACATGCCAATTCACAGGTACTAGTGCGTTCAATTTCTCTAAACTAATATTATAAAGAGAAAAAATTTGATTTTTTGTATGTTTGTTTAACTTACTTAACCGATTTTAAATTTCTATCACCTATAGAAAGCTTTATTATCAGCGGTAATATGGGCTGCTATTTTTTAAGTATATTGAAGTATCTTACGACTTCCACGCGAACGAAGTCGCGAGCAGAGGCTAGTTTGCTGTATTCAGATCACCATCACCTGACTTTCAATTTCGTGTAACTTTGTTCATGGAAGTTTAATCTGGAGAATGTAAAGAGGTGTGCGTCCAGAACACCTCTCGCATTCCATTTTACTTAGGTACAGACGCCAGCACATCAACCTACCACAATCTGTCAAATTTCTTTAATAGATTTTCAACTTTATAGCTAAAGCTTAAGGTTCAAAGTTGATTGGGAAAATTTTACAGTTTCGGGTAGCTTGATGTGCTGGCGTCTGTACAGGCAAGACTCCTGCTGCCTAAATCAACACGGTGTTCGCTCTCAACATGTGAGGAGCAGGATGCTGTATAGGCAGCTATATCATTCGAGGATCGATGCGTAATGATTGACAACACAATATTACACAATATTATCAAGTTCGAGAAATTGCTCACCCGATACCACTTGATGGGATAGGTAGGTACAGGTATGGATAGGTGGGCCCCTTCCGTTATCGATAAATTGATTTTAGCTCTACCAGTTATAAGGTCGAAAAGATTAACCAGATAATAAGTTAGTAGCTGATCTGCGGCCTGTGATGGAAGGCTCTTAAACGATTGCGTACCCAAGCTGGCCGCTGCAGACACAATTTGCAGAAGTGGGGTATTACTGGCCCATTCAACACCTTGTGCGAGTGCGGTGCTTCTGATCAGACCAAGCCCCACTTGCTTGGAGTGTCCTAAGTGCCCGTTCACCTGCACCTTGGATGACCTAAAGAATGCCACTGATGCCGCAATCAACTGCACCTACTGGGGTTACTAAGAATTATAAAAAAAAACCACGAGGCAGAAGTACCATCGACACGAAAAGAAGAAGGAGAAGGAGAAGGGCTGATTATGTAATTATTTATGGGTGCCGGAAATATTTAAGTATTGATTTTTGCATACTTTGATGGTTTCTGATACATTTTTATATAGGCTGATTGCCAACCTACCAAAATAAAATCGACGCAGTCTGAAACAATCAAACATAACATAATGACATCACCTCGTCAATTGACTCTCATTCTTCACCACAACATTATTTATATACCTGCAACACGCAATTATCAACCTAAATTACTAGTAATAAGAGCTACTGAATCTGCAGAAGACATCGTATTTCATCAGCAGGTACACAAAGTTGAAGCAACATTTGGGACAGGCGACCGTGGACTTTAAGTAGTTGTGTTAAGATATAACGAAGATGAAAGAGTGTTGGTATATGAGCAGGTATACATGTGGTGCCTAATGACTCTATTAACCTCTTCAAGTATGTGTGTGAGAGTTTGAGCGAGTTGCCAATGAGAACTGCAGACAGCTGTTACTAAGACCTGCATTAGTAAGCCGCTCTTATTAATTATACGTTTGGTAAGAGTCAATTTTAAGAAACTGGTAATGATTGTTTCATCAATAAACACAAATCCTGGTAAATATAAAGAGAGAAAGAATAATGATGAATGATATTCTCATTTTGTAAGCTGCTTTTAAAATTCTGATTCAAGAACTGTGTTGAGGTTACTTGGGCCCATAATCCAACATGAAATGTTACTTGGTATAGGCACTAATAATATCTATATTATCTGTTGACATCTCAAATAAACGCGTAGTGTGAGTATGTATAAGTAATCTTGTGTGAAAGTGAATGAGTGTACCTATGTAATCTTAAGGATGCGTTCCAGATCTCAAAATTTCTTTCAGTGGGAAAAGGTAATTGTTACCTACATATATATTTTTATAATAAAGTCCTCCATGTGTCCTTCATAATAGTTTTGTAAATATTGCGAATGTGTTCATTTTCATTCACCCAATCAGACCCCACCTTGCTGCTGATATTCAAATGTGTCATATCCCTGCAATACATATAATCGCAAGCAAAGTATATTCTCTATCCTCAAGAATGTTCCGATTCATTAATATAGGTACCTAATATCATTCAGAACAACAATATCTAATCTACCTTTATCCGTTCATCAGTGATAACTAGCACACTAATATTAGAACAAAGAGCTTCTAGGAAACCGAATATTTGAAATTATGACGGAAAATATCGCAATGAAATCATAAAAATAAGACGTTGGAAAGCTTTGGAAGCCGAAAGTTATTTGTAGACTGAACTTTGACAGAAAATTTTTGTTGCTGCAGTTTCAAATTAAGCTGGATCACACACTACAACGCGCCACGCGACGGGGCTCAGAGCATGCCTCCCCCCCCGCGCGTGATTTTTTACATACAAATTCAATAATAACGAGGTTCCGCGCGGGGAGTTGGCCTCCGTTCCCCGCGCACCGTCGCGTGGCGCGTTGTATTGTGTGATCCGTCTTATTACTACAATAATTTACGACGACTACGACTACGATTTAGTAATCGTAGTCGTAGTACGACTACGATTACGATTTAGTATTTTTTATAAAATATTTAATTTACATGACACAAATGACTACTGTAACGATGGACTCATAAAATTCAATCACGTTTTATAAATTACTAGCTGCGCCCTGCGGTTTCACCCGCATAAGTCTCGATCCCGTGAGAATATCGGGATAAAAAGTATCCTATGTCCTAATCCAGGTCATGGTCTACCCATGAGACAAATTTTATCCAAATCCGTTCAGCCGTTTTTGCGTGAAAGTGTAACAAACAAACATAAAACATACGAAATATTAAATCTTTCCTCTTTAGTAAATTAGTTTAGAAAATAATATTTGTTTAGTTAAAAACCTGCGCAGAATCAAACCCCATCTTCCGAAACATCACACCTCCACCAATCACCATGGCTGATTGCTTGATTGGTCATCAAGCTAATTGTCTCCAATCCATTGTCTCACTCTCGACTCTGTCGCATGAGGCTCAGCAAAGAGGTCGGTTGCGTCCAGTTTAATTATGATAGAGATACATTTATTTAAGTTACTGTGGGTGTGAGTGAGAAGGCAATAGTGAAGTGGAGTTTATTGAAACATTGGTGGATATTATGTTGTGGTTTTAAGTGTGTTCTGTTCTTAGTAAGTACTAAGTACTTTTTATATTAAGTCAGGGAAATCAATGGTTAACCAACTGAAATGGTTCGTGTAGGTATTCAAATTACAAATGTAATTTTTCGTTAGGTGTATGAAATGGTTATAACAAGGGAAATTGAGGTAGAGAATTTGCTTCTAAATGACCAGCTGCGCCCCGTGGTTTCACCCGCATAAGTTTCGCTCCCGTGGGAATATCGGGTTAGAAAGTTTCATATGTGTTAATACTGGTTATAAACTATATGTGTGCCAAATTTCATCCAAATCCGTATTGTAGTTTTTGCGTGAAAGAGCAACAAACTTTCGCGTTTATACTATGAAATAGGAATGCCATCAAAAACATACCTTGTAAAAAAAGCCAAGTCTCGCAACTCAGTTCTTCTACCGTAAAAAGTTGTGAGATCCATGAAATACCAAGTCGGTTAATTTATTCACTCCCTACTTAAGGAACCTTCTGTCTTAAGTTATTACATAATTAGCTAACCTAACAACATCTTGTAGTGACCATCAATATTAAAAATCTTTTGTGTTTTAAATAAACAGATTGACTTGGCCATCGCACTGTGAGATACATTGTGTTTTCATGCGATGGCGATAGCCAAGTCAATTTATTTATTTAAAACATAGAAGATTTTTAATATTGATGGTCACTACAAGATGTTGTTAGGTTAGCTAATTATGTAATAACTTAAGACAGAAGGTTCCTTAAGTAGGGAGTGAATAAATTAACCGACTTGGTATTTCATGGATCTCACAACTTTTTACGGTAGAAGAACTGAGTTGCGAGACTTGGCTTTTTTTACAAGGTATGTTTTTGATGGCATCTCACTTCTTTTTGTAGATAGTCCTACTTTTTTTCCTTTCCGGTACCTTTTTAACTTTTTATTTTTAACATAATCCGTTGACCATTTTACAAGTTACCTTTGAACATAATTATATCTAGGTACCTATCTACACCTATTATTCCATTATATTAATATATACTAGCTTCCGCCCGCTTCTTCGCTCGATAAAAAAACTACCGCAAGTCCTTCCCCGGGATGCAATCTATCTCTCTGCCAAATTTTATCGAAATCCGTTCAGTGGTTTAGGCGTGAAAAGGTAACATACAGACAGACAGACAGAGTTACTTTCGAATTTATAACATTAATATGGATAATTGTTATTTTCCTCGCTAGAGAGCTCCGATAAACGCGTGCGATCGCTGCTAATCTTAAAGTGCTAATAGGGCGAAGCGCGTTTTTGTTTTTTGACTATGGCATCTCGTAGTTGACCTTATTCTTCTTCTTAGCGTGTCGATAGCAATCTAAATGGACTCGGCCCAGAATTCGGCTACTTGTTTGGCGACTTCACCAGCGTCCATCAGTTCCTGTAACGTGCAGCTGACAGGACACGCAGGACACGATATTAAGTACAAGCTTTGCATGGGCAGAACGGCTCCACACGGGGCACGCGAATTCTCCCGCAGAAAAAGATAGCGCCAGTCCAGTAGTCTGCATAACTTCAGGCGAAGCACCCCATTTCGATGAGACCAGTCGACGAAGAAGACTGTTGCGAGTGTGCACCTTCTGCTTGATATTTTTGCAGTTTTTGCTGAATGTTAAAGACCTGTCCAGGGTAATACCAAGATATTTAGGGGAGTTGCTGAGCTCGAGGTACACCCCACCCCAAACGATGAGAGGTCGTGACTACTTAACCGTATTATCCTGTCGTTGCCATAGGTAAACTCACCAGCGCAACCGCAATTTCCTTACTTTTTAAATCTGTAATATCTTCAAAAATATTCATTTAAATTACATGCTTCAAAGGGCCAAATTGATCTATAGTAAATGCACAATGTATTTAAGGTACCTAATTGGATATAGATTAATGCTGTATTGCTTAAAATCGCTTCGTAAACAAGCCACTATTTCTCGTAAAAAGTAAAGGATAAAAAATGGTTATTGTGGGTTATCCCTAACAGATAGACATATACCATCGCGGACTTTTTTGTAGACCTTTTTAAGGTGTGCAATACTGTAGTACATTATTTTGATCTATCTCGTAGGGTTCAGCTAGCTTTTGCAATATAAGCGCAAGAAAATCTGTTTATTTACGACATCACATTAGAAACCTCTAAAATTATCAGTGTTTCTCTACTATATTATGCATGTATTATACAAATAAACCTTCCTTTTGAATCATTCTATCTATTAAAAAAACTGCATCAAAATCCGTTGCGCAATCATCCATAGGGACAGACAGACAGCGGGAAGCGACTTTGTTCAGGTACACTGATTCATTAACTGCAAATGTAACTTTGTAATCCTATATATTTATATGGGATTACAAAGTTATTTGTGCAGTTTGTGTATCTAGAAAAGCGGACCGAAATTGCAAAATATTTTAGTTTTTCCTTGATTTATACACTAAACACTAATTGTATTCTAAATTTGAAGCTTCTATGTCTGCTAGAAGTGCCTTAGAATTTTGATGATCGGTCAGTCAGAACGTCCAAATCGTTGGCAAATAATATAGGTAATCCAAACTTACCTTTGAACATAATCCGTTGATTGACTATTTTACAAGTTACCTTTGAACATAATTATATCTAGGTACCTATCTACACCTATTATTCCATTAGATTGTACATAATTATACAGGTACACTGATTCATTAACTGCAAATATAACTTTGTAATCCTATATATTTATATGGGATTACAAAGTTATTTGTGCAGTTTGTGTATCTAGAAAAGCGGACCGAAATTGCAAAATATTTTAGTTTTTCCTTGATTTATACACTAAACACTAATTGTATTCTAAATTTGAAGCTTCTATGTCTGCTAGAAGTGCCTTAGAATTTTGATGATCGGTCAGTCAGTCAGTGAGTGACAAAATTAAGAAACTTTGACTAGTTATAATTCTTAAACTACTGGTTCAAATTGAATGAAATTTGAAATATACCGTGTTTATACAATACCTGCTTGATTACTGAAAATTCAGGTCTCTAGTTTTATCCACAACGAAGTTATAGGGGGTCGAAAATGGCTTGAACTGCTTCGAGAAAAGGATGGTACGGCCGTGCCGCTTTTTGCTCGACTTGGCGGGGGCACTGCCGTGCCCCCCGATAGGATAGTAGGAAGTAGAATAACTGTTTAGTGTTATTTTATAAATGTAAATTGAAATACAACGTTCATAGAATCACGTATGCAATATGTATTGGTTCTGAATAATTTGTATCGATTAACATACCTACCTATTCATTTACTCAAAATCGAAACAGTAAACCTACATGGGCACTACAAAAAATCGAGACATGATGATGATTAGATTTAAAATAACTAAAACTAAACTAAACTAAATGTATCAATATAAAACAATATCTATATATTACATCAAGTAGGTAATATAATATCGAACACAATCGAGTTCATTCATTCAATAATATCTGTCTTGTGTGTCACCCTTCTACAAAAATATGACACGAACAGAAGAATGGACTGTTCATCTGTCATGGTTTGTAGGCTTGCTATAATTCACTTGTAGGTACTTCCTTTAGTATTGATGACTCTGACAGCCTTTAGTTAATAATAAACAAGATTTATGTTGTTTTAACAAAATAAAAGTATTGAAATGCTTACACGTTAAAAACGTCTAGAGTACAGCAAATAGTAACAAAACAACAATCCAAAAATAAAATAATTAAAAATAAACCGAGGCAGCTCTGTGGATTTATTCCGGTCTGATCCCCTGAACCCCCTCCACCCTCCCTCCTCAATCCCCTGCTTGTTCATCTTCTTATCCACATTATCTAGGTTTACTCTTTTTGACCATGAAGCTATTCTTATTGGCAGATAATGGAGAAACATGAGAAGAAGTATAAGAGACTGGAAGAGCTAGGCGAGGAAGGAGTAGTGTCTCTTCTAGAGCGGTGGGACTTGGATGAGTTTGTTGAGTTCGCCCGGGAGAGGCGGCTGGATGGGAGGAAGCTCTTTGTAAGTATGAATATTAAGGGGCTTACAGGACCTAAACGCAAAAAACGCAAGTTTTAGGAACAATACATGATCGACTACAGTAAACAAAATCAGTTATATGATATTCTTCAGGATATATGCTAGGTAGAGACTGTGTTGAAAACATAATACAACTAATTTGATACGATAGAAAAAAATCATGAAGATACCTCTAAAAACTTTCTTTTTACAATAAAAACCATACACAACCCTCGTCTGGTCGGAGGGTCCTCCCTTTTCTACAGAGTATGAGTGAATTTTACACCCTGTTCCTCATACCTCTATAGGCCCACCTTTTCTTGACCTCGATCACGCCTGATAGAAAGCGATGAATGAGGTCTATGATGGAACGAGCGTGCCCTGAAGATGCCAGCTCACTCTTGCTTTGAAGGCAGACGGGTTAAATGTGGAACACAGACGCTGGCAGAGAGTTCCACACCTTGGCTGTGCGCATAATAAATGTGGAGGAGAAGCTCTGAGTATAACTGGTCGGGATATCAACCAAGTGTGCATGGTACAATACGACCGACGTAACTTGGCGGGCCTGAACTTTGCGCAGAAGGCTGCGCAGTAAGATTTTTTAGGAACCAAATGGTGACATGAGGCGAGTGCGAGTGAGAGAACATGCGCGAAAGTTCTTAGTGCCTATGTTCAGGCTCGCCGAGTCACGTCGGTCGTATTGTACGCTGCAGTACGGCTGGTAGTCCGGTAGGAAAAGGGCGATGGTGGGATCAGCACCCTAATTGCGTAACACACTATCAATTGGAATCTGAATAATTTTGAAGCAAATTGCTAATCCATAGTTTCATAGGTTCGAAAAATTTGTCTGCTCAACACGTAAATTACGCAAAAAATGTTGTTGAACTGTCAAAATGAAACCGATTCCGATTGATAATGTGTTACGCAATTGCCCCGCAGGCCCTGTAAATTAAGAGCTCTGGCTCTTGTGATACAGGAACTTATAGGACAAGAGCCACGGCTATACTGATGTTTGTGTCTTGAAGTGAAAATACTCGTAAACGAGTAATAGTTAATTACCTAAATAAATCTTATTCCTGACTATGAGAGATGGTGATATTTCTCTAAGTAACTCAAAAATATCCGTAAAATATCAGTTTGGGAAGAAAGGGGATGGACTGTGCTGTCACAGTCTATTCCTTTTCTTCCCAGAATTGGTCATTATTCATAAATTTATTGGCAATTTGTTGTAAATATATAATTTTCAACACTGTTGGAATCCTGTCGATATCCAAATCACTTCATCACTATAGGCGACGCTTAGTTTGTGGCTCACCCTCACCGAATATGTCACATTGTATTGTTACGTTTTGATGAATAAACTTTGTACTATTATAATCAATAAAATAATTAAGTAGGTATAATCAAGAATACAGGCGGGATTTTATGTTTATATAGGTATGTTTTATTTCCGTTGTGTGCTGTTAGGTCCATAATGGAAAAGTTTTAGTTCCATTCAGATAATATCTAATAGGAAATGTCGTTATCGTTGTAAAAATGCTAATGTGAACGATATAAAAACACGAACGCAAATGTGTGGACGACCGGTCATGTCATGACACTTGCCATAAAAGTGAACTATCAAATGGACAGTAATTAACCTTATCAATTTAGGTAGACTGATTAAATTAATAAAGACTAGGCTAAGAGCCATAATCTGAATAATTTTACTAGCGGTTAAAGGACCATCATCACCTTGTAGAATACCTTTACTATGCTCATCTCCTAAATCTACACAATCTATACTACATGCTACAAATAAATAAAATTGAAGTGTCCACAGCTTTTTACTAAATGCATATGAAAGTGTTATGGCACTTATAACCAAATAAATAATTAGTCTGTCTGTCTGTATGTTCCTGCTAATCTCCGAAACGGCTGGACCGATTTTAACGGAACTTTTCACTGGCACATAGTTGATGTTATAAGGAATAACCTAGGCAACTTTTATTTAACAAAACGAATTAGGGTTCCGCGCAAAAAAAATAAAACCCCTGAAATCTCTGTCTTCTGCGCGGGCGATGCCGCGGGCAGAAGCTAGTTCTTAAATAAATGACTGTTGATTTTAATCACTAAACTTCTGTAAAACGCATAATGACAGATATTTTCCATTATAAAATATCATTATACCATTTTCAGGACGTCAGCGAAGGATTCGTTAAGTTATGGCGACCGAAAGCGAACGCAAAGAAATTCATGACATTCATCGAAGATATGAAACTGAATCCCAACAAATATTTAGAAAACAAAGACAATACCGTAACAATGGAAAAAACAACAACAGTCGACATTCAAGCAAAAGGTACGGTTTCCGACCAAAATGATATTGAGTGCCAGTATCAAACGGTAACTCACAGGAGAAAGGAAGAACATGTACAAGCGACCACACATTCAATGAGCACAGTCGAAGAATTGATTAGGAGAATTGTACCAGCAAAGAGTTTCCTATACAGAAACCAACAAAAAGCTGAAAGAACACCATCGTACTTGCCTATGGATGCTGGTTCTCCAAAGAAAAAGAAACTATTCAGACTAAGCTCATACGAATACCCATTCATCGACTTAAGGGCAAGATTCTCAAGACAAGAAAGTTCGAACGATAGAGGATATTACGCCATGAAAAGAAACAGCAGATACTACATAGCTAGGACCTATAAGAAACCTGAATCTAGACCCAAATATAAAACATTATCTACTCCTGAAGAGTTGAGTGAAAAATATCCTGAAGACCATTTTTACGAAGACTTATGTTACAATGAGGTAGAAAAAGAAATAGAAAAGCCTGTGGATTCAAGAGTACCTAATGTCAAACCTTGTATAGTGAAGATTCAAGAACTGTTCCAATCCTTCAGAGTGCCTTTCTTCAAGAAACATGAGATGTTAGAGGAAAAGAAGATAGAGACTGTGGAGAGTGAGAAATCTTCAAATATTTATGAGAACAGTGACAGTATCGCTAATATGTATGACTCGGTACATGTTAATAGGCAATCAGTTGATGGCAGCGAAGTGAAAGATCAAGTAAGTTCAAAAAGATTGTTTTTAATAGGAGTGAGTAAGAGTTGCATACTTCAGCTACCTTAGTATGCATACATTAAGTACTTGTAAGTAGCAAGTTATTATTCAAATTCAAATGATATAAACACCCACAAAGAAAAAAATCTTTTTCAATCTTTCGATACGAGAAAAAAGGTTTCATTCTTTTCTTTCTTATGTCAGTTTTATATGAATCTTTGACTGTTTTTTATTTTTTTTCTCATTCAATTTTATCTGTTACATACATTACACATAACAACAATACTTTCTCCATTGCAGACAAAATTACCAGTGGAGGAGTATCTAGAGCCAGTGCAGCTGAACAAGGACTATTGTGACGTCAACTACGGAAGAGAGAAGGACGAGTCACTTCTAGGGTACATACTCAGCATCTTCGAGAATCGATTCGGAATTCGAAGAGGTAAGTTTTTCAACATTATGAATACAAACTACAGCGGTGCTATTCTGTAAAAATCTCACCGTGAAAACTTAGGTGAAGTGAGGGTGGAGTGAGCTGTCAATAGTGTCAATTCCTAGCAAAAAAAAACTCACTTCACCTAAGTTATCACGGTGAGATTTTATGAGAATCGACCGGCTGTACGGAAAGATTGTTTAATGAACGTTACGAATGCAACCAATTATAAGAATTTTAAAAACATCCATATTACTGAACTGCTTATAAACAAGCATAAATATGACGAAATCTTCTGCATAGCACTTACTGTCCGGAGTAAGTAATGATAAATTCATCCAGCCATTTTATCAATTGACCTTGTACAGCGAAGCAGCTGCTTATTTGTCACATGCGCGACCAAAATTGGGCCACTGAAGGGCCTAATTGAAAATGAACTTGCGAAAGCGCCTTGCACCGTGCATTAGTGACATTGTTTCATCTCTATTAAAGTCTAATGTCTGTAGCAATGTGCACAGAACTCCTTATATTTGTAACAGTATCTCTCTTAATAGGTAGACAATTAATATTTATGACAATTCTGTTAGCTTGTACTTTCTCATCACTTTTTGTTCTTTTATTTCCTGAACAACATGTGTCGTGTGGGTGACATGTGTGCAGGGATGGGACGCAGTGGTGATGGATCGATAAAAACAATGAATAAGTATATTTTAGGTACTTTGGGTACATAATAGAATTTGTTGATTTATCAAATATAAAATAAACCACTCTATGCGAAAATCTGAGGGGCAATTCTCGTAACTTTAAGAACGTTTACAGTCTGACCTCAGTAGGTATCAATCTAAAAAAAACTAAATTTTTTGACAAGTTTTTGACATTGATTGTCGCTGTACTTGTAATTACGGGAATTGGGCTTCTGATTGCTTGACTCCGTCTATTTTCTATCGATGTGAGGTATCGATACTATTGAGTTTTTAATCATTCACATGAACAGAGACAAATAAAATCAAGCAACAATAACATTGCCACTAAATAAAAGTTATATCGACAACATTATGTTATAGAAACGATAACGACCTTATGCATTCTACACATAGTGTTACTTCCATAGTGTACTTTCGCTACATAATATTCACTCGAAGAGTGTCTGTTTGTTGGCAATATATACATTTAATTTCATTATTTTTATTTATATGTTTTTACATATCTCGGGACCATGGTCCTTTGGAAGGCGTACGAGGGGCCGAAGCCAACTCGCAGAGGCCCCTTAGGAAATTTGAATGAAATGCGGCACCTTTTATTTATATTATTATTATCACCAAGTGCTGTTAAAACTTAACATTCATCTTGACCTTCATTCATGTCTTTTGGGTCGCACTTAAAGTTATTGCCGATCGAAGTTACTGTAATCGTGACCATCTCAAACTTCAAAGGCAAACCACAAGATGCGATCAGGCTGTGGCAGAAGGAACCAAATACAAAAATGAACAGGCAGATGTTCCTAACCGAAGCGCCACCGCGGATACAAGCTAGTCTTTATAAAAAACAATAAAAAGGCAATGGTGGCGTGGAACAATTATTTGTTTACTCCTTATTAGTACCGTGCGAGTGACACCCGACCCCCATACGTGTTGGGTTGGATTACTTTCCGTCGGTTACATGTGAAACTAAAGTTAATTAAAGTGTATTCTTCCAATAAAAGTAACTTTGGTGGAGTTTGTGAAATGTGTTTAAGTAAAAAAGTGATATTTTATAAAGGACTAATTCAGTTTCGAGAATAGATCTATTCCGGAACCGAGTGGAGAAAGTATTACAGAGTCAGCAGAGTTGGTAGCTGGGCTACACGTTTACTGTAGGTTCGGTTCCTGAGTCGGATAAAGCGCGCCTATTGGAAAATTCTTACAACATAAATTATTTCATTCTGCGGCGCATTGGTTTGGCCAAAACACTATGCGCCGATAATACTCATGTCTGCGCCGATAATAACTGTCATTAGAATAACAGACTCATCATTCATTCTTCCTATGGTCAGAGCTATGACAGTGTTTATTGCGGTTCCTTCCAATTGTATTATCTTTTACGACTCCCCCCATACATATAATTTGATACTTCTAATTGAAAAAGCTCGGAGACAGTGAGTCACGTCTGATTCACGTATAGTGTCGTTGCAATTGATTCTAATTGAATGTCATTCGTTAGGTCATACACTCTTTTAGAAATTATGTCTATGTTTGCAACTTTGATATCCTTCATGATCTTCTGTCTCTCCAACATTTATCATCACCTTTCTCCTGTCGTCTTATCATCTATAAATGTTACTTGACTTATACTTTGGTTGGGCAAAGTGTTATTCACAACTGTGAAACTACAAGTGCAATATAGAGACGGGTATCATGTCTAAGGCCTTAGTACACCTCCGCCGTGAAAATAATGATGGTAAACCAGTTACTTAACGAACGTTGTATCTATGCTAGTTGCGCGGTACCTAAACTCTGCTTGCGAGATGCAGGATTTAGCGTGACGTCAGTATGACGCGTTGTTCGCATGTAGCGTTATAGATACCGCTACATGCCTTTTTCTTGCAGCCTTAAATTGCCGTAGGTAAATATCATACAATCTGAACGTAACCAGGCGATCTATTCTGTAAAATCCCGCCGTGAAGTAAATGATTGCGGCCGAATCAATACAAAGCCAATTAGGATGTTATATCCTCAATAAAACAAAATCATCTATTAGATAACATATTAAACAAAAAACCTTGTTGAATGATAAAAATGATATCGACGTTGCCGGCGTGAAAGCCTTGCATACTAAAACTGCTAGTGCTGTGAAAATGTGCTGGTGGCTCAAAGTGAGTGTGCCTTTAATGTACAACTTGGGAGCTCGGTTTGGGACTGCGGTCGTGGATATGTTCTACCACATAGTGCACTGTTTCACTGATGTGGTTGCAGGTATAGTACAACATTAAGAAAAAATAATACTGAATTAATGTTTATTTATCCTCGGTTCTATCAATCTTTTAAAACAAATAATACACAGACGGAGTGAACAATTTCTTTTGTTAATCGCGTGGTGGGTGGTGGACGTCTAAAGTTGTCTACACACCAAAGGTTTAGGTAAGGCTTAGTGCCGACGGGTTAGTCTAGTGGCTTCAAAACGTTGCAAGTCGGGCAACGTTTATATAAAATGAGCCCGGTTTGGGCCGCTGGCTTTAGTGTATCGGACGGACGATGGGTCATGCTCGCTTATCCTTGGTTCCATGTGTTTGTGTATATATTATGTATAGTCCTTATAACTGCAACTCATCATTGTTAATTGAAGAGTGCATTGAATCAGCTTGATCGTATTCCTCCCCCGTAGTTGAAAAAAATAACTACCTATTGAAGTACAGTTCTCGGCTGTTAATATAGCAATATGGAGTTTTAGAAAACGCGCGGCTTTGTAGAGTGTCGTCCCTGTCACTCATATAAGTGTGTCCATTTCTGCCTAAAACTCCTTGTAGTTTCTATATTTTAGACACTTAAGTTACCAGCACTAACGATTCTCCGTACCAAAAGAAATTTAAATATGAACCATACTCACAATTCTCTCACTTCTATTTCCAGAAACAAATGACGATCATCCATCCGAAGACTCGGAAGCGGGCTCAAATAAGGCCGCCGCCACAACAAGCGATGAAGCCGCGCGCAAGTGGCCGGAGGGCCGCAAGTCCGGCTGCACCAACATGGCGGACCGGCCGCTGCCCGTCCCGGTAGAGAACGAGCCGTATTACATGAACGTAGATAGAGGGGAGGCGCAGAATCTGCTGAGGGGACAACCGGACGGAACGTTTATATTAAGGCCGTCTAGTCAGGTGAGGGTCACATTCGTTTTTCATAGCAGTTCTTAGACCACGTTTGTACGAGCGCTTTTTCAACGCGCCTGTTTTTTGTATGCTTAAGATGGTTCGGTCTTTTGAGAGAATGAATGAAAGGTTACTAAGAAAAGGTATTGACAAGACAGGTGTGAGTAGTAACCATTACTCTCAATTTGAAACATTACTATAGTAACCTTATTATTAATGTTCTTGAGAAAGGTGAGGTGCGTAGTACTCGCAAGTTTGAATTTCGTTGTAACAGTTTTTGTCATTGTCATGAAATCAAATTACTGTACCTTTGAAATGTCCCCAACTAAAATTATTATCATAACTAAATCACCAGGGCCCAGTGTAACTTTACTAAGCTTGATTTTTTTCTTATCATTTCAGCCTAACCACGCCTACACTTTAAGCGTAGCGTGCGCAAACGCAGTCCACAACGTGGGCGTGCGCCGTAGGCCGGACGGTCGGCTCGCGCTCGGCTTCGCTCGGCGCGGGGAGCAAAGCTTCGCGAGCGTGACATCACTGTTACGTCACCATCGCAAGAGGAGGCTGTTGCTGGTCGCGGGAGGCGATGTAATCGGCGCTACCACGTTGAATGAGACCCCTCATTATTATCAGAGCCCTAGTAGTATCCCTGTGCCGGTTGCTATTTAGGTTGTACGATGATGTTGTCTTTTTAAAGTTCCCACCTCATAGGAGAACCGCAAACTTCATTACATCACTTTTTGTCCGCCTGTAACAGAGGATTTTACCGAAAAAAGTTGCTCGGTACAGAAACATTTTGGCATCGGCAATAGCGTGTCTTGCCGGTCTGAACAGCGCCTCTGACACCGCCATAAACGTAGCCACCTATTGAGCCCGAACAGTGTAATATAGAGGTACTATCGAAACAGTGTAATATAGAGACCGTACTGTCGAAACGACAAGAAGAATAGCGTGTAACTTTATTGGGATACAACAACCCATAAAAATCCTTGGCGACTTGGTGCTCAGAAATTATTGGAAGAAGTTCCTTAACGCGTTTTGCGGTACGAGCTGACTGGTAGCAATCGTCACGTAAGGAAAAAGCGTGATGCCCGCTCCATGCGATTTTCTCTCTTTCTCTCTGTCTCTTTCTGTTATATATACAAATGTGTTTCTGCGTACGAGTATCGCGCAAGGAAATTCGTACCAGACGGGGTCCTCCTACCGACGGGGGTCCTCCCACCGCACACAATATTTTTTGTGAGGTAAAGTGATCGACAATGCGGTGAAAAGTTAACACTGATACCGGAAACGTTAGGTCATCGTAGTCATTTTATCCAAACTTTGATGTGGATTGTCTTTCATTTTATGCTCGTTGCTAAATTCTAGTGCAGTCATTTTATATGTGGGAAGGTTGAGCATCTGAAGAAACTAAAGCGGACGCTACACTATGTTTTTAACTAAACTAAGTCCCACTTGCACCACAATCACTAAATGCGTTTAACTTTAAATGTAAGTATTTAAAACATCGTTTTATGTCTGTCATCTTCAAACGATTGACAGAAATAGAACGATGTTTTAAATTCGTTTAGCGCCTAAGGGTGATGCGTTAAAGAGGGATGTGCTAGGTAGCCAGCGAAATTCAAATTTTCTTACGTTTTTTGCAATTTGCAGGTCAGTTTGCAGGTCAGTGTCAGGTTGTATTTTGAACAAAATATGATTCGCGACAATAACAAGCATATATTATGATATTATTATTATATTATGTAGTGTAAGTTCATATAATCCTATTGTTCGATATTTCATGTAATAGTCATTCAATAGGACTATAATAGGTATGAATTTAGAGGTTGTTTTAATGATTAGAATTCTCTAAAGTCATATGTGTTACGCTCGCGAATCATATTTTAATCAACATTTAATCTATTGGCGCTTCCCTCTTAGTGTATTAAGAAGTGATCTGAGGTGCGAGTGGGCCTAAGACCTACGCATCATAATGTAACATAAGAAGAATACCTACTCGAATCGTATTATGCCAAAGAATATTTTGCAAGTAATTTAGTATTTAATAAATAGAAATAAATTATTTCAAGTTGCACTATTTTAAATTGTCTAAGTATTTTGTTATTTATTGGATTGAAGTTGTATATGACAATTTTCTTTATTCTACCTACTGCTTATACAGGATGTAACAAGACCCATCACGAAGCCGCCATTTACGCTTTGTATACATACAACTAAGTAATTTTGTGCAAAAAGAAAATGATGGAAAACAACTTTTATTTTTGGTGTGAAAATCCGCTGTTACTGAGTACCTACGCAATGTAACGCACGCAAAACATTGTGCTTATGGGTGCATGCAACGGTACAGGAATCAGGGCAGTATTTAAAGTTAAAATATAAACATAGAAATACAAATAAAAGCATAACATTTAAAACTTGTTTTCGTAAAAAAAGTTGGAACTTAAACCTTCAAAATCTCCGTAATCAGAATATAGTTCTCAAGGCTCCAATTCTGTGTTTGGTAATTATTATCTCCCGCATAATCTTACCACCACGTACGGTTGACAAGCATGATATATTTTGACTGTTACGCCTCGGATATCTATGGTTACGCACAACTTCGCGTTCATTTCGCGCGATTTCGTTCATTATGTCATGGTCATAGAGAATACGTTATTAGCAAATGTCGTAATTAGCTAAGGAATTGACGTTGTTTCGAAATAAGGAATCATTAAGTGGTCATAGTGAATTAAGGCCCAGGTATGGCCCAGTATAAAAAAAAATATCACACTGATGGGAAGAACAAGGCGTCTTCTTACACCCTTCAAGGCTCCTGCAAACAGGCGCGACGCGCGACACGAATCGCGCGCGACACAAAGGCACCGCTCGTTGCGCGACTTGCGGTGCCATTGTGTCGCGCGCGGTTTTATCGCGTGTTGCGCCTGTTTGTAGGAGCCTTTTTTGTAACTTGTCATTATAAACTCTGTTGTCATACAGTTCTGATTTTCAGGTTCTTATTTTAATTCCTATTGATCTTCTATTATTTTTGTGCATTATGTTTAGTACCTACTACATATATTTAAAAATAAGCCTATGTACATACAAAATAATATGTAATTAATAAACAATTTGCCCACCACTGTACTGTTTTCTTAAATGCCTCCTTACTACTAGGTAAACGAAGCTAGTCCTGACTGGTACACACCTAGTCTGAAACTAGTCGTACCTATACCTAGACCAAAACTGATCAAAGCTAATCACGTCTAATTTCGGTCTTATCGTGGACCTGCACCCTAATTGCGTAACACACTATCAATCAAAATCTGAATAATTTTTGAGGATATTGCTAATAATGCATTGCTTCACATGTTCGAAAAATTTGTCTACTCAACAACGTAAATAACGCAATGTATGTTGTTGAACTGCCAAAATGAAAGCTATTGCTACTGATAGTGTGCCGCAGCTTGCCCTCAGCTTTGTCCTTATTGTTCCTGACTATTTTAAGTATCATAGCATCAAGTTAAAGTTTTGCTAGACCCTGCAAGGAAATTATTCATAGCGAATCAAAGGCATTTTTATGTGTTCCAGAGCGTTCTACTTTTTTTTTCTTGTGTAATAGGTAATACGGACTTGTACAGACGCCAGCACATCAAGCTACCCGAAACTGTCAAATTTTCCCAATCAACTTTGAACCTTATGCTTTAGTGATAAAGTTGAAAATCTATTTATGAAATTTGACAGATTGTAGTAGCTTGATATGCTGGCGTGTGTCTGTACACTCTGAGAGACGTGGTCAGACTGTTGAATGAGGTGATATAGTAATATTAATAACTTTTTACAATCATAGCTGCAATAAGTTTATCTATTTAGCCTTCATTAAATGACTTACAAGAGTAATGTTGCAATTATGGCTTTCAAATATTCGTTTTTTTTTATATTCAAATATTTTAGGGTAATATTCGAATATAAAAAAAATATTGTCGTAACAATCATGTCTTTATTTGCCAATGTCTTAATACATTAAGAGTCTGATTAACATGATGGTATAAATCAAAATTTTACTGCTTTTTATAAGCTCTACGCACAGTCTTAGGGTCAGTTCACACCGAGACGCGACGCGACGCGCAGTTTTCAAGATAGAAATACAATTACAGACCTTATCTACTACACAAAAAGGTAGCTGCGCTGCGTAGCTCGACGTAGTAAGTAGACACTGAATTGTGTACCTTAAGGCGATCGTTATACTTATACACAACAAACCACTTTTACATAATAAATTATATATAAATTATAAATACCTACTTATTCTCAACACCGAATTACAAAAATTAGAATAGAATACTCTTTATTATGTACACCATATAAATTACAAACATAATGATAGAAACTGTACAAAGGGTGACACAATGGGCGGTCTTATCGCTAAAAGCGATCTTTTAAAGACAACCTTTGGATGGATTAAAAAGGGGAAGGACACACAAATACTGTAGGTAGTCTGTGGTGTACCATTTACATAATACAATAATATATACATAAAGTATATTATACTAATCTAAATAAATATATACATACAATAATAAACATGAAATAGGAGCAAAGAAAATATAATGATGATGTTTAAGAAAAGAGGAAGTGCTTTTTAACCATAATTTTAAAAGTAGACAAAGATTGAGGACGCCTTACCGACACGGGCAAGTCATTCCATAACCGTACTGCTTGAACAGTAAAAGATTTGTCATAGAAACTGGTGGAATGCATCGGCATCTCTAGTCTCAGGTTTTCCGATGACCTCAGATATCTATTATGTGTGTCATGAAGGAACTTGAAACGTTCTTTAAGATAAGTGGGGGTTTTAGGATTAAGCAAAATAGTGTAGAGCTGAAACAAGATATGAGAATTCCGGCGAAGCTTTATGGGAAGCCACTTGAGCTTTCTACGAAATTCTGAAATGTGATCATATTTGCGCAGGCCAAATATAAATCTTATGCAAATTAAGAGATAAAATTTCTTAGAATTGAGATCTAAGGAAACTTAGAGCGTCTATGGAATCATAATTTAAGGAACATCTCATTGGTTGCAAATAGCAAGTATTTGACTTCAAGCAACAAAAAATATGACCATCAACCGCGAGCAATCCAAATAATTATACAAATGCGCGAAGGTGCGATTCGACTATGCTTTAAAAGTTAATATAGATAAAACGAAAATATTAAATTTCAAAACGCAAAAGAGTAAATGCACAAAATACAGATAGTACAGAAGGCAATCTACATAGAAAGTGCGCTCGAGCAACGCACACATAGACACCACTCACGGACACGTTATCTTGGACGGGTAGGGTAGGAGTAGTGCGAGCGCGGGTGCCATCCGCTTGAGACACGCGTCTGTGAAGTGCAAAAATGGAGCAACCAAAAAAATGGCTATCTAAGCTCGATTTATATAATACTTTCCTATTTTGAATCAGTATAAACGAAGTAACTTTTTTGTAAGGTAAATTCACGCCTGCACCAACTATTACGTAAGTTGAAAACATGATTTTTTGTTTCTTATTGTGTTGTTTTTAGTGTCATTTGATAGGTTTAGGTCTAAAACGGATAGGGTAAAATAAATTGTGTAAATAGGGTAATCCGTTTTGAAGTTATTAGGGATTTTCGATAGTGAAAATTGACAAATGTAACATGTTATATGTTTTTATTCTGTAAACTTTTTGGTATTGTAATACTATGTTTTGTTTTAATATTGTAGAATAAGCTCAACAATAAATCAAACAACTAGATACGAGTGCCACTACCACGATAGTTTTTTGTGCATAAGCCAAAGTTGACAAACCTAGCGCGACCGCCGAGCGTAGGTATGAAAAGTGAAGTACATACATGTGATTGCCTTCTGTACTCTCTGTATTTTGTGGTAAATGCCTCCAGCTTAAAATATCTCATAGAAACCAATTAGTCGAACAATTATACAAAAGCTAATTTCTGGGGATAACACTCGATGAACACTTCACCTGGAAAGAACATATTGACGAAATATGTATGAAAATAAATAGATTTGCATAAGCTCTAAAAAAAGTTAAGGATGAGACATCTAAACAAACTGCGATGATGGTGTATCACGCCTATATTTGTTCCATTATTCGGTATGGTATTATTGTTTGGGGAAATTCCACGGAAATATCTAGAATATTAATAGCACAAAAAAAATGCTGAACAAAAAATCTTGTCAGTCCCACTTCAGAAATGCATTGTAATATTTTTTTAAATATTTATCTTCCTTTGTTAATATAATTAACTGTACGTTATTAGTATGTTACTGCATGTTGTTAACACATACCTACTTCATGTATTAAATATTTGCATGCCATTATTACATGGCGGAATGTGTCTTTGCACTACAATTTTATATTATCATCTTTTGTACCTACCACATTTTATGCAAATAAACGATTTTGATTTTGACTACGATGCACTTATCCTCTGAGTGTTCCCGAGCGCTTCCGACTTTTGACGATCCCTGTCGTCGCCCGCGCGCAACTTTAAAATTGTAATTAGTGCACATCAGAGTTCTCAGTTTGCTGTCCATAGACTACTATTAAATACTAGAGACTAGTGTTATGGAAGTTGGTCGAATATTCGAAATAGTTTATTATTCGAATACCTAATTCAAATGAAATGGTAGTCAATTTTAATAATGTTTTGTTCGCTTTCGGCATTCCGAAAGCGATAAGAATATTATTGAATATTTTAGAATATTATTATTACTAATGATTAGAATTTTCCCAACAAATGATTGTAAGCAAATTATTCATCCATTATTGCTTAACCTACTAAGTCAGCTGAAACCCAGTGAAGACATAAGGATATGACGGCATGTACCAATAACATGGACGAGTACCAATCATAGACAAACACTCTATCGTTTACAATTCGTGTAACTGCCAGCTATTACTAAATGTACCCATATTTCGTAGCTGTAATTTAGTAGCGATTTAGGGATGTCGTCATTGTTTTCAAACTGTGTGGTTGAGCTATCGGTTTATTTATTTCAACTTTACGCTCACAAAAAGGTACAAAGGCGGACTTAATGCCTTAGGTATTCTCTACCAGTCAACCAAGGAATAGGAACCATAAAATAAGTACACAAGTAGGTAGGTACATACATAGGTTAGGTATAATATATTACTTGCTTTTGACATTGCTTATATTTTGTGATGTGTTTTTCAGAGCACATAACACCAGTGGGTGGGTGTATTATTATCGATAGGTACCTATAGATAATAATACACCCACCCACCTCTACGTCCCTCTACTCCCGTACCTACACCTCTGCTCAACCATTCGGGAAATAAGGCGTGATATCATGTTGTGTTATAACACAAAACAATGGATTATACAATAATTTATTTTAAGTAGGTCAATAAAAAAAGCACTTAGTTATTTCAAAATTTACAAGAACATAGAATTGAATCTAATTGCCGGGTTCTAAAAGATAGTTTCGTATGGAGAAAGAAGAAACTATAACCTCGACACGACACGATTATGAGAATATTTTGGCTCAGTAAAAGCATTTGGTAGTAATACCTACACCTAAACATGCATTTTTATTGTATTACTACTAATACTAATAAAATAATGATTTGATAATTTTCCTGCATACTAAAACAGCATGAAACTATAATTTATTGAACATCCAATAAACCCATAACGTGATAAATGGTCATAGCACGCCACATTACACGCCCCAAAACGCACAAGAAATAAACACGCAGTTATTAGTAACTGCGTGTTTATTTCTAAACGGAAGTGTGAACATTGTTATAATTAACTTTAGGAAACTGAAAAAATATTGGCAAATGTGTCGCAAGTGAGGAAAAGCCTGTGATAGGGATGCCGGTTGGCGAGAATGGGAGCTATTGAAATGGTAATAAATAGTGTTCTAGTGTGTTCTAGACAAGACAGGCGCTGCAGTTGCAAGTGTGTTCTAGACGAGACAGGCGCTGCAGTTGCAAGTGTGTTCTAGACGAGACAGGCGCTGCAGTTGCAAGTGTGTTCTAGACGAGACAGGCGCTGCAGTTGCAAGTGTGTTCTAGACGAGACAGGCGCTGCAGTTGCAAGTGTGTTCTAGACGAGACAGGCGAGGCGCTGCAGTTGCAAGTGTGTTCTAGACGAGACAGGCGCTGCAGTTGCAAGTGTGTTCTAGACGAGACAGGCGGTGCAGTTGCAAGTGTGTTCTAGACGAGACAGGCGAGGCGCTGCAGTTGCAAGTGTGTTCTAGACGAGACAGGCGGTGCAGTTGCAAGTGTGTTCTAGACGAGACAGGCGTTGCAGTTGCAAGTGTGTTCTAGACGAGACAGGCGCTGCAGTTGCAAGTGTGTTCTAGACGAGACAGGCGCTGCAGTTGCAAGTGTGTTCTAGACGAGACAGGCGGTGCAGTTGCAAGTGTGTTCTAGACGAGACAGGCGAGGCGCTGCAGTTGCAAGTGTGTTCTAGACGAGACAGGCGGTGCAGTTGCAAGTGTGTTCTAGACGAGACAGGCGCTGCAGTTGCAAGTGTGTTCTAGACGAGACAGGCGCTGCAGTTGCAAGTGTGTTCTAGACGAGACAGGCGCTGCAGTTGCAAGTGCCAATGGTTAAGCGATGCAGAGAAAACTGACTGAGAATATTATGAGTACCATGCAGACTAGATTGAATTTATGCAACATTATTTTTAGTATATGCGAAACCTTAAGACGGCTCCGACACAAGTAGGTACTTTTGTAATTTTCTAATTTACTAGGATTGCCTCAATTTATGTATGACACAATGTATAAGTTGAAATAAATGAAAAAAAAATTGTATTTGGATTTTGTATCACTTTCGACAACCCTCCGCTATTGGTTGCCCTTCGGATATATAGCAGGGCTTAAGCAATGCTGGTGCAGTCGTGTAGTTCTTATCGGTGAATTAGGGATAATTTAATAGAAAACTAATTGGAAGTTGAGAAATACAGGATCAGGAGGTAAACTTCGGCAGTACAGGAGGGTAAGTGATGCAAATATTGGAAATGCAGTGATGCTCAATTATTGGTAATCGGTTCTAGATTATCGGGGGGCACGGCAGTGCCCCCGCCAAGTCGAGCAAAAAGCGGCACGGCCGTACCATCCTTTTCTCGAAGCAGTTCAAGCCATTTTCGACCCCCTATAACTTCGTTGTGGATAAAACTAGAGACCTGAATTTTCAGTAATCAAGCAGGTATTGTATAAACACGGTATATTTCAAATTTCATTCAATTTGAACCAGTAGTTTAAGAATTATAACTAGTCAAAGTTTCTTAATTTTGTCACTCACTGACTGACTGACCGATCATCAAAATTCTAAGGCACTTCTAGCAGACATAGAAGCTTCAAATTTAGAATACAATTAGTGTTTAGTGTATAAATCAAGGAAAAACTAAAATATTTTGCAATTTCGGTCCGCTTTTCTAGATACACAAACTGCACAAATAACTTTGTAATCCCATATAAATATATAGGATTACAAAGTTATATTTGCAGTTAATGAATCAGTGTACCTGTATAATTATGTACAATCTAATGGAATAATAGGTGTAGATAGGTACCTAGATATAATTATGTTCAAAGGTAACTTGTAAAATAGTCAATCAACGGATTATGTTCAAAGGTAAGTTTGGATTACCTATATTATTTGCCAACGATTTGGACGTTCTGACTGACCGATCATCAAAATTCTAAGGCACTTCTAGCAGACATAGAAGCTTCAAATTTAGAATACAATTAGTGTTTAGTGTATAAATCAAGGAAAAACTAAAATATTTTGCAATTTCGGTCCGCTTTTCTAGATACACAAACTGCACAAATAACTTTGTAATCCCATATAAATATATAGGATTACAAAGTTACATTTGCAGTTAATGAATCAGTGTACCTGAACAAAGTCGCTTCCCGCTGTCTGTCTGTCCCTATGGATGATTGCGCAACGGATTTTGATGCAGTTTTTTTAATAGATAGAATGATTCAAAAGGAAGGTTTATTTGTATAATACATGCATAATATAGTAGAGAAACACTGATAATTTTAGAGGTTTCTAATGTGATGTCGTAAATAAACAGATTTTCTTGCGCTTATATTGCAAAAGCTAGCTGAACCCTACGAGATAGATCAAAATAATGTACTACAGTATTGCACACCTTAAAAAGGTCTACAAAAAAGTCCGCGATGGTATATGTCTATCTGTTAGGGATAACCCACAATAACCATTTTTTATCCTTTACTTTTTACGAGAAATAGTGGCTTGTTTACGAAGCGATTTTAAGCAATACAGCATTAATCTATATCCAATTAGGTACCTTAAATACATTGTGCATTTACTATAGATCAATTTGGCCCTTTGAAGCATGTAATTTAAATGAATATTTTTGAAGATATTACAGATTTAAAAAGTAAGGAAATTGCGGTTGCGCTGGTGAGTTTACCTATGGCAACGACAGGATAATACGGTTAAGTAGTCACGACCTCTCATCGTTTGGGGTGGGGTGTACCTCGAGCTCAGCAACTCCCCTAAATATCTTGGTATTACCCTGGACAGGTCTTTAACATTCAGCAAAAACTGCAAAAATATCAAGCAGAAGGTGCACACTCGCAACAGTCTTCTTCGTCGACTGGTCTCATCGAAATGGGGTGCTTCGCCTGAAGTTATGCAGACTACTGGACTGGCGCTATCTTTTTCTGCGGGAGAATTCGCGTGCCCCGTGTGGAGCCGTTCTGCCCATGCAAAGCTTGTACTTAATATCGTGTCCTGCGTGTCCTGTCAGCTGCACGTTACAGGAACTGATGGACGCTGGTGAAGTCGCCAAACAAGTAGCCGAATTCTGGGCCGAGTCCATTTAGATTGCTATCGACACGCTAAGAAGAAGAATAAGGTCAACTACGAGATGCCATAGTCAAAAAACAAAAACGCGCTTCGCCCTATTAGCACTTTAAGATTAGCAGCGATCGCACGCGTTTATCGGAGCTCTCTAGCGAGGAAAATAACAATTATCCATATTAATGTTATAAATTCGAAAGTAACTCTGTCTGTCTGTCTGTATGTTACCTTTTCACGCCTAAACCACTGAACGGATTTCGATAAAATTTGGCAGAGAGATAGATTGCATCCCGGGGAAGGACTTGCGGTAGTTTTTTTATCGAGCGAAGAAGCGGGCGGAAGCTAGTATATATTAATATAATGGAATAATAGGTGTAGATAGGTACCTAGATATAATTATGTTCAAAGGTAACTTGTAAAATGGTCAACGGATTATGTTAAAAATAAAAAGTTAAAAAGGTACCGGAAAGGAAAAAAAGTAGGACTATCTACAAAAAGAAGTGAGATGCCATCAAAAACATACCTTGTAAAAAAAGCCAAGTCTCGCAACTCAGTTCTTCTACCGTAAAAAGTTGTGAGATCCATGAAATACCAAGTCGGTTAATTTATTCACTCCCTACTTAAGGAACCTTCTGTCTTAAGTTATTACATAAGTAATTAGCTAACCTAACAACATCTTGTAGTGACCATCAATATTAAAAATCTTCTATGTTTTAAATAAATAAATTGACTTGGCTATCGCCATCGCATGAAAACACAATGTATCTCACAGTGCGATGGCCAAGTCAATCTGTTTATTTAAAACACAAAAGATTTTTAATATTGATGGTCACTACAAGATGTTGTTAGGTTAGCTAATTATGTAATAACTTAAGACAGAAGGTTCCTTAAGTAGGGAGTGAATAAATTAACCGACTTGGTATTTCATGGATCTCACAACTTTTTACGGTAGAAGAACTGAGTTGCGAGACTTGGCTTTTTTTACAAGGTATGTTTTTGATGGCATTCATTTGTCTTATTCTAATCAAGTTCGCTGGTTCAATGGTGTGCTGTGAGAATCATATCTTCATTTGTTATTGGTAGGTAGGTATCAGTGATTATCAGTGGCGTGCCTAGGGGTCAAAATTAGGGCAAGCCCACAGATTTTCAAGGTATAAAAAAAACGCCCAACTGAGGGATTGGCTGATTT
This sequence comes from Oligia latruncula, assembly GCA_948474745.1. Lineage (NCBI taxonomy): Eukaryota > Metazoa > Arthropoda > Insecta > Lepidoptera > Noctuidae > Oligia > Oligia latruncula. Next base: position 785,804 of record OX419705.1, read on the forward strand.
TCTTGTTGTTAATGGTTGTTAGTAGTACTAACATCATTATTATAATTTTGGTAAGAAAAACTTATTTCAAGCATCAGTACGTAATTGTCATAAGCGCCATCTATACTAATGAATGCGTAAAATAAATGAACCACAACGCTTAGCCGGACCTTTTTTCATTTTGCTTGTCACTTGCAAAATTTGTTCAATCAAAATGCACTAGATGGCCTCCAAATATTATCGATTTATTGTTATTTTCTCGTACGCATTATTTTATGAATTAGGTACTTACATTTTTAAAGTCAATTGATAATTTTAACATGAGCCACTACATAGGTTTGTCATATCATATTCATACCTAATAAACGATCGAATGAGTAGGTACCTATTTTATTTATTCTGTCTTCTTGACTGACAAAAATACTTGTTTTTATTTCCGAGAAGTACCGACAGTCCGACAGTAATTTAAGATTGGCTACGGTGAATTAAAGAGTTATTTATTGGCAGAAAATTGCAGAAAACTCAATGTATTTACGTACCTTTTCGATGACAGATTCCGAACACATAATGATAAAAGAACACTATATTCATTAACCATTTACAAAATCATAGGGAATGACATCACCAATCACCACAATCAATATTTTTTTCAAATAATAAAACTAATTCTCAAAGTAAGTATTCAAAACTTCAAAACAATAACAATTTGTTTGAGTCGCGTCGTGTCATCGACTCATCGCGCCCGCCACACGTGCTTTCGCAACTAACTTTACGCGGGTCAACGCAACGCGCGGATAGTGCATTTGCGCGAACTTCATGCCTCTCAAAAGCCTGGCTTTTCATTTCATAGAACTCTGTGTATAAGTACTTACCAATATATCAACAAATGTAAACGTTTCTATAGCAATTTGTATGCGAAAACTGCGAGACAGAGAAAGGAAAGGCAAGCCAGGTAAAAAGCCAGACTAGTGTGAGCGAGATGGCGCATTTGAACGCATTGTATAGCGTTTAGAGCCGAATTCCGAATTTGGCGCGAACCTATCCCAAAGTTAGCGCTAGTTCGGATTTCGAAATTGTATTATATGTCATGAATGTTTGAGTTCGAGTTAATTGACTGGAATTTTTTGAATATATTTTTTATTGATTTTGTTGTTGTGAATTATGATTTTATTAGGGCAAGCCGGGCTTTTCTGCTTCTATGAAGGTACCGCCACTGGTGATTATGTGGACTTTCATGTGCAAAGTGAATTTGAGTTTATAAAAAATTTAAGTGTCAGTTCGTGCAGTGTGTGCAGTGGTGAATTAACAGACCGTGTATGAAATACTACAAAACGAAAACGAAGTTCCAGTGAATTCAAGATACCCGGACTTAAATAAATAAAAAGAAGGATTGGGCAGGCAATATTTTCGGATGTTTAAACTGATGACTTGTGGGTCAATATTATTGCCATCACTAAGGTGTTTACATGAATCTTTGAACACTGAAACGCTTAGAGTTAAAACAATTGTTACGTAGGATCCTAGGTAACTATTATATCTGGGTAGCGTTATTTGGAAATATTGGGACGATAACGTAACATAACGCCTGTGTCCCCTGAAGGGTTTGGCAGGGGTGTATATGGATAACGTAACATAATGCCTGTGTCCCCTGAAGGGGTTGGCAGGGGTGTATATGGATAACGTAACATAACGCCTGTGTCCCCTGAAGGGTTGGGCAGGGGTGTATATGGATAACGTAACATAACGCCTGTGTCCCCTAAAGTGTTTGGCAGGGGTGTATATGGATAACGTAACATAACGCCTGTGTCCCCTGAAGTGTTTGGCAGGGGTGTATATGGATAACGTAACATAACGCCTGTGTCCCCTGAAGGGTTGGGCAGGGGTGTATATGGATAACGTAACATAACGCCTGTGTCCCCTAAAGTGTTTGGCTGTGTATATGGATAACGTAACATAACGCCCGTGTCCCCTGAAGTGTTTGGCGGGGGTGTATATGGATAACGTAACATAACGCCTGTGTCCCCTGAAGGGTTGGGCAGGGGTGTATATGGAAAACGTAACATAACGCCTGTGTCCCCTAAAGTGTTTGGCAGGGGTGTATATGGATAACGTAACATAACGCCTGTGTCCCCTGAAGGGTTGGGATGGGGTGTATATGGATAACGTAACATAACGCCTGTGTCCCTTGAAGTGTTTGGCAGGGGTGTATATGGATAACGTAACATAACGCCTGTGTCCCCTGAAGGGTTGGGCAGGGGTGTATATGGATAACGTAACATAACGCCTGTGTCCCCTGAAGGGTTGGGCAGGGGTGTATATGGATAACGTAACATAATGCCTGTATCCCCTGAAGTGTTTGGCAGGGGTGTAAATGGATAACGTAACATAACGCCTGTGTCCCCTGAAGGGTTTGGCAGGGGTGTATATGGATAACGTAACATAACGCCTGTGTCCCCTGAAGGGTTTGGCAGGGGTGTATATGGATAACGTAACATAATGCCTGTGTCCCCTGAAGGGGTTGGCAGGGGTGTATATGGATAACGTAACATAACGCCTGTGTCCCCTGAAGGGTTGGGCAGGGGTGTATATGGATAACGTAACATAACGCCTGTGTCCCCTAAAGTGTTTGGCAGGGGTGTATATGGATAACGTAACATAACGCCTGTGTCCCCTGAAGTGTTTGGCAGGGGTGTATATGGATAACGTAACATAACGCCTGTGTCCCCTGAAGGGTTGGGCAGGGGTGTATATGGATAACGTAACATAACGCCTGTGTCCCCTAAAGTGTTTGGCTGTGTATATGGATAACGTAACATAACGCCCGTGTCCCCTGAAGTGTTTGGCGGGGGTGTATATGGATAACGTAACATAACGCCTGTGTCCCCTGAAGGGTTGGGCAGGGGTGTATATGGAAAACGTAACATAACGCCTGTGTCCCCTAAAGTGTTTGGCAGGGGTGTATATGGATAACGTAACATAACGCCTGTGTCCCCTGAAGGGTTGGGATGGGGTGTATATGGATAACGTAACATAACGCCTGTGTCCCCTGAAGTGTTTGGCAGGGGTGTATATGGATAACGTAACATAACGCCTGTGTCCCCTGAAGGGTTGGGCAGGGGTGTATATGGATAACGTAACATAACGCCTGTGTCCCCTGAAGGGTTGGGCAGGGGTGTATATGGATAACGTAACATAATGCCTGTATCCCCTGAAGTGTTTGGCAGGGGTGTAAATGGATAACGTAACATAACGCCTGTGTCCCCTGAAGGGTTTGGCAGGGGTGTATATGGATAACGTAACATAACGCCTGTGTCCCCTGAAGGGTTGGGCAGGGGTATATATGGATAACGTAACATAACGCCTGTGTCCCCTGAAGTGTTTGGCAGGGGTGTATATGGATAACGTAACATAACGCCTGTGTCCCCTGAAGGGTTGGGCAGGGGTGTATATGGATAACGTAACATAACGCCTGTATCCCCTGAAGTGTTTGGCAGGGGTGTATATGGATAACGTAACATAACGCCCGTGTCCCCTGAAGGGTTTGGCAGGGGTGTATAGTCCTCCTTTGTCAGTTATGTTTAAGTCCCATGTGATAGGGGGCGAGCCTATTGCCATCAACCGGGTACAAGTTCAGACTCCGGGTGGCTACTGGGGAGAAATTTCTAATAGAAAAACCCAATAACACTTTGCCCTCACGCACAGCACTCATACTTGTGACCACTAGACTGACAGGTGGTCCCAGAAAATATTGGTACGAGTACACCTATCATCATCATCTGCCTAGCCTTTTCCCAACTATGTTGTTGTTGTTGTTGTATGTTGGGGTCGGCTTCCAGTCTAACCGGATGCAGCTGAATACCAGTATTACAGTACGACGACACCAATATATACCATAAACTTAATATTAAAACAGAGTGGCCCGTGGCTCAATAATAGCATCCGCACAGTTCAGCAGCACAGTCGATCGATCAGGTACAGCTACGCTTGCCGCGGCTGGTCTGTGGATAGGTTACCATCTTTACATACCGTGACCCCTCCGTGCCTCGGAAAACACGTTAGCTGTTGGTCCCGGCTGTCATTCGTGGATCTTTGACAGTCGTTACGGGTGTCAGAAGCCCGAAAGTCTGACAACCAGTCTTACCAAGGGGTATCATATTACCCAGTAACTGGGTTGTGGAGGTCAGATAGGCAGTCGCTCCATATAAAGTACTGGTATTCAGCTGCATCCGGTTAGACTGGAAGCCGACCCCAACATAGTTGGGAAAAGGCTAGGCAGATGATGACTCGATGTTAAAAGAAGATTAATGGATGAATTAGATACGCCCGAGTTCTTTGGAGAATGGTATCGCAATACTAAGTCGAGCAGGCGAGAGCACACGTGACACAGTCCTTCCAATGCAGCTCACCACGAACACTGAACCGGTGCTGAAAACAATTTGTGTATCAGAGTGTGACGATTAGCTAGTTCTACACAAGTTCAGTATTGTTACTTGATATTTAGCTATATTCGGAACGTTAGTCCAAATAACTTCAGTCCGAATAATTTTATAATAATACTACGTTCCGCTCGCGGCTTCGCTCACGAGGTATGTCGATAAAACTATCCTATGTCCTTCCCCGAGATGCAATCTATCTCTCTGCCAAATTTTATCAAAATCAGTTCAGTGGTTTAGGCGTGAAAAAAGGTAACATACCGACAGACAGACAGCTATCATACAGGGTAAGTTATGAAAAAAAAACATCTGTATTAAGTACAGAAAAGTGCGATTGCTACGCGGTCAAAATAGATACATTTTGACCGCGTAGCAATCGCACTTTTCTATCTAATCTAACTAGCCTGTACTGTCCCACTGCAGGGTAAAATGCCTTCCTCTCCCTTTTCCACACAATTCTGTCGTTTGCGAGTGTCGGCCACGGTGGGAGTCAAGCTCGTGCCGCCATCTTCGTCTTGGCCTGCCGCGATGTCGTCGTGCGTTTACTGGGACCCAATTGGTGGTTCTCTTAGCCCAATTGTCAACTGACATCCGACAGGCATGTTCGGCCTAGTTCCACGAAATGTTATTTTTCTCAAAATGTATAGAACAGCATTTTTTTTTCAAATAACTGACTAAAAATTTAAATGCAGGGGTGTTCAGTATCATGATTGTACTGAATCCATGGTAAGGCTGCGCGTCGATGTCCCTGCCACCCTGTATTGTTTGACACCTGTCACTATAATTTAGACTCAAAAGGATTCGGTAGTGTATCTGTTGAATATGTAGATATGTATACACTATCATCTACACAAGTAATGAGGTAGCTGTCACTAATGTCAACTGTCAGTCACCACAAATGGCGGCAAAAGGCTGAAATTGAAGCAGAGTGCCTGCACGAGGAGGTTCGGTGTGATGATGAGCCAGAATAGGCACTACACTATTAATATTAGAATTCGGGGTGTATTGAATTCATGGTTTCGGGTTCGACCACGTCTTTAAGGGTATAGTTTCGAAATCTCAGTAAAGACGAAATTTTTTGTACGTTGCTTTATTTGCACAACACAAACACTTGTCTAGAGCAATGACACTAGAAAATTATTTCTGTAAAGTTGAAGTAATCTAATATGCTTGAGTTAGGATTTGTGCTGGAGTATGGATTTTATGTTCTATTTTTGGGTCAATAACAACGGCAGGTATTGTAGTCACTTAAAGTATGGGTTTAGAAAAACCAATTTTTTAATAAACTTCACACACATGATTGGGTATCAATAACTAAAGACGATAAAACAAACAAAAAACAGATTTTCTAAACTCATACTTACTTCCAGTAGGCAACTACACTAAGTTTTTTTTTTAATTTTGTCATAATATTTAGATATCAATACCCATCAAGAGTGGAAAGTCTCGCTAGCTAATTTAATTTGACCTAATATTCGACTCTTACGGGGTATCGTATTACCCAATAACTGAGTTGTAGAGGTCATAATAGGCAGTCGCTCCATGTAAAATACTGGTATTCAGCTTCATCAGATTAGACTGGAAGCCGAACCCAACAAAAGCCTAGGCAGATGATGAAGATGATTCGACTCTTATTTGAGCGAATTTATTCATTATTTTTTTTTTTATAACGGCGTAACTTCCTTTCAGTAACAAAGCGGAAGATCAACAATGTTCGCCGTAGTGCTATTCTGCATCGCGTGCGCAGCTTACTGGGCGTGGCGCCGGAAGAACACGAAGACTACCGAGCCGCCATTCTTCCCGGGAGCGTGGCCTATTGTGGGCCATGCACCGGACCTTATTGGGGATAGCTGCAGTACTAATAATTTTATTCTGTTAACTTTTATTTGAAGAAAATAGAACATTTTGTGTATTACACATACCAGAGTGGCATTATTTTGTTTTTGTCTAAAGATAGTCACATGGACGGGCACCCTAATTACAGTATGAGGTGACACAAGTTAGTAGATGGCATACGGGAATATTGTGGTTTAAATCCTCACTCATGCTACCCAACAAGAACTAAACTATCAATTATCACAACCTAAATAAAGAAGTCCCTCATATTTATTCATCACTTCATACTACTTAGGGCGCGTTCCCACTATATCGTGACGATTAATTTATCGTTGGACGACTGTCATCTTTAGCTGTTCCCATTATAATATCGACTGTTTATCGTCACTGTGTCGTCCAAATATTTTATTGTTTCACGACTGTCGTATCTAGCTGTTCCCATTGGATCGTGACGACATTTTTACTGTTCACAGCAGTCGCCTTGTCGTTTGTGTGATACGTGCTACGATAGATAGTCGCAATAACGACACATGATTTGTCGTCACCATAAGTCGTGACGTTTTTTATCGTTTTACGACTGTTGTGCTAGCCGTTCCCATTGACTTGACAATCTGTTGTCACTGCAAAAAAAACTCGTGGACGACAGATAATCGTGTAGTCCTTTAAGTGAACACCTTCACTTAAATACACAAGTCACGACGCTTTAAACGACACGATAATCTGTCATCACTACATAGTGGGCACGGGGCCTTAATTATAGAAAGCAAGAACCTCAGGTAAATAAAAAAAAATGGTTTTCTATACATACTCTATATTTTTAGAACTATGGAATGGCATCAACGACCTGGCTAGACAAAGTTACGACATCGGAGGAGTCGTGTCAGCTAGCATTGGACCACGGACTGTGTATAGTAAGTACGAGTATAAGTACAGATGTTGCATTACGAACGCACGTCACTCATTCCAATTTATACCTTATTACAATGTCATAAGAGACCTATGACTTGCACACTTGAATTGCGTTATATATGTTTTATGATTGAAAACAGACCCTACGATATCTATTTATTAACGAGCTTCTGACAGATCATAGATGAAATTTCAGTAGAGCAAGCAATTTTTCTGGTTGAATCACAACCAGAAAAATTGCTTGCCATATTATTATTATTATAACCAAGGCTGACGATAACTAGCTCTGTCGCCATTCTTATATTTAACACTTCTGCCCGCGACTTCGTCCGCGTGAAATTTCACCCTCACCCCATTCACCCGCTTAGGGGTGTAATTTCGAAAAACCCTTTCTTAATGGATACCTACTCCCCACAAAGAACACACCCTCCAAATTTCATGTCTCTAGGACCAGCGGTTTAGGCTGTGCGTTGATATATCAGTCAGTCAGGACTTTGAATTTTATATACATAGATATCACGTCTGTATTACACAAAGGGGTAGGCAGAGCTGTACCTATACCTATAGTACACCCACATTTCACTAGTTATGTTCAGAGCCTATTGCTATCAATCGGGCACAATTCCAGACTCCGGACTCCGGGCTGAGGAAGAGAACTACTAAAATATGGACAAAAACTGACCAACTAACAATCTTACGTTTATGATCTTCGTCAATGAACACTTGAGTTTTGGTTTTTCAAGATGGAACAGCTCAGTAGCACTCGTGACTCAATAAAATAAATATAGTTCTTCTTCTTCTTCGTGTCGCTGGCACGACTGTATTTTATATCTTCTTTTCCCAAAACTTTGCCACTTCCACGGCGTTACCGGTGGCAGCGCAGAGGTCACTTTGACTGCATATTTTGGGACACAGAGGGCAGGATAGGAGGTGCAGCATGGTTTGTGATATGGCTCCGCAATCACACCCTACTGCCGTCCTGTCAAGGTAGCCCCAATTTACTAGGTTGGACTTACATCTTCCCACTTGTGTCCGTAAAAATAAAAATAGTTTATTCAAATTCAATCAAATATTAATAATTATGTTGCAGTTGTGACCGACCCGGACGACAGTTTCACAATAGCCAACACGTGTCTCGAAAAGGACGGGTTTTACGACTTCGCTAAGCCGTGGCTAGGCGAAGGCTTAGTCACTGGGAAATGTGAGTTGGATATTCTCTACCACCCTCAAAGTATAGTATCAAGAAAGTGGCCATGTAGTTTCATTGTGGCTGTTTAAAGCTTGAATTTAGAATAACATTACAAAACAACATATATCAAGAAATCGCTTTTTCACAAGTCCAAGGTGCTGTTGGTATTTCCCTTAACCGATTAGTTTGATCTATTTTTATAACCAACAACCATAGCAAAACAAACCATCTAATTACGTATCCACGCACAATGATGATGAACATTGTAGTTGAACAAAATACATTTATTTGCGAGTATCATATGTCGCATAATGGCCGTAACTTTTTATTGCGTTGATTAGATGCTTGATTTTATTAGAGCTCAAAGGAACCGTAGACCTACGTATTTGATATTAATTTAGTAAATACTGAAATTAGCCAATATTACCATAGGTCCTAAAAACGAAATACAAAACTAATGTAATGTTCACCAGATTCAATATGGAAAAATCATCGCAAACTCCTGAACCCAGCATTCAGTCAGATACTCCTGGACACGTTTATGGGGGTCTTCAACAGTCAGTCCAGGAAGCTGGTGAAAGATCTCGATAAAGAGGTCGGAAAAGGACTCTTTGACCACTGGACATACACACGACACAACGCTCTGGAGACCATTTGCCGTATGTATACCTTATGATAACAAGACTACCAAGAGTCTTCGTAAAACCCAAAAATTGAAGTCTGTAAGAGAAAAATAAAATATAATTTGGACGAAGGATTGAAGACTAAGCTAATTGTTTGTTGCTCTCAACGATCAAAATAAAAATAAACAGATTCTGGAAAGATGGAATACATTGGGATGACAAGAAGCCATAATACATATATTTGAAAATAAATCACAAAACCATCTTTATGATTTCTTTCAGTGACGGCGCTAGGAGTAGACTTCACAGACTCGAACCTCAACAGCCAGTACGTGGAGGCGACAGAACTGATTTTAAACACGATGGTGGAACGGTTCATGAAGTTCTGGTGGCACAGCCCCTACACCTTCTCATGGAGCAACGTCAAGAAGAAGCAGGATGCTTGTCTGAAGATACTGCACAATATGTCAAATACGGTGAGGATACCGAGATTTCTTTAGATGTTTCAATGCCTAAAAATTGCAGTGCGGAAGTAAAGTGGTCGTTCAATAAAGCATAATATTTATATAGCTTAATGAGTTTCACTTGGGAGCATTAAAACTTACTGAGTTGTATAACCTTTCGCCTTTTTAATGTTTAAATGTGTAAAATTGGTTGCAGGTTCTACAAAAAAGAAAGTCTGAGTTCAATGGAAATATTTGCGCTGAGAGAAGTATAATACCAGGTAATAAAGCTATTCTACACTGTTTTTCTTATAGGCACATCCACAGAGTTAAGCCAACTTAATATTCTTCCACTCTAGGAACAAAATTCAAACCCTTCTTGGACCTCATCCTGGAGCTGTCAGTTGAGAAGGGAGTGTTCAACGACAGAGAGATCAGAGAGCATGTGGACACTATGATCGTGGGCGGCCATGACACCTCGGCGAATGTACTTATGTTTACCATGATATTGTTAGGATCACACCCTGAGGCTCAAGAGAAAGTGTATGCTGAGTGAGTAAAAATTGTTCTTGTAGTTGTGAATCTTTCAGAGACTGATTTTAATGAAAAGCATTTCAATACGGTAGAAAGATGATTTCAAAATTCTGGTGCTAATTCTCTAAGATTGCTTACACTCAACAGAAGATGGTGATGAAGTAACAAAATTAATTATTATTTAGCTGACCTTGACCTGATTTCGGATGTCAATAGCTTTTGTATAAAAAAATGAACATAGGATTTCATGAGTTTCTGTCCTCAACCGTTTTTTCTCCGTAACATTTTTATATATTTTAGGATACAAGATGTCCTGGGAGGAGACAGAGACGTGGAGAAGACGGACTTGTCAAAGCTGGTGTACTTGGAGGCAGTCCTGAAGGAGAGTATGAGGATCTTCCCAATCGTACCAGTCCTGGCCAGGACACTCGATAAAGATATTAAACTAAGTAAGTTTTATTTATTTTATTACAAAGAAACAACAAACAGCTACATCTAGCTCAACATCAGCTACAGGTGCACTAGGAGGTAAACTATTCATTCATGACAGTTACACTATGAATTATAAAAACTAGAATCTGTAAGAACCTTAGTGTAAGAGTTCAAGTGCCTCATATAAAAGACTACGAAACCTTTTCAAAAAGATTGTAAATAAGTCTTTGCGTTCGAATGCTTCATTGTAGGTTGCTGGCATTAACCGAACTGGAGAACTGAGACTCATATTAGATCGGCAGGCACCTACTGCAATGAGTGTGCCTGCACACACCGGCCGTCGACTATTATACTGGGGCATGCATAGCATAATATGTTATTTAAATCAATATAGTCAAAATTTCCATTTGAAATGTTGTACATACAATTTCTTCTAATTGTTTGAGACGATTTAAAGTAGACGATGGTTTCATTACAAGACTTATATCAGTCTATTACGTTCCATTCGCCAAAACCATATGCATTTAATTTTTTTGTGATATGTAGATGTGCTGCTGGGAAGTTTGTTGCACCACTCCTTCTTCCCGGTTCAAACACTAGGAAGTGGTGAACGGCAGGCGTTTTAGAGGACTGCCTTATGTAAATTTGAACTTAAAAAATGCTGATTCTCTCCAAATTTGAATAAATTATTTTTTATTTTGATTTGTGTTTTTGATTCATCAATATTGCAGTAATTTTTTACAAAATCTTCATCTTCATCTTACTCAATCTGAAATTTTGAAAATTTCATCTATGTTCCAGAAAACTATACCCTCTCGGCCGGTCGGACCTGCTTCCTATTTGTGTTCGGGCTCCACAAGCATCCGGTCTGGGGTCCAGATGTGCTCGAGTTCAAGCCGGATCGCTGGCTGGAACCTAGCAAACTGCCTGATACGCCTAACGCGTTCTCTGCCTTTGGTTTAGGCAGAAGACAGTGTATTGGTAAGAACCGATGACTATTGTCTAACGAGGCTTGAGATATGGAAAGAAGCTTCAAAAGATTAAAACATGGGGTCCCATTTGTCTGGTCTAGTCTAATTTAAATATGTTAGCCAGCACGGGATTGTGGCAATTCTATGAACAGTTGGTCATTATGAACATTTATTCCGGAAGGTTAATGCATTTTATATTGATATTTAACTTAGATAATGCACAAACATCTTGGTGTTTTAGCATGTCGCCAATACACCCGTGCGAAGTAGGGGCCGGTCGCTAGTTTATTTATAATAAAGTCTTTGTTTATGATGGACTTGGTTCTCATTAGCTCTTTTGTCCAACGAGTTAGAGTTTCCTATTCCAGAGTCTATGTTGTGGTTTACATTCAAGTTACTATCTTTTGCCAGATTTTTACATTAGTAGTCTTTATTTTTACTTTCTTTAAATTTTCTTGTAACGTCCTACGATATAAAATATATAAATATAGGTATATATCCGTATTTCCGTAAGCAAAATACGCGCATTGACGTGGAGTTGCGGACACTAGCCGGTACTATTACCTAACGTCCTACGATGCCTTTCCAGGTAAAGCCTACGCCCTGATGTCAATGAAAACGACCCTCGCTCACGTGGTGCGGCGCTACAGAATCAAGGCTGACCACACCAAGGTGCGGCTGAAGATCGATGTCATGCTGAAGCCAGACGCGGGACATTACGTCAGCATTGAGAGGAGGACGTAGAACATAATGGATGGGAAGCTGTTGAGAGATTATGTCTGATGAGAGAATACAAAATGGCGGTTTACATAATGCTTATAGTTCTGGGGGGCTACGATAGGTCAACATTTGAATAAAAGTGAATTTCGTGCTAAGTGTGAAACTATATATATTGTATTGTGCAGTGCATTCTATGTCACTTTGACTTGCCGTGTACCTAGACGGCTAAAACATTTTTTTGGCGATTGAATAATAATAATAGCCTCCCCGACCGTTTTCGGTCACGGTGGCCAATCTCAATGGAGATTAGCCAGGTACGCAGGAGATAATATAGTGCACAAGTGTGTGCGCAAACACAGGTGCACTCTCTGTTCCTTCACTACACCTCTCTCTCCCTCTCTCCTCTCTGTTCCTGTTGTTCCTTGTTGCGATTGAATACCATTGACAGGGCGGCGTTGTTGGTATACATGAAATATAAAAAAAAAACAAGATGGCGACGTTAGGTCCGATTTTGCCACGCGCCAAAAAGATCCATGTAAAGTTGTACCTACACTGCCCGGCCATTTTGAAATAACATTGTTTAGTCTCTACAGGATTAGCAGAAGGTTCATAATTATCAATAAATATAAGCAGTTTAAAAACAATAATGTTCATGTTTTCAATAAATTTATTCGTTGTAGTTCTTACTATGTCATTAAAGTACCTAATTACGCAAAGATATTTCGAAACGGCTGGTTGACACTTCCCATGACCCAAGGGCTGGCTTTTACCTTGGTCAGAGGCTAAGCATCGCCATACAACGTGGTAATGCCGCCAGTCTCTTGGGTACATTACCAGTCGACAGCGATGCGGATGAGTTTTTCGACGCTATTTTCTAGTTTCTGTATAGTTTTAGTTATATTACGCAAACAATTAATTAATATTTTGGAATTATTTATGTAGACTTTTTAGTTTTAGTTTTGCATTATTACCTAGGTACTCACTTCTTGGTGTATGTAATTTCAAGGGCCTTGTATTTACTTTGTTGGATTGAAATCCTAGTACTTAGTAGATATAGGAATATAAATAGTAATGTGTGTGTTATGCTTATTTAATAAAACAACTTCTTCCATTCAATGTTTTACAATATTTGATCCCCAGTAACACAAGTAAAATACTGATTTCACTAAATCAACAAAACCTGTTGTATTTCTATCATAATATGTACACTACCTTGTAGACCCTATTTATTTATTTGAGAGTTTTTTATAAACAATCTATTACTATTACTCATCATCGATCTTGGAGTCGGCTTCCAGTCTAACCGGATGCCGCTGAATACCAGTATTACTATTACTATTAAGATATATTTGTGTTCGTAGTATAAACATCTCTTGCCGTATTGGGCTCCTCAATTTTCATGATTGCACCTACCATTGTTGGTCTCTGCATCACCCAAAGGTTGACTGGTTGAAAATGCCTATGGCATTAAGTCCGCCTCTGTACATACATATACATTAACAAATACAAAAACATAAATGTAGGTAATTTATGTGCTTAAAGTATTAAATAAATAAATAAACTCTTACAGCCCTGCAGACTGCCCACCAGCTGACTGCAGCCGTAAGCTTTTTCCGAAGTGGTTCCGCCGGAGGCCTCGACGGCCTGACTCCTCAGCAAAATTTTTCACCTCTATTTTTTTTAAGTTAGCATGAAAGTTTCGGAAGGATTTGTAGTTGCCGATAGTAGAAACTTGCCGAAAGTAGACTATTCAATGTTATTGAAGAAACCTGCGTCTGGGGACTCCTTGCGTGTGCAGTGAAGTAGTCGACCGTCTCGGATACAATGGCCTGTCCTGTACAAAGAGCGGGGGTCGGTTGGCATGGCACACCATCATTAATGACATCATCCGTCGGGCTCTTGTCACCGCTGAGGTGCCAAGTGAACTAAATGGCTTGGCACGCGACGAAGGGAAGAGGCCAGACGGAATTACCATAATGCCTTGGAAGTTGGGTAGGCCTTTGCTATGGAATGCAACCTGTGTCGACACTTCTTCGACACATCTTCCTAACACGTGGGCTGTACTGGGGCGGCTGCTGCAGGTGCAGAAAACCTCAAACGGCACAAATATAACAACCTTACTGGGAGCTAGCTATATGTTTGATCCATTTGAGACACTAGGGCTGTGGGTTCCGAGTGCTCATCGAGTATTTCGGGACATCGCCAACCGTTTGGTCGACTCTTCACGTGACCAGAGGGCTAGCCTATTTTTATTAGGTCAAAGAATCAGCATTGTCATCCCACGTGGCAACGCTGCCTTCCTTTTCTTCCCCTTTATATACTTGTACATAGTATTTATATTTTAGTGTTAGATTGTATATTGTATCCCACCAAAAACATTTTCATGTAAAATGTTGCCAAGACGAGACCACATATGGCTCGCACTGCCAAAAAGTTATCAGATCTCATGTAGAGCCAAGCTTCTAACTCTACACGCCCTAACTTCATAAACTCTACACCTTAGTCAAAATATGAGGCTTGGCCGTTTCGTTACTACAAAAACTATTGTATGACAGAAAAGTAATGAACAGTGAATAAATTTTTCACCTTACGCCCATGTGATGGTAGCAAAACGGCCAAGCCACATATTTTGACTAAGGTGTAGACACAGGTGCACTTCCTCTTCCCTCACTCTCATAGTCCGATGGGACGGCAATCCGACACGACCGGAGAGAGATCAGGCGCAGGACCAACGGCTTAACGTGCTTTCCGAGGCACGGGGGCGTATCACACCGCCAACTTCCAAACTCCGGGCTGTTACTAAGAAATTCCTAATGGAAAAACTCAATAACACTGCCCGACCCGGGAATCGAACCCGGGACCCCATGCTCAGCAGTCGCGCGTTTTTTGTTGTTTGTGTACTATTACTAGCTTACATACCAAATTTCAGCTTTCTAGGACTTCAGGAAGAACCTTAGAATATTGATGCTTATGAAATAAACATTTTTTTTTTGGTGGGTTGGGGTGTTATTTACTGAAAATCCTGAAATACGTATTTTATTATTTATAACAAGGAGTCCCTATATCAATTTTCAGAAATCTAGCATCAAAATCTGCGGAAGTCTCGTACAAACTTCCATCCCCTATTTTAAGGGGTTGGAGGGTAAAAGTTCCAAATTTTAGAGTTTTTTTGTTGTTTGTGTACTATTATTAGCGCACATACCAAATTTCAGCTTTCTAGGACTTCAGGAAGACCCTTAGAATATTTATGATCATCAGTGAGTCAGTGAGTCAGTGAATCAGTGAGTCAGTGACGAAATCGGGGTATTTTAGATATCAATAAAATCTAAAGTATAAGAGCTATGCAATTGAAACTTTATAGGTTTAATAAGTCAACCACTGACATCATATCCCGAAAATTTTGTTTATCTGGTATAATCCAAACCCAAGTTATGAAGGTTCAAAAATACGACGAAGTGCTTCGAGAAAAGGTAGGTAGTGCCCTTGCGCTTCGCTTGGCTCGTCTTGGCGGGGGCACTCCCGTGCCCCCAGATTTAAGATGTCTTAATAAGCATGTAAATTATAAATGGGGAAGTTGAATAACGAATAATGTGTGACAGCTATTTTTTTTTAATTATTTTTACCTATACGACATTATCAACCTTTGACATTTGTATAAGATTCTAGAATTTTTACAAAAAAAGTGTGTGAAACTTGTTATTGTTATTTTAGGGTTTCGTACAAAAATCTTATTTGAAACTAAAAATGCTATCGAAATGTTTCGAATAGTTAATGTTCACATTTATTGCAAAAAAATGGGGTATTTTAGTATAGTACATAGTGTTTTATAATAAATAATAATAAGCGCGGTCACTGTCGGACTGCATAGAAAAGAAAGAGAAGCGCGATGACACAACCCTGGTAATTTATTGCAAAACTAGCTTCTGCCCGCGACTTCGTCCGCGTGAAATTTTACCCTCCTATATATCCCATCAGGCCCTCTTATAGGTGGAATTTCGAAAAACCCTTTCTTAGTGGATACCTACTCTTCACAAATAACACACCCTTTTCCGGGATAAAAAGTACCCAGTGTGGTGCCCAGGATATTAAAGAATAATTATACCAAGTTTCATCGTAATCGAACCGGTAGTTTTTTCGTGATGCCTGAACAAACAGACAGACAGACAAAAATTTTTTTAATCACATTTTTGGGTTCGGTGTCGGTCTAGTAACACCCCCTGCCATTTTTTGATATTTTCAATGTACAGAATTTTCACTTCTACAGATTTATTATAAGTATAGATATGAAGCAATTATTAAATTACAAAAAAATCTATTGTTTGGACTAAAAAATTAAAACACTAGTTTTTTAGTATGTTGCTTGTAGAATAATCTGACAAAAAATCACAATGATTGTGTGTATATTAATGTGGTTTATATTGTAAAAAGAAAGTTTTTAGAGGTACCTTCATGATTTTTTTCTATCGTATTAAATTAGTTGTATTATGTTTTTAACACTCTATCAACCTAGCAATATCCTGAAGAATATCATATATATTTTTCTGATTTTGTTTACTGTAGTCGATCATATACTTTTATTGTTTCTAAAACTTGCGTTTTTTGCGTTTAGGTTCAATAAGCCCCTTAATTTGAGACAAAAACCTACTAAAATGTACTCCATTATTTTAAGAGTAGATTATTACATATTATAGGGTTCATGACCGGCCGTCTTGCGGAGTTATTTTAAAACTATGAACTCCTAAGATATTCATTGAAATCAAATGATGTCAAGGGCAATTTTGTTCATATTTAAATACTTGTGATGAATAACGTATTTATTTGTATAAGGATTAATATGATGTTTATAAAAACACCTTCGCAAATAATGCTTTATTTTAGAACTTTGATTACAATAAAAAAGGTTACAGTGAGTCAACCTTAAATGATAAATGATAAATGATTTTATTTCTGTAAGTAGGTTTGTACAAACACTTTTACACGTCAATCATATTTTTTTTAAACTAGATGAGGTCGGCGTTTCCTAACTGACTATTCTGAGAAGAAAGGCCGAAACAAACTCAGAAGTCACAGTCTCTTTTAAAGTCCAGACAAAAACTTGGTCAGATCGTGTGAAGACCATGTAGATTGGTGTCTGAAATGGTCTTTTGAGGAAAGAACCACACAGATTGAGCGGACCTGTCCAATCAGTGCACGCATTTGTCAAAAATCGTGCAGCTCAACTCAGAACTTGAGGAGCTCAACGATTCGACGAACAATACCAAAGACAGGACATTTGGGTAGGCCGCATAAAATACTCAAACTGCCAGATCATGATTAAAACTAAGAAGGAAAAAAAAGAAATGACCCACATAGTCCTCACATTCACAATAATTAAATTAAAAAAAATAATAAAAATTACTTACAAAGTAAATATTCATGTCATTGTCTAAATAAAATTCATCAATGTCAATGTATATATAAAAAAAATCCGGACATAATCTTTGAGGACCATGTAGATTAGTGTCTGAAATGGTCTAAAAGATAGACATATGCTGTTGCGGGCTTTTTTTAATACTTTTAAAGGGGAATAATTCCGTCATACATGATTTTTGCGTAACTTTAACCGTTTACTCAGCGTACGCAACGGAAACTCTAAAAAAATGTTTTCACACCACCTGCTCGAAAATGTCAAATTATATGTCAAGCAACCTTAACCTAAAGTGAGTCATTAGTGGCCGGGGGCACAGCCGGCCAATAATGTTGTACTGGATTTCATTATGACCCGCTGGTCAATAATGTGATTTGAATTTGGAATCTCACATGCTCAGCTAAATTGGCAGTATAGTACTAACAAACACCCTTTGGTGCCAGAAAGAGGAAAGCTATTCTCGATACCCTTACTACGCGTGGATGATATTCTCGATTTCCTACAAAATCATAACGACTGCTTCTTCATATCGTAGCCATGTTTTCGAAGACATAATATTGTAAGAATAATTAGATAACTACGAACCATTTTTTAAAAGGAATGGAATAACATTAAAACTGGCATTAATAATAACAAATACCGTACCGCGCCGTAATACCGTAATAGTAATTGGCTGTAACATTAGTTAATTTATTTTAAGTAAACTGCGCAAAGATTGCTGTGGATTTTGTGAATAAATAAATAAATAATAAAACCTATCACATTTTATCAAAAATACTCTATTTTCAAGAGCGTCTCCAATGACGTTCTAAATTCAAAATGCATACAGCCAATCATCCAAAACCATTCTACCAGCCCTGTATAAAGCTTAGTTTACACAAACGCCACTTCCATTGACTTCCATGAGAGTGATATCAATAGACACACACTACAAAACCGTAGAAGAGACTTTTTTTTTTGAAAATCGAATTGATCGTGTCTTGGCTACTTATTGGTAGACGCAATAAAGGCGCGAACTTTTGGCATTTAAACTTAAAATTTATCAACCAAGTAAGAAGAAGACAAAGTATTATAAAATGTCGAGTGATGAAAGTGCTTGTACTCCTGAATTCATTACAACCGAAGCTAATAATATTTTCAATGATTTACTGCCGGAAAAGTCAAAGGAAACTTATATAAAAGCCTACGACAATTTCCAAAAATGGAAAAGTACGAAAGGCGTCACGTCCATTTCTACACACATACTATGGCTATTATTTTCTCACAGTAGGTGTAAAAAGTAGAGTATCCTCCTCTGGGCTAAAGGTGTCTTTGCCTTGGGCTAGCTTGAATCCCTCGCTGCATTCAGGATTCTTGTATTAACTCCCTCGCTTCGCTCGTGAGTTAAATCCCGAATCCTTCCTTCATTGCGCTCGAGATTCAATATGACGCCCGTGACATAAGACACAACTTTAGACCCTCGGTGCATAATCTACTATTTTCCCATTTTTGCAACATTTTTCATTGATGCTCCGTTCCTAGTAGTCGTAGCGTGACGTTATATAGCCCATAGCTTTTCTCGATAAATGGATCACCCAACACAAAAATACTTGATCAATTCGAACTAGTAGTTCCTGAGATTAGCGCGTTCAACCAAACAAACAAACTCTTCAGCTTTATAACATTATAAGTATAGATAGATATCGAGA
This sequence comes from Oligia latruncula, assembly GCA_948474745.1. Taxonomy (NCBI): domain Eukaryota; kingdom Metazoa; phylum Arthropoda; class Insecta; order Lepidoptera; family Noctuidae; genus Oligia; species Oligia latruncula. Next base: position 804,968 of record OX419705.1, read on the forward strand.
GTATCGAGACCCCACCGTGACTCGGTCTCGACTCTTGGGTGTCATTTGTAGATCGTTGACAGTCGTTACGGGTAGTCAGGAGCCCGAAGATCTGACAACCAGTCTTACCTTATCGTGTTATCTAGTGATTGGCTGGTGCAGGTCGGATAGGCAGTTGTTCCCTAGAAATATTTTTATAAAAAAAAACACCTTAATTCTCGATTGAGCCTCAATCAATAATTAAGGTTTTTTTTTTAACAAAAATCAGATAATGTTTCATAAATTTTTACAATATGTAACTAATTGTAAAATTTCTCAATAAAAGCCCGAATGACCTACTCTTTTTTATTACATTAAATTATTCTCCATCGTATCAGCTTTATAAAAGTAAAAATACCATGTTAATAACTCAATCACAACATTTCAGATCAACAGTTAAAGAAATGCCTTGCACTCGGACAATATCTATCTGAAGCAGGTAGAGATATTAAAAAAAAAAAACTTTATTTTTTAAATATTTTTCCGTCGATAAAATTAAGCTTAGTTCTCTCATTTCGATATGTGCACATTATGAAAACTCACACTGTATTACAGTACCTATAGGTAATTACAAAGTAACCCCATAGTTATCTCAGAAGTTTGAAAATGTATTTCATACTACTTTGCACAGTTTTTAGAAATCCGCAAAACACTTCACTCCCAAAAATATGCGTTTCCAAAATGTTTTATTTATTGTGAGGAACCTCCAGTTGCGCTAATTCGACTCGCACTTGTCCGATGGTCTTCGTATAAATTACTGCTACTGGTGTGATGTGAGCTAGTCTCAAGATAGGTTGGTGCGTATCTGTATAATTATATTGTGCAAAGTCAGTCTGTGTTAGTTGTGGTCGTGCGTGAGGTAAGTAATTGACACACTTCGAATACCATTACCAGTGAGGCAAAGAATATACTTACTAATAAAAAAGTAATTTAAAAAAATTAAACCGACTTCAAAAATAAATTAACTCAAAATTATGAAATAACTTTAATTTTGGAAGTCGGTGTCTTTGGGATCTGGTGATGCGGGTGAATATTTGCGGGTGGGTTAATTTTAAATTGGGCGAAGGCGGAGAGAATCAATTCTAGAACTTGCGGAGGTTAATGGATATCACTAATCCTATTATATAAAGGGGTATGAGCAGAGGACACGCAGCCGAGAAATTACACCAACATGAAGGAATTCAAGATAAGCACTAACCTGTGATGCTGGTGGCAACGGCGAAGACTCGCTGGGGCGCCCCAAACCTGCTCTGTTCCAGAAGATTATCTGGTGCACGGGCTCAGCAAACCCAAAAGACCGGTCTTTGAATGGGTTGCGAGCTGGTTACTTGCGGATTACAAAAAAATTAGTTATGGCGGCTTCTTATTATGAGCGCGGCTCCAGCCTAAACTGACTGAGGGAGTCAAGTTGGCGAGCGTTAATTGGTAGCGGTGCGTCAGTACTTATTGACTGATTGGTTATGATTAAGGGACGAAATGACAGTTTTAAATGCGCGAGCGCGGCTTTTTATAAGCTCGCTTCCTACCACCTCCACTTGAGACAAAAGTCGTGCATCTCTCTCCTCCCACACGTTGGTGATAGGTAAACGGCGTAAACATCCTCCCCCCTTTGAAACTCCGTAGGGGTTTCGAAAGGAAAACATAAAGGAACTCTAAGGGCGATGACAAGTGAGAGGAGGTCCAACTAGCTGGAAGTAGCATCATTGTTATGTTAAACTGAAGGTAATTAGCGGGAATGATACAATATAATAATAATAAATACTTAAATACTACAGGTGCGACCGTGACTAGGTCAATTACTGGTTGAATTATTGCGAAGGCAGCGGGCATAGTTTTACGACGGGACGTTTAAAAACTCCCAACGCGGTGCGTACTAGAGCCACCCTTACAACCCCGTCTTTACCAGGGTATACTTGTTCGATAACGCCAGTGGGCCAACGAAGCGGTGGTGAGTCATCCTGGTGTACTAGGACAAGTGTGCCCGCTTGTATGGGTGTGTCAGGCGAGTTCCATTTTTGACGTAATTGAAGGGTGTGTAGGTAATCCACATGCCATCGTTTCCAATAACTTTGCACTAAGCTATCTAACAGTTTCTTCCTGTTATGGAGGCTTACGGATGCGTCAACCTCGCAGGCAGGTAAGGACTGTAGTGGTGTTGTATTTAAGAAGTGTGCGGGCGTCAGAATCGAGTGTGGCTCGTCCGCTAGTAAGCACAGTGGACGCGAGTTTAGCAAACACTCAATCTGAGTTAAAACGGTCAGCAGCTCCTCATAGCATAGCAGCTGTTGACCGATGCAACGGTATAGATGTGTTTTTATACATTTTATGTTTTTAATTTTATTTCCAAAGCATTCCTCCTGCAATTTGTGAAGGATTGCCGTTTCAGCGGCTTCTAGATCTGTCGCTTGAATTACTTCGGAGGTCGGTAACTTGCGAATAAAGCGCAAACCGTATACCATTATTCGTGATAGTTTCTTCCACGAAGAAACCCGCATGGCTAGTTCGACAAATGCCGACGCTTCCATATTGGAAACGACGGTCAGTGTGACCGGACCCTTTGTCTCAGGTATAGGACCTTCAACTCGGGACGGCTCAAATGGCACAGTTGGCCATTCGGTTATGGTGCGACAGACCCAGGGCGGACCCTTCCACCACAAGGGGTGGTCAATTATTTGTGATGGCAATAAGCCTCTAGACCGACAATCGCTAGGATTATCGGTCCCATTTATGTGGAAAAAGCGTTCAGGAGATAAGTTTCCCTGGATCTCAATCACTCGACAGGCAACGAAGGTGTGCCCTCGGTGAGGCGATGAATGAATCCATGATAAAGCAATCGTGGAATCGCTAAAGGCAAATATATCCTGTATTGGATAGCGGGTATGGAAAATACTACGTACCTGCTGGACAAGTTTAGCTAGAAGTAATGCGGCGCATAGTTCTAGTCTTGCCAACGATACTGTCTTTAACGGAGCCACTTTAGACTTAGCGCATACTAGCTGAGCGAATAAAACCCCGTTAGGGTTCACCACATGCACGTAGATGACGCAACCGTAAGCCTTCATATTAGCATCACCAAACGCGGTTAGGTTTGCTACGAAGCCGGCCGCGACACCCAAATGGCGCGGTACTTGTAATGTAGATAACGAAAGCAGTTCGTTTCTACCGTGAGGACAACATACATTAGTCATTCCCGAGCGAACGAGACGCGCGGCGCGCGGCGGGACAAACAGTTTAAATAGGCGAGCTCGCACTGAGTCGCTAAAGCGGTATAATAAATTTAAGAAGTAGCGGTCATTGCGAACTTGAGCGGTTATTGCAACTTTAAAATACCCAAAGTTGAGCGAAGGCGAGAAAAGGTCTGCCTGCAATTTGGGTTCTGCATGCAGTAAATTAATAAAAAGCGGGTTGACGGGTTCCGTCTTGGCACTTGCGTCCAACACCACTAGGGTGTTTGTCGTTGGTATCTTGGACCGAACGGCAGCGGGGTGGGGTGAGCAATACCCTTTAATTACAGCGGAAGAAAAATAAGGTATTTTCAATAAATAGCCTTTATCTAAATAATCGTTAATGACGTCATTATAGGCGTGACGTAAAGCGGGGAGCGAATTAAATTTGCGCTCTAAAGCAGTTAACCGGCGTTGAGCGTGTATGAATGAGTTACCTAATGAGGTAGGTTCGACCTTGAAAGGCAGAGACACGATATACCTACCCCCGGGATGACTTAATACTGTGGATTTATAAAATTCTTCACAGACTTGATGTTCTGTGTTTGTTATCTTTGTAGGCAGCACCTCCTCTATTTCCCAAAATTTCAATAGCGTAGCATTTAATCCACTCACAAGAGGGCCGAAGGACCAGGCGACATTGTTGGAGGTAACCGCAGGTAATTCTCCCATTACAATGTAACCAAGCGTGGTTTCTATAGCGTGAGGTGCCGAGCCCGCGGGAACGTCAACATCAGCTGATTCCATTAATGGAGGGGGTATTATTTTACCACCTAGCAAAATGAACGCGAACATTTGCGTTCCTAATATGGCGTCGATATTGCCTGGTAAATTCCAGCAATCATCCGCGAATGGTAAGTTTTTGAAATAATCCATAGCCGACGCCTGTATTACCCTACTAGGCAATGGGTCGGCGATGTGGTCGATTACCAGCATGGTTAAACTATACTCCGCGTCGCTCACTCGAGATTGTATAGTGACGGTTACATAACCTCGTATAGGTGCCGAAATGGCGCCAACTGATTTTAGCGACGAATTAACTAGCGGTTTAACTTTCAATTTCAATCGGCTGCAACACTCAAGCGTGATAATATTGTTTTGAGATCCGCTGTCAACCAGACATCTCATTATAAAACGATGCCCGTCTATTGGCACATAAACTTGTGCAGTTGGCAATATTATAGTACTGTCCAGTTGTGTGCAAGATAGAACGTTATTATTTTCCGCATAAAAGGCGGTCGATTTTACCACATGTGGGCTATTTACCGGCGCATCTGGCAACGAGGCGGCCGATTGCGTCATCAAACATAACGGTTGCGAATCAACAGGTGGCTTAGTGCTAATTACCGCCGCTTCACTGTTATCGAAATGTAGTAATGAGTGATGTGTTTTATTACACCGATTGCAGGTATGTTTTGACGCACATCGTAACGTTGTATGTTTGTCACTAAAACAATTAACGCACAACCTTTTATCCTTGACATACCTAAAGCGATCCCTAACGGCAAGCTTCTTGAACTCTGAACATTCGTACAAATGAGTATGACTGGCATCTTTACAGAATATGCAGGTAGACGAAAAATTCGTTTTGTTGTCCGTTATCGCGAAACTATGCGTAGTTCGCGGCGTATTCCGATTACGTGACTTATCGTAGCTTCTCGTTTTATTCTCTGTCGCACTAATTTGATGTACCGCGGCTGTTCTTTCTATTATTTTGATGTGGTTCCGTATGTAATTTATTAATTCTTCACTTGACGGTAATTCACTAGCGCGGGCTGTAAACTCAAAGGTCTGTACTAGTTGAGCATCCAGCTTTTTTAGCATCAAATGCGTAAAAATAAAATCAGGCAAGTCCGGAATATTTAAACCTGTTAACGCCGACCACGACGAATTCATTCGTTCGATAAAATCGTTTAATTGGTCTGACGCGGCGGTGGACGCTTTTATGTCGAGTATATTGTTCAAATACATAGACCCTAATAATCGTTTGTCTTGATACTTCGACACTAATGAGTTCCATATTGACGCATAATTTTTCTCATTTGGTATAATTCCAGCGAATATATTCAGTGCATTTCCACTAAGTTTACCTACCAAATATTGCACTCTTTGACTGTCTGTTAACATCTTATTATCGTGTACGTTAGCTTTAAAACACTCGTAGAACAACGGCCAGTTTTCTGGATTACCCGAAAAACTTAATAACTCTAAAGCGGGCAGTCTTGGCGAGTACGTTTCTTTGGGAGGTACCTCGGGATTTTTTATGCGTTGAGTTTCAATCAAGTTGTTTCTTATGTACTTGACCTGGGAATAAAGTGACTCAAATGCACTCCAGTCACTGAAGCTGATTTTATACTCTGGATCCACCTTTAAAACAACTTCATTGTGCTCATCGCATAGCGTATTAAAACTACGGTATAATTCGTCTATACTCGTAGTTGCAGCAAGAAATTCCTGTACACTTCTTGTGCTTGTAGTGACTGGAGCCACTTTTTTTCCCGACTCGTATAACTCATTTATTTTTGCGAATACGGCTTGCTTCTTAGCCGCCAGTATTTTTATTTTTGCTTCGTAACTCATTGTTACTTAGGGTTTACCTACACTCCGTTATCGAACAAGTTTCCGTTAACGGTTGTTATTTTTTAAAAATATGCCTGTCACCTTTCGCAAGGTCAACAGTCGCGAACAGTCACAATCGCAACCTATGTAGGTAGATTTTTATTACTTAATATGGGACTTTATTTTACTTTAATAATTCACGTATATTGTACATATAATGTATTTGAATATGAATATGTTGGACTTTTTTCATAAGGTACTGGTTTTTTATATAAATCCGGCTCGAAGGACCAAAAATGGTGATGCGGGTGAATATTTGCGGGTGGGTTAATTTTAAATTGGGCGAAGGCGGAGAGAATCAATTCTAGAACTTGCGGAGGTTAATGGATATCACTAATCCTATTATATAAAGGGGTATGAGCAGAGGACACGCAGCCGAGAAATTACACCAACATGAAGGAATTCAAGATAAGCACTAACCTGTGATGCTGGTGGCAACGGCGAAGACTCGCTGGGGCGCCCCAAACCTGCTCTGTTCCAGAAGATTATCTGGTGCACGGGCTCAGCAAACCCAAAAGACCGGTCTTTGAATGGGTTGCGAGCTGGTTACTTGCGGATTACAAAAAAATTAGTTATGGCGGCTTCTTATTATGAGCGCGGCTCCAGCCTAAACTGACTGAGGGAGTCAAGTTGGCGAGCGTTAATTGGTAGCGGTGCGTCAGTACTTATTGACTGATTGGTTATGATTAAGGGACGAAATGACAGTTTTAAATGCGCGAGCGCGGCTTTTTATAAGCTCGCTTCCTACCACCTCCACTTGAGACAAAAGTCGTGCATCTCTCTCCTCCCACACGTTGGTGATAGGTAAACGGCGTAAACAGGATCTGTATTTAATAGTTTTAGTTTTTTGCCACCGACTTCTGAATTAAAGTTATTTCATAATTTTGAGTTAATTTATTTTTGAAGTCGGTTTAATTTTTTTAAATAACTTTTTTATTTCGTAATTTTTAGTTTTTAGAATTTGACCAAGGTTTTCAGATGTTTTCCCTTTGACAGTACACGCGTACCTCGTATCAATAAGCCAGGCCGTCACACTTACACGTATTAGTCCATATCTTGAAAATTACTGAATCGATTTTGATGAAACTTGCACTGGGAACAGTGCAAATTTCACAGTTTAAGTTGAAGTAAATGTAAGCCAATAAAAAAAAAATGGTCACGATCCGATTAATAGTTGCGGAGAAATGCGTGGACAATCATACATACATACATACATGCATACATACATATGTCTATAAAATTTTGTATATTTGTTTGGAAGCCCTAATAAATTGTCCTAAGTGAATATAAGGCAATTCCAATAATATTACATACATAAGCGTCGAATTGATAACCTCCTTGTTTTTGAAGTCGGTAAAAATTAGAATTTCGCGGGCTACTTTAGAGCAAAGAAGTGATTTTAAAACTTTGATTTATTTTAAAATAAATACGTATCCTAAGGTGATTTTATTAAAATTGTTCTTTTGCTTACAATTTTATATTTTTTACATTTCCTAGACATTAATCCTAACTACGTTTGTGATTTGTTACCGCTCCTAAGGTTAGTAAAACTTGTGCAAATTCCGTTTATTAAATACCAAGTTCACTAATTAATTATGTTGCATTAAAGATTATTTGTTAAATTAAAATTAAAGCTCAAGGTTTTCGCGACATAGGTACTAAACAATAATTTCAAGGAAACGATCGCTACTTTCGATTAAAATTATTCAAGACTAGCTGCGCCTCGCGGTTTCACCCGCGTAAACATCGATCCCGTGTGAATATCGGGATAAAAGTAGCCTATTATGTTAATCCAGGGTGTCAGCTACCTACAAAATTTTACCAAAATTGGTCTAGCCGTTTGAGCGTGAAGAAGTAACAAACATATAAATACACACACACAAACTTTCGCCTTTATAATATTAGTGTGATAGTGTGATGAAGATTTTCTAAAATTGCGACATTGTTACTACTACTGCACTGCGGTAATATCCTCGCGAATATCTCGAAACTATAAATAACTTTGTATAGTTACGGTTGTCTTTGTTTAGAGAGCAGAATGCTAGTCCTGTGCTTACGAAATGCGGGGCTCCTGCGTGTGTTAGTTTCGGGTGTCTTATGTTTTGTACCGGGTTGTTGAGCTCTCTAAGATAGAGTCGAGCTTACGATGACAGAAGCATGCTTGCCGTTTCTTGCGACTCAAACTGTTTAGGTGCTATTTGCAAAAGGCCAGTCCGGATTCTGTCCTGTATTTCAGTTTTATGAAAATTATAAAATACTGACTAGTTATTTAATTTAACATTTCCACTGCAGAAAGCATGTCAAAATAGTGTGAGTGATATATATATGTACTAATTACAGAATACAGAAGAAATAATTTGATTTTATTTGAAGATCAACAATGATAGCTGTGGCGCTATTCTGCATCGCGTGCGCTGCGTACTGGTTGTGGAGCCGGATGAACGTCAAGACTACGGAGCCGCCATGCTTCCCGGGAGCGTGGCCTCTTGTGGGACATGCACCGTTGCTCATTGGGGACGGCTGCAGTATGTATTTTTGGATAACACGCGATCAGACTAGTTTCAACGATCAGTTTTGCTTATAATAAATAGAAATCGTGGCGATCGGTCATAACAGCCAATATGATTGGATAGTATCGGATTTTAGTCACAACAATTCTAAAGGTTAATTTGATCATGTACGGGAGGCTAACGACTGGGCTCAGTTGGATATATCAAACTCAATATCGCACGCTCGAATAAACAGTATTCGCATTATTTGAAGAACTCACCAAAGAGCTTATTTCTGTACCTGTTTATAGATTTATGGAACCAAATAAACGACGTGGCCAAACAAAGCTACAACTTGGGAGGAGTTGTATCAGCAAGCATTGGACCACGAACTGTATATAGTAAGTATTCTTACCTTGGAAACTATAATACTTAAGCATTCTTTTTAACCCCCGACAAAAACAGAGGGGTATTATAAGTTTATCGTGTGTATTTGTGTATCTGTGTATCTGTCTGCACCATCGTAGCTCCCAAACGGCTGAACCGATTTTGTTTTTTTTTTTAAATGTTATTTGATCACGAGTGTTCTTAGCTAGATTCAAGAAAATCGGTGCAGCTGTCTTTGTAGGTTATCAGCTCTTTTCAAGTTGATGAATTGATGTGAGCAACTTCTACAGGTCTGATTGAGTTGAAATTTGGCATTTCGTTACTTCAATGATATACAAAAACATAGCAACCTTGAGCTGCTGCTGCAGCATCACCTGAAAAAATTTTTTTTTGGGGGTTCTTTACTAAAAATCCTGAAATATGTATTTTATTATTTATTACAAGGAGTCCCTATATCAATTTTCAGAACTCAAGCATCAAAATTTGCGGAAGTTTCGTACAAACTTCCATCCAAACTTGGAACTTTTACCCTCCAACCCCTTAAACTAGAAGGGGTTGGAGGGTAAAAGTTCCAAGTTTTAGAGTTTATTTGTTGTTTGTGTACTATTACTAGCCTACATATCAAATTTCAGCTTTCTAGGACTTCAGGAAGAACCTTACAATATTGATGCTTATGAAATAAAAAAATATGTTTTTGGGGGGTTGGGGGGTTATTTACTGAAAATCCTGAAATATGTATTTTATTATTTATAACAAGGAGTCCCTATATCAATTTTAAGAACTCTAGCATCAAAATCTGCGGAAGTCTCGTACAAACTTCCATCCCCTATTTTAAGGGGTTGGAGGGTAAAAGTTCCAAGTTTTAGAGTTTTTTTTGTTGTTTGTGTAATCAAATCAAATCAAATCATTTATTCGCATAGAATGTGGGTATTTAACAAAAGTTGGTAAAAGAAAAATATATATTGGCCCGTGCACATTCTGCCTGAGTATTGGCATGCAAAATTTAACAAATTAAATTTCAAATTTAAATACTAAGGAACACCAAATAGATTTCATAATTTCAAAGATAAGTTTCAAATTTAAATATAGTTGGAACACTAATAAAATAATTAATAATTTCAAAATTACATTTTAAACTTCAATACATTAATAAGGAAAACTAATAAAATAATTAATATAATAATTTCAAATTAAAATGTCAATAATAGCTACTTAATGTCAATTATAATTAATGTCAATAATACTTCATGTCAATAATACTATGTTCATGGTCATGGTTCAAGGGTCATTCAAAAAATCACTTATTGTATAGTAACATTTTTGAGTCAAATATGCCTTGAGTTTGTTTTTAAATTGTTGAAGGGTTAAATTTTTTATGTTGTCCGGTAGTTTATTAAATATAATTGGACCCATGCAAAGAACACTTTTTCTAAGTAGTGCAGTTTTATAGCTGCTGACAGTTAAAAGATTTTTGTATTGACTTCTAACGGGACGCTTCTTGGTGTCTGAGACCTTAGCAAATAGCTTTATGTTGCTTTTAACAAAAATTGCCATTTCTAAAATATATAATGACGGAAACGTATGAATTTTTAACGACCTGAAGTAGGGTTCACAGCTATCTCTTGGTTTCATACCGCACATGGCTCTTATACAGCGTTTTTGGGCTTTAAATATGGTATCTCTAAAAGTACTATTACCCCAGAAAATTATGCCAAACCTCAAGACCGATGCGACTAAGCCATGGTATGCAACTAAAGCTGTCCTAATGTCAACTTTTTTTTTTCAAATTAAATAGGACATACGCCGCAGTACTCAATTTTTTACAGACCTCTTCTGCTTGTGGTTTCCATGTTAATTGGTCGTCTATAAGGATTCCTAGAAATTTCGCGACCTTCGTTTTTTGAATCGTCTGTCCGTTATAGTTTACGTTAACGTTTGGTGGAATTGTACGTTGGTGAAAATGCATTATATTCGTCTTTACCAAATTTATTACCAAATTATTTTTATCAAGCCAATCAATTATATTTCTAAGACTATTGTTGATGTCCTCTTCATAATCAATAATATCATTACATTTTATAAGCGCTGTGCTGTCATCGGCAAATAGAACCATAGGATGTCGAATTTGTTGAGGCAAATCATTTATATACAGCAAAAATATTGGAGGACCTAATACACTACCCTGTGGTACACCAAATTTGACTATTTTACCCTCAGATTGATATTTCTGTTCACATTTTGACTTAAGACAAATTCTGGATATCTCGGTATACTGCGTGCGGTTACTAAGGTAAGATTTTAGGAGATTTAACACATTACCCCTTATACCGTATTTATTAAGTTTGCTTATTAAAATATCATGATTGACACAGTCAAAAGCCCTAGTCATGTCTGTAAAAATAGCACAGACAGGGTTCTTTTTATCAACGTTTATCATAACTTCGTGTAATAAGTCATACAGTGCTGTATTAATACTTTTATTCTTTCTGAAACCTGCTTGTTCACTACATAGGATGTCATATTTTGTCAAAAAATTATTAATTAATTCATAGATAACCCTTTCTATAACTTTGGAAAACACAGGAATCAATGCTATCGGCCTATAGTTAGCTATATCCTCTTTGCAATTCTTTTTATGTAGCGGTTTAACTATGACAGTTTTTAAAGCGTCCGGAAATACACCGGTACTGATGGCTAAGTTAATAACATGACAAATATGTATGCTTATATTATTTGATACAAACTTTATAACTTTATTTGCTATTTCGTCATATCCGACGCTATTTTTATTTTTCAACGTCCTTATTACCCTGACTACGTCTTGCGGTATAACTGGAGTCATAAACATTGTATTAGGGTTTTCGCGTAAACTACTTGTGTCGACTGAGGCTTTGGATGAGTTTTTAACTAGATTAATGAAATAATTATTGAATGCGTCTGCAATGTCCTTTGGGTTACTAATAATTGTATTGTTAATTTTTATCTGAGAAATGGGTTCTTTAGTACATATTTTATTGTTGATTACTTGCCAGGATGCCTTCGATTTATTAAGTGAAGTGTTGATAAAAAGTTATTTTGTGCTTTTTGAGTTAATTTCACTATTTTTTTAAATCGCTGGGAGTAATTTTTAAATTTATATTTGCTTTCATGCGATGGATTAAGTCTGTGTTCCCATAGAACTATTACTAGTACTATTACTAGCTTACATACCAAATTTCAGCTTTCTAGGACTTCAGGAAGACCCTTAGAATATTGATGATCATCAGTGAGTCAGTGAGTCAGTGAGCCAGTGAGTAAGTGAGTCAGTGACGAAATCAGGGTATTTTAGATATCAATAAAATCTAAAGTATATGAGCTATGCAATTGAAACTTTATAGGTTTAATAAGTCAACCACTGACATCATATTCCGAAAATTTTGTTTATCTGGTATCATCCAAACCCAAGTTATGAAGGTTCAAAAATACGACGAAGTGCTTCGAGAAAAGGTAGGTAGTGCCCTTGCGCTTCGCTTGGCTCGTCTTGGCGGGGGCACTCCTGTGCCCCCAGATGTAGCTTTTGAAACATGTTTGTACGTACTACGCTGAGGGATGACAAAACTTACACATGGAGCAAATAATAATAACAATAATAGTAATATGTACAATATGATAGCTTCCAATAATTCCACTCGGTTCATAACTGAATAAAACATCATTTTAATTTTACTTAATTTGTTTTTTAATAGTTTTTGGTGTCATCGTCTTCTGAAATCATCATAAATGTTTAATAGGCAATATTATATGTGTAACTAAGCTTTACAATTTTCTCGTTGAGACACATCTAATGAGCCCACACTCGATGGGTTTACCAGCAGTTATTCAAGAGTTCCGTTATCAGGTCTATCATCTGACGAGCTCGATGGTACAATAAATCATTTTGATAAGTTATCATCGGAATGCATACATTTGCGAATATTCAAACTAAGACCGCTAGAAGTGATTTACTGTTCAAGTATTCCGATAGCTGGGTCATTTGCAGAAAATATGTACCTTTTGAAATTTTTTATATCCTATGAATTCATTCTTCATTAACAAAACTAAACCAACTTTTTTTAAACCATAAATTGCAACTTACCTTTCATACATTTTATGATAAAATACATCAACCATTTTTCAGATTAGCCAAAGTACATAAGTACATCTTTTATGGTAGATACTGTGTTAAATGTTACATTGCAATTAAATGGAAATAAAATTTAAAACTCACATTAAACGTACACTTTGTAAACAAGCATACTAATTAAAAGATTATATCCAAGATTCTTATCTTGGATATAATGAAAACATGCTGAAGACATGCTGGTCCTGCTCCATAGGACAATCTAAAGTCTAGACAAAATCAAACTGGTTGCTAATTTGATTGTAAAATTTATTCTTTGTTCTTTTTTTTGACATTGATTTACATTCTGTGATTACTTTAACTCACACCCTGACTTATTACTAGTATTTTTTTAAAATTTAAATCTTTTACTTTTACCATGTTTGTAAATACGCGAGCACCACGTATCTATTGATAATTAATTTATATGACATGGTTTCATTTTTAATTCTTTGACCTATTGTGGTATAGTAATTTTTTTTTTAGGTGCATCGTCTTCTCATAAAATATTATTATTATATAATTAATGTATGCAAAATATTGTAAAATATTTTAAAAGAGTAACGGTGGAGTTTCTTGCCCATTCTTCTCTATACGAAAACTACCTTCATCAATTCTATTATATTGTAATTGTTGACGTTCAAAAGTGCCTTTTATTTGCCTATTTGAAATAAATGCTTTGACTTTGAACGAACTCATCATACGCCCCATTTCCCCAACATTATCACTGTGTCAAAATGTACAGATGGAAAGACCATCCAATTTGAAAATGGACCGCACTGCAGTACCAGTAACAACATCAGCAATAAAAGAAGAGAAAATTAAATTATGTATTCGTATGTTAAAAAATGTGTAAAGGGTGCACCCGCGGATGGTTGGTGGTCTCTGTGGACAGCGTAAAATAATACATACGCATTGAAATCTTTGATGCAAAGAATTCAATGTGTCTAAATTAGGTGAGTGTAAGGCTGTATAATATGCTCAACATACTGTTGAAAATGTATTTAGTGATGATCGTTACAGGTGTGTGATTTGAGTAAAAGCAGTTTAGTTAAGGTTATATTAAAATAATAAATATTTTATTTATATATAACTTGTTTATAGTTATAATCAAGCAAATCGAAAGGTAAAGAAAAATGTAATTAATTATATGTATTTACATGGACAATAAACAGTTTAACTAATGTCTGTTTGAATAGATGATCAATTAATAAAATGATGATGAAATTATTTGAATAGGTACATGGATATTTTGGTATTCTAGAATGATACCTTATCCGAATATACCTACCTATTCAAATGTACCTGTAAATAGTAAGTAGTTTGTATTTGAATAAACGAAATAATATTATTTTGAATACATGATTTTGAAGATCTCCTCTGATCTTGAAACCCCATTTATCACCTACTGGATTGCCGTCCCATCGGACTATAAGAGAAAAGAAACAGAGAGTGCATCTGTGTTTTCGCACACACTCGTGCAATAATACATAATATCTCCTGCGTACCTGGCTAATCTCCGTTGAGATTGGCCACCGTGACCGAAACCGGTCGCGTGGCTATTATCCACTTTCAACTACTTTTGAATAACTTGATTCTGATTAAATATAATAGTTGTGACCGACCCGGACGACAGCTTCACGGTAGCGACCACGTGCTATGAAAAGGATGATGTATACGATTTCGGAAGAGCATGGATGGGTGATGGATTACTCACTGCGAAATGTGAGTTGCAAACTTACGGTAGTATTTATTACTTGGAACTCATAATATACAGAGTTTACTTGTCCAAAGTAATAACAACATAGTCTAAAGATTTATTGTCCCTTTACCAAGCTAAGTAATTCCCATTCAATGAAAAGGTGTAAAAATAGTGTTAATTATTATTAATTAAAATTCGAATCTATAGATTCGATATGGAAGGATCACCGCAAGCTTCTGAACCCAGCGTTCAGTCAGATACTCCTGGACACATTCATGGGCGTCTTCAACAGCCAGTCCAGGAAGCTGGTGAAAGACCTTGAGAAGAAGGTTGGAATAGGACTCTTTGACCACTGGACATACGTTCAAAATAACGCTTTGGAAACTTTATGCTGTAAGTCTACCATTTATCTGACTTTTTATGAATACACATATTTCCCTCATCAACCCCAACGCATTGAGTCATAACCATTGATCGTTCATTGATTCCAGTGACAGCGCTAGGAGTAGACTTCACAGACTCGAACCTCAAAAGTGAGTACATGGAAGCGACAGAACTGGCCTTCGACACAATGATAGAACGGTTCATGAAGTTCTGGTGGCACAGCCCCTACACCTTCGCATGGAGCAGCCTCAAGAGGCAGCAGGATGCTTGTCTGAAGATACTGCACAATATGTCAAATACGGTGAGGATACCGAGATTTCTTTAGATGTTTCAATGCCTAAAAATTGCAGTGCGGAAGTAAAGTGGTCGTTCAATAAAGCATAATATTTATATAGCTTAATGAGTTTCACTTGGGAGCATTATACGGTGAGGATATATGTAGATATGTGTATAGTTCTGTATATTTAAGAAATGGTTAGTTAGAAGCTTTAAATGCATAAGTTATCCTATCGCGTGATCACTACCTCCTGCATCCTGATTATGTATGATTGCAGGTTCTGCAAAAGAGAAAAGCTGAGTTTAATGGGAATAATTCCGCAGAGAGGAGCATGATACCGGGTAAGACTTGATCATGCTGTTTTTTTTTTATGACTGATCCGTGGAATTTTATATACATGTTACTAAATAGCTTTAAATTATTCGTAGGAACGAAATTCAAAGCCTTCTTAGACCTCCTCCTTGAGCTGTCAGTTGAGAAGGAACTGTTTAGCGACAGAGAGATCAGAGAGCATCTGGACACTATAATTATCGCCGGCCATGACACTTCAGCGAGAGTGCTTATGTTCACCATGATATTGTTGGGGTCTCACCTTGAAGTCCAGGAAAGAGTATTTGCTGAGTAAGTACCTACTCGACCAGTTATTATTTATATTTAATTCAACTGTTACTGATTTGCTACATGGCATGACCACGTGTGAGTCAGTACAATAAACACAGTTCATTAAGGCGAAAGCGCCAGGGTACCTAGCCAGCGAAATTCGAATTTTCTTACGTTTTTTGCAATTTGCTGGTCAGTATTAAGTTGTTCGTTGATTAAATTAAGATTTGCGACCGTAACAAATATGTATTTACAGATTTATAATCATTAAAGTCATCAACACAACTCTCTAAGACCAAGTAATTCTACTGAATGACTATTTCATGAAATCTTGACATTTAGGATTATACTAACTTAAGAAGTTGTATATTCTAATGATTATAATTCTGTAAATACATATTTGTTACAGTCGCGAATCATATTTTAATCAATGTACACCCAGACACTGAGCTGCAAATTGCAAAAATCGTAAGAAAATTTGAATTTCGCGGGCTACCTCAGTGCTTCCCCCTTAAGTTCAAACAATTGTGTGATATCGGAACGTAGCAGTATCTCTGGATGATGTTCATAGATGTTGCTCTCTCGCTCTCTCGCGACCGATCAGCCATGTTATAAAAACTTAAAATAATACTTTGGAAAATAAATACTTTAATTAATAGAAGTGTTTATCTTAGTAGGTACATAACGAATTGGTTTCATAAAGTCAGAATAAGTACGGACATGATTTTTATTTACACAATAATTTAAGGATACAAGAGGTCCTGGGAGAAGACAGAGACGTGGAGAAAATGGACATATCGAAGCTGGTGTACTTGGAGGCTGTTCTGAAGGAGAGCATGAGGCTCTTCCCCATTGCGCCACTCATAGCCAGGAAACTTGATAGAGATGTAAAACTAAGTAAGTTGATACAATAAGGCATGATATTGGACTGATATTAACTAGATAGCTATTGTCAGTCCAATATCATGCCTGATCTGAACATTACAGAAGAAGATTACAGAAGCTATCTGTTTCCTTCAGATCAGACTTTGTTCTAAAGACTCGAAGGCCACCTACCTACCTACCTAGTAACCTACCACCTAGACCACTACCTACCTAGTTACCTACTTAGTAACTTATAATACCTGGTACATTTCGATGCAAGTGTGCAAAGTTTGTTTATGTATACTACATGTGTGAGTAGGTACTATAAATATTGTCTCTATTTTAAAGCTACGATTTACTGAGTACGTCTTTGATTAACTAACTAACTCAGTAAGGGAAAAAAAGGCGTAGAAAAGACTTTTGAAACAAAACCATCCCGCGAGTTGAGAAGCATAATGTACACAGGCTCTATGTTCTATGTTATGGGTTTGGTTCCGCACTTAGTCCTTCAAGTGGACCATTGCGCGTGGGCCATGGCGGCCGTCGGTGGTTATTCCAACCAGCCCACCTCCCTCCAGATGCTGATTAAGTCTCCTGGTCTGTTGAGAACATCTCTGTGTCCCGAGGGTTTCTGACCTAATCTGGGTGACGCCTGTGCACTTATAGAGCATATGCGCAACGGTTTCATCAGCCTCCATGCAAGCCCTGCACAGGGGACTATTATTATTTCGTTTATTCATCTATTTACTTACCTAATTACATTTTTAAATATTTCTTAAAATCTATACATATAATAAATCTGTAGACGAGGCGTTTCTGTACATTGAAAATATTAAACAAAAAAATTGTTGGGGTGTTATAGGATAACCAACAGATGTCATTTCATCAATTTTTAGAATTTTTGTCTGTTTGTCGGTTTGTCTGTTTGTCTGTTTGGATGTGACAAAATTTGATTTGAACAGGTGCAACGTAAAAAGTACCAAACCAATATGGTTAATTTTTATACTCAAATATAGTGTAGAACTCGGAGTAGTGTTTAGTTTTTGTTTCATCGCAATCGGTTCACTGTATCAAAAGATATAATCAATTTAAAGTATTCTACAACAACTTTCATTACGTAAGTTGGATACACGTAATGACATCTATTGGCGCTTTATAGTACTAACGAAAACATAATTATTGTGTTTATAACATTATTATGTGAATAATCACGTCATGCAGGCTTACCTATAAGATGACTATCACAGTCACTTCTGCCTGTGTTATTTGAAAAAGTAATGATAATGATTACATAATGTTGGTTGATTAGTGGCGCTAAAAGAATTTCAAATAAAAAGTGAGGATAATGTAAGATAATATTATGTGATGTGGTGTTCTGAGTGATAAAGATTGCAATGATAAATGATAAATGATTTTATTTTTGTAAGTAGGTTTGTACACGTCAATCATGTTTTTTTTTTAAACTAGATGAAGTCGGCGTTTCCTATCTGACTACTCTGAGAAGAAAGGCCGAAACAAACACACACACGGGCAACTTTATGTAGGAGCTCTTTCGAGGGGCAAGCAACCTTTCTAACATTGTTAACAGAGAAGCATTTTCTTAGTGACATAAGGTTTTAAGATCATATCATAGTTTCATAGTTTTTGCCTTTTTTCTCGAATTTTTTAAAATTTCTTTACCATGATAACGCTTCAACGCACACCTCCAGATGGGCTGTTGATTTATTGAGTATAGGTTCGGCAGATGCACACCCTTTTTTTTTGTTTTCGGGGTGGAAAATCTTCATGGATGTTCGCCGCCCTGGGGCGGGCGGCGAGGTCTGTCAGGCTCTTACTGACTAAAAATCACCCCAGTGTTCCGTCTCACACCTACGCCGGGGGTTGCGGGACCGTACGATCCTTCCGCAACCCCCGACTGGTGACGGCAAAGAGGGGCGCGCGTGGGACACTACGCGCCGCCAGCTCAAGTCCTGATGTGTTGGCGGTGACAGACGTCCCCGAATTCGTCGCCCCTGGACCCGTTTAGTGGGCTGGAAGAGGGCATTGTCCGCCCTCCGCCGACGCCCGATGCGCCTACTGCGGGCCGGGTGAGGTGAGGTGAGGTGAGGTGATCTCCCTCTCCCTTTCCACAGCCTTTCGAGACGACCGTTTCGCAGAAGGAAACCACCGCGTCCCAGGACTCTTCGCTGCCGTCGACTCGACTACGGCCGGCAGCGATACGTCAAGGTGCACACCCAATACAAGTAGCACTGCCATGTCGTAAAAAGGTATTGTAAATTATGTCTTCGAGACAATAACTAAATTTTTTGCCTTTGTCTTGGTTAAAACCATATCGACCCCTTTTTTTTTCGGATGGGAAATCATCAAATGACCCCTCCCGCTCTGGGTGGAGCGGAAGGGAGTGTCAGACTCTTACTGACTAAAACCCAGCTACCCATTACTCTCCGCTCGCAGGCCCGCGCCTACGGTGGCCGGGAGTCGTCACGCGGCTCCCGACGCCCGGAGCGTCTCCCACGGTGGCTGGGACGGGAGGCTCTCTCCCTGAGCCATCCCGCCACCTCCTTTGCTAGCATGACTGCTTCGCAGAAGGAGGTGACTGCCTCCCACTCCCTCTCGCCCCGGACCATGACTCGCACCAGGGCCGGACGCGAGAGGTCGCCGCCGCAGCCGATCGCCTCTACGAGGACACGGCGGTGCTCCGCACAAGCGGGGCAGACCTCCACCGTGTGCTCCACCGTGTCCTCTGGGCGATCCTAGCAATGGTGACACCCGGGCGTTTCCTCCCGCCTGATGATGTGCAGGAACCTCCCGAAACTTCCGTGTCCGGTGAGGACCTGCGTCAGGCGGTAGGTGAGAGCGCCGTGGCGCCTCTCTAGCCACTCCTTAAAGAGGGGTCTTATCGCCGCTATCGCGGCGTGCCCTGCGCTGGGTAGCGACAGTCGCTCTTTCCATGCCGCCATGAGATCGCGCCGGAGATCTGTCCGCTCCGCACCGATTTGCCGCGGAAGCGAATCTTCCCCCCGGCGTAGTGCGTAGTTAGCAAATGTGGGCACAGGTTTACAAAATAAGTTAAGAAAAACTTCAAACTACTTTTCAGATAAACTTCAGTAGGTACGATTTAAGAGTAACACCATTGATGTATTCTTCTTTTTATCTTCTAGATATCTCGACGCTATGATAAAGTCTTAATATTGGTATGTAAGATATCTACAATACCAAGTTAAGAATTTCTAAATTTATCGCAGAGCGGCAGAGAAGAAGACAAGACTTATAAAAACTAACTTCAAACTTCACCTACTAATCTCAGATATACTTTAGATAAAATGGTGGTATGATTTTACGATTTATTCCGGTCTAACTTAGAATTCTAAAACAAATGCAAAATAAAATGGACATAATATGGCTATTTGGTCAGACAATCAGCCTCGAGCAGGCGCTTTCATTTTTATTTATCCTCAAAAATCAAAGTGACACTTCGTCGCATTGTCATTATGAACCCTGAAGACGCAGTGACTGCTGTGCAGTCGAAAGGGCTATGGTTGAGAACCCCAGGCAAGGGAAGCGTTACCAGACAAGATCGGAAGATTCTTCCTTTTACACCTTTCCTAAGCGACACATTATTGTGTTCCGACATCCACGCGAACGAAGTCGCGGGCACAGCTAGTATAAAATAAGTATAAAATGATTTAAAAATATAAAAAAATACTTATCCGCCGGTGTCGGGAGTTCTTCCTTCTCCATAAAACTGTCCAGTAGGTGGCCCCGGTGGTTCCGGCGTCCAACTCCAAATTGCCCCACTCGCAGCTCATCATGGTTTCGTTTACCCAGTTTCGCGTTAAAGTCCCCCATGACAACGGTAAAGTGAGTTTTAGAGCCATGCATGGCTCTGGAAATATCCTCATACATGGTCTCTACCTCATCGTCGGGGCGTGACGAGGTCGATTCGTAAACCTGTACGACCTTCAGCGAATACCTTTCGGATATTCTGAGTTTATGGTACGCCACCCTGGTCGACACCATAGACTACTATTACAATACTAGAGAGTCGACACACTCATGATCTTCACAACGTTGCTCACAAGGGACTTATGGACGATAACCCCGACACCACCTTAGGACTGGTGGTTGCCCTCCCGGAATTAGAGCAAGTTTCCGGATTTGAGGATTATCGAGCCCTCCCCCTCTCTTCAGACTTCAGATAACCCCACTATACTCCATCGTACCCTGCTCGATTCTTCCTCGAGTTCGGTGATCTTCTCGTCGGTCCGTGTTGTATGTTGGCAGGTCCAGTTTTCGATGATTGTGGTAGCCAGATCTCTTCAAGGAATTCTTAGCACCCCTTGCCTCACCGTGGCCTTGACCGCTACCGTAGCCAAGGGTAGGCGGGCCGCCAGGTACTAGGGGCCAAGTGTTTTTTGTGCTTGTCATTCTTGGGTTTGCCACAATCGCCACGCTTGGCAGGTGGGTTGGCGATCGCAGTATGGTATGGTGGTGGAATGCATGGAGAACGCTGCTTCCCATTCTCCGGTACGACCCTTAGTCGCCTTTTACGACACCCACGGGAAGTATGGGGTGGTACTATTCATTAAGTCCGGCAGCACACAGACTTAAAACTTAAATAAGCGTATGTGATAGCAATAGCTTGCCCAGAACAACACTCTTAAGCCTGTCTCAAATAAGTATGAAAACCGGTATCTTCGAGATTGACGTTCCCAAACTTCCGCCCAGAATATATGAATTTGCGCGTGAAGCACCTTACCTAGCGCCTCCCTGTTTCAGAGAACTGCACCCTCTCAGCCGGTCGGAGCTGCTTCATATTTCTGTTCGGGATCCACAAGCATCCGATCTGGGGACTAGATGCGCACGAGTTCAAGCCTGAACGCTGGCTGGAACCTGGCAAGTTGCCTGATAACCCTAAGGCTTTTGCTGCCTTTGGTTTAGGCAAACGTCAGTGTATTGGTAAGGGTCCATCGCAAAAGTATCGGCTCTCCAAGCACTCCTATGGAAAACTCGCTTGAGAATATTGTTTGTTAAGGCAAACACTTGTGCAGTAGCGGATTGTAACTTTGAAACGAATAGATTGATTGGTTATTTATTTTATTCAGGTAAAGTCTACGCCCTGATGTCGTTGAAGACGACCTTCGCTCACGTGGTGCGGCGCTACAGGATCAAGGCTGATTGTACTAAGCTGCGGCTCAAAATGGATGCTTTACTGAAGCCAGATGCAGGACATCACATCAGCATTGAGAGGAGAACGTAGAATAGAATAAGACTATGGAACTATGGACCTTTTTATTATAACTTTAGTCACATTTGTGGATTTCTGAGGCCTTGACGCATCATTGATAGTATTTCGTAGTAATTTGGAACTTAACGTAAAGTATACTCTGCAGTAAGTCTAGAAGTCTGGTATCAAAAGGGAGGTGGGATCAATTCTCGTGATTTTAAGAACGTTCACAGTCTGATCTCGGTCTCAATCTGTAAAAAATACCTCTAATTTCTCTACATATTTGACAATTTTTTTAAATTTATTGTCTAAACCTTGTTTACTAGTGGTGAACGATTAGATTTTGAACGTTTTTAATTACGGGAATTGGCCTTCACTTCATGTGGCTCCCGGTAGTGGTGCCCGGTACTAAATTTCTCGTATTTTGGTGTTAAGTACGGCCTGATCTTCAGGTCTTCAATGATAAGCTCTGTTCTTGCCAAAGTCTGTCCATGGATGGGTGACCGTTTTCTTAATATATCCAGGGGAGCAAACTTGTATAATAAACACTCGTATGTATAGAGAAGTAGTAGTCACACTAGAAATATTAAAATTATTTATGATTACTGTTGTGAAATTATTTTTAGCATTACAACATTTTCAGCCGTTCCACTATTCAGGCGTCCCATAAAGCCTAGGCGAAAAAACATGGAATGGAGGTGGATTTTTGTCCCATACAAGTTTGGCCCAGAAATGGACACAATTAAAACAAAATGTATTATGAAGCCCTTTCATTTGATATTCATATTGTAGGAGTGCATCAAAAATAACTAGTCCGCCATCTTGCGTGTTCCGCCATGTTGCTTGTAAAAAAATGAAAAGACAAAAGAAAATTAACCCACTTAGTCTTCACATTCACAATTATTAAAATAATATTATACTTTACAAAGTAAATATTCATGTCATTGTACACATGCAATAGAAACAGTAAACTTAAGTAGCCCTGAAGACCGTATTTGAAAAACTATTCTGAATTCTAGGGCGACTTGAATGTATAATGATAATATGTTACGGCTAATAGCCGAAGGCTACACACTAGTTTTAACCAAATCCAACCTCGGGGTGTCCTTAGCTCGCTCTTGCATCCTACGTCCTATTTCTGTGGGTAACCTAACCAAACCTAACCTCGGGGTGTCCTTAGCTCGCTCTTGCATCCTACGTCGCCTCCCGAAGTACACACGAACCGCATGTGGCCGGCTGCATCGAGTTGTACCCGGCTAAAACTAGGTGTAGCCGTAGTTGTACTCCATTTAGATAACCTAAATTCTGAAAGACGTAATATTATAGTTGCTGGTGACATCAATATCAACTTAAGACCTAAACACACTGAACAAACATATGAATTTAAAAACAGAACATCATACCTGGATATGTTATCGGGGCATGGCATTCTCTCTGGTCACATCTTAATTACAAGGGAAACCAATTGTCTTGATCACTTCATGTTAAAAATAAATAGGAAACGGCATTCTGCTTTTATTGCTATCCTACAAAGTACTATCACAGACCACCGTACAACCTTTCTAGCGTTATCTAAAACAAAACATTACCAACCTACACCAACAACTACTACCAAAATTGATTTTGAAAGTGCCTTACAATATTTAAAAGAAAAAAAACTATCGACATTACTTTTTTGTGAAAACCCTAATTACATAACAGAATGTTTAACACAAGGTCTTATTGAGATCCCAGGGCGCCCTGCGGACTCTCCGTCCGCATACCGGCCCATCGTGCTGCTCGACGAGGTCGGCAAGCTCTTTGAGAGAGTGATTGTGGGCCGCCTCGTCGGGCACCTGGTGAGGACGGGGCCGGATCTTGCGGACAGCCAGTTTGGTTTCCGCAAGGGGCGCTCGACGGTGGACGCCATCATGCGCGTGAGAGCCCTCACGACGGGGGACGCGGTGTCCCAGGGTGGGGTCGTCGTAGCGGTGTCACTCGACATCGCCAACGCGTTCAATACCCTGCCCTGGAGCTGCATAGTGGAGGCACTCCGGTATCACCGGGTGCCGCCCTACCTCCGTCGAATAGTCGAGGCGTATCTGACGGACAGAGCCGTCAGCTACCCCGGTCGCGATGGGGAGTGGAACCGGCGAGAGATGTCGTGCGGTGTCCCGCAGGGATCGGTCGTGGGGCCGTTCCTGTGGGACATCGGCTACGACTGGGTGCTGCGGGCCGACCTCCCTGATGGCGTCAGCGTGGTTTGCTACGCTGATTACTTTCGTAGGGAGATGGCCTGAAACACAGGTTTAAATAAACCTAGATGAGGCAACGCACTAGATTACCTTCAGAGTTTTATTGTTGGCTGTAATCTCACATTTCTCATACCATAGTCTATCCAGATTTTTATAATCCTATTATAGGCCTAGATTAATATAATACTAATGAACCTTATGTACACTTTTTGTAAACTTATTATTATTTCAATAAATATTTTATTATTATATTATTATTGCCAGGATCGCCCAGAGGACACGGTGGCGGTCTGCCCCGCTTGGGCGGAGCACCGCCGTGTCCTCGTAGAGGCGATCGGCAGCGTCGGCGACCTCTCGCGCCCGGCCCTGGTGCAAGCCATGGTCCGGGGCGAGAGGGATTGGGAGGCAGTCACCTCCTTCTGCGAAGCAGTCATGCTAGCGAAGGAGGTGGCGGGACGGCTCATTTGATGATTTCCCATCCGCAAAAAAAAAAAAAAAAAAAGGTCTTATTGAGTCACTAACAATAAAATACTACTATTCACAACATCCCTAAAAGTAAACGAATAATTAAGCCCTGGATCACTGAAGGCATACTAAGATGTATAAAAAATCGTAATAAGCTCCAAAAACAATCCCGAGACGATCCCCATAATGAAATAATAAAAATCACATTTGCTCGTTACAGAAATAATTGCAATAACCTTATAAAAAAACTAAAAAGAAAATATGAAAGAAACCTTATTAATAAATCGTTAAACAACAACAAACTTCTCTGGAAAAACCTGAAAACCATCACATATACAAATAAATCTACTAGAACTAATTCTGAATTAACAAATCTAAAAGCATCACCTACGGAATCAGCAAATTTCATTAATAAATATTTCGCAAATATTGGTAACCAACTGGCAAATGACATTCAACAAACCGTAACCCAGAATGACTTGAATCTATATCTACGTTCCTTACCTAGCCTCTCTAAATCTTTTGTTCTGCTGGATACAGATGACAATGAAATAAATGGTTTATTAAACTCCCTAAAATCAGACAGTGCCCCAGGATGGGATAATATCTCCACTAGTTATCTTAAACACGTTAAACATGAAATAATTCCAATCATAACGCATCTAGCTAATCTTTGTTTTAATCAAGGCACCTTTCCTAACTCTTTAAAGAAATCAATAATAACCCCCATACACATTTCGATTATTCCCTTTATAGCAAAAAACTTTTAAACTCCAGATTATTAAGCTATCTTCAAACCAACAACATTTTATCCCCATCTCAATTTGGCTTTCGACGCGGTATTTCTACAGAAGACGCTATCACGTCTTTAACTTCAGTATTAACAAAAGAACTCTACAAGGGTACTAGGTGCTTATCAGTTTTTATAGACCTAAAAAAGGCCTTCGACACGGTCTCTATTCCCATCCTTGTCCAAAAATTAGAAAGAATAGGTATTAGAGATAAGCAACATCTATTTTTTCTGATTACTTGACAAATAGAAAACAGAAGGTTAAGCTAGATGGTTTTGTCAGCGAGGACGTCGACATAACATGCGGCGTACCCCAGGGTAGCGTTTTGGGTCCTACGCTATTTTTAATATATTTAAACGACTTATGTAATATGACTATCAATAAAGCAAAAATATGTTCGTATGCCGACGACACCGCAATCGTCTTCACTGGCTCTAACTGGGCTGAAGCTAAAACCAACGCAGAAAAAGGTATGCTAAAAGTGGCTGCATGGCTAAAAACAAATCTCCTTACGTTAAACACGAGCAAAACTAACTATATCTGCTTCTCAATATATAAAAATGTCCAACCAGAACCTAATTTCAATATTAAAATACATGAGTGTAAGAGGACGGTTGACTGCGACTGCAATTGTCCAACCATCAGTAAAGTTAACCACGTTAAGTACCTAGGTATAATGTTGGACCAAAGCCTGTCCTGGTATTCTCAGATTCAACAAATTACTGCGAGAGTACGAAAATTTATTTGGATTTTTAAAACATTGAGACACATATTTCCAAGGAGCGGCTTAGCCAAAAAATCTTATAAATAAAGTGTATATCTCGCTAGTTCAATCTATAATAATATACTGCATTTCCATTTGGGGGGGCGCCCGTAAAACACGCTTCATTGATGTTGAAAGAGCGCAACGGACTTTAATAAAAGTAATGTACTTCAAAAAAAGAACCTTTCCCACCCATGAGCTATACTAAATAAGTATTTTATTATCAGTTAGAAAATTATATATTATACACATAGTATTAAAAAAATATAAAACCCTACCCTTAGATCCTAATGTATTAGCTAGAAGAAGGAAATACGACATTGCTTCCACCCCTTAATAGGTAATAGGTACTACGGGCTGGTATCCGCAACTCCACGTCAATGTCAGTGGGAAAATCGATTATTCGATCCACCCCAGCTCCTCAAGGAAGGCCAGCAACGCCTTTATGTTACTGACCGTCTCACGTAGGGTACCTGGGTTACCGAAGTACTTTGCCCTGTACGTGGCGACCACCGGGCAGTTTAGAAGCACATGTGCCGCTGTCTCGTCGTCCTCCATACAGGCCCTGCACAGCGGACTGTCTGTTACTCCTATGACAAAGAGGTGTTTATTGAATGACCCGTGGCCAGTTAAAGCTGCGGTAACTATACGCAGCTTTTGCTTAGTTAGACGGAAAACCTGTTTCGTGAGGCGGCCATCCAGTGTGGGAATTGCTTCCCTAGCCTGCCTGCATTCGCCTTGGTCCGTCCATAGTTTGCTATGTTGGTCTCTAGTGCGTTTCCTTACCAGAGTGCGTATGTACCCGAAGGGGAGTGGCGCGATGGGCTCTGGTCCCACTGGTGCCATGCTCGACCCTCTTCTGGCTAGTTCGTCGGCTGCATCGTTGCCTAGCGAGCCGCTGTGTCCTTTGATCCATTGAATGGTTATATTATTGAGGTTACCCACCTGGTTGAGGCGCTGGTGACACTCGTATATTAGCCCAGAGTCAGCAGTGTAACTGTTCAGCGCTTGCAGAACAGCCATGCTGTCTGAGAGTATGCGGATTGAGTGTTCCTTTACTTCCCTGGCCATAATGGCTGAAGCGGCTAAAGAGATGCCCAAGCATTCGGCCTGGAACACTGTGTTATGGACCCCCAGTGGTGTGGCTATATGTATGTTGAAATCCTCCGAGAAGATTCCAGCACCTGTGCCACTATCTGTTTTGGATCAATCCGTAAAGATACGCAGCTCTGTAGGGCACAGCCCCTCACATCGGCGATCCTCGTGAAGCTGGATCTTGTATTTTTTATTAAACATAAATTGTTTAGGAACACGGTCGTTTATAGCTGCTTCCACCCCTTTTGTAAAAACAGAATTTGCAAATATACAGTACGATAAACGCTCGTCTTTCTTATATAATAAAATAAATAAACAAATTGATATACATACTAAACCGTTTAAAGAATGCAAATCATTGCTGATTAAGTGGATAAATGAGTTATGCTATGATGAAGTAGAGAATCTCCTAGTAAATATAAGGTAAAACCGATTCCGCATAAAATAACTACACACACACACACACACACACACACACACACACTACACACGCACACACGCTTAAATACACACACATATTTACCAACAGACTAATAGTAATAAGTTATAATTAATACATAAACCTTTGTTTCGTTGCATGTTACGCTAATTACCCGATATAAAAGAGCGGCGCCTCCTGGCACAGGCATTTATATGCCTAAAAGGAGTCGCCACCAACTGTATACTGTACAACGTGTATTATCGAAATGAAACATTTTTGATTTTGATTTGATTGATTTTGAGTTGTACCCGACTAAAACTAGGTGTAGCTGCAGTTCGGCTATTAGCCGTGACATAATTATATACATTCTTTAGCAAAGTTTATCTTGGCCAATTAAAAGTTAAGATATTTCATAGATATAAGGCTGTTTAGTCAGATAATGAGCCTCGACCAGGCGCTTTGATTTTTATTTATTCTCAAAAATCAAAGTTACACTTCGTCGCATTGTCATAGCGAACCATGAAGACGCAGTGACTGCAGTCGAAAGGGCTGTGGTAGAGAACCTGGGTAACGCTTCCCACCGGGCAAGATTGGAAGATTCTTACTTTTCAATGATGGAGTGGTAATTACACCTTAACTAAGCGACACATTATTGTTTTCCGACATCCACGCGACCGACGTCGCAGGAACAACTAGTTTAAATAATAAGAATCATCAATTTGACTCTCTATAATTAATTATAATAATAATTAATATAATTAAATATAATTAATTATAATTAATTATAATTAATTATAAGTAAGAACTGGCCTCATTCATTATTTCATGAAATACTTAAGTCATTCAATAGAGCAATTTGTACTGAGAGAGTAAGTTGTATTGATAATAATTTAAATTGCTAACTGTACAACCCGTAACAATGCTAAACTACAACTTATAAGTCTACAAAAATAATGGCAACATGTTACTTGTACAATAATTTATTTACTCATTTTTGTTATTGTATGCAGAATGCATACATAGGTATCACAATAATTTTATAAACTTTTGTGACGATTTGTAGTTTAAAAATATAAAACTGTAAGTATGCCAAGACACATACAAATTGAAGAAAAGGACAACACCTCATTAATAACAAAATCGGAACAGTCACCTTAAACCTAAATAAAAATAAAATATAACATCTTGATTAGTCTGTCCTCGGTTCGAATATGTATGTACTTATTTATTTTTTATCTTTCCGTTTTAGAAAATAAAAATCATCTTATTTATACAGTCGACTCATTTAACACTCTACCTTTCTATAATATCGTCGCGAACACCGACTGAGGCTCCGCTGTCCGTCCGTCCGTCTGTCACAGGGCTGTATCTTTGTTTTTTTGTTTGTTTGTTTGAGATCTAATTTTATTTAATAGTAGCTGTGCCCGCGACTTCGTTCGCATGGATGTCGGAACACAATAATGTGTCGCTTAGGAAAGGTGTAAAAGGAAAAATCTTCCGATCTTGTCTGGTAACGCTTCCCTTGCCTGGGGTTCTCAACCATAGCCCTTTCGACTGCACAGCAGTCACTGCGTCTTCAGGGTTCATAATGACAATGCGACGAAGTGTCACTTTGATTTTTGAGGATAAATAAAAATGAAAGCGCCTGCTCGAGGCTGATTGTCTGACCAAATAGCCATATTATGTCCATTTTATTTTGCATTTGTTTTAGAATTCTAAGTTAGACCGGAATAAATCGTAAAATCATACCACCATTTTATCTAAAGTATATCTGAGATTAGTAGGTGAAGTTTGAAGTTAGTTTTTATAAGTCTTGTCTTCTTCTCTGCCGCTCTGCGATAAATTTAGAAATTCTTAACTTGGTATTGTAGATATCTTAAATACCAATATTAAGACTTTATCATAGCGTCGAGATATCTAGAAGATAAAAATAAGAATACACCAATGGTGTTACTCTTAAATCTTACCTACTGAAGTTTATCTGAAAAGTAGTTTGAAGTCTTTCTTAACTTATCCTGTAGACAGCGGCGATGAGACCCCTCTTTAAGGAGTGGCTAGAGAGGCGTCACGGCGCCCCCACCTACCGCCTGACGCAGGTCCTCACCGGACACAGAAGTTTCGGGAGGTTCCTGCACATCATCAGGCGGGAGGAAACGCCCGGGTGTCACCATTGCTAGGATCGCCCAGAGGACACGGTGGAGGTCTGCCCCGCTTGTGCGGAGCACCGCCGTGTCCTCGTAGAGTCGATCGGCAGCGGCGGTGACCTCTCGCGTCCGGCCCTGGTGCAAGCCATGGTCCGGGGCGAGAGGGAATGGGAGGCAGTCACCTCCTTCTGCGAAGCAGTCATGCTAGCAAAGGAGGTGGCGGGATGGCTCAGGGAGAGAGCCTCCCGTCCCAGCCACCCTGGGAGACGCTCCGGGCGTCGGGAGCCGCGTGACGACTCCCGGCCACCGTAGGCGCGGGCCTGCGGGCGGAGAGTAATGGGTAGCTGGGTTTTAGTCAGTAAGAGTCTGACACTCCCTTCCGCTCCACCCAGAGCGGGAGGGGTCATTTGATGATTTTCCATCCGAAAAAAAAAAGGGTCGATATGGTTTTAACCAAGACACAATGGCTAAAAATTTAGTTATTGTCTCGAAGACATAATTTACAATACCTTTTTACGACATTGCAGTGCTACTTATATTAGGTGTGCACCTTGACGTATCGCTGCCGGCCGTAGTCGAGTCGACGGCAGCGAAGAGTCCTGGGACGCGGTGGTTTCCTTCTGCGAAACGGTCGTCTCGCAGAAGGAGGCTGTGGAAAGGGAGAGGGAGATCTCATCCACTCATCCGGCCCGTAGTAGGCGCATCGGGCGTCGGCGGAGGGCGGACAACGCCCTCTTCCAGCCCCCCTAAACGGGTCCAGAGACGACGAATTCGGGGACGTCTGTCACCGCCAACACATCAGGACTTGAGCTGGCGGCGCGTAGTGTTCCACGCGCGCCCCTCTTTCCGCAACCCCCGACTGGTGACGTACCAGTCGGGGGTTGCGGAAGGATCGTACGGTCCCGCAACACCCGGCGTAGGTGTGAGACGGAACACTGGTGTGATTTTTAGTCAGAAAGAGCCTGACAGACCTCGCCGCCCGCCCCAGGGCGGCGGACATCCTTGAAGATTTTCCACCCCGGAAACAAAAAAAAAGGGTGTGCACCTGCCGAACCTATACTCAATAAATCAACAGCCCGTCTGGAGGTGTGCGTTGAAGCGTTATCATGGTAAAGAAATTTTTAAAAAATCGAGAAAAAAGGCAAAATACTATGAAAGTATGATAATTATGATCTTAAAACCTTATGTCACTAAAAAAATGCTTCTCTGTTAACATTGTTAGAAAGGTTCCTTGCCCCTCGAAAGAGCTCCTACATAAAGTTGCCCGTGTGTGTGTTTGTTTCGGCCTTTCTTCTCAGAGTAGTCAGATAGGAAACGCCGACTTCATCTAGTTTAAAAAAAAAACATGATTGACGTGTAAAAGTGTTTTACAAACCTACTTACAAAAATAAAATCATTTATCATTGCAATCTTTATCACTCAGAACACCACATCACATAATATTATCTTACATTATCCTCACTTTTTATTTGAAATTTTTTAGCGCCACTAATCAACCAACAATCGAAAGCGATTAACATTATATTATGTAATCATTATCATTACTTTTTCAAATAACACAGGCAGAAGTGACTGTGATAGTCATCTTATAGGTAAGCCTGCATGACGTGATTATTCACATAATAATGTTATAAACACAATAATTATGTTTTCGTTAGTACTATAAAGCGCCAATAGATGTCATTACGTGTATCCAACTTACGTAATGAAAGTTGTTGTAGAATACTTTAAATTGATTATATCTTTTGATACAGTGAAGCGATTGCGATGAAACCAAAACTAACTACTACTCCGAGTTCTACACTATATTTGAGTATAAAAATTAACCATATTGGTTTGGTACTTTTTACGTTAAACCTGTTCAAATCAAATTTTGTCACATCCAAACAGACAAACAGACAAACCGACAAACAGACAAAAATTCTAAAAATTGATGAAATGGCATCTGTTGGTTATCCTATAACTATTTTTTTTTTTAATATTTTCAATGTACAGAAACGCCTCGTCTACAGATTTATTATATGTATAGATTAACTGGCCGGAAATGCGGTGTTCAGTCTAAATTTTAATAATAATTGATACAAAAATTAAAAAAAGATAATAATTTCAGTTTTTCCCGAATGTTCCAATTTTCCGGGCAACTTTTTAAATTTTTCTTTCCATAAAAACCTTATTCGAACTATTACGAACATTTTAAAACAAAATATAGCCCATCAGTCTAGGCGTCTTGAGAACGCCTAGACCGATGGGCTATTTTTTTTTTTGATACGTTTGCCAACGAACAGTATTCCATATTTATTTATGTAGGTAAACATATCAACGTGTTGAATAGGTTCATGAAATTTGTCAAGTTTAGAGCAGTTAAGCGCAGTAGTTTAGTCAAACTTAATAGTTGCAACTTGCACTGGACATGGGACAACTTGCACTGGACATGGAACAACATTGCTTGACACTTAGCACGTCAGTTTTTGTTCAATATTGACCTAATTTTAGTGTATGTCTGGGGTCTCAGAATTATAAATACTGTCTAAACTATCAAATATCACTTTTATTCTTCTCATCTGTCATAAGTACTAAATAGTTTCTAATATAAAGCTTCCATTATCTTAAATTCTACGTCCTCCTCTCAATACTGATGAAATGTCCGTCGACTGGCTTCAGCAAGACATCAACTTTGAGCCGCATCTTGGTGTGGTCAGCCTTGATTCTGTACCGCCGCACCATGTGAACGAGGGTCGTCTTCATTGACATCATGGCGTAGGCTTTACCTGGAACAACATCAGTAGTTAAATTAATCTTATTTTGTTTTCTTGAATTTCTTAAAGAGCTCCAATCTGGCATTGAACACAGTGACATCCCATGAATAAATAATAAAAAAAAAATGGAATTTCACTCATTACTGGTCTATTTTTTTACACGAACCTGCAAAATGTACCACTACCAGAATTTTGAAGGATTTTTGTGGAAGCAAGTTTTGCTTAGGAGTGCTTTCGCTTTCCTTTTAAATTTAACTGTGAGATTGGTCCATACCAATACAGTGCCGTTTTCCAAAACTGAAGGCAGCAAACGCGTTGGGGTTACTAGGCAGTCTGCCAGGTTCCAGCCAGCGTTCAGGTTTGAACTCGTTTGCATCAGGACCCCAGTTCGGGCCCCTGTGGACCTCGTAAATAAACAAGATACAGGTCCGACCGGCTGAGAGGGTGTAGTTTTCTGAAACATAGATTATGTTAGAGAAGGAAAGGTTGAAGAAGATAAAGATGTAAGATCTGTAGGTTTTGACAATGACATTTATCATAATATTACATATTATACATGCCTGGAGACTCGTTTGGCCGAATTTAGATCCACCCGACAATCCATCTTCCCAGAGACGGTGGGATGAGCCGCTCTACAGAGTAGTACAGAACAATTTACTTGACATGTCTGCTAGGGCTGTGGTGTGGTCATAAGTGGGAGTCGGGTCTTTGGCTTCATGCACTACCGTCGTCGAACATAGGCACTTTGTTCAACGACACTACTACCCGCCTCCCTGCTTCCCTGCGACTTGGAGCTCCGAGGGTCCGAGTGCTCAAGGTTTGTTCAACGAAATCTCCAAACGGCTGGTTGACACATCACGTGACCAAAGGGCTGACTTTTAACTTGGCCAGAGGCTAAGCTTTGCCATACAACGTGGCAATACCGCCAGTCTCAAACGGAAGTTTTTGACGCCATATTTTAGTTTGTTAATAGGTTTAGTTAGGTTAAGTTATTATATATATTGTCTTAATAGTTTGTTAGTTAATTTAGTGAAGTTTATCCACTATACAAATAAATACAAAAACAAATGTCACTTATGCGTCGAAGTACTCACCCGCATTGCCACATTGAATGGCAATGCTAACGCTTTGGCCAAAGAACGAGCCAGCCCTTCAGCCACGTGAAGTGTGGATAAGCCGGCGAAAAATTTCCTTAAAAAGAAGTCGCGCACTCGGGCTCCATGAGCGCTTCGACCCCAAACGGCTCAAAACTATAGTTACCTTTAAGGTTACAGTCTTTGCGTCGCTTGAGGGTCTCAGTAGCTGCAACAGCGGCGCCAGCACGGCCCGCCGTGCGATACGATGACAAACGTACCGATACGATGACAAACGTACCGATACGATGACAAACGTACCGATACGTTGATAAACGCTAGACACCTTACGTTTAGAACAAAGTATTGACTTTCGTGATCTTAGAACATGAACTAGACTATAGCCCTAGTTGGATTGGTAGCAGTGTTGACTATCCAAGATCATGAACTTACTAAGTTTAACATCTTGATCAAGTCTCCTGGCTATAAGTGGCGCGATGGGGAAGAGCCTCATGCTCTCCTTGAGAACAGCTTCCAAGTACACCAGCTTCGACAAGTCCATCTTCTCCACGTCTCTGTCTACTCCCAGGATCTCTTGTATCCTGAAATGTAAATTAAAATCAATAATATGTACTTCACCTTTTAGGCTACTAGACCATTTTTACATGTGCGGAGCATGGTCAAGTCAGTTCAATTAGATACAAATAATGATTAGTCGAGTAGGTTCTTAGAATGAAAGAAAGAAAAATTATTTAATGCGACTCGTACAGGAAGATTACAAACTAAACTAAACACTGTCAAAATTATAAAATCAAATTATATTAAAAAAGTACCTAACAAAAAGAAAAACTGGCCAAGTGCGAGTCGGACTCGCACATGAAGGGTTCCGTACCACAAGGCAAAAACGCTGAAAAAAACACGTTTGTTGTATGGGAGCCCCCCTTAAATATTTATTTTATTTTAATTTTATTATTTATTATTAAAGTAAAAATACAACTGAGTATTTTGTGAATATTTCAAGTGCCTACCTGTTGCCATTATTGATATCGAGCAAAAAAGGGCAAAAAAATCGCTTTTGTTGTATGGGAGCCCCCCTTAAATATTTATTTTATTTTGTTTTTAGTATTTGTTGTTATAGCGGCAACAGAAATACATCATCTGTGAAAATTTCAACTGTCTAGCTACCGCGGTTCTTGAGATACAGCCTGGTGACAGACAGACGGACGGACGGACAGCGAAGTCTTAGTAATAGGGTTCCGTTTTTACCTTTTGGGTACGGAACCCTAAAAATTAAACAAAGTTCTATACGAGGCCATAGCATCTTATCTCAACATGATGATATTCTAATAGGGGTGCGACGTCACGGACAGTTACAGAAATAATAAAATAATGTAAAATAGCAGCAAATAAAATAAAATACTTATTATTTTTTTAATCCGCGCCAGACGTAACCTCATTACTTGTCTATGCTTTGATTGGCAGAGGCACTGTATGGCATTGCTGTGACCAGAAAAAGGTCGCACGCACTGACCCTCCAGGGAAAATAAATAAATACACTATACACGGTTGTCTAGTGGAATATTATTATAATGAATATACAATAAAAGTGGTACGTGGTAGTCAATTAACGACATAGATGAAATGGAGATAATTATAGAAATAAACGAAAAATGAGAGTGTTATAGAGTTAGGTAGGTACAAATTTTACAAGAAAAAAGTTACAAACAACGAAACAAAACATTGTGTAGGTCAGCAATAACAATTCGTCTAAAAAGATACTGCCAGTAAAAGTGTGGAATAAATAAGAACATTAATTTACTAACTAACATGTACCTATCGAATACAAAATAAACAAAAGATGCGAAACAAGATGTGCCTGTTCAGTGAACAATCGCTGCCAAACGCTCGGACCGCCATTGCTAACTGCGTGCACAATACATCAAGGAGGGTAGGATTAAATTTTGGTATCTTTTTGAAGCTGCAGTAAATGCTGTACGCGCGTGTGTGTGTGCTGTGTGTGTGTGTGTGCTGTGTGTGTGTGTGTGTGTGTGCTGTATAGCACTTACTCAGCAAATACTTTTTCCTGGGCTTCAGGGTGAGACCCCAACAATGTCATGATGAACGTGAGCTCATTAGCCGAAGTGTCATGGCCGGCAACGAGTATAGTGTCCACATGCTCTCTGATCTCTTGGTCGGTAAACGCTCCCTTTTCAATAGACAGCTCAAGGATGAGGTCCATGAAAGGTTTGAATTTGGATCCTAAAAGAAAGAAATAAAATATTTTAGGAAATCTCGTTGATGTCATAAGAAAGGGCGTGTAAAGAAACTTTACCTGGTATTATACTCCTTTCAGCGCACCTATTTCCATTTAACTTAGATTTACTATTTTGAAGGACCTGCAACAATTGTTGTTACATGGATTACTTAACATCGTTGTAACATGCAAAGCAACCAATACTCTAGGCCTAACTTAATTAATTACTTCGTTCGAAATAGTAAACTGGGAGTGCATTGCTGCTTTACGATAGCATAGCTATAATCTTTTATTTAAATGATAAATTGACAATGACAATCACTAAAATCTTATTTGAAATATTCCTATTAATAAATTAAATAATTTTAATAAATTATATAATTTTTAATAAATGACATAATAATGAATGAATTAATGCAACTGTGATTCCAAACAAACGTCTTCAGTACAATGCTTGAAATATATAAATTGTTAAGGGGGCCTGGTGAGCTGACTTACAGATTTGTAAAAAAACTTGGTTTAGGCACCAGTCTTCCACAAATTAAGTACAAGATTGTATCTGTAGACTATTTTAACTTTAAGCTGTAATTTGTGGTCAGAAAAATAAAATCTATTCTATTCTAATGATTTTATTTCTGTAAGTAGGTTTGTACAAACACTTTTACACGTCAATCATATTTTAAAAAGTGGATGAGGTCGGCGTTTCCTGACTACTCTGAGAAGAAATGCCGAAATAAACTCGGAGGTCACAGTCCAGACATAATCTTGGTCAGATCATGTGCAGACCATGTAGATTGATGTCTGAAATGGTCTTTTGAGTAATGACCATACAGATTTAAGTGGACATGTCCAGTCAGTGCACATATTTGTCATTAATCGTGTCATTTGTGCCCAGAACTTAAGAACGACTCGACGAACAGAAAAGACATTTGGGTAGGCCGCATAAAGTACTCCAACTGCTAGATTATCATAAAAAATTGTGAAGGAGAAAAAAATATGACCCACCACTTAAAATTATATCATACTTCACAAGGTAAACAGAAACAGTTCAGAAATAGTTTCTTCATGTCATTGTGTATATAATAATCATCTAATGCCCAACCTTCTACAAAGTATTAGAAAACTTAAAAAAAAAGATGAATGAAATCGGTAAAGTCGTTCTCAAGTTATGGCGTGACCACGCGAAATAGGGATTCATTTTTATATATACCTATATAGATATATATTTTTAACCGACTTCAAAAAAGGAGGAGGTTTCTCAATTCGACCGTATATTTTTTTTTATTATTCTCTCTGTTCTGTTAGTTTTTTTTCCAAGGTCTGGCAGTTTGAGTATATTATGTGGCCTACCCAAATTTTTTTTCATTAAATGTCCTTTCTTTGGTATTGTTCGTCAAATCGTTGAGCTCCTTAAGTCTTGAGTTGAGCTGCACGATTTCTGACAAATGCGTGCACTGACTGGACAGGTCCTCTCAATCTGTCTGGTTCTTTCCTCAAAAGACCACCTCAGCCATCGATCTACATGTTCTTCATATAACCTGACCAAGATTATGTCTGGACTTTAAAAGAGACTGTGACCTCTGAGTTTGTTTCGGCCTTTCTTCTCAGAGTAGTCAGATAGGAAACGCCGACTTCATCTAGTTTTAAAAAAACATGATTGACGTGTAAAAGCGTTTGTACAAACCTTCTTACAAAAATAAAACCATTTATCATTTATGGAAGGGAAGAAAGCTAACCTGCACCGACCTCAACTAATTTGATGTAAGGCAGGACCAGATTAATTTTGGTTGGTAGAGGGTATTTTTCCCTTCACTGGACGAATAGTAGGACTATAAAGCGCTATCTCCTTACCGTGTTCGACATATTGTGCAATATCTCCAAACAAGCATCCTGTTTCTTCTTGAGTTTGCTAAATTGGAAGGTGTAGGCAGTATGCCACCAGGGCTTTACAAACCGTTCCACAAACGTTTTTAAGAGTAACTCCACGGCTTCTACGTACTTGCTGTTGAGGTTTGAGTCTGTATAATCTACTCCTAACGCTGTCACTGAAAACAATGACAACGTGCTATTAATTATTACCTGACGCGTTGATT
The DNA here is from genome assembly GCA_948474745.1 of Oligia latruncula. Lineage (NCBI taxonomy): Eukaryota > Metazoa > Arthropoda > Insecta > Lepidoptera > Noctuidae > Oligia > Oligia latruncula. The sequence continues at coordinate 842,986 of OX419705.1, forward strand.
ACGTTGTTATAGATATACGTATTTGTAAAAGGTTAGAAAGAAACGACAAACTTACAGCAAATAGTCTCCAAAGCGTTATTTCGTATGTATGGCAAGTGGTCAAAGGGTCCTTTTCTAACCTCCTCCTCGAGGTCTTTCACCAGCTTCCTGGACTGGCTGTTGAAGACGCCCATGAACGTGTCCAGGAGTATCTGACTGAACGCTGGGTTCAGGAGCTTGCGGTGATCCTTCCATATCGCATCTGGGAAATTAAATATTATCAGACTTTAGTTGTAAGGGCAAAAAAAAATCTTTAAATTATGTTGTGTTTTCACTAATACTAAGGTACACGCAAATGATGGCTGAAGTAATTGCGCGCTGTTGGATTATATAACTTGCAACGCTGAGACGAGTGTTAAAAATCCAACAGCGACTATTAATTTAGGTGTCGTCTTAGTGAAAACGGACAGCAAATATCTACCTACGTATAAAACATAGGTAGCAAGCTTAGTTCAACTAGCGCCTGAATGATATTCAGCCGATGCGTCTAGTACAACATTTAGTGAACTGGATGGCTGACGCTTTTGTATTATAATAGGGTGAAAATGCGACGACAAAAAAAGAACGGAATTTATAACCCGTTCAGGTTCTTGGTCGCTGAAAAGATGGGTAATTATTTTAATAACTTTTATGTAAACATTATGATGATTATTATGATTAGTTCAAAATATAATTTTCGGCGGTTGTTAAATTAGTGGGACATAAAAAGAATATTGGTCTGTTATTTCATGGTACAATGTAAGTATAAAAAAAACTCAAGCAGTTTAATAAATTAACGGCCAGTAAAAATGTTCTAATGGGCAAACACAGCACGGATGGTCTGCAACTTACTGCTGGACGTTAGGAAAACAATTCGGCAGTTCATAGATAGGTATGTGACCAACCGCCCACGAGCGGTGCTGCAGAAGCCGCCGCTACTTCCAAGTTAGATTTCTCACCGACTAATTCCGATTTTTTATCTCAAACCATACGTAACTTTTAACCTGTAGCGGTATCTACAACGCCACTTGGGAACAACGCGTCATACTGACGTCACACAAATCCTGCATCGCGCAAGCAGAGTTTACCGCGCAATTAGCATAGATACAACGGCCCGACATGAATCATTGGGCAGTTGCCCGCCAGACATAACACCCGTCTGGTCGGAGGATCCTCCCTTTTCTATGGAGGTTGAGTGAACTTTACACCCTGTTCCTCATACCTCTATAAACCCAAAGGTAAGCCATTTCACTGCTAAATATTTATTTAATTACCCTATAGATACTAAATGTGACCCATTTTGGTTTAGTTTAATGTTTTCAATGTCTAGGCCAGGTATTGGACTAGGATCGTTATCGATCAAAGTTATTTGCCTGGCAGTTTGATTTAATGGATGAATATCATTTAGACCGCTAGTTTAACGCCGCTGTTTAGTAATAAAAAACCGGGCAAGAGCGAGTCGGACACGCGCACCGAGGGTTCCGTACCATCATGTTTTTAAATTTTCACCGGCTAGCTACTTACTAGATCTCGTTCAAACCAATTTTCGGTGGTTTACATGGTAATGTACATCATATATTTTTTTATTCTCTTATTTTAGAAGTTACAGGGGGGGGGGGGGTTACATTTTACCACTTTGGAAGTGTCTCTTGCGCAAACTATTCAGTTTAGAAAAAAATGATAGAAACCTCAAAAGTCTCTAGGACCAGCGGTTTGGGCTGTGTGTTGATAGATTAAATAATAACAAAACAAAATTTCATCCCCCTTTTCACCCCCTTAAGGGTTGAAATTCTAACAACTCTGTTGCGTTACCTTCCAACCATAAGCCTAGATAATAAATTTAGTAATTTTTACTTCGAAAATTTAGGACTTTCCATACACAACTTCATCCCCCTTTTTAACCCTTCGAGGGTAAAATTGTCAAAAACGCTGAGACACGTATAAATTAATTTTCAATCCTTAGCCTAAACACAAAATTTGAAGATCCTAACTTCAAAACTGACGGACTTTCATATAAACTTCCATCCCCTATTTCACCCCTTTAGGGGTAGAATTCCCAAAAATCCTTTCTTAGTGGATACTTACTCTTCACAAAGAACACACCCTCCAAGTTTCATGTCTCTAAGACGAGCGGTTTGGGCTGTGTGTTGATATATCAATAATCAGTCAGTCAGTCAGCCAGTTTACCATTTTATATATATATAGAAGATAAAGAAACCTCGATGTTTTGTCAAGTCGTTGAAACCGTGCGAAGCAGGGGTGGGTAGCTAGTCAATTATTACAGTGTATATTATGGAACTTACATCTCGCAGTGACCAAACCGTGTCCTAGCCATGCTTTAGCCATGCCGTAAAACGGGTCCTTTTCCATGCACGTGTTCGCAACTGTGAGACAGTCATCCGGGTCGCTGACACCTGGCAAATAACAATCGAGTTAATTATTCATGTAATTAACAAAAAAAAAACCGACTTCCAAAAAAACACTACAAAGTGAAAAATAACTTTTATTTCGGAAGTCGGTGTCTTTGGATCTGTATTTTAGTTTTTTGCCACCGACTTCCGAAATAAAAGTAATTTTTACTTTGTAGTGTTTTTTTGGAAGTCTGTTTTTTTTTGTTAAAAAGTTTTTATTTCTCGCTTTTTAGTGTGTCTGTTTATAATGTATCTAAGTTACAATAGCCTAATGCCAACTTGCTCATCGCCTTTTACAAAATATTGCTTTTCCCGATGCAGGGAAGTTAATTGTTGAGGAGTTCTCCTGGTATTCCACCAAAATCAAAATCAAATCGCAAAATCAAATCGCGTAATCGAATCGCAAACTGGGAAATACTTATTATTGAGTAGTTCCGGTGGCCATCTGTGGTCTTCATCAACAGTTCCACTTCACCAAATGATGCTTTCCGAGAGCAAATGCCCGAGTTACTATATAAAAATACCCAAATCGCTATAGGTGTGCCTATAATACTTGAAGAGTTCCTTCGATTTCTCCAGGATCCCATCATCAGATCCTGAACTGATGACAATGGGACCACTTTCAAACAAAGAAATCATTTTTGAAATCGGTCTAGTCATCTCCGAGTAATCGGGGAACATACATAAAAAAAAGGTACCGACGAATTGAGAACCTCCTCCTTTTTGAAGTCGGTTAAAAAAGTTGTTGAAAGCGGTGAAGTAGAGTAGAATTGGATACTGCGTTTGTGATTTAGTTTCCAAACAAGTATGTCATGTGTTCTTAGAAAAACAATTTCAAGTTACACCTAACGTTCAGTTTGCGCTCAAACTCAAAACATTTATTTCATTAAACCATGTAGAGGCACTTTTGAACTGTCTTAGAGTCAAGAAGTCGGTCAATCAGAAATATGAAGTTAGTTACCCATTCCAAAACGTAGTAGGTACCTCATATCGAGAAGAACCGGCAAGAAACTCTTTTAAATTATATTGTTACAAAAATATTAGTAACCTACATTCTTCATGTTGAGTTTATAATTATTTGTGAGAACGATGTAAAATAGACGTATCTACTCGTTAAAAGCGTCCAGAATACAACTAGTCCAGAGAACAACGAAGAGAAGACCAGCCCCAACTGACAAGGCGACCGTTCACGAACATGACGCATGTATCAGCACCAGTCAGCTCAACCATTTTGAAGGGAACTTAATGATCCCACCACACACGCCACCAACAGCAAGACATTTGAGTGAGCATGCTCTCAGCCGCCAGGCAGGGGGTATATTCAAGTCAATGAAAGACGTATCTAGTAAATGGTAGCTTAATATTTTAGGTACATACTGCTCATACGTGTGCTATGCGCCCTCATTGAGGTACCCCCCCTTCCAATAAAAAAGAATCATCAAAAACGGTATGTTCAAGAATAAAGTTTATGATGAATAGAGTACGTAAGTGACGTCACAGAAACTGGAAATAATACAAAATATCTGTATGTATTTTTTTTTACTGTTTGGTGCGTACATGAATGAATAAATAATGTTTAATATTTACATTGATTACTGTCATTAGCGTAATGCCGTTGTAATCAAGTATCCGATAGTTTTGATCTTACAAGTTGGACGGTGCTGCCTCATGAAACTTCTGCCTAAAACACAATGATCTATGCTATGATGTGTGTGAACGATAAACGAAGAAGTATAAAAGTGAGGTATTATTACTTATTTGGTACAAGTGAATTAGTTTTACAGATTTTATAAGTTCTAGACTACCATCGTCGGACCGATATCTGTCAAGTCCATTTCCTCACCTTGTTTGTGTTAGGTTTCATCATAATACTACTCACCATACACAGTTCGTGGTCCAAAGCTGGCTGCTACGACTCCCCCCAAGTCGTCGCATTCCTTGCCCACGTCGGTTATTTTGTTCCATAATGCTACAAACAGAATTAGAAATACATCATTATGTTTGATAAACTCTTCAACTCTCAAACGGTAAAATTTTTCCAATCAACTTTGAACCTTATGGTTTAGCGATAAAGTTGAAAATCTATTAAAGAAATTTGACAGATTGTAGTAGCTTGATGTGCTGGCGTCTGTACTTAATACGAACTTAAGACGCGCCAGTTTTGTCCAAGTACACAATATCAAGTTTTATTTATTTGATTATTATGCGCGGTAATTGCGTAACACACTTACAGTAGCAGTAGTTCATTTTGACAGTTCAACAACATTCAAATGTCAAAGGTTGATAATGTCGTATAGGTAAAAATAATTAAAAAAAAATAGCTGTCACACATTATTCGTTATTCAACTTCCCCATTTATAATTTACATGCTTATTAAGACATCTTAAATCTGGGGGCACGGGAGTGCCCCCGCCAAGACGAGCCAAGCGAAGCGCAAGGGCACTACCTACCTTTTCTCGAAGCACTTCGTCGTATTTTTGAACCTTCATAACTTGGGTTTTTTTTTTTTTTTTTTTTTTTTTTTTTTTTTTTTTTTTTTTTTTACTCCTGCCTTACAGCGCCCCTCTGACGTGATCAGAGACCTTTATTACTTTACATCATATTTACTTTCTTTTACTTTTCTAAATTATAATTATATATATTACGTTTCCTATTTTAACATTTTTATGGGTCTTTTACATGTTCAATATCCTTATATCCAAATATCCTCACATTTAACAACATTTATATTTTCTTTATCCTTATTACTATAATATAGTCCATCTTACACTCTAAATTGCTTATTACTCTAGATGCATATCAATCCTGCTGAGATGGTGTACCCATTTCAGCAAAATCGATATGCATCCTAGTCCAAGTATACATGTTTATTGGTTTATTCTAGTTACTTACTACAGTTTCAAACATTTTCAACGACTTGAGTAATTATGCTACTGTTATATATTATATGCAAATATGAATCCTAAGCATATAGTCGTTTACTTATTCCTAGTAATAGTCTTACTAGCTACTTTTATACAGAAACCAATAAATTTGTGTCTGGTATTCTTGTTTGCAATTAGTGCACTCAAATTAGCCGTCGTTACCTCAATTCCTAATTCCTGCTCAATCTCATACCTCTCCCGACAGTAAGCGGGGCAGTCAGTCAGTATATGTACTACAGTTTCCTGCTGGTCGGGGTCACATATGCACGATGAGCTCTCTTTGCACTTAAACCTGTTAAGGTATTCGGAGAACCCACCGTGCCCTGTCAATAATTGGGTCAGTACTCCTGTCGGTTTCAGTAATTTAACAACACTAAATGCTTGGATCGCATCCGGGAAAAATATTTTTGTCACGCCGGCTGTTTCTTCGGATCTGTATCTCCGATTCCATTCGTCAAGCGTGTCTGCACGAATCTGCCGCTTGACGAATGAAATCGGGCATTGGTCATAATCTGGCCTTGTTTTTATCTTGAGGGCGGCGTCCTTAGCCAGCTGGTCTGCTCTCTCATTGCCCTCCAGTCCTGCGTGGGCTTTGATCCAAAAGAGTTCAACTTTTTTGGATCGATCCTTGCACTGTCGCAGGTTTTCGCGGATTTCGACTGCGAGGGGATGGAGAGAGCGGTGGTTGGTGACCGCTTCCAGCGACGACCTGGAGTCGCTATATATGCCGAAACTGTTTTTTGGACTTCGCAAAATTTCCCTAGTGGCCTTGCATATAGCCAGCAGTTCAGCCTGAAAGACGGTACAGTGGGGCGACAGCTTAAGTTTTTGGGTTTTGATTTCGGCATCATTGCTCCAATAAGACAATGATGCTCCAACCTTGCCCTCGACCTTGCTGCCGTCCGTGTATATCCGCACTGCTTGAGTGCAGTGGTGGTTGTGTTGCTCCTGGTCTGCCAGGCATATGAACTGAAGGCTTATATGTTTGGCTGGGTGGGGAGTTCTGTCGAACGCGGTACGTCGCTCAATCTCCTTATCTCCTAATGCTGGCCGAGGTACCCCCCTCCTTGCCTCGTACAGGGCCGCTGCCTCTTGTATTCGGAGGTCAAGGGGTAGTATCCCGGCCAGCACCAGTGCCGAGTTCAAGGAGACTGTGCGATATGATTTGCACAGTTTCTGTGCAAATCCCCTTTGGACCGCGTTTAACTGTTTGCGCACCATCAGCTTTTCGGCTGCTGGTGCCCACGCACTTGCCGCATACAAGATTGTTGGTTCGACTACTGCCGTGTAGATGGAGCGTATGACATCCGGATTGAGTCCCCAGCTAATCCTGGCTGCCCTTGACAGCTGCTTGTACAGGTTTAATGCCTTTTTGCATACGTTAGATGCATGGGCATTAAACGTGAGCTTGTCGTCAATGGTCAGCCCCAGGACTTTGATTTCCCGCGACATACCAATATCGACCCCGCCCATGCTCAGCAGCGGGGTGTCATATTTAAGTTTCCGCGTGATGACCATCGCGTTCGTCTTTTGCGGTGCGAATCTTAACTTATTTTTGACACCCCACTGGTGAACATACTCGAGAGCGTCATTGGCACGTCGCTGGACTTCCATCGCTGAGTCCCCATCGAACATCAAAACTACGTCGTCTGCGAACGCTTGGCAATAGTCTCCCCTTTGTACCAGGCCTTTGAGTAGGGGGTCGAGTATCAGGTTCCAAAGAATAGGGCCCCCTATCGATCCTTGCACACAGCCTTTGTTTGTTGCCCTGGTAACCTCCTGCCCCGCATATCTCACCCTGACCCTCCTGTGTTTCAGGTAACTGTCCATCACTCTTCTGATGTTCACCGGACATTTAGTTTCCGCCAGCCCGGTTTTTATGGCCGGCCACCATGCACTATCAAAGGCTCCCTCTATGTCTAGCGATATCATAACGATCAATTTTTTGTCTCTTAATTTTCTGCGTATGAGTTCTAGCAGGTCATAGAGGGAGTCTTCGGTGCTTCTCTGTGGCATAAACCCATACTGGCGTGTGCTGAGTCCGGGTATGATGTGCCATTTCACCCTTCCAATGAGCATTTTCTCCAGGACTTTTCCCATCACTGGCAACAGTCCTATTGGCCTATATGATTTAGGAACTGTATAGCTCTCCTTCCCGGGTTTCCTTAGGATGACGACTGTCGCTTCCTTCCAGATCCTCGGGAAGTAACCCAGTTCTAGGCATTTGTTTGCCAGTGATAGGAAGAGTTCCGGATCTTGGTTTACCGCTTGCTGGCAGATATCGGCCGTTAGGCCATCTGCCCCGGGGGCTTTTTTAGGGTTGAAGCTGCGTAAGGCTACGTTCAGCTCTTCCTGAGTAAACGGAGGGTCATGTTGTTCATCATGACCCATCTCGTTTACGTTTTCGGCTACCGTCCTGATACGCCTTTGTTCTTCATTGTCTTCTTCCTTCTTGTCCTCGGGGTAAAATGTTTCCGCCAGCAATGTGGCTGATTCTTGGTGGTTTAATGTTTTACCTTCCTTGGTCAGGGGCAGATCCTCCTGTCTTTTGATAGTCCTACCTATGACCCTATAAATACCCTCCCATAGTCCCTCTTTATCCTGTTTTCCACAGAAGCTTATCCAGCTTTCTGTTTGGGCTGCTCTTTCCACTTGCTCATATTTTTCTTTGATTTGCAGGTACTCCTCGACGACTTTCACTCTCCGGATCGGCGCTGCACAGCGGACTCTGCGCTTCCTAGTGGCGACTTCCTTTTTCATCATGGCGAGCTCATTGGACCACCAAGGTAATTTGATTTTATTGTTTGATTTTAATTTCGGTATACTTACATTGGATGCTTCTACTATTACGTTAATATATAATTCTATTTTAAGTTCTAAATCTGTTTTATTATTAATCTCATCAATTTCAATTTTGTTTATTTTATTATCTTCTAGCAACTGGCCCAATTTCTCACGAAATTGGTCCCAGTTTGCTTTTTTACTATTAAATATTCTAGTTGTTCTACTAATATCTAACCCCTTTGCCCTTTCCAGCTCAATTTTAAAAAGAATGGTGTTGTGGTCAGAGCTCGTCATGCTTTCGTCCACTCTCCAATTTTCAACCAGGTCGAGCAGATCCGCCGTGCATGCCGTGATGTCCACATAGCTAGTGTACAGTGAGGTTCCCCTCACTGTGTGGAACGTCGGTGTGTCGCCTATGTTGAGCACCTGCAATCCCATCTCTTCTAGGGCACCTGCCATTTCGACCCCTCTTTGATCAATCTTACGGCTGCCCCACCAGGAGTTTTTGGCGTTTGCGTCTCCACCCAAGATGATTCTCTGGCCGAAGGACCTCTCTATCTTAGTAAGCTGCTCCAGGTATGGCCCTATCGGTGTTGGTTTCGGTTCTAGGTAGAATGAGACCACCGCGATCTCCCAGGCGCTTGTCTTCATCTTCACCACTGTGATGTTGGGCGTGGTGAAGTCCGGACACTGGACAACGTCTATATCGCCATCAAAAACTGCGATTGCGGCCTTGATGACGCCATCTCCTTCGCCGGTGTGCTGGTATATTCTAGCACCACGGTAGTCTTTCATTCTGCCCAAATTTCCGATGTACGGCTCCTGGAGCAGCGCGAAAGCCACCCCCTTTTCGTGAGCTTCAAGCATAATCTCGTTTGTGGCCAGAGCCTTCCTTTGCAGATTTGCTTGTGCTACGAGGTATGGCCTTTTTTGGGAGACAACATTTTCAACTGGGACCACCTTAGCAGTATGCCACCCTTGACCTTGCTATAGCATCCCATTTTGCCCTGATGGGGCAGTCCTGGCTGAATGCGTTGTGAGCAGCCTTTTCTAGCTTTGAAAGCACACAGTTGCAACATGACGGGGCCGCTCCCTCAAGCCAGTCGGGGCATTCTGCCTTCATGTGGGATCCCCCGCAATGACTGCACTTTGCCTGTTTTTCCTGGCAAAAGCGCCTGCCATGTCCATAGCCCAGGCAAAGCGAGCACTGTACAATCGGAGACTGGTCGGCTACTCTTATGCGCTGCAGGTCAATGTGGACCGACTCAGCTTCTGTCAGTCTCTGCCACATTTTGGGGGACACCCTCATCACTATGTGACTCGTGTGGGGGTTCCTGGTACGTTTTTTGTAGGCTATTTCTAACCTATTTTCCGGTTCATCCAGGTTCATAAACATTCGCTTATTTTGGTTTTTTAGCGCACTTATAATATCTTCGTCACTGTTGCAACTGAGCACGTCCTTCAGGATAACGAGGGGGTCTCTGTTTTGAATATTTTCCACTTTCAGACTTTCACCGGATTCTTTTATCTTGTTTTTGACTCGCTCTCTTTCCTCATCTGTTTTGCAGCCGATTATTATTTTGCGGTCTTTGGCTTTTCTTATTTTCTCTACCTCGAATCCACCTTCCTTTGCATTAACGGCTTTCCTGATTTTATTCATGACCTCTTCTCCTGTTTCTTGGTCGTCATTCGCGGTTACTATGAAGGAGTGTAGAGCTGTCTGCACCGGGAGCCGCTTACCAATAGGAGTCGCGGCTACACCGGCGTAGGACCGCTTTTCCATACTTCTTATCTGCTCATTTAGCTGCCCCATGCTCTCGGTGTTCTCTTTGATGAGGTCAGCATGCTCCTTCAGTTTCCCGATGAGATCCGCAATCTCTTTATTTCCTTCTTCCTTCCTTTCTGTTCATAACTTGGGTTTGGATTATACCAGATAAACAAAATTTTCGGGATATGATGTCAGTGGTGGACTTATTAAACCTATAAAGTTTCAATTGCATAGCTCTTATACTTTAGATTTTATTGATATCTAAAATACCCCGATTTCGTCACTGATTCACTTACTCACTGACTCACTGACTCACTGATGATCATCAATATTCTAAGGTACTTCCTGAAGTCCTAGAAAGCTGAAATTTGGTATGTAAGCTAGTAATAGTACACAAACAACAAAAAAACTCTAAAACTTGGAACTTTTACCCTCCAACCCCTTAAAATAGGGGATGGAAGTTTGTACGAGACTTCCGCAGATTTTGATGCTAGAGTTCTGAAAATTGATATAGGGAATCCTTGTAATAAATAATAAAATACATATTTCAGGATTTTTAGTAAAGAACCCCCCAACCCCCAAAAAAAAATTTTTTTTTTCATAAGCATGAATATTCTAAGGTTCTTCCTGAAGTCCTAGAAAGCTGAAATTTGGTATGTAAGCTAGTAATAGTACACAAACAACAAAACAATTCTAAAACTTGGAACTTTTACCCTCCCACCCCTTAAACTAGGGGATGGAAGTTTGTACGAGACTTCCGCAAATTTTGATGCTAGAGTTCTGAAAATTGTTATAGGGACTCCTTGTAATAAATAATAAAATATGTATTTCAGGATTTTTAGTAAAGAACCACCCAAAAAAAAAATTCATAAGCAACTTTCAAAAAGATGTGAAATCCCACCAAAAACATTTTCATGTAAAATGTTGCCAAGACGAGACCACATATGGCTCGCACTGCCAAAAAGTTATCAGATCTCATGTAGAGCCAAGCTTCTAACTCTACACGCCCTAACTTCACAAACTCTACACCTTAGTCAAAATATGTGGCATGGCTGTTTCGCTACCATTACATGGGCGTAAGGTTAAAAATTTATTCACTGTTCATTACTTTTCTGTTATACAATTAACGAAACGGCCAAGCCTCATATTTTGACTAAGGTGTAGAGTTTGTGAAGTTAGGGCGTGTAGAGTTAGAAGCTTGGCTCTACATGAGATCTGATAACTTTTTGGCAGTGCGAGCCATATGTGGTCTCGTCTTGGCAACATTTTACATGAAAATGTTTTTGGTGGGATAGTGTTATTTAGGTACGTTGTTGAGCAGACAAATTTTTTTAACATAAGAAGCAATGGATTAGCAATATCCTTCAAAATCATTCAGATTGGGATTGATCGTGTGTTACGCAATTAGGGTGCTATTCTGAAGGCAATCATACATGGTGAGGTCTACCGTGAGCTCCGTCAGATCTGACTTAACTGTTCAGTTAGCTTCTTCGATTGCCGCCAACCGTCGGAACGATTATACGGTCAGATAGGTTGGTCTGTTCACATAGGCTAAATGTATCTAAAAGTACCTACTGTAGCTGTCTCCAAAGATCAACGGAATATTTCCCAGAAGAGGCCACGCTCCTGAGAGGTATGGTGGCTCCGTAGTCTTGACGTTCATCCGGATCCACAACCAGTAAACAGCGCACGCGATGCAGAATAGCGCCACAGCGAACATTTTTGATCTTCTAGGTTGTTACTGAAATGAGGAGTGGTAACTATAAAGAAAATAACAATTTCAGTTGACGAGGTATAAAGTTGTTCGTCAGTAATCCTTTTCTCGAAGGAACAAAACTGGACTTTTGAACAGTCCATATCATAACATAACATAAACAGCTTAAAATCGTCCCACTGCTGGGACACAGGCCTCCTCTCGGTGAGAGGCAGTAGTCCGTAATCCACCACGCGGGCCCAGTGCGGGTTGGTGGATGTCACATGTCTTCGAATTTTTGTCACTAACTGTATCATCAAACATAGACCCGCGGTCCAGTTTGTCCATCTCATTGTAGTTATCGTTATCAGTCTGAATGTCCCGTTGCTTTGATCATACCACTATTTTGAGGTAATCCAGGTATGTGTTCTGTTGATCATTTTGCCATCTCTACCCATACTGTATTTTGGTATCTCGTTTTCTTCAATTTCAAATGTATCATCACAGGCAAATGCCTAGTTTGGGGGTCACCGTCCCATCTATTCGTGTACAATATAATATTAATAATTAAATTTGAATCTTGCAATCTTCCAGCTCTGTGCTTACCGTATGCAGATTCTTGAGACCTTCTCCAGGATTCCCGTTTCCAACAAATATTGCTTGACCAACCGCTTTTTTTGCGCCTTTGCTTCACTGGTTTCGGACTCGTCTTTCAAAGTCAGTGAGTTAAATTACCGTTCACTTTCTATATTAAAAACATATAATATACTTAGCACAATATATATGTTCAGATTTTCATTGCCAAATTACCGAACTAGCCTTTAAACTGTATTTTATACGAAGTCTACCGGGCACGTGCGTGTCGAACTGCGGCCCCAAGGGTTCCTTACCGTCATTTTATTATTTGAGACCGCGGCTCTATGTTTGATAGTACAAGATTTCTGATGCCTTACAAACTGTGTTAGTTAGAGACATAGTTTTATTTGTTCCGTTATATTTAGGTTAATAAATCTCTATAAACTACAAGCATTGGAATGTAAATTGTCATTGTCATGGTGTGTTGTGTTATTGTTGTAGTTATGACGATGTCCAAACTTTGGAGATAATTGGAGAGGGAGAGGGGGCAAAAGCATACTTTCTATCCTTCCCCAATTGAAATAAAAGGCCTATTATAAAAACGAACCCCAAATTGCGGTCTATTTTACTATTCAAATAAACGTATTTATTTAAATATGTTTATTTGGTATGCATTATTTATAACTATTCCAATTAAGTCGAGTCGCAATTGAAGTGTCATATAAGGGTTCCTTAACAGTTTTGCGGTTGTTTTACAAAAAAATATTTTATCCAAGTTTTGTGATCGCCGGTAACAGTGCGTGCTGTGCCATTAAGCATTGGTACTCGGCGTTGTCTCCAATAAGATTGTCCGTGAGTATGTCAATGTTTAAATCTCCTGTGATTACCAGCACCGAATTCGTCTTCACTTCATTTAGCTTTATAATATTTTATCCATAATTATAATATTGGTGATAATTATCCTTAATTGGCTAGCTGAATTCCGCAGACGCGATGGGTGGGTATCAATATCCAAATACGATAAAATAAAAATGCCATGAGTAGGTTGTAAGTAAATAATAAAGTTTGTAATTATTAGTTTTCAACACACTTGCTCGTAAAGTGACTCTTATTGAACCGCTTTTAGGTCCATAATAGAGTGTATTAAGAACGCGTGCTTTTTCTTTACTTTAATCCACATGTGCTGTAATACCACAGATAGGTAGCTATTTACTAGTCGGAGATGCGCGCTTTTTTAATCTCATCAAAGAGACTTTATGCCAAAAGAAATCCGCGGCCTATATTTCACTTTTTTTTTTAATAGGCTGTATTGTCCTTGGTCGCAAAATGAACTAATATTTATTTACCATAAGGTGAATGCGCAGGGACCACGGACAATGCGCAGTGGTAGACAGCGAAATTCAAATTTTCTTAGGTTTTTTGCAATTTTCAGGTCGGTGTCAGGTTGTATCTTGATCAAAATATGATTTGCGGCTATAGTACCTCTTTACAGAATTATAATAATCATTAGAATCATTAATACATCTTTCTAAGTTAGATTTGTTCCTTAAGAAGAAATCTCATAAGGAAAAAAGTTCTATTCTAATGACTATAATTCTGTAAATCTATATCTATCTATACATATAATAAATCTGTAGACGAGGCGTTTCTGTACATTGAAAATAAAAATAAAAAAAATAGTTAGGCTGTTATAGGATAACCAACAGATGCCATTTCTTCAATTTTTGGAATTTTTGTCTGTTTGTCTGTTTGTCTGTTTGGATGTGACAGATTTTGAACAGGCTCAACGTAAAAAGTACCAAACCAATATGGTTCATATTTATACTCAAATATAGTGTAGAACTCGGAGCAGTGATTAGTCTTTGTTTCATCGCAATCGCTTCAGCCTATCAAAAGATATAATCAATTTAAAGCATTCTATAACAATTTTTATTGCAAGAAGTGGAAACATGTAACGACATCTATTGGCGCGATATAGTACTAACGAAATCATATTGTGATCTTTAAAACATTATTATGTGTTTAATCACGTCGTAAAGGCTTGCCTTTATGACGAAATAATTCTGCTCCTTATGTCTGTGTTATTCAAAAAATAAATAATGATAATGTTTAAATAAATAATATAAACATCTTCTATCTATACATATAATAAATTTGTAGAAAAGTGGTGTCTGTACATTGGAAATATATAAAAAAAAAGTAGCAGGGGTTGTTATTATATCGATGCCGAACCCGAAAATGTAATTAATTTTTTTTTTGTCTGTTTGTCTGTTTGTCTGTTTGTTTGTGCACGCTAATATCAGAAACGGCTTATTCGATTTAGATGCGGTTTTCACTAATATATTGTAGTAGGCTTCACTTAACATTTAGTGTTTATTTCATGTCAATCGGTTCATAAATAAAAAAGTTATGTCAATTTAAAGAATCACGGCGAACATTTGTTAAAGTATTCTATCAGAGTACGTACACGCCTCGGGCCTGCGCGTCCGATCTTCGGAACTACTGGACGGATTTGAATGATTTTTTTTTTTGTTGTATAGTTATTATGGCTGGACAACATTCAGGCTATAATTTTTCTTGGAAACTTGAACACCTGATGCAGAACCGAAACAGACCAGCTTAACTATAAGAGATACAAAAATGGTACCATAGCAAAAATTGTTCCACGTGATGAGGATTTTCTGCTGAGAGAATAAATTTAAAGATCTGGAACACCTCATGGGGAACTCCAAGAGCCCAGCTATACCATAACACATATAGGAATGACGTCTTAGTAAAAGTTATTCGGTCTGATGGGCATTTCCTGTTGACTTATAAAAATCGAAGATCAGAAACATCTGATGTGGAAATCTAAGCTATCACTAATTTCACCTCCACGCGGTGAAGGCGGTAACAGTTTAGGACTGATTTTCGATGACGATGGTATATCATTGAAAATTTGACTCTACTGGCCAAAACTCCCATTTATTTTTTTTTAACGTGAAGAAATGCTCTCATGCATTCTGCACTACCACGGGGAGATAGTGCAGTTATGTGGGACTCTAACCCACTAAAACTCCACTGTGTCCTCCTCTGCCGCTTACGGCGGGAACATGGGCACGCGTTAACACTCATCCGTGAACCCGCCGCGGCTGTCCGTCACCGGACCCTCCGCTGGGGAGTACTCCCCATCACCGGCGCACCAGAACACATAGCACGCCGTGACCACCCCAGGGACCAAACCAGCACATGGGCCAGACGATCCCGTGTCTGGGCACCCTTGGTAGGGGAGCAGTCACTTAGATTTTAATTGATCAGGTATCTTCATAATAAAACTATAACCATGCCTAGAAAGAGGTCAAATCTTTCCCAATGTTCCAAAGGAGCTAAAATATTGAGGATCATAAGATCCCAAGAATCTACCGAAGAGCGTCAGGAGAGACTTGATGCTGTTTAAGAACATCAGGCTGCAACTCGCTCTGTGGAAACCTCTTCGGATCGCGAAGCACGCCTGCGTTCTCAGCTTATTTACGTATCTACATCCAGGTCTCTAGAGACCAGTGAAAAATATGATGCGCGACTGACCGCTGATACGGTGAGATTATCATACATTGTTCCGAACACGCACACAACAAAATATTCATAATCAGAAAGTGAGAAAGAAAGAATTGCTGGAGTACGGCATGAAGAGACAGATTAAGAAGAGCGCAACGAACGTTTGAATTCTGATCGACTTCGACATTCTCTGAACAGAATGTGGATATCATCTGAAGAATCGGATGTGTCTCAAGATATAGCCGTAGGGCATGGCGACCTTCCTTGGGTTGATAAGGAACGGAGTGCATTTACGTATACTTCTATGATTGACTACGGCACATATTCCGCCATCGGAGGTATGGTTAAAAATTTTACTTTTTGTGAAGCTGTTAAATAGCAAAAAGAAACAAACGGTATGTGTTGCTCAGGTGGGAAAGTACATATTGAAATATTACAAAATCCTCCAGAAATATTAAGATCACTGCTAATCGGTGACCATCACAGTCAAAACATTTCTTGGACAACATACGTTCGTACAATAATGCCTTTCAAATGACATCTTTTGTTGCGAAACAGATTTCAGAAGGCCCATTTATGCCAACATTCAAAGTGCAAGGCCAAGTTTACCACCCTATTGGTTCATTATTGCCTGAAAATGACGTCTCGAATCGTCTCGCGCATCCCGTTGTTATCCAGTCCCCGGGTT
This sequence comes from Oligia latruncula, assembly GCA_948474745.1. Taxonomy (NCBI): domain Eukaryota; kingdom Metazoa; phylum Arthropoda; class Insecta; order Lepidoptera; family Noctuidae; genus Oligia; species Oligia latruncula. The sequence goes on from OX419705.1 coordinate 859,382, forward strand.
CTTAGAATTCGACATCAGACGTTTCAAATCTTCGATTTTGACTACCCCGTTGTCGCTGGCATAAGCAACAGGATCCGCGTACGAAGTCGCGGGCAGAAGCTAGTATATAATAAAATCGTATATAATAAAATCGTAGGAAAGGCAAAACTGTACATAGAATATATAAAAAAAAATACTTGGGGCGTGATCTACAATCGATATCGAAGCCAAAAATATAGTTTTTAGAATTTTTGTCTGTTTGTCTGTATATATGTCCGGGCTAAACTCAAAAAGTACTGCATGGATTTACTTCAAATTTTGCATGAATATTACTAAGAGGTCAGGTCAACATATAGGCTACATATTATCACGCTATCACCTACGAGGAGGAGCTGTGAATCTTTATTTTTCTTACGCATTCTGTGACAGCGTGTAATCTAACGACGCATATTTAAATGTTGTTTTTTAGTAAGTCATGCTATTATCTAGCTTTACACTATAAAAACTTTTACGCCACTTAAGTAACTTGGGCAGAGAAACATAGTTTAATGAATGTTAGTAGTATAAGACAATTTTGAAGCAGCGCCATCTATGAGATTTCATAAAAATCAAATCAAGTTACATGTCAACACTTTTTGGAAATTAATAATTTAAATTTGATCATGTTAGTGAGGTTAGTAGTTAGTTATTCTTAAAATTCATAGATGGTAATGTGCATTTTCTTCATAAAAGTTGTATCGTATAGTTCGTTTTGACAAATTCAAGTTCCAACAAAACCCTCAAAATCTTGAGCAGAGTTGAGGAAGACAATTTAAAAAAAATGCGGTGTTAAGTATTACAAAAAAGTTATGTTCATTGATGATGATCATCAATTTCATGTTGTTAGTACAAAATAAACATTGACTGTTAATACTTTTGTTCGGTATTTATCTGTGTGATTATTGCTTGGTAACTAATATATTTTCATGTCGTATACCTAATTATAAACTTAAATTATACCGTTCATCCGAATAATGGCGAATGCGATTTTCTGCGGTTGTTACTTCACACTGTCCGAGGCAAAGTCTTTCGCCTTTCTGAGGACATTTGATGGCGTGGAGTTTCCCACTTACCGCGCAGCCTGCGTAGCACGTCACCTTCTCGACGGTGACCAAAATTGGGCTGACACCCTCGCGGAGGCGAGCGTCAGTGACAGTCCCAGCTGAATGCGTCATCTGTTTGCCGTCATCTTGGTGTTTTGTGGAGTCGCGAACCCGGTAGCTTTGTGGGAGAAGTATCGCCATCATCTGTCTGAAGATTTTCTACGAGCTTTGAGGCGTGCTACTGGAGACGAAGTCGGAGACGGCGAAATGACCACGTAACAGCGATAAGGGACACGTGCTCAAGGATTGCTCTCTGATCGTATGGGATGAGTGTACGATGGCTGAGGATCGAGGGCTGACGAGGTGAATGCTTCGTTGAAACGATCTTCGTTGTGGTCACGAGTTCGTACGCTGCGCTTGACCATTAATATGAGAGCTCGGCTCGGCGGCAATGCACGCGCTTAAGAATTCTCCGATGTCCTTCTAAGTCTTGGCGAAGGCACTCTACCAGAAGAGAGAGGTAGGCAGGTGGTGCTTCCAGAGTCTCTCGGTAGAGTGGTTTCCAGCTTAGAAGAACTCATTCGCTGTGTGTACGGGGACATTCAGTCGTATACCGCACCAGCAGAATTCTTGGGTGTGTGAGCGGGCCATTTTGACGCCCAAAAATGATCAGGCTGCAGCAATTAACGAATGCATTCTCTCGGAAATTGAGGGGAATGAAGTGGTCTACACCTCGATAAACACTGTTGTCAAGCAAGATGACGCCACACATTATCCCGTGGAATTTCTGAACTCCCTGTCAGCAAGTGGACTTCCAGCGCATACCATCAAGCTGAAGCGGTGTCCCGGTTATGCTTCTTCGGAACCTATCTCCTCCGAAGTAGTGTAACGGGACCCGCCTTAAAGTCATCTCGCTCCACAGACACACCATTGAGGCGGAAATTCTTACGGGTTATGGCGTCGGCGAGGCAGTATTTATACCACGCATTCCCCTCATACCTCATAACTTCCCGTTCCAGTTCAAGCGCGTACAGTTCCCCGTGAGTGTTTGCTTTGCGATGACCATCAATAAGTCGCAGGGGCAGACACTGAGGGCAGTGGGTGTCGACGTCAGGACGAGTTGCTTCTCACACGGGCAACTGTACGTCGTCGCTTGCTCCCGCGTCATCACACATTTTGGCTCCTGGCAGCATAACTACCAACGTAGTTTATAGGGAAGTGTTGTAAGGTATATATGATACCTTTGAACGTATTTTTACTCTTTTGTGTCCTGGAATGTATTCCTGCATTATTTTCTCTATTTCCTTCAGTCACCTCTTATGACTGAACTCAGCAGGATTCCCATATAACTCTCTTCACTTGCTTCGCTTGCGAAAAAAAACTTATATTTTAATGCTATTTTAAAAGTTGTTTACTTTATAATGCTATAGCGACACTGGCATCTTAGGTATTTTTGGTGCTGTAGAGCCTTCACACAGACGACGTCGCGGGCAGCAGCTAGTCTATACTAATATTATAAAGAGGTAAAATTTGTAAGTTTGTATGTAGGGGGTAATCTCTGGAACTAATGATCCAATTCTAAAAAAGTTTTCACTGGTAGAAAGCTACATTATTCCTGAGTGCTATAGGCTATATTATTTTTATAACATCTATATTAACCGAGCTATCACAACTTTTGTCTAGCAAGTCGGAAAAAAATACCTCATAAAACAGAGTTATTTGCATGCGCTGCTTAGACAGTTGTTTAATATTGAAAACAATGTATGACAACCTGGTTCGTCTTAATTATTTCTACAAAAAAGTCCGCGACACCATATTTCTATCTTTTATGTTTTATACTTCTTTTATTGTTTTAAAAAAGTATTTTTTCGACATACTTACCTTTGGATGATTGTTTAAACAACAAAATTTTAATCCTTATCAAAATAAATGATTTCATAATCACAAGGACATCATAGAGATAAGATTTATTATTGCAGTATGTAAATTGGTCATATAGTTTCGGAGATAATATAAAATTACTAAAACACAAAATGCCGCTAGCACAACTTGAAAATAATTTTTTAGCATTGAATGATAAAACATTGAGTGACAGATTACCCTCTCCAATTCGCCCTGTAAATGATGCAATAGATACCTACAATGTTGGTACAGACGCCAGCACATCAAGCTACTACAATCTGTCAAATTTCTTCAATAGATTTTCAACTTTATCGCTAAAAGATAAGGTTCAAAGTTGAGTGGGAAATTTTGACAGTTTCGGGTACCTTGATGTGCTGGCGTCTGTACATCCGTACAACATCAGTGAATTGGCTACTTTTGTAAATGAAAGCCCAAGTTGGTCACAAATCAAAAACAGCTTTTGATGCAATTATTGACAGCGTAAAAAACAATAAAAAAAATTTTTTTTTCGACGCCTCAGCAGGCATAGGGAAAACATTCCTCGCTAATTTAACATTAGCACATGTTAGGCAATCCGAAAAAATAGCTCCGGCAGTGGCTTTTTCTGGGATTGAGGCTACTTTATTGAGCGACGGTAAAACTGCACAATCTACCTTCAAACTCCTATTGACAGTTTCATTGGAGCAACAGTCGGTATGTTTGATACGCAAAAATGGGCCTATTGGTCAGTTGTTACAGAATACGTCGTTCATAAAGTCAAAATCTACAAGTCAATACTTGGTATATTCTATTTGGAGACCGTGAAATTCAGCTGGTATTTTTTTTTCTGATTAGTACAGAACCCGAAACAGACAAGTAAGTGCTCAATTACCACATCTGTCGCATGTTGGAGCAGTAATATGCAAAAGCCACTACTCAGTGGATCCCCAATGCGCAGGCCCAGAAAGAGATGACGGGATGAGCTGGACTCCTTCTTAAAAGATTTGCCCACAATCGCAGTGCACCGGGAAAAGTGGAAAGAGGGAAGGGAGGCCTTTGTCCTGCAGTGGGACAACACAGGCTTTTTTTTTTGGTTGAGAAATTATCAAATAACTTACGTGTCAGACTCTTACTGACTAAAACACGTGTTCCTTCAGTTGCCTGTGCCAGGGGCCACGGTATGTCTTTCGAACAACCCGCGACCCTGCCAGGAACAACACAGGCGTACAATAATAATAAAAGTACTCAATAATGTATCCGAAGGCCGATTCACACATATCAGTGAAGCCACAGTTCCGTCAAAGTGTTCGCTCAGTTCAGTATCAGTGCTACAGTGTTGCGTCAGTGATTCAATTCATACATGTCAGTACTCAGTTCACGGAGCTTCAGTGAAAACGTGTTCGTCGTCAAGTATCGAGATTATGGCGTTGAAGCTATGGAGCTGAAGAAGAAGAGCAGCATCAAAGAGAAAATGGGTGCATGAAGCATGGCGATCAAGAGACACAGAAGGAGAATTCATGACATTATGCAAATAATTGGTTAAAGATGAAAGGAAATATTTTGAATATTTGAAAATGTCAGAGAGATGTTTTAATATTCTTGTTCAGAAACTAGGAAGTAAGTTATTGAAGAAAGATACTCGTTGGAGGACGGCGGCGTCCGTGATCCGACAAAAAATATCGTCGTCAACGAATACGTCCGTGATTGCCTGTGTCGGCACTGACACTGAGAGCACTGTGTCGTCACTGACACTGACAAGTGGGGATGCGTTAATAAAAAAAGAATATTTCGCACTGTGCCGGTACTGTGTCTGAACTGTGACTTCACTGATATGTGTGAATCGGCCTGGGTTTTGCATAATTTATTCTGCGTTTGTACCTTTACATACCTAATTATTATTAGTCAGTCATTTTATTCATTTACGTGATCTATATTTATACATACAATAGCGAAGATAAAACTGTACATCGTATGTTTTTGAAGTACCTAATTGCTACGAGGTCTGAGAACGATTCTAATACCGTAGATATTGTTTTTGAATTTTTGTCTGTTTAACTGAATGTATGTTCCAGCATCACGCAAATACTACAAGATAGTTTCTGACCAAATTTTGCATAGATTTATTCCCTCAATCAAATCAAATCAACATATTTATTTGCTAGAATATGGTACATAGGGTGTTACAATGAATTTGTTTCAGCATATCCTGCCATAACATGGCGTGTAAATGTCACAATCAGCGATGTCAATTAATCTAGCCTCTAAGTATGGTCAGTCAGTAAGGCATAAATTATCACACTTTTTGTTATTGGGTATGTGCACGTATTCTATAGTAAAAAGACGAGACAAAATGTTAGAATATTGCAGACAATTACAGATTTAACCTTTTAAAGGATTATCACCACCATACCTTTATAGAGCTAAGCACTCAATTATGACATACATCAACGGCTATTTTAGTTAACTTTAGACAAAGCAAGTAGCTTAGCGGTTCAGCGACTGGTCCACCTGTCACTGTGGCTGTAAATTCAAAACAAAAAAAAAAAAAAAAAACAATTCTGTTGTTGCATTTCGAAAATGTTCTCTACTAACTTTTTAGACCTTTGTATCCTGCTTATGCATGTGAAGTTTCATTAAAATCGGTTCATTCATTTCGCAAAATAAGGGCTTGAAAGTTTGTATGAAATGTCGTACGGTACGGCGTAAACGCTCATAAGGTTAATTCACAAATTGCTAAAATATGGCTATAAGATATATTTAAAACTAGCAGCGCCCCGCGGTTTCACCCGCATAAGTGTCGATCCCATGGTAATATCGAGATAAAAACTATTGTATGTCCTTCTCCGGGATGCAATCTATCTCTCTGCCAAATTTTATCGAAATCCGTTCAGTGGTTTAGGCGTGAAAAGGTAACATACAGACAGACATAAAGAGTTACTTTCGAATTTATAATATTAGTATGGATAGTTTGGACAAGTACCTAATATCTATATCTTCTATACATATAATAAATCTGTAGACGAGGCGTTTCTGTACATTGAAAATAAAAATAAAAAAAATAGTTGGGCTGTTATAGGATAACCAACAGATGTCATTTCTTCAATTTTTGGAATTTTTGTCTGTTTGTCTGTTTGTCTGTTTGGATGTGACAGATTTTGAACAGGCTCAACGTAAAAAGTACCAAACCAATATGGTTCATATTTATACTCAAATATAGTGTAGAACTCCGAGCAGTGATTAGTCTTTGTTTCATCGCAATCGCTTCAGTCTATCAAAAGATATAATCAATTTAAAGCATTCTATAACAATTTTTATTGCAATAAGTGGAAACATGTAACGACATCTATTGGCGCGATATAGTACTAACGAAATCATATTGTGATCTTTAAAACATTATTATGTGTTTAATCACGTCGTAAAGGCTTGCCTTTATGACGAAATAATTCTGATCCTTATGTCTGTGTTATTTAAAAAAATAAATAATGATAATGTTTAAATAAATAATATATAAACATAAATATAATAAAATCGTATATAATAAAATCGTAGGAAAGGCAAAACTGTACATAGAATATATAAAAAAAATACTTGGGGCGTGATCTACAATCGATATCGAAGCCAAAAATATAGTTTTTAGAATTTTTGTCTGTTTGTCTGTATATATGTCCGGGCTAAACTCAAAAAGTACTGCATGGATTTACTTCAAATTTTGCATGAATATTACTAAGAGGTCGGGTCAACATATAGGCTACATATTATCACGCTATCACCTACGAGGAGGAGCTGTGAATCTTTATTTTTCTTACGCATTCTGTGACAGCGTGTAATCTAACGACGCATATTTAAATGTTGTTTTTGAGTAAGTCATGCTATTATCTAGCTTTACACTATAAAAACTTTTACGCCATTTAAGTAACTTGGGCAGAGAAACATAGTTTAATGAATGTTAGTAGTATAAGACAATTTTGAAGCAGCGCCATCTATGAGATTTCATAAAAATCAAATCAAGTTACATGTCAACACTTTTTGGAAATTAATAGTTTAAATTTGATCATGTTGGTGAGGTTAGTAGTTAGTTATTCTTAAAATTCATAGATGGTAATGTGCATTTTCTTCATAAAAGTTGTATCGTATAGTTCGTTTTGACAAATTCAAGTTCCAACAAAACCCTCAAAATCTTGAGCAGAGTTGAGGAAGACAATTTAAAAAAAATCCGGTGTTAAGTATTACAAAAAAGTTATGTTCATTGATGATGATCATTTCTTCATCAATTTCATGTTGTTAGTACAAAATAAACATTGACTGTTAATACTTTTGTTCGGTATTTATCTGTGTGATTATTGCTTGGTAATTAATATATTTTCATGTCGTATAGGTACCTAATTATAAACTTAAATTATACCGTGTATCCGAATAACGGCGAATGCGATTTTCTGCGGTTGTTACTTCACACTGTCCGAGGCAAAGTCTTTCGCCTTTCTGAGGACATTTGATGGCGTGGAGTTTCCCACTTACCGCGCAGCCTGCGTAGCACGTCACCTTCTCGACGGTGACCAAAATTGGGCTGACACCCTCGCGGAGGCGAGCGTCAGTGACAGTCCCAGCCGCATGCGTCATCTGTTTGCCGTCATCTTGATGTTTTGTGGAGTCGCGAACCCGGTAGCTTTGTGGGAGAAGTATCGCCATCATCTGTCTGAAGTTTTTCTACGAGCTTTGAGGCGTGCTACTGGAGATGAAGTCGGAGACGGCGAAATGACCACCATACGAAATGACCATGTCGCTTTGTTCTCTTCAGAGCAAAAACAAATTTATGATACCGTCCTTGAAAGCGTTTGGCAAAACCAGGGTAAAATGTTTTTCTTGGATGCTCCTGGTGGAACAGGAAAAACATTTGTTACCACTGGCATACTTGCAGAGGTCAGGAGGCAAGGCAAAATTGCTATTGCTGTAGCGTCGTCGGGAATCGCTGCCACACTGCTTCCGGGACTGCAAGACAGCACATGCCATGTTTAAAATTCCCATCGATTTATAGAGCGCCGAAACGCCTGTTTGTGGTGTGTCACGTAACAGCGATAAGGGACACGTGCTCAAGGATTGCTCTCTGATCGTATGGGATGAGTGTACGATGGCCGAGGATCGAGGGCTGACGAGGTGAATGCTTCGTTGAAACGATCTTCGCTGTGGTCACGAGTTCGTACGCTGCGCTTGACCATTAATATGAGAGCTCGGCTCGGCGGCAATGCACGCGCTCAAGAATTCTCCGATGTCCTTCTAAGTCTTGGCGAAGGCACTCTACCAGAAGAGAGAGGTAGACAGGTGGTGCTTCCAGAGTCTCTCGGTAGAGTGGTTTCCAGCTTAGAAGAACTCATTCGCTGTGTGTACGGGGACATTCAGTCGTATACCGCACCAGCAGAATTCTTGGGTGTGTGAGCGGGCCATTTTGACGCCCAAAAATGATCAGGCTGCAGCAATTAACGAATGTATTCTCTCGGAAATTGAGGGGAATGAAGTGGTCTACACCTCGATAAACACTGTTGTCAAGCAAGATGACGCCACACATTATCCCGTGGAATTTCTGAACTCCCTGTCAACAAGTGGACTTCCAGCGCATACCATCAAGCTGAAGCGGTGTCCCGGTTATGCTTCTTCGGAACCTATCTCCTCCGAAGTTGTGTAACGGGACCCGCCTTAAAGTCATCTCGCTCCACAGACACACCATTGAGGCGGAAATTCTTACGGGTTATGGCGTCGGCGAGGCAGTATTTATACCACGCATTCCCCTCATACCTCATAACTTCCCGTTCCAGTTCAAGCGCGTACAGCTCCCCGTGAGTGTTTGCTTCGCGATGACCATCAATAAGTCGCAGGGGCAGACACTGAGGGCAGTGGGTGTCGACGTCAGGACGAGTTGCTTCTCACACGGGCAACTGTACGTCGTCGCTTGCTCCCGCGTCATCACACATTTTGGCTCCTGGCAGCATAACTACCAACGTAGTTTATAGGGAAGTGTTGTAAGGTATATATGATACCTTTGAACGTATTTTTACTCTTTTGTGTCCTGGAATGTATTCCTGCATTATTTTCTCTATTTCCTTCAGTCACCTCTTATGACTGAACTCAGCAGGATTCCCATATAACTCTCTTCACTTGCTTCGCTTGCAAAAAAAAACTTATATTTTAATACTATTTTAAAAGTTGTTTACTTTATAATGCTATAGCGACACTGGCATCTTAGGTATTTTTGGTGCTGTAGAGCCTTCACGCAGACGACGTCGCGGGCAGCAGCTAGTACATTATACGATTGTAGAAACAAAATAATTACCTAATATTTATCGAAAAGTTTGTGGATAAATATGTGCGTTAAGATTTAGTTAATTAAATGCAAAGCATTAAATCAGTAAATATGTTTGTCATTTGTAAATATATCGCCTCTTTGCTTCAATAATGTGTTATCTTGGAAATTGAAATTGTTGGACTTATCACGTTATTGAAGCAAAGAGGCGATATGTAAAATTGAATATTTATACTTACCTAATACATAAGAAATGTTATTATGTTTCTAACAATTTAATTAAATCTCGAAACTTTGCGAGAATACTTATCTAACTAAATTATAAAGGTAACTAAATTATACTTTGAAAATCTCATAGCAAAATACGAAATCTAAGCAAACGAAATCGCGGTCGAAGCGTTTATTTATAATTATGCTAAATACAGGTATAATTAGGCGCACGGTACTCATATATTAAAAGGTTAGATTAACATTACATATTCGACCAATTGATGTGTTCACTCAATCTGTTCAATCGTCAATGTAGGCCCGGGAAATTCTAAATTAATATTATTTTTTTTGTAAATTACATCGGTTTTACGTCGTTTGCCGATCAAAACTCAATACACAATAGTTTTTTTAGCCTAAACTGTCCCACTGCTTGGCAAAGGCCACCCCCAACTCCTTCCAGGAACTCTTTCATCACCATCGCGGTAGGCGTCCAGGCCATCTCGCCATCTCTTTCTGGGCCGAAACGTCGTTACCGTCCATCTTCAGGCACCTATTCTGTGGAGACTTTTGCCCAGTTGTCAACGTGCATGCGGCTGATGTGACCCGCCTAATCCCATTTGAGCCTGGCAGCCTTCTTTCCTACATCCAGTATGCCCGTTTTGGAACGCAGCGTGGTATTCAGAATTCTGTCCTGTCTTTTACACCTAGAATGCTACGTTCCATCGCTCTTTGGCAAACTCCAAGGTGAAACTTTTGCGACTCGGTGAGCGACCAGATCTGAGCACCGTAGGTTAGGACGGGCAGGATGCACATGTAGATGAGTTTGCACTACAGGGAGATCGGCAGATCACCCTTCATTAGCATCTTCATGGACCAGTAGCTTTTTCAGACGTTTTCAATTCGGCGATCGATTTCCCTTCTCTGTCTGTTTTCGAAAGAAATTATGCGATAGACTCCAGAGATAACTATGTGATTTATAATCTTCAATCATAATATAAAACACCAATAAAGGTAGTTCTCGAAATTATATTGGTCATATTTTCAAGAAATAGTCATATTTCCCTAAAATATAATTTCGATTATAATTCCGTAATTATTTTCTAGGTATTCGGTATTATTTATTGGATAGGTACGAGTATAGGTAAGCAATTTAATTTATCGAATTTAACTTTTATTATATTGGTTTGGTTTAAATATGTAATCCATTTGTCGCGGTTTGAATATTTGTCAACATAATGTTATGGTAAAGGTGCTTCTAAACGGGCAATATTTTACTGCAATATGTGGCTGCAACACAGTGGCCGGCAACATTTTACCGCGAAGTGAAGTTTGGCGTGAGCGACGCCGCGATTAGTTGCTTTACTCTATGCTTTATTTTATTCTGTGCTGGTTGTCACGTTATTGTTTTGTTGGTATATAATATTAATAATACATATTGATACTTGTACTAATAATTACTAATTAATATAGTTCTTTTAAAACAAATATACGCCGCTGCGACAAAAGTGATTTCATCAGCCATTGTTGCCTGATTGTGTAGCCCGTTTAAGGGCGTGAATCATGGGCCATACTGTTGCAGATATATTGCATCACATGGCCCAGCCATAGATTGCTCAGTCATAAGCTGTAATAAAATGTTTTGTGATGGACGAGCAATAGTTGCCAATAGCCAATAACAGCCACACATTGCCGTGAAAGTATCGCCGGTTTAGAAGCCCCTAAAACAAACGCTGCAATATGCAGAAAACGTAAGTTTTGAACAATAAAATTGACCTCTGTTAAAGACGTCAACTGTTCAAAATGCTTTACCAACTATTTTCATTCTTAATTAGTTTGTATTTATTCTTAATTTTATTGATTATTTAAGTTGGGTTCAATTTCTATGTCATGTTCGGAATATAAAATTTAAATATTTTGCATTGACTCATTGTATTTTTGCCATTGGAAAACAAAATAAAATGTTTTAAGTTCGGATGCTCACCTACCTGCTAAAGAGGGCGTGAAGTTGTTTCGATTTCACAAACCTGGAGTAACTAACCCCATTCAATTTGTGTGTTGATGTCATCTGTCTGATAGAAAAGTAAATACTTATAACAATATATAGTACTAGGAAATACAACATTGACACACAGGACTTGCAATCTCAACTTGACCAGCTGCAGGAGAAACTAAGATCAATGACTAACAAATATAATACCTCTGAAGATCTAATGAGGGAATATGTGTTGGCAATGAATGAGCTGGTGAACTCACAAACGAACAGCTGTGAGCGCTGTCAAACACCATCCAATGTACCTACACCAGACCATTCATTATCGGCATGCAATACCACATTACCGCAGCCTTGTGTTGATTTGGCAATTCCCTCTGTTGATAGTACCATTATACCATCTAAAGAAATTGTAAATCATGATATTATATTATTTTGTGATGAGATTGGAAAGGAGTTAGGTCACTTGTTGACAGATGAATATCCGGGACACTCAATAATAAATTACTGTATGCCTGGTTGTTCTTTATTTGATATTATGAAAGCAATTGTTAAATGTAACTTTAAACAGGAAACAACTTTATTAATATTTATGGGAAATAGGGGTAATTTAAATAAAGGAGAATTGCTCCAATATCATAGAACATTGTGCAACCTTAGCTTAAGAAAAATTGTTTTGTTTACATTACCTTACAGTAACAGTTTGCCACAGGAAGAAAATAACTTAAGATTTGATATAAACATGACATTGCACAATTTGACATATAATGATAACTTATTCCAGTTAATTGATACTAACTATTATGTTGGTAGTAATTTATATTTGACAAAAGATAGATATAATATTGTTATGTACTATCTTTCTAACTATCAAAAAAGACAGATAGCTGTGTCGCTATCATATTTTTTTTCTATTTCAGCCAAACATTTGGCTAAACAAATTGCTCCTATTGAGCAATGCAATGACTTTTTAAATTACTCTGGTAATAATTTGGTTGAAATTATTGACATTAATCATTTAAATTAGAATTTAAGACAATAGAGGCAACCTCTTGCAAAAATGTAAATAAGTCAAATGAAAGTGTAAAAAAAATTAAATAGTATCAATCTGGTGCATCAAAATATTCAAGGTTTTTCAAACAAAGACTTAGAAGTAGAATTATTCCTGAATTGTTACAATATAGATATTCTTTGTATGACAGAACATTGGCTTAAAAGTCACCAGTTCATGTTCAATTTTAGTAATCACCAGGTTGGTAGTTCATTCAGCAGAGTAAATGCTATACATGGTGGCTCATTAATTTTAATAAATAACCAGCTTAAGTTTAAAGACCGAAAGGATATTGTGAGCCTCTCTGTTGAACGGACAATTGAAATAGCCTGTATAGAATTGGAGCAGTTCATTATATTAAGTGTGTACAGACCTCCTTCAGGATTGTATGATTGTTTTGAAAAAGTTATGGATGAAGTGTTGCACAAAATCTGTAATACAAACAAGTCCATCATCATTTGTGGTGATTTTAATGTTAATTTGTTAGAAAATTCTGGGTTAAGTACTAAAATTATAAGTTTGTTTCAGTCATACAATCTTGCAAACCAATTTTTGGAGCCCACTAGAATAACTCCTACTAGTGCCACATGCCTAGATAACATTTATACAGATGTTATACCAACCCACAAAGACATTATTAACCTAATAGACTCAGATCATTGTGGACAATTAATCACTATTCCAAATAAAAACAAAAAAGTTACTAAAAAAGATATCACTGTTAATCCAAAAACAACTAATCGCTTGGAAACATTTAAAACTAAACTCATGGGTAAATTACCACTTTTGTTCACTAATGATGACCCTAATCAACAATATAATGATTTTTTTAATATGTATTGCACACAATTTGATAACACATTTATTCCAAAAACATTATCGGTTAATAGTATTGCTTCCTTCAGTGACTGGGCCACCATTGGTATACATAAAAGTAGAAAACGACTTTATGAATTATATGAAGAACGGATTTGTATAAACACTTCTGAATTTAATTTATATGTTAAGAATTATTCTAAAATATTTAAAAAAGTTTGTAGCATTGCCAAGTCACGTTATTTGAGTTCAAAAATTAAAAATAGTAGTAACATTATTAAAACGACTTGGAATGTCATTAATAGCGAAACGGGAAGGTCATGCACCCGAAGTAGTGACTACAGCCTTGTTATTGATGACAATATAATTAAATCAGATTGTCAAGTCGCCGCGGCCTTTGAAAATTTCTTTGCAGAGATTCCCGTATCAACTACTAAATCTCTTAACTCATCACCCATTGCTGCAGAGTCTTTACTTAAAGAAAACGTTCCAGTTTGCGATTCTGAATTTCACTTCCAATATGTAACCTGTAAAGATATAATTAAAACTTTTCACACGTTAAATGTTAAAAAGACCGCAGATCTATGGGGTAATTCTGTGGATGTTGCTAAGTCGATTATAGACATTGTAGCACCTACTTTAGCTGTTATATTTAATAATTGTATTGACCGTGGTGAGTTTCCTGATCTTATGAAAAACAGTAAAATAATACCGTTGTTTAAATCGGGTAGTACATCAGACCCTACTAATTATAGACCTATTTCAGTACTACCTACCTTTAGTAAAATTTTTGAAAAACTTATTTTAAATCAATTGCAAAGATTTTTTAATAATAATAAATTACTACATAACAAACAGTTCGGATTTACAAGGGGTCGTTCGACTACCGATGCAGGAGTTGAACTTTTAGGACATATTTATAATGCATGGGAGGACAAATGCGATGCTTTGGGCATCTTTTGCGATTTGTCCAAGGCATTCGATTGTGTTCTTCATGAAACATTAATCAGGAAACTGCACCACTACGGAATCCGGAACGCCTCTCTGGATCTTCTTACTTCTTACTTGAGTGATAGGATTCAGAGAGTTGATGTTAACGGAAAAAGGTCACCCGGATCTGTAGTAAGAATGGGGGTCCCCCAGGGCTCAATTCTCGGCCCATTTTTATTTATTATTTATATAAATGACTTGCCTTACCTCATAAGGGATGTACATGATATAGTGTTGTTTGCAGATGACACTTCACTTTTATTTAAACTCAAACGTCAGCAGCTGGTTACTGACAATGTAAATAACGCCCTTGCAAAAGTAGTTAACTGGTTTAATGTCAATAACCTACTTCTTAACGGAAAAAAAACTAAATGTATTAAGTTTACCATACCCCACGTTAGACAAGTAGAAACTAGTGTTCTCATTAAGGATGAAGAGTTGAAACCTGAAGATACCACAGTATTCCTAGGCATAACGTTGGATGCCAAGCTTCAATGGGGCCCCCATAAAGATAAATTGTCAAAAAAGCGTAGCTCTGCAGCATACGCCGTTAGGAAAATTCGTGATTTAACTGATTTAGAGACAGCCCGTTTAGTATACTTTAGTTATTTTCATAGTGTGATGTCGTACGGTATTCTGTTGTGGGGAAATGCCGCCGATATTCAGACAATTTTTATTTTACAAAAAAGGGCAATTCGTTCCATTTATAAATTAAGTCCCAGACACTCCCTCAGAGACAAATTTAAAGAGATTAATATAATGACTGTGCCTTCTCAGTACATTTATGATAATCTTTTGTATGCACATAAAAATATTAATCTGTTTAAAAAATACAGTGATATCCATAACATAAATACTAGGAACAAACACAAATTTGTTGTTCCTACAACAAGGCTCAAAAAAAATAGGTGGCTCGTTTAGATGCCAATGTATACGTTTTTATAATAAACTTCCTAGCCACATTCAAGAACTAAGCCTTAATAAATTCAAATCTTTTATAAAGCGAAAACTATGTCAGAAAGCCTATTATACTGTAAAAGACTATATTGAGGACAAAAAGGCTTGGGATTGAGCTGCTCCAATAGGTTTAGATTGTTGTTTTTATTTTTGCTATTTTACACTTTAATATATTTTTTTTTTTAAGTATCTATTTACTTAAATAATGACATGTACATTTACTGTATAAAGTATTATATGATTTTAATTATTGTGAATGTGAGGACTATGTGGGTAATTTTTTGTTTTTTCTCTTCGTTTTAATCATGATCTGGCAGTTTGAGTAGTTTATGCGGCCTACCCAAATGTCCTGTCTTTGGTATTGTTCGTCGAATCGTTGAGCTCCTTAAGTTCTGAGTTGAGCTGCACGGTTACTGACAAATGCGTGCACTGACTGGACAGGTCCGCTCAATCTGTGTGGTTCTTTCCTCAAAAGACCATTTCAGACACTAATCTACATGGTCCTCAAAGATTATGTCCGGTTTTTTTATATACACATTGACATTGATGAATTTTATTTAGACATTGACATGAATATATTTTACTTTGTAAGTAATTTTTATTATTATTTTTTATTTAATTATTGTGAATGTGAGGACTATGTGGGTCATTTCTTTTTTCCTTCTTAGTTTTAATTATGATCTGGCAGTTTGAGTAGTTTATGCGGCCTACCCAAATGTCCTGTCTTTGGTATTGTTCGTCGAATCGTTGAGCTCCTCAAGTTCTGAGTTGAGCTGCACGATTTTTGACAAATGCGTGCACTGATTGGACAGGTCCGCTCAATCTGTGTGGTTCTTTCCTCAAAAGACCATTTCAGACACCAATCTACATGGTCTTCACACGATCTGACCAAGATTTTGTCTGGACTTTAAAAGAGACTGTGACTTCTGAGTTTGTTTCGGCCTTTCTTCTCAGAATAGTCAGTTAGGAAACGCCGACCTCATCTAGTTTAAAAAAAAATATGATTGACGTGTAAAAGTGTTTGTACAAACCTACTTACAGAAATAAAATCATTTATCATTTATTTATCATTTATACTTACATATTATAATTGTTGTTTTATTTTCAATTTTTTCTAATACTCTGGGCACTCTCACTTGTAAGAAAACTCGAAACACGTAGCGATTCGAGTTTTCTTACAAGCGAGAGTAACCGACTGCCCAATAGAAAGTAGGACTCCTGCATTTTAAATTTGGCGGTGCATGATAGTTTTAAGGGCGTAATCTAGATGTCGCCAGCAGCGACCTTCTTTCTGTCTTCTCCGCTAGGAGTAGGTAACAGTGTTAGACGCGCGGGGGAGCGAGGAGCGCCACATGCGCTCGGGCGGTTCTCTTTTGATAACTAATTAAAAAAAAATGTATTTATTGCATCATCTTAAATAACTTATTCTAGTTACAATGGGGAGAATCCATTTAAGCAATTAGTTTGCTTGTGTTAGGATGCTCCGCCCTTCCCCAGGTTATATATTGTTATGAAGTTATTGAGCCATTTCAAGATAAAAAGCCGCAAGCCTTCATACGATTTATTATGTGTCAATTAAATTTAATTATTTAAATAATACAGGTTCAAGTGGGCGTGGATGGCCAAATCCGAAACTATGAAGAATAGCGAAAAGTACCTACTCAAAGGAGTCTCAGGTTCGATTTTGATGAAAACTAAAACTGCATCATTGGATTTTTGAAAAATCTATATTTCCAGCCAGGAATCGAACCAGTTGATTTTGAAACAAAAACACACACTGTATTATTACACCATTCGATAGCGTCGCTAATAAGGATCGAATTCTGGGAAGTAATGATATACGGCAAACTAAAGAAAAGAGCTCATTTTTAACAAAATCGTTTTTTTTTTAATTTAAGTTGTTGAATCATATTGTGAGACGGTGTGTGAGTGAGCGTTTATCTTGTGTGAAGTGTTGGACAAGTAGGAGATGTATGTAAGTAGTTCAGGTATGCAGTGTAAGAGTAAAGGTGACTTTTGTGGAGTGAGTGCAGCGAGAGTTGTTTTTCAAAGGAACAGCTATGTATGTGCGGGGTTGGTCAAAATTAGTTTTATTTTAAAACGGTCAAAAGATTCTCAGTTTTATGATAGTCTAGGGTTTTTAAGTTTTTTTTTAATTTCTTTAATACAGCTTGATCGAGTTATTGGTTAGAGGTTTAGGAATTTATTCAATTTGTTGTAAAAATAATGCCCATGGAAGCAATAGAATCTTTTAGGGAGTGTGGATTTGAATTGAGCCGTGGGACATACCCTACCCTTTCGGCGGTTGTCTTTGGGTAGCTTAGCGTCAAACTGCAAATTGAGAATGATTTTTACGTAATGTAAGAACGTTTGTCTGACAGCGAGAGTGTCCCATTTTATGTATAGGTCCGTAGTCGGAAAACGAAAGGGGGGACCAGCTCCAACCTTGAGTATGGCACGCTGTGCCCTTTCAACTTCGATGAGGTGTGTTTTTGCGGCACCTCCCCAAGATGTGATGCAGTATATGCAGTATTTTATAAGTGATTGGTATACCTAATGCGTAATAGACCATCTTTATAGTCTTTCGGTCGGCCGAGTGTGTTAGGATTTTGAAAATGTAGATTACTTTTCATAACCTGGTCACGAGGGTTTCTATGTGTGGTTTAAAGGGTTTCTATATTGGTGTCATCATATTGGGTCATTTCAAGGGAAGAACAAGAGCACTGGGTGTTTTCAATGCCACAGGTGTGAGCAGTAATCGTAAGAGTTGAGGGTGGGAGCAAGTTAGATGTTTGAGCAAATGCTATGTATTTTGTTTTAAAGACATTAAGAGCCAAAACATTGTCTTGTAGCCAGTTATTCACAATATTTACCACCACCAGTTGTGCAACATCGAATACCACCTCCCATCCGTCACCACTAAAGAACAGTGCAGTGTCGTCAGCAAAGGTCTTTCCTTTTAGAAGAGAAAGTTGGCAGAGGTCATTAATATACACCAGGAATAGTGCTATTCGGTCAATGCAACTTGGTCCTACCGTCTCTAATTCATTCGTGACACGAACATCAATGATGTTGTTAATATTTATCGATGTAGTGGACACCAAATATATTATACCTACATGGTTTGTTTTACAAGCCCAGTTTGTTTTTTAATTATATAATTTCATTCCACTCCAGTGTTGCATTGTGTCAACACGGATCAAAAGCATTTTTTTATTTACTTAATTTATTATTAAACAAGTTTGGTACTCTCTTTTATTTTACTTATATTTTTATCTAAAATCAGGTTTCCCTAGTGGTTGTTAAAATAATGTTTTTAACAATTATAATTTCGTTAGTATGTGTGTGTGTGGCGTATGTGACGGCGTGTCGTCACTTCCTGCCGCCAGCGAATGAGCTTGTGCCCACACACCCAGGCAAGTGGCCCATTATTGGGCATATTCACTTGATGGCAAAAATTGATGGTAAGTTTTTATACTTTAAAGACATTATATGCAATCTGCATAGCTTTTTCTAAGTATGTTGGGGTCGGCTTCTAGTGTAACCGGATGTACCTGAATACCAGTATTTTACATGGAGCGCCTGCGTATCGGACCTTTACAACCCAGTTACTGATTATACGATACCCCTTGGTGAGACTGGTTTTCACTTTTGGGCTTCTGATTACCCGTAACGACTGTCAAAGATCTACGCATGACAGCTTAATGTCCTTTCCGAGGCACGGAGGGTTCTCGATATCTAATAAATGGTCACCCATCCACGAACCGACTGTAGCAATCATAGCTTAACCTTCGATTGACCAGTGCGGCTGTTATTATGTAGACACGTCTTTAATGCAGCGAAGTCTCTGTTAAACATGATTGTATTCTACGCATAAATTCAGTGATAATTATTCCATCTTTAAAACGACACCCGCACTTAAGAGTAGGTAAGTATACAAAGATGTCACATAATTAACGCAACACCTCATATACCCCAATTAGAGTATTGGGTCAAAAGCATAATACAATAACCAATTTTTTTTTAAACTATTATAAAAAAAAAAAATAATAATTGAGTCTTATTGCCTTGTAATAAGATTTCATTTTCTTTGGGTCAATTGGCAGTAGGTAGTGTGGCAAATTATATATTATTTTCTTAAAACAATACCTTTATTAAAAGTTACTGAAATCAATTGAGTAGTCAATTATGAACAAACTACTTTCAGGACTTGCATTTATTCTGTTACACATTGTATAATGGGCGAAATCATTCATGCGTCAATCACATACTACTCGAAATGACTACTTCTCCTTCTTCGTGTCGCTGGTACGACTGTATTTTAAATCTTGTTTTCCCAAAACTTTGCCACTTCCACGACGTTGTCGGTGGCAGCGCAGAGGTCACTTTGACTGCAATGACCACTAAGAGCAATATTTTGTTTTCAGATTTGCTTCAACTAGTGATTTCACTTGGAGAATATTCTTTAAAAGTTGGAGATGTGACCAAATGCTTTATAGGTCCGATGCCTGTTTACGGTTAGTAAAGTCAAGTCAAATCATTTATTTCAAATAGGCACATTAAAGGCACTTTTGAACGTCAAAAAAAAACTAAATAGAAATGATTCTAGTCGCCCATTCCAAAAGGTAGTTTTCGTATGGAGAAGAATGGGCAAGAAACTCCACCGTTACTCTTTTAAAATGTTTTACAAGGTCTTGTATGTACATAATATAATTATATGTGAACACGATGCACCCATAATAAAATTAAAAACTTTAAGAGTGCTACATACTCGTTCAGGTTGGCCTGATTCGACAAAGCCGGGTGGCAAAATCGAGGATAATTATGTGGATACAAGTGAAAATGATGCTTAGCTCGAAATGTGCCGAACCGACCCGAACATGATTCTGTGAGGTTACATACTGAATAGAGTTTGCTGATCAGCACGATCCGAATTTAAGCCAAATGTGAACATGTGTGTAGCATTTTTCCGAAACTAAAAAAAAAAATTTTGACTTTGACGTAGTGAGTTAATTAAAAGACAGGTTTAGTTGTGGAATCAAGATTGTAATTATAACTAGCTGCGCGAGCATTTTTATCAGCGATGTAATCCCCCAATTTATAATATGCCTGGCTGCATATGACATTTACCTACTACAACATTCCTCAAGCAGCGCATTTTGCTGGCTGTTGCCGTCCTATTGTCCATTTTGAAGAACGCTAAATAGCGGTAATAAGACTTGAACACGTCAAGGAAATGAGATAATTCAACAACAATGATCTAAAAGTGATCTAGACTTAACAAGAACTTCCATAAATTCGCGCCACAATATGCAGTCTGAAAAGTAATTTTCTTTCACGCATCTAAAAGTAACTTTCTTTCACGCGTCGAAAAGTAATTTTCTTTCACGCGTCTAAAAGCCCGCCTAAGTCTTAGACAGTGCAACACAGAGTGATATTTCATAACATAATTAAGTCATATTGATTAATTAATCAACACAGCGAAGTATTTTACTGCTCGTGAAGTTGCCAACTTTCAAAATTATCTTTTTCTTTTTTACAGTTGTAACAGATCCTCAAGACGTGCTCACAGTACTTAACAAGTGCTTGGAAAAAATGTTTTTGTATAGATTCGTGGAACCGATGTTTGGCAAGATGCTGGTTTCTGCTGAAGGTTGCCTATTTATTATTTCTTAAGAAGGGGCCGTGCACGATATCGACTGATTTTGATCAATTTTGTTCATATTTTCTGCGAAGGGGAAAAGTATTTAAATAAGATTATTCGTGATTTAAAAAGTCGAGTTCTTTGTGGCTAAAAGGGATTTTTCAAATAAATTAAGTATTTATGGAAAATCATTAATATTCGCAAAAAAAAAAAACTAACGCACGACGCAAGACTGACGTTTGATATTTTTTTAATTAAAACTACTTTTGATTTTAAACATTAAAAATACCATTGGCTTTTATGGTCTACTTGCACCTGGCTGGACCACTTTTTTCGATACAAATTATAGCAGAAGAATCATGTTGAAAAAAACAATTTTTCGAAAAAAACCAGTCAGTAATGTATTTTTTTCTGTTATTTTGCAAACTATTTCAAGAGATTTAATAGTCACACTTTTCAGCTATCCTTGATATAAAATTAAAATTTTGTTGATAACATAAATTATCTTCGTTAGGTAAATCAAAGGCAAAATAAACTATATTTTCAAGAGCGCAAAAGTGATGAAACTATTAACAGGTCCTGAGACGGACACGAATGGTTTATCGTCACGAAAACACAGAAACACGCAGACATAATTTTTCAATTATTTCATGCTTTCTCACAATTAGATAAAAAATTGACAAAAAAAAAGTTTTTTTTTCATGCACGAAGCCAACATTATTATTTCTAATGGAGACTGCGGAAGTGGTCTATGGATCAATAGCGATGCAGTTTTGTTATCTGTGTGGGATATCTTAGCTACCCTGTTTTATACCCTTGTGCAAAGGCGCATTAGAATCTGGATGGCAATTTTGAAAATAATATTATCGCTATTGGTCCACTTTTAATTTGCCCAGTCTTCTTTCAGTCCAGTTTTGTTTTGCTTATAGTACCTATCCTACCAATCTCAAGATTTGCCACAATCGACGATTCTCCACCTTTTTAATTCATCAAGTGTCCATTTTTTTATAACCTGACTTAATTCAAGCTTTAAATAGCTAAAGCTATACTATGTTACAGAAAGATTTTATTGATTTCCTTTTTTTTGTAATTTTTTACCTGATTTTTCTATTTTTTTTATTTTTATAACCTGACTTAATTCAAGCTTTAAATAGTTAAAGCTATACTATGTTACAGAAAAAAATGATTGGTTTCCATGGTGTTCGACGTTTCAGTGCCTACTTGGAAGCGCAATCGTCGAATCGCAGACCTGTGTTTCAAGCAGTACGTTTTGGATGATCATCTTGAGCTGTTCAATGATCAAGCTGGTCGATTTGTTGAGCTTCTCGCTGGGGAAGTCGGCAAAGGGGAAGTGGATATCACTGTGAAAATTACTAGAAGTGTTTTGGAAACCGCTTGCAGTGAGTGTTTTCGTAATGCATGTGAAGTTTTTAGTCATATTCGTTTCATAGTCTTAGTATATCGATGACAAAAAGTTCAAATAAGTTTGGCCCAAAATTCAATTCCGCGCAATCTGACGCTCCAATAGTCATCGAGTGCACAGGTGACAGGTCACGCGGTGCAAGATGGAAGGTGGGCCATTTTCTGTGGGGAGACCGAGAGCTCTTGCGCTTACGCACCTATTCGCAACGTTACAAGCACGTTGGTTACCACAAGAAAAGCGCGCGTCGCTTAGTAAGAAAAAATACTATATGTTAATCTCTTACTTAGATTTTTTTTTTGTAAGCCTAGTTTGTGTCCCACTGCTGGGCAAAGGCCTCCCCTTTTTCCTTCCAACCTCCCTGTCTTGTGCGATCTCTGGCCATGTTGGCCCTGCGAATGTTATTAGATCGTCACTTAGATTTAGCCATGTTAAATTTTTTTTCTAATCAAAGTACGTCCAAGAGGCTATGCTGGCTGCAGAAACATTTTTTTTTTAATTTGGTCGGCTTTGTTTTTTAAATAACTGTAGCAACAATAAATTATAGATCTATATTTATATAAAATTCAAAGTCCTGACTGACTGATATATCAACGCACAGCCTAAACCGCTGCACGCTGGTCCTAGAGACATGAAATTTGGAGGGTGTGTTCTTTGTGAAGAGTAGGTATCCACTTAGAAAGGGTTTTTTTGAAATTCTATCCCTAAGAGGGTGAAATTAACGCGGACGAAGTCCCGGCAGAAGCTAGTAGGTGTATATATAAACTCACGACTTCTTCACACGGGAAGTAAAAAATACAATAAATTATATTCTATTCTAATTAAAAGAATTATATTATTTCAGGAACAACGTTAGGCGCTAGAGTCGATGGTCAAGATCTTGTTAAAGATAATTACATGGTGGCAGTCAGCGAGTGTTTTGATATTATGGCCACGAGGACCAATAAACCTTGGCTCATGTTCGATTTCATCTTCAACTTGTCAAGTTACAAAAGTAAACTGTCCAAGGCTCTAGATATAGTTTTCAGTCTTTCGGAGCAAGTGAGTATGATAAATAATGCGTCTTAAACTAGAATAAAATAATAAATGTCAATAAACAAGATTAGCTTTTGCGATACTACGCTTGTAATAACTTTACTTTTCTTCAATACACGGTGTAAGACACATCACATAGCCGTTAACTAAGCATTCTGTACAGTCACGAGCATAAGTATGTATACACTTGGCTTTATTCAAAGACGATTTTCTCCTTTAGTTTTGAATGAAATTTTATGTTATTACGAACAAAGTATTTTCGAACCCATAGGTTTGTGTTGATATTTTATTTCACAAAAAAATTGACATTGAAAGTTGCCAAGTGTTGACATATTAGTGCTCGTGACTGTACAGGGGTCTTGGGGGGTATATAAAGTTGTGTTATAACATTAAAAACTTGTTTTGGTAAAAAACGTTAGTAAAAGTTGGTATTTTGACCTTCAATATCTTCGTAACCAGAAGGTTCCCAGGTATGGTCCAGTACGAAAAAACGATCACAATGACGAGGACTACCAGTGACTCTCGGCTTCGTTAAGTGTCTTTTTACACCCGATATTTAAATACTTAACAACTTTTGTAGATGGTGAAGCTACGTAAATCAGAACATATGGAACGGTTGAGAAATAAAGGAAACTTTGACTACGAGGGTAAGAATTACCAGCAGAGTTTTAAAGCTATAGGGTGATAGGGTATAGGGTGATCATTTGATATGGTGCAGGAAGGACAGCGGCTACGGGAAAACGCTGTCAGGACCCCACTTCTAACTACACTTCTACACTTAATTGTCAATTGCAATCGCAGAATTTGAATGAATAGTACAATCAGCTACAAAAAGTCAGTTCTAAATTATCCATCCAAAGGTTGTCTTTAAAAGATCGCTTTTAACGATAAGACCGCCCATTGTGCCCTTTTTTTTTTTTCGGATGGGAAATCATCAAATGACCCCTCCCGCTCTGGGTGGAGCGGAAGGGAGTGTCTTACTGACTAAAACCCACCCATGTTCCTTCCTTAGCCATTGTGCCCCTTGTAGGTAAACATTCTACATTTATAACTGTAATATTTATGGTGTACGTACATAATAACAATATAAAGAATATTCTATTCTAATGATTATTTTTATGATTGCATTCGATGCAGTTTCGTTTAAGGATTAAAATTACTATTGGATCTACTGAAGTTAGAGTATCTTTATGTTACTACAACTAACATAAAGATACTCTAACTCGCTCAACTCTAACTAATTGTACTTCAACAAATAGGTGCAATTTTTTGTTAAAGGTCGTAGTTATGGTCATTGCGTGTTAGATGTCCTTCTGGAGAACACTGTGATGGAGACTAGCAGCCTCTTCACGGATGTTGACTTGAGGAACTTGTCAAACAACCTGTTGATAGCTGCTTTCGACACCACTATCTATGAGATGCTGTTCATCTTAGTATGCATCGGCAGCTGTCCTGAGGTGCAGGAGAAAATTTATCAGGAGTAGGTTATTTTAACGTTTTCGAACCGACGCTTTCAACGTCAATTGAAGTCAAATCGTTTTATTCAATTAGGCCATTAAAAGGCTCTTTTGTGCTATCCCTGTGATGTGTTATCCCTTCCAAAAAGTAGTTTTATATGCAAGAAATATCATAGTTATCTACTCTTTTAAAATGTTTTACAACATTTTGTGAACATTTAATACAATCTTATTATTTTACGTAAAGACGATGTACCTAAAATAAAATAAATATGTATATCTACTATAATAGGTACAAAGTACCAAAGATGAAGAGAATAAAATGCTTAAATAATCTATCCGTAAATTATAGACTGAAAATAATATTAGAATGTAGCGATTTATTATTTTACATTTTTATAAATCGCAGGACTTTGTATAATAAAATTATTATCATTTTGTATTCTCAGAATAACTCAAGTTTTGGGCGAAAACGGAAGAGTATCAAAGGAGAACCTATCTCAATTAGTTTATTTAGAAGCAGTAATCAAAGAAGCTATCAGGTTATACCCCATTGGACCGGTTTTGGGTCGCCAAGCTACTACGGACACAAAGTTACGTAAGTAATAAGATTTCTCAGTAAATAAATAAATACCTAAATCATTTATTTCGGACCAAACACATTTTACAAACCTACCTCACTGCGAAGCAGTTGGTGGGCAGGATTAGCGCTCGTCTTAACACATTTGGTTCAAACGCACGCGACACACTGAGATATATTGCTGCACATCTTTGAGACCCTCGGGATCCTGATGCATAACAGACGGCGAGAAAATAAATAAATTTTAGCAGCAACCGCATAGTTACCACAATTAACATCGAAATCAAACAACACTGCGACAGAAAGTGACGGGTAAGTAATAACGCTTAGAATCAGACTCGGAATTTGCGCAACAAATGTTTTTTCAAACACTTCAATTTTTCTGTCTACCCACTTGAATTCAATGCTAAAATTGACGCTCGAGACGTTGATAAACACCCATAAACATGTCAAGAATAAAGTTTAGTGCTTTACTTCACAAATGCTTACTTAATATTTATTCTTAGACAAAATTCTAAATTCACTAGGGTTGGTCCTATTTTTGTTTTGAGTAGTTTTATCGGACATCTAAGTAGATAGTACTACTGCTAATTAGTAGACGCTGTTTTACAAAACCGCTAGTTGTTTTACAAAACAGCTCCGTTATGTGAAACAACTGAACGACGCCGACGTTTAGCGGTTTTTCATAATCACTGAACTTTAACACGCGGAATTGCTACGTTTTGCATTTATCAATGGAGCGGTTCAACAATTAAAAGTTATGTAAAACAACGTGAAATGAAACGGCAGATTGTATGTTGTAGTTCTAAATTTTGTCGCTCGTGGCCTTGTGTATCATAACAAGAATAATGTCGTCCAAAACACAAATGAAGAGAACAAAAATATGAGTAAAAATGACCGGATCTCAAGTGAAAACAGTAATATAAAGAAAAATATTACTAAAAGTTATCAGAGTTTTATGAAAGACGCTGCATATCTGCATGATTTATCAATCATTTTATATTTCGTCCAAACATCGGCAGCAGTTTTGTTAAACGTAGTGCAATGACAATCCAGCTGAACGTTATTCAGTAGCGGTTTTGTAAAACAGCGGATTCGACAATCCGTCTATCTACGACATACACACTGTGTCAACCTGTGTCTTCCAATTCATTTTACGGTCCACCCACAGACCTAAATACTTCAATTTACAGGCTCACTTAAGCTTTTGACAGACACAGTTGACATTTCTCACGTGCATACGTGTGACCCACGATACCTTTATCCACACTATTGACATTTTTTGCCACCGACACCCTAATTGCGTAAAACACTTTCAATCAAAGTATGAATGATTTTGAATGATATTGTAATCCATTGCTTCATAATGTTCGAAATATTTGTCAGCTCAACAACGTAAATAACGCAATAAATGTTGTTGAAGTGTCAAAATGAAAGCCATTTCTACTGTTAGTACGCGCCGAGAGTGCAGCTGCTGGAGTCGCATTGCAACGTCAACTTTAAGGCGTTTGTGGTGCGCATACCAACATGCTTCCTGCACCTGGTGATGGAAGAAAGCTTTTGGCCGCAGGGTGTGGTATTCCGCCGCTTTCGTGGACAAGTGCCACCGGAACGCACAAAGACTTAGTGCAACTATAGTGATACTAACATAGTTATTAAATTTTATTTACTAACAAAATTGTTACTATATTATTATGTATGCTATATATAGTTGGGAAAAGGCTAGGCAGATGATGATGATGATCTTTATCGTGCGCCCACCGGGTAATATTTTTGTCGGCTTGCAACACAGCCCTGACCTCCTGCATATTCTTCTAGGAGTACATAATGCACATGTCGTCCGCATACATATAAACCCTTCCCTACTACATTACTGACGCTATTGACATGCATGACATAGCCAACTGGTCCATATATGGAACCAGCTTCTTTACTAGCCACATCAGGAATGCAGGTCTGTAAAGGTCTGTCACTAAAGTAGCTGATGACACACTCATCCTTGGCCTATAACAACACCTCGTGGTCCAAGGTGTCAAATGCCTTTTTATAATCAATGAACCGCGCCAGGAATTTTTTTGGGTCTTCCTTACCTACACATTATTTCTTCGTATCGAAACTTCTTTCTTGTTTTAAATATCGATTTGTTTTATTTATTTATAAATCGCATGTATTTTAGTCTTTTCGTGTTATTGTTAGGTGTTTCTTTCCAATCCCTAAATAACCTATCCCTACGCAGTAACATATTACCAAAACCTCTTCCTATTCACGGTTGTGTACCTCGTTTTTTAGTCTTTGGCATTACAGTCTTACTATTTTTATAAATATCATTAAAAAATGTTTCTATGCACAATAAAGACCAATCGTAATCAGTGACTTTCTTAGCTACTATCTTATTATTAATCACATACCGACTGTCCGAGTTCTTATTATCAGTGCACAGTTGCGTCGCATCTAACGGTGTCGACACTCCAACCACATGAGGATCCGACATAAAGTATTCAATAAACGACTGGTAATTCTTAGGATGTATTACGCACTGTAAGCCTAGTCCACACAGGCAGTGTTTATACAGAAGTAAACATACATCCAATCACAATCTGAACGGTTTTATAAGACATTTCTCACCCATTGCCTCATAATATTCTCTGTGATCTGTTAGGAGTGAGTGGAGGACATTACATATAGAAATACTCCACCACTCCTAACAGATTTATGTTGACGTCACCTAAGATGATGATGTCCTCATTTGCTGGGATCTCCTTGATTATCTGCTCAACTACATCAATAAATAACAACTTATTGGTTTTAGGTGGTCCGTAGACTGCAAGGATATTTCTAGTTGAATGGTTAAAAGTGAGTTTGCTATAAAAGCGTGTTACAGTACTGGTCAGGGTATTATTTGCATTAAACATTTAATACTTTTAGCGTAAATAAGCACACCATATTCTTGTATTCTCTCTCGTGTTTGCAAATTGAGCACTTGTGGCTCAGTGGAAACTAATGGCGATTTACGCGTTGTAGGTCATAGGTTCGACCCCTGACAGGCGCTTTATTTTGTGTGAACTATTTCATCACCACTGCTCTCAAAACGATGAAGGAAAACATGTGAGGATACCGGCATGTCCTAGAACCAACAATTCGAAAACATGTAACATCTACCAATCCTCACTGGGCCCGCGTGGTGGATTACGGCCCACTCCCTCTCATGGAGAGGAGGCCTATGTCCCAGCAGTGGGAGCAATAAAGGCCGATTATGTTTGCATGTAAACTGTACCCGTCTACAATTCGTCTTCTTTAATAGTAGCCTATATTTTAGAAAAATCAAAACTTCATTAGTTTTTTCTTATCGCACGAAGTGCTCTATATGTAGGTAGGTATTTGTTGTTGCTAGATATACTCTGAACCAAAGGTTTTCCGCGGGAACTCCGGGTTTGTCCTGTCTTAATTTCAATAATTCATACTACAAACATCCCATAATCTTAACAAAAAGGCGTTCATTTTTCCTGAATTTGAAAATTTTCTGGGAAACACATTCACTCTCACTCACTCATAAAATCCGTTCTCAAGTGATGCGCTTGCCAACGAAGAGCATTTCATTTTAATTTATGTAATGTCGTAAAGTTGCTAGCTGTGTTCACTTCGCACTATGTGTGCACTAGACGCGCATACCTACAACTAGCAAACCGCCCTAGTTACATTGCTTTCTAAGAATCGTTGAATATTACGTTCACTCCTAATTGTCATTTTTTTTGGTCACATTTTCTTATGATTATTTTTCCAAACTGTATTCCAAATTGTACTTGAAGGTTTCTTTATCAGATTTTTAGTAGCCCATATTATAAGGTTTAGGATTCATATTAATACGGGCGTCATTATTTGTACCAGAATCTTTTGCAGTGGTCAACTGTTATTTGGGATTTTCAAATCAAATCAAATCATTTATTTTTGCCAACATGGGTAGGGGTACAGATGTTACACAATGTTTTGATAACGTTCTCCATGCTCAGCCGTCACATGGGCATGCAAAATTTACACATAAATTACAATCTACTTTCATACTTAACAAATACTATTACAAAATTATCAAATTGGAAAATTATTTTAACCTTTTTATTGTATTTTCAATGTCAAGGAGTATTTAGTCAATATGTAATTAAATAAATGTCAAAGTAAATAGTGAATAAATAAATAAAGTCCTAGTTTATATAATAATTGTTTTGTCACATGTCATTTCCATAATTGAAAATCTGATTATTAATTAATTATTGGCCATAAGGATTCCCTTTTAGATATTCCTTCACACTGTAATACACTTTATCAGTTAGAAATTCCTTTAGCTTCCGCTTAAATATGTGCGAGTTGTCAATGTCTGTAATACAACATGGCAATTTATTATAAATCTTAGATGTCATACAATATACACTGGAGTCCATTAAATGAGTTTTGCAGGGTACAGTCTGAACTTTATTTCTATATCTAGCACTTCGGAATTTTTCATACATATGCATATTACTTTTGACAAAGACTGACATCTCGTAAATGAACAGGCTAGGTAAAGTAAGAATCTTAAGTTTTTTGAAATATGGTTCACAGCTATCAGTGGTCTTTAGTCTACACATTGCCCGTATGCACTTTTTTTGGGCTTTGAAAACAGACTCCCATTCCGTCGAGTTCCCCCAGAAAATTACTCCATATCTCAGCGTGGACACCACGTATGCATGGTAGGCTGTTATGACAGTGGATAAATTTACAATTTTTGTGAGTATGTATAACATATAGGAATATTTATTTAACTTCAAGCAGACAGATTCCGCATGTGATTTCCAATTCAAATTGCAATCTACATTCAAACCTAAGAATTTTGTTACATCAACTTCATTAATTTTGGTTCCAGCATAGTTTATGTTTAAGTCTGTTGGTGGTTTAGTCCTGTTTCTGAAAATCATGAAATTAGTTTTCTGTAAATTAATTAGAAGGTTGTTTGTTCTTAACCAATCGACAATGCGTGCTAATGTAGTGTTAATGTCATTTTCCAATGATGCATAATCTTTGTTGCAAAATATGACTGTACTATCGTCCGCAAAAAGAATCATTGGAAAGTGCACGGTTTTCGGAAAGTCATTAATGTAAATTAAGAATAATAAGGGACCTAGGACACTGCCCTGGGGTACGCCATATATCACTTCTACGTAGTCTGAAACATGATCAGTTTCTCGTTTTTTATTAGAGCAGAATTTCGTTATTGATGTGGCTTGTTTCCTATTACTTAAATATGACATAATTAGATCCAAGGCGTTGCCGCGAATGCCATAAGCATAAAGCTTGTTTCTAAGTGTCATATGGTCCACATAGTCGAACGCTTTGGTTAAATCCATATATAATGCACAAACAGGTACTTTTTTATCAACACTTTTAGTTACTGTTTCAAGAAATTTGTAGATTGCTTTATTAATATTTTTATTTTTCCTAAAACCCATTTGCTCGTCGACTAAAATATTAAATTTTTCAAGGAATTGGTATAAGCTATTATAAATTATTTTTTCTAGAATTTTGGAACATACCGGTATTAGGGCAATTGGTCTGTAACATGACATATCGCTTTTATTATCCTTTTTAAAGAATGGTTTGATGATAGTTTTTTTTAAAGTACTAGGGAAGTGACCATGCTCTATGCACAGATTAAAAATATGACTAAGTAATGGACTTATTACAGTGCTTACGTATTTCACAATTTTAGTAGCTATACCATCAAAGCCGGTACTGTTTGTATTTTTAAGGGATTGTATAATTTTGTCGATATCAAATGGCGTAACAGGATTTATAAATATTGAGTTACTTTGTGAGCATGTCGGTTTATGTGTATTGCTACTACTACTGTTATTAATTGATGTCATAGGTCTGACTTGGTCAATAATTTCGATTTACTTATCACGGGCATCTTTTGTTCTCAGTGTTATAACTACTGGCAGAGGTTTCTTTGCGTCTGGTTTTTCACTGCCTACCCTTTCTGCATACTCAAACTGACAAACGTCCATCTGAAATTTTTGAGCAACCTGGGCAATTATTCCTTTAACTTCGTTTTTTTTTCTCTCATCCAGTTCTCATATTTTGCGATCGACACGACCTTATCGCTAAATACAGCCATACGCCAAACGCGGGCGCACGAGACTGGATTAGTTGGTTATTTTATAGATTATTTTGGTAAATTGAGCCAGAAGAATCCAGAAACAATTTTTTAAACATAACTTTTCAAGAGAACCTGGAAGGAACTGGGGAAAGGACTGTGACAAAAAAAAACCTCCTCTTGTTTTTGAAATCGGTTAAAAAACTAAATCAAAATCGGTTCATCCGTTCGGGAGCTACGATGCCACAGACAGACACACACACACACACACACCCCCACACACAGACATGTCAAACTTATAACACCCCGTCGTTTTTGCGTCGGAAAAGAAGAGAAACAATAAATGCATTTGCAAAAACTTTTTCTAGATGATTCTACTCTTGTACTTATTTATTTTTCATTTGTTTAGGCAATGTGACAATTCCTGCTGGCAGTAGCATAGTGGTCAATGTATGGAGCGTAAACAGAAATCCCAAATATTGGGGTTTAGATGCTGAAGATTTTAAACCAGAAAGATGGCTTAGTTCTGACACTTTTCCGGACCATCAAGCTGCATTTGCAAGTTTTTCCCCGGGCCGGAGAGGGTGTATTGGTAAGTTGACAGTCTCTTTTCTCAGTTTTCACCACCATATCAATAATGGCAGTTGTCATTAGCAATCTGTGATTGGAAGATTTCGTTATTATATTTTGAAAAAGCGTTTGACATTGTAAATCACTGCTTATTAGTGGATTAAAATAGTTATTTGATTTGAAAATACTAAATTAATTAAGTAAGATTTGCTACTTAATTTTGTCTCTGTGTAAAATGAATGTTTGTGGTTGATTAGACATCACAAGAAACTGAATCGCTTATTCTTATGGCAAGGGTCCCTCAGGATAGTATATTGTGGCCCATTATTCTTTATTTTTAGTAATATAATTATTTATTCTTTATTTTTAGTAATATAATTATAACATTTTTACTAATTTACACATTTAAATCTCTATAATATAATTTCAGGAAAAACGTATGCACTGATGTATTTAAAAGCAACAATAGTACCACTAATACGCAAGTTCAAACTCAAGGCGGACCATACAAAGCTGAAACTAGAATGCAAAGTAATTATGAGACCTTTATCTGGACATTTTGTGAAAATTGAGAAGAGGTGAATTTTAAATCAATAAAGTCAAAACAATTGTTGTCTTCCCCTTTTTCTCAAATTTTATTTGACAGACCTTGTTCGTGCATGTAAAAAAGTATAAAACAATGGCTACTAAGTGAAACACTAATAAAATTTTGAAAAAAAAAACCACAAATATATTGTTCACAATATTTTTATTCGTCGAAATACATTCAGTAGGTATTTTTACAAATTGATCGAATCATGAAGAAACATTTATTGTTCTGAGAAGCGTAATTTATAATATTGTCCTTTAGTAGAAAACAGAAAACAATTGTTTAACATCACAAATAGCTATCGGAAAATAAAAACAAAATAATATGTTTGCGAAAACACCATAGAAAGGAAATATTATTAAAACAGGTATATGTAAAAATAAGTTTAATAAAGTAAAACAAAATCTCTAAGAATTTTCAGACATTTCAAGTACAGAAATAGTTTTCACCAAGTCTTAAAAAGAATACTGAGCAAAAAATATCTTAAAAATCAACCATACATATAATTATATTTCTCAAATGGTAACTTAACTATAATAATTTTATAAAATAATTTCAACATACATAATTTTATGACACTTAGAGAAAAACTTGCAAAGTGATTTTTATGGAAAAATCAAATAATTAATTTATGTGATTACTTCAAAATTTCTATACGGATTTCAAAAGATTATTATTATGAAAATAAAAGAAAATTTCATATCAAGTTAGTAAAGAACAGTCGTAATACTATTATTACATTAAGTATAGTCTATTTCACAACATCTGGACTATGTGGCTCTACATTAGCAAAATAAAAATATACGAAGAAAATTTATGGCTCGCTTGCACCACAAAATACTTTTGCATTTAGCGGTAAACATTAACCCCCTTACTAATAAACGTTGTATAGCGTCTGTATAGTTACACAACAATCTTCTTCTTTCGAAAGTCAAATTACTGACGACTGAAAGAGAGAAATCGGTGTGTAACTATTCATCTTATATAATACGTTTATTATTAAGGGGGTAAAATATAATTCTGTTTCTGTCATCTCCAAACAAATGAGAGAAATAGGGATGTTTTAAATACGTTTAGCGCTAAACGTATTTAGCGGGTTGCGGTGCAAGTGAGCCTAACGATTGAATGATGAAATTGAATTATTTTTCAATAACGCCATTACACGGTAGAATATTTCAAAAGTTCGACATAATGGCAAATCGTATACAGGCTGATTTTGAATTTTATTAGCAAGCTTTCAGGGGTTTCACAGTACATGATATTTATGAGTACTTTAATAACTTTTGCGAAAAATACCACCTGTCTCATACAATTTGTATTGATTGTTGCTTAACTTTTTGTAGAAAAAAAACATACGTATTGTGTTTCGATATTTTCCATTTCGAATTTGACGTTTGTCTAACACACAAAGCTACTTATTTTTATTTTGCCAATGTCAAAGCAGATTTCTAAACTATTTTAACAACAGTAAAAATTGCACAATATTTGACATCGATATATTGTTTAAAGGCGTTCACAATATTTTTTATTCATTCTAAAAAAGAAGTCAATATCAAACAAACGTTCTATTTATGTTCAATAATAATGTTATTATTATATTCGTTACAATATTCGGACTACTTCATTGGTAAAAGACAAAGTATGACGTTTCGTTATTATTATTTTTTAATACTAAAACTGTAATCCAAAAAGATTTAAAATCGAATTTAAAATCTTGCGGCTCTTGCACACAATTACTGATTTTAGCGTCCACCGTCGTACCTTATTGTAATGTAAAGTGAAGATCCACCAAAGTGAATGGTAACTCATCAATGGATGCTATTGTATATGGACCACTGTGTACATGAACCATTACAACATGAGCCCATATTTCTTGTACTGAAATCATTATACATTACAAACCCTAAAATATTGCTGACACTTAAAAGTACTGGTAATAAAAATAATCTCAAACAATTTAAGACTGAATCGAATCAGCAATACAATATTGCACAAAATAAGCTTCATAAGCAAATTGGACGTAATATTACGTTCGACAGTAACATTAATAAATATCTACATAACATAACACACGACTAGCATCATAATACTTTTAGCTCCAATAAATAAAAAATAATTTAATTGAACGTTTATAATGTAAAATACGAAAACATCCCCTTACACACTTAGTAGTTATATCGTACACCTTATTTCACAGGCCAAGAAACGATAATTCTATTTTAAAATTTAAACAGTCGATAGATCTTATAATATATTAGAAAAATATTATAAATATAGCTGTTACGCTGTACCAGAGCACAGAAGAATCACGTGATAACAGTTAAATAGCCGAACTGTTAAAAAGGACTAGCGACAGGAAACACAATCTCATCCAGCATTCCAGTCTCATACAAGACATTGAAGAAATAATGCAGTGGATTGTAACATAACTCAAAATATCGCACACTAAAATTACCCACAAACCTTGACTGCCAAAATAACTCGGAATTCTGAGTTACAATAACTCGAACAGTCGATCTAATCTGTTGTTTTTAAAATAGAACATCGTGAAGTAATACTAGATCACAGTCTATGTAAATAATACATTTAATTAGATGAACATTTACCTAGAGTTTGCTTTACAGGAAACATGTTAACGTCAAAAGACGCAGAGATTAAAATACTAAAAATTACTTTTAGTTTTTTTGTTCTCTAAAAATTTCGTTTGGCTGAACAAAATTATGTGAGAATTTGAAAATTACAGGTTATGTCTTGTCTTGCATTTCATAACCAATCTTCAAAGTTTTCTGTTATTGCATTAAATACATTTCGGCTAACGTGTCACAACTACATTTTTATTTACTCCTCTAATGTTTTGTTAACATACATATTTTATATAATCCATAATTTCGTTCAGCCAGAACCAGAAACAAGTCCCACGTAATCTACTTAATACGAAGTGTCTAACAGTAGAAATGTACAACGGTAACGACTATTAGTAAAACGACATTTGACTCACAAGAGTCGAAGTAGAGAGTACAACCCTGTCCCCTCACGTCACTTTGTAGAATTCACGTAAAATTTTCCGACGTCAGCTTGTCAAAAAACAATTTTTACTTGTCAAATACCTGTATATTTTAACGT
This sequence comes from Oligia latruncula, assembly GCA_948474745.1. Taxonomy (NCBI): domain Eukaryota; kingdom Metazoa; phylum Arthropoda; class Insecta; order Lepidoptera; family Noctuidae; genus Oligia; species Oligia latruncula. The sequence goes on from OX419705.1 coordinate 895,172, forward strand.
CAATTTTGCATTTATTTGGCGTCACACAAATTAACACCATTTAACTGTCGCTCAGTTTTTCGACTCATTTATTAATTTGTAATTCGGTTTTCCGACTTCATACTGACAACTGTCATTCTAAAGTTTGTCAATAATGTGCTTTCTACAAAATGATGTTACAGCGACGAACCCCCCTTTGTGTCTAATCAATCGATTTGGACGGCTTCACTCTGTCCAGCTTATCAGGTTTTTCTGTACTATTCTGGCTACCCCTGAAAGAAAATATAGATGTATTAGTAAGCTAGAATTAAGTTAGGTGGTCCATGAAATGATTTACGACCAATGTTCTTCTCTTACGAAATCGGAGCAAACAAGGCTGTAATTGGAGGAGTTGAATGGTATGGGTGCCAGTATAAGGATCAAGAAACATCAGCTTTGTTAAAAGCCTCAGGTATTGCAAATGTACAATGAGACAGTGACTACTATGAGGTGGGCCGTCAGCTTCTTTGCTACACAATTATTCATCATTTCAGCCGAAAGACTAGAGAAGTGGTGGATATAGGGTTCCCCCAAGTTTTCCAATAACAAATGATATTAATTATTATTTTCCACAAATTTATTCAATGTTATTTCTCAATTTTTATTTTTATCCTGCCTACACCATTTGTAACATGAATGCTCAATCTTGATGCTCAATGTCAATTTATTTTTTTTCCCTTCTAATTTTATAATTTGTATTCATCATTCATAATTTATTTTTTAGTTATATGTGCATGCTGTGGTCTCCTGTAATTGAAGGAGCACACGTAAAAGAACCTTTTTTATTATTGTAAATTTCTACTGTTTAATTTCCTTTGTTGGAGATAATAATAAATAAATAAATAAATAATTAAATAAATAAACAAATAAATAAATAAACAAATAAATAATTGTTATCTCACCAGTTCAAGCTCAACCGTCACAACATGTGGCACAGCCGGCCCCGATGCTTGGCGCGCGCGGGCACCTCGTCAGGCAGCACGCTGGTGAGCTTGCTGTCGCTCACGATGGTGCTCTTCTTCACTATTGGAGGCTTCTCGCTTTCCCGTGAGCTTGTTGCCGCGTACATTGATCTGAAACATGCTTTTGTTTTACTTTGATTTAACAACTGTTTATTTTGGTGTTGTATCTAACTTGAATTTATTTTCCTACCCCTATTCGGATTTGTCAGTTTCTATGGAAAATTTAAAATCGGTCTAATTTGGCTGCAACACTATTTTTCGAAAATGTTCTCTACTAACTTTTTAGACCTTTGTATCCTGCTTATGCGTATGAAGTTTCATTAAAATCGGTTCATTCATTTCGAAAAATAAGTACTTGAAAGTTTGTATGAAATGCCGTACGGCGTAGCCATTGGTCCCGGTTGCCATTCGTAAATCTTTGACAGTCGTTATGGGTCGTCAGTAGCCCGAAAGTCTGACAACCAGTCTTTCCAAGAGGTGCCTATCGTATTACCCAGTAACTGTGTTGTGGAGCTCAGATAGGCAGTTGCTCCATGTAAAATTTGGTATTCAGCTGCATCTGGTTAGACTGGAAGCCGACCCTATCATAGTTGGGAAAAGGCTAGGTAGATGATGATATATGTACTCGTAGTAACCTAAAATTATCCAAAAATATCTGGTCTACACTTCGATCAATAATAGTTGATCGAAGGGTCTACAAATAGAAGAACATGTCTACAAAATTTTGCTTAAGCATTTAAGTCAAGTAATCCCAACAATATCATATGAACCTTACCTCGTCAGCTTACTCCTCGCGGGCCTCGTCGTGAAGTTCGTGCTCTTGCCTCTCCTCAAGGAGTGGAAGGAGGTCTTCAATGGCTTCACCAGCGCCATGCTGCTGCTGCTCTCAGGGATCGGCTTCGTACAGTTGAGGGTCTGGACTGTTAGCTCCACGTCTTTTATTGGCTCGTTTAATGCTGGAATGAGAACACAGGGTTAATTCTTATTATTCTATTCTTTTCATGATTGTGTTATTGATCCTTAATAGGTTTAAGAGGCGCTTGGTATTCAAAAGGATATAAAAGGCAGCACCGGCTTTGAAAACCGACTATTTAGCCTTCACCGTTCATCATTTCTCTTCTGCCTTTCATCATCTGCTTCGCCTTTTTTTCAAAATTCGTTCTCTACTCCAACACTACAGTCCTTTCATACCTAGTTATTTTGCATCACTGTCAAAGTCACAGTGACCTTTAGAGTCGTTGCAATAAGGTTGCTATTGGTTGCTGCTGTCAGAGATAAAACAACTATGAAAGGACTAGTTTAAGTATAGTATCATTATGTTGCTTCGAACTGTCAAGTTATTTAATACGATGAGAAGTCCAGACAAGAAATTTCACGCGGAAGAAGTCGCGGGCAGAAGCTAGTCTTGTATATCTCTCGTGCTTCTAATTCCTTACCAGTAAACTCCTCTATAGGTTTATCAATGGTATCGTGGTCGATCCAAGTGAGCCCCATCTCCACCTTCTCCGCGAGGTCCTGCCAGCGCTGGCGGTTGTCCGCGGTGCCGGTGTGCAGCGGCAGAATCCACGGGAACGTGTCGGAGAGGACCTTGTACAGCGGGAGGCAGATCATGTCGATGAAGCCCACTTGCATTTGAGGGAGCTCGTCTTTCTTTTCTCTAAAAAAATATAATTATTTTATTAGTACTTTTGTTGTTCTATTAAGGACAGTTCATTTTAGCGTAACTATGTACCAACTTACATTGCCCGTATATTTAAATCACAACTGATATTTTTTACAGTTCTAGGAAGTGGTTTTAACACGGCAAATTGACCTAGCATGTCATATTGATAAACAATTAATTTTCCTGACTATACCTACATTATTGTCACCTAAAGCGATATTATCACCAGGGGTCGTCACTCTGTATATTATTTATCAGATATGATCAAGTATTATTTCACAATTCATCGTTTCAGCAACTACTTTTACCATCAGTACTAAAGAGGTTTGGTCTGTGTTATGACTTTAAAGTAACACTGGCAGGAAATATTAGTGTGTTGTGTGTCTAATTAATTTAAAGGAAAGTGACTACCTGTCCATCATAGCGATAGGCTGTTGGTTGAGCTGCAGTTTCTCCAGGTCTCCCTGGTCGAAGAACTCGTCAGCCACCAACTTGGCGATCTTGTGCTGCACCTCCCACGGCTTCGCGATCGCTGACACGTCGCATGCTGTCATCATCATGCCGCATAACACTGAAAAGAGGAAGAAAATATTAACAACTGAAGTCGGTCCAAAAGTGGCCATATGCTTATTATTGTCAAGGGCAGGGCTACATTAATTTCGAAATAAAATGTTTAAGAGGGAATTATAAAATATTACACGGATAACTAAATACAACAGAAGGAAAACAAAGACGCAAAGTAGGAAGGCTTATTAGTTATTCTCCACCTAGACATTTTATCAAGAGGAGATATCAGAGGTACCTATTATAGTACATTACTATACGAGTGACTTCAGTAGTCCATAGCGAGGTTGTTAAGCGCCGTGCATTACTAGACTACATAATTATGTCACACGTATTGTATACTACTTTATAGATCGTGTCACCTAAACCCGCACCAATGGACTACTTAAGTCATCGAAACGCGTGAGTTAAGTGCCGGCTTAAGTCACAGAAAAGCGTGACTGAAATGCCCGCTTAGGTCACAGAAAAGAGTGAATTAAGTGCCGTCTTAAGTCACAGAAAAGCGTAACTTAAGTGCGGGCTTAAGTCACAGAAAAGCGTGAATTAAGTGCCGGCTTAAGTCACACAGTGCAATAAAAGAGATTTAAGATACTTTAGAGAGGCTAACAGAAGAAATGTCATACAATTCTAATCCCTATATACACTTTTACTGACAGTGTTGATTTATGGCGTGTTTGTACACAAGTAAAGCACGCGTTGCTTCATGTGATGAAAATACTGTAATTACAAGTAGATTACGATGATCTTTGGTACCTATTTTATTGGGATTTGACATTCACAACCAATCATATTCTAATGGGCATGCGATATTATATGGTTAAGATGGACGTCAAAAAACTGGCCAAGTGCGAGTCGGACTCGCATACGAAGGGTTCCGTACCACAAGGCAAAAATGCCGTTTGTTGTTTGCTCCTCTTAAATATTTATTTTTATTTTTCTGTTTTTAGTATTTGTTGTTATAGCGGCAACAGAAATACATCATCTGTGAACATTTTCATTGTCTAGCTATCACAGTTCATGAGATACAGCCTGGTGACAGACAGACAGACAGATGGACAGTGGAGTCTTAGTAATAGGGTCCCGTTTTTACCCTTTGGGTACGGAACCCTAAAAATCCAATATCTATCTTTGATAATCCAATGACGATTTAAAAACAAGGTCTTACATTCTTTCTTCTCCGGACTCTGCCAGTCGAACTCGCCGTTCTCCACCAGCTCGTGAAACTTGGCTCTCTTTTTGAAGTACATCGCCAGGTCTGTGGACAGGATAGCCGTCTCCACCACCCTCATCACGTCTTTGTAGTCGCATGGTGATAACGCCTAGAAGATAAGAGGAGGAACTTCTTATTAGTGTAGGTACACCCAAGGGGTATGTTGCAGAGACACTTTTGTTTAAGAACAGATATTAATTTGTAAATATCTGTTGCAACAATAAATAATCTTCTATTTTATTTTGTTTTAGAAACTTTAGTTTTCTACGCCATTTCTGATTCATCCTTGGGTGTCATACTCATAGCTCTATATTTCTCGGATTCAGAACGGATGAAGTGCGCAAACGGTCCAACGGTAGTCGATACTCGTGTCCATCATTATTGTATCTGCAGTCGACTAGTTAATAGATATTGTTTATTTATTTCTTGGGCTTGAAACCTATAATTTCAAGATGAAATATGACTAAACTATCAAACCGTTACCATACTGGAAAATCCGCTCGTTGATCAGGTGTATTGCTGAGTTGTTACTGTTGGATTTACCAACCGCATAATTATAGAAATAACATTAACAAAACTCACCTGGAAAATATTATTGCTCTCACTATTTAAAATCATGACACACTGATCGAAATGGTGATGTTCCATCGTGGAAGTCGAGTACAATATAGCGAGGGGGCTCTCGGTCTTCGTCTGGAATGCGTTGTTGGTTCCTCTATGGTCCAGGTCGTGGCACAGACAGGCTACCAGCAGTCCCAGGATCTCCAGGTCAGACATGAACCGCTCCATCTTGCCAGTCTTCAGCATTGCGAACATGGTTTGTGCAACGTTGAGCGCGTGCCTCCAGTTGTGGTACTTTACTGGGCGGTAGTTTTTTTTTACGCTGAGTATCCAACGGCAGAGTACCTGGAAAGGTATGAAAAGTATTTAAATTAAATTAGATAACGTGAAGAAGAAATAAATTTTCACGTTTTAGCTTGAAAATTGCAGAAAAATACTCAATTTTCGGTCTACTTATTCAACAGGCGTGTAAGCATACTTCTTGCGTCCTTTAATAGGAGGTACCTCATAAAGATGATCACTTACATCGTATGGTATGTGGAACTTCTCAACCAGGTTGCACTGTAGGAACATACGAAGTGTCGCTCTACAAGTGTCCTCATCTGATAGGTCGAAATCTGAAACAAAGGATTAAGTTCAATGTCTCAGAAAGCGTTATTGACATGAACAAATGAGGTTCTGACACTTTCCTTGCCATAAAGATTACACGCCAAATATTATCACAAAATCTTCCATCTGTTTTCAAATTTGTAGTCCATCTAGCAATGTATTACGAGATGCCAACAAGAGATTTCCGTTTTGTAATCACTATGTAATGTATCATAAGGGACACTTCAATGTCTGACTTACCGTGAAACTGAAAGCTGTACAAGTTGTATAGTTCTGCTGAGGGGATATTGTCCTGACACAGCTTGGTCGTATCCTCTGTTGAAGCTGTCGCGTGGTACGAAAGGCATTCTAACGCCACCTGTTGAGTTAAATTTGTATTAACTTTGTTGTTCGTTACGAAGTTTAGATGAAACGTGAAAATCATAATAACACAGAAGATATATTTTATTCTTTGACAATAGTTACTCCAGGGTGTCATTGTGGTTTTCCAAAAGAGCTTGTTATAAGAGAGCTAGAGGGGGTCACTAAGGCAGTTGGAAAAATATAAAGAGATTTCAGAGAGCGAAGCAGTCCGCGAATATTTTGACAATTTGAAACTGTTCGTACACTGATTCTAATGACATGATCTTAGATGAGTTAAAACGATGTCAGTACCTTTTGTTTGGCCATCAGCTTGCAAGCATTCTCGTACATCTGCGTGTTGTGTATGCCGAGGCCGCAGAAAATGGCGAACGCTTCGAATATCGAAATGTCGCCTTCCGTGAACTGACACCCATTCTCCTGGAAATAATTATTGGTGATAAAGCTTGCCTATTCAATAGTTTTCCTAGTCTTCTATTTTTCTTTCTTTTTTTTTTTTTTGTCTAGCCCAGTTTACTGAGCGTATGACCGTGGCAGGCGCAGACGTGACAGAACGTTTGCAACAGACTGATCAAGCATCGTTTTTAATTTGTTAATTACAATACCTACTGCATGCAAAATACTGTGCTTGGAAACTGCCTATCTGATCATAGGTTCATATAACTTGTAATTTCATGCCAATATAGTTTTGCCTTAAATGAAGGTTTTTTAGGTAAAACTGAAGTATATCGTATATCCCAGACATCACAATATCCAGTACCTACAAAATATTCTAACCTTAATCCCTTTCACTAACCTTATTGATAAGCTGCGCAACGCCAATAACATCTTTGTTAGCGTTGACGATGGGCATGCACAGCATGGTGCGCACGGCGGCCGCGTCGTCCGCGGACACGTCTGCCACGAACATGCCGTTCTCTCTCCGCCAGTCCGCCACGTCGGAGATGTTCAGTGACTTGTTTGATTGGGCGACCTGAAAATTGAAGAGTGTGGAGGTGTTACACAAGTTATAATAAGGTAGGTATTATATTGATATGGTCACTGATATTGTTAGGTCAGCTAATTACGTAATAACTTAAGACAGAAGGTCTCTTAAGTAGGGACTGAATAAATTAACCGAGTTGGTATTACATGGATCTCACAACTTTTTATGGTAGAAGAACTGAGTGGCGAGACTTGGTTTTTTTACAAGTTATGTTTTTGATGGCTTATAATAATTAACCAATGGAGATCAGATATTTTCAATAAAAATAGTCATCAAATGCATGAATGCTATCTTCAAGTAGGTACAATTCTATCTATCTATCCAGATGAAATCCAATTTTATTATTTCATAATATGAATCGGCGATGAGTAACTTTGCTAGTTCATCGAAACATTAGTTAGAAGCAAAAAAGTATTTAGCAGTCCAAGTGCGATTCTGTAAAAATCTCACCGTGAAAATTGTGAAGTGAGCGTGGAGTGAGCTGTCAATAGTGTCAATTCCTAGCTAAAACAAACTCACATCACCTAGTTTTCACGGTGAGATTTTTACAGAATCAACCGGCTGAATACGAACTGTCATTAATTAACCACAACGATGAAGTCCAAAACCAAATTAACGACCGATGACGTTTCTATTAGGTACCAAAGAAGAACACTGGGCTTGAGACAGAAAGCGAGCAACGGGCGAGCAGCGAGCGAGCAGCGAGGGTGCAATACACCCAGTTGTCTAAGAGTTTTGGTTGGGCGTAGAACATAGTGTTGACATATTAATTTAAAAAATAACTACGTTATAGATCAAAGCTATTTGGCCCATCGCTGTTACATAATCAGCCTATACTGTTCCCACTGCTGGGACACAGGCCTCCTCTCTGTGAGAGAGAATGGACCGTAATCCACCACGCGGGCCCAGTGCGGGTTGGTAGGTGTCACATGTCTTCGAATTTTTGGTTCTAGGACCATCGCTGTTAAAGTTGATCAATGTTACACGATAAATGCCTAAAAATACAATAATAAATATAATAAAATTCCTTACCGCCAGCGCAATGCTCGCGAGCGTGGACCTGTAGTCGTGTCGCGGCGTGAGCGTGGTGCGCGACTGGTGCGCGCCCAGCTCGAACAGCGTGTGGAAGCGCGTGGGGGCCGGCGGCGGCAGCGCCGGCATGGCGGAGCGCTGGCCGCCCGGCCGCTGCACTATGCGCTCCAAGTGACTCTGGAACACATAGGGAGGATTTTTAATGTTGATGAAAAAGATAAGTAACAAACAGCTAAAACGGAACATCGACGCCAAACTGCTACCATGAATTTAGCACATAGCCCTAGACCTAGAATATCTATGCTGGGGTCAGAAATAAAAAAAAAATCATGGTATTTATTCCATAAATTTCGACCGAGTAGGCATTGCACTTTTGTATGAAGCACCCGATATTCGTTCGTTTGTTCGTTCGAATGAACTGAACGACACCTGATATTTTTTTGACCTACACGTGTGACAGCGTTGTTCTTCACCATCATTTACATAAATTATTCGGGAAGGTTTACGTGCAAAATACATTAATATTAAATGTACATGCAGAAGGCTTGATTTTATGTTATTTCCTAAAAACCATGCGAAGCAGGAGCGGATCGGTAGTTTAGAATAAACTTAAACGTGACTGTGATAGGTAACTTAAATACAATAACAATTTAAGTAAAGAATTAGCAGTTAGAACCGACTACCTTAGGAACAATTCTACATATTCTGTCAAAGGACATACCTCTTCTTATCTTTATCTTCTATACTAATAATAAAGCTGAAGAGTTTGTTTGTTTCAACGCGCTAAGTAATATCTGGAACTACCAGTTGGATTTTAAAATCTTTTTGCATTTGATAGTTTAATTCTTAATGAAGGCTACTTAACATCAAGTTAAGAAGGAGAAAAAATAAAAAAAGTCAGAGAGAATGCTAAACTAAAACGAAGTACTAAGGTAATAGCGCGGGCAGTCGATGCTAAGCGACGTAGGATCATGAAACTTTACGCGGACGAAATTGCGGGCAGAAGGTTCATTCGCTCACCGATTCACAGTGATCCGTATCCGAAATGAACACGGCACATCGTTCACACTTTAGCAGTTCCCGCGCCTCCGTCATAATCTTCGTGACCAAACACTCCAAGTTGCTCTGCTCCTCGAAGATACTCCTGGCCAGCGCCAGTAGGATCTGGTTCCTCTTGTACTCCAGGACTGAGGACTCAAAGAGCTGCGCGTTCTGAATACCAATACCGCAGAAGGTGAGGTACCGGCGGAAGACTTCGACATCGCGGGGAGAGAATTCTTTAGATCCTGAAATGGAGAACAATTATGTGAGAAAAGTTTCCTTCCCAAATTATCAATCTCTGCTGCTATATATGATGTTGTTAGTGGAAAATGTAATAGGAATGGAATTATCAATGTTTTAAAACTGGCCGATTCAAGTGGCCATAGGAATTATTATTTAACGAAGAAGTTTTTGGTTCTTATTATAACATCAAGGCCTAGTAGACAACGGTTATCGTATTCAAAGCGTTTCGTATTTCTACAACGACTTTCAACAGGATTGACAAAAGCTTTTCTAGAGTTCTATAAGCATGTCAGTCAGTAAAGGCGCAAGGTGCGACGCGACGTGAAAACTTCATGGAAATTGTTCTATCAGAATCGCGTCGCACCGACGACGTGTCGTATGGCCGCGGGAGCTTTAACTCAGTGTCAGTACCAGACTGACTTTTTGACTAGAAAAGTCAGAATGTCACTCTTTCTGGACCCTCGAGGGCGTGCTCGATTTGGTCTAATCACAAAATGACAGACAGAAAAAAACTGGCCAAGTGCGAGTTGGGCTCGTACACGAAGGGTTCCGTACCACAAGGCTAAAACGCCGAAAAAAACACTTTTGTATACAACAAACGTATTTTTTTCGGCGTTTTTGGGAATTTATCCCCTTAAATATTTATTTTATTCTGTTTTTAGTATTCGTTGTTATAGCGGCAACAGAAATACATAATTTGTAAAAATTTCAACTGTCTAGCTATCGCGGTTCTTGAGATACAGCCTGGTGACAGACAGACAGACAGACGGACAGTGGAGCCTTAGTAATAGGGTCCCGTTTTTACACTTTGGGTCCGGCACCCTAAAAACTAAGATGAAACATTCGTTGTGTTTCTCAATAAGCGTCCGACATAACTATGCTCTCAATAATCCAAAACACCACCTTTAAAACTCGCAAAATGAACGCAACAAACTTTAAAATCCAAGAAAATAAAAGTATTTTGCTTTAAAAATGAAGCACGAAGCGTAGCTCGGCCGCTAGTCTATCATAAAGTTATAACAGTTAGGAACCAACAAAGGCTTTGAAGTTGCGAACATCGGAAACTTGGCGAAAACTCGATGCGGCGGAATCTGCACCAAATTGAATCATGATTAACTAGATATATAGCAAGATATATGTATACGAGGAACTGGCTCGAAGGAATTTCATTTTGAGCTGATGTTTGGGGGAAAATAATATCAGATAATTTACAATAACATGAAATTATTTAAACTGTGGTTTGGTTATGATATTATTCGACGCCAATATTTGGATTACTTTTGGGTAAAAATGATAAAATATACCTGGAATAATAACCTAATGGAAGGTTCTATAAGGTTACACAAAATACCATGAAAGATAATAGGCTATCTATGGCACTGAAATCTTAATGGTAATTGCATCTACGATGGTATTTTAGTGTTAAGACTAGGTACGGCAGATTAGGGTCCGCACCGCAACACAATGAATTGGCAAAATCCTCTAGATCACTTTTTTGCAAAGTGTTGCGTTGCAGCGAGGTCTGCCCTAATCTGCGCGAGCCTACAGCGTAGTGGCACCTGACCGATAGTCGCCATTTTAATATTATCTCATCGAAAGTCAATAACTTACCATCAGTCTTGTTGATGATCTGCGCTACTCCTACCACGTCACCCTCGTAGTTACAGATGGGCATGCAGAGGATCAGCTCAGTCTTGTAGCCGGTGCGAGAGTCGATCTCACTGTTGAATCTGCAATGGTAACATGAAAAAAATAAAATAATTAAATAAAAACGTTTATTTCACACTATGAATAAATTGTTACAAGATAGTCAATCCGAAAGTCAAAGTCAAAGTCAAATCATTTATTTCAAATAGGCACATTAAAGGCACTTTTGAACGTCAAAAAAAAAACTAAATAGAAATGATTCTAGTCGCCCATTCGAAAAGGTAGTTTTCGTATGGAGAAGAATGGGCAAGAAACTCCACCGTTACTCTTTTAAAAATGTTTTACAAGGTCTTGTATACATAATAAAAATTATATGTGAACACGATGCACCCATAATAAAATTAGTCTACCACAAAAGGTAAAAAGAATTAAAAATTAAGCAATGACAGGTAAATCAAATAAGTGATAGATACATGGTGCTCACATATTTACAAGTTATTTAAAAAAAAAAAAAAATGCAAAAGTAGTTGAACTTTAACAAGTGTGTGAGCCACTGTAGTCGCAGATTGTAAAAATGAATTAGAATAAGATGTCATAATTAAAAATATATATATAAATTAAATTAGGAACAAGTTTGATTTTGTCTAGACTTTTAGATTGTCCTATGGAGCAGGACCAGCATGTTTCCAAACATTCTTATCTTGGATATAATCCTCTAATTTGTAATATCCTTGTTTACAAAGTGTACTTTTAATATGAGTTTTAAATTTTCTTTCATTTAATTGCAATATGTCACAAGGTATTTTGTTGTAGCATTTAACACAGTACCCCATAAAAGATGTATGTACTTTAGATAATCTAAAAAAAGGTTGATCTAATTTATCTTTATTTCTAGTATTAAAATTATGCCTATCACTTATTTTATTAAAAAGATGTTGATTTTTTCTTACATACATAATATTTTCATAAATGAATTGGCAAGGTACCGTCATGATATTAACCTTTTTAAATAGTTCCCTAAGAGATTCGCGACGACGTAGATTGTAAATGGCTCTGACAGCTCTCTTTTGTAAAATAAAAATGGATTCAATGTCAGCAGCCCGACCCCATAGTAAAATGCCATATGACATAATACTGTGGAAGTAACTAAAATAGACCAAACGCGCGGTTTCTACATCTGTTAACTGTCTTATCTTTCTAACAGCATAAGCGGCGGAGCTTAGCCGCCCCGCAATAGATGTTATATGAGGTCCCCATTGTAATTTCTCGTCTAGCGTGATTCCTAGGAAAACTGTCTGATCAATAAATTCTAGTTTTTGGCCATTCAATATGATTTCACATTCGCTACTTCTAACATTCGGTAATTTAAAACTAATGCATTTGGTTTTTTTTTCATTAAGTACTAAATTATTTACCGTAAACCAATCTTGGACCTGAAGAATAGAGTTATTCACGTCGTCAAGATTTTGTGACCGTCGGTCTATTTTAAAGATTAACGATGTGTCATCTGCAAATAACACCATCTTCGGTTGATTTTGAAGTAATTGGGGTAAATCATTAATGTAAACTAAAAAGAGGAATGGACCCAATATCGAACCTTGAGGAACACCCATTGTCATTTCAGACCCTAATGAGTTTACGCCGTTTACTTGAACTTTAACCTTTCTATCTTTCAGGTATGATCTTAGCAAGTCAAGTGCTGCTTTTCTAATTCCATAGTGCTCCAGTTTCATCAGAAGTGTCTCGTGGTTTACGCAATCGAACGCCTTAGAGAGGTCGCAAAAGATTCCAATGGCATCTTGTGCTTCTTCCCAGGCGTTAAAAATGTTCTTTATTAGGGTAACACCGGCGTCAGTAGTGCAACGCCCTTTGGTGAAACCGTACTGGTGTTCATGAAAGATGGAATTTTTATTAAAGTGACGTAACATTTGATTGAGCATCAACTTTTCAAACACCTTACTGAGAACTGGTAGAATTGACACAGGTCTATAATTGTTAGGATCTTTACTATCACCGGATTTGAACAATGGTACTACTTTACTATGTTTCATAAGATCCGGAAAGACTCCTTGGTCAACACTGGTGTTAAATATGAAAGCTAAATAGGGCGCAATAGTTTCGATAAAAGATCTACATACTTTTACAGACATTCCCCAGAGATCTTCTGTTGATTTAATGTTAAGATCTCTAAAAGCTTTTATAACAGCCTGGGGGCTTGTATGCTGAAACCTAAACTCCAAAGGGCATGCCTTTACATTCTTTTTAAGTAAGGCAGCAGAAAGCGTGGGGGATGAATTTAAAGCTTCAGTAGTTTTAAGGGGAATATTTGAAAAAAAGTTTTCAAATTCCTGAGCTATTTCTACATCTGAGTTGATGGGGCCATGTGCAGTCTCTAAATTAAATTCAGTGTTAGGCTGTTTTTTCCTACCTGTTTCATTATTTATTATTTGCCAGGTAGTTTTTATTTTATCATCAGCTGATTTTATTTTATTGCTAATATAAAGAGCTTTAGCTTTTTGGCACACACTTTTAAAAGTTTTTGAATATTTTGCAACATACTGATGAAAGTTTGTATTATTCATATGTTGCTTTAAGCCATAGAGTTCAAAAAGTTTTTCCCTGCTTTTACGAATACCTGGAGTCGCCCAGTCACTAAATAAAAACTTTGTGTGAATATTTTTAGTTTTTAGTGGAAAAGTGTCATTAAACTGCGCGTTTAATATTGAAAAGAACTCGGCGTAGAATTCATTTGGGTCACCTATATTATTAAAATTCTGATCACATAACTTACTGGCCAAAGAATTATTTAATTTCTCTAACTTTTTACATGTAATTGTCCTAAACCTTATTTGAATTTTTTGTAAAGGCATGTAGGAGCTAAATGTTATTTTTTGTCCACTGTGATCAGATGGCAACTTATTTACAATTTCTTTGTGTAAGTAATCACAATTACAAAAAACATTATCAATACAAGTGGCAGAAGAAGCTGTCACTCGGGTTGGTTCAATAAAAACATTTGACAAATCAAATGACCTAAAAAGACTTAACAATCTGACAGTATTCGAGTTATTTTCCAATAAATTAATATTAAAATCTCCACATACTATTATTGACTTACTACTAGTACTAAGTTTCTTTAACACATCTTCCATTACAGAATCAAACACCGATAGATTCTGGTAACTTGGAGGTCTGTATACACATACTATAACATGCTTATCAAGCTCAACACAGGACAATTCAATGGTGTGTTCAACAGACAGTCCGATTATGTCTTTTCGTTCTTTTGATTTAATAGAATTTTTAATTAATATTAATGATCCGCCATGTATCATACGTTTTCGGCTGAAATGGCTAACTACACAATAATTTTCATAATTAATTGACTTTACTTGATGATCTTTCAACCAATGCTCTGTTAAACAAATGACATCAAACTTGGTGTTTTCCAAAAACAATTCTATTTCCAATAATTTGGAAGCGCAACCTTGGATATTCTGATTAAATAATTTTAAAATATGTTGCACTCCCTTTGGTTTTTTATTATTATTAATTATATTGCCAGAAGATACCTTTTTATTATTCTGTAATAATAATTTGGTATTTGAAGGGGTAACTTCTGTTGTCTCACTGACTAGTTTAAATAGTTATCCGGAGTGACCTCCACAACTACAACTGGAGAGTCTGGATTGCCCGAGTATGTTCCAGCGGGAGGAGAATATCCTATCTGACTGGTAGTAGTCTCCAAGGATGTTGGTATTATAGGTGGTGGTGGTGGTGGTGGTGGTGGATCCTCCTTCGTACAACATGACGATCCATAATTAATCACCATGTTGTTAGTATAACTAGGCAACACGGACTCGTCACTAATACTAGAACTCGTTATATTAGCTATAACCTCGTTAATATTATATGCTATCAACATAGCAATCATATGTCTACATTCCCCAGACAGAGATATAGTTCTCTGAGTTAACTTAATACCACTAACAAACTTGTTAGTGTCAAAAAACAATAATTTGTCTCTATGACAACATGTCAGATTGTGAATAGTATTATTCAACTTATAAATATAATTATTTTCATTGTATGATAAAGTATCTGAGTAAGGAAAAGCACACAACATTAGCTTACCTATGTTTAACTTTAATAAGGTGTTTACACCATCCACTATGTCCTTTCTGGTAATACCAGTGCTATTACCATAGCTATAGTCATATGCAAAACCTGATGAATGAACCTTGGCCTGTATTTTGGGGGCTAGTAATTTAGTTTAGATATTAATTTGTGACATCTACCAAACCGCATTGGGCTTTCGTGGTGGATTTCGGCCCACTCCCTTTCACCGAGAGGAGGCCTGTATCCCATAAGTGGGGACAATATAGGCTGATTATATGATTAGAACACTAAACTAAAGTGATTACATAGTTCAGTCGGTTGAGTATTTAGATAGACCATAAAGACTACACTGGCGCCGATTCCCTTGTTCAGAAACTAAACTAAATTTAAGTTCTGTGCATCTTTTTCTTTCTATTTAATTAAGAAAAGGACAGAAGATAAATATTAGTTTAGTCCTGTCAAATTAAGATACTCCATAGACAAGTTTAGACGAGATTAAAAAATTGGCTACTAAAAATACGTCAATTTACGTCAGGCGCGGACTAATTTGACAGGACTTAACTAATATTTATCTTCTGTCCTTTTCTTAATGAAATAGAAAGAAAAAGATGCACTGAACTTAAATTTAGTTAAGTTTGTGAACAACAGAATCGGCACCACTGACTAATTTATTGACATCTGAGCATGTCAAAATTGATTTATTTCAGTTTTCACTGTAGCTGTTGCGCAAACCTTTGCTGAAACTAAACTTATCCCAGATAAATACTATTTAAAGCCTACGGGCTTTAAATAGTATTTATCTGGGATAAGTTACGACTACGGTCACAACTGCGATTCCAGTTCAACTAAAAGCAGCTAAGAAAAGAAAAAAAAACTGGCCAAGTGCGAGTCGGACTCGTACACGAAGCGTTCCGTACCACAAGGCAAAAAACCGAAAAAAACACGTTTGTTGTATGGGAGCCCCCCTTAAATATTTATTTTATTTCGTTTTTAGTATTTGTTGTTATAGCGGCAACAGAAATACCTACATAATTTGTGAAAATTTCAACTGTCTAGCTATCGCGGTTCTTGAGATACAGCCTGGTGACAGACAGACGGACGGACGGACAGACGGACAGACAGCGAAGTCTTAGTAATAGGGTCCCGTTTTTACCCTTTGGGTACGGAACCCTAAAAAGTAGTTAAGTAGTTCCTCTTACCTGGGGTCAGAGTACGCGTTCTTGATGTTGATAGGGTGTTTGGTCTGCGCGGCGAGTCCGGCCACTCCTACGCCGAAAGGGATCTTTATCTCTTGCGAGCGCGCAGTTCGGAGGGCGTCGTTTAATTCTGGAAAAATAAGAAATTAGAATTATTAACAAGCTTAGAGTATATTTTAACGGATGATATGAAAGAAAAGGGAGTGAATAATAGCGTGACGGATGTCAGGCAAAAACGAAAGAGTTTTTGACCCTCTTGTAACAAGGAACACAAGGGCGAGAAAAAGACGAAGAATAAATGTAGGCTAGCTATGTGAATCCTACTAAATTATAAATGTGAAAGTTTTTGAAGATGTTTGGATGTTTGGAACTCAATCACGCGTAAACCGTTGAACAGATTTGGATGAAAATTGGCACATAGATAGACCAT
This sequence comes from Oligia latruncula, assembly GCA_948474745.1. Taxonomy (NCBI): domain Eukaryota; kingdom Metazoa; phylum Arthropoda; class Insecta; order Lepidoptera; family Noctuidae; genus Oligia; species Oligia latruncula. The sequence continues at coordinate 911,812 of OX419705.1, forward strand.
TTCCTGGATTAACACATAGGACTACTTTTTATACCCACGGGATCGAAACTTACGCGGGTGAAACCGCGGGCCGCTGTTAGTATATTATATAATCATCCAGACCGTATTTCGGCCATGGCAGCCTATCTCAACGGAGGCTAGCCTTCGGCGCGGGAGATGTAGTGCACACGTGTGTGCGCAGACACAGGTGAACTCTTTCTTCACATTCCGATGGGACGGCACGCAATTCGACATGACCGAAGAGCGATCAGGGTATGTGAATAGAAAGATGCCAAGGCTGCCTATTGTATATTTTGTAGTGTTTGATGTATTTTTCTCATGTTATGTATTTTTGTGGTGTACAAGTATATATTTTAAATAAATAATAATAAATAAGATGAATAGAATATCATAACAGTAAGCGATAACGGTTGTAACATTATTAGGAAAAAAATAGAGGCATATCCTTACCCTGTAGGAAACAGTGCTACTGTAAACTTTTGCAAAGGGTAGATACTAGATTAGAACAATACAGTTCTGACCCAAAATAGTTTCCAGTCATGTCACCGACACCATTAGTTTCATGTTTCAGCAGTTTGACAGACAATTAGCCTGATTAGTGTTCAGTCCTTGGAACTACATTATAGTAGTAAGTGTCGCTGGCCCTCATGGGGTAAGCCACGACTTTAAGGGTAGGACCAATTGATGACGTCATTGTGTGCTAACTGTTGTTGAGAGCAGTGGTGGCCAAGTGGTAACGGCCGCGACTTACGAGTTGTAGATCGTAGGTTCGAACCCAGACAGGCGCTTTACTTTGTGTAAATTATTTCATCACCACTGCTCTCAAAACGGTGAAGGAAAACATCGTGAGGAACCGGCATGTCCTAGAACCAAACATTCGAAGACATGTGACATCTGCCAACCCGCACTGGGCCCGCGTGGTGGATTACGGCCCACTCCCTCTCTCCGAGAGGAGGCCTGTGTCCCAGCAGTGGGAACATTATAAGCTGATTATGTTATGTTATAAGTTGCTAGGTTTGGTCAGTTTTGGGTGGTAACATTTACTTTGGTAAGAAACGTTATAAATAAAAAACCGGGCAAGAGCGAGTCGGAGTCACGCACCGAAGGTTCCGTAATAATTTTTAGGTATGTAAATAGTTTATCGCGTTTTTTTTTTTAAATTTAACTAAAAATTTACGGTTTTCGGATTATTTCCTTTACTTGTAATTACATAACCTTGCTTCCTGCCAAATTTCATGGTTCTAGGTAAACGGGAAGTACCCTAAACATTTTGGTTCCCTTGAGAGTGTCGAAATATACGTTTTTTTGTGGCATAAACGGCCGTAATTTTTTTTACGTTAACTTAGATTTTTTTTTTTTTTTACATTAACTTAGAACTTTTATTTTTTCACAGCTTCAAGGGACCGCAGACTTGAGCATACGCTTTTAATTTTAACTCGATACCTCCAGGCGTTCTCGAGATAAAGGGTCTTGACAGACAGACGGACGGACAACAAAGAGATCCTATAAGGGTTCCGTTGTTTCCTTTTGAGGTATGGAACCCTAAAAAAAGATAAAGATAATTGATTGTCCTAATGACACACACTGCATGCAATATGTTACATTAAATTAAATCACAGTCATGTTTTGCCTAAACGTCGTAAAAATATAAATTAGTAAACATCATGTAATTATAAAAACCATTATTCAAAGCAATTAACATTACAAATTAGAACTTAACAATTAAAATATACTAGATACCCACATAGTGACATCAACTCATTAAAACTATCTTTCTGTTATTACATTCGTAATGACTTTACAGGGTGTTAGGTTAAACGAGGAACATACTGTTAAGTAAGTGTATGAATAATATGTGTGTCTTTTTAGGGTTCCGTACCCAAAGGGTAAAAACGGGACCCTATTACTCAACTCCACCACTGTCTGTCTGTCTGTCACCAGCTGTATCTCATGAACCGTGATAGCTAGACAGTTGAAATTTTCACAGATGATGTATTTCTGTTGCCGCTATAACAACAAATACTAAAAACAGATCTTAATAAATATTTAAGGGGGGCGGCTCCCATACAACAAACGTGTTTTTTTCCGTATTTTTGCCTTATGGTACGGAACCCTTCGTGTGCAAGTCAGACTCGCACTTGGCCAGTATTTTTTATGTTTCCAACCAAATATAAAAGTTAAAGACAGTTTGTACAGACGCCAGCCAGCACATCAAGCTACTACAATCTGTAAAATTTCTTTAATTGATTTTCAACTTTATCGCTAAAGCATAAGGTTCAAAGTTGATTGGAAAAATTTGACAGTTTTGGGTAGCTTGATGTGCTTGTGTCTGTACCTACACACACGTTTTTCATACCGTGAGAAACTACTGTTTACTCGCCGTATGTAGGCACGGTCGTCAGTGTTGTATGGATCACTGGAAGCTTGTTGATAAACACGTTTTTTCTACGGCGTGGTTTATACGCCTATAGAGGTATGAGAAACAGGGTGTAAAGTTCACTCATACTCTATAGAAAAGGGAGGATCCTCCGACCAGACGGGTGTTGTGTCTGGCGGGTAACTGCCCAATGATTCATGTCGGGCCGTTGTATCTATGCTAGTTGCGCGGTAAACTCTGCTTGCGCGATGTAGGATTTACGTGACGTAGTATGATGCGTTGTTCTCATGTGGCGTTGTAGATACCGCTACACGCCGAACCGTACCATGTACAAAGTGCCTTATTTAATTCATCTGTCTTTCTGGCCTAGAACTTGTAATTTGTCAGACCATACCTGTAATTAAGTTCTATTTTACTACACCAAGACACGGTCCAAGATATAATAACCAAGATAAGATAACAAATAAGTAGGTACCTAACTTCATTAGTTTATGTCCTATTCTTAATCGAAACCATAGTAAAATTTGTATTTACTCTGACGAAACCACAGCCAATTACGCGGTGCGAATTAGTGGCATGTGGCATACCACTGATACCACAAGGTGCTCTAAGCATCAATAAAAATAAATTGTCTAAACACTGTTTATAGGTAGGTATTACAGACGATGCAATTCATTTGTTACTTCAATTTTATTGTAGGTATGTGACACGCAAGTAACTTGTAAACGGGGCTTTACAGCGAATCTGTTTCGCCTGACGATGAAAGCCTGCCAATCTTCTATAATCTCCAATTCATGCGAATGAGCTCGAAAAGAGCTCATTCTTATGAAAAGCGCGTCGAAATATGAAACCAATCATAGAGGGCCAATCAATCTTTGACGCATAAAATCTTGATCGGAAACACCCCCCAAGCTGAACGGAATCCGTTGCGGTGCGTCAGCGGGAATGTTCTATTTTTAGACAAGCCACACTTTGTCCCGGTAATACCTACAGACAAAATATGGCTTGTCTTAAGTTACACCAGCAGTCTTCATACGTGATTATTTTTCTATAAACTTTGAATATGTGCATGATTATTATTATTTGAATATGTACTGCTGCTTCGTTGTCTAGTGGTTGCAAGAACTAATTTTGGGCATGAGGTCTTGGGTTCGATTCCGGGTCAGGCATTGGTTTTTTCTGGATCTGGATTTTGTTAGTAGCTGCTCGGATTCTGGATTTCCTGCTCGGTTGATGGCAATAGGCTCGCCTCCTATTACATGGGACTTAAACATAACTGGCGACATTTGGGTGTACTATAGATACACCTCGGCCTAACCTTTCGGCGTGGTGATGAAAAAGTCATCATCATTTCAGCCGAAAGACGTCCACTGCTGGACATAGGCCTCCCCTAAGCACCTCCACTTCGACCGGTTCTGTGCTTCTCGCATCTAACGGGTTCCTGCGGCCTTCACAAGTTCGTCGGTCCACCTTGTGGAAGGCCTTCCAACGCTACGTCTTCCGGTACGCGGTCGCCACTCCAGAACCTTTCGGCCCCATCGGCCCTCTGTTCTGCGAGCAATGTGCCCTGCCCACTGCCACTTGAGTTTGGACATGCTTCGGGCTATGTCGGTTACCTTGGTTCTCCGGAATGACTTATGGCACTGAAACATGGTCGCTCACAATGGGCCTTATAAGAAGTAAAAGTTAAAAGTCACCCAAAGGGCAATGGAGAGGGCTATGCTTGGAGTTTCCTTGCGTGATGAAAAAGTGTTAAACAATTAATCAGTCAGATTGATTGTTTAACACTTTGCGGACATTAAACGTCCCTCGACGTAATAACATTAAAGGCTCCTACAAACAGGCGCGACACGCGACGCGAATCGCGCGCGACACAAAGGCACCGCTCTATGCGCGACTTGCGGTGCCCTTGTTCCGCGCGCGATTCGCGTCGCGTGTAGCGCCTGTTTGTAGGAGCCTTAAAACTTATACTGTGTCCCGTTTAATATCCTTCAATGGATTAAGTATGTGTCAAATATCACGTTTGTTCCTTGAAAGAGAAAGCCGGTATGTTACAATCCAGTAGGTACGGGACCGGGGTCCGCTAATGCGTATGTATGAGTATCTCCCGGGCCCCCGACTCATGGTAAGAGGTGGGGACCTTTTTAGCCGGTAGGAGTCCGACATGACCCTCTGTTCTCCCCAGACGGATCCACGAGGATTTCCGAAAAAGAGGTTTGTTACCATAGAAAGGAATAAAAACTATAGGGTCGAATTAAATTAGCTAACGAAACTTCTGAAACGTAATGAGTGTCTAAACATGATAAAATAAAAATAAAAGAAGGGTTTTTTGGGGCAACGACCGCTTGTAGTGATGTTGCTTGTATAGTATACTAGCTGCACCCCGCGATTTCACCCGCATAAATGTCGATCCCGTGAGAATAGAATATAATAGAATACTCTTTATTATGTACACCATATAAAAATAGAAAAAAAAAGAAATAGAATAGAATATCGGGATAAAATATAACCTATATGTTTATCCAGGATGTCAGCTACCTCCATACAAAATTTTATCAAAATTGGTGAGCTTTGCCCTTTGAGCGTGAATTAGAAGTAACAAACATAATATATACACACACACACACACACATTCACAAACTTTCGCCTTTATAATATTAGTGTGATGAGTTCAGAAAATCAATTTTTTAGCGTGTTTAGATATTAAAACCCATCGCGTCTGTGAAGTTTAGACAAAAAAAAAGACTTTTTAACTGATATTTCAAGTGACTAGTACGTATTCGGTTGATGATCCAAAAAAAAATTCCATCAAATTAATTTCTGTTTTGTTTTATCACATTTAGATGCTAATTTCATTAGACTGTTTAAAATAACGATATTGTTATGTGTGTGAACGTTAGTTGGAAAATTAGATCAGCGGTTCCATACTCCGGTGCAAATACATCAGACATTATTATAATTAACCTTTAGATATGTAGGTATTAGTCCAGTGCAATAATAGTCTGTTTGACAACCAATGTTTTAACATATTTCATGTTCACTTTGCATAAGTCACACAAAAACAAACAAAAAGTAATAAATAACCAATTAATTAAGAATTCACATCATCACAGACAGCAGGATTCAAAACAGCTTAATTACAAAATGAACAATGACTCGACATTTTAATAATAAAGATGATTGTCTATTGAAACTTTTATTGCGTTTGAATGGAGGGACAATGGAGCATCAAAATAACGTTAGAACTACCCTCATATGGCGACCACACACCAGACGTCTTATGAGCAACATGAAAGGTTTGGTAGGTGCGCTGGAGGACCCAGGTCCAATGTCTTGGTAAAGTCCCCTGTGGGTGACGCACGCCCCAATATCAGTATAGATAACTAGCTATACCTAACTACGTACTAGGTATATAGATATTTATTTAAGTAAATTATATTAAGTATTCTTAGTGGTACGATGCTATCTGTCGCCAATGTGTGAAACATTATTTAAAAATAAATAACAAACTCAAGCTCAAAGCATTTATTTCAATTAAACCTTGTACAGGCACTTTTGAATTGTCAAAATTAAATAGTCTGTCAGTTAGTTAGAAAGTCGAAGCTAGTTGCCCATTCCAAAACGTAGATCTCTATGGAGAAGAACGGGTAAGAAACTGTGCGGTGCGAGTGGTTCAGCCTAAAGTAATATTTTGTTGTTAGCAATTGTCTCTGTCAATAATGGGTCCCCTATGTTGTTTCGAACGCCGCTGTTGCGACACACGCTGTTGCGAATTATTTTTCCACTGCCTCACAGGTTCGAAAGCTCATGGACTCGAATGAAGTAGCCGCGAAAGACGCTGTTTCGAAAAACATTTTCACTGCCTCATACGCTCGAATGCTTGTGATTTCGATTTATTTTGTCATAAAGTGTACAGAAAAATACCACTAATACCAAAAAAAATACCACCAATACAGAAAAATACCACTAATAATTAATACCACTTAGGTACCTAGACAATTTTTTATAAAGATCAGTCTTAGATTTTGTGTTAAGTACTCATAGAAAAAAATGTACAGTTGAGGTACCTACTAATATTTTTGATTGTTACTTTGTTAATAATAATATTAAATGATGATGTTGACACCGAATTTGTTGATTTTATTTAATTACTGCTTAAATATTTTTCAACACACATCATATTCATTATTCATTATTTTTTTTTCATATTTTTGTACACTTTATGACTAAATAAATCCAAATCACAAGCATTCGAGCGTATGAGGCAGTGAAAGTTTTTCGAAACAGGGTCTTTCGCGACTACTTCATTCGAGTCCATGAGCTTTCGAACCTGTGAGGCAGTGGAAAAATAATTCGCAACAGCGTGTGTCGCAACAGCGGCGTTCGAAACAACATAGGGGACCCGTCAATAATCACATAACATAACATAACTGTGAAAGGAGTGATATATGTAGGTAATCATAAAATTTTACGGTACTTCAAACAATCATAAAATTTTACTTCAAAACATGTCGTTCGATTTTGCGTAAATATTATTTTTATTAATTAAATTGCTAACTGGTGAAATAAACCATTTCATTGGTAATGTCACTTAAAAAAAAACACGTTCCGGTTACACCATGTTTTTCGCTATAGCTAGCTATAAGAGTTTTCCTCACCAAACCCAAAAATTCAAAACACTAAAACGAAGTCACACTTTACCATCCCAATCGCTTCGTCAAATTAGACCTACCAACCTACCTACATATACCTAAATGATTGCCTCCAAATGTATCGCCCTCGTATGCCTACGCTCCCAAATTTCATGAATACTCTCCGTTAAGTAATTTTCACTTTCGGGAATGAAGAAGGAAAAACGTGAAATGCTTCAGATGCCTCGCATTCCCGAGAGTTGGCGACGGAGCGCGAAGGGTTATTGCGTAGACGTAACCTAATTTTGAGCCTTTGAATTTCATTTTTGAAGCATAAAGTAAGACTTCTTAGTACTTACTAAGTAATACCATCGTATTTAGTCGCATTCGTATTTAGTTTACATCATCTATGAACCTATGTTAAGTCAGACGACATCTATTTGTAAATATGATATGCAAATAATATATTTAAAGCCTCCTCTTGTGCTAATAACTAACCGTGACTTACTCGTTAAGCCGGCGTTGTTTTTATGTTAAACATGGCTGTTATTTTCAGTAAATGGTGGAAGGCTTAGATTAGCCTTGCTTATTACCTACAATAAATGTTATTTTATTCCCGTAGATTGTTTTTAAAAAACACTTTCACACAAACAAAACACAAACAAAAATAAATTCTAATTACAAAGTAATTAACAAATTAGTTTTAGTAATTTACTGTCGCTGTTAGACCTGTGTATGTATTGTTCTGTTCTTTTATTATTGTCTGTTTATATAATTATGTGTGTAAATTAATGGTTAAATAAATAGGTAATAATATTTAAAACCAACTAGATGAGGTCAGTTTTTTTTAACCGACTACTCTGATAATAAACATCGAAACAAACTCAGAGGTCACAGTCACTTTCAAAGTTCAGATATTATCTTAGTCAGATCATGCAGATAGTGTCTGAGATGGTCTTTTGAGTAAAGAACCACACAGAATATCTACAAGGCCCTGTAGCTCACGTCCACCAAAAGTTTGTCATATGCGTCATATTATATCATATTGCTTTTCGCACATCACGTAGAAAATGTTGAAAACTCATGTAATAGGTATCACCGAAAGGGTCTAAGGGTTAAATCAAAACCCACAAAACGTTTTTAGATTTTTATGACAGGCCAATCAAAACGTTTCTGCCATCTCTTTTGATGTGACAAGTGTTATTAACATTTATGTTTAGCGGTTCCACAGACACCGCGCTCAGGGGTGCGACGCAATCGATTGCCGTGCCAGTTTCCTGCGGAGGGTAGGAATTCATGAATCATAACAATTTGGGAGCGCCACCCCTTACGGAATTATCTATTTATTTGGACACGGATTTCCAGGTTATGTAAGTACCTGGACTATTGATTTTTGGAGTAAAATCGGGGTTGATAATGTGAGTCTCAAGGGTTCAGAAGTTAGGGAGTCAAAAGTATTATCTAACTTAGAGCGAGTCCCTTTCCTTATAGTTACTTTTTTCATGATATAACATGAAAATATACACGATATGTGCAATATACACAATTATACCTGATGAGGCCTTTATGAGATACTTCAGCTTTATCTATGCGATGGCGACGCATCTATGATGCCTCTCGTAAAGATGTTCATAAGTGTTGATGACTTTACATCCATAGACGTGTGTGACCAAAAAAGTAGGATAAAGGACGCGTGTGACCAACCTGTATCTCTCGTCACATCGAAGAGTTTGGCCTGCAGATATCTGTGGGGTGGCATTCCTTTCGCCAGGAACAAGCTGCCTCGGTCTGCTGATGTTAGTAGGCACACGTTCACCAGGATCTGAGGAAAAGAGTGCCATAATAAATATCCAGGTTTCTTCTTCTTTACAGTCGATGGTAAATAAATGTACATTGTATATTATTATGTTAAACTAGTTGCGCCCCGCGGTTTCATCCGCATAAATCTCGATCCCGTCGGAATATCGGGATGAAAATAAAAATATCAAATAACCTATGTTCTAATCCAAGTCATTATCTACTGTGCCAAATTTCATCCAAATCCGTTCAGCCGTTTTAGCATGAAAGCGTAACAAAGTAACATACAAAAAATCAAATGTTGCAGGTTGCCATAGATCAATCGCGGCATTACTGGCATTTTTAGGTACTTAGAAGTGCAGGTGAATGGTCAATTTGGACACTCCAACAAATGAGACATGGTTTGGTCACCGCATTCGAACTTGGTCTCGGCGGGGTCAATAATCCCGCAGTTCGCTAGATTGTGCTTGCAGTGGCCTACTTGGGTAAGCAGTCGATTATATAATTATAATATCCAGAAAGATAGAGTCAAGGGAAGAGCAGGGTCAAATACGCTGGGACCCGTATTGGCTCCAAAAAAATCAGCTAACTAAAAATCAGCCACGAAGACAAAGAACGAACGAATTTATGTATGTATGTAGTTCAAGTCTTGAAAGAATGACGATGAGTAAAGTCAAATACTTAGAAGGTGGCTTATCATTGGCACAGATCTAAGTTATAGGCACCAAAAATCAACTCCAGATAATATAACCTAAAGTAAAGATAAATTGGGAGGCAGTCACCTCCTTCTGCGAAGCAGTCATGCTAGCGAAGGAGGTGGCAGGACGGCTCAGGGAGAGAGCCTCCCATCTTAGCCGCCGCGGGAGACGCTCCGGGCGTCGGGAGCCACGGGACGACTCCCGGCCACCGTAGGCGCGGCCGGGCCTGCGGACGGAGAGTAATGGGTAGCTAACAGTCCGATCAAGACCAGGCCCGTGCCGGACGGCGCGTACGTGTTCCACACGCGCCTCAAAGAGATGTCAGCATAATATGATGCCCCTTCATATGAAGGGGCCCGTAAGGGCCGAAGCCTGCCGGGTCAGCGGGATTGTCCGAAAGGGTTACCGCTGGCCCGGAACATAAAGGGCTAAGGAAGAAACACGGGTGGGTTTTAGTCAGTAAGAGTTTGACACTCCCTTCCGCTCCGCCCAGAGCGGGAGGGGTCATTTGATGATTTCCCACCCAAAAAAATAAAGTAAAGATAAATAAAGAGAATACTCTATAACATCCCCAAGACAAATCGATACGATTCTCATTTGACTAAATCAGTCAGTAGTTTATATGCAATAGGATAAGGGAAGGTTTTCCTTTTGTTTTCCGAGCTTATTGTAGGCCCCGCTTTGGAACGAGCGCTTATTTGCATCCGACGACTTAAGAATGGCTCTTTTCGAGATAATAGATTTTGTAACGGATCGGAGTTATCTGGCTTAGGGATTTAAAGGAAATTGTTCTCGTGTTTTTTTATTCATAGAGTATTAATATTCTATTATGTTATGCAATTTCAATATTAAGACATATTTACATAATTTAAAAATGTAACAGTCTTAAAATAATAATAATTGTACAAGTATATAAAAAACTGGAAAAGTGCAAGTTGGACTCGCACACGAAGGGCTCCGTACCACAAGGCAAAAACACCGAAAAAAAACCACGTTTGTTGTATGGGAGCCCCCCTTAAATATTTATTTTATTTTGTTTTTAGTATTTGTTGTTATAGCGGCAACAGAAATACATAATTTGTGAAAATTTCAACTGTCTAGCTATCGCGGTTCTTGAGGTACAGCCTGGTGACAGACAGACGGATGGACAGACAGCGAAGTCTTAGTAATAGGGTCCCCTTTGGGTACGGAACCCTAAAAAGGAGGGAAAATAATCAAAGGAAATCTAAAAATTCGTTCGCATCGCTGTCAACAAGAAAATTTAATAAATACATAAGTATATCAATATAATTATGTAAATATTTAATTTTAATTCCGCCAAATACTCCTGATCCAGGCTTGGACGTAGAATGCAATCAGCATAAATAAACAAATGCAGAAAGTACTTTAAATATAATGCAACATGCAATCCAAACCTATACCTACGATTTTATTTTACTGCCATGGATTTCTGAACAGTAACGCCTGATAAATTTATTAATAAATTTAGTAATTGATTTCAGAATTCCGTGAACGTGGTCTCCTGCGGGGTACACACTAACAGTAGCAATAGCTTTAATTTTGACAGTTCAACAACATTCATTGCGTTATTTACTTTAACATTTATTTTTTCGACCTTATGAAGCAATGGATTAGCTGCAATATTCTTCAAAATGGTTCTGATTGCGATTGAAAGTGTGCTACGGCATTAGGATGCTGCACTCGATCCCTGGAAGAGACAGTGTGATTTTAATTCGGTATTTTACAGTAAATAAGAGCATTGAAATAAACTCGCTCCAAATATATGTGGGTATACAAAATGTATGCCTTCGCTGAGCCCTGGGAATACAAACGTGATATAATTTTTGTGTTATGTTGTGCTTGAAAATCAAAATTTACTTCCAGACAACCGCGATATTGATCGAATATTTTACTAACTAGTTCGAAAGTGCAACAAGAGTTGACTTAAAGCAAACTTCTGTGGTGCGTTAACTTTACTTTGAAGACATCTTTTGTAAGGAACTGCGCTCCCGGTACAGTCACGAGCACTAATATGTCAACATTTGGCAACTTTCAATTGCGATTTTTCACGAAATAACGAATGCAAAGTTGAAATACGACACTTTACATAAACCTATAGGTTCGTAATAACATAAAATTCCATTCAAAAATAAAGGAGAAAATCGCCTTAGAATAAAGCCAAGTGTATACATACTTATGCTCGTGACTGTACCCATGTTAGTGTGAGTTGTGAAAAATAGATTTCGTAAATAACCTCATTGTTGATTTCTAGGTAGATTATTTTGTTATATCTAATAATTAATTTTATCCTAAAACTACGGAAATGAGAGTTAATTATGTAGATAATAAAATTACACAAAAAAGGACTAAAACAAAATTTGTCGTCTAGCCGGGTCTATTCAAATAATCCTGAAAGATAGTATCTACTTAACAAAACGACAAAGGTACCAGTAGATACAAAGTACCTAGTCTAAGTCAGCCCTCTACAAAAATACAGGGCTCTTATAACAGGGTCCTGTATTTCATTTTACCTACAAGGGATCGTATTATGTGGAATAAAAATAACCTAACTTGAGTTATAGCGGGGAATTAAGGGGCTTTTACTGGCACAAATTTTTTCCTTAATAACGCCATCTATCGGTGTGAAGAGTAAATTGGGTTGTTTGTTTACGTGATTTAATTAGGTGGTAGTCGAAAGATGGCGTTGATGGTAAAGCGTATCAAACTTTTGTGAATTATGTAGGTACAGACCATGGTCGTATTATAATAATACAAGATTTTATTACGTCCATGGTACAGACGCCAGCACATCAAGCGACTAAAATCTGTCTTTCATTACTAGATTTTCAACTTTATAGCTAAAACATAAGGCTCAAGGTTGATCTTGGGAAAATTTGACAGTTTCATGTAGCTTGATGTGCTGGCCGTCTGTACCTAGAACCACGGACTTAATAACCACAAATAATAATTAACATTCTTTATTCATAGTTTCCATCAAAGTTATGTTCTTTAGAGCGAATTCTACCAACCTTTTATTCCTACCTAGAATAGGTCTTACCGTGAGAATACATTTTGAATTTTTGACAGTTTTTTCATTTTCAAAATTGTTTTCCACGGATAACAGAATTTGAATAATGGACGAATAATAAACTTTGAAATTAGGGTAAAGGTTGTTTTTCAGAGATAAGATATTCAGTTTGCTTATGCGGTAAATACAGAAGTAAACTATAATATAAAGTGGAAGTAAATAAGGCAATGCGGGTAACATTAGAAAATATTTATTACATCTAAAACTTTTTGTACGAACAACATTCAAGGAAGACATAATAACATTATTTCTTCCAACAACTTCAAAACAGTGAATAAATCTTCTTCCGCCTCGGAGGAACCTAGAACCATTCCCAAAGCTTACTAACTACGTAATCCCTCTCAGGACGACTTTACGGCGGAAAAACTTGAAGTCCGACCTTTTTATTTAGAAAACTCCATCAAAACAAGCACGGGATTAGGACTGCGATGAACGGGACCATTTTGTTAAAGAGCACGGCAGACGAAATAAGTTTTTTTTCATTTTTAATTAAAAAGAAGCTGTAACTTATAGTTGGTAGTTGGTGGATATAAATATTGAAGCATTCGATTAATACTCCCACTTATTGGCCCACTCCTTCAGCTCCTTCTCACAGAGAGGGTGCATGTGTTCCAGATGATTATGCTTAATTGCTTATGCCTCTATGCCTAAAAATCACATTACAAGACAACAAGTAATATAAAGGAGCCATCTTTGTCATCCTAAGCCCAAACGTCGAAGTCTCTATCTTGTAGGGACTTACACTATCTTGTTTCCCCTACTTTCGAACTAGCTAGCCTGAACACTGAACAGTACAAGACTAATTGCGTTGTTTCAGAACTTCGGAGTTTGTTAACTGGTAACTAGACTATTAAATGCACTTCACACGTATGCTTGAGTAGATACATTGTCTTCAATATTGGCTACTTTGATCTGTGGGCCTAAACAAACTACCGAAAATTATGATGAAAAAGTCATAAATGTGGAGATAATCTTATGTCAATCCTGTTGAAACCGAAAATTATGATGAAAAAGTCATAAATGTGGAGATAATCTTATGTCAATCCTGTTGAAAGTTATTTTGGTAATATGAAACGCTTTGCAAGCGATTGCCACTTGTCTAAGCCCTAAAGCCGCGTACGCACGTACGAACAAAACATGGTGAACACGAACATAATGGATCGCCACGAACATTTTTGACGAACACAGGTTATGTTCGTTAGTGGTACGCACGTGCGAACAAAGTGTTCGATGTTCGTGTTCACCATGTTTTTGTTCGTACGTGCGTACGCGCCTTAAGGTTTGCGATGCGATATTGTTTTAGGAGAAAAACAAACTTCGTGAAACGTCTCAGTCCGATAGCTGAGGCTTTCGACTAGAGAGCAAAGTGTCGTGAGTCATCATCTGCCTGCCCTTTCCCAACTATGTTGGGGTCGGCTTCCAGTCTAACCGGATGCAGCTGAGTACCAGTATTACCTGCAAAGTGTCGTGAGTACCAAAATAAAAAAAAAACAAAATATTTTATTTCACATAAGCCTACATGGGCACTTATGAAACGTCAGAAGCTAGGTGCACGGTTCCAATTGGTCGTTTCCTATGGAGAAGAACCGGCAAGAAACTCCACGGTTACTCTTTTTAAAAATAATTGGCTTTTACAATATTTTCAAATTACAGTAGGTATGGGAGGATAGCGAACCTAACCCAAAATACGGCACGCTTGAAGAGTATTAGTTTATAAAATAATATAATAATAATAATGAGCCTCGACCAATACCTGAGGAGGTTCTCGGCTATATTTCTGCACATAGCGCGTACAGTTACGAGGTTCCTCTCTCAGGAGCTTTGAGCACCGATAACTTGGACCCAGCTGTTCCCGATATCGGTGGGCAACAATTTTTTTTTAAATATTTTACAAATATACCTAATTGATATGTGTCGAAATGTAATAAAGGAAATAATAATGATTAACACAAATTGTTATAACATTGCTTCCTGAAACGAATGATGGCATCGTCCACGAAACAAAGTTGCTAGAATACCAGCTAATATGACAAAATCATTCGAAGTTCCTCGTGTATTAAAAGGCACGTATTGAAACACAGAAATTAAAGTAGGAGAACATTTTTCACGACAATTCCAGTTTATCGACATGTTGTATCATGCCAAAAAACCAACTGTAGCGAAAGACAATTTATTGCTTTTGTGTCAGCAACTCAGCACAGACTTGTATCTAGACCACTACTTCTGAATCTCCGCCCAGAATATATTTTTTTGTAGATTAAAATGTTGTAGAAAATTTGTGTTTTGTTAGGATGGATTTATTAATTATCTTTGGGAAGACGAGTTGGCAAAGAATAGACAGAGATAGTTTGGAGGCGTTTGGTAAAACAATATGTTTATGACTTTGAAGACCAGCTGCGAAGCAGAGATTTCGACAGCAGACGAGATCAACTCAAGAGTTAACCACCCTCCAACAAACATTATCATAACCGCAATGGCGTTATAACGTGTCCCCACTGTTCACGTACCTTTACAGTGAAGATAACGTAACCTACGTTAGCCGCATCCAGTTTCGGGTAGCTTGATGTGCTGGCTTGATGTGGTATAACGTTATTTTTAGTATAATATGTGAAACCTGAATATAGTTAGTTCAGAATAAGTAATTGAATCGATTTCAGTCATTTTTCCCCGTTGTTGTATTTTGTCCCAAAATTATTTAAAAAGGTTAAAAGTTGGACACCGAGCGACACTTAGTAGGTTATCCAATCTCCGCGCTGATTTTTCATGATACAGTTTTGAAATTTTGTACATAGATTCTTTACATAAAAATACTAGACACGTGTTTCGGGTTTCGCGTATACAAAAATAATGTCGTACTAGGGGTGTCGTACCAAGTGTTTTTTTGTTTGTTGCCATAATCGCCACGCTTGGCAGGCGGGTTGGCGATCGCAGTATGGTATGGACATCACACACATACCGCAGTGTCTCAAGACGAAAGTCTTTAACCAGTGCATGTTGCCAGTGATGACTTATGGCACTGAAACGTGATCGCTCACAATGGGCCTTATAAGAAGGCTAAAAGTCTCCTACCCAAAGGACAATGGAGAGGGCTATGCTTGGAGTTTCCCTACGTGATCGAATCAGGAATGAGGAGATCCGCAGGAGAACCAAGGTAACCGACATAGCCCGAAGAATTGCCAAACTTAAGTGGCAGTGGGCAGGGCACATTGCTCGCAGAACAGATGGCCGAAACGTTCTGGAGTAGCGACCGCGAACCAGAAGACGTAGCGTTTTAAGACCTCCCACAAGGTGGACTGATGACCTTGTGAAGGTTGCAGGTATCCCCTGGATGCGACAAGCACGGAACCGGTCGAAGTGGCGGTGTTTGGGAGAGGCCTGTCCTGCAGTGGTCGTCTTTCTACTGAAATTATGATATGGGAGAATGGCACAGTAAACAAACTTGGCCAAAGACGAAACAAAATCATGAGTAACTGAATCCAACCCAATCCTTCCCAGCAGACAAACGCACAGACATAACCATTATTCGAGACATCTAATCGTAATATCGTACGAGATGTTCCTTCATATCGCCTCATATCGCTCGCGGCCATAACTGTTAACGTGGCGTCATGTGGCGCAGACATATTGTTCGAACGTTATGCCGTTATGTGCTTTTTTTGTGTGTTTTTTGGCGTGGAAGTGTGGCTGTACTTGGTAGGGATAGGTAGCACCGTTCCTGGTGCTAGGAAACTTGGAAGATTAGGTTTGTGAATTGCATCGCGCAAATCAACTTTAGAGGTTGTCGGCTGCTTAAGAGCGTTTACGCCGTACGGCATTTCATACATGAACCGATTTCCATGAACCTTCATACGCATATAAGCAGGATACAAAGGTCTAAAAAGTTACTTAAGAACATTTTTTTCTTATCATCACGACTGCATTTCCCGAAGGGTTAGGCAGGTGTACCTATAGGACACCCAATTTCACCAGTTACGTTTAAATAAGTGCGAAACATAATTATTGTACCTACAGAAAAATATTCTTGGAAACTCTACTAACATTAGATTAGAATCCAAATCGACAGAACAAACATACTGCGACTTCACGCATGACATAGAGAAAAGAGTTCTTGGAAAAATCTTGCACTAAAACATATTACTTACCGGAGTTTTCCACGAACATTCTCAGAGTTGCCAGTAACAATTATGTGAGATGACATGCACTTAAAGTTTCTTTCTTCTTGCAACACTGACAAGGGATGGTACCTATCTCAAGAGGACGTGGTTCGCATTTATCACAGAATCCTTGTGAGAGATATTTTTCTTTATTTCTTTTTAGCTTGCGTTATTAAGCAGTGGAGGGTGAGTTGAATTTAAAATACGTTATTTTTCCTTGGTTTGCTGTGTGATTATAGGCAATTTTTGTTTGTATGTTTAACAAAATCTTAATTATCTACATTCTGATTCTTGATACATCCATACTATCCATACTGAATAATTTATAAATACGAAAGTGTGTCTGTCTGTCTGTTACCTCTTCACGCTTAAACCGCTGAACCGATTTAGATGAAATTTGGTTTAGAGATAGTTTGAGTTCCGGGAAAAGACATAGGATAGTTTTATCCTGATTTTCCCACGGGATCGAAACTTACGCGGGTGAAACTGCGGGGTGCTGCTAGTACAGTCACGAGCATAAGTATGCATACACTTGGCTTTATTCAAAGACGATTTTCTCCTTTAGTTTTCAATTAAATTTTATGTTATTACGAACAAAGTATTTTCGAACCCATAGGTTTGTGTAAAGTGTCATATTTCAACGTTGCATTCGTTATTTCACGAAAAAATCGCAATTGAAAGTTGCCAAGTGTTGACATATTAGTGCTCGTGACTGTACATACATAAAGTCACGCTGTCTTACAATGGGGGTAGGCAGAAACTATAGAACACCACCGGCTACGATCCTTACATACTCAACTACCTAGTGAAGCTTTACATACTCAACTACCTAGTGAAGCTTTACAAATGGCACGGGTATCGATATCAAATAATGATAAAACAAAAAAGTTTGATATTAAAAACATGCAAAAGGATTTTCTTCATTGCCAGAACGCGTTGTGGTCGTATAGCATTACAGCTACGATACGAATGTGGTATTTCTGTGATTGCCACAACGCGTCGTGACCGTTTTCATAAGAGCCATAACAAGAATTTGGCGATGTGGATGTTTTATAGTGACCACAACGCGTTGTGAGCTGTTTTTTCGCTCAATGAGCGTTTTCGGTCTTTGACCGTAACATGTACACCATAAGGAAAAGTTAAAAAGAATCTTCAATTTCACCCGAATAACACTAAACTATTTCTAATTCTCCACCGAAACAGTTTGACTCATATTTATTTTTGTTTAATAAGCGAAACGAAATGTCGAAGAAGGTCCAATATTAGCTCGCTAGCTAACCGATTTAGCTGAATTGACTTCCCGGGATACAATGTACCCTAAGAACGGGGCAGAGTAATATTATCACTGGGTTTGAGAGCCATCGACACTAACTTGGGTCCAAGAGGGTTAGTTTGGACAGAAAGTTATTTTTGTTTTATAGTTCGGTGAAGTGTTTGAAGATGTGAAGTAGTGTAGGGTTGAATGATGAAAAAATAATAAAATTGAACTTTCAAATTAGATTACTTTATTAGAGGCAAGAATTTGAGATAATTTTCAAGTTGTGGAATAACAAACTGAATGTCATACTGGACAAAGTTCAAATTCCATTGCAACCAAAACTTATTAGGTCCTTTTCGTTACAAATGGTCACTCGAAAATCAACTTAGAATACATTTCACTTAAGTAGATAACTGATTAAGTGGCAATGGAATGTAAATTATCTCAGAGAACATTGTAATGACATTTTTTGGAATTTTAGCTCATAATAATGAGAAGGAAATCGTGATCTCTGAAATTCTTCGTGGTTTGGAAACACCGTTGTTTTGACGTGTAAAAAGGATTTAAGCAAACATTTTTCAGAAAAAAAAAATCCTCACTTAAGTAACATTACAATGTTTCAGCCTAGGGATAGTCGTTATATTATTATTATCCTGAAAAAGGAACAATACTCGTACTTGAAAAACCCATAAACCGGTTGAATGTAATCGTATGTAATGATGAGTGTAATCGTAACCATAATGACTGTCTCGCGTGGATCCACGTTTGGGATACGAAGGGTTAAAACATTTTCCGACTGGTCTTGTAGTCTTCTGAAAACTTTCATCAAAAATAATTAATTTCTACGAATTTTATTTTACTGAAAATTCAGTTTCAGTTAAGTATTGTAGCTACGACGACCGCGACGGTTAAAATAGCAGACATAATTGAATGAGACATAAATACGAACAAACAAATTGAACCCGAGGCGAGTTTCGCCGCCATTTTGTTCCATCACCATAATTTTGTTACAGCATAACATAACGCCTGTAATCCCTGAAGGGTTGGGCAAAAGTGTGCCTTTTAGTACACCCATATTTCACCAGTTATGTTTAAGTCCCATGTAATAGGGGACGAGCCTATTGCCATCAACCGGACACAAATCCAGACTCCGGGATGCTACTGAGAAATTCCAGATGAAAAACCCAATAACACTTTGCCTGACCCGGGAATCAAATCCAGGACCTCATGCTCAGCAGTAGCACTAGACCTAAGAGGCAGTAATTTCGTTAAAGTACAAGTCATTTCCAGAAAATTGCACGACAATGTAAATTGCTGTTTCATCTCTATCTACTGAAGAAGGAGCTCTAAAAGATAATAAGTCAGTTTAAAACCTTCCCGTTTCACCAATAAAAATAACATTACACTGATGAACAGACAAACAGGATGTTGTTTTTGTAATTTAAACTACGTTTTTATGGCGAACGTTAAAAAAGGGAGCTGTTTATTTATGAGACTAGTCCGAGAAGCGGGTACGCTCGATATTATGTGGAATTTATTTACGTTGTCATTATTTTTCCCATCGTTGTCCGTGATTTTTCCGTTTGTCTGAGCGAATTTTGTATCTCGTATAGAGGAGTATGGTTTGAAAAAAATTATGACTGTGCTTGTACGTACTAGTAGTAGAATTTGTATGTAGAGATTTCGTTGTATATAAAAATACACAATAAACCATATATAAAATTAAAGTGTCTATTTGTAATGTCAAAATAATAGCTTTCTCTAAATGCATATTATACGGTACATTTATAACAAAAAAAAAAATCATTTTTTTTTTCTGTCTGTCTGTTTCGGCTCCATCTCCGAAACGTCTGGACCGATTTTAACGATACTAACGTACAGTCAACAAAATTGATAAGTATGCAGGAACGACAACATCCATCGGTTTCTTACAAAATTTCAACTATATCCGACGATCCTGCATACTTATCTCTTTTTTTGACTGTATACATTCTCCTCAGGGTTGGGACCCTGAGGAGAATATAGGGGTTATCTAATGTTATGCACGCAACTTTTTAACTCCATACTTCTTAGATAGGGCCACCTTTGACTTCAAATATAATATTATACTAAGGTGATTTCTCGACAACCAAGTAAAAGATTTACCCTTTTATCCACCAAAACCTACTCTTATTTACATCTCTTATGTAATTCCTCCAAGGCATGTAAGCCAATTTAAAACTTCTCCAATTACTAAGGAGGCACGTCGTTTCAAGAATAGTGTAGAAAGTAAAACAACTTTTTTATTAAGTTAAAAACTTCGTCCGTTACCTTGTTTCACTAATAAAATATTCTGTTCAAATGAAAGAATTCAACAGTTATGTTTGTTCAAAACTTGATCTTTTCTACTACTTTTATGGTTGTTGTAATATTATTGATATTTTAAATGTAGAAATAAAGTGAGGGTCTAAGTTTTCTTCAGGGTGAAACTTAGCCCCTGTGTAAAACAGGGGCTAAGTTTCACCCTGAAGTACGTACCTACCTACTACCTACGTATGAAAATATTTAATTTAAGAACATTTTTCTTCCATGTTCATACCAATCATTCTTTTTTTTTATTCTTTTACATAATAATAATAATACACGTAGTTTTTTTTGTTTTTTTTTTTTGTTGTTTTTGTGTGAATATTGCGTGCCTTACATAACCTGGGTCAAATAAACTTATTTTCTTTCAATCTTTTTCTTTTTATTTCTCCCATGGGTTAAAAAGAGGTGTACCTACCTAATAGTAGGTGGGTACACCCACATTTCGCCAACAAAAGGCCACAAATCTAGAATCCGGACTGCTACTGAATAAATCCAGATGGAAAAACCCAATAACACTATGCCCGATTTGGGAATCGAACCTTAGGCTCAGCAGTAGCTCTTGCGAGCACTAGACCAACGAAGCAGGCACGAGGTAATCTTTCACTAGGAGTATAATAAAATATTTTTGCCGTTTATTTTTTTCTGTTCCCTAAAGTTGACTTCGATCATCCCTGATGGGACCACACATATACCACAAAGAGAAAGAGAAAATAAATAAAATAGTTTATTTGCGCCTTCAAGTAATAACATAAGGTTTACAAAAAAAATAGGCCTAAGGTAAGTAGAGTTGTATGTTAGAGTTGCAGCCAATATCGAAGCTACGATAACTTAATTTCAGCTAACAGTACGCCAATCATAACTTAATATAAATGCGAAAGTAAGTTTGTTTGTTACCTTTTCACGCCTAAACCACTGAACCGATCCGGACGGCGCGTACGTGTTCCACGCGCGTCTCAAAGAGATGTCAGCATCGAGGAGGGGCCCCATAGGGCCGAAGCCTGCCGGGTCAGCGGGATTGTCCGAAAGGGTTACCGCTGGCCCGGAACATAAAGGGCTAAGGAAGGAACACGGGTGGGTTTTAGTCAGTAAGAGTCTGACACTCCCTTCCGCTCCACCCAGAGCGGGAGGGGTCATTTGATGATTTCCAATCCGCAAAAAAAAAAAAAAAAACCACTGAACCGATCATCCTGAAATTTTGCATATACGTTGTCAGGAGTACTGAAACGGACATAGGGTACCTTTCATCCCGATAAAAGTGCTATTCCCGAGGAACACCACATTAACGTTATTATGATAATAGATGGCACCACGTGTCTTTG
Source organism: Oligia latruncula (assembly GCA_948474745.1). Classification (NCBI taxonomy): domain Eukaryota; kingdom Metazoa; phylum Arthropoda; class Insecta; order Lepidoptera; family Noctuidae; genus Oligia; species Oligia latruncula. The sequence continues at coordinate 933,480 of OX419705.1, forward strand.
GAACGGGATCGACACTTATGGTGAAACCGAGGGGTGCTGCTAGTTATTTCTGCACATCATATTACAGCAGCACGTGGAACTCGCTTACAAGGCAGTACCTTCTGCTGACAAGAGAAGGAAGGATTTGGTCTGCATAAAGCCTCAAACTAGACATGTTTAATATGTCAATTTAGGCCGATTTATACACCGTGGTCTTCACGTTATCCTTATACTTTGGTAAACGCTTCTATAGCTTTTACAAATCAAATCTAACAAAGGAAGTAGTACGTACTTAGAAAGGCTTCGTTACAAAGATATTTGTAATTTCATTTATTGAAATTTAATTGAGTTATGCAGTAAGAAAGGGTCTTAATTTAGTTTTGACAAGTTTCAGTCCGCCAAATCTTCTGAATGAAAATACGACGTTGCCAACTCGGATAAAGAGGCATGCATATCGGGTGATTTACGTCAAGGTATTTGGTTTGTATGAAACACAACAAAAAAAAAGAAATAATTTGTGTTCATAATGAAAAATGCTTATTTCCATGGTTTGAACAGCTGGTCGGAGTTTATGTATATCATCCGGAACACGGTTTACATCAATAGAATACTTAATATTTTTTATAGTGCCAGTTACAAATATTGTAGCCTGAAGATACGCGAATATTTGGGTAAACTTGATTACATAGACACAGAAAGACTTCTAGAAGTACTTTAATAATGATGTAGTTATTAAATTGGTAATTTTTTATTTGTATTTAGTACCTACTTTATGTAGGATACCTAGTATTATTTCAAAAATTAACTAAAAGTGGACAAATAATTAGCTGATCGCTTAACCGCTTAAGGAAAGCTAACTAGGAAATCGACCACGGAACAGATGTAATCGCAGTTAGAACAGATTAGATCCGATTTAGTGTAAATTGGAAAAAAAATCAGCTATTCCCTACATTTATGTTCGTATAACTTGTCAAAATGTAGGGAACAGCTGATTTTTTTTTCGCGATATCAGGTTTGGTCCCATAGTAAAAGTTATTTACAATGATGAGTACTATGACCTCTTAAGAGGTTGTTAATGTTTTACCAATAACCCTGTATTTTTTTATAATAATACAATAACACCATACTTTGTTTGTTTGTTTGAACGCGCTAATCTCTGGAACTGCCAGTCGGATTTGAATTCGAATTCTTTCTGCATTTGATAGTTTAATTCTTAAGGAAGGCTATTTAACATCACGCCACGACTATTAGGAGCCGAGCAAAAATAAAACAAGTCACAGAAAACGAAGTAACAGCGGGCAGGCGATGCGATGCGACGGGGTGGGTTGGAGCAGCAAGAAATTTCACGCAGACGAAGTCGCGGGCAGAAGCTAGTAATATAATACGACAATTTTAGAGAAAATAATCATCAACAGCCAAAACACTCATCTTAGTTTCAGCTAGATAAGTTTTGCTTAATTTTTCCTGAGTGCAACTTGTTTAAAGATGTAAACTTTCGTAATAAAACTTGCAATACACATCGTGCTCCTTGCCACGAGCTCGACTTGCTACTAAGCTGGTGTTATTTAACAGTCCCCTCGCATTTTGTATGGAGCGAACTTAAATCTCCAAAGTTTCGCCAGCTTACGAAGAAGGAAGATTAAATATAAAATCTTAAGTCCCTCGTCGCCACTACAAGTTTGTACATAAAAAATAACAAACAACGCCATTTTGCATTTTTAAGATTTACAGAGAAAAGCGATAAAAGTTCCATTGTTGTGAATTATTTTAGTAGATTTTAAAATTTACTTTTGGAAACTACAAATACCTAGTACCCAAGAGTATCTATAATCTGAGCCATTTACCAAAACAATAAATAAATAAAATATTCTTATTGAAGTTCTAGATTCGATCTCAAAACCTGATGCAAAATTCCGTGCAAAAGGAGGATACAAAACGCCCTAAGATGAGCACATACGGGACAGAATTGCATGCTCCAGTCTTTTAAAAAAAACCGACTTAAAGCTCAATTTGTATGAACAAACAGTCTTCCGCCATTACTTTGTATAAGCTCTTGAACCAGTGGGGTGAGGGGGTGTACCACGGGGGGTGTTCCGTCGTAAACCGAAGTTTAAATGAACGCTCCTGCTGCGAGGTTTTGTTTGATATTCAGTTCAACTTTTTAGTACGTGCTGAAGTTAAAGTTATTGTCGGTTTTGTATGGACGTGTATAGAGGGAACAAAAACAATTGATATATAGGGTGTTTGAAGTTGGATACAAAGCCTTAATGGGGTGTTAGTTGACACAATTTATAGCATTTGGAGGCATACATGTCTTAGCCGAAGTATGTTTTATATTTTTTCCGCAGTTAAAGCTGGTATGTTATTTTTGACTAAAAGTTTGCAGTTGAAAAAAAAAAGGTACTTCGACACTTCCTTAAAGCTTTGCACTCAGCTTCCAAACACCCTGTATATTTGGACCGAAAAATGTGTCGCCAATATGCCTAGCCTATTAGGTTCAGTGTGCTGCTAAAGCTAGGGTTTCCTGAGACTGCGGTGGCCGCTACGTAGCGTCCGCCATTTACCGGCGAATGACGTCACTGAGACGTTATTTATGAAAGTGTGTTTTGCTACGGAGCGTTTTTTGACACTGTAAAGAAAGAAAGAAAGAAAAAGTATTTATTGTGACTCGTACAGGAAGATCACAAACTAAAGTAACACAGTAAAATAAAAACCCAAGTTATAAAAAAAAAAAGTACAAAAGGAAAATGAAACAGAAAGTCCTATACGAGGCCAAAAGGCTCCTATCTCAGCATGACTGCCTCGTTGGTCTCGTGGTCGCAAGCGCGACTGCTGAGCGTGGGGTCCCGGGTTCGATTCCCGGGTAGGGCAAAGTGTTATTGAGTTTTTCCATTAGGAATTTCTTAGTAACAGCCCGGAGTTTGGAAGTTGGCGGTGTGATACCCCCGTGCCTCGGAAAGCACGTTGATCCTGCGCCTGATCTCTCCCCGGTCGTGTCGGATTGCCGTCCCATCGGACTATGAGAGTGAGGGAAGAAGGAGTGCACTTGTGTCTGCGCGCACATTTGTGCACTTAATATCTCCCGCGCCGAAGAATGTGAGATTGGCCGCCGTGGCCGAAATACGGTCTGGAGGACTTTATTATTTATTTATCTCAGCATGATGGTGCGACATAAAAAAAAAAATCAAGTCTGTAAACTCAAACTCCAATGCCATCATCTTCAGGACAACTTACCCTGCATTATATTGTAGCCTGTGAGAGCAACTGTCATTGAAATTCTTGAATTGAAACCGTAGCATACAATGGTATTATGGTGGTAGCATACGACGCTGTCTTCGTCCTGGCGTAGTCAGTCTGGATACGACAGGATAAAACAAAGGTCTGATAGACATTTCAATCATCAAAGCTTTGTGCATTGTGTGATTGACTGACATGGCAGAAAGCCGTCTAACAATATGGATAAGTTACACCGAGCAAAGCCGGGGGCAACCACAATAACATACCTACATAAATTGTACGTAGGTACTACACGTCAACATGTTACTAGCACCGAAACAATAACACGAATCAAAGTTCCCTGTTTTGAATTCGACAAGGTTTACAAATTTTGACATCCCTCTACATCAGGCGAGCTCATTCCATTGTTTGGAAAGCTAAATCTCTTGGTATTCACGTGTTGGCGTTGAAGCCAAATATAGGTTCTCCACGAATTGTGCTATTTTGGTGGATAGCTTGTGAATAATATAATGCCTGCTGACCGTGATTTTAAAGGCTTAATTTTCAACTTGAACAATGATAATTTGGTTACAGGTGAGATCGGGTGGAAAGCTATTTCAACTGATGTGAGCTATTGCAAATTCTAATAATCATTTCCATGTGCTGCAAAATAGCTCCTGTTGATTATGCCTGTAGACAGGCCTACACTGTCCTGCCATACCTGTTTTAACTGTAATTTGAAAACATTGTAAAAGCTATTTATTTTTAAAAGAGTAACCGGAGATTCTTGCCGGCTATTCTCCAAAGAAAACGATCAATTGGAACCGTGCACCCAGCTTCTGACATTTCAGAAGTGGCCATGAAGGTTTATGTGAAATCAAATATGTTGATTTTAATTTACCCTCTGCAACTCTGGAACTGAACTTCAAACTTTCAAAAGGACCGCGATTCCGTATCGCTCCTTTTGAATGGTTGAGATTCAGTTAATAATGATTATGTAAAGCAATACAATTCAACCAACCTTACAAGTATCTCTTGCTGGATAGTTTACAGTGACGAATCACTACGGATTTACATGAAGATGAATAAGTTCCTATAGCATAATCAGCCTTTAATGTTCCCACTGCTGGGACACATGTTAAATGTCCTAAAATTTTTTGGCTCTAGAACATGGTGGTTTCCTCACGATGTTTTCCTTCACCAATTCGAGAGCAGTGTTGATGAAATAATTTACACAAAGTAAAGCCCCAGTCTGGGTTCGAACCTAGGACCTACAATTTGTAAGTCACGGCTTTTACCACTTGGCCGCCACTGCTTTTCTTAAAGTCATCATAATTCAGTCAGAGTTGGGAAATCAAAAATATGTGAAAGAACTCGTCCTTACCTTATGGCACAGCACATCAATGTCCAGCTCGTTTGCGACGTCTTTGATGAGGTCCATGAACAGGTCCGCTTCATCCAGCTGCCTCTGTGCCGACCCGCTCGGTGATCTGGACCTCTGCAATGAAGGAAAGGGTTTTTTAGATCATTTTGTAGGACAACCAGTCATTAATTTGTATGTGGGAAAAAGGAGTCGTGGCTTGTGTCTTTATAACTTTTTAGTATTTTGGAAATAGAGGTCTCTATTAGCAAAAGATTAGATGCGCATTTAATTAAACCTCTAGTTTCTGAAATTGTCTGATTGGCTCTCTGATCATTACATCTGCTTTTGTGATTGGGTGACTAAAATTAACCTACATAGTGAGTATTATTACAAAATAAATTATATTTCATCATCATATATTTTTCCAACTACATTGGGGTCAACTTCTAGTCTAACCGGGTGCAGCTGAATACCAATATTTTACATGGAGCGACTGCCTATCTGACCTCCACGAACCAGTTACTGGGTAATACCTTGGTAAGACTGATTATCAAACTTCGGGCTTCGGGCTTCTGACGACCCGCTATAGTTTATTTACGTCTTATCTCCAATAGAAAAGAATGACAAAATTCTATCGATTCCTGTTCTAAAAAAATCTCAACCATTTATGCAAAGGTGCCCAGCTAATTGCTACAACTGACTGTAATATTCCTTCTACTACACTACTAACAACTAACTATATCTACAGTAATGTACGTAGTATTATATAGGTACCTATGTACCCGCAGTGGCGAAGGTTCCATACAACTCGATCCCTACCGGCTTCCCTTTGAAAAATGGCACAGTCAGTATTCTATAGATAAATAATATAATCATATTATTAAAGGTCTACTCCGGCTTGCCTCATACAAAAATTGATGCTTCGCTACTGTATACCCGCTTTCATATTTCTTGTAGAACCAAGTAAAATGTAGATTGTAGAACCTTTCACATTACAATATCTTTCTACAAGAATATAAGATGCAATACAGCTTAAGTTATAATGAGGAATATTTTCCTTGTACAAGAGATATGCAATACAAGCCACTTTCCAATCTCCGTATAAGATTCTCTCTATAGGAGACTCCGTATAAGAACACCGAGTAAATTCTACAGAGAAATGAGTATCTATAGTAATAGTCAGAAAATGAGCTAAATTTCACCTAGATATTATAGAGAAGATAATTAATGACTATGGGATTGTAAATAAAATATACCGCGATGGAACATATTTTTGTAGTTAAGTCATATTTTAAAATAATCAAAGTTGGGTTCTTTTCTATAAAGTACTCGGTAGACCCCGAGGTCCCCGAAGGCCTAGATTATAAGAGAATGATGTGGTCTCCTGTAATTGAAAGCGCACACTAGTATTTATCCCTGTTCTTGTTAACTTGCATGAAGTTGTGTAGCCTTTGTTGGAGATCTAAATATATCACACTAATATTATAAAGGCAAAAGTTTGTGAGTGTGTGTGTTCAATTTTGAGAGGGAGGCCAAGAGAAGGATCCAGCTAGGCTGGGCAGCGTTTGGGAAACTACGTCGAGTCTTCTCGTCATCTATACCGCAATGCTTGAAAACGAAAGTTTTTAATCAGTGCTTCCTACCCGTCATGACCTACGGGGCTGAAACGTGGACACTCACGATACAGCTGGTCCACCAGTTCAAAGTCGCTCAGCGAGCTATGGAAAGAGTCGGAGTCGGAGTCTCTCTGAAGGATAGGATCCGTAACGAATGCATCCGACAGAGAACGAAAGTTATCGACATAGCTCAAAGAATTAGCAAGCTGAAGTGGCAGTGGGCCGGCCATATCTCGCGAAGAACCGACAACCGCTGGGGTAAACGAGTTCTTGAGTGGAGACCACGACTCGGCAAACGTAGTGTGGGACGCCCTCCGACCAGGTGGGATGACGATCTGCGAAAGACTGCAGGCAGATGCTGGATGCGTCAAGCTGAAGACAGGGCGCTATGGCGCTCATTAGGGGAGGCCTATGTCCAGCAGTGGACTGCTATAGGCTGATGATGATGATGATTATGTGTTTAGTTTGTTACTTCTTCACGCTCAAACGGCTGGACCAATTTTAATAAAATTTTGTATGGAGGTGGCTGACACCCTGGATTAATATATTATTTTTTATCCCGATATTCTCACGGGATCAAAACTTATATGGGTGAAACCGCGGGGCCCAGCTAGTAAATAATAAGTCTGGAATTGTTATCCGGTTATTGGCAAATAGACAAACTTTTACATAACTGACGAAATGGGTCGGTTATGTTATCTTATGTTACATCATTGATAATATAATCTTTCCAACGGTTGACCGCCTCTTTTTACTGGAAATTCATTTTCGTTCCAATAGTGAATTTGGACTTTCAAAAGTTCCATCTGATTCCATCCATTTGATTCAAACTGTCAGTCATTGTCAACCCTCGGGCGCGATCCAATTATATAAAAACTGGACGATATTTAAAAATACACTTTTTGGATACCATTTCATGGTTCCAAATGGACCTTTAGTAAACAGTTTTCAACCGTGTAAACGCTTGAAGAGTCAAAGAGGCCACCTTATACAATAGAGGCGTCGCGGTCGCGTCGTCGGTCTGAAAGAAAAAAACCGGTTTGTGCCGGTTACGACCGCTTTTTTCCAGTTATTTCCAGTTAAATATTCAGAAAAGCCAACAAATATGGGCTATGAATAGAAATAGAAAATGTCTAGTTCTTGTGTTACAAAGTGGGTTTATTATTTTTGCATTATGCAGTGGACTTTTCTATTTCAGTTAAAAGCAGAGAGGGTCTTTGATATTACTACGCCCACGTGGACAGTTTTTGTAAAAATAAATGGAAATATCATCATAGTAGGTACCTATCTTTGTCTTTATGGTAATTTGAATTCAAGAAATAGACAAAATTACCTCTGAGTTTATGTCTATATTCAAAGCCCTTTTCCAAGCTAGTAAACCTTCATATATTACATAACCCTTCATTTACTGTGCCGGTAATCGGGTTAAAAATATTACTAAGGTAATTAAATTTTGAGAGATACACCACGACGTGTCTGTCATCAAGCTATACAATTGACGACCATCCCTCGTCCCTCCACACGGCGAATCAACCGTAGTTTTTCACGGCAATCCCGTAGATTTTAACGGTAATAAAACCGCTTGTGCGAGTATACAAAGAGCCTAAGAGCGCTGAGTTCTTGCAGTACATACCATAAAAGGTATCAACGTTAGCTATCCCAAACTTCATATCTGCAGTAATAAAGTATTAGTTTGAAAGGTGCAGAGGTGCGCAGCGCGTGGTTGTGGTCGGTGGCAGGTTGCCAATCCACCGCTGTACCTCAGTGTACCTGAGGTCAGTGCTACTGATAGTACGTGTTCTATTTTAGAGGAGTTTAGGGAAATTGGAAAATGAAATGTGAATGTTGTAAGATAATATTGAAATTTTGGCGCTGGCTTCTGGTTTAACCAGATGCCTCCTACGCTATATTTTTGATAATGCAACTTGTGGGTTTACGTGTATATTTTAATTATTGCAGAACAAAACAGAAGCGCTGAAGGAGGGGCTCGTGGTTAAATAATAATAGTCTCACGGGTCTATCGAAGGTTAAGTAAGCTACGGTTCTCGCGATCGGTTCGTGGATGGGTGACCATCCATTAGACATCAAGACCGCTCCGTGCCTCGGAAAGCACGTTAAGCCTTTGTCCCGGCTGTCATTCGAAGACCTTTGACAGTCGTTAAAGACAGTCAGAAGCCCAAAAGGTCTGACAACCAGTCTTATATATGGGTATCGTTTTATTCACTAACTGTGAAGTTCAGCTAGGCAGTCGCTCTATGTAATACCGATATTCTGCATCCGTTCATACGAGAAGCTGACCCCAACATAGTTACCCCAATTGCGTAAACCACTATCTATCACAATCCGAAGGATTTTGAAAGAAGTTTCAAAATCCATTCATCCATTGCTTCATAAGCTTGAAAAACTCGTTTGCTCAACAACGTAGATAACGCAATGAATGCTAGTCAAAATGAAAGGCATTGCCATTGTAAGTGTGTTACGCAATTACCCCGCTGGAGCCTTAGCTCGCAAATTGGTGCACAAAGTAATGGTTTTATGTTCAAATTGGTACACAAAGTAATGGTTTTATGTTCAAATTGGTGCACAAAGTAATGGTTTTATGCACCTTTTTACACTTATAATATCATTGGTTTTATGTTCAAATTGGTGCACAAAGCAATGGTTTTATATTCAAGCTCGTTGTTCCTGATACAATGATTTCTTTAATTATAGATACTGGTAACTAACTGTGCCCGCCAATTTTCGCGTGCACATAGGCAAACAAATTGGATTTCATGGGTTTAAATATTTGTGCGCGGAACCCTAATTCTTTCTATAAAATAAATAAGTATAAAGTAAGTCTAAGTTACCTACTCCATATAACATCAGCTATCTGCCTGTGAAAGTCCCGTCAAAATCGGTCCAGCCGTTTCTTAAATTAGCCGGAATAGACAGTCTTTTTTTTCCGGCAAAAATTTTTTTTTAGTAATACCGGTTATACTTTCATATACATTTAGTAAAAAGCTGTTAAAAAGCTGTTTTGACATTACAAACAGACACTTCAATTTTATTTATTTGTATGTATAGATTAAAAACTGGCCAAGTGCGAGTGGGACTCGCACACAAAGTGTTCCGTACCACAAGGCAAAACGCCGAAAAAAACACGTTTGTTGTATGGGAGCCCCCCTTAAATATTAGTATTTATTGTTATAGCGGCAACAGAAATACATCATCTAAATCAAATTTCAACTGTCTAGCTATCACGGTTCATGTGATACAGCCTGGTGACAGACAGACAGACGGACAGTCTTAGTAATAGGGTCCCGTTTTTACCCTTTGGGTACGGAACCCTAAAAATCATGAGGACTAGTATTGAGTCGGTGTGTTCTTAGTTCCAATGGCGCGAGTTCCAAACGGCCATTTTGTCTGTATCTTACCATTGGGTACCTATTTCTACTTTTTGCTACATCTATATCTTTTTAATGTGGTCCATTCATCCATTATCAAAAGGCTGAATAATAATATTTCGCTTTATACGAATACACGAAAGGGGCAACTAGGTGGGTAGGCGCTCCAATAATATCAATATTAAATATCTAATTACTAGGGTAAAAGACTCTACAAAAGGTTCCATTTGATTATTTTTCGGATTAAAAGAAATATCCTACATCGGATAAACTAAGAAGCCAAAACCAGCCAAGCAAAAATATACTTAAACTGAGCAGAAATAGAAACGTTTTACTGAGTGAACGATTTATTTCAGATGTATTTCTTAAATGGAATCCAAAGTCTTTTTCAAATAGGATTTTTTTTTCTTTTCGGCCAAGCTTCTGTGAGAAATATTTCTTCGTTAGAGGCCATTAGCAAGGTTGATATAATTGTGAGGAATCCTCCGGTAAGTATTAAGTTTAGCTCTCGTAATGGGCTCAGACTTATGGCTTTGTGTCTTATTTCAAAGTTACAATTTACGGGGCTCAAGTTTTTGACACTTGCGTAAGTAATCGAGTTTGTTGAACTTTTGTGAAGGAAGAGATCATGAAGCTGTACGTTTTGAAAGTCTCTTGAATTTATTACCTTTACTTTTTGTGCATTTTCATCGAAGTGCCTACCCAGGTGCGGTTCGGTCAAGTGCCGTTAAAATTGACTTATTTATACGGAAAAGTCTTATTTATACGGAAAAGGATTAATCAGAGAATCGAAATCGAACATTTTTGCACCTTACATTTATATTTTGCATACGTAGGGGGCCTCGAACAGGTTCTTGCTGAACATATCTTAGCAATTTTTGAGATTTGATGAAAAAGTACTTTTTAAGATCTGGGGGCCCCCCATGACCGACCGGGGGCTACGCAAAATCCTGCATCGCGCAAGCAGAGTTTTCCGTGCAACTAGTTGCCTACCGGACACGACATCCTTCTGGTTGGAGCATCCTCCCTTGTCTATAACATTACACCCTGTTCCTCATACTTACCTCTATAGAGTCACGGTAAAAATTTAGTTTTAAAAACAAACTATACCAAGTAAACAAGTCTACCAAGACCTGTATAAAATAGGATGGATGTTTGGGATACTGCCACCTCGCAATCAACGAACCAATTTAGCTGTCGGAACTGGGGTGACCAGGGTGGATTTTATTTTTAGGATTATAGCGTCCAATATTTTGATAAGGGTTGCATGGTAAAAATAAACGTAACAGCTTATTTTTAGATTCAGAATTTCTAAAAGTGCATTGACAGGGACCATGTTCTTGTCTCCTGTATTGGTCTGTAACTATTCACTTTTGTCATGTATGATGCAAAAGCAAAATATAGGTACAGACAGCAAAAGCAAAATATAGGGCCGGCACATAAAGCTACTACAATTTGTCAAATTGCTTTAATAGATTTTCAACTTTATCGCTAAAAAATAAGGTTCAAAGTTAATTGGGAAAATTTGACAGTTTCGGGTAGCTTGATGTGCTGGCGTCTGTACCTATGGTTTAGGTAGGAGTTAGTTTATGCCAAAAATGCAATAGGCTAGGATTGAAACTCTCGCCTTTCCTGTCCTTAGCTCTTAGATTATTAATTGGACAATACTAACTAGACTTACTTCATCATCTGCATAGCCTTTTCCTAACTATTGAGATCGGCTTACAGTCTAACCAGATGAAGCTGAATACCATTATCTTATATGAAGTGACTGCCCAAATGAACTTTACAATCCAGGTACTGGATATACGATACCCCTTGGTAGGACAGGTTGTCAGACTTTCGGACTTCTAACTAAGTACCCGTAACGACTGTCAAATATCTACAAATTACAGCCGGGACCAACGGTTGAACATACCTTGCGAGGCACGGAGGGGTCTCGATATAATATAATGAATGGTCACCCATCCACAAACCGACCTCGGCAAGCGTAGCTGAACCTTCGGTCGACCCGTGCGGCTGTTATTATTTAGCCACGAGCTCTAACTAACTAAACTTATCACTAGATATACCTAAGCAGAAAGAAAAAGTGGCAAAAATTTGATCTAATTTACCTGAAAACTAAGAGACAGGCCAATTCTTAGCTAAAAAAAAAATATAGGTACGCGCCGACTTGAGAACCTCCTTAGTTTTTTCATCGGTTAAAAATCAGGCAATCCATTTAAACACGCGATACCTGGTCAACGTATCAGAATCCCAATCTCCAGTGGTGCTGACAAAATTGCATTTCACTTGGAATTGATGGCGAGTCCAATTAATTGAGTTCCTTTTCTATCAATATTTAATATCTGGAGTGTTAGGTTATTTTAGTGATTGGCTCTATTTTTAGTATCGGTGTGCAGTTTGTTGTTTGGTTTACTAAAAATAGATTTTAAATGAAAATTATTTTTGTTTAGATTATTGAATTGTTTTGGTAAATTGCAGATGCGTTGAAAATTATTAAGTAATTGCTTTATGGTCGTACGCACGTATGAGGAACTTGTGGCTAAGTAATAACAGCCGCACGGGTCGATCTATCAGGTTAATCTTCGCTTGCCGCGATTGGTCCGTGGATGGGTCACATCTTTACATACCAAGACCCTGCCTCGGAAAGCACGTTCAGCCGTTGGTCCCGGCTGTCATTCATATATCTTTGACAGTCGTTACGGGTGTTTTATTAAAGTTTTGTATGGGACGACTGATTATTTTTTCGCGATTACGATCTAGGTCCTATGGGGAAAGTTGTCCAGTTCGATGATCTGTACCCCATCTTTAACTTTGACCACACATTTCTGATACACACTGTATTCCAGGGTTTTACAATATCACATTATTATTTACGGTTGCTTAAGCTCATACACAAAATACAAACAGAATTTTACGAAATTTGTAATTTCCTCTCCAAACAATTCTTAATCTAGTTTATACCCTCGAACCAAAATGGCCGACGGAATAAAATCATAACATTCTGATTCTGAAAATCTGATTACTATCCGACTCTATTATGACAAGCACGTACGTCCGAAATTTCTTGGGAAAAATGTAATTCAATCTGTTGTGGGGACTAATTTGGATGGTCGGGATGTCCTCCCAACTCCTCCCGGCTCTAACTGTGAATATTTTGTATTACCTATGGTAAAGAGGAGGTCAGAGTTTTTTTTTTTTTTTTTTAAACTTTGCCCCACACTAGGAATTTCTCCTGTACTGTAAGTGCGTTTACAAATATTTAAACTCACATACACAAACAGCCAGACCCGGAACAACTACTTGTAGGTCATACAAATATTTGTTCCGTGCGGGAATCGAACCCGCGACACGCAGCGCGGCAGTCAATCGCTCAACTGCGCCAACCGACCGTGCAGTCACATTGAGACACTGGCGCCGATTCTGTTGTTCACAAACTAAACTAAATTTAAGTTCAGTGCATCTTTTTCTTTCTATTTCAAAAGGAAAAGGACAGAAGATAAATATTAGTTTAGTCCTGTCAAATTAGTCAGCGCCTGACGTAAATTGACGTATTTTTAATAGCCAATTTTTTAATCTCGTCTAAATTGTCTATGGAGTATCTTAATTTGACAGGACTAAACTAATATTTATCTTCTGTCCTTTTCATAATGAAATAGAAAGAAAAAGATGCATGAACTTAAATTTAGTTTAGTTTGTGAACAACAGAATCGGCGCCATTATTCGTCATTATTTTCTGCATTTAGACATTGGGCGTGAGTTTCCGGTGTGACTCTCTGCCAGCGTCAGTGTTCCACATTTAACCCGTCTGCCTTCAAAGCAAGAGTGAACAGGCATCTTCTGGGCACGCTCGATCCATCATAGGCCTCATCCATCGCTTTCAATCACGCGTGATCGAGGAAAAGGGCAGCCTTATTCAGCAAAAAAAAAAAAAAACAGAAAAAGTCGATTGATAACTATTAGGGGATTTCTTTTACCTAAAGGCGGATTGTTTGCTTGTTAAATAAAACAATAAATTGGGCATGCCTCCACCTAAAATACTTTTCAACTAAGGGTTTCATTTAATAAGCATTGTAGGCGTAAGGCGCTGAATTTCTGTCGCGTAATTTGCGTAAGTGGGTGTGTTGCTACGCTACGCTAACAATATAAAGAGCTACAAAAGGCTTTCAAGTGACCTGCGCCGTAAGTGGACACAATACTAAGCAGGTACTGCAAAATTGATTGCCTCTTTTTCCGGGCACTTGCAAGTATCAAAAGACCCATTTTAAACACGGCTTCAATGCAAAACGAAAATAATACAAAAATCCCTTTGCTATTAAAAGAAAGAAAAATACTTTTCAATAACAACCTTTTATACCTGAAGCCTGAAAACACAACCTTTGTACTAACACGAAAGCAGGTAGCTCGGTACTACGGGATAACAGAAACAGCAATTTATTGTTAATTCTATAACAAAGCACCGTACTGGAATGGAAATTGTTAAATGTTATTTTTCAGCCTTTATAATTATTATTTTTTGTAAGGAACCTTCTCCGACGCACACACAATAGTTACCAAAGTTTCATCACAATCGGTCGAGCCATTTTCGAGTTTTTACGACACTAACGCACGGAAATTGATTTTTATATATAAGAAGATATATTATATAGATTAAGCTGACTTTAAATGTCTTTATGTAACCAAATAAAAGGACACTTAATATCGTGTCCTGCGTATCCTGTCAGCTACACGTTACAGGAACTGATGGACGCTGGTGATGGTGCCAAAGAAGCATCTGAATTCTGGGCCGAGTCCATTTAGATTGCTATATCGATACGCTAAGAAGAAGATGCTATGCTCGAAGTTTCTTTGAAGGATGAAATCAGAAATCCGGAAAAGAGTCACCGACATAGCTTACAGAGTAAGCAAACTGAAGTTTCAGTGGGCTGGCATGTTTGTTGAAGGACCGATGGCCGGTGGAGCAGATGAATCTTGGAGAGGAGACCGTATTTAGGCAAGTGTAGTGTAGACCGACGACCTTAGAAAGGTGGCTAGGCAGACTGGATGCAGAAGGTGGAAGACAGGGAATTGTGGCGCAGCCTAGGAAAGGTCCAGCATTGGACTGCGATAGGCTGAGTTCATTGATATTACTTTATGGACGAAACTAGCAGTGCCCCGCGATTTCACCCGCGTAAATGTCGATCCCGTGTGAATATCGGGATAAAAAGTAGCCTATATGTTAATCCAGGGTGTCACCGTGTCAGCTACCTCCATACAAAATTTTATCAAAATTGGTCCAGCCGTTTGAGCGTGAAGAAGTAACAAACATATAAACACACACACACTCACAAACTTTCACTTTTATAATTAGTGTGATAAGACAGCGTTGTTGCGTAGCGTTTAAATTTACAGCTCTACTTATAGCATTTTCCAAAGCTAAGAATCAAGACTAATTGCTTAGACTAAATCATTGCCTTCTCAGACTTTCTTTATAACTAGCCAAAAATTTTCGGGTGACGTCTGTAACGCTGTTGTTACAGACGTCACAAATTGGATCGACGATTAAGATTATCTTCGGTGCTATTATTGATCGAAGTTCGGGACATAACAATTATTCAAAAGTCGCCTATGACACAAAAGAGGGTTTCCAGAACCGCGCATAAATAATTATTGACAATATTTACGCGTGGTTGACATTCCCGATTGTCATTTATTTTAGCCGCGAGACCCAAGCCCCTAAAACGTTATAGCACAATAATAATATCTACTAAATAGCCCCAATAAAATGCTGCTTATTCATCTAGAAACGGAATGTATGCAGAGCCCTTCAGGATCGCTTACCAGCTGCCGCGAATCCGGAATTCGAACACTTGATATCTGGATTCCCGTTCGGATCGCGTCGGGACACATTTTTGTGTGTCCAACGGATATTTGTCGAGATTCGCTGTATGTGTCCATGTGATTTGTATGTTTACGCAGTTTTATAGGGATATACCTAAGTAAAGCCACGGTTTCGGGACGCCATTTTTTTTATTAGCCTTTTATGTCCCACTACTGGGCAAGAGCATCCCTACTCTCTTTCTACCTCTCTCTGTCCAGAGCTGGTTTGACTTTACTGTGGCAAAAAACGCCCTTTAGGAAATCACACCAATTTACTTTCTTATGGAACGTCTCAGTGACGTCATTCGACGGTAAATAGCGGACGCTATGTAGCGGCTACCGCAGTGTTAACAAACGTCATATACGGTAGATTTCAAAGTAAAAAAAAAAAATTGGAAACAGTCTTTTTTTCAGCCGAAAACGTCTATAAAAGTTCTATTTATTTTTGTTTTCTCATATTTTTCCTTATAAGAAAAATAAACGATAGATTTTCCCCAAAAGACTTGCTAGCGTTAAATGATAAATTATGGGGAGTGAGTTATGGCTGGTAAGAATAGGATTTAAGTGAAATTGTTTGATGTTTGTGGAAACGAGGAAAAGAGCAGTGGTTGTCCCGTGGTCACGGCCGGGACTGAGGAGTTGCGGGTCGCAGGTTCGAACCCAGTCAGGAGCTGTGCTTTGGGTTAATTATTTCATCACAACACTTTTCTCAAAACGGTGAAGGAAAAAAAGAAGAAATAGATCTATACAGGGTTATTGGTAAAACATTAACAACCATTACGAACATAAATAGGGAACAGCTGATTTTTTTTTCCCGATTTCAGGTTTGGTCCCATACCTAGTAAAAGTTGTTCATAATGATGAGTACAATGACCTCTTAAGAGGTTGTTAATGTTTTACCAATAACCCTGTATAAATAAATAAGGAAAATATCTTGTGAAAAGTCCTAGAACCAAAAATTCGAAGACGTGTGACATGTACCAACCCGGACTGGGCCACATTACTGGATGATTAGGCTGGTTTTCCACCAGAGATGAGCAAGGCTGCGTAGCGAGGGCTGTGTGTGAAACCAACCAATAACATCGCTTCATTTTCATAACTTGAACTAAGTTAGCGTTGGTATTGGTTAGTTTTAACTACACACATCCCTCGCTACGTATCCTCGCTCATCTCTGGTGGAAAACCAGCCTTATGTTATTAGGTAAACGAGGAATACCTATCTACTTTAAAATCGAATCGATCACGGCAAGCGTAGCTTCGACCTGTGTGGCTGTTATAATTTAGACACGAGCCCCTCTATTGTTGATCTTAGACTTATTTTTTTAGGGTTCCGTACCCAAAGGGTAAAAACGGAACCCTATTACTAAGACTTCGCTGTCTGTCCGTCCGTCCGTCCGTCTGTCTGTCACCAGGCTGTATCTCAAGAACCGCAATAGCTAGAGAGTTGAAATTTTCACAAATTATGTAAGTATTTCTGTTGCCGCTATAACAACAAAAACTAAAAACAAAATATAATAAATATTTAAGGGGGGCTCCCATACAACAAACGCGATTTTTTTGTCCTTTTTTGCTCGATATCAATAATGGCAAGAGGTAGGCACTTGAAATCTTCGCAAAATACTCAGTTGTATTTTTACTTTAATAATAAACAAAAAAAATTAAATAAAATAAATATTTAAGGGGGGCTCCCATACAACAAATGTGTTTTTTGTCGGCGTTTTTGCCTTGTGGTACGGAACCCTTCGTGTGCGAGTCCGACTCGCACTTGGCCAGTTTTTTTTAAACCCATGGACCCGTAGTTTCACCATACCCGAACACACAAAACATTCTAGTGATACTTATTTTAGAAATATGTATGTTGGTTTGTATGTATGTAAGTATATTTTCATAATACTTGTTTAGTTTTATTAAGTGAATTGTTTTTAGATTTTATGTCTTATTTTTTGTTTACTCTTTCACCCGCTGTCTACATCTCTCTAATGTCCTATCGCAGGTATGCTGGAAGAGATTTCTTCTGAAATAAGCATCACCTTTGTACCTATTTTTATGTTCTGTTTTTTTTTTCTTGTCTGTTTATATACAAAACTGTCACAATCACAAAGCTTTCCCAACGAAGCAGTTTTAAAAGCAATTTTTGCCCAAATTAATTCGTCGATTTCACCCGTCAATTCGAATAAAGCTCAGACCTCTCTTATTAAAAGTGACGGCAGGAATCTGCCCATTGTGTAGCTATCGAACACAAGTTGACTTAATGCGACGTTCAGTTATAAGGAAATTGAAGAAAATACAATTTGTTCATGTCTTTTTTATATAAGTAGATGTATGTGTATGTTCATAATCTCAGATAATTTACATTCCTTTAGTGAAACGTAACGTGAACTAAGTTGATTTTTGTAACAAAAAGGTCCTAAAAAGTTTTTGGTTGCAATGGAACTTGAACTTTGTTAGGTATGACATTATAAATGACTAGCGGCCCGCCCCGGCTTCGCACGGGTAGATATTGGTATTTAACAAAAATAAGTTACAAAGGAACAGGAACAGGAACCCGTTGGATGCGAGAAGCACAGAACCGGTCGAAGTGGAAGTGCTTGGGGGAGGCCTATGTCCAGCAGTGGACGTCTTTCGGATGAAATGATGATGATGATGATGAAGTTACAAGGTTTTTTCGGCGTTAGGTACCTACTATTGCATATTTTAATATGGAGAAGTAGTTATTGTAATATAACCGTAATATTGCTAGCTAGCGATCGTTTCAGTTGTGTACACCCCTCCCTGCACCCGCGTACTTAGCAGTGGCGACGAGGATGGGATAGGACCCACAACAGGCCCATGATGATGAACATCAAGCTGGACGAACGACGTAGATGTTGGAAGAACAGAGAGACATTCGACCTCCGAGGATGTTGTTCACAAAGCAGGGACTGAACTCGATACCCAGACCTCACAACGCGATGAGTCAAGAATTGTTACACCAAAGAGATGGTTACGTAATCGCCCCGTTATTTGTTTTAAAAAGTATTTTTAGCGTAAGATGTTAGGCTCGGCGCAAACGGGCCACCGACCACAGCCACTGGTGGCCAGCGACAGGGACTTAACATACTTTTTCATATATTTTGTATAGACGCGCCGCACACGTGTAGCCGGTGGCGACCACTCGCTACAGCAGTGCCCGCGACTCGCCACTTGTGGTCGCTACGGGCCACACATGACGCCGACACCCGCCACTGTCGCACTGCTCCACTCCCCGCGCCAGTTAAAATTGGATGTGCCCACAGATATAGATAGACCTAGATAACGCAAGTATCACGAACTGTACGAATACCAAGCGTGCCATTTTTTGACTACCTACTATGACGTCAAAAGCTCGCGCTCTCGCTCACGCTTACCCAGCCAGCAGTACACAGGACTGAGCGCGAAAGTGGCGGCTTATGATTTTTTATCGTAAGCTGGTGCGATTTTTGGCACGCGAAGTAGTTGCTCTTGCGTTATCTAGGTGTATCTATATCTATGGATGTACCCAATATAGGCGACGACGGCGTTGTCTACGTCGTCTGCGTATTAACAATAGCGCGAGCAAACTGTCCGTGTCAGAGTCCATCGACACTGTTACAAATGTGGCGGTAGCGCGCGAAAGCCACCGGATGCTGTAGTCGGTGGCCCGTTTGTGCCGAGCCTTATGTTATGTAGTAATAGAGTACCTACCTACCTATACTATGTGTATGGATACCTACTAAGGATGTTATTTAGTATTCGGTGTTTTTGGTTTAGAGGGAGGAATTGTTATGTATGTGTGCAAGGCGCGCGCCCCCACGCGCCATCTATTGTACGGGAGTCCCGAATCTCGTATAAGCCAGTGCGTTGCTCCAGCTAGCGATCGTTTCAGTTGTGTACACCCCTCCCTGCACCCGCGTACTTAACTGTTAAGGTATTGCGGATTTTTTTGTAGATATCGATGTCCTCTATAAAACTGTAGTACATCACTTTGCTCTATTGTCAATAGTTTTCGCAGCGTACGCGATATAAGGATTTTTTTGGTATTTTTTTCACACCTTAGGTTACATCAAGTATCGAAGTTTTCATACGGGTCTCTAACTTTTTTTAAAATATTCTATCACCAGGGATAATGTAGGATTTTAATGGTGAAAGAATTTTTCAAATCAGTACAGTAGTTTCGGTTCGGAGCCTATTCAATTCAAACAAACAAATATTTTCACTTTGTAATATTAGTGTAGATGTAGATAAATGATTTAATTTCTGTAGTATTAAGTAGGTTCATACAAACACTTTTACACGTCAATCATATTTTTAAAAACGAGATGGGCTCGGTGTTTCCTATCTGACTACTCTGAGAAGAAAGGCCGAAACAAACTCTAATCAAATTCAGTTTGTTGTTCCATTACTTGAAAATTATCTGAAACTCTTAATTCAAATTTAGATCAATTATTTTGTTGTTCTGTCATAAGTTATTGTTTTTGTTTATAGAGTTACAATGTTTTTGCTTTTTGAAATTCGTTTGTTTATCGTAACGTAAGGTCCTTTGGGGATTTTTTAGAGTAAGGCTTCCTTTCCACCAGAGATGTGCGAGGTAGCTGGGTAGTGCGAGGATGCGTAGCGAGGCTGTGAAACGGTGTGAGTGTTTCCACCAGAAATGTGCTAGCAGTGAACGGTGTGCAAATGTGTAGTGCGAGGATGCGTTGCTAAGCTCGAAACAGTGTGCAAATGTGCAATTTTGATAAAATTTAGTATGAAAGTAGCTGACACCCTAGATTCCCGATATTCCCACGGGATCGACATTTACGCAGGTAAACTCGCGGGGCGCAATGTCGTGTCTACACATGCTATTCTCCAGAGCTTACATCTTCGCTCGTATAGCAACAGCTGGTGCAAAAGTTGTGTGAGAACGATCTTTGTAATTATTCCGCGCTCATTAGCAAGCGCTCGTCGACTGGTCTTCGGAAACAACTGCCATTCTGTAGCAGGAACTTGTGGTAACTTTGTCACGTTCAGATTTTGTCTTGTTTTTGTCGCAAGAATTTGTATGTACAGTCAACAAAAGAGATAAGTATGCAGGATCGTCGGATATAGTTGAAGTTTACTAAGAAACCGATGGATGTTGTCGTCTGAAATTTAATTTGTTAAATGAACTGTTTGTTTTCTATTAATAAAATTAATTTTTATTCGAGAACTTCCATCGGTTTCTTACTAAACTTCAACTATATTCGTCGATCGTGCATACTTATCACTTTTGTTGACTGTACCTATTAAGTTCAGCAGGTACAGTGGAGCGCACGTCCGGTGGTAATAGACTGGTATACTAAAACTCAAGGTGTTTATTTCAAACTAGCTGTGCCTGCGACTTCGTTTGCGTGTTAGATAGGTAAATTCATTTTGATATAATTATAATATTAGAATACCGTTTGTTGGCTAATAACATCTGTCACATTTACGAAGCTTGAGACCAACGTAGAAGTACCTACCTACCTAATTTGACTAGATATTGTGTTTACAAAAAAACAACAGTCTTAACTTGTCAAAATTACTTAAATGTTATTACTATAAATGGTTAAGTAATATATGACTATACATTATCTTAGATTTTATATTGCTAATTTATTATAATAGGCTGTTTCAAACGATTGGCACAATACTGTCAGTTTGTGATGATATTCTTTTTAATGTCTAAGAACTACGAATCAACTCTTATTAAATTGCTTAATTATCTTATAATGTTTTAAAACGGTTTCACTACATAAGATTTGTTAATTATTACATTTGTTAGAAGATATCAAGCCAAAATATATGATGATCTGTGATCAGTTCAAAATGACGGTACCTAGATAGAAACGTCAAAGTTTGTTCACGACTATAATAAAAGGGGGAGCTCCGAGTGGCAGGGATCATTCTTGTTCGAGACATCGACCAGAATGGAGCTCCGGCCTACAGATGTTCAGTTGATTAGTACTTATAGTGACGTTATTATGTGGAATAGATTGACCCGCGGGGTAAATGCGTAATCAGTAGCAATGGGTTTCATTTTGACAGTTCAACAATATTCATTGCGATAATTACTTTGTTTAGCAGACACCATTTTTATCCTTCAAAATGATTCAGATTGAGATGAATAGTGTGTTACGCAATTCGGGTGCAGATCTCACGTAAGTTAATTGATATTATTATCTTGAGTATTGCTGATAATTGGGTCTCCCTTGTTTTGCCGAAAAGATTTTGCCAAATTATCACTTCCCAAACAATTTTCCGCATAATTTCATTTGCCAAATTATTACTTAGCAAAAAATCTCTTCACAAATAATTGTAACCCAAACCTAATGTTTGGCAAGTGAACGTTTAAACAATAACTTGTTTACCAACTAGTACTTTTACCAATTTTTATTTAGTCAAATATTTCAGTTGGAATAACTCATTTTACGCAAAATTACATTTGCTAAATATTTAGTATCGTCAGTTTTCGCAGTTCTAAGGCAGCCATTTCAAGCATAAGATCTAACTTTGAAGACGTTTTATTACAAGGGTGTTTTTTCCACTTGGGACAAATTCTAAACACGTAATAATAATATTAAGTATTCTGGTAGTATTTTTTGAAATAATTAATCTCTTCTAACTAGTTCAGTTTCAGGTAGATTTTTTTTCCATTTTTTTTTTCTATATAATCTAGTCGTTTCTGGCACTCGCCGGCTGCTGCCGCGGCACCGCTCGCTTCGCTCGCTCGGCTCGTGCGTAGGAGGTCACAGTTTTAACCTAACCTAAGCATTTTTTTTTAATAATTAACCTCGTAACTAATTCGGTTCTCGATAATGTCCATTGCAAAAAAATTAAAATAGTAAGTTACAAATATTTTGTATTAAATAAATGATTATTTTAAAATAAAATTGCATTTTTTAATTATTTAATTCCCAAAAAAAAAATTCTCAAAAAATCTTATTTAAGTATGCCTTTATATTTTTTGTCATAACAAATCGTTTGACCAAACGTTTATTGTCTAAAGATTGTTTGCCGTAATAAATAATTTGATTAAAGACCAAATTCCTAAATGACATTATCCCTAATAATATTCTGCCAAGTAAAAATTTGACCAAATGAAAATGTGCATACTAAAATTATTCCAAACATTGCATTGGTATAATAAAAGGTTGCGAAAATTTGTTTGGGTAGTGAAATTTTGGCAAAATCTTTTCGGCAAAACGGCAGGATCCCCTGATAATTATCTATGGTGTTCTGTTTATGTTATAATATTATGGAATATTCTTAGCTATTGTTATTATGTTGCTATTGTTCCGAGTTCTCTTGGATAATGGTCCAAGAGAAAGAATGAATTGTTTTTAAGATAACGATAATGTATGGCAATGTGAGTTTGTTGATAGATTACTCTGAGACTGTTTCCAAGGAGTTTCTTGTCCTTCTTCTTCTTGATGACCTAGATTCGGCACGGACGACTAGCTTTCTGATTAATTACTGACAAGCCTTAATTGAAATAAATGCCTAGCTAGTCTTTCTGTGCTTTATTTCATAAAATCCTTTCCCTACATACCACATTCATGGGTACTTTTACACATATTAAATAACTAGTAACCATTCTGATATTCAAAGCTTTGTATTTGGGTAATATAACATAAATTATATTACTTATACGTAAATTATACAACATGTGCATGTCGGAAAACAAAATGGATATGACGGGCTTTATTTTTTTGCTTTAGTTCAACCCTTCAATTAAACTCTCGCAGATTTTTTTGCTATAGAACTTTGTTTAACTTTGTTTGTTCGGTTCCTATGAACCGAACAAACAAAGTTACTCTCCGCAAAGTTAAAAGTTTAGTAATATACAAACTCGTTGGTGTCCAATTTAATACCTACTAAACTTTTTTAGTATGAAACAAATATGATTGTCAAAGCTTGACCTTTTGTAGGAGTGTGACGCAGACGCAAAAACGACTTATAAAACACAAAAACGACACGTAACACAATATTTGACAAATAAAAACGGTCGTTTTCACTGAAATTGTTGCAAAACCATTCACGAGAAATGGCGCAACCTATTTCAATATCCAAAAAATACGAAATCACGTACCTATCCAATATGGTAGGAACAGCATAACATCCGCCAGCTTCCCCCGAGGGGTACAAGAAACAATTTGCGAAGGTAATTGAAAGACTTACTCTCTGTGTACGTTGTAAAACCGGCAGCAGACGCCATAAAATTTGTATCGACTGTGTGACGTCATAATATTGCTCACTACACCACTGCTACAAATTGTTGACACGACTGATGAGATGGATCGAATGTTTTATTTGTTGAAGTTTGTGGGAATTCGGATTGATTGATTCAATGATCGGTTGGAATGAATCAGGAGTGAAAATGTTGAGTGATACCTGTGTTTTACAGGCCGCTTAACTTGGAGGAGAAGCGCTGAGTACGACTCGTCGGGATATCAACCAAGTGTGGATAGTACGCTGCAGTACGTCTGGTAGTCCCATGGTAAAAGGGCGATGGTGGGATCAGGTCGTGGAGCGATTTAAGTAATATATATGCCTCAGTCGTTCCACCCTTATCTCATACTTATCTCTAATGCTCCGTCGAAGCACGTTCAAAGTCAGAAATACAACGCTCTCTGTACATTCCTGGTCACGTCTCAGATATTCGTTTATGCCAATATCCCAATAAATGTGCGTGCTTCGAGCGTCTGACTCAGATTGGAATATTTATTGTCTTGAGGATTGTAGCTTTCAGTTTTTTTGGTTTGTTATAATTATGAAATTAATTGTAGACCACATTGTAGATTTTTTTTTTAATTTTTGAGGTGTTCGCTGGCCGATAATAATGTATTTTTTATTATTCTTTTTCTAAAACTAAACCGGCACCCCCCACCCCCTGCAGTGAGACACCGAATTTGAATGTGAGATGCACCTTTGTTGGTAGATAGTAAGAAGGGGGGGGGGAAGAGTATCCTGCCTCAGTTTGCTACGGGCGTCGGCCGAACACAAGTGGGAAGATGTAACTCCGACCTGGTAAAGTGGGGCTGTCCCGACGGAACGGCAGTAGGGTGCAGTTGTGGGGCTATAATGTCACAAATTATGCCCCACCTCCTATCCTGCCCTCTGTGTCCCAAAACATGCAAAAGTCACCTCCGATGACGCCGTGGAAGTGGCGAAATTTGGACCAACAAGATCTTAAATAATGGCGTGCCAGAGACACGAAGAAGAAGTACAAATTACGTTCAAATTACGTTTTGATAACACAGGATTGACCAGATTATAACTGTTTCTCTCAATCTTGGTGTAGGAAAATGATGAAAATGTATACGTAGTCAGTTCAGTCTCAAGCAACCTCCTCGGCGGTACGTACAGTCAACAAAAGAGATGTATGCTGGATCGTCGAATATAGTTGAAATTTAGTAAGAAACCGATGGATGTTGTCGACTGAAATTTAATTTGATAAATGAGCCGTTGGTTTTCTATTAATAAAATAAAATTTTATTCGAGAACATCCATCGGTTTCTTACACTTCAACTATAACCTTTTCTCTTTTCAGCTTTCCTAAAGCTGACACATCGAGTAACAAAGTATTAATTCAGACTTTTATTGTATTTAATAAAGTCAAGAATCAAAATTGTAGAATACATTTACATACATAAAATGTATTATTAAAATACTCGTACATTTGCATAGCTAGTCACAACCACCCGACAGGCAAAGTATCTATAACCTAATTTGCCTTGCCCCCGACAGCTCACAGCTGTCGAAAGAATTATGGGCGTCTATTTGATTTAGAGCTGATCTTTCAATAGTCAGATAACTTTTCTTTGAGGAATTAAGGCTCCTATCCGATATAATCGCGTGCGACACAAAGGCACCGCTCATTGCGCGACTTGCGGTGCCTTTGTGTCGCGCGCGATTTTATCGCGTGTCGCGCCTGTTTGAAGGAGCCTTTAATATTGCGGTTTGGCAGCTTTTTTATGGAAAATATTATGTCAAACTGTAACATTTATTCTTCAGTTAAAAGTTACAACATTTTTGGGTTTTGGACTTGATAGCTGCAGCGTTTAGAGACTCCTACGACAACATTGACTGATATTCCATACGGTACGGAAACGTATCCAGTGGTTGTAAATATCTTTGCTGGTCATACACACACGCCGGTTGCGAGTTTTACGCATCTGACCTTTCTGAAGAATGTCACTTTATTATACCTAACTTTTCATTATAAACATATTCTACACAAGAATATTCACGAGGAGGTGACCGTAACATATCGAAAACCGGTAAGTTTGAGTCCCACCGCCTATTTGCGGCTGTCGAATTGGTTAACGTACCCGACTGCGCTCCCGGCTACCTATTACTATCTAACGTGGTTCCGAGAAGTGCCATCGGAAGGGTATTTTTGAAGAAAATTCTATTTGATGCACCAGTTTTGTATTTAAAAAGGTAATAAATCAATCGGCCTAGCCTACAATAATGATACCAGCCTATAAGAGGGCCTTTTCTTAAGAAATAAAAATAAAATATTAAATTACAGGAACGACCGGGTGTAAACAAAAGATTACATTAGTCGAGTGACGTACCTATATGGCAGTTTTGAACAAGCCCATGAGTCATGGCATGACCAGCAGTAAACGTTATAAAGCTAAGTTAATTTAGCAGTGAATAGTACGGAGGCAGTTGGAAGTAGGGGAATGCGAGAGATACACAAATACAGCGAACTAACGAACTGTGGAATGCTTTGATTTGCGAGTGAAAACGCAGCAATGAAATACCAAAACCGACCAAGTGCGAGTCGGACTCGCACACGAAAGGTTTCGTACCACAAGGCAAGATCTTTCTTGTATAATAATAATAATAATAATAATAATCCATTTATTTCGGGCATCGCAGGCCCATAGATAAATACCTTAACCTAAACATACATATTTTAATAAAAACTAAGTTCTATTAATTATTATTGTGCACGAAGTGATGACTGTGTCGGCGTCGTGTTGCGCTGCGTGGTGTCGCGTAACCTTCCACGAAAACGTCGGTACGCTACACCTTTCGGCCAAAACTCTTCCTTCATGAAGGTTTCCAGGTACTGAGTTGGAACCCGCACCACAAACGATTTGAAGTTTATGTTGTGGCGCGATTCCAACTTCTCTACTCTCAAGGTCCACTTGGTCCTGCTTCTGATGTATTCCACGATGTCTTGAGCCACCGTGGAGTGATGCAAACGGGATACGTACAGCTGCGTCGACGGTGTTGCAGGACGCAGCAACATATTTGGTCCCGCCAGTGCAGTACCACATCGATTACGGCAAGTGGGCTTCCTACGCTTCGACTCCACCGTCACAAAGCCCTCCTTGTCTGCCTGCCCTTTCTTCGGGATATAGAGATGAAGACCCTTTTTAATTATTATTATTTACTGTTAAAGGGGCAATAGAAATACACACTGAAAATTTCAACTGTCTACCTATTACGGTTTTTGAGATACCGCTGACAAACAAACGAATGGACAGCGGAGGCTTAGTAATAGGGTTCCGTTGGCATCCTGTGGGTATGGAACCCTAAAAATTAACCTGCTTCAATTGAACTCAAAGCAAAAACTCATCACCATTAACACGTTAATGGTGATGAGTTTTTGCACCGTGGTACAACCAATCCCACGTAAAATATTGCATCGCCCAGCTGCCGCATAATGGGAGCTTTCCACTGGTCGATGTTGGCCGTGCGGCTGGTCGCTTACCAAATCACCTCACAAGCCGAATACCCACCCCATTTACACAGGTCGATAAAAATCGTAGGTGACTAGTTCATTTTGCATCAAAATGTCGACCTTCATGGCGGGTGATCGCCTGCGACTGGTCGATTTTAGTCACCCGCCGCATGCGACTGGTCGCCGCACGACAAACGTCGAAACCTACTCTACTTTGGAAGTAATGATTTTAGGCTCCTGCCATTTAAAACTTAGTGCGGCTATAGTCACCTGTGTAAAGTCCGCATTAGTGCGACAAATCCAAGGACTCACGACATGACGCTGATCGCTCTCTCGACACTCGCTATCGATCTACATTTTGACAACTAACCTGGTAGAGAAGGGTTCGGTTTGATGGATGCCACAAGTCTTCGAATTATTGGTTCTAAATTCAGACTCAAGCAAATACTAATAGTCTTACGAATTGCAAAACAGGATCTAACTTTAGCCAGAGGTTAAACCTTCGAGCCAGTTTTAGTATTTGGAACTTTATTCCGACTTAGGTAAAGTTTTTAATACAAAACTAACAACTTAGAGTCGGACTAAGCTGTCAGTTTTGTGTAAAGATCTCTAATTCAATTACCGGTTAGTTCTTATTTCAAAATTTGACTCGATAATTTAAACGATGTTTAAATAAAACCCTCGTTTTGTAATAAAACCGTGGTTTACCGAACGAAGAGACAAAGTACCTTTACTAATAATAATTGCCAAACTCGGTATTGCCCATCATTATATAACATTATTTTTAGTATATATGCGAAACCCAAAACACGTGTCTAGTATTTTTATGTAAAGAATCTATGTACAAAATTTCAAAACTGTATCATGAAAAATAACAAAGTTATAAGCTTGTTTAGTTACCTGTTTGTCCGTACAAAAACATGCTCACCCGCGCCGCTCGCGCCGCGCATTCTTGCGTTTATCGATAATAGTACCTAGGTACCTAACCGTTCGGCGTGGAGATTGGATAACCTACTTAGTTTCGCTCGGTGTCCAACTTTTAACCTTCTTTAAATATTCTTGGGACAAAATATAACATGGGGTAAAAATTATTGAAATCGATTCAGTTACTTATTCTGAACAAACTATATTCAGGTTTCGCATAAACTAAAAATAAAGTTGTAGGTATAGCCTTGCAAGCTTATCACATAATGCGAGTGCTACAGTACCTACTAACCAGCCATCGGTCTCTGTATATTGGTACAGATACGGAAGCCTCTTAACCGATGTATTTATTGGATCTCCAACAGAGGCTACACAATTACATGCAAGTATACATATATTAGATACTCTCTGTTTTACAGGGATCGATACAAGTCCACGCGCTTCCAATTATTGCAGACCACATCATTCACTTATAATCTAGATATAGTAAGTTTGACAAGGTAATAAAATAAATCACGAAACATAACACCAATATCAAAGAAAAAAACAAAGTGAATTACATAACAAATGAATACCGACAACAGAAGACAATTTTTAGAAGTGAAACAAAGAATCTTTCTTTCCTTCTTAACTTAGATGCACATAAACCATTTCGTCGTACAGACTTCCGAATTGTAACAAATTCGTGGCCTGACTCGGCGACGCGACTTCCATGGCTCGACGCGACACTATATCGATTCGACTGCTGGATTTTATGTTCCACTAGATTTGCGCGCTTCACTGAACAGCCTGTATGCGGAGCCTGACATTAGCTAGCCAAAGTACGGCTAGTATTCTGTAAAAATATGACCGAGAAATCTTGAAAACTTTGTCTCAATACTTGACGTATAAACTCCAAACGCGCCAATATTTCCTGTGTGATGTGACACCGCCACTTCCGAGTTGTAGATCGTGGGTTCGAACCCAAAATTTGAGAAACCTCCTCCTTTTTTGAAGTTGGTTAATAAACTAGCTTTGAGGTTAAAAATCCTTCCTTTGTGCACTCTATGTCATCTGCCTAGCCTTTTCCCAACTATGTTGGGGTCGGCTTACAGTCTAACCGGATGCAGCTGAATATCAGTATTTTACATGGAGCGACTGCCTATCTGACCTTCACAACCCAATTTCTGGGTAATACGATACCTCTTGATAAGACTGGTTGTCAGACTTTCGGGCTTCTGACGTAACAACTGTCAAAGATCTACAAGTGACAGCCGGGACGGCTTAACGTGCTAACACACCCCCACAAACTTTCGCCTTTAGAATATTTGTGTGATATTCAAATTAAATTTCTTTAAAATCATCTTCGAAAGTTACAACCTTTTCGAAGATGATTTTAAAGTAAATGCGTGCGTCATTCATTAATTCATTCATTTCATTAAGAAAGGGACAGAAGATAAATTTTAGTTTAGTCCTGTCAAATTTATCAGCGCCTGACGTAAATTGACGTAATTTTAGTACACAAGTTTTTAATCACGGGTAAACTTGTATGGGGTAGTGTCAGGCGCTGATAAATTTGACAGGACTTAACTAAAATTTGTCTTCTGACCTTTCCTTAATGAAATAGAAAGTAAAAGATGCACTGAACTTAAATTTAGTTTAGTTTGTGAACATGGGAATCGGCACCAATACTTGCCTTACTAATTTTAGTTCATACGAACAAACCTAACACATAACTTACCAGCTTAGTTGGTAGCAAGCTTATATGCTAGTCTGTATATAAGCGTTATGTACCTGTTCGCAGTTCGGGTTGGAAGTAATTAATATGTAGTCGAATATGCTAAGCTTTTCGAGGCTCGATCGGTGCAGGGGCGGATGGATAGTTTAATGTGGCTTTTAGCTCACTGTTTTCAGTGATCAAATTCGGTAGGGTTGTCGCTGTATCGTATTTAAATTTAAATTGTTACGATTTGTATTTGTAATTTATCAGAGATAATATAGGTATTGTAAAATTATAATTATTTGAACACAACATAAACTCACACCTTTTTACAATGTGGTTAGACAGAAACTACAGATCCAAACGTGAAATTTGACAGATAGGTAGTCTGGGACCTCAAGAAGGAAATCTGCCGAGCCTTGTCCCAACTATGTTGGGGTCGGCTTCCAATCTAACCGGATGCAGCCGAATACCAGTATTTTACATGGAGTGACTGTCTATCTGACCTCCACAACCCAGTTACTGGGTAATACGATACCCCGGTAAGACTGATTGTCAGACCTCCAGGCTTCTGACGTAACAACTGTCAAAGATCTACAAGTGACAGCCGGGACGGCTTGACGTGCTTTTCGAGGCACGGAGGGGTCTGGGTATTTGAAGTTGCTCACTCATAGCAGCTTAGCTTAATCTAATCGACCGACTCGTGAAGCCCTCTCTGGGCAATTTTCTATCTTGGATCGTAGACGAAGTCGCGGGCTGCAGCTACTAAAACAATAAAGAAACAAATGGGCGGAATGGCTATCCGATAAAACAATTGACTAACATTAACGCAACAAAAGAGAGGCGAAGCGAATCCTTCATTATTAGCTAATATTGGGTAATGGCCACTATAAGCCGCTGGGTGTTGAACCTAATTCCGAATCTTTGGGGATAAATTGTCTAATTAAGGGAGTATTTTTTGTTGTAATCTGTTGAACCTACGTTTATTTACACAAGGGTATGGAATGTTATCATAGTATATTTTGGCATTTATCGCTGAAACATTGGCAAAATAGCCTTGATCATCTAACTATTCTAACTATTATTATTGGGCAAAATAGCCTTGATCATCTAACTATTCTAACTATTATTATTGGGCCAAATAGCCTTGATCATCTAACTATTCTAACTATTATTATTGGGCAAAATAGCCTTGATCATCTAACTATTCTAACTATTATTATTGGGTTGTTGTTATTTCGTAACAATTTTTAAGGAGACAACTTGACCTAAAGCGCAGTTACTATCGGACTGAATAGATTGGAAAGAAAAGCACGATGACACAACGCTAGTAATTTATTGCAAAATATGAAGCAATTATCTACAAAAATACTGTTTGGACTAAAAAATAAAACACTAGTGCTTTAGTATGTTGCTTGTAGAAAAATCTGTGGGTAGGCAGAAACTACAGAACGTCACCTGCTACGATCCTTACATATTCCTTTTGCATCGTCTACGTTCATAGATCAGGGAGCCTAAAAAGGCCACTTTGGCAGAATCAGAAAAGGATAACATTATAAATCAAAATGGACAGTTAACTGTTAAGTTAATCGTCTCAAATCCGAAGGTGAAGGATTTTTCAGTTATTTTTTTGGCACAAATTGTGTATGGCCCATCTCCCATGAAGCTATTTCATTTTATTAAAAGTAGCATGTAAGAAACTCATGACGTTGGTGATTTGAGTTACATGTTACTTTATCGTTACATACGTTATTTAATAGATACACGTAACATCTCTAAACAAGAGATACTTCATTAAAGGCTCGTAGTAGGTACATACTCGTGTTCCCACACTCCCTACAAAGAAACAGGGGAGCCCGTCAGTCCTAATGAATTCCTAATGGCCTCACGATGGTCTCTCCCCCTCCCCTCTTCCTCATTTAGGAGATAATCGCGAAGAAATTGCTTCCCTGACGTAGTCAGTTATTATGGTAAAGTGGTGAGGATTACATTTAGATTACGACGTAATTATTATGGTTTAGTAATTGTTACGTACCGTACCTACCACTCCTACCGGTAGCGAAGGGTCAATTTTTGTAAGAGGTAAGCCGGAGTATATATCTTAGCGATAGTCGCGGTGGTCTCAGTCACGGGTGCCGCTTATATATCTTTACTGTGGTATTAGCTTCTATTCATACAGAAAAGAAATTAAACAGGATTGATGCCATAAACCTGCACTCTAATTGCGTAACACACTATCAATCTTAATCATTTTGAAGGATATTGCTAATCCATTGCTCCATATGTTCGAGAAATTGGTCCGCGCAACAACGTAAATAACGCATTAAATGTTATTGAACTGTCAAAATGAAAGCCATAACATTGGCACTACTGATAGTGTGTTACGCAATTATCCCGCTCCTCAAGGCACGTTTGTGATCTCAGACAATAGGCTATTTGACAATGTAAAAAATAAGGTCATAATTATTGACACTCGTATAGAATATCGCTTTTAAAATCCATTTGCATTAATTTTACTACAAAACAATGTATTATTTATAAAAAAAATCCCGAAAAAACTTCATCTTTTTAAATCTGGCGCCACGTAATCGAAAACGGTCTGGATTGGCTGAACTTAAGATGACGTCATGATTTAGTAAATTTCTGTCTATTGTTGACAGAACAGATGACTTTTGTCTAGTATCTCGACCGTTTCAACGTTTGTTTACGTGAATTGTGACGTCACGACGCCATATTGTTAAAGATAGCGTTTTGGCGGCTTATTTAAACAGTACATTTTTATTTACTATTTTTTAAAAGAAATACATTATGCAATTTGAAGTATTAGGTTTTTGTGGGCTCGTTAGACACCATTAAATAATCTGAGATGTTTATCAGAAACCAGTCAAATAGCCTATTATGAACGTTGACACTTTTTTATCGGAGTTTTCCCTTTCCCGTTCTTTTTTCTCTACAAAAAACTGAATTTGTCACATTCGTAATTGACAGATTTTATGGACACAAACACGATTTCCGTTTAGGACAGGTTATGTTTTCAAAAAGTCATTTCAACAAGTTGATTCAAGTGACTGCCTTGTTGTCCTAGTGGCTGCAAGCGGTACCTACTGCTAAGCATAATGTCTTGTGTTCGAATTCTGAGTCAGGAATAGTGTTGTTCGGTTTTTCCGTATGAAATTGCTCAGTAGCAGCCCGGAGTCCGGATTTGTGCCCGGTTGATGGCAATAGGCTCGGGCCCTATTACATAGGACTGAACCATAACTGGCGTTTGTACTATAGGTACACCACTTGGCCAGACTGGCAGCGCGGGCGCGGCGCGACGTTCTCGAATATAAGAACTTCATTTGAGTGTCCATAGTGGGCACGCGGGCGCGATGAGCGGCGCGGGTTGCTCGGCGAGGGGAGCGCGCGGGGAATGCGCGGGCATCTCACACCATAGCTCGTCCATACAAGTGGCCGCAGTGGGTGCGCGGGCGGCCCGCGCGGGAACCGGGTTCCACAAACTAGTTCGAGCTTTTTTCTAGTTGGTAAAAATAAGTCATCCATAATTATATTTTGACAAACACTGGACACGACAACACGCAGAACACAGCCGCGCTCGACTGCGGACAGCCAAATCGCGCCCGTTCCCGCACCCGCGCCGCTCCTCGCCCACGCTGCCATTCTGGTCAAGCACTTAGTAGTCATCTTGGAAGTCACCCCCTTTCTAACCATATCATCATTTACACAGTCTATCAATCTTTTCTTTGGCTCTTAGAGATACCTTGCATGCTCTGTATGTATACTCATGTTTCCACAAATAAAGACTCTTGAATCTTGAATCTAGAGCACATTCATACACAAAAGTGATTCCTAATATAGACCAAATTTTTTTTTTGTCGATTAATAGAAAAACTTCTCACGTAATATCTCACCCTGATTTCTCTTTACTTAACATCTTATTCACAAAACACGTTTCGAAAATGACTTCGAAATAACTCAATGAAAGACCCATCCATACCTTTCAAATTGAAACGGCTCGCAGCTGAAAAGCCAGCCTTTCATAAAGAAGAGTGTACAGAATACGGGTAATAGGCAACCCTTTTGTGACGAAACGAAGTTTATTTCGCGTTGAATGGCTTTTGATCCTTGATCTGAACGAGCACATGGTGTTGGAGAAATTATTGTAGATAGCGGAGATGGGAGGGCTTTGTGACCTATTGTGATTTGGAAAGCTAATTTGGGAAAGGTTACGTTTATAAGATTGTTACCTTTTAGTAGTTTCCATCTATTAGGACCAACACGTGGGTGTTATAAAGCGCTTAAAGACGTCATTACGACCTCTATTACCGTAGATGCGCGCGTCTGTGTGAGTGTGCCGTTGGACCAGAAGTGAACTTCTCTCGGCTAATACTCTATACAACTAATAAATACTCTGTATTCCTAATGACGTCTTTAAGCGCTTTATGACACCCACGTGTAGGTCCTAACGGATGGAAACTACTAATGGCTCCCCTGAGCATTTGTGTTGCCACAACGAATGATTATGCCCAGCAATATATCCATCCATCTGTTGCCGTTTTTTGAGGTACTTGTCCTATTGTTGACTATAATATTTTTAAATACTCTCAGTACAATATCCACAATAAAGTTGCTAAGCTTCATCTTCCTCACGTAATTGAAACACAAGATAATAATATGACTGGTTAAGTTCCTTAATTTCAGCTTAAAGAATTTCCACGATTTTCCTGTACACAAAAAACAATCTTTACAGCTTTACATAACTTAGATCATAGGACACTCTCCCGCAATATACACAACACATGACCACGAAACCTTGGAAACATGGAAATACTGTAATACAAAGCAATATTCATATAACGCTCAGTTTAAGTGCGTAACTTCATTACTTCATGAAAATAAGCGATGTACAACAACATAAGAGCGTAGAAAAACAACTCCAATGTAAACATTGTTAGTAGTTTTATGACTCGATAAGCTCAAAGTATTTTGAATAAAAACCATTTACAAGTACTTTTGAATAGGTAGTCAAGGAGTCAGTCAGTTAGAAATGTAAGCCTCATGATCAAAATAAATTGAAAATCTTCTTCGGGTCCACGTCCACCCCGCTTTGCACGGTTTTCCGACCTGACAAAACATCGAGATTTTTTTATTATGTGTCGCAGCAGGAGGCCGTAGATTAAGGAACTTCTAACATTTGTTACAAAATGGCGGTAGTGAGGTCATTCCATCTGTCTGTCGGTTGTCACTGTCAAGTAATGTCATTTTTAATAAGGAAGTGTCATTGTTTTGACAAGTGCGAGTAGGGTGGGCATTGTGTCAGGTACTCTGCCAGAGAACGTGCGCGTGGGCGGATAACCTCGCAACCTCCATCCTTTTCCATCGCGGATATTCGTGATTATTGTGATTTGAAAAGTTCGTAAAATAATTATGGAGGATCAACGCTGTCTGTTCGTGGTATTATTTCCTGTTTTTTTGAAGGTGCACGAGGAGGAAGGCTTGCCCAAGGGTAGCACACCTGTTTCCTCTCCGTCATATTATTATGGAAGTTTAATCTAAACCTTACGGAATAAATTCTCTACATGATGGTAAAAACCACATCAAAATTCGTTGCGGACTTTAGAAGAGTAATGCGGTCACGCAGACAGACAGTGAGTTAAATATTTATAGATAGCAGGGTTATGGGTAAAACATTAACAACCTCTTATTGTACTCATCATTATGAACAACTTTTACTATGAGACCAAACCTGAAATAGCGAAAAAAAAATCAGCTGTTCCCTACATTTTGACGAGTTATACGAACATAAATGTAGGGAACAACTGATTTTTTTTTCGCGTTTTCAGGTTTGGTCGCATAGTGAAAGTTGTTCATAATGGTGAGTAAAATGACCTCTTAAGAGGTTGTTAATGTTTTACCAATAACCCTATAGATAATAATAGAAAATATAGTATTTTTATCAAGTCATACAATTCCAATTTATTGCAGTCCACTTCTTGCAATACAATACTTGGTCCGCTTCCTTAGCTAGTCTATCTCAGGACGTAAGCTCATTTTATACCGTGTTCCTTTTGCCCATTTTACAGGCAGCTCTAGTAGGTACTAAGGCACTCCCTAAATGAATTTAAATCTAACCTTCAGAATTCAAATGAGATTTTTAAGAGCGGCTGTCAATATATTTTGCTGAGAGTCTAGACTGGGGGGCAGCTGAGGTTTCAATTATGTAATGATAGTAAAGGTGTTTTTGTAGAGTTGAATATCTTTTTATAGCTTCTTGTGAACGTTTTCAACATTTATAGGTATAGCTCCATTATCTCCAGGTTCTATTTTAAGAATACAACAAGACACTTTGTCATCCTTTTTTTGGTTCTCCGGATCACTTTCTTTATAGTCCCCTGATTTTACTGTCGTATGTACCTATTTACTTTAGAGCGGTGGTGGTCCAGTGGCAACAGCTTCCGACTTTGGTCGTGGGTTTGAACCAGACACGCGCTTTACTTTGAGTAAATAACTTCATCACCACTGGTTTCTAAACGATGAAGGAAAACATCGTGAGGAAACCGGTATCTCCCAGAACCAAAAATTCGAAGACATGTGACATCTACCAACCCGCACTGGGACCGCTCCCTCTTGAAGACAGGCAGCCTGTGTCCTAGCAGTGCGGACATTAAAGGCTGATTATGCTACATATTTACTTTAATACCCCCGGTTGGTCCCGGCTGTCATTCGTGAATCATTGACAGTCCTTACGGGTCGTCAGAAGCCCGAAAGTCTGACAACCAGTATTACCAAGGGGTTTCGTATTACCTAGTAATTGGATTGTGGAGGTAAGATAGGCAGTCGCTCCATGTAAAATACTGGTATTCAGCTGCATCCGGTTAGAGTGGAAGCTGACCCCAACATAGTTGGGAAAAGGCTAGGCAGATGATGATGATGACGTACGACAGTGAAATCTGGCGAATTCTTTACGAGAATAAGTTGTTCGTTCAAAAAGGCAGGTATAGTCTGAAAGTCAAACTTAATAAAAAATGTGGCTGTCACGGGACGTCCGCGGTTGTGAAACATGGTGGAGAGGGGTGATGACGGCATAAGAGAACGTCATGCCGTTTGCCGTCACGCCATACGAGTCGAAATTACCTCCAAGGTGCGCCTATAGATGACACACCAAAAATTATAATGAAAACTTTCAATTACCAGAATAATTATTCGACATTTAATTTCAATATAATTTGTATTGTAACATCACGCCAGTAATTCCCGAAGGATTAGGCAATATACCTATAGTACACCCACAGGCTATTATGTATAAGTCCCATGTAATATTGGGCGAGCCTATTGCTATCAACCGGGCGCAAACCCAGACCCCGGGCTGATACTGAGAAATTCCTGATAGAAAAAACAATCTAACTTGTCTGACCTGGGAATACAACTCAGGGCCTCATGCTCAGCAGTAGTGCTTGCGATTACTAGACCAAAGAGGCAAAACTTCCCAACCAACGGCTTTAGGGGGCTTACATGACCTACAGCGCGGTCACTGTCAGACTGCATAGAAAAGAAAGAGAAGCGCGATGACACGACGCTGGTAATTTATTGCAAAATATGAAGCAATTATTTAATAACAAAAAATCTATTGTTTGGACCAAAAAATTAAAACACTAGTATTTTAGTATGTTGCTTGTAGAATAATCTGACAAAAATCAAAATGATTATATTGTAAAATTGTAATAAAAAAGTTTTTAGAGGTATCTTCATGATTTTTTTCTATCATATCAAATTAGTCTAGGTAGAGAGTGTTTTGAACACACTCTCTACCTAGCATATATCCTGAAGAATATCATATATTTTTCTGATTTTGTTTACTGTAGTCGATCACATACTTTTATTGTTTCTAAAACTTGCATTTTTTGTGTTAGCCCCTTAATTTAAAAACTTTTCAAAGCAACGAATATTCCAAAGCCTCTTGTTCTCATCAACATCGCTAGCTACTTGTCTATAGAAACCTCAGGTTAATGGAAATTTTGGCGAATTAGCATTTGTAAGCCGCCGCGAAGTATCCCGTCTCTCTGTCGACGTCGTCAGTTCATCTAGAAAATCACTCGGTGGCTTTTGAAGAAGAATAATTTGAAAGCTTGCGGGAATTTTGCGGCGGCAAGGAAAATCATTTACCTTATTTTTTAGATGCTTCGGAATGTTTCATAACAAAGGTTTGGTAAGTATTCTTGAAAATATTTTCACGATTTTGGATTTTTTTGTGGAGTTTCGATTTCGACAAGTATGATGGATTCCCTGCGTTTTATTGTATTTAAATTGCAACATTTTTTTTTTAGGTTAGATTTTTCTTTTGATCATCACACTAATATTATAAAGGCGAAAGTTTGTGAGTGTGTATGCGTGTTTATATGATTGTTACTTCTTCACGCTCAAATGGTTGGACCAAATTTGATAAAATTTTGTATGGAGGTAGCTGACATCCTGGATTAACATATAGGTTATTTTTTATCCCGATATTCCCACGGGATGGAAACTTATGAGTTACTTTGTCGACTCAACACGACTTCAAGAGTGAGCAAAGCGAGCTCAAAAGTGTGCGTACCCCGAATAGGTTCGGTGCACATCAAGCTACCCGAAACTGTCAAATTTTCCCAATCTACTTTGAACCTTATGCTTTAGCGATAAAGTAGAAAATCTATTAAAGAAATTTGTCAGATTGTAGTAGTTTGATGTGCTGGCGTCTGTACTTTGATCATTCAGAAATAAGAAAAAATATTTTGTCAACTTATGCAGAATAGCCAAGCTCATTAGGTATAAAGTATTAATAAATGTTTGAGTTTGGGAATCTAGAGCATTATCCTTTTCTAATACTAACAAAACAAAATTGTATAAACATAAAGTTTATTTTAGGAGCCGTCGCGCCCCCCCTTTTGTAACCAGGCGGCAAGCGTAGCTTAACCTGATCGATCGACCTGTGCGGCTGTTATTATTTAGCCACGGGCCCCTCAGCAGTGGGTCACTATAATAGGCTAAGAAAAAAAAATTCATATACGTATATACGTACGTAAATAGAAAATACGTGGTTTCAACACAACTTTTCCTTTACTAACGTTAACTACATCGTTTTGCAACCAAAAAGCGTTTAGCTTCTTTAAACCATCGATTTTGCAGATTTTGATTATCTCGTTTTACTATACAAAAAATTACATTACGCCAAATTGCATTATTTGTTCGAACATTTCTAATATTAGTTATCATCCATGTCCTCGGCTGGGCATTTTCTCGTCTCACATACCGCAGTGTCTCAAGACGAAAGTCTTTGACCAGTGCGTGTTGCCAGTGATGACTTATGGCACTGAAACGTGGTCGCTCACAATGGGCCTTATAAGAAGGCTTAAAGTCACCCAAAGGGCAATGGAGAGGGCTATGCTTGGAGTTTCCCTGCGTGATCGAATCAGGAATGAGGAGATCCGCAGGAGAATCAAGGTAACCGACACATAGCCCGAAGAATTGCCAAACTTAAGTGGCAGTGGGCAGGACACATTGCTCGCAGAACAGGTGGCCGATGGGGCCGAAAGGTTCTGGAGTAGCGACCGTGTACCGGAAGACGTAGCGTTGGAAGGCCTCCCACAAGGTAGTCCGACGACCTTGTGAAAGCCGCAGGAACCCGTTGGATGCGAGAAGCGAAGAACCGGTCGGAGTGGAGGTGCTTGGGGGAGGCCTATGTCCAGCAGTGGACGTCTTTCGGCTGAAATGATGATCCCTGTCCTCAGATCAATCAGTTTCGGCAATAAAAACAAATGAAGAAATCTTCTATCGTATGTTATTCTGTCGACGATACACCATTGACAAGCGTGATAAGTGCAGGATTCGATTCAATTTAACGTGGCTATCTTATCATATAATGATAATGTTTTACTGCGTCAAAGTGCTGTACATATTAACATAGAAAATGAGTAGGATGTGGGAATAAAATGATGCGGTGCACAGGAAAACGAAGAGTGCATAATGTATATGCCTGACCTATAGTTGGTTATTCGTTAGCTCGAACCAATGACATCAGTGGCTTGACGCTCCGGTTAAAGCAATCGCGCTCCATCAAACAGACAAAAAGTTTGTTCAATTTACAGTTCCAATATTCAGAAAACAACATAAAATTATATTTTTTGGCGAAATGTGGGTGTACTATACACACACACCTCTGTCCAACCCTTGGTGGAATACGGGCGTGATGTTATGTTATTAAGTAGTAGTCGAGCAAAAGTAAATATAACACATTCCATATTCCATCACCTATCCATACAAAATACTACACGTTTCATAATCCATCGCCTATCCATACAAAATACTACACGTTTCATAATCCATCACCTATCCATATAAAATACTACAAGTTTCATAATCCATCACCTATCCATACAAAATACTACACGTTTCATAATCCATCACCTATCCATATAAAATACTACACGTTTCATAATCCATCACCTATCCATATAAAATAATACACGTTTCATAATCCATCACCTATCCATATAAAATACAACACGTTTCATAATCCATCAGGTTATCCATACAAAATACTACACGTTTCATAATCCATCACCTATCCATATAAAATACTACACGTTTCATAATCCATCACCTATCCATACAAAATACTACACGTTTCATAATCCATCACCTATCCATATAAAATACTACACGTTTCATAATCCATCACCTATCCATATAAAATACTACACGTTTCTTAATCCATCACCTATCCACATGTCTTCGAATTTTTGGTCCTAGGACGTGTCTGGCCGGTTTCCTCACGACGTTTTCCTTCACCGTTTTGAGAGCAGTGGTGATAAAATAATTTGCTCAAAGTAAAGCGCATGACTGGAGTGACGTAACTCGTAAATCGGGGTCATTACCTCTGGGCCACCACATCACTGCTCTCTCATTATAATCGTGGAATAGACCAAATTCAGAAAATACAAATACCAGTTTTTGAACAATTTCAACGTAGACCACGACAGCCATGCATTAAAACAACCTGCCGTTTATCCATTAATTCTCCTAATGGAAAGCCATCAAACAGGTATAACAAAGGTCCTTCTGATTGGCTAACTGCGGTTCAATATAATCGACAGTGATTTCCTTACGTACAGACGCCAGCACATCAAGCTACCCAAATCTGTCAAATTTTCCCAATCGACTTTGAACCTTATGCTTTAGCGATAAAGTTGAAAAACTATTAAAGAAATTTGACAGATTGTAGTAGCTTGATGTGCTGGCGTCTGTACATAGGGAATCGCTAACCAGATCCCTTGTTTACATTGAATGGCATTTGTTGATCCTAATTGAAAGCAGGATCCTTGTCTAAACATAATTGGATCTTAAGACTATGAATAGAAAGGTCAGTTAGCTGTCAATATCTATTTAAGACGTGTTTGCCCACGACTTCGACCGAGTTGAAAGTTTAAGGCCCGTTAAGCTTGGATTTCCTGAGATAGTGGTAAAGACGCCAGCACATCAAGCTACTACAATCTGTCAAATTTATTTAATAGATTTTCAACTTTATCGCTATAGCTTATGGTTCAAAGTTTATTGGGATTTTTTGACAGTTTCGGGTAGCTTGATGTGCTGGCGTCTGTACGTCAAATAGCGACTGCAAAGTGGGTTTTTCGTATAGAGATCATATTTTGAAGTGTTTAACTCACACGCTGACTTATTACGCCGTAAATAATAAGTCAGAGTGTGAGTTAAAGTAATTACAGAACGTAAAATTAATTAAATTGGCAACCAGTTTGATTTTGTCTAGACTATAGATTGTCCTATGGAGCAGGGCCAGCATGTTTCCAAGCATTCTTATCTTGGATATAATCCTTTAATTTTGTAATATTATGCTTGGCGCAAAGACGGCTGAATGGGTTTGGATGCAAATTGGCACACAAATAGTTTATAGCCTGTATTAAGACATAGAGTACTTTCAATCCCGGTAGTACGTTCTCGTGGGATTTTTCCGACATCGACAGGCAAAAGCTACTAAGAAATAATAAAAATTCTTTGGATACAGTTCGTGAAACATTATAATACAAATCTAAACTAATATTGTAAATAGAAAATATTGAATTTTTTTGTATGTTTGTTTCTTACGCTAAAACGGCTGAACGGATTTGTATAAAATTTGGCACATTAGTAGACCATGACTTGGAGAAGCACATAGGCTACTTTTCATCCTGGATCCTAAACAAAGTCGCGGGTAACAGCTATATCAAAATAAAAAAGTGAAAGTAAGTAAAGCAAAGTAAACCAACACGTAAAACGTATTATAGTGAAAAACCGCTCCACGCTTTTAAAATACCGAATCAGTTGAATAATATCGAGTAGTTTTAGGGGTACCCGGAGCAAACAAAAGACTGCGGTCGGAAACTTTGTTTGGCAAACTGAAGTGGTGAGCCGAGAGGCTCGCGGCTATTGGTCAGATCGATCTACTGAGTTAACCAGTTGAGGGATGGAGGACCTTTTTTTTGGAATGAGGCCCGACAGTACTTTGGCCCAACATCATTATTATAGGGAGGCAACAATGTGTTTGCAGAACACAGTTTTAATATGTCTATGACGTAACTGGATCAAAGAAATCAAGCATCTAAGTTCGTTAAAAATGTGACATTTACCAACCCGCACTGGGTCCGTGTGGTGGATTACGGCCCACACTATTTCACAGAGAAGAGACCCGTGTCCCAGGAGTGTTAACATTATTGGCTGATTATATTGAATCTAAATATGCGTAAGCTATCCAAAGAGGAAGTGGACCAGTGGGTTTAAAAACAAAAACAGATTTGATCTTTTATTTTTGGGGTTCAAAAACCGCTTAACTTAATTGACGTATGAGTTAAGAAAATCTGTTTCCTTTTATTTTATCGTGTTGAGATATCGATGGCGTATCGGTATCGTTTGTGCACTTAACACAATAATAAACGCTGATTTATAAACTGATATTTCAAGTGAATGACGTCAGTGACCTCACAAAAAAATCGTTTAAAAAAATTATCGTGTTTAGCTTTCGATACCCGTCACGTCCGCGGAGTTTTACGAGCTATTTTAATCTGACCCTGTATTACGCATTTAAAATTAAAGTATAGAATCTAGTTCTCAGCTAACACGTCATTTACATAAGTTTTTACCGACAGGCGCGACACGCGATAAAATCGCGCGCGACACGAAGGCACCGCAAGTCGCGCAACGAGCGGTGCCTTTGTGTCGCGCGCGATTAAATCGCGTGTCGCGCCTGTTTGTAGGAGCCTTTAACCACATACCTAGGTATCTACCTAAGTATTTCCCATAGTCGTAGAGGATAACCGCTTTAATACTTATAAGTATCATGAATGGGAAAACGTCTATAGGAATTTATGCGATAATTTCAGTCACGTAGCAACAACTAAAA
Source organism: Oligia latruncula (assembly GCA_948474745.1). Lineage (NCBI taxonomy): Eukaryota > Metazoa > Arthropoda > Insecta > Lepidoptera > Noctuidae > Oligia > Oligia latruncula. The sequence goes on from OX419705.1 coordinate 976,646, forward strand.
TGCGCATAATAATTGTTTTAACATAACACAGCTATATTCTTACGATTCTTACGTAGCGTAGGTTCATGTGAGTAATCGGAACATATATTTGTTACAGTGTAAACGCAAAAAATATTCATAGCATGACATACCATAGAGCAGTGGTGGCCAAGTGGTAACGGCCGCGACATACGAGTTGTATAGGTCGTAGGTTCGAACCCAGACAGGCGCTTTACTTTGTGTAAATTATTTCATCATCACTGCTCTCAAAACGGTGAAGGAAAACATCGTGAGGAAGCCGGCATGTCCTAGAACCAAAAATTCGAAGACATGTGACTGCCAATCCCCTCTCACCGAGAGGAGGCCAGTGTCCCAACAGTGGGAACATTATAGGCTGATTATGGTTATGACATACCATCATGCCTTGTTTCCCCGAACGGTTAGGCAGATGTGTACCTGTAGAAGGTACACCCATATTAATTTTCCAGTTATGTTTAAGTCCCATGACTACACATCAAGCTATACATTTTCAGTTTTTTATTTTTATTTTATTGCTAAATGTCAAGAGCGGGCCCTCTTGACCCCGATCACGCCTGATGGTAAGCGATAGATGAGGTCTATGATGGATCGAGCGTGCCCAGAAGATGCCTGTTCACTCTTGCTTTGAAGGCAGACGGGTTAAATGTGGGATCACAGACGCCGCACAATGGGTCGAAACTGCTAGGTATATGCGGGACAGGGATTTTTTTTTACAAATTCCAGTTTTTTTTAATACCTATCAAAAGATCTGATATTCTGATGATTAATTATTTTAAAACGTTTTTCTCTAAAACTGATAGTTTGCACGGAAAAAAACATTTTCAATTTTTGTTTTATGGAACGAAACAGAAACTGCTAAAATTTGGCCAAGTCTTGACAGATCCTGCTTTAAAACTACTTTGTTCTTATTCTTTGGCTTGTTGGCTATAATTTTACGCTATCAGCATGCGCCCATAGTTGCCCATTCAAGAATTATGAGGTTCAGTAAAATGAACTAATATAAAGGGAGGGGACTCCGAACTGCTACTGAGAAATTCCAGACAGAAAAACCCAGTAACTCAAGAACCTCAGCAGTAGCCCTTGCGACCACTAAGATCAACGACGTCGTCAAAAAGTATTCCTTTTCTTATTATTTACTAGCTTCTGCCCGCGACTTCGTCCGCGTGGAATTTTTGGTTCCCACGACCCGTCGAATCGCGTCGCCTGCCCGCGCTTTTACTTCTTTTTCGCTGTTTTTGCCGATTTTTTTTCCTACTCGTCTCCAAAGAGTCGTAGCGTGATGTTAAATAGCTTATACCCTTTCTCAAGAATAGAGCTATCAAATGTAAAAATATTTTTTTAAATTCGACTGGAAGTTCTAGAGACTGGCGCGTTCAAACAAACAAATTCCTCAACTTTATTAATAGTTTAATAAACCCAAACTAAAACTGAAACTTTTAATGTATTCTTTCTGTCAAAAAACTTGTAAAGTATTCTCCAACTACAATAAAAAATGCCACATCAACTCCCATCTACCTCCACTACGCGGCGCATGACAGGACGCGCTCCAAAGTGGACACAACACTCGAAATGCTTTTACCATATTATTATCTTTATTGAGTGGCGAGCTTCACGATTGATATCGCTGCCCTTCGCTACCTGACTATGTCCTACCGCCACTATACTGAGACCTGCGGGAAAATAGACAACTAACCTCAAAAGTACTGGATTTGACAGCTCGTGTTTGACAGCAACGCGGCCATCTTGAATCAAGTTATACTAGCTGTTGTATATTATTATGATAATGGAGGGATGAAAGTGTGACGTCGATAAAATAAATTTAAATATCGTTACGCATGAGTGGTTGGGAAAGTATTCACGTACCTACTCATACCGTATCAGGTTTTTGGTTGGAATGGGATTTGGGAGTTACTTTACGTACAGACGCCAGCACATGAAGTTAGCTACAATCTGTCAAATTTCGTTAATAGATTTCAACTTTATCGCTACAGCATAAGGTTCAAGGTTGATTGGGAAAATTTGACAGTTTCGGGTAGCTTGATGTGATGGCGTCTGTACCTACTGTTACCATGGCACATCAAATCCAAATTCATCGAGATTTAGAAAAGGTTCGGGTCTAAAGAATGACGTCTCTGTCAATTCCTCGTCGGTCGCAAGCACTACTGCCGAGCATGAGATCCTGGTTTCGATTGCCAGTAAGGGAAAAGTGTTATTGGGTTTTTCCACCAGGAATTTCTCAGTAGCAGCCCGGAGTCTGGATTTATATCAACTCGAGAAAAATGTGGGTGTACTACGGTACCTACTCTAGAGATTATGATCTGCATGGTTTTTGGCATGCAACCTTTTTGGTAATTATAAGAAAATGGCATAACATCCTTATCCTTATACTCGTACCTACACAGTATAAAACAAAGTCGCCGAAATGTCTGTAAGCGCATAACTTCCGAATGACTGCACCAAATTGGATAATTATTTTTTTGTTGTGTTCGGTATTGCCAGGACAAGGTTTGTATGAAAGAAATTTTCTTAAATTCGAAAAAAAAAAATGCACCCGTGTGAAGCTGGGGCGCCGGGCGGGCCGCTAGTTATAATGTACGCCAATACAAATCGTGAAGGTAGAAAAACGGTAGGCGTCAGATTTGGCTAACAGGTCAGGTGACAAGAAAAAAACCTGGCAAGAGCGAGTCGGACTCGTGCACCCAGGGTTCCGTACCATCATATTATTATGTTTTTATATTTTCATCGGCGAGACCTATATTCAGCAGATAATTTTAACACTGCACTGCGGTGTAGAATATTTCAGTTTTATGTCAACGCTTTTTCTCTTTGCAAACTTCGGAGATAAGGGGGGGGGGGGGGGAAAGGTATTTTTTTTACATTTTTCATCAAAAGTCCAAAACTATGCGGCCTAAAAAAAAGAAAAATTGTTTGAGAATGTGTAAACTGCGCTCTTTCATATGATACCCCACATGCCCTAGAATTTTTCAGACACCCTTTAGTCCCCGTTGCAAAAAAAAAAAATCTTTCTTATTTGCAAAATAGTTAGGCAGATCAGCCGTACCGTGAGTGTCCACGTTTCGGCTCCGTAAGTCATAATTGCCAGGACGCACTGATGACCTTAGTCTTTAGGCTCTGTGGAATACGCGACGAGATGATTTCTAATGGTCAATACCTATGTCATAATAATGCTTGGATATTGTTTATTTAATTAACTCACCTGGGTCCGAAGGAAAACAGCGGAACTGCTGTCACATCGCCACTCCAGCACGAATGCTAAAGCACTCCTTTGTAAACGGTGAATTAAGTTAAGAGGCATTGTAACGATGGGACTACTTTTTATAATTAATCTTGTAATTAATTGTTAAGTAGGACCGCAAAAACTATAGAACAGTAGTTCTTGGATATATTTATTACTTTTATTGCAAAAACCGTGAGCATAATTCTCTTTGGGAGTTAGCATTCTTGTTTTTCCTTTTACTTAGAAAGAAATAAAATACTTTTATTTGTGGTAGGTTAACATGACGCAGGGAAAGAGCATAACACAAAAAAGATCAAGTTGGAGGAAAATTGCGTCACATCCACGCAAAATGGCAATCGCTCAGCATAATGCTATGCTTCCTTTGTCGCACTTATTTATTGCACTATCTTATATTTTTTACTTAGGCAGATCTTTTTTTAAAAAAGAGTCGGATTCTTCTAACTTTATTTTATTGTGATATTCCAGGTCGAGTTTACACGGTTTATATATTCACGTATTTATTTCGAGTCAGTCCGACTAGTTTCGACGTCAAACCAAGCTCTTAGTTCTAAGCTCATCACGCGACGAAGTCTCAAATCAAACTGACGTAATTAATAACATTCAAATGCATTGTTATTGTTATCATTTTCGCGAAGAAGTACCTACTTACCGAAATGTCGTTCAACAAACTGTACATACAAATTAATGTCCGAACGGTGACCGCATAGCCACATAAGTGTAGTACAGTAACGTACCGAGTATGGTCGAAGAACGCCATTGTTTTTCCCAATAGCTCATTGTTCTAGGTCTACTAGTCTAATGCGCGGAACTTCCAACAAAGGTTTAGTGGGTATTTTGAAGTAATACTTCTTCAATAACGTACCTATGGGTTTTCCTGTACAATGTATACCTTCTGGTTGTATGGAAGGCTATGCTTTCTGTGCTTACGGGTGTAACTAAGGCAAAACGTCAAATTTTAAAAACTAGATGATTTTGACGTTTCCTTTACGAATACTCTAAGAAGAAAGGCCGAAAAAAACTTTAAAAAAAAATCTTTTAAAGTCCAGACATAATCGTGGTTAGACCATATATGGACCATTTAGATTGGTCAAACTCAAACTCAAAGCATTTATTTCAATTAAACCATTCACAGGCACTTTTGAATTGTCAAGAAGTCGGTCTCGGTCAGTCAGAAAATATGAAGCTGCCCATTCCAAAGCGTAGGTACCTATGGAGAAGAGCGGGCAAGAAACTCCATGGACACTCTTTTAAATTATATTTTTAGTTACAAAAATATTAGTTAAATTATATGTGAGAACGATGTAAAAGAGGCGTACGCTTTTAACGCGTACGTTATCTAAAAAACTGAAATACAATGTATTCAAATTATAGCTACGTCAATTAAGATGTTGTGCAAAAGTAGCCGTCACTTACCGTAATGCGAAAATGGTAAAGATAACTACGGAATTAATTTATCACGATCTTCGCCTCTTTTATGATCACATATTATTTCTTTTAAGAAATAGGTATTCATGAAAACCGAATGAAAAAAGAAACGAAAATGTTTAAAATGACAGAATAATCCATTATTCTGAGTAAAAAATCAGAATAAAAAAAAACAAATATATGAAAAAAGATTTATCTAAGAATAAGTACTTGAAAAAGATAATAACAATACTTAATGTAGGTATAGCAATGTAATCAAATAGAATATTAATAAAAACAGAGACCAATTGTAATGTCAAAGGAGCTCAGAAACTGAATCAAAAGGAAAATATGAAAATAAAGTTATTACAATCTCAGTCTAGGAAATAGGAATGTTGAATGTTTGTGGAAGAGCTAGATGTAAACTCCATACTGGAGAGAAATTGAAGAAAAACATTTAATGTATGTACCTAATTACTTCCCAGTTAGAGCACTAGGAAGTGGTGAAGGGCGGGCGTGCCGGGGGACTGTCATATATAATTTTGACGTTCGAAAAGTGTTGATTCTCAGGCTAGTTTGAATAAATCCCTTTCGATTTTGATTTTGGGAGGAAAGATAATAACGAGGAGAAAAGTAGGTTAGCTACTGTAGGAATTAGCTACCCGGATTTTAACATTTTATGAAAAGTCTCGATCAGATAATGACATGAAAAGTTTTGTCGTATACATTTTCCTCAACAATCTAACTTTATAAATATTTTCGTCTACCCAAAACTGTTCTGCTGAACACTGACATTAAAAACACATTAATTACGTATTAAATTATCACTGAGATTAGCACATTGCAGTATTACTAATTACTGCATATTATGTTTTCAACATTCCATCCTTCTTTAAGATTTTAGACAACCTTTTTTTTGGTCGTTTTTCTGATTAAAAAAATCAAACTTTTGAATTTTGAACTGATGCTGTCAAGTGAAATTTTCTCTTGAAGTTTGGCAGAGGTTTTTTGGTGTTCATTGCTGAAGGTTGCAATTATTTTTTTTCTTTGCTTATAATCGTAAAGATATTATGGAAAATACGTCCTTAATCATCTAAATTGGATTTATGTGAAGTCTTCGACATATAGTTATATGTTGATCTTTTGATCTTATCAGGATACGCCTGAAAATATAAGACGTAACAAGCCGAGTTTTCGGTCTTACCCTACCCCTATGCACTAATCTGTTCCCGGATTTTGAACGAGTTGAGGAGTGGAGATCTATTCGAGGGAGCAGTTTCAAAACCATACCGACCAGACGTGAAATGGAATACAAGATATAATCCAGAGAGAAATAATCCAGGATTTTACAGATATTTTTTATTTATTGATTTTTTACTGATATTACTGTCGTTTATAAATAATTGTTTCGTGTAACTTTAATTGCAGAATACAACAGGTTTTTATATCGTTCGTTCACGATTGGTGCTACGCGATCGTAGGCAAAATTACGGTTGCAACTGCAGTTTAACTCGACGCGTAGGTAATCTAACTAAATTTTGAAACATAATTCAATGAACAACAAAAAAACCTCAAGTATTAAATTTTTTTTTTCCTTTAAGTTTTTGTAATTTTTGTAAGTTCGGTTATTTTTATTAAATCAAATTATACGTTTTTAAGTGGCGATGAAGTGTTTCCTTAAAATATCGCTACAACATATAGACTTCATAAAACATTTTAAATTATCACTAACCTTAACTGGAGACGAAGACAGCCATAGTTGGAAGAGATCTGACGTCACTGAAGTACTCCGAGCCTCGTGGTGCGGCCTTGGGGATAAAGGACCAGACGATGTCAAACTATGAAGCCTCGTCACCTCATCCGTACTCGCACATTCCCGTATATACCTATCCAACACCCTCGGCTTCCCTTCCAAAAGTTTCTTCAACTCTATCAAGTCTTCGTCACTACAGTCATCAGGCGATGATCTGTCTATAACCTCTTTAAATTCTTCCGCGCAGTGCATTATCAATTCATTAGTTGCTAGCACGTCGTATACCACCTTATTGCCTAAGTCCTTTGGACTGCCGTCTACATTAAAATAATCGTTATCACATTGAGTAGCATTTAACTCAGCACAACCATTCTGTTCTGTGATCTCCACGATGGTGATCGGTGGGTTTTCTTTCAACATATTGTTATTTTCTATTATTTTTGGGTTCTTTATTTCATCTGGTAGTTCGTACACTAGCCTCATGAGTTCGTGGGAACGTTTTTGTTTTTGATCAACTACACTTTTGTCCTTTTTGTTTTCTGGTATTTCGAAGTTGGCGCACTCATCTGTCTTTTTGGCGTCTTTTTTAGCAACGACATCGATAGGTTCCTCGGATGTCATGGCAGTTTAATGTTGGGACACTTTCGTTTCGTTTCTCACTTCGGGCATGTTCGTCATCTCTCGGCTATGTTCGATTACCTGTAACAAACAGCACAAATGAGGGTCGGATCCAACTAGACTAGACAAATAGTCGGTATTGTGTCAAGTTGTTTGTGGATACAAAGTTCCGTTAGCTATTCTGTTCACCTGGAGTGTGAACAAAGTATAGAGACTAATAACCTTTTATGTGAAGCTTTCAATTAGAATGCTTTATTTACAAAATAGTTACTTTTATCTTAAATCAGCTGAACTAACGATAATATTAACTCACAGTTGAGACTATCTTATAAATTACGAGCTAGATTCTGGAGATTATTTAAATATAAACTAAAACATACAGTCGGACATCCTGACTGCGTAAATACATTCGCTGCCAAAGAAAACATGCGTGTATGACGTAAATGGTAAAGACTATTATCCTAAAGCAACAAACACGTAAATAAATTAAACAGCACATACACACGCGAACACGAAATGCATCAAAGAAAAGTGCTCAATTACACCGATAATATGTATGTCTTTAACTATATTTTTCCTTACATTCGCTGGGCTATAAATTGTAGCGCGTTTATGACCGCCATTTGCACTGACAATTGTTTAAATAATGCCAGGAGCCATTGCTGTCGAAATGTAAAATAGTTTCAGAAGGTTAAAATAGGTATCTTAGCTCACATTCTTGGTGAAGGGTGGGCGAGTAGAACAAACAATTTTTAGGGTTCCGTACCTCAAAAGGTAAAACGGAACTCTTATAAGATCACTTCGTTGTCCGTCTGTCTGTCCATTTTTGTCAAGAACACGTGGAGTTATCAAGTTGAAATTATTATCAAATACTCAAGGCTGCAATCCCTTGAAGCTGTGAAAACATCAAACTAAGTCTTCTTTCTAAGTCACCGTAATCAAAAGATACGATACGTTCATGTTCCGTTTATGCCGCATATTTTGAAAAGAATATTCGAAACACGATTCCCGTGATAAACTATTTACATACCTACAGTACCGAACCCTAGGTGCGCGACTCCAACTCGCACAAGACCGTTTTTTTTTGTTTGTTTGTTCACTTATGAAGAAAAATGTAACACTCACATTTTCATGTCATGTATTGAGTTTTACCGAGAAGTTTACTGTATGAGAGGTTGGGAACCCCATGGCCTCATTCAAGAAACAAACGACTTGCGTCGTTTAAGCACGACGATTTATTAAGACAGATCTTTTATTGTCTCAAATTAGGTTATACCACAGGTAATAATTCGTAAAAATCGCACGAGCTTTTGTCTAGTAGTCGAAAATGAAACAGCTGAGCGTGCGGGCTTTAGGTTCGATTCTCATTCTCAGTTTACCAATGTCTTTTTTTTTTTTGGGTGGGAATTCATCAAATGACCCCTCCCGCACTGGGTGGAGCGGAAGGGGAGTGTCAGACTTTTACTGACTAAAACCCACCCGTGTTCCTTCCTTAGCCCTTTACGTTCCGGGCCAGCGGTAACCTTTTACTGACTAAAACCCACCCGTGTTCCTTCCTTAGCCCTTTACGTTCCGGGCCAGCGGTAACCCTTTCGCACAATTCCGCTGACTTTACCAATGTCTCACTTATGTTTTTGTCAGTATAGCTAATTGGATTTCTGCCGGTTTAAAGGCAATACTATTAGTGTACTATTTATACACCCCTGCCCACCTTCTTCCGGGAATGTAGGTGTGGTGTTTTCCACGTAAAGCCAGAAGCAATTTTCAAGCCTTTTCTTATTGCTGAATTGGCCCGCTTTTGTCCTCGATCACGTCTGGTGGAAAGCGATGGATGGGGCCTATGATGGAAAGGAGCTTGCCCAAAAGATGCCTGTTCACTCTTGCTTTGAAGGCAGACTGGTTAAATGTAGAAGGGAACACAAGCGCTGGTAGAGAGTGTCCGCACTCTGGCTGTGCGCATAATAAATGTGGAGCTTCTGCCTACACCCCTTATTTAATTTTTCCCGTGAGTAAAGAACATAATTCCACGAAACCCATTTGGGTTGGTTGCGGAGTTGCCATAATATGGGCGAGGTCTCTTTATGAGGTAACTATGCGAGTTATATTCAAATTCTAAGGGTTTAGGTAACGATATTCGTGGGATTTTATGTTAGAATTGATAATAAGTGAGGGAAAGTGGTTTTATAATGAATATTTTCGATTTTTTGCTGAGTGTTCAAAACTTAAAGCTGATCTGGAGTAAACAGTATTAAACAAAGTGACCGCTTTTATTTTTCGTCCGTTTAGGATCATGTACAGACGCCAGCACATCAAACTACCCGAAACTGTCAAATTTTCCCAATCAACTTTCAACCTTAAGTTATGATTTAGCGATAAAGTGGGAAATCTATTAAAGAAATTTGACAGAGTGTAGTAGCTTGATGTGCTGGCGTCTGTAGTCTGTACCTGCCACCCTGTATAATATTATAATACCTACTATGCAATAACAGTTTAAAGGCTCCTTCAAACAGGCGCGACACGCGACGCAATTCGCGAGCGGTGCCTTTGCGTCGCGTGCGATTCGCGTCGCGTGTCGCGCCTGTTTGCAGGAGCCTTAACAATAATTAAGTTTGTAAATGAATATAATAAAATGTTGCCCAAATTCTGCTAATGAGGATAATCTATTATAAGTAGGTATGTACCACTTAATTACATACTGTGACTCAATTACCTGAACAGCTACTTACCACAGCATGTGTATGGTTTCTGCCCTAGCAGCCACGCATAAAGCGAATGATGAATGTATTTTACATGGAGCGACTGCCTATCTGACCTCCACAACTCAGCTACTGCACTGATATGGCTGATTATCAGACTTTTGGACTTCTGACTATCCGTTACGTTACGACTGTTATACGTCTACGAATGACAGCCGGGAACAACGCATAAAGGTACCGGGCGCAAGCTGTGCCATGTACGTGGCGCGGGCGAGACACGGACCCTAAACTTCACGAACATTTTATATGAAGCAGTTCATGCAACACTGTGCAGCATCCGTGTCCTGTCCGAGTCTTGATCACAAAAATTTGAGCAGACACGAACGCGGCTCGCGCCCATTCTACCATTAATCATCCCTTAACGTGCTTTCCGAGGTACGACGGGATATCGATATTTAATGGATGGTCATCCATCCACGTACCGACCGTGGCAAGCGTAGACTTGCAATCAACCGGTGCAGTTGTTATCATTAAACACGACTCAGGGGTATCCACCAAAGCGGAGAGGAGAGGAGATGTCTTATTTTTCTTTAGAATTTCGTGGCGCTTGCCCGCTTGCTCGCACGAAATTCTATAGAAAAATGAGACATCTCCTCTCCTCTCCGCTTTGGTGGATACCGGGCCTCAAACTGTGAGTGTGGTACTAAACAAACAGAAACAAAATGCGACTGGATTTTTATCGAACCATCATCAACATTGAACGTTGAACTGTGATTGTAAACTAAAAAAAGGCCGCCCATTGTATATTTTTAGTGTATACTAATATTATAAATTCGAAAGTAACTCTGTCTGTCTGTCTGTAGGTATGTTACATTTTCACGCCTAAGCCACTGAATGGATTTCGGTAAAATTTGGCAGAGAGATAGATTGCATCCCGGAGAAGGACATTATAGTTTTTATCCCGATATTCCCACGGGATCGACACTTATGCGGGTGAAACCGTGGGGCGCTGCTAGTATATAAATAAATAAGGTTAAAAAAAACAAAACACTGGCGGATTTTTATTCCCTTACCTGAGTACAAAATACAAAATTCTCACCGTGAAAACTTAGGTGAAATGCAGTTGAACTGAGCTATCATTTCACGTGATGCTAGGGATTAACAATATTGACTCACTTTAAGCTCACCTCACCTAAGATTTCACGGTGAGAATTTTACAGAATAGATCGACTGTATTTAGGTATTTCTACTGGAATACCGGATCGCTATACTAAAAGGCTTCATGTAACTTTATACGCGGCTAGCCAAGCCCATAGTTTGAGTTATTCCGGTCTTTTGGTGACACTACTGACACTGGTACAGCGCAGCGATAGGTAAATTAGTGTCCTCTGTTCTGCCAGTGTCCACTTTATGTACGATGTCTATTTCATATTTTATATAGGTATAATTATAGGTTTATTGTTTTAATTACTCTCGTCAAATGTAGGGAACAGCTCTTTATTTTTCGCGATTTCAGGTTTGGTCCCATTGGTCCCATAGTAAACGTTACCAATACAGATCGTGATCTTACAGTCCAGTCACAATAATTTTACCTCTAATTTGGCATCACTGTCCAAATCACAGTGATTTTTATTCACATTCTATTATTATTGTTTGGTTGCTTGCACTGACAAGTTTGTCAAAATCATTGTCCTTTATTTTCGCTTAAGGCGAAAGTGCCAGGGTAGCCCGCGAAATTCATTTTTTTTTAGGTTTTTTTCAATTTGCTGGTCAGTATTAAGTTGTACGTTGATTAAAATATGATTCGCGGCCGTAACAAATATGTATTTACAGAATTATAATCATTAAAGTCATCAACACAACTCTCTAAGACCATGTAATCCCCAAGAATGACTATTTCATGAAATCTTGACATTTGGGGATTACATGGTCTTAGAGAGTTGTGTTGATGACTTTAATGAGTATAATTCTGTAAATACATATTTATTACGACCGCGAATCATATTTTAATCAACATACAACTTAATAATGACCAGCAAATTGCAAAAAACGTAAGAAAATTTGAATTTCGCGGGCCACCTTAGAGCTTCCCCCTTAAATAAGGTAGCTGTTAAATTGCTGCTGTCAAAGGTACAGTAACTGATTTAAGTTTGTTATTATCAACAGTAATGACGATCTCCTCGATCACCTCAAATTTAATGCGGTAATATTATGTCAATTAAATGAATGCATGATTTAATCATAATTGGCAATAAATCTTAGTAATATCCCTGGGAGTGCGTCGTTTAATCACATGACAGGCTGTTATAATAGATTACCTAATATGATTGATGTACCTATATATAGGTTAACGTTAGGGGCGTCATCAGTGTTGTGACCTTCCTCCTGATGTAGGGCTGTTTTACTACCTTTGTATAAGTTTCGGTGAACTCATTTGGAAGATAGCTTCCAACTAATCACCATTTGCCTAGCCTTTTCCCAACTATGTTGGGATCGGCTTCCAGTCTAACCGGATGCAGCTGAATACCACTATTTTACATGAAGCGACTGCCTACCTGACCTCCACAACCCAGTTGGGTGTACGTTACCGATTGTTAAGATTGGTTGTCAGACTTTCGGACTTCTGACGACCCATAATGACTGACAAAGATCTACGAATGACAGCCGGGACCAACGGCTTAACTTGCTTTCCGAGGCACGGACGGGTCTCCGTAGGTATGTAAAGATGGTCACCAATCCACAGACTGCGGTGGACTGCGATAGGCTGTTGATTGATTATTAATTGAAACACACAGTGTACTGCTACTGCAACAGTGGCTGATCGCGTAAATCAATAACTGCGTTTTAATTATTTGAAACCTGCGTGTTATGAAACAAATAATTAATATCCACTACACATTCAAATTTAAATGAAAACAGAAACTCATCAGCAATGAGCCTATTTGATGAAGCGTTTAACCAAAACACATTATATCTTAATTGTCAAACAGTTTTGGTTATTACAACGAGCTACTGGAGTGGCCAGCGATACTCGCTGTGAATATTAAGTGCCCTCTTGGTGTTAGATAGATAACGAATGGATTACTCTCATAACGATATGCGATCCTGGTACCTTCTTAAAAGTTATGAGAGTGTTAAAGTTCATCTATAGGTGGCAATACCTACTTAGTTCGACCGGTGCATTGTGGGCAGTCGGACCTCCCAGAACTAAAGTTCTTTATATAACTCACAGAATAAAAAAGCTAAAATGGCAAAATATAAGCAGCCTATAATGTTACCACTGCTGGGGCATAGGCCTACTCTCCGAGAGGGAGTGGCCACGCGGGCCCAGTGCGGGTTGGCGGATGGCAATATCTTCGAATTTTTGGTTCTTTTGTTCGTTGGATCAGACGAAAGCAAAAGCAGGTCAGGAGGGATGTTACAGCATTTCTACGATATTGCTACTAGCCCATAGTACTTACACAACTACTGGATCAGCCACTGGCCTTAAGGTGCCACTAGTCGATATTTTTTACATACAAATTTCGGGAGTTTATTACTCCACTGTTTGACATTGTGCGAAAATTAAACATGATATCGTTTTGACTTGTTTATTATTAACTAGCTGCGCCCCGCGGTTTCACCCGCGTAAGTGTCGATCCCGTGGGAATATTGGGATAAAAAGTAGCCTCTATATTTATACAAAATTTTATTAAAATTGGTCCAGCCGTTTGAGCGTGAAGAAGTAACAAACATATAAACACAAACACTCAAAAACTTTCGCCTTTATAATATTAGCGTGATTTGGTGTTTGGGAGAATAGTACCCCCAAACGTTACCCAGCAATGAATAGCAACCGCCATCTTTACCAAAACATCACTAATGCCTGTAATATAAGTAAAGCGTTCTTTGATGTCACCGAGCGTCATCTGTCATCACAATTGTAGGTCGTTGCGCAAATCGGCGAGGGTAGTTTTGAATAAAGATGTCATTCATTTGAGGGTAGTGTGTAATGAGATTATAATGGGTGGTGGTTGGTGGGAGTGAATTAATAGAAGTGTTGTTTTAAGGTCGATTTAAACAAAATGAGAGAATGCCCATTCTATCCGAACTCTTATATCCGATCTTTTGGCGTAAACAGGAAAAGAATTCAACTTTCCATAATAAAATGTCAAGAATATCATGAAAATAATAGAAGAAAAAACTGGCCAAATGCGAGTCAGACTCGCACACGAAGGGTTCCGTACCACAAGGCAAAAACGCCGAAAAAAACACGTTTGTTGTATGGGCCCCCCTTAAATATTTATTTTATTCTGTTTTTAGTGTTTGTCGTTATAGCGGCAACAGAAATACATCATCTGTGAAAATTTCTACTGTCTAGCTATCACGGTTCATAAGACACAGCCTAGTGACAGATAAACAAGCAGTTTTTACGCTTTGGGTACGGAACCCTAAAAAACGAAAAATTTTGCGCTAAACCACAATTCTTTTTCTAAAATAAAAGTAGCCTAAGTTACTCCATATAACATCAGCTATCTGCCAGGGAAAGTCCCGTTAAAATTGTTCGAACAGTTTTGGAGATTACCGGAACAAACCGACAGACAGACAAAATTTAAAAAAAATGTTTATTTTATATTGCCTTTGCCTTTTGCCAGCAGCTAAAAAAAGTATATAAGTATAGACATAGATAATATGTTTAAATAAAATGACGTGAGTGAGTGAGCTTATAAAATAACGTCATCAAATGAAACATTTTGCTATAGTTCGTTTAAGCAAATTATAGAACCAAATTACCCTCTAATTTCCATTACCCACGGGAAATAAATAATACAAATACTACTAGCAAGTAAACTATGTCCTATTTCCACGAAAAACACGCCATGTTTGTACAGTCACGAGCACTAATATGTCAACACTTTGCAACTTTCAATTGCGATTTTTTCGTGAAATAACGAATGCAAAGTTGAAATGCGACACTTTACACAAACCTATGGCCTATGGGTTCGAAAATACTTTCTTTGAATAAAACCAAGTGTATACATACTTATGCTCGTGACTGTACTATTGGTATTTCGTCGATTGTTGATTTCGGTTGAACATAGAAACTAGAACAATGGAATCGAATGGATTTAAATGTTGTTGTGAGAAAAGCGTAATCTGATACTTTTGAATTAAAATTAATGATATCTACAAAGCTTTATTAATCTTAAAGTTTGTGTTTTGAAGTGAAAATAAACAAATTATTATGTTTTGAAGTGAAAATAAACAAATTATTATTATTATAATCACACTTTAATATTATGAAGGCGAAAGTTTGTGAGTGTGTGTGTACTTCTTATGTGTTTGTGAGTGTGTGTGCTATTCTACTTAATATGTTTGTTACTTCTTCATGCTCAAATGGCTGGACCAATTTTGATAAAATTTTGTATGGAGGTATCTGACACCCTGGATTATCATATAGGCTACTTTTTATCCCGATATTCCCACGGTATCGACATATACGCGGGTGAAACCGCGGGGCGCAGCTGATGCAGCTTCAGCTGCGGATGCAACTTCCAATCTACCAGGATTTTACATGGAGCGACTGCCTATAATGGCCTCCACAGCCCAGTACCCTTTGTTAAGAATATATTTTACATCCTGAATTTATGCTCAGGTTGATAGGTAATGTAGCCCTACATTTAGTAAGACAGACTGGATATAATTTGTTTGAATGTTCCATTCAAACATTCAAGCAGGTGTCAAAGAATTTAATACTTATGGTGGTTTTTTGTTCTATAGAGTCAGTGCTAAGATTATCGTTGAATTGTAAACTTGTCTTAAAATATATTAGTTCCAAGTCTAACGTCCTTTTATTTTGTATACCTCCCATTGGTATTCTCATAGGTACTATTTCCATGAACATATTAAACACGAAGAAGTGGGCTGCCTCATTAGTCTAGTGGTTCAGTTGAGCATGAGGTCCTGAGTTTCGATTCCCAGGTCGGACAAAGTGTTATGGGGTTTTTCCTCCTGGATTTTCTAAGTAGCAGCCAGGAATATGGATTTGTGGCAATAGGCTCGCCCCGGGCATGGGACTTAAACATTTCTGGCGTGAGTGTACAGTCACGAGCAAAAGTATGTATACACTTGGCTTTATTCAAAGGCGATTTTCTCCTTTATTTTTGAATGAAGTTTTATATTAGTAGGAACATAGTATTTTCGAACCCATAGGTATATGTAAAGTGTCGTATTTCAACGTTGCATTCGTTATTTCGTGAAAAAATCGGAATTTAAAGTTGCCAAATGTTGACATATTATTGCTCATGACTGTACTGTAAGTACACCTATGCTTAACGTTTCGGGGTAACAAGGTGTGATGTTAAGTCGGCTGTTCATATTGGCCGTGAGTGGCATGCGTAAGCCACACGAGGCAATGAAGCAATTGTGTAGTAGTTACGCAATCTTAGATGAGCATAATGGGGAAAGTGAGACGGACATCGTGTTACCCCACGTTTTTATCAGGGTAATATTAAACATATATTCAACATAATATTGCGTCTATTGTTTTTAGCGATAGCCTTAGGAATAGAACAGAATGGAATATTTTATTTTATTTTTATAGCTCAATGGGCCTTGCTCTTAACCTGGATCACGCATGATGGAAAGCTATGGATGAGGTCTATGATGGAACGAGCGTGCCCAGAAGATACCTAAGGCACTGGAACTCCCACGCATCGACGAAACACAGCAGGCTGCTTGACGCCGGACTCCGGTGGGAGGGGGTCGTAAACCAGGCGGGCGTTAGCCCTAGCACCGCAAGGGAAGAATTGGCCAATCAAATAAGGTATTGGGATTTGGGTGTGACTGTCCACGATGCGCCAAGCGCTCGGTTCAATTGAGTAACTGGCGGAACAAACTGCGCTACACGAGGAGGCTTTTTCATGCATCCCAATACTCTTTACTATGTACACCATAAAATATGTTAAACATGTAAATGTAGAAATTTTACAAGTGGAAACACAATGGGCGGTCTTATCGCTGAAAGCGATCTTACATAGATGACCTTTTTTTTTGTTTTTTTCTTTGTAACGTTGTGGTTTAAAAGAAAATATAGTGACGAAAATTAAAAAGAGTAGATTCCTACTCTTTTTAATTTTCGTCACTATATTTTCTTTTATCTTAGATGGTTTGGTTATGTAGAGAGGATGAATGAAAGGCGACTAACAAAAAGTATTTAAAAGGCAGGGGTGTGAAGGACTGTAAAGTGACCTTCTTGGTGACTAGCAGCGCCCCACGGTTTCACCCGCATAAGTGTCCATCCGGTTCGAAAGACACGTGGCGCCATCTATCATCATAAAAACGTTATTGTTGTTTTCCTCGGGAACAGCACCTTCCCGGGAGGCGTTCCCTATGTCCGTTTCTGTACACCTGACAACGTATATGCAAAATTTCAGGGTGATCGGTTCGGTGGTTTAGGCGTGAAAAGGTAACAAACAAACAAACTTACTATATAATATTAGTCAGGATGTAGTGTTTATACTAGTTCCATACAATACTTGAAAAAAACTTTACAACACTTTACTTGACGGCACGGTTGGCGCAGTGGTTAAGCGATTGACTGCTGCGCTGCGTGTCGCGGGTTCGATTCCCGCACGGAACAAATATTTGTATGACCTACAAATAGTTGTTCCGGGTCTGGCTGTTTGTGTATGTGAGTTTAAATGTTTGTAAACGCACCCACAATACAGGAGAAATTCCTAGTGTGGGGCAACGTTTTTTAAAAAAAAAAAAAAAAACAATGTCTTAGAGGTGAGCAAAATGACATGTCAATACAAAACATGTCTTACACAACGTCAATAATGTATGTTACTTAAATGCTGAGAAATCTTTTACAAGGCTTGTTGAAAACAATGAGTTATCCAGTGTTGAGCTCAATCACAATTTACAATAGATTGATTAGTCAAACTAAAATTCAAGATGGCTGCTGCGAAAATTTTCTATTTTTTCGTCATGGGTATTGTTTTTGGTTTGCGACGGTGCTAAAGCAGATAGTGAGGTCAAAATTGAAATCTAAGATAGCGAAGGAACTTTGCTCTTCGTAAAAATGACAGAGAACAACTCGTTTTTTATGCCTGATATGAAAAATAACCAAGAACTCAAAACCAGCCATTTTAATACAGTTTAGTAGAACCACACAGGTTAGCAACCTTACATAACTGTATCATATTCCCCACATGATGCCTGCACGTGTAACTAAGTGTTAAATAATACTTGCTTCGAATATTAAAGAGCACTTCCGAATTCTGCGCGCCTGGTTGGTCGTGTGATGTAATCTTTTTGGTACCAGCTATGTCGTTGAGGAGTACGGTACATTTGGGTTTTATGCGCGTGCCGTGATCTGTAATGAACAACTCTGCGCTCTCATAGGATCCTGGTAACTCTTGGTTAATCTGTAGAACTTACATAAATACCTAAACTAACTTACAGGAGAGTAAATCTCCTCTCATACAAAGAAGGCACGAGCATTGATCCACGCTTACTCAAGACAGGTTTGCGATTTTAGACTTATTTCAACTATAAGTCTAGGTTTCCTCACAATGTTTTTCTTCACTGATATCAGTAGGTAATATCCAAGATAAATTCAGAAAGTACAGACGCCAGCACATCAAGCTACCCGAAACTGTCAAATTTTCCCAATCAACTTTGAACCTTATGCTTAGCGATAAAGTTAAAAATCTATTAAATAAATTTGACAGATTGTAATAGCTTGTTATGGCGTCTGTACATATGAATTGAAAAGTCACATTGGTCCTTGCGCAGATTTCAAGTCCGGGCAGGTACCAATGTGTGACTCACAACCTCGTGAACGAGAGGTGAGGCAATTATTATTATCTTGACATAACATTACACTAACTGACCACAAGAAGGCTAAGGTTGTCAATAACTTTGCACAAACCTTACAGTCACTTGACTCACTTGATAAGTTGATACTTAATACACATGAAACTGAAACCACACTTAAATATGACTCAATAACTAATTGCTAGTGAAACATTAGGCTAAATAAACGTAGCTAAGAAAATTCATACATTTCAAACATTCAAAATTAGTGCCTAAAAGCCTCAATCAATCAAGTGTCAGATCAGGAGCCGTATTCTCCATGACACAATGAAATAAACCGCGCGAAATGAACGCGAGATTGGCAGGATTAGCTAAGGAATTGACGTGGTTTCGAGTAAGGAATCGTTAAAGGGCTTACAGGACCTAAACACAAAAAAACGCAAGTTTTAGAAACAATAAAAGTATATGTAGTACCTATACTTGTATTGTTTCTAAAACTTGCGTTTTTTCTAAACTCGTAAACAAAATCAGAAAAATATATGATATTCTTCAGGATATATTCAAAACACTATCTACCTAGAGATAGTGTTTTGAAAACATAACTTCTTCAAACAAGAACTTCATAGAAACGAATATAATCCAGATACTTGAGTATAACAGCCCTGCTACGATTTACCTTCAGCCATATCAAAAGAAAACCAAATGAGTAGTCAAGCAGCATGAAATGGGGTAATTTTTTGCTTCAAAAGTTCACTATTCTTCCCTTTCCCCGCATCTTGCCCGATAAGGACCGTACGCGTATTGTTATACCATATCGTCCTCAGATAAGCCGACCCAAACTAACGACACGTCAATTAGAACCTGCCTTAGATATCTCTAACAGGATAGAAAAACCCTTTGAAAACAGATTTACAAGCTAAACCAATTTTGTTACCTAAGGCAAGCAATTTCCGAGAGGTACCTAATTCTTTTTTTTCTCGTTTAGAGGTTCATATTTTATGTAATGGAAAAATGTTGAGTTTCTCTGAAAATAAGTACCTACTTCTTTACGTTTAATATTTTTCACGTTTTATGCTATGTATTAGATTATTGAAAAGTTGATGAGAATACAGTTTCATATTTATATCAAAAATTGTTCTCAAACTTAAAGCATTTATTTCAAATAGAACTATTACAGGCACTTTTGAATTGTCTAGGGGTCTGTCAGTCATGAAGCTAGTTGCCCATTTTAAAGCGTGGTAGGTACCTATTTAGAAGACCGGGCAATTACTTCCCTCTCTTAGGGCCTTTCTCAATTTTTTTTAAATTAGCCTGCGCTATCCCACTCCTGGACAAAGGCCTCCCTCCACTCCTTCCATCTTTCGCGAGCCCGCGCGTCCTCCTTCTAGTCTTGGTGGAACCTGTTAGTCAAAGTCAAAGTCAAATCATTTATTTCAAATAGGCACATTAAAGGCACTTTTGAACGTCAAAAAAAAAACTAAATAGAAATGATTCTAGTCGCCCATTCGAAAAGGTAGATTTCGTATGGAGAAGAATGGGCAAGAAACTCCACCGTTACTCTTTTAAAATTTTTTACAAGGTCTTGTATACATAATAAAAATTATATGTGAACACGATGCACCCATAATAAAATTAGTCTACCACAAAAGGTAAAAAGAATTAAAAATTAAGCAATGACAGGTAAATCAAATAAGTGATAGATACATGGTGCTCACATATTTACAAGTTCCCAGCGCAGTTCAATTTTTTAATGATACGATAATTTGTATTAGCTCGCAAAAAATATGAAGGGAAATGAAATTTGAACGCACCCATTTTTACTTACAAATAATCATATTTTCAAAAAAGATTTATAAATAACTGGCCAGTCTCTCATAAATAAAGTTTTTTTCGCAATACTTTCTGAGTGGCCTGGTATTTCAAATAGAAAAAGCCAAGGTATAAATCCTATGTTTATTCAGGCGAATACAACAAAAACAGGATAAAAGAGGACAGAGAAAAGCGCGGGGGGCGGGGAGGAAGGAAGCTATGTCACTTAAATCAAGTGAAATACTCGTTAGAGACAGGATAATGTGATAGGTACTTTGTGTGAAGACGCGATGCTCCCGAGAAATTTGCGATGTCGATTTTCAATTGTTCATCTGTTTTTTTTTTGTTTTTAATAAATCGTAAATCAATGTGTAACATTAAACATGAAACGTTTATTTTCTCTTGACTGTACTTACCTGCCAAAAAGAGTAACCTAGATAAAGTGGATAAGACGAAGATTAAAACAGAAGAAGAACTGGAGTTCAGGGGATGAGACCGAAATAAATCGTTTTAATGGCGACATATGGCGTTTTCGTTTTATGATCATATTTTAATTTCATTAAACGTTATTTATTTGTAATTTTCTAAAATAGCATCTTGGAGCAACATGTATTTAAAGCTGTTTTTGCAGCGCAGGGGTCATTTTCCAGTGTCACGGATGACGGATTTTGGCTCAAGGACATGCCAGTTTCCTCACGATGTTTTCCTTCACCGTTTTTGAGAGCAGTGGTGATGCAAATATATGCGCGAAAGTATAATAATAAAGTGCTTGTCTGGGTTCGAACCTACGACCTACAACTCGTACGTCGGGGTCATTACCAAGGGGCCACCACTGCTCGCAGGTACACAACACACAAGGTACAACAGGTAAGGTTATTAATACATTGATAGTATAAGGTAAGATACAATAATATGATATTGTTGACTCAGGTAATGTAATTAAGGGCTAGACAAAGCTAGACATAAATAGAGTGCTTACATGAGCAAGTAAATACAATATTGCCTACCTATTAATAGTTTATGGTGATTCTCCTTTGAGTGAGTCTGTCAGTCTTTACAATTCTATCTTTAGTCTCACTGCTGTGTGTGTGGCATAGAAACGGAAGAAACAAAAGCCAAAATGTCGGATTGTAACTCAATACGGGCACCTTATCAAAAAAATTTAATAGAGAAAATATAATAAGAAATGTCACTTTGTACAGAAAGAGACATTTTTGCACTTCAGCTGAAATGCCAAGTTATGTTTTAAAATTTTAGTTTCAAAAGTTTGAACCCTATAACGTTTTTGTTGACTAATTCAACTGCCTATGACTTATCATAAAAAGTAATCAGGTAAGTAATCAGTTAGGATTACGTGATTTTTTTTATTATTTAAAATATAATGTGGTATGTACCCACTCACATGAAAATCTCGAATAAAATTTAATTTTCTTAATAGGAAACAAACAGCTTATTTATTAAATTAAATTTCAGTCCAGAACATCCATCGGTTACTTAGTAAACTTCAACTATATCCAACGCTCCTGTATACTTATCTCCTTTGTTGACTGTACATACCACAGCTAAATTGGAAAATGACAACTATTTTTTAACTTTTGGAGGGCACTGTACCTAATGTCTATTCTTCGAAGAGTAGAAATGTAAGTGGCCATGCTACGCCTGCTAGTCACACGCCACCCCAAGCTCCACGTGACCAGAGGGCTGGGTCGTTCTTTGGCCAAAGAATTAGCTTTTTTTTTGCGGATGGGAAATCTTCAAATGACCCCTCCCGCTCTGGGTGGAGCGGAAGGGAGTGTCAGAGTCTTACTGACTAAAACCCACCAGTTTTCTTTCCTTAGCCCTTTATGTTCCGGGCCAGCGGTAACCCTATCGGACAATCCCGCTGACCCGGCAAACAATTAGCATTGCCATTCAACGTGGCCAATGCTGCCAGTTTTCTGGGCTCGTTTCCGGATGACAGCGATGCGGACGAGTACTTCGACGCCTAAGTGTCCTTTGTTTTTGTATTTATTTTTATAAGTAGTAAATTAGTTAGTCATTTAATTTAGTATCTAGTGTAAATAGTAATCTATACATAGCCCCCATTTTACCAGGTTGGACTTACATCTTCCCACTTGGGGTTCCGTGTTCCGTGGGCCACGGAAGGTTACACCCTGCAGGGAGATGCTCCTTTGGTGGTAAGTAGTGAGTGGAAGACAACCGACAATGCCGTGGAAGTGGCAAAGTTTTGGGAAAACAAGATTTAAAATACAGTCGTGCCAGCGACACGAAGAAGAAGAAGAATCTATACATACAAAAAATATAATTTACAAAACATAATGATCTAATCTCCACGACATTGTGTGAGCAATGTAGTCGTTAGTAAGGAAACAGCATCTTCCATTAACACTGCAGATTGCGTGCTGGCACGCTCTGGCCTTAGTGGCGCCTAATTACTTTATACAGGCGATAATAGACTGCACTAGTAGCATTTATGTTCGAATATATTATCGATATTGTGTGTGTTTTAGAAATATTGGCAGAGCAGAGATTGCTAGAATTAGCACTTAATTTACAATTTTGGACGGGGAAAGAAGAGGCTTTTGACGAGCAGTGGGACACATATGCAAAACACTATATATTTAACCTGCACAAGAACCTAAATTTGCACATCTATTGCATCGTGTAAGGGCTCCTGAAGTGACTTAATTCTAAGTCGTAGGTTCGAATCCAGACAAGCGCTTTAACTCATCATAATCAGCCTATACCAGGGGTGGCCAAATTGGTTAGACCCAAGATCCGTCCCAAGACTGTTCACTGACGACACCCTGTGCGATCTACCAATTGCATACTTCTTGAAATATTATATGAAACAGCATAGTTCAGTACACAATTATGTAGTATTTTTTTATTTTATTAAGAGGAAAAATATAAAACTGAAAATTATTCTTAGTAAGTAACTACTTATTTATATCGATGTGAGCATTGCGTTTGAGCATCTTTCGCTAGATTAGCAAAATCAGGTTTGTAGTTGGAAACATTTTTTGCCTTGCCACGATCGACTGGACTAATAATCGCGATCGACCGGTTGGCCACCCCTGGCCTATACTGTTCCCACTGCTAGGACACAGGCCTCCTCTCTGTGAGAGGGAGTGGGCCACCACGCGGGCTCAGTGCGGGTTAGTAGATGTCACATGTCTTCGAATTTTTGGTTCTAAGACATGCCTTTTTATCTTTGTTCCCATATCCTGCATTAATCCTACACCAACCGGGGGTTGTCGTTAGGTGCACTTGCATAGTGCGAACAGCGATAACCTACGGTTGATGCCTCATTTAATTAAAAACGTCCAACGGGCGTCTGCCTGTTGGCTTCGACCCCTCGTACGCCTCCCAAAGGTCCGGGGGTTCCGAGAAATGTCAAGAGACGTGAAAATAATAATAATCAGCCGGTTTTCCACGACAGACCGAAGGCCTTCCTTTCTTTTTTCCACTCAATTCGATCGTGAGCCAATATGGACCAATCCCTTTTATACGCGTCAAGTTCGTCCCGCCATATACACCAATACGATAAAAGAATAAAATGATATTACTCTATCAATGTATTACGGGCATTAAACAAAACGAATGATCCATCACGGAAGCTCAACAATAGTTTACAAGGAACCGTGCCTCATTAACACTGGATCGCGTGCCTCACAGGCAGACTTGAGTGCCTCTTGATTGCCTCATACTTGAGATAACAATAGCGAAGTACTGTCACAGTCTTGTACATATTGTTTTCTTGATGGGTAATAAATGATGAGTAGCTGTCAATTGTTTTATGGTGTAATATTGTTTGTTTTGTAGTAGTTGTTGGATTATGGGTTTACTGGTTTGTTCAAGGATCGACATTTTATGTGGCTGTATACGGAGTTTGTCTTTGCTTCTGAGAGACGATGAAAGTTTTGTGAACGTGAGATGTTTCGGAAATGAACAACAAGAATTCGTTGTCTTTACAATGAGGAAGATTCTTATGTGACCAGACAGGAGAGACTAGCCTTCGGCGTGGGAGATATTGTAGTGCACAAGTGTGTTCGCAGACACAGGTGCAATCTCTCTTCCCTCACTCTCATAGTCCGATGGGATGGCAATCCGACAAGACCGGAGAGAAATCAGGCGCAAGACCAACGGCTTAACGTGTTTACCGAGGCACGGGGGTATCACAACCGCCAATTTCCAAATTCGCTGTTACTAAGAAATTCCCAATGGAAAACATCTAATAACATTTTGCCTGACCCGGGAATCGAACCAGGGCCCCACCACGAGACCAACGGGGCAGTTGCCTAAATAGTAATACTATCGTAAACCAATAAGCTGACATACTTCCCCAAAATATACGTCTTTTTACAACAGATTGTGGTAAAAAAACACTTGCTCTTTCCATAATTAACCGACTTCACTATTTATAGGTATTTACTCTAGTTTCATAATTATTATTGTATATAGATAAGCATATGCTTTATGTATCTATTTATTTATTGTGTATGTAAATGGTACACCAAATACAAAATAGTATTATTTAAAAAAAAAGTGGCTTAAGTAAAATTTCTACATTCTTTAAATCTGTAATTAGTATTACATAATAAAGAGACTTTCCTATACGGACCGAAATAAATCGACTCTTCAGGTGACCAGAGTGCTCACTTATTTTTTGGCCAAAGAATCAGCGTCGCCATACAACGTGGCAATGCTGCCAGCCTTTTGACCACTTTTCCAGTCAGTTGACAACGAAGCGGACCAATTTCTTTTATTCCCTTCTTGATGATTCTTTTCCTTTTTTTATATACTTGTCCTACATAATGTACTATTACTATTACTTCGTTTCGCTCGGCGCCTAAGAGTCGTAGTGTGATGTCAAATAGCTCATAGCCTTCCTCAAGAATTGGGCTATCAAATGCAAAAAGAATTTTTCAAATCCGGTAGTTCCAGAGATTAGCCATGATGCGTCATGTTCGTGAAGGGTGCCGTCGGTTGAGACTGGTCATCTCTTAACTGCCAAGGCTTACTTTTAAACTTATATTTTGAATAGTTTCGTCATTTGTAACGAAGCAACAAGAATAATGTAGGTACCCAGGATTTTGTAATATCTTGATTTAAAAGAGTGTCCTTGGAGTTTCTTGCCCGTTCTTCTCCATAGAGATCTACGTTTTGGAATGGGCTTCAAATTTCAGACTAACTAACCGACTATTTAATTTTGACAATTCAAAAGTGCCTGTACATGGTTTAATTGAAATAAAATAAATTTTTAATTAAATGCTTTGAGTTTGAGTTTAGCGCGTTCAACCAAACAAACAAATTCGTCAGCTTTATAATATTAGTATACATAATATATAGATAATAAGTATTTCTATAGAGATACGGGAATACTTGCTATTACTGTGTACTCAGTCTAACCACAACTAAGCTACGTAAACAATATGTGCTAAAAATAGCTACATATGTCAATAGCGCTACGGAGATAGGTTTCGAAACATCCCCACGAAAGCCTCGGCTGTATAGAAATGGCAATGTAGGCGTTCCATTTCCGTTAAACTGAGTACCTACCTGTATTCACCTCAATTGCGTAACATACTTACAATCACAACCCGAAGGATTTTGAAGGATATAAATGGCATGTATTTACCTCAAGGAACCTCTAATCATTTCCACTTTGCGCTCCTAAAAATATTATTCTCTCTCTTTATTGATTGCGCCTCTTTTTGTGAACTTCAAATAATTTCTGTTTGGGGGTCCTAAAAATACGAAACAACCAAGAAACTGCATCCAACTGGGATGTAACGGTTGGTCACCCAAGCTTAGTTACTGCAACCAACTGTGAGAAAAGACCGGAAATTTAAAAAGAGTCTCAATTATTTTAAAAAGTGTGCATCATTAGTGCTCTCTTTTACTTTTATCTGTGTAATTGTCTTTCCTTTGTCATATTTATCGGTACTTACAGTTCGTTAACAGTTATTTTACCTCTGACAGCAGCAACCTAACAGCAATCTTAACAAAACCGGGTAAGAGCGAGTCGGACTCGCGCACCGAGGGTTCCGTACCATCATGTTTTTAAATTTTCATCGACGAGGCCTATGTTCATCAGAGAATTTTAACACTGTGCACTGCGGTGTAGAATATTGCAATTTTATGTCAGCGCCATCTCTTGACCGATAGTGGAACTAATGTAACTTTTGTTGATGCTTTCTGAAAATGTGTGCTATTTAGAGACTTCGTTTATTTTACATTTTTCATCAAAAGTCGAAAACTAAGCTGCCTAAAAAGTATAGAAAAAAGTTTGAGAATGTGCAAACTGCGTTCTTTCATATGATACCCCACATGCCCTAGCAGTAACCCCACTTCGAATTTTTCAGACCCCCTTCAGTCCCTGTTGCAAAAAATATACATAATATATTTTTTATTTCTTTCTTATTTGCAAAATAGTTGGGCAAACGTCATCTGAAACTATTCCAAATTTCAAGTTGACATCATTAGTAGTTCTTGAGATATCCAGCTGTGACAGACAGACAGACAGACAGACAGAATTACATAAGGGTTCCTTTTTTAACATTTTATACCCTTTGGTAAGACTACTTGTCAGACTTTTGGGCTTCTGACTAATTGTTCCACCGAACCGCACGTTACAAAATTTTGTTTGGGTATCATTTAAGCTATCACCAATTTAATTAGTTTTGTGTTTCTTAAATAATAGGGTTTGTCCTCCAAATAGTAGATCTGTCACCAAAATGTAGTCACCAAACAATGCAAAATCAGTTCCACAATAAATCACCTAAAATCCTGAGATATAAGGTCTAGTACCAAATAAATGTTTTTGTATGTATTATAATAGGTGTGTCCTAATAAGTATTTAAGCAAACTAATTTAAAGAGATCACCAATAAATCATATTATGTTACTAGAAAATTGCATTAAGTTCAAATATCCTTTTTCCATATCCTTCAAGTATCCTTTTTCCATATTTTTTTTCTTTAAAATTTAGTCGTTTCTGGAGGAGGTCACAGTTTTAACCTAACCTAACCTAAGCATTTTTTTTTAAATAATTAACCTCGTAACTAATTCGGTTCTCGATAATGTCCGATCTCTTATTTTACACATATATTAACATTAATTTGATAATTCATACCTGGGAACAATTTTTGTTTATCTGAGAACGAAAATATTTCGTGGCGATAGATCTATTTATTAGGTGATACAACTTGATGACAAATATAAATTTTGGTGATAGAAAATATAGTTCCCATTTTGTTTCATTGCGGTTAGTGGAAGTGCTCAGGTGCGGTTCGTCCAAGTGCGGTTCAAATCAGTGCTCTGAGTGGAATACCTCCCCGTAACGGCTGTCAAAGAATAATTGAATTAACAATGTTTTAAAAATGCTTCACACACGACACGGTAACACCTACTTAAAATATTTATATTCTCGACAAGCCGGGGCTCTTCACGCTATAAAAAATGCATTTTTAAGTACCCACCGCTCGTCTAGAATTTCATTTGATAAAAGCTCCATTTTAATCATACAGACTTTCATAAAACGCTGTACTCACTTTCATGTTTACTACGTGCGAAGAATATGAAAATATTCTGCAAATAAGGTGGCTTGAAAAGTTCACATGTGATGAAGTATCTAGTAAGGTAACTATCCCACCGCAGTCGAAGCGAGAGAGCTAGCACGAGTTGGCGAGCAAGAGCAGTGGCTCAGCGAGTGCAAGAGCAGCGGCTCAGCGAGTGCAAGAGCAGCGGCTCAGCGAGTGCAAGAGCAGCGGCTCAGCGAGTGCAAGAGCAGCGGCTCAGCGAGTGCAAGAGCAGCGGCTCAGCGAGTGCAAGAGCAGCGGCTCAGCGAGTGCAAGAGTCAAGCAACCGTAACTGTTTTCAAGTGTTCCTTTTTTTTTGGTTATGAAATTATCAAATAACTTCTCCCACTCTGGGCGGAACGGGAGGGCGTGTCAGACTTTTACTGACTAAAACCTACCCGTGTTCCTTCAGTTGCCTGAGCCAGGGGCCACGATATCTCTTTCCAACAGCCCGAGATCCTGGCAGGCATCGGCTCTAGCGGACCTACGAGTACCTACAATAGTACCTCCTAAGGAAATATCCGCACGAGTGAACTTCGACAATTACGTAATTCTACTTTGCATAGGGAAGGCTTCAACGATGTGTTTGAAGTTACCGAGAGATTGCCATGTTCGAGAACTTGTTCAAATCATTAATTATGTTAATTTGACTTGCCTTTGAAGGGTTGAGAAATTCTTGGGTAATTAGCTGTCATGTGAATCAATGATTTTGCGAGGAAAAGGCGAATTCAGTCTTTCAGTTGTTGATTTTGACGTGATAAGTTTTTGATGTTTTTGTATAGCACTTTAAATCTTATATATTATGAAACCCTGAGGTTGTCCTGTCACCACAAGTTGTGGGACCCATTTCAAAAATTATTAAGTGTCGGCGCAGCGTGAGCACTGAGCAGTGGTGCCTAGGGAATGCAATCCGGATTATCCGTAATCCGAAATATCCGGATATCCGCACATTTTTACTAGTCTTCCAAATCCGGATTTGAAAATCGAATCCGGATTTTTTGAATAATTCAACTTTTTTTAATTGTAAAGAAAGAAATTCGACGCGGGTCGAGAAAGTGTGTGAGGCGTCCTTGATCGTTCCGTTCATTCCACTTACAAGCATATTTAGTGCATTCCGCCTTCAAGCGTCGAATAAGAGCGTGCTTTTTCCGCAGCAGGAATGATGTGCAACCGAATTTGCAGCAGATAAAACGACAGTACTTTAGTGCCTTATGTCATCACTGGCAACACGCACTGGTCAAAGACTTTCGTCTTGAGACACTGCGGTACTATGCTGCGGTATGTGGGACGAGAAGATATTGCGTAGCTTCCCGAAGTTGGACCTACCTAAATGGACAGTTTGTTCTACGTAAACAAACTCGTCCACGACTTCGAGTGTAGCGTCTCCGATCTTCATGAGAGTGTGTGTTACATGGGCATTTGACAAGACCTTCGTTTTGTCCACGTTCATTTTAAGACCCACTCCTTCGGAGGCTCTACTGAAGTAATCGAGCACTGTACCGAGGTCCTCCATGGTCTCAGCCGTGCGTACGATATCGGTGGCAAACAAGGTGAGTTATGTACTCGCCATTGATGTTAATGCCAGCCCCTTTCCAGTATAGAACCTTGAAGACATCTTCCAGTGCAGCGGTGAACAGTTTCGGAGAGATAACGTCTCCCTGTCTCGCTGCAGAAGGATAGGTTTCGAGGTCTGATCCTGGAGTCGGACTGACATAGTAGCGTTTTCGTACAGACACTTCAGCACCTCGATGTACCGATAGTCGATCAGGCACCGTTGAAGAGACTGCAATACAGCCCATGTCTCGATCGAATCAAAGGCTTTCTCGTAGTCCACAAACGCTAAGCAGAGAGGCAGGTTATACACCATAATAATGGTATTTAATGGTGATAGTTTGAATAATTCCAAATAACAAAGCATTAAAAAACTCGTTTGATTTGATTTTCATGTGCTTTTATTTTAATCCATTTTCACAAATATAAAAACATCATATTAACAAACTAATATGGTTAGATTTTTTTATTTTCATGAAAAATCCGTAATATCCGGATAATCCGGATTGGACCAAAAATCCGTTCATAAAAATCCGGATTTTAAAACAGAACGGATTTGCATTCCCTAGTGGTGCCCCAGTGGTAACGGTCGCGACTTACAAGTTGTAGGTCGTAAGTTCAAACCCAAGCAAGCACTTTAGTTTGTGTAAATTATTTTATTACCACCGCCTAGAACCAAAAATTTGAAGTAATGTAACATCTAACATCCACCAAACCCATGGGCCCGCCTGGTGTATTAAGGCCACACAGAAAGAGGAGGTCTGTGTCCCAGGAGTGGGAACATTATTAGCTTGAGACTAGACGGCGTTGTGTGATAGTTGTGGAATATTATATTATTATTATTATATTATATTATTATAGGCTGATTATGTAGCATAATTATCTTCTTCCTTGTACCTCTATTAGTTATCTTATTAGTCCTTTCTAGCTACATCATCTTTGACACAGTCCATTCTTAGTGCATCAATGATCTACATTACCACATTTGTAGTGACGACCAAAGATGCGTTATGGCTCGTAAAAACCTGTTTGAAGGAGTCTTTATTTGTATAATGTTTGCCTTGTCTCAACAAGGCATTTGAACGAGATTCCATCTAGGTAACTACACACTTATCCGATCTTGAGACAACACTCATTATACTAAATCTAACCCTATCCATTGTCCACTTTAGCTATTAACCCTTTACAAATAAGCCCTTTACTTTAATTACAGATACACCACTAAAGGTCGAGTCCCACTGCTCGTTGTCCAACAATAAAAACAATGTATTTATTTTAGTTCAATCTCAGTTTTGATGCCATCTACATCAGAGTGCTTGAAGAGTACTAATCTTGTTGTGAACTTTTTATCGAATCGAGTTTTTCTTATGTATTTTTATAAAAACCTACCTTTTATCGTATTAAATTTTTGGAATCGTCTCCTTAATCTCTTCTAATAGTCAAGGTACGAAACAATTTTAATTCAAGACATTACTTAATTGACGTCTAAAATCCGCCATTTTTATTTTATTAAAACAAAACATAACCACCGCAAGACTTTAGAATCAATTGACTCGCGCATCCAGCAGTTGTGATGCTTCGAGGGTATAAAAAATCACAAATACAAAGATAAGCGTGAGAAACATAACCCTGTCTTTGCTGTCGCGCAGTTGGGTAATAATTACAGACACACCACTAAGGGTGAAGTTTCTTGCCCATTCTTATCCATACGAAAACTACCTTTTGGAATGGGCGACTAGAATCAATTCTATTTGGTTTGGAGTCTTCATTTAAGCATATAATGCCTGTATTAGAGGACTCCGCTCCTTCACAATAGTAGGTACTTACTTAAAACACAATAAAAACAGTACATGGGTGTATTAAACCAAAATATAATAATGTAAACATGAGGGGATGTGTGCATGAGTGTGCGTGTGTTGCAGAGTAATAATAGGATAAAACTAATATATTCCTGGCTAATCAATCTACCTAGCCTTTTCTCAACTATGTTGGGGTCGGCTTCCAGTCTAACCGGATGCAGCTGAACACCAGTATTTTATAAGGAGCGACTGCCTATCTGACCTCCACAACCCACACGATATTATTGGGTCACACGATACCCCTTGGTAAGACGGGTTGTCAGATTTGGGCTAATGCCTTGGTTTCAGTAATGGGCAAATTCGAGACGTTACATGTAACGACTCGAATTTGCCCATTACTGAAACAGAATAAATTTGCCCATTACTGAAACAGAATATTTATGAAGAAAAATTACTTGGTGAAACGGTCATTTGAGATGAAAATGTGGGTACTTAATTGAATTTTAAGATGATTTGCGAAGTAATATCTCAAGGTAATGTTTTGTTGGGAAATAATTTTGTTGTAGAACTTTATGAGAAGGTTCCTACTTGATTTTTATTATTTATGTTGGATATTAAAGTACCCTATTTGTTATGAAATGCCCAACAGCAAAATTTTCCGTAATGGTCCTTTTAGGTAATTTATTATTTTGCAGGATTGAATGGTAAATGTTTGTTACTTCTTCACGCTCAAACGGCTTCACCAATTTTGATCAAATTTTATATGGAGGTAGCTGATACCCTGAATTAATATATAGGCTACTTTTTATTCCGATATTACAACGGAATCGACATTTATGCGGGTGAAACCGCGGGGCGCAGCTAGTACCTAATATTGCCTAGTGACAGAAATAACTATCAGTAGTTCTAGTTCCCCAGACCAGACTGTTCACTAAGAGCTTTGCTACTAACTTGTTTGCTTGCTACAAAATTGTTATTCACATGAAGAACATTATAACAACAACAGTCAAATTACCCCTTAGTTGCCCTGCGTACTAATTGAAAGCGACTTTCGCGCGAATACGGAAATAAGTCGTACAAACGCGACTCGATTGATCGCACGAGTAGGTACTTCATATTCATTCATATACGTGAGCGCGTGGATCGCGTATTCACGTAACATTCACTTTACTTACTTAAACACGATAACGCTCCGTCTTACTTAAACATAAGGTGCATAACCTCTTATTAATGAGTCGTAAATTAAACAAAAAGTTACATAGACTGTGTGACCACGTTTTTCCTCAAACACGTGTGGTCAATGCGTCACACAGGACATGAGTTACAGGAACTACGAGAGACTTACTCACTGCATATCACTTCGCGTTTATGTCAGCCTGGTAGCTACAGGTGTTTCCTCGGTAAAGAAGTTAGTGAGGAACAAAGGATTTAATAATTAGTGACATAGCATTAGGTATTTAATTGGTTATGAATCATTTAGAAGCGGATCGTACCGGGCGGCGTTCTATAATGTCTGCCTACCCCCTTGGGTTCAAGGCGTGAGCTTATGTATGAAGCGGTTAAAGGTACTTAAGACAGCCCCCCAAAACGCCCACCCATCACTTCCTAGTACTTTCGCTGGGAAGAAGTGGCGCAACAAACTACCCAGCAGCACAGCGTCTGTTCAGTTAGAAAAACTTGATTCTACACAATAGTAGGTATGCAAAGTAATTGAAATTACGAGACACAGAATATCCTTACTAATATTATAAATTCGAAAGTAACTCTGTCTGTCTGTCTGTATGTTACCTTTTAACGCCTAAACCACTGAACGGATTTCGATAAAATTTGGCAGAGAGATAGATTGCATCCCGGGGAAGGACATAGCATAGTTTTTATCAACATATCTCGCGGACGAAGCCGCGGGGGGAAGCTAGTTAACTATATAAATACCAATGTCAGCTAGCCACGCCAATATACCAACAAATACAATGAAAACTATATCAAGCAAAGTATAATAAAAATTAAAAATGTAAACAAAACTTAATACCTATATAAAAGCCTCCAGGCATAAAGGGCGGACCATAAAGTTCTAAGGAAGGAACATGGAATAAATTCGAAAGAATCTCTGTCTGTATGTTACCTTTTCACGCTTAAACCACTAAACGGATTTCGATAAAATTTGGCAGAGAGACAGATTGCATCCCGGAGAAGGACATGGGATAGTTTTTATCCCGTTATTCCCACGGGATCGACACTTATGCGGGTGAAACCACGGGGCGTTGCTGGTTACTAATAACCAAACCATGGTCAGCAAGACGACCAGTCACCAACAACAACTAGATAGTCTGCAAACATCTATATTGTATGCAGTTAGTTCATATACACAGACAGTAGGACGCTTTCCTGAATCAGTCGTGTACTCTGGTTACGTCAGTTGGGTTTGTGGTATTTTTTTTTCCTTTTATTTCGTTATCATTGAATTAATGAGTAACTACCATTAAATAAGCTAATACAAAAGGCTTAATAAATAATTTTATTGTACAAGTAATTAAAAGCCGACGACCTTGTGAAGACCGCAAGAATCCGCTGGATGCGGGAAGCACAGAATCGGTCGAAGTGGAGGTGCTTGGGGAAGGCCTATGTCTAGCAGTGGACGTCTTTCGGCTGAAGTGATGATGATGAATTAAAAACAAGACGAAGAGCTCATAGGGTATCAACAAATGAATCGCTGTCAACAGGAAAATTGTCTACAAGGCTGGCAGCAATGCCACGTTGGATGGCAGAGCTGCCAGGTAGGAATAAAACTAAATGCACTTATCCTGTAGGTATCAAAGATTACAATAATGCGCAAGCGCGCAGCATCGATGGTGACTCGAGTCATGGCCAGCCCTCCCTAACTGAGGGGCAATTCCCATGAATTTATGAACGTTCACAGTCTGATTTTATTCTCAATCTGTCAAAAATACGTCTAATTTCCCTACATTTTTGACAAGTTTTTGACATTGATTGTCGCTGAGATGAGATTGCGACTGGAATTTTAACGTCTTAATACTAGAATTGCCCTTGAGATTCTGAAAATTATTGCTGACAGAGTGCACTGTCCGTATGTAATTCACAGCTGTCAGTTACATGTGCCAAAGTATCGTGTTGTTTACTAATACTTAGATATAAGGACAATTTGAATTACAAACAAAACAGTCTTGTTTAAACTCAGCTGTTTCGATTAACAATCGAGTCATGAGGTGTTGCTTTGTTTGGTAGTGTAGGGAACTGTGGCTGCTACGCTTACTCATAGAATATCGCTCTTGTTTTATGAATGCCTGGTACATCATTTTCCGGGTAGTGAAATGTATCGGTTAGTTGAATAAACTTATTTATTTATTCGTCATAGTTCACATTGTTCTTTACACAGAGTCATTAACCCGTCGCATTCTATTCTCTATTCTATTCTCTATTCTATTCACTATTATATTATCTATTCTATTCTCTTGCCCTTATCAACTGCAACTGCAACTTATCTTTTTCTACCATACTTTTCTACTAGTGACCATCTCGGTAGTCACCACCTTTCTAACTATATCATCTTTCACACAGTCCAAACATCGTTTCTTTGGTCTTTGGTCTTCCCCTACTCTCATAACCATCTACATTCATATATTATTCAATTTTGCTTATTCCTCCACATCCCCTGCCCATACCATGACAACCGACTGCACACAACTTTTCAGCCTTTCAGACGTCCTCGTAAGTACTCATTTCTTATTCTATTTACATTCGTGTAGTGTAACACAACACATCCTTAGCATTCTCATCTTAGCTGCATGCGATTGATTTCCTTTCATTTATCCCTTTTATGGTCCAACATAATTATTATGATTCTTAGAAAACAGAAAGAGAAGTTGTAGTAACAAACTAACCAAAAAAGGCAAGAATAAAAAAAACACTACAAAGTGAAAAATAACTTTTATTTCGGAAGTCGGTGTCTTTGGATCTGTATTTTAGTTTTTTGCCACCGACTTCCGAAATAAAAGTTATTTTTCACTTTGTAGTGTTTTTTTTGGAAGTCGGTTTTTTTTTTTGTTAAAAAGTTTTTATTTCTCGCTTTTTAGTGTGTCTGTTTATAATGTAGGTAAGTATCTAAGTTACAATAGCCTAATTAACTTGCTCATCGCCTTTTACAAAATATTGCTTTTCCCGATGCAGGGACGTTAATTGTTGAGGAGTTCTCCTGGTATTCCACCATCAGCTCCATTTCACCATTCGCATTCGTGACGAGCATAACTTGCTTAGCAACCATATTAAAGTAAGTAATCGAATCGCAAACCGGGAAATACTTATTATTGAGTAGTTCCGGTGGCCATTTGTGGTCTTCATCATCAGTTCCACTTCACCAAATGATGCTTTCAGAGAGCAAAATGCACGAGTTACTATAAAAAGTACCCAAATCGCTATAGGTGTGCCTATAATACTTGAAGAGTTCCTTCGATTTCTCCAGGATCCCATCATCAGATCCTGACCTGATGACAATGGGACCACCTGGAAAGTATACCCTTTCAAACAAAAAAATAATTTTTGAAATCGGTCAAGCCGTCTCCGAGAAATCGGGGAACATACATAAAAAAAAAAATAAAAAAATAAAAAATAAAAAGGTTCCGACGAATTGAGAACCTCCTCCTTTTTGAAGTCGGTTAAAAAGCGAGTTAGCATACTGTCATCATCAATGAATTGAAAACAATCGCTTTCCGCTTGTGAGCTTAGGTCCCAATTCATAACTCAGTATCCATGTCCTACAACTTTTTTTTTTAGGTTGGTCCTGCTTACACGAAGACGCTCACGCAGGAGGCTAAGTACTGAGTGATAGTGGCACAAAGAGCTATGGAGCGTCCCATGCTTGGTATAAGGATTAAAGACCGACCCGAAACGTGTAGATCCGCAGACGTATGAAGGTTTTTGATATCGGAAAACGGGTCATGGAACTCAAATGGAGCTGGGCAGGACACCTGGAAACGCGCAGTGATGACAGCTGGAGTAAGGCAGTGACGGAACGACTACCGGCCACCGTAGGCGTGGGCCTGCGGGAGGAGAGTAATGGGTAGCTCACCGTCCGATCAGGACCAGGCCCGTGCCGGGGGGCGCGTACGTGTTCCACGCGCGCCTCAAAAGACCTATCGGCACAGCAGTAGGTGAAGTCGGACTGTGGATGATGATGAAGTATATAACAATTAAAGTCGCTTTCACGACAAAAGTCGCGATCGTTTAACACTTAGCGAGAAAGTGTTGCAAGTATCTGACGCTTGAAACTCAAATATCGCGGGTGTCTGTCACTTGACGGGAAAATGTCACAAGTGTCTGTTATTTGGCGGGAAAATGTCGCGAGTGTCTGTCACTTGGCGCGAAAATGCCGCGGCTTTCTCTCATTTATGGGGAAAATGTCGCGAGTGTCTGTCACTTGGAGGTAAAATGTCACGATTGTCGTAATAGTAGATTGTGTCATAACTTCATATGGGGGCAAAATAATGTATTGAGGGCGAGAGCGATGGTTTGAATCCAGAGTGAAGCGAAGGATTCTAGAGTAGTATCCTAAAGGACGATTTCCACCAAACGGCTCGCACCGCATCGGATCGGAAAGGATACGAACGGATGCGGCGACAGCAGGTCGCGTCCGGCAGCATGTCGATGCATACGATCGGCTCCGTACCGTCGCGTCGCTTGCGAACGTATTCGTTTCTGTGCCTAGTTAAATAGTTTCATTCCCACCGTGTTGACGTGTTCTAATTTTTAAAAATGGCTGACGTAGTATTGTTGGCTATTGCATTAGAAAAAGAAGAAAATAATCATAAACACTGATCTCTATTAAACAAGACTTGTATAATACAGGTCAGTGATCATAAAACACAGAAGAGGAAAAGAATAATTTGGACGACAGCCGAAAGGATTCGATCGGATACGACGACAGGCGAACGGAGCTTTCGGATACGATCGCGTGTTGCGGAAGACGCCCGCGGTCAAGCTGCTGGTAATATAGACTTTAAATACTGTAATCGAGTACACGTTTTAATATCGTTTAAAGATTGTAAAATCCGTTGCGATCCGATGCGATGCGAGCCGCTTGGTGGAAATCATCCTTAAGCGTAGCGAGGGATTCAAAGTATACGTCGCTCGAGGTTAAATCATTTTGGTACCGTGTGGCACACTCTGCTTTTCATCCCCCTCTATGAGAAAAATAAATAAGAGATGCTTTTAGTAGTGACGAATATTTATTTAGTTACATAACCAAATTACATATTTATATTAGATACGTTTTCGCAATTTTAGAAGTTTATTGTAACTGTGTTGTTGGGAACAGAAAATGTCGTTGACTTATTTATCACTTGGGTATTGGGTATTCGTAATAACTTCAGACTCTGGTTGATGATCGTGCTGAGTCAATGGTGACATTTCACGCTGTTTGGAAGTGGATGGGCGCGGCGACAAAGGTTGAATTGTTGGATCAACTGAGGTGCGTTCAAACTTTTTAATGAAATAGTGTTCCAAATACAAAAGTAATTTTGTCACTATTATTAAGTGCGCCGGAATGACCCATTTTGCTCGCACTTATTGAGGAACCCTTCGGTTCTTTTCGAATAGATGGGATGAAAAAAGTTATTCGTTATTATTTGCCTCCTTTCTACGAGTATCTCCAAAAGATAGCAAATCCAATTCCCGTGCACAAATAAATAACCTCGTTATCCAGCTTTTAAAGTCAAGATTTTATCCAATTTCCTAGCTAACTGACCTCTTGAGATATACGAGTACTAGGGTACCATAGCGGTGCAGCATCTGGGGGCTATCGATTCAATTACCGCGCTCTCTGCATATTCAGTGGTATTAGCTGCATGCGACTAGCGCTTTAATGGGTTTTTTGATTTAGTTACTTCGCTGGTTTATGCTTGCCTGGTAGTTATAAGGTCATTTATTAGAATTAATGTTGTGTATATTATTTCTGACTGTTGCATTTCCTCAAATTCATATTAGGAAAACTGTCAAACTGCATTTTTTATTTTCATATCATAACTTCACGCCAGTACCTATTATTTATTAGTAGTTCCTACAGTACACCAATTTTTTTCCTGGGATAAAATATAGGTAGGGCAATATCTGACGCTGGTAAAATCAACCCCCTAGGGGGATTATAGAAACTAAAAGCAAAAAACGCAAGTTTTGCTGCATGCCTTGTATGTATACTCATGTTTCAAAAACCATACTAATATACATACAATCATTTTGATTTTTTGTCAGATTATTCTACAAGCAAAATACTAAAGCACTAGTGTTTTAATTTTTTAGTCCAAACAATAGATTTTTTGTAAATAGATAATTGCTTCATATTTTACAATACATTACCAGCGTTGTGTCATCGCGCTTCTCCTTCTTTTCTAGTCCGACTGTGACCGCGCTTTAGGTCATGTTTCCTTGAAGACCGGTGGCCACCACATGTCGGCCGCAGTGACAGCTGTCATGAAAATGAAGGCAGTGGTCGTTGACTTTACGGTGTCAAAACACGGTCTCTAAGAAAACACACTAACTTACTATGATGATAAATAACGTTTCAGTGACGTCATTCGCCGATAAATTGGAGACGCTACGTGGGGCCACCAGTTTCTAGGAAACCATAGCTTTAGCTAGCTAGATAAATATTTACAAGCACTTGTTTTTGTGATATACAGGGTTATTGGTAAAACATTAACAACCTCTTAAGAGGTCATTGTACTCATTATTATGAACAACTTTGACTATGGGACCAAATATGAAATCGCGAAAAAAAAATCAGCTTTTCCCTACATTTATGTTCGTATAACTCGTCAAAATGTAGGGAACAGCTGATTTTTTGGCATATGATCACATTCGAAATCAAGCAGTAAACCCGTATGGGACAGGTATCTTCCTTAATGGGTAACAGAATTTCGGAGAAATTTGGAACATGAGAATTCCATCGATGTTTTACAACAACGCAACTGCAGCTCATCAATAGCCAACGCCTCTCAATACAAATCGTTTTACCATTTTAAATCATAACAATAAAACTCGGATCCCACACGAATCGCGATAACTACATCCGTATAACGCCACGATATCACGGCACAGCCACATACGGATTTTAATTAAGTCCGCGCGAGGTAATTTAAAACTTTAATGACCAGATTCGCCTCCAAATTAACTGGGTTTTCATAACTTTGCGTATATTTTAGTAAAATTTTCATATGACGCGTTAGTCTGCGGTTAGATAGGCTAGGTAGATATTAGCAGCCTATTTCTAAGTACAGTTGATTCTTGTTACGTGTTCCGAAAGTGTAAACAAAACAACGAAGAAATCATACCCACCGAATAATTTTACATACATAAACACGCCTTCTTTCAAAGCGGGTAAGCAAATACTGCAGAATGCTACAAAACGTTATTATAGTTTTGTAGCTGTGTTAATTATTGTGAAAGTGAAATAATAACTGATTTGATATATCATCGTGTTTTATTGCAAATCTGCACTAAGGATTCCGTACCACCGAATCGAGATGATGACGGCACTATCGCTCAGTTATCATATTCCAGTAATGTCTGCTGCAAGTGGGCTGTAATGTTCGTAATGTTTCCTTTCAGTATTATAAATGACAGCCATTCCCTACAGCGCACATAGATCGTTTTTCAGGATTTAGGCGGCCAAAATTATTTTATGTGATATTTATATTACAAAATAGTTACATAAAAAGAATTCGGTGTTTGGAATAACTTATCGAAATTATTTGTTGGTGCACGGTGGTTAGGCGCACCTACTTGTGATTTTTTATCAAAAAATATTTTATTCGAGATCGTAGTTGATTACAAAGTGTTTTTTAATATTATATTGAAAATACATATGACATACTCACGGCTTTCCCCAAGGAGGGACAGCTGTCTACGTTTTAGTAATACTTACAGGTATGTATTATTAAATAAAACAAAGTTTATTTTGTTCTAATAAGTAAGTAAATATATTATATTATTAAAAGGATCTTTACATTCGTTATACAATATTAAAGTTACATAAGCTTCTGTTTGTAAAATTACTTGTGCCGCGTGAACAATTACTTTTTCGTCGTAAGATGCGCGGACTCCTTCAGTTTTTCTTCTCTTTGTTCTTTCGCTAGATTCGGTAAAAGATTTGGTAGGTCGTCCTGGCCTTTGATGCGTGTCTACGGGGATCTCAAATGTTCCTTCCAACCAAGAATTATTGGCCGCCAAAAAGTTTTCAAGTATTCTATGCGCCCGAGACCACCTCTTTATCAAATCACATTTAAAATACGAAAACTTCTTTTTTATCACATTTTTATGTTCTTCTGTGTCCCCGTAACACACGAGTAAATAATTTTCTAAATATTTAATTTTTTCATTTATTGATAATGAATGTTGTTCGTTCATTTTATCGAAGAGGTATTTACGAGTCAACATTTTCACCCCCGAGCAGCCAGGTGAACCTATAACAATAAAAAAATAATATTAACACAAAAACATAAAATCCGATTTTTTCCTATTTTTGTCAAAAAAATTTCAAACTCGTTTATTTTTACAACTAGCAAAAACTAGCAGCTGATTTTAAGCAGTTTTCTTTATAAGACTTTATACTATATAATGAAATAAAAAATGTAACTCG
Source organism: Oligia latruncula (assembly GCA_948474745.1). NCBI lineage: Eukaryota > Metazoa > Arthropoda > Insecta > Lepidoptera > Noctuidae > Oligia > Oligia latruncula. The sequence goes on from OX419705.1 coordinate 1,017,583, forward strand.
GAAAGGTGTGGAAGTAAAGTTTTTTTTCTATTGAAATCGAAAAATAAAGAAAAAACATTTCTAAAAAAGGGTATTATTGACGGCTCATTAAGTCATTTATTGACAATATATTTAATACAATTTCATATTAATTTAATAAAGGCTTACCTGTATTATTCGTATCCATCACTTAAACAAGCAAATATGACACGACACATAAAATATTCACCGAAGAAAATGATATACGAAAAGGGCGTCAAGAACTTTCACGTGCAGTAGGTGCGACAATCAAGTTTCGACTAGTAATGCAGCGCGCTCGCGCAGTCTAGGGATGTGTGTGGGGTTGGCTATTGTTCGTCAGGTAGTCTACTATTCCACGAAAAAAATTGTTGGTCATTAGTCGATTATTGGAATTTCGACTTATGGCCGCCTAATTCCTAGAAATCTACGTATGTGCAGCGATACTTTTAGCGGCCCTCGCTGAAACGTTGGGAAACCTGCCAAAATGGAGCCGGAAGCCAAGCAAAGTACAACTACTTTTAAAAGGTAAGGAAGTTGGAGAATAATTAATTAGGTTGTTAATGAAAGACCAGAATAAATATAACATTTCTCATTTGACGAGTTTTCTTTGAAGCTCTCATTGCCATAAACCGGGCATAACACAGATTCTGGTCACTACTGTCCATTCATACTACCACTGATTTTGCATCACTGTAAATATTACAGTGATCTTTAAGCTCGTGACAATAAGGTTGCTGTTGGCGTGCTGCAACTGTCAAGTCTGTCAAAATAAAGTAACCTTTATTGTTGTTGTCGGGTCGCTAACTGTGTAAGGACTGTACAGTTTGAAAAAAAAACATAAAACGTCATTTTTATTTTTCTCCCATGGGAAAAAGGCGCGAGTTTATACGCCATTATAAGAACCCGCGTGGATCAAACTGAAACCCTACACTCAACAGTCGCGCTGGCAAATAATAGAACACGGCACTTACAAAAAGTATCATAACAACACGCCTGTAATCCTTATAGGGTTAGGCAGAACTGTACCGTAGTACAGACGCCAGCACATCAAGCTACCCGAAACTGTCAAATTTTCCCAATCAACTTTGAACCTTATGCTTCTTTGATAAAGTTGAAAATCTATTAAAGAAATTTGACAGATTGTAGTAGTTTGATGTGCTGACGTCTGTACATCTACATTTCGCCAGTCATCAATATCTAAGTTCCATGTAATAGAGGCGACCCTATTGCCATCAACTTGGCACAAATTCAGACTCCGGGCTGCTATTAAGACATTCCTGAAGGAAAAACTGAATACTTAACACTTTGCTTGACCAAATCGAATCCAAGACCTCATGTTCAGCAGCAGCGCTTGCGACAACTAAACCAATGTAGCAGTCAGAGAGCAGAGAGAACAGTGGTAAATAAAATGTAAATAAACCATGAAACAATCCGTGGTTCCCGTGGTCCCGTGGTTTTTTTGAAAATACTAACTGCGCCCCGCGGTTTCAGGCACATAAGTTTCGATCCCGTGGGAAGTTCGGAATAAAATGTATCTTATGTCCTTTCCCGGGACTCAAACTATCTCTATAGGTACCAATTTCATCTAAATCGGTTCAGCGGTTTAAGCGTGAAGAGGTAACAGACAGACACATTTTCGCATTTATAATATTACTAGTATGGATAATCTGATTATGCAGCATAAATTGAGTTCATCCTATTGAAAAGGTTTCATCGCATATTTTGTCAAGCCTGCATAATAATATATATTTCCGATACGAAATATCTGTGAGTGCATAATTAAATGGTATTCATTTTATGAACACGAATTTAATGGAACTGTTAATTGGTACATAGTAATTATAATGTTATGTTGATTCATGTGTAATGAGGTTATATTATATTACACCGAGAGCTCTCCTCGCCGTTGGTCCCGCTTGTCATTCGTAGATCTTTGGCAGTTGTTACGGGGAGGCAAAAGCCCAAAAGGTCTGACGACCCGTCTTATCAAGGGGTATCGTGTTACCCAGTAACTGTGGTTTGGCGGTCATATAGGCAGTCGCTCCATGTAACAAACTGGTATTCAGCTGCATGCGGTTGGACAGTGGACTGGAAGCTGACCCCCAAAATAGTTGGGAGTCTCATTTTATAATTCTGTAAATGACCAGCAAATTGCAAAAAACGTAAAAACAATTGAATTTCGCGGGCTACCCTGGCGCTTTCGCCTTAAGCAATGAATTTCGCTACCTTTGTAAATGTCGCAAATCGATCTCACTTCACCTACTTAAGTTTTCACGGTGAGATTTCTATATAATTGATCGGCTGGTGGAATGACTTCATTTCACCTTAGTTTTCACCGCGACATTTTTACAGAATAGTCCGGCAGTAACTCGACCAATGTAAATGCTCCCTCAGACCACAGGTACACGCAGGACAGGTGACCGCATGTAGTAAATTGTGGTGGTAAAACTCATATAATACGTTAGTATGCGGTTTGGACTCACTGTCGTAATAAACTATTACGTATATGAAGTGTGACCATGTATTAGTTACGTTTAGCTTATCTACAGGGTAGCAGGTACCTACAGACGCTAGCACATGAAGCTACTACAATCTGTCAAATTTCTTTAATAGATTTTCAATTTTATCGCTAATGCATAAGGTTCAAAGTTGATTGGAAAAAATTGACAGTTTCGGGTAGCTTGATGTGCTGGCGTCTGTACATGATTCTGAAAAACCTGCTTCCTTTTTTCGAAGGTATTATCTATACTATAATATTATAAAGCTGCAGAGTTTGTTTGTTTGAACGCGCTAATCTCTGGAACTACTGGTCCGATTTGAATGATTCTTTTAGTGTTGGGTAGTCCATTTATCGAGGAAGGCTATAGGCTATATAACATCACGCTACGACCCTTAGGAGCCGCGCAGCGTGTGACACCGCGGGGAACAGCTAGTAAAAAAAATATAATTAAGTAGGTAATAAAAAAGTATTTTGACCGCGTAGGCTTTTCTATGAAACAGTAGATTTTTATTATGAAAACCGACGAAAATGTTCTACGCTAGTATTATATATGACAGTGAAAATCGCATCAAAATTGTAAGCACATTCCAAGGTTTAGAATAACCCACCCACATGCGCCGGTCGATTCTGTAAAAATCTCACCGTGAAAACTTAGGTGAAGTGGAGTTTGTTTTTGCTAGGAATTGACACTATTGACAGCTCACTCCACGCTCACTTCACCTAAGTTTTCACGGTGAGATTTTTACAGAATAGCACCGCAGGTCCAGTTGAAAATCAGCATCAGGCACTAGTTGTCTGGCATTTTTGCTGAACTGGGCCTTTTTGGCGCAGCAGTGAGGCACACTTTCCTGCTAATTTCTTACATCGGACTTTACACTTATTTATTTACACGGATCTTTGTTTTTTGTTTTGTATCTGGTATATTGTGTGTCTTTTAGTCTGTGCTGAGTAAACGTATTTTCTTTCTTTCTTTTTATTTTGATGTCGTTTTTGGTCATGTAGAGAATTTGTTCCGGAAGGTTACCAGCCCTTTATTGTCCCACTGCTGGGCAAACGCCTCTTCTTATACAGAGGAGGCACGAGCACAGCGACGCTTGCTCGGGACGAGTTGCCGATTTCAGACATATTATATTCTAAGTTTCCTCACGATGTTTTTCTTCACCGATATTTCAGTGACATTCAAGATAAACTTAGAAAGAATATAAATGTATTAAAAAAATCACATTAGTTCTTGCCCGGATTTGAACCTTGGCCTTAACCACTGCGCCATCACAACAACAACAATATTAGGATAAGCTTTATCAATGAAGTTCCTATTTCCAGCCGTTTATTTTCGCAAGTCCGTTCGCAAATATTGCGCAACCATTTTCGATTCCCCATTAATACTCTGAATCCACAGTACATCACAACATTGATGTCATTTAATAATATTTCACATAAATATTGTTCCAGTAAGAAATATGGAATTGCATTAAAATCATTGGATGTGCAATAAATTGGACATCAAAGGGATATTTACGTCAGCGAAGAGTTTTGTGTTGTGTTCAGCTGTTTGTGGGCCAAGACTGCTGGATAGGGCTGGCACGAAAGTGTTTGTGGTTTTGTAATAATACAACTGTTAATTATTGTTATCCTTTGCACCTTTTAATAATAAACTGGTGGGTGTGTTTGTAAACGCACCCACAATACAGGAGAAATTCCTAGTGTGGGGCAACGTTTTTATAAAAAAAGAGAAAGAATAAGCAAGATCATTCCAGTTGAAACAGCTTGGAATAGGCTCCCGGAAAAAATTGTGACGGCTCCCACACTAAACTGCTTCAAGAATGGACTGGACAGACTAAATATCTCCAGAATGCAAGCTATACTATACACACGGATCAGCTAATAAGCGGCTAGTGTGTCTAACCCAATAATAATAATTCAGCCGAAAGACGTCCACTGCTGGACATAGGCCCCCTCAAGCACCTCTACTTCGACCGGTTCTGTGCTTCCCGCATCCAGAGGATTCCTGCGGCCTTTACAAGGTCATCGGTCCACCTTGTGGGAGGCCTTCCACGCTACGTCTTTTGGTACGCAGTCACCACTCCAGAACCTTTTGGCCTCATCGGCTAACTGTTCAGGGAGCAATGTTGCCCTATTTGGTTTTTGTGTGAATATTGTGTGCTTTACAACTTGGGCCACTTAAGTTTGGCAATTCTACGGGCTATGTCAACTGACATAGCCCGAAGAATTGCCAAACTTTGTTCCCCTGCGGATCTCTTCATTTCTGATTCCAACACCTTGTAATAATATACCCACCAAAGACATTTCACGTCAAATAGTTTGCCAAGACTTACATACCTACTGCTTTTACTGTTGAAAATTTATCACATCTAATTTACAGCCAAGCCATAGTAGAGTACGTTTTATTGAGCTTGGTTTTAATGTTGATCAACCATTGATACCAGAATTTATAGCTAATAAAAATAATAAAATAAAACTATAGAGGAGAGGAGATTATTAAACGTATGTGTGTAATTGACTGAGCTTAAACTTTATATCTTATAAAAGGAATTCTGAAATGAAGATCCAAAAGATCTTCATTTCAGAATTTCTCTTCCTTTTTCGTCTAAAAAATTTGCATTTATATTTCTCTCAATCAAAAGCTGTTTCCATCTGCTTACTCGACGTAAGAGGATGTGAATGTTTTCGTTTCGTATTTATTTTTTACTTAAAAAGTAATGAACCATTTATACAACATTACCTCCGAATTCGACTTAACTTAAAATAATTAACTTTACATGAATTGGTATATAAAATACTTCAGATATACTCGTATTTGATCAAAAATTACCAAGACATAACCCAATTTAAAGTAATCTATTTTCTTTTGTAATAAAAACTTTGTGTTTTTAAACAGTTTCTGTAAAGTATTATAAGGTTTATCATTTTACAACCTCTTTTTTGTCTGCCTTTTTAGTAATTAAAAGATAGGGAAGATTTGTAGCAGTTCTGATTATTATCTCTCCTGGGCTGGGAACAAAATAATGAGAGTTAAAACTGAAGGAAACAACTAAAGAATAATATTTTTTTCAAATACATAGGTTAGTATTAGTATTACGTTTCAATAAGCTATTCACTTCCAAAAATAATACAAAGGTTTTAGTTTTTTTTTTCTTTTGTATCGTTTTCATCTTTTGTGTCGAGATGACAACTGACTGTTCTTAACATTGTCACACAGCCAAAAGGTAGAAGCAGAACACCGGATATATGGTGGTCAACTGTCGCGAAAGACCTAAAATTTAAAAACTTTATCACCTAAGACAACCCGGGACCGACTGGCGCAAATGCACAAGGAGGCCCGATCCCAGATAAACTTGGATAAGGGCAGAAGGAAGAAGATCGGTACGTGTGTCCAAATTGGCAAAGAGTAATAATCCAATGTACGTACGCAAAACAGATTCGTAGTACAATATAAAGAGAACTTATTTTAGTTTGGTTGACTAAATTCTTGATCCAAGAAATGCAGCACAACCCTAGCCAAAATGCAAGCGGACGCAGATTGTCAACAAGAATAATGTGTCAGTTAAATGTAGGTCCGACTCACGCACACAACCGTAATAACAATGTACAGTCTACAAAGGAGTTAAGTATACAGGAGCGTCGGATATAGTTGAAGTTTACTAAGAAACAGATGGATGTTCTGGACTGAAATTTAATTTAATAAATGAGCTGTTTGTTTTCTATTAATAAACTAAAATTTTATTCGAGAATATCCATCGGTTTCTTAGTAAACTTCAACAATATCCGACACTCCTGTATACTTAACTCCTTTGTTGACTGTACATATAGTCTGTCCAAAAAGTATGAGATAAAAGTGTAAACAAACCCTGTTCAGGTTATCTTTGAAATGAAATTACATAAAATGTTTATTTCCGTAAGTTGATATTTAGTACAGAATTAACCTCAAAATATGTCAAATGAAAAACATCTATAGGGTGAATTAAAATTAGAATTTCGGGTTCTATGTTCTATGTTATGGGTTTGGTTTCCGCACTTAGTGCTTCAGTGGACCATTGTGCGTGTAGAATTTCGGTTTTAAGTATTCAAATAATAAAATCAAAGCAATTTCTAAGTGGCACAACAAATTGTCATCCAGAGGTACGTTTTCTTATCCATTTGTTTACGTTTTCACCAGATACTTTTCAAACAGACCACACATAAGGATATTTCACACACACACAAACACCCCCACATAATTGTAAACACAACTGTGGGAAAGTTATATTTGTGTGTGTTATGTTTATAAACCTATATGTGTTTGTTTTAAGTACCATCCGAGGACGTGCGTATGAATACACAAGGCACGACCGAGGACCTTTTCAAAGCGAGGACCTTTTCGAGGGTCCTCGGTTTGACTTGACCAAAGATTCGTATTCTGCAAGCGATTTTGAGTCTTTCTATATACTTAATACGAAAAAGTTGTCCGAACCTCGGTTTGATCAAGATTATTCATAATCTTACACAGACTTTGTGTATCCACCAGATGGTGCCACTGTCGCTTCATACACAGACTCTTTACACTCATTTCACGTTTGTTGTATTATCCGAGGATCTATGTGTTAACTTTAACACAAAAGACCTCGGTTAGGTAGCTTTTCCAAACAATGTGTATTTAAGACCTCGGTTTGCTAGATTTTCCGAACAGTGTGTATTCTAGTCCTCGTTTCGACAGTTTTCCTTGTGTGTAGAAGACAAATTATATGCTATCATTTAAATAAAATTATGAAGGAGAAAATCGAAGGTAGACTGAATCCTTAAACAAACCGTTAGTAGCTACTAGGTGCATGAGGAATAATCAGGCTTCTTCTGCAGTATGTGCTAAGTACCTAGGCCCGCTTATATTATTCAACATTATGATTTGCACCATAAAATATTGTATTGTCTGGAGGTAGGAGCTGAATACGTGTGCTTTTCATAAAGAATCTAAAGTAAATGCCTTCCTAGGTGAAATGTCTGCAGCAAGATTTGAAGCAAATATAAAGTACAAAGAAATACAGAACATGAACGTACTAAAGAAAACCACGTCATAAACTTTACTGAAATAAAAGTAGGTTTATTTTAAAATGAAACAAATTATTTAACAATGTTTTACCAACGATCTACTTATAGAAGTAATCATCAAGTTGCAGTAACATCTTTGAGAAGAATGATTAGAAAACTTACATAACAGTTAATAGAAAACGACTCAAACAAAAAGACTTATAGAAACCATAATTAGAAAGAAATCGACATAATTTGGGCTAAAAACTTAACATAAAATTACATAACACAATGCTTAGTTAGAAAACAACAAAGAAATTTATCAAGTGAGATCAAAATAATTTGGGAAGCATGTAAACTTAATAACTTAATGGCGCCGATTCCCTTGTTCACAAACTAAACTAAATTTAAGTTCAGTGCATCTTTTTCTGTAATTAATTAAAAAAGGACAGAAGATAAATATTAGTTTAGTCCTGTCAAATTAAGATATTCCATAGCAAGTTTAGACGTGAATAAAACATGGCTACTAAAAATATTTTATCCCCATAGGGGTGTAGTTTTGAAAAATCGTCTGGGATGTTTCTATAGCTTGACTTAAAGATTATTTATACCAATTATCCAATCAAGCCACGTAATAAAATACTTCCCTAAGAAATTGACTATCCCTCTTCACCCCGTTAGGGGTAGATTTTCTTAAAACCCTGATTATACTTTATTATTTATTTTGGTCTTACATACTGAGTTTCGAAATAGTTGGACCGCGCGTTAAAATTCTTCCATACAAAATTTTACACACCCAATCTCCCTTTAGTTTCAAGTTTATTAACCAAATGAATAAGATTTTTCATATAAACTGTATTCCTGTTTTCCACAGGGGTGGAATTTCGAAAAATCGTTTGGGATATGTTGATTACTTGACTCAAACATTTATTTATACCAATTTTCGGGTTATTCAACCCACGCAGTAAAATCCTCGCCTGTATAATTAACTACCCCTTTTCACCCCGTTAGGGGTAGATTTTGAAAAACCCTGAGACACGTTATTCTTTATTTTTTTGTGTCTTAAGTATAAATACTGTGTTTCGAGTTAATCGGACCGCGAGTTAAACATCTTCCATACAAATTTTGACACCCCACAACCCCCCTTTAGGGGTTAGTTTAGAAAAACAAAAAATGCCAAACTTCATAATTTACTTAGATAAATATTTGTGCCATGTTTCAAGTTTATTAACTCAAGGAATAAGACTTTTCATACAAACGAAATCCACCCTTTTCACCCCCTTAAAGGTTGAATTTCCAAAAACCCCTTCTTAGTGCTCCATTATAAAAGGAAGCCGTGTGCAAAATTTCACAATCTCAAACTCAACTCAAACTCAAAGCATTTATTTCAATTAAACCAATTACAGGCACTTTTGAATTGTCAAGGGGTCTGTCAGTCAGAAAGATGAAGATACTCGTAGTTGCCCATTCCAAAGCATAGGTACCTATGGAGAAGAACGGGCAAGAAACTCCATGGACACTCTTTAAATCAAAATTATATGGTTACAAAGTCTTGTTTAAATCATTCATGTAAAAAATTATGCATGTGAGAACGATGCAGAACGTTAAAAGCGTCCGTAATGTCTAAAATCACATTCCTAAACCCAGTAGTTTCGGCTATGCGTTGATATGTCAGTCAGTCAGTCAGTTTTTCCTTATAAATATGTATATATACATATACATACGTATACGGCCATTATTTTTAATACCTACTGTTTACGTTAAAAGCAACAATCACGAGTGTTTAACAAAATAAAGCGCTGACAAACGTAAAGACATTGACTCGTCCTCGCTTGGTACTTCATTCTAGAAAAAGTGTGTAAGAAATAAATTGGAACATTGATTATTATCTTACACGTAAAATGTTTTAGGTAGGTAGGTATTTTCCAGGTCCTCGGTTTGTACAAGTTCTACGCGAAAAACTGTCCTCGGTTTAGTGATATAAAGTCTAACACAACGTCCGCACTTTGTACAAGCTATAAGAAATATTGTGTAAAAATACGTCCTCGGAAGGATGTCGCAGGGCTTACGTAAGAGGTCCTCGGTTGGCTTACACAAAGTCCTCGTATGTGCATCGCTGGTCACATTTAGCTGTGTATTTCAGGTCCTCGGTATGATAGCCGAAATTCATACAGAAAAATGTTGAGATAGCATTATCCCAGTAGGCTCATCACTATAGATTTACTCACCTGTCTCTTTCTATCTTATTCTAAAAGGCCAACGAGGTATTTAAACCAGTTTTTTGGAGGGTCCTCGGTTGGTTCTAGGACTAACAAGGTCCTCGTAAGGGTGTCTGTACAAACAGGGGTGTGTATAGTAGTGCGGGCGTGTTGTGTTGTGTGTGTGCAACTGTGCATTGAGATTATCGTGGATTTTGGAACTTCAGCGTCTTTGCGTTTTTCTGGGTTATGTACAATATGTAGGTATCCAGTTAGAAAAAAATACTGATTATTAAATTGACACACTACGTATATTTTACATGTTATTTATGTATTTCATTCAACTTTCAAGGAATGACAGTTGCGATTTGAATAATAATTGGACAATTTCCAGTTGGTTGTCAATTTGATAAACCATCGACTCTGTCTTCCTACCGGAAACAGCATCAAAATCCTCCGAAAACTGCTTCCTATGGACACTGCATCAAAATCCGTTGCGTAGTTTACAAGAACAACGCGGTCACACAGAGAGACACAGAAAGCGACTTTTATTTGTATTATGTATAGATAATAAGTACACAGAGAAATACCCTGAGTACAAAGTTCGAAGTTCCTTCAACTTTTAATACCCGACCATCAAATGTTCAGAGTTGAACGCACAAGTTGCTCATTGTGGTGGGATCAATACCTTCTTATTAGGTAACACTCAATAGGTAGGTACAGAAGTGCGATCACTGAAACTCATCTTGAAAAATATTAAAGCAACTTATGTGAATGTTTTCACTGTGAGATAATAATTTCAATTTCAATCACTCTACAACGCCACATGCGGACTACGCATCAAACTGACGTCACGCCAAATCCTGCATCGCGCAAGCGCAGTTTACCGCGCAACTATAGTATATAGGTACAACCTCCCGACATCAATCGTTGGGCAGTTGCCCATGCCCACCAGACACAACAGCCGTCAGGGGGCCTAAAAAGGCCACTTTGGTAGAATCGTAAAAGGATAACATTATTTAGTATTTTAAGGATTTTTCATTTATTTTGTCTGTGCTAAAATACCAATCAATCCAATCCCAATCTCTTTCTTCGCCATATTATGATTCATAATGTTATCCTTTTATGATTCTGCCAAAGTGGCCCTTTTAGGCCCCCGGTCGGAGGATCCTCCCTTTTGGATGAGTTAATTAGTAATTAATTATGAATTATTTTCATTTTCTTTTCGTAATTTTAAATTTTAGTTTGCATATACCTAAATAAACACGTCTAAGTTTGATGCCGAGCTAACCTTTTGTTATATCTTATTTCATTTGGTTGCTGAGCGTTGCCAATAAAGACGGAATGCTACCTTTGATACTTTAAGAAAAACGACGAAATGAGAAAAACTTTGCATTTTATTTTCTAAATGGAGAGAAAGGGAAGAAATTTCGCGAATGTTGCGATTTAATGTCGGTTAAATGGCGCAATTTTTTATACAATAAGATGCGCCATGATGTATATAATCATCAACCATAAAAAAGAATGTCTGCTTCTGAACGGACATTGTTTCAGGTTATTCTTAAACTGAAGTATTATTTGAGTTAAATAAAATATTTCACGACACAAGTCTACGACTCGGGGACAGACGCTGTGACCGAATGGTGACCAAGGTTCGGCCAAAGAAATCTGGGCGGTCCAAAAGCGCGCTGGGTTAACGATATCGTCAAAGTCGCGTGAAACACCTGGATAAGGGACAGACGGAACCGGGAAGTATGGTAGAAGAAAGGGAAGGCCTGTACCCAGCTGTGGGTGATTCCGGGCTGAAGTGATAATGAAAATATTTCACAGACTTCAAAGAGAAGCATGAAGGGTTTACGATAGTTTAATTCAAATCAAAAATCTATACATCAGCACTTTTTTTATTACAGTAATAGTTCGAATTAGGTTTTTGGGAAAGACAAATTGGAAAAGTTTCCAGGTAAAAAATCAAATTCGGGAAAAACTGAACGTCTTTTGTTTCTATGGAATTTTTGTTTGAAGTCTGCAAGCACTTTGGATAGGATAGCGTCTGTTATTTCAGCTAGTATTGTATAAGTGTAAACAATACACATAATACGCCTGTAACTAGCAAGCTACTTGCTTGCAAACTTGTATGCAAGCTACAAGCATATTCTGTATTACGTATCTACTTAATAAAGAGTTCAATGACGAGGTCCAAGAATTGGATGTGTATTTACTTGGTTGTTTTAAGCTTATGATAATATTGGTGGCTCAGTCCCGATTCCCGGACGGCACAAACATTTGTATGGCCTACATAATATTGTTGTATCGGGGAAAATCGTGTTCAGCCTGTAATTTCATCGTTCCAGAAGCTTGGATGCCATAAATATACAACGTTATTTTTAGTATATGCGAAACCTGAATATAGTTTGTTCAGAATAAGTAACTGAATTGATTCCAATAATTTTTACCCCGTGTTATATTTTGTCCACAATACACAAAACACCTGCACAAAAAAAGGCACTTCTTACAATAAAAACGCAGCTATAACACGCACTTAATTTAACAGCATTCTTACTAAATCCCTGAGAGGCGCAGCAGCCACTCCAACAGGTGGGCTCTTCACCTGGCCTATTGTTTCACCGAGCTATGACTCGCCTTACCGTTACTCTTATTTCCACTTTACTTCGTAAGACTTATTTTATAAGTTGACTCGCGACCCGCCCATACTTTGGTTTTGTTAATGGTTTTGTAAAAGTCAAAGTCAAATAATTTATTGCAAGCAAGCCAGGCAAAATTAAAAACCACAAAAGTGACCTTATGACATAACCCTTTATCAAAGATGGAATACAATGGCACTTTTAAAAACATCGCCAGTTTGGCCTCAAAAACGTTCACAGCAAACGTAATTGACAGTCATTCACGATGAAAACTTTGCTCTGAGCAAACGAACGAACAGACTCGTTTTAAACTTAATTAGACATGTGCTTGTTACCAGCTCACTAATCAGACATTATATAACTACGGATTTACGGATTCCGTGAAATTCCGGATAAGGATTCTTGGATCTGGTTTTGGATCCGATTTAGTGGTTATCTCGGGTTTCGTTTTTATCAAAATTCAAATCACGTTAATAGGTATATACTTGTGTGCGCAAGTAGTAATTGTGTGCCGAAATAAGATGGCATATTTCTATTACAACACTTATTAATTAAATAATATAACTATTTAATCGGAATTCTACAAATATAAATCTGCCTAGGCTTATTCCAACTATGTTGGGGTCGGCTTCAAGTCTAACCGGATGTAGCTGAATACCAATATTTTACATGAAGCGACTGCCTATCTGACGTCCACAACCCAGTTACTGGGTAATACGATTGACGACTGGTTGTCAGACTTTCGGGCTTCAGACTACCCGTAACGACTGTCAAAGATCCACGAATGACAGCCAGGACCAACGGCTTAACGTGCTTTCCGAGGCACGTAGGGGTCACGGTATGTAAAGATGGTCACTCATCCACAGACTTAACGCTAAAGAGCTTAACCTGATCGATCGACCTGTGCGGCTGTTATTATTTAGCCACGGGCCCCTGTAATACACGTAAATATATTTGATGCATAATATTTTGTAGCTATACCGCCGTTATATGCATTTGCATTAACCTCTTAATCACCGATAATGAGATACAGTTGATTTTCTATTGTAATGGGTCGATATCGGCCCGCGTTGGGCTGGAGTGGTTAAACTCCCAAACACACACACACACACTCGGCACAAAGCGATGTACCAAGGTGGTTCGTTAATTAGAGGAAGCTCGCTACATGATATATCGATTGGTGTGTTTTAACATGCAGCAAAATTACATTAATGAAGCATTGCATTGATTAAAATCTAACAAAGAAGTCTTCCCAAAATATTCCAAACGTGTGGAGACCGCGCGGTCGTAGCACTACGCGAGCTACGCCGTAGTACTACGCGAGCTACGCCGTAGCACAACTATCTTTACATAGTATACTTCACTTCTAAACGATTTTGATGGCGTTTTGAAGGACTGTCTTATGTAATTTTGACGTTCGAAATTTTTTTTTTTCGATTCTCAGCTTATTTGTATAAATGACTTTTGATTTTGATGACATTTTTTTAAAGTGCCTTTTTTTTGAATAAGTAAAGGCACGTTTACAAAAAAGTAGCTCACACTGAATCAATAATGATTCACACACGTGAACGAAACATTAAATGCCAATTTTCCAATCTACAGATAAGTTTTATCTGATAAATAAAAATTAGGGAACATTTTGTCAAACCGAATGACAGGCGACGACTAACACCTTTTGTTAGTCGCCTGTATTTATTTACAAGGCGAATATGAGCTACAACGCCAGGAGGGGACACCCTGGAAGGATACATAGTGACCTTATTGGTAATGTTCTTCAGAAAGGTGAAGTGCGTAGTACTCGCTACCGGCGTGCGTGTGTGACCAGGTGTATGAACGTAAACGAGGGTAAAGGAGTATGTAAGGATTGTTATAGCAGATGGCGTTTATTTATTTAATACTTCAAACACATTAATGTACAGAGGATGGAAATGTACAGATACTTTTGTCCGAAAAGGTTACCGCTGGCCCGGAACATAAAGGGCTAAGGAAGGAACACGGGTGGGTTTTAGTCAGTAAGAGTCTGACACTCCCTTCCGCTCCACCCAGAGCGGGAGGGGTCATTTGATGATTTCCTATCCGCAAAAAAAAGAGGTATGTATGTCAATCAAACCGCAATAGTATTCAGTATTAGAGCGATAATTTGTTTTTCAAGCAAGCGAGAAAAAGTCCTAAACATCTATCTCTTTCAGCTTTCTAAGAAGAAAGGCAGGTATAATTAACTAAGGAAAATACCTACGACTGTTCGTTTTTTTTTTACTTTTTTTTACTTCTCTACCTGGCACGTGAGGAAAATCCCTGTTTATTCGATGTTACGGGAGTGAATTTCTTTGTGAAGGCTTTGACTTTATTTCTTGCACCTTAATTTCATAACACACTATCAATCTTAATCTGAATAATTTTGAAGGATACTGCTAATCCATTGCTTCATATGTTCTAAAAATGTGTCTGCTCAACAACGTAAATAACGCATTGAATGTTGTTGAACTGCCAAAATTAATGCCGTTGCTTTTGATAGTGTGTTACGCAATAACCTCGCTGTTTTGAAGTACTTAATAACTACTAAAGTTCTATATCTATTGGTTTCGTAAAAACCAATAGATATAGAACTTTAGTAGTTTTAACGTAAAACATCAAGATTTTTTTATTCTAGGTCATTTATTTATTTGTTTCTTTAATTAAAACGATATAAAAGCAATTACAAAAATTTAAGACAGTTTGTATATATACACTTAAAAGAGAAAATATAACAACATCGTGTTCTGATAAAAAGTTAACTATCTTTCATAAATCCCTCTCACAGTACTTCTGACATGCCGACAAAATCTTCGTCCACCCGTCCGCAAACAGATCGTTTGTTGGTTTTTGTGTATTATATACAAAAACCTTCCGGAATAAAAACTCAACATTATGGTGGAAACCACATGAAAGTCCATTGCGTAGTTTAGAAGAATAATGCGGTCAAACAGATACAAACGAAAACAATTATAATTTTATTATGTATAAATACGAGTAGTAGGTATTATTTTAAAACTTTTTGATCAACAAATTAATGTGTAAGTCGTAAAAGTTGTCCATACGGTGCCACTAGTCGATATTTTTTCCATACCGGGAGAGTATTACTCCACTGTTTGACATTGTGCATCAAAGTTAAACATGATATCATTTTGTCTTATTATTAATTTTGTCTGTGCGGAAACTGAATAGTAAAATAAAAAGCCATTAAAAAGTTTTGAGCCAACAAAAATTTGTTTTTCTTGGTAATTTTAACGTAACTTTGGGTGTAAATAAAAGATGTATAAAATACCATTTTGGTTTGTCCATAATACTGATCATCATAATTTTAGCCCAGAATTACCCACTGCTGGGTATTTATTACTCGTATAGGCCTCCCTTTTCTTCTGCCATAATATTATTTTATACGGAATAATGTAAAACGAATACTAAGATTTATTTTTGTTAGAAATCATTTATATATTTATTTAATATTTTCGCACACATAAAAGTACAAAGGCGGACTTAATGCCTTAGGCATTCTCTACCAGTCAACCAAGGGTGGTGAAGAGATTGGATGGCAGGTGCTTTGGTTGAGAGGAACAATGATAAAAAAAAAACTATTAAAATTATTGAATTGTTTATAAAAAACGTACACAAACAGATAAATAGGTTAAAAACCTACTACCTATTTACTTTATTAATTGTATCCATTTTGTTCTAAAAGCAACTTTTAAATAAGCAAGATCTAGACATAAAATTCTAAGGACCATTGCCCCAAAGGAAAAGAGCCATTGTTAAAACCAACTTGAAAAAACAAAAACAACAACTTTTCTTAAAGTATTTTTTAACCACCCGGTACCTAATTGCGTAACAAGCTTTCTTTAAAAAAAAAAAAAATTCAAAGGTTTTGAAGGAAACTCCTAATCCATTGGTTCATTATGTTTAACAAACTCGTGTGTTCGGCAATGTAAATAACGCATTGAATGTGGTTTAACTGCCAATATGAAAGGCATTGCCATTTTAAGTGTGTTACCCAATTACCACGCTGAACTTTTAAAACAACAAAAGCATTTCTTATCTAATGACGTCACAAAGAAAGCCATTCCTAACTCTGTAACCTATTCTATTTATTCCTGCACTTCTAAACCCTATTTATTAGATCAGATCTATTCTCGAAGCGACCGTACAGTCACGAGCAAAAACATGTGCACAGTTTGCAAAAAAATTAAGCAATTTTCTCGCAGAACTTCAAATGTTGAAATGTAGATCTCATACTCTCATACTTTCGTGAAATTCAATCAATAATTTCGAATAATTCAACACCTCATAATTTCACACAATAATTTAAGAAAATGTGTTGAATTCCATTACACCTTATTTATAATAACACTAGCTTCTGCCCGCGACTTCGTCCGCGTGAAATTTCACCCTCTTAAGGGTGGAATTTCGAAAAACTCTTTCTTAGTGGATACCTACTCTTCACAAAGAACACACCCTCCAAATTTCATGTCTCTAGGACCAGCGGTTTGGGCTGTGTGTTGATATATCAACAATCAGTCAGTCAGTCAGTTTACCATTTTATATATATATATAATATATAGATAAGAAAAAAATAATGTTATGGCTATTATGGGCACCTTCTTAAATTAGCCTTCCAGATTAAAATACGTATTAAACTATCTCAGACCTCAGCAAACAGAGGACAATAATTTAGTTATTTATTATTATTTTAGGTTATGTTTTATCTAAGTAATAGATAATACGGTCTCCGCAACTCCACGTCAAAGCATGTATTTTGTCTACTGTTATATTTAGTTCTATTCGGAAAACTTACGGCTTATCTAACGCTATGAAAAATGATGTAGGTATACATATTTTAGCCGTTGAGTGTACGTTGTCGAGAATAGTTTAAACTCCCCGGTTATCTCAAGTTGTGTAAGACGGTATTACTCGTGGTTCAACGACGGGGTCACTGTACAGATGAAATCAGCTTAGATTTCTATGTTTTCTTATAGATTGGCTATCGAGTAGAATCGATGGTGCAGCTTTATGACGCTTTATGTTGCAGATCATCACACAGATAACCACACAATAGTATTTTAAGTTTTTTCGGTTTTTTTTTTTTTTTTACTAGTCATTATATCTTTTGTTTTAGTGTAAGTATTGTGTGCCTTAAGGAGCACCCTAATTGTGTAAAACACCATCAATTTTTTAACCAACCAGCACATAATTTCGTAACACTATTTCTTTGAAAAATCTAAAGTTTTGAAGGAGATAGCTAATCCATTGCCTCCTAAGAAAAATTGAAAAAAAAAAATTTGCTCCACAACGTAAATAACGCAATGAATGTTGGTGAACTGTCAAAATGAAAGCCATTCCTACTGTAAGTGTGTTACGCAATTACCCCGCCGGGGTCAAATAAATTTATTTTCTTTATAAAGATTCAAGGAAGCAACTTTGCTTGACTGTCTTCTTCTTCTTGTCGAGTCGATAATAAATTATTAAGTGAGTTGGATCCAGTGGGTGGCCACGCGAATTGCGTCATCATTGGGCTTTTTAGGGTTCCGTACCCAAAGGGTAAAAACGGAACCCTATTACTAAGACTTCGCTGTCCGTCCGTCCGTCCGTCTGTCTGTCACCAGGCTGTATCTCAAGAACCGCGGTAGCTAGACAGTTGAAATTGTCACAAATTATGTATTTCTGTTGCCGCTTTAACAACAAATAATAAAAACAAAATAAAATAAATATTTAAGGGAGCCCCCCTTAAATATTTATTTTATTTTGTTTTTATTACCCATACAACAAACGTGTTTTTTTTCGGCGTTTTTGCCTCGTGGTACGGAACCCTTCGTGTGCGAGTCCGACTCGCACTTGGCCAGTTTTTAGGTTCTCAGAAGTGCAGGAGTATGGACCCTTTGGATACTCCAACATATTTATTTATTTATTTTATTTTAAAGGAGGCTTACAGACTAAAAAACCAATGACATAAAGAATGTCATATTAAAACATAAAATAAAAAATTGCTAATAACAAGCCTCCACATAAAGTATACTAGCTTCCGCTTGCGAGTTCGCCCACAAGGTATGTCGATAAAAACCGTCATAAGTCCTTCCCCGGGATGCAATCTATCTCTCTGCCAAATTTTATCTAAATCTGTTCAGTGGTTTAGGCGTGAAAAGGTTACATACAGACAGACAGACAGAGTTACTTTCGAATTTATATTATTAGTATGGATGGGGGCATGGGTTGGTACATTCGCACTGGGTGTCGGTTGGGTCAATAATCCCCCATTTCGCGAGACTGTGCTTGCAGCGGCCTACTTGGGTCGCAGTCAGTTATTTGACTGGAAAAATTCGTATTTTTTTAATGGAAGTATTGAAAACTACATTTCTAATTACTTACTCTCGTGGCCTGAATTTATTCCAATTGTTGATACAATAGAAGGTGGAGTTTCTTACCCTGTAAAAAAAAGAAAAAAAATGAATTAGCATCAAGGGACAATAATAGAAAGGCACACTTACACTTTGTACAGTCACGAGCACAAATATGTCGACACTTGGCAACTTTTAATTGCGATTTTTTCACGAAACAACGAATGCAAAGTTGAAATACGACACTTTACATAACCCTATGGGTTCGAAAATACTATGTTCGTAATAACATACAATTTCATTAAAAAATAAAGGAGAAAATCGCCTTTGAATAAAGCCAAGGGTATACATACTTATGCTCGTGACTGTACAGGGTGGTTGGGAGGGACGTCGACGCGCAACCTGTTACCATGGATCCAGTAGGTACATGATTCTGTTACCATGGATCCAGTAGGTACATGATTCTGTTACCATGGATCCAGTATGTACAGTGTCGATCAAAAGTCCTTAAGCAAATTCGCAAAGTTATAGTTTGAAGTTTAGTTAGTGACTTACGACCTTCTTTTAATGAGTAATTTGACACACACACCCGCATATTACTCGAATAATCACGCTATTGAATATAGTTCCGTGTCATGTTCGTCTTGTTCACATAGTTCGTAAAACTTTATGATTATACCCACAGAAATCTTAATAAATAAATTAATTATAAGGTGGACAGATGCACCATTCACCGCGAAAGAATGTTGTGGTTCTTTGTTGGTTGATAATAATTTGATATTGTGGGTTAGTGAAGTGTGTTTAATCTATTAGAGGTGTTAATAATTTTGAAACGCAAGCAAATTTAAATATTGAGATGAAAGCGGATATTATCGCGTTGCGTAAAAGTGGACTTAATATTATACCACAAATATTTGATGAAACCGGACTGACTGTGAGTATTATGATTTAATTCTTTTATCGAACATTTATTTAATTAATGTATAACTGCTGATCCTTGTAGTTATTTTATTAAACGTTTTATATTTACCATAGGGTCTAAATAGAAGAAAAAATATATATTTCCAAGAGTTTATTTATTTACTTTTGGAATGATGAATATAACATTAAGTATAAATTATAATCTTATCTTTTGGACTATTTTAAAAAATTTTTTTTTTCAAAATAGTAGTTAATAATATTTTATCATTTTGCTAGTAGCCTTACAATATTCCTTTTTTGTTTTAGAGAAATTACCTACCTACTGTGAGTAGGAAGGTCAAAAGGTCGGAGGGTCCGTGCCAGTCGAACGCGATCGACAGTGGAAGGCCCCAGCTGGTCAGTGAATAAGAAAGAAATGTTGTTTTAACCAACCAGTTACCAGATGAAGTTGCATTGCAAGGAAATATGCAGAAATATGTTTAAATATTATAGGATCCATACGCCAGCGTTTACTTGATAGCATGGATAATAATGGGGGTTATACAACGTATTAAGTTATAAATTACAAATTGATTTTAGTAATATTAAAATAATATTGTGTCTTAACCGTATTAAGGATTATTTTGAGGTTTATAGTTTCAATCTTCTTTTCATAATGAAAATGAATACTTAAGCTATAACCGCAATATATATATATAGAACAATATTATTTTATTAAAGATACTTACAATATTTTAAGTCTAATGGTAGTAGTTCACATGCTTTACTTCAATAAATTGTTCTTTATGAGAAAATAAACTGTTTTAAAAGTTTATTTATAAAATTATAACGAATAAAATTTTGGAAATCACTTAAAAATCTTTTTTTTTTATCCCATATTTCAATAAAAATATAATAATACAAATAAAATAAATATTACATTATTATTCTCGTGTATTAATTAATCGAATAATAATAAAAAAAGATAAGAATATTGTTGAAAAGATAAATTAAAGTTTCATCTCGAGATTCGAACCTAGGCCAACTTGTTTAATAATCCAATACGCAACGCTATCCGCTAGCGGTACTTGTTATGAAGATGTGAATTTTAGCAATCGTATGAACCAACCAAGGTCATACGTAATTACGCCGCGCGTGTGAAAAAGCGACGCGCGACGGTATAATTATTTTTTGTTTCGTTCGACGTTAGCCAGTGTACACACACAGATGTAGGTACGGGCCTGCGCGGCGCGGGCGCGTGTTCACAGAAATTTCAACTTTATTGTGCCTATGCAAATTTGTTGTAGACCGTACATGATTCTGTTACCATGGATCCAGTAGGTACATGATTCTGTTACCATGGATCCAGTAGGTACATGATTCTGTTACCATGGATCCAGTAGGTACATGATTCTGTTACCATGGATCCAGTAGGTACATGATTCTGTTACCATGGATCCAGTAGGTACATGATTCTGTTACCATGGATCTAGTAGGTACATGATTCTGTTACCATGGATCCAGTAGGTACATGATTCTGTTACCATGGATCCAGTAGGTACATGATTCGGTTACCATGGATCCAGTAGGTATATGATTCTGTTACCATGGATCCAGTAGGTACATGATTCTGAACCCTCCTGGGTTGAAATTTGTCGTCGGTTATTAAAAAAAAACCGGTTAAGTGCGAGTCGGATTCGTACACCGAAGGTTCCGTGGGTACTTTGTAGGTATGTAAATAGTTTATCGCGGTTTTTTTTTTTGAATTGTAACTACAAAACGGTTTTCGGATTTTTTCCTTTCCTTGTGCTACATGACATTGCTTCTTGCCAAATTTCATGATTCTAGGTCAACGGCAAGTACCCTAGTGTTGATTAACTTGCGAGTGTCAAAATATACGGCTTAAACGGAGCATAAACGCCCGTATCTTTTGATTGCGTTTACTTAGAAATTTGATTTTTTCACTGCTTTAGGGGATTGCAATTTCAACTTGATAACTCTACGCGTTCTTGAAAAAAAGGGTTTTCACAGACGGGCAACGAAGTGTTCTTACACGGGTTCCGTTTTTCCTTTTAAGGTACGAACCCTAAAAATAGCAGTTCCGTACATTTTGACCGCGCATTGTACTTTTCTATGAAACAGTTTTTTTTTTGATAACCGACGAAAAATTTCTAGGGGTCTAGTCAGTGTTATCATGTGCTGAATCCGTGGTTACAGTTTGCGAGTCGATGCAGATGTCCCGATTTATTCCGGTCTGATCCCCTGAACCCCCTCCACCCCCCCCCCCCCCCTGCTAGTTCGTCTTCTGATAGGTAAGTACAGTCAAGAGAAAATAAATGTTTCATGATTCCTACCTACCTGTATATTATGATAGGTAATAGCGGACAGCGTATCATCATCTGCCTAGCCTTTTCCCAACTATGTTGGGGTCGGTTTCCAGTCTAACCGGATGCAGCTGAATACCAGTATTTTACATGGAGCGACTGCCTATCTGACCTCTACAACCCAGTTATTGGAAAGAAAGAAAGAAAATACGTTTATTTGCGGTAAACATGACGCAATAAAGAAAATAAACAAAAAAAAATAAGAAAGGGTAATACGATACCCCTTGGTCAGACTGGTTGTCAGACTTTCGGGCTTCTGACCACCCGTAACGACTGTCAAAGATCCACGAATGACAGCCGGGAAACCAACCGGCAACGGTGGGGTCTCGGTATGTAAAGATGGTCACCCATCCACAGTCAAACCGCGGCAAGCGTAGCTTAACCTGATCGATCGACCTGTGCGGCTGTTATTATTTAGCCACGTATATGACCAGTTTTCATGGAGATGTGTAATGCCTATTCGGCCGACAAATGCAACCCGCCCCTGCTTTTTTTTAGTTGGAAAATTATCAAATAACTACTCCCGGACGGAACGGGAGGGCGTGTCAGACTTTTACTGACTAAAACCCACCCGTGCTCCTTCAGTTGCCTGAGCCAGGGGCCACGGTATCTAAAGAAAGAAAGAAAATACATTTATTTATATCTATTTCGAACAGCTCGCGACCCTGTCAGGACCCACCCCTGCTTCGCTCGGGTTTTACGACTACAAAACATCGAGATTTCCTTATATATTATGTAAGTTTAATGTTATATATTCATAAACCTTCCGGCATATATTTTCTAAATGATGACTCGACAGAAGACGAACAAGCAGGGGATCGAGGAGGGGGGTGGAGGGGGGGTTCAGGGGATCAGAACGGAATAACTCGTGAAATACACATAAAAATTCGTTGCGTAATTCAAAACAAATACGCGGTCACAAAGCCAGACACGAAGAAAGAAATAAAGAAAAATTGTTTATTCTGCACAAACAAAACGCACATTACAAATAAAAAAAGAAGACATAATATATACACAAACGCAACGTAGTCAAAAGCCTCGAAGAGCGACATTAATTCATAATAATGCAATAGATGATGTTACTTCTGTAAATCTTAATTATATTATCTCAACAACAACATTATCAAAATCATAACATTCATATTTCAAGGAATTTAAACCCTTAAAGATCTTGTCGGCCATTTTATGATAATCTGGAGGCTCATACGGCCCCTTTTCATATCCACGCTAAGCCTCGCTCACTACCTACAGGGACACAGGGGCACAATGGCCGGATTGCTCGGGGACCGTACGGGCCGGAATTATAATATCCTTTACGGTAGCAACTAGGAATTGTGAGTAATTTTTTGTGAAAAAGTATGATTAAATTTATAATACTATTATATTTAGAATCAAACTCAAAGTATTTATTTCAACAAAATTAAACCATTTACAGGCACTTTTGAATTGTCAAAGAGCCCGTAGAGGTATGAGAAACAGGGTGTAAAGTTTACTCATACTCTAATACAAAAGGGAGGATCCTCCGACCAGACGGGTGTTGTGTCTGGCGGGCAACTGCCCGATGATTCATGTCGGGCCGTTGTATCTGTGCTAGTAGCGCGGTAAACTCTGCTTGCGAGATGCATGATTTTGCGTGACGTCAGTATGACGCGTTGTAAGCATGTGGCGTTGTAGATACCGCTACAAGCCGGTCAGTTAGTCAAAAAGTTGAAGCTAGTTTTTATTCTAAATCACACAGACAATAATGTACTCATCATCTGCCTCGCCTTTTCCTAACTACGTTGGGGTCAGATTCCAGTCTAACCAGATGCAGCTGAATACTAGGATTTTACATGGACCGACTGCCTGTCAGACCTCCACAAGCCAGTTATGGGTAACACGATACCCCTTGGTAAGACTGGTTGTCAGACTTTTGGACTTCTGACTACCCGTATCGACTGTCAAGGATCTATGAAAGAAAGCCGGGCCGACGGAGCTAGATTAGAAATGGTCTGTTATTTGCACATTCTGGGTTAGCAGATATTCTTATAGATTAAGTCTACTAGGTATAAAAGGGTATATTTAACTGAAAATCTTAAGAATGATCGAGTACCGGGTTTGTAAGAAGTCGACTCGTCTCTAACTACTTAACTGTTCTTAAAATCTCAACATCTACCTACATCATTTTGCATTAACATTAGTATCCCCATCTTCAAATCCTTAATATCTGTTTTCATTTTCTTCCCCATCCTCAAGTCCAAACATTTTCATCCGGCAAGCTCATCAAATAACATCCGCTTCATCCCTACCCTATTTCCTCGGCGAAAGCTTATCCCAGTCCACTGCTGGGCAATCTCCCCACACATTAACACAGAACCTTCATGATTATGCTAAGCCACATTCACGTACAATGCTGGGATGGCATGCTTCCAGAATTATATTAACCTTTGAGGTAACAAGAGCCACTAAATAAATTTGTTCAGAAGGTCGACTACTGAAAACGCACGCACACTGACATGGGTCACCAAATTTAAACAAATAATTATGTGTTTTTAAAAAAAAACTACATTTAAGTATGCCAACATACCTAATGTATTAAAGTTCAGTTTGCGCTACTACTTCACTACACACTGCTGTTTACTTTTACAGTGGTACAGTCGACCGCACCTAATGCAGGCCTCGTATTTTATTGAAACTCCGTACTACGCTAGGCCACCACCACCACTGGGTTACCACTGACCTGCGGTAACTGTATCTACTAGTAATTCTGAAATAAAATTAATTTACACTAGCCAGCATCAAGTTGATATTCGTTTAAGTAGTACTTAGAAGATTTAGAATTTAATTTCAATGGACTTTACAGCGAGTGCAAGCGCACTCACAACTGTATTTTGTTTGTTTGTTGTTTTGTTTTGTTTGTTTTGTTTTTTGTTTGTGTCTATGAGTTAGTGTGCATATTACCGCTCCTTGTATGGAGTGGAACTTCTGCACCTATCTACTTTGTGCAAGAGTGGACGGGCCGCAACTGCCGCCATTTTGTTTAAAATGGCGAGCAGTCATAAGTGGGATTATAATTTTAGTCTCGCAGATTTCAAGCAGGTTGTCAGCTTAAATATTATAAATGCGGAAAATATAAAAACTGCGTGGAAATATTCTTGTTTTGTTTGCTATTCTTGTGAAGGAATTCTGAGTAGGAAGGATCTGTTGATTTTCGGAAAAACGTCAACATTGTGCTTTGTGGTGTTGCTCTTCGGGGAAGCAGGCTTTTAGGAAATACAACATGTTCAACAGTATTTTATTTTTAAACAAAAACTTCTATTTTATTTCTGTTAAGTATAGGATTTTTTAGAGAAATATATAACACACATAATTACTTCTCAAAAAGATTAAACCTAGATAATGTGGAGACAGAGATTGAAACAGAAGACGAACTAGCAGGGGATCGAGGAGGGGGTGGAGGGCGGGTTCAGGGATCAGACCGGAATAAATCAAACTCACGACTTTTCTCATGGGGGTAGGCAGAAACTATAGAACGCCAACTACTACCCTTACATACTACTTTATCTTCGTTTATGTTCATAAATTCTGGTCATACTCGCACGCCTCTTAAAAGTACCTACTACGTATGTGACCTTTCTGAAGAACTTCACCAATAAGGTCACTATGTATTTTATATACATACACTAGCAGCCCGCCCCAGCTTCACACGGGTGCAATTTGTTTTTTCTAATTTTCGAAATTTTCTTTCCAAAAACCTTGTCCTGGCAATACCGAACACAACAAAAAAATTATTATCTAAGGTGCAGTCATTCGGAAGTTATGCGCGTACAGACATTTCGGCGACTTTGTTTTATACTAATTATGTAAGGATACATCAGAGAAATATTAGTAGGTATGTTACTCAATTACGACGCTGGTTTTCGCAACCACGGTAATAATTTCGGCCATTTTGAATATTATTTCAAAATCCCTTGTGGTAGACGGTGAACCACAGATCACACGATCCGTCGGTACGTGACCAAAAGTGATTCAATAATACACGACCCAGTGGTAAAAGTTTCGGCGAAAGTCATTGTTAGCTTTGGACATTGTTCCGAAACCAGGCTGCTAAAATTATCCTGACTACAGAAAAAATATTGAATTTGTTAATTATATGTCAACTAGAATAGGTATTCGACAACCAGTCTTACCAAGGAGTATCGTATTACCCAGTAACTGGGTTGTGGAGGTCAGATAGGCAGTCGCTCCAAGTAAAATACTGGTATTCAGCTGCATCCGGTTAGATTGGAAATCGACCCCAATATTAGTTGGGAAAAAGTTAGGGAGATTCATTTTGAAATAGACATAAATAAGCAGAATTAAAAGCCCTCAGTACCATCTAGTACCATCACCACTCACCGTCGCTGTAAGACCTGCAAACGAGTGCCAATTAGTGCGAATTTAGTTCCTCATTCATTAAGCTTTTTAGAAGTCTGGAGTTTATTGCAGTGCCTGCCGTTTGAACGTAAGTAATTGAGTTATTTGAGTGAGCTTCGAATTGTATAAATTCGTGTTTTTAGAGAGCTGGAAAGAAGATCGGGCTCTTGATAATTAGCGTCGTTTGAGAGCTTATTTTATGAAAAACGATCAATGTGGAAATGACAATAGGTTTTCATACAGTTATCAAGAATAAAGAAAATATATTAAGTTAAAAACTTCTTGTAACTTTACAGCTGTGCTGGTGGGTAGTTTGTTGTGCCACTTCTTCTTCACAGCGAAAGCAATAGGAAGTGGTGAAGGTCGGTCGTTTAGGGAGACAGTCTGGAGAATTGTGCAAAAAGGGTTGATTCCCAGCCTAATTTGAATAAATAAATTTTGAGATTGATATATTTGATGACATATTTTTTTATTTGTGACCATTTTTGTGTGATTCATCGTCTAATTTATCTCGTAATGAGGCAAAATAAACGAAGAAGTAGGTTCACGTCAATAGTGCAGTACTCTTTTTGAACTCACGACCTTTCGCTCACCAGTCCAACGCCTTAGCCTTTGGGTCATTTCCAATAGTGCCTTCGAACTATGATGAGTGTCGCCAAAGTCACGGATATTATGTAATTTTGGTGTTTCACTGACCGGTTTTTCATGAGTTCAAAACTTTTCGACAATACTGAACCACACCTGCAGTAAAACATTAATAAATACACATTTTCTTTCACAATCCGAGGGTTTTGAAGAAAATTGCTAATCCATTGATTCATGTGTTTGAAAAACTCCTGTGCTCGACAGCGTAAATAACGCAATGAATGATGTCGAATTGTCAAAATTTAGTCATTAAGATTATTAGTGTGTTAAGCAATTACCCCACGGGTATAAATCACTTATATAAAAAGTCTCTTTTTACTTTTCAACCGTATAATTTACAAGTTAAATATTCTCCTAACCAAACCCTGACACTTTGGCGCCATTATCAAAGAGAAAGATTTACAGCCGCGCCAAACAAGAGTGGAAAAGCCACAAGTAACAAATTAAACTTCAAAAAAAGCCGACCTCTAAAAAAACATGGCGTATTTCAGACTTGCGCAAACAACCTCTTTGATACAATGCAAACTGGGGTTGATTTTGTAATAAATGTCTGTTAAGAATGAATACGGGAACTGCTTTATCTTTTCCAATTCTGCAAAGCGTTCGTAAAAGATGAAATGAGTTTTAGCTATAAATTAAATGGTGTGAATGTAAACACATTCTTTATCTAATTGGAGCTTATTGAACTCGATTTTGCGGTGGTTTTTGAGAAAGAGACGGAAACACTGCATCTATTTGAAGAGTCTCATCATCATCATAATCATCATCATACATAACATCACGTTTTTATTCCCTAAAAGGTTAGGCGGAGGTGTATCTATAGTACACCCACATTTCGCCAGTTATATTTAAGTCACAACGTTACCAAGAATCACCTATAAATACGAGCGACCCTATCGGGTTCGCAACAAATAATTTCCGATGGTGAATTTATGAACGTTCCGCACGTGCCATCCTCTGGGGTTGTTGCTCGGATATATTATTTATGAATGTATTAATAGAAAATGCGGGTAGTCTTTCTCCATAGAAACGCTCTCGCCTGTTTTCTTTTTGGTTAATGACCAATGATTTTTTACAGAATAGTAAATATAACTACTTGTATGTCCCTATGTTTTCCATTATTTTTATAAGCACTAGAACCCTCAAAAAATGCTCAAAATACCGCTGTCAACAAAGGCCTAGTGTACAAATTTTACAACTGTTAATGAAAAAAGAAAGACATAGAAACATAGTATACATCTTTCTTATTCAGTTTATGAAATATCTTTTAAATTGGTCCTTTATTGGAGGAGGAAATAGGCGAGGGACAAACCTCGAATTATGACATTTTACTTGGGCTTTTTCAAAAGTCTCCCCGACCGCATTTCCTCTTAAGGCTTCATGTTTGGTATAGTGACGTCAGGGAAAAGATGAATAGTTCGTGAATATATCGGATTAGAAGGTTGTAGGTGCAACGTAGTCTTGTAGGCTTCAGCTAAAGAGCTTATGTGTAAAGCAGCCTAGTTGGCGATTAGAAATTTATGTATATAAATGCGTCGCTATGGCGGCTTTTGTTTTGTGTTGTGTGGGCATTAGCAATACTGTGTCTCAAAGATGTTTAGTTTCAAATAAATAGTTTTACAAATAGAGTAAAATATTGTAGGAAATTGGAAAACGGCAACACGCACTGACTAGAGGGGTTCCGTCATATTATAATGGCTATCATGAAAGTCTGTTATTTTCGCAACTATTTGACATTAAGGTGTCAAAAAACGCTCTGTACCTAGCAAGGCTTAAGGGGCCGCCTCCACGAGCGAGAGAATCGTGGCTATATTATCGTCGTGCCACGTATTTCTATACAATCTCTTAGAACGTGTCTCCACATGGCGATATTATCGCCGCGGAAATTTGATGGCACGCGGGACTATCGCCGCGATTCTCTCGCTCGTGGAGGCAGCCCCTAAGTGTGGTGTAATGATTGTTGAATTTCTGTCAAAATGACAATTTTAATCCAGTGGGGCAAGTCTGTTATCACTGCGAAGTTAATTGTTTTTTTTTATATATTTTGCCTACACTGTCCCGCTGGTGAGCTGAGGCCTCCTCCAAATCCTTCCATGCATCTTTTCTAGAGTCAACTCGATCCAACCCTTGCGGTACGCGTCTAAAGGCTCCTACAAACAGGCGCGACACGCGGCGCGAATCGCGTGCGACGCAAAGGCACCGCAAGTCGCGCAACGAGCGCTGCCTTTGTGTCGCGCGCGAGTCGCGTCACGTTTCGCACCTGTTTTTAGGAGCCTTAAGTCGTCTCGCTACCTCTTCCTGGGCCGGCGTCGGCGGTGTCGTCCGTCCTCACGCACTCCAAATTAAATGAAAGAAAAAATCTCACTTATCTAAAAACATAATTACAGAAGTGACTCGCCTGACACTCCATCAACTCAGCTTGTCCTTTCAAGCCATAACGTTGATATAATTAACAGCCTTAATTATCTAGATTTAATTAAATTTACGATGATAAAGAAAAATCACTTTTGGGGCTTGGTGGCACAGGGAGCGGGTGGCAGGGGCGGAAAACCTCAAACGGTGAAAATATTCCAACCTTATTGGAAGTAATATGTTCTAACCGTTTGGGATTGAAATAATAGGGTCATGGGGTCCGAGTGCCCGCTTGGTTTTTCGAGGCATAACCAAGCGGTTGGTCGACTCTTCACGTGACCAGCTGACGGGCAGGTCTATCACCATAAAACATATCAATGCTGCCAGCCTTTTGGGCACTTTTCCCGCTGACAGCGATGCGGATGAATTTTTTGATGCTCTATGATTCTTTACCCCTGTTTTGTTTTATAATTTGACTACACAAAATGTCAACTACCTATTAGGTCATTGTAATTTGAATAAATTGTCACTACCAAGTGACAATTATATTATTTTTGGTTATTAGTATCTAACAAGTAAAGAAACCAAGATAATAAAAAAAAAAAAAAAAATTGTAAATAAATACAATACATAATCGTGTTTACAAAAATACATTTATGTTGTGGAGACTGGAGCCTTTACTAGGAATACCTGTATTACAGGTCTCCAAGCCTCCAAACTATCCGGACACGTCACGGTAATACAAACAA
The DNA here is from genome assembly GCA_948474745.1 of Oligia latruncula. Classification (NCBI taxonomy): domain Eukaryota; kingdom Metazoa; phylum Arthropoda; class Insecta; order Lepidoptera; family Noctuidae; genus Oligia; species Oligia latruncula. Next base: position 1,047,735 of record OX419705.1, read on the forward strand.
ACGAGGTATTCCACTCAGAGCACTGATTTGAACCGCACTTGGACGAACCGCACCTGAGTACTTCTACTAACCGCACTGAAACAAAATGATAATGTTGGGATGAAAGATAAAAAAAAAAGAAATTGTAACATGTAACCATGAATACATGTGAATCACTGCCACACGTCTAACACCGAGGTGGGCAGCTTGCAGCAGCGACTCACACAATCGAGTCCGCTCGCCACACAGCGCAGAATAAGGTTGGGCTGGGTTTAATGTTAGATAAAATTGTCCTTTTTGGAATATTGTCAGTACTGTACAGAACTATCAGAGTACATGATAAAACCGGTTTCCAGCCTTGAACATTTCGATGACACTGGAAAGGTTTGGTAATGTCCAGTGTTAGTTAATCCCTAGACACTTTCGCAGGCTCGTTCCGCTTTCGGTATAGCGGAGGTTTACCCGCCTTTTTGCCGCCATGTTATCAATTCGCTTTTCAATTCAATATTGAAGGGAGAAGTTAATTAATTATCAGTATCAGGAGACGTTTATTGCTTTTCGTCGTAAGTAATAAAAATTATTAAAACGTAAAAGTGATGAATAGACTTAAAGACGCTTCTTTTAGGGGAAGGAAAAAAACTTTTGCCTAAAAGCGTAAACAGTGTTATAATACTCGTAGCTAGTAGATTGTTTACCTCTTACCACTGGAATAGGCAAGAACTTCAGACCGCCACGTGCTGTGACGTGCTACAATGTCTTTTTTTAGGGTTCCGTACCCAAAGGGAAAAAACGGGACCCAATTACTAACTACTTCGCTGTTTGTCCGTCCGTCCGTCTGTCTGTCACCAGGCTGTATCTCAAGAACCGCGATAGCTAGATAGTTGACATTTTCACAAATTATGTATGTTTGTTGCCGCTATAACAACAAATACTTAAAACAAAGTAAAATAAATATTTAAGGGGGGCTCCCATACAATAAACGTGTTTTTTTCGGCGTTTTTGCCTTGTGGTACGGAACCCTTCGTGTGCGAGTCCGACTCGTACTTTGGCCAAGTACGAGTTTTTGTGTTCTTTTACGCAAAAATATGAAACAAAACCACGATTCCTTGCCGGAAAGCACACCAATGAAAATAAACCCAACTTAAGAAAGAAAGAAATGAAAATAGGTTTATTTGTCACAGAAACCCTTTCATACAAAGACTGTAGGACTGCATAAAACAGTTGGCAATATGACCTATAATCGTATTGTTCTTACTATCGTACATAAGCTATTAATAACATCAATATAGGTTGTAAATGTCGATATACATAAAAGAATGAAACAAGCCAATAGTGATTCCGCCTATAAAACTCGAATTTGTTGTTAGAAAAAAAAAAAAAAAAACTGGCTAAGTGCAAGTCGGACTCGCACACGAAGGGTTCCGTACCACAAGGCAAAAACGCCGAAAAAACACGTTTGTTGTATGGGAGCCCCTTAAATATTTATTTTATTCTGTTTTTAGTATTTGCTATTAAAGCAGCAACAGAAATACATCATTTGTGAAAATTTCAACTGTCTAGCTATCACGGTTCATGAGATACAGCCTGGTGACAGACAGACAGACAGACGGACAGTGGAGTCGTAGTAATAGGGTCCCGTTTTTACTCTTTGGGTACGGAACCCTAAAAAGGACATTCGTTTCATGTTAACAATCAATCAAATTCGAATCGGACCTTTCGTTTCGAAGTTACGACGGGTATAAAAATGCTAAAAGTAAGATAAACGCCGCATAGCGCTCCGCTCAGTCTATTAGTTACCGACCCTTAGACGCCGAGCAAAAAGAACAAAAGCCAGGAAGCACGCTAAGCAAAAACGGAGGAATGGCGCAGGCAGGAAATGTGGTTGTTGTTTTAGTATATTCCACGCGTCGCGGGGTGAAGCTAGTAAACCGTAAAAAGCTTTCTTTGTCGATATCCGTGGTAATAATTGTATTATATGCAAAATTTTCCATTATGTAAGTTCTCAATTACTCTCGTAATCTCGATTTTTTGTAATTGTTATCTGTTGGTGTGTTGAGGGTATACATTGATAATTGCGAAGCAACGCCGTAGGAATATTTGCTGTATTTTGAAAGTGAAAAGATTTTGAAAGTCACGTCGTGGCCAAAATTTTTAAAGAAAAAACTTTAAAGTTCGTTCCTATGTAAGTCCAAATCATCATACTGAGAGACCTTTTGATCTCGTACAGGACTTTCTGTTTGTATTTTAATTTTACTTTGTTTTTTTTTATTTTTATGTTTTATGAGTGTGTTTAGCTTAGTTTGTGATATTAATTTTACTTTCTTAATTATTTTTGAAATAGCCAGTTTAATTTAATGATTCTCAAGATCGAGTCAAGTTTTGTTAAGGAAAACTGTATTTCCATCGGATGCAAGATTGAGGGTTACAGAGATTGTTTGTTTTCCTTGATTGCAAGCGTAATACATTATTTATGAGATTACCGACGGGTTCTTGTATTGGCAAACTATTAACCTTTTGAACGCCAGAGCATAAACGCACGCGCGTGCCCTCCACGCCAAGCCACAATTTTAAATATGTAAGGTATACATTTAAAAACACACAAAAGTAATGATTTAATTGTTTATTTCGTGATAAAGTGCTCCGCATTTTTTGTCACATATTTATGTCGCTCGTAATAGGATAGGCGACACACGACTGGCGTACAGGGCACGCGCTTGCTTGTCACGTATATGTGACAATGGCGTTCAAAGGGTTAAATGAAGAGAATTATATTTATCCTAATATAAATCGTCGTAAAACCTCCATGTAGTATTGAAGTAAGTAACCAGAATCAGAAGCCACTTCAGTAAGAATTTTAATAATTTAGAAATTATTTGTTATGCGATTGTAACTTTATAATCATGATAAGAATTGTAATAATTTTGTTATTTTATGCATGCACATTTATGTAATTAGTGATCTTATGATAATTATATTTGTTTTTTTTTTTATGTCATTCACTATGGAAATAATGAGGCTATAATAATAATAACTTTTGAGATCGCGATGAATTCTCCATAAGCACACATAGTAAGCTTGCCATTTTAATTGGATTCATTAAATAAACCCAGTATTAAGTTCGAGCCTGTAATTACTCCACATTATTATTATAATAATTACAGATTTCTCCATGTAATGCGATGTCTCACTTAATTGTGCTCCAAATATTGTATTAATTGTAACGTGTTGAGTTACTCGCAGGGCACAGGGTTAAATTGTTATTTTGCACCGACATCAAGGAAAGGAAGTTCTGTGTTTGAAATGTATGTATGTGTGTTTGTGATTTTATCAAACACTACTGAACCAATTTCGACTTTTTTGGCAAATAGGTAAGTGTGTACGCACGACGACATTATCAAGCTAAAGGTACATTTCCAGATTATGACTTCTCATTGTACGAAAAGCCTACACCTACAACGTGAGGTTAGTTAAAACTTAAAATTCAAAATGTCTATCTACATGTCGCCGTGTGTAGACGCCAGCACATCAAGCTACCACAATCTGTCAAATTTCTTTAATTGATTTTCAACTTTATCGCTAAAACTTAAGGTTCAAAGTTGATTGGGAAAATTTGACAGTTTCGGGTAGCTTGATATGCTGGCGGCTGTACCTACGTAATATATTTCCATCCTACCTAAACGCTTGCATGATTTATTTATTTAAATACCTTAAAACTACTATTACAGGTCTAAACTTACTTATAACGGCACGGTTGGCGCAGTGGTTAAGCGATTGACTGCTGCGCTGCGTGTCGCGGGTTCGATTCCCGCACGGAACAAATATTTGTATGACCTACAAGTAGTTGTTCCGGGTCTGGCTGTTTGGGTATGTGAGTTTAAATGTTTGTAAACGCACCCACAATACAGGAGAAATTTCTAGTGTGGGGCAACGTATCTTTAAAAAAAAAAAAAAAACTAATGCGATAGCCAAGTCTCACGCATACACATAATCTATACATATAATAAATCTGTAGACGAGGCGTTTCTGTACATTGAAAATATAAAAAAAAAAATAGTTGGGGTGTTATAGGATAACCAACAGATGCCATTTCATCAATTTTTAGAATTTTTGTCTGTTTGTCTGTTTGGATGTGACAAAATTTGATTTGAACACGTTCAACGTAAAAAGTACCAAACCAATATGGTTAATTTTTATACTCAAATATAGTGTAGAACTCGGAGTAGTGTTTAGTTTTGGTTTCATCGCAATCGCTTCACTGTATCAAAAGATATAATCAATTTAATGTATTCTACAACAACTTTCATTACGTAAGTTGGATACACGTAATGACATCTATTGGCGCTTTATAGTACTAACGAAAACATAATTATTGTGTTTATAACATTATTATGTGAATAATCACGTCATGCAGGCTTACCTATAAGATGACTATCACAGTCACTTCTGCCTGTGTTATTTTAAAAAGTAATGATAATGATTACATAATATAATGTTAACCGCTTTCGATTGTTGATTGATTAGTGGCGCTAAAAGAATTTCAAATAAAAAGTGAGGATAATGTAAGATAATATTATTATTATTAAGATTGCAATGATAAATGATTTTATTTTTGTAAGTAGGTTTGTACAAACACTTTTACACGTCAATCATGTTTTTATTTTTTAAACTAGATGAAGTCGGCGTTTCCTATCTGACTACTCTGAGAAGAAAGGCCGAAACAAACACACACACGGGCAACTTTATGTAGGAGCTCTTTCGAGGGGCAATCAACCTTTCAAACATTGTTAACAGAGAAGCATTTTCTTAGTGACATAAGGTTTTAAGATCATAATTATCATACTTTCATAGTTTTTTGCCTTTTTTCTCGATTTTTTTTAAATTTCTTTACCATGATAACGCTTCAACGCACACCTCAAGACGGGCTGTTGATTTATTGAGTATAGGTTCGGCAGGTGCACACCCTTTTTTTTTGTTTCCGGGGTGGAAAATCTTCATGGATGTCCGCCGCCCTGGGACGGGCGGCGAGGTCTGTCAGGCTCTTGCTGACTAAAAATCACCCCAGTGTTCCATCTCACACCTACGCCGGCGGTTGCGGGACCGTACGATCCTTCCGCAACCCCCGACTGGTGACGTCAAAGAGGGGCGCGCGTTGAACACTACACGCCGCCAGCTCAAGTCCTGATGTGTTGGCGGTGACAGACGTCCCCGAATTCGTCGCCCCTGGACCCGTTTAGGGGGGCTGGAAGAGGGCGTTGTACGCCCTCCGCCGACGCCCGATGCGCCTACTGCGGGCCGGTTGAGTGGATGAGATCTCCCTCTCCCTTTCCACAGCCTCCTTCTGCGAGACGACCGTTTCGCAGAAGGAAACCACCGCGTCCCAGGACTCTTACGCTGCCGTCGACTCGACTACGGCCGGCAGCGATACGTCAAGGTGCACACCCAATACAAGTAGCACTGCCATGTCGTAAAAAGGTATTGTAAATTATGTCTTCGAGACAATAACGAAATTTTTAGCCATTGTCTTGGTTACAACCATATCGACCCTTTTTTTTTCGGATGGGAAATCATCAAATGACCCCTCCCGCTCTGGGTGGAGCGGAAGGGAGTGTCAGACTCTTACTGACTAAAACCCAGCTACCCATTACTCTCCGCCCGCAGGCCCGCGCCTACGGTGGCCGGGAGTCGTCACGCGGCTCCCGACGCCCGGAGCGTCTCCCACGGTGGCTGGGACGGGAGGCTCTCTCCCTGAGCCATCCCGCCACCTCCTTTGCTAGCATGACTGCTTCGCAGAAGGAGGTGACTGAAGGCAAGGGAAGCGTTACCAGACAAGATCGGAAGATTTTTCCTTTTACACCTTTCCTAAGCCACACATTATTGTGTTCCGACATCCACGCGAACGAAGTCGCGGGCACAGCTAGTTAAAAATAAAGGTTATTGTTTGTAACATATTGTGAACAAGTACTTTTGCGAGTTCACCCCAGTGACATGTAAATATATCAATTTCGACCTGAATAGAATTGATTGATGATGAAAGACCACAATAAACAAAAAAATGTTTTAGGCATATTATTAGCAACTGTGTGTGAACTCAATATTTAATTATCATATTTAACGCTGCCAGTACGTGGTATTTTTCCTAAAGTTATTTTGCATGTAAGAGCACTTCAAGCTACTACAATCTGTCAAATTTATTTAATAAATTTTCAACTTTATCGCTAAAACATAAGGTTCGAAGCTGATTGGGAAAATTTGACAGTTTCGGGTAGCTGGCATGTGTACAAACGAAGATATTGGGACAGCGATTCGAGAGTAGAACCCAAAAAAAATTGACGATAATTTTCTTTTGTTTTAATACGAATAAAATAATAGGAGCTCGTGGCCAAATAATAACAGCTGCACGGGTTTATCACAGGTTAAGCTTCACTTGCCGAGGTCGGTCTGTGGATGGGTGACCATCTATTACATATCGTGACCCCTCCGTGCCTCTGTTTTTCCGGCTGTCATATTTTGTAGATTTTTGACAATCGTTAAGGGTTAAAACTCCCGAAAGTCTGACAGCCAGTTTTACCAAGGGGTATCGTGTTACCCAGTAACTCGGTTGTGGAGATCAGAAAGGTAGTCGCTTCGTGTAAAATACTGGTATTCAGCTGGTTAGACTGGAGGTCAACCCCATCACACTTGGGAAAAGGCAGATGATGATGATGAAGAGGTATAACATTTTTATTACATTTTTATTTATATTAATTTTTAGTTATCACAATCAATCAAATCAATCAAAACGTTTATTTCGGAAAATAATAATAATCCTTAATAATAATAATCTTTTGTTAGTAGCTACCAATACTCTTAAAACTATGTTAGTACACGTATTATAAGTATCTAAAATAAATTAAAAATAAAACAAAACAAAAATTAAATTAGAATTAAAATTAAAATCAAAAAACCACAATCAAAATGAATTATACATTAAAAAATTTCTACAATCAAACTATTTTTTTTTATTTTTTTTAATAACTGTCCCAATTTTCCATACCACGAAAAAAAACTATATTCCTACCTGAAATAAATACTTACTAATAACTAACCAAAAAGTTACAAGTTTGACCTTTAGCCATAAGTGCTGCTAATTGACCTGTTACACAACATGTCCATGTCAACATGCCTTTTGTCCTATTAGCAGCTTTTTCCTTCAGTAATGAATGAACAAGCCGAGAGGAGTGGGCGATGAGTGGGCTGAGGCTGTGTAACTGTGTTATAAATCTGTTGTGTAGAGATGTGGCATTTACGGGTTAAAAAAACCCGTCAAGTGCGAGTCGAACTGGTGATCCGAGGGTACCGTACAAAGTAGGTATGTAAATAGTTTATCACGGGATTAAAAAAAAATAATTATGTAACTACACACTGAAGAGGTCAATGTTTGTGTAGGCAAGTTCAAGTTCACTATTGTCCTGCATTTGATATTATGGCATTGTCCATTGGGGCCTTTCACACTCACTTGTACCACTCGCGAGGTGAGGTCCGACACATCATGACCGCCCGCGGTCTTTAAAACTAGTGGCACATGTGGGTCCGTTAGGTTTGTAGCGAGGGGTTTCGTATTTTTTCCTTTACTTATGCTACATGAACTTGTTTCTTGCCTAATTTCATGATTCTAGGTCAACGAGAATTACGCTATACATTTTCATTCCCTTGAGAGTGTCGAAATTACGTTTTTTGCGGCATAAACGGCAGTATTTTTTTTTACGTTAACTTAGAAGTTTGATTTTTTCACAGCTTCAAGGGACCGTAAACCTGTGTATAACATGGTTTTAATTTCAACTTTATACCTCCACGCGATTCCGAGATAAAGGGTCTTGACAGACAGACGGACGGATGGACAACAAAGTGATTCTATGTGGGTCCCGTTTTTCTTTTTGAGGTACGGAACCCTAAAAAATAATGTAGCGTAACACAAGGTATTTAAACAAGTAAATTATGTTTCTGGTTGCGAATATTTTATATTTATCAATCAATCAACCCTCCAGAGTGACACAAATCGCCGACGTCACCCGAAAATCAGACAAGCTTAAGGGGAACTGGGCTGGAAACGTTTGCCGCATGTCCAACGAGTCATGGGCCAAATCTACCACCGTGTGGGTCCCAGAAAACGTCCGGCGACATCGAGGCAGATCCAGGAGAAGATGGCGGGACGAGCTTGACGCCTACAGACAGGATTGGTCCACACTAGCTCAAGACAGAGAGGAGTGGAAATGAGAAAGGGAGGCTTTTGACTTGCTAGCAGTGGGACAACATAGGGTTAAACCAAAATAAATCAATTAATTCAGTCTATCGCAGTCCACTGCTGGACATAGGCCTCTCCCAGGCTGCGCCACAACACTCTGCTTGCCTCTGCCTTACACCCAGCCTAACCACTTTCTTAAGGTCGTCCGTCCATCTAGCCGAGTGCGTTCCACGCTACGCTTGCCGATACGCGGTCTTTACTACAGGACTTGTCTGCTTCACCGGCCATCGATCCTTGGATAAACATGGCCAACCCACTTGCCACTTCGGTTTCGGGTAAAATACCACTCTACAGGCTGTTATAGAGTTTTGTGGGTTTAAACCTGGGGGGGGGGGGGGGGGGATACTGCATCCGTTGCCTCCACTCTGTATCCGCGCTTTCACACAGTCCAACCATCGTTTCTTTAGTTTTCTCATTCCTATAGCCCTCCACATTCTTACTGAAAACTTTATTCACGAAACGTAAAAGAACCTTCTATTAAAAAAGTCTTATATGTATTATGTATAGGTACACATTTCATGTAGGTAATAAATAAAATACCTCACTATAATCTGAAAGCTTTACCAGTCGCCGTGAAAGGAAGGTGACAGATTGCCGCCATGTTGTCGCCATGTTGTCTTTGTCAACGCTTCCGGGTTCTTACAAAGGTGACAGCTCGGTGGGTAGTCTTCACGCCCGATCTATTTTGTTGCTTTATTTTTACTTTATTGGGGAAGTAGGGTCAACTGATTTGACGCAATTTTGTTGGTTGCTATGGGTCATTCATTCATCTTTTTTTCATTAGTCACTGGTTGTCAAAGGCGATAAAGGAATCTTTTGTCACGTTGTCTTTTGGTCTATAACTTTGATCACCTCTCTGTCTTCCAATGTCATATTTGAGCATAGCATAAACAGCCGATAATAATCTTTCCACTGTTGGGACATAGGCCTCCTGTCTGTGAAAGAGAGCACACGCCGGTTTCCTCACGATGTTTTCCTTCACCGTTTTGAGAGCAGTGGTGATATAAATATTTGCCTGTCTAGGTTTGAACCAACGCCCTGCATTTGTAAGTCGCGACCGCTACCACTGGGTCACCAATGTTCTAGATTTCGACATACCTAATTAAGTTTAATTTATAGAAAACTAGTAGTGCAGCGCCCCGCGGTTTCACCCGCATAAGTGTCGATCCCGTTCGAAAGACACGTGGCGCCATTTATTATCATAATAACGTTATTGTTGTTTTCCTCGGGAACAGCATTTTTTATCGGGATGAAAGGTACCCCATATCCGTTTCTCTACACCTGACAACGTATAATAATGCCAAATTTCAGGATGATCGGTTCAGTGGTTTTATAATATTAGTTAGGATGAAACATTTTGATAATTGTATTTCAAAACTAGTGTTTTTGACCGTGTCTTTTCAGCAGTGGAAAAGTATTTCAAATAATTTCTGCAGAAAACCTCAAACGGCGCAAATATAACAACCTTATTGGGAGCTATATGTTTGAGCCGTTTGGGGTTGAAACACTAGGGCCTTGGGGTCCGAGTGCTCATCAAATATATCGGGACATCGCCAAGCGGTTGGTTGACTCATCACGTGACCAGAGGGCTGGCCTATTTTTAGCCCAAAGAATAAGCATTGCCATCCAACGTGGTAATGCTGCCAGCCTTTTGGGCACTTATGCCATTGACAGCGATGCGGACGAATTTTTTGATGCCCAATGAGCTCCTCTCTTTTTCTTTTCCCTTCTTTTTTTTTATATACTTGTATATACTATATAATATGTATATTTTAGAGTTAAATTGTAAGATAATTAGGTATTAATAAAAACCTAAACATAAATAATTTCTGATAGAAATAATACCTTACAAATTAAATCATACAAACATATTATTACTTATAGAATGATGTCTGATGTAGGTAAAACCTGTTTATGATCAGGCTTACCCTATAAAACAAGCGGGCGTGAAGGCACGAGTGGAAGCCAATAAAATGGAGAATCAATACAAGCTCTATTTAATGAGATTGTCCATCATTAAACACGGTGACGACGGTAATGTGCCGTAAATGGAAACTAACCGACATTTTCACGAAAAAATTTGGTACGATAAAGTTCTTTGGTTAAAATTAATCTGACAATAACTTTATCGGTTTAGGATAGCTTAGTTTAAGGGCTTTATCAAAATGGCGATTTGCGAGCGTGTCTTGCGAGTCGATTTTTTTAACGCGGTTGCCTTTGCTTATCGAGACGATTTTTTTTAACGCGCTCGCTTCCTTTGCTTATCGAACCAATTTTTTCTACGTGCTCGCTGCCTGTCCTTAACGAGAACGCCACGTGTGCGCAACGTGTTAACCGTGTTTGTCTAACGAGAGGTATTGACGTGAGTGTACAAAGATACAAATGAGTGTACAATATTGTGAAACCGCGGACAAATCGTCGCGTAGTCGCAGCTAGCTCGCTTCGCACTAGCGTAGAACACGTTTGTAGCGGTATCTACAACGCCACATGCGAACAATGCGTCATACTGACGTCACGCAAAATCCTGCATCGCGCAAGCAGAGTTTACAGCGCAACTAGCATAGATACAACGGCTCGACATGAATCATCGAGCAGTTGCCCGCCAGACACAACACCCGTCAGGTCGGAGGATCCTCCCTTTTCTATAGAGTATGAGTGAACTTTCAACCTGGACCCCATACCTCTATACGTTCACAAAACTGTTCGCTAGAAACACGCTGGCAAATTGTCAGTGCGATAGCGGTCTTACTGCTTCCGATGCTTAAAATGTACCTAAATAAAAGCGTCGATTTGTGCAATACATATGTGATTGGCTTCTTCTCAAGAGGTTGCGACACACCGCGAGCTGGCGGGCGGACAGGCGGTGAGCGAGCATCGTTTCACCATTTTTATCATGACAAAATATAATTAGGTAGGTATGGCTTTTTAGTCAACTTTCAATAAAGCAAATACCAGAAAATTCCCGAACTCAACCAATATTTATTTATTAAATATCATTCCTTAGCTACGGTAAGTTTGTGCGTGTGAGATTTGTGCCTGTAAATGCACCCATGAAATATAACTACTGCTGTGGTGCAAAATTGTGCTAAACATAGAAACATTCTGGAATCCAAAACTGTTTTCTTGGTTGGCTTGATGGCGGTTTTGAATATTTGTTATTATATTTGTAACTAGTTGCGCCCAACGATTTCACCTGCACAAATCTCGATCCCGTGAGAATATTGGGATAAAAAGATAAATATTCTTTGTCGTGGTCCAGGTCTACCCATGTAGCAACTAAAAAGATCATTCACTAAGTCATTCGAAACAGAATTTAGACGCATCTTCACATAGTATACCAAGTCAAACACTGTAATAACTCACTGGTATCCGGAAAGATTCTGCAAGATAATATTAAGCCAGGAAATCGACTGGTCCGTAATAGATCTGAAACACGTGTACGGCCGGAGTCGAGGTAAAGACGGCATCACATCGGGGACGGCATTATTATTAGAATTAAAGGAAATAGTATCTAATATGTAAGGAAAAAATTTCAATTAGTTAATTGTTAGGTACTGAATTACACCTCTTACAAGAAAATGGAACGAACATTGAACTCAACACTTCCTGGAAGGAAGTAAGAGATGCTTGTTGGAGATTTCAGACTACAAGACAGAAAGAATAAAGAAAGAAAATACATTCATTTAGCACAGACTAAAAGACACACGATACACCAGATAGTCAGATAATAGTCGTACATCAGATAAAAACAAAAATAAAGATAAAAATAAAAAGTGCAAAGTCCGATATAAGAAATGAGCAGGAAAGTGTGCCTCACAGTCTAAATCATGTGAGGACTATAATATTATAGATTAAATAGTCTTTGTGACTGAAATTGTATTTTGAGGGAAGAACCACACACAGATTTGAGTGGAGCTGTCCAGCTAGTGCAAGTATTTGTCGCTAATCGTGAAGCTCAAATCAGAACTTATGGAGCTCAACGAGGCAGGCCTTAAACATAACAGGCGAAATGTGGGGTACATCTGTACCTGACCCTTTGGGGAGTACAGGCGTGATGTTTTGCTATGATCTATGTCTATCTTTCCACAATCACCCACAATACTTATAACATAATGCATTGTATAGATAGGCCAGGCTGTCACGGCCGCGTCCGAATGCGCCGGTCGCGGCTGCATGCAAATCTTTACCTTTGCCTATTCGGACATGACACGGGCTGCTTTGCATACAGACGATCATTGTCTCTTTACTGCTGCACTGTGCTATATGTAATGTATCTTAGTTGGTTTATCAGTTGTGTGGTCCTATTATGAGTAGGCGTCAAAGGTATCTTTGCTATTTGGTGTCATTGTGACGATTTTTTTTCCTTGTTGCCGATATTCCTCCTGTTTTTAGGGTTCCGTACCCAAAGGGTAAAAACGGGACCCTATTACTAAGGCTCCACTGTCCGTCTGTCCGTCTGTCACAAGGCTGTATCTCATGAACCGTGATAGCTAGACAGTTGAAATTTTCACAGATGTTGTATTTCTGTTGACGCTGTAACAACGAATACTATAAACAGAATAAAATAAATATTAATTAGAAGGACTCTCATACAACAAACGTGTTTTTTTTGGCGTTTTTGCCTTGTGGTACGGAACCCTTCGTGTGCGAGTCAGACTCGCACTTGGCCAGTTTTTATGTGAATACGGTCCACAGGGAGTTTTGAATTATCAAGAAGTCGGTCAGTCAGGAAGATGAAGCTTGTTGCTTATTCCAAAGCGTGTCCTGCCTTATTTTATTGTGTTTAGGTATCGATACCTATCACTTCTACAGAGTTTTGCTAGCTCATTTAATTTGACCTTGTACTCGTATGTGGAGTGTATACCGACATTCCACACACAAAGTATGTCAACCCCAACTTAGTTGGGAAACAAACTATAAATTAATAGGAAGGTATTCCAGAAGGGGATACCTCCCGGACATGTTCATGCTCTGTTGCGGTCACTATTATTAATAACCACTTAGCGCTCTTGTGCCCAGGACTAATTGAAAATACATTAACGTAGACCCGGTGAGTTGAAACGCCTTTATTAATATTGCTGACGAACTTTGTTATTTTGGTGCAGCATAAAGCTGGATTCATACTACAGTGTTGTGTCGTGTCGCCTTCTGACGCAGTGTTAGCCAATCAAAACTCGTTGTTATTTGACGTAGTCCTGAACAGATTCATTTGATTGGTGTATCCCGAGTCACGACACAACACGACATAGTAATGTGTCTTTGGCTTAACTAGGAGTATGTTATTTTAAGTTCGCGTGTTAATCGAATTGTGGGGAGAGCCTTGTGTTAAATAGTGGATGACGATGGGCCCAATTGATGTTTACCTAGGTATAGATCGTTTGAACCCAATGGGATTGAACTAATATGTCATACCATACCGTCAGCCACCAGAGGGTACAATAGATATCAAAAAGTACTTACTTTATATGATACATTACATCACACCTCTAGTCCCCGAAGGATAACGCAGACGTACTAGTAGGTACACGCACATTTTGCATCAAGCTATACATTTCCAGTCTAAGCTGACTTCCCATTGTATGAAAACCCTATACAATGCGAGGTCAGCTAAAACTGGAAATATGTCGCGGTGTGTACTTATGCGAAGAATGAAAGAAATAAATAAGTCCGATATAAAGATGATAAACCTAAAAGAGCTGTTGAAAAAGAACTCAATACTGAAGTGATCACTTCATTTGGTGAAGTTCATTGTTTACCACTTCATAAAGATCTATGATAATAAGCAAATACAGTACACTACTTGAACAAAATCAAAGCAAACGTTAATAGTCAACACAATAAGGGTCGTCTATCTAATCTCTAAATGCAACTATTGATTGCATTCGATTTCACGCCAACAATTTGAGACAGACAGCGTCTCCATTTCGTAGCAGAAAGGGTGATTTTCTCAGTAAAGTGTTACTATGATAAGCATTTGACCGTACCTATTATGTATCTGGTGTTATGTATGATAATAATATGTGCATAAATATGACCAAGTTGTGGTGGCCCAGAGTTGCAGAGTTCTGAAACCTGGGACCCAACTTTTTGAACTACAAAGCTGTATATTGTGAGTTTACAGACCACTGACTAAACTTGTAGATCAGTATTAGCTCTGAATTTTAAAGTTGCCAACACATATTATGATAAATCGAAATAAATCTGTCGTGACCTACGTAGTTGTCTACATCATCATCTGCCTGCCTTTTCCCAACTATGTTGGGGTCGGCTTCCAGTCTAACTGGATTCAGCTAAGTACCAGTATTTTACATGGGGCGACTGCCTATCTGACCTCCACAACCCAGTGACTGGTTAATACGATACCCCTTGGTAAGACTAGTTGTCAGACTTTCGGACTTCTGACGACCCGTAACTACTGTCAAAGATCCACAAATGACAGCCAACTGCTTTACATGCTTTCCGAGGCGTAGTTGCCTACATCTTAAATTCACTGACAGACAACGCAAATCCTAAATCACTCGGTCTAGAATCATGAAATTTCGAACAAGTGCGCAAAAAGGAATAAATTTTGAAAATTCATCAAATAGGGGATGAAAGTTTGTCATTTCTGCCGATGTGAAATCCCAGCGGACGCACGGCTTACCTATTATATGCTAACAATTTAGCTGAAGGGTACTAACTCTTCAAACAAACATAAACTATTATTTGTTTGTTTGAACTACTAATCTATGAAACTACCAGTCGGATTAATACTAATATAATACCAATAATAAAGCTGAAGAGTTTGTTGGTTTCTTTAAACGCGGTAATCCCTGAAACTACAAGTCGGGTTTAAAAAATATTTTTGCATTTTATAGCGCAGTTCTTGAGGAAGGTTATATATATTATGTTATTTAATATCACGCAACGGCCCTTAGGCGCAAAGCAAAAAGAAAAAAAGTCAGAAAAACGCTAATCGCAAACGAAGGGTACCGGGGAACAAGAAATTTCACGCGGGCAGAAGTTAGTAGTTCATACAATCCTACATCCTTCATTCTTGCATAATAAATAACATCAATAGCCAAAAGCATACTATCAAAATCATCACTCAGTGCCCAGTAAAGTAATAAACACATACAGAAAATTAAAACAGCCTTCTTAAGCCAGGACCTCAGGTAAAGGTGAGCTGGCTCCAAGTTGTTATTGCAACACAACTTATTTATATTTATCGCACTTGGCACTGAATGCGTGCAATGCGAGATTCTCTCTGGTTCTGCTGATTTAAGTGTGTCATTATCATTATCGTTTACATGTTTTTATTGCTGTGGGCACTTATATGGGAAAGCAATGATTATTTTTGAGATATTTACAATAATATGCCAGCCTATGAGAATTCTCAATGCTGAGACACCGGCCTCCTCTCTGTTTTAGAGAGTGGGCCATAATCTACCACGCGGGCCCTGTGTGGGTAAAGCCGCAATTATATTTAGCCCGCGCCGCGTGTCGCCACGCGTGGGTAAGCTATCGGTTACATACATTTAGTATAGGATTGATTACATTAGCCCCGCCCCGCGTGTCGCCACGCCACGCACTAAATGTATGTAACCGATAGCTTACCCACGCGTGGCGACACGCGGCGCGGGCTAAATATAATTGCGGCTTTAGTGGATGTCACATGTCTTCGATTTTTTTGGTTCTAGGACAGGTTTCTCACGATGTTTCGATCATCAAGTTGCTCAAGGCAAGTTGGCGATTTCAGACTTATATGAACTACTAGCAGTGCCCCGGGGTTTCACCCACATAAGTGTCGATCCCGTGGGAATATCGAGATAAAAACTATTCTATATCCTTCCCCGGGATGCAATCTATGTCTCTGCCAAATTTTATCGAAATCTGTTTAGAGGTTTAGGCGTGAAAAGGTAACATATAGACAGAGTTACTTTCGAATTTATAATATTAGTATGGATATATGTCGTATTAACACATTTATAATATCACTAAGTCCAGTTATCCGCTGTTATCCTAACGATGTTTTCCTTCCATATCCGATGTCTGTAATATCCAAGATAAACTCCGAAAGTATATAATAATTATATGAATTAAAAAAGTCCCATTGATACGGGTAGGTACTTATTTTTAGGAAGTACTACTTAGATTGCATCTGCTATCTAGAAAACAATGTGCTACATTATTATTATTTGTTTTTACATTATAGAAACTGGCACTAGCAGAGACCACCTTCCGTCTTCATCATCAGGGAAGCTATCACACAGGTGTGCTGTACTACGGAAAGAAGGAGAATTAATTTGGAACGCCAAAGACTAAATTGAATAATACTAATGATCAATATTTTTGTAACGCATCTTCTATCACAATCTGAAAGATTCTAAAGGAAATTCCTAATCAATTGCTTGATTTTGTTTGAAAAAACCGTATGCTCGACAACGTAAATAATGCAATGAATGTTATGGAATTGTCAAAATGAAAGACATTGGTGCCGATTCCCTTGTTCACAAACTAAACTAAATTAGACGTGATTAAAAACTTGCCTACTAAAATTACGTCAATTTAGGTGAGGTGCTGATTAATTTGGCAGGACTAAACTAAAATTTATCTTCTGTCCTTTTCTTAATGAAATAGAAAGGAAAAGATGTACTGAACTTAAATTTAGTTTAACAGAATCGGCCCCATTGTCTTTGTAAGTGTGTAACGCAATTACCGCCGCGCCGTTCTGCAAGGGCTTGAATGTAATATTATAAAACTGAGGGAAATATACTCGAAGCACTACACAGCTGGGCTGCTGGTGAGACCGACAGACGAAGCCGAATTCAATTAGCCAAGCCGCCATCCCTCTAGAACGCTTAATGCGGCGGCCGTGTGCAGTTTTTCGTATATACAATACTTATTTGATTTCAAGAATTTACATTTTCCTTAGGTTAAGCTAGGCTTGCCGCAATTGTTGCGGAAGGATCCCCGGCGAAGTTGTGAGATGGAACACCGGGGAGGTTTTTAGCCAGTAAGAGACTGACAGACCCCGCCGCCCGCCCTAGGGCGGCGAACTTCCAAGCGGATTTCCCACACCGGAAACAAAAAAAATTGTGCTTTCCGCAGTTGGTTCGTGGATGTGTAACCATCCATTACGTATCGAGACCCCTCCGTACCTCGGAAAACACGTTAAGCCTTTGGTCCTTCGTAGATCTTTGACAGTCGTAACGGTCTATTCTCATCTTACTTGATCAGCTTATTATTAATTCCAAGTTCTCCCATATCTACCGAAAACACATTTTTCTTTTATTAGTATAATTTTAAGCCCCTGCGTCTATTCTCTATTCAATCTGATTTAATTTAATAGATCTGTCTTAACTTCAATGAATAAAATTCCATTTATTTAGGCGTCTAGACTTTTGGCTATCTTGTTTAATACGCAATAACAAAGCTGAAAAAAGTTCCCAAGTTTTGTCCCTATGTAAATTCAATATTGGCAAGAATTTTTAGCCCAAAGAATAAGCATTGCCATCCAACGTGGTAATGCTGCCAGCCTTTTGGGCACTTATGCCATTGACAGCGATGCGGACGAATTTTTTCATGCCCAATGAGCTCCTCTCTTTTTCTTTTCCCTTCTTTTTTTATATACTTGTATATACTATATAATATGTATATTTTAGAGTTAAATTGTAAGATAATTAGGTATTAATAAAAATAAATGATTAAAAGTTCCGCGTATAAAATGATTAAAAGCACGTCAACGGCACGTTTAAAAAACGTGGCGTGCACAGGCCCTTAGAGCAATGGTGGTGCAGTGGTATCGGCCTCGACTTATAAGCTGTAGTGCATGAGTTCGAACTCAGGCAGGCACTATACTTTGTGTATCGGGAGGAACACATCGTGAGGAAACCGGCATGTCCTAGAACCAAAAATTCGAAGACATGTGACATCTACCAACCCGCACGGGGCCCGCGTGGTGGATTACAGCCCACTAGTGGGACCCAGGCCTTCCCTCTGTAAGAGAGAACGTTATAGTCTGATTATGCATGTTATGCATACTTTTCTCTCATTCTCTCTCCCTTTCATCTTTATTACACTTAATATTGTTCAGTTCATTTTCAGCTTTTAATTTACTAAAACTTATTTATAACTAGGAGCGCCCCGCGGGTTCACCCGTATAAGTGTCGATTCCGTGGGAATTTCGAGATTAAAACTATCCTATGTCCTTTCATAAATAATTTATTTATTTATTAAAAAAAATAATTTAGATTGTTGTGATTGATAGTTTGTTACGCAATTTATTAGGGTCCAAAAAAAAAGAGGTCATCCACCCACGCCGGTAGCGAGTACTACGCATCTGACCTTTCTAAAGATCATTAACAATAAGGTCACAATATTACGTCGTTCTATAGAGAAGACAATAATTATTGTAGTAAATTTTTTTTTAAAAACAATCGACATTTTCAGGGTGATACATTCTATTTCCAGTGTCATAACTTTTAGCATCTCACGAACGTTTTGAATGTGGTCACGTCCAATATCGTATACCACTGTCATTCGTGCATGAGTTAAGTTGACGTTGGAGACGTGATGTGGCGAAAAACTTTCGGTCGTCCTTGGGGTAGCCCTTTTTAGGGTTCCGTACCCAATGGGTAAAAACAGGACCCTATTACTAAGACTCCACTGTCCGTCTGCCATAGCTAGACAGTCGAAATTTTCACAGATGATGTATTTCTGTTGCTGCTATCACAACAAATACTAAAAACAGAATAAAATAAATATTTATCCATAAAACAAACGTGTTTTTTTCGACGTTTTTGCCTTGTGGTACGGAACCCTTCGTGTGCGCCGACTCGCACTTGGTCAGTTTTTATTTAGGCTTCAGGTGTCTGCGCTGGGTATGGGAAATGTCTTTCGCTGGTATTAAAGTTTTGATACTTGGTAAAAAAAATTAAATACGATTACATTTAACTATTGTTTCAACTTCTGTATAAAAGGCTACTCTCTGAAGATCTATGAAGTAGATATTCTATGAAGATCTGATGATTATATCTTTGAAGATCAGATGCGGGCTAATTGCGTAACACACTAACACTAGGAATGGCTTTCATTTTGATGGTAGACAATTTTTTCAAACGTAATTATGAAGCAATGGATAAGCAATGTCCTTCAAAATGATTTGGATTGTGATTGATAGTGTGTTACGCAATTAGGGTGCCAGTCATTATATTATTGTTGTTTTTTGTCATAATATAAGCCAAACTAGCGATCAAAACATTATCTCTTTTCTAAATTCCCAGGAATTGAAAAGGTGGCCTCTCATAGAAACAGTTTCTCTTTGAATTCTTCAAGTGTTTACGTCGCTTTTGTACGAAACACTTGAGATTAGATAAAGGTTTCATTATACTATTTTATGATTGACATGCTTGTTGTACTTGACAGATCGGTTTCCGTGTTCTACATCACGCTATGTTTGAGCATTAAAATATTCCACGTAGATTTTATAGAAAAATTGAGAATAATTGATGTCCTTGGTGGTAAGGTAGTTTTACAAGAGGCCTCTGATTGGGTTGTATAAGCAAAAAATGTTTATAAATTGTGTAACTTTTGCCTTAAAAATAATATTTTGCATAATGTAGGTATTTTTTCATAATAAAAATGAAAAAAGGATTCAAAATTACTATACCTTTGGTCTGTAGTTATCAACTAACGTGGATACAACAAGTGGTTTACAAGGGACTATTCTACGGC
This sequence comes from Oligia latruncula, assembly GCA_948474745.1. Classification (NCBI taxonomy): domain Eukaryota; kingdom Metazoa; phylum Arthropoda; class Insecta; order Lepidoptera; family Noctuidae; genus Oligia; species Oligia latruncula. Next base: position 1,067,710 of record OX419705.1, read on the forward strand.
CGTTCTTGTTTCTTATTGATACAAATGACTAACATTATCTCCTAAGAGATAAAAGCGTAGTATTGTTGTTTGCAAACGATAGTCACTTCAATTTGAAATTAGTCGACCACAGACTACGTCTATTGACGTTTTAGTTTAAATTGAACCGATGTAAAGGTTTTTCTTTTGAAGTAGTGCACTAGTTTTACGCAAAAAACTTGAAGATGACAATGTGATTTTCTACAAAAATCTTATAGACGTAACGAGCAGTTGCATTGATATCTTGGTTTAACATAACAATATCATGGCTGTATTTCATAAAAAGATAGGCTGAGATCTTTGTTTAGTTATTACGCTATGTTTTTGGATTTCTTTCGCATTTAAAACATAGGATAGATGAGTTTTAACGAAGACACATCCAGAATATTAAATCTTACGTGTCTCCAAACTAAAGTTAAGCATGGCTTGTATAAAGTTGTTCCCACGGAAAAGTTTTCTTATTTCCTCTCGAAAGCTTTGGACACACAGTAGTTCACACTATGTCTATAAAATATACGATCCAGCTTGGTAAGTTTGCGTTTGGCTAATATTATGTACAGTCGACAAAACAGATAAGTATGCAGGATCGTCGGATATAGTTGAAGTTTAGTAAGAAACCGATGGGTGTGGTCGACTGAAATTCAATTTGATAAATGAGCTGTTTGTTTTCTATAAACAAAATAAAATTTTATTCGAAAACATCCATCGGTTTCTTACTAAACTTCAACTATATCCGACGATCCAGCATACTTATCTATTTTGCTGATTGTACCTAGCTAGGAAGAAGACTATTTGAAACAGTTTAATTTTTAAAAAAAGCATAGTACTAATGTGGTTGATGGTTTCTTTTATCATCATATTATGTTTTTTTTTAATAAGAAGTATAATATAAAGATGAATTTTCAATAATTAGTTACTCAATCTTTTTGCGATTCTAACAAGATCGCCTTTAATTGCAACATTCTAGTTTTTCAGTCTGTCTAATTTATCTCTGTCCAACCAGTCGCTAGTCGGAGCGATTACTTCATTAACTTAATTCATGTCTTATAAAGAATCCATTAATAACTCAATCTTCTTTTATGAAACAAAAGTAATTACACTTTCATTGTCACTAGTTTTTATACTACTTCATTACGCAAAGTATTCTTTGTAGCAATTTCCTTGAGCGCTGAGATGGATTTAACGCCATCTGGGGGAAGAAATTGACTTTATTATTAAGAACAGTGCGCTGCAGTATCTTTATAGTACCAGCTGTACTTGACTTTGTTGAAAAATATCTAGTATAAGTTACAGTTGTTGCCAAATAAATGATTTACGATGTTCTACTTGAACTAAGTCGCTATTTCGGAGCTATGTTTTGGATTACGTAAACTGTCACATAACGAAATGCAGCCATAGCTAAGCTATTCTGTCTTCTTTTATTATCTCCAAAATCGAAGTAGGGACTTTATCATGCACTAGTGACCAGCTTTACGAGTTGACAAAACATTGAAATATCTTTATCATACTTAGTTTAACAGGAATACATAATACACATAAACTTTCCGGAACAAATTGTTTAAATTATGATAAAAACCGTATCAAAATACACACATCAAAAGTGTCTAGGGATCAAGCATTTTTATGCGGATTTCTTGAGATTGAGATGTGGCTTTGTAATAAATTCATGATTTTATAAATTTATATGGATCCTTTTTGGTGCATTTCATAATTTGAATCAGGAACTGTGAATCAAATTCGAGTAAAAGATGAAAATCAGCTGTCAATATTTTCCCTATAAAAACATACAACGCATTGAAGACATTATTAGTGCTACTGTTTCCCTACTACTGATTAAAACCAACGTTATTATGGAGCGGCGACGTCATTTAAGCAGGGAAGAAATGCTCAGAGCCGTGGGAATGATAGAAGCTGGTTCCCGGCAACGTACTGTGGCTTTAGCTCTGAATACAAGTCAGAGTGTTATCAGTCGACTTTGGACACGTTACCGAAGCACTGGTACCGTGGCTGAGCGCCATGGAGGACGGTATCGCTGCACCACACGGAGACAAGACCGATACATTCAAATCTTAACTCGAAGAGCTCCAACAATAACCGCCATGATGTTAGCCGTGAGGCTTCATCACTCTCCAGGGAACTTAATTAGCGACCAAACAGTCAGAAACCGCTTGCATGAAGTGAACCTTCATTCCCGAAGACCGCTACGGGTACCACCTATAGCAATGCACAATCGTAGGATTCGATATCAATGGGCTCTTAAACACAGAAATTGGGCAGAAGAACAATGGCGTTTCGTGTGCTTTTCTGATGAGTCTCGTTTTGGTATGAGACCGGATACAAGACGTATACGACACTGGAGAACCCCTGGACGCCAACAGCGATTAAAATCCTGCCAGGAAGTCCATCCTTATAGTGGTGGAACCATCATGGTATGGGCGGGTATTTGGATCGGCGGAAGAACTGAGTTGATTTGGATCAGAGGCAACCTCAACGCTCAAATTTATGCTGAGACGATTGTATCAGACGTCATCGTTCCTCTACAAGTGCAAATCGGTCCCTTATTTCAGTTAATGCATGATAATGCACGACCGCACACCGCAAGAGTTGTAAGACAGACTCTCGCCGCAGCTAACATCAATGTCCTGCCCTGGCCTGCTCAGTCGCCAGACTTGAACCCGATTGAGCATGCATGGGATATGCTACAGAGAAGAGCTCTGCCGAATATGGAGGGTATCCAGTCGCAAGAAGACCTTTTTTTGTTGTTGCAACGAACATGGGCGGCCATTCCACAGCGTGATTTGGATGAACTCATTTTGAGTATGCCAAACCGATGTTCTTGTGTTGTTAGTGTTCGCGGTAGAAACACGGATTATTAATTGTTTAAGTTACCCAATAAAATTTTAAAGAAAACTGTTATTTCAGTCTTTTTTTCGAACTTTTGTGTTAGTGGTTCAAATGTCAAAAATCCCTTTATTAGGAAAATGGCAAATTTCTTTATTAATGCAAAGGTGACTTGGTTTATCGTTACTGTGACAAACGAAAACACTTTATTTGATGAATCCTTAAAGAAAATTTTAATTAATATCAATCAGGAGAAAAGTTATTGCAAAAATATATGTTTTTTATCACTTTTGATGTGTGTATGTTGCAGAATTTAAAAGAACAATGCGTTCACGCAGACAGAACACAAAAATACTTTAAGTTACAATACGTAAATCTTGAAAAATCTGTCACACAACTGAAGATTACAGATCTGTTGATAACGTATCCCTCTAAATAAAATACACAAACCTGTACAAGTACATCCATAAGGATTAGAACGAAGACTTTGACGTCCCTCACATCAAATTATGCAAGTCTTATTAAGGTAATCTTGAACAATAACCTACTTACGGTACTTAAAGTAAAGTGTGTCACAGTATTTCTCATTTCAGTTCAAAAGCTAACGCTTGGAATGTGACCTACTTGTATGCCATCTTCTTTCATTAATTTATTGTCGTAGACGATGTCTTAGGCTTTTTATTTTCTTTCATATAGGTTTGAACCGTTTTATTGCTGCTTATTGAGGACCAAAGTATTTAATGTTAGTAATTTTCCTTGCAGGATTATTGTTACTATTTGAATATTCTTCTATGTTAAGTGTAAACTATTTTGAGAAGTGGTGACCCAGTGGTAACGTCCCCGACTTACGAGTTGTACGTCGTGGGTTCGAATCCAGGCAGGCGCTTCCCTTTGTGTAAATCATTTCATCACCACTGATCTCAAAAACGGTAAAGGATAACATCGTGAGGAAACTGGCATGTCCTAGAATCAAAAATTGAAAGACATGTAACATCTATCAACCCGCACTAGGCCCGCGTGGTAGATTACAGCCCACTCCCTCTCGAAGAGAGGTAGCCTGTGCTCCAGTAGTGGGAACATTATAATCTAATAATGCTGAAACTATTTTTTACAAATAACCTATTATGTACCATCTTGCTATATGATTGATTGATTTTCAAATTATACAGTTGACTCTGAATATCTATTCTTACATTCACACACTATCCATATATCTCCGCCGTATTTACAAAGTGTAACAAATCTATAGAAAGTATATCAGTAAAACGTCGAACGTTCACAGTACACATTCTTCAATAGCAATCGTAGTAAAACAAATAACTACTGCAGTTACATTTAAATAATTGTCTGCTTTCCGCTTATCTTTAGCAAATAAACCGTGCAACGCGTGCTTACATGCTTATACTGGTCTATATGTAATACGCTTACCTACATGTGTCGGTGTTATTTGCACACGCACCTTCATTCATGTTTGTCCTTATAACTGCTGTATCATTGATAGCTTACTTATCTGAGATCTTCATCTCGATAAGATTCCAAGTTTTATGCAACTGATGTCTTTTCCTTGACTTTTGCGAATATATTGTTGCTTATATATTCGTCATTCCTACATGCATTTGGTGAAATCTCGTGACTTTTGGAACGCTCATGATTAATCTCCTGCACTTATACCCAAATTTATTTGTGATCGGCACAACATGTCTTTTCTTCCATACCTTCATTTCTTCTTTGTCTTTTTCGTTTCTTTTCTTTTCCTTCTAACCATATCATCATTCACACAGTCCATCCATCGTTTCTAATGGAGTGATTTTTGCTAAAAGGATTATGATTGCAAGATATTAACAGATTTCCTATTCATGGTACTAATGTGTTTTTTTGTTGGAACATGATTAATTTAGTTCAATATCCAAAACCATGATAACTCTAAAGACCTTTCAGAAAACATGTCCGAACCTTGTTATAAACAACATAACATAACGCTTGTTTCTACATAAGAAGGGTTAGGCAGAGCTATAAGTGTTAGTGTTATAAACAAGTTCACCATTATCATCATCATATTTATAACTGAAATACCTCTACTGCTGGACATAGGCCTCACCCTGTCATCGCCAAAACATCTCATCTTGTGATACCTTCACCCAGCGACTTCCCATGACCTTGACCGGGTCATACGTTCAATCTAAATAATAATAATATCAATGGCTCTAATACACAAGAGAGCAACATTTAAGTAAATCGATATTATTGTAAGTAGTACTTAGAAATTCCTTAATTTAGAAGTTTTGAGATTGGTTTTTGACCTGTCAGAACAAATATCTAGAAATTGCAAACACTCAAAAGTCTTTAGGAATTTCACCGCTGAAGTATTCAAAGTGGTTTGAAGAGATAAAGTTGTTTAATAGCAATATTCTAATTAAATATTATAGAGATGGATCATTCAATTTGAATTTCTAGTTACATTTATTTATGCTGATATAAAATTGCAGAGTCAGATCTGACAATCGGAGAATGAACAACTTTTCTGTGCCGCAGCTCCGAATGTGGAAATTTTTAATAATCCGAGTTGAATAGAATGTCCTTTCCCACGTAAAAAGTTACCGCCCTGACAGAAATTCTGAAAAATAATTTAATTATTTTTTACTAGCAACGCCCCGCGGTTTCACCCGCATAAGTTTGGATCTCGTGGGGATAAAAACTATCCTACATAAATATGTCCTTTCCCGGAACTCAAACTGTCTCTATACCCATCTAAATCGGTTCAGCGGTTTAAGCGCGAAGAGGTAACAGACAGACAGACACACTTTCGCATTTATAATATCGGTATGGATGTTACTAGCCTGTATTGAAGTTTTCATTCTGAGTTCTGACCCACTACGTTGGCTTGAAGTGAAAATAATTGATCTGCATCTGTTCTCGCCAACCAGTCTTGAGCAAGCGTGGTGATCAATGCCCGTGCCAACTCTGAATGAGAAGAGGCGTTTGCCCAGCAGTGGGACAATAATGGGCTGGTATTATATAATGCCATATAATGGCCCAGTAGAAATGGCCGCGAGTAACGACTTGTAAGTCGTAGGTTCGAACCTACACAGGCGCTTTACTTTGTGAAAATTATTTCATCACCACTGCTCTCAAAACGTCGAAGGAAAACATCGTGAGGAAACTGGCATGTCCTAGAACAAAAAATTCGAAGATATGTGCCATCTACCAAACTGCACTGGACTACGGACCCCCACCCCCTCTCGAAGAACGGAGGCCTGTGTCCCAACAGTGGGAACATTCTAGGCTGAATATTTAATAATATTATTTATTTTAACCTAAAGCCTACCCTCTACACTTTGCTCAAACTAAATTACCAAATAAACCTGCAAATGCTTTTAGAAAGAAATCTGATATTGTATTTAGTTCTGAAGCTGTCAATTCGTCAGCTGAAAGTTAGAGAGGTAGTGAATGTTCGCACGTCAGACTGTCAGCCGCGACTGACCGACCTGCAACTGGGTACCTGACCTCACTGAACTTGCTGGTAATTCTTTATCATTGGTTCTGAAGCTGTCAATTTGTCAGCTGAAAGTTAGAGAGGTCGTGAATGTTCGCACGTCAGACTGTCAGCCGCGACTGACCGACCTGCAACTGGGTACCTGACCTCACTGAACTTGCTGGTAATTCTTTATCATTGGTTCTGAAGCTGTCAATTTGTCAGCTGAAAGTTAGAGAGTTCGTGAATGTTCGCACGTCAGACTGTCAGCCGCGACTGACCGACCTGCAACTGGGTACCTGACCTCACTGAACTTGCTGGTAATTCTTTATCATTGGTTCTGAAGCTGTCAATTTGTCAGCTGAAAGTTAGAGAGGTCGTGAATGTTCGCACGTCAGACTGTCAGCCGCGACTGACCGACCTGCAACTGGTTGACTGACCTCACTGAACTTGCTGGTAGTTCTCTATCATTAGTTCTAAAACTGTCAATTCGTGAGCTGAAAGTTAGAGAGGTCGTGAATGTTCGCACGTCAGACTGTCAGCCGCGACTGACCGACCTGCAACTGGGTGACTGACCTCACTGAACCTGCTGGTAGACCTTTATCATTTACTAACTTCACTTCTGCATAAGTTTTGTTTGTTATTTCCAGCTTGAATACGAGTGTTAACGGAACATGTTGTGAACGGTGTATTACGTCTGATCATTGGCACTTTGCTCTAGACGACCGACGTCACCGAATTGTCTGTTAGCAATCAGTGACGTCAGCCCCCAAAGCTCCCTATTACGAGTTTTAGAATGGATTAAAATATTGGCATCCTTACTTCTATGTTGCATAAGAGATCAGGGAAAACTTTCATCGTCATCTTTTAAGTGTTTATCAAATTTTATTTTAGGTAGCCCCAAAATAATGTAGCTGAATGTAGTTTTATCATCACGATTCACAATTATTACAGCCTAGATTAGATTAAGTAGGTGTAGGATAGTAGCCGATAAGTAATTATCACCTAGCCATTATAATGGGGCTTACTATCGAACCAATTGGCATGACCAAAAACTGTGCTAATGCTAAGTTTGTTATTTAGCATTAGCACAGTTTTTGGGCAGTCCCATAAAAATCCAATTGACATAACATCACGCCTGTAATTCCCCAAGGGTTACGCAGAGGAGTACTAATAGTACACCTAAATTTCGCCATGTGATAGGGGGCGAGCCCATTGCCATCAACCGGGCGTAAATCCAGACTCCGGGCTGCTACTGAAAAATTCCAGATGTAAAAACCCAATACCTAACACTTTGACCAAACTGGGAATAGAACCCAGGACCTCATAACGGAGACAGTCTAAAATCCAATTATCATCATCATACAACCTTCCATCCATATAATAGTCTACAAAAAAAAAACAGTGGCACTCCGGGAGTGCCTAGAGAAGTAAAAACTTGAACAATTACGTGTATTTTTTTTATCGTCTTATAAACAAAACACGCACGGTGTCGGTTACGGTAACAGTGTCGCGAGTTCAATGGTTTTTTCCCATCTCAAAAAATGCCGAACGCGCCTAAAGAAGTTTTCACTTCAACAATTTCACACATCTATATCCGATGGTGTCATTAACAACGGAAAATTTAGATAGCTCACAGTGGAATGACACAATCTTCGAGATTATATTAACAGATTCACGTTTCCGTGTTGAGGAGGATAAGAAAAGATATCAATTATGAGCCGACACGGAGGAAGAGGTATTATCTCGATCATAGACGCCGTTGCATAGGCTTTGTTGTGTTTATAGGGGGTAATTGGAACTTTATATGGGGTAAGATGATTTAATAATTAAAGTTGTTTTGTTGAGCTGTTCGATTGCAGTTATGTTTTCCCGTGTTGATTGATTAGCTAAGTACCTACTTAACGTGTGTATCTAACAGCCTACTTTTGAGTTTTGTTTCTGCACAATTTAGTTAGATCTTCAATAATTATGCTTGCAAACAATCACGATTTTGTGCAATTCAACATTCCACGATAAAGATGAATGAGACATATTATGTTATGTATCATTCCACGATAAAGATGAATTGCACAATATCGAGGAAACTTCCTCTTACTGTCATACTGAAGACTTCTTTATGTGACTAGATTATCTTAGACACATTTACTTTTTTTTTCATGACTAAGACAGTCATGGAGGAGAACAGTGCAGTTCGTAACGACCGCAACTTATGGAGTTGTAAGTCGTAGGTTCGAACCCTGACAGGCGCTTTATTTTGTGTCCAGACGCCGCCTCAAATTTTCCTAATCAACTTTGAACCATAATTCTTTAGACATAAAGTTGAAAATTTATTGTACGACTGTAGTAGCTTGATGTGCTGGCGTCTGTACATTTATTTCATCACAACTGCTCTCAAAACAGTGAAGGGAAATATCGTGAGGAAACCGGCATGTCTTCGAAGGTATATGTGACATCCACCAACCCGCACTGGGCCCGCGTGGTGGATTATGGTCCACTCCCTCTCATAAACAGGAGGCCTGTGTCCCAGCAGTGGGAACATGCATGAGGTTAGACAAACCTTTTAATAATTTGGCCTACTCTCTTATCTTTGCAAAATCACCAACAAATCAAGATAGTCCAGTTTGTTGACTCGATCTTTCCTCCATGAGTACCAACAGCGTGAAGGATATCCTCCACTAATCCGGAAAGAAATGTATAAGGCTTTATCAGGCTACATAGGGCTGTATCAGACGCTTATCTTCCCGCCCGAGTTGTAAGAGTCAATGGACGGGAATAAGTTATTGGGTGGAGCTCAGAGAGTTATGCTGAAACAAGGGCCCTGCCGCGGCGACGTGCTCTTATTAAAGTAAATACTTTGATGTTCTGGAGGGGTTGACTGTTAAAAGGTCTAGAAACAGAAATTTTAAGGGCACAAAATAAATAGGTATCTACAATAATCTATAGCTTTAAACTTACGCCTTCTTCCCACGGGGGTAAGCAGAACCTAGGTACAGTACGTCACCTGCTACGATCATTACTTAATCCTTTAGCTTCGTCTACGTCATACACGCACGCCGGTAGCAAGTACTACGTATGTACTTGACCTTTCTTAAGAACATCACTAATCACCTACATCTCTTAGGTAATCTATATCTCTACCTAATATGACACAACGTCATTCACTGACACAACGCACAGACTGCGCCACTGGGTCGAGAAGCACGAAACTTTGCACAGGAGTTCTATATACAGGGTTATTGGTAAAACATTAACAACCTCTGAAGAGGCCATTGTACTCATCATTATGAACAACTTTTACTAGGTATAGGTCCAAACCTGAAATCGCGAAAAAAAATCAGCTGTTCCCTACATTTTGACGAGTTATACGAACACAAATGTAGGGAACAGCTGATTTCTTTTTCGCAATTTCAGGTCAGGTTAGAGCATACATACATACATACCGGTCAAAATCATAACCCTCCTTTTTGCTTCGCCGTAGTCGGGTAATAAATAAATTCTAAAGTGTTAACATAATATGTAGTTCAGACTTTATTTTAATATAACTACGTAACTATTGATGTTGATTTTATTACCCTTACAGCATTTCGAACTACTTCCAACTGAATAAAATTCCTTTACATGTAACAATACGTTTGAGTAGGGTAGTAGACAGACAACGCATGGCAGCCTATACTACAAATCTTGTCAGCCCTGATTGGATCTGCATGAATCTGAACGTACCGTACAATCGGATTACATACCGAGTTGCGACTTGCGACCAACCATGCGATTTCAGAACAGTACCTATAGAATTGATAGTAGGTATAAAATAGTAGGGGCTCGTGGTTAAATACTAATAAGCCGGACGGGTCTTCAAGATTAAGCAACGCTTGCCCAGGTCGATCCGAGGATGGGTGACCATCCATTACATATCGGAAGTGCTGAAGGGCGGGCGTTTTGGGGGACTTTCTTATGTAATTTTGACGTTCGAAATGTGCTCATTCTCAGCCTAATTTGAATAAATGACTTTTGATTTTTTGATTTCTTGCCCATAAATTATTTATCGGGTAGTAGAGCATGTCTTCGATACATAATAATAATTATCATAAAAGGGACATCATGTCACTTAACTAACATACTTTAACTTAAAATGTTCCAACTAAGTATACAAATCCAGCAATATATTATCTCTTCAAGAAGGTCACAATATCTTAGACTTATCAGTTATCGTTTTATCATTCCGAGATGATATATTTTCTGAATCACGAAGATCACAGTAAAGAGATAACATTGAAAACGCGGCACTTTATTGACAAATACCTTTTCATTCTCTTATCTCATGGATTTAGGAGCGGTAAATATTATCACGAAGTAGATGACAACAATACGACGACGATGATACATCGCTGCTGTATGTTTAATATTATCAATTGATGTAAATTGTTTGTAATTCCCATTCCCATTTTTATTATTCCCTTTTTTTTCTTTTTTTTTTGCCGCAAGTCTGACAACCAGTCTTACCAAGGGGTATCGTGTTATCCAGTTACTGTATTCAAAGTCATTTATTCAAATTAGACTGAGAATCAGCACTTTTCAAACGCCATAATTAAATAAGAGAATCCCCCAAAACGCCCATCAATGACCACTACCTGTGCTTTCGCTGTTGTAGAGGTCAGTCGCTGAATGAAAAAAATGGTATCCAGCTGCCTCCAGTTATACTGGAAACCGACCCTAAAGGCTGGCGCAGAATGGGGCGGGCCACTATCAACGCAACACACGCATTGATAAAATCCTCATCAATCATCACATTCGTACAAAATCTATAAACAAATGCACACTGTAGGCACCACACTTTTTTGTTTGAAAATCCGTTGTGCTGCGGTCTGTTTGTACACTAGGCTTTACAATGCAACTTAATTATAAATTGTGATGGGTGTTCCCTATTATATCTTAAAACAAGTATACAGTATACTATAGTATAGCACCATAAACGGGATTTGACAGAATACTATCATCTGCACAATCCCACGAGAATCAGAAACTATTCAGGTTAAGTTACCCTAATAGATGCTCCATTTTCACTTTATTCAAAGGTAAGGTAGGTAAGTTTTGTTCTAAATAACTTACGAAAACCCGCAGACAAGCAATACAATAAATTCACTTTTATAATAATAAAACTTCTATTCCCTAAAGTTTCCCCCACCGGCACCGCGCACCGAGACATGATTTATACTGTGAGGGAAAAACTCAAAAGTTACAAAAATATTACTTAACCTTTTCCTCATATTATCATGAATGTCGGAGCAATTGTTTTTAGTATTTTAGCTCGGTTTTAGCAGGTTGGTGGTCTGCTTAGTATAGTGTGCACTAAAACTATACTCAACTTGTGAACTTGTGAATCATAAAAAGGATGTATTAGGTATGTTGAAACTGTGTGTACGTCCCTTTCCCTAAAGGTTCATTAGAAAACCAGCGTCAGACAACATCTGTCCGGCATTAATGCTGAAATGAACCCTTTTGATGCAGCCGTGAGGCACACACTATTGTTGTTCAAACACAATTTTTATTTTGTTAATTTTGTATTTTGTGTTTCACGAACGGTGTCCAAATAAACTTTTTTCTTTCTTTCTTTCAATCAATTTGGTAATGCTAAAATGGTCCTAACCTTTTATTTTTTTTTGCAAATTGGGCCATCTCTTGACCTCGATCTCGCCTGATGGAAAGCGATGGATGAGGTTTATGACGAACGAGCAAGCCCAGAAGATGCCTATTCACTCTTGCTTTGAAGGCTTACGGGTTATACGTGAAAGTGAATACAGACGTTGGTAGAGAGTTCCACACTACGGCTGTGCGCATAATAAATGTGCAGAAAAACCGCTGAGTACGAGTAGTCGGTATATCGAAGATGGTACCCTGCAGGGCATCTGGTAGTCCGGTAGTGAAAGGGAGATAGTGGGATCAGGTCGTGGAGCTCCTGCGCACACTCTCTGAAGAAGACCGACAGGCAAGCAACAATACGCCCATGACAAGCAACAATACCAGGCTGTGAAGCCTAGCCCCCAGCGCCTCAACGCCTATGAGCTTTTTTGCTCTACGTTCTACCGAGTCAAGTGCAGCGAGCGAAATGGTGCGATACTACTTACTCCAATATAGGTACATATGGGTAATATTAAAAGAACTGTCACTATCTTCGCTACCACACCGCCAAACTGGTCCACTGATAATTATCTTCACAATGACATGAGCCATTCCAATATCTCATCTCGATCTAAAAGACTTAATATGTTATGAGAATTTACCATAGATCCTGACTAATATTATAAATGTGACGGTAAGTTTGTTTGTTACCTTTTCACGCCTAAACCCCTGAACAGATCATCCTGAAATTTTGCATATACATTGTCAGGTGTACAGAAACGGACATATAAGGTACGCTACATCCCGAAAAAAATTGCTGAACCCGAGGAAAACAACTATAACGTTATAATGATAATAGATGGCGCCACGTGTCTTTCGAATCAAAAACAGGACAACGTCTGTGGGGTCAGCTAGTATATAGTAAACTCACGACTTCTTCCCACGGGGCTAGGCAAAATCTACAGAACGTCACCTGCTACGATCCTTACACATTAGCTTCGTTTACGTTCATACATACAACAACATCAACAATAAGGTCACTATTACGTTAATATAGGGCAAAATTTAACAAAAACTAATAACAGTTAAGTGTGATAATATTTTATTTATAACGTCATTTGTACTGACGAACTTCTATTTGGTATTTGATCAAGGCTTTTTCCTCAAACATGTACTGTAAAGGTTATTATTATTATTGCCTAAACCCAGTAATAATATGTATATATTTCATATTTAGAGTCCATTAGTAAGTATAATGTAATTTTTAAGGGAACAACTTTATGAGGCCCCAAATTTTCCTCATTAGGCTTTCTCTAATCAGCTTAGTACACTGCTGTAAATATATAATTCCTGTATCCCTGTTTTAATTTTTTGTGAAACGTAAAGCGGCGTTTTACTTTTACCGAGAGCCTGTAATGTTATTTTCTATGTAATTTTGTTATGAGGAAATGACTCAATGGGCTTAAACTTGAGTGTTTTCCTCAAACATAGTAGGTAGGTATGGCGTTTATCATCTTAATTCACTCCCGGTCGCAATTCGTCTAATAAATGGACAAAAATTAACTCATTTGTTCTTATTTCTAAAAGTCCTCTCAGTATGTCAACAAAACAATATTATGTTGTGACAATCAAGATTTATTTTTCTGTGGCGGTAAACAAAGACTGGGAACGCTTTTGCCTGAAGTGGGCCATACATCATTTTAGCTGTGAGAGGTGTTCCAGATTTCTACAGTATTTTGCAGAAAATAGTAGCACTGTCTTCGTATTTAGTTACGTTACATGGCAGTATTAAAAGTAATAGTAATTTATTTTCAAAACTTCAGTACCTACATGTTACATCAATGAGGTCTCGACTCACGACCACTAAAGTAGGACACCTGTATGACAGGGGTCGAGGACTCTCCAGTAAGGAATAAAGAAACTAGACTTAAAAAAAAATTGCAAATGGGTTAATTAAAATTGTATGAGTTCACAATATGCTCTTCAATACTCTTGCTCAGTCCACATAATATAAAACAGAAATTTAAAACCTCCTAGCAAAAATGGTCGCTTATTCTTGACGTAAAGGGAAACTCCCTTGGCTTCCCTTGCCCGTATAGAAACCTAAAGGCTGGGAATCCCACCAAAAACACTAACAGTTACAGTTTCCTTATTTCAAAAACCCTATCACTAATACGCCATGTCTCATGTCGTCAATAATAACAACATAAGACACGACGTAATATTTGAACACAATAACCATGTGTACGATAACCAATTAAAGCGTTCCCTTCTAATCAATTCAGGGTATCCTTGTTGATAGGTAGCGGTCACAATGTTGCGGTTTTCCCATACCATTATCCCTAGTTTACTGAGATGTCACACAAGGATCAGATATAGGTATATATTGTGTATTAGTGAATCGATATTTAGTTTATGGAAACGTTGTAACCAGTCAATGAGTTTGCTATTGTTCAATAAAAGATAAAGTAGTAAATATGGGCATAAATAGGTAAATCCATGTTAAATTGACGGAAGGAAAACACAAACAAAAAACTAAATACTACAATACAGAACACTAAATTTATTATTTATTTGAGAATCGAAAACTGACTTTCATCTTGTGGATATGATGTAGGGATTTTATCAGGTAGACATTATTTTTCACTTGTATATTGACGATGGGGCGAGAACAAGCTGAATGGTGACAGCAATGAAGATGATCCTTTAATTTCTAATATTATAGAGTATGAAGAATAAAATCCCGAAGTAAAAGTACCAATAAATGACCCAGCCAACTTGGTTTTCACATCAGAACAAACATTAGTATGTTTAGCAGACATTTGTTTTGTGTGTACGTGACATTTGACTGTAATGGCAGTTACACCCACGACATAGGGAATCCCATGGCGGGATAATATGCGTGAAGCAGTTTATTTGTTTACTCGTCTCGTGCGTTCAGACGAAACGTGTTATGGTGTCTGACACATATATCAGATAATCAGAAGCCTTAAGACAACTTACTGAAATGAAAATGAAGTGGTTTAGTCTGTAAATAGGGTATCGGAATCACGTTTACACGTCATATTATAAAAATAAATCAGCTAGATGAAATTGGCGTTTCCTATCTGACTACTCTGAGAAGAAAGGCCGAAAAACTCAGAGGCCACAGTCTCTTTTAAAGTCCAGACATAATCTTGGTCAAATCATGTGAAGACCATGCAGATTGATTGTCTGAAATGGCCTTTTGAGGAAGAAACCACACAGATTTGAGTGGATCAGTCCAGTCAATGCAAGCATTTGTCAGTAATCGTGTAGCTCAACTCAGAACTTGAAGATTACTAAACTAAGAGAAGAATATAATTTAGGTGGCAAGTCAAAAAGTGTACCATGTATTTGTTTTAAGTAATAATATTTAATCTGAAACACGTACCCAAAAATTCTTTAACTACTTTAAGTGACGATGATTTATATAAAAATAATAATAAAAAACCAGGTCAAACACAACAAAAGGTTACTAGTATGCATTGTTAAGAAAAACATAACGTGTCTGTAGCCAGTGATACCGCAAGTAGTATGAGTCAACTAAAGGAAATTGGTCATTGTGGTCACTACGTATTTACGCCCAGTGATCTAGCCAACACGTTAACTTGCCTTAGAGGCAGCCACTTAGATATTGTACACACATGTGATGTCAATGTAGTCACATGTCACGGTATCGAGATGATTTTTAGAGTTTCTTCCGAAGATAGATAATTTAAAGCTGAAAGCAATGACTGTGTTATATTAAAAGCAAATGAATTCATTTGTTAATATTAAGAAATAAAATAAAATATTCAGTTTAGCTAAAAGCAAGGTTCAAAAGACAAAAAAAAATTAAGAAGCCGTTGAATCGAATAAGACATAAAAATGTAATACAGATTTTTTTCCTAAAAACATAAAAGAAGGAAGAATAATATAAACAGTCTCTTTCAGGCTGTCGTCCCAGCGTATGACAAGGGTCAAACAGAGGAGTTGGTTATTGTGATCCTCGGTAAAATCTGGGCTAACAATTTCTCATAATTCATTCAAGTGGTTGAGGACTTTTAACCCTTTAAGATTTCAATCTTGATAGAAATAAATCTTACAGTTAATAATATAATGAGCATCATAATTTTTGATGTATGATTAGTATCGTTATCAAAATGTAAATAAATAAGAATAGATAATGATTATATTAATCTCTAGCTCAAATACTCCAAGCAATGTTTGATTGACGTAAACACTTAAAGTAGGACATCATTTTGATATTTGAAAAATAAGACAAAAATTCGCATATACGTTTGATAAAATCCAAGTCGTTTATCCACGTTTTTCAAATATTATAATTTGTCTTGTTGGCGTAAATTGTATCTAACCTTTTTGTGCCCGAATTTCTCAAATACCAATTCAGAATCTATTGACACTTTCAATTGAATAGATTAATAACAAATGATATTACACTGTTTGATCGGCATTGAAAAGGCTGAACACAGGCCCGCTGGGGCGTAACAAAGAAAATTTTAGGAGAATCACTGCCCTTCAATATTTGGACAGAAAAGGAAGATTACTGACAATATAGCTTATACAAATATCACTCCATTTTGGTTTGTTTTTACCGGCAAATATAATATAAATATTTTCTTTGTCTTTATTACCGAGCCTAAGGGCTCAAAATAAACGACTCTCTTCCATATTTGTCAAAGAGATTTGCTGCGGTCTTAGTCTTTGCTTAGGCTGCTCTTTGTGTAATTAAACGCGAACAGACTATAAAATCACTTCGGTCTTTTAAATGAAAAATGAAACGTCAGATTCATAGCCTAATAAGTGTTGGGATCATCCAATTTTGGTAGAGCAGGTAAATAAACAACAAATCAATATTTCTGTAGACGGTTCAATATTCTTCAGATAAACGTTAATGTCTTGAGTGGCACAAATCCTGATGACATACAATACGTGCCCCTACTGATCCAAGGAATCAAATACCTAAAAGCAACAGTCAATAAGCACTACCAATCATATAATAACATCTACGATCCTTCTACTTACTTCCACTGAAAATACTGTTTAGCCCTCGAACATTTAGAAACAATCGCCTCAGAACTTAAGCCCTCGTTTATGACGTCACTGAGCAGGGAACAAAACACTACCCACAAAATAGGTTTACACTAGCAATTTAATTTAGCAATCTTTATTTTCAACACGCGGTTTTGATGTGAGAGATGTTTGGACGGGCGACGTGCGCTCGAGGTCGCGTCCCGCGCCAGACTGAAGGCTCCGAGGTGAGCTGGGCCAATAGAGCCCGGTGCCCCCGCACCCCGCAGTCCCCGCCCGCCCAGGCACACGCGCCGCTCTACGACCGCGCATAGACTAGATAATGCAGATGAGATAAGTGCTGAAAGACCTTGGTGGTCAGCTTAGAACCGATACCGTATTGATGTTCAATTGTTTTCTTGGAGTTTTAATGAAAATCATATTGTACCAGCTCATTTAGCGCTACAGCTCTAACCGTGCATGAATAGGCCCTCTATATGATGGACCGGCAAACTGATGAAGTTTGATTAATCCTCTAAATGCGGAAGCATAAGTACAGTACAGCAGTGGACGTCTTTCGAGTGAATGATGATGAAGAGAATCCCTTGCATGGACAATGGAGAGATGAGCAGTCCAATGATGAAAGTGGCACCGGTACCTAATTGAAAAGTTGGAGAAATACGGAGGAATGACGAAAATGTCGTGAGGAAAGTTTTAAGTATGAATGTCGATGGTCATAAGAGTAGGGAAATACCAAAGAAACAATGGCTGGACTGTGTGAATAATGATATGGTTAGAAAGGGGGCGACTACCGAAATGACGACTAGTAGAGAAGAATGGCAGGAAAATAAATGTTGCGCTGACCTCAAATAAATTTGGATAAGCACTGGCAAATGATGAGCTGGTAAATAAATGATTAAAGTGACAGAATCCATGGAATTTTCTTATGGGGATTAGCCTGCATGATTGATGATCCTAAAGCCGTAATCCTCTAATCTTAGGATTAGAGATATGATAGTAGATCACGTAATCACACACTATAATGCGTAGTAGTGTAAAGATCTAATAGAATATAATGTTTATGTCGTGACTTCAAGGAACATGCTTGTTAGTTTAATTGTTTAATTAGAGATTTTATATCAATTTAATGGCTAGATTTAATATTGTTATAATATTGTGTTAACATAACTTGTTTTGTGACTAGCCTCGTTCTTGCACATGCCTGTACCTAATAATGTTGTTACCATCTTGCATGCATGTATTTTCTTGTATGTATGACACATGTTTAAGCAAATAAATATTATCTTATCTTGGAAATTAATATTTTCTATACTTATAGAGAACGCGCGCAAATCTAACGTTTTTTTTGCAATTTGCAGGTCAGTGTCAGGTTGTACTTTGAACAAAATATGATACTAATGACTATTTAATGAAATTGAACTTATAGGGTTGATGATGAATTTATGATTCTCATGATTATAATCCTGTAAACTCATGTATGTTACAGTCACGAATCATATTTTGATATTTGAAGAAAATTTTAATTTCGCGTCTATTTTAGCGCATTTTTAAAAGGTGATTTAAACATGGCATGGATTCACGCCTGGTAAATTTCGATAAGCTCATCTTCAGTTACTATCATAGATATACAATAGTATAGACCTAAAAAATATAGTTAAATATAGTATTGTTGAAGAAAAGTAAAAAAAAAATACAACTAAGAGTAGTGGTGACCCAGTGGTAACGGCTGCGACTTAGTTTGTAGGTCGTAGGTTCGAACTTAGATATGCGCTTTAAAAAATACTTAAAGATAGATATCCGAAAGCAGTAAAGGTAAGTAACAAAATATAATTACGAAAGGAAATCATCAAAATATTTTTCATTGCATAATCCTTGCCAGAATTCTACCCCTATTCGTCTTACCTCTCTGCGCTTAATCTTTGGCGTCTTCTAACTCCCACTGTTTTTGATCAGACTCAAAAGAATGTTACATTCATGAATTAATTAGCTTTATATGATTATTTTCAAGAAAACTCCCTCTATTCCATTTCTAGATACCTTTCAGATACCATTCTGTATGTGCAAGATATGAAACTATTACATTTATATACGAATGTAGTAGTTGTTTCATGTTCGATAGCGGGTGTAAAAATAGTATCAACTTATAATTTGGCCCTGTACAGGGTGGTAGGGAGAGCGACGCGCAAATTGTAACCATTGTAACCATATGACACTAGATCCTTTAGAGTAGAATTATTTCGTCGGTTATTTAAAAAAATCCGCTGTTTCATGGAAAAGTACAATACCTACGCGGTGAAAGTTTATGGAACAGCAAATTTTTTGTTTTAATAACCGACGAACAATTTCAACGCAGGGGGTTCAGAATCCGTGGTAACTATGGTGGTAACAGGTTACGATCTCCCTGTTACCCTGTACAGGGTAAAGGCTTCTGCTAAAACAGAGGACAAATAATAATTAGGAATGCTAGTTGTGTGTTGATGATTTATAATCATCAAGTGTTATAGATTTAAAATATGTATATAAGTTCTAGGGATTGTTTTAATTATACTGACGGAATGTGCCAGTATGTTTAAGAGTCAAATGGTAGATAAAATTATTGAAAAGAAGGATATGGAAGGAAAATCTTTGAATGAATGTTGGAAAGAGATGGCGGATGCGATAAGGAGAGAAGCAAAAGATGTGTTTGGAGAATCGAAAGGTAGAAAAGGATACATGGTGGTGGAATGAAGACGTGCAAAAGATGCTTAAAGAAAAGAAAATTGCGTTTAAAGAATAGCAGGGTGTAGAAAACGGGAATGATAGTTTGAAAGAAGATAAGAAGAAGATTTATAAATAATGGAAGAGAAAGGCAAAAAAGAGTCCGGGACATCAGCTCATGTGCTTCTAAGCAGTCCGGTGGTTACCACATATAGTACAAACACCTTCGGGAACCTAGGTACCCTTTGCTGGGGTGAATAAATTGATCGATTTTCCCAATACATCCTTACATAATCAGCCTATGATGTTCCCACTGCTGGGACACAGGCCTCCTTTCAGTGAGAGAAAGTGGGCTGTTATCCACCACGCGGGTCCAGTGCGGGTTGGTAGATATCACATGCCCTAATAATAAAGCTGACGAGTTTGTAATCTCTGGAACTGCCAGTCGGATACAAAAAAAATCTATTGCATTTGATAGCCTAATTCTTGATGAAGGCTATAGACTATTTAACATCACGCTAGGACTTTTAGGAGACGAGCAAAAAGAAAAAAGTAATAAAGAACGCTAAGCGAAAACGAAGTAATACCGCGGCCAGACGATGCGATGCGACGGGATGGGTCGGGGAAACAAGAAATTTCATGCGGACGAAGTCGCGAGCAGAAGCTAGTAATAAATAAATGTAAAGAAAAACAAAATGCTTTTATTGCCAATATGTTGCAAAAAAATACACCTTAAAAGTATAAAAATGGAAAGCGATGATTATAATGCCAAAAAGTTATTAAAAAAAATAAAAGACCCGACTGCGGTAAAAAACCTAAGTTAAAAGAGCTGAAAAGCTAAAAACAAGCCCATTTTAAATTAAATAAAAGTTGGAAGCAGGCGGGACCCATACCATTTTTATTATATTTTCAAATTCAAATAGGTCCCGCGTGCTTCCAACTTTTATTTAATTTAAAATGGGCTAGTTTTTAGCTTTTCAGTTCTTTTAAATTAAGTTTTTTACCGCAGTCTTGTTTTTTTTTTTTTTTAATAACTTTTTTTATTTCCAGCTTTTTAGTTTACAAAATTAAATGTGAAAGATTTCGCTGACGATTTAGTTCTTGGTACGTGTTTTTTACGATTTGTCACTTCGAATTACTTTTAACCATATAAGTTGTTTATATTTTTGTAATCGTCTTTTAAAGTCCTTTATTTTGATAGGTTTTGAGAAAAAAAATTGTTTTTGAAGACGTACATACATACATAGTAGTCGCCATATTAAATTTTCACTAACGTCATGTCTTTAGTGACACTCGCCGGATTAAGAGGAATCGATTAACGTGTGAATCATAAAAATCGGCCCAGGCGTTTGGTCTGTATAGTGCTTCAAAGGAACATACATACATAGGCTGATGAACACATTACCACTCCTTTGCGTCGCGCAGTCGGGTAAAAAGGGCCTCAGCTCAGCATAATGTTGGATGAGGAAGCAATGTGAATATGAGACGCTGATTTTCAGTTGCAACCAACGAGTACCTTATGCTAGAATATTAAATACATACCTATGGAAGGGGTCCGTTAAAATAAAGTAGAGAATAAATAAAATGTGATAATGTAGGTTTCGTTTTCCCTTCTCAACGATCCCTTGGTCGAAGAATTTCTCTAAAAAACAGCCTCTATCATCTACCTAACAGTCACGTCCGTCTCCACGGAATAGTAGCCTGAAGAAGTTCTTCTTCTCCACAAATCTCATTTCAGCAGTCCCAAGGGAGAAATAATGATCCATAGTTGATATGGGGGAAAGTTTTTCGAAGTCATTATAATCTACGCTTCTAACATCCTGGGCCTTTGGGAGCAGACGAGTCAATACTATTCTATGGCGATGAGAAGTTTTTAAATTAGAAGACTAAAAGATTTTTTGGAAGATAAATCGAATCGCTTTTTGAGGACCTTCCAGATTGTAAGTTAGTTACTATGTGGATTTGAAACTGTTATATAACAAGGGTTTTAAAAACACGAGTGTGAGTTTATATAAAGTTACTATATTGGTAATGTACTTCAGAAAGGTCAGTAGTACTCGCAACCGGCGTGCGTGTGTGACTAGGTGTATGAACGTAAACAAAAGGAGTATGTAAGGATCGCAGCAGGTGGCGTTCTGTAGTTTCTGCCTACCCACATGGGTATAATGGGTGAGTTTATGTATGTTTATGTTTGTAAATGAGTTTATAGGTAAGCCGAGCGCAAGCGAGGTTTGTAAGTTTCACACGAGTGTTTTAATACCTAACAATGTACAGTTTCAACCTAAATGCATGCGATTTTATCAAAAACACAATAAATATCGGAAATATCGTGACCGAACCCAAAACTATAGGTACCGTAGGGGTACCTATACGCCACAGCAGCCTCCATCACAATGTAACACTGAAATAATTGGAAAGAAGTTATTTTAAAGCATTATTTTATTAGAGAAAGTGTGTTAAAATGTTTTATTAAAAAACATTTTAATTGCACGTGGATAAAGTCAGTCGTTATGGTACCATTCTCAAAACAGAACTTTACGATTAGGGGGAAGTCCCGTAGCGCCGGACGGCACCTAGCGTCGGACACTCGTATTATCTCGACAAACGACAACGCGATCTATTCAAATATTGGTGAAAGGGGCGCAGGGGAACGTAGCGATACAGAATCACGTAACGCGGTTTGCCGGTGAGACGTACAGCCGCGGTGTGAGAGGTGGATTGCTGTTTTCGGCGGGAAAGCGTCGCGTCTCGTAAATTTCAAGTGAGTATTACTGGTATAGTTTTGTGTTTAATTGTTTTGTTATTTGTTAATAAAGACAGTGTTTCATAGTAATTCGTAAATTGTCAAAGTTTTTATTAATTACTTAAACAGTTTTAGTATGAAATACGTAATTTTGGACATTCCCTGTCCCCTATCTCCGGACACAAAGTTGTCCCTTACCACCGGACAGTTTATAGGGTGGCTTTTTTACTAAGCATGTATACTTATCATACTAATGATTGTTTGTTGTTTTACAGGATAGAAGGAGGGAGATATTTCAACATGGAAGAGACAAAAAAGAAAGGAAAATGGGATCAGCAAAGTTTGAAAACTGTAATATCTAATATGGAAAAAACTACTTGTGGTGTGTTTAGAGGACCACGACGAGGACTGGAAACAATGCTCCAGCTGCCAAGAATGGGCCCATGAAGCATGTGCAGACGTTCCGGAATGTGGAGATACCTATATATGTGATAGATGCACAATGTTTTAAGAATGTCTGGCGCTTGGGGTTTGAAGATTAACCCGTCCGGTACTAGGTGCCAATATTAAAGACTAATATTTTTCTACCAAAATTTAATTAACGTTCCAAGATTATGTTTACGCTGATATTGTATTTTTGTTAATTGATTTTGATTTTATATTTTGTTAATTTAACTAATTCATAAATAAATACATATTTCTCGAAGTAGTTTTAATTTTATTTTCGGAAAACCTTATATGTCCGTCACTAGGGGACTTCCCCCTATGAGTGCAGATAAAAAAGTATCTAAAAACGCCTACGGGACGGCGCTGACTGACGTCGCGGCATGGCACTGCACGGCAGGGCGTGCTTCGGCAGCCCGAAGGACGCTTTGGTATGACCACGTCGTGGCATCCCGCAGAAAGCCCAGCCTGCCAAAACCTTATTTCAATTAGTTTAGCTGTCATAATTCTGTGAACTATGTGGCTCGCGGGACGCGGTGGCACGCCGCGGTAATCCGTGGAATGAAACGGCATGACACGACCTGCCACGACGTGGCGCGGTATGATTGTATCGAATTAAAGTAATATGAATTCTAAACTCATTGAAATATGGATACAAAGATCTTGATAGAAACAAAATCCTTTATCGTGCCATGCCGCGACGTCAGTCAGCGCCGGCCCTACATGATTTGAACTTGGTTCCTCGGAATGTATTATATTAGTAGTGTACAGTCGACAAAAAAAAAAAAAAAAAAACCACCACCACTTTGTCGGCGTAATTTAAACATTTCTGCAAAATTACAGCTTTCTAGTACTTACGGTCTCATAGCAAAACCTCGGACAGACAGACGGACATGACGAAACTATAAGGGTTCCTTGTAGGTACTACGGAACCCTAAAAAGTAACATTGTAACTTGCTCGGATTTAACCAACAACCTCGTGCATGCGAGGCGAGGTCTTAACCACAAGGCCATCATGATTCTTCAAAACAAAAACACCGTTTCGGTTTGACCCAAAAATGAAGTTTTCAATAACAAAACTCCGTAGAACACCCGAAATTCTGCACAAACATGGAAACTGGGAACAGAACTGTGCGGTGTAATGTTTGTTCCGTGGTTATTGAACCCACAGTCTCAAACAAAAGGCGGTCACTTCACCACCTAGCTCTTTGACCGCTAAAACAAAGGTATAATTGCTGATCGAGAGGAAATTGAAATGTCAATCAAGTGTTTAGGAATTTGATATGCGGAGTAGAAACGCCTGGAGGGGATGTCCTAGGGGGAAAAATAGCGGTCTTCAGAAATCTTTGATCTTTGACAGTCGTTACGGGTTGTCAGAAGCCCGAAAGTCTGACGACCAGTTTTACCAAGGGGTATCGTATTACCTAGGTCAGATAGGCAGTCGCTCCATGTAAAATACTGGTATTCAGCTGCATCCGGTTAGACTGGAAACCGACCCCAACATAGTTGGGAAAAGGCTAGGCAGATGATGATGAACTGATGATTTGCGATGGTCTTCAGAAAGCTCAAACTCAAATAAACCAATTAAGGCACTTTTGAATTGTCAAGGGGTCGGACAGTCAGAAAGATGAAACTAGTTGCCCATTCCAAAGCACAGCAGGTACCTATGGAGAAGAATGGGCAAGGAACTGTAAGGAACTACTAGAGGTACTTGCAACCAGCGTACGTGTATGACAAGATGTATGAGCGTAAGCGAGGCAAAAGGAGTATGTAAGGATCAAAGCAGGTGGCGTTCTGTAGTTTCTGCCTACCACCATGGGAAGAACGCGTGAGTTTATGTATATACCTAATCTGCATTCGCGATTTAGTTGCCAAAACGGTAAACAAGTATTAGTATATGGAAAAATAACTTTAAATCCTACACAATAAAGTTCAGTTTACGCTACTTACAACTTCAAACATTTTTATAACTTTTCAATAGTGCTAGTCACTCTCAAATAAACTTAATTCCCATTAAAATAAAGTTGATATTTGTTTAACTTTAAATAACATCAATTTGAAATGTAAAGAATAGACTTTATGTAGGTACCTACTCTTTGTTTGGTTTTGATTAGAAGCCAATCTTATTTCAATCTTGTACCTGGAAATGTATGTCCGAGAATCCACCCTTTAAGGTCTAGTTGGATAAACCGAATTTTTAATAGGCTTAGGATGGATTCGGTGGATTTTTTTGGTTGGATAAACGACATAACGACATGACAAGTAATTTTCTAGGACAAAGAAGCAGCCAGCACAGCATGCAGGCGCATCAAATAGTGCCACAGAGCGTCTTGCAGACTATATAATGTATTAAATGAAAGCATAAAGATATATATTTGTATACTACAGGTACCCAAACCAATACCCACAATTGACCGTCCCTCGTAAACCGCTTGATACAATCCGAAGCCTTTGCTTTAAATTATACCCCCATCCGCTGCAGCGCTTTATGTCCGTGACCGAGAATATATTGACGCAGGTTCAGACAATGTTTACGACCGCTTTTATTTAGCTTGTTAGATTGGTTTACGTGACCTATAAGTCAAGCTTTTAACTATTAGTTTGAATACTATTATAGAAAGCGGTGCAGAATTTTTAGGTTCGAACCCAGACAGGCGCATTACTTTCGGTGTGGAACCTAACATAGAAACACGCTTGTACGATACGACTTCATACAGAAAGCAAAGCTAATAAAAATCTATTCCTAGACAGCACGTTTCGCCGAAAACTTTGTTGATAGAAAACATTGTTTGTAGATATCTTGGTCCTTATGATGCACTGTTGACAGATATCTCTGTTCATAGATAGCACTTCTTGCCGTAAACTTTTTTCATAGAAACCACTGTTTCCAGATACCTTGGTTCACAGAAGCCTTTTCCCAACTATCATATGTTTGGGTCGGCTTCCAGTCTAACCGGATGCAGCAGAATACCAGTATTTTACATCGAGCGGCTGCCTATCTGACCTCCACAACCCAGTTACTGGGAAACCAGTTACTGCGAAATTATATTTTCGAGCCATTTGGGGTTGAAACCCTCGGGCCGTGGGGTCCGAGTGCTCATAGTCTTTTTAAAGATATTTCTAAACGGCTGGTTGACACTTCTCGTGACCCAAGGGCTGGCATTTACCTTGGCCAGTGGCTAAGCATCGCCATACAACGTGGTAATGCCGCCAGTCTCTTGGGTACATTACCAGTCGACAGCGATGCGGATGAGTTTTTCGACGCTATTTTCTAGTTTCTGTATAGTTTTAGTTATGTTGGAGTTACTGGGTAATACGATACCCCAAAAATATAGTTTAACACGAAATAATAATATAATATGTCATATATGACATAATAATGATGTGTGTCTGTGTATATATGTATCCCACCAAAAACATTCTGTAAAAAACTAGCCAAGTCTCAATGGAGCTGCTTGTTTATCTCTAAAAAGTAATGAAATCTACACAAAGTCGTACCAAGTCTAAGGTTCCTTACTGCGATTTCTTTATTATTATAGTTAATGTTGTGTGACTTGGCCGTTGAACATTCTTTATATACGTTAAGTTACGTGGGTACAAGTCAATTTTGTTTACACGTAATGTTATATCTGTTATAACTACCTATGTTTGTTAAGCAAGATAATTGCCCATACTGGTATTGGTAATTGGACGCTAGTGTCTCATTTTAGGCTGTTGTTGATTGTGCAACACATGCATTCAGCATTGACAATGCTGACTTCTGGTCTCTTCTTTTTGGAGCGTCAAATCGACCACCGATCTAACATAAAATAGACGTACAGACGGACTTCTATCAATGATTATTTATAAGTCCGTCTGTACTGGAAATAATTTTTAATACTGTTTGTTTCAGGCTCGCCTATACATAAGTATTATTGAAATACGCAGCTTTATCAAGCCTACAATTGACTGGTTATTGAATCAACGTTTTCCAAGTGGCAATTTTCCATCGTCAATGGGTAGCGGTTCTGGCGACAGATTGGTGCAATGGTGTCATGGAGCACCTGGTTTTGTACCCTTGTGTACCCTTCAACGGCCAAGTCACACAACATTAACTATAATAATAAAGAAATCGCAGTAAGGAACCTTAGACTTGGTACGACTTTGTGTAGATTTCATTACTTTTTAGAGATAAACAAGCAGCTCCATTGAGACTTGGCTAGTTTTTTACAGAATGTTTTTGGTGGGATTTCACTTCTTTTTGTAGAAACGTATACGTACGTACGTATTCTTTTTGTACGTATATTGATTTATTTTATTAGATTTTCTTATTAGACACAGTTTTTTTTCTTTTTAGGAGTAGTTTTTTTATTATTACAAATCTTTCTTTTCTTTTTTTCCGGTTCTGATTCTTGTACAGTAGCAACAGTTTTTCGTATTGCCCATTCGCGTTCATAATTTATTATTTTAGACGGTTTAATTTCTGAAAGATCGGCGCGGTATTTACGCCTAAGCCGGTTGTATTCGGTGATCGCTGTAGCTTGAGCTTTTATACTCTTGAAGTCAACATTTATGATGTGCACCCCATGAATATTGGTTACTCGTGAAAGCGCCACGTAGGCTTGGCCACAAGAGAATATGGAGGTGCCAATGTCCATGAGGGCATTTTTTAGACTTAGACCATGGCTCTTGTGAATTGTTAGGGCATACGCCACACAGATTGGGAATTGTTCTCTGTACACGTATGCCCGGGGTATGATCTCAAATTTTGACTTAAAAGGCAATAATTCGTGAATCAAATTATTAGCGAATTTTACTACCAATTGTTTAGGCTTTGTTTGCTTTTCCGGGTCCCACCTCACTTTTTGTACAATGCCTATCGACCCATTCACTAAACCTAAACTAATATCAATGTTTCTCCTAAGCATTACTTTAGCTCCCTCTTTAATGATTTATAATGTAATTACAGCAGTATCTGATGTTACAGAATTTAATGTTATGGGATCAAAGGGGGAAGAAGATGGAGAGGCATCTCGTATAGGAATGAGTACATCGTAGTGGCCGCTTAAGTAACTACCGGTAAAACGTAAACACTTTTTTTGGCCCGCATCGCCAAAGGAACCTCTTAGTATACCGTTCTCATACACTTCAAAAGTGAAGGGTTAGATTTTTTCAGCAGCCATAAGCTCAGACGCTGAGCCGTAAGTAGTGGGTTTCATCATATCGCTCGTGTAGGATTGCGCGCTCGTGTATACGTCACCATCAGCAACACACGTGTACACTTGCATTTCGTCCCAATGTTCAGCAACGTATGCAACTATAACAGATCTGATACTGCAAGTTGAGTCAGTTCTACCATACACCAAGAAAGATATTGTATGGAAGAGACAAGACCCGTCTTTGGGCATACCAACTCTTGGTAGCCAATAAGTTCATCGTCGTCTTTTAATATTATCGACATTTTTTACGATATTATCTTGCGAAATCAAACACAAATAAACTCAACGACCTTTAGCATATGGACAACAAATCAGAAATACCGATAATATTTAGACTAAAACAATAATAACCTATATCTTTAAGACTTCTTTTGTCTTAATAAAAAAGAAGCTCACTATTCAAACTATTAATAAAACGTTAACTCTTAATTATTAGACAAGTGTCAATATAATAATTAATTATCAATGAACTTTCTACATACCCCGAACATAGCCCGAAGAATTGCCAAACTTAAGTGGCAGTGGGCAGGGCACATTGCTCGCAGAACAGATGGCCGATGGGGCCGAAAGGTTCTGGAGTGGCGACCACGTACCGGAAGACGTAGCGTTGGAAGGCCTCCCACAAGATGGACCGACGCGACGTAAGGAGGATGGGCGTTTTGGTACCCGAAAACTAATTACATCCAAAGAAAATAATTTATAATATACAGATTGAAAGGTCTCATTATGAAGAACAATAGTTGTTATGGGGGATAGTCCCAGTTCGCTGTCCGTTCAGAGATATACAACCTTTAACACTATACATTTATGTTAGGTTAGGTTAGGGCGTTTTGGTACCCGAAAACTAATTAAGTACATATAAACAAAATAATTTATACAGATTGAAAGGTCTAATTATGTAGAACAATAGTTGTTATGGGGATAGTCCCAGTTCGCTGTCCGTTCAGAGATATACAACCTTTAACACTATACATTTATGTTAGGTTTAGGTTAGGTTAGGTTAGGGCGTTTTGGTACCGGAAAACTAATTACATCCAATCAAAATAATTTATACACAGATTGAAAGGTCTAATTATGTAGAACAATCGTTGTTAAGGAGGATAGTCGCAGTTCACTGTCCGTTCAGAGATATACAACCTTTAACATTATGTAGGTTAGGTTAAGGTTAGGTTAGGGCGTTGCGGAAGGATTGTACGTTCCCGCGACCCCCAGCGTAGTGTAAATGGAAAAACGGGGTAAAAAAAAGGTAGATATAATTCAATCACGTCACGATAAAGCAAGAGTCTAATATTGTTACTTATGACCTAACCTAACGATAACCTAACCTAACCTTTAAAGGTTGTATATCTCTGAACGGACAGCGAACTGAGACTATCCCCCCTAACGACTATTGCTCTATCTAATTAGACCTTTAAAACTGTATATAAATTATTTTGTTTGGTTGCCATGTTTTTCGGGTACCAGCTTCCATATATTTTTGCCCATCCTCCTTTGTCAGATACTTCAGACCTTCGATTTTTCACATCAAATGAAGCAGCCCACCCAGTTAAATATTTTTTGTAAAGGCGGTATGTCGATCTCTAATAGTTTGGTTGGGCTTTTGTGTTTTCTAATCAGGGTCACCAGGTACTCCAGATCTTCGATTATCCTAATTTTTATAGTTTTCCCTTTATGTGGCCATTAAACCCTAACTCTGTACCAAATTTCAACACTCTGAGTTTATGGGAAGTACTAGTTCTATTTTGATGATGAGTGAGTGAGTGTCTTAAATGCGAAACTTTGCTGTCGCTTAACTTCGGAACTGAATAACCTACAGACTTGAAATTTTGGATTATAAGTATGTGAGTATAGCTTACTGGATGACGAAAATTTCTGCGTTCTGGTCTTATCCAGAGGTTCTCAAATAGGGGCCTGAAAATGCGGCGAAATGGTTCCTGTAAAGGATGGTACGGCAGTTTGCTTCGCGCTCGACTTGGCGGGGGCACTGCCGTGCCCCCCGATATACATTCGCAAAAATGTGAACACACCTTTACTACTACCAAGTTAATGCAAATTTTTACTTGGCAACACTCCAGCGAAGTTTATGACAAAAGACAAATAACTTGGCACATTTGCTTTTTTGCTAGAACAGTTATTTGGAGGATAAGCAGCGGATTATTAAATTAAGGGGTAAGTGAAGGTACTGAGTAACAAATGTGGAACTAATTGGTAGTTTTATCTTTTTGATGAGTGGTAGAGAAGGTATAATGGGCCAACTTTTTAACCGATTTCAAAAAACAAAAGAGGTTCTGACGGTATATATTTTTTTAAATGTATGTTCATCGATATTTTCATCAATTGTGAACCGATTTCCATTAAATATTTTTCTCATTCGATAGACGAAGGTTGCGTTTTTTAAGTTCGCTTTGTTTTGTGCGTACATGACGTATCTATCGTAAACCTCACAGACAGGGTTATTGGTAAAACGTTAACAACCTCTTAAGATTGGACAGGTCCGTTCAATCTGTGTGGTTCTTTCCTCAAAACACCATTTCAGATACCAATCTACATGGTCTTCACACGATCTGACCAAGATTTTGTCTGGACTTTAAAAGGACTGTGACCTCAGAGTTTGTTTCGGCCTTTCTTCTCAGAATAGTCAGATAGGATACGCCGACCTCATCTAGTTTAAAAAAAACAACCGCCTTCCAAAAAACACTACAAAGTGAAAAATAACTTTAATTTCGGAAGTCGGTGTCTTTGGATCTGTATTTTAGTTTTTTGCCACCGACTTCCGAAATTAAAGTTATTTTTCACTTTGTAGTGTTTTTTGGTCGTCGGTTGTTTTTTTTTTTTGTAAAAAGTTTTTATTTTTCACTTTTTAGTGGGTCAGTTTGTCATTGATCGCTGACTGCTAACACCGCCGCCGCGCCGGCGATGTCGCAGCGACAAGAGTTATCAAAGAGAGTACTTGCTCAGCGACGCTCGCTTGTTCGACAGTACAATACGACAGACGTAACTTGGCGGGCCTGCACTTTGCGCAGGAGGCTGCGCAGTAAGATTTTTTAGGAACCAAACGGTGACATGAGGCGAGTGCGAGTGAGAGAACATGCGCGAAAGTTCTTAGTGCCTATGTTCAGGTCCGCCAAATTACGTCGGTCGGTCGTATTGTACACACTCGCTGAAAGACTCATATTTGCTACCAGTGCAGTGGGTAACCGCTCGTCGCCGTCGCGAACTCGCTGCTCGTTGCACGCCATCTCGTTTTTAATTACTATCTCTACTCGCTTCTCTTTAATCGTCGGCGGTGGAACAAATTCCATAGTAGAGATTTTTATGTTCGTAATAATTAGAACAATAATAATTCGGACAACACTGCTACGACCCTCGTAGCTGCGTAGCGGCGGCGTAGCAAACTCATCCGGTTCCAAAAATAGCAATGGCGTCGATTCCCTTGTTCACAAACTAAACTAAATTTAAGTTCAGTTCATCTTTTTCTTTCTAAGAAAAGGACAGAAGATAACTATTAGTTTAGTCCTGTCAAATTAAGATACTCCATAGCAAGTTTAGACGTGATTAAAAACATGGCTACTAAAAATACGTCAATTTACGTTAGGCGCTGTCTAATTTGACAGGACTAAACTAATATTTATGTTCTGTCCTTTTCATAATGAAATAGAAAGAAAAAGATGAACTTAAAATTAGTTCAGTTTGTGAACAAGGGAATCGGCGCCAATATCGTACTTTTTTTTCAATTTCGGTTTAGCGATTCACATGTATGTGTATGCAATATGCATGTGTGTGTATACCTATGAACAAGTCAACAACATAACATTACGCCTGTATATCCCGAAGGGGAAGGCAGAGTACAGTAGGTACACCGACAAAAAAAACAAACTCGATTGCATGAAACATATTCAAACTGCAGCTACTGCTGAAAACTAAATTGAAGTCATGTTTAGCCCTAGCGTTAGCCGTTTTTATTACGTCCGACTTGAGTTCAAAGTCTATTTAGAGATTTCCAAGTCGGCTACAGTAACGCGTGCCCAGGGAATGATCCTTTCGACGAGCAGTCCAATGGCGAATCGGTCATAGGAGAATGGTTGCAGAATTCGGAAGGCTCTCAGATGGTTCTATAAAATTGTCATGGGGTTTGTACAGCTCACGCCATAGATTACATCTTGCTATGTAGGCGTTACTATTGGCAGGACTAGCTCCAGACCTACGCACCCAAGAAATTAGAGGCTAAAGATACGAAAAAAATTCTTTTTTCGTATCTTTAGCCTCTGGGCCACTGATACGTAAATGATAAATGATTTATTTTCTGTAAGTAGGTTTGTACAAACACTTTTACACGTCAATTATATTTTTTAAACTAGATGAGGTCGGCGTTTCCAATCTGACTATTCTGAGAAGAAAGGCCGAAACAAACTCAGAGGTCACAGTCTCTTTTAAAGTCCAGACAAAATCTTGGTCAGATCGTGTGAAAACCATGTAGATTGGTGTCTGAAATGGTCTTTTGAGGAAAGAACCACACAGATTGAGCGGACCTGTCCAATCAGTGCACTCATTAGTCAAAAATCGTGCAGCTCAGCTCAGAACTTGAGGAGCTCAACGACTCGACGAACAATATCAAAGAAAGGACATTTGGGTAGGCCGAAGTTATGCATTGGGTAACGTGAGCCAGTTTGTACTCGTAGCTTCGCCCTCTCGATGCGGCTGGCCTGCGAATGTTTGGAGGCGTAATGCCCGTCAGTGGATACAGCATTCGTACTGGGGTCGTTTAAGACAGCCACTAAATAATCCGGCACGTCTCATTTAGAGCTGCATCCACTAGGTCAGCGTTGGCAAAACGGTTCCATATTGGACAGACATATTCACCAGCGGAAAAGCAGAGCGACATTATAGTTGTTCGTATATTAATAGTATTAGTATGGAGACATCATCCGCCTAGCCTTTTCCCTACTTAGTTGGGGTCGGCTTCCAGTCTAACCGGATGCAGCTGAATACCATATTTTACATGAAGTGACTGCCTATCTGACCTCCACAACCCAATTCCTGGTAATACGATACCCATTGATAAGACTGGTCGTCACAGACTTGTTTCAGACTTCTGACGACCCGTAACGACTGTCAAAGACGGAACCAACGGCTTAACGTGCTTTCTGAGGCACGGAGGTGTCTTGGTATGTGAAGATGGTCACCTATCCAGGGACCAGCCGTGGCAAGCGTAGCTTATTCTGATCGATCGACCCGTTCGGCTATTACTTAGCCACAAGCCCCAGTATTAGATGAGCTGGACTCTTTTGATAAAGATTGGTCCATGGAAAGAGAGTAGGGAGGCTTTTTCCCAGCAGTGGGAGATTTAAGGCAGAAAAAAATAGACATATACATAATATTCCTGTGCGTGTTAATAAAACTCATTTATTTTTACGTTGAACATAAATATGGTTCCCCAGGGTACCAAATGGGGATACTCGACATGTCTCTTCACTTTTATAGCAATTTTACGAGTATCTAACCCTTGCTTGAGCATTTTCTACGTCGTTAAGAATATTCTAGTTTAACTTTTGCTGCTCTTTCGCTAAAATAGGTCACAGTTCCCGGGGTTTATAATAAAACATTAAAGAAATATCGATGGCAGTCAAATGCATTTAATATT
The DNA here is from genome assembly GCA_948474745.1 of Oligia latruncula. Taxonomy (NCBI): domain Eukaryota; kingdom Metazoa; phylum Arthropoda; class Insecta; order Lepidoptera; family Noctuidae; genus Oligia; species Oligia latruncula. The sequence continues at coordinate 1,101,435 of OX419705.1, forward strand.
AAATGCAATTTATTTATTTATTTACTACCTGCGCCCCGCAGTTTCACCCGCGTAAATGTCGATTTCGTGGGAATATCGGGACAAAAAGTAGCCTATATGTTAATCCAGGGTGTCAGCTACCTCCATACAAAATTTTATCAGAATTGGTTCAGCCGTATGAGCCTGAAGAAGTAACAAACATATAAACACACACACACACTCACAAACTTTCGCCTTTATAATATTAGTGTGACAACAACAACAGCTTCTATGTAGTTTATCTTAAGTACTACAGATCACAATAATCAGCCTATATTTTTCCTACTGGTATCTTGCTGCATGTGGTTAGACTGGAAGTCGACCCCAAACATACTCAGGAAAAGGCTGGTCAGGTGTTAGTATTACCCGGGTTGCAGTGTTGTCTGTTGTGGTCTAGTAAGAATGAGAGTTCCCTAAACTCATCCGACAAGCGTGGTGACTTAAAATTTTAACTCGTGAAGATGCCGATGTGATATGTTCAGTATAGTGTAGATACATACATGCGTGAAGAGAGACTGAAGCTGTGGCGAGTCAGTGCTTCCTTACCCGAACCGTTCGTCTCACCCGCTGAAGACCTTCCACCTGGACATGAGTTACCTTGGGTAACCTGGAAGTCTTTAAACACACTCCGGACCCAGATTGGCCGAAGCAAGGAAAACCTGTTCAGGTGGAGATTCATAGACAACTCCGCCTTGGAGTGAAAATGTGGTGCTGTTCCACAAACGATGGGACACTTAATATCGTGTCGTGCGTGTCCTGTCAGCTGCACGTTATAGGAACTGATGGACGCTGGTGAAGGCGCCAAACAAGTAGCCGAATTCTGGGCCGAATCCATTTAGATTGCTATCGACACGCTAAGAAGAAGAAGTGGCTTGTATTCAGGTGTTCTAGAACACCTGAACAAAAAGTGTACAAATCCAGTGCAAATGGTTGTATGATGTCTAGGTAATCGCTGTTTAAAGAAATAACTAACAACGAACCCACAAAATATAAGCAGAATACAACAATTTGGTGCAACTGCAATTGCCTGGTTTAGTAGTCGCAAACGCTACTGTTGAGCTCCTAATATTTGCCATGTCATGCCACACCAATGTGCGCTGCAAAAAAATATGTTTTCGCGTTGTTCTCTGAACTGTAGTACCTGCTTCCCTAGTACCTACACCTAGTACTTCCCACGCGGGTTATAAAAGTTGTGTAAAGAGAAATGGAAGATTGTTTTCATCGTCTACGAAAGGTAACCTTCCTACGCACAGTGAACAAGCTAAATATAACTTGTTCACTGTGCGTAGGATGGACTTATAAGTCATCTGTTGATTCTCACGCTTTTAACATAAATATAAAACAATCTGTAGTTAAAAATAGATGAAGATTTAAAATACCAAATATTTTTTACTTTTTATTTTAAAAAGTTTCCTTTTTTTATTTATTTCTGTAATTAAGACGGTTTAAAACCAACTATAAAAATGAAACACACAGTTTGTATACACATACGCATAAAGGAGAAAATATAAAGTCATCAAGTTTAGGTAAAAAGTCAACACCACTTTCATAAATCCCTCTCATAGTACTTCTGACATGCTGACAAAATTTTCGTCCATCGTTTGTTGGATTAGAGTCCAAGAGATCATGAAGTGCGGCCAGAGTACGTGGTACTGGGGACTTAGCACGCGCAACGGTGCGACATGGAGGCACAGCAGATGCCTGTTCACTCTTGCTTTGAAGGCAGGCGGGACACTTTGGCTGTGCGCATAATAAATGTGGAGGAGAAGCCCTGAGTATGGGTGGTCGGGACATCAACCAAGTGCGTATGGTACTCTGCAGTACGTCTGGTAGTCCAGTAGTATAAAGGCGATGGTGGGATCAGATCGTGGAGCTCCTGCGCACACTCTCCGAAGCAGAATTTTCTATTCGACAACTGTCGTAAGATTGTAGCCACATAGCTATTCATTTATCTTTCTGGATAGGTACCGAAAAAATCGCATTCAAACCCTCGCTTCACATTGAAAAGTTGAACCAAAAACTTTTCACCTACCTATCGATAAATTGTTCCACGTGCTAACGATTTGTTAACTTTTCCACTGAAGACTTTGTAGCGGGAGCGATTATCGGCTGTCATTGCGAGCCATCAGTGTAGGTGAAACGTAGAAGATGTCTGTATGGTATGACAGAACATGACATTCATATAACCACTCATAAATATATGAATAAGGACAGTTCGGCAATAATATCTGATTTCTTGATTCAATATATACATAAATATCTGTTCTGTGAAAGACAGCAGTGGTCACAATCACAACGAGGTATCACATTCTTCTGAACTGAATTGAGTAGACAGATATTTATAACGCAAGACGTGTCCGATTTTGTGCATTCTGAGAGGTGGAACATCTTTCGAAAGATCTACGAATGACGATGGATCTTGGTATGTTATGGATGGTCACCCATCTACGGACCGACCTTGGTAAGCCTTGCTTAACCTTAATCATCGACCTGTGCGCCTGTTATTATTTGACCACGAGCCCCTTATTCGAGATTCTAGCACGTCAAATATCTTCAGCAGTGGAGCAGTGGTGGTCCAATGGTAAAGGCCCCCCGACTTATGAGCGGGTCGTGGGTTCAAACCCAGGCCGGCGCTTCACTTTGTGTAAATAATTTAATCACCACTGCTCTCAAAACTGTAAAGGAAAACATCGTGAGGAAACCGGCATGTCCTAGAACTAAAAGATTCGAAGACATGTGACGTCTAAGAATTCACACTGGGCGGCCGTGGTAGATTACAGCCCACTCCCTCTCAACGACTGGAGGCTTGTGTCCTAGCAGTGGGAACATTATAGGCTAATTATGCTGAACATCTTGATAGCGAAATATCAGCTATTTCAAGCTATGTCTCAGGTGCGTTTCCACATAATGCAGCTATAGCACTAGGAAGTGGGCGGTTCCAGATGATGTTTTATGCATAAAAGATCAATATTCAACAACCCACACTCTTCGGTAAACATCCCTAATATATTTTAAACTGTGTGGGCTAAAATATCAAAGCTATAAAACTCTGGTAGATAAAGTAAACTGTTAAAAGATGGAGGGAGGAACTGTACATTTACGTAACCTAGCATAAAATCACGCTTGTGTTCCTGGAAAGGTAAGGCCATCCATACTAATATTATAAATTCGAAAGTAACTCTGTCTGTCTGCATGTTACCTTTTCACGCCTAAACCACTGAACGGATTTTGATAAAATTTGGCAGAGAGATAGATTGCATCCCGGGGATGGACATAGGATGGATTTTATCACGATATTTCCACGGGATCGGCATTTATGCAGGTGAAACCGCGGGGCGCTGCTAGTCTAGTATAAGTTTTTAGAAGATCTCAGAAAGTGATTTTCCATCCTGAATTTTCAGTTTGACCCCAATATTGGCTTCAGTACCCTCGATACCCATGAAAGCGAATCCCATGATGAAAAATTTGAAAATGTACGCATCCGTCATCTTCATTTTGACCTCACTATTGGTTTCCGCACCCTTGAAAACCATAAAAACTGTCTCAGAGAAAGTCGCATGGAAGGGGCATAACGCATTTTCGTTACGAAACGATTTCTAATATATTATATAGATATTTGTATGTCGTCAATGACAAAACATAGCGCAACATAATATAATTATTATATATTTTTTTTTATAGTAAAAATTTTGAATCACTTTGAAATAATTCTCTTAATTTGTAGGTATGCATTTTTATTTATGTACGACCGATTCACCATACCAATAGATATAATATGTAAGTTTATGTTATTATTGAACAAGTCGTTGGAGTAATATATTAAATAAATTAAAATTAAATTAAATTATTTAAGACCTTGACCTTTGTTTTACAAATAAATCATTCTGATTCTAATTCTGATTTTGATTCTACCAGTTTACTCCTACTGCAAGATGCGTTAAAAAACTTCGTTCCAAAACTATTCATCACTAGCTTCTGTCAGCTGCTTCGCCCGCTTGGATGTCAGAAATTATCCCACAAGAACGTGCTACTGGTACAAAAAGTAGCCTATATCCTTCCCCAGGATGCCAACTATCTCCTCGCCAAATTTTATCGAAATCCGCTCAGTGGTTTATGTGTGAAAACTTTCGAATTTATAATGTTAGAAGTATGGATCCATTGATCCAATGATTCCAATTGAGGTCCAATGATTTTTACACTTATAATATCATTGAGAAGGTCTATCAAGTTTTTAAAGGATTTGTGAAAAATAGTATTTCCTAAATCACAAAGGTTCTATGTAGTCGATCAAGGCCTCATACTTCAATCATCTTCGGCCATCAGGCCATAGGCCATGAATCCATTGACGTTGTTAAATCTGACGTAAGTACCACGCCCTCGTAACAGGGTGTTACTAGCAAAAAGGCTATATTTAGAGCACAAACAATGGCTACGCGGAAGGTGACCTTGAGCACTGAACGAAATTGAATTTAATAGGTTTACTGGTTCAGTGTAGGTATTACCGTATTGCCGGAAGCTAACGTTTTCGGGCATGTAAATGCCATAATTTTTCAACTAATCCCACTTTAAGCACAAGTAAAAATAAAGTACGAAAAGGCGGACTTAATTATGTACATACTTAGTATTTTAAATTATTTCAATTTAATTTTTATTTATTTCAATTTAATTTTAGTTTATTTTCAATGATTTATTTCAATTAATTTTCAAAAATGTATTTAGTTTTTATACATTACTTAAATACATTAATTGGTCTCCTCATGACTAACATAGTTTTAAGATAATGAAATACTATGTATAATATTTTAGTGTTAAATTGTAAAATAGGCTAAGTCTATTCGTAGAAATAAACAATTTATAATGAAAAAAAAAATTAAATACATACTTACAAAATGTGGACATTTAAATGGTCGGAACTAAACGAATTTTATTTTTTAATGCCTGAGGCGTATTGTCTCTAAGGGGTGATTAAGTACCTAAATTACAGTCGGCAGTAACACCCCTGTGCTGCAATTAAAGTTTTGATGGCGATCAGTTATTACCTAAATTGCCACAATGAACATTTTAAAAGAATAACATCGTCGTGTCACATTTTTTTTCTGAGGTGTAGGGACATACCTATCTGTAGTGCACCCACATTTCGTAATTTCTTTACTAAGGGGACTACATGACCTAAAGAGAGGGGCCCATGGCTAAATAATAACAGCCGCACAGGTCGATCGATCAGGTTAAGCTACGCTTGCCGCGGTTGGTCTGTGGATGGGTGACCATCTTTATATACCGTGACCCCTCCGTGCCTCGGAAAGCACGTTACGCCGTTGGTCCCGGCTGACATTCGTGGATCTTTGACAGTCGTTACGGGTAGTCAGAAGCCCGAAAGTCTGACAACCAGTCTTCCCAAGGAGTATATACTCGTACTCGTATAATATAGTTTTATCCAGTAACTGGGTTGTGGAGGTCAGATAGGCAGTCGCTCCATGTAAGATACTGGTATTCGACTGCATCCGGTTAGACTGGAAGCCGACCCCAACATAGTTGGGAAAAGGCTAGACAGATGATGACAAGACCTAAAGCGCGGTCACTGTCGGACTGCATAGAAAAGAAAGAGAAGCGCGATGACACAACGCGGGTAATTTAAAAATATGAAGCAATTTTATCTATTTACAAAAATAATCTAATGTTTGGAGTAAAACATTAAAACACTATAGTGCTTTAGTATACTACTTGTAGAATAATCTGACAAAAAATCAGAATGATTGTATGTACTTATATTAGTATGGTTTTTATTGTGAAAACAAAGTTTTAAGAGGTATCTTCATGTTTTTTTTCTATAGTAGCAAATTAGTTATTATGTTTTCAACACACTATCTGCCTAGCATAGGTATATCCTGAAGAATATCATATATATTTCTGATTGTGTTTACTGTAGTCGATCATATACTTTGGGTACGTATCAAAATCCCGAATTTTAAAAGACCGAATTTTACAATACCGATGGACGAAATCCCGAAAATTGAAACGCCGAATGGTTGTTTGGTCGAAAGTATAAAATCCCGAAAGTTCATATGCCAGAAAGTTTAAAAAACCGATGTTTAAAATCCAGAAGTTCAAAATCCCGAAATTGCCACAGTTTCCGAGAAAAATGATTTTTTGTAAACCTAACCTCAAAACACTTAAAAGTTGCCTAAAAAGTGTAGTCGGAGGTTAGGTTCATCATAGGGATCAACTTTCTCAAGAAAAAGCGAGCGAAGGGCACCCCGAGGTTCGGTTTTGTTAGGTTACTTTAAACCCTTCACACAGAAATAGGGGATCGCCTATTGCGTTTGGGATTTCATCCATCGGTATTTCGTCCATTCGGGATTTCGTCCTTTCGGGCATTTGAACATCGGTATTTTGTGTTTCGATATAACTACTATCGGCATATAAAACTTTCGGTATTTTTAATTTCGGTCTTTTGGACGTCGGTATTTCAATCATCGGTATTATGAATCTTCGGGATTTTGATACGTACCCTATACTTTTAAGCATTATAAAACTTGCGTTTTTTGTGTTTAGGTCCTGTAGTCCCCTTAAGTCCTATGTGATAAGGGCCAGCCTATTGCCTCATGCTCAGCCGTAGCGCTTGCCACCACTAGACCAACGAGGAGACAAAAACTTCGGAAAAATATTGATTTTGGATTTTCATTTTTACCAAACAGAACATTATTTCGGCTTATTCCCAGGCGCTCCATAATTTTATTCCCGGGCGGCTCCAAATTAAAAAAGCAATATAATAATGAATAATGAATTCTAATGAGCTCCAAAAATTTTAAAGTACTTTGCACAAAAAATTTTATACATTTAGGTACACTAAAGTGACACAACTTAACTATAAACAGGATACAAAAAAGAGCAATTACCTACGGGTAGGGAATGCAATCCGGATTATCCGTAATCCGAAAAATCCGGATATCCGCACATTTTTACTAGACTTCCAAATCCGGATTTGAAAATCGAATCCGGATTTTTTGAATAATTAAATTTTTAAGAAATTGTAACAAAAACATCGTTTCGGCTCTGGGGGAAGCGAGCAGGGCGCGGGACGCGGGTCGAGAAAGTGTGTGAGGCGTCCTTGATCATTCCGTTCATTCCGCTTACAAGTGTCTTCAGAGTGCATTCCGCCTACAAGCGTCGTATCAGAGCGTGCTTTTTCCGCAGCATGAATTATGTGAATTCGCAGCAGGTTAAACGACAGCACTTTAGATGCCTTATTATTTTTGAGGTCATCGAGCATTGTACCGAGGTCCTCCATGGTCTCAGTCACGACTACGATATCGGTGGCAAACCGAAGGTGGGTTATGTACTCGCCATTGATGTTAATGCCAGCCCCTTTTCAGTACAGAACCTTGAAGACATCCTCCAGTGCACTGGTGAACAATTTCGGAGAGATAACGTCTCCCTGTCTCACACCTCGCTGCAGAAGGATAGGTTTCGAGGTCTGATCCTGGAGTCGGACTGACATAGTAGCGTTTTCGTACAGACACTTCAGCACCTCGATGTACCGATAGTCGATCTGGCACCGTTGAAGAAATTGCAGTACAGCCCATGTCTCGATCGAATCAAAGGCTCTCTCGTAGTCCACAAACGCTAAGCAGAGAGGTAGGTTATATTCTTCGGTCTACTGTATAACCAGTCGCAGCGTATATATGTGGTGTAAACCTGCGCGCGAGACGGTTCGTGATGACTCTCAAAAACACCTTGTACAGTCACGAGCAAAAATATGAATACACTTGGCTTTATTCAAAGCCAATTTTCTCCTTTATTTTTTAATAAAATTTTATGTTATTACGAACATAGTATTTTCGAACCCATAGGTTTATGTAAAGTGTCGTATTTCAACGTTGCATTTGTTATTTTACGAAAACATCGCAGTTGAAAGTGGCCAAGTGTTGACATATTATTACTTGTGACTGTACACATGGTTCAAAAGTGAGATGGGCCTATAATTATTAAGAAGGGCATTGTCGCCCTTCTGAAAGAAAAGTATCACCACTGCCTGTAGTGATTTACCCTCGAGTATGACGGAACCAAAGGCGATTAACACACGGCACCGCGCACCGCCGCGGAGGGCGGTGAAGCGGATCTCATGTCGCATTGGTCTCTATTAAATCCGTAGATGCCTAACACACGTACACCGCCTGGCCGCGCAGTCGAGCGGTGCTTTCACCGCCACCGCCCCTCCGCGCTGCCGTCCGCGCGGTGAGGCGGCGCCTCACACACGGAGCGCCGCATAACCGCGCGGATCACCGTGGGTGCAGTACGTGTTGCAATTAAAAAATGATGAAAAAGTGAACAAACTGGTCAAACCGTGTTAAATCCATCCGCGCGGACAGGCGCGTAAACCGCCTTACCGCGCGGAGCACCGCTACGAAATCCGCCTTACCGCCACCGCCCTCCGCGGCGGTGCGCGGTGCCGTGTGTGAATCGCCAAACAGCTTCTGAAAGGCCTTAGAAACGGGTTTTCCGCTGGCCTTCACGAACTCGGCCGTAATTCCGTCATCACTTCGCGCCTTGTTGTTTTTGAGCTGCTTCAGAGCCATCCTCATCTCGTACAGGCTGACGTCCGGGATGTCTTCGGTGTAGTGTTGGGTAAATCTAGTTCTTGGGTAGTTTGCCAGATTTGTAACAGGGTTACTTGTTGATTTGTATAACTGACCATAGAACCTCTCGATCTCTCTTAACAGCACAGGTTTGGCGGACACGATCCTGTCATAATCGGTCGTTAGTTTCCTAAGCTGGCTCTGGCCATTAATCTCTAGCAGAGACCTTGGAGCCTTTAATTTTGTATGTGAAAAGCACAGAACCGGTTGAAGTGGAGGTGCTTGGGGGAGGCCTATGTCCAGCAGTGGACGTCTTTCGGCTGAAATGATGATGATGAATTATTTTATCATCGTTACTTAGCACGCGAGACACAGACTAATTATTTTAATAAGAATAAGTACATATTATAGCAATACCATCATAATTATGGTATTTAATGATGATAGTTTGAATAATTCCAAATCAAGAAATTTAAAAAATCGTTTGATGTGATTTTCGTGTGCTTTTATTTTAATCCATTTACACAAATATAAGAAATATCATATTAACCAACTAATATGGGTAGATTTGTTTATTTTCATAAAAAATCCGTAATATCCGGATAATCCGGATTGGACCAAAAATCCGTTCTTAAAAATCCGGATTTTGAAACAGAACGGATTTGCATTCCCTACCTACGGGGTCAAAATGTATGGCTGAGCAATTTTTTTTATTTTTATTTAACTACGAAACATTTCAATGCACGAGCAGCGCTCTCTGCACGCGCGCCCCACTCGAGCCTTGCCGGAGTTGCACTAGAGCGGCGCACCAAACGTAGGCTGTAACCGCACGCGAGCAACACGCGCGCAGTTCGCAAGCGGCTCGCGAGCGGCGCATTCGCCAGATCTGGACACACCTTAGATACGATTTTACCTGTAAAGCTTCTTTACGTTGACCAGTTTATTTGCACAGGAAAATCAAGTAAAACCACGTTTTTAATTATAAAACAGTAATAATACAGTCTAATAAGTCATTAGGAATCGTTTGTCAGTCGCCCCGACGCCCATGCAGAGGGGGCGGGTTTTAAGCCCATAAGCTCCACCAACATTGTCAAACGTTCCAAATTAAACTCGGTAAATGGCGGAAAAGGAACAAAACACCCAGCCTGTCTTTACTGCTGACAATAGCCAGACCTATGAATAGCCGCTTCAAAGGCCTGGCCATATGCTGGCCATGATTCATTGGACGGAACGGCTATTGATTGATAGTGACAGTCGATATCATTCGCCCTTTGTGCGAATTTGAATTCATAGAATTTGGTCGAATTAGGAATTTGAATATACTTTTTACGTGACGCGCGGGCTCGTGGCTAAATGATAACAGCCGCAGGGGCCGATTGAAGGTTAAACTACGCTTGCCGCGGTAGGTTCGTGGATGGGTGACCAACCATTACATATTGAGACCCCTCTCCTCTCGTTAAGCCGATGGTACCGGTTGACAGTTGTAACAACATAGTCAGACGCCAAAAAAGTCTTACCAAGGAGTATCGTGTTACCCAGTAACTGGGTTGTGAAGGTCAGATAGGCAGTCGCTCCATGTAAAATACTGGTATTCAGCTGCATTCGGTTAGACTGGAAGTTGACTCCAACATGGTTGGGAAAAGGCTAGGCAGATGATGATGGGAGTGGAAACGCCGTAAGGGGCTAAAAGACCATAACAGTGACCTTATTGGTGATGTTCATCCGAAAGATCAGGTGCGTAGTACTCACAACCGGCGTGCGTGTATAACCAGTACCCTAATTGCGTAACACACTATTACTCTCAATTTGAATCATTTTGAAGCAAATTTCTAATCCATTGCTCCATATGTTCGAAAAATGTGTCTGCTCAACAACGCAAATAACGCAATGAATGTTGTTGAACTGTCAAAATGAAAGCCAATTCTACTGTTAGATTGTTACGCAATTACCCCACAGATCACAAATTGACCTTAAAATTGGAAATCTGCAGCCCAACTAAAAATAACATCTCCCAACAATTTTCCATCGCTCATGTTGAACTGTCAAACCCATTGCTACTTATAGTGTGTTACGCAATTACCCCGCTCTGGTGCTGTAGGGACGTTGGGCTTTAACTGATTGAAGGTGAGAACAGGCCTTGAACAACTCACTGTAGCCTGTAAGACCTTACGGGGACGTATCGACTGCCCGGAGCTCCATGGTCTATTCTGCCGACTATTGGGCCCCACAAATACATCGGACCGTCACAGCCGCTGGCACAATCTGTTTGAGCAACTGCCAGCCAAAACTGTAGCCAGAGCCGAATCCCCAGGGAGTCGTACTCTAAAGGTGCTGATTACCCTTCTGGCTGCCAACCCTGAATGAGATGTGTTTGCGGATGAATGGATTAAAATTATGCGTATATTATGTCTGGTGTTCTATGAGAGAAAGAGTCCACTGTTCCATGTTAGTTTTAAATGATATTATATTATTGTCAACGTAATTATTGTCTCTATAATAATAATATTGTATTGTTTTAAATAAAATAAATGTCTAAACAGAAACGAAGCAAAAAGAGTATCGTAGCGGGTGGCGTCCTGTAGTTTCTGCCAACTTCCATGGGATGAAGGCAAGAGATTTTATGTGTCGGTACTTCAAATACGTCACTAGCGGAAAACATTTGTGGGAAAATGCTACGAACGCACCAAATTGATATCAATTTAACTTTTTAATTTTCTCACAGAATAAAAGTAAGTTATCCAAACCACAAACTTAACACTTTATCTCATTTCCGACACAGATTTATAGTGTTTCATTGTGTCCTCGAATGGGCCTCAACTTTCAACTCATTATTGATCATTCACAATCTTACCGTTTGAGTAGGGTGGCCCACTGCAGCCTTCTAAACTTGTGCACACACTGAAGGAGGCCATTTGCGGTCAGCATTGTTCTGTTGTGGGTAAAAGAAGTTATCACGGTAAGTTTTTTTTTTGACACAGGTTTAGCGGTGTAAGTTGAGGGAATTCAGCTAAAAGTTATATACCTACTATTACTGTCAGCCTGCATCATCCCACTGTTGGGCAAAGGCCTTTCTCCACGCCTTCCAGCTGTTTCGATTCAGGGCTAAAGTGGAACACTGGTCGTTTCTTTTGTCCAGTTCGTCCCGCCATCTTCTACGGGGTCTGCCGCGAAGCCTTCTAGCTGTGTCAGGGCTCCACATGGTGGTTATTTTGGCAGCGAGAACACTACGGTTCTCGCTGCAGTTTACAAGACCGACATACAACGCAGTGCGCGACGCCTGCTGCCAATGCAAAAACAATTTATTTACAGCGTGTCATTCGATATAAAAATGAAAAAGAGCATCTCATATTTGTTTTCTTCTATACACATACTGGTTGTAAGTTGTAACGGTTAAATTTTACAAGGTGTAATGTAAAAAGGGAAATATTTCACTCCCCATCCACGGACCGAGCTCGCGAAGTGTTGCTTAACCTTGAAGATCGACCCGTGTGGATGTTAATATTATTAAGAGCAGTGGTGGGCCAGTGGCACAGATTCAGATCGTAGGTTCGAGCCCTGACAGGCACTTTATGTAAAAAAACGAACATTTCGAAGACATGGGACATCCACCAACCCGCATTAGGCCCGCGTGGTGGATTACGTCCCACTCTCTCTCAGAGGGGCCGTCTCCACGAGCGAGAGAATCGCGGCGATAGTCTCGCCTGGCCTGCCTGGCCTGGCCTGTCTCCCAGCAGTGGGAACGTTATAGGCTGATTAAGCTATGTTTAAGCTGCGTGTTAATATTTAGCAACAAGCCCCACGACGTTTTGACGACGAACATGGTTGTATCAAGCATACATTCTCGTACAGCCCCCCCAAATTTATCTATATAGCACCGTGTGACCTAAACCCGTACATAAGTCACGCTTTTCTCATCATCATTCTCCTGCCCTTATCCCAATTTATTTGGGGTTGGCGCAACATGTAATAAGTCACGCTTTTCTGTGACTTAAATAATCCATTTTTACAAAAGCGTGACTTATGTAAGTGTGGGCTTAGGTCACACGAGCTATAAAATAGTATACGTGTGACTTAAGTAGAACGCCGTGCAATAATGAACTGCTTAAGTCACACGTATCGCAATATACAGACGCCAGCACATCAAGCCACCCAAACTGGCAAATTTTCCCAATCAACCTTGAACCTAAAGCGCATGCCACACCGCCAGCTAGCGGGCGGGCGGGCTAGGCGGGCGAACATCGTTTCACCTCTTTACATACTTCGGTTCACACCGCGAGCTACCGACTAACCTAACGAGCTAAGCTAACGAAATATCCGACGATTCCAGCGAAGCTACTCGTTCACCTCGTTGGCGCGCCCGCGCTTCGCTAGCTTAGCTCGCCCGCCAGCCCGCTCACCCGGTTCGTTCCGCTATTCGTGCAAATTTGTCATTGAAAAGCCCGCTTATCCCGCTTCGCCCGCTCCGCGCGCTCCGCCCGTCGCTCGTCTGTCCGTAGTTTTCGGTGTGAACCCCATAGTTTAGCTCGCCAATATTTCGTGTAGTTTGTATAGTTTCCTTCGTTCGCTTCGCCCGGCCTAGCCCGCCCGCCCGCTAGCTGGCGGTGTGGCCTGCGCTTTATGCTTCAGTGATAAAGTAAAAAATCTATTATAGGAATTTTACAGATTGTAGTAGCTTGATGTGCTGGCATCTGTACTAGGTATTTAAACAGTCAACCCTATTTAAAAATACATACTCATTATATAACGCAGGTACCTACTTATTTAATTCCGTCGCAGACAAACTGTTAGGCTTTAATCAACTCTGTCCGCATATTGTTAGGAACTAGGCTAAACTAAAATGGACTCCGCTTGGGAATACACAACTTATTTAGATATACTGTTGGAAACCCTGGAGCAAGCTAGTTTGTAGCGAGGAGACATTGAATGGGGCAAAGCTTTTTGAGTTCGTGAATTTATTATCTGATTTGTGCATCTGTGTATGCAGGGGCTGTCTATTGTGCAATGAATATAGTTTTCAATGTCTTTGTTGGTATATTGATGTGTGCTAGCTGACATAATAATTGGTAATGACTCCTCCCCGCGACTTCGTCGGCGTGAAATTTCTTGCTCCCCCGACCCACCCCGTCGTATCGCATCGTCTTACTTCGTTTTCGCTTAGCGTTCTTTCTAACTCTTTTTCTTTCTGTTCTGTGTAAGGAAAGTTTTTTTTTCACAATTTAGTGCAATGCAGTGCATCTTGTTGTTGGCGTTGCTGGTCGCAGCGACAAGACGCAGATGCATACGACAGCTCTGCGTCTGCATCCACAGACGATCAGGTTAAATCGATCAGCCGACCGCAGCAAGCGCAGTTTAACCTGTGGTTTAACCTGATCGATCGACGCGTGCGACGAGTCTTAAGCAATAGCGTTAAGGTCTATATTTACCGACGCATACAAGGTCATGTCTGATGCACATAACGCGCAGTTAGAAATGAGTTGATCAAAGCTGTCTATTAATAACTACCCCACAGCAGGGGTGCTTATTATAAACTACTTTACAAACTCAAACAAACACAATTAGCTAGTTCATGAAATGGTTTTTAAAGCTTTTTTAAAGCGGGTTTTTAACTTGTCTGAGCGAAAGTTCCGGGACAATGTAAGCAACCAAGCAAGTAGGTATCTTATTTGAAAGATATCGATTCCCAAGTTGCACACTGTGGATGAATTAATTAATGATCAAGTAGCACCTTAGAGTCTGGATTTGAATTAAGGTAATTGCGTAAAACACTAACAGTAGCAATGGCTTTCACTTTGACAGTTCAAAAACATTCATTGCGTTTTTTTACGTTGTTGAGCAGATCAATTTTTCACATATATGTATATGAAGCACTAGCTGCGCCCTGCGGTTTCACCCGCATAAGTTTCAATCCCGTGGGAATATCGGGATAAAAATTAGCCTGTATGTTAATCCAGAGTGTCAGCTACCTCCGTACCAAATTTTATCAAAATTGGTCTAGCCGTTTGAGCGTGAAGAAGTAACAAACATACAAACACACCCCCACACACACACACACACACACTCACAAACTTTCGCCTTTATAATATTAGTGTGATTGGAATAGCAATACCTGTATTTTACATAGAGTGACTGCCTATCTGACTTCCACAACCCAGTTTGGGTAACACGATGCGCCTCGGTAAGACTGGTTGTCAGATTTCTGGGCTTCTGAGTACCCGTAACGACTGACAATATCCACGAATAACGGACTTCGAATCAGGGACTTACGGATTAACGTGCTTTCCGAGGCACAGAGGAGTCAAACTCAAACTCAACCCTTCCATCGACCTGTGCGGCTATTTTATCATTTAGGCCGAGTTCCTAAAACATGATGAGTAAAGAAATGGGTTGTAAAGGGGTAATAATAGAACGATTTACGCTATTTTTAGATTTAACGACTGCCAAAGTTCTACTTAGATGAAAGACAGCTGGGACCAACGCGCTACGCTTACTAAAAGGCGTATGAAGCTTCATTAAAATTGGTTCATTCAATTCGAAAAACAAGGGCTTGAAAGTTTGTATGAAATGCCGTACAGTCACGAGCATAAGTGTGTATACACTTGGCTTTATTCAAAGGCGATTTTCGCCTTTATTTTTGAATGAAATTTTATATTATTACGAACATAGTATTTTCGAACCCATAGGTTTATGTAAGTGTCGTATTTCAACGTCGCATTCGTTATTTTGTGAAAAAATCGCAATTGAAAGTTGCCAAGTGTTGACATATTATTGCTCGTGACTGTAAACGCTCTTAACGTGCTTTCCGAGGCACGGGAGGGGTCTTGGTATGTAATAGATGTCATACTATTTGTACAATTCTGTCTATCCTTTCAGGAAATACATGCGTGTTTATTCGGTCATTCTACCCTCTAACAAGCGTCGTTCAAATAACTTCCAATAATAACGCCCACATATTCACCTAATCCTATTTCACTAAGCCCAGGTACGCACGGGTGCGTTTGATCCCGCGGAAATTTTTATCACGCACTGGATTATCAACGCACTGCTTAAACGCCGAGAGTTCAAAATCCAATTGTACATTTTGTTGCCGCGCTGGAATGCGTTCTGTTGGATTCTCAATGCTCCGGCTCAATAGCGAGAGTTGTAAATTCAATGCATGAAAAAATCCCGCTGCGATAATTTTACGTCTGTGCGAACGTGGGTTAACTGAGTTAACGGTATCAAAGCAATCAACTAATAGCGAACATTATTCAGCCCAATCCAGCCCTCAATGAGGGACAAAGGACAATCCTTAATCAAGAACAAAGGATTAAACAAACAATGCTAGACGAATTAATTTGCACTGGACTCGAACCCACGTCCCTCGCTTTGCATAGAAAATTATAATCAGTCGTATTGTTCGGTGGGTGGCTAAGAATAAGGTCTCGAAATAATAAAAGAGCTTTAATTGGCAATTTTTGTAATAGAAAGATGTTTGTGTACCAAAACAAATACCTACCTACTTCTTTGTTATAATGAGGTTTTTAATAAAATAAACGTTTCAAGCATTTTTCTAAAGGGTCAGACCAAACGATGCTTTGTATTCATTACTGAAAGAACCAGTTATTGCCAACATTAAAACAACCAGTGTCATATCATCATCTGCCTAGCCTTTTCCCAACTATGTTGGGGTCGGTTTCCAGTCTCGTCGAAAAATAGTGTTACAGCCAAATTAGACCGATTTTAAATTTTCCATAGAAACAGAGATTTCCAGTTATCTTTTTTTAAATAAGACATTTCGAAAATGTTCTCAAGTAACTTTTTAGACCTTTGTATCTCGCATAAGCGTATGAAGCTTCATTAAAATCGGTTCATTCATTTCGAAAAACAAGGGCTTGAAAGTTTATATGAAATGCCGTACCTACTCTACGCCGTAAACGCTCTTAAAAAAATAACTTTTAAGTAGGTTATTCGAATTCACATCGTATCCCGCCAGCCGCCATTTTTATTCGATATTAATATTACAAAAAACTATTTCAGAACCTTATAAAGACGATTCATATCATGGGTAGATAAAGTCTTGTATGCAACTGTACATAATTAGGTATTAAAACACTCATGTGATACCTACTATTATCACCATATTATAAACCCACATTCGTCTCGTCTTTTAATACCCCTTATTATACAACAGTTGCATAAATCAATTATGGAAAGCCACTTGAGGAATAATACCTACCTACTATTAAAATAACGATTGATTTAATGACCGCAAGATGTTATCCTCTTTCGTATGTAGGCAGGTAGGTTTGTTTAGCTATATATGTATGCATACATAGCACATGCCTTCTTTGCATGTGGTGAGGCGGAAACTACAGAACGTCACCTGCTACGATCCAGGGCGTGCGATACAAATGTATTCCCCTTTTTTCTTCCTGAATAATGCCTCTAGAGCAATATTTGTTTTCATAAAATCAAGGTTAGCTGTAAACACGTCCCTGTCATTTTCTTTTCTTCAGCAACTAATTAGTAAAGAAAATATGACCCTCTAAAAATTACAAGAAGGGCTATTTTTACCGCCGTGATTAGAGGACTACCAGACAAATTAGAAAAGTTTTTAACATAAAAAAATGTTAGTACCTAACCTAAGCATATCTACTCTTTCTCAAAATGTTAATGTACAAAATAATTGAATCGGCTCAGTTTTCGAGGAGAAAAAAGGGGAATACGAAACGTCGATCTCATCAAAATTTTTGTGATAATTTCGCTCGGAGCTGCAGCTGTCCCTATCACACGCTACGGGGGCAGACTTGAGGTAAGGCGACGGCAATAGTTTCTTCAAATACCTATTTTTCAAATTCCTTCTTTACTTTGTTTACGTTCCAACATCTGAAGACTAATTCCCGTAATTAAAAACGTTCAAAATCTAGTCGCAATCTCATCTCAGTGACAATCAATGTCAAGAACTTGTCAAAAATGTAGGGAAATATTAGAGGTATTTTTGACAGATTGGGACTAAGGAGGCCTAAAAAGGCCACTTTGGCAGAATCATAAAAGGATAACATTGTGAATCATAATGGACAGTTAGGTAACTGTTAAGTTAATCTTATCAAATCCCACGGAATAATTCCGTGTCAAATCCCATCGGTGAAGGATTTTTCAGTAATTTTTTTTTGTCTTGGCTAAAATACCAATCAATCCAATCCAAATCCAATCCCAATCTCTGTGATTATACCTACGTAGTGCAGCGAAAAAAAGACAAACACGGACTGTCTTCGCCATATTATGATTCGTAATGTTATCCTTTTATGATTCTGCCAAAGGTATCTATGTGAGATCTTTTCCAGAGCTATGCGGCAAAAAAACTAAATTAGAAGTGATAAAATAGCTATCTTCAAATAATTTTATTAAAGTTACGTAACTGTCAAAGCCTAAAACATTTATCTTGTTCACTTCAGTCATCTATTTTTAGAACAGCTTCGCCATTTATATCATCGGAATATTGATTTTTAATAACCAAAACAGTTCAAGTTGAAACATTGTGATAACTTAACTTAATCAGCCTATAATGTTCCCACTGCTGACACAAACACAAGCCTTCTCTCTGTGACCCTCTCACAGAGAGAAGGCCTGAGTGAGTGGGCCGTAATCCACCACGCGGGCCCAGTGCGGGTTGGTAGATGACACATGTCTTCGATTTTTCATAACTAGATTACAATGTGGGTTTCCACATTGTTTCAGTTATGTTTAAGTCGTTTATGAAGACTGGATTAAATAAATAAAAATATTTTATTGTCAGGCATCAAAGTCTAGGTGTTAGTATTACATCTTACTTAAAAAAATCTTTATAGTAACATGCAGGAACACTAAAAAAGAAAAAGACAATCACAGGAAGGTTTAGCAAGCTTTGTTGCCAACATGTAGCTTTTTTTTTTTTTTTTTTTTGCGGATGGGAAATCATCAAATGACCCCTCCCGCTCTGGGTGGAGCGGAAGGGAGTGTCAGACTCTTACTGACTAAAACCCACCCGTGTTCCTTCCTTAGCCCTTTATGTTCCGGGCCAGCGGTAACCCTTTCGGACAATCCCGCTGACCCGGCAGGCTTCGGCCCTATGGGGCCCCTCCTCGATGCTGACATCTCTTTGAGGCGCGCGTGGAACACGTACGCGCCGTCCGGCACGGGCCTGGTCCTGATCGGACGGTGAGCTACCCATTACTCTCCGCCCGCAGGCCCGCGACTACGGTGGCCGGGAGTCGTCGCGCGGCTCCCGACGCCCGGAGCGTCTCCCGCGGCGGCTGGGACGGGAGGCTCTCTCCCTGAGCCGTCCCGCCACCTCCTTCGCTAGCATGACTGCTTCGCAGAAGGAGGTGACTGCCTCCCACTCCCTCTCGCCCCGGACCATGACTTGCACCAGGGCCGGGCGCGAGAGGTCGCCGCCGCTGCCGATCGCCTCTACGAGGACACGGCGGTGCTCCGCCCAAGCGGGGCAGACCTCCACCGTGTGCTCCACCGTGTCCTCTGGGCGATCCTGGCAGTGGTGACACCCGGGCGTTTCCTCCCGCCTGATGATGTGCAGGAACCTCCCGAAACTTCCGTGTCCGGTGAGGACCTGCGTCAGGCGGTAGGTGAGGGCGCCGTGGCGCCTCTCTAGCCACTCCTCAAAGAGGGGTCTTATCGCCGCTATCGCGGCGTGCCCTGCGCTGGGTTGCGACAGTCGCTCCTTCCATGTCGCCATGAGATCGCGCTGGAGATCCGTCCGCTCCGCAGCAATTTGCCGCGGAAGCGGAACTTCCCCCCGGCGTAGTGCCTCCGCGCGCCACTCATACAGGCGCGCGAGGACTATCGCCTCCAGATCCCATGGCGGCAGTCCGGCAATGAGGCTTGCCGCCTCGCCAGAGATCGTGCGGTAGCCCCGGATGATCCTTACGGCTACCACCTTCTGGGGCGCGTTCAGGTAGTGGGCGGCTCGCCGCCGCAGTGAACGCGCCCACACCGGGGCCCCGTATAGGGCCATGGACCGCACGACCCCCGCGTAAAGCCTCCGGCAGGAGGCGTTTGGCCCCCTCAGGTTGGGCAAGAGCCGCTTGAAGGCGGCCCCGGCCCGTTCCAGTTTGGGGGCCAAACGTCGGAAATGCTCGACGAAGTTCCACCGGCTGTCGAGGACGAGACCCAGGTACCTCATCGTTGTCTCGACGAAGATGTGAACCCCTCCTACCGTTAGTTGGGATCCCAATGGTGGCGCGTTCCGGGGCCCATGAAACGATATGGCCTCGGACTTGTGCAATGCCACCTCGAGACCCAACTGCCGGATCCTCTCCACGACTATCGCAACCCCGCGTGTCATCGCGTCGGCCGCCGCCTGATGCGACCTCCCCTGCGCCAGGACCAGCGTGTCGTCAGCGTAGCAAACCACGCTGACGCCATCAGGGAGGTCGGCCCGCAGCACCCAGTCGTAGCCGATGTCCCACAGGAACGGCCCCACAACCGATCCCTGTGGGACACCGCACGACATCTCTCGCCGGTTCCACTCCCCATCGCGACCGGGGTACCTGACGGCTCTGTCCGTCAGATACGCCTCGACTATTCGACGGAGGTAGGGCGGCACCCGGTGATACCGGAGTGCCTCCACAATGCAGCTCCAGGGCAGGGTGTTGAACGCGTTGGCGATGTCGAGTGACACCGCCACGACGACCCCACCCTGGGACACCGCGTCCGCGTCCCAACATGTAGCTTGGCCTCCCCATTGTAAGCCCATCCAGCCTCTCTGCAAACACCTTCAGAATGCTGTTCCTGCTTCCCCTCACTCGGGATATTACTGAGGCAACTTTCTTCCGCATTATCGCTAAGTAGTCGTCAGTGTGCGCATCAGCGAACATACCTGACGCATTAAAACCAATCCAGATAGCAAGCAGGTTTTCGCAGCGATTTTACAACAGTCATAATTATGATTATACTTATGATAAATAAGAAGAAAATAAATAATAATAAATTCTATAATGGCATAAATAATTTTTAACAAAGCAGATGAGGCGTTGACTCGTCCTGCGCTAGATACCTGTGTTACAGAAGCCAGTGTCTTCTCCCAATTACATGAGGCGAGTATAATGCAATAAATGTAATAAGATCACATAAACACCATAAAACAAGCTATCTAAAAAAAATTATGAGTGATAGCTCAATGGCTTCCGTAATGAGCGGAAGCCTCTCAATAATAATTAAACTCTGTAATTTGCCATTCCCCTAAAATAAGTACTACTTATCTTAAGAAAGTCGCAGTAAAAGCGGAGATCGTAAAGCAGTAGACTTTTACTTCACTGGAGATTTATTCGGCACAAGTGGAAATAAAGACGAATACTTACTCAATTGCCTGGTAAATTAGTTTAACGGTCTCCTTCCGTTTTCAGACTTTTACCGTTTATTCGTTTAGAATGGGATCTAGATAAGGTGGCACGGGAAGGCACCTACCTTGGTCTTCAAGATCTACCTAGCTACCTGTACGTACCCATTTATTTAAGTGACTTTGAACAGCGGTGCGAGCGAGGTAATTGCGTAACACACTAACGGTAGCTGAGGTTTTCATTTTGGCAGTTCAATAACATTCATTGCGTTATTTACGTTTTTGTTGAGCAGACATAATTATTAGAACATATGAAGCAATGGATTAGCAATTTCCTTCAAAATCAATCACATTGTGAATTAAAGTACTTATGTGTTGGGCACTTACAGTACGCAGTGCAAAAGCGAATAGTGCAATAATATCGGTCACAAAATAAATTCTGACGAGGAACAACTGCTTACAGTTGGATGAGGTGTAACTAATGTAAAGTTTTTGAGCACCACGTTGGTGCTAGCTGAAAAAAACAAGGAATCAATATAATGTTCAAGGAGTCCTTGAAGTATGTGCTAGGGCTACAACAAAAAAACTTGGTGTCTTAAAAGAAAGTGGAAACATTTTACTGATCCTCTAAAAAACTTGCTTATTGACCTTCTACTGATACACATTTCATTTTTTTTTAATTGAGCGTTTTTTGTCCTTCTGGTCTTTTCTCAGATGGTTTGCGGGTTAGGTTATATAAGTGGCATATGCTGGCAAAGTGTGCCGCTTGGCAGGAGCCGCGCAGTGCCCTCATCTCAGAAGTAGGCAGTGACCTGTCGCTGCCGGCCGTGGTTGAGTCCTGGGACGCGGTGGTTTCCTTCTGCGAAACGGTCGTTTCGCTGAAGCAGGCTGCGGAAAGGGAGAGGGAGATCTCGTAAACTCACCCGGCCCGCAGCAGGAGCACCGGGCGTCGGCGGAGGGCGGACAACGCCCTCTTCCAGCCCCCCTAAATGGGTCCAGGGGCGCACATCAGGACCCGAGGTAGCGGCGAGTAGTGTTCCACGCGCGTTCCTCTTCGACGTCGCGGAGGGAGTCACCCCCCACCCTCACTCCTCACCCTGACCCGACAAGGCCCGCAGTGGCGGGCCCGGCACCGGTCGGGGGTTGCGGAAGGATCGTACGTTCCCGGAACCCCCAGCGTAGGTGTGAGATGGAACACCGGGGTGGTTTTAGTCAGTAAGAGACTGACAGACACCGCCGCCCGCCCCAGGGCGGCGGACATCCATGAGGACTTTTCACCCCGGAAACGACAAAAAAAAACAGTGGCACTCCGGGAGTGCCGACAGAAGTGAAAACAAAACACAAAGAATACTTTGCCATCACTCACTGACATATCGGATATACGTTAAAACCGAGTACATCCCGAGGACAGCCGAACACATCCGAAGCGGATATTTTTTTAAATCGTCTTATAAACAAAACACGCGTGGTGTCGCTTACGGTAACAGTGGCGCGAGTTAGGCAGGATACAAAAGTCTAAAAAGTTAGTATTTTAAGACCTTTGTATCCTGCTTATGCGTATGAAGTTTCATTAAAATCAGTTCATTCATTTCGAAAAATAAGGGCTTGAAAGTTTGTATAACGCTCTTAACTAAATATCTATTTAAAATAGTTTGAGTCTAATTATAGAATCTAAAAAAAGCTTCAAAATGTCAAACGAAATATTTTATTCAAAAAACAGCCATATTCGCTGGTATGCTGGTATGGTGAACTACGCCGTAGCATAGTGTGAACTACGCCGTAGCACAGTTTGACCTACGCCGTAGCACTCTCCATCCGTCTTACGAATTTTCGATCAGGTCACGTGTTCTGACGCGAGTTTAACATTTTTTACCCATTACAAAAAAAGTGTACAACGCCGCTAAAGAAGTTTTCACTTCAAAAAAGATTGTAACTGTGAATAACTCAACAATGCCAGCCGAGCAAGCTAAGCGAGCGGTGCTCCAGTAGGCGGCGAGCGCTACATCCAAGTTGGTCGCAATTACGTAGTTAGAAAATCGTCTAGTTTACACGTAGGTACAGTCCATTGAACCCAATCATATTTTTACTTTAATGGTCATACAAATTGGCTAAGTACTTAAACGACACTGTAACTGCACTTTTGCAATCTTTACTGCGAATCTTTAATTAATTGGCAATCACAACCTTCCAACAATGGGTTATAGTAATTAGATTTTGAAATCCATGTTTCAGCATTTATTGAACTTCTTAAAATGGTTTGTACGACATTTTTAACCACTGACGGAATCTGT
Organism: Oligia latruncula; assembly: GCA_948474745.1. NCBI lineage: Eukaryota > Metazoa > Arthropoda > Insecta > Lepidoptera > Noctuidae > Oligia > Oligia latruncula. The sequence goes on from OX419705.1 coordinate 1,124,633, forward strand.
ATCTACGGCATTGCAGCTCCCACACCGCTGAACCAATTTTAACTTTTTATTTTTATATATATTCTTTCTACAATTGCATACCTATTGTCACGGCTAATAGCCGAAGTGCGGCTACGCCTAGGTTTAGCCGGGGACAACTGCGGCTACACCTAGTTTTAGCCGGGTACAACTAGGCGCAGCCGGCCACATGCGGTTCGTGTGTACTTCGGGAGGCGACGTAGGATGCAAGAGCGAGTGAAGGGCACCCCAAGGTTACGTTTGGTTAGGTTACTTTAAACCCCTTACACAAAAATAGGAGCCCCGCCAAGTATGTTCCGCCCTCTTCCCAACTATGTTGGGGGGAGCTTCCAGTCTAACCGAATGCAGCTGAATACCAGTATTTTACATGGAACGACTGCCTATCTGACCTCCACAACCCAGTAACTGGGTAACACGATTATACCCCATGGTAAGACTAGTTATCAGACTTTTGGGCTTCTGACTACCCGTAAAGACTGTCAAAGATCTACGAATGACAATGGAAACCAACGGCTTAACGTGCTTTCCGAGGCACGGAGGGGTTTCGGTATGTAAAGTTGCTCACCCATCCACGAACCGGCCGCGGCAAGCGTAGCTTAACCTGATCGTTCGACCCACAAGCCCCTAGCTTAAACTTATCGACAGAAATTCAGAATAACACAGCACACTGAAGATACTTTAAGAAGAACTGCCCTCCTTCCTCCATTGCGCATTGTCTTGAAGAATTATAAAGAAAACAGTACCTACCGAGAAGGAAAATGGCCGCAACTTATTAATATTAATATCTAGAGTTTGAGAACCGTCTCTTTTGCGCAGAAACTTGAAAGTACGAATAAGCTATAGAGCGTCGAGTATTTTGGGGTCTTAGTATCCAAACACACTATGCCAAAGCTACACGACCGAAGTTCGGCATGATTACGCCTGCAATGCTATCTAACGCAACGTAATTTCGGCATAATCTGCCGTCAGTAATTCAAATAGCATTGCAGGCGCAATCATGCTGAACTTCGGTCGCGTACCTACCTTCGGCATAGTGTGTTTAGACACTTATACGAAACAGCCGGTGGATTTTGTAAAAATCTCACCGTGAAAACTAAGGTGAAGTGAGCTGTCAATCCCTATCATCAGGTGGAATGACAGCAATAAATCTGCCTGACCTTTTCTCAACTATGTTGAGGTCGGCTTCCAGTCTAACCGAATGCAGCTAAATACCAGTATTTTACATGGAGCGACTGCCATCTGACCTCCACAACCCAGTTATAGCGCGGTGAGGGAGGGGTGTGGTGACGTGATGCTAAATCTCAGTGATTCGTCAATTTGTGACAGCTATCACCCCTCCCGCACCGCGCAGCTACCTCAGGCAACATCTCAGTTAAGCGGTCGGATTATAGTGGGCAATACAGTCCCCCTTGGTAGGACTGGTGTCAGACACAAACCCCTTCAACTGGAATGACGGCGCACTTCACCAAAGTTTACTTACAAGGTAAAATTTTAACAGAATCGATCGGAAGTTTTGTAGCTACCTACACATTGATACAGAAACATGGAACAAAGATGTATGTATATGATGTAGACTAATAAATGTTTTTTGTCCATGATACCTACATCTTATCGGTTCTTGACTGTTACCTACATATTCCCATGACGTTAAAGCTTGTCTAATTCATACTCGTACTCAAATGCTTACCATTTTCTTTGTCGTAATAACTTTTTTTATAATCATACCTTTCGCCCACATGCTGTTTAAATATTAAAAGTTGGAGACGCAAGAACGACGGTTGCTGTTTTAATTTTTTTTATTTAGGTACATCTTATGTAGGTAGGTACCATAAATAAAACAGAAGAACAAACAGCAAACTTTTGCGTTTTTTTTTTGCATAATTTATGCTTTAATTTCCGACTGCCTCGTTGGTCTTTTTTTCTGGCACCTGTGTAGCGCTTGCGACCACTATCGTAAGCGCTGCTGGTCTCAAAAAGTTTTATTTATAAGTAGGTAGTAGCTACCCGAAACTGTCAAATTTTCCCAATCAACTTTGAACCTTGTGATATAGTGATAAAGTTGAAAATCTATTAAAGAAATTTGACAGATTGTAGTAGCTTGATGTGCTGGCGTCTGTACAAGGATCTTTTTACATAAAAATTGCAACTACGTCGTTCACAGATAGACAAATATATCTAACCCTTTGGGCTCATTATGACCAATTCGCAAAATGTCCAGTGGGCTCAAAATGTCCAATTCGCAAATTGTCGAAATCGCAAATTGTCCAATTTTATTAGCAAATGGTCTAGTTCGCAAATTGACCAATTCAAATTAGGTAGGTAGTCGTTAATTAGGTATAGATATCCCCTCTGATTTTGCATCATTGTCCAAATCACAGTGATCTTTATTTTCCTTCTGATAAGGTTGCTGCCATTGACAAGTCTGTCAAAATCAATGTACACACAGCTCCATTAAGTAGTTACCCCACCAAAAGACATGTGCGTTCAAATCCGTGATAGGCCCAAGTTGGTTTTTGTATTTTGCAAAAACAATTTATTTTAAACTAGCTGCTGCCCGCGACGTCGTCTGCGTGAAGGCTCTACAGCACCAAAAATACCTAAGATGCCAGTGTCGCTATAGCATTATAAAGTAAACAACTTTTAAAATAGTATTAAAATATAAGTTTTTTTTTGCAAGCGAAGCAAGTGAAGAGAGTTATATGGGAATCCTGCTGAGTTCAGTCATAAGAGGTGACTGAAGGAAATAGAGAAAATAATGCAGGAATACATTCCAGGACACAAAAGAGTAAAAATACGTTCAAAGGTATCATATATACCTTACAACACTTCCCTATAAACTACGTTGGTAGTTATGCTGCCAGGAGCCAAAATGTGTGATGACGCGGGAGCAAGCGACGACGTACAGTTGCCCGTGTGAGAAGCAACTCGTCCTGACGTCGACACCCACTGCCCTCAGTGTCTGCCCCTGCGACTTATTGATGGTCATCGCGAAGCAAACACTCACGGGGAGCTGTACGCGCTTGAACTGGAACGGGAAGTTATGAGGTATGAGGGGAATGCGTGGTATAAATACTGCCTCGCCGACGCCATAACCCGTAAGAATTTCCGCCTCAATGGTGTGTCTGTGGAGCGAGATGACTTTAAGGCGGGTCCCGTTACACAACTTCGGAGGAGATAGGTTCCGAAGAAGCATAACCGGGACACCGCTTCAGCTTGATGGTATGCGCTGGAAGTCCACTTGTTGACAGGGAGTTCAGAAATTCCACGGGATAATGTGTGGCGTCATCTTGCTTGACAACAGTGTTTATCGAGGTGTAGACCACTTCATTCCCCTCAATTTCCGAGAGAATACATTCGTTAATTGCTGCAGCCTGATCATTTTTGGGCGTCAAAATGGCCCGCTCACACACCCAAGAATTCTGCTGGTGCGGTATACGACTGAATGTCCCCGTACACACAGCGAATGAGTTCTTCTAAGCTGGAAACCACTCTACCGAGAGACTCTGGAAGCACCACCTGTCTACCTCTCTCTTCTGGTAGAGTGCCTTCGCCAAGACTTAGAAGGACATCGGAGAATTCTTGAGCGCGTGCATTGCCGCCGAGCCGAGCTCTCATATTAATGGTCAAGCGCAGCGTACGAACTCGTGACCACAGCGAAGATCGTTTCAACGAAGCATTCACCTCGTCAGCCCTCGATCCTCGGCCATCGTACACTCATCCCATACGATCAGAGAGCAATCCTTGAGCACGTGTCCCTTATCGCTGTTACGTGACACACCACAAACAGGCGTTTCGGCGCTCTATAAATCGATGGGAATTTTAAACATGGCATGTGCTGTCTTGCAGTCCCGGAAGCAGTGTGGCAGCGATTCCCGACGACGCTACAGCAATAGCAATTTTGCCTTGCCTCCTGACCTCTGCAAGTATGCCAGTGGTAACAAATGTTTTTCCTGTTCCACCAGGAGCATCCAAGAAAAACATTTTACCCTGGTTTTGCCAAACGCTTTCAAGGACGGTATCATAAATTTGTTTTTGCTCTGAAGAGAACAAAGCGACATGGTCATTTCGTATGGTGGTCATTTCGCCGTCTCCGACTTCGTCTCCAGTAGCACGCCTCAAAGCTCGTAGAAAAACTTCAGACAGATGATGGCGATACTTCTCCCACAAAGCTACCGGGTTCGCGACTCCACAAAACATCAAGATGACGGCAAACAGATGACGCATGCGGCTGGGACTGTCACTGACGCTCGCCTCCGCGAGGGTGTCAGCCCAATTTTGGTCACCGTCGAGAAGGTGACGTGCTACGCAGGCTGCGCGGTAAGTGGGAAACTCCACGCCATCAAATGTCCTCAGAAAGGCGAAAGACTTTGCCTCGGACAGTGTGAAGTAACAACCGCAGAAAATCGCATTCGCCGTTATTCGGATACACGGTATAATTTAAGTTTATAATTAGGTACCTATACGACATGAAAATATATTAATTACCAAGCAATAATCACACAGATAAATACCGAACAAAAGTATTAACAGTCAATGTTTATTTTGTACTAACAACATGAAATTGATGAAGAAATGATCATCATCAATGAACATAACTTTTTTGTAATACTTAACACCGGATTTTTTTTAAATTGTCTTCCTCAACTCTGCTCAAGATTTTGAGGGTTTTGTTGGAACTTGAATTTGTCAAAACGAACTATACGATACAACTTTTATGAAGAAAATGCACATTACCATCTATGAATTTTAAGAATAACTAACTACTAACCTCACCAACATGATCAAATTTAAACTATTAATTTCCAAAAAGTGTTGACATGTAACTTGATTTGATTTTTATGAAATCTCATAGATGGCGCTGCTTCAAAATTGTCTTATACTACTAACATTCATTAAACTATGTTTCTCTGCCCAAGTTACTTAAATGGCGTAAAAGTTTTTATAGTGTAAAGCTAGATAATAGCATGACTTACTCAAAAACAACATTTAAATATGCGTCGTTAGATTACACGCTGTCACAGAATGCGTAAGAAAAATAAAGATTCACAGCTCCTCCTCGTAGGTGATAGCGTGATAATATGTAGCCTATATGTTGACCCGACCTCTTAGTAATATTCATGCAAAATTTGAAGTAAATCCATGCAGTACTTTTTGAGTTTAGCCCGGACATATATACAGACAAACAGACAAAAATTCTAAAAACTATATTTTTGGCTTCGATATCGATTGTAGATCACGCCCCAAGTATTTTTTTTATATATTCTATGTACAGTTTTGCCTTTCCTACGATTTTATTATATACGATTTTATTATATTTATGTTTATATATTATTTATTTAAACATTATCATTATTTATTTTTTTAAATAACACAGACATAAGGATCAGAATTATTTCGTCATAAAGGCAAGCCTTTACGACGTGATTAAACACATAATAATGTTTTAAAGATCACAATATGATTTCGTTAGTACTATATCGCGCCAATAGATGTCGTTACATGTTTCCACTTATTGCAATAAAAATTGTTATAGAATGCTTTAAATTGATTATATCTTTTGATAGACTGAAGCGATTGCGATGAAACAAAGACTAATCACTGCTCGGAGTTCTACACTATATTTGAGTATAAATATGAACCATATTGGTTTGGTACTTTTTACGTTGAGCCTGTTCAAAATCTGTCACATCCAAACAGACAAACAGACAAACAGACAAAAATTCCAAAAATTGAAGAAATGACATCTGTTGGTTATCCTATAACAGCCCAACTATTTTTTTTATTTTTATTTTCAATGTACAGAAACGCCTCGTCTACAGATTTATTATATGTATAGATAATGTATTGTTTTAGTGAATAAATAAGTTTAAGAATTTTTTTTTATTTTAAGTCTGTTTTTATTATTGTTTTTTTTCAATAAAACAATACTTTTGCGACGACAAGCAACAATAATAGGGTTAACATTTACGACAACTTATTCATCGTCTAAATAGACTGGAGGTTTCAAGACCGCTTACCGTGCACAAGATTGGAAGTTCAAATCCTATATAGGCACGAAATGTGCTTTTTGTTCATTATATTATTTTGATATATTTTTCTATTTTGTTTTAAGTAGTAATTATTTATAAAGAATTAAAAAATCAAGAAAAATAAAATACTTTATTAATCATTTATTTATTTATTATTGCTATTATTTAACAAAACTATGATCTTATTTTACAACAAACAGAACAACTATTTTAGTTCTCATAAAATCAGAAATCATTTTAAAAAATAATGGATAAATAGTAGTCGTTTACTCTTCGCCGTTTTAAGTGAACGTATACAAAGTTCTAACTTGAAGGTATGGATTAATTTTATAAAGACAACGTAAGTAAGTAAAATTAATGGATACCCTCAAATTATAACATCTTTCGATTAGACAGGCACCTAAAGATATAATGACTCAGCCGATAGTAGATAACAATTTCATCGCAATTCATATGGGCTCGCTGGCTAGTTCGTCAAATTGCCGGTATGAGTATGACGACGTTCGGTGATGCGATGGTTCGAATCCGAGTCAACACAATGGACTCTTTTTGAAGTATTCTTTAGATTATTCGTAAGGAATTCAATGTTGTAGCAGTGTAACATTTTAAAACTTGAGGGGTTAGGACATAGTGACGCTTTCTGTACCTAATCTTTATTCTCATCTTAATGGTTGCTGTTAGGATACGTAGTATCTCTAAGTCTGTGCTGTGAGGTTACTGCTGTCATAGGTAAAAAAAAAAATGTGAACGGACTGTCTGTAACGCCGCTATCTATTTCTAAATAATATGCCTATGTTTAGCAATAAATTTATGGTCCCACAATTTTTAACGCCATGTTCACACCAAATAATAACAATAGCAAGCCAAGTGCGTATGCACTCATCAGAAATCTCCAGTCTTACCTACTTCTGACAGGCGGAGCCTTCTCTAGCTCCAACTTGATACCTACCTACCTAATGATGAAAAAAACCGGGCAAGAGCGAGTCGGACTCGCGCACCGAGGGTTCCGTACCATCATATTGTTTTTTCAAAAACATAATAATATGATGGTACGGAACCCTCGTTGCGTGAGTCCGACTCGCTCTTGCCCGGTTTTTCTTTATTAACTTTTTACTAAGCTTCTGTTATCAATGCTGTTTTAAGATGATCAATTATTGAGTTCATAATATTCTTTCATATATAACAAATTAAATAAACTTTTAAATATTTTCCCCATGACTTATCGGGATTGTAAAAAATCTATGATGGATTGGCTAAAAAGTAAAAGCTATGATGATATCGAAACCCTTTTACAAACTATCGTGTGATATTCTGGTGATAAGTGACGCATACACATACATACCTCTATATACACTTACACACTCTTTACATACACCGACACAACACACACCCACCCACACCCACTCACACTCATACACGCACATGTTTTAAGTTAATTGTGTTTTGTTTGTTTTTACCTTTTTTCTTATATTAGTAAGTTAATAATAATAAGTTACCAAATTGTAAAATTCCATGTAAGCACACTCCTACATACTATTGTACTAGTTTTAGAAGAGCGGGGCCTCCTAGCACAGGTAGATATTTCTCATACTTAAAAGGAGACCCCTATGTAAGATTAATTGTAGAAGCTGTAAATTTTACTGAAATAAATTTATTATTATTATTATTAGTTCAGGAACCTTAAAAGAGAGAACAAACTGAAGGTTTTTGTTTTTTTGCAAGTCTTCAAAATTCCGCCGAAATTCTTTAAATTTAACTCGAAATGTGAGTTCAATAGGCAATTTGTTGGTAAGACATTAGCAGCTATTGTTAGCTGATACCGTGTTTCAAGTAGCTTGGGAGTTATTCAATCTGTCCAGTCGGTTCTTGCAGCAGTTCAGTGTGGGAGCCATCACAATATTTTCCGGGAGCCTATTCCATGCTGTTACGGCTCTGTTACGGTCGGTTAGTGAGTAACTTTGGCTTGCCCAGACTTGTCCAACCATAACTTATTGTATAGGTTCCTATACTTTTTACTGAATAATAGAGATAGTTCAAGCCTGCCTACGAATCCTAACTTTACCCCAAAACCCGCGTTCGCGACTCCGCCAGCCTACCAAGTAATAAACCCATGTAATTAGGTACATAAACCGAATGTTTACGGTCCCTCCGAGAATAACGCGTCAGATCGCATTCCCGAATGTCGTAAAGGCTCAATTGTTTTTGTTTACGACTCATGTAATTACTTCAGCTTTTCCGTTCTTTGAACTGTTTCTGTACTAAGGGTTTTGAGATTATCTACTTATTTGAGTAAATAAATGATATTCAATTCTGTAAGTTGGTAAAAAAAAAAATACACATATAAATGTGCAAATTAAATTATGTTTTGTGGCGGCATCTATATCGCCACATGCGAACTACGCAACACACTGACGTCACGCAAAATCCTGCATCGCGCAAGCAGTTTACCGCGCAACATCACATATATGCACCGCGCATATCGTATAAGTACTTACCGCGCATACGTCCCGACATCAAATCCGACACGAGTTCGGGTGTGTACGGACTTTCTTAATTTTTAGTACCTACTAAAAAGTGTTTTTTTCGGCAAACGATGGCAATAATCAGCCTAGTGTTCCCACTGTTGGGACACAGGGCCCAACAGTGGACCGTAATACACCACGCGGGCCCAGTGCGGGTTGGTGGATGTCACATGTCTTCGATTTTTCTATGGTTCTAGAATATGCCGGTTTCCTCAAGGTGTTTTCATTCACCGTTTTGAGAGAGGTGATGAAATAACATACAAAAAGTAAAGGGCCTGTCTGGGTTCGAACCCACGAACTACAAATCATAAGTCGGGGCCGTAACCACTGCAACGATGGCAATATATTACAGCAATGTATTGTTGTGGGGGTTTCAAGATTAAGTAATAAATTATATTTTTATAATAATTTTATTATAAGTAAAAAGAAATATTCACATACATAATTCCAATTATTTAATAATAGTCATAGTAAATTTTACAATATACTCTATATCTTAATTCTAACACGTAACTTCGTAGGATTTTCAACTTCAGCACGATCTACACGGTTTAAAACGGTGGTTTCAAATCTAAGTTTAAAACAGTGTAGACAGTGGGTTTAAATCAATTTCGTATGACCTTTCAACGTCCTTGGTAGAAAGGCCTGCGTTGCAAACCAGTGGCAGAAGAAAATGTTGGTTTTAAACCGTGTAGCAGGCATCTCGCAACAATAACAACTTCAAGGTCACCTTGGTTTATAGACTGGTTTCAAACCGTGTAGATCATGTTTAAGTTTTTTTTTGTTTGCAACATTTATAATCTAATATCATTTTTTATCTGTGCATTTTATACATTATACCTAGTTACATACAAAATTATGTGATAACATTTTTGATATTATATTCTATAAGTACTTACTACTGTATAATATATTCTTTCGCTAGAATATTTACTACATCTACAGAACTTTCCGTTTAAGAAATGGCGGTAGTTGGAATCAATATTTGAAAAATAGCCGTTGGACCCATGATTTCAATAAATCAGCTTATGATAAATTAGATGTTGAGGAAAAGAATAACTGCGGCTAAACTTTGGGGTCTTATATATCATCATCGTCATTAAAGCCGAAAGACGTCCACCGCTGGACACAGGCCAAGCGTTGCCACATCGACCGGTCTTGCGTCTCACATCTAGGAGTGGGCTAATATGGGCTAATTGATAGATGGGCAACATTAGCCAAGTAATAAAATAATACACATTAAATTCTGCATCGTGTTCCATATTACAAAGCTAAAAGTTCTGTAGATGGTACAAATAGTAACAAATCATTTTTCTCGTATAAAAATGCTTCCATTGAACACTAGATGAATGGTGAAATTGGAGGATAGATTACGTACAGTCTATAATTATTTATATTTATACACATCTAGGTGAAAAGGACTGCGTCTAGATAATAAATTATATTGATGACATTTTTACATTATGTAAGAATATTTTTGACAACTAATTTATATTTTTTGACAAAAAATATAAAATGTTCACTATGCAAGGTGGAGACGACAAAACGATAATAAATTAAACTGCGTACTCATATTTATAATGATGTTCCCAATCTTCAAAATAAATTTTTATCAAACACATCCAATAGTTTAGTCCAGTCAGCTGGGGGCCTAAAAAGGCCACTTTGGCTGAATCATAAAAGGATAACGTTATGAATCATAATAGACAGTTAACTGTTAAGTTAATCGTATCAAATCCAATTGGTGAAGGATTTTTCAGTTATTTTTTTGTCTGTGCTAAAATACCAATCAATCCAATCCAAATCCAATCCCAAATCTCTTTGATTATACCTACGTAGGTAGTGCAGCGAAAAAAAGAAAAACACGGACTGTCTTCGCCATATTATAATCCATAATGTGATCCTTTTATGATTCTGCCAAAGTGGCCTTTTTAGGCACCCTGATGGCAAAATCCGTCGGCCCATAACTACTATTTAGTTTGATTGAAAAAAAAAAGACATTATTTTTCGATGTTAGAATTTATTTGATAGTTTCAAAATACTCTTATGCATTAGAATTGCCAGTATTTTCATGTATTGTCGTATTGTCGTCTCCACATTGTATACAAATCATACTGCATGACCTATTGCAATGAACCACTATTGTATTGAAAGCTGGAAGATACTGGACGGCTTGAATTGATAAAATCCAACTGGCTGCTCTTGATCCAGATTTTATAACGACTGAAATTTTAGAGGCGAGAGGTGGCTTTACTGTGTAAAATATGGCCGGTCCGAACTTTGCGCAAAAGGCTGCTCAATAACATGTTTTAGGAATAGAATAGAAAAAAAAAAATTCAAATAAAGCTTGCCATATAGTTCATGCAAGTTCCTGTTATGCTATACATTAGAACCACTAAACATATTCTACACATTGGCAGTTTCTCCATCTTTGAACTTAAAACGTATCACTCATAAAATGATTTAGTTCAGCTTTACATTTAAGCCCGGAATACACCCTGCCTGTACCTTGCACAAAAGAATGCAAGTAGCTTGCATGCCGTGTCTTAACAATTTCTGATTGGTGAATACCATAATGGCATGCAAGCTACTTGCATACTTTTGTGCAGGCATGTGTATTCCGAGCTTTATGTCATTGAGAAACACTGTGGCGTACAAATAGTGGCATGAGGCGAGTGAGAGAACATGTACGAAAGTTGGGAGAGCCTATGTTCAGTCCAGCCACAAATTGTCGGCCATATTGTAGATAATTTTAACAGCCTTGTATTTACATATTGTATTTACATAACATCGTCTGAAAATTTACTAACAAATTAAAAACCAATCTCACAGGCATTATTAAATAGAAAAGAGAAATACAGGATGTTTCTGTATTTTAATTATAAATAATTGTGAATCCTATCCTAAGAAGTAATAATAAATATGAATTAAATGCTGAACTACACAAGTCATTATCGTTAGGGCTCGTTTACATAGCTTGTCAAATTCGAATCGTATAATATTCAATTTTTTTTTTTATTAAATTTGTTTTGTAATTAACAATACAGCTTAAACATGAGCCCATCATAGGTTGTGACCAAAATAACAGGTAATCAAAATGTGACTAAAAATACGATTTTTTAAATTATAAGTAATTTGCAAAATTTCAGAAGTTCAATAACCTAGATTTAAATAAATAGATTGGTACGATTTGTTATTTACGTAGGTAATGGTTTAAGCTGCAATTTAATCTACATAAGTTTCATTCTCGTAACGTTTTAATTAGCATACAACATTGTCACTATAAAAAACTAGTATTTTAAGTACGCGTCAAACTTTATGGCGGCACTGAAGTGAGCTACGTGCTGCGCAGTACCGCAGCCCTCTCCCCCGCTGACAGGTGAATTTGTTACTGCGCAGCGACTCGCCATAAGTTCCGAGCCACCATGTTTACATCGGGCTGTAACTGTGTGGTTTCATTTTAAAACGATTACAATGTTCACATTAACTTTGCGACCGCGTACTAAATATTATAACGTTTTGACGTTACTAGAAGAGGAACATTTTTTTCAAGAATCCGCCTACCAACAGCACGGCCTCATCATTAGTCACAAAATTAATTTAAAATACAAAATTTTATATTAGTAAGATTATAAATAGAATACTATCGACCAGTTTCTCAAGCGATACTTATCGCAAAATGAACGTGACAATTTGTCAAGTGCGCGCAAACAGATGCGATTAGCTGTTGATAAATCAATCGACCAATCGCTGCAGTATACGGGCGCTTGACAATTTGTCACATAAACTTTGCAATAGACACTTTTCGTTCGAGGAACTGCACCCTAATTGCGAAACACGCGATCAATCATAATCCGAATAATTTGAAGGACATTGCTGATCCATTGCTTTAATGTTCTAAAAATTTGTCTGCTCAACAACGTAAATGACGCAATGAATGTTGTTGTCAAAATGAAATCCATTGCTACTATTAGTGTGTTATGCAATTATCTCACTGGCCCATGTAGCTATCAAACCAAGACCTAATTTTTGCCGTACATTTGTTCGCAAAACAGTCTGACATCTCTTCCAACCGCTATTTATTCTTTCTACTGATCTTAGTTTAACCACACGTTGTTCAAGTTGTGTACTTACATTTAAAAATGTGAATAATTAATATTCAAGCAATCTTGAAAGGCTTTAACGGTGAAGGAAAACATTCGTGAGGTAATCAAGCAGAGTACCTACACACAGCATGAGCTTTGTATAGTTGACCTCGTAATTGCTTTATCACCCTAGAGTTAATATTACTCGCACATAATAAAACGACAAGGTCTTTTTGTCATGTGCCAGTTTAATAGTATAATTTATAGTTCCAACCTAAGGTACCCAGCGCCCACCGCCGACGAGAAAGCGACTAGCTATCAACGATTGTCTCGCTCGAGAAACGTACAAAAGATTGTAGGTCCCATGAAAGTAATAATAGTAATAGTCCCCCAGATTAAAAATTTGGCAATAGCGACCAATCTCAGTGGAGACCAGCCTTCGGCGTGCACAAGTGTAGGCGCAGACACAGGTGCATTCTCTCTTCCTTCACTCTCATAGAAATAAACAGTAGATCACTGACTGTTTGTACCGTAGCCGAGAACTCGTTTGTCGCAGCGACATGTGCTATCAAAGAGAAAACTCGCTCAGCGACGCTTGCTTGGAGGGTAGAACACTCGCAAGACTCACGCGGTACATAGCATACCAGCGAGTAATCACTCGTCGCCGTGGCGTATTCACTGCTCGTTGCTCGCCAACAACGACAGGTGCCTTAGTTTCAATTTAGACAACACACCCAGTGTTGTCAAAAGTGTAAACGGAATTAAAAGGTCAACTATACTATTCAGTTAAACGTCAAGACACAATGTTCAGTGTAGGTGCACCACACGAATATTACAAAAAGTGAGTTCGGTGATATTGTGTAGGTACCTTATATTAAACATACTGCACACTTAATTTGATAAAACTATTACAATTTCAAGAGTAAAGGCGGACACAGTCACAATTTTCTATAACCAATTACACAATCGATTTAATTATTACAGAAAAGTATACACGACCATTTTGAAGTTTGACCCACCCGATAAAATGTTGTCTCAAGCCTTATTGAAAAATTTGAAGACATGTGACATCCAACAACCCGTACTGGGCCCGCGTGGTTGATTATGGCCCAGTCCCTCTCACAGACACAGGCCTCCTCGCCTGTGTTCCAGCAGTGGGAACATTATAGGCTGATTATTCTTATTGATTTCACTCGCTTTGGCAAACAAGTACTTAAGTAAGCAAAGCGAGGGGAGAGCTAAGATGTTGCAATAATTATGGTCTTGTTTAATTTTTTCCATATTATTACAACATAACAAGCATCATGGTCTTAACCGGTTGAATGCCGTAATTACAGAAACAATTAAAAAGCCATTTTGTCTCGCGTGGATTCACGTTCCAGCATACGAAGGGTTAATCCCCGGAGCGCTAGGCAGACGTGTACCTATAGTAAATTTAAGTGGGTCATAAATCAAAGAGGTCGAGTGTACAAGCAAAAATCTAACCATATTCTCTGATACCAACAAAATAATATTTCATACTTTGAGATGCATTAGAACGCCCTTTAGAGCGTAGTTTATATTATGTACAACATCGACTCATTTAAAAATAAGCCCAGGTTATCACGGCCGATTTTTTTTCGCGCACTGGATTTTCAATCCACTGCTTAGCACAGAGAGCTGAAAATCCAACAGTGTTTGGATGCGCTGTTGTATTCTCAAAGCTCGGCTCACTACCGAGAGTTGAAATTCCAGTGCGTTATAAAAAATCAGCCGCGCGAACCTGGACTAAGTCTAATTTTCGCTATAAAAAACTTATCGCCAATCATAAATAGTATTAAAATTCAATTTACACATAATATAATTAAATTAGTGAATAGCTTTATAATTAGTACTATTAATGAATGAATAATTTTTACAAAGATAGCGTATATTTCAATTATTCACAATATTTTCGGCTATTATGACCCCTACAACTGAATCACAATTTTGAGTCTTAGTTCATGTGGTTTAAGGTTCAAATGGTTTTGAGGAAGTATTGGGATATATTACTATGTAAACCAATTGTTCACTTACTTATAGAAAATATTTTGTTATTAATTAATAATTATAAAATCTAAAAACGTTGCAGTCTTGCATACCAAAAGGATTTTTAATAGGTAAACACGTTTTTCATATCGTAAAACATAACATAACTGCACATAACTTACATGGAATGAATTAATGTACTAAAGTAGTCATTAAATATAATTAAAAAAACTATTCATCCATACTATTATTGAATAACATCGCATCCACATGAACTAAGACTAAGGGCGAATTTCACCAATGACAAAACGCAATCAGCTCAACTAAACCACGTTCAAGAGCTGTCAATGTCATCATTGTGGTGGAATATTTGACACTGATGGCTGTCATTGGTGAAATTCGCCCTAAATGTACTAGCATTGATAAGTTCATAGATAAAATGAGAAAGGCACGATATTTCGGATATATATTAATCGCTGTCACAGTATGTTATATAGTTATCGGCTCCAGTTATCTTGCTGCGGATTTTCGTATACAAATTTTGTACAATATATTTTCTTTTTCTTTGCAGTGACAGTTTATTTATTATTTATTTAATACTGTACAGAGGCGGACTTAATGCCATAGGCAGTTTCTACCAGTCAACCTTAGGGTGATGCAGAGACAAACCGGTGCTCATGAAAATTGAGGAATAAATGGATGACCTTTTGTTATAAAACAGTGTTATAGATTGTTATCTGTGAACCGGTTGAATGCCGTAATTACAGAAACAATTAAAAAGCCATTGTGTCTCGCGTGGATCCATAAATAAACGGTTAATACATAAACATACTGCGTTTTTATAGCAGACAACACGGTGAAAATCAACCATAGATCAGCCGGTTTACTCTGTTAACATTTCATTGTGTAAACTTAGGTGGAAGCAAGCTGTCATTCCACTAGATGCTGAATGCAGGATGGTGGATTGTCACTATTGACAGCTAACTTCAGCTACGTTTACACAGATTTTTTTATCCGACTGCGTCAGGAGGGTTATTATTTTTTGCAATAATTATAACAGCAAGAACGTAAAATCATAAATGCTAGTACATTTCCTACCCTACATTAATAAGCCACCGAGCCTTACATACATTCATATTAAATTAATAAAAAATAATCTACAACAATATTCTTCATTCACATTGGAAGAACAATTTGGCAAAAGGAGTTCTGTCATGCTAACGAAAATTAACTTAAATTCAGTCATTAGATCAAAATGGAGTCACTATTAGTCTTGATGCACTTAATTAATTTGGAGTGATCTATTAATGGAAAAGGGAATTAAAAAGTAATGGTGGGGGGCTTGTGGCTAAGTGATAACAGCCGGGCGGCTCGTTCGATCAGGTTAAACTACGCTTGCCGCGGTTGGTCCGTGGATGGGTGACCATCTTTAGATACCAAGACTAATCCGTGCCTCGGAAACTGCGTTAAGCCATTGGTCCCGGCTGTCATTCATGGATCGTTGACAGGCGTCACGGGTCGTCAGAAGCCCGTATGTCTGACAACCAGTCTTAAAAAGGGGTATCGTATTACCCAGTAACTGGGTTGTGGAGGTCAAATGGATCAGTCGAGGGCAGAAGCTAGTTTGATATAAAAATAGGGAAAAATGAATCGCTTTACAACCTCGTTTTAAAAAGTACCCTGTATACAACACATTCTACTCAATCAAGGCTCCCGCAGACAGGCGTGTCGCGACTCCGGTAGAACTATTTCTATGAAGTTTTAATAGAAATTGATACACCAAGATCGCGTCGCGCTCGTCTGCGGATACCTTTTTACAAGCGAAATTTTAAGGTGGATTTTTCACTCAAAAACTCACCGAAAATGTTGCCATTACTTTTTAATCCCTCACAAAAACCGTAGAAGTTTTAAAACAACTCAGCTAGGTATAAAAATTACGATCATTATTATAAAACCACACGGTGGTCCTATCTACACATTTATACAATAAACTATGACTCGAAGGAAATTTTTATTGGAAAGAGACAGTCTATAATATAAACTTTATAAAAATTCGATCTCGATGACATACGAATTTAGCTCCTATTTCTCACCCGATACTAAAAAATAAAAAAAAACTACTTAATTCTTGTTTCAATACTCAGTGTGGCTGATACCTTATCTGACGGATTTGTCAAAAAAGTATTAGAGAAACCCAAAAGAATGCGTCATTAAGGAAATATGACATTATCAGATATTTATCTTCATCTGATAATGTTTTTACTGTTTTTTTATGTAATTTCATGCTATCATTGTCACAAAATGCGTGTTTTATAGATAGCTAAATTAAAATTGTTGGACAAACAGGGTCCGTACTGTTCCAGTAAGAGCTATTAGTTTCGTGTGTAGCCCTTGTACCCACGTCGCGCACTGGATTTTCGACGCACTGCCTTAGCTCCGAGAGTTAAAAATCCAACAGGTTTTTTTTTGATGCTCTGTTATGCATTTTATTGGATTCTAAATGCTCGGCTCAACACTGAGAGTTGAAAATCCAGTGCGCGATAAAAAATCGCCCGCGTGAACTTGGGCTTGTACCTACATGTCTTTCTAACATTGCAATATGAGTTTGACACTTCCATAAACTGCCTCCGATCAGGGGAGTTCCTCCGATCAGGGGAGTTCCTCCGATCAGGGGAGTTCCTCCGATACGTTGACAAACTTATTACAAACTTTCAAGATATCCGTTCTTCGGTCAGCTTTTGAAACATGAAATTACATAATCAAACATTTCTTCACTCGATGTAAGCCCGTCAAATAATAATACAGTACTCCGTTTATAACTTAAACTCATGTCAAATTGCATATATTTACAATCAGTAAAAATACTCAATGAAGTATAATAAAATTATCATCACTTGCCAAAACAAACTAGACACTGATAAACGAAAAAAAAAAACAATCACCTATCAAAAATCTTGCACAATCATTCATTAAAAAAACAAATGACTGCACAAAATATTCGACAGCACGCCAAAAAATTAACACAAACACAAACCTTATTCTTTACCACATAAGAGCCAAATCCTTACATCAAGAAGAGTCTTGTTGGTTACATGAAGAACTCCCTATTTTCCTGTGGTGGTCATGTATGCCTCATCTGGGAGTTGGAGTTCCCAGTCGGACTCTGGCAGTTGGGGACGTCGATGACCGTAAGTTCTATGACCCGAAGGCCCCGGAGGATCGGGTCTGTGATGTGAATACCGCGAGGGTTGTACACTCTTTCGTTTTGCGTCGCTATGAATTTTGATACTTTTCTTAGGTGCTGTGGAGGAGAAAATTGGAGGGTTAGAAAAGTTTCAGGATCTGATACAACGTTATTTTTAGTATTATGCGAAACCTGAATATAGTTTGTTCAGAATAAGTAACTGAATCAATTCCAATAATTTTTACCCCATGTTATATTTTGTCCCAAAAAAATAAATAAAAAAGGTTAAAAGTTGGACACCGAGCGACACTACGTAGGTTATCCAATCTCCGCGCCGAACGGTTAGGTACTGTACTAGGTACCTACTAATAACAATGAGCACAAGAAGGCGCGGCGCGGGTGAGCATGTTTTTGTACGGACAAACAGGTAACTTAACAAGCCTATAACTTCGTGATTTTTCACTTACAGTTTTGAAATTTTGTAGATAGATTCTTTACATAAAAATACTAGACACGTGTTTCGAGTTTCGCATATACTAAAAATAATGTTGTAAATTAATGCTTATTTGTATGTGGCTATTTTACAAGGAGAATCTTGAAAACTTGTTGTTATTTTTAAATAGCAGACTCCTTTCAACTGAAGCGAATGAATGGCCCTGGATTTGACTCACACATCTTAATAATATTGTATGGACTTAAAAAAACATAACCTCAAGAGTTTTTTTCGGCATATCTTCTTAAAGATCAAGTCCGGTAGGAAAGTCAGCGCCATCTAGTTTTATAATTTTGACCAAATTGACTTTTAAGTCTCTCAAAACACCTACTTACAGCAGAAACAAATATTTAATTTAATTTCAATGCAGTGGCACGAGCCGAAACAAAAAAATATCAATTTCAAATACAATTTAAACAAACCATAGTTCGATTTAAGCAGTTTATGCTTTATAGAACACATACAATCTAGGCACATTGTATGCACAATGACTAATGTCTAGTTTTTGTTCCAGTAATTGCCGTACCAATGCCGTGTTCAACCACAATTACGAAACAAAATCTATTATCCACAACAGCAATATTTTTGCGATAGAATATTGTGCATTTGTTTTGTTCATAGAAAACTAATAAGAAAACATTAGGAGTGCTACACATATTATGTTCGGGTCGGCGGGGCTTCTCTCTAAGTCCGTCAACGAAAGTTGTTCGAGACGTCAGAACGAGCCCTACACCCGGTTAATGAACTTTTTGGACGGGAAAAAACACGTCGGGGGTAGGGACAACTGTCAAATCATAGTATCATTCATTCTTAGGCCGGCGCCCAAACTAATCTTATGTCCGTAGGTGATACGGTGAAGTAAACGCCCGTAACTACGGATTTCGGGCGAAGCCGCGGAAGGATGCTAGTTTTATGTATACAGGGTTATTTGTAAAACACCAGCAACCTCTTAAGAGGTCATTGTACTCATCATTATGAACAACTTTTACTATGGGACCAAACCCGAAATCGCGAAAAAAAAATCAGCTGTTCCCTACATTTTGACGAGTTATACGAACATAAATGTAGGGAACAGCTGATTTTTTTTTCGCGATTTCAGGTTTGGTCCCACAGTAAAAGTTGTTTATAATGATGAGTACAATGACCTCTTAAGAGGTTGCTGGTGTTTTACAAATAACCCTGTATAGATGATAGATGAAAAATTGTACCAAACCTTCTCATAATGCGTCTCCGTACAAATATATATGAAGTAAGCCGTGAGACAGGCGAGGCAGCCCTCGCAGTACGTACTGCAGTCTGCCGTCTCCGCCATCTCAAAGTGTTCGTTCAACCGCTCCATTGTGTACTCGAAGGTTTGTCGATCTATCTGGAATTTGGAGATTATAATTATCTTAGTAATTAGTCTAGAGACCACCGTAGCTTTTCCTGTGGGTATTATTATGGCACAAATAAGGGATGAAGTCAAGAGGATGGGCATTACAATCATGTAAATTATGAATACACGAGCAAAAGTATGTATGTATAGTGTATACACTACACTTGGCTTTATTCAAAGGCGATTTTCTCCTTTATTTTTGAATGAAATTTTATATTAAGTAGTAGGAATATAGTATTTTCGAACCCATAGGTATATGATGTAAAGTGTCGTATTTCAACGTTGCATTCGTTATTTCGTGAAAAAATCGCAATTTAAAGTTTCCAAGTGTTGACATATTGGTGCTCGTGACTGTACACTGTAGAGTTTCTTGCCGGTTCTTCTCCATAGAAAACGACCAATGGGAACCGTGCACCTAGCTTCTGGCGCTTCATAAGTGCCCATGTAGGTTTATGTGAAATAAATTATTTTGATATTATTGTTGATGAGCTGCTTATTACAATTATAATTTGCCAAGTATTACTACTTAGCATGAGGTCCTAGGTTCGATTCCCGGGTCGAGCAAAATGGGATTGGGTTTTTTCTTCTGAAATTTCTAAGTAGCAGCCTGGTGTCTGAATTTGTGCCCGGTTGATGGCAATAGGCTCGGCCCTTATTACATGGCAAAAGTGGGTGTACTATGTGGGTGTAGGTAGACCTTTGCTTAACCTTTCGGGGAATAGGTACAAGCCTATATAATTATTATGTTATCGTAATTACTAATAACATAACCTATCATCCATTCTTTTGATAAATTATTAAGTAATAATAATTAATAAACATTCTTTTAATAATAATTACTTAATAAAATAATTTAAAAATTATTTGTTAAGTATTAAAACAATTGTTTATATTAAAATTACTTAACTTTAGAGGAATGGGCGATAACAAGACAAAAAACTGTTTTAAAAAAGATTAACAATAATTTATCCATTCTTTTAATAAATTATTAATAATAATTAATAAACATTCTTTTAATAATTAATAAAATAATTTAAAAATAATTTGTTGTTAAAATAATTATTTATATTAAAATTACTTAACTTTAGAGGAATGGATGATAACAAGTCAAAAAACTGTTTTAAAAAAGATTACAATAAGTAATTTTATTAACCATGACAACGCTACAACATTATAATTTCCTCGAGTGGATGTATTGATGTGTCTGTACTCTATAAACAGTAGTCTAGTCATAGCTATTAATTTACAACAAACAATGAATGAATAACCCGTAATGAATTGATTAGTCAATCAAGTTATCCTGAGCAGTATGAATCAGAATAGCTACCTTTTAACTTACAGTAGTTAATAGAACAGTAATTGATTTTTAAAAACTATGATTGATATTCCGCAATCTAAAATATAGAGTATATTATTATGTCTATCTCACTTTGTTCACATTTAAATGACATGGATGGGTAGTATTTATGAGCTGTTCTTATACTGACAAGTAAAGGGAACTACTGAAAATCAGTGCTTTGCTGTGGGTGGTATAGCACAGCATCATGCTGAGTGGTGCATTCTTGTCAGTCATGACATGCAGCTGTAGGCTATTTTTGTTTTGTGTTTGTCATTGCAGATCTATTTTGTTTTATTATATTTTATTATTAGAGTTAATTACCTTTTTGTATGCCCATGTTTCTGTGACAAATAAACCTATATTTCATTCCTTTAAATAAACCCTCTTATTTCCATACTAATATTATAAATTCAAAAGTAACTCTGTCTGTCTGTATGTTACCTTTTCACGCCTAAACCACTGAACGGATTTCGACAAAACTTGGCAGAGAGATAGATTGCATCCCGGGAAAGGACATAGACTAGTTTTTATCTCGATATTCCCACGGGATCGACACTTATGCGGGTGAAACCGCGGGGCGCAGCTATAATGTCTATCTGTTAAATAATGTCTGGACTCGTGTCTAAGGTCTAGTGGTTGCAAGCGCTACTGGTGAGCATGTTTTAAATAATTTTTGACATGTGTAAAATTGACTGCAATTTTCTTGTAAAAAAACTAACGTCCAAAGAAGGCATTCATAATTGCATGTGAATAATTATTTGTTGCTAGAGTTGTTAACTACGTAATAGGTTATTACTATTCAAATTGCCGTTATTGTTATCACATTAACATTGAAAACAGGAACGTTAAGAGCAAATGTTTTGATTTTTTTTTAAAGTATACATTTATTAACTGAAGGGAATAGGAATAAACAGGTAATAATAAAATTCATCAAAACTTTTTAAACTACAGTGTATGTGTTGACTATTATAATAAAGAACACTACTTGAATCAAGTGTTTGAGTGACTGTTGGCCTTTCAGAGACCATTTTTAGCTCTTACGGACCACTCATGGTGGTCTGTGGACTCACTAATGGTGCTCCATTAACTACCCTTTGAGAACCAATAGTCTAGAATCTACTGTAAAAAGTAATTTTAAAAACATTTTCACTGCCTTCCAATTTGGTCTGTGACATTTCGGAAGGGTTAAGGGGGGATGCGCTAAGGTAGCCAGCAAAATTAAAATTTTCTAAAACTCAAATAGCAAAACAACATAAGAAAAATTGAATTTTGCAGGCTACCCTGACGCTTTTGCCTTAAGAGGATAAGACACAAGTTTGGCTAAATCTGCCCTCAGTCACTTTATTATGGGGAACTTAGTACGCACTCAGTATCAGAATGTACCGTTGCACCTAACATTGTAGTTCACCGGTAGAAAACCTTGTATGCAAAGTGAACTTTGCACCTCGGCTTCACCAGTTGATTAAATATGATTATTTTATGTTTTACTAGGTCACACTGAGTTCATGCTTTATTGGCTTATTTATTAATGAGGTCAGTATATAATATGGGTTTGAAGAATCAGCACTCTATTAACAACACCATTTGGTATGAATTCCTGATTCAAGATCATACAGTAACAAACTTTATCACAAACAAGGAAAAAAGATTTCACAAGATCTCTATTGATTTCACCTTAACTTAACTTCAGCTGCAACTGTGAGCTGTGTCACAACATCAAAAGTCACTCATTACGTTAAAACTTGCGACGGAACATGATAAACACAAGTTGACATCATTTAATTTTCTTAAGTGTCACAGACTCTGATGACTCGGAAAGTTGACGAACGCGCCCATGACCCAAGGTTCACAACATCACGTAAACAATTGACTTTCACTTACTCGATCTTCCAGTTCTGGCGGGAAACGAGTCTGGAACTTCACCGCAGTCCCTTCAGAATAGTCCCTCTGTATAAATATCTTTATTCCCTGCTGTGTAGTAGGAGTCTGTTGGCTCCCAGGCGTATTCGGCCCAGAAGGTATACGATTATTTGCCATCATTAGGAACTCACAAACTAAAGTCCATCAACACAGAAATAAGTCTAAAGGAATGCTTTGTGTTATGAATGTATCATAGTTTCAGCATGATAGTAAAGCAGATAGAAATACGAGGAGAATTCTGTTTTCTCGCGATATTTCGATAAAAGTGCAATGACGTGCGTCAGAGACTGACATTTCACATTATCTGTCAGGCAGACATGTTTTTGCCATAGACTAGAAAGAGATTCGTTCAGAAACATAAAAAGCTGTGTATACTTTCTGAAGATAAAAAATATTGCATTTACTGGGAATGTGATGTCTACTAAAGCAATGCGACGTTATATAATTACTAGCGGCCCGTCCCGGCTTCGCACGGGTGGACATGATTTTTTAATATTTTTATTACCCTTTATTTATATTTTTTGATGTTGTTCTGATGAGCATAATCAATATGTGGATCGTAACTGAATGCCGATCTATTTACTATGAGCTAAAATTCTATTACGCGTCCTAGTTGTTAACGACTGTTGTCTTTCTCTCTGTGCAATAAGTCGCTGCGAGCGTTCGGCGCTAGGTTTCCCGGCCACGCGTTCGCGAGTTCCTAACTCTATTATCAGCGAGGCGCTGCGAGTGTTCGGCATTCGATTGTCGTTCGTATAGTTGGAATGACTGAAAGACGAAGCGAACGTTCGGCGCTAGATTCCCTTGTACAGACGCCAGCACATCAAGTTACTACAATCTGTCAGATTTCTTTAATAGATTTTCGACTTTATTGCTAAAACATAAGGTTCAAGGTTGCTAAAAGACCTATGTTACTTAGGTCCCTTATTAAGATCTTTTTTTTTGTAAACTGTAGATACATCGGTCTCGATTTTTGCATTATCATGGGAACGGTAAGGCATACAGGTACGCCGATTAGACAGATCGATTCGACTTGGAAAATGTATCAAATTACTCTATTTAGGTCGGTTTTGTCCAAAATGTCAGATACGTCAGTTAGTCTGAATAGCGACGAGGTGTGTAGACCCAGTACATAACTACCTACCCAGATTTCGTCAGGTCTGTTTTCATCGTGCCTATTGCCTTCAACTGGGCACAAATCCAGATTCCTGCCTGCTACTGAGAAATCCATGTGAAAAACTCAATAACACTTTCGCCAACCGAGGGATCCCTTGGGATTACCACAGAGCATGTAACACGGGACTACCACTAGACCAACGAGACAGCTGTTTTAAACATTTTTACGATCAGTGAGAGGCCTTTGAAATTCGAACGATTTTTAATTCGAAAACACAAGTCAATCTGCGTTCGCGATTTATTTGCCAAAAATGTAAACAAATATGACTTAATGGAAAAATAACTTTAATTCCTACACAATAAAGTTCAGTTTAAGTTACAACTTAAAACATTTTTATGACTTTTTCAATACCTAGTCCTAGTCACTCTGAAATCAACTTAATTGTCATTGAAATAAAATTGATATTCGTTTAACTTGAAATAGAGTGGGGGTGTGAAGCACTGCGCACTTTTACTATACTTAGGTTATAGCATTTTAGTTTAAATGTTTGCGACAAGCACAATAAGTATCACCCAACATGAATAGAATAGGATTCTCTTTAATATTACAGATACAAAATGTAGAAATTTTACAATGGTGACACAATGGGCGGTCAATAAAAAGTTACTGTAAAAGTTTTAAAATAAGTGAATGGTAGATATAATTTGCAAATAGAGTAGTTTAAAATCGTTCGAATACTATTACATCGTGCGTTCGTGCTTATTGTAATTTTGTCCGTAACTCCACGTCTTCTTTCCAACACATCGTAACACAAAGTACCTAATCATATTAAAATCCTCTACTGATTAGCGGCTGGACACTTCACAA
Source organism: Oligia latruncula (assembly GCA_948474745.1). Taxonomy (NCBI): domain Eukaryota; kingdom Metazoa; phylum Arthropoda; class Insecta; order Lepidoptera; family Noctuidae; genus Oligia; species Oligia latruncula. Next base: position 1,149,589 of record OX419705.1, read on the forward strand.
CTATTCAGGACGATTTCGCCTGGCTCGCCTGCTGCATACTAACCGCGCGATAGTTCGACGCCTCCTCCAACTTATATCAATTAAACTCATGCGCATGCCGCTTGAGTTTAATTTCTAATTTCATTTTGTGACATGTTTTTATAATCATAATCAGTTTGTGCCACTGCCTCTTTTCGAATGATTCTCTTTCTCTCTCTCTTGTGTTTTTTTTTCTATTGCAGTGCTGTTCTTACCTTGGAATAATTTCTTTAAAGGGTCGTTCAAAAGCGTCATCTTGTCAGCTATTTTGAGACAGTTACTGCGTATCATCAATCTGTTTGCCAAGCGAGGGGATCATGGTATCATCATCATCATCCTGACCATAGGCCTCTCTTTCCATGTGCCAATCTATATGCACCTGTGCTAGTCTCATCCACGTTCAACCGTTGATGGTATTAACTTAGGTTGAACGTTTATGATAGTCTTTATAGATCTATGTTTATAATATTGTAGAATTGTGAATGCTTGTGAATTAAAGAGATGTTAAATTATGAAATAATACCAAAACCAACCTGTGTACAGTCACGAGCAAAAGTATGTAAACTTGACTTTATTCAAAGTCGATTTTCTCCTTTATTTTTGAATGAAATATTATTTTAGTAGGAACATAGTATTTTCGAACCTAGAGGTATATGTAAAGTGTCGTATTTCAACGTTGCATTCGTTATTTCGTGAAAAACTCACAATTTAAAGTTGCCAAGTGTTGACATATTGGTGCTCGTGACCGTACATACTACCTTTTATCATTTATAGGATAGAAAGAAAGAAAGATAGAAATTGCGGTAAACATGACCCAGAGAATGAACACAAACACCAAAAATTAAAAGTTGAGGGAAAATATTGAGTCACATCCACGCAACAGCTATCTCTCAGCATAATGCTACAACCCTATGCGAGACAGAGCCCCAGCGCTGGATATTAGTACTTAGTTAATAAGCCTTATAGTTGCAAAAGGGCAAATCGAATAGAGCTCCCATACTTCTCAAATAAAGTTTTATACTTTTCCAAACACTGTTTTTTCCCTCTTGAGTTAAGTTTGGCAATCGTTTTCTATCTTTTCTTTATAAAGAAAAAAACAAGACCCCTAAGCTACTACACTAAGGCCCCTATTGCGGAAACTCACTCACTCACAAAAGTCAAGCACAACATACAACTGGTTTGGTGGCAGGCATTTTGCTTTGTATATTAAATTTCATCATCACTGCTCTCAAAACGGTGAATGAAAACATCGTGAGGAATCAAAATATCGAAGAAATGTGATATCCACCAACCCGCACTGTGCCCGCGTGGTGGATTTTGGGAATTTTGGCAATGGGAAGAAAAATTAAAGGAAAGGAAAAACTTTTTTTTACCCATATTCCCTATGAAACAAAACAATTAATATAATTAGTTACTAATCGAAATAAGCAAAACATATTTCACACTACCGTACTACGAGTATACCATCTGTTTGACCATAACTCAAGCTAATGCTCCATTTATATGCAGACACCGCAATGTCCGTAAGCCCATACGCACTGTCAATGAAAGTGTCGTAGCTACGTCCTCTTTCAGAACTAGGTAACTCAGTTTCGCGGTCGCGACATATTTTTGGCTTCAAATTAATTAAATAATATATTAGGCTTGATTATGGTGTTGGAATGTGTGGCCTTGTGTTTTCGCTTCGGTTGTAAAGGATTTTTCAATACGGTCAAGGTATTTTTAAATCTTTCACAGATTAGTGTCATTAAAATGTTCAGCATTTATCAAGATGAGCCGCTATACAGTTGGACAGTGATTAAATATTATCAAAACCGCAGTTCACTTCGTCAAACGTTTCGTTCATTACGAGAAACTTATGGCCGATAAGACATGGCCTCCAAGATCATGTGATTAACGCCCCTGGATTATTTTAGGTGAGACCTAAAGAGTAGCATCACACGGGTCATCAGTAGAGGTGTCATTAATGCCAAAAAGGGATAGAAAATTGGACTTCTCGTATTTACGCCACCATACGAAGCCGAGGTGGTTATTTAATTGATATGGTATTCCATATGTAATTCCAAAAAGTAAGCCTTCAAAAAAAGAAGAAGAAAAAGAGAGTATAATCAATGTGTTTTTATTTAAATTCAAATAATACCAGGTCCCTATAGAAAATCCCAGTATTAGTTGACTTTCCTTACTTATTAACGGTCCTGATTCGATCAAAATCACAAGTAATTTATTCAATTTAGGGTGAGAATCAGTACTTTTTAATCCATTTACATAAGACAATTCCCCAAAATGCCCGCCCTTCACCAATTCCTGGCGCTTTAGCTGGGAAGAAGAAGTGGCGCAACAAACTCCCTAGCAGCAGAGCTGTGTATTAAGTTAGATGAACTTGATTGTGTACCATATTATATCTTCTCCATAGAGATCTACGTTTTGGAATGGGCAACTAGCTTCAACTTTCTGACTACCTAACAGACTATTTAATTTTGACAATTTTATTCAAAAGTGCCTATAGAAAGAAGGTTTAATTGAAATAAATGCTTTGAGTTTGAGTTTTTACCCACTGGTCTTATAGATCAACAGCAGCATGATTCAATTGACATGTTTGGTTCATTAACTTGAAGCAATATCTTCAGACAGTTTTATCCTAACCCTTTTGTCAGGCTAGACATTTTCCTAACCACAGAAAACTAAGCGTTCAGCAGAATCTGTGAAAGTCAAGAAGATCTACAAAAGCAAACAGAACCACTTCTAAGCAAAGATATTAAACTAATGAGTAATGTCATGATATTTGTTCAGTTACAGGGAGAATAATTCTCCAACCCATAAGATTCTAAGAAACAGAAATGAAGAAAACGATAAAGTTTCGCTATGATAATATATGAATGACAAGCTTTGTTTACAAACACCTACAGACATAGAGACCTACCTCGGTTTATTTATAGCTAAGAATAAATGGACTCTGAACGTCTATGATCTACTAGTAGGTACTTAGGTATAGTTTCTAAGACATTTTGCTAGTTCTGAATTCTGAACCCAAGGATATTTTGAAAAAAAAAGGACAATTATTATAATAATTTGTGGAAGATCTTTTTCTACGAGAAGCATTTGTTCAGCAATATAGGAAAGGACCATAAGGGGTATTAATTTCCGTTCATAAATCAATGCTATGTGGCTGTGATTCCTAATGTTTCCAGCCTATAGATTTAACATAAGCGTTTGACAAACATAACCAATAAAATAACTTTAAATTTTTTATTTTTTTTATTACTAAATGGGCCCGCTCTTGACCCCGATCACGCCTGATGGTAAGCGATAGATGAGGTCTATGATGGAACGAGCGTGCCCAGAAGATGCCTGTTCAGGCAGATGGGTTAAATTTGGGAGGGAACACAGATGCCGGCAGAAAATTCTATATTCTTACCAAGAGCTGAAAAATGAAACTCGATGACATCAATGTCCCAACCCAAATTGACGTAACACAGTTCCCAAAATCAGCTGTTCATATTTCCATGTCCTCGACAGCGGATGGCATCGCGTCGACCGTCAAATTAACGGTCGGCTCACGTCGTCACGCATCCGTTTTGCACCAACATCTTTCACTTGTCCATATGACCAGAATGAAGAATATTTGAAACGTTGCCTGTTACATAAGTGACGGTATCAGATCATCTGTTGCTTCACTTTCTTTTATTGCCTTTAGTGGTTTGAGCTTTTTAGCTTTGTTTACGTTTGATTGTATCTATATCACTGAGGCTAGTTTTACTTCAAACAACTAAAGCATTCTACCTCAAGGACAGACGTCCTTGACCTCGACAAACTTTTGTTAAACAAAAGTTTGTGACTTCGAGAAAAATGAAAATAGTGGTGAGAAGCCTTTACCCAGTAGTGAGACAGTATGGTCTGATTTAATATAATAATTTAAAAAAAGTTGACACTATATTGAATGTATTAATTCTGTTGCATAATTTCATGTTTTGTTGTAAAAGCTTAAAAAAGACACGACTACATCAAAATAGGAAGTTTATGGACAATAACTAAAGCTGTGTGAATTTCAATGAGTTTCTTTCTGTACTAACGCCGTTTACTAACAGATTATAGTCTGTTGGCCTATAGGCCAAGATACAACTTTTTGATTAACTCACTAGAACTAAAAGACAAAATGAAAGGAGATTAAAAAAACCCTGGACAAAATATGGCATTGCATGCGGCATTTTTTTTACATACGTTGTTATCCCAGAATCTAAAATTAATTAAAAGTTCTCATTTTTCTGTACCAAGGCAACACACGCGTGATAAAGCTGAAGTAAGAGCCATCTATCACTAGCTACGCGCTCTGAATCGATGTGGAACTATTACTAAAAGATTTACTTTCATGCTAGCTAGGCAATTTCAAAGAACATAAAAGCTAGTACGGATCTATGTAAAGCCTCTAAGAATACGTACATGTCTTTTGATAAGGATGTTGTTTAGGTATACACGTATTAACAACTACTGAATCATATTATCGTACTTCAAATCCACATTTTCAACGTACGATATTTAAGTAGGTACTATATTATTTTCAGGAAATGAAAAGCGTAAAGGTATGTTTTAAACGTAGCTGCCGTAAAACGAAGATTAGGTATGGTAGAATTGTGTTCTTGACTGCTAAAAATTAAGTACCTACATACTCAACATAGTTTGATCACCATTACATCTGCAACACCCATGAAATTAACCATAAAGCATTCTTGACTATAGAAGTCCTGCAACAGAAGCGTTTTTGAAATTCTTATTTAAAACAAGGTTCTCCTCTTTGGTTTGATGATAAGGAAATTAATAGGCATTAAAAAAAAATGTAAAATACACAATAATTATAAAATACACAAACTGTAATTGTATTTTGTTGCTAATGCTTATGGCATAAGCATCTAATTTTCTTTCGATTTCCCTTCGCAAATTTCAAGTCCATAGGACCATCGTTGAGGCAACAAAGTGATAGTTTTCCAATACAGTGTAGCCTCACACACACATACAATTTAAATGTACCACAAGCTTACGACCGCGGGTCTCGCCGAAGATAGTACCATTGCGCATTCTGATAACACGTCACGTATTAATGCTCGTATATAAACCAAGCCCAGGAGTACCCTGGCATACATTGTGATCGTTCATCGGATGGCAGTAAGTCGTCTGCCATCATATAATTAAAAAAATAAATTCAGTGAAAAGTGCAACATGGCTAAACTAATAGTGCTCCTAACCCTCACGGCAGTCGCCAGTGCAAACTCATATACCGCCTCCAAATTAGTAAAGAACATTTATAACGAATGTTTGAGTCAATATTCGGTGGAATGTGTGAAACCGAGGACCCTGCAGTGGATTTCGAAAGTGTCCAACGATGATGAGATCAAGATCACGGATGACCTCTCCATTGTCAAGACTGGAACCTTGGAGGATGATATGGGAGTGGACCCTAGGATGGCACAGGACCCTGCTTACCAGATCGTGGATAAAGTAGACCGATTCCTTCAGACACATACGCTCAGAGTGAAAGTTCCTGAGGAAATCTCGAACAGTGCTGCATCTGCGTATGTGCCAAGGTCTCTGCTTACCGACCTGCCTTCAGAACTGGATATGCCTTTGGATGGTGAAGAAGACGGCCAGGTCTTCGAAGGCAGGAAAAAGAAGATCAAGCTCCCCAAGCCTTTGAGGATCAAGAGCAGTTAGTACATTAACTAACTTTGCCACTAAAGCTTTATGATCAAGATTTTAATCAAGTGTTTATTTTTCAGAACACGGTTTCATCAAGAAGGTGCTGCTGCCCTTCCTCCTCGGATTGAAGTTCAAGGCGTCAGTGTTGGTCCCGTTGGCTCTCGCCCTTATCGCCCTGAAGACCTGGAAGGCTCTGACCCTGGGTCTCATCTCCCTTGTCCTATCTGGTACGATCATTTATTTATAGATCCATCTTGTCTTCTAAGTGTTAATAGACTTAGAAAATGATATTCCAACTATACTTTTTTTTGGACCTATTGGATTTATATAACTCCACTGCCAAAATACGTTGCATTTGATTTAGAGTAAAGATTGTTAATTTTACAATCACACATACATTCCAATGTTTATAGTTTAAAAATTATGGCAGTAAATTCTACTTACTATCGTACTAGCTGTAAAACGACACAAAGTTGAACACCTTTGGATCATCTGACAATACCAAACAGTTATGAATAGGAATAAAAGGAATGTCGAAGTCTAATATTACAATTTTTCTGTTCACAGGTGCCATGGTTATCTTCAAATTCACGAAACCCAAGGTCGTGAACTACGAAGTCATCCACTACCCACAGCATCACGTTGAGCACCATGTGGACCATCACGCACCTGCATGGGACGCCCATGGACCATACCAGGCCAGGAGCTACGAAGACGCCCAAGAAATGGCATACTCTGCACAAATATAAACAAAATGAAACAAATAGCTTTAAAACTACGGACCTCTGACTAAATTATTTAATTTATTATTTATTTATTAATTTAATGTAAATAAAATTCTGTATAAAGTAAGTTTCACATTCGATCGAGAGTTGATTATTTCCCCCAGAGAGTTTTAAAACACAATCACGTCCCCCGATCCTTCAAAGTTATCCATAAAAAAATCTTTTATATTTCTATCACGGACAGAAAGTAGTGCAGTGGCAGTGCCGATTTGATTAACGGATTTACTGTTAGCGTCTTTTAATCCGAACACTGTTTCTTTCTGATTTGACACCGGTGAATATCGACTAATGGTATCGTTGACAGGTAGTAGTTTTGTAACAGGCATTTTAATATCATTTTCTGTACTTCCAATATGTTCGAATAATGAGGTGAAGTCTTCCATAATATTATGATTATCCAGAGACCTTTGAAATTCCTCCTTTGATATTATTTTATCATCAATAACGATATCTGCTTTAAAATTTTCAGTACGCACGTTATCTAGATCATAGGCAGGTTTCTCGTAATGTTTGGCTGTTTTTTTTGTATTTATATGTATTATCTTTTCTATTTCATTTAGATTCATTTTCACTTGTTCATTTACTTTTACACTTTCACCCGATCCAAAATTCAAGACGGGGCTGTCATTCATATTACGGCCCACACCCGTCAGTACGTTGTTGGAATATGATTGGAACACCGGGGAGCCTTTCAAGGGATTTATTTTGTATAACCCGAGTAGAACGTTGAAGATATTGTCATTAGCGTTGCTTTTTCTACTTATAACCGCTGAATGGCTGTAACTACAGTGTAATATCTGAAAATACAAGATAATAATTTTGCAATTAACATTTGAGTTAACCTTATACTAAATATATGCGACGAAAGACATATTTTACGGCCTAAAAGTGTGATTGGTAGTCATAAAATGGCACATTGCGACGATTTCTTTAAATTTCTTATCTCCGGCTAACCAATAAATAACTTTAATTCAACGACAATACGTGACATTTTAGCTTAGACGTGAGCAGGAAGTAAAAATGGGATCACGATCCCTTAAAAATGAAATTCGTACGCCTACAATACATTTATATTAATGTGAAGCGCGGTAGTATAACTGTGGAATATATAATAAGAGAAAAACAGAATCCATTGGCTACTTGGCATGCAAGGTATGCTGCTGTTATTCAAAGAGGGAAAAGTGTCACCGAATGCCAACTATTGGCACAATGACTGACACCTGATTAGGTACACCTGCTTAAAGGTGAAAGGACATGACGTGCAGAATTTCGAGGAAAGTTTATTATTCATTAGTAGAGTATGAAGAACATGTATTGTTTTTGGGCCAAACATAATCTACATAAATAGCAAAAGTTAGGTACTTCCTAATAATATAATGCATAAACTGTAACTTTAAAGTAAATATTTTATCAAAACAACTTTAGGACTATATCTACCTAATTATTTTTGGAAAAGTTCGGATACCAGATTTAAAGTAATGCGCGGAGCTTTACTTAATGAGGACCAAAGACTTACACGGTGGTTTAAATCCATTAATACATAACACAATATAAATACTACCAATTATTAATTGGAAGAAGTTCTGAAGTTAATGTCCAAGTACCTACATACAATAATTGGCATAAACTTATGGTACTAAGTACAAAATATCTTAGTGCGAAGGATGAAAATTTCTACTTAAGCAGGATAATAATAGATGATCTAGTAAAGGTCGCCGGAAATCGCTAGATCCGGAAGGCACATGACCGGTCATTATAACGATGCTTGGAGAAGGCCTACATAATTGTTCGGCAGTGGACGTTTCTTGGCTGAATGATGACGATGCAGAGTATTTTTTTATTAGATGGAGTTTCACTAACCCGCATTGGACCCGCGTGGTGGATTAACGCCCACTCTCGAATAGAAAGCCTGTGTCTGAAGTCGAAATATTATGGGGTGATTACGCTAAGCTTATGTATGGTTTATATTTTTATCTATGATCTGATAGAAGCACACTCAAATAGGATCAAAGAAAAAGACACAACTTCAGTAAATAAAAATAACTTTTAAATTTCTTACCCAGCCAATAGGGAGTAACAGCGCGATTGCCGACTGGTTAAACATTATAAACAACTTAAGAGCTGGTAAACTGTTGACGCAATAATCAATAACAAGTAACTGTTATCAAAGGCTTATTTACAAAATAATCATGATTACTAATACTACTAACGTTTAGGACCAACTGACGTCCGCAGAGTGAAATGTTCACTAGCTGTAAAAGATGTAAATGATCCGTCATGCTACGAATGTTTAACGAAAGGGCTTCCGTACATGATCAGATTTCCCTTCAGTTTCAGTATATCTTCCTGTCTTTGTTCCATGTTACATGGAGTCGGCGCAATACTTCTTCTTCTTCCAATCTCTCCTGTCAAGTGTCACGCTATCGTTCACTCCCTTCTCTTTCACATAATTCTTCACCCAATCCAGCCATCTTTTCTTAGGCTTTCCTCTCCCTCTCCATCCATCAATATTTATATTCATCTACGTCCCATACCAAGCCAAACGCTAAAAACTACAAAATTGCACAAAAACATATCAAATGGTTAGTAGGTAAGATAAAAACTATGTTTTTGAACTTTATCTTTATAAGATAATAAAAATACGTAAGTAATACCTATACAGGGTGGAATTTTGTAATGCCACCTGAAGGGAAAGTACTCTTAATACTGTAGATAGAAAATTTTACTCAAAGAAAACATTCCTTTATTTTTGAATAGAAAGAAAACTGCATTCAAAGATTTTCGAAAATTCGCTTGCCACACCCGGGAATCGAGTAGATTTATGTTCGTCTAACTCGTCAAAATGTAGAGAACAGCTGTTTTTTTTTTCACGATTTCAGGTTTGGTCCCATAGTAAAAGTTGTTCATAATGATGAGTAAAATCATGTGTTTAAGTATCGGTCACTAATTACCAGTCACCCTATATAATACCCAATACTGATTATTTTGTAGTATAATAACAAACAAATAATGGAGTTTTTAATATAAAAGTGTAAAAATAAAACTACTTACGTTTACACCGGTCTCTCTGGCTATTTCTGAGAAGTTTTTGCCTTGATTATGCATAGCAATTATTTGAGCTGTTGTAACGAAGTCAATATTACAAGTCGCGTACTCATTTTGGTAAAATATGACTAAAAATAAAAACTGAACAAAAGGCACTCGAACGAGGTAATCGAAATGAATTTAGCGAATGATCAATTGAGCTTAGTCATAATTTCATAACTCTTCGATCTAAGTATTATTTATACTACCAATTTTTTATAAATCCATATTCAACCTACCCTCTCAAGTTTGAAAACTAAAACTTAGAAAATCAGAATGTTCTCTACTAACTTTTTAGACCTTTGTAGCCTGCTTATGCGTATGAAGTTTCATAAAAATCGGTTCATTCATTTCTAAAAATAAGGGCTTGAAAGTTTGTATGAAATGCCGTACGCGGCGTAAACACTCTTAAGCGAGCGATATATTCATTTATTCATTGTTTAGAAAGCTTACAGTTTAATATCTAAATAAATAATTTACAATTAGCGCTTACAGTTGCCATTTAAAAGCTTCCAAAAATGAATAATTAAGTACGTACCTACCTAAAATTAAAAGAAATAAAAATACACCCAAAAATAAAACATAATTTACTTAAACAAAATAGGAAGGGCGCCCAGGGCGTTGTCTGTGAGGAGCAATATGCTTGCCCGCAATCATGGACGTAATATATAGAGTTACTTCTATATATTACGTCCATGCCCGCAATTCGCTCGATGTACTACAGATGTCAAAGTAACCCCTTTTAGAGCGTTCTCTCAATCGTTTTACACGAGTGTCCTGTGGGTGTCACACACGCGCCGAGCCTACAGCATCCTGCGTGTTCAATTTAGTCATGCTTTTAGGATGCTGTTGGGACTGCTATGGAAGAAAGAAAGAAGAAAGAAAAGAAAGAAAGAAAGTACATTTATTTAGCACAGACTAAAAGACACACAATACACCAAATAATCAGATAATAATCGTTCATCAGATAAAAACAAAAAAAGAGATAAAAATAAAAACTGCAAAGTTCGATGTAAGAAATTAGCAGGAAAGTGTGCCTCACGGCTGCGCCAAAAAGGCCCAGTTCAGCAAAAATGCCAGACAACTAGTGCCTGACGCTGGTTTCCAACTGGACCTGGTGTGTGAGGTGACGGATGCAAACCAGTTTTATACTTCATCGTGATGTGTGTAAGTGTCATCATCATCATAATTTCAGCCGAAAGACGTCCACTGCTGGACATAGGCCTCCCCCAAGCACCTCCACTTCGACCGGTTCTGCGCTTCTCGCATCCAACGGGTTCCTGCGGCCTTTACTAGGTCGTCGGACCACCTTGTGGGAGGCCTTCCAACGCTACGTCTTCCGGTACGCGGTCGCCACTCCAGAACCTTTCGGCCCCATCGGCCATCTGTTCTGCGAGCAATGTGCCCTGCCCACTGCCACTTAATTTTGCAATTCTTCGGGCTATGTCGGTTACCTTGGTTCTCCTGCGGATCTCCTCATTCCTGATTCGATCACGCATAAGAACAAACGCATAAGCAAACTCCAAGCATAGCCCTCTCCATTGCCCTTTGGGTGACTTTAAGCCTTCTGATAAGGCCCTTTGTGAGTGACCACGTTTCAGTGCCATAAGTCATCACTGGCAACACGCACTGGTCAAAGACTTTCGTCTTGGGACACTGCGGTATGTGAGACGAGAAGATATTGCGTAGCTTCCCGAACGCTGCCCAGTCGAGTCGGATTCGACGATTGACCTCTTTCTCGAAGTTAGGCCTACCTAACTGAACAGTTTGTCCCAGGTAAACATACTCGTCCACGACTTCGAGTGTAGCGTCTCCGATCTTTATGAGAGTGGGTGTTACATGGGCATTTGACATGACCTTCGTTTTGTCCATGTTCATATTAAGACCCACTCTTTCGGAGGCTCTACTGCGGTCATCGAGCATTGTACTGAGGTCCTCCATAGTCTCAGCCATGACTACGATATCGTCGGCAAACCGAAGGTGCGTTATTTACTCGCCTTTGATGTTAATGCTAGCCCCTTTCCAGTCCAGAACCATAAAGACGTCCTCCAGTGCAGCGGTGAACAGTTTCGGAGAAATAACGTCTCCCTGTCTCACACCTCGGTGCAGAGGGATAGGTTTCGAGGTCTGATCCTGGAGTCGGACTGAAATAGTGGTGAAATGTCTGCTCATGACTGCCCATGACTGCAGTACAGCCCTGTGTAAGTGTAGGTATGCATAATTAAATAAATAAATAAAAAATATATTTGTGTCACATAAAAACAATAACGAATAGGTATGTAGGTATAAAAAGCATGATAATGAATCACATTGCAAAAATAAACAAAAAAACGTATTATAACAAGTTATTTACATTTCCGTGCAACATTCACCGACCGAAACACTGAGACATACTCAAGTGGGTAGGTACATACATCATATAATTGAGACATTTAGTGTGAATATATCTAGCTTCCTTTGCTCTTATATGAGATACTGCCGTAAGCGTCGTCTAAAAGCGTATATGGTGTTAGTTTCTCTAATCGGTGGTGGTAGGTTATTCCATATTTTCGAAGCCGCGTAACGGAAGCTACCTCTAAAAGCTGCTGTTCTATGCGACTGGATCGAGAGTTGTTGTGAGCATTGCCTTCTCTCACATTCACGTCTACTGGCTATCCATCTGGTCTTTGTCCATAATAAGATCAAGATTCCGTGCCTCATAGACTCTGTCAATTGATTCACCCATTAGCTCCAGGTGAAATGTTGCGGGTAATTTAGCTAGTTGCTGCCTTGTGCCAAATACCATGTATTTTGTTTTGGTTGGATTCAGCGACAGGCAATTCTCTTCAGACCAGGCAGCGATTCTACGAAGGTCTTCGTTTAGATCTTTAATGGCACTATCGTATTCCTCTGGACTAAGAGATATATATAGTTGGACGTCATCAGCGTATAATTATATGGTACTTGCATCTCTGGAGGCATTTAATTATATCCGCACAGTATAAAATAAAAATAATTGAGCCTAATATGCGCAACCCCTCTCTCAATGGAAGCAATAGTCGATGTAAGAGCAGTACCGTCACCTAAACGTAGATCCACCAGTTGTTTTCTATCACTAAGGTAGCTGCGGAACCATTGCGTAGCGCTGGGGTCAAATCCGTAATAATTCAAACTCAAACTCAAAGCATATATTTCAATTAAACCAATTACAGGCACTTTTGAATTGTCAAGGGGTCGGTCAGTCAGAAAGGTGAAGCTAGTTGCCCATTCCAAAGCGTAGGTACCTATGGAGAAGAACGGACAAGAAACTCCATGGATACTCTTTTATATCAAAATAATATGGTTACAAAGTCTTGTTTACATCATTCATGTTAAAAATTATGCATGTGAGAACGATGCAGAACATTAAAAGCGTCCGTAATGAAAAAAAAACAATTCAAATATTAAATTAAATTAAAATAAGCCATGGCAGCAAAGAGATGACCAGTCCCTACTGACGGCGCCCGTTCACGAACATGACTTTGATAGTAATAACGGAATATTTATTGCGTTAAATGCCCGGGAAAAATCTAGCAAGACCAGCAATGAACACATTCCCTTATCTTGGGCTTAGAAGGTTATCAGTCACATCCAGCACAGTACTTCCTTCAGTGGCAGTACTGTGCGGTTTTCTGAAACCAGACTGTAAGTCCGGTAACACGTTATTTTGTTCCAGAAAATACGTTAATTGGTGGCTGATGACTTTCTCTAACACTTTAGACAGACACGGTAAAATGCTAATAGGGCGAAGGTCTTTTACTTCAATTGGATTGTCATTTTTTGGTAAGGGCATAACTGAAGCAATTTTCCATTGGTCAGGGAACGTTGACGTCACTATTGAGCAATTTATGCGTATGGCAGAACCATGTTTAACATATCAAGGGTAATATTATCATAACCTTCAGCGTTACTTTTGTTTGAGGTTGGATATAACACAAGAGATGTCGTTCTGTTCCACAGGATTGATTGTGAAAATTGCTTATGGTTTTCAAAATAAGTCATAAGTATCGTGCTTGCAACGGGGTTACCGGGAACTATTAAAAAAGTATTATTAATTAAATTTGGAGCTGTAAAATGCGACGGAAGGTCTTGTCTGGGTTTATGGGGTGATAAAGTGGATTTGAGTAAAATTATGCGGGAATTAAATACATGCACCATGTCATTTACATTGTCAAACGAGGAAATACTTTCAAGACATAAAAGCAACAAGTCCATATTAAAAATGCAAACTAAATTTGACCTAACTAGTGGCCTAAATTTGACTAAGTATGGTTTAAACTTGTCACGTTTTACGTGAAATTCCCCTACTATGATAGAATGACCGTTAACTGAACCAAAAGATTCCACTGACGTGTATCTTGCTCTTAGATCGGTGCACAGGAGATCGATGAGAGTTTCACTGAAGGCTGTGAAGTGAGTAGGAGAGGTAACTAATTGAGTAAGATTGAGGCTATTCAGAAATTCGTTAGTTTTTTTTTGTTTTTATGCAGCCTGTGTCCAGCAAATTCACATTAAAATCACCTAGCAATATGTAATGGTCACAGTTTCCCAGTGAGCTAAGCGAATCCGTTATAGCATCCATCCATAGCAGGTGATGTAGCGCTTCGGGAATGTTCGTGGAGGCACACACAGATGCTTTCCATGCCATCATGTGAAAGAAAGCAGCCTTCATACTACAGCCACTGCATGGTTAATGACCACAGCATTCTGAAAATGATTGCTGCCAGAACTGACTGTCCCTTTCAGAGTTATCTACTGGGTGGCGACAGCTGGGTAGCCCTGAAGCCCAAGCTTGCGGCCGTCCCTAGCACCTCCACTCTGACCGGTTCTGTGCTTCCCTCATCCAGTGGGTTCCTGCGGCTTTCACAAGTTCGTCGGTCCACCTTGAATGGGCTACTCTCCCAGAGTTGCCCATTCCTTAGCATACATTGTCATTTTGGGTGCATGCAACGTACAGGAGTTGTGGTATTTAAAGTTAAGTTATACAATATAACATGTTTTCGTAAAAAAAGTTAAAACTTAGAACTTGAACCATAACAAGAAGTTACATAGGTCCAGTACAAAAAACAATCACGATTTGGGGGACTACAGAGCGACTCTCGGCTTCGCTATACGTCTTTTACATCCGGTTTAATACGGTAAAGTCTTTGAGTTGGGAGGTCATATTTATTTACAGAAAGATCATGAATTAGAAACTTCTACGAAAAGTTTTTAGTTGCGGTTTACGAGAAAAAATTAACAAAAAACGTAGTTTAGTAATATGCTGTCACTTTTGACATTTTGTCTCGACATTGAATGTTTTTTTAATGTCTGCGCGTTAAAATGTCAATGTCTTCATACATATTATTTATTTTGACTGCCCCGTTGGTCTCGTGGTCGCAAGCGCGGCTGCTGAGCGTGGGGTCCCGGGTTCGATTCCCGGGTCGGGCAAAGTGTTATTGAGTTTTTCCATTAGGAATTTCTTAGTAACAGCCCGGAGTTTGGAAGTTGGCGGTGTGATATCCCCGTGCCTCGGAAAGCACGTTGAGCCGTTGGTCCTGCGCCTGATCTCTCTCCGGTCGTGTCGGATTGCCGTCCCATCGGACAATGAGAGTGAGGGAAGAGGGAGTGCACCTGTGTCTGCGCGCACACTTGTGCACTATAATATCTCCCGCGTCGAAGGGTAGTCTCCGTTGAGATTGCCCGCCGTGGCCGAAATACGGTCTGGAGGACTTTACATATTATTGATTAAATAAATACGTATATTCAGTGATTTAGATACTTTTAATGCATATTTAATTATATTATATACTAGCTGCGCCCCGCGGTTTTACCCGCGTAAATGTCGATCCCGTAGTAATATCGGGATAGAAAGTAGCCTATATGTTAATCCAGCGTGTCAACTATCTCCATACAAAATTTTATCAAAATTGGTCCAGCCGTTTGAGCGTGAAGAAGTAACAAACATATAAACACACCACACACACACCCACACTCACAAACTTTCGCCTTTATAATATTAGTGTGATATTTCGCCGATTTAAATTAGTGCTTTTAAATTAACATTTGTATTACTTTACCGAATATTGCCGATATGCTAAACCAAACGTAAAAGCACGCCATTTTGTGTTGTCACTGTTAGTTCACTTTAACACTAAATAATCACATTAATATTATAAAGGCGAAAGTTTGTGAGTGTGTGTGTGTTTATAAGTCGGTGTCTTTGGATTTGTATTTCAGTTTTTTGCCACCAGCTTCCGAAATTAAAGTTATTTTTCACTTTATAGTGTTTTTTGGAAGTCGGTTGTTTTTGTAAAAAAGTTTTTATTTTTCACTTTTTAGTGGGTCAGTTTGTAATTTATCAAGTTACAATAGCCTAATGTTAACTGCTCATCATCTTTTACAAAATATTACTTTTCCCGATGCAGGGACGTTAATTGTTGAGGAGTTCTCCTAGTAAGAACCAGGAGAACTGGAGCTGATTGAGAAGTCACCATCACTTCACCATACGCATTGTAACGAGCATAAATTGCTTAGCAACCATATTAAAGTAATCGAATCGCAACCCGTGAAATATTTGTCATTGAGTAGATCCGAAGGCCATCTTTCTGTGGTCTTTATTTACCAAATGATGAATTCCGAGAGCAAATGTTAAAGTTACTTTAAAAAAATACCCAAATCGCTATAGGTTTGCCTAAGATTTTAGGGTTTTCCTCGATTTCCATGGGATCCTCCCATCAGATCCCAACTTGATGATAATGGGACCACCTCGAGAGTATACCCTTTCAAACAAAAATATATTTTTTGGAATCGGTCTAGCCGTCTTCGAGTAATCGGTGAACATAAATAAAAAAAAACCGGGCAAGAGCGAGTCGGACTCGCGCACCGAGGGTTCCGTACCATCATATGTTTTTAAATTTTCACCGGCGAGCTACTTACTAGATCTCGTTAAAACCAATTTTCGGTGGAAGTTGATAATGTACATCATATATATTTTTTAGTTTTATCATTCTCTTATTTTAGAAGTTACAGGGTGCGGGACACACATTTTACCACTTTGGAAGTGTCTCTCGCGCAAACTATTTCAACTATTCAACTTTATGGAAAACGGCACATTCGATGTTTAAAATCCCACTAGATTTAGACCGTATGGAAAATCCAGTCTGCAGTATATCCAAAAATAGTCTCAAAGCCAAAGAAAGTACTACAAGATCGTGTATTTGTAATATGGGACGAACGCAATAAGGCAAACAAAAATTTATATAGAAGCTGTGAATAGGACGATGCAGGACATAGACAAATTTTACCAGTTGTGACTAAAGGTACGCGAGCCGATGAAATTAACGCCTGCTTAAAACGTACTTAGGAGACAAAACTTCATAATATAGAAAACATGAGAGCACATTTAGCCGATTCAGAATTTAGCAAAATACTTCTTGATGTTGGAGAGGGAAAGTGTCCAAAAGTGAATAGTACTCATGATATAGAACTACCAATTTTTGATATAGAACTTTTAATACATAGTATTTATGATGATATTCACAATCTCAATATCAAAGAAGATTCGTGGTGGAAAGATCAATTTTAGCACCTATGAACGACCAGGTTACTGCGCTTAATCAGCGCATTTTAGATAAGCTATCTGGTGAATCACAAACATACCTTTCCACCAATACAGTTTGCAATCCGGATGAAGTGGTTAATTACCCAACACAATTTTTAAACAGTATAATTGTGCCTGGTCTACCCCCTCACAAACTAGAACTTAAGATTGGCGTGCCTATCATATACTACTCCGTAATTTAAACCCACCGAAACTTTGCAATGGTACTAGGTTGCGAGTAGTGTCGTTGCAAAGAAACGCTAAAGAAGGTTGTATAATATCCGGATGCGGAAAAGGTGAGATAGTATTTATACCACGGATTCCTATAATACCGTCGAATTTTCCATTTGAATTCAAAAGATTGCAGTTCCCTATCAATGTCAGTTTTGCTATGACAATCAACAAGTCACAAGGGCAAGGGCTGGCATAGATTTAACTAAGGGTTGCTTTACCCATGGGCAACTATACGTGGCATGTTCACGTGCGAGGAATGCCAGTAGTATTGTTGTTTTAGCCCAAGAAAATCGTACACCAAATATTGAATAAAGTTTTTCAATAAAGCAATACGAAAAACTATAAATAAATAATAATTAAACTAAAAATGCAAAAAGGAAAAAAAGGACTAAATGGAGATTTTGTACAAAAACAAAATATCGATTCATAAAATAGAAGAATTTCATTAAAATTAGCAAAGGTATTTCTTTACGCGGAATACAGAATAAATAAGTTATCGTAAACTCTGCGAACTGAACAATAACTTTTTTGTTAAATTCCACGCGGACGAAGTCTTCCGTATATTACACTTTGGACGAAGTCGCGGGTAACAGCTAGTTTCACAATAAAAAAAAAACCGCGACAAAAGCCACTGCGTCAATAAAGATTTCATCGTCATCTCGCCTTGACGATGTGTTGAATGAGTATATATCGCTCTCAGTATCTAGCCATCGCCTAGACCTAATATATCAGTCGTGCAATGTTGAGCTTAGCGTTACTAGTTTGTGTACTCAGTTCCGTGTGTCTGTGGCTGAAGTATGTTCGTGTCAATTCCAGCACTCATGCGTTACCACCGGCTGTGCCAGGAAAGTGGCCAGTTATTGGACATGCGCACAAACTGTTTAAATACTTTACAGGTTTGTATTTTTTTTGGTATTGAATACCAAATAAGCATATATAATTTGTAACATAATTAACACAAGACCTCTCCAATTAGAGAGTTGACTTAAAAGCATTTTCTACTTCAGCTGTGATGTCACAAAATTATCAGGTACTTACTCTTAAGGGATTACTTGACTATTTTTTATGATAAGTCAAAGGTAGTTGAATTAGTCAATAAAAACGTTAACTATAGCAGTTTAAACATTCGAATCACTAGAATTTTGAATCATAATGTGGTGTGTCACCGCTGAAGTGGAAAAATGTCAACTGACTTTTGCAGGCCACTTTATATTAAAAGCTATTGAAATCCAGTCAGTAGTCAATTATGAACATATTATACCTACACCTTGTATAAGACTTCACCGAAATAATGTTATGTAAAATGGGTTTTGTCTGTTTTTTTTTTTAACAAATGGTTACCCTTAGCGCAAAAGGCATAAAGCAATAGGTATCGGAGATGCGTTCCCATCTCAAAGCTTGAATCTCTCAAGAGATTTCAGCCGGTGTGACTCACACCGGCAACAGCACTGCTTGGCGACGGATAGGGATATGCTATACGAAAGTTGCGTAGCAGGATTATTGCAATGCGGTGTGGCCCTCCCAAATCTGCGTCAGCCTACCTTCTAGGGCTGTTTATGAAAGCAGTGGTGGCCGTGGTAACAGCCGCGACTTACGAGTTGTCGGTCGTGGGTTCGAACTCAAACATGCGCTTTGCTTTGTGTAAATTATTTCATCACCATTGCTCTCAAACCGGTGAAGGAAAACATGGCGAGGAAACCGGGATGTCCTAGAACTAAAAATTCTAAGACTTGTGACATCCGAAAACCCGCACTGGGCCCGCGTGGTGAATTACCGCCCAATCCCTCTCACGGAGCGAAAGCCTGTGTCCCAGCAATGGGAACGTTATCGGCTAATTATGTACCTATAACTTTTACTGCCAGGCCTTTTTTGGGAAGAAGAAATTTTTCTAAGGCATCCAGCCTTAATAAATTTTCTACTTATTTATTAGGCTATTCAGTTACATACATAGGTCTTGTTACTGGTGAATATTTGAACCATTTTTGTCCACTATCTTTTGTCAAATTTTTCTCAGGAACAGGACTTTATTCTTTCGTTATCTGCCTATTCGATAAAAGTAAATCGACGAAAGCCTATTTTACTCTCATCCCCTTTACTCCGTTACTAATAAACGTTGTATAGCGTCTGTATAGTTACACAACGCAACGCTTTGTCTCCTTCTTTCGAAAGTCAAATTACATTACTGACGACTGAAAGAGAGAAATCGGTGTGTAACTATTCATCATTCGGAGGTAAGCTGAAACGAAATTCTACGTAATAAAAATCTTTCATTCACTCAAAGGTCTAGAAGCATGAAATTTTGCACAAGAGTTCCTTAAACTAACAACGAAAGTAAGCACTAAGAAAAATTGTTTTAATTCTTGAAAGGGGTTAAATAGAAAATGAAAGTTTACATGGAATTTCGTAATTTTAACAACAGGAAAACCGCTCGGGCAGACCACGGCCTGTTTTCCAAAAATAAAATGGATATTATGTAGATCGTTAAAAAAGACATGGACAAACCAATGGATGACGTTGATATATGCATATTTTTTTGTCAGATCTCCAAGAGTTGATGAAGTATTTATCTGAAGACTGCGCAAAGCAAGGAGGACTGACTCATTTCAATTTCGGAAGTGAGCTTTATTATTGTAAGTAGTCATTTTCATAGTAATTTAAGTTTAATGTTAGTTAATGGTTGAAGGGCCCGTGGCTAATAATAACAGCCGCGCGATCGATCAGGTTAAGCTACGCTTGCCGCGGTTGGTCTGTGGATGGGTGACCATCTTTACATACACGTTAAGCCGTTGGTCCCGGCTGTCATTCTTGGAAATCTCTGTTTCTATGGAAAATTAAAAATCGGTCTAATTTGGCTGTACTTAACACTATTTTTCGAAAATGTTAAAAGTAACTTTTCTTCAGTCGCCAATTAACCAACCAGCAATCTTAGAAATAGGTGATAACGCTGATAATAAAAATAAAGGCTCTAGAATTTAGAAATTGTAAAATTATTGCAAAGTACTTTTTAAACTTAAGATTTACAACAAAAAGAACCGGCCAAGTGCGTGTCGGGCCACGCACAGTGTAGGGTTCCGTAGTAGCCCGTTATCACAATATAGTACGATTCTGTTGTTCTTTATTCTGAATATAATGAATATACAGTGTGAGTCTTCATAATGTGCACATAACGAAATGAGGGAAACGTAGCTTAATTTTATCGACAGAAAAAATATTTAAAAAAAATAAAAAAAATATTTAAAAGGATCTTTAGGTAAGTATCTTACTATTATTGAGAGTTGGACCCACCATTACTCATTGCCCTTAGAAGATGCATTTAGTGAGGAAACCTGCATGTCCTAGAACCAAAAATTCGAAGACATATGACATCTACCAACCCGCACTGGGTGCGCGTGGTAAATTTTCACAAAAAGGTCACACAGAAAGGAGGCCTGTGTCCCAGCAGTGGGAACATTTTAGGCTTATTATGCATATGCTTATTTATGAAAATGCCTAACATAAGAAGGTGCCATTTAAAAAAAAAACAGTGGCACTCCGGGAGTGCCGACAGAAGTGAAAACAAAACACAAACAATACTTTGCCATCACTCACTGACATATCGGATTTAAAACCGAGGACAGCAGAACACATCCGAATATAGTGCGGTGTCAGTAACAGTGTCGCGAGTTCAATAGTTTTTTCCCATCTCAAAAAAATTCCCAACACGCTTATAGAAGTTTTCACTTCAATAATAAAAGTGTTAATTAGAACGTTTGTTTCTGTTTTTAGTGATACTAGATCCTCAAGATGCGTTTACGGCAGCAAATGTATGCTTGAAGAAACATTATGCTTTCGAACTCGGCAAAGTTTGGATGGGAGATGGGTTATTATTATCATCAGGTGGGTAAACAATAAATTCAAGGAATTTAAGTATTCAGATGCGATAGTCGCCCCTTTCAAAAGGTAGTTTCTTATGGAGAAAAATGGGCAAGAAAATCCAGCCTGATTTAAAAATGTTTTACAATATTTTGGTATACCTACATTAATTGTTATGTATAATAATATGTGAAGGCACCTGGAATAAAATAACTATTCCACAATAAGTAAAAATAATTAAAAATCAAGCAATGACAGGTAAATTAATAATGTCTATTTTAAAAATCAATGATGTGTCTGCAAATAACATCATCTTCGGTTGATTTTGAAGTAATCTAAACTAAAAAAAGGAATGGACCCAATATAGAACTTTGAGAAATGCTTATTGGCATTTCTAACCCTAATGATTTTATGCCATTTACTTTAACAATACGATGCAATATTTCTTTTGCAGGAGACATTTGGAAGCGGCATCGCAAGATGCTGACTCCAGCATTCACTCTGCCGGTGATTTACGGGTTCCTAGATGTGTTTAACAGTCAGTCCAAAAAGCTGACTAGGTCTATGGAGCCTCATGTTGGAAAAGGCCTATTTGATCACTATCCACATTTGAAAAATAATGCATTGGAAACACTTTGTGGTACTAGTACTACTATTTTTTTAGTATTGTATTTTTTTTGTGCGTAAGAAATGTAAGTAGAAATTATCAAATAATTACCAAGTAATGATGCTATTAACTTTTCAGTCGGTACGTTTGGAATAGACGTCATAGATGACGTAAAGTTCACGCAAAAGTACATGGAATCAGTAGATGAGATGATAAGTATTATGATCAACAGAGGAGTATACTTTTGGCTGCAGAATGACTTCATATACAAGTTGGTTGGAATGAAGAAGATGGAAGAAGAAGTAGTGGGGACTTTACATGCAATGGCTATTAAAGTAAGTGAGATGATAAGGACGTTTGACAAGCAGCGAATTGCACAGTCGTCAGTGAATTAGTAAATATGACAATTTGAAATAAATATATTTATCATTTAACAGGTTTTACAAAAGAAAAAAGCTACCATGAAAAACGAGGCTTTCAACCTTGAATCTGAAAATTCAGGTATGTAACTAACAAGAAAACTAATATTAAAATATAGTTGCAACAAAAAGAAGTTCAGGTAAGTTGATTGGACTGGATCGAGTCCGGAATGAGGTCAGAGAACCAAAGTTCTGACGTAGCCCACAGAATAACCAAGCTGAAGAAGCAATGGCCGTCGATTCGATAACTGTTATGGCAGACGTGTTCTGCGTGTATGATTTCCTTTGCAACTATTTTTGTTTCAATATTTACAGTTTTTATTTATCTTATTTTAGAATATCTTGTAAAACTTAATTGTATTATTTCCAGGGAATAAATACAAACCTTTTCTAGACCTACTTCTAGATCTATCGAAAAACGGTGCCTTAACAGATAAGGAGATCAGAGAAGAAATGGATACAATTATAGCAGCTGGATTTGAAACAACATCTAATCAGCTAACATACACTTTGCTGCAGCTTGGAGCGCATCCTGAAGTTCAAAAGAAATTGCATGAAGAGTAAGTTGAAATCCATAATGCGTTGCGTGCCGGTGACGTCACATGGATTAGTTCGCCGCGTGCATCGCTGTCTGCCTCATTCTGTGGGACAATAGCCTCATTCTCTGGGATTGTTATCTGATGGATAAAAATAGATTAAACTTTGTATTTATAAGTAAAACCTTTACTCGGAACGCGTTTACACAAATTTTGCTATAACGCTACAGTTTTTGGGCGTGTGTTAGTTTTAACCAGGCAGGATTGTACTGGGTTACACTCTTGATTGGTTACCACAATAAGCTCGGAATGCGTCCATTATTGCATAATAAGTCTACAGCACTCTATAGTATGACAATTTAGCTACTATAAGAAGTATAAATATAATGATGTAACGAAAATTAAGTTTTCAAAGAGTGTCCAGAAAACGTCTTGTCAGTACTCCTTAGGAAACTAGTACGCTTTGGAATGGGCAACTAATTTCATCTTGCTGACTGACTGACTTCTTAATAGGTACTTCAAAATTGCCTGATTGGTTTAATCGGAATAAATTTTTGAGTTTAAATATAAACTTTTTTAGGCCTTGTTTTATTACTTTGTAGAAATACGTCTGTATCCTACTAAATTATGTCATATATTAAAATCAACAACTGCTATAAGATATAATTATAACCACTTCAGCATTCACAACTGTATTGACAATTTTTACATTGATATGAACTCTTATCTACGCATTATTTGCTTATTGCAGATTATTAGAAGTACTGGGTGCAGACAGAGACGTAGAAAAAGATGATGTGAACAAATTGGTTTATACGAACGCAGTTATAATGGAGTCCCTTCGAACGTTTCCTTCAGTGCCTGTTATGTTTAGAAACGTGGATAAAGATGTTAAGCTCAGTAAGTTTTAATTGATTTCAAAATCTGTTCTAGTTGTTGCGACCTCTGCGTGCCTCAGAACGCACGTTAAGCCGTTGGTCGCGGCTGTCTTGTAGATCTTTGAGAGTCGTTACGGATAGTCAGAAGCCCGAAAGTTTGATAACCGGTCTGAAATACCTACTGGTAATCAGCTGAATTCAGTAAGACTGAACAACCAACGCAGTTGGAAAAAAGCTAGGCACTTGATGAAGTTTATATGTAGTTTTTATTCGTAATGATAGTTATATTCATTAAATTATTTCAGAAAATTACACGATGCGTGCTGGAAGCTATTGTGTAATTTTTCCTCTGGCAACTTATATCGATCCATCTTGGGGAGTGGAGAGCGATCAGTTCAGACCAGAAAGATGGCTGGATGGTGATTTTAGAAACAACAAGGAATTTGCAGCATTTGGATTAGGCAAGCGAGCTTGTATAGGTATTTATACACAGTTTGCTCTACCAAAAAAAAATTGAATTGTACATACCTACTAATGATGTTGATGATGATGAAGAAGCAATAAAATTCTGTTACTTTTACAGGTAGAACATACGCTATGATATCAATGAAGGTGACTCTAGCGCACTTCGTACGTCGATACCGAGTGATAGCAGACATGAGCAAGTTAAAATTTAAATATGAGTTCGTGATGAGACCAGTTTCAGGACACGAGATCAGCATAGAACGAAGGACGTAACAACATCTTCTGCAAGACTAAATTCACACCATCTTCTTCGTATTACTTATTGGACAGAGAACTCTATAACACTATCTTATAGCTAGGATCAATAATGTACCTATAAGTTTTATCTTTTATGAAATAAATAAAACCGGCCAAGTGCGTGTCGGGCCACGCACAGTGTAGGGTTCCGTAGTAGCCCGTTATCACAATGTAATACGATTCTGTTGTTCTTTATTCTGAATATATATTTTTTTTTGTTTCTTTTTTATTTTTTTTTATTTTGTTTTTCAATGCAATTCTTTACCCGTTATAAACAAGCAACTACTTCATCTTAGTCACTTTAAAGGATTAATGCTAAGGATTTTGTAATTGGTACAAAATTATCCAACACCCAAGTTCAACGACTATTACTGCTAAACTAATAAAGTTATCTTAACCGCTATAATTTTCCTTTAAAGTTCATGAAATGCACTGTCATCGTGAATTTTTCCAGATTTTTCAAGCCAGTAGTTTAGGCTTTAGAGGGGGCCCTACTTGAACAAAAATTTGCACTTTAAAGTTTAATAAAATAAAGGTATTATTACTATTATAATAAAGGTATTATTATTATTTAATTTTATTCTCTATACGTCTCATGTACGAGAGATATGCATCATTTAACCTTTTGACCGCCACAGTCATGTATATGACAAACCAAAATGTATATATGTATAGATGACAAACCAAAATGTCCCCAGCACGCCACGGTTCGGCTACACGACAGATTTTGACGACGAGGGCACGTTTTTGATTTTTTGACCATACAGGATATCGTTTATCCGTTGATTTCTTTCTTCGTTTTTTAGGCTTGCAAGTATAAAAAAAACATAAATTATGTTGTAGAACTTATGAGTCACTGTGTGTGTACCATGGACGTAATTTAATAGAAGATAATATTACGTCCATGGTGTGTACACACAGCTACTCATAAGATCCTGCCAAAACCTCCTGGTTTTGACATCTAAAGATGTATCTGTCATCTTTGACATCATCATCCTCTTTAGATGTCAAAATCAGGAGGTTTTGGCAGGACCCAAGTAATCTCGTTAGAGAGTAATAAATAAAGTTGTTCATAATCGCATTTGCCGAAGTCCCAATCCTTGGTACCGTCAATATCGCTGGGCTCATTTGAATTTAAATAATGACCTACATCAACTCTTACATCAATGTGTAGTGCGATGGTCAAGTAATTATAGTAAGTTACACACCTGAATAAAAATAAATTAATTTGAATTTGAACGTCACCTTCACATAATGTAAATAAACTAGTCGCAATTAAAATATGTCCTCCATTTGAGTATCTATTTTAATTTTCATAGAGGTGATTGGCCGATTCTGCCTTGAAGTCCATTAGCCTTAAGATATATATCAATAGTAAGATCTCATCAAAGAGAATATTTATTATTATGACGTCTTCGGTTGATTGTCGGTCAGTGAGGAGCTACAGAGCTCTAAATATGAGTAATTAAGTTTAATTATTTCTGTGCCTTGCAAACGTCATCTTTTAAGTCTATCAGCCTTTAAAACATGGCCTTGTTTTAGGAATAACGTTTATATGAGTCGATCGGATATAATGTTAAGCCTGCCGTAACTTCTAAATACCGTTAAGATATATTCCATTGAAAAGATCTGGTTTGGAAAAACTTTTGTTACTACTACGACTTGTCTAAATTATAGTTTATTCGGCGTTAAATCGTCCTAAATGTGACGTTAATATCTAGATTTAGTATTCTATAAGATAGTATTTACTAGCAGCGCCCTGCGGTTTCACTCGCATAAGTGTCGATCCCGTGGGAATATCGGGACTCAAGCTATCTCTGTACCAAATTTCATCTAAATCGGTTTAGCGGTTTAAGCGTGAAGAGGTAACAGACAGACACACTTTCGCATAAATCTTAATGGATTGCCGTCCCATCCAAATTAGTTTTAGTAACAAATATTTATTTTAAAAAGCACTATCGAAAACCGCATTGAAGTCCGTTTTGCAGTTTAAAAACGAAATCAACTGCCTAATCTTTTCCCAACTATGTTGGGGTTGGTTTCCAGTCTAACCGGATGCAGCTGAGTACCAATATTTTACACGGTATGTGAAGATAGTCACCCATCCACGGAGCAACCGTGGCAAGCGTAGCGTGCGGCTGTTATTACTTAGCCACAAGCCCCTCTCCTATTTAAAAACGAAAATGACTTTATTTAATAATAATATGTACAGAAGGCACCTTGTCCCAATAAAGAAATGACAAACGCGTCACAAGAAATGCATTACTTAATTAAAATTAATTATACATTAGAATTCATTAAAATAAAATACATTAAAGTTCATTCAATTCAATAGTCATTTAAATGTAAATTACATACAAGTATCTAGTAGTTGTTATACAGGATGAAATTTAATATGTGCAACAAATTAAAAAATCTAATTCAACGTGTTATAAAGTAAATTTAGAGTATTTAAAAAGAGACGGGGCCTGCAAGGAATTTGAAAAATAGAGATTTGAAGAAACTATTGCCGTCGCCTTACCGTCTGTGTGTGATAGGCAGCTGCAGCTCAAACCGAAATTATCACAAAAATTTTGACGAGATCGACGTTTCGTATTCCCATTTTTTTTAAATGGCAAAACAACGTTTGCCGGGTCAACTAGTATTTATATAAATATTTAGGAAGTGGAAGAAGCGTACGTAGGTCGCGATTGGTCACAGTTGTAACATTTTTTTTTGTTTCGAGGGGGAAGTTTCTCATGGGCGGGTGAAGGAGTCTGTCAGACTCTTACTGTCTTAAAACCACTCCGGTGTTTCCTTCCCACACTTGGACCCCCGGTCCAATCATGGGAACTTGTGCGCCTTCCGCGATCCCCGGCTGGTGCCCGGCTTTTAAGGGCCACCTCAAATCCGCGGGGGGAGTGAGGTGTTAAACTCCCTCCGCGACGTCACGTCCTATACTGGCGCGCGAGGAACACTATGCGCTGCAACCTCGTGTCCTGCTAGATGGGGAGTGGCGGAGGTCCCGTAAAATGACTGTTTCACAGAAGGAGATCACCGCATTTCACCATCGAACGAGCGACGGCCGGCAGCGACAAGTCGGCTCCGACTTCTCCTCCATGCGGCACACTCTGCCAGCGTATGCCACGCCGTGTCCTCCCGACCCATTTGGTCGGGGAGGCAATTCGGCTCGCGCGTTTGTTCACGGTTTCAACCTAACCTATGAACTGCCGAACTATTAACCTAATTGCATTCCAATAATTATTACTGGCCGTTCATTTACATACACTACTTGAGTATTTTTTGTACTGACATTGTAGTAATAACCGACCAATTTTCTTTTTCTTACTGCAATGATGTTCATGTTTTAATTTACCAACCGTCGAAAAATAAAATGACCGATTATTTTTTTCATAACAGTTGTTAAAATGACTAACCCATTTAGATTTACTTAGTTCTATTTTTCTCTCGTCACATTTTCAACCCATTATATATAGGGTGACTGGTAATTAGTGACCGAAATCACGTGTTTAAGTATCGGTCACTAATTACCAGTCACCCTATATGAATGGCCTAAGCAACAGCCAGCCAGCTCACTAAATGTTGTATTAGACGCTTTGACTGAATATCATTCAGGCCGCTAGTTGAACTGCGGGTTAAAAGGCTAAGTAGTTAACTGAAAGGCTAATTAAGGTAATTGGCGGCGACATATACTTAAACATTATTACCGGTCTATCGACTTAGGGCCAGTTGGTTAACGTAACATGCGTTACGTACGTAAGGCAACAAAGCCATAATTTTGGTTTGACGATAGATATCACCATTTTTGACGGACCTATCGCGTGCGTCGAGGACAAGAAGACGTGAAAGAAGCCACTCTCAGTATAAATCGTTGAGTGCATCTGGTGCCGGCTTAGATCTAAAACCTACTGCTGTCATACAATGTTGAGCTTAGTGTTACTAGTATGTGTTTTGTGCTTCGTGTGGTCGAAGTATGCTCGAGTCAAGTCCAGCACGCATTCGTTACCACCGGCTGTGCCAGGAGAGTGGCCGATCATTGGACATGCACACCAGCTGTTTAAATACTTTACAAGTTAGTATTTTTTATGTTATTGGATGCCACATGAGCTTGTGCATTTACAACCAGATGAACCATGGTCCAGCATCATAGTTCATCTCCCTAGAGATTTCAGCCGGTGTAGCTCACACCGGCAACGGCACTGGTCAGCGGTAGTTTACATAAAACTTTTGTACAAAAAAAACAACCGACTTTACCGTTGTTTTTATTTCGTGCCTACCCCAGACAAATTCATATAACACTACTTGCTATATAAATATCAGTGACAGGAAGTTATTAAAACGTCATCAATCTAAACTAAGTGGAAAAAAAAACAATTTAAAAAACCCCCGACTCAAACAAAAGCCTCTAAAAATTTAATATATTGGTTATAATTATAATATATATATATATATATATTATAGTCAATAGTATGTTTGTGTATATAACCTATTTATGTATCTGTGTAGGTACCTAGTTTTAATTTATTAACATTGTTCCTCTCAACCAAAGCACCTGCCATCCAATCTCTTCACCACCCTTTGTTGACTGGTAGAGAATGCCTAAGGCATTAAGTTCGCCTTTGTACCTTTTTGTGCGAAAAGTTTAAATAAATAAATAAATAACGTTGATTTGTGTTTCTTCTATCAGATCTCCAAGAGTTGGTGAAGTATTTATCTGAAGACTGCGCAAAGCAAGGAGGACTGACTCATTTCAAATTCGGAAGTGAGCTTTATTATTGTAAGTAGTCATGTCACAGTAACTTAAGTTGCTAAACTTATAAAAATAGATGACAGGTCAAACGTTTTTCTTCTTCTTTCTTTATTGAGAAACGATAATAATCGACCGATGACATGCTTTGAGAATCATCATCGTTTTCCTCTTAATCGTTGCAAAAAAAGCGCAATGGTCCGCAGTACCTATAGTTGCGAAAAAGAAAGGTTTTTGGTTTTTTTTTTAAATTTTGTTTGAATTTTTAAACCTTTATCAAGCGTAATGATTAAAATGACAAAACCTCATTTGACGATGCTAGAACCAGAGTGATCTAAGTGACATTTTTGGCAAAAATGGTTTTTTTTACACAATTGCATGGAAAAATCACTGATCTAAGTGCTTCCCAGTATTATTATTATTAAATAATACTGGGAAGCACTTAGATCAGTATGGCATGAAAGAATTATGATTTTTCCATGCAATTGTGTAAAAAAAACCATTTTTGCCAAAAATGTCACTTAGATCACTCTGGTTCTAGCATCGTCATTTCTGCCCTTGTTGCAAAGAAATAAAAATACAATACTTTAACTTGTACAAGTAGCGTTTACAGATATACAGACAAGATATAAAAAAACATAAAGAGATGCCTGATATTACAGGGTGACATTTTGAAAAACGATTCTGTTTATTTTCAGTGATACTAGATCCTCAGGATGCGTTTACGGCAGCAAATATATGCTTAAGGAGACATTATGTTTTCGACCTCGGCAAAGTTTGGATGGGAGATGGAATAATGTTATCATCAGGTTGGTAAATAATAATTTAACTGTTAATAGACAAGTGGCTGCGATCTTTACCACTTATTTATATTAACTAAATGGATTTTTTAATTAATTCCTGAAAGCGAAAGCAAAAGAAGGGAGCGGTCATAAGTGGAGTAGCAATTTCACCAAGCAATATATTGTCACTTTGGTATAGCACGACCTTCTTATTTCTGTACTAATAGACATGATATAGTTTTATGGAAAAGGGGAAAAAAAAAATTGTTACTAGGTTTATTCCAAAATAAATGATTGTGACGTACGTATCAACCACTTTACCATGGAACAAAAATAAAAAACAAAATTAATACACAATTTTATTTAATTCATTTCTACCTACTTATCTAGTTATCCGTTTAGTCGGTACTGATTGTTTAGTACCTACGTCTTTCAGACATTACTATCAAAATAAAATATTATAGATAACAAGTAAATGAAATAAAAATATTAAAAATAAAATAAATGCTATTTCGAAATAATGTTCTCAAACGAATTAATGGCTTGGCCATCTTACAAAAAACAAAAAATCTTCTTAACTTACGTAGGAACTGTCGTTAACTGTATAATTAGCTAGGTATTTGTTTATTAAGTACTTGCTAACAGTCTTTCAAACGCAAAATAATATACAGAGTTATTGGTAAAACATTAACAATCTCTTAAGAGGTCATTGTACTCAGCATTATGAACAATCAACAACTTTTACTATGGGACCAAACCTGAAATCGCGAAAACAAAATCAGCTATTCCCTACATTTATGTTCGTGTAACTCGTCAAAATGTAGGGAACAGCTGATTTGATTTCGCATAGATTCATCAAGAAAGTTACATTAGTTCCACTATCGGTCACAAGATGGCGCTGACATAAATCTGCAGTATTCTACACCACAGTACGCAGTGTTAAAATTCTCTAACGATTATAGGCCTCGCCGATGAAAATTTAAAAACATAATATGATGGTACGGAACCCTTGGTGCGCGTACTCTTGACCGGTTTTTTTTATAGCTTGAATTAAGGTAGCGTTGGTATTCCTCGCTGCGTATCCTCGCTCATCTCTGGTGGAAAACCAGCCTAAGGGTGCGTCTAGATTACGTTATATAACACATAAACTTATGTTATATAAACACGTCCAAATTATTTAACATTGCTGACTTCTCTATAGAAACATGTTATACTCGTATAACTATGTTTAATAAAATGTTATGTTACAAAGTGTGGATGCACCTTTAGTAGTGTGGAAAGAAGTGCTGTGCCCAGGCCAAACCCCAGATTGAAGAGAACTATTGATTGAGTTACGAAGTGAAGTTTTTAGAGGTTCATTAATTTCAAAAAATGTCCTTCATTAGCAGGTCAAATACTTTTAAGAGGAAAAGTTTAAACATTTTGCCTTAGGACATTTAACATTTTAACAGACATGCTGCCTTAGGATTAATTAAACTGCTACATGACGGCAACAAAGATCAACATTATTTTCATAATGCGACAATTAACTTTGAGTCTGGGTACAGCTACCCATTCTCCTTTATATGGGACTACCGTAAGGAGTACCTATACCCTTTTTCCTTCAAACAAAATTTTCAAAATCTGTCTACAATTGTTGAAAATATTGAAAAAAAAAAGTGCATACAGACGAACATAAATAACCTCCTCCTTTTTTGAAGTCGGTTAAAATTTCATTCGCAGGAGACATTTGGAAGCGTCACCGCAAGTTGCTAACCCCAGCATTCACTCTGCCAGTGGTTCAAGGGTTCCTAGATGTCTTTAACAGTCAGTCTAAAAAGCTGGTTAGTTCTGTGGAACCTCATGTTGTAAAAGGACTATTTGATCACCATCCATATTTAAAGAATAATGCATTAGAAACACTTTGTGGTAGGTAACTATGATTTTTTCGATTATTACTGTAAGTTTTTTGCTGTGATGATGAATGATGCTAATATCTTTTCAGTCGGTACGTTTGGAATAGACGTTATTGATGACGTAGAGTTTACGGAAAAGTACATGCAGTCAGTAGATGAGATGATAAATATTGTGATCAACAGAGGAGTAAACTTTTGGCTGCAGAATGACTTCATATACAGGCTGGTTGGAATGAAGAAGAAGGAAGAAGAAGTAGTGGGGAGTTTACATGCAATGGCTAACAAAGTAAGAATAAAATAGAATATTCTTCATTATGTACCTACTACAGACGCCAGCACATCAAGCTACCCGAAACTGTCAAATTTACCCAATCAACTTTGAACCTTACACTTTAGCGATAAAGTTGAACATTTATTAAAAAAAAATTACAGAAAATAAAATATGTCGAAATTAAGTGAGATGATGACGATGTTTGGCAAGCAGCGAATTGCTGAAAAAGTAAGAATATGAAACATTAGTACATAATTATGACAGTAAATAAATGTATCATTTTACAGGTTTTACAAAAGAAAAAAGCTGCCATGAAAAAAGTGGCTTTGAACAATAACTCTGAAACTGAAAATTCAGGTAAGTAGGTATGGAACTTACAGTAAATATAATTATCGTCTCTGGAAGGCAAAATTACTGGACCGCCAAAAAGCTGTTTCGAGAAAAAGCCATTTACATATTTTTTAAGCAAAAAAAATTGTATCTTTATAATAAATTATCCGATTTTAATCAAATAACTTGATATCTTAAACCTTCTCCTTTTTTATTATTATTGGTATGCGATGTATCACTCTAAAGGCTATTTTAGGAAATAAGTGGTGGATAAGTAAAATTAGCTATTTTATAGTACCTCAGTCAGATTTACTTATACGCCGTCAAGTTAAACTTTTTTTACAATTTAAGCCAGGGTGAAAACTGCACTTCACTATGTAGGTGCCCAAATTATAACGCCACATAAGCTTTTTTCAATGACGGAATAAACCGAATCTACGGATATCATCATCTGCCTAGCCTTTTCCCAACTATGTTGGGGTTGGCTTCCAGTCTAACCGGATGCAGCTGAATATCAGTATTTTACATGGAGCGACTGCCTATCTGACCTCCACAACCCAGTTACTGGGTAATACGATACCCCTTGGTAAGACTGGTTGTCAGACTTCGGGCTTCTGACTACCCGTAACGACTGTCAAAGATCCACGAATGACATCCGGGCCAACGGCTTAACGTGCTTTCCGAGGCACGGAGGGGTCTCGGTATGTAAAGATGGTCACCCATCCACAGACCAACCGCGGCAAGCGCGTGGCAAGCGAAATCGAATCTACGGATATATACGCTTAAAAAGCAAGTAGTTTATTTGTATTGATAAAAGATTGTTCCAATTTTGGAGAGTTACATTTATGCAGGTATTCGAGCAGCTTAAGAACAACAAGGCACTGGGTGATGACGGAATAACAACAAAGCTCCTTAAAGCAGGTGGGGATCCAGTCCTGACAGAGCTAGCGAGGGACTTTAACTCCGACATCTAAGAGGGTACAACGCCCTAGGCGTGGAGCAGAGGTGTGGTGGTTCTGTTCTTCAAAAAAGGTGACCCAACTTTGCTGAACAACTATAGACCCATCTCACTTCTGAGCCACATACAAGCTATTTTCGAGGATCGTCACCAACCTTCTCGCCAGAAGACTTGACGAGTTCCAGTCAGCAGAACTAGCCGGTTTTCAAAAAGGCTTCAATACTGTTCGGCAAATTGTACAGAACACCGAAGAGTACAACCTCTTAGCCTCTCGGTGGTTGGCCTAGGCATGAATTTAGACACATAAAGTTTAAACAAGAAGAAAGTCATGTACAATACTCACATCTTGTCGAGTCCAATCCACATCGACGGGTCGCTTCTCGAAGTTGTAAAGGAGTATGTCTACCTTGGGCAAGTCATCCAGCTCGGTAGACACAACTTAGAGAAAGAAGCCGACAGGTGGATCTAGTTGGGTTTTGCAGCGTTTGGAAAACTACGTCACGTCTTTTCGACGCCTATCCCGCAATGTTTCAAGTGCGTCCTGCTCATCATGACATACGGTGCCAAAATGTGGACACAGACAGTCAGGCTGGTCCACAATATAATAAGGAAAAATACTAATAGTGATGATAACGATGATGAAGCGTAGAACGTATTTCGTTTTGTAACATTTTTCGTTTTAATAATTTCAACGTTTATGTAGATTATTTTAGAATTCCTCGATTCTTTAGTCTTGTCAAACTTAATTTTATTGCTTTTCAGGGAATAAATACAAACCTTTTTTAGATCTACTCCTAGATCTATTGAAAAACGGTGCCTTAACAGATAAGGAGATTAGAGAAGAAATGGACGGAATTATAGCAGCTGGATTTGAAACGACATCTAACCAGCTAACATTCACTTTGCTGCAGCTTGGAGCGCATCCTGAAATTCAAGAGAAATTGTATGAAGAGTAAGTTGAAATAAAATAAATATTAATAATAATACCATCATTCCCTTGGCTTATTATCCGAGTCGTAAAAACAGATTATACTTTAAATTCTGCAAAACTAAAAAAAGGCATTTCAGCATGTAATTTATCCAAATTCAAAAAACACTTGAAGTGTTTATCTGTCTTTCAAGTGTACAGAGCCAAAGATGCAAATGAGTCCTATGAAAATTTTAAATATGACTTTTTGTTATTATATCGTGTATGTTTTCTGGAAAAAATAATTGTAATTTGACGTATTTCTTCCAGAACCTGATAGTGTGACCCATTTGCAACAATTAAGCACCCCTTATAGCTTATGCGAACATTCATTGGACTCGAGAAAACTCTATTTTTATGTGTTTTTGAAAATGTACAAGAATTCATCACTAAATATTACTTTTCTCTAAACTTTGAAAAATTTAATGGCCTTCACTGCTAATCCATCCATCCATTCGTTTCCATTTTTCTGTTGATGTATTCAAATGTTCTAAAACACCAACAGCTATAAGCTAAACGAAGAAGTTTGTTAACCATTTCCAAAAATCATCTATGCTTGCTAGAGTACATGAACTTTGACACCAATTATCTCAAAAGTTAATTGGTATTAACTCAAATATATGTATTATTTGCTTTTTGCAGATTATTAGAAGTACTGGGTGCAGACAGA
This sequence comes from Oligia latruncula, assembly GCA_948474745.1. Lineage (NCBI taxonomy): Eukaryota > Metazoa > Arthropoda > Insecta > Lepidoptera > Noctuidae > Oligia > Oligia latruncula. Next base: position 1,184,672 of record OX419705.1, read on the forward strand.
GACGTAGAAAAGGATGATTTAAACAAATTGGTTTATACAAACGCAGTTATAATGGAGTCCCTCAGGACATTGCCTTCAGTGCCTGTTATGTTGAGATGCGTGGATAAAGATGTTAAGCTCAGTAAGTTTATATTGGTCTTCAAAATCTGGGGGCCTAAAAAGGCCACTTTGACAGAATCATAAGAGGATAAACTCAAACTCAAACTCAAATCATTTATTTCAATTAAACCTTGTACAGGCACTTTTGAATTGTCAAAATTAAATAGTCTGTCAGTTAGTCCGAAAGTTGAAGCTAGTTGCCCATTCCAAAGCGTAGATCTCTATGGAGAAGAACGGGCAAGAAACTCCATGGACACTCTTTTAAATCAAGATATTACAAAATCCTGGGTACATTATTCTTGTTGCTTCTATATGTGAGAACAATGTAAAAAAGACAGAAATGAAGAAAGAATTCAAGACATAAGATTAAAAATAAGCCTTGGCAGTTAAGAGATGACCAGTCTCAACCGACGGCGCCCGTTCACGAACATGACGCGTGGATCAGCACCATCCAGCTCAACCATTTTGTAGGGAACCGAATGATCCAACACACGCGCCACCATCGGTGAGACATTTAAGTGAGCATGACACGTTCTCAACTGCCATGCTCTTTCAAGTCAACATCAAAAAATCATAATAAAAGGAAACATGGTTCTTACATTTACAAAGTTTAAAAAAAAAAAAATGCTTCTAAATTATACAAAACTACAATTGCAATTGCAATTTATTTAAGAGATAAATAGAATTTTATTACCTACCAAACAGGAAGAGATATTTAATATTGAAGTATTCAACAATTAAAACTTGAGTGAATAAATTTAAAAAGTTATGTTCGTAATGACAGAAATACAAAAAAAAAGAAAAAGGGAAGCACCTCTTCCAAATATTGAAATTTTAACTAGTGAGTCCAAGTGTCTGTGGAGCAGGACCAGCATTAAGCCAAGCATTTTTATCTACGATATAATCATCCAACTTGTAATATGCTTGTCTACATAGTGTGCGTTTAATGCATGTTTTAAATTTCTTCTCATTTAATTGAAGAATATCGAGTGGTATTTTATTATAACATTTTACACAGTAACCCAAAAAAGAAGTTTTTACTTTAGACAATCTGAAACGCGGTTGATCTAATTTGTCCCTATTTCTAGTGTTAAAATTATGCCTGTCACTTATCTTACTAAAAAGGTGTAGATTTTTTCGAACGTACATAATGTTTTCATATATATATTGACAAGGAACCGTCATGATGTTAATTTTTTTAAACAGTTCCCGTAGAGATTCGCGTCGCGTAGGTATAATCAAAGAGATTGGGATTGAATTTGGATTGGATTGATTGCTATTTTAGCACAAACAAAAAAAAATAACTGAAAAATCCTTCATCAATGAGATTTGATTTGATTAACTTAACAGTTAACTGTCCATTATGATTCGTAATGGTATCCTTATATGATTCTGCCAAAGTGGCCTTTTTAGGCTCCCTGTTCTAGTGGTAACAAGGATTTTCCCATAGCGAAAGTCTGAGCAGTAGCCTGGGCTAAGAATAGGCTTGGTATGATGAAATAGGTATAATTTTCATATTCATTTATTTATTTCAGAAAACTACACAATGCGCGCTGGCAGTTATTGTATAATTTTTCCTCTGGCAACTCATTTCGATCCATCTTGGGGAACGGAGAGCGATCAATTTAGACCGGAAAGATGGCTGGATGGTGATTTTAGAGACAAGTCATTTGCAGCATTTGGATTGGGGAAACGAGATTGTATAGGTATATTATACAAAGTTTTCTTAACCGATGAAAATATGAATTGTACTGATGATGTTGATGATGATGGCAATAACATTCTTTTACTTTTACAGGTAGAACATATGCCATGGTATCAATGAAGGTGACTCTAGCGCACTTCATACGTCGGTACCGAGTGACAGCAGACATGAGCAAGTTGAAGATGAAATTTGAATTAGTGATGAGACCTCTCTCAGGACATGAGATCAGTATAGAACAAAGGACGTAACAACATAATTCTGCTAGACGAAATTCATACCATCTACTTTATGGAGTTTATTCCATCATAATAATACTGGGTTATAGAATTCTAAGGGGGATGTTACAATAATCATTCAGATTCATTTATATAAAACCCTATCGTTTATCCTATCTGTAGATATCTTTACTTACTTTAAAATTATATATGTCGGAGATGTGTTTGGAATCGAGTTGATTGTTGGTTTTAAAACACTAGATGTCGAATGCTTAATAAAAATACTTATTAAATCTTAATTTAATTTGTTTTGATAAATTTTGCTATTGTGTAAAATCGTATTAATTTCTTTAAAAGTTACTTTTTTGTATATAGTTTTACGTTACTTCTATATATTACGTCCATGAGTTTTACGCAGCAGAGGTAAGCTTCGAGCGGGGGTCCAGGCGCCATCTTGACAGATTGAGCGCATGCGCGTTGCAAGTTGGCAGAGCGGGAATATTTTGACGTTTTGGAAAATCGAGATGGATTGTCCATAATTTTAGAAGGAGTATTATTTATTCGTGGCAAAGTAAAATTGCGGACATAATTGTTTCACTAACGTTTTAATACATGATTGCAAAGTTCAGTGACTCTAACTATTGTTAAACTTTTCATTAAATTGTATGTAATAGTACCTAAATACTTTGTTTTTTGCTCGTATCTTACCCCGATGTCGCCCACTAAACCCGTGGCCACTAATGACGATGTCGAGATGAATAGTGCTCCTCCAACATCGTGAACATTAACTGTATGGAGTGGCCAGCACGCAACCCGGACCTCAACCCAATCGAGCATGCTTGGGACGAGCTCGAAAGACGTGCAAGACACCGAAACATTTCCGGATGTTATCGACTGAAATTTAATTTGATAAATGAGCTGTTTGTTTTCTATTAATAAAATTAAATTTTATTTGAGAACATCCATCGGTTTCTTACTAAACTTCAACTATATCCGACGATCCTGCATACTTATCTCTTTTGTTGACTGTACATCAGTACGTAGTAAATTGAAATTAAAATTATTATTTGAATTAAAATTTGACCAAATTTGGTAAAATTTTCCCTATCAACCTTGAACCATATGCCACAAAATACAGATTGTGTGCTTATGCTGTACAATTAATAAAGTTGAAAATCTATTAAAGAAATTTGACAGATTGTAGTAGCTTGATGTGAGTCTGGAAAACAATAAAGTCATTTATCCGAATGCTCACAAATGACCATTGTACACTGTGCATGCAAATGATTGATGATCGTTTTTCTCTCAGTGCGAAGTGGCTTCTGACCTGCACTGCAACAATAAATTACTAAATAGTAATGACTTTTTATTGCGTCGTATATACGACGCAAGGCTTTTTGTTATACTAAGTTATTTGTCTCGTATATTACCTTCGACTTTTCCTAATCGATGTCGATACAAAATGTTTTTAGGGTTCCGTACCAAAATGGTAAAAACGGAACCCATGGTGAGACTAAGTCTGTCTGTCTGTCTATCACAGCTGGATATCTCAAGAACTACTAATGCTATCAACTTGGAAATTTGGAATAGTTTTAGATGACGTTTGCCCAATTATTTTGCAAATAAGAAAAAAATAAAAATGTATGTATATTTTTTGCAACAGGAACTGAAAGGCGGTCTGAAAAATTCGAAGTGGGGATACTAGGGCATGTGGGGTATCCTATGAAAGAGCGCAGTTTGCACATTCTCAAACATTATTTCTTTTTTTTAGGCTGCATAGTTTTCGACTTTTGATGAAAAATGAAAAAAAATACCGTTCCCCCCCTTATCTCCGAAGTTTGCAAAGAGAAAAATCTGAAGTTATTGTATGTGATAGAAGTTTATGTAAAGATTACAGGAAAAATAAAACGAAGTCTATAAATAGCACACTTTTTCAGAAATCACCAACAAAAGTTGCATTAGTTCCACTATCAGTCAAGAGATGGCGCTGACATAAAATTGCAATATTCTACACCGCAGTGCACAGTGGTAAAATTCTCTGATGAATATAGGCCTCGCCGATGTAAATTTAAAAACATAATAATATGATGGTACGCAACCCTCGGTGTGCGAGTCCGACTCGCTCTTGCCCGGTTTTTTTTTTCGTTCACAGACTCAAGTTTACCGGAATCACAGACAAAACTACTATGAGCCGTTTAATTAACATTCTATCCTGGTATGGACATAATACATTAGCTCAAAATCAGATACTTTTTCAATGGAGACGTCATTATCGCTCTAATGGCTTAGTATAAATCGTTGAGAGTATCTGATTCTAGCTTAGACCTGATACTGCTGTTGTATAATGTTGAGCTTAGTCTTACTAGTATGTGTGTTGTGTTTCGTGTGGTCGAAGTATGCTCGTGTCAAAACCAGCGCGCATGCGTTACCACCGGCTGCACCTGGAGAGTTGCCTGTAATTGGACATACGCACAAACTTTTTATGAGTTAGTATTTTGTTGTCTTACATTTAAATTAAGCAGAGAGCAGTGGTGGCCCAGTGGTCACGGACACGACTTACGAGTTTGTATGTCGTAGGTTCGAACCCAGACAGGCGCTTTACTTTGTGTAAATTATTTCATCACCACTGCTCTCAAAACGGCGAAGGAAAACATCGTGAGGTAACCGGCATGTCCTAGAACCAAAAATTCGAAGATATGTGACATCCACCAACACGCACTGGGCCCGCGTGGTGGATTACGGCCCACTCCCTCTCACTGAGAGGAGGCCTGTGTCCCAGCAGTGGGAACATTATAGGCTGATTATGAACATTTAAATTATTTACAATAGTACCTCGGTCCAATCTTTTTAGCAGCAATGGTAGGCTGGTATGTGGAACATGTTTAGTACCACTACACAAAAAGCTTTAACAGCTTGAACAAATGGTATTTTATTCTCGTTTGAATGCGTTTTCTTTTTCAACTATTTTTCCAAGATTTATTTCTTTTGCAATTGAAATGAAATGTTGAATTAATTATTTACAATCAGATCTCTGGGAATTGAAGAATTTTTTAAGTGAAGACTGCGCAAAGCAAGGAGGAGTGACTTATTTCAGATTCGGACGAGAAGTGCATTATTGTAAGTACATATAATATTATTATCTATGTACTTGTAGTCTTAGTAAGTACTTAGTTAAAGATGCTAAATTAGTTTACGCCACGAATTTCACCATGTTTAGAAATATTAGTTCAAGTAAATTGAACAGGTTTTATTAACCGAATTCAAAAAAAAGAGGGGGATATGCGTTCGTCGAGTTTTAGTTTTAGTTTACTGATTTTTCCGTGATTACTTTGCCGATCTACGTTATCCTTTTTTACCGTTTTTTTACCGATCTACGTTATTCTTTTTTAGCATTTTTTTATTGGCTTACATTTACTTCAACTTAGGGAACAGTGCAAGTTTCATCAAAATCGATTGAGGAATTTTTAAGATATGGACAAATACGTGTAAGTGTGATGGCCTGGCTTATTGATACGAGCTACGGGTGTAGTGTCAAAGGGAAAACATCTCAAAACCTTGTTAAAATTCTAGTGCAATATTTACAACAAAACTATTACCTACTTATAACAAATAAATATTCCAGTTTTTACTTAAAACTAAAAATTACGAAATAAAAAAGTAATTAAAAAAAATTAAATCGACTTCAAAAAGAAATGAACTCAAAATTATGAAATAACTTTAATTTCTGAAGTTGGTAGCAAAAAACTAAAACTAAAATAAAATACAGATCCCAAGACACCGACTTCCTAAATTAAGGTTATTTCATAATTTTGAGTTCATTTCTTTTTGAAGTCGGTTTAATTTTTTTAAATTACTTTTTTTATCTGACATTTCTTGCATATTTCAGTGATAGTGGATCCTCAGGATGCATTGACAGCCGCAAATCTATGTGCAGATAAACACTATGCGTACAACCTTATGAGAGATTGGCTGGGTGATGGTCTTCTGTCATCGTCAGGTAAATATAAACTTTATCAATTTTCACCTTAAACTCATAGAATTAATGTTAGATGTTTTGTTGGTGTATTGGCGTGTGCTAGCTAACATATTCTGGCAAATAATTTAATTTAATGTTTTGGGTTTCTATTGTTAACTACTTTGCATTATTTCTTATACAACGTTATTTTTAGTATAGGCGAAACCTGAATATAGTTTGTTCAGAATAAGTAACTGAATCGATTCCAATAATTTTTACCCCATGTTATATTTTGTACCAAAAATATTTAAAAAAGTTTAAAAGTTGGACACCGAGCGATACTAAGTAGGTTATCCAATCTCCGCGCCGAACGTTAGGTACCTAGGTACTATTATCAATGAGCGCAAGACGGTGCGGTGCGAGCGGCGTGGGTGAGCATGTTTTTGTACGGACAAACAGGTAACTTAACAAGCTTATAACTTTGTGATTTTTCATGATACCTACTAACAGTTTTTAAATTTTGTACATAGATTCTTTACATAAAAATACTAGACACTGTTTTGGGTTTCGCATATACTAAAAATAATGTTGTATTGTCTACAGTCAACTTCTTCTAACTGAACAGACAGCTGTGCTGCTGGGGAGTTGGTTGCGCCACTTCTTCTTCCCAGCTACAGCAATAGGAAGTCGTGAAAGGCGAGCGGGAAATAACTTGTGATTGATTGATTGATATTGACGGATTGCTGGTTGCCGCAATATTCCCAAGAACACGTCTACCCTAGCGGTCATCGGTTCTACGGCTAATATGGCCGGCCCATTGCCACTTCAGCTTGGTTATTTATTGTTATTACATCTATGGTTACGACACTGATTCTAAAGATACAGTGATTATATCTAAAAATACTAACAATGTCTTAAGTCATCGACAATACTTTTTTATCGCAGGAGAAATTTGGAAAAAACATCGCAAGTTGCTAAATCCAGCATTCACTCTGCCAGTGATTCACGGGTTCCTACATGTGTTTAACAGTCAGTCCAAAAAGCTGGTTAGTTCAATGGAACCTCATGTTGGAAAAGAACCATTCGATCAGATTCCATATTTAAAACACAATGCTTTGGAAACGCTTTGTGGTAAGTGTTAAGCTAGGGCTTCCTAAGATTGTCACTGAAATGTGATTAATGCAAGTAAGTTGGTCAAAGTCAAAGTCAAATCATTTACTTATTTCAAATAGGCACATTAAAGGCACTTTTGAACGCCGGTGTTTCCTTACGGGGGGTGTCCTGCGTGAGCGACGATTACGACGCGACGCGAGCGCAGCGTCACGTCGTCGTCGTCGTCGTCGTATTCGTCGCTCACGCAGGACACCACATTAGATAGCGTTTTTGTCAGAGTTAAACCCCGGTGTCATTATTTTCATAATAGCGGTCACTGCGGTCGGTATGTGGAGGTCACGGCTATTCTAAGAAACTGTTATTTTATTTCTTACGGCGTTTATTTCTGTATACAGACAGCGTATAAGAACAATTTAAATTTTAAACATTAAATGTCATCATAGTAATGACATTTTTTGTTTTCAGTTGGAACATTTGGAATAAACGCTATTGATGACGAGGAGTTCATGGAAAAGTACATGGAATCAGTAGATGAAATTATAAGCCTTGCGGTCAAAAAGGCACTAAAGTTTTGGCTGCAGAATGACTTTATATACAGGCTGATTGGACTAAAGAAGAAAGAAGAAAACTTAGTTAAGAATTTACATGCAATGGCTAATACAGTAAGTGAGATCATTAATATGTTAGACAAGCAATCATTTAAATTCCTTGAGAAGTAACTATTACGAGAATTAAATGGTTGCACCTAAATATATTAATTTGAAATATGAAAAATCCTATTTCTTACAGGTTATGCAAAAGAAAAGAGCTGCTATGAAAGACGAAGCTGAAACTACGGGTATGTATAAAGAAGTACAATGATTAAAACGTTGGTTTTTCCTTGATACAGATCATTATAAATGTATGACGCACAAACGTAGACAAACAAACGTTGAAAAATTAGGTATTTTACTTAAATGAAATTGTGTAGGACACTGGGCAAGACCTAATGATGGCGAGAACACGCTGCAGTGCGTAAAGTCAAATTATTATTAATTAATTAGTACAACATATTTTTTAATACAGTTGCTCAAAAAGTGGTGTATTGGAGGGACGTATAGCGTTCGGGATGTGGGCTATTACATACTAGTGCTTTTTTTTTACCTTTCCCGAACTCGTGCGTGTCTCTTTCCCAACTGTCAAAATAATGTCTATTAAAAAGAAAAACCAACCATTAAATTTTGACTAAAGAGTTTTTGTGATTCATACAAATACGTATATTTCTAAAAAGAAGCTACTCATTTTTTTCAATATCGGATTTAATGATTTAATTGAATGAGTTAGGTTAGGTTTCATTTCATTTCATCTCATTAAATTTCATTTTCATTTCATATCAATAAAAAAATATACTGAAGACTAAGCTGTATGGATAGTTGTAGATTGCCTACCAAAATGGGTGATGAAAAAAAAACTCTGCTTATATTCTACGGTTGGCGCCATTTTCCAGAAATTTTCTTTGCGAGTTTAGTTGTTTGTTGCACAAAATGAGTAATTTCGACCCTATTTTTTTTGAATTAACACCACCGGAACTCAGTATAATTGCACAAAATGCTTCGGAGAACATTTTACCGGAAAAGTCAAAAAGTCGTTACAATATCCACATACGACTAATTTTTTGCGTGGAGAGAAGAGTAAAAGCAATACTTATTGTGTTTTTATTATTTTATTAAATTGCTTCATTTTTTCGCAACTGTATTAAAAATAGTCGTTCAGTACACCTGCGGAACCGTCATTGCAACTTGTTCCGACTGTCAACCCTCGCCTTCGGCTGCGCCTCGGCTCGGGTAGACATTTGTCGGAACTCTTTGCAATGACAGCCTTTCCGCACTTGTAATGAAATATACTATTTTCAGTTAACCGAGACGTTGCTGCGTTGTTGTATTTTACCTTGAGGCCACGAGCTACGCGGGCCCCGTTCACGATCTTGAGCCATGTGACTTGCATCAACCGACAGGCACCTGCATGAATTGTTTCGTCTGTCGCTCCACAGGTCACGTCGCGGTGACTCGTGGCATCCTCTAAAGAACTTCTTTCATTTGTTTTCTCCGTAGCCGCTGTTGTAACATGTGTTACATAATGGCCGCAGCTCTCATGAAAATGATGACACTTTACGGTGTAAAACCCGCTCCCTAGGGAAATAAAACCACTACTTTTCATAAATACCATTACAGGGGACGTCACTCGACGTTAAATTGCGGAAAACTGTTGCGTAAGCGACAAGCATCTTGCCGGTGATGTGCGCGCGAGTCCCTTGATGCAAGTTGCGTCGCAAGTCACTTCGCTCCAGACCGTGAACAGCCCTCGAGTCTATTTTACCAATGTTGTTATTCTCACAGTTTTGAAGCGGTATTTACAACACCACATGCAAATAACGCGTCATACTGACGTCATGCAAAATCCTGCATCTCGCAAACAGGGTTTACCGCGCAACTAGCATAGATACAACGGCCCGACATGCATCATCGGGCAGTTGCCCGCCAGACACAACACCCGTCTGGTCGGAGGATCCTCTCTTTTCTATGGAGGATGAGTGAACTTTACACCCTGTTCATCATACCTCTATAGCTTAATTATATTATTTTACAGAAAACAAATACAAGGCTTTTCTAGATTTACTCCTAGTTCTATCAAAAAACGGTGCCTTGTCAGATAAGGAGATCCGAGAAGAAATGGACACAATAATAGCAGCAGGATTCGAAACGACATCTAACCAGCTCACATATACTTTGTTGCTGCTAGGAGCACATCCTGATATTCAAGAAAAAGTGTATGAAGAGTAAGTCGACTTTAAAGATACACAGGTGGCGGCGACATCGACGCACATCCTGATACCATAGATTTAGTACATGATTCTAAACCACACCACAATTTCGCGGCGTTGAAAATTTAAATCGGTTTAAAAAAAAAATTGGTGAAATACTTACGCAATCAAAATGTATAGACCATTTTGATCGCGTAAGTTAAGCACTTTTCTGTGAAACAGCAGTTTTCTTTCGATAACCGTTACAGTTTTCGCGTCGATACCACCCTGTGTAATTAAAAAAAAACATTTCATGAAACCTTACGAAAAAAAATAACTTTTACAGTTCGCGTCAAATAACTTTGCCTCTCTGAAGTAGGCAACAAATCACTGCGAAGTGCTAGTTAATCGTATGAATAAAACAGCAGCGCGCATGCGCGGCTAGCGAAAAGCCTAGCTTCAGAGCGGCAAAGTTATTTGACGCGAACTGTATATTTGTTTTGTTTTTGCAGATTATTAGAAGTACTGGGTGCAGACAGAGACGTAGAAAAGGATGATGTGAACAAATTGGTTTATACAAACGCAGTGATAATGGAGTCCCTCAGAACTTTTCCTTCAGTGCCTAGTGTACTTAGAACAGTTGATAAGGATGTTAAACTCAGTAAGTTTTTTGTTTGTCTTTATTATCATTAGAGGCTAACCGTAGATGGACTTTGCAAATTGTAATTCGGTTTTCCCATAAAGAAATTGCCAGTAGCAGTCAAGTCAGTCTGGTATGGTATGGTTATTACAAGTTGGAGTTGACAATAAATTAAATATCTTAGTGTGTCTATGGTTAAAATAACACGAAAAAGTCTATATCGTTTTTTTAATTTCTTTGGCCCAAAATATGACAAATAAATTAAACTGCGTACTTATATTTAAAATAAAATGACGTCCCTAGTCTGCAAAACGATAATACCTTTAAAATACCCATATTTCTGAATATATCAAAGATTTCCAATAGTGTAGTCATTATAGCTAGTCGGCTGATCGACAAAATCCGCAGTCGGTCCATCACTACTATATAATATTTAGTTTGAAAAACTCACTTTTTTATTTAGATGTCAGATTTTGATTGATAGCCAAAATACTCTTATGCATTAGTATTGCTAGTTTTTTTATTTATTGTCGTATTTTCGTCTGCTTATAAAAAGAGTTACGATAAACGGGAAGGAAAATTATCACAATAGAAAACAAAGTAACGCTTGTGTCTAAAAGCGTGATAAATATAAATGTGGACGGATAGAGAGGGAAAGGAGTGCCAAAGTAAAAATGGATGGATCGTGTGAGGAATGATAATAATATGAAGGAAAAGGAAGTGAGTGATAGCTTGACGATTGACAGGGGAGAATGGAAGAAGAAAACGTTTTGCACCGACCACAAGTGACGTGGGACAAGAGCAGGAAGATGATGGTGTAATTTAGTAATGATATAGATTTATTTAAATATTCCAGAAAACTACACTATGCGTGCTGGCAGTTATTGTGTAATTTTTCCACTGGCAACTCATCTCGACTCATCATGGGGAGCTCACAGCGATCAGTTCAGACCAGAAAGATGGCTGGATGGTGATTTTAGAAACAACAAGGAATTTGCAGCATTTGGATTGGGCAAGCGAGCTTGTATAGGTATAAATTTATACAATTATATCATATTCAACAACTGGCTATGCCTGCGTCTTTGCTCACGTATGTGGCGTGTATTATGTTAGTATTTGGTATAAGTTATAGGGAACGTGAAATCCTAAGTACAACATCATTCGATTTTGGTAATTTTAACTATAAATTATTGTTAGTAATTTAAAGGTATGAGGGACAGTTCTCCATTGGAAAGGAAGGCGCCTCCGCTCAGACAGCACAGAAATATCGATGTTTTGTCATGTTGTCACTTTAGTAGATTGCACTCGTGCTAAGAAATGGCAGGTCACTAGTAACTCATGAAATGGTTTACCTGTACTTGACTGTATATGATAATGATGACGAGAAAATAATAAAATCCTATTTATATTACAGGTAGAACATACGCCATGATATCAATGAAGGTCACTCTAGCGCACTTCGTACGCCGGTTCCGAGTGACAGCAGACATGAGCAAGTTGAAGTTGAAATATGAGTTCGTGATGAGACCAGTCTCAGGACATGAGATTAGTATAGAACGAAGGACGTAACCACACCTTCGGCTAGATGGAATTTTTCTCAACTTCTTTGTTTTAGAACGAGATTATTATTAGATGATGAATCAAATCAAATGAAGGATGGAGCTCCCAAAGTCATAAGTTGTATAACCAAATTCTTTTTTCTGTCTTCTGCGTCTCAATTTCTATGAACGTGTATGCCATGTGGGTGTGGTTCTATATCATTATTAACTTAAATTATACTTAACACCGCTAGTAAAATAATTTCAGATTGTTAAGGATTTCTTAAATCTTATACTAATTTTATTCCTATAATGTCTAGATTAAAAGTTTAACAAGAAAGTTCCACGTTGAATTGTAACTATTTTAGTATATAATTATATATTGTGCTTACTTAATTATCTAGTTAGTTTTTAATACAATAAAAAATAAATATTATGAAACCATGTATTTCTTATTTTGTCAAAAAATTATCACAAGTGAATACAAAATAACGCAATTCACTTATAGCTTGAGGAATATAAATGTGGATAGACAGAGAAGCAGAGAAAGGCTAAAGAAAAGATGGATGGATTATGTGAGGAATAGTTTAAAAGATATCTCGATCGATACCGTGGCAATATCAAGATAAAAAGTATCCTATGTTAGGATCTAGGTTATAGATTACGACAACTTATCAATGTCGTCCGCCCATCTCACAGCCGGACGACCGACACTTCGTCTTCCAGTCTATTACCATAAACCGGGTATAAATACAGTCTGCAGGCTGCTACTTAGAAATTCCTGATGGAAAAACCCAATATCACTTACAATAGTTTTCATGGTTTTCGAGAGTGGTAAAGCCGATACCGAGGTCAAAATGAAAATCCAAAATGGCGGCTGCGAAAATTATCAAATTTTTCATGGTGGGTGTGGTTTTCATTTTCGAGGGTGATAAACTAGATATTGAGGTGAAAATGAAAATCCAAGATGGCAGTTGTGACAATTTTTCGTCATGAGTGTCGTTTTTATGGTTTTTATAGTGCTAAAGCCGATAGCGACGTCAAAATGAAAATCCAAGATGGCGACCACTGTATGAGAGCTTCTAAAACATATACAAACGCCTTCGATCAATAATAGTACTAGATGAATGATTAGGAACAAAAATAAGTCGCTAAAGTGGCCACGTTTGCACACACATAAACATTTATATTTCTTACTACGAACTATAGAAAAAAGTTTAATAATATTAACAACTTCAGACTATTATAAGCCTTAACACACTAACATAAAGTTTAATTACGTTTGCAAATGATTGATATTTAAGTCCTTCTGTCATCGAAGCAATAAATTTAAAATGTCACTTGAAAATAAAAAGTCATTTTATAATAAGTACAAAAATATTTATTCTAAAATGAAACTTAACTTCTAAGCAATAAGGTTGAAAACATTTTGTTGACAATTTCGTACTTACTCGAATTTGGAACTAGACGTAGTTCTTGGAATTACAATTGTATAATTTGAACTTAAAATTAAAGTTTTTTCCAAGTGTGATTAGTAGGTATAAACTCAGTCAATTTAGACGCCATTAGCGATCTGTCGATTAGTATTTATTTGTTGACAGCGCCTTCTCATCGCTTAGACCTAATACATCTCTCATACAATGAGCTTAGCAATAATTTTATGTGTGTTGTGTACTGTTTGTGTGTGGTTGAAGTATGTTCGTGTCAAGTCCAGCAAGCATGCGCTACCACCGGCTGTGCCAGGAGAGTTGCCGGTTATTGGACATGCACACATGCTGTTCAAATACTTTACAAGTTTGTATTTTGCTTGTCTTGATTTCAAATCAGATCATTTCCAGCGGTGCTATTCTGTAAAAATCTCACCGTGAAAACTTAGGTGAAGTGAGCGTGGAGGGAGCTGTCAATAGTGTCAATTCCTAGTAAAAACAAATTCACCTCACCTAAGTTTTCACGGTGAGATTTTTACAAAATCGACCGGCTGAATGCGATGACACATCGTGGTGGAGCAGTTCCATTGTGGCATTATTTCCGAAAATGGAGATTTTGGATATACACCAATGAGGAGAGCAGTGGTGGCACCGAATTACGAGTCGTAGATCATGTAGGTTCGAACCCAGGCAGGCTTTACTTTGTGTAAATAATTTCATCACGGCTCTGCTCTCGAATCGGTGAAGGAAAACATTGTGAGGAAACATGTCCTAGAACCAAAAATTCGAAGATATTGTGACATCTACCAATCCGCACTGAGCCCGCGTGGTAGATACTACTATATAGGTACGCCTACTCCTCCTCACAAAGAGGCCCGTGTGCCCCAGCAGTGGGAACATTGACTGCGCTAAAACTGTGGAAATCATTTTTAAATCACTTTTTTCTTAGCTGCAGTCGATATTGCCTATGGGTACCAAGAGTACTTTGAAGAAAATTGAATAGAGATGTGTGTAAATGTTAAATTCATAATGTACATGGAGTTTATTGCCTTTTCTTCTCCTTAATCTGAACCTAGTACGCTATGGAATGATGGGCTAGCTTCATCTTTCTAACTGACAGACTCTTTGACAATTTAAAAGTGTCTGTAAATAATTTAATTGAAATAAATGCCTTGAGTTTGAGTTTGAATTTCGTGTAATTTATCATAGCATCATGCAAGCACGAAAGGTTAGGCAGAAACATACCTATAGTAGGCAAACCCTGGGGACGCGCTAAGGTAGGCCGCGAAGCGTTTTTTTTCCTTTTTTTTAGTTTGCAGGTCAGTGTCAGGCTGTATGTTGATTAAAATATGATTCGGCGCGAATCAGCAAATATACAACCTGCCACTGACCTGCAAATTGCAAGAAACGTCAGAAAATTTTAATTTCGCGGGCTACCCTGAGCTTTCGCCATAAGTCCCCTGTAACAGGGGGCGAGCCTATTCTGAATCCACCGGGGACACATCTGGACTCGGCTGTTATTGAGAAATTTCAGTTAGAAAAACCCATTAACAATCACACTAATATTAAAAAGGCGAAAGTTTGTGTGTGGGGGTGTGTTTATATGTTTGTTACTTCTTCACGCTCAAACGGCTCGACCAATTTTGATAAAATTTTGTATGGAGGTAGCTGACACCCTGGATTAATATAATTTTTATCCCGATATTCCCACGGGATCGACATTTACGCGGGTGAAACCGCGGGGCGCAGCTAGTAGTTCTATAATGTTTAAAATGTAACTTTATTTTAATTTTGCATGGATGACATAAAATATTGTTTTTTTACTATCAGATCTCATCGATTTACTGAAGTATGTAAGTGACGACTGCGCAAAGCAAGGGGGAGTGACTTATTTCAATTTTGGACAAGAACTCTATTATTGTGAGTATTATCATACATTTTATCATTCACACATACATAAACTCAGGTCTTTTTCTCTTGAAGGTAGACTGAAACTACAGAACGCCACATGCTACGATCCTTACATACTCCTTTTGCTGTGTTTACGGTCATACATTTGCTCCTTAATTGCGTAACACACTATCAATCGAGGGGCCCGTGGCTCAATAATAACAGCCGCACAGGTCGATGTGGATGGGTGACCATCTTTACATACCGAGACCCCTCCGTGCCTCGGAAAGCACGTTAAGCCGTTGGTCCCGGCTGTCGTCCGTGGATCTTTGACAGTCGTTACGGGTAGTCACAAGCCCGAAAGTCTGACAACCAGTCTTACCAAGGGGTATCGTATTACCCAGTAACTGGGTTGTGGAGGTCAGATAGGCAGTCGCTCCATGTAAAATACTGGTATTCAGCTGCATCCGGTTAGACTGAAAGCCGACCCCAACATAGTTGGGAAAAGGCTATGCAGATGATGATGACTATCAATCGCAATCTCAATAATTTTGAAGAATATTGCTAATCATTGCTTTATATGTTCGAAAAATGTGTCTACTTAGCAACGTAAATAACGCAATGAATGTTGTTGAACTGTCAAAATGAAATCCATTGCTACTGTTAGTATCTTACGCAATTTTCCACTGGTCATTCATACACGTTGGTTGCGACTACGCACCTGACCATTCTATAGATGATCACCAATAAGGTCAAATATTTATGTACTTATTCATTTCCACATACAGACTTACTATTTTCGGGTCTGCCTGATTATTCGTGGATCAAAACTCAGATAAATAAATGCAATAGGATAGAAAAAAATAATGGTTCATCCTGTAGTGGCTGTACAAGATGAATATAAGTTATTGGAAACACCGGAAGGGGATTTCAAAGAAGTACACAGTACTCCTTCAGAAAAGTCGGGTCCGTAGTACCCACAGAACATGGTAACCCTCGGCGGCCGCTGTTAAAGGCGGTGTTGACAACGCGATTTCTTGCACTACGACACAAATGACGTTTATGGTCTGAGGACTTTGCAAGAGGTTCGTGACAGTCGTTCTCAGGGCCTTAGCACACCTCCGCCGCGAAACTAATGATTGGAAACCGCTTAACAAATTCCGCTAAGAAACTCTACTAATCGCGGTTCATCTTGGTTCTCTACTAATTGTGGTTGCCTCAAGAAATATTAAAAATAATTTGAAATAAAAGAAAACTGTTATCTAATAATTTCACGGGTTACTCCTTTGCGTAGTTATTTGAGACTGTGGGGGTGAGGCGCACGCGAGTGCAGATGAAGCCCGTCAACCGAAATCTTCCATTCGATCGCGTCGAGAGCTTGAATTTTCAAGTTCAGGTTTTTGATAAAAAAACCAGATTTTCTCTGGTTTATGATAAGATAAAGTAATAATTTTGTCTTCTTCCGGTTCTTGATCAAAAGCCTAGGTTTTTGATGAAAAATCTGATTTTTTCATAAACCTGCGACATAAATAATATTACTATTAAAGTTTAACCTGACATTAAATATAGATAAAAAATAGAAAAAAATAATGGCTGACTTTGACATCTGTCAACTCTGGTGTTGCTAGATTAAGAACAATATTTTCAGATAAAAATATTAGATTCTACTAAATAGTAGAGTATCAGTACGTAAAATCAGATTTAATAATTTTTCGGAAGTGGAGCATTTTTACCACCATAAGAGCAAAGTAGGGCCAGATTACCGGTACTCTGCGGTACCTACTCGGAATCTGCGCTAGTGCATGACCATGACCAGGTATATGAAAGTCGACGAAACAATGTAGCATGTAAGCATCGTAAAATGTGGCATTCTTTTAGTTTCCGCACTTTGGCAAAACGGCATAAGTTTAGAAATAAGAACAGTTTCATGGACCTTTTTAACTTGTTTTTATGCGAAAATTTCATCCATTCTACAGTGATACTCGATCCTGAGGATGCTTTGACAGCAGCGAATTCGTGTACACAGAGACATTATGCGTTCGACATGGTCAAGGATTGGCTGGGAGATGGATTAATAACATCATCAGGTTGGTATACATTAATTGCTTATTTGATCATAAAAGATAAATTAGAAATCAATCTGCCTTGCCTTTTCCCAACTATGTTCGGGTCGGCTTCCAGTCTAACCAGATGCAGCTGAATAATTTACATTGAGCGCCTACCTATCTGGCCTCCGGGCGCAGTTACTGGGTAATACGAAACCCCTTGGTAAGACTGGTTGTCAGACTTTCGGACTTCTCACTCAACGACTGTCAAAGATCCACGAATGTCGGCCGGGCGTGCTTTCGGAGGCACGGGGTCTTGGTATGTAAAGGTGGTCACCCATCCACGGACCAACCGCGGCAAAAAATATCCTACCCTAGAAAACAAATAAAAAAAAAAATGTTTTAAATAAAAAAGTAGAAAATGTTCAGTCATAAATGTACCTTAATGATCAACCCCCAGGTGATCGCATAATCAATATCTCGATAACGCTGTAAGCTAGTCAGGTGTGGGATCAAATCAAATCAAATCATTTTATTTCTTTGCAAACATGGGTAAAAACCCATCACCATCTAACGTGTTGCAGGTTACCCTGAGTAGGCAAGAACGTACAACCCGATGCGTCCCCGCAATTACAAATTAACCAAAAAAAACGGACTGCAGAGACTTTTGAACCATGCTTTAATGGTACCTGTGTTTCTATTCCTGCGAGTCTCATCCAGGTCCATGTAGTCGTTCACCATCTTGTTGTTGCCTCGTAGTCAGTCTGGCATTAAGAATTAGTAACGTGTTTATAAGTTATATTAACAATTTTAAATCTCTTTCACAGGTGACATTTGGAAGCGTCACCGTAAGTTGCTGACTCCAGCATTCACTCTGCCAGTGGTTCACGGGTTTCTAGAAGTGTTTAACAGTCAATCTAGGAAGCTGGCTAGTTTCTTGGAACCTCATGTTGGTAAAGGATCATTCGATCCTTTCCCGTATTTGAAAAATAATTCATTGGAAACGTTTTGTAGTGAGTGGTTTTTCTATTACTATAGACAGCTTGCTTACTATACTACTAGTTACTATAGACAGCTTGCTTACTCTACTACTTGTTACTATAGACAGCTTGATTACTAATACTACTAGTTACTATAGACAGCTTGCTTACTATACTACTATTTACTATAGACAGCTTGCTTACTATACTACTTGTTACTATAGACAGCTTGCTTACTATACTACTAGTTACTATAGACAGCTTGCTTACTATACTACTAGTTACTATAGACAGCTTGCTTACTATACTACTAGTTACTATATGCAGCAGCGAGAGCAGTCAAGTGGTGGCCTAGTGGTAACGGCCCCGACTTACGAGTTGTAGTTCGTGGGTGCTTTGTGTAAATAGTTTCATCACCACTGCTCTCAAAACGGTGAAGGAAAACATCGTGAGGAAACCGCCATGTCCTAGAACAAAAATTCGAAGACATGTGACTTCTACCAACCCGCACTGGGCCCGCGTGGCAGATTACAGCCCACTTCCTCGCGAAGAGAGGAGGCCTGTGTCTCAGCAGTCGGAACATAATAGGCTTATTATTTATAGACAGGTT
Source organism: Oligia latruncula (assembly GCA_948474745.1). Lineage (NCBI taxonomy): Eukaryota > Metazoa > Arthropoda > Insecta > Lepidoptera > Noctuidae > Oligia > Oligia latruncula. The sequence continues at coordinate 1,203,668 of OX419705.1, forward strand.
GTTTATCTTGGACTGTCACTGGCATTGGTGAAGGAAAACAAAGCAAGGCTGAATTAATGATAAATGATAATGATAAATGAATTTACAATGTTTTCAAATTACAGTAAGTATTGAGGATAGCGTAGGCCTGTTAATAAGTACCAGGTACTTGATAAAATAAAAAATGATCTGCAGATCTAAAGTCTACAAGGCCTACAAAGTCCTCACATTTACAAAATAAGAATCTATCAAAAGGATAAATAAAATATAAAAACCTACTAAAACCAAGTGTTATGATTGCCATTACAACCAATATTAAAGAGGTGAAAAATTAGAATTGTCTCTTTAAAATGTCAAATAATAAAAAGATTATGTCAAAGAAGTATGTAAAAAATAAACATCGTAATTTGAGAGCAGTTAATAGACATTTACATAGTTATGCCGTTAATGAGGAGCCAGGGAAGCCACATGTGCAGAAGGAATTATTGCCAATCTACCTTGTCTTCAACGTAGTCTTTAATCTTTTTTGATAAGGGTACGTTTGATGAGGGTTTTGAACTTTCCATCAATAAGTTCTGTAACCGGCTTAGGCAACTTGTTATAAAAACAGATGCTGTTTACAAGACATGACTTGCTAGATTTAGTTAATCTAAATTTCGGTATCACAATTTCAATTTACTACGTGTATTTATATTATGGAAATCGCTTCTTAATTTGAACTGAGCTGTTATTATTATATGATAGAGGGCTTTAAAATAATGTAAATTTAAGTGCTCCATCAAATTTTCGGTAAGTATGTGTTTTCTATGCCTCTAAACGGAGTTATAAACGATGTATTGTTGTCAATTTCTAATAATGACCATAATTTATTTTCTGTTCTCAGTTGGTACGTTTGGAATAAACCCTATTGAAGACGTGGCGTTTACGAAAAAATACATGAAATCAGTAGATGATATGATAAATCTTTTTCTCACGAAAACAGTAAGGTTTTGGCTGAAGAATGACTTGATATACAGGCTGGTTGGAATGAAGAAAAAGGAAGAAGAAGTACTGGGGACTTTGCGAGCAATGGCTGATACAGTAAGTGAGATGTTGAAGCATTTATTTATATATACATTACCTATTAACCTACATAGTCAGCCTATAATGTTCCCGACCTCTCTTTGAGAGGGAGTGGGCTGTAATCCACCACGCGGGCCCAGTGCGGGTTTGTAGATGTCACATGTCTTCGAATTTTGGTTCTAGGACATACCGGTTTCCTCACGATGTTTTCCTTCACAGTTTTGAGAGCAGTGGTGATGAAATTATTTACACAAGTAAAGCGCCTGGCTGGATTCGAACCCTTCGTATTCATTGAAAAGTACCTATAAGAAAAATTAACAAAGTTAATATGTTTTTTTTTTTAAGTTATTTTTATTTTCATTGTTGTTTACAGGTTTTGCAAAAGAAAAAAGCTGCTATGAGAGAAAAAGTTTTGAACAACCACATTGAATCTGTAACTGCAGGTATGTATAAAGATATCTGATGAATTTGAAATCGATTTTTGATTGGATATTTTTGAATACGTATGTTGTAATTTTTAATAGGCAAATTTTACTCTATTAATTTTCAGGAAATAAAAACAAGCCTTTTCTAGACCTAATCCTAGATCTATCTAAAAACGGTGCTTTGACAGATATTGAGATCAGAGACGAAGTTAATACAACTGTAGTAGCTGGATATGAAACCACATCTAACCAGCTAACATCTATTCTGGTGTTGCTAGGAGCACATCCCAAAGTTCAAGAGAAAGTTTATGAAGAGTAAGTTGAATTTAAAGTTAGAGTTTCATGTATTCATGGACAACATAAAACATACATACTAGTCATGGCTGAGACCATAGAGGACCATGCATGTAATGTTCAATGACCTCAGTAGAGTATCTGAAATTTAAATAAATTATTTATTCTGTAAATTGGATATCGTAATCACACACGTCTTAATATAAAAAATAAATAAACCAGATGAAGTCGGCGTTTCCTATCTGACTGCTCTGAGAAAAAAGGCCGAAACAAACTCAGAGGTCACAGTCTCTTTTAAAGTTCAAACATAATCTTGTTCAGATTATGTGAAGACCATGTCACACCTTTAGAATTATAGAGACCTAATTCGAAATTTTAAGATTTAATTTTCAACTTTGACTCATAAAATTACCTTGCACGACCATCTTATCTTATTGTAACGACTGTCAAAGATCCACAAATGACAGCCGGGACCAACGGCTTAACGTACTTTCCGAGGCACGGAGGGGTCTCGGTATGTAAAGATGGTCACCCATCCACGGACCAACCGCGGCAAGCGTAGCTTAACCTGATCGGTCGACCTGTGCGGCTGTTATTATTTAGTTTCGGTCTGTACCATACCTTCTAATTTGGTTTTTTTGCTTTTTGCAGATTATTAGAAGTACTAGGTGCAGACAGAGACGTAGAAAAGGATGATGTGAACAAATTGGTTTATACAAACGCAGTGATTATGGAGTGTCTCCGAATGTATCCTTCTGTTCCTCTTTTATTCAGATCTGTTCTTAGGGATGCTAAGCTTAGTGAGTATTTTTTATTTTTTTAACCGACTTCCTGGAAAGACTCGGGGGAAGCCATGGGCCAAAGAAAAAAAAAATAGTTAAAAAAAGGAAGAGGTAATCCAGTTCATGGGAAATTAAAAAAAAATGTTATATGGTTTGGAAGTATATACCACCCAGATGGTCCTATTGTCATTAAGTTAGGATCTGATGATGGGATCCTATGGAAATCGAGGGAAGTCTTCAAATATTATAGGCACACCATAGCGATTTCGGTATTTTGTCATCATCATCTGCCTAGCTTTTTCCCAACTATGTTGGGGTCGGCTTCCAGTCTAACCGAACAGTAGTCGACCTAAATAAAAATAAAAACATTTTAACTACGAAAATAATGTTCATTTTTTTTTGGAAGTCTTTTGTTTTTCTATCATCATTAGTGCCGTTAACCGGATGAAAGAGGAAAGGAAACATTACTCTAGTCGAGGGTATGTTTCTGGCTGTTTCACAAACTAGTTTAATTTTTGGTCTAACTACATACATATTTTAATTTCAGAAAACTACACGATGCGTGCTGGCAGTCATTGTATAATTTTTCCTCTGGCAAGTCATCTCGATCCATCTTGGGGAGCGGAGAGCGATCAGTTCAGACCAGAAAGGTGGCTGGATGGTGAATTTAGAAACAACAAGGAATTTGCAGTATTTGGATTGGGAAGGCGAGCATGTATAGGTATGCTATACTTGTTGTACCTACCTGAACCATATTTTACATCTTCTGATTATATTTTCGACAGGTCGGGTAAAGTGTTATTAGGTTTTTCCACAAAAAAATTCTTAGTAACAGCCCGGAGTTTGGAAGTTGATGGTGTGATACCCCCGTGGCTCTGAAAGCACGTAAGGCCGTTAGTCCTGCGCCTGATATCTCTCCGGTCGTGTCGGATTGCCGTACCATCGGACAATGAGAATGAGGGAATAGAGAGTGCATCTGTGTCTGCACACACACCTGTGCACTATAATAACTCAAACGCAGAAGGCTAGTCTCTGTTGAGATTGGCCACTATGGCTGAAATACGACCTGGAGGACTACATACATATTTTAACAGTATGAATGGCTAGTAATTTTCTAGCATTTTTCACAGTTACTGCAATTACCCTTTTTTGCGAAGTGATAACTTGTATTGCACAAATTGTTTAGGTACACCTAGCTTATGAACATGCGTAGTAAACCAAATTTTAAAACGATTTTAAAATTGATAAAAACTTTTACAAAAAAAACAACCGACTTCCAAAAAACGCTATAAAGTTAAAAATAACTTTAATTTCGGAAGTCGGTGTCTTTGGATTTGTATTTTAGTTTTTTGCCACCGACTTCCGAAATTAAAGTTATTTTTAACTTTATAGTGTTTTTTGGAAGTCGGTTGTTTTTTTTGTAAAAGTTTTTATTTTTCACTTTTTAGTGGGTCAGTTTGTAATTTATTTAAGTTACAATAGCCTAATATCAACGGATCATCACCTTTTACAAAATATTGCTTTTCCCGATGCAGGGACGTTAATTGTTGAGGAGTTCTCCTAGTAAGAACCAGGAGAACTGGAGCTGATTGAGAAGTCACCATCAGCTCCACTTCACCATACGCATTGTAACGAGCATAAATTGCTTAGCAACCATATTAAAGTCATCGAATCGCAACCCGTGAAATATTTGTCATTGAGTAGTTCCGATGGCCATCTGTGGTCTTCATCATCAGCTCCACTTTACCAAATGATGATTTCCGAGAGCAAATGCTCAAGTTACTTTAATTATTGAGTAGGCCACACGACGAAAAATGACGCGATTACGCAACTTAAATTCGGTTTCAAATTGACGCATCAGCATGACTAGTAGGTAGTGGTGGTCCTATGTAAAACTACAATCTTAATTAGGTAGGTATTATTTTTGTACGACCTGAACATTTTGGCGTATTGAACCGTATGAAGTAAGCCCAACAAAAGGTAACTGCTGTAAATCGTTGAGGAATTCCCTCGACTGTCTATGGTCTCCATCATCAAACCTGTAATGGCACTTATAACCCATATGGGTGCAAAGTTTTTCCTTTGCCATTACAGTTCTCATAAATATAAATTAATTAATTCCAAACACAAGGTAGCTACTGTAAACTGTTGAGGAGTTCCCTTAACTGTCCTTCGTCTTCATCATCAGACCCCTAATGACAGTCACAACCCATCTAGGTGTAAAGTTCACATCAATACAAATTAATCAAGCCCAAACACAAGGTAACTGCTGTAAATCGTTGAGGAGTCCCCTCGACTGTCTTTCGGCTCCATCATCAGATCGACTCCAGGCCTTCATTAAAATGTAGTGCTTTAAAATACTTAACGAAAAAATTAACAAACGCACTAGTCGCTCCTACGATTTTCGAATGTTACCCTCGGTTTTACTGGGATGCCATCATCAGATCCTGGTTTCCTTATCATGGTACCACCCTTGGCATATCTCCTTTCCAACAAAAAAAGAATAATCAAAATTGGTTCATAAACGACGAAGTTATCCGCGAACACACATAAAAAAAAAAAAAAAAAAAAAAAAAATATACGGTCGAATTGAGAAACCTCCTCCTTTTTTTGAAGTCGGTTAAAAAATACGTATATTACAATGTTTACTTCATTGTAAACTTTATTCTTACTTAACTTGATACTTATTGCGCTTGTCAAATCAAAATTTCACAAAAAGTTAAGGAAAATCTCCTAACACCGATTTCCTATAGCTGCAACGGTTGAGGTAGCTGCCCTTACTGCCCCTTACTGTCTCAAAAATCCACCTTCTGTAAAAAAATCTAAGTAATTTAAGAACTTTAGATCTTAGATTGTTTAAAAAACAACATAAATGGTTAAACACTAATAAATTTTACAGCATAAGAGAATTTACCATCGGGAATTTTTTTGTAATGTAACCTATAATATTTGCATGCAATGATATAAGCAAAACATGTATGCTCTTTAATGTCTATTTCTTTTTAGAATCTATTGCTACCGGTATTTTTTTTTGTCATTACAAAGGTTAATAAGTAAATAAAGTTATGCTCTTTATCTTACAGGTCGAACATACGCCATGGTATCAATGAAGGTGACTCTAGCGCACATCTTGCGTCGGTACCGAGTGACCGCAGACATGAGCAAGTTGAAGATGAAATATGAGTTTATATTGAAACCAGCTGCAGGACACGAGATCCGTATCGAATCGAGGACGTAACAACATCTTCTCACACTTCTTCGTGGTTATCATCGCCGGATATGCTAATGATAACTACCAGGGGGCATCTTTCGTAATTTTAAGAACGTTCACAGTCTGATCTCAGTCTCAATCTGTCAAAAATATCTCTAATTTCTCTACATTTTTGACATTGATTGTCGCTGAGATGAGATTGCGACTAGATTTTGAACGTTTTTAATTATGAGAATTGGACTTCTTCCGTCAAGTTTATTGGTAGGGTGAATCTAACGATGATTCAAGTTTGTATCTCTATATGGATTTCTTTCAGATGACAGTAAATCATCGTCACAAAAATATGGTTAGTGTTTTATTTAAAAAATCTACTGACAGTCAAGGACTTTTTAAATCTTTTAGCCTAATGTACTTTTCCATAGCGTGGCCAAATCGGACATTTTTGTCCACCATTTTTTCATTTGGCGCCAAATTTTACGGTTCTTTGATATTCAGTATTTAGTTAAAATCTGACTAAGTCGTTATGCACCATTTTTAGGGCTGAGTAGCTTAATAGTTGCTAGTTGCTTTGTGTGTTTGTTTCGCGATTACTCCGCCAATTGTGGACCGATTTTCAACATTATTTTTTTGTTTGAAAGGGTATGGTCTCGAGGTCCCATTGTCACCAACTCGGAATCTGATGAGGGAATCCCATGGAAATCGAGGGAAACCCTCAAATTTTATAGGCACACCTATAGCGATTTGGGTATTTTTTATAGTAACTCATGCATTTGCTTTCGGAAAGCACCATTTGGTGAAGTGGAACTGATGATGAAGACCACAGATGGCCACCGGAACTACTCAATAGTGAGCATTTCACGGGTTACGATTCGATTAGGTACTTTAATGTGGTTGCTAAGCAATTTATGCTCGTCACAATGCTTATGGTGAAGTGGAGCTGAGGGTGACTTCTCAGCTCCAGTTCTCCTGGTTCTTACTAAGAGAACTCCTCAACAATTAACGTCCCTGCATCGGGAAAAGCAATATTTTGTAAAAGCTATTGTAAATTAGATAAATAACAAACTGACCCACTAAAAAGTGAAAAATAAAAACTTAATACTTACTTAATTTCGGAAGTCGGTCTGTATTTTGGTTTTTTGCCACCGACTTCCGAAATTAAAGTTATTTTTCACTTTGTAGTGTTTTTTGGAAGTCGGTTGTTTTTTTTTTGTGAAAAAGTTTTTATCTTTCAACAAATCAGTAGGCGCAACTAATACTATTTTGATCACAGAGAAATTGTAAAAAAAACGTGTAAAGTCACCGGGACTCCCGGTAGAAACGAAATTCAGAATGAAAATCCAAGATGGCGGCTGCAAATTTTTTTAAATGACGAGAATTTTGAAAATTTCCGCAAAATTTCCGCAGCTGCCATCTTGTATTTTTGTTTTGACCTCAGTATCGGCTTCAGCGCTCTCGAAAACGATGAAAACGACACTCATGACGAAAAATTTTAAAGTTTTTGCGGCCACCATATTGAATTTTCATTTAATCTCACTATTAGGATTGGCTTCAGCACCCTCGAAAACCATGATAACTATCTCTCTCTCTTTCTTTGTCTTTTAAAGTTTTAAACGCACGTTTTTTATGATATTGTTAGTGTTAACAATTGTTAGTAGAACAACTAATAAATAAATTAATGATTGATTCCAAATGATTCTTTCCTTTTTATATCTTGTAGATACATAAATTATTATTTTTTAAGGTATTAAATTGTGTAATTATTTTAATATATACACACAAATAAAACTAAAAACAAAAATAATATGATGAATTAATTGAACAATATATTTTACAATGATTGCCTTGCAATACCTACTATTTTTATCCAACATTCATCATTTTACTCTCTTTCAACATTAATATAATTACAACAATAACATTAATTCTTTATCATTAGTTATCAATTTCTATTCTCAATCCTGACGGCTGCATTCGTTGGTTTCAACACCATATCAACTTTGAACCTCAAGTCTTTCACGTTCGCACTTATCCGGAACCGCCGTATGAAGTGCGAGAGAGTTGCTTTCATCGATATCATTGCGTATGTTTTACCTGTAGAGAAAAGAAAAATATGGTTTAAGGAGGACAGGAAATATTTCTTGAAAAAAGAACAAATGATAAAAACAAATTATTTTTAGTATATGCGAAACCAGAAACACGTGTTTGTTTGTATTTTTATGTAAAGAATCTATGTACAAAATTTCAAAACTGTATCATGAAAAATCACAAAGTTATAAGCTTGCTAAGTTACCTGTTCAATTTCGTAAAAAAACATGCTCATCCGCGGCGCGCCGTCTTGCGCAGCATTGATAATATCTCCAGTGACTTGGTACGCGTGACCAAGACGCTGTCAGCGAAATACTAAATCTAGCCTTACATATGATTCCCCTGTATTTTTGTATTTGTGTATTTCACATCACATATCACACCCTTTATTTTCAGAATTACAGAATAGTCAATTCATACCTATACAAGATCTTTTTCCTAAACTGAAGCCGTAGAAAGCATTGTTTCCTAGTGAAGCTATGGCAGGGTCGAACCATCGTTCGGGCCTGAACACGTTGACGTCCTCACCCCATAGATCATGGCGATGGGTTCCCAATGGAAGGATCACGCACTGGCTGCCGGCTCGCATTGTGTAGTTTTCTGAAATATACAAAAGGCAAAAATTTAAAATATATAAAAATAATAATTTTAATAAAAATATACAAATATTTGGAGACTCAAAACAGATCTATGTTTTTGGCCATGGCTAATTCGTAAGTTTTATGTGTATTTTGGACCATAATTTTCTATCCGTTTTATGCTCTTACAGGAATTTTTAAATCTTTATGATTTATTTTAACTTACTTAGCTTAACATCGTTTTCTACGTATCTTAGTAAAGCAGGTCCTATAGGTAAAACGCGAAGGGCTTCCTTTATCACAGCTTCTATGTAAACAAATTTTCTGATGTCATCTTTTTCGAGATCTCTATCTGGACCTAAAACTTCTATAATCCTGAAAACAGCCCTTATTATAATATGCTTCGTATACATAGATAGATGGAAATAAAAAAGTAGCATTAACATAAGCAACTGAATTTCCTTTTAGTAATAATATGTACAGTCAGTTATAGCAATTTACTGACCCATCTTTGCATAAATGGTTGAGATTTTTTAGAATACGAATCGATAGAATTTTGTAATAATTTTTTATTTTATTAATTTCACTCGACGACTGCAGTTGCCTGCTGCCGTAGTTGCGTGCCGCTCTTATATATGAGCAGTTAACGTTTGTTTCCAATTTTATTAGATAGCCCTTCATAATATAGTAGTTTCCATGACTGGAAAACGTCAAAATTGTCCCTACTTATGTACAGTCACGAGCATAAGTATGTATACACTTGGCTTTATTCAGAGGCGATTTTCTCCTTTATTTTTGAATGAAATGTTATGTTATTACGAACATAGTATTTCCGAACCTTTAGGTTTATGTAAAGTGTAGTATTTCAACTTTGCATTCGTTATTTGGTGAAAAAATCGCAATTGAAAGTTGCCAAGTGTTGACATATTAGTGCTCGTGACTGTACCAGGCATTACACAGTGATTCAATTTTGTGTTATGTCTTTTTAGGGTTCCGTACCCAATGGGTAAAAACGGGACCCTTTATAGGTACTAAGACTTCACTGTCTGACTGTCTGTCACCAGGCTGTATCTCATGAACCGTGATAGCTAGACAGTTGAAATTTTCAGATGATGTATTTCTGTTGCCGCTATGACAACAAATACTAAAAACAGAATAAAATAAATATTGAAACGGGGCTCCCATACAACAAACGTGTTTTTTTCGGCGTTTTTGCCTTGTGGTACGGAACCCTTCGTGTGCGAGTCCGACTCGCACTTGGGCAGTTTTTTAAGTCTATGTTCGCTGCTACTGTCGTACGACTTATTGTTCCACCAACCATAGATACTTACTCTTCATACATCTTTTCCTGGACTTCAGGGTAACTTCCCAGTAGTACCAGAAGACACGTGAGTGTGTTAGATGTGGTATCAAAACCAGCTACTATAGCAGTATCTACTTCTTCCTTTATCTCTTTCTCAGTAAGAGTATCATCATTCTTTAGCTCCATCAGAAGACTCATTAATGGCTTGCACCGTGAACCTGAAAATAATGTTATTTCAAGTTATTAATCATTTATGTGAAGAGCAGTGGTGGCCCGGCTCAGTAGTATCGGTCCGACTTACGAGTTGTAGGTCGTGACTTCGAACCTACGCAGGCACATTACATAATGTATTTAATTTCATCACCACTGCTCTCAAAACGATGAAGGAAAACATCGTGAGGAAACCGGCATGTCCTCGAACTAAAAATTCGAAGATATATGACATCCACCAACCAGCACTAGGCTCGCGTGGTGGATTATGGCTCACTTCCTCTCACAGGCAGAAGGCCTATGTCCCAGCAGTGGGAGGAAAATTACAGGCTAATTGATTATGCTAATTATTTATGTATTTAATTTGTTTATTTGTGGTTAGGTCGTTGGTCTTTTAGATCCCCAAAGTCTGACAACCAGTCTTAATTTATTTATTTATTTAGTATATACTTTATTGTACTTACACCACAAATATACATAACAAAAAAAAAATATCGATCACTAAAAATATACAACGGGCGGCCTTATCGCTTTCTGCGATCTCTTCCAGGCAACCTTGGATTGGACAGTGATTTGTCAGGACTTAAAATGGGGTTGTCGTATTCTAAGGGGTAAAACTGGTTTCGCTATACGAGTAGGTATTACCCACTGGACTGGGGAGGCAAGATAGGTAGTCACTTCATGATAAGTACTGGTATTTAGCTGCATCCAGTAAGACTGGAAGCCGACCCTCACAAAGTTGGGACAAAGCTTGTTAAATAATCTTCTTGGTCAAAAAGGTATCGCCTATATTGGCACTTTTTTAAAGCTATTCTTTTCTTATTTTCAATCAACTTTGGTTTTAGATGCCATAATTTCAAGCTGCTCTATGTTTAGAAACCGCTTTTCAGCAATACGTGATAGTGCTGCAAACGGTAATTGTACACGTGTTCATAGGTACACATATTATTATTATTTTATATAGGTTGCCATGGATTTAGTAGCAGATTCATGGACCCCGAGTTGAAGGAATGCGTCGATTACTTAAAAAAAAATTGCTGTTCCATACATTTTGATCGCGTAGTTATTGCACTTTTGTATGACACAGCAGTTTTTTTTTATAACCGACTAGCTGCGCCCCGCGGTTTCTTTTACCCGCATAAGTTTCGACCCCGTGGGAAAATCGGGATAAAAAGTATTCCATGTGTTAATCCAGGGTGTCAGCTACCTCCATACCAAATTGTATCAAAATTTGTAGAGCCGTTTGTGCGTGAAGAAGTAACAAACATCACAAAATTTCGCCTTTATAATATTAGTGTAATGATTAAAAATTTCAACACAGAGGGCTTCAGAATCATGTACTGAATTCATGATTACAGTTTCCGCATCGATGTCCCACCACCTTGTTTAGCAAAAAAATATTAGGTAAGTAATACCTGTTGTTGTACATCCATTAGCCGTTTTTCCATTGCTTGCTTTCAAATCTTCCTTTTTTCTCTCTATCACCTTGAAAATGATAATACCAAAGTAAAAAATTGTCGCCATCACCGGGATTTTAATATTCATACTAATGATGTGCAACATCAAAACAATAATAATAGGTATTTTTAAATATTCATACTAATGATGTGCAACATCAAAACAATAATAATAGGTATTTATAAATAAAAGAACTTTTGCTTAAGGTGAATGGGTAGTTCAGACCGCGAAATTAAAATTTTCTTACGTTTTTTGCAATTTGCAGGTCAGTGTCAGATTGTATCTTGATCAAAATATGATTCGTGACAATAACAGGTACCTACTTCATTAGAGAATTATGATCATTAGAATCATTAATACATCTTTCTAAGTTATATTTCTACCACCAACCACCAATCTCTTATGGAAAAGTGTTAATGGTAGAAATCTACTATCCATTCACCTTAAGCATTATGAATGCCTTTCAAATTAGGTACTTGTTTACGAAATACGTGTAACTATTGCGCAACTACGTACGTATGTAGAAAGATTTATAATTTATTTATCGTTGTTTTTCTTTATTTTTAGGGTTCCGTGCCTCAAAAGGAAAAAACGGAACCCTTATAGGATTACTTTGTTGTCCGTCTGTCTGTCTGTCAAGACCCTTTATCTCGGGAACGCGTGGAGGTATTGAGTTGAAATTATGCCCATGTATGTAGTCAGGTCTATAGTCTCTTGAAGATGTGAAAAATCAAACTTATATGTTAACGTAAAAAAAGATACGGCCGTTTCAAGCTCAAGGGAATCCAAATTTATAGGTTACTTCCCATTGACTAAGAATAGGTACTTCCCGTTGACCTAGAATAGGTACTTCCCGTTGAAATTTGGCAAGAAGTAAGGTCATGTAACACAAATAAAGTAAAAAATCTGAAAACCGTAGCAGTTACATAAAAGAAAAACCCGTTATAAACTATTTATATACCTACTGTACGGAACCCTCGGTGCGCGAGTCCGACTCGCACTTGACCGGTTTTTTATACAAATATTCGGAATAAAAAAATTGCTGATAACGATAATTAACAACCAGACAGATAAAATAACTGTCACAAATTATAATAATCTATTTAGTATGGACTACTTTCGCAAGCAGTTTCACCTGCGTGAAGGTAGGAAAACTGGCTTTGAATGGCGTCCGCGACAGAAGTTGTAGGCTCAACACTGTCTGAATTTTATTAGTACAGCCTTCTTTAGACGCCGCCGGCAATTCTGTGCTCTATGACAGTGGCATAAGGTTGCATTCTCAATAACTATCTTTACCTGGCCAGAAAGGAGGATACAACCAATTACGAACTGACCTGATTAGCCATATCATCCAGATGCTTAACCAGACGATCTTGCTTACTCTTCAGACCAGTCATTCGGAACACCAAGTCACTCTGGAGCCAGATGTTCTGGAACCTGTAAATCACCATATTCATGACTTGGTCTGCTGACTCCATGTACTCTCGTGCAAAGGCTTTTACATTTTCGTCAGCGATACCAAATGCAGTCCCTAAAATAAACAGAAAGGAAGAAATAATTAATTTTAATGTTGGTCTGCAGTTTGAGTACTATATGTGGCCTACCCAAAAGTCCATTTTTATTTTCTTTGGTGTTGGTCGTTGAGTCGTTGAGCTCTTCAAGTTCTGGGTGTCTACTCCGAAGTGACACATACGAGTGATCGGAACGATCCGACACACGGCCGAACCGAATATTGTTGTCCTACTACGAAAAAGGTTCGGATTGGCTCAGTTTGGTCGGGACCATAGTCCATATAGGAAATGAAAGGTAGTAGGAAATGACCGAATATTCGGCTGATACGATAAATTTACCACTTCGGAGTAGACCCCCTGAGTACAGCTACACGATTACTGACAAATTGTTGCATTTCATACATCAATCTACTTTTCGGTCTTTACATAATCTGACTAAGTTATGTCTGGACTTTAAAAGAGATTGTGACCTCTGAGTTTGTTTCGACTTTTCTTCTCAGTAGTCAAATAGGAAATGCCGACCCCATCTTACTTATTTTTTATATATTTTATAATATGACGTGTAAGAGCTTGTTTGGAACGTAAACATACGTTCCAAACAAGCTCTTATATAATACAGGATTTTTTTTTCTGTAAAAAAAAATATCTAAGGCACATAATTATATCTAGGTAATCTACATGCACTCAAAAAATATTTTTTGTATTTTTTAAATAGTTCCATTTTTGCCGTTTGACTACGGAACGTAAAAAAGACAAATAAACGTACAAAAACTGTACTGATTACTATTATAATACATTATAAATAATTTACACTTACTGCTGAAAGTCTGGAAAGCGATGAGCCTCAAGTAAGGGGTGATCTCGAAGGATTCCTTCCCAGCATGAGATTCTAGTTCGCTTATAAACTGCTTGGACATATGATTGAAAATCCCAAGGAAATTGTGTATCACAGGCACGGTGAACGCTGGGTTTAACAGCTTGCGGTGACGTTGCCATAATGCTCCTGTAATTAAAAGCATCATTTTTATCTTCCTGCCCTTGGGGTCGGCGGGCGGCAGTTTGGAACACAGATTTATTACTGTAAGTTGTCATTTTCTCTTCCGTCATCATCCTCTCCTTGCCCCATGTTACTTGGGGTCGGCGCAACACGTTTTCTTCTTCCATTCTCCCCTGTCAACCATCACGCTATCAATCACTCCCTTCTCTTTCATATCATTCTTCACACTGGTAACAGGAGTCGTCATCATAATCCTCTCCTTGCCCCATGTTACTTGGGGTCGGCGCAACACGTTTTCTTCTTCTATTCTCCCCTGTAAACCATCACGCTATCATTCACTCCCTTCTCTTTCATATCATTCGTCACACAATTTATCCATCTTTTTCTTGCCTTCGACTCCCTGTCCTCTCCATCTATCACCATTAATATTCATCACTTCTTTAGTCATATGTGTTTCCGAAAATGTCATTTTTATATTTAAAACTATCTGCGCCCCACAGTTTCACCCGCATAAGTATCGATGCCGAAGAAATATCAGGATAAAAAGGAGCCTATATGTTAATCCAGGGTGTCAGCTACCTCCATACAAAATTTTATCAATATTGGTAAAGCCGTTTGAGCGTGAAGAAGTAACAAACATATAAACACACCCCAACACACATACACACACCTTCACAAACTTTCGCCTTTATAATATTAGTGTGATTATTTTATAAATTTGAAATTACGATTACAAAGAATTAGCATACGACTCGATCTACTTAGTAAAAAAAATTAATTCATTCACTGCCGGACGACGCGCGGCCTAAACCGCTGGTTCTAGAACCTTGGAATTTTGCACACGGCTTATTAACTATAGGCAACTTTAATAATAACCAACCCGTTCCATCAGTATTGAGGAGCCTAGTTTGTTATTTTAGACAATACTATCTTCCGACCGCGGCTTCGCCCATGAGGTATGTCGATAAAAACTATTCTATGTCCTTCCCCAGGATTCAATTTATCTCTCTGCCATATTTTGGCGAAATCTGTTCAGTGGTTTAGGCGTGAAAAGGTAACTTAAAGACAGACAGAGTAACTTTCGAATTTATAATATTAGTATGGATTTGAATACCCAATCTCAGATAAGTTTTCATAGACTTACATAGAAACCAGTCGTGTCGCTAGTCTGTCATTGCGATTTGGTGACGCTGTGCTTGCGGTAGCCTTCAAAAAAGTACCTTAGATGGTTAATCTAGACTAGGACTCACCTGAAGAAGTAAGCAGTCCATTCCCGAGCCAAGTTCTCACGTAATCATAAATGAAATGCTTGTGTAAGCATGTGTTGGCTACTGTTAAAGCGTCTTCAGGATCCGTTACCACTGCAACATACCACACAAAGCTTCATCATCATCATTCAGTCTATCCTATGTAGGCAACAGCTGTCCTAATAAAATTTTAAGTTCACAGAATATTTTAACAACTGCTACAAATTAATTTTAATAAATAGATCATAAAAGTACCGTATTAGGTTTTCGAGTTTCAGTAATTAAAAATTTAGAAAGTTTAAGTAATTAATTATATACTTTCATTAAGAGCACATTAGTATGTCAGTGAAAAAAATAGCATTGAGATCTGACAATGGACTCTAAACTAATATTAAAAACAGGTACTTAAAATTGTTTATATTAATATTTTTATCGAGCTTTACTTGTGATAGCCAAGTGTACAAACACACTGCACATGTGTCTGTAAGCAGTGTAAGCGCAGAAGCCAAAGGAAAGATGGCTGGATTGTGTAACGAATGATATGACAGAGAAGGCAGTGAACGATAGCGTGACGGTTGACAGGGGAGAATGGAAGAAGAAAACGTGTTGCGCCGACCCCAAGTAACATGGGGCAAGGAGAGGATGATGATGAAGACTCCTGTCACCAGTGTGAAGAATGATATGAAAGAGAAGGGAGTGAATGATAGCGTGATGGTTGACAGGGGAGAATAGAAGAAGAAAACGTGTTGCGCCGACCCCAAGTAACATGGCGCAAGGAGAGGATGATGATGACGACTCCTGTCACCAGTGTCAAGAATGAATTATGAAAGAGAAGGGAGTGAATGATAGCGTGATGGTTTACAGGGGAGAATAGAAGAAGAAAACGTGTTGCGCCGACCCCAAGTAACATGGGGCAAGGAGAGGATTATGATGACGACTCCTGTTACCAGTGTGAAGAATGATATGAAAGAGAAGGGAGTGATTGATAGCGTGATGGTTGACAGGGGAGAATGGAAGAAGAAAACGTGTTGCGCCGACCCCAAGTAACATGGGGCAAGGAGAGGATGATGACGGAAGAGAAAATGACAACTTACAGTAATAAATCTGTGTTCCAAACTGCGCATACATAACGCCGCCATTTTGCATGCATTCCACACTCATAGTATTCAGTATTTCCCATATTTCTAGAAAGAGAGAACATTTAATTAATAATCATCAGAATAATGACTGCCATGTTGGTCTAGTTGTTGCAAGTGCTACTGCTGAGCATGAGGTCCTGGGTTCGATTCCCAAGTTGGACAAAGTGGTATTGGAATTTCCTATCAAGAATTTCTTAGTAGCAGCCGGGGCTGATGGCAATAGGCTCGTCCCCTCATACATGGGACTTTACATAACTGGCAAAATGCGTGTGTAATATAATACAATAATAATATACATAGTACAAACAGTAAAGATGTAAATAAGAGATTATGTGGTAATTAATAAAAAACGCGTAAGCGCAGCCGTGCATGAAGGCGACTAACAGCTGCCTGTCGTGGCGGTGAGGCGCGGGAGGCCGCGCTCATCCTTCGTCGGCCAGCTGACTCCCACTGTCCCGGGCTCGCACCACTCGTTTACTGCCGCCAGCGTGCGGAGATGCTGAGTGGAACGGTCTTAACAGCTATTAAAAAAAAAGACTGAAGAAATCAAGTTCTGTTCTATAGCCCATAAACAGTAGAATATAAGCATAACATATCAACTGTATTGCCCGAAGACAAGGTAAGGCGTTTAAACCACGTACAATTATGCGTGTAGGTAGGTTGCCTGGAAGAGATCGCTGAAAGC
The DNA here is from genome assembly GCA_948474745.1 of Oligia latruncula. NCBI lineage: Eukaryota > Metazoa > Arthropoda > Insecta > Lepidoptera > Noctuidae > Oligia > Oligia latruncula. The sequence goes on from OX419705.1 coordinate 1,220,634, forward strand.
GATAAGGCCGCCCATTGTATATTTCTTATTGTTTGATATTTTTCTCATGTTATGTATTATTGTGGTGTACAATAAAGTATATATAAATAAATATATGCGTCAGCAATATATTAATGTCCTATAAAAAAGAGGGCAAACCTATTTATTCCCTACGGTAAAGGTAAAAGGCACCAAGTTCTCTTTACTCAATAAATAGATGTGTTGCTGGGAAGTTCTTTCCAGCACTAGGAGTTGGTCAAGTGGGCGTTTTGGGGAACTGTTTTGTCGTTAAAAAATGTGCTGTTTCTCAGCCAAAGAATAAAAAGACTTTTTATTTAATAACCAAGCAGATAAGAAGTGACTCCATTTTAAATATTGCCATTCAGCTGCATCCGGTTAGGTTAGGTTAGTCCTGAAAAAATACAGACACTAGACTGCTACTGAGAAATTCCAAAAGATACAAAAAAATAACAAATTAATTTAACACTTTGGCCGGCCTAGGAATCGAACTCAGGGTTTGGAGTCGCGATTATAACCTCTAGCGACCAACGCAGTCAATATTTTACTAAATATCATCTGAGTCTGGATTTGTGCCTGGTTAATGGCAAAAAGTTCGCCCCCCTATTACATGGGACTAAAACAACCCCATGAAACATCAGGCACCTAACATTTCGCCAGTTATGTTTAAGTCCTATGTATTAGGGGGCGAGCCTTTTGAGATCAACCGGGCATAAACCCATACTCCGGGCAGCAACTGAGAAATTCCAGGGAATTTATAAAGAAGTAAAGATTTATTTGTTTTCATACTTGCAGTATCTCCTCTGATCAAGTGCGTATGCCCAATTATCGGGACACCACCGGGCATCGGCGGCGGCAGTGGATGCAGAGACTTCTTCGAGTATGCTCTCCACACTAGCACAGCGACAGCACACCAAGCCACACACAACAACAACACACTAAGCATTGTGACACTCTGGCTCGAAGAACAAACGTTTACTGTTTTAATCAAGAATTGATCGAAGCGTTTACGTACTATTTTTATTTAACAACGGTGCCCTTGAACCTCCTTCCACTTGCGACATGTTTTTAGAGTTCCGTACCCAAAGGGTAAAAACGGAACCCTATTACTAAGACTTCGCTGTCTGTCCGTCCGTCCGTCTGTCTGTCACCAGGCTGTATTTTAAGAACCGCGGTAGCTAGACAGTTGAAATTTTCACAAATGATGTATTTTTGTTGCCGCTTTAACAACAAATACTAAAAACAAAATAAAATAAATATTTAAGGGGGGCTCCCATAAAACAAACGCGATTTTTTTGCCCTTTTTTGCTCGATATCAATAATGGCAACAGGTAGGCACTTGAAATATTCACAAAATACTCAGTTGTATTTTTACTTTAATAATAAATAATAAAATTAAATAAATATTTGAGGGGGGCTCCCATACAACAAACGTGTTTTTTTCGGCGTTTTTGCCTTGTGGTACGGAACCCTTCGTGTGCGAGTCCGACTCGCACTTGGCCAGTTTTTTAGTTACACGAGGCCAAAATAAGAGAATTTTGAAAGTATAGTATTGTAATAATAACCAAGTTCTCTTAAGGTGCCACTAGTTGATATGTTTTCCATATAAATTTCGGGAGAGTATTACTCCACTGTTTGACATTGCGCATCGAAAGTTAAACATGATACGTTGTGTCTTATTATTAATGTTGTCTGTACCGAAGCAATAGTAAAATAAAAAGCCATTAAAAAGTTATGAGCTAAAGTTATAAGTGATTCGTTTTTCTTGCTATTTTTAACGTAACTTTGGGTGTAAATAAGTAATAAAAGAACTGTAAAATCTTCAAAACAAAGTCCGTACCGACAAAGCTCAGTTATCGAAGAGTTCAATAAATTTTATTTGTAATTGATATATGCAGTGGTTTTTACATAAAACTCGATTTTCCAAAGCACTTTTCGAATTTTTTTACACGCCTATCAGTTCGGAACGGTGTTTCTGTGCGTGAGAACTAGACGCATTTCGTGTAGACTAGCCTCTAACTGGTCATCACTCATACCAGCTCTGTCGGACAGGAAGCCAGGTGAGACAGCGTGCTTTTTGGCCATGACCACCAGTGAGTTCGACTTCGCGACTAGTTTACTCTTAACTTTAACAGACAGCTGTGTTGATGGGGAGCTTGTTGCGCCACTTCTTCTTAGTTAAAGCACCAGGAAGTGGTGAAGGGCGGGCGTTTTGGGGGACTGTCTTATGTATTTTTTATTAATGTTTTAAATTCATTCATTCAATTCATAAATAACCAATGTTATTCTTCTTTGAGTGTAAGCAAACGTGGCAATAGTTACCTAGAAGCTAACACAGATTGGTGCGGGCCGCAACGCAACGGATTGCGAGATCCTCCTTCATCACTTTCGTATACTTTCTAGGAACCAACGAAAACTACATGACTACAGGCCCCTTACGGCTGTAATGTGCGCTTAATTTTATACTCTGTAAACAAATATTTTGGCTAATAACAACATGGATTTAGAAATCATTTTTATTTGGAGGAAACCTTTTTTTAACGTAAGTAATTATTTAATTACCTAACTTACAGATTATTAGTTAAGTGCTGTACTGTGCTGCTCGGGAGTTTGTTGCGCCACTTCTTCTCCCCAGCGAAAGCACTAGGACGTGGTGAAGTGCGGGTGGTTTGGGGGACCGTCTAATGTAATTTTAACGTTCGAAAAGTGCTGATTCTCAGCCTAATAAGAATAAATGACTTTTGATTTTGAAAAAAAAAACTGCTATGCTGCTGGTAAAAAAAATTTTTACAAGGCATATCTGTGACGTACTATTAAATGTAGCACACAACTCAGTGGCAACACTGCTCGAGCAGTCACGGTTTACCCCACGTGGCGACTGGAAGGGTTGTTGTGTACTTACTGATAATCTGGTAGTTTCATTTTAAACCCTAAACCCCTATAAGAGATTATAGTGAACACCAGAATATCTATAGTGGAAAACTGGGTGGGAACGCTCTAGAAGGACATACACTGACCTTATTCACTTATTAGTGATTTTCTTCAGAAAGGTCAGGTGCGTATTACTCGCAAGCGGCGTGCATGTATGATACCAGATGTATGAACGTAAACGGTGGCGTTCTATAGTTTCCGTCTACCTTCATGGAAAAAAAGGCGCCAGTTTATGTACCTATGTAGGTATGTAAAACTGCTATTTACCTACTTTGCATGATGAAGAATTTATACGTGGTTCTAAAGACCTTGTAGAAGGTTTTAATGTATTACAAATGGGTATGTTGGTATTATAAAAACAATCTAATATTTGTCATTGTCTTTTGAAAGTAAAATCTAGAAAAGTAATTTATTGAGAAAAATATACAATGTCCTTATTTTTTTTTTGGTGCTCCAACTACTTGTTCACTAATAACATATTATATAAAAAAACTTACATATTATATCTATTAGTATGGTGAATTTGTCACTTAAAGAAGATTCATGTTTATTTATTTAGCTTTCTAAAATCACCTTTTTAGAGCGTTTACGACGTACGGCATTTTATACAAACTTTCTTTGCCCTTGCCCTTGTTTTTCGAAATGAATGAACCGATTTTAATGAAACTTCATACGCATAAGCAGGATATTAAGGTCTAACAAATTACTAAAGAACACTAGGAAAATCATAATTATCATTTTTGGGTCGTCTTATAACTACAGTAATATTTAAAGTTAAATTTGAGCCATTTGGGATTAACAAACTTGGGCCGGTGGGGTCCGAGGGCTCATTGCGTATTTCGTTGATCGACTCTTCACGTGGCCAAAGGGCTGGCCTGTTTATAGGTTAAAGAATCAGCATTGCCATTTAACGAACGTGGCAACGCTGCCAGCCTTTTGGGCACTTTTCCCGCTGACAGCGATGCGGAGAAATTTTTTGATGTCCAATGAGCTCTACCCTTTTTTCCTTTATATTTAAGATTTCATGCATGAAATTATTATAGGTGAAGTTTGTAAGTTTGGATGTAGTAGGTAAGTAACAGATCCAGATAATATTGAGTCCACATTACCCACTCACACACTGCTGACCACTTCATAGAAATGGTTTCGTAGGATGCCTCGAAACTACTGCAACGTACGCCTGTTCAAGAGAAAAACAAACTTTGAATAGTAAACTTGTTAGGTCAAGCACTGAACAAACCTTACTGTATGTTTTCTTGAGTAGCGAGACCATTTTTAGGTTTTCAACCAGCGCGGCAGCGAAGGAAAACGAAAGTTTTAAATAAAATTTCACTTTCTTGTCCGTCTGTCACAGAGGTTTCTCTCAAGATCTATGCTACGTAGGAATTTTAATTCTGGCAAAGTGTTAAGTCTCAGTGAAGATTATTCCACTTTGCCCTAAAATTGAATATCACTTACAATTCGTACAACGATAAGATCAATTTTATCACCACTGCTCCCAAAACGGTGGAGGAAAACATAGTGAAGAAACGGCATGTTCTAGAACCAAAAATTCGAAGACATGACATCTACCAACCCGCACTGGGCCCGACTGGTAGATTCCGGCCCACTCCCTTTCACAGAGGGAAGCCTGTGTCCCAGCAGTGGGAGCGTTATAGACTGATTATGCAGAAAGGCTCACTCTTATTATATGGAACTTTTACAGCTATTGTAGAAATTATAATATAGTATGAATAATAATTAAAGTGGTTTTTCGTGTTAGTGACCGCGTTGACCTTCTAAACTACCCGAAGGAAGGAAGGTTTATGTTTATAAAACATTAATATTAAATTAACATAGAACAACGAAATCTGAGACTGACCGTCCGGAAGATTGTGTTGCTGGTCCAGAAGGTGTTCCAACAATTGCTCAGGAAAACAATATCGCAAATAAAGCTATTGAAGTGCCAGATGATGATCTTACTGACGCCGAAGATTATGTGCAGGATAATATTTTTACTGATAGAATGTCATCTCCCCTAATTCTGGAATCATATACATTTTAACCCTACGCATCCAGACGAAAGCGTACTGCCTTCTGCCAGGTTAAATCTATCTCAGCAGTCTCTTGCAGTGGTGAATGACACGTTTACCTCTGGCCCTTGTTCTGATGACTCTTCTCTACGTGCAATACAAGCAAAGGAGTTCCCCTTTGCCAAAAATTACCCACAGATGCCTCCTTAAATTTTACAAACATGACACCGACGATGTTAACAAGTGCAACAAAGGCTTGTTATGTACATCCACTTGTGCAACAATCCCCTTCCGACGTGACAGTGCAGCAAACATTTTAAAATGTGAACTCTGCTCTTTGCTTCGGCAATAAGCCTATGGTGGCTGAAAATAGAACTCTTGCCGATGTAGAAGCACCGTCGACCTCGAAATACGTAAGCCCCCGATATTATTAGACGACAATACATCCTTTAGGATTTTTCTAGTCTTTTTTATTTGTAACAGCAGAGGCAAGAAAAAAGGCTCTACAAGAATTCTTACCGATACACGTGAAAATAATGAAATAGAAGAAGAAGCTCGTAAAAGAGAAGAAAAGAAAAGTAATAAATTAGCTAAAGTAGACAAAAGGAACTTTAAAGACACAACAACAAATCAGCAAAGGGCTGAAAAAACAACAAAAGCGAAACGACAAAGACGAACTTCTAAGAATAGTGCAAGTTCTTAAGATGAATTAACCTCAGTATCATCGCTAGAGTCCGATTATATTCTAAGTGATATTGATTGAATAATATTATATTTATCCTTTTGATTTAGACAGGTAAAAATAACAAAATTAAATTCTAACATAACTAAAACTATACAGAAACTAGAAAATAGCGTCGAAAAACTCATCCGCATCGCTGTCGACTGGTAATGTACCCAAGAGACTGGCGGCATTACCACGTTGTATGGCGATGCTTAGCCTCTGGCCAAGGTAAAAGCCAGCCCTTGGGTCACGGGAAGTGTCAACCAGCCGTTTCGAAATATCTTTAAAAAGACCATGAGCACTCGGACCCCACGGCCCGAGGGTTTCAACCCCAAACGGCTCGAAAATATAATTTCCGATGAGGTTATTATATTTTCGCCGCTTGAGGTTCTCCGCAGCCGCAGCAGAAGCGCCAGCACAGCATGCCGAGCCAGGAAGATGGGATGGCGCAAGAGTATCGACACAGGTAGCGTCCCACACTAAAGGCCTACCCACCTTCCATGGAAATAAAGACATACCGTCCGGTCTCTTGCCATCGTCGCGTGCCAAACCATTGGGTTCTAATACAGCTGGAACGCCGACGGTGACAAGAGCTCGTCGAATGATGTCATTAATGTTCGCGTGCCGCGCTAAGCGACCCGCACTTCGGTTGCAAGACAGGCCGTGGTGTCCGAGGCTGTTGATATCTTCGCCACAGTGACAGCGATGGGGAGAACAGCAAGGAGTGCCTAGTCGTAGGGAAGCAGCGAGGCGAAAAGTAGTGTCGTCGAACAAAGTGCCTATGTTCGACGAAGGTAGTGCATGAAGCCAAAGACCCGACTCCCACCTACCCACAGCCAGCAGGCGCGCACGTTCCGCAGTAGTAGCAGACGAGTCAAGTAAATTGTTCTGTACTTCTCTGCAGAGCGGCTCATCCCACCGTCTCTGGGAAGATGGATTGTCGGGTGGATCTGTATTTGGGCAAGCGAGTCTCCAGGCATCCATAGCCTCGGTGAAACACGGCACATCATAATTAATCAGTGTGGAAGCTAGGATTTTCCTGATTAATTTATCAGTGCCGTGGACCGAAGATATGAAAGCCGGTAAACTAATACTAGAAATTTTGCGGACGCCGAGGCCCCCCATACGAATGGGAAGAGTAGCTTGTGCCCAAGCTCGGTCGTCCATGGCCACATTTAAAATGGAAGTTAATGTATGCCTCATAATTTGGTCCATTTTGTCTAAAAGGTGAGTGTGCTTCCATAAATGGGAAGCGCGAAGAAAATATGTTAATTTAGGGCCGAAACAGCAGTAGCGAATTAAGGTTATGGCCGAATGCATTGAATAATGTATAAGAATTTTGAAACTAGGCTGTTTAGAGAGAGTAATTGTTACGTAAGAACAGAAAGTTAGGTAATGATAATTATTATTATATTATAATGATAATGTTTCGAAATAAAACATACCGATATTATAATTGCTAATTTGGCTTTTATTTTTACTTCACGCACAATAGATATAACTTTTAATGAATGTATGAAGTGTATCTTCTGTCGGTCAATTAAATCGACTTCAAAAGAAATTAACTCAAAATTATGAAATAACTTTAATTTCGGAAGTCGGTGGCAAAAAACTAAAACTAAAATACAAATCTCAAGACACCACCTTCCGAAATGCAAGTTATTTCATAATTTTGAATTCATTTCTTTTGAAGACGATTTAATTTTCTTAAATTACTATTTTAAGTATTATCGTGTACTTCTTTCCTTCCTTGTGCAGCTATTATGCCTTATTTTTCTGACTATATTCCAAAACTCTAACCTCACTGGCTTGGCAGCTAACACACACTAAACGACTCATATCAACGAATTCTTTGTGGCAGCTAAATTAAGACCGGGTAAGTTTGAACAAAGTATTGGCATAGGTAGGTAGAATTATTTTATCACAATAAATATGTTAGGAAACTGCAATTAAACACAAAAAACATCAAGTTTTAGCAAAATTCTCAGAACGAAAGTCATTAAATAACGTTTGTTCACACATCTGTCGCGCGCTCGCGATATAAAGTCATGCCGGGGTGGGCACGCGGTAGTTGCGCGGCGCGCGGGTGGTCTCTCGAGTGGAAGTATGAAACCCTCTTCGAAAAATCTTGACTGCCACTTAACCGCGATTTTTATGCGTAAACGCAGGCTATAAGTTGAACCCAAGATTGACTTAAGCTAGTATAGTACAGAATATACTCTGTAATCAGTCATGTTCATTTCGTTGATTTTGCTCGTGGTCTGTGCTGTCATTTTATGGCTCTCTTGGAGGCCTAAGGCGAAGCATCCTTTGCCACCGGAGTACCCAGGGGCTTTGCCCCTCATTGGACATACGCATATGTTGGCTACCAGTTCTAGAGGTAGGTACGAAGTTATTTTAAATCGACTTTCAGTTGTGACGTGGGTGTGTAATTTTGGTTCCCAGTCACTTGAACCTTTAAATCAATCATTCAACTCAGCCTATCGCAGACCACTGCTGGACATAGGCCTCGCCATAATGCCCTGTCCTCCGCTTTACTCACCACCCTCCGAGCCACCTTTTTGAGGTCGTATTTCCATCTACGAGTAGCTGAGGGGCGTTCGCATTACGCTTGCCGACACGCGGTCTCCACTCCAGGACTCGAGTGCTCCACCGGCCATCGGTCCTTCGGCAAACATGCCAGCTCACTGCCACTTCAGGTTGCTTACTCTGCAAGCTATGTCGGCAACTCCGATTATTTTCCAATTTTGCCAACCAGTGATGAAGAACGAGTCCAAACTCCAAACCCGTCAGTCTTTCTTTATATTAGTTTGAGCACACAAAGGTCACGCACGTGTGGCGACAATGCGTTTCATGGGCCTGTCTCGGTAACGACACCTGTCTTCAGCACCTCTGTGACAATCTTTGATATAGATCTTCCAAAAAAAAAAATCTCTTGTAATGCACATCAAGCTACTACAATCTGTCAAATTTCTTTAATAGATTTTCAACTTTATAACTTTCAAGCAAAATTTTCTTTTTTCCAGGATTATTGTTATTTTTGGAGAAGATGTCAAAATTCTGTGTGGAAAATGGTGGAGTCACTTGTGGTCAGTTTGGAGCAGATACTTACTATAGTAAGTTTGAATATAAATTCTATAGGATATCTATATTATAAAAATGAATCGCTGAATGTGTTACTAAGGGAAATCTCGAGAACAGCTGAACCGATTTCGCTAATTCTTTTTTTAGAATATTCCTTGAAGTAAGAGGATGGTTCTTACGCAGAGAAAAATGTAATATATCTATTGGAGTAGGGTAGAAGTAGGGTAGAAGTAGGGTAGGAGTAGGGTAGGAGTAGGGTAGGAGTAGAGTTGGAGTAGTGTAGGAGTAGGGTAGGAGTAGTGTAGGAGTAGGTTAGGAGTAGAGTAGGAGTAGGGTAGGAGTAGGTTAGAAGTAGGGTAGGAGTAGGGTAGGAGTAGTGTAAGAGTAGGGTAGGAGTAGGGTAAGGGTAGGGTAGGGTAAGGGGTAGGACAAAACGGGTAGCGCCGGGCAACTAGAAATAATTTTTATGGCAAAACAACGTTTGCCGGGTCAGCTAGTATTATATAATAATGAGATTGTCTGCATTTTAGGCATAAGTTGCTAAGCTATAGACGAAAACAATTTGCTTGTCATACATATGTTATTCCTAATAACAATCCCGTAGTCAAAATATATTTACAACTACGGACGTAACTGCCCAATTGGTCAAATAGCGCATCGCGGCAACAAATATGATTCAACACAGTGCATGTTTGATGGTACTCGTAAGTGAATCGAATGACCAAAATAATAAAAATAATTTTGCAATTTTAATTCAAATAAATAAATGCACGGTTCAGTTGAATATTTTTTTAGGGCTCCGTACCTCAAAAGGATAAACGGAACCCTTATAAGATCACTTCGTTGTCCATCTGTCTGTCCGCGGTTAAGACCCTTTTTCTCAGGAATGCGTGGAGTTATCAAGTTGAAATTAATATCAAATATCAGGGCTGCAATCTCTTGAAGCAATGAAAAAATCAAACTTCTAAGTCAACGCAATCACAAGATACGGGCTTTTATGTTACAGAATCAAAACCTATCCTACCTAGAATCATGAAGTTTGGCAAGAAGCAATGTCATGTAGCACAAGTAAAGGAAAAAAATCCGAAAACTGTAAATTTTTAGTTAAATTACAAAAAAAAACCCTGTGATAAACTATTTACATACCTACTACGGAACCCTCGTTGCGCGAGGCCGACTCGCACTTGACCGGTTTTTTTTAGTCCATTGAATTCCCTTTATTATTATTACTTAAAATATGATAGTTTATGCTCAAAGTTTTGAGAATTAGACGACATAATAGTAGATTGTACAACTAGTGCTTAAAAGAAGCCATTTTACCCCGAGCCGCAGGCGAGGGTGGATTGTTAAGTCGAGGGGCCAATTTTCAACATCGGTTCTTCATACTGCCAAGTCATAAAAACGTTTCTTTGCGTTTTTAAATAATAAATGACAACTATTATATTATAACTGGTCCTATTAAATTAACGATAGAAAACAAGGAAGTGATTTATATTAAAGCAAATGAAATAAAATAAGGACTGCTGGACCTGATTATCGGTGTCTTAGAAAAAAAATTATTTACGCACTAGAGCAAAAAAAAGTTACATTTTTACACTTCTCATGCTCTAATTAAAGTTCATCTGCGTAGGCGAATCTGGGGGCACGGGAGTGCCCCCGCCAAGACGAGCCAAGCGAAGCGCAAGGGCACTACCTACCTTTTCTCGAAGCACTTCGTCGTATTTTTGAACCTTCATAACTTGGGTTTGGATTATACCAGATAAATAAAATTTTCGAGATATGATGTCAGTGGTTGACTTATTAAACCTATAAAGTTTCAATTGCATAGCTCTTATACTTTAGATTTTATTGATATCTAAAATACCCCGATTTCGTCACTGACTCACTTACTCACTGACTCACTTACTCACTGATGATCATCAATATTCTAAGGGTCTTCCTGAAGTCCTAGAAAGCTGAAATTTGGTATGTAAGCTAGTAATCGTACACAAACAACAAAAAAACTCTAAAACTTGGAACTTTTACCCTCCAACCCCTTAAAATAGGGGATGAAAGTTTGTACGAGACTTCCGCAGATTTTGATGCTAGAGTTCTGAAAATTGATATTGGGACTCCTTGTTATAAATAATAAAATACGTATTTCAGGATTATCAGTAAATAACCCCCCAACCCCCCAAAAAAATATTTTTTTATTTCATAAGCATCAATATTCTAAGGTTCTTCCTGAAGTCCTAGAAAGCTGAAATTTGGTATGTACGCTAGTAATAGTACACAAACAACAAAACAACTCTAAAACTTGGAACTTTTACCCTCCAACCCCTTAAAATAGGGGATGGAAGTTTGTACGAGACTTCCGCAGATTTTGATGCTAGAGTTCTGAAAATTGATATAGGGACTCCTTGTTATAAATAATAAAATACGTATTTCAGGATTTTCAGTAAATAACCCCCCAACCCCCCAAAAAAATATTTTTTTATTTCATAAGCATCAATATTCTAAGGTTCTTCCTGAAGTCCTAGAAAGCTGTTTGGTATGTAAGCTAGTAATAGTACACAAACAACAAAACAATTCTAAAACTTGGAACTTTTACCCTCCAACCCCTTGAACTAGAGGATGGAAGTTTGTACGAGACTTCCGCAAATTTTGATGCTAGAGTTCTGAAAATTGATATAGGGACTCCTTGTAATAAATAATAAAATCGGGGGGCACGGCAGTGCCCCCGCCAAGTCGAGCGCGAAGCAAACACTGCCGTACCATCCTTTACAGGAACCATTTCGCCGCATTTTCAGGCCCCTATTTGAGAACCTCTGGATAAGACCAGAACGCAGAAACTTTCGTCATCCAGTAAGCTATAATCACATACTTATAATCCAAAACTTCAAGTCTGTAGGTTATTTAGTTCCGAAGTTAAGCGAAAGCAAAGTTTCGCATTTTAGACACTCACTCACTCATCATCAAAATAGAACTAGTACTTCCCATAAACTCAGAGTGCTGAAATTTGGTACAGAGTTAGGGTTTAATGGCCACATAAAGGGAAAACTATAAAAATTAGGATAATCGAAGATCTGAAGTACCTGGTGGGTGACCCTGATTAGAAAACACAAGAGCCCAACCAAACTATTAGAGATCGACATACCGCCTTTACAAAAAATATTTAACTTGGTAGGCCGCTTCATTTGATGTCGAACATTACACAAATTAAATAAACAAAGGAGGATGGGCAAAAATGTATGGAAGCTGGTACCCGAAAAACATGGCAACCAAACAAAATAAATTATATACAGTTTTAAAGGTCTAATTAGATAGAGCAATAGTCGTTAGGGGGGATAGTCTCAGTTCGCTGTCCGTTCAGAGATATACAACCTTTAAAGGTTAGGTTAGGTTATCGTTAGGTTAGGTCATAAGTAACAATAATAGACTCTTGCTTTATCGTGACGTGACTGAATTTTATCTACCTTTTTTTTACCCCGTTTTTCCATTTACACTACGCTTGGGGACGCGGGAACGTAAAATCCTTCCACAACGCCCTAACCTATAACCTAACCTTAACCTAACCTACATAATGTTAAAGGTTGTATATCTCTGAACGGACAGCGAACTGCGACTATCCTCCTTAAGAACTATTGTTCTACTTAGTTAGACCTTTCAATCTGTATATAAATTATTTTGATTGGATGTAATTAGTTTTCCGGTACCAAAACGCCCTAACCTAACCTAACCTAAACCTAACTTAAATTTATAGTGTTAAAGGTTGTATATCTCTGAACGGACAGCGAACTGGGACTATCCCCCTAACAACTATTGTTCTACATAATTAGACCTTTCAATCTGTATAAAAATTATTTTGTTTAGATGTAATTAGTTTTCGGGTACCAAAACGCCATAACCTAACCTAACATAAATGTATAGTGTTAAAGGTTGTATATCTCTGAACGGACAGCGAACTGGGACTATCCTCCATAACAACTATTGTTCTACATAATTAGACCTTTCAATCTGTATATAAATTATTTTGATTGGATGTAATTAGTTTTCCGGTACCAAAACGCCCTAACCTAACCTAAACCTAACATAAATGTATAGTGTTAAAGGTTGTATATCTCTGAACGGACAGCGAACTGGGACTATCCCCCATATCAACTATTGTTCTACATAATTAGGCCTTTCAATCTGTATATAAATTATTTTGTTTGGATGTAATTAGTTTTCGGGTACCAAAACGCCCATCCTCCTTACACTAAAATATTAATTTCGCTCAAAATTTGGTCAAAATATAATGCAATACAAAAAGAATACGTCCGTACGTATACGTTTCTACAAAAAGAAGTGAAATCCCACCAAAAACATTCTGTAAAAAACTAGCCAAGTCTCAATGGAGCTGCCTGTTTATCTCTAAAAAGTAATGAAATCTAGACAAAGTCGTACCAAGTGTAAGGTTCCTTACTGCGATTTCTTTATTATTATAGTTAATGTGGTGTGACTTGGCCGTTGAAGGGTACACAAGGGTACAAACCCAGGTGCTCCATGACACCATTGCACCAATCTGTCGCCATAACCGCTACCCATTGACGATGGAAAATTGCCACTTGGAAAACGTTGATTTAATAACTAGTCAATTGTAGGCTTGATAAAGCTGCGTATTTCAATAATACTTATGTTTAAGCGAGCCTGAAACAAACAGTATCAAAAATTATTTCCAGTACAGACGGACTTATAATCATTGATTAGAAGTCCGTCTGTACGTCTATTTTATGTTAGATCGGTGGTCGATTTGACGCTCCAAAAAGAAGAGAGCAGAAGTCAGCATTGTCGATGCTGAATGCATGTGTTGACCAATCAACAACAGCCTAAAATGAGACACTAGCGTCCAATTACCAATACCGGTATGGGCTATTATCTCGCTTAACAAACATAGGTAGTTACAACAGATATAACATTACGTGTAAACAAAATTGACTTGTACACTAACGTATAAAGAATGTTCAACGGCCAAGTCACACAACATTAACTATAATAATAAAGAAATCGCAGTAAGGAACCTTACACTTGGTACGACTTTGTCTAGATTTCATTACTTTTTAGAGATAAACAGGCAGCTCCATTGAGACTTGGCTAGTTTTTTACAGAATGTTTTTGGTGGGATTTCACTTTCAATTTTAATTAATAGTTATTCTGCCACTGTTGTATAATAACGGGTAATAAAACACGAATAGTATCACATGAGTATGACATGACATGCGTAAAAGACTTTTTAATACAGTTGCTCAAAAAGTGGTGTATTGCAGGGACGTATAGCGTTCGGGATGTGGGCTATTACATACTAGTGCTTTTTTTTTACCTTTCCCGAACTCGTGCGTGTCTCTTTCCCAACTGTCAAAATGTCTATTAAAAAGAAAAACCAACCATGAAGTTTTTACTAAAGAGTTTTTGTGATTCATACAAATACGTATATTTCTAAAAAGAAGCTACTAATTTATTTCAATAACAGATTTAATGATTTAATTGAATGAGTTAGGTTAGGTTTCATTTCATTTCATCTCATTAAATTTCATTTTCATTTCATATCAATAAAAAAATATACTAAGACTAAGCTGTATGGATAGTTCCCTTTGCCTACCAAAATGGGTGAAGAAAAAAAAACTGCTTATATTCTACGGTTGGCGCCATTTTCCAGAAATTTTCTTTGCGAGTTTAGTTGTTTGTTGCACAAAATGAGTAATTTCGACCCTATTTTTTTTGAATTAACACCACCGGAACTCAGTATAATTGCACAAAATGCTTCGGAGAACATTTTACCGGAAAAGTCAAAAAGTCGTTACATATCCACATACGACTATTTTTTTGCGTGGAGAGAAGAGAAAAAAGCAATATTGTGTTTTTATTATTTTATTAAATTGCTTCATTTTTTCGCAACTGTATTAAAAATAGTCGTTCAGTACACCTGCGGAACCGTCATTGCAACTTGTTCCGACTGTCAACACTCGCCTTCGGCTGCGCCTCGGCTCGGGTAGACATTTGTCGGAACTCTTTGCAATGACAGCCTTTCCGCACTTGTAATGAAATATACTATTATCTACACCCATGATATGAATCCTCTATAAAAGGTTCTGAAACCATAGGGTGTTGTACAGTGTTGTAAGAACATAGAGTTCTTACAACACTGTAAATTAATGGAAAGTTTAATTGCTGAGTATCAAAGCTTGTATCCAATGATTTCAAAAGTAAGGATATGCCCGTCTGAACATTTTACATAGAAGTTCTTCGTTCGAATTTCGAAGTTCGCGCGCACCACTGTCAACTGAGTCGCGTTGGCCCTAAAACCGTCATTTTAGGGCCAGCGCGTTGGTGCCATTTAGTCGCGCCGTTAGCCCGGTCCTTACGCTAGTAATATATATGTCAATGCTTGTATCACTCATTTTTGTAAACAACAAAGTAATAATTTTTTGCAATACTAATATCGAACGAAAATGGCGGGATACGACGTGACTTCGAATAACCTATAAGTTCTTTTTTATTACGGCGCTGTGGTAGTAAAACTAGCGTGCATGGCAATGTTCTTTTTTGAAATTCATAAATATACCACGAATTGAGTAGTGAATGAAGAATGAGAATGTGGCTGTTTATGTATATCAAAATTGGAAAAAAAAATGGCCGATTTTTGGTGCAATATTGTCTTCAAAAAAATGTTTTTTTCTCAAAACCTATCGAGAAAGCAAAGACGTCGCATAATGAAAAGTACCTACAACATTATAACACTCGTTTGGATGATATTATGGTTACTGTGACACTGGTTGTTTTAATGTTGGCAATAAGCTATCTGTTTCAGAAACTTATATACAGGATTTATAGCATGGGTGTAGATAGAATAGAATAGAATACTCTTTAACAGGCATAAAGTATATTTAATCGCAATCGAAGGGAAAAGCAGAGTGTATAACTCGGGCATAAATTCATTATGCACTCGTTGTACAATCTACTATTTTGAGCTTTGTTTTACTATTGTTTTATTATGATACTATTTTATTTTTAAGAAATATTTTTAATTAAGCCTTTTCTTTGAATATTAAAAAAAAACACAACATTTTTACTGGTATACGCCTAAATGTTCGACAAAAAACTGAGCGTTTTACGGTGTCCTACATTTAGGTAGCGGCTTAAGAATTCACAATAAATCTGTGAGAGGAACATTATAAAAGTTTTTGCTCTGGAGCATGGATCCGCTATGTACAGTCACGAGCGTAAGTATGTATACACTTGGCTTTATTCAAAGACGATTTTCTCCTTCAGTTTTGAATGAAATTTTATGTTATTACGAACAAAGTATTTTCGAACCCATAGGTTTGGGTAAAGTGTCGTATTTCAACGTTGCATTCGTTATTTCACGAAAAATTCGCAATTGAAAGTTGCCAAGTGTTGACATATTAGTGCTCGTGACTGTAGACGAACGTTTCATAATAATTGTCTACATTATTAACGGTAGGAGTGGTATACTTTCAGGTATTGCAGATCCGGACGATGCCAATACTGTTGCAAACGCCTGTTTACAGAAGCATTTCTTATATAAAGTTGCCCAACCGTGGCTCGGACAGGGATTGTTTACAGGATCTGGTAAGTCAATCGAAATTAATTCGATGTAACCATGAATTCAGCATACGATTCTAGACTCTCTAGTGCAGAAATTATTTATCTTATATTTATATATATTGAATTATACAGGGTTATTGGTAAAACACCAGCAACCTCTTAAGAGGTAATTGTACTCATCATTATGAACAACTTTTACTATGGGACCAAACCTGAAATCGCGAAAAAAAAATCAGCTGTTCCCTACATTTATGTTCGTTTAACTCGTCAAAATGTAGGGAACAGCTGATTTTTTTTTTCGCGATTTCAGGTTTGGTCCCTTAGTAAAAGTTGTTCATAATGATGAGTACAATGACCTCTTAAGAGGTTACTGGTGTTTTACCAATAACCCTGTATATGTATGGCACTAATAATTTCTTTTTTAATAACCGAGGAGTCAAAGATCTACGTCGGTATGACAGCCGCGATCATCGGCTAAACGTGCTTTCCGAGACAGACTTTAGATGTGCTATGATTGGTCACACATACACACAGTGTGTTATAAACCCTCATTTTGTCTCTCCTTGGTTTTATTGAAGAATTCCATACACGGATATCTATGGTTATTATCATTACCTAAAAACAAGAGTAAAACCGAATCATAATCATAATCATTTATTCATTGTAAAACATAGGTATATTATAAGTTCATAATTGTTGATATGTTGAGGGCGCTATGCTTTGCCTCTAGGGCGTACAAGAGTAGTAAAGCAGAGCATGCAATATAATTAAAATTAAAACAATAAATCGAAATAATTCATAGATCTTTAGAAAAAAAATTTGAAAGTTTGCTTAACCGGGTCAGGAAACACAAAAAAAATATGGGTATTTAAAAGTAACTGAACTTGTTATTTTAATTTTGATTGCATCAAATAATCTATTTAAATAAAACCAGTTACACGTTATATAAATTATTGCCGGCTTTTTTGTAGCTAGGGTTGTCACTTCAAGTTAATAATAGTTAAGTAGTTAGTTATTCACTTTAA
Organism: Oligia latruncula; assembly: GCA_948474745.1. Classification (NCBI taxonomy): domain Eukaryota; kingdom Metazoa; phylum Arthropoda; class Insecta; order Lepidoptera; family Noctuidae; genus Oligia; species Oligia latruncula. The sequence goes on from OX419705.1 coordinate 1,237,991, forward strand.
GTTATTAACATTATTGACATCCGGGTATACAATGTGACAACCCTGAAGAACAAATTAATTAGTTTATATCTTCTGAATAACGCGGAATTAGATTGTGATTTTAATACTGCTCACAAGGGTTTGTTTAAGCCATCATTAAATATATGAATCTCTTTATATTACGGCGTTAATGTGGAACAAAAAAAAATAAAACTTATAATGAGAAATTAATTTATATTTCCTAATGAATCGGCCAACCGCGGCAAGCGTAGCTTAACCTGATCGATCGACCTGTGTGGCTGTTATTATTTATAGATAAATACGCTGCTGTTCCGCTGCTGTTCATATAATGTGCAGGCATCTGTTTCTGCCGCGCTGCTAATGTCCTAATTTGAAAACGCCCTAATACAAGACTCCCTTATTACCTTATTATCTTGTAAGAAGAAGAAAAGTTTAAACATATGTAATTTTTTTTTTTTTTGTTAGCCTAGTTTGTGTCCCACTGCTGGGCAAAGGCCTTCCAAACCTCCCTGTCTTGTGCGATCTCTGGCCATGTTGGCCCTGCGAATGTTATTAGATCGTCACGCCACCTTCGCCTTGGTCTACCTCGACAGCGATGTCCCGCCTCAGGCGTCCAGTGAGTGACGATCTTTGCCCATCTCTCCGGGTGCATTCGTGAGAAGTGTCCGGCCCACTCCCTCTTCAGCCTGGCTGTTTTTTCTCCAATATCCGCTACTTCAGTTATAGAGCGCAGCGTGGTTTTTCTATCTCGATCTGTACGCTTAACACCTAACATGCTGCGCTCCATTGCCCGTTGGCAAATCTTGAGTTAACATATGTAATTATTATATGTATTTGTTCACTTCTCCAGTACCAGTATGGAAGCACCACCGCAAGCTTCTCGGCCCAGCGTTCAGCATACCAGTGGTCAACGGTTTCTTCGAGGTGTTCAACAGCCAGTCCAGGAGGATGGTCAGCGAATTAGAGGAGCATATCGGTGAAGGCCCATTTGACCACGTGATGCTGATGAGGGACAGTATTCTAAGGATTTCTTGCAGTAAGTTCATTGGAATCTTTTTATTTTCTTTCTTTCTTCGTTTGAAGAACCAGCTTGAATATTTTGGCATTTCCTCGCAAAAGCTCAGTGGCTTTATATTAATTTTTCATAATAAAAAAAATTGCTGTTCCATATATTTTTACAGCTGAAAGACAAATTAAAAAATAAATAATAAAAATTATAATCTTTCTTACTAGAAAAATGGGTACAGTAAATCTCCTTAAAAATAAACAAATTTCTCTTCTTCTCTAGGTCTTAAGTAATGTGCAATTAGATGTCAAAGGAGTGCTTTGGCACTCGTACTAGGATTACCCTGTATCACGAATAACATCACTTTCTTCCGGACCAACTAGGATAGTTCTTACAATATTTTTTTTAATTAATTCTAAACAAAAATAAAAATTAATTAGGTATATTTATTCACAAAGACACAAAAATTTCAATTTACTAGCTAATAATAAAAAAATTTAGCCCGAAGAATCAGCATTGATATTCAACGTGGTAATGCTGCCAGCCTTTTGGGCTCTTATCCTATTGACAGCGTTGCGGACGAATTTTTTGATGCCCAATGAACTACTGCCTTTTTCACATACTTGTATATAATATAAAATTAACATATAATAATTTACATACAAAGATAAATATAAGAAAAAATAGTGTGTTATGTAATTTGTTAGTAAATTTTTGTATTGATTCTCGTTCCAGAAACCGGGCGTTATAATTGGTTTATTTAATTACTAGCTTTTGCCCGCGGCTACGTCCATCCACGATGTCGAAAGATACCCCACGGGAACCTACTACTAGGTTTAAAACCCAGGTTATAAACAATCTATGTGCCAATTTCAACCAAATTCGTTTAGCCGTTTTTGCGCCAATTCGGCACATACCACCAGAAAAACAGAAAGATGGGCAAGAATTCTTCGTTACTTTTTAATTTTATGTATAAGTAAATAGATTTTGATTTCTTTTGATTCCAGTAACAGCATTTGGAGATACGGAAGATAAAGACAAAGACTTTGTGAAAAACTATGTTAACGCAGTTGAGGAACTAGTACACGTACTAATGAACAGACTCAATATGGTTTGGTATCAGAGTGACTTGATCTACAAACTGTCTGGATGGAAGAAAAGGGAGACAGAGCTGGTGAACTTCTTGAACCATATTAGTGATGAGGTAGGTGATGTTAAATGTAACACCCATGGGGTTAGGCAGAAACTACAGAACGCCACCTGCTACGATCCTCACAAATGCTCCTTTTGCCTCGTTTACGTTCATACATCTAGTCATACATGCACGCCGATTAATAGCGAGGACTACGCACCTGACCTTTCTAAAGAACATCACCAATAAGGTCACTTTATGTCATCCTCCCCTTCCGGCGTTCAACGCACATCTGCCTTGTGTGTTTCTTTGCAATCGTTGTCACTACATCTTATTTTTTTTTGTCGATTCTCTTTTAAATCACACAGTCTCGTCACAGACTCTAGTAGTATGCTCTCTAGTATTTTAGTGGCGATCCGTACACGACCTGATTTTTTTATTTGCCATTAATTTTCCACTGCTGGGCAAAGGTTTCCCTACTCTCATTCCACCTCTCTATGTCCAAAGCTGCCAAGGTCAAGTCAAAGGTCAAGGTCAAAGTCTTTATTAAAGGAGCTCATCCCTCCATCTCCGTCTGGGCCTGCCGCGATGTCGTTTGCCATTTAGCGGGACCTATAGACCTATTTCGATGCGATTACTAACACGTTATAAACTTGTTTGTGATTGATTGCGTCGTGTACGCACCGCCATTCAAATAATGGCTTTGTAGTTACGCATTTGTTATTTGAGTTTGTTACTGGTTACTTTAATAGCGTCATTACTGACCTGCCTTACTTGTTTACATATACATATATATGCTGTGGATAACGGTGTGAGTTTCACATTTATATAATATCTTTGTTTATATTATTTGCGCAGATATAATGTGTTACTGTTTGTTTGTCCCAAATAAATAAATAATAAAATAAATAAATAATACACGCTGGCAGGGCGTCGATGCGCGATCTGTTACAATGGTTTCAGTAAGTACATGATTCTGAGCGTGCGTTGAAATTTTTCCAAGGTCATTAAATCACATCCTCAAAAAAAAAGGGGGTGTACAATCATGTGCTGAATTCATGGTTACAGTTTGTCCCTCGATGTCCTTGTAAATATTAAATGGTGTAATTGCTGTATGGCGTACCAGTAGGAGGACAAATAAATAAATAAATTTTGGAAATGATGTTTGAATATGTTTTCAATCAATCGGCGAAATACGTATTGTCTTATACGGCTAGTAAGTGAACAAGAAAGGCGAGTAATAAATGTAATAATTCTCACAAAGGAATAATGTTTAAAATATTTTTTTAAGGTCATACAAAGAAAAATGGCGTCACTAGAGAATGGAACAAATGAAACTGGATCGGATGCACCAAGTGAGTACTCAAGCTCATAAAAAAATGTTAAACTACACTTTAATTTTGCACATTTTAATAAGCTCTGATTAAAATATATTTTTAAGAAGATTTTGTTACTGCTAAAAATACTGGTATTAAAAACTTGATCAACAATATCTTTGCAGATTTCAGATCTTTTCTGGACATAGTGCTAGAATTAACAGTAGATGGCAAGTTTACTGAAGATGAGATGAGACAAGAGTTGAATACAATGGTGGCAGCGGCGTTTGAAACCACCTCCCAACAACTGGTGTTTATTCTGACGATGATCGGATCACACCCACAAGTCCAAGAACGGATTTATGAAGAGTAAGTTAATTTGAAGGCACATAATTTCATTTTTATACAAGGTGGCAGTTACATCGACTTGCATCCTGTTACCATCGATTCAGTACATCATTCTGAAGCCCATGCGTTGAGTATTCAGCGGTTATAAAAAAAATTGCTGTTCCATACATTTTGACCGTGTAGGTATTTATTGCACTTTTCTGCGAAATAGCAGATTTTTTTTTTGCATCTGACGAAAAATTTCTACAAGGGGTTTAGATCATATATGCTGAATTCATGGTTACAAATTGCTCAAACTCAAATTATTTATTTCAATTAAACCTTGTACAGGCACTTTTGAATTGTCAAAATTAAATAGTCTGTCAGTTAGTCAGAAAGTTGAAGCTAGTTGCCCATTCCAAAGCGTAGATCTCTATGGAGAAGAACGGGCAAGAAACTCCATGGACACTCTTTTAAATCAAGATATTACAAAATCCTGGGTACATTATTCTTGTTGCTTCTATATGTGAGAACAATGTAAAAAAGACAGAAATGAAGAAGGGCAAGGGAATGATGATAATGATAAAGAAGTGTAAAGTGCGAATGATCTCGTTTAATGGAAAGAGATAGATAACTCTTTATTGTACACTGATTTCAACTCTCAGCGCTGAGCCGAGCATTGCAAATTTAACAATGCGCTTTTATTAGGCAACTAGCAGCATCCCGCGGTTTCACCCGCAGAAGTGTCGATCCCGTGGGAATATCGGGATAAAAACTATCCTATGTCCTTTCCCGGGACTCAAACTATTTCTATACAAAATTTCATCTAAATCGGTGTAGCGGTTTAAGCGTGAAGGGGTAACAGACAGGCACACTTTCGCATTTATAATATTAGTATGAATAAATTTAGGTGACGTGAAGTGTTAGTGAAAATGGGCATATATCCAAGAGAAAAACAAAGATCAAAATAATAATGGAGGATGGTACAACAATAGTAATCTCTGCCAGATAACTTATGGATGGACAAACAAATTGAACAAGATAGTGGTAGTTCAGAATGCAATAATGTTAGAAGAGTTAAATGGGAAAGATAGAAAAAACAAAAGAAAATCGAAGGATTGACTTTTAACTTAAACTAAATTATTTAATTTCCAGGGTAATGGAAGTGATCGGTGGAGACAGAGACGTGGAAAAAGAAGACATATCGAAACTAGTGTACACTGAAGCTGTGATAAAGGAAGTTCTACGTTTACTAGCAGTGGCACCCCTACTACCGAGATATGTTGACAAAGATGTTAAACTAAGTAATTTTCATATTACATTTTGGCTGACCGTATTTATAACACTATATCCAACTATCCTCCTGACCGAAGTGTCACTCCCTTCCGGGCCACTACTGAGAGATTCCTGACAGAAAAACTCAATAACACTGGCCAACCTGGCAGACTAACACAATACTGTCAAGACTTACAAAACGAGGTTTTCTGTGGATGGCATTCCTTAAATGTACCTAAGTCTGGTAAGTCTTGGGTCCCCGGTAGCCCCACTATCACGACGTGATGCCGACAAACAGGCTATTATTTTATAGCACGAGTTGACACTGAGGAATAACGGATTTATTTACACGCCTAGTCAAATTAATTAATTCATAATAATTACAATGATATTGAGATACGTAAGTATAATTATGATGAATGATCAATGATATGAGAGTAGTGGTGGTCCAGTGGTAACGGCCACGACTTGCGAGTTGTAGGTCGTGGCTTTACTTTGTGTAAATAATTTTATCACCACTGCTCTCAAAACTGTGAAGGAAAACATAGTGACGAAACCGGCATGTCCTTGAACCAAAAAGTCGAAGACACATTACATCTACTAATCCGCACTGGGCCCGCGTGGTGGAGGAGGCCTGTGGCCCATGAGAACATTTTAGGTTGATTATGCTACAATAATATTCATGGTACATATTTTTATCAATATTGCAGAAAACTACACCTTGCGTGCTGGCAGCCAAGTTTTCTTCATGCCTCATGGTTTACATCGCACTAAAGTATGGGGAGACGACGCGGAGGAGTTTAGACCGGAGAGATGGTTTGACAACGAGAAACTGCCGCAGATGAACAAGTCCTTTGCTGCATTCAGTCTGGGGAAGAGATCCTGTATAGGTTCGTAGAAGAGTATTTAAATACAAATTTTAAATATTTCATGAACAGCATCTGAGATTAATTATAAGTTGAACTTATTAAACTTACTTACTTATAATTAAAGAAAGATTCCTAAATATTTTTTTAAAGTTCTAATCAACTTAGTACAATAACAAAATTCTTATCAGCTACATTTTCATGGCCACGAATTTCTCGTAAGATATCCCGTGTGATTAAATTCTTCTAAGCTTTAGCGTGTGATTCCTACAATCACTCAACCTAGACAAGTTAGCCTTTGCCATGTTGACCTCACCCGAAAAGGCAATCTGTCACTTTAGTGGCAATCGCTTTCCAAGCATTTCATATTTCCACAACGATTTTCAACAGGATTGACATAAGGAATGGCTTTCGGTAGCTTGTCCATTTACATATTGACTATATTCCATCTTCGTTATCGCTGACAGAATATCACTTTGTCTAGTCCCTCTGGAATGAATTTGAAACCCTGCACACACCACAATACGAAAAGTATTTTTGTTCTTTAGCCTTTGGTATGGTTCTAACTTGTCATAATTATAATATGAGACTTGGCCAAAAAATTTGCATCGCCATACGCTAACGGGGTAATGCTGCCGACTTTTGGGCATGTTTCCTGTTGACAGCGATGCGGACGAATTTTTTGATGCCCGCCATAATTGGGCATCAAAAAATTCGTCCGCATCGCTCTCTCTCATCTTTCCCACTTTTCTTATTTTTTTATGTACATGTAAATAGTATTATTTTAATTCTTTTGAGACTAAATTGCTATTTAGATAGAAACAGAAAAAAACACTGACTAAACATTATGTTACAGGAAAAGCCTACGCGATGATATCCATGAAAATTGTTTTAGCACACCTAGTGCGACAGTTACGATGGAAGGCTGACCATACAAAGATGCAGCTGATCGTCGATATAACCTTGAGATCTGCTAGCGGTCACGAGATCGTTTTGGAACGAAGAATATCCAATAACAACTATCAAGGAGAGAAGTTTTATAAGGGCAGTCCTATTACTGATGCGTTGAATGGTGATGATACTGATATACAAGATCTACTGCGTTGAAGTTTCAAACTCAAGTTACATTTTGATTGCAGCGTTGAGGCACATTATATTCCTATTCTATTGGTATCTCATCTCAAGAGACTTGGCTTTTGGTTTTGCATTTTTGGCATATGTGGGACAAAGCTTCGGCACCAACGAATAATAAATTGGCATGCAGAAAGCATGGCAGCCGCAACAAAATCTTGAAGACTGTGACTGATGGGATCTCATCTCCGCTTTGGAAGCTTGTTATGTTAGTTAACTAATCGTAGTTTTAATTTTTATTGTAATCTCCCTTTTTGTAATTGTTTTTGTAACATTTTAATATTGATATAATGTAATTATACGTATGAATTTAGATATCTGTTTTTTTTTTACTCTTAATTTCTTATTGATAAATATCGCTATCGTCCACATAGTAGATTGTTCGCCGTGGCTGGGAATCGAACCGTCGCCGGAGTGTCCTGTGTCCCTGTCCCTCACACACTCTCGCGCTCGCTATCGGATGCTAAGCCTGACTGTGCTGCGTTTGCGGAAGAATGGAAGCAGACCTTATCAGTATGTCTGGAGTATTGTGAGATGAACGTATGACTATCGAGTAGTTGTATACTTTTTAACCGACTTCATAAAAGGAGGAGGTTCTCGGTTGTATTTTTTTTTAAATGTTTGTTACCTCCGTAGGCCGTCATTTACAAACCGATTGGAATTTTATTTTTTAATTTTAAAGGACCGGGACCGCATGGTCCCGAGTTAAGTAAAATATTGAATTGAAATTGTTTGTAGAAAGGTATAATTTAGTTTGTCAATTGAGTTACATTCATGTACAGGATCTATGCGAGAATAGCTCTTTTGATAGTTGACAGTCAATTAAACAGTCTTAACTCCCTCCTTTCCCTCAGGAGTTAACTCAGAGCTAGAATCCTTAGTTGCATTCATGATTCAAAAAAGCGCTCGCGCCTATAATACACTTAGTGTCCTGTTAGTTTATGTGTAACTTGCCAAACTTGGGAATTATGTAATTTTGCTACATTATTAGGCCAGATGACCTCACTGATAGCCAAATGATGAGGGCTTGTTAACGTTACCAAATATCAAAATAACGTTAATTTCAATGTGATACCATACTAATGTTACAAAAAATGAAACGTTACTTTATCACATTACCAGTATTATAACGTTAATTAACATTAACGCACGTTAATGTAATGTAGTACATACGATAACTAACGTTAATTTTTCCGTTAATTTAGCATCGTTGCCGTTCCGTAGGTTTACATTTTTGTGCGCTCGCTTAGCTATGGATCACTTTAGATGCACTGTTGCCGCCACGCTGCGACGCCCGTGTCACCGTTTTGCTTAAAAACACTACAGTAATGTAGGTCCAATTAAGTCCTTATTGACAATCACGAAAATTCAAATTAGCTAAGTACTACTCAAATCATCTACTACCTACCAACATTAAAATAGTGAACAGTGTGATTACCTCCAACGAGAAGAATTAAGCTCACTTTACAAATTAAGCCTCATTTTAACCGGACCAACCTACTTACCTTCAGAGCGCTTTCAAGTAATGCTATAGCGACATTTTATAGTGTGACTGTAAGCGCTGAGACAGACGAGCAGCTTCGGCCTCCACTACATCCACCTCACAAGTTTAAACCGTTTAAAAATAACGTTAAAATTAACGTTAACAACGATTAACGATAAAATGGAGCATAAATAACGTTAAATCTATTATCGTTATTTTAATATTGACGGCAATTCTCTATTTAAGGCCCTGGATGCCTCCAATGTTGTTGTTGTTGTTTATTTGTTATTTCCGACGGTTTCTTCCGATAGCCTCTATATGTATTGCTTACCTGAGTTTGAAATGGTCAGTTACAATACAACTCTGCAATAACCATGTTGGAAGCACTGCTGACAGCGTGTCTGTTGATCTGCGCAATTTTAATATATTGGCGAGGGCGACTTAAGGAGTCTCGTGCTCATCCGCTGCCACCGGCTTTCCCAGGACTTCTGCCTATCATCGGACATTCACATTTGCTGTTTACCGACACATTAAGTAAGTTACTTTTTTATTATTACATTTTTAATTGATGGTTACAATAAACTGTTCACGTATCGTAAATTAAAAAAAAAGGACTAGAAATATATATAAATATTGAAATATTGTTTTTACGACTTGACAAAACATTGACTTTATTGTATGTTAGTTTATTATTAATGTGGTAAACGCATGAATAAATTCTGAGGGGCTTGTGGCTAAGTTATAACAGCCGCACGGGTCGATCAATCAGGTTAAGCAACGCTTGCCGCGGTTATCTTTACAGACCACGACTCCTCTGTGTCTCGAAAAGCACGATAGGCCGTTGGTCTCGGATGTCATTCCTGGATCTTTGGATCGTTACGTGTCGTCAGAAGCCCGAAAGTCTGACAACCCGTCTTACTAAGGAGTATTGCATTTCTGGGTTGTGGAGGTCAGGTAGGGAGTCGCTCTCGGGGGACGTGCGGGGCCCGCCAGCTAGGCGGGTATGCGCCGGGGGGGTTGTGGATGCAAAGGCTGAGCCGGATTCCCATGACCTCCCCATCAAGGCGATGAGGGAACACCACTGAGTTTTAGTGGGTATACTGCCATCCTGGCAGGGAGTCCCACATACTCCGTCCCGTCCCCCGACGAGCGGAGATGCGTAATGACATTTCACAGCGAAAAAAAAAAAACAGGGAGTCGCTCTATGTAAACTACTGGTACTCAGCTGCATCTGTTTAGACTGGAAGCCTGCATTTAGAGGATAAATTCTCTGGTAAAGCACGAATTTCACGCGGACGAAGTCGCGGGTAGAAGCTATTTTTAAATAAAACAATGAAAATTAATAACTTCTTTTATAATAATTATGAGAGATCATACATACATTCAAAGGGAGGCAAGTGGTTGTGCGTCAACGTCATTAGGCAGCTCTTGGCAGCTCTGAAGACATTGTCACATTGACAGCTTGTCAAAAGTCTGGTACATACGTTCGGTTATTACTAGTCTATTCTTTGATTTTACCCAAATCGATCAGCCTAGCCTTTTTCCAATTATGATGGCTTTCAGCCTAACCGGATGCCGCAGAATACCTGGGGACGGGTTTTTTTTTTCGCATGGGATATCATCAAATGACCCCTCCCGCTCTGGGTGGAGCGGAAGGGAGTGTCAGACTCTTACTGACTAAAACCCACCCGTGTTCCTTCCTTAGCCCTTTATGTTCCGGGCCCGCGGTAACCCTTTCGGACAATCCCGCTGACCCGGCAGGCTTCGGCCCTATGGGGCCCCTCCTCGATGCCGACATCTCTTTGAGGCGCGCGTGGAACACGTACGCGCCGTCCGGCACGGGCCTGGTCCTGATCGGACGGTAAGCTACCCATTACTCTCCGCCCGCAGGCCACCTGGGGACGGGTCTCGATATGAATGGGCACTTAACCATCCACGAACCGAATGCGGCATTTATAAATGAAGAGGACTCAGTAGGTTAGCACCCATGGGTACATCCCCAAGTTTCTCAAAGAATTATTGGAGTTTTCCAGTACGAATTTCATAGGATAGACGTCCGGAGTTTAGATTTCGCCCCCTGCTATTACATGAATCGAGGGCAATTGGCGACTTTTTTGGGATGCATGAAGAAGCCTCCTCGTATAGCGCAGTTTGTTCCACCAGTTACTCAACTGAACCGATCGATCGGCGCATCCTGGACAGTCACACCCAACACCTTATTTGACTGGCTAACACCCACCTAGTTTGCGACCACTCTCCCACCGGAGTCCGGCGTCAAGCAGCCTGGTGTGTTTCGTCGATGCGTCGGAGTTTCCAGTGCCTTAGGCATCTTCTGGGCAAGCTCGTTCCATCGTAGACCTCACATCGCATACCATCAGGCTTGATTGAGGTCAAGAGCAGGCCCATTCCGCAATAAAAACAAAATGGCTAACTCATCTTTGCTTATCCCTTCGAATGTGGGCGTGATACTGTCTTCTGTTATATTTCCAGATTTATGGCTGCTGGTGAAAAAAATTTCGGAGTACTCACTACAGCAAGGTGGCGTTATATACGGACAATTTGGATCACAAATATATTACTGTAAGTAATTTTATTCAACTCTTACACATGCCGTGCTATTTTGTTAATCTCACCGTCAAAACTTAAAACTAACCTGATCCAGTTGTATAACTTGTTTTTTCTCTATTCCTTTCTCGTCTACTTATAAGAACTTAAAAACTTAAGAACCTAAATAACTTTAATTTAAAAACTTAAGAACCTAAATAACTTTAATTTCGGAAGTCGGCAACGACACAGACTTCCGAAATTAAAGTTATTTTTCACTTTGTAGTGTCTTTTTTGGAAGTCGATGGTTTTTTTTTGTAAAAAAAAAATATTTTTCGATTTTAGTTGTACAGCTAAATTATTATTATTATTATTAGCCTGTGGTGTTCCACTGCAGGACAAAGGCCTCCCTACTCTCTTTCCACTTCTCTCTGTTCAAAGCTGTTAAGGACCAGTTCTTGTTGAAGGAGTCCAGCTCATCCCGCCATCTCCGTCTGGGCCTGCCACGATGTCGTTTGCCATTAAGTGGGACCCATTGGGTCGTAAGTTTGGCCCATTGTTCGTCTGACATGCGGCAGATGTGTCCAGCCCAGTTCCATTTTAGCGTGGCAGTTTTCCAAGTGACATCAGTTATCTTTGTGATGGAACGGATGGTCGTATTCCTAACACTACTACAACTAAAATCGAAAAATATTCCCTACACAAATTCGTATAACACTACTTGTTATGTAAATATCAGTGACAGGAAGTCATTATATTGTCATCAATATACCTAAACTAAGTGCCAAAAATACGTAATAATGAAGCGAACTCAAAAACTACCCCAGCAAAGTTAGTAAAATTTAGGGATCCATTAAAAAAAAATTTTGAAATCGATTTACAATTGCCGGAGACATCGCGTAACAAACATACAAAAAAACATAGTCGAATTAAGAACCTCCCCTTTTTTTGAAGTCGGTTAAAAATACTTTTCGTATCAGACTCTAAATCCTGGGAAGATCTAAATTTTTAGCTATTTCATTCCATAGGTCTTCACGTTTGTTTCTATTATGGTATTATTTTTGTCTATGATCCCATAACACATTAAAAGATCCATACAGTCCCACAAACTTATCTGGCCCGGTGAGGGAGTCACTTTTAGCGCATTGAATTTTCGTATTTTAATGGCAGGCAGATTGACATTTCAAAATGACGTCGTTAGTTCCTCTTTTTGCCACCGGGCTAGATTTAGTTTGTGGCCCTTTACAGTTTGATACGCAGAAATCAGAAATAAGTCGCGGCAGGTAGACAAAAGTCGCCACAATGCCGCCGCAATGGCCGCTTTATTTTTAGATACACCTTTACATAACATACACAGAGGCACAGTCCCAAAGGTTCGTTGACATAGTAGGTAATATTTGTTCAAGGTCACCCTTCATTTATTTTCCTAAATTATCAAATGCAAAAATAAGCAAATGAGTAGGTACAAATAATGAGGTGACTGTGCCTTCTGCAGCGTGACCGCTGCGGTTGCAACCTATTATTTTCTAATTCGTAAACTGGTAATCAATTTTAATTCTTAATTTTGACGTAAACATGGTCCTCGTATAGCTATTGAAAAAAAAGAATTAAATCAGGTAGATTTTTACTTACAAAGGAGATGAATACCGGTCCCATACAAGCTTGGCCTAGAAATGAACACAAATAAAACAAAATGTATTATGAAGCAATTTATATAGTGTTTCAAAACCCTGTATATTTTTGGTTGTCGTAAATCTTGGCAAAGGGCCTTATGACCCTTCTCAAATCTGATGAATTCAAACCTGACAAAAATATTAAATTCAAATCACGGAGTAATCCACTGTCTTTCAACAGATTGAATTTCACTTAAATCTAACGACTAGGCGACTGTATCACAAAACATGATTTATTCGCTATGCCCACTGTTTACAGAACGTTGGATGTCCGTTGGAAACTAGGCAAAATCTGAGTTGTCTGAGATGCAATTTATAGGTATTGTTATATTGTAGCCAAGGTAAGCTGCAATGCAAAAATCCATAGTCCAAGAAAGGCGAAGTCACTCAGAAATGCAAAAAGATAACCAGGAACACAGCCAATGATATTTTTGAACGAATCACAACCAAACATTTATGATGTTGTCACATACATTGTGAAAAGGTTCCTGTTTCTGGAGCCTCTGTGTAAAGCATAAATGACATTATGACAAATGCATGACAAAGACGGGCAGTGACAATGATTATGAAAGATAAAGAAGATGCTGCAATTACATACTTTTAAGACTGGACTTATCTGTTTCTTTAAAAATTAAATTGATGCATTAGGGTCAGCGCAGACCGAACTGCAAAATGCTCGCGCATGGTCGACCAAAATGTAGAATGCATACTCGAACACGCAGTCGGCTTGCTCGAGCATGGTCGACCAAAATGTAGAATGCATACTCGAACACGCAGTCGGCTTGCTCGAGCATGGTCGACCAAAATGTAGAATGCATACTCGAACACGCAGTCGGCTTGCTCGAGCATGGTCGAGCATCTTTGGGTGTATTCACAGTTTTGATATACTATATATATTAAAAAAAAACTCGTGAAATCATATCAATTCTTACAATAAGCATGTCCCAATCAATCAAGCATCTTATTTTCAAAACTGGTAACATAAAGACCTCCCCGAATACTTGAATCAAAATAATAATCTTTTAAATTGAAATATTTTATGCAAAGATTTGCCAAGAAACGAAAGCTGTGGTAGGATTTCAAAGAGAATAAGTTATTTTTTAAATATTATTGACTTTTTGTGATTCCGCAACCGTTCTCCTAGGGTACGTTCGTGACGTGTACCTCTGACACCAGTGTCACTTTATATTTAGGCCCAAGACGCCATACGAATCCTTTGTGACCTCTCTCCAAGGTAATTGGAGGCATGGTTTTGTGATTGCGTCGATCACGAAACCTTGCTCTGAGAAAAAATACAAAACGTAAAAAAATTGCGCGTCGGACCACGCACAATGAAGGGTTTCGTAGTTGGGACGAATTTATACGAAGAATGGAAAAGTTGTTCCCCCATGAATTTCATGCTGTGCTAGTTTTCTTTGTTTTTTTTCACAAATCTAAAACCAACAATTTAGCTGGCAGGGGGAGGGGGCACTCTAACAAATATTAGCGCTTGAAAGAAATATACACATATTTCGCAAACGGTTCTCGGAATCGAAAAATGGTTTTAAAATAATGCAATTGTCGTGATTTCATTTATTTAATTTAAAAAACATACGTTATTAATACCGAATTATAATATCCACTGTGGCAACACTATCAACAAACTTTTAAAATGTATTTCCACTATGGCAACTAAATGTATTATTCTACTTGGGCAACACTTAGAAATAAGTTATGATATTCGTTATTTCTAGGTGGGGCAAATGTCGTTTTAAATGGTAAAATGTAGTGCAAAGCCAGTCGTTGTTGGATTGTGAAAAAGTACAGTTGTGTGATTAAAAAGTATTAGCAGAAAATGGTCTATTTCATTATACAATATTTTTGAACTGCATATTCAACGACACTCCACTCCACATTAAAGGATAGATGAGAAAAAAAACATCCCAAAAGGTCCACTAACAAAATTTATAATAGCGTGAATAATAATTATGTATACCTACCCATGCAAATTATAGCTTTCTAGTACTAAGAGTCTGAGCTAAGCCGCGGGCAGGCAGACAGACGGACGGACATAGCCAAACTGTAAGGGTTCCTTGTTGACTAGGGAATCCTGAAAATAAGAATTTATTTACAACTAGCTGCTGCCCGCGACGTCGTCTGCGTGAAGGCTCTACAGCACCAAAAACACCTAAGATGCCAGTGTCGCTATAGCATTATAAAGTAAACAACTTTTAAAATAGAATTAAAATATAAGTTTTTTTTTGCAAGCGAAGCAAGTGAAAAGAGTTATATGGGAATCCTGCTGAGTTCAGTCATAAGAGGTGACTGAAGGAAATAGAGAAAATAATGCAGGAATACATTCTAGGACACAAAAGAGTAAAAATACGTTCAAAGGTATCATATATACCTTACAACACTTCCCTATAAACTACGTTGGTAGTTATGCTGCCAGGAGCCAAAATGTGTGATGACGCGGGAGCAAGCGACGACGTACAGTTGCCCGTGTGAGAAGCAACTCGTCCTGACGTCGACACCCACTGCCCTCAGTGTCTGCCCCTGCGACTTATTGATGGTCATCGCGAAGCAAACACTCACGGGGAGCTGTACGCGCTTGAACTGGAACGGGAAGTTATGAGGTATGAGGGGAATGCGTGGTATAAATACTGCCTCGCCGACGTCACAACCCGTAAGAATTTCCGCCTCAATGGTGTGTCTGTGGAGCGAGATGACTTTAAGGCGGGTCCTGTTACACAACTTCGGAGGAGATAGGTTCCGAAGAAGCATAACCGGGACACCGCTTCAGCTTGAATGCGCTGGAAGTCCACTTGCTGACAGGGAGTTCAGAAATTCCACGGGATAATGTGTGGCGTCATCTTGCTTGACAACAGTGTTTATCGAGGTGTAGACCACTTCATTCCCTTCAATTTCCGAGAGAATGCATTCGTTAATTGCTGCAGCCTGATCATTTTTGGGCGTCAAAATGGCCCGCTCACACACCCAAGAATTCTGCTGGTGCGGTATACGACTGAATGTCCCCGTACACACAGCGAATGAGTTCTTCTAAGGTGGAAACCACTCTACCGAGAGACTCTGGAAGCACCACCTGTCTACCTACCTCTCTCTTCTGGTAGAGTGCCTTCGCCAAGACTTAGAAGGACATCGGAGAATTCTTGAGCGCGTGCATTGCCGCCAAGCCGAGCTCTCATATTAATGGTCAAGCGCAGCGTACGAACTCGTGACCACAACGAAGATCGTTTCAACGAAGCATTCACCTCGTCAGCCCTCGATCCTCGGCCATCGTACACTCATCCCATACGATCAGAGAGCAATCCTTGAGCACGTGTCCCTTATCGCTGTTACGTGACACACCACAAACAGGCGTTTCGGCGCTCTCTAAATCGATGGGAATTTTAAACATGGCATGTGCTGTCTTGCAGTCCCGGAAGCAGTGTGGCAGCAATTCCCGACGACGCTACAGCAATAGCAATTTTGCCTTGCCTCCTGACCTCTGCAAGTATGCCAGTGGTAACAAATGTTTTTCCTGTACCACCAGGAGCATCCAAGAAAAACATTTTACCCTGGTTTTGCCAAACGCTTTCAAGGACGGTGTCATAAATTTGTTTTTGCTCTGAAGAGAACAAAGCGACATGGTCATTTCGTATGGTGGTCATTTCGCCGTCTCCGACTTCGTCTCCAGTAGCACGCCTCAAAGCTCGTAGAAAATCTTTAGACAGATGATGGCGATACTTCTCCCACAAAGCTACCGGGTTCGCGACTCCACAAAACACCAAGATGACGGCAAACAGATGACGCATGCGGCTGGGACTGTCACTGACGCTCGCCTCCGCGAGGGTGTCAGCCCAATTTTGGTCACCGTCGAGAAGGTGACGTGCTACGCAGGCTGCGCGGTAAGTGGGAAACTCCACGCCATCAAATGTCCTCAGAAAGGCGAAAGACTTTGCCTCGAACAGTGTGAAGTAACAACCGCAGAAAATCGCATTCGCCAT
Source organism: Oligia latruncula (assembly GCA_948474745.1). Classification (NCBI taxonomy): domain Eukaryota; kingdom Metazoa; phylum Arthropoda; class Insecta; order Lepidoptera; family Noctuidae; genus Oligia; species Oligia latruncula. Next base: position 1,254,730 of record OX419705.1, read on the forward strand.
TATTCGGATGCACGGTATAATTTAAGTTTATAATTAGGTATACGACATGAAAATATATTAATTACCAAGCAATAATCACACAGATAAATACCGAACAAAAGTATTAACAGTCAATGTTTATTTTGTACTAACAACATGAAATTGATGAAGAAATGATCATCATCAATGAACATAACTTTTTTGTAATACTTAACACCGCATTTTTTTTAAATTGTCTTCCTCAACTCGGCTCAAGATTTTGAGGGTTTTGTTGGAACTTGAATTTGTCAAAACGAACTATACGATACAACTTTTATGAAGAAAATGCACATTACCATCTATGAATTTTAAGAATAACTAACTACTAACCTCACCAACATGATCTTTAAATTATTAATTTCCAAAAAGTGTTGACATGTAACTTGATTTGATTTTTATGAAATCTCATAGATGGCGCTGCTTCAAAATTGTCTTATACTACTAACATTCATTAAACTATGTTTCTCTGCCCAAGTTACTTAAATGGCTTAAAAGTTTTTATAGTGTAAAGCTAGATAATAGCATGACTTACTCAAAAACAACATTTAAATATGCGTCGTTAGATTACACGCTGTCACAGAATGCGTAAGAAAAATAAAGATTCACAGGTCCTCCTCGTAGGTGATAGCGTGATAATACGTAGCCTATATGTTGACCCGACCTCTTAATAATATTCATGCAAAATTTGAAGTAAATCCATGCAGTACTTTTTGAGTTTAGCCCGGACATATATACAGACAAACAGACAAAAACTATATTTTTGGCTTCGATATCGATTGTAGATCACGCCCCAAGTATTTTTTTTTATATATTCTATGTACAGTTTTGCCTTTCCTACGATTTTATTATATACGATTTTATTATATATGTTTATATTATTTATTTAAACATTATCATTATTTTTTTTTAAATAACATAGACATAAGGATCAGAATTATTTCGTCATAAAGGCAAGCCTTTACGACGTGATTAAACACATAATAATGTTTTAAAGATAACAATATGATTTCGTTAGTACTATATCGCGCCAATAGATGTCGTTACATGTTTCCACTTATTGCAATAAAAATTTGTTTTTATCTTTTGATAGACTGAAGCGATTGCGATGAAACAAAGACTAATCACTGCTCCGAGTTCTACACTATATTTGAGTATAAATATGAACCATATTGGTTTGGTACTTTTTACGTTGAGCCTGTTCAAAATCTGTCACATCCAAACAGACAAAAATTCCAAAAATTGAAGAAATGGCATCTGTTGGTTATCCTATAACAGCCCAACTATTTTTTATTTTTTTATTTTCAATGTACAGAAACGCCTCGTCTACAGATTTATTATATGTATAGATTTTATAATTTTTTGCAGGCATATCAGACCCTGAAGATGCTCTTTTGGTGGCCAATACCTGTTTGGAGAAACATTTTGCGTATAGATTTTTAAAATATTTGCTGGGTGAAGGACTAATTTCAGGATCTGGTTAGTACATAACTCCTATTCCTGCTCTTGAGCGATGTTACTTGGGGTTGGTGCAACAATGTTGAAGGGGAAGATTGGAAAAAGAAAATGTTGCAATTTTATTTCTCTTTATTACGTCAATGTTAAAATCTCCTGCAAGAATAATGTTTTATTTGTCCCAGAACTAAGCCTTTTGAGTATGTTGTCCAATTTTTCATAAAATAATACATAATTATGTTTAGGCACCCTGTATATAGAAATAATAATAATGTTATAAGATATAAGTTCGACAGCGCAAAAACGTTAACATTCCTCATACAATCTATCCAACTTTTCTTTAGCCTTTCTCTCCCTCTCCATCCATAAACCTTTCAGCATTGCATTGTGTTTATGCATTATAGTCTGATTAAATGAAGTTAGATTTATATTTTATTTATCAATCGCATACATTTCATCTAATCATATTATTATGTTATGATGATACGAAATGCATGTTGCCAAGACAACCGATTTCCTTTTAAATTTTCTCATCAATTCCAAACTTTCTTTTAAAAGGGGTTAGTTTTTAAAAACCTGTCAAAGTTAAGAGTGTGGTACAGACCATATAGGTACCATACAGTTAGGTCGAGTAGGTATTGATGTTTCGTATGTGACAATTGGTAATTTTTTTGCGATTACGACATTGTTGGTCCCATTGAGAAAGTTGTTGAGTTTGATGGTCTTTATGGTCTATATCATAATTATGGAGCTGTACAACGAGCAGTAACCCACGCATTTAAAGACACGCGTTTACGTGCAGCGAGTGCAACTGCCTTGATACTTGCTCGACCCAGCCTGCCCAGCTGACCCTGTAGCTTTACGAGTAAATTCGTCCCTAAGTAATCATGATCCGATCCAGCTTTTGCTGTGCCCAGTGACACCCTAAGCCGAGGTCCATACCCCACAGGGGGTGCCCTTAGCATGTAGTCACTTAGTTTATAAGTGTTATGTCCTTCCTGGAGGCCTTAATTTATTAAGGCACCCACAAGACAGCAGCCGATAACTTCCTGATGGCCATTCCAATCCCAAAAAAAAAAAAAACGTTTGCGGTCGGAGGACCACCGTCAGGAAAGAAGATCTTTACGCGATACTTGCTCGCTAGAGAAAGTGTGAATTTAATACGCGTTTTAAATACAGAGTACCTATGAGTTTTAGAAGCTCTCATAAAGTTATCGCCATCTTGGATATTCATTTTCACTTCACTATTGGCCTCAGCACAATTGCATTAGCCAGCATAGCTAGTAGCTAGAAACTTATCTGTTTTTGACTCCTATTTTAGAGAGTATTCTATTCTTACTATAATTTGGGTGGCAAATATAGTGTTTTTTTTCAAATGATTTTAAATGGCATCTGCTTAACATCTTTTGAAAAAAAATCATGATACGTCATCATCATCAAAGACGTCGAATTCTGTTATATAATTACGTTATTTTCTTTAAATCCAGGAGGCCATTGGTATCGTCACCGTCAAGTGCTAAAATCAAGTTTCGGTGTGCCAATAATAAATGGGTACATAGAAGTTTTTAACAGTCAATCAAGAGCATTGCTGAGCGATATTGACCCAAACGTTGGAAAAGGAAAATTTATTCCTTCACCATACTTGAGACAATTTGCCCTGGAAATATCTTACAGTGAGTATGGTAGATGAATAGACGAACAAACTGTTTGGTATACAGGCAAAAACCACCCAAAAAAAATTATTTGCAGCACAAAAACTATTCAATATAAAATAATTATATTAAAAAATCAAAGAACATTTTGTAAAGAATCTTGAACATTCATAAAAAAATACACTGACAAATTCAAATAATGATAAAAAGTTTATTACTAAAATAAAATTGAATTTAATATGATTTTGAGGAATACTATTGGCATTGCAAATCAAATCAAATCAAAAATGTTTATTTGTTAGAATATGGTACAGGCCAGCACATCAAGCTACTACAATCTGTCAAATTTCTTTAATATACAGTGTGAGTCTTCATAATGTGCACATAACGAAATGAGGGAAACTAAGCTTAATTTTATCGACGGAAAAAAAAAAAAATAGCATTATTAAAATTCTTGTTCGCTGCTGTGACCCCTGTGTAAACAGTCGCCCTCAATTGAGAATTATGGTTTTTTTTTAACAAAAATCTGATATTTTTTCATAAATAATTTTTACAATAATTGTAAAATTACTCAATAAAAGCCCCGATTACCTACCCTTTTTTATTACTTTAAATTATTCTCCATCGTATCAGATTTCTAAACGTAAAAATACCATGTTTATAACTCAATCACAACATTTCCTATCAACTGTTAAAGAAAGGCCTTTTAATCACCATACTTTAGCAGGTAAAGATCCTTTTAAATATTTTTTTATTTTTTCAAATATTTTTTCCGTCGATAAAATTAAACTATGTTTCCCTCATTTCATTATGTGCACATTATGAAGACTCACACTGTATTTTCAACTTTACCGGTAAAGCGTAAGGTTCAAAGTTGATTGGGATTTGATAGTTTCGGGTAGCTTGATGTGCTGGCGTCTATACAATAGATATTACAATATTGGTTTCAGCATATCCTGCCTTATTATGGCGTACAATTAATATTTCTATATAAAAAAAAACAAAACTATTAATAATTATGAAAATAAAATATGAATTTATAATAGTTAATTAAATAATAAAAATTGAAATTGTATTGTAGTAATAATGAAATATGTAATTGCTGCATGTGGTAGAGTAAAGGCTATCTTTATTTTATTATTTATTAACGACTTGTCCTTTAAATATTGTTGAACACTGTAATAATTATTTTATAATAACAGTCTGGACAACGGCAATGGCAAATCTTGAGTATTATTTGGCAAATAATAATTGCCATGCAGTGTTTCTTTTAAATAGCTTTAATTTTATTTGGGGTAATTTCAGTTTGTCTTGGTTTCGTGTTCTACTATTTATTTTTTAACTGCATTTTTCGAATGTATATTTTTTTTTTTACAAAAATGCATACTTATAGAAAGAGCGTTTTAAGAAGAACCTTTGCTGCCGGAGCGATTTTTGCCAATCTACAAATCTTTTCATTTCATTTCAATTCATAACTTTGCAAGACGATAAATGATTTGTAATATTGTAATTTTAGCGACTACGTTTGGAAAGGTTGCAGATAAGAATTTATGTACAAAATATATGAAAGCAGTCGATGCAATATTGTACCGTTGTGTGCAAAGATTCCAGAAGTTTTGGCTGCATAATGATTTTATATACAAGCTGTTAGGAGAATCAAAACAAGATGCGGAACTGGCGACTATTGTCAATGAAATATCAGATGAGGTAGTAGTTTACAGAGTATAATTATTATTATTGATAGGTCAAATTTATATTAACAACGACTAAATAATAATTACGCTTTTAATAAATACAGCAGATCAATATTATATATCAGAACATGTTATATGTCCAAACTTTTGAGACTGAAAGTGTCTTTTTTTTCAGATAATACAAACGAAGAGATCATTTTTAAATGGAACAAATAAACGTCCCTTATCTACATGTAAGTATTAATTATTGTTGTTGTTGAAGAACATTCAACATTCATTGCTCAATATTGCAGTTAACAGCCAAAATTATTGAACAAGTAGAGACGTTGTTTGTTTTTTGTCTGGAATTTCTCTGTACCACCCTGTAGTCTGGATTTATGCCTGGCAATAGGCTGGCCCCCTATTACACTAGATAAATAAAATGAATAAATCAACAATTAAAGTTAAAACCAAAGTGGAATATAGTTAAAGAACGAACAAACAACAAAAACAAAATCGATAAAAAAAAATATAACATTACAAACGACAAACCTGGGACAAGGGACTCAAACAAAACTGGCGAAATGTGGTTGTACTATAAGAACACGCCTGCTTAACTCTTCGGGGAGAACACAGGCATGATGATAATTATGTGTGTGTTTACAGATGTGTCATACCAGCCGCTCTTAGACCAGATGTTAGAACAGCACACTAGAAATTCCTTCACTGACCAGGAGATCACAGAAGAACTACATACCGCTATAGCGGCTGCTTTCGAAAGTACATCACATTTGTTAGATACTGTTTTGGTTATGATTGGATCATTCCCAGAAGTTCAACAGAAGATGTATAAAGAGTAGGTTGCATTTTTATCTTAAGGAAAGGATATTCAGGGGTAAAAGCTTGGACCTATTTAAATAAAACCGACAGACGATAGGTGACAATCCGATAATTTTTTGTTTCTTTTATTCATTTTTGTCTTTATTAAATGGTATCTCTCTTAAAATTGATTTGATAATAGCTGTTGCTAGCGACTGCGTGTATATTGTATTTCATAATTTTTAATAATAATATCTAGTTCTTCTCAAGGTTCCAGGCTACCTACAGTGGCCCTCAAAAGTTAGTTGACATTTTTCCACTTCAGCTCTGAAACACCACATTACGACCTAAAATTCTAGTTCCAAATGTTTGCACTGAACACTAACGTTTTTATTGACTAACTCAACCTATGACATAAAATAAAAAATAATTAAGTAATCCCTCAGGGTAACCTGTTTTTTTTTTTAAATCATTATGTGACATTACAGCTTAAGTGGAAAAACGACAAGGTCGCGAGCATGGGGTACGAACTCGCGTTCTGGGACCTAAAAACACCTTCATAAAGGTTACATAATTCTAAGTGTTACATATTGAATTGATAACAGAATCAAATATGTAACCCTAACACTTTTATAAGTGTAACAGTAATATATCTGTAACCGATATAAAAGTGTTAACAGTTTTAATAAGTGTATCCCGACTGGAATGAGGCTATTTTCCATCGATCGCCGCGTCTGTCTGTCCGAAGCGCGTTTTTGCGGTACCATGCAATTATGCCTACAAATGCACACAATATTAACACACACTTTGTTACACAAATAATATAAACACATATAACACCATTAAAAAAGGTTACACTTTGATTCTGTAACATTTTTGTATCTGTTACATTAAGAAGTATTTTTCATATAAAACAGTAAAAAAAAATTACGGATACAGTTTCAGTCCCTGCCGGCTATCGGTTCAGTGGTTTATGCGTGAGAAGGGAACAGATAGACAGACAGAGCTACTTGATTTTTGATTTGATTGAATGATTTATTTAATTTCCTTTAGAGTTTCTTAACACTAATACATTGCCCCACAAAACTGCTTACGCAGTTTAACTGTGAGATCAATACATCTATAACCTACTTATTACCTACGCTTACATTGACTCTAATAAATATTGTTTAAGTTTACGTGCGAATTTTACTTTGTTATCTTCTTGTCTTCATAATTTCAGCCGAAAGACGTCCACTGCTGGACATAGGCCTTCTTGTCTAACGCATCTATAATATTAGTCTTAGGGATCTAGTGATTGTTTTGTCATTTTCAGAATAATGCAAGTTTTAGGTACAGATGGAGACGTCGCTAAGGAAGATTTAATGAAGTTAGTGTATATAGATGCAGTGATAAAGGAGAGCTTGCGATTTATAGTGACGGTACCAGCTATATTGAGATATATAGACAGAGATGTAAAGCTAAGTAAGTTGGTAGATTTACTTTATACTTATTAAATGTAACATTTGTAAGCCTACTAAAATTTTAACATTATCTAGAATCAAATTCCAACCTACCAACGAGACCTTGAACAAAAATCGTACTTCTTAAGTAATTGCTGCGCCGCGTGGTTTCGCCCGCATAAGTCTCGATTCTGTGGGAATATCGGGATGAAAAGAAAATCCTAATCCAGATCATGGTCTACCCGTGTGCCAAATTTTATCCAAATCCGTTCAGCCGTTTGATACAAAAAATTAAATCTTTTCTCATCAAAATATTAGTTTAAGACTAATCCTAATAAGTTATTTATTAACTCATCATCACTATCATTACAGGAATTTCCTAATTCAATAGTGTGGCCATAATTACAGTTGTTCACCACTATAATATAATAAATAGAGTCCTTTCAAGCGTGCGCGGCCCCTTGTGGCTAAATAATAAATACGCATGGGTCGATCGGTCAGGTTAAGCTACGCTTGCCGCGGTTGGTCCGTGGATGGGTGACCTTTACAAGCTGTCTTATCAAGGGTACCGTATTACCCAGTAACTGGGTTGTGGGGTTGTGGAGGTCAGACAGGCAGTCGGTCCATGTAAAATACTGGCATTCAGCTGCATCCTATAGACTGAAAGTCGACCCCAACATAGTTGGAAAAAGGCTAGGCAGATGATGATGACAGTCCTTTCTCAGTTATTTTACCTCTGACTTTGCATCAGTGTCCAAATCAGTGATCTATATTATTCTCATTCTAATAAAGTTTCAGTTGGGTTCCTGCTGCCAAAGTTTCAGTTGGGTTCCTGCTGCCAAAGCTAAAATAGCAGTGAACGGAGTTTATGCTAGATTTATATCAGCCTTAACTTTTTTCAGAGAATTACACGTTGCGTGCTGGTAGTCAGTGCGTCTTGCTACTATGTGCTTTGAATCGTCATCCATCTTGGGGGCCTGATGCCGACCAGTTCAGACCAGAAAGATGGCTGGATTCCGCCACATTGCCGACCAACAAAAATACCGACGCTTCTTTTAGTTTTGGCAAGCGATCTTGTCTCGGTAGGTACCTATTTAGAATGTATTTTATCTGTCTTACAGTTTGACAGTTTAGGAGCAGTGGTGGCCCAGTGGAAACGACCGCAACTTACAATTAGTTGTAGGCCGTAAGTTCGAACCCAAGCAGGCACTTTACTTTTTGTAAATTAGTTCATCACCACTGCTTTCGAAATGGTGAAGGAAAACATCGTGAGGAATCCGGCAGGTCCCTGCAATACGGCATGGTAGATGTCACATGTTTCTAGGACACGCCAGTTTCCTCAAGATGTTTTCCTCTCAATTTTGAAGCAGTCGTAATGAAATAATTTCCACAAAAAAGTAATTTAAAAAAATTAAACCGACTTCAAAAAGAAATCAACTCAAAATTATGAAATAACTTTAATTTCGGAAGTCGGTGTCTTGGGATCTGTATTTCTATTTTATTAGTTTTAGTTTTTTGCCACCGACTTCCGAAATTAAAGTTATTTCATAATTTTGAGTTGATTTCTTTTTGAAGTCGGTTTTATTTTTTTAAATTACTTTTTATTTGGTAATTTTTAGTTGTTGCACTAGAATTTGACCAAGGTTTTGAGATGTTTTCCCTTTGACACTACACCCATAGCTCGTATAAATAAGCCAGGCCGTCACACTTTCACGTCTTAGTCCATATCTTGAAAATTACTGAATCGATTTTGATGAAACTTGCACTGTTCCCTAAGTTGAAGTAAATGTAAGCCAATAAAAAAAGAATGGTCACGATCCGATTAATAGTTACGGAGATATGCGTGGACAAACATACATACATACATACGTCTATAAAATTTTGTATATTTGTTTGGAAGCCCTAATAGATTGTCATATGTGAATATAATGCAATTCCAATAATATTACATACATACGTATCGAATTGATAACCTCCTTTTTTTTGAAGTCGGTAAAAAGTAAAGTATCTGGCTCGGTTCGACAGGGTGATTATGCTATAAATAATAGTTGCACAAACTATAACCTTGAGGTCAAGGTCACCTTTGCCCATTATACAGGGCCCAGAGGGTGTTCCATGTCCCATAATCAAGTTGGTGTTAATAATCTTTTTAACAGTTTAAATTTTATTGACACAGGTAAAACATACGCGATGACATCAGTGAAAATCGCGGTAGCGCACATGGTACGCAAATACTTCATTACTGCAGATCACACCAAGATGCAATTCAAACTAGACGTCACACTACACGCAGTGTCCGGTCACGAGATTATCTTAAAACGAAGAAGTTAAAAAACTGTAATCTTAGAACACAAATTATATACTTACTTACTTGAGCTCAATAATTTATCGAAGAATTTATCACATCGTATACTGCACCGGATGACGTCATGACGTCAACACCGGCTGTCGCTGAAAATCAGCGCTGGGACTCTGTTTCGCATAGAGTCGCAGCATTAAAAAAAAAAAGGGAATGGTGGTGGTATGGTGGTAATGCATTAAATGGTTTATTATTATTATATTTCGCTTTATTAACTAAATACATATATATTATATTTTTTAATATTAGAATATAGAAAATATAAAGACATTTAAAAATATAAAAATAGTAGCCCACCGGCATCGGGAACAGGGTCCAAGCTACCGGCGGTTAGGGCTCCAGAGAGAGTAACCTCCTAACAATGCGGGCCGTATCCAGAAGTACCGCTTTCTGAATCAAGCCCTTGATCCAGCTGCCTAACGAGAGCCTCCTCAGGTGTTGGTCGAGGCTCTTGGCTATTAAGGGCCTATACTACCTCAGCTAAAATTCACTCTTTATCTCGCTCGCACGATACTGCTCGCGGACTGTGTGAAAGCGAGACAGAGTGCGGTGCTGGGCGGGAGGCAGCGCCAATAGTTTAGGTATTTGCTTTTTACGGTGAAAATAAAGGTAATTCCAAAAAACTAACTAACATAAGACCTGCTTTATAGTTAGTTCAGTTAGTATGCAAAGTTTCATGATCTAATTTCAAGTATTTTTTTAATACCAGCGGTTTATTGTTCGGTTTGGAGGTAAATTTGGATTTTTTTTCTATCGAGAAAATTTTATGGAATCGTGTTTTCGTCTAACATAAGACCTTACATTAATCCTCAACTTTAGCATATATTTATTTCAAAATTAATGCTGCAGTATTTTCGACATAACGGAGGATCATGCTAAGCCATTTGAGGTAGTATAGGCTCTTAATCCATTAGCTGTCACGACTATCGGCACAATTATTGCTGAGATTGAATAATATATATATCGACGGTGCGACATTTTGGTCAAAAATGAGTTATATATGCCATCCTACGTAAAATTTTCCGCTCTTTCGAATGCGCTTACTTCCATGACACTACGATGACTTTTTGGCGTTTATGCCCAAAAAAGCAAAAATCATTTTCACGTAAGTTTTTCTAAAATTTAAAACTTTGAATGGCTCTCCTGAACATTTCATTTTTTGTCACTTATACCCTATTCTTCTTAACCGTCGATATAATTATATATTGTATTAAACCAATTAGTAAGTATTATGTTTGCCGCAAATAAAATTTGTCTTTTTCTTCCATTTTTCTCTACTAGTCTTCATCTCGGTAGTCGCCCCCTTTCTAGCTATATCATGTCCAAGAATAAAATGTATCTAAGTATTTAATTATTAATATTTCTCATTTTACGAAATTGTATTTTAACGTAGTTGGTCAAATTGTATGGATACGTAGTTGTTCATATTCTTGTTTCACATCATGTAAATTAGCAAGATATGTACCGGTAAAATGGGGTTACATTGATTAATTTTGAAATAAAACTGACTGTAACTTCTTCAGTTATTTATAAAAAAATACAAAAAAAATACTGTAATGGCGACTCATGGTTTTTTATTGATAAAATTATTTATTTAATTTTTACGCCCTGTAGGTTCCGAGAAAAAAAACATTAAGTGGCTTATCTTCTATAAACTTGATATGGGGTCGCTTTGATTGCCCCCGTTTTTTGTATGTAATAAGAAAGTAGCCCCTAACAGGAAATCATCATCATCTGCCTAGCCTTTTCCCAACCATGTTGGGGTCGGCTTCCAGTCTAACCGGATGCAGCTGAATACCAGTATTTTACATGGAGCGACTGCCTATCTTTCCCCTAACAGGAAATAGAAACAAAAATTAAAAAAATTGTTCACTCATTAGTTTTTGAATTAAAACACTCCATCAGTAATCATCAAAGACACCCCGCTATTCAAATGTCACCCCATTTTACGGTACCTAATGTAACGTTAAATTTTATTTTTTTTGCAAATACATGTCTCGATTTTGATTCTGTTTATGTTATTTCTCTAACCTGTCCTCCTTACGAATAACTACACACTTCAATATTTTAATTCGTTCATAGATCTGCAAAATATACAAAAATAATATACATAAGAAACGTTGTTGCGCCTCCCATGCACGAGGTCGTGTGTTTAAATCCGAGTTGTCCTTCCGGAACTTAAATGTCTGGGTTAGGCAAGTGGTTGATCCAAGTTATTTGCCTAGCTGTCTGATTAAATGGCTGAATATCATTCAGGCCGCTAGTTTAACGGCGCTGTTTAGTTAAAAAGCTAGGCAATTCACTGAAAGGATTATAATTTTACATCTTTTTTTGTGTTTCACTTCAATGAGTGACATCTCTTATATGCACAAAAACTAAATAAATTTCTCAGGTAATAATATTAATTGGGGCTAAAAAACACACACACGCACAACACAGGCGCTAAAAATGTGTGTATTTTGTTCATACAAAATCATGTGCTATTGGAGCCAAGGAATATCGGATACCAAGCACAGCTACAATACAACATAATACTATCCTGCTATATCAATGTCAACAGAGAGCGACATAATATACAGATCTCTCCTCCACGTCGGCTACTAAAAACAAGCCCATTTTAAATGAAATAAGAATTGGAAGCAGGACCCATTTGAATTTGAAAATATAATAAAAATGCCACGGATCCCGCTTGCTTCCAACTTTAATTTAATTTTTTATTTTGATATACCCAGTGTCACTTTCACAATTAAGACGAATCTAACGGCACCTCTCAAGCAGAAATCGATCAAGTCGTTTAGGCTACAGATCGTGCCAAAGAAATGTACATACATAGATAAGTACATCCCACCAAAAACATTCTGTAAAAAACTAGCCAAGTCTCAATGGAGCTGCCTGTTTATCTCTAAAAAGTAATGAAATCTAGACAAAGTCGTACCAAGTGTAAGGTTCCTTACTGCGATTTCTTTATTATTATAGTTAATGTTGTGTGACTTGGCCGTTGAACATTCTTTATACGTTAGTGTACAAGTCAATTTTGTTTACACGTAATTTTATATCTGTTGTAACTACCTATGTTTGTTAAGCGAGATAATAGCCCATACCGGTATTGGTAATTGGACGCTAGTGTCTCATTTTAGGCTGTTGTTGATTGGTCAACACATGCATTCAGTATCGACAATGCTGACTTCTGCTCTCTTCTTTTTGGAGCGTCAAATCGACCACCGATCTAACATAAAATAGACGTACAGACGGACTTCTAATCAATGATTATAAGTCCGTCTGTACTGGAAATAATTTTTGATACTGTTTGTTTCAGGCTCGCTTAAACATAAGTATTATTGAAATACGCAGCTTTATCAAGCCTACAATTGACTAGTTATTAAATCAACGATTTCCAAGTGGCAATTTTCCATCGTCAATGGGTAGCGGTTATGGCGACAGATTGGTGCAATGGTGTCATGGAGCACCTGGGTTTGTACCCTTGTGTACCCTTCAACGGCCAAGTCACACAACATTAACTATAATAATAAAGAAATCGCAGTAAGGAACCTTACACTTGGTACGACTTTGTCTAGATTTCATTACTTTTTAGAGATAAACAGGCAGCTCCATTGAGACTTGGCTAGTTTTTTACAGAATGTTTTTGGTGGGATTTCACTTCTTTTTGTAGAAACGTATACGTACGGACGTATTCTTTTTGTATTGCATTATATTTTGACCAAATTTTGAGCGAAATTAATATTTTAGTGTAAGGAGGATGGGCGTTTTGGTACCCGAAAACTAATTACATCCAAACAAAATAATTTATATACAGATTGAAAGGCCTAATTATGTAGAACAATAGTTGATATGGGGGATAGTCCCAGTTCGCTGTCCGTTCAGAGATATACAACCTTTAACACTATACATTTATGTTAGGTTTAGGTTAGGTTAGGGCGTTTTGGTACCGGAAAACTAATTACATCCAATCAAAATAATTTATATACAGATTGAAAGGTCTAATTATGTAGAACAATAGTTGTTATGGAGGATAGTCCCAGTTCGCTGTCCGTTCAGAGATATACAACCTTTAACACTATACATTTATGTTAGGTTAGGTTATGGCGTTTTGGTACCCGAAAACTAATTACATCTAAACAAAATAATTTTTATACAGATTGAAAGGTCTAATTATGTAGAACAATAGTTGTTAGGGGGATAGTCCCAGTTCGCTGTCCGTTCAGAGATATACAACCTTTAACACTATAAATTTAAGTTAGGTTTAGGTTAGGTTAGGTTAGGGCGTTTTGGTACCGGAAAACTAATTACATCCAATCAAAATAATTTATATACAGATTGAAAGGTCTAACTAAGTAGAACAATAGTTCTTAAGGAGGATAGTCGCAGTTCGCTGTCCGTTCAGAGATATACAACCTTTAACATTATGTAGGTTAGGTTAAGGTTAGGTTATAGGTTAGGGCGTTGTGGAAGGATTTTACGTTCCCGCGTCCCCAAGCGTAGTGTAAATGGAAAAACGGGGTAAAAAAAAGGTAGATAAAATTCAGTCACGTCACGATAAAGCAAGAGTCTATTATTGTTACTTATGACCTAACCTAACGATAACCTAACCTAACCTTTAAAGGTTGTATATCTCTGAACGGACAGCGAACTGAGACTATCCCCCCTAACGACTATTGCTCTATCTAATTAGACCTTTAAAACTGTATATAATTTATTTTGTTTGGTTGCCATGTTTTTCGGGTACCAGCTTCCATACATTTTTGCCCATCCTCCTTTGTTTATTTAATTTGTGTAATGTTCGACATCAAATGAAGCGGCCCACCAAGTTAAATATTTTTTGTAAAGGCGGTATGTCGATCTCTAATAGTTTGGTTGGGCTCTTGTGTTTTCTAATCAGGGTCACCCACCAGGTACTTCAGATCTTCGATTATCCTAATTTTTATAGTTTTCCCTTTATGTGGCCATTAAACCCTAACTCTGTACCAAATTTCAGCACTCTGAGTTTATGGGAAGTACTAGTTCTATTTTGATGATGAGTGAGTGAGTGTCTAAAATGCGAAACTTTGCTTTCGCTTAACTTCGGAACTAAATAACCTACAGACTTGAAGTTTTGGATTATAAGTATGTGATTATTGCTTACTGGATGACGAAAGTTTCTGCGTTCTGGTCTTATCCAGAGGTTCTCAAATAGGGGCCTGAAAATGCGGCGAAATGGTTCCTGTAAAGGATGGTACGGCAGTGTTTGCTTCGCGCTCGACTTGGCGGGGGCACTGCCGTGCCCCCCGATTTTATTATTTATTACAAGGAGTCCCTATATCAATTTTCAGAACTCTAGCATCAAAATTTGCGGAAGTCTCGTACAAACTTCCATCCCCTAGTTCAAGGGGTTGGAGGGTAAAAGTTCCAAGTTTTAGAATTGTTTTGTTGTTTGTGTACTATTACTAGCTTACATACCAAACAGCTTTCTAGGACTTCAGGAAGAACCTTAGAATATTGATGCTTATGAAATAAAAAAATATTTTTTTGGGGGGTTGGGGGGTTATTTACTGAAAATCCTGAAATACGTATTTTATTATTTATAACAAGGAGTCCCTATATCAATTTTCAGAACTCTAGCATCAAAATCTGTGGTAGTCTCGTACAAACTTCCATCCCCTATTTTAAGGGGTTGGAGGGTAAAAGTTCCAAGTTTTAGAGTTGTTTTGTTGTTTGTGTACTATTACTAGCGTACATACCAAATTTCAGCTTTCTAGGACTTCAGGAAGAACCTTAGAATATTGATGCTTATGAAATAAAAAAATATTTTTTTGGGGGGTTGGGGGGTTATTTACTGATAATCCTGAAATACGTATTTTATTATTTATAACAAGGAGTCCCAATATCAATTTTCAGAACTCTAGCATCAAAATCTGCGGAAGTCTCGTACAAACTTTCATCCCCTATTTTAAGGGGTTGGAGGGTAAAAGTTCCAAGTTTTAGAGTTTTTTTGTTGTTTGTGTACGATTACTAGCTTACATACCAAATTTCAGCTTTCTAGGACTTCAGGAAGACCCTTAGAATATTGATGATCATCAGTGAGTAAGTGAGTCAGTGAGTAAGTGAGTCAGTGACGAAATCGGGGTATTTTAGATATCAATAAAATCTAAAGTATAAGAGCTATGCAATTGAAACTTTATAGGTTTAATAAGTCAACCACTGATATCATATCTCGAAAATTTTATTTATCTGGTATAATCCAAACCCAAGTTATGAAGGTTCAAAAATACGACGAAGTGCTTCGAGAAAAGGTAGGTAGTGCCCTTGCGCTTCGCTTGGCTCGTCTTGGCGGGGGCACTCCCGTGCCCCCAGATACCTACATACATGACAACCCTTCTGGCGCAGTCGGGTAAAAATAATGGGTAGTGAACGGTGAACTCACGACCTGCGGGGTAATTGCGTAACACACTGTCAGTGTCAATGGATTTCATTTTGACAGTTCAACAACATTCATTGCGTTATTTACGTAGTTGAGCAGACACATTTTTCGAACATATGAAGCAATGGATTAGCAATATCCTTTAAAATGCTTCAGATTGAAATTGATAGTGTGTTACGCAATATAAAAAGCGATAATGTTAAGATATTGTTTTACAAGTAAAAGAGAACGGTACAAAAATTATTATAATATATTTAATAAAAAATATAAATACAATTATCTACAATAATCATTACAAAAATTCCGGTATTTTTAATTTTTCAATGAATTGAGCAATTTTTATTTTAGTTAAATAAATAAATACTAATGTCCTAGTGACTTGGTGGTACTAAAACTAAAGAAATAAATTAATTGATTCAAACCGACTAACTTCGAGTGATTCATAGAGAGAAAGTTCAAATATTTTAGACTAAAATATTTTATTTTGTCCATCATCATTGTGACGATGGAGAATTTATTATAATTATTATTTTGCTAGCTTCCTTCTTTTTTTTGCTATTGAATAAAAAAAAACATCCCAAGTTCCGTTTTATCAAATGAATCATTGTTTCTTTTGATCCATTTAAGATTGTGCATTATATTATTCAGTGCCTGTAAATATGATGTTTTTGTGACAAAGACATTGTTGTCAAGATTACGGCCATAAAACGCTAAAACGTACCTTATGAAATTAAAAATATAATCGATATTCCCATATGAATCGAATCAAAGTCAGTCTTCAGTTAACAAATACTTAAAAATTAAGAATAAATAACGTGTTGCTACTAAAACTATGTTTTGGACGTAGCTGTCATAACTAAACCTCTTAGTAAATGCAAAATGTAGGAAATTACTAACAATAAAAACTTCTGTAGTAACTTAACAATAGGTATAGCCGACCTCGTAGTTGCTTGACCACTTTTGACGATAATCCCCAGAAAATTAAAACTTCACTGTGATTTATAAGTGTCCGTGGAGTTTCTTTCCCGTTCTTCTCCATAGGTACGTCCTACGCTTTAGAATAGGCAAACTATCTTGATCTTTCTGACTGACCGACCCCTTGACCATTCAAAAGTGCCTGTAATTTTTTTTTATTAATGCTTTGAGTTTTAGTTTGACTAAGGTTGAAAGTATTGAACTGTCACATAGACAAATAGACCTTGTCGTTTTATGACGTGCTAGTGACATTTAACCTTAGTGTGGTAAAGCAATTACGAGGTCGAATATACAAAAAAATGCTACGAAGAATCCGAATGGATTTCGTCAAAGTTCGGTATTAGCTGTCTTTTTCTAAATAGAAGTGTAAGAGAAGGACAGCTAATGCCAATCGGACAATATTACAGAACTTTCGTTGTTCTTCGTAGGCTCAATTTATTGACCATAAAAATACGTATTATGTATACTAATAGTATTACTAAGGTAGAAAACATGGCTCTTTTACACATAATTACAATAATTTAGATTTACACCTCTGTTTTACCCTTCGAGTAGTATAAGCGTGATGTTATTTATGATGATGTAAAGACGCTAGCACATCACGCTACTACAATCTGTCATATTTCTTTAATAGATTTTCAACTTTATCGCTAAAGCTGATCGGTTATCTTTATCGGTTCGAAGTTGATTTTGAAAATTTGACAGTTTCGGGTAGCTTGATGTGCTGACTTCTGTACTTATTATGTGAGTTCATATCCAAATATTCTGATCGATAACATAAAAGTTCAGATAAAATTTTGTAAAGCATTGGATCTAGCCTGAAAAAGATAATTTAACAAGTTTATTTTGTGTGTATTTGTTTTTAAATAAATAATCTTAATGTATTTTCAAGAGTTAAGTAACTTAATTTAGACTCAACAGATTTGTCGTTATTTTTAAGGTTCTAAAATAAATAACTATTACATATTTAAGTCAACCGTTTTTATAACAAATGAAATTAATAGTATCAATTGAAAATGTTGACTATTATTATTGTGATAACATAACATAACAAAACTGCCAAATTGTGGATATGAAAACTTGTGAAATGTTACATGAAAATTATGTCATTGAAACAATTTTTACATTAATCTATTCCACTTAGCTCAGTATTTGCAAAAACTGAAATGCATTATGTATAATTTGCAAAACTTGAAATGCCTATTTTTTTTGCAAAACTTGAAATGCATGAATGAGTTGCAATGTGTTAAATCTATGTAACAGGTTTCATTTTCTATTCCTATTGAAATCTATATCGCAGTTCGGGTATGCTGTTATACAGTCTTTCTGCTCTTGACCTTCGCGAGCCGCCTGGACGTATCTGTAATAGTGTATAGCCATTGTGCTGTCGGCTGCTGGGACGAGTTCGTTGGAATCTCTGAAAAAGAAAAAAGTTACAATGTTATTACATACTGCCAGTCTTTTTACACATGCAGTCTGTGGGTCAGGTATACGCTGAGGGCATACAGCGCCCTACGTGTCCAGTATAATAATGTATTCAAGATGCTGTTGGGTCTACCATCACGCTTTTGTAGCGCTTCCGGAATGTTCACCGAGGCCAGTTCGCTTCTATTCTCGGTAGAATACGTGCTAGCTCCCACAGCATTCTGAGTGTATCGTGTGATAGGTGGGACAGGCCCATGCTGGCGCACTGGATACGGCTGCACGCGTAGGTGTCAGTCGTTTCAATTTTGTGTTTTTACTAACATTAGGTTAAGACTTTTACTAACAACATATTATGGATTATATTCTGAAATAAATTTATTATCGGGGGGCACGGCAGTGCCCCCGCCAAGTCGAGCGCGAAGCAAACACTGCCGTACCATCCTTTACAGGAACCATTTCGCCGCATTTTCAGGCCCCTATTTGAGAACCTCTGGATAAGACCAGAACGCAGAAACTTTCGTCATCCAGTAAGCTATAATCACATACTTATAATCCAAAACTTCAAGTCTGTAGGTTATTTAGTTCCGAAGTTAAGCGAAAGCAAAGTTTCGCATTTTAGACACTCACTCACTCATCATCAAAATAGAACTAGTACTTCCCATAAACTCAGAGTGCTGAAATTTGGTACAGAGTTAGGGTTTAATGGCCACATAAAGGGAAAACTATAAAAATTAGGATAATCGAAGATCTGAAGTACCTGGTGGGTGACCCTGATTAGAAAACACAAGAGCCCAACCAAACTATTAGAGATCGACATACCGCCTTTACAAAAAATATTTAACTTGGTGGGCCGCTTCATTTGATGTCGAACATTACACAAATTAAATAAACAAAGGAGGATGGGCAAAAATGTATGGAAGCTGGTACCCGAAAAACATGGCAACCAAACAAAATAAATTATATACAGTTTTAAAGGTCTAATTAGATAGAGCAATAGTCGTTAGGGGGGATAGTCTCAGTTCGCTGTCCGTTCAGAGATATACAACCTTTAAAGGTTAGGTTAGGTTATCGTTAGGTTAGGTCATAAGTAACAATAATAGACTCTTGCTTTATCGTGACGTGACTGAATTTTATCTACCTTTTTTTTACCCCGTTTTTCCATTTACACTACGCTTGGGGACGCGGGAACGTAAAATCCTTCCACAACGCCCTAACCTATAACCTAACCTTAACCTAACCTACATAATGTTAAAGGTTGTATATCTCTGAACGGACAGCGAACTGCGACTATCCTCCTTAAGAACTATTGTTCTACTAAGTTAGACATTTCAATCTGTATATAAATTATTTTGATTGGATGTAATTAGTTTTCCGGTACCAAAACGCCCTAACCTAACCTAACCTAAACCTAACTTAAATTTATAGTGTTAAAGGTTGTATATCTCTGAACGGACAGCGAACTGGGACTATCCCCCTAACAACTATTGTTCTACATAATTAGACCTTTCAATCTGTATAAAAATTATTTTGTTTAGATGTAATTAGTTTTCGGGTACCAAAACGCCATAACCTAACCTAACATAAATGTATAGTGTTAAAGGTTGTATATCTCTGAACGGACAGCGAACTGGGACTATCCTCCATAACAACTATTGTTCTACATAATTAGACCTTTCAATCTGTATATAAATTATTTTGATTGGATGTAATTAGTTTTCCGGTACCAAAACGCCCTAACCTAACCTAAACCTAACATAAATGTATAGTGTTAAAGGTTGTATATCTCTGAACGGACAGCGAACTGGGACTATCCCCCATATCAACTATTGTTCTACATAATTAGGCCTTTCAATCTGTATATAAATTATTTTGTTTGGATGTAATTAGTTTTCGGGTACCAAAACGCCCATCCTCCTTACACTAAAATATTAATTTCGCTCAAAATTTGGTCAAAATATAATGCAATACAAAAAGAATACGTCCGTACGTATACGTTTCTACAAAAAGAAGTGAAATCCCACCAAAAACATTCTGTAAAAAACTAGCCAAGTCTCAATGGAGCTGCCTGTTTATCTCTAAAAAGTAATGAAATCTAGACAAAGTCGTACCAAGTGTAAGGTTCCTTACTGCGATTTCTTTATTATTATAGTTAATGTTGTGTGACTTGGCCGTTGAAGGGTACACAAGGGTACAAACCCAGGTGCTCCATGACACCATTGCACCAATCTGTCGCCATAACCGCTACCCATTGACGATGGAAAATTGCCACTTGGAAAACGTTGATTTAATAACTAGTCAATTGTAGGCTTGATAAAGCTGCGTATTTCAATAATACTTATGTTTAAGCGAGCCTGAAACAAACAGTATCAAAAATTATTTCCAGTACAGACGGACTTATAATCATTGATTAGAAGTCCGTCTGTACGTCTATTTTATGTTAGATCGGTGGTCGATTTGACGCTCCAAAAAGAAGAGAGCAGAAGTCAGCATTGTCGATGCTGAATGCATGTGTTGACCAATCAACAACAGCCTAAAATGAGACACTAGCGTCCAATTACCAATACCGGTATGGGCTATTATCTCGCTTAACAAACATAGGTAGTTACAACAGATATAACATTACGTGTAAACAAAATTGACTTGTACACTAACGTATAAAGAATGTTCAACGGCCAAGTCACACAACATTAACTATAATAATAAAGAAATCGCAGTAAGGAACCTTACACTTGGTACGACTTTGTCTAGATTTCATTACTTTTTAGAGATAAACAGGCAGCTCCATTGAGACTTGGCTAGTTTTTTACAGAATGTTTTTGGTGGGATTATTATTACAATTTCACAGGAAATATTTTTGTAGCAAGCTCTTTAACAAAGTAAAGTTTTCACTTCAAAAATCACATTTAAGCTAGACGAGGGCTACATTAAGACCTTGTAAATATAACAAACTCAAAATAATCTTCTAGGTATTCTAATAGAGCTTCGTGCACTTGACTCATGGAAGAATACACATTAGGTACACCACATCGGTTCGTGGATCAGTTAGAATGTATGTCAAGGCAGATAATAAACATTAAAAATAATGCCTTTATAATGTACATGCTGATTAGGATCATGCAGAATATGGATACATATAATTAAGAGCGTTTACGCCGCCCTAACTTTCAAGCCCTTGCTTTTCGAAATTAATGAATCGATTTTATTGAAGCTTCAGACTCTTAAGCAGGATATAAAGGTCTAAAAAGTTAGTAGAGAACATTTTCAAAATGTCTTATTTAAAAAGAGATAACTGGAAATCTCTATTTCTATGGAAAAAATAAAATCGGTCTAATTTGACTGTATCACTATTTTTCGAAAATGTTCTCTACTGACTTTTTAGACCTTTGTAAGGATACAAACTTCTTAACTTAACTAAACTAACTAAAAAATAACTAAACTAAACTTCATACACATAAGCAGGAGCTTATGCGTATGAAGTTTCATTCAAATCGGTTCATTCGTTTCGAAAAATAAGGGCGTGAAAGTTTGTATGAAATGACGCTCATAAGTAGGTAACAAAAAATTTAACGGTTAATACGTAAGAGGACTTAAACATCGAGCCAGAAGAAAAACTATATCGTCAAATTATTAACTTAATTTATCCATACATGTTTTATTAATTAGTAAAATTTCTTACTCTGACATTTGTTAATAGACAGTTGTTTATTGTTTCGCAAAAATATATACAATACCCCAGTACTCAGTATTTGCCATTCGAAATTCATTCATTCATTTGTATTAAGTAATTCGTAGACATGTGACATCTATCTACCAACCAGCACTAGGCCCGCGTGGTTGATTATGGCCCACTCAATCTTACCAAGAGTTGGCCTGTGTCCTAGAAGTGGGAACATTATAGGCCTGATTATGCAGTATTTGTCAAACAGTTTGTTTCGATCACATTTAACATAACAGTTCCACCTAACTAAAAAGTTTTCTTTGAAAAGCCCTACCAACCTATTTTTTTGTGCAGAAGTAGGTAAGTACTTAGCTATTAACTTAAATCCAATTGAACGAATCCTTTAGCATCAAAGCATTCATGACCATCAGTAAGTCACTAAACCTTGAAATGACTACACCCCATGACGAATGACGAATGGTAATGACACGTGCCGCGTGGATTACTGTAATTTTGTACGAATACCGTCATTCCACGCTACATGGAGCAATCGTGATCAAAAAGGGAGGAACATTGGTGGCTTGCGGAACTTTTTGTGGCACGAATGATGTGAGAAAGTAGCGCAATAATTTAAGTCAAATATCCCTTCGTTGGTGTTGCGGATTTCGTCCCGTTTTTACGCGTAGATGTGGCGGTACTCGCGCGATTACGCCGCGTCTAAGCCGCGTCTGATTAAAACGACAATATCTCTGAAGTTGCGATAGCTAGCTCTCTAGGAGTTATGTCATTGGAATCGTTATTAAATTAGCTAACAGAATATGTATAGATTAGCCTTGTAATGTATTAGTAATTGTAAGGCGTGTACAGTGAGGGTTTTTTTTTTAATATTTACTATTACAAAAATACATTAAAATACAAAAATTCAAAAAGTTATTTGTTTTAATTTCCATAAATACACATTATTTCACATAAATCAATAAAACCTACACCGGAAAAATGTATGGAGCAGCCTTTTTTTAAGCCGACGAAAATATTAAACGCTGGAGGATTTAGAATCTTGTACTGAATTCATCGTAACAGTGTGCGCATAGATTTTAATTACACCCTGTGTATATTAAGAAGCAATGCACGCTTCATAATAATGTACTTCATAATCTGCCTGCCTTTTCCCAACTATGTTGGGGTCGGCTTCCACTCTAAACGGATGCAGCAGATAAGGCTGGTTGTCAGATTTTCGGGCTTCTGACTACCCGTAACGACTGTCAAAGATCCACTAATGACAGCCGGGACCAACGGCTTAACGTGCTTTCCGAGGCACGGAGGGGTCTCGGTATGTAAAAATGGTCACACATCTACAGACCAACCGCGGCAAGTGTAGCTTAACCTGATCGATCGACCCGTGCGGCTGTTATTATTTAGCCACGGACCCCTCGTAATAATGTACTTGTGATTAGCTAAAGATTTAGTATTCTACTTACTTGCTAAGATGTCCTGAGACTAAGTTACTGTACGGAGTATGCTTGAAGGGGTCTCCATATAGAGCGCACACGGCCCGCTCCCGACAGCCAAGGTCGTTAGCTCCCATCTGACTTAGCAACCCATCCACGGTCTCAACCAGCGTCCCGTAGAACTTCTCTGCTGCCATCGTTTCCTGAAAAGTTAATAATTAAGTTGTAAATCTATATAATCTAAAATTCAAAGTCCTGACTCACTGATATATCAACGCACAGCCTAAACCGCTGGTCCTAGAGACATGAAATTTGGAGGGAGTGTTCTTTGTGAAGAGTAGGTATCCTCTAAGTAAGGGTTTTTCGAAATTCCACCCCTAAGAGGGTGAATGGGGGAGGGTGAAATTTCACGCGGACGAAGTCGCGGGCAGAAGCTACTTTGACTGTTTTCCCGCGGCAGAACGATTTGCACTCAGTAGTGCTACCGATTCATGGAGTTAATTTTTTTGTTTTCAAATCTGCTAAAAAAAAATGCTTTCGAGTTGTTTCGATCTCAACTCGAAAGCGTGAGAATCAATAGTTAACTCACGTGCGCCCGCCCGCTACCTCCTACCATCTTTGCAGGTAGCAGGACGACCACGCGCAGTCGTCCGTTTGCGCTGTAGCTATACTATTGGTTCGAGATCGCGTTCGAGTTTTGTTTTTCACAATTGTAAATCTGCCATTTCTTAATACTTTATTTTTATTTTTTTATAAATCGATTGTACTATCAAGACAAAATCATTTCGCTTCGGGAAAACAACCATTAAAATTTCACGTTGTATAATGTTAGGTGAAAACATAATATCTCGGATGCCCTTAATAAGGTGTTTCGTAAGGAAAGTTTGGACAGCATTAATGTCGATTTTTTTTTTAATTTATAATAAAAAAAATACTGTATGAAAGAAAGTACAGGATTTGTGGAGCATAAAACCATCCATGTAGCCTTCGTAAAATATATAAAGAAACATAACCTTCACGAATAAATAAGACGATTTGGCTTAAAAGCCTGTTGCGTACGATAATATAATACACACAATACTAATTAATGGATTTGAATAATAATGTTTAAAGAAAGTTGACTGCGATGAATTTATTATCCACTTTCAATACCGGAAAGGCAGTTATGAATGTTGGATGGGTATATGAGTAGGGACAAACCAAAGAAACGATGGATAGACTGTGTGAAAGATAATAATTATGATTATAAAGAGGGGTGACTACCGAGAGGACGACTAATAGAGAAGTATGGAAGAAAAAGACAGTTGCGTCGACCCCAAATTATAAATTAGGATAAGAAAGACCAAAGAGTCCATCCAAAGAGCCGAAGAGTCCGTTCTCTTGTCCAAAGAGTCCGTCTATAACTTACTGGATCCATCGCAGACATAATCTGCTGCTGCTGTTTCACTAGTTCCGTTTCTGCCTTGATCCGGTTTGTCTCCTTCAGCTTGACTGCAGATACCCTCAGTATCTCGTCCCTGACTGGAGAAGGTGGCGCCCGAGCCGCTATCGATGCTGCTCGAATCTGGAAATATGGAGATATTGAGGGTAAGAAATCTTCCTAATTATTGAAACGTTTATAAATTAAGTGAAATGTAAATATAATCTTCTAAGACACTCTTATACGTCAATATTTTAAAACTAGATGGAACTGGAATTTTCGAGCTGACTGATCCCTGAGAAGAAATACCGGAACAAACGCAGAGGTCGTGGTCTCTTTTATGGTCCAAATATTATATTGTTAGGATTTTATGTGAGTCTAACAATGCAGGGCTATGTCTAGAAGGGCCTTTGAAGAAAGAGCCGTTTCAACTTTGAGTTGACCTGTCCCAACCGTCGGCAGGCATGCATCGTGTAGCTCAACCTTATTTTAGGGAGCTCAACGACCCGTTACACGACGCTACCAGATCTGGAGGATACTTGCGTAGGCCATATACAAAATACTCAAAACCACCAGACAGTTATAAATTCATAATTATAATCAATCTAGCCTGCATGATAATAATGATACTTTTGCAAGTCTGGTTCAGCAAAAGCAGCCAGTCCCATTATCAAACTTTCTGACTTTACAACAAAGTCGTGTTAATAAAATGAGGGAAATAATTAGGAGTCGATATGACCTGTGGCTTTATTAAGTGGCTTCTAGCGTTAAATATTCTTATTATCCAACAACTAGTTCCAGCCGCGGCTTCGCCCGAGTGGTATGTCAATAAAAAGCCTATGTTCTTCCCCAGGATTCAAAATATCTCCATACGACATTTTATCATAATTGGTCCAGCCGTTTCGGAGATTAGTCGGAACAAATAGACAGGAAGACAGACAACATTTTTAAAACTAGCTTTTTTGTTATAAGTACCGTATACACTTTCTTAAGCATTTAGTAAAAAGCCGATATTTTGACATACTTCATTTTGAGATACTTAAATTTTATTTATTTGTATAAAGGTGTGAAGAAGTTGCTGCGAAATTTAGCAATAAAAATTCACCATGTAATTTATTGCCACATAAAGGAATAGAAAGCAAGCCTTTAATCTATATAGCATTTTCTAAATGTTTCTATTACGTAACTCTACCAACAGTAAACAGAAGTCTTCAATAGTTTACATTATTCACCTTAATGATTCACACTTTCTAAGCAAACAGCAAAGAACTTTTGCAAAACATTTTAATTATATATAACTTTGTGAAATAATGTTTAAATTAAACGTCTCTGTTCATCCAACTAACGCTAATGAGCGTGAAGGTATAGATTTATCAGTGGAATACGTTGAAACTGGTATGATCGTAGATGGCCTAGAATGTTAAATAAATGAACCTGTGGTATTGGTTACTTAAAGTGCATGGCTGCGAGAAATACATGAAGGGCTTGTAGTTTTTGAATTTTCTCATATGTCGTCTCGCTAGGCTTCGAAATTTTGATCTTTCGATCTTTTAATAATAACTAAACGTCATCAAAAATATTACTATCAATATCTTTATGGCTAACTTCCTCTTCGCATATACCATCAATACTTACGCTGCTTACGCTCGAGAAGTCAAGGACTATTGATCGCAGATAGTTGAGTAAATGCGTTTTGTGTTTTAATTGTTATTAACTTACCAAAGCTTCCTTTTCTGCTGACAGGGGATCTTTCGGCGTTGTCTTTTTGTTATTTCGATAGTACGGATTCGGTGGTCCCACGGGTCTGAAAAATATATAGAATGATTATAATTCAGCTCAGTCTAATTCCAAATACTTTATTTTCCATAAACTTGCATGGGCACTTATGAAACAACCAGCTAAGTGCACCAATTGGAATTCCAATTGGTTGTTTTGTATGAAGAAATGCTGGCAAGAAATTCAACGGTCACTTTTTTAAATAATTGGCTGCTGCAATGTACACGACCAACAAAACAAATGAAATTCAATTTTAGAACAAAACATCCACAGAACAAAACTTCAGCACTATCTTAACTTTCATCATTACCATAATATTATTAATCGTCAACCTAGATCAAAATTGACGTGGGAGGGTTTTGCCTTAAAAGCGTTTTATTGTCCACAGGCCGGAAAGCTTACTAGCTCAATGAGTCATGTTTTCTATTAACATGAACGTTGTAATTCCCGTTCTTAGATTTTAAAGACCTTTGTCCAGTATAGAAGTAAGGTATGTAGCTCTTAATAAATCATAAAGTATTATTTGCTAGCTTTTGCCCACGACTTCACTTGAGAC
This sequence comes from Oligia latruncula, assembly GCA_948474745.1. Classification (NCBI taxonomy): domain Eukaryota; kingdom Metazoa; phylum Arthropoda; class Insecta; order Lepidoptera; family Noctuidae; genus Oligia; species Oligia latruncula. The sequence continues at coordinate 1,281,818 of OX419705.1, forward strand.
CCAGTATGAAAAGATGCCTATGTCCTTATCCAGGTCCCATGTGCCAAATTTCATCCAAATCCGTTCACCCGTTTTAGCGTGATAGCGTAACAAACAACCAAACTCACTTTCGCATTCATAATATTAGTTAGGATTAGTCCAATAACATAGTCCAAAACCTTTTAAAACCGTATTGGTATGGAGTTGCTTGTCAATTCTTCTTTATACAATACTACCAGTGGAACGGGCTATAGAATCAATTCTATTTTCTTGTAAATTCGGACGTTGAAAGGTATCTTATAACTTATTAGGATGGCTGTAAAGTCATGGCCATATTATATGTCGTAATTACAGACCAAACGAATGCTTACCTTCCAACATTGTTGGCCGCTACTCTCTGTGGTATATTAGCCGATGCTGCCACACTTTGGGGTACGTTGTTACTTGCTGCGTATTCTCCTACATTCATTGATGGTCCTGAAATATTAATTACTTATTAGAAACCTTATCCATATCTTTAGGAATGATTTTGATGGACAAAGTTAATATTGCAGTTTTTTTTGTTTGCATTGCGTTTCAATTGAACTGCAACCGAAGCCATTTATTCGGAGTGACACAGAACGATCTATAAACGGATTCACATTAACAAATTCTCGTACCATCCTCAGGATTAGTTTTTTAGGTAAGACTGCGTTTGCAGACTTTCCGACTAGAGTAAAAATTTATGTTATGCAAGCTAATAACAGTTAATCTATATAATCTGTAGTCCTTACCTGGTGGCATGCCGAGTCCCCAAGCCTTGATATCATTAGCATCACCCACAGTCGGCTTAAAGCTAGATATCGCATTGCGATGGATGTCACCTATGATGTAACTGTGGAAAACAATTAAATTATTATTATGTATAGCCAGTTCATCATCATCCTTTCTTATATTGGTACGCTTTTTCAATGGTTGACCTTTTTTTTTTCTCGTAGGGAAATCTATAATGAATACCCTCCGTCTGGGAGGAACGGAGGGTTATGTCGGACTCTTACCGCCTAAAGCCCCACGGTTCACTCCAGTACCATGAGTCGGAGGTCGTACATTCACCGCACCCCCATTGGATGACCTATGTGAACAGTCTTCTTTGTTTCATCTAGAGTATGTTTGCAGCAGTTTGTAATGAAATAGGCCTCGGTTTTATCTGGGCAGATACATAAATTGCTTTGCTTACAACTGCTGTGAAATTAGTTAATTCCTTTCTCAGTAGTAAAAGATTATGAGTTTGGTCATTTATTGGCGATGGCTCAATTAAAATATATTTAGCCCCCTAGTTCTCAGGGTGCTCATACCTTCAACTTTCACTCAATAATTACGATGTATCGATGACTGATGGTGTGATCTGAATGCTTAGTAATGACCAAAATAAATGGTGATGTTTAATTTTATTGCATTTCTACGAAAGGTATGTTAATAGTTATTGCAGAAATGTTGATCGATTTTATTTATTTTAAATGAATTGATGTACAAAATATAAAATACCACTTTCCTATTAGCAAAAATATGAACATGCCAGAAAATGGGTAATTTATTTATTTTTTGACGCCATTGCCTTTGATTGGTTAAAAATTCGAATAAATATAATCTGCATTTGAAAATTCTCTTGAATTAGTAAAAATTCTCCTAAATGTAGGTTGAGTTTTTTGATAGGTTTGGCGTAAGCATACTAAAAAATGTAGAAGTAACCTCAAAGGTACTTACTCAGTGCCAAGTGGGGCCCCAGAAAGAGGCCAGTTTTCATTATCATAATGTTCCGAAGAAGGTGGTGGACCCTGACTGTGAGGTCGTACCACCACTGTAGATGGATGCGATGCATGGCCTGCGTATGCTGATTGGTGCCCATGTGGATTCTAAAATACAAAGTGGTGTTTATTTAATTATAAGGGAAAATTAGAAACAGTGAAAAGAAATAGAGATGAAGATATCGATAATGGAGAGAAAGAAGTGCTAGAATTTTGTAGTTTATGTTTGAGTCATTTCTATGGGGGTGATAATAATTATGTTTTGTTTGACTTTCAATCTGGGATTCGTTATTAATAATCGTACGTATCAATTCGTATTACATTATCAAAGTTAGGACCTTTGAGAATTTGTGTAGATTATCATAACACCTATGTAATTATCGCGGGAAGGCCTGGGTGAGACACTCGCACAGACCAGGTAAGCATGGCACAAGAGGAAGAGGCCTACACTAGACAGTGGGTGGAACTAGTCTGCTAATGACAATGATGATCATCATAGTATGTGCAGATTTCAAGGTCATGTTCAGGACGTTGTCAGCATAATAAAAGCTGAGATTTGAGAGGGCGGTGACCCTGTCATACGTGAGGACCTAATTGCCGCGTCAGCGAATGGTATTCGCGTTGCTGAATTTTGGGCCAAACAAATTTAAAAATCTATGTTTATTTTTTCTGTTTTTACCATCGATACGCTAAGAAGAAGGTCATGCTTCGTTGCACAATTTGTCGTTCCTCATGACTTTTGAAGCTGGGCGATTTTTAAGAAAGGAAAGTGTAAAATATCCATGTTGTTCGAGTTCAAATTCATTTCCAATCGCAGTGCTTTGACCGCTAAACTGTTGCGTGTCAGCATAGATATCCGCGTGTCAGTGTAGTTTAAGTTTGAATTGGTTAGATTTACCTCGTAATTCTAACTAATAATTTGAACAAGCTAGTAAATCAGAATTATGACTATATTTAAGTTATTTTTCATGATGACATGACATGTCATGTCTTCTGGTCATTTAATTTCAAACTTAAAACTGTTGATAATATACTAACTGAATGAATTACATGCTTAACAGAATCATCATTCTCCTGCCCTTATCCCAATTTATTTGGGGTCGGCGTAACATGTCTTTTTCTGCCATACTTCTCTATAAGTCGTCATCTCGGTATTCACCCCTTTTCTAACCATAACATCATTCACGCAGTCCATCCATCCTTTCTTTGGTCTTTCCCTACTCTCATAGCCATCGACACTCATACTCACAACCTTCCTCACGACATTTTCCTCATTCGTCCGTATCGTGCCTAACAGAATGTGTATCGATAAAAATTATTGCTGAAAAATGTTTGGCAGACGATGATTGAAGAGAAGTTTTACCCGTGTATTGACTTTTTGGAGAATTTCAAGCTACTAGCGAATACTTTCAATCGTATGAATTGTAGCAATACAGTCATAATTGGCGTTATCGCGAAAACGAAAGACAATGTGCACGCAAGTTTTGATTGTCACGATAAAAAGTATGATGGTGCACGAACTTATGGAAAAAAACGCGGTAGAATTGTTCGGTGCATATTAATTGATTTATGATTCAGATAGTAAGCAGTGTGGTATTTTATTGCTGTTAAAGAATATGTTTAATTTGTTATGATGATAACAAATCAAATTTAGTGACTAATATGCGGAAGCAAAAACCGGTCGGTATTATTTAAAGAAAAGAATAGGAAAGCATTAAATATGATCAAGACAAAGAAGAACGAAAGTTGGAAAATATGGAACATCATTTAAGACAAAACAAGAATAAGCCACTCATGTAAACTAATAAAGAGCAAGTAACTGAAATTATCCAATCAGCAAGTACTGTAGTAATAAAAACAAATTATAAAACCGTGGATATTAATACAGATAAGAAATCACATAACAAAAACAAACCTTGTGATGATGAGTTATCAAATGATGATGATGATGATACTTCGTCGTGTGATAATTCTGGTGATACCAAGAGCAAAGCTTGAAGATGTGGCTCAAGGCGGGGAACACGAATAACAGAAGTTTCAAGAACATCTTCTTGGCTGTCGTCACTCCCATGATCAAAGGTAGCACGAAGACCAACTTTAGGGCTATGAGTTTGATGACTAAGATGATTGCTATGGCCGCTGTTATTAGTTTTTTCTTAATGTATTTTTCTGTAAAAAAAGAAATGGTTTTAGTGTGTTAGGCTGTTAATCAAATAAACTTTATTAATGATGAAAGAAAGTAAAGGTAAACAAATTGGGATGATGACAGAAATCTGATCTATTAGTGCATCAATAGTGTTGAGACGTTCTACTCTTATATTTGGTATTAATATCAACTTCTGCATTTGTGTCAACTCAATTGGGTTTACACTTAGGGGAATAATAAGACTTAGTGAAATAACTTACTTATTTTCTTAAAAAACAATCTCCCCACGCCATTATTTTCCTGTGGTTCCAGATCTATGTGCACTAACGCGCCAGTTTTTGTCAGTGCCCTAGGAGACACCCTCAGCGTCGCTCCTTGGAAAAACATCTCTGGTAACGTCAGCTTCATGTCGTGAGTTACTAGGAATTTGACGCTCTTATCGTAAAGGGCGTCAGTTATTTCTTCTAATGGAGATTCTGTAACAAAAGTATTAGTTAAAGTATTATTTAATTTTGTTGATTGGTTCTAGAAAATTAAAACAAGTCAATTTGTTTTATTTACACAAAAATATCGTGCTATGTAAATTTATAATAGGCCGCAGGAATCCGCTGGATGCGGGAAGCGCAAAACCAGTCAAGAAGTCGAAGTGGCGGTGCTTGGGGAGGCCTATGTCCAGCAGTGGACGTCTTTCGGCTGAAATTATGATGACGATGGTGTAAAAGTAACTCATACCTGTGTATAACATAAGACTATCCTTATAACAACTTATAATGAAAACAAACAGGTGTAAATGTCTTTTGATAAAATTTTCATAAAAAACAAAAGCAGTACCTAGGTAAATCATTTCATGTAGACATAAAAAAAATGTCAGAAATATTGCGCTAGATATATTCATTACTCGATTTGCTCCAACTATATATTATTATTTTTTATTTTTATTTGAAATGGGTTTGCTCTTGACTCTAGTCTAGGTCAGAGTTGACAGAGACAAAGTCGACGATATATTTCACAAGTCTGCACCCAAAGTGAAGTTCATTGCCGTGAGAACAGTAACTTGTAAACAGTAGTTTCTGTTAATGAAGCTGTTCACACATCACCGTCACATAAGCAAAAAACTACTTATTCAAATTGTAATAGGTTACAATACACTTACAATGTATAGAAAACCAAGTTTCATAACATAATGTCTTCCCATACATGTTTCATTTCTCGAACAAACTTTTCCTAGTCTTTACAATAGTATTCATTTGTTACTCGACGTTATGATACAATATCAATTTCCCCGAGAGTTTTAATAAAATTTCTCTTGTATTGTGAGCTTCGATACTTTCTTCCGGTATGCTACACGGTCTAGATTTGCAGTCGATTAGGGACTAGATACATTAATAAGTGACTGGCAAAGATTTTCAACTTTGCCTAAGACGGTCGTTGGTCACAATCTCGTCTCAGTGAAAATCAATGCCAAAAAGCTTTTAAAAAATGTAGGCAAACTAGTGGTTATTTTTGATAGATTTTTTAGATTGAGATTAGAATGCAACCTATTTGTAAGGTCCGGAAGTAACAGGCACCTTACACTTGAACAATAAGTTATAGTTCGCTCATTTGAAGTAATTAGAGTTTGTATAAGTTAGTTGACGGAAACCACGGATTTTAGTAACACTCGAAAGTTTATTAAGTAGCCCGATTTACAAGTAGGTAAAGATTGGGTGCTAATCTGCAGTGCTCGCGATAGTAGTAATTTGTCAACTAACTTAAAAATATGTTTAACGCTATTATAAATGAAGAAAATAGGTAGGTTACTGCGTATGCAATTTATTAAATTGTATGTACGTGAACCGTACACTATTATAATCTCAATTTTAAGTTGTCAAAAATAACTATAGTTTACCTACATTTGATAATGATGAAAATGATATTATTCTTTAGATTATCGCATTCTTAAATACAGTGCCCGTCAGATATTTTCTTTCTTTCTTCTATGGCCTGGTTGATTTCCTGTCTGGCTTTGATGGAAGATCGTGTGTTTCAACATGATCTGCTTTATTTACTCAGCTTATCAACTCATGACTTATAAGTTTTATTTACTAACAAAATTGTTACTATATTATTATGTATACTTAGGCTAAGGTATGTATCTATGGGTTTTTGTTACCTGATAATAAATTGTTTATTTTTATTATTATAACCTCAATTTGCATAATCAAGTAATAGAAAGCAAAGCTCTATGCTAAATTTATTACAACTACTACCAAATTTATTATTACTATTAACTGTAATAGTTAATGAGTCACGGCGTCTATCTAAGCCAGCCCTTGTTTCTTTTGTTATTACCTACTCCATTTTCATTATTGTGTACAACTTTCTCAGCTAAGGTACTAACAAAACCAGAACGAATCATTCCTCCTGCAGATGCAGTGTTCTAAGCCACTGTTATAATGAACTCTAATACTTCCTAAAGAGGATTAAAGATTTATCCAATACCTACAGCCGCACATTTTCTTTTTTTTTTCAATAAGTCAGTCACGCATGAAACATATAAAAATCGATAGCTGACATGAATGCAAACAAGAAACCAAATAAGACACAACCCTATAAAGTGTCACTTTTTCGAGATATTAACGTTGAAAGTTGTTAACGTGGCCTCCATATTGTTTTACTTGCGTAGGTACTACCTCTTGTTGTATAGATGTTTGAAATAGTCACTCTAAATGTTTAAAATTTTTTCATCTATAATATTTTTGACCTTGCTTAAACTTTGAACGTTATAATATCTCGGAAACGGGACATTAAAAAAAAAAATGGCCCGACAGTAGGTACGTATAACATCTCCATTCTTACATATGCTGTTTCTCTCATTCACCTTTAGTCAAAGTCAAAGGTGAACGCGGTTTTAACAAGCACCGGAAAATGCATAATCATTCGCTATTTAACGGCAAGCATGAAAGTTAATGCAATTGACATCAATTTATTAAATCTTGTCAACTTTTATACTTTCTTAGCTATTTAAAAGATAGCCGTGAAACGATGCTTGTTAATTTGTTCATTGTCATTTTTAGCATAAATATATAATTAAATGATTCACGTCATTTTTAGCATACAATTAATCATTCACGTAATTTTTAGCATATCACTAATCACTTCAATTTACAATTCGTTGGTGTTACAAATATAGTTTTTCCTTCTCATGCTCTAAAAGTTCGTCTTTATGTTGTGCGTAGGTGACATAAAGTCGCTTTTTTTGCTCTATATATTTTTTTTCTTAGCTAAGATAATCAGGCCCAACAGCCACACGCGCAATAAAACTTTGCAATTTAATTTCTATATCACGTCTGTGTTTTCTATCGTTAATTTAATAAAACCAGATGATATAGTAATTTATTATTTAAAAACGCAAAGAAACGTTTTTATGACTTGGCAGTATAAAGTACCCAAGTCGAATGACACATGTTGAATATTAAAAAAAGTTTAATAAAGTTTCGTGGCGGGAATTAGCTATTCTCTTCTTCAATTTTGCAACATTTTTGAACAGTGAAAATACTGTTAAGTATATACTTTATGCCTGTTTCATTTTCTCGCAATCAAAGTGAAAAGCAGAGTGTAAAACTCGGGCATAAAATACCAATTTTACCCGTCGACTTAACTATCCACTAGTTGTACAATCTGCTATTTGTAAATGGAGTCTATAAATCCATTAACATTGGCACCGATTCCCTTGTTCACAAACTAAACTAAATTGAAGTTCAGTGCATCTTTTTCTTTCTATTTCATTAAGAAAAGGACAGAAGATAAATATTAGTTTAGTCCTGTCAAATTAAGATACTCCATAGACAAGTTTAGACGTGATTAAAAAATTGGCTACTAAAAATACGTCAATTTACGTCAGGCGCTGACTAATTTGACAGGACTAAACTAATATTTATGTTCTGTCTTTTTCTTAATGAAATATAAAGAAAAAGATGCACTGAACTTAAATTTAGTTAAGTTTGTGAACAAGGGAATCAGCGCCATTGGATCAGTGTTAGACACCTGCTCTGCTTCCGACGGGAGAGCGACTAGCTATCATTATGTAGTTCAAGAAACGTACAAAAGATTGTAGGTCCCGTGTAAGTAAAAGAGACACAACATATTAATAGTCGATCGCTGAATGTTGACAGTCACACCGCCGCGTGTACGAGTACTCGTCTATCACAGCAACAAGAGCTATCAAAGAGAGTATTTGCTTAGCGACACTCGCTTGGCGGGCAGAACACTCAATAAGAGACCCAGATATATAACTCTAAATTATTGTTCAATTCACGAACATCATCGTCACTTGATACTCATCATCATCATCATTTCAGCCGAAAGACGTCCACTGCTGGACATAGGCCTCCCCCAAGCACCTCCACTTCGACCGATTCTGTGCTTCTCGCATCCAACGGGTTTCTGCGGCCTTCACAAGGTCGTCGGTCCACCTTGTGGGAGGCTTTCCAACGCTACGTCTTCCGGTACGCGGTCGCCACTCCAGAACCTTTCGGCCCCATCGGCCATCTGTTCTGCGAGCAATGTGCCCTGCCCACTGCCACTTCAGTTTGGCAATTCTTCGGGCTATGTCGGTTACCTTGGTTTTCCTGCGGATCTCCTCATTCCTGATTCGATCACGCAGGGAAACTCCAAGCTTAGCCCTCTCCATTGCCCTTTGGGTGACTTGATACTAGCAGATCATAATCTCTACAGTACATATGTATACCAGCGCCATCGCGCACTCGCTGCTCATTGCACGCCAACTCGTTTTTAGTTGCTAGCTCTAAATCTTTAAACTCGGTGCAGCGGTGGTGGGACAGATGGATATATCGTGGAATTAATAAGTTTCATGAAAAAGTTCAGAAGTAGCTTTGACAATCGTACCTATTTTGTTTTTTTTTTAAATTGAATTTTCCACAAAATTTTTGATTTGCCAGTCTCAGATACCTATCAGTAAACGATCAAATGTGAATAGTCACTCAGCTTCTCTCACGCCAGTTTTCCATTACAAAATAGGTACTATCGTGTGTATGTAATTGTGTGGTTACGCATAATAAATTGGACACGGTGTAATCCGACTTTAATAGCCTGTAATTTGTCTGTCTCGTGTTTTTTGGCTTTTTATTCCATTTATTAGTGTTATGCATAGTGTGGGATGCCCCCCAGCTAGATGGACGGACCACTAAAGAAGGTGGCTGCAATGGGGTAGACTGGATGCGGCAGGCAGAGAATAGGTAGTTTGGCGCAGTCTGGAGAGGCCAATGTCCAGCAGTGGACTACGATAGGCTGAGTTGATTGATTTGTGTTTAAGCGGTATGGTCTTCACAAGGCTTTTGTTATAAAAGTATGAAATGACATGTGTCGCGGGCATTTACAGATTCTGAGACCATTGGCCAGCCGACACAGGCTGTGGATAAGTAAGAGTATAACTGCACAACAACTTTAAAATAACATTTTTGTAGAAGACATCAGCTTAGAACAATACAAGATTAATCTAGTAGTTTTTGCCATAAGGTGATGGAGCAATATTTAAAAAACTTAAAACAGAATTCTTTAGTTCTACTGCATAACATGGGCGTTCTTGACAGCCTTTATGACATTGTGGTTTTTTTAGAATGTTGCGCCACAATAGGAGTTTCTCCTGTATTGTGGGTGCATTTACAAACATTTGAACTCACATACACAAACAGCCAGACCCGGAAAAACTACTTGTAGGTCATACAAATATTTGTTCCGTGTGGCAATCGAACCCGCAATACGCAGCGCAGCAGCCAATCGCTTAACCACCGCGCCAACCGTGCCGTCGATAAGATAGGTGATTGACACCTATTCTCAATCATGCGCAACAATACAAAATACTGTATCACTAGCAACCCGAACCAGATCCTGTTCAAATGCAAAATACATCTTATTCTTGCAACAAAATGCATGTAATCTGTGCCTTTCTTCTGTAACCGCTGCATCTATGTAGTTTACAGGTGTTTGTCAGTCGCCATGACAAGTGACGGACCCTTTGTGGTTGACCACAGAACAAGTGCTACGCTCTATGGGCTACTGACCTAGTGAGGAATGGGCTTTTGTAGATATACAGTACAGATAAGAAGGTGGATACATACTATATTTATTTTATGATCAAATGGTCTATGGTCTATGCAAATACAAAGTTTTTCATAAAAACAAAATCGACTTTTCATCCAATGAAAATGCTCGTTTCAGTATTTGCATTGATTGAAAAAAGTGAGATCAGCAATTTTTTTTTTGATAAACTGATACTAGGCTATTGCTGTCCCACTGTGGAGCAAAGGCCTCTCCTCATACAGAGTAGGCATGCGCATTGGTTACAACGCTTGTTCAAAGTGGGTTAGCTATTTCAGACTTACATTAATCACTAGCAGCGGCCCGCGGTTTTACCTGCCCAAGTGTCGATCCCGTGGGAATATCGGGGTATAAAGTATCCTGTGTCCTTTCCCGGGACTCAAACTATCTCTATACCAAATTTCATCTAAATCGGTTCAGCGGTTTAAGCGTGAAAAAGTAACAGACAGACACACTTTCGCATTTATAATATAGTATGGATAAGTCCTGGTTTCTTCACGATATTTTCCTTCACCTGTTCTCAAAAAAAAAAAACTCACATTGGTACTTGCCCTGATTTAAACCCATAACCTCGTGCATGACAGGCGAGGCTTTGACGACTGCACCATCACGACATTGTTACTTAGCAATGTCGTGATGGCGCAGTCGTCAAACTCGTCAAAGGACTGTAAATTTAAACAAATTAACAAAAGTTGAACCTTGTAGACAGATTGTTGGTAGCCAGCATTATATTGTAGTCTTTGTTGGTAGCTCGCTAGTCAGAAGCTTTACGTAATTTTAAAAGATCTTTTCACGTAATTGACAAAATGGCGCATCGCGGCAACAAAGAAGGTTGTTGCAACAAAAAACTGAGCGTTTCACCTGTAGTTTTACGGTGACCAACGTTTGGATTTGGAAAACATACACCATCATTTGTATAGGCAGCTACACCCAAGGTCTCGAACAAAGAAAGACCATCTTCACCATTCAGCTTGCCCATGACATGTGGAAATTTATTACGTCAAAAAGGTACTGTTAACTGGAGAAAGTATTGGGAAGTTCCATTCAGAAAGTCACTTACTTTTCTATATCTCATGCAGGAAAAAGTAGTATAATAATAATAGTGACTAATTACTACAGTAAATCTGAAGTGGCAGTGGGCTGGCCATGTTTGTCGAAGGACAGATGGCCGGTGAAGCAGACGAGTCCTGAAGATGAGACTGTATATCGGCAAGCGTAGTGAGGGACGCCCCTCAGCTAGATGGACCGACGACCAGACGGACTAGATGCGAAAGGCGGAGGACAGAGTGTTGTGGCGTAGCCTGGGAGAGGCCTATGTTCAGCTGGACTGGACTGGACTAAAGCGCGCGCGCGCTTAGTGTAGCTGAGTTGACTAAAGTAAATTCTCGGTTATTTCCGGTCTTCGGAATACCTTCCTAAGTCCTAATATATGTGTCATTATAATTCAAACCTAAACTTGTCTTTACCATTTTGGATTACACTCTCACCGCCATCGCCACTCATATAATTATAGGAATTTACAATTCCAGCAAGCAATGCGGGCCGCCGGCGGACGCATCTTGACCCATTCGCACAAGCCGCGGTGAAAATGTTATAAAGAGTGCAGCAGGCCGTACGGGCGGCCGGCGGACTCACTAATTGTTCTTATTAGCAGGCCGTGCGGCCCTTTACGATCTCGTATGCGTACAGCGAGCGCGGCCTGCTGTTATAGAAATACGCATAGAACCTATACGGTTTTCTACTCGAAAACTTACGACTCGCTGGCGGACCGCATCGCGGTGAGAGTATAACATGGTACTTTGTTAGAGAAAACAAATATTCAGGACATGCACAAACAATACAAACAAAGAAATAAGGAGCATTTAAAACTAACAAAAACAACCAAAAAAAAACAAGAATTAAAGACCTGTGCGAGCCCAAAAAGGCTTCTATCTCAGTAAAAAGATGCGATATTTAAAAATTTAATTACTGCAGCGCTGGTATTCTGACAGGGCCCGCTGTGGTACCACAGAGACATCTGCTGACAACTATAAATCCCACCAGTGGACTACCAAAAAGCAATAACATATACATAGTTTAGAAACAAACAAAAATAAATAAAAACATCATCTTTACGCTCAAACAAAAAAAGCACATAAATTGATGACATTCTCTAAGATAAAATCATTCCTCGAAGTGCCTTTGAACTCCTACAACGGTCACAATACTACTATAATCTTTGTTTCAAGAAAGATCATTTCAGATATTATCAGCAAAATACAGACACCGATTTCGATCCATTGCTCATAAAAATTGCAGCACCTAAAAAGAACATTAGAACATAGCAAACTTTTTCTACAAACGCGACTCATGCCACCATCGTAACAATGTTATAACAACAGTTACACAATCAAATGTAACCCTTATTTCACATGCAGTAAGAATTACAACAACCGCAAACACTTTGCCGCCGGACACGAAGAAACGATACGAGGAAAAGCCATTCAATTTCGAACCTTATCTTCTAAGGAATAGGAGTAGAATTGTTTACTGTATTTATTAGTCTATTTTGCTTTCACTGAGGAATGCAAAATGCTTTCGAAATCACGTTTGCGATGCATTAATTCGCAGATGGTCGGTCGATGGTAAAAAAAATGAAAGTGGTCAAAAAGAAAAAAATGTGGTAATTGAATAATACTCCTGGTGGTAATTGAGGCGTTAATATTTTGTCAATATGATGTAATGCCAAGCATTGTGATGACACACATTTAGCGAACAATGACAAAGATTCACCGTAGTGAGAAGAAGGCGGAACAAAAAGAAAATTCGTGTATTGACAACATTCAAAAATATTTTTAATACAGTTGCTCAAAAAGTGGTATATTGCAGGGACGTATAGCGTTCGGGAAGTGGGCTATTACATACTAGTGCTTTTTTTTTACCTTCCCCGAACTCGTGCGTGTCTCTTTCCCAACTGTCAAAATAATGTCTATTAAAAAGAAAAACCAACCATGAAGTTTTTACTAAAGAGTTTTTGTGATTCATACAAATACGTATATTTCTAAAAAGAAGCTACTATAATTTATTTCAATATCAGATTTAATGATTTAATTGAATGAGTTAGGTTAGGATTCATTTCATTTCATCTCATTAAATTTCATTTTCATTTCATAACAATAAAAAAAATATACTGAAGACTAAGCTGTATGGATAGTTCCTTTTGCCTACCAAAATGGGTCAAGAAAAAAAAACTCTGCTTATATTCTACGGTTGGCGCCATTTTCCAGAAATTTTCTTTGCGAGTGAAGTTGTTTGTTGCACAAAATGAGTAATTTCGACCCTATTTTTTTTTTAATTAACACCACCGGAACTCAGTATAATTGCACAAAATGCTTCGGAGAACATTTTACCGGAAAAGTCAAAAAGTCGTTACATATCCACATACGACTAATTTTTTGCGTGGAGAGAAGAGAAAAAAGCAATATTGTGTTTTTATTATTTTATTAAATTGCTTCATTTTTTCGCAACTGTATTAAAAATAGTCGTTCAGTACACTTGCGGAACCGTCATTGCAACTTGTTCCGACTGTCAACCCTCGCCTTCGGCTGCGCCTCGGCTCGGGTAGACATTTGTCGGAACTCTTTGCAATGACAGCCTTTCCGCACTTGTAATGAAATATACTATTGTTTATAGATTCGTGGTTTACTATGATTAGCCTCTTCTTAACTTAATCTGTCTTATAATGAACACAGTCGATAGAGGAGAAGATTAGGAAAAAAATACACAACACAAAAAGTTCAGCATTTAGACAACTGACTATCAAAACTATATCCTAGTTATTATCAAAATGATGATGACAGTATCAAATTTGACCTGGAACTCGAAAACAATCAGGACTAAACGACAACAAACCCCCGAGAGAATCGTGGCCAAGGTTAACAGCTAAGTTCTAAATTCTATACACACTTTTTTAAATAACAATCTTGTTACTAAATCTTTATCATCTGCATTCTAGATCGTATCTTATTTTACAAGTTACTCTTTGCAAGACACGTCCAGTTCTACAGTTTCCTGTATCTCTGTGTATAAAATTGAAGGTAGCTTGAACTTTTCGTAATCATCATCTATCTCATTGTCTTGACCTTAAGGGAAGTCAAGTGTCCACGTGCCACCACTTTCGTTGGCATCCAGCCACATTGCCACGGTCGGTGGCACATGCATGGCACTTGTACTGAGATGTATGGCACACAAACCCACTCACGTTGTTGTCAGGTTTGCACCACAATGGGTAATTGCTTGTTTGAATTGTTCCTATTATTAAAGAAATGGTATGTATGTTGGATTAGATGGCTATTATTATTCGTAATAGCAGTGTTAGCTGTAACAGCACCTTTTAGTTCTAGATAATCTTTACTTCTAAAAAGTATAAACAGTATTGTTATTCAAGATTCGGCCCAAGCTTATTAAGGTTAAGCTATATTTCCTATGAAATTCACTGTTTTGATAAAGATTGATGCATACCCCAAAGGCCTATTTAGTCATTTCGATAGTTTTATGTACACCCGACGGCATTTCAAGCTTTACATTTTCAGTTTTAGCTGACCTTGCATTGTATAGCTTGAAATGTCATGGTGCCTACATTTGTGTATTTAAATTGAAAATCCCATATTACTTGGTTTTTATTACTATTTTCTTCCTTAGTATTTATTTAGTGGCATTGTTGGCTATTGTCAAAAATATGGGACGTATAGCAGCCTTTCTGGTGGAATTCGGCATTCGGTAACCAATGTACATATAATAAGTCCTGCAGAATTTCAGATTGAAGATGCTTCTGTATAGTTACCATTCTAATGACGTCTGAAAGCTCTCTACACTCTAATGTATTTGACAATTATGATAATACAAGAACTGTGTGTTATTCTATGCTGATTTTCTTTTTAAGGCCTGTCTTTAGTCAGACACTTTCAAATTTCATAAAATCTGCATAATAGATGATTACTACAGTGAATGGTCCGATCATTTTAATTCACGTCTTCAAGATCAAGGCTTTATATAACGAGGTCATTGACACCGTCGCAATGTTTGAGACGGAAACAGAAAGTTCAAGTTCTGCGGTGATTGGACACTTTACTAAGATTAATATTATAGTATTTTTTGTACATTCTAGTTTTGTTTGTTTATAGAGAGTCTGCTTAGTCCAATTTTATTTGCCTCATCATACAGTCTAGCAACATGATGATGCGTTTGAGTTAACTTTATTCTTATAAGAATACAATGGTGCCGATTCTCTTGTGCACAAACTATACTAAATTTAAGTTCAGTGCATCTTTTTCTTTCTATTTCATTTAGAAAAGGACAGAAGATAAATTTTAGTTAAGTCCTGTCAAATTAACCAGCGCCTGACACTACTCCATACGAGTTTAGACGTGGTTAATAACTTGCCTGTTAAAATTACGTCAATTTACGTCAGGCGCTGATTTATTAGACAGGGATAAACTAAATTTTATCTTCTGTCCTTTTCTTAATAAAATAGACAGAAAAAGATGCACTGAACTTAAATTTAGTTTAGCTTGTGAACAAGGGAATCAGCATCAATAAATTCACTTACATGGGAATATTAAAATACTAAACATAAGTCCTCAAAAAGGTGACTGGTGACCTCAAAAAGGTGGCTGAGACAGACTGATTGCGGAAGGCGGAGGACAAGGTGTCGTGGAGCAGCATGGGATAGGCCTATGTCCAGCCGTGGACTGCGATAGGCTGAGTTTATTGAAACATAAGTCAATGGTGTCAAATGCGTTGGTACATCAGTCTTTATGTCCTGATCCATGGGTTGGCGCAACATGTCGCTTTCTTCCATAGGTTCAAGTATGTCATCATCTTCTAATCATCAGGATCATACGCTAAAACCACTTGACCACGTTTTATTCATCGTCATCATCATGATTTTGATCTTAGCACACTTCTGAGGCACTGCACCGTGAAACATTATTTTTTAACAAAATGTCGTTCTACTCCAGGAATTTCTCTTGCATCGTGAGTATTTCAACATACAAATTGAATATGTGTAAACTCAGACACAGAAATATCTGTAGCGCATACAAATATTTTGTTTCGTGCGGAAGTCAAACCCACGACATGTAGTACCAAATAATGGTCCAAACGTAGCACAGATGATGTGTCACTAGGTGTGACAGTTTGCTACGTTTCGTGTAAAAGAAGAGCGCAAAAAAGGTATGAAACCTTACCACATACATAGAAAATACCAATAGAACTACTCCATTTTTTTTTCTTGCAGGACTTAGGCTTCATATTTTTATCGCTGAATGGTTCTGCTCTTGACCTCGATCACGCCTGATGGAAAGCGATGGATGAGGTCTTTGATGGGACGGGCGTGGTCTGTAAGGCTTCAATGTTTAAAATATACAGTACCTATTTTCTCAAATCACAAATTACTTCAAAGCCAACAAAGTGCACTAAAATACACAATCTAAACAAATTTTAACCAATCAAAATACATAAAATGTTACTTAAAAACCGGAACGAAAGTACGGCAAACCAGTTTACACTCTAGATCATTTTGTTCACGGCCAAAGTTCAAGATAAACTGGCCAACAATGACACTGACTACTAGATGCGACATGAATTGCTCATTGTTTGAATAAACAAATGCGTTTTCACCTTGAATGTGGATTTCCTCAAGTCTCAATGATGTCTGCAATGTGTCTGTATGTTACTTAGAGAAATCTTTATTTATGTTGGTACTGTGTTCTGATGTGCTGCTGCTGTGTTCATTTGTTCAGTGTTAGAAGTGTTTCTTGTGTTAAAGCTTTCTTTGGTCTAATTGTATATTTGTGTTTGTTTCGGGCGCTCTGTGTAAACGCAGTGAGGATTTTATTGATCTGCCCTATTTGACTCGCCAATCTATATGTGGTTCTATTATAGGTTATATATAGGAGGTCGTGGGTTCGATTCCCACCCAGGACAAATGTTTGTGTGATGAGCATGATCATTTGTTCTGTGTCTGGGTGTAATTTATCTATATATGTATGTATTTAGAAATATATAAGTATGTTTATCAGTTGTCTAGTACTCATAACACAAGCTCTGCTTAGCTTGAGACTAGACGGCGTTGTGTGATAGTTGTGGAATATTATTATATTATTATTATTATTATATTCATAATCTATTGTATAATATAATATTAAGACCGTCTGTCGTGCCGTCGTGTCTGTCTGTATGACCGCTTGGATGTTCTAAACTACACAATACATTTAATGTGGGTTTCACTATCTATTTAAATAAGATTCAAAGTAGTCACTGACTGATAATACAACGCACAGCCTAACTGCTGGTCCAAGAGACATGAAATTTGGAGGGTGTGTTCTTTGTGAAGAGTAGGTATCCACTATGAAAGAGTTTTTCGAAATTCCACCCCAAAGAGGATGAATTGGGGAGGGTGAAGTTTCACGCGGACGAAGTCGTGTCGTAGAAGCTAGTTATTTATAAAATCAATTTCAGAAGGTTTATGTGTTTAACACGTTAATATTTATGGTAATAGCCATACCGGGGAAGGTCATGGGTTGCGAGGAGCCTTTGCTACCAATCAGGGCCCTAATTCACTATGGTCATAGTTAAGGTCTTAACGATTTCTTACCGAAACTACGTCAATTCTTTAGCTAATCCCGCCAAAATAGCGTTGATTTCGCGCGGTTTCGTTCATTATATCATAGAGAATTAAGGCCCAGGTCTGGTTGTGGACAATGTTTCGAATGCCAATCTATTATCGTAAGCTAAGTTTTTACGGCTATTTATGTATTCTCTAGAGATAACGAGATCACTCTATCCTCTGGACATGTATTTGCCATAAAAATGTGTGTTTATAACATCTGTTTCTAACAATTACCTTCCTATAGCCGTAACGTTAACACTACTCTTACTACCGTATAATTAAGTAATATTTAGTATTTATTTCTGTACACGTGATTTGTAATCTTTAGAAATAAATGAATTCAAACCGTAGGTATTTACCGCAGAAATCTCTACGTTTTGACATGTCGCACCCGTGCGAATCAGGGGCAGGTCAGTTTATTATAAAAGCTAAGCTAAAGTCGAAACGCACATCAAATTCGTTTGTCTGTAATAATAATGCTGCCTGTAATTTGATGTCAAACGACAAAATAGTGGTTGCTACTGCTATTATTATGTTCTTGATAGTTATAATTAGTTACCTCTCTAACATTGTTAAGTCACTAAGTGGCTTCATATCATAACTATGTTATAATATGAAGCAACGAGGGCATTATATCATTCGAAATTGCTCAGTCAATGAACGATGAAATCAACTCTATAACAAAATAAACTTAATATGCATTAAATACAAGTAAAAATAAAGAGGTATAAGATATAAAATTAGCTAATATTCTATGACTTGTTGAAATTCAAATTAGTAGTGCTTAAAATATCTTTGTTGTAGCCAATATTTGCTTATATTGAAAATGTCCAACTTTTGTTTCGTAACGTAATCTAGATTATTTGTAATCCTGATAACGGTTTGGGCTCCGCTCGCCCATTGGATCTTGCCCCTAATTGCCCTGTTTCACGATGTCTAAGTAAATTGAAAGTACTTGAATACTGTTTCCAAAATTTTGAGGCAACTGGTTTTGTATGAAGAAAATATTTCAGGACAAACGCTTTTTTCTTTTTGTTGTCAAAATCATAAAACGTGTATTAAAATGTATGGTACTGCTATTAGTAAGGAGGCCGAGGTCGGACATTAAACACTCAAATTACATGTCGAGTGAAAAAAATTCAAACCAAACATGAAAATAATATCACTGCAAGAGAACTTGATAATCCACTTCGTAATTATAATACTGTTAAATAAAAACGTACAAAAAGTTATCAGTACAAAAACTCATAACATTGATCAGATTTTATCAAACATAAAATGCGCTTACCCGGTTCACTATCTTCGATTTCGTTTTCTTCATCCAAATACCTCTCCTTCTCTTCATCATTCTTGCTTCCAGTGAGGTAGATAGTATTAGCTTCCTTACTATACTTGTTGATATCCACACTATTCTTCTTGAAACACACTCCACTAGACACTTCCATATCACCATTCATCCCCAACCTATCATCTAGGTAAGAATATACATTTTTCTGCAAACAACTCACTGACGGGGTGGCCGTACACTTATTCAAAATATTGTCCCACAACACATTACCAGTCCGAAATGTACCATTTTGATAAACGTCACTAAAATATCTACCAGACACACTCTCGATTATCTTCATTCGTTTCGCTATATCGTCATTATCATTGCACTGAATCTGTTTAGCACTAACTAATATTATAACTAAAAACTTGGCTATAGTGTCGATTCCCATTTTGTTCTTATTTCTCTCTTCATAGCGTTCCGCCATTGTCAGATCATCACTGGTTTCTATCTATTTATCACAGATAGTTTTATTTTGCACACACGTTTGGTCTCGTAGTATACCCGCGTGCGTCTAGGCGAAATGATTCCATTCTCTTGAAGTTTTGTGTATTGTAATTTTGGAAAGTATGGTCATCAGTCTCTTGTTGACAGGTTAGAGTATTATCTGCTGTGTTGATCCGGATATATCTTGATATTTCATCTGTAACAAGAAAATGATATCAGTTGACAGTGTGTAACTGACATGTTAATTTGCCGAAAAATAAAAACAGAGTTTCCAATTTTTTTTACTGTTCTTTAGTGGTATGTTGAATGATTCTTAGCAAGGTTGATACGTACGAATTTAGCGATGCATAAGACCGTTTACGCCGTACGGCATTTCATACAAATTTTCAAGCCCTTGTTTTTCGAAATGAATGAACAGAGTTTAATGAAACTATGGAGTTTCATTAAACTCTGTTCATTCACATTTTCGAAATGTCTTATTTAAAAAAAGATAACTGGAAATCTCTGTTTCTATGAAAAATTTAAAATCGGTCTAATTTGGCTGTAACACTACTTTTCGAAAATGTTCTTAAGTAACATTTTAGACCTTTGTATCCTGCTTATGCGTATGAAGTTTCATTAAAATCGGTTCATTCATTTAGAAAAACAAGGGCTTGAAAGTTTGTATGAAATGCCGTACGGCGTAATACCCGAAATAAAAAGATCACGCGAAAAAAACCATTCAAAACCATTTTGGCGATTAGTATAATTCTATAGTATTTAAAAAAATGGCAGCCAAGCAAAAATATAATAGGTAAACAAGATGAAATAAAAAGTTCAAATTGATTGACCAACCTTGATTTTGAAAATTGAAAGCTACTACGATGTTTCTATTTTTGACTATGTTTATTATTCTACTAGTGTTGATCAAGATTCGTATTTTTGGTACTCATAAGTTAAAAGTACTTTAAATTCACACCACACTTTCGAAAGCAGTCGGACTGTAGAAGTACTGAAGTGAAAGTGACAAGATGTCATCATTGGAAATATATTATGATTTTTTTCATCCCCGTAAATTGGTCATGGCTTGTTAGCCAAAAAATGTAGGTATTGTTTATGACACTAACGATGTTCTGATGGCTTCATGGTTTCTCTAAGATTATAGTTATCGATTCATTGGAGCAGCAAGTTTTATTAAATGAGGTATGAATGAATGATGAAGAATATGGTGCAACAATGTTTAGTTATACAAGTGAATTCTGAAAAATGACAGTTAGGAGAGACACATAGGCGTGCTGCACTTACCCTAAAAAAATAAGAATAAGAGTAGAAGGATGAATCATGATGATGATAGGCGGAAGACTGGGTGAAGTTAATTCTGTTTTGCTAAAAATGAGTGAGTGCTTACAATTTTAACGTGATGCAAGAAAGCAAAGTGTTCTGAACGGTCACTTGAACATTGATAAAACGAGGTCCGGGAAATAATTTTATAACCCTTTTGCTTTAAACGAGAAATACTAGTTCTTACAAGGTATTGAAACAAGTCTATAAGAATTAGACTTCTGTCCATAAACGTAATGAACCGGAGCTGTTTAAATGTTTGGATGTGGCTTGCTTTTATAGAATCGCATTATTAATAGAAATAAAAACTATAATAACGACACAAAATATAAAAGAATAGTTAGATAAAGATCTCAGACTCACACTAAGAATGACTAAGCAGAAAAATTCGCAGAAATCAGGGAAGAGTTGTATAGAAGCAAAGTAAAGCAAAGCTAAGAAAATATAGACGTTGATACAAGAAAATTGGTGCTCTCGAAATTACAGACACTCTACAACCTTATCAAGTAATTTGCACGCATACTATTCACACAAATTGCATAGCATTATCGTAATGATTTTATTAGTTTCTTGGAACTATGTAAAAAAGTGGAAAAAAAAAATTCAAATCCTGATTTTTGTCTCACGTAAGTGTGTTAAAATTAGACAGAAATGGAGCTGAATATTGCGGATGTTGTATAACTCATTAAAACCAGCTCTGAATGTTCTTAATTCTACAGCATAAATAAGTGATGCTACTACTTCAGCAGTAGTAATTAATAGATCAGAACCGAGCGATCAAACTGGTATTAATTTTACCGTAAATTCTTCTTCAGATATAAGTCATGCAACGATAGGAAAAAGTATTGAATTTTCATTAATTGTGCCATAACTGTTGATAATAATTATATCCATGTTTATTTATGATATAAAGTGGGACAGACTGTTTGTTATGTGTTAATCGGTAAGCCAGTTGAGGCGTGAATATGTTAATCAGTTACATTATCAGCAGCCGTTGTTTCTGATTTGTTAGATCTTTTGTGGTTAGCACTTGTGAGTACTGGTGGTCCAATAGTAACGCAGGCGACTTACGAGTTGTAGGTCATAGGTTCGAACCCAGACAGGCACTTTACTTTGTGCAAATTGTTTCATCACCACTGCTCTCAAAAACGGCAAAGGAAACGTGAGGAAACCGGCATGTCCTAGAACCAAAATTCGAAAGCATGTGACATCTACCAACCCGCACTGGCCCCGAGTGGTCGATTAGGCTCACTCTCTCTTACAGAGAGGAGGCTTATGTCCCAGCAGTGGGAATATTATAGGCTGATTATGCTTTATCCATTGTGGTTTTGCTTTATTCTGCTAATAAAAGTCATCAAGTGCGAATGGTAAACCACTGACTACCTGCAGTATATTCTCTCCTTCTCTCTTAATTCATCCAAAGGTTGTCCTTGAAAGATTGTTTTTAGCGATAAGATCGCCCATTTTGTCACCCTACATATGATTCCTGTAATTTTACACATTTATATGGTGTACAGACGCCAGCACATCAACCAACCCTAAACTGTCAAATTTTCCAACTCAACTTTGAACCTAATGTTTTAGTGATAAAGTTGAAAGTCTATTAAAGAAATTTGACAGATTGTAGTAGCTTGATGTGCATGTCTGTACATAAAAAATAATATTCTATCTTTCTCTTTTATTAAGGTTATAAAATATCTTTCTATCCTATTAGGGTTATAAATTAAAAAAAAAATACTTAGGTACCATTATTTATTAGGAAATCTAACACTAGGACCACTTTTACTAAATTTTTAGTTTTTAGAATCTATTGCTGTAACTAGATACTGTTGTCAGGAAGCATTTCTTCATTTTTGTTTAATGGTTTTAGATATTTCCAATCTTTAGAATCGAAAACGTATGCGCATAAAATAAGATAGTTGTTATTTACAGTCAGAAAAGTAAATATCAATACCTTGTTAACTTTCACAAATTCAATAATCGCTCTAAATTATCTACAAGTACACCATAATTATTGTTACCTAGCAACTCGGGTAAGCCCGGAACTACTTGCTGGTTCAACACCACTCCTTAAATCTCATCACGTGTAACCTCTTTTAACTACGACCGTCTTGCATTCTAATTAAAACCAATGATGTCGAACCAATGGGGTCTGCACCAGTTTATGTTTGTTCTTAGGTGGAGAAAGTTTAAATCTGCTTATGGAAAATTTTGATGTGTTGAAGTAGAATATTCGTTGTTGTTTGATTTGTGTTTTTTGCTAAGTTGATATAGCATTTGAATGCCATGGCAGGTCAGCACGGTCTGTGTTTGTGTCAGTTGTGTACTATGTGTTTTGGAAGTACTATGTATAGATGCCAGCACTTCAAGCTACTACAATATGTCAAATTTCTTTAATAGATTTTCAACTTTATCGATAACGCGTAAGGTTCAAAGTTGATTTGGAAAATTTTACAGTTTCGGGTAGGTTGATGTGCTGGCGTCTGTATCTATATATAGCCGTAAGACGTTATTGTAGCACTTACTTACATTTGACAGAAAGCAAAGTCAGGTAAGTTAATAGTAATGCAAATTAGAAAAAATAAACAAAACATTAATTGTAAACTTAGATTATTGACTTAAGGTATTGTATATTCAAATCACTATTACTGTCATTCTTTGACAGTTGAGTGAAATAGCTATAATACGCCAAATTAGTGTAGGGTGTCAATTGGCTCAACACCTAATTTCCCTGACTGTAGTTAATATTCGATTTTATATTTATCTAAATGATAATATTTATCTTATATTCATCATCATCATCATCATTTCAGCCAAAAGACGTCCACTGCTGGACATAGGCCTCCCCCAAGCACTTCCACTTCTTTTATCTTATATTATATTTATCTAAATATGTAAGTATTGTTTCATTATTTTTCTGACTGTACTTTGTCTTTTAAAATTATGCATCTCAATCATTTTGAAGGATATTGCTAATCCATTGCTTCATAATGTTCGAAAAATGTGTCTATTCAACAACTTAAATAACGCAATGAATGCTTTTGAACTGTTAAAATGAAACCCATTGCTACTATGTGTATGTTACGCAATTACACTTTAAACTTCAACTATATCCGACGATCCTGCATACTTATCTCTTTTGTTGGCTGTACATGGTAGAACTACTTTTTTTTGAGAGAGCTGTAGATCGGAGTATTCTGGGTAAATTTGTGGACCGGGTTAAAATACAAAATCACTAAAATAACTGATGTCACTCGGAAAGCTGCTACGCCTGCCGCATGTCAGACGATCAATGGGCCAAACTTACGACCCAGTGGTTCCCACTTAATGGCCTAAGCGTTTTGAAATAACTTTTCAAAAAGTGAAACTTCATGAATACATTTTCCATCAGAATGTAGGACAAAATTTCTGAATTTTGGTATTTAAATAAAATTAAAATTTAAGAAAAAGTTGTCTTATTTCATAATTTTATACTCTGTTGAGTTTGGAAATCATAATGTGTTTATGACTAAACAATTAACTGGAAGTTAAAGCCCGTTATAATTATGTTAGTTATAAAAAAAAACTAAAAAACAAGTTATACTTCGTTTGTCTTATTTCTTTTTAGTAAGTATATTCATGTATATTTATTTGTGCTTATATTTATATGTAATTAGGTATAATATTATATTCATAGTTTTAATAGGTTTATGCGTATCTTTATATTTAAAATATTTATTCCTCAATGTTCATGATTGCACGTACCACTGTTTGTCTCTGCATCACCCAAAGGTTGACTGATAGAAAATGCCTATGGCATTAAGTCCGCCTCTGTACATTTATGTGCTTGAAGTATTAAATAAATAAATAATAAATAACTTTCAATCATCCTCTCATGACCAAACCAAACCATTGTTAAAATTATTTAAACGCACAATGAATAAATCCAATTCATAAATCAAACGTAACTACAATGTTCACAATGATTTACAATAGCAGATCCATAGCCCGTATCTTCATACGTGCGAGTAGGAAAATTATCTACAAACTGGTTGCCTGTATGGCCAACAGACACACTTTTAAAAAGAATTACACCGGTTCTCTCGGCCCTTATAACGTCTTCCTTCGTTTTGCCGTTATTAGCTATAGGTATTTGTTCTGTTTAGGGCGCATTACACCAATCTTATACACCTAGATTACGTTTTATCCTGAGAATAAATTTTGAATTTTTGTTTTAAGTGTTTACTTAAAACTAAAAATTACGAAATAAAATAAAAAGTAATTTAAAAAAATTAAACCGACTTCAAAAAGAAATTAACTCAAAATTATGAAATAACTTTAATTTCGGAAGTCGGTGTCTTGGGATCTGTATTTTAGTTTTATGCCACCGACTTCCGAAATTAAAGTTATTTCATAATTTTGAGTTAATTTCTTTTTGAAGTCGGTTTAATTTTTTTAAATTACTTTTTATTTCGTAATTTTTAGTTTTTGCACTAGTATTTGACCAAGGTTTTGAGATGTTTTCCCTTTGACACTACACCCGTAGCTCTTATCAATAAGCCAGGCCGTCACACTTACACGTATTAGTCCATATCTTGAAAAATACTGAATCGATCTTGATAAAACTTGCACTGTTCCCTAAGTTGAAGAAAATGTAAGCCAATAAAAAAAAAATGGTCACGATCCGATTAATAGTTTCGGAGATATGCGTGGACAAACATACATACATACATACATACATACATACATACATACATACATACATACATACGTCTATGAAATTTTGTATATTTGTTTGGAAGCCCTAATAGATCATCATATGTGAATATAATGCAATTCCAATAATATTACATACATACGTATCGAATTGATAACCTCCTTTTTTTTGAAGTCGGTAAAAATTAACTCAAAATTATGAAATAACTTTAATTTCGGAAGTCAGTAACAAAAAACTGAAACTAAAATACAGATCCCAAGACACCGTCTTCCGAAATTGAAAGTTATTTCATAATTTTGTGTTAATTTCTTTTTTGAAGTCGATTTAATTTTTTTAAATTACTTTTTTATTATAATTGTCCTGTTCATTAAATTTATAAATTTCTCTATTGCCTTATGCGAGAGTTTAGTTAGTAGAATTTTTGCCGGATATGTGTGTAATAGTTATGCATATATTCTACCTTTCTACATGCTGTTCCTCGAACTATGATTCAATTTAAAGTAATGGTCTGATTCACTACTTCGGGATAGGTTCCGGTTAAGTTATCTAGCACTAGCAGATAGTGTTAACAAAACAAATAACAAGGTATTATATTTTTTTAAACAAAAATTATTAGTTAGTAGTAAAAATACACCTACACCTAAGCAAAATGCGACTTGAACTAAATAAATAAACATTTATTTTCGAGTAACGTATATGGACCTGTAGCATTAGTAACAATTTCCTTACAACTTGGTTTTTTGTTAAAATGTTTTGCAAATACTTCTAACATAATTATGTTACAAAAAACAGATTATTACTTTACAACACAATTATTTGAAAACATTGTAAAAGCCAATTATTTTCAAAAAAAGTAACCGTGGAGTTTCTTGCCGGCTCTTCTCCATAGGAAACGACCAATTGGAATCGTGCACCTAACTTCTGACGTTTCATAAGTGCCCATGTAGGTTTATGTGAAATAAGATATGTTGTTTTTGATTTTTATATATCACACTATCACTGCACAGATCAATTTATTCTCAGACCAATAAAATGCTAGAGCGGTCACAGAATCTGGCGAGATTCGCGTCTGTCATCCGTTACGCTTTCAACGCGTGCTCAACTTGGATGATTTACTTAACTCCGGATGGGGCACGAGCTATGTATTGATATTGTTCTGCTCTGATTGCTGTTTAATTGTTATTATGTACATAACTGTGTATGAGAGTGTTTTATTACTTTAAAATCTTTAATTATTTTACAGACTGTCAACGGACAGCCTAAGTCGCTGGGTCTAAAAGCATGAAATTTTGCACAAAAGTTCCTTATAAAAGCAAAAGTGAATAAAGAAAAAGGAAGGATTTTTGAAAATTCAGCCCTTATAGGGGTTAAATAGGGGATGAAAGTTTGTACGGAAGTTTCCCATTTTTGGGCACACGGTTTGTAGAAGATAATTTGCTTGGTTGTTAAATATTTTTCTTCTCTAATATCTCTCACTAATGTCATCGAAATTACAATAAAAAATTATTATATTGTAGCAACGTCTTGGGAAACGAATTCATGGTTAACAATTCGCATTCAAAATTTTGCTGATCGAATTCGATCGAGTGTGATAGAAATCAATTGAATGATTGAAAGTGAAACTTACTTAAAATAAATAAATTGGCTCTTCGTATAATTTTGGCAAAATTATTCAGAATGAAGATGATGTGACACATGATGTAGATAGTGCTGCAACTATGGAAATATTTTCTCTCGACCTTGCATCGTCATCTTGCATTATCATCGTCTATGTAAAGGGTCAGATTAAACATGGGTCGTTTGTTAGCTATTATACAGCATGTATCAGAAATGTGTGGTCATAAAGGGTTTGTTAACTTTCTCCATGGGACCACCATTGTAATCGCGAAAACAAAATCTGTCGTATACGAAACATAAATACCTTCTCGATCCAAATAAATGGGACAACTGATATTTTTTTCGCGATTAAGGGGTCGCTCCCATAGAGAAAGTGGTTCGGTTTGATGGTTTGTACCAAACCCTTAAATACAGTATGAGTCTTCATAATGTGCACATATCGAAATGAGGGAAACTAAGCTTAATTTTATCGACGGAAAAAATATTTAAAAAAATGTAAAAAAAAAAAAAAAATTGTAGCATTTTTAAAATTCTTGTTCGCTGCTGCGACCCCTGTGTAAACAATCGCCCTCGATTGAGAATTATGGTTTTTTTTTAACAAAAATCTGATATTTTTTCATAAATTTTTACAATAATTGTAAAGTTACTCAATAAAAGCCCCGATTACCTACCTTTTTTATTACTTAAAATTATTCTAAATCGTATCAGATTTCTAAACATAAAAATACCATGTTTATAACTCAATCACAACATTTCCTATCAACTGTTAAAGAAAGGCCTTGCAATCACCATACTTTAGCAGGTAAAGATCCCTTTAAATATGTTTTTATTTTTTCTAATATTTTTTCCGTCGTTAAAATTAAGCTATGTTTCCCTCATTTCGTTATGTGCACATTATGAAGACTCACACTGTATAACCATACTTTTCTGATACACGCTGTAGAGGTTAGCAATCAATTATGAATTTATTGTAAGAGATGCCATTGAATAAGCTATGTTCATTGATACAGAGCATAATGTAGATCTTGAAGGATGAGGTGATGACGAGAAAAACTTAAAGGAGAACGAGCAAAAACAAAAGCAATAAATTCTAATGGTTGGTAAAATAGAAACTGCAGGATCTCACATTAAATAGTGATCTCATTGCCACATGACGTTCACTTGTTCTATTATGAAGTACCTCAGTCTGTCGAACCTCATCATCATCATTTTCCTGCCCTTAACACAATTTATTTGGGGTCGGCGCAACATTTTTTTTTCTTTCCTATTGGTCATCTGTCGAACCTAAAATTATTTAATTATCCTCAAAAATTTAATTAAAGACTAAGGATTTTTTACACGTTAATGCTTCAAAGTTGTAAGCGATGAAAATGTAATGCCCTTACCATTAGCACGGTACAACAACTACCTTACTTAGCGCATTATTCGTACTTCAAAAAGACAATGTCGTAAAGAGCAACCATTCACAAAACTCTGTAAGATCCAGCTTCGACATTTGCACTTTAACTTTCACTAGGAAAGTCAGTGGATAAACATTCATTAGAACTGTGTGTTTAGTTATTATCACCAGACTCTGCTATTGAGGTGGTTTTACTATGCCAGATCCTGGTTTTGAAGTGGCTATATACAAGGTTAAATTTAAGTCGTTCTGGACCTCTTAAGGGATCATAGTACTCATCATTATGAACAACTTTTACCATGGGACCAAACCTGAAATCCCGAAATAAAAATCAGGTGCTGTCGAGATTTTGACGAGTTATGCGAACATAAATGTAGAGAACAGCTGATTTTTTGTTCGCGTTTTCGGGTTTGGTCCCATAGTAAAAGTTGTTCATAATGATGAGTACAATGACCCCTGAAGTGGTCCAGAACGACTTAAATTTATATATTATATTCAGTGTTAGAAGCATTTGTTTGTATGCAAATCCTAATTTATACCTTTATTAAGCTGTATACTTTTATCGGCTAATCTAGGCAATCACTGCTCTCAAAACGGTGAAGGAAAACATCGTGAAGAAACCGGCAAAAATGTCACGTGTCTTTGAATTTTTGGTCCTAGATGTACTAGGACCAAAATCCTAGTACATATAGGACCAAAAATTCAAAGACATGTGACATTTACCCACGTGCCCACGTGGTAGGTGAATTTATAGTCCACACCCTCTCACCGAGAGGAAGCCTGTGCCCCAGCAGTGGGAACATTATCGGCTGATTATGATTCTAGGTCATTATACTGCTATCAGCGTTTTTAGGAATATAGAGGTATGAGGAGCAGGGTGTAAAGTTCAGTCATACTCTATAGAGTGTTCTTCAACGCTATTTGGTGTTGGTTATTTAATGTGTTCATAATTAAAAGATTTGCTTTTATAAATAAAGCCTTGTATTTACATTTAAACGGGTATTTTGTTGTTTTCGGGAATTTGTCGTTCATCGTCAATTTGTGTTGCGTGGTCATGTAATATTTTCCTTCACCTGGGGAATTATTATTTTAACTTGTTACTTCCTGTGTGTTTGTAACATCAGCCCTTTTTAGGTTTCCGTACCAAAATGGTAAAACGGAACCCTTTTGGTGAGATTCAGTCTGTCTGTCTATCTGTGCACAGTGTTAAAATTCTCTGACGAATATAGGCCTCGCCGATGAAAAATTAAAAACATGAAGGTACCTACGGAACCCTCGGTGTGCGAGTCCGACTCGCTCTTGACCAGTTTATACTTGGCTAGGACTTTCCAGTAGACAGTTCAAAATGACACAAAAAAAACGTAATGAAATTATGCGTAAAACAATTTCAAGCATAGTTTCATGACATTCGTTTTGTCAATTTCGACAAGGCCAAATTGACCATGACCACGAAAGTCAATGCTATTAAGGAATTGATAAATGATCAGTTTTAGAAATTGATAGGCTTATTTTCTCAACTCATAATGTAACTGTCTAGTGTATGTATGCTTAAGTAGTTAGGAAAAGTAAAAGTGATGATCAATTTGACCCTGATGTTAATGCGACTGTATTCTTATTTGCATATATGCTAGTTTTGTTAACAGAATAAATGACACCTTTCCAACGCAAT
Organism: Oligia latruncula; assembly: GCA_948474745.1. Taxonomy (NCBI): domain Eukaryota; kingdom Metazoa; phylum Arthropoda; class Insecta; order Lepidoptera; family Noctuidae; genus Oligia; species Oligia latruncula. The sequence continues at coordinate 1,311,955 of OX419705.1, forward strand.
GTTCTTATAACAAACGTCATCGTTAGAGAATTTCCAATAACAAAATGTAAGTTATACTCTGGAGTTCTAGACGCTTACGCTTGAACTAAAAAAACATGGTTTACAAATTAAAGTAAGTCAGGAGTACAATAAAAAAAAAGAATCCAAAGAACTTTAGATTTGTTAATAAACAAAAACTTGTGGTTACACTTATTCAAAAACCTGCCAATCAAAATGGTTGAGACATCCTTTAAAACTGCAAATTAAGATCTACCAAATTAATCATTCAGATGAAATATTATCAATGACGACTCAGAATTTGGTATTTAAATGTTTGGTATCTAAAAGTGTGAATGTGTGAAAGCCGCTTTCTTGAGTATAATGTCAAGCGCAATTTTTATGCTGATGTTACTAAAGAAACGTTGCAATAAAGCTGAGGCTTTTTGACCTGTGAATCGCGTACTTTGTATATCTCAATTTACGTTCAACTGAAATTCGGTTAGCCTGCCAGACGGACGGACGTAACTTCAGTTGCTATCCAACGATTGGACGGGGTGCTTAACGCTTGCCTCGCTCCCCTCCCTCACCCCGAGCGCAATTTGGTTAAACAAACAGAACTTTAGTATGAAACCGAATGCAGCGTAAATTCCGCGACTCATTTTACGCGGCTCACAGCTCAAAAAATTACGCCCGTTTGACCTCAGCCTTAGTCTTGACTTCACTTATCTCCATTGAGTTAATGATGAAAGTAAAAGCTTGTGATTATTCAAAGGCTAAGCTTTCATGGGATTTAATGAAGGCTTCATGGGAATGATGAGATACTGCCATATGTATCTCATCATATATTATGCCTCATTAGATATTATACAACAAAGGTCACGACCGAGTATCTCATTTACGACACTTTAATTTATCGTATGGAATTCTATCTATGAGAAGTTGAATATATACCTACATAGTGGTCAGTGACTATGACTGCTATGCCGGAGGTCGTGGGTTCGATTCCCACCCAGGACAAATGTTTGTGTGATGAGCATGATCATTTGTTCTGTGTCTGGGTGTAATTTATCTATATATGTATGTATTTAGAAATATATAAGTATGTTTATCAGTTGTCTAGTACTCATAACACAAGCTCTGCTTAGCTTGAGACTAGACGGCGTTGTGTGATAGTTGTGGAATATTATATTATATTATATTATATTATATTATATTATATTATATTATATTATATTATATTATATTATATTATATTATATTATATTATATTATATTATATTATATTATATTATATTATATTATATTATATTATATTATATTATATTATATTATATTATATTATATTATATTATATTATACATAAGTTTTGCAATTGCAGAACTTGAATCGAACTAAGCAGAATTATTGCTTTAATGTTATTCATTATCAACCTAATGTTTGCATTGCTGGGACACTAAACACAGGACACAGGCCTTCTCTCTTCAAGAGGGAGTAGATCCCCCACGCGGGCCCATTGCTGGTTGGTAGATGTAACATGTCTTCGAATTTTTGGTTCCTAACATACTGGTTTCCTCACGAACGTTTTCCTTAACCGTTTCGAAAACAGTGGTGATGAATCACACTAATATTACAAAGGCGAAAGTTTGTTAGTGTGTGTGTGTGTTTATATGTTTGTTACTTCTTCACGCTCAAATGGCTAGACCAATTTTGATAACATTTTGTATGGAGGCAGCTGACACCCTAGATTATTTTTTATCCCGATATTCCCACGGGATCGACATTTACGCGGATGAAACCGCGGGGCACAGCTAGTTGATTTATATATTACTAGCTGCGCCCCGCGGTTTCACCCGCAAAAGTTTCGATCCCGTGAGAATTTCGGGATAAAAATAGCCTTTATATTAATCCAGGGTGTCAGCTACCTCCATACAAAATTTTATCGAAATTGGTCAAGCCGTTTAACCGTGAAGAAATAACAAACATAAACACACACACACAAACTTTCGCCTTTATAATATTAGTATGATACTTTTTTGTACACCACAAAAATACATAAGATAAAAAATACATCGCGATCTCTTCCAGGCAACCTTGGAATGGACAGTGACTTTATTAATTACACAAAGTAAAGCGCCTGTCTGGGTTTGAACCCACGACCTGCAACTCGTAAGTCGGAGCCTATAACACTGGGCTACCGCTGCTCCCTTAATGTACCTACTTACTATAGAATAATTAATCAGCAGAATCTCAGACTAAATGATTGATTTGAGTAATGATGAGCGAATCCGCCAATAGAATGCGCCGTGAAATGTGCGCGCACGCTAGCGCTCCGGACAAGTTCAAATGTGTCGAACATTTGTTTAATGTGCCGTTCAATCCGCCTGCGCGGTACGCCGTCACTCAGGACCCACACATACAGATTTTAAATATTTATAACTACTCTAATGAGTTCAATTGTGTAGTAAGTACCTACAAGTGTCAAACTTTTAACTACTGACCACAATCATGTTACTTAAATGATAAAAGTTTTGACTCTCACGTAGCGTAGGTACACATCAGAAATTGAGGAAAAAGCTATAGTACCTGTGAAAGTCAAAAGAAAGCTGTACACTCAGTAAATGCCATAAAGTGTGTAAGGAATGAAAATAGCGGTCAAACTGTTTCGACCATCGGTAATAAAATTGTACGTCTCATCTTCGTTGAACTTTACGATTTTGGAAAAAACAATTTATAAGCGAAATCGAAATTGCAAGGAGGAACTGCTTTCTTATCGGTATTTTTATATTATTAAATCTGATCGCCGGATTATCATGGTGCAATAAAACTTGCCCAGTCTAAACAATGTTCCGATAATTAAAGTCATTTCTTGCTTCAATTTGATTGCAGGCGACAGGCAAGAAGCTTGAACCGTATAAATGGAACAAAAGGGATCAGCCATATTGGGCCCAAAATCCAATCACGACCATTCCTTGAGCTGCTTTTAAAGTTGAAAAATCAAGTTATATACATTAAAAAAACCTGATTTTAGAACTAAATAAGCAAAATAATAGTTATAGTAACACTCGCAGAGGTATGTTGTCATAGTAGGTAATACTTGTTTTCTTTTATTTTCGCCAATCGGTAGTTTTATATTTAATTAATATGTATATAACTCGATTTTACAACTTTAAAAAACAGCTGAATAAATGGTCGTAGACATTGGCGCAATAGTAAAAAATTATAAGGAGGACTTCCTCGAACAGGCTGATACATTTTTTTCGCTGGCCGGATTCTCAGCTCAACTTACTTTGGGTTTTCGGCCCAACTTTGTATGAAACGTGACTGGTCTACATTAAAATTCGTTTAATGCTCATCCTAAATCCCGAGATCCACGTTTAGCAGTACATTATACATATACATATTATACATATTTAATTATGATGTTTTAATGATTATGGCTGTTGTGTACGTAGATGCTTACAAGATAAGGTAAAAACTGGAAAGCATGTTTAACCAATCTTAACCCTCACAAATTGGGGTAATGAAACGATAATACTGACAAATTCAATGTCATTCAACCCTTTAGTCCGATTCACACAATACTTGACAATACAAGTTTCTTGCCTGTCGCTTACAATCAAATTGAAGCAACAAATTACTTACATTGTCTCAACACTGTTTAGATGGTGCAATTTGAATTGTTGCTTCAACTTATGATATGTAGGTATACCATGGGAAATGAAATAGCATTGCGTAAATCAGGCTTTACTCATATACAGGTAAAGCTCTAAATTCTGTGAAGAGAATTTTATAATATGTATACATTTTGAAATAATTCAAATTATAATGACAAAATATGGAGTTATTCACATTATACTCACACACGAAAGTGAAAAGAGATATACTTAAGATATAAATTGTATCAACAGTCGACAAAATGAAATCTTGTATAACCGGTACCTATTTAATAATATCGTCATCTTGTTATGACTGCACTCGAGAAAGTTAGAAAATATTCACCTGTGAATTAATGAATTATATCGTAATTTCCAAGCCATGAAGCTATGCCTACTAATGGTTTGTTCTTAATTCTAATAATATATTTTTTTAAACTGATTTATTGATTCATTAATTTTGGAAAAGAAAGCGATTTTTAAATACTTCCCGTAAATTAATGTAATTAAAATACCGAAAAATCAAATGTTTTTATTATTTCAATAATAAGCATTTACTTTGATGAAGATAATTAATAAAACAAGACGTATAGGTACTAATAATTATGTTTTGAATTGCTAATATAGGAAAATATAATGAAAAGCAGTCATTTGAAATTTGACATAGCCTTCAACCTATAAAAATAATTCAAACAATAATTAATGGTATTCATAACAGCATTCATATGTAATAAAGCCAATAAAAGCGGAAAATAATTTTTATGTAAATAATAACAACTCCTCAGACCATTAATTTTTCTATAACCACTTGAGTGTAGTCATAGCGGTTACTAATATACCACTTAACAATAAACTAATACCAGATAACGGTTACAACATCAGTTAGTGAAAGTACCCAAATCGGTACAACAGACGAAAGAAAATAAGAGTAAAGTTAATAATACGTGAGGTGTCGATGACGAAGAGACATGAATTGCAATGCTTGTAGGTACGGATACAGTAACTGATATTAATATGCTTTGACTGAGCAACAATGTCGTGACTAAAGATTTGTGATGAATGTGGGGTGGCGTTTTACGTAGGGAAAACCAAAGAAACAATAAAACCAAGAAAGGGATAGAGATAAACTTTAGAAATAACTGCTAAGAGAGCTGTATGGAAGAAGAAAACATGCTGCATCGATCTCAAATAAATAAGGATAAAAGCAGGTGGACGAATGATGATGTGAGCTTTCAATTACTAAAATTAATATACGAATAGCAAAGCTTGAACAGACGCCAGCACATTAAGCTACTACAATCTGTCAAATTTCTTTAAAAGATTTTGAACTTTATCGCTAAAGCATAATTATGGTTCAATGTTGATTGGGAAAATTTGACAGTTTCGGGTAGCTTGATGTGCTGGCGTTTGTATATCCAGATGCAGTAACTGATGATATTGATACTAATAATAATGGTCTTTGATTATACTTATGCATTCTAGCAAATACTACGTACCTATATAAAATGGAGTGATAGACAATAAATGCATAAAGAGAGGAAGATCAAAGAAAAGATTGATTGTGTGATGGAAGATATAAAAGAAACGGAAGTGAACGATAGAACTCCTGAAAGGATAGAATAGAAGACAAAAACTTGTAACGCCTACTCCAAGGAAGATCATGAGTCTTTATAGAATCGCTTGGTAAGAGTCAAGAACTCCAAAATAATGACATCTAAATATTTAAAAATACTCATCAAGTGGATTATCGAAAAAAACCATCAGAAGTTTAAGCTTAAAGTATATGGCGTTAAAGAAAGCTTTAACGTTGTTATTGATTGGAGTCCCAAATTGCAGGAAGAAGTGAACGTTGATCTAAGTGTTGGTTTAGAAACATTTGTAGTAGATTGTGAAATGGTGAAAGTGCTTTGATACAGATCATACGTAAAGTACAGATAGATACAATAAAAATATAGTCTAGAAGCGAAGCCGCCAAAACAGCTTTATTTTTGTGTAGATGTAAGAGGAAATTAGTTGGGTGACTTGGTTTTATAGGCTGTTCGATTAATGTGAGTAATAATCAATCAGTTTAAAGGGTTATGTTTTCCATGCATATCTGTGTATTTTTCTATGTGGGATTCTTTATACCCTCGAAGCGTCGTAACGGCTAAAAACATTTAAGAACTCGAGGTGTCTATCGCTCGTTTACGTCGCCCGATTGTTATAGGTTGAATTAATCTAGGTTCTGTTTTAATACCAAAATCTAGGATTTTAGACTTCAATAAGTAAAGTGATGAAAACCAAAATAAAATAGTGCCCATGACCATGTTAACAAAATAAAGGGCTTGAGGAGACAATTCTAAAAATATGACACAAAAAAGTAATATAATAAAAAAATTAAACCGACTTCAAAAAGAAATTAACTCAAAATTATGAAATAACTTTAATTTCGGAAGTTCGGAGTTTCGGTTTAATTTTTTTAAATTACTTTTTAGTTCGTAATTTAGTTTTTGCACTAGAATTTGACCAAGGTTTTGAGATGTTTTCCCTTTGACACTACACCCGTAGCTCGTATCAATAAGCCAGGCTGTCACACTTATACGTATTAGTCCATATCTTGAAAATTACTGAATCGATCTTGATGAAACTTGCACTGTTCCCTAAGTTGAAGTAAATGTAAGCCATTCAAAAAAATGGTCACGATCCGATTAATAGTTCCGGAGATATGTGTTGACAAACATACATACATACATACGTCTATATTTTTTTTATATTTGTTTGGAAGCCCTAATGAGAATGTCATAAGTGTCACCTCCTTTTTTTTGAAGTCGGTAAAAAGGTAAAAAAAATAAACTTTTAGTCGCAGATTATTATTGTCTTAATTAAGAATAGTCAGTGGTATCATCACATTCTACCAAATGTGGCGTGCGTATATTTGGTAGAATGTGTAATTAGGTATACACATACAAACTAAAAACGGTAGGAAATTTGTCAAGAATCAAGATAATAATTCTTTGTGGAAATATGAGTCGGAAGAATCAATTAACCATTTAATTTTGTCATAGACACACATTATTAGGTTGATTTTAATTCGCCAGCTAGTTGGAGTAGTACGTAGTATAAGTAGCCTTTAATGTTCCCACTGCTGGGACACACGTCTCCTCGCGGTCAGAGCGAGTGGGTCGTAATCCACCACGCGGGCCCAATGCGGGTTAATAGATGACAGATATCTTCGAATTTTTGGTTTTGATTTTCGGTTTCCTCACGATGTTTTCGTTCACCGTTTTGAGAGCAGTGGTGATGAAATAATTTACACAAAGTAAAGTGCCTGGGCCACCACTACACCTGATTTAGTACGTAGGTAGATACTTTACGTTTTTGGTAAAAAGTGTTATTTGATTAACAGTTCGACTGTGGTTCGACGGTCTACTAACAGAATATTAATTAGTTGGAATGCATTTGACACAATTTAAAACTTGATACACTTTCAAATAATTATTTAGTGAATAGTGAAAATAACATTTCACTAAATACAGGTTTAGATCGTATTGACATATTGATTTTGATTTAATGATGACAGTTATACGAGTACCTAACTAAGCTTAGTAATTTTATGTCAAGGTTTGGAATACCCAATACAATAATGACTGATAATGGAACTTCTTAAAGGATTTGCCGACAATCGCAGTAGACCGAGAAAAGTGGAAAGAGGGAAGGGAGGCCTTTGCCCTGCAGTGGGACAACACAGGCTCATAATAAATAATAATAATAATAATGGAACTTCATTTGCATCACAGGAATTTGAAAATTTATGACATGTTGGTTGTGCCTTTAAAGTAATATTTAGTTCTGAAATTTGTAAAGGGCTTGGTAGATGACCGAATTATTTGGATGGAGATTTGTCATTACCGAATTTGTGTATATGACGCTATCAATTTACCCATTCGTTTTGCCTACGAATATTTATAAAGGTACAGCTATTGGACAAAAGATGTTCGAAGTTTTTGTCATCGATACTCTCTCTAAGAAGATTAAGTTGTAAATTGGTTTCGACATTCATGTTGTACTTTTTTTGAATTTTGATTAATGATAGACGCTATGACATCTTTATACCCTGCCTGTATCAATAACACAAATTCGGGTAAGTTAAATAACTTGGCACTAGGAGGGTAGAGACTTTAGCCTGCATGGAGTTTTCATGCAAATTCCGCGAATATTTTTGACCAAGCTTACATTTACAATCATAATCGAGATTTTAATAATATTTTTTAGGCTAAGAGCGTTATTGTGGTAACTATTACAAGTAATCCTATACATACTTGGGTGGGGAAGCAGCTGAAGATGTGGAGCTAAAGTTGATGCTATAAGATTACGAGATTAACAATATTTTGGAGCAGAGAAGATAGAAAAATAATAGAGACTTACAGTCCTTTCAGCAGCAACTGAACAGCAACTTTATAATAACGAGGATAAAGATCATTGTGATTTTTAAAGACTTGTCAGTAGCAACAAGCTAACAGCAAACTTATCATGTGGAGTATAAAGACCACACAAGACAGTGATGCTAAATCAGAGGTAAAATAACTGTGAAAGCAAAATACAAACCGTATTTTAACACCTTAATGTTAAATACTGATAAAAAGGACAGATTTTCATGACGTCTGCTTTATATATATGAAGGAAACAGAGCTGCCAGAGGGCGTCATAAGATGTAGATTAAACTTTAGAAATCGTTACTCTATAACCTAAACACATTTTTCATTTCATTAATTCCGGCAGGTAATAAGAGGTTACGAAGTTCTTATAGTACGTAGTGTGTGACTCGTTTATCTGAAGTTTACATACAAAATGTAAAAGAGAAAAAGTTCTGAATACTTGTAAAAAACACACAACAATGAAAACTGTGCTTGGGTTTGTAAATAAGCTTTATTTTAGAATAAACGCGCCGAAAAGAAAAAAAAAACAATTAGTAGTTTTAAACTTTCTCTTTCAAAATGGTCTAGAGGATATAATATCATTACTTCACCATCCAGTGATGGATTAGGTACTATTATGGAGAAAACTCGTGGATTTGAAAATAAAAGAAACCATGGTTTTGACAAATTGTAACACTGTCTGACATGACTAAAACTATATCCATGATAGAGTAATAGAGTTTGAACACGTAGTGCACTGGCTAGTGTGATTTAATCGTACACGAGGAAGAGTGTTCTAAGAAAGCAATTGAAGGAGAAATTGAAGCTCTCGTGGTCGATGACGTATTGATGACGTAGGTAAGGTTGAGACTATTGGTGAGCGGAATCCTGAATTAAATACATTGAATGAAAGTTATCTTTATAACGTTAAAGAAATTAGTGCTTATACTTCTATTAAGAAAGATAGAGGTATTCTTTGAACTTAAGAACCTCATTTAAAGAAAAAAGAAAGAACGGAAAATTTCTTATTACTAATATCACCGAGAGAAGGCACGTAGATATCTCAAGGAAACAAACTATTCTGAGTAATACAAATATTCTGGACATGGCAAAGATTCTTCTCAAGGGCGCGGTTAAATAACAAGTCTTACTACGATACCAACCAAAACCCAACCTTCACACACCAATTTAACCATAAACAACAGTTTCACTTAATTTCCTGTGTAAGGGCGCATTTTTGAAGCACTTTCTCCACAACCGGTATATTATGAAACGTGTGGTCCGATGTCCAAATGGAACACGGTCGAACTTTCGATTATGTTTTATAAGTGATGACCAGCTGGTTATGTTACTTTGACAAATGAATACCTGACTGGAATTGGTCGTTATATAGTGCATGATTGTGGTTCTAATAATTAAGGCCTTTTTTTTTGAGGTATGTAATTTGTACACGATCATCATCAGATTCAAACAAGGTTCAACACGCGATGTTGATCTTGTTTGAATCTAATGTTTTTATTTTAAGATAATCTGTATGTTTGTTGCATTGATTAATTAATTTATGTATACGAAAATATTGTAAAATATTTTTAAAAAGTAACAGTGGAGTTTCTTGCACATTCTTCTCCATACGAAACTTTAGGAAGGGGTGCCTGGAATAAATTATATTTTATTGTAAATTTTGACGTTCTATATGCCTTTTATGTGCCTATTTGAAATAAATGACTTTGACTTCAGTCACTTTGCAGAAATGGGGCTATACACTCAAACTGCTTAACGTTATCGCTTGCGGGCCAATCCAGCTTGCGTGAACAAATTCGTATAATATGAACCCCCTTCAGATCAGAATCAGGGGTTTGGCAATCTGAAAACCTTCGTTTAAGAGGTAAAGCGTTTTGAAAATAATCTTGCTTAGGGGTGTGTTCGAAGATCGCACCATGCAATATCATTCAAGATTACCTGAACTCAAAGTTCTGGAGAATCTCTTAGTACCTTATCAGTTTTTTAATGCCAAGCTACAGCCCGATTAAAACTTTATGGCGACTCGGAATATGAGGCGAGTCGCTGCACAGTAAAATTTTGCTGTCAGCGGGGGTGAGGGCTGACGTAGGTACTGCCCAGCGAGTAGTGCACTTCATTACAAATTGAATCGGGCTATAAGTGAAACCCATGAATCTGTAAGTGTGAAGGGGTGAGGTACTGCGCAGCGAGTAGCACACTTTATAGCCGCCATTCAAATTGAATCGGGCTATAAGTGAAACCCATGACTCTGTAAGTGTGAAGGGGTGAGGTACTGCGCAGCGAGTACCGCACTTCACAGCTGCCATACAAATTGAATCGGGCTATAAGTGAATCGAAAAATTATGTAAATATTCATAGGCTTTCAGAAAAACCTAGTGAGTAGGTTAATTATATTATACTACAAAGTTTGTGTAGAGATAGTGGAATAACACGCACCTAATTAATTACATGCAAACATTTGAAGAATTGATTACACGTTGTTCGAGTCTAAAAACTGTCAGTTGGACTTTGAACTTAGATCGAGAGTAGGACAGTGGATGTTATTTGAGTTCAGATTTGAAAGGAAACCAATAAATCAAGCTTGGTGATGGATTTCGCAAAACAAATTATAGATAATAGGGAAACGACATGTTTCGAGTATTAGAGAACCTAAGTACCTAATCAATGAAAGCTAATAAAAGCGTGTTTAAAAAAATTCTCTGAGCGGGGAGTATTAGTACCTATTCCTTTCGCTGATCTTTAGTGAAAAAGCCTTTTTGTTTATAAGATTGTTGATAAATTGGATGACGAGAGACAACTATCATCCATGTGACGTATTGTGAAATAACACCATTAAAATAATTTTCTTTATATAGATTCGAAAGAAAGAAGTAAGTTTATTATAGGTTAGCCTACACTGGCCAACTGCTGAGTAAAAGCCTCCCCAGGTCCTTTCAGATATCCTTTTCTATAGCCACCTCGATCCAACCCTTACGGTACGCGTCTAGGTAGTCTCGCCACCTCTAAGTGCTTGGTCAGACTGGCAGCGCAGGGCGGGGAGCAGCCCGCGCCACTCACCGCGCCCGCGTGCCCGCTGTGGACGCTCAAATGAAGTTCCTATGTTTGAGTTCGCCGCGGCGCGACCGCCCCCCGCCCGCGTTTGCAATCTGGCCAAGCACTAAAAGGAAAATAGTTGTTTTGCCACGGTAGTGGTAAATTTTTAGATTGATTAGCCTTGATTTTGACTACTTAATAATAAAATTCTAGCCTAGATTTCAGTTGTATCTGTTTTCGAAAAAAAAAAACCCAAAGTTATACCGGTATCGTCCGGACGCAATGAACAATGTCACATGCATTGACACACTTTTACCGACTCTGACGCTGTGACGTATAGTTCAGCTGGTCAGGTGTGACATCGGAATGAAGAATGTGGTGCTTAGCAGGGATGCGTTCATCTTTAAATGGTTGTATATAAACAGCTATGGTATTGGGTGGTAGCAAGAGTACTTGGCTAGTTGTAGTAATGGCAAAAATAGTAAAGTAGGTGCTAGAGTGAGTCTAAGGAGCGTAACAGCCTGGCTACAAATTTTGGCTTAGAAGGAAGTGGCGCGGCAAGCGGCGCGGTGTCTTACTGTTAGCGTTGACGCCGCGTGCGTGCGGTGCGTCGTGCATTTTTAACACGCTTTTATTAGGTCGACCTGTATGTAACTTAACTATGTAATGGACTCTAAGGTAATTAATTTAACCATCTTCCAAGGGTCGTAGCGTAATGAAAATTGGCAGCTGTATGTAGTTCTGATGACAATACAATAATATGGTACTGTCGAACTGAGCTGATGATGGAGCCGGAAGATATGACTAACTATGTAATGGAATCTAAGGTAACTAATTTAACCATCTTCCAAGGGTCGTAGCGTAATGAAAATTGGCAGCTGTATGTAGTTCTGATGACAAATCAATAATATGGTACTGTCGAACTGATCTGATGATGGAGCCGGAAGATATGAACTGGAACTTCATGATGGAAAATCGTATTATAGCTGTTTTGGATTTCTTAGAAAAGTCTTGTACTTTGACCACGATTAGGTTTCAAGGTCTGATGATGAAGCCGCATGGCATTCCATGATAGAATATCGTATCATAGTCGTGTTTGCACTTGTGAGAAAGGCCACGTAATGGACTTTGAACACGATGAGGTTTCTTTTTTTTTTACGTGCATTTATAAAAGCGTGTTTTTCTAATGTTTTTTAAACGATTAATTTATTGTATAATATACAACGGTAAAAACAAATATTATTTGTTTTTACCGCTCGCCGCCCCGCGCTGAACTGCCGCATGCCGGTGATAGCGGCAAGGTCATGGCCAGGCCGTAATTCACCATATTGTAATCTTTCTCTATTTAAATTGTGTACTCCTTGTCGCAAATTCATAATATCATATTGTGAGAAAAAACAACTAAGTACTTTCAAAACAATATTTAGGTATTTTTGACAGCGACATTTTCACGTGTAATGTCGACGCGTGCTCACTCTGTAAGGATAGCGATTGCAATATAGATAGATGGCAGGAATTTATAAAGAGTTAATTAGTCGAGAACCCTCTGAAAATAATGCTCAGAATAGTCAAGCCCGGTTGCCATACCAGAAACCAATAAAGATTCACCGCCGAAACCACAAAACATCTAGCTTTAGGATATATAGCTAGTTAGATTAGTATTGCTCAGTAACTGGTTAGAGGGACGGCTGGCACCTGCAAAATATTCAATTGCATTAAAGTGGAAGTTGACTCCAACATAGGAAAAACCTAGACTGGGTGCTATAAAATCATAACACCCCTCAGTTTTGGTCGAGGATTAAAAATCAATAGTCAGTTATTCAAATAGGGCTGAGAATTAGCCCTTCTTAAACGTCAAAATTTCATGAGACATATCCCCAAAACGCCCGCCTATCACCAGTTCCTATTGCTTTAGCTGGAAGAAGTGCGCAACCACAACTCCACAGCTACAGCAAACTATATACCTAGTGTAACAGCGACCTCTTAGAAACAGACTATGTAGGTTACCTAGTCAATATGATAAAGCACACAGAAGTGTGTTTGTACACTTTCCTTCTTTAAACAATGGGTGAAAATTAACACAATATTTAAATGGTTAGAAAATCAATAAATATTCATGTTCATAACCCTATCCTGTGATTGATCGACACATTGTTTACTAATGCGATTAGAAAATGAATTTTAACACGTACGAATAAAGTGAACTGGAACAAGAAAATGCTTCACCGAAAACTTTTTCTTGGAAATTGGATTTTAACTCTGAACCATAAGTTTAATTACAATGTATTTAATTTCGGTGCCGAAACGTGGAAACTGACAGTCGAGTCGGGTTGGTCCACAAATTCAATGTAGACATAGCTTGCAGAGTAAGCAACCTGAAGTGGCAGTGGGCTGGCCATGTTTGTCGAAGGACCGATGGCCGGTGGAGCAGTCCTGGCGTGAACGCGTATTGGCAAGCGTAGCGTGGTACACTGCCAGCTAGATGGACTGATGACCTTGAGAAAGTAGCTGGGACAGACTGGATGCGGAAGACGGAAGACAGGGTGTTATGGCGCAGCCTGGGAGAAGCCTATGACCAGCAGTGGACTGCGATAGGCTGAGGTGATTGATTGTTGAATTTTGTATTTACAAAAGGAAATTGCACTTCATGAGACAATAATAAAATGAACAATCATTATTGCTTTGTATTTACACCAATTGATCACAAAGTGCTACTAGTACCTATAGTTAATATGATGAAGTTATTTTATTCAATGTAGAAGCACTAACTATTTACACTAGGTACACTATTTACATTAAATGACTAATAAACTAACTATATACAAATAAATACAGAAACAAAAGGCTAAGGCGTCGAAGTACTCATCCGCATCGCTATCATCGGAAACGTGCCCATAAGACTGGCAGCATTACCACGTTAAATGGCAAAGCTAAGCACTTAGAAGCACTTGATCATGGCACTTTGATGGAAACTATCTCTTTGATCGTTTTTTGTAGCGATTCTTTCCTCAATGCGGACTATTTAAGAGTGTTCGTAATAATGATAAAGATTTTATTGTACTGTGCCCTACAGATTATTACAGTATTATGCATATAGACAGCAGTGTGATGGTCCAGTGGGAATGGCCCCAACTTACGAGTTGTAGGTCGTGGGTTCGAACTTAGACAGGAGCTTTACTTTGTGTAAATAATTTAATTACCACAGCTCTTAAAACGGAGAAGTAAATCATCGTAAGGAAACCGGCGGATACCTAATAGAGATCAAACAGGCTACTAGGACTAGGATGGGTTACTTGAGCATATTTAGTAAGTCGCTAAGTGCCTAATATATCCATGTATAGTATCCATGAGTAGGTGTTGACGCAGAACGTGAACAAATGACGTGAAACTTTCTTTGACACAATGTTCAGCAGCTTGCCTATGGAAGCTACAGAGATTTGGTGAAAACTAATATTTTGTAGCAGTTTCTAAATTGCTTATGTTAGCATAATGAGTAATGACCCCTGTCGTGTAGTCTATAAGAAATGAATTGGTTTGACTGTTTTTACGATACTGCCTTCCTGAGAATTTGGTCATCGTGGTAAGGTTACTATCGATGATGATGAAGAGATCATGGTTTCTATTCCCAGGTCATGAAGTGTTATTGAATTGAATGTGTGAAACATTTTCCACCTCCTATCCTGCCCTTTGTGCCCCAAAACATGCAGTTAACGATACCTCTACGCTGCCACCGATAACGCCGTAGAAATGACGAAGTTTTGGCCCAACAAAATTTGAATAACTGTCGTGCCAGCGACACGAAGAGAAATAATTGAATTTGATAATAAACGTGCTGACAACTATCAGACTAATAGACTCGGAATAATTTACATGCGTACAGATAACCGTTACTAATCTCGTGAGAAGTAATGACCTTTTATAATTTATTCTTTGAATCTAAAGAAAACTCAACCCCAAAAACAAAGCTGAAAAGTCGCATTCTCTTAAATGTGATCTCTGTCTATTGAGACGGAGTGATGTTTGAAAGTTTGAGACATTATAGAGCGGGAGCAGCCTTCAGCAACCGTTACTGTTACTAAAAGGTCTACAAGAATCCTATAGTCCACTACATTTAAGCGTACTTAAAGTTTTACCTATCTATTTGAATATCTATCTATCTATATCTCTTCATCTCTTTCACACCTGAATGACAAAATACTGAAAAGTCAAACGTAAGATGACTAGGAATGCAAGTGGACATGCGAAAGAAAGTTGCTTCGACAGAGAAACTATAATATCATAACTGAATGTACCCAATGAGGTATGGCGTGAAGCTATGCTGCATTTCCAGATGAACGAATCTTTGTTATTGTCACCAGTTTTTGTTGAAACTGGAAGTGGCAGTCGTATAAATAGATCTGTAGTGAGATTATGACTAATGGCTTATCCATCGTTTCTTTGATCGATGGATAGTGACCGTGGTGTAATGTAACCCATCTATTTACTGATGACAGACTTAAAGGGAAGAGCGCCTTATATATCTTATTAAATTGGCTATTACTATGCATGCAAAGGTGTCTGAATATGCAATTTGTTCTGGGCCTCTTTACAACGGCCTTGGAAGACGCAGCAATGCAAACGACGAAGAAACGAAGAATTTAGAGGGGGATGGGAAAATGAACCGAAGTAAATACGAAGACTAAGAATAAACGTCTCTTCATACAGTCCTAGGTCCAGAAGTTCCTATGTAAAAGAAGATTGAAGAAATTCCTATTAAGGATGGTGATCTCTTCAGATTGACGTAGATAAAGCCATCCCCAATCTTGATCATGTCCAAGGTCACACCTGTGCAACTTCCGGGTGATAATCAAATAGAAAGTGAAGATGAGTCTGCGCTTCATAAATGATGATCATAGTGTTTGCTGAACAAGTTGACACATGCTTGACGTCACCTAGACAAGATACACGCGTTTGTAACCACCAACCAATGTTACTACATATAAGTATACTGAAGACAATGTGGTTCAAATTGAATAGTAGATAAATTCTATGAAAGGTAAGTATGACTACGGTTGATTCTACGTCAGAGAGTCTATACAAATAATATTTATATCAATGTCAGACATTGATTTTAAATCACCATATTTTCTCATGCAGCCACCAAATTCCGGACATAAAACAAAAAAAAAAACGTTTTGCAAGCGCAACGTTTTTGTGAAACTTTCGAATAAAAACGAGCCGGAAAAACCGGTAGTTGTAGAAAAAACTAAAAATAAAAATAAAAAAAATAAAGTCAGTTTACCTGAATCCCATAATTATGAATCCTTAACACAAAACAATCACGTTTACGTTAATGTTTACGATCATAAACAGGTCATGTGTACTAGAAAAGCGCGCGAACCGACGGCTATCGCTTGGCTTACTAAATTCATCTCGGCTGAACGGCGAGTGGGAGAAATTGGTTAGTCTCTTTCGCACTGTTGTATAGTGGTGGGCGGATGTCGATGAGCAAATACTTTCGATAGTACTGTCAAAAAGATAAACAGAATTCTTCTTCTTCTTCCAAGTAGATCCTTCAAGGTAGATTACTGTCCCCCAATAAGAAGCTGCTAGATTAATTGAAAATGTTCTAATGCCCATTTCATTTCATAGCAAAATAAAATATTAAACGGAATGTCATGAAATATATCCCACAGCAGCACAAATTAATGTTAAGTTTCATAAGAACTTACAGGATCAGATTCAGGTGAAGATTTTAGAACACGCGTGTAGCACTATGCTCAATTTTTTAAAGTTTTTTAATGTCTTTATCTAGGGAGGCAAACTGTTTCTCCTTAATACAGGTTGCACAGCTACCTAGCTAGGAGAATAGTAGTTCACCCCTACAAATATTTTTTAGTATAAGTTCTACGCTTACATAATAACTTTAATATGTATGTAACACAAATACCCTTTAATGCAATAAATATTTTTATTATTATTATTATTTTAATTTCGAGGCATAACTACATAATAGAAATCTTAAATTCACTGGCAGACAACGCATAGCCTAAACCGCTGGGTCTAGAAGCATGCAGTTTTGCATAAAAGTTCCTCTATTATGAAAGTGAGCACTAAGGAAGGTTTAAAAAAAGAAACACACTTTAAAAGAATTAAATAGTGGATGATAATTTTATTTGTATGGAAGTTCGTCGTTATTGCCGATGAGAAATACCACCGGGCACACGGTTTGTAACAAATAATTTTTAAAAAGATAATCAAATAATAGAGAAAGATAAATTAGATTAATGGCAAGAAAGATTCGCAAATTACTCTATCTTTAAAAAATAACGTCAACAAATTCTAATAGTGACACTTCGTAGTACAATTTAGTCGACATCGATATCCGCAACAGGCACATCACTACAAACGTCAAACCAAGTCCCAAGAGCAAGGTGAAGATGTGGGTCTTTGACCGCATGCAGTGGCCGATTGCAAACGGCCGACTCTACCAACTCGTTAACTGACTGCTAACTTTTAGTTAAGATAAGAAGTAACATTTTGATCTTTTCAAGTTTCACAAAATAATTTGTAGTCATTATTTATCTTACATGTTTTTAGAGGCCGAATGTAATATTTTATTTATCATTACTATAATAAACAACACAGTGTATTTAATAAATAAATAAATTACTTATAATTATTAATAAAGTTCATATTATTATGCATTCCTAAAGTGACTTATAAGTTTATTTAAACATTAAAAATACTTCCCGTATTTTTTCCGACGTTAAAACCATTTACATACCATTAATTAAAAAAAAAAGTTGGACCTAAACATAGTCCTTTAGACATTCCTACTATAATTTTTGAAGAGTTCCATACTTGTAACGTAATCTTTTAATGTTGTTCATAAAACCCATCCATTTTCCAAGTTATATGTATTTTGTTAATCTTCATGATATTTCAAAGTGACTAACAACAGTTAAACATGGTACAACCGTGCCATTTGCTTTCGAAAGCGACAGCCACGTTGGGTGCCGGTGCGTCTTAATCACTCATTGAATACAAATGACTACTAACTTAAATACAAATTGTATTAGGTTTACAATGTGTCTGATAATAATTAGAATGTTGCCAACTGTCTGTCTGGTTGATTTAGTGACCGCTGAGTATTAGGTTCTGGGTTGATTCTCGGGTCGGGCAAAGTGTTATTGGGTTTTTTCCATCTGGAACTTTTCACTAGCGGCCCGGAGACTGGATTTGTGCCTTGTTGATGGACTTAAAATATAACTGGACGTAAAGCATCGTTTGTATTTTTGTTGGTATCAAAAAGGCAAGGGTAACACTTTCAGCCGATCTAAGAAGGGAAAAAAATGTTTATTCTGCACAAACAAAACGCACATTACAAATAAAAAAGACGTAAAGTATACTCACGTACAACTTAGTCTTGAAAGTTATTAATAACAAGCATATAAACAGTTCACAATTTCGTCCATTGATTGCTTGATGTAAGGTAAGAAGCATATTGTAGATAAAAGTGAAGGCAACACTCTAAATACCTAAGTGAAGACTACTGTGGTCGGACCTCTCTTTCTGAATATATGCATATGACAAAGAAAACACATATCGACTTTGTCTCTGTTACCTCTGACCTAGACTAGAGTCAAGAGCAAACCCACCTCAAATAAAAAAAAATATCACTGTCTCGTTCTTATGTGTGTATTTAGAAAGAGTGTCCGACCACAGTCGTCTTCACTTAGGTATTTAGAATGTTGCCTTCACTTTTATCTATAAGCTTCTTGATGTTAGGGCCAGGGACCAAAGACAACACACATTAAATTGACATTGACAATACATATTAATCCGTGATGCGCCCGTGACACTGGCAGATGGCAACAAAACAACAACAACCAAAACAAAAACAAAATGCCAAAATTGCAGAGTGGAAAAATAACTACTTTTGTAACAAACAACAATCAATCTATTCTGTAAAAATCTTACCGGGAAAACTTAGGTCACGTGAGCTTCAAGTGAGCTGCCAATAATGTCAAGCTCTATAGCATCTGGAGTCCTAAAAAGGCTACTTTGGAGAATCATAAAAGGATAACATTATGAATCGTAATATGGCGAAAAGAGTCCGTGTTTTTCTTTTTTTCGCTGCACTACGTAGGTATAATCAAAGAGATTGGGATTGGATTTGGATCGGATTGATTGGTATTTTAGCACAGACAAAAAAAAAACAGTGGCACTCCGGGAGTGCCGACAGAAGTGAAAACAAAACACAAAAATAATACTTTGCCATCACTCACTGACATATCGGATATACATTAAAACCGAGTACATCCCGAGGACAGCCGAACACATCCGAAGCGGGTATTTTTTTAAATCGTCTTATAAACAAAACACGCGTGGTGTCGCTTACGGTAACAGTGGCGCGAGTTAGGCAGGATACAAAAGTCTAAAAAGTTAGTATTTTTAGACCTTTGTATCCTGCTTATGCGTATGAAATTTCATTAAAATCGGTTCATTCATTTCGAAAAATAAGGGCTTGAAAGTTTGTATAAAATGCCGCACGGCGTAAACGCTCTTAACTAAATATCTATTTAAAATAGTTTGAGTCTAATTATAGAATCTAAAAAAAGCTTCAAAATGTCAAACGAAATATTTTATTCAAAAAACAGCCATATTCGCTGGTATGCTGGTATGGTGAACTACGCCGTAGCATAGTGTGAGCTACGCCGTAGCACAGTTTGACCTACGCCGTAGCACTGTCCATCCGTCTTACGAATTTTCGATCAGGTCACGTGTCCTGACGCGAGTTTAACATTTTTTACCCATTACAAAAAAAGTGTACAACGCCGCTAAAGAAATTTTCACTTCAAAAAATAACTGAAAAATACTTCACCAATGGGATTTGATACGATTAACTTAACGGTTAACTGTCTATTATGTTATCCTTTTATGATTCTGCCTAAGTAGCCTTTTTAGGCCCCCTGGTAGAAAGACCGCTCACAAGCTCACTTCACCTATGTTTCCACGATTAGATAATTCTTACGGAAAAGACCTGCTAGTGAGATGTTCTATTGGCTTCTGAATCGATAAAGTTTAATCTTTTACATTGATAACACACTTTTACCAATACAGAGAGTGCTATCCATGAAGACGCGCCCCACTCTTCTTCCTAATCGCTAGTGGTTATGGCTAGTTAACCTTATATACGTCATATTATAAAAAAAACAGTTGCACTCCTTGAGTGCCGACAGAAGTGAAAACAAAACACAAACAGAACACTTTACCATCACTCACTGACATCGGATATACATTAAAACCGAGTACATCCCGAGGACAGCCGAACACATCCGAAGCGTCAATTTTCTTTATTTTTTTTAATCGTCTTTTAAACAAAACACGCGCGGTGTCGCATACGGTAACAGTGGCGCGAGTTCAATGGTTTTTTCCCATCTCAAAAAATGCCCAACGCGCCTAGAAGTTTTCACTTAAAAAAAAATTGCTAGATTAAGTCGGCGTTTCCTATCTGACTACTCTGAGAAGAAAGGCCGAAATAAACTCAGAGGTCACAGTCTCTTTTAAAATCCAGACATAATCAGATCATGTCGTGAAGAAGATGATCAGCATACTTAGATAATATTATTTTAACTTTCTATTAAGAACGTTAAGATTAATTAAAGACCACTAGAGACATAAAATTCACACCATTCAAGTAACACAGCAGTGGTGTCCTAGTCGTATCGGCCCCGACTTTCGAGTTGTAGGTCGTGAGTTCGAACCCAGGCTGGCACGTTACATTCTGTATTTAGTTTCATCAAAACTGCTCTCAAAATGGTGAAGGAAAACATCGTGAGGAAACCGGCATGTCCTAGAACTAAAAAATTCAAAGACTTGTGGCATCTACCAACCCGCACTTGGCCCGCGTGGTGGAATACGGCCCACACCCTCTCATAGAGTGGAGGTGTGTGTCCCAGCAGGGGGAATATTGTAGGCTGATTGTGTGTTTTACATGAGGAAACTAGGATTTGAATATGGTAAAAGCATGGAATTAATATGTACTATATTGTAGAACATGCTCTTTGGGAATAGTGTAAATGATTTTTTTTAACTACAAAAAAGAAACAAATTCTCACAGTTCTAGAGCTAAAAACCAGAGCATGTCAACGCTCATCTCAGTATTACTAAAGGTTACGGCCCGTGGGTAGTGTTGTGGTCGTAATGGTATATAATTACGCGTTTATGATGAGATGACAGTCAAAGGTGTTATTTGTTTGTTGGATAATTCTTATAGTTGGAATAAAGTACTGTCAGACGTCTTTGGTGCCTACAAACAAAAACGAATCGTTTTTCTTACCAATGCAAATGGTAGATTCTGGGCATATAAATAGATTCGTAAGCTTACCTGTGATAGCTATTTCCATACGGGAGAGTATTCTATGCAAAACTATGAGGTTTTTGCTTCATTATTGGTAAAGATATGTCTTAATTTTAACCAATAACGGTACGTAAATATTATAGGAACCGGCCATAACTTGTCCTAGGAATATTGTAAACCGGTCAGTACGTCAACATAACTCTAAAAATTATAATTATTATTTTGATTCTCTACCTATTGAAAACAATGGCGCCGATTCTGTTGTTCACAAACTAAACTAAATTTAAGTTCAGGCATCTTTCTCTTTCTATTTCATTAAGAAAAGGACAGAAGATAAATATTAGTTTAGTCCTGTCAAATTAAGATACGCCATAGACAACTTTAGACGAGATTAAAAAGTTTGCTACTAAAAATACGTCAATTTACGCCAGGCGTTGACTAATTTGACAGGACTAAACTAATATTTATCTTCTGTCCTTGTCCTAATGAAATAGTAAGAAAAAGATGCCTGAACTTAAATTTAGTTTAGTTTGTGACACAACAGAATCGGCGCCAATAACTCTCAACTCATTGAAGTAAGTACAAGACGTACAATAAAATTATTTGAAGCAAAATATGAGCAAAAAGATCTTCCGATACCGGGAATCGAACCCGAGCCTTCTGGGTGAGAGCCAGGTATCCTAGCCACTAGACCATATCGGATATTGAGAGTACAGTCGAAATATACGTTCAAATTTTGGAAACCAATAATTAGTTTAATTTATAACTGTTATTTTTAAAACGGATATAGAAAAGATAAAAATTTATCAGGAACTATGTAGTCTACAATACAGTTAATTATTTTATCAATTTCTTGGTGCACGCTATCTAGTGGTTATCAGTGACATTGATTATATCGTCACTGCTCTACACACTGGAAACAGAAGCTGTCTGTTCAGTCGATCTTCGTCTGTTCTTGCTACTCTAGTAAAATCATAGATGGCGCTGTTAAAAGGACTTCGAGCATTCAGTTTTAATAAATTCTTGATTGGTTTGGTTAGTTTTGTTTGTCATCTTTAAAAAAATGGGGGTACCAATAAGTCTATGCAGTCTCTTGGTTTAATGATATTGAATTAGAATTTCCTTTCCAAGGATTTTTATATCTATAGAAAATGTAAGATCTGATTCATCTCATTCATCGCAACATTTAGGCATTTTCGTACCATACCTACTTAGGTATAGTTAAGAAGTAATATTTTATCTATTTACGAGTTTATACTATAAATATCAGTTGAGTAATGAAAACTTCTAGGTAATATTTGACTAAAAACGTTTATTGTTATCAGGCACAAATAAATACTTATCTATTACATAACAAATCTCTTTCAAATAACATTATGCTCATATAAATTAATTGATACAATCATACACTTGTCTACAAAAATATAAACGATTTAAACTCTGGTTCCACTAAATTATCAAGTACGTAGAACTTCATTAAATAAAATAGTCATTCCCACGGATTTTCATCAATAGTATCATTCACTGTCTCTTTCATCTTGTTCATCTTCTTTCTGTTCATTCTGCTTTCGACTGCACCTTCAACTATCTCCCCTTTATTAAAATCCTCTACAGTTATAATAGGCTTAAAACCTTCATCGACATTTTTGATTCTGTTACTCTGTATTTCTTTAGGCAACTTTACTTTTTGTTGTCGATAAGGATAGAAAACATATTTCACGCCATTCACAATCTTATATTTCGGATAGTTGGTTGATGTTCTTCTGTTATTGTTGATGCCTAAAAGCTGGTTCATCCAGTATAAGTAGGAATTTTGGATTACGTCGATTATGCTTCTTTTTCGTCGTGATTTGACTGTAGTCCCATTTTTGTTTACTTTAACGACGTCTTCATTTCCATAAAGTGCTGTCTTTTTATCGATGTTGTTGTTGTTGTATCTTACAATAGGTGCTACATAGGAAATGATGGGTCTATTCTCTATAATTTCTTCTTTGTCTCCAAGATCTAGTATGGATCTGCTTTGCCATTGTCCGTTTGCGTCATACCCCCCGCCCCCTCCGCCGCCGCCGCCACCGCCTCCTCCATAATCTGGTCCACCTGGATGTCAAAAGGTGAATTTTCATTCTATGCTGGATTTGATGTAATAGTTTTGGTTATACTGGGATAATACCTGCTGGCATCCAGGCGCCGCCTCCGCCGCCGCCGGCTGCCCATCCCTGTGAAATTCATAATTTGTTTTTATGAAATTGTAATATTGTCATGTTCTTTACGTTTTTTATAGTTTAGGGCTACCGCTACGCTTCCAATATCTTTTGCGTTACGGTGTAGCTGTCTTAGAGCATATTGCTAACAGATTTTTGAAAGGCGCTCTAAAGACTATTCATATTTATTTGTTTCCAGTATGAGATGTACAACATAGATAGTAATTGACATATAATCAGATAAGCTATTTCCTATATTAATACTTACTCCATCACCCCCACCTCCGCCTCCACTGCCACCGCCAGCACCTCCTCCCTTTTTCTCCAGTATCTTCATTAACAGCATCATCTGAATTCATCAAAACTATTGTTAGTTTCTCTACGCAAAATATGCGCTTTATTGTGGAGTTGCGGACACCATCCCGTATTGAGTAATCTATTTGAGTTTGAATTTCAATGACACTCTATCTTATCTAGGAGTGCCTTGTGAAAATTTAAAGCAAAGTCGCGGTCTCTTCGTTTGATACATTGTTTCTCATAGGCATTCAAATCAAGTGATGGATTTATAAACCCTAGTACTATTTTAGTTGTTAACTAAATCAGAAATAGGTACTTGTTACGGCAAATGTATATTACCTTAGCCAACATGAACGACATCATACTGAACATCATCCCTTTGAAAGACATCATTCCCATCATGCCCATCATTGCTGGAACCATCTAGAAGATAAACAATTTATAACACTTCAGTTTAAACTCATTCTCCGACTACCTTTGAGAAGAAACACCCTATTATTGTTGTTGTGTGATGTTATTTTACCATATTCTTAGTTTTATTTTCTGTCTAAGCAATTAGTTTACATCCATAATTATTCCATAGATTGTCCCATATCTTGTCATCTCCAACGTCTTTAAATTAAATTAAATAAAATCATTATTTTATTATTTAAGGTTAATTCGTTCATGGCTGTGTTTTTGTAACAAAATCCTCCATATTTTCTACTATTACATAGGAATGAATACTATATTTAATAACAAAAAAATATATGAAGAAAATTATTTCTTCATATAGGTTTTTTTTGTTATTAAGATTTGAAACTGAATCTGATTCTCATTCTGAATAAGATTTGATTTTTGAATCTTTTGAATTACAATAAAAATGTACTAATGCAATAATAATAAAAATCTAATTGAGCTATAGATGTACGAGTTATAGTGTGGGAAGTGTAGTATGCAATCACTCAGTGATTCATCATTCATTATCTTCAGTAATGAACCTTTACATCTTGCTCATGGAGACTTACCATCATAAGCTTCATCTTCATACACATCATGGCCATCATCATCATCTTCTTCTTCCCGAACCCGTCTCCTCCATCGTGTCCACCTCCACCGCCGCCCCCATCGCCCCCACCTCCCCCTTTACGCTTCTTTCTACCGACAAATTCTTCTACTGTAACATTGTAATGGGTTAATTATGTTTTCAGGACATCAAAAACAAATGACGGTTAAGTTTAGATACTGTATCATGCCATCTATCTTAACCCAATCAATGAAATCTATCGCAGTCCTCTGTTAGTCAGTAGATTATAGGTTTTTACTATGTTGCAACATAATACTCGGTTCTTGGCTAAGAAGAAGACGGAACTAGAAGTTTCCAGTTCCAGTTTGCCCCGTCTTCTTCTTCAGGAAGACTGTGTGTGAGGTCGTTTGCATTTCTTACTATTAAATTAAAAATAGCAATCAGATGACGAATGACTTCTTATTGCTAAGTTATTTTGCTAAGTTTGTCCTAGTGGACGACAAAAATATCACTTTTTATCAATTTTAGCTTAATATTGTAAAAAAAAGAACTGATAACATCATTCTATAGATGCTTTGTCGCAAAATAAACCACAAAAGTTACATGATGACTGCCAGACAACAGACATGATAGAAAACCTATTGTTCGTAGTCACCGTTGACCCCGGTAGCAGTCAGGCAGTCAATGCCTTAATAGCAAAATAATTTATATCTTACCGTTATTTGGAATCGGTAGCGATGTTTCTTTTCCTAAAGCACTAAATCTGATGATATGGTTGTCAAAAAAATGATCGATTGCTCTATCGATCATATGGGTTAGTTCTTCAGAGTTCTGCTCGGTAAAATTGTCTTCCGTATCCTTACTTTCTTCAAATTTACTGTTGTTTAATTTCACTGAAAACATAATTTTGGAGGTTACTTGTTTAGCAGCCTGACCTTATTTTTTAATTTGTTGCTAGTGAATATGTTGCTGTCACAAAATGTTTAGGCGTGAAGATCGATGAAAGTATGATAATATGATTATTATTATTCACAATGCTTCTAATTTGTTGATCACTAACTTATAAATAAATAATGAAATGATAAATTTAGCCGATAACCTCCTCTAGACTGTTTTCTCAATCTATAACTTTAATTTCATATACCAAATTTTCACTAATAAAACTGAATAAAAACTTACCAAACTTAACATAATCCCCGATCACGGATACTTCACTCAAATTATTCAACTGTTTCAAATACATTAACGTTTTTCTTTGCACACATGGAAATGACATGTGAAGGAAGCAATCAGCGTATACACCATTGAAATTATCATTTGGATCCTTTATTTCTTCATCTATGACATCTTTGACACCGTGTTCAACTTTGACAACTTTAGTGTTTACTATAACAATACAAATAAGTTCTAGGATGACTGTTCTTAGTTCCATTGTTGGTTCACAAATGGAAAACGCAGTAACGGGCTCATATTATTTATTTTCTTTGTTTATAGGATATAGGGTCAAGTGCCATAGTGTTAGCGTGAAAACATATAATTTTGTTGTTAACTTACTATTTATTTGAATAATGTTGTGGTTAAGGGATTAGAAAAGGCTGTGTAAATAGAGGTTTGTGCTGTTGATTTTGGTTTATAGAATTCTTATTTTGTAAGTGATAAGGTTCGTTTGGGTTTAAAGAATAGTTTAGCAACAGTATTTTTGAGATCACAGTCAGTTAAAGACGAAACTACTTTACAAGAAGCGTCTATGGGTTTCGATTATACAAATGATTTGATAACAAATAATAATATCGATTCCCAAATTATAAAAGTTGATTACGTAGGTACTGTCGATGAAGATACAAATATGAATAATTATTATGGATCAAGTCCAACAAAATAGTAATACAGTAGGTTATTCAAGAAGGAAAAGCTACAGTTGAAGTACAGTGGTTTGTGGCTAAGTAATAAAAGCCGTGTGGGTCGATCGATCAGGTTAAGCTACGCTTGCCACGGTTGTTCCGTGGATGGGTGACCATCTTTGCGTATCTTCTCCGTGCCTCGGAAAGATCATTAAGCCGTTGGTTCCGGCTGTCAATCATGGATCTTTGGCAGTCGTTACGGGTCGTCAGAAGCCCGAAAGTCTGACATCTAGTCTTACCAAGAATAGTGGTATCGTATTACCCAGTAACTGGGTTGTAAAGGTCAGATAGGCAGTCACTTCATGTAAAATACTGGTATTCAGCTGCATCCGGTTAGACTGGAAGCCGACCCCAATATAGTTAGGAAAAGGCTAGGCAGATGATGAAAAGCAACAGTTGAAAAACTGAAGCTCTGTTAAAAAACCTTCTCACTGCGCAAAAGAAATCGACAGCAAAGATGTAGATACACATCATTTTATTATATCTGAAAGATTAAATTGTGCATGAAATAGATAAAACAGCAGTTTTTCCAAGTGCAGTACATTAGAAAACACTTTTATAACAATCATTATTATTACAATGTTGCTCGTAATAGTGAAACTTTGTAAACTACACACACGCGTTTGTATATACACACATAGTTATGCCTTCTTCCCATGAGGGTAAGCAGAAACTACAGAAAGCCACCTTTACTTAAAATGTTTGTAGTATCAATTGCCAAACATATGCATAAATAGATTCTTCAGCTAATTTTACCTGTGATAGCTACTACCATTATGGGAGGGTTCTACATGCAATGCTATGGGGTCTTTGCATCATTATTGGTAAAGACACAATTTTCGCTCGTTCCACTAAAATACCCTAGCCCAGTCCCGCAGGGGACTACACAGCATTCAATGTTCCACTACGATGCCCTAGAGGATCATGTAAAACTCCTATTTCCTTTTGAATCTCCTAATTGTTTGAGAATCTTACTATTAATCAATAACGGTCTGTAAATTATAAGAATCGGCAATTTGCAGTGTAAGCAAAGAACTTAATAGTACCTAATACAGCAGTTATGACTAGAGCCACGTTTATAGCTTACTAGCAGCGCCCCGCGGTTTCACCCGCATAAATGACAATCCCGTGGAAATATCGGGATAAAAACTATCCTATGTCCTTCCCCGGGCTGCAATCTACCTCTCTGTCTTTTATCGAAATTAGTGATTTAGGCGTGAAAAGGTAACATACAGGCAGACAGAGTTACTTTTGAATTTATAATATTAGTATGGATTTTTAATAATTTTACAACGTATGTGACCAATCTGAATTTATTTCAAAAGACTTACTATTATAGTTGTACTTGTTTTTGTGGTATGAAAAGAGTCAGTATTTTTAACATACCAATTTATGGTATGTTAAAAATATTGACTCTTTTTTAAAAGAAAATATATTTTAAATGATCGTCTTGAGTTACTAATGTTTTGATGATATTTTTTATACAAAGCTCTAATTATTATAACAATATAAATATTACGCAGAAGCTGATGACGCTGCTATTCCCACTAAGATAACTGCTAGAAGATGCTCAAGAAGGTATAATAAAATCATCCATAAATTCAAACCTTTTATTTTGATAAATGCATTGTTTCGTTATAATTTTAAATAAATACACATAAATAAAATGTTTAATGAGATGAAAAAGTAAAAATAATTATAAAATGCGAAGAAACAAAATAATGATAAACATAATATTATTATTTGGTATAATGAAACCTTAGATTAGAAGAATAAAATAGAATAAATATCACAGTTAAATATACTGCTTAGATAAACCGTATATAATACATTTAAATAAACATAAATAAGTAAGAATATTATCTGAAGAAAATAGAATATTAAATATAATAATTATGATAAGTACATAAATAAAATAGATCAAAAAAGTTAAATAAATAAATAAAAAGAAGTGTTATTTTTTTTAAACGGTGGGAGAAAATAACAAGAATAATGAAAATAGAAATACATAAATTAAATAAATAAAAATAAAGAGATAATAAGAATCTTTAACACGCCTAACATTGAAACTGCAATAAATAAACAATTTGAAAACAACGATGATATTAAAACTAAGCAAATAAATAAACTTACAGCTATTTCATTATGAAATATGTCAAATAAATTAGTTAATTGCGAATTAAATAAGTTAGTATTAAACAAATAGTTTGTCAATAATATCTAGTATTTTCATTTTATAATATCCTCAAAGTTTGGCTGGTATAGTAACAAAACTAATAATAAAATAAATTCCACAGACAGTCCCCCACGATGACCTCAGTCCAGCTTGAAGTCATACCCCAAACATGACTATAAGTAAAGTACAATCAAGATCATAATAATATAAATATTTGTATATGCCACTATTACCCATATTATGCTCTGGTACCACTGCAATTCGCGTCACGATTAAATCTGGCGAATTCTGCATTTCACATAGACCAACAAACGAAGATATACTCCAAAATCAAACACCAAAATCCTAATCTACGAACCATTCAAAACTTAACCAGTAGTAGTATCGAACCATTCAAAACTTAACTTGTAGTAGTATCGAACCATTCAAAACTTAACTTGTAGTAGTATCGAACCATTCAAAACTTAACTAGTAGTAGTATCATAGGGCATATAGCTATTATAAGTGTTCGGGTCATACGCCCTTCTGTATCCTCCATGATGACCATGTTCATGCTCATGATGTTCCTCATGCGAATGAGAATGATGATGGGAGACCTCAGGCTTGGTGATGATTTCGTAGGTAGTAGACTTGTGTTCGCCATGACCCTTGAGTCCTACCAAGGCTGAGAGGAGAAGAGACATGAGGGCTGTCATCAATGCTTTGCCAGCTAACAAGGCTAAAGCTCCGAGGGCTGCTGCTGCCAGGGTTCCTGAAATTAAAGAAGAAGGTGATGAGTGAAGAGAAGCAGAAATTGAGTTAAGACAAGAATAAAACTTTTTTGATGCGTACACTGTACAACACCAATAAAATTATCAACATAGCAAAGTTGTGCCAATATAGTGGTTAATTACACAATAGATTAGAATGTTTCAACTTATAAAAAAGATGAGGTCCATGTAGAATTACTGATAATTTATTTGAAATTGATTGTGCTTACTACGCTTATTTAGGTTTGCAATAATGGAATCTTCAACTTCAGTCTCAACACACGTTATTGAAATCTTTGTAATATTTGAAACAATTGAAAAAGAAATACATAATTTCAGTTTTTCATAATACATATCAAACTGCAAAAAAAAATTGTTAGACTAGGCATGGGAACTAAAACAAAATCCTTACCAAAAGTAATTATATCGATTTTGGTTTGAAGTGAATTTTGTTTGAATAATAACCATACAATCAATATCACACACACATCCACCAAACCAAACCAGGCCCACGTGGTGGATTATGGCCCACTCCCTCTCACCGAGAGGAGGCCTGTGTTCCAGCAGTGGGATCGTTATGTTACAATCAATATTACTTTTGCGCGATCGAAAAATGATTACCTTTCATCATCAACGCGGCAGCCAGCAGAGCGCCACCGCCACCTCCCTTGCCACCTCCGAATCCTCCACCGCCACCTCCACCTCCTCCAGACTTCCTTCCAACAGACTCCTTATCTCCTTTCGCCATATTCATCGCCTCCTTCGTAGTCTGAGGATCCAGTAGCCGGTACCTCAAGGAATGCCCGTCCAAGTAGTCCTGAAGACGGTACAGGAGAAACCTGTTCAATTTCTCCTCTGACTTCCCAGGAAACTGCCGAGATAACTCCGCAGCTATCTCTTCAGGACTTGGAGTACTCCCAGTCTGATTCTCCTTCACTATACTCAGTCCCGGCAGAAGATTTAGCTCATCGCGAGAGCTCAGGTCTTCCAAAAAGGACAGGGCATGGATCTTCAAACATTTTGAATTCAGCAAACTGTTGCACTCCTTATGAAGAGTTCTTCCAGCTCGCTCCGTTTTATTTGGCACTATTTTGACAGTATCAATGATTGCGTTCGGTTCAGATCCATCGATCGCTCCTTGAGAACCAATCACTAAACTTAGAATCACTAAAACAGCAATGGATACACTTTTAAGATTCATTTTATTCACGTTTTCACTGCACTGTTCCTTATGTCAATTACTAACACATTTCTTTGGGGGACCGCTGTGGACTGATAGATTTAATCCGATCGCAATTTATTTTATACCGACCATGATCACAAAAGGTACAAGAAAAGCGTTAAAAAGATCAAAGTCGTTGCTTTTTGAACGTTATTGTAGCAGCACTTTCGTTCTTCAAAATAAAAGATTGTTATAATGGAAAAGTCGAAAGTGGATCGCCGATTTTCGGTTTCCAATCGGTAATCGGTTGCTGTTAACTAAATTGGATGATGGCTGAAATGTTATAATTGATTTCGTAACTTATTTGAATAATGGCAATGCTGATAAACAATCATGTATAAACCACACTATGGATCAGACAAAGGGCTGATTTTTCCAACACTATCTTTATCTAATTAAGAGCGTTTACGCCGTACGGTATTTCATACAAACTTTCAAGCCCTTAATTTTCGAAATTAATGAACCGATTTTAATGAACCTTCATACGCATAAGCAGGATACAAAGGGTCTAAAAAGTCAGTGGAGAACATTTTCGAAATGTCTTATTTAAAAAAAGATAACTGGAAATCTTTGTTTCTATGGAAAATTTAAAATCTGTCTAACTTTTTTTTTTTAAACGTAAAACGACGACAACGAAGACGACGACGACGACGTATGATTTACAAAAGTAAATACCTAATTTTGCAAATCGATTAAAAAAGTAAATACCTAGGTACTTTTATAAATCGATTAAAAAAGTTCATTACGGATTTATTGTTATAGGAGACCAGTAAGTATGTATAAAAAATGTATTGTGATAAATGTGACCCTAATTCATTGCTCTCGAGTGTAGTTCCAGACTCAAATGTGCTCAAAGCGATCGTATCAGTGTCAATTAACTAGTTTATTTGCTCCACATCCAATATAATATGAAACTAAGAGTGGAACTAAAAATATCACAAATGTACAGACGCCAGCACATCAAGCTACTACAATCTGTCAAAATTCTGTAATAGATTTTCAACTTTATCTCTAAAGCATAAGGTTCAAACTTTATTGGGAATATTTGACAGTTTCGGGTAGCCTAATGTGCTGGCGTACTATGTGCCAACGGTTAAATCAACTGTTATGAAATGCGAAGAAAATATTGTAGATACCTATATAAGAATATTCGTAATCAACGCGTCTTTGTGAAAAATTACTGAAATTATCAAAATATATTTAAGAAAATGGGCATATGTGCTATTAAAGTTGAATGTAGTTTTTCTTATTTGTATGTATTCTTCTAAAGCTCACTTGATTACATTCATATTTGTTTACCTACTTCTTTTACTACATAATATTTTAAATGAATTTGTTAAATATATATTTTTTTTAATTTAATTGTCATTAATTTGTCATTATGCGGTATTACGGCGCATTATCGGTAGTCAGTAAAGCAGTTTCTATCGTGAAGGGGCAACCATAATTATTTAAGACTAGCAGTGCCCTGCAGTTTCACCCGCATAAGCGTTGATCCCGTGGAAATATCGGGATGAAAACTATCCTATGTCCTTTCCCGGGATGCAATCTATCTCTCTGCCAAATTTTATTGAAATCTGGGCGTGAAAAGGTAACATACAGACAGATGGACAGACAGGGTTACTTTCGAATTTATAATATTAGTATGTATGTTACTTTACAGTAATTTTTACTTGTTTCAATCATTTCCGGTGTACACAATGGTCGATGCTGGTCAAGTTTCCAGGCACGGTTCAATTTCTTGATGGTTCCGCTCCACAGACTTGTTTACAGCCACAAATCTAATTAGGCAGGCCCTGATTTACGGTTATGGTTTATTCAAACTCATTTGTTTTATTTAGTATTCCAATTCTATAAGTTTTAAAGTAGGTGGCCCTTTAGTGATCGGTTTCTATAAACAAAACCGAATCAATTTGCTTACCTGGCTGATCTGGCAATTTGAGTAGTTTATGCGGCCTACCCAAATGTCCTGTCTTTGGTATTGTTCGTCGAATCGTTGAGCTCCTCAAGTTCTGAGTTGAGCTGCACGATTTTTGACAAATGCGTGCACTGATTGGACAGGTCTGCTCAATCTGTGTGGTTCTTTCCTCAAAAGACCATATCAGACACCAATCTACATGGTCTTCACACGATCTGACCAAGATTTTGTCTGGACTTTAAAAGAGACTGTGACTTCTGAGTTTGTTTCGGCCTTTCTTCTCAGAATAGTCAGATAGGAAACGCTGACATCATCTAGTTTAAAAAAAATATGATTGACGTGTAAAAGTGTTTGTACAAACCTACTTACAGAAAATAAATCATTTATCATTAACCAATGGAAGCTTTTTTTATTGCCAATATGTATACCTAAATATATTCGTAAGCAAATTTTACCTGCTTCCATATGAGAGCGCACTATGCAAAGCTACTTAGCAAAACTGTGAGGTCTTTGCTTCATAATTGGTAAAGATACAAGTCTTAATTTCAATCAATAACGGTCCGTAAATTATATAGGTTTCGGCTATAGATGGAAAATTGGTGGTATTTTTCTGGATATATTTCTCTTTCTTTCAAATATTGAGCTTTTTACTGGTTCTGTGGTTGGTTCAAAGACACAACCCTAAGTTGTTTACCGAAAATTAATAATATGGTTAGAACCTAATGATAATAATTAGTTTTTCAGGATAGGAACTGTTCTCGATCCATAAATAATACAAATTGATTGCTCCAAAAACAGTGCTTCACTTATTTTTCCACCACTTACGGATAAGCAAAGACTGCAATACATACATATATAAGCTCTCTATTACGAGGGATTATGAATTACGGAGATAAATTAACCTTTTTCTTTGCAAAATGAAGTAATGGGCGTTCTACTGTTCAGCTAGCAAATCCATAATATTGAAAATAAAAGACCTCAGCTTTCTCTGCAGTAGTTTTGTTACAAAAAGACAAAATGCGGTGAAGTTCATCAGTGAATGAAAGTTGCAATTTGTTTTTTCTTTTGTTTTATTTTTTTTCCGACCGTGAAGGGAATTGAAGGTGTTCTCTAGAGTGTGTTTAATGAGTTGGTAACAAACTTATGTACCTAATGTATCATTTTGTCGGCTAGCCTTTTCTCAACTATGTTGAGGTCGGCTTCCAGTCTAACCGGATGCAGCTGAATACCAGTATTTTTCATGGAGCGACTGCCTATATGACCTGCACATCCCAGATGTATCTAATGTATGTGTGGTAAAAATAAAAAGTCCTCCAGACCATAATTTGGCCACGACGGCCAATCTCAACGGAGACTAGCCTTCGGCGCGGGAGATATTATAGTGCACAAATGTGCGCGTAGACACAAGTGCACTCCTTCTTCCCTCACTCTCATAGTCCGATGGGATGGCAATCCGACACGACCGGAGAGAGGTCAGCACGGGGGTACATTGACATGGGTTTTACTATGTCGCACCCTTTCTTCTTTTCTTTCTTTATTTACTAAGTGTAGTGACTGTTGAGTTTTAAATTATTATATACGACACATGACTTTCTAGCATCCTAAGTACCTAAGTTTTCAGTCTTCTTACGTGGCATCTATGCACATGCTACGCAGTACCACAAATCGTGCTATTTTCAAACAGATCCTATTGGTAGCAGACAATTAGGATGTGTCATATTTCACACACGCGGAGAGAAAATAAAAAATATGTGTATAATTTGTGTGTGTTGATGTGAATAGCCATCTTAGTTTAGAAAATCTAACTCTAAATATGATTTTTTTTTTAATGTAGGAACATACTTCTAACACTTGATTTGTCTTTGTAACATCTCTAAGTCAACTTAATTCATCCATATAAGTATTTATTAAAACTGATGAAAATGCTTGGTTAGGGTAATTTTTTAAAGAAAATAATGATTTCCAAACATACCTTTTTACTTTTGTGTTAATAGAGGGTTGTATCTTTGAAGAAAAAGAAACGATTGAAATGTATGTACACATTGTCACAGAAATCTTTTTCATATAATTTATTTAACCAAAAAATGGTGTTTCTGTCTTGTGTGGGTAATGTCATCAGGTCAAAAATTAATAAAACATATTTTATAACAAACATTTTTATTTTCTTTCAGTGCTGAAGTACCTACACGCAGATAGTATAACAATAGTATACATACAAATAATACATTATCATAAACATAAATGAATTTTATCACAATATTACAAAATAATATTTACATACATATTTACACAATATCATAAAATAAATCATAATTATTGGCAGTATATAAAATAGAAACAAATAAATAGTAGATAATATTATGAAATATAAAATAAATATTATAACAATATAATTTTATTCTAAAGACACAATATATTATATAAAATACTATAAAATAGGCGGGTAGACGTACCAGAATTAATATCATAAATAAAATAGTATAATTAATAATTCACAAAATAACATCATACTATGAACCTCTTATAATAACGATACATAAACAATATGAAATGAAATATAACATATGAATAAAAGAAAATAAATAATTAATACTGAGAACAAAATAAATAAACAATTGATAAATAATAAAAACAAATAAAATAATTATAACAATGATTTTATGACAATAATAATAATGAGAAATGATTCAGCTAAGAAAATTGTGAACTTAACCTAACAATAAATAGTTTCAATAAATAGTGAGTATTTTCGATACATTTCGTTAATTTACAGACTTTGTAAGTGTAAATTATCTTAGTTTACAGGTTTTTTGAGAAAATATAATCGTTCCATTGTACATAATGTAGTAATAAATACGAAGTGATGAAATGAAAATCAAATATAAAATAAAATAAAAAGAATTAATAAAATACTTTTAGTAGAATGACAGAATAAAAAAACTTTCAATAAGAACTAAAATAACCATAAATAAAAAATAATAAGTTATAACATAAAATTACCAAAAAAAAGATATAATGGAACAACAATACTACTCAATCAAACCATACTCAAAAAATAAATTAACCGTTTTAACTCTTAACGTCTCCTAACATTCAAATTCCTTCCATAACCCGAATGCCCATACCCTCCACCCACATCTTCATGAGCGGTGGAATGTGAGTGAGAGTGGGAATACACTGGTTTAGAAACGATCTCATATGTGGTAGATTTCT
Source organism: Oligia latruncula (assembly GCA_948474745.1). Lineage (NCBI taxonomy): Eukaryota > Metazoa > Arthropoda > Insecta > Lepidoptera > Noctuidae > Oligia > Oligia latruncula. The sequence continues at coordinate 1,348,063 of OX419705.1, forward strand.
GGCCGCCGGAGAGAGATTTGATACCGATGATAGCTGATAGAAGAAGGGACATCATAGCAGTCATCAGGGCTTTGCCAGCGAGCAGGGCTAAGGCTCCTAGTCCAACTGACATGAGGGTTCCTGTGAAAGAAAAACGTGGTTAGTTTTTAGATAAAGACATAATCATAACAAAAGTTAATTTCGGCAGAGGTGTACAAGTACTCCTAGTACTGTAAATATTGTTTGCTGCTTAAGGTGCAATTCCAAGATGGACCGCAGGCCGCAAACTGCAGCTGCAGGTTCAAGCGACCCTGTTGGTTTCTATGTATCTCTATGAAAACTGCGTTCCACCGCAGCCGCTAGCCGCTTTTTCGCCTGCGGTTGCAGTCTGCAGCCCATCTCGGAATTGTACCTTTAGTGTGCATATACACGTGCGACACGCGTCAACGGCGGAGGCAATTGCAGCCATCGACGAGGGTTGAGCACATAAATCGCAATGGTACAATGATCTTGTATGAAATTATAATAGGCTTATGGGCCTATTTGCATTACGGATTCAATCTTACTGTAGTAAGTGGTGCTGTCTCAATATTATGAGAAGATAGAAAAAAAAATACCCAAAAACAAAACATCGACGAATGTTGTTAAGTCATCATCTGCCTGGCTTTTTCCAAACTATGTTGGGGTCGGCTTCCAGTCTTACCAGTTGCAGCTAATGTTGTCAAAAGTATGACTCTTAATCGGGCAATATGTACAAATTAATGTATATTTTTGTATTTTGTATATCGTAGTCCATAACTTATTATTTTTAAGTTTTGAATTATTTAATGATTTTAATTTAATTTATTTCTTATTCAAAAATCCAATTACTACGCATGCTCATTACACAAATTACTCGCAACTTTTTACTTAGATTACAAGTAAAAGTAAAAAAGCGGTATATCTCAAATGACAACCAACAATTTTCTTAGTATGGCATGCTCTGATTGTCAACAGCAGAACAATTTGAAGAACTAAATTCTCGACGGTGCTTTCAAGTATGAATGTATGAATTGATTGTAGATAAAAATTAAAAATAATTTAATTAAGATTAACAACTTCATGTCTTGTTTCCCTGAAGGGTTTGGGGGTTGTAGTACACCCATATTTCGCCAGTTATGTTTAAATCCCTTAAAATAGAGGGCGAAACTATTACCATCAACCGTGCACAAATTCAGCCTCCGGGCTACTACTGAGAAATTCCAGATAAAACACCCAATGACTCTTTGTCCGACCTGGGAATCGTACCCAGGACCTCATGTTTAGCAATGGCGCTTGCGACCACTGACGTGGTAGTCTTATCTTAAGATATAAACAAAAAATTGTTGCTTTGTATGGTGAAGGTAATTTAAAAGTCCTGCAACCCTTTCAAATCACCTTCAATGACCAAAACTGTAACCTCTTAAGTGCTCATGGTAGCCTAGTATTGGCTGCGATACTTTCTTCGTTAAAAGGGTGGTCACGGTTGCATTCCCATAGTGTAAGGAACTTTTGGACTTTGACCGCCAGTGAATGACAAAAGCCTCGGTTATCAAACTCAAAAATAAATTTTGATATTTGCAGTATACAGTGCCCATTTTATTTAGGTTGCGTGATTCAAATCTGTGATTCGTTGGTCGTGGTGGGTTGGAAGTATTCACCGAACTCTAGTCTCCAGAAGTTAAAGGGACTCTTTGCTAGCTCACAAGTCCCCCATTATCCACTTCAGAACTTAACTATCCGAGTCAGGATGCCCCAATTCCAGACGCTTCCCAAAAATAAGGCAGAAACGATCTTTCCTGGTCATCCAGCCGATGCCAGTAATAACGGGTGACTTTTATGGCTGCAGCATCCGTCTACACACAGATGACATACTATGATCAAGAACATCTTCAACAAAGTAGTGATTATGACTGCACTATCCTTCCAAGATCACACAGTAAAATTTTACGAGGAGATAGCAAGACCACGGGTGGTTATGTATGTGTGTTACGTAAAACTGTTCAGCATTTTGATAGAGTAGGTAATAAAAAATCTAGGAATTAAACGAATTTAGTAGATCAATTAGATGTAATAAACTTGAAGTTTTTGCAACAGTTGAAAGTAATCATGCGTAATTATTTGCTTGTAAAGATTGATACTAACTTTTTTTTGTTACCTGCTGAGAAAGACGTTACGCAAACTTTATAGTAGTCACGCTTTAATTGTGTATTGATACTATACAATTCATAATGAATAGTATGACGTCCCAAACTATCAATGAGTTGGAATGTATTCATTTTCGTGATACTACTGTCACGACTTCCAACCATAGGTATGAATTAACTTTTTGCCTAGTTTTAAAATATGTGTATTTGGAAATGTATACATTTTTTTTTCTATGGCTATTGAGTAATAATGAACAAAATTCTTAAGTAAGTGTAAGTACATACCGACTAGGTAAAGTTATTAAAAAATAAGCAGAATCTATAAGATTTTTGTCTAGAATTTTGGATAAGGGAGGATCGTTAAGATTATAATATCATCTGCCTAACCTTTACCCAACTATGATAGGGTGAATACCCTAATATAATTTAGTACTCGAAGTGACTGTCTATTATCCGACCTCCACAACCCAGATAATGGATGAAGTAATTAACGTCTTCAAATACTTAGTAAATATTATTAGGTAGAAAAGCTTTCATAAGATGATGCTATAACAATAGAAGCATCTTTAAATCTGTATCTATTCTATTATCTACAGTTGACCGAGCGCTTTGTCGGTTCACTTTTTTTCAACAAACGTACTGAATTACACGACAAACTAAGACATTGATATGATTGAAACAAAGACAATTACGTTTTGATCTAGTTTCTATTTCCTTTCGGCTTTCACATGAATGTGTTAAACCGCATCTGCCAGCAACTATATTGCAAAAAGTGTTAATGGATATTGATTTCCTACAACTGCTGTTTCAATCTAGCTTATCTAAATTTACCGTTGACCTAGGTCTAAGAAACATTGCTATTAATAAATCTTCGATCAATAATGCTGGCACCAAAAACTTTCTTCCAAATATGGCAAGATAAGTTTGTCCGTAAATCTAATCATTTTTTATGGCGTCGCACAAAATTATTCAAAATTATTCTACTGAATCTAAGCTCGTTCTTCGCATTGATTGTCCTAGTTTTGAACTAATTGAATATTTTAATGAACAAGTTAGTAATTCTCCTATTGGATGAAGTCCATCATAAAATTCTTCATCTTCATCCCTTGTTACTCCAAACTTTGAAAGCTTGTCTCCCAACGTTAATCACTTCACTACAAACATACCTTTCATCAAAAGTCCAGCAGCTAGCAAACCTCCCATGCCTCCTTTCTTTCCACCACCCCCAAGTCCCCCTTTAGCCCTCGCCTCCCCAACCAAAGCCCTGGCTTCTTCAGCTGCATTCTCGTCCAACAACTTTAGCTTCACGGTGTGTGTGTCCAAGTAGTTTCCAAGTCTGTAGAGCAGGTATTTGTCTAATCTCTCATCAGGTTTTGATGGGAATGACCTTGCCAGTTCAGCAGCAAATTCTTCAACTTTACTTCCGTTTTCTTTAGTTGCTTCCTTGACTACACTCACTCCTGGTAGAAGTTGTAACTCTTCTTTTGCACTAAGCTTTTCTAACATCGATATAGCTTCAATCTTCAGGCATGTTGGACTAAAAATCCCGTTCGTACAATCCTTCTTCATTAATCTGGCCGCACTTTCAACATTATGTTCCACTAAATTTTTAGGTGATTCTCCTATTTCTGGGTTTGGCAGTGAATACACTGCTGTTATAAAAAATAATATCGATATGAAATACATGTTGGACGTCTGTATCGAAACGAATGCTGGTACACTTTGATAAGCAATTGTTTCGTCCACCTTTTATATGTCTCACATAGATGTATGATTAGTACGGAGTACTCTTATATCCATTATATTTTCATAGAAGGCTGACTGCAAAAAGTTCTGTTTTGTCAAAGTGAAATCAACGTTACTAACTTCAGCTAAGGTTGGTTTTGGTTTGCAGTTTTTGTTAGCGTAAGGTTTTCGTTTATTATCGCATGCAGTCATTGGAGTAGGCGACCGATGTAAATGTATAGTAATTTTATGGGTTTTTAATATACTAACCACTATATTACACCTTACAATTTCTTTTTATTTGGACTTTTCAAAAGAAAAAGGTAAAATTAATTTTAAAATCTAGTAGTTTTAATTTTGGTCTCCAAAACTACAAACTAAACTTTGTGATTTTTGTAATTATGTCGGTTATAAGTAGTCACAGTAGATATTTTACAAAAGAAATGTAAAGTTTAACCCGAAAATGTATATTGAATGGCAGTGATGCTGGGCCGCCATTGTTTAATTAGGCACTTGTTTGTGAGCTATCAAAATGTTGTTAAAAGACGAAGTTTTCTAAACAATAAATAACATATCGGCTCCCTAACATATCCCATACCATTTAATTTCACGAATAAAAAGTAAAAAGTATCTAAAATTTTACTAAAAAATAATCTAGACGTTTTTTTTGGACTACATAACCATCGCGTGAAAATTAGCAACGATTGTAATTTGACCAATTAAACCAAATGCGCTTGTTCCATGAATGGAATCACAGCAAATCTTTTATTTTTAGCGTAATTTTTTCAACCTATTCCTTTACTCTCCTTCATAACCCAATTCATTAAGGGTCAACATAGCACAATTTTTTTTCTTCAATTCGTCTTTATCAGTTGTCATCTCATTGTTCAGTTCCTTAGGATCTGCTATAAGATGTCTTCTAATACATGTACCTAAACCTATATAACGCACTTCATGTTAGCGACTATAAATATTAAAACCAAGTATGCTCATGATGTTTTCTTTATCGTAATTCGGTGGTGTCAAGTTGACTAAGAAATTCATTGAAGAAAATTATCTTCATTGGTAATTTTCAGGTTAGCATTGCGCAACTTTTTCTTTACTTTCTTTGTTCTTTCTAATGATGTTTTTTCTTTTCATTTAGGGACAAACAAACAGACCGAAATAAAGTTATTTGGCCAGATAACATCCGAAACTGTAATAGTTTCCTCACGGTCGTGTGCCCAGCTATTGGCTTATCTCTAAGAAAAACACACCATCTGTAATTCTGTATAAAACTTGGTTGTACAGACGGCGCACGTCAAGCTACTACCATCTGTCAAATTTCTTTAATAGATTTTCAACTTTATCGCTAAAACATAAGGTTCAAAGTTGATTGGGAAAATTTGACAGTTTCGGGTAGCTTAATATGCTGGCGTCTGTAGAAAACTTTAGTTACCACAAAATTTTAGGCTCAGTATTAGCCTGATCCACTGACACTTTCGTATCAAATGTAGGTTACATGTAATTCTTCTAAAGAAACAAAACTAACTGAATGATTATTGTACAGGCAATCAGCAATTAATTGTTAAGCTTATAGATATCCATCAATTGGCCGTGTTATACAATTGTCAAAGAATGGCAGTTGTAATTTAAATGTACGAATAAATTAAGTTGGTATTTAAATTGCTTAACAATAACTTTTTTGACTTAACATTGATTTGCTCAATTGTTTTTTACTCTCCTGAATATGAGTATTCTATGAATCACCAAACAGCCAAAGAAAAGACATTGAAATCGCACTAGTTACAAACTTTTCATACACAAAAATTGGACAATCTCAATTTAATTTTTATGTATTACGAAGACAATGGCAAATTAAAAAGATTGTTTTTTAATAATGTTTTGGATAACAAGATGGGACAAAAGAGGAAGAAAAATTTCCACTGTTCGTTTGTATCAAATTGATGAACCATGACATTTTAAAGCTGAACTGTATTTTGGGTTCCTATTGTTACCTATCTTTTTCCAACTATGTTGGGATCGGCTTCTAGTCTAACCGGATGCAGCTGAATACCAGTATTTTACATGGAGCGACTGCCTATCTGACCTCCACAACCCAGTTACTGGGTAATACGGTACCCCTTGATAAGACTGGTTGTCAGACTTTCGGGCTTCTGACTACCCGTAACGACTGACAAAGATCCACGAATGACAGCCGGGACTAACGTTACCGTATCTCGTAAATTATATATTTAGATAAACATGTGATCTTCCCTATTCGTCCTTGAAGCAATTGCAGAAATCTCACGAGCTGGTAAAATAACTTTTTGACTTTGTGGCATTGCCAGGAAATGAAACATCTACCATTGATAACAGATATGACTGTAGACTGCTTCGTTGGTCTAGTGGTCGCAATCGCAACTACTGAGCATGGTTCTCGGTTCGATTCCATCCAGCTTTGCCCGGTTCATGGTACTAGGCTCACCCCCATTTTATGGGGCTTAAACGTTAACTGACTGTGGGTGGACTTTCCATTTGTACCTACCCCTTGGTTAATACAAGCGTGTTGTTATGATCACTGGTCAGGGTTTACTCCTGTCAATCGTAAATTCGCTGACATACCGACCGTTTTATAAGCTTCAATAATTTGCAAAATAAATACAAAATATCATCAGGGTAATTCTATAAAGATTACCTTGTGCACTTTCTTCAATAAAATAAAGAGATTATTAAAATTAACTTTTATAAATTATGAAAGTGTTACAGTGGAAAATATAATGATACTAGTTAAGCGAAATGATTTTCATAAAGATGGCAAATAAATTGTTGTAAAAACCGAAATTATTTCAGTGAATGGTAACATCTTGACGTTATCATTCGAATAGCGGTAATTATCTAAGTACAGTTAGCTATAGCAGACTACGATATTCATGTTGTATTAGAAATTGGATCATTTCGATCTAAATAAAATCAAAGCTTTGTTCTAAGCGTCAATTTAGACAATTTGAATAGTCGATGAATCCTCCTGTCGGCATGATAAAACATACTGCGATCACCAATAAGGACAAACTAATAATTAGCAGTAATTAGTAGGCTGTTTTATGAGGGTGGGAAATCATTAAATGACCCCTCCCGCTTTGGGTGGAGCGGAAGAAAGTGTCAGACTCTTACTGACTAAAACCCACCCGTGTTCCTTCCTTAGCTCTTTATGTTCCGGGGTAGCGGTAACCCTTTCAGACGATCCCGCTGACCCGCCAGGCTTCGACCCTAACGGGGCCCCTTCACTGTTGCTGACATCTCTTTGAGGCCAATAAGGACAAACTAGTAGTTAGCAGTAATTAGTAGGCTTGTGTTTAGCTGTAGGCGTTATCAGTTTGGTACAATCAAAATCTTTTAAGTCCATCCTGCAACTGTCACGTGTAGTTCAAGCTAGTTGAACATAAATGGGGCTCTTCTTCAGCGTGTTAAATCTATAATTTAATTAAAATGATATACATCATACCTTTCATCATCATTGCCATAGCAAGAAGACCGCCCATTCCCCCCTTCTTGCCGCCTCCACCAAGACCTGAGCCGCCCTTTGCTCTGCCTTCCGCCATCGCAGTCTTCGCTTCTTCCACAGCATTGTCATCAAGGAGCCTCAGCTTCACTGAGTGGTTGTCCAGGAAACTCCCAACATGGTACAAGAGTGACTTGTCCAGTCTGTCATCAGAATCACCGGAGAATGACCTCGCCAGGTCAGCAGCAACCGCTTCATAGTTGGATTTACCACCATCTTTCACTAGACTAACACCAGGAATTAAAGACACTTCATCCTTGTTGTTCAGCTTCTCCAATAACGTGATTGCTCCCATTTTTAAACACCCTGAATTTAATAGTCCATTTGCACAGTCCTTTTTAATACCACGTAAACTATCCACTGATTTGCCTTCGTCAGGGTTTGGAAGAGCCACTGCACTGGCGATGGTGATTAAAATGATGTATTTGAACATTTTTACTGGATAACACGTCCACTTTGGTCAGTCCACACTAAAACTGTGTTCATCTGGTATATTGTCACCCTTTTATATTTGATGTTTGTGGTCAGCCGAATGATTGCTCCCAGTTTGCGTGTGGTTCTGACTCTGTATCTTGAAGTTTTTTTTTTGCAGTCCAAAAATCATCTTTAATTTCTTTTACAACCTTATTACAAAAGACAGAAGTTTCATTTCCAATTGCACTGCTATCAATTTTAGATTAAGTAGTCGCAAAAGTAAGTTGGCATTTGTCAGTTTTTGGTAGGGCGATTAGCAAAAGTTTGCTCGTTAGCTAAATATGTTTGGTGGGGATTAGTTCTTTATGCATTAGGACGATGGTCGGTTTTTGCTTAAAGTTTTTTTGCAGACGCATTCTATCATTTGACCCGACGTACAAGTGAATGCAAAAAAATACACTGGTGAATAGCTCAGTGTGCGCAACGTTAATTTTGTTTTATTTTTTTATGAATCAGTCTAGATTATAATTTATAATTTCTAGCTATGCATAATGCTCTTTGAAGAGTAATCGCTGCATTTTGCTTTGTCAGAGTTTAATTTCACATGTGTCCGTGTGATGTGTATTTGAAGGAAAGTAGTTACTAATAGATTCAATGGTGTACGTGAAAGATAAGTGTGTTACTTCAGGTTTTGCTTGAATAATTATTCTAATAGCAACTTTTCTTGTTGGTGAATTTTTTAATGTACTTTGATTATTTTCCCTCCTTTTTTATACAGCGTTATTCATAACCTGAAATCGCGAAAAAAAATCAGCTGTTCCCTAAATTTTGACAAGTTATACGAACATAAATGTATGGAACAGCTGATTTTTTTTCGCGATTTCAGGTTTGGTCGCATAGTAAAAGTTGTTCATAATGATGAGTACAATGACCTCTTAAGAGGTTGTTAATGTTTTACCAATAACCCTGTATACTTGTACATATTATTATAATTTACATTTTTAAATTATTTAAATATTATTTTGGAAATATGAAATAGTAAATAATAAAAATAAAAACAACATATTATTAGAAAACATACAAAAGTCAAATGTCATGAAAACGAAAGTAACTGTAGTTTCTTGTATTTTTTTTTGCTTCCTGTAAGTATTATCCACTTTAGTCTAGAATACATAGGTGTAGTAAATAGAGTCTATCTCTATCAATAATTCTCTTTTTAATCTAAGCCTGCATCCAGTAGTTCCGGGCCCGTGGCTAAATAATAACATCCGCACAGGTCGATCGATCAGGTTAAGCTACGCTTGCCGCGGTTGGTCTGTGGATGGGTGACCATCTTTACATATCGTGACCCCTCCGTGCCTCGGAAAGCACGTTAAGCTGTTGGTCCCGGCTGTCATTCGTGGATCTTTGACAGTCGTTATAGTCACAAGCCCGAAAGTCTGACAACCAGTCTTACCAAGGGGTATCGTATTACCCAGTAACTGGGTTGTAGAGGTCAGATAGGCAGCCGCTCCATGTAAAATACTGATATTCAGCTGCATCCGGTTAGACTGGAAGCCTACCCCAACATAACTCAAACTCAAAGCATTTATTTCAATTAAACCATTTACAGGCACTTTTGAATTGTCAAGAACCGGGTCCGGTCGGATGTTTGGGTTGTCATAGTTGGGAAAAGGCTAGGCAGATGATGATGATCCTGCGGTTGCGTTAAACTCGTACATATTTCAATGCCTTACGGGTTCCTATACAATAATGGTTTTAGGATGCATCGCTTTTGGAGTGCATCAGGTATGTACTCTAAGGCCAGCATGAACTGCTTTAAAGCAATGCAAATGATGCGAAAGAATGGCCTCCCTGCGGCAAGCAAGGCAACATTATTTAAAAATTCAGTCTTTACTCAAAATTCAGACTGACTAGTTAAGTAACTATGGGGATAGCGCAGGACGCTACGGACGGGCGATAGCCAATACGCACCCAGTACCCACCCTGTGTACTACTATTATTTGGATTATATAAGCCTAGCAAAAAAGAGCAATTAGAAACATAAAATTCGGTAAAGACTGTGTACTTTAGACCAATAACTAACTAAATACACCGTATTTAACTCATTATTAATGGTAATTAAGACTTTATAGCAGGCAGTTAAAGTTTTTTATTATGCTCATACATAACACCTTCGTTTCATAGGAAAACTGAACCTTATGTCGACGTTCTCATGGTTGTAACTCATTAATACTGAATTGGTTACTTGTTATGCATTTAGTTGTTTTTTTAGGGTTCCGTACCCAAAGGGTAAAAACCCATGGACCCTATTACTAAGACTCCACTGTCCGTCTGTCTGTCTGTCACCAGGCTGTATCTCATGAACGGTGATAGCAAGACAGTTGAAAATTTCAAAGATGGTGTATTTCAGTTGCCGCTGTAACAACAAATACATACTAAAACCAGAATAAAATAAATATTTAAGAGGGGTTCCGTACAACAAACGTGTTTTTTTCGGCGTTTTTGCCTTGTGGTACGGAACCCTTCATGTGCGAGTCCGACTCGCACTTGGTCAGTTTTTATCATTATTTATTTATTTCTCGTGTAAAAGTGTTATTATTGGGTTTTTCTATCAGAAATTTCACGGCCTGGAAAATGGTTTTTTGTCTGGTTTATGGTAATAGGCTCGCCTCCTATTACCTGCTGGCGAAATGTGGGTGGCACATAGGTACTTACAAAGGTACACCTCTACCCAATGCTTCATGGATTACAGGGATGATGTTACGTTATGTTATCTAAGTAAACAGTGATTATTTTGTGGAAAGAAGTTTATTGCCGAGATATTTTGAATAAAAATGTGGTGTCAATCAATTTAAAAAAAAACTGTATAAAAATGAAAATGTGTAAAAATGAACTTCTTTGATTATATAGTCGCTCCCAATGGGCCTTATAAAAAGGCTAAAAGTCACCCAAAGGGCAATGGAGAGGGCTATGCTTGGAGTTTCCCTGCATGATCGAATCAGGAATGAGGAGATCCGCAGGAGAACCAAGGTAACCGAGATAGCCCGAAGAATTGCCAAACTGAAGTGGCAGTGGGCAGGGCACATTGCTCGCAGAACAGATGGCCGATGGGGCCGAAAGGTTCTGGAGTGGCGACCGCGTACCGGAAGACGTAGCGTTGGAAGGCCTCCCACGAGGTGGACCGACGACCTTGTGAAGGCCGCAGGAACCCGTTGGATGCGAGAAGCACAGAACCGATCGAAGTGGAGGTGCTTGGGGGAGGCCTATGTCCAGCAGTGGACGTCTTTCGGCTGAAATGATGACTATATAGTTGAATTAAATGACTATATAGTCGATTCAACATCATTCTGAATTTTCGAAGGGAAACCGGTGGGAATCGAGTTGTATGGGACCTTCGCTACTGTAATGTAATAATAAAGCAGTTATATGACGTCTGGGAAAAGCGTGTTATATTCTACAATAGTAGATTGTACAACTAGTGCATAAAAGAAGCCATTTTAAAATAGCTCTTTTATGCCCGAGTTTAAACACTCTGTTTTTCACTTCGATTGTAAGAAAATGAAACAGGCATAAAGTATCAGTATTTTCACTGTTGTAATGCAAAATTGAAGAAGAGAATAGCTCATTCTCGCCACAAAACTTTTAAAAAGTTTTTTAAGTTAAAGCAAATGAAATAAAACACCGACTTTAATCATCTGCGACGTTTTATTGTGCGTGTGGCTGTTGGGCCTGATTATCTTAGTTTTATCTTAAAAAAAAAAACTTTATGCACTAGAGCATAAAAGGCGACTTTATGTCGCCTACGCACAACTTTTAGAGAATGAGAAGTGAAAAGGGATTTTATATCTTCTTCAATGACGGAAGCCCGTAAAATAACAGGCTCATGTGACGTTTTAACTTCATTTTCCAGAGGGCCTAGACAGAGTGACATTCTATCATTTCTAAAGTCAGTGGAAAAGTCAATAATATATGGGACTGACAGAAGCTACCGAAAAAGAACTGTCAAAAATTCCAAATTTTCCTCCGATAAAATTATCTGGCGTTTGAAAAATTATCCCTAAGTAGTACAACTAGGACAGCACTAGTTAGGAATAAATGGTGTGGAAAAATCAGTGGTGTGACAAACAAGAAAAAAATCCTGTTTGTCATACTGGTGTGATAATCTGGTGTGACTACGAGTCGGCAAGGAAAAGCTTAAGTAATACTGTTGATAGTCGTTGTAGAAATACGAAAAGCTTTGACAGCTATTGTGACTTATCTAGGCCCTTTGGTGTTGGAGGAGTGTCAACGCGGGCGATAAATGACAGCCAACAGTTTTTTTTTTATGGGAAACAAACAGATGCAGTAACAAACATATTATTATGTAGGTATACAAATAGTTCAACACAATCCAGAAACCGTTTCCACATATTACTATACAAGTAAATTATAATATGTACAGCACATCAAGCTACCCGAAACTGTCAAATATTCCCAATCAACTTTGAACCTTACGTGTTAGCGATAAAGTTGAATATCTATTAAAGAAATTTGACAGATTGTAGTAGTTTGATGTGCTGGCGTCTGTACCTAAGTGTAACAACAACCAGATAAAGTTTACAGAATTTACAATTTAATATTATTTAACATAGAACATTGTTATTATTAAAATTTCGATGCCAAAATATTTCTTCTAAAAAAAATTTTTTTGTCTTCCGGCCTATGGCAGCAGTCTCACCACCGACGATGAAGCGACTACCTATCGACGATTTTCTCGCTCAAGAAACGTACAGACGCCAGCACATCAAGCTACTACAATCTGTAAAATTTCTTTAATAGATTTTCAACTTTATCGCTAATGCATACGGTTCAAAGTCGATTGGAGGAATTTGACAGTTTTGGGTAGCTTGATTTGCTGGCGTCAGCACAAAAGATTGTAGGTCCCTTGTAAGTTAAACAGACGTCACGGTTGGTGCTGTGGTTAAGCGATTGACACCTGCCTGCGTGTCGCGGGTTCGATTCCCGCACGGAACAAATATTTGTATGACCTACAAGTAGTTGTTCCGGGTCTGGCTGTTTGTGTATGTGAGTTTAAATGTTTGTAAACGCACCCACAATACAGGAGAAATTCATAGTGTGGGGCAACGTTATAAAAAAATACATCTAATAACAGTTCATCGCCGGCTGTCATTCGTGGATCTCTGACAGTCGTTACGGGTAGTCAGAAGCCCAAAAGTCTGACAACCAGTCTTACCAAGGGGTATCGTATTACCCAGTAACTGGGTTGTGGAGGTCAGATAGGCAGTCGCTCCATGTAAAAATGGTATTCAGCTGCATCTGGTTAGACTGGAAACCGACCCCAACATAGTTGGGAAAAGGCTAGGCAGATGATGATGATGATGAACAGACGCCGTGGCGCACTCGCTCGGTAACTCGTTTAGTTGCTCTTCTCGCTTCTCGGGCGGTGGGACAGGTACCTCTTTCATAAAGCCGTTAGCCGTATACGCAGAATAAAGGCGGAAACTGACTTATAACATACCACGTTACGCGACATCAATGAAGCTTCCTTATTGGCCACATTTTTCATCTTGTTCGTCATTTGGCCAATAAGTAAGCGTGGGATGGCGTCGGGTGTTACAAGTATGCTGGGGCCTTAAAAGTGGTCTGTGGTATGAATTACTTTATAAAAGTGCCAGTAAAAGTAACAGCGAATGTACCTATTGCTTTTCTATTCCTTCCAATGATGAAAGATTCATAACTCGGACCTCGGCCTTTCACGGTTTGCGATGTAAGATAAAAAACAAAAGCCGCAGCTTTGGGTCTGGATACCTACTCTTTTTAACCAACTTAAAAACATGGAGGTTATCAATTCGTCGCGTATATATTTTTTATGTATGTACACCGATTACTCCGTCAATTGTGGACCAATTTTGAAAATGTATTTTTTGTTTGAAAGGGTATACCTTCGAGGTGGTCCCATTGTCATAAAATTGGAATCTGAAGGGAGGATCCCATGGAAATCGAGGGAAACCCTCAAATTTTATAGGCAAACCTATAGCGATTTAGATATTTTTTATAGTGATTCGTGCATTTGCTCTCGGAAAGCACCATTTGGTGAAGTGGAACTGATGATGAAGACCACAGATGGCTACCGGAACCATTCAATAATAAGTATTTCACGAGTTGCGATTCGAAGACTTTAATATGGTTGCTAAGCATTTATGCTCGTCATAATGCGAATGGTGAAATGGAGCTGATGGTGAAATACCAGGAGAACTCTTCAACAATTAACGTCCCTGCATCGGGAAAAGAAATATTTTGTAAAAGGCGATGAGCAAATTGACACTATGCTGTTGTAATTTAGATACATTATACGCAAACCCACTAAAAAGCGAGAAATAAAAACTTAAAAAAAAATAAATAAACCGCCGAAAAAACTGAAAAGCAAAAAATAATAAACCTTTTTTATTTAACCTTAATAACTAAGTTCTTAAACTAATGTAAGCATACCTAAGTAATTTTGAGTCGGCGCCAAACAAGCAAATTATATAATCTTTGTTCGTTGATTGTTTGGCGCCGGCTCAAAATTACTTACATTAGTTTTAGAACTTAGCTAATAAGGTTAAGTAAAAAAAGGTTTTAATATTTTTTGCTTTTCACTTTTTTTGGCGGTTGAATTTTTTTGTTAAAAAGTTTTTAATGTTACCAATAGATTAATACCTGTTTTCACTTACACTAGGCGATATCTACCGTTCCGTTGAGATCCTTAAGTTCCGAGTTGAGCTGCATGATTACTGACAAATGTGACTGACCGGACAGGTTCATTTAATCTGTGTAGTTCTTTCCTGAAAAGACCATTTCAGCCACCAATTTACATGGTCTTCACATGATCATCATCATTTGCCTAGCCTTTTCCCAACTATGTCGGGGGTGGCTTCCAGTCTAACTGGATGCAGCTGAGTACCAGTATTTTACATGGATCAACTGCCTATCTGACCTCCACAACCCAATTACTCGGTAATACGAAGCCCCTTGTTAAGACTGGTTGCCAGAATTTCGGGCTTCTGCCGACTCGTAACATCTGTCAAAAATCCACGAATGACAGCCGGGACCAACGGCTTAACTTTCCGAGGCACGGAAGGGTCTTGTTTTATAAAGATGGTCACCCATCCACGGACCAATCGCAGCAAGCGTAGCTTAACCTGATCCATCGTCCTGTGTGGCTGTTATTACTTAGCCACAAGCCCCTTATCATGGTCTTCATATGATCTGACCAAGATTATGTCTGGACTTTAAAAGAGACTGTGACCTTTGAGTTTTTTTCGGCCTTTCTACTCAGAATATTCAGATAGGAAACGCCGACCTCATCTAGTTTTTAAAACATAATTGACGTCTAAAAGTGTCTGTCTAGACCTACTTACATAAATGAAACCAATCATCATTTACCAACATAAATTCCTAAATAAAAGCGAGCTGTAGGATTTTCAACGCTCAGCTCAGCGTCGAATGTTGAAAATGCAACAGTTGGCTTTTATTTAGGCATTCATTTAGGCGTCGCCTATTGTAAGGGGAAACGGGTATAAATCCATTTCAACATTGATAATAGGTTCAGCGGGATTGTCCGAAAGGGTTACCGCTGAGATTGTCCGAAAGGGCTAAGGAAGGAACACGGCTGGGTTTTAGTCAGTAAAAGTCTGACACTCCCTTCCGCTCCACCCAGAGCGGGAGGGGTCATTTGATGACTACCCACCATCAAAAAAAAAAAAAAACATTCATATAGGTACTTCACACACTTTTAATGGATCATGATGACTTTGTGTGTTTGTGGTTTTGATATTAAAAATACACAATTATTGCTAGCATCACTAAGTTTAGACAACGGTATAGCGATTGCAGTTTGTTTGTTTACCATAATACCATAATCAGCCTATAATGTTCCCACTGCTGGGACATTGGCCTCCTCTCAGTGAGAGGGAGTGGGCCGTAATCCACCACGCGGGCCCAGTGCGGGTTGGCAGATGTCACATGTCTTCGAATTTTTGGTTCTAGGACATGCCGGTTTCCTCACGATGTTTTCCTTCACCGTTTTGAGAGCAGTGGTGATGAAATAATTTACACAAAGTAAAGCGCCTGTCTGGGTTCGAACCTACGACCTACAACTCGTAAGTCGCGGCCGTTACCACTTGGCCACCACTGCTCTGTTTCTGTGTCTGTTTGTTTGTTTACTTAACTAATTAAGTTTAGTATTTATAGCTAACTTTTTTTTTTTTTTTTAAAAACGTTGCCCCCCACTAGGAATTTCTCCTGTATCGTGGGTGCGTTTACAAACATTTAAACTCACATACACAAACAGCCAGACCGAGGGGGAATCGAACCCGCGACACGCAGCGCAGCAGTCAATCGCTTAACCACTGCGCCAACCGTGCCGTCATGCATTCAATGTAGCCTGCAGCTGCAGTGCACTGCTGCACAAATGCATCTCCCGAGTTGGTTGTTTGCAAAATTATTGTTGTCGCGGTCACAGCCAGTTAGCAGTACCTATTGTAAAAGTGCTATTACAATTTATGTGTACAATAAAGTATATTCTATCTATCTATAGATACATCTTCCTTCTTTCTCGTTCCCTCAATGCTGAGGATCGCGACCACCGCTTGGTAAATGGTACCCCCAACCGCCTTCTTGATCGCGTCCATCTTGCCGGTGCTCTGCCTTTAGCGCGTATAGATAAATATAGGGTATTCCTCGAAAAGCACTAACTTTGAAAAGCACCAAATGAAACGTCTATCGATATCATTTATTACGAATCCTTCTTGCACTTCTCTATGTTTCATCGTTGCGAGGAATAAAATTATATTTTTTTTTTCCCATGAAAACTTTTGGTGCCTTTCAAAGTTGGTGCTTTTCGAGGAATACCCCATAAATACGAATAGATACCCAGAAACCAAACACTACTTCTAACAATCCTAAAATAAACTCTCACTTTCAAGCCATATAATTACTACAGTTTACATAAAGTGTCATGGTCTCGGCACCAGAAAGTGTGCGACAGTGTGTGTCTAATCACCGCCTGTCATGGAGCGGCGACTTTTGACAAGGCGGCCCGCCCACGTCAGACTTTTTGTAGCACCGATAATCGGGCCAATTTTTCCTTCGTTTCTTATGACCGATTTTGTGAGCGACTCAACGTACACGTCTGTCGCTTTGTCTTCAACAAAAAAATCTTCCCTAGCAAGTGCATGTGGCCGACTGTCGCCCTGTCGGTGAATATTGTGCGTTAACGCATACATTTCCGAACGTTCCATTTTTCACCGATAAATCGGATCGGTCGGGATGCACCGATTTTATTTCTGACCGACTTTTTGTAGGACGTGTGCGTTGCCCTATTGCCAGTAGATACGTTCTATTTTTCTCCTCCTAAAATCAGTTTCTGATTATCGGATGTGGGCGGACAGCCGTAATGAAATAGTGGCAGTGGTACTTTGAATAAGATCGGCGCGTTAGATACTGAGTAGAATCGCAAGTTGTTTTATTCAGAATTAAAATATTTAAACTATGTGACCATTCTTTACAAATGGGGCCCCATTTACCTAGGAAAGTAACGAATATCTATCTATGTCAGACGTAACTGAAAGTCCGCAGCAAAAAAAGTCTGACAAATGGTCTTACTTTAGAACAAGGATTTTTTCCAGTAATTTCGTCAGTACCAGGTTTGACAATATTTTTGTTTTTTTTTCTCACTAGATCAATCAAATGGAAGCTGATAATGACTGAAGACTTAAAGATACAAAGCACATAAACATACACAGGTAATGAGCAAAAATCACAAAGTTATTCAGGTTACTAAATGGATAACATTTTTTAAGTCAATATTTTTGTCTTTAACTATTCAATTAAAAAATCCTAAAAAGCTTACTGGTCAAATCAAGCGACAGCAACGCAAACCAACTCGTGGGCATGATCCATAATACAGTACAGTGGTTGCTAAATTGGTTTGAGTTGTATTTACATAAGAGTACGGTATAGTTTCGCATTTCACATTTACTACGTGGTTGTAGTTAGATACGGTTACTCATCTTCAAGCGAGTACTGGGTTTGATGTCTAGTTCACGATTATCATTTTTAATTCAGCAGTAGGTTTTTCGTCTGCAATAAATTAATGCAAAATAATTCGATTATCTAGTAAACTAGAAGCTCCTAACAGATCGAATGCATATTACCGGTTTAAGTGATCATTAATTATTCCTAGAAAGGATTTATATTTTTACATGTTTTTTTTTTTACTTTTTGCTATCTTCACGCTTGTCAGCTGGCTAATTTTAAACGAAATTAACGTTTGTCTCGTATTTCTTGCCAATAACTTTTAACGCACTCGCAGAAGTTGCATGTACCAGATAGGGTATAATCTCTATATTGTATAGTCAACAGTAAAAGTAGATGATTAAAATCAGAAATTTAATAGAAGTCAAAACTGATCACGAATATAATATGGCAGCTGTACTAGTAGTAAATGTTTGGTATAATTTACAATCACATACTTTTGAATCACTTCGACGCCACACCGTTCTGACATGAACTCCGTTCATTAGCATTGAATTTCTGATTTTGATCATCTACTTTTGCTGTTGACTGTACCGTATAACCTTATCTAGATTTTTTTAATAAATAGAATAAATTACAAACACTGGTTTAAGCCAACTCTCAAAAAAATCTCTTCAAACAAGTTTAAATACTAATTACCATCTAATTACAATCAGTAAACCAGTTATATTTTAGCTGCCTACATACCTATTCAGTACAGTTGTTTAGTAAGATACAATTTCTTTTATCTCACTAGTTTCTACCAAAACGATTCGTAATACAAAAAGAATAAAACATTGAAAACAACTCTCTCTAGCGACGGATGATGGTTGCTTTCAACTTTTTGTACTTTTTGTTTTGCAGCCAAACAACTATCATCTTAGTTCGCAAAAGTATTCAAGAGATGGCGCTGGTTGTGCGTCGTGGAGATGTAGCTTCGCCACCAATAGATGGCGTTAGGTGTATGCGTATGCGGTAAAAAAGAACAATAAGGTTTCTTTAGAGTTGTCTTTTTGTGATATTGTTTGATTTGGTTCTGTATTGAGATATTAGTGGTAACGCCTTTCCTTATTTTTTGTAATTATGTATATTTTTTATGATTTACTTACAATAATTTGGTTGGAGTCATTTTCTTTTGAATTTTAAAACAGGTGGACATCATTATGACTTAAATTATTACCAGTATAGTTTTTAAACCTAGCAGGTTTTACTCCAATAAGTAAGAGATAACCCAATTTTGGACTAGAAAACGGTAATCACTTTGCCACTTCATACGATTTACTTAGTAAATAAGGCAGCTGCATGATCTAACTTTCTCGACAAGAATGCAGTTCTGTGTCAATTATTTCCGGAAACAGGGGTTTGTATTGGCTTTCTTTATGGCACTTATATGTACTATACAGTAGGCCTACTTTCAGCTTATGGAGAATCATGACCAAGAATAGGAGAAGAAACGACTGGAGAATCTTTATACCTATTTGAGTAAAGGTAGAATCTGTTCCTAGTTCCAAGGAACATGACATGTATGGCATAGTCGAATTCATCAACTTTTGTTTAGATAAAGTTTATTAATTTATTTGAGGTACCTAATTCCATGACAGGAGCGTGGGAATTGGCACATGAAAATACATTGGCTCAGTTGTGGGTGAAGTCAGGCTATGGATGATGATAAATTCTATGATACAGTCATTATTATTATAGCCTGAATGCATATAATACATTTAAAACTACGTAATATTATAAACGTGAACGTTTGTGAAGATGGGTGGATGGATGGATGTTTGTTACCCTTTTTTTTTTTTTTTTGCGGATGGGAAATCATCAAATGACCCCTCCCGCTCAGGGTGGATTCGATGAAATTTGACACACAGATAGTTTATAACTAGGATTAAAACATAGGATACTTTTTATCCCGATATTCTTACGGGATCAAAACTCATGCGGGTGAAACTGCGGGGCGCTGCTAGTATATTAATATAAAATTACTAGTAGCGCCCCGCGGTTTCACCCGCATAATAAAATTGTTGATCCGGTGGGTGTATCAAGATAAAAGTATCCTATGTGTTATAATATTAGTAGGAGTAGTAGGAAATACTTCTGTGTTTTTAATACCCTGAAGCAGTGTGAAATCTTGACAGACAGGTTTGGCAGACAGCAAGACGCTGTTACCCGTTCTCTTGTCATCATCTTGTTGCTTTTTATGACATTTACAAGAGGCGAACAGATTAGAAGGCGTCAATTAATTAATTTATATATTTCTGTGGATAACCAGCAACTACACCTAATAAATGGACAACGGTTGGATTACAAACGCAGAGACAATCACAAATTCTGATCAGTAACAACATTTGTACACCAAAAGGTACCTACTTTTAGAAAGAAGTTTTAAATAACGTTTACCCATGCCTACTTTTCTTTACATTTTTATTTATTTTACCATTTATGTATACACTTCTAAACAGCAAAGAAAAAAAATAGAACAGAAAAATAAGTACAAAGGTGATGCCTTAGAACCTACCATAGTCAGAAAATGCCTTAATTACAATAAATAACAAAAACTGAAATTCTACAAATACATAACTCCTTTTAAAATCATTCACTTTCTTCAGGGTAAGGTCAATGTCCTTACACACCAAATCGTTATGCAACACTGAAAGGCTCATTCATCGTTCGGTGCCTGACTAATAAACTTTTAGACCATTCTAAATTAAACCTTATCTTGTTTCACTTTTGGTAGCTTTTTCTGTAACGTATAGTAAATGGAAATATGAAAAGTTTGTTATTGGAAATTGGAGTGTATTACCAAAGGGAATAAGGTGGAGTTTCAAGTGTAATTTGTTGGTGGAAAAATGAAAGTTCGTGAAAGTTAGCACCTGTGTCATGAGTTATATAACTGAGTATGTGTTTGTGAGTATGTATGTGTAAATGTCACGGTTGTAAGGCGTGGGGTGCGCCTGAGTAGAATGATGCGTAGGATTTTAAGTTATTAGTATTGATGACTTGGTACAAAATCAATGAAAACTTAGTTATCAAAAAAAAAAAATCAAATCGAGTCAATTTTTTTTAAGTTTAGAATGGTTACAAAGGAAATGCTTGAACTAAATAATACAGCCTTTAATATTTACTACCCAGATCTAATCTTTGTGTTAATTATCGCAGTTTGTAGTACAAAAGACATCAACGCACTATAATGCAACGAATTTTATGAGATCCCGGTTTAAATTCTGTTATTATAATAGTAAATATTTACGTTTCAGAATAGAATAGAAAACTTTTATTACAGACAGAAGTCCATAGAGTCAGTAACAATTTTACTTAAATTCTAGTGTTAATAGGTTACAGACACAGATTATTATACTATAAAAATTCAACGTGGAGCTGCATTCACCTCCGCATCAACGGAGTTTAGGTTTTGGTACCCATGTATGTAATTAATATTTTTACTCATCCAATCCCCTCGATAAAAACATATCTTTATTGCTTGTACTGTGTTCATTTATCGTATGCGTGACAAATAAATCTAATTAGAAAACTCCTCCGTTTAATTTTCTTATAGTTATTACTAACGCCATTATCACGTGACAAACCCCCATTAAAACCCCACCTCATACAAATTCCCATACATTTTAACACCGCGTTTCACATACAACACACACAAACGTTGCATTCCTGTGTATACCCCAAATACATAATCTTACCCGTCGTTACAGAACGGGGTCAGGTACACGGATGTGTGTGTGTCTGTGTGAGTGAATGCCAATGGCACACACACATACACAGTGTGAAAGTGTGAGTACACTGTAGATACCTATATAGCACCTGCTTGAATGGGTGGAAATGGGTAATAATGATGTACAAAGATATACAAGAAATAGAAAAATAAGAAAATTGTTTATTATCAAGGTAGGTGTATGAACGTAAAAGGAGTATGTAAGGATTGTAGCAGCTAGCGGTCTGTAGTTTCTGCTTACCCCCGTGAGAAGAAGGTAAGATGTTTTTAAAGAGACTAGAAAATCTATATAAATAAAACAAAGTTGGGTTAGATTTATAACTCAAGAACGGCTGTACCGATATTCTTATCATCTTTGATTTGTTGGATTTGTCTCCGCTTCGAATAGCAGAATAACTATTAATACGAGTATATGGGAAAAATTCACGAAAAAAAAATCTTAGGTGGTACGAAGTTCGCCAGTTATAATAAGCTAGTTTATAATAAATCTTAGCTCAGCTTTTACTTATTGCTTGTTAATTATACCTACAATAAGGAGATGACTTAGGAATACATACTGCTGTATCTTCTTGGATAAATATCAGGTGATATTGTAGTCTTGACTGATTGAAAAGCTGAAGGACTTAAGGGAAAACGCAGTAGTATTTTGAGTAGATCTTAAAATCTTAGGTTTAGAGACTTTCTATAAAGTTTTGAAAGCTTTAACTAGCAGCAAGTTGCCATAAAAATAGGAACTAAGAACATGGGAAGATTTATGTAATTAAGACCGGAAACTGGTCAAAAAAGAAAATTGTTTGTAAGCGCTTAGATACTGATGCGTAAACGACTATTTCTTTTGAATGAAATGCAGCTGCAGGGTAGGAAATGTACATAATTACTGTATCTACTAGGAAAACCGGACCTACCTAGGTAATAGCTTAGTATACATTTTAATATAATGACATAGGCAAAATTTTTTTCAAAGGAAACCGCAGTTGATCTTGCAAATTAGGAAAGTCTACAATAAATAGGTCTAATTCTCATAAAGAGCAGTACATAAATTAAAGTCATACTTGAAACTCTAAGCATACAATTTCAATTAAACCAATTATATAGGCATAATTGAATTTTCAAGGAGTTGGTCAGTCAGGAAGATACAGATGTCCATTCCAAAGCGTAGTAGGTACGTGTATAGAAGAACGGGCAAGAAACTCCATAAAATTATCATAATAGTAAACATGTAAGCAAAACATGAAATATCTTTTTCTATAACGTTTTCACAATATGATTTTCTTCATCGTACCACAAAAATTCCAAAAAAGTGTCTAAAAAGACACAATTTAGTGTACCGTATCAAAAATCATCTTACACGAATGGTCGTGACCATTCTTTTAAAAATTTCCAATATTACATAACCATTCAATACTATACGAGTAGTTAGTACTCGACTACTCTCGAATGCTCGAGTACGTTGGAAGTGTGTCGGGTTCAACGGCCGACTTTCTACGGCGGCCATCTTGGAGAGTGACGTAACAAGGATGCTGTACTGATGTCACCCGAAATGAAAGTTTGAGTTGGATAACTTTTTTTTCTTTTTGAGTTTGGGTAATGTTATGTAATATTTTGTGTGGTGTGAGTAGAATATTTTTTGAGAGAGATGTATTGAGTTAAATAATATGAAGGTTGGTTTGTCCAGTTAGGTGTTTTGATTTTTTATGTCAAATAGTATTTTGTAGGATTGAGTTGTAAAAAAGTGCTTCTTATATAAATTGTATTTTGCGTAGTACCTAATAATTGACAGTAAAATTTTGTTTCAGTGATAGTCAAATTGATGCAAAATTATTTCAAACTGCTTCCTTTTGTCACTATTGTAAAGTCATATGAATGAAAACGGAGATGTTTGAAAATAAAAAGTTTGATCTTATCCATCGAAAACTATTTCAAGCTTACAACTTAAAAGTTGCACAACAATATAAAATTAAAATTTACTTTTTCGATGCTTTTTAAAATAATGTGTCATATAATTATGTTTCCGTACGCAAAATACGCGCATTGTCGTGGAGTTGCGGAAACCAGCCCGTATTACATATTACCTAATTATGTTTGAGAAAATACTTTGAAGGATTAACTATAAATTATATAATTATGGCCTTTACAAATTACTACGTGGTAATTGAAAGAACCATATTTAATTTAATTAAGTTTCATCAATGAAAAATTTGTCGTTCAGAGATTTCTTTTCCATAATAATTTATAGCTTTGGTACGAAGATTTCTTTTGCACAGTAGTTAAGTCAGTCTTTACACTGCTGATAGATATTTCTTTAAAGAGACAGCATCCGGATCTAGAATTTCCATCTATCATCAGAGAAAAGTTAGTCAAGAAAAACTTAAAAATTGCATGATAGAATTAGGTAGGTAGTATGAACGACTGGTAGACTATAATGACTTGTAATCTCTACTCCGTCAGTAACTCTTCATAAAGCGGATTCCTACCAAAAATTTCGCCCACACCAATCGCCCATCCTTCCTTCCTCACGCTTTCGTCTCTCGTAAATTACCAAAACATATCCGCGAGTTTACTTTCACGTCACTTTCGACTGTGTGTGCTACTTTGTACACTTTCACCTTCGAGAGAAAAATGCCACATCCGGCTCGCGAATGGCTGTTGCGAAATGTACCACCTGATGCGGAGGTGTGGTGGATTTTTTGGTAGTAAGTGAACCGCTACACCTGTGGTATGTTGGGTTTGGTTGGAGCTGTGTAATGGGAAATCATATTGTCATCATGGAACTGATGTCATTTTGATTTCTGTTCTTATTCTAAGGAAAGAATGTCTGGTTTTGTTATGTCTCGATTCTTAAAGTACTTTTAAAAAACAAGATAGAATATCTTACAGGATAGTGGTATTTTGTTACATGACTAAAATAATATTTCTGTTGAACACAGCTTTCAATGCTCACAGTATTTAAAACTGTCTATAAGAGACATAAGATTATATAAAGAAACTTGCACGTTGATTCAAAAATCATACCGAAGACTCGCAAAAATATAATCTTACTGATTTCAGAACTTCATTTCAGAGATTTTCTTTATGTCTTGAAGTTCAGGACTGAATTCTATAATCCATACATGACATTACATACACATTATTAAAAAAGATACTATGAGTATTATTATAACATTATGACTGCTATGCCGGAGGTCGTGGGTTCGATTCCCACCCAGGACAAATGTTTGTGTGATGAGCATGATCATTTATTGTTCTGTGTCTGGGTGTAATTTATCTATATATGTATGTATTTAGAAATATATAAGTATGTTTATCAGTTGTCTAGTACTCATAACACAAGCTCTGCTTAGCTTGAGACTAGACGGCGTTGTGTGATAGTTGTGGAATATTATTATTATTATTTCAGTTTTGCCTTAAATTTCAAACAAAAAAAAAACAGTTCCTCCTTTCTATTTAAATATATTGTTTTAATTATTCTACTTATAAGAATCATTTAATGTTGAACAACATTCACTTTAATACTGCCAGAACCTTTTGAAATCTCTAGGTTTTATAGTATTCAAGTTTTTCGGTTTTCGTTATCAATATTCCAGACTCATCTTGAAAGTTGAATCAGTAAAATCTTTAACAGAATATTAATTTTAACACAATCAAGCACGTTAAGCCGTTGGTCCCGGCTGTCATTCGTGGATCTTTGACAGTCGTTACGGGTCATCAGAAGCCCGAAATGCTGACAACCAGTCTTACCAAGGGGTATCCTAATACCCAGTAACTGGGTTGTGAAGGTCAGATAGGCAGTTGCTCTATGTAAAATACTGGTATTCAGCTGCATCTGGTTTGGCTGGAAGCCGACCCCAACATAGTTGGGAAAAGGCTAGGCAGATGATGATAAAAAAATATTTCTATCGGGCTTTGGTCTCCTTTATTTACTGTAAGTTTTCGGTGTGGGCTCACCCCCTGGTACACGGACTACCCTCGCGCTTTCCCCTAAACACTACTGTCCTCTCCGTGTTTGAACATATTATGTGCTATTTACTGTAATCCTAACTAATGTTATAAATGCGAAAATGAGTGTGTTTGTTTGTTACGCTTTGACGCGAAAACGACGCAACGGATTTGGATGAAGTTTAAAACATGGGTACACCAGGACCTGAAGAAGAACATAAGCTACTTTTCATCCTGGATCGCAGGTGAAGTGGTGGGCAACAGCTAGTATACAATAAATCTACAACAGTTTCTGATTTTATAATTAGCTTCTCCCCATATATATGTATTTTTCAAATCTATTGTAATTTAAATGGTGCACATACAAAATAAAGTATTCTATCTTTTTATACATCTTGACAGTCAACTTAAATTATTAATTAAAACAGAATTTTCTTCTCTTGCTCAAGAAGTGAACACGCTATTGCTCAACAAGCCATCGAAGCACACAGCCTCAATCCCATCAAACATAACCTTAATATAACTCATAGAAAACACCACATGAATTATAGAGTTATCACATGGGTGGGCGCCTAATCTCACAATGAAATAAAAAAAAAGTGGAAACGACATACCCACTTGTTTTTACTCCTACACCACCACACTTTCGACCTAACTCGTAACCCAAACCCAATGAATTTTGAACCTTACAGCTTAGTATCCAAAGTTCTTTGTTGAATAAAGTTTTGAGCAGTTATGGTGTTATGTCATGGGGATAATAAAACCATTGAGGGCACTGTGTTTACCCGATCTCACTGTGTGAAAGCGAGAGAAAGGTGTTGTAGCGGACGTCGCGAGGCCCCAAATTCCTTCGTCGGTGAAAGAGATTTTTTTTCTTTTTATTAGCCTTAAAGCCTACGAGATGGGTTGAATTTTCTTGCATTGAGTATTGATGGTGATGATTTTTAGTTGAGAAGAAAAGTTTGCGGGTTGAGTAGTACAAATATTGGATTAAATAATCTGGCCCTCTATTACATGTAACTTAAACATATTTGGGGAAATGTGGGTGTGCTTCTGGTTCACCTCTGCTTTACCTTTCGAGGATAAAATGCGTGATGTTACGTTATATTCTAAGAAAAGTAGTTGCGTTAAATATTATGATCTAGTAAAACTTTCAGAGTTAAATGGTAAAGTTTAATGCATTTTATGAATCACTAGCTGCGCCCCGCGGATTCACGCGCGTAAATGTCGATCCCGTGGGAATATCGATACAAAAAGTAGCCTATATGTTAATCCAGGGTGTCAGCTACCTCCATTCAAAATTTTATCAATATTGGTCTAGCCGTTTGAGCGTGATGAAGTACCAAACATATAAACACACACTCACAAACTTTCGCCTTTATAATATTAGTGTGATTACATTTTCAACAGTTACAGTTCTCAAAACTTTGGAGAAAACGAAGGGAAAAATCAAACAGTTTAATAACAATGACATAGTCTTTAATCACTAAACAGTCTGATCAAATTTTTGCATAATACACAACATAATGTTTCTAATAAAGACAAGAGTTGGTATTAAAAATGTTTACTATATCTTTTTTAATACATTAGATTACCCTGAGATGAAGTAATAGTTCCACCCATTATTCTAACTTTAAACAAATGAAGACGCACCTATGTTTTTGAGACGATCCGAGGAAACTGTAAAAATACTACAAGGTTGAGAACTTTGTGCAATGTTTTTTTGTATTTTCTATATATGCCATAACATCACGCCTGGTTTACCCAAAGGGTAAGGCAGACGTTTAACTTTAGTACAACCATATTTTGCCAGTTGCTTTTAAATCCTATGTCATAGCGGGCAAGCCTATTGCTATCAATGGGGCACAAATAGTATTTTCAATAGTTCATTTTTATGAGGTAATGAAAACGAGTAACATTTCTATCTATAGATTAGGTATCTTAGCATTAATATCACCATACTGTCGAGCTGTAGTCATGGAATGCCCTGACTAGAATGGTATGGAAATCCTTTCGATAATAGCAACAAGATCTTAATAGTTGAACAGAAATTCAATGAAACATTTTTGGTCATTGAATTTAGGACCAAAATGTCCTTATCTCAAGTTTTAGATTATTTTACTATCAAAGTTCTCTTTATCTTTTATGAAACATAGAACATATTAAAGACTAATAGAGGAATCTTTTAAAGTTTAAAACAGTTTTCAATTTTCCTTGAAGTGGCTGGGATAGACTGGATGAGGAAGGCGGAGGACAGGGTATTGTGGCGCAGCCTGGTAGAGGCCTATGTCCAGCAGTGGACTGTGATATTGATTGATTGATTTGTTAAAATCAAACATTCGAAAGCACAGAAACAGTGAAACAATTTCAATAAGTTTGAAAAATAAATAAAATGTTAAATTTATTGTAACTCACAATCATAATTATTAATGTGAGAAAACGGAACAAAATACAACAAAAATGTGTTGAAGTGAAAGTGCCACTCACACACAGGCATAACGTCTGTGTAGTAGTGGAGAAAGTTTGCCGTCTACATAATAGAGATTGTGGAGGGAATGGAGTCGAAAATGATCATAATATTTTTTTGAAGCATTAGTTTTGATGTCGTCTTTGAGCCAGAATCCAAAAAACAAAAGTGTAAGGATATGAAATGAATTTCAGAACGCAAAAAGGCTCAATATTTTGAAATCCCTAAAGTTCAAAACTTTTATACTTATAATCTCTGTAAGCACATCAAGCTACCTGAAACTGTCAAATTTTTCCAATCAACTTTAAACCTTATGCTTTAGCAAAAAAGTTGAAATTCTATTAAAGAAATTTGACAGATTGTATTAGATTGATGTGCTGGCGTCTCGTCCACAAAACCAATAATTACAACGGTAAATACATAAAATTTATTATTAGAAGTAGAGTAACTGTAACAATCAATAATGTACTTATTTTGTTACTCTTCTAGAGTACTTAAAAGTGTCATGAAATGTGCAAAAACCATGAAATGTAACTTATTTATAAACATTATTAGTTATTACCAGATTAAAGTCTAGTTTGGCTTTGCAAATTGCGGTTTTAATAACAATTTCCTAAAACTATCTCCAAAACTAGTATGTATATTTATATTAAATATATTTATGAATGGTACTGCAAACAGCGGGGCAATTGCGTAACACCTTATCAATCGGAATCCGTTTCATTTTGACAGTTCAACAACATTCATTGCTTTAGTTACGTGTTGAGCAGACAAATTTTTCGAACTTAAGAAGCAATGGATTAGCAATTTGCTTCAAAATGATTCAGATTCCGATTGATAGTGTGTTACGCAATTAGGGTGCAGTTCACACATTTATTAAATATTGATACTCAAGATTTTTGTCTTTAACTACTGAAAATATTTTTTTTCATGTCTACTCCATTCATCTCTCTATCCAATAATTTTCCCATCTATGTGTGTGAGTGAAAGGCGTGTACGTACACGCTCGTACCCACGCACCGCTGTCTACGTGTGCGTGAAGATGGCATGTTCTTTTTTTCACATTCTATCTATATTAAAAACTAGTATAAAAGTGGGTTCGTCCGTTTACACAGCTTAGTTTCTAAACAGCTTGAGATGGGAGAATGTCTTGTTTATGATTTTTAGGAATTGTTGCAGGAGATTTTTTTGGTTATGATTATGAAAATTTTATTTTTGATAGTCATTTTTGTAGATGTTTTCTTGATGTAATATCTAATATTTCATGATTTTCCGATGAAACATGACGTTTTTTGGAAACTTTCTCCAAATAAACGTTAGATTAAAAGAGTCAGAATGAGAATTGAAAACTAATTAAACACTTATTTGATATTTTTTTTAATTTTAACAAAAGTATAATTTAATTTATGTACCACTTCGATTTATCCAAGTACACTTGGATAAATAAAATTATGAAAGTTTTCAACTTAAATTCACTATCAGTTTATGATTTAATTAAACTTAAAAACCAGGACACTACAGTACTGAGTAAATCCAAAACCTATAAAATAGTGTATTGTAGATAATACAGATAATAAATAGTTAAAGGAAAACTATCTTTATTTCCAGTTGGTTCAATCTTAGAAAAATTTAAGGAAAGTGATGTGTTTGCAATGTATTAGTTGCATCTACAACAATTCAGGCTGGATAAAAATAATTTGATAATGTGAATTACTAAAATATTATGAATTCCACCCATTTTTTTTTTTCATGACAATGAATAGTGCAATAATTAGCCGATATTGATGCAACAACCATTTAGATTCAGGTTCCAATTGAAGAATAATAAATAAATTGTGATATTTCCTCAATAAATCTGCAACAAGTCTGATTAAGATATGTTTTCATCACTTCGAACTTATCATCACTCAAAACTACTTAAGTAATAGTTACTTAAAGTTACCAAGAGATGGCGCTACCAGTTCTTTATGAACACTATAATAAAGTTTGACGCTTCGTCGACTTTCGCCCGTTATGTTAGTTGTATATACAAGACTGTACTTACTACCCGTGGAAATAAGTGGGCTTTCAAGTCGATGTTTCTAGAACCGAAGACTTGACAGACGAAAATACCATGACACTATTTTTAAAGTCTGGAGTGACGTTTCATATTATTGACCTGTCTAGAAAATAAAACCGATCGGCGACAAGTAGTAAGCGGTGATAATCAACATCATCATCATCTGCCTAGCCTTTTCCCAACTATGTTGGGGTCAGCTTCCAGTCTAACCGGATGCAGCTGAATACCAGTATTTTACATGGAGCGACTGATAATCAACAATTTGATAATAATTAGTTTGTTATTAAACCTGTCGTCATAATGTGTCAATGTTGTGATATCCTGAGAGAAGAGGGGCTCGTGACTAAATAATAACATCCATTACAGCCCTTGCTTAACGTGCTTTTTGAGGCTTGGAGGGGTTAAGCCCTTGCTTAACGTGCTTTTTGAGGCTTGGAGGGGTTAAGCCTTTGCTTAACGTGCTTTTTGAGGCTAGGAGGGGTTAAGCCCTTGCTTAATGTGCTTTTTGAGGCTTGGAGGGGTTAAGCCCTTGCTTAACGTGCTTTTTGAGGCTTGGAGGGGTTAAGCCTTTGCTTAACGTGCTTTTTGAGGCTAGGAGGGGTTAAGCCCTTGCTTAATGTGCTTTTTGAGGCTTGGAGGGGTTAAGCCCTTGCTTAACGTGCTTTTTGAGGCTTGGAGGGGTTAAGCCCTTGCTTAACGTGCTTTTTGAGGCTTGGAGGGGTTAAGCCCTTGCTTAACGTGCTTTTTGAGGCATGGAGGGGTTAAGCCATTGCTTAACGTGCTATTTGAAGTCGAAGATCTACGAATGACAGTCGTTATGGGTAGTCAGAAGTCCAAAAGTCTGACAACTAGTCTTACCCAGTAACTGGGTTGTGGAATTACTTCATGTCAAATACTGGTATTTCATTATCGATACATTGTCAATCATTTTAGAAAGAAAGGAAATACTTTTTTTGCGGTAAAATGACGCAAAAAAGAACATAAACACAAGAAATTCAATAAAAAAGGTACACAGGCTTTACATAGTTTCTTATTATAATAATATCAAGAACAAGAACTGGTTCTTAGCATCTTTGAACAGAGAGAAGTGGAAAGAGAGTAGAGAGGCTTTTGGCCAGCAGTGGGACATCACAGGCTAATAACTATCTTACTCATAATATATCCCTCCTTGTACAGATAGCGCCATCCACGAAAACGCGCCCCACTCTTCTTCCTAATCGCTTACAGTACAAGTGTGCAATATTCCGATAGTATTTTAGTTTTTTTTTATACAAACTAATTACTAGTGCTACTACTTGTTAGTGGGTAATTAGTATGTATCGAAAAAACTACGACTAAACTAGCGGAAATAACTAGAGATAACCACTAACGTTTAGGAAGTTTAGGAAGAAGAGCGACAAAGTAATTTTGAAAAGAAAACAAAGACACGTCAATAAGAATTCAGTTTATTTTATCTCTTAAAAGTAATTGGACAGTCTTATTATTGAATAATAATATTCTTATATTTAAGTAAGTTTGGTTATGACACAAAACCCGTAATATTTAATATAAAAACTAACTACATAGTTATTTTAAAATAATTTCGGATTCAAAGTCCGCTTTATACAATAACTCAGAATCAAAAATGAATAATTTTTTATTATTATTTGTTGCTTTTACCCTGAACCATCCAAACTTTTGTTTTAAATTTGTACAGATTTTTCCCATAAAATTTATAATAATATTTAAAAATAATATAAATACTTTAAAATTCATAACGAACCATGCACCATTTCATTCAGCTTTTAAAATAAATACTTTAAAATTTAAAGCTTACAAACGCACCATCAAAGTAGTTAAATATCTTAAAATTAATAGTTAATCAATTATTTTTTAATATTCACCTAAAATTAACAAGATCATTGGAAATCTGTTCTTATTTTGAAATTTTACAAAAAAATAATAAACCTATGATTATAATTTTATATCGGATAATACTTTATAATTTAATTTTAAATAATTGAAATCTGTTAATATTATAAAAATGAAAATAAATATGCAGCAAAAGTACTGCAAATACGATAAAAACAAAAATAAGGTCGGCCTGGACATGAAGCACATTTATAATATTAATTTAAAATTATATTCTGAACTCAGCATAATTTTAACAGCCATAAGTCATAATATGGCTTGCCGTCAACCCTATTCATATTTTTATCGCGTAGTCAAAACATTTAAGCACGAATAGTTTTCTACTACCTCCCAGGTTAAATCTACACTTATGAGCTAATCTGAGCCTTGTAAGCTAGATCATTGGCGTCATTCGCGATATTTGAAGACCTGGCGTAAGGGTAGGTGGCTGCTGATGCCGTGGGGGTCGCCCACTGCTGGGATGACTGGAAGCCGGCGATCTGAGGAAGAAACGGATATATATTTTGATGTTTAATTCCTTTAATTACCGTAGGACCAGTAAATATTTACTGCTGCAGTTGGAACTCTTGATGACCGCCTCAGTACGGTCACGCAGAAAACGGAGGACACGAAACCATACAGGTTAAGACGAACTGCCGTCGGAGAGACTTTTGAAAAAGCCTAAGTAAAAAGTCATAATTCGAGGTTTGGCTCTCGCCTATTTCCTCATCCAATACTGGCCCATTTTAAAAGATATTTCATTAACTGAATAAGAAGAATATATACTGTGTTTCTTTGTTTTTTTTTACATTAATAGTGGTCAAATTCGTACACTAGGCCTCTGTTGACAGCGGTTTAAATCGGAATTTTTTGAGGGTTCTATGTGCTTATAAAAATAATTTATCATCAAAAAGGAAAACATATGGACATACGAATCGTTAATATTTATTATTCTGCAAAAAAATCATTGCTATAAGGTCATTAACCAGAAAGATAACAGGCGAGAGCGTTTCTATGGAGAATAGACCACCCGCATTTCCTCTTAATATTAGATACCAATTTTATTGTACTTAGCTGTTTCTATTTGTACAGTAATAACATTAAACTGCAATTCAACGACCTTAAGTGACGTAGGTATCGTGATAAAATCCAAAAAGCTTCGCGTGGTATGATTTTTTAAAGAAATTGAATAATAGAAAGAAAAGGAAAATTTAAGTCAAGAAATTATTCCAATTCTGAATTCTAAAGCAAAGGGGTAATACTTGAAAGTACGCAGTCAAGTTCAATAAAGATCCGGTTTGCAATCAAAATAGACCCCTAAACCCAAAAGAATAAAGTCCAAAAATCCTTACATAATCGCTCACCTTTCCACTAATATTGTTGAGTCCTCCACCGCTCAGCAGCTTCTGGATGCCCAAGGCTGCAGCCACTACGAAGGCCAACTTGGCCACCACCAGAGCTTTGGTAACCAGGAGAGTCAGACCTCCGAACAGTAGACCAGCTACTGCAAGGACCTTGACTCCGATGCCTGCTAGGAGTGGTGAGTATTTCTTGATTTTACCTCGTGCTGAAACAAAAGAAGATCATTATTGAACTGGTCGCAGGAAAATAAAAATGGAGACCTTCTAAATCGAGAAAAAAATCCAGGGCATAAAGTGCATTATATATTTGGTAACACATCAAAAAACCATTTATTTGTCTTCGGATCGGTGTCTGATTGCTTCCGTGCCTCGGAAAGCAAGTTAAGCCGTTGATCCCGGCTGTCATTCGTGGATCTTTGACAGTCATTACGGGTAGTCAGAAGCCCGAAAGTCTGACAACCAGTCTTACCAAGTGGTATCGTATTACCCAGTAACTGTGGGTTGTGGAGGTCAGATAGGCAGTCGCTTCATGTAAAATACACTACTATACTGGTATTCAGCTGCATCCGGTTAGACTGGAAGCCGACCCCAACATAGTTGGGAAAAGGCTAGGCAGATGATGATCGGTGTCTGATTGCTATTAGAATATTATTATTTATATTATTAGGTACCTATATATATTATATTCATCGTTTTAATAGGTTAAGCGTAGGTATCTTTATATTTAAAATAATTATTCCTCAGCTTTCATGACCTACCACTGTTTGTCTCTGCATCACCCAAAGGTTGACTGGTAGAAAATGCCTATGGGATTAAGTCCGCCTCTGTACATATACTACATTAACAAATACAATAAATATTGTTTTTCATTCGTAGTGCTGAAATCTAAGTGATCAGCACCATATTTGCGTAACAATATACTATCAATCACAATCTGATTCATTGTGAAGGATATTGCTAATCCATTGCTTCATATGTTCGAAAAAATTGTCTGCTCAACAACGTTAATAGCGCGATGAACTGTCAAAATGGCCTTTGCCATTGCTATTGTAAGTTTGTTACGCAATTAACCCGCAGTTGTCCTATAATGTAAACTAAATCTTAGGTTAATAAGGATCATTTTTATCACGTGCGCGGGTTCTCTCCTAACCGGCTGGGCCCGCGAGGTAAATTATGGCCCGTTCCTCTCATAGAGAGAAGGTCTATGTCCTAGCATTGGAAACATTATAGGCTGCTAACCGCGGATTCAAGGTCAGGCATGCCACTCGTCGTAATGTAACCTAGTACCGTTAGTGTTACGTATATTCTACGTCACCGCAATCCCACATGCTACAACTTAATCGCGTAATCTCGACCGCGAGGTATCATTACGTTGGCTCATGTAATAGTTCATTGACATACTCAACGATTCTTACTGATTTCTGGTTTCTTCTGATATATATATTTTTATCAGTTCTTTGTTTCGATTGACATTTTTTGTACACCTTATCTCCACTCTAATAATAATAATAGCCTCCCGACCGATTTCGGTCAATGTTGCCAATCTCGTCGGAGATTAGCCAGGTACGCAGGAGATATTATAGTGCACAAGTGTGTATGCAAACACAAGTGTACTCTCTGTTCCTTTACTCTCACAGTCCGACCGAGGTGAGATCAGGCGCAGTACCAACGGCTTTACATGCTTTCCGAGGCACGCAACTTCCAAACACCGCACTGTTAATAAAAAATTCCTAATGGAAAACCCAATAAAACTTTGTCCGAACAGGGAATCGAACCCATGACCCCACGCTTAGCTGTCGCGCTTGCAACCACGAGATCAACGAGGCAGTCAAACCACTATAATATTATATAATAAAAAAATTAATTCATAACACGACCGACAGCCCTAATCCTTAACCGCACGACGTAACCTTGACCACGCGACCGCTCTCTCACGTAACAGTTCATTCACACACCATACTTTCAATATTATAGTTAATATTAATTATCATAAGCTGAAAACACGCCATCATGTTTTGTTTTACGTAATAATATCAACTTACAAAGACGACTTTACTATGGTTGCATTTTTAATTTACTAGAATTTTTTGATAGATGTCACTCAGTGAAATCTATCGTTTAGTGGATTTATCGTTTAGTGTTATTTATACATTTAGTGTTAAATCAACAACAATTTATTATGACCATAATATTTTTTACTAAGTGACAGCTGACCCGTCATTTAAACGAGTGACTGTAAATTAAAGTTTTAAGTGACAAACATAATTAATTTACGATATAATATTACTAAGTGGGCGACTGACTGCGAGTGACGAGAAATCAACAGAACAGCAACTTACAAACATTAATTTGAGTTACTTAAAATACAAAATGAAGAGGTTTAAAGTAACCTAACACAACCGAACCTCGGGGTGCCCTTGGCTCGCTCTTGCATCCTATGTCGACGGAGCCCCGCTTCGCGGGGCCCCTATTTCTGTGTAAAGGGTTTAAAGTAACCTAACACAACCGAACCTCGGGGTGCCCTTCGCTCGCTCTTGCATCCTATGTCGTGTGTGTGTGTGTGTGTCTTGTATCCTATGTGTATGTTTCTATATCAAACGTGACACACCCCTGTATTTCTAGTCGCTCACTTAGTAATTTAGTCGCACGGCTAGAATTTTAATATCTGAAATGGATTGATTACAACCCACTTTTTGTAAGCTCGTTCTAGATTTTAATATTAATTAATATTCGTCGTTAGTTTAGTTAATTTTTCGCTTACTCAAATTCATACCGCTCAAGTTATTAAAACAGTATCTCATCATCAGTCGCTAAGCTTTTTTTTATTCGATCGTTTTATAATTCCCCATAATAAAATGCCTGTTTTCACTAAAGGCGCAGACAGGCGCGACGCGTCGACGACGACGGTGCGATGTGATTCTGATGTGAACTTTTATCAGAGACAAAAATATAAAACATAGCTCAAAAAATATTACTCGGCGCATTATTCTCAAACTTGTAAGCGAACACTATCATATTTTATGTAATGGTAATAAAGAGAATTCAATCAACTGAAGAAATACCAAAGAAATATTCCACTGAGTCATGCATTTATTTTTTAATTTAATTAAAACTACGAAATTACTTTTATTTTGGTGGTCATTCGATTCAACTAACATCGAACGCATCGCTGTTTTGAACCTTATTTGTTGCGCTATTGTCGTTTACCTAGAAAATTGCTTCCCACCGCGCCTTACCCCGTTACTTTACGGGTTGTTTCACGTCTATTTGACGCACGCGTACGTCAAAAATGGCGCAAACTATCGTCAAACCGAAAAAAACGTTGTTTCAAACCACAATTACAAAATTATGTCCTTGCTGCGTTAAAATTAACCAAAATTATGTTACGTTAACCAACTGTTTGAAACAACCGGCTCTCAGTCGCGTAGTAGATCTTTATTCTGTGCTAGAGGTGGTTACATGTGCTCGCATGTACTACAAACAGACCCGGCTGACGTAACCTTGACCGCGCGGCCAATGCGCTCACGTAACAGTGCACTGACCCACTCCACAACTTTCATTTCTCTCAAAGACATTCGATTATTTTAATCTCTTTGATGTTTTCTTACGGTGTAGTAAAGATCGCTTTTCGATGTTGTATCGGAAATTTTTCAACAACTTTTCAAAAACGTCCATTACCACCGTAAAGGACGTTTTTGGTCTGTCAAAATATTTATAATGTTTTCAGATATCAATCAGAATCGGATAATATGTTTTCGAACTTTTGATACTAAGACGTACCGGTTTCCTCACGATGTTTTCCTGCATCGTTTTATGAGCAGTGGTGATGAAGTAATTTACACGAAGTAAAGCGCCTGCTCATATCAACACCTGCCTAGCCTTTTCCCAACTATGTTGGGGTCGGCTTCCAGTCTAAGCAGATGCAGCTGAATATCAGTATTTTACATGGAGCGACTGCCTATCTGACCTCCACAACCCAGTTACTGGGTAATACGATATCATTTTATCACCTCTGGTAAGACCGAATGACATAGTAAAGTAAAGCTATTTCATGTTGATGATGATAAAAATGTACGAACCTTCTTCAAACGTTCTAGCAGCTTCCCTCAATTCACCAGGTTCGAACTTGACGTTTAGCTTTTCTTCTCCTGTCGCGTCCCTGCAAACAAAATAAAAATAAAGTGTCACTCCAGGAGTGCTGACAGAAGTGAAAACTTGTAAAAGAATAGTAATTTTATATGTTTGAAGGTCATTCTTCCCAAAGAAAATGTACCGCGCGTTGATGTCTTTATAATGGCCAAAACTTAAACAGAGGTGTCGGTTACGGTAACAGTGTGGCGAATTCAATGGGGTTTTCCCATCTCAAAAAACACCCAACGCGACTAAAGAAGTCTTCACTTTAATAAGTTAGTATTTATTTTTGACTGACTTATTGGTCTAATGATCGCAAGCACTACTGCTGAGGTCCAGGGTTCGATTCCTGGATCGGACAAAGTGTTATTGGGGTTTGTCCATCTCGAATTTTTAAGTACCAGTCCGTAGTTTGGATTTGTGCCTGGTTGATGGCAAGAAGCTCGTCCCCTGTTATACTTAAAGACGTATAAGACTTAAACATATCTGGGTAACCTCTGCCTCACCCTTTGGGAAATAGAGGCATGATGCTATGATTTCTATGAACTGTTATTAACTACACACTACCGAGTTGGGAAACTGTAATGGTAACGTATGTATGATTTAAATTAAAAAAATAATAATAATAATAATGTTCTATTAGCTTTTGCCCGCTTAGATGTCGGAAACTATTAGATAATTAATTATATCCCACGGGAACGTGCTACCGAGACAAAAATTAGCCTATGTCCTTTCATATGATGCCATCTATCTTCTTGCCCAATTTTATCGAAATCTGTTCAGTGGTTTAGGCACGAAAAGGTAAAATACATAGTGAGTTATTTTCGAATTTATAATATTAGTATGAATTTATTTTTGTGATATGAGCACCTGCCCGTCTTGTTGTTGGTAGACTATCTGTTTGTAGTCTCTGTTTGGATTAAAACGAATTCGTTCCGAATTTCAATTTAATTTTACACTTGTTTATTATATCGGATATTGTCAATTTGACACTATTTTGAATCGGTATTTAAACTCACAAACCCCTCTCTCGTATTGTGCGGCCAACAGCACGAAAACCTAAAGTAAGTCTTGATACTTATCATCACAGAAGGCAACAATATTAAAAAAATAACAGTGGCACTCCAGGAGTGCCGACAGAAGCGAACACGTGAAACTCATAGTAATTTTATAAATATGTTTAAAGGTCATTCTTCCCAAAGAAAATGTACTGCACGTTAATGTTTTTATAATGGCCAAAACATGAAACAGAGGTGTCGTTTAGGGTAACAGTGTCGCGAGTTCAATGGTTTTTTCCCATCTCAAAAAATGTCCAACGTCTAGAGAAGTGTTCACTTAAAAAAAACCATGATAAAATTCACAAAACTCCAAACATTCTACATACTTATGTAAATAACCCAACAGCAAAACAAACCTTACGTAAACACATTACATACATTAGAAAAGATTTTCCTTTAAAACCCAAGTTATTCCCTAAGTGAACTGAAATAATACGATTTAACACGCATTTCACTTCATATACATTACAATAACATAACATATTTTTTATTCCCTTATCCTATTTACAGTATAAAGAATTTAATTTCGTTACGTGATTATTTATTTCAATTTGAATAATTTTGATTTCATTTAATTTGATATATTCTGTTTCCATTTAATTTGATTTGTATTGATTTTATACGTGTGCTTTTAATGGGTGTTATTTACCTGAATTTATTATGTTACTCAAAGTGCAATTGTTCAACAATTTGGCATCTATTACCAAATCTTAACCCTGATAAATGTACAAAGTTAAAAGTGAAAACTTTGAACAATACCGTGAAAGTGTTTGTATGTAAATCTCATCCAATCTGTATTGTATGGAGGGCGGAGATATCTCGGATTTGAACTTGTCACAAGATTATAATTTGTTTCTCTTTTGTTTTGTGTAAAGGTACTCAAAGGTCAGAGTTGTAAGCAAAGTTGTATTGGGCAATAATTAGCCTATAATGTTCCCACTGCTGGGACACAGGCCTTCTTTCTGTAAGAGGGTGTGGGCCGTAATCCACCACGCGGGCCTAGTGCTGGTTGGTAAGGTAGGGGTGCTGGACAATAATCAAGAATTTAAGTGTACACTAAGGATGTTTTTTTTTACCTTTAATCTACATTTAGGCAGAATAACCTTAGTTTTAGTTACATTTTTTTCACCGATTAAAGACCTAGCCTAGTGCATCTGTGTCTAGATTCTAGATAGAAAGAACAAAGAAAAGAAATAAAATAAGTTTATTTGCGGCAAAAATTACGCATAAAAAATAATAACTGGCTAAGTGCGAGTCGGACTCGTACACGAAGGGTTCCGTACCACAAGGCAAAAACACCGAAAAAAATACGTTTGTTGTATGGGAGCCCCCCTTAAATATTTATTTTATTTTGTTTTTAGTTTTTATAGCAGCAACAGAAATACATAATTTGTGAAAATTTCAACTGTCTAGCTATCGCGGTTCTTGAGATACAGCCTGGTGACAGATAGACGGACGGACCGACGGACAGACAGCGAAGTCTTAGTAATACGGTCCCGTTTTTACCCTTTGGGTACGGAACCCTAAAAAAACAAATAGATTTTTTTTCTTTTTTCACAAACAAGATCATTTTCATTAGAAATAAGATGCCTTAGTTAGTGGCCATTTTATAAAGTCTTGCTTTTGAAGACACCCATGAAAAACCCTAGTTTGTGATTTGCTACACTTTTTGGAGCTATGGTAGCCCAGTGGTAACGGCCCCGACTTACCAGTTGTAGGTCGTGGGTTCGAACCCAGACAGGCGCTTTATTTTTGTAAATCATTTCATCGTCCTGCTTTCAAAACGGTGGTGAAGGAAAACATCGTGAGGAAACCGACATGTCCTAGAAGCAAAAATTCGAAGACACGAGATACCAACCCGCTGTGGGCCTGGGATTTGGATTATAGCTCACGCCCTCTCGAAGAGGGGAGGCCTGTGTCCCAGTAGTGGGAACATTACAGGCTGATTATGCTTATGTTACACTGTGGAGCCCATTCGTTTTTTCCAGTCTAAAAAACGTTGGAAAATCTTTTTTGTACAGTAGTTTTTTCTTCAAAAGTGTCAATCATCCTCGCACTATCGACCACACTTTTTTAAAGTAAACAAAGAGCAGTTGTTTTTAAAGTCACTCAGTTACCAAACTACGCATGACAAAGTGTGGCGCATGTCAATTGTTAAGGTGAATTAGCGTCAAACACATTGTTTTATATTTAAAAACAGGATTTGGAAAGTTTGTTTGTTTTTTGAGGGACAGAAGAATGCCCTCTAATGACTTTTACTTCTATTTCGTAAATAGTTAACTCGTCAAATGACTGCCTAATATTTTTTTTTTGATAATCCTCCTCCTCCTCCTTAGTCGTTCACTCTTGACAGAGTGGTCGTGGTTTTTGATAATATTGGAACTATTTTCAAGAGATCTAGGTTCAGATGAACTGGACTTCAAGTACATTCAACATTTAGTAGTTAGATAGTTAATTAAGTAAATTTGTACATTTATATTCTGTAAAATTTATGGTGTACATAATTAAGCATATTCTACTATATTATATTCTAGGTAGGTACTTTTTTGTTTAATTTTAGTTGAATAGGTAAGGTATTGATGTTTTGATGTTTAAGTAGTAGATCCATAACGTGCATTTATTTCGTAATAAATATAATTATCTGATTTATATAATGTTAGGTAATAATAGCTGACACACACACACACACCATCGATTTAGGTCTAAGATCTGTAAAGGCAGTTGTAAGAGGTAAATACAAAACTATATTAAACATTTTTTTAAGAAAAACCACTATACACATTATTTATACCAAAACTAGGTCGGCCATTATTTCACATCAAAATACCAATAGAGAAATGAAATGAAATTGTTTATTCTATAAATAGATTACCAGAAACACTTTAAAAATCGAAGGCCGAAAGTCTGACAACCAGTCTTACCAAGGGGTATCGTATTACCCAGTAACTGGGTTGTGGAGGTCAGATAGGCAATCGCTCCATGTAAAATACTGGTATTCAGCTGCATCCGGTTAGACTGGAAGCCGACCTCAACATAGTTGGGAAAAGGCTAAGCAGATGATGATGATGACTTTAAAAATAGTAATAAGCTAGATGGAGTCGAAATTTCCTATCTTCTAGCCCTGAGAATGGCGATACCTCAGAGGTCAAAGTCTCTTTTAAAGTCCAGACTTTACTGAAATCCTATTATTTTTTATTGAGAGCCCCCAATTCACTTAAAAAAATAAAACCTTATAAGCACCACCACCGCCACCACAGCCCCACCCCTTTTTCCCCCTTAAAAAAAGTAGGCACCACTTACTTCTCAATAGCCACTCCAGAGAACAGCTCAATTCTTCCATCTACTTCATTGGCACCTCCTGGGGCAGCACTGCAGGCCACGACAGCTACCACCAAAACTAAACACAGCACTCGCATTTTGAAGAAAAATATACCCAAAAACTTTAGGACTAAGGGCCAAAATCCCAAAAAAAATTGGGCCAAGGGTAAAAGTTACCCAAAAATTTGACTTAGGCTTTAAAGGCCTTGGTTGGTAAGTCCTTAGTGGACGAAGGTTTAGGATAAAGTGAGATGGGTCCGGGATGCCGCTCGCTTTTATATTCAACGTTATGTGTACGGTAAGGATGGCTGTTACGGAATATTCTATAGCGCGGTGAGCAGTTTTGATCGTTGCTTGGATTTGTATGGGAAAAGACTAACAAGTCTATTAGAGGCTAGGTTAAAGCTTATGACCATAGTATAAAAAGTTTAAAGAAAGTCCCTTCTAAACTTGTTGAATGTCGACTTCACTTACTATTATACTAAAACTAAGTTAATATTTTTATTGCAAACTAGCTGACCCGGCGAACTTCGTACCGCCTCAGATTATTTTTTGTTATTTTTTCTCATGTTTTAATAATTATTCTGTTATTCGGGGCGAAGACAATTCTAACAAATAAATGATCATAAAAATCGGTCCAGCCGTTCTTGAGTTATAAATGGTGTAACTAACCCGACTTTGTTTTATTTTTATATAGATTAAATATCAATACTTTATCCTTACAGTAAAGGAATTAAGTTAATGAAAACCATGGAATCGTAGGACGTTACTGTAACTTTGAAGTCAGATTTTCAGGAATCCCATGAAGCAGAGAAAACAAAGAATAACATATTTAACTTTGTTCATACTGTGATTACTTGCTATTTTTTTTGCTGAATGGGCCCGCTCTTGACCTCGATCACGCCTGATGGAAAGCGATGCATGAGGTCTGTGATGGAGCGAGCGTGCCCTGAAGATGCCTAAGACCTTGCTACATGTCTATTCAACAAATTGACAAAACAATTCGACTGAAGTTAAAAATAAAATCAATGTACAACAAGTATCAAGATCTCTCACACATGGGAGCTGACATTCATTCATATATTAACCCGCGCACACGCCGTGTTCTCAACAAGCGACAAACAATAGCAGATATTACTATCGTAGTATTGAAATGAGACAAAAAATATTTTGTTGTAAAATTGTTATAAAATAAATTCATAACATAATCTTGCTTCACTGATCAACAACTTTGCCTGCCTGTGATAAGAAAGAATAAAGCAGTGGTGGAATGGTGGTAACGGCTGCGACTTACGAGTTGTAGGTCGTAGGTTCGAACCCAGTCAGACGCTTTACTTTGTAATTTATATCACCACAGCTCTCAAAACGGTGAATGAAAACATCGTGAGGAAACTGGCATGTCCTAGTACCAAAAAAATGACAACCTGCAATGGGCCCGCGTGGTGAATTACAGTCCACTCCTTTTCACAGAGAAGAGGCGTGTGTCCCAGCAATGGGAACATTATAGTCTGGCTATGCTTATGATAAGAAAAAAGATGATCCCCAAATACGACCACGGTACTTGCTGCCCAGCAGGTACCGTACTTCAAGAGAAAATATTTTATGTCCTGTGTCACTTGGCACCTTGGCAGAGCGCATGTTATTGTTGCATTCTTTTTCCATTTGCTGTCAAAACTGTACTTTCTAAAGGACACTCTGTATCCGGATCCTATGGTGGTATGACGTTATAGTTTTGCGCAATTGTGGCATAATTTTCTTCTGTTGTTGGATGAATTTTAAGTAGGATACTAGATGAGTCAGTTTTCAATGTAAATGAGGTAGCACTAGGAATAAATTACATAGCTACTGCAGAAGGTGACTGTCCTGAATAACAGCAATGCTGATAGTTGCAAGAGGATAGTATCATAATCTAATAATCACCACACTTTGTGAAAATCAATCAATCAAGTCAGCTTATCGCAGTCCACTGCTGGACATAGGCCTCTCCCAGACTGCACCACGGCACCCTGTCCTCCGCCTTCCACATCCAGTCCGTCCCAGCTACCTTTTCAAGGTCTTCGGTCTATCTAGCTGGGGGCGTCCTACACTATGCTTGGCTTGGTGAAAATATTTTGTTAATAGTACAGTATAATGAAAAACGGTGGCAAACATGGCTCTCAAAACGGTGAAGGAAAACATCGTGA
This sequence comes from Oligia latruncula, assembly GCA_948474745.1. Taxonomy (NCBI): domain Eukaryota; kingdom Metazoa; phylum Arthropoda; class Insecta; order Lepidoptera; family Noctuidae; genus Oligia; species Oligia latruncula. Next base: position 1,392,079 of record OX419705.1, read on the forward strand.
GGAAACCGGTATGCACTAGAACTAAAAATTCAAAGGGATGTGACATCTACTAACCCGCACTGGGCCCGCGTGGTGGATTATAGCCCACTTTCTCTCACGGAGAGGAGGCCTGTGTCCCAGTAGTGGAAACATTATAGGCTGATTCATCATCATCATCTGCCTAGACTTCTCCCAACTATGTTGAGGTCGGCTTCCAGTCTAACCGGATGCAGCTGAATACCAGTATTTTACATGGAGCGACTGCCTATCTGACCTCCACAACCCAATTACTGGGTAATACGATACCCCTTGGTAATATTGGCTGTCAGCCTTTCGGGCTTCTGACTACCCGTAACGACTGTCAAATATCCGACAAGCGGGCTTAACGTGCTTTCCGAGGCACGGAGGGGTCTCGATAAAGATGGTCACCCATCCACAGGCCAACTACGGCAAGCGTAGCTTAACCTCATCGATCGACGTATGCGGCTGTTATCATTTAGCCACGGGCCACACATTATAGGCTAATTATGATGACAGAAAAATGGTGCTGCTGAATTAAGCTTTATCCTCTTAATATCACCAAATACATAGATGATGATCAGGGATGCCGATCAGTTCGGAAGAACTGGCTTAGTCCTTGCCAGAAACCTGCTATGAGCAAACATAGTGATGAATGCTTTATCCATCTTTTATGACAAAAGGGTTACCTTGAAGTAAAAAATAAATTGTATATTAGAATGATTGCCACTCACACACTTATTCTCAAAAGGTAAAAAAAACACATTACAGGAACTGGTGGACGCTGGTGATAGCGCCAAACGAATTCTGGGCCGAGTCCATTTAGATTGCTATCGACACGCTAAGAAGAAGAAAAGTTAAAAAAATATTCTCATTTCAGAAGTTACAAAAATACAACTGCGTGACTTCAAAATATTCCAAATCATTTCAAATCTCTTTGAATTAGAAATGCTATCTCCCAAGCGTTCTAATCTTCTAAACAGGTCAAGGATGCTACTGGAGACTTTCTCCAATAGCCCATAGGATAGTCCCCTAAGGTTAAGCGCACACCAAGCCAATTGCGCTAGGGTAAATTGTTTGTTTTGGGAATGAACCAAATATTTTCAATGTTTTGCAAAAATAATTGAAGGCATCCAAGTCAGCTTCTTAGTTGAAAGGGATATTTTTTTTTTTCGAGAAAAAATATTTCATTCGTTTTTAGTTCTATTCATACTATTGTAAGACGAAACGAAAAATGTAGGGCAGTACAGAATAAACACAACTTGAAAACTATCTTGGTTTAATTTCTTTCTTTCTTTTCTTTTTCTCAACATCTACTGCATCTAAAATATCGTGGAATAAAAGTGACTCCCACTTTCTTTTGTATGGTAAACTGCAGAAGCTTTCTGGTTTACGCTCACTGAATGATAAAATAAAAGAAGAGTGACCACATGTGCGTTGAGCGTTAGATTAATGTCAGTTGCATCGCTCGCTCAAGGTCGCGACAATGAACTTGTATAGTTGCTTACTTTCTATTTGAACTGCGCCTAGTATATGCTAGGATGTGAGATAAAAGTGTTTCAATGAAAGTAATGCGTACTATTGCATACGGTAAGCCATACGTCAGTGGAAATCTGGTAACAAAGACGCCTGGTAAACTGGCTTCTTATTCTTTTGAAATAAGCCGTAATATGCTTATTCTTTCAAGCGTGTCAATGATCAAAATAACATGAAAAAATATTATAATTTTTTTAATTTGTTTAGCCCAAGCAACTAGCCCAGCAACGCGAATACCGTTCGCTGACGCAGCACATTAGGTCTTCATTTGTCTGTCGTAATACGCTAGGTCATAGGAATCGGCTGGATACGAGAAGCACGGAACCAGTCGAAGTGACGATGTTTGGGGAAGGCCTATGACTAGCAGTGGACGTCTTCCGGCTGAAATGATGACGTTAGGCCGGGTCCAGTACAGTTAGTACAGCGTATACAATACATAGAACAGTAGCCATTACTCCCATTAAAATACATTCCAGCTTATTACTGCATACTGCCTCGTTGGTCTAGAATTCGCATGAGCATGAGGTCCTGGGTTCGATTCCCAGGTCCGGCGTTAGTGTTATTGGGTTTTTACATCAGTAACTTCTCAGTAGCAGCCCGGAGTCTGGATTTGAGTTCAGTGGATGGCAATAGGCTCGCCCTCTATTAGGTACATGAGACTTGAACATAACTGGCGAAATGTGGGTGTACTATGAGTACATCTCTGCCTTACCCTTCTGGGATTGTAGGCATGATGTCTAGATATATATAAAAATATTCTGTATATATAAATTTACTCAACCAAAAAACTACCACCTATCCAAACCCCTAAACCGACATAGCATTCAATTTAGCATATTTACCTGCAGCTAGTGCATTTAATCCGAAGAGATCGGTTTTGCTGTGGATGCACCAAACTGCTAATTGAGAAAAAGTCTTCGTACAAAAACTTCTTGTCTATAGTTGCCTATTCCCCAGATTCTGAAGAGTCATGAACGCTATCAACAGTTCATGATTCAGTTCATTCATGTCGTAAGTTACTTGATATTAAAGTACTAGCAGTGCCCCGCGGTTTCACCCGCGTAAATTTCGATCCTGTAGGAATTTTGTAATAAAAAGTATCCTATCCAGGAAATGGTCTATCTATGTGCCAATTTTCATTGAAATATGTTAAACGGTTTATGTGTGATTGAGTAACAAACTTTCACATTTTTGTAGGACATTCACATGACACACACATTCATTCATTTGTTGTTTCACATTTGTGTATTTATTTATGTAAAATGTCAGTTTATCTACAATTCTCACATATACTATCCCCAGTGAGATGCAATGGGTGAGCGTTACGCAACGATCTAAGTGCGTTGGCACACTTCACGTTGTAAAACATGTATTTATACCGAGCTTCGGTCAGTGTTATGAGATGTACAAATTATTATTTATTATCGAGACATTTTCATAGTGGGGATAATAATAAGTGGGGATTTATTAAATTAGGGATAATAAGTTAGGTTTAAAGAGTGATTGTTGCATTTTTTAGGGAATTATTATGACAGAAATATGTGATACTGACTGCCTCGTTGTTGTCTAGTGGTGGCAAGCGCTACTGCTGAGCCTGAAGTCCTGAATTGGATTCCCTGGTTGAGCAAAGTGTTATTGCGTTTTTCCGTCAGGAATTTCTCAGTCAGCTCGGAGTCTGGATTTGGGCCCGATGATTGGACGCTGCTAGTTATGTATAATTATGGGACTTATACAAATGTGGGTTGGAAGGAATATAGGTACACTTCTAGCTAACCCTTTGAAGAATACAGACGTGATATTTCAGATCACGATGACGGTGATTGACGGTGATTTGGGTGTTTTATTTCGTGATATTTCGTGTTTTTCGTGATATTTGGTGATATTTTTTTTGTGTCAGTAAGAGTCTAACACTCCCTTCCGCTCCACTCAGAGCGGAAGTGGTCATTTGATGATTTCCCATCCGCAAAAAAAAAACGTGATATTTTTATTGTATAATATATAAATTATATAAGCTATATTTTTATTGAGTTTGATATTTTGTTATAATTATGATCAGTCTAGAGCGAAAGCTTTATCTTCTGTTGAATTCAAGTTTGATGTCTTGCTTTGTGTGTATTGAATTGTTAACTAAATTACCTTGCTTCTTTTTTTCTTTCTTCTCAAAAATGCCTTTGCTTTATTTGGACAGTTGCATAAATTCGTGAATAGTTATGTGAACACAGTAGTGTGTGTGTGTAGTAGTGTGTTGTGTGTTATAGTTGTGTTTTGTGTGTGTGTGTGTTGTGTGATAGTTGTGTGTTGTGTGTGTGTGTATGTTGTGAGTGTGTGTGGTATGTTAGTTGTGTTATGTGTTGTGTGATAAAAATTAATTAATCTATGAGTATGTCAGAGTCCATACCATAATAAAATAGATAAATTCTCGCAAAAAGCTTCTTAATTCTAAGATCCTGTAAAACTAATTGAAAGTGGAATGACTTGTATATGTAAATAATTGAATTATAGGTCCGGAAAAATAAATCAATTAAAACTAATTTGTTAGCCTGTAAAATATTTTAATATTGTTAACTTGCTTGAAAAACGAAACAATAAAATAGTAGTAAGCAACTGGTGTTGGCAAGATGCGATAAGGCAGAATAAAAGAAGCAGATGTACGGTAGATTTAAGCCAGTCATCACACTACTTAGAAGTTTCCTTGAACAAGTAACCCACATTAGGTTTGTAAGGTACAAAATAAATTCACTAAAGTAACTTGTATCAATGTTAACACCAGTAAATAGGGTCAAAAACATCAAGTTTATTCCGAACCCTAATCATTTTGTGACGACACATTATTTTTCTACTGGATTGAACAACGGTCTTCGTAAAACTGCGCGCTGAACGGGTTGTCCAATGCCATAGTGCTTTCAGCTATTTTGTCTCTGACTTTATCCGATACAGTGTATATTCTGCCTACGACTTTCCTCATATTCTTCGAGAGAAACATCCTTGGGTTGTGCTTGTGGAAAAACGCCTTCATTTTTCTGTGTCGCAACGCCATTTTTCGTCTGATCGGGTGTGGTCTGCTGAAGACGGATCGCTTCTTTTTCGGGAAAATACGTCTTCTCCTCTTCCCCATGATTTTGATATGTAACCAGCTTACCCGTGGTTATCTGATAACGTTATTTTCCATGTGTGGTTTTGATTTTGGTTGGATTGTGTTAAAAATTTGTTTCTTTTAGTTTTTACATTCTGCCATTGTAATGTTTTTTGGTTGTCAGATATGCTACTGTCATGTTTGAGATTTGTGACTGCTTTTGTTTATTTGCCAGCTTTTTTGCTTTCTTTAAGAATTCGTTCTGTAATAAATACTTTTTAACAAGACAGAAGAAAAGTTTGGTACCCGTAAAGTATTTTATTGTTTAACAGGGATGGACTTCAAATATTATTATGATTCTTGATATAGAAATTAAAATGAGGGGCTTATGGCTAAATAATATCAGCTGCACGGGTCAATCGAAGGTTTAGCTACGCTTGCCGCAGTCGGTTTGTGGATGGGTGACCATTCATTACATATCGAGACCCCTCCGTGCCCCGAAAAATACGGAAAGCCCGGTTGGTCCCGGTTGTTATTCGTAGATTCGGTGATAGTCGTGACGGGTAGTCAGAAGGTCAAAAGTTTGACAACCAGTCGTACTAAGGAGTATCGTGCTACCTAGTACCTGGTTTGTGAAGGTCAAATAGGCAGTTGCTGGTATTCAGCTGCATCTGGATAGACTGGAAGACGACCCTAATATAGTTGGGACAAGGCTAGGCCGATTGATTAATATTGGTATACATAATCAGCCTATAATGTTCCCACTGCTGGGACACAGGCCTCTCGGCGAGAGGGTGTGGGCCGTAACCCACCACGCGGGCCCAGTGCGGGGTGGTAGATGTTACATTTTTTTACAGAATTTTTGATTCTAGGACATGGACAGGGTTCCTCACGATGTTTTCCTTCGTCGTTTTGAGAGCAGTGGTGATGAAATAATTTACACAAAGTAAAGCGCCTGTCTGGGTTCGAACCTACGACCTACAACTCGTAAGTCGCGGCCGTTACGACTGGGCTACCCCTGCTCTCTTTTTTAACATTAATATTGGTGTAGAAATTAAAATAAAACAAAAATTAAATGAGTTCACTCCGTAACTTTATTATGTTCTAAAAATAATTCTTTGGTTAAATAAAAATACACAAAACTTATATAACCGTGTATCTACACGAAATTGGCTTCACTATAAGTCAAAGGTAAATGCATTTTTTTTTTCTGTATCATTATCTACGTAATCCATACTAATATATAAATGCAAAAGTGTGTCTGTCTGTCTGTTACCTCTTCACGCTTAAACCGTTGAACCGATTTAGATGAAATTTGGTACAGAGATAGTTTGATTCCCGGGAAAGGACATAGGTTAATTTTTATCCCGATATTCCCACGGAATCGACACATATGCGGGTGAAACCGCGGGGCGCTGCTAGTCACAAATAAAATAATCACACTAAAATCTAGAACTACCTATATTTTTAATAAATACCTACTAAGCTACATGATTTTTATCCATTATTTTCGCCCCCTGTTACATGGGACTTAAACATAACTGACGAAATGTGGGTATGTAGATATACCTCTACCTAACCCCTTGGGCTTATTTTTTTTAGCCACCCTTGCCCCCCCCCCCCCTTGCCTCCTCCCTTGGGCTTGGAAAACACGCGGGATGTTATGATGTTCTTTTATTTTCAACTCCATCAGTGTACCATAACAGGTACAGGTATATAATCACCTCTTTTATAATGCTCATCATAATACACATGGTCCTCGCTCTTCGAAGGCACCTGGATGATCTCAACCTGGGTCTTGGTGTCATCCTTCCGATTCTGGTAGCTGTGGTTGTGATCAAAGGAGGCTTTGAGGCTGAGGACGGAAGCCATGACGGTTGAGAAGAATCCCATCATCAGTCCTGCAGAGAAACCTTGAAAGTAATTTGCTGTTGCTAACTAGAGTACTTAAGCTTAAATTGCTAGAAATATTGTGTATATTGTGTGTATTGTGTATATTGTGTGTGTTGTGTGTATTGTATTGTATTGTGTGTTGCGACGTGCCGTTTTCTGCAACTATTATTATTTAGCATAATCAACCTACAATGTTCCCAATGCCGGGACACAGGCCTTCTCTTGGTGAGAGGGAGTGAGCTGTAATCCACCCAGTCCAGGGCCCAGTGCGGGTTGGTGGATGTCACAGTCATGTATTCGAATTTTTGATTCTAGGACATGCCGGTTTCCTTACAGTCTTTATGTTCACCGTTTTGCGAGCAGTGGTAATGAAATAATTTACACAAAGTAAAGCGGCTGTCGTGGTTCGAACGTACGACCTACAACTTGTTAGTCGCGACCGTTAACACTGGACCACCATTGCTTTTAATTATGGTCATAATTATTGCTGTTTGCCAATATAGTCAAATACATTTCCATAGTAACAACTTCACATTGATTGGACCTTCTTATGGTAGTAGTAACGTTGATTTTTGTAGCTCTATTAATTGTACCTACTGTGCAATATGCATGGTACAGACGCCACCACATCAAGCTACTACAATCTGTCAAATTTCTTTAATAGATTTTCAACTTTATTTCTAAAGCATAAGATTCAAAGTTGATTGAGAAAATTTTGTCAATTTCGGGTAGCTTGATGTGCTGGCGGCGTCTGTACATATTTTTTTGGCAATATAGGTTTGTTATGAGGCAATTGGAAATCGCATTGGCCTTCATTGATCCAAATTACGCTAAAACGATAGGTCCTTTCCCAGAAATCACAATTTTGTAGTAGAAACAGCCTTACCCTTAGCAGACAGGAACGCCAAAGCCTTCAAAGCTATGGGAATCAGCAAACTCTTAGCCGCCAGCAATCCAAGAATCAACGGCATCATATACTTCCGATGCATCTTCGGAAACTTATGTCCTCCTCTGATCTTCTTGTTCTTCTTAAAGACCTTGAAGATACACTTCTTGCCTTTGCCTTTACGCTTCTTATCTTTATCTACAATATGCTTTTTCTTGTTCTTTTTAGAAGATTTTCTAGCCTTCGGTTCTGCTTTTGTTAGGGGTTTGAGGTCTCGTGATTCTGTATCTGAAACTTTTTGGAAATAAAGGCCATATTTATTCCTCTTTTGTCCTTGGAAAAGAAATGGTATTTAGTTTAGATTAGATTGGAAGGATGGTAGCATCTTCTAAACTTCAAGTGCCTTAAGTATTGATTGACTTACTATTTATTAGCTATTGCTCGCAACTTCAACATTGTATGAAAAGTAGTCTGATCTTTTCCAGATCCTCGGCTACCTATCTGACAAATTTTATAACGATCGGTTCAGAAATTAAGGTATGCAAAAGTAACTGATAGACAAAAACACAGAGCTACTTTCGCATTTATATTATTTTAAGTATGGATTTACTCAGGCAAGAAAATGAACTTTGCATTTATAGTTTTCTAAGGCGAAAAGTAAGTGGCACCTATGTTAATTTAATGTTTATAGGTGTCGTTCTTTGAGAGTTAGAAAACTACCAATCTAAATCAAACAACGAATCATTACCTTGCAAAGACCGAGGTGCGAAGTTACTGCTAGCTATAATCCACTCTAAAGGTTCAGTTGAATTGAAGTCTCCGTCCACATACTTATCATGACTGGTTGGTCCAAATCCAAACAACGTCTCAGTTTTCACTATACCATAGTTACTTGCGTTATCCAGTATCAATCCACGGGAGTAGGGAAGCATTTTGATCACTGATCACTACTCTTTTGCCTACGTATTAAAGTTCAATTTTGCTTAATTTTCGCATATTATTTTTTGGAAATTCGTTCTGTTTGACTTGCGTAAATGAAGTGGTGTTGCCATCAGTTGTCACCGAGTTTTATAGCGTCAAAATGGGAACATTATGGCCTATCATGCGGTACGTTTTAATGACTCCATACGTCTGTCTTAGTAATTAGACGTTAATTTTAGTGTTGGGGAAAGCTTTGACATTGTGTCTAGTTTTCTTTTTGGAGTAGGTAGGTGCTGATTTGGTGCCGTAACCCTTATTTGTATATATTAAGAAAAACTTCAGTATATACAGGGTTATTGGTAAAATATTAACAACCTCTTAAGAGGTACTTGTACTCATCATTATGAACAACTTTTACTTGGGGACCAAACGTGAAATTGCGAAAAAAAAACAGCGGTTCCCTACATTTTGACGAGTTATACGAACATAAATGTTCGGAACAGCTGATTTTTTTCCATCCCTTAATCCCAGTTTCATGTGGGGTCGGGTTTTTTTGTACAGCAGCGCCAGGACGATCTGTCTAGGGTTTTTATAGGAGTTAGGTGTTGTTTCATCTCCCTCTCGATGTTGGACCACCATGTAGCGGTGGGTTTTCCTCTTTCCAGGCGTTTCGTAGGGATATTCACGACTGTACGTCTACGAAACGCCACGAACGAACATCCGAACGAATACGAACTGAGAAACTATCATCTCTTCTCATTACGTAGCGGTACCCGCTCAGTCTCTGTATATCATATTCTCAAAATATTACCATTTAGGGCTGATTTCTTTTAGTTAATCGTAATTTTCTTTCAATATATTTAGAAAATGTAACAATTTACACAGGACAGGACAAAGAAGTCGCTCGCCGCACAGAAAACGCCTGGAAGAACTATTGGTCGATGAAACATCTCATGAAAGGACCTCTCCCGCTTTCACTAAAACGAAAGCTCATGGACATATGCATTCTTCCCACCCTCACCTACGGAGCGCAAACATGGTCTCTTACAAAGCGTCAAAAGTCCGCACTTGGAGTCTGCCAACGGGTTATGGAACGAAGTATACTAGGTGTCAAACTCACAGACCGCATTAAGAACTCTATACTTCGTTCCAAAACACAAATAGCGGACGCTGGCCGCACAGCTGCTGGATTAAAGTGGAACTGGGCTGGCCATATCTGTCGCATGTCGGAGCAGCAATATGCAAAAGCCACCACTCAGTGGATCCCCAATGGCAGGAAACGTCTGCGCGGCAGGCCCAGAAAGAGATGGCGGGATGAGCTGGTCTCCTTCTTAAAGGATTGGCCGACAATCGCAGTAGACCGAGAAAAGTGGAAAGAGGGAAGGGAGGCCTTTGCCCTGCAGTGGGACAACACAGGCTCATAATAATAATAATATCAATTTATCATTTACGATACATAAGGTGGGCAATTCTCGTAATTTTAAGAACGTTCATCTCAGTCTCAATCTGTCAAAAATACCTTTAATTTCCCTATATTTTTGACAAGTTTTTGAAATTGATTGTCGCTAATATGAGATTGCGACTAGATTTTAAACGTTGGCCTTCAGACTGTTATCAATACAAAGCTACTATCGTTGATGGTTCCTTTGAAACGCAACTAGTTCATGCTCAATGTTACAGGTGGCGCTGATCGATGTTCAAGCAAATTTTCTTACATGCTCTGTGGTTTTCCTAGTGCTGTGCCTTGCTATGGAGAAATCTATGTAGGTACCTATGCTTTATTTATTTTATACTAGCTTCTTCCCCCGACTTCGTCACTGCGCATTGCCTGTCCGAGCTTTTATTTCATTTTCGCTTAGCGTTCTTTCTAATTTTTTTTCTTTTTATTTATTTATTTAAACTTTTGGCACACATAAAAAGGTACAAAGGCGACCTTAGTCATTCTCTACCAGTCAAACAAGGGTGGTGAAGAGATTACATGGTATTTCGCTCTGCCTATAACCTACCTCAAGCATTGGGCTATCTATTGCAGAAAGTATTTTGTAAATCCGAATGGTACTTCCAGAGATTACCGCATTCATACAGACAGACCGCGCCAGGGGACTTTGTTTAGTAATGATGTAGCCTAGAAACGGAACTTGCTAGAGTCGTTTTATGTAAGAAACTAGCTGTGCCCCGCAGTTTCACTCGCATAAGTGTTGATCCTGTGAAAATATCGGGATAAAAAGTAGCCTATAGGTATGCTAATCCAGGATGTCAGCTACCTCCATACAAAATTTTATCAAAATTTGTTCAGCCGTTTGAGCGTGAAGAAGTACTCTCACAAACTTTTGCCTTTATAATATTAAGTGTGATGTTATTCTATCTAATTTATCATCATCTGCCTAGCCTTTACCCAACTATGCTGGGGTCGGCTTCCAGTCTAACCGGATGCAGCTGAATTATTATTTTATATGGAGCGACTGCCTACCTGACCTCCACAACTCAGTTACTGGGTAATACGATACCCCTTGGTAAGACTGGTTATCAGACTTTCGGGCTTCTGACTCTGTAACGACTGACAAAGAAAAATTTATATCTAATAATGACACCAAAATTAATTTAGAAGTATAGAGGTTATATAATATGTAGGTGCTGTGGGTTAACGATTGATGTATCTACACCTATCCTACACTATCATTCATAAATATTCTACTGGATCCGTTACAAGATCGTCATGTCTTAAAAGTCTGAAAATGGGAAGTTATTTAGAGAGTAATCTTACCCGACCCGGGAATCGAACCCAGCGGGATAATTGCGTAACACACTAACAGTAGCAATTGGTAGCAATTGCTTTTATTTTGACAGTTTAACAATATTCATAGCGTTACGTTGTTGAACCGAAAACTTTATCGGATTAGATTATTATCATTCCTTCAAAATGATTCATATTGTGATTGATAGTGTTACGCAATTAGCATGCAGGACCACAACGCCTAATTAAATATAGTAGGTACTATACTTCTAATTTGTTTACGAATTCAAGATTGAAGCGAGATTTTTCGAACTTGATTTTTGTTAAGTATTTATAATTTTGAGGGAAATTAATACCTGCTTTTCTTCATCATTAACAAAATCATCGGTCTGGACTTCATTATATTTTCCTTATTTATGAATTGCTTCAATTTAAGCGACCACAAAAGATGGGTTAGAAAATTATGAGTCCGTAAATGGAGCATAACACCAAAGTCATTGTCTGTGGTCGTTTCTGCAGCCATTTATTCTTGTATCAAGGGATTTTCCTTAGAAACAGTATCATTATATCGGATTCTAATAACAAACGTTTATTTTCTCTTGACTGTACTTACCTGTCAAAAAGAGTAACCTAGTAAAGTGGATAAGACAGAGATTAAAACAGAAGACGAACTAGCAGGAGATCGAGGATTTCAGGGGATCAGACCGGAATAAATCTCTTAAACGGAGAACAGTGGTAGCCCAGTGGAATTGTGCGCCACCTACGAGTTGGAGGTCGTAGGTTCGAACCTAAACAGGCGCTTTAAATTGTGTAAATTATTTTCACCACCACTGCTCTCAAAACGGTGGAGGAATATTATTGTGAAAAAACCGGCATGTCCTAGAACAAAAAAATTCGAAGATATGTGACATCTACCAACATGCACTTGCAAGTTTGGATCCCGTGGGAATATCGGGATAAAAAGTATCCTAAGTGTTAATCCAGGAAATGGTCTATCTATATGCCAATTTGTATCCAAATCTGTTCAACGATTTACGCGTGATTGAGTAATAAACATCCAAACATCTTTACAACCTTTCTTATAAATTAAAGTAGCAAGTAGGATGAATGAAAAAGCACATGAACATAGATGTAAGAACTTTTGTTGGCTATTGAGGTCAGTACTACTTCAGCATAATTGAATCTAGCACTTTTCAAGCTGATCATGAGAAAGCCATCAATTTTACAGCTAATATTTATTATTTTGTTCTGATGTCATTTATAGTTTCCTATCCCAAAGTAGACGTTTTCATGATATGTTCAAACTGGTTTTCTGAAATAAACGTACTCGTATTGAATAAAAATGACAAAAATCAAAGCACTTGGGTATAATTATATTATCATTGTTAGCGATACATTTGTCTACGTTATAATTGGTAACTACATTATCTATTCGAACTAACAATAAATAAATAAATAACTTATTACTAGCACTTAATTATATTTACATTTGCGCGAGCTTAAAAATAGCGTTGATTGTATTACAAAAATAAATACAGAAAAACATAGTCCAAGTTTTGTACGAAAAACAGAAAATAAAAACGGAACAGAAACATCTGCCAATCAACTATCGGTGGATTTTCTTTGTTTTCGACTTCAGACTAGCAGGATGGACTCCGGATGGACGCTTACTTAGACTGAATGGCAACTGCGAGTCGTCGACTTTATTTTAAACTTCATTTTCATTACCGACTTCAAAAACTGGTCATTTTTCTTCTCATCAACTTCATTTCTCTAATCTAAAATATCGAGTTCGTGTAATTTGAGATTCCGTTCCAAAAAAAGTACAACTCTGTTAGTAGCATTTTGGTGCGGAACCCCAATCGAATTTAGTTCGTCTGTTTCGCTACAGTCGATCCTTCCAGAAATTTGAAGCCGGTGTCCTTGGTCTCTTTCTAGTATCCTCCTTTCTGTAATCCCATGACCGCTGCGAACAATGCAAAGAAGAATCCTGCTAAACCAGTGGCTCCGATCAGTAGGACCAACCCTGCAATCATGACCGGTACTAAAGCGAAGTATTTCATCTTGTAAGCGAGCAGTAGCGGCAGCATGTATTTCTTGAGCTTCTTTGGCTTGATCTTCTTCTTCCTTTTGTTCTTGTGCCTTTCCTCTTCGTGCCCCTTGATACTGCCGATGTCTTCCTCTTCAAATTCTCCGTCATCATCTTCGAATTCGTCCTCATCGTCGTCGTCTTCACCCATTATGTCTGAAATAAGAGAGAAGGGTTTATTAATTATAATGGTAATTAAACAATTTAATGCGTCTATGCTAACATGATATAAGAAATAACTGTTTGGACAGAAGTTAATAACTTACAGGATGAATGATACTAAGATTCATACTAGACTTAACTTTAAATAACTTCATCAAACACAAATTGCTTTCTAAAGTGCAAAATCATTCATCTTACTACAACTAAACCGTATTTGTCTGTTCATCATCATCTGCCTAGCCTTTTTCCCAACTATGTTGGGGTCGGCTTCTAGTCTAACAGGATGCAGCTGACTACCAGTATTTTACATATAGCGACTGCCTATCTGACCTCCACAACCCAGTTACTGGGTATTACGATACCTCTTCGTATACAAACAATTACGACCTTATCCTATAGGTTAAGGTTGTATATAGATATGGGTATAAATATTTGGAGTCTGACGTTACAATGACAGTTTAAACAATACGTCTAAGTTTTTGAGGTAAAATCCTCGTTTTCTACTTTTCTACAAAAGACACAGTGGTCTTTATATCATCAGTCTCAATAGTTAGTCAATAATTATCACCTGACAGAAACACAATCATTATATCTACAAGAACAGCCTGATAGGCTAACAACCTGTTACGATTGCTTTACCGTAAAACATCTGATGAGATCCGATTACGTGTAGTATGCGTGTCTTTATGATTAACAGCGTAATTGTTGGCACTTAAAACGTTTGCGATTACACTTTAATTATTGTCGTTATCACACTAAATGGATGCACATTCTTGTCATGAAAGTGTTACGGCTATGTTAACAATGACTTTGTAATCCTTGATAAGAATTAGTACCTACTGTTAGGTACAGAGGAAGATCGTGATGTTCATTGACTTTTAGAGCTGTGACCAATTTTCTACCCATGTGAAAATCTTTAGAATTTTTCTGGATTATGTTTATCTGCTCCGTTTACGTGTTTTTATGTTGCTATAGATAAGTCTTTGATGTTTTAAATTTTGTAAGTCCTATTGAAAGTATATTGTAATGTATAATAATCGTCATCTTTAATCATCATTTTCCTATCCTTATCCGAATTTATTGTGGGGTCAGCGCAACATATTATCTGTTTCTTTCATACTTCTTCTCTATTAGTCGTCATTTCGGTAGTTACTCACTAATAATTATCTCCCTTATCCTTACAAATAGTTATTATAAAAAGCAACGTTTCTTTGAGATAGTCAATATCGAATATAGTCCATGCTGAGGTATAAACCGTGCTAGTGAAACAATTTTTTTTCTTGAATATTTAATTTCATGAAAGTGTTATGTTTAAATCCCAGACGATGCAACCAAAGTGGATTAATTATTTAGAAACTTGCTTCGGATAATATAATTCCTTAATTATTTTTTTTATAAAGTACCTATAATGCGGTCTTCTTAAGGTACTTTTTTGTAATGATTAGTTACCAACTTTCAATTTCTGTTTTTGCGATTTTGACTTTCATGTTTCATTTTGGAACTGCCACTTTCCACGTTTTTTTGTTAGTTATCACTTTCTATTTGTTTTTGTCTTCACTTTTTTGGCTTATGTATACCAAGGATTCGTCATTTACCTCATGGGCATTTAACTACATACATTATTTTCAGATTAATTTATTACTCTATATCGATACTCGATCATTTCAATCGGTTTCAGTATCTATCTATCAAAAACCCGGTGAAGCAAAAATTATTAACAGTATAGAAGATGTATGGATACATACTAATACTCGATCAAAATTTAATACTGATATGGCATTGTGTAATGATCCGTTGAAGATCTTGGTTTGAAATTGATCAGGTTTTAAATAGTGAAATAATGGTCTTCTGAGCCGTAAGTTAAATGTATGTTCATGTATCATCATTCTGATTGTTTAGAATGTCTAATACGACGTGTGAGATCTAGTTTACGGAGTATTTATGGATAAAAATCATCATCATAATCAACCTATAATGTTTTCACTGCTGGGACACAGGCCTCCTCACAGTGAGAGGGAGTGGGCCGTAATCCACCACGCGGGCCCAGTGCGGGTTGGTGAATGTCACATGTCTTCGAATTTTTGGTTCTAGGACATGCCGGTTTCCTCACGATGTTTTCCTTCACCGTTTGGAGAGCAGTAGTGATTAAATAATTTACACAAAGTAAAGCGCCCGTCTGGGTTCGAACCTACGACCTACAACTCGTAAGTCGTGTCCGTGACCACTGGGCCACCACTGCTCTCTGGATAAAAATACTGCCGTCATAAAGAAAAAGGGCACAACTAACATTTTTTTCAAAATTGAGTTATATACATATTTGGATTTACTAAATTTTGGAAAAACTGTAAGTTGTGCCCTTTTTCTTTATGACAGCAGAATAGGTCACCGTAATTATTGCAACAGAATCGTGTCATTCATACTAAGCTTAGAATTTTTTACTTGGGTTCAATATGGATGGTCAAAAAGCAAACGTCAAAAATAAAGAGTTTTATTATCAGCTAAATAATATTTCAAAATTAACTAAAACTTTTATTAAGCGAGATGATTATTACAGCTCTTATCCATTCAAAATCAATAGAACTTAGTCCCAACATCCAACACCCCCGAGAATTGATCCCTTTCTATCAGTCCACTGCACTTACCGCCCTGCTCACCCAATAATAGAGAAACGGTCGCAGTCATACCACTATCATTACCCGCCGTTACAAATTCACCGTCGACTGAATGCAAACTTAAAACTTTGGAACAGAAAATCTACTTCACACAAATACATTGGTACTGAAAAGCCTACCGAGACATGAAAATTTGAATGATAGAATGAAACACAATAGTAAGAATGAAGGATGACAAGCTCAGGGAGTCGATAATCGAAGCAATGATGTAAAGTTAATACGAGTAAGCGAATACGAGCGAAAAAGTGAGCTTATGCAACAACAACAGCTAGAGCTTATAGAGAAAATTCTGAACAGAATAAAACTATTTTTCAGATTTATTTCCATCACAACGAGGGGAAATGGGTAATTAGAAAACTAGAGTCACCTTACCACCACAGACCAGACCAGATGGAACAATCTGTAAATTGGCTGTAATAAAAACAAATGGAACTATTTCGAAAACTGCATAATATAATAAAATAAAATTCGTTTAATTCAGATCAATTGTCAGCATCGGGCAAAGCTAAAATATGTATAGGTAGTAAGAAGACGCTAACCGTTTTGGACCTGATTTCAAATTGACCTTGATGTAGCTTTGAGCTAACTCCTGCATTATGAAATGGTCCTTCTGCACCTAACTAACATACGTCACAACTAACTAGCAATAACTCTCGCTGGACTGAATTTCATCAATATTGTAACTGGCAATCGTTTCCGCTTGTTGACTGCAATGTACGTTATTGTATATTATAACTGTATATACTGATACGTTACGTTACGGTTATCGTTACATGCTGCCAGTAGCATATCAAAAGAAAAAAAGAAAAGTATTGACGTCGTGGTAATGATAGTTATCATTTTTTTTTTGTAGAAAATCGAGTACTTTTTCGAAATTTATATTGAGTTCAACTTGTATGCATGAGCAAATAGAATGATTGTTTGTTGAATGGTGAATTTGTCATAGAAAATTGTATACTTGACATAAACAACTTAATTAGGACTTCTGTCTTGTAGGTTTCTTAGTCAACATCAAAATTTACTGTACAAATTATGGATGGTGACAGCCAGGCAGCATCCCAATTGTACGCATTTCAGATTGTATTACAACATTATCTGAATGATTTTGAAGTAAATTCATAATACATTGCTTCGTATTGTTTGAAAAAATCGTCTGTTTGACAACGTAAATTAAGCAATGTATATCGTTGAATTGTCAAATTGCAATGCCTTGCCATTGTTAGTGTGTTAGGCTGCTGGTTGATGACATTAAAAAGTTCTAGGTAATGACAATTGAAACAAAAGAAAGGAGGCTTAAATTAATATTAGTAAAAGTAAAAAAATACACAATGTAAATGTTGATGATAACTAACAAGATGATTCCATAAAATAAATAGAGCGTAAACAAAGATGGTAATAATAAATGATAATGATTAGACTAAGATAAAGTTGAGAGAATTACTGGTTCTTGGAAGAAAATAATTATATTTATGTATTATGAGATAATTATTATATTTATAAGTGTAATAGTTAACTCTATATAAAACAAAGTCGTGTTATGAAAACTCTTTTATATATTTTAATTGGATTTTTTTTTTTTTTATATTAGCCTGTTCTGTCCCACTGCTGGGCAAAGGCCTCCCCCATTTCCTTCCACATTTCCTTATACTGTGCCTTCTCCGTCCAGTCGGTTAGGAACGAGTTAATTGGATTAGAAAAGTATTTTGTTTTTCGATACAAATTATGTATGGTATGTACGAGTATGTATATTGAAATGGCTTGCTTTGTTTTAATGAATGAAAATGTCTATGAAGTGGTATTCCACTTCATAGACATTTTACGACGACGACGTTTTTTTTTTTTTTTCAATCTATTGATTAAAAACGTTATAAAAATTATAACGTTTATTAGAGAATGATCATTTTATGAGATGACAAAATTTGTAATTTTTAAATGTGGGAAAAAAAATGTATGGCGGATTCCAAGAAACGTGAACTTTTAAATGCAAATAATATACGGTTTAAATTGATCAAGTCGCTGGACATTATTATGCAATTTTTATTTGCAGGTGTTGATGTTGTAACTCTAGATGTTGTAATGATCCAATTGTATCTTTATCTAATAGTGCTATAAGACTAAAATACAAAATATTCAAAAGCCAGATTCTATAATGAAAGGGCATGACTGGAGTAAATACAAGAAACTGAAGCCCTACTTAAACATCGATTCACAATTATTATTCACCTAGAATTGCAAATGTCGAAAAAAAAAGTCGTATCAGGAACTTCCTAATGGATGTAGGAACTAACTTAAACATTTCCTAATAAGAAATTAGTTCCTCAAATGTAATTGGGCTCTTCCTACAAAAACGTGCATATCAAGAAGTAGGTAACACAGTTATATATACCTACTTCTGTACCAACTCCTATTAAATGTTAATTCGTGATTTCAATTACTACTGCTGGACAAAGCCTCCCTACTCTTTCCACTTTTCTCTGTCCAGAGCTGCGAAGGACCAATCTTACTATAGCGTTCACTAAATCCATCGATCAATATTCAGTTGATTCATGTTACATGTCAACTAAATCATGAACAAATCCATATTTCAATAATTTCTAGAACGTTAAAGAAGCATCTATTATAACTCCTTTGTCCATTTGTTTGTAAACATGCAACGCAAGTTCAATGATACTAAATACATAATTTATTTATGACGGATTGCGTGATTCCATTGGTTGAACGTACACGAGCACATTCGATAGTTTCATACATAAATCAATTGAATCTAAATCATTCGATTTATCGTAAATTCGTGAGAAGAATCGAATGAAAAAATAATCGATTCAAATTAGGTAGAATGTGTTGATTTGTGGGATGATAATTAAAATGGTAATGATGAGTGCATCTGCATGCGTGAATAGTAATCTTGTGTCGAAAAAAAATTGGTTGTGGTGAAGATAAACATGGTGGGATAACCTGGAATATTGCACAACGAGCTGATAATTCTTGTAATAGATTAGACTGAATGTGTTAGTTGTTTTGATTAGCTTTATCAAGTTAAAGTGAAAGCTTTTTTGGATCAAAGACATGTTGATACTGATTCACGATAGTTAGGGAGACTCAACTAGCAGAATATTTCAATAAATTAGTTCTGAAAAGTAGTCTATAAATTAATCCCAAATGGCCAGTCTTATATCCTGATAATCCTTGATGACTCATTAGTCAAATCAGCACCGAATCTTAAGTAATAATTTAGTTTAAATAATAATAATTATTGTTATTGTCATCAATCAAATACTTACATGATAATGATCTCCGTGAGACAGAAGGTTCTGAGAACCCCTCAGGCTTCTCAATAATCGGTTCCTCAACATCCAAAGACCTTTTCTCGTACACTTCTCTCCTGATCAAGGGTATAGCCCTAACTTGGAACTGGCCATCATCTGTCAAATTTCTTTTCTCTTTGGCAATTGGGATATAATTACCAGGGAAAAGAACCTTGGAGTTATTCTTCACATCTGTGTAATACACGTTTCTTTCTACTTGGGGCTCTTCCGGTCTTAGAGGGATAGAACGAGGCTTGAAGGCATACCGTTGGTAGGTATAAGGGAGCCTAGATTCCCTTGATTCAAATCTCGTGGGTTTGATAACTATTGAAGCACTAGTGACATCAATCACAGAATCACTGTCTTTGTTCCAAAGCTTCTTCAAAGCGTCCTGGTACTCGTTGGCTGAAACCAAGGCCACACAACAGAGCACTAAAGTCTGGTAGTACATATTGATAGTTAATTAGTGTCACTTATTACACAACACAGAACACTTCACTTTCCTTAGACCGTCACCCTCTGTACCACCATTTTGCATCAAGCGGTCGCGCAAAACTGAATTACTGTCGTTGCAAGACGGTATATTTATACATGTGTAAGTATAAAGTTGCGTTTTTCCAGTCAGTTCACGGTCGGACGGGCGTTCGGGCTTCCTTTGGTTTCAATTCCGATATGAACGAATGTGTTCGAAATGAAAAAAACTTGTCCGTTTTCGCGTGGCTTCTTCCGTTAATAGTTAGGGACAATTTCTCCGATTGATTGTGGTGCAATTTGTACTTGTTATCGTGTTATTTGATGGCAGGAGATGCTCTGATATGTTGAGACGGTGAAAAGCTGTCATCTTGTCTAAAATTGAGATGTTGAGTGAACATCTGTATTAGTAATCATGGTTTGTGCTCATTCACTTCAGAGTTGGTAGGCAGAGAAATGAAAAGTAAATTTTCTTGTCGTATGTAGATTGTTTTTTTTTTCTTCTCTGTATTTAACTACTTTTGCCCTGAACGCTTAGAGCTTTTTTTTTTAACAGATGTATAAATACGAAAAAACTACAAAAGAAATACCTATATTTAAGTGCGAAAGCACTTATGAAAACCCAGTTCAGAATTTTTTTTTGGATTTTTTTGGAGTAAAAGTGCGATCACACAATCGAAGTACCAACTGGTTGATATTTTTCAAACAACTGACAGATGCTGGAGCAGAGGCTTTGTGGTCACCAGCGCACTAGACCATGGTAAAGGGTTCAAGAACTGCTATTTTGTGCGATTATTTTTTCCATTAACCGCCTCATTGATTGTTTATAAGCGAGAACACCAAGCTAAGGGATTAAGGGCTGATTTCACCAAAGTCAGATTCTTTTAACCGTGAAATAATTGACGTCTGGCAGCTCTAGTATGGAAAAACTGTCAAAATTTATTCTCAGGATAAGACTCATTCTAGGACAAGATTCATTCATTCGTATTTTGTATTGATATTCATATTTTTTTTGTTATGTATTTTCTGGTGTACAATAAAGGATGTATATAAAATATTCAAGGTATAAAAGTTTGGTGGGATTCCCCTTGGGGAGAAGAAAAAGTATAGGTAAAGGAGTTGTTTCATGAGAAAATGAATAAAAGCAGCTTAACCTTTCTTTGATCGCCTCTCATGCAGAAGCACCACCTCGTGATTCAAATCCGGGCAAGTACCAATGTGTTATATTTTTTCAATTTATATGTACAGACGCCAGCACATCCAGCTACTACAATCTGTCAAATTTATTTAGTAGATTTTCAACTGTATCGCTAAATCAGGTTCAAAGTTGATTGGGAAACTTTGACAGTTTCGGGTAGCTTCATGTGCTGGCGTCTGTACTTTCCGAGTTTATCTTGGACATCACTGACATCGGTGATGTAAAACATCGTGAGGAAACCTGGACTTACAGTTAATATAAGTCTGAAATCGCCAACCCGTCTTGAGCATGCGCGGTGATCAATGGTCGTGCCTTCTCTGTATGAGAAGAGGATTTAGCCCAGCAGTGGGACAGTAACAGGTTGGTATTAGTATGTATCTATAATAGTTCGCGCGGAACTAGTTGGCCGCGCCTTAGGTGGGGACGGGGGTGAGGGCGGCGGGGTTGCCTATTGTTCGCAACCCACGTACTGAGTAATGACAAAGCGCCCCCGCCCCTTCGTCCCACCGCTCACATACCTAAGGCGCGGCCAACTAGTTCTGCGCGGACTATACCTATCTATGAAACTCGTAATGTTCCAATGCTAGGCCAAAGCCACCCTTTCCCTTGTCCACAAAGACCGACACCATAACTGATATAATAATTTTATTTTAATTTTATTTATTAATAACCGACTTATATTTATAGTTTTCACCACACATACAAATTATCGGTAAATATTAGTAAGAAATTACACATACAATCATACAATTCTGGCACTTTACATTAAACTAGTAAAGAGAAATTAAATGAAATTGTACAAAATTAGACATATGTATTTTGAAAAAAAAAAAATTTTTTTTTGCTCGTTGTTGCGCTGATCTTCGCAGGATCGCTGGTAGCAGCTGGATGAGAGTTGGCGAAAATCGAGTTGAATGGCGTGTCGTAATAGAAGAGGCCTATGTCCAGCAGTCGACTGCTATAGGCTGATGATAATGATGAGTCCATAAAAAGTAACCAACACAATTGACAGTTTTTTTTTTTCTTTATTCATTTCATTTTTTTTTCCTTGTCTTGTTTTATAAAACTACTCACTAGTGCTGTAAGCGTTATTTCTGCACAGTTAGAGCCTGCGCGCACTAGCGATTTAAGTTGGCCGATAGTTGGTTCGGTCGTACAAATGTTAATCTTCAAGTGCGCCATATAACTCTATACTGATCCTCTGACTGATCAAACTATCGGCCAACTTAAAATCGCTAGTGCGCGCAGGCTCTTATTGCAATTTTATAATTTTGTTTTTGCATGCTGTGTCTATCGCATCATATTGTACACTATGCTTGTATATTGCTTGTATTTTAAGGATAAACAGTGTAACAATTTTAGAAAGGTCAATAAATAAATAAAATAAATGAGTCAAGACAATATTATTTAAAGATAAAATTAGATACATTAGAGTTTAGACTAATATTATTACTACTCCTGTTTTAAAGATATATAAATTTTTTCAATACATTCTCCGTGAATAAACAATTGTGTATTCATATTTATTCCTTTGTTCCTTATTTCCATATAAAATGGATTTCAGACGGTCGATTTTGTAAAAATCTCACCGTGAAAACTTAGGTGAAGTGAGTTTGTTTTTCCTAGGAATTGACACTATTGACAGCTCACTTCACCTAAGTTTTCACGGTGAGATTTTTACAGAATAGCATCGCAGTACCCTTGACGATCTCGATCAATATCTGCCTAGGTTCTAAGGTAAACAAAGGCGTACTTATCTATACTTGCGTTATAGTTAATATGTTTGTGCTTTCAATGTCCACCATTCTTGTTGTGTGTTCTAGTACGGTTAGCAATATTAACTCACTTAGCATAATTATTATAAGTAGCTTGTTACCACCGCTGGGACACAGGCCTCCTCTCTAGGTAACGAAGTGGGCCGTAAACCACCACGCGGGCTCAATTTGGGTTGGTAGTTGATTATCAGAACTCATGGGTTATTCTCATCATCTTTTCAGATATCTAAAGATACCCGCAACTTCCACTAGGTCATTGATTCACCAGGCCACTGGTCGTTCGGTACCTGGTCAATACCCCAGTGAACTCTTGGGCCATGCGATCTACGAGCAATGTGTACTAGCTATCATGGTTCGTGAAATATAGCTTGGTGATAGACGGACAGACGGACAGTGGAGCCTTAGGACCCGGTTTCACCCTTTGGGTACGGAACTCTAAAAACATCAGGCTGTAGTAACTGGGTTGTGGAGGTCAGATAGGCAGTCGCTTCATGTAAAATACTGGCGTTCAGCTCCGTCCGGTTAGACTGGAAGTTGTAGCTGGGAAAAGGCTAGGCAGATGATGATGACAAACTGGTGAGGAGGCAGACTGTGCCAGGTGCCTATACGTCTCTGCCTACCTCTTTGGTCAATATAAGGGCGATGATTATCAGGAACTGTGTCACTGCAGGGAAGCTCGTACAAGCGGTTTAAGCTATCAAATATGGAAAGAGTTTATTTTGATTTTTTTTAAACACGTTTTCAATATGTTTATGCCAACCATACTGCACAACAAGTATCAGAAAATCATTACCCTCTTTTTTCAAACAATCGAGTAAATCGTGTACATAATGACGCATGCACTGTACAATTATTTGAACGACTACTGTTACTGCTTATCTCGTGTTATTATTAACACTATGATAGTAATTAAAAACTATTAACATTTCTTGTGACTCACGAAGCTGATATTAAGTACTAACGTTCAAGCAATGAAAGCCATCTGCCTAGACTTTTCCCAATTATGTTGGGGTCGGCTCCCAGTCTAACCTGAGTCTGAATACCAGTATCTAACATAAAGCAACTGTCTATATGATCTTCACAACCTAGTTACTAGGTAACACGACATCCCTTGAACTCGAAGACTCGTTGTCAGACTTTCGGGCTTCTGACGACCCGAAACGACTGTCAAAGATCCATAAATGACAGCAGTAATGTTAATTACTAAACTACTAACTAAACAGCGGTGCTATTCTGTAAAAATCTCACCATGAAAACTTAGGTGAAGTGAGCGTGGAGTGAGCTGTCAATAGTGTCAATTCCTAGCAAAAACAAACTCACTTCACCTAAGTTTTCACGTTGAGATTTTTACAGATTCGACCGGTAGATACTGCTAGGGAGTTTGTTGTGCCACTTCTTCTTCCCAGCATAAGGAAGCGGTGAAGGGCGTTTTGGGGGTCCTACATAATTTTGGACAAAAGGTAGTAACCAGTAACAGGGTTGTGGAGGTCAGATAGGCAGTCGGTCCATGTAAAATACTGGTATTCAGCTGCATCTGGTTAGACTGGAAGCCGACACCAACGTAGTTAATTAACATTACGAAAGACATAGCATTAAATTATATGCCATATGTCAGCTGTCAGAGAGGAGGAGATAGGAGAGGTCTCGATAAGTTAAGATGGTCCATCCAGAGACCGACCTAGGCAAGCGTAGCTTAGCTTGATCGATCAACCCAAGCAGCTGTTGCTACTCAGCCATGAGCCCCTCTCAAGCAATGAAAGTGATGGGGTAATATCGAAAACTGCTGATTCGATTTCAATGGGATTTTCTAAATATGATTGATGGACGCGTCTTCGATCATTATGGGGCGTTAGCACTTTAGATAATTTATGGAAAACTTGTCGGATCATTGGCGTAGATGTTGCAAGTTGTTTTAGTGAAGGAGAGCTTTTTGTGGAAGAGTTTGCCTGAGAAAGTACCTACTAACACTACAGTTTTTAGCGCGTGTTTAGTTTAGAAGACGATTTAAAAAATATGTCCTCGGGATGTACTCAGTTTTAATGTATCTCCGATATGTCAGTGAGTGATGGCAAAGTATTTTGTTTGTGTTTTGTTTTGACTTCTGTCGGCACTGCCGGAGTGCCACTGTTTTTTTAGGGTTCCGTACCCAAAGGGTGAAAACGGAACCCTATTACTAAGACTTCGCTGTCCGTCCGTCTGTCTGTCACCAGGCTGTATCTCAAGAACCGCGGTAGCTAGACAGTTGAAATATTCACAGATGATGTATTTCTGTTGCCGCTATAACAACAAATACTAAAAACAAAATAAAATAAATATTTAAGGGGGGCTCCCATACAAAAAAACGTGTTTTTTTCGGCGTTTTTGCCGTCTGTCTGTCGCCAGGCTGTATCACAAGAACCGCGGTAGCTAGACAGTTGAAATTTTCACAGATGATGTATTTCTGTTGCCGCTATAACAACAAATACTAAAAACAAAATAAAATAAATATTTAAGGGGGGCTCCCATACAACAAACGTGTTTTTTTCGGCGTTTTTGCCTTGTGGTACGGAACCCTTCGTGTGCGAGTCCGACTCGCACTTGGCCAGTTTTTTTTTAATTACTTGTGCATATAAGGTGCCAATCGAATAAGTTCTAATCGAAGATAAGTTTTTTTTGTAGTCTGTGTTGTCAGACGCCAGCACATTAAGCTACCCAAAACTATCAAACTTTCCCAATCAACTTTGAACCTTATAATTTAGCGATAAAGTTGAAAATCTATTAAATAAATTTGACAGATTGTAGTAGCTTGATGTGCTGGCGTCTCTACTATAATAAAATTATTCTAATATTTTCGAACGGTGGTCTTTGTGATCATCATGACATAACCGGCTTATTAAACCAGATTAATCATAAACGTCTATTTAAATGTGAAAAAGTTTAATAATGTCACTGATACCATAATTATATAATCAGCTTATCATATTCCCACTGCAGTAATATAGGATACAGGCCTCCGCTCCGTGAGAAGGAGTGGGCCGTAATCCACGACGCGGGCCCACGCCACTCGCGGGTTGGTAGACGTCTTAGTTATTTTTGGTTCTAGCACATGCCGGTTTCCTCACTATGTTTTCTTTCAACGATTTGAGAGCAGTGGTGATGAAATTATTTACACAAAGTAAAGTGCCTGCCTAGGTTCGAACCAACGACGTACAAATCGTAAGTCATGGCTGTTACCACTGGGCCACCACAGACTGCTCTCTGAGAAAACTGGCTTATTATACATGTGACTCAGGCTGGCTGGACAAATCTTCAAAATACTCGTAGCTCGCATTTAGCTAGGTCAATAATCACAAAACTTTTAGCTCGATGCCTGTCACAAATTTATGTGACGCCCGTTGATATGCAAAAAGTCGTCAAAATCACTTCCGTTACCGAGATTGAGAGACCAGCGAAAAGTGTTTTTTCAAGCTGGCTGGACACGTTTTCGATCGATTATCTAAGATTCTGTAGCGTCACAAATTCTGAAATAAGGGTGTTTAGCCGTCACATAAAGTGCCCTATTGACCTAGTTAAATGCGAGCTATTTTGAAGATTTGTCCAATGCTGAGTCACATCAATAAACTGCATCAATCATTAACGTCTTCTTAAAAAAATGTCGTAAAGTTTAATAATGTTTCTCATAGTTGTCAAAATGACAAAAACCGATGCATAATGGGTCATGTTGTTTGACATGAAGGAGTTTTTCATCAAAGCAGATCACTGGGTCGACGTAGGACTCTATAATAGCACACCACTCAACGCGATCGTCGGCTACTCTCATCCCACTGCTACAAACCAAATATTCTCCAGTGGTTAGTGTCTGATTTAAATTCCGGTCTAAACAACAAACTAGGTCAATGGCAGGAATTCTCTGGGTCAACGGTGTTGCCATCCGCATTAGCCGCTGCCCAATGAAGCATTGAAAATTATCAGCGATTAGCTGCAATCAAATTGAAGCAAATAAATACATACAGGAAATAAAGTCGGCAAGTTAAAATTACTACGTGGCTAAAACTTAGCTGGATCGATCTTTCTGCTATTTTGGTGAGGTCAGCGTTAGGCTGAGGACCTAGTGACCTTTCTGGATAACGTTCACAACCTCTTCTTTCCTCGGACAGCACGTTAACAAGTCTGCGAAGGATGCTTTTGACAAACCACAACGTCATTACGTCGGCGCCGGCTGTCGCTGAAAACCAGCGCGGGGGCTCTGTCTTGCATAAAGTCGCAGCATAAGGATGCTTTTCCACTGAAGCGGAGCTGGGCGGAGCGTAGCGGAGACGTGTAGGAATCACAGACAAGACGAGTGACGCGATGAGGATTTCAACCATTGTGATTGATCGATTTCTGCACGTCTCCGCTCCACTCCGCCCAGCTCCGCTTCAGTGGAACCGCATCCTAATGCTGAGCGATAGCCGTTTTGCGTGTATGTGACGCATGTTTCCCCCAATCTTTTCTTATTTTTTTTTGTGTTTATGTTCTTTATTGCGTTATGTTTACCGCAAATAGGAAACGTATTTTCTTTCTTTCTTTCATAAACCTAAAATTAATAAATTATTCGAAAGTGTATGAAATGGCGGGTTACTAAAATTAATTGTATTGTAGCAATAAATGTTTGACAGGTATCGATATGTTCAGCCTCTATTATCTCACTCGTCATCGTAAGAACTACATCATCATCATTTCAATCCATTGCTGGACATAGGCCTCCCCCAAGCACCTCCACTTCGACCGGTTCTGTGCTTCCAGCATCCGTATCAGCTATCGCATCTTAAGAACTGATCCAATTTAAATTTATATCATCACGCAGATCAACCAAGAAGGTTGTGGGTTACTTCACCCGGCTATTCTGCGGTGCCTTAATAAATTAAGACCTCCAGCCAGGGCATAAAATTGACACACTAAGCGACTATATACATACACACACATATATATACAGATGGCCGATGGGGCCGAAAGTTTCTCGAGTGGCGACCGAGTACCAGAAGACGTAGCGTTGTAAGGCCTCCCACAACCGATGACCGTGGACCGACGACCTTGTGAAGGCCGCAGGAACTCGTTGGATACGAGAAGCGCAAAACCGGTCGAAGTGAAGGTGCTTGGGGGAGACCTATGTCCAGCAATGGACTTCTTTCGGCTGAATAGATGAAGCGACTCTAAGCTAACATCTCCCTGGCATCTCCCTGTGCGGAACGAACGAACACGAACTTCATCCACCCCAACCCTGTGCGTACGTCATCATGATTCTCGTGCCCTCATTCCAATTTATTTGGGCTCGGTGGAACCTGTCTTTTCCTTCCATACCTCTATATTAGTCGTGATCTCGGTAGTCACCCCCTTTCTAACCATATTATCATCCATTTGTAACCATATCAGTATGTAATGATATAATATTATTTTATCTTATTCAACATGATCAGACCAGACAATGAGCGTGTAACATATTTCTTACTAGGAAACTACATTAGAAATAGCTACCAGTAAGTACAGAACACGATTATTGCATACTTATGTGCACAATATTTGAATATTATGTACGTTTCCGTGAGTTCTCAAATACCACGTCCCTGCACATGCTCGATCGTACATTAATTAATTAGTCTAATAGTGCAACAATAAAAATCTTTCTGTAAAGTGTTCGATGTTACACTTGCGCCAATAACCGCTCTTCTATAACTCGCATGCTGAGATTGCAACGGTGAAGGAGGAACTCTGAGTGAACTACAAGATACAGGGAGAGACTGAAGAGTCACCCCAAAACACTGGCAACGCAGCTCACAATGCGCAGCCACGTGAAAGTGGATAAGACAGAGATTAAAACAGAAGATGAACTAGCAGGAGATCGAGGAAAGGGGTGGAGGGGGGTTCAGGGGATCAGACCGGAATAAATCGAGGAAAATTATTATCTTGTAAAATAATTAATGAGGGGTTGCTCTTAATGAGGAGCACACTCTACTCGCCAATACATCACTCAAAACATCTGCTCATAGTGCAACTCAAAGATTGCAGATACAGAAAAAAAAAAAATTAGACAACAGAGACCCCAAAAAGCACCCACCCTTCCCACTTCCTAATGTTTCAGCTGGAAAGAAGTGGAACAAAAAGTTAAAAATTATATTGACGGGAAGATGGTGGTAGTTCCAAAGATTACAACTACAAGAAAGAAGCAACGAAGTCAAAAACATGAAAGAGATGGTAAGACTAGCTGTGAAAAATGGAGATTCAGAAGGATGCCACTTGGTAGAGGCTAACGACCAACAATTGATTCCAGGGCAAAGTTGGTTATATGTGATGATCTACATCTTGCTGTAGATGAAACACATTATTATTATTTATAGAAATTATATTGGCTTTTTCGAATGATATGAAGATAATAGCCTTTAAGAGTGACGGTACTAAGCGTTCTTTTAGCGCACCCTGGGCAGTCAGCTATGCTAAGATCGTGTCAGATACTCACCTTGTAGATATATATAAAAATACAGCACTTCATGAACGCTTAAAAACCTATAAAATAATAACGCGGTACGAATTATAGAGCCATAAAGATAACTTTTTAGGGTTCCTTAGACAACGGCAATAAAATTACCATTTAGTTATGTCAGTCGGATTGTCACTGCGCACATCTAAGTATGACTTATTAGTACATTAATGTCAATTCAAGACTAATTCATAATGTCATACCAAAAGAGGATCAATTGACACTTTTTACTTTTGCTACAGAACCCTCAATCTATGCCTCACAAACAGGCTATATAAAAGATAAACAGTGAAGAAATGTTTATATTATTTAGTTAAAGATCAGTAACACTCGTAAATCTGTATAATTGTCATATTTGCCATTACAACTGTATGTCGTTACGGTATTTAATTATGAGAAATGTGCTGATACTAAATGCAAGAAGGGATTTCAAACAGAACATTTTTCCGTAGGATCTTTTACTGTTTTATCCGTTATGAGTTTGCTAGGCTCCGGGCCTTTTACAAAATTGCTGATCTAAACCCGTCAATTTTGTTTGCCATTATCACCCCAGATTAGACTGAGTTCAATAAACTTATCTTCTTCTTCTATCTATCTATATATATAAAATGGTAAACTGACTGACTGATTGTTGATATATCAACGCACAGTCTAAACCGCTGCTCCTAGAGACATGAAATTTGGAGGGTGTGTTCTTTGTGAAGAGTAGGTATCCACTAAGAAAGGGTTTTTCGAAATTCCACCCCTGAGAGGATGAAATTTGACGCGGACGAAGTCGCGGGCAGAAGCTAGTTGTATAGAAAACTCTCAACATCACAGCTGTTGTGCATGTCCTTGTCCTCCTAAGTAGTTTTTAAAATGTTGACTATCGTTATTTCTCACTACACGAGACAGGGTGACATGTATCAGCAAGCTGTTGTCCGGGACTACGTCTGTGATCCAGGATTAAAAGAAGCCTATGTCCTTTTCCAAGTCATGGTCTACTCATGTGGCAAATTTCATCCAAATTCGTTCAGCCATTTTAGCGTGAAAGCGTAACAAACAAATATTCAAAAATCAAAAATTTTCTCTAATAATATTACTAGCTGCGCCCCGCGGTTTCACCCGCATAAGTGTCGATCTCGTAGGAATATCGGCATAAAAAGTACCAGCCGTTTGAGCGTGAAGAAGTAACAAACATATAAACACACACACATTCACAAACTTTCGTCTTTATAATATTAGTGTGATTATTAGTGTGATAGTGTGATTAGGTAGTTAAGATAACGATGAAGGAAAAGTCAAAAATGTATGGGACTGACATAAACTACAATTTTGCTTACGTCAATCCTTTTGTTGTTGAAATACGAAACGCTTTGAAAACAGTTGCCACTAATCTAGGCCATCTGGACTTCCACATTCCAATTGCAGATGATTGGGTTCATGGAGTGCCAAGTTTTCCAGCACTTCAACCATACTTCAACCACACTTTGGGCTACGTCCTCTGGATCTTATACCTTCGATGCATGCCATTCTTTTTCATGTCCTAAGGGGCCGTCTCCACGAGCGAGAGAATCGCGGCGATATTATCGTCGTGCCACGTATTTCTATACACTCTCTTAGAACGTGTCTCCACACAACGATATCACCGCGGCAAGATGGCACGGCAAGACTATCGCCGGGATTATCTCGCTCGTGGAGACGGCCCCTACCTAAGCACATTCAAACCAGTCACCATAGCTCAAACGCGGAAAGACCGACCCATTCCCCCAACGTTTTCCAACGCAAGTATACACGAAACTATGTTAGCATCGTACAATCGTGCGTAGAACATAGTTATTCGTGCAAAACGCATGCCGCCGGGGACGGAAGCCGTTATACTTCCATAGTTATTTGCTAATTACTCGACCGACGTGTTAGTATGGATTTAGGAAAGTGAACGTGTATTTGATCAGGTAGATAGGGGTGGAAAATTGGAAAAGGCACGTGCGTTTACGTTGACTCCTGATTTACAAGTAAAGTCGTATTATACTGATTTATATATTTAGCGCGCTTATTTTATACTAGCAGCGCCCCGCGGTTTCACCCGCATAAGTGTCGATCCCGTGAGAATATCGGAATAAATCTATCTTATGTCCTTCCCGGGGATGCAAACTATCTCTCTGCCAAATTTTATCGAAATCTGTTCAGTGGTTTAGGCGTGAAAAGGTAACATACAGACAGACAGAGTCGTCACGCGGCTCTCTATTTGACAAACTCTTGTTTACGCAGAAATCAATTGTTCTAACTTTTAAAACTGACAATAGATAAAACTCTTGTCAATGAAGCCTCATTGACAGGATTTATATTCTTAATTTTGTACCATGAATGTTTTTCCCAGTTGCTCTAAGCAATTCTATCTGGGAAAACTCTTGCTAAATTCACCGCAAAACAGTGTTTTTATTGATCATACTAGCTTCCGTCCGCGGCTTCGCCCACGAGGTATGTCGATAAAAACTATCCTATGTTCTTCCGCGGGATGCAATCTACCTCTTTGCCAAATTTTATTGATATCCGTTCAGTGGTTTAGGCGTGAAAAGGACAGACAGACAGAAAGACAGACAGACAGAGTTACTTTCGAATTTATAATATTAGTATGGATTGTGATGTTTGCAGAAATAGTACTTATCTACTTTTTTTTGTTGCCTTCTATTGTGTCCCACTGCTATGCAAAAGCCTAACCTGTTTCAACAGCCAGTCATTATTTGGAAAAAAATGTTTTAACCTAGGTGAGGTTTTAATCGCTGAGGTAACACTGCCTGATGAAAACATTGTGAAGGCCGTAGAGATCCGCTGAATGCGGGAAACACAGAACCGGCCGTCACGCAATAACCTCCCGTATATTTCTAAAGTATCGTGTATCATGAATTGTTTTATAAACTATTAGTTTGGGTCTGTCATTTAGTCAAAAAGTAATGAACAATAACTCTTTTTGATAGTCACATTGTCGCAGTAAATTATTTCTTGTTTCTTTGATTTTCATCGCAGTTATAAAATTTTGTGATTATTATTCGATAGCGGTACAATTACGAGTATTTTATTACAATAATTATATTTTACTACTTAATTAACTTATAAAACTGACGACGATGACGAAAGACGATTGTCCGTCTGTGTTCGATTTTATTGAAGTAAGGAACTTTTATCTCTTGATTGCAGAAGGAGAAACACCACAGGGCAAGCTGTACAAGAATCTTTAAGCGCATGGCCGAAATCTATACTAATATTATAAAGCTGCAGAGTTTGTTTGTTTGTTTGAACACGCTAATCTCTGGAACTACTGGTCCGATTTGAATGATTCTTTTAGTGTTGGGTAGTCCATTTATCGAGGAAGGCTATAGGCTATATAACATCACGCTACGACCCTTAGGAGTCGCGCAGCGTGTGACACCGCGGGGAACAGCTAGTCGGAACTAATTCCGCCATCTCGTTTTGAGGGTTACGTACCCAAAGGGTGCTTTATCGGCTACTAGGGTACAATGGCTACTACCCAAACCCAAGGGGTACTAAGGTTCCGCTGTCGGTCCGTCCGTCCGTCACAGGACAAAAACAAAGGAAATTTTCACAGAGTGGGTGATTATTACTTACGTGACGTGTACTGTGAACATTTCAAGTGCCTACCTTTTCATCATCATCATTTCAGCCGAAAGACGTCCACTGCTGGACATAGGCCTCCCCCAGGCACCTCCACGTCGACCGGTTTCGAGATACTCGCATCCAACGGATTCCTGCGGCATTCACAAGATCGTCGGTCCACCTTGTAGGAGGCCTTCCAACGCTACGTCTTTCGGTAGGCTGTCACCACTTTCGGCCCCATCGGTCATCTGTTCTGCGAGCAATGTGCCCACTGCCACTAAGGTTTGGCAACTCTTCGGTGTGCCTACCTATTACAGCTCAAATGATACAGACCTGTGACATATTAAATGGACGGATCATAGAAATAAAATAAAGTTTAAATTAAAGGAACGATAGGATACGATGCTTTAGGTGTGAAACCCTCGGGGCACTCAGATTTTACGCAGAATATGTTCTTAACAGATGAGGAGATATAATCAACTTCCGGGGGGTGGGCTGGTTGGAATTAAGCTGTAGTTATATAATAAGATTACAGTAATTGCGCCACTTGAGGGTCTCAGCAGCCGCAGCAGCGGCACCAGCACAGCCCGACGTGCTAGGATCATGAGATGGCGCAAGGGTATCGACACACGTTGCATCCCATACCAGACGCCTACCCAAATGTCAATACTGCTGAAAGTTACAGCAGCTTTGACTAGTCACGTGTCATTTAATAAACACTTCGTCATAGGAGTCACAGACAGTCCGCTGTGCAGCGTCTGCATGGAGAACGACGAGACAACAGCTCATGTACTTCTAAACTGCCTCTGATAAAAGTACTTCGGTTACCCTCCAGATACCCTCCGTGAGATTATTTTTGGAGGCCCAGAGATTATTAATACCTATAGAATTTGTTATGGTACAAGCACTGGAACTATTTAATTTTTAAGTGCACTACAATATCGCGTTGGGTCTAGCCTGTAAGGATATTTGTATGTTTGGAGTGCATAAATAAATAAAAAAAATAAAATTATAAGTACCGTCAAATCGTTGCTGACCTTCCTTGAGGAGCTGGGATGGATCAAATACCTAATCGATTTCCGTACGCAAAATAAGAGTTGTCGACTCCAGCCAGTATTACATAATACTGTTGAAAATCGTTGTAGAAATATGAAACGCTTTTAATTTTTTCTTCTTTTTTATATTCAGAATAAAGAACAACAGAATCGTACTACGTTGTGATAACGGGCTACTACGGAACCCTACACTGTGCGTGGCCCGACACGCACTTGGCCGGTTTTTGATTTTAATTTTGATTGTTATTTTGATTTTAATATTTATTTTAACTTTGTTTTAATGCCTGTGATGGTTTTAATTATATTTTAATTCTTATTTAATTTTAATTTATTTTAGATATAATACGTGTACTAACATAGTTTTAGAATATTGGTATCTACTAACAAAATATGGATTATTTATATATATATATATATTTCGGACAATAATGTCCGAAATAAACGTTTTGAATTTGAATTTGAAAGCGATTGCCAGATTAGGACTTCTTATTTTTCCTTGAGGAACTAATTCTATATCCCTGTTTCACAAACAAATAATATTATGACAGTTGTCATAGGTAGACATTGCAAGAGTCTGACAATAATCTTCACGGCTTAATATTTTGTGCTGACAGTTTTTGACTGAAGATTTTTAACCCGTAATTAAAATGAAATGCAAATGCTTACGTTTTTATAACAATGCGAGATTGTTCGAATGATTGTTTTCACTCACATCTAATACTAGGTACTGAAGTTTTCTGTTAAGTTCCTACCTATTTAGTTAGATGGCGCTGTTTGTAAGTTGGATGCTTGCGTTAAGGCTACTTTTGTGAGTCAAAATGTATAATAAGAAAATAAATAATAGTAATAAATATGAAAAAAATAATTGTTTTGTATATTACAAATTACACACAAAAAAATTATACCTTCACAATTTTTTTTTTTTCTTTGGCCTTTATAGGGTTGATAAAATAAATAACTATGTAAGTATTGTTTAATACTTTATTTGAATACTTTTGCCTTGGCATGCTAACAATCATCTTAAATACAGTATTTATCATGCTTAGAAAATCTAAAATTGCCGCTCATAGCGCTACAAGGTTCTTATGGCACGAACTAAGGCCGCCATTTTGTTTTTTCACAAATCTATTCTATTTTTATAAAAATCCCACCGTCAAAACTTAGACGAAGTGACGTTGAACGTTGAAGTGTTGATTTTACAGAATAGATTGGTTGGTAGCAATGTAGCCTTAAGTAGGTTGTACAGACACCAGCACATCAAGCTACTACAATCTGTCAAATTTCTTTAATAGATTTTCAACTTTATCGCTAAAGCATAAGGTTCAAAGTTGATTGGGAAAATTTTACAGTTTCGGTTAGCTTGATGTGCTGGCGTCTGTATATGCCAGGATTTCTACCCACAACCTCTCGCTCACCACGGCAGAAAGTCATAGCAAGCTGTTAGAAGGGGGTTTATTAAGTAGAAAGGAACGTCTTGGAACTTATAAGGTATACCCATTTTTGCCAGAGGGAAAATAAATAAATCCATTTCTGTTGTATATTTTTGTTTATTTACCTGTATAAAAAGTTTACATCAACATTTACAAATCTATTGTCATGTTCACATCACCATAAAATATTTACTTTTATTATGAGCTCAACTAATGTAAAATAAATTATTATTATTGAGTATTCAGGCACAAATAATTAGCAATAAATAAATTAAATAAACAGTCGTAACTTACAGACTAAAAAAAAAATAAAACTTTTAATAAAAAGTACCAAACATCGTTTTTGAAACGATTATTATTTATACAAAAGCACCTCTTTAAAGTCTATTACATAACAAATAAAATAATAAATTATTAAAATAATTGTATCTAAAAACGAGACACATGTTCTAAAAAGGTGGGCATACAAAAATAAAAGAAGTATTTTCGTAACAAGCACAATATAAAAGATTTAAAAACAAAACACGTGTCGCGTTAATAAATTCGATCGTTTTTTTTTTTAGAGTATAAATTCAAATAAACCTACAATTTCTGTCTAGTATTTTGACATAGGATTCAATAATAGTAGTAATTGATGATGAGTATTAATGGATACAAAAATCATTGAACAAATCTGTTTGATAGCAATTATAGCGAAGAGATTCCCTATTATTGACCTCATAAATATCAGCCCTATTGAACCTGTAGTAAAATTTATGATCAAAATGCAGATTACTACAATAAACTCAATTTATTGAAAGCTTCGTGTCACGATAACTAGTGTGACTCTTGGATATCAAGCTTCAATATTTATGTATCTTTTCTGCATTTTGACGATTCGAGCAAATCACATTTTGAACCCAAGGTTGTGGATACGAAATGAGTCGAGCTTACGAAATATGACAGAGCTTACAGTTCAGGAGAATTGAATCATTTTAATTACGTGATTGACTTTTAACTTTGGTAGATCAGTTATGAGCGAAAAATACGTAAGTAAAGTGTAACTATGGTTTTCAGACTATTTCAAAATACAGTGCAAAGGACAACTCGATTTTGAAAACCCCATAAAAGCACAAACATGAATTGAATAAGTTCACATTTCTTAAATTTATCCAATCATTACCGAGCCTATTATTGGCACATAAAACGGGCTGAATACCAAGTTCCAGAAAGGCTACCTTTTCATGTGCTAATATCAGTGTTAGTTCTTGTGTCGAACTTCTAATACAATAAAATTCAAGATATTTCCTCAACCAGTACCCATCATCAGCAATACCACCCTCAATCCTCTATCCTCTATTCCCTCTTATACGCGGAGTAAGGCAAGTCATCATACGCCCGCCTGTCCCAGCCCCCACTGCTACCACCAGACGACCAGCCATGGCTCTCGTGACCACCACCACCGCCGCCGCCGCCGCCACTCTTCGCTGACATCAACTTCTTTAGCAGCATGATGCCGGAGAGCAGAAGGGCGATCTGAAATTGAGAAAAAAAGCATGTAAGAAACTGTATAACATTTCGAAGATTGCTGGATCTGACGTTTTGGCGATTTTTAAACGAGGCTTATGTCCTGACTAGCTTCTGCCCGCGACTTCGTCAGCGTGAAATTCCACCCTCCCGCCATTCACCCTCTTAGGGGTGTAATTTCGATAATCCCTTTCTTATTGGATACCTACTCTTCACAAAGAACACGCCCTCCAAATTTCATGTCTCTAGGACCAGCGGTTTAGGCTGTACGGTGATATATCAGTCAGTCAGGACTTTGAATTTTATATATGTACAGAATAGGTCAGCTGGTGCACAGTATTGAAAAACTGGCCAAGTGCGAGTCGGACTCGCACACGAAAGGTTCCGTACCACAAGGCAAAAACGCCGAAAAAAAACACGTTTGTTGTATGGGAGCCCCCTTAAATATTTATTTTATTCTGTTTTTAGTATTTGTTGTTATTACGGCAAGAGGCATACATCAACTATGAAAATATTAACCGTCTAGCTATCACGGTTCATGAGATACAGCCTGATGACAGACAGATGGACAGTGGAGTCTTAGTAATAGGGTCTTGTTTTTACCCTTTGGGTACGGAACCCTAAAAATGAATGCTCACGCATTGTTACATTATACGCAAATGCCCAGTAATTGCACCTCTTGAGCAGTCTCCCTTTAAAAGAAGCCTTTTTTCCGCAGTGACATAATGTTATTACTATGACAGGCTAAGAATAGCTACAATACTAACACTTATCGTGTTAAAAGGGTATGCACCCTTCACTGTGCATACATAACTCAATAATGTATACCCCCGACCGACTTACAGCTACACTTGTACGGGTTATTTCAGCCGCCATTTTATATGCACACTGTTCTAGAAAACTTTGTTGCTACCGAGAGTGTTGCATAAATGATAAATGATTTTATTTTTGTAACTAGGTTTGTACAAACACTTTTACACGTCAATCATTTTTTTTTTAAAGTAGATGAAGTCGGCGTTTCCTATCTGACTACTCTGAGAAGAAAGGCCGAAACAAACTCAGAGGTCACAGTCTCTTTTAAAGTCCAGACATAATCTTGGTCAGATTATATGAAGACCATGTAGATCGATGTCTGAGATGGTCTTTTGAGGAAAGAACCACACAGATTGAGAGGACCTGCTACGATTCTGCTTAGGTAACACGCTTTTACACATTGGCAATGGTTCGCAAGCACTGGGAGTCATGGGGAGAGGCCGTTGCCCAACAGTGGGATGATACAAAGTAACAGTAACACGCTTATCCTATTCTACATAATATAAAACAAAGTCGCTTTTCGTGTGTATCTGTGTGACCGCTTGGCTGAATTTTGATGCGGTTTTCTCCATGAGTTAGAGAATTTATTTTGCGAAGTTTATGTGTAGTTATAATCAATATTTACTTACATATATACAGGATGTTTAGTAGAAGGAGCTACACAATTTTTGTGGGATTGGGGATGTCAGTTGATAGCACAAAACTGTTTTATTTACATTTTTATTATGAATTTTCAAATTGATATCAAAATTTTACGACTTTGGAAGCGCCCAAAGCATTTTTTAGAACCAATTATACACAAATGTACATTGCAGAACATCATCATCTGCCTAGCCTTTCCAGCTCGTAAGCTTTCATAAGAGATATTTAGAAGCCAATTATACACGGTCAGTTCTAATTTCAGATCCGTCTGATCTGACGAAAATTTGTATTGTGTGTGGCTGTGACAACCTCAAGATCGAACTCCTCCAACGGAGCAACAATTACCACATAAAAATCATCACTAAACACTGCCACTGTTGCATGACTGTATGTACAGTTGTGCATGCAACTATGAAAATAAGCACAGATTGATCACTCCATATATGGTAGCCTTTTGAAGCCTAAACGTTGCATTGTCGACGTAAATTATGTTTCTAGCAGCGTGGCAGTGTGAAGGAGTACTTTGGCACCTAATTGAACTTTTATTTTCATACATATACATATTTTTATAGTGATGTTATACGCACATCACTCGGTATCTAAATTACCAAAATTTTTCAGTAGTCTAAATATTGGCTCACTTGATGACAATAGGGTCGCATATAACTCGCGAAATGTGGATCTACTGAGTACACATCTGTCTAACCCTTCGGCCATTACAGTTAGTTTAATTTCGTACGTAGCGTAAATAGTTACCCTTAAGCCGCGTACGCACGTACGAACAAAACATGGTGAACACGAACATAATGGATCGCCACGAACATTTTTGACGAACACAGGTTATGTTCGTTAGTGGTACGCACGTGCGAACAAAGTGTTCGATGTTCGTGTTCACCATGTTTTTGTTCGTACGTGCGTACGCGCCTTTATATCCACAATTGTATATTCCTAGCACAAACATAAATTATTAAGTTTCAGTTAGATAACCTCTCGTTAGCAGGAAAACAAATAACATGAAAAAAAACGATAGTAACACCAGCAGGCTAGGGTCATTAGCAAATACAAAATGTAACTATAAATAGAAGCCATTAACACTAAGCATTCACTTAAAAGGTATTTATTTAGTTCAGTCTATGATTATAAGGGTAATTCTTCAGGGACAAAATTTTCGATGTCTGTGGCTATATTTCTGTAACCAACTAAAAAAACGGCATGTAATATTTTTTTTTGTACAGTTTAGCTTTATCCCTTACTAGGCCAAATGATTTTTTTTTAATAATTGCTGTCTAGGTACAAAATAAAAATATTTGAAGGTCGTTCTTCTGATTCATATAGCGCGTCCGTTTGCCATTTTCCGGAACAAAATGGTCGATGTCGCATTTTCCTTTTGATACATCAATATAAATTATAATTATATCGAAAGGAAATGAATTGTCCTCTTACAAAAAAAATGTGTATTAGTTATAACTACGTTAGTCTGTTTATAAATAAGTAAAAAAGAAGTGTCCGGCGTATAATACTGATTAATGTGGCGTAAGCTGCACTTGACCGTACTTGGTCGGGTAATAATAATGAGAGTCTGGCTTCCAGCGCGGGGGGAAGCCAGTCGTGCAACGGACGACCTAGAAGGTGGATGTGCGGCTGGTTGGCTTAGATCCGGTGTTACGAAGGAAAATACCTGATTCATCTGTGTTTGGTTCAGGTGGCATCCTGATTACAATGCCTACTTTATAAAATTTATTTTATTGTTTTAAAACTTCAATCTGTGTTTCGTGTGATGCTTTTGGGTTATAGATTCGTGTAGAAAAATGAAAATAATGAAGTCTGTATGTACGATGAGTTATGCATGATTGTAGGCAAAATCCTGATTCATCTGTGCCTGATTCGTATGGTCAAAACCCCATATGAATCATAAAATAAATTAGTTTTTCCCCTCTCCAGCACGATAGGAGCGCTTTTGTTGCGTAATTCTCATTGTCCAATTTTTGACCGTGTACAAGTCAGTAGTTTTAATCTTATTTATTATTATTTACTTAGCTATAACCTTTTGAATAATAAAAAATGACAGGAGTATAATCTTGTTCTAAATATGATACTTTTGATATGTCTTAGTCCTATTTAAGAATTAATAATTATTATTTAAAATTTACATTCATAACTAACGATGTATTTATTACTTTTTATTTCTGTTTCTGATTAATATGTAACACATTCTGATTCATCTGGGCAGAAAATTAATATCTTGAAAACTACTTTATAAAAACGAGTCCCTCATTCAAATATATGTTATTTAGTATACCTATTTTCATATGAACATGTGTTACAGAGCTGAAAGTGAAATTAAATTTTGGCCATATGGATCAGTCAAAGAATCAAATTTCGAAGAACTACCCATAAATAGCCTGATAAGTTTTTATAGTACAGGAGTATACGTTTCAAATATGAGTCACTTGAAATTTATATTTTTAGGGTTCCGTACCCAAAGGGACCCTTATTACTAAGACTTCGCTGTCTGTCACCAGGCTGTATCTCAAGAAACGCGATAGCTAGACAGTTGAAATTATCAAAAATTACCTATGTATTTCTGCCGCTATAACAACAAATACTAAAAACAAAATAAAAAAAATATTTAAGGGGGGCTCCCATACAAAAAACGTGTTTTTTCGGCGTTTTTGCCTTATGGTACGGAACCCTTTGTGTGCGAGTCCGACTCGCACTTGGCCAGTTTTTTTTTAAATTCTTTATTTAATTATGGACTTTTAAGACCGAAATGCGTATGACAGTCCCGTCGTACCCTAAATATATACTACTAGGGATTACATTTGGGCCATGAACCTGAACAGACTCTTCGCATCATCACCATTTTGGCTGACACAGAATTTTATGGTATGTCATATCAAATCGGTTAAAATTTAAGACCCCAAGTAGATCACTTCAATGAGACTCATAACGAACACAGTCCATCAATAAGCGATGCAAGTCTTCCACAACTCCACACTCCAGAAGTTTTATCTTATCGTATGAAAAATAAGACTTTGGTTGTTCGTTTCATGTGCACAAGTTTACCGTTATTGAGATAGTGATATATTTGAGTATCACTGTATAATTTTTTTACTAGTCTGAATAAGACTGCTATAACTAGGTAAAAGGATCGAACAAAGTTACAGCGACCCATATAGGTACGTTTGATAAGATTATTGATCATCATTTCAGCCGAAAGACGTCCACTGCTGGACATAGGCCTCCCCCAAGCACCTCCACTTCGACCGGTTCTGTGCTTCTTTCATCCAACGGGTTCCTGCGGCCTTCACAAGGTCGTCGGACCACCTTGTGGAAGGTCTTCCATTGCTACGTCTTCCGTTACGCGGTCGCCACTCCAGAACCTTTCGGCCCCATCGGCCATTTGTTCTGCGTGCAATGTGCCCTGCCCACTGCCACTTAAGTTTGGCAATTCTTCGGGCTATGTCGGTTACCTTGGTTCTCTTGCGGATCTCCTCATTCCTGATTAGATCACGCAGGGAAAATCCAAGCATAGTCCTCTCCATTGCCTTTTGGGTGACTTTTAGCCTTCTTATAAGGCCCATTGTGAGCGACCACGTTTCAGTGCCACAATATGTTATCACTTGCAAAGGTCAAAACACGCACTGGTCAAAGACTTTCATACGGACAAAATCACAAAGGTTGAATTTTCAAAAACCCCTTCTTAGTGCTCCCCTACATTATAAAAGGAAGCCGTGTGCAATATTTCACATTCCTAGTCCCAGTAGTTTCGGCTGTGCGTTAATATACCACCCAGTCAGTCAGTCAGTCAGTCAGTTTACCATTTAATATATATAGATAATGATCTAATAATATCATTCTCATGCAAGACACGGATATTGAACAAAAACCTCGAGGCTTTACAAACGTTTTTTTGTAAGACTGTTGAAGCGTGTAGTGTAGATACTACAGAGTGAACGGCTATTGTTATAACTACTAAGAACATTGCATTGCTACCTACCATAAGAATTATTACGAAACGATAATATATTCCCGTGGTGGATTACAGCCTACTCCCTAGAGGAGTGTGCCTGTGTCCTAGCAGTGGGAACATTACAGGCTGATTATGACTATATTCGCAATGAAAAAACCTGCCACGCAGACCTTTATAAGATGCACATAAAATTACAAAATGGGATCAAGGAAAACAACCGAACAAAAACGCCTTTCGATAAAACAACAAATAAAAAAAAATCACGACCAACAAATCTTATAAAAGCAATAAAAAAAGTCGATTTAAAACACGCGACGTAAAGAAAATAAACAAAAATACATTTACCACGTGGTCTGAAGTTCCGAAGCCGGTAAAATAAACGGAATATCTACTATCGATATAAGTAAATCTCGAACGGCTTGAATCAAAACAAGCCGCACGAGATTTACTTGAAACGACAGTAGTAACATCTTTTGGTGACTTCGAGTTTTGCGTTTGCGACTTCGATTTTTGGCGGCGACTTCGAATTTAGAAACGTGAGCGGGTGTTGTGCCGCGCTGCAGTAAGATGACTGCCAGTCGTTGGCTTGTGTTGCTAGGGTAGGGAATTGATTTTACTCTGAATGTGTTTTTATTATTTTCGTTGAAAAGGTATTTTAGAATATTTAATCTATTTAAGTTCCATTTAGTTTTTTTCATGTCATAATGAATGTGTTTGAACTGAAATTATTTATGTAAATCTTAGTTTTAAGGGACAATCAAAATATTACTTTTTAATTAGGTTCTTCTCGTCTACTATTTACCAAGATCATGATAATTACTTCCGACGGTAAGAATACCAAATTTTGTAAAAGTATACCTATGACTAGGCATTACACAAACACAATATTTTCACAGAAAACAAACAAATAACTAGAAAAACTAAATTAATTTTCTAATAATAGAACCAGTCTATACTATAAAAAACTTGAAAAAGGTAAAAGCCGTTTTCAAAAATTTTCCCATTTTCCCAGCATTTCTCCCTTACTCTAGCAACACTGGCTTATATTAAAATGCGCGCAACCGAAGCAAATGGAACTAGAATGGAACACCGAAGGTCAGTGACGTATGCCTTCAGAACTTATTAAATTCCTTCATGCATCACAACACGAGCCATTGTAGACTTTATAAGAGTAAAAATAAGATTCACAATGTCAAATGAGTGTGAATTTCTTTCACGTGATGAATGGAACACGGAATTTTAGACTCTTTGGAAATGGTGTTAAGGTCGAAAGTGAAATTCATAATGTTTATAAGATATGGTAAGTTGCCGATAAAACACTTGTTACTATTATTAAATATTTGGTATAATTATTTCCTTTATTTAACTAAATACATATAAATTATATGTTTAAATATCAGAATATAAAACATTTAAAAATATAAAAAAATAGTAGCCCACCGATATGGGGAACAGGGTCCAAGCTAGCGGTCAGGGCTCCAGAGAGAGGAACCTCCTAAGAATGCGGGCCGTGTCCAGAAGTACCGCTTTCTGAATCAAGCCCTTGATCCGGCTGCCCAACGAGCCTCCTCAGGTGTTGATCGAGGCTCTTGGCTATTAATCCTTTGACTGTCACGACTATCGGCACAATGATCGCTGAGTCCACATCCCACATGTCGACAACCTCGTGAGCCAAGTCAAGATACTTGATTTGTTTATCTTTTTCGGCTTTCACGAGGTTCCCATCATGCGGGACGGTTATGTCAACAATCATTGCGTGCCACTCTGATCAATCCACCATTAAGCAAGCTTATTGGCAACAATACTCCTGTCAGTGATGATGGATCGATCCCAATAATAATGTTACCATTTTCGAGAACTGGGTCGGGCACATACCTATAGTACGGCACCTCCACAAGGCTGTATTTCAGAGCAAGTTGCTGATGGATTAACCTGGCTACAAGGTTGTGTCTATGCAAGTACTCTCCGTTAGCTAGACGAGAACACCCGGAGATAATATGCCTGATTGATTCCACCGGCCGGTGGCATGCCCGACAGATGTCAACCGTGCCGTCTTTCACAATAAATCTCCGGTAATTGTTCGTCATCATAACTTCGTTCTTAATTGCACAGACAAAACCTTCGGTTTCTCCAAAGAGATACACCGAAACGCAGCCAGGCTATCTACGCAAGTAGATCGACATCGGGTCCATGTAGGGCCCCGAAAAAGCGTCTGTGAAGCTCCATTGCTCGAAAAATTTGTATGTCCGACAATTTAAATAAAGCAATGAATGTAGCTGTACTGTCAAAATGAAAGCAATTCCTACTGATCATTTGTTACGTAATATCGCAGCATCATGCTGAGATAGGAGCCTTTTGGCCTCGTATAGGACT
Organism: Oligia latruncula; assembly: GCA_948474745.1. NCBI lineage: Eukaryota > Metazoa > Arthropoda > Insecta > Lepidoptera > Noctuidae > Oligia > Oligia latruncula. The sequence goes on from OX419705.1 coordinate 1,436,670, forward strand.
TTGTTTCATTTTCCTTTTGTTACTTTTTTTATTATCTTAGATTTTTATTTTACTGTGTTTAGTTTAGTTTGTGATCTTCCTGTACGAGTCGCAATAAATACTTTTTCTTTCTTTATTTTCTTTATAAAAATGAGCATACAATTTTTTTTCCCATCCCTTTGTCTTTATTAGGTACCTTTTCCAAAAATAGCAATACTCAGGCATCGAACCGGTGATATCTCGCTCCAATACCGCACGGCTGCGAATACTAAGTTACGATGTATGACGTAACCCCTCGTTAGTATATCCACGTGCTTATGTTTAACTGGGGGATAACGGGGTCAAACACCTTTGCATGTCTTGGTAGTGAGTTGTTGCTAGACTGAAAATAAGGTGGTTTGGCAAAATGTTTGCTGTGTTTAGCTTTTCATGAGCATTAGCATGAGATCCTACGTTCGATTCCCAGGTATTTGGCTGAGTTATTGGGTTCCTATCAGGATTTTTTTAGTAGCAGCCCGGAGTCTGGATTCGTGCCCAATTGATGGCAATAGACTTGCCCCCTATTACGAGCGAAATGTCACCCACATTTCGCTCGTAATAGTGTACTATAGGTACACCTCTGCGTAAACTGCTGTGCTGTGCTGTGCTGTTATGTGATCACACTAATATTATAAAGGCGAAAGCTTGTGAGTGTGTGTTTGTGTGTTTGTTACTTCTTCACGCTCAAACGGCTAAACCAATTTTGATAAAATTTGGTATGGAGGTAGCTGACACCCTGGATTAACATATAGGCTACTTTTTATCTCGATATTCCCACGGGATCGAAACTTATGCGGGTGAAACCGCGGGGAGCAGCTAGTATATAATATGTTATGGCTAATAGCCGAAGGCTACACCTAGTTTTAACCAAATCTAACCTCGGGGTGCCCTTAGCTCGCTCTTGCATCCTACGTCGCCTCCCGAAGTACACACGAACTGCATGTGGCCGGCTGCACCGAGTTGTACAGTCTACTTTTTGGGGGGTAATTGCGTACACGCACGCACACTACCAGTAGGAATGGCTTTCATTTTGACAGTTGAACAACATTCATTACGTTATTTACGTTGTTGAGCAGACAAATTTTTCGAACTTATGAAGCAATGGATTAACTTATGCTTCAAAATAATGCAGATTGGGACTGATAGTGTGTTACGCAATTAGAGTGTTGTTTGTTAGTAAAGAATCGGAACGAAGATGTATAACAAAAATTTGAACAATGAATCATTGTTGACATAACCAACATTCTGAAACGTTTGACAAACATCTGATCGTACAAACCATCTGCAACACATTCAATATTCATGAGTTACTTAATTTATTCTACACTACATCACTTACCTACACGTTATTTTTATTATTTTGGGAACTACATATTTTGGACATCTGGCAAATCCAGCGACCAAGAATGGATGTCTAAGTTTTTAAACACATTGTGTATTTCTAACTTATGATATCCCCCTATAATGTACCCAATGCGAAACCAGGTCCCCTCTCTTCGAGAGGGAGTGGGCTATAATCTACCACGCAGGCCCAGTACTGGTTGGTAGATGTCACATGTCTTAGAATTTTTGGTCCTAGGGCATGCCGGTTTCCTCACGATATTTTCCTTCACCGTTTTGAGAGCAGTGGTAAAGAAATTATATCTATCCCATAAACCGAGCCCACAAATCCAAACTGCAAGCTGCTATTGAGAAAAAATAAAATCTATTGTACTTTTTATAAATCTTTTTCACGTTTTCTTTCACGACTTCGACTTCGACTTAGTGAGGTGGAAATGAAAATCCAAGATGGCGAGCAAACACATAACAAGCACATGGCGAAATTCGTCTTAGGTTCATTCCAACAAGTCTCGGGTGTTACTGAAATTTACGCTGAAGAAAAATTTTTCTTTTTCATTATCAAAATTTTATTCCTTAGTAGTTCGCAAGTTCTAGGGATGCAAAGTTATAAAAATTATATGAAAAAAATATTTAATTCCACTTATTTTTAAGATAGGGTAATTTGAAATTTGATAAAGGAATTGATGTCTGATTAGACAGTATTTTTTCTGGTTGTCTTTCCTTTGTAAAGAAAAATACTTAGCTTCATTATTTTGTGAAGTTGGACAAATAGATACCTAGATATTATTTTGATACATAAATCATTTCTATAATTTTTATTTTTTTGTAATTGGCATCTCTCAAGTCAACCTAAGAGGTTATTAGCTGCTTAACCGGGTACATTAATAAATGAAGGCCTTCAGTCAGGGCTTAAAAACAAAAAATCTACCTCTATCATTTATGGAAATTTAACTAACTTTATTTGTCATCGCCACGCTAAGGAGAACATAAAAGCAAAACAACAAAAATATGAATTAACTCAGTATAACTTAGTATTGACTAACTTATTATTCTAAAACTGCGACCTGCGTTTCTTAAATAAACTTTAGGTAAACCATTTTACTACACACGCGATTAAATATTTAAAAATAGTCTGCCCTACTTCCTTATCGCTGCTGATAACGAATGAGCTATAAATTATATTATGTGAATTCTACTTTTGTATTTAGTTTCATGTCGCATTTGCATAGTACTTAATGTTTGAATAAGGTTCAAACCACGCTATGCTGTGATTAAGTTGATGTTATCTTTACGAGTTAAAGTGGCTGAATGGTGAGCATGAGAACTTGGGTTTTATTCCTGGGTTAAGCATAGTTTTAGTGAGAAAAAAAAAAGTGCAAAGTCCGATGTAAGAAATTAGCAGGAATGTGTGCCTCACGGCTGCGCCATAAAGGCCCAAATAGGTTTGCCCTTGACTCTAGTCTAGGTCAGAGCTGACAGAGACAAAGTCGACGATAGAGTGAGCTTCCACTTTGACCAAACTGGGAATCAAACCCAGGGCCAACACACTTAGCAGTAGCGTTTGCGACATCTAAACCAAACGGAGTAAACACAACTAAGTATAACTACCGTCTCCTACCTTCCAATTCATCAATCCACTTGCAACTAATCAAACCTTGAGCCCAACAGTTCCACGGGATATCATGACATACATTCCTCCCCCATTCATCAAGTCCCCCATGGTTCCCACATGGGTACATCTACACACATAACAACGTAATGACATATCATCATACATCTGCTTTCACTGACCCGACCTAAGCTTCGTGAGTTCAAACTCAGACCTTTATTTAGACTTTCTACGGTAAGTGATTTACCTGATCGTTTGAATTTATTTGCTATTACCTTTAATTATTGTTAGAAGAAAGATGAATTAATGATTCTAATGATTATAATTCTATAAATAGGTACCTGATATAGTCGTGAAACATATTTTTATCAAGATACAACCTGACACTGACCTAAAAATTGCAAAAAACGTAAGAAAAGTTGAATTTCGCGAGCTACCACTGCGAATTCACCTTAATTAATACATACCAAATTGTAGGTTTTTATTTGAAGTGATCCAGCTTATTCAGCCCATAATAATAATTACTATGCGAATGGAATTAAAAGTAATTGAAATCGCCTACAACTTCCTACAATTTACATCTCAATAAGGCCAAAGTAATTACTACATCATTACAACTTTCAATGAGCACTAGAATCTAAGTTATTGCCCTCAGAATGCCCTAATCGTGTAGAAAGTTAACAGCTTGATTGCCTAGGTATTCCGGTATGAGAGTGTACAAGGATGCAGTAAGAAATGGAGTGCTAATGTGTTGGGAAAATGACGGGACCGACATTTATGTGAATCGTGCGTAAATAATAATGTTGTCATGAATATGTCATCATCAATGTTAGGTTAATGGATGAGTCGTCGAAGTAATTGACAGAAATGTCATAGAATAATTTACGTCTCTAGTTACACTATGTAATTATGATCTGTGTATAATTAAGAATGCCTCCTAATAATTTTTCCTACAAAACTAGGTTTGTTTTCACATCAATTTATAGTAAAACTAACTTCTGCCCGCGACTTCGTCCGCGTGAAATTTCACCCTCCCCCCATTCACCCTCTTAGGGGTGGAATTTCAAAAAACCTTTTTTAGTGGATACTTATTCTTCACAAGGAACACACCCTCCAAATTTCATGTCTCTTGGACCAGCGGTTTAGGCTGTGCGTTGATATATCAGTCAGTCAGGACTTTGAATTTTATATCTATAGATGTATTATGGATGAGGGCTTTTGACTCGCACGTATTTTTGGGTTTACCTTTGGGCTATGGAGTTTTCAACTGACGCATTGGCATGAGATCCCATCACACGCTAAGGCAGATCACACACTATGCGACTCCTACATGACTGTATGACTACGCACAGGCGACGGGGTGCCGGGAATGGATCCAAATTCCCAAAAATTTGATTGAATTTGTATGTAAAGAACCCGTAGCGTGGCACGTTGTAGTGTGTGATCAGCCTAATAATTAGAGTTCTGCACCCACCTATGAATATTAGTAATGGGCTAGGCCATTCTTGGTAAGTAGTTGGCTTTACAAAAAATAGTTGACCTGTATGATCAAGCTGAAGACAGGGCGCTATGGCGCTCATTAGGGGAGGCCTATGTCCAGCAGTGGACTGCTATAGGCTGATGATGATGATGATTCGATGTGCAAATAGGATCGTATTCGCATTCCATTCTTTACATACTCTATGCTCGTGACCCAGACTGAAAATGTTCTGGTTTATAATAGTTTATTCTGGAATATCTTAAGCTTAATTAACTTCTTGATATGTTAAAGATTGCATGTATTAGAGGAGAAGAAAAGGATAGCAATGATGAGTGTGCAGATCATTGAAATAGGTGTAGATGCCAAATCATTACAGTTGGCTCGTGGTATGTAATGGATGGATGTGTGTGTGTGGTAATGGTAATGTTTTTTAACCTTGGGTAACCTGGAAGTCTTTAAACAGACTCCGGACCCAGGTTGGCCGAAGCAAGGAAAACCTGTTCAGGCGGAGATTCATAGACGACTCCGCCTTGGAGTGTAAATGTGGTGCTGTCCCACGAACGATGTGACACTTAATATCGTGTCCTGCGTGTCCTGTCAGCTGCACGTTACAGGAACTGATGGACGCTGGTGAAGGCGCCAAACAAGTAGCCGAATTCTGGGCCAAGTCCATTTAGATTGCTATCGACACGCTAAGAAGAAGAATAAGGTCAACTACGAGCGAGATGCCATAGTCAAAAAACAAAAACGCGCTTCGCCCTATTAGCACTTTAAGATTAGCAGCGATCGCACGCGTTTATCGGAGCTCTCTAGCGAGGAAAATAACAATTATCCATATTAATGTTATAAATTCGAAAGTAACTCTGTCTGTCTGTATGTTACCTTTTCACGCCTAAACCACTGAACGGATTTCGATAAAATTTGGCAGAGAGATAGATTGCATCCCGGGGAAGGACTTGCGGTAGTTTTTTTATCGAGCGAAGAAGCGGGCGGAAGCTAGTATATAATATAATGGAATAATAGGTGTAGATAGGTACCTAGATATAATTATGTTCAAAGGTAACTTGTAAAATGGTCAACGGATTATGTTAAAAATAAAAAGTTAAAAAGGTACCGGAAAGGAAAAAAAGTAGGACTATCTACAAAAAGAAGTGAGATGCCATCAAAAACATAACTTGTAAAAAAAGCCAAGTCTCGCAACTCAGTTCTTCTATCGTAAAAAGTTGTGAGATCCATGAAATACCAAGTCGGTTAATTTATTCACTCCCTACTTAAGGAACCTTCTGTCTTAAGTTATTACATAATTAGCTAACCTAACAACATCTTGTAGTGACCATCAATATTAAAAATCTTCTATGTTTTAAATAAATAAATTGACTTGGCAATCGCACTGTGAGATACATTGTGTTTTCATGCGATGGCGATGGCCAAGTCAATTTATTTATTTAAAACATAGAAGATTTTTAATATTGATGGTCACTACAAGATGTTGTTAGGTTAGCTAATTATGTAATAACTTAAGACAGAAGGTTCCTTAAGTAGGGAGTGAATAAATTAACCGACTTGGTATTTCATGGATCTCACAACTTTTTACGGTAGAAGAACTGAGTTGCGAGACTTGGCTTTTTTTACAAGTTATGTTTTTGATGGCATGTTTTTTACCAATAGAGTAAAAAAGAACTATAATATAGTTATTCAATCAGCGCAAAAAAGAACAAAACTACGCCAAAAATTAATTTAAATTATAAATTATCTAACAGTACAAACGTGCAAAGTCCGGTATTTAACATTTTTTTATGGTACTCGATTTGACATACGCATTTCAACGATAGTACAATTTTACAACAATACTATGTGAAAGTGGTAATAAATATTGTCGTCGTAAAGTTTTCTCAACTTAATTGGTTAAGCAGATGATGATATTGACATTTTAATAAATAAAGAAGAAGTACTGATAATACAGTGTTTTTCTTGACGATGTCATAAAACATATAAATATCAACGATGTTAAAGAAAATAAACATGACCAAGCAACAAAACATAGATAGTTAAATGGTTTTCCAACACAACCCACAGATATTGTATAAAAAATAACTGCGAGCGCAATCATATGCTAGAGTTCTTAATGACTACTAAATCCCAAAAGAAATTCCTTAAAATAAGAGAACATAAAATAGAAAAAGCGATAAGAAAGCCCATTGTACTGAATGTGATTTGTTTGCGGATGAATTAATTAAAATTAGGTGTATATTAGTCTAATGTTCTGTGTGAGAAAGTATGCACGGGCACGGGGCGTCCGATATTCCATGTTGGTTTAAATTAAATTATAATTAATATTATTTTCAACGTAGTAATTGTCTCTATGTTAATTAATGTAATAGTTGTTGTACCGTTTTATAAAAGACCTTGTAAAACATTTAAAAAGAGTAACGGTGGAGTTTCTTGCCCATTCTTCTCCATACGAAAACTAGCTTTTGAAATGGGCGACTAAAATCAATTCTATTTAGTTGTAATTTTTGACGTTCAAAAGTGGCTTTAATGTGCCTATTAATTGAAATAAATGATTTGACTTTGACTTTAGTCACGTTTTAATCCAGTCACTAATATTATCCATCCACTAATATTATAAATGCGAAAGTGTGTCTGTCTGTCACATCTTCACGCTTAAACCGCTGAACCGATTTAGATCAAATTTGGTATAGAGATAGTTTGAATCCCGAAAAAGGACATAGGACAAACCGCGGGGCGCTGCTAGTTAACTATAAATAAATAAATTGTGTTACCCTTCGTAAAATGTCTACATTGATGTGTTTGTAATTTATATGGTGTACATAATAAGGAGTATTCTATTCTAAAAACAACAATCCAGGTAATGCCATGACTTAGTTTATAGGCAAATAAAGAAAGTTAATTTGTAACTTTTCTTTATGACCATTTTCCGAAGTGAAGGGAACTGAATGCTATGAAAACGTTAGAATTATTTGAAGACATAATTGCTGCTATTATGTGCAAAAACTTGCCATATCATGCAGCGATCAGGCTGGTGAAATAGACATTGAAATTGTAGAACAAGCGAACGAACAATATGAAGTCTGAGTAGAGGATCAAAGGCGTCAGGATGAAATAAGTGACGTACCTACTTGATTTTAATAATTATCTCTAATTGCAAATCTCTGTTTCGGGGCCAACAATGCCAACATGGCCAGAGGACACACAAAACAGAGCAGCTTGGAGTAAAACAGGTGAGGCTCTTGCCCAGCAGTGGGACACAATGTTGGCTAACAAAAATAAAATGCTAAATTGATGTTCAAAGCAGCAGTTGGACCCAAATAGTTTCTCGCACTACTTTTGATCATTAAAATGCATTTAGATTTAACACAAGTATCATAAGCAGTCTATAACGGTCCTAATTAACTGGTCTAAAGAAATAAGAGCATGAAATTATGCTTCCATTACCATAAAACAAGGATTTTTATCTGAAAATAAAAACATTGCTAGCGGGTCACGCATGTAGATACAGTAGGCACTGCTTGCAATTAAAAGTTATGAACCAAGTTATTAAAATTTTATGCACATTCTACTAGCTAAGAATTCCCATTCTTTTTGGGTCGTTCTAACAATTTTAACCATTATGCTTAAAGCAGAGGAATATGAGAAGAAACAAAAGAAGTTCATTAATGGGTCTGTTAAAGAATTTGATCTGAAGAGAATTTGGTGACATGTTAAATGAGAAAAGGATAAAGTAAGGTAAAGAGAAAATACATCAAAATGTTTACTAGTGATTAGATACATTGATAAGGATCTCACACAAGACTGAAACTAAGAGTGAAAGTATCATCCGTTGGAAAAATTAAGCATAATTATAGATAATCTTCTGTAAAACCATGTCCAATAGTCTTCTTAGAATGTAAGATTTTATCTAAAATACTTGAAACAACAAAGCATGAAAGTGCCAACTGAGTGACTCTATGATGATGATGATGATAATTTCACTGGATGGCATTAGACGTGACATTTGTACTGTAATTACTTTCCACGAATGTGGCACGTTTTGGATATTTACCATGAAATAGGTCTTCGATTTAAATTCTCATGGGTAGTTGTAACGACATACATTACCATTGACGAAAAGGAAAGATTATAAGTATGAATCAATGCTACAATTTTCATTTTGTACTATGAAAGTTTAAAATCAAACTTCAAATAAGCAAACAGCGCGGTTATAAGCAATGTGTATGAGATAATAATAAGAAATGCTGAATCGTGGCATATCCTCGGTCAGAGACAATGGTTAACCCCAGTTTCCTCTGGCAGAATACTCTCTTTGAAAATCAAAACTGAAAGACCACGAGAAGTATAGAAATAGTCCATTAATACTAACCAAAGCTCAACTAAAAACAGAAAACCATGTCAAACAATACTTCTGCGTAATCATTGAGATCTTCACCACGATGATCACGGCGACATCGATCGTCCTCAATGACGCTGGCATTGATTCGCGACACAGTTTACATGATATAAGAAACAATAATAATGCGAACTTAATCGATCTGATGCGTTCTTGTGAAGTAGATATTTATGTGAGAAGTCTGTTTGATGGATTGTTTTGGATTCCATTTATATGATAAGCTGATGAAGATAGCAAAGGTCACTAAGAAAATTGGAGTGGTTTAGTAGAACTTGGAAAGCATGTTAATGAATTTAGAGTTAAAGATGATTGAAGATCTGATGAGTACGATTATTGGACCTTAACATTAAAAGAGATGCACCAGGTAGCCTGCGAAATTCAAATTTTCTGACGTTTTTTGCAATTTGCAGGTCATTGTGAGGTTATTATGTTGAACAAAATATAATTCGCGAGGTATTTACAGGATTATAATCATTAAAATTATCAATACAACCCACTAAGCTCATATAATCCTATTGATGCTACTACCAATTTATTGTTGAAAATTAAAATGATAAGTACAGCAAATAATAACTAATACCTAATTAATTAATAAAAATAACCATTTTTTTTTTTTATTACTAAATGGCCCGCTCTTGACTCCGATCACGCCTGATGGTAATCGATAGATATAATTAAATCCTTACTTATCTAAAACTATACAGAAACTAAAATATATATATTTATAATATATATAATATATTATAAATATTAATATATTATAGTTATGTAATATATCATAAAATAGTCGAATCATATTTTAATTCCCTGCGATAAATAATTTTATGGTTACAAAAAAAAGCCTTATTTTTTTTGGGACATAGATCATCTAGTAGTAAGAGACAAACACGTGTTTAAAAACTGTTAAGCCAAACATTCATAAAATTGATGAGTATGCACAAATGCAACACAGAAATGCAGGTGCCCCTAGTAAATAATTTGCGAACATTTATTGAGGGTTTGCTGTGAGATATGCTCTTGTATTACACAGAACTTAAATATTCTATGTCTCTTAATTGCGTACAATATATATGAAGAAAATAAACTCTAGGTCGTGACTCCGAAGTACCAGAAATATTTCAAAATGGAGTTCCTTTCTAACTATCGAGGAATTTTCTCAGTACCGATAGAAGCAAAAGTTATGAATTCATGTATTTGAAAGTAATTTATTTGAGCTGAAGGCAATGAAGTGTTTAAAGACTTGTTTATTAATGATTTCAACGCTCGTTTTTTAGCTCGATAGATTTAGGAGCTGTATTTTGTAAGCTGTACAACTGCCTATAAATATCTGTTGCATATCTAAGCTTCCGTGTAGCTGTAGCTACAAACAACATTTAGTCGGGACATTACAGAGGATTGGCATGCAAAATTCAATGAGCTATCTCATGATTGAGAATTTATTATTTTGCTTGAGACACGGAATCACAGTAGTCATCCTCGTTTTGAACACTGATTTTATTTTATCAAATATTGCGCATGTTTTTAGAAAAACGTTGAGTATGCAATATTAATATAAAGATTATGTTTTGTGACCAAGAGGACATTAATGTTGTTTTCATTGTGACATAGACACTTGCACTCTCCCTGGATATTTTGCTGGATTTTGGATTTCGCCAAAATTCCACACCTTTTTTGCCAACTTTACGGGACCGCTAACTTGCCAACCACAAATAACTAGTAAGCTATAAGTGTAAGTAAGCGCCTGTGGCTACAATGAAGTATCATTCTCTATTCGTGTCACAAGGTCTCTGCCGCGGGATCTGACTTTAGTTTCATATAATGGTCTTGAATATTGTAACTTAGAAATGTCTTATCTAGAATATAATATTAGGTACATTTACTAGACAATGGATGAAGTGGGCCATGAGAAATGAAGCCAAGTTTGAAAATAAGATAGTTAAGTATGCATTAAAGGAGCTCAAAAGAAATAAAGAAGCAGGACAAGATAGTAATAATGACATAAAAGTGTCCTACGCAATTCTAGATATAGTATTGAATGTCATTTGAGAATTTATACTAAACCACAAACAGTAAAATACATTCGCGCAGAAGCAACATGAAAACGCGGTGGCAACGTTCATAATCTTGAAGAAGATGTGTGAAATATGGAAGCATTCTTCATTTAATGGTGAAGTAACCAGAATTGTGCATTCTGGTTACTTGTTATTTTGAAATTGTTAAAAAGTTTCGTGACATAAAAAGTGCTAGGTTCCTTTTACAAAAAATAAACAATAATTCAAAAATTAAATAGGAATGTAGCAATTATAATTAGCCAGGAATTTCAAAGTCAAGATAACGTTAATAACAAACAAAGAAAATTAAAAGTAGACCGAGGGAAATTTTACACTGAAGCGAGTGTTTAACTCATTCAAAAGAATTTATCAATAGGAGCTTAAACATGGAATTAAAATGCTTTCTTTTGAACTGATGTAATCTTTTCTCAGTGGAATGAGCAGAACTCCTAACAGTTGTATGAAGAGCTAAATACTCTCAAGATTTTGAAGCTAATTGCGTTAACGATCTCATAGTAAAACAAGATCCATTGGAGACTGCAAGTTTGGACGATGTTCATACTATGACAATAATATGCTTGCCTAAAATAGTATTTAAAAATTTTCATATTTGACTGTAAAATAATTTTGTCATCTCTAACATGATCATTCATTTTGTTCAATGATGACTCACTGACTGCAGATTAGATGATAATTAATAATTTCGAACCTCATCACCATCATTCTCTTACCCTTATCCCGATTTATTTCGGGTCGGTGCAACATGTCTTTCCCAGTCATGTCAACATTATTTATAATAAACTATCCAAATCTACAACTACAAGTTCGACGTTCTCGAGCAAGGCAGTACTTGTTGGAAGATTAAGAGTTATTATTAATAGAAGAAGACATTCTATTCACGACCCCCTTTTCAAGGGCTTAAACTAAATCCTCATTCACCACAGAATGTAGGCCACAGCATAATTACCGACTACCTATTCTCACATTCCCACGACACTGAACGACAATAGGGTGGGAAAAAGAAACGATTACTTCTAATTATCCGTTTTCTCTACTTGTATTGATGCTGCAAAAACTGTTAGCGATACGCAAAATAGGAAGTGACGTGAATAATGGATTGAGAGTTTGAGAGTATTGAAAGTTGAGATGCTGTGTCGTGTGGATTTATAGGCGGATGCGTGGAATATGGCAATAACTCTTTTGCTTGTAAGAAGGAGACCAGATTTATTAGAGATAGGAATAAAGTTTATAGACATGGGAAAAATTAAATACCCAAGTGAAACTACTAATATTCCATTTCAATAACCAGTTCTAGCAGAACTATGGTTTGCTCCAAAAACTATGGTTTGCTTTTTTTCCAATAAATTATTTAATGTTATAGTTATAGATTGTGATGAAATCAGCATAAAAGTGACTGACCACACCATCTATTCAGATTGTGGTTTGCATAAAGTGGCAATGTCATTAACACGAGCAGTTTCAATTACCGTCAGACCGAGTTTTTCATTAATGAAAACATTTATATTAATACTGTCCCTGTAATCTGAGAAACAGAGCATAGAAATTAATGCCCTTCATATATGGATACGTTATTAATTTATATTCATTTTCAAATAAATCAATATTAGATTTTTTTAAATTCTTCTGGTACATGAAAGTGAAACGAATCTTCGAAAGAGTCCATTAAAAAAATCACGACCATTGAAGACATTAAGCCCATTTCTCATGTTAATAAAAGACATGAATATACTGTAAAATAATGGACTATACTGATTTAATTGTCCATATACGCTTAATTATTAACAAACTTTCTCCTAAATGCGATGCATACGTAATAGTTAATAATTACTTGCCATTAAGAGAAGACAATGTCTCTTTAAACAGTGCTTGCGTATCAGGATCGACAATTAAGTGATATATCTGTGAGTACATGGGCGTAATGAACAAGCATTATCGTTAATTGGTAAAGAGACTTCAAGATAGATGTGCTAATAGAATAATTAAGAAAGATATCGTTAATGCAGATCTATACGTACAAGTTCAAACTCTTTCGGAACTTAATATACAGAAATTAAATCCTTCATTGAATTCATTCGAACTGCTTATATTATACAAGCTAAAAGCTACGTCTTTAAGCAAATTTCAGCAGGTGGTGATGGCAACTTTGGACCGGAAACGATTGAGGCAGATTGTCCGCTAAAAGGGTTCCAGTGACCACGAACCTCAGTTCTGGTATCCTCAGGACCGATTCAAGATGAAAATATTATACAAATTAAATCGTACGAAGTTTGAATTTAATTCATCAAAGTCTAGTCAGCCTGATGAGAAATCGCATCATGAATCGATGATCGTTTTGTCATCGGAATTCAAACTTGCAACTTGATGGACAAAATCATCAAAAACAAGCTTGCAAGATTTGCTAAAACGTACGTGAAGTTTAATAAAATCTTGATTGTTGTATATCATATTATTAATAGTACCTTCCCTCTCACTGAGAGGATTCCTATGTCCCAGCATTGGGAATTGTGATGTGTGTGTGTGTGTGTGTGTACCTTTGCCACTATGAGCGCCTTCCCCGCCAACACGAACAGGCCTGCTATCGCCAGCGGGATCATAGCTGCCATTTTCATTGCTGCTCCCATCATCATCATGCCCATCATCTTCTTCATCTTTCCTCGCCCTGGAATCAGTTTGGTTAGCTATGAGTATTTTGTATTTTATGAGTTTATAACATTTTACGTTGACTGTCCTAGTTTATTCATAGAGGCTGTTGAAGCTTGAACTTGAACTCAGTGAGTATATGTCAAGGTCAATAACAATAATGTCGAGGCTATATGCAGGTGTAACCTGCACTGTACGATGCTAATATTCTACTAAACCAATGTTATATTCATGATTGATAGGTGGAGAGATGCCAATATAACTTGTCAGTCTAATAAGTAAGAAAGGGAGACTGAGAGTATTAATAGGCTTCATATGTTACAAACGAATTTAAAAAAGGCTTGCGCCTGTTTCCAGGATCGATATCAATATTTAGTCAGTTAGTACACTGACCGTGACCACACATGAAAGAATCTAATTCCTAAACATAGTCACAAAATCATTTCCTAATCAAATCATTTGATGAGCCGTGAAACACGATTTGGACTTCGGAACAAACACTTCCTATTCACAACCCTGAAAATAATGGCATGAACATAACTATAGGTAATAATTTAAGTAAATCACGCAAACATAGCGACAAGGAAAGCGCTGCATTTCTAACATTTCAATTACTAATTAATGAAGTGGATTTCCTGATAATTATATTTGAGCTCGCACTTTCTTGTTAAGTTAAAACTGTACTTCCTTCTTTATATGTATAATGTTTGATTGAATTAAGATTGTATAAACAGATAATGCAGTTCAACTTTCATGGATTATTATATTGATTCGAACTTTCGTCAGTATGCAAATTGATTTAGATTTTTGGTGACGTCTTTTACAAACTTAAATGTCAGATGCACATGACAAATATTTTGCAAAACTGAAATAATACTGGATTACTCATCCGTAAATAAAATTTTCAGTAGAATAATTGCGCAATACTGTGTCGAACGACATTGAAAAAAACATAAGTGCGAACAATCTACCAATTCCACGTAAATCTAAAGCCCACAATGAAATGAAAGGAGATGCTCTCATTACCATTTCATTTACATGCAACAACAAAAGGTCAGCAATTGCATGATAATAAAAAGTAAATAAACATCACGCGGAAAAAGAAAGTAAACGAGCAAATAAAGGTAATAAAGAAAAATCGTGGTCATTATTGTAATTGTCTAGTCCAAAGAGGTTATTAAACAATTGCTAGATAGCTTGTGGACGCGAGAGAGTGCAGTAAAATAAATTATAAATACCTAATTAAACATTTAACTTCCACTTTTGTTGAGTGGCTTTTGTGGAAGAGAATGTATGATAGACCTCCTGTGTCCCAGCAATGGAAAAACTATAGGCTGATTATGCTTTTATGATATGATAGACCATCAAATGAAGAAGGAGGAATGGAGGGGCCCGTGGATAAATTAAAACAGCCGCACAGGTCGATCGATCGGTTAAGCTACGCTTGACGCGGTTGGTCTGTGGATGGGTGATCATATTTACATACCGAGACCCCTCCGCCGTTGCCGTTGGTTTCGGCTGTCATTCGTGGATCTCCGACAGTCGTTACGGGTAGTCAGTAGCCCGAAAGTCTGATGACCAGTCTTTTCAAGGGGTATCGTATTACCCAGTAACTGGGTTGTGTAGGTCAGATAGCCAGCTGTCGCTCCATGTAAAATACTGGTATTCAGCTGCATCAGATTAGACTGGAAGCCGACCCCAACATAGTTGGGAAAAGGCTAGGCAGATGATGATGGACCATCAAATGAAGAGGGTTTATTGAGATTAAACTTGTCCTATGAATACAGTTTTTTAATGATTTTATCTGAGGTCCTACACAGAAGATGCTATTAACAATTAAAATCGTTTTGCCGTTCAACTTTTAGCTGGGAAGTTAAAATATTTTATCCATCCTACGTTCAAAACCTTTAATTTTTATACACATGTATGCTTAGTGCTTATTGCCAGTTACAAGATTTAACATAAACAAGATAAAATAGGTCGTGCCAGCGACGCGAAGAAGAAGAATTACCAGCTACACTGCACAGTTGACTTGAAATTATCCCCGAATAATTATCATGTTCAGTGGCGTTTCAATAACTGACCATGTTTAGGTCGCAACAGCTTTTAAATAAACGGCGCCGTTCAACTAGCGGCCTGAACGATATTCAGCCAATGCGTCTAATACAACATTTAATAAACTGGCTGGCTGATGCTTAGGCCATTTATATAATAGGGTAAATAATAATTTTGACATTAGGGAGGTTATTATTATCAGTTGAATTGCTAATTTAAGCAATTCGCGGCGACATAATTTATGTCTTAGAATGATAAGCAAATCTTGCATGATCTACCATCCAACATAACGGTGTTAAGTGATGGATTAGTCTATGTTCATATCATTTGTCACTTTATAGATAACCTAGCAAAGATCCATATGGAGTCATGCATACAATATCCAAGCTCTTAACTGTTATTAGAAATCAGTGCACACCGGTTGACATCTAACCATATAGTTACAACAATCACCTAACATTTGCCGTATGAGCCAATGTAATGGCCATCGTATATCGAACGATGGCGATTTAAAATAACGAGATGGCAACGTTTAATATCGGTGAAAGAGGTAGCTTTTGTTTTACAACTTATGAAAGCTTTGTAGCTTTGAATGCTGCTGTAGTCCATCAAACAATATTATAGCGTGGCAAAGTAAGATCATATTAAAATAACATCAGACGTACTTTTACCTTGAATGATAAATGAGATTTTGGCATTATTATATAATTTTTTGGTCGAAGCTTACACTAAAAAACTGTTTAATGATTACTGTGATTACTGATGAATTGTGATAAATGGGATGATCCGTCACAATATTATCCAGCGTTGATTGTTGAAACGGAATAATATCAAAGCGTTTCTGTAAAAATCTCAACGTGAAAACTTAGGTGAAGTGAGTTAGTTTTTGATAGGAATTGACACTATTGACAGCTCACTAATGCTTATTTGTGCAAACACCTTTATCAGCTACTTTTATACGCCTAGCTTCAAAATGCTCTCCTTTATGAGGAGGTCCATTATCTAAAAAACAATACTCTACACTTCAAATCATTAAAAGTGCAGTGTCTTCAAAGGCTTTAATAAAATTCATAAAATATATCCAGATCCTGTGCTTTTTTCATATGCATGTTGTACGATAGAATTAGAATTTATCTTTAGAAACTAATTTTGAAAGCAAGAGGTTTATAGGCTTACACACATATTCTCGCAGTAGCTTGAAAAAACCATAAATATTTCACATACTTAACATAATCACTAATAATGTTTTATTTTCCTTCAGATACTAAAGATAAGTATGAAGCTTTTCTCAAGCCAGCTTGTTAAGTTCGAGAAACACGTATAAAGGCCAAAGGAAAAGTTATAAAAGGCTAGATAGAAACGTTATTTATCATCTCTCGTTACGCCTTTATACAAATCTATGTATCTAGTATGCATGGTAATATGGTCGTTTTCTTGTATGACCCTTTGTAATGTTTTGTATAAATCTAACCTAGCAGTGTTATTCTACCAGGACTGCTGATCGGCTGATCTGAAATCTGTTTCTAGTTTTATTTGATTGGTTGGATTAATATCAACAACATATTCCTCAAATTTTCTGAACCAGAAACTATAAAAAATACCTTCATTAATTTAGTTTGTCGAGTCAAACTGGTCGAGTTTTTACAAGCTTCTTAAGCTATTTGGTCTGCTTTGATTTGCTAATCAAAAGCTACTCTGCCTATTTGGTTTACTTGTTATAGATGGCATTAACGACCCAGCTTATCAACAGGCAAGATTAAAGGTCAATGTGTAGCATACTCATCGTTTTTGTCTAAGACATTTCTGGGCTAATCTCAGTCA
This sequence comes from Oligia latruncula, assembly GCA_948474745.1. Lineage (NCBI taxonomy): Eukaryota > Metazoa > Arthropoda > Insecta > Lepidoptera > Noctuidae > Oligia > Oligia latruncula. The sequence continues at coordinate 1,454,114 of OX419705.1, forward strand.
GTGCTGGTGATTTCATATTAATATAAATGCAATTATAATGAGTCACCTGTTTTCATGCTTTCTACTCAGGTCAATAATTTTGTGCTTACAAGGAAGAATGATACCTCATTCTCTTCGATGTGAGCATGTCACTTACAAAATATGCAGGTATTCAAACAGTTACTGAACACTTTAACGAAGATATGTGACATCTGTCACCATAACAAGAAAATACAGTCCACTCATCAAGATCCCAAAAACATCTACCAACCCTCACTGGGGCCGCGTGGTGCAATACAGCCCACTCCCTTTCACTGAGAGGAGGTCTGTGTCCCAGCAACTGAAGCTAGTAACATGAAAGGACGATTAAAAAACCAATATTAGCTCAACTGTGACTAAGGAGACACAATTAAATTTCTATAGTTATAAATACAATTTTAATTTTTCAACAGTTGACAGGAATTCATACAATATCTATCGATATCTTCTGCCTATGTCTTTAGGGAAAATAAACTTATTGCAATATTCGTTGTTTTAGCAATATAATATACCTATCTAATGTAGGATAGAGATGTCATGTCAATGGTCTCCAATCATGATGCTACAGAAATGTAAAGCATTTCAGTGTCGTTTCTAATGCAAATGCGACTCGTAGATATCGAACATGATGAATATCTCCTAATGTAAATGAGACTGACTATCATTCACGCAATTGCTTGTGACAAGTTCTTTATAGATATGATATAGGATTTGAAGGAAATCCTAACTAATATTATAAATGCGAAAGTAAGTTTGTTTGTTCATCGCGCTTTCACGCTAAAACGGCTGAATGGATTTGGATGATATTTGGAGAAGGACTATAAGCTTCTTCGATAGGCTTCTTTGCATCCTGGAACGCAGGTGAAGTCGCGGGCAACAGCTAGTAAGAAATATTCTTTAAGAGAAATATAACATCAAGTCTATACGATTAGAGTGAAAGTAATGATTGCAATTACATTTAAAATTGATATTGCTTGTAAGTTCCTTCTAATTGCCTTAATAAACATTACTTTCAAGTTGTAGTAAAGAATCTAGGAGCTCATCAAGGTCAGTTGTAGATTATTACAAAAAAATCTTCGCAACTCGGCGTTTTAGCATTCACGCGGTCAATGGTCAATCTCAAAATATTATAAAGCTATAATAATTTGAAATATTTTCTAATGTTCGTGCATTTTGTTCTGCTATCTTAAGTTGAAACGATTGTGTACTACAAGAATCAAAACGAATAAAACTCAGCAAAAACTGTCTTAGCTTAGTATGCCAAGTTTTATGTATAGAGAGAGCTTTCGATATCATTAGTTATACTCTAGATTTACAAGAGGATAATTTAGTATACTAAGTCCTCTGTTAATCCCTTTTCACTAATAATGACAAAAAAAAACTAGTTCACTAGGTTATTGTAGATCACAAGTTTATGATCTGTCAATCATGATATATCTGCAAAAGTGCGTTACATTATATTACTTACCTTGCAATGAAGCTAAAAATCTCTATAGTATTTAAAATTACTGTTTTGCGCTTAGGATTACATAGATTGATTCCACAAAATTGTTTTCAACCCTACAGATCAAGATTTGGACAAGTGAACTTTTGACCTTGCAACAACAAACACCACAGAACTTCCATACTAGAAACTAATAAACAAACAACATAATTACCTTCCTCAACTCCTTTATTCAGGTCATCACCAGAAACCTTCGGCAGTGACAGCTGCACCGTCCTAGAATTCGCAAACGCCGCGATCCGATCCCACAACATCTCTGTTAACGCTTCATCTTTGCCCAGATTCCTTGGCAAAACTGCGTCTATATCATTCTCATTGATAGCTGGTAAATTACTTCCAGGTGTCTTGACCACATCCACTCCATCAACTAAGGGTATGACCTCCATCCTTGCCGCTCGGTCGAAGAATAGAATAGCCTTTTTCTTTAAACAAGGAACGAACCCATTTGAATTTTGACAGTCTTCATATACTCTGCTAAAGTATCTTAATCCAAGTTCATCTCTAGCTAAGCTAAGAGTTAGGAAAAGAGATAGTAACAACACTTTTTGGTACATTTTGTTTGATGTTGGTCGCACGGTAGAGGGATTATGACTGTGGTTGGATGGGCTTCGACGCGCAATTTATATGCTATGTTACGGGGGCATTTGAGAGGCTAGATTGTGCGGCTTCGTTCTTAGTTTAAATGGGGCAAAGTTGGTTATAGGGATGGTTTGTAAGGGTGGGATGACATGTAAAAGGGAGGTTTTGAGCTTTCTGAGCGAAATCAGTTACCTGACTGAATCTTTTTGTACTGTTGTATAAATAATTGTTATGAAGGAAAATTAGGATCGCTTGGATTTGGGTACCTCAAAATTTTATAAGTGTTTTTGTGAGTATTTTTGGTTTAGTCCTAGTCAATTCATAGGTTAAGACACCTTTTTTGTAGGTACTTCTTACAGATGCAGTAATTATCCCTATTTCTACAAATGATTTAATATAGCAAATAGCACAATCAGCCATTTTCCCACGGCTGGGACACAGGCCTCATCTCGTTAAGAGGGAGTGGGCCGTAATCCAACACGTCTTCGAATTACTGGTTCTAGGAAACGCCGGTTTCCTCATTATGTTTTCCTTCAATTTATTTTCAAGAATTTAACTTTACGCCGTATGCAAAACACAGGGGTTCCCATTGTACTACATTTATAAGGTCGTTTTATTTGTATAAGCTAGTTAAAACCTTCCTTTTAATGGTTATTAGAAATTAATTCGTCATTATTTTATAGCATTCGCTAGTGGAATGCAACCTCAAATAAGATTCGTTTATTCAAGAGCAGTGGTGGCCCAGTGGTAACAGCCGCGTCTTAAGAGTAGTAGGTCGTGAGTTTCAACTCAGGCAGGCACTTTACTTTGTGTAATTAATTTCTTCACCACTGCTCTTAGAACGGTGAAGGAAAACATTATAAGGAAACCGGCCATGTCTAAAAAAAAATCGGAGACATAAACATGACGACATTTTACCAACCCTCGCTGGGCCCGCATGGTGGATTACAGCCCACTCCCTCTCACTGAGAGGTTCTGTGTCCCAGCAGTGGGAATATATAGGCCGATTATGTTATGTATGGGTTTTACAAATCCCTCTCCGTGATATATTATTGCTTAGGGTTATAACATAGATTATTAAAAAAATGTTCCCAATTTAATCATCGAGAATAACAATACGAGTATAATGATATTGGAACGAAGCTCCTAACCGCACGTTATACTCTGTACACTTGGCGAATGAGATATATCGATAAAAGTGTAACATTTTGACCATCACGACACTTTTCTTTTATTTTTGTTTATTTTTCGGTTAGTTACTCTCAAACGTTTCCAGCGGGTGTCCAACGACATTTCTTGACTTTTTCGGTAAATAAATTATGGTCTTGTTGCTCAAAATTCAAAGTTAGTTTTGGCACAACTTAGAAAGAAGTATTCCCATTTGAGCACCTATGCATTGAGCACGAAAGGTATTTTCTTACCTCAAAAGTAAAATACCCGTCAAGATACATTACACATGTTACAAGAACTAATCCTATTCATTATTCATGCAAAAGAAACGTAAATTTTGCATATAAAGTTTTTTTAGTCTTAGTTCCTAATATAAATATTCATCTGTTATTATAACGTGGTATACATTCATGCTTAGCTTACGTTATGCTGTGACGCAAAGTCTATGTAGAATGAAAATGGCAAGCATGTTACTATTACTGTTATCCTGCATCATCCCACAGCTGGGCAAAGGCTTCGCCCCATGACTTCCAGCTCGTTGGATCCAGGGCTAAAGTGGAGTTTGTTTTCTCCAGCTCGTCCCACTGTCTTCTACGGGGTCTGCTGTTACGCCTTCTGGCTGTATCAGTGCTTTAGGTAGTGGTTATTTTGACCCACAGCTCATTGGGTATACGGCAGACGTGCCCAGCCCAGTCCCATTTCAGCTTAGCGGCTTCTGGAGCAACGTCATCTATATATATAAAATTCAAAGTCCTGACTGACTGACTGATATATCAACGCACAGCCTAAACCGCTGGTCCTAGAGACATGAAATTTGGAGGGTGTGTTCTTTGTGAAGAGTAGGTATCCACTAAGAAAGGGTTTTTCTAAATTCCACCCCTAAGAGGGTGAATGGAAGCTAGCTAATCTGTATTTTGGAGCGCAGTGTGGTGTCGCGAATATGAGCTGTCAATTTGACACCTAGAACACTGCGCTCCATTGCACGTTGGCAAGCCTTGCGTTTGTACTTTTGAATGTTCGTCAAAGACCAAGTCTGGGATCCATAGGTCAAAAGTGGAAGGATGCACATGTCCGTAATTTTTTGCTTGAGTAACAAAGGCAAGTTTTTTACGGTATTTTATTTAATTACATCTAATGGTCTGGATTTGTGCCCGGTTGATGGCAATCACGGAATAGATAAATAAGGTGGCAATATATAAATAAGGTGGCAAAGGCTCGCCCCCTGTTACATGGGACTTAACGGAATAGATAAATAAGGTGGCAAAGGCTCGCCCCCTGTTACATGGGACTTAAGCGTACCTAACTGAGGAAATTTGGGTAAACTATTGGTACACCTCTACCTAAACCTTTGGGGAGTATAGCCGAGACGGTATACAGTGTAAGTCTTCATAATGTGCACATAACGAAATGAGGGAAACATAGCTTAATTTTATCGACGAAAAAAATATTTGAAAAAATTAAACATATTTAATAGGATCTTTACCTGCTAAAGTATGGTGATTGCAAGGCCTTTCTTTAACAGTTGATAGGAAATGTTGTGATTGAGTTATAAACATGGTATTTTTACGTTTAGAAATCTGATACGATGGAAAATAATTTAAAGTAATCAAAAGGGTAGGTAATCGGGGCTTTTATAGAGTAATTTTACAATTATTGTAAAAATTGATGAAAAAATATCAGATTTTTGTTAAAAAAAAACATAATTCTCAATTGAGGGGCGATTGTTTACACAGGGGTCACAGCAGCGAAAAAGAATTTTAAAAATGCTACAAAATTTTTATTATTAGACTAGCTGCTGCCCGCGACGTCGTCTGCGTGAAGGCTCTACAGCACCAAAAACACCTAAGATGCCAGTGTCGCTATAGCATTATAAAGTAAACAACTTTTAAAATAGAATTAAAATATAAGTTTTTTTTTGCAAGCGAAGCAAGTGAAAAGAGTTATATGGGAATCCTGCTGAGTTCAGTCATAAGAGGTGACTGAAGGAAATAGAGAAAATAATGCAGGAATACATTCTAGGACACAAAATAGTAAAAATACGTTCAAAGGTATCATATATACCTTACAACACTTCCCTATAAACTACGTTGGTAGTTATGCTGCCAGGAGCCAAAATGTGTGATGACGCGGGAGCAAGCGACGACGTACAGTTGCCCGTGTGAGAAGCAACTCGTCCTGACGTCGACACCCACTGCCCTCAGTGTCTGCCCCTGCGAGTTATTGATGGTCATCGCGAAGCAAACACTCACGGGGAGCTGTACGCGCTTGAACTGGAACGGGAAGTTATGAGGTATGAGGGGAATGCGTGGTATAAATACTGCCTCGCCGACGTCACAACCCGTAAGAATTTCCGCCTCAATGGTGTGTCTGTGGAGCGAGATGACTTTAAGGCGGGTCCCGTTACACAACTTCGGAGGAGATAGGTTCCGAAGAAGCATAACCGGGACACCGCTTCAGCTTGAATGCGCTGGAAGTCCACTTGCTGACAGGGAGTTCAGAAATTCCACGGGATAATGTGTGGCGTCATCTTGCTTGACAACAGTGTTTATCGAGGTGTAGACCACTTCATTCCCTTCAATTTCCGAGAGAATGCATTCGTTAATTGCTGCAGCCTGATCATTTTTGGGCGTCAAAATGGCCCGCTCACACACCCAAGAATTCTGCTGGTGCGGTATACGACTGAATGTCCCCGTACACACAGCGAATGAGTTCTTCTAAGGTGGAAACCACTCTACCGAGAGACTCTGGAAGCACCACCTGTCTACCTCTCTCTTCTGGTAGAGTGCCTTCGCCAAGACTTAGAAGGACATCGGAGAATTCTTGAGCGCGTGCATTGCCGCCAAGCCGAGCTCTCATATTAATGGTCAAGCGCAGCGTACGAACTCGTGACCACAACGAAGATCGTTTCAACGAAGCATTCACCTCGTCAGCCCTCGATCCTCGGCCATCGTACACTCATCCCATACGATCAGAGAGCAATCCTTGAGCACGTGTCCCTTATCGCTGTTACGTGACACACCACAAACAGGCGTTTCGGCGCTCTCTAAATCGATGGGAATTTTAAACATGGCATGTGCTGTCTTGCAGTCCCGGAAGCAGTGTGGCAGCGATTCCCGACGACGCTACAGCAATAGCAATTTTGCCTTGCCTCCTGACCTCTGCAAGTATGCCAGTGGTAACAAATGTTTTTCCTGTACCACCAGGAGCATCCAAGAAAAACATTTTACCCTGGTTTTGCCAAACGCTTTCAAGGACGGTGTCATAAATTTGTTTTTGCTCTGAAGAGAACAAAGCGACATGGTCATTTCGTATGGTGGTCATTTCGCCGTCTCCGACTTCGTCTCCAGTAGCACGCCTCAAAGCTCGTAGAAAATCTTTAGACAGATGATGGCGATACTTCTCCCACAAAGCTACCGGGTTCGCGACTCCACAAAACACCAAGATGACGGCAAACAGATGACGCATGCGGCTGGGACTGTCACTGACGCTCGCCTCCGCGAGGGTGTCAGCCCAATTTTGGTCACCGTCGAGAAGGTGACGTGCTACGCAGGCTGCGCGGTAAGTGGGAAACTCCACGCCATCAAATGTCCTCAGAAAGGCGAAAGACTTTGCCTCGAACAGTGTGAAGTAACAACCGCAGAAAATCGCATTCGCCATTATTCGGATGCACGGTATAATTTAAGTTTATAATTAGGTATACGACATGAAAATATATTAATTACCAAGCAATAATCACACAGATAAATACCGAACAAAAGTATTAACAGTCAATGTTTATTTTGTACTAACAACATGAAATTGATGAAGAAATGATCATCATCAATGAACATAACTTTTTTGTAATACTTAACACCGCATTTTTTTTAAATTGTCTTCCTCAACTCGGCTCAAGATTTTGAGGGTTTTGTTGGAACTTGAATTTGTCAAAACGAACTATACGATACAACTTTTATGAAGAAAATGCACATTACCATCTATGAATTTTAAGAATAACTAACTACTAACCTCACCAACATGATCTTTAAATTATTAATTTCCAAAAAGTGTTGACATGTAACTTGATTTGATTTTTATGAAATCTCATAGATGGCGCTGCTTCAAAATTGTCTTATACTACTAACATTCATTAAACTATGTTTCTCTGCCCAAGTTACTTAAATGGCTTAAAAGTTTTTATAGTGTAAAGCTAGATAATAGCATGACTTACTCAAAAACAACATTTAAATATGCGTCGTTAGATTACACGCTGTCACAGAATGCGTAAGAAAAATAAAGATTCACAGGTCCTCCTCGTAGGTGATAGCGTGATAATATGTAGCCTATATGTTGACCCGACCTCTTAATAATATTCATGCAAAATTTGAAGTAAATCCATGCAGTACTTTTTGAGTTTAGCCCAGACATATATACAGACAAACAGACAAAAATTCTAAAAACTATATTTTTGGCTTCGATATCGATTGTAGATCACGCCCCAAGTATTTTTTTTTATATATTCTATGTACAGTTTTGCCTTTCCTACGATTTTATTATATACGATTTTATTATATATGTTTATATTATTTATTTAAACATTATCATTATTTTTTTTTTAAATAACATAGACATAAGGATCAGAATTATTTCGTCATAAAGGCAAGCCTTTACGACGTGATTAAACACATAATAATGTTTTAAAGATAACAATATGATTTCGTTAGTACTATATCGCGCCAATAGATGTCGTTACATGTTTCCACTTATTGCAATAAAAATTTGTTTTTATCTTTTGATAGACTGAAGCGATTGCGATGAAACAAAGACTAATCACTGCTCCGAGTTCTACACTATATTTGAGTATAAATATGAACCATATTGGTTTGGTACTTTTTACGTTGAGCCTGTTCAAAATCTGTCACATCCAAACAGACAAACAGACAAACAGACAAACAGACAAAAATTCCAAAAATTGAAGAAATGGCATCTGTTGGTTATCCTATAACAGCCCAACTATTTTTTATTTTTTTATTTTCAATGTACAGAAACGCCTCGTCTACAGATTTATTATATGTATAGATTTATTTTTTATTTTTTCCGTCTATAAAATTAAGCTTAGTTTCCCTCATTTCGATATGTGCACATTATGAAGACTCACACTGTATAACATCTAGCAGCGAGTTGTACAGATGCCAGCACATCAAACTACCTGAAACTGTCAAATCTTCCCAATCAACTTTGAACCTTATTATTTAGCGATAAAGTTGAAAATCTATTAAAGAAATTTGACAGATTGTAGTAGCTTGAAGTGCAAGCTACTTACAGTTATTTTTTTGTTGCCAGTGCAGCAGTCAGCAATTTGTGAATATTTTTTCACTCTGGTGAAAAATATGCATTGACGTTATTCAAAGTCTTATCAAAACTAATACAGATTTTCAACTCAGTGTAATTTGTTAACCTGCAAACAGATACCCAACCCACAACGTTTTTTTCTATAACAAACTCGTGAACAATATGATTTAGTACCACGATTTTTCTCCATCTACAATAGATTAAAAATTCGGTGGTTTATGGTTTGACATGTTTATGGTAACGTAAGCTAGTTAAAAACTAACTCTTTCAGTAATTCAGTTTAGAATCTAATGTAATGTTAGTAAAAGTTGGTGAAGAGTGGTCATTAGGTGAGCTGTGGATACTTTCACTCACGTTTATTGTTAAATTAAGCATCTTTCGTTATGTCAGAAGGTTAAAAGTCCTCTATACCACGGCCACTGCGGCCAATCTCAACGGAGGCTAGCCTTCGGCGCGGGAGATATTATAGTGCACAAGTGTGCGCGCAGACACAGGTGCACTCCCTTTTCCCTCACTCTCATAGTCCGATGGGACGGCAATCCGACAGGACCGGAGAGAGATCAAGTGCAGGACCAACGGCTTAACGTGCTTTCCGAGGCACGGGGATAACACACCGCCGACTACCAAACTCCGGGCTGTTACAAAAAAAAATCTTATGGTAAGAATCGAACCCCGGACCCCACGCTCAGCAGAAGGATACACAGTATTCATAGTGTCGAGCAGTAGCGGCCAACTGGTGACGGCCGCGACTTACAAGTTGCAGGTCGTGGGTTTAAATTATTTCATCACCATTGCTCTCAAAACGGTGAAGGAAAACATTGTGAGGAAACCGGCATACCAACCTGCACTGGGTTCGCATGGTGGTCCTCCTCACCGAGAGGAGGCCTGTGTCCCAGCAGTGGGAACTATCTGATTATGTTCATCAGGTAATTTTCATGGATTTTCTTATTATTCAAGAAGTGAAATTAGCATTCACCGATGTCGCATGTCGGCCCTAGGAAATGGGTTACTATAATGTTTGTTCAACCTTTCACGACGCGTGAGTTATGAATGCCAGTTGATAGCTTCACGACCGTTAGCTTGGCGTGGTGAGCAGTGGTCCAGGGCGAAAGTGGTGGGCACGATAATGTTGATTATTTATTTATTTGCTAACATGTAAAACACTGGTTAGTAGGCATGCATTCAAATTTCATGACACAGTATTAAGACAAGTATCCTGTTAAAGGGAACTGCAATTAATAAAAATCCAATTACGTAATATTAAGTTTATTATTGATTCTAAATATTACAATTTACGTTAAGCTAAACATTAATAAAAACATTACTACATTTTATTTTATTAATCGGTTGAATGCCTTTATTACAGGAATAGTTAAAAAGTAATTGTGTCTCGCGTGGATCCACGTAATACGTACACGAAGGGTTAAGACATCTAGTCAACGAAAATCCATCGTCAATTTTGATGATAGGAATAAGTTCACTGAATTGTTGTATAAAGATGAGCTGGGTCCTTACCAAAAGATGCTGGATCGGCAGATCGCCCGACCGGAGCGCACTGAATTTTCCGATGTGGATCCAGCTAATCAAGTATTTTTGTTTACCTAATCAATAATCACCACTATTGCTATAATAGGTGGTCTTAAAACCTATAACTTTGGAAGATTCCATTTTAACTTATAGCACAGAGTCACAGACCCAGCTAAGGAAGCCCCTTGCCAGAAAGTACTGTGCCAAAAAGCTGCTGGTAAGATTTTATGCAGAAAAAGTTCAATTGTGTATTACAAACCCGTTGTGTTATTTGGCTGTAATATACAACTTATCCTTCTGCTAAACGACACATCATCATATTGCATTGTTCACCACAGCCGCAGTATCAGCCTATAATGTTCCCACTTCTAGGACACAGGCCTCCTCTCGGTGAGCGGGAATGGGCCATAATCCCCCACGCGGGCTCATTGCGGTTTGGCTAATGTTACATGTATTCAAAATTTAGGTTCTAGAACATGCCGGTTTCCTCACGATGTGTGAAAAAATAATTTACGCAAAGTATAGCGACAGTCTGGGTTCGAACCTACGACCTACAACACGTGAGTCACGGCCGTTACCACTGGGCTACCACTGCTCACAATTGCAATAGGTAAAGACATTTTTAAGAGCTTCTTAATACTTCTTTTAATGAACAATAGTCTCTTTAAGAGCTCTTCAACACTTGACCCATAAAAACACTGACACCTGTTCTTGCAATCAAAACACTGTCTCTAAACTTGGCACCTTCTACCGAGGCTTCCAAAACACTGTATATATAACTTTTCAATCAATTAAATAACTAAACATCAGTGGTTACCGATTTCTACATTAAGGAAACAAATAATAATACAACTATTACCAAAATAAACATAAAAGAGAGAGAGTAAACCATTGAAATTCGTTCTGCAATGTTTTCTTGTAATGATAATGACGGTAATAGTCTAACGAGTTTACCGTGTTGACTGTTGAATGACGTAAGGTCGTAAGTTCAAAGCTGTTGAGTATATCGTGGTAAACATTTACGCGGAATTCAATACAGAAATAAACTTTGACTTATGAGCGTTTACGACGTACGGCATTTCATACAAACTTTCAAGGCCTTGTTTTTCGAAATGAATGAACCGATTTTAATGAAACTTCATACGCATAAGCAGGATACAAAGGTCTAAAAAGTTAGTAAAGAACATTTTCGTCTCTCTCGTCGACATCTCGTGGTCGCAAGCGCGACTGCTGAGCATGGGCTACTGGGTCGATTCCTAAGTCGCACAAAGCGATATTGAGTTTTTCCATTAAGTATTTCTCAGTAACAGCCCGGAGTTTCGAAGTTGGCGGAGTGATACCCCCGTGGTTTGAAAATCACGTTAAGGCTACTCTTTCGAAAAACAGCGTGCAGATGAAGCAGCTTTTCTCCGGAACTTACAGAGAAATTACATCTGAAAAAATAGTTGGTAATCTACATGATATGAATCGTAATTTGGTTTAGCCATAATTTTACTATCGATATCACCTATTAGGAAAAAAACCACCAAATCACCTCCAAATCGTTGAGATGAAACCATTTTACTCCTTCATTTTTTATTAAAAGAATATAAAAAAAATATCTACTGCTTTGCAATACAAACGAAAATGATTTGGTTTTGTTACTTGTTAAAAACATGTATATTTTTTAATATAATAAATTAAAAATGCGATCGTTTAAACTCCGTGTCTATATCATCCCCGCACTCGTCCACGAATTCAGTGCGGGGCGCCTCGTGTTGCTAGGCAACGCGACGCACGTCCACGTGCGTCGCGTTGCATGCGGGTGGCGGAGTGGCGCGGAGAGGGGTAGTTAGCTCCGCCCAAATGCACAAGGTCGTTGGCATGAATACAAGCCTTAAGCCGTTGGTCCTGCTCCTGATCTCTCTCCGGTCGTCTCGGATTGCCGTCCCATCCGATTATGAGAGTTAGTAAGTACACCTGTGTCTTCCAAGACACGGAATTGTCTCGGTAAAGATGGTCACCTATCCACGGACCAACCACGGCAAACGTACCTTAAGGCTCAACTCACCTCAAGTCACCTCCTTCTGCGAAGCAGTCATGCTAGCGAAGGAGGTGGCGGGACGGCTCAGGGAGAGAGCCTCCCGTCCCAGCCGCCGCGGGAGACGCTCCGGGCGTCGGGAGCCGCGCGACGACTCCCGGCCACCGTAAGCGCGGGCCTGCGGGCGGAGAGTAATGGGTAGCTCACCGTCCGATCAGGACCAGGCCCGTGCCGGACGGCGCGTACGTGTTCCACGCGCGCCTCAAAGAGATGTCAGCATCGAGGAGGGGCCCCATAGGGCCGAAGCCTGCCGGGTCAGCGGGATTGTCCGAAAGGGTTACCGCTGGCCCGGAACATAAAGGGCTAAGGAAGGAACACGGGTGGGTTTTAGTCAGTAAGAGTCTGACACTCCCTTCCGCTCCACCCAGAGCGGGAGGGGTCATTTGATGATTTCCCATCCGCAAAAAAAAAAAAAAAAAAGGCTCAACTCACACCAAAAGAGCGTCGAAGCGCAGCGAACCGGAGCGCAGTTTCAGTGTCATATGAATTTTAACTTTATTTTTATTACTAAGTATAATACTTATTACCACAACCGCTCGGTAGAATATATATTCTATTCGCAGGAATTCCCGCGGCACCGCGGGCATCCGCGCGACTCGTTCGAGTTTCTCAAGCGATAATAAGTATTATAGTAATGAAAATAATGTTAAAATTCATATGACACTGAAACTGCGCTCCGCTTCGCCGCGCTTCGACGCTCTTTTGGTGTGAGTTGAGCCTAAGCTTTTTGGCTGTTATTACATAGTCATGCATGAGCCCTTCGTAGAATATATACGAGTATTTTATGCCTAGGCATAAACACCGAGTGAGGTGTTAAATTACCGACATCTTTATTTTGAGATTCTGGCCTTTGAAGATTACAAGCACGACGACATTACATTTACATTACAGAAGTTGACTTCACTAAGTAAATATTACAATAATGGTACACATCATCACATCATCTTCAAATCAGTCACGCACGCCATGACAGTTTTTAAGTGTTTTTACTTTCACCTTTCTGTATGTTATTTTTAATATGTTTTGAGTCAAGTATGCACATCTGGTGCCTTTAAGATGTTAGGGTTAGAACATACCGCGACGCGACGCAGCGCGCAGTTTTCAAGATAGCAATACAATTATAGACCTTATCTACTACAATAAAAGGTACACAATGCAGTGAAGTGGGCCGCGCAGCGCCGCGCGGCGTAGCTCAACGTAGTAGACACCACCTCACTGAATTGTGTACCTTTTACTGTAGTAGATAAGGTCTATAATTGTATTGCTATCTGACCCTAAGTTTATGAGCATCATGTAATACAACTTAAATTGTCCGTATATTCAAATCACAACTGACATTATTTGACAGTCGTATGAAATGGCTATAATACGTCAAAATTTGCTTAGTCATTAATATCCTTGAGAGCAGCGGCGGCGCAGTGGTAACCGCCGCAACTTACGAGTTCTAGGTCGTAGGTTCGAACGCAGACCGGCGCTTTACTTTGTGTAACTTGGGTGCAAGAGAATAGCAAAGGTATTCGTTTTCACATTCGGAAAAAACTATTTTTCTTTTCTTCGTAAAGACGAAGACGGTTGAAGTAAGATTGCTACATAGGTAAGAGAAAGCCCTTACCTATGTAGCAATCTTTCTTCAACCCCAATCCAATTCAATGCTAGATGACTAATTTAATTTAATTCACTTTCATTCCTACATCATAATTACACATTAAGTTTAAACACTACTCGTACAAAGTGTGGCTTAATGAAGTTTCCACACAATAAACTTTATGTATGGCTCCTAAGTGCATGATAATAACAAGTACATGGTTCACCCACTTTCATGGGAATTATGAGGTACAGGTACAGGTGATAGTGGATTTATTAATTTTTTTATTCAACTTTGACACTTCTCGGGACCCTGGGGTCCCGGACCTTTGTAAGGCGTACAATACCGAAGCAAACTGGGAGAGGCCCATTAGATACTGAAATGAGGCACCAACCGACGATTATCCTTGTACGCACTATGCAAGTGCATCCAAGGACAACCCCCGGTTGGTGCAGGACTATTGGAGAATATGGAAACAAAACATTTAGCTATGGGTATGGGTGGCTTTACTAGACAGCTTATCAGTCGATCATCGAGTCATCACGTGAAATATGAAGAACAAACAAACCCTTCAGCAAAACTAGCAAGCAATTCCAGATGAAAACAAAATGATTTTGATTTGGTTTTGTGTCAATTTGTCACTTCTTTGATATGAGCATCGATGTATAAATGAAGTAACTGCTGTTTTATTTTGCGCTAGATTTTACGATTTCATCTCATTACGGATGTGATTTTGCTAAAAGTTTTCTGAAAACATCTAAACACCCAAGGAAAACGTTTTTCACGTGCCATCCTTTTTACTTTCAGGGGTCATGATTTTTTCCATATCTACTGCTTAGATAGAAGGAATTGTACAACATATAGAATTTGTTTCAACAAAAAAACTAAGTTTATTTCTGGGATAAGTTATCCGGCAGATATACATATAAAACAAGCTCTTTTCAATTTTAATTTGTGGATACGGCTTAATTTTATACCGTGAAAAAGGACCTTTATCATGGAAAAATATTACGCAAATGTAGAATGATACTAACCTCGAGCCAGCACCACCAGCGCCTGTACTCCACTATTATTAACTGTGCGTACAGCTATATAAGATTCATCACGTGTTAAGCACCACTCTCAAACTACACGCACTTTATGTATGAGGAATGAGGATTCATGTGAGCATAGGATATTATAGTCACACATAATAGCAATGGTTGAGAGAATGAATGAAAGGCGAATAGAAAGAGTTTGAGGCACATACCTACATAGAATATTACAGATTTTTGTTGAAAACATAATTGAAAAAGTTTATGAAACGCTTTGTCTGCCTCATTGGTAATAAATGTTTTTGGGTTTTTGCAACTGGTATACTGATACAAGCTTAGATTTAACACAGACACAATCACTTATCCACCTTTACCAAAACTCATAATTTGATCGTATTTATGTTAATTTCACTAATGAGTAGGTAGGACATATTTAAAATTAATTGAAAATAAAACCAATTCAATGAGTAGAAACTGAAAAGACATATTAACCGGTAAAATTATGGTCTTAATTTTTTTCATGCTGCATTTTTTTCACCAAAATGATTCTGATAATTATGAAGAACGATTCCATTAATAAGTGTTACCATTTTACAAATAACAGAGGAATTGCTAATGAGCTGCTGGGAATTCAGGAAATGATTCGTTTTCAGATATTTTTTTGACCCGCAGTACAGCAAGGTAAGCATAAACATTCGAACAGGGGGCCTAAAAAGGCCACTTTGGCAGAATCATAAAAGGATAACATAATGGACAGTTAGCTGTTAAGTTGATCGTATCAAATCCCATTGGTGAAGCATTTTTCAGTTATTTTTTTTTGTATGTGCTAAAAAACCAATCTATCCAATCCAAATCCAATCCCAATCTCTTTGATTATACCTACGTAGTGCAGCGAAAAAAAGAAAAACATGGACTGTCTTCGCCATATTATGATTCATAATGTTATCTTTTTATGATTCCAGGTGCCCGTGACACAAAACAATATCGCATCGTGAGGGAAACCTTTACGCTAGATGTAGTAAGTTCAACGATTGATGAATAGGTGGCGCTGTTTTACATTTACACTAGCACGTTCATAAATAAAACTGTTTTTTTGTGAATGAACGGAAACAAGTTGGAGAAAAATAGTAGCCTAAAAATGTTACACATTTCCAAACCAATATTTATGTAAAGAATGAATTTCTGCTACATAAGTGTGGTGTATTACTAAGCTAAAACACTTTGGACAAAGTGTTAGGTATTGGGTTTTTTCTATCCGCACTTCCTTTGTGCTCGGTTAGTAGTCAAACTCAAACTCAAAGCATTTATTTCAATTAAACCATTTACAGGCACTTTTGAATTGTCAAGAAGTCGATCGGTCAGAAAATATGAAGCTAGTTGCCCATTCCAAAGCGTCGGTACCTATGGAGAAGAACGGGCAAGAAACTCTATTGACACTCTTTTAAATATTAACTTTTTTGTTTATAGTTTGTAATAGAGCGCAATCATTTTTGGTATTACATCCGTGCCTCGGGAAGCGCGTTAAGCTGTTGGTCCCGGCTGTCATTCGTGGATCTTTGACAGTTGTTACGGGTTGTCAGAAGCCCGAAAGTCTGACAACCAGTCTTACCAAGGGGTATCGTATTACCCAGTAACTGGGTTGTGGAGATCAGATAGGCAGTCGCTCCATGTAAAATACTGGTATTCAGCTGCATCCGGTTAGACTGGAAGCCGACCCCAACATAGTTGGGAAAAGACTAGGCAGATGATGATGACTTGAGACCTAAGTCAGAGCGTACGGACTTTTAATCCTCAGTGAATACTTACACTTGTGCTCAACCCTAAACAATCTAAACTGTCATAATACACAGATTAAAACAAAACATTCGTGTTCGCGTGCATACTATTATGTAATTTATTCGATAATTTCTTAGATTTCGAGCGATAGGTTGTTACTACCAATTACTGAAGATAAATCAATTCGAGACATGTTGGTTTTCTAATGATTTAACGGATTAACATGGATATTGGCTACGGGTTAATTTATTGCCTTTCATCGTTGTGTTAATGAGATGTGTTTTTCTTCGTAGATATATTTATTTGCATGTTAGCGTCCACTTCGACTTGGACTTGGCAATGTATTGTCAAAATGGTTTCCGCTCGGTCACACAAAGGGTTCCGTACCACAAGGTACTGTTTACCTATTACGGTTTATGTGAACAGCCTGCTGACAGACGGACGGACACGGAACGGGGGTTCTGTTGGCACCCTTTGGGTACGAACCCAATTACTAAACCTTATGTGTCCGTCCATAAAAAAAACAGTGGCACTCCGGGAGTGCCGACAGAAGTGAAAACAAAACACAAATAGAATACTTTGCCATCAGTTACTGATATATATCGGATATACATTAAAACCAGAGAGCTGTGGTGGCCAAGTGGTAACGGCCACGACTTACGAGTTGTAGGTCGTAGGTTCGAACCCAGACAGGCGCTTTACTTTGTGTAAATTATTTCATCACCACTGCTCTCAAAACGGTGAAGGAAAACATCATGAGTAAACTGGCATGTCCTAGAACCAAAAATTCGAAGACATGTTACATCTGCCAACCCGCACTGGGCCCGCGTGGTGGATTACGGCCCACTCCCTCTCACAGAGAGGAGGCCTGTGTCCCAGCAGTGGGAACATTATAGGCTGATTATGATGACATTAATCTCTCAATATCATCACATCTGGACGTGATTGCACTTCAGGAAGATTTACATCGTCTGGAGGCTTATTGTCGAGGGAGTAAGCTTGATCTTAACCCTGCTAAATGTTCGGTTCTAACTTATTCTCAAAGGCTCTCAATTATACCTTCATCGTATATCTAAGGGGATAAAGTACTACCTAGAACAAATTGCATCCGAGATCTGGGAGTATATCACGATTTTAAGCTTACCTTTGAATTTCATGTCGATGCCATAGTCGCTAAGGCATCTAAAGCACTAGGCTTCATAATGCGGCTATCCAAGTGCTTCACTCAAGCCAAAACTTTAAAAATTCTTTACTGTACCTTTGTTAGAAGCCACTTGGAATACGCGTCTGAAATCTGGAATCCATGTTATCACAAGTACATTAATCGTATAGAGAGCATCCAGAAAAGGTTCATCAAGTATTTGTGTTTGTGTTATCATCAGAAAGTGCCCTACCGGTCTGAGGATTACCTCAACCTCTGTAAGAAGTATCATATATTACCCCTAATTAATCGGCGAGCAATCTCTGACTGTATTTAATTATTAAAAATTTTCAATAATTCTATTAACAACTCCGATATTCTATCCAAATTTTATTTTAACGTTCCTGGAAGGTCGAAGCGATGGAACGCACCGTTGCGTGTTCCATTTACCTCTACGAATTACAGGCAAAATTCATTTATAGTGCGTGCAAGTAGTAACTTTAATGACATATGTAAACAGCATGATTTTGATCCTTTCATAACGGGTGTATCCTCGGCCAGAAAGTGCCTGAGCCTTAGCTTTTTTATTAATTAAGATTTTGTATGTTCAGGTTTTTATTCTTGTAGTGAATATGAAATGTAAATTTAGTTTAAGCTTGATTGTCATACTTTTTTTTTCTTTTTTTGGTAGCTGTGTTGTGTTGTGTTGTATTGTGTTGTTCACACTCTTTCTTTCTTTCCAATCTGTTTTTAGAAGTGATGACTTGTAATTGGATGTCAGTGTCACACGCTATTTTTTATTCTGTTGGTTTTAGCTGTAAGTCATCCATAGTAAATAAATAAATTAAAACCGAGTACATCCCGAGGACACCGGGATAGATCCGAAGCGGGTACTTTTTTAATCGCCTTATAATTAAAACACGCGCGGTGTCGCTTACGGTAACAGTGGCGCGAGTTCAATGGTTTTCTCCCATCTCAAAAAATGTCAAACACGCCTAAACAAGTTTTCACTTCAAAAATTGCCATGTTATGGGGGCTGTCTGTGAATAAGTCAATAATAACAGTCGCACAAGTCGATCGATCAGGTTAAGCTACGCTTGCCGCAGTTGGTCTGTGGATGGGTGATCATCTTTACATACCGAGACCCCTCCGTGCCTCGGAAAGCATGATAAGCCGTTGGTCCCGGCTGTCATTCGTAGATCTTTGACAGTCGTTACGGGTAGTCAGAAGCCCGAAAGTCTGACAACCAGTCTTACCAAGGGGTATCGTATTACCCAGTAACTGGGTTGTGGAGGTCAGATAGGCAGTCGCTCCATGTAAAGTACTGGTATTCGGCTGCATCCGGTTAGACTGGAAGTCGACCCCAACATAGTTGGGAAAAGGCTAGACAGATGATGATGAAGGGAGCTGTCGGAGTGTTTGCACAGGATGCGTCGGATCATCATAATTATGATCAGTCGTGAAGGTTTTTTTGATAGAATGGAATAGAATTTGTTTATTTGCTTTAAAACATTAATATATAGCTTGTTCTAACTATGTTTAACAAATAAACATGATAAAACCTACATAGCCTGTGCTTGTCGGGGCCGTTACCAGTGGGCCACCACAGCTCACCTCTCAGTCCAAAAAATGTAAAACCAAAAAACCCACCAAAAAGGGATGCAAACATACAGGCTCCACCTATAAGAGTCATCATCATCATCTGCCTAGCCTTTTCCCAACTATGTTGGGGTCGGCTTCCAGTCTAACCAGATGCAGCTGAATACCAGTATTTTACATGGAGCGACTGCCTATCTGACCTCCACAACTCAGTTACTTGGTAATACGATACTTCTTGGTAAGACTGGTTGTCTGACTTTCGGGCTTCTGACTACCCGTAACGACTGTCAAAGATCTACGAATGACAGCCGGGACCAACGGCTTATCATGCTTTCCGAGGCACGGAGGGGTCTCGGTATGTAAAGATGATCACCCATCCACAGACCAACTGCGGCAAGCGTAGCTTAACCTGATCGATCGGCCTGTGCGGCTCTTATTATTTAGCCACGAGCCCCTCTTTTAAAAAGCATCTTATAAAACTTTTTAACAAAAAAAAAACCAATTTCCAACAAAACACTACAAAGCGAAAAATAACTTTAATTTCGGAAGTCGGTGTCTTTGGATCTGTACCTCATTTAGTTTTTGCCACCGACTTCCGAAATTAAAGGTATTTTTCGCTTTGTAGTGTTTTTTTGGAAGTCGGTTTTTTTTTTGTTAAAAAGTTTTTATTTCTCGCTTTTAAGTGGGTCTGTTTATAATGTGTCTAAGTTACAATAGTCTAATGTCAACTTGCCCAACGCCTTTTACAAAATATTGCTTTTCCCGATGCAGGGACGTTAATTGTTGACTCTTGATTTGTGACTTCTCCTAGTATTCCACCATCAGCTCCATTTCACCATTTGCATTATGACGAGCATAAATTGCTTAGCAACCATATTAAAGTAATCGAATCGCAACCCGTGAAATACTTATTATTAAGTAGTTCCGTTGGCCATCTGTGGTCTTCTTCATCAGTTCCACTTCACCAAATGGTGGTTTCCGAGAGCAAATGTATGAGTAACTGTAAAAAATACCCAAATCGCTATAGGTGTCCCTATAATATTTGAGGAGTTCCCTCAATTCCTCGTGGATCCCAGCATCAGAACTCGATTTTGATAAAAATGGGACCAATCTGGAAGTATATCCTTTTAAATAAAAAAAGAATTTTCCAAATCGGTTTATAAATGACTGGCGTACTGAGGTAACAAACATAAAAAAAAAATACAACCGAATTGAGAACCTCCTCCTTTTTTTGAAGTCGGTTAATTAGCCTATAACCGTATAGTGCTAAAAACGAAAATATCACTGACTACAACACCATTTATTATTTTAACTGTTCCTAACTCGAATTTATAGGGAAAGTGCTCCGCAGCAGTAAATATTTCGAGAAATCGACAGGATATGGAAGATTGTTCAAATTCTACACAGATGCAGTAAACAGATGTAGGTTGTGTTTGAACTGAGTTGATCGCATCGTAATTGAGATCGAATTAAATTGCCTCCCGTTCATGTTGTAGACCTAGTGAGGTTATGGTGGATGTCATAAAATACCACGAAGTTAACATAAACACGATAATATAGGAAAAACAAAATACCAGTGCCAGTAAACTGTAGCCATGAAATGAGCATTATTATGATTCTAGACTAAAATTTTTCGTAGCTTATTAAAAAAAATAAAGTTTTTTCCCAGAGAAATTCAATGCAACGCGGTCAAAATGTATGGAAGAACAAATGTTTTTTTTATAACTGACCATAAATTTCTACGCTAGGGTTTAGAATTATGCTGAATTCATGGTTCAAATATTTGTGCAATGGTTAATTAAATTTACGAGTATCTGTATAAAATCACGCCGATCTGCCCAAAGGGTGAGGCAAAGTATGGTATTAATAAACTGAAGTTCTATTGAAGTGGTTACTAACGAAGAGATGGTACACTTTGAAGATAAAATACAAAATTTAATCATTTATTCAAACTAAGCCGTTTAGCTAACCAGTCCTAAACGAACTCACTCAAACTCAAATCATTTATTTCAATTAAACCTTGTACAGGCACTTTTGAATTGTCAAAATTAAATAGTCTGTCAGTTAGTCAGAAAGTTGAAGCTGGTTGCCCATTCCAAAGCGTGGATCTGCATGGTGATAGATGTTGATAGCCAGTAGTACTTAATAGGGGCTACTCTTACAGGTATTGTTGACCGATTGAGACTCAGATAGACTGTGAACGTTCTTAAAATTACGAGAATTGCCCCTCTGTTATCTTTTAAGCTACTACTAAAGTTAAGCAAAATTGTCAAACTATCCAAGTTTCTCTGTTTCCCGTCCCTATCCGGAATTATCACCACCAGTTTTATCTAGAGTATTCAACTTGCCATTATCGTTAATAATCTGCCTATTTATAGACTGAACAAAAACTGACTCGTGATCCATATATGCTTCAATGAGTTTGCCAACACTAGATAGACTGTTAGATATATTGAATCCAGTAATTCGGTTAAATAGCCAGAAAAGTAGGATTTTCCCACAAATTCTAATCCTTGACAGTGACCTTGACTTTGACAATCCGCTTCGTCAGCATGAGAGCGATGACTGGTCACCCACACACACAAGGCGAGACCCATACAAGCGTGCTCCCGACGTGCACATGCACGCCTCAGTGCACGGCCATACGATGCAACGATTGCACGCTCTAAAAGATTTATAGATAAATGTAGTTCCCGGTGAAAATAGATAAATGCCAGTGCACATTTACACAGTGCACATTTCAATAGACGCAACCGCATCAGCCGGACATCGGTCCACATTGAGGGGACGCCCGCGGTTTTCCAACAAGATGCAGTGCCGCGGTATTGTCCTTTTGTGTTTTTGTGTGCTCTCGGCTTCGGCTGACACCTTTGGAGCCAGCCTGAGGCTGTTGGGCAAGGTGTACGACAACTGTGAGAAGTCCCAGGAGATAGTTAAGTGTTTGAAGATCCAGGCGACGAAGTTAGCGGATAGGGCGGCGCGCATGGACACGCTGCCCATCCTCGATGGAATCGCGTTAGTGAAGCGGGCTGAAGCCGGTAGAGCGTCCCCGAACGCTCTCCCCGAAGATGAAGACCTCGAATCACTACCATCGGACAAAATCGACAAATACTTGCAGCTTGCAACTACAAAGTTGATGCAGACACATCGAGTCTTCATATCTCCTATGGATGTCGGCGAAGATGTTGGACGGTCACTAAACGAAGCTAGGGGTAAACTTAAGAAAATGATGGGCCCTATAATTGCCGGTGTTGCAATCAAAGGTGGGTTTCTGATGATGGCGTTCCACGCGATAGCGCTGATTGCTGGAAAGGCTCTACTTATCGGTAAGATAGCTCTGCTCTTGTCGGCGATCATCGGATTGAAGAAGTTGGTATCTGGTGGGGAGTCTCATGAGAAGACTACGTATGAGATTGTGAAGCATCCTCAGGTGTCCCAGAGTCATACGTACTCGTCAGCTCACTACGGCAGCGACTTCGACACCACAGGACCTGGAGGTCACTACAGGAGAAGCGTGGAAGACGAAGCCGCTGCACAGGACAGGGCCTACAAAGCCTATGCCAAGAAGCAGTAGGTTTTAGAAAATACAACAGGCTTACGACTCCATATTTTACAAAATTCACAACGACACGGCATTTTTTATTTGCACTATATTAGCCCAAACATCGTTTTGGACCTTTTGCAAAGGAATAATGTATAACCAAAAAATTATTATTTATTATGCTTATTCAAACGACACTAGGTAGTTAATTTAATTAGTAATTTATTCGCTAGTTTAGTCCCATGTTTATTATTATTTATTCAATGCATAATACTGATGATATAAAAGATATAACTTATTATGTAAATAAGATTGCGTATGCGATTTTTGCATGTGTGTATGTATGTTCAGTACATTAGTTAGATAGGGTTGTTTAATCGGACGCACCAAATAATAATGCTAATAAGTATATAATTATACAAATAATAAATTATAATCATGAATTAATCATAATTAAAATAAGACTTTTTAGGCTAGTCGACGGGTACTGTGCATTTCTGTTCTACGTTTGTCCAATTTTGTAAAAATAGCGGATAAGTTTAAGGAATAAGTTATTTATATTATTTTATTTATACGGTGCTGTTTAGAATAAGTAGTTAATTTATATAATTATTTATTGACTATTCTTTATATAATAACATCTTGATGTCGATCATCGGCAAGGTGGTTACGCGAGTACCTTTTATTTATTTATTTATAAAACAGAAATAATAATTGCGTACTGTATTAACCCTGTTATTATTAGATTAATAATAAATTTAATTATAAGTTTGTAATGATGATGAAAAATATTCTTAAAAGAAACCAACGAATGACGACTTAAAGAAAATTATAGAAACTAAAAGTTTGTTTTATTTTTAGATTGATTGGGGACGACAGGTTAAATAAATTCATTTTGAAATTTGGTACGGCTTTATGTTATTTCACCCTGACAATGATGAAATTTAAAATATCTCATACCTCGAATAATCCACATAGTTTCTCTCATACCAAAAGAGCGAAGACATCTTAAGCTATAACCATACAAAGAAATTCTTACAGCGTAGCAACAGGCACAAAAACGAACTACCAAGCTAATTAAATGAATTTACCGAGGAAATGATTTCTTTACAACGGAATAAAGACAATAAAGACATCGTTGCGTGATATGGAACTATCAAATGCTGAAGAAAACTCTCCGGGCGCTGGAAACGACGAAATATGTCTAGACGAGAACTGCCACACTGCTCAATAAACTCAACAAAGAAATGAGTTAGTATTATTTAATGAAATCAATGAAGTAACCGATCAAGGACTTGATGATTTAATTATTATACAATACAAGCTACTCGCCCCTCTTTGGCTCGGGTGTGATCTACTGATGTGGCGACAAAAACATCGAGATTTCTGACCAAAAACATTGAGTCCATGGATTTAGTACCTAAGGTACTATAATTATAGTAGCTATGTCCAGGTAAAAAAATAATGTATACACGTAAGTCTTCCGGAATATCTAAATGATTATGAACACCGTATCTAAATCCGTTGTGTAGTTAAGGAAAAGTAAGTGCACAAACAGACGAAAAGTAACTTTGATATTATTTTATGGTACCTATTAAAGATATAGATACAGAAGAAAGAACAGATAATGAAAAGCATTAAAAAGTCAACGAACAAGTCGTTTATCCAAAATTACCCACAATTGTCGTGTCATGTAATTACAGGTGGTACGATCAATATAGCAATTTATTATTTTCTACTGTCGCGGTCGACTGGCCGCTGTCATTTGCATGAACATTGTCGCTAACTACAGATCGTTCGTTTTCATAAATACTGACCACAACAACGTTGTAATTGGTATTTCCATTTCCAACTGGATCGGATTTTCCTTGCATTTCATTAGAAGAACTATGTTTATTGATTTGCATAACATTTTGGTTGGACGCACCTACTACTAATAAATAAAAAAATAGATTAAAAAATTGAAAATTTATAATCTTTAATAAAAATTTAAGATTATAAATCTTGAATTTTTTTATCTATTTTAAGACGATAAAACTGAGGGAAGTAAAAAAGGCAAAGATGAAGGAAGCCAGGAAGAAGAATGTATATCGTACTTATATAGACGTCTAAAGTTTTTTATTAATTGATGATGTTAAAAACAAGGTATGTGGGAACGACGTCTGGTCATCACAGGACTTATGAAAAAAAAATGGAATGATGGTTATAAAAGCACAATATTTACGTAATTTTCGTCATATCGACCCATCTAAATGAGGTTTGAGAAACTCTTATATTCACAGTAATTATTTTGGTGTCCCTCTTTGTATTATTAGCAATTTGAAATCCTTCATTCTTTTGTTCGTTGTTTTGTTCTTTTGTGTTTTTTGTTTGTAAGACAGACTTCGTAGCAAGTAGAAGTGATATAATAAAATTTATTAGAATTACTAAAAATTATTATTCAGGTATTCACGAAAAGAAAATGCCGTTAATTTTATTGTAATTGCCTTCTGCCATGCAACTGTGATTTATTACTTTTAATTCAACAAATGTTATAATAATAGTAACTCATATTTTGTTAAATATTAGTCATGTTGGTTTAAGATAAAGCTAAGTACACAGTTTAGTCAAACGACACACCATGCAAGATATAAAGTCATCTGAATAAGCAAACTACATGTTATTAAAATGACGATACTAGTGATTAAAGTGACGAGCTGACATTTTGTTATCATCATAAATGAAGTAAAGAGTACCTAAGCACTATTTGAGAAAATAAATGGGACCAATTAGTAATGCCTGTCACTGGTTAAGACAAATGTTCTAGATTTGGCACTGGGACAGAATTTCAACCACGAATGCTTCAGTAAAGTGTGTGATGAATATTATTAATTAAGTTTTGAGTAGATAGACTGAAATTTATCTGGAACTGATTGGAATTCATCAACCGAAATACGTCCACTGCTGGACATAGGCCTTCCCCAAGCACCTGCACTTCGAAAGGTTCTGTGCTTCTCGCATCCAACGGGATCCATTGGAATTACTAAAACTGTACTATAAATCAATAATATTTATTAAACTGTATCACAATACTGAACTAATATCAGAATCAATGATATGGTCACAAAAAGGCTTACAAACTAAATCTATGATAAGAAGTCCCAGAGACGTTGTATCTATGGCTTACTTCCTCTCACATGCAGAGAGGCCTGTTTCCCAACAGTGGAAATATCATAGGCTAGTTATGGTAAAGGTATAGGTCTAAGCAAACGATCCAAAAACCTGAAGAAAAATAGCATGACTATTCGTCAAAACTTTGGCTGCAGAAAAAGCTCGAAATCTGTATAAAAGTCTAGTGCTTCTTGTGATCTAGAGCTAACTAGCTCATTAACAGCTTCACAATTAACGATGTCAGTAGTAAAAACTGTGTGTTAGTGTAACGGAAGCAGCTGATAATCAATTATATTCAATCCTAGAGACAGTTGGAGCAAGACTGGACCGCTATATAACAGTCTGCTCATATAGATGTGGAGATATAGTGTGTTCGTGTGTTGTATTGGAAAAATTGCATATGGTTACCATCTTGCTACATTACAGTATAGTATTACCCAGTAACTGAGTTGTGGAGGTTAGGTAGGCAGTGGCTCTATGTAAAATACTGGTACTCAGCTGCATCTAATCAGGCTGGAAGCCGACCACAACATATTCGGGAAAAGGCCAGGCAGATGATGACCATTTTGCTATATTATGGAACCAATTTTTTTATAGCTTTAGTGAATCATGGTCTTGGAACTGAAGTGCAATTAAAATTACCTCTTCTGAGCATTCTCACGTCTTTTCTCGGCTGACAACGGAAGAAAAAGTAGAAATACTGTGACAATCACTAAATTTGGAAAAATAATCTTGCAATGGTTGAAGGAAAAAGCAAAAAATTATAGTGTAAAATTCAGATGACATAATAATGTGAACTTCCAAATTACGTTCTAGCAAAACATGTATCTAATGTCTAGCAAAACATGTATCTAATGTTTTATTTTTTTAACATATGTTCCACTGCTGGGCAAAGATGGCCCTCATAGTTTTCCAATTTTCTTTGTGTTTTGTCTTCTCGAGCCAATCGATCAAGAATGAGTCCAAATCGTCACGCTAGCGTTTCTTAGGCCTACCTCGGTGACGATGCCCGTCTTCAAGCATCCACTATGTGACTATCCTGGACCATCCTGGTCCGCACAGTCCCATTTCAGTATCTAATGTTAATAGCCGAAAAATATGAATGTTAAAAGACTGTTCTCGAAGTTATAAAATCCAAAAGAGCTAGGAAGCGACGACAAATTTTTTCAACCCTACAATCCAAGCAAATACAACAGCAAAACCTAGTCCAACGCCAGATATAACCAAAGAATTCTATCAAAGAAAACCGAGAAAGCTTTGAATGTACACGCAAAATGCATCGCACGCGATTCGAACGCATGGCTCACCCGGCATTCAGATAAAAAACTAAGAAAGCAGCACAAGTAGAGGTGGTTTATAAATTAGTGTGCTCATCAGATTTATATTATTGTAGGCTTGATTGTTTGGAGGTAATGTATTGTAATTGTTCTTACGCTAATGTCTCGGTGCCCCATTTCAGTCTGAGGCTTAATATGGAAACCACAGTGTTACTGCTTGGCTCTTGTTATGCTGTTCCAAAATACCAAAAACATAACAGTATTCATCGGGGCCTATCAGCTTGGGGAATACAGAAATACAGAGGTGTTTAGTTCGCCCACCTTTTGCCGAATAGGTACGTTTCAATTATCAATCCTATCAATTGGGAGTGAGCCTTTGCCATTGCAAGATACTCAGCCTATAATGTTACCACTGCTGGGACACAAGCTTCCTCTCTGTGAGAGGGACTGGGCCGTAAACCATCATGCGGGCCCAGTGCGGGTTGGTAGATGTCACATGTCTTTGCTAAGTCAGACTCCGGGACGAATAATAGTATATAATATTTTCTTTAACCTTAAAATTGATTACGGATTGCCAATTTGCTTTTCATTAGTAAGCTCGGATGTATAAAACTTTGCTAAAAACCAATTTTTATTCAAATCAATTTGACGGTCTGTTGATCCGTAACAACATAATCAATAAGGAACACAGACAACATATGCATTAAACATATTATAAAGTGAGGATGTACTTTACAGCAAGTAACGCGTTTAATTTAACATTACACGTACTACCAGCCAATCATATTATACAATTTTTACATCGCATCAATCACTATCATTATCAACCTACCACTAACCATTTGATCCACAGACTTCCTTACAAGAAAATATCGTGCTACCACACAATTTATATCTTTTAATACTCTAACAATTATAGTAACGGATGCAGCTAGAACATATCGTCCACGTTTATTTCTATTTGGGTCCGAATCGGAAACTCTTCCTACCTGTGCGGCCATTTTCTTAACATTCAGAGCGTGTAATCGTGTAGAGGATGTTTCTAAAGATAGGTGTGGACCGGAGACGGCAGAACACTTATTTTCTTTAACCTAATTAGTTGTAACTACTGTTAATGAGGAAGGTATTAATGTGCTATGTTCTTTGGTTACTTGCTTGAGTTTTGTATTGATTTCTTAGCTACTGCAATAGCCAATGGCTGATTAATCAATTGACTTATTGGTTATCAGAAGTCGTTAGTCAGCACAAAATACTCAAATAACAGCCACAATTTTATAAAACCTCCCTGTATACCACTTTTGTATTTTTGATCTCAACACCCAAAATACAAAGTGTCAGGAGAGGTTACGGAAGGAAAGAGTCAGGACTGGTTACGGGGGAGCAAACGACGCGACCCTACGTAGTTGTCCGTGTGAAAATTAAGTAGTAATTATTAAAAGACTGATTGAATATTTTTTTATACATTTTTATTTCGGAGTTCCAAATATATATTACTAGGTATTTAAGTAACGAAATTTATAAATTAAGTGTCTTAAAAGATGATACAGTGGTTGTATAAATATGTGCTCTAATCCAACAAAATGGTTGAATATTTCAATTTTATCAGCAACTGAAAAACTTTCAATTCAAATACCTAATAGAAGTGTGACGTAAATACAGCTAATAATGCTACAAGCACCAATAGAAAAAGTGATGACTAGAAGTAAATAAATTAAGTGCTGCCTTTTAATACAAGTAAATGCAAACTACTAAGCAACAGAAAAATTATGGTAACTTAAATTACAAAAAATCTCCCTACTTATATATAAAGTATCACCAAAAGAGTTAAGTAAACAGGGTCGAAATAGTTGAAGGTTAGTAAGAAACCGATGGATGTTTTCGAATGAAATTTAATTTAATAAATTATAACATTATTTAAAGTTATAACATTTTTTTTTTCGAAAACATCCATCGGTTTCCTACTAAACTTCAACTATATCCGACGACCCTAGTTACTATCTTCTTTGGTGACCGTACAATGCAGGCTAATTGAATAATAACTATAGTATCGATGTTTTGGGATCCAATATTGGTAATGAGGCCCAAATCACTACAAGATTAAACCAACTACCTAATGCAATTAATTATAGCTACATGTCATTGCAGTTAAAACCCTCTAACCGGTATTAATAGGCGTCCAAGCAAAATTCCTATTCCTTGCGCTGACATCTTCTCTTTCATTGACAGGATCATTCTTAGTAACGAATAGTCTTTCTAGTCTACTTCTTAGTTCATCAGGAGTGATGGGAGACGCTGTCGAGGGTTCAGCTGACTTCTCTCTGTAGTAGTAGTCTGGGTGGGGTTGACGACGATAGTAACCTGTAAGAAAATGGAAGATTGTTTTTTTTTTTAAGTAGAATAAAGGCAAGTCAGACGTTTGAGATTTTGTTTAAGGTATTATTTCCATATTCATGATTGTTTGATAATAATTAGTAGCAGGTACAAAGGAAAGGGAATGCCGACCCCAAGTAACATGAGACGGAAGATGCTGGTGAAAGAAAGTAAGAAAGTAGAAGAAAGAAAAATTGTTAATTCTGCACAAATAATGGTGAGGATGATAAAATGGGAAATGAGTACACAGATAAATCGGCTACTAAACCAATATTGCATTATATAAATATTGCATTATTGAAAATAAATGAGTTTTAAAACTACCCACGACTTGAAGAAACTGTTACATAAATATTAAGCAGAAGGACTGGCTGATCAATGTCAAGAAAATAAAAATAAACCTACTAAAGATATACCTAATTCTACTACATGAAACTAATAGGAACTACATTAATTTAATCCATTAAAAAAGTAATAATACATAAATTAGAGAAGTCTACATAAATAGAAGATAGTAAATCTACGGAATATAAACATAATATTTTCATCGCCTTTGCCAAGCACTAACAGAACTGCTCACCCTACTAAAGCAACAACACAAAATACTTACACAATCCAATCGGAGGCATTGTCAACTTAAATTCTAAGTCACTAAGGTCCAGAATAATTAAATCCAAAGATATCATTAGAAGGCTTTTTGACAGTGCACCGGCAAGAGGTGAGCGTACCTATTGGAAACGGACACGTTGTAAATGTCTCCGAGAGTTCAAACTAGATGTCGCTAACTTTACTATTCCTACTTATATATATTTAAAAAAGTTTTGCATGTATTTGCTTTGTTTCTATATATTTAACCTCTAGAACTAACTTTAATGTTAAATATTTTAGCTCCAGTCAATGTGCAAAACGAAACAATGCAGACTGATTTGTGGGGTTGAAAATAAACGTTTGGGTTGTGCGAGATTAATTTTCTTAGTTGAGTACTGTAAAATTCCCTTAAGCAGTGCTGATACGACAATATCGTTACAAAGATTTTGTGCATGTTATTTTCTTGGGGTCTGTTAGTGTTAAAAAATGAAGCTAAAATGTTACTCTTTTTTAATCTCAGAATAATATCAAAATAAATATTACCAACCTGAAGTAGTGTGATGATCATGTTCGTGAAAATGTCCTGGGTTCTCATAAGCATAAGACGAGAAGGAAGGTCCTCCAAAACCTCCAAATGACCCTGATCCACTTCCTCCAAATCCACTGCCGAATACTGTTATAGCTAGGAGTGCTAACTTTGCTAGGAGGAACGCCTTCTTACTGGCAATCAATAGTAGACCCAGTAATAAAGGCAGTAAAGTTGTAAGTTGGAATTTGAAGCCGAGAAGGAATGGGACAAGCAGATTTCTTGCTAGGAGACGACCTGCAATAGAAGAAAATGGTGAGATTATTATTGTTATAAATGAAAAATAGACCACTGATGTTATAATTTTTGCCAAATACGCCAATACAAAAACGTTTACATTTAATGCATAATTATTTTAAGCACAAACTAAACATATGTGTCCCAGACAAAAATACTATTCCATGGAGACAAGATGAAATAATACAAAAATCTGAACGATCGATTAATTTACAGAAGTTAGCAGTTCTGCCGATAGACAGCGCTGTATCAAGTTCAGTGTCAACTCAACCTTGAAGGCATTGAGTTTGCTTGTTTCAAGGTAAATGGATAGATGGCGCTATATACTTACAAAATTATCACATCTTATCCAAATGCCAAAATATTAAGGTAGGTAATTGAATGAAGATTTGTGCTACATTATACATTGAATTATAGATAATGCAAATATGTTTAGTTTTCCCAGTTTATTAAAGGTATGGAAAGTCAATCTGCCTAGCTTTTCCCAACTATTTTGGGGTCGAGTTCCTGTTTAACTAGATGCAGATGAATATTAGTATTAATTTACATGGAGCGATGTCATAAGTATGTACATACACACAATATTAAAAATAAAAAGTAAGTTTATTTGTAAATCAAACTAAAATAAAAAGGAATGACATAACGCACCTGTGGATACCTCAGCAGGCTGTTGGTATGAAGACCTATCCTTAACCCTCGGATCCATAACAAACTCAAGTACTCCATTGGCCAATGTTGGGGCAATCCTCATGACCAACCCAGGATAGAATTTACTGAGGTCCCAATGAAGAGATCTTTTTGAAATCAAGTTACCTGCATCTTCGAGAATTGAACTGTAAATTAGAATAATGTTGAGATAGATAGTGTTAATATAAGTGCCATTCATTTACTTTACTTTAAAAGACGAAATGACACTATGATTTTAATTATTTTCTTGCTCCTTATTCGAATTTATTTGGAGTCGGCGCAGTATTTCTTCTATGAAAGACATAAAAAATTCAAATAAAGAACAAACAAGGTAAGTGTCTACTCGTAGATAGAATTTGAATAAACTTTTTTAAGTCTAGTGTATTAAATACTGTACAAGGCATAGCAAATGCTTATTAGAAAAAGAGACAGTATTGATTGTAATAGAATCCCTTTCGTTTTCACATTTAAAATTCTGAGTAGATTTCTAGTGTTGCACGAATTAACTGAATTTTATGATTGCATTCTAAGATATACTAATGAATGTAACCAAGTAATTAAAAATAGGTATACCGAAAATCCATAGGATCTTTATCAAGGAAAGCGCCGATATCCCTCGGAGTTTTTTCATCTCTCACGAATGAAACACCAGTAGCTAAACTGAATGCATCAGCCTCGTCATACTTATTCAATTTATTCAACAGCTCTTTCCCAAAACACACTCCAACTTCAGTACTTCTTCTCACACTAATACATTCATTCAGCTGACTATCATCAACATGATTGGCTTTGATTTCTTCACCTTCTTGCAGATCTATCTCTATAGGTATCACTTCAACAACTAGCATAAGTAACAGGACACATCTCAAATTTTTCATTGGGCACATTTTGAATTTGGGACTATGATTATCACCACATGCTACAGTTTCCACTGGCACAACTATCCTTGTTGCTACAATTGTAACTTTAAAAACAATATCAAGTCCCAGTTGGTTATATAGACTTTCCATGTTCTGTTCCGGTGAACTTTGCCATTGTTTTGGTTGTTACGCCAACTTCTCACACAGACAATAGGTGAAAATTCGCCGAGGATAATTTGCGAACTATCTTTGTGAACAATCTCTAATTCTGTTACGGCAATTGCATAATAAGTGTAATTTTTGGCGGTATCTGGTGAAATTACGTATGTTTCGTACGGTGGGTTGCGTATAAAGATCAATGGAAATACGACTTTGTTGTTCGTATTGGGTGTAACGATTGCATCATCTTACACAAGGTTTCATCAATGAAATGGAAGTAGCGATTATTTAAGTTTTTGTAAGAGGTCTGATAGTAGTCTACTAACCTAGACATTGAATCTAATTGACAGCACGATTGGCGTAGTGTTTAGTGATATTTTGAACTAAAGTTTGCTTTAGTTTTTCTTGAATAATTATTTTAATAACATATGCTCTGAATCAGCAAATTGATGGCTTGATGAAATTACAATTGGTGATTCATACCATACCATAATCAGCCTATAATCTTCCCACTGCTGGGTCACAGGCCTCCTCTCGGTGAGAGGGATAATTATTCATAATAATCAAAATTACTTACCCATTACAATATTGTAAGTAATCTTATTTACCATTTTAACCCTATAGATATCTTAATATCTGTCTACTCCGTAATGCATATACAGTACAGTTACAACGGTTAAGATCACTCCTGTCAAATAAAACGTAAACACAAACTTTTACTTTTCAAATGACATTACACATAAACCGCCAATACTTAGCGAAACACATGAAGCCTTTGACCCCTCATTGTCTCACAGACTCCCACTCATTTCAAACATCTTAGATACCATCCATATTTACAGGATTTACATTCTAGTCACACCAATGATAAAGACCATATTTCTCTGCAAAAACGAAGGTCATTATGTCAGTTTAAAAATTAAGGTGGTCAAAGAGTGAAAGTAATATTTTTCTTGTATGTCCGTCTCTTGGAGTAAAAGTTTCTGATGTAATGTTTCCAAGTTTTGAATGGACAGTAAGGATAGATTTCACGACTTTTTATAATTTTATTAGCAATTATTATGACTGTTCACTATGGTATGAATTTTATTTAACGTTAATGACGTTTTAAAAAAATATTGCGGTTTCGTTTTTTTTTGTTGTGAAAAAATATTGTTTTAGTTATTTTTTTATTTTACTTTGAAAGTTCAAACATTTTTTGAGGATTATATGACAAATATTAGTTTAAAATTCTACATTATCTGCGCAAGATTTGATAACATCAAATCGTTTAGTTTTATTAACAGCTTTGTAGTTTTTGTTTTGACTTGTGCACCTGTTCTGGCATTACCTTTTATGCCATCTCTTTACGTCATACTGATCCTGTGTATCATTAATTATTTTTTTAATTAATACTGTTGAGAAATATACTAAAATATATGTATAATAGGTCGTAGGTAGATAAGTAATCCTAGTCTGATAAGCTTTAACTAAGACCTAAGATCGCTATCATCAATGGTTTCATGGGGGTTCTAAAGAATCACAACAAATCGGTCAGGTGTTTTAGGGTTGCGCATTTTTTGGTGTCTGTGACCTCATTCATGACCTATGAGAGTTCCGTACATTAGTCATCGACAAGTTG
This sequence comes from Oligia latruncula, assembly GCA_948474745.1. Lineage (NCBI taxonomy): Eukaryota > Metazoa > Arthropoda > Insecta > Lepidoptera > Noctuidae > Oligia > Oligia latruncula. The sequence continues at coordinate 1,488,531 of OX419705.1, forward strand.
CTTTCGCTGCTGTCGCCCGAGGCCCATCGGCTTTCTGTATCTCATGTATTTTATGTAACCTCCCCCTCTTTATTCTTCCACATTTTATTTACTTATATAGCCTTGCACTTGTTACCTACTCTTTCACTCATTACTTACTTTATGCCTATCGAAATAAGAATCAAAATCGCTTAGTGTCAGTCGTTCGATATTCATATTAACTTTGCCAGAGTAAACCACGACTAGAGTTCACACACCTTCACGAACATGCTCTTTTCAAGTACAATCATACAGTCTTATGCCAATACAGCAAAGTTCAAAATCGTGTATCAAATAATACAGAAAACAGGTATTTGCCTTGTCCATCAAACAAAGTTAAATTTGCCGCTATCAAATTCGTAATTCAAATACAAGCACCCGTAACGTCGTCACAATAACGTTCAAAATAGTTCGATTGGAGGTTTTGAGATGAAAAATTAGATTTGTAGTTTGCTTTGAAGGAAAAGCGTTGGATGTAAACCGGACACAGGAACGCGTGTGAAGTGAAATTTCTTTTTTTCTCTCTCTTTTCGAAAAAGGATGTCGTAGGTGCGTCTGACACGAATATCTTTTGATGACGTACTTAATGCGTATAATAAAGAAATGCGGTTCTAATGTCATCCATGTGGGTTGTATTTGTCATATCCTTCGCCTTTGATTTGATAACGGATTACGGGGTCAAGAATTTGGTTTTTTCGGGCAACACTCTCGATTTTCTTAGTAAAAGTGATAATAATGCTATGTTTAGTGGTTCATAATGCTATGTTTATAGTTGCTGTAGCAGCTTTCTGCTTATGATTGTGTGTATTGAAACTAATTGCTTGTTTGTTTTCTAGTTTTGCGTACTGATCAGCTTCATTACCATTATACTTGACTAGATTTAGTTATTAGTCAGTCATTGCTTTATAATTATTATATATACATTCATATTATGATATCATTAGTATGAGATTGCTACTTTGCTTAGGTCACGAGGAGTTTTACTAGGAGTTTCACTCAATGCATCTTTTTGTTATCTCAAGAACAATATACATTGAAAAAAATTCCTTCGTACAGCTGCACCAGTTTTATCATCATCATCATTCAGCTGTAAACATCTTCTGCTGGACAAAGGTCTTAGCACCTGCAGAAGTTTGGTCCTGAGTTTCCCGTAACCACCGGATTAGCACAATATTCACCAGGTCATCGGTACATCTTACCATGGGGTTAGTCTGACCCGTCATTTCATGTCGATGTTTTTAGACATTTGCCACGGTTGGTCCGTGGTTTGGTGACCATCGTTACATACCCTCCGTGCATCAGAAAGCCGTTGTTCCCGGCTGTGATTCGTGGATCTTTGACAGTCGTGATGTATCGTCGGACGCCCGAAAGTTGAATCAGTCTTACCAAGGGGTATCGATTACCCAGTAACTGGGTTGTGGAGGTCAGGTATGCAGTTGTTCCATGTAAAATACAGGTGTGCTAGTCTTTTCTTCTTTTTGATATTTTACCTTTTTATACCTTTTGTTTATGCTTTTTCTACCTTTTGGGTTTACTTTTGATTGACAGATATACAGATATAATACACTTTGTTTTTACCAGCTCAGCGCATTTTATTTTCGGTAGTTAATAACAGGTATTCAGCTGCATCCGGTTAGACAGAAAGCCGACCCAACATAGTTAGGAAATTCTAGGCAGATGATGATAATGATGTCTTTAGACGGTTTTAAGCCCCATTTTGAAGCAGTCCCAAATACGAGCGTAAAGTCACACCTCAAACTTTCGCTATCCATTGCGTACACAAAAGTCTTACACAACATGGTGTAATTAAATATACAATGAGATCCGCATAGAAACTGCGATGTACTGCAAATTGGCACTAACTCGCGTTTGCCATTCATTCATACTAATGTTAGAGTAGTAGATATGTTGGTTGTTTTACGGTTGTAAGCTGACTTGTTAATTTACGGCGCACGAGTTTGTTTTAACGTCTTATTTATCGCAGTAGCAGTAAAATCTGTTTTAAATCGGTTTAAGTTTTAATTATTTATAATTGGTTTACAGACGTATGCAGTTGCAATGGTTTCCAAAGAAAATACTCATGCAGCAGACCTTAAATGAAAATCAAACACAAACAGTAGTAAGACTGTTTAAATACGCCTTTAAATTTAAATGAGTTATTTTTGTAATACACATATTTACATACATACATAAATGCCTTTTTCTCATGGGGCTAGGCAAAAACTACAGAAGGCCACCAGTTATGATCCTTACATACTACGTATGCTGGTTATACACGCACGCCAGTTGCAAGTACTAACCTTTCTGAAGAACATCTCTAGAAATAAAATTCAAAGTCCTGACTAACTGATATATCAACGCACAGCCTAAACCGCTGGTCCTAGAGACATGAAATTTGGATTTGGAGGTATCCACTAAGAAAGGGTTTTTCGAAATTCGAGGGTGAATGGGGTAAGAGTGAAATTTCACGCGAACGAAGTCGCGGGCTTAAACTAGTCACCAATAAGATCACTATGTGGCTATATATCTTTAGGCACTATATTATATCCAAAGATATTTGAACAATTTGATATTATAATTGACGTAAAACACGACACAATCACATACGAATCAGACGATTAGTGTCAATTAAATAATATAAGTTGTACAAAATTAATTATTAGCAAAGCATCGGTACATAGTAACAGTCATGCTATTAGCATACACATAAAGTATGACCTGCCGAGTGTCACATTTAGAGTCGTGAAGCTACATATCGTAAGCAAAACGAGAAAGTGTCAAGTGTTCAGGATGTGGCATTACGTGAGCACTGTTTGTTAATGGTATTGCCTCATCCGTGACGCTGGTTGATCTGGATACTTGATTTAGATGTTTTATTACACTTGTTTGTTCTTTCTTTTGTTTATCTAGTATTCAATCTTGAAACTCAAGCTTTTGCCACGGTAATAAAATTACCGTGCTTTTGGAGTCTTATCTATAAGCATTAAACAAATGCGGTTTGATGTGCTATTAGATAAAGCTATATTTTGCTTATTTCTCTTATCAATGAAGATACTTGAATAAAATGTTTTGTTTGATTGGATGTTTGTTTCATCAATGTTTTTCTATTGAGTTACTATATTTTTGATAATATCAAGGCGAAATTCTGTCAATGCTCAGATTTGTGATAACCTAGATAAAGTTATGAATACAACATTAAAGTCTGACCTTCAAAACAGATGGACATGAAATTGTATGCTGCAAAATTAGAAAGTGTCATATTATAATGTATGTACCTACCATTACGAAAAGTACTCTGTTTGCTAATGTTATTGCCTCACCAGTGACGCTGGTTGATTCGGTTAAATATACTTGTTTGTTCTTCCTATTGTATAACTATCAACTTCAATTAAAAAATAATACTGATTGTCGTCTATAACACCTCAGTTTCTCTGAGGTTTGATGTGTCATTATGTAAAGCTATTTGCATATTTGCCTGATCAGTGACGATGTTTGATGAAGAGTGTTTTTTTTATTTATTTGGATGTTTATTTCTTTACCTTTATTCTATTGAGTTGTTAACGTTTTCTTCTTCTTCTCTGGGATGATTTTAGGATTTTCTCTGTAAGGCACTTCTGTTTTACTAAATATTTTAGGGAATATTGAGGCGATTTTTTTCAATACTCAGATTTAATGATAATGATAGGAATTTAACATCGAAGTCTGACCTTCTAGACAGATGGACATGAAATCATAATAATGCTGCAAAGTGAGAAAGTGTCCTATGATAATATTCAGGATGTGGCATTACGTGGACTACTCTGTTTGCAAATGTTATTGCCTCATCCGTGACGCTACTGATTAAGATGGTTGTAGTTTTATTTCTTATTGTTTATGCACTGTAGGCACTGTTGGCGGGCTGTGTCCTCTTTTCACCTCGGTACATATTTTATGTCCTTTTTTCTGGTGCATATTGAAATTCTCTTATTGGCGGTTTATTTAAATCGTTTTTGAATGTTGTCTAATGCTTCAATATCCCTTTGAAGAATGCCAGAATGTGCTAAGTCTATTTATTGACGCTCTATGATCCAAATAAATGAATAGTCATTTTCTGTTTTTTATGTTCTGCACTTCTTCTGTGGTTTTTATTTGATAGTGATTCTTCTTTTGTCTACTCTCGCACTCTCTTATTCCTTTCCTTAAATTTAGAAAATAAGGACTTTCTTTCAATGTGGTTTCCGATGACCTAGATAGGTACAGTGAATATGATAGGAATGTAACATCACAGTCTGACCTTCAAAGCAGACGGACATGAAATCGTATACAAAGTGAGAAAGTGTCATATGATAATATTCAGGATGTATCATTATGTGAACCACTCTGTTTGCTAACGTTATTGCGAAACCAATGACGCACTTTGATTCGGAAGTATGAGGTTCAAATGGATTGTGTAAGATTTTTTTAAGGATGAGATTTTTTTTCATTTCAAGGATATATTCTATTGTGGTCAATAAATATTCAGCAGTTTAAATTGAAATGTGATTTGTCCAATGGGGAAACATTTTATTTATATGTGAAAGTCATCTTTAATCATGCGATCCCCACTATGAAAGTAAAATTTATCGTACTCTTATTATAGACACATAATATTTCTACAAGAAATTTGCATCTTTAGATAAATCAAACTGTGCACGAAGCTGAAAATTCAGTATTGGCTCCGACTGGTACGAGAACAAAAAACACATCCTTAATTCATAAATTGTGACAACAATTTAAATTGGTTTCTTAATCCCAAATCAGCATAATACACCAATAAATCATCTAACTACTGACTGTACATATCTAATCCACAGTATAAGTACTTACAGTAGATCAACGAGAGCTATTTATCAGATTATCAATCGTGCGGAGATTCGGGGGGTGAGTTGGTAAAGCTTATTTCGCGATCTCTCTAAGCGATAAGACCGCCCATTGTATCACCCTTCGTAAACTTTCTATATTTATATCTGTAATTTATATGGTGTACTAAAATAATAAAGAGTATTCTATTCTGACATATTACTGCTGTTTGATACATAAGTAAGTATAATGACAACTGTCCCGTTGGTCTCGTGGTCGCAAGCACGAGTGCTGAACGTGGGATCCTGGGTTCGATTCCTAGGTCGGTCAAAGTGTTATTGGGTTTTTCCATTAGGAATTTCTTAGTAACAGCTCGGATTTTGAACGTTGGCGGTGTGATACCATCGAGACACGGTGGTACCGTGCCTCGTAAAGCACATTAAGCCATTGCTCCTGCGCCTGATCTGTCTCCGGTCGTGTCGGATTACCGCCCTATTGGTTTATGAGAGCGCATATGTGTCTGCGCACACACTTGTGCACTTTAATATATCACTCTGAAGGCTAGTCTCCGTTGAGATTGACCGCCATGGTCAAAATACGGTCTGTATAATTAATAACTGTACAAAGATCTTTTGGTGCGTGGCGAAAATCTGAACTATTGCCGCCATCTTATTTTTCAGTACAATTTACAACTGTTTAATAACACCGCTTCCCTGTCATTCAAGCGCCAAAAGAGATCCTTGTAACATTCTAAGTACTAAGGTGTTAAAAAAGGAAGGAAATGCGAGTCTGACTCCTTCCTTTTCTGCTAGTGTTAAATATATTTAACACTCGAGCAAAAAAACACCAAAAAGGAAGACGTTTCTTGTAGGGGGACCCCCGATATTTTTTTCAAATCCGCAGTCAATACCCGCACTAAAAATCTGCTAAAGGTTTACAACCGATGGCAAGATGAACAAGGAAAAAAAGAAATGAACTGGTCCTGTCAAATGTCGAATGGGCGATGAACCACTGTAAGCAGTTACACTGTGCCGAGTCATAATCACGCAGATTGCGTGCTTCAATCATCTCATATAACTTGGTAATACGATCGCGCCCCACTTCCGACGAACGGCGCAGATCGCGTTATTCTTAAAGTAAATTGTGCGTTCAATTCAATTTACCCTGGATTTACTTCATTGAGATGTTCTGTAACGGTGATGTTATGCCTTCTGGATATGGGCGTTCCCATACCTCGTGGGCATTGGTTCTTTATTATAATTTTCAAGAAACACAATCGCGTGGCAATCTTTTTGTTGTATGATGGCGCTTGCTGGAAATAAAAACATACACAAAATGGATATCAAATTGGCTGCACATTCAATTCCGGATTTGGTTATCTCCAATGAAAATGAGGACAAAGTAATAATTAAATCGAGTCGTTTGTCGATTAATTCGTAGGTATCGTTTTGTTTTAATTTATCGTTACTAGTTTTGGACACAAAAGCTTGACTCCAAATTGAAATCTTTGGCATTTGTACTAAGTATTTTTCTCTAACATTTGAAACTAATAGATATCAGTTCTACTGGCGGTATTGAGTAACTTCAGTATTTCTATGAAGATAAAGGTTTATAGGATAGCAGCAGCTGACACTGGGGAGAATGGAAGAAAAGTCGTTTTGCGCTGAACCCAAGTAACATGAGCCAAGGGTAAAGATGATGATAATTAGTGTCAATTCTACCTATTATGTTGATGGAAATAAGCTATAGGTGATGCTGGAATGGTTACCGAAATATGGTAGAAGGAGCGTTGGCAGATCTATAGCCAACTGGGTGGACGACCTATATAAGGTTGCAGGAAAGACCCGGATGAGATTCGCACAGCCCAGAGAAGCATGCACAAAAGGGAAGATGCCTGTACTCAGAAGTATGTAATGATAATACTGAAACGATACTGCCATCTGAATTTCAACTCGATATGCATGGGAATGTTCTAATCGAGGATACGCAAACAAATTGATTAATTTAACATTGATAATATAATTTAATTTTTTTGTTCGTTGACCTTACCGAGGTTAGGAATAATAATAATAATAGAAAGATAAAAGTTAGTACCAATAAAATTATTATAAAAAATAAAGAAGACATCTATTATATTCCATGCATGTAATTTGCGTGTCACTAATCGTAATGTAATTTGTTCGACAATCGATTGAAGAGTTACGAACGCAATGAAAATGAGAGTTTTTGTGTTCTGTTGAAATTTCGCGTGACAGATGTGTTCGTTGCATGTGATGACATTTATTGTAATTAGCTTTTCTTATGTAATGAAGTTCAAGAGCTCTTCTGTCTGTGTGTACGTTGTAATCTTATTGATGACACATCGTTTACAGGTCAATAAAGAAACTTATTGTATCAGTGTCTAACAAATTCTTGTGAGAAAAAGGGGTTTGTGGCTAAGTAATAACAGCCGTACGGGTCGATCAACCAGGTTAAGCTACGCTTGCTGTGTTCAGACGAAGTCGCGGGCAGTAGCAAGTTAATCATCAAATTGTATATTTTCGTGTTTGAATACAGTTTCAAGCATGTTCCCCAATTAACTTGTCGGAAAGTCTATTTATTAAAAAAATATTAGAACTGTTACAACATTAATTAGCTTAGTTTATCAGTAGTACAGTTTTTAATTGTCATTCATCATTAAGTTACTTTTTGATGTCATTTTATGTCATGTCATACAACCCGAATCTCTTCAAAGTAAGAGTGAACAGGCTTCTTCTGGGTGAGCTCACTCCATCGTCGACTTTGTCTCTGTCAACTCTGATCTAGACTAGAGTCAAGAGCAAACCCATTTCAAATAAAAAAAAAAAAAAAATTATGTCTATGGAATTTTTGTCACAAGAATATAATCTTTTAGATAATATAGAAATACCTAAAGAAAGGATAAAGTTAATTACTTCTACCCTAACTATGAAATTTTCGGCTTTTTGCAGAAGACCAGAGAGGCAATTTTCGTAATTTTAAAAATGTTCACAGTCTGATCTGTCTCAATTTGATAAAAAAATACCTCTAATATTTTCCTACGTTTTTGACAAGTTTTTGACATCCATTGTCGCTGAGACGAGATTGCGACTAGATTTTAAATGTTTTTAATTACAGGAATTGGTGTTCTGTCCTGATGTTACACTGGTAAGATAACTGTCATAGGCACCAACGGTAACTAACCTCCTCAAGGTAAGTAATTACCAATCTGCCTCATGCAACATCGACAATTGGTTGCAAACTTTAGATTAGCTCAAACTGAGATGCTTTTAAGTATAATAAAATATTTGTCGATGTGATGGTATTTATTTCTTTCATTCTTTTTATTTAGTATTTTTAGTTAATTAAGTTGTAGTATTTTTTAGTTTTTAGTTAAGTATATGCTATAATTTCATTGTATGTTTCAAAATTTAATTTAGTTTATTTTCTGTAAATTGTTGGAAGTCAATTCCTAGAATACAAGGTTGTGTATGTCTATGTAAGCCCTGCATCTTACGACCCACTAACTCCCAATTTGTGAGTTGGTAGATCATCAATGATGTGCTGCTGTACAACCATCAAATACCTTATTAAATTGTACTATACATAAATTAAGTTTTTATTGTAGGTAATTTGAGAGCTAAATCAATTTTATTTATTAATTCATGTTTAGCAGTCTACGAATTAATAACGATGAATGAACAATGTCCTCTGATTGTGCATGCGTGCAAAACGTTTTAGATAAAATCATTGATTGAGTAAGATACGAAGACTTGATGTAGATGTATGTAATAGATTTTATGACGATCGATTGCTTATAAGTCCTGGCCATGAGTTGGAGCTGATCAGAGAAGATTGACATGAGGAAGAAGTAACCAAGCATCACTTTGGTATGGATTGAAGATAATATGACGAAAATGATAAACATAAGTATGGCAATTAAGATGGCCCACCGGATATGGCCTCGTCTCTTATGCACGAAGTTGTGGGCTCAAATCCAGGAACTACCAATGTTACTTTTTCAATTCATAATTATGTACTTTATAAGTTTATCTTTGACATCACTAACTTCGAAGAAGGAAGATATTGTGATGAAACCTGGACTTATAATTAATATAAGTCTGAAATTGCCAACCCATAGCCTTGCCTTGCTTGCCTTGAGCAAGCAAGATCAAAAGAATATAAACTCCCACTCCCAATTGTGACGACTGTCCCTAAGCAATCATCATCTGCCTAGCCTTTTCCCAACTATGTTTGGGGTCGGCTTCCAGTCTAATCGGATGCAGCTGAATACCAGTTTTTACGTGGAGCGACTGCCTATCTGACCTCCACAACCCAGTTACTGGGTAATACGATACCTGTTGGCGACTGGCTGGAACCACGTTTCGTTTTGATACCTACCTTTATTATATGCTCTATGCTTTTTCACTTATTGTCAAGACTTGTATTATTAAAACTATTAACATCGCAACCACCATCTACTCATTTATTAACGCCCTTATACAGTCCACACGTTCGTCAATAATACCCCTTGGTAAGACTGGTTGTCAGACTTTCGGGCTTCTGACTACCCATCCGTATCGACTGTCAAAGATCCACGAATATGACAGCCGGGACCAACGGCTTAACGTACTTTCCGAGTCCCTAAGCAATATCCCATAGAAAGTTATCCCAAGCTGTAACCAGCGATTGGTTATATTAAATCGATACCAGATCGAAATTATCTCAATAATTTCAATCCTCAGTGGACGAAGATGCACCTCGTAACAGTTAAGTCATGATATCAAACTGTTTTAAATTGAGCAGGTCCGGTGAAGTACAGTTGTGGAGACAATATTTATGATATTTAAATATTTTTTTATACATATACAGGATGACAGGGACATCGACGCGAAATTTGTAAGTTGATTCATTACAAGATTTTGATTCATGCGATGAAATTTTTCGAAAAAAATTAGTTATTCCATACATTTTGACCGCGTAGGTATTGTTTTCTATAAAGCGGCAGATTTTTTGTTTGATAACCGGCAAACTAACTGACATGGACATAATATAGAAAAGCTGTACTTTTGTAAATTTATAATAATTTCTGTGGTGTTTAGAACAATCAAAACATCCTAGCGTCGTTCAATTTAATTTTATTATCTATTAACTGCTGGTGAACCTTGCATGATCTGCAAAGAATCAAACGGAGACAAATAAGAAAAACTATTATCAAGTTTATTATTTCTGTGCCTCCTGTGATAAGTGATATAACTCGAGTTGTACCCTTTTTGTGATTTTCACATGAGCATTATCAAAAAAAAAAAATACGTCTTTTTTGGTCTAACTCACGTTCTTCTATCTGCTATAGTTTCGGAGATAATGTTGTGCAAAGTTCAACTAAAATAAATGTAAAGAGGTGACAGACAAGTAAAAAAAAAAAATCTTCATCTTTTGTTTTAGCACATTTTGCTAGAATCATTATTCTAATGAGTTATTAGACGTTTTAACTTGATGTATATCAGTTTACACTAAGACAATTTATTGGTGCAAGCAGCAAAAACAAGATTTTTTAAAATCTTGTTTTTGCTGTCCTGTAAAATGACGTTTTTTGACTTGTATCACTTATCACAGGAGGCACAGATTTATAATCGATTCAATATTTTATTAATCCTATCTCAACAAAATAAGTTCCCGACAGTACCCAACAACATAAATGCATCGTTGCATCCCTCTCAGCGATAGCCAGTGTACCGTGACACTAAGCGCATATAAACGCAACCATTGCTCTAGTTATACACAGTGCCCATATAGCCAACATAGTGCAAACATCAAACATGGTAAAGTACCTCCTGATATTGACCTTGGTCGCCGCAGCCACGGCCAGAACGGCGACCACGACACAGAACAAACTAGAAGCTCGAAGCTCGGATGATAATGTTCTAGGAGATCTAAAATTAGCGTATGAGACCTACAAAGATTGCAGCGGGTCCGACATTTCGCACTGCCTCAAAAGAAAATTGGCGAAGACTTTGAGCAGGTTGACGAAAACTGAGGAGTTGGACATCCTGAATGGGGTAACGATAACCAAGGACAAGGATGTGAATATTGTGGAGAAGGAGGAAGCGATCCCTAGGGGAATGGACGAGGGGTCGCTCAACAACCTTATTTTCGACAAGGTCGTTAACTTTATGAGGTCCCATACGTTGCAGGTAAGAATCAATTAAGTTTAACTTAATCTTCATTTCAGTTTGAAGTGCCTTGGAATTCTAAAATCATGTCATTATTCAATTGATTAAGATACTAAAATTTATGACGATGGCAATAATTTAAATTGATTTAAAGTGCGCTTATACTGTTAAAAAACAATGTTATAATGTAGGTAACCTGTGATTGTAAATGTTGGATAAGGAGTTTAATTGGAATGTTAGTCACGTGAAACAAGCCTAATTATAATATATTTTTTTACTAACACAGAGAAGATAAGAGTGTTTCAGGAACTCTTACAGGAAAACAGTAAAATGCATATAATGTGATTGCTCATGGCGAAATTTTAGGTTATAAAAAGTGCCACGTGGTCACTTCAAGACAGGTTTCAACATGGTTGTGGATTTTCATGAACATTGGTTTTATCGATTTTCATTTTCTAGGGAATCTGTTATTTTTCGTCAAATTAATATCAACTCGTTGACAACAAACGTGTTCATGTGGTACATTATCATATTATTATAGATCAGTAGAACCGATTTGTTCGATTTTTCTTTTCTACCCTATACTTCAAGGCCATCGGTTCTTCTTTGCACTTTAGAATTAGTTGTTTTTTGGAAAGGGTGTTTGGAAGCAGCATGGTCAGTGTTGGTGGTTTGAACATAAAAACTTTTGAAAGTAGTCACTGCTTTGCTAATGTTTATTCCAATTGCAATGATCGATCAAAGTTATGGTTGTAACAAACAATTTAGTATCCACCTCACCAAGTAATCTGCTACGTACGGTGGATAGTTATCTTATGTAGTTAGTATATCGTCCCAAGGTACATGTGCCTGACGTGGTAGCTACCATCATCTTCATATTTTTGTCCCGTGTTACTTGGGGTCGGCATAACACGTTTGTTTGTTCTATTCTCCCTTGTCAGCCATCACTCTATCATTCATTCCTAGTTCTTTCATATTATCCTTCACACAAACCATGTATCTCACCATAGTCTCTACTTTTTCTCTCTTCTCCTCTCTCTCACTCCACTTTTGTTAGTGGAACACGGAAGATTTAAGTAATGTAAAGTCAGGTCAAATGACACAAGACACGTAATACCAAAAGGCCTTCCTGGTTGATGCTCATAACAGCCATAAAAAAGCAGGTAATATACCATACAAATTCAATCAAACTTGACTTTGAATGAACGAGTTACTTCACATACTCATTGTTTGGGTGACATAACAGATAATGCGACTTCCATACAGAGGTATAATAAAGTAATTATTATTCATACGGCGGGTGCTCTTGATACACTGTAAGTAATCCATGTAGGTGTTATGAATGCAATTAGTCACCTAGTAAGTGATAGTGGTAATAGTGTTTGTTTCCGGGATTGCCTTTATAGGATTAAAGGTTTGATTGCAAGACATTAATTTCTTACCTTACTAACTCGGTGGTGGGGCTATTATTTAAAACATTAGAGGGTAAATTAATAAATGACCTTTTATCGTTTTTCTGACTTTGACAGGTTATTTTAAAGACAGTGTTCTGATCCTTTGAAAAATATCTACTGATACAGACTGCGGAAATATATATTAAATTCTAAGATTGTTACACGATCAATATAAACTGGAATTAAATAACTTGACTTGGAATTGACGATGACTTTACAAACTGATCTTTTTGGAGGAGGTAATTGTACTTAACTCAAAAATGCTTGTGCCTTTAAAATAACTTCCACGATGTTGATAACCTAATTAATATACTTGATAGATTTGTTTGTTAACGTAATATACTTATGCACAGTTTTGAATGTAGCTGTTATCATATCTAAAAACTGGATGACCTGAATCGTAGGGGCCAAAAGGTTGAGGTTCACCGTCCTCCTGACTTACTATTGTATAAAACTAGGTTGAAATTCATTTGTTGTTATGTTTGATGACTTTCCTTTTGACCAATATCGTAGCAATCATTAGGAGGTCATTCAGAAACCCCTCAAACTTCGAGTGCATGTGACATAGTTCGCAATACAATAGCACATTCGCAAAATTATTCAGAGGACACTATAGGCTTAGAAGATTGCACAATGCTTTATCAAATACCTACAGATAAAGCAGCACCATTTGAAATGCATTCTCACGAGTATTTAGTGAATGCCCTCTGATCGCTTCAAGCTGTCAATGATATAGTCACTGAACCACTTAACCCATGCCTGTGATTAACAAGCCGACACTAATATTAACCAACTCTGAAAAGTAGAAAAGAAGCTACCGGTCATTACGCACGTATGCACCTATCATTAAACAAACCTCTGATTGGGTATAACTTAGTAGTTACTTGGTTGATTCTCGTTTGTTGCACTTAACGGGTTAAGTTAACTAACAATTACTCTTCGATAGATTTCTAACCTTCGTTATCAACCGATCTATTTGTCTGACTCTCTGTCTGGGCTGCAATTTTATGAAATTTACGTAGTAGCCATATTACAATTAACAATCACTTGGCTCTTCGTAAAAAATAAGGGCAATATCTACATCAAAAATTTTAAAAAAATGTAAAGAGAATGGAATTCGTGCTGAAGATTTAGGGTCAAAACCACATTCAAATGGAAAACATTTTAAAATAAAAGCTAATAAATATGTTAAGCTGTTATTAATTAAAAAATTAATAATATTTCATTAATAATATTTTAAATAGAAAAGATTTGATTTTGTACGTTTGCTTGTTACGCTTTCACGCTAAAACGGCTGAACGAATTTAAAAGAAATTTGTCATGATCATAATCTGGGATACTTTTTATCCCATTTTTTTCACGGGATCGAGACTTCTGTGGCTGAAACCGCGTTGCGCAGCTAGTCAATCATAATTATATCATAACAAGCGTAAGGGAATTTTGTGATCATTTTAGAGTGCACTGGCAAAATTTATTGTCCAAAGTCATATCCGCTGCAGCAGTGTATATGACTTTGGAGCTTAGCATTGGACATTGGACACTATTCTTTCTCCAAATATTTCTAATACCTTTTTAACTCTAGCGCATGTTACATCTGCAATCAAACCCTCTCGTTTAGCAAAACGCTTACCACGAGGTATAACGCACCTTATAATTTTTTTTTCTGAAATGTCACCACATCAATTTATCAATCTATGAGGTATAATATATCTGATCTATCTATCTATGTTTCAGGGTGCAACATAAATTCCTATTTTAACCTGCTTTTTGACCAACTCAAACGAACCTCTATATTTTTAGTTATTTTTGCCATCAAAACAGATTAATTTGTCATTCCCTTATAAAAACTGAAGCTGTTGTAAGATAAATCACTCCGTACCGGAGTTGGTTCCGGCTGCATCTAGATCCGGCTACTCCTGTAAAAGCGTGACGGCTCAATCTTACAGTTAATGTGTAAAAACAGCATACCACCCACCAACGCGGCGTGACAACTTTCCCGATGCATCTCATAATTGCATTTAATTAGTCCATCTTCACTTTTTGCTGGCTACACTCTATTAAACTCGGCAGTTTCTTCTAATTGGTCCGTGCGTGATAATTGATATGCGTAGAGAAAATCTAATGTGTGCTAAATGGGGGGTTTGCACGGCAGTGCGTGTCGTTTCTAGTAATGTCGTAGGTGCGTGATTGGTTCTTGGTTGAATAGGTTCAGTCTATCAAGCGTTTGTTGACCGTTCATTGTAGTTAGCAGTTAGACACTCTGCAGCTAGTGCGGTGCACTGCTGAACATAGAATTAATTGAATTGGTGCATAGGGATCTAAAATTTTGGGGCTAACGCGTGGCTTGAAATTAATATGATGTAAGATTTTACGGATGATTGTAACGAGGTTCAGCTACATCAGATCGACAGTCCACCTAAATAATAACCAGTAAAAATATTTGCACTTTAATATTTCACGATTGCTTATGCCAAAGGTGTAATGGCTTGGCCAATTACTATTTCCGGATTTTGTTCAGTCAAGGGGGGTCAAAGTTCATCAACGATTCATCGTTGCATTTCCTGAAAAGCTTGTTCCTTCATTGTTTGTCTCTGCTGCGGCTTTCCGTTCCTGGTAGGTCATATGTCAGTCCTGATTATATGTTTGATTGTAGAAGCTAGTTTTAGTCTCGAAAAATGCGCATGCTGCAGCAATGGTTATGCGTTCGTCAACCCACGAGTTGTATCGTTAAACATAACTTTCTTCTTGAACGAGATAAATTGAGTAGATTATTTCAGCTTAGAGTGAAGTTTGTTTTGAGGAACTCTCATATCATAATAATAACATAGGTCGTAAAAAAGTAAATTTTCACTGCTGAATACAATTCTCCCTTTTTTGACCAATTCTAGGTTGATTTCAAAGGTACATAGTTGCACGGTTGTCTTTTATATCATTTACCAGTTCTTCGTCACCATCCTAGAAATAGAATATTTTAGAATTAATTTATTTCTGACATTTTTCTTCACACCTAAACTAATATTTTTTAAATTTTTTATTAGAATGAATTAATGTTTGAAATGAATTCATTTTGATTTGGTCTATTAACTGTGAATTTATAGTATTTAATTAAATAAAGGAAATGGTACTTTACGATTTCGATATACTTAATTGAATTGGAATGTATTTTTTTACTAGTAATGTAATTGTAAAGCTCTTATTATATTATTATTATATTATATTATTAATAAAGCTCTTATTATATTATTATTATTCTAGAAAATTTATATCCCAAATGTTTCTGAACTTACGTCTACTACTGTTTCAATTTGCTACTTTGATGGTACCAATAAGATAGCCTAATGCATGCTAAGCTGGCCCGAACATTTCTCTAATGAATATTTTTCATTTGTTTCATATTCCATAATTTAAAATCTTCCGCACTTTCTTATCGCGTGTTCTATTGTAGGAAGTTATTGAATATTTTCTACAATTATACGTTTGAACTGAGTAACAAATTGTTATTACCTGCGTTCGTTCGGTTCAAGGAATCAATTCACTTTTTTGTTGCAATTAGTAACTATAATTATGTATTTATGGTAGCTATAGTTGCAATTAGTTACTGTAATGATGTATGTAGGTAGGTAGTAAGCATAACATGCAACACGGAATAAATACTGAGATGCATTAATTTAAATGCAACCGCTTTTGAACGTTGACTGCTGAAAAACTATACTTCTCTTATCAAGTTCGTTGTTGACAATTTTCTATTTTGATAAGTACCTGGTAATTGTTGACAAGCCTACACTCTCCTCCCATTCCTATTAACAATCCAATTTGTTGTTCTCATTTTAAAAGCCAAATAACAGCCAATTGGAATTAGACCGTGCACCTAGCTTCTAATGTTTCATAAGTGCCCATGTAGGTTTATGTGAAATGAAATATTTTGAATTGAATGTCAGGTTTAATGCTTACTGGTCTTTGGAGCTGTACCAATTATTTGAAGTGAAAGGATTATAGGGCAATATAATCTTCCCAAATAGATTTATGGTTGTTTCACGTCCTCTTGACGCATGCGTATACGTCAAAAATGGCGCTAACTGTCGTCAAACCAAAAGAAGCGTTGTTTCAAATTAAAATTACAAAATTATGGCCTTGACCAACCGAAGTCAAAATAAATACTTCGTATCTTATGGTATCACTTACCTTATACAAAGTAAAAGTATTTTAATAACAACCTAATCAGCCTATAACTGGGACACCGGCCTCCTCTCGGTGAGAGGGAGTGGGCCGTAATCCACCACGCGGGCCCAGTGCGGGTTGGTGGATGTCACATGTTTTCGAACAAACCAACGGTTTGAAACAAGTGACCCTAAACATCTGAACGTTACAAAAATTATTAATATTTTGAGTCAGAAACGAAACACACCAGTCATTCTCGCATTTCTCGAATGCGATATGCTATGACTTACTTACTTAATTGGCTTTAAATTATTATTTGAATTGCTTGCGTTGTTTTATAACATTCCTCATAATGAATATCAAGTTTTCCGATATATACCATTTCATGTCTGAATCACTTCTTAACAGAACCTTTTCTCTAAATTCCAGGTCAAATTCCCCACCGAAGATGGCTCAGAATTATCAGAGGACCAGGGACGCAGCAAACGAAAGAAGTTGGCGCCTCTTCTCGCAATCCCCCTGCTTATCGGAGGCATGATGGTACCGTTGGCCTTCGGAGCGTTGGCACTACTGGCTGGAAAGGCACTTATTGTGTCTAAGTTGGCACTGGTACTGGCTGGTATCATTGGGTTGAAGAAACTCTTGTCTCCGAGCGGGGGTGGACATGAGGCTCATGAAGTGGTGGTCTCGGCAGGACATGGTGGCTCTGGGTGGAGCAGGTGAGGATGTTTCTGAAAATTATTAGATGTAGATTATTTAGCCCGCTCAGGCATAACTTATATACCATTATGAAGTGCAAACTCTCACGTAGGATCATGTTTGCACTGATATCATTTTAAGTTTCTAATGTTTAATTATTCTGGAGTGAAGTGTAGGTTTCCGTACAATGGAGGCCTATAGTCACTTTGAATAAGCAAAGGGTTTGATCACCGACAACTTAATTACTTCTTATTGAACAGATTATTTTAAATAGTTGCCTTGACCAGTTCAGTAGGAAATTAAGACATTAACTTGCTCATTGACGTCCCACATAGTAACGGGTAGCACAAACGTATATAGAGATGCACCAATTTTCAGTTACAATTAGTTCCTCTTTTGTTTTTAATAAAGCATTTTTTTTAATGAATGACCCGGCTCGGTTTTTTTTGCATGTATTTCAAAAAGATTAATAATTGTATTTGAACTTAAAAATGTTTTTTCATGAAATAGTTTGTTGCAGAAATTTTGACATTTATTCTTTCTAATTTGCCAGCGTTGCGCAAAGTGACCACCTCGAGAGAAATGCCGGGGGCAACCCAGGGTTAGGAAATTTTTATTATTTTGGATAGCATTTTAAATATAAATTATAATAATATTAGAATATATTTTTAATTATAATTATAAATAAAAATAATTCTATCTGGTTAGCACATGGGCTAAATAAATATTAATATTATGTTTATTTGGGAATTAAATTGCATGCATTATAAGTAGATCATAATTCGCGTATTTTTAGAGCCTACATTTTTCATTGTAAATTTCAGGGTATTCTTTACTTGCTTACAATAAATAAGCCTCAGTTTCGATAGGGAATTTATGCAACTTTTGCATGTTAGCATTGTTGGTACCTTTATAAATATTTTCATGTTTTCTTTTGTCTTGATTCCAGGTCGCTCGAGAAATCTCAAGACTTAGCGTACAACGCTTACGCCCAATAGCCAGCGAACCCACCGTTAATTAACATTAATTAATACGCGAATCTAAGGACCAATCGGTTTCATATAAATATATAAATAGACAACATATAATTAAATTATTTACAATTATAGAGTACATAGTTATGCAACATTTGAGGGAGAATGCCTGTCGCAAGTTTTATTCTAAAATCTAAATATAAAATAATATTTATTTATTATTTATTCGCTCTAAATAATCATTAAAAATAATAAAATATTTATTGAATTCCATAAATAAAGTCAGAAAAACACTACTGTTGGATGAACGTTCGAAATTCGAATTCCTATAATGTGTGTGTCATATTTTTTTTATCTATTTTTTGTTTTTATTTATTTATTGTTTTCGGTAAAACATTATTGCTTCAAGGTTTAACAGGTTGAAAATGAATATTTTAGAGTGTAATATAATTTATTTTACTTCAAGGGTCAGTAAACTGTAGTAGCTGTTTTAATATGGGATATCATAGAAGGTCTTGGTTATAATAATTTTTTTATAGAAAAGCGGAAAATGAGTGAGAGAACATTATTTTCTCTTAGCATTAAACGTTTTATTAAAGTACCTCAAATACTCTTTAAAGACTAAATATAAATGACATAATTTACAGTCCTATTTACAACGGTTTTTATTAGTTATAACCAAAAATATTTTAATATATTTATATGTTTTATACTTATTTATTACAAGACTTTGGAGTGTGCTTTAATTAATTTATGTATCGATCAGCAGAATAGCGATATTAATATTTTTAACTTCTTTTTATATATTTTTCAACGTAGGTATATATGTATTATGTGTATTGAATGAGCATATTTTTGTACGAATATATATTTATTTATTTATATGCTGTGAAACATTTTATATAATACAAAGACTGAAATTATCTATGTATAATAATTATAATAAAAAGAATATAGTATCCACATGTACATATGTAAATAAATTATTGCATTTATTTAATATTTTTTCTGCATTATATTTATAAATTGAAAGTATTATGGATTGCCAAATATTATTATTTTACAAATATATTTATTAATCTACTTAGGTTACAGATCTCATATTTATTTTGATATTTTCCTATTAAAAGGTGCTCATTTTATTTAAATGCAATGTAAATATTGAGGCGTTATTTATTTATTTTCATTGATTTAATATTACGTTCCAGTCAGTTCATTAATTTATTAAAGTAACTTAATAATTTATTGTCAAATGTTATTAATTAAACTGTTGGTACTCAATATTATTTGTTTTATTGCTATTTTTTTTAGTATATTATTTATTATCTATATATATAAAATGGTAAACTGACTGACTGACTGATTGTTGATATATCAACACACAGCCCAAACCGCTGGTCCTAGAAACATGAAATTTGGAGGGTGTGTTCTTTGTGAAGAGTAGGTATCCACTAAGAAAGGGTTTTTCGAAATTCCACCCCTAAGAGGGTGAAATTTCACGCGAACGAAGTCGCGGGCATAAGCTAGTTGTTGATAAAATGTATTTTTTACAGCTGTGGCAATGTTATACTTACATTTAGCATTCCCTTTCATAGTTTTGCTTAACTTCTGCAATACCAGGGGCGCTATTGCAGCGGGTCTAGTCTCTAAGTTCTTCGACGAAGATACGGGCCCCTCCGAAAGTAGAATCATAATGGACAGTTAACTGTTATCGTATCAAATCCCATTGGTGAAGGAGTTTTCAGTTATTTTTTTTTGTCTGTGCTAAAATACCAATCAATCCAATCCAAATCCAATCCCAATCTCTTTGATTATACCTACGTAGTGCATCGAAAAAAAGAAAAACACGGACTGTATTCGCCATATTATGATTCATAATGTTATCCATTTATGATTCTGCTAAAGTGGCCTTTTTAGGCCCCCTGGTCTGCACATTCGATTCGGCAGTTTTTGTTATACAACCGCTTTGCCGCATGCCGGTCACTTGATCTGCTCGGCCCAGGGGTACAAGGGCGGCACAGTCACCTATAACTAGGCACTACAGACACCATAATAGAGATGCGTAGAACAAAATGCAGATGAACCACCCCCAGTAAAGTTTGCTCAGGGCTGGAGAATGATGAACACTTACGATACGACGAAGTAGTACAAAATATACAAGCTGTCAGGGACATTGACAGGCAACCTGTTACCATGAATTTGTAGCGGTATCTACAACGCCACATGAGAACAAAGCATCATACTGACGTCACGCAAAATCATTGGGCAGTTGCCCGCCAGACACAACACCCGTCTGGTCGGAAGATCCTCCCTTTTCTATGGAGGTTGAGTGAACTTTACACCCTGTTCCTCATACCTCTATAATTTCAGTACATGATTCTGTTCCCCCTGCGTTGAAAATTTTCATCGGCCCCCTGCATAGTACCCTGTAGAGTAACACTAACCTAGTTCACATCGAACTCTGAACCTGCCAAAACGATATTCACTTTCGCCGCATGTAAATATCGCACAGTTAATGCAATACTGTTCGATGGGACACAAAGAACACAATGGCATATCATGCATAATGCAGACAGGAGCGGCTGCCAAACTTTATATGAAGTATGGTCAAGGAAATTGTGTCAATACGTGTTAGTTTTTGCGGACGAAATATGCGAATAATTTACGAAGGACGTCCTCAAAGCTCTCCTAAAACAAACAGATTTTATAAATAATACAAGTCAGCTGACCATTCTTGGGCTACCTTTACGAGTCTAATCATCGTCTGGATTACCATAAGCGGGCAAATATTTTCGAAGGACGACTTCTGCAATCAAATGTTATTGGAACTATTAAAGAGAGCATAAAACAAACCCAGCCAAGTGACATTTACCTTCAAGTATATCGGTAACGTAACACTTGCAATTTCCTAGGATATTTTTTCAAACTCAAACCATTTTTTAAAACTAAACCATTTACTTTTGAATTGTCAAGGAGTCGGTCAGTTAGTCAGAAAGTTAAAACTAGTTTCTCGTTTCAATAAGTATGTAGATCTCTATGGAGAAGAACGGGCAAACCACTCCATCTCTTCTTCTTCGTCGTTCCCTCAATGCTGAGGATAGCGACCACATACGTCGCATCTCCAAGTCATGCGGTCTTCTGCAGTTTGGACCGCTCGGTACATGCTGCCTTCAACAGCCTTCTTGATTGCGTCTGACCATCTTGCCAGTGCTCTACCTTGAGAAAACCCCAATATTACTAGAACTAGAATCTAGATATTACAAAATCTTGGGTGTCAGTTTCATGGTGGGCCCCAGCTTTGCTGAAAAATCTGAATGGGATGTGACTATGCCAGCTTTCATAGGAAATATTCAAACCCCACTTTCAGTAGCAGCCCGGACACCGAGCTGCGGGCTGCTGTAAAAGCAGCAGCTATTACAAGGGACAACATTATAATAGTCGAAAAAGTGGTTGTATATCTCTGCTTACCTTCGGAATGCAGGTTATACAGGCGTTATATTCTTAGATTTTGTTATACTTCAGATGGTGGGGTTAACGATTCAAACAATTTCACAGAATGAGAGGTTTTCTTTTTGAGTATTAAAAAAAAAATAGTTTCCAAGAACCCTGTAAATGGCGTTGTACTGACTACGTTACTAGGTGACAAAGCCAAAACGCTTGGAAAAAATCATTACGTCACGTCACATACGCTCGTTGACTGACACTTTCGTTTGCTTTCATTTTACGATCTCAAAATTACATCCAAGTGAAATAATAAAAAAATATGTGAAGTTCCGTTCCTTGCAGTAACTTACCAAGGTCAGCGCCATCTATCCAGCGAATAGGGAAGAGTTAAAAAAAAAAAAGAAAAATCCCTCATTGATACGGTTACTCATTGACAACCACAGACAAAGAGGCTGTATGTAAGCAGGAAGTTGTGCGGATGTAGTGAAATTGATACAATATTTCCGCCCGCAATAAAGTTTCACTTTCGATACAAGATTATCGAACTTTGTATCGACAATGCGGACTATAATCATTTGAAATGTATCTTCGAGTTGGTTTATTGACTCGCTGGAATTTTCTAGTACTTTCTTGGCGACAATGCCCTGTTTTAGGCACATACACAAGCTCACCAGTCGTCAAATTTATGTAACAAAGGATTGACGACTGTTTTCCAAAATTTTAACAATACATAAGTACTCCACTTCCTCTCACAGAGAGGGCTGGGGTCCCAGCAGTGGGAAAGTTAAAGGCTTATTATACTACGAAATGACAGGGAACTGGCGCATAACACCTGAGATTTCGAATCGTTTCCAGTAGTAGGCAAAGGCTATCGTTCAGATTTGCTCAGCTGGAGGTGACGACTCCTGTTTCAAACTCTGAACGAGTTTTCCATCCTTCCGCCTTCTCTTGCAGCTAGCTTTTTCTTTGAGGAGATCAATGAGAATGTTGTGAGAGAAATTTAAAAAATGTTTACCTTAAAATCAAAATAAAAAAAATGGCAAAGCAATTTCTGTCTTAATATCTCGTAATAATTTTACCAAACAAGTGAGTGATAGACAACGAATCAAGTAGGTAAAAAACAAAACTTAAATCACCATGATTTATACCAGAAATTATAGGCCCAAACAAACACTTTCTGATACCCACCAAACAATGAACCTACTTAGAACAAACACATAATCACGTGCAATAAATAATACGTACTTACATACAATCTTGAGTCATCTCCGAGCCCTCAGGGCATTGACCTTTTAGAGAAAGTTGACGGACATAGATCATTCGAAGTAATTATGTCCATTGCTTCTCTATGGGATGGGATGCAACTGGATGACTGGATGGAATTCCAATTAAAGGAATTTCTCGATAAATGCTGATTGAGCATTTTTATTTTAAAGATGGCGCTGTCGGAAATAGGAGAGAGCAGGGTTTCTTTATTCAGATTCCATTTAAATAGTTAAGAATAAGAATAATTTATTTGCAGAAAAAATACTGTGTTATCTGTTGTAAAAGTTGGTGGTTAAATGTACAGTTTATCTTGCCTGTTTAGGTCATACAAATTAGTTCTAGGTAATTATGCTAGGTAATGTGTATATTTATTATATAAGTGTCGAATTCGTAGGAATATCGGGATAAAAACTATTATATGTCCTTTCCTAGGACTCAAACTATATATATGCTAAATTTCATCTAAATCCGCTCAGCGGTTTAAGCGTGAAGAGGTAACAGACAGACAGACACACTTTCGCATTTATAATATTACTAGCTTCCGCCCGCGGCTTCGCCCGCGAGGTATGTTAATAAAAACTATTCTATGTCCTTCCCCGGGATGCAATCTATCTCCCTGCCAAATTTTATCGAAATCCGTTCAGTGGTTTAGGCGTGAAAAGGTAACATACAGACAGACAGACGGAGTTACTTTCGAATTTATAATTTTAGTATGGATTAGTATGGAAGTATATTTTCAACATTACATTTTCCTTTCTTCCCATCCCATAGAACAATATAAAAATAGAAAACAAGTAAAACTGATTTTCCAACGTTACTTGCAGCATATAAGTGAAGATTTGCCAGCGAGAGCGTATTATGACCGCTGACTGTAGTGTTAAATCAATTAGTTGAAATAACGCCTCTTGGACAGTTTCTCGTCATAAGTTTCATTGCCGGGTGACAGTGCCATAATCATTATGACATTCTCTTGTAAGATGGTTAAGAAAGCTGTGGTTGTTGTGTGGTCATCGACCCACAGTTGTGGTATAAGACCGGGAGTATCTGTAAAAATCTCAAACTTAGTTGAAGTGAGCCAGTAGTGTCAAACTACTACAACCTGTCAAATTTCTTTAATAGATTTTCAACTTTATCGCTAAATTGTAAGGTTCAAAGTTAAATGTGAAAATTTGACAGTTTCGGGTAAATTGATGTGCTGGCGTCTCTACATTAAGCCCACATCAAGCTCATTTCACCGAAGTTTTCATGGTGAAATCTTTACAAATCTTTTGAATATTTAAACCTCAAAATCACATGTATGACCTACTAGAATACTAAGGGCTGATTTTTCCATCATCTGATAACTTTATTCTAGGAATAATTTTGAAATTTGGACAGTTATTTCATACAAAAACCGTAAAACGTCAATTTTATTCCTCGAATAAAAAGTTATCTATCGATTGAAAAATCAGCCCTTTTTTTTTTTTTTTTGCGGATGAGAAATCATCAATTGACCCCTCCCGCTCTGGGTGCAGCGGAAGGGAGTGTCAGACTCTTACTGACTAAAACCCACCCGTGTTCGTTCCTTAGCCCTTTATGTTCCGGGCCAGCGGTAACCCTTTCGGACAATCCCGCTGACCCGGCAGGCTTCGGCCCTATGGGGCCCCTCCTCGATGCTGACATCTCTTTGAGGCGCGCGTGGAACACGTACGCGCCGTCCGGCACGGGCCTGGTCCTGATCGGACGGTGAGCTACCCATTACTCTCCGCCCGCAGGCCCGCGCCTACGGTGGCCGGGAGTCGTCACGTGGCCGAAAAATCGCGCGGCGCGCGCATCGCGGGGCGCGGGAAAAAATCAGCCCTTACATATTTATATTCTGCAGCCAATTAGTATTGCTCTGTTTTTTGAGTTAACGGCCATGGTGCGATGAAATCACGGAGATGAAATACAGGCATAGAACAATTTTGTGAACTTTGACTTTGAGGTTATTCATAGTAAAATTTGAAAAATCGAAGAAAATGATATCTACCAGAATCATTACTTACCGCATTTTTTACATTCGATAATATTAATTTCGCTAAGCTGTGAAAACGTTTTCTTTAGCCTTTTGCAAATCCGTCTATATAATGACGGAGTTACGAGTATGCCCAAACATAGACATAATTCGCTAAGCTGTGAAAACGTTTTCTTTAGCCTTTAAATTTTGCAAATCCGTCTATTTAAGACGGAGTTATGCCCAAACATAGACATAAAAAAAAAACCTCCTTTTTAGAAGGCGGTAAAAAAACACACAAAGGGTTAGGGGAAAACATGCTCCGGAAGACGTAGCGTTAGAAGGCCTCCCACAAGGTGGACCGACGACCTTGTGAAGGCCGCAGGAACCCGTTGGATGCGAGAAGCACAGAACCAGTCAAAGTGGAAGTGCTTGGGGGAGGCCTATGTCCAGCAGTGGACGTCTTTCGGCTGAAATGATGATGATGATGATGATGCTCTCATCCGCGCCATCGCTCAGCATAATGCATAACTAAACTATATTTTCGATAGGAATTTCTCAGCAGCTGCCCATATTCTGGATTAGTACCCAGTTGATGGCAAAAGACTCGCTCCCGTGGACATGGGACCTAAATATGAAATAATAACTGGCGAAATGTGGGTATACATTAGGTTAGGTTACACAAAGTAAAGTGCTTGTCTGGGTCTAAACCTACGACCTACAACTTGTAAGTCGCGGTCATTATTATAGGGCCTGCACTGCACAAGTTATAAGTAAGTACCTACACCTACGGAGGTTACAAAGCGTGAATGTTATATTTTGTGTAACCTTCCTCCTGACTCATTAATTTTCCTTCTTCAGTGGTTTTCCAGTTAGAGTGTAGCCATATGGGCGCTATGGAGCGAGGACTAGAGCAACAACAATTTCTTTCCAGAAAAGATTTTCATCCGAGCTACAATTTTGGATAAAGAGCGTTAAGTACATACATAAAAAAAATAAAAGGAACGACATCTTCTAGCTCTGAAAGGTTGCGTCGTAGGGCCATACTTCTCAGAACATAAATGGTTTTTATGGTCAAGGTTGACCCGATATTGCAATAAAATTGATAGATTTACGAAAAAAAAAAAAAAACGAAAATTGTCCCAAATATTTTTTTAAACAATTTTTTTTTACATTTCTTTGCTTCTCATAGTGCCCCTAAGCGTATACTCCAACTCCAACAAATCTACCCCTAGGACGAGCCACTGGCCGGTTTTTCTGTTTATAGTAGGTTATTTGTCAATAAAAACACCCAAAGCTTTCCTCTAACCAATTTCTTATTTACGCCGCGCGCCCTGTTCAAACCGTAAAATCAAGATATTACGGCATTGACCGCAACAATTTTATTATGGCCAATTTTATTTGTCTGGTGACTTTTTTGTTCTTTTACGTCGATTTTGTTTCTTTTTTAAGCTTGTTCATTGAAGGCGCAAGTTTAAGTTCAATGTTAAACGATGTTGACAGCAGCTGTCAATGTCATTGTGTATTAAAGTTCTCAGCTGCATTATGGTCACTTGTTTTGTAATCACGTCTATCAAAGTGCAGAGGATTGTTTATGCAACTGTACTAAAGCTTCCTGAATAGGTATACGTAGAGGATAAAACAGGAATAAAGAGCTAAGTTATTCTCATGGTTGCAGGAATGGAATTCGGAATAATAATAATCAAAGCATAACAAATCAGATCATTTATTTGTTTAACACAGGTTTATTAGACGTTACAGAAGATTAGCTTTAGTGCACTATATCTACAAAATGTATCCTGATGAGTTATGCAAAAGCATAGGATGTTAGACTAACTAATTACATTATTTTACTTAATTCGTAGACTAAAAACATTGTTTTCCCAGTTCAGAGATTTAGGCTGACTAACTTCTTGGTGATACTTGATCATGAGATCTAAAGACAAAGCCAAAAAGGTTGCTAATGCGTTGCGAAAAGAAAAAAAAAATTAACTCTATTAAACAAGTACTTGTATAATACAGGTCAGTGTTATATCCTTACAGGAAGAAGGTGAGCTCTACTACCAACACACAATATGTATAAAACATCACATTTGTGCCTGTAATTACATCAGCATCCGATACCCTTACATGAACACAAATACAAGGACAAAGAAAGCATCAAAAACTAATGCACATAAACAGTTACATTATTATTATTTCAAAACCAAAAACAATAAACTCATCTGAATACCGCACCGGCACGTCATAGCATTAAAAACTTACATAATAACAAAAAAAAACTGACTTCACCAAATATCTAACATTGCTATTGACCTACAAAACGTATTACTCAACAGACAAAAAAGGAAATGGTTGAGCAATGTCAAAAGAAATAAAACCGTAATGGAGAATTGAGAAAAGAAAAAAACTTCGGCTAAAGAACGTTGCATCATGAAATGTAATTCGGATTCGCTTTTTTTTTCGGAAAAGAAAGCGATGGTTGACCGGTTGCACCAGATGTAGTGTCTGCCACAGAATAAATAAATGCAGAAGGGAAATTGTATCGATTTTATTTAGCTAGGTAGGCATTATTAGAGTTTACGTACAAATCCCGAAAGTCTGACAACCAGTCTTACCAAGGGGTATCGTATTACTCAGTAACAGGGTTGTGGAGGTCAGATAGGCGGTCACTCCATGTAAAATACTGGTATTCAGCTGCATGCGGTTAGACTGGAAGCCGACCAGAATATAATTGGGAAAAGTCAAGGCAGATGATGATGTTGGGGTTGGCAATAACCGCAGCACAGGTCGATCGATCAGGTTAAGCTACCCTTGCCGCGGTTGGTCCGTGGATGGATGACCACTTTTAAGCTGTTGGTCCCGGCTGTCATTATTGGGTCTTTGGCAGTCGTTACGGATCGGAATCACACCAAGGGCTTACGTATTGCCCAGATACTGGATTGTGAAAGTCAGATACGCAGTCACTCCATGTAAAATACTGGTATTTAGCTGTATTCGGTTAGACTGGAAGCGACCCCAACGTAGTTGGGAAAAGGCTAGGCAGATGATGATGCCTAATTACCAATTACTACTACCATTAACCAGCATATTATTAGCGTAAAATTTTATGATGATACGAGCAAATGAATAATCATGACATAAGGTAGTGCAACTTAGTTTTAGCTGGGCTGTTATCAAAGCAAGTAGTCTATATTTTTGAACAATTTAAATTATTACTATACCAATGATCTTGCTTGTTATTCCAAACTAGCAGCGCCCCGCGGTTTCTCCCGCATACGTGTCGATCCCGTGGGACTACGGGATAAAAACTATACTATGTCCTTTCCCGGGACTCAAACTGTCTCTATACCAAATTTCATCTAAATCGGTTCAGCGGTTTAAGCGTGAAGAGGTAACAGACAGACAGACACACTTTCGCATTTATAATATTGGTATGGATTGTACGATGTAAAACTACTGCACTTCTTTTTTGTTTGAATATGTTTATAAGTTCACACGACTCATTTCTCGGGAACCGCTGGGCCGATTTGGGAAATCCTTTCACTTTTGGAAAACTTGTCCTCTAATTGGCCGTTGATTGATCTGTTTTTGTTTTCGTTGATTTCTTTTGTTTTTATTTCACGGCAATCAGTGATAATTGCCATGTTACTTTTCTGTCGCTGACTTAGCAATCATTCGGCTCTAGTAGGTTTATAATCAGCCTGTAATACTCCCACTGCTGGGACACAGGCCTCCTCATTATGCGAGCGACTGGACCATAATCCACCACGCGGGCCCAGTGCGGGTTGGTGGATGTCACATGCCTTCGAATTACTGATTCTAGGACGCCGGTTTCGTCACGATGTTCTCCTGTACCGTTTTGAGAGCAGTGGTGATGAAATTAAATACACAAAGTAAAGTGCCTGTCTGGCTTCGAACTCACGACCTACAACTCGTAAGTCAGGGCCGATAACACTGAGCTACCAGTTCACCACTGTCCCGAAGATTACTGCCTCATAACTGATTTTGGGATATGCTAAGTAATAAAGTCATCCCGTCATCTGGCGGACGTCATTACCTTGTTGGCGGTTAGCTTTGCGTTCAAATGATGCGTATACACTAAATATTGCATCAGTTTGCCGGAACCGCTTTTCAAGCATAGTCTTTAAATGTAAGTGGCGAAATATGGGTTCCAAATTTTTGCTTGAGTCTTCAGGGAAAGGCTTGATTTTATGTCAAAACTAGCATCAACCCACTGTTTCGTGGGAATATCGGGATAAAATGTTTCCTATGTGTTAATCCTGGTTATCCTGGTTATAAACTATCTCTGTGCCAAATTTCATCCAAATCCGTTCAGTAATTTTTGCGTGCTTGAGTAACAAACATCCAAACATTTTCACAAACTTTCACATTTATAATATTAGTAGGCACTAGGATGATAGTTAATAAATATACCTCCAAAGAAAAACATCATGGTCAAAATCACGTTATGTCAAAGGCGAAAGTTTGTGAGTGTTTATATGTTTGTTACTTCTTCACGCTCAAACGGCTGGACCAATTTTGATAAAATTTTGCATGGATGTAGCTGACACCCTTGATTAACATATAGGCTACTTTATCCCGATATTCCCACGGGATCGAAACTTATGCGAGTGAAACCGCGGGGCGCAGCTAGTGTTATATAAAAACACCATGACGAAAAATAAAATGAATTGATCCAAAAGGAGAAATATATTATGATTACTGCTAATTTGTGGTTTTCCTAGATAGATGACGGGTTGCCCTTATTTAAGTAATAAGAGCAAATCCCAAAATCAGTTACGAGGGAGTAACCTACTGGACAGTGGCTCAGTGGCATCGGCCTCCACTTACGACTTGTAGATCGTGAGTTTGAATCCAGGCAGGCTTGAAAATAAATAAATAACGAGAACATTATGAAGGCTGATTGTACTTATGGTACTTTGCCCAGAAGAGGATCAGTTAAAAACCGACTTCCAAAAAAATCACTACAAACTGAAAAATAACTTTAATTTCGGAAGTCGGTGTCTTAGCGATCAGTATTTTAGTTTTTGCCACCGACTTCCGAAATAAAAGTTATTTTTCAGTTTGTAGTGATTTTTTTGGAAGTCGGTTTTTTTTTTGTTAAAAAGTTTTTATTTCTCGCTTTTTAGTGGGTCTATTTATAATTTATCTAAGTCACAATAGCCTAATGTCAACTTGCCCATCGCCTTTTTATAAAATATTCCTTTTCTCGATGCAGGGACGTTAATTGTTGAGGAGTTCTCCTTTTATTAGTTTTTAGATTAGATGCTGATAATCCTGGCTGCAGCATCAGGCCAGACTTATGTCAACATTGCATTGAACATAAAATTAGTCCTGTTTAAAATGAGCCCAAACACGACTTTGCTGTAATTTCAAGGTTTGTACTTTTTCTGATGCTCCTGGCTTCAGCATCAGGTCTTCGGTGTTCCTCAGTAACAGTACGTTTATCCACACATCGAGCCCTTTTCAATGAGCCTTAACATGATATATCTGCTGTTATTTGTCGAGTAGTTAGGTACTCTGCAGACTATCCTGACTGCAGCATCAGGTCATGACTTGATGATCATGAGACCAAATGTGGCAAATGCCCTATCAAACATCAAAACAATTTACTTAAACAGTCCTTGCCTGTTCGAGTAACTTCTTACTGTTAAGGAGTTGTACCTTCCATCATCAGCCCAGCTACCTGAGATGGTGACAACCATACACAAATACACAAGATACTTCATAAAATTCGCGAAAAACAATAAGTAAGCCTATAAAATTTGAGGGTTGCCCTCGATTTCTCTAAGATCCCATCATCAGATCCTAACTTGGTGACAATGGGACCACCTCAGAACTATCTACTTTCGAACAAAAAAAGAATTTTGAAAATCCGTCGACAATTGGCGGAGTATTCGATGAACAAACATACAAAAAAAAAAAAAAAAAAAAAACATACAAACACCCGAACATAGTACCTCCTCCTTTTTGTGAAGTCGGTAAAAACGGATTCTACTACTTTATTTGATAATGAAACTAAGTGTACTTTGAAGAAAAATTATCATCCATTATATATAGGGTGACTGGTAATTAGTGACCGATACTTAAACACGTGATTTTACTCATCATTATGAACAACTTTTACTATGGGACCAAACCCGAAATCGTGAAAAAAAAAACAGCTGTTCTATACATTTTGACGAGTTAGACGAACATAAATGTAGGGAACAGCTGATTTTTTTTTCGCGATTTCATGTTTGGTCCCATAGTAAAAGTTGTTCATAATGATGAGTAAAATCACGTGTTTAAGTATCGGTCACTAATTACCAGTCACCCTATATACTGGAACCACGACTGCTGAACAGACACCTGTCCCAACTTACACCACAATCCACCGTAAATAACTCACAGCGACACAGCATTGTTTGTCTTGTTCATATTTGTAATGATTAACGCTATGCGCCGACGCCACTCGTAAAAACACTGCGACAAGTCACGCGTGACAGACGCACGATTATGTTATTTGACATCACAATCGCGTGGTGACAGGTTCAGGCCTATTGTTTATCCGCTTCTTTGCGATAATCAGGTGCACTTTGGTTTTATCAGATGAATATACAAACAAGATGGCAGGAAATGGACGCGTGACTTGTTACGAGTACCATGGATTTAGTAAGTGATTCTGAACCCCGTTGCGAAGAAATTTTTCGTCGGTTATTGAAAAAAAAAAATTTGCTGATCCGTACATTTTGACCACGTAGGTATTGCAGTCTTCTATGATATAGCAGATTTTTTTTGATAACTGGCGAAAAATGCCTACTGTACCATGAATTCAAAACATGATTCTAGATCCCCTAGGTCTACAATTCTAGGTTTCAGACGGTTGCCTAGCTACAAGACGCAACAGCAAAATGTTTTCATACCTTCGTAAATCATCTTGGAGCTGCAATCGCTGGTTGCTGGAAAAGATCTTTCAGCGTAGTGATGGGTAGGCTAAGATCATGAATCATCATCTCAAAAATACGTGCCACTAGCATGTGCATTCGTGGCACAAGGCATTAAAACAATAGCCAAGTTATTCGGCTCACTTCGATAATGGAGCAGTCATACCTAGACAAGACTGATGTAGATGCGGCCAACGAACTGAGAAGACGTCGGTTACAATAAATCGTGATAGATAAATAAACTTGCTTTATTCGGTAATTAATCAATAATTTGACAGTACTATTGTTAAAGATTATTTTAATTCTATTCTAGGTTTCAGTTTCATATGTCTATGGTTTGCACAAACACTTTTATACGTCATTCATACTTTAAAAACTAGATGAGGTCAGCGTTTCATAACTGACTACTCTGAGAAGAAAGGTTGCAACACACTCTGAAGTCACACTCTCATTTAAAGTCCAGACATAATCTTGGTCAGATAAGTGCATCACTTGTTGCGAGAGCACCTAAAGTTACGGTCCGTATAGGTCTCACTGAACACTGGAGAAATTCCAGCACAAGGTAAAGGATTCATACATCCACAGACATCACACTAATATTATAAAGGCGAAAATTTGTGTGAGTGTGTGTGTTTATATGTTTGTTATTTCTTCACGCTCAAACGGCTGGTCTAATTTTGATAAAATTTGGTATGGAGGTAGCTGACACCCTGGATTAATATATAGGCTACTTTTTATCGCGATATTCCCACATTTACGCGGGTGAAACCGCGTGGCGCAGCTAGTCCACTAATAATCCTAACTAGCCTAACAAACCTCTAACCAACTTCATTCACCTATACATACTAAGCTGTTGCGAATTTCTTACAAAACAACAAACTTTCTTCAATACAAGTAAAGTATGAATATTAACTTTTCTTGAGACCAGCTTTCGTTCACTTACCTACTGTCTGTAATGAATTTTCTTTAGGCATTTCAAGCTCGTTAATGATTTTATACTGAGTTGTTTTATGTAATATATGGGGTGGCAGTGGTATTGATCCTTGATATTTAATATTTATTTATTATTTATTTGCCAGAATATAGGTACTTACATAATAACAAGGTGAAATAATTTTAGTGTCACTATATTCGACTTATCAGTTGTGCAAATATTTCTAGTGCATTAATATCATGAAATTACATCAATGTCATTAGTCATACATATCATAATCATAATAAAATGTACAGTCTTAATTGTTTAGTTAATATTAATTAGGCACATTACATTAAAAAAAAATAGGAATTTTTAATTTATTTTAGGATGTTAAAAAGGGGGTGGCTACCGAGATGACGACTAATAGAGAAGTATGGAAGAAAAGGACGCGCCGACCCCAAATGAATTAAGATAAGGTAAGAGAATGATCATTTATTTTGGGACATTTTTAATTGCAATATTAAAAGGTCCTAGTACCATTAACGTCACTGTTTTTTTTTTAAATATCTCAAATATTTTCTCAGTGATATTTTCCTTGTTTAAAAAAAGAAAGATTTATTATGATTTTCATCACTATTTAGCTGTCATCTTCTATAGACTTAATCTTTGAAAAACTGTAGAAGTTTGTCCAGATTCTGCCATTTCCTAGCTTCGCCGTAGTTATTTACCATAATAATATACTGTATTGTACACCAGAAAACTTTTTTACAAAAAAAAAACAACCGACTTCCAAAAAAAACACTACAAATTGAAAAATAACTTTAATTTTGGAAGTCGGTGTCTTTGGTTCCGTATTTTCGTTTATTGACACCGACTTCCGAAATTAAAGTTATTTTTCAATTTGTAGTGTTTTTTTTGGAAGTCGGTTGTTTTTTTTTGTAAAAAAGTTTTTATTTTTCACTTTTTTGTGGGTCAGTTTGTAATTTATCTAAGTTACAATAGCCCCGTTAACTGCTCATAAACTTTTACAAAATATTGCTTTTCCCGGTGCTGGGACGTTAACTGTTGAGGAGTTCTCCTGGTAAGAACCAGGAGAACTCCTCAACCACCACTCACCATACGCATTGTGACGAGCATAAATTGCTTAGCAACCATGTTAAAGTAATCGAATCGCAACCCGTGAAATATTTGTCATTGAATAGTTCCGATGGCCATCTGTGGTCTTCATCATCAGCTCCACTTTACCAAATGATGATGTCCGAGAGCAAATGCTCAAGTTACTTTAAAAAATACCCAAATCGTTATAGGTTTGCCTATAAAATTTGAGGGTTTTCCTCGATTTCCATGGGATCCTCTCATCAGATTCCAACTTGATTATAATGGGACCACCTCGAGAGTATACCCTTTCAAATAAAAAAAGAATTTTTGGAATCGGTCCAGTCGTCTCCAAGTAATCGAACATACATAAAAAAAAAAAAAAAACATATATAGAGTCCAACATATATAACCTCCTCCTCCTTTTTGGAAGTCGGTTAAAAATACGTAGCAAAAACATTCGTTTAACACTACAAAACATACAATGGGCGGTCGTATTGGTTTCTGCGATCGCTTCCAGGCAACCTTGGAATGGACAGTGATTGCGTGAACATAAAAATGGGGTGGTTATAGGTGCCAAATAATACGTTTAAAGATTCAATACACTATAATAGATACATGAATCACATGTAAACTAAATAATTATCACCACACCAAGTCATGCCGAAGAACGTATATATTCACATTCTTTCAGGTGATGTAATTTAGTTTCCTTCTGAGTTCAAGACATCAGGATTGATTAAAAAAATTTATCTTATATTGGTCTGTCAATATTTGATAAAATTGTTGTGTGTTCCTGAAACTCAACAGTAACCTATTAACAGCCAATGCTTTAGTATTCTCTTTGCTAAAAGATAATCCGTCTATTAAAATTCAATTACTATTCCTAAACGCATATTTCCTATTTGTATTCAGGTTGTACTTGGATCTACTTACTTTCTTTCGATTTACCTTTCGTTGATCTATTACAAGTGACATACTTAGGGAAATCTGCACATTTATATTCAGCAACGATATCAAGGGATAAACTAGCCATAACTAGATTTAGAGACTAGAGAGCTAGATTTTTGTTAATAATCAAATCAATACTTAATACTTATAATAATTGATTTACAGACTGTAAGCTTCAAATCAATATGAGACATTAAAATATTAGTAGTAGAGTAGTCAGAAGCCCGAAAGTCTGACAGCCAGTCTTACAAAGGGGTATCGTATTATTCAGTAACTGGGTTGTGGAGGTCAAATAGGCAGTCGCTCCATGTAAAATACTGGTATTCAGTTTCATCCGGTGAGACTGGAAGCCGACCCCAACATAGTTGGGAAAAGGCTAGGCAGATTATGATGAGACATTAAAATCAGCCTAAATTAAAATCACAAATGAAACCGTTCATTGCAACCAAAAAGCCCCCAAATAGGATTAGATAAACGAGACATTTTATCAGCAATAACGATGATATAAATATTAAAAAAGTAATTTAAAAAAATTAAACCGACTTCAAACAGAAATGAACTCAAAATATGAAATAACTTTAATTTCGGAAATTACTGAATCGATTTTGATGAAACTTGCACTGTTCCGTATGTTGACGTAAATGTAAGCCAATAAAAAAATGGTCACGATCCGATTAATAGTTGCGGAGAAATGCATGGACTAACATACATACATACATAATTACATACATACGTCTATAAAATTTTGTATATTTATTTGGAAGCCCTAATAGATTGTCATAATTATGTGAATATAATGCAATTCCAATAATATTCCTTTTTTTTAAATCGGTAAAAATGTATAGGATTGACATAATGAGCTACAGAAAAACGCTTTGAATCCGATTGTCCTCTGGTCCTGAAAGGTTCGAAGTTATTTTTCAAATGTCTACCTGACTACAGACACGCAGTCTAAACTCCCCAATTTGCATGCACAATCAGTACCCATTGAAACTCTAGTCACATCTTTAAAGTATTTGTATCAGGGTCATTGCCAAACTGTCCACGTATAGTATGGTGACTACTGTTTGGCACATACCTGTGGTAAAATACCCGTTCTTCTAGTAGGGTATTAGGTATATTTTTAGGGTCGATTTCACTTTAGGAGTTATCAGGATATCATACGGATTTGAGACAGCTCCAGTACATAGCTGTATTTTATGGGTCATACGAAGTGCATTATAATATTTAAATTTAGACGGCCTAGACTAGTGGCAATCGCTTTTAAAGCACTTGATCGTATTTCTATAGTAGAATAGAATTTAGAATATAATAGATTTATTTTCTTATCACCCGGGAGGGGCCCGTGGCTAAATAATAACAGCCGCACAGATCGATCGATCAGGTTATCGATCGATCGCTTGCCGCGGTTGGTCTGTGGATGGGTGACCATCTTTACATACCGAAACC
Source organism: Oligia latruncula (assembly GCA_948474745.1). NCBI lineage: Eukaryota > Metazoa > Arthropoda > Insecta > Lepidoptera > Noctuidae > Oligia > Oligia latruncula. The sequence goes on from OX419705.1 coordinate 1,524,865, forward strand.
CCTCCATGCCTCGGAATCGGAAGGCATGTTAAGCCGTTGGTCCCGGCTGTCACTCGTGGATCTTTGACAGTCGTTACGGGGAGTCAGAAGCCCAAAAGTCTGACAATCAGTCTTACCAAGGGGTACCGTATTACCCAGTAACTGGATTGTGGAGATCAGATAGGCAGTCGCTCCATGTAAAATACTGGTATTCAGCTGCATCCGGTTAGACTGGAAGCCAACCCCAACATAGTTGGGAAAAGGCTAGGCAGATGATGACCACAAATTACAGTTTAAAGTAAAATTAGTCTACAGATACAGTTTTGTATTTAATTTGTGGAGGACTGGCGGGTTTCAGCAGGATTGACATAAGCTTTACGGTAGCTTCATCATAATCATCATTTCAGCCCAAAGATGTCCACTGCTGGACATAGGCCTTCCCCAAATAGCTAATAGGTAGCTTATGTCAATCCAATACATTTTTTACTTTTCCATCATTGTTATCGCTGATGTCGTTGATTTCAATGTATCTGACTTTGTCGAGGCCCTCTAAAGTTGCTTGTGCAATCTGTAGAATTATTTACTGTTTAAAGAATCTGTATTTGCATCAGGATAATTATTCCAATTATTATGGCTGTGCTTAAAACTGTGATATTCTAGAATTTCTCATTTCTGCAGAATTATGACACTAATGCAGCTGAAATCTCAAACCTTCCTACAAACTACAAATTTGTAATCAGTTCAAATACCCTATAAAAAGTAAAGGCTTTATCACCAAAAAGCTTGAAGCTCAATAGCGGTCTGTATCAAAAGAAATGAAATCATTAAATTTATGAATACAAACCTTAAACCACACAATTGACAATAAAACATGAGAAAACTATGGTATAATATAAATATCTCCCAGCAAAGGTTATAATTAGTGTCAATTGAGAGAAATGAGTTAGTCACTATATCATCTACAGGCGATAGTGATCAACTTGTTGTAGGCTTGGAATACAATGGGATCATTATTTCTACAGTTTATGAGCAGTGAAAAGTTGTAACTAATGCCAAAAGTATTAATAGGGATGCGTTACTCCCTCTCACCGAGAAGAGGTCTGTGTCCCAGTAGTAGGAACATTATAAGCTGATGATGGAATCTTCAATAGAAATGTTGATTGATTTTCACACCATATTCCTGAAATTTTTAACATGCTGTTATAAAGTGGTCATGTCTCGTCTTCTTGTTGGCTGAAGAAAACTATAAGCAGCAATCAGGACCAACACCATCTCGGTTGCAGGTGGTTGTACCAAAATAAATACAAAATGAAAATTTACTTCTTTTATACGAAAACATAACAACACGTACGATTATAATACCCACAATCCCACATATTTAAAAACAGCTATTAACTTAAAATTCTCAGTTTTACTCATACGAAGTCACATAATATTTTCGTCAATTTATCAAAATAATGAGCTCATTGAAACTCAAGAGATTTTATAAAAGGGAAAGTAAGTAATCATTTATAGTTATCGCCGTCTGTTCATTGTACCAAGATTTTGTGGGAAGAAAAAGTTTTTAGGTTACCACCATTCTTTCGTTTTAATAACAACTAATTTTCTTGAAGATATGACGATAAACGAAGCTGAGAAAGAAAATATGGAGTACGATTATGGGAAACGTGAGAAAAGCGTAGTAATATTTGCAGTGGTGATAAAAATGGTAAGTTATTTGTGTCTTTGTCATGGTATAAAGAGAAAAACTATGCTTCCACTGTAACTGGGATTGACACAAAAACGTGAAGCATAAACAAGGTTTATCAGCGGAGATCGTAAAATTATACAATTGGTAGGGCAGAGGAAATGGTACAAAATAATAGTGAGTGGTGAGTTGTAATACATTTAATGATACAATACAGATAATTTTGATAAAATTAGGACGACTAAGTTTTAAGGCTGTTTTATATAAAATATAGTTCTTGTAATGAAAGTGGTCTATACAACCCACCTGTTGACCAAAAACAACAAGCTACCATAAGGCTATATGGAAGTGAAAGAATTATTGATAAGATCTATAAAACAAACACAAAATTAAATAAATGACATCAAATCTTCGCCAAAAATTCAAAAATATTATTTCTATATTATATAAAAGACTTTCAATACACAAATCATCAAAATTTTTGATAGAACGTAAAAAAAACTATACAGGACATTTTTATCACAAGTAAAATTCAACAAAATTCTGCGTTTTGGCAAACCTGACACATTTCCAGACCACAAAAGTATCAAGACCACAAACTCCTCATAAGAAGCACCACACTTATCAACTGTCACCAAGATCCACAACCACACCCACACAACTACAAAAAAACCACGTGCGTTCCCCGAAAACTCAGTAGGCACAACAAAATAATTTCGTAGGTACCAGTTTAATCGACCGACATCGAGTTCACTTTTCTTGACCGCCGCGAGGTAGTGGGGTAAGATGCTTAAAACAGGCCGCCATATACAACGTCGCTACACTTTGTGCCAAGCTTTCTGTAGGGGTAGTTTGATTCGTCGCCATGATACGACACATCGCAGTCCTAGTTCTTTGCGCCGCGGCGCATTCGATGCCGGCGCTCGACAAAGAGCCAAACGAAATCGGAGTTTACGGGTCCATATTAGGAGTTGTTAAAGAGTGCGTTGATGGAGACACGTCCTTGTGCATAAAGGTGGGATCAGTGATCAGTGATAACCGTGAAGTGCCTTAAGTGATGTGTTACTAAGTTCTTATCTTTTGGTTGCAGGAGAAGACGTTGAAATATGTGGAGGCTGTGAACACTGCGCGGGAGTTAGACCTCGCTGATGGTGTGGCAATACTTAGCAATGGTTCCCCAAGGTCTGCTAGAGCCTTGGAGCCATTGTCTGAAGAGCCTAAGGCCAGGGAAGCTCAGATCGAGTCCAGGCTGGTGGATTCAGCAGCTGACTTCTTGGAGAACCATGTGATCCAGTTCAAACTGCCTTCATCTGCTATTGAGGGCATGAAGAGGTCCCTTGAGGAAGGTAAGCATCCGAAAATCATCTCTACAAAATTAAACTCTATTCTAAATCAAATAAGTAGTAAAATTAAGTGAGCATATTTAATAGTGTTAATAGCTTAAATATACGTTAGATGTTAGATTCACATAATTTTAATGAAAGTAACGATTATTACAATTAATTCAAATCAACATAAACTGCTTTCAACAAACAAAACGTAAATAATAAAAACAAATAACTTACAAACGTAAATCAAATGTAAATCGAATGCTAATTAAATGATAGAAACTTATGCAAATTAAAATTACGTAAAACGAACAAGTTACGGATTAGCTTTCGTTTTCAGTCTTTGAACTTGCAAAGTTCAAACAAATGAAAATTTAAAAGAATATTAAGAAACAAGAAAATGAACTAAATAAAAGAGATTTAAATGAAGTGTGTCATCGATCCGTGACTAAAGTACTAGAAGATTGCGGTTTTTAAGATGATGTTTAAATAGAGCAAAACAATTGTTTTCTGAACTTAACTTTTAGTCACGTTTTCCTTTGAGTTTCTCCGCCTTATCATACTGATTAATTTTGATCTTACTTTCCGGCAACGCATTAACAGTTGTTTCTATTGCTAATCAGGTATTTCAAAGAACGTTGAATATCTTAGAAAATATTATAAAACAGGATATGATTCTGAATAATCAGCATTCTTTTAGAGAAAATATTTCGCGGAATGTGTTGACGACATAAATGTATGTCAATATACATGATTTTAATAACTATCTAAAAAAAAATAGATGAAGACACATGGCTAGCAATGGCTAAGCAATGGCTATAGCAACCCAAATGGCTAAGAATCGATTACAGAAGCAAACAGCAGTATTTCTATTTTTGTTATGACCATAGCCAATTTAAACATAGTTAAGCTTGAACCGTGAGCTGGGTAATAAGCATCAGTAGAATATTATGCTGTTGTTTAGTATTTTACTTTGTTATGCTTATGATTTGTAATACATAAAAGTGTTCTAATTCTAGTATTATTTGTAATAAGGTAACTGGAATGCAAACAAATATTACCAGCCTAAATAAAATTGATTATCTGTTGATAATCAATTTATTCGGTTCTTTATAGCTCGTGATGTGTCACGAGCTATAAAAAACCGGCCAAGTGCGAGTCGGACTCGCACACGAAGGGTTCCATACCACAAGGCATAAAACGCCGAAAAAAATGTTTCTTTTATACCCCTTTAAATTTTAACTTTATTATATTTTTATTACTTGTTGTTATAGCGGCAACAGAAATAAATCATCTGTGAAAATTTCAACTGTCTAGCTATCACGGTTCATGAGCTACAGCCTGTTACAGATACACAGACAGACGGACTTAGTAATAGGGTCCCGTTTGGGTCCCTTCGGCTACGGAACCCTAAAAACGCAATAAGCTTTAAGATTAAGTAATTATGTTTAGTTTGTTATGCAAAACTACACAATAATCAACTAAAGAACAAACAACGGGGATCATATCGCAAACATCACACCACATTGCCATAAAACGAAAATTAACACATTCCCAAAGAAACAAAAAAACAATGCAAATAACGCGACATTTGAAGACGTAGGTAAATAAGTCACCAACACTTCTAGCCTAGTGAAAACACAACATCATATTGGAAAGTTTGAAGTAATGCTTAAATTCCCATGAATACAAAGTGTCCGTACACAAAATGACGGCGACTGTACATAATACTTGTCCAAGCTATAGCTTGATTGTACCGTTACATATTACAAATGCAAGGTGGCGGTACGAACAAGAGGCAGGGCTGGCACAGAATAGTATTCTAATACCAGTAGTAATATTTTTATTTTAGTAAAGTCTTCAATGAGGTAAAAATAAAAATCAATTGCTATAATGGGATATTACGAGACTGAATTGGCTGATAAAAATCGATTAGACACATACAAAATTGATACGTTGAATTCTGTTACGGTTAATAATATAGCCGTGATAAGTGTAGTTAGATTTATCTCGTAGTTTTATGCAAATTATTTTTCATTTTGTCTAGTTGATTTAGAGCTTTTCTAGGCTGTCAAACAGGGCCTAAGTTTTTTAATTTTTGAAATGCAATTATGTAACTTTGTAAAGACACCCATTGAATGGTAAAACAAATTTTAATTAGCTCGTTTAGGTAATCCACGTCAACTAGATGTAGCAGTAATCTATGCTAATTATATTATATGTAATATCTTTGAATGTTACTTAGTGTTTACTTTATCGATATCAAAGTGGATACTGACGAGTAAACAAACATGAAGAGCAAAAAGTGGAAACAAAATAAATAATTGCAATAGCATCAAAATCAAAGATAGCCATCCCTTACCGTATGCATGTAACAGTTAAATTTTGTAGACCACAGTTAATCTAAGTTATTGATATAAATAGAAAGCCTAACTGCCCCATTAGTTAGCGATGTACAATTTTCATGCTTTGAATTCTACGCTTGAATAAATCTATTTAATTATAAACATGCAATATTGCGATTTCCTGATATACATACCAACTGTATGGAAAGATGTTCTACTTACTTTGGTTCCGATTGTAATTGTTATTCCTGATTAGGTAAGTAGAGTAACATTCGTACCGAAACACTTACTGAATTCAGTTGAGTGAATTCATGATGTTTTCTTCAAGCACGTTAGGTTTATTTGTCAAGATAATGATATTAAGATCAGTTTGTTTGATAATTTGTTTGAAACTGTTAGACCACTTGCAGAGATGTTATCTTGGCTAACTGACCTTGTTTATTGTTATGTTAGTTGTTAGATGCATGTACGGTAATTGTAACGTCATGCATAAAAGATGTCAATTATACTTCCAGTCATTTCGTACCGTAGAGTCTCTTTTTATAAAGTGTTGTCGTCATCAAGGCTCCCTTCGGTTTCTGCAATAATTAAATAGTAATAAACTAATACTCCATTAACATTTTCATCAAGAACTCCAATTTATTTAAAATTATTTAAGAGTATTTTATCACTGGCATGAAAACAAATAATTTAGATTTCTACAAAGTAGTCCGTCTATTCCTAAAGAAATATCTAAGACCCTTGAGACCTGCCTACTCTCAAACGTATAAAGGCCGTAAAGATAGGAAAGTCTTACAAGTGGCCTTCGCGGATGTTACATGAATGCTAGCTTGCTACTTATTCTAATGAATGAAACTTGAAGCGGACGTGAGCGTGAAGTTCCCTACACATGTTATTACGAATCGTCATGAGTTTATTCCGGTTTTCGAAAAAGCCATGATTTTCGGCAAAAGGTTTTACATAATCTTTACGAGTTACATAATTATATAGTTAATAAATTATTATAGTTTTTTAAAGGAAATTAATGGATTTATTGACCTGTGTATATTTAGATTCATTCTTGGACGCCTAATTAGTCATCTTATTTTCTTTATTTCTTATTTCATGAACATTAATAGTCTGTTCTGTTGTTGTAAATTGGTATTAAATGATTGTAGTGACCGTGTCGTATCTTTCTAATTTAACTTTGAGAGATGTTTTCCGTTTTGCCACTGTTGCCTTGATCAGTAAATCATCTGTGCCAACCCTTGTTGCTATAGAAAACACATCCACAATTTCATATGATAGCAATTCAAATCATGACATATTAGGCGCGAAGATTCATTACGAAATTAGGACATCTCTATCCACCACTTCCGTCTTGCGAAAATGTCACTCCACAAAAAAGGCCTTCACATTGAGATTGTCAACCGCATGTAGAAACTCGAAAGCGGCACATTCCCTCTACGGCATTAGTTCAGAGTCCTGCCACTAAACCAGTTTAACAAGTCATCGAGAAATCGTGTAAACGGCACTCCTCGACTCTTCTCCGAAGAAAGTTGCCTTTCCAATATTATGATATGTGTTCGTGTTACAACTTCGATTGATACCAATTATGGTGTTATGAGTCAGACTATTATTTCTAATTATCTTATTTTTCTTAGGAAATGGAGCATCCGTTTTCCGTTTTATCGTGGTTATGTTTTGGTTCATTTAGTTCGGTCTGAATTAGTTCATTAATTCATCATCCATGATCATATCACAGACAATCATAATTTCATCATCAGCTGAGGAGTTCTTGTACTAGATGCTGCTGAATCTTTAAGCCTTACGGCGGGAACTACATATCAGACGTTTAAGCTAGGTACCAGAACTTTGATTTCTGTATCCTTTAACCGCTATAGGTTTAAGAAAAATGTTATTTTCATTCGTGTTCATATCAAGATCATGACCGTGGATATTCATACCCTTGAACATCAAAATATCCTAATGAATAATTTCAGAACTCTCAATTTCGTTCTGGGTTACACAGAACTTCAAACATTGTCTAAACGTTGGTCAAGATCACTTGAAACAGTTAACAAAACACTATAAATTTATATTGTATTTCACTGCTGTGAAAAGCTATCCCACAGAATATTCTGAGAAAACATCTACTAAACAAAACATCGACACTTTTCCTATAATTTCTATTGACACCATTCAAAATAATAAAACATTCATAGCCAATCTCACACTTTAAGACAATGATATAGCAATTTCACTGCCAGGGCCAGCACTGAGAAAATATCTTCGATAACCTTTTCACTATGTACAGTGATTTGTACTTAAATTGGTCAACAGGATGTAGAAGTAATAGCCTTTTGTTATATAAAAGATAAGTTTATTACTCTGACTTATTTACAGTATAGAAACAATACAGGGTGGCAACATCGACGCTCAACCGGATACATTCAGTACATGACTTTGTTTTTTTTTTTTGATTATACAAAAATACAACGAAACGAGATGAATAACTTCAACGCTTAAGGATTCAGAAGCATGTACTGCCATATTATGCAGTGCTGGGCTTTGACATTTAAGTTTAGGTATTTGTTCGATGTCCATGTATATGTGCACGATAAATTATTATGTGCCCCAAGTCATCTTTCTAAACGCAAAACAACCTATTAACCTAGTTCAATGTTTAATTAAAGTATTGTCTCTAATTTAGTATTAGTTTCTCTTTCAATAAAGGTGATAGGCAGATAATATCTCCATTCATAAAATGTTAACCATGATATCAATGGGTGATTAAAATTAGTAGCTTCGGGTCAAAGTCAATGAATGTACTACAGGTATGTTTGAGTATAACAAGTTCGTAGGTCATTATAATAATGAACTTGAAGTCTTAAAAATAGTGAGTATGATAAAGTCTTGTCATTCTGAATTTCTCGGTGATCAAAGGTTCGAATGGGGGCAGTTGAGTGGTCAAAAACTTGAGAGAAAACGATACAGAGGCTTAAGATGCTCAATACAATAATAATTAACTGTATACAGTTTTACTTTCAACCAAACATATCCTATCATGTTTCTTAGCCCTGCATCGGTGATTGAGGAAAGTATGTCATATAGGTGCTTGTAGACGATGGGCTAGCAATGTCACTATGTCAATCATAAACAAGTTTTAGAACGGGGTCCACTTGTACCTGTCTTGTCTTGTGTGTCTGTCTGACATCTGTTTTGTTTTTTTCCACTCCATCACCATTGGACTTAAAAGGCCTGTTTTACGATATACGAATATACATACATTATTTTACAGATAAATTCACATAATTCAACGGTGTTAAATTATCAGCTAAATGAGTTGTTATTAAAACTTAACAGGACATGCGCCCGCCAAAGTGTATGTAGATATGACTGCCTCATCATCATCGTTATCCATCCAAAAAACATTCACTGCAAGACAAAATAGTAAACCACAAAACAATCGGAATCTCTGTGCAATCTTTAATTGCAATTAATTCGGGAAACACAAACATGCATCTATTATCTCTTCATTTCATAAACCTACCGTAAGCAGTCTAATCCTAAAATGATCTAAAACTGAAAACACCAACAAGAATCTAGCAATACTTTATTGAACGGTGAAGTTCAACGAAAGCGCGAGACTTGGTAGTTCACAGTCAATGTCATAGATGGCGACACTGCTCAAGGCTGTGGTTGCACTGGTGGCGAGCGCAATGAGACGCTTATGACGCAAGTTCATAAGCGCCTTGAACTTACAGCGGTGTTTGAAGTTCACAAGATTATAACGGTTATAGTGGTTTACTTAGCAATAATTTTAATGAAATGAGTTTGTTTGACAGTTTTTAAAGATTTTTTGTTACCACTTAAATCGTTATTCACGTCGAAATAGTACTGTTGTACTACACAACTCAAACAAGATAAAATAATTACCATGTTAAAGACAGAATTCGTAAAAATAATTATTAAAATAATCTTTAAGAAAACGAATTAAATCAACCCTCGCTTAATTAACATCTCAACAGCACTTTAATGAACATAATCGTGCAAAGAATAAAGTAGTATGTTTTAAATAAACAGAAGAGATCTTAAGATAACTAGTTCACGTAAAGTATTCCATCCATTAAATGTAGAGATGGAGGCATTCTCAGCCAATGTTGACAAACCTTATACCCATAGTTTGTAGGTAATCGACCTTAAAAACGATGCCAACAATTATGTACAAAATTCTCTTAAACCAAATGTGAAAGCTGTAATGTTATACATATATAATATGATGTATTGGTTTGAAGTTTTAAGCTTTACGTACAGAATGAGATTTGAATCGCGTTACTTAGAAAAATAATATGCGAAATATACTCTCACTTTATTTATTATACTTGTGAACCATAGATTAGAAACTATGAATTTACTTTTTTAACTTTGTTCTACTTCACTAGACATCTGACAGATTATGAACGAACTTTAACATCTTATTTTTTTACCGATATTTATGTATCACTGTAATAATTTCAGCCCGCGGCAAGAAGAAGAAGATCAAGCAGCTCCTGCCCCTCCTTGCTCTGGCCAAGCTGAAGATTACCGCCCTCATTCCTCTCTTCCTCGGAATCATCGCGTTTGCTGCAGCCAAGGCCGTCCTCCTCGCCAAGATCGCACTCCTCGTCGCCGGCATCATTGCCTTGAAGAAGCTTTTGGCAAGCAAGCACCATGAGACCAGCTACGAAGTAGTTGCACACCCTCATCATGACGAGCATTACGCCAGCAGCGGCCACGGATGGGGACGTTCCATCAATGATGGACAGGATCTAGCCTACTCCGGTCACGTCAAAACCGATTAAAGCCATGGAGTTCCCAAGGAGCTAATCTAAGTCCTCTACTTATTGTAACATAGTGTGAAACGGAATGTACTGAGTTTATTTATTGTAGTTTTTAAGGCGTATTTATTTAATATTCTACAAAGAATTTCCCTTTGTAAGGGATTTTTACCGAAGACGCGATTTGTTACTGTTTTCCCATAAAATGTTGTTCTAAGTTTGTATGGTCTTTCATACTATATTAGTATTTTCGAACCCTATACGGTATCCGTATTTGTGTATTTTGTACTTCAAAATGTTGTATTTTTTATTTAACTCTCATAGATTAGTTATCTAGTCCTTTCTTACTAAGTCCTTATTTTAACTGTGTAGTTTTATTTGTATATTATTATTATTATGTGTATACGTTTATGCATAATATGTATGTATGTATACGTTTATTTTGTGATATAATTAACTATATATTAACGCTATTATTACGTATCTATGAATCTTTATTTATGTATTTATATAGGTATCTATATAATTATCTATCTTACACATTCATATATATTCCACCAACATTTTCATAATAATATAATATCTACGTAACTCATCATCGAATATACCACCTATAATATTACTTACTTTATTATTTACTATATCTACTGCTATACAAATATAATCATCACATGTATTTATGTGGCGTTTTAGGAGTACAAATATATATTTATATTTCAATACTTTCATATATATTATTTATATGTTAACTATTTCTTATATGATTCGTACAAATAAAGAACATAAAATATTATTGTTTCTGTTTATTTAACTTCAAGCTGCGATGTGAATGCCTCCCTATTTGTTTCGGAAAATACGAACTTCACTATTACTCGTATTATGATTGCCGATCAAGATCAATTGAAATGGCTAGAGACTAATTCATTGCTGAATAAATAATAAATTTAAAAAAAAGTTAATTGGACCGGAGGATGAACAGCTCCTGAAAACGAAGGAGCTCTGGAAATAAAAGAACAAACGTGTAAATAGCCCGATTTATTCCACAATACACATATCTAAAGAAAAGGGTACAGGTAATGAAACTAATCCTCGCGAAGCAATTGATCGATCTTCGACCTATCATATTATTATTTTTATCATGAGGTGATGAACAACTCACACCTTCTTAAATGAAAAGAGAAATTACCGATAACCAATAATCTCACGCAAAATCACTATCAGAAAGCTCGTTAATTTCAATTTCATTAAACACAATATCAACTTCACCATTGTCATTAACATTACCGTTAACTTCCATAATGAAACGTTTTCTAAATCCATCATCATGAAGATTAATATCATCATCACTTATAACAGTGGGTATATCGAAACAATATAACGATTATGGTCAACTCCACCATATCATGTTGCTGGTAATAAATTACTTAATATATAAACTTTCTCTAATAGTTGCGTAAGTGTTGTAAGGTATTGAAGACGAAAGTTTGGTTGATGAACCATGTTTAAATGTTTCTTGAAGGATATTATTTCATTCATGATTGGTGTTTCAAATATTGGGATCTTTTTCCTAGTGTCACGGTCTATTTTTAGGGTTCCGTAGTACCTACAAGGAACCCTTATAGTTTCGTCATGTCCGTCCGTCTGTCGGAGGTTTTGCTAAGACACCGTTATTACTAGAAAGCTGTAATTTTGTACGAGTGTGTATATTAATTACGCCGACAAAGTGGTAAAATAAAATTTTGGAAAATATTTTTTTTAAGGGTCCCCCTACATGTGAAGTGGGGATGAATATTTTTTTCGTCGTCTACCCCATCGTGTGGGGTATCGTTGAATAGGTATTCTAAAATGACTTAGGTGTTGCTAAAATTATTTTTCGATTTAATGCTCCATTTACGAAATATTAAAGTTTAAAATGCAAATTTTTGTTCCCCCCCCCTCTAAAACCTAAACTGCTGGCTTGAAAAATCAGGAAAAATTCACGATGACAGTGCATTTCATGAACTTTAAAGGAAAATTATAGCGGTTAAGATACCTTTATTAGTTTAGCAGTAATAGTCGTTGAACTTGGGTGTTGGATAATTTTGTACCAAATACAAAATCCTTAGCATTAATCCTATAAAGTGACTAAGATGAATTAGTTGCTTGTTTATAACGGGTAAAGACTTGCATTGAAAAACAAAATATGAACATTTTTTTTTTTTATATCAGAATAAAGAACAACAGAATCGTACTACATTGTGATAGCGGGCCACTACGGAACACTACACTGTGCGTGGCCCGATACGCACTTGGCCAGTTTTTAATTATATAAGATGCTGCAGACCCAATTTTTCGTTATTGAACTCTGTTAATATTATTATCCAAATATTAGTATCCAAATTCATGGGGTTATTCATAATATAAGCTTGGGCTAGTTTTTTGCTTTCACATAATTTGTAGTAAACTCCGAATTTCACTGTATTTAAGTTATGGATCAAAACTATCAATGAGAACCCAAAGCTGATGGAACTAATCAAATGGTGTAGTCATTACGAGTAGTAATATTCTATATTATGTAAATTTATTACACACTAATTATGTATGCATGAAGACTAATTTGAAAGGTTTTATTTATCATTTGTTGAATTTATCAAACTTGCCGATGCAAAATATCTTACGACATACAAATATTACCATTCCAGCTTACTTATCCAAGAATAAGACAATATGTGTACCTTTTACTTATCTTCAATAGAAACTCAAAGAGAAGGCTTGCAAATCATGGTTCTTTTTGAGTATTGTCTACTCTTAGTTAAAAATGACGATGTAATTATGAGAATTTGCTAGAAGATAAGCCTCATCAATTCAAATAAAAATTACCCTGACTTGTAGACCAAGAATAGTTTTTCACCGAAGCTAATTATTATTCTGTCTATCTCAGCATTTTTGTATTAGGTATGCTCAAATGAAAAAGAAACTATGTATGATTAGTCATTAAATAAAAACGCCTTTATCATTTATTTTTTAACGTTTATTTTAAGATAGCAGCTGCAAAACAGCAACTGTCTGTCGTTTTAGATTTTAGGCAGTCATCTCAAGCCCGAAAGGCTGACAACCAAGGGGTATCGCATTACCAAGTTACTGGGTCGTGTAAAATACTAGTATTCAGCTGCATTTTTTTAGACTGGAAGTCATAAGTTGCAAAATAGCAACTAAACAAAACTATTATCTGTATAAAAAATGAATCAGAATACATTATAAACATTATTTTGGAATAGAAGATGGTAATAACGATAAACTAGTCCGTAACATGATTTAACAAATAAAATATAGACTTCATTAAAAGATGATATTATTGATAGAAAAATCATAAGAAGATACAGAAGTCCAAATGTTGGCTATAGATTAAAATGATCAAACAACTAAAGAAATAAAAATCAAGTAAGACGTTTGCTAACTAAAATGCACCTACCAACATAACAAAAAGAATAAAATAAAAAACGAGAGAAGCGAAGCAACGCACATATTAACAAATTGACACTATACCTATATTGATAAACTAAACACAGTGAACACGTAAAATCAATGAACCCAAACAATGCACCGTAATTGGCGTGAGAAAATTAACATCTTACATAAACAATTTTAACGATTACAGTAGAAATTTCTAAAGATTTATTAATACAACATATTATAAATACTTATACTTGGCTATCATAATAATGTAAATTTTGTTGCGTAATAGTATGGTTTTTTATTTAATTTATGCGCATGGGGAAGGAAAGCGGAGTTGGACGTGAGGTAGATGTGACTTGGTTATGTGAAGTCGATTTTGAGTTACATGACAGTGATGACGTCAATGTAATAATTAATGCATTAGCAGAATTGTGTCACTGTGTAACGAATTATATTTATTTCTGTAATTGGTTCAAAAACACTTTTACACACACACACAACACTGGTTGGTTGGTTGGTGGTTGTTTTTAACACTTTTTTATATTTTAGTTTGACGAGAAAAGTTGGACAGGAAAGATCGAATACATCTGCGTTCGATGTTTCCTATCCAACTTTTCTAAGAAGTAAGACCGAAACAAACTCAGAGGTCATAGTCTTTTAAAGACCAGAAAAAGTCTTGGTCTGGCCACATGAGGACCATGCAGATTAATTTGTGAGCTAGTATTTTGAGGAAAAAAGAAACTTCTATTTAGTAGGTCTAGGTACCCCCAGGAATTCAATTTGTGGTTGGTATCAGATGGGAAGTAGACTCCAATGATTGATAAAGACATGACTACTGCATGAATAATGACGAGAAATTCAGACCCCTTGCTGTTACATGACCTATGACTTCAAATCAATAGAGTAAGTCTACCTATGACGTATGTCTGTGGATTCTTTGCAACATCATCAAATGTTTATGTAACAGTACACTGCTAGACATTCAGGCGGCAAATGCAACATCTATCTTGCGACGACCGCTCAAAAAACAGGTCTACTAGTAATCATAGTAGGCTATATGTGTAGTATAATTTATCGAATATTCAGCATAATCGTTAGATTATGACTAGAAATGCCCGCAGCATCGTCCGGTTTACTCACTAATGTAATTCATTACAAATACAAGTATTGATTAGAAAGAAAGCCGTTCTGTCGGTCTGAAGTCGTTAATGAACTAATTTTTTTATGAATGAATGATAGTTTTTTTAACGTAGTACAAGTAGTGGGTTGGGTATCTGTCACGTGGACGTAGTGGCCAGTAACATTACGTAATTTAAGTTTCGATATCAAATGAATGAGCGTCTAGTTCACATAAAATCAGTAACGAAAAAATTTATGCAGTTAGAAAATCTATAATAATTATTATTTATCTCTTTCTTCTTTTATGTTTTCTATAAAATTAATATTAAGTGACTTTCATTGTTCTCAGTACGTTATACGGAACTTCAATACCTAGATACTTATCACAGACAATGGTTGCAGCAATAAAAAGTTTAAGAGAAAATGTTTTTATAACGTGTGAAACTAAACACTAGTCTAGCAGATTCATGGTTTTCACACAAACTGCTTTTTTAGAGCCCCGCAAGTGAAATGAATGTTAGTCTTTATGTGTTTGTGGTTGCATAAAGAATAATGGAATTGTTCAGTTATGTATTGTATATAATATGTAAATAGTAAACCACGGACTATGTACGTGAATCGTTTCGCCTTCTCTATCATGTCCATTGAAAGGTTGTCTCATAAGACCACTCGTTATGTTATGCAAACCCAAATTGTTTATGTATAACTTTTGGACACAATAAACGTTATTATTATTATTACGTTATTATTATTATTTTCGTTTATTTGTCTATTTACACATCTAATTACATTTTTAAATATTTCTTAAAATATAAAATAAGTATAAAAATTATTATTATTTACATAATAAAGGACATAATAATTTATATTTTTAAATGTTTTTATACTTATTTTATACTTACAAAAGTTTTTTCAGTTTTTTGATACTGTATGTAGACTTATTTTTCTTCCATTTATAATTATTGGGAGCTTGAAGATTTTGTAAAGATCGCGTTCCAAGGATAATTTAACTATAATAGCTTGGAAAAATTATAGTAAAGCCTATCAAATACGTAAAAATAAGTTTAACTAAAACAGACGTATTAATCGACAAACAAATGAATGAGTTTTTAGAAGTCTTTTGTAATATAGGTTCATCTTAATCCTGTGACAGTATTCAGGGAAATTCAGTATTTGTGATAAAATTAATCACTGGTTGGTAGTTTACACTAGAAGCCAACCTTGATTATAGGAAACTATACAGCAGATTATTTTCTAGATGTCATAAGCTTAGGGGAAGCGGAAGACCTGAAACCACATGGATCACGAAGGAGATGGAACTTACTGAGACAAGACCGAAATAAATGGCGTCGCATGATTGGAAAATCCGACAACGCGTAACGGGAAAAGGCGAGGCCAAAGAAGATGATTGTCATAGCTTAGAAACAGAAGTCTTCTTCGTCGAATCGATGATTCCCTTTTATTAGCTTTATAGCTTCAACCAGAATTCCACCTTGACAGCGTTAACTTTGGCCTCGCAAAGGTCTTTTATAGTGCAGATGTTTTTGCACAGATGGCACGAGAAGAGATGAGGCATCGTTGAGATGTGGCTCCACAGTCACACTGTAGCACGTTGGAGTACCTCACCTGATTAAGTTGTGCCTGCAGCGACCGACCTTGCTTCTTACTTGGAACAGAAGTAAAATTAATATGCACCACCTAAGATATATGACCTAAAGGCACACTCTTAACTACGTGCTCCAAGACCCTAATAAATTATTCACTTTTACTTCCAAAGGTAGTTAAAATCCCATAGAGTATCTTTGCTAGGCGCATCATTAATAGTGAACACACATAGCCATGTATATGCCAAGCTAGAAATGTGACAGTTTTAGCAAAATGTTCGCTGGCAAGGCGCCAAGGCGGTAGGAAGGAAATGAAGCAAGTGCTTCTTTTGACTTCATGATGTGATTTCATTTCTCTTTGATTTGATTTGCATACTATTGGATAGCACGACAATGGCGCGTACCATTCAGCATTATTATTATTCATATTTTTTTTTATCATATTGTTTTCCCCACGGTTACAATGAGTAACCTTCTAGTGGTCACATTTTTTTAATAAAAATATATTTGTACGAACTTAACTGTTATAAAACATGATAGTGAGTGAAAGAGATTATTTCATTTTGTATTCTATGAAATGTAGGAATCGCATACAAAAATAAATCGAAATGCTCAAAAAAGAAAGAGCAAAAAAAATGTTCTCCTTAATATCAAAGAAATGCCACTTATAACAATAACTACGGAACCTGACGACTTCGAACACTAAGTTGCACTTCAAAACTCTTTTTGCTCGATACTAGTTCAGTTCCCACAAGATACAGTAAAGTAAGTTCATAGCATTGAAGTTATATTATTAATACCACCTCTAGTCAAACAGTACATTTTGATTGCAAGGAAAACAATAATGATGCTTCAAAAAATTATGATGATGATGATGACCCGTGGCACTTTGAAAATGAAAAGTCAAATAACGGTATATAGGTATGTGACGCCTTACGATACGCTTTATGATGATATAAACATAATCTAGAAGGGCTTTACAAAAGTCTCTGTGGAAAACAAAAAGTCATAAAAGAAAATATTAATTAGGTACTTGTGGCAAGATAGAAAGAAAACCGGCCATGTGCGAGTCGGACTCGCACACGAAGGGTTCCGTACCGCAATGCCGACAAGAACGTCTCTTTTATACCCTTTTAAATTTTAACTTTATTTTATTTTTATTATTTGTTGTTAGAGCGGCAACAGAAATATCATCTATGAAAATTTATATATGCCTGAAAATTTATATGGCCTAACTATCACGGTTCATGAGATACAGCCTGGTGACAGACAGACAAACAGACGGACAGTGGAGTCTTAGTAATAGGGTCACGGAACCCTAAAAAATTAATGACACTACATATTTTTGTACCATAGAAACCACTATACTAGAAGGTTTACATAAAACAATGAAAGGTCACAATATAAATGAGTATAACAATGAGAAATATAATAAATGCATAATTAATATATTTCTTCAAGTGCATACTTGATGCCCTACTTGATTAAAAGAACACTTGTTCTTAAATTCTGTTAAGTCATCATTTTGTACCCAAAGACATTTCTCTTAGTAATTCTAATAACTCTTATACACAATCTCACTTCATGAACCATTGCTTAGTTTGTATTTTGTATGTCTATCGAATTCTTCAGTAATGCGGCAATGGATGATGAACTATGTCTAACTATGTCTTTCTTCTCAGAGTAGTCAGATAGGAAACGCCGACTTCATCTAGTTTTAAAAAAACATGATTGACGTGTAAAAGTGTTTGTACAAACCTACTTACAAAAAAATAAAATAAAAATAAAAAAATAAAAAAATAAAATAACAACGAACACTACAACAGGCGTAGGATGACAAGCATTTTGATACACTTTCGTTTTTTTTGTAGACATTTACTACAAGATAACATGACTTTGAGATTCGAGTCACCATCGAAGCTGCAGGTTGAATTGAAACAAACATTTAATGTAGTACTTGAGTTATTAAAAGATGTTTAATTTTACGGAGAACAGCAAAACATACAGAGAAAAAACAAAAATATAGGGGATTTAGACTAGTCAAGATGACGATGATATTATGGGTCAAAAGCATCATCAACGTTAACCACCTTAAAAAAAATGGATTGTGGTACAGACAATTAACACAGCATATCGAAAACCCTCTCTTCTAATAAAGCTTCTCCCACAACTCCCAACAAATGGTATTTATTTCTTTCAATATTTTCAGTAACCGAGGTGGTTAATTATATCTATTACTAGCCACGACTGCATAACAAGGTAGCAAAGGCATTGATTGACGTTCAGACTACCAACTACTTGAACAGGACCCACCGTTCGACAAAAGCTCATACATCATTAACGTCACCTACAGCGCTGGAGAAATTTCCCTTTACAAATTCAGTATACAACCAGAAGCGATTAACTCATTCATTGTCCTAGCCAAGATTGTACCTAGATAATATAGAACCTTTAAGAAATAAGCCAACCTCAGTTTGAAATTTAACCTTCTCAAAATAAGAGTCAATTTTGATTAGAATGTTTCAATGTCTCAATAGATCGGGACAAAAGACTCTCTCCGATTTGAATGTGATTGAATAGTTTGTCAATAGTTCCTTGTGAGGCGGTAATGAGCGAATAATTATGCGACATTGCATTGTAGCAGGTACAATGTCCTAACACATGAAGATTATAGATAGTTACAAAACGAATTACTGGTGTATGTTAATTTAAAGATGTTAATTATAATTAAGATCATAAAAACGTAACCATAGCACGACTTAAACATCATTGTATGTAATTTATTAGGTACCATAAATAACGAAATTACACCTACACGTTAAAAAACAACATAAATAAAGGTGTACTTGAATACAACTTTGAAAAAAAAATCTAAATCTAAAACGTAAGCTCTGATTCGTTTTTAGGATTCCGTACCCAAAGGGTAGAAACGGAACCCTTTTACTAAGTCCGTCCGTCTGTCTGTCACCAGGCTGTATCTCAAGAACCGCGGTAGCTAGACAGTTGAAATTTTCACAAATTATGTATATCTGTTGCCGCTATAACAACAAACACTAAAAACAAATTAAAATAAATATTTAAGGGGGACTCCCATACAACAAACGCGATTTTTTTGCCCTTTTTTGCTCGATATCAATAATGGCAACAGGTAGGCACTTGAAATATTCACAAAATACTCAGTTGTATTTTTACTTTAGTAATAAATAATAAAATTAAAATAAAATAACTATTTAAGGGGGGCGGGCTACAGCATACAACAAACGTGTTTTTTTCGGCGTTTTTGCCTTGTGGTACGGAACCCTTCGTGTGCGAGTGCGACTCGCATTTGGCCAGTTTTTTTTAATACACCACGATAGAATAAGATATCATTTAGGTAATCACTAAAGAATCACAATCAATCCAAATGTTACTTCCAAAAATAAAGCTATAGTAGTTGTCGTCAAAACGTCTCAACTTCGTATGAGTCAAAATGAAAGGAAGATCGAATTTGTAATGAATTAAAAAATCTCAATGACGTCATTATACATGAATCAAAGAAAGTCTACGCATTACGTAATGGACACGAAGTTCAACCTAAATGAAATTAAAAGTGTTTCGAACAAAAGGCAGGTTGGCAAGGACTATGAATATAACAACATAATTCCGCACTTTAAATTCCAAATAGACATATCACCTTTGTCTTTAAGTACCTCAGAAACTTTCGCTGTGTACAGACAACTATGCCTATAAATGGACTATTAAACAATTTACTTTGGAATACAAATGGTCAAAAAATATAGAAATTCAGCCGTTGATATAAGTATATTGATGGGTTTTAGAAAGCGATTTTGCGAAACCCTCCGTCGAAAAACCGGAAATAAGTGCGGTATTCCAAATATTTCGGACGGAGTAATTATTTCAAAAGGATTTCCGAATTATTTGCTAGTTGCGAAATTACTCACGTGGTTTAGGTTACGTTAACTTTTTCTTATTGAACCAACTAAATACATAATAATATGATTCAAGTTAAATCAAAATAGAACCTTATTTGCAAAATAAAAAACCTTCACCGTTTCTAAAGTAAATAAATCATCACATCAAAGACATAGAAACGAACAACATTAAAATTATCATAAAACATTAGACACAACTGCAAACTATTTTAACTATAGTTTGCAATAATTTCATTGGCAGCAACTTCAGCTCACTTCTTTTCCCGCGCAAAATGAACAATTTCAATTTCTAAACCCAATTCATAAAAAAATCAAATATCCAAAGAAATTAACGCCCAAATCTCTGACCGTATTACCTGCCACCATAACACACATTCCCATCAAACCTGCTAAAATGTCTACCCCGTAGTGTAGGTATGTTTGTATTTCGTCATAGGCCTCACACTCGCTACGAAGACGCCGTGACATATGGAAATACAGGGAGGGGGAACACAAAATAAAACTGACGCTCATACACTGATCTTCAGCAATTTGTGTTTAACCATCGAGTAAGATGAAGGTTGTAGTGCTTTTGTGTGCTGTGGCACTCGCTGGGGCATTGCCCATGCCAAAGGAGGATGGAGTAGCCGAGAGGTTCATCTCGGCTCTAAAGGATTGTCTGGACACAGATACTTCTTTGTGTCTCAAGGTGTGTTGAAGTGCAGTGAAGTGAAATGTGACAGTGTTTTGTGATCCCTGGGGTTCTTCAGGCTTTATGTCTGGCAGTGTTTAGTTTTGATGTTAAAACTCAAGGACTTTGAAAAATAATTGCGTTTTATTTGTGTTTGGAGCTTGCAAAAAATGCTGGAGATCTTTTTATAGATTTTGAGTGACTTTATAATTGAATTAACGGATTAATTTTCCAATTTGCTAAACTGAAATATAAATTTAAAGGCGTTTAGACTTTTATGAGTTTACTAGTTTAAAATATGACTCATTTATTTTTCAAACATACCTCAATGATTTATCATCAAAAATAACAATTCAAGTCCCATTTTACCAATTAAACTCTGTTATACATACAAGAATTAGGTCAAAGATAAAACAATAAAACTAAAGTAATCCTTCTATTTCACAGGAAAAGGCAATGAAATTCACGGACAAACTAGCAGCCTCTTCAAGCCTGGAAGTCCTCGATGGCGTTAGCTTCAAGAACACCGGTGGAAGCAGATCGGCTCGCAGCTACGAACCTTTACCCGATGAGCCTAAAGCCAGGGAGATGAAGGTTGAAGAGAGGATCATGGAGAACGTCCTGGACTTCCTTGATAGCCATGTCCTGCAGCTCAGAATGCCTAAAGCTTTGGAAGATGACAACACCCTCGATGAGGAAGGTATGTAGAACTCATTCGTTTAAACTTTACTCAATATATTTATTGTTAGTAGTATAAATTGTATTTGTGGACCCGGTCTGGCACAGCTAAGTAAAAAATATGAAGAGGATTTCATTTGAGTCAGACTACAATTTGGATTCAATTCAGTTCATAAAAATGTTTACAAAAATGTTCTCAACAATTTTGGCATTCACAGTTATGCCGGTTACAATCCCATTCAAAAAGTCAATTGAATGCAAAGTAAGATAATATTAATAAGACATCTCGTAAAGTAATCAGTACCTACGTGAAAACTGCTTTAGCTTGTAGTAAAAGTTCACCATGCACGTAAATAATGAGCCATTATTAAACTATTATAGGCTTTTAACCCAGAACATTATTGCCATGTAGAACTCTTTAGAAAAGTGCTTAAGCTGTTAGAGAGAAATAAACATTAATTACTCATTAAGAGTTAATTTTTATTGCAAGCATGAAAAATAATATAAGCGAAGTCAGTCAAGACATTGATAATAAAAATAAATAATTATGATGATTCGCAAAATTAAACTGTGAACAAATACACGAACTCAGACATATTTAATCGCACAGAAAAATTCTCCAGATCGTAGATACAGTGCATGCCAACAATAAAAATATTAGTTACGGCATTAAGCATACAAAATCCGACATAAAGCACAATGTATGAAATTTTTCCCACGCAACGAGATAGAATCAGTGAGTAATGTGTTTATTTGATACAGTAGTTTTTGCACTTTCCTGGGATCATATTGGATTTCTTCGACAGTGGGATCAGCAGAGTTGAAGCTAATTTAATGTCAAAGGTGATGACCTAAATGAGCTTTATGATTCTAATAGGGTTAACTCTGTTACTGATTCGCCATTTTTTGATCATTATAGTAGATGAACAATAAAAAAATTCTAAGCAAAATTGGAGGCTCCCAGGAAAAAATCCCAAAAGGGCAAAAATAAAATGCCATGTGGAGGCAATGAACAAGACACATACAGCATTAACCTTACTCTGACATTCTGTCCGGGATAAACGGAACAGCAAACAGAGATAAATAACAATGAACATCTTAAAGTATTGACACACGAGTTTAAAGTCATACTTGAATGAAATAAAATTAATAGCCAGCTTTATTTGGCTAAGCTTTGACTGTTTCTCAGACTGGTATGTCTAGTGCATTGTCAATAGAAGCTTTTCATTTGCACGTAGACGCGAGTAAATGCTTGAACAATATTTTGTTTGCACTTTCTTTAAAATGCCTTTTTAATGGTGCTTAGCATTAACCGAAACTTGAATTTTATCTAAAATCCAAATTTTAAATATTTCAAGACAGAAGTGCTGGTTTAAAAAAAGATTTGTATGATCTACGAAAGGTCAAAAGTCAAGTTGCGTTTTGCCAAAAGTAATTTCTAATTTTTATTTCTAATCTCATAATCGTTAAACTTAACCGTCGGAATACAGTCTCGACTTTTAAAACTTTCACTTAAGATTTCAAGTTTACGTTAAGCATTAAATCTCCTTTGTCGATGAGGTTTACATAAGCTAAAAATTTGCGGACACTCCCTGACCTGGCTTGCTCACAAGTGCGTACTTTGAAAACGTTTATGTTCGGTTTCCGTTCAACAGACTCATCCTTTCCATTTAGAGTCTTCACTTTATTGTTATGACATTGTATTAAGATTTCAATGTTGTTCTGAATGCATTATTTTGTCTTCTACAGAAATAATCATCGTACAATAATCAACAGTGACATCCAAAATTCTAGATATCATTTCGAATGTTGCAAGAACATTTTATTACTAGTTTTACGTATTATTCTTTAAAGGAAAGATCGAATGACACAATGATCACTCGGATTTCGTTTTCACTCCGACCCGTTTATTTATGTAAGAGCCTGCCAGACCAGTGTCTAGGTACTTTATGAGTTGAGTGTCTTTAGATTTCTATCTGCAAATCGGCGTGTAACTTAAGACCATTGATCTGTGTAAGCTTATCACTAATCATGTAATGATGCTGTCGATAAACTTCAGTGTTGACTTTAACACATGCGTTAACTTGTTTTACAGCATCATTAATTTAACATTCGAAAATAGCCTCATTGATTATCGTTTCTACTGTATTTACATCGATATGAAGTTTAAAAGTAAATCAATTAGTACGAGTACCTGTAAAAACGTTCACCTTATTTCCAACTTTTGCGAACCATTGAAAATATGGAAATAATTCTCACTTTTGACCTTTAGTTCGTGACATACATGCAGTGACTTTCTCAAAATTATAATTTTATTTAACTATGAATGCCAAAAGTTGAACCAGCTTTCTTTTAATTGTCGTATCTACGTTTACAAAGGTATGCCTCTGTTGTGGGAAAAGTTTTTTGTGAACAAGATTCTTCTAAGTTCGCTATGTGAAATTAAACGGTCTGTAATTCCTTTGTTAGGTGGATTTGTTTTTGATGTAATTAGTGGTTTATGTGTGACTTTAACGGGATTAGAGAGTCATCATTGATTGTTTACTTCATAGCTAGTTGCACTTGAAATCTAAGCATACTGACAACTGACAATTGTTTTGTTAGATCATTTCTGTTTAATTTCATACTAACTGATTTAGACCTTGAAACAGGTTTCATATTAATAACTTGGGGATTTTAATATGTTTGAAAACGTATGGTTGTTTTAGATAACATTTTGTTCACATACGATTTTAGTTTTTTTCACTTTGAATTCAAGATTTAGTCTCCAATATAGATTTCACCAGATCTTTTGCTACTATTTAGAACCTTTTACTGAAAGTTCTAAATCTCAATTCCAGGTCGTGGCAAGAAGAAGAAGAAGCTGAAGAAACTCCTCCCCATCCTGGCCCTCATCAAGCTGAAGCTCGCTGCCCTCATTCCTCTGTTCCTCGGTATCATCGCTTTCGCCGTTTTCAAGGCCTACCTGCTCGGTAAAATCGCTTTCATCGCGGCTGCCTTCGGAGCCCTTAAGAAACTCCTTGAATCCAAAAAGAGCAGTGGTTGGTCAGAACCCGCTCATGAAGAGAGCCACGGCGGTGGCTGGGAAAGCAGCGGTGGCTGGGGAAGGTCCCAAGACGCCCAAAACCTGGCGTACGGCGCCCACGTCAAACAGGCGTGAGATTAAATTATTAATATATTTATTCTAGGTAAAGTTAACTTATTAATCTATACATAAATATTTTTCTTCTTCCTTGTATATATTTTGACCACCGTTCGTACACATGCTAGGTTTTTTTCTGTATATATCTATTTTGATTTTAAGTTTCATCATGATCATGACTGATATTATTAGTCTCTTTTCTTATTGTATATAAGTATTTTTATTTATTATGTTTAAGTATACTTCACTTTCTTAAGAGAGGGATGATAGTAAATTTTATTATTTTAAGTTTTCAGTTCCAAAGATATTTTATATATTTACTTTAATATTTTAAAATTTGTTTTTTGTTGAGTAATTTTTTGTTGTATGTGTATGGGTATGTTTCGAGTCATATTTATTACAAACTAATGTGTATTTAATGCGAAGAATGTGAACAGTTTGTATGTTGCGATGTTTTAATTTATTATTTTACGATGGATCCTCGTAAAAATTAAATAAAGAAGACTTTTATAAAAATTATATTTGATATTTTATTGATTTGTGTACTTGAAAACGCAAAATATGACCAAATATGGTATGACCGAATAACAACAAAATAAAACATGATCATATTGTTATGAATATAATTTCCTTCTGTGTCACATGAAGTCATTTTGTTGAGAGTTTCATACAAAATAATGATTATTTTCCTCTATTTTTGTTTATGAATTAGTATTATAAAACCTTTAAGAACTTTTGCAAATTGTTGTAAAATGGAGTAGATTTGCGAATTCATATTAAAGAAATTTGTTGAACATAGATAGATTGCTATGATTTATGCTGAAAGCATGTTCAAAAACAATAACGATAGGGAAGAGAAACAATAATAAGGTTAGTATAATATCTATTACAGTTATAAACCAGGGTTGGCATTTATGAAATCAAGTTATTTATTCTTAGTAGTACACAACTCAACCAAGTCTAGGGAACAGAGTATTCATAGTAATTATTTTAATTTTAACACTTTTTATGTAACATATTTTATATCAAAAGAAGCGTAATTTAATACAGATTTAAATTGTTTGATTAAATAAAAGGGTTGGTAGTTAAAAAAAAATGAAAATCTAGAATGGTACAAAAATGAAAAAAGTAACGCGCAGATAACATTAAATAAAAGAAACAATCTTAGCAAAAATTTTTATACTCTGTTGGACCTCCCAAGGCATTCGCAGCGGCTCTACATCGGCGTGGCATGCTAAGTATCAGAGGCCTTAGTGTGAGTTATTTCGACTCACGTTCGATAGTGATGGCGTTAGAATTTTTTATGTGAAATTAGGTTTCTCCTAGTGACCACCAGGTGGTGCTATAACTTTTCCCATATAAAATTACAACGCGCTCGCAATCGAACGTGAGTGAAAAACTCACACTTAAGCCTCAGGTTGTCTATTGTGACTTGTGGAATATTGCTCCATACTCTGCAAAGAGAAGGGAGTGAATGACAGCGTGACGGTTGACAGGGGAGAATGGAAGAAGAAAACGTGTTGCGCCGACCCCAAGAAACATGGGATAAGGGCAGGAAGATTATGATGATGACTCTGCAAAGGTGTATGTGGATCTTTAACAGTCGTTACGGGTAGTCAGAAGCCCGAAAGTCTGACAACCAGTCTTACCAAGGGGTCTTGTATTACCCAGTAACTGGGTTGTGGAGGTCAGATAGTCAGTCGCTCCATGCAAAACACTGGTATTCAGCTGCATCCGGTTAAACTGCAAGCCGACTCCAACAAAGTTGGGAAGCCTGGCAGATGGTGACTCTGCAAAGGCGTGCTGAGACTGGAGTCGTCTTACCAACTGGCGAGCAGTAATTTGAGGCTGCCTCCTCGCAGGATTTTGCAGAAATCGGTCTTCGGTCTCTGAGTAGTGAGCTAGTGATATTTCTCGGTGACGTTCAGCAACATCTCATATAGCCCTGTAACGCACCCATAATCGGCATTCACGCTTGGGTGCGTGTGGACAACGTCCGTAGTGGCTCGCTGATCGTGCCCTGCTTCCAGCATACCCACAGCCCTCAGCATCTCGTTCCGCAAATGACATGAAGGCAAAACATAACACTCGAGCGTTATGTTTTGTCGTCATTTAATAACAGCAGCAGCAGTGTTGAAAAAATAATTTACACAAAGTAAAGCGCCTGTCTGGGTTCGAACCTACGACCTTCAACTTGTAAGTCCGCCGTTTCGGCAACCACTGCTACATAGTTCATGCCATGGTGAAACTATTGGTCTGTCAGAAAAGATATTAGCGTGGCTAACCACACAACCACATCGCTTACAATGTACTAGTGAGCTGCACAGCGACAATTCATTTGTGGTTACGTGCTCTCAAAGTGGTAATAGAAAACATCTTAATAAAATCGGCATGTCCTAGAACCAAAAATTCGTAGACATGTGACATCTACCAACCCGCACTGGGCCCGCGTGGTAGATTACGGCCCACTCCCTCTCACACAGAGGAGGCCTGTGTCCCAGTAGTGGGACCATTATAGGTTGATTAAGATGAAGCGTAACCATTTATTTACGGTTGACCGTATCTTGAGGCATATTGCACGTGAGAATTTAGTTTTTAATGAACCTCTTGTAACTCATTAAAAATATTAGAAAGTGTAAAATTAATTTGAGTAATAATTAATAAACGAACTTTCACACAGTGTCATAATTAAGTGAGAATACATCGAAGCTATGAGAATTTTAACAATAATGGTGAGAATCTGTTGCTATTGAACTCTATTCATGCTACCCTTGAATTATTATTGACCTGTTCAAATAATTTATTGTTTAAAGAACACTTACGAGTAAATAATCTTCCCACGATTAATAAAGAGGTAACAATCAAACTAGCTATATTAATTACGATGTCAATATAGTTGCATATTATAAAGTTACCCATCACATCGCTAATTTGTAGAAATTTGTAGATATATCGAGAGCAGGGTCCAAGCTACCGGTGATTGGGGCTGCTCACGATAATATAATTATAATAATAAATTTATTGTACAAAGAAAAACACCGAGTTTAGACTACACTAAACATGATTGTACAAACAGTGAGCAGAGGTAAGTGAAACAGCTGGCTCCTGAACTAACTAAAAGGATACTTGTATCTCAACAGCCAAAGTAGTAGTACAACAATCAGGTTAAAGTGACTCAGTAATTACATGTATCAGTATTGAGAAAGGTAAACATGAGGTGATTGACGACGCGAGCCGTATCGAGGAGTACTGCCTTTTGAATCAGGTCCTTGATGCAACCGCCTAACGAGAGCCTTCAGAGGTTTTGAATAAGGCTTTCGGCCAACTGGCCATTGGCCGATACGACATTATCGGATTAATGATTTGTTATCCAACGATCTTCCCTAAGAATTTAACTAATCTTCAACAACATCCAGACATCAAGAAGACACGACTTGTAGCAATCATAGCTTCACTATTTTGCCAGAAGCTACTAAAACTTTCTGGCCATAGTCTAAGGTACAAATCATGTACTCAGCAATCAAAATCATTACCATATCATCTGAAGATAAGTGGTATGTATTTAGCAGCATTTATCTCGTCTGTCACTGGAATGGTGTGGGGGCAGTGTGCCGATGTGCCGTTCAAATCTAATAACAAGATGAGTATAGACGGACGGGTAGGAACTGAGAAGTAGTCTGATATTATGGTAGTTATTATATGTAATGATTAGCAGATGAACGAGGGACTCGCATTGGATAATGATGGGTATCTTTTCTTGTAGAAACCGCAATCAGTACAATTAGTCAAACATTCATGATACAAATACGACAGTCTTCACATTCTCTATTTACTCATCACTAAGCATAATAAGCCTTGTTGCCACTGCTGGGATAAAGGCGAGAGGGAGTGGGCCACGCGGGCCTAGTGCGGGTTGGCAATGTCACATGTCTTCGAATTTTTGGTTCTAGGACATGCCGGTTTCCTCACGATATGTTTTCCTTCACCGTTTTGAGAGCAGTGGTGATGAAATAATTTACAAAAAGTAAACCACCTGGCTGGGTTTGAACCTACGATATATTATAACAATTCGTAAGTCGTGGCCGTTGCCACTGAGCCACCACTGTTTCTAATTAGAAATGTATTAATCCACTTTGTTTCCAGAAAAGAAAAGACAGTGCCATTCAAAACAAAGGAATCCCCAAATCTTTTATTACTACTATCTGCTTTAGTCACTTTTAGCGCCTCCAACACATTGAAGCTCAAGTACCGCATCAAGTTTAATTCAAGTCTTTGGTTGTGCATTACTGAGTGCGTAAACTACTGCATTCTATTCAGCCCGTCTGCGCTCACAGCCGGATGTCAAGTGCGTACTTGTGCACTGTGCAGTTTGCAACTTATTTACCTTCTTAAAGAAAGGAGTATTCTGGAGAATGACGCGACGCGACTTGGCTATGAGAAGGATGGTTTTGTTATACGTGGTTTTTTGACAAGGTTATTTATGGAAACTTGTTGATTATACCTATCTTGTGTTGTTCGGAATAAAATAATTTATATTCTGCCTACAAAACGTCGCATATGGAAGCACCTTATTTTTATATAGCTATTTTTTACATTGTTCTATATTTAAATATAGAAGCAACAAGAATAAGTACTCAGGATTTTGTAATATCTTGTTTTAAAAGAGTGTCCTTGGAGTTTCTTGCCCGTTCTTCTCTATAGAGATCTACGTTTCGGAACGGACCACTAGCTTCTACTTTCTGACGAACTGCCTGTAAATGGTTGAATTAAAAATAAATGCTTTGATTTAGCTTTGACAGACAGATAAATCAATCAACGACATCAGAATAGGACCGCGACACACGCATACGACATGCGTTTAGGATGTTTGAGTGGAAAGCCACGCGGATGTTTTCGCTTGTAGAAATCCTTAGCTTTTCACACGTATCTAGAATAAATTGCTTGTCCGTTTGTGGTCTAATAACTTCTTTAGTTTTACATTTTCCCGTACCATATCGTCTTTAAACTGTGGCTTTTACTTTTCCAGTTTCTATAAACAATGGCGTTGTTCTTTCACCTTATGCTTATGTTTAAATTCAATTGCTCGTTTTCGTTATAACCAAACAGTTTTTTCTTAACTCGTAAAGTATTAAAACGCAAAGTCAAAGTATGTATTTCAATTAAACTTTTGAATTGTCAAGAAGTCGGTCAGTCAGAAAATATGAAGCTAGTTGCCCATTCCAAAGCGTAGGTACCTATGGAGAAGAACGGACAAGAAACTCCATGGATACTCTTTTAAATTATATTTTTACAAAAAGATTAGTTACATCATTAATGTTGAATTTATAAATTATATGTGAGAACGATGTAAAAAAGACGTACGCATTAAGGCTGCGCCGACCGCACAGTGGCGCCCTCATCGTTTGTTTGGTTATTTCTTTTATTTTAGAATGAAAATGCAGAAAATAAGCACGTTAAGTTGTGTTCCACAAGATTATACGTTAATACTATTATAAACAGCAGTTTTATATTGTTTAATTTTATTATAATCACTAAAACAGATAATAGTGGCCACTACTTTCCGTTTTAGTGATTATAATAAAACTAAAAAATTTCAAACTACCGTTTATAATAATATTAACGTATAATCTGGTGGAGCACAACTTAACGTGCTTATTTTCTGCATTTTCATTCTAAAATAAAAGAAATAACCAAACAAACGATGAGGGTGCCACTGTGTGGTCGGTGCAGCCTTAAAAGCGTCCAGAGTACAGCAAATTGTACCAAAACAATCCAAAAATAAATAAATTAAAAATAAGCCGAGGCAGCTAAGTGATGACCAGCTCCAACTGACGGCGCCCGTTCACGAACATGACGCATAGATAAATTTGTACACACCCAGAAACTGACCATTCTCAACTTTTTGTATAATATGGTATATTAAACAGTTAGGTCGTTAAAAATCTGTTTATATCCTGCGGAAATCTATGACATACATAATAATTAAGTATGCATAAGATATTTAAATAAAATGTGCGCGTAGCTAAGTAATAATAGCCGCACGGGTCGATAGACCAGGTTAAGCCTACGCTAGCCGCGCTTCGTCTGTGGATGGGTGACCGTCTTTATATACCGGATCCTTCTGTGCCTCGGAAAGCTCGGTTCCGGCTGTCATTTGTGGATCTTTGACAGTCTTTATAGGTTGTCAGAATCCAGAAGTCTGACAACCAGTCTAATCAAGACTAAACAAGTATCGTGTTGCCCGGTAACTGGCTTGTGGAGGTCAGATAGTCAGTCACTTTATGCCAAATACTGGTATTCAGCTGCATCAGGTACACTGGAAGTCCATATTAGTAGTATAGTGGATTTGACCCATGCTTTCAAAATCAAAAGTAATTTTTTCAAAATATGCTGAGAATCATCACTCTTCGAACGTCAAAATGACAAAAGACAGTCCCCCAAAACGGACGCCCTTCACCACTTCCTAGTGCTTTCGCTGGGAAACAGCACATTTAAGGTACTGGCTAGGCGTGTAGGTGTATTTATTTTGAACAGCACATTTAAGGTACTGGCTAGTCGTGTAGGTGTATTTATTTTGCTGTAATGCCAATAAACGCATTTTTTTTTCTTTCTTTCTTTTCGTGGAAAACGAACAAAACATCTTACTATGATCTACAATCCGCTGAACACATCCTAGGTGGACAAACAACTGTTACAAAGCAACATTGATATAGCTATGTAGGTAATATTAATTTCCGTTTAGGATGGAGGAACAGTGTTGTGTGTGTGTGTTGTTGTTGTGTTTGTGTTTTGTGTTGCAAACTTCAGACGTAACATGTATGATGTGATGTAATGAAACGGGAAATCGTTTGCTGTCTTCGAGTAAATTAATATTTTACATACTAGTCCCGTTTCATTCATTAAAACATTTATTTCTCCGTTTTTAATTTTTGTAAGATAAGTCTTTTTAACTATCGGGGGCAGAGCTATACATGTAGTGGCCATGGGTATCTAATTTTTAACGGAGGTTTTTTAACGGAGAATCACATGGGAAACATGTATACCGGTTTCACGATTATGATGTTGGTCCCCGGGTAAAAGTTGTTCAGTTTTATGGCCTCTACCACACCCCCAAGTTTGGTCACACCCTTCTGAAACTCATTGTATATAATAGCATTATGTACGTATACAAATTTATTTTTATAACCTCATGCATCGCGCTTTCACTCTAAAATATAATTTATTACTTTAATATTGGGATGTAATTATACGATCCCATGTACCTAACCTACCTATTAATATATTTAGGTTTAATTAACATTGTAAAAATATTAGAAACTCGATAGGAAGCTCAGAAAGCGACTAGATATACATTTTCAATGGAGTTATGGTATACTTAGATTTTGTTGCTAACAGAACGACTGACTTTGTTTTAGTAAAAATATTAGGATTGTAATTCTGTCCAGGCACAAATTGTTTTACGAACTGAAGGAAATATTTATAACACTATGATATAATATTCACACTAATTAATTATAAAGGCAAAAGTTTGTGAGTGTGTGTGTAGACTTCGTCACGATCAAACGGCTGTACCAAGTTTGATTAAATTTTGTATGGAGACACCCTCTGGATTAACATAAATATAGGCTACTCTTTATCCCGATATTCCCACGGGATCGACATTCACGCGGGTGAAACCGCGAGGCGCAGCTAGTAATAAATAAACGTGAGTAAAGTTATGCCAATTCATTTTAAAATAGTAGCCGTGGAGTTTCTTGCCGGCTCTTCTTTATAGGAAACGACTAATTGGAACCGTGCACCTAGCTTCAAACGTTTATAAATGCCCATGTAGGTTTATGTGAAATAAAATATTTGAATTTGACCTGAACTACGAAAAACGGACATACTCTTTGACTACACGTAGGTATATTAAGAGTGTAAGGGTCTAAAACGGATTTGTAGTTATCTTAATTATGTTTAACCGTTTGCCAAGAACTATGTATTATGCGAAGCGACGTCGAGTGATTTAATTTTCAGGCTCTTTACTGTACTCGTAGAGGCTGCAAAATTGATTAAAAGTCATTAATTCAAAAATAATTATAATCAATATTATTTTATCGGTCTAACAGCTAACAACAGTCATTAGTAATAACAAAAAACTGGCCAAGTGCGAGTCGGACTCGCACACGAAGGGTTCCGTACCACAAGGCAAAAACGCCGTTAAAAACACGTTTGTTGTATGGGAGCCCCCCTTAAATATTTATTTTATTTCAATTTTATTATTTATTATTAAAGTAAAAATACAACTGAGTATTTTGTGAATATTGCAAGTACAAAAAAATCGCGTTTGTTGTATGGGAGCCCCCCTTAAATATTTATTTTATTTTGTTTTTAGTATTTGTTGTTATAGCGGCAACAGAATACATAATTTGTAAAAATTTCAACTGTCTAGCTATCGCGGTTCTTGAGATACAGCCTGGTGATAGACAAACGGACGGACGGACGGACAGACAGCGAAGTCTTAGTAATAGGGTTGCGTTTTTACCCTTTGGGTACGGAACCCTAAAAACGAATCGGTTTTTTGGACTTTTTGCTCATGAAAAATTACTCAGTGACCTCTCAAGCACCGCTAATGAGACACAATTGGTTTTCTATTGTATCGTATTACGTATTACATAGGATATATTGAGCTTGACGGGTATATTCATTTTTTGCTCGAGAAAAATTAAGACTAAATGTCTAAATAAATAAATAATTCTACATTCACATTCAAATAAAAATGTGTTACAAAACTAAAAACGTAACAAGCAATAAAATCAGGCTTATAGCAAAATTTCTGATTCTCATCACGTGTGCCTAGTAGATATGTCATCGTTACAAAACTTCGGTATACAAGTTCATTTCCGGAGGCCGCCCAAGTCAGGTGGTACTTAAGGTGCGGCACGCGAAAGTGCCTGCCGCGCCTCAATTTTGGCGTCGGCACTCACAGGTTGAAAGTTTTTATTCGAAAAACTTATAGCTTACATTTTATTTTCGAAATTCACTTGCATAATATTTGCATGTGTATGGTTGAAAGTTTCCAAAAACGTTTGGCTTATTAATTTTGGAAGTCGGCAAATTCGAAATTCGGTTGCATAAAATAATGCATTGACGTTTACAATGTGTTATGCATGTTCCGAAATACTGAGACATTAAAAATGGAGAAGACAAAGAAATGATAATATTGACTAAAACATGACTTAACTTAACCAAACGGCTTGGTACGTGACGATGGGAAGAGATCAGACGGCATGACATTGTTGCTTTGGAAGGTAGGCGTCTGGTGTGGGACGCAACGTGTGTCGATACTCTTGCGCCATCATGTTCCTAGCACGGCGGGCTACGCTGGCGCCGCTGCGACTGCTGAGACCCTCAAGCGGCGCAATTACTGTAACCTTATAGGCAACTACAGCTTTGAGCCGTTTGGGGTCGAAACGGTCGGTCGGGTTATAGAGCCCAAATGCGCGTCTCCTTTTTAAGGAAATTTCTCGCCGGCTGGCCGACACTTCACGTGAACAGAGGGCTGGGTCGTTCTTTGGTCAAAGAATTAGCATTGCCATTCAACGTGGCAATGCTGCCAGTCTTCTGGGCACGTTTCCGGATGACAGCGATGCGAACGAGTACTTCGACGCGTAAGTGTCCTTCGTTTTTGTATTTATTTGTATAGTAAATTGGTCATTTAATTTAGTATCTAGTGTAAATAGTTAGTTATTTTTTTTAATTATAATTAATAAACTTCTATGTAAAATACTACTTAATAATTATTTTTTAGAAATTAACATGCATATTATTTGCATGAGTAATAAGAAAAAAATTGTAGAAAAAAACTGATACAGATACGCATGTAATTTTTTCTTCAACAGAATGGCGCGGGAAACGCCGGCCGGCACACGCATCTGAATGACACTTGACGGCGATGACATTGACAGCGTCAAATTGGCGATCCGCGGTGCCAACACATCTGTATAGTTGAAAGTTTACAAAAACTTTTGACTAAATTTTTTTTTGCATAATTTTCGCGCATACAATTTGCATTGACGTCTTTGATGACGTGTTAAGCGTGCAATTAATGGGACGCTTTATTTAATCTAGATTTGTTAGTATATTTAATTGTTTCTTTGTTTTGTAATTTGGTTTAATTGAATAATATTAATATGAAAGTCATAGGAAAACACATAATCTAAAGTAGGTATATTGCGGGCATAATATAACATAATTATATTGAAATAGGTTAGGAAGATAACTATGTTAAATATGGCATAGATACTACTACTGACCTTTAAAGGGAAAGCGAGTTTTTTTGAGGTGGAGTTTCTTGCCCATTCTTCTCCTTAAGAAAACTACCTTTTGGAAGGGGCGACTAGAATCAATTCTATTTTATTGTTATTTTTGACGTTCAAAAGTGCCTTTTATGTTCCTATTTGAAAGAAATGCTTTGACTTTTACTTTTTTAATCACTTACTTTTAATTATTATAATTTATTCAAGTCATGTTCCGTTGATCTCTAAAATTAATATATATGTAAATCTATAATATGCATATAATCGTACGCAAATGGTCTGCTTATCGCCAAATTTCCGGTTTTTTTGCATTGATTGGTACTTATAGCATCGTTATGCTCAAGGTCGAACTTTCCATAACTGGTACTTAATTAGCAGAATATTTTTTGTCCGTTGCTAGAACAGACTAGCTCACGCAGAGCAAACTTAATGTTAATTCGAACGATTTTTTTAATCGAATATGTAAATATCGTATACCATTTTTGGTGATCTCTAGACGACAGACACAATTAGGATCACCCACAAATACGAACAATGTCTTCAAACCAAATCAATATTATTTATGAAATCATCATCATCATTTCAGCCGAAAGACGTCCACTGCTGGACATAGGAATTATTGATTATAATTAATTATAACCTATAATTAATTAAAAATGAATTATTATTAATTAAAAACCGGCCAAGTGCGTGTCGGGCCACGCACAGTGTAGGGTTCCGTAATAGCCCATTAGCAGAATATAGTACGATTCTCTTGTTCTTTATTCTGAATATATGTAATGGTAAAGATAACCCGAACCCGAACCCGTAACCCGTTGGTACAGCGTCATTTAGCAGCAGTATTGTGAAACTTATGATAATTTATTATGGTTTTTTAGTTTTTATTTTATATTTTGTTTTTCAATGCAAGTCTTTAGGTACTCATTATAAACAAGCAACTACTTCATCTTAGTCACTTTAAAGGATTAATGCTAAGGATTTTGTATTTGGTACAAAATTATCCAACACCCAAGTTCAACGACTATTACTGCTAAACTAATACAGTTATCTTAACCGCTATAAGTTTCCTTTAAACCACTACACATGTAGGGGAGCTACCCTAAAAAAAAATATTTTCCAAAATTTTATTTTACCACTTTGTCGGCGTAATTGATATACACACCTCTATAAAATTTAAAGCTTTCTAGTACTAACGGTCTCTTAGCAAAACCTCAGACAAACAGATCCTTGTCAGAACTACGGAACCCTAATAGGCCTCCCACAAGCACCTCCACTTCGACCGATTCACCTCGCATCCAACGGGTTCCTGCGGCCTTCACAAAGTCGTCGGACCACCTTGTAGGAGGCCTTCCAACGCTACGTCTTCCGGTATGCGGTCGCCACTCCAGAACCTTTCGGCCCCATCGGCCATCTGTTCTGCGAGCAATGTGCCCTGCCCACTGCCACTTAAGTGTTCGGGCTATGTCGGTTACCTTGGTTCTTCTGCGAAACTCCAAACTCCAAGCATAGCCCTCTCCATTGCCCTTTGGGTGACTTTTAGCCTTCTTATAAGGCCCATTGTAAGCGACCACGTTTCAGTGCCATAAGACATCACTGGCAACACGCACTGGTCAAAGACTTTCGTCTTGAGACACTGCGGTATGTGGGACGAGAAGATATTGCGTAGCTTCCCGAACGCTGCCCAGCCGAGTAACTGGACAGTTTGTCCTAGGTAAACATACTCGTTTACGACTTCGAGTGTAGCGTCTCCAATCTTTATGAGAGTGGGTGTTACATGGGCATTTAACATGACCTTCGTTTGGTCCATTTTCATTTTAAGACCCACTCTTTCGGAGGCTCTACTGAGGTCATCGAGCATTGTACTGAGGTCCTCCATAGTCTCCGCCATCAGTACAATATCGTCGGCAATTTGCGAAATGAGTACCTACCTATCTTCAATTCAAAAATCTTTTGAATCAATTTTACGTTTACTTCGTACCCCCAAGTAATTTTTTTGTACTTTAGACCACAGATAAAACTAGTAAATCTGAAAACTATAATGTTAACTATAAAAAAAATCTGGTCTGACAACTGACTAATCTGTGTAGATTACACAGATTAGTCAGTTGTCAGACCAGATTTTTTTTTTTACCTAACTGTGTGACTTTCATTTATAGGTAGGCCCATTAGTCAAACGACTACACTTTTCAAAACTGTTTTACCTTTTATAAATAAATAAATAAAAATAAAATATTTTTAATTCAGATATCAAGGGTCCATAGGTAGGTACATTATAAATAACAATATTACATAGATGACAATAACAATTAAAATGAAAATTAAAATGAACATTAAAAATTAAAATGAAAAATAAGAGTTAAAATTAAAATCAAAATTAGAATCAAAATTAAAATCAATAACAAAATTAAAATGCAAATTAAAATTATAATTAAATGACCGATTTAATAAGGGACCTCCACAGCGGAGATGAAACCCTGTCAGCCACAGTCTTCAAGATTATGTTGCGGCTGCCACGCATTCTGCAGATCAAGGATACCGTCCTCTTGCGAATGATGGCATGGAAGCCATCAGTGCGAAACAATGCGAACATTCCCGATGACCGCCAGTCATGACTGTATAGATGACAAACCAAAATGCCAGCATGCCACGGTTCGACTACAGGACAGGCTTTGACGCCGAGGGCATGTTTTTTATTTTTTGTGTGTCGTTCAAAAGGTTAACGACCTTCTCAGCTCTTCCTCACAACCCAAAACAAAAAAATCACTTTCGAATAACTCGCATAAAAAATCACAAAAAAATATTCCCGTTATTCGAACAACTCCATCAAATATTCGCACCGTGTGGTCCACCGGACACTCAAAGTACCGTTGCTCTCAAGGTCAGCTTCGCACGGGTCGCAAGTGCGTCTGACTCACAGCACTTTCATCTTGATAGTCAGTTAGGTAAGGATTAACAGGAGTTTTGTGTTACGTGAGTTGTTGATAGAATTCCTTGGCTAGTAGGTCAATTACTTATTGATGTGCGTTTACGTATACCATCGTATTTTTTTTTAGAAGAAAGTGAATCTGTTTTTCTTTTAGGTTTAATTTTTTGACAGTACTTCCAAACCACTTTTGTTTAGTGATGGAACCTGAGAAAGGACATAGTTAGAGGACTTTACATCGCAGAGGAGCTTGGAACTTTTTATGCAATTAGACATACGATGAGAGCAAATAAGTCTATGATGTCTTACCAACCATTTTCATTCGGTCTGTGTTTCTTGCTGGCCACCCTCTGCGACGCCCTAAGCCGAGGACCCTACAAGGGGTGTTCTTAGCGTGTAGTCGCCTACTGTATAAGTTTTATGCCCTGAATAGAGGCCTTAATTTATCAAGACATCCACAGGATAGCTTGGTTAAGCAGCCGACAATCTCATAGATGACCTGCGAAGTGTAAAAACCATACCTAAAAAAATATGTTCCCGTCTGACAAGAAGATTGTAGGTAGCTATTCCTTTTCGATCGTTACACCTTGTTAGAGCATTATTAAAATACACACATACATACATACTTATATAAAATAAGTGAGCTGGAAGTGTTTATGCACTTCCAGCCTCCTAAAATATCTGCGAAATCTTAATAAGTTTATTACTTCCTGTGGATGCTGCAAGAGATGACTGCAAGATTACTGTAGGAATGTAAGCAAAACCTGTGCTGCTATAAAATTATACTTAGTGATAACATCTTGTGACTAACAACATGCAGGCAGAAATTTTAGTAATAACAGAATTTATGCATCCTGTTCTTTTATCCAAAGACAAATCTTATACTAATACTATATAAATTATCTTTTATACAAAAAAATACATACCTACATAATTTAGAAATTCATAGTTATAAATTTATTTTTAACTAGCTGTGGCTGCCGCGAAATAAATTGCATTTCATGGGTTTTTTTTTTTGCGCGGCACCCTCCAATCTTATAAAATCAGCTACCAGTGAAAGTCCCATCATCGGTCATCCCCCAAAATCAGTTCAGTCGTTTCGGAGATTATCCGAAACAAACAGAGAGACAGACTTTTTTTTTTTGTTATTAGGTCCGTATATTTTTTGCTGTTCTTGACCTCGATCACGCGTGATGGAAACCGATGGATGAGGTCTATGATAGAACGAGCGTGCCCAGAATATGCCTGTAATGTTTATACTTCCATATGCATTTAGTAAAAAAACTATTATTTCGACATTACAAACAGACACTTGTAGAATTTTTTTTTGTGTTCAATAAAGCATATTTCTATCAATCTATATTACATTTTTGATTGCACAATAAACAATCACAAAGGATCTACTTAAATAGGCTGTACAGATTGACACACCGACGCAAGTCTTTAAGTAAATAAATAATAAAATAAAAAAGCCTTGTAATACTTGCTAATTTTTTAACTATATTTCAATGAATTCTAGAAATAACAACTATACATTTTTATTTCAATTGTTTAGTGCATGACATGAAAGATAGCGAGACCACATTGGTTACAAATAGCCATCAATGAATATAGCAAAATAGAGACAAATGGAAATCTTTACAGGAAGCCTTCGCCATGCAAGTCTTTTATGTATGCAACCAGAACTTTATAGCAATCTTTGTAAAATAATGCAACACTAGACATTTATTATTTCGGTGATTTAAGTGGTGAACCTGAAGAACAGAGAGCAGTGGCCCCAACTTACGAGTTGTAGGTCGATGTGTTCGAACCCAACCAGGCGCTTCACTTTG
Organism: Oligia latruncula; assembly: GCA_948474745.1. Lineage (NCBI taxonomy): Eukaryota > Metazoa > Arthropoda > Insecta > Lepidoptera > Noctuidae > Oligia > Oligia latruncula. The sequence continues at coordinate 1,564,636 of OX419705.1, forward strand.
TGCAAATAATTCATCATCACTGCTCTCAAACGGTGAAGGAAAATATCATGAGGAAACCGGCATGTCCTAGAACTAAAAATTCAAAGACATGTGATATCTACCAACCCGCACTGGAACCGTGTGGTTGATTACGGTTCCGGTTCTCTCACAGAGGAGGCCTGTATCCCAGTAGTGGGAACATTATAGCTGATGAACAGTCACGAGCAAAAGTATGTATACACTTGGCTTTATTCAAAGGCGATTTTCGCCTTTATTTTTTAATGAAATTTTATATTAGTAGGAACATAGTATTTTCGAACCCATAGGTATATGTAAAGTGTCGTATTTCAACGTTGCATTCGTTATTTAGTGAAAAAATCGCAATTTAAAATTGCCAAGTGTTGACATATTGGTGCTCGTGACTGAACAGGATACAATCGATAATTCGATATCCTCTCACAAAGAAATGCTAAAAACATTCAGAATACAGTCATACATTCCTAAAGTCTCTTTCACAAATAATAAGCATTGTCACCTATCGCCTAAGAGCTTACGCTGCTTACGCATAATGCTTCGTCACAGCACATAAAATTTTGTAGAAAGTGGGACTATTGGAACTAAAGGCTGTTGGCACACATTCACAATGACCTCTTTGTTAGATTCTGTGACATAATTATGAGCTATGTTCCAAAATACTAAGAAATTAAAAAGGTGAAAGAAACAGAAAAATATCAGAAGCTGGAAGGCATAAGCTCTGTAATCGTTTTGCAGTCTGTAAGTCCAAAAGATCCTAAAAATAGAAGCATCTAAAATAATTTATTCAAATTAGGCTGGTATTCAGCACTTTTTGAACGTTAAGATTACATTTATTTATTTATTTACATAAGACAGTCCCCCAAAACACCGGGTGCCTTTCTAGCTTTAGCTAGGAAGAAGAAGTGGCGCAACAAACTCCATATCAGCAGAGCTGTCAGTTCAGTTAGAAAAAACTTGATTCTATACAATATAGTTAGGCAAAATAATTAACATTACGAGACACATAACGTTAAATTAAATTATTTGCCTTAAGAGTAAACTAGTCGCGAGCTCGAACTCACTGGTGGCCATGGCCAAAAAGCACGCTGTCTCACCTGACTTCGTGTCTGACAGAGCTAGTATCAGTGATGAACAGTTAGACGCTAGTATACAATACACGCACAACGAAAAGTGCTTTGATAAACTGAGTTTTATGAAAAAACCACTGCATAAATCAATTATAAATAAAGTTTATAGAATTCTTCGATAACTGAGCTTTGTCGTTACTGTCTTGGATTTAAAGATTTTACAGTTCTTTTATTATTTATTTACACCCAAAGTTACGTTAAAATAGCAAGAAAAACGAATCTTTGTTGGCTCATAACTTTTTAATGGTTTTTTATTTTACTATTCTGTTTCCGTACAGACACAATTAAATAATAAGTTAAAACGATATCATGTTTAATTTTTGGTGCCCAATGTCAAACAGTGGAGTAATACTCTCCGGAAATTTGTATGGAAAAAAATATCGACTAGTGGCACCTTAAGTCAGCTAGTCACACCAATACATCCATTTCTACTGATTCTTTCTTAAACATGAAAAATCAAAGTGTTGGTAATAACAGGAATATTATATGACAGGGTGATGATGATGAAATATTCATATAAAGAGAGCTAGGTATCCTCAGTCCTCCGGTATAACATTTTCATTGTTTTTAATGAGTCTAAAGGCGGCTTATAAATTTTTATACAGAATAAAATAATAAATAACGGTTCGACAGCTTTTGTATGGAATACTAATGGCAAACTGCTTTATTTATTCTTCTGCCAATCTGACTATTGAAAAAGGGACCCTAAATCAATTTGATTTTAAGACTAGGAGCCGATTTTTAAATTTTCAGAAACCTTTTTTCTGAGGAATAAAAATGGCGGTTTGACAGCTTTTGTCAAAATTTGAGAAAATATGTCAAACCGTAATTTTTATTTTTCAGGTGATAGTTATCTGACTATAGCCTCTTGACGAACCTTAATGGTAACTTAAAATGGTACTTAATGGTAACATGAAATTAATAATTACGTTACAAAAATAAAAAAAACTGCACGAAATTCAATTAATGTTGCTCTCGCTTCAACACATTCCTTATTTAAAGACTTCTTTGAACAGCTTTTATTTGCTCTAGCTTTTTTATGAGCTCCGTTTCTCGTTAAAATTGTTCTTAGAAAACAAAACAAACATTCTTTGTGAAGTTATCCGAATGTGTATATGACATGTATGATAATAGAAAGTGTCCTAAATTCTTCCTCGATTCGTAACTTGGGAGGGTCTCTTCACGAAACGCTCCTAACTTTATGGTTTTGAATAACATGTAGAAAGAACTAACAGATCCTGTTAGCTGCTTGATCCAATTGGGTTATATCTGTGTTATAACATAGGAAAGGCTCCGATTTCTGTTTGTATCATCAGCTACGGTTAAACTAGCAGCCAAGTACTTTTACAAGGAATATTGAAAGAAAATACATATTGTAGTATTTCTAAATAACAGAGCAGCAATGTCAAAAATACGAACGAAAATTTTCAAAATCTAGTCGCAATCTCATCTTAGTGACATTCATTGTCAAAAATGTAGGGAAATTAGAGGTATTTTTGACAGATTGAGATAGATATCAGACTGTGAACGTTATTAAAATCACGAGAATTACCCTCTGATAAAAAATACTGATTGATTACAGAAAAATTATTTGCTTTTAAACATCTAGAAATTAACAAAATAATGTTCTTAATTTTGTTGATGAATTGACGGTATATTCAAACGCAGCCTAAATGTAAGCTGATCAGATAGGTACTGCCGTCACTAGGTTTAATGTAACTCCATAAAATCTTGAATTGCATGCTATTTTATTTATATTCTTCAAATTGCAGAAATCGGAGGGTATGAAGATGATGGCAAATATTCTCTTGTAGAAAACATTCAAGCAGTATCTTCTAGTACAGTTAATGCTATAGATGTTAATGAAGAAGATACTACCAAGCGCTTATAATACTTTGCGCTAGTACAACAATCAGTATGCATTCACAGTGGTTGAGGCCAGAACTAACATGTTAAACTGGTTTTTTTCCGAAGCTGGCCTCAAATGTCACCAACGGAACTCCGTGATAGTTCTCGAGATATCTTGTTTAAAACCCCTCAAATGTACTGACAGAGGCCTAATAGTTTGATTCGACTTTAGCACAAATATTATAATATTAAAGATAATATTTTTTCTCTTCCAGTAGGGTTACTTAAAGTGATGTTGTTAAGATTTTAGTAAGCATATTATTGTGATCAGACCACGCTATTTTATCCTATATAAGGATTCGCTGACAAAATTGATTTCAGAAACAGTGGTTACCTTACGTGGTAAAGTCATAGTTGTATGGAATTGACATAAGCTTTTGATACGCCTATAGTTGAATCTTTTGATGTAAATTCGGAGTTTGATTTTTTTTCTGCATAATGTTGTAGCTAAAAGTATAAATTAAAATTCTAGTACCTACGTGACTAGAATACCCGGTCCTGGAGCATAGCTACAATAAAAGTTGCATAACGATCCTCATGGAGTTCGCCAAGGCACTGCTTTCATACGATTTGTAGGATATCGTAGAAACCGTAGTATCTATTGAAAAAAAAAATTAAGTAGTTGGTAACAATTAAGATGAAAGTAGAAATTACTGTATTTTTAATTAAAAAGGAAGACATAAACTAGAGATGCTACATAAACAAGAAAAAGATAACAATACTGAAACCAAAACATTAAACAATCAATCAAAAATATTCCCTCAAGCTTCAGCCGCAGTATCACCGTACATTTTACTACACATTTCATTCAAAGCAAATACCATACATACATCCACACATACATACATACATATTAGCAACTCGTAACACGACTTTTTCCCTGCAAGTCTTGCAGGCGTCTCGGTAAGTCGTGAATTTAAGAAGTCTGTGAGGTATTCACGTATACTTTCACTTGTGCAAAGCGAGGTGGTTACATCACTGGCACATTTTGTACACTTGAGCTCAATTATTTAATCGTTTTATAATAATTGTGACCTAGACATTTTGTTGCTATGCGTAGCTTCTTTTTTTAATTGTGAGGTTTTGTGCTTTGTTTGTTTTATGAAAAAATATTGTGTTTTCTTTTTTCATTTTACTTGCGCGTTCTATTTTTGTAGGAATGTTTTTTTAACCATCATTTGTTTTTTTATTCTTGTCTAAAAATCTACGGTAAAGAAATACATTCACTGATATCAGTACATTTTTTTTACATTTTAAATTTATTTATTGATTGGTGTACACATAAGTCATTCAAAAGTAAAATATAGTGCCTATTACTTATGATTACAACATTTTAGTCAACGTATTATCACATCACACACCAAATATTTTAAAATGTAACACCAATCTTTATCGACTTTTAGCACCTCAATCTAATGCATTTATACAATCGAAATTAATTTAAATAATGCAAATAAAAAGTGAATTATTCATAATCGTATTCCAAATTTAAAAGAAACAAAATTTTAACAATTATTTTGGTTTCAATACGATCAACACTCCGAGCGGTCAGCACGACTCCGATGCACGTATGAAAATAATAAAGAAGTAGCTATACATTTAGTAAAAGAAATTAGAATACGAAAAAAGTAGAAAATTCGTTAAACTAAGGCCAGTAACCTGACAGAAAGTTTCCGTGCCTCTAAGCTTTCCGGTTTCCGATACGACCTCGAAATCTAAAGTATTAAAAATAGCTACATATAAAATTAGACAGAGTTCATGAGAGAGCGAACAATGAATTTCACTTAAAACAATATTTTATTACAACATTATAAAATTTAACGTTACTACGTGTTTTTAGAAATTACGACATTCATTTTCACCTCCGCTTATGGACGTACGAAAAATCAAACAATCACACTTTTTCTTTCGTTTTAATTTACACTGCTCATAATGTATGAATGCCTATTTTAGATGTCGTAAACGCAAACTTTGCTTTCTAACATCCAATATTTATTTTTCTACTTATCCTGACGTCTGAGCTTAAACGATCTGCGGCCGATCAGTTAGCACACGCCTTCAAACAGCGCGCACACACTTTACGTCATATTGTCAAAAAATTGTAGTGGGGAGGCGAAGGATAAAATCCATCAGTTTTTTGGGAAATCATCATAAGTTTGCCAACGTCGGCACTTGGAGTACAAGCACCCAGTGAAGTAGAAGTTTAATAAATTAAAAATGTGGAAGAATATAGCTTTGTTAGCCATTCTGGCTTCAGTGAAGTGTAACCCAGTGCAAGAAAACGGTGTTGCGGAAAACTTAGTGGGTGCAGTTAAAGAGTGCATAGAAACGGATACCTCGTTATGTCTGAAGGTGAATATCGTGGATACCAAGTGTTGTGGAGTGCAGTGATCAGAATACAAATTGAGTGCAGTCGTAACAATGACGAAGCTCATTGAATTTTGAGTAAAAACCATTAACATAACGAGCGGCTACTTACTGAGGACTTGTAGTAAAATAATTTCTCTGTCATTTATGAGTTTCTGAAGACAGTGTTGCTTAAATACGGATTTCTCATTGAATATGTTTGATACCAAATGATTTAAAAATTCAAGTGGCAAAAAAATCACTTAGTATTTTAATTAACATTTTAAATTTCGTACTTCAGTGAATATATAATTTTAAATCAGAATATACAGAAAAACTATAAAAATATTTTAATATTACAAAAAAAACGAGATAAAATTAGTTTCACTGATTTATATAGCCTCATAGCAAAATCATTAAACAAAGCTCTTTTTCCACAGGAAAAAGCCCTGAAATTCACCGAAAGGCTCTCCATCTTAAAAGACCTGGACATCTTTGAAGGTATGAGCCTGGTGAACACTGGTTCAGCTCGATCAGCTCGTAGCTACGAGCCATTGGCTGAAGAACCCAAAGCCAGGGAACTCCAGATAGATGAGAGGATCGCTGACAACGTTGGAGACTTCTTGGAGAACCACGTACTGCAGATGCGTCTGTCTTCTCCTGATGATGGAGAATCTAGGGGACTTGATGAGGAAGGTAAGAAGAAAAGCTATGCTTATTACAATCTTAGATTTAAAACAAAAAAGTTGTAATAAATTCCCGAAATAATAATAATTAAAAAAAATATTTGGAGGAACATTATGAGTTACTGAAAAAAACGCTTTTGTGTTATCCTCTTAAGGGGTCATTGTACTCATCATTATGAACAACTTTTATTATGGGGATAAACCTACAAGCGTGTAAAAAAATCATCTGATCCCTACATTTATGTTCGCATAACTCGTCAAAATGTACGGAACAGCAGATTTTATTTTACACGATTTTATTAAAATTACATTCAGTTTAAACAAAATTCCCCTTTCCCACGACAATAAGGGACGAACAGCTTACATAAACCCAAAAGTGCCATTAGCAAGGCAATAAACAAATCCATTGTCACAACTAGAAACTTTACCACTAAAGTGCTAAACGAGTTTCAAACAATGCATTGAAACCTAGGTACTCGCAGCTTTCTCTTCAACACATATTTACATACACACTCGACAGACAAAGCCCTATAAGACTACAAGAAGGTGCTAAACAAAAAGTTTTGTATTGAAAATTTCATGGTTGTCTGTGAGACTATATCTTCCACAGTCTTTAATAATTGTATATCGGTGTTAAGCTGTAACACTCTTTTAACTATAACTTCGAAAAGATTGACAAAATCATTAGAAAATCATTAAATTGTCACTTTTTTTATCTGCCGAAGATAAAAATTCGATCCGAAAATACTTGAATATCTTTTTCATAAACAACTCCTTAATTTGAATTCAACAAAAAATTCCAAAGCAAAAAATAACCGACTAGGACATTAGAGTAATAAGCATCTATTAAATAGACTCACCATACAATTTTCAGACACTTAGCGGCTTAGCATTTATTATGTGTAATATTACTGAACATTATAGCATCACAACTCCTTTTAATCATGACACCCTGGTACTTTCGATCCCAAATCGATTACGTCACAACTCTCAAATTCTAATATTTTCTCTTTATTTCCAGCCCGTGGCAAGAAGAAGAAGAAGATCAAGAAGCTGTTGCCCCTCCTCCTTCTCTTGAAACTCAAACTGGCTGCCCTCATACCTCTCTTCCTTGGAATCATCGCTTTCGCCGCTGTCAAGGCCGTCTTCTTAGGAAAGATCGCTTTCGCAATGAGCGCTTTCAGTCTCATCAGGAAACTCTTAGCCAAGAAGGGAGGGGGTTCTTCTACTTCAAGCATCTCGTACGCAGCTCCTGCTCATCACGAGGAGCACCCAGGATACTCCTACGAGCCAGCTAGCCAAGGCTGGAGTCGGTCAGCCAAAGATGGAGCATCAATGGCCTACGCTGGACAAATCAGCAATTGAATTGACCTAGAATGATTGTTAATTTATTTGTGTGAATGTGTGCTATTTATTCATGTATGTTGAAGCCATGTACAAGTACCTCAGTCTTAATTTATTTATTTAAATAAATAAATATTTATGTTCAATTTTATTTGATTTGTTTTGTTTGTACCTTATGAAACATTTCAACAGGTTCCTTTGGTGATTTCACAAATAACTTGAAAAACTGATGTACTTATAGCAAACACTAGTCAAAAACTTCAAGCTTGTGCAAATAATTATAAAGAAATACATTTTGCATTTTCATGAACATACACTTTTCTTTAAAAAAAAACCGATTCTTCAGTAGACAACCAAATTCCATCAATCCTTCTGTTCTCTTGAGCATATTAAACGTTTAAAAGAACGTTTTGAAACGTTTTTTCACAGCGTATTAAACGTTTTCTGTTAAACCAAGTCTTAGTGTAGTGTATGACAAACAAACACAAGCACAGATAAACAGAACAGTAACTTTTTGTTTAAAATTTACCTATTATGTTTTGTAATTACACAACCGTCTATGATAGTGATGGTCCATATCTGCTGAAATATAAAATAATAAAAATCAGAAAGAAGCCATTTACGTATACACTGCAAAATTGCATAGATAAATAGAAAAACTCTAAGTTACACTTCAACATTCGAACTGATCATCGATTGGTTAAAAGAAAATTTTGTTTGACTAGAAGTTCACACATTAAGTCGTCAAGTATGAGATTGAGTATATACAGCTGTTATAGATAAGCTGTCAGTCGACTGCCCCGTTGGTCTCGTGGTTGCAAGCGCGACTGCTGAGCGTGGGGTCCTGGGTTCGATTCCCGGGTCGGACAAAGTGTTATTGGGTTTTCCATTAGGAATTTTTTAGTAACAGTCCGAAGTTTGGAAGTTGGCGGTTTAATACCTCCGTGCCTCGGAAAGCACGTAGGTAAAGCCGTTGGTCCTGCGCCTGAACTCTCCCCAGTCGTGTCGGATTGCCGTCCCATCGGACTATGAGAGTAAAGGAACAGAGAGTGCACCTGTGTTTGCGCACACACTTGTGCACTATAATATCTCCTGCGTACTTGGCTAATCTCCATTGAGATTGGCCACCGTGACCGAAGACGGTCGGGGAGGCTATTCTGCCGTACGTTACTTAAAACACGGTTAAGCCTCAAACTGCCATTTTTTAGTTTTGTTTGTTGTAAGACTGAAAGATGTTTTCAGTTTTCATACCCAAAAAAAAAATCGTTGATAAACCAGTGACATTTGTCTCTTAGAAAGATTTTTATATCTTTATTCGTTTGGAAGAGACATCATTTCGCAGGTTTTTGTCCGATATCTCTGAAACTACTTTATGGGTTTAACCGTATTTTAAACAATGTACGGCAGTATTATAGATAAGCTTTATGTAAAACGATTCACATCCATCAAAAGACATAGTATTTTGTATTTGTTACAAACGTAGAGACATACAAACGAACAAGAAGAAAACAAACAACTTTTTTACAAAACGATGCAGCAGAAACAGAGATATCCAGAAATACACGCGCTCAGATGGACGCAGTGTAAGAAAATCTAATAATTATAGTGTAATGTTCGTCAAAATTAAATAAGTTGAAGATGAAAATATACTTATTATACTTTAGTGCATGCTCGATAAATTCTGAAACAAAAAGAAAAAGGTAAAGTTCTTCAGCGAGATAATTGAATACTTAAATTGTTTCATAATCCGTCTGCATCAGTGACAACGCTACAAATCTTCTGCATTACATGCTTTACACCTGCTGTACTGAGTGAAAGATTTCACGTCTACTATACCTTTACACTAGCTGGAAACGTAAGTATTGCATTGTTCCTGGGTTATAATATTCAAAGCTCAAATAAAAATTAATTTGACTTATTTATTTGCACACACTGAAATCTATACAAATAATACATATAAATTATAGTTTGCCGGACATTGTTGAAATTATCTCGATTGTGTAGGATAAAAAACTATCGGAGATGTTACGTATCAACAAACTTTAAAATAAACCCTCGAATAAAGTGGACCGAGGTAGCTGAAAAAAGAAGGATGAGATTTAAGAAGGATGTAGCATATCATCATCATCAGCCTACAGCAGTCCACTGCTGGACATAGGCCTATCCTACTGCACGCCATTTAGCTCGATTCTCGGCAGCTCTCTCCAGCTGCTACCAGCTACCCTGCAAAGATCGTCGCTCCACCTAGCTTGTTCTACCTTACTGATAGAGCTCAGTGACATGTCATAAAGCTCTTGAAACCTATTGGTGAATAGCTATAATTATTGTATGAACAAAACTGCAAAGCACTGTGTGGATGAAAATTATTATCTTTAGACAAAACGGTGTGTCACTAAACGTAGAGACGTGCGCAATGCGGACACTGTCCGGTCATTGCAAACTCTAACCGTTACATACTCATTTCACGTTCCTTTGAAGAATTTAAACCAGTAACGAACGGGTACCTTTTAATTTATACAAACAAGTACAGTAAGGAATATAAAATTAAATATTATGTTCATGAAGGTAGGTTAAACAAAAATATCTGAGTAAACATCTCACGATGGATCATTTAAACACGACTGCTTAGCGAATTTTCTCATAGAACCGTCCATTCCTACGAGAACACACGGGAATCCGGAGAAAGTGCCCAGTCGAACAATATTTCACAAAAGCAACCTTCGACAAGAACAACTATGAGAAAAATATCGAACGTGAATTCCACATGTATATTATAAATATTAATGAAAATAAAGTATGCCACGCACTTTTGCATAGCGTCGTCTAGTTTCCATATAGCAGAGATGAAATTAAAATGTTAATTCCATAAACATCTGAGTGGGGGACTTTAGATAAAAAATACTGATCCAATCAAATTATCATCATAGTTCGAACGATCTTGGATTAGTAGAGTCCGGAGTAAAAGCAAAGATGAAGACCTTCGTTGTGTTCTTAAGTGTTGTGGCGTACGTGTCCTGTGGACCTGTTAGTTCGAACGATTCAGTGCTAAAATCAGTCCTGGGAAGTTTCGTTAACTGTAACAGTGATGTGGGTCTGTGTATGAAGGTGAGGAGTGACAGTGCAGTGATATTTGTTTTGACTTGACACATGGACTTGATCAAAACGTGGATGAATAGCAAAAGTGTTTATACGGTCTTTGGGACGTTGAAGTGCATTTTATAATCTAAACAACGACTATTAGATTGTTTAGACGATTATTAGTCAATGTGTCAATAAACTTTCAGACCAAATTTTCATTTATATGAGTGCTAATGATAGTTTTGACGGTCACGATATTTTCAAGCCCAAGTGTCAAATGCAAGTTTAAAATAAGTTATTTTAGAAAATTGCCTTTTACAATGGCTTCAAAGTTAAAGTTGGAGATACAAAAGGAAATAATATCCTTATTTGAATCGACCTCAAAGTTAAGAGAAAGGGAAAAGTGTCAAATACTGCCAAATGAAGCTTTATGGTGAAAGTTATTTTTAAATTGTAGGACAAATTAGATACGTCAATATAGAATTAGCGATAGGCACTATAGCCAGCAGATAATTGAGCACTATCATTAAAATAAATAGTGTTTGTTACTTAATTGTCAACGTAAAGGTCATGGGTGATCAAGAGCTTGGATTTGCACGCAAAGACAATTTTGACAACAATTACAGAAAACCTTACTCTCAGTTAGCGTAATTGGACTTCTCTCTTTTTTTACCATTGCTATGGCAGCATTGCTGTTTAGTTTAAAACACCCATCGTACCCGCAGGGGTACGGCCAGGGGTACGGTGGGTCTGCAGTGTAGTTACCAATTTTTTTTTTGAAAATTTGTCTAAATTAAGACCTCAAATAACCAACATTAATTATATACCTGGCCCTGACCTGATTCTATGATCTGGAGTCATAACTCCTCAACTCCTATCTCACAAAATCTAAAAAAAAACTATCTTTCCACAGGAGCATGCCCTAAAAGCAAGCGAAAGACTCGGCGCTGCCCGCAAGCTCAAGATAATTGAAGGAATCACTCTTCTGAACAACGACCCCAAGGAAGGCAAGAGCTTGGAGACTCTTTCCACTGATCCTGCCCTGAGGAACAAACAGGTCACTGAGAGGCTTTGGGAGAGCGCTTCAGACCTCATCCAGTCTAGTGAATTGGAGCTCAGCTACGGTGGAATTGATGATGAGGAGGCTGAGTCCAGAGCTATTGGTGACGAAGGTAGGTTTAGAACTGATAATCTTCAGAATCGGTTGATTATAATATGGTAGATGCAAATTGATTTGGAGGAAATGGTGGATCACTTAATGGAACTGATGGAAAGTTTTGGTTATTTAAGCAAGTATTTTGTAGCGATTCTGGTTTTGAGAAATGTTAAATTGAGAATTAATTTGGGAGTGCAGCCAATTTTTATTATGTTTGGACTTGTTTAGTTACCAACTTGTTTATTAGTGGTTTCTATAAAAATAATCAACGGTGGACTGAAATTAAAAGAGACAGTTAATATTAAAACAATTATTACTATAATAAATTGTTACCCAATTAAGAGCAATTTATAAAGCTTACCATCTCCCATAAAATATATTTGATTGGATGATCTACTATTGAAAGCAAAAACATAGTGTTGGTGAAATGGAAATAACTTATCTATGCCCTGTCAAAACGAATAATTTTAAGTTTATTCTAAACTTGAGAGCACGTCTAATTTGATAGTTAGCATAAACGTATACTTCTTCTTTATAGTTCCTTTCCATTAAGTTTTAAGACATTAATTCGAACTCAAACTCAAAGCATTTATTTCAATTAAACCATTTACAGGCACTTTTGCGTTGCCAAAGGAGTCGTTCAGTCTGAAAGATGAAGCTAGTTGCTCATTCTAAAGCGTAGTAGTTGCCTATGGAGAAGAACGGACAAGAAACTCCATGCATACTCTTTTAAATTATATTGTTATTTTATTTGTTTCAGTTGAGGAAAGCCGTGGCAAGAAGAAGAAGCAACTTAAAAAGAAACTGAAGGCCGTGATCCCTCTCGTCCTCCTCGGCAAAGTTAAGGCCATCCTCTTGGTAGTACTTTCCCTGGTCGTCATCGCCGCTTCTCTCTTCAAACTGGCTCTCCTCGCCAAGATCGCATTCATCATCAAGATTATTGCCCTCATCAAGGCTCTTCTTGCCAAGAAGCATGCCCAAGAACAGTCCTGGGAACCTCAAAGTTGGGAACCCCACCAAGTCCCACATGTGGAACACCACCCAGTGGCTGTAGAACATGGCCACGGCTGGGAAGGTGGCTGGTCTCGTTCAGCAGGAGCCAACAACCTAGCCTACTCAGCATACAACAACTAAACTTGTTACCAAATATTACGTATAATCTGACCCCTTAACGATTTAAGAGTGAATGTATTTAAGTATGTTTGTCGCTTTTTTTAAATTTTTTGTTCGTTTTTTGTTTTTTTTTTTCTCTACAGTTTTTCTTTTCAGTCATTTTATATGTTTTAGTTTTATTTGTGACTTTGTTAATCTGACTGAAAAGGATTCTTGCTTTGCTAGTTTATGTGATAGTATTATTAGTTATTTATAGATATTTAAGTAAAAGTGCGGGTATAATTTTATACGTATTTATTTTTAATATTGTAATTATTTATTTCAATTTATACTTTTAACTTTTCTACCAAAAAGAGGCGAATATGTCTATCCATTTGTGTATAATATTTATATATTATTATTACTAGAATTGTATAATATTTTTTATTATAATTATAAAGTACCTGTATGATTCTCGTTATATAATTGATGTATATATTTAAAATACGATCTCTTATATATTTTTATTATAATTTCTTTATTGATATGATGTACATTATATTGTATCGTGTGTCATGAGTTGAGGAGTTATTTATTTCGTTTGTATGGATGAGTGTGAATTGTTAATTTATTTTTATTTTTATAGCAACAATAAACCAAACAACAGTTATTTACTTATTCGTTTTAATGAACAACTTTGCCCTATCAACAGAATTTTTTTTTTAAAGTATACTCCAAATTCACAAAACACTAACCATTTAACACGAAAATGCTACCAACTACTAACTTGACTTTATTCTTGGTAAAAAATTTAAATAAAAATACTTAACATTTTTAAAAACAAGCTTTTATTTAAATGTGCTAACAAGAATAAAGACAGAATTGTGTGGAAAAGGGGGAGGGAGGCCTTTGCCCTGCAGTGGGACAGTTCAGGCTAGTTAGATTAGAACAAGAATAAAATAAACTTTTCCTTTAAAACTTTTACTATCAACTTATAACGTCATTACACAATTTATATGATTTATAAGCTTGTCGCGAAATTTAAGTAGGTACTCGTATTTACTTAGTTTACAAATTAAAAAGGTAAATCTCGCGACAAACTTCCACCATCTTGGGTGCCATCTTGGGTGTTCCGCCATGTTGGATTTAGAATACCGTCACACAGCAAACCATGCATTGTCATCCAAACTAAACGTGTATGCAAAATTTTAGCTCAATTGGCAGAAGATATCCGGTTCAAAATTGAGCTGCAAGAGTCCACTCGAACAAACATAGTTACATTGCAAGTTCATTAAAAGCTTGTAAAAAGTACACAATATCTATACTTAGATATATAATAAAGCTGAAGATTTTTTTTGTTTGAACGCGCTAATATCTGGGATTACCAGTCTGATTTGAAATAATCTTTTTGCATTTGATAACCCAATTCTTCAGGAAGGCTTATTAAGGCTTTGGACTGAACTTCATCCCTCCACCTAAGGAGTCGTGGAAAAAATGTCAGAAAGAACGTTAAGCGAAAATGAAGTAATGGGCACAATTATAGGATATATATATGAACAAAAGAAATTTCACGCGAAAGAAGTCGCAGGCAGAAGGTAGTCATACCTAGTACTAAAACGCTATAGCACCTTTATGAAATTATAATCTTTCTAGCTGCGCCCTGCGATTTCACCCGCGTAAATGTCGATCCCGTGGGAATATCGGGATAAAAAGTAGCCTATATGTTAATCCAGGATGTCAGCTACCTCCATACCAAATTTTATCAAAATTGGTGCAGCCGTTTGAGCGTGAAGAAGTAACAAACATATAAACACACACACACTCACAAACTTTCGCCTTATATTATTAGTGTGATTTCCCAACAAATAGGCACCAAAACATGAAGCTACTTCCTAAGTAGTTCTTCAGCAGCATTTTTAAGAAGTTCATCAGAAAAAGCCTTTAAAAATGAATTAATGTATTCATAAAGCTTTTTATAATGTAGCAAAGAAATAAGAAAAATCTTGTTTATTTTGTGAGCGTGACACATCCAAAAAGAAAGTTTTCCTAATAAAAACGATTAAAATAATAATGTTGGCGGTGTGGTAAACTATGGAATAATATATTGAACACCTAGTATTCAACTTACAATGAAAAATAGCCAAAGCTCTAAAATAGAAATGCCTGAACAAACTAAAAGTAAATAATAATTAGTTAATTTTAAGTAAATGAGTCAAACTCAAAGCATTTATTTCAATTAAACCATTTACAGGCACTTTTGAATTGTCAAGAAGTCGGTCAGTCAGAAAATATGAAGCTAGTTGCCCATTCCAAAGCGTAGGTACCTATGGAGAAGAACGGGCAAGAAACTTCATGGACACTCTTCTAAATTATATTTTTACAAAATATTAGTTACATCATTAATGTTGAATTTACAATTTTATGTGAGAACGATGTAAAAAAGACGTACGCGTTAAAAGCGTCCAGAGTACAGCAAATAGCAAGAAAACAACAATCCAAAAATAAATAATTTAAAATAAAAATAAGCCGAGGCAGCTAAGTGATGACCAGCCCCAACTGACGGCGCCCGTTCACGAGTTTTAACCTGTTACTACATATATCATTTTCTTCCCCTTATCCCAAATCATTTGGGGTCGAGCGAAAGATGTCTTCTTTATGCATACTATTAGTCGTCATCTCAGTAGTCACCCCTTTTCTAGCTATATCATCGTTCACACAGTTCAACCATCTTTCTTTTAGTCCCTATTACAGCATACACGGAAAGAAATGAGTCTATTTCTAATTAAGGACTACAGGTCACAGTCGGCATATCAATGTTTGTTTTATTAATTAAAAATGCCATCACGTAGACACATCATATAAAATTATAACAGCGTATTATGATAATGTATTACGTTAGTTTGAATATTTATTTTTGTTTTGCAAATTAGTAAAAGCGTACTGTATCATTTATTTGAAGTGACAGGAAGGTCATCAATAATTTTAAATAGCTATGACATTAAAAATATATAATTATATTTCAGTATCTACAGATGAGATTTTTGAGAATAAAATTCCCTCATTGTTTCATCCGTCACTGATGTTCCGTAACCAAAGGAATGTAAAATATTAAATAGGAAAATTAATATCGGTTTCAACGTAGTTTTGGTTTCAGTAGCAACTCTCCACGGCGATTTACAACTAGGGATCAACTCTTAGCTGAAGACCAAAAACAATTGACGCCTACAAATATCAAGAAAGCAAAGCCTACAACTTGTGCGATGGTAAAAGCTTTCACCACTTTCTTACCCGAGCATCCGTGTGTTTCACAACATTGCTATTAATGTACCAACAGGCTGACTAAATAACCTACACACTAACTCTATCAGATTAGCCTGTAATCATTCACCGCTGTACTCAAAGGCCGCTACATAACACGAAAATGTTGTAAAAAATTGTAAAGTAGAAGAAATGTCAGTTTTCGTCGCAGAAAGTCACCAAGTTATTCTTTAGTAGATGGCAGCACTACTGGCCAAGAATATTATGTGAAACTCTTTGCGAAATAGCACTGGCAATAAACTTGTAACTGGACATACTATGAATGAGTGAAGGTATACTAGCCTTGCACTTGGTAATGTAACCTCGACTGGTTGTTGCTTGTGGAGTGAACTTTGGCAATGTAATAGCTAAGGAACTACTGGCTGGCAGAAAGTAAAACACTAAACTCACTTAAATTTTATTTGTATATGGAGCATGTTGATGCTCTTTTGTTTTTTGTTAAGTTTTTTTCTTACGCGCCAGATTTTTGAGCTGCCTGTATCAAAAAGCTATCTATATGAGCTCAACTGTGACTAATGAGTTTAATTACTTTTTCTATTGTTCTAAATCAAATATACAGCTGCATTTGGCTACAATGCAAAGTAAACATGTAATGTTATCCTTTTATGATTCTGCCAAAGTGACCTTTTTAGGCCCCCTGGTAATTGTATTTAACACCCTAAGACTGAATGTCACTTGCACGTAATGAAAAGACCTATTTGTTTAGGTGACATTTAAATAGTTTAAACCTTAATGAAGTTTTAATTAAGTGAGAATTGGTGTCAAAAGTGGTGAAGCAACTATGAGGACGACTATTATTTCATAAGGTCGAAGATTTTGACCTTCAAGACAACGCCATCTGTCCCCCACTATGTGAACCAGACGAGAGATGAGTTGCATCTTTCACATGGTAGTTTCATATACTTTCACCTCAGATCTGGCGTTGGTGTTGCAAAAGAAAGTGTACCGACCTGGTACCGTCAAAGGTAAGCAGAGTTCGTGAAGTTACATTAACTCAGGTAGATAAGACATTTATTGATTTTGATTCAATTGAGATTGTACGGGCTGACAGGAACATTGATGCGCAACCTGTGCTGTTACCATGAATTCAGTACTTGATTATATGTCGGTTATTAAGGGGACTACATGACAAAGCGCGGTCACTGTCGGACTGCTCACAGCCTGGCTCATCGGCGTAACGTTGCTTGCCTGTCGGTCTTCTACAGACTTAGGAGAGTGTCCGCTCCTGCGCAAATAAAAAAAGGGCGATGGACGGATCAGGTCGTGGAGGTCCTGCTCCACGACTTGATCTGTCCATTGCTCTTTTACTATCAGCACTTGGTAGATATACCGACCAGTCGTACTAAGCGCTTGTCCTTCACATTTATTATGCGCACAGCCAAAGTGTCGCTCTGCCAGCGTCTGTGTTCCCAACCAATTACATCTGCCTTCAAAGCAAGAGTTAACAGCATCTTCTTGGCACGCGCATTTCATCATAGACCTCATCCATCGCTTTCCATTAAGCGTGATAGAGGTCAAGAGCTGGCCCATTCACCAATATTTTCAATTTTTTTAAACTGACTTCAGTACCATGAAAAATCTGTAGAGATTTTTACTAAATAGTTTAATTCCTTATTTGGATCAAAGAAAACTGGAAACTACAATTATCACTAAAGTGATTTTCCAAAAATGCAACAAGACACATTAACCCACATAGCGAACTACCATTAAGTTGAAACAAACAGCGTCGTAAACAGATAACATTCTTAATATCTAAGTGTGTGTCATTGTTACTTGTGTTTGTACTCGTATTTATCTTTACGCTTGTTACTTTGCGTAAGCAGAAGTTCAAGTAGGTATTGTCCCACTGCAGGGTAAAGAAAGAAAGAAAGAAAGAAAACACATTTATTTGCGGTAAACTTGACGCATTAATAAACATGAACAAAAAAAATAAATAAGAAAGGGTTGGGGGAAACATGCGTCACACGTCCACGCAAAACGGCTATCGCTCAGCAGAGCCCCAGCGCTGGTTTTCAGCGACAGCCGGCGCCGACGACGGCGACGTAGTGACGTCATCCGGTGCATCAAACAATTATTAGGACGCTGTACTCGTTCAGCATACACAAAGAAAAAAAATAGTATAATATTGAAACTAAATGTGATAAAATACTAAACGGGGATATAAAAAGGAAATAGATACCTATACATGCTATGAGAATATCATCCCTGATAAACGTTTTAAATTTTATGTAGTGGCAACATTTCGGAACGTCATATTTAAAAAAAAGGTCATATTTAATTTAACAAAATACTCTTCCTTTTTACTCTGTTCCTAGGCGCAATTTTTTTTTTTTGGGAATTCTTTCTTGCAGATCAACATAATGAGGTTGTCGTCTGCTTATCCGGGCTTGACCCACGGGTCAAGTGCAGGAAGCTGGCTTTACAGCTGTACCTACAAGGGTCTTTGGCGCGTGGTCAAAATCGATTCTAACGCGGCTGCCATCTTGTTTTTTCTATACATTTCACTAAACTGTTTACCAACAACACCCCTCTGTCAATGTAATTCGAGGGCCAAAAGATCCTTGTACAGACGCCAGCACATCAAGCTACCAGAAACTGTCAAATTTTTCCAATCAACTTCGAACCGTATGTTTTAGCAATAAAGTTGAAAATCTATTAAATAAATTTGACAGATTGTAGTGGCTCGATGTGCTGGCGTCTGTACAGTCAACAGCACAAGTAGATGATCAAAATCAGAAATTCAATACTAATGAACGGAGTTCGCGTTAGAACTGTGTGGCGTCGAAGTGATTCAAAAGTATGTGATTGTAAATTATACCAAACATTTACTACTAGTACAGCTGCCATATATTCGTGATCAGTTTTGACTCCTATTGAATTTCTGATTTTGATCATCTACTTTTGCTGTTGACTGTACAATCCCTTCACAGTACTTTACCTTTGATTTTGCATCACTGTCAAAATCATCGTGATCTTTATTGTCGTAGCAATATGGTTGCTATTGGATTTCTGTGATTGCCAAGTCTGTCAAAATCACAATGTTCTTTATTTTCGTTACAATAAGTTTGCTATTCGATTGCTGCTGTCAGAGGTTAAATAAAAGTAAAAGGGCTGTAATCTTCCAAGCCTGTTTTCACGCCCAGAATGGGCAAAAATTGTTTGCAATTTTTCACGGCACGATAAGTGACAGGCCGCGCCAAGCCTGGCTACGTCTGTCAAGATCTGTCGCAGCCCGTACCGAGCATTCTCTCGACGTGTGTTGGCGTGGTGCAGCCTGATGGTTGCTATTCCAACACGTCAAGTGACGTGGAGTGCATGGCTGCGTGTGTAGCCACTGTTGTTTTATTCAGTGGTCAACTTTTGATAAACAAAGCAAAAAGAAACGCGAACGTACAGGCCGCGACAGGCGACCCCGCGCCACGGCACCCATGCCTTTGAACTTACCGACTCCCGACGGATGGGACGGGTGACGACAGGCCACCGCAGGCCTCACCGGATGTGGTGGTTCCCACGGCCGTCGGCCTGGCCTGGCGCGGTTTGGCCTGTAGGACCGCAGCATAAGGTGTTAATTGTATGCTTTACTTCAAATTATATCATCATCAGTTCTAAAAAAAAATCATAAAATAATATTCATCAAAACAATAATTTAAATCTGACATAACTGCCTATAACAATAGAGATGTTATAACAGCTATAAAAACATCAAAATATACTATTAAATAGATAAAATCTATTGTGAAGTATATTATAGTATTATTATTTTAATGATACGTCTATTATTTTAGTATTATCGTTATGTATAGTGCGATTCTCTGACATTGCTTTTATTACCGTGTAATGTTTCTAATTACATTACATCTTTACGCACTTTACATTACATAATATGTAACGGGCACTTTAATAGCCGTTTGGTGTAGTTTCCGGGTAACAATAGGTTCCAATCGTAAATTATGCCTCGGTGGAGAGGTACTCCGTGTTTTAATCAAAAGATCGACTCGATTGTTTGTATGCATTTTGACACATGAATGCGGCGACTTGATTGATCGATTTATTCCGGTCTGATCCCCTCGCGTGACTATATTTTATTTAAAACACTGTGTAGGATACTTAGCTATTGGACTGTTTGTTAGTTTTAAGACCACTTCTCGATGTGGTGACTTCAGTCCTATACTTATAGGCAAGCCCTATATGTTTTGGCTACTGTCATAATATTCTTTCAATTTTGCCTGTAGAAACAATGTATCTTCACACACACTATTCGTGCAACTTGTTGAAAATTCAAAACTGTAGAGAGTAATGTTAACACTTAACATAATCTTATGTATTTGTTGTTGCTAGTAATAAAAAAATTATTGATGTTTCCAACACATAGCACTACCACTTTAAAAGGATTTTATGGCGTGTGACCAAAAGTCGGACCTTGTTGGAACGAAGAAGTTCTTTTAGGGAGCTTGCGGTAGGAGTGAAATGGGAGACTTTTCATGTATGTAATAGAAAAAGAGAGAGAGAGAGATTAGTGTACATGGTTATTTTCGGCACTGAAGCCAACAGTGAGGTCAAAATGAAAATGGAGGCTGCAAAAAATTCCAAATTTTTCGTTATGGGTGTCGTTTTCATGGTTTCCGAGGGTGCTAAAGTCGATATTGTGGTCAAAATAAAAATCTAAAATGATGGATGTAAAAATGTAAAAAATTTTGTCATTTTGAAATTTTACGCAGTCGCCATCTAGGATTTTTATTTTGAACTTCGGTCCAGCCGGGCATCCCCCTGATTGTCTGTGACGAATGTATGCCAACAGCGTCCCCCTGTCAACATCTTCAGCCGTAGCCGTTGAGAGAACCCGTCCCTACACCTGTTAGTGCGACAAATCTAGTCTATACTTCTATACAAATATTATAAAGAGGTAAACTTTATTTATTTTTTGTTTATATGTAGGAGGTAATCTCTGGAACCAACGGTCGGATTTAAAAAAATCTTTTTGCATTTGATAGCCCAATTCTTGAGGAAGGCTATAGGCTATTTAACATCACACTAGAACCCTTAAAAGTCGAGCAAAAAGAAAACAAGTCAGAAAGAACGCTAAGCGAAAACGAAGTACTAGCATTAGCAGCCGATGCGATGCGACGAGGTGGATCGGGGAACAACAAATTTCACGCAGACGAAGTTGCGGGCAGAAGCTAGTAGCTAATAAAGATCAAAATTACAAAACACATTTTCGCTTGTATGAAACTGACAGGTGTCCAGAACGTATTCAGCGGTGCTATTCTGTAACCATCTTACCGTGAAAACTTAGGTGAAGTGAGCGTGGAGTGAGCTGTCAATAGTGTCAATTCCTAGCAAAAACAAACTCACGTCACCTAAGTTTTCACGGTGAGATTTTTACAGAATCGACCGGCTGCATCTCATATTGCTGAGATAGGAGCCTCTTGGCTTCGTATAGGACTTTTTTTCATTTTCCTTTTGTTACTTTTTTTATATAACTTGTTTTTTATTTTACCGTGTTTACTTTAGTAGTTTGTGATCCTCCTGTACGAGTCGCAATAAATACTTTTTCTTTCTTTCTTCTTCCTTTAATCTCTCGTCGGCCGCACTGCCTACAAAATCTTTTTAAAACTGTATCCGTATCAAGAAATCCTAATAAATAATTCAACCGTAGATAGATAGCGTTGATAACAGCCTCCCACCTACTTGGAACACTGATTCTTATCAGGTGTAAGCTACGAGCATCGTGGAATTAAAAAGCGTAACAAACACGTCTTCGTAGATCTACCTATGTTAATTAGGTTACGTCATTTAAAATATGTAGGTCATCGAAATGTTCAAGCGGATAACTTTTGTCATCCATTTTGGGGTACCTACATTTCGTACTACTATAATGTACAAATCGATTGATATTTATTTTCAAAGTGATAAGATCTGTAACTGTATCCATACTTATTATAACTTCGAAAGTAACTCTGTCTGTCTGTTACATTTTCACGCCTAAACTACTGAACGGATTTCGATAAAATTTGGCAAGGAGATAGATGGCATCCTGGGGAACGATATAGGCTACTTTATGTCTCGGTAGCACATTCCCGTGGGATAATTTCCGACATCCACGCGGGCGATGCCGCGGGTAGAAGCTAGTCACACTAATATTATAAAGGCGAAAGTTTGTGAGGGGGTGTGTGTGTATTTATATGTTTGTTACTTCTTCACGCTCAAACGGCTGGACAAATTTTGATAAAATTTTGTATGGAGTTAGCTGACACCCTGGATTAACATATAGGCTACTTTTTATCCCGATATTCCCACGGGATCGACACTTATGCGGGTGAAACCACGGGGCGCAGCTAGTATTGTATAAATATGTCAAGAACTTCTGATTTGAATTTAAAGCTAATTTTAATCCAACAATCAATGAATTTATAACAGTGCAGTGTGGGGATCCCCCCCCCCCCCTCCCCAACTAGAAGGACCGACGACCTCAAAAGGCTGGTACAGACTGGATGCGGAAAGCGGAGGACAGGGTGTTGTGGCGCAGTAAACAGTTTTTCTTTCTTTCTTTTCTTTTCTTTCTTCTTCTTTTCTTTTCAGTATGAGATAGGCCTATGTCCTATGTCTAGCAGTGATGTCTAGTCTAGCAGAATAATGTACCCAGGATTTTGTTATATCTTGATTTAAAACAGTGTCCATGGAGTTTCTTGCCCGTTCTTCTCCATAGAGATCTACGCTTTGGAATGGGTAACTAGCTTCAACTTTCTGACTAACTGACAGACTATTTAATTTTGACAATTCAAAAGTGCCTGTACAAGGTTTAATTGAAATAAATGATTTGAGTTTGAGTTTGAGTGCAATCAATGAATTACGCTTAGAAATAAACAGATTGTGTCAGTTGCCAAGGAGTTTGTGGATCTACTTCTTCTTTTCGGCTAAAACACTAGGAATAGGTGAACAGTGTGTGTTTAGGGGCTTATTTATCGTGACTTTTCTACTACTTTATCTCTGACTTTTGTGGTGATTCTCAGCACTTTTTTTTTTACTTTCCCGACCCAACTGTCTCAAATGGAGTTCACTATTGTACAGACGCCAGCACATCAAGCTACTAATCTGTCAAATTTCTTTAATAGATTTTCAACTTTATCGCTAAATTGTAAGGTTGAAAGTTGATTGAGAAAATTTGACAGTTTTGGGTAGCTTGATGTGCTTTTCTCTTCCACTGTACCTTTCCGCTGTCTTCGGAAACCCACGAGAGCGTGAAAACACATAATAATAATATGTAAAACAGTAAAACAAATACGTTTTTAAAGTTTTCGTTTTCTGCGTGGGTGGGCAAGGAAAGTGTCGGTATTAGTGGGCACTAATACCGACACTTTCCTTGCGTATGATTACAAGGGCTTGTAATCATACTCTTAAGTACAGTCACGAGCAACAGTATGTATATACTTGGCTTTATTCAAAGGCGATTTTCTCATTTATTTTTGAATAAAATTTTATATTAGTATAGGAACATAATATTTTCGAACCCATAGGTATATGTAAAGTGTCGTATTTCAACGTTGCATTCGCTATTTCGTGAAAAAATCGCAATTTTAAGTTGCCAAGTGTTGACATTGGTGCTCGTGACTGTACAGTAAAGAGAAAAGCATTTGTTTACATTTCGTTGTACGGCTGTCGGTTTAACGATGTTTACGCCTGGTATAGCTTTTAATAAGTTAAGTACCTTCAAACCGAATGGTGGCCAAGGTTAGGTCAAAGAAACCAGGGCCGGCCAAAAGCGCGATGGGTTGATGATGTCGTCAAAGTCGCGGGGAACACCTGGAGATCTGGGTACATCTGGAGACCGGGGAACACCTGGAGATCTGGGTACACCTGGAGACCGGGGAACACCTGGAGACTGGGGAACACCTGGAGATCTGGGTACACCTGGAGACCGGGGAACACCTGGAGATCTGGGTACACCTGGAGACCGGGGAACACCTGGAGATCTGGGAACACCTGGAGACCGGGGAACACCTGGAGACCAGGGAACACCTGGAGAGCGGGGAACACCTTAAGAGCGGGGAACACCTGGATGAGGGAGGCCCGGAACCGGGAAGTATGGCAGAATGAAGGGGAGGTCTATAACCAGAATTGGATGATTCCGGGCTGAAATGATGATGACGATGATGATGGTGAATTCGATTTAAACAGTCTATCGTCATGAGGTGATTGATGTAACCCATATCTTTAAATTAATAATCTAAAAGTCTGAGTGACACTAGTGATACATGGTTACAACAAAGTGACTTAAAATGACACAAAACTGACATAATCACACTAATATTATAAAGGCGAAAGTTTGTGAGTATGTGTGTTTATAATATGTTTGTTACTTCTTCACGCCCAAACAGCTTGACCAATTTTGATAAAATTTTGTATGGAGGTAGCTGACACCCTGGATTAACATATAAGCTACTTTTTATCCTGATATGCCCACGGGATCGACATTTACGCGGGTGAAACCACGGTGCGCAGCTAATGTTGTCATAAAATTTGACATTTTGGGACACAGAAATTTTAACAGTGACCCTAGCTAGAGTGACTTAAGCGATACAAGAATGACACTTCAAGACACAACTGAGGCACATGGTGACCCTACAGTGACATGTGTAATACAAGAATAACACTCTAAAAACACTTATTGGCATAAGAGAGACACTTGGTGACGCAAGTGAAGTGAGCTCAAAGTAACACACACCACACTAGAGGGACACAAGATGACATTAGAGTGTCCGTGATTAGCAGTTCTTGGGGGAAAGATTAAAAAGGTGCACCCGGTCTGGTAATCAGTTGACAAATGTACAATCTAAGGCTGGTTTTCCTGTCACGCTGACCGCACGCGTATGGTCAGCGCTGATGGGTCAATATGCTATGTACATAGTAAGGTAGCGTTTCTGAGTAATGCTGACCGCTCAGCGCTGACGCTTCCTAGAAGTTCATACGTTTCGGCTGTCAGCGCCGACGGTCAGCGTGCGGTCAGCGCGACTCTAAAACCAGCCTAAGTGGCATCTTGATTGCATGATGAAGGCAAACCATGTCGGTCCAGTGTGATTATACCACATTATATAGAGGATTTCTATTTTATATCACTTTCTCGATACCGGCTATAGACATAATTATTGATAAGTACTTATGTATAATTAAGTGGGACTGGCCGGTTTGAGATGGTGTGGTAGTAGTAGCATTTGGTTATAGACTGGTATTTGATAAAACGCTTTCATCAGATCAATTCATGTAGATTTTCCTTGACAAGTCTTTCTTTTTCGTCATCATCATCATCATCAGCTATTAACTTTGCTTGGCAATCCATACTAATATTATATTGAAAGTAACTCTGTCTGTCTGTATGTTACCTTTTCACGCCTAAACCACTGAACGGATTTAGGAACGGAGGACATAGGATAGTTTTTATCCCGATATTCCCACGGGATCGACACTTATGCGGGTGGAACCGCGGGGCGCAGCTAGTATTATAATAAACAATACACGCCTCATTACATGTCTCTAGATTCGATCGTAGAAATAATCATGGATATGTGTTTCAATTGGGAAACTCGAACGGTTATGTCAGATATAAAAAAAAATGTGTTTATTGCACCATTTTTTTTTTTGGATTTTTGGTCTTAAACCACACGATCTACTAGTCTTCGGTAATTACTATTGGATGGTATTTAAAAGTACTTCAATTTATTCCCATTTCATTTACCTAATTTTGCCTGTGTTCCACCAAATATACTGAATGTGCACCAAAATATGTTCATTAAAATATGTCATAACGAGCATCTATTTAACAACTGTTGCAAATTTGTAAAAATAGTAATACACCTAATTTTAAAAACAAGCATTTATTTTTTTAGTTTTACTTCAGATAATGCACTGCAAAATGTATTTGAATCAAACACCAATTAATGTCCAAATTCGGTTCTCGATAGCCTGTTAAAAATAATCTCTTTTTCCATATTTTTTTTCTTTAAAATTTAGTCGTTTCTGGCACTCGCCGGCCGCTGCCGCGGCACCGCTCGCTTCGCTCGCTCGGCTCGTGCGTAGGAGGTCACAGTTTTAACCTAACCTAACCTAAGCATTTTTTTAAAAATAATTAACCTCGTAACTAATTCGGTTCTCGATAATGTCCATTTCAAAAAAATTTAAATAGTAAGTTACAAATATTTTGTAATATTTGGTGCACGATCAGTATTTTCGGGGAAGAATAATATTTTAGAAATGCATACATAGATGTACCTTTAGATTTTTGGTGAACACAAAAATATTATCCATTACTATTGCTCTCAATCTTTAAGTAAGTGGAGTAGTGTAAGTGTACACTGAGAATTCAATCAAAATTTAATCCAATGAGTTCAATCGTGTCCATTCTGACTCACTCAGGTTTGTCAATTCGTCAACGAATGTCGCATACCTTTTGGACACTTCATTATGATTATTATAAGTCTGCGTTGTCCTACTGCAGAGCGAAGGCCTCCCTTCCCTCTTTCCACTTTTTTCGGTTTTCTGCGATTGTGGGCCAATCCTTTAAGAAGGAGTCCAGCTCATCCTGACGAGCAGACGGCACGGTTGGCGCAGTGGTTAAGCGATTGACTGCCGCGCTGCGTGTCGCGGGTTCAATTCCCGCACGGAACAAATATTTGTATGACCTACAAGTAGTTGTTCCGGGTTTGGCTGTTTGTGTATGTGAGTTTAAATGTTTGTAAACACACCCACAATACAGGAGAAATTCCTAGTGTAGGGCAAAGTTTAAAAAAAAAAAATCCTTCCATCTATTTCTGGGCCAGCCGCGTCGTTTTTATATCGTATCGTATCTGGAATCAACTGAGTGGTAGTTTTTTATATCGTATCGTATCTGGAATCCACTGAGTGGTAGTTTTTTATATCGTATCGTATCTGGAATCCACTGAGTGGTAGTTTTTTATATCGTATCGTATCTGGAATCCACTGAGTGGTAGTTTTTGCGTATTACTGCTCCGATATGCGATAGGTGTGGCCTGCCCAGACAATTCAGAAACTTCAGCTGTTCCTTTCAGTAATGAATGTTTACGGCGATCATTATAATTTTAATAACGCCAGTAAAATTAATTAATACGTATCCATCTTTATCAATGAATGAAACAAATGACGTCACTAGTAAAAGTGTTAGGTATTTATTTTAATTAATGTTATGTTAATTATATGCGTCTCCCTCAGGTTTATGGAGATGTAGATATGCGTGTGTGTTGCGTTACTCGAAAACTGCTGAACGATTTCTGATGTTTTTTAAAGATATTTTTGTTAATTGACTTACACAAGATACTTGGTATTTTTTTCTTGTTATTGTAGGTGTGTTGTTATTGTGAGTGAAAGCAACAAGGTCAAGAAAAACATCGTGAGGAAACCGGTATGTCCTAGAAACAAATATTCGAAGACATGTGACATCTACCAACCCGCAATGGGCCCCCAACCAGCACTGGGCCCGCGTGGTGGATTATTGGCCACTCCCTCTCGCCGAGAGGAGGCCTGTGTCCCAGCAGTGGGAATATTATTATAGATCGTTTATACTGCTGGAGTTTTGGATGACCCCGAACAAAATTAACTGAAACTAGCTGCGCCCCGCGGTTTCACTCGCGTAAATGTCGATCCCGTGGGAATGGCGCAGCTAGTTGTATGTACATATTTTCTATAGGTTGTTTTGTCGACTTAAAAGAAAAAGTTGAAAACTCCTTTAGCACCGTGATCAGCACGCCACTCTTTTCCTTCGAATCAAAACCCATCTAGACTGCTTGGCGACAGAAATAACTAAGTCAGTAATTCTTAAAGTTCATTCGGAAACATGTCTCGTTGCTTCTCTGTAAGAAAAAGTGCGAGTCGGACTCGCACCCGAAGGGTTCCGTACCACAAGGCAAAAACACCGAAAAAAAACACGTTTGTTGTATGGGAGCCCCCTTAAATATTTATTTTATTTTATTCTTAGTATCTGTTGTTATAGCGGCAACAGAAACACATAATTTGTAAAAAATTTCAACTGTCTAGCTATCGCGGTTCTTGAGATACAGCCTGGTGACAGACAGACGGACGGACAGCGAAGTCTTAGTAATAGGGTTCCGTTTTTACCCTTTGGGTACGGAACCCTAAAAAGGAAAAAGGAAAACCTGGAGAGGTTTTTAGAAAATAAGAAAAAAGATACTGATCGTTTGTTCGTAGAAAAACATATTTATATATACATATATCTATGTATCTATTATATTATCTATATTATTTTGCACCACTGACAACCTCATTTTTTATATCCACGCAATCACTGTCTAAGGAATTCTAAGGTTGCCTGGAAGAGATCGCAGAAAGCGATAAGGCCGCCTATTGTATGTTTTGTATTAATAATCGTATTTTTTTGTTATGTATGTTCTGGTGTACAATGAAATATGTATAAATAAATAAATAAAACAACCAAATACTGTCATACTAGTACAAGAAGGCTACAATAGCAGACTTTAGAACAGAACTAGGCTAAGCTGTGAAATAATGTTGTAATCACTATAAGTTAGTAGTTAAGCATTAGTATTTAATAATAATATTATTTATGTAAACAACAAAATATAGCTGTACGCGTATATTACTAAATGTAACTTGTTTGTAGACGCCTTAAGTCTACAAAAAGTTTAATAAATAAATAAAATAAAAACCATGTTCCAATCTCTTATGAAAAGAAAGAATAGTCTCGATATTTTTTTCGATTCGTGACAATTGTCTCGATTCTTTCAAGGATTGATTGATTACATGGACTTAAAGATATTGCTACATTACTGGAGTACCTAAATAAATAATAAAAATTCGCTGTCTGTCCGTCCGTCTGTCTGTCATCAACAGACAGACGGACGGACAGACAGCGAATTTTTAGTAATAGGGTCCCGTTTTTACCCGGGTACGGAACCCTAAAAAGGTACTTTTGTACTACAGTAAGACTATCACCACATATAATTATGTGATTAACAACCTAGGTACCTCCCAAAGAAAAAGCGAGAAGCTTCAATACTAATATTATTAAAAGTGAAATCCATTGACAAACGGGTCACCCGGCTTCGCTTACAACCGGATATAATGTTTGAGTTTCCTCTCATAAGTAAATATGAATTATTTATGGCGTTTTATGTTAATGTGAATCAACAAGATAAAAAAATCATTTTAGCGTCCGCTTTGGGACCTTAGGTACTCAATAATCTACCATTTATTTATGAAACTGGTTTGTAGTTTTGACCGATGATAGAAATTATTATTATACTAGCTGCGCCCCGCGGTTTTACCCGCGTAAATGTCGATCCCGTGGGAATATCGGGATAAAAAGTAGCCTATATTTTAATCCAGGGTGTTAGCTACCTCCATACCAAATTTTAGCAAAATTGGTCCAGCCGTTTGAGCGTGAAGAAGTAACAAACATATAAACACACACACTCATAACCTTTCGCCTTTATAATATTAGTGTGATGTGATATTTCTTTCTAGGTGCATGCCGTTTTGTAAAGTTGCCGTCAAATGTTTTGTTTGACGGTGATAATGTACCAAAAAAAGAAAGTGACTTTTCCTTTGGACATTTTTGTCATGCATCACCATAATCACCACCTATAGTGTTACCACTGCTGGGTCACAGGCCTCTTCTCTTCAAGAGTGAGTGGGATATTATCTACTACACGGGCCCAGTGCGCGCTGGTGAATGTCACATGTCTTCGAATTTTAATTATGGCCTATTGAAACATCTGTTCTTCTAACACTCACCCATAATTGTCTGCAATAGTTTTAATCTTGCCAATCGACTAGCATTCGACTTCGACTTGCCTAGAGCAGGTCCTCAAAAAGTCGTGCCAACAGATTAGACAGCTGTGCTGCTGGGGAGTTTATTGCACCATTTCTTCTTCCCGGCAAACGCACTTGGAAGTGGTGAAAGCCGGGCGTTTTGGGGGATTTTCTCATGTAATTTTGTCGTTAAATAAAATCAAATTCTAAGCCTAGTTTGAATAATTGACTTTTGATTTTGATGGGGAAAAGCAATACCCGTACCTATCCCTAGTCAAAGGGTATTCATGTCTACCGAAGACCTGAAGAAGATGGTAGAAATAATCTTGAAGTGGAAGGCAAAGTATCATATATTACTTTGCAGCAACATGGAAGAAGATTCTGTTCACTTACTCAATAGAGTGCTGCTAAAGGCTGAGTTATTTCTTATAGCTTATCACAAGAGAGATTTGTGATAGGTAATTGAATCATGGCAATGTTCACGCGCGTCGAATGTAGTTCACTTTGAACGTGAGAGGTCGCACTGTAATAGATCATAGACAATTACAGGTAATAGAATTTTATTACATACGTTTTCTTAGAACATTCGGCTTATTAATTTTATGCAATGAAGTTAGAAAAAAAGTTCTCGTTTATTAATATTTAACTCTCTATACGTTATTGCAGAAAATTTAAAATGACATGCCAATTCGTTCGAGGAAGGGGCCCCTTAGGGCTAAAGCCTGCCGGGTCAGCGGGATTATCCGAAAGGGTTACTGCTGACCCGGAACATAAAGGGCTAAGGAAGGAACACGGGTGGGTTTTAGTCAGTAAGAGTCTAAAAAATGTACTGAATTGAAATAAACTACCGAAAAGCGGATGTCAATCCCGTTGAAAGTCGTTGTAGGAATGCGAAACGCTTTGAAATCGAATGGTACTTGTCTAAGCATTAGGTATATATCGCATCGAAGATTTAGATTACTAGCATGTCGACAGAAACGCAAGTGGTCAAATGCGCATTTCGTCATCTCTCAGGATAGATTCGCAACTTGTCAGAAACGGAACTCGACAGATTCGCAGTTCGGCAGACACGCAACACGACAGATACGCATTTCGTCAGATATTTGAAACCATCCACCCAGATTGAGAATTAAGGCTGCATCTTCCAACGCCAGATAATTTTGTCGGAGGAATAATTTTGTTGTCGCAACAAAAACCTTCAAAGTGCCGACCGCATGACAGAAAGCTTGATAAGCTTTGTTGTATGACAGATGGGCCATCAGCACCCATAGACCACACCTTCAACACCACAACCTATTTCCCTAAATGCATAGATTTAGGGAAAACGAACACTTTCCAACGAAGATATACAAATAATGTTTATACGGACGAGCTGGTCCGACTCGACCCGCAGTGGGACACACGAGCAATTAATAGTTGCTGCCTATAATGATGATTAGTGGCCATAAAGTTGTTATTTATTAAACAGGGTAAGGAATGCCAATGAGGAATAAAATATTGCGAATATTATGAGCAATTTGGTTTTATGCGTTGAATTTGGTTTTTTTTTAATAGAGCACAAAACTTATAGGGAATTTCAACTGTAAATATAGGTTATTAAAAACTCAGCGTAAATACCTGAGAAGAGCATGCATGGAATAACAAGCATCGAAGATCCCTGCCGGGTCAGCGGGATTGTCCGAAAGGGTTACCGCTGGCCCGGAACATAAAGGGCTAAGGAAGGAACACGGGTGGGTTTTAGTCAGTAAGAGTCTGACACTCCCTTCCGCTCCACCTAGAGCGGGAGGGGTCATATTTTGATGATTTCCCATCCACAAAAAAAAAAGGATGGAAGATTATATTAATCTTAATAACGCGTGATACTAAACGTTTGCTTCGATGGTTAAAATATTACTTAGTAGCTGACCCGACAGACGTTGTCTTGTTTTTGATTCGAAAGACACGTGGCGCAATCTATTATCATAATAACGTTATTGTTGTTTTTTTTCGGGATGAAAGGTACCCTATGTCCGTTTCTGTACTCCTGACAAGGTATATGCAAAATTTCAGTATGATCGGTTCAGTGGTTTAGGCGGGAAAAGGTAACAAACAAATATACTTTCGCATTTATAATAGTAGTTAGGTGGTTAGGTTAGGAATTATGAAAAATTTTAATACAAGTCACAAGTTGACAGCTGAATATTAAACTAGTGATAATATTAGTGATGGATAGACACAGATTGCAATACACAACAATAGACACAAATTATTACACTATTACTATCTCTAAAGTGTCTACCACCATCAACTTCTTTCTACGTCTATAATTACTACTGAACAAACAACCATTACTCTCCCATATGATTAAAACCCATTTAAATAAAAAAGTTTAATGTTCTCCGACGTAATGTTTGAAAGAAGCACTTATCTCACTGAGACACAAAGGTTCAAATAAATGAATGCTCGTATTAGCTGTTATACGGCACGAGACGCACGCAAAAAAGCTTACTCGCACTTGACGCAATGCAAGTCATAATTCATAAGCCATTATATAGCAACTTTCGAATCTACACCAGTAAATCCTTCTAAGTAAAAGTTGCCTAGATCTTGCAGTTTAATAGCAACATCATAAGAATTATGAGAAGAATGATCCTGACAAAAAAACGCAACATCATAAAAGTCATGATGGAAAGACAATAACAGTTACAAACTCGTGATTTGCTGCGACAAAAAATGCAATGTCATGCAGATATTGATTCCATTCGCGACAAAAAGTTGCCGGGTCTGGACTGTTTCGCCAACCGGCTGCACTCTCGATGAAGATGAAATTGGACTAAAACACGCGAAACCTCATCTATAGAAAGTTGAGGCTTATATACTTTTAACCTGTTTTATCGTTCACCAGTTTCGAGAATCAACTTTAGCTATGTTTAGTCGCTTATAAATATGTGGAATGTATTAAAATAAACATATTATTAATGGAGAGAGTTGAAACTCTTCTTTTTATGTTGAATTAGAGATATTAACAAATACTTCCGTATCCATGGGAAATCATGGCCTTGTGTTGTTATTTATGCATGAGTATTTAAAGAATTAGTGATGATTGTGTGTCGAAATTTAGAAATTGGGCAAGCGTCTCGAGTAACCGGAACTACCACACCCACGGATGCAAGATGTGATAAAATATTGCGCACCTGACCAAAGGGATCATTGAAATTCCAAATGTAACGGTTATAAGGTAGTTTTTACTGTTGAAGCCTGCGGCCAACTATCTGTTATAAATGATGTCAATCATCAAATGAAAGTAAGACGTAATAAACTCGACTGGAATGTTCGTGAACTCATAGGTAGTATCGAGCCACTGACATGACTTTGAGTAATTTCGATTTCCGTTTCGAATCAATCGAAAACCAGATCTCTAATGACACCATCCAATCTAACAGTAAAACGAACGAAATAATTGGTAATAATAAATAGGTTTTATTTTTATTCAACAATAAATTAATGGCAATAAATTAAGATAATAAATAAATTCTTTGTACAACAGAGGTTACTACGACGACCGTCGATTTATGCTAAAAAGTCTTTGATTATGTTGAGTGTGAGTATGCGCTGTATGCTAGGTTCTGGGCTTCATCGAGGTTCTTGTTCCAGTCCTGGCCGTAGCTGGAGTATCCGCCGCCGCCGCCACCGTGCCCAGAGTCGTGGGCCACGTGCTCAACGTGAACAGGGTGATGAGATTCGTGGTGGTGAGCGTGAGGGACGACTTCGTACGTCGTTTTCGTCTCACCACCCTTCAAGCAGTAAGCGACGAAGAGGATGGCTGCGAGGACGAGGGCGATCTTGGCGGTAGCGAGGGCTTTGAGAGCGATGAGCTTGACGATGAAGAGTTTTCCGAGCAGCAGCTTGGCGCCAAGGAGACCGATGATGCCGCCCATGCTGTTTCCCTTCTTCTTAGCACGACCTGGGAACAGGAAATTATATTGATTAGTTTCATGTCATTTTAAGTCTCTTACTATTTTATGTACGTTGATTTCACTAGCATTATTACAATTTTATTTATTTTCTAAACGTTAATGTTCTTCAGAACTAATTTATCAATCAATATCACATACTTAGTAGCCTCCTTATAAATACTCTGCACTATTTTATAACTCCAATAAAGCGTTGCTAATTATAAACTACGAGTAATTAACCTTTTTCTCGATCCACAATTACTGCATAAAATCACTGGCTTAACTGATTCACTTTTCTATTTATATTCTACTGCAGAATCTATTTTTAGATCTTAACTGATTTTAAGTTTGAGACTAACCTTCTTCAAGAGACCTCTGGATGGTGTCTTTATCAGCCTGGTTCATTTTGACCTCGAGGGCGTGAGTTTCGAACAGGCTCACGACGCCATCCACCAGTCTGTAGTTGACCTCAGCGTCCCTAGCCGTGGGGTCAACAGGCAGAGCATCCACTTTCTTAGCTGACCTGGATTCAGGTTCACCCTTGAAGATCACTCCATCTACAATTGTTATGCTTCTCGATGCTCTTAAGTTGTCAACAACTCTGAGCATTTTTTCCTGTGAAAGAAAAAAATGGATTAGACTTTTGTTTTAGAATTTGGAACGAATTGGTTATTTTGAATTAAGAGTTTTTGAGATGAAGTTATCATTTTGAACTTGGATTTCGGAAAAAGAATTGCAATATTTGCAAAGGAATTTCCGGTCAAGCATCGAAATTTTTGGGGCAAAAATGGAAACGTTAATTGTTTTATCTGGCCGTTGTAATTTAGATCGTATGCACACTTGTTACAAGTGAAATGCGAAATCCTCAACATCAACCACTGCGAAACCTGATTCCACAACACACACTTCACTTTCACTTTTATTAATAAAATTATTATTAACCTTCACACATAATATGTAGTCTCCTTTGCAGTCCTTAATGACGTTTATCGCCGATTCTAATGTGTTATCACTGTCCTCAGCCGACACATAGGCCGTAGCCACCAAAAATACTAAGAAAATCTTCATTGTGTTTTATTTTTAAATTATTAAAAAAAAGTTAGATTTATTTTTCCGACATCTAGGGATGTCAAGCAATGTTTGGCGTGGCGATTGGCCTGCTATACAGTTTTATCATATTCCCCCCCACCTGATTTCTGTTTGAAGCATGTTGGACCATCTAGGTTAGGATGAGGATTTTGTGATTATGGACTCTAATGTGATCAGTGTTAAGACTGGTTTTTCGGTGAAAGTTTCTTACTAGGGTTTGTTGTGCATTCTTAAGGTCAGGTTCTTGAATGGTCGGTTGTACAATATTTGTATATTTTGATACGCATTTACGTGAAATGAATAATTTATCTATGTGGGTTATAGGAAGCATTGTGTGCATACCATTAGGGAATAATTATTTTTGGTTATGAATTTTCGAAAGTAGTATTGATTTTTGTTTAATGTATTGATCTTAATGGTGTTAAAGTTACGCGATTTTATGAATGAAATTAGTGGAAAGTAATTTACGTCACGCTTTAAAATTTTAAAATACTGAAAGCCTTTTATTTTTTATGACATAAGAAATGTTTAAGGGGATAATAAGGATATCATTTAAAAGTGGATATTATCATAATACAATAGTACATACATCAACAAAATACCACAGTTCTAATTCAGAAAGTTAAATTATGCATCTCTTACCAACCGCAATAGTAACGTTGCGGCTATATAAAAGTTGTTGTTGCCTTACTAGGTCTGATTAAATGTAATAATAATGAAACCCTTACTGGGTTTCATTATTATTACAAGCTTCTTATTGTTCACATCTTCACTTTTGGACACATTGTTATGCTAATAGCTAATCCCGTTTAGTGTGTATAAGGATTTTTTTGGAAAAAAGCTTCTTATCGCACGTTATGATTATTTACGCCGTACGGCATTTCATACTTTCAAACCCTTGTTTTTCAAAATGAATGAACCGATTTTAATGAAACTTCATACGCATAAGCAGGATACAAAGGTCTAAAAAGTTACTTAAAAACATTTTCGAAATGTCTTATATAAAAAAAGATGACTGGAAATCTATGTTTCTATGGAACATTTTAAATCGGTCTAATTTGGCTGTAACAATATTTTTCGAAAATTTTCTTAAGTAACTATTTAGACCTTTATAAGGATACACAGGTCTAAAAAGTTACTTAAGAAAATGAAACTTCATACGCATAAGCAGGAGCTTATGTTTATGAAGTTTCATCAAAATCAATTCATTCATTTCGAAAAACAAGGGCTTGAAAGTTTGTATGAAATGCCGTACGGCGTAAATGCTCTTAAACTCATTTGGCGAATAAGTGCTAGAACGAATGTAACATTATAATCATGATCATTTATTTGCAATAATTATTGGTAGAGTGTTGGTCTTAAAGTAATAAAGTTCCTAATACATAGTCAGACATTTTATCTTGCAGAACATTACAATGTATTTAATGCTAGAGTGTAATATTTCTGTCTAACGGCATGCTTTGCAACTGCAACTGCAACTTATTTTTTTTTTCTATGTAGTCTAGTGTCTATTATTCATTATTTAAAAAAAAATTTTTTTAATATTTTTTTGAAAATTAAAACACATTATTTGTCATTAATTATAAATTAATTTGTACAATAAAATAGTTTTTCCAGCAGTCATAATTTTAACTTTATAAAAAAAAACAATAAGGTACATAACTTTTAAAAGTTCTTTGGTATTTTATTAAAGATAAGTCCAGTCATGTGTAAACAATTATTTTTATACGGAGAAGTCCTTGGTGCCTTCGGCAGAACTATTCAATCTAGATCTCGTAATTTTTTCTAACCGTCAGAAAGCTTTTTATTTTTATTTTAGTTTAGTTTTTCTCAAACATTGTTAATTTATTTAATTGTGCCTGTTATTTGACATAATACTTAGCCAAAGGAATTTCGTTCACACGACACCTCTTGACTTTTTTAAATTAGTTTGACTCCATTTTGAAGTCGCCTCTCACCCATAACGGGAGAACAGCGGCCTGTGAGTTAGTCATAACAATTTTATGTTTATTATCCCAATAATTATTTTGTTAATTGAAAATGTAAAATTAAATATTGAAACACAAAAATAGAATTCAGAAGACCAATTCCCGTAATTAAAAATGTTCTAAATCTAGTCGCGACAATCAAAGTCAAAAACTTGTCAAAAATGTAGGGAAATTACAGTTATTTTTGACAGATTGAGACTGAGATCAGACTGTGAATGTTCTTAAAATTATGAGAATTGCAATTTTATTTTACATTTAATACTAGTTGTACAACTTATTCTAAACATTACACAACTAAACTAACAGAGGTCTCAGATTATTTAATCATACTGGCTGAACTGAACTGATGATAATTTCTTGCCTAGCGGTATACCGCGGCTCCGCTCGGCTACTCTTGTTCAATCTATCGTATCTTCACTTACCGTGATAAGACATATCCTATATGTTTATTGGGGTATTAAGGATTACCGCGAAGATGCCGTTAAAATACGTCTTGTTGGATTTATGTTAGAAACTTGGGAGTTAATATCAAATTGCTTCACTCTCGTCGTGTGTGTGCGTGTGGTCGTGATTTATCGGTGAAAATCGGTGGGTTTAGGATTTCCGGTTGAGTAGCGTTGCTTTTGATTTGGTAATGAGGCATTTTTAGTTGCAATTTGAGCTTCTTTGACTGGATTTGTTTTGATAAAGAAAACTAAATTAGTTCCAACTTGTAAAAGGCTATTGCACCATGTTTTGAATAATATTTGTATTGTAAGTTTTTACTGCACGCACTGCACTGTTTTTTTTTCGCTTTTGTTTGTAAGCACGTTAAGCCGTTGGTCCCGGCTGTCATTCGTGGATCTTTGACAGTCGTTACGGGTAGTCAGAAGCCCGAAGGTCTGACAACCAGTCTTATCAAGGAGTAGACTGGAAGCCAACCCCAACATAGTTGGGAAAATGCTAGGCAGATGATGATGTGTAAGTTTTTAGGTACTGTTTTTTTATTCCTCGACTTAATTTTAGTTTATAACTTAACGAAACCGTCGCTTACCTTAATTATTATGTTTTTCTCATAGCAGTGAATAATTGTATTCTTTTTGATCGAAATAAATTGTCTTAATCTGTAAAGTAAACTGCTTCGAAATCCCTTTTTTGAATACCAAACATAATAGTTTTGTGTTTCAATTTGTAGGGCACTGATATTTTACTCCATATTTAATCTGAAACTTTTGCAGAACTAGCCAGTTCTTTTCAGAGTAGTCGGATAGAAAACACCGACCTCATCAGGTTTCAAAATATATATTTCTTGACGTTTAAAAATGTTTCTTTAAACCAATTCACGGAAATATATGTATAACTAGCTGCTGCCCGCGACGTCGTCTGCGTGAAGGCTCTACAGCACCAAAAATACCTAAGATGCCAGTGTCGCTATAGCATTATAAAGTAAACAACTTTTAAAATAGCATTAAAATATAAGTTTTTTTTTGCAAGCGAAGCAAGTGAAGAGAGTTATATGGGAATCCTGCTGAGTTCAGTCATAAGAGGTGACTGAAGGAAATAGAGAAAATAATGCAGGAATACATTCCAGGACACAAAAGAGTAAAAATACGTTCAAAGGTATCATATATACCTTACAACACTTCCCTATAAACTACGTTGGTAGTTATGCTGCCAGGAGCCAAAATGTGTGATGACGCGGGAGCAAGCGACGACGTACAGTTGCCCGTGTGAGAAGCAACTCGTCCTGACGTCGACACCCACTGCCCTCAGTGTCTGCCCCTGCGACTTATTGATGGTCATCGCAAAGCAAACACTCACGGGGAACTGTACGCGCTTGAACTGGAACGGGAAGTTATGAGGTATGAGGGGAATGCGTGGTATAAATACTGCCTCGCCGACGCCATAACCCGTAAGAATTTCCGCCTAATGGTGTGTCTGTGGAGCGAGATGACTTTAAGGCGGGTCCCGTTACACAACTTCGGAGGAGATAGGTTCCGAAGAAGCATAACCGGGACACCGCTTCAGCTTGATGGTATGCGCTGGAAGTCCACTTGCTGACAGGGAGTTCAGAAATTCCACGGGATAATGTGTGGCGTCATCTTGCTTGACAACAGTGTTTATCGAGGTGTAGACCACTTCATTCCCCTCAATTTCCGAGAGAATGCATTCGTTAATTGCTGCAGCCTGATCATTTTTGGGCGTCAAAATGGCCCGCTCACACACCCAAGAATTCTGCTGGTGCGGTATACGACTGAATGTCCCCGTACACACAGCGAATGAGTTCTTCTAAGCTGGAAACCACTCTACCGAGAGACTCTGGAAGCACCACCTGCCTACCTCTCTCTTCTGGTAGAGTGCCTTCGTCAAGACTTAGAAGGACATCGGAGAATTCTTGAGCGCGTGCATTGCCGCCGAGCCGAGCTCTCATATTAATGGTCAAGCGCAGCGTACGAACTCGTGACCACAACGAAGATCGTTTCAACGAAGCATTCACCTCGTCAACCCTCGATCCTCGGCCATCGTACACTCATCCCATACGATCAGAGAGCAATCCTTGAGCACGTGTCCCTTATCGCTGTTACGTGACACACCACAAACAGGCGTTTCGGCGCTCTCTAAATCGATGGGAATTTTAACCATGGCATGTGCTGTCTTGCAGTCCCGGAAGCAGTGTGGCAGCGATTCCCGACGACGCTACAGCAATAGCAATTTTGCCTTGCCTCCTTACCTCTGCAAGTATGTCAGTGGTAACAAATGTTTTTCCTGTACCACCAGGAGCATCCAAGAAAAACATTTTACCCTGGTTTTGCCAAACGCTTTCAAGGACGGTGTCATAAATTTGTTTTTGCTCTGAAGAGAACAAAGCGATATGGTCATTTCGCCGTCTCCGACTTCGTCTCCAGTAGCACGCCTCAAAACTCGTAGAAAATCTTCAGACAGATGATCGCGATACTTCTCCCACAAAGCTACCGGGTTCGCGACTCCACAAAACACCAAGATGACGGCAAACAGATGACGCATTCAGCTGGGACTGTCACTGACGCTCGCCTCCGCGAGGGTTGTCAGCCCAATTTTGGTCACCGTCGAGAAGGTGACGTGCTACGCAGGCTGCGCGGTAAGTGGGAAACTCCACGCCATCAAATGTCCTCAGAAAGGCGAAAGACTTTGCCTCGGACAGTGTGAAGTAACAACCGCAGAAAATCGCATTCGCCATTATTCGGATGAACGGTATAATTTAAGTTTATAATTAGGTATACGACATGAAAATATATTAGTTACCAAGCAATAATCACACAGATAAATACCGAACAAAAGTATTAACAGTCAATGTTTATTTTGTACTAACAACATGAAATTGATGAAGAAATGATCATCATCAATGAACATAACTTTTTTGTAATACTTAACACCGCATTTTTTTTAAATTGTCTTCCTCAACTCTGCTCAAGATTTTGAGGGTTTTGTTGGAACTTGAATTTGTCAAAACGAACTATACGATACAACTTTTATGAAGAAAATGCACATTACCATCTATGAATTTTAAGAATAACTAACTACTAACCTCACCAACATGATCAAATTTAAATTATTAATTTCCAAAAAGTGTTGACATGTAACTTGATTTGATTTTTATGAAATCACATAGATGGCGCTGCTTCAAAATTGTCTTATACTACTAACATTCATTAAACTATGTTTCTCTGCCCAAGTTACTTAAGTGGCGTAAAAGTTTTTATAGTGTAAAGCTAGATAATAGCATGACTTACTCAAAAACAACATTTAAATATGCGTCGTTAGATTACACGCTGTCACAGAATGCGTAAGAAAAATAAAGATTCACAGCTCCTCCTCCTATGTGATAGCGTGATAATATGTAGCCTATATGTTGACCTGACCTCTTAGTAATATTCATGCAAAATTTGAAGTAAATCCATGCAGTACTTTTTGAGTTTAGCCCGGACATATATACAGACAAACAGACAAAAATTCTAAAAACTATATTTTTGGCTTCGATATCGATTGTAGATCACGCCCCAAGTATTTTTTTTTATATATTCTATGTACAGTTTTGCCTTTCCTACGATTTTATTATATACGATTTTATTATATATGTTTATATTATTTATTTAAACATTATCATTATTTATTTTTTAAATAACACAGACATAAGGAGCAGAATTATTTCGTCATAAAGGCAAGCCTTTACGACGTGATTAAACACATAATAATGTTTTAAAGATCACAATATGATTTCGTTAGTACTATATCGCGCCAATAGATGTCGTTACATGTTTCCACTTATTGCAATAAAAATTGTTATAGAATGCTTTAAATTGATTATATCTTTTGATAGACTGAAGCGATTGCGATGAAACAAAGACTAATCACTGCTCCGAGTTCTACACTATATTTGAGTATAAATATGAACCATATTGGTTTGGTACTTTTTACGTTGAGCCTGTTCAAAATCTGTCACATCCAAACAGACAAACAGACAAACAGACAAAAATTCCAAAAATTGAAGAAATGGCATCTGTTGGTTATCCTATAACAGCCCAACTATTTTTTTTATTTTTATTTTCAATGTACAGAAACGCCTCGTCTACAGATTTATTATATGTATAGATGTTGATCATTTATACAGAACCTAAAGTCTGCTATTACAATAGTGTCAGAATGGTCTATCATTGATTTTATAATTGTTGATTTTGACAAGTTTGGTAATCTACTAATATAATGGCGTCATTATGACTTTCCAATGGTCAACCACTGACACTCCATTGAAAGAAATGGCATAGAATGGTAATCTCGTACTTAATGACAAATGAATGACTGACTTAGACGTTAATCTGCAAAAATTTTGACAGTTCCTTTGATCAGTAAACTACCATTAGAACGTCATTGTGCAGTCATTGCTTTTAATTCGTTACGAGTTTCGTATATGTTCTGTGCCATTGACCGACCAATGATCAATCATTATGAATTTAGCAGATTACGAACTTTTAGCAAAATGACAATGGGATCGTGTCGGAATGACGAATTTATAAAAATAGCAGACTTGGGCCCCAGGTTAGCACGGACATTAACGCGCAAACAGACTCTAACCATGAATTATTCAGCACATTTTTCTAAATCCCCTGACGTAGAAATTTATCGTCTGTTATAAAAAAAATCTGCCGTTTCATAGAAAAATACAATTATTCATACGCAGTCAAAATGTACGGAACTATTTTTGAAGTGAAAACGCGTTGTGCTTATTTTGAGATGGGAAAAAAACCATTGAACTCGCGCCACTGTTACCGCGCGTGTTTTGTTAAAGACGATTAAAAAAATATCCGCTTCGGATGTGTTCGGCTGTCCTCGGGATGTACTCGATTTTAATGTACATCCGATATGTCAGTGAGTGATGGCAAGGTATTCTGTTTGTGTTTTGTTTTCACTTCTGTCGGCACTCCCATTGAAAAAAGTAACAGTGGTACTCACTGTTATTTTTTTCAACGCATCGCTTTCAGAATCATGTACTGAATGATAACAGGTTGCGAGGCCCTATATGTAATAAAGGAAGACACTGCATCAAATATTGTAGTGCAAAGAACTTGTTACTACTTCCATAGAACCGATCATAAACTGACTAGATTCATCAAACTGCCTTGCCTTTTCCCAACTATGTTGGGGTCGACTTCCAGTCTAACCGGATGCAGCTGAATACCAGTATTTTACATGGAGCGACTGCCTATCTGACCTCCACAACCCAATTATTGGGTAATATGACACCCCTTGGTAAGACTGATTATCAGACTTTCGGGCTTCTAACGACCTGAGGGTCTACTCCGAAGCGGTTAAACACTGTATCGGCCGAATGTTCGGTAATTTTCTACTACTAATAATTTCCTATATTGACTATTGGTCCCGATCAAACAGTGCCAATCCGAACCTTTTTAGAACCCTTGACCCTTTTTTTACCTTTTTTTTTAAATTCGTAGTAGGACAACAATATTCGAATCAGAAAATGACCGAACATTCGGCCGATACAGTGGTTAACCGCTTCGGAGTAGACCCCCTGTAACGACTGTCAAAGATCCATGTATGACAGCCGGTACCAACGGCTTAACATGCTTTCCGAGCCACGGAGGTGTCTTGGTATCCACGGACCAACCGGCAAGCGTAGTTTAAACCTGATCGATCGAACTGTGCGGCTATTATTTCTTAGCCACAGGCCGCTGACCAGATTTCCAAGTGTTAATAGCGCTTTAGGTAGAATCACACTTAATATTATAAAAGCGAAAGTTTGTGAGTGTGTTTTTATGTTAGTTACTTCACGCACAAATGGCTGGACCAGCTAGCGGGGCGCAGCTAGTTATGTAAATAAGAACCAGACCGAAATGAATCTAGACAGTTTTTTTGTCTAGCTCCTAAATCAAAGCGGTCTACTTCTGCGTCATAACATTAAAAGTTATAAAAGAGTCTTATTAATTTATTAGTCTTACTAATGTTACATCCATTATGTATAGTCAACAAAAGAGATAAGTATGCAGAATCGTCGGATATAGTTGAAGGTTAGTAAGAAACCGATGGATGTTATCGACTGAAATTTAATTTCATAAATGAGCTGTTTGTTTTCTATTAATAAAATTAAATGTTATTCGAGAACATCCATCGGTTTCCTACTAAACTTCAACTATATCCGACGATCCTGCATGCTTATCTCTTTTGTTGACTGTATTTTATTATAATTATGAGTTATTATTTTATTTACATACATTAGATTCATTTGATAAGTGTGTAGTCATTTGTTTTATTATATAATTGTTTATTTTATTATGCCACTAACTTTTGTTACCGCTCTTTTATTATTTTTAGTATTTTCTAGGATGGAAAGGAGATTTTAAGGTGAATGCGCAGTGGTAGATCGCGAAATTCAAATTTTCTTACGTTTTTTGCAATTTTCAGGCCAGTGTCAGGTTGTATCTTGATCAAAATATTATTCGCGGTCAGCGGGATTGTCCGAAAGGGTTACCACTGGTCTGGAACATAAAGGGCTAAGGAAGGAACACGGGTGGGTTTTAGTCAGTAAGAGTCTAACACTCCCCTCCGCTCCACCCAGAGCGGGATGGGGGTCATTTGATGATTTTCAATCCGCAAAAAAAAAA
This sequence comes from Oligia latruncula, assembly GCA_948474745.1. Lineage (NCBI taxonomy): Eukaryota > Metazoa > Arthropoda > Insecta > Lepidoptera > Noctuidae > Oligia > Oligia latruncula. The sequence continues at coordinate 1,608,648 of OX419705.1, forward strand.
ATGTAGAGTGAGGCCGTCGTAGCTCAGTGGTAACGGCTCCGACTTACGTGTAGGTCATGGGCTCGAACCCAGTTTCATCACCACTGCTCTAAATATGGTGAAAGAATATCTTAAGGAAATGCGGCATGTCATGTGTGAGTACCGCGTTTTTAGCAAATAATTACTATGACTTTGATAGAAGAAAGAAAGGAAACACGTTTATTTAGCACAAACTAAAAGACACACAATACACCAGATACATACATCAGATAAAAACGAAAAATAAAGATCAAATAAAAAGTGTTAAATCCGATGTAAGAAATTAGTAGAAAAAGTGTGCCTCACGGCTGCGCCAAAAAGGCCCAGTTCAGCAAAAGTGCCTGACGCTGGTTTTAAACTGGACCTGAAGGCCCACATTTCCAGTCTTTGATACAACTTCCATCAATTCTTCTTTCCGTATTTATTCATCATCATCATCTGCCTAGCCTTTTCCCAACTATGTTGGGGTCGGGTTCCAGTCTAGCCGGATGCAGCTGAATACCAGTATTTTATATGGAGCGACTGCCTATCTGACCTCCACAACCCAGTTACTGGGTAATACGATACCCCTTGGTAAGACTGGTTGTCGGACATTGTTCCGTATTTATTCATCGTGGTATAAAATTAGAAAATGGCCCCCAAACACCTTCTTTTCCAGTCAATACAACATTAAGACAACAATAAGTACAGACGTAGAATTAGAAACTGCACAAAACCAGTTTTCAGTCTGTTATGGGGGATATAATTCTAAAATGCCTACTTTGAAACGTGCTTGCTTTAGGGCTGTGCCACACTGACGGGACTTATCGTCCGATAACTATTTCGATATTGACTACTTCGATATTTTTGGTATTGGGCAGTTGCCCGCCAGACACAACACCCGTCTGGTCGGAGGATCCTCCCTTTTCTATGGAGGATAAGTGAACTTTACACGCTGTTCCTCACAGCTCTATACCCCCCTGCCTCGGAAAGCACGTAAAGCCGTTGATGAGCTGATCTCTCTCCGGTCGTTTCGGATTGCCGTCCCATCAGACTATGAGAGTAAAGGACCAGAGATTGCACCTGTGTTTACGCACACACTTGTGCACTGTAATATTTCCTACGCACCTGGCTAATCTCCGTTGAGATTGGCCACCGTGACCGAAATCGGTCGGGAGGCTATTATTTTCTGTATTACCTGACACAACGGGGAAAGGCGCATCAAACCACCAGCGGTAGGTATTTTTTTGTGGTTGGTCATCGTCTTGAAATAATTGTAAGGATGATGTCCACGGCCTCACCATGTCTGCTAATAACAGTTGAATACGATCATGAAACCGTCTTTTTTTTTTTGGCGTTTTATATTATGCAGTATTAGAACGAGAAGTCAGTAAGCAATGTATACAGTACAAAAAAAAAAACCGACTTCCAAAAAAACACTACAAAGTGAAAAATAACTTTTATTTCGGAAGTCGGTGTCTTTATATACACATTGACATTGATGAATTTTATTTAGACAATGACATGAATATTTACTTTGTAAGTAATTTATATTATTTTTTATTTATTTTTTTTTTTTATTTAATTATTGTGAATGTGAGGACTATGTGGGTCATTTCTTTTTTTCCTTCTTAGTTTTAATCATGATCTGGCAGTTTGAGTAGTTTATGCGGCCTACCCAAATGTCCTGTCTTTGGTATTGTTCGTCGAATCGTTGAGCTCCTCAAGTTCTGAGTTGAGCTGCACGATTTTTGACAAATGCGTGCACTGATTGGACAGGTCCGCTCAATCTGTGTGGTTCTTTCCTCAAAAGACCATTTCAGACACCAATCTACATGGTCTTCACACGATCTGACCAAGATTTTGTCTGGACTTTAAAAGAGACTGTGACTTCTGAGTTTGTTTCGGCCTTTCTTCTCAGAATAGTCAGTTAGGAAACGCCGACCTCATCTAGTTTAAAAAAAAATATGATTGACGTGTAAAAGTGTTTGTACAAACCTACTTACAGAAATAAAAATCATTTAATCATTTAATCATTTGGATCTGTATTTTAGTTTTTTGCCACCGACTTCCGAAATAAAAGTTATTTTTCACTTTGTAGTGTTTTTTTGGAAGTCGGTTTTTTTTTTTGTTAAAAAGTTTTTATTTTTCGCTTTTTAGTGTGTCTGTATATAATGTATCTAAGTTACAAGCCTAATGCCAACTTGCTCATCGCCTTTTTCAAAATATTGCTTTTCCCGATGCAGGGACGTTAATTGTTGAAGAGTTCTCCTGGTATTCCACCATCAGCTCCATTTCACCATTCGCATTGTGACGAGCATAACTTGCTTAGCAATCGAATCGCAAACCGGGAAATACTTATTATTGAGTAGTTCCGGTGGCCATCTGTGGTCTTCATCATCAGTTCTACTTCACCAAATGATGCTTTCCGAGAGCAAATACACGAGTTACTATAAAAAATACCCAAATCGCTATAGGTGTGCCTATAATACTTGAAGAGTTCCTTCGATTTCTCCAGGATCCCATCATCAGATCCTGACCTTATGACAATGGGACCACCTGGAAAGTATACCCTTTCAAACAAAAAAATAATTTTTGAAATCGGTCTAGCCGTCTCCGAGTAATCGGGGAACATAAAAAAAAAAAAAAAAAAAAAAAAAAAAAAGGTTCCGACGAATTGAGAACCTCCTCCTTTTTGAAGTCGGTTAAAAACTGCTCACTTGATCAGTACGCACCGAATATTCTTTAGTATCTTCACTCCTAACCACCTCAAGTGACGATACCAAACCATGGCTATTGATTTTCTATTGTGTCTCATTAGCGGAACTTGAGAGGTCATAGCTGTCATTGAGTGGCTAATGAAGTAAAAATTAACTGACTATTAAACGATCAACGTATATAAATGTATTATGTATAATATTTTGTAAGATAATCGTTACGAAAATGGCCAAACACGTTTCATCATTATACAAATTGTTTTCGCGTAATCGCATCAGTTCAGTGTGGGACAGCCTTTACGGCTAACCTACTGCAACCAGTCACTAGTGCTATTATCTTCTACAAACATCGAAGGAATAGATCGTGATAAGTATTGATACTAAAAAACCGACTTCCAAAAAAAACACTACAAACTGAAAAAAAAACACTACAAACTGAAAAATAACTTTAATTTCGGAAGTCGGTGTCTTAGGGATCAGTATTTTAGTTTTTGCCACCGACTTCCGAAATTAAAGTTATTTTTCAGTTTGTAGTGTTTTTTTTTCAGTTTGTAGTGTTTTTTTTGGAAGTCGGTTTTTTTTTTTGTTAAAAAGTTTTTATTTCTCTCTTTTTAGTGGGTCTATTTATAATTTATCTAAGTTACAATAGCCTAATGTCAACTTGCCCATCGCCTTTTTGTAAAATATTCCTTTTCTCGATGCAGGGACGTTAATTGTTGAGGAGTTCTCCTTTTAGTAGTTTTTAGATTAGATGCTGATAATCCTGGCTGCAGCATCAAGCCAGACTTATGTCAACATTGCATTGAACTTAAAATTAGTCCTGTTTAAAATGAGCCCAAACACGACTACGGTGCTGTAATTTAAAGGTTTGTACTTTTTCTGATGCTCCTGGCTTCAGCATCAGGTCTTCGGTGTTCCTCAGTAACAGTACTTTTATCCACACATCGAGCCCTTTTCAATGAGCCTAAACACGATATATCTGCTGTTAGTTGTCGAGGAGTTAGGTACTCTGCAGACTATCCTGACTGCAGCATCATGACTTGATGATCATGAGACCAAATGTGGCAAATGCCCTATCAAACATCAAAACAATTTACTAAAACAGTCCTTGCCTGTTCGAGTAACTTCTTACTGTTAAGGAGTTGTACCTTCCATCATCAGCCCAGCTACCTGAAATGGTGACAACCATACACAAATACACAAGATACTTCATAAAATATGCGAAAAACAATAAGTGAGCCTATAAAATTTGAGGGTTGCCCTCGATTTCTCTAAGATCCCATCATCAGATCCTAACTTGGTGACAATGGGACCACCTCAGAACTATCTACTTTCGAACAAAAAAAGAATTTTGAAAATCCGTCGACAATTGGCGGCGTATTCGATGAACAAACATACAAAAAAAAAAAAAAAAAAAAAAAAACATACAAACACCCGAACATAGTACCTCCTCCTTTTTGTAAAGTCGGTAAAAATAGAAAAGGTTTTTAGTTTAAGGCTTACATGATAGAAAGATAAGCGCGATGACTCAACGCTGGTAATTTATTGCAAAATTTGAAGCAATTATTTAATTACAAAAAAGTTTGAACAAAAAAATTAAAACACTAGTATTTTAGTATGTTGCTTGTAGATTAATCTGACAGAAAATCAGAATGATTGTATGTATATTAGTATGGTTTTTATTGTAAAAAGAAAGTTTTTTTTCTATAATATCAAAGGACCATGCGTCATATTGGGCCCACTTTTTCAACATTGTTCAACAGTGATAAATTATATGTCATATGAAAGCTCTTAAAGTGTACTTTATTTCATTCTATGGCAGCTAAGTTCAAATCCAGCGCGAAAACGGTTTTATATTCGTTTTTTAAATGCGTCATTTTGGGTTCATTTTTTCAACATTGTTCAACAGTGACGAGTTATATGTCATATGAAAGCTCTTAAAGTGTACTTTATTTCATTCTATGGCAGCAAAGTTCAAATCCAGCGCGAAAACGGTTTTTTATGCGTTTTTAAAAAATGTTCAACATTGTGCAACAGTGATGAAACCTATGTCATATGAAAGCTCTTAAAGTGTACTTTATTTCATTATATGGCAGCTAAGTTCAAATCCAGCGCAAAAACGTTTTTTTATGCGTTTTTTAAAATCTGTTTTGTTTTGATATCAAATTATAATTAGCTGTCAGTCAGTAGCTAGGATTATAAATAGCTCTTGTTCTACTAAAAATACACTAAAAATTTTGAAAATTTTAAAAAACGCAAAAAAATCATTTTTGCGCTGAATTTGAACTTAGCTGCCATAGAATAAAATAAAGTACACTTTAAGAGCTTTCATATGACATATAATTCATCACTGTTGAACAATGTTGAACATTTAAAAAAAACGAAAAAAAAAAACATTTTCGCGCTGGATTTGAACTTAGCTGCCATATAATGAAATAAAGTACACTTTAAGAGCTTTCATATGACATAGGTTTCATCACTGTTGCACAATGTTGAACATTTTTAAAAAACGCATATAAAACCGTTTTCGCGCTGAATTTGAACTTAGCTGCCATAGAATAAAATAAAGTACACTTTAAGAGCTTTCATACGACATATAATTCATCACTGTTGAACAATGTTGAACATTTAAAAAAAAAAACATTTTCGCGCTGGATTTGAACTTAGCTGCCATAGAATGAAATAAAGTACACTTTAAGAGCTTTCATATGACATAGGTTTCATCACTGTTGCACAATGTTGAACATTTTTAAAAAACGCATAAAAAAACCGTTTTCGCGCTGGATTTGAACTTAGCTGCCATAGAATGAAATAAAGTACACTTTAAGAGCTTTCATATGACATAGGTTTCATCACTGTTGCACAGTGTTGAACATTTTTAAAAAACGCATAAAAAAACCGTTTTCGCGCTGGATTTGAACTTAGCTGCCATAGAATGAAATAAAGTACACGCCAAGAGCTGTCATATGACATAGGTTTCATCACTGTTGCACAACTTTGAAAAGTGGGCCCAGTGTTCATTCAAAAGTGCCCATGGTCCTTTGTTGTATTATGTTTTCAACACACTATCTACCTAGCATAATATATATCCTTAAGAATATCATATATATTTCTGATTTTGTTTGCTGTAGTCGATCATATACTTTTAATAGTTTCTAAAACTTGCGTTTTTTTTTTGCGTTTAGGTTCTGTAATCCCCTTAAGTTTAATACTAAAATCATTATCACTATCCCAGATCTGTCTCGCTGCTACTTAGTCATTGGTTAAGTATTTACAGGTGCTTGGGGGAGGTCTATGTCCAGCAGTGGACGTTTTTTGGCGCCGTCAGTTGGGGCTGATCATCATTTAGCTGCCTCGGCTTATTTTTAATTATTTTATTTTTGGATTGTTGTTTGGTTACTCTGGACGCTTTTAACGCGTACTTCTTTTTTACATCGTTCTCACATATAATTATAAATTCAACATTAATGATGTAACTAATATTTTTGTAAAAATATAATTTAAAAGAGTGTCCATAGAGTTTCTTGTCCGTTCTTCCCCATAGGTACCTACTACGCTTTGGAATGGGTAACTAGCTTCATATTTTCTGACTGACCGACTTCTTGACAGTTCAAAAGTGCCTGTAAATGGTTTAATTGAAATAAATGCTTTGAGTTTGAGTTTTCATCTTACTTTGATAAGGTTTTCGATCAGCTTCGTTTTTCTTCTCCCAATCTTTCCGTAAAAATGTCGCTGTGAAAACTTAGGTGCGAGCTCACTTCAGCTAAGTTTTCAAGGTGAGATTTTTACAGTACAGGCCGGCTGATATCTAACATTTTTACAGGTCTTATAGGCTCATTACATTGTGATCATCTGATCTCATTAAAATAATTACAGTGATAATTTCGAAATCGTTAGATAAAATTATTCACATGCACAGATCGTAAGCGCATCGTTACACACTAATTATTTTTCGGACTGTTTACATTACGCAGTTTGATCGACATTATTTTTTTGCTGTTTATCTCATGAATGCATAATAAATGCTGGTTATTAACGCATTTGTAGATGTGCATAAGAACTTTGGTTGTTAGATTTAGTCTTCTTCTTTTCGAGACGATGGTAAATACATCATCATCTGCCTAGCCTTTTCCCAACTATGTAGGGCGGCTTCCAGTCTAATCGGATGTAGCTGAATACCAGTATTTTACATGGAGCGGCTGCCTATCTACCCTCCACAACCCAGTTTCAGTGTAATACTCCTTGTTAAGACTGGTTGTCAGACTCGTGCTACTGACTACCCGTAACGACTGTCAAAGATCCACAAATGACAGCCGGGATCAATGGCTTTACGTGCTTTCTGAGGCAGGGAAGGGTCTTGTCTTGGTATATAAAGATGTTCACCCATCCAAGGACCAACTCCGGCAAGCGCAGCTTCACCTGATCTATCGACCTGTGCGGCTGTCATTTCTGAGCCACAAGACCCTAAATACATGTATTATGATAAATGAGTTGGACCCGGTAGCTGGCCACGCCAACCGCGGCATCAGTGGCTTGTTTTAGGTCTTCAGAAGTGGAGGTATATGGACACTTTGGATACTCTAGCATATGGGTAATAGTTTGGTCAGGAGCACCGCATTCGCACTGGGGATCAATAATACCCCATTTTGCTTGATTGTGCTTGCAGCGGCCTACTTGGGTTAACAGTCGATTGATTGCTTTTCACATAGGTAATTGCAGGTCACGTCTGGGTGGGTGATGCTTCTGGTCAGACCGATTTAGTGGAACAGTAACTGTAAATGCTAATAATTTCAGGTCCATGCTGTCTTTATACGAGTTATCGGGTTTATTCTACGAGTTTTATCTGAGTCCAGCCGGTCTTTTCGACTTCTTCATGTCTTCTTCACCTTCATCCGGTGAAGTTAGCTGTCAAGGAATGACAGCTCACTTCATCCAAATTTTAAAAGATCGACTGTGCTACCGATGAAAAAGAAAATCTGACAATTTCTAGTATGTTATATTATATGACGCACGCACGATGAGTTTTCTAATAGTAACTATTGGAACTAAATAAATCAGTAACGCTTTTATTTTCCCATTGATGGTAGCATTATTTTTTACGATGGGTCTCGTATCTCGAAGTTAATTCAAGTTTGAGGTGAATTTATCAATTACAGGCCAATTTAATCATTGTTACTGCTGCATATTATATAGCCCCAATAATCACACACATAAAGGCGAAAGTTTGTGAGTGTGTTTGATGGGGTGTGTGTGTGTGTTTATATGTTTGTTACTTCTTCACCCTCAAACGGCTGGACCAATTTTGATAAAATTTTGTATGGAGGTAGCTGACATCCTGGATTAACATAATTATAGACTACTTTTTATCCCTATATTCCCACGGGATCGACATTTACGTGGGTGAAACCGCCGGGCGCAGCTAGTCATAACATAAATACCTTCCAAGTCTTTTTAAGCTTTCGCACCATCTATACTTGAAAACGTTACAGACTTTGGCTTCAGAAATAGGCTGGGTTGGCCCTTCCCTGCATGAAATACTTCCATAGGAGCTTTTGTAGGACGCACACATGGCTAAACTGGAAGGTTAAGTCAAACTTCTACAGGTCAAAAACACACTGTGGCTGCCCGTGATGCATCATGATGATGTAACGAGACTCGAGAATCTACAAAGATCTCTCCTATTACTTCACATAATATAACATTACGCATGTATTCCCGAAGGGTTCAGCAGAGTTGTACCTACAGTACATCGTCATTTCGCCAATTATGTTTCAGTCCCAAATAATAGGGGGCAAGCCTATTACCATCAACCGGGCACAGATCCAGAATCCGGGCTGCTTCTTAAAAAATCCTGTTACTTTTACAAACAATCAGTCTTCCATTTTTCTACTGCCACCGTGTGTGAAGTTACAGCTTCAGAAAACCAAGTAGTGCATTTATTTACAAGCGTAATACGAATTACTTAATGGATATTAAGACGGGATAATCGATTTAACGCTTATGGCCTGCCGTCTGACCTCCGTAAGACGCGGAACTAAATGTGCAGACTATTTGGCGCGTGTTTATTCAACTTCAGCTATTTATTATGTTTGTTCAACCAAACGTAGACCAAATCTTGTCGTGTTAAAAATAATTTCCCTCGTTCCATTTATGTAAATTTCTGCGTTTGATAAGTGGTTTATTGACTTTTTCCAAAATAGAAGTAAGTGCTTATTAATTTGTTTGTTTACCTACGCTTGTGGCTAAGTACCTAATATCAGTCGCACGGGTCGCTCTATCAGGTTAAGCTACGCTTGCCGCTGTTGGTCCGTGAATGGGTGACCATCTTCACATACCAAGTCACCTCCGTGCCTCGGAAAGCACGTTAAGCCGTTGGTCCCGGCTATCATACGTGGATGTTTGGCAGTCATTACGGGTCGTCAGTAGCCGAAAATCTGACAACCAGTCTTACCAAGGGGTGTCGTATTACCCAGTAACTGGGTTGTGGAGGTCAAATAGGCAGCCGCTCCATGTAAAATACTGGTATTCACCTGCATCCGGTTAGACTGGAAGCCGACCCCAACATAGTTGGGAAAAGGCTAGGCAGATGATCAGTTACGGTCCGTAGGTAATGTTTTCTTACCAGTACAATGGGTGTGTGTAGAAATGTGCGAGTGTCTCCCGGGCCCCCGACTCATGGTCGTGTCGTGTGGTCTACATTCTCCCCAGACGAAGGATAAGAGGCTTTCCGTCAAGGAAAAGCGGTAATCTTTTGTTCTTGCTTTGATGTAGGTAATCTAGGACTCAAAATGTAACCGTAATAAGTGTTTTTAACAATGTTTTAAAAGAAAAACACTTCAAAATGTAACAGATTTAATAATGTTACAAAATCAAAATGTAATCTTTTATATGTGTTAATATAACAGAAATAAGCATTTGTAGGTATAATGGCACGATATCGCAAAAACGCGCGAAAAAAACAAGACGCGGTTGGGATGCCAAAATAACCAAAATAGCCACAATCAAATCGGCAACGCCGCGTTTACCGGTTACACTTAATAAAACTGTTAATAGTTTTATAACGGTTATTAGATATATTATTGTTACACTTTTAAAAGTGTTTTGGGTTAACACATTGAAAAACACATTTTTAGGGGTTACATATTTGATTCTGATATTAATTCAATATGTAACATTTATAATTCTGTAATCTAAAGTTGTTTTTAAGTCCCTGGATGTACCTAATGGAAGAAAAGAGATCACGGTAAAAAATACAAGTCGCGGTTAAATTTAAATCTGACATTGATAATAAATAATAATAGTTATAAAAAATAGTTTTAATGGTTTTTTTATTATTGTTCCTCTCAACTAAAGCACTTGCCATCTAATCTCTTCACGACCCTTTGTTGACTGGTAGAGAATGCCTATTGTATACCTTTTTATGCGAAAACATTAAATAAAATAAATCACACCAATATTATAAGGGCGAAAGTTTGTGTGTGTGTGTGTTTATTTACTTCTTCAATTTTTATAAAATTTCATATGGAGGTAGCTGACACCCTGGATTAACATAAAGGCTACTTTTTATCCCGATATTCCCACGGGGCGCAGCTAAATCGCCTAGTGAATATTATTACTTAGTGCACAGTTTACTTAGATAGATAGCTAGGATTGAACCGGAACCTACACGTAAATTGGAAAATATGCTAATTGGAAAATTTAATATGCTAATTTTGGAAAAAAAATAAAATATGCAGCCTTTAATGTCTACAATTCAGTTTACAGGTAAACACTGTGAGAATTATGTCAGTAACATGCTCGCAGGCAATGATCGACTTGACTACAATGCGTGATTATGTAAATTATAGTGTTTACCGGTTAAGTTGCTGATACAGTAGCCGAGAATATGACTGTCTAGGTTAAGAAAATATGACTGGCAGAAAAGGCCACTTTGGCATAATCATAAAATGAAAACATTATGAATAACATGGGGAAGACAGTCCGTGTTTTTCTTTTTTTTTTTTGCTGGAATACGTAGGTATAATCAAATAGTTTGGGATTGTATTGATTGGTATTTTAGCACAGACAAAAAAAAAACAACTGAAATCTTCACCAATGGGATTTGTTAACTGTCCATTATGATTCTTAGCAGTGACTATCTTTCTTTAACAGTTACCCAATCTCCTTACAACCTGTCAAACATATAACCGGTACTCAGTTTTAAATAGCACCCAGCAATTAGCCAATCACCTGCCACTTTCGTTATTGACTGTCAAATATTGCGTGGGCAATAAAAGACCAGACATCGATATATTTCTAACAACCTCTTCACATGTTAGAAAGCTGTTAAGAGAACAATTAGATGATCAGTCATCATCTGCCTAGCCTTTTCCCAACTATTTTGGGGTCGGCTTCCAGTCTAACTGGATGCAGCTGAATACCAGTATTTTACATGGAGTGACTGCCTATCTGACCTCCACAACCCAGTTTTTGGGTAATACGTACTCTTTGGAAAGACTTCAGACTTTCTGGCTTCGGACTACCCGTAACGACTGTCAAAAATCCACGAATGCCAAGCCGGGACCAACGGCTTAGCGTGCTTTCCGAGTCACGGAGGGGTCTTGGTATGTGAAGATCGTCACCCAGCCACGAACCAACCGCGGCAAGCATAGCTTAACCTGATCGATCGACTTGTGCGGCTGTTATTATTTAGCCACGGGCCCCTCAATTAGATGATCAGTGAAATAACAACCATCCTCTATATCTATGGTTGTTTTGCGTTGGAAAGGGACGGGAGGTATTAATCGATCGATATTGAAAGTTAAGTTGTAGATGACAGGTTACCGTTAGAAGCTCTTTATTATATGTTACGATATGTCGTGTCGCGAGTTGGCGCTGTCGGATCAATGTCGTCTTATTCTTTCTAGTTTTGAGGAGAATATTAACTTCCATTATTCTTATGTTATTTTTAAATTATTGCCTTACTAGCAGTGTCCCGCGGTTTCACCCGCATAAGTATCGATCCCATGAGAATATCGGGATAAAGTATCCTATGTGTTATCTTGGTTATACACTATCTACGAGTATATGCCAAATCATCCAAATCCGTTCAGAAGTTTGTGCGTGAAGAAGTAACAAACATAAACACACCCCCACACCCCCACACACTCACACACTCACAAACTTTCGCCTTTATAATATTAGTGTAATGTAATAGTGTGAAGTGTGATGTAATAGATTGATGGGTACAATATCATTTAGATTTTTTTCCTGCATCCTCATTGTTGATTTTCATTTGTCAATCCAGTCTTCTAAATACCATAGCTGATAAACTATAGGTAGATTATTTCTTTAGAAGTATAGTATTTTATCTCACGAAGTGACGCGTGCTTTACTTGTGGTTATCAAGTGTACAAACATGCTGTGAATGTGTGTGTAAGCGCAGGAGCTTTCAGTACCGTCTGAGACAATGGCGCAGTCGGCAGTGTGTGTGTGTGTGTTACGTGCCGACGCTAGTCTTCTTCACGCCATGTTCTACTGGGTGTGCCTCGATGTCGCCGGACGTTTTCTGGAATCAGAAACTATTAAGGGGCTTACATGACCTAAAGCGTGGTCTTTGTCGGACTGCATTGAAAAGAAAGAGAAGCGCGATGACACAACGCTTGTAATTTATTGCAAAATATGAAACAATTATTTAATTACAAAAAATTTATTGTTTGGACTAAAAAATTAAAACAATAGTGTTTTAGTATGCTGCTTGTAGAATAATCTGACAAAAAATCTGAATAATTGTATGTATATTAGTATGGTTTTTATTGTAAAAAGAAAGTTTTTAGAGGTATCTTCATGATTTTTTTCTTTTGTACCAATTTGTTGTATTATTTTTTTAACACACTATCCACCTAGCATATATCCTGAAGAATATCACATATTTTTCTGATTTTGTTTACTGTAGAAGACCATAGGTAATACGGGCTGGTTTCCGCAACTCCACGATAAAGCGCGTATTTTGCGTACGGGTGTAGAAGACCATTATACTTTTATTGTTTCTAAAACTTGCGTTTTTTGCGATTAGGTCCTGTAAGCCTCTTAGGATATTACGATAAAAAACCCCCGACAAAAATAAAATTAAGGAATCCCTACAAAAAGCATGAAATAAAAAAATAAATTTGAAAAAATCTTATGGAAGTCGGGGGACCGTTCTGTGGAACACCTTCTATTCTGCTTCTGAGGTCCCCCGACTTCCATAAGATTTTTTCAAATTTATTTTTTTATTTCATGCTTTTTGTAGGGATTCCTTAATTTTATTTTTGTCGGGGGTTTTTTAAATTTTTAATTTAATTTTTATTTCATGCTTTTTGTAGGGACTCCTTAATTTTTGTATTTCATTTCTTTTATTTTCTTCCGTTTTAAGATTCTGGTAATTTGGTGTATAATCAGATTTTTTATCCGTCAAATAATATTGATTAATTTATTGTTGAAGAATAATTTTTAAGACTAAACAGATTTTTTTGTTTTATTATATTTTTCAAGTTTTTAGTTTTCATTTCGTTAGGTGGTTAATATTCCTCATTCCCTTACAATATAGTGTAAATTATTCTACTTGTCAAGCCCTTGCATTTGATACCTATATTGAAGGAGTTGTGAAAAAAAAATGTAATTCGCCATTTTGTGGTGGCGGCCATCTTGGATTCAAAATTTGTTATAGTGCATAGTATTTTACTATTGAAGCCCTTTCATTTGATACCCATATTGAGGGAATTGTGAAAAAATATGTTATCCGCCATTTTGTAGCGGCGGCCATCTTGGACCGATTTTCATCAAACATAGCTAAGAACACTCCCGACTAATACACCTTTCAAACAAAAAAAACTAAATCAAAATCGGTTCATCCGTTCGGGAGCTACGATGCCACAGAAAGACACACACACACACACACACACACACACACACACCCCCACACACACACACACACACACACACACCCCCACACACACACACACAGACACGTCAAACTTATAACACCCCGTCGTTTTTGCGTCGGGGGTTAAAAACGGAAGAAATTAAATTGAAAACGACATCATATCGACGTAAGATCGTACATTCTAAACGTCTCGTGATCAATATGGCTAATTTTTGAAACTCATCGCTGACGACAGCGGAGCATAGAACTTTCGATTTCCTACACAGCCTCACTTTCATAGTTTGAATGAATTCTTTGCATAGTTCACTTTCTACATGAGGTCAAAGGTAGGTACTTCGTAGGGCGAGAGATATGATTATGATTTGAGCTCTGATAACCGGGTCGGGGCAGACCCTTTGAGCGTCCTTAGAACCCAATGTTGGTCCCCTAAGGATTCTCCCATTTCCGATTGCTCTTGGAATCCTTTAATTGATTTGAGCTATCAGCCATGCTTATTAAAATCTATGGGCCAGCTATCATCACATCATATGCCTAGCCTTTTCCAAACTATGTTGGGGTCGGCTTCCAGTCTAACCGGATGCAGCTGAATACCAGTATTTTACATGGAGCGACTGCCTATCTGACCTCCACAACCCAGTTACTGGGTAATATGATAACCCTTGGTAAGACTGGTTGTCAAACTTTCAAGCTACTATCTATGATCTCGTCTAGCTAATGGCGGTTTATCCAACAATATGACGTTAATTTTCGTACAAAAAGACTATGTAATAGAGGGCGAGCCTATTGCCATCGATCGGTATAAATCTAGACTCCGGTCTCATCATCATCATCATTTCAGCCGAAAGACGTCCACTGCTGGACATAGGCCTCCCCCAAGCAGCTTCCACTTCGACGGGTTCTGTGCTTCTCGCATCCAAGGGGTTCCTGCGGCTTTCACAAGGTCGTCGGACCACCTTGGGAGGCCTTCTAGCGCTACGTCTTCCGGTACGCGGTCGCCACTCCAGAACCTTTCGGCCCCATCGGCAATCTGTTCTGCGAGCAATGTGCCCTGCCCACTGCCAATTAAGTTTGGCAAAAAAAAAAAAAAAAGGTTCGGCATGTCCGTCAGTCCATCCGGTCGTCCGTCCGCAGCTTAGCTCGGAGACTCTTAGTAATAGAAAGCTGTAATTTGGCATGGATAAACATACTTATTAATCACGTCGATAAAGTGGTAAAATAAAGCCATGAAAAAAAAAAAATTTTTTGAGTAGGTACCTCGTACACGTAAAGTGGGAATATTTTTCTTTCTCTTGTCCCCTATGGTGTGGAGTACCGTTGGATAGGTCTTTCAAAAATATTGCGGGTTTGTAGGGGCCATTTTTCGATTCAAGGATTCGTTTGTGAAATATTAAGCTTCAAAGTGCTAATTTTTGTTAGAGTCAAGTGTCCCCCCTCTTTGCCAGCTAAATGGTTGCATTTGGATTTGGAAAAAATTACGGCAGTAGTATACAACATAAATTGGCCTATAATGTTCCCACTGCTGGGACACAGGCCTCCTCTCTGTGAGAGGGAGTGGGCCATAATCCACCACGCGGGCCCAGTGCGGGTTGGTAGATGTCACCCTTCGAATTTTTGGTTCTAGGACATGCCGGTTTCCTCACGATGTTTTACTTCACCGTTTTGAGAGCAGTGGTGATGAAATAATTTACACAAAGTAATGCGCCTGGCTGGGTTCGAACCTACGACCTACAAATCGTAAGTCGCAGCCTTGCCACTGGGCCACCACTGATCCCCTAGAACGTAGTGTACAACGTGTAACGTTAAATGCGCAAAACCTCTTAAGAGGTCATTGTACTCATCATTAAGAACAACTTTTACTATAGGACCAAACTTGAAATCGCAAAAAAAAAATCTGCTGTTTAGTACATTTTGACGAGTTATGCGCCCCATAAATGTAGGGAACAACTGTTTTTTTTTTTCGCGATTACAGCTTGAGTCCCATAGTAAAAGTTGTTCATAATGATGAGTACAATGACCCCTTACGAGGTTTTGCGCATTTAAAGTTACATCTTGTTTATAACGATATTAAAAGGAAAACTATCACAGCTAAGTAGGCTTTACAAGTTTACGAGTAATAGTAGACTAACTTAAATTTCCAGTTGCAATGTATGATTTTCAACATGATTTTCAACTACAATGTTAAGTTTGTTCTTGGGATGAATTCATTCTAACCACGGAACACTTCATTTTGCTTGGTCCGACACGCACTTGGCCGGTTTTTTATATTAAAGCATAACAAGTAGGTACTTATAGGTGACCAAGGGAGATTTATCTATTTAGAAATAGGTATGTAGCTGTGCACTAGTTAGGCTTCTAAGAATAGTGCTCCCCTACATTATAAAAGGAAGCCATGTGCAAATTTCACATTCCTAGTCCCAGTAGTTTCGGCTGTGCGTTGGTATTTATTCGTAAATAACACCTCAACAGCTATAACGCCAATGCAATGTTACCACCACAAAGATATACATACATCTGACTTACATTGAGTCGGTAGTAGGTACACAAAAATACAATTAAAAATACAAATAGAATACAATAAGAAATACAATTGAAAATAAAATTACAAATACCATTAAAATACAATTAAAATCACTTTTCAACATTTTCAACGCACTTAAATGCTACTTCTGTGAACTTCATCAGGCTGCAGCGAAATATTATTTATTTATTTATCCATTTATTTCAGGCATTTAAGGCCCATATAAAACACATACAATACAATATATCAACATAATTATGTCAGTCAGTCAGTCAGTTTCTCCTTTTATATTATTATATAGATTTACAAATCCCATTTGTAATTTTATGCAGATCTACTTTGAATACACGTGCACCTATGAGTAAGGTGGGTTTGTAGATCACAAGTGAGCGACAGCTTATTAGTTCAGTGCGCTTGAGCAGTATAATAGAACCTGTTTGTGTCAATCACTAAAAGCGTTTTACTTTTGACGAACACAAATTATTTTTATATGTGACTATATAGGAGCAGTGGTGGCCCACTGGTAACGGCCGCGATTTATAAGTTGTAGGTTCGAACCCAGACAGGTGCTTTACGTTGCATAAATTATTTTATCACCACTGCTGTCAAAGCAGTAAAGGAAAACATCTTGACGCAATCGGCATGACTTAGAATCAAAAATTCGAAGACATGTGACATGTACCAACCTGCACTGGGCCTGCGAGGTGGATTACGGCCCACTCCCTCACACCGAGAGGCCTGTGTCCCAGCAGTGGGAACATTATAGGCTAATTATGCTACATGTGACTGTCATGATGTGCGGTCGAGGCTAAATAATTACAGCCACACGGGTCGATGGAAGATTAAACAACGCCTGCCACGGTCGGTTCGTGGATGGGTGACCATCCGTTACAAATGGGTCTTCATTATGAAGGAGTATCCTTCCGTGTCTCCGGCTGTCATTCGTAGATGTTTGACAGTCGTTACGGGTAGTCAGAAGCACAACTGACAACCAGTCTTACCAAGAGGTATCATGTTACAGCTGCATCTGGTTAGACTGGAAACCAACTCCAACTTAGTTGGGAAAAGGCTGGGCAGACTGTTATGTGATTTTCCCTTTTCTGAAGGATCACGTTGCGGTTTCAGAACTTGAAATACCCACTATTTGTACGCTACGAACATATAAGACTGATTAAGGTCAATAACCCTAATCTCAAAAACGGATGCTCAAGTAGATTTTTACACAATTGGTCACCGTGTTTGACACTGACTAGTTATTATCTCATGAGGCATCTACAATCAAATGTTTTCACCTATTACAACGAAAGTCAATCTCAGACACAATGGGGTGGGAATGAAATACAATTGTTTGCTGCCAACATTATTTTAATAGTATTCTCTAAAGATGTAGGTACTTGTATGGTGAACTAAATATACAGTATCAATGGTATTTCAACAACAAAAACCACGTTAAATGTCACAAGTAAAGGGTTTATCAAAGTTAAATTGTTACCGTTGACTGTACAGTCGATTTCTCAGTATTTGGATTTGTAGCCGGATTATGTAAATAGGCGCGCCCCCACTAAATGTGTTAACTAAATAATAGGTACCGTTTTTTTTTTTGGTTCCGGGGTGGAAAATCCTCATGGATGTCCGCCGCCCTGGGGTGGGTGGCGGGGTCTGTCAGTCTTACTGACTAAAAACCACCCCGGTGTTACGTCCCACACCTACGCCGGGGGTCGCGGGAACGTACGATCCTTCCGCAACCCCCGACTGGTGCCGGCCCGCCACTGCGGGCCTCGTTGTTGGGTCAGGGGGGGGGGGGGGGGGAGTGAGGTGTTTGACTCCCCCCGTGACGTCTAAGAGGGGCGCGCGTGGAATACTACTAATATAAATAATAGGTACCTGTGCCAACCTCTTCGGGAAAGTGTTGTACCTACACAAAAATATTAGGCGAAGACCATACGACAGTAAATAAAAAATACTAGTGCATAGGAGTATTTTGGAATACCTAAATCTAGTGTTTTGTTGACTCTAGGTACAGACACCAAGCTACCCGAAACTGTAAAATTTTTTCAATCATCCTTGAACCTTATACTTTAACGATAAAGTTAAAAATCTATTAAATAAATTTGACAGATTGTAGTAGATTGCCGTAATAAAAGCCGTAGTAAATAACGCAGTATGATGAGTTTTTGTCTCAATTGCGTCACAGTTTATGAATGGGTTTGTGCGTAAGTTGCGAGTGAAAACAGTTATTAAGTCATTTGCGATATCACGAGTAAGTATAGTAATAATCTGTATTATTTACTGAACAAAGGTGTTGTTCATGACAAAATAAGTGATTGACACTTAGTCCAGCTTCGCACAGCGCGTTTTTCACGCGGTGATTTTTTTCGCACACTGAATTGTTAACGCTCTTCTTAGTGCCGAAAGTTGGAAATCCAACTGTCTGTTTTTTTTGACGCGCTGGGACGCGCTCTGCTGGATTTTCAATGCTTGGTTTAACACCGTAAGCTGAAAATCCAGTGCGCTATAAAATCCCGACGCGAAATTTTTACGTCCGTGCAAACGTGAGCTTACCAATGAAATTCATTGTGGAATTTCTAATGCCAGGTTTATAAAAATCAATTTAATTTAAATCTGGTGTGTTCTGTCTGGGTTGACAGTCAGAAGCACGAAAAGTCTAACAACCAAGTCCTACTAAGGGGTATCGTTGAGTGTACTGGTGGCCTAAAAAGGCCACTTTGGCAGAATCATAAAAGGATAACATAATGGACAGTTAACTGTTAAGTTAATCGTATCAAATCCCATTGGTGAAGCATTCTTCAGTTTTTTTTTTGTCTGTGCTAAAATACCAATCAATCCCATCCAAATCCAATCCCGGTCGCTTTGATTGTACCTACGTTGTGCAGCGAAAAAAAAGAAAAACACGGGACTATCTCGCACTACTACAATTCATAATGTTATCCTTTTATGATTCACCAAAGTGGCCTTTTTAGGCCCCTTGTTGTTCACTTACATCCGGTTAGACTGAAAGCTGACTCTAACATAGTAGGGAAAAGGCTAGCAGCACCATAATTGCGTAACACACTATCAATCTCAATCTGAATAATTTGAAGGATGATGCTAATCCATTGCTTCACATGTTAGGACAATTTATCTGCTCAATAATGTAAATAACGCAATGAATGTTGTTGAACCGTCAAAATGAAAGCTATTGCTACTGATAGTGTGTTACGCAATTAGCCCACAGGTTGCGGCACGGTAAACGAGACACTAGAAGTTTAATTTTTTTTACGGTTATAGCCGTAATAGTGCCCTTAAAAGTGCTAGGCAGTTTTTATTTTATTTTATTTTGTCAATTCATTTTATTGGCTACTTTATTCGTGGTAACCATATCGAAGACCTAGAGATATACCTAAAGATTTATTTTGAAGAGCACTTTTGTTACTAATCACGCTAACATTATAAAGGCGAAAGTTTGTGAGTGTGTGTGTGTGTGGGGTGTGTTTATATATTTGTTACTTCTTCACGCTCAAACGGCTGGACCAATTTTGATAAAATTTTGTATGAAGGTAGCTGACATCTTGGATTAATATATAGGCTACTTTTTATCCCGATATTCCCACGGGATCGATATTTACGCGGGTGAAACCGCGGGGCGCTGCTAGTAGCTAATAAAGATCGAATTAGCAAAACACTAATTATTCGTTTGTATGAAACTCACAAGGTGTCAAGAACGCATTCGTCGGCCGTACTTTAGCACTAAAAGCTACCGTTACAGAGCTGAACGAGTAGGCTACAGTAAAATACAAAAACATGAATATTGAAAACGAAACCAAAACAATTTCACTTCTCATACACACAAAGATGGTATCAATTGAACCACAAAAGGACTTAAGTGTCACATTACATATTAATTAGTCCATCGCATCCGTTTACACAAGACATGCATATTAATAATAAATATACTATTTAAATAGGTATGGTACGCATCGAAGTCTATTAACTTTAACATCTAAATAAAATTAATACATAAAATTAGAGCTCTTTTTAGCATTTTTTTATTTTATTCGAGAACATCCATCGGTTTCTTAGTAAACTTCAACTATATCCGACGCTCCTGTATACTTATCTCCTTTGTTGACTGTACATATGGAGAAGAAGGAGCAAGAAACTCCAATGCATTTATTAATTATGATTTAATAGAACTTCGTTACTGACCGTACCTGCTACCGAAAGTGCAACTCTTACTTATTTTACAATACAAGTTATGAATATTTAAATCAGTAAGTATGTGGATATTGTTATATCATAGTATAATGTTATCATTTTGTATGTCGGTACGTGAGGGGATTTCACTAGTAACACGGTTTTGGTGCTATTGTGTACCTACATGTTCATAAAGTCAAATAAAATTCGCCCTTAGTATCAAAAGGGGTTTGCCCAGTGTCAGTAATTTTATTTTCAACTAGCTGCGCCCCGCGGTTTCACCCACGTAAATGTCGATGTCGTAGGAATATCGAGATAAAAAGTAGCCTATATGTTAGTCCAGGGTATCAGCTACCTCCATACAAAATTGTTTCGAAATTGGTCAAGCCGTTTGAGCGTGAAGAAGTAACAAACATATAAACACACAAACTTTCGCCTTTATAATATTAGTGTCATTAGAACTGTCTCATTGACAGGTGTCAGGAGCGCATTCTCTCGACGGCTGGACTATAATTGATAATACCCATAAAACTTTTCAGAAACACAATCTTGCTGAAACTTGAATAATTTAAGGTCAGCAGTTTTTGATATTATCGGTTTCAAACAGACATCTATGGCGTCTTAACTATATAATAATATATGTAATATGTATGTATGTACAGACGCCAGCACATCAAGCTTCTACAATCTGTCAAATTTATTTTATAGATTTTCGACTTTATCACTAAAGCATTAGGTTCAAGGTTGATTGGGAAAATTTGACAGTTTCGAGTAGCTTGATTTGTGCTTGCTTCTGTAAATATGTCAACTGGTAGATTGTCTATTCGAAAAGCTTCTGTTTCAGCTGAACATCTATTCTTAAAATCTCGAAATCACTTCTAAGGATTTAACCAGAACCGTATATGCGTAACACATTATCAATCACAATCTGAATCATTTTGAAGACTAATCCATTGCTTCATATGTTCGAAAAATTTATCTGCTCAACAACGTAAATAACGTAATGACAATTAAACCTCATTTTAACTTATTCTCTTGCCTTTATCCCAATAGGGTCGGCGCAACATGTCTTTTTCATCCATACTTCTCTATTAGTCGTCAGATAGTCAGTCACTGTTACTGGTATTCAGCTGCATCCGGTTAGACTGGAAGCCGACACTAACATAGTTGGGAAAGGGCTAGGCAGATGATGATGACTTCTCTATTAGTCGTCATCTCAGTAGTCATCCCCTAGGAATACCTACTTGAGTGCGAAAGCCGTATCATCAAATTTTGTTCCTTCGAAAACCTTTCATCGACATCTCTATACTGCGACGCCTTGTTAAATCGACGACTTGTTACTGCGATATTTCGTTACATCGAAAAACTGTACTGCGAACGATTTTACTGCGTAAATATCATACTGCGAAGCCTTGTTCAATCGATGTCAGGTTACTGTGATGTTACTTAGGAAAACTTACTTCTCGATTTTCTTTTCCAAATTAATACCTGCATTTTTCACATTTCTTTGAAAGCAGAGAGCGCCATCTGTCATGAACATCAGTGTAAAAGTAAAGATTGTAGATCATTGCAAAGTTAAATTGTTGCTCTCTGCTTTTAAAGAAACGTGAAAAATGTAGGTATTAATTTGGAAAAGAAAATCGATGTTCTTGGTTATCGCCGTAAGGTCGTCCGAAGTAAGTTTTCCTAAGTAACATCACAGTAACGTGACATCGATTGAACAAGGCTTCGCAGTATGATATTTACGCAGTAAAATCGTTCGCAGAACAGTTTTTAGATGTAACGAAATATCGCAGTAACAAGGCGTCGATTTAACAAGGCGTCGCAGTATAGAGATGTCGTTGAAAGGTTTTCGAAGAAACAAAATTCGATGATACGGCTTTCGCACTCAAGTAGGTATTCCTTCTAATCATATCATCATTCACACAGTCCAGCCATCATTTCTTTGGTCTTTTTCTACTCTTAAGCCATCGACATCCATACTCAAAACTTAACTCACGATAACACATACGATTGTAACATCTTGCACACTGTTGGAACCAAGGATATCTATGGTTGGAACCTATGTTTACAAATAAAGACTATTGATTGATTGATATTTCCTCATTCCTCTGTATCACATGTACACACCCCATGACAACCGATTTCCACACAATTTTTCAGTTACCGGTGCCACTTTCAGACTTACTCATTTCTTATTCTATCCATTCGTGTAATACTAGAAATAAATAAATTGACAACAACAAGTAAAGATGGCATTGACCTTACGTTGTAGCGCCATCTGTTAGAAAGTCAAGGTGACATTTTGACAACCGTTATCGTCTACACTGTTGTTTGAAAAACCTCAAACTTTATCTTGTTTCCAAAGTTGTTTTTGTGCTTACTCTAAAAGTAAGATACCAGTTTTGATTTTATAAAGTTTGTCACGTTCAGGTTTGGATACGATGCGTATAGTATTAGTTTTGTTAGATTCCGTTAGAGCGCGCTCTTCTCAGTAGTAGGAAAGATAGTTGGGGAAAAAATATTGGATCTAGAAATCAAAATGACAAATTAGTTTTTTTTTATAAATACTACCATATTTTGTAGATTATAATATTCTTGTACTTTTTATCGCATTATAAGTAAGGGTAAGGGTATTAGCAAGATCATATTGGAGTCAATAAACTATTATAATATTGACGCATAGAATGAAAATTTTCAGTGCCAAAATACGATAGTAAACATGGAATTCGGCGGGTCACATCAGCCGCATGCACGATGACCACTGGGCAAAATTCTCACACAATGGGTGCCTGAAGATGGACGGCGCCGCCAAATCAGTCATACATAGTGTACATGCCTACTTGCGTAATGTTAATAATATTATAGCCTTCCGACCGTTTTTCGGTTACGGTGGCCAATCTCAATGGAGATTAGCCAGGTACGCAGGAGATATTATAGTGCACAAGTGTGTGCGCAGAGCCAGGTGAACTGTCTGTTCCTTTACTCTCATAGTCCGATGGGACGGCAATCCGGGAGAGTTCAGGCGCAGGACAAACGGCTTTACGTGCTTTCCGCGGCACGGGGGTATTAAACCGCCAACTTCCAAACTTCAAACTGTTACTAAGAAATTCCTAATGGAAAACCCAATAACACTTTGTCCGACCCGGGAATCGAACCCAGGACCCCACACTCAGCAGCCGCGCTTGCAACCACGAGATCAACGGGGCAGTCCAATGGAACAGCGTAAATGTTAATGACGAATGCAAATCAAGTATGCAAGTGACGGTTAAGGACCTTCTAAATCAAAATCACAAGTCATTTATTTAAATAAGGCTGAGCATCTACACTTTTTGAATGTCATAATTACATAAGACAGTCCCCCAAAACGCCCGCCTTTCACCACTTCCTAGTGCTTTCGCTGGGAAGAAGTGGCGCAACAAACTCCCCAGCAGCACAGCTGTCTGTTCAGATAGAAAAACTTGCTTTTAGACAATACTAGATATTTAAAGTAATTAGTTACCATTACGAGACAGAACATTAAACGAAATTATTTGCCATATATTATGTCCAGCTAGCCACGTCAATATATCAATAAATACAATGAAAACTATACTCATTATTATTTTATTTTTAGCCATTCATGTCCCACTGCTGGGCAAAGGCCTCCCTACTCTCTTTCTACCTCTCTCTGTCCAGAGCTGCCAAGGACCAATCTTTATTAAAGGAGTCCAGCTCGTCCCACCATCTCCGTCTGGGCCTGCCGCGATGTCGTTTGCCATTAAGCGGGACCCACTGGGTCGTAAGTTTGGCCCATTGATCGTCTGACATGCGGCAGATGTGTCCAGCCTAATTCCATTTACTCATTACTCAAGCTAAAAAATTACAACTAAAAATTTTAACAAAATTTAATACCTAAATAAAAGCCTCCAGGCATAAACGGCGTGACAGCTTACATATTTAATTCCGCAAAGACTAAGGTAGTTTGCTAAGACCATAAGCTAAACTCAAAAAAAACCTCAAAGCATTTATTTCAATTAAACCTTGTACAGGCACTTTTGAATTTTCAAAATTAAACAGTCTGTCAGATAGTCAGAAAGTTGAAGCTAGTTGCCCATCCCAAAACGTAGATCTCTATGGAGAAGAACGGGCAAGAAACTCCATGGACACTCTTTTAAATCAAGATATTACAAAATCCTGGGGACATTATTCATTCAAGCAGCAATATCCAATTAAATTGTAATATAAGTTGATAATCATCAATAATCCTTTGGTTAAGTATAATATAGTAATCATAATAATTGTTCTGTGGAAATCTAACAAATTTATATATTAATTGGTAACCAGCCCACTTTAGCCACCCAAACCCATAGCATAATCAGCCTATAACGTTCCCACTGCTGGGACACAGGCGTCCTCTCGGTGAGAGCGAGTGGGCCGTAATCCACCACGCGGGCCGGGTGCACTTGCATAGTGCATACAGGGATAATCGTTGGTTGGTGCCACATTTCTTTAAAATTTCCAAAGAGGCCTCTGCGAGTTGGCGGTTTCGGCCCCTTGTACGCCTTCCAAAGGACCGGGACCCCATGGTCCCGAGATATATAAAATCAAATAATAATTGTTCTGTGGAAATCTCTTCAGCTTAATAAGATGTTCAATCAACTCGGCCTATTGCAGTCCACTGCTGGACATAGGCCTCTCCCGGGCTGCGCCACAACACCCTGTCCTCCGCCTTCCGCATCCAGCCCGTCCCAGCCACCTTCTTTAGGTCGTCCGTCCATCTAGCTGGGCGGTGTCCCACACTATGCTTGCCAATACGCAGTCTCCACTCCGGGACTCGTCTGCTCCACCGGCTATCGTTCCTGCGACAAAAATGGCCAGCCCGTCGCTACATTATGACGGTACCTGCGTGTATTTGTTTAGCAAATGGATGTTTTATTCCTAAACTTAACAGTCTTAACTTTTCCCATACAAAAGACTTCAACGCGCCAACAACATCTTTATGCGTATACTGTCTACTTCATCACTACATAGTATAAAACAAAATCGCTTACCGCTGTCTGTCTGTCCCTATGTATACTTAGATCTTTAAAATATCTTTTGATGCGGTTTTCTTTAATAGATAGAGTGATTCAAGAGCCAGGTATATATCTATATACATATAATAAATCTGTAGACGAGGCGTTTCTGTACATTGAAAATAAAAATAAAAAAAATAGTTGGGCTGTTATAGGATAACCAACAGATGCCATTTCTTCAATTTTTGGAATTTTTGTCTGTTTGTCTGTTTGTCTGTTTGGATGTGACAGATTTTGAACAGGCTCAACGTAAAAAGTACCAAACCAATATGGTTCATATTTATACTCAAATATAGTGTAGAACTCGGAGCAGTGATTAGTCTTTGTTTCATCGCAATCGCTTCAGTCTATCAAAAGATATAATCAATTTAAAGCATTCTATAACAATTTTTATTGCAATAAGTGGAAACATGTAACGACATCTATTGGCGCGATATAGTACTAACGAAATCATATTGTGATCTTTATAACATTATTATGTGTTTAATCACGTCGTAAAGGCTTGCCTTTATGACGAAATAATTCTGCTCCTTATGTCTGTGTTATTTAAAAAATAAATAATGATAATGTTTAAATAAATAATATAAACATATATAATAAAATCGTATATAATAAAATCGTAGGAAAGGCAAAACTGTACATAGAATATATAAAAAAAAATACTTGGGGCGTGATCTACAATCGATATCGAAGCCAAAAATATAGTTTTTAGAATTTTTGCCTGTTTGTCTGTATATATGTCCGGGCTAAACTCAAAAAGTACTGCATGGATTTACTTCAAATTTTGCATAAATATTACTAAGAGGTCAGGTCAACATATAGGCTACATATTATCACGCTATCACCTACGAGGAGGAGCTGTGAATCTTTATTTTTCTTACGCATTCTGTGACAGCGTGTAATCTAACGACGCATATTTAAATGTGGTTTTTGAGTAAGTCATGCTATTATCTAGCTTTACACTATAAAAACTTTTACGCCACTTAAGTAACTTGGGCAGAGAAACATAGTTTAATGAATGTTAGTAGTATAAGACAATTTTGAAGCAGCGCCATCTATGAGATTTCATAAAATCAATTCAAGTTACATGTCAACACTTTTTGGAAATTAATAATTTAAATTTGATCATGTTGGTGAGGTTAGTAGTTAGTTATTCTTAAAATTCATAGATGGTAATGTGCATTTTCTTCATAAAAGTTGTATCGTATAGTTCGTTTTGACAAATTCAAGTTCCAACAAAACCCTCAAAATCTTGAGCAGAGTTGAGGAAGACAATTTAAAAAAAATGCGGTGTTAAGTATTACAAAAAAGTTATGTTCATTGATGATGATCATTTTTTCATCAATTTCATGTTGTTAGTACAAAATAAACATTGACTGTTAATACTTTTGTTCGGTATTTATCTGTGTGATTATTGCTTGGTAACTAATATATTTTCATGTCGTATACCTAATTATAAACTTAAATTATACCGTTCATCCGAATAATGGCGAATGCGATTTTCTGCGGTTGTTACTTCACACTGTCCGAGGCAAAGTCTTTCGCCTTTCTGAGGACATTTGATGTCGTGGAGTTTCCCACTTACCGCGCAGCCTGCGTAGCACGTCACCTTCTCGACGGTGACCAAAATTGGGCTGACACCCTCGCGGAGGCGAGCGTCAGTGACAGTCCCAGCTGAATGCGTCATCTGTTTGCCGTCATCTTGGTGTTTTGTGGAGTCGCGAACCCGGTAGTTTTGTGGGAGAAGTATCGCCATCATCTGTCTGAAGATTTTCTACGAGCTTTGAGGCGTGCTACTGGAGACGAAGTCGGAGACGGCGAAATGACCACCATACGAAATGACCATATCGCTTTGTTCTCTTCAGAGCAAAAACAAATTTATGACACCGTCCTTGAAAGCGTTTGGCAAAACCAGGGCAAAATGTTTTTCTTGGATGCTCCTGGTGGTACAGGAAAAACATTTGTTACCACTGACATACTTGCAGAGGTCAGGAGGCAAGGCAAAATTGCTATTGCTGTAGCGTCGTCGGGAATCGCTGCCACACTGCTTCCGGGACTGCAAGACAGCACATGCCATGGTTAAAATTCCCATCGATTTAGAGAGCGCCGAAACGCCTGTTTGTGGTGTGTCACGTAACAGCGATAAGGGACACGTGCTCAAGGATTGCTCTCTGATCGTATGGGATGAGTGTACGATGGCCGAGGATCGAGGGCTGACGAGGTGAATGCTTCTTTGAAACGATCTTCGTTGTGGTCACGAGTTCGTACGCTGCGCTTGACCATTAATATGAGAGCTCGGCTCGGCGGTCTTGGCGAAGGCACTCTACCAGAAGAGAGAGGTAGGCAGGTGGTGCTTCCAGAGTCTCTCGGTAGAGTGGTTTCCAGCTTAGAAGAACTCATTCGCTGTGTGTACGGGGACATTCAGTCGTATACCGCACCAGCAGAATTCTTGGGTGTGTGAGCGGGCCATTTTGACGCCCAAAAATGATCAGGCTGCAGCAATTAACGAATGCATTCTCTCGGAAATTGAGGGGAATGAAGTGGTCTACACCTCGATAAACACTGTTGTCAAGCAAGATGACGCCACACATTATCCCGTGGAATTTCTGAACTCCCTGTCAGCAAGTGGACTTCCAGCGCATACCATCAAGCTGAAGCGGTGTCCCGGTTATGCTTCTTCGGAACCTATCTCCTCCGAGGTTGTGTAACGGGACCCGCCTTAAAGTCATCTCGCTCCACAGACACACCATTGAGGCGGAAATTCTTACGGGTTATGGCGTCGGCGAGGCAGTATTTATACCACGCATTCCCCTCATACCTCATAACTTCCCGTTCCAGTTCAAGCGCGTACAGTTCCCCGTGAGTGTTTGCTTTGCGATGACCATCAATAAGTCGCAGGGGCAGACACTGAGGGCAGTGGGTGTCGACGTCAGGACGAGTTGCTTCTCACAAGGGCAACTGTACGTCGTCGCTTGCTCCCGCGTCATCACACATTTTGGCTCCTGGTAGCATAACTACCAACGTAGTTTATAGGGAAGTGTTGTAAGGTATATATGATACCTTTGAACGTATTTTTACTCTTTTGTGTCCTGGAATGTATTCCTGCATTATTTTCTCTATTTCCTTCAGTCACCTCCTAAGACTGAACTCAGCAGGATTCCCATATAACTCTCTTCACTTGCTTCGCTTGCAAAAAAAAACTTATATTTTAATGCTATTTTAAAAGTTGTTTACTTTATAATGCTATAGCGACACTGGCATCTTAGGTATTTTTGGTGCTGTAGAGCCTTCACGCAGACGACGTCGCGGGCAGCAGCTAGTATATAATAAATGCATTATTGTAGTAGAGAAATTCATAGATTTGTAATGTGATGTCGTAACAAACATATTTTTGTGCGCTTGCATTGCAAACGCTGCACACAGGTGAAATTTATCGAAAACTTGGCCAATATTACAGTAAGAATTTTAACGCCCTTGTTGAATTTTGTATGTACAAAGATACAAGATTGTTTCGGTGACGCAAGTAGACGTAGCTAAATTTAGTATCACATTAAAGCCAATAAAACGTACTTTTTGAATATTAAAAAAAAACGGGTTGAGTGCGGTTGAGTATAAACTTTTTTACTATGAGAATAAAAATAAACTGATAAAAAATAGTCTTGTGTTTAAAACGATATACCTTCACTTTCGTAAGTGATGTAATTGTTTCAGTTTTTTGTTAAAAAAGACATTTACCTGAAAGTATGGAATTCATCATATTTTCATCCAAATATTCACTAAACAAATATTAAACGTGGCTTAAAGAGTTATTGAAAATCGTAATAAATTGTTCCACTAAACAACCACTACCTTATTCAAATATGTAGATAGTAGAATAAAAAGTGTCAAACGTTTTGCTGGTCACTAATAGATGGCGCTATATACCCGGATGGTAATTTAGGTTACTACTTTTGAATAAGAGAAACTTCATTTTATCAATTTTGGCCATAAAATGTGTAAATTTCACCTGTGTGCGCTGGCCAAACCTTACGAGATAGATCAAATTAATGTACTACGGAATTGTATATCTTAAAAATATCAATAAAAAAGTCCGCGATGGTATATGTTTATCTCCTAAGGATAACCCACAGTAACCATTTTTATCTTTTACATGAATTACAAAAAAAATATGGGTTATTTACCAAGCTATTTTAATCAATACAGTGTTATTCCTTATCCAATTAAATAAATTAAATACGTTGTGCATTTCATGGTGATCAAAATTGCCCTTTACGGCATATCATTAAAATGAATATCTTAGAATGAATATGTTATCCTTTTAAGATTCTGCCAAAGTGGCCTTTTCAGGCCCCCATTCAAAATATTAGGAAATCCGCAACCACTGACAGTCGGAAATAAATCAAATAAATCTTACTGAAAATGGCTAAAAACGTAAAATCTCACTTTCTGTTTCTTTTTTCTTTTTGTTACTTATTTTTTAAATATATTTTTTTTTTGACAGTGTTAGTTTATGATCTTCCTGTACGAGTCGCAATAAATACTTTTTATTCCTTTATTTCTGTCTTTCAATGATCGTATTATGAGTTATGTATGACAATAATGTGTAGTGTAGTGTGTGTGACCGGCACGGGACTTGGTAGTAGTGTGGAATGTACGGGAAGAATGTTGGGTGAGCATGCTCTGTGCGATTTTGGGTCGAGCATGTTCGGAGAAATTGTTGGTCGAGCTTGTTGGGAAGGCTCAATATAAAAAAAAACTGGTCCTGTTCCAAGGGTTCCGTACAAATTTGTAGGTTTGTAACTATAAATTTACGGTTTTCGGATTTTTTCCTTTAGGTACTTGTGCACATTTCTTCTAGCAAATTTCATCATTCTATGTCAACGGAAAGTACCTTATAAATTTTGATTACCTTGAGAGTGTCGAAATATACGTTTTTGCGTTTTTGCGGGCGTTTTTGCCGTATCTTTTTTTTTACGTTAACATAAAGCCTCGTACTCCAGGAATAACAGGTTGAAAATTTTGTCCATTGCTTAATGTCAAGGCCATGTGTGGCTGTGAGAAATTTAATCAAAAAGCAAGATAGGTGAGCAATGACTATGTTGGCTGATTGGTCTGTTACTAAAATCTCATATAATAGTGTTAAAACAAATCAAGAAAGCCGAAATGATAAGGGATCTCGAAAAAACTGTTTTGAAATGGCCAGTTTGTCAGTTTGCTCTTAACTGTTTATTCCAACCTAACCTAACCTTAAAGTGAGGACCAACTTGGTACAGCACATATGTTAAGCAAGCAAATAGAAACCTTACTCATTCTTTTCATTTAGAAAATCGAAAGAAAAAAATATCTGAAAGATGCATTTTCCTCTCATTTATATTTATTAACGGACGAAAAAAACAGAGGGTTCTCAAGTCGTCGCGTATATATATTTTTTTTTTTACTTAGGTATTATACATTAGTTTAAGAACTTAGTTATTAAGGTTAATTAAAAAAGGTTTATTATTTTTTGCTTTTCAGTTTTTTCGGCAGTTTAGTTTTTTTGTTGAAAAGTTTTTTTTTGTTTCTTTTCTTTTCATACGGTCGATCGACACGATCGACCGTCATCTCAGTCATCGTCCATATATTTTTCCTCACTCACCAATATCCACCAACAAGTTGGTCTCTCAAACCTCGACGCAACACACTCCCGTATGTCTTCACATAAAGCTTCTCGCACATGTCGAATCACGATCACTTTCACAAGACAAACGCATAACTTATATATTTTGAACAAGTTATGTGATAGAGAAGACACCAATCACACTACCACTGATAACGATAATAATGTGCTAAATTACTAAAATCTGCTAAAATGTTATTTAGTTTTTTTTCTATAATTGCAAAAAATCATATCAATTAGCATTATTAATTTCGCAGTTTACACGTGTTTCATAAGAAAATAACTGTTTTCTAAAAACCCGTCACAGCTTTTTTATTTTTTTTTTTTATTTATAAGATATTTTTGTTTTTAGTTTGACTTTTTCCGTGATAAGGAGACCAAATGATATTACATCACACTAATATTATAGAAGCGAAAGTTTGTGAGTGTGTGTGTGGGGGTGTGTTTATATGTTTGTTACTTCTTCACGTTCAAACGGCTGGACCAATTTTAATAAAATTTTGTGGGTTGGTAGCTGACACCCTGGATTAACATTTAGGTTACTTTTTAACCCGATATTTCCACGAAATCGAACCTTATGCGGGCAAAACCGCGGGGCGCAGCTAGTCTATCTATATCTATACTTATAATAAATCTGTAGAAGTGAAAATTCTGTACATTGAAAATATCAAAAAAATAAATGGCGGGGGGTGTTACTAGACCGACACCAAACTCGAAAATGTGATTAAAAAAATTTTTGTCTGTCTGTTTGTTTGTTCAGGCATCACGCAAAAACTACTGGTTCGATTACGATGAAACTTGGTATAATTATTCTTTAATATCCTGGGCAACACACTGGGTACTTCTTATCCGGGAAAAGTATCTACTTATATAATTATGTGTATATAATTCAAAGACCTGACTGACTGACTGACTGATATATCAACGCACAGCCTAAGCCGCGGGTCCTAGAGACATGAAATTTGGAGGGTGTGTTATTTGTGAAGAGTATGTATCCACTAAGAAAGGGTTTTTCGAAATTCCACCCCTAAGAGGGTGAATGAAGGGAGGGTGAAATTTCACGCGGACGAAGCCGCGGGCAGAAGTTAGTTTATAATAATAATAATGTGTATCAGCCTTTTATTTCTCATTTTACAAACTTTCCTTCTGATTTACTTATATTGTGGCCACAACAATGCACATAGAGGTCGGTGAAGATGGATACAAGATAACATCGTTAGCATTTACATTTAGTTAATTAGAAGTTACAATTTAAAAGGGTTTTAACTGACCAGGTAGAAATGGAAACTATATTTTTTTAACAAAGTGGAAAGTATTGTTTTAATGATTTTATCTGTAGTATGAATCTGATAATCATCTTGTTAATATAGGCCCTTAGTTAAGCTGTTTTTTTTAACAGCGAGTAACAAGTGATTCAAAGATTGAATATTCATTCACAGTTTACAGTACATTGCAATTACGTGCCAAGGGTAGATACTCGTACTAAGGGCACTCCCCGATAGCGGCGATAAAACCCCTCTTTGAGGAGTGGCTAGAGAGGCGCCATGGCGCCCTCACCTACATGGGGTCCTCACCGGACACAGATGTTTCGGGAAGTTCCTGCACATAATCAGGCGGGAGGAAACGCCCGGGTGTCACCATTGGCAGGATCGCCCAGAGGACACGGTGGAGCACACGGTGGAGGTATGCCCCGCTTGGGCGGAGCACCGCCGTGTCCTCGTAGAGGCGATCGGCAGCGGCGGCGACCTCTCGCGTCCGGCTCTGGTGCAAGCCATGGTCCGGGGTGAGAGGGAGTGGGCAGTCATCTCCTTCTGCGAAGCAGTCATGCTAGCGAAGGAGATGGCGGGACGGCTCAGGGAGAGATCCTCCCGTCCCAGCCGCCGCGGGAGACGCTCCGGGCGTCGGGAGCCGCGTGACGTAAAGGGTAGCTCACCGTCCGATCAGGACCAGGCCCGTGTAGGAAGGCGCGTACATGTTCCACGCGCGCCTCAAAGAGATGTCAGGAAGGGGAACCTTAGGGCCGAAGCCTGCCGGGTCAGCGGGATTGTCCGAAAGGGTTACCGCTGGCCCGGAACATAAAGGGCTAAGGACGGGTGGGTTTTAGTCAGTAAGAGTCTGACACTCCCTTCCGCTCCACCCAGAGCGGGAGGGGTCATTTGATGATTTCCCATCCGCAAAAAAAAAGGGTAGATACTAAGGTGAACCCTTCTCTAAATGATTTTGTCATTCTTCTTAATGCAGAGTCTACAGTGACCTAACCTTGAATAACATTTAGTGAATAACCTTTTCGTTATATCATAGGCCTCATCCATCGCTTTCCATCAGGCGTGATCAAGGTCAAGAGCGGAGCCCATTATGCAATAAGCAATAAATTAAGGGGCTTACATGGCCTAAAGCGCGGTCACTGTCGGACTGCATAGAAAAGAAAAAGAAGCGCGATAACACAACGCTGGTAAATTATTGCTAAATATGAAGCAATTATTTAATAACAAAAAATCTATGGTTTGGATTAAATACTAAAACACTAGTATTTTAGAATGTTGCTTGTAGAATAATCTGACAAAAAAACAAAATGATTGTATGTGTATTAGTATGGTTTTTATTGCAAAAAGAAAGTTTTTAGAGACATCTTCATGATTTTTTTCTATCATATCAAACTAGTTGTATTATGTTTTCAACACACTATCTACCTAGCATAAGGCCTGAAGAATATTATATTATTATATTTTTCTGATTTTATTTACGGTTATATACTTTTACTGTTTCTAAAACTTGCGTTTTTTGTGTTTAGGTCTTTTAAGCCCCTTAATAATTTTGTAAAAATCTTTCCGTGAAAACTAAATAGGTGAAGTGTCAATATCTAACTTCAGGTGGAATGACACTTATTTTAAGCTCACTTCATCTAGATTATCACGGTAAGACGGTTACAGAATAGCAATGCAGATTTTTTTTCCTTTACATCAAGTCTACTTGGTCATTTTTAGGCCGTAAATCGACTTAGAGGTACGTAATGACAAAGTTTAATGGGTTTTGTAGATAAAAAGTTCACAAATCACCATTGATGGGATTGTCAATGGAGATTTGTGGAAATAACCCTGACATTCCACGCTACGTTTTTCGATTTTGTGATCTTCCTTCGAAGACTGTTCTGCTTCACCAGCGACCAGTCCTTACAAGTTACTAACTGACTATGTTTTTATTAATTTTGGGCGAGCCAGATGTCCAAAAGTTAATAGATACGGTATAAAAGATAAATAATAATAACCTCGATAACTATAATGAATTGAAACTACGTAGTTGAACGACGATGTTAAATTGGCTACGAATACATAACAACTCAGACATTTACATGTTAGTTTGTGAATAAGGAAATTGTTTAGATCATAGCTGTTTTATGATTCGCAGTTCAAGCGTAGCTTGAATCGAAAAGGACCCGTAACAATGCGAGTTGGTCTCACTTATTAAGCGCGAAAAGCAAGGGCGTGGCTTCCATGATTTTGAAGAATATGAAATTTTGTTGTTCATTATTTTGTTTATAGATAATATTTAGAAATTTTAAAGTGGCTATTCTGGACGATTAGATAAAGGACTGATTTAAAAAAAAAAACTTTTTCTATGTCCTACATTTCAAACTTTTTTTAAAAAATATTTGAAGGAAGTAGGTTTGTACAAACACATTTACACTTCAAAACTATGTTTTTAAACTAGATGAGGTTGGTGTTTCTTAACTAATTATTTGCAGAAGAAACATCGAAACAAACTAAGAGGTCGATTTTAAAGTCCAGATATTTATTATTATAGGTCAAAATATTGGCGATTTTTGTACCAAGCCTGTTTCAACAACCATCAACTAATTTCTGAAGACAACTGCTAAACATTGGCTTCTCCCTAGTTACACTACAACCTCATTCCTCAAGCCTATATCGTCGTAACGTCTAGCCACACTTTTATTCGATTGCAATTCAAATCGATTCATTAAACGCTATATCGATGTCCCCGTCGAAAGTCGATTATGCGAATAATCGCATGATATGTATTCGAGTTACGGCTTTTAAGACGTGAGAGAAAATTTGTTACAATGATGTAATTAGACTTGTCGTCACTTTCGGCATTGCGGAATTAGAGTTTTACAAAATTTCCGGTTTTGTATCCTGGAAAGGAGTCTTAATCCCGGAAAACACTTAGTGAATACATAGAGTAGAGGAAGGTAGGGCCTTCCCTCCTCTCTTCTAGAAGAGGGGTGGGTATGTAGAAATTATTGTGCCTATCAAGTTTGCACGCTGCATGCTTGCTTGCAAGCTGCATGCTTGTTTGCATGCTGCCATATGCCTGCTTGCATGCTACATTCCTGCTTGCACGCTGCATTCCTGCTTTCATGCTGCATGCCTT
Organism: Oligia latruncula; assembly: GCA_948474745.1. Classification (NCBI taxonomy): domain Eukaryota; kingdom Metazoa; phylum Arthropoda; class Insecta; order Lepidoptera; family Noctuidae; genus Oligia; species Oligia latruncula. The sequence goes on from OX419705.1 coordinate 1,644,079, forward strand.
CTTGCATGCTGCATGCCTGCTTGCATGCTGCAAGTGCAAGTGTAACTTCGGTAAAAGTTTTTCGAGCAAATGAAACGTCGGAGTAACGAAAAAAATCGAATTGATTATAATAGGTCAACTGATACAGTGGCAGACGTGACTTCGATGAAGTAAAATAAAACGAAACGAAAATAGTTGAAAAGTTTTAGGTGAAATGAAATTTGGTCAAATATTTTTCGAACTTATGATATGTAATCAGTACTGTCCATCTTCTTGCCAAAATCGCCTTATATAATCGAAATTCATCACAGTTGACAGCAAAACACTAAAGAGAACTTCACTCAATGTCATCTAAACACTCATTTCTATGCCAAACACACTTTCCTACTTCAAAATTATAGATACCTATTACATCACTATCGACAATCAATGTCGATGAAAGTTTTATTATAGTGGATCGAATCGTCGATGTATCGATATTTTGCGTGACGACGACGCTCATTTGTAACACGTGCGCGCGTTATTGGGAAGTGAAGAGCTTTTATGGATGTGGTATTTTTCACATATCTATTAAATGGGTCTGAAACAGCTAGCGTGAAAGATCACAACTCCGAAGTTCATTTTGGAATTTATCTTTGCACTTTAACAAACTTAATCCGTGCCTCGAAAAGCACGTTAAGCCGTTGTTCCCGGCTGTCATTCGTAGATCTTTGACAGTCGTTACGGGTAGTCAGTAACCCGAAAATCTGACAACCAGTCTTACCAAGGGATATCGTATTACCCAGTAACTGACTGGGTTGTGGAGATGAGATAGGCAGTCGCTCCATGTAAAATACTGGTATTCAGCTGCATCCGGTTAGACTGGAAGCCGACCCCAACATTGTTAAGAAAAGGCTAGGCAGATGATGACTTTAACAAACTTAATACTTAAGTTTTAAATTTTATAGTACATAATGTAATTGAAAACTTGCGCCAACTCGAAATAGGAGGTGCTGTAACTGTTACATAATCATTATTAAATTGCCATTTCTCAAATATAAATTCTTAAAAACTGAGACTTCAGATTACGTAATAATATGCAAGTTGAATAATAATTTATGAAAGACTTAAGTCATTCAGAATAAACTCTCTAAATGATGATTAAAATTGCACAAAATCAGTTGCATAGTTTAGAACTCCGAGTAGCGTCGTAGAAGTCTAGAACTCGTAACACAAACAGACACGTACAACAACTTTAATTTATTATAATATATGTATTATGTAATAATAATGGTTTTCAGCTGCATCCGGTTAGACTGGAAACCGACCCCGATATAGTTGAGAAAAGACTAGGCAGATGATGATGTATTATGTAATAAATATGTATATTATTCGAATATTCTATAATAATAATAATAATTTATTTTTCAGATTCATTACATCCATATTTGTTAGTACAATAATTACGAGTTTACAAAATAATGTTAGTAATCATTCATAATAATTGATTGACCTATAATAATAATGGTGAGCGCAGTGGTGGCCAAGTGGTAACGGCCGCGACTTACGAGTTGTAGGTCGTAGGTTCTAACCCAGACAGGCGGTCTACTTTGTGTAAATTATTTCATCACCACTGCTCTCAAACCGGTGAAGGAAACATCGTGAGGAAACCGGCATGTCCTAGAACCAAAAATTCGAAGACATGTGACATCTGCCAATCCGCACTGGGCCCGCGTGGTGGATTAAGGCCCACTCCCTCTCACCGAGAGGAGGCCTGTGTCCCAGCAGTGGGAACATTATAGGCTGATTATGCTATAATAATAATAATTTAATTAATAATTATTATTATTATTGTGCGATTGGCCCCTGTCTGCGTTATGTTAAATAAAAAAAATATATTATTTACACACTACATAGGCCCACATTGTGTTAATGTCTAATATTATCTTATAACCTAGGTATGTCAATATAAACTATCCTATGTCCTTCCCCGGGATGCAATCTATCTCACTGCCAAATTTTATCAAAATGCGTTCAGTGGTTTAGGTGTGAAAAGGTAACATACAGACAGACAGACAGAGTTACTTTCGAATTTATAATATTAGTATGGGTGTTAGTATATACTTAGGAAACCAAAAAAGGTGATAATATAACGACCACAGATAGTTTCATCAAACCCCATGTAATACATGAAGCTAGATATACCTACCCATGATAGGACGATCCAGCTTTTCAGCTATAGAGGTATGAGGAACAGGGTTTAAAGTTCACTCATACTCTATAGAAAAGGGAGGATCCTCCGACCAGATGGGTGTTGTGTCTGGCGGGCAACTACCCGATGACTCATGTCGGGCCGTTGTATCTATGCTAGTTGCGCGGTAAACTCTGCATGCGAGATGCAGGATTTTGCGTGACGTCAGTATGACGCGTTGTTCTCATGTGGCGTTGTAGTTACCGCTACGCAGCAAATACCCTCAAGGTACTGTTGAAGCTTCCTCCCACTCTGCGTGTCATCGACGCCACTTTTTTACGCATTATTGCAAAATAATAAATCAAAACAAATAAAATACCAGCCAAAACTTCTCGTGACACAATATGCCGCATTCATTTATCTAAACTGTGCTTGTCATGCATTCCCACATCTTATTCTATATGAATGGTGTAATAAGTAATAACGTTGTGATTTTCTTCGCGAATGTTAAGCTTCATTCAATATTAAATGTCATTCACTCCTCGATTTCATTCACTCTCTTTTTCATTATAATTTGAGCAAGTAGCTCGTATGTTGTACTTTAGTGTTGTTAACCTTATGTTTTTATTGTAATTTCATCCTTATACTTAAACCTGAGACTTAAAATGTTCTAACTGAATTTCATCTCGGAGACTAGCCAAGCCGAGATAATAAAAGTGTGTTCGCATATATACAGAAGCACTCCCTTTTCCCTGACTCTCTAAGTCCGATGGCAATCCATATAATCTGGGAGAGATCAGGCACTGGCCGTGCTGTCTAAGAGCCGAGGGTGTCACACCACCAACTTGCAACGTTCGGAGAAATTCCTAATAACCTGGAAATCGAACTCAAGACCCACATTGCGAGGATCGCCCGGAGGACACGGTGGAGCATACGGTGGAGGTCTGCCCCGCTTGGGCGGAGGACCGCCGTGTCCTCGTAAAGGCTATTGCCAGCAGCGGCGACCTCTCGCGTCCGGCTTGGTTCAAGCCATGGTCAGGAGTGAGAGGGCGTGGGAGGCAGTCACCTCCTTCTGCGAAGCAGTGATGCTAGCGAAGGAGGTGGCGGGATGGCTGAGGGAAAGAGCCTCCCGTCCCAGCCGCGAGACGCTCCGGGCGTCGGGAGCCGCGTGACGACTCCCAGCCACCGTAGGCGCGGGCCTGAGGACTGAGATTAATGGGTAGCTCACCGTCCGAACAGAACCAGGCCCGTGCTGGACGGCGCGTACGTGTTCCACGCGCGCCTCAAAGAGATGTCAGCATCAATTGAAGGGGCCTGTTAAGGCCAAAGCCTGCCGGGTCAGCGGGATTGTCCGAAAGGGTTACCGCTGCCCCGGAACATAAAGTGCTAAGGGAGGAACACGGGTGGGTTTTAGTCATTAAGAGTCTGACACTCCCTTCCGCTCCACCCAGAGAGGGAGGGGTCATCCCATCCTTAAAAAAAAAAGGCCCACATTCAGCCGTCACCACTTTTTATCTTCTCTTCAAACCACTACCCAAACTCTTATGTAGGTACACTTAAGAATCTATTGAATAGATACTTCGTACAAACTGACACACTGAACTTGAATTATGTGGTGCAACTAGAATACTAAGGTTAGCTCTGATCTTTATTCAATAATCTATATCTTACTTGCTAATCCTGACGCCGGCTCAGCCGCATTGTTCTCTGTACATGCCAACCTGCCTTTCTTTATATTTACTAACTTCTGTCCGCGACAACAGTAAGTAAGATAGCAAGTAATCCTTGCAACAACTATTTTGAAGGCGAGAGTGTTTTAAGTAAGTGCAACTTATGAATAAGAATAGTAGGTTTATTTATTTACTTACAATTTTGAGTGAACAATTACGAAGGCAGAATGCTTTTCACGGGTTTTTTATTTCTTCACAATTTTTTTTTTATTTTTGCTCGCGCGCCTTATTCTTTATCATACAGCCTGTTACTTGTTCATACAATGTTCGTGATTGATCTCTTTGGTGATTGGAACTTTTACTAACAATATCCACATTCTAAATTCAAATACTTTTAGTCCCCAGGGATTAAATAGCTATTTTAGTCCCTGTTTACGAAGAATACACTAGCTCTTTTTGAATAGATGTGATATTTTTTTTTTTAACAAACCATTTTTAATTGTGTAGGGTCACCAGCATTAGGAACGTCTCTTTTGGTGATAATTTCACCAATTACTTGCAAACTGGAACATAAATAATAATAGGTAGGTACTTCTTGGCACAGAATTGGTTAGGCGGTACTACTAGTGGAAAAAACTCATAAAAAAAAAGTTCTCACATTCTAAAACGATAACGTTCAACAATGAACCACTTAAAAATAACATACCAATCATATTAATAAGATTTAAGATTCATATTGATTAGAGAGAGCAGTGGTGGCCCAGTGGTATTGGCCGCGACTTACTAGTAAGCCGTAGGTTCGAACCTAGACAGGCGATTTAATTTGTGTAAATTCTAATCACCACTGTTCTCAAAACGGTAAAGGAAAACATCGTGAGGAAACCGGCAAGTCCTAGAACCAAAAAATCGAAAACATGTGACATCTATGACATCTACCAACCCGCACTGGGCCCGCGTCGTGGATAACGGCCCACTCCTTCTCACCGCGAAGAGGCATGTGTCTCAGCCATATATCCGTGGTCTCAGCAGAGCAGCATTGGGAATATTACAGGCTGATTATGCATTTTAATGAATAAAAATAAACCAAGAAATGATAAGTTTGATACCTAAACAGTTCCAAAGATGCTGTCACGTTATTTAAATAAGCAATATTTATTTATTCAATTATCGTATTTTATCATGAACTAACGTAAACTTTTAAAACACAGCTGGGTAAGGCAAGCTGGGTTAACGAACTGTCTCTACTCACACCATAATATAATTAATATAGCACTATAAAACCACTTTTACTTTTTAGTTTTTTGCCTTACAATTTGCACAACTAGTTTATAATGCGCATATTATAAGAAAGTTGAATGATTCCATGATAAGACGGAATTTGGTGAAGAAAATAATCTAGGTTTTGTAATGAAAACTAGATTTTTTTAAATTCGTTTTCATTTGGCAGGTTTTAGTTTTTAGGGTTCCGTAGGTACCTCAAAAGGAAAAAACGGAATCCTTATAGGATCACTTTGTTGTCCGACCGTCTGTCTGTCAAGACCTTTTATCTCAAGAACGCGTGGAGGTATCGAGTTAAAATTAAAACCATATACTCAGGCCTGCGGTCCCTTAAAGCTGTGAAAAAATCAAACTTCTAAGTTAACGTGAAAAGATACGGCCATTTATGCCACAAAAAACGTGATTTTGATACTCTCAAGGGAATCAAAATGTATAGGTTACTTCCCGTTGACCTAGAATCATGAAATTTGGCAAGAAGCTGGGTCATATAGCACAAGTAATGGAAAAAATCCGAAAATCGTAAATTTATTATAAAAAGAAAAAAAAAACCGTGATAAACTTTTTACATACATACAAATTTGTGCGGAACCCTCGGTGCGCGAGTCCAACTGGCTCTTGCACGGATTTTCTATAGTTGTTGCCCTTGAGGAAGTAGGTTTAGCGTTTAGGCCTAGCAGATAAAAAACTGAAGTAAAAGTTTTGGTCTAGACTTCAATTTTGGCCACTTTTTATAACCCATGATTATTATGAAGCAATAAGAACTATGTAGATTATTGCGTACAATTTGGTCTCCACTGTACAGATCTCACCGTGAAAACTTAGGTAAAGTGAGCTTGAAGAGAGCTGTCAACAGTGTCAATCCCTAGCATCAGAAAGTCATAATTCCCGTTATTCAAAACGTTCAAAATCTAGTCGCAATCTCATCTCAGCGACAATTTGACGTCAAAAAGTTGTCAAAAATGTAGGGAAATTAGAGGTATTTTTGATAGATTGAGTCTGAGATCGGACTATAAACGTTCTTAAAATTACTAGAATTGAAATACCCTCGGATGGTAAGAGTAGCTCACTTCAAGCTATCTTCACCTACGTTTTGTTGATGTGATTTTTACGAGATATACGGTCTGGTAAAGTTGTGAATGATGATTTTTCTACAAAGAACTGCTTGTAGCAACTGCTCACTTAAAGATAAAATCACAAGCGTCAGCTAATTAGACGTTTAAATTAATTACAACAATGTAAAGTTATTATTGTGTTGACACTTCCCAATTAGCGGCATTAGTTTTGCCTATTGTGCTTGAAGCGATAGCAACGAACGGAATGTTAAGAGGGAGCATTCTTTAAGTTGGCAACAAGAGCATTTGTATATGAACGTAAACGAAGCTAAAGGAGTATGAAGGGATCGTAGCAGGTGGCGTTCTATAGTTTGTGCCTCATAATCAGCCTATAATGTTCCCACTGCTGGGACACAGGCCTCCTCTCAGTGAGTGGGAGTGGGCTGTAATCCACAACGCGGGCCCAGTGCGGGTTGGTCGATGTCACACGTCAGGTCTTCGAATTTTTGGTTCTAGGACATGCCCGTTTCCTCACGATGTTTTCCTTCACCGTTTTTAGAGCAGTGGTGATGAAATAAATTACACAAAGTAAAGCGCCTGTCTGGGCTCGAACCTACGACCTACAACTCGTAAGTAGCGGACGATGCCACTGGGCCACCACTGCTCTAGTTTCTGCGTACCCCCATGAATAGAATGTGTGAGTTTATGTGTGTATGTATTACAGAATGAAAATACGAAATATCGCTCTATAGTTCACTAAAATATTGATCATGAATTGTAATAACACTGAATTTTTAGTACCTAAAATTGAATAAAAGTGTTATCAATGATATTAAGTGTAAAAGTGTTACGATATTAATATTTGCCATTCATATTAAAATTCAAAAAAGTGAAATGCATTACAGAGCGATATTTCATAATTTCACTCAGTAATAGTCACATAGCTTGCAAAGTAAGCTGAAGTGACAGTGATGTTTGTCGGAGGACCGATGACCGGTGGTCATATTTATCGTATTCGAGGTTCTCCGGGACGGAGGCCTCGGGGATCGGGGTACTCGGAGAGTAACCCGTGCAGACGAGTCCTCGATTGGAGACCGCGTATCGAAAAGCGTAGCGTAGGACGCCCCCTAGCTCATGGAAAGTGACTGGGGAAAACTAAATGCGGAAAGCGGAGGAGAGGGTGTTGTGGCGCAGCCTGGAAGAGGCTTATGTCCAGCAGTGGACTGCAACAGGCTGAGTTGAGTTGTTCGAATACTGACAAATTAATCAAAACAACGAAATATTTGACAGTTAATTGCTTTGCGTTGGCAATTTTCAGAATGCACCCTCTTAAACGTTTAAGCCTGGGTGAGCTCGGCTTGTTTTTGTATCTATTAGAAATTAAAAAAACTAATTCATAGTATCTGGACATATCAGACACTATAAATTACTTTTTTAATTTCATATTTCACTACGCTATAATCATCATCTGCCCAGCCTTTTCCCAACTATGTTGGGGTCGGCTTCCAGTCTAACCGGATGCAGCTGAATACTAGTATTTAACATGGAACGACCGCCTATCTGACCTCCACAACCCAGTTACTGGGTAATACGATACCCCTTGGTAAGACTGGTTGTCAGACTTTCGGGCTTCTGACTACCCGTAACGACTGTCAAAGATCCACGAATGACAGCCGGGACCAACGGCTTAACGTTCTTTCCGAGGCACGGAGGGGTCACGGTATGTAAAGAAGGTCACTCATCCACAGACCAACCGCGGCAAGTGTAGCTTAACCTGATTGATCGACCTGTGCGGCTGTTATTATTTAGCCACGGACCCCTCACTAGGCTAATGATACTGCAAAATGAGTTGAATAACAAAAAATCATGTGTAACTTTTTTAAATTTTCCCTTAGCAACAATTCATGGGATATTTTTTTATCGCCCTATTCATCTACCTAATCTTCTCTTTTAACACTAATTAAATATTTAATACACACATTGTATCCACTATGAAAGTGAAGATAAATCTTTTTGTTATAATGCGTCATTCACTCATGCCATTGTAGTGAATGAATGAAAAACGTAGCAGAGTTTGTTAGGCAATTATATCGCACGAGCCAGTAGTAAGAGCAAATTGGAGCAAAAAGACTCGATAGTGTGTGCACAACACTATTGCTTATTGAAATAGACGGGAACGTACAAGGTGTTCATTTGTTTTAGACATTAATTAATAATTACTATGTTTGCGCTCCTAAAAATATTATTGAACATAGGCTCAAACCGCAAATATTTCCTATTTTGGGATTATAAAAATACAAAATATCTAAGTAACTAATCAACTTGAATACAGTTGGTTAAAGTTCTAACCCTTTTTTTTTGTTTCCGGGGTGGATAATCCTCATGGATGTCCTCTGCCCTGGGCCGGGCAGGGGGCCCTGTCAGACTCTTACTGACTAAAAACCACCCCGGTGTTCCAACTCACACCTATACCGGGGGTCGCGGGAACATACGATCCTTTCGCAACCCCCGACTGGTCTGGGCCGGCCCGGGCCTCCTCGGGTCAGTTTGACTCCCCCTGCGACAGTTTTAACCCAACCTAACCCATTTGGCCGGGGTACCGTAGCTTAATTTTATTACTGCGACCAATCCGGCGCGCGGGTTTAGTCAAAGTTCCAACCTAACCTAACGAGGTCAAGGTCGAGGTCGAGGTCGGTCGAGGTTATCTTGGTTACTGTGCGCAACTGCGAGAAAAGACCAGTAAGTTAAAAATAGGTTTAATTATTTAAAAAAGTGTCCATCATTAGAAGGTCAATAAATTTTTAGCGGAACAGTTAAATATTTCCCTCTGTACTTTCGTGTGAAAAGCTTGAATCACTTAGTCTGAAAAAGGTGGTACCTTCATAATACAGGAGAAATTCCTAGTGTGGGGCAAGGTTTAAAAAAAAATACAAGGTGACCTGCAATTCGGCGTATTCCATCCAGGACGTGATAGTATAACCCTTTTGCAACAAGCAACCCATATAGCCTAAGCGAAAACCACCGGATTCAAGAAAATCGTGGGTTTATGTCTACAAATTTTTCAGAATTCGTCATTAAATATAATTTTTCTCTAAAATACCATATTGAATGGCATTTTATGCAGTAGTTATAATACGTTAATAAAGCTTTCGATGTCAAGAAATTCTAAACGACGACGGAGCAATGTCAGAATGCGACGGATATATACAAGGGAATTCAGTGAATTTACGATCTCCATAATACAGTACCTCCTTCTATGGCTCGCTTTGAACACGTCTCGAAAGCAATACACCCCTTTATTCATAAACGTTACTTAAACTTAAGTAATGATTTGCGACTATTTACACAACTGTTGACACACACACACACACAGCACACAGCCGCACAGATGCAGCACAGTTGTTGTCTGTTGTTGTTGTTGACTGTTGTTGTTGTCTTTTTTTTGTGTTTTGTTTTTGTGTTTTTTTTTTTTGTGTTTGTGTATTGTTTGTTTGTATATATTTTCTATTATATTTTTCTCTATAGCAATGGTGTCGATGTCGACAATTCTGCCAATGTCAGTGATGTGATGGGAAAACGTGGAGGACGTTTAAACGTCTCTTAAATCCCTTAGCTGGGACGTTTTGAGTCATATTGACATTTGTAAAAACTTACTTTGAATATAACTATGGATAAGGCTTCCTATGTCATTGATTAGATCAATAGAACTTGTTCAGCATTGAAATAACATGACATAACATAACACAAGTTACTATTTTTATTTGTCTTCGGTTGTCCGAGCAGAATGTTCTTGAAAGCGGTTTCATGAACAGGTTTCATAAAGATGACGAAATATTAACACTTGGTCCAATCATCATACTTAATAACTAAAATAAAAATATGTAAATGAATAGAAAAAAATGGAAAGGGGAAAGAACCACAGGGCATTAAATTCATCTACATCCCTGTCAACAGGAAAAGTGACCATTAAGGCTGGCAGCATTGCATCGTTGTATGGCGATGCTGATTCTTGGGGCAAAAATAGGCCAGCCCTCTGGACACGTGAAAAGTCGACCAGCCGCTTGGAAAACTAAGTGGGCACTCGATTTTTATTTAAATACTAAATTAAATCATAAAATTAGAAGTTTTATCTGATTTTTTTTTCGAAGGCCTTCTGGAACTTAGGTTTCCTGATAAATAAGATAAAAACCCTCCAACATTCAATTATCGTTATATAACCAGTCATTAATAAAATAAAACTGACCAAGCGTGTTATGACTTACGGAGCCGAAACGTGGACACCCACGGTACGGCTGGTCCATAAATTCAAGGTCGCTCAACGAGCTATGAAACGGGCTATGCTTGGCATCTCTTTGAGAAATCGAATCCGCAACAAGGTGATCCGGCAGAGAACCAAAGTTATCGACATAGCTTACAGAACAAGCAAGCTGAAGTGGCCATGGGCCGGCCACATTAGCCGTAGAACCAATGACCATTGGGGTAGACGTGTTCTTGAGTGGAGACCGCGAATCGGCAAACGTAAAGTAGGACGGACGCCCTCAGGCTAGGTGGAGCGACGATCTTCGCAGGATGGCTGGTAGCAGCTGGATCAGAGTTGCCGAAGTTGGCGTGCAATAGAAAAGGCTATGTCCATCAGTACACTGCTGTAGGCTGAAGATGACGATGATAGCCAAGCGTGGCGACTATTTGTACTGATAATGGAAATAAAACCCCTTCACCAAAATCTTCGATCACCGACAATCAACAAGTTATGAAACAGATGACCTACATAAAACCAATTTTCCTCCTCACCGCTGAAGTACTAGCAGTTAACAACACAGCTACATTGCGATCTTTAATTTAAAATCGGCACGTAATTGCTATGTGTGCGTTTATAATACCTAACTAGTTATTATTAATGGCGCTCGCGTTTCGGTTCGGAATTTTATTCGCCTACTTATTTGTAATGGTCTCCGGAAGTTTATAGTCTACTGTCTACCTCTTCCCTTTCAGTTACTGCTACTGTAAGTCTGCATCATGCCACTGCTGGGCAAAGGCCTCCCCCCACGACTTCTAAGCTTCCGACGACTTCCGAGTTTGTGATCCATTGCTAATATGGACTGGTCGTTTGTTTTGTCCAGCTCGTGCCGCCATCTTCTACAGGGTCTGCTACGAAGCCTTCTAGCTGTATCAGTGTTCCACATGCCATAGTGGTTATTTTGGCCCACAGCTTTGTCCCTTTCAGTTAATATCCATAAAATAAAACGAAGTAAAGAGTATGGGCATCAGCATTTCCCAGGCTGTCATAATCGTCATCCGGCAGAGAACCAAAGTTGTCGACATAGCTCACAGAATAAGCAAGCTGAAGTGACCATGGGCCGGCCATATTAGCCGTAGAACAGATGACCGTTGGGGTAGACGTGTTCTTGAATGGAGACCGCGAATCAGTAAACGTAAAGTAGGACGTCCTCAGGCTAGATGGAGCGAGGATCTTCGCAGGATGGCTGGTAGCAGCTGGATGAGGGTTGCCGAAGTTGGCGTGCAATAGAAGAGGTTATGTCCAACAGTACACCGGCTGAGTTTTTTTTTACCGACAGGACAAAAAACCGGTCAGTCCGGCTGCCATTCGTGGATCTTTGGCAATCGCTATGGACTGCCAAAGATCCACGAATGACAACCAGGACCAACGACTTTACGTGCTTTCCGAGGCACGGAGGGTCTTGATATGTAAAGTTGGTCAACCACCAACGGACCAACCGCGGCAATCCTGATCGATCGACCCGTCCGGCTGTTTTGCCGCTGACTGTGTTGCTATTTCATCCTGTAAGTATATCAGATTTAAAGACCAAAAAAACATTAGAAGATACATGATGAGAGGAATATGGAGATTATGAATTCACGACCGTCAGGAATATCTGTGTACGTCTCATTATCACCGTTTAACCACCGTTTGAAGAAGACGAAACAGAATAAAAGACAAAATAAATAAACGTTGAAAATAATACAGCGAAACCGAAGTAGCCTACAAACAAACGCTAAACTAAAACGATCTAAGACAAACACTTAAAATAAAAATAGGAAATCATATTCGTAACTTACCGCACCGGACATTACATAAAAAGTGTTCACGTGCGCACATTGTACGAATTAAAATATACGCTCGAAACACCTGCACGATTATGCAATTTTAGAAATCATAAAAAGTACGTATTTCTATAACTTCACGGGTGTATAGCCTTAGGGGGTAATCAGAGTAATTTAAGTATTAATTTTCGGCTTATGTTTCGCTTTTGGCGCTTAGGGTCGCTTTTTTGGTGACCCAGATAGGCTTTCTTTTGACCATGGCCTCTAAAAGTCGGGAAGAAAGTTAATAGACCTGCTTCTTTAACAACATGATAAACAGATATTATTCTTTATAGTGCTCTAAAAGAAACTACAACAGGAAGTACATGGTTATCTGGCTACAAAGTTGCGAGTCCAAAGTCTAACATTGACTTTTTAATGTATCGGTAACTACTTATATCACGTGAATCATTTCATCGTATATTGCTACAAACCGCAATGTATCTAGTAATGTGTTCATTCACACAAACCTCATTGAATAGATCCAATCTAGTCTTTTAAAGACTGCAGTTTGCTTTTTCTTTTTGCATAATGAGTCTACAAAGGAGAACATGAATTGGATCTATTTGTTCTCCTTGATTAATGGAATACAAAAAAAACTGGCCAAGGGTTCCGTACCACAAGGCAAAAACGCCGAAAAAAACACGTTTGTTGTATTGGGAGCCCTCCTTAAATATTTATTTTATTCTGTTTTTAATATTTGGGTTATAGCGGCAACAGAAATACATCATCTGTGATAGCTATCACGGTTCATGAGATATAGCCTGGTGACAGATGGACAGTGGAGTCTTAGTAATACGGTCCCGTTTTTACCCTTTGTGTACGGAACCCTAAAAATGATGATATAAAGATATAACACTCTTAGAAGAAATAGTACAATTGCGTCGGGGCAACAACTAGCATGGTTAAAAATATCAGTTGACATAGATCGATAAAATACAAGCGGGAGAGGAGAGGTATGTGAATGATGAGTATGATGACAATGGAAGTGTCGAAGCTAAAAATTCTTATAAATATAAAGAGAAATAGAAGAGAGGCCTCTTCAAAAAGGGTCGGCAACTCACCAGTGGTACCCCGGGTATTGAAGAAAATGTTTTTGATATAGAACGACAAAATACAAGTGGGACAGGAGGCGGATATATGGCCTAGAAGGAAAGGTGATAATACTAATAAATATAATAAAAATAGAAGAGAGTACTCTTCAAAAAGGGTAGACAACTCGCCTATGGTACCCGGGTACTAAAGACGTCCATAGGCGGTGGTGACCCAGCTTGTTTGCCAATCCAAGACATGAAAACCAAAACAGCGTACTAAGCCCTCAAGAGTTCATTCCACTTGGAAAGCAAAGCAGCTGTTTTAAGAAGTCATTCATTAAAACCAAATGGTTTTGCCTTACGCAATACATCAGTTACTTCAATCATCATTTACACTGTAATATCCAAGCCTACTGCTATTACCAAAACCACTTATAATTCGACCATAACAAAACGCAATCATAACTGTCACACTTGTTTTTAGAAATTATTTACATACACAATTATTTGGTGAAAAGTTCATTCAGAAAAATAGGCCAATTTATTTTGACAGACGGTGAAATATGGAACTAAAGTTGGATTAGTATTGAATCTGACAGATCTTTGACAGATAGACGAAGAATGTGGCGCCCTCTTGGAATGTCAAAATATAATGGACAGTATATAGTATCAATGAGTAGAAAATGACCACTCAAGTAGCACCAAGAGCCCTCAATGCAAGTTGTATACACATTACAAACGTTTAGGCACGACGATTCGCCCTACATACAGAAACGGAAGTTTCTAACTAGAATTTACTTAAATATGATAATTATCATCCATTTTAGTTGGATGAGAATGGATGTAAAATCATTAATATTGATGATCATTTGCTAATTGGGATGTTGTAATTTGATTCTGAAATTATAATTTTCTAAAAAACTATTCAATAGGCTTCCGTTATAATACCCGTTTAAGAATATAATTATCTTATTTTTGCCTCTAAAATGAGTAAGTTTGTATGTCCAATTTTTAAGATATTTTCTTTTTTATAGTTTCAAATGGTTCAAGTACAAACTAGATACTAAAAATCATGATAAAGCAATAGAGGGCAATAACCATGTCCATTGTATATTGATGACAATATAATATGCTAAGCTTCTATAATTCAAGTAGTAATTCAAATAATTCATTAATCATCATCTGCCTAGCCTTTTCCCAACTATGTTGGGGTCGGCTTCCAGTCTAACCGGATGCAGCTGAATACCAGTATTTTACATAGCGCGACTGTTTATCTGACCTCCACAACCCAGTTACTGGGTAATACGATACCCCTTGGTAAGACTGGTTGTCAGACTTTCGGGCTTCTGACTACCCGTAACGACTGTCAAAGATCCACGAATGACAGCCGGGACCAACGGCTTTCCGAGACACGGACGGGTCACGGTATGTAAAGATGGTCACCCATCCACAGACCAACCGCGGCAAGCGTAGCTTAACCTGATCGATCGATCTGTGCGGCTGTTATACTAAATAATTCATCAATGTTGGTAAAATAGTAAATCGCTAGGTACTTGACCCTTTGAAAATTACTGGCGTGATGATTGCGGATAATAAACATACCAAAAGAGATATAATATTTATCAAATTATACATAAATTTTAGTTTCACGTTCAAGCCAAAAGAAAGTAGGTATATACAAATAATAATTATGCGTGTGTGTTGAATTCACGCGTTTATTATTTTAAGATATGGGCAGAATTTGTTAAAACCTTTAGGTTATTTAGGCTTTTTTTATTTCTCTACCTAGTACCATCCTAGGTGGAAGCTTTCTGACCTCGTGTGGACCCGCTTTGCTTAAAGGAACTGGCTGTGGCCTCGATACAATGCAAAGTACTTGTGACTTTATTGATGAAGTTAGAGAATCAATCGATTCTTTTTAAATCTAATAATGGTATGATGATGATAGTTACGATGAAGTATAAAATTAACTTTGTGTCTATTTTTAAGGGCAATATTCAATTGGGCCATTAATTTGATGTAACTAAGGCCATTAATTTGATGGAAACGATGATATAATTGAGATAGGAAACAAATGATAAGACATTAATCAAATATAATAAATATTACGTCCAAAAATAGAAATTTATTCCGATTTGAAATTCTAATCAGTTCATATTAAAAGCTACATTATTTTATAGTTGACATATGTGTGACATTAATTACATCACAGTTAACAAATTTATTAATTTCCTATATAACATCAAAATACTAGAATTTCTATTTCGCACATTACTCTATAAGTGTAGCATTTATCGTCACGAAAATTTCACCTAAATTATGATTAATTTTGTTACAGTTCGTTTGAATATAACCCCGAATATTATTATTTTCGTAGTGTCTTTAATTTTGTCCACATCACATAACAAGAACCCATAAAAAATCCATCTACCCTACAGCATAATCATCACCACCATAAAAAAGTATTCCACCTGCAGCCGCTTCTATATCATTCGTAACACGCATCGAGTTGCGCATTTGGGCTTAAACCCCGCAGTGGGGGAACGGAGAATAAAACCGCTTTCTGACAGTCCCCTCACCACATTTCACTAACCACCGTGAAGGAGTGTAGGACCAAAAAAATGAAGACCTTCCTTGTATTCTTAGTGTTTGTGGCAGCAGTAAGCTGCAAGCCAGCCAGTTCCGATGATGATGTCATCGGTTCCGTCGTCGGGGTGGTCAAGAGTTGTGCCGAAGAAGATACTTGGATGTGCCTTAAGGTGTGTTGTGATCGTGTTTAAGTGATGTCCATTGGACTTGAGCTTTTTCGTCATTAGCTTCCTCAAAATCTTTACCAACCTCTTTGGTTATCCAGCTCCCTCAATTTTTGACCTGTCACAAAATTTCCTGACTGCAATAATCTCAATCACCCTTTTTGAGTCATTTGTCAATTTTAAATGCCATATCACCCATAAGTTTTAATTGTATTGGTATCTAATTTTACCTTTTTGTTAGCACCTACTCTATTAAAATTACTGCAATAAAGAAAACTTTTTCAAAGTCCGTAATTGCAATTAAACTAATAAGCTTTTTGGCCTTATTAGCAAGACCAAGTGAAATTAACTTAGAAACTTTATATTCAATTAACACTTTATATAACACTTCTTCAAACATCACACAATAATTAACAGCTCATTTTTTATAATCAACTCAATTAAAATTAACCTCTTGATCTCAAAGTAAACTTGCATCTAACTAACTAACTGCATAACAAGTAAATGATTTGGCAGTTTATGTTGGTAACTAGACTAAACAGCAAATGTTTGGAAAGCTATTTGCCGCCAACTTACTGGTTGAGTCAGCATAAATACTTGCTTACTTGTATAACCAACTTTCAAGTTCATTGGAATTAAAATATTTTCTTTGAAAATTTATATGAACCTTGAGCATGATATTTATTTATTATTGCTGCAAAAGCTTTAAAAAAAATCAAATTATGTAGTTCGAATCCAACAGTATTTTAAATTGAGAACAAAATTCTAACCCTTCTCGTCTCTTCCTACAGGAAAAATCGATGAGATTCCTAGAAAACGCGGCATCAGCGCGGGAGCTGAAACTCGCTGATGGCCTTGCGATCTACAACCTCGGCACCTCTCGCTCTGCCCGGTCCTACGAGCCTCTTCCAGAAGAACCTCAAGCTAGGGAGAACACAGTTGAGGCCAGGCTAGTGGATGCTGCTGCTGATTTCATGGAGAACCATGTCGTCCAGCTGCGCATGCCTAAGAGCACCGTTGAGGATATGAAGAGGTCCCTTGAAGAAGGTCAGTATCCTACAATAATACAGTAAACTTCAAAATTCAATCATATTTGTCTTATATTCT
Source organism: Oligia latruncula (assembly GCA_948474745.1). Classification (NCBI taxonomy): domain Eukaryota; kingdom Metazoa; phylum Arthropoda; class Insecta; order Lepidoptera; family Noctuidae; genus Oligia; species Oligia latruncula. Next base: position 1,661,224 of record OX419705.1, read on the forward strand.
AAGTAATAGCTACTAACAAGGATGAGTTTGTAAAGAGACACTAAGAGTTATTAATTTAAATATAGCTAATATATACACTTCCTTATTTATATGATGCAAAAGCTTAGATAACACCAATAAGTCCCCTATACAGAAAATTCTTGCTATAAGTAGGAAATGAAAGCCCAAGCAACTAACTGACGCGAAACCAATAGAAAAGTTGTTCTAAGCTTCTTAACACACTTCTCATAAAAAATAACTCATAGAGGATAATTTTTTCTCACATAAAAAAAATAATTACATGTGTCACGTCCAATAACGATGCTCACACAAAAAAGCACAGATTTATCACCACGGAACCTGTATTTAACATCTACTATATCATTAAGGTGCAATTCTCGTAAGCGATCAAATTATTTCAACGAAACAAGTGAAAGTAATATGAGAAATATAATCATGGGCAGTTCCCAAAAAGATGTACAATGCTACCTTGTTATAAGGGCAAGTTATTTTCTCAAGGGGACAATCAAAGTCTCATCATCATCGTAAAACAAAAATTCCTTTATTAGCATAATAACAAACGTATGACCAATCAATTTCACGGCTCATTGTCGGTTGTTTAAAACAGTTTGTTCTACCAATTCGTTACAGGCCATTATGAAACTGCATATTATATAACACTCATTCTCGCGTTCGTAAAACTGGTTTTCCGTTAATTTTGATGATATCGATAAAAAGCGATGGACTTTTGAAATGCAAGTCATTGTCGTAGAGAAAACCATCCACGGAGCTCTCAATTATATTTCGTATTAAACAAGTCACGACATAGACTCGCTTGGTAACATCATAAAGTAAAAAGTAGTTATATAAAACTTGCAGTCATGTTCATATATAATTCCCGGCATAACTCTCGCAAAATAAATTAAAACACGCCAAAACCTGTTCGGTGCACACATGAGAATTTAAAAAAAATAGAAAGTACGATCAAAAATTAATCTGATGTTACACACGACGAGACGAATAATACCGAAACTATAACAGGTACATTACGAAATATAGAAAATTTGAAACGGACATCCGGAACACACCATGAGAAGCTAGAAAACGTCCGAACAAGTCTCGAGAGGGTTTCTCTAACCTATTAACAAGGTTGATTATCGTGGAAAGCGGACGAACTGATTCTGGTTTTTGCTAGATGTCCATAGTACACGTTGACTATGTAGGCTCGACTTGTTCTAAAGTTCCGCTAAGACGGACCGCGATCGAAATCTCTATCAAGAAACGAGTAAAAGTAACGCTCCAGGCATAATCTTGCTAACGAAACATGGATGTAGGCTTGAAGCTTTCGAATTGGTTCCAACAAAACACTTTCTAGGTGAATGGGGTTATGCAAACTTGATGTTACATGGTGAATTTCAATTTCAGTTGGTAAGGACATTGAATCCCAATGAAGTTTCCATACCCGATTAACATTTGAACCTAAATAGAAAACTACCTAAACTGAGCACGAGGCTATTTTAAATTCAAATAACGACATTGCCTACAAACACCTTTTCTTATTTGACCGAGTGCAAGTACATATAGTTTACAGTAACTTTAACTAGAAAGTGTATTACGTTAATTAAAATTTATAAGCTTCTGCTGGCGATGTTTGCTGGACGTTAAATGCTTTTCAGATAAATTTATCTCATTACTTACCATTAGAATATATTGAGTTGAGCGTATTTATTAAGCATTTATCTACAGTTTACATGTAAACGTTTTCAAGCAGCGGTTTATTTTCCATATTATGAATTGAATTATCTTAGAAATATTACTTACTTAATCATGGGTCAATATAGTTCAATACAACTAAAGTTTTTCTATGAGCATCTGTATCATTTCTAACCGCGTATTGCAGTCAATGTTCAAAAATCGTATCTTTACAATTCTATCACATCAATGCTCAGTCATCAGCTATGTTCTATAAAACATGTTCTTTCTTACAGGCCGTGGCAAGAAGAAGAAACTGAAGCAGCTCCTCCCCATCCTCGCCCTCCTCCAGTTGAAGATCCAGTCCCTCATCCCTCTGTTCCTCGGAATCATCGCCTTCGCTGCTATCAAGGGTCTGATGCTCGCCAAGGCTGCCCTCCTTGCCTCTGCTCTGGTCCTCCTCAAGAAACTTCTCTCCAAGGGCGAACATCATGAAAGCTACGAGGTCGTAGCTCACCCACACCATGAAGAACACCACGGAGGTGGTGGTGGCGGCGGTCACGGCGGTTGGGGCAGGTCCTCAGACGCCCAAAACCTGGCCTACAGTGCCTACTCCAACTAATACCCAAGATAAAATCTAAGTCCCAAGGGCCATGGTTAATCTTCATGTAACTTAGTTTGGACCTCAAAGTAACGACTTTAATTTATTATTTAATAATTTATTTAAATTATTGTATTGTTAATTGTTGAACGAGTGAATCTTGTCTCGAATTTTTATCAGCATCGCCGTTTTCTTTTTAAATCTTCATCGTCTTTCTTTACTTTATTGTTACTACTACATTGTACCTGTTTTTTATTAGTATAATTTTCTTAAAGTACAAATGTATTTACGATATCAATAGCTTTAATTATTATTTTTTGTTCACCTCTAACCGACTGGCAAAGCCAAGGAGGCTAATATTTTTATTTTAGTATCAATTTTTATGTGTTCATTTCTTACTAGTCGATCTATTTTTCCCTTTCCTTTATAATATTTTTCTTTTATATAGCTTTTGTAAATATTTTCATATTGAATTATATAAGTAAAATATTATTGTTTGCATCTTCGTTTGTTGTTATATCATATATATAATTATATTGTTGTAACGTATATATTTCTTAGGTGATGTCTTCGTGTGTACAAATCTTTACTCTTTCTTTTAGCTGTTATAATCTATTATGAACCCAAATAAACTAAATATAACAGTTGTTTTTATATTTTTTGTATTATTTGTTTCCCAGCGTCACTATTACTATTTATTACTTATTACAAAATGTGTACAATAATCAACTTCATTCAAATATTAAACACCGTAAGACGTGATTCAAACTTCCTTATTATTAATAATAATAAATCCACAAGTGTTTATTGTTGCACAACCAAGTCTCAATAATACGGTAAACCCTTTCAATTACATAAGAAATAATAACATGTTCAAGAAGCACTTAGAATATTTAGTTACTGTAACATACTCATGAATTCAAATTAAGGAAACAAAATCTACCCACAAACACGATAGGAATAGAAAATAGAATATTATCTTGTTTGAACATCGTTATGCGGTTTGTACCAACGTTGTTAGTCATTCAGTGAGTTTTCTAATTCAATTAGATATTCATCCGGTCCATAGATATCCGATCCGGTCTATCATTCCATCCAACCAATGTATTCATTAAGTTAATGGCTCTTAGACCACATCTAAAAGTATCATTCAATTAAAATTTTCTATTGATCTTGATGAATAGAAAATTTTAATCAATGATCTTGATCTTTGTGATCTTTTTTATAATAGGTATAATAAACTTACAAGACTGACCCAAAATAAAAGCTCCAACTGATTATAATTCCACCAGACCCCAAGTATTATAGTAAGTATAATATCATCATTATATGTTTATCAAGTCTACTCCTCAATGGGTCACAGACATTCTTTAGCAATGACCTAGCAGGCTTGCGACCAGTGCCGCTACTACTACACCTAGAAGAGACTATAATACTACTGTACGTAGTAACATTCTTGATGACCTAAATGGTGGATAAACGTCCGTGTGAGAGAATCGTGAGTTTCATGCCAAAAAGGTAGTTTGTTGGTAGTTATTGTTTTAGATTGTTTCTCGATTAGATTGATGTTTGTTGTAGTGATTGTTAAGTTCTTGGGAATTGCAGCATGATATGTTAGCGTTGAAGCAGAATTTTCGACCGTATAAGGAACACAATACTGCGTGCTAAAACTAAGATAACAGACGTTAGCCAACAAGCCGCTAAACCTAAGTGGGACTGGGCCGGACATGTTTGCCGCATGTCAGATGACACTTTGGCTAAGAGAACCACCGATTGGATCCCACTAAACGCACGACGCCATCGCGGCAGGCCAAGACGAAGATGGCGCGGGACGAGCTTGACTCCTACCGTGGCAACTCGCAAAAGACAGAATAGTGTCGAAATGGGAGAGGGTAGCCTTTGCCCCGCAGTGGGATAGTACAGGCTGGTAAGATTAGATTATAATGTTTAATAGGTTATTCTACTTGGGATTGCAAGTATGAGTTAATTACTTCCCTAAACATTTTTTTGTTCTGTTAGTAATTGCCCATAATTATAGTCGTTTCTCCAACTTCAACGATATAAGACACTGGTGTTAAAAGTCAATCGCACCCTTGACATGGCGTTTCCTTAGTTATATTTGAACTTCAATTTTTAATAACATTTATTTTTTTGATAGCACAGAAAATACCGTTTTATCTTATCGTATAATATGAGACCATAATTCCTAAGTACATATTTGTTTATTTTTAATTTATGAGTGAAAGCCTCATCATATGCCTTAAATAATTAAAAGGCAAGAGTTTACAATCCAATTTGGAGATTTAACATAACCTGCAATTTAAAAAGCGTAACGTCGAAAGTGATTTGGATACAAACAAAGATACAAGCTTATTATATTTTGAATGAGTGACAAGGAACAAAATAATGAAGCTTTAAATGTAGTTTGTGCTTTCAAGTGTAGATTTTTTTCGCTTTTAAATGGGCCATAAAAAAAAATAAAGAGGACATAAATAACATACATACATAATCAGCCTATAACGTTCCCACTGTTGGGACACAGGCCTCCTTTCTTCGAGAGAAACTGTAATCTACCACGTGGGCCCAGTGCAGGTTGGTAGATGTCACATGTATTTTAATTTTCGGCAACTGGACATGTCGGTTTCCTCAAAATGTTTTCCTTTACCGTTTTAAGAGCAGTGGTGATTAAATTATTTACGCAAAGTATAGCGCCTGTCTGGGTTCGAACCCATGACCTACAAATTCTAAATCCGGGACGCTACCACTGGGCCACCACTGATGAATATATTTTGACATAATATATTTAAGCAAACCGTTTTCCTGTATTGTAATAACAATAATACCAATCAATTGATAGTGATTATGACTAATATCGATGGATTGTTTAGCGTATAAAGTCCATGTTTACCAATACCAGTTGTATTACTTCCACTGTAAGGACTTTGGCAGCTCGTACTATGGTATTGGAATTTCCCATTAAAAGGTAGAAAGTTGCCCAATAAAAATAACATCACATGGCTAAACCTAGGACCTATCCCAACCAATCATATTTTGATTTTGAATACAATAATACTCGAAGCCACATACTGCATATCAGTTGACTTCACATCACCAATTACCTATAAAATTCCCACACCATATGCCATAGCAACCACATAATTTAATACTATTTACTACAGAAGCTAAACAGAAAGTGTACAAGCCAAACAATGGTTCGTAAAACAATAGCTTTCAATTTCTAAAAGCGTGCGCCTTTTGACAAGACAAGACACAAATACTTAATGCAGTCACGCCTGTGATAGTACACAGGTATTCCAATTTACACATATCAAGTCATGGTGGTCTAAATTTCGGAGTTGAAGAAGTCATAAACGGAAAAGCGAAATTACTTTTACTTCTTTTGGAGATTTTTGTAAAGAGCTTTTGATGAAAGCATTAACTTTGTAGCTGGTCAAGGAAATACATAATTATACAGTTTCTGATGATGATAAGAAAGTATCTGAAAATTGCAGACACTGATAAGGAAGTATGGAGTCTAGAAGACGATATTCAACATGACAAAACATAAATACTTAATGCAGTCACGCATTACAGAAAATATCACGGTGGTCTAGATTTTGAAGGTATAGCGGAAACCAATGAAAAAGGAGAAATCACTTTTACTCTTTCTAAACATTGTGATAAAAACAACAATAATATCTTGGCTAGTCAAGGAAGAAGATACTGAAGACAACATTAAGTTAGGAAGTTACAGACGATATTTAGAAACTATACGAAGCTAATCGACGGCATTCAACAGGACAAGACTCAAATACTTAATGCAGTCACGCTTGTGATATTACACAGAGATTCCAATTTACACATATAGTATCACGGTGGTCTAGATTTCGGAGTTGTTAAGGAAGTAAACGCAAAAAGCGAAATTACTTTTACTCTTTCCGAAGATTTTGACAATACAACAACGTCTAGGTTAGTCAAGGAAGTAGTTGAAGAGATTTTGAAGATGATAAACCACTAGATTTGGAAGTTACAGACGTTATTTAGAATCTTTATAAAGCTAATCGACAGTATTCAACAAGACAAGACAGAAATGCCGCCTGTAATGCTATTACGGGGTATAGATTTTGGAGTTGTAAGGAGAAATTATTTTAAATTCTTCTATTCGTTAAATGAAAGAATGCTTGAAATTTAATGAGATCTTGAGTTTATTAAGAAATATGATGTGGGTGCTTTCAAAGAAGACAAATACTTAACACTTTGCGGGAAACTAAACGCCCACAGATTTCAAATACGACGTCTAATAATTTATTGTCTCCAGTTCAATATTCTTCAATGTGCTAAGTAATGAAGTTACTTCTGTGATACTACACGGGTATTCTAATTTAAACATAACTTATCACGGCGGTTTAGATTTTGGAGTTTTAGAGGGAATTATTAAAAATATTCTTCATTCTTCTAGAGATTTTGATGGAGAATTTATCGCAGAAGGGACTAGTACTGGACGGGTCGAAGCAGTCAATGATTAGTTAGATCCTGAGGGGGTTAAGAAACTTGTTTAAGAAGTTGTGGTCGTTATTCTAATTTACAAGTACTGTGGTCTAGATTTTGAAGTTGTGCGGGGAATCTTTGACAAAGGAGAAACTACTTTTACTTCTTCCGGAGATTTTTGAGGAAGATTTTTTGGCGAAAGCAATAAATTCTTGCGTAATTAAGGAAATTGGTGCTTACAATTAGATCTTGAAGATGATAAAAAAATTTGGTGCGGATGCAGGAAACGTTGAAAGGAAATCGTAAACTAAATAAATGATCATGTTTTAAGAAAAGCTGCAAATACAGAATGCAGTCAAGCTTGAGATACGAGACAGTTTTTTGAATTTTGGGTTAGGATTCCGGAGTTGTCCCGCACCAACCCGCACTGGGCCCTCGTGTTGGATTAAAGCCCACTCCCTCACGAAGAGAGAAAGCCTGCGTCTCAGCAGTGGGAACATTACAGGCTGATTATGCTATTTTGCATAGGAATGGACGAAATAAGCGAAATTACTTTTACTCTATCTGGTTTTTAGTGTACAGCGTTAAAAATAATTTAGTCGATTTTATATTCCTTGTTACATTTTTGAACAATACCACGAGCTCATTTACTTAATCGACTCATTATTAACTGGCAGTTCCAATAGATTTCATGCATAAAACTGTGCTCATGGAAGTAATAAATTACCAACAAAATTAACAAAATTAACCTACCTACTAATCCGTGACTCAATAATAGCTCTGAGCACTACCACCAGCTATTCCTGACCTCCATCCGCAACTTCCTGACGATGCACAGAATCGCGTGCATAAATTGTATGTAAGTCATCATTTGTTACCATTTCCTTCGCGTTTCCTCTACTGTAACGAAGAGGAAATCACGCACGTGGCTTACATAGTAACATGCTAGCTGGGTCACGGCTGGGTGTAGGGCTTTTCCCATAGACATTACAACGATTAAAAATCTCTTTAACATTGTCGAAGCAATGGCACGTCTCGCATGTGTTTGTAAATTCTTTCTCAGGTGCCACAAACAAGCGCGTGTTTTGTTTTCACTAAATGTTTTCAAGGTAATTATTAAGCTATTGCTTATTCAAAACACACAGTGTAGAATAAGGAGGCTCGAAAATAAAACGCTAAACCACGAGACGTTAATTTGCCTGCCTTTTCCCAACCATGTTGGGGTCGGCTTCCAGTCTAACCGGATGCAGCTGAATACCAGTGTGTTGGCAGGATACAGCTGAATGCATGGAATTACTGCATATCTGACCTCCACAACCCAGTTACTGGGTAACCGATTCTTCTTGACAAGACTGGTTGTCAGACCCGAAAGTCTGACCACCAGTCTTGCCAAAGGGCTTCTGACTACCAATTACGACTGTCAAAGATCTACGAGTGACAGTCGCAACCAACAGCTTAACGTGCTTTCCGAGGCACGGAGGGGTCTAGATAGTTAATAGATAGTCACCTATCCTCGAACCGACCGCGGCATACACAGCTTAACCTTCTATCGACTCGTGCGGGTATTATTATTTAGCCACGTATTTGTCACGAAATGTATGCGACACCCTAAAGGACTTCATGAAAACAGAAGTTCCAATGAAAGTGTTAATATAACAATCAAAGTTGGTTCCACTTTATTATTATCCCATAAACGTGTGCTGCAATGGGCTTCGAATAACTAAAGCAAAACTTCGAATTGAACCGCAAAGTGTTTATTGGCTGCAGCCAATAAACACTTTAGTAAAATTGTATTGTAATTTGATCTTGAATGGGGTTCGAAATCACAAGTTCTTGCTCACCATTCTGACCGATGCATGGGCCTCTTTTTGATCGTGTAATCATCAGCCATGGGGTCCCAGTGCCCACTTAGTTTTTCGAGACATCGCCAAGCAGTTGGTCGACTCTTCAAGTGACCAGAGGGCTGGCCTATTTTTTGTCCAAAGAATCAGCATTGCCATACAACGTGGCAATGCTACCAGCCTTTTGGACACTTTTCCTGTTGACAGCGATGCGGACGAATTTTTTGATGCCCTTTATCATTTCCCCTCCTTTTTATATACTTGTACATATTATAATTATAAGTTAAATCAACAAGTAATAAAAATGGGGACCCAACTTCTTATCTTAGCTAGAGACTCCATATTTTTTAGTGCGTAGGATCACCATACACATGCCATAGACAGTAGTTATATCTAATTGTCTACTTAACTATGGGCTCACGGTAAGTTTCTAGTTCGACGCAAAGCACTAGCGTCTGACCTCTACAACCCTTTGGGAAATCGTGGTTTCTCAATGTGATGTTGTGTGTTGTGTTTTAGAGATGCTGCATCCATTCATTTTATATGGCTGTATCCCACGAGCCATGGACGGTATTATTATATACTTTTTACCAAACAATACGAAAATGGCAATCATGCAAAGCTTAGAAAACCGTTTTTAATACTGTGACTGTATTCGATAAGGATTTTGAACAAGAATTGTTATTTCTTCAAACCTGGTGCGTTTCAAATGCGCGTGGGCCATCATGGTTTTCAACTAGAATTGCTAACGTATTTCCTTGACCTTGATTATACAGATGCTTGTAACAAACTTAAGACTGTAGACAGTTCTAAAATAAATAAAGTAACTATCTAAAGTATCAGATACTTTAGGGGTGTAGAGGCTGGTTATTGGCCTTATAGAGTCTCATTTTCTTTATGCTGACCTCTGAAAGGTTGGGCAGAGGACCAACTTTTCTTACCTCTTATGTAAATGCTAGCTGCGCCCGCGTCTTCGTTCGCGAGTATGTCACAAAACTAATTGGATGTCATGGGTTTTTTTGCGCGGAGCCCTAATTATTTTTCTTTACTCCTTATAACATCAGCTATCTGCCAGTAAAAGTGCCGTCAAAATCGGTCCACCCGTTTCGGAGATTAGCTGGAAAAAACAGATAGAGAGACAAAAAAAAAAAAAAATATTAGTACCGTATTATAACTTTTATAAACATTTAGCAAAAAGTTGTTATTTTAACATTACAGCAGACACTCAATTTTATTTATTTGTATAGATAGCCCTATTAAATACTATGTATCTCAATCTGGATCATTTTAAATGATAAATGATAAATGTGGGTATTACTTATGTAACACAACTAAAAAACATAATATAAGCAACAAAAAAAAATATGTGGTGAGTAAGTAAATGCAGAGTCCAAAAATTATCAAAATAAAAAATAACGCCATCTTGCAAAATTTGTTAATATTTAAATGAAAGGCTTTCTTCGTGAATGATAGTAATTTCGCAACTTCCAAACGTATGTGTAGAGCTGCTGCCAATCAAAACTAGAGCTTTTAAATTGATAAATCATAGCTAATTGTAAAATATGAAACACAAAAAAAAACAATGTTAATAACACACACATTACACCTTAAATATTATTAAAAATAAACTAGCCCAGTAAAACATTATTCTTTCTATTATATTTTTTTTTTTCAAATAGCGCCATCTCTTATTGCGATGCAGAACTATTTTCACGGCCACGTTTGTTTACATCTGCAAGTTTGCAAAGAGAACAAAAGTTCAAGGCTCTACCGCAACGCGGGCGCAATCATGAGTCGACGAACTCAACGCGAATTAAATATTTAATTTGTTTGTTTTTTATCTAGATTGCTGCACGTTTGTTGGATTTTGTGCTAGTATTGTAGTTAATGAGTTTGTTGAGTAACATGATGTTTGGATTTTATTACCTAGTTTCGTTTTTTAATGGCTTTATGAATGAATGTCGGGCTATATTAGATGATGAAGTAAATATTTTTGAAGACCCTCACGCACACATATTTAATCTGTGAAATCTAGCTGAGGTTAGGCCTGCAGTTATTGATGGTAAAAAACTGAAAAGGTCAATATTTGCCCTTTTGAACACAGGCAAAACAAAGTCACCTTGATAAGTCACACAAAGCCAACAGACAGAAACCAAACAAAAATAACAAAATGTTATTTCTTATTGTGATTTTACAATACCGTATCAGGTTTTATCAATAAACTACGTTTTCATTCATAAAACCAATGCCAAGGTTACGCGCACGTGGATCGAATGAAATAGTCGGCCATGATTGCCATCGTCTTTTTGTTGCAACCGTCGACGACTAGATGGCGTTGTTTTTTCTTTTTTTTTCTTTGTAAAACTCGGTTACTGTGGCAGTGCATTTACAGTGACTGTCGTCTTATTTTTATTTATGTTATGAGGTAAGCAGTTATTTAATAGAGTTTCTTGTTTTGTTCGTTGGAACATGGAACATCTTTTGTTTGTTTTTAGTCTTTGAGGTTATTTTGTAATTACGGTTGCTTTGTTCGGAGGAGGTTAGATAACTTTAGTTGGGTGAATACGATTATGATAATGGAGTGATATACTATCTAGGTACTTAAATAAAAAAAAAATTTTAACCTAACTGATTTTTGCAGTTTGGAAGTAGTACCTAAATATAAATGCATCCCCGTTTGAAAATAGACAAAATAGACAAGTAGTGGCTGTGTTGTTGTAAAGAAACTCTAAAATAAACTTTAAAGTGTACTAAGGTGTAAATAGACTTAACTTTTTTTTTCTGAATGGCTGTTCCAGCATGTAGACACCCGAGATACCATTCTTTGCAAAACCACAATGAAAACTCTGTCTTCTGAATTTTCTGTGACATGACAAGAAATGACATCTCAATATTTTTGACACTACCATACCAGTCGAAGAAAATAAGGTCCAATCCATACTAATAATATAAATGCGAAAGTATTTTTGTCTGTCTGTTCCCTTCTGAGAGCAGTGGTGTCCAAGTGGTAACGGCTGCGACTTACGAGTTGTAGGTCGTAGGTTCGAACCAGACAGACGCATTACTTTGTGTAAAATATTTCATCACCACTGCTCTCAAAACGGTGAAGGAAAACATCGTGAGGAAACCGGCATGTCCTAGAACCATAAATTCGAAGATATGTGACATCTACCAACCCGCAATGGGCCCGCGTGGTGGATTACGGCCCACTCCCTCTCACCGGGAGGAGGCCTGTGTCCCAGCAGTGGGAACATTATAGGCTGATTATGAGTATGAGTTCTCTTTTAACGTCTAAATCAATGAACCGATCGTTATGAAATTTGACAGATACCCTGAGACCTGAAGAAGGACTGTAACGGGCTACTTTTTAAGGTTCAAAAGACGTGCCCCTCAGATTAAAATCCAACCTTAACATCTGCCCACCCGTATAAACGCAGCATGAATATAATTTCTCTGTATGTGTCGTCCGTTTTTCTTACACGCACAGAACTTGTTTACAACCGGTTAGTTCCTGCTTTTCCAACCTAGTTTACAAATATCAGGTATTTTCTCTCTATAATCGTCGTATCCTATAGATTGGAAAGATTGTGTCTTGGTTATAAATATCTCTCTTCGTATTGGGAATTTACCAATGATTATTGAAGTAAGTTTGCCCGTTCGATTGACCTTTAAATTTACTCTCTAAATAATCTGATAAATGTAAGGAATTATATTAATGTTGAGTATTATGGGCAGCGTATACAGGATATTAATTATTATTTGTTACAGTTGTAATGTCAATGACGTAGTTCGGTCTAAACAGGTTTTTTTTTTAATATTATTGAAGTGAAAACTTCTTTAGACGCGTTGGGCATTTTTTGAGATGGGATAAAACCGGATATCTATGGATAAAAACCATTGAAAAGAAAAAAGGGTAAAAACGGGACCCTATTACTTAGACTTCGCTGTCTGTCCGTCCGTCTGTCCGTCCGTCTGCCTGTCACCAAGCTGTATCTCAAGAGCCGCGATAGCTGAAATTTTCAGAAATTATGCATTTCTGTTGCCGCTATAACAAAAAATACTAAAAACAAAATAAAATAAATATTTAAGGGGGGCTCTTATACAACAAACGTGTTTTTTTTTCGGTGTTTTTGCCTTGTGGTACGGAACCCTTCGTGTGAGTTTTTCAAGTTTTCACTTCTGTCGGCACTCCTGGAGTGCCACTGTTTTTTTATTTTTATTTGCATTTTCTATTTTGTTTGTACTTGTTGACAGGCCTACACTGTCCTCACACTGTGTTAACACTGTAATTTGAAAACATTGTGAAAGTAACTTTTTTTAAGATTTTCAGTGGAGTTTATTGTTAATAAAATATTTTGATATTATGATTTGAGCGTCATCCTTCTTTGCGGAATTAAAAACATAATTATTATAGAAAACAATCATAACACTGCGATCATCAATCCTTTTGCAAATCTGGGTGATACTACCATATAACTACAGACTCCCCGGCTTCATCTTCAAAGTTTTCAAACACCCTGATTTGAAACAACTTGTGAATCTGGATCAATATTTTCACGACCCGTGAAGCCGAGCACCAAAAACTACGTTTCTTCTACTCTCCGTTATGTGAACAATTCAAAATATGGTGATCTTTGTTGAATTTAAGCCTGCGATCTGAAGCGCAGCAAGCCAAATGCATTAACCGAGCCATCATCATCAGCCTTTTACAACTATAAAGATAAGTGGCCAGTACTTCGTTAAATTTTGAATTAATTACGGTAATGTACAGTCCAATATAATTACTAAGAGAAAGTTCTTAAACGTGATCATAAAGGTTCCCAAACTCATGTTTTATTTAGAAATTAATGCATCATAATTAAATTAAGAGTTTTGTATACGAGTTCCTCTTAGAGATACGGACTACGCATGCGTATACGTGACCTTAGGAGGAAGTTAGCGGAGCAACAGACACAGACAACCTACAAATGGCGCTTCTCGCCATCAAACTCGAAAGTTTGGCGAGTAAAATTGTAAAAACAACAAAAAAATATAAATAAATAATTTTCAACTTGTTCCATCAGCTGCTGAGTTTCTAGCCCTGCCGGTCGATTCTGTAAAAAAATCAGTGCAGCCGGTCGATTCTGTAAAAATCTCACCGTGAAAACTTAGGTGAAGTGAGTTTGTTTTTGCTAGAGATTGACATTATTGACAGCTCACTCCACGCTCACTTCACCTAAGTTGTCACGGTGAGATTTTTACAGAATAGCACCGCAGATGTCACAAAACATTTAGAAATAGCGGACATAATAGTGATAGTTAATACATAGTATTCAGTAAGCTTTTTGGTAAGCATGTAGAGTTCTTTAAGGAAATTTGACGGCACGGTAGGCGCAGTGGTTAAGCGATTGACTGCTGCGCTATGTGTCGCAGATTCGATTCCCGCACGGAACAAATATTTTTATGAACTACAAGTAGTTGTTCCGGGTCTGGCTGTTTGTGTATGTGAATTTAAATGTTTGTAAACGCACCCACAATACACGAGAAATTCCTAGTGTGGAAAATGTTCATAAAAAATACGTGGGGAAACCCATAATTCTAGAATAAATGGAGCAAAATATCGACCAGATTAAAACACCGCATTATCTTGGATCCTAAATCCTATGTAGGATATCTAGAAGCTGTTTGACAACAATTATATGTAAATAGTTATGTGTAAAAAAAATATAATAGCAACGTTGCGGCAGACCCCATAGAAGATGGTGGGACGAGCTGGACAAAACAAACGACCAGTGGTCTTTAGCCCTGGATCGAACGAGCTGGAAATCATGGGGAGAGGCCTTTGCCCAGCAGTGGGATGATGCAGGCTTACAGCATCAGTAATAATAGCAGCCCATTTGACTTTCAAACGGTGTATCCTATACGTTTTTAGTCCTATCTACTGCGATAGTAGCATTAACGACCTATGTTAACTGTCATAAACATACTATAAGCACGATGATACAAGTAAATTTTACTTTTATCGCAATACGAACGTGCGCAATGAGTGATTTCACCGTAGTCAGTACACCTTTCTCTGTTAGGGGCAAATGTCCGACCTGGATACAAGGAAAGCTGTGTGGTGCGTGTTATAAGCGGTAGCGGGGCAGGCATAAGAGGTAGCGATCGGATTAAAACCTACTGTCCACCACACCGGTCTTTTATTTCTTATTTTTTGCACCAATTTATTTTATTTTAGTGTTGTTCATCTTTCTGCCTTGGATGTGTCTTTTTGCACACTGTTACTAATACAAATAATTTTAAAGAATCATCACACTGTTTAAATAATTCGAAAGAATCATCATCATGGATGAAAATCATGGTTTCTTTTTAAAATAAATATGTAGTTTTTTTTGGAATTGGATCATTTGAATAGATTCTTTGTAACTTATCTCGATGCTACATTTATATTATGTAATTCGAATGCTGTACATAATATAGAATATTTTACTCTATTTTAGATTTCTAACAGTTTCTTACTTGTTTACTAAAGTAAATATTGCAACAAGCGGGAATTGAACTCACAACCCTACGTTTCTCGGTCACGTTTGATACAAAAAAAAAATCCTTTTTATGTTCTATTTAATTCAATACCATCCTTAAACATACTAATATTATAAATTCGAAAATAACTCTGTCTGACAGACAGACACACACAGTTCCTTTTCACGCCTAAACCACTAAACGGATTTCGATAAAATTTGGCAGAGAGATAGATCACATCCCGGGGAAAGACATAGGATAGTTTTTATCGACATACCTCGCAGGTGAATCCGCGGGCGGAAGGTAGTAGTACAAACATTATATCTTTATCTATAATAAAGAGGTCTCAAGTACTGACCACAAACTCCACAGCAGTGTTATAAATCCACTGGTTCACCGCGGCCATTAGTCTAAATTACCTCGTTCACAAGCGGCTAGTTATATTTATACCTAAAGCGTGCCTGCGGGCTGCAGGTGAGACATTAAAAAGTTTCTAGGATCATTTGTCAAGTGTAATATTGGCTTTCTTATTTGAAGAAAAATGCATAGGCATTGCAGTGTTTGCTATTGCAAAAACCATTTTTTTTTTCATTCAATGTAACATAAAATCCCTTGTAAATAAATCATTGTTTTCCCTAAAGATTGGGTAGATGTTTTCTATATAGAAGAAAATTTTGTTGACTGTACCTTTAAAGTACTTGTAATTTGGGACGAAGCATAAGTTCAATAGTGATATGGGACAAAGTAAGAATTTTTCGAATTTGGGGGCAAAACTTCAGAACGAACGAAGAAAAAATCAAAAAGAAAGCTAGAGAGAGTTGATTTAATCAAAATAATAATAATTACTATTATTTTAACGACAATATAATAGTAATAATAAAACGTTTATTTTCTCTACACAAGTTATTTTATTTTATTTTTTTTTTTATTTTATTTATTTGGGAAAACAAACAGTGACACATTACATTTTGTACGAAGAAATACAATAAGATACGGCCAAATGTGTAACCAACAACATTTTCCACGGAATACACATAAAAAATAATAATCTTTACAAACCATGCTATCTAAACTAAAACCTACAACAATAATTTAAGTTAAGAAAACATTTCTTGTGTAAAATAGTAAAACAAAAGCAAATATTAACAAACAGCAAAAACTCAGAAGGCATGCAAAATCTTAATTAAAAAAAAATTAAAATGACTGGTGACTAAGTATTTTGAGTACAATATTTTTGAATCTACCAGCAGAAAGAGCAAACATATCGATATGATAGAATTTTTTGTTGTAATTACTAGTAAGTCGCCGCAGGGGTGCCCGCATACCTGCGTTACTGCGACAAGAAGTAACTGCAAACAGCGGCCGTGCGCGCACCCCGCGACATACTGTCGTTCTAGGAACTATGTAACTTATTTTATTACGGATATCAATACAGTCATATACATTGCTACACAAATCAAACAAAAATACCGTCTCTAGGAGAGTTCGTCTTGATTTTAGGTCAAGTAATTTATACTTCTTAAGCAAATAATCATAAGATAAATCTTCGTGGAAGCAACGGTAGTGCATGGCTTTTAAAAATTTTCTTTGAACCCTTTCAATACGTTCTGAATATTTATCGTAAAAGGGATTCCACACTGGCACTGCGTATTCGAGCTGTGATCTGATCAGAGACTTATACAAATATAAATAGGTAGAGGGGCGCACAAACTCCTTCGCAGATCTCATCACAAAACCGTACATCCGATAGGCATTATTTACAATTTTGTTAATGTGGGCATCAAGGTGAAGTTTATCGTCGAGGAGAATACCAAGATCACGAATAAGGGACACCCTTGATAGTGAAGTATTATCCAAAGAATATGGGTGCTTGAAAACATTCTTATTCTTCGTGAAACTGATACAACAGCATTTCGACAGACTCAGTTGCAATTTATTACATTTGCAATATTCACTGAAGCGATCCAGATCTTCCTGTAATAATATGCTGTCTTGCAAATTTTTGATGGGCCTATAAATTTTGAGATCGTCAGCATAGAGCAAGACTTTAGAATTTCTAAAACAAGTGTCAATATCGTTTATAAATAAGATAAATAAAAGGGGTCCCAGAATCGAACCCTGAGGTACACCAGAAGTAACACTAATAGTTGTAGCAGATCTGAAACCATTCTCTACGACCCTTTGAGTTCTGTTCGTGACATATGAAGAGAACCATCGGAGTAGATCACCACGTATACCGTTAAATGAAATTTTATTCAGTAGTAACTCATGATCAACCTTGTCGAATGCCTTTCGAAAGTCAGTGTAAATGGCATCCACTTGAACACGAGAATCCATGTTGTTGAACAAATAATCCATAAATGCCACCAAATTTGTGGTAGTTGATCTTTTCTTTACAAATCCGTGTTGTTGTTGAATTATACTGTGATGAAGGACAGGATATACTTTATCGTGGACTAATCTCTCAAAAAGCTTCGGCAGGGCTGACATAATGGATATAGGACGATAGTTCTCAACATCCTGCTTAGAGCCCGATTTATATATTGGTGTTATGTTTGCACTCTTCCATACCTCGGGGAAAATTCCTTGTGCCAGTGATTTATTAAACAAAATATGTATAGGAGTACAAATATGTTTAGCGGTAGCTTTGAGAAACGCGACTGGAAGACCGTCAGGGCCTGGACCCTTAGTTGAGTCTAAAGAATTAAGTGCCCTCAGTATCTCATTCGCGCTTAACTCTATCTTACTGATGAAGGAATTGCGATCTGAATCCCCACTCGAAGAAATACCTCTCATCGAGGATTGTTCATAAACTGAATTAAAGAAATCAGAAAAAAAGTTACAGATTTCTTCGGGGTCATTGGTACTTTGGTCTTTGTATTTCATGTCAGAAGGTATACCAGAACAAGACTTCCGATTAGAAATGTACGTCCAGAAGTATTTAACATTACTGCGAATGCCGTCCTCAACAGATTCCATGTATTTTATGTAGCAGGAATTGCATTCAATATGGAATCTAGATCTGTATAGTGAGAACTGTTCATAATCAGAGATATTGTGATACACCTTCCATTTCACCCAGGCTTTTAAGTTATGAACTTAATGCTAGACTTTGACACCAGTGCACGAACAAGGAGCTAACTTTGTGAGAGACTGTAGCCTGAGATAGGTTTATAAATAAATATACTTGACTAGCTTCCGCCCGCGGCTTCACCCGCGAGGTATATCGATATAAACTATCCTATGTTCTTCCCCGGGATGCAATCTATCTCTGTGCCAAATTTTATCGAAATCCGTTCAGTGGTTTAGGCGTGAAAAGGTCAGACAGACAGACTGCCAGAGTTACTTTCGAATTTATAATATTAGTATGGATAAAGCATTGGTAGATAACATAGATAGATTATTATAGATAAGTATTATCACGAATAAGTATTATAAAAAAGTTTTAAATACAAAAAGTTATCGCCCAAATCGCATAGCTTGGTCCACGCCAATTAAAGTTAACACATAATATTTGTACAAGGAGATTATAATAGCACACTATCTCCGTACGTGGGAACATAACACAAATACTTATCTGTAAGTATACTTCAATTTTCGGCCACTTAGTTTGAGTACCTAGGTTAAATAACAAGGAATTTGCATGCTGGCCTAAGCGTATGTAACTTGCCTATTTTTGACAGAGCAACTATGTTAGTATCTGCATCGCCTTAAGGTCCAGTAGGTGGCAGAGAATTCCTATAAAGTCTATTTCTGAACTACTTTCTAGCTTTTTGAAGTGAAGACTTCTTTTGGTGATTTTTTGGGATGCGAAAAACCCATTGAACTCGCGCCACTGTTACCGTAAGCGACACCGCGCGTGTTTTGTTTACAAGACGATTAAAAAAAATACCCGCTTCGGATGTGTTCGGCTGTCCTCGGGATGTACTCGGTTTTAATGTGTATCCCTTAAGTCAGTGAGTGATGCTGTTTGTGTTGTTTTGACTTCTGTCGGCACTCCCGGAGTGCCACTGTTTTTAGGGTTCCGTAGTTCCTACAAGGAACCCTTATAGTTTCGTCATGTCCGTCCGTCTGTCTGTCGGAGGTTTTGCTAAGAGACCGTTAGTACTAGAAAGCTGTAAGCGTGTATAACCACATTGTTATGTCCCATACATTTTTTACGCCGACAAAGTGGTAAAATAAAATTTTCAAAAATATTTTTTTTTATGGTAGCTCCCCTACATCTGAAGTGGGGATGAATATTTTTTTCGTCGTCTACCCCATCGTGTGGGGTATCGTTGAATAGGTCTTCTAAAATGACTTTGATTGAGGAGGTTGCTAAAATTATTTTTCGATTTAATGCTCCATTTACTAAATATTGAACTTTAACTTGAAAAATCTGGTAAAATTCACAATGATAGTGCATTTCATGAAATTTAAAGGAAAATTATAGCGGTTAAGATAACTTTATTAGTTTAGCAGTAACAGTCGTTGAACTTGGGTGTTGGATAATTTTGTACCAAATGCAAAATCCTTAGCATTAATCCTTTAAAGTGACTAAGATTAAGTAGTTGCTTGTTTATTGGTAAAGACACTGAAAAACAAAATATATAAAAAAAAAAAAAAAAAATATTCAGAATAAAGAACAACAGAATTGTAATACATTGTGATAACGGGCTACTACGGAACCCTACACTGTGTGTGGCCCGATACGCACTTGGCTGGTTTTTAAAAAAAAAATATGACGCTGTCCCACTTCTGGGCTAAGGCCTAGCTTAACTGAATAAAAATAAATAATATATTTATTTGAAATCCTCTTCAGATTTCATCTTATTTATTTTATTCGCATTTTCCTAGGAGCCGTTTTCATATTAAAAGAACTTAATTTTCAAACTCGACGTAGATTCAATAAATTGATTTGCACAAATTGACGGACGTTTAAGATTTTAAACAGAATATAATCTAAGACTAATTAATATTACTAAACACAATAAATTGACGTATGCAACTTGCATATTGCAAATATTCAAAGAAAGTTGGAATTTGCGAGTTTTCTGGCACGTTAAACAGACATACAGACAGACGTATTCACGTGTTAAACAGACATTTTTTTTCGAACTTATGAAGCAATGGATTAGCAATTTGCTTCAAAATGATTCTGATTCCGATTGATAGTGTGTTACGCAATGAGGGTGCTGGTCGGACTCGCAGACGATGGGTCCCGTACCACCGTACAATTATTTTATTTTTATTATTTGATGTTATAACTGCAATATACACACTTTTTGTGAAAATTTCAATTGTAACTATCAATTTTATTTTTGTTTTCTGTAATGAATTGCGATAGGATTAGATGATTGATTAAAAAAAAAGACTGCTAGTGGTCATTGTGTAGATAGTATTGGCTGGAAGCAAGTTGTTTTGAAAATCTTATTTATTTGGGCCGTAATCACACCCCTCCGAAGATCAAAACCTGTTATACGTTGACTCTAACTCCAAAATAATTGTGGGAATGAAAGAAAAAAGAAATTTATGGAAGGAATAACTTGTACGTACTTACATTCTAACAATGATGGAGACGTGATAAAACAAATTACTTTGTAATTAGAAAAAGATCTCCTATTTCCCATGGATTTGGTGAGAAAGCCCGAGTTTTGAATGAAATTAAAGTGAAATTTTAATGTAGGAGTAATGAGCTTCCTCTTTTAGACGGACATTGCTTATAATCTAGAATCATCTTTGATCCGAATAGATTTTGAATGGGTGATTCTTTAAATTCTATGGCGGCGAGATAGGCAGACGAAATTGTTACCATCACGGGCAAAATCTGCATGAGGGTGACACAGGAGGGTCAGTGGGATTGTCCGAAAGGGTTACCGCTGGCCCGGAACATAAAGGGCTATAAGGAACACGGATGGGTTTTAGTCAGTAAGAGTCTGACACTCCCTTCCGCTCCACCCAGAGCGGGAGGGGTCATTTGATGATTTCCCATCCGCAAAAAAAAAAATGGTAGATACTAAGGTGAACCCTGTAAATGATTTTGTCATTCTTCTTAATGCCGAGTATACAGTGACCTAACCTTGAATAACCTTTAGTGTGTGTGTTTAGTGTGTTTTGACCCCTTCATTTGATGATATACCAATCCAAAAAAAAAAAAAAGCGTGACACAGGAGCGTGGGGATTGGCACAAGAGAAGAGAGGCCTTTTCCCAGCCTGCAGCGGCGGTTGAAGGTAATTCGAAGTGCTTGAGTCAGCGACAGAGTTTGCAGTCAACCAGCTGTATCGGCATAAGACTTGTCATCTGTGCCGAGTCCTTGAGTGAAGACTGCAAATCAGCAAACGAAGAGTTATTGACATGTCAAGCTGGAAGCTGAATTCAAAACCTGACCTCTGAGTTTGTTTCGGCCTTTCTTCTCAGAGTAGTCAGATAGTCAACGCCGACTTCATCTAGTTTTAAAAAAAAACATGATTGACGTGTAAAAGTGTTTGTACAAACCTACTTACAAAAAATAAAATCATTTCATTTCATCAAAAAGTCATTTATTTATTTAAAGTAGGCTGAGAAGCAGCACTTTTTGAACGTCAAAATTACAAGAAAGTCCCCCAAAACGCCGCCTTTTACCACTTCCTAATGCTTTAGCTGGAAAGAAGATACGATTCTAAGCAGCGTGTTCAGTGAAACGATTTGTCTTGTTTGAAATCTTCTATTTTTACCGACTTTACAAAAAGGAGGAGGTACTATGTTCGGTTGTTTTTTTTTTTTTTTTTTTTTTTTTTTTTTTTTTTTTTTTTTTTTTTTGGTGGCAAAAACTAAAATACTGATCCCTAAGACACCGACTTCCGAAATTAAAGTTATTTTTCAGTTTGTAGTGGAAGTCGGTTTTTTTTTTGTTATATTAATTTCGTCTTCTGGTTTTCTTTACCTACCTTCTTTCTCTTACTGCATTTCGTATCTGTCACTTCTACTTCCATGCAGTGTTGTCATGCTCATCGTCTATCCCTATTCTATCAATATTGCTAGACGTTCAACCCCAAATTCCCACATTTGTATCTAAAATCTGTATTTTCATAAACTTTAAAATGAAATGATGTTTATTTCCGTAAGTAGATTTTTACACGTACATTTATTGGTCAAACTGGATGGTGCTGGCTTTTCCTAGCTGATTGTTCCCGAGAAGAAATGCCGAAAGAAACTGATTTTATTGTAAGGGCATGTCTGGCCTTTTGAAGAAATCAGCAGCTTTGATACACCTCATTCTAAATAATATTTTAGCTACCAATTAACATCTCAATAACAGTTTTTTGATCACATAATTTAAGACCAGTTAATTAAGTGATGCATTCGTTTTTATGAGCCTTTGCAAAGGTGTCAGCTTTGACAGTAATTATATTTTTTGAGCATCCTCGACATAATCTTTGAACCAGTTATTTTATTTTGCATACCATAAAAGTAACACATAGTTTTAATACCAACTCAATAACATACATATTAAATCTAGAGTAGTCTTAACTCCAGATCTCTCGACCTAACGAGAAATAGATGTACAGATATGACATTTATGTGCACATTATTTGTAAGTATCATTTCTATTTCCTTTATGAGCACATTATATTTAAAGTAGAGCTACCATTAGGGGTAAAGCGCCATTTTAAATCTGAGATAGAAAAGTTATGGCGGCAAGTTTGTAGGTAAGTTCAATGGAATCACATGAAGGTAATATCCTGGGTGCACGAGACTTCTATTTATCAGGGTTTTTAATGTGAGTAGCTCATTTAATTATTCATTAATTTAGTCATGAAGATGATGGTTAGGGAGCAGTGTTGGCTCAGTGGTAACGGCCGCGACTTACGATTTGTAGGTCGTAGCTTCGAACCCAGACAGGTGGTTTGCTTTGTGTAAATTATTTAATCACCGCTGCTCTCAAAACGGTGGAGGAAAATACCATGAGGAAACCGGCATGTTCTAGAGCCAAACATTTGAAGATATGTGACATCTATCAACGTAGTTGGCGTGTGGTGGATTACGAATCTCTCTCGTCAAGAGGAGGCTTGTGTCCCAGCAGTGGGAAATTTATAAGCATAATGCTTATGCCAAGATGATGTGATGGTGACTGTCCAGAGTGTGTCTATCTTCTATGTTCTGTCGTATTGACACCTGGACCTTTGAAACTGAACTATGAATCTTTTTGGCGCAACCGTGAGGCACACACTATTGTTGTGAAACATTATTTTTATTTTGTTAATTTTGTATTTTGTGTTCCAAATAAACTTTTTTCTTTCTTTCTTTCTTAACACGACCTATATCATTAGGATAGCTCATGCCCTGGTCAAAATTAGCTAGTAGTAAGGTGGTAGCGATGCGAAAGGGTGTGCTTTACGTACATTGTGTCGTCATTCCTGGAGGCTATTATTGTAATCACACTAATATTATAAAGGCGAAAGTTTGTGAGTGTATTTGTATGTTTATTACTTCTTCACGCACAAACGGCTGAACGGATTTGGATGAAATTTGGCACGCAGATAGTTTATAACCAGGATTAACAGATATGATAATTTTTATCCCGATATTCCCGCGGAATCGACACTGATGTGGCTGAAAACGGGGGCTCAGCTAGTGTAACCTATTATTCAAATATCAACAAATAACATCACGCTTGTATTTCCAGAAGGGTTAGGCAGATGTGTACCTAATAGTTATCGGCAAAATGTCGGTTTTCACCAGTTATGTTTATATGTTTACTAGCAGCGCCCCGCGGTTTCGCCCGCATAAGTTTCCATCCCGTGGGAATATCGGGATAAAAACTGTCCTAAGTCCTTTCCTGGGACTCAAACTATCTCTATACAACATTTCATCTAAATCGGTTCAGCGGTTTAAGCGTGACGAGGTAACAGACAGACACACTTTTGCATTTATAATATTAGTATTAGTATGGATGGTACATGTAATAGGAAGCGGGCCTATTGCCATCAACTGGGCAGGAATCCAGACTCCGGGCTGCTTCTGAGAAATTCTTGATGGAGAAACCCCCACCTCTGAAACATAATATCTGCCAGTTACATTACTAAACCCATGTTTCTAAAATTCTGATACAAGCTCTGACCGTGAATCTGTAGTCAAATGTCATAATATTTTAGCTTTTGTGATTCTTTATAAAAGTAACATTTAGGGGCTAATAATGATATTACATGACACGAGATTTGATGACGTAAGCACGATAAATCTTCCAGAAACCCATAGTTGATATCTCCAGAAGTGAAGATAATAATATGTACGTTCGACTAAGTACTTATCATGAAAATAAAACAGCATTTTAGGTCACAAATTATAGTAAAATAACGTTCCTATAATTACTATAGATGCAAAGGAATTTATTAAGTGTAACTTCAGATAGTTCATCGGAACAAAACGATGTTAAAATTAAATAATAATGCAGTTTAAGTAGAGCAACTTTCATTGACTGGCAGGATATGAAACACAATGATCATACATACGAATTCTGAGGAAATTGTAAAAATATTTTAGGAAAATAAGAATTAGAAACTTCCTATTAAAATTCCATTTTACAAATCTAGCTTATCGTATATGCTTTCTCACTGTTGTAACATTTAAATGACTGATGCAGTCAGCTACGATTTATAAAGGCCTATATCATTATTATGTCAATTAAATACTGTACTAGGGAATTTTTCTCTCTTTAAGCATTTGAAAGCTCTCTTTATTTATTCATTAGTTAACGAAGACACAAAACATTGTTACGTCAATAAAACACAGAACAAAATTGCATATTTTTATTTGTAATAATTATAACAATTAAATATCTTTGTATCGTTAATTACATTATTACAACGATCATTATTTAAATTATATGTATTTAGGAAGAATTAGCTACATAACATTATATACGAAATAAATAAAACCTTTGATACCTAACATACTCGTGGGGAAATATACATAAATAACGAAATACATACACAGTCTTAAATAATTAATACTTAACAATATTAAAGCCAGGTACTGAGTTTTAAATAAAAATATACATTACCAACTAAAATACTAACATAAACGAAGTATATACAAATAAATAAATAGAGAAACATTTCGAAAAAAAATAAAATAACAATATGACTTGAAGTGACTAAGAAATAAAACGGCAAACAACGTCATCAAATAACATTTCACAGGTCATGGCATGACGTTTATAAATTAAAAAATACATCACTCAATAAATAACAGACACACACACATCCGTACAAGGTAAATAATACTTAAATACATTGAAGATCGGAGAAATCAGTGGAAAAGGTGCCACGGAACCGGGTCGCTAAGGTTTCTGCGCAGAATACGCTAAGTTTTGAGCTTCGAACGAGCGTCCCCAGCCGCCGCCGCCGTGACCACCGCCGCCTCCACTCCCGCTGCTACTATATGAAGAGCCTCCAGAGTCACCACCGTAACCACTCGTCCCTCCACTGCTGCTGCTGTAATCATGGCTCGATGTATGATGAGGATGAGCTATCACTTCATAAGTCACATGCTTCTGCTGAGACAGCAACTTCTTCAACCCTATAATCGCCGACAGAACTAGGGCAAGCTTTCCGATCAGCAACGCCTTTCCTGCAATCAATGCAATCGCTCCAATAGCGAGTGGCATTAACGCCATCAGCTTCAAAGCCACTGCCGCTATTAAAGGTCCCAGGATTTTAGCAGCCTTCTTCTTTTTCCCACGTCCTTCACTAATTTCATTATCTTCGGTAAATGATGACACTGTATCTTCAAACGCGCGCCCTGCACTCGACACCGCGTCAATCACATCGGAACCTTTCACTTCTATTCTCAAGGAATGCGTTTCGAAGTAGTTCTTCAACCGCGAAACAGGATCTAAGGCCCTCGGTGCTCCAGTGTCGGTCGGTACGTCACCGGATTTGACGACGGTCACTCCATCGGTGAGGGAGAACGATTCCTTTTGTCCGATCATCTTGTCGACGAACGAGAAGAATTTGTATTTGAGACATGTTGTTGATTCTTTTTTGAGGCAGTCTGTTAGGCCGTCTATGTCGTTGTCTGTGTGGCCGGAGTCTTGGGCGGGAAGCGCGTGTGCGACCGCGAATAAGAGCAAGACTGTCGACCGCCTCATTGTAAGAGTTAGCTACGTCTGCGCGCCGGCAGTCGCGTCGCTCCTATATAGCCTCCCTCAAGTATGGCAACCACCGAATTGGACTTTCTCAGCCTGGAAGTAAAAGTAACATCCAGGTTTCGTAACGAAAGGTTTGTGCGGTCATTGTGGGGGTCATGAACTTGGGTTGGGTTTTGCGAATGTTTTGGGTTTCTATGTAGGTAAGGTTTTAACTTTGGACTAGTTTTCAGTAGGTTAGTGTAGTGCGAAAGTTCATTCCGTTTTTAATTGTTTGATGGGAATTAGTTTATGGATAACTGTTTATGGTTATGCTATGGTTGGTGGTTGTGTGCTGTGTATATCATGCTTCCATTATAAAGCTTTACGATTTTAAAAGAAGTTGTTTATTTATATTACAGTTTTACAAGTATGCTCTTAATGATTTACTCCGTTTACAGTTAATTTTAACACCGCTATAATTTACACTTTAAAAGCTTTAAAATTTCTTTATCCCAAAAGTGTGACATTAAAATGAATAGCGGCTTATTTACAGTATGATCCACATATTTTCAGCCTTATGTCTTGAATTAAAACCTTCTCGGAAACAAAACGGCTGTCATGATAACATTAAAACACTGTTATACAATTATATCAGTGTATTGTGTATGTGTTTGTTAAAATAATATGTAAGTTTTCGTTAATAATTCGTTGCGTGCATAACTGTATTGAAGTCTTCATTATTTTGTTATTAAAACCACCTTTACAAATGGATTTTAAATTGTTCTCACATAAAAATTTAATAAAGCATCTTAATAAATACACAGTAAAGCAACTAGAATAATGTACCCAGGATTTTTTAATATCTTGATTTAAAAGAGTGTCCCCAAGGACACTCATTTAAATCAAGATATTAAAAAAGAAAAGACAAGAAACTGCAAAGTTTCTCCAAAGTGATCTACGTTTTGTAATGGGTTATTAGAATCATTTCTATTTTCTTGCAAATTTTGCCGTTCAAAATTTGGCTTTTATATGCCTATTTAAAATGAAATGGGTAACTAGCTTCAACTTTCTGAATAACTGGTCGACTCTGTGACAATACAAAAGACATTGAAATAAATGCTTTGAGTTTGAATTTGACATTATGGTTAGAAGATTTCCCTCAAGTTAGTAAAATAAATCATAGCAAAAAATAAAATAAGCATAATTAGCTTTTATTGTTCCCACTGCTGAGACACATGCCTCCTCCCGGTGAGAGGGAGTGATGGGCTGTAATCTACCACGCGGGACCAGTGCGGGTTGGTAGATGTCACATGTCTACGAATTTTTTATTCTAGGACATGCTGATTTCCTCACGATGTTTTCCTTCACCGTTTTGAGAGCAGTGGTGATGAAATTATTTACACAAAGGAAAGCCTGTCTGGGTTCAAACCGACGAACTACAATTTGTAAGTAAGTTACCACTGACCCACCATTTCTCAAAAAAAAACATTAATAACAAATTATTATGAAAGTTAATGGTTGGCTTACGGCTTTTCAAACTGATATAATAGTCTTTTGGAATATCACTTTTGCTACATACTACATAACAATCTTTCAGTTAGACTACTACGACTAGCTAGACTTTTAAACTTTCTGTCTAAATATGTCTGGTATTTAAATAAATTTTATTATATCGTCTTTACGATATTAATTAGGATTGCATTCACTTAATCAATACTTGTTCTTAATTTATGATAAAAAGTTAAATCTTGTCAAGAATAATTAACAAAACAAAAAATTACGTGAAAGGTATACGCACAAAAGTATGTGCATCCGCCATTTTAAGTAACCTGTGACGCCATCTTAAATTCAAAATGATTTGTTGACTGTGAGAATCATCAGCATAATTAACCTACATTATTTCCACTGCTGGGACACAGGCCTTCGCTCTGTGAGAGGCAGTGGGCCATCGTTCACCACGTGAGCCCAGTGCGGGTTGGTAGATGTCACATGTCTTCAAACTTTTGGTTCTAGGACATGTTGGTTTCCTTACGTTACAAGTTTTTCTTAACTGTTTTGAGAGCCGTGGTGATGAAATTAAATACACAAAGTGCCTGCCTGAGTTCAAACTCACGACCTACAAGTCTTAAGTCGGGGCAGATAGGTGCCACTAGGCCACCATTGCTCTCAGAAATCATAACCCTTACTTGTTTACTTGTACCTTTACCGCAAAAAATTGACCTTATCTAATCTATTTCAAATTGCGTTGGTAACTTATTACAAAAATTTATAAAAGAGTTTGCAAGCTAAACAAAACTGTTTACCATTTATTACCACAATGTTTATTTTGATAAACTCGTTTTTCCGGTTTCAAGGTCGACCGGCATGTCGGTCATTGTTAACCCAGAAATCGGCTAACTTAGTTTCTAAAGACTACTGTTGTTGAAAAGGTGTTCGTGTTTTCAAACTCAAAACATGTTTTACAGGTACTTTTGAATCAAAGAGTGGGTCGGAAGTCGGAAAGATGAAGCATTGATGAAGCCCATTCCAAAACGGAGATCTCTATAGAGAAGAACGACCAGGAAATTCCAGGGACACTCTTTTAAATCAAGATATTACAAAATCCTGGGTATATTACTCTTGTTGCTTCTACAACGTGCAGCTATCATAGTGACATTGTAGGAATGGTGGCCAGTAATAAAAATTATAACAACATAATAATTCCTAATTTGAAAACTACCGGGAATGAGAAAGTTTATAGTGGATAAGACAGAGATTAAAACAGAAGACGAACAATCATGGGATCATGGAGGGGGGGTGGAGGGGGGTTCAGGGGATCAGACCGGAATTACTCGCCTGCGCTGCTCCCTGACATAGGGCTCTCTCTTTCATTCAAATCGCCTACTCTTTGCTCGTTATTCATTTTAATTTCATTGATGCGATGTTATGTTCCATGACTTCGGCAAATCACCCCTGCGCTACAGTTCTTTATGTACCTACAGGTTGCTCAAAGATGATATTTTAGAAAATTGGAAATAAATAAATAAAAAGTAACGTTTAGGTACTGAAATTAAGTGGCTAAATAATAACAGCCGCACAGGTCGATCAATCAGGTTAAGCTACGCTTGCCGCGGTTTGTCTTTGGATGGGTGACCATCTTTATATACCGAGACCCCTCCGTACCTCGGAAAGCACGTTAAGCCGTTGGTCCCGGCTGTCATTCGTGGATCTTTGACAGCCGTTACGGGTAGTCAGAAGCCCGAAAGTCTGACAACCAGTCTTACCAAGGGGTATCGTATTACCTAGTAACTGGGTGGTGGAGGTCAGAAAGGCAGTCGCTCCATGTAAAATATTGGTATTCAGCTGCATCCGGTTAGACTGGAAGCCGACCCCAACATAGTTGGGAAAAGGCTAGGCAGATGATGATGTTTACTGAAATTAAAATATGTTCATAAAATTAAAACGCGAAACTGCATCCGTGTGTTAAATTAATGTCGACATTAGACTTTATTTATTATTAGACATTAGAGCGGCATGCTGTATTTGTGAGAACAACGTAAAAATAATTATTATTATTATAACGTTTATTATTATTATTTATTTTTAATTTAATCTGCTTTAATTTTAGTTTCAATTCTGATTCTAATGATAAGTTTGGTTTATATACTAATTCTAATATCGATTATGATTTTGTTTTTATTTTATGTTTTGTGCTTTGCTTCTAATTAATTTTTCTATTGTATTTAAGAAGTTATTTTTTATGTACCTAAGTGCTGTGTACGCCTGTAAGTGACTAATTCACCATAATTCAATGCATGTTATTTATTATTATGTCTATATTTCCAGTGAATAGGTCGTTGGTGTACCTTTTAAATAAATAAAATAAAATAAACAGGGGTCAGTGCCACTATAAAGCTGAGATATTTATCCTGTACATTATTATGTAAATAACTCTAAGAACATCACTAGCAGATTTATGACCCATACATAGTTGAAAGGTCATAGGAAAGTGGCCAATGTTCATAAGTACAGTCAGCCATATAGGCACTTAAATACGTATAAATGACAAGAATTCATTTGCCACACGGTTTCACCCGCGTAAATGTCGATCCCGTGGGAATATCGGGATAAAAAGTATCTTATGTGTTAATCCTGGTTATAAACTATCTGCGTGCCAAATTTCATCGAAATCTGTTCAGCGGTTTGTGCGTGAAGAAGTAATAAACATACAAACACACTCACAAATTTTCGCCTTTATAATAATATTACTGGGATTACAATTGCCTCCTTGAATGGTGACACAATGTACGCACAGCACACCCTTTCGCATCGCTACTACCTTACTACTAGCTAATTTTGACCAAGGCATGAGCTATACTAATGATATAGGTCATGTTAAGAAAGAAAGAAAGAAAAAAAGTTTATTTGGAACACAAAATTGACGGCACGGTTGGCGCAGTGGTTAGGCGATTGACTGCTGCGCTGCGTGTCGCGGGTTCGATTCCCGCACGGAACAAATATTTGTACCTACAAGTAGTTGTTCCGGGTCTGGCTGTTTGTGTATGTGAGTTTCAATGTTTGTAAACGCACCCACAATACAGGAGAAATTCCTAGTGTGGGGCAACGTTTAAAAAAAAAAAGAAAACAATGTTTCAACAACAATAGTGTGTGCTTCACGGCTGCGCCAAAAAGGTTCATAGTTCAGGTTCAAAGGTTCAGGTGTTAATACGACAGAACCTAGGAGGTAGACACACTCTGGAGAGTCAAAGCATAATCAGCCTATAATTTTCTCACTGATAGGACACAAGCCTCCTCTTGACGAGAGAGATTTGTAATTTATTTATTTATCTCAGGTGACGCAGGCCCATACATAAATACCTTAACCTAAACATACATACATTATATTCTTATTATAAAACGGTACTTCACTAGCTAACTCTTGAGCTGCTCTGTGGTACTTGTCCGCGGAAGCGACGGAACACCACGTCCTGCGGCCAGAAGTCTTCTTCCATGACGACGGGCAGATAGCAATTCGGCACGCGCACCACGAACGCCTTGAAGTTGACGTTGCGGTGCGACTCCAATAACTGCACCCTCGGCGCGTACTTTGTCTTCTGGCGCACGTACTCCACGATGTCCTCCGCCTTAGTGGTGTAGTGCAGGCGGGAGATGTACACCGGTGTGTTTGGTAATCCACCACGTGGGCCAAGTACGTTGATAGATGTCACATATCTTAATATGTTTGGTTCTAGGAGATGCCGGTTTCCGGGCCGGGTTCCGGGGCCTATATGTTAATCCAGGGCGTCAGCTACCTTCACACAAAATTTTATCAAAATTGGTCTTGCCGTTTGAGCGTGAAGAAGTAACAAACACATACACACATACACTCACACAAAATGATTGATAGTGTACAACGCAATTAGGGTACAGATGATGATGAATTCAAAACGAGAAAGATTAAACCAATTAAGTAGATATTATTTATAATTATGAATGTCTATCTGTCAGTCAGTCCAAACACGCGCGACCTTAACCGGCCTTCAGAATTAATTATCAAAAAAGTATCATAATCAACATCTAAATACTATGTATTACTATTATTAGATTTCCAACTAAAGCTGATCTCGCATTAAAGGTCGTACAATCATCGGGACAGTTGCATATCACATTTTTAATCGGAATCGGTTTCATTTTGACAGTTGAACAACATTCATTGTGTTATTTACGTGTTGAGCAGGCAAATTTTTCGAACTAATGAAGCAATGGATTAGCAATTTGCTTCACAATGATTCAGATTCCGATTGATAGTGTGTTACGCAATTAGGGTTCCGAAGTCAGCTTATAATGGTTATGTGTAGCTTAAGGGGCTAATATGACCTAAAGCGCGGTCACTGTCGGACTGCATAGAAAAGAAAGAGAAGCGCGATGACACAACGCTGGTAATTTATTGCAAAATATGAAGCAATTATTTAATTACAAAAAATCTATTGTATGGACTACAAAATTAAAGCACTAGTGTTTTAGTATGTTGCTTGTAGAATAATCTGACAAAAAATTCAGAATGACTGTATGTATATTAGTATGGTTTATATTGTAAAAAGAAAGTTTTTATCTCAATTATTTTTTCTATCCTATCAAAATAGTTGTATTATATTTTCAACACACTATCTACCTAGCATATATCCTGAAGAATATCATATATTTTTCTGATTTTGTTTACTGTCGTCGATCATATACTTTTATTGTTTCTAAAACTTGCGTTTATTGCGTTTAGGTCCTGTATGCGTACACAAAGCTCACAAATCCATTGCCTGAGTCACACAAGTATTCTACTTTCATGATTAGGTAAGGTTGGACATCAGGATATAACTTTCTTCAAGCTTAGTCACAAAAATATCTCCACGAATCAAGACGGATGAAAATTCCGATTTCCAAGCACTGAGCGACACGAGAAAGATAAACTAGGTACAGACGCCAGCACAACAAGCTTCAACAATCTGTCAAATTTCTTTGATAGACACCATATATCGGTTTCTTACTAAACTTCAACTACATATATCCGACGATCCTGCATACTTATCTCCTTTGTTGACTGTTTTTTTTTAGATATTACATATCTGCGTTGAAAATTGTCTGAAATTCGAAGTTAGAAGGGTTTATTTCAAACTTTTTAAAGAGCATAGATTCATTATACACATAAAGAGAAGAGAAGATATGAAAACCGCATCAAAATCGGACTAGTAGTTTTGGAGATAAATGCCAACATTGGTTTGTACAAACAAATGTTACTGCAGCGCCCTCTGGTGAGTTGTCACCGTAACACCTATCTAAAACATGCACCAATCAAATTCAAACCCATCATCACAGAAAACCGCATCAAAATCGGACTAGTAGTTTTGGAGATAACTGGTACATTGGTTTGCACACACATCCTCTCACCCCAAACGCATAATTATACCGTCTCCGTACCGTCGTCGTGGGTAATAAAAGCTCCCAAATCATAAATACTGGCCACCGGACAAAAAAAAACAAAAGACGTTCCTCAGTCTCATATTAATTCACTTGTTTTTTTTTTCCAAGACTCATATTTCACGTAAGTATCATAACAAATATCAAACCATTTATACCAGTGTTTCATCCACATCACATCACGCAATCGCTAACCTCCAATTAAGTATTTATGTTTTTTATATCCGGAACCCGAATAGTGCATCTCGAATACCCGAGAACCCTTTCACTTTTTTTTTTATAAGTTCGTCGACTTCACAGTATGAGTATTGAGTAGGTAAGTATGTATATTTTTACTTTTGTAGTTTGTAAAGTAAAAGTATTTTTGAAATGAATGAATGTGATTATGATTATGCTTTGCGTATGCGCTTGTGTTGTGCGTTCAGATACAGGCTGTTTTTTTTTTAATAACTGTTTTTTTTTTATGTGGATATTTGAATCTGCAAGTATAGGTTGTGATCATCATCATCTTCATTTGTCTAGCTTTTTCCCAACTATGTTGGGGTCGGCTTCCAGTCTAACCGGATGCAGCTAATTAACAGTATTTTACATGGAGCGACTGCCTATCTGACCTCCACAACCGAGTTACTGGG
The DNA here is from genome assembly GCA_948474745.1 of Oligia latruncula. Lineage (NCBI taxonomy): Eukaryota > Metazoa > Arthropoda > Insecta > Lepidoptera > Noctuidae > Oligia > Oligia latruncula. The sequence goes on from OX419705.1 coordinate 1,694,996, forward strand.
TAATACGATACCCCTTGGTAAGAATGGTTGTCAAGTTTAGGTTGTGATATTTAAGGTAGGTTAGCTTACAATCTTTGTATGTATGTTCTGGTTATCAAGAAAATATCAACGAAAGTCGTAATGAAAAGGCAAAAGCTTTGAAAGATTAACAGCAGATATACTATAGAATATTTGTAGCTTTTGGTAATTAGTTTGTGGAGATCCATTTGTAAAACATGGCTCAGCCAAAATGGAAATTGTTCCTACTGACATAATGCAGACCTCATACCTAACGATATACTTGCGAAGGACTTGCACAAGTATGCAATGCAGTGTCTGGGATGATTAAGAGCGACCATCTGAGCCAATTGTGTGCTCAATGGCGTCACGCAGACTTGTGCAAGTCTACACTTACGCAAGTAAATCGTCCTGTGTGTTGTGGCTACCTTCAAACATAAGTTTCCTTACAGCCATAAAATGCACCTGATAGGAAACGTTCAAACTGATTCTATACTAGTAACAACGCGAAACAAGCCATTTAAATTGGCAGCCTTTTTTTTTTTTTTTTGTGTGGGAAATCATCAAATGACCCCTCCCGCTCTGGGCGGAGCGGAAGGGAGTGTCAGACTCTTACTGACTAAAACCCACCCGTGTTCCTTCACTTGCCTGTGCCAGGGGCCACGGTATCTCTTTCGAACAACCCGCGACCCTGGCGGGCATCGGCCCTAGCGGACCCCGTCAGATGGTGCTGACATCTCCTTGAGGCGCGCGTGGAACACAACGCGCCGTCGACCCGGCCCTGGTCCTTACCGGACGGCGAGCTGCCCATTGCTCGCCGCCCGCAAGCCCGAGCTCGCCGCCCGCAAGCCCGGCTCGCCGCCCGCAAGCCCGTAAATTGGCAGCCTTAGGTACCTATTACTCCATTTGAAATATGATTAGACATTTCAATAAACCTTTTTTGTATATTGACTTCTATACCATACGCATAAAGATGGTATTAATAGCAAAAAATTGGTTACTGCAGCTGCCATATGTCATGCAAGCAACGCAATAGAATTCAAAATCGTTTGAACGGGCTGTAAAAAAGGTTTATTTAAATGTCTAATCTTATTTCAAATGGAGTATACCTGATTAAAAACGCAAACATCATCCGCTCATTTTGGCTTCACTCCAAATTGCACAGCCTGTATAATGTATGTTATTCTAATGCGTACGAGTTTGTGTGTGATGTACGAATTGCTTGTCATAGTGATGCTTAGTGTCATACAAGAGAAATGCTATAATAATGTGCTTGACATGCTAATAATGCTTAGGCTTCGGTATTTTTACCGACTTCAAAAAAAAGGAGGTTATCAATTCGACACGTATGTATGTAATATTATTGGAATTGCATTATATTCACATATGATGATCTATTAGGGCTTCCAAACAAATATACAAAATTTCATAGACGTATGTATGTATGTTTGTCCACGCATATCTCCGGAACTATAAATCGGATCAAGACCATTTTTTTTATTGGCTTACATTTTCTTCAGCTTAGGGAACAGTGCAAGTTTCATCAAGATCGATTCAGTCATTTTCAAGATATGGACTAATACGTGTAAGTGTGACGGCCTGACTTATTGATAAGAGCTACGGGTGTAGTGTCAAAGGGAAAACATCTCAAAACCTTGGTCAAATACTAGTACAAACACTAAAAATTACGAAATAAAAAGTAATTTAAAAAAATTAAACCGACTTCAAAAAGAAATTAACTGAAAATTATGAAATAACTTTAATTTCGGAAGTCGGTGGCATAAAAACCGACTTCCAAAAAAAAACACTACAAACTGAAAAAAAAAACACTACAAACTGAAAAAAAAAACACTACAAACTGAAAAATAACTTTAATTTCGGAAGTCGGTGTCTTAGGGATCAGTATTTTAGTTTTTGCCACCGACTTCCGAAATTAAAGTTATTTTTCAGTTTGTAGTGTTTTTTTTTTCAGTTTGTAGTGTTTTTTTTTTCAGTTTGTAGTGTTTTTTTTTGGAAGTCGGTTTTTTTTTTGTTAAAAAGTTTTTATTTCTCGCTTTTTAGTGGGTCTATTTATAATTTATCTAAGTTACAATAGCCTAATGTCAACTTGCCCATCGCCTTTTTATAAAATATTCCTTTTCTCGATGCAGGGACGTTAATTGTTGAGGATTTCTCCTTTTATTAGTTTTTAGATTAGATGCTGATAATCCTGGCTGCAGCATCAGGCCAGACTTATGTCAACATTGCATTGAACTTAAAATTAGTCCTGTTTAAAATGAGCCCAAACACGACTACGGTGCTGTAATTTAAAGGTTTGTACTTTTTCTGATGCTCCTGGCTTCCGCATCAGGTCTTCGGTGTTCCTCAGTAACAGTACGTTTATCCACACATCGAGCCCTTTTCAATGAGCCTAAACACGATATATCTGCTGTTAGTTGTCGAGGAGTTAGGTACTCTGCAGACTATCCTGACTGCAGAGACCAAATGTGGCAAATGCCCTATCAAACATCAAGACAATTTACCAAAACAGTCCTTGCCTGTTCGAGTAACTTCTTACTGTTAAGGAGTTGTACCTTTCATCATCAGCCCAGCTACCTGAGATGGTGACAACCATACACAAATACACAAGATACTTCATAAAATATACGAAAAACAATAAGTGAGCCTATAAAATTTGAGGGTTGCCCTCGATTTCTCTAAGATCCCATCATCAGATCCTAACTTGGTGAAAATGGGACCACCTCAGAACTATCTACTTTCGAACAAAAAAAGAATTTTGAAAATCCGTCGACAATTGGCGGCGTATTCGATGAACAAACATACAAAAAAAAAAAAAAAAAAAAACATACAAACACCCGAACATAGTACCTCCTCCTTTTTGTAAAGTCGGTAAAAAATAAAAATACAGATCCCAAGACACCGACTTCCGAAATTAAAGTTATTTCATAATTTTGAGTTAATTTATTTTTGAAGTCGGTTTAATTTTTTTAAATTACTTTTTTTTATTATGATAGTAGAGGTTTGAGAGGTTGGTACTTAATGTGGTTGGTAGGACCGGGTTCTATTTTTAATTTCTATTTTATTTTAATTTTAAATCGGACTGTCATCATCTGCCTAGCCTTTTCCCAAATATGTTGGGGTCGGCTTCCAGTCTAACCGGATGCAGCTGAATACCAGTATTTTACATGGAGCGACTGCCTATCCGACCTCCACAACCCAGTTACTGGGTAATACGATACTCCTTGGTAAGACTGGTTGTCAGACTTTCGGGCTTCTGACTGCCCGTAACGACTGTCAAAGATCCACGAATACGGAGGCACGGAGGGGTCACGGTATGTAAAGATGGTCACCCATCCACAGACCAACTGCGGCAAGCGTAGCTTAAACTGATCGATCGACCACTGCGGCTATTATTATTTAGCCACGGGCTCATTTTAAATTGTACTGTATGGATCAATTAGTTATCTGAAATAAATGAATTTTATTTATAAGGGAAACTGAGCTAGTGGATGAAGCACCCCCATTATTGGTAAGGAAAAGAAATATACTTGTTTTAATATAAGGAAATTCGATATTATAATATTGACGTTATCTTTCTTAGCCACAATAACAAAATGAAACATTATGGTACTTCACCATATAGCCCATAAAGAATGCTTCACAAATTAACTTGTATGGGAGAAAGTAAAGTGTTTGGTATTCAAAAGTCACTATAGTCGAAATATTATTCTGAAGAGCGAGAGGTGGTCATACTTATAGCGGGTGTACGTACTGGTATTTATGCAAAATTCACATAATTTTAATGACTTCCTTTCCGAATTTGTATTTGGTGTTTAAAAAACGCAAAAGCTACAATTCAAATATATTCAAAGTATTTTTATCTCAAGAAGCGACCCGCGCTTTACTTGTTTTTACCAAGGTATAGGCTGTGAATGTGTGTGTAAGCGCAGGAGCAACTCTCGGTACCGTCCGAGACAATGGCGGAGTCGTAAGCGTGTGTGTGTGTGTGTGCTGACGCTACTCATCTTCACGCAAACAGCGTGTTTGTACACTTAGTTATCACAAGTAAATCGCGTGTCGCTTCATGAGATAAAAATACTGAAAGTCTGTTTGAATTGTCTGAGTTTTTATCGTCTTAGATGATCTGTTTTCCCAACTATGTTGGGGTCGGCTTCCAGACTAACCAGATGCAGCTGAATACCAGTATTTTACAATGAATTGATTCGCCATCTGACCTCCACAAACCAGTTAGAATAGAATATTATTTATTATGTGCACCTTATATATTACAGATTTATGTGTAGGAATTTGAGTTACTGGTAACGTCTCATCAATTAACACATAATTACCAACCATAAGATGAGTACAAGCTTGAAACTGAATATTAAGTAAATGCAAGAGACACAAGTGATTTAGAGCAGATTTTTCCAACGCCAGATAATTTTGTCCGAGGAATAATTTTGAATTTTTGTCAGTTCTTCCATACAAAATCTGTCACACGTCAATTTTATTCCACGAATAAAAATTACCTGTCGATTGAAAAATTATCCCTTTGTATAATTTCAAATCGCTAAGCGCATGCACTGACGCCTTGCGATCAAAACCATAGATATTAACGACGTTCATGTACTCGTAATAATGGCGTCAATAACAATTAAATCCGACTGCCATCATCGACTGCCATCATCTTCAATTTAAGGTGCTTTACATTTCCTACAACTAATTATATTCAATTTTATTGATATTTCGTGTCGGAAGAACTATACTTTCATTTTCGTTAAATTTTAAGCTTTCATAGAAGCTGTAACCAATCGAGAAGATCATCTTAAAGTCTGAATACTAACCGAGGTCCAAGATTGAGATAATTTTGAACGTATTAAAATAATCAGTAGAAATAAGCAGTAACTTTGTAGCTACTCCGTCTTCGGTCGTCGTCGTCTACGACGTCGGGGACAAGGCGATGTGCCTCAAGTGGAGTTGGGCAGGCCATCTAGTTAGACGAGGAGATGGCCGACCCCCCCCCCCCCCCCCGTGGGTTCCCGCATTGTCGAGGCGGGGGGGCTCAGTAGCCGTGGCTTGGACACCCACGGTGAAGCGAAGAGGAACCCGAGGAGGGGCCGCTCGTTAGGGCTTTTGCCGACAAGCCGACGACGTAGCGGCCAACATGTAGGTTGCGGTGCCGCTTGGGCGACCTCGCAACTGAGGCGGGCCGCGATGTTGTATCGGAGGCATCGCGGCTGAGGGTTGGAGGCCGCGGCTGGAGAGGAGTGCCGGTATTGCGGTGCACCGCTCTCCCTACCTTCCGCGGCCTTGATGGGGTCACCACCGTCCGATGGCGGACGCGGTGGGGTCGCAGGGGAAGAGGAGTGTTGGTATGACGTTGTCCACTCTCCCTATCCTCTGCGGCCGAAAATTAGCAAGCGGCGGGGCCAATGACCTGACCCGTCGCAGGGGGACCAAGGGTGGCAGACACGGGGTCGTCTGGCGCCCATGTGCTGGTTTGTTCCCTAGGGTGGTCACGGCGTGCTATGTGTTCTGGTGCGCCGGTGATGGGGAGTACTCCCCGGAGGAGGGACCGGTGACGGACAGCCGCGGCGGGTTCACGGATGAGTGCTAACGCGTGCCCGTGTTCCCGCCATAAGCGGCAGAGGAGGACACCGTGGAGTTTTAGTGGGTTAGAGTCCCACATAACTGCACTATCTCCCCGTGGTAGTGCAGAATGCATGAGCATTTCTCCACGTTAAAAAAAAAAAAAGGAGATGGCCGATGGAAAAAACCTCTGACTGAATGGTGGCCAAGGTTAGGCTAAAGAAAAAAGGGCCGCCCAAAAAGGGCCGCGCTGTGTTGCCAATATCGTCAAAGTCGCGGGAAACACCTGAGGGACGCACGGAACTGAGAAATATGGCAGAAAAAAGGAGAGGCATATACCTAGCATGGATGATTCCGGGCTAAAACGATGGTTTACCTACTCAAAAGATGTCGATTTCCTGCTATTTTGACGTGCGTACATAAAAAATAATAAAACACAAATTTTTTATCACATCTATTCAAAAAGAACTAGTGTACTCTTTGTAAACAGGGACTAAAATAGCTCTTTAATCCCTAGGGACTAAAAGTGATTTGAATTCAGAATGTGGATATTGATAATAAAAGTTTCAATCACCAAAGAGATCACTCACGAACATTGATGTACAGACGCCAGCAGGTCAACCTACCCGAAACTGTCAGATTTTCCCAATCAACCTTGAACCTTATGCTTTAGCAATAAAGTCGAAAATCTATTAAAGAAATCTGACAGATTGTAGTAACTTGATGTGCTGGCGTCTGTACAAGTAACAGGCTGTGAACAAGTAAAACGAGCGCGAGCCAAATAAAAAAAAAATGTGAAAAAATAAAAAAAGGCGCGAAAAGCATTCTGCCTTCTTTCGTAATTGTTTACTCAACATTGTATGTAACTAAATAAACGTACTATTCTTATTCATAAGTTGCAGTTACTTGATTTTTCATAGAGGGTGCTAAAAAGTAGAGTGTCCACCTCGGGAGCAACACTATTTTAAGCTCTAGTGACGTACTTTGAATCAATACAATCTACTATTTAGTAACGTTAGTCTAGAGAGCATGAGCGAGTATGAGAGCCCGGGTTCAATTTTTAGGTTATGTTGTTTGATTGGAGTCTGCCATTACAGCATTCTCAGTACAATTGATTTTAGACTTCTCATTGTACGAAAAGCAAATACAATGCTGGAAAATAATAAGAATAATAATAGAGAATAAGCATTGCCATCCAACGTGGTAATGCTGCCAGCCTTTTGGGCACTGTTCCTGTTGACAGCGATGCGGACGAATTTTTTGATGCCCTATGATCATTTTGCTAATTTTTTTTTCATATAAATGTACATAGTTAATAAAGTAATTATAATGCTGGAAATATATAACATGATATAATGACGTCGTTGTGTGTACCTATCCGCATACCCGATCAAGAAAACAGGTAAATAAAGCACAAATTAAAAAAACTGGCCAACTGCGAGTCGGACTCGCACATGAAGGGTTCCGTAGCACAAGGCATAAACACCGAAAACAAACACGTTTGTTGTATGAGAGCCCCCTTAAATATTTATTTTATTTAGTTTTTTTTTTAGTATTTGTTGTTATAGCGGCAACAGAAATACATAATTTGTGAAAATTTCTATCGCGGTTCTTGAGATACAGCCTGGTGACAGTCAGACGGACGGACGGACAGACAGCGAAGTCTTAGTAATAGGGTCCCGTTTTAATTAGCCTTTGGGTACGGAACCCTAATGAACCATCTTGAACTTGAACTTGACCATTATTGTCTTTCATTTGAACTTTAAACCTTGAACACCGAGACAAAATTAACACCTCCATGCTAACAGCACAGGAATCTCTCGAACAGATTATCATACGTTGACCTTCACGTTACGCGTAACCATGTAACATTTAACGGTTGGTTTGACAAGTTATACTGCTTTGACGAGGAATACGTAATACTGGTGGTGACGTCACTGTAAGTGGGTTTTCTTTTGTTTATTTATTTGGTTGGTAGGTAAATAATAGAAATGAAATGAAACTATATTGTTTACTAGCTGCGCCCCGCGGTTTCACCCGCATAAGTTTCGATCCCGTGGAAATATCGGGATAAAAAGTATCATGTGTTAATTCTGGTTAAAAACTATAATATGTGTGTCAAATTTCATTTAAATCTGTTCAGTAGTTTTTGCGTGAAAGAGTAACATCCATCCATCCATCCATCATCTAATAAGTTTAATAACACTTTAACTCGGATTTTGTATGCCTATCGGCGGAACATGGTTTGTGCACTTGACATTTATATTGAAAAACACCTGTAATCACCTATGTTCACAAAATAAATTCAATTCAATCTAACTCTCAGAAAGGAAATTATACAAGAGAACTTGAGTTATAGTGACTTTTCATGGGATAAGAAAGTTTTTTTCTTTCTATGTGGTCGTTTAAAATGCTATGTCAATAATTATAGTTAGAGGCCCTCTCAATAGTCGTGCCCTGCTAATTATAAACTACCATAAAAACTGGCCAAGTGCGAGTCGGACTCGCACACGAAGGGTTCCGTTCCATGAGGCAAAAACGCCGAAAAACACACGTTTGTTGTATGGGAGCCCGCCTTAAATATTTATTTTAATCTGTTTTTAGTGTTTGTTGTTATAGCGGCAACAGAAATACATCATCTGTGAAAATCTCAACTGTCTAGCTATCACGGTTCATGAGATACAGGCTCGTGACAGACGGACAGACGGGCAGTGGAATCTTATTTTTACCCTTGGGGTACGGAACCCTAAAAACAGTCAACTTAACCCATCGTCTGCTCTACTGTAGAGTTCACACGACAACAATATAGCGCCATCATACTTACGTGCTCTATGTTAGTAGAGCACTTACGGTAGAGTCCGTGCTTACTGCTTACCTACTTCTGTGTAATGAGGTATGTGATACAGGTGTAAGTAGTTTTATGTAAAGCTGATGATACTAGCTTTTGATATGGAGCCGTTCGTACGATGACTCTCTAAATCATCACACTAATATTATAAAGGCGAAAGTTTGTGAGTGTGTTTATATGTTTGTTACTTCTTCACACTTAAACGGCTGGACCAATTTTGATAAAATTTTGTGTAGACGTAGTTGACAATCTGGATTAACATAAAGGTAGCTTTTTATCCCCATATTACTACGGGATCGACACTTATGCGGGTGAAACCGCAGGAATATCGGGATAAAAAGTAGCCTATGTGTTAATCCCGGTTATAAACTATTTATGTGCCAAATTTAGTTCCAATCCGTTCAGCCGTTTATGCGTGAAGAAGTAACAAACATATAAACACACCCCCATACTCACAAACTTTCGCCTTTATAATATTACTGTGATTACTGTGATTTTTTCATCATCATATACCTTTAATTACTTTCTTGGATTTAAAATTTGTGAATAATCTGAAAAGCCTACCAAGAGTATAGATAGTAAGCCAGTTTCCCACAAGTTTTCCTATCAATAACTTCTCATTCTCATCACTAGGTAGGTACTACAAGCTTACCCACAAGTACCTAACCCTCGCCTCATTTCCACACATTATAACAAGTGGCGGTCAGCCGAGCAAAGAAGCGAGAGTGGGTGAAAGCACGCGCGTGTTAAATAATACGCAAGTACAGGAGCAGAGTCCGGATTGTGTTAATGTGTCAGTTCTGTGTAGGTATGGCCAAGTCAATCTATTTATATAAAATATTATTATAAGATGTTGGTAGATTAGCTAATTAGGTCCCTTAAGTAGGGACTGAATAAGAGGCTTGAGGCTAAGTAATAACAGCCGCACGGGTCGATTGATCAGGTTAAGCTACGCTTGCCGCGGTTGGTCCGTGGATGGGTGACCATCTTTACATATCAAGACCTCTCCGTGCCTCGGAAAGCACGTTAAGCCGTTGGTCCCGGCTGTCATTTGTGGATCTTTGACAGTCGTTACGGGTAGTCAGAAGCCCGAAAGTCTGACAACCAGTCTTACCAAGGGGTATCGTATTACCCAGTAACTGGGTTGTGGTGGTCAGATAGGCAGTCGCTCCATGTAAAATACTGGTATTCAGCTGCATCCGGTTAGACTGGAAGCCGACCCCAACATAGTTGGGAAAAGGCTAAGCAGATGATGATGATGAAGTAGGGACTGAATAAATTAACCGACTTGGTATTACATGGATCTCACATCTTTTTACGGTAGAAGAACTGAGTGGCGAGACTTGGTTTTTTTAACAAGTCATGTTTTTGATGGCATTGCTTTATTGTCGACTACGCCCTTTTACCTCAGTTGAACTCCGCTCTCCGCTCTCACTGCCTCACGCCCCATCGATCAAGCAGATAGTATCATAAAACAGCACGCCTAATATTCCTCGAAAGGATAAGCAGGTCTGTAACTATTTAATGTTCTCAAATTACGATGTTTATTTTTTATTTTATTTTTCATCTCTTTATTAGTGGTTGTAATGGGAATCATATCACTTGGTTTTAGTACGTTTTTATTTTTTATTTATCCTTTTGATAGATTCTTATTTTGTAAATGTGAGGACTTTGTAGGGCTTGTAGACTTTAGATCTGTAGACCATTTTTTATTTTATCAAGTATCTGGTACTTGTTGACAGGCCTACGCTGTCCTCCCATACCTACTGTAATTTGAAAATATTGTAAAAGCCAATTATTTTTAAAAAGAGTAACCGCGGAGTTTCTTGTCGGTTCTTCTCCATAGGAAACGACCAATTGGAACCGTGCACCTAGCTTCTGACGTTTCATAAGTGCCCATGTAGGCTTATGTGAAATAAAATATTTTGATTTTGATTTTGTATAGTTGTTACTATACAGATCTGCTTAGTCATAGATTTAGTATAACAGAAGTAGCCAGCGGCCAGCACATCAAGCTACTACAGTCTGTCAAATTTCTTTAATAGATTTTCAACTTTATCGCTAGAGCATAAGGTTCAAAGTTGATTGGGAAAATTTGACAGTTTTGGGTAGCTGGATGTGCTGGCGTCTGTAGGTACCTACATAGGGAAGTTTAAAAAAAAATAATGGCTGTTATTGTAGTATATTGGTGTCTTACGACATCCACGCGAACGAAGTCGCGAGCAGAAGCTAGTCCCCTATAATTGTGGACACGCTCAGTACCTCGGTTGAACTTCGCTCCCCGCTCTCACTGCCTCACGCCCCATCGATCAGATTACATGACATTACGAACTAGAAAGTTATATTTTTACAAACAAATTCACACGCAACATGTTGAAACTCATCTCTTATTGTTACGCAGAGATGAAATTTCGTGATATTATAGTCATTTGTCGTGGAAGTGAAGTTTTTTTGGTGCCACAACAAGTCATTGTAATGTTGTTTTTTGTTTTCCAGAATTAAAGCATTCAATGAAATGAGAACTGGCTATTCTGTTAAAATCTTAACTTGAAAACTTAGTTGAAGTGAGCTAATCCTTAGCATCAAATGGGACAGCAGTGGGGGCCAAGTGGTAACGGCCGCGACTTACGAGTTGTAGGTCGTAGGTTCAAACCCAGATAGGCGCTTTACTTTGTGTCAATTATTTCATCACCACTGCTCTCAAAACGGTGAAGGAAAACGTAAGGAAACCGGCATGTCCTAGAACCAAAAATTCGAAGACATGTGACATCTTCCAATCCGCACTGGGCCCGCGTGGTGGAGTACGGACCACTCCCTTTCACCGAGGGGAGGCCTGTGTCTGACCTACACTAGAGTCAAGAGCAAACCCATTTAAAATAAAAAAATAAAAGTATCCGTACTAAAAATAACCGCTTCTATACATTATTTTTTTATCGTAAAAACAGGTGCTAAAGAAGATAATATCACAACACATATGTGATATACCATCACCACACAATAAACCGAGAAAACGACTTGACAAATAACAAACACATGACTCTAAACTTTTCATCCATACATCATTTGAACAGCATCCACAAATGAAAGTGTAACCTATTGTAATGTCATCTTCTTGCTCATTAAATACTTAGTATTTCACTTCTTAATTAACTACTCTTGTTTGAAAGTGATTACTAGAAATGGAAACTTTAAAAGTATTTTATGAAAGTATTGAATTATATATTTAAATTTAGGAAGAAGCAGTCTCTCATCTAAAGGTCAATTCTAGTAGTTACTTAGAATTTTTTTGGGATACATGAAGAAGCCTCCTCGTGTAGCGCAGTTTGTTCCGCCAGTTACTCAACTGAACCGAGCGCTCGGTGCAACCTGGACAGTCACACCCAACACCTTATTTGACTGGCCAATTCTTCCCTTCGGTGGTAGGGCTAACGCCCGCCTGGTTTGCGACCACCCTCCCACCGCAGTCCGGCGACAAGCAGCCTACTGTGTTCCGCCAATGCGTGGGAGTTCCAGTGCCTTAGGCATCCTCTGGGCACGCTCGTTAAATCGTAGATCTCAGCCATCGCTTTCCATCAGGCGTGATCGAGGTCAAAAGAGGGCCCATTCAACGATAAAAAAATAAATTTAAAAAACCTACTAAATCTAGTCACAATCTCATATCAACGACAATCAATGTCAAAAACTTGTAAAAAATGTAGAGAAATTAGAAACTATTAGGTGGTCCGACGACCTTGTGAAGGCCGCAGGAACCCGTTGGATGCGAGAAGCACAGAACCGGTTGAAGTGGAGGTGCTTGGGGGAGGCCTATGTCCAGCAGTGGACGTCATTCGGCTGATGATTATGTTTGACAGATTGAGACTGAGGTTTGAATGCCAATGTTCTTAAGAATACGGGAATTTCCCCTCAGATTTCCCGTCAAATGTTGGCTGTAACCATAATGAATTAAACGAAATTACAACAAACAATCACAAACGCCTTCCTTTCAAAAAACCGAAGGCTAACATGTAATTTTTGAGTAAAGAAAGCTTATGAAAAGATGCTGCAGCATCCATCAAGATGGTGGATAATTATGTCAATAGGTACCACTTCTTATGACATGGATTGACACTTGTTTTTTACCACACTCCCACTCCAAACACGTCATAATGTACAATAGGCTAATTGTGACAATAAACGATTTTGTATTTGATTTTTTTTTGTATTTGTATTAGTTGGTTTACCTTGGGATCTATAGCAAAGTTTACACGAAACGTTCAAAAAAGCTTAAGAAAACAAGATAAAGTGCGGACTTTGTTGTAAGTAACGGATGCTAAGGCCAAGATACAATCCCTAACCACAGACAACCTAACGGTAATTTATTGCATAAATCTTAGCTTTGCTTGTAAGCCTTTGAATACAAAAATGCTTAGGTAAAGTCGGTGACCAACATTGCCTGACCCACCGGCATATCTTGATAAGCCATTTTAATCATTATCTTCTTATCGTTAAAGTTGAAAAGCTTTTAAGTAACACGGCAATACTTACAACCAGTCATTGTGGCTTCGCGGTTCGATGCTGGATTGGTGACGAACAACATGTGGGTTCGAAAACACAATCCACCTATTATCAATTTCTTGATTATCGGGTAGTCAGAAGCCCAAAAGTCTGACAACCAGTGTTACCAAGGGGTATCGTGTTACTGGGTTGTGGACGTCAGATAGGCAGTCGCTCCATGTAAGATACTTCAGCTGCATCCGGTTAAACTGGAAGCGACCTTTTTTTTGTTGTCGGGGGGAAACCTTCAAAAAAGGCACCCGAACTCCGGGGAGGAAGGTCGGGGAGTGTGGGATTTTTACCTCACTAAAACCACCCCGGTGTTAAAAGACCAATTCCGGAACCCCCCCGTGCAACGCCTGTAAGGCACATCGCTGGGGAGACTGTATAGGGGCCTCCCCTGAGCCTCGCTATGCACGACAGCACGTGACCACTGTGCCACCGTCTTCCCTGGGGTCACTTGGAAACTGGAAGCGACCTGACATAGTTTGGCAAAGGCTAGGCAGATTGTCTTTTTTTTAATTCAATAGTATGATGAATCATCAGAATCTACTACAAGAAATTCCCTCCGCCTCGACTGCACATAATTTCTCACAGTTAATTACCACAACCTAGACCGTGTCACGGGAACTCGTCTGTCAGTAATTAGGTGCTCCACACTACATTGTGCCTAGGTCACCTTCGAGCTCGTCAGGTCAGATAAAAAGTAAAACAATAGACGCTCTGTTATTAGTTCATTTGAATGAGAACGATGGTATCGGATTCTCTTGAACTTGATTCATGTCATTAGTGTGTGGAGGTTAGCAAGCAGTTTAGCGACTAGATTATGAGTGTTTGCGGGGTTTTGTCGAATTCTTTGCGAGATGTGGGAAACAAATTGTATCTACTTCTTACAGAACCTTATAGTAAGATTATGTGTGTTTAATCTTTTTGATTATTTTATGTCAAACTATCTAGCTTGTGTTTTGCCACTTTAGAGCAAAAGCTCATTTTTCCGTTGTCCGCACAATTCTGTTGTCTGCAGACATTGACCCGCCATCTTTGCTTTGGTCTACCACAGTGTTTCCTAACGCTCTATGAGACCCATTCTGTGGTTCTCATAGCCGACAACTTATCTGATACGCGGCAGACATTTTCCATTTGCTCATTTTAACTTTTCTCACAAAAGTGGTCTCTGATTGTTGCTTCTTCACAATACGCTATTTCATGTAGTTTTTCTTCTTCACCAATAATATTAGTGAGTAAGGTGACATCAGAGTTGACTGCCCGGGGAATGCTGAACGTATATTTAAGTATCGCCTCTCGTGCAGGCTATTTTAATGCATGCAATTGCATGCAGTGAAAGCGAACTTACGAACTGAACAAAATGGGGCAGTTCACTTCAACCTGCAGCACATTCTTTACTTTTGCTTCGAACTTGACCTGCATTCCTCCATACGTTGTCAATGTGTAAGAATAAAATCTATGTCAAATTACCGACATCAACTTGATATGGTCGTCACGCGTGTCTCCGAATCACAATGTGTTTACGTACCATTCACTTGTTTTTGAAAGTTATGTGTACTTTCGTTGTTCGTTTGTTTTTTATGGATTTTAGGCACAGTTGGTGCACGTTGGTGGCTCTGGAATGTTACTTAAGAAGGTTGAGTAACCGCAAGCATGAGTAAAATGTAGACCAGACTTAGACAAAGTGACATTCAAAACGGTAATGAAAAAGTCAAAAATGTTAAAAGTGGTTGCAAATATACGAAACTGTTATAAAGATATTTCAGATTTCGGTATAGATATTTTTCGAGAGCCCGAAAAAGAGAAATGATTTTATTTAAGTATAAGAAATGACAGACTCATTTATAGAAATTATGAAAGTTCAATATCAAATCCCTCCTAATTTATTTTATTTTATGTAAAATTTTTTGTTCGGTTTTTGCCAGTGCCAAATTTTTATTTATTCAAAAGAACTTTAAAATTACGACATTCACCCCTTTGAAAACGTTTTATCAAGTTGTGACTGGTGTGCACGGAACCCGAATGACAGATAGCTCAAACTCTCATACACCACGTTCCATTCTCAATTCAAAAGTTAGCACTACATAATATGCTCGCGTACATAGACTCGTATAAATATCCGCGAGCTCGCGCAGCGTCCGGTTTGTATGTTTCGAGGTAAATTGCTCTACGACGCACTTTCGAAGTAAATTGCCTACACATTTATATCGTGTGTGTGATGCTGCATCAAATGGAGTGCCGTGATGACTGTTAGATGTCGGTTTGATATCATCTCTTTTTTTTCTGGAGTAATTGAAAAATTTGGGACTGTGTGGAATGAATGTAATGGCGTAACCACAAATTATATTATTATTGTAACGAATTTGAATTACGCATGGTTGTTACCCTTCTAATTTTGTATGTAAATAAATTAGATGGCATTTGCATGGTTTTTTTTATCAAAAACATAACAGATGATGTCTCTCAATGAGATTGATTTTCGCAAAAAACATTTTTGAAAGAACCCAAGTTAAATCATCTACTAGCTCGGCATTTTTATTGAAATATAACGACATTATTTGTTAAAATGTCCGTTTATGTTATAATATAATTTAAACTCAAAGCATTTATTTCAATTAAATCATTTACAGACAATTTCCAAGTCGTTGAGTCAGAGAGTTGTAGTTGTTGTTGTAGTAGTTTTTGTCCATTCCAAACCGTAGGTTATTGAATTTCTATTATTATAAATTAACGCTGTTTAAAGCATATTGCATGTCGCTGTACTCGGGGAGCCTGTGGTTCAGCTACACCCAAAAGGCCTACAATGCTCTGCGCATCCAGTATAACAACGCATTTAGAGTGCTGCTGCGTCTGCCTCGGTTCTGTAGCGCGTCATCTATGTTCGCTGAGGCACGTACAGACTGCTTCAATGCTGTACGGCGTAAAAGAGCGGCCTCGCTGCTAAACAGACTCCGTGGCAGCCCCAACAGCATTCTACGCGCTATAGCCGGGAGACACGATAGCCCGTTGGTGAGGTCACTTGTCACCTGTACATTGTCAGTGTTATTAGTTAAGTACTAACATAGGTTAAGACTATTGTTACTAACCCAATGGATCGCTGTTATCTGATATAATAAATAAATAATAATAATAAGTATCTTGACTTGGCTCGCGAGGTTGTCGACATGTGGGAGGTGGACTCAGCAACCATTGTGCCGATAGTCGTGACAGCCAATGGGTTAATAGCCAAGAGCCTCGACCAACACCTGAGGAGGCTCTCGTTGGGCAGCTGGATCAAGGGCTTGATCCAGAAAGCGGTACTTTTGGACACGGCCCGAATAGTTAGGAGGTTCCTCTCTCTGGAGCCCTGACCGCCGGTAGCTTGGACCCTGTTCCCGATACCGGTGGGCTACTATTTTTTATATTTTTAAATGTTTTTATATTTCTTTATACTAATATTTAAAAATATAATTTATTTGAATAAAGGACATAATAATAATAATAAATCAAATTTCGATATTTCAACAGTTGAGCGGAACGGGCAAGAAACTCCATGACCCTTTTACTTACCTTCAAATCTCTATTTTCAGATGTGATGGTATGCCGCCCTAGGATAAGCCAATTTACATTCAATAGATTGAACTAAACGGCACCTATTTAGGATAGGCAACGATTGTAGAATAATAATTCATGTGTTTCGGTTTTCGGATTTGTGGAAAGTGTTATCCGAATTTGGATGACTTTTATGCGTGTGCAGTGCCAGTGAAAGGGTTACAATAAGAATTGCGTTCCTAGTTAATTTTCTATTTTTGTAAAGTCACATAATATTTTTTTTTTTATTACTACGACTCCTGTTGTAGTTTTTTGTTTACCTAAAGATACAATCCTTGCTAAGTTTGAGGGTCAACGATCAAACAAAACATCGTGATGAGTACCTAGAAACTTCTTACTTAATTTCGTTAAATATCTTACCGCAGCTTACCGTCTGTTCAACACCTTTCCTTTTTTGCCAAATAACCATTTTGTATTGTAACTCTGACCAGCCGAAATATTATTTTAATAGTGCATAAGTTCACAATAATTAGCGCATCGATTTGAGTGAGTTTCAAACTTAAGAGTAAACTAGTCGCGAGCTCGAACTCACTGGCGGTCATGGCCAAAAAGCACGCTGTCTCACCTGGCTTCGTGTCCGACAGAGCTAGTATCAGTAATGAGCAGTTAGACGCTAGTCTACACGCATAACGTCTAGTTCTTACGCACAGAAACACCGTTCCGAACTGATAGGCGCGTAAAAAAATCGAAAAGTGCTTTGGAAAATCGAGTTTTAAGAAAACCACTGCATAAATCAATTACAAGTAAAGTTTCTTGAACTCTTCGATAACTGAGCTTTGTCGGTACGGACGTGGTTTTGAAGATTTTATAGTTCTTTTGCTATTTATTTACACCCAAAGTTACGTTAAAAATGGCAAAAAAAACGAATCTTTGTTGGCTCATAACTTTTTAAGGGCTTTTTATTTTACTATTCTGTTTTTGTAGAGACAAAACTAATAATAATTCAAAACGATAACATGTTTAACTTTGGATGCACAATGTCAACCAGTGGAATAATACTCTACCGATTTTTTTATGGAAAAAATATCGACTAGTGGCACCTTAAGAACTTTTTTCACCAGTTGGGGTATTCTCACTCCATAGAATCAATAGTAATAGACCTTCTATTAATCTACCATCAAAATCACTTACTTGATTCACGGAGGCCTACCCAGTAATAAAGCTACGAAGCCTACAGGCTAGGAAATCGACATTCCAGCCAAGTTTACGACTACTTACGTAGTGGCTATAGCCTAGTAGTGTAGTAGCTTATTATAAGTATATAGAGCTAAGTTTCTAACGCAACAAGGCCAGTGACGATACTAGTTTGGTACAGTCGTGGTAACAAGCTGTCGACACACATGCCGCCTGCATACATCTGCAGTACTAGTGGCATCACCATAGAGATATCCATACTATTACTATCTGTGCATGTGTTTATATGTTTTTTACTTCTTCACGCTCAAACGGCTAGACCAATTTTGATAAAATTTTGTATGGAGGTAGCTGACACCCTGGATTAACATATCGGCTACTTTTTATCCCGATATTCCCACGGGATCAACACTTATGCGGGTGAAACCGCGGGGCGCAGCTAGTAATATTATATCTATGGGCATCACAGATGCATTGCCATCACAGAGAGAGCTAAGATGTCTCGTGTGTCTGTAATTATGTAATTACAACCAAAATACTTCAAACAAACATGAAAGTACTACACCTAATTTCCTGCGGAAGTGACGTTACTGACAAATTAATAATCTAGGAGTTTATTAAATTTATAAACGATGATTAGGGTGACGTTCCAACGTCAAAAATATATGGTTAAACGGTCGCTAATCACTACTTTACTATAAGTAACGTTTATGAACAAAGCGGTTAATTTTAAACGCTAAACTATGCGTAACACAACTTACTGAAAAATCTCGTAGGTCACTAACCAAATTATTCCTAAATTGTCATCATGGTATTAAATACAACAATTCGTTAAACAAATTTTGTCTCCAATAAAATTCGCCGTCGAGGTAGACCACGGCGAAGCTGGTGTGAAGATCTAACGAGGTTTGCAGGGCTTACATGGCCAGAGATCGAAAAAACAGGAAGGTACAGACTGGGAGGGTACAGGGAAGGAAAAAGGGGAGGCGTTTGCCCAGCAGTGGGACACAATATAGGATAACGAAATAAAACAATTTCAATTTCACCTAATTTACGTCCTTAGTGGCGACCGCGTACCGGAAGACGTAGCGTCGGAAGGTCTCCCACAAGGTGGTCCGACGACCTTGTGAAGGCCGCAGGAGCCCGTTGGATGCGAGAAGCACAGAACCGGTCGAAGTGGAGATGTTTGGGGGAGGCCTACGTCCAGCAGTGGACGTCTTTCGGCTGAAATGATGACGTACCTATGCATAAGGCTCTAAATAAAATACCTACAGTATTGCATGGCAAGTTCCGTATACCTATGCGTTTTTGTCTCACCTGTACCAACCAGGGCAGATCGCCTGCAGCCGCGTGCGCCGCTTCTCTAATAATGGCTGCTTCCTCTATCCACTTCAGGATGTCCGGCCGTCGGGAAATCTTCACCTTCCATGGGTAAATATCTAGGCCTACTTTGTGGACGGAAAGCGAATAAACCGGAAAAATCTTGTAGTTACAAGGCATAACGCCGAAAAAAAACACGTTTACCCCTTAAATTTTTATTTTATTCTGTTTTTATTATTTGTTGTTAGAGCGGCAACAGAAATACATCATCTGTGAAAATTTCAACTGTCTAGCTGTCACGTTTCATGAGATACAGCCTGGTGACAGACAGACAGACAGACGGACAGTAGAGTCTTAGTAATAGGGTCCAGTCTTTACCCCTTGGGTACGGAACCCTAAAAAGATTTGACGGTTTTGTTTTGGGTCAGCGACCGCTTGTAATCATGTTACTTGAAGTATGAGTTGAGAAAATAATTTTTTTTTTGTTTAGGTTTAGGACACCCATCACGTCTGTGGAGTTTATCTAGTTAATTTGACCATGTATAAATTACTAGCAGCGCCCCGCGGTTTCACCCGCATAAGTGTCGATCCCGTGGAAATATCGGGATAAAAATTATAAAAATTATCCTATGTCCTTCCCCGGGATGCTCTCTGCAAAATTTTATTTATTTATTTATAGTTAATTAAAACGGTAAAAAACAAATTACATTAATTAACATAGAGACAATAATTACGTTCACAATAATATAATTTAAAACTAACATGGAACCGTGGACTCCCTTGCATACTTTCTCTTACAGAACACCAGACATTATACGCATAATTTTAATCCATTCATCCGCAAACACATCACATTCAGGGTTGGTAACCAGAAGGGCAATCAGCACCTTATCGTAATCCGTTCAGCGGTTTAGGAGTGATAAGGTAACATACAGGCAGACAGACAGACAGAGTTACTTTCGAATTTAGGTATAATAATAATAATATTCCACAACTATCACACAACGCCGTCTAGTCTCAAGCTAAGCAGAGCTTGTGTTATGAGTACTAGACAACTGATAAACATACTTATATATTTCTAAATACATACATATATAGATAAATTACACCCAGACACAGAACAAATGATCATGCTCATCACACAAACATTTGTCCTGGGTGGGAATCGAACCCACGACCTCCGGCATAGCAGTCATAGTCACTGACCACTAGACCAACAGGCCAGTCAAATATAATAATATTAGTATGTATAGAACTTCACAGTATTAACAAGTGATGTGATCGGGTGATTCGACAAAAAATGCACATCCGCAACATACACACACTTACTTATATGGTGTAGGTACATAATAAAGAGTAATCTATTCTATACATATGTATAGAATAGAATACTCTTTATTATGTTCACCATTTCTATTCTATTCTATACATATTATGTATAGAATAGAATACTCTTTATGCATGTGTGTGTGTGTTGAGGATGTGCATTTTTTGTCGAATCATCCGATCACATCTGTCACCTTGTGACATAGTTTCACATACTGCAGCGATGCCTACTTCCTGTATTGTCTAGTGATGTGCAGCAGAAAACTCTAAAAATATCGATACAAGACTTTTATTAATAGGTTTTAGTCCCATCTCTCTTACTCTGCAAGCTATGTCGGTAACTCCGATTATTTTCCAGATAACTTCGTTTCTGATTTTATTCTTTAGAGAAACTGCGAGCTTAGCCTGCACCATAGCGCGCTGAACTACCTTCAATTTGTGGACCAGCCCGACTGTCAGTGTCCACGTTTTGGCACCACTAGGTTACAAAGTATCTATTAATTGTTCGCCAGTGAGCCCCAAGCTAGACTAAACAAACAAGTTGGTTGTCAAGTCTATCGAGATATCGAGTAAGATGCATCACTACACGTCAGTAACCTGCTTTACGACATGTATGTGGGATGAATGTAAGCTTCACTTTTGATATCAGGCGGGGCTGTATGCGTGCTACGTGTATATCAATGGTGTATATGAATTCTTTATCTATGATATTTAAAAAAAAAAAATTGGCCAAGTGCGAGTCGGACGGGACGGGAAGTCGGAAGGATTCCGTGCTACAAGGCAAAAACGCTGAAAAAAATACGTTTGTTGTATAGGAGCCCCCCTTATATATTAATTTTATTCTGTTTTTAGTATTTGCTGTTATAGCGGCAACAGAAATACATCATCTGTGAAAATTTCAACTGGCTAGCTATCACAGTTCATGAGATACAGCCTAGTGACAGACCATAGATATCTGACAGACGGACAATGGAGTCTTAGTAATAGGGTCCCGTTTTTAACCTTTGGGTACGGAACCCTAAAAACAACATTTGTTAGTAAGTCTTTATGTACCTATGTTTATTGCAATGTGATTGTGAACCCCTCATAACGACCTTTCTTATTAATAACTAGCTTCTGCCCGCGACTTCGTCCGTGTGCTTGCTTCCCCGACACGCCGCGTCGCATCACATCGCCCGCCTGCGCTAGCGATCTTTTTTACTTTTTCCTCTTTGATCAACTCCTCAGGGTCATAGCGTGATATTATATAACCTATAACCTTCCCCAAGAACTGGGCTATCCAATGCAAAAAAAAAGAAACAAATATCACTGGTAGTTCAAAAGATTAGCGCTTTGAAACAAACGGATCATCTTTATTATTAGTGTAGATAGACACTTAATAAGAGCACACTGAAGGCCTCTGACGTAGATTTTTTTAAATATAATAGGTATACATTTTATATGTACCTAAAATTTGGTCTACCTACAAAATTATTCATTTTTATTCAATGCAGTGAAGTGATTTTTATTGGATGGTATTTAAAAGTACTTCAATTTATTCCCATTTCATTTACCTAATTTTGCCTGTGTTCCACCAAATATACTGAATGTGCACCAAAATATGTTCATTAAAATATGTCATAACGAGCATCTATTTAACAACTGTTGTAAATTTGTAAAAATAGTAATACACCTAATTTTAAAAACAAGCATTTATTTTTTTAGTTTTACTTCAGATAATGCACTGCAAAATGTATTTGAATCAAACACCAATTAATGTCCAAATTCGGTTCTCGATAGCCTGCTAAAAATAATCTCTTTTTCCATATTTTTTTTCTATATAATCTAGTCGTTTCTGTCACTCGCCGGCCGCTGCCGCGGCACCGCTCGCTTCGCTCGCTCGGCTCGTGCGTAGGAGGTCACAGTTTTAACCTAACCTAACCTAAGCATTTTTTTAAAATAATTAACCTCGTAACTAATTCGGTTCTCGATAATGTCCATTTCAAAAAAATTAAAATAGTATAAGTTACAAATATTTTGTAATATTTGGTGCACGATCAGTATTTTTCGGGGAAGAATAAAATAGTTATTGTTACAATAGAATATTTGCAGCGCACTACAATAAAAAAGTGTTATATCTTGGTGTTAATTTGGAATTTGTTTGATGTAACATATTTTGTTGGCCGAGTAGTTTAATTATAGTAAAACAATTAAACGGGTTTAAGATCAATATTTTAGAAATGCATACATAGATGTACCTTTAGATTTTTGGTGAACACAAAAATATTATCCATTTTTATTTTCGCTACAAACTGTCTACAATTAACAATTAATAATGCATCATTAATTCATTACAGAATGGTCCACTTTGAGAGTAGCACCTACAGAATAGGACGTCAAACTGATAAAAACTATCATAGTGCCATCTATGAAATAATTTCGAAAGTACGTGAAGAGAAAGTACAGTACAGTGGAAGAGTTTGTGCTTTCCTCGGTTATGTCTAGATGGCATGCTTACTAAACTACTAAAGTGAAAGTCGTAAGAGCGCCATCTTTGAAAAGTTAAGTATAACCAGTGGGACACAAGGAAAGTGCGAGAAAGGAGAAAGTTCTACACTCTACTTAGAGGTACAGTTGTTTTAGTACATCTAAACGCTAATAGATGGCGTGCAACTTTTTTATTTAGCTAAAGTTTTAGTTTTTGGTTTATTGAGATAGTTTAAAATCTCTTTTGATATTATATCTGACACTGGACTGGCCTAAGTGGGTTGTTGGATAAATATTATGTATCTGTGACCATTATCTATTAGGCTTTAGAGGTTGATAGACAACACCGCTTCCAGTAGGTACCTATAATTTTTATAGGTATTAAACTAGCTGACCCGACAGACGTTGTCCTGTCTTAACTATGACTATTAAATTCGAACTGGACTAAATAATAAAAAAAATATTATTTGATGCCCCAATGTAAGTGCCTAGGTAATTCTCATGAAAGTCGTGCCTGCCAGAACCAGGACCATACCATAGTAGTACGTAATTATAAAAAAAAAAAAAAAATATCTATATATATAAAAGAAAGTCTGTTAGTTACACCACTTATAACTCGAGAACGGCTGAACCGATTTGGCTGAAAATTGGTGGGGAGGTAGCTTAGAACCAGGAGACGGACATAGGATACTTTTTTTTTTTTTATAGTAGGAATAGGGTAGGAGTAGGGTAGGAGTAGGGTAGAAGTAGGGTAGGAGTAGTGAAGGAGTAGTGTAGGAGTAGGGTAGGAGTAGTGTAGGAGTAGGGTAGGAGTAGTGTAGGAGTAGGGTAGGAGTAGGGTAGGGTAGGGGTAGGGTAGAAGTAGGGTAGGAGTAGTGGTAGGAGTAGTGTAGGAGTAGGGTAGGAGTAGTGTAGGAGTAGGGTAGGAGTAGTGTAGGAGTAGGGTAGGAGTAGGGTAGGAGTAGGGTAGAAGTAGGGTAGGAGTAGTGTAGGAGTAGGGTAGGAGTAGGGTAGGAGTAGTGTAGGAGTAGGGTACGAGTAGAAATAATTTATATGGCAAAACAACGTTTGCCGGGTCAGCTAGTATATTTATAAAAATCAGTTCGATTAGCGGACGGAAAACCATTTGTACTTATGGCTAACAAACAGAATATGCCCTCGGTGATTTGCACATGTTGGCGCATTGACTCACAGATAGACTTCTGTACTGCAAACTGCAACAGTTCAAATCACGAATGGGAAACTATTGGTAAGGCCTACAGACAGAGGAGTTGACAGCCGATTCCCGGCCACCGTAGGCGCGGGCTTTCGGACGGCGAGCTGCCCATTGCTCGCCGTCCGAAAGCCCGCACCTACGGTAACGGGTCGACGGCCTCAAAGAGATGTCAGCATTAACTGACAGGGTCCGCTAGGGCCGATGCCTGCCAGGTTCGCGGGTTGTTCGAAAGAGATACTGTAGCCCCTGGCACAGGCAACTGAAGGAATACGGGTGGGTTTTAGTCGGTAAAAGTCTGACACGCCCTCCCGCTCTCCCCAGAGCGGGAGAAGTTATTTGATAGTTTCCAGACAGAATAATTATGAGCCCCTTATCCAAGTCCAGAGGGCCCATTTTCGTAATTTTTAAGAACTCAATCTGCAAAAATACCTCTATTTTTAACCGACTTCAAAAAAGGAGGAGGTTTCTCAATTCGACCGTATATATATATATTTTTTTTATGTGTGTTCGCTGATAACTTCGTCGTTTATGAACCGATTTTGATTATTCTTTTTTCGTTGGAAAGGAGATATGCCAAGGGTGGTCCCATGATAAGGAAACCAGGATCTGATGATGGCATCCCAGTGAAATCGAGGGGAACATTCGAAAATCGTAGCAGCGAATAGTGCGTTTGTTAATTTTTTCATTAGGTATTTTAAAGCACTACAATTTAATGAAGGTCTGGAGTCGATCTAATGATGGAGCCGAAAGACAGTCGAGGGGACTCCTCAACGATTTACAGCAGTTACCTTGTGTTTGGGCTTGATTAATTTGTATTGATGTGAACTTTACACCTACATGGTTGTGACTGTCATTCGGGGTCTGTGATGAAGACGAAGGACAGTTAAGGGAACTCCTCAACAGTTTACAGTAGCTACCTTGTGTTTGGAATTAATTCATTTATATTGATGAGAACTGTAGGTAATAGCAAAGGAAACATTTCATGTGATAAATAAATAAAAACTTTGCACCCATATAGGTTATAAGTGCCATTACAGGTCTGATGATGGAGACCATAGACAGTCGAGGGAATTCCTCAACGATTTACTGCAGTTACCTTTTGTTGGGCTTACTTCATACGGTTCAATATTCAAAAATGTTCAGTTCGTACAAAAATAATACCTAATTAAGATTGTAGTTTTACATAGGACGACCACCACCTACTAGTCATGCTGATGCGTCAATTTGAAACCGAATTTAAGTTGAGTAATCGCGTCATTTCTAGCAATGCTCTTTCGTCGTGTGGCCTACTCAATAATTAAAGTAACTTGAGCAATTGCTCTCGGAAATTATCATTTGGTAAAGTGGAGCTAATGATGAAGACCACAGATGGCCATCGGAACTACTCAATGACAAATATTTCACGGGTTGCGATTCGATTACTTTAATATGGTTGCCAAGCAATTTATGCTCGTTACAATGCGTATGGTGAGTGGTTGTTGAGGAGTTTTCCTGGCTCTTACCAAGAGAACTCCTCAACAATAAACGTCCCAGCATCGGGAAAAGCAATATTTTGTAACATGTGATGAGCAGTTGACATTAGGCTATTGTAACTTAGATAAAAAAAGCCTGTAATTACAAACTGACCCACTAAAAAGTGAAAAATAAAAACTTTTTACAAAAAAAAAAACAACCGACTTCCAAAAAATAAACTACAAATTGAAAAATAACTTTAATTTCGGAAGTCGGTGTCTTTGGTTCCGCATTTTCATTTAATTACACCGACTTCCGAAATTAAAGTTATTTTTCAATTTGTAGTGTATTTTTTGGAAGTCGGTTGTTTTTTTTTTGTAAAAAGTTTTTACTCCCTACATCTTTGACAAGTTTTTGACTCTGATTGTCGCTAAGATCAGATTACGACCAGATTTTGAACGTGTTTTATTACGGTGATAGGCCTTCATATAATAGTACTTAGTATGACATCAACGACAGTCACGACACAGGAGAAAAGCTTAGTCGGTGGATCGTTTAAACTTGGCGAGCAACCATAAAATACATCATCATAACAATCTACCTATTGCATCAATTAACTATGTTCCCAAAATGTCGCAACTACATTGACATAACTCAGTCTTGTTCATTTTGTACTATCCATTCGCAGTTATTTTACCTGTGATAGCAGCAGCCTAACATAATCCTTATTGTGACGTGTATAAAGATCACAATGATTTTGACAGACCTGTCAGTGGCAACAACGCAACAGTTACCTTATTGGAATGAGAATAAAGATCACTGTGAATTGGACAGTGATACAAAATCAGACGTAAATGATCTGTGAACAGACAGTAACAATTGTCTGGTGAAAGGCTTTTAAAAATAAAAGAAAATCGTTTAAAACATGTGAAAATGTATCGGCCGTTCGAGAGAAAAGTTTTAGATCTTTTTTGTTTATTTACTTACTAGCTGTGCCCGCGACTTCGTTCGCGTGGATGTCGGAACACAATAATGTGTCGCTTAGGAAAGGTGTAAAAGGAAAAATCTTCCGATCTTGTCTGGTAACGCTTTCCTTGCCTGGGGATCTCAACCATAGCCCTTTCGACTGCACAGCAGTCACTGCGTCTTCAGGGTTCATAATGACAATGCGACGAAGTGTCACTTTGATTTTTGAGGATAAATAAAAATGAAAGCGCCTGCTCGAGGCTGATTGTCTGACCAAATAGCCATATTATGTCCAGTTACCGTAAGATACCTTGAGGGTCGATATGGTGCATTTCCGAAGTTTGGCCCCCAAACTGGAACGTGTCGGGGCCGCCATGGGATCTGGAGGCGATAGTCCTCGCGCGCCTGTATGAGTGGCGCGCGGAGGCACTACGCCGGGGGGGGAAGATCCGCTTCCGCGGCAAATCGGTGCGGAGCGGACAGATCTCCGGCGCGATCTCATGGCGGCATGGAAAGAGCGACTGTCGCTACCCAGCGCAGGGCACGCCGCGATAGCGGCGATAAGACCCCTCTTTAAGGAGTGGCTAGAGAGGCGCCACGGCGCCCTCACCTACCGCCTGACGCAGGTCCTCACCGGACACGGAAGTTTCGGGAGGTTCCTGCACATCATCAGGCGGGAGGAAACGCCCGGGTGTCACCATTGCTAGGATCGCTCAGAGGACACGGTGGAGCACACGGTGGAGGTCTGCCCCGCTTGTGCGGAGCACCGCCGTGTCCTCGTAGAGGCGATTGGCAGCGGCGGCGACCTCTCGCGTCCGGCCCTGGTGCAAGCCATGGTCCGGGGCGAGAGGGAGTGGGAGGCAGTCACCTCCTTCTGCGAAGCAGTCATGCTAGTAAAGGAGGTGGCGGGATGGCTCATGGAGAGAGCCTCCCGTCCCAGCCACCGTGGGAGACGCTCCGGGTGTCGGGAGCCGCGTGACGACTCCCGGCCACCGTAGGCGCGGGCCTGCGGGCGGAGAGTAATGGGTAGCTGGGTTTTAGTCAGTAAGAGTCTGACACTCCCTACCGCTCCACCCAGAGCGGGAGGGGTCATTTGATGATTTCCCATCCGAAAAAAAAAGGGTCGATATGGTTTTAACCAAGACAATGGCTGAAAATTTAGTTATTGTCTCGAAAACATAATTTACAATACCTTTTTACGACATGGCAGTGCTACTTGTATTGGGTGTGCACCTTGACGTATCGCTGCCGGCCGTAGTCGAGTCGACGGCAGCGAAGACTCCTGGGACGCGGTGGTTTCCTTCTGCGAAACGGTCGTCTCGCAGAAGGAGGCTGTGGAAAGGGAGAGGGAGATCTCATCCACTCACCCGGCCCGCAGTAGGCGCATCGGGCGTCGGCGGAGGGCGTACAACGCCCTCTTCCAGCCCCCCTAAACGGGTCCAGGGGCGACGAATTCGGGGACGTCTGTCACCGCCAACACATCAGGACTTGAGCTGGCGGCGCGTAGTGTTCCACGCGCGCCCCTCTTTGACGTCACCAGTCGGGGGTTGCGGAAGGATCGTACGGTCCCGCAACCCCCGGCGTAGGTGTGAGACGGAACACTGGGGTGATTTTTAGTCAGTAAGAGCCTGACAGACCTCGCCGCCCGCCCCAGGGCGGCGAACATCCATGAAGATTTTCCACCCCGGAAACAAAAAAAAAGGGTGTGCATCTGCCGAACCTATACTCAATAAATCAACAGCCCGTCTGGAGGTGTGCGTTGAAGCATTATCATGGTAAAGAAATTTTAAAAAATTCGAGAAAAAAGGCAAAAACTATGAAAGTATGATAATTATGATCTTAAAACCTTATGTCACTAAGAAATGCTTCTCTGTTAACAATGTTAGAAAGGTTGCTTGCCCCTCGAAAGAGCACCTACATAATGTTGCCCGTGTGTGTGTTTGTTTCGGCCTTTCTTCTCAGAGTAGTCAGATAGGAAACGCCGACTTCATCTAGTTTAAAAAAAAAACATGATTGACGTGTAAAAGTGTTTGTACAAACCTACTTACAAAAATAAAATCATTTATCATTGCAATCTTTATCACTCAGAACACCACATCACATAATATTATCTTATACTATCCTCACTTTTTATTTGAAATTCTTTTAGCGCCACCAACATTATGTAATCATTATCATTACTTTTTCAAATAACACAGGCAGAAGTGACTGTGATAGTCATCTTATAGGTAAGCCTGCATGACGTGATTATTCACATAATAATGTTATAAACACAATAATTATGTTTTCGTTAGTACTATAAAGCGCCAATAGATGTCATTACGTGTATCCAACTTACGTAATGAAAGTTGTTGTAGAATACATTAAATTGATTATATCTTTTGATACAGTGAAGCGATTGCGATGAAACCAAAACTAACTACTACTCCGAGTTCTACACTATATTTGAGTATAAAAATTTACCATATTGGTTTGGTACTTTTTACGTTGAACGTGTTCAAATCAAATTTTGTCACATCCAAACAGACAAACAGACAAACCGACAAACCGACAAACCGACAAACAGACAAACAGACAAAAATTCTAAAAATTGATGAAATGGCATCTGTTGGTTATCCTATAACACCCCAACTATTTTTTTTTTTAATATTTTCATTGTACAGAAACGCCTCGTCTACAGATTTATTATATGTATAGATTTTATGTTTTTTGTTTGGCTTATTATAAAATTCTTTAGAGAGTAACGAGATACTGCTTTATTTTTTTCTTTCGCATCTCGTAGTTAGTGGTTCTTTATACATTATTATATTCATGGTCTTTATTTTTGCTGAACTCATTCAAGATAATACATTTTTTACTTATTTAGTAAGGTCTCCGGAGTAACCGACATGGCTTGCAGAGTAAGCAAACCAAAGTGGCAGTGGGCTGGTTGTTTGTCAAATGGCCGGTGGAGCAAATGAGTCCTGGAGTGGAGACCGCGTATCGGCAAGCGTTGTGTGAGACGCTCCCAGATAGATGGACCGTGTGGCTGGGACTGACTGGATGGGGAAGGCGGAGGACAGGGCGGTGTGGTGCAGTCTGGGAGAGGCCTATGTCCAGTAGTGGATTGCGCCAGGCTGAGTTTTTTTTATAGTAAGATCTTTGTAAAGAAATTATGATAAAGTCTACTGACTTTCGAAGTCACTTTGAAAGTCGATACAAGACTCTCTCTTTCTCGTATGTTAAAAGTATATCTACTGACACAAGTCCTTCGTCGACTTTTGTCTCCGGCTCTCAAAGATTTGAACTCAAGTCTCAATTTTAACAACTTAATTATTATCTATCATTTTATCACAGTGACGCACTTATTAATATTGCATAAGTTTGCGTCATTCTTTAGGAGGCAGCAAAATACATTTATCAGATTTTTGTGTTGACTCTCCCCCTCACACGTTTTTTTTGTCATGAAAAACTACGGTTTATACGCCGTGTGTAGGCACGGTCGTCAGTGTTGTATGTATCACTATGGAAGCTTGTTGAAGGACACGTTTTTTCAACGGCGCAGTTTATACGCCGTACCGTAAAGAAATCGTGCCCTGTACAGACGCCAGCACATCAAGTAAGTGCTACAATCTGTCAAATTTATTTAATAGATTTTCAACTTTATCGCTAAAGTATAAGGTTCAAAGTTGATTGGGAAAATTTGACAGCTTCGGG
The DNA here is from genome assembly GCA_948474745.1 of Oligia latruncula. Lineage (NCBI taxonomy): Eukaryota > Metazoa > Arthropoda > Insecta > Lepidoptera > Noctuidae > Oligia > Oligia latruncula. The sequence continues at coordinate 1,725,136 of OX419705.1, forward strand.
TAGCTTGATGTGCTGGCGTCTGACATTAAGTGCCTAAGGCCCTGTTGACACAGCGATGATAAGTATGTTATTTTACTGTGTACAGTCACGAGCACTAACATGTCAACACTTGCCAATTTTCAATTGCGATTTTTTCACGAAATAACGAATGCAACGTTGAAATACGACACTTTACATAAACCTATTGGTTCGAAAATACTACGAGTATTTTCCTAATGTTATAAAATTTCATTCAAAAATAAAGGAGAAAATCGCCTTTGAATAAAGCCAAGTGCATGCATACTTTGTTCACATGGAGATGATAAACTGCATTTGTATTCAGTACGAATAATGGGATGTCGACGCACCAACTGAATATCGTAAAATATCGTACTGGTCATCTCCGTGTAAACGGGGCATAACGAATCAAAACATCCACTTGTAAATCCCAGAGCATCCATCGATTTGTACCAATTTATCCCCAATGGGTGTTAGCAATCGTGATTACATTCCAACGAAGAGAAGAATAGTAGATACGTGACTGGGAACCTGAGTGTATTGTGATGGAAATTACGGCAGTCCTTCATTTTGAAGATGGAACAAAGAAAAAGTATTTATTGAGACTCGTACAGGAAGATCACAAATTAAACTAAACACAGTCTTAAATAAAAAACCAAATTACATTTTTTTTTTACAGTAACAAAAAGAAAAATGAAACGGAAAGTCCTATACGAAGCCAAAAGGCTCCTTCTCAGCAAGACGCTACGACATTTAAAAAAAAATAAAACGTCGCAGACAATTTTGTAAAACTGTTTTTGTTTACGTTTATTAAATTGTGAAAACCAAAATAAAACACCACAATATAAAAAAAACAATAATTTAATAAATAATTTCAATAAATTATACACACCCACAAATAAATAACTTATCTACCCTACGAACTACCCTCATACTGCCTCCACCCCCTATAAGGGAGTGGTGTGACGTCACTGACATCTCTCCTTCGTCTATGGTGACCGTGGTGCCCTGCGTAGATGACCTGGTGGTCTTCTCCTCCTTCATGGGAGTGGAGCTTCTTGACTCCGACGATGGCTGCCAGCATGAGGGCGAGAGCTGATGCGGCTAGAGCCTGGAGATGGAAAGAAAATGTTTATTATTTTTTTCTAGAACTTTCCTTCTTTTTCCGTAGGTACCTAAACAGATACAATAAAAAATAAACAAAATGTTTTATTGCACATAAACCTACATGGGCACTTATGAAACGTCAGAAGCTAGGTGCACGGTTCCATTGGACGTTTCCTATGGAGAAGAGCCAGCAAGAAATTCCACGGTTAGTCTTTTAAAAAAATAATACGCTTTTAGAATGTTTTCAAGACAATGTAGGCCTATAAACATGTACCAGGTAGGTACTTAATGAAATGGAAAATGTACTCCAAATCTATAGTCTCCAAGGCCTACAACGCTCTCAAATTTACAAAATCATCATCTGCCTAGCCTTTTCCCAATTATGTTGGGGTCGGCTTCCAGTCTAACCGGATGCAGCTGAATACCAGTGTTTTACATAGAGCGACTGCCTATCTGACCTCCACAACCCAGTTACTGGGTAATACGATACCCCTTGGTAGGAATGGTTGTCAGACTTTCGGGCTTCTGACTACCCGTAACGACTGTCAAAGATCCATGAATGATAGCCGGGACCAACGGCTTAACGTGCTTTCCGAGGCACGGAGGGGTCACGGTATGTACAAAATATAAAATAATTTATTTTATCCAATTAACCAGCTGCATAGGTCGATCGATCAGGTTAGCTACGCTTGCCGCGGTTGGTCTGTGGATGGGTGATCTTTACATACCGAGACCCCTCCGTGCCTCGGAAAGTACGTTAAGCCGTTGATCCCGGTGTCATTCGCAAATATTTGACATCCGTTACACTCCAGAAGCCCGAAAGTCTGACAACCGGTCTTACCAAGGGGTATTGCGTTAACTACCTAGTAACTGAGTTGTGGAGGTCAGATAGGCTGTCGCTCCATCTGAGCCGGATTGCCATGACCTCCCCATCAAGGCGATGAGGGAACACCGCTGAGTTTTAGTGGGTATACTGCCACCCTGGCAGGGAGTCCCACATACTCCGTCTCTTCCCCCCACGAGCGGAGATGCGTAACGTCATTTCTCAGCGGAAAAAAAAAAAAAAAAAAAAAAAAGGCTGTCGCTCCATATAAAATACTGGTATTTATCTCCATGCGGTTAGACTGAGAGCCGACCTCAAGTCCTCAACATAGTTGGGACAAGGGACAGCAGATTGTTTTCTTCTGTAATCTCTTCAACACAACACTTCCACTCGAAAGACTTTCATGGAAATATAGTGTGTTTATAAGTGTAACAAAATATAATGATTGCATAGTGATTTTAATTGGGAAAAGTGTGTAATTACTACGGGTAAGCGGGCCAGTCCGCGCGGCGTGACGAAGAAAACCGACGGTCCGTGTGCTAGATACTATACATGCTTGGTGGTTCGAGAGGAGGTAGACGACAGAGACTAAGCTTCGTACACTTCTACAAGACGTAGTTATGTGTGCAGCAGTCTCGCTGACGCGTTCGGGTCTGTTCACGCATGACAGACCAGCATAGCTATTCGCATCCACTCGATATGCTTCCGTACCGTATCGAACATCAATCAATGTTATCGTAGGAGTCCTATAAACGCTGTTCACGAGTCAAACGTATCAAAAGGGCAATTTCCGTCATTAAAAGCGTTCAAAATCTAGTCGCAATTTCATCTCGGCGACAATTAATGTCAAAACCTTGTCAAAAATGTAGGGAAATTAGAGGTATTTTTGACAGATTGAGACTGAGATCAGACTGTGAATATTCGTAAAATTACGAGAATTGCCCCTGAATTTTGGACGTTCATCAGGTTCATTCTCTAAGTACATCAACGGAGATAAAGGTTCGTCCGATAGTAGTTAATACGTCAAAACAAGTGTCAAATTCAATATTTCGGACGGGCACTAACACATTGGGAGTCGGGACCGCTGTCAAATCGTGTTGTCATTCATTATTAGTTCGGCCCTCGAACTAATCTTACGTCCGTAAGTGATACGAAGTAGAAACGCCCGTAACTTCGGCCGATACTATGGATTTCCTGCTTATGGAGTGGCCCTGGTCATACACGAACGTCATAAAATCAAATTATCATCATCTGCCTAGCCTTTTTGAAACTCTGTTGGGGTCTGCTTCCAGTCTAACCGGATGCAGCTGAATACCAGTATTTTTCATGGAGTGCCTATCTGACCTCCACAAGCCAGTTATTGGGTAATACGATACCCCTTTGTAAGACAGGTTGTCAGACTTTTGGACTTTTGACGACCGTAACGACTTTCAAGGATCCATGAATGACAGACGGATTTCCGAGGTACAGCGGGGTCTTGGTATGTAAAGATGGCGACCCATCCTCGGACCACCCGTGGCAAGCGTCACTTAACCTGATCTATCGAACTGTGCGGGTATTATTTCTTAGCCATAAGCCCCGTCATAAAATCAAATACTAAAGCTATTTCGATGTAAAATGAAAAAAAATATTTCCGACACCCCGAGGACGAATTTGTGACGCGAACATTATCGCGCGGTTGTGCGAAAGTTTTCGCATCGTTCAACTGCAGTTTAATTTTATAACGCTCTCGTATTGACAAACGCTTTTATTTTGGCAATAAAAAAAGAAATGTTCGAAAATTTGGTGTTTTCCCACACTTTTTTGTACACACACGTTTATCTTGCCGTGTCAAACTACGGTTTTTTCGCGTCGTCGTGTGAAAGTTTATTTACAGACACGTTTTTAATACGGCACGGTTTATACGCCTTACCGCAAAGTAACCGTGCCGTGTACAAATGGCGTAAACCGGCAAACTTTTCTGTTAGCCATAAAATATACTATATATTGTCCGCGCATAAGTCGAACCCACGATACGTCAGGCCTGGGCCCCAATTCTGTATTCATCATCTACCTAGCCTTTTCCCAACTATGTTGGGATAGATGCAGATGTCGTGAATTAAGTAATGTAAGGAAGTGATGTAAGGAATTGACTTGGTTTCGAAGTAAGGAATCGTTTAGTGAGCATAGTGAATTACGGCACTGGAATACAAGCTCGCCGTCCGGTGAGGACCAGGCCCGGGTCGACGGCGCGTTGTGTTCCACGCGCGCCTCAAAGAGATGTCAGCACTCACTGACGGGGTCCGCTAGGGCCAATGGCTGCCAGAGTCGCGGGTTGTTCGAAAGAGATACCGTGGCCCCTGGCACAGGCAAGTGAAGGAACACGGGTGGGTTTTAGTCAGTAAAAGTCTAACACGCCCTCCCGCTCCGCCCAGAGCGTGAGAAGTAAGTAGATAATTTCCCACCTAAAAAAAAAGCCCTGGAATACAGAATTACACATGCACACTCACATAATACATAGTAGGCTAAAAGCAAGCATGTGTATTTTAACCTTTACGCAATCCACTGCACCAACCATGCCGTCTCTGTTAGGGGTATCCACCATAACAGTGTGCCATCACAACATCCTACACAAGGCTATTAAACAATACGACCGACGTAACTTGGCGGGCCCGAACTTTGCGCAGGAGGGTGCGCAGTAAGATTTTTTAGGAACCAAATGGTGACATGAGGCGAGTGCGAGTGAGAGAACATGCGCGAAAGTTCTTAGTGCCTATGTTCAGGCCCGTCAAGTTACGTCGGTCGTATTGTACCTTCATTACTAGTATAGTAGTGTATTACCTTCATTGTCAGTAGACCCAGACCACCGATACCAATGGCTCCAAGCGCCTTCGCAAACATGAGACCAAGCAGGGCCGCGGTTCCTCCGCCGCCTCCGCCCTTGCCTCTTCCAGTCACTGCGGGGAAAAAAAATTACATTAGCCTACTATCACACTAATATCATAAAGGCGAAAGTTTGTGAGTGTGTGTATGTGGGGGTGTACGTACGAAACGTACGTACGTTTGTTACTTCTTCACGCTGAAATGGCTGGACCAATTTTGATAAAATTAAAATTTTGTATGGAGGGAGCTGACACCCTGGATTAATATAGGCTACATTTTATCCCGCAATTCCCACGGGATCGAAACTTATGCGGGTGAAACCGCGGGGTGCTAGTAATATTATAAATGTGACAGTGAAGATGTTTGGATGTTTGTTACTCAATCACGCGTAAACCGTTGAACAGATTTGGATGAAAATTGGCACATAGATAGACCATTTCCTGTATTAACACATATTATGATAGTTTTTATCCCGATATTCCCACGAGATCGAAACTTACGCGGGTGAAACCGCGGGGCGCTGCTAGTTGGTTGGTTGGTTAGCCTTCCGACCGATTTAGATCACGGTGGCTAAACCCGCAGGAGATATTATAGTGCACAAGTGTTTACGTAAACACAGGTGCACTCTCTATTCGGACGCTTTTAACGCGTACGTCTTTTTTACATCGTTCTCACTATAGGGATATATCCCACTGCTGGGACACAGGCCTCATCTCTTCGAGAGGAAGTGGGCTGCAATCCACCACGCCGCGAGACATGTGACATTACCAATCTGCGCTGGGCTGGGGTAATGTCACATATCTTCGATTTTTTGGTTCTAGGACATGCCGGTTTCCTCACGATGTTTCCCTTCATCGTTTTGAGAGCAGTGGTGATGAAATTACACAAAGTATAGTGCCTGCCTAGGGTCGAATCCTCCACCTACAACTCGTTAGTCGGAGTCGTCACCACAGGGCTACCAATGCTTGTGTTCTTTAAAATAAACGAATCAAGACCACTTGCTTTGTCGACACTTATTATTATTTAGCACCACTAACACGTACCAATTAGAACTTGTAATCTACATTTAAACCTTTTATTATCCAGGTTAATTAATTTAAAATAGAAGCTGTATGATATTGCACCTAAATAAGGCGTATTTTATATATATAAGTTAACCTTATATTATCTGAACCGTATCTCATATCAACCTTCATACACGAAGACCCAAAGTTTAGCTTGCCAAGTTTCTGTTTAAATCCTATATCCATAAATTTTCCATCGAAATTTGATATTATGTTGGGCGCATTTGAAAACGGACACTCTAAGATTATTCGTGTTTCATAAGCCTCTTCTATTTTGTCCTAAAAGGGCCAATATTGAGATAGCGTTTCAAATTCAAACTGAACGCAGGTGCAGAAAACCTCAAACGGCGAAAATATTCCAAACCTGATTGGGAGTTATATGTTCGAGCCGTTTGGGGTTGAAACACTAGGGCCATGGGGTCCGAGTGCCCACTTGGTTTTTCGAGATATCGCCAAGCGGTTAGTCGACTCTTCACGTGACCAGAGGGCTGGCCTATTTCTTGGCCAAAGAATTAGCATTGCCATACAACGTGGCAATGCTGCCAGCCTTTTGGGCACTGTTCCTGTTGACAGCGATGCGGACGAATTTTTTGATGCCCTATGATCATTTTGCTAATTTTTTTTCATATAAATGTACATATTATTATTATTTTAAATAGGTATTAGCATAAATTATGTAAATATTAAATAACTGAACGCAAACTTGGAGTTGGTCAGAAAGTTGAAGCTTGTGGTCCATTCCAAAACGTAGATCTCAATGGAGAAGAACGGGCAAGAAATACCGTTAAAAGCGTGGATACAGGCTAAGCTGCGTCAGCGTCAACGGGCAACACCAGTACGTGTGCGGGGAGTAGCAATTTAAAATTTCATTAATTGCTGCGGTCATTGGGAGACCTGTGTTTACTTCACAGAAGTGCAAATAAAATGAGGAGATGGATGAAAGCGCAATTAAAGTACGTCGTACTAAGTGCTCGTATACCTATACAAGCGGCACGTTGCCAACGGCACTGCACTGCCACTGCAGCCGTCGACACTAGTCGACGTCAGCCGTAGACGCGTCGACGGCGTTGCCTCTGCATGCTGTGGAAGCGTGCCGCTCGTGTGTATGAGCGCCAAGATTTACGTCCACCGCGATTTACGAGCCTACCACAACTCAGGCAGTCAGATTACTGTTCGTAGGTAGCGTGACTAAAGGAAAGGCTATGACGAAGCAATTTTTGTTTTTGGGGCCTCTCTTTCGATTTTTATGACAATCATCATCACGTGCGATGCCTGTCGTCAATGACATAACACATCGGTCATCTAGAACATATCGTTTTCTCGAGTTATTCCGGTCTGATCCCCTGAACTCCCCCTCCACCCCCCTCCTCGATCCCCTGCTAGTTCCAAAAAAGCCATCGTTATCGACTTTTCGCTACTAAATAATGTCACTTTAACTAGGCCGTCTGGTAAAATACACGCAGGAAATATCGATTATTCTCCATTCAAAATATGGTCTTGTATGAGAGCAGTGGTGGCCGAATGGTAACGACCCCAACTTACGAGTTGTAGGTCATGGGTACGAACCAAGACAGGCGCTTTACTTTGTGTAAATAATTTTAACACCACTGCTCTCAAAAGGGTGAAGGGAAACATCGTGAGGAAACCGGCGTGTACTAGAACCAAAAATTCGAAGACATGTGGCATCTACCAACCCGCACTGAGCCGCCTGCGTGGTGGATTATGGTCAAGGCTGCCTTGCAGAAGGCTTTATCTTAAAAATGAAATATTTATATTGTAGTTTCTATTTGGCAACCACCGATTGGGTCCCACTAAACGCACGACGCCATCGCGGCAGGCCAAGACGAAGATGGAGGGACGAGCATGACTCCTACCGTAAGGACTGGCCGGCACTAGCAAAAGACAGAATTGTGAGGAAAAGGGAGAGGGAGACCTTTGCCCTGCAGTGGGACAGTTCAGGCTAGTTAGATTAGATAGTTTCCATTGTCTTTCTCATTCACTTAATCTCTAAAAATAAGTTAAATATGCTTTGTAACTGCATTTCCTACTCTTATGTTTAACGCATGCCGTGGCAGCCTTTAATTAAGGCTACACTATAAAATGTAATAATAATGTATATTTTAACATGTATTTTTGGTGTAATGCTTTGTTGGTTGTCCTGAAATAAATGAATGCTCCACTCTCATAGACAGGACGGCTGTGTCCCAGCAGTGGGAACAATAGGCTGATTTTACAATATGGTCTACTTACTAACTTTACCAGGCAGAGAATGGCCAATCAATCGCCCAATTTTGGTTCCTCATAGATAAAAAAAAAACAATATTTCCTTACCGCAATCTGTTCATTATAAAAGTACAATCACTTTACTTTCAGTCAACCTGCTTGAATGAACGTTGATGGAAAGCGGAAATTGCATTCCACCGGAAATTGGTTCAGCTATACTTTGCGGACGTTTTAAGTGACAGTTTGTTGTTTGAAGTTTTATGTTTTAGGGAAATAAATATTAATAAAAATTAATATGTTGAAGAAAAATTGATGCTGGTTTTATTTTGGTCCCAAATATGGGTCTCTTTTGATCCGAATATAAATCTAATATTGGATGGACGCAATGTTTATTGGTAAATGACTAATAAAAAACCGGTCAAGAGCGAGTCGGTCTCATGCACCGAGGGTTCCGTACAATATTGTATGTATGTAAATATTTTAACACGGGTTTTTTTTTTAATGTAACTACAAATTTACGGTTTTCGGATTTTTTCCTTTACTTGTGCTAAATGACCTTGCATCTTGGAAAATTTTATGATTCTAGGTTAACGAGAAGTACTCTATACATTTTGATTCCCTTGAGAGTGTCGAAATATGCGTTTTTTGCGGCATAAACGGCCGTATCTTTTTTTTTACATTAACTTAGAAGTTTGATTTTTTAACAGCTTCAAGGGACCATAGACCTGAGTATATGGTTTTAATTTCAACTCGATACCTGTATGCGTTCCTGAGATAAAGGGTCTTGACAGACAGACAGACAGACGGACAACAAAGTGATCGTATAAGGGTTCCGTTTTTTCCTTTTCAATTACCGAATCCTAAAAACTATGGTTTTTGCCAAAGTTGGGGTCGCCCAGCGATTAAATAGGAGCCCATTTATTTAGACATTCTCTGGGAGATCCCCTCAAACTCATGGTTGTTAACGTGGGTAGTAAAATCATATCGAACATACCTAGATCTTATGTTCTATATGATTTTGACGACGCCTGTATTGTCCAAAGCGTTAGACAGGTGCACTTTACCTACAGTACAACCACATTTTCCCAGTTATATTTAGGTCCCATGTAACCAGATAGACCAATAACACTTTGACCGACCCGAGAATCGAACGCAGTCGTCCTTGCGACTACTAGACCAACGAGGCAGTCAATCATTAATCCATGTTAATATTATAAATTCGAATGTAACTGTCTGTCTGTATGTTACCTTTGCACGCCTAAACCACTGAACGGATTTCGATAAAATTTGGCAGAGAGATAGATTGCATCCCGGGAAAGAACATAGGATATTTTTTTCCCGACATTCCCACGGGATCGATACTTACGCGGGTGAAACCGTGGGGCGCTGCTAGTATATAAAACAAAAAGTCAGGTTGGTTACACCATTTATAACTCAAGAACGGCTGCACCGATGTTTATGATCTTTTATTTGTTCGATTTGTCTTCGCCTCGAATAGCAGAATAATCATTAAAACATGGGAAAATATAACAGAAAATATCTGAGGCGGTACGAAGTTCCGCCGGGTCAGCTAGTATTATCATAAAGAAAGTTTGGTACATTATCAGTGGCACTTTTCGATTATATTACTTAGTCACTTCATTACTATTGGAACATATCCAAATGATTGTACGGCAATTCCTAAACGATTGCTATATTCACCACAAAAAAGCACTTGTAACAAAACACAGAACTTACCAGAATTCTCTTTATAGCTGTCATCGACGACCTTCAGCGAATCAGCCAGAAACTGCGTAACGCGATCCTTTTCAATCAAATTCGGTAACTTCACGTGCAGCTCATGTCCTTCCAAGAACTTCGCCATCCGGAACAAAGGCGAATTCTCTCCAAAGGATCTCCCTTCATCTTCCAAAGAATTTGTCACTGGTATTCTTGCTAACCGCACTCCTTCAACCAAGTCGATGTCACCGTCTAGTAACGAAGCGCAGGTAATTCCAACTATGGTGACTAAAACCGACACTTCTCGATACATTTTCGCTGATGGTGATTCGCGCAATAAGCGAGAAAGGGAGACTGCAAGGTTTATATAGTTGGTTAAAAAAAATAAGAAGTAAAACCGAACGATTTCTTTGAAGCTATCTCAGTGAGTGGCAAAAAAGTGTGGCGATTCTGCAATCTGTTGTAAGAAAGTTTTCGTTTTGTTTGTCTGTTTGTTTTCTATGGTCAGTAAAGTCGCTGGTAATAGTAGTTATTTATTTATTTATAGGAGAACCAACAGCTATAACAGAAGCATAACAATAGTATATGAGACATGTTATGCGTGGTAACCTTATTTTTTTTCTTTTGAATCACGCAAATTGTTGGTTAAATTACACATACTTTGAAAACATGGAAGTTTTCTTTGACAGTGTTTTTTTGCGTAATTTTTGCCTAGACGCGTACTGCTGAGGTTAAATCGAGGTGGCTCTGGAAAAGGATGCCTGGAAGAATTTGAAGGAGGCCTTTGCTCAGTAGTGGGACAGTGTAGGCTAAATAAAAAAATCGCCGAGCAACTTATATATTATAATTAATTACTTTTTAGAATAAATGTTCTTATTGACATTGTGTGAATGAGCTGAATCACAACGAACGGAACGCATCACTATTACAATAATTATGGCAACATTATTTGACATTAGCATCTGTCAGTTTACTCCAGTGAATTAATTTTAGACTTTAGGTACTGTAATTAAGCAGATATCATTATTATTTATGTCCCATTAGTCACCTTGCATATCTAAACATCTTTCACCTTATTTATAATAATTGCTTACAGTTATGTTATGTAATGATAAGCGACTGTTTAACCATATTTTTTTTACGTTTATTCGTCTTTTTTAACCTTAAACAACGTTTATAAATAAGAGTGCTTCTATTTTGTAAGTATATTTCCCAATAAAAACACAAGTACAGTCAGTATATTCAACTAGTTCACACAAAGTTACACACTCTGGTTGTCTATAAAATTATAGTTATTATAATGTCTCCCGAAGTGTTAAATTGCTTGGCTCTTGACACTTTTCAAGTGACAACTAGATTTTAAATCAAATAAAACTTTGATTGTATTGTTATTGTTATTATAATGGTATTATGGAGAAGGCAGATAATAAATTACAGCGTTGTTTAAAATTATAAAGTTTTCAGTGAATAAGATAAAAAACGTTTTTGTTAAAAACAAGTTTTGTTGAAAGTTAGTAGACTATGACTAATGAATATAAGATAATATGATAATAATGTTTTTTATTTGCTTTTTGCGTTTTTTAACTTTAATTTAATATAAGTATTTGACTGGCTTGTCCTAGAATAAAAAATTCGGAGATATGTGATATCTACCAAACCGCGCTCGGCCCGCGAGGAGGCCTGTGTCCCAGCAGTGGGAACATTATAGGCTGATTATGCTATGCTTAGTATTTTAAGCAAATTAGAATAGATTTAATAGCCTTCATTTCTAATTATTTCGAATCTTTACATAATTATAAAAAGAAAATATATGATACTATGCAAATAATTTCAGAATAACTCTTTTATAAAGAGCAAGACATTGAATGCTGTCGAATAAAAATAAAACAATGGTTTGCACTTGAGGAAAAAGCTGTAGAGTTACTAGATGTGGCAGTTCAATTACCTAAGAGTCTATACCTTCTAATAATAATGCTGTCTAAAAATGACATGTTATTATTAGTCCCTGCCATAAATATAAGAAAGAAGGTATCACCTTATTTAAAAATACAAAAAGAATTTGACCACCGCAAAATAACTTAATATATAACTATGTTTCTTCCCTTCAGTGGTACACAAAAGTAGGATATTTTTAGTTATTGTGCTGTGGTTTCCTGTAATTTAAGGAGCATACGTAAAATGAACTTTTTTATTATTGTGATTTCTATTTTATCTGTCCCTTGTAGAAATCCCAAGATCTCGAACCTAGGACCTCATGCTCAGCAGTAGCACTTGCGACCACTAAACTTCATATGCATAAGCAGGATACAAAGGTCTAAAAAGTTACGTACATTTTCGAAAAATATTGTTACAGCCAAATTAGACCTATTTAAAATTTTCCATAGAAACAGAGATGTCCAGTTATCTTTTTTTAAATAAGCAATTTCGAAAAAAGTAACTTTTTAGACCTTTGTATCCTGCATAAGCGTATGAACTTTCATTTAAATCGGTTCATTCATTTCGAAAAACAAGGGCTTGAAAGTTTGTATGAAATGCCGTTCGGCGTAAACATTCAGAAGCACAATATAGCCTAATAAATTATGGTGACACAAAAGAAGGCATAATTTCTCGTGCCATATCTAGACTCTGTACATCTATGTTATAGATAGTGAAATAACATTACCTACATTTTCTTTGGTGACTTCCAATTTCCTTTTTTTTTGGATGCGGTGAGAGTAACGGTCAATAATAAAGGGCTCTGGAGAAATATTGTCGCGAAAGGGCCATAAGTTTAGCAAAAATATATAAAAAAGGGTTTTAATAACTTTATTTTAATATTTTTGTACAGTTACAGATCAGCGATGCTATTCCGTAAGAAGATCACCTTATGTGAAGTGAGCTCACTTTAAGCTTACTTCACCTAAGTTTTCACGATGAGATTTTTACAGAATAGCAATACTGCACTTGCTAATCCATTGCTTCATATGTTCGAAAAAAAGTAATTTAAAAAAATTAAACCGACTTCAAAAAGAAATTAACTCAAAATTATGAAATAATTTTAATTTCGGAAGTCGGTGTCGATTGGGATCTGTATTTTATAGTTTTAGTTTTTTGCCACCGACTTCCGAAATTAAAATTATTTCATAATTTTGAGTTAATTTCTTTTTGAAGTCGGTTTAATTTTTTTAAATTACTTTTTATTTCGTAATTTTTAGTTGTTGCACTAGAATTTGACCAAGGTTTTGAGATATTTTCCCTTTGACACTACACCCGTAGCTCGTATCAATAAGCCAGGCCGTCTCACTTTCACGTTTTAGTCCATATCTTGAAAATTACTGAATCGATTTTGATGAAACTTGCACTGTTCCCTAAGTTGAAGTAAATGTAAGCCAATAAAAAAAAAAATGGTCACGATCCGATTAATAGTTACGGAGATATGCGTGGACAAACATACATACATACATACATACATACATACGTCTACAAAATTTTGTATATTTGTTTGGAAGCCCTAATAGATTGTCATGTGTGAATATAATGCAATTCCAATAATATTACATACATACGTATCGAATTGATAACCTCCTTTTTTGAAGTCGGTAAAAATGTGTCTGCTCAACAACGTAAATAGAGCAACGAATGCTGTTGCAATATTAAAATGAAAGCCATTGCTATTGTTAGTGTGTTACGCAATAACCCAGCAGAACTCGTATCGTTTTATACTGCTCGGTTTAATTTTTTTTTTCCTCATAGGAACTTACAGTCCGCTTATAATGCCAATGAGATACAAAGTGGTAATATAATAGATGGCCGATGGGGCCGAAAGGTTCTGGAGTGGCGACCGCGTACCGGAAGACGTAGCGTTGGAAGTCCTCCCACAAGGTAGTCCGACGACCTTGTGAAAGCCGCAGGAACCCGTTGGATGCGAGAAGCACAGAACCGGTCGAAGTGGAGGTTCTTGGGGGAGGCCTATGTCCAGCAGTGGACGTCTTTCGGCTGAAATGATGATGATGATGAATATAATACAGTACAATACAATTTCCTCCAGAGTATTAGAAGTTATAATGTACATACATGTTTCTTAAGCTTATTTTTAAATGTATTCACGTTATCGCACTCTTTTATATCGTCTGGCAATTCGTTGAACAGCCGTGCTCCTTCAAATAGTATGGTCTTTCTACCGTCATTAGTGCGTGCACTGATGACTTTAGGTTTGTTTTTATATCTAAAGGCAATAGATCATCCTTATCAGAAGAGGTTATGTTGCGTGGGTTTGCGGGCGAGGAGTTGAAAGTATGTGAAAATCATTATGAACAATCACAAGATATCTAATCCAATTATTTAACTAACTATAATGCGTGAACGACGTTCCACCAAGTACGTGGGGCGCGAGCGCAAATAATTTACTCACTACTGGATATCTTAACACAATTCTTCCGATCAATCACGTCTTTTACGATCCACCCATGTGAATGTACCCTCACTTCGTTTTGTTCTTCAATCTGGCGGGCCGCCTCCCCAGTACATGGTGTTACGTCAAAATGACAGTTGACATATATCTTCTAAAAAAAACTATATTAAGCAAAGAGGTTGGCATCGCCGAACCAATTCTCTAGACGCGCCGACATATCTATTTCTTAGATTATACCTGTGACATTGTTTTCTTCTTTATTCGTATGTCAGTTTGTATTAAGGTTGTAGTTCAGTTATGTTTATAAGAATGCAAGTGTAGTAAAATGTATAGCTGTCTAATATTTAATAGTTTCGTTTTTTCGTATAAGGTCTTTGTTGGAGTGAGATAATTATAGCTTTAATTATTTTATTTTGAATTCTTTGAAGTGGATTTAAATTAGTTACTGCTGCGATTCCCCCATATTTCAATTAAATATGCTAATTGCGATTTGACTGTTACTGTTGTTTAACTTGAAATAACAGTGTCGCGAGTTCAATGTTTTTTTCCCATTTCAAAAAATGCCCCACGCGTCTAAAGAAGTTTTCACTTCAATAATGCCATGCGGCTGTTATTATTTAGCCACGAGCCCCCCTGACTGCACGTCACAATTCACGTCAAAGAGTTCTTTAAATAACTTGTGACTCACGCCACAATATTACTTAAAACTGTTTCAACCAACGTAACCGATCAATAATATAACTTTCGTTTTCGATAAATAAACTAAAAAATCCAATCATTCTTACCATTTCGCAGCCAAAAAAAGGAAAAAAGAAGAAAATTAAACTATTTTAGGCTTTCTACGTGCGCTTGAGTCGATTGCACTTTCACTGTCGAACGCGACACTGACAAACTATATCTGTTTCAGTCTAGCGCATGTCTTTTGTGGTGCTGTGTCGTTCTTACTCGGATAGGTTTTCTATTGTAATACGGGCGACGGTTTTCTTTTATTGTATTGTATTGTTGTAGTTCTCGTATGTTGTTAATTACGTTCTTTCATTAAATATCACTTGATATTTGTAGATACATTTGATATTGTAGGACAGATTACGATCTTTGTTTGTTTTTTATTAGGGTTCCGTACCCAAAGGGTAAAAACGGGACCCTCTTACGTGTACTTACCCTTAATTTGACATAAAAAAAACCGGCTACAGGCGGCCCGTCATGTGGTGACTCTAGGGTACGTTTTACGAGTAGTTGAAACCAAGAAATCATCGTTAGGGATAGGCAGAAACTGTACCTGTAATAAAAGGAAAGAAAGAAGAAAGAAAATACATTTATTTAGCGCAGACTAAAAGGTACACATTATAATATACTCAATACTCAATATATTTATTGCTTGACCATAATGTGTACCTAAGTGGTAACTATACAGGGTTATTGGTAAAACATTAACAAACTCTTAAGAGGTCATTGTACTCATCATTATGAACTACTTTTACTATGGGACATAACCTGAAATCGCGAAAAAAAGTCAGCTGTTCCCTACATTTTGACGAGTTGTACGAACATAAATGTAGGGAACAAAACAATGACAAAATCTACGGGTTCGCGAGCAAATTCGCAAGAAGCTGGCAGTATCATCACAACGGTAATATTTTCTCATTATTTGTCGTTTTAGTATAATTACTTGTATATTTATTTGTGCTTATATTTATACGTAATTTGGTGTACATAATATAATTATATTATATTCTATGGGGTGGACCATACCGCACGATGTTAATTATAAATAAAACAAAAAGTTTTCAGAGTATCTTAATTTTTTTTATTATGATAGAAAGGTCTTTGAAAATTGTGTGTGATACAAAATGTCGGCCAAATGCTCTCCACGGCTTCTGTGGTATACCTCTATCCGATGGTCCATATTTTCAATGACGGTCAATATATTGAGCAAAATATTTGCTCAAAATTGCAGCAGAAGTACAATGCAATTTTGAACAAATATTTTTCTCAATAACTGGGATAAAAAAAAACTGAAGTGATAATATTTTGCTCAATAAATGAGATTAAAAAAAAACTGAAGTGCTAATCGATTTTTGTTGCTGACTGTACCTAAGCTTCTAAATAAGTAATAAAGAGAAACTAAAATAAATATTGCTTACTTCTTAATTAACGCGACAATCTGCCAAGTCGAATCAAAAACTAAAAACTTATTAAAACTTCTAATAGAAAAATTAAGAATATATATTACGTTAAGTTCTAACCTTAAAATCAACACGCACAATTATAACCCTTATAAGTTAGAAAATAAGGATCATGCATGTAGATGTTCATAATCCATACTATATTTAATAAAATCAGACTTTTACAGGATTTTTTAAGACTGATTTATTCAAAAATTTTGTTCTTCTATGACATCATCTTCTTCTCGCATACCACGGGCAAAGAAGTGCTGAGTACTAGACGAAGTTTTGTTGTACCGATTGTACACTCCCCTACGACCCTAGTACTGTCTCGCGTAACGAAACCATAGCGAGATTCAGGATTTGGCCCGGAGAGTACAACGCCATCTATCGAGCGCTGTGACATTAACGGGCGGGGTTTGGTTTGTCAGTTTAGTATTATTACTATATTTTTCTTTATGTAGCATGAGCGTAAAAGAATAAAGCCCTTTTTATAACATATAGTAAAAGTAGGTAGAGTAATTACTTCGTTATGCAAAATGTTTTTTGATGGTATTTTTTTTTTCTGTGGCGTTTTGTAGACCTACAAGGCAAACCTAAAGCCGGGTATCCACTATGTTCGCGAACATACATATTACATTTCTATGTTCGTGTACCTCTTGCGCTCCGCGCTCCTGCAACTATTCCACATAGTGGATACGTTTGCGCTCCTAGAGCGTGCTATGTGGAGCAGTTGCGGGTCCGCGGAGCGCAAGAGGTTCGCGAACCTAGTGGATACCCGGCTTTAGGGTGTATTTAAAAACGTTGCTTGAAGTTAAAACGTCAAAATATGTCCGTTTAAGCAGCCGTTAATTAAATTAAGGCACTGCCCAAAGGTAGACTGTTAAATGTTCAAAGTTATGACAAAAACCCAGAGCTCAAAAAAATATTTTTCGTCGCATAATTATCAAAATGTTGAGCGTAAACACAATATTATATGAAATGATAACAATAGCATAACGTAAAGGCTCCTACACACTATGCCGGCGGCACAGCCGGCGGGTTTTAGCCGCGCGGTTATGCCGCAGGCATAATCATGCCGCCCGGTACTTGCTGTTGGCGGCCGCGCAGAGCATCATTTCAGTTGTGACAGCCGGGTAGAACGCTAGTAGTGTACACTTTGTGTTCCTAGTTTTTTAACAGACACCGGCTTTCCGCGCAACCCCGCTTGCATACCCCGGCGGCCATGCCAGTGACTCGTTTGTGCGGCAAGCCTAATAATAATTATAATTCCGGCTCTAATACCCGCCGGGAATGCCGCCGGGCTTGTTGGCGGCATGCCCGCCGGCTGGGCCACCGGCATAGTGTGTAGGAGCCTTAACGTAACGTAACTTTCCGAAGCAAACAGTTTCACAGGTATACCAACTACATAGGTAGCCTCTCTAATATACACCACAACAATTCAATAGTCTAAGTGAAAGACATACCTAACGCGATCTTTTTTTTTCGTACGTCCGTACTCCGTACCTATCTATTACTGTTAACATTAGGTAACTGACAATAAAGTCGATAGCTTTTATTTGAATTTACTTTGTTAACGTTTTATTTTATTTTTGTGGATTTTTGTTACATAAATTATGTATTACGCTCATGACTAAATGATAACAGCAGCGCACGGATCGATTGACGGTTTGTCGGGTACGGTATCGAGTCGAGACCCCTTGCCGAGATAGCACATTATGAAATAGCTAAAACGGCAAATTGGCATAGGGTGTCATTTTGCGTAAAATAACCTTATGTAAAGTATGATCAGGAAAACAAGTAATTTGCGAGCAGCTTTTTTTAAATCTATTAATTCAAAATCTGTTTTAACAATAACATATGTACCTACTTGTTTTTTTTAACGATCCTAAATTTTTACAATGAATATGAACAACTTTCATTATGGGACCAACTCTGAAATCACGAAAAAAAATCAGCTGTTTCATGTATTTTGGTCAAGTAGGTGTTGAACTTTTTTGTGAAATTACGCTGTCCAATTAAAAACCGATTTCAAATTAGAATTTCTGGTGTAAGTATTCAAATCAAAGGGTTTTAGTGGCACAAATAAACCTCTTTCTTACAAAAAAAGAATTTTGCAAATCCGTCTAAGTATATGACGAAGTTATGCCCGAACATACATAAAAAAAAATATTTATATAAACATCCGAATTGAGAACCTCTTCCTTTTTTGAAGTCGGTTAAAAAAGTGCACCACGCCACAGATATGTTTTTTGATCTTCAGAACCAAACATAATTTCCTGCTGATGGTTCAGTCATTGATAAAACAGTCGGAAACTCTTCTGACTCATCTATAAGCTTTCTTTAGAAGTAATTCTTACCATATTTCATAATTGTATCACTAATTCACGACGCTATGACATTACCTGTCAAAAAAATCTTGTATTTCAATAATATATTACCTATGAACATTATACCTTTAATTTACTCACGGATTTTCCCATAACCAAACAATATTTCCTTCAAATATTAGAAGGTAGGCAGTAAGTAGGTACAAAGATAAATGCACCAATAAATTATGTAGATAGTTTAGAAACACAATGTAAAGCAGGAAGGAAGGAGGCTCATCACGACATCGCGTTTCTGAACGATTCGATACACCTTCTTGTTTCACGCTAGGTGGGTGGGTAGGTAGAAGTTTTATCTATGCACTGATTCGGTGTAATTTTCTTTATAAATTACTAGCTTCCGCCCGCAGAAACTATCCTATGTCCTTCCCCGGGATGCAATCTATCTCTCTGCCAAAATTTATCGAAATCCGTTCAGTGGCTTAGGCGTGAAAAGGTAACATACAAACAGACAGACAGAGTTACTTTCGAATTTATAATATTAGTATAGAAGTATGGATGTAAGATCGTGGAAGTTAATGACAGTTAATGATTTATGCCTTCCTCCGAGGGGTCTCTAATAGAGTGGTTCAGTGTTAGGAAAGTAAAAGTATGTTTGGCAGTTCAGTGTTTGATCGCTCCGTCCCGGCGCGGGCCTCTAGCGGCCCATTACAATAAAACATCTATTGTTTCTCATTAGCGGAGATTAAGCGGTTAAAGCAAGAGTAGTTTTAAGACGCCAGTACTGATATGCACTGTACTACTGATATACTTTTCCCTAAAGGTTTATTCGAAAACCAGCGTCAGGCAGCATCTGTCTGGCATTAATGCTGAAATGAACCTTTTTGGCGCAGCCGTGAGGCACACACTATTGTTGTTGTAACAAAGTCTTTTTTTTTTGTTAATTTTGTATTTTGTGTTTCACGAACTGTGTCCAAATAAACTTTCTTCTCTCTTTCTGATATGTACTGATATTTGACTGCCCCGTTGGTCTCGTGGTTGCAAGTGCGACTACTGAGCGTGGGGTCCTGGGTTCGGTTCCCGGGTCGGACAAAGTGTTATTGGATTTTCCATTAGGAATTTCTTAGTAACAGTCCGAAGTTTGGAAGTTGGCGGTTTAATACCCCCGTGCCTCGGAAAGCACGTATCGTGTCGGATTGCCGTCCCATCGGACTATGAGAGTAAAGGAACAGAGAGTGCACCTGTGTTTGTGCACACACTTGTGCACTATAATATCTCCTGCGCACCTGGCTAATCTCCATTGAGATTGGCCACCGTGACCGAAAACGGTCGGGAGGCTATTATTATTACTGATATGCAATTCACGGAATAAAAGGACTGGATTGTATAGGTCAGATAGGCAGTCGACCCATATAAAATACTGGTATTCAGTAGCATCCGGTTAGACTGGAAGCCGACCCCAACATAGTCCTCCTTTGAGCAACGTTTATAAATAATGAGGAATACAAATTCAAGCACCGATAACACTTAGAATGTGAATAGTTTCCTGGTGATAACGGAAACGTTCGGTCAGGCGCTGCAATTACAAGCGTGAGGTCCGTGCCACATGTCGACCGTTACTGACACCGAGTAGCGAGAATACAGAAGCGAGAATTCTTCGGAAGTAGAAGATTAACTTTAGTAGAAGGTTTTTTTCATTGCACAGTAGTACCTACAGAAAATAAAGAAAACAGAGAAAAACAAATCCTATATTTATACATTATTGCAAGATTTTTTAACAAAATGTACGATGTGGCTTTATAAAATGAATACCTATTTATGAAATGTACGGTTTGGCCGTTTCGCGGCTGTCACACAAACACTCGTAATGACCTTATGGTAAGGAATTATGTCAGTGGGTTTCAATGTTGTGTCATGCAACAAATTAATGAAACGGCCAAGCCATACATTTTGATGATACAAAATGTAAGGTTTGTAGAGTTAGGCTTTTATAGGGTTATTAGGGCTTTGGCTCTATATAACATCTGATAACTTTTTAACAGTGAAAGCGTTATGTAAGTCCCAACCTACTTTATATGAAACTAGCCTCTGCCCGCGACTTCGTCCGCGTGAAATTCCACCCTCCCCCCATTCACCCTCTTAGGTGTGGATTTCGAAAAACCCTTTCTTAGTGGATACCTACTCTTCACAAAGAACACACCCTCCGAATTTCATGTCTCTAGGACCAGCGGTTTAGGCTGTGCGTTGATATATCAGTCAGTCAGGACTTTGAATTTTATTTATATAGACGTTTTTGGTGTTTTTTTTTTTTGTAGTGTGCTCTATTTATTTTTGTTTTAGCGGTGATATTGTCCTGACCTGTAATATTATCCGTAAGAAATACAGACTTTTACCTCCTTTTAACCCCGGATTGGAGGGTAAAGGGTACAGATTTCTTAATTTTTTATTCTTGTGTGGAAATCCTAGCCTGCATTGCAAATTTTCAGATTTCTAGGACTTCGGGCTCGTCTTGGTCTCTCTTCTCTACAGTAGGCAGAATACTTTCCAAGCACTTTTGCCCTCTCTGTGTTTCATAATCTTTGTGAATAGGAAATTAATCATTATGCGTGCGTCGACTCTGTCCATGCGTGCATTGATTTTATTCCTATTCTTCATACATTGACCACTTCCTAATTACCAGTGAATTCACACCTTAAATCATTACTAAGCCAATAATACAATTGAAAAAGAAAAAAATTAGTTCATTAGTGAAATGATTACTGTTCATTAGTAACTGACTAGTTCGAGGTGACGCGAGAAAAGAGTTCTTGGAAGGTCTCGGGGGCCTTTGCCCAGCCGTGGGACAGTATAGGCTAAACATCAACATCTGCCTTAGCCTTTTTCCAACTATGTTGGGATCGGCTTCCAGTCTTTAGACTTCATACGCATAAGCAGGATACAAAGTTCTAAAAACTTACTTAAAACATTTTCGAAATGTCTTATTTAAAAAAAGATAACTTTAAATATCTGTTTCTATGTCAAATTTAAAATCGGTCTCATTTGACTGTAACACTATTTTTCGAAAATGTTCTTAAGTAACTTTTTAACCTTTGTATCCTGCTTATGCGTATGAAGTTTCATTAAAATCGGTTCATTAATTTCGAAAAACAAGGGCTTGAAAGTTTGTATGAAATGACGTACGGAATAAACGCTCTTAAGCCGATAGCCGATATTAGGCGCTTCACTTTTTCTTCATTTTTGCGTCTCATTCGCCATATTTTACTCGAAGTGAAACGTCTGAACGAAAAATCAATCAAAGTGAAAAATGACTTTCCCACTGTTGGGACACAGGCCTCCTCTCAGTGAGAGGGAGTGGGCTGTAATCCACCACGCGGGCCCAGTGCGGGTTAGTAGATGTCACATGTCTTCGAATTTTTGTTTCTAGGACATGCCGGTTTCCTCACGATGTTTTCCTTCACCGTTTTGAGAGCAGTGGTGATGTAATAATTTACACAAAGTAAAGCGCCTGTCTGAGTTCGAACCTATGACCTACAACTCGAAAGTCGTGGCTGTTACCACTGGGCCACCACTGCTAACGATCACTAATAGCAGTAGCTAATATGTGTTGCTTGAATGTAAACACAGTAATCACTTTCCATCACTTAAAGTGTTCAGCGTTCGCGTTATTTTTCTACTTTTATTTACTTTAGTCAAATTGAATATTAATTTTACATAAATCATAGAAAGCAATCATTACTATAAATATATATTATTATTTTAATGGATTGATGCTGACGTATTGATTGCGTGGTAAGTGATAGACAACGGACATCGTGTACGCTGTTTATTATTTTACATAGGTACAATATGCAGTCTTTACCGACTTCAAAAAAAAGGAGGTTTTTCAATTTGACACGTATGTATGTAATACTATTGGAATATTATATTCACATATGACAATCTATTAGGGCTTCCAAACAAATGTACAACATTTTATACTAGATGTAAGTATGTATGTATACAAGATAATTTTTTCAAGTGAAATAAAATGTTTTGATTTTGAAACAGGAAGGTGAAAACCAGCACCTAGCAACCCGCTAGGAGACCTAAGCATATACAGTTTTGTGTATTTGAACTGACTGTAGTATTAATATTATTAGTACTATTACTAACTGTAGTACTATTATAAACGTTATTCCATTCCATTCTATACTATTTAAAGATTATTTTGTACTGATAATGGATCTGTTGATTATTATGACTCATAAATGTATCACTAGATATTTATAACTCAAAAGACATTTCCAATAGATTGATACGTCTGATACTTTCAAGTTAACGTATAAAATATCTCAAAATGTTTAATTCCTACCATCAACTAGTCACCCAGTAATTTACAACCACAAAAGCATCATTCATAATTGAACATTAATGACTTCTATTAACGATGATCATTGTAAAAGAAATATGATGTTTAAAACACTTGACGGTTTTAAACGATCAATAAATCTTGCTGTCATTTTCATTTTATTATTATGGATTTTTTTTATTATGGAGGGGCCCGTGGCTAATAATAACAGCTGCACAGGTCGGTTGATCAGGTTAAGCTACGCTTGCCGTGGTTGGTCTGTGGATGGGTGACCATCTTTACGGCTTAACGTGCTTTCCCAGGCACGGAGGGGTGCGTGTCTCGGAAAGCACGTTAAGCCGTTGGTCCCGGCTGTCATTCCTGGATCTTTAACAGTCGTTACGGGTAGTCAGAAGCCCGAAAGTCTGACAACCAGTCTTACCAAGGGGTATCGTATTACCCAGTAACTGGGTTGTGGAGGTCAGACAGGCAGTCGCTCCATGTAAAATACTGGTATTCAGCTGCATCCGGTTAGACTGGAAGCCGACCCCAACATAGTTGGGAAAAGACTAGGCAGATGATGATTTTCATATTGTTATGATTAAAAGGAGATAGCAATATAAACTTATAGCTACTGACATACATAAAAAAGATGGTGTTGTATTGCAACTTGAAAGAATTTCCGCCGTGGACGAGGACAATGCTGATTTGATGGTTCGAAGGGATAAGGATAAATACTAGGTATACAGGTGATTTTTTTTACCGGTGCCAAATTTTTACAGGGTGTTTTTTTACTTTTACTATGGGACCAACTCTGAAATCACGGAAAAAAATCAGCTGTTTCATACAAAAGTTCAATAGCTACTTGACCAAAATGTATGAAACAGATGTTTTTTTTTTCGTGATTTCAGTGTTGGTCTCATAGTAAAAGTTGTCCATATTCATGGGTAGAACATTCTGTAAAAATTTGGAACCGGATAAAAATCATTCATTATGTATGTGAACGCAAGATTGATAACACAGTAGATAGATATTGTTTTATATACAACAAAATACCACAGTCATATAAAGCCATGACAACAAATCAATTTAAAAATAAGATTCGAAATCTACTAACAGATAAATGTTATTATAATATAAATGACTTTTTGACAGATACCTTTTGACATGATGAAAATGTAATAATGTAATGTAATGTAATGTTGGTGAACCCGTATTTAGTCTTTGCTTTATTGAAGTAATTATTTGTTTTTATGTAAAAAAAAAAAATGAAAATTTGTACGCCTAGTCAGGCAAAACGTGTACGGACTTGTTACCTATATTTAAGATCTTGCATGCCTAATTTGTATGTAAACGCATGTTTGACAAATAAATTATCTTTAGGAAGTGTAAGTGGTGCAACAATCAGTGGGGCTCGTGGCTAATTAACAACAGCCGCAGTGGTCGATCGAACGTTAAAGTACCTACGTTTGCGTTCGGTTTGGGGATGGGTGACCATTACATAACAAGACCCCTCCGTGTCTCGGAAAGCACGTTAAGACGTTGGTCACAGCTGTCATTCCTAAATTTCTAACAGTCGTTAAGACAAGTTAGGTGCCCAATAGTTCGACAACCAATCTTAGCAAAGGGTATCGTGTTACCCGGTTATGGAGGTCAGAAAGCGTCTGTCTTTTTGATCAAATTACCTCCACAACCCAGTATTTTACAGAGAGTGCTTGCTCCATGTAAAATACTGTTATTCAGTATTGGGGTGCATGAAAGGAGCCTCCCCGAGCGACGTATCTACAGAACCGCTATACGTCCGGCGCACCCTGGGCAATCAGCGAGTTATCCATGCTGATTGGCTAATCCTTTCACCACGATGGCAATCCAAAGTCCACTTATAAAAACCGGCTCTGTGCGTTGTCTTAATTAACATCGAAGGGTTCTCACGAGACAAATCTGCAATAGGCTATTTGACTGGTTTCTGATAAACATCTCAGATTATTTAATGGTGTCTAACGAGCCCACAAAAACCTATTACTTCAAATTGCATAATGTATTTCTTTTAAAAAATAGTAAATAAAAATGTACTGTTTAAATAAGCCGCCAAAACGCTATCTTTAACAATATGGCGTCGTGACGTCACGATTCACGTAAACAAACGTTGAAACGGTCGAAATACTAGACAAAAGTCATCTGTTCTGCCAACGATAGACAGAAATTTACTAAATCATGACGTCATCTTAAGTTCAGCCAATCCAGACCGTTTTCGATTACGTGGCGCCAGATTTAAAAAGATGAAGTTTTTTCGGGATTTTTTTTATAAATAATACATTGTTTTGTAGTAAAATTAATGCAAATCGATTTTAAAAGCGATAATCTATACGAGTGTCAATAATTATGACCTTATTTTTTACATTGTCAAATAGCCTATTATTTCTGATGTCTACCGCAAATCTCACTGCAACATTCTTTGCGTTCAAGAGACCCATCGAGATGTAACCCAAAGCCGGCCACACATCCCAGGACTTACGCTTATCGCTGAGATCTGCCACCCAAAGCACGGTTATTCAGCTGCATTCGGTGAGACTGAAAGCTGACCCCAACATAGTTGGCTCTAGGAAGATTTATCGAAGTGGTACAACAAACACTCTCTAGCAGCCCGCGCGTGACCACCATAGAAAGACGATACGAAAGACAAAATTACTAATTATTGTTGAAATATTTCTACGGCACTATGTCAAAAAGTCACTTTGTATGGATATTATGACTATTTTTGACAGATAAATACTTCTTTAACTACGAAGAATATACATAAATATCTCTTACTACTGACTACTTTGTCATGCTGCTTGTGATGTAAAGAGCAAACGTGGGATCAAGAGAAATGGAGGAAATAGATTGACGTTTTAGTATAAGAGTGGGGCAACAAGCGTTGCTGGGAAAGGGTCTCCCCACGGCTATCCTTTTCCTTAGAGGCACTTCTGGGAGATTTTCTGAGTAAGGCAATACTTATAGGAAATATAGTCCGCGCGGAACTAGCTGGCCGCGCCTTAGGTATGTGAGCGGTGGGACGGAGGGGGGGGGGGGGGGGCGCTTTGTCATTACTTAATAGGCAACCCCGCCGCCCTCACCCCCGTCCCCTCCCAAGGCGCGGCCAACTAGTTCCGTGCGGACTATAGTAATTTTAAATTAACAATAATGACATCAGAAACGATTTGATTATTTCGTGACAAAAATAATGAACTTACAATTATAAATAGAGAAATGAACTAGGGCTGCCAAAAACAGACAGCAGTGCGTGGTTCCGGACACAAAATGTGATATATTGTTTTTTGTTACTGGAGCAGTGATTGCGTGCAATACGCAGTCGATTAAACAAAATAAGTTTCATTTGTAAGTACCGTTAGCAAGTCAAGTGTAGTTGTTCCAGTTTTTAATGTACAATTTGAGCAAGATGTACAATAGTGGTAATGGAAATGAAATAAGAAAAGCGAAGGAATGAAGGAAGGAAGGAAGCTATTATTCGAATGGTTTTTAACGCAATTATGATTATTTTCATTTATTTTACATTCAAAAAAAAAAAAAAAAAAAAAAAAAAAATAAAAAAATAAAAAAAAAATAAAAAAAAAAAAAAAAAATATATAATAGGCTTCTTGGCCAATCCATATAGATCTAAAAAAGTTATATACAGGACAATTTTTTAACCAGCGCGCAAACTGCAACCATAAATTCAGCAAATTATCGTCGGAAAATAAGTCAGTTATCAAAAAAAAAAAACAGATTTTTCTTAAAAAAGTGAAGGTAGTGGTCAAAATGTATGGCAGAACTAATTTTTTTTAATAACCGACAAAAAATTACAACGCAAGGGGGTTCAGAATCATGCACTGAAAACATGGTTTCAGTTTTCGTGGTTAGAAATTTATCTATACTAATATTTTAATGCTGAAGAGTTTGTTTGTTTGGTTGAACGCGATAATCTCAAGAACTACTGGCTTGAATTGAAAATTATCTATTTGTTTTGGACAGTCCATTTATCAAGGAAGCCTATAGGCTATATAACATTCCGCTACGATCAAAAGGAGCGGAGCATCAATGAAAAACGTTGCAAAAACGGGAAAAATTATCCCTTTTGAGAGCTTCCGTTGCGTACGCTGCGTAAACGGCTAAAGTGACGCAAAAATCATGTATGATGGAATAGTTTCCCTTTAAAAGTTAAAAAAAAAAGTCCGTGACAGTTTAAGTCTATCTTTTAAGGTTGACCTTTTTTGTGGTAATCAAATTTGTTCTAAAATAATGCATTATTTGCGAAGGTGTTTTTATAAACATGATATTAATCCTTATCCAAATAAATACATTATTCATCACAAGAATTTTAAATATGAAGAAAATTGCCCTTGACATCATTTGATTTCAATGAATATCTTAGGAGATATCATAGTTTTAAAATAACTCCGCACGGCTCTGCGAGGTTTACTATTAGTTCCCCTCTTACTGATCATAGTGTGATGTACATTACACTATGATCAGTAAGAGCGGAACTATTAGCTTCAAGAAGTATTGTTGAGACGCCAGCCAATCTATCAAATTTCTTTAATACATTTTCAACTTTATCGCTAAAGCATAAGATTCAAGGTTGATTGGGAAAATTTTACAGTTTCGGGTAGCTTGATGTCCTGGTGGCATCTGTACTAAGTCATAATCTTAAAGTAATGGAATATATTTTAGTATGTTTTTTCCTCAAAATAACGCGGGTGACCCCGCGGGGCACAGCTAGTCCTGTATGTCAATCTTCGCTACCATGATTTGCATTAATATATTCTCGCTGCTAAACCTACTGCCTGATTATTCCATTTCCCAGCCAAGTTACAAGGGAGCATTTCTCGAAATGAAGTAAAACTACTTTCTTGGAATAATATATTATCGCCTTTTCTTCAGCTGTTTTACATTTTAAATTGTTCGTCGTCAGTTCAAGACGTTGACTGTCTTCGTGGTCAGAAAACCCATTTTCATATAAGAGTATATATATTTTTATTCCGGTCACTAACTAACGCTTTCTCTGGAGAGCTATATTTTTTGTTGAAGATGAAGCCATCTTCAGTAACAAAATTAATAAGGCAATTGAAGACAAGTGAGCACTTGTGTACGTCTTCAATTGCCTTATTAATTTTGTTACATAAATCATTCTTTTGTTTTGTATTTAATTCGTCTTTGATATCATTTTTATTATTCTCGTTCGTGGCATGATGATTGATTTGTACAATATATGGAAATAAAGAGAGAAAAATTTAAACGGGGAAAACCAAGACTGAAATCAAACACTAAAAGATATTGAGACAAAAGTTCAGTACTTGGCTTTGGTCGGCATCATTACCAACCATTAAACAAATAAAAAATAAAAAAAAAGCATTCTGCTGACTCGCTAAGAAATTAAGATGTAAAAAACTTCTAGTAGACCAAGGCCACAACAACAGCCTTGAATTTCTATCATGAATCAACCTTTAAAAAGAAACGCACTAGAAGATTCCAAATCATTGTCATCATCAACCTCATTGACAGCCTTGTTCACCCACTGTTGTGTGGCCGTTGGTCTACCAACGCTCCTTCAACCGTCTCTCGGCCACCATTCCGTTTGGGCTCTGCTCCACCAGCCGTCACAATATCTAGATTCGAAGTACCACTCCCAAACTGAAAGAGCCAAAAATTTAAAACTTCATTTAGTGCATTATTCAGTTATCGCAGAATCAATTTAAACTAGAACTTCTTTAACTGGTAACACTTCACCAACTAACGTCACGCCTCGGTAATGATATGCGTAATTACGAAAACTTTAGACTTTGAAACTCGAGCCAGATGTTGGAGGACTAATCATGTTGGAATTTTGATTTTAAAGTGAATTTTGTGACACGGGGGACTTTTTCGAGTTGGTCGTGAATGTGACTGACAATACATACGTAACTTCACGTCCCTATTCCCCGAAGAGATGAGCAGAGTTGTACCTATAGTACATAGTACTGTGAAGGGCTAGATGAGCCCTTCAAAGAATTTAAACAACGATAGGATTTCTTTAAATCTATATTTAAAAAAGTTTTTAGGGTTTCGAGTAGTTCTGACAAGGAACCCTTATAGTTTCGTCATGTCTGTCTGTCTGTCCGAGGTTTTGCTAAGAGACCGTTAGTACTAGAAAGCTGTAATTTTGTAGAAGTGTGTATATCAACTACGCCGACAAAGTGGTACAATAAAATTTTGGAAACTATTTTTACATGGAACAACAAAATCTACACATATAAAATTCAAAGTCCTGACTGACTGACTGATATATCAACGCACAGCCTAAACCGCTGGTCCTAGAGACATGAAATTTGGAGGGTGTGTTCTTTGTGAAGAGTAAGTATCCACTAAGAAAGGGTTTTTCTAAATTCCATCCCTAAAAGGGTGAATGGGGGTAGGGTGAACTTTCACGCAGACGAAATCGCGGGCGGAAGCTAGTATGAAATAAAAAAAAACCATAATAAATTATCATACGTTTCACAATACTGCCGCTAGATGGCGCTATACCAACGAGTTACATTTATATTCGAGTGATCGACATCCCCGCACGTCTCATGTTATTACTTCCCAGAATTCGATCCTTATCAGCGACACTATCGAATGGTGTAATAATACAGTGCTTTTTTTTTCAAGATCAACGGGTTCGATTCCTGGCTAGAAATATTGATTTTTCAACTCGCCCGCGACTCCTTTGAGTACTTTTCGCTATTCCTCATAGTTTCGGATTTGGCCATCCATGCCCACTTGGAAAATTCACCCTGTATAATATTGACTTTAGTGAACAACCTTTACAGTACACATGAAAAAAAACCAGAAAGGTGAAAATAGGTAGTCTATTTGATCTTGATTTGAGAGGGTGTGAAAAAATATTACTAGTTTATTTCTTAAACAATTAACCGGTTTTACCATTTTGGTTTAACCACTGAGCGAAAACTTCTCTGGGTTTAAATATAAGCGGATATTATAGAGTGCTTCAATATTCTTAACAACTCTTATAAATAAGTTTTTATTTAGGAATTTTATATTGTGAAAACAAGTACTTAAGTTCTTCTTTCGAAAACACTAACTGTGTTTTATGAAAGAATAAATTCAAAGAATAACCACCCTTATGGTGCGACGAAATTGTTATCTAAATTCATTAAATTGAATCAAAATCTCGAAACTAATTGAATTTTTTCGTGATTTTATGCATAAATCTGCTCGGAAAATGTATTAGTTTTTTCAATAAAGTCCCAACTGTTAATAAAAACATTAGATATTTTGATTTGAATAAGCTCTTAAATTCGAAGTTCTTGTTTAACTTTGACGTACTCATCGCATATTGAGTGAATAAAAACATTTAATTAACATTTTGTAATAGAGAACCTCTTGAAGCTTTCAATCAATCCCTCTCGTCTCCCGACCATTTTAATACTTTTTTTTAATAAACCCAACACCTTGAAAAGGCTTTTTGATACCTTTTCATGAAAGAGAACAGCAAAATCCATTAAATTTATGTTTATTTCATTCGCAATCAAGGGTTCTCCAAAGTTCAAAAGCTGCAATCACATTACTCAAAAGCTACTCTTTGCTTAAAATTAATAAACCCTGTCAAAGCTGAGCGACATTGTATAAAAGTTGAAGACCAAATGAATTTGCTGACCATACATAAGAAAGTAAAATATTGATTCACTATACCTATTAGCGACGTATACCAAAGCGAAACGAAAACATTTTTTATGTTACACATCAATAATTCGCGATAAAGCACCTTAAATGCGCGGATCACGGAAAATTCTTGAATAAAAACGTATACGGTGGAAAGAAAAGTGGTGTAGCGTATACATGCAAGTGAAGAACTCAATGAAAAAAATATTGCACACGCCGTCCGCGGTGGTCAGTGCAGCGTGACGCCAGATAAAAATGATCAGGCAGGCATAGAGGGACTCATTAACCAAGTAGCCATCGATGTAGATGGTTCGGGAAGGCGTGACCCACAAATGGATTGGTGAAGACCTGTGATACAGTGTTTGTGAAAAAGACATAGGTGAAAATGAATCCCCTTGCCCTTTTGGTCGCTTTCATGCTGATGGGGGATGTTAGGGCGATTGTTGAACTGAACTGTAGTGATAATGCTACGTGTATCGATCATATGGCGAAGGAGATTCTGAGGAGTTTGAAGCAGCAGAAATCTGTGAAGGTGTTCAATGTGCTAACGATAGAACCATTGAAGACGAGGCAGGCGAGGTCGAAGGACTGGTGGCTAACAAACTTCCTAGACAGTCACGCGTTCAGCTTCGATTGGAGTGACTACACCTTCAGAGTCTCGCAGGCGGACGGAAATGACGCCTTGGATTTGGAGATATATGACGGAAGAACTGCTAAAGGTAGGTGTTAGGTCCTAGCACCATTATATTAAATATTAAAATTGTATAAAGCCACATAAAAGTAAATTAAAGAAGCTAGTTCCAAAAGTAATAAAAAGTTTCGCGTAGATTTTTACAATATAACGATACAAGTTTTGCATATTAATCTCGTCGAAATAAAAAAGCTTCTAAAATAATGTTATTACGTGAACAAAAGTACTTTTAGAAACTTAATTAACCTCAGCCTTATAATGACCATTATTATGATAAACACAATTTAAAAAGCTACATTGGCAGCATTCTTCATTTAAATTAAAAAAAGCGCTCACATTTTAAATATTTATTTAGTTATTTCGTTTCTTTAAATTCTTTTCTAATTAATTTCGAGACCCTATTTCTTTTTGCCTTTTTTTGACTTATTCTTAGAGTCCATAGCAAAATGCCAAAACCCTATTCCGTTTCTCTTCTATGTCAACCATATCAAATTCCTCATCTTCATCAAGATGTTGACCATCTTCTCTAAAATCCCTATCCTTAATTACTTCAGTAGCAATACAATAATCGTACTTTATATCAAAAAGAAAGTTAGAAACAGCCAATGAATTATCAAGTGCAATCAGAGATTAACGTGTACAGCGTGCTAATTCACATCTGTAAGCACGCCTTGATGCATCAGACCGTTACCATTTAAGGCAATGTGTACAAGACGCGGTTCTGATAGAATTGTTTTTGCTACCGTTAGTTTGAGTTTTAATTTATGACTAGGTTTTATGATTCATACGTTTCTAAGTAGGTGGTAGTGGTCATTACTATAACAAGAGAAACTAATAGGGAAGAAGTTGCAGTGGTAACGTTTTCTGCTTCTAATTGTTCTAGCCTTTCTTATCTGCCTTCAGTATTCTCAGTTCCGTTATCCTTATCAGTATTGTCGTCAAGACGAGCAGTAGTATTAGGCTGCCTTTCCACCAGAGATGAGCGAGGATGCGTAGCGAGGGATGTGTGTGAAACCAACCAATAACATCGCTTCATTTTTATAGCTTGAACTAAGTTAGCGTTGGTATTGGTTAGTTTTACACACATCCCTCGCTACGAATCCTTGCTCATCTTTGGTGGAAAGGCTGTTTATTTTTCATGATATTATATTAATTACTTGTAACAACGCAACGAATTATTTTATTACTCAATTACGACAGTTTTTGTATCGTTATTAGTTACTACAAAAGCGACCACATTTACACGATTTAGTATCAGTAATTGCTCCTCATTGCATTGTCAGTACCTATTAATAATAATCGTAAACGTAAAATTAACTATAACATTCACTTAAAGATTTTAAATGCTAACAGTAGAATTATTTTTTATGTAATGTCATTATGTTATCATTTACATAAAATGACATTATCGAACCTATATGCAGTGTGAATAAAGCCTAAGTCTTTTGCGTTGTCCATGATGCACGGTAATTATCTCGTTAGTACAAAATCGCGTTCCGGTTGTACCTAACAAGAATTCAGCTTGAAATTTTTCTTCCACGATACTCGTTAGATGTCTAATGAATAATTCAAAACATTCACCAATCTGTGTTGTTTTGGTTATTCATTTTTAATTGAACTGCTTGAGCGTTTTTTGAATACTTAGAGGTTGTTTTTCTTCCACGTTTATAAATACTTTTAATAATGTAAAAATATACTTTTTGCTCTCTTGAATTTTAATGAAAATAACTTTTAAGTAAAAATTGCAATATGCTGCTCAAATTAGCTGTAAAACCGATAACAGATGGAGCAGATGTATCATTGATTATAACCCTTGCCCGCGGCTTCAGCAACTTGGGTATCGAAAATATTATTCACGCACTACCGAGAGAAAAAGTATCTTAAGCCCATTCAAATCCATTTGGTGCAACCATGAGACACACCGCCCAGTAATGATCGACCGTTATAGATGTTATGAGCTAGGTGTCTATGGGTCAATTTATCTTTTTAATCTTTGTTATTTTTTTTTAATTTCACTTTTTTCTGATGTTTTTAATGCCTGTATTGTGTCTTTTATTGCACTGAATAAACTTTTATCTATCTATCTATCAAATCAGTTAAGAAGTAAAAAGTGACAAATAGACCGATAGACTGACAGAATAACTTTTGAATTTATAATATAAGTATGGAAATACGTATATTGGTATGGATGGATAGAGTTCAAGTAAGTTAGTAACGTTCAACAGGACGCCTTCGATAGATGACTTCACAAGTAAGCTTTTACCATGGATTCATTGAATAAAGACGGCACATCAAGCTACTACAATTTGTCAAATTTCTTTAATAGATTTTCAACTTTATCGCTAAAGCCTAAGGTTCACAGTTGATTGGGAAAATTTGACAGTTACGGGTAGCTTGAGGTGCTGGCATCTGTAGCTACATGATTCTGAACCCTAACGAAATATTTTTCACATGCGTTGAAATATTTCGCTGGTTATTTAAAAAAAAAAGCTGTTCCATACATTTTCCCAGCTGAATATTCGGCGCTTCGGCTGAGGGCGTGGCTGAATTACTATTCCTGGCATCTTGCTACTGTCCCAAAAAGAAATTACTAGACAAAGTCGTTCAATTTATCTGCATGTGTCTAATAGGTCCTGCTGTGTGAAAGATGGTAAATGGCTGGACAAGCGGTGATTATTCAGATGACAACTAATAGAGAAGTATGGAAGAAAATACATGTGGCGCCGACTCCAATAAAATGGGATTTGCAGGACAATGATGATGTCCAATAGGTCCTACATAACATTATTTTTATTGCGTCTCTGCACCCACGTTTACTCACGATGTTTTCCTTCAGCGTTTTGAGAGCAGTGGTGGCCCGGTGGTATCGGCCGCGGCTCACGAGTTGTAGGTCGTAGGTTCGAACCCACACAGGCGCTTTACTTTGTGTAAATTATTTCATCACCACTGCTCTCTAAACGATGACGGAAAACATCGTGACGAAATCGGGATGTTCTAGAATCAAAATTCGAAGACATGTGACATCTACCAACCCGCACTGGGCCGCGTCCCCTTTCGTAGAAAGGAGGCCTGTGTCCCAGCAGTGGGAACATTATAGGCTGATTATGCAAAGAGCCCAATTCAACAACATAACATTATTTTTATTGCGTCTCTGCATCCACTATTACATGGGATTTAAACATAAATGGCGAAATGTTTGCATACTGTAGGTACAACTCTTCCTAAAATAATAAATGAATTCAGCTGTAACGATATTTCTAAGCTCAAGGACCACTCGGTGAGCGTTGAGGGCAAGTCCAAAATAAATATACCTATTGCGTAGAAACTCAAACCATTTATTTCAATTAAACCAATTACAGGCACTTTTGAATTGTCAAGGGGTCGGTCAGTCAGAAAGATGAAGCTAGTTGCCCGTTCCAAAGCGTAGGTACCTATGGAGAAGAACGGGCAAGAAACTCCATGGACACTCTTTTAAATCAAAATAATATGGTTAAAAAGTATTGGTTACATCATTCATGTCAAAAATTATGCATGTGAGAACGATGCAGAACGTTATAAGCGTCCGTAATGAAAAGATGAAAAAAACTATTCAAATATTGAATTAAATTAAAATAAGCCATGACACTTCCAATGATTATCATCTAAATGTCTGTTTGCAATATAACAATATACATACATATATATATATTTTTTTATTATTCTCTCTGTTCTGTTAGTTTTTTTTTTCATGGTCTGGCAGTTTGAGTAATTTATGTGGCCTACCCAAATGTCCTTTCTTTGGTATTGTTCGTCGAATCGTTGAGCTCCTTAAGTCTTGAGTTGAGCTGCACGATTTTTGACAAATGCGTGCACTGACTGGACAGGTCTTCTCAATCTGTGTGGTTCTTTCCTCAAAAGACCACCTCAGACATCGATCTACATGGTCTTCATATAACTTGACCAAGATTATGTCTGGACTTTAAAAGAGACTGTGACCTCTGAGTTTGTTTCGGCCTTTCTTCTCAGAGTAGTCAGATAGGAAACGCCGACTTCATCTAGTTTAAAAAAAAAACTTGATTGACGTGTAAAAGTGTTTGTACAAACCTACTTACAAATAAATCATTTCATTTCATTTCATTTCATTAAAAATAACAACTTTTAACTAAATGCATATGAAAGTATGTGTGTTTGTCTGTGTGTCTGTTTGTTCCGGCTTATCTCCAATACGGTTGGACTGATTTTGATGAAATTTTGACACAGGGATACTTTGAACCCTGAGGCAGGCTTTGTATCGATGTACCACGCGGCCGAAGCCTCTAGTGGAAGCTAGTATTATAATATAATCTTCTCAAATAAGACAGCCCTTCATAATCCGTACTGTTTATGCAGACAAGCCATTTGATCTTCAGTATCACGTTAATCTCACGATTATGAATTTATAATATTGTTTTGGTACATCTGGGGGCCTAACAGGGCCACTTTGGCAGAATCATATTATGAATCATAATGGACAGTTAACTGTTAAGTTAATCGTATCAAATCCCATCGCGTCGGTGAAAAATTTTTCAGTTCTTTTTTTGACGTGACAACGTCTTAAATTAGGTTGCGGCTGGGAGTCACTTATGAAAAAGTGTAACGCTCGGTAACGTTACGATGAGTCACCGAACGAGAGAGAGGCCCGCCGAATGCCTTGCGTCTCTCTCCCACTCAACTATCATTCAATTCCTTGTTCCTATTGTGCAATTTAATTATATTCATATCAATAAATATTCTACCGAGAAAAAGACGTTGTCACGTAAAATCTTCGCCCGTAAAACCGACTTTACAGGCAACCATTTTTTTTTTTGTCTGTGCTAAAATACCAATCAATCCAATCCAAATACAATCCCAAACTCTTTGATTATACCTACGTAGTGCAGAGAAAAAAGAAAAACACGGACTGTCTTCGCCATATTATAATTCATAATGTTATCCTTTTATGATTCTGCCAAAGTGGCCTTTTTAGGCCCCCTGTACTGATGAAGACATCCAATATGACGTTTAATTAACAAGTAGTACAGGAACTAGAGTTACTAGGCTTGAAAAGGTTAGCGCAGAGTTTTGGCACACAATATTACAGTCAGGGATATTAAGCCCTTTATTCATAAACGTTGCTTTAAGTTAAGAAGTGATTTGCAACTGTTTAACCCGTAGACAGAGTAATCTATAGACTCATGGTATCCGTGTCACCAAAAGGGACAAAAAATTCCGGCAATCTTCATCATACTATCATTTTTACAGCTTATTACACTGTACCTTACTATTTTCACAGTTGCGCAAATGTACTATTATTGAATTATGCACGAAAAAGATCTTATTTTCCGTTTAATCGCGGTGTAGTTTTTATTATTTCATTCATAAACGTCAAACTTGTTGTGCACATTGATGTGCTTAGCTGACACGCAGTAAGGGACAGATATTTTTTTTTTTAATTTATTTATTTCTCTTTTCTTTGCTAGTGACGTTAATATATTTCTCTTTTTCTTGTGCGAATGAAAAAGAAGATATGCAGCAGTCTATAGTTTACTCTGTCTACGGTTTAACCATACATTTTTGACGTTTGAACATCACTTTACTTTAATCATTATATCTATCTTGTATATGCGCTGACATATAGCGGCTGACAGGATCGATTTATTTTCATGCTCTCTGAATGAATTCACAAAAATAATGTTATATGTGTTATGTTATTTAAACTAGTTATTTAATATAGTCTAAGTAAGGACCACGCTACCGCATTAGGAACTTCCTGTAATGGTAGCAGTGTTTGTGATAAATAAATATCTATATACGAGTAACTAA
This sequence comes from Oligia latruncula, assembly GCA_948474745.1. Classification (NCBI taxonomy): domain Eukaryota; kingdom Metazoa; phylum Arthropoda; class Insecta; order Lepidoptera; family Noctuidae; genus Oligia; species Oligia latruncula. The sequence continues at coordinate 1,762,331 of OX419705.1, forward strand.
GACCAAACAAAAAGTCAAGACATAGCGCTGCGATCAATACAGTGCAAAAACTACACCTCCGCTCTGTGCACACACGCTCACACGCACACATTTACAACGATTAACAATCAAACTACACCTCACTATGTGCACCATAGATATAGATACACCTAGATAACGCAAGAGCAACTACTTCGCGTGCCAAAAATCGCACCAGCTTACGATAGAAAATCATAAGCCGCCACTTTCGCGCTCAGTCCTGTGTACTGTTGGCTGGGTAAGCGTGAGCGAGAGCGCGAGCTTTTGACGTCATAGTAGGTCGTCAAAAAATGGCACGCTTGGTTTTCATACAGTTCGTGATACTTGCGTTATCTAGGTCTATCTATATCTGTGATGTGCACACATGTTTACGAAACCGGCTTCACTTTAGTTTTGACAGCCCCCTGTCTTGGTCTTTTATTTGGTCTGAGCTATATAAATAAAACAAATTCGGGTTAGTTACACCATTTATAACTCAAGAACGGCTGGACCGATTTTTATGATCTTTGATTTGTTGGATTTGTGACTCCGCCCCGATTAGCAGAATAACTATTAAACATGCGAAAGATAACAAAATAATAATAATGAAGCATAAGGAGATTTTTCTAATACATTTTGTATTTATTTATTCTGAGGCAGTACGAAGTTCGCCGGGTCAGCTAGTCTATCTATATATATATATATATATAAAATGGTAAACTGACTGACTGATTGTTGATATATCAACGCACAGTCTAAACCGCTGCTCCTAGAGACATGAAATTTGGAGGGTGTGTTCTTTGTGAAGAGTAGGTATCCACTAAGAAAGGATTTTTCGAAATTCCACCCCTAAGAGGGTGAAATTTCACGCGGACGAAGTCGCGGGCAGAAGCTAGTCGTTTATAAATAAACCCCTAATGGTTAAGCAAATTCCTTAGTAACTGTCTATAATTGTCATTCTTTGACTGTAAGAAACCGACAAATTGACGTAGGAGGTCAAAAGATAGAATAGGTACTCTCTATCTACCATTGATTTATAAAAATATATCAATGCTATCTACACTATAAAAAGACAGATGTTAATGTAGAAATTTTACATAGGGGTCGGTATTTCGTAGAACTAGATGACAATGAATTCCCATAGGGGTGCAGGAGTTGCAGTCGTCACTAATCTGTGAAACATGTTAGGTACATACATAGTTCCGGGCCGGAACGTCTCTCCTAACTCCTTTTTAATTGTCAACCAACACCATCAGCGATCGTTATGTCACTATTCGAACACAATACGTGTAATTTCGGTCAACAAATAATTTCTCTCATCGATCTCTCAGATTCTGTAATCACAAGCACTAGCTAAATGGACCGACATTTAAAAAAAAAGCGGGTTGGATAGATTGAATACGAAAGATGGAGAACCAAGCAATTGTGGCGTAACTAGATAGAAGCCTATAGAAATGGAAGACGATAAATTAAGTCTATTGAATAAACTGATAGTCAGCACTGAAGGAACTGCTTTTGTTGGAATTCTCAGTATAATTCCCAGGGTCTCAAGTCTGCTATTACAATAATTTCAGAATGGTCTATCATTGATTTCATAATTGATTTTGACAAGTTTGGTAATCTACTATTCTAATGGCGTCATTATGACTTTCCAATGGTCAACCACTGACACTCCATTGAAAGAAATGGCATAGAATGGTAATCTCGTACTTAATGACAAATGAATTACTGATATAAGCGGTAATCTGCTAAAATTTTGACACTTCCTTTGATCAGTGACCTACCATTAGAACGTCATTGTGCAGTCATTGCTTTTAATTCGTTACGAGTATCGTATTATCTGCTGTGCCATCGACTGACCCATGATCGACCATTATGAATTTAGCAGATTACGCAAAATGGCGCAAAAGTCACCCGTTGTTATTTGGCTGTAATTTTTTTTATGAATGAAAAATTTGTTTCAACTTTTGGATTATGTTTGAACGCGCGCCGCTGTTACCGTAAGCAACACCTCGTGTGTTTTGTTTACATATTACCTATTCACTGAGTTGTGGAGATCAGATAGGCTGTCGGCGTTGATTAAATAATTGTCACAAAGTAAAGCGCCTGCCTGGGGTCGAACCTACGACTACAAACTGGGCTACAACTTTTCCGTTACCACTAGACACCACTACTCATCATTATTATAAGATATAATAAAATATTGAACCGTAGGTAACGAAACACTAAAGCCTATTGAAGCTCCTAAAATATTTTCAGCCACTAGTTTGAAACCAATCAACAGATCAATAAAACAAAATTTTGATGTTAAAATTAATTGTTTGTAGAACTAACTATTGCGGTGAAATTCATGAAAGGAAAATAGCGTCTTGTATTTTTAGGGACGGGAAGGGGGTCAGCTGGGACTGTACCCTAATTACATAACGTACTATCAATCTCAATCTGAATTATTTTGAAGTATATTGCTAATCCATTGCTGTATATGTTGGAAAAAATTGTCTGCTTAACAACGTAAATAACGCAATGAATGTTGTTGAACTGTCAAAATAAAAGTTATTGGTACTGATAGTGTGTTACGAAATTACCCCACTGGTCGAATCTCTCACGGCTTATTTTAATTATGAATTTATTTTAAATTTTCTTTTTGATTTTACACTGGACGCTTTTAACGTGCTTGTCTTTATACATCGTTCTCACATACTCGTATACAACATTATTTTTACTATAGGTATGCGAAACCCGAAACACGTGTCTAGTATTTTTATGTAAAGAATCTATGTACAAAATTTCAAAACTGTGTCATGAAAAATCACAAAGTTATAAGCTTGTTAAGTTACCTGTTTGTCCGTACAAAAACATGCTCACCCGCGCCGCTCGCGCTGCGCCGTCTTGCGCTCATTGATAACGTGCCTAGGTACCTAACCGTTCGGCGCGGAGATTGGATAACCTACTGAGTGTCGCTCGATATCCAACTTTTAACCGTTTTTTAAATATTTTTGGGACAAAATTTAACATGGGGTAAAAATTATTGGAATCGATTCAGTTATTTATTCTGAATAAACTATATTCAGGTTTCGCATATACTAAAAATAACGTAGTGGTAAATTCTACATTAATGATGTAACTAACATTATGTAAAAATATAATTTAAAATAGTGTCGTCTATGAAGTTTCTAAGGTTCTACTTTTCTATAAATGAAGCTACCCATTCCAAAGTGTAATAAGTTCCTATGGAGAAGAAAGGAACGCAAGAAAATCCACGGACACTGTTTTAAATGAAAATATATAACATTAGGTTTAATAAATTTATCAACAGGTTATAAACAGTATTGTCCAAATGTTTGCTATCCCTGTCCACGACTGCACTTATCAACCCAAAGTACTCTATAGATTTGATCAAATGGCACCTCGTTAATTTCACATTATTTCAAATAGCATCGTACAGCACTTAGCAACCGGTACTACATTAAATATAATCCAATATGGCTGACACTCCCCGGTGTCATTTGAAATGTCATTAGCTTAACTACTGTTTACAAACTTTATCGTAGTAAATAATTTTGTAAGTGGATAATTTAGTCAAGTTTAGTCATTTAGGATCTTAGTGTTTGTTTACTGTGGACTTTAGGCGATGACGCAACTCATGACCGCGTAGACACCGTGTATGACACGTAGACGCTGCGAATAAGCTGCGTAAACGACGGCGCCGTAAACTCTGCGCGTGCTCGTAGATCCTTTTCAAGTTCAGCGTGGAGGGCTTGTAGATGCCACGATAATTACATAAAACACAACACAAGCATACATCACATAACCTCTGAAAGTGATAAATTCATTTGAGTAGTTTAGTAGAACCAAGCGGTCAACTAAAGACACGACAAGTTACTTTTTAGGGTTCCGTACCTCAAAAGGAAAAACGGAACCCTTTAAAGATCACTTCGTTTCCATCTGTTCGTCGGTCAAGACCCTTTTTCTCAGAAACGCGTGGAGTTAACAAGTCGAAATTAAAAAATAAATAAAAAAAATCCGTGGCAAACTATTTACATACCTACAAATTTGTACGGAACCCTCGGTGCGCTAGTCCGACTCGCAATTGGCTGTTTTTTTATACTGTCTAATTCATCATCATCACCATTTCCCACATAGGCCTCCCCCAAGCACCGCCACTTCAACCGGTTCTGTGAATCTCGCATTCTACGGCCTTCACATGTCATCGGTCTACCTCGTTCCGAGGCCTTCCAAAATAATTACTCGTGTGAAATTCGTGACATTTTCATTGTTGCATATTTTATAGAATTCAAGTGAAATCATACTTTAATATAAAATGAAGCACAATTAAACTGCTGTCATAATTACGGTGAAAAGCCGTAACTAACATTTGTATCAAAAACTAGCTGCGCCCCGCGGTTTCACCCGCGTAAGTTTCGATCCCGTGGGAATTTCGGGATAAAAACTATTCTATGTCCTTCCCCGGGATGCAATCTATCTCTCTGCCAAATTTTATCGAAATCCGTTCAGTGGTTTAGGCGTGAAAAGGTAACATACAGACAGACAGAATTACTTTCGAAATTATAATATTAGTATGGATATATCGACTTGTCTGCTTCTCTATCACATCATCATATTATTTCTGTTTTAAAATCCATCAGAGAAACTCCAAGAATAGCCTTTCAATGGCTCGCCTACTGCTGTAGTTTTGCTACAAGACATGTCACATCCAAAAAAAGGACTTACTTTGCAAATAAATTCTTATTGAAATTTTCTTGTCGAGAATAAACGTAAATTACCTACATTTTAGGCCGTCCCACAGGGGATTTCCCGTCTACGGCATATTTTCTGAATATTTAAACATCGGTTGCCTTGGATTTAGTACTATCCCAGGCTAACATACAGCAGACATATTTAAGACTTATCCCTTAGGGAGCATTGTGGATATATCTTCGTAAGGCAATAAATCCAGATTCTAGAATAACGTGTACATTTGCTCGAGTACCAAGTCGTGTTGGGTAATATTTGCTCAAGACAATTTGACAGGGACATAGAGGGCAGAAGGAGTGAGGGATTTAAAGGTGAAATTAAACAATGGGTGCACTGAAAGAATTAAGCAGTAGGAAAATAAAAATGAAAAAAACATTACTCTGAACTGCTCTAAACAGTTCCATAATGAGCCTAACGTTCAAAACATTATTTTTTATTGATCCGAAAACAGTGAAAACTTGAGGCAAAATGTTTCCGTCATGACAGTAAACTTTAACGTTATATGTAGCAAAACGGTCACCGATTGGACGGAGAAGGCACAGAACAAAGTAGAGTGGAAAAATGTGGAGGAGACCTTTGTCCAGCAGTGGGACAACAAAGGTTAACAAAAACAAAAAAAAAAATATGACGTCGACATTTCCTACCTGACTACTCTGAGATAAATAATGAAACAAACACGATAAACATTGTCTAGGTTATGACATGAGTTATGACAGTCAATAAAAAAAAGGAATTATGAGTGAGTGTAAAAGTGCGAGATTTTACGGCCGCGATACTGAATTATATGAATTTTAAGGAAATTGTGTTTATGAAGGACGGAATTCTGGACTTTTGACCTTGACCTTAACATCGGATTTTTAAGGTCAGAAGCTATTATACCGTAATGTTTTAACATGAGTCGTATGTCGTGGGTTCTAATCGAAAAAGGCACGTTAAAGAACTTCGTTCAAAAAAAAAAAGATGCCTCCCGCCTCCCGCGCGGGTTTCGGCCCACCTTCTTTAATAAAAACCTGACAATAATATTCTGTAGGTATTCGTGGTCCAACACAGTCCATTTATAACTACAATTCCCTGTAGTATTATCAATTGTAATTCCGATTAAACCCTTAGGAACACACCTAGTTCTATTGTTGGGAAATTCGTCTCAGAGGACGGGAAATTTTTCTGTATTTGCCCTTTTCTCCAGTGGCTCATAATGTCTCTTGTTATGCTATTGGATGTTCTAGTAAGATCTATATTTGTACAAATCTTTTATACAATAAATAAACTTGAAGTGTCTATTTGTAATTGAAGTGTAAAATTTTATAATTTAATTTTAGTATTAGTAAATACTAAAATTTAATTACACTTTATTTTACATTTTTATTTTATTACTAAAATTTAATTACGCGGGTAAAACCGCAGGGCGCTGCTAGGAAGCTGCGCCCTGCGGTTTCACCCGCGTAAATGTCGATCCCGTAGGAATATCGGGATAAAAAATAGCTTATATGTTAATCCAGGGTGTCAGCTACCTGCATACCAAATTTTATCAAAATTAGTCCAGCCGTTTGAGCGTGAAGAAGTAACAAACATATAAACACACACACTCACAAACTTTCGCCTTTATAATATTAGTGTGATTAGGTACTAAAATTTGCCAAATGTATGTACTAACACTAGTGTTTAAGATGTAAATGTAATTACTAACAAGTTGGATTCTATGGTCTAGATAAATAAATGATTATTATTATTATTTCAAAAGAAATCGAAGCCGAGACGCGTAATTAGGCGTGGTTCGACAAAGTAATACTTTAGTACAGACGCCAGCATATTAAGCTACTACAACCTGTCAAATTTCTTTAATAGATTTTAAACTTTATCGCTAAATCATAGGGTTCAAAGTTGATTGGGAAAATTTGACAGTTTCAGGTACAACCACATTTCGCCAGTAAAATAACTGGATTTCATAACTAACGTTACTTTAAAATAACTTGCGATTTTCTACTACTGAGAAATTCCGTGTGGGAAAACCCAATAACACTTTGCTCGACCTGGGAATTGATCTCAGGAACTCAGCACTAGCAACTTGCCACCACAAGACCAACGAGGTAGTCTATTTTAATCTAGCTATTGAAGTAAGGCAATATTCAATCAAAAATACCATTGTTTTTTTTTTGTTCTTGACTACAAACATCTAATATTTACCCCCTTACTTAAAGTGTTTAGTTAATTTTTAAGCTAACAGCCCTAAAATAATAATAATATGTACAAGTTAATAAGTTCCATTAATTTCAGTGCGTATTATAAATCTATAAATTACTATTAAACTTGCTATTGATTTGAAGCAAATATTATTTATTGTCTACCAAAGGGTCAAAGGTTGTACTGCAATGTTTTCTATTTATAATTCGATACCCAGATTATTTTGCTTTATTTACGTGTGTGTACTTGTATCTAAGGGGCTTACAGAACCTAAACGCAAAAAACGCAAGTTTTAGAAGCAATAAAAGTATATGATCGACTACAGTAAACAAAATCAGAAAAAGATATGATATTCTTCAGGATTTATGCTAGGTAGATAGTGTGTTGAAAACATAGTACAACTAATTTGTTAAGATAGAAAAAAATCATGCAGATACGTCTAAAAACAATAAAAACCATACTAATATACACACAATCATTCTGATTTTTTGTCAGATTATTCTATAAACAGCATACTAAAGTACTGTATTTTAATTTATTAGTCCAAACAATATATTTTTTGTAAATAGATAATTGCTTCATATTTTGCAATAAATTACCAGGCGTTGTGTCATCGCGCTTCTCTTCCTTTTCTATGCAGTCCGATAGTGACCGCACTTTAGGTCATGCAAGCCCCTTAACACTTAACTATACTCTCTTGTTCTAAGTTGATTGGGAACATTTTACAGTATCGGGTAGCTTGATGTGCTGGCGTCTGTAGGTACAACCACATTTTGCCAGTAAAATAATTGGCTCTACTAACTAACGTTACTTTAAAAATAACTGGCCATTTTCTAAGAGGTGGGTTTATTGTCATCAATCAGGCACAAAGCACCCATCCGACGGACCAACCGCGGCAAGCATAGCTTATCCCGACCGTTCGTCCCGTGCGGCTGTTTTAACTTAGCCACAAGTCCCTAGTAAGGATAGTAATACGTTGTGTAATCAAGATAGACTCGAACTCAAGGCATTTATTTCAAACTAGCTTCTGCCCGCGACTTCGTCCGTGTGAAATTTCTTGTACCCCCACCCCGTCGCAACACTTCGTATTCGCTTAGCGTTCTTTTTTTTTTTGACGTGACAACGTCTTAAATTAGGTTGCGGCTGGGAGTCACTTATGAAAAAGTGTAACGCTCGGTAACGTTACGATGAGTCACCGAACGAGAGAGAGGCCCGCCGAATGCCTTGCGTCTCTCTCCCACTCAACTATTCTACCGAGAAAAAGACGTTGTCACGTAAAATCTTCGCCCGTAAAACCGACTTTACAGGCAACCATTTTTTTTTTCTTTTTAAAATTGAATTCTGACTTTTTTTCTTTTTGCTCGGCTCCTAAGGGTCATAGCGTGATATTAAATAGCCTACAGCCTTCCTCAAGAATTGGGCTATCAAATGCAAAAAGTTTTTTTTCAAATCTGACTCGCAGTTCCAGAGATTATCGCGTTCAAACAAACAAACTCTTCAGCTTTATTATTAGTATATTGATTGTAAATCTTAAGGTAACTAGGTACTTATGGAGCAGAATGCGCAAGAAACTCCACGGTCACTCTTTTAAATCAAAATAATGTGGTTACAAAATATTGGTTAAATTGTTCATGTTGAAATTATGCATGTGAGAACGATGCAGAACGTACGGTCTAGGGGAAGCGTCCGTAAAGAACAGAAAAAAAAGCCGTGGAACCTAAGACATGACCAGTTCCTACTGACGTGACGGCGCCCGTTCACGAACATGACGCTTGGATTAGCACCATTCAGCTCAACCATTTTGAAGGGAGCTAAAAGATCCAACACATGCGCCACCATCAGCGAGAAATTTGAGTGAGCATGACATACTCTCTGCCGCCAGGGCACATTCAAGTCAATGAAAGACGTACCCAATAAATGGTAGCTCTATAGTATGTACACAGTACTCACACATGTGCTATGCAATTATACAATAATATCGCATCGATAAAATAGGGTTACAACTCGAAAAAGTCCTTTACAGGAATTATCAGGTTGTTTTTAAGGAAAATTTAAAAACAGCGTATGCCATAAAAATATTTTTTTTTGTAAGCATGTATAATTTTGATCACATAATAATAATAGTCTAAGAATAAAGACTGATTAATAAATCCGTGAGTTAATTTTCACTTTTCTAAAAATCCAGGTGGAGGTGCGATATGAGATTGTATTTATCCAAAGATAGTTTTTAAAATATTCAGTAGACAAGTGACACATCATCTTCATTTGTTCATTCTATTTAACTTCTATTAAAGAGGGTAATATATGAAAATTTTACATCCAAAGTTACGGTTCAGACGTTGTTTCGCACGCAATTTCCTTTCAAGATATTAATGGCGTAGGTATTTGAACATAATTTATTCATTTTCAAATTATGGTTTTGACGTGATTTATACTTTCTGGCCTCAAATATTAAAACATGTGAGGACTGGAATTCTCTGAAGGGTAGACAGATTATTTTTGTACTTTGGTATACCTAAGCAGCAAAAAAATCTAGCTGAACATAATCGTTTTATCCCGATATTCCCACAGGATCGACATTTACGCGGGTGAAACCGCAGTGCGCTGCTAGTAGGATTATACGAGATGGACTTACAGGGTTGTATTGATGATTAATAAAAAACTGGCCAAATGCGAGTCGGACTCGCACACGAAGGGTTCCGTATCCCAAGGCAAAAACACCGAAAAAAAAAACACGTTTGTTGTATAGGAGCCCCCCTTAAATATTTATTTTATTTGGTTTTTAGTATTTGTTGTTATAGCGGCAACAGAAATACATAATTTGTGAAAATTTCAACTGTCTAGCTATTGCGGTTCTTGAGATACAGCCTGGTGACAGACAGACGGACGGATGGATAGACAGCGAAGTCTTAGTAATAGGGTCCCGTTTTTACCCTTTGGGTACGGAACTCTAAAAACGTAAGAAAATTAGAATTTCGCGGGTAGCCTAGCGCATACCCCTTAACACTGTATGTCATGTACCAATTATTATTTTGTCCTTTCAAAAGATCACATTAATCACTATGACAGTTCGCTAAGCAAGCATTATTTGTGAACAACGTGATTTTTGTAATAGTTAGAACAATTTGTCATTGTCCTGTGACATTCCTTGGAGAGATATGATGAATTGCTTTATGATTAAAATAAATATTCTGGATACAGATTTTGAATTAGGTACTAAACTGGTAAACTGGTGGTTAGGTGTTAAACTTACTGGGAATACTCTCTTGCTTGTGAATTTAGTTTTTAGGGTTCCGTACCCAAAGGGTAAAAACGGGACCCTATTCCGTCCGTCTGTCTGTCCGTCTGTCACCAGGCTGTATCTCATGAACCGTGATACCTAGACAGTTGAAATTTTCACAGATGATGTATTACTGTTGCCGCTATAACAACAAATAATAATAATAAAATAAAGTTAACATTTAAAGGGGTAAAAGAAACTTTTTTTTTTGCGTTTTATGCCTTCTGGTACGGAACCCTTCGTGTGCGAGTCCGACTCGCACTTGGCCGGTTTTTTTTTTAAAGTGTTTGATATTTTTTGCATATCCGTAAAAGATTTACATTGATTTTCGGTTCTTTACTCACTCCACTCACGTGAAATATTGTTTCTAGATAAGCACGTCACAAGAACTTCGAATGTACTGAAAAAAATAATTTATTTCTTTCAGTGTGATTACTGAATAACTGAATTACACATTAATTATAACACAAATAATTTATGTGCCAACACGTTTTGATACATTATTTTTATCATAATTGAATAATTGAATAAATACTGACTTGGTTTCAAAGACAGTTTTCTTTGTCTTAATGTCAAAGTAAATTTGATTAATTGTCTTACAAGAGAAACCAAGTCTAGTGTAGTATAGTTCATAATCAGCCTATAATGTTCCCACTGCTGGGACACATGTCTTCGAATTTTTGGTTCTAGGACATGCCGGTTTCCTCACGATGTTTTCCTTCACCGTTTTGAGAGCAGTGGTGATGAAATAATTTTCACAAAGTAAAGCGCCTGTCTGGGTTCGAACCTACGACCTACAACTCGTAAGTCGCGGCCGATACCACTGGACCACCACTGCTCCTAGTAGTATAGATAGTAAAGATAGGTTGGTAAAGCAAATAGAGCCTGTGTTGCATAAACTTTCTCTCAAAGGAGGGAAGGAAAGAAGGGGTGGGAAGGGGGGCGTCAAGGGATCGGTCAGTCAGAAAGATGAAGCTAGTTGCCCATTCCAAAGCGTAGTTGGAGAACAACGGGCAAGAAACTCCAAGGACACTCTTTTATGATATACAATTTTAACAAGAAATCCCTCAAGCTTAAGATTTTATGTTAAACCAAGACTTTTATGGGGGAAATAAAATGGCACATTTCCTCACATATAGGTATCACTACATTACACTTTTACTGACGTTAAACATGAAATTGAGCGAATAAATATATAAATTCAAAATGTGAGGAACACAAGAGAAGCTCATGATTAAGTAATAACAAAGCCGCACAGGTCAATTGTTCAGGTAAAGCTACGCTTGCTGCGGTTGGTCTGTGGATGGGTGACCATCTTTACATACCAAGACAACTCCGTGCCTCGGAAACCACGTTAAACCATTGATCCCGGCTGTCAGAAGCCCGAAAGTCTGACAACCAGTCTTACCAAGTTTCGTATTACCCAGTAACTGAGTTGTGGAAGTCAGTTAAGCAGTCGCTGCATGTAAAATACTGGTACTCAGCTGCATCCGGTTAGACTGGAAGCCGACCCCAACATAGTTGGGGAAAGGTAGGCAGAAGATGGTGATATATTCAAAATGTAGGGGAAATGTAAAATTTATGCTATGCTAATTTTAGATGAATATGAAGTTATATTTTTTTTTTTTTTTTTATTCGGGTTTGGTACCCAAAGGGTGCCAATGGGACCCTATTACTAAGGCTCGTTTGTCCGTCTGTGACAGGGCTGTATCTCTTGAACCGTATTAGGTAGACACTTTAAATTGTCATAGAATTTGTATGGCCGCTATGGCAACATACTCGTATTATAAAACAATTTATATATCATATTTTATCTCTTATCTATCTTTATTTTTTTTTTCATACAAGAACCCAAATATGTAGTGTTAAGTATTATATGGTGATACGGAACCCTTCGTGTGCGAAAAATCTAAACGTCATTCAAGTAATAATGTTCTAACGTACAACAATGTTTTTTCCAGATGTTTCGGATCCGAATGCGAAAAAATCAAGCAGCAAAAATGAAGAAGAGAAAGAAGATGACAAGAGGGTACACAACAACAAGTTGGGTCTACGTAAGTGTTCAACCTACTTTTTTATATAGGTATACACTGTGTAAAGTTCACTTATACACTATATAAAAGGGAGGATCCTCCGACGAGGGTGTTGTGCAACTGCCCGATGATTCATGTCGGGCCGTTGTATCTATGCTAGTTGCGCGGTAAACTCTGCTTGCGCGATGCAGGATTTTGCGTGACGTCAGTATGACGCGTTGTTCGCATGTGGCGTTGTAGATACCGCTACATATACTCGTATAACCAGTGATTTTTCCGCTATTAGATAAACTTATTGTTGCAAATTAAAATAAAAAGTACCTAAGCAAATAATAACGTGTGTTATTATTTATGAAAAAATTGTATGGAAAAAATATCGACTAGTGGCACCTTAAAGCTCCTTCAAACAGGCGCGACACGCGATGAAATCGCGCGCGACACAAAGGCACCGCAAGTCGCGCAGCGAGCGGTGCCTTTGTGTCGCGCGATTATGTCGCGTTTCGCGCCGTTTGTAGGAGCCTTTACACTGTACAAATGAAGTAGTAGAACCTTTTTCTTCTGCAAATTGAACAATAATAAAGCTATGAATTGGTAAATTCATAAACGCTTGTCATAAACAGAAACCCTATCAAATTCAAACGAAATGAGAATCATAACCATCTTAACAAAAAAAATAAAATAAAAGGACAAAACAAGTATGTTATGCGGTAAAAGAAAAAGTTATAAACATGTATTTTATACACTAGTCACGTATTACAAAAACAAGATTCGGAAAATCTTTGAGAAACTTTTATTTCTCTTCTGTAGAGATAAATATGGTATTAGCTCCATTATCTATGTTTATGCTCCATTATCTTTTTTATGTATGGATGATGGATCAATGTAATTTAAGAGGCATATCATACAAACTTTCAAGCCCTTGTTATTCGAAATGAATGAACCCATTTTAATAAAACTTCTTAGGCATAATCAGGATACAATGGTCTAAAAAGTTACTTAAGAACATTTCCATTATTTTTTGTTACAGCCAAATTAGACCGATTTTAAATTTTCCGTAGATACAGAGATTTCCAGTTATCTTTTTTTAAATAAGATATTTCGTAAATGTTCTTAAGTAACTTTTAGACTTTTGCATATGAAATGTCATTAAAATCGGTTCATTCATTTCGAAAAACAAGTGCTTGAAAGTTTGTATGAAATGCCGTACGTCGTAAACGCTCTTGTATTTCATTATCTAAGGTCAAAATCCTATAGCATAATGTTAATAAAAAAAAAAATAAGATCAGTGATGGCCCAGACGTGGTGTCGGTCACAAATTACGAGTTGTCAAAAGTTAACTCATTTATTTCAAATAGGCATTTAGAACGCACTTTTGAAAGTGAAAATATATAAAAAATTAAATTGGTGCTAGTTAACCCTTCCAAAAGGTAGCTCTGTAGGTCGTGAGTTCGAACCCAGGCAGGCACTTTAATTTGTGTATTTAATTTCATCAGCACTGCTCTCAAAATGGTAAAGGAAAACATCCTGAGGAAACCGGCATGTCTTAGAACCAAAAAATTCGAAGACTTAAATTGTGTTATCCACCAACCCGAACTGGGCCCGCGTAGTGGATTACGGCCCACTCCCTCTCACACAATAGGCTGATTATGACATATGCAAGTGACTGTTAGAGTGATAGTTTTATTTTGAAGTAGATCTTATAAAAAATATCTATGTTTTAAATATAAAAATCAATTGCCGTGAGTTAGTCTGGCAAAAACTCGAAAATGGCTTGACCGATTGTGGTGGAACTTTGGTAAGTTGTTTTGTGCGTGCGGAAGAAGGTTCCTAATAAAAAAAAATAGAACGCGTATCTTTAGATCGTTTTATAATACATTTTGCCTGATCATCATAAAATTACCAAACAATTTCCAATCGTTTGTCTGTATAGCAAAATTGTGCAAACTTGTGCCAAATTGTGCCAAAGTAACTTTCCCTTTTAGACATGAAATAAACTTCTACCTTCTTCATATTACATACATAATCCTACCTAACGAAACTTTACCGTACTTTGTAAACTTTATGTACCATTTCCGTACAATGAAAGTAATCCATTAGCACCAATAAAATGGCGTCTCTCAGCCAATCAAATCATCGATTAAATTATAATTATTGTCCAATCAAAGTGTAATATCACTTTAATAATTCCCATTTACACACACCGCAACTTGCAACACATCAACGTCAAAATAACGGTAAATTTTAAAGAAGGAATGACATATAACTGTCATTAATCGACCAATCAGCGAGTGGGAATGTAAAAAAAATCGAGCGAAGGAATCTTCATATACGGCTTTTCATTGAATTAGTTTCTATTATAGCGTGTGAAGAAGAGGCGTGCAGTTATTTTAATTAGAGCATTTTACTTTTCTCTCAAACGATTTGATGTACTTTTATGGTATGTCACACGACATCTCAATATCTATCTTCGACAGACCGTTTCGGATGACTAGGACAGACTTTCCTCCGATTTTTTCCGATTTCCATTCAGTATTAACAAATTCAGCTGATCCATATTCAAATATCCGTTTATGCGATCATTCAAGCAAGAAAATTGCGTGTGCGACGCTTATATGTCGCACATTTACATAAAATTAATTGGTGATCGGCGAAAGAAAGTCGATAGTCCATTTTTCTAGACACGCAATTAAATACTTATAGGAACTTTGTTTGGGTGAATAATGGTTAAACAAACTGTCAGATTGGGCAATAAATAATTAAAATGTTTACTTATCAGCAACTTCGCCAGTGACCAGGACAGAATATGTCAACACCAATAAGTTTCGGGAAACGTATAATAAATTATGATTGGATATTAATGATATCGCACTATTTGGTGTTTAAACGTGTTAGTTTAAATTACTAAAAGCTGTTTAAATTATGACATTAATTTGCTACGTACAAATAAACAAACGGTATTCGTCAGACTAGAGATCACACTTTGTCAGTTTTTTACGTTTCTATGCGGAGGAACTCCCATCTTGATTTAAGCCAAATATTGCATCGTTTAGGTCTATAGTCGCTAAGAAATAATCCTTAGCTATCCCAATAAGAAAATTAGTGGAAAAAAACTTAACTAGGTACTTCAATCAATATGCCTGCCTTTTGCCAACCTTGTTGGGGTCAGCTTCCAGTCTAATCGGATGCAGCTGAACACCAGTATTATACATGTAGCGACTGCCTATATATGGGGTAAACTTTTGATTTTAAAAACGTTCACAGTCTGATCTCAGTCTCTGTCAAAAATACCTCTAAACCTTGTACTTGTTTTTGTTGCTGACGATCCTTCAGGAATAAAAACAAAAGAAAAAGCGGATCAAACCGGAATGAGAAAGTTTATAGTGGATAAGACAGAGATTAAAACAGAAGACGAACAAGCAGGGGATCGAGGAGGGGGAAGTGGAGGGGGGGTTCAGGGCATCAAACCGGAATAACTCAATTTCTCAACATTTTTGTTTTTTTTTTTACTCTAATCTCTGAGATGAGATTGCGACTAGATTTTGAACGTTTTTAATTACGGCTTTTAGACCTCCCCAACCCAGTTACTAAGCAACACGATGCCCCTTGGAAAGACTGATTAATTGATTGACTTTCATACTTCACAAAACAGCCTTCGATAAAAGTAAAGCCTGCAAAAAAGAGTTAAAAATAAAAGAAACTTTCAGCATTGTTCAGCGGAAGGCATAAATAACTCACGAACAGTCTGTAGTCGTGTAAGTCTCACATTTTCACTCCGGAATTTTTAAATTAACCAAAACTTGATCATGATTTATTTCCTGGCTGTTAATTTATGTCTTTTTGAGTTCCTTTTTCGGGAAAGTTTTTTTTTTTCAGTGTAGGAATTTGTTTAACACAGACTTGCTCGTCTGCAGGCAAAGTCAGCTTAGTGGGTTATATTTCCTCGTTTATTGCCAAAGAAAAGAAGAAATATATATTTTACTAGCAGCGCCCCGCGGTTTCACCCGCATAATTTTCGATCCCGTGAAAATATCGGGATTAAAAGTATCCTATGTGTTAATCCAGGTTATAAACTATCTGTGTACCAAATTTCATCCAAATCCGTTTTGTAGTTTTTGCGTGAAAGAGTAACAAACATCCATCCATCCATCCTCATGAACTTTTGCGTTTATAATATTATTAATAGGAAGTAGGATAGTAGGATGTAGGCTTTGCGGTAAACGTGACGTATTTATACAGAAAAAACAGTGGCACTCCGGGAGTGCCGACAGAAGTGAAAACAAAACACAAACAGAATACTTTGCCATCGCTCATATCGGAAATAAAACCGAGTACAGTCATGAGCACTAATATGTCAACACTTGGCAACTATTAATTGCGATTTTTTCACGAAATAACGAATGCAAAGTTGAAATACGACACTTTACATAAACCTATGGGTTCGAAAATACTATGTTCGTAATAATATACAATTTTATTAAAAAATAAAGGAGAAAATCGCCTGTGAATAAAGCCAAGTGTATACATACTTATGCTCGTGACTGTACATCCCGAGCACAGTCGAACATATCTGTGTATTTTTTAATCGTCTTATAAACAAATCACGTGCGGTGTCGTTTACGGTAACAGTGGCGCGAGTTCAAAGGTTTTTTCCCATCTTAAAAAATGCCCAACGCGCCTAATGAAGTTTTCACTTCAAAAAAATAACGGTCTACGGTAATTGACGTAAACTATTTTATGTCCTTAAAATTGCACTGCGATTCCAGCCAATCTTTTTTGTAAGAATCTTACCGTAAAGAATTAGGTGAATTTAGTGACCTGGCAACAATGTCAATCCCTAGCACCATGTGGAATGAAAGTGGCTAAAAGTCACCTAAAGGGCAATGGAGAGGGCTATGCTTGGAGTTTCCCTGCGTGATCGAATCAGGAATGAGGAGATCCGCAGGAGAACCAAGGTAACCGACATAGCTCGCAGAATTGCCAAACTTAAGTGGCAGTGGGCAGGGCACATTGCTCGCAGAACAGATGGCCGATGGGGCCGAAAGGTTCTGGAGTGGCGACCACGTACCGGAAGACGTAGCGTTGGAAGGCCTCCCACAAGGTGGACCGACGACCTTGTGAAGGCCGCAGGAACCCGTTGGATGCGAGAAGCACAGAACCGGTCGAAGTGGAAGTGCTTGGGGGAGGCCTATGTCCAGCAGTGGACGTCTTTTGGCTGAAATGATGATGTGGAATGACAGCTCACCTAAAGCTCACTAACTTTTTACTATGACATTTTTACAAAATAGACCTGCACCCTAATCGCTCTCAATTTGAATCATTTTGAAGCATTAGCAAGCTAATCCATTGCACCATAATTATATGTTCGAAAAATGTGTCTGCTCAACAACGTAAATCACGCAATGAATGTTGTTGAACTGTCAAAATACGTAAATCACGCAATGAATGTTGTTGAACTGTCAAAATGAAACCCATTGCTACTGATAGTGTGTTACGCCATTACCCTGCGGCTGCTTGCTAACTTTGGCATTAGGTAAATTAAATATTGGTAACTTTAGTAACACATATCCGCAGAACCAGTTGAACTAGTACGCACGACGATATAAATTATCAAGCTATACACTTCCAGAAGTTGACTTCTCATTGCACGACCAGCCAATGCGAGGTCAGCTTAAAGTAGAAATGTTTAGCTTGGTGTGTCGTTTGTCGTGTGTACCTTTTATTTTCAACTTCAACGTCAAAGATTGGCAGAAAACGGAACAACTTAATTAATTGGCATTCGTGATATAGGGTAATCCTATTTCGAGTGCCAAAGCACTTGTTTGACACCTAAGTGCATACATAAGACCGAATTTGTTTTTAAGGAGATTTACTGGATTCTGGTATTCTTCGTAAACAGGGACTAAAAGTGATTTGAATTTGGAATGTGGATATTGTTAGTAAAAGTTCCAATTACCAAAGAGATCAATCACGAACATTATAATATGAACAAGTAACGGGCTGTATGATAAAGGAAAACGCGCGAGCCAAATAAAAAAAAAAGTTTGTGAAAAAATTGAAAACGCGCGAAAAGCATTCTGCCTTCGTTTGTAATTGTTTACTCAAATTAGGATTTTACTCATTTTTATAAAAAAATGAGTATGTCATTCCTCAAGTCATTGTATGTAAATAAATAAACACTTATTTTTTCATAGAGGGTGCTAAAAAGTAGAGTGTCCATCTCTGCGCACAGGATTCTACTTTAGAACCCCTCGCTACCCTCGGGACAAAGGAGCACACTCGCCTTCAAAATAGTTGTTTGCTCCCTTGACAAACAATCTACTATTAGAATCTTGTAAATGATAAATGATTTATTTTCTGTAAGTAGGTTTGTACAAACACTTTTACACGTCAATTATATTTTTTTAAACTAGATGAGGTCGGCGTTTCCTATCTGACTATTCTGAGAAGAAAGGCCGAAACAAACTCAGACGTAGTAGGTGGTAGTAGGTAGAGGTAGTAGGTAGTAGGGGTAGGACAGTAAATAACTAAAGGCGACAAAAGTTATCAAGTAATAACACGGAGGCGTTTTCGTTCAATTTCCCATTACTTCTCATGTCAAATCCAGCACGGAAATCAAAGTTGTTTTTCGGGACGAAAATATAGAATTTAGAACTTCATAAAATAATATGTACGATCCCTTTATATTCTTTGATTGTAAAACGATAAATCCTATAAGAGGAAATGCGGTCGGAGAGACTTTTGAAAAAACCTAAGTCATTTGTACTACATTTTCTGTTTTTACCCGTGAGAACCTGTAATTGGCTTTATGTCTCATAAACGATTGTTATGCTTCTGTTATAGCTGTTGGTTCTCCTATAAATAAATAAATAAATAAATAAATAAATAAATAATTCGAGATTTGGCTCACGCCTATTTCCTCCTCCAATATTGGACCAATTTAAAAGATATTTCATAAACTGAATAGGAAGGATATATATACTGTGTCTCTATGTTTTCTTTTTTCGTTAATAGTTGTCAAGTTTGTACACTAGGATTCTGTTGACAGCGGCCATTTTGAGCATATTTTTTGGGTTCTAGTGCTTATAAAAATCAAGAATCATCAAAAAGGAAAACATAGAGACATACAAGTAGTTAATATTTATTATTCTGTTGAAAAGCATTGCTTTATGGTCATTAACCAGAAAGAATACAGGCGAGAGCGCTTCTATCTCCTACCCGCAATTCCTCTTAAATTCCTTAGCATAGCAGAAAAATTTACAACTCCAATTCATTTGGGTATAGCTGTCAAATTCAGGGCGCCTGAAAACTTGGTCTAAGAGCAAAAGGCATAAAAGTTTTAGCATATCGTATTTCGCTGTCGAGTACTCGAATATTTTAAAACGACGTAAATAAATATTGCACAGTAAAATTGTGTTTTACTACGTTTATGTTTGTGTTCAATCTGATTGGAGTTGGTCATAAATTGTCATACGTAGTACCTACCTGAAATATTTGCTAGTTAGCTGTGTTGATTCACAAATCAAGACGGCTAGCTAGCACAGTAAGAAAATTAAAATCTAGCATGTTTGCAAAATTTTAATTTTGTTTCTAGATAAAAAATACTTTTTTTTTGGTGATGGGATATCATCAAATGACCCCTCCCGCTCTGGGTGGAGCGGAAGGGAGTGTCAGACTCTTACTGACTAAAACCCACCCGTGTTCCTTCTTTAGCATTTATGTTCCGGGCCAGCGGTAACCCTTTCGGAGAATCCCGCTGACCACAGGCTTGGGCCCTCACGGCCCCTTCGCTGATGCTGACATCTTTTCAGATTTAGATACACTTAGATTCTCAGACTTAGATAGGTATGCCCATTTAACCTATTTGGTAGGTTGATCAAAGCATTTTCCTCAAATATGTACTGTAAGAAAAGCAGCGGTGGCCCAGTGGTAACGACCGCGACTTACGAGTTGTAGGTCGTAGGTTCGAACCCAGACAGGCGCTTAACTTTGTGTAAATTATTTCATCACCACTGCTCTCAAAACGGTGAAGGAAAACATCGTGAGGAAACCAGCATGTCCTAGAACCAAAAATTCGAAGACATGTGACATCTACCAACCCGCACTGAGCCCGCGCGGTAGATTACAACAGCCCACTCCCTCTCGAAGAGACGAGGCCTGTGTCCTAGCAGTGGGAACAAATTACAGTAGGCATTTTCAGTCTAATTATTTTTTTCTCTAGCTTCATCTGACAAAAGTCATCGTCTGAACCTTAGATGGCCTAGTTCATCATAATCCATAGCCAGACCACTGCTAGGTCCCTCTCTCTCTACTTCTTCATCTTCTGTTTTTCTGGTCTTGTTATATCAAATAAAAACGCAATAAATTATGATAACGTGAGAACACTTAACACTTCAAATAATTTATTGTGGTACCTGAACGATGTATCATTAAAATCGAACGTCGATAAATTATTCAGATGGGAGCAAATAAACGTCGATTTTCATTGTGTTATGATTCGATAACTCATCGTCAACGTATAAGTATTTGTTGCTGTCATAAATACGTAATCGTATTCGTTTGCTGAGAGCCTACTCGTCTTTATGATATATTAGCAGCGCCCCGCGGTTTCACCCGCATAAGTGTCGATCCCGTGGGAATGTCGGGATAAAAACTATCCTAGCTATGTCCTTCCCGGGTATGGCATATATCTCTCTGCCAAATTTTATCGAAATCCGTTCAGTGGTTTAGGCGTGAAATGGTAACATTCAGACAGATAGACAGACAGACAGAGTTACTTTTGAATTTATAATATTAGTATGGAAGTATGGATATCTGGAGCAGGTAGCGACCGTTTATTTTGAAAATCTCTATAGAAATTGGCATGTTATTTTTGTATTAGTTTGTACGGTTTAACATACTTTATTTTACTCAAAACGAATACAGTTATTCACTTTCAGGAAAAACAGTTAAATTAGAAATTAAATATCGTATTATGACTTTTCTTAGTCAATACATTTATTTCAATTAAACCACTTTTGAACTCTTAAGAAGCCTGTCAGTTGGTCAGTTTGAAGCTAATTTTCCGTTCCAAAACGTAGATCACTATGGAGAAAAACGGGCAAGAAATTCCAAGAAGACTCTTTTAAAATTGTTGTTTCTCTTTTAAATCAATTCATAAATATTAAGACAAAATAAAAGCCTTAACATTTACGGTTCTTTTGATTAGTAATTTTAATAATACGGAAAATATGTCATTGTCACTTGACCCTAAAGGTTCATTAGAAAACCAGCGTCAGACAGCATCTGTCTGACATTAATGCTGAAATGAACCTTTTTGGCGCAGCCGTGAGGCATACACTAAAAATTTTAATTAAAACATTATTTTAACTTTTTATTTTGTCATTTGTATTTTGTGTTTCACGAACTGTGTCCATAAACGTTAATCTTTTTTTCTTTCTTGCTAAAGAATATTTAACGAACGGGGAGTGAATATACAATTCAATGTTGACATAAAAACGAAACTCAAAGAGAATAACAAAATAACAAGCAATAGAGAAAAAGTGTATGCAAAAATCTACTTCCCGACAAGTAGATTTTTTAATACAATTTTTTGACGTATTCCACATTGGGCACCCGATTAAATGGCACCTGAGTGAATGCACCTGACACACACTCACTCAGGTGCCATTTAAGCGGGTGGCCAATGTGGAATAGGTTTTTGTTTTTGCAAGACAATGCGCTGTAGGAAGTTATCTGACATATAAAATTGGCGTTAGTACACCTCTCTGACTGCGGCTGTAATTATCATAATCCGTGTTTAATATCTGCTCATCTTTTTAACATGCGTTTACTCCTCACATCACTGAGAACTCGAGTTATTAGAAAATCGCTCGATTGTTCTCCGAATCGATACGGATTCAACTTTCTTTATAACCGGACATGAATCGATTTGACACTGATCGCAAGCCGAGCAGCACTAACGACATTATAAATCAACGTTGGAGAGCATTAAGTGGTTTGATTTTCAACTTTATTTGTAGGAAAGTAAAGTGTAATTTTGATTATTGTGTTTGAAGTTTTTGAAGGCCGAGGAATGTGTGTTGGGGAAAAATGTTTGAAAAACTTTTATAATGGAAATAACGTATAGTCATGGTTGTGGAAAACAACATCATGTACCGGTCTACAGATACCCTAGCAAGAGGGATAATTATCTTAACTTTATTCAAGAAATAAACTGTTCTGTATGAGCAACTTACCGGAAAATTAATATATTCGGGACGTCACCAAACTATTCTCTTGAACTGCTCATATTAATCACATTAGTGAACATTATAACTATTATACGCCGGAATTATATGAGGTATAACACTAGTATTATTAACTTCGTTGAAACTTTGGACAATTTTGCCTTTGGTGTAACAAATGAATTGAACTAGACAGTTGAGCATCGTCAAAAGTAGGTAGGTAACGCATCGGCCTTTAATTTTGAATTATGTCTATTGTCCGTGTGCAGTAATCGGTAAATTGAGGGGCCCGTGGCTAAATAATATCAGCCGCACAGGTCGACCGATCAGGTTAAGCTACGCTTGCCGCGGTGGGTCTGTGGAGGGGTGACCATCTTTACATACCGTGACCCCTCCATGCCTCGGAAAGCACGTTAAGCCATTGGTCCCGGCTGTCATTCGTGGATCTTTGACAGTCGTTACGGGTAGTCAGAAACCCGAAAGTCTGACAACCAGTCTTACCAAGGGGTATCGTATTACCCAGTAACTGGGTTGTGGAGGTCAGATAGGCAGTCGCTCCATGTAAAATACTGGTATTCAGCTGCATCCGGTTAGACTGGAAGCCGACCCCAACATAGTTGGGAAACGGCTGGGCAGATGATGATGTCCGTGTGCGGCGATCACTTTCTATGAGAATCCATTATTTAGCATTTTTGTCTTACCTATATGGTTAAGAAATGAAATGAAATTGTTTACAGATTATCAAAATCATTTTTACACGTCATATTATATAAAAAAAAAATTAATGTGCTAGTTGAGGTCGGCGTTTCCTGACTACTCTGAGAAGAAAGGCCGAAACAAACTCAGAGGTCATAGTCTCTTTAAAAGTCCAGACATAATCTTGGTCAGATCAAAGGTTCTTATTAATGTAGCGCAAAGCAATCTCAATTGTGTCAAGTCAGAACTTAGGTATGAGTGTACTGTCGCGGCATGGGCACGCAGGATATAATATTGAAGTTCTGACCAGACCAAGGTGAATCCCGCGCGTGATACGGAACGTGACTTCTCGCGTCGATTGGTTTAATAATTAGGAAGTCACGTGACTATTTATGCCAGTCTTAACACCTCCATACGAAATAGGTGACACCGTCCGTCACGTTCAGTCAGTAGCGGTATCTACAACGCCACATGCGAACAACACGTCATACTGACGTCACGCAAAATCCTGCATCGCGCAAGCAGAGATTACCGCGCAACTCATAGATACAACGGCCCGCCATGAATCATCGGTTAGTTGCCCGCTAGACACAACACCCGTCTGGTCAGAGGATCCTCCCTTTTCTATAGAGTATGAGTGAACTTTACACGCTGTTCCTCATACCTCTTTATGTCGGTTAATTTCGTCCCGCATCCCTCGACTTCAGTTTAGTCAGAGCTTAAGAGGCTCATCTTGAGGGACAATACATTATATTATACACTAACTTCTAACACAGCTTCTACTCGTCACTTCGCCACGTTAAACTTGTTCCCCGACCCATCCCATCGCATCGCATCACCTGCGATCACTTCGCTTTCGCTTAGCGTTCTTTCTGACTTTTTATCTTTTTGCTCGGCCCTTAAGGGTCACAGCGTGACGTTAAAAAACCTATAGCCTTCCTAAAGAATTGGGCTATCAAATCCAAAAGGATTTTTTCAAATCCGTCCGGTAGTTCCGGAGATTAGCGCGTTCAAACAGACAAACAAACAAACGAACTATTCAGCTTTATTATTAGAATGGATTGTATGAAAATAATCAAATTTTTAACATTGAATATATGGGAGCTAAATACAGAAACTAGTACGACTAAAGACTATGCTAATAATATTATCACTTAAACATATTAAGGGGCTTATGACCTAAAATTTAAGCCCCTTAAGATAACTAAAGAACTTGCTGCGAAGAATATTCAAGTTACATACAGCAGCGTTGTCTCATACTACCCACAGTTACGACGCGAGATAACTTACATACTTACTTGGTAAAGAAATTATGTAAAACACTTTATTTAAGCCAGAGGTTTTATTAAAAGTATTCTCTTAATTTCTCTTGTTGTTTAAGAGAAACTTTGTCTCTAGGTTTACATTTGTATCTTCGAAAGTATGAAATAATATATTTGGAAATTGTTTGCCATACAACGTATATCAAGAAAGGTATGCTCAAATTAAATAAGTTAATATAAATGTGCGCAGGAGCTCCACGACCTGATCCCACCATCGCCCTTTTACCACCGGACAACCAGACGTACTGCAGCGTACCATCCGCACTTGGTTGATATCCCCACGAGTCGTACTCAGCGCTTCTCCTCCACTTTTATTATGCGCACAGCCAAAGTGTGGAACTCTCTGCCGGCATCTGTGTTCCCTCCCACATTTAACCCGTCTGCCTTCAAAGCAAGAGTGAACAGGCATCTTCTGGGCACGCTCGTTCCATCATAGAGCTCATCTATCGCTTACCATCAGGCGTGATCGGGGTCAAGAGCGGGCCCATTTAGTAATAAAAAACAATAAAATAAAAAAAATCACCACAATATTACAAAATACATATTACATGGTATCAGAATCAGGCAACATTTTAATATTGTGAGAGACTGGTGTCTAAACTATGCTATAGGCCTGAATTTCAGGACACCAGAGGGGCAATTCTATCATTATAAGAACGTTCACAGTCTGATCTCAGTCTCAATCTGTCAAAAATACCTCCAATTTCCCTACATTTTGAAAAGTTTTTGACATTTGTTTGTCGCCGAGATGAGATTGCGACTAGATTTTGAACGTTTTAAAAAACGAGAAATGGCCTTCTGGTCTTTACTTCTTGCCAAATTTCATGATTCTAGAACAACGGTAACTACCCTATAGGTTTTGATTCCGGAACATAAACGCCCGTATCTTTTGATTGCGTTGACTTTGAAGTTTGATTTTTTCACTGCTTCAAGGGATTGCAGCCTTGAGTATTTGATATTAATTTCAACTGGCTAACTGCACGCGTTCCTGAGAAAAAGGTCTTGACTGACGGATAGACAGACGGACAACGAAGTCATCTTGTAAGGGTTCCGTTTTTCCTCCTGAGGTACGGAACCCTAAAAAACAAACCGAACAACTTTCTCCATGATACCAACATTGTCGCGAAAAAATAATCAGCCGTCCCATACATTTCGGTCGAGTCGGTATTGAAGTTTCGTATGGGATAGTACAGCACCCGTAGACAGAGTAAACTATAGACTGCTGCATAACTTCTTTTTCATTCGCACAAGAAAAAGAGAAATATATTAACGTCACTAGCAAATAAAAGAGACAGAGTAAGAATATTTCTGTCCCTTACTGCGTGTCGGCTAAACACATCAATGTGTACAACAAGTTTGACGTTTATGAATGAAATATTAAAAACTACACCGCGATTAAACGGAAAATAAGATCATTTTCGTGCATAATACAATAATAGTACATTTGCGCAACTGTGAAAATGGTAAGGTGCAGTGTAATAAGCTGTAAAAATGACAATATGATGAAGATTGCCGGAATTTTTTGTCCCTTTCGGTGACACGGATACCATGAGTCTATAGATTACTCTGTCTACGACAGCACCAATTATGCACAATTTTTTATATGAATAATGTATTCTATTCCTTATCGTCTTTCTCCCTTCATCACAATAATTTATTTGGGTTCATCTATTATGGAAACAGTTTCATTGAATATTCAACTGACTACATTACGGAACACAAAGGTACGAGGTTTGTGTTAAATTAACCCTACAGGTATCCCTTCTACGGTGCGTAGATTGGGGTTTTAAAGGCCCAATATGGTACCCTGTTAAAACTAAATGACATAGACCCCAAACCTTTACTCACTGGGGCATCTTACGTCTAATTGCGTAACACACTTTCAGTTACAAGCGGAATTGAAGGAAATTGCTAATCCACTGCTTCTTCTGTTCGAAAAATTTGTCGGCTCAACAACCTAAGAAATAACGGAATGAATTTGGTTACATAATCAGCCTATAATGTTCCCACTGCTGGGACACAGGCCTCCTCTCGGTGAGAGGGAGCGGGCCGTAATCCACGGTTGGTATGAATTTTGTTGAACTGTCAAAATGAAAACCATTGGCACTACTGTTGTGTGTTACGGCTGTCAAGTATAAATACGCGTTCAGTATAGTAATGGAACTAGGATGTTAATGGGCTTCCGCGCTTCTGTAGTGCTTCGCAGCTGTTCGCGGAAGTCCGTGTTTATGATTTTCATGCCATAATGAGAAAAAGTCAAGCGTCAATAATGGGCAGGTTCTGCGGAGGAAGACCTTGGATGACAAAGTGGACAGCCCCTTTATTAGACACTGTGTGCAGAGGCACATGTCAACATGACGTGTTGAACCACGTAGTTATTAGTTATCGACAGGTTAGTTAGTAAGTTTTACTAACATAGTTTTTTAAGTC
Source organism: Oligia latruncula (assembly GCA_948474745.1). Lineage (NCBI taxonomy): Eukaryota > Metazoa > Arthropoda > Insecta > Lepidoptera > Noctuidae > Oligia > Oligia latruncula. Next base: position 1,789,248 of record OX419705.1, read on the forward strand.
GTTGTTACTGATACTATAAGGATTGTGTGTACGTGTGATCCGCAATAAACAATATTAAATAAAAATACAAATAAATAAATATCTCCCTTCTCAAAATTCCAGGCAGAAGACAGAAGAAGAAGGTGATGCAAGTGATAATCCCCTTGCTTTTCGGCATGAAGTCAGCAGGCATGGCAATGTTTGCCATGGCCATAGTTACTACGCTTACGTTGAAAGCATTCTTTGCGAGCAAAGTGGCACTTTTAGTGACCGCCGGCATGGCTGTCAAGAAACTGTATGAGACTTATGGAAGTGGGTGAGTACTGGGACTTTTGGTACTTTTTGTAACTTTTCTTTTTTATTTTCTGGAGATTTTGTATGCCAAGTATAATTATTATGTATATTATTTTAGATCTTATTGCGATTAACTCAGGATCCAAATTCGTCTCAGGCCAAAAAAAACTGAAATATCGTAATGAAAACATTAGAAATATAAACCAACTAGAGTTTGTGGTACCAACTCTGTACTACATATTTCTAGAAAAAAATAAAACACTTTTAAAATAGAAAGAATTTAGAACTCAAAAGTGGAATTAGTACTATAAAGGGCCCTACGTACGGTTGACATTTTGATTCCTTGCTGTTATCAAGATACGACATTGACGTGGTAAAAATAGTTTGCACGTGGATGTCTCGAGTTTCTGAGGTTTTTTCTATTATTCAAAGTACAGGCCAGCACATCAAGCAACTACAATCTGTCAAATTTCTTTAATAGATTTTCAATTTTATCGCTAAAGTATAAGGTCCCAGGTTGATTGAGAAAATTTGACAGTTTGGGGTAGCTTTATGTGCTGCCGTCTGTACCGAGAATATGATGAAAAAACCACGTGCAAAGAAATTCTAAAAATACCAATAGTTATTTGAGAAATTGCTTGGCTTATAAAATCTTGAGAGATTTTGAAATCAATTCTTGTTTATGTAAGTTTTAGGGGTTATGGTATTGTCTCTCCTTCTGCCTTTAATCCGTCCAAAGGTTGTCTTAAAAAAACGCCCTTCGCGGTATAATAGCCTAAACGTCACCCAATATAAAATTTCTAATTTAATGGTTATCATCATCTGCCTAACCTTTTCCCAACTATGTTGGGGTCGGCTTCCAGTCTAACCGAATGCAGCTGAATACCAGTATTTTACATGGAGCGACTGCCTATCTGACCTCCACAACCCAGTTACTGGGTAAAACGATACCCCTTGGCTTAGACTGGTTGCCAGACTTTCGGGCTTCTGACTGCCCGTAACGACTGTCAAAGATCCACGAATGACAGACGGGACCAACGGCTTACCTAACGTGCTTTTCAAGGCACGGAGGCGTCTCGGTATGTAAAGATGGTCACCCATCCACAGACCAACCGCGGCAAGCGTAGTTTAATTTGATCGATCGATCTGTGCGGCTGTTACTATTTAGCCACGGGCCCCCTCATAATTTAATGGTGTATTTATTAAAGAAAATAGTTTCTATCTATCTGTAACTATGATTTTCGTCTTTGAGTAGTATATCACTGAACCGCTTACAAGTAGGAACAAGTTATTATTTCTGAAAAAGGTGCTACTAACCACTAACAAAAAACTTAACTGACTTTTTTTGGGATGCCTCCTCGTGTTGCGCAGTTTGTTCCACCGCTCGCGCAGCGCTCAGTTCGGTTGAGTAACTTTAACCGAACCGAGCGCTCGGCGCATTCTGGACAGTCACACCCAACACTTTATTTGACTGGCCAATTCTTCCTTTGCGGTGGTAGGGCGAACGCCCGCCTGGTTTGCGACTACCCTGCCACCGGAGTCAAGCAGCCTGCTGTTTCTTCGATGCGTAGGAATTCCAGTGCCTTAGGCATCTTCTGGGCACGCTCGTTCCATCGTAGACCTCATCCATCGCTTTCCATCAGGCGTGATCGAAAACAAGAGCGGGCCCATTCAATGATAAAAAAAAAACTTCATCATCATAATTCTCCTGACCTTATCTTAATTTAGTTGGGGTCGGTGCAACATTTGTTTTTTTCGTTCATTCGTTCTCTATTATTCGCCATCTTGGCAGTCACCCTTCATCTAGCGAACTAACTTATTGTCCACTAAACGTGCAAAAATTCTAAGTTCTGGTGTTCATTAAAGAATTTTTACGTTCTCGTTTTAGTGTATCATCTGCAAAGAGATTTAGCCATTAATGTCCCACTGCTGGGCAAAGGTCTCCTTACTCTCTTTCCACCGCTCTCTTTGTCCAGAGCTGCCAAGGATCAATCTTTATTAAAGAAGTCCATCTCATTCCGCCATCTTTGGAAGGGCCTGTCGTGATGTCGTATGCCATCAAGCGGGACCCACTGCACAGAGAAACCCCTGTCAAATATCAACAAAAAATAGACTTGATAAGCAATCCTGACTTTGACGAGGTATTTTTAGAAATTGACGCCATTTCCAATATCCTCCTGTATTCCAATATACGAGGTCTGATTGGAATTACTCCACACATCCATGGATTTAATGGAAACTGTCACTGTCACACCTTTTTCACGGTCTATCAAGTTATCCTCATTACGAACAGGGAAAAGGACAAACAGTTCAATAAAGGTTTCTGGTTACAAATAGATAGATGCCATTACGGTTTATTACCTAACTACGGGAAAGTCAAAGGAAAGTTAAATGTTTAAAAAAGATTTTTTTTGATGTAGATGATGATGACGTCAATGAATTTAATCCATTAAAGTACTCTCTTTCCTTGATAAAAGTAATTTAATTGTGGCTAGTTATTTTGATAGAAAAGATAAGTGGCCAACTTGGTTAGACCCAAGATCTACTGTTCACTGACGACACCCTGTGCGATTCTACAAATTACATACTTCTTGAAATCTTTTACGAAACAGCATAGTTCAGCAAACAGTTATGTAGTTTTTTTTGTTTTATTAAGAGGGATTATTCTTAGTAACTAAGTAGTTAATATTAATGTGAGCATTGCGTTTGAGCATCTTCCGCTAGATTAGCAAAATCAGGTTTGTAGTTGGAAATATTTTTTTTCCTTGTCACGATCGACTGGAGTAATAGTCGCGATCGACCGGTTGGCCACCCCAGCTCTATAGAATACAACTAACTGCCCGCGACTTCGTTCACGTAGAAATCAACTATTCGCACTCGGCAAAATGTAACTTTCTGTCAGTGAAAGAAATTTAGTAATCGGATCAGTACTTTCAGAGTACCTCACCTCTTACAGAAAAACAATTTAATCTCTTTATAATATCAGTTTAGAAAATTATAGGATTTTGGTCTTTAATTGTATATGCAGTTTTTGTTCACAGCTAAAAAGACTATCCTCTTTACATTCATTTTAATCGAGACCCATGAATATTATTTACTTTACGCATATTATCCCATAACTGAGCTTTTAAATCTCCTCTACCTTTTTTTTCTATCCATAATTTTATCTTTGATTTTCATCTTCTCAATTTTCCATAATTATTATTTGCCAGGCTTTTAATACCTGTAGTAACACTGACTTCCTAGTATTTAATTTAACTTAATTGCAAAACGTAACAAGAATTGATTTCAAGGCTCTCCAATATATTTATGTAAATGAAAATATTTTCTTTGAATATATACTCACTTGTGGATTTAATTTTATCACTATCATCTCCATGTTCCATAATTTCAATGGTAATCTTGAAAAATATTTTCATTCCAATGTATATTCTAGTTTCTATTTTAATATTTATTAGTGTTAAATGATGTTAATACGATCTACTAAGCATGACTGTAATGACTATTGACTGACGTGCACACGATGAAATATTACTTGAAGAAAGTTCCGTTGTAGCTAGCATCGTAGTTTGTGAGACTTGAGAAGAAATAGTTGCACTTGTTACAATGTATGATATTACTTCTACCGTGACGACTGAAATGTTTGTGGTGGTAGAATATTTAAGTAGATGAGAATCTGTTTATGTAAGCGCACAATTGATGAATTTTGGAACACCACTGAGGTGAGCAGTGGTAGCTCAGTGGTATCGGCCCTGACTTACAAGTTGTAGGTCGGAAGTTCAAACCCAGGCAGGCACTTTACTGTTTAAAACGCTGAAGGAAAACAGCGTGCCAAAAATTCGAAGACATGTGATATTCACCAACCCGCACTGAGCCCGCGTGGTGGATTACAGCCCACTCCCTCTCACAGAGAGGAGGCCTGTGTTCCAGCAGTGGGAACATTATAGGCTAATTATGCATGTTATGCAGGAACACCATTATCAGAACTAAATTGTGAATATTATTACTAAAGATACCGGTTTTTAGAAAAAGGGTCATGCGATTGTAATATCTGAGAGCAGAGATATTATTGTTATGAATGCAAAACAATCTATTGTTGCTTGTAAATAAAAACGGCTGAATGTTTTAATAGAAATGCTCTAACAAATTACATATTCATTACTTATTTGGATTTTTTTTACAAAATGTACTACACCATTAACATCAGCTATAATTATTATGTCATTATCAGCTCTCTCTTTGTAAATATCGGAAATTCTAGATTCCGCCCTAAAATATACTTCACTTCACCTACGTCTTCCACGTGTTTCCTATTAATTCCATTACATCTTTTTACAAAATTCAATATAATAATATAACATTTGTCAGATGTTATATAATATGATAATACAGTATACAGTATGATAATACAGAGTGGGAATCATTCATTCGTAATATCTGACAAGACGTCAATAAGCCTTTGGTACCATTTCAAGAATCGAATATTGGCTGGAGTAAAAATTGAAGCAATATATACACGGGAGTTTCTATTCATTGTTTGGTCTGAGATATTTACAGACGAGCAAGTAAGAGTTGCCCATTTTGATGGCAATGATAGAATTATAGATTGTGGTTTTTGCTAGAAGCACAATAAGGATTTACCTACCTTAAAAAATTACAATGATGATAAAATAATGACTAGAAATAGAATTGCATTTCTCGAAAACCCATTGTGTGGAGCAAACGTTCTTTTGTATACATACATACATAAACTCACGCCTTCCTCTGATGGAGGTAGGCAGAAACTACAAAACGCCACCTGCCACGATCTTTCCATACTCCTTTGCTTCTTTTCCTTCCATATATTCAGTTAAACACGCATGCCGTTTCTTAAAAAATATATTTTGGCAATGCAAGCTATCTTTTGACTAGGCGCTAAGTATTGACCTAGTGCACACTCAAACTATGGTGCAGTATTCTAGGCACATCAAACAGCTACTTGAGTTGCCAGCTCTAGCAACAAAAAGCGACTGGTCTGTTGATTGATCCTATAGAACGATTCCGGCGGAATTGCTTTTGTCTGTCAGTTGCTTCGCAAAATCGAGTTTCCATGTAATATGTAACGCTTATTCTATACACTGAATTGTAACGGAACTTACGTCAAGGATATTATATTTTGTATCAATGGTTTATTTATATTTCTCAAAAGACACTTTCCTGAAAAAACTATATAAATGTGGGTCAAATAATCTCTTCGTGAGGTAAATGTTTCGTTTAAAATAATCTGAATATTTAAAGGAATGTTTTCCACAAACACGAGTTCCTTCCGAGTGCAGTTACTGCAGTAGAAAAGTAATATAATGTAAATGAACCATTTCTATGCAAATTGAGCAATGTAGTGAAAAATGCACACACCTGACGAAATCACACTGAATATCCTGAAAATGTTAAAGGTTGGAGCAAGACTTTATATAACGATAGATATGACATTTACTTACTCATAAATACAGACACTGTTAGAACCTCTAGAATAAACAGATTGAATGACAGGCCGGTTTTCGTTTAGTAACTGTTTTTTTTTTAAATTTAGAAAGACTTTAATGACGCTTGTATTGGAATGGAATTGACATAACCGTTGCTGGAATACTAATGACTATTTTTAACAGATCATATTAACGAACTGAGTTGCAATGACTGACATACATTTAAATAATTCGATGTGATTGACTAAAAAGTAAATTGTCATCATCATTTTTATTTTATTTTTGTTTCCATCAATAATACTACGGAAGACTATGCATTTGTTTTGGCTAATAAATATAAAAACAAAGGGTAAGCACCAAGTTTAAAAAAATAACGTATAGGTAACGGTGAAAGGTTTAAGACCTAAAGATAAAAATGTTATTAAAAATACAGAGAAATTCCCGAATCACTCTTTAGCAATTTAAATGAGAAATTAAAGTTTGACCTTTTTACATTTTAGTACCTACACTTGAGATAATTTGATGTCAGAAGACTTCAAGCTTAACCTCTTGTTGCTAAGGCCATAATTTGTTTTGTTGTAGACTATGAAATTGTTGACGGCCTAAAGCACGATACAAATTTATATTTTGATGTAGTAGGAAATATTAAATTAGATAATTTCAGACTAAAAGACGGCAATAAATTTGCTTAAATATGATGCACAGGTAGATCTAAACGCGTGACAGTTAACGTAACTTAAAATATCTGACGTGTTATTAGAGAAACCTTTTAAACTCCATGAAATAATAAGACAGACTTGAGAAAGACACTTCTAAATGACTTAGACAATGCATCTGAAGATCATAAAATGATTATCGAATAAGGTGAGTGAACCATCGATAACAATATAAAATTATTTATTCCAGCGTCGGTTTACAAAACCACCCGTATCTTTACTCGCAATATCCGATCGATTTTCCGAGCGCCTCCTCGCACGCATACTCCGTTAGCGGAGTGAGCCCACAATTCGCGTCCCCGGAGATGTATAGCCCCACCGCGATGGGTGCCCATGGTCAGACCAATGAGATCATACACCAAAGCGACGCGACAGCTCAGCAGTCGCAACAGGCGCCCACATTACTCGTAAACTCAACAAGAGCGGCGGAGAGATGGGATGGTAAGTCGAAACTGCTCAAATTTCTCGAACCGATCGTCGACGGCGTCAAATCTATTATAGACCCGATAGCGAACGTTTTCTATGGAGCCATGCCCGCCACCTTCCGAGGTCTTAACTCTGATGTTCCAAAAGCGAACAGCGTTGAACCTGTCGACGATGACCTGGATGAGTTGGAGATTGTGAAAAAACCTAGACAGATACTGGTTCCACAACCTAGGAATATAGCTCAGAGGAAAATGACTCATAAAAGGAATAGGAATAGGCCCAAGAAATACGCAGATTTAAATGTTAGTTTAGATAGACTGAAACAGAATAAGGATTTGTACGAATATGTCAAAACTAAAAAGTATAAGTATAACTATCCGAACACGTACTTTTATCCTAGAGTCAAATATTTTGTTAATCCTACAATTTTTTATAAACCCAACAACAGTAGACTTATGCCGTACAAGAAAGAAGCTTCGGAAGTAATAAGCACCACAGTTCTAAGTGAATCTGACTGGAAACCCATAGTTGTTTTAAATAATACGAACACTTTCTCAGAAAATGTAACTCAAAGTCCACAGAGGAGAAGATTTCGCAGAAAACATCCTAAAAAACGTCGCGTTAGGTCAAAAAGGAGTTTAGATTTCAGTTCTCACTATCGTAATGCCAATGCAAGGTCTTATCATGAAAGTGAATCACAGAGTAAAGGTAGAGGGTTTTTTGATTTCCTACAATTTTTTTTCGCAACAGATCCAGTAGGGCAGTTAATTCAACAATCTAATGAGTATGCTAAATCAGTTCTAAAACAATCATTGAAATCTAAAGAACCAGGTTATTATACAGCAGCATATAATATGGTTATGATGACCCTAGATGTCTTTGAAGGTCTCTTAAATGTTAACGAAGCTCTAGAAAATCATATTTTTGAAGATAATCTTAAAAGTAGACGACGAAAGAGGAGAAAGTATAAAAAAAAAATGGATAAAGCTAATGTATCAAATTGTACACGTACTGTTGAAAATACAACGGAAAGTGTAATAGAAAATACGACTGAATCAACACATTCCTCAACTACTGAAGAAATAAAACCTGTAATTTGAAATTATATAGAATTTTGAGTAGTAATGTTATTTGCATTTATAGAAGCATTTATTGTAATTACAATAAAATTTTTGTTGGTGACGGTATTATTTTTATTACAGGATATGTACTATAGTAATGTCCCACTGATGTTTAGATTTTAAGAGGGTTTTTTTTGTAAATATCAATAAAAATCGTATATTTTACAAAAGCGGAATTTAACTCGATGAGTTTCCTAATATATTTCCTTATTTTGAGAAATAATATTTTTTTAAAGATTGAGAAATTGAAATATCGAGTTAATTTCTAAGTTATGCTCAGTTGCTGAAACTTTTAGGAAGTTATTAATACCGTTTTATTTACCTTTGTCTTTACAATGTATGCCTTCTAGCATGATTTCAGAAACTGAGCACCCAGATTCAACTACAAAACCAGAATTTGAATTGATATTTGCATTGTACTGTAATGTAATATAATCATGATCATTATGTTATAGGCTACCGGAGACGTCCAATGTTTTATGGACAGTCGCGCGCTACTTCAGAATCCTATTCGGCATTCCGACACCGCCATTGAATCCAGCCCAGACCATGACTATGCCCATGTACGTAATGCCACAGATGTATGGTCCCCCCATCACTATGCCGCCGTCCCAGTAAACAAAATTGGACACCCATGGATCAAGTTTAGTGGCGATAGTTTAATGCCAAGCTTAACGCCAAGCTAAATGCCAGTCTGTCACGTGGCTTGATCCGATTTTTGTGATAAACGTGGCAGTCTGGCATTTAGCTTAAAAATAACAGCAGTGTTTTAAATCCCTGGACCTAGAAATTCTCTTTTTGCTTCCATTTGGTCATTATCCTGTCCAGATTTTAAGACATTGCGATTCCCCCACCCTTAAGACTGAATACTTATTTTTTTGAAATGCGCGAGCCCGTCGACTTTATTTTAATTATTTGTATTGTAATTTATTTTAATTTAAGTTGTTAAGACTTATTTATTCAGCACTTAGTTAAATAAAATAATGTTAACAAAGTCTTTGGTTGTTTCATTTGATATTACCCCTTTTAGAACATTAAAGATTTTAATTACCGTTTAACTCAAACAATGTATAAAAAGGTGAACTTTGAGTATCAAGTAACCTAAGCAAATAGTAAAAGCAACATGGGAGAGGCATATGTCCAGCAGAATACTATGACAGATTTATTTATTTTATTGAAGCAAAAATGAAAAGCGCTCACGCAAAGAAAGTATTATATTTAACAGCAAAAGAAAGTTGTAGTAATCAGGCTCAGATTTTTTTTTAAGCAAAACTGTTAGCGAAATTATTTAGGGAGGTAATTTTACCTATATTAACTGGAAACGACGGAATAAACGATAAAAAATATCACGCAGAAGTTACATGAAAAGTTTCCTTTGTAGAAAGTGGAGTTCCAACTCCAGGGAATGATAAGTTTTGAAACCTATTATCAACCTCCTTTGAGACGTGAAAGCACTCAGAGACTACTTAGTTGAAACTAATATTAAGATAAACGGAAGGCCGTTCATCAGTTCCGAGCCAATCAAGATTGGATTGGAACTTGTTGAAGAACTTCAAAGCAATGTTTAATTGCTCATAAGCTTTTAGCTAATAACTGTAGGGCTTGCTAAAGTTACAGTGAAAGGTCATTATATTGTATTCTTGAAGAAAACTATAGAGGTATGAGGAACAGGGTGTAAAGTTCACACATCCTACATAGAAAAGGGAGGATCCTCCGACCAGACGGGTGTCGTGTCTGGTGAGTTACTGCCCGACGATTACTGTCGGGACGTTGTATATATATATGCTAGTTGCGTGGTAAACTCTGCTTGTGTGATGTAGGATTTTTCGTGACGTTAGTGTGATGCGTAGTTCTCATGTGGCAATGTAGATTACAAACTACATTATTCACTCTCTCAACTCATAATCACATTACTGTAATCTCCGGAACCTATTTGAAAACTTCATTCACCGTTTGAAAGGTACCTTATTCTAGATGGACATAGGCTATATATTATTTAAATATATACAAAAAGAAGTACTTAATCATCACCATCGTTATTTCAGTCGAAAGACATCCACTGCTGGCCATAGGTTTGTGTCGATATTTACATAGCCACATGCGAACTACGCATTATAATGACGTCACGCATCCACGTCACCCAAGCAGAGGTTACCATGCGACTTGCATAATATGCAAAGTATATGCAAAGTCTTCGGCAACAATCGTCCCACCAGACATAACAACACCCATCTGGTCGGAGGATCCTCCCTTTTCTATGGAGAATGAGTGAATTTTACACCCTGATCCGCATATCTTTAGGTCTCCCCCTTAAGCATCACCACTTCGACAGGGGCAGTGGAAAGGGCTATGCTTGGAATTTCTCTAAGTGATCGAATCAGAAATGAAGAGATCTGCAGAAGAACGAAGCTAACCGACATAGTCCGAAAAATTTCCAAACTTAGCGGCAGTGAGCAGGGCACAACACTGGTAGTACTTAAAGTACTAATGCAATAATATCTTGCATGCTATCTATCTATCATGTAAGCCAAGGTTGGGTTGTAAGGTTACTGCTCAGAACTTGTGTACAACATGTCGTTAACAGAATACCATCTTCAACGAGGTTCTGGGTTTTGAACCTTTCCTAGTTTAGATTTTTTAAGTCATCATTTTATTAAACACTCTATATTCATAATCAGCCCATAATGTTCCCACTGCTGGGACACAGGCCTCCTCTCGGTAAGAGGGAGTGGGCCGTAATCCACCACGCGGGCCCAGTGCGGATTGGCAGATGTCACATGTCTTAAAATTTTTGGTTCTAGGACATGCCGGTTTCCTCACGATGTTTTCCTTCACCGTTTTGAGAACAGTGGTGATGAAATAATTTACACAAAGTAAAGCGCCTGTCTGGGTTCGAACTTACGACCTACAACTCGTAAGTCGCGGCCGTTACCACTTGGCCCACTGCTCTCAAATGGATATATTATTATTTAACTGTAACTCAATCAGACCTGCATTTTACATGAACATAATTGACTTGAGAGTTGAGAGATGAAAATGATTAAACATTCCGTGTTTCCCGAAGTATTAATTGCTCCTGTCTAACTACATCCTGTTGCTTAAATATTTATTATCCAGTTGCAAACTTATTAAAACTTTCTAATTGGTTGACTCGGTTTCAGGTAAATGAAAATATCCGGTTGAAAACTACTTTGTTCAATTTATCGTTTTTTATCCAACGTATGGTTTAACGTATGGTTGGTTTACGTCCTGTGTTAGCTTATCTGAAAACCATCACCCTAATTTCTTAACACACTTATCAGTCTCAATCTGAATCATTTTGAAGGGTATTGCAAATCCATTGCTTCATATGTTCGAAAAATGTCTCTGCTCAAAAATGTAAATACCGCAATGGAAGTTGTTGAACTGTCAAAATGAAAGCCATTGCTACTGATAGTGTGTTACGCAATTGCCCCGCAGGAAACCTACGGCTTCTCAAAAGAATTTAAATACCTAAATGGTCACGGTCAGAATGATGGTTACGATCAAGGTCATATAGAGCGGTGGCAAGCTCCAGCGAAAGAGCTAAAATGATGGTTACAATCAAGGTCATACAGAGCGGTGGCAAGCTCCAGCGAAAGAGCCAAAATTATGTCTCGAGCAAAAGCCATCTGACGCTTGTGTCGAACACTGAACGAAGACCGATTGTTGGATCTGTCAGTTGATTTTGACAGTTCGACTAGCTTCACTCAGTTGATGTTTCCCTAAAGTATATTAATCACGTAGACATTGACAATTGCGATTGATCGTTTCGAGGACCCTTTAGGTGTCCTCCAATCATCTGTTCAAACTGGGTAATAACACATTCGGAGGTCGCATCGTGTACGGACCGCCATTGAAATAGTCCTGTAACATTCTGGGTAATCATTGACGATTGAAGTAGTATTTTCCTGCAGCTGTGCAGCTGGGCAGATTGTTGCGCCACTTCTTCTTCCCACCCAACTAAATACTAGGAAATAGTGAACGGCGGACGTTTTGGGGGTCTTTGTTATGTAATTTTTACGTTCAGTAAATGCTGATACTCGCCATACGGCTGTACTCCAGAAATCCAGATCCAGACCTTGGGGCCTGAAAAGGCCACTTTGGCAGAATCATAAGAGGATAACATTATGAATCATAATATGGCGAAGCCAGTCCGTGTTTTTCTTTTTTCGCTGCACTACGTAGGTATACCTAATCAAAAAGATTGGGATTGGATTTGGATTGGATTGATCGGTATTTTAGCAAAGAAAAAAAAATAACTGAAAAACCCTTCCAATGGGATTTACTTAACAGGTAACTGTCCATTATGATTCATAATGTTATCCTTTTATGATTCTGCCAGTGTGGCCTTTTTAGGCTCCCTTGTCTCTCACTTGCTTGATGGACTTAGTATTATAAAGGTATGGTTACCTACACATAAGGTATTTATTAACCAGTCTATGAAAAGGCTGTTGATGGATTGGCTGTTTAGGATTTGGAAGAAAACAACATCTGAAATTCGTGGTAATTATTTTATTGTCGTGATAATTTTTAATCTTTAGACTTCTTTTCACTAGAAGCAGGAAAACTTAAAGAAATTAAAATAAAGGAAGAAAACTGATCAACTTATTTTGTAGGTTTATTAAATGCTATAATTATCCTTGTTTTGGCTGAATCCTCAGAGCCATGTTTGCATTTCTTCTGAGGGATCAGTCAGCATGGAAATGTCGACGCCATCTATTTATAAAGTATTGATCAACATAATAATTGTCGACGTGTAAAAGTCGAGACGTCTTAAAAGATCTACTTACAGAAATGAACATTTCATTTCAAGCTGAATCCACACAGCCATGTCATTATTAAGGAAAATAAATTATTTGATAACTTTGAATTAACTTTCATCATCAAGCATTGATGATATAATAATCAGATGGACAATTCTCGAATTTTAAGATCGTTCACAGGCTGATCTCAGTCTCAATCTGTCAAAAATAAAACTTGTCAAAAATATAAGGAAATTGGAGGAATTTTCTTACATTTTTGTAAATTTTTTGACATTGGTTGTCACTGAGATGAGATTGCGACTAGATTTTGAACGATTTTAATTACGAGAATTAGCCTTCAGTTTAAAAATTCCATAATAATAATCTATTTTAAGCTCCACGCAGACTATCTGGTAGTCTCAAGTTTTTGACGATATTTCTCTTCCAGTTGCTCCAGTCGTAGTAAAGACTCGGGTCCGTGAATATTTCGTAAGTCACGTTTTTCTTCTGTAAAAGTCGCAATATTATAAAAACAAGTCCCCGAGTAGGCTGATGATGAGGGCCCCTAAAACTCAAACTCAAAGCATTTATTACAATTAAACCATTTACAAGCACTTTTGAATTGTCAAAGAGTCGGTTAGTTAGTCAGAAAGTTGAAGTTAAGAGTAGTTGCCCATTCCAAAATGTAGATATTTTTCGGAGAAGAACGGGCAAGAAACTCCAAGGACACTCTTTTAAATCTTTTATTACAAATTCCCGATATACAGACAGGCGCCGCGTAGTTTGGAGATCACCGTGCACCGCCCCACCATATAACAAAATGAAGATCACCAACAGTTAAACAACATTATAGTATTATGTTAGAGTACCAATAGCGTGTGTGTGTGTGTGTTATTGTGTAACGACAATAAATTGTACCATTGTTAATACATATTATTATTTATTATTAACACCAATTTTCAATCCATAGTCCAGATAAGGAGTATTTTAGAACTGCTGATGAAGGTAAGACTAAGTATTATACTTGGAGGGAAGACCAAAGCTAATCCGGGTAATAATGTAATTTTCTTCAGAAGCACACATTATTTCGAGAGTGAAATTAAGTAGTAATCTTAATTATTAAAGAACCAGCGATTGGGTCCCACTAAACGCAAGACGCCATCGCAGCAGGCCGAGAGGAAAATGGCGGGACGGGCTTGACTCCCACCGTGGCTGGTACTTGCAAAAGACAGAAGTGTGTGGAAAAGGCAGAGCTAATCAAGATAATTTTGACTTCAAAAAAGGAGGAGGTTTCTCAATTCGACCGTATATATTTTTTTTTATGTTTGCTCGCGGATAACTTCGTCGTTTATTTTAAATTAAGTAGTAAATTAAGTATCTAAGTTGAAGTAAATGTAAGCCAATAAAAAAAGGGTCACGATCCGATAAATAGTTGCGGAGAAATGCGTGGACAAACATACATACATCTATAAAATTTTGTATATTAGTTTGGAAGCCCTAATAGAATTTCATATGTGAATATAATGCAGTTCCAATAATATTATATACCTACATACGTGTCGAATTGATAACCTCCTTTTTTTTTAAGTCGGTAATAATCCATGAATCCTATTTTTCGTCTGTCAATCAAATAGGCCTCACGTAGCAATAACCTAGTACATGTACCATATCAAAATCGTCGTCTAACAGAGCCTTCTTTAGCTCACTGCTCACATATTTCATCAAGAATCCAATAAATCGTTTTGACACATTGAACCGTTGCGAAACGAAATTCAATTTATTTTCAATCAAACCTCCTTGCTTATTGTCTTTGTTATCATGTATTGAAAATTATAGAAAATACAATGCCAATTTTATTTTAGACTACCTACTGTTTTTGCACGTAATTTTACAATATAATGATTTTTGTTGAAAAAACTTGTCTATATCCTATCCATACTAATATTATAATAATATTATAAATTCGAAAGTAACTGTCTGTCTGTCTGTATGTTACCTTTTCACGCCTAAACCACTGAACGGATTTCGATAAAATTTGGCAGAGAGATAGATTGCATCCCGAGGAAGGACATAGTATAGTTTTAATCGACATACCTCACGGGTGAAACCGCGGGGCGCTGCTAGTATAAAATAAAGTCAAGTTAGTTACACCATTTACAACTCAAGAACGGCTGGACCGATTTTTATGATCTTTAATTTGTTGGATTTGTCTCCGTCCCGAATAGCAGAATAACTGTGTGGTTCTTTCCTCAAAAGACCACCTCAGACATCGATCTACATGGTCTTCATATAACCTGACCAAGATTATGTCTGGACTTTAAAAGAGACTGTGACCTCTCAGTTTGTTTCGGCCTTTCTTCTCAGAGTAGTCAGATAGGAAACGCCGACTTCATCTAGTTTAAAAAAAAAACATGATTGATGTGTAAAAGTGTTTGTACAAACCTACTTACAAAAATAAAATCATTTCATTTCATTTCATAACTATTAAAACACGCGAAAAATTCACGAAAAAAAAATGATGAAGATAATTCATTTTCTCATACATTTTGTGTTTTGATTCTGGGGCGGTACGAAGTTCGCCGTATCAGCTAGTATTTTAATAAACTATGAAACTACAAACTATGAGAATTGCTGCACAGAGAGCGATGGAGTGTCCCATGCTTAGCATAAGGCTTATTATATAGACCGAATTCCAAACGTCGAGATCCGAAGACGAACGAAGTTTCTCGACATCGGAAAACGAGTTATAGACCTCAAATGGAATTGAAAACCTCCAATATCTACTCAAGTCAAATCTATGGGACAGCTGATTATATTTTAGCGATTACAATATTGGTTTCATGGTGAAAGTTGTTCAGTTTGTTTTATTCTGCACCCCTTGTACAGACACCAGCACATCAAGCTGGCCGAAACTGTCAAATTTTCCCAATCAACTTTGAGCCTTATTCTTTAGCGATAAAGTTGAAAATCTATTAAAGAAATTTGACAGATTGTAGTAGCTTATGTGCTGGCGTCTGTACCTTTAAATATTATCAAACATTTCTGAACTGTACCTACCCTGTATATCTAGTAGGCAAAATTTTACATTCTTATGTGCCTGTTGATAGCTACACAGCAATGCTGCTCGGCAGTACCTAACCTAGACAAAAAAAAAAGCTAAATTGATAGCAAGTTAAATATTTCAGGTGTGAACTTAATTTAAATTCATTTGTTTAAAACAAAATTGTGGTTATATGGAACGAAAGTACAATCAGCCAGCTAAGCATTTTGTATAAATGAATAATGAATAAATGATTTTATTTCTGTAAGTAGGTTTGTACAAACACTTTTACACGTCAATCATATGTAAGTAACACACACGTTTTTCTTACCGTGAAAAACTATGGTTTAAGCGCCGTGTGTAGGCTCGGTTGTCAGTGTTATAGGGATTTCAACGGCGCGGATTATACGCCGTGTGTAGGCGTGGTTCGTCAGTGTTGCATAAATCACTATGGAAGCTTGTTGACAAACATGCTTTTTCTACGGTTTATACCTACGCCGAACCGTAAAGAAACGGTGCCATGTACGAAGGGCCTAAGGCTCTTTGTTAGCAAGCTACCCGAAACTGTCAAATTTTCCCAATCAACTTTGAACCTTATGGTTTAGTGATAAAGTTGAAAATCTATTGAAGATATTTGACAGATTGTCCTAGCTTGATGTGCTGGCGTCGAAACTCATTAATGAGGCAACAAAAAAAAATAAAGAATGATGTGTAAGAACAACGTTATGGTTTATAAGATGTTGTAACCAAAATTAGACAGGTTGGTTGGTGATGTTGAGAGGAAGAATGGAAAGCGACAAACAAAAGGTTTATAAGGCAGACGTGATGAACACGCCGCCAGGAGCTGACGCCCTAGATGACATAATACCTATAGTACTGTTGCGCGCCACGGCGCCACAATTAAAGCCTGGTACATGGTGACATTAGTTACGACTAGCGCCATCTAGTATCGAGTAGCAGAACTAGTCGAGTCACGATCGTTCTAGAAATGTCGATGCTGGAACTTTGTAGAACTTTCTCAAACTATCGACATCTGGTCAGTCGGGGCCGTTATGTACTCGAACATTCTAGATGTTTCTACAATGGAAGGTTCTAGAACTATCTGCGGCACTATGCGGCACGACCAACACAGTTTGGATAAAGTGATACGAGCGATACATCGAAACGATCTTCAAGTGCGAATTAAGAGTGATCAGTTGTGCAATTGTGTTTTGTAATTAGTGTGTTTGAGTTTTAATTAGTGTTCTTGATTAAAGTGTTATTTTTTGGTTATTAAATCGGCAGTTTTTATTGTCACGAACCCGAAGCTCGTAACAGTACTTTTTGGGCCACCGCTGCTCTCAGCTGCTCTGGCGATATCTGTCACGGCATCCTCAATTTCAGTGCCTTTGGTAACAGATTCCTGACTTATATCTGTAGGTTCAGCAAAACAAATCAATCGTGGACGTCGAAATATTGTAATATCATCGAAGGTACAACAAAATTATACAAAACGTGTTGCAGGAACTCTGGACGGAAATTATGGAGATTTGTTTTGGAGTGACCTTTTTATAATTCGGTCAAATCCGACACCACTATATAGTAAATTGCTGTTTTGTTCTGTACCAAAAAAATTCGAAGACATGCGACATCTACAAACCCGCACAGGGCCCGCGTGGTGGATTACGGCCCACTCCCTCTCACCGAGAGGAGGCCTGTGTCCCAGCACTGGGAACAAATAGGCCGATTCTGATATAATACTTATGAAAATTCGTTCAAGTCGGAGTCACCCCTGTGTGTATATTGCTACTTTATTCTTTAGCAAGAAATTGCCATAATCTGTAATTTCATCTGACCCATCACTCATCCACTAATGTTACTGTCTTAGAGCCTGTTCTAAATAGATGAACAGAGCCTATCGTGTTACTGTTATTTGATTTTTTATACAAAAATAATTGTACCTTCGAAATTATCACAGGACAAAAAGTATTTCTTATTACAGTACAGACGAACTTGTTAAGGTCAAATGGTCATTAAGCTTAGTTTATTTAAGCTACTTTCAACATATGGATTTTTGAGGCGGAGCAGTAACTGTATAGATGTGTGAGGAACAGGGTGTAAAGTTCACTCATACTCCATAGAAAAGGTAGGATCCTCCGACCAGACGAGTGTAGTGTCTGGCGGGCAACTGCCCGATGACTCATGTCGGGCCGTTGTATCTATGCTAGTTGCGCGGTAAACTCTGCTTGCGAGATGCAGGATTTTGCGTGACGTCAGTATGACGCGTTGTTTGCATGTGGCGTTGTAAATACCGCTACAACTGCACCAATTTTCGAAAATCTGTAAATGCAGTTAGCAATTACTCGAAACGTTAAGAATCGATTCCTGCAGCTACATTGGTCGTCTATTTTCTATTTTGTTAAGTAATTAGTACTTATTGACTGTCCTCCCATACCTACTCACACTGTAATTTGAAAACATTAACATTATTTTTAAAAGAGTTTCTTGCCGGCTCTTAAAATTCTCCATAGAAATGCCCAATTATTAGAACCGTGTACCCAGCTTCTGATGTTTCATATTTATGTGCATAAGTAGGTTTATGTGAAATAAAATATTTTGATTTTGTTTTTACCTGCTGTGCACTCAAAAATCCTCGGGATGTTTTTCCAAAAAAAAAAAACTAAAATTTTCATCGTCTTCTCTTTTAAAAATCATTCTACAACCTCTATAGGTTCCTAAATATACATTCTCTTTGATTGAGTGTGCTCGTGATCCCCTATCTTCCATAAATGACCTGACACAGGACAATGGGCGACCCTTATTCTAAAACAATAGAGTTCGAACCTAAAGGATTCGTGTTAAGTATGTGTCTGACTTCAATGTTGTCAACATTTTGATCTAGTTTATACGTGGGTTGGCTTGTTCAATGAGATCTTCAGCTTCTACCGCTATAAAATAGACGATTATTGTGATAGATGACATTTTAGAATTTAAATTTTTATTAAAAAGAAGAAAAGAAATAAAATACATTTATTTAGCACAGAATAAAAGACACACAATACGCCAGATAGTCAGATAATAGTCGTACATCAGATAAAAACAAAAGTAAAGATAATAAAAAGTCACGGCTGCGCCAAAAAGGCCCAGTTCAGCAAAAATGCCAGACAACTAGTGCCTGACGCTGGTTTTCAACTGGACCTGAATTACTAGCTGACCCCACAAACTTCTTCCCGCCTCAGAATTCCTTCATTATTTTTTTTCGTGAATATTTCCCATGTTTTAATAGTTATTCTGCTATACGGAGCGGAAACGAATACAACAAATCAAAAATCATAACAATCGGTCCAGCCGTTCTTGAGTTATAAATGGTGTAACTGACCCGACTTTGTTTTATTTATATAGAACTAGCAGCGCCCGGCGGTTTCACCCGCATAAGTGTAGATTTTGTAGGAATATCGGGATAAAAACTATCCTATGTCCTTCCTCGGGATGCAATCTATCACTCTGCCAAATTTTATCGAAATCCGTTCAGTGGTTTAGGAGTAAAAAAGTAACATACAGACAGACAGACAGAGTTACTTTCGAATTTATAATATTAGTATGGATTGTCCTCTCGACTGGAGATTATCCAGGTACGCAGGACATATTATAAAGCACAAGAGTGTGCACAAACACAGGTGCTCTCTGTTCCTTTCACCGTCGGCGAGTCGGTACCAAAAGTAGAAGAAATGAAGATGACCATTATTTTACTAACTTAGGATTTTATAGTCTAAATGCAATAACTACTACACTAACATTTGTACTTGAAAATTGTACGTGGTCCAAGATACGAAATGATTGTCCGTGTTCTGAATAAGAATTTATTTTCTCTTTGCTAGTTCTCGCTGGAAACTAGCAGTTTATTTATGACCAGTGAAGGACACATTGGACTTAATACACTTTTGTCCTTACTCCTTACAAACTCAATTGACGCTGAAGTGTCCTACAGCTTGCTAAAGCCTCGTATCCACTAGGCAACATTTGGCGCGCGACATGTTGCACAACATGTTGCTCAACATGTTGAAAGGCGTCATTAGTCGACAACGTATCGCCGAAGGAACTATTGTTGATTTCAGCGGCGGTGGTTATAATTGTATCGAAAAATGCATCAAATAGAAAAAACCGCGATGGTGGGTTAGAAATTACTTACAAAATAAAGAAAATGTATTCAGTGATCTCCGCGTGGTTGATGGATCTTTTACGAATTATACCCGAATGAGCACTCGTTCGTTACACCACACGGACACGGACGCGCAGAAAATCTGGGCCTCACGTCTCCACTCGACAACATTTGATGCTCAACTGCATGTTGCACAACGTTGTGCAACGCTGCCGAACTTGTTGAGCGACACTTGTTGCGCGTCATTTGTTGCCTAGTGGATACGAGGCTTTAACATATCAGCTGGCATTGAGGACAGCTAGCCTTCCAGTAGTGTTACACGTGTTACTCGTGTTACTTGTAAAATCATAAGATGTTTTATAAATCTAAATTAGAATTAAAACTAGACCGGTGTCTGTTGCTAGCTTATAATATTGCCAAGTTGTTTTAGTATTACCCAGATGGTGGTTGTGTAAGAACAACTTATGAGAAAATTACCGTACCTAGTCACTAACCTAATTTGTAAGCGTGGTGATCTTATTCGAATTAATTTTATTCTTGTGTTTTCTTTCATTTTTCTCTGATAAAAGTTATAATATGAAACTCTAAGGCGGTATCACATCTCCGCCGCAAAACTGTCGCAGCGAAACCGCTGTAGTTCCGCCATGACTTGTCCGTTGTACGACAAGCGAAACAGAAGCGAATCTGCCTGTTCTAAAGCAAAGATTTGATTATGATTCTATCTCTTTCCCGCGTTATATCGCGGATTACACCTCCGCTTTGTTGCGGTGCTGTGTTTGTTTCGCACCTATCTGTGGCAATCAACAAGCTTACAAAGCGAAACTTTTTTTTTTTGTAAAATGGATGTTGATTTTTAGGAAAAACTATTATAAGAGGCCCGAAGTAGACTATATACTGTATTTACTAAGTCGAAAGCGACGACATTTTGCTTCGATTGCTACAATCCAACTGACTCTCATGATGTTCCGCTACACGAATCGCGACTTAATGTACACATTTTTCTTAGTGAAATTCGTTAAGCAGTTACCCATCATTATTTTCGTAGTAGAGGTATGCTAAGACCCTTAAGCTTTGGCCAAACCTGCACGTCAAGTAAACGGGACGCGGGACTAAATACTAAACTAAATGTGAACACCTGCGCGACCACAGCGGTCGCGTAGGTGTGCAAGGTGCCAAAAACACGAGCAACGTCCGCTGCGCGACTGACGCTCCCGCTTTGTGGTCGCTTTGGTCGCGCAGGTTTCGCCGAAGCTTTATGCAAATGCTTCTGGACCCAGCGGTTAAGGCTGCCTTTCCACTAGAGGTGAGCGAGGCTGCGTAGCGAAACCAATACCAACGCTAACTTAGTTCAAGCTATAAAATGAAGCGATGTTATAACCTGGCTTCACACACATCCCTCGCTGAGCATCCTTGCTTATCTCAGTGGAAAGGCAGCCTAAGACTGTGCGTTAACTATTAGTGAATTTATGAATGAGTTTAAGATTTTTATTATGTAGATTTATATCAGTTTAAAGTTGAATAAAAACTATAATCAAGTCTTGATTTAATTATGCACTTCATTGAATATTCTATAAGATCACTATGCAATAGATGGGTATAAATATCTTGTAAAAGAATTCTTCTGCGAATTTACAAGTTTCATGTAACTCGACTAAATTCAAATTGTTTAAAAGTATTATTTAAAATCTTGGAGTAATTGAATTGTAGAAGCCGTAGGAATTTTGTCTAGACATTGTAAATTTCATTGTTAAGGATCTTTAACCTTCTATAAAAATACCCTTTTAAATTGAGCCTAAAACACTCAGGCCACAAAGTTGTTTGTATGGATATTTCTAAAAAATAGTTTAATTATAGGAATTGATTGGATACAAGTTTATGAAAAAAAAAATACAGTTACACTAAAATCTGTGTCGATTATCAAAAAAATCCAATAGATCTAGGAATCCTGATTGCTTCGAACATTGTTAAATTAATTAGTACTTCAAGCTAAATCAAGTTTCTATAGAAAGGGACTGAGAGAGAGAAAGTCGTATAGAGACGGCATAACGGTTTTTCGTTACGAGACAATTTCTACCAATTTACTCCTACCGCAAGCTGCGTTAAAGAAATTCATTGAAAAACAAAAAAAATTGTAACATGACTATTTGAAGTAAAGAATAGTAGCACTTTAGTTGTTACAGGAATCATAATTCATCTGGAAAATGACGAGCATAACTGAATCTGTAAAGGGCTCATACCATTTTTTACCGACTTCAAAAAAAAGGAGGTTATCAATTCGATACGTTTGTATGTAATATTATTGGAATTGCATTATATTCACATATGACAATCTACTAAGGCTTCCAAACAAATATACAAAATTTCATAGACGTATGTATGTATGTATGTATGTTTGTCCACGCATTTCTCAGCAACTATTAATTGGATCGTGACCATTTTTTTTGTATTAGCTTACATTTACTTCAACTTAGGGAACAGTGCAAGTTTCATCAAAATCGGTTCAGTAATTTTCAAGATATGGACTAATACGTGTAAGTGTGACGGCCTGGCGTATTGATACGAGCTACGGGTGTAGTGTCAAAGGGAAAACATCTCAAAACCTTGGTCAAATTCTAGTGCAAAAACTAAAAATTGCGAAATAAAAAGTAATTTAAAAAAATTAAACCGACTTCAAAAAGAAATCAACTCAAAATTATGAAATAACTTTAATTTCGGAAGTCGGTGGCAAAAAACTAAAATACAGATCCCAAGACACCGACTTCCGAAATTAAAGTTATTTCATAATTTTGAGTTGATTTCTTTTTGAAGTCGGTTTAATTTTTTTATTAAATTACTTTTTTTACTCATAAGCTTCACTCAGCGGGCATACAGCGACCTACGCGTTTAATATATTAATACACTGAGACTACTGCTGCGGCTGCCGTGGCGTTGTAGTGCATCAGGGATATAAGCGGATAATAATATTAATGGTTTTGCCGCCATTATTAGGAATAGATGAGCATCCCTGATGGCGCGTGATCGCGACAGCACCAACAGTATTCTCAGTGTGATCGCAGATCGGTGGGGTTGCACGATGTTGCGGAGCTGGATGCAAGTCCACGCTGAATTTTAATTGTATATATCTGTGTTTGTAACTTACTAACACTAGAAGTTAAGTCAAATTATGAACTCCTGTCTGAAATAAAGGTTTTCTATTCTATTCTAAGCCAATTTTTTTTAGAGCAGTTATGGCTCATTTGCATTGGCCGTGACTTGTAGTTCGTGAAACCTAAGTAGGCGGTTTACTTTGTGTATTTATTAATTCATCACCACTGCTCTCAAAACGGTGAAACAAAAACATCCTGAGGAAACCGGTTTGTCCTAGAACCAAAAATTCGAAGATATTTGACATGCGCCAACCTGCACTGGGCCCGCGTGGTGGATTATGGCCCACTCCCTCTCACAGGGACGAGGTCTGTGTTCCAGCAGTGGGAATATTATAGGCTGATTATATGAAGGCTACTTTTTCTTAAGGGACATCTGACTATTACCGTATTTTAGTCATTAAACAAAGAGTTCCTTTGTGATGCAATTTTTTGCAAAACTGTAGTATTACAATCAATAAGTAACTGAACGTGCGTCGTATACTATTACTATTTTTATGTTTTTATATATTTCGGGACCATGGGGTTCCCGGTCCTTTGGAAGGCGTACGAGGGGCGGAAGCCAACTTGCAGTGGCCCCTAAGGTTTTGGTCCACCTAGCTTCCGACGTTTCATAAGTGCCCATAGGTTTATGTGAAATAAAATACTTATTTTGATTTTGATTCGGCACCAGCCGACGATTATCCCTGTATGCACCATACAAGTGTATCCAAAGATAACCCACAGTTGGTGTTGGACTATTGCAGGATATGGAAGGATATGAAAGGATATGAAATAAAAAGTTGGACTATGGGTTTGGGTGGCTAACCTGACTGGTTAACAAGAACTATGGAAGAACTATGGCCCCTGCCTGATCAACGTATTATATAATTACTAGCTGACCCGGCAAACGTTGTTTTGCTCCTACACTACTCCTACCCTACTCCCACACTACTCCTACCCTACTCCTACACTACTCCTACCCTACTTCTACCCTACTCCTACCCTACTCCTACCCTACTCCTACACTACTCCTACCCTACTCCTACACTACTCCTACCCTACTCCTACACTACTCCTACACTACTCCTACCCTACTTCTACCCTACTCCTACCCTACTCCTACCCTACTCCTACCCTACTCCTACCCTACTCCTACCCTACTCCTACTAAAAAAAAAAAAAAGTATCCTATGTCCGTCTCCTGGTTCTAAGCTACCTCCCCACCAATTTCCAGCCAAATCGGTTCAGCCGTTCTTGAGTTATAAGTGGTGTAACTAACACGACTTTCTTTTATATATATAGATATACACGGATAAAATGGCAGGAGGTGACTTGCACGCTCAATAATGGGGCCCCGGAAACCGTCGCTAGCACATAGTGACGTAGCGACAGGGAGGCAACATGTCCTGAGGTGTTTGAGGAGTGGAGAGGTATTCCATGGCTTTCATAACAATCCCAGAGCCTGGAAGATGGTCAAGATCCCTACGAGCGCTTACTGGAATAACTACTACTTACTTCCTCCGAGCATTATTTTCCTTGTTAATTTCAACAACACCAATCTGTCAGTAGGGTTAGGTACACATAAAAACAAAAATGTTAGTATTCATTTCGTTTATTCCATAATAAATAATCAGTACAATTAATGCAATTTTAATAAATTAATATTTTAATTAAGGCAAATGCTTAGTTATTTAAATGCGAAATTAGCATCATTGTACAAGTTAGTAAGTACATCTAAAGTTAACATGTTATAAATAAATAAATAGTTTTATTTACATTATTATACGTATACACTTAATTAATTGAAAAAATAATATAATAAAAGTTGACAAAAAAACGAGCTGTATTTTATCTGTTACAAATAAGCAGATTTGCGTGTTGACTTATATTGCGCTTCCTTTTTTTTTACTTTTTTAACAAGTCGTGACTACTTCATTTTTATTTTCTTTGGTACTTTTTGTCAACTTTTACATAAACAAAACCTATTACACTTTTCCGATGCTTTTCTTCGCGTTTTGGTGGGTTAGTGTACCATTCCCAGAGTTTTGGTCACATTTTGGTACCTTTTATTTTGACTCACGTACCAAATATTTTACAATTACAACAACAACTAAAAATATTGCCGTTTATTAAAGATGTTAAAAGAGTCTTCATATAAAAGAACGTTTTTTTTTGTATGTTTGGTGTATTTATCCGACTGCTGCGGAACCAAAGTGAGCAATGTTTATCATGTACATTTTACATTGTAGAGTCACACACACAAGTCTTATGATGTTTTTTTTTTGTTGTACCCCGTTTTTGTCCCGTATTTTTAAAGTCCTCTTTTTCAATCTTTCATCTTTCCTAGCAATTAGATTGTGTAATAAGCCTCATTTTATGGTTATTTGTTGAGGTAAGTATCGCCGTTAACTCCATTCAGTGTCATTGATCCAATTGATTTAATCCTTTTTGACAATAGCCTGAAAAGTATTCGTACTTTAAATTCTTTTAACTTAAGTATATTTATGTTCTTTCATTAAAAGATTGGTTTACTCAGTTCCAAACGATTGTCTTGAATCGATTGACTGAAAAGAAAGGGAACATTGATATTATTAGTTATGAAATTATTTACAAAAGCATAAATTTTTGGGACTTGTTAGAAATATTTATTAATATTATTAGAAGGATAATTAATAAAAAGGCATATATACAGGCAGTTAAAAAATTCATGTACTGTAGCTTGAACAAAGAATTAAAGAAAAAAAAACATTAATTAAAACAATTCATCGGAACACAGAATCTTATATAAATGTTTTTATCACACAAAATGAGAAGAAACCTACACGAATTCAGTAACAGCCTATAAAACTATAAATAATAATAAAGTCTCATCTACGGGCGATAGTGAGGTCCATTTACAGCAAAGTGATAAATAAAATAAATGTAAGAAAACAGTAAGAAAAAAAAAAATCTCTAATAAAATATGAGTAACTTTAGAACTCAAATATGGGCTGATTTTTCAATAGTCAGATACATTTTGACTGAGGACTAAATATTGACGTTTGACAGCTTTTGTATAGAAAATATGTCAAACTGTCAGATTTATTCTTCAGATAAAAGTTATCTGACTATTGAAAAATCAGCCCTAAATCTAATAAACTTATTCTAAATGGCCAAATATAAAGCAAATAAATTCCTTTTTCATTTGAAAGTGCCAGGTGTTTGTAACATGCAAATTGTGCCTTAAATAAACTTAAACTATTAGTCAAAATAATACATGCGAATTTTAATGTACAGTTATTTACAAAAAGGTTAACTGTTGTTTAAAATAAGTTGAGGGTAAATGATAAAAAAAACCGAAACGGATTTATAAAAATATGCAATGATCATTCAGTATTGTTTATTAAAAGCTAATTTACTTAATAAAATCAAAAAATGTAAACCGAAAGTCATTTATTCAAATTAGACTGAAAATCAGCACTTTTTGAACGTCAAATTTACAGAAGACCGTCTATAAACGTCCATTTGTCCACTTTCATTTTTCATTATCATGAAATAAGCAGGTCCTTTTTACTCAATACTTATTTATAAGTATGTCATAATCTGTATACATTTTACTATGTGTAAGTACATAAATAATAAAATAAATAATTAAACGCATCTACACGATTTTGATTAAATATCCCTGAAACTGATCCATTATGTTTCATAATCACGTGGAACAAGACGGATGGTTTCTCTGAACGATCGTAATGAAATGCCAAGAAAATTGCAAATGAGTACCAGTGTTGTACTGAAAAGCTTCAGAAAACTTTTATTGCTTTTTACTGCAGGATTATTTTGGTGGCTGACTTTCGTGAAAATATTATAATTGCGTAACGTATCAATTAGCATCTGAAGTATTTTGAAGGATATTGTTACTCCATTGCGTCATAATTATGTTCGAAAAATGTGTCTGCTCATCATCTGCCTTTTCCCAACTATGTAGGGGTCGGCTACCAATCTAACCAGATGCAGCTGAATACCAGTATTTTACACGGAGTGACTACCTATTTGAACTCCACAACCTAGTTACTAGGTATCACGATACCACTTGGTAAGACTGATATAAAGTTACTTTAATTTTAAAAGATCGTTCCATTCCTTACATTTGCTAGGAATACGGAATTTTACAACATGAGCCAAAACCAAATGGACAAAAAGTTAAGTAAAGCCGTTTAAAGGGATACGCAAAATAGCCCAAGAAATTAATTTTTTTTTATGTTTTTTTGCAATTTGCAGGTCAGTTTCAGGTTGTATGTTATTACATACTAACTAACTGACCTTTGCCTTTATAATATTTGTGTGATATTATAATTTAATATCACATAAATATTATTAAGGCGAAAGTTTGTGAGGGGGTGTGTGTGGGGGTGTGGGGGTGTGTTTATATGTTTGTTACTTCTTCACGCTCAAACGGCTGGACCGATTTAGATAAAATTTTGTATGGAGGTAGCTGACTGGATTAACATAATTATGGGCTACTTTTTGTCCCGATATTTCCACGGGATCGACACTTATGCGGGTGAAACCGCGGGGCGCAGCTAGTTTAATATAATCCCGTTGATTGATATTTCATGGAAATGGTAATTTAATAGGTTTGAAGTTAGAGGGTGGTATCGATGATTTTAATTATTACAATACTGTAAAGTCATAATTGTTACGCTCACGAATGATATTTTAATCAACACTGACCTGCAAATTGCAAAAACGTAAGAAAATTTGAATGTCGCGTACTACCTAGCACATTACAAGAAAAAGAAATAACTGTAGGCGTCTTGTCATTAGCTGTAAAGTCAAGGACATTTAGTTGAACCCATTTCCATTAAATGTTCGTGACTTTACAGTCTTACAGAATTACCGTCATTGAAAATAAAATGTTCAGGTCAAAAAAACCCTCAATGCTGTACTAATACGGGGAATTAACCTTCGTAACAAAGTATTTAATTATTTATAAATTGTAATGGCTAAATCTTTTCTAGAGGAATGTTAAAATTTTATTTAAACCAGAAATAGACATCGCAAACCAAACGAAGTTCAAACAAATTAACAACACTGGGAAAAAGGTTTTCTCCCAGAAAATACTTATTTAAAAGCTTTGATCCAGGTTCTGAGTTAATATTTATTATATTTTTATTGGGAGAGGGTCTCCTAAATATGAATTATTTTTCCTAAACGCTGACAAACACATTTTGTAAGATTTACAAGTTTATTTTATTTTATTACTAGCTGCGCCCCGCGGATTCACCCGCGTAAATGTCGATCCCGTGGGAATATCGGGATAAAAACTATATGTTAATCCAGGGTGTCAGTTACCTTCACACAAAATTTTATCAAAATTGGCCCAGCCGTTTGAGCGTGAAGAAGTAACAAACATATAAACAGACCCTCACACACACTCACAAACTTTCGCCTTTATAATATTAGTGTGATTATCAGTCATTTCTGTCCCACTGCAGGGCAAAGGCCTCCCTTCCCTCCTTCCACTTATCTCTACGCCACCACCATGTATCTATCACACTCGCACACGAAGGGTTCCGTACCACAAGGCAAAAACAATGCCAAAAAAAACACGTTTGTTGTATAAATCAATAAAATAAAACAAATATTTAAGGGGGGCTAAATTAAATATTTGTTTTATTTATTGATTTACCTGTCATTGCTTCATTTTAAATTATTTTACCTTTTATGGTAGACTAATTTTTTTCTAGGTGATGTACTCTTCACATAATTATATTATATGTACAAAACCTTGTAAAACATTTTAAAAGAGTAACGTTGGTGTTTCTTGCCTATTCTTCTCCATACGAACACTACCTTTTGGAAGGGGCGACTAGAATCAATTCTACTTTACTGTAATTTTTGACCTTCAAAAGTGCCTTTAACGTGCCTATTTGAAATAAATGATTTTGACTTTGAATTAACTTGCTGGAAAATTAAAGCGATTTTAAAACCTCAAAAAAAAGAGTAATTTATCAAAAGACCGGCTGCCCGTGAAACCTCCTTCTTGCCGCACCCTACAGATTTACGACTACCCTTATAACTTGTATGTTCAGGCCAAAAATATTACTAAAATTAATAGGGCTTTTAGCCTCTACTTATGCTAATAAAACTTCAAAAAGGTCTACCGTTACGTGATACGTGTTCCGTGCCTTTTTCTAAAGTACTTAGTTCACTTTTACTGGAACGAGTTTTGTTCACGGATAGTTTAGATAATTCGCCTCTTTGCTTCAATAACGTGATAAGTCCAACAATTTCAATTTCCAAGATAACACATTATTGAAGCAAAGAGGCGATATTCACATGACATTGCGGAGTCTTGTAAAACTTCTGCTTCTGTGTAAAAAACGGAAAACTTATTTAAACGATAGTCCTTTTCTGTTTGGAAGAAAAGTTAGACTAATGTTTTTTGTTCGTCGATATAAACTTATATTAAGATTAAACCTGCTAGGATAATATATATCTCTGCAGGGTCAAACGAAACTCCGCAGACGAGCGTATCCATAACTAAACATGATAAAACAAAAGAAAACACATTCTTTTTTATATGTAATTTGTGTATGTTTTGCAAGTTGAAAGTTACAGGAGTAATTCAACTTTATTTTAATTTTGTTATTTTTAGTTTGTATAGCATATGTATTACTTTATTTTTAATAATAACTTTACTCTGAATTAAAATAATATAATAGTAATCATTCATCGAAGTTTTAAAATCTATTAAAAATCCAAATAATATAAAATATGTCAGCCTCGTAGCTTGGCACTGTATAAAATTTGACGGTCTCGTAGCAAAATTGCTACGCGAGCTACGCCGTAGTCGCCGTAGCCAACATTATGGGTTTTTTTCTCGGTCTCTATCATACCATTATAGTGTTATTTATTTATACATAACTTCGTAAAAATTAATTCATAAAACAGGTAACTTTAATGATTTTTTTTTTTGGCGTCATGGAGCGCAGATTGTGTAGTTGTTTTTTTGAGTAAACTACACAAACGTGATGAGTATCAATATCTCAACACGATAAAACAAAAGAAAACAGATTTTGTCAACGCATACTTCAAGTAGCAACACTATCAGCAGTGAATAACCCCAAAAAACTCCATAAAATCCTTTTAATTTAAATTTAATCGTGTTTAAATAAAAATGAAATTCTGTTCGTTAGTAAGCGCATCATTTGAGAATGACTAGACCGATTAAGCTATTTTTTTATACTTTAAAATATTTATAACAGTTCGAATTAGATTTTTAGCAAAATTAAAGGAGACTGAAACGATTACATACAATCTTGGGCCTTTGTATAAAAACATGAAAGTGGTGTCAATTAATAGCTTATATATTATCAACCTTTCACTGAAAACTGCGGATTTTGTCAATCTGAGAACAAGATATAAGAGGTTAAGTAAAAGTGAGGTTATGTTACAATATTTAACTAACAACTGATTCCTGAAGTTCAAAATATGTTCTTTTGCACTAATAGTTATTATGGGTCTCCCTTGTTTTGCCGAAAAGATTTTGCCAAATTATCACTTCCCAAACAATTTTCCGCATAATTTCATTTGCCAAATTATTACTTAGCAAAAAATCTCTTCACAAATAATTGTAACCCAAACCTAATGTTTGGCAAGTGAACGTTTAAACAATAACTTGTTTACCAACTAGTACTTTTACCAATTTTTATTTAGTCAAATATTTCAGTTGGAATAAATCATTTTACGCAAAATTACATTTGCCAAATATTTAGTATCGTCAGTTTTCGCAGTTTTAAGGCAGCCATTTCAAGCATAAGATCTAACTTTGAAGACGTTGTATTACAAGGGTGTTTTTTCCACTTGGGACAAATTCTAAACAGGTAATAATAATATTAAGTATTCTGGTAGTATTTTTTAAAATAATTAATCTCGTCTAACTAGTTCAGTTTCGGGTAGACTTTTTTTTCCATTTTTTTTTCTTCTATATAATCTAGTCGTTTCTGGCACTCGCCGGCCGCTGCCGCGGCACCGCTCGCTTCGCTCACTCGGCTCGTGCGTAGGAGGTCACAGTTTTAACCTAACCTAACCTAAGCATTTTTTTTTAATAATTAACCTCGTCTAACTTATTCGGTTCTCGATAGCCTGCTAAAAATAATCTCTTTTTTCCATTTTTTTTTTCTAATCTAGTCGTTTCTGGCACTCGCCGGCCGCTGCCGCGGCACTGCTCGCTTCGCTCGCTCGGCTCGTGCGTAGGAGGTCACAGTTTTAACCTAACCTAACCTAAGCATTTTTTTTTTAATAATTAACCTCGTAACTAATTCGGTTCTCGATAATGTCCATTGCAAAAAAATTCAAATAGTAAGTTACAAATATTTTGTATTAAATAAATGATTATTTAAAAAAAAAACTCAAAAAATCTTATTTATGCCTTTATATTTTTTGTCATAACAAATCGTTTGACCAAACGTTTATTGTCTAAAGATTGTTTGCCGTAATAAATCATTTGATTAAAGACCAAATGCCTAAATGGCATTATCCTTAATAATATTCTGCCAAGTAAAAATTTGACCAAATGAAAATGTGCATACTAAAATTATTCCAAACATTGCATTGGTATAATAAAAGGTTGCGAAAATTTGTTTGGGTAGTGAAATTTTGGCAAAATCTTTTCGGTAAAACGGCAGGATCCCAGTTATTATATTTAGTAGAAAATATTTATAAAATCATACGAATGTACTTCAATGACTTCAAGTCATAAGTAGGTAACAGGTATGGAGTTATGGAAAGGATTTCTGCTAAAATAAAATTTTAATAAAAAAACGTTTATTGTATGGGAGCCCCCCTTAAATATTTATTTTATTTTGTTTTTAGTATTTGTTGTTATAGCGGCAACAGAAATACATAATTTGTGAAAGTTTCAACTGCCTAGCTATCGGGGTTCTTGAGATACAGCCTGGTGACAGACAGATGGACAGACAGACGGACGGACAGACATACGGACAGACAGCGAAGTCTTAGTAATAGGGTCCCGTTTTTACCCTTTTGATACGGAACCCTAAAAATCATCAAAACAAAGTGATAGAGCGAGCGGACGATGCGGTGCGCCGGATTAGGTCGGGAAGCACGAAATTACAAGCGGACGAAATCGCGGGCAGAAGTTAGTGACACTATAAATTGATTTAACCTTATGAAATATTAAATAAGCTATGAAAATATTTTATAAGCTGTATCGGACACTGCAGTCCTACTAAACAGCTACTAAATGCTCAGTCACGTCTAGGTTTAAACAAGTGCGAGTCGGACTCGCACACGAAGGGTTCCGCACCACAAGGCAAAAACGCCGATAAAAACACATTTGTTGTATGGGAGCCCCCCTTAAATATTTAGTTAATTTTATTATTAAAGTTAAAATACAACTGAGTATTTTGTGAATATTTCAAGTGCCTACCTGTTGCCATTATTGATATCGAGCAAAAAAGGGCAAAAAAAATCGCGATTGTTGTATGGGAGCCCCCTTAAATATTTATTTTATTTTGTTTTTAGTATTTGTTGTTATAGCGGCAACAGAAATACATAATTTGTGAAAATTTCAACTGTCTAGCTATCGCGGTTCTTGAGATACAGCCTGGTGACATACAGACGGACGGACAGACGAACAGACAGCGAAGTCTTAGTAATAGGGTTCCATTTTTAACCTTTGGGTACGGAACCCTAAAAAATGACGCCATTTTAATATCGTGAAGTCTGGATTCTCTGAGGATTCAATTTAAATTCCTGTTTTATTTTCACGGGCCATTTCTCAGGCGGGGAATGCAGACTTTTTGCCATATTCCAAAAAAAACAGAAAATACCAAATTAAATTAACATTCATTGTCTAAAGTCAGGTTTTTGAAGTAAAACTTTCTGCAATTCAAGAGAAGCTATTGTAAAATCTAAATTGCTAGTAATTTTTAAACTGTGATCGGATTCCAAAGGCTAATTTGCTAGTGTCCCTTCTAAAGGCCTTTGATAGGCCATATCATAACGATACACGGACAGTCAATGGGATACTAAAATAAGAGGTAGGTACAGTCAGCAACAAACGTCGATTAACACTTCAGTTTTTTTAATCTCGGTTATTGAGCAAAACATTAACTTTTTTTTTTTTTTCATCCAACGTTTATTTCAAACTAGCTGCGCCCCGCGGTTTTACCCGCGTAAATGTCGATCCCGTGGGAATATCGGGATAAAAAGCCTAGCCTATATGTTAATCCAGGGTGTCAGCTACCTTCATACAAAATTTTATCAAAATTGGTCCAGCCGTTTAAGCGTGAAGAAGTAACAAACATATAAACACACCCCCATACACACACCCCCTCACAAACTTTCGCCTTTATAATATTAGTGTGATTATCCGTAGGCTAATGTCACAAAACCAAAAATACCTACTGACATTTTGATCTGTTTATGTACCCACCTACACGTTTGTGTGTCTCTTTCAAAAGTCACCCTCATTTGAAGCAAAAAATTAAAACCGACGATGTTTTAATTTCTAAATTAAACCTCCGCTTCCTGACTGCTGTTAAATTACATTTACAAATCTTATTATAATCCGTGTACTTACTTACATTTAAAAATACATCAAGCTACCCTTTTTTACGAGAAATTAAAAATGGCAACATTTTTTTTACTTGTGGTCTAGTAATAAACGTAATATATGGCAAATTACTTTATTTTAGACTATTTAATTAAACTGCACAGTGTAAATCAGGCTTTATAACAAAAAAAAAAAGCCTCCCGACCGTTTTCGGTCACGGTGGCCAATCTTAATGGAGATTAGCCAGGTGCGCAGGAGATATTATAGTGCACAAGTATGTGCTTAAACCAAGGTGCACTCCCTGTTCCTTTACTCTCACAGTCCGATGGGACGGCAATCCGACACGACCGGGGAGAGATCAGGCGCTGGACCAACCACCTGTACCTGCTTTCCGAGGCACGGGGGTATTAAACCGCCAACTTCCAAACTCCGGACTGTTACTATGAAATTCCTAATGGAAAACTCAATAACACTTTGTCCGACCCCGGAATCGAACCCAGGGCCCCACGTTCAGCAGTCGCGTTTGCAACCACGAGACCAACGGGGCAGTCAGGCCAGGCTTTATGGCCAACTAAGAGCTATCTAACACAAACTTTTGCGCCATGATAATACTTCATGATTTCTTCGTGTATAAGTATTTACTTATGTCACACTTTAGATAGCAGTGGTGGCCCAGTGGAAACGGCCGCGAGTTGTAGGTCGTAGGTTCGAACCCAGACAGGCGCTTTACTTTGTGTGATTAATTTCATCACCACTGCTCTCAAAACGGTGAAGGAAAACATCGTGAGAAAAACGGCATGTTCTAGAACCGAACATTCAAAGATGTGACATCTACCAACCAGCACTACAGCCACAGTCCAGCTACAGTCCACTCCCTCTGACAGAGAGGAGGCCTGTATCCCGGCAGTGGGAACGTTAAAGAGTGGTTGCGTAAATTCACGTACACAAACAGCCAGACCCGGAACAACTACTTGTAGGTTATACAAATATTTGTTCCGTGCGGGAATTGAACCCTGCGACACGCAGCGCAGCAGTCAATCGCTTAACCACTGCGCCAACCGTGTCGTCATATTGACGTGTTGATAATGTTAGTGTCAGAAACCGGGCCGTAAGAGTCACAAACTTCTGTGACATTTCGTGATCTTTTTTAAACTTGTGTTCAATATTTGAAAAATTTGCACCTACAACCAATGAGGTCACTTGGCAAGTCTGCTCCTTTTTCGTTACAACCATTGTCTTGGTAAAAATAGTTCCTAAGAATATCTAATTAGCAAAGTCTATTTAAAACTCTCTTGCCAGTTTTGCAACGTTATTTTACTAAGAATTTTTCCCAGAATTCCTTATTCACATAAATCCACTAGCAAGCGGCAGCCAATTTCTGTACAGATATTCAATATGGTGAAAACAATGCATGCAATATGATTGAATTTCATACAGAGCTACTTGGTTTTCTAGAAAATCACTATGGAATAAAATGGGAAAACCTTTGGAATTGCCCGAGAAATCCGTTCTTTGCAAAGCTTCCAGTTTTGCTTTTCAATAACTTTTGTGAAGAACGATGTTGTTTTCTTTCAAACTATAAAGACAACTTTTCTGCCGCAATAGGGGCGCATTTGAGGAAAAGAAATATATACCTTACTAGACGAAAAAGTAAAGGTTTTTTTTTCCTTATATGCGCCCCTTAATGCTTACGGCGGTACTTTTCTGACTAAAGTCAGGCCGACTTTAAATTCTGTACGAGGGTTTTGGCTACTTTGTAAAGCGGACATTACAAAAGAAAATGGCATAAAATACACACAATTTTTTTTTTGTAACGTGCCTTTCCTGTCTGCAGAATAAATAATTTTGCTCTTCTTTTTTAAAATATGCCTCTTTTGCTTACGACGGCAGTTTTGACCTGACTTTATGGAACATGTAATGTTTCTCACTGTAAAAAATAACCTGTAGGTAATTTACATTAACCCTAGTAAACTCGACCATCAAAATATGTATATGCAATTGTAATCCATAAGAATAGAAGCAGATGTTCGAAACCTCATTGTGATTCATAACAAAAAATTCATGCAATTTGCAACTGAATGCTTGACTTCAACATGCAAAAGTGTACATGCAGTGAACACAATCGAATTCCCACTAAGGGAGATACACTAAGGCAGTCCGCGAAACTCAAATATTGGTGATTATAATAACTATTATAATTCTGTAAATAGAAACTTATTTCGTTTGCAATAATATTTGATCAACAAACTACCTAATAATGATCTGCAAATTGCAAAAAAACGTAAGTAAATTTGAATTTCACGGGCTATCCTAGCGTTTTTATCAAAACAAAATCTTACCAAAAACGTACCCAGTGGAAAAATTCGGAAAAGTCAAGACAATCAACAAAATCAGTAAAATCAAGAAAAACAAAAGAAACAAGTTGGAAAAATTTAATCATCATGCAACATGCTAATATAATCAGTCGTTCACCTGAGAAGAGAATAGCTTCTTCAGTCCAATAATGGTTGACAATAACAGGGCTATCTTGGAGATCAGGAGGGCCTTCCCGACCATGAGGGCCAGGACTTTGAAGGTCATGGCCCCGAACAGACCGAACTTCAACGCGGCTAGAGCCAACACGGGCCCAAATGGCTTCTGACGGCCTCTGCCGCTCTCATATACTTTTGGTGGCTTCATTGCTACACCTGGAATTAAAAGTAAAGACGGTTGATTATGGTGTATGTAAAACTTATAAGCATTTTTTTTTGTGTTCAGACATATTAAAATATGTTGTAATCGATTTGTTTAAAAACAATTTGAATATATTTTGATTAAAGAATGAAAGAATAAATACAAACACAAAAAAAAGAACAAGTATGCGTAGGGTAACTTTATTAAGCGTGTATTTTCATGTTGTTATTTGAGTGCCACACACAAAATACAAAACGCCCCATACTCTACAAAATATTCTCAAATAATATTCACACAAAAATTTGTCATTTTAATTAATCATGGTTTTCCTAAGACAACTTTTGGGAGCAATGGTGGTCCAGTAGTATTCTTTTTTGGCCTCTAATTTAGACATACTATCACGCCTGTAGTTCCCGAAGGTTTGGGCAAAGGTATACCTACAGTACACTCACATTTCGAAAGTTATGTTTAAGTCCCATGTTTAAACGGGCGTGAATTCAAACCCAGACAGGCAGTTTACTTTGTGTATTTAAACCGGAATGTCCTAGAACCAATAAATTCGAAGGCATGTGACGTTAACCAACCCGCACTGAGCCCGCTTGTTGATTTATGGCCCACTCCCTCTCACAAAGAGAAGGCCTGTGTCCCAGCAGTGGGAACATTATAGGCTGATTATTGCTATGGTTTTCATAAACGTAAACTTATTTCATCATGGTGTTCACAATTTTCACCATTATTTAACGAAAATCGAGTTGAATGGCATATGAGAGGCCTCTATCCAGCAGTGGACTGCTGTGGGCTGATGATGATGTTCATAATTTAAGCAATAAAATCCTAAGATGCTTAGAAAATACAAACTCACTTTGATATGGCTAAGACACCAGAATAATACTGATCCAATTATACCCCTAGATTCACATCTCAAATTAATCCTTAGGGATGTGCTCCAGTAATCGAATCGAATTATTACACCTGACTAAGCTTGAGGTATATCTATCGAATGATCACTTCGGGGGACAAAACAATTGATATACAGTATCACGCCTGTTTTCCTTGGAGGGTTAGGGAAAGGTGTACAGTCACGAGCACTAATATGTCAACACTTGGCAACTTTCAATTTCAATTTTTTCGTGAAATAACGAATGTAACGTTGAAATACGACACTTCGCACAAACCTATGGGTTCGAAAATACGTTGTTCGTAATAACATAAAATTTCATTCAAAACTAAAGGAGAAAATCGTCTTTGAATAAAGCCAAGTGTATACATACTTATGCTCGTGACTGTACCTACCTATAAATACCTCACATTTTGCCAGTTATGTCTAAGCCCCAAGTGGGTAATAGATAAATGAACTGGGCACAAATTGAGGTTTCGGGCAGCTACTGAGCAGGTTTTTCCATCAGAAATTTCTCAGGAGCCCGGAGTTTGGATCTGTACCCGATTGATGGCAATAGGCTTGCCCCCTATTACGTGGGACTCCAACAACATAATCAGCCTATAATATTCCCATATATAAGAGGGAGTGGGCCGTAATCCACCACGCGGCCCAGTGCGGGTTGGTAGATGTCACATGTCTTCGAATTTTTGGTTCTAGGACATGCCGGTTTCCTCACGATGTTTTCCTTCGCCGTTTTGAGAGCAGTGGTGATGAAATAATATACACAAAGTAAAGCGCCTGTCTGGGTTCGAACCTACGACCTACAACTCGTAAGTCGCGGCCGT
Organism: Oligia latruncula; assembly: GCA_948474745.1. Lineage (NCBI taxonomy): Eukaryota > Metazoa > Arthropoda > Insecta > Lepidoptera > Noctuidae > Oligia > Oligia latruncula. The sequence goes on from OX419705.1 coordinate 1,827,273, forward strand.
TACCACTTGGCCACCACTGCTCATAGCATAGCTGGCGAAATATGGGTGAACTTTAAGTACATCTGTGCCTTAGGGTAATTAAATGCCGAAGATACAGTCCACTCCCTCACACAGAGAGGAGGCCAGTGTCCCAACAGTGGGAACATTATAGGCTGATTATACTGTAAGTAAGGTAAGCACACACCCTCGTTTTTGTATTTTTGTCAATTTTCAACCGCAGTACTTACCAACACCAAGGCTTCCATCCTTCTCCTGTTTGCCGGAGATGACCAGGTCCGCATCATTGAGCAGCCTGTACCTCAAGGACCTGGAGCTGACGAAGTGCCACAGCTTGTCCATGATGAGCTGCTGCGCTTGGTCTTCGAGTGCTGTGCCAGCTCTCGCTAAGGTTTCTGACTTGACTGGGATTTCTGCTGCCGTACCGTGGCTGGAAAATATATTTTTTATTGTTAGATTTTTTATTTTATTTGTTAATCCCTACTTTATTATATTATTATTATATTACGGTTATAAATTCGAAAGTAACTCTGTCTGTCTGTCTGTATGTTACGTTTTCACGCCTAAACCACTAAACGGATTTCGATAAAATTTGGCAGAGAGATACATTGCATCCCGGGGAAGGACAGAATAGCTTTTATCCCATATTTCGACGGGATCGACACTTATGCGGGTGAAACCGCGGGGCGCTGCTAGTCAGGCTATAAGCCCAGACCTTCACCACTTGTGAAATTGAGTATACACTCAAATCCGGCTCGTGTATTTTGACTAGCTTTTGTCGTGGTTTTGCCCGCGTGGGTGTAGGCAAATATCCCACGGGAACGTACTACCGGGATTAAGAGTACCCTTTGTCTTAATCCAGGTTATAAACTATCTGTGTGTCAAATTTCATCCCATTCCTTTAAGCCGTTTTTGCGCCAATCTGGAACATCTAGCCAGATAAACAGAAAAATAGACAAAATTTCTTTGTTACTATGTTATTAGTACCTACACGTAGGTATAGATCCGAAGGCAAATAATTTTCCTACTTCAAAATGTTTAAATTCAAGTCAATTGTAAACTTAGATGTTTGTTTTTTTTCACAGCTTCAAGGGACTGACTATATATTATGGTTTTAAATTCAACTCGATACCTCCACGCGTTCCCGAGATAAAGGGTCTTGACAGACAAGACCCTTTATCTTGGGAACGCGTAGACAGACGGACAACAAAGATCCTATAAGGGTTCCGGTTTTTCCTTTTGAGGTACGGAACACTAAAAAAATGACTGCCAATGAACACTGGATGACGACTTTTGCGCCATCCTGTCTAATAGTTATCACTCTGTAAACAAACCATTATCAACAAGATAATGAAACATCAAAGACCAGTAAGTAACGAATCTTGTACAACAAGTTTAGATCCGCATAAAAAACCTTCTTCATAGAAAGTTTGGAAAGAATTCCGTGAATCCCGGAACAATTTAACGGAGTTTAAGATAAAAAGTTTTTCATTAAGGGGCTTAAAGGACCTAAATACAAAAAACGCAAGTTTTAGAAACAGTAAAAGTATATGAACGACTACAGTAAACCAAATCAGAAAAATATATTATATTCTTTAGGATATATTCTAGGTAGATAGTGTGTTAAAAACATAATACAACTAATTTGATATGACAGAAAAAAACCATAAAGATACCTCTAAAACTTTCTTGTTACAATAAAAACCATACTTATATACACATAATCATTCTAATTTTTTGTCACATTATTCTACAAGCAACATACTAAAATACTAATATTTTAGTTTTTTAGTCCAAACAATAGATTTTATGTAATTAAATAATTACTTCTTATTTTGCAATAAATTACCAGCGTTGTGTCAACGCGCTTCTCTTTCTTTTCTATGCAGTCTGACAGTGACCGCGCTTTAGGTCATGTAAGCCCCTTAATGACGGTATAATTCAGGGTTAGGTACTTTTGAAACCTTTCGGGGAAGTTTTCCAGAGTTTTGGGATTGTAGACGATTCTCGTCAGTTTTTTATTTATGTTAAAGTACCCTTGATTTGGAGCTATTCACTCAAAGAGTTTCCTGGTTGAATGGCTCGAAAAAAAGAGTCGTGCAGGAATGGTGGAAGGTTGTTGTCGGGACGTTGTAAAGTATGGAGGATGTCGTGCGTGGAACTTTGCTTGCACGATGGAGAATTTTATTCTGCGTGACGTCACACATGTGCCATGTGGCGTTGTAGATGCCGTCACAATAGTAATATTGGAATTGATCGCCAAACATTTTAAAAGTGGCAGGAACAGACTAAGTCGGCGGAAAACGGAAAACCAGGTAGTTTGGTAACTGGAAACAGGCAATGGTGCTTATTCCCTTGTTCACAAACTAAACTAAATTTAGGTTAAGTTCTTTTCTTTCTATTTCATTAAGCAAAGGACAGAAGATAAATTTTAGTTTAGTCCTGTCAAATTAATCGTAAAACGTATTTTGAACTAGATAATGTATTTACATTGATAGATTACACCGTCGAGTATCATTCTATAATACTGACCTAAGACTCCAACTAGTGATTATTTTCGCTCGTTCCACTAAAATCCCCTAGCCCAGTCCCCCAGGGGACTACACAGCACTCAATATTCCACTACCATGCCCTAGGGGATCACATAAAACTCCAATTTCCTTTTGAATCCCCTAATTTTTTGAGAATCTTATTATTGAATGAAACTTGTTTACAATGTAGCACTGACTAATACAAGGATAACACTGACATTGACTGACATTTTCAGGAGATAGCTTACCTCTCATCAACAATCATAACATCTTCGCCGAGCTGGAAGGATGCTGTCCTGAGCATCCTGTCGACGTAGCCCACCAGCTCGATGGCTATGCACGAGGACGTCTCCCGCTGCACACATTTGTTGGTCAGCCCTCGCTTCAGTGTTTCTTCTGGGGATTTTGTCTGAAAAGAGGAGATGAAAGAAGATAAGTCATCATTTGCCAAGCCTTTTCCCAACCATGTTGGGATCGGCATCCAGCGGATACAGCTGAATACCAGTATTTTACATGGAGCGACTGCCTATCTGACCTCCACAACCCAATTACTGGGTAATACGCATCGTATTATCCAGTATTTGGTCTCAGCTGTCATTCGTGGATCTTTGACAGTCGTTACGGGTAGTCAGAAGCCCGAAAGTCTGACAACCAGTCTTATCAAGGGGTATCGTATTACCCAGTTATTGAGTTGTGGTGGTCCGATAGGCAGTCGCTCCATGTAAATATTTTTTTTTTATAAATTGTATTCAGCTGCATCTGGTTAGACTGGAAGCCGACCCTATAGGCCGACCGCTTAATTGAGACGTTGCCTGAAGTAGCGCGGTGTGGGTTAAATCCGGATAAATTGTCCCTTCGTTGTGTACTTTGTCCTTTATAATCTACTTTAGTACATGATGAAAATGTTATTGTTTGATCCCAAGACTCAAAGCTAACAATTTTACTAATTGATTGTTTAAATCTTGAAACATTTCATCAAATGTACCGCCCGCGTTATTTATTTATTTATCTATTTATTTCAGGCATCAAGGCCCAGTATTTATAGTATTTTTAAGTTATATATAATGTATAATGTACAATGTGTACAATATTGTATTGTACACATTGTACATTATAATTAAATACACTAAAAAAACTAACAAACTAACGAACACGAAGTGTCTGCGTCGTGTTTCGCTGACTGGTGTCATGTAGCCGGCCACGAAACCGGCGGTACACAACACCCTATAATATATAACCCCTTTATATTTTCCCCTGTGCCCTTGGGAGCAGTGGTGACCAAGACGGGCTCCGACTTAGGAGTTGCAGGTCGTGGGTTTGAACCCAGACAGGCGGTTTACTTTGTATATGTCGCAGCCAACTGGTTTATTTAGCTATTTAGTTAACACTTAGTTAGATCCCGCATTTCCCGGGTCAGCGGGATTGTACGAAAGGGTTACCGCTGGCCCGGAACATAAAGGGCTAAGGAAGGAACACGGGTGGGTTTTAGTCAGTAAGAGTCTGACACTCCCTTCCGCTCCACGCAGAGCGGGAGGCGTCATTTGATGATTTCCCATCCACAAAAAAATACTTTTTTAACCTAACTTCCAAAAAAAAACCACTACTAAGTGAAAAATAACTTTAATTTCGGAAGCCGATGTCGGTGGTTTCCGCATTTTCGTATTTTGACTCCAACTTCCGAAATTAAAGTTATTTTTCACTTTGTAGTGTTTTTTTTTATAGTCGGTTTTTTTTTAAACATAACCAATCTACATCTTTTTACTTACAAAATCATTGGGTAAAGAGATCACATTACGAGAGAGAAATCAATAAATTACACTTTCAAATTCCGTTTCCCATAAATACAAGATACACTCTCCTCGGAAATGCATCACAATGTTCCATCAAAAAGTTACTACAATACGTAGTCAGATGATTGTTTACGCTCAAACGGCTAGACCAATTTGGATAAAATTTTGTATGGAGGTAGCTGACACCCTGGATTAACATATAGGCTACTTTTTATCCCGATATTCCAACGAGATCGACACTTACGCGGGTGAATCCGCGGGGCGCAGTGATTGACAAAGCCCGATAAATTGCAAAAGTTAAGTGGCAATGGGCAGGGCACATTGCTCGCAGAACAGATGGCCGATGGGACAGAAAGGTTCTGGAGTGGCAACCGCGTACCGGAAGACGTAGCGTTGGAAGGCCCACAAGGTGGACCTTGTGAAGGCCCCAGGAATCCGCTGGATGCGGGAAGCACAGAACCGGTCGAAGTGGAGGGCCTATGTCTGGACATAAAAGACGTCCACTGCTGGCAGTGGACGTTTTTCGGCTGAGGATAAATTTCAGAGTATGTAGGTACGGCGTAATTACTTTGCAAAGTTTGTAAATACCATCCAAAATGTCAGAGGTGATTAATGGACGAAAACTTGCAAACTTTTAAAACCGTATTATATAATAATTAACGAGTAATTAAAGTGGTTAATGTTTTAAGAAAATTATTATTTATAAATTGGTAGCAGCTGGATGAGATTTGCCGAAAATGAAGTTTAATGGCGCGCAATACCAATCTATCTGCCTAGCCTTTTCCCAGCTATTTTGGGGTCGGCTTCCAGTCTAACCGGATGCAGCTGTATACCAGTATTTTACATGAAGCGGCTGCATATCTGCCCTCCTTAATCGTTACTGGGTAATACGATAGAATTACTCAGTAACGACAACTAGTCTATCGTTACTACTAGTTACTGGGAACTAGTAGTAACGATAGACTAGTTGTCAGACTTTCGGGCATCTGACGACTCGTAACGACTGTCAAAGATCCACGAATGACAGACGGGAAAAATGGCTTAACGTTCTTTCCGAGATACGAAGGGGTCTTGGTACGTAAAAATGGTCACCCAACCACGGACCAAGCGTGGCTTAACCTGATCGTTTGATCCGTGCAGCTGTTATAACTTAGCCCTAAAGAAGAATAATCTTGTTAGTTAGGATAATTCCTAACTAATATTATAAATGCGAAAGTAAGTTTCTCTGTTTGTTACCTTTTCACGCCTAATCCACTGAACCAATCATCATGACATTTTGCATATACATTGTCAGGGGTATAGAAAAGGACATTTTCTTTTCTTTTTTTTTCATTTTCTTTGACTGTTAGTAGTTGAAAGGTGGGGAATATATTAAGAAGGTTCAAAAATAAGACGAAGTGCTTCGAGAAAAGGTAGGTAGTGCCCTTGCGCTTCGCTTGGCTCGTCTTGGCGAGATTGGCAATTTTTTTATTAATCAATCAGTTATGATAAAACTAATCCACGCCTACCTTATACTGACGATACAATTCTCACGCCTCATGTACGTCTGGCCTACTTTCCAGACAATTGATACGTGGTATTGAATGGCAACGCCTAAGTTACAGGAGAAAGCGGACACTTTCTTAAAGAGAGTGATTTGTTCTAATTATAGGAGATACTGATTAATAGAGCTTGTGCATGCAAAACATGTTGTGTGGTGAAGTTTTTGCGAGGTTATTGTGTTGTAATGTGATGAGTTGTGGCAGTAATTGGACTTGTTAGGCTAAATAACTTTGTATCATTTAATCGTTAAAACATTATTATGTGTATTATTAAATCTGATACTACAATTTAACTCTAAAATATACATATTATATAGTATATACAAGTATATAAAAAAAAAGAAGGGAAAAGAAAAAGAGAGGAGCTCATTAGGCTAAATTGATTGATTGACTGTTGTGTTTTACATTATCAATCAATTTTTAACCATTCGCAGTTGACTACGAGACAAAGGCTTATGTTTATCTAATTTAGGTGCACAATAACATTTTATGAGAAACAGGCAAATTTAGTTCTTCAATGAGTGTTTGATAAGAAATGCTAATCAATGGACTAGCATTTCTTTTTAAACACACATTGAAGAACTAAATTTGCCTTAATGGTTATGAATGCATAGCCATTTAAAATTAGTACTCGCTTACTCATTTGCAGTTTTTGTAGTCTCTGTAAGTCTCGTGTAGTTTTGAATTCGCAGATCTTCATTTGTTACTTAATAAACTAAAAAAAAATATAATATATACGCGTCAACTTGAGAGCCTCCTCCTTTTTCTCATCGGTTGATAAGATAAACACAAAACGAGACTTTACAAAAATCATTGGGCAGCATTCAGAAAACGCGTTGAAATTGCAAACAAAAAAAAACTTATTTTTAAATCGCTCATCGCTTCTTACTTACAAAGTTATAACTCACTCAACAATGTTAATGAAACTTTAGCATCGACTGGAGTCGTTAATTATTATAGCGACAAGTGAAAACGTAATTATAAAGTTCCGATGTTTAGCCACGAACCACGACCACAGCTGCTGTGAACAGTTATCGAGGGTGAACAGTGTGGATGAAACTGTACACTTTTGTTTTGATTAAACTGGCTTTTTAAGACAGCATATTTTTCATATTTTTTACACTTTTACTATTGGAACGACTAAGGGCTGATTTTTCCAACGCCAGGTAATTTTATCCGTGGAATAATTTTACATTTTTGACAGAACGTTCTACGATACAAAATCTGTCAGACGTCAATTTTATTCCACGAATAAAAATTAAATGTCGATTGAAAAATCAGCCTGTATCCAAATAAATACAAAAATAAAAGGTCACTAAGGGTTGATTTCACCAAAGTCATCTAAAATTTACGTTTTACAGTATGGAAAAACTGTCAAAAATTCAAAGTTTATTCTTAGGATAACACTTATTCTAGGTATAAAAGTTTGGTGGAATTCGCCCTTGGGCGTCGAAAGTACTCGACCGCATCGCTGTGAGAGAGATTGATATTGTTTTACGCAATTAGGGTGAAGAAAACACGAACATATTATTATTAGGAATCAAATCATTCGTATCAAGCAGGTCATTAAAAGGCACTCTTGAACGTCAAAATTTACAAGAAAATAGAATTGATTCTAGTCGCCCCTTCCAAGAGGTAGTTTCGTATGGAGAAGAATGTGCAAGAAACTCCACCGTGACTCTTTGAAAAAGTTTTACAATATTTTGTACAACATACATTAATTATAATTATATTTGACAACCACTCTAAGACAATGCTGATAACATTGTGCGAAAAATTCGTAATCTCCAAAATTCAAAATGGCGTATCAGTGGTAAAAAATAGGAGATCGTGACTTTTCATTATGTATGACATTATCAAATGCGTCTTGTCCGTTCTGACATACGGTGCCGAAACGTGGACACTGACAGTCGGGCCTGGTCCACAAATTCAAGGTCATCAAGGTCAAGGGAGCTTCTTTGATGGATGAAATCAGGAATGAAGTTATCTGGAAAAGAACCGGAATAACCGATATAGCTTGCAAAGTAAGCAAGCTGAAGTAGCAGTAGGCTGGCCATGTTTATCGAAGGACTGATGGCCGTTGGAGTAGACGAGTCCTGGAGTGGAGACAGCGTATCGGCAAGCGTAGTGTGGGACGCCCCTCAGCTAGATACACCGACGACCGAAGGTGGGTGGGACAGACTGGATGCGGTAGTCGGAGGCCAGGGTGTTGTAGCGCAGCCTGGGAGAGACATTTCAAACCCAAACACCACAACGGCGCTTAGTAGCACAAACAGGAGAAAGTTGAAATGCCAAAGCCCAGGTAATGAATCCGCACTATCAAGAGCCTACACTAACTTAAAAAAACTAAGTTAGAAAGTTTATCTTTCACGAGACTTAGATACTGAAGTTATAAACTTCAGACAAACTTAGGTACGGCTAAGGTTCTGTGATTTAATTAGCATATCTTAGTGGTGAAGTTTTACTATGACCACAGAGGGTAGACTTAGGAAAGTCTTGTATTTGCATAATCTGTTATAAAAGCTGACCACAAACAATTTGTATTCTATCTTCCTTTATCGGTCAGACTTAGGGTTGCTAACTTTTTTATATCAAATATAGTATTTTCGAAGTCATTGCCTGCAAAAAAAAATTAGAAGTTGGCGAAAAAAAATAATAGGTGTATTTAAAAAAATAAGTAATATTGATGTTTTTTGCTACTTTGAGCCTTTATTAATACTCGTTGTCATTTTCCAGCAGTAATTGTACACTTTCAATCGCAATCCGAAGGATTTCAAAAAAGTTCGTAATCAATTGCTTTGTATGTTTGAAAATTTTGTCAGCTCAACAGTGTAGATAACGGAATGAATATTGTTTAACTGTCAGAATAAAATATACCTATTGCCATTTAAGTTGTTACGGAAATACCCTGGAGACACTCATAGATCTAGAGACTATTACCGTCATAATAAGTACAAAACATGAATATTGTCGAACTGTCAAAATGAAACCGATTCCGATTGATAATGTGTTGTTACGCATTTGCGCAGCTGTACTTGTGCGTTTCGTGAAAGTAGATAAGGGTTTTTGTCGTAGGTAAAGACTGAAGACCTTATTCTATAGGCCTAAATGATACTAGGTTTTTTTTTTAAACTTTGCCCCACACTTGACATTTTATTGATGCAATATCGAGGGAAAAGGCGCTGGAAACCGAAATACAGGCATTGCCTAGTTCGGTTGCAGTGGCTACATCCACCTATTAGAAATTAATACTGCCAAACTATTTTTCTGTAACCTGTTATTAAGTTTTTTGAGAAATAAATTTATTATTATTATTACACTAGGAATTTCTCCTGTATTATGGGTGCGTTTACAAACATATAAACTCACATACACAAAAAGACAGCTCCGGAACAACTACTTGGTGTCACTATTGTATTGTTTTCGCTACGGAATAATTAATTAATTTTAGTTTCCTGGCTGCCTTTTCCCAACTTATTAGGATCAGCTTCAAGTCTAAACAGATGCAGCTGAACACCAGTATTTTACATAGAGCGACTGCCTCGATGACATTTTTCATTTTTTTTCTGCCTATTTCACGTTCCATTCATAAAATACTTTTAATCATCAAGAAATTAATGATTGAACCGTAATTCCCTTAACTTTAAGTACCTAACAAACTAAATTGAATACCAACCCAATCTATTATTAAGTATTTAATTATGATATTAATAATTATACAGTCTTATAAAGCTTGTTGTTCGTTAAGTGCTTGTTCCGCCCACATAAAGAAGGATAATTTATATTAATTAATCCATCATTTTCAAACTTGAGTAAGAACGTACTACTTAATTATTCTATTATAGTCTATAGTATTATTTGTACTTTCTTAAATGTTCAGTCACCAAAAGAGATAAGTAACCAGTTTCGTCGGATATTTGAAGTTTAGTAAGAAACCAATTCGAATGTTTAGTATTCGAATGAAATTCTAACGGACATCACCGAGCTCGCCAAATAGAATTATTCGTATGTTATGTAATATAGGATACCTTTCATCCAGAAAAAAAATACTGTTCCCGAGGAAAACCACAATAACTTTCGACGGTCACAATGGCTTTAAGATGCTAGATAGTGCTAGGTTTCTTTTGAATCGTGATTAAAAGATGACCGACTTTCTGAGCAGTATTCTAATCAAAAGTACTAGGAAAAAGTACTTGTGTGAATTCGCGATTGTATTTCTAATTCAAATTCTTTATTGCGAACTAAGTATACAGAATTTTGTAGATGTTAACAATAAGTAGGTTCTTAGAACTTAGTTGCCTGTTGAGGCATTGCAATTTAAATGGTTATAAATATAAAAAAACAAAAAATATACATACTCAATATTACAGATAAATCTAGCACACAGATAGTTTAAAACCGGACATTAACACAGAGGGTACTTTTAACCTCGGTAGTAAGTTCTCGTAGGATATTTTCCAACACCCACGCGGGCAAAATCGCGGCCAAAAGCTAATGATTAAATACACACAAATATTACTTATAGTCCGCGCGGAACTAGTTGGCCGCGCCTTAGGTATGTGAGCGGTGGGACGGAGGGGCGGGGGCGCTTTGTCATGACTGAGTACGTGCGTTGCGAACAATAGGCCACCCCGCCGCCCTCACCCCCGTCCCCACCAAGGCGCGGCCAACTATAGTCCGACTTTTAATTAGCTGCAGTAAAACGACACTTCTTATTAACTCATTTCGGACTGAGTTTAGAGATATGAATGTCAAATAAGTTTCGTTTGTTACACTATTCTGTACTAGAAAAAAACTGGCTAAGTGCGAGTCGGACTCGCACACGAAGGGTTCCGTACCACAAGGCAAAAACGCTGAAAAAAACACGTTTGTTGTATGGGAGCCCCCCTTAAATATTTTTTTTTTCAATTTTATTATTTATTATTGAAGTAAAAATACAACTGAGTACTTTGTGAATATTTCAAGTGCCTACCTGTTGCCATTATTGATATCGAGCAAAAAAGGGCAAAAAAATCGCGTTTGTTGTATGGGAGCCCCCTTAAATATTTATTTTATTTTGTTTTTAGTATTTGTTGTTATAGCGACAACAGAAATACATAATTTGTGAAAATTTCAACTGTCTAGCTACCGAGGTTCTTGAGATACAGCCTGGTGACAGACAGACGGACGGACGGACAGCGAGGTCTTAGTAATAGGGTACTGTTTTTACCCTTTGGGTACGGAACCCTAACAAGATTTGGTTGATGGCCGCGAAAAAACAAAAGACACCAATTTCAGTCATTTAAGTAACACTTAAGCTGTTACTTTACTGCAGCTAATTAAAAGTCCGACTATAGTTCCGCGTGAACTATACTTATGCCGGATTATTCTTACTACCAACATCCACACATCCACTTAAGGTATTCATCAACAAAATCAACAGGGATTAGCGGAGGATGAGGGTCTCTTATCCTCTCTGTTTCCCTTTGTTCTTAATGAGGTAGCGTTAGGAGATAATTAATATTATAGTACTTTGGGAGTCAGCAGATTATTATAATGTTACGGTTTGGCGAGATGTTTGCTGAAGGTACGATTATGAATGGAAGATGAATTTGATAAACGAAGGCAAAAAGTGTGACAAAAATATCGTAAGGTAGAGACATATTTCGTAAGAAAGAAAGAAAAATAGGCATTTTATTTGGGATACGCACAGGAAATACAAACACTAAAAAACTGGCCAAGTGCGTCTTCTTCCTTTCTTCTTTCTTTCTTTCATCATTTTTACGGTAATTAGCCGTGCCCCGCGGTTTCACCCGCAGTAGTTTCGATCCCGTGGGAATATCGGGATAAAAAGTATCCTATTTGTTAATCCAGGGTGTCAGCTACCTCTATACAAAATTGTATCAGAATTGGTCCCGCCGTTTGTGCGTGAAGAAGTAACAAACACAAAAACACACTCACAAACTTTCGCCTTTATAATATTAGTGTGATAGTTTACTAATGCAGTTTACAACAGCGCACTCCCTACTCATTTTATAGAAACAAATACACCATGAACAAATTCCCCTAGTAATTACAATAATTGCTAGTGCTATATAAACTAATCTACATTATCACACTAATATTATAAAGGCGAAAGTTTGTGTGTGTATGTGTGTATTTATATGTTTGTTACTTCTTCACGCTCAAATGGCTGCACCAATTTCCATAAAATTTTGTATAGAGGTAGCTGACACCCTGGATTAACATATTATTATAGGCTACTTTTATCCCAATATTCCCAAGGGATCGACACTTCTGCGGGTGAAATCGCCGGGCGCAGCTAGTACTACTAATAATAAACCTCAAGAGTTTGTTTGTTTGAACGCACTAATCTCCTGAACTCTCAGTCGGATTTGGAAAATTCTTGTTACATTTTCAAGTCCAATTCTTGAGAAAGGCTATTTAACATCACGCTAGGATCCTTAGGAGCCGAGCAAAAAGAAAAAAGTGAGAAGAACGCTAAGCGAAAACGAAGTAATAGGCGATGTGATGCGAGGAGATGTGATGCGAGGAGATGTTAGATGTGATGGTCGGAGGATTAACAAATTTCACGCGGATGAAGTCGCGGGCAGAAGCTAGTAAGTAATAATAGTGCCACTAATATAATAACACTAAGTACTTTTAGTGACGACCATAAAGTGTCACGAAGTACCAAACAAGTCATTAAATTATGAGCAATGTGTAATCAACATTAATTTGAAATTGATGTGTAAAACAATTTATGTCCTGTAATTCAGTGATTATGGCCGAGTTATGGAGTGTAATAATTTATCTTTCCTACGTATTTTTTGGAGTACATACCTCAAAGTAACAACTGGATATTATTCAGGGCAAATTTCACTCATTGGTGGAATTTGCCCATTGGTGTTTTTTTTTTAATGCTAAATGGTCCCCCGATCACGCCTGATGGAAAGCGATAGATGAGGTCTATGATGGAACGAGCGTGCCCAGAAGATCACTCTAGATTTGAAGGCAAACGGGTTAAATGTGGGAGGGAACAAATGGCCGGCAGAGAGTTCCATACTTTGGCTGTGCGCATAATAAAAGTGGAGGAGAAGCGCTGAGTACGACTCGTGGGGATATCAACCAAGTGCGGATGGTACGCTGCAGTAGGTACGTCTGGTTGTCCGGTGGTAAAAGAACTATGGTGGGATCCGGTCGTGGAGCTCCTGCGCACACTCTCCGAAGTTTCATTAAACAGAACTCACCAAAAATAAAAATTCGATTATCAGCAATTTCACATCTTTGGATCTTTTTGCACCCTCTCATATGTGTTTCATAGGGAAAATCGTTGAGTATGACGAGATAAATCACTCTTTAGAAGGACACGTGATTAAATCAAGAGCCTGTATAACGTTATTACGTCCCAGCACGGGGCGAAGTGCCTTCTTAGAACGATGGCCTCTCATAATAATTATCAGAGTGAAACTGATTCGCTTGCTATTTTCTTGAATGTAAGGCATGGTTCCCATCGTATCTTGGAAGATTATCGTCCGGTTCAAAGATGAAGACTTTATATTTAAATGGAGCTGTTCACATTATTGTATGGTAGGTACAGAAGCCAGCACATCAAGCTACCCGAAACTGACAAATTTTCCCAATCAACTTTGAACCTTAGGCTTTAGCGATAAAGTTGAAAATCTATTAAAGAAATTTGACAGATTGTAGTGGCTTGATGTGCTGGCGTCTGTACGATAGGTTTAAGTGTGATTCTCCTTTGCACCTGATCACTAAGAATACACTGACCATCTGTTGGGCTTCATCTTTAAAACAATTAGTCAGAAATAGTTAGCCAGTTCATTTGATACAGGGTAACCCGTATTTGTTGAAATACATCTTCTGTGAAAATTTCAACTGTCTAGCTATCACGGTTCATAAGATACAGCCTGCATGGTGACAGACAGGCAGACAGACGGACAGTGGAGTCTTAGTAATAGGCTCCCGTTTTTACCCTTTGGGTACGGAACCCTAAAAACGCAAGAACATTTGAATTTCACGGGATACCTTGTAATGGCAATTCCGCACATGCTTATATAGTTTTGGAAAAGTTTTTATCGCCGTATCTAAATGGAACAGCTAGATATTCCTAATACTATATAATTATGTACCTAACTATATTATAATACATCTGCCTGCCTTTTCCCAACTGTCTTGGGATCGTCTTTCAGTCTAACCAGATGCAGCTGAATACCAGTATTTAATAACTATAATTATATTATATATAACTATATATATTTAACTATTTTATAACACTCGGGTCATGGGGCCCGAGTGCGCGTCTCCTTTTTAAGGAAATTTCTCGCCGGCTGGTCGATACTTCGCGTGACCAGAGGGCTGGGTCGTTCTTTGGCCAAAGAATTAGCATTGCCATTCAACGTCTTCTGGCCACGTTTCCGGATGACAGCGATGCGGACGAGTACTTCGACGCGTAAGTGTCCTTTGTTTTTGTATTTATTTGTATAGTAAGTTAGTTGGTCATTTAATTGAGTACCTAGTGTAAATAGTTAGTTAAATGACAAATTAAAACATTCATCATCATCATCATCATTTCAGCCAAAAGACGTCCACTGCTGGACATAGGCCTCCCCCAAGCACTTCCACTTCGACCGGTTCTGTGCTTCTCGCATCCAACGGGTTCCTGCGGCCTTCACAAGGTCGTCGGTCCACCTTGTGGGAGGCCTTCCAACTCTACGTCTTCCGGTACGTGGTCGCCACTCCAGAACCTTTCGGCCCCATCGGCCATCTGTTCTGCGAGCAAGTTTGGCAATTCTGCGGGCTATGTCGGTTACCTTGGTTCTCCTGCGGATCTCCTCATTCCTGATTCGACACGCAGGGAAACTCCAAGCATAGCCCTCTCCATTGCCCTTTGGGTGACTTTTAGCCTTCTTATAAGGCCCATTGTGAGCGACCATTACGAATAAAAAAATAAAAATAAATTATATATAGGATATTATTCAGAAAATTTACAGTAAGAACCGTTCCTTACACTTCAGCAAATACACAAGTTTCCAAGATATCGTTGTAATTAACATGATTGTACCCGTAGACATTACTTTGCAGTCACACACTACCTTCAGAATAGTTTAATATACTCTGAAGGCCGTTAAAATTAATCGTTGTCATTCAGGAGCTGAGCCCCAACTCACGAGTTACAGGCAGGTGTTTTACTTAGTATAAATCATTTCATCACCACTGCTTTCAAAATGGTCTTGCTCGATGTAGTGCCAGCCCGCGCCGCAGCTGAGCCTGTAGATTTAAATTCCTGACTGTGACCTCTGAGTTTGTTTCGGCTTTTCTTCTCAGAGCAGTCAGATAGGAAAAGCCGATCTCATCAAGCTTAAATAATAATAATCTGATCCAGCCTGTCCCATCTTGCTGCCCTCTCCCAGCGACGCCCTAAGCCGAGGTTCGTACCCCACAGGGGGTGCCCTTAGCGTGTAGTCGCTTAGTTTTTAAGTTTTTTATGCCCTGGCTGGAGGCCTTAATTTATTGAGGCATCCACAGGAAAGCCCGGTTAAGCAGTCGACAACCCCTAAGGTTGAACTGCGAGATGCCCATCACAAAAAAAAAAATGCTTTCAAAATGGTGAAGGAAAACGTCGTGTGGAAAGCGGTATGTCCTAGAATCAAAAAATTCGAAGACATGTGACTTCTACCAACCCGCACTGAGCCTGCGTGGTGGATTACATTCTCTCTCGAAGGGAGGAGGCCTGTGTCCCAGCTGTGGGAACATTATATTCTGGAGTTTATAAAACCTGAACTAGATTCAAAATACGAAATATTTATTTTATGTAACAATTCAACATACCTATTTATTTATTTATTTAGTAAATACGATTTAAAAATAAATAAATAATAATATATATATTTTTTTTTACATATTTTGTAACTAACCGGATGCAGACAAATCAGTATCGTACGATACTGCTCTGCTTTCGCTTCATGTAAATGAAGCAAATGCTATCTGACCTCCACAACCCAGTTACTGGGTAACACATAATCATCTGCCTAGCCTTTTCCCAACTATGTTGGGGTCGGCTTCCAGTCTAACCGGATACAGCTGAATACCAGTATTTTACATGGAGCGACTGCCTATCTGACCTCCACAACCCAGTTACTGGGTAACACGCTGCCCCTGGTGGTCAGACTTTCGGGCTTCAAACTGTACCGAATGTCAGAGATCTACGAATGACTGTAATGCCTACAGATGTGATATATTAAGTTATTAATTGGAGTTAACTGTAATATATAATTAAGATACGCTTAGCTTGCGTTCGCTTCGATGTATCCGTTATGATACACACGGCCGCTGCGGTTGGCTGATTGTAATTGTTCTCACCTTCAATAATAGTCAAAGGATTGTATTATTTGCGATAAATTGTACGCTTGGATGATTTATTCCGATCTCATCCCCTGAACCACCCCTCTACCCCCTCCTCGATCTCCTGCTAGTTCTTCTTCTGTTTTAATCTCTGTCTTATCCACTATAAACTTTCTCATTCCGAAGTGATAGTACGGTCGTTTTTGTAATATTTCAAGTTGAAAGCTTTACAAAGAGTAGTATAAGAAAAGGCTGGGCAGATGATGACTCTGTGTACTTCATCTTCAGGACTTCTTCTATATAGGCCTCTCCTATTGCACGCCATTCACTCGATTTTCGGCAACTCTCATCCAGCTGCTACCAGCCACCCTACGAAGATCGTCGCTCCATCTAGCCTGGGGGCAGTTGTGTGTGCTTACGTGCCAAATAATCATTATTTTCTTTTGTTCCTTTAATTACTAGTTGCGCCCCGCGGTTTCGTTTTCCCGTGGGAAAATCGGGATAAAAAGTAGCCTATATGTTAATCCAGGGTGTCAGCTACCTCCATACAAAATTTTATCAAAATTGGTCCGGCCGTTTGAGCGTGAAGAAGTAACAAACATACAAACACTCACACACACTCACAAACTTTCGCCTTTATAATATTAGTGTGATTTTAAATGTTGACCAACCTACCCACTCGTGTGTCTCAGGACAATGCGCCATAACAATTCAAAGAAAATTCATTAGCAGTCGAGTTGCGTGCACGCACTCAAGTGTGGCAGAGAACCGCTTTCAGTCAAATACCGATAATCGTGATGTCTGGCATTCGTTGTAATGTGATAATTAGCTGGCTGTTAGCTTTCGACGCTCTGTCTTAATGAGACTCATCATCTGCCTAGCCTTTTCCCAACTATGTTGGGTCGGCTTCCAGTCTAACCGTATGCAGCTGAATATCAGTATTTTACATGGATCAACTGCCTATCTGACCCCCACAACCCAGTTACTGGGTAATAAAATAATAAAGATCAATATAACACAAAAGTATAAAGTAAAAATAAATAAAAAGTAATTTATAAAAATTAAACCGACTTCAAAAAGAAATTTACTCAAAATTATGAAATAACTTTAATTTCGGAAGTCGGTGGCAAAAAACTAAAACTATATAAAATACAGATCCCACACCGACTTCCGAAATTAAAGTTGGGGTGTGTTTATATGTTTGTTACTTCTTCACGCTCAAACGGCAGCACCAATTTAGATAAAATTTAATTTTGTATGGTGGTAGCTGACACCCTGGATTTACATAATAGGCTACTTTTTATCCCGATATTCCCACGGGATCGACATTTACGCGGGTGAAACCGCGGGGCGCAGCTAGTCTTATATAAATCTGTAATCCACCACGCAGGCCCAGTGCGGGTTGGTAGATGCCACATGTCTTCAAATATTTGGTTTCCTCACGACGTTTTCCATCACAGTTTTGAGAGCAGTGGTGATGACATAATTTACACAAAGTAAAACGCCTGTCTGGGTTCGAACCTACGACCTACAACTCGTAAGATGGGTCACCTGCTCCCAGGAATTTTCCAGAAATAACAATACGGAAAAGTTATACTGTGGAAATACGTTCGTGTTATTTATGTTTATTATTATTTGACGTCACATTTGACGAAGGAAAAACAAATAAGGAAAATACACGTAAGTAAAAGCATTTGTTAGCTTAGTGTTACATAAATTTCTTCTTAACTACACACACATAGAAAGTCACATTTTCCTCCCGTGGTATGGTACTACAAAGACTAAAAAAAAAAGCACTACAGAATTACAAAGAAAACTCACAATCTTTTTATTTTAGTTTATAGAACTGTTTACCTACGTAATTAAAAGTTTTGGCAGCTTTTGCCTGTTTATTTTAGGTAGACAGTCAACTTTGTAATTTTTTTAACAGAAAATTTAACTATCTAACCGCCTAACATAGATACATTTATCTATGACGAGCACTTGATATTCAACCTTATAGTGTTAAAACGATTACGATAACAAACAAGGTACATCATGATTGATATGATACAAAATTCTTATATTGTATCTGACAGCTGTACGTACAGACGCCAGCACATCAAGCTACTACAATCTGTCAAATTTCTTTAATAGATTTTCAACTTTATCGCAAAAGTATAAGGTTCAAAGTTTATTGGGAAAATTTGACAGTTTCGGATAGCTTGATGTGCTGATACGTCAAAAGTTGATAATTCGACAGTTGATTTGTATTGAACAATTTATTGTTGATCTTGCTTTAAAGAAGTAGTGCGATACGTTACGAGATAATAGCGTAAAGATCTCATTTCGAAGAATCAATTTTATCAAGGTCAACATGAATACTCCCAGCTCGTTTTACGGGTTCCGTACCCAAAGGGTAAAAACGGGACCCTATTACTAAAACTTCGCTGTCTGTCCGTCCGTCTGTCACCAGACTGTATCTCAAGAACCGCGATTGCTAGACAGTTGAAATTTTCACAAATTATGTATTTCTGTTACCGCTATAACAACAAATACTAAAAACAAAATAAAATAAATATTTAAGGGGCGGGGCTCCCATACAACAAACGTATTTTTTCGTTTTTGCCTTTTGGTACGGAACCCTTTGTGTGACTATGCCAGTTTTTTATTACCAAACCAGACAAACCATCGAATAAATAAAATCCTCAGATGTTCACGAATAAAAAACGCTTCAATAGAAACCCACTTCCGACAGAGTGATGATAATACCACCCTAAACTCGATGAAAAACCACATAATATTTTCAGATAATCTCTCGATAATTGAATATTATCTCCGCTTAAGTTCTGAAATACCTTTTTCCGTTGCCAGTGAAGGGATTACGTGTGAGAACGAAGATAAAAATTGACGAATATAGTTTAGGTATGATGCGGGAATAATAAACAGCTTTAAAAGAGTCTTCATAATGATGATAATCTGACGATTGATAGCAGTTTAGCATCAAATCAAAACTAATTATGACAAGCATAATAAATTATTATTGATCTAGTTTACAATAGTACCTACCTAAATATTCATTAGAAAACCAGCGTCAAAAAGCATGTCTGACATTTACCTCCAAAATGAATCTTTTTGATGCAGCCGCGAGATACCCACTATGAAAGAATTCCATTTTTGGACTGTAACCAAATAAATGTTTTTCTTTCTTTCCACTACGAACGTAAAGAGTCAGATTGAGTCGCAAAATTGTCGATGGCCGATGCTAAAACTATAAAGTTCTGACTGAGAGTTTAGAAATGCAATGTGTCAAAATAAAGAACCAATATCACTATATGATCGTATAACAATGTCTCAAATTCTGTGCAATAGATAAAATTGAAATATTTCCAAATGCAGTCTGTAGAAGCAATTTTTGACATAGTACGCTTTCAACCCCCTTTTAACACCATTGTGTTGTGACCCAGTAACTGTTGATTGTCGATAAAAAGATCGGTAAAAAAATTAATAATGTAAATACATCGACCGATCCCATCTAGTTTTTTTAAAATATGATTGACGTGTAAAAGTGTTTGTACAGACGCCAGCACATCAAGCTACCCGAAACTGTCAAATTTTCCCAATCAACTTTGAACCTTATGCTTTAGCGATAAAGTTGAAAATCTATTAAAGAAATTTGACAGGTTGTAGTAGCTTGATGTGCTGGCGTCTGTACAAACGAACCTACTTACAGAAATTTATTAATAAAAAAATCCACAGCAAAAAAAAAAAATCAGAAATATATTCATTTAAAGCCAGTGATGTGATTTAATTATAAAGTAACTGTGACAGACATTTTTACTCATAAAGAAAACGTAAAACTTTTTACTAAATTGACTATTCATAATTAAGGAATTAATAATTACTGTCTACTAAAAAGGCTGAAATTATTTGAAGAAATTGCGATGTTGATTAATTAATACAATTTTAATTTCCTTCGTGACGGTCGGAATCAGTTTTAATTGACATTTTAATAAATTGGTTTCTTTTAGTTAAATACGCGACTACTTATAATTTGGAAAATTTTATCAAAGAAATTCTTGGGCTGTTATTACTTCCAGTCGAGAAGTAATTAATTTAATTACGTGCGAATTGATTTCAGACAAGTCGACTCACAATTCTGTTAATAACTTTGAAATTAATATTTATTTCATTTGTTAGTGTATTAATTCTAATTTGAGCTAATTAAAAATTATATTTGTTATAATAAAATTAGAGTTGATTAAAAATTATATTTATTATTATTATTAAAATTCTGTGTTCTCCCACAGCAGGACAAAGGCGTCTCTACTCTTTTTCCAGTTCGCTCTGCTTAAAGCTGCTAATTAAAAAGCAATAATAACACAAAGTCAGCTTTTGATAGTATCAACCATAGCTCAATTTTTAACACCCTGCAGAATCAAGACATAGACACCATCACTTACATTAAACTTCTTAATTAAAAATTATACCTATTTACTTTGATATAAATATATTTATTTATTTGATATAGGCACACCAAAAACTTATTTACAAATAAGACATGTACAAACATTTACGATGGGATTATGTGTTCTGTGTAATATAAACATCTAATGATAAAAAAATATTAACTAGTGTCGGTATTATCATAATTAACATTTTTTTTTAAATAAAGTTTTTCTCACTCTTTAATCATTCGTTTATAAACACTTAATTATCGATAAAAACAACGCAATCCACACACGTAAACAAAAAAAGAACCAATAATTTTCTCACCTCTTTATCGATTTCACTCGCTCTCACGATACCGAAAATCAGGACCGCTAATAGATACGCGCTCTTCATTTTTATCGATATGATTGTCTTTTCACTTCACTAACACAAATTCAGTCGATGCTTCAATTGGCTCACGCGTGTATACCAAATGCTTGAAAGTGCGATAGTATAGTTTTATATATGAAGACGCTTCACTGATTCGCTGCAGTGGGGCTTGACTGCACTAGGAAGAAATTGTGCACTTGTGTCTGTGTGTTTGTCCGTGGTTTCTGAATCAACACAAAACAACACACATGTGTTCCCCGCAGGGTTAAGCAAAGATGTACCTATAGTACAGAAACCTCAAGCTACTACAATCTGTCAAATTTCTTTAATAGATTTTCAACTTTATCGCGTCAGCATAAGGTTCAAAGTTGATTGGGAAAATTTGACAGTTTCGGGTAGCTTGATGTGCTGGCGTCTGTGCATCCACATTTCGCCAATTAGGTTCATGGGACTTCCCATGTGATAGGGGCGAGCCTATGATCCTGGATTCGATTGATGACGTGTAAAAGTGCCTCGTTGGCGTAGTCGCCGACGAGGCACTTTTACACATCATCATCTGCCTAGCCTTTTCCCAACTATGTTGGGGTCGGCTTCCAGTCTAACTGGATGCAGCTGAATACCAGTATTTTACATGGAGCGACTGCCTATCTGACCTCCACAACACAGTTACTGAGTAATACCTACGATACTCCTTGCTAAGACTGGTTGTCAGACTTTCGGGCTTCTGACTACCCGTAACGACTGTCTAAGATCCACGAATGACTAAAGCCGCAATTATATTTAGCCCGCGCCGCGTGTCGCCACGCGTGGGTAAGCTCCGATAACTTACCCACGCGTGGCGACACGTGGCGCGGGCTAAATATAATTGCGGCTTAATTAGTTTTCTGTCATACGAAGTCGGTCGTCGGGAGCTCACACTAATCATATCACTGAATGTTTTGGTGATATTTAATGCTTAACTTAACATAATTCTAGTCGATAGGAAAGTAAGTGATTTATTGATGTGCCTAATATTATTATTAAACATTTTAGAACATTATTCTCTACAAAATGTAGGTACCTACAGACGCCAGCAAATCAAGCTACTACAATCTGTCAAATGTCTTTGATAGATTTTCAACTTTATCGCTAAATCATAAGGTTCAAAGTTGATTGGAAAAATTTGACAGTTTCGTTATACACGGTGGGTACCTACGTGTATTTTGTGTAAAATAAAAATCAAAGTATTAACCAAATTCAATTAATCAGGCCGAGAGGCTTTTTCGAACGACAAAAAATTGTAATGGACAGCCCCTAAAAACTTAACCGTTATGGTAATCATTAATTTTCTTAAAAAAAAATTTAAAGATGTTTTTAGAGAGTAGATACTTTCTAACCCTTGGAAAAAAAACTTTATTCGTGCAAAGTGGATACATGGTGTACTCACTAGTCAAAGTCAAATCATTTATTTCAAACAGGCACATAAAAGGCACTTTTGAACGTTAAAATGTACAAAATATAGAATTGATTCTATTCGCCCATTCCAGAAGGTGGTTTCGGATGGAGAAGAATGGGCGAGAAACTCCATCGTTTCTCTTTTAAAATGTAGTGTGTGTTTTGTCACTACTTAATTACTAGACACAGGAGGGTGTATTTATAAACGATGATTAAAGTTAAGTGACGATCAAACGTAAAAAATGTATGGTTAAACAGTTGCTAGTCAATACTTAACTTTAAGCAACGTTTATGAATAAAGGGGTATGTAATTACTTTAGACGAAAAAAGTAAAAAATAATAAAAATTAAATTAAATATAGAATTCATTATTTAGAAGTAACTAAATAGAAATGAATCACTTCCTTTTGCGAAGAACAAATAGAGCACGATGTATTTTGAAATATAAAATTATACAGACAAAACCGCTGGACAGACTTAACGCATGCGTAGCTAAAGGTATGTAATTATGTATTCCACGTATTGGCGTAACAGAATGCATCAGCTGTTTCTTATCCGGCGCCATTTTGTAAAAGTCAGCTGAGTTATACGGATAACGATATCAGCGCAAGAGGACTTGGTAAGATTCATCATAAGGTAGTTCCATTTTCTTAAAAATAAAATTATTATTTATGTAGAAATGGTTGATTAATTCTCGTTCTCGAAACGGTGAAGGAAAACATCGTGACGAAACCGGCATGTGCTAGAACCAAAAATTCTAAGACATGTGACATCCACAAACCAGCACTGGGCTCGCGTGGTGGATTACAGCCGTATTATTATTATCTCCTTTATTCAAATAAATTCTTATAAATTATATTTTTAAATATTAGTATAAAGAAATATAAAAACATTTAAAAATATAAAAAATAGTAGCCCACCGGTATCGGGAACAGGGTCCAAGCTACCCGGCGGTCAGGGCTCCAGAGAGAGGAACCTCCTAACTATTCGGGCCGTGTCCAGAAGTACCGCTTTCTGGATCAAGATTAAGATTATTATTATTTGAGTATAAATATGAATCATATTGGTTTGGTACTTTTTACGTTGAGCCTGTTCAAAATCTGTCACATCCAAACAGACAAAAATTCCAAAAATTGAATTATTATTATCTCCTTTATTTCATTAAATAACACATATAAATTATATTTTTAAATATTAGAATATAAAAAATATAAAAACATTTAAAAATATAAAAAATAGTAGCCCACCGGTATCGGGAACAGGGTCCAAGCTACCGGCGGTCAGGGCTCCAGAGAGAGGAACCTCCTAACAATGCGGGCCGTGTCCAGAAGTACCGCTTTCTGAATCAAGCCCTTGATCCAGCTGCCCAACGAGAGCCTCCTTAGGTGTTGGTCGAGGCTCTTGGCTATTAAACCATTGGCTGTCACGACTATCGGCACAATGATTGCTGAGTCCACATCCCACATGTCGACAACCTCGCGAGCCAAGTCAAGATACTTGATCTGTTTATCTTTCTCGGCTTTCACGAGGTTCTCATCATGCGGGACGGTTATGTCAACAATCATTGCGCGCCGCTCTGATCGATCCACCACCACTATATCAGGCTTATTGGCAACAATAGTCCTGTCAGTGATGATGGATCGATCCCAATATAATGTGATATTACCATTTTCGAGAACTGGGTCGGGCACATACCTGTAGTACGGCACCTCCGATTCCACAAGGCTGTATTTCAGAGCAAGTTGCTGATGGATTATCCTGGCTACAAGGTTGTGTCTATGCAAGTACTCACCGTTAGCTAGACGAGAACACCCGGAGATAATATGCCTGATTTAATGAATTTATTATTATTATTATTATAGCAGTATATATTATTTTGGATATCAATGATTACAGCTCACCCCTCTCACCGAGAGGAGGCCTGTGTCCCAGCAGTGGGAACAATATAGACTTATTATGGTTGATTTATTTAAACGTGAATTTTTTTTTACTTCGTTTTTATTATATGTCGAGAGTGTTTTTAGAGATTTCTTCAGAAATTAGCATCACCTTTGTACGTATTTTTCTGTTTCCTTTTTTGTTGTCTGTTTATATGTGTGTACATAAACTGTTTAATAATTAAATAATGCCCGAAAAAACTAGAAATTGTTTCTTAGATGACAAACATTAAACATGTGTAGAAACGAAGTCAGCATTTTGATACGAACATAATACACGAAGAAATATATAACATGTGTTAAAGCAATCTCAATTTTGTAGGTAAAGCTACCTGTAAAAAATAACATCCAACCATATTCCCATTATTTGAATATAATATGAATATTTCAGATGAGCTTCATTCCACATTGTGTATCGTGTTTAGTTAATAATGTCGTATAATATTACGAAGTTTTCCAATTATTGTCAATATATTTTAGAAAATGCTAAAAGATTACCCAGAAGTTATGAAAATAGATACCGCAGCAGATTTATTTTCGTCATTTCTGAGAAA
This sequence comes from Oligia latruncula, assembly GCA_948474745.1. Lineage (NCBI taxonomy): Eukaryota > Metazoa > Arthropoda > Insecta > Lepidoptera > Noctuidae > Oligia > Oligia latruncula. The sequence continues at coordinate 1,852,197 of OX419705.1, forward strand.
TTTGGCTTATAAAGGAATTCACTTGGGTGATGAGGTTTTCTTCGTAAGAAACGATAAAATATTCGGTGCTATTATAATGACCCAAAAATGATATAACATAGTAAAATATCGGGAAGCTACGCAATATTTTCTCGTGCCACATACCGCAGTGGCTCAAGACGAAAGTCTTTGACCAGTGAGTGTTGCCAGTGATGACTTATGGCACTGAAACGTGGTCGCTCTCAATGGGCCTTATAAGAAGGCTAAAAGTCACCCAAAGGGCAATGGAGAGGGCTATGCTAGGAGTTTCCCTGCGTGATCGAATCAGGAATGAGGAGATCCGCAGGAGAACCAAGGTAACCGACATAGCCCGAAGAATTGCCAAACTGAAGTGGCAGTGGGCAGGGCAAATTGCTCGCAGGACAGATGGCCGATGGGGCCGAAAGGTTCTGGAGTGGCGACCGCGTACCGGAAGATGTAGCGTTGGAAGGCCTCCCACAAGGTGGACCGACGACCTTGTGAAGGCCGCAGGAACCCGTTGGATGCGTTAAGCACAGAACCGGTCGAAGTGGAGTTGCTTGGGGGAGGCCTATATCCAGCAGTGGACGTCTTTCGGCTGAAATGATGATGATGATGAGTAAAATATCAAGAACATAAATATATGGCAGAAATAACGAATACATTCGTTTATGCAAAACTAAAGTAAATAATACTGAATTAATAAAAGCAAAAGTTTTACTCTCATCTCTGTGATTTCAGTGAATTGGGGCAGCGATCGTCAACGTTTTTGCATAAATTGATTGGTATGTGTGTTTTAATAAGTGTTTCGGTAAAACATAACGAGACTATTAACGAATAACTATAATATATGGACTTGTAAATGTAATAAAGTAGGTATGCCTTTGTTATAGAGAGGAGGCCTGTGTCCCAGCAGCGGGCACATTGCAGACTATAAATTAAATTTTCTTGATTGCTATAAAAACAGTTTACAGAAAAATCAACACATTTCTTCGTCTTGTAGTCTTACATCACGCTGCCAAATCAGCATCATATAATTTAGGATTCAGGTCGTTAGGTTTACACGAACACCGATACTTTGAAAACTACGACCACAATAACAAAACAAAATGAATGAATCCGAGTAAAAAGTTGAATTTTCCAATGGCCCGAGAAATGCCACGAAGAACACTTACATACTAATAAAAACTATTATCTCAAACTTATACTTTTCGCTGTACAATTTATATTGCTAGTACTGGAAAATGTGTTTGGCAAAGTTTTGTTCGGGCACAACTTTTATTATAACATGGTATAACATTTTATTGGCTTGCCGATACCGAGTTACCGAAAACTTTGTAGTTTTCTGGAATCACGCCAGCAATTGCAGTGATGGATGACATTCGGAAAAATACCTACTATGCTGGATTGGAAATATTTGACTTCAAGTATGATAGAGGATTTTAGGTAAAAGTTGACGTTACGAGGGCTTGAGCTTTTAAGTAATGACAAAGCTCTGACAAACTGAGAAATGTCGCTTGAAATTTTTCGTTTCAAAATTACTTACTTGAAATGAAAAATGTCAAGCGACATTTTTCAGTCTTTAACCGTTTTTTACAGACCTAGCAAACTAAAAGTTATAACATTTTCCAAGATTCGAAATTCGATATTTATCTTAAAAATGTGTGAAAAATATCACTTCTTAACCATTTTCTAATTAATTGCCACCAACACACGTCAAAGCAATCAAGCATTTTTTTCAACGAACGCTCGAAATGAAATATTACCAAACCACTTAGCAATACTGAAGATACGTATAAAGCGTGACAATTCACAGTAAATTGCTCTATAACTGCAAAAGTCATAAGACGTCGCTTTTTTGTCTGCATTGCGTGACAAAGTTATTAATGATTAAAATTATTTGTTTTTGCTACCGAAGGTTGGTCACCTCTGGCGTGTAGACTGCAGGCAGTTGGTAATGTTGTCAACTTTTTTGGCGAAAATATTTAATCATTCAGTGGAATACCAATGTCCCGTGGGGTATTATTTTTGTTGAGGTTCCGTAGGTCTAAAGATTGCTGATTGAATATTATCACTAATATTTTAGAGGCGAAAGTTTGTGGGTGTGTGTGTGTGTTTATATGTTTGTTACTTCTTCACGCTCAAACGGCTGTACCAATTTTGATACAATTTTGTATGGAGGTAGCTGAGCCCTGGATTAACATACACTTTTTATCCCGATATTCCCACAGGATCGACATTTACGTGATTCTAATAAAATCAGCTAGACAAACAGCGATCTCCTACTTTGGCATAACCGCCTCGTTGGTCGCAAGTGCTACTGCTGAGCAGCAAAGTTAATAGCATCCATGGCATCTGGAACATTCATCTGCCTAGTTTTTTTCCAACTATGTTGGGGTCAGCTTCCAGTCTAAGCGGATGCAGTTGAATACCAGTATTTTACATGGAGTGACTGCCTATCTGACCTCCACAACCCAATTACTGGGTAATACGATACCCCTTGATAAGACTGGTTGTCAGACTTTCGGGCTTCTGACTGACTGACCCGTAACGACTGTCAAAGATCCACGAATGACGGCCGCGACCAACGGCCTAACGTGCTTTCCGAGGCACGGAGAGGTCTTGATATGTAAAGATGGTCACCCATCCTCAGACCAACCGCGGCAAGCGTAGCTTAACCTGATCGATCGACCTGTGCAGCTGTTATTATTTAGCCACGGACCCATCTGGAACATTAAAGTATTTAAATGCTTTGAACAAATCCTAATGTAAACTTCTGTAGTGGTTCCCGATAGGAAAAGAGAGAAAAAATCAATTTTATTTCAAGAGGTTGAAAGCTTTGCTCTCTTCAATAAAATGTTTTATTCCAAGATTCTAAACTCCTTGACCTATTTAATAAAAGATCTTACTCGAAATTAATTTAAAATGTTCATTATCTCTGATGGATGGGAACATAATGTGTCACTGTTCCTCCATCCATTATTGTAACATTAGACGCTAATTTTCAGTTCATCAGTCATCTCTTTGTGAATTTTGTGACAAAGACTCATAATTATAATATCTTTACTTAATAATCAATTTGAGTGATGGAACCTTTAGTCTTTAATGGGCGATACATTTAACAAAATGGGCGAGAACATTTTTGGGAGAGCCACGGTTTTCTTTTTTAGGGTTCCGTACCCAAAGGGTAAAAACGGGACCATTACTAAGACTTCGCTGTATGTCCAGCCGTCTGTCTGTCACCAGGCTGTATCTCAAGAACCGCGATAGCTAGACATTTGAAATTTTCACAAATTATGTATTTCTGTTGCTGCTATAACAACAAATACTAAAAAAATGGTTGCCTGTAAAGTCGGTTTTACGGGCGAAGATTTTACGTGACAACGTCTTTTTCTCGGCAGACCGATCATAGTTGAGTGGGAGAGAGACGCAAGGCATTCGGCGGGCCTCTCTCTCGTTCGGTGACTCATCGTAACGTTACCGAGCGTTACACTTTTTCATAAGTGACTCCCAGCCGCAACCTAATTTAAGACGTTGTCACGTCAAAACAGAATAAAATAAATATTTAAGGGGGGCTCCCATAGGGCACGCCGCGATAGCGGCGATAAGACCCCTCTTTGAGGAGTGGCTAGGGAGGCGCCACGGCGCCCTCACCTACCGCCTGACGCAGGTCCTCACCGGACACGGAAGTTTCGGGAGGTTCCTGCACATCATCAGGCGGGAGGAAACGCCCGGGTGTCACCATTGCCAGGATCGCCCAGAGGACACGGTGGAGCACACGGTGGAGGTCTGCCCCGCTTGGGCGGAGCACCGCCGTGTCCTCGTAGAGGCGATCGGCAGCGGCGGCGACCTCTCGCGCCCGGCCCTGGTGTAAGCCATGGTCCGGGGCGAGAGGGAGTGGGAGGCAGTCACCTCCTTCTGCGAAGCAGTCATGCTAGCGAAGGAGGTGGCGGGACGGCTCAGGGAGAGAGCCTCCCGTCCCAGCCGCCGCGGGAGACGCTCCGGGCGTCGGGAGCCGCGCGACGACTCCCGGCCACCGTAGGCGCGGGCCTGCGGGCGGAGAGTAATGGGTAGCTCACCGTCCGATCAGGACCAGGCCCGTGCCGGACGGCGCGTACGTGTTCCACGCGCGCCTCAAAGAGATGTCAGCATCGAGGAGGGGCCCCATAGGGCCGAAGCCTGCCGGGTCAGCGGGATTGTCCGAAAGGGTTACCGCTGGCCCGGAACATAAAGGGCTAAGGAAGGAACACGGGTGGGTTTTAGTCAGTAAGAGTCTGACACTCCCTTCCGCTCCACCCAGAGCGGGAGGGGTCATTTGATGATTTCCCATCCGCAAAAAAAAAAAAAAAAAAAAAAAAGGGGGGCTCCCATACAAGAAACGTGTTTTTTTCGGCGTTTTTGCCTTGTGATACGGAACCCTTCGTGTGCGAGTCCGACTCGCACTTGACCAGTATTTTTTCCCTTCTTTTGCAGAGGACAGGGTGTTGTGAGAAGCCTATGTCCAGCAGTGGACTGCGGTAGGCTGAGTTGATAGCATAGCGCGCTGAGCGACCTTGAATTCGTGAACCAGCCCGACTGTCAGTGTCCACGTCGACTGTGCGCCCTTTATTATGTAGCCACGAGCCCTCGGGTATCAGTCAGATCTACAAATTGTCAGCTTTTACGTGCATTTTATCAATGAAAGTTAATCACACAAAACTGCAATACATAGGATAAATTAATACGTACGAAGTTTTCATTTTCTTTTATGACACATAAAGTGCATAAACTGTAAAGATCGAAGATTATTTTTTTTATAATTATATACAAACAAACAATATTAGTTTATGGTATTTTTATGGTTTCTGATAATAAGTTTATGTATTTATTGATGAACGGAGTAGATATACATTGGCATTTCGCCAAGAAATTGCTACGTTCATGAAGGTTTTACTTTATCATTTAGCAGCCAATTTAATCTGTTTTATGCATACCATACAAAAAACACTTATCAATTACAATAATACGAAGATACGACAATATGTTAAACTTCGTACCTATACCTAATGACGTCACGACGTGACGACCTAATGAGTCTTGTGGCTAAGTAAGTAATAACAGCCGCACGGGTCGATTGATCAGGTTAAGCTACGCTTGCCGCGGTTGGTCCGTGGATTGGTGACCATTCTTTACATATCAACACCTCTCCATGCCTCGGATAGCACGTTAAGCCGTTGGTCCCGGCTGTCATTCGTAGACCTTTGACAGTCGTTACGGGTCGTCAGAAGCCCGAAAGTCGACAACCAGTCGTACCAAGGGGTATCGTATTACCTAGTAATTGGGTTGTGGAGGTCAGATAGGCAGTCACTCCATGTAAAATACTGGTATTCAGCTGCATCCGGTTAGACTGGAAGCCGACCCCAACATAGTTGGGAAAAGGCAGAAAGATGATGACCTATAGGTACCTAATGAAGTTCCCAGTCTGTATACAAAAAATCAAACAAATATATCTTATAGTTTAGTCAATACAGCTCGTCAATGAATGACAAAACCCATAGTCGACCAATCGAGTTATTCCAGTCTGATCCCCTGGACCCCCCCTCCAACCCCCTCCTCGATCCCCTGCTTGTTCGTCTTCTGTTTTAAAGTCTGTCCACTACTATTTATTTTGATTGAAAAACATTTATCTAAAATTTAGCTTTTAGGATTTATTTTATAGTTTCTAAATACTCATAAGCATGCCTCCTAGTTGTCTTATTGTATTTTCAACATTGTATTATAATAAGAAGGAATTTAATTTACAAATAATATCAGTTTTCAATGGAAAAAAAACAATTTCAAGCCACAATAAATCACAAAGCAGAAAGTAAAATAAAAGTTAAAATTGTTGTATATGTAGGTGTTCTATTTCAGAAATCCATAACAATCAATTATTACGAACTTTGCCATTCAAATTAATAATAAAAAGCGATTAAAAACAATGCTTATAAATGAATGCAGAGCAAACGAATGTGTTTTTCCTTGCTTACTGAAGTTGTGGACAATAAATAAAATTAATCGATCTGCATGTTTGCTTTTTTGATGTTCTCGTATTTTTAAGCTCAAATATTTATGTAGACCGTATCATCAGGGCGCCCATAAAGGCCACTTTGGCAGAATCATAAAAGGATATCAGTTCACTGTTGGACAGTTAACTGTTAAGTTAATCGTATCAAATCCCATTGGTGAAGCATTTTTCAGTTATTTTTTTTTGTCCGTGCTAAAATACCAATCAATCCGATCCCAATCTCTTTGATTATACCTATGTAGTGCACCGAGAAAAAGAAAAACACGGACTGTCTTCGCTATATTATAATTCATAATGTTATCCTTTTATGATTCTCCAAAGTGGCCTTTTTAGGCCCCTGCTCTACAACGTAAATAACGCAATGAATGTTGTTGAACTGACAAAATGAAAGTCAATTCTACTGTTAGTGTGTTACGCAATTACCCCGCCGATCACAAAATAGACCTTCAAATTGGAAATCTGCAGCCCAACTAAAAATAGCAACTCCCAACAATTTTCCATAGCTCATGTATATTCCGTATACATAATAGATAGATGATCACGATACTGGTATTCGGTCGCGTGTCCGACTGTCGTGACGTACTTTCCACGCGAGACATTTACAAGATCATTGCAACTCGAAAGTATTTTTTTTAGAGTTCCTTGTTAGTTATGATTGAGCTTGTTAACTGATTCAACTTTAGCTGTAAATAAAAGTTAGTAAGTTAGTTTAAGACTTTTTGACGAGTCAGCGGGATTGTCCGAAAGGGTTACCGCTGGCCCGAAACATAAAGGGCTAAGGAAGGAACACGGGTGGGTTTTAGTCAGTAAGAGTCTGACACTCCCTTCTGCTCCACCCAGAGCGGGAGGGGTCATTTGATGATTTCCCATCCGCAAAAAAAAAAAAAGACTTATTGAAGAGCAGTGTTGACCCAGGTGTATCGGCCGCGACTTACCAGTTGTACCTAAGTCTGTGTTCGAACCCAGGCAGGCGTAAATAACTTCATAACCACTGCTGTCAAAACGGTGAAGGACAACAGTGAGTAAACCAGCATGTCCTACAACCAGAAATTCAAAGTCATGTGACATTTAACAACCCGCACTGGGCCCGCGTGGTGGATTAAGGCCTACTCCCTCTCACCGAGAGAAGGCCTGTGTTCCAGCAGTGGGAACTTTATAGGCTGATTATGTGCAGTTCCATAAGACACATTTCGTGTGGGAGACGTATGAATACCTTTATTTCTGGAACCAAGTAATTGGTGAGGTCTTTATTCAAGCAGAATGGTGCTAGTGAAAATAAATCTATGGGACTGTTAATAGAATCACTCCTTAATTCTGAGATTCGACATAATATCACGGTTAGCGGCTGTGAAATTAAAGTGGGATCACTAGACTTAGAGATGGCCAGTGGAACAGGGCTCTAAATAACGGTAGACCAAATGTTCGAGGACTAACAATCAGATGAGTGTATAGAGGTATGAGGGACAGGGTGTAAAGTTAACTCATACTCTATAGAAAAGGAGCCTCCGACCTCCGGGTGTTGTGTTTGGCGGGCAACTACCCGATGATTCATCTCGGGCCGTTGTATCTATGCTAGTTGCGCGGTAAACTCTGCTTGCGCGATGCAGGATTTTGCGTGCCGTCAGTATGACGCGTTGTTCGCATGTGGCGTTGTAGATACCGGTACAGGTGTCTGAGACAAGGACTGACCTGGGCTGCATTGTATTGTATAGGAAGGAGCCTGATACTTAACGGTGAATATAACAAGGCTGTCATTAATGATACTATGTCAGGGCAGAAAGATTTCTTCAAGAATTTTTAAATTAAATGTTGAATGTTAAAAAAAAACTGTCTATAACATTTCAATGCTTAGAAAAAATAATTTCGAAATACTATTTCTTTCACCTTGTAATCTCAAAAAGATTCAATTATAATTCCAGGTCAAATTTAATGGCCTGAAAAATTGAAGACGCTGATTTCGGATCATCGCGTTTTCGGTTGAGAAAACTTAAGTAGGTACCTACGACAATACAATATCTTTTGACGGCTCAAGTTTTTTCCGAGTCGACGACCTTTCAAATTTCCCTTTTATAACTTTTTATGAAATAAATCTCCAGCTGTTACCTCAGGTTGCTTTCTTTTTAATATTCCGCCCCAACTTTGGGCGGACTTTTAATTCTGAATATGGATCTATATTAATTAATTAGTCTGCCTGTTTCTTCTAGGTGCAAAAGAGTTCTTAGTATCGCGAGATACATAAGTATTAAATACATCTGGCGGTCGAGAAGATATACAGTATCGATTGCCTACTTTACATGAGTTTTTGGTGTTTTTAACCGTAATTTCATAGACACTTTTTTTTGGGACTAAAACCCACCCGTGTTCCTTCATTTACCTGTGGCAGGGGCCACGGTATCTCTTTCGAACAATCTGCTACCCTGGCAGAAGTTCATGGACCCACAGTGTCATTATAATGTGATTTTTTATCATCTAAATCTAATTTAGGTAGTCTAAAACACTTCTGACTTATGATTTGGAAAACCATTATTAAATCTATCTATCTGATCTAATTAGCCTGTATTGTCCCACTGCCGGACAAAGACCTTTCTCTCTCTTTTCCACACAATTCTGTATTTTGCCAGTCCTTTCGATAGGAGTCAAGCTCCTCCCGCCATCTTCGTTTCGGCCGTCATGCGTTTAGAGGGGTAATAGTAGTTCTCTTAGCCCATTTGTCATCTGCTGTTTATAATTAAACGCTAACATGCAGGGAGTAAACTTTGTGAGCAATGCATGCCTCCTTCTAATCAAAGAACTGCATCAGAAAGAATTTCCCAGAAATTGCTGTAAAAAGATGCTAAATATTTTCTAGATTAATATCGTGATTATCTTAGCCATACTGGGTAATCTCTTACCTCTATACACGTATCTAGAAACTACTAGAAAAAATGCTCTTGGTACTCCAAAGAAAACTCCCCAGATTTTCCGGCAAAAATAACTAAAGAGAAAAGCGACGGAACCCGTCCACCATCAAGTCGTTCTTGGTCAGTTTTTCACACGATTTTCCCCGATGTAATGTCGTGTTTATTATTCATACCGTCGGTAGAGGACTCTCATTCTTTTTCAACAATCCTATGTTTATTTATGGATATCATAATTGGATTCCAATAGATTTGACGAAGATCTTGAATAGAAGGGGGTGTAATGGGAAATCTGAACCGACTGCGTGCCCAAGTGGGTCGCTGCAAACGTAATCTGGCGAAATGGGGCATTATCAATTCACCCAACATCCAGTGCGAGTGCGGTGCTCCTGAACAGACTCCATCTGCTAGACTGGCCGAAATGTTCACTTGGACCCTTGACGATTTGAACAACGCCTCTGAAGCCGCAATAAATGAACAGTATAAGAAATAGATGTACAGACGCCAGCACATCAAGCTACTACAATCTGTCAAATTTCTTTAATAGATTTTTAACTTTATCGCTAAAGCATAAGGTTCATAGTTGATTGGGAAAATTTGACAGATTCGGGTAGCTTGATGTGCTGGCGTCTGTACCGTCAAAACAAAATGAAGAAAAATGGGAAATTATATATGATACTAGCTCTGCCCCGGCGAACTTCGTACCGCTATCGAAATCAGTCAATCCGTTCTTGAGATATCATAAAAAAGCCGTTCCATACAAAATGTATGAGAATTTTTTTTTTTGTGTGAGTTTTTTTCCATGTTTTAATAGTTATTCAGCTATTCGCGACGGAGATAAGTAAAAAAAATCAAGGATCATATAAATCGGTCCAGCAGTTCTCGAGTTACGAGTATAAATGGTGTAACTCACCCGACTTTGTTTTATTTATATACGAGTAGAAGACTAGCAGCGCCCCGCGGCTTCACCCGCATAAGTTTCGATCTTTTGGATTAGGATAAAAAGTATTTTATGTATTAATCCTAGTTATAAACTATCTGTGTGCCAAATTTCATGCAAATCCGTTCAATAGTTTTTGCGTGAAAGAGTAACAAACATCCATCCATCCATCCATCCATCCTCACAAACTTTCGCATTTATAATATTAGTAGGACTATACACAGAGCATGCTTACTTAATTTAAGGGGCTTATATGACCTAAAGCGCGGTCACTGTCGGACTGCATAGAAAATAAAGAGAAGCGCGATGACACAACGCTGGTAATTTATTGCAAAATATGAAGCGATTATTTAAAAAAAAAAATTAAAATACTAGTATTTTAGTATGTTACTTGTAGAATAATCTGACAAAAAATCAGAATGATTGTATGTATATTAGTATGGTTTTTGTTGTAAAAAGAAACTTTTTAGAGGTATCTTCATGATTTTTTTCTATTGTATCAAATTAGTTGTATTATGTTTTCAACACACTATCTACCTAGCATATATCCTGAAGAATATCACATATTTTGTGATTTTGTTCACTATAGTCGATCATATTATAAATACTTTTATTGTTCCTAAAACTTGCGTTTTTTGTGTTTAGGTCCTGTAAGCCCCTTAAGTCGATAGCTCATAAATCATATTTCGAGTCGACTGATGCGACATCAAAGGATTTGGATCTTGGCCAAGTCATTGATGGAATTGGGAAAATAAAGACAATATACATCTTTACAGGACACATGCTTTGAACTGTTGAGTGGGCGTCCAGCGGTGTCTCAAAACGGTGAAGGAAAACATCGTGAGGAAACATGTATCGGCATGTCCTAGAACCAAAAATTCGAAGACATGTGACATCTACCAACCCGCACTGGGCCCCTATATTCTGGCAAATAAAACATTCATTTATTCTTTCATAATTTCAGCCGAAAGGGAGACCTTGTCCACTGCTGGACAAGGTCTCCCCCAAGAACCTCCACTTTGCAGAAGAATACGTTTCTTTTTAGTATGTTCGATGGTACGTTAAATACAGTCGATGTTGGAATTTCTTTGGCTTGGAGCGTGTGGTTATTTTAATTGGGTTTTAACTATGCGATGTAATTGATCAAAAACGATACACGAGTGCTCACTTAGCAGGTTTTTGCTTGAGATTCGTTAGGTGTGAATAAAAAACCAAATAAGTGCGTGTCGGTAGTTACGTGTTTAGGCTCAGTTACAAAAAATCATGGAACATTTTCATTTGTCAATTTTAAATTGTCTGTATTTTTTTTTCAGAAAGTTCAGGTGTTTAGTACTCGCGCAACTGGCGTGCGAGTATGACCTGAACGTAAACGAAGAAAAAGGAATATATATGGATCGTAGGAAGTGACGTTTAATAGTTTCTGGCTACCCTTATGGGAAGAAGACGTTAATTTTTGTATGTTTATTTGTTTATATTAATTTCAACCTCTCGAAGAGAGGAGGCCTGTGTCGCAGCAGTGGCAACATTATAGGCTAATTATACTACACGTAGGTAGGATTTGAGATTGTCATACTTTGCCAGAATTACTCAACATGTATATCCAAAATAAGTAGCCTCATCAGCACTGGCATTGGAAGTCCCCTGGTCCTGGGGCCCCCATTTCTCGAGAAGAATAAAGGGAGACAATTTGAAATTCGGAGTTATTCCGGTCTGATCCCCTAAACCCCTTCCAACCCCCCCTCGATCCACAATAAACTTTCTCATACCGGTATGATCCCCTATTTCTTTTGTTTTTATTCCTGACGGATCGTCAGCAACAAAATATACGTAGAGGGTTTATTGAAATACACAGAGGCCCTTTACGTATGCAAATTAAGCCAAAGACAAAGCACTTCTCAAGCTTTTCTCCCCGGGCCTCCAGCAGGCTTAGAGCGCCACTGCTCATCAGAAATCTGTGTGTACCTACGTGTAATGGCTGCTAAAACAAGGGAACACGCAATGGAAGGCTATTACTGCTGTGAGCTCACTAACAATGGAATCTGAACAATGTACGCATTGAAAGCTTCTACCTGGCAGCTGGTGGCTGACATACGGATGCAACTTTTGGGAAACTTTTTTATTATAAGTAGAGTTTCGCTTATAGTATGTAGTTTTTTTTTTTTCTGTTTCAAACTACCCCGACCCAACCCGCCCGAACTGCATCATACGCTTTTGACTGGATAAAACATCTTCTTTATTACATACATAATAATTTGTCAAATATTGTAATATTGTATACATTATGTCTTAAAAAATTGTGTCATCTTTTAGAGGTAACTCTAATATTGATGGATTATACACATTTACCTTCTACAATAAATTCTGAAAATTATATTGAAAACCACATCAAAACATCTCGGTCACACAGACAAACACAAAAAGTAACTATAATATTACTAGCAGCGCTAGCGCTAGCGGATCTATGGTAGATTAAGTACGTTAATCTACCATACGTTGTTGAGTATCCGGCTCGAAGGACCATATGTTGAGTATCAAGCTCCAGGTGTGCTGCTGGTGGTCTTGACTTGGTAAATAAAAAACTACTGTGATATTAAAAGTACTGTATTGCTGATTCACTCGTTCGCCGACCCCTTGAGCGTGCGCCCACTATCGGTCGTCTCTTTGACCAAGATTAAGTCTGGACTTTAAAAGATACTGTAACCTCTGAGTTTGTTGCAGCCTTTCGTCTCTATAGGTAACGCCGACCTCATCTAGTTTTAAAAATATATTTGACGTGTAAAAGTGTTTGTACAAACCTACATAGAGAAATAAATAATTTATGCACATACAAAAGATTGCCAAGAGAAGTATTCACCCAGCTAAACTCACGTATGTAACAAACCTTCGCCATTGAAACAAGAAACAAAGTTTTAAGGAATTTGCAATCACGGTCTGAAAGTTATATCTATTATGTGTCTAGAATCTAGAGACAAACGATTCCATCTAGAGTCTAGGTGGAACTCCGGTGCATTGTGACTTTGTAAAGTGCACTATGTTGAAGCGAAACTACCTTCACGGCATATATAATACCAGTTGCAAACTACTATGTAGGACTTTACCTTTATGGAGGAGGCCAACGGATAGATTAATTTCTACGTAAAGAAATGTGAAAGCGATTGGAAACTCGAGATGACAAATGACATTTAAGAAGTTGAGAGCATAAATATACTACTGCAATAAACGATTATTAAAATACACAAAATGTTGCAATTGAAGGAAAATGCAGTATGTCACAACGCCTGACAAAATAATTTATGCAAAATGTTGTTGTAAAATGAATTGTTATTTTAAAGCTACAGGCGCAAATATAACCGAGGTCAACATTAAGTTCAAACAAAACCGTAACTTTAATGTATCCCAAGCTATTACGCCATTTCTTTTTTAATATTTTAGTAGTAAGGTATGAAAGTCTCCGAAATATAAAATTTGAGTTTCGTCAAAGCTCAATCACGTTGTAGATCGTATAAAACTTATAAAAGTCACGGGTCGCTTGAGTAAAGTCGTAAAGTAACAGAAGTACTGAAATAGTGTTGTTCTATTGCTCTTTTGTCCCGATTTTACATAGTATTTAACATGGACTGGGATTTTAAAACTTTAAAAAATAAGACCTATTTAGTCTCATTTTTTATTATTACGGTTAACAGCGATTGTAAACTTTCTGAAAAGGTAACTGATATGCCTAAAATGTAACTAAAATTATAGAAGAAGTAGGTAATTCGTGACAGTCTTAGTAAAATATCTTTAGAAGCCCATGTGCTACAATTTTGTCATAACAGAGGGGCAATTCTCGTAATTTAAAGATTGTTCATAGTCTGATCTCAGACTCAATCTGTCAAAAATACCTCTAATTTCCCTACATTTTGACAAGTTTTTGACGTTTGTTTGTCACCGAGATTAGACTGCAACTAGATTTTGAACGTTTTGAATTACGAGAATTGGCCTTCTATTGTCGCGCCATTTGGGATTTGGCCTTATTATATTTTATGTTTGCATTGATGTTAGCTATCGATTTTTAGAGGTTTCATGCGTGGCATAAAATAAATAGAGCGGACAGGTAAGTATTCCAAGGACCTTCAAAGCCCTTTTCACAGAGTGTGTACTACTTTGGCCGCTATAACAACAAATATATAATAAAAAAATAAAGTTAAAAATTAAAGGATTAAACACAAGATACGTTGTTAATGTAATATTAAAAAATGCGAAAGTGTGTCTACCTGTCTTTCTGTTACTTCTTCACGCTTAAACCGCTGAACCGACTTAGATGTATAAAAATAGTTTGAGTCCCGGGAAAGGACATAGGATACTTTTTGTCTCGATATTCTCACGAGATCGACACTTATGCAGGTGTAACCGCGAGGTGCTGTTAGTTGTGTTATAAATATTGCACGGTGGTATGGAACCCTTCGTGTGCGAGTCCGACCGCTTTTACCATGAAACAAAATTATATACAGAATGTTGTGAAATATGGGTGCACTATTTGCACCCATAATTAGGTGCACTTCTACCAAACCTTTCGGGAAATACAGTGATGATGTTTTGTTATGTTATCAAACATCATCATCATCTGCCTGCCTTTTCCCAACTATGTTGGGGTCGGCCTCCAGTCTAACCGAGTGCAGCTGAATACCAGTATCTTACATGGAGCGACTGCCTATCTGACCTCCACAACCCAGTTACTGGGTAATACGATACCCCTTGATAAGACTGGTTGCCAGACTTTTAAGCTTCTGACTACCCGTAACGACTGTCAAAGGTCCACGAATGACAGCCGGGACTAACCGCTTAACGTGCTTTTCGTGGCACGGAAGGTCTCGGTATGTAAAGATGGTCACCCATCCACATACCAACCGTGGCAAGCGTAGCTTAACCTGATCGATCGACTTGTGCGGCTGTTATGATTTAGCCACGGGACGCTCGTGTTATGTAATCAAACATAGTACTTAATTAACCTATTAATGACTTAATATTTTAATTATAATTATGCAACCAGTCTCATGTCATTACTAACTGACCCGAACATACTACGCGTGCATTATCACAGTCGGTTAGCCATCGTAGTAATTAGCGCGGGTTGCTAATTTGGTTTTATTTTATGCACAAATCATCATAATTTTCTAATGGCAACATTAATTAAGTTTGACAATTGAATTAGCCAAAGCACGTTAAGCCGTTGGACCCGGCTGTCAGTCGGATCTTTGACAGTCGTTACGGGTCGTCAGAAGCCCGAAAGTCTGACAACCAGTCTTACCAAGGGTATCGTGTGTTCGTGTAACTGGGTTGTGGAGGTCAGATAGGCAGTCGCTCCATGTAAAATAGTGGTATTCAGCTGCATCCGGTTAGACTGGAAGCCGACCCCAACATAGTTGGGAAAAGGCTAGGCAGATGATGTTACTGTGCTACTCGTACAATGACAAATAAATTCCCGCATTGACAGAAATCCCGTAACTATCCCGGGAATTTGTATCACATCACTAAACTCCCGAGTGGTCACTCGAGACACATTTTGGTGTTCTTATAGGGTGATAAACAACACTATATTTTTATGACCACAAACTTTATTTTCCTTTAGCACTGAAAGAAAAATCTAAGTTTCGTTTCAGGATTTAAAGTCTGTCGCAGCTGTGATGTTAAAAATAAAGTTTTCACAGAAGGAAAGCTTTCTAAAGAATCTTGTTAGTAGGTTCTACGTTCCCACGTAAGTCTCTCGAAGGTATTTTTGGTGTTTCTAAACTAAGTAGGTAAGTAGATTAACAAAAGGCGACTCCATATTTTATCTTGCTAAGTCAGGAACATTTTTATAAACATAAAGTTACAAGTAGACAGCTTAGTTTGGTCGTTTATAAAATAAAATAAAATTCGGAGGTCCATAACCCAAATAGTTTCTATGGTAAAATTGGGAAATTTCAGGGAAAAAAAATAGAAAAATTTTCCAAGTCCTCGCGCCAGTGCCCCTAAGGTTACATACACTCCAACCCTTAGTTTGTCTAGGAATTTGATCTCCTTGTCGCCCAGTGTTATGTGTGTCTCTGAAAAGACTCAGGTAGGCCGAAGCAAGGAAAACCTGTTCAGGTGGAGATTCATAGATGACTCTGCCCTGGAGTGTAAATGTGGTGCTGTTCCACAAATCAGCGGACACTTATTACCGCGTCTTGTGTGTCCTGTCGTCTGCAACTTATGGACGCTACGGGCTGAATTCTGGGCCGTGTCCAATTCGCCATTCCATTTAGTATGTCGTCGACCTAATTCTACTATGTTGTAATCTGGAATTATTATCGACTTAGGTTAGGATATTTATGTAGATAAATGAGCCATCTGTGGTTTATACAATTCATTTACCAGAAGTATCTTTGTGTGAGTCAATTCAGAAGTTACAGCAGTTCAGAAATGCGGAGCAGAAAGTGTTAACGCTTTCAATAATACTTAAAGAAAATACATCCTTAAGCTACTTCATAAAAGAGAGCAAGTGGTGCTAAACTTGAGGACACTTCATTTTATTTATTTGTAGTCAGTAAAAAGGTTGAAACTGTGCAGTAAATGTTTATGGTTCGGAACTGGAGCTGTAATGCATACAGTGCGTTTATGTGCTCCTGGTACTGATGTGTTAAGTTATTAGGTAAGTAGAAGTATAAACTCTGCTTATTGTTGAAAGAATCACAAGTTTAGAGCATAACACGGAAGTCATAAATATTCTGTTTATTCATTGATGTAAGTAGGTAGGTATGTTAGGAACTGCATTATTTAGACGCCGGTTTTTTATCGGCCTCAAGTTTGCTATTACAATAGTGTCAGAATGGTCTATCATTGATTTCATAATTGTTGATTTTGATAAGTTTGGAAATCTACTAATAAAATGGCGTCATTATGACTTTCCAATGGTCAACCACTGACACTCCATTGAAAGAAATGGCATAGAATGGTAATCTCATACATAATGACAAATGAATGACTGACTTAGGCGGTAATCTGCTAAAATTTTGACAGTTCCTTTGATCAGTGACCTACCATTAGAACGTCATTGTGCAGTCACTGCTTTTAATTCGTTACGAGTATCGTATAAATGTTCTGTGCCATTGAACGACCAATGATCGACCATTATGAATTTAGCAGATTACGAAATTTTAGCAAAATAACAATGGGATCGTGTTGGAATGACGAATTTATAAAAATAGCAGACTTGGGCCCTAGGATACACAACAAAGGGGCTCTTGGCTAAATGACAACAGCCGCACTGGTCGATGGTCGCAAGGTTAAGGCTACGGTTGCCGAGGAGGTCTATAAATGGTTGACCATCTATTGCATACCGAGAAAGCACGTTAAGCCGTTGGTCCCATCTGACATTTGCAGATCTTTGACAGTCGTTACAGGTAGTCAGCAGCATGTAGGTAAGTCTACACGCTGACAAGCAGTTTTATCAAGGGGTATCGTATCACCCATTAACTGGATTGTGGAAGTCAGAAAGGCAGTCTTCCTTGCGAAATACTGGTACTGAGCCATTCTACTGGCATTCTGCGGTAATGGGATGTGATTAGCCTGAAAACCAACCCCAACATAGTTGGAAAAAGGTTAGGCCGATTATTAATGGAACACTTTTAAAACCACTCAAAACTTCCTGGTTTTGATCGAACTATTAGATACAGTATCAAAATGGTTGAGCTGAATGGTTCTAATACATGCGTCATGTTCGTGAACGGGCGCCGTCAGTAGGGACTGGTCATCTCTTTGCTGCCATGGCTTATTTTAATTTAATTTAATATTTGAATTGTTTTTTTTTTGTCTCTTTCGTCTTTTCATTACGCACGCTTTTAACATTCTGCATCGTTCTCACATGCATAATTTTTAACATGAATGATGTAAACAAGACTTTGTAACCATATTATTTTGATTTAAAAGAGTGTCCATGCAGTTTCTTGCCCGTTCTTCTCCATAGGTAGTACCTATGGAGAACGTAGCCTAGCGTAGCGTAGGTACCTATTAGGTACCTACGCTTTGGAATGGGCCACTAGCTTCATCTTTCTGACTGACCGACCCGTTTTTTTTTTTTTTTTGCGGATGGGAAATCACCAAATGACCCCTCCCGCTCTGGGTGGAGCGGAAGGGAGTGTCAGACTCTTACTGACTAAAACCCGCCCGTGTTCCTTCCTTAGCCCTTTATGTTCCGGGCCAGCGGTAACCCTTTCGGACAATCCCGCTGAATGACCGACCCCTTGACAATTGAATAGTGCCTGTAATTGGTTTAATTGAAATAAATGGTTTGAGTTTGACTATTTTCAATAACTTCACTAAAGACAATAGAACAGATAGGAATCGTATCAAATTAGGTTCAAACATGAAAGGGTCAAGTAATAAAAGTTTTAAATGTTCGGCAAACCCTTTGGGCAAAACTATAATGGTCTCCTATGTAGTTGGATAACTGGAAAAGTTTTCGTATTATTTGTTTGTCTTGAGAACTACGTTCATGAAGCTTTTATTTATCTTCGACACAGGGTCTAAGGTAAATAAAAAGCAGGGCATAGAGGGGGGGGAGGGGGTGTGTTCGAAGAAGTTCTGAGGAGCAGTTCTCGTAATTTTAAGAACGTTCACAGTTTCAATCTGTCAAAAATACCTCTCATCATCTGCCCGGCCTTTTCCCAACTATGTTGGGGTCGGCTTCCAGTCTAACCGGATGCAGATGAATACCAGTGTTTTACATGGAACGACTGCCTATCTGAACTCCACAACTCAGTTACTGGGTAATACGATACCCCTTGGTAAGACTGGTTGTCAGACTTTCGGGGTTCTGACTACCCGTAACGACTGTCAAAGATCCACGAATGACAACCGGGACCAACGGCTTAACGTGCTTTCCGAGGCACGGAGGGGTCACGATATGTAAATATGGTCACCCTTCCACAGACCAACCGCGGCAAGCGTAGCTTAACCTGATCAATCGACCTTTGCGGCTGTTATTATTTTGCGGGCTCCTCCTCTAATTTTCCTAAATTTTTGACAAGTTTTTGACATTGATTTTCGCTGAGATGAGATTGCGACTAGGTTTTGAACGTTTTTAATTACGGGAATAGGCCTTCTGTTTGCCTCGTTGCATGACGTCCTGGGTTCGATTCCCAGGTCGGACAGTTTTATTGGGTTTTTCCATCTGGAATTTCTCAGTAGCAGCCTGAAGTGTGTGTTTGTGTCCAGTTTAAGGCAAGAAGCTTGCCTCCTATCACATGTGACTTAAAGCTAACTAGCGGAAATCTTTATTTAAATTTTAGCACTTTTTTCATAGTAGCTATAGCACTTGTGTCTTTTTTCGTAGTGGAGGTGCTTGGGGGAGGCCTATGTCCAGCAGTGATGATGACTTTTTTCATAATCGATTATTTATCATAGAAAGAAATGAAATAGTAACATATTTTTACGTTTTATCAATATTTATTAAGAAAAACTTTTGTACACTTTTTGTAATAAATTATTATTCTAACTTAAATTATTAACAGTCATTATGA
This sequence comes from Oligia latruncula, assembly GCA_948474745.1. NCBI lineage: Eukaryota > Metazoa > Arthropoda > Insecta > Lepidoptera > Noctuidae > Oligia > Oligia latruncula. Next base: position 1,871,598 of record OX419705.1, read on the forward strand.
TCTGAAATAAATAAATGCATTATTAGACAGTGCTTAAATATAAAAATAACTTAACTAAATCCTTAATGTAAATTCAGGGAGTTTAATTTGCTAAGCAAATTGAGAACCCACTTATTACAAGAGTATGTAACTTTAAACTAGCGCCATCCATCGGCCGTCCCGCGCGACAAGGACGGGAATAATTCCTTCCAAAATATTTTTTGCTTTTCAATATTTCCATCATTTTTTATTTAATTATTGTGAATGTGAGGACTATGTGGGTCATTTCTTTTTTCCTTCTTAGTTTTAATCATGATCTGGCAGTTTGAGTAGTTTATGCGGCCTACCCAAATGTCCTGTCTTTGGTATTGTTCGTCGAATCGTTGAGCTCCTCAAGTTCTGAGTTGAGCTGCACGATTTTTGACAAATGCGTGCACTGATTGGACAGGTCCGCTTAATCTGTGTGGTTCTTTCCTCAAAAGACCATTTCAGACACCAATCTACATGGTCTTCACACCATCTGACCAAGATTTTGTCTGGACTTTAAAAGAGACTGTGACTTCTGAGTTTGTTTCGGCCTTTCTTCTCAGAATAGTCAGTTAGGAAACGCCGACCTCATCTAGTTTAAAAAAAAATATGATTGACGTGTAAAAGTGTTTGTACAAACCTACTTACAGAAATATAAATCATTTATCATCGATTTTACAGGTCGTATAACGATTATCTCACCTTACTATGCCTTCCTTAAAATTACGTTATTTGTATTAACATCTAATATTAGTCATTATCAGCATCATACCTATTGTCCATATTAAATTCAAATCACAACTACAATTCTTTGACAGTTATATGAAATAGCTATAAGTCGGCAAATTAACGTGGGGTGTCTGTTAATGGCTTAACAATGTTCCATGTCTGTCCAGCTTATGACAATACCATGAATTCTTATACAACTTATTTCACAATATTCTTGAATTTTTGGAATTTTCTATACGAAAGAACTATTTTGTTCATGCACTAGCTGTGCCCGCGACTTAGTTCGCGTTGATGTCGGACATCAATAATGTGTCGCTTATAACCTCATTGCCGTATATATTTTGCATTTAGTAAAAAGCTGTTATTTTGACATTAACTCAAACTCAAAGCATTTATTTCAATTAAACCTTCTACAGGCACTTTTGATTTGTCAAAATTAAAATAGTCTGTCAGTTAGTCAGAAAGTTGAAGCTAGTTGCCCATTCCAAAACGTAGATCTCTATGGAGAAGAACGGGCAAGAAACTCCATGGACACTCTTTTAAATCAAGATATTACAAAATCCTGGGTACATTATTCTTGTTGCTTCTATATGTGAGAACAATGTAAAAAAGACACAAATGAAGAAACAATTCAAGACATAAGATTAAAAATAAGCCTTGGCAGTTAAGAGATGACCAGTCTCAACCGACGGCGCCCGTTCACGAACATGACGAACAGACACTTCAATTTAATTTATTTCTATTTAGACAGAAATAAATTTTCAAAATAAAACGAGACGTATTACAAGAACGGACCGCATGCTGGGTCAACGCGTGCGTGTGACCGTGGTTGAAAATGATGTTATCGCAAAATTGTACAAAATAAATATACTTTACGGAGCAAAATTGTGGCAGCCATCTGTCACCAATTAGTGAAGGATGACCGGCTTCTGTCGATGTAATCTGTGGGTGATAGGAGCCGTCATTACACCTCGTGCTAGGGATCGCTTGGGATTGAAAAACGCTCATCAAACGTGTCCTTATCAAAAAGCATATAACGTTGAAGACAAGGTAGTTTGGCAGTACCTTCTGCACATGTGGCTTCCCTGGCACCTCATTAACGGCATAACTATGTAAATGTCTATTAACTGCTCTCAAATTACGATGTTTATTTTGTATTTATTTTTTACATAATTCTTTGACATATGCTTTTTATTATTTGACATTATATAGGTACAGACAATTCTAATTTTTCACCTCTTTAATAGTGCTTGTAATGGCAATCATTTCACTTGGTTTTAGTAGGTTTTTATATTTTATTTTTTATCTATCCTTTTGATAGATTCTTATTTTGTAAATGTGAGGACTTTGTAGGCTTTGTAGACTTTAGATCTGTAGACCATTTTTTTTTTTATTAAGTACCTGGTACTTGTTGATAGGCCTACTCTGTCCTCCCATACCTAGTGTAATTTGAAAACATTGTAAAAGCCAATTATTTTTAAAAAGAGTAACCGTGGAGTTTCTTGCCGGTTCTTCTCCATAGGAAACGACCAATTGGAACCGTGCACCTAGCTTCAGACGTTTCATAAGTGCCCATGTATGCTTATGTGAAATAAAATATTTTGATTTTGATTGACACATTATTTAAATAACCTACTTGAAACCTACTAATATGAGACTAAGTTAAATATTGATTCCATCCGCCAAAGTACACAAGCCAGCACATCAAACTACCCGAAACTGTCAATTATTCCCAATCAACTTTGAACCATACGCTTTAGCGATAAAGTTGAAAATCTGTTAAAGAAATTTGACAGATTGTAGTAGCTTGATGTGCTGGCGCGTCTGTACATAAACAATGATTTTTGACAATAATTTAGATTCAACATAAATCACAACTCGACAATATTAATACGAAATACAATATAGTGAGTAGGTACAAATAATAATATTAAAACGTATGTTGGTTAGCCCGCGGGTTCGCACTAGCGATTTTTTTCGTGCATTCAATTTTCAACGCTCTGCCGAGAGCCGAGGGTTGAAAATCCAACAGAGTGTTTTATTGGTGCGCTGGGATAGTTGATAGGTTTTGACCTAGAGTAAAAAATCCAGTGCGCGAAAAAAATCGTAGCGTAATAATATCGCCGGTGCCACCTGGGCCTGGCTTTGCAAAGAGGGCTGCCCAAATCAACATCGGGCAAAAATGTCAAGCGATTAAAGACCATAAAACTAGACAGTAAATATTATTAGCATAATATTGCTCTCTACTTCATTTTCCATTTAAAATACAACTCTCATACAAAAACAATAACCTAAAATAAATAAAAATAATAAACTAAAATGGCCGCCCTTACGCCACAGCACCCGGCGCCGTGATATAACTGGGTGACTGCGTAGGCCTGTGCTTCATTAGGTTATAAGCCCTGTTGGAGGCCCAGTCCTTGCCATAGCCCCCACTGGCTGAATAGGCGTAGTTGTTGTTGTAGTCGGCTGCTGAGTAGTCGGTGCTGTCACTGGCTCCGAAGTACGAGTAGGACATCGGGTGATGGTGCTGCTGAAAATATAGAAATTAGAAGATTATTTATTTGTCCAGTTTATTAGATGAGTTGTGGGCTAAAAGAAAACAAAATACATTTATATGTGTCTTTACTCGGATATTTATATAGTCTTTACCTACACATACAAGTTGGGAGGTACTTTTCGTCATATCCATACAAAACGGCCATCACTCAGTATAATGCAACTGATTGGGTCCCACTAAATGTTATGCAACATCACTACAGGCGACCTAGGTGAAGATGAATGAATGAACTTGCTCCTACTGAATGGACTGGCCTACAATGACAGTTGCCCAGCAGTGGGACAATACAAGCTAGAGAGCTAGTTTATCAGTAGCAGTTGGTGTCACTGATAATATAGCTTGCAGAGTTAGCTAATTAAAGTGGCAGTGGACTGAGGCTTAAGTGTGAGTTTTTTCACTCACGTTCGATTGCGAGCGCGTTAGAATTTTTTATGAGAAAAAGTTATAGCGCCACCTGGTGGTCACTAGGAGAGTCCTAATTTCCCATACAAAAATCTAACGCGCCTGCAATCGAACGTGAGTCGAAAAAACTCGCACTAAGGCCACTGGTCATGCTTGTCCAAACATCGATAGCGGTTGGAACAGACGAGTCCTGGTGTAACTTGAGAAAGGCTTGTGGAAAGCAGTAGCCTGCGATAGCCTGAGTTGATTGATCATCAGTCCGGAGTCTAGAAGTCTGCCCAGTTGACGGCAACCTAGCAGATTTTTATTCATCATCATCAGCCTACAGCAGCCCACTGCTGGACATAGGCCTCTCAAATCACACGCTATTCACTCAATTCTTGGCAACTCTCATCCAGCTGCTACCAACCACCCTGTGAAGATGGTCGCTCCTCCTAGCTGCATGAGGGCGTCCTATCTTGCGTTTGCCAATTCGCGCTTTTATTTGTATAGAGGTACGATGAACAGGGTCAAAGTCATTTATTCAAATTTGAATGAGAATCAGCACTTTTCGAACGTCAAAATTACAAAAGACAGTCCCCCAAAACGCCCGCACTTCACCAATTCCTAGTGCTTTCGCTGGGGGCGCGCTGGGGTGTAAAGTTCATCTTCCAAAAAAAAAAGATAGAATCCTCCGACCAGACGGGTCCAGACGGGACCGGACGGGTGTCGTGTCTGGTGGGCTTCGGACGTTGTATATGCTAGTTGCCCGGTAAACTCTACTTGCGCGATGTAGGATTTTGCGTGACGACAGTATGATGCGTCGGTCGCATGTGGTTTTTATTATATTAAATTGGATATTCAGCCTTGAATTTCCACTCACCCATAATCAAAATGTTTCCGTGCCCTTTCGCTATAATTAAGTCCACGAGATGTCTGGTTTTATAAACGTCAGTGTTATTCTCTCTATAACATTTTGTATGCCAAACGTGTCAGTGCGTGGGGTATGTCAAAAATGCCATCCATACACCCACACTCAAAAACAAAATGGTGGGATGTAGATCTGGGGGCACGGGAGTGCCCCCGCCAAGACGAGCCAAGCGAAGCGCAAGGGCACTACCTACCTTTTCTCGAAGCACTTCGTCGTATTTTTGAACCTTCATAACTTGGGTTTGGATTATACCAGATAAATAAAATTTTCGAGATATGATGTCAGTGGTTGACTTATTAAACCTATAAAGTTTCAATTGCATAGCTCTTATACTTTAGATTTTATTGATATCTAAAATACCCCGATTTCGTCACTGACTCACTTACTCACTGACTCACTTACTCACTGATGATCATCAATATTCTAAGGGTCTTCCTGAAGTCCTAGAAAGCTGAAATTTGGTATGTAAGCTAGTAATCGTACACAAACAACAAAAAAACTCTAAAACTTGGAACTTTTACCCTCCAACCCCTTAAAATAGGGGATGAAAGTTTGTACGAGACTTCCGCAGATTTTGATGCTAGAGTTCTGAAAATTGATATTGGGACTCCTTGTTATAAATAATAAAATACGTATTTCAGGATTATCAGTAAATAACCCCCCAACCCCCCAAAAAAATATTTTTTTATTTCATAAGCATCAATATTCTAAGGTTCTTCCTGAAGTCCTAGAAAGCTGAAATTTGGTATGTACGCTAGTAATAGTACACAAACAACAAAACAACTCTAAAACTTGGAACTTTTACCCTCCAACCCCTTAAAATAGGGGATGGAAGTTTGTACGAGACTACCACAGATTTTGATGCTAGAGTTCTGAAAATTGATATAGGGACTCCTTGTTATAAATAATAAAATACGTATTTCAGGATTTTCAGTAAATAACCCCCCAACCCCCCAAAAAAATATTTTTTTATTTCATAAGCATCAATATTCTAAGGTTCTTCCTGAAGTCCTAGAAAGCTGTTTGGTATGTAAGCTAGTAATAGTACACAAACAACAAAACAATTCTAAAACTTGGAACTTTTACCCTCCAACCCCTTGAACTAGGGGATGGAAGTTTGTACGAGACTTCCGCAAATTTTGATGCTAGAGTTCTGAAAATTGATATAGGGACTCCTTGTAATAAATAATAAAATCGTCGGGGGGCACGGCAGTGCCCCCGCCAAGTCGAGCGCGAAGCAAACACTGCCGTACCATCCTTTACAGGAACCATTTCGCCGCATTTTCAGGCCCCTATTTGAGAACCTCTGGATAAGACCAGAACGCAGAAACTTTCGTCATCCAGTAAGCTATAATCACATACTTATAATCCAAAACTTCAAGTCTGTAGGTTATTTAGTTCCGAAGTTAAGCGAAAGCAAAGTTTCGCATTTTAGACACTCACTCACTCATCATCAAAATAGAACTAGTACTTCCCATAAACTCAGAGTGCTGAAATTTGGTACAGAGTTAGGGTTTAATGGCCACATAAAGGGAAAACTATAAAAATTAGGATAATCGAAGATCTGAAGTACCTGGTGGGTGACCCTGATTAGAAAACACAAGAGCCCAACCAAACTATTAGAGATCGACATACCGCCTTTACAAAAAATATTTAACTTGGTGGGCCGCTTCATTTGATGTCGAACATTACACAAATTAAATAAACAAAGGAGGATGGGCAAAAATGTATGGAAGCTGGTACCCGAAAAACATGGCAACCAAACAAAATAAATTATATACAGTTTTAAAGGTCTAATTAGATAGAGCAATAGTCGTTAGGGGGGATAGTCTCAGTTCGCTGTCCGTTCAGAGATATACAACCTTTAAAGGTTAGGTTAGGTTATCGTTAGGTTAGGTCATAAGTAACAATAATAGACTCTTGCTTTATCGTGACGTGACTGAATTTTATCTACCTTTTTTTTACCCCGTTTTTCCATTTACACTACGCTTGGGGACGCGGGAACGTAAAATCCTTCCACAACGCCCTAACCTATAACCTAACCTTAACCTAACCTACATAATGTTAAAGGTTGTATATCTCTGAACGGACAGCGAACTGCGACTATCCTCCTTAAGAACTATTGTTCTACTTAGTTAGACCTTTCAATCTGTATATAAATTATTTTGCTTGGATGTAATTAGTTTTCCGGTACCAAAACGCCCTAACCTAACCTAACCTAAACCTAACTTAAATTTATAGTGTTAAAGGTTGTATATCTCTGAACGGACAGCGAACTGGGACTATCCCCCTAACAACTATTGTTCTACATAATTAGACCTTTCAATCTGTATAAAAATTATTTTGTTTAGATGTAATTAGTTTTCGGGTACCAAAACGCCATAACCTAACCTAACATAAATGTATAGTGTTAAAGGTTGTATATCTCTGAACGGACAGCGAACTGGGACTATCCTCCATAACAACTATTGTTCTACATAATTAGACCTTTCAATCTGTATATAAATTATTTTGATTGGATGTAATTAGTTTTCCGGTACCAAAACGCCCTAACCTAACCTAAACCTAACATAAATGTATAGTGTTAAAGGTTGTATATCTCTGAACGGACAGCGAACTGGGACTATCCCCCATATCAACTATTGTTCTACATAATTAGGCCTTTCAATCTGTATATAAATTATTTTGTTTGGATGTAATTAGTTTTCGGGTACCAAAACGCCCATCCTCCTTACACTAAAATATTAATTTCGCTCAAAATTTGGTCAAAATATAATGCAATACAAAAAGAATACGTCCGTACGTATACGTTTCTACAAAAAGAAGTGAAATCCCACCAAAAACATTCTGTAAAAAACTAGCCAAGTCTCAATGGAGCTGCCTGTTTATCTCTAAAAAGTAATGAAATCTAGACAAAGTCGTACCAAGTGTAAGGTTCCTTACTGCGATTTCTTTATTATTATAGTTAATGTTGTGTGACTTGGCCGTTGAAGGGTACACAAGGGTACAAACCCAGGTGCTCCATGACACCATTGCACCAATCTGTCGCCATAACCGCTACCCATTGACGATGGAAAATTGCCACTTGGAAATCGTTGATTTAATAACTAGTCAATTGTAGGCTTGATAAAGCTGCGTATTTCAATAATACTTATGTTTAAGCGAGCCTGAAACAAACAGTATCAAAAATTATTTCCAGTACAGACGGACTTATAATCATTGATTAGAAGTCCGTCTGTACGTCTATTTTATGTTAGATCGGTGGTCGATTTGACGCTCCAAAAAGAAGAGAGCAGAAGTCAGCATTGTCGATGCTGAATGCATGTGTTGACCAATCAACAACAGCCTAAAATGAGACACTAGCGTCCAATTACCAATACCGGTATGGGCTATTATCTCGCTTAACAAACATAGGTAGTTACAACAGATATAACATTACGTGTAAACAAAATTGACTTGTACACTAACGTATAAAGAATGTTCAACGGCCAAGTCACACAACATTAACTATAATAATAAAGAAATCGCAGTAAGGAACCTTACACTTGGTACGACTTTGTCTAGATTTCATTACTTTTTAGAGATAAACAGGCAGCTCCATTGAGACTTGGCTAGTTTTTTACAGAATGTTTTTGGTGGGATTTCCTTTTCAGCGAAGCAATGCTATTAGTTTTGACACCACGTGGCTTGTTTTAGTTAGGGCGTCAAAGAATTAAAATATTTATTTTGATATTGCCCATATACACGTGTTGGACTCCATATGTGCAGTTTTCTTTACAAATTCTAACCGATTTTCATTTTTTTCGACACATTATAATTGGCGTGCAAGTTTAAATATAATTTCAGTTTTGTAGTATAAAATACAGTGGCCAGGGGCCGAGGGGGGGTTGGCAGGGGGCTGTAATATGCGTGGGTCCTACAGGGCGCCATACTATCAAATTGATACGTTTTAGTCATTTTGGTGACCAGCTAAATGTCAGATACTATGCTTGTACGCTATCTTTGAATGATAATAATCCACAGCATCTGGGAGACGTTACGGGTAGTCAGATCCCTAAAGTTTGACATTCAGTCTTACCAAGGGGTCTCGGGTTACCCAGTACCCAACTGGGTTGTGGTGGTCAATTAAGCAGTCGCTTTTTTTAATATACTGGGATTTAGTTGCGGTTAAAATGCAAGCCGACCCCAACATAGTTGGGAAAGGCTAGGCAGTTCATGATGATATGTGGCAACATGAAAATCTGACTTAAACTCTGACTGATGAAGATTTTGCCAACTTTAACATATTCAGCGTATTAAATGTTATGATGAGTCACGATAATGACAAGTCATAGTTGCACAATGCATACAAACTACTTGGAAATATGTAAAACATTAAATAAGTTGCTTATCATTGAATTGACAAGTGCTGAGCTTAATAAATAAACTTTTATGAGAAACTAGCTATATTATGTGACTTTGCTCGAATAGGATGCATTTTATTTTGGTATATTATAAATGGGGTTGCTCTTGACTTCTAGGTCAGAGGTGACAGAGACAAAATCGACGATGGAGTAAGCTTACCCAGAAGAATCCTGTGTCATTCTCTTTATAAGAAAGAGTGGGCCGTGATATACCACGATTGCCTAATGCGGGTTGGTAGATGTCATAATTATATCTTCGACTTGTTGTTACAGCACATGACGGTGTGATAAAAAAAAAGGAGCGAGCTGACGACCTAAAAATCGTAAGTCGGGGCTGACACCACTGGGCCGTCAAATTATCCCAATTAACTTTGAATCTTATGCTTTAGCGATAAAGTTGAAAATCTATTAAATAATTTTGACAGATGGTAGTAGCTTGATGTACTGGCGTCTGTACTAGATGTTACACAAGCTAACTACCAACCAAAATCCAACAAACAAACATACTCCATCACAATGACGGTACTTCATAAACAATTTCGTACCAAGGACATTGGTATCTGTAAAAGCTCGTATCAAGTGGATCATACAGATAAATGTATTTATTTTGATGCGTTTGTGCGGCAAGTGGTAGATAAGGAGCTGGGATTGCGTTTAGATCCTTTATGAGTAACGACAGAAACATGAAAAATAATATGGCTGTAAGAAATAGAAAATTTACAAAGGTAGATAATAATGGAGACCCGAAGAAAAAGGGAAAAGCTGGAAGAACGAAGGCCATGATTGCATAATCAGCCTTTTAATATTCCCACTGCTGGGACACAGGCCTCCTCTCTGTGAGAGGGAGACTGTAATCCACCACGCGGGACAGCTACGTTCGGGCTATGATTGGGCAGAATATAATAAGGGAATGGTTGACAAAGATTGGGCAAAAGAATAATGATTGGACAAACACTAAGAAGGCTATGCTTCGCAAAGATTGGGCACAGAAACATGGATTGGACTGGACAATAATTGTGAAGAAAAATAATGAGTGCAAGAAGATAACAAATGAATAATGATGAATGTGATGATTGGGCAAATAAATAATGGGGAATGATTAGAAAGAAAAATGAATAAGAATAAAAGAGAGCGTTCATGATTTTGGCGGAAAATGTAAAGGCAAAAATGCATGTTGCAGCCCGAGGGAATTATAATAGAGAATGATCCTATAGATTAATATGGCGCATTTTCAATACAACAACGCTCTAAGGCAAAATTAACAGCTAAACAAAGCAATTCTATCATAATAACATTATAACTTGGAATTCAAAATGAATGTCAACCAATACATAACATAATCATAATTTCTTTCATTACAAAATTTCCTTCAATAAAGTTTGATTAAAACTGCAATACGGTTTCATAAATGCATTCTATTGCTAATTACTTTGGACGGACGAACCTCAATAAACGAATCAACTTTGTTAAAACCGAACAAATTTCGGTTAAATTGATTTCTGATTATAGGATACTAGCTTCCGCCCGCGACTTCGTCCGCGTGAAATTTCACCCTCTTAGGGGTGGAATTTCGAAAAACCCTTTCTTAGTGGATACCTACTCTTCACAAAGAACACACCCTCCAAATTTCATGTCTCTAGGAGCAGCGGTTTAGGCTGTGCGTTGATATATCAACAATCAGTCAGTTTATCATTTTATATATATAGATATATAATAAGAAAATTTGTTCGGTGCTTCAACACTGATAACAACGTATGATAAAATGTTCGTTTTGTAGCAAAAAACCGGTCAAGTGCGAGTCGGATTCGCGCACCGAGGGTTCCGTATGCTATGCTAGCAAGCTATGTAACTACAAATTCACGGTTTTCGGATTTTTTCCTGTAGATACTTGTGCTACATGACATGGCTTTTTGCTAAATTTCATGATTCTAGGTCAACAAAGGATCCCTATACATTTTGATTCCCTTGAGTGTCGAAAGAAGGGGGAAGGATTACGGCTAGTTTCCGTTCTGGATATGTGAAATACAAAATACACCCAGACGAAGCCACAGGAAACAGTTAGTTTTTCTTATATTATTTTATTTGCTTACATTGTGAACAATTTGCACAATATATAGTTATACTTTAACCTATAAATATATTTGACTAGCTTTCAATTCAATTATCTTCACAGATGAACTTAATCTTCTCAATGCGCATAGCAACACTATTGACAAAAAAAATACCACATAAAATATTTGGTTTTCCTTCTGAATTCTTCATTTTCTCCGTCAAAACTCATATTTTTGAACCGACCCAAAGATAATTGCGAACAATCTCGCCTAAAATTACCACAATTACCTATGCACGTGATGTCGCCCTCCATTTTGTGGTCAGAAACCATTTTGCGGTCACGGTATGTCATAAAATTTGGCGATAAGCCCCGATTTTAGTGAAAAATTGCTTCAATATGCAATAACTTCCTATGGTATTGTTTGCTTTTTGGATTAATATATAATTATTATTAAGTATATGTGTAAACTTCTAATCACACCAATATTACAAAAGCGAAAGTTTGTGGGGGTGTGTGTATGTGTTTGTTTTAAGTACCATCCGAGGACGTGCGTATGAATACACAAGGCACGACCGAGGACCTTTTCAAAGCGAGGACCTTTTCGAGGGTCCTCGGTTTGACTTGACCAAAGATTCGTATTCTGCAAGCGATTTTGAGTCTTTCTATATACTTAATACGAAAAAGTTGTCTGAACCTCGGTTTGATCAAGATTATTCATAATCTTACACAGACATTGTGTATCCACCAGATGGTGCCACTGTCGCCTCATACACAGACTCTTTACACTCATTTCACGTTTGTTGTATTATCCGAGGACCTATGTGTTAACTTTAACACAAAAGACCTCGGTTAGGTAGCTTTTCCAGACAATGGCGCCGATTCTGTTGTGTCACAAACTAAACTAAATTTAAGTTCAGGCATCTTTTTCTTTCTATTTCATTAAGAAAAGGACAGAAGATAAATATTAGTTTAGTCCTGTCAAATTAGTCAGCGCCTGACGTAAATTGACGTATGTTTAATAGGCATTTTTTTAATCTCGTCTAAATTGTCTATGGAGTGTCTTAATTTGACAGGACTAAACTAATATTTATTTTCTGTCCTTTTCTTAATGAAATAGAAAGAAAAAGATGCCTGAACTTAAATTTAGTTTAGTTTGTGACACAACAGAATCGGCGCCAATGTGTATTTAAGACCTCGGTTTGCTAGATTTTCCGAACAGTGTGTATTCTAGTCCTCGTTTCGGCAGTTTTCATTGTGTGTAGAAGACAAATTATATGCTATCATTGAAATAAAATTATGAAGGAGAAAATCGAAGGTAGACTGAATCCTTAAACAAATCGTTGGTAGCTACTAGGTGGACGAGGAATAATCAGGCTTTTTCTGCAGCATGTGCTAAGTACCTAGGCCCGCTTATATTATACAACATTACGATTTGCACCATAAAATATTGTATTGTCATAGGAGCTAAATACGTGTGCTTTTCATAAAGAAAATAAATGCCTTCCTAGGTGAAATGTCTGCAGCAAGATTTGAAACAAATATAAAGTACAAAGAAATACAGAACATGAACATACTAAAGGAAACCACGTCATAAACTTTACTGAAATAAAAGTAAGTAGGTTTATTTTAAAATGGAACAAATTATTTAACAAACTTTTACCAACGATCTACATATAAAAATAATCATCAAGTTGCAATAACATCTTTGAGAAGCATGAATATAAAACTTACATAACAGTTAATAGAAAACGACTCAAACAAAAAGACTTATAGAAACCATAATTAAAAGAAATCGACAAAATTGGGCTAAAAACTTGACATAAAATTTCATAACACAATGCTTAGTTAGAAAACAACAAAGAAATATTATCAAGCGAGATCAAAATAATTTGGGAAGCATGCAAACTTAATAACTTAATGGCGCCGATTCCCTTGTTCACAAACTAAACAAAATTTAAGTTCAGTGCATCTTTTTCTTTATATTTAAAAGGACAGAAGATAAATATTAGTTTAGTCCTGTCAAATTAAGATACTCCATAGCAAGTTTAGACGTGATTATACATGGCTATTAAAAATATTTTATCCCCATAGGGGTGTAGTTTTGAAAAATCGTCTGGGATGTTTCTATAGCTTGACTTAAATATTACGACCAATTATCATATCAAGCCACGTAATAAAATACTCCCCTAAGGAATTGACTATCCCTCTTCACCCCGTTAGGGGTAGATTTTCTAAAAAACCTGATATACTTACTTTATTATTTATTTTGGTCTTACATACTGAGTTTCGAATTAATTGGACCACGCGTTAAAATTCTTCCCAAAATTTACACCCCCAATCTCCCTTTAGTTTCAGGTTTATTAACCATATGAATAAGATTTTTCATATAAACTGTATTCTTGGTCTTCACCCCCACAGGGGTGGAATTCCGAAAAATCGTTTGTTATATTATTATGTTCATTACTTCACTCGAAGATTTATTTATACCAATTTTCGAGTTATTCAAGTCACGCAGTAAAATCCTCGCTTGTATAATTAACTACCCCTTTTCACCCCGTTAGGGCTAGATTTTCGAAAAACCCTGATACACGGTATTCTTTATTTTTGGTCTTAAGTATAAATACTGAGTTTCAAGCTAATCAAATCTTCCATACAAATTCTGACACCCCACAATCCCCCTTTAGGGGGTAGTTTAGAAAAACAAAAAATGCCAAACTTCATAATTTACTTATTATCTAAGTAAATTATGAAGTTTGGCATTTTTTGTATTTGTGCCAAGTTTTTTAACTCAAGGAATAAGATTTTTCATACAAACAAAAAACAAGGGGGTAAAAAGGGGGGATCCCTTTTCACCCGCGGAGAGTAATGGGTAGCTCACCGTCCGATCCGATCAGGACCAGGCCCGTGCCGGACGGCGCGTACGTGTTCCACGCGCACCTCAAACAGATGTCAGCATCGAGGACCCTATAGGGCCGAAGCCTGCCGGGTCAGCGGGATTGTCCGAAAGGGTTACCGCTGGCCCGGAACATAAAGGGCTAAGGAAGGAACACGGGTGGGTTTTAGTCAGTAAGAGTCTGACACTCCCTTCCGCTCCACCCAGAGCGGGAGGGGTCATTTGATGATTTCCCATCCGCAAAAAAAAAAAAAAAGGCTGTCGGTCAGTCAGAAAGATGAAGCTAGTTGCCCATTCCAAAGCGCAGGTACCTATGGAGAAGAACGGGCAAGAAACTCCATGGACACTCTTTTAAATCAAAATAATATGGTTACAAAATCTTGTTTAGATCATTCATGTTAAAAATTATGCATGTGAGAACAATGTAGAACGTTAAAAACGTTACGGACGTAACGTCTAAAATCACATTCCTAGACCCAGTAGTTGCGGCTGTGCGTTGATATGTGTAGCAGTGGTGGCCAAGGAGAGCAGTGGTGGCCAAGTGGTAACGGCCGCGACTTACGAGTTGTAGGTCGTAGGTTCGAACCCAGACAGGCGCTTTACTTTGTGTAAATTATTTCATCACCACTGCTCTCAAAACGGTGAAGGAAAACATCGTGAGGAAACCGGCATGTCCTAGAACCAAAAAATTCGAAGACATGTGACATCTACCAACCCGCACTGGGCCCGCGTGGTGGATTACGGCCCACTCCCTCTCACCGAGAGGAGGCCTGTGTCCCAGCAGTGGGAACATTATAGGCTGATTATGGTTATGGTTGATATGTCAGTCTGTCAGTCAGTTTCTCCTTTTATATATACAGGATGAATTTTCGAAGTGAGCGTGGATGGCCAAATCCGAAACTATGAGGAATAGCGAAAAGTACTCAAAAGAGTCGCGGCCTCGATTTTGGTGAAAACTAAAACTGCATCATTGGATTTTTGAAAAATCAATATTTCTAGCCAGGAATCGAACCCGTTGATTTTGAAAAAAAAAAAACACTGTATTTATTACACCATTCGATAGTGTCGCTGATAAGGATCGATTTCTGGGTTTTTGTTTACGTTATAAGCAACAATCACGAGTGTTTAACAAAATAAAGCCGTTACTGTCGGCTCTCTTTGATAAATAATCCTTTGAGAAGTGCTGACAAACGTAAAGACATTGACTCGTCCTCGCTTGGTACTTCATTTTAGAAAAAGTGTGTAAGAAATAAATCGGAACATTGATATTATCTTACACGTAAAATGTTTTAGGTAGGTAGGTAGGTATTTTCCAGGTCCTCGGTTTGTACAAGTTCTACGCGAAAAACTGTCCTCGGTTTAGTGATATAAAGTCTAACACAACGTCCGCACTTTGTACAAGCTATAAGAAATATTGTGTAAAAATACGTCCTCGGAAGGACGTCGCAGGGCTTACGTAAGAGGTCCTCGGTTGGCTTACACAAAGTCCTCGTATGTGCATCGTTGGTCACATTTAGCTGTGTATTTCAGGTCCTCAGTATGATAGCCGAAATTCATACAGAAAAATGTTGAGACAGCATTATCCCAATAAGCTCATCACTATAGATTTACTCACCTGTCTCTTTCTATCTTATTCTAAAAGGCCAACGAGGTATTTAAACCAGTTTTTTGGAGGGTCCTCGGTTAGTTCTAGGACTAACAAGGTCCTCGTAAGGGTGTCTGTACAAACAGGGGTGTGTTTATATGTTTATTACTTCTTCACGCTCAAACGGCTGGACCAATTTTGATAAAATTTCGTATGGAGGTAGCTGACACCCTGGATTAACTAACATGTAGGCTACTTTTTATCCCCATATTCCCACGGGTTCGACATTTATGCGGGTGAAACCGCAGGGCGCAGCTAGTAATAAATAAACTACAAATTATTAAAATAAAAATATAATATCACAATAAAACTATTAAAAAAAAATTAAATATTACGTCGAAATATTCCTCCGCGTCGCTGTCGACTGATTATACCCAAGAGACAGGCGCCATTTATTGTAAAGGAAAAACGTTACAAATATGTAAATTGCAGTGAGTAATTTGTGATTTTTGTGTTACGCAATTTTTTCTACAATTTAACGAATCGAATCAAATCAAATGTCATTTATTCAAATTTGGCTGAGAATCAGCAATTTTCGAACGTCAAAATTAAATAAGACTAACAATTTCGTAGAATTTGTAGACTTGTAAAGTTTAGTGGTACAAGTCCCTGGAGCCGCGTGTACACAGAAAAAGTCATATCAATTTTAAAAAATAATAAAATAAATCTAATTTTCTTTAATTTTGATGAAAATAAAATCCTATTAGAAAGCCACGTGTATGAAATATGGTTTAATAAATTCACATTCCCGGAAAACTGCAAATGAGTCGTAGATCTTTGTCAGGATGATTCTGAACAGGGCGCCATTTTGAAATGTCCGAAGGAGAATTTATTTTGACTTTAATTAGTAGGTAAATCCTAGAGGAAAAAGGAAACTCCTTTAATTATTTGAAGTCGGTCATTAATCAATCAATATGCTGGATAATCATTAGAAAATAAAAAAAGATCAAAGTATTTTCAGTTAAAAAAAGGTTTTATTTTAATGGCAGTAAAGGTCAAGTATCGAGAGACGACGCATAGAAACGGCAAAAATAGTAGAAAAATATGTTGTTTAAAAACAAAACAAAAAAAATACGCTTATGCAATCTATTCGACTCGTCAAAACAAATCATAGTAATAATCTAATAGTAATAACTGTATACTTTCATATACATTTACCCCCTTAAACGTTGTATAGCGTCTGTGTTACACAACGCTTTGTCTTCTTCTTTCGAAAGTCAAATTACTGACGACTGAATGAGAGAAATGGGTGTGTAACTATTCATCTGATATAATACGTTTATTAGTAAGGGGGTTAGTAAAAAGCTGTTATTTTGAAATTACAAACAGACACTTCAATTTTAATTTATTAGATGTGTTACTGTTTTTTAGTCACAAATAAATAAATAAAATTTCTATAGAACTATTCATACCTTGCAAGCCTTCAAAGTGCTCAGCACACTCGGCAGCAGCAAGGCGCCGATTAACAGCAGCTTCTTGATCAGCAGCACTGATAGCAGGATGGGAATCAGCAGTAACTTTAACTTGAGGACTGCAAACAGGGTCAGCAGAGGCACTATCACTGCTAACTTCTTCTTTTTGCCACGGGCTGGAAATTAAAAAAAAAATGGTGTTCATTTTGGGAAACTGAATACGTAGTTTCCAAATACACCGTGAGCAGTAGCTAATGAATATTTTTGAGTACTTTATGCGACCTACTCAAATGTCCTTTCTTTGGTATTGTTCGCCGAGTCGTTGAGCTTCTCACGTTTTGAGTTGAGGTGCACGATTACTGACAAATGCTTGCACTGACTGGACCGGTCCAATCAAATCTATGTGGTACTTTCTTTAAAAGACCATTTCAAACATCAATCTACATGATCATCACATGATCTGACCAAGATTATGTCTGGACTTTAAAAGAGACCTCTGAGTTTGCTTCCGCCTTTCTTCTCAGAATAGCCAGATAGGAAACACCGACCTCATCTAGCTTTTATTTTAATATAGTATGACGTGCAAAAGTGATTCCGATATTCTATTTACAGAATAAACAATTTAATTTAATTTATTATCATAATTAGAACGTTTGACAAGTTGATTGTTGATGTCTTGTATTCTGTCCATCTTTAGATACGGAAGATATGAAAGACTTATTAATGATGATAAGCGAGGGACGAGAGAGTGCACCTGTGTCGGCGCACACACTCTAATACGAGTATCTCCTGTGCCAAGGGCGAGTCTCCGTTGAGATGGCCGCCATTACTGAAATACGGCCTGGAGGTCTCGATGATGATGACAATGATGCCTTCGAGTCTTTTTCAGATATAGCGGCTGCATTCAGTGGGCGACAGTTTTGATGAGAGATTGAGAAGGGTAGGTAGAGTTGATTAAGAGCAGGTAGCTATTAATCAGTTCGTAAATAATATTAAATTATGTCTGATCCATTACTGGAACCCGTTGGATGCGAGAAGCACAGAACCGGTCGAAGTGGAAGTGCTTGGGGGAGGCCTATGTCCAGCAGTGGACGTCTTTCGGCTGAAATGATGATGATGATGATCCATTACTGCGGCTCTTGACAAACTAAACTACAATAGTAACGTCATTGACAACTATTGAACGCAGGTTATATTTCTTAAGGCTAGCCTGAATTAGTCATACTGAAGGTGCTGGCTCAACAAATAATTGCACTTCTCGTATTAAAAAAATATCATCATCGAAAAGTTAATTTCTAACACGTTCATTATCTTAATATTCTCAGCAGTACGTATTCGCCATTGGTCCATAAAGATACCTAATTCATTATGGTCAGTCACAATCGTGCGACACAAATCAAATAATTATAAAAACCAAACATTTAACTACTAATCGCTAAGCATAAATTACATCTCGACTTTACGCCCCAAATCCAACCAAATCGTAGAAATTCAATTACACAGTCATTTAGTTCGGGCCAAAACATTTGTCAGAACGGGTCGAATCCCACGTTTTAACCCCAATACTTATGACCCCGACGGTTTATGGTAATTACGATGACATGGTCATTATTTACGATTGTTAATTGCTCTTTTTTATGGTCTAGTTTTATTGATAGGTCAATTTGTGATTGTGGAAATGGGTTATTATGGTTATGGGAGTCATAACTGTTACTTTTATGGGACGTTGAGATGATTCGTCCATAAGAGAAAAACAACTGTTTTATTGTTATTTTGACATTTCTAGGCACCCTGGGGTCCCGGCCTTTGGATAGCGTACGAGGGTCCGAAGCCGTTTTTAATTAAATCAAGCACCAACCGACGATTAACCCTGTTCGCACTATGCAAGTGCACCCAAGGACAACCCCCGGTTGGTGTAGGACTATTGCAGGATATAGAAAAAGATATATTGAAATAATCCAATACATTTAACTGGTTATTGAGGACTATGGAAAGACCGATACCCCTGCCTAACCAATGTTTTAAATCAATTACACAGATAAATGGCAGAGGGTGACTTGCATACTGTTATTATAAATAGGATCGCGTTTGATTTGGCCTAAGTATATCTCTTGCTTTCATTGAATTTCACCTGAACTTTGTGGTCTTTCTTAGCTAACTCGTTCTAAAATAATAATTTGTGTATTTTTGTAAACAATGAGTAATTGAAGTAACTGTACTAATCATTATGAACAAATTTTACTATGGGACCAACCGTGACTGCGAAAAAAATCTACCGTTCCCTACATTTTGTCGAGTTACTTATGCGAACATAAATATATGGAGCAGCTGTTTTTTTTTTCACGATTTCAGGTTTTGTCCCTTATCTAAATGAATATTATAAAGAGACAAGATTTGATTGTTTCTATGTTTGTTGGTCACGCTTTCACTCTACAGCGGCTGAACGGATTTGGATGAAATTTGGCACATGGGTAGACCATGAACTGAAGAATTACATAAACTAATTTTCATCCTAGAACGCACACGAAGTCGTGGGCAACAAGCTAGTGTTCTTGTAATTATGCACCCGAGACAATATTGCAGAGACATCAAAATATTGACCAGCTTTATTTGTAAATATCTTTTACGAGTTTCGACTAAAAAAAGTCTCTTTTTACTCCCTAACCGTTAAATTTATACAAGACCACACTTTTACACCGAAATGTTACATTCTGCAGCAATACTTACTTAAAGCAATATTCCTTGCCAACAGTTTTGCAGTACAAACATGAAAATTTCTGTATTCCCCGCAGAAATAAAGTTAAGAAATAGCTGACACTCACTTGGCTAAGATACAAAGGAATGATGTGCCAAATGTAAAAAAACTATATCTTGATGTATGATTTCTGTGGTTACTAAAAATGGTACCTAGCTTAAAGCGAAACCTGACTTCTATCACAAACTCAAAAACTCAAACTCAAAGCATTTATTTCAAACTAGCTGCGCCCCGCGGTTTCACCCGTGTAAATTTCGATCCCGTGGGAACATCGGGATAAAAAGTAGCCTGTATGTTAATCCAGGGTGTCAGCTACCTCCATACAAAATTTTATCAAAATTGGTCTAGCCGTTTGAGCGTGAAGAAGTAACAAACATATAAACACACACACACCCCCACACACTCACACACTAACAACAATTTTCACCTTTGTAATATTACTTAGTGTGATAAACCAATTACAGGCACTTTTGAATTGTCAAGGGGTCGTCAGTCAGAAAGAAGAAGCTAGCGAAGCCCATTCCAAAGCTTAGCTTAGCTTACACTCTTTTAAATCATAAAATTATTACAAAATATCGGTTACATCATTCATGTTAAAATTATACATGTGAGAACGATGCACGATGTAGAAAGACGTGCACGTTAAAAGCGTCCGTTATAAAAAGATAAAAACAATTCAGAAATTACTAAACACATAAATAATTGAAACCATTTAATCTACATTGCGTACGTACATAATTTGAAACAAACACAATTAAAATAATTAATAACAATAATTAACATTCTAGCCGCGGGACCTTTTTGTTTCGTTTTAGTATTTAATAACATTAAACTTAATTTGTGATTATTTGCTAACACACGTGTCTAGTGCCTTATCAGCTTGGGTGGTTTATTTGGTGCCAATTTTTACGATTTCTTTTGCTTGAAAAATTCAGTTTTTTGTTTATAGGTAATTTTTTATTTTATTATTTTAACAGACTGTTAACAACTTGTAATAACCGCTGTACTATTTGGTGTGATAACTTTATCGCCACCCTTTATTTTTTCAATCCTACAGTTTTTTTTTTGTTTTAACATGGGCATCTCGCAGTGCAACCTGAGGGGTTGTCGACTGCTTAACCGGGCTTTCCTGTGGATGCCTCAATAAATTAAGGCCTCCAGCCAGGGCATAAATAAAAACTAAGCGACTACAGTACCACTCGGCTTAGGGCGTCGCTGGGAGAGGGCAGCATGATGGGACAGGCTGGATCAGATTATTATTATTTAAGCTTGGTGAGAAGCAATTTATGTAATTAAATGGTTTTCAATATCATTCGCACTTAAGAAAAATTTGTAGATACTTTCCAGAGGCAAAGTACCTATTTTTTTATTTTTTTCTCATTTTCTTAGAACCACTTGGTTGGTCGCTTGGATCGAGATCCAAGAGACCAAGAGAGAAAAAGAAAAATACTTTCCTATCGGTCTAGTTTGTGAGAAAAGCTATACCTTTGAAGTGTTTCATTTCAGTCTTCGGAAAAGTTTTCATAAAAGTTCGTTGCAATAAGAAATTGTGATCAGAATATTGTAAATGATAGTCTAAGGCATTACCCGACTGCGACAGCAAAGACAGGGATATTATGTTTTTTAAAACTTTTAAACGAATGTTAGTACACACCTGTTTTAGAACTGATTTCACGTTTCTGGATACTTTTAGTCTTAGTTTTACCACCTTCATTGTTTTCAATATCTGGGAATGAAAGAAAAACATAGATTTTACTAGCTGCTTTTTTTTTCGTTCCTTTAATTTTACTACAGATGAAATGGTTTTCGATGGTTGTTTTTAGGCAATCCATAAGAAATATTACTTTTATTGATATTGCGACATTTCAAAATTCCGTGTAACGTAACTTACGAATCACTATAGGCCGACCGTTTAACTAACACGTTGTCTGAGGTAGCTGCGCGGTGCGGGAGGGGTGATAGTTGTTACAAGTTGACGAATCACTAAGCTCTCGCATCACGTCACCACACCCCTCCCGCACCGCGCTGCTACCTCAAGCAACGTCTCAGTTAAACGGTCGGCCTAACAAAGCTTTTCCACCATTCTTTTTAGGTATGAAGAAGGTTCTAGGAACCACCGAAAAGGTCGAATATGAGTGACACTGGCTGGTGAAAGTCACAGCGGAGCGTTGCATCGAAGAGGAGGATGTCATTTGTATTCAATGCAGTACTTGGTCATTAATATGGTAGTTTTAAAAGTAGAAAATAAAATTAATATCCTAAATAAATTCGGCACACCAGAACTTTTTACTCTGACTGTACTGTAAGGTGTGTGTTAGGTAGCGTTACCAAACGGGAGCGTTCCTAAAGGGGAGTAACCGATCTTGCGTGGAGGCTGTCTGCACCTAAGTTTTCACGGTGAGATTTTTACAGAATCGGCTGTATAATTATGTTGGTGAGTTTATCTTTTTCGGGAAAAAGACTTATAAAGAATTATAATTACTAAAAAACTGGCCAAGTGCGAGTCGGACACGAAAGTAAAAACACTGAAAAAAACACGTTTGTTGTATGGGACTTAAATATTTATTTTATTCTGTTTCTGTGAAAATTTCAACTGTCTAGCTATCACGGTTCAAGAGATACAGCCTGGTGACAGACAGACAGACAGACGGACAGTGGAGTCTTAGTAATAGGGTCCCGTTTTTACCCTATATTTTTATATACGATCAAATGAACATTATGAGTCGTGCAGTTTTGGATTTTCCAAATTTTTTATATAATTTAGCCTGTGTGACAAATGTTAAATACATTGTATCCAAAACTAAAAGCCAAAATCTACCACCCCTGAATCATCTAGAAACCACAGATAAACCAAATTAACAGCACAAATTACGTACACAACCCATTATGTAAACAGCATTACCCTCCTTAATAGCCGCAATCGGTTAAACACAAACAATGTACCTACGCCAAAACTAAACACTGCCAAGAAGGGTGAATTACATCATTAGCGTAGTTACTGTGCTCTGCTTGTCTTTGTGGGCGACCGCAAATGGTACTTTCACCCTATATTATTATCCTTCGAGATGGGAAATTATTTGACCTATTTAACCTTTTGAACGCCACGGTCGGGTATAGACGACAAACAAAAACGTGGTCAGCACGCGTTTTCTTGTCGGCTGTAGACGACGACGGTGGCGTGTTGGGCATGTTTTAGTTTGTCGTCTATACCCGACCGTGGCGTTCAAAAGGTTAAATAAAAAGTGTTTCTAAATTTATATCCATACTAATAATATTATAAATTCGAAAGTAATTCTGTCTATCTGTCTGTCTGTCTGTATGTTACCTTTTCACGCCGAAACCACTGAATGGATTTCAATAAAATTTGGCAGACAGATAGATTGCATCCCGGGGAAGGACTTAGGATAGTTTTTATCGACGTACCTCGCGGGCGAAGCCGCGGGCGGAAGCTAGTATTAATTTATGTTTGACCTTTTACCGTAATAGTTAGTTTGTTCTTACGGATGCATTAATCTGCAAAGAGCAGTCGTTTAACTTATAAGGCTGGGAGCAGACTGACTATCACACTAATACAATAAAGGCGAAAGTTTGTGAGTGTGTTTGTATGTTACTTCTTCACGCACAAACGGCTGAACGGATTTGGATGAAATTGGTCACACAGATACTTTAATACAATAAATTCGAAAGTAACTCTGTCAATCTGTCAGTCTGTCTGTATGTTACCTTTTCACGCCTAAACCACTGAACGGATTTCGATAAAATTTGGCAGAGAGATAGACTGCATCCCGAGGAAGGACATAGGATAATTTTTAATCCCGATATTCCCACGGGATCGACACTTATGTGGGTGAAACCGCGGGGCGTTGCTAGTATAGTGATATAACACAGAGATCCGAGCTCTCATACGCCGAATAAACCGTAGTTTTTGACGACCATAAAATGTGCGTACAACGGTTTATAAAATGTTTTGTTGCTAGTGTACGCACTGCTTTAGACCTCCCAGCTCATCTAAATGTTTGTGCAAGAACGTAATTAATGTTTTCATTGTCGTACAGAAATACTTTACAATAATTTAAATTAATAACTAGAGCAAATAACTTATTAAATGCATGACCAACTCAGAGTTATTTAAAGAAGCCCTTTGCAACAAACTCCACCCCGCCTTTGTTCAAGTTTTAAATACTATTATTATTCATTTTTAAAACAGGAATATTATGGAAAACACTCGCAATCGAAAATAAATAAAAAGCGTTAAGGGGCTTACAGGACCTAAACGCAAAAAACGCAAGTTTTAGAAACAGTAAACATAATCGGAAAAATATATTATTCTTCAGGTTATACGCTAGGTTGATAGTGTGTTGAAACATAATACAACTAATTTGATACGATAGAAAAAAATCATGAATATAACTCTAAAAACTTACTTTTTACAATAAAACCATACTAATATACATACAATCATTGTGATTTTTGGTCAGGTACAAGCAACATAATAAAACACTAGATACTGTTTTAATTTTTTTAGTCCAAACAAAAGATTTTTTGTAATTAAATAATTGCTTCATATTTTGTAATAAATTACCAGCGTTGTGTCATCGCGCTTCTCTTTCTTTTCTATGCAGTCAGACAGTGACCGCGCTTTAAGTCATGTAACCCTCTCAAGTAAAGCCAGTAGCATTGTAAACATCGTGACGAAACTGGCATGTTCTAGAACCAAAAATGATTACCAACCCACACTGGGCCCGCTTGGTAGATTAAAGCCCACTCTCTCTCAAAGAAAGGAGGCCTGTGTCCCAGCGGTGGGAGTTTTACAGGCTGATTATGTCATCATCTGCCTAGCCTTTTCCCAACAATGTTGGGGTCGGCTTCCAGTCTAACCGGATGCAGCTGAATACCAGTATTTTACATGAAGTGACTGCCTATCTGACCTCCACAACCCAATTACTGGGTAATAAGATACCCCTTGATAAGACTGGTTGTCAGACTTTCGGGCTTCTGACTACCCGTAACGACTGTCAAAGATCCACGAATGACAGCCGGGACCAACGGCTTAACGTGCTTTCCGAGGCACGGAGGGGTCACGGTACGTAAAGATGGTCACCCATCCACAGACCAACCGCGGCAAGCGTAGCTTAACCTGATTGATTGACCTGTGCGGCTGTTATTATTTAGCCACGGGCACCTCTGGCTGGGCTGATTATGTATTTTATGTTATGTTAAAGCCCCGTAAAGCCTTTCTTTCACAACCAACATCAACGCTTAGTGTGCTCTTCGAGGCACGAAGGGTTTTTGTTTGCAAATTATAACCGCAATGAATTTGTACAGACTACAGACGCCAGCACATCAAGCTTCTACAATCTGTCAAATTTCATTAATAGATTTTCAACTTTATCACTAAAGCTTAAGGTTCAAAGTTGATTGGGAAAATTTGACAGTTTCTGGTAGCTTGATGTGCTGGCGTCTGTATCTTCCAGTTTTATAGAACAGCAAACTTGAGATTACCATTATTATATTTTTTAGTTACTCGTCTTGGTATAGAATATTTTGTCACTCAAGCGATGCCAATTGGAAAGTATTATAATAATTTACCATCGCGTATTATAATAATAAAGCTGAAAGGTTTGTTTGTTTTTTTTTTTGTTTCAACGCGCTTACGAGGAGTCCGCGTATCACTGGTCAGTTTCCCTCAGTCATCAGTTTATTTAATTCTCTCTCCGGAACTACCAGTCGGATTTGAAAAAAAACTTTTTGCATTTGATTATTATTAACCCTTCAGTCCTATTTAATACAATGCTAGGACCTTTAGGAGCCGAGCAAAAGAAAACAAGTCAAAATGAACGTGAAACGAAGTAATAGCGCGGGCTAATATAATAAAAAAAAACCTCAACTACAATAGTATATTTTATTACAAGTGCGGAAAGGCTGTCATTGCAAAGAGTTCCGACAAATGTCTACCCGAGCCGAGGCGCAGCCGAAGGCGAGGGTTGACAGTCGGAACAAGTTGCAATGACGGTTCCGCAGGTGTACTGAACGACTATTTTTAATACAGTTGCGAAAAAATTAAGCAATTTAATAAAATAATAAAAACACAATAAACTCAACTAACTAATCATTTTTTCTGTAAAATGGCGCCAACCGTAGAATATAAGCAGAGTTTTTTTTTCTTCACCCATTTTGGTAGGCAAAGGGAACTATCCATACAGCTTAGTCTTCAGTATATTTTTTTATTGATAAGAAATGAAAATGAAATTTAAAGAAAGAAAGAAAGAAAGATAATTTATTTGTCAAACATGCGTATACATAAACTGACTAATCAGACATGCAAGGTATTGGATTAATAGGTGTTGTGAGCGTCCATGTTTTGCCAATAACGGCGTACAAATATTGTAGGTATAAAAAAAAATTACATTGCATTTTACATAATTAAAGTCATTCTAAATTCCATTACAAAATACAAAACAAATAAATAATAATTGATGTCAAGATAGGTCTAAGTATATTATAGTCAAAATTAATTAAATTATGTCCAGGATATTCATTAATAAGCAGTCAAAAAGAATCATTCAAAATTCAATTGATTTAAAATTCACATTATTCAATTGTTATTCACTATGTATATTAGAATTCGGAATAGAAAAGTCCTTTTCATTTAAAAAATCTACAACATTGTAATACACTTTACTAACTAAAAAATTTCTTAGCTTATTTTTGAAAAGTGACAAGGGCAGTTCTCTCCAACTTTTAGGTAGTTTATTAAATATGATAGGCGCCATACAGAAAACACTTTTGCTCATGAGGGTTGTTCTCGCCGTATGAGAGCATATCCTGCTGTTGTCTCGCCTATTACGTGGGACTACTTCATCTAGTCGTTTAAAACGGTGTGGATTTGTTTTAACAAAAACAGCTACTTCTAAAATGTACAGACATGGCAAAGTAAGTATTTTATATTTTTTAAAGTAAGGCACGCAACTATCAGTTACTCTATTATCTATTGAACGAACGCATCTCTTTTGAGCCTTGAACACCGTGACTTTTTCTGTTGAGTTGCCCCAAAAAAATGACACCATAGCGTAGATGAGATTCTGTCAAACCATAGTAGGCTGTAAGTAATGCGTCCACACCTATTATAGACGACAATGTGTGCAGGGCATAGGCAGATTTACTGATTTTCTTGCACAAGATTTCGATATGGGCTTTCCAATTCAGTTTTTTGTCAATGTGGAGCCCTAAAAATTTTGTTGTTTCTACCTCTTCTATAGGCTGGTCATCGTAGTGTATATTTAAATTGCTCTTACTATTGATCCGTTGACTAAAATGTATTAATTTTGTTTTAGTCAGGTTAATTTTTAGGTTATTGTCATCTAGCCACTTTACCATTAGATTTATAGAATCATTTATGTCACTTTCATAAGTATCAACGCTTTTACAAGGTATCGTTATGGTGCTATCATCGGCAAATAGTGTCAGAGGTTGAGGGATGCCTTTTGGTAGATCATTGATGTATAATATAAATAAAGGAGGCCCTAGAACACTCCCCTGTGGTACACCAAACGAAGGTATACGTTCTGAGGATTGAAATACAATTTCATGTTTACTTTTCATATTAATTTGGTTTATATTTGTTATTTGAGTTCTGTTAAGTAAGTAAGATTTAATTAGATTGTTGACATTTCCTCTAATTCCATATGCTTCAAGTTTATTTAAGAGTTTATTTAATGAGATGAAATTAAATGAAACCTTACCTAACTCATTCAATTAAATCATTAAATCTGATATTGAAATAAATTAGTAGCTTCTTTTTAGAAATATAAGTATTTATATGAATCACAAAAACTCTTTAGTAAAAACTTCATGGTTGGTTTTTCTTTTTAATAGACATTATTTTGACAGTTGGGAAAGAAAACGCACGAGTTCGGGAAAGGTAAAAAAAAAGCACTAGTATGTAATAGCCCACATCCCGAACGCTATACGTCCCTGCAATACACCACTTTTTGAGCAACTGTATTAAAAACTCATTACTCATTCTGACAAAATATTATCATACCAAACTACATGCCTAAAAACAATATCATCATAATCATAATCAGCCTATAATGTTCCCACTGCTGGGACACAGGCCTCCTCTCGGTGAGAGGGAGTAGGCCGTAATCCACCACGCGGGCCCAGTGCGGATTGGCAGATGTCACATGTCTTCGAATTTTTGGTTCTAGGACATGCCGGTTTCCTCACGATGTTTTCCTTAACCGTTTTGAGAGTAGTGGTGATGAAATAATTTACACAAAGTAAAGCTCCTGTCTGGGTTCGAACCTACGACCTACAACTCGTAAGTCGCGGCCGTTACCACTTTGCCACCACTGCTGCTAAAAAGCAACCGAACTAAAATATTTCTGCCTAAAACTTTCAAAATCCACTTTAGTCTGAAACCAATTTCCTAGCAGGTACTACCTAGAACTTTATACATAGTTTATCTAGGTTTGACCACCCCTTTGCCCGGGCGGAGGTTGGAAGTTATTCCACGGGAACGTATTTTACCGGGATAAAATCTAGGTGGTCAATCCGGTTTCCTAGAAGAGCGGTAGCTACTACATAGCGTTTGCAATCTGAGGGGCTTACATGACCTAAAGCGCGGTCACTGTCGGACTGCATAGAAAAGAAAGAGAAGCGCGATGACACAACGCTTGGTAATTTATTGCAAAATATGAAGGAATTATTTATTTACAAAAAATCTATTGTTTGGACTAAAAAATTAAAACACTAGTGTTTTAGTATGTTGTTTGTAGAATAATCTGACAAAAAATCAAAATGATTGTATGTATATTAGTATGGTTTTTATTGTAAAAAGAAAGTTTTTAGAGGTATCTTCATGCCTTTTTTTCTATTGTATCAAATTAGTTGTAGTATGTTTTCAACACACTATCAACCTAGCATATGTCCTGAAGAATATTATATATTTTTCTGATTTTGTTTACTGTAGTCAATCATAATACTTTCATTGTTTCTAAAGCTTGCGTTTTTTGTGTTTAGGTCTTGTAAGCCCCTTAATGGCGAATGATTAAGGAGTCTGGTTAATGGATTGCTATCAATTACTAGATTCCTGACTCATTCGCAGTTAGTCTACTGAGACACGAAATTTTTACATTTTATTTATTTATTAATAACCAACATAATATATTTAAGTTTTTTTCCTTCTTTCAAGGCTGTTTACTCCTGCGGGAAATATGCTTGTAAGTAAATTGAATTTCAATCTAAAATATTGATTAGACATGTAGGTATATGTAAGGCAGTAAGTCATCATCTGTCTAGCCTTTTCCCAACTATGTTTGGGTCGCTTTCCAGTCTAACTGGATGCTGCTCAATACCAGTATTTTACATGAAGCGACTGCCTATCTGACCTCCACAACCTAGTTACTAGCTAGTTAGTTACTTATACGATACCCCTTGGTAAGACTAATTGTCAGACTTTCGGGCTTCTGACTACGAATTACCACGAATAACAGCCTGGAACAACAGATTTGCTTTCAGAAGTACGGAGGGATCTCGGTATGTAAATATGGTCACCCATCAACAGACCAACCGCGGCAAGCGTCGATTGACCTCTGCGGCTGTTATCATTTAGCCAAGGGTCCTCCTCGAGGTAACCGGGATTGTCCGAAAGGGTTACCGCTGGCCCGGAACATAAAGGGCTAAGGAAGGAACACGGGTGGGTTTTAGTCAGTAAGATTCGGAAACTCCATTCCGCTCCACCCAGAGCGGGAGGGGTCATTTGATGATTTCCAATCCGAAAAAAAAAGGGTCCTCCTCGAGGTAAGATAGTAAATATGTTACAAAAATCCTATACATAACAAAAGAATACCAAACAGCTAAAAATTCAGTCACCAACCAATAAATTAGCCAAGTCATTAGTGCTAACATACATCCTTGAATTAAAATACCTTGTGTCACAAAATAAGTCGTGAATCACACAACCTTTCTTTCCATAATTGGTAGAAATCTTTCAAGCGACGACTTATTAACTAGCAATCTCTGAGAACTAAGATTAAAAGGAATTTAATTTCCGGTACCTTATAACTCAGGCTGTTTTTGTAGGGGAAAGGAAAGTGTTAAGAAATCTTACAATGTCTTTACAACCGGGTTCCTACCCGGATTCGAAGTTTTATAGATAAAAGGTGTAAACAGTTATTTTTTTCATTGCTGAATGGCCCTGCTCTTGACCTCGATCACACCTATTGGAATGCGATGGATGGGGTCTATGCTGGAACGAGTGTGCCCAGAAGATGCCTGTTCACATTTGCTTTGAAGGGTTACCTAAATGTGGAAGGGAACACAGACGCTGGCAGAGCGTTCTACAATAGCCTAAGCGCATAATAAATTTGGAGGACCGCTGAGTACGACTGGTCGGGATATCAACCAAGTGTGGATGGGTACCCCGCAATTAGCGATGAACTATTCATATCATATTTCTCTTTTATTTACATGGAACCTACAATATTTTGTACGTTTCTTGAACGAGAAAATCGTTGACAGGTACCTTAGCCTAAAGTTCGTAATAGCTTTTTCATTGTCTATTTAATTAATATCATTGACAGTTGTTATTTCTGTAGACCAAACAAAACAAGTAATAAAAATGGTGTAAATTATTATTAACAGAATCGGGAGGTAACCGTCAATTACTGGAAAACTTCGAATAAAATGTTACAGGCTGTGGTGACAAGGTTGCCAAAAGTCCAAGTAGGTACCTACAATAAACGGTGTTGATAGAACTATCCCAAACAAATACTTAAGGTATTTAATACGCCACATCAAAGTAACAAAGTGCAAACTCGAAGTTAAACCATTTACAGGCACTTTTAAATTGTCAAGGGAATTGGTCAGTTAGAAAGATGAAGCTAGTTGCACATTCTAAAGTGTAGTAGGTAGGTTCGTAGGAAAAGACGGACAACAAAATCCATGGACAGTCGTTTAAATAATATTGTTACAAAATATTGGTTAGATTATTGGTTCCCAACTAGTGGAGCACACCCCACTTGGGGGCTAAAGTGACCCAAGGGGATCCAAATGGGGGGAGTTACAAAGATAAATTGCATATTTATAAAATTTTATGCTCTTGGTATTAGAAAATATTTATGCTAACTTTTAAATGCTAACATTTCATAAATATTTAGTAAAATGAGCTGCATTTCTGCATAATTATTTTCCTATTTCTGCATGAATGAAACCGAACCCATCCAAGGCCGGGTGCATACAATTTCGAGATCGCTTCCCTCGCTCTTGCATTCTCCATTCTATTAATTCTGCAGCTTTTCTGCATAAATCGACAAAATAACTAGGGCTAGAGATTTTAAAAGAAAGGTAGGGGGCGCTTATAAAATAAGGTTAGGAAACCCTGACTTAGATCATTAATTTCCAAGGCCAGCACTTGCTGTTAACCAAGACTTTCTATTCAAATCAAATTCAAAGAAAAATTTCAAATACAATATTCCACGAACCATGGTGACAAACAACCTAATCGTTTCACGAACAATAAGGTACTCGTATAATTTTCTTAGTAGTCGGCCATTTTGTTAAGGTCATTGGGCATGACTAGGACAAGACAAAGAAGCCAGCTATTAACTTGTCTATCAAAACTTTTGTGACAGTAATAAATGTTTGATGTGTAAAATGGATGGACTCATTTTAATGTTTATCGTTAATGTCATGGACGTCTGTTTTGTTGACTACTTTATTATTTGTTTGGATAGAGATTATTGATAGTTTAGGGGCTTTTCCTGACCTATAATTTCACGTTGTTCTTCTAAAGCACGCCATTGATTTTGATACGGTTTTCACTATCATTTTTTTTTTTTTTTAATAATAATAATAATAATTTATTTAATAAAAACGTTTACAAAAGGTGTACATTAATCCAAGAGTAGAAAATTTTCCATAAAGTTATAGTGCCTAAAAATAAACTAAAACTAAAATATATTTTTTTAAACAGGTGCAAGTAGTGATGGTACGGAATTAGAGTGTTAGGTAGCGACCCGCCCGAACTAGGTTTATTCAAACCTGTGTTTCAGGTCATCACTTTACATTTCAATTAAATTGGAGCGTTAATTTTTAAATAAAACTGATATAAAAAATAATTAGTTAGATTTAGATAATTTATTCCGGAAGATTTATGTATATTCATATTAAACTTACATATAATGCAGAAATCTCAATGTTTTGTCTTGTTGTAAAAACCGTGCGAGGCAAGACGGGTTGCTAGTTTAGAATATAAATAAAGAATAAGCTGTCTATCATCCACGACATTGCTAGAATTATTAATACTTTAATAGCAACTTTACTGTGAAATGGAATTCTTTTTTTGTAACTTTGATTTGCGATTTAAAATCAACCAATTTAAAAGAACTTGCAAGTAACACAACACAAAAGTAAGAGGTTCTTTCTTTCTACAACTTCTAAAATTACCAAGGATAAAACTTGGTATCTTCACGACTTCCTAAATTATCATAAAGTTAACAAACTCTTACTACAAACCCTTTGTAGAAATCAGAGCCATAAAATAACAAAACTCCCAACTTACCAGTATCGTCTTCTTCTTCAACAGTTCTCGCGCCTTCAGGTAGATTGACTTTCAATCCTTTCACCTTGAAGAACTCTTGTACTAGCTTCATAAAATACTTCGCAATTTCAGCCCATTCTGATAAGAAACCCCTTGCTTCATTTGTTTGTACAACATTCGCTTCTTTAGTCTCCTTTATTCCTAATCTTTCTATTGTTTCATCGTCTAGAGGTACTAAACTAACTATATTGTTAGCTTTAATAGTCTCATTTTTGTTTAGACTGTCTCCAAATATAGCCTTTTTGGCTATTTTAACAGCTTTGTATTTCACACAGGATAGTGCTTCTCCTCTGAGGAAGCAGCCATCTTTGACGTAACGGAGGTACCCGTCTTCTAGCGAGTTGATATTTTGTAGTGTAGCTAGTAGAATGAAGGTTTGGAGAAGAAGTGTTGACTTGAGTGAGGTCATCGTGGTATCTAGAAACAAACAGATAAATGAAATGAAATGATTTATTTGTAAGTAGGTTTGTACAAACACTTTTACACGTCAATCATGTTTTTTTTTTTAAACTAGATGAAGTCGGCGTTTCCTATCTGACTACTCTGAGAAGAAAAACCGAAACAAACTCAGAGGTCACAGTCTCTTTTAAAGTCCAGACATAATCTTGGTCAGGTTATATGAAGACCATGTAGATCGATGTCTGAGGTGGTCTTTTGAGGAAAGAACCACACAGATTGAGAGGACCTGTCCAGTCAGTGCACGCATTTGTCAAAAATCGTGCAGCTCAACTCAAGACGTAAGGAGCTCAACGATTCGACGAACAATACCAAATTACTCAAACTGCCAGACCATGGAAAAAAAACTAACAGAACAGAGAGAATAATAAAAAAAAAACATATATGTAAAATGACCCAATTGTATAAAACAATTGTATGAAGATATAAATTAAATTTAAACTGGATATGAATTTTTTCTGTAGATATAATGAAAAAGAGATACTATAGAAATTTTATTCACAAAGTATCTACCTATGAATCAACAAATTGTTTTTCATATTATAAACAAAGCGAATAAATAGTTTCATTGAAATAGATCACACGGTGGGTGACTGAGGATGAACCGCGCCACCGAGGTCGGCTCAGTGTTCCACGCGTGCCCCTCTTAGACGTCGCGGGGGGAGTCAAACACCTCATTGACCCCGGCACCAGTCGGGGGTTGCGGAAGGATTGTACGTTCCCCCGACCTCCGGCGTAGGTGTGAGATGGAACACCGGGGTGGTTTTTAGTCTTTTAGTCAGTAAGAGTCTGACAGACCCCGCCGCCCGCCCCAGGTAGAAGAGGTGCCGAGACGACCTAGACACGTACGGCAAGGGTTGGATCGTGGTGGCTCTTGAAAAGGATGCCTGGAAGGATATAGGGGAGGCTTTTGATTTTAGTGACGATATCAACGTTATGCTTGACAATTTTTAAACATAAAAAAGTGGCACTCTGGGAGTGCCGATAGAAGTGAAAACTTGAACAGTTTCGTGTGTATTTTTTAAATTGTCTTATAAACAAAACACGCGCGGTGTCGGTTACGATAACAGTGACTCGAGTTCAATAGTTTTTTCCCACCTCAAAAAATGCCAATGCGGAAAAGTTTTCACGTCAATAAAACTTTTATAGTCGGATTACCTCATTATGAGCTATCAATAGTATCTTCTTTAACGTGAATTTGGCATGAACCAACACTGCCTTTAATGTCGACAAAGGCAGCAAGTTTGTGTTTCTCTTTATTTATAGACCAGTAAACAGGCTGAAAGTTCGTCATTGAAAAGCTTAACGATAAGCGGAATTTAATGTGTTGTCATTGTTCTCTCCTACAAAGCTGAGTTGTGTTCTCATTTGGAATATCGGTAAGAATATCATCTGCCTAGCCTTTTCCCAAATATGTTGGGGTCGACTTCTAGTGTAACCGGATGCAGCTGAATACCAGTATTTTACATGGAGCGACTGCCTATCTGACCTCCACAACCCAATAACTCAGTAATATACCCCTTGGTAAGACTGGTTCTCAGACTTTCGGGCTTCTGACGACCCGTAACGACTGTCAAAGATCTACCAATGACAGCCGGGACCAACGGCTTAACGTGCTTTCCGAGGCACGGAGAGGTCTTGATATGTAAAGATTAGTCACCCATCAGCAGGTATGCATAATATGCATAATTGCTTAGATTCATGACAACGAGTAAATCAGCCCTTTTAACTATAAAACTTCGACTTCGGGCAGCAAAGCAACCCGGTTGTAAAAACATTGTAAGATTTCTTAGCAGAAGTTAAGAAATCTTACAATTTCTTTACAAAACAATATTCCTTACCTTCTTCTACAAGGACAGCCTGAGTTATGATTAGATACCGGAAATTAAATTCCTTTTAAACTAAGTTACATCAAAAAACTTTTCAGGGATTGCAAATTAATAAGTCGTCGCTTGTAAGGTTTTACCGATAATAGAGAGAGGTTGTGTGTTTCACGACTTATTTGTGACACAAGGTAGGTATTTTAATTCAAGGATGTATGTTACCATTGATGACTTGGTTAATTTATTTGTTGTGAATGAATTTTTACCTGAGGGGTAATTCTCGTAATTTTACAAACGTTCACAGTCTGGATTTCAGTCTCAATCTGTCAAATACCTCTAATTTCCGTACATTTTGACAAGTTTTTGACATTTGTTTGCTGCCGAGATGAGACTGCGACTAGATTTTGAACGTTTTCGATTACGAAAATTGGCCTCCGGTTATTCTGTTGTTATGTACCTATAGGATTTTTGTAACATACTTACTACCTTACATAATAGTGCTACCTACCTACATGTATACCTATAATGTTAGTTAAGTTAGGATTAGGCACAAAACCGGTTGAAGTGGGCAAAGGTCTCCCCCATATTTTTCCACTTTTCTTTGTACTGTGCCTTCTCCGTTCAATCGGTTAGAAAGGAGTCCAAATCGTCACGCCAGCGTTTTTTAGGCCTGCCTCGGTGACGACGCCCGTCTTCAGGCACCCACTGTGTGACGACCTTGACCCATCTGTCTGGATGCATCCTTATTATCGGTTTTTTTTATATCTTACGATCGTCGAGATACGTACAAAATCTTGAAATAAGTATATTAAAATACATATTTACTTTTGCCAATAGAAATAGTCTCGGTACTAATTAATGTCTTCTAATTAATTAACGAGTTTCAAGGCAGTTTTGTGTTTCCTTAGGTCCTGAAAGAAACCTGAAAAGTGGATATCATACCATCAGCAAACTCTAGATTCACTTACCTACCTAGAAGGTATAATAAATGGTTGATTAAAAGGACCTTAATTAAAACTGAATGTTTATGTTTTCTTATTGGTTCTTGCAGGCACTAAAACTCTTTAATCAATCGTAAAAGGTCTGTGGTTCAGAATTTAATTAAAAATATACGGCTATAACCATAGAAATGTCATATATTTATGGCTATAACAGACGGAGCAAATACTGGCATTTTACTCGTAAAACCAATTAGGTATATTTATTTCTCTTTCGCTGAAAGGTCATCATCATCTGCCTAGCCTTTTCCCAACTATGTTGGGGTCGGCTTCCAGTCTAACCGGAAGCAGCTGAATACCAGTATTTTACATGGAGCGACTGCCTATCTGATCTCCACAACCCATTTACTGGGTAATACGATACCCCTTGGTAAGACTGAAAAGTGCGTAACACTAATTCAGCACATGATTCGTGGATCTTTGATAGTCGTTACAGTCAGAAGCGCGAAAGTCTGACAACCAGTCTTACCAAGGGGTATTACCCAGTAGCTGTAGGTACAATTTATTTGAAAATAATGTTTTCCAATATTCACAAAAAGTTTCAAAGCAAACAAATTAATCATTACTTTATATGTTTTGACTTGAAAAACAAGTAATGAATTCCGAAGTGTAATAAAACAACCAAAGTTTAATTTTATTGTCTTCTAAAAGTTTCGTGGTTTTGTTATTAGGTATTTATTTAGCTTAAATAATGGTTTTACCATAATGTCTTGAACAAAACTAACAGAAAGTAATAAATAATTTGGTCTTAAAGGGAACTAAAGATTTTTATATGGAGTCCAGCCCTGCCGCCATTTTGATATTTTTTTCAAAATGGCGACCACTCACGAAACCTATATAAATCGATAGCTGAAAACATAATAGGACCAAACCCCGTAAAGTGTCACGTTTCAGAGATATTAATATCTAAAAATAAACAAAATGGTGGACAGGTAGGAACCCGTATGCCACGGATCTTCAAACTCTTTTGAACTTCGATTTTATAAATTCTGTTGGTAATTCATTCGGTCATTGTGATTCTAGTGTAGATAATAGAAATGCACCGAGTACAAGTTTTACCGAGTACCGAGAATTCCTCGGTATTCTGTTTACCGAACCGAATGCTCTGCCGAGTAACACGGTTTAGTTGACGCAGGCATTGGGAACGTACGACACGCTTCAAATATTATAGGGGGATAGGCGAGTTTTGGCTTTGCTACGACGAATTAGCATTTACAGTGCCGCAACAGCGTGAAGATCCGAGAAGTGCCGTAGCTATAGAGTCAGACCAATATCGAAGATTACCACGAGCGACTGATTATTTAATTAAATATGTTCGATTTTTTTACGTAATTTTTCTAACATCTACATTAATTTTGTAAAGACGTTAGAGGGGCCATATTCTCGTATAATATAAGAACGTTCACAGTCTGATCTCAGTCTCAAAGCTGTTAAAATTACTTACAATTTCCTTACATTTTTGACAATGCTTTGGCATTGATTACGACTAGATTTTGAAGGTTTTTATTATTACGGGAATCGTCCTTCAGATTATAACTTTATGAGATCTTTTCGAGTATTTCGGTAGTCAAAATGTTTTAAAATGTCGGTGCTCAATAAGTTTTGTAGATTCACTAATAGTTACAGTATCTTTATTTCACGAAGAAAAAATTAAAATTTTTGTATTTAGTTCTGGGACATGCCGGTTTTCTCACGATGTTTTCCTTCCCCGTTTTGAGAGTAGTGGTAATGAAATTATTTACACTAATTAAAGCCCCAGTCAGAGTTCGAACCTACGACCTACAACTCGTAAGTCGCGGCCGTTTCCACTTGGCCACCACTGCTCGCCGAAAAATTGCTAATTATGTCTTTAACCTAACACATTATGTTCTCTCCCTACTGTTAAACATTTTGATATTATTTCCATACTTTAATTTTTCAAGTAACATGGGAAAGTAATTTCAAAATTATAAACAAAATTAACAATATTTTCAATAATACGAAGCTCCATTATTTAAAGTAATATCGCTAAATACAAACAAGGGAATACTGTGAAGGACCTTGTAAGAACAATGTTAATTACAAAGTAAGTAATAATTTAGTTAGTGTTTCTTGATAGCCTGAGGACTAAAGACTCGCTTCATAAACATGAGATTTTCATCCAAAAATCCTACAAAATAGTACAACAAAGGAAGGGAATATGAGCTTAATAATTTGAACTTAGAAACACGTAAAGCAAGTGAAGTGGTCAATAATTACGTTGTTTCTTCACTATGTTAAAAAGGCCTTGATTGCTGAGGCATCTATAAGGCACCTGTTCCACAGACGACGAGCAACCGACTAGATATCAACGATTGAAACGTGCAAAAGAGAAACCCGTGTCAGTAAAATATGTTTAGGCATATCTTTATAGTTTACCTATACTTACTTATTATTCTGTTATTAATTTAAAAAGTTACATTGGTATTTGTTTCCTTTTGATTCACAACACGATAAATCAACTCAGCTTATGACAGCCTACTATTGGCTATAGGCTTCTTAAAAATTATACTCATTCAATGCATTCAAAACTCAATTAGTTGAATATTTAATCACAAATAACACCGTTCGTTGCATTGGATGGATGTATCTTAATTGCTACCCTGACGTCTGTGACGACCTTTATATTTATATCATTTATTTTAAGCATTGTTCTGGTGTAAGTTACTTTCATGTCTTTTTTAAGAATAAATATTTTTAAACATAAACCTAAAATTGCGCCACAAGTTACAAGATCATTTATTTGTCCAACAGTATACACACACATGGCATGCCTTAACACCCGGTTTCCTGCCATCTACATTCAATCTGTCCAGGTCATCGCTCCATATACACAATCATAATCAAACCAATTCGTATCAGCCCCATAACAACTAT
Source organism: Oligia latruncula (assembly GCA_948474745.1). NCBI lineage: Eukaryota > Metazoa > Arthropoda > Insecta > Lepidoptera > Noctuidae > Oligia > Oligia latruncula. The sequence continues at coordinate 1,910,142 of OX419705.1, forward strand.
TGGCTACCAAGTAAATAAGCAATTAGTTTAAATACACCACAATTTTCTTGAAAGTACTTGGGTACAAGTGCTCCCTTACTTTCAACCGCAGCGCAGTGCAAATTATAGAAATTATTTTTTGCAAACACGCAAACTACACTATGCAATTTGTAAGAAAATGTTGCTTTGAAAGAAGTGAAATTATAATTACGTGCGTTTTGCTAGTGGTCTTGAAATTTACATTATCTGGGATGACAAGAACTAAATACAAATTGTATTTTGTCACGTAGCTCTTAATTTCCGAATGAGTGTAGTGAAGCTTTTTATTGACACGGACGCTTTTCAAAACTAGCCTTGTAAACAGACATTTTTCTTTCTGGTTAAAGCGAAAGCGCCAGGGTAGCCCGCGAAATTCATTTTTTTTACGTTTTTTTGCACTTTGCTGGTCAGTATTAAGTTGCACGTTGATTAAAATATGATTCGCGGCCGTAACAAATACGTATTTACAGAATTATAATCATTAAAGTCATCAACACAACTCTCTAAGACCAAGTAATACCACTGAATGACTATTTCATGAAATCTTGACATTTGGGGATTATACTAACTTAACAAGTTGTAGGTATTACTGATCCTAACGATTATAATTCTGTAAATACATATCTGTTCCGGCCACGAATCATATTTTTATCCTGACATACAAGCCCTGCTTAGTTTGCCTATGTAGTTTGTAGGTCATCGGTCAAACCAAAGACATTGTGATGTACAAACTAAATTGTGTTAAATGTAACCTTATTGTCTGCTTTCACTTTTTCTTTTTTTTCATAAAGCCTTTTATTTTGTTGATAAAGTACCATAATCACACTAATATTATAAAGGCGAAAGTTTGTGAGTGGGGGTGTGTTTATATGTTTGTTACTTCTTCACGCTCAAACGGCTGGACCAATTTTGATAAAAATTCGTATGGAGGTAGCTAACGTCCTGGATTAACATACAAGCTTTTTATTTCGATATTCCCACAAGCTCGAAACTTATGCAGGTGAAACCGCGGGGCGCAGCTAGTTTTTACTAAAAATCTTATTATGTATTAGGTATGCTATGGATTATGAATGCCGTGATGTTTGTCATGCTGTTTCCCAGTTTCGCTACTATCTTGCTGTTCATTCTTAACACAGCATGAGCTATTTCCATTCCGTGCCGGACGGCGCGTACGTGTTCCACGCGCGCCTCAAAGAGATGTCAGCATCGAGGACGGGCCCCATAGGGCCGAAGCCTGCCGGGTCAGCGGGATTGTCCGAAAGGGTTACCGCTGGCCCGGAACATAAAGGGCTAAGGAAGGAACACGGGTGGGTTTTAGTCAGTAAGAGTCTGACACTCCCTTCCGCTCCACCCAGAGCGGGAGGGGTCATTTGATGATTTCCCATCCGCAAAAAAAAAAAAAAGCTATTTCCATTATTGACGAAGATGTTACCTGAGATTAACCAATAGAAGAAGATAATTTGGTTATGAGGTTACGGTTCACCAAAAAAAAAAATAGAGCATGTCACCACTTTATTTTCTTTTCTAATTTTAATGTTAGTCTTTCCTTAAGGCGACTACATGACCTAAAGCGCGGTCTTTGTCGGACTGCATAAAAAAGAAAGAGAAACGCGATGACACAACGCTGGTAATTTATTGCAAAATATGAAGCAATTATCCATTTCCAAAAAGTCTATTGTTTGGATTGAAAATTAAAACACTAGTGCTTTAGTAGATATGTTGCTTGTTGAATAATCTGACAAAAAATCAGAATGATTGTATGTATATTAGTATGGTTTTTATTGTAAAAAGACAGTTTTTAAAGGTATCTTTGGTATGATTTTTTGTGTTTTCAACACACTACCTAGAATATATCCTGAAGAACATCATATATTTTTCTGATTTTGTTTACTGTATTCGATCATATACTTCTAAAACTTGCGTTTTTTGACATAATTACTATACTTGAGAAATTATGTCAATCTAGTTTCCTATCAGTCTAACATGCTGGTTTCTTAATTACAAAGAGATTGCGATTTCGCCGCAACCACCGTGAAACTAAACGTAGTCTAACATGTCACCTGGCGAAACGAGGCATTTAGTAATTATGTGGTGGGAGATGATAATCAGTGCTTTACACTGTGGTGATGCGTCTTTACACGATTGCCTTTACTGGCTGAACTTGGCCTTTAGGTCTATATTACTTTGAAACGGAGCTATGATGATTATTTTTAGTGGATCACCAATAGCCACCGAGTTTTTTTTTTCAATTATGTGGTCAGTATTTATCTGAATATTGGAACCTGACCTTTTGCAATTCAGATTTAATAATAATAAATAAGACAAGATCTGATTTTCAGGCTTGACGATTAATATACTTAGCGTATTAAAACCGGGGGTATTCCTCGAAAGGCACCAACTTTGAAACGCACCAAATGAAACCTCTATCGATATCATTTGTTACGAATCCTTCTATGTTTCATCGTTGATGCATTTCGAGGAATAAAATTATACTTAATATTTTTATTTTGAATAATATTTTTTTTTGGCGAGGAATTCTTTTGCAGCGATTCAAAGTTGGTGCGTTTCGAGGAATACCCCGAAAACCAGGACCACCTACTGTCGCTCCCGGTTGTCATACGAGTACATTTGCTCCATCAAACGAGTAGACTTCTTGATGCATAGTTAAGATTTGTTTGGCGCCGTATTCGATCGATCGAGTTGGTATTTTAGGTAAGGGATGTCCCTTCAAAAAGCTACAACTAAAAATATTGCCTCTCCGAATTATCTTTTAAGAAACAACTTCGCGTTTTTAGAAATTGGATATTCTTACGCCCCCATGCACCGATCTATCAAAAACAAAGGAACAACTGTGTCGCCATGTCAACATTCCAACAAGCCGTCGGTCATGCTCCAAGGCCTGCCTGTTATTAGACCCAATGGTGTGTGCAGATCATCAATTTAACTGTAGCTTGAATGAAATTCGACTGTCTAAGGTGGTTTTATGACTAGTGTCTATATGTATACCTCAATTGACCCTTAGTTTTAAGGAAATTAGGCAGTTTCTCACACAGCAGTACTCTGCCAAAGCCGCTTGTGAAACAGGCGTCATGATGGGTCTACGTGTAGGAGTTTTTATTTCATACTTGTTTATAATATTGAGGAACTTGTGGCTAAGTAATAACAGCCGCACGGTTCGATCGATCAGGTTAAGCTACCATTGCCGCGGTTGGTCCGTGGATGGGTGACCATCTTTACATACCAAGACGCCTCTGGTACCTCGGAAATCACGTTAAGCCGTTGGTCCCGGCTGTCATGCATGGATCTTTGACAGTCGTCAGAAGCCCGAAAGTCTGACAACCAGTCTTACCAAGGGATACCGTATTACCCAATAACTGGGTTTTGGAGGTCAGACAGGCTATAGTTCCATGTAAAATACTGGTATTCAGCTGCACCCGGTTAGACTGGAAAGCGACCCCAACATAGTTGGGAAAAGGCAGGCAGATGATGACTAGTTCATAATATTATTATTATCTACTTAAATACCTAAAGCATAAAATTTTCAGAACAAAATTTCAATATCTTGTTTGCGTAAACCTTAGCTTAGTCTTCATCCCTAAGGGGAGGGCAGTTTTTCATACTTTAGAAGTATTTACAAGCGAAATTACTTACGGATTTAGTAATCCCTGCCTGGTCCTTTCAAAACAGACCAAACTATAATGTTTTCGAAGGACCAAAATGTTACGGCATGTGATGTTGTTGTTGTTGTGTTGTTGCTGTGTTGTGTTGTGTTGTGACGATGTTATGTTGTGATGTTGGTGTGTTTTAGAGTTCCGTACCCAAAGGGTAAAAACGGAACGGAGCTTCATATTTTCTGACTGACTGGCTTCTTGACAATTCAAAAGTGCCTGTAAATGGTTTAATTGAAATAAATGCTTTGAGTTTGAGTTTGAGCTATAGGCATTTAACATGACGCTAGGAACCGAGCAAAAAGAAAAAATAGTCAGATATAACGCTAAGCGAAAACGAAGTAAAAGCGCGGATAGGCGATGCGATGCGACGGGGTGGGTCGGGAGAACAAGAAATTTCACTCGGACGAAGTCGCGGGCAGAAGCTAGTTCTGTTATAAGCCGGATCTGCTCAAGTTTGAATATATGGTGTATTTCAGAGTGGGGCGCACATAAATTGCGTGATCATATTCGTATGCAGCGTACTCAGGGCTGCCACTTAATAGAAATATTTCATCATTTCATTTTAATAGTAGATTGTACAACTAGTGCATAAAATAAGCCATTTTACCCCGAGACCTTTATATCCACCTGAGTCGCAGGTAGCGTTGGCAGGCCTCCCACAAGGTGGACCGACGACCTTGTGAAGGCCGCAGGAACCCGTCGGATGCGAGAAGCACAGAACCGGTCGAAGTGGAAGTGCTTGGGGGATGCCTATGTCCAGCAGTGGACGTCTTTCGGCTGAAATGATGATGAATGATGAGTCGCAGGCAAGGAGAGATAGTTAAGTCACGGGGTAAAATGACTCGTTTATGCCCGAGTTATACACTCTACTTTTCACTTCGATTGAGAGAAAATGAAACAGGCATAAAGTATATAACAGTATTTTAACTGTTCAAAAATATTGCAAAATTGATGAAATTAATAGCTGATTCCCACCACAACACTTTTTAAAAGTTTTGTTTTTAATTGTCAACGACGTTCGACTTGGGTAGGTCATACTGCCAAGTCCATATCCGTGGCCAAGTCATAAAAACGTTTCTTTCCGTTTTGAAATAATAAGTGACAACTATTTTATTTATCTGATTTTATTAAATTAACGATAGAAAACACGGAAGTCATATAAATTAAAGCAAATTAAATAATCTAACGACTTTAATCTGCGACGGTTTATTGTGCATTTGGTGGCTGTTGGGCCTGATTATCTAAGTGTTAGTAAAAAAAATTATGCACTAGTGCATAAAAAGCGGCTTTATGTCGTCTACGCACAACACAAAAACGAATTTTTAGAGCATGAGAAGTGAAAATATATTTTTATGTTCATGCTGGCAGCCCTGACGCAATATCAAACCGGAGCGTCTCAAGTCAAACTCAGATTGAAATTCAATTTGTGCTTATACCGCAATATTAAGCTGAAACACACAGCTTCAAATGCGAAGGCTTTCATGATTTCAGTAAGTGTAATCCATAATTATACTAATATAATAAAATTGAAGAGTTTTTTGTTTGAACGTTCTAATCTCTGGAACTCATCTGCCCAGCCTTTTCCCAACTATGTTGGGGTCGGCTTACAGTCTAACCGGATGCAGCTGAATACCAGTATTTTACATGGAGCGACCGCCTCCTCCACAACCGATTTGACCTCCACAACCCAGTTACTGGGAAATACGATACCCCTTGGTAAGACCGGTTGTCAGACTTTCGGGCTTCTGACGACCCGTAACGACTGTAAAAGATCCACGAATGACAGCCGGGAACAACAGCTTAACGTGCTTTCCGAGACACGGAGGGGTCACGGTACGTAAAGATGGTCACCCATCCACAGACCAACCGCGGCAAGCGTGCTTTCCGAGGCACACGCAATCTCTGGAAGTGCCAGTCGGATTTGAAAAAATATTTTTGCATTTGTTAACCCAATTCTTGAGAATATTTTAACGTTTTGCTACAGCTCTCAGGAGTCGAGCAAAAAGAAGATAAGTCAGAAAGAACACTAAAGTACCCTTAGTGTCCGAGTCAGGTATCGTATATGGCACGCGCGCATTGCAGAGATCAGCACTTTTCCGTTGCCTTGCACAAATTATAGTGTAAACGCGACAGTACCCGATCAGCGTTCATAATCAGCTGTACTCATTCATAAAGCATTAGTTACGTGGTAGTTAAATATATTCAATAAAACATCATCTTTGGCTATCCGTGACTTATCATTAAAGTTAACATCCAAGGTGTGTGCGACCCATTCAGCAACGCATACACTTAGATTTCAGACATTCAACAGATGTGTAAAAAGGGATTATTTTCGAAATCTTCTTTCAAGGGATTACTGATTACGAATTGGGTTTAAAAAGAATGATCTTCTTTTCACACGTTTGTGTGATGAATAGGTAGCGTAAAAGTTAATGTTTTTCATTGAATTTTGAATAGAAGCTTTAGAAATGTATTACAAAGAGGTTTAGAAAATGGGAAAGTAGATAATTCGAAAAAAATACATGATGTTTAAACGTATTTTATCGGTTTTTTTTTATTGAGAAGGGCGGTCGTTTTAGGGGCCTGTGCAGTTTTGATGTTAAAAAACTTTTTAGCAAAAAAAAAACCGACTTCCAAAAAAAACACTACAAACTGAAAAATAACTTTAATTTCGGAAGTCGGTGTCTTAGGGGTCAGTATTTTAGTTTTTGCCACCGACTTCCGAAATTAAAGTTATTTTTCAGTTTGTAGTGTTTTTTTTGGAAGTCGGTTTTCTTTTTGTTAAAAAGTTTTTATTTCTCGCTTTTTAGTGGGTCTATTTATAATTATCTAAGTTACAATAGCCTAATGTCACCTTGCCCATCGCCTTTTTATAAAATATTCCTTTTCTCGATGCAGGGACGTTAATTGTTGAGGAGTTCTCCTTTTATTAGTTTTTAGATTAGATGCTGATAATCCTGGCTGCAGCATCAGGCCAGACTTATGTCAACATTGCATTGAACATAAAATTAGTCCTGTTTAAAATGAGCCCAAACACGACTACGGTGCTGTAATTTCAAGGTTTGTACTTTTTCTGATGCTCCTGGCTTCAGCATCAGGTCTTCGATGTTCCTCAGTAACAGTACGTTTATCCACACATCGAGCCCTTTTCAATGAGCCTAAATACGATATATCTGCTGTTAGTTGTCGAGGAGTTAGGTACTCTGCAGACTATCCTGACTGCAGCATCAGGTCATGACTGATGATCATGAGACCAAATGTGGCAAATGCCCTATCAAACATCAAAACAATTTACTAAAACAGTCCTTGGCTGTTCGAGTAACTTCTTACTTTTAAGGAGTTGTACCTTCCATCATCAGCCCAGCTACCTGAGATGGTGACAACCATACACAAATACACAAGATACTTCATAAAATATGCGAAAAACAATAAGTGAGCCTATAAAATTTGAGGGTTGCCCTCGATTTCTCTAAGATCCCACCATCAGATCCTAACTTGGTGACAATGGGACCACCTCAGAACTATCTACTTTCGAACAAAAAAATAATTTTGAAAATCCGTCGACAATTGGCGGAGTATTCGATGAACAAACATACAAAAAAAAACATACAAACACCCGAACATAGTACCTCCTCCTTTTTGTGAAGTCGGTAAAAAAGTGATTATTTTCACCCATAGTTTGAATAAATTACTTTTAGTTTTAATTTCAATTTTACAGCGAATAAAAGATTATACTGTTTTATAGGAAAACAGTATAAATCTTTTATTTATACCTGACGAAAAAAGGCAATGACACCCCTAATAAAAAATTTACAAAAAAAATACTTACTCTTAATTTAAAAAATCACGTGAACACCACAGAATACACAACACTTCACTTTAGCAACAAGAAAAATAATAAAAATAAAATAAATAAATAATAATAATATTGATGTCGGTCTGCGTTGCGCGTGCGACGGAAGCCACAAGATCAATGTCAACCGAACGCTCCTGATTCGCTATTTAAATGATCTAGAATCGAAGGTATGTATAATACGATCTGCGCAAATTGAAACCGAATAGCAGGGATGGTAAACCTTTGACCTGTCGATCTTTTTAGGGTTCCGTACCCAAAGGGTTAAAACGGAACCCTATTACTAAGACTTCGCTGTCCGTCCGTCCGTCCGTCCGTCTGTCTGTCACCAGGCTGTATCTCAAGAACCGCGGTAGCTAGACAGTTGAAATTTTCACAAATTATGTATTTCTGTTGCCGCTATAACAACAAATACTAAAACAAAATAAAATAAATATTTAAGGGGGCTCCCATACAACAAACTCGATTTTTTTCGGCGTTTTTGCTTTGTGGTACGGAGCCCTTCGTGTGCGAGTCCGATTCGCACTTGGCCAGTTTTTGTAATATTGTAGACAGCTTTTTTGGGTTTCGTAACCAAAAAATTACACTGGCATCCTACGCCTACACCCCTCGTCTGTTTTTACTATAACAGAGCTGTATCTTTTTAACCGTCATAGGTAGTTAATAATTGAAATTTTCACAGAATACGTGTAACCTCTATCTTGGAAAATAATTATACAAAAGGTAAACCATGAATGGTTCGGTGGTACAGAGCCCTCAGTGCTCGAATCCCATTTTGCACGCTTGGTTCCTAGAAACAAAAACGTTTTGTTTACCAATGGTAACTATCATTTCTTATTGCCAAACTGGGCATATAAATAAAATCCTAAGCAAATACCTGTGATATCTTCTGCTTCCTTAAGGGAGGGTCTACTATGCAAAGCTATCAGAAGGCCAATTCTCGTAATTTAAAACGATCAAAATCTAGTTGCAATCTCATCTCGGCGACAAAGAAACGTCAAAAACTTGTCAAAATGTAGGGAAATTAGCCGTATTTTTGACAGATTCAGACTGAGATCAGACTGTGAAAGTTCTTAAAATTACTAGAATTGCCCTCCAGGTGTTTGCTTCATTATTGGTAAAGATACAAGAGTCTAGGATTATTAATAAATATAATATTATAGGAATCGGCTATTAGCCGGCCTTTTTTATTGCTTCGTAAGAATATATTTCATGAAAAGGTTCACTACCCCTGCCGTATAACTTACAGATCTACGGCTCGTGGTTTTGCTCACTTTTTCTTTTGATTTTATTGATATTGTGTAACGTTGGAAATTTATGGTTTCCCTTCGGATTGATAGTAAAAGTTAGTTTATGGGGTGTGAAACAGAGCATTTTAGGGCCTGTAGTGAATTAAGGTTGTGGTTTACCATAATAGTGATGATTTTTTTATTTGTATGGGATTATAGAACGAAAAATGCTTATTTGGCATAGTACCGTAGGCATGTAATTACGAGAATACCTACTAGAATTATTTTTGCCTCACAGCCGCGACAAAAAGGAAATAGGTAATACGTGTCAACTTTGAAAGATATGGCAAGTAAATAATAATAATCAATACTAATATTATTAATGCGAAAGTGTCTATCTGCCTGTTACCTCTTCATGCTTAAACCGCTGAACCGATTTAGATGAAATTTGGGACAGAGATAGTTTGAGTCCCGGGAAAGGATATAGGATAGTTTTTATCCCGATATTCCCACGGGATCGACACTTATGTGGGTGAAAACGTGGGGCGCTGCTTGTAATTCTGTAAATAACTGACGCTTTTGGCTTAAGGCTGTGTTTTTTCCATTTAACTCAATAGACAGAAAACTAAGTTAGGTTGACGAACTAACGGAGGCTGTGACGACTGATTCGAGTTGACGGAAAGTCCAATTTCGTACGAACAACGGGATCAATTTCCGGAATGTGGGACAAATTCGGTCAGCTAGATAATCATGTTTGCTTTGTTATTGTGGGTGTCTTCATTGTATAGTTATTTGTATTTTTTTAGTGCGTTGGTAACATCCATGCCATATACAGAATAGAATAGAATAGATTTTATTTCCTTACCACAAGTTACAGCTTAAATTTAAATTGGTCTACAGATACAATATTGTACTTAATTTGTGGAAGTCTGGTGCCTAAACTAAGTTTTTTACAAAACCTGTAAGTGGTCACCAGGCCCCCTTTACAATGTATATATTTCAATTATTGTATTGAAGACGTTTGTTTGAAATCACAGTAGTATTAATTAATTTAATCTAATCGAGTTGAAATTAAAACCCTATACTTAGGTCTAAAAAAAAATATATATATACTTATATATATTTATATCTACTTGCAGAAGTCATCTCACTATTATTTAGGTACTTTTCTTTTCTTTGTTTTTCTTTTTAAGTTTGTCAGAAATAAAAGGCTTTTTTATTTTTTTTTATTATTATTTACTTAGGTCTACAGTCCCTTGAAGCCGTGAAAATATCAAAAAAGATACGACAAAAAGACACTCAAGGGATTCAAAATTTATAATAAAGTACTTCCCGTTGACCTAGAATCATGAAATTTGGCAAGAAGCACGATCATGTAACACAAGTAAATAACATAAAATAAACCGGCACATCAAGCTACCCGAAACTGTCAAATTTTCCCAATCAACTTTGAACCTTAATGTTTAGCGATAAAGTTGAAAATCTGTTAAAGAAATTTGACACATTGTAGTAGCATGATGTGCTGTCGACTTACAGATTCAAGCAGATTCCATCTATTTTACAAAATAAAATACATATTATTAAAAATACGTATTATGTTGAAGCTAGAGATTGGTAGGAAATTGAACAGACTGAGGTTGCTACAAACTCAACCACGAATATTCTATAATCCGAAATAAACTGGAAACTACGAAACTTTTACTTGCTCACAACTGCAATATAATCCGTAGAATTTCCCCGTATCATGTTACACTTGCATTTTCTACGTTCCACGCGCTGAAAGGGCAATGTACGGAGTTCATTGCCAGGCCACAGGGTAAGAGAGTATGGATGATAATATAGAGCTCGCTTTTTGGAAGTAGCTCCTGTTCGATAGTCTGTGTTTCGCCGAATCCACACTTAAAATTATAAATGAAAAAACAAGTAATTAAAAAGTTGGAAGCAGGCGGAACCCATACCATTTTTTTTAAATTTCAAACTCGAATGGGTCCCGCCTGCTTCCAACTTTTATTTAATTTAAAATGGCCTTGTTTAGCTTTTCAGTTTTTTTTAACTTATATTTTTTACTGCAGTCGGGTTTTTTAGTTTTTTTCATTACTTGTTTTTTATTTCCAGCTTTTTAGTTTACTTTGAATGATTTCGCAAAGCAACCCCGACCCGTAAAGTCACTCAACAGGGAACAAGAAATAATTATTTTATTTAACGTGTTTTTTACGATTTGTCACTTCTAATTACTTTTAACCATATAAGTTGTATATATTTTTATAATCACCTTTTAAAACCCTTATTTTTGATATTTCACTCGATGGTATTAAACGAAAAAAAAAAATCGAACTCCACAATATGGCACCTAAATCCGCCATTTTACTTTGTTTTTTATTTTAATGTAGCCAGTGACACTCGCTGCACCAAGATAAATCTAAAGACGTATAATTTATCCAAATCCGTTCATTCGTTTAAGTTACGAGGGAACAAAGAAACGGACATACATACATACATACACATAACACATACCCCTCCTTTTGGGCTTCGCCGCAGTCGGGTAAAACTAAGGGCTTGAAAGTTTATATGAAATGCCGTGCGGCGTAAACGCTCTTACAAATATTATGATGTCAAGTTCAGATGTGCAATTCACGTAATATTAAGAACGTACTCAGTCTCAATCTGTCAAAAATACCTCTAATTTCCCTACATTTTTACAAGTTTTTGACATTTGTTTGTCGCTGAGACGAGACCGCGACTAGATTTTGAACGTCTTAAACTACGAGAATTTATTGGCGTTCAGAACTCTTCACATAATTATAGATTCTTAACCAATAGCCCCCTTACGTTGTATAGCGTCTGTATAGTTACACAACGCTTTGTCTTCTTTTTTCGAAAGTCAAATTACTGACGACTGAAAGAGAGCAATCGGTGTGTAACTATTTCATCTGATACAATATGTTTATTAGTAAGGGGAAGGGGGTAGGTGAGTGGATTGGGTAGAATTTGTAGTCGAGAAAATTTTACATAGGTATTGGTCTGGTCTGGAATGAAATTGGGTTTAGATAGAAATGGTAAATAGAATGTATAAGTGTGTCGTCGTTCCCAGAAGTCGTAAAATTGGGTTAGGGCGTAGCGAGGTGATAAAAAGTGAAATAAAATTGTATTTCATTTACCTATAGGTACAGACGCCAGTACAGTCTAAAAAGCTGGTTAGTTCTGTGGAACCTCATGTTGTAAAAGGAGTATTTGATCACCATCCATATTTAAAGAATAATGCATTAGAAACACTTTGTGGTAGGTAACTATGATTTTTTCGATTATTACTGTAAGTTTTTTTGCTGTGATGATGAATGATGCTAATTAATATCTTTTCAGTCGGTACGTTTGGAATAGACGTTATTGATGACGTAGAGTTCACGGAAAAGTACATGCAGTCAGTAGATGAGATGATAAATATTGTGATCAACAGAGGAGTAAACTTTTGGCTACAGAATGACTTCATATACAGGCTGGTTGGAATGAAGAAGAAGGAAGAAGAAGTAGTGGGGAGTTTACATGCAATGGCTAACGAAGTAAGAATAGAATATTCTTCATTATGTACTTACCTACAGACTCCAGCACATCAAGCTACCCGAAACTATGTATAAAATTTGCCCAATCAACTTTGAACCTTATACTTTAGCAATAAAGTTGAAAATCTATTAAATACATTTGACACATTGTAGTAACTTGATGTGCTGGCGTCTTTATCTGTAAAATAATAAGTTTATGAAAACAAATTACTGATTCCATATCGTTAATTATTAGCTCACTAAAATTATGAAGTTGTGTGTGAATGTTGAAGGAGTCCAGCTCATCCCGCCATCTCCGTCTGGGCCTGCCACGATGTCGTTTGCCATTAAGTTTAGCCCATTGTTAGTCTGACATTTATTAATTAGCAAAAAAAAAATTGTGTGTCAGTTTGGTTCCTCTAATCTCGGAAACGGATAGGATAAGGAGTTTTCACTAGCAGATAGCTGATCATCATCATCTGCCTAGCCTTTCTTATCTTGTGGTCGGCTTCCAGTATAACCGGATGCAGCTGAATACCAGTACTTTACATGGAGCGACTGCCTATCTGACCTCCATAACCCAGCTACTGAGTAATAGATACTAGCAGATAGCTGATGTAATGAGGAATAATTTAAGCTACTTTTATTTGAAAAGAATTAGGGTATCGCGTAAAAATATTAAAAGCCATGAAATCCAATTTGTTTTCCGACACACACGCGAACGATGTCGCGGACACAGCTAGTAGTCAATATAAATTAGTTCATTTTTAACCGACTTCAAAAAAGGAGAAGGTTCTCTATTCGACGGTATGTTTTTTTTTTTTTTTTTTTAACTACATTTCATTCTCATCCTAGCAAAGTCAATTTCAAAGTCAAATCATTTATTTCAAATAGGCACATTAAAGGCACTTTTGAACGTCAAAAATTACAGTAAAATAAAATTGATTCTAGTCGCCCCTTCCAAAAGGTAGTGTTCGTATGGAGAAGAATGGGCAAGAAACTCCACCGTTACTGAACAGCCGTTATCCAATAGTTAGTTAGATTATCTTGGGATTCTAAGAAAATTATTTAAAACAGTAATAAAGTAACACGTTTAAATTTAATTGATACCTACAGGTTTGGTACTATGACGATCTGACATAATCTACTCGTTTATCTAAGCGAATACAAAGTAATAGCGCGGGCAGGCGATGCAATGCGACGGGGTGGGATGGGGAAGCAAGAAATTTCACGAAGACGAAGTTTAATCCAATTACAAAGTATAAATACATCTCTTTCATCATAAACATGAAAGTATATAAATCTTACTTAGGACGAGGAAAATATTCTTATTAGTAAAAGTAAAATATCATGATACTCTTACAAACATAACTTCGGTAGCTTTATTTTTTCTGTGGCACATTTTTCCTTATGACGTAAACATTTTACCAAGAATAAAATTACCAAGAACCATAATCATTGTCATATAAAATTACTAAGGGGTTTCGTTGTAAAATCAGTCTGTAATTTTCTCACTGCTAGTTCTCCGACCTCTTCTCTGTAAGGGCGCCATCTCCACGAGCGCGAGAATCGTGGCGATATTATTATCGTGACACGTATTTAAATGATTTTTTTAATTTTTATTTGCTAATATTTTACATATTTATTTATATCTGTAACTGCCCGTGACATCACAGCGGGCCCTATCAGAATATTAGACATTTATTTTTTTAAATGTCGCAGCATCATGCTGAGATAGGACTGAGCCTTTTGGCCTCGTATAGGACTTTGTTTCATTTTCCTTTTATTACTTTTTTTTTATATAACTTGGATTTTTATTTTACTGTGTTTAGTTTAGTTTGTGATCTTCCTGTGCGAGTCGCAATAAATACTTTTTCTTTCTTTCTTTTCTTTCTATTTCAATATACTTTACTCTTAGGACGTGTTACGTGTCTCCACAAGGCGATATCATCGCGGCGAAAATTTGATGGCACGGCAAGACTATCGTGGAGACGGCCCTTAGGAAGGGTCTTTGTGGTAATTAGGACATTTGTGTGGCTTCCTTCTGATATTTTTCTTTATAAGAATAGGCTATTTGACTGGTTTCTGATAAACATCTCAGATTATTTAATGGTGTCTAACGAGCCCACAAAAACCTATTACTTCAAATTGCATAATGTAGTTCTTTTAGAAAATAGTAAATAAAAATGTACTGTTTAAATAAGCCGCCAAAACGCTATCTTTAACAATATGGCGTCGTGACGTCACAATACACGTAAACAAACGTTGAAACGGTCGAGATACTAGACAAAAGTCATCTGTTCTGTCAACGATAGACAGAAATTGACTATATCATGACGTCATCATAAGTTCAGCCAATCCAGACCGTTTTCGATTACGTGGCGCCAGATTTAAAAAGATGAAGTTTTTTCGGGATTTTTTTAATAAATAATACATTATTTTGTAGTAAAATTAATGCAAATCGATTTTAAAAGCGATAATCTATACGAGTGTCAATAATTATGACCTTATTTTTTACATTGTCAAATAGCCTATTAAATAGAATATCTTTATTTTCTATGAAAAATGGTATATACATAATCAGTCTATAATGTTCCCACTGCTGGCACAGGCCTCCTCTCTATGAGAGGGAGTGGGCCTTAATGGTAACTGGACCACGCGGGCCCAGTGCGGGTTGGTAGATGTCACATATGTTCAAATTATTTCTAATTTGGTTCTAGGACATGCCGGTTTCCTCACGATGTTTTCCTTCACAGTTTTGAAAGCAGTAGTGATGAAGAAAATACAAAATAAAGCACCTGTCTGGGTTCGAACCTACGGCCTACAACTCACCACTGGGCCACCACTCTGCTCTCAATGGAAATGGTACAGACGCCATCACATCAAGCTACCCGAAACTGTCAAATTTTCCCAATCAACCTCGAACCTTAATATGCTTTAGTGATAAAGTTGAAAATCTATTAACTAAATTTCTCAGATTGTATTAGTTTCATTTCGGGCTGAGTTTAGAGATACGAAATAAGTTTCATTAAAAAAAAAGTTCTTGAAAAACAAGATTTGATGGATGACCGCGAATAAACAATAAGACGCCAATTTCAGTCATTTAAGTAACACATAGCTGTCATTTTACTGGAGCTAATATTAAAAGCCCGACTATAATTCAGATTTTCAATGATGTTGATAAAGAGGACAAAGTAATTCGAACGCCTACCTTTTATTTTTTCTCGCGATTATTCAACTCTACATAGTTCTACTTCTTAGAAATCGACCAACTGGAAACTAATATCTAAAATCCGACATTCCAAACCCATCTGTGTTTCTGTAAAACACAAAATAAATCTATTAAATCTTTGACTCACACTTTCCTAAGAAGTGAATATTTAGTAAAAAAACACTGAATAAATCTTTCAGTATCCCATCACTATCTTGCCCCAATTTCCACGTTCGCAAATCAGTTTCAACACTAACCTTGAATTAGAGGTAAACCTAACGCGGTAAACAAAATCTAAATATAATTTACGTTTCAGATGGTACGGCTCTAAATTATACATTCGGTAATGTGGGTAAGTGAAAAATGTGTGTTGCTGAAATGGAAAGAGATTTTTAGAGTACCTACAGGTAAACAGTAGGTGGTTGTCAGTCTAGTGATGTGCGGATATCGTGCGCTTATTTTCGGATATTTTCAAATAAAAATACCTACAGCTCAATACTGTAGACGGAATGTGTTTGGGTGTCGGCTTATTTTGAATATTTATAAGTAAATTAGTAGCGCCCCTCGGTTTCACCCGCATAAGTGTCGATCCCGTGGGAATGTAGGGATAAAAACTATCCTTTGTCCTTTCCCGGGACTCAAACTATCTGTGTACCAAATTTCATCTAAATCGGTTCAGCGGTTTAAACGTGAAGAGGTAACAGACAGAAACACTTTTGCATTTATAATATTAGTATGGATTTTTATTTTGTAAGTAAAGTGAAAAATATCTTGAGTGATACCCAAACGTTTAACTTTTAAAAACTTATTAATCTACTAGGATACAAGATATTACTCTTCACTATGTAAGTATACCATATTAGTTGCAATGGGCGGTCTTATCTCTAAAAAACATTTTTTTAAAGACAACCTTTTGGATGGATTTAAAAAGAGAAGGATAGACAATAGTGCAGGTAGACTGGGTTGTACCATTTACAATAAATACATGTCGTATCCGGTCATTCGTTTGACTCACGGAATAGAAAAAACGAGTGGAAGTGCCCTTAGACTTCCTTAGTACGGGAACCAGTGTCGCCAAACTCACACAATTGCAAATTAAAATAAACATTTCAATACACAGAAAACGATGATATAATTGGCTACTAAATATAAATGCAACTATGGCGAAAAGTTTATTTATTGTTGTTCAAAATTAAGTCTTATTACAACTACAGAATGTTGTTTTTATTTTACATGTCAAAATCAATGAAGTACATTTTCCCATGTATCAATCAAATTCTAGCAATCCCCAACGAGTTCAGCTACTCAACGCTAGAGGGCGCTGTACTAAATTACTCTATTTAGCACGCTAACATCATTGAAATAGATGTCATATTCGTATGCACCTGTTATCTATTTTTCTACTCAGCTAGGGATGAGGACAAGATATCTATAATTAAATTCAAATATCTCGAAAACGGTGCGTCCTAGGCAAAAAATAACCAAAATTTAACCCCCCCTGTGTTACCCCCGTGCAAGCAGTATCCCAACATGAATCAAGGAAAAAAAAATTTTTCGACCGACAAAAAATTTAAAAAAAATTCTCAAACGTTTTTTTTTCAATATTTCGCGGGTTTTTTACATCAGTCCTCATGGTTTTCGACTAGAGCAACAATTTCTTTCCAGAAAAGATTTTCATCCGAGCCACCATTTTGAAAATACAAAGCGTTTTATATAAAATAAAATTCGGAGGCCCATAATTCGGAAACGGTGCGTCGTAGGACCATGCTTCTTAGAATCTAAATAGTTTCTATGGTCAAGGTTCTTTCGAAACTGCAATAAAATTGGGACAGTTTTGAAAAAAAAATCGAAAAGATTTTTAAGTCAGTACCCTTGGCTTTCAACCGGACCCAGTTCTTTACCTGAATTAATAACAATAGAAAACGTATCTACTGGTTATTTAGAATGTTCTCCTTGTTTTTGAAGTCGGTTAAAAGGAAAATGAATTCAATTAGTGTACTCTATTAATAACATTAATATTAAATGTACTTAGGTGATGTCCCGAAACCCCGACATTAGTCCCGAAAAAATATTTCAGTCGTAAGGAAGTCTCAGACTTTCGTCTATCTTCTTCGAAGTTTAGGCAATTAGGCACTAAGTACCTATTCCTATCACTGTTTATTAGTATTAGTTCTTTTTGAGGCCTACGTCCAGCTATGAATGAATGATTTTGGTTTATTTGTCAGAATATAAATACTCAAACTCAAACCATATAATTCAATTAATCGAGAAGAACGACAACGAGTTCATAATATGTCATGGTAACGTATAACGTTTCACTATATAAATACACATTTTATTGTTTTATCGATACCGAACTATTTGAATGTGTCCCATCCCTAATCGAGTAGCGTCGAATTTTCTAGAATGTATACGATGATATTCAAGACAGCGAGCAAGTTGATTTAGACTTTGAACAATGGACATAAGGTAGTTTTTAGTTCGCAACAAAGTAATAAATATGGTTTTGTCAATAAAAACAATTATATTGAAATATATCATAGTTTTATACTTTCCGGTGATACGATACACCTCCGCAAGATACATTTTTTGTCCTGCTATCGTTTTTGCATGTAAAAATTGCACAGTAAGGCGTGTTTGTAATATTTTTCGTTAAGTTCGAGACGTCCTATCACAGCAAGTAGCTAATCGCGACTGAGCCGCCTCAGAGCCGGTGTTGCGGAGCTCCGCATAATTGTGACACACGCGCGATAGCTACGTGGCACTTCCACTCGTTTTTTCTATTCCGTGGTTTGACTATTCGGAACGCTAGCGCCATCTGGTGGCGCTTGACAGAGTCTAGCCTGAATTCGTGGGGGTCGACGACAGCGCGACAATACGATGTGGAGCTTGGATATTAGACATCGTACGAACAACATGTGCTCATAAGCTGTCCCGCGTTCCGTATCTGGTTGTGTCGTGGACCTACAGCGTGTGATTCGCTAGTATGATTAATTTGTTCGTGAAACTCAACTGAAAACGGTTTTTGTATTGCACAATAACCAACACTTCCCATAGTACGCCCACAGTAGTTAAAATACGGCTGATAATAACAAGACACACATACCTTCTCCGTCATACATAAAGCATAACAAACATCTATTATTTTATAAGAAGAAGTAACATTTACTCTGAAAGTGAAAATAGAGCATAAAACACATATAATTTCCAACTCGTTGTAAAAGTCAACTAGGGAATGGGAACGGAAATAATTACAAAGACACGCTGAGACGTTCGCAGGCGATGTTCCGCTAGAAATAAGAGCTAAAGTAATGTTTAACATTGCTCAAGTCCTACTTCATTACTTAGCTCTGCTCTCATAAAAGTACTCGTTTTTGAAAATAAAACAAAATCTCCGTGTCTCCTTTTTGGATTTTATGAAAGATCTTCAATATAATGGAAATGGTGTTGGAGTTCCATCTTGAGAAATTGCAAACGGGCTAAACGGGCTAAAAAATATATCTAGTTTAATAAACTTGCCTGGAGGTACAGTCACGAGCACTAATATGTCAACACTTGGCAACTTTCCATTGCGATTTTTTCGTGAAATGAACGAATGCAACGTTGAAATACGACACTTTACATAAACTAATGGGTTCGAAAATACTATGTTCGTAATAACATAAAATTTCCTTTAAAAATAAAGGAGAAATTTGGCTTTGAATAAAGTCAAGTGTACATACTTATGATCGTGACTGTACACTTGTATTTTTATTAGGTCTTAAAATTGACTGTCAAACAAAATTCAAATTGTCAAAGAAAATTATGGTGAAAAAAAATGCAACAATTTCACGGCGCGGTTGACGCAGTGGTTAAGCGATTGACTGCTGCGCTGCGTGTCGCGGGTTCGATTCCTGAACGGAACAAATATTTGTATGACCTACAAGTAGTTGTTCCGGGCCTGGCTGTTTGTGTGTGTAAGTTTAAATGTTTGTAAACGCACCCACAATACAGGAAAAATTCCTAGTGTGGGGCACAGTTTAAAAAAAAATACAATACTAAATCAATCACTCTTGACTTCTGCTATTATTAAGATTATAAGGTGGGTGGACTCAGAATCATATTATGATAAGCAAAAACGTACCTAATTTTAAATTAAGATTATCTCGATACCAATAATGTGCTAAACTACACAATATAGTTTACCTACAAACGCAAAACATATTCAATATTCCAATATCCAATTTGCTAGTTCAATTTTCAGCATACCTACATCTGCAAAATATACGAGTTTCGGATATTAAACCACTTTTTATGAACCGATTTCGGATATTAAACTGAGCACATCACTAGCAATTGCATTATCGTGTCAACACGTCATGATTCAATATACGAGAGAGAATTTTATTATTTTTTTATTATGAAACTTTTCCATTTGAGAAAACCAGATAATATTTTACAGGGTCTCATAGTGTCTCATAACAATAAATTGTGTAGATGCGGCGTTCTGAAATGATTTATATTTTCCTTGTTCTAGCTGGTGTCTCTAGGTTTTGAAATCTGTAAACATAAGGTAGCTGGATTGTGGCTAATTCTAGTGTCATTGCAAAGGCTACCTTATGTGCACGAGAAATTTTCAATCATTTGTACTTGGACAACGATATAATAATAGCTACTATACATAATTATACAGGGTTATTGGTAAAACATTAACAACCTGATCATAAGAGGTCATTGTACTCATCATTATGAACAACTTTTACTATGGGACCAAACCAGATATAAAAAAAAAATCTGCTGTTCCCTACATTTTGACGAGTTAAACGAACATAAATGTAGGTAACAGCTGATTATTTTTTCGAGATTTCAGGTTTGGTCCCATAGTAAAAGTTGTTCATAATAATGAGTACAATGACCTCTTAAGAGGTTGTTAATGTTTTACCAATATCCCTGTATAATCAGTCACACTAATATTATAAAGGCGAAAGATTGTGAGTGTGTGTGTGTTTATAAATGTTTGTTACTTCTTACTAGCTGGACCAATTTTTATAAAATTTTGTATGGAGGTAGCTGACACCCTGATTGCTACTTTTTATCCATTGCGATATTCCACGCGATCGACACTTATGCGGGTAAAACCGCGGGGCGCAGCTAGTTATACATATATCTTGACTGCCCCATTGGTCTGATGGGGTAAGTGATTGCTGCAAATGCTGTCTTTGGTTCGATTTCTTGATGGAGCAAAGATTTTTTGTATTTTTCTACTATATATTATTAGCAGCAGCTATTAGATATTCTTAGCAGCAGCCTGGAGCCTGGAAGTTGGCGGTTTGTTACCTCGGTGCTTCTTAGCCAAATCTCTATAAAGTCTAGTTGGATTGCCATCACATTTCATCATCTGCCTGCCTTTTCCCAACTATGTTAGAGTCGGCTTCCAGTCTAACCGGATGCAGCTGTATACCAGTATTTTACATGGAGCGACTGCCTATCTGACCTCCACAACCCAGTTACTGGGTAATACGTTACCCCTTGGGAAGACTGGTTGTCAGACTTTCGGGCTTCTGACCCGTAACGACTGTCAAAGATCCACGAATGACAGCCGGGACCAACGGCTTAATGTGCTTTCCGAGGCACGGAGGGGTCTCAGTATGTCAAGATGGTCACCCATCCCCAGACCAACCGCGGCCAGCGTAGCTTAACCTGATCGATCGACCTGTGCGGCTGTTATTATTTAACCACGGGCCCCTCCATTACAAATAGATTTGTACACTTTAATATTCCCCTCGTCGAAGGCCAGTCTCCGCTAAGCTGCCATGGCCGACATTCGGTTTGGAGGATTATTATTGTCACCAGTGGAATTCTATGAATCAAAAATTCAGCTGAAAGAAACTCGTACATTCTTGTTTTTTTTAGGGTTCCGTACCTGAAAAGGAAAAAACGGCACCCTTATAGGATCACTTTGTTGTCCAACTATCTGTCAAGACCTTTTATCTCGGGAACGCGTAAAGGAATCGCGTTGAAAATAAAACCATATAGGTACTTAGGTCTACAGTCCCTTGAAGCTGTGAAAAAATAAAACTTCTAAATTAACATATAAAAAAGATACGGCCGTTTATGCCACAAAAAACGTAAATTTCGACAGTCTCAAGTTAATCAAAATTTATAGGGTACTTCCCATTGACGATGAAATTCGATGAATCGATGATGAAATTTGCCAAGAAGCAAGGTCATGTAGCACAAGTAAAGGTAAAAATCCGAAAACCATATTAAAAAACTTTTTTTTTTTTATAATATAATATGATTTACTATAATAATAAGCATTTCCACAATATTAAGATAATCACATGGCTTTCTCTTCTTAGATAACGTTAATAGAAAGATTTGATTATGTACATCTCATAATAATTAATATAGCATTATGAAGATGAAACTTTTTATAAATAAATAAAGATACTTATCGACTCCTCATTGTACCTTAATAATTGTTGTATTGTCTTTCTCATAAATACTATATTAATGCACTTATCTTTTAATCATAATTATGAACGAGACTTTTCAATTTATATATACTTTCTAAGTTTATCTTAGACATCTCTGACAACCGTGAAGGAAAACATCGTGAGGAAACCTGGACTTACAGGTTTCATTGTAATTCTGAAGACTCATCATCAGCCTAGAGCAGTCCAATGCTGGACATAGGCCTCTCCTATTGATAGATAGACAGATAAAACGTTTATTCAGTGCAACAAAAGACACAATACAGGTATTAAAAACATCACAAAACGTGAAAAAAAAAATAACATAGATTAAAAAGATAAATTGACCCATAGACACCTAGCATATATACATCTTTAACGGTCGATCACTACTGGGCGGTGTGAGTCTCATGGTTGCGCCAAATGGGAGTCCAGCTCAGCATATGCCAGGTACAATTACCTGACGCTGGTATTCTGCTGCATCCCGTTAGTGACATACGGATATTGCACGCCATCCAACTCGATTTTTGGCAACTCTCATCCAGCTGCTACCAGCCATCCTGCGAAGATCGTCACTCCACCTTGCCTGAGGGCGTCCCACGTTTACCGATTCGTTGTCTCCACTTAAAAACACGTCTACCCCAACGGTCGATTCTTCGGCTAATATGGCCGGTCCATTGCCACTTCAGCTTGCTTATTCTGTGAGCTATGTCGACAACTTTGGTTCTCTGCCGGATCGCCTCGTTACGGATTCGATCCCTCAGAGAGACTCCAAGCGTAGCCCGTTCCATAGCTCGTTGAGCGACCTTGGATTTATAGACCAGCCGTACGTGTCTATGTTTCGACTCAGTAAGTCATAACTGGCAGGGGGCACTGATTGAAGACCTTAGTCTTCAGGCTCTATGGAATATTGGATGTTTCTGTGGATTCTGAAGACTGAACATTTTCAAATTAATTAATAGTAATTTTAAGAACGTTCATAGTCTGATCGCAGTCTCAATCTGTCAAAAAATCTCCTAATTTTCCAGCATTTTTGACAGTGACTGTTGCTGAGACGAGATTGGGACTAGATTTATAACGTTTTTTATGACGGGAATTTTCCTTCTGCACGTACAAACATTTATCAACGTTGATACTATTAATTATAATTTTGATTACATAAAGCTGACGAATGTTTTTAAAACATGACAGAACTGTTTACAATTATTACTTCTTTCACGTCAACGTTAGCAGAAGTTATGCAGGAATAGTAATTTATACCATGGTCTTAAAATAAGCTAGTTAGCCAAGTTAGTAGTAGCGAGGCTGACGGTCCAGGATATGCTGGAGCTTCATATTATTATCCCAACACTTGCTCTTTTTTTGTCTTTTAGTTCTTTGTCGCAAGTAAAAGTATTTGCTTTCTTTTTTCTTTTTTTTTTATAACATCACGACGGTTTATCTCCGAAACGGTATCCCGTGACTTGTTGTCAAACTTTTGAACTTCTAAATTATCCGTAACTGTCGAAGATCTACGAATGACAGCCGGGAACAACGGTTTAAAGTGCTTTCCGAGGCACAGAGTGGTCTTGATATGTACCTAATGGATGTTCACCCATCCAGGAACACACCGCAGCAAGCAAAGCTGAACCTTCGATCGACTCGTCCGGCTGTTATTATTTTGCCACTTCTCTTCTATGAAGTACAATGAAATATAATGTTCAAAAGTAATTTAAAAAAATTAAACCGACTTCAAAAAGAAATGAACTCAAAATTATGAAATAACTTTAATTTCGGAAGTCGGTGTCTTGGGATCTGTATTTTAGTTTTTTGCCACCGACTTCCGAAATTAAAGTTATTTCATAATTTTGAGTTCATTTCTTTTTGAAGTCGGTTTAATTTTTTTAAATTACTTTTTATTTTGTAATTTTTAGTTTTTGCACTAGAATTTGACCAAGGTTTTGAGATGTTTTCCCTTTGACACTACACCCGTAGCTCGTATCAATACGCCAGGCCGTCACACTTACACGTATTAGTCCATATCTTGAAAATTACTGAACCGATTTTGATGAAACTTGCACTGTTCCCTAAGTTGAAGTAAATGTAAACTAATACAAAAAAAATGGTCACGATCCGATTAATAGTTGCTGAGAAATGCGTGGACAAACATACATACATACATACATACATACATACATACATACATACATACATACGTCTATGAAATTTTGTATATTTGTTTGGAAGCCTTAGTAGATTGTCATATGTGAATATAATGCAATTCCAATAATATTACATACATACGTATCGAATTGATAACCTCCTTTTTTTTTTGAAGTCGGTAAAAAGTATGTCAACCTAAGTACCTACTGTTAACAAAGATCTACTTCTTAAGTGCTAAAGGGCATAATAACAGTTAGGGTATGGCATGCAAAACGCGATTAGAACATTAACCGTTTGACCATTAATAAGCGACAGTTAAATATAAAGCTGTGCGTGAAAAATGACCGACATCGTCGCGTGACCTTGCCATAGAAGTAACTGCTTAATACCTTGATGACCTAATTGATAGGACGAACTTTGGCACGTAGTACCTGCTTTTTCATGGTTCAAAATCAAAAGTCATTTATTCAAATTAGACTGAGAATCAGCACTTTTCGAACGTCAAAATTAATTCTTTACATAAGACAGTCGCCCAAAACGCCCACCCATCACTTCCTAGTGCTTTCGCTGGGAAGAAGTGGCGCAACAAATTAATTTATGAGACACAGAACATTAAATTAAACAATTTACCATAATATCAGCTAGCCACGCCAATATACCAAAAAATAGAATGATAACTACATTCAAGCAAAAAAAAAATAATGAAAAAAAATTTAACACCTAAATAAAAGCCTCAAGGCATAAAGGGCGTGACAGCTTAGGTACATATTTATGCAATGTTGGTACACTTTAGGTATGTTCCGTACCTAAAGTAACAACGGGACCCTATTACTAAGACTCCGCCGTCCGTCCATCAGGGCTGTATCTTTTGAACCGTAATAGCCGTAGTGGCCGTTGTAGCGGTATCTACAATCGTCACGCAAAATCCTGCATCGCGCAAGTAGAGTTTACCGCGCAACTAGCATAGATACAACGGCCAGACATGAATCATTGGGCAGTTGCCCGCCAGACACAACACCCGTCTGGTCGGAGGATCCTCCCTTTTCTATAGAGGTTGAATGAACTTTACACTCTGTTGCTCATACCTCTATAGGTAGTTTTCGCAGAATGTATAACTACTACTGCGGCTATACAACAAATAGAAATAGATGAAACGAGTTTTTAATTTTTTTTTTTTTATTTGAAACTAAATAACACATTTCTTGTAATAGGAACTTCATTCATACAAGAAAAGAGTTTTTTGCGGTGTTTATTTTTAAATATTATTTTTTTGTTTTTTTTTTTGTATTAAAATAAAATATGTAGTGTTATATAAATTATTGTTATATTATTATTGCACGGTGGTACGGAACCCTTCGCATGTGAGTCCGGTTCACATTTGGCCGCCTTTCTAACTTCTTTTAACTAAAGTATTGGGAGCATTGTCTATGTGTCCGTATTTTCTTGTAGCTAGTAATTTATGGAAATGTAGGTCAGTAAAATTAAAAAAGTTGTCACGTGGTTGTATTTCATTTAAATTGCCTGCAGTGAATAAAGGCTTCTCTCATTTAGAATTTGGCATTTCTCATCCGAATTAAATCTTGAGGATTTTTCTACAATCATGTTTTCTGAAAATATTTTTATGTACCTACTTAAGACCCCACGTTCTAACCGAAAGCGAATCTCACGTGAATACGCGACCAACGTGATCATGTTTATGAATCGTGACGTACTAACTCCACTTGATTGATCGCACGAGCACGTCCATGTAATAGAGCCCGCGCTATAATAGAGATCGCGTACTCGCGCGATAGTCGCTTTCGGTTAGGACAATACCTCAAGGATTCGTATACATTTTACACATACACACAGACTGAAATAAAAATTCCCCTCCGTGGCTCGGAAAGTACGTTAAGCCGTTGGTCCCGGCTGTTATCCTTTTCACAACTACGTTGGGGTCGGCTTCCAGTCTAACCGAATACAGCTGAATACCAGTATTTTCCATGGAGCGACTGCCTATCTGACGTCCACAACCCAGTTATTTGGCAACATGATACCCCTTGGTAAGACTGGTTAGCAGACTGTCGGGCTTCTAACGACCCGTAACGACTGTCAAAGATCCAAGAATGACAACCGGGAGCAACATGCTTAACATGCTTTCCGGGGCACGGAGACGTCTCGGTATACATTAAAGATGGTTCACGAATGATAGTCGGTACCAACGGAGGCACGGAAGGGTATGCAAAGATGGTCACCCATCCACGGGCCGAAAGCGGGAAGCGTAGTTTTACCTGATTGATCCACCCGTGCAGCTGTTATTACTTAGTTACGAGGCTCTAGAAATACCCTATAAAACAGATAAAGAACTTAATGCGGGCCACTCACGATCACGTTCACCGTCAAGTTCCGACATAAGTTGACTTATCATGCATACCCATAGCCATACACCGTCAAGTTTACTGGACGCGACTTCAAGTCCGCTGCAAACTTGACGGTGAACTTGATCGTGAGTGGCCCGCATAAATCACACAGACTCATATTTATATCCAGTTTATACTGATTTAGTACTCCTTTGTTATCCCGGGTACCGTAAGAACATCTATTTGAAAAAAAATCTGTTTGTATACTTAACTGAAATAAAGCATATTTTTGTTATAAATGGAAAGGATTTGCATGTTATTGTGATGAATGAGAAATCTTTTTACAAGCTTTTATTTAACTTGCACTGTTCGTATTTATCTAAGTATGTAGTACCTAAGCTGTCCGTCAAAATTAGCAAACCATTTTTCCACCCTTTGTTGGTATGGTTGGATTGAGCTGAAATTAATTTTGCCTACACGTGTAGTTCTGGTAGCAATACAATGTGCAATACTCAATATTGTAATAATTTCAATATGGCCGCCGCTCCAAGATGGGCAACCTCCTTAATATGGGTATCAAATGAAAGAGCTTGAAGAGTAGAAAACGATAAAGTTAAAAACATCACACTAAATTAAATATGGCCGCCGCCCCAAGATGGCGGATAATTTTTTTTTTACAATCCCCTTAATACGGGTATCAAATGAAAGGGCTTGAAGAGTAGAAAACGATAAAGTTAATAACATCACACTAAATTCAATAAGGCCGCCGCTCCAAGATGGCGGATTACATTTTTTTTACAATCCCCTTAATACGGGTATCAAATGAAAGGGCTTGAAGAGTAGAAAACGATAAATTTAGTAACATCACACTAAATTCAATTTGGCTGCCGCTCCAAGTTGGCTGATTACATTTTATTTTCAACCCCCTTACCTTACTTTGATAATTATGATAATTCTCAACCATATTACCTAATATTATCCATATCAAAGTTTACTCAAAGTAGTTTTAAATTGAATTAATTTATTTGGTTAAAAAAGGAGTAGGTAAATTCCATCACTCTTCTTTTGCGTTTCAAAAGTTGCATCACTTTCGCTCGCTTAGTAAGGTTTTCGAGGATTTTAGATTTTCGAGGTAGCGCCATAACGCAGTAGGTACAGATTTCTCCTCGGCAACCAAATCCGGAATTAACAGGAAACCTCAAAACCACAGGGCACTTAAAAAAACCGGTCAAGTGCGAGTCGGACTCGCGCAACGAGTGTTCCGTATTTTTAACCGACTTCAAAAAAAGGAGGAGGTTTTCAATTCGGTTGTATTTTTTTTTGTTTGTTACCTCAGTACGCCGTCATTTATAAACCGATTTGGATAATTCTTTTTTTATTTAAAAGGATATACTTCCAGATTGGTCCCATTTTTATCAAAATCCAGTTCTGATGATGGGATCCACGAGGAATTGAGGGAACTCCTCAAATATTATAGGGACACCGATAGCGATTTGGGTATTTTTTACAGTAAATCATGCATTTGCTCTCGGAAACCACCATTTGGTGAAGTGGAACTGTTGAAGAAGACCACAGATGGCCAACGTAACTACTTAATAATAAGTATTTCACGGGTTGCGATTCGATTACTTCAATATGGTTGCTAAGCAATTTATGCTCGTCACAATGCGAATGATGAAATGGAGCTGATGGTGGAATACTAGGAGAAGTCCTCAACAATTAACGTCCCTGCATCGGGAAAAGCAATATTTTGTAAAAGGCGTTGGGCAACTTGACATTAGGCTATTGTAACTTAGACACATTATAAACAGACCCACTTAAAAGCGAGAAATAAAAACTTTTTAACAAAAAAAAACCGACTTCCAAAAAAACAGTACAAAGTGAAAAATAACTTTAATTTCGGAAGTCGGTGGCAAAAACTAAAATAGGTACAGATCCAAAGACACCGACTTCCGAAATTAAAGTTATTTTTCACTTTGTAGGGTTTTTTTGGAAGTCGGTTTTTTTTTTGTTAAAAAGTTTTTTGTAGGTATGTAAATAGATTAACGCGGGAAATATTTTTTTTTTTGTAATGTAACTACAAATTTAAGGTTTTCGGATTTTTTCCTTTACTTATGCTACATGCTTCTTGTCACACACATTGCTTCTTGTCAAATTTCATGATTCTAGGTCAACGAGAAGTACTATAAAGGCTTTGATTCCGGAACATACACGCCCGTATCTTTTGATTGTATTGACTTAGAAGTTTGATTTTGTCACTGTGATCTTATAAGGGTACCGTTTTTCCTTTTGAGGCACGGAATCCTAAAAAACAACATCGCCCCACTTTAGGTACCAACCTAAAATCAATATAGAAAAGCGTTTCATCATAAACCACAATTTAATAATTTCTCCCACTTATCCATAGCTTTCTACTGTCTCCAACCAAGACTTAAATTTCATCAAATGGTTGCAGATCACGTATCGCCTGAGATACGTAAATACAGCAATTTCCTTGATAATCGCTTAGCTACGTGAGCAATGGAGGAGTATAGAAAACTATGCATTTCGAATTCTATGTACGGTTGGCATTTTGGTTTATCTTATTTATATGGTGGGTTTGAAAATTTGTGTGGGTTTGAACAGTCAAAATACCACCCTTGACCACCGTACGTGGTTTGCACGTGGTAAGATTACACAGGGAATAAAAATTACCAAAACCTACAGACCCTGCGTTCCGTGTTGGGAAATAATTGATGTGAGCGTGCTTAAACCCGTACCGAATTAGCGTGAGCGCGATAACGATGTCCCGTGAATCGTCATAGATGACGTCATGACATGCGCCATCTTGCGATAACGCCGACCATGCCCTAGAATAATATCACCGTGAGCGCTGTCAAAAATGACAGTGTGTGTGTGAGGATGTGTTAGTGTGTGTTTTGTTTTGATTTGCATCTTAACTTAAAATTAAACTAACGTGGCATTTTCGAAATTGTGCTTCTGGCTGACGGTCGCCACCTAACCAAAGAAGAAGAAATGTGGTGTTAATACAAAGAAATACTGTAATAATATCGCTTTAACGTTGAGTAAGCACTGTGAGCGCGTTCACGGGCGTTCCGAATTGTTGACAGCTCTCAGCTGTCATAATCGTAATATCTAAATCGGAACGCATGTGAGCGCTGTGAGCGATAAGCTAATTCGGAAAGCGCCCAGAATTGGGGTTCAAGTTGCAAGCTTAGGGCACTATTAATAGGCTGGTATTAGTAGTATTTTGCAATGTTTGCAGACAGTTTTCTCAGAATAATATTTGCAAGTAGGTAGTTCGTAGTTCTAAACATTTAATATTTTCTGTTTGTATTTATGAAATACGTGGGTACTAAGACATTTTCATAAAACGAGATTGCTTATAATAGAATTTTACGTACCTAAAGTATAATCTGGATTGTTATTTTTCGTTTGATTATAAAATATCGTTTCGATAAACTGTAGATTTGATTTTGGACCAGGTTTATTTTATTAAAATAGTAAAATTTATAGCTTGGGGCTTAGGTGGGTGGCACACTGTTTAGCGTAGCGATAGCTAAATACAAAAATATTATCAAATAAACATTCATTTTTAATAATTAAAGTTTTGAAACCAACTGTAACATTTATCATCTCTGTTAAATTCACACCGAGAAAACTTAGGTGACGCGAACTGACAATAGTTAATACCTAGTCTTCTTCTCCTCCTGTTATTTAAATTGTGTGCTGGCCCAAGCTTCGCCACTTCTATGGTAGCAGCGGAGAGGTTGTATAGACGTGAGAAGAACAGGGTGTAAAGTTCTCTCAACCTCCATAGAAAAGGGAGGATCCTCCGACCAGACGGGTGTTGTGTCTGGCGGGCAACTGCCCGATGATTCATGTCGGGCCGTTGTATCTATGCTAGTTGCGCGTAAACTCTGCTTGCGAGATACAGGATTTTGCGTGACGTCAGTATTACGCGTTGTTCTCGTGTGGCGTGGTAGATACCGCTACATTTGCTTTGGTTGCGTGGGCACAAAAGGCAGACACAATCTGAGATAGCTTACTTCACCTAAGTTTTCACTGTTAGATTTATTACAGGAAATAGGCTGGCTAAAATGTGAATAACCGCAAAAACTATGCCAGTCTAAGTGTAGTAAATAATCACATTGTAAGGAGGTTCGAACCCTGACAGGCACTTTACTTTGTGTAAATTATTTGATTAATCACCACTGCTCTCAAAGCGGTAAAAGAATACATCGTGTGGAAACCGGCATGTCCTAGAACCAAAAGTTCGAATACATCTGACATCTGCCAAGCCGCACTGTGCCCGCGTGGTGGATTATAGCCCACTCCCTCTCATCGAGAGGCCTGTGTCCTAGCAGTGGGAACATTATAGGCTGATTATGTAAGGAGTTTCCTCTCTGGAGCTCTGACCGCCAGTAGTTTAGACCCTGTTCTTGATACCAAAATGGGCTAAGTACTATTTTTTTATTTTGAAATATTTTTTTAATAAAATATTTTAAAATGTAATTTATAAGTATAGTAACTACTATTACGATCATCTATACAAAGGTTTCATATTTTCAATACCTCTTCAGTAAAAATCTTCTATCGCTACTCAAATCTATCGCCCTGCTAAATCGTTACACCACAAACCTGAAATTACCACATCGATTTTTAAACAAGCTCAGTAAAATTTATGTTTCCCTTCGAACAGTTTTCTCTTAAAACTACAGTCCTAAGAACATAATCATGTCTGGCTGGGTGGTGGGTAATGTATTAATATAATAGTTTTGAAAATTAACTTATTATTAACTAATGTCCATGGCTTCGCCTGTATGGGGGTCAGAAATTATCCCATTGGAAAGTACCACGGGGATAAAAGTATCCTGTATCCTCATAGTTCTATTGAACTATTGTATGAAGCAACATTAAAGAGCATTCTTCTTGGAGTGTCGATAGCAATCTAAATGAACTTAGCCCAGAATTAGGCTACTTGTTTGGCGCCAGCACCAGCGTCCACCAGCAGGGCTAGCATGGGCTGGGGATAAAACTTTTGTCCACCGGTTATTTCCACTGACAAGGGATAAAATTATTTTATCCACCTGCCAAAGCACGGCAACAGGGGGAAAGAGAATTATATCACTTTTTGACATTAGACGTGGATACTCACCCCCCGCCTATAGCATGGCGACTAGTGGAAGAGAAAAATTACAGATATTTTGACATAACAAAGGGAGAAACTTGTCCTCGTCTTTAGATGGTGGGTTTAAGTATATCTCTTGGAGAAAATATAATTAATTGTAATATAAAAATGTCTCGTGCTTACTGGAGCTTAGTGTTGTCGTCGGAAAGGGAGAAAATCGAGCGAAAAATACACCGGCGTTCAATTTGAACAAAATAAATTTATACAATAAAATAATAATAATAATTAATAACAATAATTTATACAATTTAAACAATAAAACAAATAAAGTACCTACTTTCGTTTACGACGATATTCTCGACTATTTTGTAATTGAATAAAAGTTTTCTTATAATGGCAATAATTTCGGGGACAAGCGTTTCCCCTGGTTTGTCCACCGTGATAGTTTATCCACCCATGTCGCCATGCTCGGAGGGTGGACAAAATTGACAGAGGGGAATAGTATTTTGTCCTCTCCCCGTGGATAAAATGTCTCCGGCCATGCTAGCCCTGCTGATCCTGTAACGTGCAGCTGACAGGACACGCAGAACACGATATTAAGTGTCCCATTGTTTGTGGAACAGCACAACATTTACACTCCAAGGCGGCTTCGTCTATGAAGGTCAGGTTAAGCTACGCTTGCCGCGGTTGGTCCATAGATGGGTGACCATCTTTACATACCAAGACCCCTCCTTGCCTCGGAAAGCACGTTAAGCCGTTGATCCCGGTGGTCATTCGTGGATCTTTGTCAGTCGTTACGTGTCGTCAGTAGCCCGAAAGTCTGAAAACATACATATAAACAAAATGAACTGTCAGAATAAATGAATGATGATGATGGTTTTTTTTATTTATTTTTTTCTGATGTGCAATAAAGTATTTATAAATAAATAACACTTTGCCTGACCTGAGAATCAAACACAGGATCAGACAGCCAGCCAGCCATCATTCCATTTTGAAAGAAAAACAGAGATAAAAATCCTTGTACTCGTATCTTCATCGATTCTATCTTCTTTCGATAGTATTTTTATTATACGAAAACAATTTCAGTTTTGTGGCTCAGTATAAAACTATCAAGTTTTTGTGCCAGTAGGTACTGTTATTTTTTATAGTTCATAATAAAAACATATAGGTACTGAAAATGTATTATGGCAAGTCACAAAGACTCCTGTAGACAAGTGTGACGCGACTCTACACTGAAAGAAATAAGCAGTAAATAAAAACGAAAAAACATTAATCTGAACTGCTTTTAACAGCACCGTAATAACGTAACACACTATTAGTCTGAATCTGAATCGTTTTGAAGCAAATTGCTAATCCATTGCTTCATAAGTTCAAAAATGTATCTACTCAACACGTAAATAATGTAATGAATGTTGTTGAACTGTCAAAATGAAACCGATTCCGATTGATAATGTGTTACGCAACTGCAGTTCCATTTATGAGCCTAATGTTCAAAACAGTATTTTTTACTGATCGAAAACAGTTAAAGGTTGAAGTAAAATGTTACCGTCAATCCGTCATGACAGTAAACTTTAACGTTTTAAGTAGCTAAAAGGTCACAAAATTAACAGTTTTATTCATTTGTTGATATTGTTCAAACCATTGAAATTTACTTACATTACAGTAATGGTGGTTTTCCTTTTTTTTTTGTTGTTTTTTCAGTAAATAGTATGTTCAATCATTAAAAGTTACTGTTTTGTCTTTTACTGTTTTAGAAACAATTCTTCTTACTGTATAAAGTCAGCAAGTCTTAATGAAATCGTTAGTAAGATTTTTTTTTTTCTGTTTAGTACAACTACAGTTGTACTAAATAAATTCTATTCTATTCTAGAACAGTAGTGTAATAGAACAGTTTTTATGAAAACTTCATAGAAATTTTTCTACCACGTGTCGTCAGAAGCCCGAAAGTATGAAAACCAGTCTTACCAAGGGGTATCGTATTACTCAGTAAATGAATTGTGGAGGTCAGATAGGCAGTTGCTCCATGTGAAATACTGGTATTCACATGCAACCGGTTAGACTTGAAGCCGACCCCAACATAGTTGGGAAAAGGCTAGGCAGATGATGATCCAAAATTTTTCTGATCTTATTTTTTTTGATTCAGGGTTTGTCTTCGGTGTCTCCGTACTACTACATGGCATGGAAGCTAAGAAGTACAGGAAGGAAGTCATCAATTATCCTCAAGATACACAGTTCTTTGCAACAGACTTCTTCGTGAAAGGATGCAAAAACTTCATAGATCGATGTCCTAAGGCTTACAAGTAAGTTGCTTTAATTTTTTTATAACGTTCCGTTGTGGGACACAGGCCTCCTCTCTGTGAGAGGAAGTGGGCCGTAATCCACCACGCGGGCCCAATGCGGGCTGGTAGATGTCACTTGTCATCTAATTTTTTATTCTAGGATATGTCGGCTTCCTCACGATGTTTTCCTTTACCGTTTTGAGAGCAGCGGTGATTAAATAAATTACAAAAAGTAAATAATAATAATTTATTTATTTCAGACATAATTCTAGTCATGCAATTAAAATTACTTAAGTATAACATATATATTAAATGCAAAACAGATGAAGACCCAAAATAAAATTGTGATTAATTAAATTTCAACATTCAAGAACTCATTAAAAAAAAATTAAACTGTCAAAAAATTATAAAAATGTCAGAATCGTATAAAAAATAATAAAATGTCAAATATAAAACTGTCAAATTGTAAAAATGTTATAAAAATGTCAAAATATTAAAAATGAAAATTATATAAAATAGCAAACATTATTTTTATACAACACATTATGACGCGTAAATCGGGGCAACTACCACTGGGCAAAAATCTATAGCATAATCAGCCTAGAATTTTCCTACTGCTGGTGGACAATTCTGTAAGTGCTCATAAACACGAGCGACATGCGTCACCGACAAAGGCAACTGCAATCGTCGAAGACGGACGTCCTCGGGTGTAGTCGGCTTGTAGTTGCCTCTCATTAACGCGTGTTCCTCGTGTGGCACACTAAGACGGAGTGGACCGTAATCCACCACGAGACGGTCCAGTGCGGAATGTCACATTTCTTCTTTTTTTTAATTTTTTTTTATGAGTAGCGGTGATGGAATAAATTCAACTAAATATGTGCTGTTTATTTTTACAGAGAACAACTAATCTGTGCCCGAAGCTATGATGGTGACTTTAAAAACTTCGCAAATTACTGTGAGATGCAATACGAGAACTGTAACACTTGGAAGAGTAAGTTTAAAATTCATTTATTAAGCAGTACCTATATATTATATCCACACCCATAGTACGTAGCTAGGTGAGTACCTACAGTAAAGCCCCTTTGAAGGATGATACTGCAAGGTTAAGCGGCACTGGCCGCGGTCATTTTGGAGATGGGTGACTTTTTCAAATCGAATCAAATCGTTTATTTGTGATACATGGGTTACATGCAGGTGTTCATTACATAATTATATACTTAACAATGTTCATTCAATGATCAGCCATTTGGGCAAAAAAAAATATAATGAAAATATGATTATAAAATTCTAATAATTTGATCTAAATTCCATTGAAGATTAAATGTAAATTCTATTATTAATATTAGTCATGCATGACAGACAGAAGACAATCAACAACAATAAATTATCGTCAAGCGGACATGAAACATTTAAAAATTTCTAGAGAAATTAAAACATTTTTTTGTTTTTGCCTATTGAATAACAATGACAGTTATTAGAAACTGTAAAGCCTTGAAATAAGAACCTCATTTTTAAGTTCGGTTATAATGTATTTTTTATATCCCAAAAACATCATTAATTCTAATGAAAAAAAACCCATCCAGGCCACGCCATTTTTCAAAATAATGAAAATAGAAATAATTTCCCATTTCTAACAATGATAAACCCTTCAAATAAATATGAATTTACTTGAAATTGGAACAGGAAGCAAACTTTAACATAGATTTACACAGTGCGGTTCGATTACGATACGACATACATTGCGAGGTGTACAGTCGTTACGTGTAAATAGGCTTTTGTTTGGCATGCAATGGGAAGTCACATTATAGTCACTTCTGGAACCACAGGATTCCACCCCGTAGTGTATAGTCCTCAAAATATTTTAGGAGCTGACCAAGACTTAGAGCTTACCAACGACCTGTACTAGGCCCACGTGGTGGATGATGGCCTATTCCATAGATATATTTTTACATTTCTATGGCCCACTCCCTCTCACAGAGAGGAGTCATGTATCCAATCCTGCATGTATCATATCCAATGGGTTGCAGCTGAAAATCAGCGTCAGGTGGTACAGTCAACAGCAAAAGTAGATGATCAAAATCAGAAATTCAATACTAATGAACGGAGTTCGCGTCAGAACTGTGTGGCGTCGAAGTACTACTACTTACAATACTTACTACGTAGAATACTTTTGAATCACTTCGACGCCACACAGTTCTGACGCGAACTCCGTTCATTAGTATTGAATTTCTGATTTTCATCATCTACTTTTGCTGTTGACTGTACACCTTGTGTTGGCATTTGATAATGCTGAGCTGAGGCGCTTTTGGCATCTTTGTTTTCTGTTTTTATAGTTTTATTTAACAACATAATCAGCCTATAATGTTCCCACTGCTGGGACACAGGCCTCCTCTCGGTGAGAGGGAGCATGACATGCTTGACATGTTGTACAGAATAAAAAAAGTTTTGTTACTGAAAAATTCAAGAATGGGAATCGAACCCTCACGCTCATGACTACTAGCCGATGAGGCAGTTACTAGTGAATTCATAGATATCCGGAGATATGCCTTCACTGCATATTTGTTCAAGTTCAAGTGTCGCCACATTTTCCCCGCCTCGGAAACTCCCACAAAAACAAAAGAAATAGAAACGGCACACATTATCAAAAGGGGCGGCTTTTTTCGCACGCACACAAGAAAACAAGAGTAACACTTTTGTGATATCTTATTGCACACATGCTCAAAAGGGGCGGGCACTAGAAAGTATAGATAGAGTCACTGAATGCACACATGCAATACTAGCATCAGCTAGGGAAGATGGGTTAATAGAAATATTTGATCGATAAAAATATCGATAGAAATCAACTACAAAAAAGAGAAGTGTTTTTTGGTTAATTTAGGTGTTAAATTCTTAACCAAAAAATGTTTTTCCATCACACATTTTGTCTATTGGATAATATGATTATCCATCGGGTCTTGCTCAAACTGGTGAAAATCAATTGATGAGAAAATATTTCTACCGACAAAGTGTCTAAGAGCTTTTGGAACTAGCAACGACTTTGTGAACTTTGAAGTAACTCGAAATTTATTTTTAGGTAAGACAATTTTCTTAATAACCCCCTTCCATCTTCCTACAAATTACTATTACATCCTCAGCACGCGTAGCATGAACACTGAATGATGAAGCAAGAGTAGACACATTGCTTTCTATACAAAGTGACATTTCTTTTCTTCATTTTTGACATACCGCCTAAAAATCCTTCTACAATCTGTCATTCTGTCTTTCGTTTCAAACGATCTTTGTCTAGGTCCTTTTATATGTAGACTATTTCAGAAGAAACTTTTCTAACCCAACTGTCAAAATCACATTGACAACTGACAGTTGTCTAAGAGATTTTGTAATCGCCACAGACTACAATATAATGCAGTAGAAAACTTTCTACTCGACGGCCACAAAGTATAAACGGTTATCTACAAAATCCCGTAACGACTGTCAAACGTCCACGAATCACAGCCGGAGCCAATGGCTTAACGTGCTTTCCGAGGCACGGAGGGGTCTCGGTATGTAAAGATAGTCACCCATCCATGGACCAACCGCGGCAAGATACACAGATATCACACTTCAACTTCTTCTTCTTCTATCCATTTTTAATTTCTGGATCTTTTGGGAAACTGAAATAAAATGTATTAATTCTTGTAAAATAGGTTCCTAATATAATTTCGTATTTAGAAAAACTAACAATTATCGATATTCATATCTCAGCGCTACGCATCACTAGTGCATTATTTGACATGGGTCCGTTGCTAGGCAATTTTTTCATGTTATCTCAAAAATATTTCACAACGAAATATTGGTAAAATCCATAAATATTATAATTAGTCCAGTGATTTTTTACTTTCCGGTGGTAGGACACGCCACTAGTCTTAAGGTTTGTTGTGATTGCTCTATTTTTGCAAATAACTACGGAACAATTCGGCAGTTTGTAAAAATACGAAATAACACTACACGTTCCGATGCAAACATATGACAACGGTGTTTATCGACGCCACGCCCGTCGCGCATAGCAACATATGGTCAGATTAAACTTAACCAGGCGACACGCGCCACACCTCCATGCCATATCCCTCGATATCCGTGAGTGAATTAATAAAACATAAATTCAGTTGGCGGACGAATATGACGAAAGTGACAATACAGTTATTTCAATAGTCATAACAATAAAATATAATGGTCCAGTCTAGACGATAATGGACAATAGTGGGGAATAATGACCCTATATTGCATATATATAAAAGGACGATGAAAATTACTGAAGACTGTGTTAGTGTGAAGTGGTTTCGACTTGTTTGGTTCAGTAGTATGTTTTACGTTAACTTTCATATTTATAGCCAGAGGACATAGACAAGTGGTAATCACTTTCAAAGCATTGTAGTCTTTTGTCGACTGAAGAATATATTTTTTTTCTCTTCATCGCCATGCTTAACCTTTTGACCGTCATCTTGACAAACCAAAATGTGCCCAGCACGCCACGGTTCGACTACATGACAGAGTTTGACGCCGAGGGCACGTTTTTGATTTTTTTACGTGTGGCGGTCAAAAGGTTAATAGGGGGCGAGACTATTGCCCTCAACCGGGCACAGATCAAGATTCCCGGGCTGCTACTGAAAAATGCCTTATGGAAAAACCCAACAACAAGTTACCCGACCTGGAAATCGAACGCAGGACCTTTTGCAGTACATAAAAATCCGGCTTGCTTACCACTGGATTTATATAAAACCCGTTGAAACGCGATGATCTAAACTCAAATACAGAGACACAGATTACAATAATTGTTAAAACTCGCAACACATGTTTGATAACCATTTCATTCAACAATAAAGTTATGTAAAATAATGTACATTTCATTACAGGTACCTTCAATTCATTTAAATGAGGCTATTGCCTGTGTCCGCCATGTTTTTCATAAATTGGCTTTCATTGTACTTTGTAATGGTTGTATAAAATAATCATATTTATTGATAACCAATTAGTGGACGAAAGTGGTTTTCAAAAGGTAGGGTGCTTTTCCTGAAACAATACTTTAATAAACTCTTACAGCGGGCCTTATCAGAATACCAGCGAGTGCTGTGGTATTTATTTTTTAAATATCGCAGCTTTACATTGAGATAGAAACCCTTTTGGCTTCACACAGGTTTTTTTGTCAATATTTTTTTTGTTGTTTTTAATGAAGCTTTGTTAGTTTTAAATGCTCGTTTTTAGGGTTTCGTACCAAAAGGGTAAAAACGGGAACCTATTACTAAGACTTCGCTGTCCGTCCGTCCGTCCGTCTGTCTGTCACCGGGCTGTATCTCAAGAACCGCGATAGCTACAGTTGAAATTTTCACAAATTATGTATTTCTGTTGCCGCTATAAAAACAAATACTAAAAACAAAATAAAATAAATATTTAAGGGGGGCTCCCATACAACAAACGCGATTTGTTTGCCCTTTTTGCTCGATATCAATAATGGCAACAGGTAGGCACTTGAAATATTCACAAAATACTCAGTTGTATTTAATTTTTTACTTTAATAATAAAATAAATATTTAAGGGGGGCTCCCATACAACAAACGTGTTTTTTCGGCGTTTATGCCTTGTGGTACGGAACCCTTCGTGTGCGTGTACGACTCGCACTTGGCCAGTTTTTTAACTTTTTGTATTTCCTGTGTGTGTCCGAAATAAAATATTTTTCTTTCTTTCTTTCAAGTTTGGGCATCTTAGTCGTGCACGGTGGTACACGGGCTGATTTTTCAATCACCAGATGACTTTTATTCGAGGAATAAAATTGACGTTTGACAGTTTTTGTATGAAATAACTGTCAAAAATTCAAAATTATTACTCGAATAAAGTTTTTTTTTTTTAAACGTTGCCCACACTAGGAATTTCTCCTGTATTGGGTGCGTTTACAAACATTTAAATTCACATACACGATCAGCCAGACCCGGAACAACTACTTGTAGGTCATACAAATATTTGTTCCGTGCGGGAATCGAACCCGCGACACGCAGCGCAGCAGTCAATCGCTTAATCACTGCGCCAACCGTGCCGTCAAGTTATCAGATGGTTTAAAAATCAGCCCTAAGGGGCCGTCTCTACGAGCGAGAGAATCGCGGCGATATTATCGTCGTGCCACGTATTTCTATACACTCTCTTAGAACGTGTCTCTACACGGCGATATCACCGCGGCGAAAATGATGTTTAAGGAGAGAGGAAGTGCTTTTTTATCATAATTTTAAAAGTGGATAAATAAAAAGAAAAAGAAAAAGAGGTTCATTTGTTAAAAAATATGAGCCCAAAAATTTGAGGTTCATTTTTAAAGTTAATAAGTTTGAGGATCAGTTGAATACTTCCCAAGCCTGAATGCTGCATTCGCACGAGCTGTTTTCCAACTTCAAACTTTTACTTTGAACGAAAGTTAAGTAAGACGTATGCGATCCCGCTAAGTTTCCCAACGACTGGTGCCTGCTCGGTTCCTATAAACAAAAACAAATCGTTTTGCAGAATGGTAGCATTGTTTTATTGCCAAACTGGGCATAACTATACACTGAAAAAAAAACATAATTTCTTACTACAGCACAGTAAGTCTTTCGCTTTAGACTTACTGACTTTATACAGTAAGAAGAAATGTTTGTAAAACAGTAACTTTTCATGAGTGAACATACTATTTACTGAAAAAAACAACACAAAAGGAAAACCACCATTACTATAATATAATGTAAGTAACAATGGTTTGAACGATATCACCAAATGAATAAAACAGTTAGTTTTCTGACCTTTTAGCTACATAATACGTTAAAGTTTACTGTCACTCATGACGGTAAAATTTTGCCTCAAGCTTTAACTGTTTTCGGATCAGTAAAAAATAATGTTTTCAACGTTAGGCTCATATGGAACTGTGTAAGCAGTTCAGAGTAATGTTTTTTTCATTTTTATTTACTGCTTATTTCTTTCAGTATATGTAAATAGATTCGTAACCTAAGTTTAACTGTGATAACTACTACTATATGAGAGGGTCTACTAAGCTAGGCTATGAGGTATTTGCTTCATTGGACGGCACGGTTGGCGACTGCTGCGCTGCGTGTTGTGGGTTCGATTCCCGCACAGAACAAATATTTGTATGACCTACCAGTAGGTAGTTGTTCCGGGTCTGGCTGTTTGTGTATGTGAGTTTAAATGTTTGTAAACGCACGTTAAACGTTAAAAAAAAATGGTAAAGATAAAAGAGTCTTCATTTTAACCAATAACAGTCCGTATAGTAAAAGAATCACCAGTCGCTCCATGTAAAATACTGGTATTCAGTTGCATCCGGTTAGACTGGAAGCCGACCCCAACATAGTTGGGAAAAGGCTAGGCAGATGATGATATCAATACAATCAGAATATAAAAGGGCTGG
The DNA here is from genome assembly GCA_948474745.1 of Oligia latruncula. Taxonomy (NCBI): domain Eukaryota; kingdom Metazoa; phylum Arthropoda; class Insecta; order Lepidoptera; family Noctuidae; genus Oligia; species Oligia latruncula. Next base: position 1,951,417 of record OX419705.1, read on the forward strand.
TTTTTCTTTTGACGTTTGAATTGACGTGTAAAAGTGTTTGTACAAACCTACTTACAGAAAATAAATAATTTATCATTCATTAGCCAGATAACTTTTATCTCAAGATTAAGGAATACTGAGGGTTTGACAGATTTTAAACGGAAAATAAATGTCAAACTATCATAAATTATTTATTCTAAAGATATATATCTGATTAGGTATTTATAAATCAGCCTTAGGATCCTCAAGGCTAACAATGCCGTTTATTCCATTTAAAATACAAAATGTGTGCAATAATAGCAAAATGGAAAAAAAAACTCGATTTGCAACTAAAGTGAATGCTGCGCTGGCAAAGAGCCAGAAAAATGTTAGGATTAAGTACCTAACAGTTATAATTTTATAGCATAAGATGGCTGTGTTTCAGCCTACCTTTCTGTCTGGCTGAACGCCAAAGAATTAAATAAAAAAAGGTAGAACAAAATAGCACTTATTTTTTCCTCTCTTTGTTATTAATCGAAAGAGGTTTATCTTCATTTCTGTCTTTCTTGTTCTTATCACATTTTGTAATTTAACAGAAGGCCAATTCTCGTAATTAAAAACTTTCACAATCTAGTCGCAATCTCATCTCAGTGACAATCAATGTCAAAAACTTGTCAAAAATGTAGGAAAATTAGCGATACTTTTGACAGATTGAGACTGAGATCAGACTGTGAACGCTCTTAAAATTATGAGAATTGCCCCTCTTATCATTCATTACTGTCAGACATTAGAAGAACATTAATTAATTTCCACAATATAAATACACGTAGTAAAAATGAAATTGTGTTTCTAAATTTAGATTAACTAAAACTAGCAAGTCATTTCTTGTAAACGGCGTCCGTTTTTATAACAAGTTGCCAAAGCCGGTTACAGACCTTAGCGATGGAAAATTCAAAACCTTCATCAAACGTGTCCTTATTAAAAAAACCATATTATAAGATTAAAGACTATGTTGAAGACAAGGTAGTTTGGCAATAATTCCTTCTGCACATGTGGCTTCCCTGGCTCCTCATTAACGGCTTAACTATTTAAATGTCTATTAACTGCTCTCAAATTACGATGTTCATTTTTTATTTACTTTACTTTATTTACTTTTTTTACATACTTTTTTGACATAATCTCTTTATTACTTGACATTATATACAGACAATTCGAATTTTTCATCTCTTTATTTGTGGTTGTAATGGGAATCATATCACTATGTTTTATTAGGTTTTTATTTTTTATTTATCCTTTTGATAGATTCTTATTTTGTAAATGTGAGGACTTTGTAGGCCTTGTAGACTTTAGATCTGTAAACCATTTTTTATTTTATCAAGTACCTGATACTTGTTGACAGGCCTACGCTATCCTCCCATACCTACTGTAATTTGAAAATATTGTAAAAGCCAATTATTTTTAAAAATAGTAACCGTGGAGTTTCTTGCCGGGTTCTTCTCCATAGGAAACGACTAATTGGAACCGTGCACCTAGCTTCTGACGTTTCTTAAGTGCCCATGTAGGCTTATCTGAAATAAAATATTTTGATTTTGATTAGTATTCAGAAACGTACATTTACTTTAAAAAATCATCAAATTATTTTATTTTTTTTATTTTATCATGCTTACAATTTAATAATAAAATTTTATTATCAGGCAACTAAGGCCCAAAAATAAAATACACAAAATAATCTTACATTAATAAATAAACTAATACATATTAAAAACCTTAAAACTATGACTACACACGTAACGTTGTCGGCGTCGTGTTTCGCGTCGCGTAACCGTCCTCGGAAACGTCGATATACGACACCTTTCAGCCAAAAGTCCTCTTTCAGACAAGTCTGTAGATGTTGGGTTGGAACTCGTACCACGAATGACTTAAAGCTGTTGATGTTGTGCCGCGATTCCACCCTAAAAAAAATAATGCCCATTACGTTAGCGAAATTTAGTGGCTAATTTAATTTCAGCCTGTATATAAACCTACTAGCACCGTCCCGCGGTTTCACCCGCGTTAGTTTCGATCCCGTGGGAATATCGGGATAAAAAGTATCCTACGTGTTAATCCAGGAAATGATCTATCGATGTGCCAATTTTCATCCAAATCTGTTTTACGGTTTACGCGTGATTGAGTAACAAACATCCAAACATCTTCACAAACTTTCGCCTTTATAATATTAGTGTGATTAACTAGTAGGTTATAGGAATGACATGCAAAATGCAGAATTGTGTGGAAAAGGGAAGAAAGGAGGCTTTTGCCCTGCATTGGAACAATAAAGACTAGTTAGATGATTAGATATAAATCTAAAACTTCACCTAAACAATGTTTTTTTTCGTTTTCAGATTGGCACGTGTTCAGACGAGAAAGGTGTTAATTAAACGAAGAAATAAAATTAGAAGGAAACTATGATAACTTTACTGTTTATTTTCTAACATCTTATCCTAACATCACGCCTTTAATCGACAACGTGTTACGCAGAGGTGTCCCTATAGTACACCCACATTTTGTCTGTTATGTTTGAATCCCATGTAATAGGGGGCAGCCTATTGCCGTCAACCGGGCACAAATCCAGACTCCGGGCAGCCATTGACGAATCCCTAACGGAAAAACCCAATAAAGGATGATTTTCACCAATCAGCCTTCAAAAACTTCACCGCCAGCCAGCACTCGAAGTAGATTGACTCGGTGTTGCCAACACAATAAATCTTTACTCGCCTCTATACGTTTCATGGAAAGATTATATAACTTTTAGTGGAAACAACACGCAAAATCCCTAACATGTGGAATCTGAATTTTTCGCTGCACCTCCGTTAATCAAAAAATTAATTTCCCTGAAAAACTATTTTGGGAACAAGTCACAATAGTCACTCATTTAAAAACCGCACACTTCTGGCAAAAATGAACCCCATTCTTTGCTCAAATCTATACTTCCATATGTATATGCATAAATTCTAAAACTAAAGAATTTGTTTTTTTGTTTGAACGCCTAGTAACTAGCATTTGTCGAATTTGAAAAATTATTTTTGCATTTGATAGCCCAATTCTTAAAGAAGGTTAAAGGCTATTTAACACCACGCTACGGCCCTTTTTTTTTTTAGTGTGGGGAAATCATCAATTAATGACCCCTCCCGCTCTGGGTGGAGCGGAAGGGAGTGTCAGACTCTTACTGACTAAAACCCACCCGTGTTCCTTCCTTAGCCCTTTATGTTCCGGGCCAGCGGTTACCCTTTCGGACAGTCCTGCTGACCCGGCAGGCTTCGGCCCTAAGGGGGCACCTCCTCGATGCTGACGCTACGACTCTTAGGAGTCGATCAAAAAGAAAAAAAAAGTCAGAAAGTACACCAAGCGAAAACGAAGTGATACCGAGGGCGGGTGATGGGATGCGACTCCGTGGATCGTTTTAGTATATTGTGGTGTTTTACGTCTTCCACGCAACCGAAGTCACGAGCAAAAGTAAAGAAATATCTCACTCAAACACGTGCTGATAATAAATTCGAAACATGTGCAGTTTTTGAATGCGAACGCTTGCATACCCGTCACGTAGTGACGGCGGCGCGGCGACACGTTCTCTATTGGTGTCGTTGGTGGTTTCAGGAAGCTTTTACATTCGCTACTCCGGTTATTTAACCGGTTTCCGGAGCCGGTTTCAAGATTTACGAAGGGTTACGTGTGAGCTCACGGCCGGTCACCTAACCACATGGTCAGACCAAATAACCACTGTCACTGGACTCTGTTACGACCGCCCTGAGGGAAGCCGACAACCGAACGAAGTGGAAATCGTACATAAAGCCACAAAGGCCTTTCAGCTAAACCGTGTAACCGTGAAAGCGACCTTCAGTAATGGAGTACGCAACCAAATAGACAAAAAGAATATACATGACCACTTTATTAATCAGACTAATATTAAAAAGGCGAACGTTTGTGAGTATGGGGGTGTGTTTATGTGTTTGTTATTACTTCTTCACGCTCAAACGGCTTGACCAATTTTGATAAAATTTTGTATGGATGTAGCTGCTGAAACCCTGGATTAACATATAGATACGATATTCCCACGGGATCGATATTTACGCGTGTAGTATAAATAATAAAACAACGAAGTAAAAAGTATAACGACTATATTTTACGCGGCAACCCAGAAAGTTTGACACAACTGATTTGACATTGACATATTGACAAATGACATTAGTGTAGAATGTTGCCAGTATATCAATTAACGAAAAGGTTGCATTCATTACTCAACGCGGTTGAATAAAAAGAAAAGAAATATCTGGAATTGTCTGAACCCAAGTACTTAACTCCAGCGAAATCTTAATTAGAAGTTTAAGTTAAGCTTTAGCAAAATTCTTGCATTTAGTGAACCTCCTGATTTACCTGAATTAACTAAAAACTGTTTGTGTTGTTGCCAGCTTTCCATGTAATCAGTCTTTGTTGTTGTTCAAAGTTTGGAAATAATTAGAGACTACGTAGTTAAGCTACTATAGGCAGTTGCACCATGTAAAATACTGGTATTCAGCTGCATCCGGTTAGACTGGAAGCCGACCTCAACATAGTTGGGAAAAGGCTAGGCAGATGATGAATAAATAAATGCTAATTAATTAATTTAAGGGTTTATTTGAGATACAACAATTGTTTCTATGTTATATGAAAGTTTGTATGTTTGAATGTTTGTCACTCAAATACGCTGAAACGGCTGAATGGATTTGAATGAAATTTGGCACACAGATAGTTGAAAGCATCTGGATAAACACATAAGATAATTTTATCACAATATTCCCACCGGATCGAGACATATGTGGGTGAAACCACGGGGCACTGCTACTAAATGCATTATTTTCTTTCATTCCCAGAATTCGACGGCAATAACTTCGAATAATTCCTTCCAACATAAATGCCATTTTTTCATAACACACATTTTTACGACTTATCATCATTAAGGCACTGAAGGCACATCAGTGATAACATTGATATCGTCTCTATGTCGTAGTAATAAGGGCTGTTTTCGTAGTGCAAGTTTTACCACTGACAGTATCAATTTCAGGCTGACATGACAAATATGCCTGACCCACGATTTTTAGTACTTTCTGCTTGGACGATCTACTCGTATGTAGATTGATCGATTTATGACGTAAGTACAGTATTTATGACGTAAGGACATAATATCAAGCTATAAATTATCTGTTTTAGCCAAGGCTCTAAACCGGTTTAAAAAGAGCGGTTAATTTCGATTAAGTACCGGTAAATATATCGTTCCTTCATTAACTGGTTAAACAAGTGAACTGTTCTTATAAAACCCAAATGATAAAGGTTACCGGTTACTTAAGCACAAACGGTTTTGACACCCAAATTAACCGGTTAATTCCGTAATAAAATTTTGTTGGGTCTTGGTTTTAACCGGTTAATTTCCACTATCAAAACCAAAATTCATGAAAAACCGGTTTCCCGAATAAACCGGTAAAGTGCAAACCTTTACCTAATCGATTTCGGTCTGGGGTCAATGACCGTAACCGGTTAAGAATTTCAACCGGTTTCCAAGCCCTGGTTTTAGCTGACTCGCTGGCTCGCATTGTGGCTATGTACAGTGAGAAGTTTGTCAGCTAACTGTCGCGACACATGTGCGGAACGTACGGCGCCGACACTCTAGCGACTGAATTGGCGCTTGCTCATGAACGCGACGTAATTTCGGCTGATGTGTCTTGTGGAAATTGAAAAACACTGCGAGCGTATTCAACCGAACGTTCGGCGCCGTACGTTCCGCAGATGTGTCGCGATTCTAATACTGAAAAAGTATATTTATTATGAGCCTATTATGTCCTACTGCAGGGCAAAGGCTTCTCTTCCGGCTTTCCATTTATTCCTGTCTCTTGCTACATCTGCTAAATCCTTTAGATAGGCGTCACGCCATCTCTGTTATTCGGAATCCCGATTCCTGTTATTCGGAATCCAGTCAGTGGCTACTGTTGCCCAGTTCTGTTGCGACATGCGGCAGATGTGGAAAAACTGAAAATGTATAGCTTGATAATAATAATAATGTCGTCGAGCGTAGACGTAGTTACCTACGTCTTGTAACATTTCAGCTATTTGTCCAAACTAAGTAGATACTTTTTGGATGGACAGATGAAGCTGGCACAAGGGGCTTGTGGCTAAGTAACAACAGCCGCACGGGTTAATCGATCAGGTTAAGCTACGCTTGCCGCGGTTGGTCTGTGGATGGGTGACCATCTTTACATACCAAGAACCCTCCGTGTCTCGTTGGTCCCGGCTGCTGTTCGTGGATCTTTGACAGTTGTTACGGGTCGTCAGAAGCCCGAAAATCTGACAACCAGTCTTACCAAGGATTATCGTATTACCAAATAACTAGGTTGTGGAGGTCACGTAGGTAAAATACAATGTTTTTTCCAGAGATGAGCGCGTTCGAACAAACCAAAAAACTCTTTAGTTTTATTATATTTTATAGTACCTTTACATGTACCTAGATAATTTGAGTATTTCAAATCAAAAATCATTTGAATTTCCTTAAAATTTTCTCTGTGTGTTCCTGCTAGGCCCTCAAGTGTTATTTTATGATGTTTTACGTAAAATAAAAACATAGAATTTAAATGCTTTTAAATACAACCTTTTGCCCTCTACCAAAAAAGACATTGATCACACACAACATTGCTAAAACACACGCAGGCGACAGAACATCAATTTTCACTTATCGTTTTTCATAGTAACTTAAAGCTTTCACAAACATTCACTCAATAACTAAAAGCAGACTGATATTTTATGGCTGCCCACCATCTTATATTAAGAGGCGTGAACCAGCAGACAAGGGCATAAAACTTTTATGTTCGGACCAAAATTAAATAAAAATGTTTTCAGCCACATGTGCATAGCAAATTGATCAGTCTGGAGTATTATGGTAAGTTCGAAATCGTCATAGTATATTCCGTTCGCAAGTTAGTTTCCAAACATGTAAACAAATAGATGTTTTCTAACTTCAGGTTTCCGGCGCGTACGACAAATCTTATATTTGTACGAGGAAAATCGTACGGTTGGCAAGCCTGAAGTTATTTTTCTAATGCCTATTTTTTTTATTTTTTTTTTTTGGATGGGAAATCATCAAATGACCCCTCCCGCTCTGGATGGAGCGGAAGGGAGTGTCAGACTCTTACTGACTAAAACCCACCCGTGTTCCTTCCTTAGCCCTTTATGTTCCGGGCCAGGCGGTAACCCTTGCGGACAATCCCGCTGACCTTTATAATGCCTATTAACTATCCTTTTCACTTAATATATCTGTTTCTCACTCTAACTTACGGAAATATTTATCTGGTACCGGTACACATTAGAAATACTAATTGTAAAACCACTCTGCACCCTAATTGCATAACACACTAACAGTAGGAATGCCTTTCATTTTGACAGTTCAACAACATTCATTGCGTTATTTATGTTGTCCAGCAAACATCTTTTTCGAACATAAGAAGCAATGGATTAGCAATATCCTTCAAAATTATTTAGATTGTGATAACTAGTGTGTTATGCAATTAGGGTGCTGGTGCAGGTATCACAACAAAGCCAATGGTACAGTCAACAGCAAAAGTAGATGATCAAAATCAGAAATTCAATACTAATAGACGGAGTCGTAGTGATTCAGGAGTATTCTACGTAGCAAGTATTCTAAGTAGTAGTACTTCGACGCCACACAGTTCTGACGCTAACTCCGTTCATTAGTATTGAATTTCTGATTTTGATCATCTACTTTTGCTGTTGACTGTACCTACCGGTTCCCAATAATACCGGTATTCAAGCCCTGCGTGCAAGTGCCATTAAAACTTATGGTCATAAAACAACTACGTACGAAGTCGACAGTATATTCTCGAAGTTTTTCCCGAAATACCTCATCATCATCTGCCTAGCCTTTTCCCAACTATCTTTGGGTCGGCTTCCAGTCTAACCGGATGGAGCTGAGTACCAGTATTTTACATGGACCGGATGACTATCTGACCTCCACCAATCAGTTACTGGGTAATACGAAACCCCTTGGTAAGACTGGTTGTCAGACTTTCGGGCATCTGACGACCCGTAACGAGATTTCCGAGACACGGAGGGGTCTTGGTATGTAAAGATGGTCACCCATCCACGGACCCACCGCGGCTGTTATTACTTAGCCACAAGCCCCTCCCGAAATACCTAGATATATAAAACCCCACTGCTAGTTACTTACCTTCAAGTGTTCTAATGTTGCTAAAATAATGATGATATCATGAAAAACAACAATTTCTAGTGCTGCAGGTATTTTCTGATTAAGAAACTCAAGAAAGCACTTTCTGCTGAAATTAAAAGTTAAATTCTCACCAAAAACAATTTTTTAGCAGAACTACGCCAACGTCTTTCACGAGGAAGAAATTTCTAGTGTACCGTGTAAACAAACCCACAGGAAAAGCGGTTGCAAAATAAATCTAATTTTGCCCAAAATGGAGGACGGTGGTCCAGTTGTAAAAAAAAACCGTTTTTAATTAAACCTTTGTAGGAAGTACAGTGCGCAAAAAAATAAACAATAGTCCAATGTTATAATGCAAAAAGTTTTCAGACCGAAAACGTTACAGGTATGAGCGATAAGATGCAAAAGGAACTGTTCTGTCGTCGTCACCAAATTAAGGGGTTACATCTTTTTGTAGTTATATAGATAGATGTTTATTTATTTCTATCAAACCTGAAATCGCGAAAAAAAATCAGCTGTTCCCTACATTTATGTTCGTATAACTCGTCAAAATGTAGGGAACAGATGATTTTTTTTTCACGATTTCAGGTTTGGTCCCATAGTAAAAGTTGTTCATAATTATGAGTAGGTACAATGACCTCTTAAGAGGTTGTTAATGTTTTACCAATAACCCTGTATATGGGGGTAATTTCTGAGCCCTGTTTGCACTGAAACCTCTGTGTCCGTTTGCATTGCAGTACAATAAAACAGGCCTAAGTCAGTGCGTCGTAAAACCATTTAATCACAGCTTCTGGTAGGTTAGGGTAGGTATATTAAGTACTTGCCCCCCAGCCCACATGCGGGGCCCACCAGCCAGGCGGGGGAGTTGTGGACGCAAAGGCTGAGCCATGACCCCCCCATCAAGGCGATGAGGGAACACCGCTGAGTTTTAGTGGGTATACTGCCACTCTGGCAGGGAGTCCCACATACTCCGTCTCGTCGACAGACGAGCGGAGATGCGTAATGTCATTTCTAAGCGACAAAAAAAAAAAGGTATATTAAGTACTTCGGTGGTTTCCTTCTGCGAAACGGTCTTCTCGCAGAAGGAGGCTGCGGAAAGGGAGAGGGAGATCTCTTCCACTCACCCGGCCCGCAGCAGGCGCACCGGGCGTCAGCGGAGGGCGGACAACGCCCTCTTCCAGCCCCCTAAATGGGTCCAGGGGCGACGGACTCCGGGACGTCCGTCGCCCCCCACTCATCAGGACACGAGTTTGCGGCGCGTAGTTTCACGCTCGCCCCTCTTAGACGTCGCGGGGGGAGTCAAACACCTCACTCCCCCCCTGACCTGACGAGGCCCGCGGTGGCGGGCCGGCACCAGTCGGGGGTTGCGAAAGGATCGTACGTTCCCGCGACCCCTGGCGTAGGTGTGAGATGGAACACCGGGGTGGTTTTTAGTCAGTAAGAGTGTAACAGACCCCGCCGACATCAATGAGGATTATATACCCCGAAACCAAAAAAAAAAGGTTTAATAAGTACTAGGTCCCTACTATACCTTTTTTTTTTACCTACTGGATTTTACTTACCTAGTGTGTTGAGTATCACTTCCTGGGGAAACAGTGCGTTAAATTGTTGATCGATGCGCGTGCGTGTATGGTGCGTTTGATAGATTGTTGTGATTGTTGTTGTTGTTGATTGTTATGATTGTTGTTGTTGTTGATGGCTGTGATTGTTGTTGATTGTTGTGATTATTGTTGTTGGTTGCTGAGTGCGTTTTCGAGAATCTCCGCTTTGTTGAATTCTATGTCTATGACGTAGATGACAGGTCATTGGTGGCCCATAGTAACGTAGGTCGTGGGTTCGAACCCAGGCAGGTGTTTTACTATGTGTAAACTATTTTATCACCACTGTTCTTAAAACGGTGAAGGTCCTAGAACCAAAAATTCAAACACTTAAATGTGACATCTTCCACCCCGCACTGGGGCCGGGTGGTAGATTACGGCCCACTCCCTCTCACAAAGAGGAGGCCTGTGTCCCAGGAGTGGACTGCGATAGGTTGAGTTGATTGATAGAAGAAGAAAATTATATTAGACTTAACACGAAAATCTTTATTAAGCAATTTGGTCTGAACGGTTGTTTTTTGCTATTTGCCAACAGTTCTGGGCGTTCGATTCACCCACTTGCATCATTCCATTTTTTTTATGGTGTAGTTTATTATTGCAACAGTTTTACCCTATCTATATCTGTGGTTTTACCGCTTTTTTTTTTCCGGATGTGAAATCATCAAATGACCCCTCCCGCTCTGGGTGGAGCGGAAGGGAGTGTCAGACTCTTACTGACTAAAACCTACCCGTGTTCCTTCCTTAGCCCTTTATGTTCCGGGCCAGCGGTAACCCTTTCGGACAATCCTGGTTTAACCCTTACCTGAACAAAATTAAAACAACCAAACAAAAAATAAGTTCTAGGAAAACAACTGCTTTCATAAATTAACTTTCATGAATTATAACAATTACGAGTACACTGTCCTTTCATAATGGAATTCGGTCTTATTTTCTTACATCTTCAAATACACAATACCAGAAGGTAGTCTTTTAGAAAAGCTATAATTATAGTAGTCCCCGCTACGTCCAGGACGAGCAAGTATTCTGAGAACAATGTGGAATAAATTGCAGTCAAGAAGGCACTGTTTCTTATTATTTATTCTCAAGATAGCTGCTGCATTTAAGAGTAAACTAGTTGCGAGCTCGAACTCACTGGTGGTCAAAAAGCACGCTGTCTCACCTGGCTTCGTGTCCGACAGAGTTATTGTCAGTGATGAGCAGTTAGACGCTAGTTTACATGAACAACGCCTAGTTCTCATTCACAGAAACACCGTTACGAACAGATAGGCGCGTAAAAAAAATCGATAATTGATTTTTATGAAAAAAACCGCTGCATAAATCAATTAAAAATAAAGTTTATTGAACTTTTCGATAACTGACCTTTGTCAGTACGGACTTGGTTTTGAAGATTTTACTGTTCTTTTATTACTTATTTACACCCAAAGTTACGTTAAAAATAGCAAGAAAAACGAACCTTTGTTGACTCATAACATTTTAATGGCTTTTTATTTTACTATTATGTTTTCGTACAGATCAAATTAATAATAAGTCAAAACGATATCATGTTTAACTTTGGATGCACAATGTCAAAGAGTGGAGTAATACTCTCACGAAATTTGTATGGAAAAAATATCGACTAGTGGCACCTTAAAGGAAATAGCTGGAAGATAGCAACAGACGGTGCCAAAGGAAAATTACATTAATAATTTAGTGCAGTGTTAATGCTGCTTTGATGTAAACAAAAGAAAGAAAGAAAGAAGAAAGAAAATACATTTATTTAGCACAGACTAAAAGACACAATACACTAGATAATAATATATATAGTCAGATAATAGTCATAAAGTGGAAAGTCCGATGCAAGAAATTAGCAGGAATGGAACAAATCAAATCATTCATGGTTATTAAATTATTCTTCTTCTGCAATCAATCTGTAGGGCATCATAATCAGCTTAGGTATAAAGTTCCCACTCCTGGGACACAGGCCACCTCGGTGATTGCAAGTGGGCCGTAATCCTCCACACAGACCCAGTTGGTAGATGGCACATGTCTTTGAATTCCGATTCATGGCGGTTTCCTCACGATACTTCCCTTCACTTAACATTACGAAACACAAAACATTTTTTTTTAATATGCCACTAGTTTCTACCCGTAACATCTTCTGCGTGAAATTTATTGTTCCCCGACCCACCCCTTTGCATCGCATCGCCTGCCCCGCGCTAGTACTTAGTTTTCTCATAACGTTCTTTCTGACTTTTTATTGCTTGGCCCGTTATGGTCCCAGCTCGATATTATACATATAGCCTATATGCTTCCTCAAGAATAAGGCTATTAAATGCAAAAAGATTTTTTCAAATCCGACTGGTAGTTTCATTTAGATTACCCGCCCTTGCGTAGAACTGTCCTAGGTGCTAACTCACCAATTCCGCGAATGTGTAAAATCCTAAACAATTGCAGTGACCTGATCGACGTTCATCACGATAGCATAGGAAAATTTCGTAAATTAATAATTGAATACTATTCGCACAAACATGAATTGAATTTTTAATTCCTGAATTGCCAATTTGTTAATCAATATACCTACCTGTCTTATTTAATGTTAATAAATTTTTTTAATCGTTTTCTAATGTAAACCAATTATTTAATCTTAGTTTAATTTAATTTATTTCCCTGTTATTTTATTACCAATTAATTTAATATATTTAATTTAATTTGATAATGTTGATTTGTTTGTTAAACTGCAAGATATATGCTTTGTTTTATGTTCATTTAAAATGTATAATTAACTACAAAAATAAAAATGTATATTATAAATAAAACTCTGCTCTCAAAACGGTGAAGGAAAACATCGTGAGGAAACCGGCATGTCCTAGAACCAAAAATTCGAAGACATGTGACATCCACCAACCCGCACTGGGCCCGCGTGGTGGATTACGGCCCACTCCCTCTCATTGAGAGGAGGCCAGTGTCCCAGTAGTGGGAACATTATAGGCTGATGATGATGATGATGATGATTATAAATAAAATAGTGCATGTGGTGTTAGCCTGTAAGTGATTGTTGCACTAATAAATGTATATCGTGTACTTTTAAATGAATTGTAGCGTGTAAACAATTGTAGGCTAACCTAAATAAATAAATAAAAATAAATAAATTACCTCCCTACTTATAAACAAACAAATAGATATTCCAGCTAGCACACGAGCTAATCACGGATAATTTTGTATTCTGGCTTAGTTACCATTAAATCCATTACCGATTGGTCCATTAACGTTGCAAACAACATTGGCACAATCTGCGGTAGCCATTTAGCCGAGACCATCATTAAATATGTAGTTAACAAGATTGATTGAACGTCAGTCAGCTCCTTGCATTAATGGTTTCGTCTTTATCAGACGAACATAAATAACTAACTCGGGAATCATAAATATCATCACTTATCATTTTTCATTTATCACTAGTCATCTGTAACTGGTGACGTTACTCATCGTATATCTTTAATCATTCTCTTTGTAACCAAGACTTGCTAATTACCTACTTGATTTAGGGTGCTGCTCAAACGTAGTAGACGCTCAGCTTTTTGTCGCACAGTTATTTACAATTCAACTAACATCAAACGCATCGCGGTTTTGAACCTTATTTGTAGCCGCGATGCGCTATTGTAAAACACCTAAAATTTGCTTCTTACCGCGCCTTAAAATAGTCTCCGTAAACATGTTGTACCTATGGTTAAGAACATGAAGACTTAATTCACGTATTATATCATCAGTTCGTTTAACGTTATTATAATAATTTATTACTGAACTCTCGTCAACCATAATCTTTGTAATAACTCGATTTTAAAGAAATGAGAAGTGTCTTGTCCGTATCTTCTCTATACGAACCTACGTTTCGAAATTACTACAGCATCAACCTTCCTGACCGACCGACTCCTTGGCAATTCAAAAGTGCTTGTAATTGGTTTAATTGAAATAAATGCTTCGAGTTTGAGTTTGAACCTGGTTGTGGTTTTCCTCGGGAACAGTATTTTTTTTCGGGATGAAAGGTACCCTATGTCCGTTTCTGATATTTAATTGAAATTAATGATGATGGTACTTACTCTGATTGAGACACATTTTGTATTCCAGAACACTGTTAGTGATGCATTGAAGATTATTCTACAAAGTAGCTTCATTTATCATTCTCCATCCATCCAAAGGTTGTCTCTTAGCGATAAGACCGCCCATTGTGTCACCCTTTGTAAAATTTCTATTGATGGTGTACATAATACAGAGTATTCTATTCTAATCTCCTGACAATATCCCAATTTATTTGAGATATTCATACTAATATTATAAACTCGAAAGTAACTCTGTATGTCTGTCTGTCTGTCTGTCTGTATGTTACCTTTCACGCATAAACCACTGAACGGATTTCGATAAAAAAAATTACAGAGATAGATTGCATACCGGGGAATGACATAGGATAGTTTTTATCGACATACCTCTCGGGCGAAGCCGCGGGCGGAAGCTAGTAATGTTATAAATTCGAAAGTAACTCTGTCTTTCTGTCTGTGTTACCTTTTCACGCCTAAAACACTAAATGGATTTCGATAAAATTTGGCAGACAGATAGATTGCATCCCAGGGAAGGACATAGGATGGTTTTTATCTCGATACTCCCATGGGATCGACATTTGTGCGGGTGAAACCGGCGCCGTTAATTATAATAGCAGGGGCGCTGCTAATTATAATAATAATATAATAGTCTAAATTATCAATTTCATATTTTCTTCTTGACAATTCAAAAGTGCCTGTAAATGGTTTAATTAAAATAAATGCTTTGAGTTTATCATTCCCAATATGCACAACCCAAACGGCCACAATATTGCCACAATCAGTGGCCACCATTTAGCTGAGACTGCAACAATAAACACAACTGGTTGAACGTTAGTTCTGAACATGTTTATGTGTTACAATAGTTTTTATTGCACAGCTCAACCTGTTTTATGGTTCAGTCTATTATCACGACTAGTGTTAGCCAAGAGTGTAGCTGTTGTGAATATGATATGGTCGTATCTGCACTCTGCAGCTGTCGAAGATTCGATCAAACTTTTTTAACTAGTTTTACTGTACTAGTTGACCTGACAGACGTTGTCCTGTTTTTGATTCAAAAGACACGTGGCGCCATCTATTATCATAATAACGTTATTGTTGTTTTCCTCGGGAACAGCACTATTTTTCGGTATGAAAAGTACCCTGTGTCCGTTTCTGTACACCTGACAACGTATATGCAAAATTTCAGGATGATCGGTTCAGTGGTTTAGGCGTGAAAAGGTAACAAATAAACTTACTTTCGCATTTATAATATTAGTTAAGATAATGTTATCTGTGCAATGCTGGTCACCACTCTTCGAGAGGGAGTGGGCTGTAATCTACCATTCAGGCCCATTGCTGGTGGGCAGATATCACATATCTTCGAATTTTTGGCTCCAGGACTGGTTTCCTCACGATGTTACTGGGTAATAAGATGCCTCTTGGTAAGACTCGTTGTCAGACTCTCGGGCTTCTGACGACACGTAACGACTGCCAAAGATCCACGAATGACTGCCGGGCTCAACCGCGTAACGTGCTTTCCGAGGCACGGAAGGGACTTGATATGTAAAGATGGTCACCCATACATGGACCAACAGCGGCAAGCGTAGCTTACGATCGACTCGTGCGGGTGTTATTAGCCACAAGAGACATAAGTATTAACTTTTATAACAGCGAAAGGTGACTAAAATAACATGGTACGATGCTGTAAACCTGATTACATGTAGGTATCGTTTAAAAGCTAGTAGAGTTGCACATGTTAGGTTTAAGAAGTAATAAAACTTAATAGGAACACGTCTTAGAGTTGTTTTCCACTCAGATTCGGGCATTAAGAATTCTGACAACGCCATTAAGTGTGAAATATGTGTGTTATTAAGGGGACTACATGACCTAAAGCGCGGTCACTGTCGTACTGCATAGAAAAGAAAGAGAAGCGCGATGACACAACGTTGGTAATTTATTGCAAAATACGAAGCAATTATCTATTTGCAAAAAATCTATTGTTTGGACAAAAAAAATAAAACACTAGTGCTTTTGTATGTTGCTTGTAGAATAAATCTGACAAAAAATCGGAATGATTGTATGTAGGTATAGTTTTTATTATAAAAAGAAAGTTTTTAGAGGAATCTTCAGGATAAATTAGTTTTATTATGTTTTCAACACACTATCTACCTAGCATATATCCTGAAGAATATCATACATTGTTTTGATTTTGTTGACTGTAGTCGATCATATACTTTTACGCATTATAAAACTTGCGTTTAGGTTCTGTAGTCCTCTTAACTGACTGTTACTTTGAGCAAAAGTAATATTATGTACACATGTCACATACATTACTTTCCACAATAGCTCGAAAGAAGTTATAACATAAGATCACGCCTATATTCCCCGCGAGGTTGGGCAGAGGTATACCTATATAGTACTCCCACATTTCGCCAGTTATATTTCTGTATAGGTACTGAGAAAAAAACAAAACACAAACAGAATACTTTGACATCACTCACTAACATGTCGGATATACATTAAAACCGAGTACATCCCGAGGACAGCCGAACACATCCGAAGCGGGTATTTTTCTAATCGTCTTAAAAACAAAACACGCGCGGTGTCGCTTACGGTAACAGTGGCGCGAGTTCAATGGTTTTTTTCCATCTCAAAAATGCCCAACGCGCCTAAAGAAGTTTTCACTTCAAAAAAGGAGGTTACTTATCATCTCATCGTAATACAGTTTATAACTAGTACCTACGGGAGTCAGAGTGAATCGGTTTCGCAACGACCTAAATTTATTATTGTGTCTTTTAGATCCATGGATTTATAAGTAAGTACTTGTAAAATCTGTTGTAGGTAAGGTTGTTGTTCTTTTGGCAAAATAAAGATATATTATTATTATTATTCTTTCTTTTTTTTGTCCCAAATCCATTCCGTCATTTCCAAACCGCTCAAATGATCACTCCCGCCTTTAAAAAAAATTCAAAATCAAAGCCCGTCATAAAATTCTAACCACAACTATAAAAACATAGAAACATAATACGCAGCCATAACTTTTAATTCGTTTTAAAACTCAGTATTCGTAGAGCACAATAAACACAGTATACGTACTATTACGTACACAACGAACGTGAGTAATACCATTAGCTTCCCTCACGAGATTGACGTGCATCAGTTAGTAGCGTATATGTATAACTGAACACGGAATGGAGAATAAATAAAATTGGTGTTGATGTGACAAAATTGACTTAAAAGTTGAACGGAAAAGCGATATAAACGAGGTAATGGATTGCTAGTACCACGAGTACACATAAATAAAAAAAACCGGCCAAGTGCAAGTCAGTCAAGTAACCTCTTTGGTTGCCATTTGTGTTAAAGTAAATGTTTGTTCCATTTTTAAATTACACGACAGTTATAAGTTTTCATACTAACGTTGCCGGCCACCTGCTCGCATTTATTTTACCAGCACAGCATTTCCGATTTATTTCGAAGAAGGTTGTCAAAATAATGCTCAAATTTCCAAGCATGTTCGAGAAAATGGTCTTGCATAAATATCTTTCGTGAGAAAAACAGCTGTCTAATATTTCACAGAAAAATAAAAATTATTCCACAGCAATCGTTAAAATAAATGGAAACCAGGTTTGCGCAGTGTTTGCTCAATTTCCTAAAACAATCATTGGAAAAACCTTAATTTCGTTTCTTCGGAAGAAATGGGGATGAAAACAGATGAAAATTCAATTTTCCTTTTCTAAATCAGAAGGCCAATTCCCGGAATTAAAAACGTTAAAAATCTAGTCGTCTCAGCAACCATCAATGTCAAAAACCCCGAAAAGGCAAACAGTTCAGCGTTCGCCATTTTCACAGATAAAATTAATTACTTGGGTCATTCCACAGAAAAAAGGTCTTTACTGATATTGAATTTGGATTCATCAACGTCATTCATCATTTCAGCCGAAAGACGTCCACTACTGGACATAGGCCTCCCCGAAGAATTGCCACTTCGACCGGTTCTGTGCTTCCTGTATCCTGCGAATTCCTGCAGCCTTCAAAAGGTCATCGATCCACCTTGTCGGAGGCATTCCAACGCTACGCCTTCCGGTATGCGGTCATCATCATCATCAGCATATAGCAGTCCACTGCTGCACATAGGCCTCTCCTATTGCACGCCATTCAACTCGATTTTCGTCTACGAATTTCGCCGGGACGGAGCGAATTCTAATTTAAAATGTATCTGCAGATGCAATTGAAGTTTTAAACCTCTTCATTTTTAATTTCAGATAAAAGAACTGTTTTTCCTGAACAGTGAAAGAAACTGAACCGTCACGCTCGGGCCGATGACCAGCCGGCTCCAGTCGATCGGTGACGCTGAATGGCGTGAACTCGGCTTCAGGTAGACCATTGTGCGTGGGCCATGGCAGCTGACTGTGGTTATTCCAACCCGCCCACCTCCTCCCAAAAGTTGATTACATCTTCTGGTCTGTTAAGAACACCTGTGTAAAATCTGGGTGCTCCGAGGGCTTCTGGCCTAATCTGGGTGACGCAGTTATAATAATAATGATTCTGACCCATTTATTTTTTACCCGAATAGTAAGCGACGTTACCCAAGAACAATACAATTTAGACCACATTGTCTGTTACGACCATCTATAACAAACTAATCAGATTTTACAACCCACGAGAATTGGATCGTGCCAAGACTATGCTCATCTGGACAGCCACTACAGACACTAGCCGTTTGCGTAATATCCAGCAGTTTAGTATCTAGTATAACGTTAATTTAGATTTACTCCTGTTCAGGGGGTTTTTTCTCTAAGTCCGTCTACGAAGATACGGGCCCATCGGAATGAAGTTGATTCGTCAAAACAAGTGACAGTTTTTTTTTCGGACAGGCTAAACAACTTCGCGTATTGGGGCAACTAACAATTATTATGGATGTACCGACGCCACCACTTCAAGCTACCCGAAACTGTATTTCCCAATCAACTTTAAACGTTATGAATTAGCAATGAAGTTGAAAATCTATGAAAGAAGTTTGACAGATTGTAGTAGCTTGATGTGCTGGCGTCTGTACTAACACCAGTGTTTAAGTTGTGTATGTAATTACTAATACATTGGATTTTATGATCTGGAAAATAAATAAATTAATGAATTAACGAAAGTCCGGACGGGCAAAAGCCGGACAAATCTGGACGGAGGGTCATCCCGATTATTTGTATAGCTTGGAAAATAATTATCAATTTCATCGTTGACGGTTTATTAAAAAATAAACAAAGATTACCCGTAAAGAAAGAAAGAAAGAATAGGTTTATTGGTTAATAAAATAGATTCGTTTTTAAATTGTTTGTGGGATGAATACTCAATCAGCCTGAAAACGATTTCATTGATAAATAGAACTACATATATTTATGAAAGAGCAATTCGATGAAATGAAATTAAACAAAGCTTACACGGGCAAACGAAATAGAAATCATTTTGAGAGCAAATTATTACAGTGTAAACCCACGCGAAATATGAATAGAGGATCAACAGCAAATACTCGTAAACAAAGTAATTACACTAGAAACAGTGCATTGTGTAATGCTATAAATAAACTATAATTATTGGTTTGTATTCAAACGCACACCCGCTCGACAAATGGACGATTCCAATACTTTAAGGACCGTTGTTGGTTAAAATTAAGACTCGTCATTAAGACAAGGACGGCCTACCTAAATGTCCTGTCTTTGGTATTGTTCGTCGAATCGTTGAGCTCCTCAAGTTCTGAGTTGAGCTGCACGATTTTTGACAAATGCGTGCACTGATGTGCACGATTTTTGACAAATGCGGTCACTGATTGGACAGGTCCGCTCAATCTGTGTGGTTCTTTCCTCAAAAGCCCATTTCAGACACCAATCTACATGGTCTTCACACGATCTGACCAAGATTTTGTCTGGACTTTAGAAGAGACTGTGACTTCTGAGTTTGTTTCGGCCTTTCTTCTCAGAATAGTCAGTTAGGAAACGCCGACCTCATCTAGTTTAAGAAAAAATATGATTGACGTGTAAAAGTGTTTGTACAAACCTACTTACAGAAATAAAATCATTTATCATTTAATATTTATCTTCTGTCCTTTTCTTAATGAAATAGAGAGAAAAATATGCATGAACTTAAATTTAGTTTAGTTTGTGAGCAACAGAATCGGCGCCATTATCTACATTTATATGCTGAAATTAGAACGAGCCCAGAGAGCACTCTTGAAGGTCGGTTGGCGGCTACCTTACCGCTTTCCCACTATCGATCTCTATAAAACCTGCAGGGTGCTCTCTGTTCGTAAACTATTTATCCTGAACCTAGTTTTATCAACCCATTCTGTTATTCCATACACCCCATCTAAGTTCATCTCCCAACGTCGCAAGCACGCTGTCTGTCCCACCACCCGAACAAATTGTCGATCGGCCCAACGTAGTTTCCTGTTCCTCAGTGGACACATCTACAATAAGGCAAACAAAATTCTTAACATTTACGCCATGCCTAGATCAAATTGCAAAAGAACTGTTTCGAGTTGGTTACTTGAACTGGATTATGTTGAGACTGAGAACATCCTTAATGTTTCAAAATAATTCTCATTATCGCGTTTGACCTTCTGGAACCTTGTCAAAGACACACTTCGCATGTGACCATGTTATTTTATTTTTTATTTTATTACTATTTTATAACTATTATTGTTGTTACTATCTCTCTCTCAATACGTAGAGCTTTCACAATTCTGTGTACGTAAGTGCTAGTTTATTTTAATTTAAAGGGTGTGAGCCTGGAGTTCTGTCATACAGGCCCTGTGCCCAGTATAGACTCCAGCTCTCACAAAGGTTTGAATATGCATGTGATTATATTTTTTGTACCAAATTGTACCTTTTTGAGAGAAATAAACGTATATATTATTATTATTATTTTCTCGAAGTGTTTCGTCGTATTTTCAAACCCTCATAGCTTCGGCCTGGATTAAACGCATGGCTTTGCCGTGCTATTGAACTATTGCATGACAAAAGACTTGATTTCTTTACCATAAGCCCGTAGGAGTGTCTGTGCGTTGGCTACTATATGATCTTGACCTTTTTGGTGTAAGGTTTGTTGAGTTGGTCTAGATCTGATAACTTTTTAAAAGTGGAAGCGTTATGTAAGTCTTGGCAATCTTCTTTACATGGAATGTTTTTGGTGGAATTAATTGCTAAACAAATTGTCTACCAACTTAGGGTGCGTTCCGAGTTGGGCGTGCTTAAACCCGTACCGACTCAGCGTGAGCGCGATAACGATGTCCTGTGAATCGTCATAGATGACGTCATGACACGCGCCATCTTGCGATAACGCCGACCATGCCTCATAATAATATCACCGTGAGCGCTGTCAAAAATGACAATGTGTGTGTGTCAGTGTGTGTTTTGTTTTGAGTTGCATCATATCTATAAACTAACGCAACATTTCCGAAATTGTGCTTCCAAAGAAGAAGAAGAAGAAATTTGGTGTTTATACAAAGAAATACCGTAATATCGTTTTGACATTGAGTAAGCACAGTGAGCGCGTTCACGAGCGTTCCGAATTGTTGACAGCCCTCAGCTGTCATATTCGTAATATCTAAATCGGTACGCATGTGAGTTGATGTGAGTGCTGTGAGCAATTATAGCTAATTCGAAATTCGAAAAATCACAATTGACATTCCTTGACAGTTACACGGCTACAAACACGGCAAATCGAGGAGGGAGGATAGGGAGTATTTTTTTTTCTTAACAAGAAATTTCCCTGTCTGTACCTACTATTAAGATGATGATACCTACTCAATATACTCAAAATATGCTATGAAATCTGTTTACATTATATTTTAATTAATGGGTTTACGTTAAAATCCTGACATCAAACAAGTTCACTAACAAATCAGCTAATCAGCGCTCTTGGTGTACAACCCGCCATGTTGTTACAGCTGTAAGTATTATCGTAAATATAGAACATGGAGCGAAGAAATTAAGGGGATAAAATTTATCTTCTACAGATTTAATTCAAATCGAATCATTTATTTGCTTATATATGGGTAGGTACATGAGGTGATACAATGGTTCTTTAAACCATACCCTACCTTAATAGGTGTGCAAATCTATACTTATAATAAATCTGTAGAAGTGAAAATTCTGTACTTTGAAACCATTGTTACTAGACCGACACCGAACCCAAAAATGTGATTAAAAAAAAATTTTGTCTGTCTGTCTGTTTGTTCAGGCATCACGCAAAAACTACAGGTTCGATTATGATAAAACTTGGTATAATTATTCTTTAATATTCTGGGCACCACACTGGGTACTTTTTATCCCGGAAAAGTATCTACATATGTATATATATATATAATTCAAAGTCCTGACTGATATATCAACGCACAGCCTAAACCGCGGGTCCTAGAGACATGAAATTTGGAGGGTGTGTTATTTGTAAAGAGTAGGTATCCACTAAGAAAGGGTTTTTCGAAATTCCACCCCTAAGAGGGTGAATGAAGGGAGGGTGAAATTTCACGCGGACGAAGTCGCGGGCAGAAGCTAGTATCTAATAAAATAACATATACACATACATAAACTCACGCCTTCTTCCCGTGGAGGTTAAGCCTGGTTAGGCAGAAAATTACAGAACGCTACCTGCTACGGTCCTTTTTTTTTAACACTGCTTTGGCCTTGTTTACGGTCACACATCTGGTAGTATACGCACGAGAAATATATACTTAGTACGTAGTAAAGAAGAAGATAATGTTAAATGTCCCTTAATAAACAAAGAATAAAAAAAAAAAGATAATGTTTTGATGAGTAACATTTGCAGTGGTGGCTCATTGGAAATAGCTGCGACTTACGAGGGTTCGAACCCAGACAGGCACTTTACTTTGTATAAATTATTTCCTTACCACTGCTCTCAAAACGGTGAAGATTTACATCAAGAAATCGATATGCCCTTGAACTAAAAAAACTCGAAGACATGTGACATCCACCAACCCGCACTGGGCCCACTCCCTCTCACTGAGAGGAGCCAGTGTCCCAGCAGTAGGGACATTATAGGCTGATTGTACTTATGATTAACAAATGAATGAGCGAAAATCCGCTTACCCCCCATTGACTTCTAAGCATACAGGATGTAAAAAAAGCCCATTACATAGACGTTTTCGACGCATTCAATCTTTTGCAATTCATTAAATGAAGTACCTAACATTGAGCAGAAATGATTACTAGTAAACACATTTTATAATTGGTGTGTAGTCAATAAGTTTCATTGCATTGCTAAAGACTCCAGCGGGGTAGGTGCGTAACACAATATTAGTAGCATTGGGTTTCATTTTGACAGTTCAACAACATTCATTGCGTTATTTACGTTGTTGAGTAGATACATTTTTCGAACATATGAAGCAATGAGTAAGCAATATCCTTCAAAATGATTATGATTGAGATTGATAGTGCGTTAGGATGCAGATTAGTCCAGAGTATGTATATTGCTTGTCCAGATTCCGTTGCTAAACTAAATACTCGTAGTATGGGTATCGTAAAGTAAAGTTGTCTCTGACATCAATGCGTGTCACTCGAGTGTATGCACAATAAGCAGAGAGCTTCACTTCTTATTGACCACACTACTGCTTTAGCTCTACCAGAATCTCATGTCAAAAAAAATTATATGGATTGACATTGCCAATGTATGAAAACCACAATGTTTTTTTTTTTTTGCTATGAGATCCTGGTAGACCTATTTTACTACTACTAATAACTACTACTACTACTACTGCTACTTTGAACTCACCAGTGTCAGTACTTTGACAGTCCCCCAAAACGCCCCATAATCAGCCTATAATGTTCAGACTGCTGGGACACAGGCCTCCCCTCAATGAGAGGGAGTGGGCCGTAATCCTCCACGCGGGCCCAGTGCGGGTTGGCGGATGTCACATGTCTTCGAATTTTTTGGTTCTAGGACATGCCGGTTTCTTCACGATGTTTTGAGAGCAGTGATGATGAAATAATTTACACAAAGTAAAGCCTCTGTCTGGGTTCGAACCTACGACCTACAACTCGTAAGTCGTGTCTGTGACCACTGGGCCGCTACTGCTCTAAACGCCCGCCCTTCACATTTGAAGGGCGGGCGTTCTGGGGGACTGTCTTATGTAATTTTGACGTTCGAAAAGTGCTGAATCTCAGCCTAATTTGAATGGCTTTTGAATTTGATTCAATGACCCTTCATTCCACATCCATAGTTTCGTACCTCGATAACACCAAACGCTATAATGATGTTTATATACGGACATCGCTCGGTTCTGTTTAATATTCTTCACAATTGGAACACAACATCAGTGGAAACACATTGATCTTGGTTTTTGAAGTAAAATATAGAACTAAAGTGTTATGAGCATGTTTCAAGGTTTCTATTTGAAGAATTATGAATTGGATTTCTTGGTAATAACCAAGAAATCCAATTCATAATTCTATGTAATAGGTTAATAGACCTTGGAAATATACTGCTTGTTTTTCTCCGAATGGAAAACGTAGGTATTATACCAGGCCCACATTTCGCCATTTTTGTTGTTCGTCCTATGTTATTTGGGCAGAGCTTATTCACTAGAATAAATCTAAACACCTGGCTGCTTCTCAGAATTTCCTAATAGAACTTAGGATTCTACCACAGTATATTCTTCGTTCAATCACAGATAACAGTTACATGAAAAATAACATCTTTACAGCCTTAGTAAAATCCAGCATTACCGTTAATTATTAATTAATTTTGACAGATTTGTCATATTATAATTATGTACTAGCTGTGCCCGCGACTTCATTCGCGTAGGTACATACTGGTTTTAATAGGTTTTCTAGTTATTTTTCTGAAGTAATAGTAGTCAAGTTATTCCTTATAACATCAGTTATCTGCTAGTGAAAGTCCCTAGATAATACGAATCCCCTTGGTAAGACTGGTTGGCAGACTTTCGGGCTTCTGACTACCCGTAACCACTGTCGAAGATCTACGAATGACAGCTGGGACCAAGGGCTTAACGTGGTTTCCGAGGCACGGCGGGGGGTCTCGTTATGTAAAGATTGTAACCCATCCACAGCCCAACCGCGGCAAGCGTAGCTTAACCTGATCGATCAACCTGTGCGGCTTTTATTGCTTTTATATTTATGAGCCACGGGCCCCTCATCTTGTATTTTAACACAATTTCATAAATATTTACTCGGACCTTAGCACACCTCCTAATTCCTATGGAAGATTTTTGGTTAAAAAAGTCTTGTGCCAATAACCGACACGCACATATCCAAATCCCACCTTGAGTTGAATGTTTCCATCGAACTAAACAAACCATACCTACTCCGTTACTAGTTGAAGTTCAATTGGTTCTAAAATAACAAACGCGTGTTTTTTCCTCCGTTATCTCTCGTTCCCGAGAATACTATTAAACATACAAACATATGTTTCCGTTTTATCCATGTGCATGAATTTGTTGCACACGGTTTGAAAGACAGGTGAATATGTTTGAAGCTGTGGCCACACTAAAGCCTGATGCACTTGGTGAGACTTAATAGCCTGTAGCATATCATTTACCATAAATTGAAGCAACAAGCAAAGTTGTCCAAGTCATTTGTTGCTTCAATTGTATGCTACAGCTAAGAAACTTGCATCATGTATATAGGGCTGGATTCTACCGCGCGGTACGCTGGACGCCACTGCGCGCTTCAATTGATTTAGTCATGTGGAAATCACGGGATTATTTGCGCCAGTTTTAACACCTCCACCTCCATACTTGTTACCCTGCGATCTGACCGAAAGCGACAGTCACGCAAACACGCGATTGATTACTCAAGTAATCAGATATTGACGTACAAATGTGGCTTCATTGATCACGTAAATATGTCACGATCCGATCCAACCTGTCCCTTGCTGCCCTCCCATAGCGACGCCCCAAGGCGAGGCCCGTACCCCACAGGGGGTGCCCTTAGCGTGTAGTCGCTTATAAATAAATTTTTGGGTCCTGGCTGGAGGCCTTAGTTTATTAAGGCATCCACAGATAACTCGGTGAAGCAGCCAATCTGCGAGCTGGAAGACCTGCGAACTGCCACACAAAAAAAAAACGCGCGAGTAATAATATGACATATTCATATCTTCTTCTTCTTCGTAGCACTCTTGTCAGAGCGGTCGTGGTCTTATGTTATTGTTTCTAGTTTAGGGGCTGATACCCCCTTTAGCGATAAGACCGCCCATTGTGTCACCCTATGTACAGTTTCTATTTTAATGTCTGTAATTTATATGGTGTACATAATAAAGAGTATTTTATTAATTTTATTCTGTGGCAGTAGGTATTGTAATATTTTAATTTTATATAAATACGGGTCTTGCGTGAATTAAATGATTTTTTTTGTTTTTTTTACTACCCGACTGCGCCAGAAGGAGTGTTATATTTTTCGAGTGTATGTATGTATTTTTATTCTTAATCGAGCAAACTTAAGCAGTGGTGGCACAGTAGTACCTAATGGTCCCGACTTACGGGTACTTATGAGCAAAGTAAAGCGCCTGCCAGGGTCGTGGGATCAAACCCAGGCAGGCACTTTACTTTGTGTGAATAATTTCATTCCACCGATAAAGGAAAATAAATCATCGTGACGAAAGCGGCATGTCCTAGAACCAAAAATTCGAAGACATGTGACAACTACCACCCCGCTGAGCTCGCGTGGTGGATTACGGTCCACTCCTTCTCACAGAGAGGAGCCCTGTGTCCCAGCAGTGGGAACATAATAGGCTGATTATGTAGTAACCAAAATTTTTGAAAACTAATAAAAAAAATTACCCACTTTTTGTACATTCAGGGTAACTAATTGTTTTTCAACGTCAATTGACTACGTCAATTTATCGTGTTATTTACCATTTCATAAAAGTTTATGAGAATGACAGTTGTAATTTGAATATAAAATTATGGAGAATTTAATTTAGTTGTCAATTTGACAAACAATTCTATTGGATTTCTCAACGATTCCACAGACTTACTTTTTATTTTTACGTATTTTCAGCACTTGGGAATAATATAGGCAGAAACTAGACTGAAGGCCTGATTGACCTATAGTTGGACTTTTAATTAGCTGCAGTAAAGTGACAGCTTATGTGTTACTTAAATGACTGAAATTGGCGTCTTTTTGTTTTTTCGCGGCCATCAACCAAATGTTGTTTTTCTAGTACAGAATAGTGTAACAAACGAAACTTATTTGACATGCATATCTATAAACTAAATCCGAAATTAGTTATTAAGAAGTATAATGTGATCCACCTTTATTAGGCATATGGCCTTCTTTACGGCCTCGTCATCTGCCTAGCCTTTTCAAAACTATGTTTGGGTAGGCTTCCGCTAAGCTAACTGGATGCAAATGAATACCTGTATTTTACATGGAGCTACTGCCTATCTGACCTCCACAATCCAGAAATAGGAGCCCCGCGAAGCGGGCGGCGCGGCGGAACCGGGGCCCGCGAAGCGGGGCTCCGTCGACAGTGGATGCAAGAGCGAGCGAATGAGAATACAAATACCTTTACCTCATACATATTAAACAGGGCCAAATAAAATCATAGGCAGACAGAAATAGGGGCCCCGACGGTACTAAATATTTGGCTTATTTTATTTTGCGTAAAATATGTTATACCAACTAAAATATTAGACTACATTAAAATTGGTAAAAGTACCTACTAGGTAGTTGCTAAGCAAGTTATTGTTTAAACATTTACTTGCCAAGCATTAGGTTTGCGTTAATTTTTTTTGTGAAAAGTTTATTTGCTAAGTAATGATTTGGCAAATGAAATTATGGGAAAAATTGTTTAAGAAGTGATAATTTCTCTATATCTTTTTGATGTAACAAGGGATACCCGAGTTTATTAAGTCTCTTGTCGGCTAATTTCTGTTGAGAACGCCTGCCATGCCAGTTGTCAGTCTATTAATACAGTCCTACTGCAGAACAAGGTTTTCAAACGGTTTGTTTGTCAGTCAATCAAAGATCATAAGCTTACAGACATAAATACTGGACATACAAACGCTTTGCAGCATTTCGCATAAATTCATCAAGTCTGCCTGCAAACGATCACTGTCAAACATTGGCACCAGAATAACCCTTAAACGACTCTCGGAAAACAGCAAAAATTCACTAACCTACAACCTTCCCTTGGAAAAATTATAGAGGTAAGAGGAATAGGGTGTAAAGTTCACTCATACTCTATAAAAAAGGGAGGATCCTCCGACCAGACGGTTGTTGTGTCTGGCGGGCAACTGCCCGATTATTCATGTCGGACCGTTGTATCTATGCTAGTTGCGCGGTAAACTCTGCTTGCGCGATGCAGGATTTTGCGTGATGTCAGTATGACGCGTTCTTCGCATGTGGCGTTGTAGATACCGCTACAAAATAATTCAGGATCGTAGTATATCGTAGACTAGCTTCTACACTCGTTCCATCATAGACCTCATCTATCGCTTTCCATCAGACGTGATGGAGGTCAAGAGGCCCATTCGGCAATAATAAAATATAAAAAAACAGTGGCACTCCGGGAGTGCCGACAGAAGTGAAAAAAAAACACAAACAGAATACTTTGCCATCACTCACTGACCTATCGGATATACATTAAAACCGAGTACTTCCCGAGGACAGCCGAACACATCTGAAGCTGGTATTTTTTTAATTGTCTTATAAACAAAACACGCGCCGTGTCGCTTACGGTAACAGTGGCGCGAGTTCAAGGGTTTTTTCCGATCTCAAAAAATGCCCAACGAAGTTTTCACTTAAAAAATAAAGAGACTTCGTTCAAGTTAAATTTCTTGCTCCCCCTACCCACTGTGTCGCATCGCGTCGCCGCTTTAACTTCGTTTTTGCTTAACATTTTTCTGACTTTCTTTTCGCTCGGCTCCGAGGGGTTGAAGCGTGATGTCACTAAATAACCTTCCGCAAGAATTAGCTATCAAATCCAAAAATAGTTTTTCGAATACGAATGACAGTTCCAGAGATTAGCGCATTCAAAGAAACAAACAAACTGTACAGATAGAGTACCTATTGTATAGATAAGCTGTCATCGTTTGCCTTATGAGATCATCCAAGGCGATGTTATGTAGAGATCGGATATTTGGATGCGTATTCTGTGAAGTTGGCTAATATGGAATGCGCTTTTTTATCGTAAAAATCCCGCGGTTCCGGGATCGACAAATTACTTTCAAATCCACAGCCTTTTACCATGGGCTCATAGAATTAACCTTATATTATAACTCGAACTCAAAGCATTTATTTCAATTTTTTTTTTCAAAGCATTTATTTAAACTTGTACAAGCACTTTTGAATTGTCAAAATTAAAATAGTCTGTCAGTTAGTCAGAAAGTTGAAGCTGGTAAGGGTGCTGGTTGTAACACCTTCCTGATTTGTAACTGCCATAAGTCAAGTGTACCTACAGATTACTCTATTTGATTAAATAAATTATTATTATCAAATTAAATCATTTATTTTAGATAAATATCCATGGGTAAATTTTACACAAGTCGTACAAAGTAAAATAAAATAGAATCAAAATAAAATCGCAAACTTATAAAATTAAAATTAAAATCGAAATTATGCTCAAATTTAAAATTAAAACCAAATTGAATTCAGTAAATTACCTAATTAAAAAAAATATTTGCTGTTCCATACATTTTGACAGCGTAGGTATGGTACACTTAGGAAAGTCTGCAAACAAAACTCTTTTTTTTTCAGTTTTTTTTTTGCACACTTTTCTAAGTGTGCAAAAACCTACGCGGTCAAAGTGTATGGAACAGCAAATATTTTTTTTTTAACTGACAAAAAATTTCAACGCAGGCTTCAGAATCACGTACTGACTGACAGGTTGCGCAAAGTTGTCCCTGCCGCCCTGTTTATTACGTAACCAAATCGCGACCTTCCTCTAACAAATGAAATAATAATCATATAAATCGTCCCGGTAATGACAGAAAAATTGGTGTACTTCAAGCTACTACAATCTCTCAAATTTCCTTATTAGATTTTCAACTTTATCAAAGTCAAATCTACCATCACGTGGGCGTAAGGTGAAAAATTTATTCACTGTTCATTACTTTTCTGATAAACAATAGTTCTTATAGTAACGAAACGGCCAAGCCTCATATTTTGACTAAGGTGTAGAGTTTTTGAAGTTAGGGCGTGTAGAGTCAGAAGCTTGGCTCTACATGAGATCTGATAACTTTTTGACAGTGCGAGCCATATGTGGTCTCGTCTTGGCAACATTTTACATGAAAATGTTTTTGGTGGGATCATTTATTTCAAATAGGCACATTAAAGGCATTTTTGAACGTCAAAAATTACAGTAAAATATAATTGATTCTAGTCGCCCATTCCCAAAGGTAGTGTTCGTATGGAGAAGAATGGGCAAGAAACTCCACCGTTACTCTTTTAAAATGTTTTACAAGGTTTTGTATACAACATAATATAATTATATGCGAAGACGACATCACCTAGAATAAAATTAGTCTACCACAAAAGGTAAAAAGAATTAAAAATGAAGCAATGACAGGTATCGCTACTGCATAAGGTTCAAAGTTGATTGGGAAAATTTTACAGTTTTCCCATGGTTTAATAGTTATTCTGCTATTCGGTGCGGAGACAAATCCTACAAATCAAAGATCATAAAAATAGGTCCAGGCGTTCTTGAGTTTTAAAAAACTGGCCGAGTGCGAGTCGGACTCGCACACGAAGAGTTCCGTACCACAAGGCATGAAACGCCGAAAAAAACGTTTCTTTTATACCCTTTAAATTTTAACTATATTTTGTTTTTATTATTTGTTGTCATCCTCTGTGAAAATTTCAACTGTCTAGCTATCACGGTTCATGAGATACAGCCTGGTGACAGACAGACAGACAGACGGACAGTGAAGTACGGAACCCTAAAAATGGTGTAACTAAGGGCGCGTTCACATAGCGATCCGTTGTACAGTCAACAGCAAAAGTAGATGATCAAAATCAGAAACTCGATACTAATGAACGGAGTTCGCGTCAGAACTGTGTGGCGTCGAAGTACTACTACTTA
Organism: Oligia latruncula; assembly: GCA_948474745.1. NCBI lineage: Eukaryota > Metazoa > Arthropoda > Insecta > Lepidoptera > Noctuidae > Oligia > Oligia latruncula. Next base: position 1,982,310 of record OX419705.1, read on the forward strand.
GAATACTTACTACGTAGAATACTTTTGAATCACTTCGACGCCACACGGTTCTGACGCGAACTCCGTTCATTAGTATTGAATTTCTGACTTTGATCATCTACTTTTGCTGTTGACTGTACAGGTCCGTTATTTGATGGCGTATGTAGTTGTACGAGCGAGTTCACACACAATACAGTATTCCAGATCCAGTAAAAAACAAAAACCGATCAGATAAGATCCTTTAAAAAGGATCCCGTAAAAACGGACGTTTATTTATTTATTTATTTATACATACTTTATTGTACACCACAAAAATACTTAGCACGAAAAAGACATCAAACACTACAAAATATACAATGGGCGGCCTCACGCGCGGGTTCTATGTGTACGCGCCCTAACCCGACTTTGTTTTATTTATTTATATAGAAGAAGATACCATTAGTCGGAAAAAGTAACATGATCCACATTCAAATAAGTAATATGATATTATTTCGAAAAGGTTAGATCAAATAGATTGTTCTAATATAAATACAAAGTTATTTTCAGTATATGCGAAACCTGAATATAGTTTGTTCAGAATAAGTAACTAAATCGATTCCAATCATTTTACCTTGTTATATTTTGTCCCAAAAATATTTAAAAAAGGTTAAAAGTTGGACACCGAGCGACACTACGTAGGTTATCCAATCTCCGCGCCGAACGGTTAGATACCTAGGTACTATTATCAATAAGCGCAATAAGGCGCGGCGCGGGTGAGCTTGTTTTTGATTTTTCGTGATACAGTTGTGAAAATTTGTACGTAGATTATTTACATAAAAATACTAGACACGTGTTTCGGGTTTTGCATATAGTAAAAATAATGTTGTATAACAGTAGATATTTAGTTACAAAATATGTAAATAGTGTCATACGACACCTACTATGTGACGACCCCCACATAGAAGATAGCATGTATTTTAGTATATAGGGTGACTGGTAATTAGTGACCGATACTTAAACACGTGATTTTACTCATCATTATGAACAACTTTTACTATGGGACCAAACCTGAAATCGTGAAAAAAAAACAGCTGTTCTCTACATTTTGACGAGTTAGATGAACATAAATGTAGGGAACAGCTGATTTTTTTTCGCGATTTCAGGTTTGGTCCCATAGTAAAAGTTGTTCATAATGATGAGTAAAATCACGTGTTTAAGTATCGGTCACTAATTACCAGTCACCCTATATAAGGAAACTAGCTTCCGCCCGCGGCTTCGCCCGCGAGGTATGTCGATAAAAACTATCCTACGTCCTTCTCCGGAATGCAATCTATCTATCTGCTAAATTTTATCGAAATCCGTTTAGTGGTTTAGGCGTGAAAAGGTAACACACAGACAGACAGACAGAGTTACTTTCGAATTATAATATTAGTATGGATATTTTATGACTCGTCCGTTACTTGTTTCATTTCATAGTTAGTACCAACATAGCACATGAAAAAAATAACATGCATAACCTCCCCCTTTTTTTGAAGTCGGTTAAAAGTACGTAAGTCATCATCTGCCTAGCCTTTTCCCAACTATGTTGGGGTTAGCTTCCAGTCTAACCGGATGCAGCTTTATACCAGTCTTTTACATGGAGCGATTACCTATCTGACCTCCACAACCCAGTTAGATACTGGGTAATACGATACCCCTTGGTAAGACTGGTTGTCAGACTTTCGGGCTTCTGACTACCCGTAACGACTGTCAAAGATCCACGAATGACAGCCGGGACCAACGGCTTTAACGTGCTTTCCGAGACACGGAGGGGTCTCGGTATGTAAAGATGGTCACCCATCCACAGACCAACCGCGTAGCTTAACCTGATCGATCGACCTTTGCGGCTGTTATTATTTAGTCATGGGCGTAATGCGCTTAACGTTCATCCTCTACCTAGGTATAATCCTATAATAGTCCCTAACGACATTCCTTAGAAATAAATGTGTTTGATAACATTAGGTACCTACATACCAGAAATTCACACGACCATCTTTAATGACGCTATAAAAGGTACATTCAACAAGCAATAACCCTCAGGTATAATGGCTCAGCACACAATAGACGTACGGTATTCATTGCTTCATTTGTATACCGGTACCGCGACAAAGTAGGAAGTAATACATTAATGAATGGCGAAGTGTGGCATTGCGGACGGAAGGTGTATATTGTGTGTGTGTCGTTTTATATTCCGGTCATTAGTTTAATTCTGTTTCATGATTGTGGAGTATTTGAAAATGACGTGAAAAACAAAGCGAAGAGAAAATGAGGATAATTTCTACCTTCATGTGATACTAAAACTAGAAAAACCTTATCCTCCTTCAGAGTCAGTCGGGTAAGAAGAGATAGAAAGAGAGAGAAATATTCTGTATCTATTGCGGAGACATCATCATCATCATCTGCCTAGACTCTTCCCAAATATGTTAGGGTCGGCTTCCAGTCTAACCGGATGCAGCTAAATACCAGTATTTTACATAACGCGACTGCCTATCTGACCCCCACAACCCAGTTACTGGATAATACGATCTATTGCGGAAACATACCTAACATAAAAATCAAAAGGACAAATAAATCAAGTTAACCTAGGTCGAAAGTCAAAAGAAGACAGTCCAAAACATTTACATAGCCTAAGATAGCAATCTTACAATAGATACACCAAATAATCCTACTCTGAAAGAATAACAAATTACCAACACAGAAAATATAAACGAAGGTACTGCCTACACAATAATAGCAGTCAGTCCGCGGAACTAAGAAAACACGGATCACAGTCAATAAAAACAGAATACCTGGACAAGCAAGATTAATTAAAATACATGTAATCCATGTAAAATACTGGTATACAGCTGCATCCGGTTAGACTGGAAGCCGACCCCAACATGGTTGGGAAAAGGCTAGGCAGATGATGATGATGAATTATTAGATAATATTATTACACAAATATTTCAAAATAACTCAACAGCCAAAAACATGAACAAAACAATTTTTTTAAATTATATTTTACTAAAAATCAATCAGCTATTTTACGGTATCAATCACAAAAATCTATAAAATAAAAGTATATTTGTATATCAATCATAATTCTTATTATAACAAAAAATAAATAAACTATAGACAAGTAGTTGGGACTCTTTTTCTATATATTGTGAACGTATTCTACTCAGTCACTGATAATTTTCAGGTTGGCTCCGTGATCCGTCCCTTCAGTATCGTTTCAGCAGCCGTAGCGAACTCACGCACATTCAGCGCGCCGACCTTACGAAACTTTCAGTTTGTAACTCCACTACCTTCGTCTTTTCCAAGTGCTAACTAAATAACTACCTTTATAAAATCCATGCGAATTTTTACTGTCAAAATTTAATTTCTTACAAATTAAAAATTTAAGAACTTTTTGAATTTTAGTTTTGAAAGTTTTTTTTCGTGTGTTCCAAAGTTAAGTGCAGTGTTTTTTTTCAATGGTTGTGGTGACATGTTAATCGGTCAAAATAGGTGAGCAACATGTTTCTGGGCCTGAGCAGCCTCTGTGCGGTGGATTGGAAGTGAACTGGACGTTATGTTATTACCATATCAAGCGCATACTAACTATCCTGATGCCTTTTTATGATGACATAGTAAGTAGACTTTTTGTATTTTTAATTTTAGTTGGTCGTACTGCATTGACAAAGTTTTATTTTTTTTAATTTTTGTTAGGTCCCCCAGTGGTTGACAGCGAGAATAATTTTTAAAAGTTGTTTCGCTGTCCCCCAGTGGTGGCCAAACAGGTGGTGGACATCGGAAATTGTTGACTTTACTATTATACCTAGGTACTGCTAATTTTCATGAAAAAATAATTTATGATTTACTAATTTAGTTATTGAATAAAAAAGTTTAATAGCTAATTTTGAGGATGGAATTTAGTTTTATTAGCAGACAAAAGTTGAATCTCTAAAATATATAAAGTAGACCACTTACAACATTAGTTGCCGAGTCATCAATTCAGAAGTAAATATATTTATCGGTAGCTCTGAGGCTTATTAATTTACGTTCGTAAATTGACGCTCGTTTTTTAGTATTCTGTTGGATTAGTAACGATGATGAATTAATAATTATAATAGAAGCTGTTATATTAACTCGTTGTCTACATACAAAAAAAAGACGTTAGGTTGCAGGTGCTTAAGAAAACTTTTGTTGCTGCACTCATAATTTTCCAAATTTATTTGATTTTAGCCCGACTGCTGTTCCAAAAGTAATAAAGGTATCTTTAAAAGGTCTTTATACTCTGTACCACGAAATACTGACAGTATTCGATGTTATCATTGACATATATATTACTAGCGTAAGGACCGGGCTAACGGCGCGACTAAATGGCACCAACGCGCTGGCCCTAAAATTACGGTTTTAGGGCCAACGCGACTCAGTTGACAGTGGTGCGCGCGAACTTCGAATTTCGAACGAAGAACTTCTATGTAAAATGTTCAGACGGGCGTATCCTTACTTTTGAAATCATTGGATGTTATTAATAATTCATTTGGTTACTGGTTACTGTGAGCCTGAATCATCTCACTGCTGGGCAAAGACCTGTCCCCATGACTTCAATTCGTCCTGGATCGAAAGAGCTGGAATTATTTTTTTGACAAGCACATATTCTTTGTTTTCTGTCGTCATTGAATATTTTTTCTTTCTCTTAAGGTCTAGGTATGACCATGAACAATTTTTCGTTGAACTAGATTATTTTTATTCTCAACAAAAATAACATCGAATAAAATAAAAGCTAAAGTAGGATGGGAGCGCCGCTCTAATAGTTGGGTTGTGGCGATTTTTCAGCGCTAAATTCTTACCTGGGCATTAGGCGTATTTTCGCTAAGAAATATAATAAAAGTCGTCATAATTATAATAACTTTGAGAACAAAGGCTGCAGAGCCTACAGCCTTGAAGAGTAGACTTTCATCAGTCGGTCTTTCGCCTCAGAGTAGTTTTAAAACACATTATAATGTAATTTAGTTTTGAAAAACTGTTTTCTTTTTAGTCAATTTACAGAAATAAATATAATTTATCAGCCTCGTTTCTAGGCTGATGTAGTAGTCTAAGCCGAAATGGTCTTCACAAAAATAGCTTTCTTGACAAAGGCTCCAGGCCTCTCATAAGGAAGTACTAGGGAATACCACACACACAGAATATTAATATATCACGTACGCAGCCCGATTTTAGCATACAAATGGCACAATAACACTATGAATGATAAATAAATATGAATAATAAATATAATATTATGTCTGTCACGAAATATATTATTAAATTATATATAATTTATTACATTCACGTCTATAATTAATTAAACCATTTCGTAGGGTAGATACAAAAAAAAATTGCGACAAAGGACTAGGAAAAAAAGATATAAAAATATTTACATACACTTGGACATAAAAATATTTGCTTTTAATCCCCAGTGTCGTTTCTTACGAATTTGACAGTTTTGTTAAATTTTTTATCAATAGTTTTTGTCTTTATAATATTTCTTGATTCCCTAAGGCGAGTGCAGGTAAAGGAGGTAAGTGAAATTGATATTCAAAAGCTCTTTTATAAAAACTCTCCTTCGATCCGCTTTTACATCGCTTTTTTCCTTTTTTATTTTTCCTTGTAGCATAGGATTTGGAAAAATAAATTTTTCAATAAATTATGTATTCCGAAGTCGTAATTCATTATTTTTTTAAATATTCGATTATGTCGATGGAATTATTAAGGAAGGAAGAAATAAGTTAAATATTCCTTTGAATAATACGATTTTTTTCCACGTAGTTTATATTGATGATGTTTTAATAACTTCCTGTCACAGATATTTATATAGCAGGTAGTGTTATATGAATTTGTGTGAAAAAAGTAAAAACTTTTTTACAAAAAAAAAAAAACAAAAGACTTCCAAAAGCAAACACTAGTGAAAATTAACTTTAATTTCGGAAGTCAGTGTCAAAGAACGATAATGCGGAACCAACGACACCGACTTCCGAAATTACAGTTATTTTTCACTGTTTTTTTTTTGGAAATCGGTTATTCTTTGTTTTGTAAAAAAGTTTTGAAAGAGTATGTATGAAGTTTCATTCCCGTTCTTCTGCATACGAAACTACCTTTTGGAAAGGGCAACTAGAATCAATTCTACTGTCTTTGAAATGTTGACGTTCAATATTGAAATAAATGTTTTTACTTTTTTACTTTTGACAAAACCTTCCTTAGTGCCGGAGTCGGACAAAAAGACAAGAGTTCCTTGTTCCCAAATAATAGCAATTAATAATAGTTCTACTAACTCAATATTCCTTAATTGTCGAACTACGTAGTTCGAAATAACCGTAGATCGAAATCCGTTTGACTAACCGAATTGTTTGTTTGTCTGTGTGCCTACGGTTTGGTTAGTTAGGCACTGTGTCAATGCAAACAGTCATTTTGACAGTGGTCAACTATTCTGTGGGTTTGAATTGAGGGTAGGGTGGAGTGTCGAAGCAGTCGTGAAGATGATAGGGTATAAGCAGTGATGATTTATCTCTTACTTCACAATCCAGTTACTGGGTAAGACAATACCCCTTGGTAAGACTGGTTGTCAGACTTTTGGGCTTCTACATGGGACGAAGGAGGTAAGTGATGATTAATGATCTTTATTCAAAAGTTTTGTAAAGGCAAGTAATAGAAAACTTACTTTAAGTTATGTCTAAAATTGCGTCGCTGGCTGGAATTCGAAATATGGCAATTTTCATGTCGACATCATTTTTAATTTTGAACACTTTTGACTGCCTGGTTGGTCTACTGGTTGGAAGCGCGACTTCTTCTAAGCATTCTTGGGTTTGATTCCCAGGTCGAGGACAATTTTATTGAGTTTTTTACTTTGTTGGGCTAAGCGTTAGGTACTCCTGTTACTGCATCTTAAGAGTACAATGACGTCTTAAGAGTTGTTGGTGTTTTTCCCATAACCCTACATACTAAAACCTTCCAGAAAGTATGTAGATCACATTAATGAAAGAATTATCAAAATTGCTTCATTCGTTTTTGAGAAAATCGCTGACATACAAACATACATACAACATACGGGTCAAATACAGAACCTCCTTTTTTGAAGTCGGTTAAAAAGACAAAATGTTGCGCCGATTCAAACTAAACCCTTATAGCGCCAACGGTACACCCAGTGTACACAACTATTGTCATTGTCAATGTGAAAACAGGTACGCGGGAAAACGTGTGAGAGGTTAATTGGGATAAAGGCAGGAGAATAATCATGAACTTTAACTGCCATGTTGGTCTAGTGGTTGCAAGGGCGGCTATTGACCATGTATCTTGAGTTAGATTCCCAGTTTGAGCAGCATTATAAAGTATTTTCATTTGGAATCTCTCAGTAGAAGCCTGTTGGCGATAGGCTCGCCCTCTGTAATGGGACTTTAACCTGGCAAAATTTGGTGTAGGTAGGTACAGACGCCAGCACATCAAACTACCCGAAACTGTCAAATTTTCCCAATCAACTTTGAACCTTATGCTTTAGCGATAAAGTTGAAAATCTATTAAATATATTTGACAGAATGTAGTACCTTGATGTGCTGGCGTCTGTACTACACCCGTGCCTAACTTTTGCAATACCAATTTGTGACCTTGATTTAGCCCCCATAGTTTAACTTATCGTACAATGATAATAATCATACCTCTCAACTAAGAATTCCGAGTAAATTCATTGTTATTCAACTGCAAGTAGTAAATACTTGGCACTCCATCTATCTACATTACTGATCAAGATAAACGTTACAAGTACCACTTATCTGAATTCTCTGGGATTTTGATATGTTGGTACATTTTGAACGTGCTCCGTACGTTCTCAAAACGGTGAAGGAAAATATCGTGACGAAGCCGGCATGTCCTAGAATCAAAAGACACATGGTGACATCTGCCAACCCGCACTTCAATTGTAAAATAAATTTATTCTTTTTTGACATTACGACGTACGGCATTTCATACAAACTTTCACGCCATTGTTTTTCGAAATGAATGAACTACCGATTGTAATGAAACTTCATACGCATAAGCAGGATAAAAAGTTAATAAAGAACATTTTCGAAATGTCTTATTTAGAAAAGAAGATTATTTCAATTGTATTCATAATTTATTAACACCTGAGACCAACATTTTATTTTAAACAATCGAATTTATTAACTGTCCGACTCACCGACTCATCACCAATAATAACAAAACCTTGCTTGAATTTGTCGACGGTTCGCACTTTCAGTTAGACTTTCAATTAGACAGGTTGAACTGGAAATATCTGTTTCTATGGCGGTCTAATTTGGCTGTAACAATCAATATTTTTCAAAATTGTAGAAGTAACTTTTCTTTGCATTGGTCTGTAAGACCGACAAAATACTCTTTGTGATTTTTTCTTTTTTTTTTGTTGCTAATATTTTGCAACCTCTTTCGAAAATTTTACTATTTCGAGATTGTAATAAAAGACTGTTACTCAGTAAATTAATGGTTTACTAATTGGGTTTGCCTTGTTAACGATGTTCCCAAGTTTCTGAAAACATAATTTCAAAATATATTTTTTTACAAAAAATGTTCTTAAATTGGGTTCCGAACTTTCGGACTTGAAACTGTGCGCGGGTATAAGTGTCACGGAATGAGGCTCGGTTCTGGAAGGTCACCAGGGGGTCTACTCCACGCGTAAGAAAAGAAAGAAGGAAAGAAAAAGAATTTATTGCGACTCGTACAGGAAGATCACAAACTAAACTAAACACAGTAAAAAATAAATAAAAAAAAGTAACAAAATAAAAAAATAAAACTGAAAGTCCTATACGACGCCAAAAGGGTCTTTGCATGATGCTGCGACATGTCGCAGCATAGGTATGGTAGACTACGGCACGACATCCGTAATTTCAGCTGAAATTACGGACGTGTTTCTTCTTCATATCACATACGGACATATGATAACTTCGGGGCTCGAACTATCGAAATTAATGACACAACGATTTGTCAGTTGTTGTATTTTCACGCCCAAACAAAATAATTTGACATTTTGTTTTGACGGATCTTATACTTTCGGACGGGCCAGTATCTTTGTAACGCTATCAGAAAACGGCGGGTATCTTAATTTTCTTATTAATCAAGAAAGTTTATATTATAAATGCGAAAGTAAGTTAGTTTGTGGGTTTGTTACCTTTTCACGCCTAAACCACTGAACCAATCATCCCGAAATTTTGCATATACGTTGTCAGGTGTACAGAAACGGACATAGGGTACCTTTCATCCCGAAAAAAAGTGCTGTACCCGAGGAGAACAACAATAACGTTAATAGATGGCGCTAGGTGCCTTTCGAACGGGATCGACACATATGCGGGTGAAACTGCGGGGCGCTGCTAGTCATTTCAGCCAAAAGACGTCCACTGCTGGACATAGGCCTCCCCCAAGTACTTCCACTTCGACCTGTTCTGTGCTTCTCGCATCCAACGGGTTCCTGCGGCCTTCACAAGGTCGTCGGTCCACCTTGTGGGAGGCCTTCCAACGCTACGTCTTCCGGTACGTGGTCGCCACTCCAGAACCTTTCGGCCCCATCGGCCATCTGTTCTGCGAGCAATGTGCCCTGCCCACTGCCACTTAAGTTTGGCAATTCTGCGGGCTATGTCGGTTACCTTATATCCTATATTATATTATATTATACTTGATATCTTATTATTTTATCCATCATGTAACTACATTTCACCTATGTGTACAAATAAATAAATTTGAATTTGAATTTGAGCCCCCTAAGAGAGCAGCACATAGCTCTAAACGCGGGATTGTGAGCTCCTTAATTGGAGAAACTCTAGTTTTTGCACATAGTAACCTATACCTAACCTTAATATGTTTATTAAAAGATACCTAAACAATTAATCGATTAAATTATTTAATCATTCCAACATGTGAAATCTTTACACTAAGTTGATACAAAATAAAATGATCAAATATGATTTTTCTTATCAGATAAGAAAACAAAACATAATAAAACATAAATTGGCACTTATGCAAGATTATATATACTGATTGCCGTGTAAAATCCTCCTAGCCTTCTCAATTTATTTCCGCCTTACAAAATTATCATTTCTATACGTATAGAGGTATGAGGAGCAGGGTGTAAAGTTCACTCATACTCTATAGAAAAGGGAGGATCCTCCGACCAGACGGGTGTTGTGTCTGGCGGGCAACTGCCCGATGATTCATGTCGGGCCGTTGTATCTATGCTAGTTGCGCGGTAAACTCTGCTTGCGAGATGCAGGATTTTGCGTGACGTCAGTATGACGCATTGTTCGCATGTGGTGTTATAAATACCGCTACATAAGCTAGCGAAACTCCACGGACGTGACGGGTATCGATCTAAGCACGATAAAACAAAAAATAAATAATTCATCTGACGATTGTTTTCCGACCTAAGTTACTAGCCACTTGAAATATCTGCATAAAATCAGATTTTCATCAAAACTTCACAGACGTGATAAAAATATAAAGTTCTAAAAAGTTAGTAGCGAACAGTTTCGAAAAATAGTGGTACAGCCCAATTAGACCGATATTAAATTTTCCATAGAAACACAGATTTCCAGTTATCTTTTTTTAAATAAGACATTTCGAAAATGTTCTCTACTTACTTTTTAGACCTTTGTATCCTGCGTATGCGTATGAAGTTTCATTAAAATCGGTTCATTCATTCCGAAAAATACGGGCTTGAAAGTTTGTATGAAATGCTGTACGGCGTAAACGCTTTTAAGAAAAATTTAATTTGTTTCAGGTTTTTAGTCGAAAATCCAACAACCTTGAGTGTCTATCTGTCTATAGATAGCAAATGTGATAATATGTGCTTACCGGCTAGTAACAGTGGATTAGAAGACATTATCATCATATCGCTGTAATGACTTAAAATTATGAGTCTAATCAAATTTTTTACTCATCACTTCTATGAAGTTTCGTCTGATAATTTAATTTCAATTTATGTAGAGGTTGAAAATCGCTTCATGTAAAATACTGGTACTCAGCTGCCTCCGGTTAGACTGGAAGCTGACCCCAACATAGTTGGGAAAAGGCTAGGCAGATGATGATGTAGGGGTACATATTATTATTATAGAATTATCAAACGAAAACTGATTGAACATTTTCATTCGATAGATGTAAGTAAACTTTCATTATCGTGTCCTTGAAAATTTCTGCATTAAGCCAGTTATACTGTAGGTATTAGGGATGCATGAAGAAGCCTCCTCGTGAAGCACAGTTTGTTCCACCGGTTACTCAATGGAAACGAGCGCTCGGCGCATCCAGGGGGTCTACTCCGAAGCGGTTAGCCACCGTAGCGGCCGAATGTTCGGTCATTTTCTTCTACCTTTCATTTCCTATATTGACTGTAGGTCCCGACCAAACTGTGCCAATCCGAACCTTTTTAGAACCCTTACCCTTTTTTTTTATTTCTTAGTAGGACAACAATATTCGAATCAGAAAATGACCGAACATTCGGCCGACACGACAATCAACCACTTCGGAGTAGACCCCCTGGACAGTCACACCCAACACCTTACTTGACTGGCGAATTCTTCCCTTGCGGTGGTACGGCTAACGCCCGCCTGGTTTGCGACCACCCTCCCACCGGAGTCCGGCGTCAAGCAGCCTGCTGTGTTTCGTCGATGCGTGGGAGTCCTAGTGCCTTAGGCATCTTCTGGGCACGCTCGTTCCATCATAGACCTCATCCATCGCTTTCGATCAGGCGTGATCGAGGTCAAAAGGGCGCCCATTCAAATAAAAAATGAAAGGTATAGTCAACCGCCCGCCGGTCAACACTTTGACCTTGTACGCAGGGCCAGTTCAAGGTCAAAGTGTATTCCGTAGAGTTTAAATATAATAAGAGGCCAGCGTTATGCTGGTCCCAACTATGCTGGGGTCGGCCCCGTTGGTCTCGTGGTCGCAAGCGGAACTGCTGAGCGTGGGGTCCTGGGTTCGATTCACGGGTCGGGCAAAGTGTTATTAAGTTTTTCCATTAGGAATTTCTTAGTAACGGCCCGGAGTTTGGAAGTTGGCGGTGTGATACCCCCGTGCCTCAGAAAGAACGTTAAGCCGTTGGTCCTGCTCCTGATCTCTCTCTGGTCGTGTTGAATTGCCGTCCCATCGGACTATGAGAGTGAGGTAAGAGGGAGTGCACCTGTGTTTGCGCGCACTTGTGCACTATTATATCTTCCACGTCGAAGTCTAGTCTACATTAAGATTGGCCGCCGCTGTGGCCAAAATAAGGTCTGGAGGACTTTTATTTTGGGGTCGGCTTCCAGTCTAACCGGATGCAGCTGAATACCAGTATTTTACATGAAGCGACTGCGTATCTGACCTCCACAACCCAGTTACTGGGTATCACGATACCCCTTGCTAAGACTTCTTGTTCTCAGATTTTTTTGCCTTCCGACTACTCGTAAGGACTGTCAAAGATCTACAAAAGCCAGTCGGGGTCTACAAAATAATATTTTTGCATATTATGATAATAAAAAATATAGGCTAACATCACGCTAGCACCGTTAGGAGCCGAACAAAAAGAAAAAAGTCGAAAAGCACGCTAAGCGAAAATGAAGTAACAGCGCGGGCTGACGTTGCGATGCGACGCCCGTCGCGTCGCATCGCATCGTGTCGGGAGAGCAAGAAATATCACGCGGACGAAGTCATGGGCAGAAACTAGTGTAAATATTACCATTCCAGGATATTACATTATTATCGAGGACCACAAATGTATCCTAGAATTATCTCTAACGAACTATTCATTCAGGAATATCTTCGGAATACTTACTTGCCCTACTTCTTCCATTTTATGCGATAACAAATCTAAATATTATGATTGGTTCGTTACAATTTATTGGTTGAATAATATTTTGTAACATTATCTTGTAATGTTCTTGGTTTATTTATATCTTTAATAGAGAAACATTACATTTTATCTAACTGTACTAATATTATGAAGAGGTAAAATTTATAAGTTTAATTTTCTGAACTCCCGATCAGATTTCGGAAATTCTTTCACGAATGGAAAGCTACAGTAGGTATTGCCAAGTGTTATAAATGCCTTTAAGCTTTTGTTAAAATAAGAAATTTCACGCGGAAGAAGTCCCGGGCACAACCTTATTTTATTATTTGTTGTTATAGTGGCAATAGAAATACACACTCTGTAATTAGAAATGAAATTTACAACTGTCAACCCATTACTGACGGTTCATGAGATACAGCCCGCTGACGGCCAGATAGACGGACAGAGGAGGTTTAGTAATAGGGTTCCGTTGGTACCCATTGGGTACGGAGCCCTAAAAAGGTGGTGGTCCAAATATAACGATAGACTGGCCAAACAAGGGTTGAATTTTGTTCACAAACGAATTTAAGTCAACGCATGCAAGAACACCCCTGTTTGTACAGACACCCTTACGAGGACCTTGTTAGTCCTAGAACGAACCGAGGACCCTCCAAAAAACTGGTTTAAATACCTCGTTGGCCTTTTAGAATAAGATAGAAAGAGACAGGTGAGTAAATCTATAGTGATGAGCTTATTGGGATAATGCTATCTCAACATTTTTCTGTATGAATTTCGGCTATCATACTGAGGACCTGAAATACACAGCTAAATGTGACCAACGATGCACATACGAGGACTTTGTGTAAGCCAACCGAGGACCTCTTACGTAAGCCCTGCGACGTCCTTCCGAGGACGTATTTTTACACAATATTTCTTATAGCTTGTACAAAGTGCGGACGTTGTGTTAGACTTTATATCACTAAACCGAGGACAGTTTTTCGCGTAGAACTTGTACAAACCGAGGACCTGGAAAATACCTACCTACCTACCTAAAACATTTTACGTGTAAGATAATAATCAATGTTCCGATTTATTTCTTACACACTTTTTCTAAAATGAAGTACCAAGCGAGGACGAGTCAATGTCTTTACGTTTGTCAGCGCTTCTCAAAGGATTATTTATCAAAGAGAGCCGACAGTAACGGCTTTATTTTGTTAAACACTCGTGATTGTTGCTTATAACGTAAACAAAAACCCAGAAATCGATCCTTATCAGCGACACTATCGAATGGTGTAATAAATACAGTGTTTTTTTTTTTCAAAATCAACGGGTTCGATTCCTGACTAGAAATATTGATTTTTCAAAAATCCAATGATGCAGTTTTAGTTTTCACCAAAATCGAGGCCGCGACTCTTTTGAGTACTTTTCGCTATTCCTCATAGTTTCGGATTTGGCCATCCACGCTCACTTCGAAAATTCATCCTGTCTAAATAAAAGGAGAAACTGACTGACAGACTGACATATCAACGCACAGCCGCAACTACTGGGTCTAGGAATGTGATTTTAGACGTTACGGACGCTTTTAACGTTCTACATTGTTCTCACATGCATAATTTTTAACATGAATGATCTAAACAAGATTTTGTAACCATATTATTTTGATTTAAAAGAGTGTCCATGGAGTTTCTTGCCCGTTCTTCTCCATAGGTACCTGCGCTTTGGAATGGGCAACTAGCTTCATCTTTCTGACTGACCGACCCCTTTTTTTTTTTTTTGCGGATGGGAAATCATCAAAGGACCCCTCCCGCTCTGATGGAGCGGAAGGGAGTGTCAGACTCTTACTGACTAAAACCCACCCGTGTTCCTTCCTTAGCCCTTTATGTTCCGGGCCAGCGGTAACCCTTTCGGACAATCCCGCTGACCCGGCAGGCTTCGGCCCTATGGGGCCTGACATCTCTTTGAGGTGCGCGTGGAACACGTACGCGCCGTCCGGCACGGGCCTGGTCCTGATCGGATCGGACGGTGAGCTACCCATTACTCTCCGCCCGCAGGCCCGCGCTTACGGTGGCCGGGAGTCGTCGCGCGGCTCCCGACGCCCGGAGCGTCTCCCGCGGCGGCTGGGACGGGAGGCTCTCTCTCTGAGCTGACCGACCCCTTGACAATTCAAAAGTGCCTGTTGAGTTTGAGTTGAGTTTGAAATGAAATTCAGTATTTATACTTAAGACCAAAAATAAAGAATACCGTGTATCAGGGTTTTTCGAAAATCTAGCCCTAACGGGGTGAAAAGGGGTAGTTAATTATACAAGCGAGGATTTTACTGCGTGGCTTGAATAACTCGAAAATTGGTATAAATAAATCTTCGAGTGAAGTAATGAACATAACAATATAACAAACGATTTTTCGGAATTCCACCCCTGTGGGGGTGAAGACCAAGAATACAGTTTATATGAAAAATCTTATTCATATGGTTAATAAACTTGAAACTAAAGGGAGATTGAGGGTGTAAATTTTGTATGGAAGAATTTTAACGCGTGGTCCAATTAATTCGAAACTCAGTATGTAAGACCAAAATAAATAATAAAGTAAGTATATCAGGTTTTTTAGAAAATCTACCCCTAACGGGGTGAAGAGGGATAGTCAATTTCTTAGGGGAGTATTTTATTACGTGGCTTGATATGATAATTGGTCATAATATTTAAGTCAAGCTATAGAAACATCCCAGACGATTTTTCAAAACTACACCCCTATGGGGATAAAATATTTTTAATAGCCATGTTTATAATCACGTCTAAACTTGCTATGGAGTATCTTAATTTGACAGGACTAAACTAATATTTATCTTCTGTCCTTTTAAATATAAAGAAAAAGATGCACTGAACTTAAATTTTGTTTAGTTTGTGAACAAGGGAATCGGCGCTATTAAGTTATTAAGTTTGCATGCTTCCCAAATTATTTTGATCTCGCTTGATAATATTTCTTTGTTGTTTTCTAAATAAGCATTGTGTTATGAAATTTTATGTCAAGTTTTTAGCCCAATTTATGTCGATTTCTTTTAATTATGGTTTCTATAAGTCTTTTTGTTTGAGTCGTTTTCTATTAACTGTTATGTAAGTTTTATAATCATGCTTCTCAAAGATGTTATTGCAACTTGATGATTATTTTTATAAGTAGATCGTTGGTAAAAGTTTGTTAAATAATTTGTTCCATTTTAAAATAAACCTACTTACTTTTATTTCAGTAAAGTTTATGACGTGGTTTCCTTTAGTATGTTCATGTTCTGTATTTCTTTGTACTTTATATTTGTTTCAAATCTTGCTGCAGACATTTCACCTAGGAAGGCATTTATTTTCTTTATGAAAAGCACACGTATTTAGCTCCTATGACAATACAATATTTTATGGTGCAAATCATAATGTTGTATAATATAAGCGGGCCTAGGTACTTAGCACATGCTGCAGAAAAAGCCTGATTATTCCTCGTCCACCTAGTAGCTACCAACGATTTGTTTAAGGATTCAGTCTACCTTCGATTTTCTCCTTCATATTTTTATTTAAATGATAGCATATAATTTGTCTTCTACACACAAGGAAAACTGTCGAAACGAGGACTAGAATACACACTGTTCGGAAAATCTAGCAAACCGAGGTCTTAAATACACATTGTCTGGAAAAGCTACCTAACCGAGGTCTTTTGTGTTAAAGTTAACACATAGGTCCTCGGATAATACAACAGACGTGAAATGAGTGTAAAGAGTCTGTGTATGAGGCGACAGTGGCACCATCTGGTGGATACACAATGTCTGTGTAAGATTATGAATAATCTTGATCAAACCGAGGTTCAGACAACTTTTTCGTATTAAGTATATAGAAAGACTCAAAATCGCTTGCAGAATACGAATCTTTGGTCAAGTCAAACCGAGGACCCTCGAAAAGGTCCTCGCTTTGAAAAGGTCCTCGGTCGTGCCTTGTGTATTCATACGCACGTCCTCGGATGGTACTTAAAACAAACACACACCTTTCCAAAATTAACATACGTTCCAACATTCTCCTTTTTTCCTGATACCTTCGACCTCCATCATACCTTAGTTTTAATCACGTTACTGTGGGAGTCCTGATTTGGGTCGGACAGCCACATGCCACTTCTACGACACTTTTGGTGCCAACTGTCTACATGATAAATAAAAGGTACACAGGAGATAAAAGGATTGTGCTTAGAAATTGTGCTAAAAATAGGCAGGGATAGTGGTCGTGTTTGTCTGAAAAAGTATTCTAAATGTCTCTGACGTCAAATTTACATTCACATTCGACAATAATTATACAAGTTGGAATAAGTACTTGTTTTCAACTAAACTTGTCATAAACATGACGTGGGGATAGTTTTGAGTATGAATGTCGATGGCTATAAGAGTAGGGGAAGACCAAAGAAACGATGGATGGACTGTGTGAAAGATGGTATGGCTAGAAAGGTGGTGACTACCGAGATGACGACTAATAGAGAAGAGTATGGAAGAAAAATACATGTTGCGCCGACCCCAAATAAACTGTGATGATGAAGCATGTCATGATCATCCTGCCTAGCCTTTTCCCAACTATGTTGGGGTGCAGCTGAATACCAGTATTTTACATGGAGCGACTGCCTATCTGACTCCGCAACCCAGTTTCTGGGTAATACGATACGCCTTGGTAAGACTGGTTGTCAGACTTTCGGGCTTCTGACTACCCGTAACGACTGTCAAATATCCACACAGCCGGGACCAACGGCTTAACGTGCTTTCCGAGGCACAGAGGGGTCTCTGTACGAAAAGATGGTCACCCATCCACAGATCAACCGCGGCAAGCGTAACTTAACCTGATCGATCAACCTGTGCGGCTGTTATTATTTAGCCACGGGCCCCTCGCCGTGATCCACCATGATCATAACCCCTTAAAACAACAAGTCTTATAAAAGACTTGAAAAAACTTGTCGAGTATAAATCGCACGCTTAATCATACGAGTACACTGACATAAGTCAAAAAAGACGTTTTTCGAGAAATCGCAAAAAACGATTTAGCAAACCTGACTTACCTTACAAAATGGCTTGCGTGGGAAAGAGACAGACATAGGTATAACTCCGCATAGAAACAAGATATCAAAAAAAATCCGAGATAGGCCGAAAGAGGGCGTTAAAATAAACTTCTTGGTATACTTTTAACTCAACTTTGACCGAAACACTAATCGGTCAGTATTATGATTAGGCGTGCGAAATGATGGACCATAAAAAATGTGTTGAAATGTGTTGTCTATTAGGTCATGATCAATAAATGACTGGCAAACTTGACCTAGCCCGTAAGGTAATAAATAGACGCAATTACACCATCAATTAGACATCATTTGCTGTCACGAATTGAAATGATTACAGATCGACTGTCTAATGGTCATTCCAGTGTTTAATGTGCCTATAATTCATTAGATATTTCTACTGCTGACTGCTTGGAAGCTAATAATAGTCCTACAGACTGAAATTTTTTGCTATGGCAGACAATCTCAACGGAGACTAGCCATCTACGCGGGAGATATTATAGTGCACAAGTGCATGCGACACTCACTCTTCCCTTACTCTTATAGTGTATGAGGAACAGGGTGTAAAGTTCACTCATACTCTATAGAAAAGGGAGGGTCCTCCGACCGGACGGGTGTTGTGTCTGGCGGGCAACTGCCCGATGATTCATGTCGGGCCGTTGTATCTATGCTAGTTGCGCGGTAAACTCTGCTTGCGCGATGCAGGATTTTCCGTGACGTCAGTATGACGCGTTGTTTGCATGTGGCGTTGTAGATACCGCTACACTCTCATAGTCCGATGGGATGGCAATCCGACACCACCGGCGGGAGATCAGGTGCAGGATCAACTGCTTAAAGTGATTTCCGAGGCACGGGGGGTATCACAGCGCCAACTACCAAAATCCGGGCTGTTACTGAGAAATACCTAATGGAAAACCCAATAACACTTTATCCGACATGTGAAACGAACCCAGGACTCCACGCTTATTTGCAGCTACTACTGTATATTGCGTAGGGTATAGGTACGGTGGTTGTTCGTATTCAGACGAGCGCTTTAAAACATACCCCTACTAACTTGCGATTTTTCGTCACTCAAACAAATAAATAAAATCAGCACTAATTCATAATAATTATCATTCCATTGACAATAATGACGCACCACTATAAAATAGAAATAAAATATTTATCTTTATAGTAGGTAACTGTATCTATTTATTGCCTTGATAAGTTCCTAGATACGTGCCATGATGGTTATATAATGGACATAATGCTTTCGACAAAGTAGAAAATTGATCGTCCCAATTCAGTCCGCAAACAGGCAAATACCTCTTCGAGCATGCATCATCACATTTGCTTATCGCGTGTCGGCCATAATAGGGTATTAAGAGGAAATGCGTTTGGCGTTTATTCCACACAAACATGTTGCTCTGTTTTCTCTCTAGGGAAACAAAACGACGAACAATAAAGCATTGGTATGATCTATTCGAAAAGAATCTAATGAACGTGTAGGCAAATCCTGTCCAGGTTACATTCTTACGCCAAAAGCGAATTAGTAACACATTTATCTGTATTTAGAAGGTTCAAACCGGAATGAGAAAGTTTATTCTGGAAAAGACAGAAATTATTAAAACAAAAGACGAACTAGCAGGGGATCGAGGAGGGGAGGGGGTGGAGGGGATCAGACCGGAATAACTCGATATATCTTACCAGTTTTTCCAACAGTGAATACGAACGTGGTCGCTCATAATGGGCCTTATTAGAAGGCTAAAAGTCACCTAAAGGGCAATGGAGAGGGCTATGCTTGGAGTTTCCCTGCGTGATCAATCCAGAAATGTAGAGATCCGCAGGAGAATCAAGGTAACCGACATAGCCCGAATTGCCAAACTTAAGTGGCAGTGGGCAGGGCACATTGTTCGCAGAACAGATTTGAAAATGGGTAATTTTATAGATTTCGATTTGCTCTTTCCGAATTTCAGCTTCTCAACTCAACAACCAAATTACTGTACTTAAGCCAGTGGTAAAAGTAACGATTGTTCTTAGCGTGACGATGGCAATCTAAATGGAACTCGGCCCAGAACTCTGCTACATGTTTGGCGCCATCACTAGCGTCTACCAGTTCCTACAACGTGCAGCTGACAGAACACGACATTATGATATTGAGTATCCCATCGTTTGTGGAAAAGCACTACATTATTACCTAATTTGCAAAAGCAATTAGCAAAACTAAAATTAGAAGATTTATTCCGGTCTGATCCCCTCCTCGATCTCCTGCTAGTTCGTCTTCTGTTTTAATCTGTGTCTTATCCACTTTATCTAAGGGCCCGGAACACAAAGGGCTAAAGTCAAAGTCAAAGATCTTTATTGTGAGTCAGTAGTTACAAAGTTGTTGGTATTGAGTTTTGGTGTGCGTTTGCACTGCTCCACCATGTTAGGCATACAATAGTTTGAAAACAATTTTTTATAACCTAAGTTTATGTGATTTTATTAAATTACTAGCTTCTGCCCGCGACTTCGTACGCGGATCCTGTTGCTTATGCCAGCGACAACGGGGTCGTCAAAATCGGAGATCTGAAACGTCTGATGTCGAATTCTAAGAGCCCAGGGACTGAAAAACAACGGGATGCGCGAGACGATTCGAGACGTCATTTTCAGGCAATAATGAACCAATAAGGTGGTAAACTTGGCCTTGCACTTTGAATGTTGGCATAAATGGGCCTTCTGAAATCTGTTCTGCACCAAAAGATGTCATTTGAAAGGCATTATTGTACGAACGTATGTTATCCAAGAAATGTTTTGACTGTGGATGGTCACCGATTAGCAGTGATCTTAATATTTCTGGAGGATTTTGTAATATTTTAATATGTACTTTCCCACCTGAGCAACACATACCGTTTGTTTCTTTTTGCCATTTAACAGCTTCACAAAAAGTACAATTTTGAACCATACCTCCGATGGCGGAATATGTGGCGTAGTCAATCATAGGAGTATACGTAAATGCACTCCGTTCCTTATCAACCCAAGGAAGGTCGCCATGCCCTACGGCTATATCTTGAGACACATCCGTTTCTTCAGATGATATCGACATTCTGTTCAGAGAATGTCGAAGTCGTTCAGAATTCAAACGTTCGTTGCGCTCTTCTTAATCTGTCTCTTCATGCCGTACTCCAGCAATTCTTTCTTTCTCACTTTCTAACTGATTATGAGTATTTTGTTGTGTGCGTGTTCGGGACAATGTATGATAATCTCAAGTTCATCACTTGTTTCAAAAGACCTGTTAGTAGATGTGCGAATACGCTGAGAACTCAAGCGTGATTCTGTATCGGTAAACGTTTCCGATTCGCGAGACAATGCATGTCGCTCACGATCAGCGGACAGTCGCGCATCACGTTCCGCACTTGTCTCTAGAGACCTAGAAGCAGATGCGTAGATATGCTGAGAACTCAAGCGCAATTCTCTATCCGTGAACGTCTCCGACTCGCGAGACAATGCATGACGTTCACGATCAGCGGTCAGTCGCTCATTATATTCTTCACTGGTCTCTAGAGACCTGGATGTAGATGCGTAAATACGCTGAGAATGCAGGCGCGCTTCGCGATCCGAAGAGGTTTCCACGGAGCGAGTTGCAGCCTGATGTTCTCGAACAGCATCAAGTCTCTCCTGACGCTCTTCGGTAGATTCTTGGGATCTTATGATCCGCAATCTTTTAGCTCCTTTGGAACATTGGAAAAGATTTGACCTTTTTCTAGGCATGGTTATAGTTTTATTGTGAAGAAGATACCTGATCAATTAAAATCTAAGTGACTGCTCCCCTACCAAGGGTGCCCAGACACGGGGTCGTCTGGTGCCCATGTGCTGGTTTGGTCCCTGGGGTCGTCACGGCGTGCTATGTGTTCTGGTGCGCCGGTGATGGGGAGTACTCCCCAGAGGAGGGTCCGGTGACGGACAGCCGCGGCGGGTTCACGGATGAGTGCTAACGCGTGCCCATATTCCCGCTGTAAGCGGCAGAGGAGGACACCGTGGAGTTTTAGTGGGTTAGAGTCCCACATAACTGTACTATCTCCCCGTGGTAGTGCAGAACGCATGAGCATTTATTCACGTTAAAAAAAAAATGGGAGTTTTGGCCAGTAGAGTCAAATTTTCAATGATATACCATCGTCATCGAAAATCAGTCCTAAACTGTTACCGCCTTCACCGCGTGGAGGTGAAATTAGTGATAGTTTTGATTTCCACATCAGATGTTTCTGATCTTCGATTTTTAGGGTTCCGTACCCAAAGGGTAAAAACGGAACCCTATTACTAAGACTTCCCTGTCCGTCCGTCCGTCCGTCCGTCTGTCTGTCACCAGGCTGTATCTCAAGAACCACGGTAGCTAGACAGTTGAAATTTTCACAGATGATGTATTTCTGTTGCCGCTATAACAACAAATACTAAAAACAAAATAAAATAAATATTCAAGGGTGCTCCCATACAAAAAAACGTGTTTTTTTCGGCGTTTTTGCCGTCTGTCTGTCGCCAGGCTGTATCTCAAGAACCGCGGTAGCTAGACAGTTGAAATTTTCACAGATGGTGTATTTCTGTTGCCGCTATAACAACAAATACTAAAAACAAAATAAAATAAATATTTAAGGGGGGCTTCCATACAACAAACGTGTTTTTTTCGGCGTTTTTGAATTGTGGTACGGAACCCTTCGTGTTGGCCAGTTTTTTTATAAGTCAACAGGAAATGCCCATCAGACCGAACAACTTTTGCTAAGACGTCATTCCTATATATGTTATGGTGTAGCTGGGCTCTTGGAGTTCCACATAAGGTGTTCCAGATCTTCAAATTTATTCTCTCGGCAGAAAATGCTCATCACGTGGAACCATTTTTGCTACGGTACCATTTTTGTATCTCTTATAGTTTAGCTGGTCTGTTGCGGTTCTGCATCAGGTGTTCAAGTTTCCAAGATAAATTAAGCCTATATGTTGCCCAGACATAATACCTATACAACAAAACAAAAATCATTCAAATCCTTCCAGTAGTTCCGAAGATTAGCGTGTACAAACAAACAGACAAACAGACAAACAGACAGAATTTTTTTTTCGGATTCGTACCCTATTACTGTTTCTAAACCCCCCCCCCATTTTTTTTTTTTTTATATTTTCAATGTACAGACACAGTTTTTCTACTGTTTTATTATATGTATAGATATAGAATATTGATTATATTACTAAGGAAGGAACACAGGTGGGTTTTAGTCAGTAAGAGTCTGACACTTATAATTTCCCATGCACAAAAAAAAAAGATACTCTTTTTGACAGGTATGTACAGTCAAGACAAAATAAACGTTCCGTGTTTTACAATTTTTTTTTTTTTTTATTGTCTCATGCGTGCTCGATGGGATTGAGGCCACGGCAATACCTAAATGTTTTCTTCAAGTAGATACTCCGTGGTGCCCAAGGCACATACGGACAAAACCTATTTTGAAATCCCGTAGTATTTAAAAACACCATCAGCCAATCAAAGCACTTGACTACACATTTATCTCAAATAGTTTTCTAAAACCGAAGGATCATAAAAACGTTGAAAACAAAGAACATAGCTCACACAGGACTAGTTAAAACTACTTAGATTAAATGGCTCATACCAGACTGAAAAACCTAATTACCAAAAACAAATTACTCATATAATAACATAACAATGTTGAGTAGGAACAAGACTTTTCTGAAGTTAAAAAGACTTCAATTCTTCGTAACAAATTTTTCCTTTTTAATTTTTTTTTTACAGACTACTTACAGAGATAAATTGTATCGTAAAAAATATTTACTTTGGTGTCATTAAACTTCTTCTTTTAGGGTAGTTTTACTTGTAGTTTCTTCCGTTTAGTTCTCAAAAGGAAAAAAACGGAACCCTTATACGACCACTTTGTGGTCCGTCTGTCTGTCCGTCAAGACCCTTTATCTCGGGAACGCCTAGAGGTATCGAGTTGAAATTAAAACCATATACTCAGGTCTACAGTCCCTTGAAGTTGTTAAAAATCAAAATTCTAAGTTTAACTAAAAAAAATCAACTGCTCGTTCACCTCTCACCGCTCGATCATGTGCTCATTCGCCTAGAATCATTAAATTTGGCAAGAAGAAAGGTCATGTGGCACAAGTAAAGGAAAAAATCCGAAAACCGTAAATTTGTAGTTACATTAAAAAAAACCCGTGATTAAATATTTACAAACCTACAAAATTGTAGGTACGGAACCCTCGGTGCGCGAGTCCGACTCGCACTTGTCCGGTTGTTTAATATAGTTTGAGTCCAGTAGGTGGTCAAGTCGATTGTGGCATCAGTAGCATTATTTAGGTCATGCGGGGTGCAGGTGAACGAGCACCTACGACACTAGCAAGTGGGGCATGGTCAGCGGTGCTATTCTGTAAAAATCTCACCGTGAAAGCTTAGGTGAAGTGAGCGTGGAGAGAGCTGTCAATAATGTCAATTCGTAGCAAAAACGAACTCACTTCACCTAAGTTTTCACGGTAAGATTGTTACAGAATCGGCCGGCTGGTCATTAAACTAAAATTAGGAGACACAAACTACCAAAACCTATTTCATTTCAAATCCTTAAATATTGGTGGCAAACTGAAGTGGCAGTGGGCTGGCCATGTCTGTCAAAAGACCGATGACCGGTGGGGCAGACGAGTCCTGGAGCGTGGGACGCCACCCAGCTAGATGGACGGACGACCTAAAGAAGGTAGCTGGGGTAGACTAGATGCAAAAGGCGGAGGACAGGGTGCTGTGGCGCAGTCTGGGAGAGGCCTATGCCCAGCAGTGGACTGCGATAGACTGAGTTGATTGAAATATTGGTTAACAGAAAAACTAACAGCCAATCAACGCACTTGACAACACAATTAACTAAATTAGCTTTCCGAAACTGGAGGGTCATAAAAATGTTGAAATTGAAGAACATAGCTCACGCGGGACTCATTAAAACGAGATTAAATGGCCCATTCCCGACTGAAAGCTTAATTTTATTGGAAGTACTTCTAGTTCAATAACCTTGACGTTTGTGATTCTCTTACAGATATCAATACCTACTACATCTGCAGAGTTTAGCTGACTAATTTAATTTGACCCTTATTATTATGCATTTTAGTTTTTTCTCGTTGACGAAAAATTTCTGTAGAAAGTGGGTTATTTTCAAGTCAATGAAGTGCTTCAAAATATGCTGACCAAAGATTTATCGATAACAAGATAAAAATGTCAGAGAAGGCAGACGATAATAGATAAAGTTTGATGGCAACCAAGCGATGTAATTTGTACTTTAAGCCTTTATTGTAAATTTTTGTGTGATGTACTTATTTACTTAAATTAAATGTTTTGTTTCATTTTTGGGTGTAGGGGTTCCCCTATATTATTTATTTATGTAAATCTTACCTACAACTACCATTACAGATCAGCGATCCAATGCGATAGAGTGGCCTTACATGCTAAATCCTTAATCTAGATCCTATAAAATTACATACTTTATCCTAAATCTTAACCTACATCTAAATAACATACTATATATAATGTAATTTTTGCGAGTTCACTCAAGTTGCACCACAATACATCAACCCTCGTGAACCTCGTTCACCACACGCAAGGCTCTAGTGAGAGGAGTTCTCGACAGTAGGTTGGTCCTGGCTGCAGGCACAGCAAGCAGGGGCGGGCAAAATAATAATAATAATGCATTCCAACAATAAGCATTATCAAAACAAGGCGGAAGTACATCCTGCTTATCACCGCCTGCCGTATTGTGCGGGGTGAGTCCGATTCTCAGAAACTGGTGGCGCAGTTGGTAAGGCTTTTTATCCTGGTTGTACCCAAACAACAACTCAGGCCGCGAAATGATTTTTTGTAATTAAATAATGGCTTCATATTTTGCAATAAATTACCAGCGTTGTGTCATCGCGCTTCTCTTTCGTTTCTATGCAGTCCGACAGTGAACGCGCTTTAGGTCATATAGTCCCTTTAACAGAGCAATGCTGCTTGACGACAGTTCAAAAATTTTACTCAATAAGCACTTTGCGATCAAAATATTCCCACCAAAATTAATGTCACACCGATTTATGGATGCGAAAAGAAAGGGTGGGCTTTCATCTCTATCCAAATGGTTTCAGAATCTGTCATGGGGGATTACTGAACAAAAACAATGGAAAATTTTACGCATTTTTTCTTTATGGAATGAAATATTGGAGGTAGATTATAATAAAAGCCAATTTCTTATTGTCTCACGGCATTGTAAAGGAAGTTTTTTTTATGAAACAAAGAGAAAATACACGATAGATTATAGTCAATCTGCCCGGCTAAATAATAACAGCCACACAGGTCGATCGGTTAGGTTAGGCTACGCTTGCCACGGTTATTCCGTGGATGGGTGACCATCTTCACATACCAAGACGTTAAGCCGTTGGTCCCGGCTGTCATTCGTGGATCTTTGACAGTCGTTACTGGTAGTCAGAAGCCCGAAAGTCTGACAACCAGTCTTACCAAGGGGTATCGTATTACCCAGCAACTGGATTGTGGAGGTCACATAGGCAGTCGCTCCATGTAAAATACTAGTATTCAGCTGCATCCTGTTAGACTGGAAGCCGACCCCAACATAGTTGGGAAAAGGCTAGGCAAATGATGACCGTAGTGATTCCATAGAGAAAAAATACTTCTATACAGATGCAGTATCCTAAAGATACACAAAACCACTAACTGCTAGCACAATTAATTAAAATGTCAAAATTGCCCATGGAACTGTGCCAACACTTCAAGTAAAAGTTGATTCATTAAAAACTGTTGGTTTCGACGTTTCAACTAACATGCTGACAAGGATTAACAGAGCTTCAGTTGATTCAACATTAGCTAGGATTTTGTTTCTTTCACTAGTATATTTTTAGACTTGATTTTTCTGTTTGATTTTTTATTGTTTCTAAGAACCTATTTTGTTTAGGTCACTTCTTATGGGCATAATCAGCCTGAATGTTCCCACTGTTAGGACACAGGCCTCCTCTCTTTTTGAGAGGAAATGGACCGTTCATAAATTACCACGCGAGCCCAGTGCGGGTCGTTAGATGTCACATGTTTTCGAATTTTTGGTTCTAGGTTATGACAGTTTCCTCACGATGTTTTCCTTCACCGTTTTGAGAGCAGTGGTTATGAAATAAATTACACAAAGTAAAGTGCCTGTCTGGGTTCGACCCCACGACCTACAACTCGTAAGTCGAGGCCACTACCACTAGGCCACTGCTCATTTTAACAGTTTTACCCAGTTACTCGGTTGTGGAGGTCAGATAGGCAGTCACTCTATGTAAAGTACTGGTATGCTGTATATTCATCTGTCTTTCATAGATTCTCTTCTACTTTTTCTTGAAATCTGCAATATCGGACACTGATTTATTGTATTTTTATATGAAGTTTTTGTTTCATTTTGTGTTTGTACCTATTTATATATGACTAGCTTCTGCCCGAAACTTCGTCCGCGTGAAAATTCTGGCTCCCCGCGACCCATCCATCGCATCGCATCGCCTGCCCGTGCTATTACTTCATTTTCGCTTAGCGTTCGTTCTAACTTTCTTTATTTTTGCTTGACTCTTAAGGGACCTAGCATAATGTTGAAAATAGCCCATAGCCTTCATTAAAAATTGGGCAATCATATGCAAGAAGAATTTTTCAAATCTGACTGGTAGTTACAGATACCGCGGTCAAACAAACAAACTCTTCAGATTTATTATTTTTATAGTTAAGTAATGATTATTGAGAATGGCTAAAATATTTTGGTAAACTTGCATTTTCACTTGATTCATCAAAAGCAACGCAGATAATTCAATTCCAAAAAGAAAGTTACAAAAATAAGAGATGGAAAGTTCCAGAACAAAGTTTCGAAATTCTGGTAATCAGAACTCCAAAGTAAATTATGATAAATTACAGGGTTGAACAAATCAACAACCCTTGTGAGCAAAAACAAGACTGCTACCTAGCTCTGCTCTCAAAACAGTGACGGGTTTTCCTTCACCGTTTCAAATCGTGAGCAAAAAATTCGAAAACATTTACCAACCCGAAGTGGGCCCGCGTGGTGGATAACGGCCCACTCCCTCTCACTGAGAGGAGCCCTGTGTCCCAACAGTGGGAACATTAAGGCTGATTAAGCTAATTTCAAAATATGTATGAATTTGTCAGCTGCTCGAATGAGCTAACATATTCTAATCTTGAGATTAGAATTGGCTGGAGTTTTTATTATTATGGGCAAAAAACATTTCTTGACCTTCAAACAATGTCGCCTAAATCAGAGGGGCAATTCTCGTAATTTTAAAAACGTTCACAGTCTGATTTAAGTCTCAATATGTCATTTTAAGAGGGAGTGCACCTGTGTCTGCGTGCACACTTGTGTACTGTAATATCTCACGTGCCGAAGGCTAGCCTCCGTTGAGATTGGCCGCCGTGGCCGAAATATGGTGTGGAGGACTTTATTTAATTTCCCCGACTAAAACAGAGGGTGTTATTGACAAGTTTTTGACATTGATTGTCGCTGAGATGAGATTGCGACTAGATTTTGATCGCTTTTACCGACGTCAAAAAAAGGAGGTTATCAATAATTCGACACTTAAGTATGTAATATTATTGGAACTGCATTATATTTACAAATGACAATCTATTATGGCTTCCAAACAAATATACAAAATTTTATAGATGTATGTACTTATGTCCTATGTTTGTCCACGCATTTCTCTGCAACTATTACTCGGATCGTGACCATTTTTTATTGGCTTACATTTACTTCAACTTAGGGAACAGTGCAAGTTTAATCAAAATCGATTGAGTAATTTTCAAGATATGGACGAATACGTGTAAGTGTGACGGCCTGGCTTATTGATACGAGCAAGAGTGTAGTGTCAAAGGGAAAACATCTCAAAACCTTGGTCAAATTCTAGTGCAACATTTACAACAAAACTATTAGGTACCTACTTATTATAAACAAATATTCCAGTTTTTACTTAAAACTAAACATTACGAAATAAAAAAAAAATAAAAAAAAATTAAATCGACTTCAAAAGAAATTAACTCAAAATTATTATTATGAAATAACTTTAATTTCGGAAGTCGGTGGCAAAAAATGAAAACTAAAATACAGATCTCAAGACACCGACTTCCGAAATTAAAGTTATTTCATAATTTTGAGTTAATTTCTTTTTGATGTCGATTTAATTTTTTTATTAATTACGGGAAATTGGGCTCTAGATGTCAACTTACCCAAGCCACCTTTTATTGATATACGAGTCTTTACCTACCAATTACGAACACGCAATGCTAGAATTATGAGTTGACATTATAATTTAATAGCACCCTTAATTAACCCCTCAGGGCCGGGTCCCTGAGAGGTTAAAGGTGCCACTTTGAAATATCGTAATTAATTTAGAGAAATTCGTGGTTATAAAGATAATTTAGGTAATAACGAAATACTTCTACGCACCACATTTCATTTTTTTATAGGATCTTAGTTTGAGCTTTAAGATTATTATAATAGATTGGGTTGGGTTAGCTATTGGGTTGGCTATTGGGTTCTAAATAGGTGGAGAACACGAAAAAGGTTTTTACTGTAGCACTTACAATCGATCATTCGGATTTTGGCGTTTTATTAGTGCAAATAAACAGTTTTCATTCTACTTTCATATAAGTTGTTATTGTTGTCATCAACAAAAGAAAAATCTAGTTCCATTTTTGTCTAACTGGATCTACCAACGCTTCTAGTTGTTGATTAAAAACCTACCAAAAACCGACGTCTACTAATATGTCTTTCAACACCAAAAACCATGTTAGTAAACAAACTCCACCTGTGAAATACGACACTCTGAAGTCAGAATAGAATTCTTCCACAAATTATGTCAAAATGTTTACGTTAACATTTCGAATATGCAAACGTAAACATTATTGCTAACGTTAATAATTCAATATTAAAGATAATAGTGTTAGCTGCTCATTATTACGGTATATTGTTGGTTAATATCCATCGTGGTCAATCAGTCTTTTTATGAAGAAAATTCGGTAATCTTCTCAGCCCAGAAGATTAAAAATAAATTAATAGACTTTAAAAAATGATTAAAGCTTCATAACTCCCGAGGAGTTCCCCAATCCCAATCCCTTCACTGTTAAAACCTTTTCATAATTGACATGAGCAGCATCTTTACATACCGCGAACCCTCCGTGTCTTGGAAAGCACGTTAAGCCGTTGGTCCCGGCTGTCATTCGTGGATCTTTGATAGTCGTTACGGGTAGTCAGAAGCCCGAAAGTCTGACAACCAGTCTTACCAAGGGCTATCGTATTACCCAGTAACTGGATTGTGGAGGTCAGATAGGCGGTCGCTCCATGTACAATACTGGTATTCAGTTGCATCCGGTAGTACTGGAAACCGACCCCAACATAATTGGGAAAAGGCTAGGCAGATGATGAATTGGCATGAGCAGTATTAGCATTTACCCATCTTTGCCGCAGTCGGTTCGTGGATCCAAAAGGCGCTTTATACACGACATAGTTCCTTTACGGTACGGTGCATAAACCGAGCCGTAGAAAAAACATGTTCATCAATAAGCTGGCATAGTGATCCATATAACACTGACGACCGTGTCTACATATGGCGAATAAAACGTAGTTTTTCACGGCAAGAAAAACTTAGCGTCGCTCGTACGGAAAGCATGTTACGGGGATTACAGGACCTAAACGCAAAAAACGCAAGTTTTAGAAACAATAAAAGTATAATTATGATCAAAAACAAAAAACAAAAAAGAACAAAATCAGAAACATATATTATGATTCTTATTCCTCAAATGGCTTAGCATGATCCTCCGTTATGTCGAAAATACCGCAGCATTAATTTTGAAATAAATATATGCTAATGTTGAGGAAAAATGTAAGGTACTATGTTAGACGAAAACACGATTCCATAAAATTTTTTCGATAGAAAAAAAAATCCAAAGTTACCTCCAAACCGAACAATAAACTGTTGGTATTCAAAAAATACTTCAAATTAGATCATGAAACTTTGCATACTAACTGAACTAACTAAAAAGCAGGTCTTATGTTAGTTAGTTTTCTTGAATTACCTTTATTTTCACCGTAAAAAGTAAATACCTAAACTATTGGCGCTGCCTTCCGCCCAGCACCGCACTCTGTCTCGCTTTCACACAATCCGCGAGCAGTATCGTGCGAGCGAGATAAAGAGTGAATTTTAGCTGAGGTGGTATGGCTCTTAATTTACCACGGTCTGAAGTAATCCTACAGCTCACATAACCTCATCTTTTGTCAAAGAGGACCTATTTTTAAGAGGAACTCTCTGCACGGATGAATATCATTATCATTGTCCTTTGTACAGTACAAGGTAAATAAAAACCTTTTAAAGCTTTTGTGGGATTTAAAACGGTTTTATATAACATTGCCTAAGAATATAAAAGATGTGTTCTTCAATATATGGGTTAGGAAATTGTGGAGGAATTCAATGAGGTTGGGGAAGATAAGCTTATTTACTGTAAAGTGGGTGAAATTGAACACAAAGGATATAACATTTCAGAGGAACATATTGTAAGGAAAGTTTTGAGTGTAAATATGGATGGTTATAAGAGTAGCGGAAGGTTTGATGGATGAGCTGTTCTGTGAAAGATTATTTCTTTATTTACTAACAGCGCCCCGCGGTTTCACCCGCATAAGTGTCGATTCCGTAGTAATATCGGGATAAAAACTACCCTATGTCCTTTCGCGGGACTCAAACTATCTTTATACCAAATTTTATCTAAATCAGTTCAGTGGTATAAGCGTGAAGAGGTAACAGACAGACATACTTTCACATTTATAATATTAGTATGGATTTAATAAAGAAACATCAACAAGATAAAAAATCAACATATTGTATTTAGGGAAGGTTCTTGATAATGTTTACACAAATTTTATGATCATAAAAGATCATGTTTAGGGTTAGAATTTTCAGTAATTTTCACATATACATTACATATTTTGTAAGCAAGTTGCTGTTATTGACAAGAGATATTGTGTCATATAGGGCAATGATTAAAACAACCCGATTTATTGTGTTACCTGCTTCGTTGGTCTAGTGGTGGCAAGCTTTACTGCTGAGCTTGAGGTTCTGGGTTCGATTCCTAGGTTGTGCAAAGTGTTTTTGGGTTTTTCTGTCAGGAATTTGGCAAAAAAAAGCTCAGAGTGTAGAGTTGTGCCCGGTTGATGGCAATAGGCTTGCCCCCTATTACATGGGACTTACACATAACTGGCGAAATGTGGGTCTACTATGTCTTGTTCATATTATTATCGCAGCGAATCAGAGCTTATCTTGTTATTTGAAA
This sequence comes from Oligia latruncula, assembly GCA_948474745.1. NCBI lineage: Eukaryota > Metazoa > Arthropoda > Insecta > Lepidoptera > Noctuidae > Oligia > Oligia latruncula. The sequence continues at coordinate 2,014,463 of OX419705.1, forward strand.
TTGAATTATCAATGTAGGTAATCTAAGTACCCTTGTTTCAAAATAACTAGTTTTTGGGTTGCATGAAGAAGCCTCCTCGTGTAGCGCAGTTGGTTCCGCCAGTTACTCAACTGAACCGAGCGCTCGGCGCATCCTGGACAGTCACACCCAATACCTTTTTTTTTGACTGGCCAATTCTTCCCTTGCGGTGATAGGGCTAACGCCCTCCTAATTTGCGACCCTCCCACAGAGGTCCAGCGTCAAGCAGCCTGCTGTGTTTCATCGATGCGCGGGAGTTCCAGTGCCTTAGGCATGTCTTCTGGGCACGCTCGTTCCATAGCTTTCCATCAGGCGTGATCGAGGTCAAGTTAATAAAAAAAAAACAAGTTGCATTTATTTCAGTTCCACAATTTACCTAGCAAATTTCCAACTTTACCAGACATGAAACATGGCTACGAAACTACAATTAAACTGCCCAGTAATAAAACCCTTGTAACCAGAATGTATGTAGTTTCAGTTTAAAGCTTGGCATCCAATAAAGCCGCGTCTTGTTGTAAAACAAACCAATAAAGTTAGTAGCAGATCAAGAGAAGCTGCTCGTGGCTGTATTACTTCTCTATCTGTCGAGATAACGTGGCACGAGGCAAAATTCTAGGTTGTGTAACATCGAGATTTCTTGGGAAAAATCGCACTAATATTCTAAAGGCGATAGTTTGTGTGTGGGGGTGTGTTTATATGTTTGTTACTTCTTCACGCTCAAACGGCTGCACCAATTTTGATATAATTTTGTATGGAGGTAGCTGACACCCTAGATTAACATATAGGCTACTTGTTATCCCGATATTCCCACGGGATCGACATTTACGCGGGTGAAGAGTTATTTTTCTTCAGAAACAAAACGCACAATACAAAAAAAATACATAAAATAAGCACATACAAAGTAGCCAAAAGACTCGTACTCAAACAAAAAAGGTTGACAATTTTATCCATTGCTTGATGTCAGGGCCAGGGACCAAAGACAATACACATTAATCTGCGTAGACAGAGTAATCTATAGACTCATATGCGTCACATCCACGCAACACGGCTATCGCTCAGCATTATGCTGCGACCCTATGCAAGACAGAGCCCCAGCGCTGGTTTTCAGCGACAGCCGGCTGATCCCCTGAACCCCCCCTCCACCCCTCCCTCCTCGATCCCCCTGGAATACGGTCTGGAGGACTATTAATGTCGATAGATATGATGACGGGTCTTATTGTTGTGTAACTAGACAACAACAAAGCAATTTTAGCAAGACAAATCATTTGACAACCCTGCCAGTTTAATCTAAACTTAGCCCCAAGCATTAGCTCTAGAAATCGGATGTAACACAGACAATGTATTTATACTAGTTCAAATGTAATGAAGGCATAAAGTTCAACAATGTCTAAATTTATCCCAAGATATTTGAGTAGGCTAAATTAAGAAGACAATATGATCGGATTGGAATACGAATTCGAAGATTGATACTCGTATTATATTCGATTTGGGATGGGATTACTAAAATAATGATATATTTTTGTTATACGAACTTTTTATTGTAAAATTGGATTTATTTTTGGAAAAGGTTTTATTAGACTGAATTGGTTTGCTGAATGTATAGAAGTTAACATCATCTGCCTAGCCTTTTCCCAACTATGTTGTGGTCGGCTTCCAGTCTAACCGGATGCAGCTGAATACCAGTATTTTACATGGAGCGACTGCCTATCTGACCTCCACAACCCAGTTACTAGGTAATACGATACCCCTTGGTAAGACTGGTTGTCAGACTTTCGGGCTTCTGACTACCCGTAACGACTCTCAAGGAATCACGAATGACAACCGGGACCAGCTTCGTAACGTGCTTTCCGAGGCACGGATTGATATGTAAATATGGTTACCCATCCGCAGTCCAAATGCGGCAAGCGTACCTTAACCTGATCGATCGACCTGTGAGGCTGTAATTATTTAGCCGTGGGTCCCTCAAACAGGCACTATACTTTGTGTAAATAATTTCACCATCACTATCCTCAAAAACAGTACTTAAAGGCAAATATAGTGAGGAAACCGGCATGTCCTAGAACAATAAATTCGTAGACATGTGACATTCGCCAAACCGCACTGGGCCCCCGTGGTGAATTATGACCAACTCCCTCTCACAGAGAGAAGGCGTGTGTCCGACCGTCTGTGGAACTGTCTTATGTCATTTTAACCAAAGATTTAAATTGTTAGATTCTCCCGAACCGCAAAGGGGCAAAACCGCAGAACCCATAAATCGTTTGCAAAAAGTCCCCTTGCGCAAAATGATATCTATTGTTCACACAAGTTAAGTTTACACAAGAATATAGCTTGTCATTAAGTTATTACTTAAGTTTACATACACTACCGACGGTAAATGCGGTAGTAGGGCGCGTCATTTCAGAGTGGACAAGGTCTACCAACCTTAAAGTTGTATAATGAATGTTGATTATTGTAAAATAGCAATATTAGAAAATATTCTAAAAATATTTCTTTGTAAAATAAGATTGAAAGTTTTTAAAATCAATTTGCTCTCATAATGTAAGTACCACCACAGAATTGACCTACTTTTTATTAATCATGTTTTTGTTTTTTTCTGGGTGAACCATAGCTTATCTTTTCTAAGTTAAATAGTTCCAACTAACAATAACTTTACGAAATCAAACTAAAAATCATAATAATTACCTTTGACAATAATTTATGCAAACGTCGAAAAATGTCCAAATGAGTATTTTGTGGAAACACGCGATAACCTCATTATCGCTTATCTTTGTTTTATTGTTTATTTCTTTCAAAATAATCGTTCAAAAACAGTAGGTATAAAGGAGTTTCTTTGAAAGAAACAATTGTTTTAATTTAATACTAAGTTATGATTTTTCGTCCTTGACATTTTCCGTCAAGCATGTTTTTAGGTTTCCATACGACCCTATTACTAAGGCTCTGCTGTCTATCCGTCCGTCCGTCTATCACAGGGCTGTGTCCTTTAAACCATAGATATAAGAAAGAACTACGAAGTTTCTATGCTTTATACCGTAATTGGTAGACACTTGAAATTTTTACAGTGTGTACTAAAAATATAATAATGTTTTTTTTTTTTTACGAAAGAATTAACGCATGTAGCTCGTAATAACCAACCAATCGGGTTTTCTGATCTTTTTAATCAGTCTTACATCGATTTTAGCAGATTAAGCGAGATGAACACCTCTCAGAGGGCTTGAAAACTAATTATCGATGCCTAGATCTATCTCGATTCCACACACAAGATCTCGAAGGCCACACTGACGCAAACCTCGCGTGGGATCCGGGACGAGATCACGCACGATCTGCACGCGTCAAAACTGTTATAATGATTAGGCAGTCAAACAACTGTTCGCGACAGCTTGAAAAACTCCATACAAATTGGTTGATATAATAAGTGTGAGCGAAATTTGTACCGCATCCACTAGATCGCTTCAGTTTGTTCAGAACTCAAAACTTAGATTTTATGTTCGGAAAACAGCAACTGGATTTTGTGAGATTAGTTATGGAGCAGGAATTCGTATATTATCACACAAATAAAATAGCATAATCAGTACTGTTCCCACTGCTGGGACACAGGCCACCAATCTTCGAGAGGGAGTGGGCTGTAATCTACCACGCGGGCCCAGTGCGGGTTGGTAGATGTCACATGTCTACGAATTTTTAGATCTAGAAGACGCCCGCCCTGGTTCTCTCACGACGTTTTCCTTCACCGTTTTTAGAGCAGTGATGGCCCAGTAGTAACAACCGCGAGTTACGAGTTATAAGGTCATATGTTCGGACCCAGATAGTCTTTTTTGTTTTTTTTTTTTTTTTTTTTTTGCGGATGGGAAATCATCAAATGACCCCTCCCGCTCTGGGTGGAGCGGAAGGGACTGTCAGACTCTTACTGACTAAAACCCACCCGTGTTCCTTCCTTAGCCCTTTATGTTCCGGGCCAGCGGTAACCCTTTCGGACAATCCCGCTGAACCCAGATAGGCTTTACTTCCTGTAAATTATATTAACACAAAATTACTTTTTTTTTTTTAAACCCACTCCCAAATTTTAAAATCGGTTTGATAAAATTATATTTTTTTCTTTTATTTCAGCCCCAGAACAAGATGGATAATAATTCCTTTGAGGCATGGGTCAGTACTCTTTCTATTTGTAATTAACACGTAATTCAAAACTAATTTGCACGTAACATTCAATTATAACATGTGGGTAAATATGCACAAGCACAATGGTCCACTTTAAGGACCAGGGGGCGTTAAAAGGCCACTTTGGCAGAATCATAAAACTATAACATTATGAATCATATTATGGCGAAGACAGTCCAGTCCGTGTTCTTCTTTTTTTCGCTGCACTACTACGTAGGTATAATCAAAGAGATTGGGATTAGATTTGGATTGGATTGATTGGTATTTTAGCACAAACAAAAAAAAATAAGTGAAAATTCACTAAGGGATTTGATACGATTAACTTAACAGTTAACTGTCCATTATGATTCATAATGTTATCCTTTTATGATTCTGCCAAAGTGGGCTTTTTAGGCCCCCAGGTGCGGAAACCAACCCCTACTTATAACATAGAACATAGAATATGCACTAACATTTATTGACCTATGAAATTCCTTACAGTGTTTGCATCCTCTTTGTTCGATGACTCTTTCCAGAAATATCAATCAATAGGCTTATAATTATGAACCAAGAAGTTTGTATTGATGATTTTAATGATTGTAATTCTGTAAATACATACCTACTTGTCGCGGTCGTGAATAACATTTTCGTTCAACATAAAACCGGGCACTGACCTGCAAATTGTAATAAAAAGCAAAGCAAATTGTATTAAAAGTCAATAAATTAAACCAGCTAAAACAACAGTCTGCTAACTAGACAGCTTCAGTACATTTTTTTTTTTTAAACGTTGCCCCGCACTAGTAATTTCTTCTGTATTGTGGATGCGTTTACAAACATTTTAAATTCACGTACACAAACAGCCAGACCCGGAACAACTACTTGTAGGTCATACAAATATTTGTTCCGTGTGGGAATCGAACCCGCGACACGCAGCGCAGCAGTCAATCGCTTAACCACTGCGCCAACCGTGCCGTCAACACATCATGCTCCTTGAGGATTGATTGACATAAATCCACTCTTAACACATTGCATAACACACTTCTTCACACTTTATAGCATAGGACACGCCTTAGTGAGCTCTCCGTACCGGGATGAGTAAATTATGGATTTACACTTTATCGATTTTCGTCGTGCGGCTGGTCGCTTACCAAACCACCTCACAAGCCGAATCGCCACCCCTTTTTACACAGGTCGATAAAAATCACAAGTGACTCATTCGAGTTCATTTTGCATCTTCATGGCGGGAGATCGCCAGTGACGGAGCATTTCATGGTCGATTTCGACGACAGGTCGCACTTAGGAACTTGCAATTTTAGTCACCTGCGGCCTTGCCGACTTGTCATTTAGACGTGCTTCTGTAGTCACCTGTGTAAAACCCATATTAAACGACAGGTTTGTTATATAATTTTGACATTAACTCCTAGAATCTATTTACATTTTTTTTTTCTACTTCTGTCGTCACGCTTGTCAGCTAGTCTTACCAAGCTTATATTCTAATCTAAACTAAATTAATGTTTGTCTCGCGTACGCATTTGTGCGATCTATAAGCACCAAATATACTATATTTATCTATCTCTAGGTTTAAAATGAATACCACATTGCCAGTCGATTAACAAAGATTCTTAGATGTCAAAGATCTACGAATGAAAACCAACGAACCAACGACTTGCGTGCTTCCCGATGCACAGAGGGTCTCGATATGTAACAGATGGTCACCTATCCACGAACTGACGCGGGTAGACCTTCAATCGACCCGTGCCGCTGTTATTACTTAGCCACGAGCCCAGAGTTAAGTACGACCTACAATAAATTGCGAAAGATGATAATGCTACTGGCTGGCAAGAATTGGCTCATAAACAAGTCTTATATCTTTTCAAGCGTGAGTACAATAGGTGGCACGCAGCGCCACTTATAAATTCTTACTATATCTACTGAAGTGTTAAGAATATTATCTCCAAGTGGTCGTTACGCAAACGATAATGTACAACGAGATCGACCTCCACGTCTTTTTGAATTGTGCTGAAACAAAACATGGTTCACGTGAAGTCAACGCCAAGAGTGTCCGTGGAGTACTTCTATATTAGTTCCATTTTTATCAAAATCCAGTACTGATGGTGGGATCCATGAGGAATTGAGGGAACTCCTCAAATATTATAGGCCCACCTATAGCGATTTGGGTATTTTTATAGTAACTCGGAACTCGGAAATCACCATTTGGTGAAGTGGAACTGATGAAGAAGACCACAGATGGTCACCGGAACTACTCAATAATAAGTATTTCAGGGGTTGCGATTGGATTACTTTAATATGGTTGCTAAGCAATTTATGCTCGTCACAATGCGAATGGTGAAATGGAGCTGATGGTGGAATACTAAAAGAACTCCTCAACAATTAACGTCCCTGCATCGGGAAAAGGAATATTTTATATAAAGGCGATGGGCAAGTTGACATTAGGCTATTGTAACTTAGATATAAATTATAAATAGACCCACTAAAAAGCGAGAAATAAAAAGTTTTTAACAAAAAAAAGGACTTCCAAAAAAAAACACTACAAACTTAAAAATTAATTTCGGAAGTCGGTGGAAAAAACTAAAATACTGATCCCTAAGACACCGACTTCCGAAATTAAAGTTATTTTTCAGTTTGTAGTGTTTTTTTTGGAAGTCGTTTTTTTTTTTGTTAAAAAGTTTGTGAGCAGCATTTTCTGATAGTTTTGGCTTTTAAACTTCAATGCAAGTGTTAGTTCAGCTGCAAGTGACAGCTTTCACATTCTGATTTCTATATTGGAAAAAATGACATGAATCGGTAAACACTTTCGACAAATTCGACCACAAAGCTCTTCCGCCATTTTGCTTATTTCGCACATAATCTCCAAGTTCCTCCCCTTTCACTCCAAAGATACTCGAGATAGGTCCTTTCCGAATCTTTACTCATCTTCACGTTTCACGTGACTGACTCTCTGAGGATAATCTTTATATCCCTTGTCAGTACATAATAGGTATCAAAATACTATGACCTATTTTGGGACTGTGTATTGCTTTTTTGAAGTGTTAGGGTATTTAAGGGGGAAGCTCTAAGGTGGCCCGCGAAATTCAAATTTTCTTACGTTTTTTGCAATTTGCTGGTCAGTATTAAGTTGTACGTTGATTAAAATATGATTCGCGGCCGTAACAAATATGTATTTACAGAATTATAATCATTAAAGTCATCAACACAACTCTCTAAGACCATGTAATCCCCAAATGTCAAGATTTCATGAAATAGTCATTCTTGGGGATTACATGGTCTTAGAGAGTTGTGTTGATGACTTTAATGATTATAATTCTGTAAATACATATTTGTTACGGATGCGAATCATATTTTAATTAACGTATAACTTAATACTGACCAGGAAATTGCAAAAAACCAAAAAAAAATTGAATTTCGCGGGCTACCCTGGCGCTTTCACCTTAATGAAAATGGATAGCATTAGATAGGTTTGAAAGAGGTTATGAATAGGGATGAAAATTGAAACCAGTATGCTTAGATGGTTCGTTCTATTATATTTACACTAATATTTGAAATAGGTATATATTTATTTGTGCACAATTTATTACCTTACTAGCAGCGCTCCGCGGTTTTACCCGCATAATTATGTTTCGATCTCCTTCACATATCGGGATAAAAGTATCCTATGTGTTAATTCTGATTATAAACTATATGTGTGTACAAATTTCATCCAAATCCGTTTAGTAGTTTTTGCGTGAAAGAGTAACAAACATCCGTCCATCCATCCTTAGAAACTTTCGCGTTTATAATATTAGTAGGAAGTAGGATAGTAGGATTACCTTATTACCTTATGTATACTATTGACATACATATAATCATCATTTCAGCCAAAAGACGTCCACTGCTGGACATAGGCCTCCCCCAAGCACTTCCACTTCGACCGGTTCTGTGGACTTAAAGAATAGCACCACCCCATACTTCCCGTGGGTGTCGTAAAAGGCGACTAAGGGCCGTACCGGAGAATGGGCAGCAGCGTTCTCTGTGCATTCCACCACCATACCATACTGCGATCGCCAACCCGCCTGCCAAGCGTGGCGATTATGGCAAACCCCCCCCCCAAAAATGACAAGTACATATAATAATATTAATGATAATATTAGATATAGAGGCGAAAGTTGGTGAGTGTGTGTGTGTGTTTATATGTTTGTTACTTCTTCACGCTCAAACGGCTGGACCAATTTTGATAAAGTTTTGTATGGTGGTAGCTGACAGTTCTTATCCCAATATTCCCACAAAATCGACATTTACGCGGGTGGAACCGCGGGGTGCAGCTAGTCTAATATAAAGCCGCCAGTAACAGCCACAATAGTTTGTAAGTTTGGATGTAGCAGGTTATCTCTGGAAGTCCTGAACCTATTTCGAAAATTCTTTTACTGGTACAAGGTGCACTATTGCAGAGTGTTACCCATGTTTTCGATTTTTTCATTTTGTCAAACAGGATTTGGAATTGATCTTCCATGTTTTGGTTTTAATTTCTTTGCTTAAAATGGAACGCCACGGTTTAAATTTTCGCGTTGGCAACACCGATGAAATGAATGCCACTGACACATTGACTGACACTGTCAAGTCGACTTGACACTGACAGTGCCTGATAGTGACGCTATGACGTTTCTAATAATGCTGTCACAAATTTCTAACCTCAATCCGGTAGTTGTTGTTTCTTATTTGATTGTAATCCGTTTTATTTCACGTTTATTACACCAGAGTTAATAATTTCACAAATCCACAGTACTTATGATTCTGTTTTTCACTATTCACTGTGTCCAACAGTTCGTAAATGATTTTTAATCACAATAAGTTTGAGGACTGCACTACAACGATGTTTACGCTTCGAGCACCGGAACCGGAAAAACAGACAAATGCAGAAACAGACGGTTGAACTGAAGGAGTCTATAACTAATTCAGTCATGGAGAAAATGGATGAAAAAATAAAGCCTATTATAGCAGAAAACAAAGATTTAAAGATTAAATTAATAAACCTCGAGAAAGAGATAGAATATTTGAAAAGAGATAAGAAGCAAAATAACATTATTATTTTTGGATTAAAAGAGGAAGAAGAATCTACGTCAGGACTAATACAAGTGGCGAAGAAGATATTTAATAAAGACTTAAATATAAACATTGGGGATTTTGAAATAAACAAAATTTATCGCATCGGAAAGAAAAGCCCAGACGGAAAGCCGAGACCTGTTCTGCTTTCCTTTGTAAATTCATGGAAGAAAACTGAGGTGATGAAAGTCCGGAAAAATCTCAAAGACATATATATCACAGAGGATTATTCTAAAGAAGTTCTGGAGAAGAGAAAAATGTTACAAACTAAATTGAAAGAGGAAAGAATGAAAGGAAATTTCGCATATCTTAAATACGACGAGCTTGTAGTAAAGGAAACTAATACAACCAATGAAAAAAGAAAGAGAGGAATATCTACATCGCCGCGAGACAATACACAACCTAAAAAACAACAAACCTGGACGCCGTCACAAAATAATAGGCGCAACGCCTTTGATGTCATGAGAGGTAGATCCAACTCTCTCTCTTCTTATGCGGCGGATAATAGGCAATAACAATTAGCTATCGGCAACCGGAAAACACAACAACATAAAAATATAGAAAACCAAACAACTAAAAACCTCCAACCTCCCCCAAGCCGACTGGTCCTCGTGGGGGAAAATGACCACGACCCTCTAAAGATAAAAAGTAACAGGAAAAAGAAATATAACGATATATATATAGCAACTATAAACTGTCGATCACTAGGAACCACGGAAAAACTGCAAGAACTAGAATTAGCATTGAATGAAATAAAATGGGACATAATTGGTATTAGTGAAGTGAGAAGATTCGGGGAAAGAATTGAAGACCATGGAAAATACATACTACACCATATCGGGGAGACACCCGGATTATACGGAGTCGGATTCATGGTTAAAAGAAACCTCGCCAAAAACATACAGGAATTAAGAGGGATTTCAGAACGGATTGCACTTCTCAACATTCAATTACCCGTAGATGGAGAGGAAGAACAAGTATGGTCTATAATCCAGGCGTATTCGCCTACCGAATCAAATAGAAGAGAAGACATAACAAAAATCGAAAAATTTTACGAAGACCTACGATCCACTGCGGCAAATGGATCCAAAAACATAATAGTCATGGGCGACTTTAATGGACAGATTGGTAAACAAAAAAGTGGAGAAGAATATACCATAGGAAATCACGGATTTGGACATAGAAGTAAAAACGGCTCACGATTAGTATCCTTTGCTATTGAAAATAAATTAAGCATCCTAAACAGTTTTTACAAAAAGAAACCATCAAAAAAATGGACATGGATCTCTCCTAATGGCCGGTATAAAAACGAGATCGACTATGTTATGTCTAACAACGTAAAAGTTTTTAAAGACTTGTCTATTTTAAGCAACTTTAATTTTAATTCAGATCATAGAATGGTTAGAGCAAAACTCTCAGGGACACGTGCTAAAAGAGCACGACAATTTCACAACAGTGTGAAAGCCATCGAATGCACCGGTAGCACTGATTTACTTCTGAAAAACCTCGAAACATCCTTGCAAGATGGAGAAAAAGAATGTATATCGACTCAAGAAAAATACAACAGATTGATCAAACAGTTAAAAACAGAAACTAAAAAAGTAAACATGACTAGTAAGACAGCGATATCATTTAAAAGTAAGCAATTATTACAAGAACGGAAAGAACTTATACAACAAGGAAGAAATAATAATAGTGGCCAAAAGATAGCAGAAATAAGCAAAAAGATTAGTGAACAACTCAGGAAAGAACGGAAAGCAAAAAGATTAACAACATTAAGAAAACATATAGAAAAAACAGGAGGAATAAAGAAGGCGCTAAAAGAAATGAATTACAAAAAGGACTGGATTCCAAATATGAAAAATAAAAATAATGGAAAGACCAGCAAAAGACCAGAAATACTAGGAATTGCTACGGAATATTACAAAAATTTATACCAAAGTCATAAAGGGGAACACGTAATAAAGGAATATAATTCAGTAAATAAAGAGGAGATTAAACCAATTCTAAAGGAAGAAACAATAAAATCTATCCAAACACAAAAACTGGATAAGGCACCTGGATCAGATTTAGTCACAAATGAACTACTAAAAACTACGTTACCAGTAATAGCACCAAGACTAACGGATTTGTTCAATGAAATCCTAGAAACGGAAACCATCCCGGAAGACTGGACTAAATCGACAATCATACTGCTGCATAAGAAGGGAGACAAGGGCGATATAGCAAACTACAGACCAATCAGTTTAATGTCCAATATATATAAAATATTTTCAAAAATCATATTAAATAGAATTACCAATACACTAGATGAAAACCAACCTAAGGAACAAGCTGGTTTCCGAAGTAAATTCTCAACTATAGATCACATTCACACCCTAAGACAAATACTACAGAAATATAGAGAATATAATAAAACATATTACATAGGATTTGTTGACTTTAACAAAGCGTTCGATACATTGGAACATGAGTATATATGGGACGCTCTAAAAAGACAAGGGGTGCAAGAAAAATACATACGAATAATTAAAAACGTATACACAGCGAGCGCCGCACAAGTTAAACTTGAATCTACGGGCAACGAATTTCCTATTAAAAGAGGTGTACGCCAAGGAGATCCTATATCACCTAAATTATTTTCAGCAGTGCTGGAGATGATCTTCAGGAACCTAAACTGGACCAAAAAGGGCCTCAATATAAATGGCGAAAACCTCAACCACCTACGCTTCGCGGATGATTTGATTTTGTTCTCAGAGGACGCAGGAACTCTCAAACTAATGTTGCAGCAACTATCCGATGAAAGTGTTAAGGCCGGCCTGACAATGAACCTAACTAAAACCAAAATTATGACGAACGCCCAACAAACAGTAACTAACAGTAACGAACAAATAACAATCAATAGCGAACAAATAGAATATGTAAATGAATATATATACTTGGGCCAACTTATATCTACGGATGATTGCATGAATAGAGAAATAGAACGAAGAATAACTAATACTTGGAAACGGTTTTGGTCTCTTAAGGAAATAATGAAGGATAAAGATATGCCAATGGAAGGAAAAAAGAAAGTATACGAAATATGCATTATACCATGCTTACTATACGGGTGCCAGACATGGGCGTTAACAGAACTACAAGAAAGTAAATTAAAAGTCTGCCAAAATTCAATGGAAAGGAGTATTCTAGGTATATAAAGAAGAGATAGAGTGAAACTACAAGAAATTAAAAAGAAAACAAAATTTAAAAATGCATACACAGTCTACAGACACCTAAAATGGCGTTGGACGGGACATATGCTAAGAGAAAGTAAAGAGAAATGGACTAAGTTAGTAACAGAATGGTATCCAAGAGATAGTAAAAGAAATAGAGGCAGACAAACGAAAAGATGGGAAGACGACTTCAAGAAAATAGCTGGTCCGGTATGGACTCGTTTAGCAAGAGACAGGAATACGTGGAAATCTTTAGAGGAGGCCTTTGTCGACAGACAAGCTGTTCCACACAAACATCCAGTTGCCGAGCATTCAAATGCAAGTTAGAATATACTACTTAAACCAATTTAGTTTTTAGAAGTTAGGCATGTATTAATATGTATTAATGATAAGGAATGAAACAGCAATAAAGGCTATTTTATTTTTATTTTTATTTTTTTATTACCCATGTTTTAAAGTATAGTTGATTATCACGTGGGTGAAGTCACGGGCAGAAGATAGGAAAAGTTTGAATGAAAGGCTATAACCGAAAGGATTCCTGAAGCATATTTAACTTAACTTTATGGGAAACGCTGGGAGGGTATGCCTTGTTAGATTTATCAAATAGGTTGAGGCACAGCCAACATACGATACCCCTTGGTAAGACTGGTTGTCAGACTTTCGGGCTTCTGACGATTCGTAATGACCGCGACTGTCAAAGATCCAGGAATGACAGCCGGGACCAAAGGCGTAACGTGCTTTCTGAGACACAGAGGTGTCTTGGTATGTGAAGATGGTCACCCATCCACGGACCAACCGCGGCAAGCGTAGCTTAACCTGATCGGTCGACCCGTGTGGCTGTTGTTACTTAGCCACAAGGGTCTCAAAAATCTATACTTACTATTATTGTAAAGTAAGTAAGTCTGTATGTAGGGGCTGGTCTGCGCAACTACTGAGCCGATTCCCGAAAATTCTTTCACTATTGGGGGAAGATACAGTATTGCCGACTGACATAGGAAAAAACAAGAAAATTCACGCGGATGAAGTCGCGGGAAGCAGCTAGTCGACAATAATCTTCACCATAATAACGTTGCCCCTTCCTGTCAAACTGAAATACGAGGAAAGACGTGAAAATTATGAAACTCATGACTGGAAATTCTGACAATCCGATTTCACATTTTGACGCGTATTTGCATAAACTGTTACAATTTATCGCTCGTTTCAGCGCCCGTTTTATCCGACTTTCGTAATAACGCGTCTTTTAAAGACCTGTACTTAATAATTAAAAAACTGGCCAAGTGCGAGTCGGACTCGCACACGAAGGGTTCCGTACCACAAGGCAAAAACGCCGAAAAAAACACGTTTGTTGTATGAGAGCCGCCCTTAAATATTTATATTATTCTGTTTTTAGTATTTTTTGTTACAGCCGCAACCGAAATACATAATTTTGTGAAAATTTCAACTGTCTAGCTATCGCGGTTCTTGAGATACAGCCTGGTGACAGACAGACGGACGGACAGAAAGCGAAGTCTTAGTAATACTAGTAGTACGTAGTACGGAACCCTAAAAAATTACCTCTTTAGAATATTAGTATTTTATTTATACACATAGACCGCAGAAGCATTAAAAATACATTTTCCTTTTGCTGTTAACAGGTGTTCAATTTGCATAAGCTTAATGTTAACGTCTCAAAACTATAAATATTAATAGGCACTGAAAGAGAGACTGAAACATCTTCGAAAAATTTACTCAATGTGTATTGTGTTTTCCAACGTACAAAGCTGTAGTATTTTAATTCAAAATCCATGGCATGGTAATATTTACATTATATCTATTCTAACATTTAAAATAATAATAATATGTACATTTATTATGAAAAAATAAGCAAAATAACCATAGGACAATAAACAAATTCGTCCGATTAGCAACACTAATATTATAAAGGCGAAAGTTTGTGAGTGTGTGTGTGGGGGTGTGTTTATATGTTTGTTACTTCTTCACGCTCAAATGGATGTACCAATTTAAAAAAAAAAATTGTATGGAGGTAGCCGACACCCTAGATTAACATACAGGCTACTTTTTATCCCGATATTCCCACGGGATCGACATTTACGCGGGTGAAACCGCGGGGCACAGCTAGTATTAGTATAAGTAGATAAAATCTACCGCAAAAGACAGAAATGTTTTTTCCATTAGGAATTTGTCACTTGTCAGCCATCTGGAGTCTGGATTAAAACAGAACGACGAACGAACGACGAACGAACGACGAACTAGCAGGGGAACCAGGAGGGGGTGGAGGGGGGTTCAGGGGATCAGACCGGAATAAATCTGGATTTGTGCCCGATTGATGGCAATAGGCTCGCCCCCTGTTACATGGGACTTAAACATAACTGAGGAAATGTGGGAGTACCTACTATGGGTGGCCTTACCCTTCAGGGAATACAGGCATGACGATATGATATAATATAAACTTTGAATGGCAAAATTATTGTTTCTCCTTGAAACACTAATTTTGGGGATTTGTCCCTAAAATGCATTCATGAAATGCAGAACCATTTAAAACAAAGTTTATAAAGCTTTAGTTCAAAAGCTAGCAAAGTAAATTAAATCAAACTAAAACAAACTGTGCGGTGTAAAGCTACTAGATTATGTAAATATTTTCCCACATACGATTTATTTAACTTTATCCAGAGTAAGTTTTTATAACAAAGTTGTTTTAAATACCTACTAACGCCTGAATACTAAAATGTAACACGTTTTTAGTCCAGTCTACTGATTTTTTAACAGACTTCAAAAAAAGTTGTTAATCAAAACTTCGTCATTTATAAACCAACTAGCAGCGCCCCGTGGTTTCACCCGCATAAGTGTCGATCCCGTGGGAATATTGGGATAAAAACTATCCTATGTAAGGACATAGGATAGTTTAGACCCCTACCAAATCCCTATCCCTAGGATCCCTATACCAAATTTCATCTGAATCCGTTTAGCGGTTTAAGCGTGAAGAGGTAACAGACACACTTTCGCATTTATAATATTAACTTATGGATTGTTAGGCTGATCATTAACTACCAGTCAGTCAGTTTTCCATTTAACTAGAAATATCTACGTTCCTAGAAACTTATTGTTGTAAACCCACTCAAGAACTAATCCAATCTTCGTTTCACTCGACTTAAAACATTATAATCAAAGATATTATTCTCTATGTTCCCAAGCATTTTCAGTATCACTAAGCCGTGCCTAAATGAATGCTGAAATAAAAGCCCGCTGTAGAATTTTAAACTTTCTGCGCTAAGACGAGCGCTGAAAATCCAACAGCTCAATTTTATTCATTTCGGTGTCCCCTAGTGCTCTTGTTAGTAAGAAACAGTAATTTCTTCAGACGTCAACACTTAGCTTATTCAATACATCAATAGACATCAATGGACTCTTAGAAATAATGAGAGAGGAATAAGAATCAACGAAGTGATGCTGACATTATAACGAAGAGAGCTAAATGTACGAAGTGTTTGTCAAATACGTGTCTGACAAATTGCTTTTAGATTTGTAGATAATGTTTGTTTTCACGTGATTGAAGGAAGATGGCGATTCGATTTGTTGACCATTATATATTTTATTAAGTACAGTCAACAAAAGAGATAAGTAGGCAGGATCGTCGGATATAGTAGAAGTTTAGTAAGAAACCGATGGATGTTGTCGAATGTAATTTTATTTTATTATTAGAAAACAAACAGCTCATTTATCAAATTAAATTTCAGTTGTTGACTGTACCTACTTTTTTTTTTTTTTTTTTTTTTATCATTTAAAAATTAGTACATTTTTTTCAGCAGAATAGCATTTTTAAACCACTAAGGTTTGTACTTAATGCTACATGTAATGCTACATCGTAGTAAATATAACATCAGGGTAAACAATAAATCAATACAACTTAATACCCTACTAGGTGGAGCAGTGGTGGCCTCGACTTACAAGTTGTAGAACGTGGGTTCAAACCCAGGCAGGTGCTATACTTCCTACTAATATTATTATGTAAATATGAAAGTTTGTGAAGATGTTTGGATGTTTGTTACTCAATCACGCGTAAACCGTTGAACAGATTTGGATGAAAATTGGCACATCGATAGATCATTTCCTGGATTAACACATAGGATACTTTTTATCCAGTTATTCCCACGGGATCGAAACTAACACGAGTGAAACCGAAAGGCATTATCGATACAATGCTTGAAATATGTACCTTTGTTACTGAATGGGTTTCGTTATACATAAAACGACAATTAAACTTTATTTTAACATTCTTTTTCCAACATTTACCACACAAATATCCTAGTCTCGAATCGAAACCTCATTCCGTAGTTTGCATCAAATATTTAAAAAGCATTCACTAGGGGTTGGAAACTACCGAGCGACACTAAAAAGAGATAGTGTTGTTAGATTTAACTGCACAGATGACTGTTGGGGTTAAACCACCGTTAAAGTTTAACTGCACTCGAGTTAACGTACGTCAGTTGGTACTTCATGTGGATGTTCAGTCTGGAATTCTCATTAATATGTGAGTGAAACTATTTTACAGTTGGCGTACAGTCACGAGCATAAATATACATAAAACTACTTAATCAGCCTATAATGTTCAGTACGCGTGGACAGATGTCACATGTCTTCGAATTTTTAGTTCTAGGACATGCCAGTTTCCTCACGATGTTTTCCTTCACCGTTTTGAGAGCAGTGGTGATGAAATAATTTACATAAAGTAAAGCGCCTGTCTGGGTTCGAACCTGCGACCTTACAACTCGTAAGTCGCGGCCGTTACCACTTGGCCACCATCACTGCTCCAGTATGTATACACTTGGCTTTATTCAATAGCAATTTTCTCCTTTATTTTTTAATGAAATTTTACGTTATTACACACATAGTATTTTCGAACCCACAGGTTTATGCAAAGTGTCATATTTCAATGTTGCATTCGTCATTTCACGAAAAAATCGCAATTGAAAGTTGCCAAGTGTTATAAGTAAGAAGTAGGCAACTGACAGTTGCCACAGAAAAAGTGTAAAGTCTGTATAATTAAGGATCAGGAACTTTGAGTTTTGATCTGACAAGCAGCTTGTTAGTTAGTTAAGGGGCTTACATGACCTAAAGCGCGGTCACTGTCGGACTGCATAGGAAAAAAGAGAAGCGCGATGACACAACGCTGGTAATTTATTGCAAAATATGAAGCAATTATTTAATTACAAAAAATCTATTGTTTGGAATAAAAAATTAAAACACTAGTATTTTAGTATGTTGCTTGTAGAATAATCTGATAAAAAATCAGAATGATTGTATGTATATTAGTATGGTTTTTATTGTAAAAATAATGTTTTTAGATGTATCTTCATGAATTTTTCTATTGTATCAAATTAGTTGTATTATGTTTTCAACACACTATCTACCTAGCATATATCCTGTAGAATATCATATATTTTTCTGATTTTGTTTACTGTAGTCGATCATATACTTTTATTGCTTCTAAAACTTGCGTTTTTTGCGTTTAGGTCCTGTAATCCCCATAAAGTCTATTGTGGCATCACAGCTGAAATGGAAAATACTTACAGAGCTTTCCGAAAGTTAGTAGACATTTTATGTATGTAAAATACTAGAAACGAGTTTCAGTAACGCGATGTTATCGTGTAATGTGTAAATACATAACGAAGGCACTGTATTTTTGTATTCAGGGTTTGAACTGAAATATAATGCTGTCATTTATCAGCTTTCATTGAATTTGAATAAAAAAACACTCCGTGAATGTGGTACGCATTTGGAATACTGAAAAAATAGTCCCGGCTGCCTGAAAGTCTGACAACCAGCCTTACCAAGGGGTATCGTGTTACTCAGTAGCTGAATTGTGGAGGTTAGATAGGCAGTCGCTCTATGGAAAATAATGGTAAAGAAAATAAAGAAAGAAAATAAGCATTTATTAGGCACAGACTAAAAGGCACATAACACAATATAATTATTATACTACAAGTAAAGAGAACAAAGGTACTTAGCTGCATCGAGTTAGACTGGAAGCTCACCACAAGATAGTTGGGAAAAGGCAATACAGATGATGGTGATGAGCCCACATTTGACCACTTATTTTTAAGTTTCCTTATTTTGAACCCAGAGGTTGAGGTGCCCGTGGCTAAATAGTAACAGCCGCACAGGTCGATCGATCAGGTTAAGCTACGCTTGCCGCGGTTAGTCTGTGGATGGGTGACCATCTTTACATACTGAGACCCCTCCGTGCCTCGGAAAGCACGGCTGTCATTCGTGGATCTTTGACAGTCGTTACAGGTATTCAGAAGCCCGAAACTCTGACAACCAGTCATACCAAGGGGTATCGTATTACCCAGTAACTGGGTTGTGGAGGTCAGATAGGCAGTCGCTCCATGTAAAATACTGTTATTCAGCTGCATCCGGTTAGACTGGCAGCCGACCCATAGTAGACCATAGTTGGGAAAAGGCTAGGCAGATGATGATTTTGAACCCAGAACCCCAAGCTTATGAGGATAAAACAACCACAAGGCAGTAATAAAAATGTACAGGCGCACATCAAGCTACTCGAAACTGTCAAATTTTCCCAATCAACCTTGAACCTAATGCTTTAGCCATAAAGTTTAAAATCTATAAAAGAAATTTGACAAATTGTAGCAGCTTGATTTGCTGGCTTTTGTACCATGTTTATAAAATGAGTTATGAAAATATTGTATAATAATTGGGTCAATGTTTTCAAAGGCAAAGTATGAACGGCTTGAAAGTTTAAACTGGTTATTAAAAAGCTGTCTAAACTTCATTCTCCTAACAACTTAAATTATGTCTTTTAATTACATTTGAGATCAATTTGAAACTTGAGACTGGAATTAAAATGGCGCTGCAGCTTCTAAAGTGGGCTTTAACGAAGTTCAGTAGTAACATGAGTAGTAATGAAATGTTTTAATGGAATGATTAAATATGCTTTATGACAATGATAAACCTTGTGCAATGGTTTTATAGAGGTATGAGGAACAGGGTGTAAAGCTCACTCATCCTCTATGGAAAAGGGAGGATCCTCCAACCAGACGGGTGTCGTGTCTGGCGGGCAACTGCCCGATGATTCATGTCGGGCCGTTGTATCTATGCTAGTTGCGCGGTAAACTCCAGAGAGAGATTAGAGAGAGTATGGCAACATTATTTATCGAAATGACAGTAAGAAGTGTCATTTTACTGCAGCTAATTAAAAGTACGACCATAGTTTTAAAATATTAACCAACATAATATTGGTAATGCCGCCAGTCTCTTGGGTACATTACCAGTCGACAGCGATGCGGATGAGTTTTTCGACGCTATTTTCTAGTTTCTGTATAGTTTTAGTTATGTTAGAATTTAATGTTGTTATTTTTACGTGTCTAAATGAATAAATCAAACATAATATTGACGTGTAAAAGTGTCAAGATCTACTTACATTTTATACACATTTCATTTACAAAATTTCTGGCTTTTTCTCACAGTTAGTTGTAGTAACTAAGTTAAGGTAAAAACCATTTATTTTTGCCATAATTTTTGATCCATAAAATATCACGGTTGACGTGTACCGAATAAAATTGTAATTTTCCTGTCAAATGCCATAATAATCCAGAGTGATCATTTTATTTGGGTAGGCGGCGTAAAAATAAAATTCATTCAAAGTTCTGGCTACACTGAGGCATCCGCGGCAATGCGCGGGGTGCGTGACGCGACTATGTTTAAATTAAGAACTTGACATAATTTTCAAATTATACAACATTAAACTGAATGTCATTCATAACTAAGTTCAAATTCCATTGCAACCAAAAACTTATTAAGATCATTTGTCGGTCACTCAACAATCAACTTAATACATTTTACTGTTAATGAGGGTTTTCTGAAATGACTTTCGCTAGATGGCAGCACTGTCACGTCAGGTCCAGGCATCTGTCAAAGAGCCTATAATTATTTTCTTTAGTCATGAGTGAATGATGAACGAATGAATGAATCGAATGATGAACGTCATCATATATTTTATATACATTATACCTCTTGTCACAGTGGTGCCAACTGGTGTCGTAAATTTTCACGAAAACCCTCCATATCTGAGATTATGAACACTGCTAAGTTTAAGCATGTAGATTGTTCTAATGATTAGGCAGTCACGTGATTATTCGCGTTAGTTGGAACACCTGGGCACAAGTTGGTTGGTCAATTTCGTCTCGAATCCCGCGCGGGATTCGCTTTTGTTGGGGCAGATCTTGCACGCACTGAATTTCACATTACATTACAATTTTCCCGCTCCCTATGTACCCTATAACTTAAAGTAATTAGCAAAATGTGGATGTAATTAAAGCCCATAATACATATACCTGTAACTTGCACAAAATTGCAAGTAGCTTACATGCCGTGCATGCAAGTATTTTCTAACTGAACAGACAGCTGTGCTGCTGGGGAGTTTGTTGCGCCACTTCTTCTTCCCAGCGAAAGCACTAGGAAGTGGTGAAGGGCGGGCGTTTTGGGGGACTGTCTTTTGTAATTTTGACGTTCGAGTGCTGATTCTCAGCCTAGTTTGATTAAATGACTTTTGATTTTGCCATTATGGTATTCATCAATCAAAAGTTGTTATGGCACACGGCATGCAAGCTACTTGCATACTCTTGTGCAAGTTACAGGCATGTGTATTCTGCATACTCTTATGCAAGTTACAGGCATGTGTATTCCGGACTTAATATTTCTGCCAACACATCTTCTATTCTATATCTATATCTTCTATATCTATACATATAATAAATTTGTAGAAAAGTGGTGTCTGTACATTGGAAATATATAAAAAAAAAGTAGCAGGGGTTGTTATTATATCGATGCCGAACCCGAAAATGTAATTAATTTTTTTTTTGTCTGTTTGTCTGTTTGTTTGTGCATGCTAATATCAGAAACGGCTTATTCGATTTAGATGCGGTTTTCACTAATATATTGTAGTAGGCTTCACTTAACATTTAGTGTTTATTTCATGTCAATCGGTTCATAAATAAAAAAGTTATGTCAATTTAAAGAATCACGGCGAATATTTTTTAAGGTATTCTATCAGAGTACGTACACGCCTCGGGCCTGCGCGTCCGATCTTCGGAACTACTGGACGGATTTGAATGATTTTTTTTTTGTTGTATAGTTATTATGGCTGGACAACATTCAGGCTATAATTTTTCTTGGAAACTTGAACACCTGATGCAGAACCGAAACAGACCAGCTTAAGTATAAGAGATACAAAAATGGTACCATAGCAAAATATGTTCCACGTGATGAGGATTTTCTGCTGAGAGAATAAATTTGAAGATCTGGAACACCTGATGGGGAACTCCAAGAGCCCAGCTACACCATAACACATATAGGAACTTCTATTCCGTGTATAGGAATGACGTCTTAGTAAAAGTTATTCGGTCTGATGGGCATTTCCTGTTATGACTGACTTATAAAAATCGAAGATCAGAAACATCTGATGTGGAAATCTAAGCTATCACTAATTTCACCTCCACGCGGTGAAGGCGGTAACAGTTTAGGACTGATTTTCGATGACGATGGTATATCATTCAAAATTTGACTCTACTGGCCAAAACTCCCATTTATTTTTTTTTTATGTGAAGAAATGCTCATGCATTCTGCACTACCACGGGGAAATAGTGCAGTTATGTGGGACTCTAACCCACTAAAACTCCACTGTGTCCTCCTCTGCCGCTTACGGCGGGAACATGGGCACGCGTTAGCACTCATCCGTGAACCCGCCGCGGCTGTCCGTCACCGGACCCTCCGCTGGGGAGTACTCCCCATCACCGGCGCACCAGAACACATAGCACGCCGTGACCACCCCAGGGACCAAACCAGCACATGGGCCAGACGATCCCGTGTCTGGGCACCCTTGGTAGGGGAGCAGTCACTTAGATTTTAATTGATCAGGTATCTTCATAATAAAACTATAACCATGCCTAGAAAGAGGTCAAATCTTTCCCAATGTTCCAAAGGAGCTAAAAGGATCATAAGATCCCAAGAATCTACCGAAGAGCGTCAGGAGAGACTTGATGCTGTTTGAGAACATCAGGCTGCAACTCGCTCCGTGGAAACCTCTTCGGATCGCGAAGCACGCCTGCGTTCTCAGCTTATTTACGCATCTACATCCAGATCTCTAGAGACCAGTGAAGAATATGATGCGCGACTGACCGCTGATACGGTGAGATTATCATACATTGTTCCGAACACGCACACAACAAAATATTCATAATCAGAAATTGAGAAAGAAAGAATTGCTGGAGTACGGCATGAAGAGACAGATTAAGAAGAGCGCAACGAACGTTTGAATTCTGATCGACTTCGACATTCTCTGAACAGAATGTCGATATCAACTGAAGAATCGGATGTGTCTCAAGATATAGCCGTAGGGCATGGCGACCTTCCTTGGGTTGATAAGGAACGGAGTGCATTTACGTATACTCCTATGATTGACTACGCCACATATTCCGCCATCGGAGGTATGGTTAAAATTTTTACTTTTTGTGAAGCTGTTAAATAACAAAAAGAAACAAACGGTATGTGTTGCTCAGGTGGGAAAGTACATATTGAAATATTACAAAATCCTCCAGAAATATTAAGATCACTGCTAATCGGTGACCATCACAGTCAAAACATTTCTTGGACAACATACGTTCGTACAATAACGCCTTTCAAATGACATCTTTTGTTGCGAAACAGATTTCAGAAGGCCCATTTATGCCAACATTCAAAGTGCAAGGCCAAGTTTACCACCCTATTGGTTCATTATTGCCTGAAAATGACGTCTCGAATCGTCTCGCGCATCCCGTTGTTATCCAGTCCCCGGGTTCTTAGAATTCGACATCAGACGTTTCAAATCTTCGATTTTGACTACCCCGTTGTCGCTGGCATAAGCAACAGGATCCGCGTACGAAGTCGCGGGCAGAAGCTAGTTTTGAAATAAAGGCGTAATTTTTATGTTTTTATTATCGCCATAGACCAAGAAATTCTGGACGATTTAATAAATCCCCGATGAAACTTTGATGGGCGGGACGCGACGTGACAAAAATATAATTTTATAGAAGCACTGATTACTTCGAACAAAGTTAGATAGAAGGCCAGACCAAACAAATTATCAGACTAGAAATAATAAATAATGAAGTTGATGAGCTTTTAGAGAAAAACAAAGTTTGTTTATTATGTTTTAAATTGCTTCTATTTTTATAAAGATGTCAACTGACTAGTCGGTTTTTAGGGTTCCATAGTCAACAAGGAACCCCCCTCCACCGTCCGTCCGTCCGAGAGCTCTTAGCTCACAGACTGTTAGTGCTAGAAAGCTATAATTTGGCATGGATCTCGTTTTTTTTTGGGTTCCTTACCTACACGTAAAGTGGGGATGTTTTTTTTTTCTTGTCTACCCCATGGTATCGTTAGATAGGTCTTTCAAGATATTGCGGGTTTGTGAAATGTAATAGTCGACCACCTTTTTGCAGTTGCAATATGGGAGAACATGATTTTCAACTACAATGTAAATTTTTTTCTTGGGATAAATTCGTTCCAACCACGGAACCCTTCATTGTGCGTGGTCGGACACGCACTTGGCCGGCTTTTATTTTTGAACTAATTCATGTCAATTCACACATATCAATTGCTTCAGTAGTCTTTAAGCGTATTTATACTAATAATATAGCTGAAGAGTTTGTTTGTTGTTGTTTGAAATAAACAAACTCGCGTTTGTTTGAAATAAACAAACTCGCGTTTGTTTGAACGCGATAATTTCTGAAACTATCGGTCGGATTTGAAAAAAACCATTTGCATTTGATAGCCCAATTCTTGAAGAAGACTAGAAGGCTTTAACATCACGCTATGGCCCTTAGGAGCCGAGTAAAAGAAAAAAAAATGGAAAGAACGCTAGGTGTAAACGAGGTGAATGTCTATTTACCCACATTGCTTCCGTGGGCGTTTTACGTAGGTTTGATAAAATGACAAATATATTAGATTGGAGCAAGAAATTGCTTGACTTTCAGGAAAATATTAAATCGTAAATCGTGCCCGCGAGGACATTAAAATTAATTAATGTGTTTTGTAACTAGATAACAACAAATAACAACAAACAACAATTGAGTAACAATTTGGTAACAATTAAGTCCCGCCTGTCTCTTCTGTAAAAATCTCACCATAAAGTGAACTTGAAGTGAGCTGTCATCCCATCTGACATTAGGGATTGGCACTATTGACAGCTCACTTCAAACTTACTTCACTAAAATTTTCACGGCACCACCGATGAGATTTCTGCAGAATAGCACTACCGGGCTTCTTTTGTTTTATTTTTCCTACAGCTTTGGTTGAGTTATTCCGTTCTGGGGGCTTACCATCACCTCTTAAAGCAGGGCAGAAGTTGAACTGCACTACTTTTTTGTACTAAGACGTCATACAAAAAAGTAGTGCAGTTCAACTTTTGCCCTGTTTTAAGAGGTGATGGTAAGCCCCCTGATCCCCTGAAACCCCCTTCGCCCCCCTCTCTTCGATCCCCTGCTTGTTCGTCTTGTTTTAATCTCGGTTTGCTATCAACTCAGCCTATCGCAGTCCACTGCTGGACATAGGCCTCCCCCAGACTGCGCCACAGCACCCTGTCCTCCGCCTTCCGCATCCAGTCTACCCCAGCCATCTTCTTTAGGTCGTCTGTCCATCTAGCTGGGGAGGCAGATGATGGTTGGCTATAATTATTTTAAATTGTTAGGTATGTGCGGTTTTGAGAATACAAATGACTTTCATTGAAAATTCCATCGTTATGCAGTTAATAATTTAAAAAAAGTCTGTGAAATAACAAAACTGTTCTAAAATACGCCTTTTAAACAAAAAAAACTAAATCAAAATCGGTTCATCCGTTCGAGAGCTACGATGCCACAGACAGACACACACACACACACACCCCCACACACACACACACACCCCCACACACAGACACGTCAAACTTATAACACCCCGTCGTTTTTGCGTCGGGGGTTAAAAAGGGCTTAAAGCCAAAACACGAAATAAAACATACGTTACACAAAGTCGTTTTGTCCACTATAAAGTTTGCTTCGTAACTGCCGCTCAATCAAGCCTTTTACAGCTGAAAATCACGAAAAATCCCAAACGTCCTCAATCACACCGATTTATTACAGTCGTTTGAATCAAAACGCAGGCGTAAACTGACAACGCTGTATACCTACTGTAAACTTTTAGACATGGCGCACACTATGCGACATGCGACTGTAGCAGCTCTGCGACTCAACGCAATGACCGGCTGCAGTCGACAATTTTGACATAATATATTTTGTTGAAAGCTCCGCACACTTGGCGTTGAGCTTCAGTTACAGAGTCGCAGCGACAGGCTAGATTATTTTAATTTCGAAACCTGTTAAAAGCCCTGATTGTTAATGCCAGGCACTCGAAAAAAACCATTAGAACTTGATATTAGTACCGTAAAATAAAGCAATTAAATCCATGTAATTGCACCTAAATTGGACTACTTAATTCAACAGTAAGTTTCGTAAAAGCTGTCGAAGAGAGAAAGGATGAACAGCAGCTGTTCACATCCGGACAAGTATCAATGTGACTTTTTCAATTCATGTGTACTTCATCAGGCGTGATCGAGGTCAATAGATGAGGCAATTTTTTTTTTTAACAAATACATCGTGTTCTACTTATTGGCGAAGTCTGTCTTTGGTCCCATTTTCATTGATTTGGAATGACAACATTTAAAGTTATAGGCCTCATAACCATAAGCTCGACCCCTATTCTATGAGGCCATAGCAAACAGTGGGTGCAATTTACACCCCTCCCCAATCCGTTAGGAATCACAGGCCTTACTGCTATAAAATAAGTACAGGACCATTTTACGAGCAATACCTACGTCTACAACGAATAAATTCAAAGTTCCGAATGTTACGTTACGATACGGTGTGATAGGTGGATTTATGTGTCGGTATTGTCGTACACACTGGTTTTTATGTACAGACGCCAACACACAACCTACTACAATCTGTCAAATTTCTTTAACAGATTTTCAACTTTATCGCTACAGCTTAAGGTTCAAAGTTGATTGGGAAAATTTTACAGTTTCGGGTAGCTTGATGTGCTGACGTCTGTACGGTGTTTTTTTTATATTTTGTTGGCGTGTTATCGGTGTGGTACAAAATATTTTAGTATTTTTCTGCGGGGAATAACCGCTGTATGACGTGGTTGCAATTGATAGAAACGATCGATGTATATAAAACTATTCTGTACCTAAAGGCTCCTACAAAAAGGCGCGACACGCGATAAAATCGCGCGCGAAACAACCGCACCGCAAGTCGCGCAACGAGCGGTGCCTTTGTGTCGCGCGCGATTATATCGCGTGTCGCGCCTGTTTGTAGGAGCCATATCATACTGCTGACTATAATGTGTTTTTGACGTATCTTGGGAGTCTGGGGTCCCGGACCTTTGGAAGGCGTACGAGCGGCTGAAGCCAACTCGCAGAGGCCTGTTAGACGCTTTTAATAAAATTTGTATTATTTTAGAAAATTGATTAAGCATCTCAAAACATATACAGTTCTGTCAAAATGTGATATAATTTCTTTCCATGCATACTTTATTGCTTATAAACATTTATGAGAACACAAAAAAGATTTTATCTCCCCGCTTCGAGGGTAGCGTTCATCTAAAACACTGAAATAAGAAGATGATTTCTCACGAAAGATGTCCATTAATATAACTACTATTATGTTTTAAAAACAAACTAATATACAAACAGTTCAAACGTTTACAATAATACAACATTATTGTACAATTTCTGCATGTAAATGATCCATACTCATAATATTATAAATGAGAGAGCGTGTCACCTCTGCTGTGACCTCTTCACGCTTAAATCGCTGAACCGATTTAGATGAAATTTAGTATAGAGATAGTTTGACTCCCGGCAAAGGACATAGGATAGTTTTTATCCCGATAATCCCACAAGATCGAAACTTATGCGGGTAAAACCGCGGGGCATAACTAGTTACCTCATAATTTTAAATGGAAGCTTCGGAATTTCGTACGTTGGTATTTCACGTAACTTTATAAAAAAACTAATCATAATATTTTGATACACAACAGATGCCTGGTATTTTAGTAAAACGTGTCTTAATTTATTATTAATTCCTGTGTTAATATTAAACAGTTGATTAAGTACATGTTTTGAAACCATTTGTTTAATAATCCAAGTGTTGATAGGTCTTTATCATCTGCCTAGCCTTTTCCCAACCATGTTGGGGTGGGCTTCCAGTCTAACCCGATGCAGCTGAATACCAGTATTTTACATGGAGCGACTGCTTATCTGACCTCCACAACCCAGTTACTGGGTAATACGATACCCCTTTGGTAAGACTGGTTGTCAGACTTTCGGGCTTCTGACTACCCGTAACGACTGTCAAAGATCCAAGAATGACAGCCGGGAGCAACAGCTTAACGTGCTTTCCGAAGCACGGAGGGGTGTCGGTATGTAAAGATGGTCACCCATCCGCAGAGCAACCGCGACAACTGTCAAAAACGCAAAATTATTCCTCGGATTAAATTATCTAGTGTTGGAAAAATCAGCCTTATGTGTAGTCATAATAACATTAAACTTGCACAAAAAAATCACGATGTTTTGTCTAGTTATAAAAACTGTGTGAAAAACGGGGGTAATTGCGTAACACACTTCAGTAGCAATGGGTTTCATTTTGACAGTTCTACAACATGGAGAGGGCTATGCTTGGAGTTTCCCTGCGTGACCGAATCAGGAATGAGGAGATCCGCAGGAGAACCAAGATAACCGACATAGCCCGAAGAATTGCCAAACTTAAGTGGCAGTGGGCAGGGCACATTGCTCGCAGAACAGATGGCCGATGGGGCCGAAAGGTTCTGGAGTGGCGACCGCGTACCGGAAGACGTAGCGTTGGAAGGCCTCCCACAAGGTGGACCGACGAACTTGTGAAGGCCGCAGGAACCCGTTGGATGCGAGAAGCACAGAACCGGTCGAAGTGGAAGTGCTTGGGGGAGGCCTATGTCCAGCAGTGGACGTCTTTCGGCTGAAATGATGATGATGATGATGACAACATTCATTGCGTTATTTACGTTGTTAAGTAGACACATTTTTCGAACATATTAAGCAATGGATTAGCAATATCCTTCAAAATTATTCAGATTGAGATTTATAGTGTGTTACGCAATTAAGGTGCTGGTTCGGGTCGCTAATTACGTTATAAAAACATTGACGCTTCCCATAATGGGAAGGTATTTACCCACGAACCATTAGGATCGTCAAAACCAACCTTTATTTACTTTAATAGAAAATACAAAGCGCTATAAGTGACAGGTTGCACGTGTCGTCTTCGACGCAAAAAGGAAACTTATGTCGGTCACAGTAATGATCCATTTCCTCTGACTAACAGGCCAGGGTAACTTTGAAACGTGTGATTTTACAGTAAATATTGCTTGAGGAATGGTAGATTTTCACCCCTTTCTTGAATTTGTATGTGTGTGTGTCCTTTTAATCAATCAATGTTTGGAATTACGTGTTCAATATTTGTCGTTGAATAATGGATCTTATAACGTATTCCTGGCATAGGTCTGAAGGCTTTATCGCATTTAATTTGATTTCTGGGTCAAGAACCTAAACGTGTTGAAATGTAGACACGGTCTCAATCTCATGATCAATAGATATTAATTCTGCACTATTTTCAACGCTCGCTTTACTTATAATACATTTCAAGACTTTCAAGGAATAAATGCTTAATTTTTGACTCCCTTTAATGTCTTGGTATATAAAGATGGTCACCCATCCTCGGATCAACCGCGGCAAGCGTAGCTTAACCTGACCAATTGACCCGTGCGGTTGTTATTACAAAGTCGCAGCCCCAGGCAGCAAAACAGAAAGGATATTACAATCATTTCAGATTGTTAATATTCTAACACCAATATTTTATCTGAGATACGCAATAATATGTTTCAACTTGTAAATTATTCGGTATCGATATTGCAATGGCCGATAAGATAGGGGATTTGAATGACACTTCCATTGAAGAATTGATAACAATCTCTGCCATTAGCACCAATAATAACATGTTTGGCGCAGACTAAGTACATTTTCAACATCATGCCTTTATTTGCCTTTGTTTTTCGGTGGGGAATCCTCATTGATACTCTTCGTCTGGGGAGAACGGAAGGTTATATCGGACTCCTACCGACTAAAACCAATTGTTCCTTACAGTACCATAAGTCGGGGGCCCGGGAGATACATGTATATTTGCTGCACTCCCGACTTGTGTCAGCCCACTATGCCTAGCGGGCCCCCACCACCAAGTGCGGCCGATCCAACGACAGCACGTCCTCCCATAAAGACGCGCTTGCCACCCTGCATGCTACTTCTCTTGACCTGACTGTTCGAGCGACGTTACAGCCCCTGTTTTGCCCCCCGCAGGCCCCTACCTTTATTTGCCTAAAGGGTTGACAGAGGTCAATAGTACACCCACATTTGTCAGTTAGTGGCTAAATAATAACAGCCGCACAGATCGCTCGATCAGGTTAAGCTATGCTTGCCGCGGTTGGTCTGTGGATGGGTGACGATCTTTACATACCGTGACCCCTCCGTGCGTGTTGAGCGTGAAAAAGTACCTAACAAACATATAAACACACCCCCACACCCCCACACACTCACAAACTTTCGCCTTTAAATGCTTTGATTTTGATGATTTATAAGGATGGTTTCCTTTAAGTCGAGTCCCTTTCCCTTTGAATTACTTAACGTAGTGTATTACAACAATTAATAAAACAATACTTTAATGGTACTGGCTTTTAATTTATATTTTATATCCTGACTACAGTTAGCAACAAAAGTCGATTAACAATTCAGTTTTTTTAATCTCCGTTATTGAGCAAAATATTAGTTCAAAATTGCATTGTACTTCTACTGCAGTTTTGAACAAATATTTTGCTCAATTATCAGATTTTAAAAAATGAAGCGTTAATCGACTTTTGTTGCTAACTGTACAGTCAGTATATAAATTACTAAGAACTAAAAGAACTTATAAACTAACTATACTATTAACTAACTAACTATTAACTTATTATAAGAACTTTAGTCCCTGAAAGGTTTCCACTGAAATTCAAATTCGGCCTGTAGGTAATAATGTACAGAAATAATTACACATTTCACAAATACCTAATTTTACCGCCTGCAAATATACTCCCTTCACACTTCAAAAAATATACTGAACACACCGAATTTTTTGAATGAAGTGCCCTGTAACGAGTAGGCTCTCATTTGGAGGGGCCACTGACCCAGTTCGGGAGGACTGCAAGTAACAATAGTACTTGAATGTGTTCTCTTTATAACTTACTTTTTTGGTCATTAGAGGGTAGGGCAAAGTGTTTTTCAATTGAAGTAAGATCTTTGTCAATGTCAAAAATTAATTTCAAACTCAAAAATTCAAATTAAAAAAAAAATCTTATAAAAAAAACAGTGGCACTCCGGGAGTGCTGACAGAAGTGAAAACTTGAAAAATTACGTGTGTATTTTTTATCGTCTTATAAACAAAATACGCGCGGTGTCGGTTACGGTAACAGTGTCGAGAGTTCAATGGTTTTTCCTACCGCGCCTAAAGAAGTTTTCACTTTAATAGTTCATTGACTAGGCAGATCATGATTTAGATATGTTCAAAATACTGTCTTTGAAAATCAAGCAAAGAAAATGAGAATTGCGAGAATCTACGGTGGAGACTTCTAGATTATGGGTGGTGTTGGTTATTGCGGAATAGAAAAACGGTTTGCAGTTCAAATCAGATATTATAATTTTACGAACAGTTTAATCACACACTGTAGGTACACAACTCAACGATACGGAACGCGAGACAGTTTCAGAGCACGTGTTGTCCGTACGATGTCCAATGGTCAACTCAGTCCACACTGCTCTGTAGCGCTCTCATCGACTCCCCAAACTCAGGCCAGACTCTGTGAAGCGCCACCAGATGGCGCTGGCGTCCCGATCAGTCAGACGAATGACGTATTTCCGACATATTCAAACCTAGAAAACATTTTCCAACCTTTTTCCTGTCACAAACATTGAACTCAATGACTACGAGTAATATGCATCACAATATTGACAAAATAAAGTTTTATTCACTCTTTTTATCTAGTTTGAATCGTTGACCGCCTGCTCTTCGAATGAGGGTCGATTGACCTATTTCCTAAGTGTCTTGGCCATAAGGCTGATGTTTGAAAGATGTGGAGGCCTACTCAAGCTGTTAAATTAAAAAGTAAGGGGCTTAAATGGAAGTGAGACAGATGTTTCGGCATTCATTTTAGTTAGTTTGTTTTTTGTGTAAAAATCTTAACGTAAGTTGTACCTATTACTCATTACACTGATTTATGAAAGAGCTGTTGTTTTTTTTTGCTTATAATAGAGAAGTATTTTTTTAGGAAAAAGTGAAAATGTTTAGGTAGGTACTCATATTTTGTCTTTAATCGTAAGTAAGAATCTATCCCATATTTCACAATAAACTATGGCCTGAGGGCAAATTTTACCAAACTTACCTAGAACGAATTTGAAATTTTTGGCAGTTTTTCAATACTAGAACTATTGTCTGACGTCAATTTTATTCCACGGATAAAAGATATCTTACTTTAGTTTAATTAGCCCATAATCAAATAAAAATACACAAGTTTTAAACCACCTTATATATGCATAATATAAATTGTCCAAAAACAAGTAACAGTAATGCGTTACCTCGAATAAAAAACGAGATATTTGGAACAAAACCGGTCCAACTTTGTTTATCGACGGCGCAAGGACCATGCTTGAATGCTCCCATCCTGAAAATTCAATTTTAAACTCCGAAACAAACTTTCTACATGAAAAAGTAAAACAAACCTGAAACCTGGCTGACTAAAAGAGTTGAGGTATTATAGCAAGTTGCCTGTACCAAAGTTTTTTATTAAAAATTGGAATATATGGGCACTCTTGGGAGACCAGAAAAAGTACGTATTTTGGGTGAGAAACTCATGAATAAACCGTAACTGAGCATAAAACAACTCTTTAAAACATAAATTAAAGTCCTCCAGTCCCAACTCCAGACACCAGCCTTTGGCGCGGGACATATTAGGTATAGGGAACAAGTGTGTGCGCAGACACAGGTGCACTCTCTCTTTCCTTACTCTCATTAACCGATGGGACGGCAATCCGACACGATCGGAGACGGCTCAGGCGCAGGACCAACGGCTTAACGTGCTTTCCGAGGCACGGGGGTATCACACCGCCAACTTCCAAACTCCGGGCTGTTACTAAGAAATTCTCAATGGAAACCAATGAATCCAACGCTCAATAGTCACGTTTGCAACCACGAGACCAACGGGGCAGTCAAAAGATAAAGTACGGTAGCTATCAGCAGCGTAGGGTCAGTTTTTGTAACAACAACAACTTTTACTATGGGACCAAAACTGAAATCGCAAAAAAAAATCTACTGTTTCCTACAATTATGTTCGTATAACTCGTCAAAATGTAGGAAACGGCTGATTTTTTTTTTCTGGTATTCAGCTGCATCAGGTTAGACTGGAAGCCGACCCTAACATAGTTGAGAAAAGGCTACGCCCCGATTGATTGGAAGTTGACTGAAATAATCATGATTTTTCCGAAAACCCTTTGTAGAATACTTCTACAGTTACAATTTCTTCGTCTTATCTATACTAATATTATAAAGCTGCAGAGTTTGTTTGTTTGTTTGTTTGAACGCGCTAATCTCTGGAACTACTGGTCCGATTTGAATGATTCTTTTAGTGTTGGGTAGTCCATTTATCGAGGAAGGCTATAGGCTATATAACATCACGCTACGACCCTTAGGAGCCGCGCAGCGTGTGACACCGCGGGGAACAGCTAGTATTAACTATAAACAACTTAAAAGCTTTCAAAGTTACTCCTCGACCTCGAGTTCTGAGTTATCAATAAAGCATGGTGATGCGGTGTTAGAGTAGGTAGGTATGTGTGGTAAGCGGGTAAACTTTCAACGTCTACTTTTCGAAATCCTTGTGATGTTTCGCACCCGTATAAATTTGTAAACGTTTTTAAGGGTAGACCCTAATGTTTTTAATTACTCAGTACCGAATCCGAATCTTTGTTTAGCTAGAAATGATTACTTTAACAAAACACCTTTCTTGTCAAAGGAGGTAATAACTTATCAAATATGCAGCATAATGTCATTGCATACAGAGCAATGTGGTCATAATATATGTAGTTATTATATGTTTAAACTAGGGACGAAATTGCATACTTAATTGTGATATTTTAACTTCATCGTCTGTGCGAATATTCTCTCTATGATTTTTTTTGAAAAGCCAATGTATTTCTTTTAGATCGGTTTTTGCTTATTCGAATTTGTGAAATATTTTAAAAATTTTAGAGGGTCAAATTAAATTAGCTAGCCAATCCCCGCAGACATGACAGGTATCGATATTTAAATATGAGAAAATAAAAAAGAAAAATCTGGCGTTTTTCGTGTAACACAACAAACGCAAGTTTTAGAAACAATAAAAGTATATGATCGACTACAGTAAACAAAATCAGAAAAATATATGATATCCTTCAGGATTTATGCTAGGTAGATAGTGTGTTGAAAACATAATACAACTAATTTGATACAATAGAAAAAATTATGGAAATACCACTAAAAACTTTTTTTTTACAATAAAAACCATAATACATACAATCATTCTGATTTTTGGTCAGATTATTCTACAAGAAACATATTAAAATACAAGTGTTTTAATTTTTTTGTCCAAACAATAGATTTTTTGTAATTAAATAATTGCTTCATATTTTGCAATAAATTACCAGCGTTGTGTCATCGCGCTTCTCTTTCTTTTCTATGCAGTCCGAGAGTGACCGCGCTTTAGGTCATGTAAGCCCCTTAATGTGATGGTTTCTTTTGTGGAGTCATCGACCGCAGTTATTGTAGACACTTGAAAAATCTGTTTTCTTTGTGTAAACTTCAAAGATGTTATGGGTTTCAATATCTAAACACGATAAAATAAAAGAAAACAGATTTTCGCAACTTAAACTTCAAGTAATGAAACTACCAGCTGTCGTTGACCCCCAAAAAAACATCAAACCATTTTATTATTTTATTTGATCATGTTTAAATATCGAATCCCATCACGTCTGTAGAGTTTCCCTAGCTAATTTAATTTCAACCTGTATAACGAGTTTGATTTGACGGCGCGAGCCAATTTAAACAAATCTAAAAGCCTGTTTCTGTTCTTGTCAAAACAAATTCCCAAAAAATTAACAAATTCGATAAGGAAAATCGCCTTCAGATCTTCGTTCCAAATATTAGAAATTTTTTATTCACCGAAAAAAGATCAGACAGGAAAATACCTCTGATTTTTGCGAGATCTTTTTCTGTGTATTACGTAGTAGGCTAAAGAATGAAATGTCATAACATCCTCTGGTTTTAGCACACGTATCAAACCGGAAAGGGATCGGCACCGTATCAACTCGAGCCGTTCAGTATTCTTTGTATGAAACTCCCTACGCACTAATCGGAATCGTAACGTAATCGCCTCGCCTCGGGATAAGCTCATGAACCGCAGTGCGGTGCGCTACGACTCGTCCCCGCCCTTACGGCTCGTCGTCCCCGCCCTTACGGCTCGTCGTCCCCACGCTTACGTCTCTCCGTACCCGAGCTTACGTCTCTTCGTCCACGCTTACCCCTCTCACCCCTCCGGCCTGTCTGCTGCACCATCAACCAGCGGTTGGCGAGCCATAAGCGCAGCGTCGCCTAACTGTAGCCTAGACGAAGTATCGGAGCTTCTGATCCGATTTGGTTACGTGCTTACATTAGGTTGACGCCTGTTTGACGGCGAGGCGAAAGGTGATACTGTGCCGATCCCTTTGCAAATTGATACGTGTGATATGACCTTTACCTGTAAACAATCTGCTAGCGATTTATTTATCAGTCTGCATCATACCTCGGCTAGACAGATTTACCATAATACATCTATTTCGGTGTCTAAACAGCGTTTCATAAAAGAATGAAAGCTATGTGTAATCTTGAAGCTAGATAAATCAGACTTTAACAAAAGAAATAGTTTGCTATTCACTAAAAGCCAAAAATATGTGTACCATAGTCCGCGCGGAACTAGTTGGCCGCGCCTTGGGTGGGGACGGGGGTGAGGGCGGCGGGGTTGCCTATTGTTCGCAACGCACGTACTGAGTAATGACAAAGCGCCCCCGCCCCTCCGTCCCACCGCTCACATACCTAAGGCGCGGCCAACTAGTTCCGCGCGGACTATAAGTTACGAGTACTATGGAATAATATTATTATGTAACACGAAAACCAAATCGTTTTCTTTCTTACATCTCGGAGCGTGTTTTGTGACAAACTACATGTTGTCTGGTATGAAAATTTGCCAGCGTCTGACTTACTTCCTAGGGTGCGCCGAACATAAGTAATAAGTTGTAAAGCGTTTTTAATGTTGTGGTTTCCCAACCCATCCTAATATTATAAATTCGAAAGAAACTCTGCCTATCTGTCTGTATGTTACCTTTTTACGCCTAAACCACTGAACGGTTTTCGATAAAATTTAGCAGAGAGAATGATAGATTGCATCCCGGGGAAGGCATTGGATAGTTTTTATCCCGATCGACACTTATGCGGGTGAAACCGCGGTGTGCTGCTAGTGAAGTATAAATTTGACCGCCGCCCGCGAGCACTGTATGTGTTCAGGGCTAAAAATGTTTTTCAACCTTTAATTTAGAACACCTTAGTGCTTGGCCAGACTACAAACGCGGGCGCGGGGCGGGTGCGGCGCGGCGTACTCAAACATAAGAATTTCATTTGAGCGTCCATGGGCACGCGGGCGCGGTGAGTGGCGCGGGCTGCTTAGCGCGGGGAACGCGCGGGCAACTCACTCCATAACTCGTTCATACAAGGGGCCGCAGTGAGTGCGCGAGCGGCCCGCGCAGGGATCGGGGTTCTTAAACTAGTTCGAGCTTTTTTCTAGTAAAAATAAGTCTTCTTCATCCATATATTATATTTTGACAAACACTGGTCACGACAACACTCAGAACGAAGCAGCACTCGACAGCGGACAGGCAGATCGCGCGTGTTTCCGCACCCGCGCCGCTCCCCGCCTCGCGCTGTCAGGCTGGCCAAGCACTTAGCCTTTATACTGTAATTTGAAAACTAGGCTAGATGAACTTTTTTGCTCGAGAATCAAGCTCACAATATTTTTGATAATGCATTTTTCGATATAAATACCGAAGACTATAATTATTTACCCGGATATGGAGGGCCCGTGGCTATATAATAACAGCAGCACAGGTCGATCGATCAGGTTAAGCTACGCTTGCCACGGTTGGTCTGTGGATGGGTGACCATCTTTACATACCGAGACCCCTCCGTGCCTCGGAAAGCACGTTAAGCCGTTGGTACCGGCAATCATTCGTGGATCTTTGACAGTCGTTACAGGCAGTCAGAGGCCCAAAAGTCTGACAACCAGTCTTACCAAAGGGTATCGTATTACCCAGTAACTGGGTTGTGGAGGTCACATAGGCAGTCACTCCATGTAAAATACTGGTATTCAGCTGCGTCTGGTTAGGCTGGAAGCCGACCCCAACATAATTGGGTAAAGGCTGGGCGACGGAGGAAAAATAGAGAAACATTCCTCTACTCACGTTTGATTTTATTTCTCTGATTCATCAACAAAATTGTATGTATTTTGCTTCATCATCATCTTGACCTATGTAGGTCTGTAATCTTTGCATCAAAACACAGGGGTACCCACGAATTCGGATATCTATGGTACCAAACCTATTCGCCTTCATAAATGAGAAAGCTCACGCGTTACCGAACACAACATATACTTATACGAAGGCTTGTAATTTCATGCTCTTTGTATTTAGACCTTGGGCTCATTGCCTGTGCCTTTGCGCTCTTTTGTGGGGACGCAGAACTAAATTATTATAAAAATGCTTGGAACGCATGCGAGGTACATACTTAAGGTTACTTTTTCTGTGGTTCGTAAACGTAATATTATATAACTTGGGCTATGAATGGCTTGTGGCTAAGTAATAAACTGTGGCTCTTAGACCTAAAGGGTTATAACCCTTCAGGTCTAAAAGGCCCATTTCGAAAATGGCCACTTAGTGAAATATCAATTTCTTTAAAAGGTTTGTTTCCTGTATGGTCTACATCTCATAAAAACCTCTCTCATAAGGATCACTTTATTATAAAATGGATCGATTACAACATTAATTTTCAGCTGCCATTAAAGAGAAAGCTTCATAACTATTTTTCTTAAGTTATCATCTGCCTAGCCTTTCCTTCCAGTCTAACCGAGTGCAGCTGAATACCAGTATTTTACTCGTAGTGACTGCGTATCAACAAGTTACTGGGTAATACGATACCTCTTGGTAAGACTTTCGGGCTTCTGACGACCCGTAACGACTGACCTTTGATCCACGAATGCCAGCCGGGACCAACGGCTTAACGTGCTTTCCTAGGCACATACTGAGACCCCTCGGTCTCAGTATATAAAGATGGTCACCCATCCACAGACCAACCGCGGCAAGCGTAGCTTAACCTGGTCTTGAGGATTTTCTTATGTATTTGTTGTTAAAAAATCTTTATTATTCAAATAAAAAAATACTAATCAGTCTAAAACGTTCCCACTACTGGGACACAGGCCTCCTCTCTGCGAGAAGGAGTGGGCAATAATCCACCGCGCGGCGCAGTGCAGGTTGGCGGATGTCACATGTCTTCAAATTTTTGGTTCTAGGACATGCCGGTTTCCTCACGATCTTTCCTTCATGGTTTTGAGATCAGTGGTGGCAGTCAGAAAAAGAACTTCTTTTATTGAAACACTAGCTGCACCCCGCGGTTTCACCCGCAAAAATGTCGATTCCGTGAGAATATCAAGATAAAAAGTATTCTATGTATTAATCTAGGGTGTTCGCTACCTCCATACCAAATTTTATGAAAATTGGTCCAGCCCTTTGTGCGTGAAGAAGTAACAAACACACAGACACTCACAAACTTTCGCCTTTATAATATTAGTGAAGTTGTTGCGTTCATTCAGTAAAGAATTGCTAAACTCAAACTCAAAGCATTTATTTCCATTATACCATTTACAGGCACTTTTGAATTGTCAAGACCTCCTTATGGACGAAATAATAACTCGCCATTCTGTTAAGATTACTTGTGAAAAATGGTTTTAATATCCTAGTTGCAAAATGAATTATTTCATTTCATTGTCACTAATAATCACTACGCTTTGAATTAATGCACGCAGTTTATTATGATTACCAATAAGAAAGAGCTAAGTACTGCCTATTCGTTCCACGTGATCCCTTAGTCACCTTGATTTATACCCTGAATTACCTTTGATTCTTTACTCAAAGTAAAACAATAACTCAGGACCAGTTCTGGCTCTGCAATCATTAAATTCCATAAAACATTAATAAATCCAATAAAATATGAGTCTCAAAGGTTTCCCGTCCCATTTTGTTAATTGATTCAATAATTTATTTATTATATTCATGTAAAATAATTCATTTATTTGCACCAACAACGACAGCCCCATTTTATGTCCAGGAAAATCACTCTTCATTCCAAGGTTGTCTGGAAGAGATCGCAGAAAGCGATAAGGCCGCCCATTTCTTTCTTTCCATTGTATATTTTGTAGTGTTTGATGTATCTTTGTCATGTTATGTATCTTTGTGGTGTACAATAAAGTATTTATAAATAAATAATTCTAATAATATTCTTCCGTTATAACTAATCCTACCTGCAAGAATAGGTGTTAGGTAGGATAGGTGGTGGAAGTGTTAAGTCTGAAAGCATCTTTTGAGCGCCGAAGTGTGCATAGGTCTTACTCGTGGACGTGTCTTAAGTGAATCCTGGGCACTTAGTGCTGATGCCACTTCATATACCACTCACGCTTTGTAGGGAGAAGTATCGAGTACCCGCTACTCGGGGTAATGGGTGAATTTGGGTGTCCTTTTTGAAAGTGATTTCGGCGTCCCTTTTAAAATTTATGTATGATCTGCGCTTTTGCTACCTCGAAATTGGACACATCGCTACAGCCAAAACTTTCTTTGGTAGTTAAGAAAGAAAGAAGTGTTGATTTGATCTGTCACTAAGAAATAAATAAATAAATATTTATTTCCAGTTTTACAATTTTACAATTATCACTTGGTATCACAAATGATAAATTTTGTCATATATAAATTGTAGGTTCATACAAAATTATAAACCTCTGTCACCCAAGCTAAAATTAAACTTGTGTTATGGTTGCCAGGGTTCTCAAGTTAACACCAGTTAGACAAATAAAAGAACGGAATAACTCGAAATTTCACAGTATCGGTAATAAAGACAGAAAATAAAGAAAAAATAGTTTCTGCTCTTTCGGGTTTACCAGTTATGTATTAAAAAGACTGTAACTTTTACTTCTAATTTATGGTAGGACTTTAAGTGAAAATACATGAGTTTTCAAGTACTAGGGTTACACTCACAGATATAAATTCACCTAGATAACGCAAGAGCAACTACTTCGCGTGCCAAAAGTCGCACCAGCTTACGTACAAAAATCATAAGCCGCCACTTTCGCGCTCAGTCCTGTGTATGGCTGGCTGGGTGAGCGTGAGCTCTGGCATCACTAAATAGTGTTCGTGACGTCATAGTAGGCAGTCAAAAAATGGCACGCTTGGTTTTCATATAGGTCGTGATACTTGCGTCATCTAGGTCTATCTAGATCTGTGGTTACGCTCCATGTATTTAACTGTCAAGCACCGTGTGACTACATCATAATGACAAAATAACTGAGCATTTAAAGCGTAATATAGCATAATCAGCCTGTAATGTTCCCACTGATAGAACACAGGCCTCCGCTCTGAGAGAGGGAGTGGGCCGTAATTCACCACGAGCGCCCCGTGCGGGTTAGCGGTGGTAATGAAATAATTTACACAAAGTAAAGCGCCTGAGAGTAGTGGTAGCCCAGTGGTAACAGCCGCGACTTACAAGTTGTAGGTCGTAGGTTCGAACCCAGAAAGGCGCTTTACTTTGTGTAAATTATTCCATCACCACTGCTCTCAAAACGGTGAAGGAAAACATCGTGAGGAAACCGGCATGTCCTAGAACCAAAAATTCGAAGACATGTGACATCTACCAACCCGCACTGGGCCCGCGTGGTGGATTACGGCCCACTCCCTCTCACTGAGAGGAGGCCCGTGTCCCAGCAATGGGAACGTTATAGGCTGATTATGTATGTTATGTAAAGCGCCTAAAGGGTTCGAACCTACGCCTTACAACTCGTAAGCCTTTACCACTGGACCATCATTTGCTCTCCCTCCGGCCATTACCTCTCCCTGACCATGTAGTCACTGTGCAATTCTATTATATTACACCACAAAGGCATTTTTAAGTGAACATTAGCTCTTCAGTGGTGAAGATTGAAGAACTAAAGGTAACCGGATCCTACATTAAAAGGCAGGTGATATCGCCTGCTGGAGCTAACATTAGTGGGGACTCAATTACGGGCAAACACTTGAAACTTGATATTTTTCTTGGAGTAATGGACGGGCTTACATATTCACCCAAACTCAAACCCAAAGCATTTATTTCAATTAAACCAATTACAGGCACTTTTGAATTGTCAAGGGGTCGGTCAGTCAGAAAGATGAAGCTAGTTGCCCATTCCAAAGCGTAGGTACCTATGGAGAAGAACGGGCAAGAAACTCCATGGACATTTTTTTAAATCAAAATAATATGGATAAAAAGTCTTGTTTACATCATTCATGTTAAAAATTATGCATGTGAGAACGATGCAGAACGTTAAAATCGTTCGTAATGAAAAGACGAAAAAAAACCATTGAAATATTAAATTAAATTAAAATAAGCCATGGCAGCAAAGAGATGACCATCACCGTTTTTAGAGCAGTGAGAATGAAATTATTTATACAATGCAAAGTGCCTGTCTGGGTTCGAACGTACGACCTACAACTCGTAAGTCGGCGCCACCACTGCTCCATTTTTCAGCTATATTCCGGAGAAATTCCAAAAGCTATGTCAAAAATTCGAATTGTTGCTGTGAATGATTTCCTTTGCTTATTTTGTAATAACAGCGCCCCGTGGTTTCACCCGTATAAGTGCAGATTCCGTGGGAATATCGGGATAAAAACTATCCTATGTCCTTCCCCGGGATGCAATCTATCGCTCTACCAAATTTTATCGAAATCCGTTCAGTGGTTTAGGCGTGAAAAGGTAGCATACAGACAGACAGACAGAGTTACTTTCAAATTTATAATATTAGAAGTATGGATTTTATTATTTTCCCAAAAAGTTAACGACAATAATAAAAATTATTATCCCTCAGTTTAATGTCATCATCAAAACCATCTTGATTGCCAAGGCCTCTGCACATGCGTCGTTGGTAATTTTTTTTTTTTTTGTCGAAGTCTACCTTTAAAAGCAATCAATATCCACCCACATTTAAGAAACCATTTAATACTACCCAAGAAACTAATAAACTTCCTTTAATAAGTCTTCTAAAGGCAGGCCGGGATTGAGCTCGACCTAAGTTTATAAATCATTTTGCAGGCGAGAACCTTTGTGGAATTCAATGGCTGTTTACATAAACTTGAGGGATTTTTTCATTATCGCCTACCGTTTGTTCTTCGTTGTTTTCCTGCTCAGTTTACAGTTCTGTTTTCACTGAGTAACCTTAATTACCACTGTAAGTTGCCTCTGTTTGAGTAAATCAATCTGCCGAGCCTTTTCCCAACTATGTTGAGTTCGGCTTCCAGTCTAATCGGATGCAGCTGATTATCAGTATTTTCTCTACAAAACAGTTACTGGGTATAACTATACCCCTTGGTAAGACTGGTTGTCAGACTTTCGGGCTTCTGACTCCTGACTACCCGTGACGACTGTCAAAGATCCGCGAATGACAGCCGGGGGCTTTTATCCTTTCTATTAAAATGCAAATCACACTAAGTGTGTGAGGGGGGGGGTGTGTGTGTGTGTATTATGTTTGCTACTTCTTCACGCTCAAACGGCTAGACCAATTTAAATAAAATTTTGTATGGAGGTAGCTGGCACCCTAGATTAACATATAGGCTACTATTTATCCCGACATTCCCACGGGATCAAAACTTATGCTGGTGAAACCGCAGGACGCAGCTATTTTTCCATTGAGAACATTCAAAGTTGAATACATATGTAATGAAATCAAAACAAAAACCTGCTTCAATATAATGTAGTTTGTGAGACCGAATGAAAGGAAAACACTTTTCTAGCTACGTGTTACAGCACGTTTATCTATATGATATGATATGCACTGCTTTAGGAAACCGCAACGTTTCCGTTTCATTGAACTTTTGATACGGATGAAGGTATTGAAAATTGCAATACTTATCTTGAAACTTACTTGAGCAAAAGTAATTTTGAAAGTTCGGTTTCAACAAGTTTCGGGTAAAATATCAGATTTAAGCCGCAGTTTCGGCTTCGGTTGAATAGTGGCCAACTCTTCAGCCCGACTAAAACATATAACGTATAACATATAGGCAGGGTTACGTCGACTTATGATGCAAGAGCGAGCGAAGGGCAACCCGAAGTTCGTTTGGGTTAGGGAAATAAATTAATTTAATTTAATGTAATACGAAAGTAAATTAAACTGTAACTGCTGGACATAGGCCTCAACCACTGGACATAGCCCCCCTTCCTTGTAGCTTTTATTCCAACCCATATTTTTGTCAACAGGAAATTGTTAACTATCATCCGATTTACATAAATCCATGTTCCTTTGGAAAACATTTCCATAAACATATTTTTTTGCTAATAAGGAAACAAAGAGAAATTGTTTATGAATGTTTGTAAACCTTTGTAAATTACCTTCTTCGAAACCTTTGTTAGGTCATTCGTTTATACATTTGGAAACTTTTGTTTTACATTTCGATTCTTTTGAATCTTTTTCTTTCTCTTTTTCTTTGATTGTTATGTTCATAACGTCTTTTGTGTTTCGAAATGAATACTTACGGGTTTAACTGTTAAACAGAGGTTTTTTTCTTGTCAAAAATAATTGACTTATTAAAATAAGTCTAAAAATGACGTATTCCACATTGGGCACCCGCTTAAAGGGCACCTGAGTGAATGCACCTGACACACAGCGTCACATTCACTCAGGTGCCATTTAAGCGGGTGCCCAATGTGGAATACGTCAAAAAAATGGGTAAACATCGTTTCAAAAACTTTTACCAGAGATGATAAATAGAAAAGTTACGAGTGAAGTAAATAATCACAATGTAAATAATTTGACGACGGTCTGACATGGTTTAAGATTTTTTATTTTATTTAAGTTAGCCTACACTGTCCCACTGCTGAGCAAAGGCCTCGCCCAAATCCTTCCAGCACCCTAATTGCGTAACACACAATCGGAATCTGAATCATTTTGAAGCAAATTGCTAATCCATTGCTCCCTAAGTTCGAAAAATTTGTCTGCTCAACACGTAAATAACGCAACGAAAGTTGTTGAATTGTCAAAACTGATTCCGATTAATAACGTGATACGCAATTGCCCCGCAGGTATCCTTTTCTGGAGCCACCTCGATCTAACCTTTGCGGAATGCCTCTAGGTCGTCTCGCCATCTTTTCTTGGGCCGGCCGGCGGCCTGTGCAGTGCCGTCCATTCTCAGGCACCCACCGTGTGGAGACTGTAGATGCGGCTGACGTGACCTGTCTAATCCCATTTCAGCTTCGCTGCCTTTTTGCCTACGCCTAGGATCTCCGTTTTGGAGCGCAGCGTGATATTTTGTATTCTGTCAGTTCGTATAACTTCAAAAATGCTGCGCTCTCATTGCTCTTTGGCAATACCCTAAGGCGGAACTTTTGCGACTCGGTGAGCGACCTGGGA
Organism: Oligia latruncula; assembly: GCA_948474745.1. Lineage (NCBI taxonomy): Eukaryota > Metazoa > Arthropoda > Insecta > Lepidoptera > Noctuidae > Oligia > Oligia latruncula. Next base: position 2,058,874 of record OX419705.1, read on the forward strand.
GCCTAAAAAGGCAACTTTAGCAAAATCATAAAAGGATAACATTATGAATCATAATATGGCGAAGACAGTCTGTGTTTTTCTTTTTGTCGCATTACGCAGGTATAATCAAAGAGATTGGGATTGGATTAATTGGTATTTTAGCACAGACAAAAAAAATAACTGAAAAATCCTTCAGCAATGGGATTTGATAGGATTAACTTAACAGTTAACTGTCCATTATGATTCTGCCAAAGTGGCCTTTTTAGGCCCCCAGATCTGAGTATATACATTTCGATGTTTAATTAATACGATAATTAAATTTTAGTGTAGGTATAAAGAATTGACATTGTTAAATAATCTAAAAATATTATGGAAATATTATGGACACATAATATTTTTCGATTATTTAAAAAATCCATTGGATTTATTATTTGGTTCACCACTAGGTCACACGATCATCGTTTTTTGTGTACTTTGTACCCTTCATGTGACCTACGATACAATCTAGAATAGCAATATAAATATTATAACATCGAATATGCAAACATTGAGAAAGGAAAAGTAATAAAAAGTTTATTTACACACCCCATTTTAATACAATATAAAAAATACGAAACCAGGCTAATACCGGTTATAAAATACGGTGATAAAAGTACGCATGTAAGGGATTTAAATACAACTATAGATTTAATAAAAATAGGCAGCAAAATAAAATTTATGAGGAAGTTCGGCGTGCAAATAAAACCTCTTTTGATAATGCTAACATATCTATATACAAGTTATCAATGCACAGCCTAAATCGCTGGTCCTAGAAACATGAAATTTGGATGGTGTGTTCTTTGTGAATAGTAGGTATCCTCTAAGAAAGGGTTTTATGAAATTCCACCCCTAAGAGGGTGAATGGGCGGGAGGGTGAAATTTCACCCGGACGAAGTCGCGGGCAGAAGCTAGTTATATATACTTAACAGAATCGCTCTCCGTAAGTCTGTGTGACCGCGACCTTCTAAACTACACAATGGATTTTGATATGGTTTTCCTCATAATTTAGAAAATCAATTCCGGAAGATTTATGTGTAAAGGATGAAAGGTTCTGGAAGGTATAAAACCTTTCCTTACATCAACGTAGCGACCTATTTATTTCGGAAAGTTTTATGTGTGTAATAAAACTATATACAGGGTGAATTTTCCAAGTGGTGGATGGCCAAATCCGAAACTATGAGGAATAGCGGAAAGTACTCAAAGGAGTCGCGGGCTCGATTTTGATGAAAACTAAAACTGCATCATTGGATTTTTGAAAAATCAATATTTTTAGCCAGGAATCGAACCCGTTGATTTTGATAAAAAACACACACCCCTCGATAGTGTCCCTAATAAGGATCAAATTCTGGGAAGTAATGACATACGGCAAACTTAAGGAAAATATTGGATTTTAACAAAACTGCTTCATATTTTAAAGTATTCACAATGAAGTTATAAAACCCACTTATGTCATTTGTCAAGTAGTCCGATGACCCCGAGTTCACACACCAAATTATTCTGCATCGATTTTAGAGTCACGTGTCCCATCTACCTGAGTACTTGTTTTTACAAATAATAGCTTTTGGTTGTAACTTCGTCCGTGTGGATTTTATCCAAACCAACTTGAACACCCCGTTCCACCCCATAAGGGGTTGTTTTTTTATTATTTATTTATAATCAAGCGTTCAAGCACTCATCCCAATCACACTAATATTATAAAGGCGAAAGTTTGTGAGTGCGTGTTTATATATTTGTTAGTTCTTCACACTCTCTCTTCTGTTGGCTGTACCAATTTTGATAAAATTTTGTACGGAGTTAGCTGACACCCTGGATTAACATATAGGCTACTTTTTATCCCGATGTTCCCACGTGATCAAAACTTATGTGGGTGAAACCGCCGGGCGCAACTAGTCTTAAATAAAATAAAGAAATCTCTATATTTTGTCAAGTCGTAAAAATCATGCGATGAAAAGAAAAGGACAGAAGATAAATATTAGTTTAGTCCTGTCAAATTAAAATACTCCTTAAACAAGTTTATACGTGATTAAAAATTTGCTACTTCAAATACGTCAATTTACTTCAGGCACAGACTAATTTGACAGGACTAAACTAATATTTATCTTCTGTCCTTTTCCTAATGAAATAGAAAGAAAAAGTTAAATTTAAATTTAGTTTAGATTGTGAACAAGGGAATCGTCACAACTGTAAGCTTTTCAAAGCAATCTAGAAAAGTGTACCCAGTTTCCATACGATTGGAATAAGCCGTTTAGCCATTTGAATTTGTACTGCGGTCTTTGAATGTATTTCAGTTCTTGTAGCCAAGAATACAAGGCACCTCATTACTTTGTAGCTAGAACCCTTGTAGCTATTGAATTTATTTTTATTTCTGAGAGAAAATGTGTTTGTTATTTTATGAACCTCCGTGGTTTACCAAAATGTCTGAGCTACATGAATGTCTCAAAAGGACAATGACTAAAAGTCGTACCAAAAAGTCTCATGCATCAAGATCAAAATATGATAGTAATTATTTTCATAATTTTTTACGACATTACGCGTCGGAGATTTGATTTTTGAACAGGGAATTTAATTTAAAGTAAAAAGGTATTGATATTGTTTTATTCCCTTTACATGACGTTCCGTTTCTTATACTTGAATGGAAAAAAAAAATTGGGCCCACTGTATTGTAACGTCTTTTAATAGTATTATAACGTAACCAATTTATCATTTAAAATGGTTGATTTTTTTCAACAAAGTCTAACCGAGATCACGAAATCGTAATAAAAAGAAAATATTTTGATAATGCACTCAATTGATTCAATTCCAGATATGGTCGTCAATGTCATAAATACATGTATTGAAACGTTTTTTTAGATTTTCAGAAAAAAAAACAAAGTATAGGTACCTATAAATAATAAAATACTTGCCAGACAAATTGGAAAAGTTTTTAACATAAAGAAAAATGTTAGGAACCTAAAAATACTCTTTTTAAAAAGTTAATGTAAAAAATAATTGAATCGGCTCAGTTTTCGAGGAGAAAAAAGGGGAATACGAAACGTCGATCTCGTCAAAATTTTTGTGATAATTTCGGTCTGAGCTGCAGCTGTTCCTACCACACACTACGGGGGCAGACTTGAGGTAAGGCGACGGCAATAGTTTCTTCAAATACCTGTTTTTCAAATATAAAAAAAAATATCAACCGATAAATATTTTGAAGTAAGGAGGTTTGCTTACCAGAAGTTCACATTTGAATGGCCTGAAATCTCCAAGAAACAGTGAGGAAGCATAGCGAAAACATCTGTCCGTTCGCCCAGACAAGTGACAATCGCTTTCAAAGCTTTTCGTACTTCTACAACGTATTTCAACAGAATCAAGCTGAAGCTAGCTGAAGATGTTCGTTAGCTTATTTCAACCCAAAACATTGTTGACTTTTTGAGTAACGTTATCGCTGATAGAATTTTACTTAGTCTAAACCTGTACCTGCATGTGTGGAGGTTTTTTTTAATCAAAATATCATTATGTTTTTTTTATTATACAATGCTAATTCATTATTAATTGGATAATTTATATAATTTTTTCTGAATTAATTTTATCTCTCTAATTTTATTTCAATTTGATTTTATTTTTTTCAATAAAAAAAAATATGTATTTAAATGTTAATTTTTACTTTTTTAATGTTTATGTTTATGTCACGGTATGTAAAGATGGTCACCCATCCACAGACCAACCGCGGCAAGCGTAGCTTAACCTGATCGATCGATCTGTGCGGCTGTTATTATTTAGCCACGGACCCACAATAACAACACAAAATAAGTTGTGACGTTCGTTCGTACGACACATACATTACAATTGCGTGATTAATAAAATTCCAAGTGTGCAATTCTGCTCATCCCCTAAACATAAAACGTTTCCGAGATAAACTACAAAGCAAACATGTAACAAAGACATTATCCTTTTAACTTTCAGCAGTTACCAGTTCCTTTACTGCCCGGACTCGCTTACTGGCACTTAAAAGTCCAGCAACTACAGCGTTTTCACTTTAAATTAAACTTTAGTCTTACTTACTTAGTTCTCCGGTTACAGGTTTCTTTAAGCTATTGGTCGTTATCGGGTAAAACAAAGATTTAGAATGAATGATGAGAAGTTTCCGCTGAAAGAATCTTATGTACCTATGTGTATATTTTAGTTGTTCATTAATCTCAACACAACACACCCACACACACACCCCCACACACACATGTATGTCACTACATTTTATTTGATTTTGTACGACCTTTTCTATATTATCACAAGTATTTTGTGATGTATGTTTTGATCCCATGGGAATATCGGGATAAAAGTATCCTATTATCACATTAAATTCTTCTGCCTAGCCTTTTCCCAACTATGTTGGGGTCGGCTTCCAGTCTAACCGAACGCAGCTGAATACCAGCATTTTACATGAAGCGACTGCCTATCTGACCTCCACAACCCAGTTACTGGGTAATACGACACCCTTTAGTAAGACTGGTTGTCAGACTTTCGGGCTTCTGACGATCTGAAGACCCACGATTGACAGCTGGGACTAACGGCTTAACGTGCTTTCCGACGCACGGAGCGTCTTGATATGTAATCCACGGACCAACCGCGTCAAACATAGCTTAACCTGATCGATCGACCCACGCGGCTGTTATTACTTAGCCACAAGCACCAAAAAACTTGTTTGTGTATATTTTTGTTTTTCATTAATCTCAATACAATCTCAAAATCAAATAAAATGTAGTGACATACATGTGTGTGTGACACATGTACCTACATATCTCACTACATTTTATTGAGCTTTTCTCACATAAAATTAATTATCTTAATTTATTACAACGGACACACACTTCCCTATGTGTTTCTTATACCATGCTCCAGCTCCTATCCTGCCCTCTGTGTCCCAAAACACGCAGTCAAAGTGACCTCTGCGCTGCCACTAACGACGCCGTGGAAGAGACAAAGTTTTGGCCCGACAATATGTAAAATTCCGTTGTACCAGTGACACGAAGAAGAAAAGACCTTCCCTAAAGTATCGCCATACGACCGGTTATGAGCTTCCCAAAACCAGCAAAGTCACGCGACCCTCACAAGATCGTCGGTCATGTAACTATTTGGCTTGTGGCCAAAATTTGCCTGGTAATCTTCAGAGGGCTGTGCTTTTTCAGTCAATAAACCTGTGAGTCACGAACTACATACTTTATAGATAATCTATAGAAATATATAAAATTGCAGTGTCTGTTTGTAATGTCAAAATAACAGCTTTTTACTTATTCATACCTACCTACATATGAAAGTAGTTTTGTGTATCTGTCCGTTTGTTCCGGTTAGTCTCCGAAACTGCTGGACTGATTTTGACGAGACGCTGGCATATAGCTGATGTTTATTTTAGGAAAAGAAGTAGGGTTTCGCGCAAAAACTTTAAGCCATGTTTTCGAAAATGCACACGAACGAAATGGAAATCTCAATGTTGTTTCAATAATAATTTAATCCCTCATTCTTAAACGTATTATAAACTAGCTGCTGCCCGCGACGTCGTCTGCGTGAAGGCTCTACAGCACCAAAAATACCTAAGATGCCAGTGTCGCTATAGCATTATAAAGTAAACAACTTTTAAAATAGCATTAAAATATAAGTTTTTTTTTGCAAGCGAAGCAAGTGAAGAGAGTTATATGGGAATCCTGCTGAGTTCAGTCATAAGAGGTTACTGAAGGAAATAGAGAAAATAATGCAGGAATACATTCCAGGACACAAAAGAGTAAAAATACGTTCAAAGGTATCATATATACCTTACAACACTTCCCTATAAACTACGTTGGTAGTTATGCTGCCAGGAGCCAAAATGTGTGATGACGCGGGAGCAAGCGACGACGTACAGTTGCCCGTGTGAGAAGCAACTCGTCCTGACGTCGACACCCACTGCCCTCAGTGTCTGCCCCTGCGACTTATTGATGGTCATCGCGAAGCAAACACTCACGGGGAGCTGTACGCGCTTGAACTGGAACGGGAAGTTATGAGGTATGAGGGGAATGCGTGGTATAAATACTGCCTCGCCGACGCCATAACCCGTAAGAATTTCCGCCTCAATGGTGTGTCTGTGGAGCGAGATGACTTTAAGGCGGGTCCCGTTACACAACTTCGGAGGAGATAGGTTCCGAAGAAGCATAACCGGGACACCGCTTCAGCTTGATGGTATGCGCTGGAAGTCCACTTGCTGACAGGGAGTTCAGAAATTCCACGGGATAATTTGTGGCGTCATCTTGCTTGACAACAGTGTTTATCGAGGTGTAGACCACTTCATTCCCCTCAATTTCCGAGAGAATGCATTCATTAATTGCTGCAGCCTGATCATTTTTGGGCGTCAAAATGGCCCGCTCACACACCCAAGAATTCTGCTGGTGCGGTATACGACTGAATGTCCCCGTACACACAGCGAATGAGTTCTTCTAAGCTGGAAACCACTCTACCGAGAGACTCTGGAAGCACCACCTGTCTACCTCTCTCTTCTGGTAGAGTGCCTTCGCCAAGACTTAGAAGGACATCGGAGAATTCTTGAGCGCGTGCATTGCCGCCGAGCCGAGCTCTCATATTAATGGTCAAGCGCAGCGTACGAACTCGTGACCACAACGAAGATCGTTTCAACGAAGCATTCACCTCGTCAGCCCTCGATCCTCGGCCATCGTACACTCATCCCATACGATCAGAGAGCAATCCTTGAGCACGTGTCCCTTATCGCTGTTACGTGACACACCACAAACAGGCGTTTCGGCGCTCTATAAATCGATGGGAATTTTAAACATGGCATGTGCTGTCTTGCAGTCCCGGAAGCAGTGTGGCAGCGATTCCCGACGACGCTACAGCAATAGCAATTTTGCCTTGCCTCCTGACCTCTGCAAGTATGCCAGTGGTAACAAATGTTTTTCCTGTTCCACCAGGAGCATCCAAGAAAAACATTTTACCCTGGTTTTGCCAAACGCTTTCAAGGACGGTGTCATAAATTTGTTTTTGCTCTGAAGAGAACAAAGCGACATGGTCATTTCGTATGGTGGTCATTTCGCCGTCTCCGACTTCGTCTCCAGTAGCACGCCTCAAAGCTCGTAGAAAATCTTCAGACAGATGATGGCGATACTTCTCCCACAAAGCTACCGGGTTCGCGACTCCATAAAACACCAAGATGACGGCAAACAGATGATGACGCATGCGGCTGGGACTGTCACTGACGCTCGCCTCCGCGAGGGTGTCAGCCCAATTTTGGTCACCGTCGAGAAGGTGACGTGCTACGCAGGCTGCGCGGTAAGTGGGAAACTCCACGCCATCAAATGTCCTCAGAAAGGCGAAAGACTTTGCCTCGGACAGTGTGAAGTAACAACCGCAGAAAATCGCATTCGCCGTTATTCGGATGCACGGTATAATTTAAGTTTATAATTAGGTACCTATACGACATGAAAATATATTAATTACCAAGCAATAATCACACAGATAAATACCGAACAAAAGTATTAACAGTCAATGTTTATTTTGTACTAACAACATGAAATTGATGAAGAAATGATCATCATCAATGAACATAACTTTTTTGTAATACTTAACACCGCATTTTTTTTAAATTGTCTTCCTCAACTCTGCTCAAGATTTTGAGGGTTTTGTTGGAACTTGAATTTGTCTCAAAACGAACTATACGATACAACTTTTATGAAGAAAATGCACATTACCATCTATGAATTTTAAGAATAACTAACTACTAACCTCACCAACATAATCAAATTTAAACTATTAATTTCCAAAAAGTGTTGACATGTAACTTGATTTGATTTTTATGAAATCTCATAGATGGCGCTGCTTCAAAATTGTCTTATACTACTAACATTCATTAAACTATGATTCTCTGCCCAAGTTACTTAAATGGCGTAAAAGTTTTTATAGTGTAAAGCTAGATAATAGCATGACTTACTCAAAAACAACATTTAAATATGCGTCGTTAGATTACACGTTGTCACAGAATGCGTAAGAAAAATAAAGATTCACAGCTCCTCCTCGTAGGTGATAGCGTGATAATATGTAGCCTATATGTTGACCCGACCTCTTAGTAATATTCATGCAAAATTTGAAGTAAATCCATGCAGTACTTTTTGAGTTTAGCCCGGACATATATACAGACAAACAGACAAAAATTCTAAAAACTATATTTTTGGCTTCGATATCGATTGTAGATCACGCCCCAAGTATTTTTTTTTATATATTCTATGTACAGTTTTGCCTTTCTTACGATTTTATTATTTTATATTATTTATTTAAACATTATCATTATTTATTTTTTTAAATAACACAGACATAAGGATCAGAATTATTTCGTCATAAAGGCAAGCCTTTACGACGTGATTAAACACATAATAATGTTTTAAAGATCACAATATGATTTCGTTAGTACTATATCGCGCCAATAGATGTCGTTACATGTTTCCACTTATTGCAATAAAAATTGTTATAGAATGCTTTAAATTCATTATATCTTTTGATAGACTGAAGCGATTGCGATGAAACAAAGACTAATCACTGCTCGGAGTTCTACACTATATTTGAGTATAAATATGAACCATATTGGTTTGGTACTTTTTACGTTGAGCCTGTTCAAAATCTGTCACATCCAAACAGACAAACAGACAAACAGACAAAAATTCCAAAAATTGAAGAAATGGCATCTGTTGGTTATCCTATAACAGCCCAACTATTTTTTTTATTTTTATTTTCAATGTACAGAAACGCCTCGTCTACAGATTTATTATATGTATAGAAGACTACCAACCCATACCATAATCTTTTCCTACAAAAGAGTATTACTGCTAACATCTGCAAAGCTTTCGACACATGATGCACGTGCCGGCTGTGTCTTTCGTTAGTAAACCGTCACGTATATGTCCATAAGGGCACGTGCAACGTCACATACCTCTTAAAGAGGACAGATCTTCGTAATATGGTATTATCTACTTTCTGTTCGCAAGGTGTAATCTAGACCAGGTTGTCAGGATAACTTTGTAAGTTTTTAGGTTTCCGTACCTCAAAAGAAAAAAAATTAATGTTTTTTTTTGTTTAAACACGCTAATCTTTGGAACTACCAGTCAGATTTGAAAAATTCTTTTTGCTTTCGATTTCCCAATTTTTGAGGAAAAAGAAGATATTTAACATCACGCTACTCAGGAGTCGAGCAAAAATAAAAAATAAAATCAGAAAAATGTTATAAGAAAATTATTATTATTAATTATTATTACACAGCAATATTGTGGCAGCGACTAAGAATTTCTCTGTATTTTGTAGCATGTAACTGTTTTTGTTCCTAATAAATATATAGGTATATTTTTTTACCGACTTCAAAAAAAAAAGGAGGTTATCAATTCGATACGTATGTATGTAATATTATTGGAATTACATTATATTCACATATGACAATCTATTAGGGCTTCCAAACAAATATACAAAATTTTATAGACGTATGTATGTATGTATGTATGTATGTTTGTCCACGCATATCTCCGTAACTATTAATCGGATCGTGACCATTCTTTTTTATTGGCTTACATTTACTTCAACTTAGGGAACAGTGCAAGTTTCATCAAAATCGATTCAGTAATTTTCAAGATATGGACTAAGACGTGAAAGTGTGACGGCCTGGCTTATTGATACGAGCTACGGGTGTAGTGTCAAAGCGAAAACATCTCAAAACCTTGGTCAAATTCTAGTGCAACAACTAAAAATTACCAAATAAAAAGTAATTTAAAAAAATTAAACCGACTTCAAAAAGAAATGAACTCAAAATTATGAAATAACTTTAATTTCGGAAGTCGGTGGCAAAAAACTAAAACTAAAATACAGATCCCAAGACACCGACTTCCGAAATTAAAGTTATTTCATAATTTTGAGTTCATTTCTTTTTGATGTCGGTTTAATTTTTTTAAATTACTTTCTTTAATAAATACTTTTCGCACTTACTGCGAGGATATAGGAAAAAAAAGGCATTTCACGCGGACGACATCGCGAGTAGAAGCTAGTCTTACAAAGATTATTACAAAGATGCTTTGTCATGAATCTTGAATTAAAACTTGGTTTGAGTTGAGATTTATGGTGGGTAAGTATTGAACTCCTTCTTTTTTATGGAGATTCATGCCTGGTCATTGTGATCATCATTCTAGATAGTTTATGGGTCTCAGTTACCAAAGATTAAAGAAGAGGAATTGCCAAACTTATAGTAAACTAGCTGACCCGGCGAACTTCGTACCAACATATGTAAAAGATAAAAACTGGCCAAGTGCGAGTCAGACTCGCACACGAAGGGTTCCGTACCACAAGGCAAAAACGCCGAAAAAACACGTTTGTTGTATGGGAGCCCCCCCTAAATATTTATTCTATTTTAGTTTTATTATTTATTATTAAATTAATAATACAACTGAGTATTTTGTTAAATTTCAAGTGCCTCTACCTGTTGCCATTATTGATATCGAGCAAAAAAGGGCAAAAAAATCGCGTTTGATGTATGGGAGCCCCCCTTTAATCTTTATTTTATTTTGTTTTTAGTATTTGTTGTTATAGCGGCAACAGAAATACATAATTTGTGAAAATTTCAACTGTCTAGCTACCACGGTTCTTGAGATACAGCCTGGTGACAGACAGACGGACGGACGGACGGACGGACAGACAGCGAAGTCTTAGTAATAGGGTTCCGTTTTCACCCATCAACCTTATTGCAGTAACATAATTATCAGCCTGTGATGTTCACTGCTGCCGGCCGTTCCTCGGAATTGGTCCCGGCTGTCATTCGTGGATCTTTGACAGTCGTTACGGGTAGTCAGAAGCCCGAAAGTCTGACAACCAGTCTTACCAAGGAGTATCGTATTACCAGTTACTCCATGTAAAATACTGGTATTCAGCTGCATGCGGTTAGACTGTAAGTCACACCAACATAGTTGGGAAAAGGATGGGCAGATGATGATGTTCACTGCTGGGACATAGGCCTTCTTTCTTCGAGAGGGAAAAAATAAACACACATATACAACATTATTTTTAGTTTATGCGAAACCCGAAACACGTGTCTAGTATTTTTATGTAAAGAATCTATGTACAAAATTTCAAAACTGTATCATGAAAAATCACAAAGTTATAAGCTTTTATTTGTCCGTACAAAACACGCTCACCCGCGCCGCGCCGTCTTGCGCTCATTGATAATAATACCTAGGTACCTAATCGTTCGGCGCGGAGATTGGATAACTTACTTAGTGTCGCTCGGTGTCCAACTTTTAACCTTTTTTAAATATTTTTGGGACAAAATATAACATGGGGTAAAAAGTATTGAAATCGATTCAGTTGCTTATTCTGAATAAACTATATTCAGGTTTCGCATAGACTAAAAATAACGTTGTGTACGAGTAAGTTTTGAAGTTTTGTTTAGGACAGTTGAGAATTTATTCGCGATCTCGATGTTGGTCTTCTGGATAAAATTGTTCAGTTTGAGGGTCTGTCCCTTAAAATTGACCACACCATTCGGATACACGTTGTATCTAAGGACTTAGATAATTTTATTGACCACTAGCTGACCCGGCGAACTTCGTGCCGCCTCAGAATTAAATAATGTGACAAAGTTCAATAACCGAAAATTTGCAGAAAACCATAAATACATTAAAATTTTCATAGTGATCGGTTAAACGGTGTTGGAGTGAAACAACATAATACATAAATCTATTTATATATAGAAGATTACAATACTCTTATTACCTCTATATTATTTAATTTCTGAACCCTCTTTGAGAGGTACGAACAGTTTGTAATAATAAAATTGTTGCTTTTATTATTTTCCTTACAATTTCTTAATATTTTCTCACCTTTTGAACCTTCCTTGGACTTCTACAAATATTTCATAACCAAAATTAGCCAAATCGGTGGAGCCGTTCTCGAGTTTTAGTGAGACTAACAAAAGTCATTTCATTTTTATGTAGTTATACGGATTTTATCTGATGTCAAAGTTATAATATGTCGCCCACAGACTAAATATAAGTCTGTGATTTCGCCTCATTATAAATTGACTACATTGAGTAAATAGTCGTCTTTTAAAATGCTGTATTTTTTTTTAGTCTACATTGTGTAGATCATTGATGGTCCAGTGGTAACGGCCATGACTTTCGAGTTGTAGGTCGTGTGTTCGAACCCAAGCAAGCACTCACCACTGCTCTCAAAACGGTGAAGGAAAACATCGTGAGGAAACCGGCATGTCCTAGAACCAAAAATTCGAAGACATGTGACATCTACCCGCACTGGGCCCACGTGGTAGATTATGCCCACTCCCTCTCGCAGAAAAAGGAGGCCTGTGTCCCAGCAGTGGGAACTTTATAGGCTGATTATGCTATATTGTGTCCAACTGCTGAACAAAGGCCTTGTCTTGTGCGATCTCTTGTTATGTTGGACATTTTAACACATTTTATTTCACCTTTCCATTTTCACACTTACTAGCTTTGTAAAGCCACCAATTTATAAAGATATTTAATGAACGAACCGTAGCAGCAGCGTCTATAATCCCGACTTTATGAATATGCATGATGATAATAACTGGGCGATATTGGCAAAGTTTTATAAAGAGCTCTCTCTGGTAATATTGAGTCGGCGCCGCCATTTTGTTTTATAGCAACGTTTTATGAGGTAGCGTAATTAATTGTAGATGTTTTGAGGACTAATTAGAACAAAAAGGCGAAACATTATGTTATCAACGAACAAACAAAAGAAACACGACCCAAAACAAAACAAAAACAACAATAAACTGTTGTTGTTTGTTGTTAAACCATTTTATTTTATCTTTCCTCTTTTTTTAGGGTTTCGTACCCAAAGGGTAACAACGGGACCCTATTCCTAGGGCTCCACTGTCCGTCAGTCCGTCTGTCAGCAGGCTGTGTCTCATGAACCGCGGTAGCTAGACAGTTGAATTTTTTACAGATGATGTATTTCTGTTGCCGCTATAACAACAAATACTAAAAACAGAATAAAATAAATATTTATGGGGGAATACAACAAACGTGTATTTATCGGCGTTTCGTTTCATGGACGAAGTCGCGGGCAAAAGCTAGTGTTCGTATAACTCGTCAAAATGTAGGGAACATCTGATTCTTTTTTCGCGATTTCAGGTTTGGTCCCATAGTATATGTTGTTCATAATGATGAGTACAATGACCTCCTAAGAGGTTGTTAATGTTTTACCAATAACCCGGTATCTGGCGAAATATGGCCTACTATTAGACACCAGCCGGTCGATTCTGTAAAAATCTCAGCGTGAAAACTTAGGTGAAGTGAGTTTGTATTTGCTAGGAATTGACACTATTGACAGCTCTCTCCACGCTCACTTCAACTAAGTTTTCACGGTGAGATTTTTACAGAATAGCACCGCTTTATCCCTTCCGGGTATACAGGCGTGAAGTATTGTGTTAAACAAATAAATAAAATACTGATTACTTATGCCTCGTGTAGCGCAGTATCGTTTTGTTCCGAACAAAAAGGAGGACATCTATGTTACGTTTCCGATTCGCAGGGATAAAATATTTTCCCTAAAAACATTCGCGAGTTTGTATAAAACACCGACTATAAACGCATAGTCGTTGTTTTTTACAATCACGCAAATGTTTCACGTTACCAAATTTGCGATAAAAAAGCGGCCAAGGGTTCCGTACCAACGTACAATATTAATACTACATATTTTTTCGTTTCTTGTTTTCAACTTTAATAGTTTTTTTGTTATTTGTCGTTATAGTGCCCGTAGAAATACACACTGTGAAAATTTCAAGGGTCAAACCCAGATACAGCCCTGTGACAGATCCAGCTTGCTTCCTCCACTTTGTCACATAAACCTTCAAAGGTTTTTAGACAAATGTATGCTTGTAAAATAGGTAGTGTAATTGAGTGTATTGAAAAATAAAGGAAAAAAAGAAAGATGGACGAATGGATGTTATTAGAGCAAAAGAAGGTTATATGAAATATAATGTACGGTCTCATCGCCTACTTTAGACCAACGATGCGCGTCATAATTTAGCATAGTAAAATGACATGACTAACGAATTAAAACTTAGTGAACTTATAAGTAGCTATCAACAACTGAGAGAAATAATCGCATTCCACTCTAGTACTGTTATTTACTCATAACTTAAATAAACTTAACTACTTAGTGCATCTCAGTGGTACGTGTTTCTCTATACCTACTAACTGAACTTACCAACCTTCACGACAAATTTGTGTACGGACTTAACTACTACAACCCGTACATATAACATTCGATCACATGAAATTAGGTTATTTGTTTATATAGCATATGAAAATTATATCATGTGAACAATATTTCAAGTGATATTATACTATTTGTTATTAAGCCATATATTAGTTGGCACCGTTCAGTGACATTTAACATTTGACATTCATAAAGACTGTATCAGCACAAGCGCCTCGAATTCAAGCCCTTGATTCTCTCTAGTTTTCACTCGATTATCTTTCTTTACCTAAAGAAAATCTAATCTAACCTAAACTTTTCTCCCGCTTCAGCTGCCGGATCGTCAGTGGCGAAACGTTTGGGTCAGTATGATAGCTTTTACACCTTTCCACAAACACTATTTTCCTGGCATGCTCATACATATGCCACCGAGTAGAGTCACACACGACGACACATCTAACTGAACATTATTTTACAGTTTAACCTGACCTTGCATTATATAGGCTTGTCGTGCAATATTATGATAAGCTGGATTTTCCAGAGGGTCTTGAAACTGGAGATGCATTCAACCCATTCCTATGATACATCTTGTTTAGTTCAAATACTACGTTATGGAATGCCTTGCCTGTGTCGATACGCACACGGGGCACGCACAATCTTTGTCCATTTTAAGGGTTCCGTAGCCAAATTGCAAAAACGGAACCCTTATGGATTCGTCATGTCTGTCTGTCTGTCTCCGTCCGTATGTCACAGCCACTTTTTTCCGAAACTATAAGAACTATACTGTTGCAACTTGGTAAGTAGATGTATTCTGTGAACCGCATTAAGATTTTCACAAAAAAATAGAAAAAAAAACAATTAAACTCTATAATGTACTTAACACGAGAGCGTTTGACCTACTTATCGCATCAGATCAGAAAGTGATGTCACAGCAAAATATCGAGTCGCGAGGGTTTCACTACGTTTTTAGGGTTCCGTAGTACCTACAAGGAATCCTTATAGTTTCGTCATGTCCGTCCGTCTGTCGGAGGTTTTGCTAAGAGACCGTTAGTACTAGAAAGCTGTAATTTTGTAGGAGTGTGTATATTAATTACGCCGACAAAGTGGTAAAATAAAATTTTGGAAAATATTTTCTTTTAGGGTAGCTCTTCTACATGTGAAGTGGGGATGAATATTTTTTTCGTCGTCTACCCCATCGTGTGGGGTATCGTTGAATAGGTCATCTAAAATGACTTAGGGGTTGCTATTATTATTTTTCGATTTAATGCTCCATTTACGCAATATTAAACTTTAAAGTGCACATTTTTGTTCCAGTAGAGCGTCTCCCCCCTCTAAAACCTAAACTGTGGGCTTGAAAAATCTGGAAAAATTCACGATGACAGTGCATTTCATAAATTTTAAAGGAAAATTATAGCGGTTAAGATAACATTATTAGTTTAGCAGTAATAGTCGTTGAACTTGGGTGTTGGATAATTTTGTACCAAATACCAAATCATTAGCTAATCTTAGCATTAATCCTGTAAAGTGACTAATATGAAGTAGTTGCTTGTTTATAACGGGTAAAGACTTGCATTGAAAAACAAAATGTGATTTTTTTTTTTTTTAATATCAGAATAAAGAACAACAGAATCGTACTACATTGTGATAGCGGGCTACTACGGAACCCTACACTGTGCGTGGCCCGACACACACTTGGCCAGTTTTGTTGGATAGAAACGTGTCGTATAGGTTTAAAGACCTGCTGCTATTGAAGGTTCAAAACTTAGTAAGTATTAATTACCACTTTGACCGGTTCTATGCTTCCTGCATCCAGCGGATTTCTGCGGCCTTCACAAGGTCATCAGTTCACCTTGTGGGAGGCACATTACGGTCACACATCTGATCGTGGTGATCCATACTCAGTGTTTTCCTAGCGAAAACAGATTCGCTAATGTGGTAATAGCTGACCACATACGGATGTGTATGCCTACCTATCCATCACTAAGCCAATGACCCGAGCTGACACAAATAACCGATTTGTAAATGCTTCCTTCGCCATTTCAAGTAATTTATTTCTTTTTAGGGTTCCGTACCCAAAGGGTAAAAACGGGACCCTATTACTAAGACTTTGCTGTCTGTCCGTCCGTCTGTCTTTCACCAGGCTGTATCTAATGAACCGTGATAGCTAGACAGTTGAAATTTTCACAGATGGTGTATTTCTGTTGCCGCTTTAACAATAAACACTAAAAACAGAATAAAGTAAATATTTAAGGGGGGCTCCCATACAACAAACTTGTTTTTTTCTACGTTTTTGCCTTGTGGTACTGAACCCTTCGTGTGCGAGTCTGACTTGCACTTGGACAGTTTTTTCTTTATTATCTTCTTACAATTAACCGGGTATTTGCTAAGCGATTTACTAATTAATCTTGTTGAGACTTTCTTAAAGAGGCGTTGTCGATTTTCAGGCCATCTCAAATGGCCTGAAAATCGACAACGCCTCTTTAAGAAAAATAGCAATCGAAGGGAGATCATCTCTCAAAGATGATCTCCCTTCGATTGCTATTTTTCATCCCTACAAACTAAAAGTTCTATGTTTTTTGTCTACAACCCTATACTGTCCCACTGCTGGTCAAAGGCCTCTCCCAAGTCCTTCGAGGAACTCCTTTCCCGCGTCACCCCGAACTAGCCCTCGCGTTACGCGTCCAGGTCATCTCGCTCTAATTGCTTGGCCAGACTGGCAGCGCGGGGCGGGGAGCGGCGCGGTTGCGGGAACGCGCGCGATCTGCATGTCCGCAGTCGAGCGAGACTTCGTTCCCAGTGTTGTCGTGTCGTGTTTGTCAAAATATAATATGGATGAAGAAGACTTATTTTTACTACAAAAAAGGTCGAACTAATTTGAGAATCCAGGCCCCCGCGCGGGTCGCCCTCGCACTCACTGCGGCCACTTATATGAACGAGTGTGGCGTGAGTTGCCCGCGCGCTCCCTGCGTTAAGCAGCCCGCGACGCTTATCGTGCCGGCGTGCCCACTATAGACGCTCAAATGAAGTTCTTATGTTTGAGTACGCCGCGCCGCGCCCGCCCCGCGCCCGCGTTTGCAGTCTGGCCAAGTACTAAGAAGTTTTAAAACACTATAGCTTCCTCGCTACAAGTTTATTATTCAGGTCTTCGTTTCCTAGCGAAATAATTTATTGTATTTTCAGTGTAATTTACTTAAGGAAGAGTTGTAAGGAAACATTGTTAATCTCTATTAGAACGGTGGTTCATAATTAGTTCCATTTCTCAGTACTTGTCACTATATTTTTGTTGCTCGTGGCTATGTTACGTACTTTACCATTCCCTCTTTATAATTTAGTTAAACTCAAGTGGAAGACTACTACTACTACTTAGGAACTGTTATCTTCTTAGTTCTTTGTTGTTCTTCTTGACTGACTACTTAGGAAGTGTTGACTTTTAGGGTTCCGTACTTAAACGATGCAAACGGGGCTCTATTAGTAACTTGCTAAGGCTACGATATCTGTCTGGCTATATAAATGTTGTCTGTAATTTTTTTCCAGTCTGTGAAGTCAGAAGACGTGTTACTATTAGCTTTTGTAAAGCGATACAAAAAAATCTTTAAATTGGTCTGTTTTGAATGGCGACTTGCAATGGCGCATAAAGACAATTCAAATACTATGTTTCAAATTGATGTTTTTTGAAGTTAAACAAATATCAACTTTATTTCAATGGTAAGTAAGTTGATTTCAGAGTGACGAGCACTATTGAAAAAGTTATAAAACGTTTCAAGTTGTAGCGTACATTGAACTTTATTATGTAGGATTTAAAGTTATTTTTCCATAAACATATTTGTTTTAATTTTTGGCATATAAATCGCGAATGCAGATTAGGGCTCAGACGTAACCTAAAATTACATGTAAAAACTCACGCCTTTTTTCATGGGGTAGGCAGGAACTACAGGAATCCAGCAGGAAAAGAAATTATAAATTTAATTATGACTAGCTTCCGCCCGCGGCTTCGCCCGCGAAGTATGTCGATAACGGCTATCTTATGTCCTTCCCCAGGATGCAATCTATCTCTCTGCCAAATATCGAAATCTGTTCAGTGGTTAAGGCGTGAAAAGGTAACATACAGACAGACAGAGTTCCTTTCGAATTTATAATATTAATAGTTATGGATTATAACACTTGAAAATATTTTTGGAGCTGCTGAAGATTGTAAGACTATCTTTGCATTGTATAAACTCAATTTCCTTTGTATTGCATAATTGCATAGCACAGATGTGAGTTCTATGTATGTACTATAGAGCTACCATTTACCGGATAATATGTCTTGTCATGCTCACTTAAATGTCTCGCTGACGGTGGCGTGTGTGTTGGATAGCTCCCTTCAAAATAGTTGAGCTGAATGCTGCTGATCCATGCGTCATGTTCGTGAATGGGCGCCGTCAGTTGGGGCTGGTCATCACTTAGCTGCCTCGGCTTATATGTATTTAATTATTTTATTTTTGGATTGTTGTTTTGTTCCTATTTGCTGTACTCTGGACGCTATTAACGCGTACGTCTTTTTTTAGATCGTTCTCACCTAAAATTTTACTATAAATGATGTAACTAATATTTTTGTAAAAATATAATTTAAAAGAGTGTCCATGGAGTTTCTTGCCTGTTCTTCTCCACAGGTACCTACGCTTTGGAATGGGCAACTCGCTTTATATATTCTGACTGACCGACTTCTTCTTGACAATTCAAAAGTGCCTGTAAATGGTTTAATTGAAATAAATGCTTTGGGTTTGAGTTTGAAATATGTAAAGATCGTAGCAGGTGCCGCTCTGTAGTTTATCCCTACCCCATGGCAAAATCAGTGTTCTCAGATTAAAATAAAATATTTAACGCCCCATCTTTGATTTCTCCATCAATAAATAAACGAAATTTCAACAACATCGTCGACTAAATGTCAAAGCAGGAATTTCATTAGACTTATATTTGGAGCCTTTAAATGGATGATATTTTCCTCTCCGCTAACAATCCGCTTTTCAAATATTATAACAATAAACGACTGATTTCAGCTGCGAAGAACTTTCAATAACAAAGATTGTTTTGGTGAATGAAAACCGAATTTATTGAAGTGATAATAATTGTATGGGTATTGTTACTTTGGTTGTTACTGTCAGGGGTTAAGAGAATTATGTTGAAATTGAAATGGAAATTGAAATTGTTTATTGAAATAATTGATTTACATAAATATTTACAAATTAGGGCCATAACTAGAGGTAGTTAAGAAATATTTGGATTCTTTTCAGGTAGAATCCAATTATTTCTTAACTTTCTAATAAACCTGTAACTCACTCAATTGCTTATACATAAATCTATATATATAAAAGAAAGTCTGTTAGTTACACCACTTATAACTCGAGAACGGCTGAACCGATTTGGCTGAAAATTGGTGGGGAGGTAGCTTAGGACCAGGAGACGGACATAGGATACTTTTTTTTTTTTTTTTTTTATAGTAGGAGTAGGGTAGGAGTAGGGTAGGAGTAGGGTAGAAGTAGGGTAGGAGTAGTGTAGGAGTAGTGTAGGAGTAGGGTAGGAGTAGTGTAGGAGTAGGGTAGGAGTAGTGTAGGAGTAGGGTAGGAGTAGGGTAGGGTAGGGGTAGGGTAGAAGTAGGGTAGGAGTAGTGTAGGAGTAGTGTAGGAGTAGGGTAGGAGTAGTGTAGGAGTAGGGTAGGAGTAGTGTAGGAGTAGGGTAGGAGTAGGGTAGGAATAGGGTAGAAGTAGGGTAGGAGTAGTGTAGGAGTAGGGTAGGAGTAGTGTGGGAGTAGGGTAGGAGTAGTGTAGGAGCAAAACAACGTTTGCCGGGTCAGCTAGTATTATCTAAAATTTCCACAAATATGATGTAAATATATATATAGGGTGACTGGTAATTAGTGACCGATACTTAAACACGTGATTTTACTCATCATTATGAACAACTTTTACTATGGGACCAAGCCTGAAATCGTGAAAAAAAAACAGCTGTTCTCTACATTTTGACGAGTTAGACGAACATAAATGTAGGGAACAGCTGATTTTTTTTTTCGCGATTTCAATATTGGTCTCATAGTAAAAGTTGTTCATAATGATGAGTAAAATCACGTGTTTAAGTATCGGTCACTAATTACCAGTCACCCTATATATATATAAATTCAAATTGAGCAAAATCTACTAACAAAATATGGATTATTATTATTTTCCGAAATAAACGTTTTGATTTGATTGATTTGAAAATAGTAGCTATGCTACTTTTTAGAGTTCCGTACCAAAAGGGTAAAAACGGGACCCTATTACTAAGATTCCACTGTCTGTCTGTCTGTCACCAGGTTGTATCTCATGAACCGTGATAGCTAGACAGTTGAAATTATCACAGTTGATGTATTTCTGTTGCCGCTATATTTGAATCATCGTAAGACATTTTTGCAACCATATACTATTATGGTTATTGCAATGTTACATTTTTATTAAGGTTTAACGAGGGTGGTTGCAATCGATGGTGTTGGCAATCGTTTTCACAGGGTGTAGTAAATTTGTAGGTGTTTATCATCATCATCTGCCTAGAACACCTCGTTAGTGTACTGGTAGCAAGCGTTACTGCTGAGCACGAGTTCTTGGGTTCGATGGCCGGCTCAAAAAAAAAATTATTGTATTTTTTCTTCTGGAATTTCTCAGTAGCAGCCCAGAGTCTGGATTTAAACCCAGTTGGCAATAGACTCGCCCCCTATCACATGGGACTTACACATAACTGCCGAAATGTGGGTGTACTATAGGAATGTACATCTCTGCCTAATCTTTGAGGGTTAAAGGCGTGATGTTATGTCTTGCTGTTAGCAAAATTGTACCTAACAGAAACGTCATCAACAAGATTGAATTTCACATGACCTCTTATTCCTCAGCCTGTGACTGCTAGAGAGCTGTTTTCAAAATGAAGAACTTATTTTTCGAATTTATTTTTCTCGAAAAACCCTTAAGGGACTGTTGACAGACTACCTTAGAGCCCCTTGGAGGTTCTTTTAAGGGAAAAAAGTATGACAGTTAATAAATAAATAAGTAAGAGAGCATATACTACTCAAAATCGTAAGAAATGAAAACCCATTGGAGACCAAAACTTGGGTATTGGAAATGTACAGTCATCAAAGGAGATAAGTAACCAGGGACTTCGGATATAGTTGAAGTGAGAGAGAGGATATAGTAAGAAACCGATGGATGTTTTCGAATAAAATTTAATTTAATTAATAGAAAACAAACAGTTCTTTTATCAAATTAAATTTCGTTCGAAAACAGCAATCGGTCGTCAATCAAATCTTCTGCTGCAATTTTGAACAAATATTTTACTCAATATCTAAGATTAAAAAAACTGAAGTGTTAATCGACTTTTGTTGCTGACCGTACCTATTTGTGATTTTAAATATAGTCTGATAAGACATAATAAAAAACTGTTTAGAGGTACCATTATAAAAAAATCAATGGCTTCGCTTATTATTATTATAAGCCTGTGTGGTCGTACTGCAAGCCAAACGCTTCTCTTTCTTTTCCCGGTCTTCTGCGATTGTGGGCCAATCCTTTAAGAAGGAGTCTAGCTTATCCCGCCATCTCTTTCAGGACCTGCCGTGGAGTCGTTTCTTAGTTACTACGCTTTTACTGGTAACTTCAAAACTTGTTTGCTTGTTTACTTGCAGCTTTATGTCAAACCTGTATAAAAGATAAAAGAAGACCTAATAAAAAGTACATAAAACAGTATATTGTAAGTCGGGACTTTATTATCTAGAAAAATATAGGTATTCAGGAAAGGTATAGTTTCATCCTTTCGGAAATAATAAACAATGACATAAAATATTTATGAGTCCACATACCAAGACGAAGAAGAATATTTTTATACTGTACTAGAATATTTCCTAGTTTACTAAGGGCACATTACACCAAACTTTCATACCTAGAATAAGTTCCACGGATTTAAAAAGATATCTGACTTTGGTAAAATCAGCCCTAAGCCTTCAATGTGTTTTCACATTTTCTGGAAAATATATTTGATAGATAGGTAAACCACTTATTTGGCGCACGCAAAAAGACAGCACAACACACAAAAGTATAATATTAGATGATGACCATTACCCATGATTATAATATAAAAAAAACAAGGTGCCGATATAAAACAAAATGAAAAACACACATCGAAATAAAAGTAGAAAAAAAAAGAAAAAGTAAAAGTGAAAGTATTCGTCATATATTTGAATGTGGTTTTACTATTTATTAATTTTCTCAAACATGTAAGAAAGAAGAAATAAAGAAAATAGTTTATTTGCGGTAAACATGACGCAAAAAAGAACATTATACACAAAAAAAAATAAGAAAAGGTTGGGGGAAACATGCGTCACATCCACGCAAAACGGCTATCGCTCAGCATTATGCTGCGACCCTACGCAAAACAGAGCTTTGTCAGCGCTGGTTTTCAGCGACAGCCGGCGCTGACTTTCGATTTACGATTTACTTTGACTTCGAAATTTTCTTACGTTTTTTTGCAATTTGCAGGTCAGTGTCAGATTGTATTTTGATCAAAATATGATTCGCGACATTATCAGGTACATATTTAGAGAATTATAATCATTAGAATCATTAATACATCTTTCTAAGTTAGATTTCTACCACCAACCACCAATCTCTTATGGAAAAGTGCTTATGGTAAAAATCCATATCTTATGGATGGGAAGTCATCAAATGACCCCTCCCGCTCTGGCTGGAGCGGAAGGGAGTGTCAGACTCTTACTGACTAAAACCCACCCGTGTTCCTTTCTTAGCCCTTTATGTTCCGGGCCAGCGGTAACCCTTTCGGACAATCCCGCTGACCACCTGCTACGATCCTTACATACTCGTTTAGCCTCGTTTACATTCATACTCGCACGCCGGTTGCGAGTACCGTTTAGTACTCGCCATCCGGCGTGGGCCGGCCCGACCTCTCTGAACAACATCACCATTAAGGTCATTATAGGTCCTCCTAGGGCGTTTCCCGGCGTTTCGCCTCAAATCTACCTCATAAATATTATAAAAAAATACATGATGTTCCATCTTTTGCCATATCATCATCATCTGCCTAGCCTTTTCCCACCTCTGTTTGAGTCGGCTTCCAGTCTAACTGGATGCAGCTGAATACCAGTGTTTTACATGGAGCGACTGCCTATCTGACCTCCACAACCCAGTTACTGGGTAATACGATACCCCTTGGTGAGACTGGTTGTCAGACTTTCGGGCTTCTGACTACCCGTAACGACTGTCAAAGTTCCACGAATGACAGCCGGGACCAACGGCCTAACGTGCTTTCCGAGGCACAGAGGGGTGACTGTATGTAAGGATGGTCACCCATCTACAGACCAACCGCGGCAAGCGTAGCTTAACCTGATCAATCGACCTGTGCTGCTGTTATTATTTAGCCACGGGCCCCATCTTTTACCTTAGATGAAGACAAAAGTTTCAAAGGGTTTAATGGAACCCACAACACGTTTTGGTAGACTTCCTTATGTAAGGATCTCTTTTGGGAAAGTAAAATACCCTAATACATTTGTTTTTGACGCTCGACGCTGATGCTTGCAGCGCAAGGCGAATTCGCTTGGAGCGTCGTATTTCGTGGCCCTCGGGTAAGATTACGTGCTCTTGGGACATTCTGTGACAGCTGTGAGCGACGTGACCACTGCGAGGAGTTTGTTATTGAAGACGGACATTTTGGGCAACACTTTTCTTTTCCCCTGAACATGTAGGGGCTTGTGGCTAAGCAGTAACAGTCGCACGGGTCGATTAACAGGTTAAGTTTTGCTTGCCGAGGTCAGTCCGTGGATGGGTGAACATCTTAACATATCGAGACCTCTCCGTGCCTCACAAAGCACGTTGAGCCGTTGGACACGGCTTCCATTCGTAGATTTTAGAAAGTAGTTACAGGTCGTCAGAAGCTTGAAAGTCTGACAACCAGTCTTTTCAACGTATTACCCTTAACTGGGTAGTGGTCAGATAGGCAGTCGCTCCATCTAAAGTACGGGTACGGGTAAAGTACGCTGGTAATGTATTGCAAAATATGAAGCAATCATTTAATTACAACAAAATCTGTTTTTTGGAAAAATTAAAACACTAGTGCTTTAGTATGTTGCTTGTAGAATAATCTGACAAAAAATTAGAATGATTGTATGTTTATTAGTATGTTTTTTATTGTAAAAATAAAGTTTTTAGAGGTATCTTCATGGTTTTTTCTATCGTATCAAATTAGTTGTATTATGTTTTCAACACACTATCTAACTAGCATAATTACCTTTATCCTGAATAATATCACATATTTTTCTGATTTTGTTTACTATAGTCGATCATAAACCTACTTTTAGGCATTATAAAACTCGCGTTTTTTGCGTTTATGTCCTGTAGTCCCCAAGGACACCACGAAAGGCTTTCAAATGTCCTTCATAATGATTGAATTGCAAACCCGTTCATGGGGAAGTCCATTTAGGTAATGGTTTTTTGTTCACGCATATATCTATCATTACAAAATCATTCCCTTTTCAACCCCTGTCACTGTGTTTTTCGCCTTGTCATGTGTCTCATTTACATTACCGTACAGTGTTGTGTTCGAACGAGTATGTGTGAAGAGTAATTTTTTTTTTTTGTGAAAATCTTATTTTACACCGTGAAGGATAACGAACTTTTTTTTCGTTCCAATATGATTAAGTCATGTTTTTTTTTTCTGAAAGTACGATGTTCGAGACAGTTTAAGTACAGACGCCAGCACATCAAGCCACTACAATCTGTCAAATTTCTTTAATAGATTCTCAACTTTATCGCTAAAGCATAATGTTTAAAGTTGATTGGGATTATTTTACAATTTTGGATAGCTTGATGTGCTGTCATCTGCACATATAGTCCTTTCAAGATAAGGATACCCTAGTTTAAGACACAGAATCTTATATATTGTGTACAGATTTCTTCAGCAGCCAAATGTTTTATGTAAATGTTCACTGTTATAAATTCAAAAATTGTAAACTTATAGTACAAATTATCTGTATTTTTCGGAAATAAAGATATTTATTATTATTAACCTTTTTGTGTAAGAACCGCCATGTTTCATGCAAACGGGTCTAATGGCGGAATAATCGCCGTTAAGTTTCAAACCGTCTGATAAGTACTTTATGGAGCATCGTAATTTGAGAAGGATTTTTAGGTAGGTCTTAAAGTCAAGTATCCTTTAAATTCAGGCGTAATATCACACCCGGTTTTTGAATTTAAAGTTGAGAACTTGTCAACTTCTGACGATAGCCTGAGAATCGATAATCATGACGCAAAGAAAAATCAAAAACACAAAAAAGAACAAGTTGGGGGAAAATGTGCGTCACATCCACGCATCCAGCGCTGGTTTTCGGCGACAGCCGGCGTAGACGTCATGACCAACGAAGTATAGTCACCCATGAGCAGAAAAAATATTCATTTGGTAACGTTTTTGGACATTGTATTTCAGTATTTATTGTTTCATAGTCAAGGCTGACTATACAATATCAACCAATAAATGTCGGCATTCTATAAACCGACAAAGTTCCACATACCATCCAAGTGCGCGTGGAGTTATAGGGCTTTATCATAAAAGTTATGGCATCGAATAACGCGTCAAATATTGTGCAATAAACTTTATGTGTCGGGCGTTTTAATTAATTAATGTGGTGGTACTCTGGTTGTTGGCGTTAAGGGGCTTACAGGACCTAAACTTAAGAAATAATAAAAGTTTAGTAAGAAATAATAAAAGTTTTAGAAATAATAAAAGTATATGATCGACTACTTACAGTAAACAAAATCACAAAAATATATGATATTCTTCAGGATATATGCTAGGTAGCGTATTGAAAACATAATACAACTAATTTGATAGGTACGATGGAAAAAAATCATGAAGATACCTCTAAAAACTTTATTTTTACATTAAAAACCATACTAATATACATACAATCATTCTGATTTTTTAACCGACTTCAAAAAAGGAGGAGGTTTTTGTCAGATTATTCTACAAGCAACATACTAAAATAATAATGTTTGAGTTTTTTACTCCAACCAATAGATTTTTTGTAATTGAATAATTGCTTCATATTTCGCAATGAATTACCAGCGTTGTGTCATCGCGCTTCTCTTTCTTTTCTATGCAGTCCGACAATGACCGCGCTTTAGGTCATACGAGCCCCTTAACGTAATGGCTGTACAATTCATGGCGAAATGGTGATGAAGCATGATGAATGAACACTTGTGGTAGTCGAAACGAGCACTGTGACTTTTCTGCTTGGTTCGTTCACAGCAATATGCAGAGTGATCCCGGTTTGCGCCGAAATTACGTCTTTAATTTCCCAATTCTTTTGTTACTAAAATTCTGGGCTCTCTCGCGGGATACTAGATTAAAATTCGCTCGCACCAAGTCTGTAAACTAACTTATATGAAGGAAGGTGTTTAAACTGCGCGGATAATAATAATAGTTCTCCAGGCCGTACTTCGGCCATTAACGGCCAATCTTAATGAAGACTAGCCTTCGGCGCAAGAGATACTTATAGTGCACAAGTCTGTACGCAGACACAGGTGCATTCTCTCTTCTCTCACTTTCATAGTCCGATGGGACCGGAGAGAGATCAGGCGCAGGACTAACGGCTTAACGTGCTTTCTGAGGCACGGGGGTATCACACCGCTAACTTCCAAACTCCGGGCTGTTAATAATAAATTCCTTATTTTAAAACCCAATAACAATTTGCCCGAACTGAGAACAGGACCCCACGCTCAGCGGTCGCAACTTTCAAAAGCGATTTTCTCGTGAAAAAACGACTGACGTTGAGAAAAGCCCTTTTTTATAACTAAACTAGCTTCCACCCGCGGCTTCGCCCGCGAGGTATGTCGATAAAAACTATCCTATGTCCTTCCCCGGGATGCAATCTATCTCTCTGCCAAATTTTATCCAAATCCAATCCAATCCAATAGTAAAAGATAAAAGCGTGAAAAGGTAACATACAGATAGACATATAGACAAAGTTACTTTCGAATTTATAATATTAGTATGGATGGTTTCGAATATTCGAAACGCCCTAAAATTTCTATCAATACTTTAGGAGAAAATTGCTTCTGAATCTTCGTAATTGTAACGTATTTATGCTCATGACTGTACCTTGACCCCTACAAATGAAAAATAAAAGGTAATCTCGCCAATAAAAGTAATTCTATTCAACAGGAAATAAATAAGACAGTTTGCATACAAATGTAAACATTTAGCTAGAGAGGATACCGCACAATGAATATAAAGGATACGATACCAAAAAGAAAAAAAAGGTTTTCTTTCGTTTCTCGTTTTTAGCGAATTACTTCAGCAGATTTATCTTTTTTTGTGAAGGAGAAGAAAATGATCTCTAATAAGATTTTAGATTTATCACTTTTGAGTTACAATTATTCAATATGAAATTCGTTCTAAGTGATTTATTTTCCATTTCAATTCGATTCGACGTCAACTTGCTGAAATTATTGATAAAGCATGTATATCTTGACCTTACCTTAACTTTGGATATTGCTCACTTAATAAGCCAACAATGTGCCCACTGCTTGGACACGGGTCTCCTCTCTTCGAGTGGGAGTGGGCTGTAATACATCACACGGGCCCAGTGCGGGTTGGCAGATGTCACATGTCTTCGAATTTTTGCTTCAAGGACATGCCGGTTTCCTCACGATGTTTTCCTTTACCGTTTTGAGAGCAGTGGTGATGAAATTCTTTACACAAAGTAATGTGTGCCAAAGTAGAGCGTCCCCGAAGATAAGTACTGAACCACGTGGAGCAATTGCGTAACACATTATCAATGGAAATCGGTTTCATTTTGACCGTTCAACAACATTCATTGCGTTATTTACGTGTTGATCAGACAATTTTTTCGAACTTATGAAGCAATGGATTAGCAATTTGCTTCAAAATGATTCAGATTCCGGTTAATAATGTGTTACGCAAATAGGGTGCAGGCTAAAGTGGAAGAAGAGAAATTGATAGATTTGCGGAAACCTAGTAAAATGTTGAAATCTACAGAGTTGAAGGCGCTACTAAAGTCGAGGAGTACAAGAAGAGTAAGGGAATTATTCTCCATTGCCCAGCGGATGTCGTCAGTCACCTTCAAAAGCGCGGTTACAGTACTGTAATCCGAGCGATAACCGGATTGTAAAGGCGCTGGCCTGTGGTCCACGGCCCACATTACACGGAGTAGGAACGGTAGTGGAAAAGTGGGCCGAATGCGTTAGCCAGAATACCATGCGAAAAAGTATCGTAGTTAAATCGACCCATTGGGATTTAACGCCAAGAAAAATGATAATTGTCTGTGAACTATGTGCTCAAAAACTAGAGAGAAATGGGAAAATAGAAATAGGTCTAAAGTGGGTTAATAAAGTAGGATTGTTAGTTTTAGATAAAGGTATTACCTTCATAAATTCTTCTACCTACAGAGTTAGAGACTAAAATCCGCTTTAAAAATCTTATTATTTAACAGAGCTGTTCTTTAAGAAGTAAATAAAACACTTTAACTAAATAAAAAGACTTGCTGTCGGTAATCCAGACGTCTTTTTAGGGTTCCGTTGCCAAATGGCAAAAAACGGAACCCTTATGGATTCGTCATGTCTGTCTGTCTGTCCGTCCGTATGTCACAGCCACTTTTTTTCCGAAACTATAAGAGCTACACTATTGAAACTTGGTAAGTAGATGTATTCTGTGAACCGCATTAAGATTTTCACAAAAACAATAGAAAAAAGCAATAAATTATGGGGGTTCCCCATACTTAGAACTGAAACTCAAAAATTTTTTTTTCATCAAACCCATACGTGTGGGGTATTTATGGATAGGTCTTCAAAAATAATATTGAGGTTTCTAACATAATTTTTTTCTAAACTGAATAGTTTGCGCGAGAGACACTTCCAAAGTGGTAAAATGTGTGTCCCCCCCCTGTAACTTCTAAAATAAGAGAATGATAAAACTAAAAAATATATATGATGTACATTATCATGGTAAACTTCCACCGAAAATTGGTTTGAACGAGATCTAGTAAGTAGCTCGCCGGTGAAAATTTAAAAACATATGATGGTACGGAACCCTCGGTGCGCGAGTCCGACTCGCTCTTGCCCGGTTTTTTTTTTATAAGTTGACAATGGCAAACAGTTACTTACCGGCTTATTCTTTTTCTGTTGTTGTAAAAAAGGTGTCTGTCAAAAAGCTTCCATAGTGATCCACTATGAAAGCTTGTTGACTGACACATTTTTTCTACGGCGCGATTTATACGCCGTACCGTAAGTGCAAAGGCTCCTTTGTACGGTACACATAAAAAAAAACGTGAATCGTGATTAAATCGATTTCGTCTGCTAGAAAAGATTTATTCAGGAGCTGAATGTCACTTTAAATACATTTATTAACCTTAACAGCCATGACAAAGACTTACCTATAGATTTATTATTAAAACGTGCATGGATTTTATAAAAGAATTGTATTTTTTTCAAGTCTGAAATCTCACCTGCGTTCAATAATAAAGACCTTGGAGCTATCTTGTCTCGGTTTACTTATATTTTGTGGCCAATTGACGCTTATTGTAGCCTAGAACCTTTTCTGAATTTACATCGCATTGCTTTTTACTTGACTTGAATATCTGATGATCTGGTATTTGGAAATAGCTTTTAAGAGTACGTCACAGTTTGCAGTTTCTTTTTTTTTATAAACAAATACAAACTATTTACACTTATGCCACACGTTACCCATACCTACTGTAATTTGAAAATATTGTAAAAGCCAATTATTTTTAAAAAGAGTAACCGTGGAGTTTCTTGCCGGTTCTTCTCCATAGGAAACGACCAATTGGAACCGTGCACCTAGCTTCTGACGTTTCATAAGTGCCCATGTAGGCTTATGTGAAATAAAATATTTTGATTTTTTTGAGATACTAAATTAAATGACTAACTAATTTACTATACAAATAAATACAAAAACAAAGGACACTTAGGCGTCATCCGGAAAAGTGAAAAGTCTCCTTATCAAAGTCAAACCAAACAATTTACCATATTTTTTTCAACACCGCGTGAAATTATTTAGGAAAAAACCCTCTTTCTCAAGCTTAAGAACTCCATGTTAACTAATACTAAAGTCAATTAAAATTATTTTTTTAAAAGTTCTCGTGTAGGCAATCACTTGCTGGTTCAAATCCGGCTCGAAGGACCATGTAAAATTTTTAGAGGTTTACCTAAGACAAATGGATGAATTGAATTAGGTCTCGAAAGTAAATGAAAATAGACTGAAGTAATTCGGATTCTCATTCAAGTCTGTTTTCATTTACTTGCCAAACCTAACTCACTCACTAACACTCACTTACAAATTCTGCCAGTCAATTCATCCAAATGAATTGGTTTAGCGAGCTTCTTCATTCGACTAGGTATTTAGGAGAATTTCGTGATAAATAAATTACTAGTTTGAGTCGGTTCGTAGAAAAAGGTGAAAGTTTTTGAAACTTAGTATCGAGACTAAATAATTTGAGTATCATCGTAAGAACAGGTACAATTACATTAATTTAAAAAGCTAACAGTTTTAAAAAATAATTATGTACAAGTATATAAAAAGGGGGGTCGGGGGAAATAAGGCATCAAAAAATTCGTCCGCATCGCTGTCAATAGGAATGCTGATTCTTTGGCCAAAATATAGGCCAGCCCTCTTACCAACTGAAGAGTCGACCAACCGCTTGGCGATGTCTTGAATGTCAAAGTGGTTTCAACCCCAAATGGCTCGATCATATAAGTATCATCGTGGAACTGCTACAGGGGTGGCTTGTGAAAGGACGTCCAAAGGATTTTTTAGAAGCCTCTCTTCAAGGGTTTTCTGAAACACTCCCATAAATATGTTCAGCGATTATTATTTATAGTTCAGGAGCTAGACGGTTTTTAATATTTTTGGGAAATTCTCACTTGACTTCACACTTTTTTTTTTTTTCGGTGTCGCATTTTTTGAAAATCTTAGACAAACTGGGTAAAAATTTCATCATCTGCCTAGCTTTTTCCCAACTATATTGGGGTCGGCTTCTAGTCTATTTCTTTATTAGTCTATTTTACATGGAGCGACTGCCTATCTGACCTCCACACACAACCCAATTACTGGGTAATACGATACACCTTGATAAGACTGGTTGTCAGACTTTCGGGCTTCTGACTACCCGTAACGACTGTCAGAGATCCACGAATGACAGCCGGGACCAACCGTGCTTTCCGAGGCACGGAGTGGTCACGGTATGTAAAGATGGTCACCCAACCACAGGTCAACCGCGAAAAGCGTAGCTTAACCTGATCTATCGACCTGTGCGGCTGTTATTATTTAGCCACAGGCGCCTCCTCACTTCCTATTTTCAATCATTACATAATTATAAGGTTTCAATATCTCAAATTAAATGGGCACATAATATGAAGAAAAACCAACCGAATAATAGCAGATCAAGAAAACAAAATGTAAAAGAAATTACACCAGTTTTTTGTTCCAGACAATTTTAAACATAATTACTAAGAAAAGTTATCAGTGTTCTTGTTCATAATCATTGAATGCCTTATTCTTCTTTACAAGTTTATTAAAGTTTCCCCAGATCTACGGCAAGCAAGGCTACGACTAATTGAGTTCTTCTTTGTTTTATTTAAAATTAACTGAACTTACCCCAACATGCCTAAGATTTTCATGTTTCTTTTGAAATAATAGGATACCTATACAAGAATACCTAGGAATGGTGAAAGCGATAAGAACATTTTGAGAAAGATTTTCCGCGAGAATTATTTCCATAAACAAGCTAAAATGAACGCAGTAGTCAACGGCGTATGATAAACAATAAATCAAATGAGAAGATCACTGATTCAGATCATTCGCTTTGTGTAAATAAATGAAATATTTGACCTTATCCACGTATTCACTAAACTGAAACAAAACTGACCGAAATTTTCACGTACAATATCATATGAACATATTTAAACATACAAGAGTCATCCAGTAGCTGGTTTATGGATCAGGAATGAAATCCGGAAAAGAACCAGAGTTACCGGCATAGCTTGCAGAGTAAGCAAACTGAAGTGGCAGTGGGCTGGCCATATCTGTCGAAGGAGCGATGGCCGGTGGAACAGACGAGTCCTGGAGTGGAGACCGCGTATCGGCAAGCGTAGTGTAGGACGCCCCCAGCTAGATGGACGGACGACCTAAAGAAGGTGGCTGGGGTAGACTGGATGCGGAAGGCGGAGGACAGGGTGCTGTGGCGTCGCTCCATGTAAAATACAGCTGCATCCGGTTAAATTGGAAGCCGATCCCATCATAATTGGGAAAAGGCTGGACAGATTGTTTATAGATACAAGGCTCTGTAACCCCACTTTATAAGGTATAAAATATGCATTCTACATGTTGTGTCTACTGTTTTCGATTATTGTTTACATCGAAATCAAGTGGTAATAGTACATTACTGCAGCGGCCAGCAAAAGAGGCGTTAATGGACGAAAGTGTAAATGTGGGCCGAGGCGAAACCGAGACACACATACGTAAGTCCATCAATGCCTAGTTGTGTTGTGGCCAAGGCTTGTGTAGTACTTTTCTCAAATAATGCGCGGAAATTCAAACTGAGTAAATTAATTATGAATTCCAGAACCAATGACGAACAACAGTAATTGTTCACGCGCCAATATGTTCATTTGTTTCTTGATTACCTACTTTAAACAGAACCCTAATTGCGTAACACACTATTACCACCATTACTCTCAATTTGAATCATTTTCAAGCATATTGCTAATCCATTGCTCCATACGTTCGAATCACGCAATGAATGTTGTTGAACTGTCAAAATGAAACCCATTGCTACTGATAGTGTTACGCAATTACCCTGCAGGTTTAATTTTTGATAAGTTACCTCCTTGGTAGCCATGTTTCGGAGTAAAAGATCGTTCCATTTTTAAATTACACGACAGATTTGAGTTTACGATGCTATATAATCAACTATTGCCGGCCGCTGCTCGCATGTATTTGGCCAGTACCTACAGTAATTTCGATTTATCTCGAATAAGGTTGTCAAAATAATGCTCTTGCCAAGCATGTTTGAGAAAATATTATTTGTATCCAAAACTTGTACATACAACATAATTTATTTTGATAAAGAGGCGAACAAAATAGTTAGCAACACATGACTGAAATAACGTCAATACATGATAAATTATTTTTGTTTCTGTACATAGGTTAAAAAAAAACACTTTTACACATCAAAATTAAACTATTTTTTTTACAAAAACTTCAAAGCGAAAACAACTTTAATTTCGGAAGTCGGTGTCCTTGGGTTCGCATTTTCGTTGCTTGTCAACACTGCTCTCAAATCGGAGAAGGAAAACATCTTGAGGAAACCGGCATGTCCTTGAAACAAAATTTCAGAGACACGACTTACCGCATTTGTGTATGAGTGCATAATCCGATTTGAATGTAACTGTTTCTGAAGGTGGAGACCTGTTGTCCTGAATAAAGACCTATCGGGATAAAAAAAGTAGCCTATATCTTAATCCAGGATGTCAGCTACTTCCATACAAAATGTTATCAAAATTGGTTCAGCCGTTTGAGCGTGAAGAAGTAATAAACATAATATAAACACACACACACTCACAAACTTTCGCCTTTGTAATATTAGTGTATGTATATTAGTGTATTATGTATATAGATTGATCGTAGCGAATACACTACCTATTTGCCTTCAGTAAATGAGAAGGCATCAATTACGGCACGGTGATGTAGTGATATCTGAAAGCATGAATACCTACCTTTACCCGACGAATTGGTTGTAATTAATATGCTTGCCACATTTACTCAACATCACTACAGTGTAAGGCCGCATTTCTGTGATAACAAAACCAGTAAAGTAGCCTCGTATTCTATTGATGGCCTTAGCACACCTTCGCCGCGAAAATAAAGATGGGAAACCGCTTTCCGAATTTTTTTTTTTGTTTTTTTTATTGCTGAATGGGCTCGCTCTTGAGGCTTATGGTTATGAGGCCTATAACTTGGAATGTTGTCATTCCAAATCAATGAAAATGGGACCTAAGATAGACTTCGCCAATAAGTAGAACACGTTGCGTTTCTTTTAAAAAAAAATTATTGCTGTATGGTGGGAGCTCTTGACCTCGATCACGCCTGATGGAAAGCGATGGATGAGGTCTATGATGGAACGAGCGTGCCCAGAAGATGCCTAAGGCACTGGAACTCCCAGTGCAGCATCGACGAAACACAGCAGGCTGCTTGACGCCGCCGGACTCCGGTGGGAGGGTGGTCGCAAACCAGGCGGGCGTTAGCCCTCCCGCAACAAGGGAAGAATTGGCCAGTCAAATAAGGTATTGGGTGTAACTGTTCAGGATACGCCGAGCGATCGGTTCAGTTGAGTAACTGGTGGAACAGACTGCGCTACACAAGGAGGCTTCTTCATGCATCCCAACAACTACATTACTACATTCCCAATTACTACATTATGTCGCGATTCGAGTAACGGAACATCATGAGAGTCAGTTGAATTGTAGCAATCAAAGCAAAATATCGTCTCTTTCGACTAAGTAAATACAGTATCAGGTCTACTTCGAAACTCTTTGATTAGATTTTCCGTGAAATCAACAGCCATAGAAAAAAAAAAAAGTAAATAACAAAATAGCGGGCTGAGCGCAGAGATGTATTTTATTAACCGACTTCAAAAAAGGAGGAGGTTCTTTTATTTATTACGGACAGTAAACAGCTACAATATGTGTTGGAACAGAGAAAAAATAATACAAAATATTAACAATATTGCAGCCATTATCCGCGTAATAACAAAAGAAAATATGATGTAACTGGCTTCTGAGTTGATCGGCGAAATCACGCGGGAAAGCTTCGATCAATAATTGATCGAAGCGGGAAAGACATCATAATGATATTTTAGAACAGGCAGTTTCGATTTTGTTTCGGTTGTCGTACAACGGACAAGCCATGGCGGAACTACTACGGTAACTTTACACGGTATGTAAAGATGGTCACCAGACCAACCGCGGCAAGCGTAGCTTAACCTGATCGATCGACCTGTGCGGCTGTTATTATTTATCCTTGGGCCCCTCAAAATCCTCATACCTATTTAGACCAAGTTGATGAAAATCCTTGATAATAATTTGGCTAAATCCCTCCGTTCATGGGGTCTAACAAATCTCAATTACCACCTTTTTTTCACCTGACTGACTTTCTCGTAATTATGAGATCAACCACACTTTTGTCTTGGCTATTTTTCATCGGAACCGTTTTACTGGCTCCCGGACCTCAATGTAACTTAGGTCGTCAAGGAACCCATTAAATATAATGGCCGCCATTTTTTTTCTGGAGTCGACGAGATTTTGCTTTTAGGGTTCCGTATCTCAAAAGGAAAAATGGAACCCTTTTAAGATCACTTCGTTGTCCGTCTGTCTGTTCGTCGGTCAAGATTGACGTGTAAAAGTGTTTGTACAAACCTACTTACAGAAATAAAATCATTTATCATTCATTTATCATTTATCATAAGACCCTTTTTCTCAGAAACACGTAGTGTTATCAAGTTGAAATTAATATCAAATACTCAAGGCTGCAATCCCTTGAAGCAGTGAAAAATCAAACTTTTAAGTAATCGCAATCTAAAGATACGTGTGTTTATGTTCCGGAATCAAAACCTATAGGGTACTTCTTGTTGACCTAGAATCATGAAAGGCAAGAAGCAATGTCATGTAGCACAAGTAAAGGAAAAAATCCGAAAACCGTTTTGAAGTTACATTACAAAAAAAAAAATTGAATCTAAAACTTTTTTAGGCGGGTTGGGAATTTTTTGAGATGGGAAAAAACCATTGTACTCGCGACACTGTTACCGTAACCGACACCTCTGTTTTGAGTTTTGACCACTATAAAGACATCTACGCGCAGTGCCTTTTTTTTGGGAAGAATGACCTTCAAACTTATAAAATTACTTTTTTTTCAATTTTTCACTTCTGTCGGCACTCCTGGAGTGCCACTGTTTATTTTTTCCTGTAATAAACTATTTACCTACAAATTTGTACGGAACCCTTGGTGCGCGAGTCCCACTCGTACTTGACCGGTTTTATTTTGTGTCTTGTAAGTTCCAGGTTAGTGTGAATAATTTTGATTGTTAGCGGGTGAGGGGATTTAATGTTGTAATGAGTTTTTGGTTGTGGTCCATTTATTCATGAATTTATTACCAATTTACGAGGTTTTCTTACTGTGTGCGTTACCTTACAAACTAGCTTGTTATAGTTGGCTAAAGCGGATAGGTAGATAGAACGAATTCATTGATCTTAACCATAACCATAATCAGCCTATAATGTTCCCACTGCTGGGACACAGGCCTCCTCTCGGTGTGAGGGAGTGGGCCGTAATCCGACCACGCGGGCCCAGTGCGGATTGGCAGATGTCACATGTCTTCGAATTTTTGGTTCTAAGACACGGTTTCCTCACGATGTTTTCCTTCACTGTTTTGAGAGCAGTGGTGATGAAATAATTTACACAAAGTAAAGCGCCTGTCTGTGTTCAAACCTACGACCTACAACTCGTAAGTCGCGGCCGTTACCACTTGGCCACCACTGCTCTCTGGCCACCACTGCTCTCTCTCATTGATCTTGCTAAATACACACATCAAAAGTGTCTAGGGATCAACATATATTTTTGCAATAACTTTTCTCCTGATTGATATTAATTAAAATTTTCTTTAAGGATTCATCAAATAAAGTGTTTTCGTTTGTCACAGTAACGATAAACCAAGTCACCTTTGCATTAATAAAGAAATTTGCCATTTTCCTAATAAAGGGATTTTTGACATTTGAACCACTAACACAAAAGTTCGAAAAAAAGACTGAAATCAGAATTGCCATGCAACGTAGCGTGCTTTTTATCATAATTTAAAAATAAAAAGAGAAAGATTGAGAACGCCTTACTGACACGGGCAAGTCATTCAATCCATAACCGTACTGCTTGAACAGTAAGAAATTTGTCATAAAAAACTGGTGGAATGCATCGGCATCTCTAGTCTCAGGTTTTCCGATGATCTCAAATATCTATTATGTGTCATGGAGGAATTTGAATATCGTCGCAAGTCATTACCATCATCGTCTGCCGAGCCTTTCCCCACTATTTTGGTGTCGGCTGCGAGTCTTATCGGATGCAGCTGAGTTCCAGTATTTTACATGGAGCGACTGCCTATCTGACCTCCACAACCCATTTACTGGGTGAAACCCCTTGGGAAGACTGGTTGTCAGAATTTCGGGCTTCTGACGACCTAGAACGACGTCGCAAGTTTTCTACTATTCGCTACTATTTTATCGTCATTCATTACTGCTTTTTTAAATTATCCTAGTTTAGCTTCTTTAAAATTAACTGCTAAAATTGCAAAGTAAATTCTGCCAGGCACTGTTATATCATATCCTGTCATATCCTGGAGATTTCGAACATATCATATATCCATTTATTTAGATTAGGGACACAATGTGTATCCTTGTAAAAACTTGCCTGCAAGCAATATTCAAAACAGCTTTGGGATACAAACTGGCTCCAAATAATCCCATATTTGGAGTACTTTTGTATCCCATGGAAGGGTGCAGATAATGTTGTTATTCTGAGACGTGTCTTCGATCCACTTGTGTGAACAGCTATTCAAATGGTACTTATACTTTGTTTGCAAATGTTATGGAATAAAAATTGAGTGT
The DNA here is from genome assembly GCA_948474745.1 of Oligia latruncula. Classification (NCBI taxonomy): domain Eukaryota; kingdom Metazoa; phylum Arthropoda; class Insecta; order Lepidoptera; family Noctuidae; genus Oligia; species Oligia latruncula. The sequence goes on from OX419705.1 coordinate 2,096,859, forward strand.
CCATTTATACTAAGCTGCTACATATCGAGTAGCGAAATTTTGTAAACAAAAATGTGTTCATTTTTAAATATTTTAGTGTTTATAAGAATACTAGCTTTTTCCCGGGGCTTCGCCCGCGTATATATTGGAACTTAATAATTTTAACGATATTGATGTATTTGCCATATCTAAACATAAATAAATAAAAAACCGGTCAAGAGCGAGACAGACTCGCGCACCGAGGGTTCTGTATTGTGAAACGCGATTTTTTTTTTAATTTTCATTGGCGGGGCCTTTAATCGTTAGAGTATTTTAATACTGCGGTGTAGAATATTGCCATTTTAGGCCAGCGCCATTTCTTGACCGATAGTGGAACTAACGTAATTTTTGTTGATTTCTGAAACCTTGTGCTATGTATTTAGAGACATTGTTTTATTTTTCCTGTAATCTTTACATAAACTTCTATCACATAGAATAATTTCAGATTTTTCTCTATAATGCAAACTTCGGAGATAAGGTTTGTCAATCATCAAAAGTCGAAAACTATGCGGCTTAAAACAAAAAAAAATGGTTTGAAAATGTGCAAAGCGCTAAAAAAGCGCGTTATAAAGAGGGTTTTTAAAGAGGGTCTTAAATATCGAAGTGGGGCGGGCTACTAGGGCTAGTAGCCCCACTTCGATTTTTTAAGACCTTCTTTCTGTCCCTGTTGTAAAAAAATTATAAGTATTTTTATTTTCAAAATAGTTGAGCAAACGTCATCTAAAACTATTCCAAATTTCAAGTTGACAGCATTAGTAGTTCTTGAGATATCCAGCTGTGACAGACGGACAGGCAGACTGAGTCGCACTATAAGGTTCCTTTTTACCATTTTGGTACGGAACCCTATAATTTTTAAAAAAGTATTGCCATCCAACGTGGCAACGATACTTTTGGGCACTTGTCCCATTGAGAGCGATGCGATGTGAGCTTATCCCCTCTCTTTTTTTCTTCTTATTTCACTTACTTGTACATAATATAATATAATGTATGTAGGTATATATATTAGTGTTAGCTCGTGTATTGTATTTAAAATTGATCAAACTATATAAAAACTCCGTACCTATATTAATTTTATTTAATTCAAAAAACACCAAATTGTCACAGCTCGGGACACCAGAGAGTACATTTGAGAGGGAGAAAACATTTGTATTGCCGTGGCCTCAAATGCCACCGAGCACGCATAATCAGCCTATAATGCTCTTACTGCTGGGACACAGGCCTCCTCTCTGTGAGAGAGAGTGGGCCGTAATCCACCACGCGGGCCCAGTGCGGGTTGGTGGATAACACGCACGGCGAGCACGCATGAGACATTTAAAAAAATATATTATATAATTTTGTAAATCATGAAACTTTTATTTTCTTTTGACTGTACTTACCTGTCAAAAAGAGTAAATTTACATAATGTGGATGAGACAGAGATTAAAACAAAAGACGAACTAGCAGGGGATCGAGGATCGTGGAGGGGGGGTTTAGGGAATCAGACCAGAATAACTCTCTCATTCTACTAAGAATATAATACCAGGAATCATGAGACCTTAGCAAATGATTTACAAAGTACTATAGTAAAATAACTAGGGTTACTAGAATGTATTTATTATGACGGAATAAAAACTAGTCCGAATGTTTCTTTTCTATAAAAATAACACGATGTTTTCTCTTGTTTCAGGGGCTTGAGCCCAACCAGAACCTCACTCTAAACGCGTCAGCAAGATGGCTGATAGAAGCTTCCAGAGGCATTCAGGACCCGAACATTCTTCTAGAAAAGTTTGCACAGAATAAAAAAGTGGATGATCCGACGAGGGCGTTACTCCTTACATTCTATGGCATCCTGGTGGTTATCGGTGGTGTGGGCAATGCACTTGTAGTTATTTCTGTAAGTTTTTCATTATTTCCCGTAATTCTTGTAATGCTAACAATGCTCAAGACGAAAGTCTTTGACCAGTGCGTGTTGCCAGTGATGTCTTATGGCACTGAAACGTGGTCGCTCACAATGGGCCTTATAAGAAGGCTAAAAGTCACCAAAAGGGCAACGGAGAGGGCTATGCTTGGAGTTTCCCTGCGTGATCGAATAGAAAGATCCGTAGGAGAACCAAGGTAACCGACATAGCCCAAAGAATTGCCAAACTTAATTGGCAGTGGGCAGGGCACAGTGCTCGCAGAACAGATGGCCGATGGGGCAAGACGTAGCGTTGGAAGGCCTCCCACAAGGTGGTCCGACGACCTTGTGAAGGCCGCAGGAACCCGTTGGATGCGAGAAGCACAGAACCGGTCGAAGTGGAGGTGCTTGGAGGAGGCCTATGTCCAGCAGTGGACGTCTTTCGGCTGAAAATTCCCAACGTGCCTAAAGAAGTTTCATTTAAAAAAACAAAATGTATTACTTCACTGCTAATGGAGTTCGGGCTAGAGTCAATAGCAATACCTAGTCTGATATACAACTCCATGCAGGTTGTGTCTATAACTTCTGTCTAATGAGTACTAGCTAAATAACATAATGGGCTACTTAGGCCAAGAATCACATTATAGGATATTTGGCAATAGATACGATAGACATCATAACTTTGGCATTTTCAACCATTACTCAATTTTTTTATTGCTAAATGGACCTCGATCACGCCTGATGGAAAGCGATGGATGAGGTCTATGATGGAACGAGCGTGCCCAGAAGATGCCTAAGGCACTGGAACTCCCACGGATCGACGTAACGCAGCAGGCTGCTTGACGCCGGAATCCGGTGGGAACCTGGTCGCAAACCAAGCAGGCATTATCTCTACCACCGCTAGGGAATAATTGGCCAGTCAAATAAGGTGTTGGATGTGACATGTGTCTGTCCAGGAAGCGCCGAGCGCTCGGTTCAGTTGAGTAACTGGCGGAACAGTCATATTTTTCTCTGTAACCAAACGACAGACTGAGTGTAATTCAGAGTGTAATTCTTTCATTATTTCTACCATTTTCTCACTATAGACAAAACTACTGTTTTTGCTGACCCGGAATGCGAATAACACATACATTGCAAATACCATTAAGGATTTCCCAATACCATTTTTGTTACCAAGCTGATCCGGGTAGAGTAGGGAAACATAAATATTGAAGTATTTGGGTTTTTGCTTATTGAAAGGAAATCGTTTCGGACTCACTGAAGGAACGTAATGCCTATTATAGTATTAGTAAAACATTGTTTCAGCAAGTAGGGATTTTGTTTGGATTAATGGGGAAAATGGTTAATTTCGGCTTTGTCGACGATAGACATTGTTGTGCAAAAACAAAACCAAGATTATCATTAAAGGCGAGTATCATGTAAAAGGATCATCCTTATCAGAAGAAGTTATGTAGCGTGCGTTTGCGGGCGAGGATTTCACAAGATGTCTAATCCAATTACGTAACTAACTATAATGCGTGAACGACGACGTTCCACCAAGTACGTGGGGCGCGACCGCAATCAATTTACTCACAACTGATATCATAGCACAATTCCTTCAATCAATATCGTCTTTTTACGATCAATCCATGTGAATGTATCGCTTACTTCATTTGGTTCTTCAATATGGCGGGCCGCCTGGTGTTACGTCAAACGTCAAATAGACAGTTGACATATCTTCTAAAAAAACAATATTAATCAACGAGGTTAGCATCGCCGAACCAATAGGCTATTTGACTGGTTTCTGATAAACATCTCAGATTATTTAATGGTGTCTAACGAGCCCACAAAAACCTATTACTTCAAATTACATCATGTATTTCTTTTAGAAAATAGTAAATAAAAATGTACTGTTTAAATAAGTCGCCAAAACGCTATCTTTAACAATATGGCGTCGGCGTCGTGACGTCACAATACACGTAAACAAACGTTGAAACGGTCGAGATACTAGACAAAAGTCATCTGTTCTGTCAACGATAGACAGAAATTGACTATATCATGACGTCATCATAAGTTCAGCCAATCCAGACCGTTTTCGATAACGTGGCGCCAGATTTAAAAAGATGAAGTTTTTTCGGGATTTTTTTAATAAATAATACATTGTTTTGTAGTAAAATGAATGCAAATCGATTTTAAAAGCGATAATCTATTAATACGAGTGTCAATAATTATGACCTTATTTTTTACATTGTCAAATAGCCTATTCTATAGACGCGCCGACACATGAATAAATTTTTGTTTTGTTTTTAGTTATCATATCATACTCATAACATTCATGCCTTGGTTTCTGCGAAAGTTTAATTTATATTATACATGTAAACCACGCTTAAAATTTGTCGGAATTATTAAAAGCATTATTAGCATACAGCGCTGTTTCGCATCTCGTTTTTGTTTTGCGTTTGATAGGTACCTGAATGTTGGATAATTAATTAATTTTATTGTTTATTCCACACTTTTACTGGCAGCATTCTATAGGCGAATTGTTATTGCTGGCCTACACAATGTTTTGTTTCGTTGTCATCTCATCATTATTTTATTTCAATTTCTCCATTTCATCTATTGACTACCACATTCCACTTTTATTGTACGAGTATATTCACTGTAATACCACAGTCTATACTGTGGTAATACTGTTCCACTCTAGACTGTAGACAGGCGTGAGTGTATAATGTTATTTATTTATTTTCGCCGGAGGGGCCCGTATCTAAATATTAACAGCCGCACAGGTCGATCGATCAGGTTAAGCTACGCTTGCCGCGGTTGGTCTGTGGATGGGTGACCATCTTTACACACCTTGTCCCCTCCGTGCCTCGGAAACCACGTTAAGCCGTTGGTCCCAGCTGTCATTCGTGGATCTTTGACATTCGTTACGGGTAGTCAGAAGCCCGAACGTCTGACAAACTGCCTTACCAAGGGATATCGCATTACCCAGTTACTGGGTTGTTGAGGTCAGATAGGCAGGTAGTCGCTCCATGTATGATACTGGCATTCAGCTGCATCCGGTTAGACTGGAAGCCGACCCCAACATAGTTGGGAAAAGGCTAGGCAGATGATGATTTATTTTCGCCGGAGAGTCGACGCGTGCGATATTTTGCTTGTCACATCAATGCCACAGAGTGCCTCTGACACTAAAAGCATAGACAGGTAATGAGGTTACGTCTGGCGCGGAAAAAATGAATATTTTATTTGCTAATATTTCACACATCTATTTTATTATTTACTAGCTGCGCCCCGCGGTTTCACTCGCATAAGTCTCGATCCCGTGGTAATATCGGGATAAAAAGTAGCCTATATGTTAATCTAGGGTGTCAGCTACCTCTGTACAAAATTTTATCAAAATTAGTCCAGCCGTTTGAGCGTGAAGAAGTAACACACATATAAACACATACACACTCACAAACTTCCGCCTTTATACTATTAGTGTGATTTAGTTTTTTAACTGCCCGTGGCATCACAGCGGGCCCTATCAGAATACCAGCGCTGTGATTTTTTTTTTAATTTCCCCATAATATGCTGAGATTGAAGCCTTTTGGCCTCGTATAGGACTGTCTTGTGATCTTCCTGTACGAGTCGCAATTAATACTTTTTCTTTTTTTATTTCTCAAACAATTTTGAGAAAAAAATAGAACACAATAAAGAGAAAAAAGGTTTAAATTTTTTTATTATTCCTCGACAAATAAGCCCCTAACGATGCTGAAAAACACAATTAAAACCATTAATCAGGCGGAAATTATTCGGAAGTGAGGCTTTATCGTTTAAACTTTCGATTAATTTTAATTAACTCTACAGTTGGAGCACTTATGCCTCCTTGATAATAATCATCTGCGTAGCCTTTTCACAACAATGTTGGCTTCCAGTCTAACCGGATGCAGCTGAATACCAGTAGGATTTTCACAACCCAGTTACTGAGTAATATGATACCCCTGGGTAATACACCTCCTTCTTGTGCTTGTGCCTCCTTGATAATGCAGCAGCAAAGTAGCGATGTAAATATCAATACTTTTCTAGGTACCTATATCGTGTCTGCGGGTGCTCTTAATTCTTCTTAAATACACAATGGATTTTGATTAAATTATCATCATCATTTAGAGAATTTATTCCGGTATAGTGGTATCTACAACGCCACATGCTAACAACGCGTCATACTGACGTGCGTCGCGCAAAATCCTGCATCTCGCAAGCAGAGTTTACCGCGCAACTAGCATATATACAACTGGCTGTTGCCCTCAGACACAACACCCGTCTGGTAGGAAGATCGTCCCTTTTCTAAAGAGTATGAGTGAACTTTACACCCTGTTCCTCATACCTCTATACCGGAAGGAAATGTGTACAGTACATTAATAAATAACAGACAGAAATATCTCGACGTTTTGATAGGACGTCAGTATTTAGATCGTGACGTCACTCGTGTGAAGCTGCAAGGTCGGGTCGCTAGTCTTTTGTAAGCAAAAACAATTGTGCTACCGTTAGCATTTATATCATATTTATATTTTTATACCAATTCCTTTGAAATTGTAATTGAATCGAACCTGTCAGACTACGTAAGCAAGCTGACTTGTTACGAAAAATTCTAGACGCAACGCAACTCTCCTTTTATATTTTTTGATAACATAACATTTACATATAATTAGCTACCCCAATATTTCACAATATTTTCATTTTGAAACAGATAACGAGGAGAACACAAATATACACGCCATTAGCATATCAGTAGATGTAATAATATCTAATGGAGTTTCCAAAGCGGCTGTTAGAATAAGGGCTGATATTTCCAACGCCACATAATTTAATCCGAGGAATAATTTTGAATTTTTGACAGTTCTTTCGTGCAAAATCTGTCAGACGTCAATTTTATTCCACGAATAAAAAATATATGTCGATTGAAAAATCAGCCCTAAGGCCTCACGCGGGGCTTTGCGCGTCGCGTGAGGCGCGGCGCGGCGGCGCGGCGTGGCGTCTCGCGGCGCGTCGTATTTTTTCTTTTTACGGAGCGGCGGCGCATCAAGCGGCACTTATCATCGCACGCGTAAACACAAACGTATGGCAATATAAGACGTTGTTCATAGAGATGCGGGGCGGGAAGCGTTGCGGTGCCCGCCGCAGCGCCCGCGGCGAATCGTTAAGCGTGTAGCAAAGCACGCGAGATACTTCTTATATTAAATAATTCACTTTTTAACATAGAATTTTCTTCCAATAAAAATCGATCATATCGTACTCCATTGTGACGGTGACTACGTCTGCGTTCTGCAGTTTCCAAATATGACTGGCAGAAGATTCCGCCGCGGACATCGCTTCATCGAGAATTGCCGCTAAAAACGCTCCATTTCAAGTAAACGCGTCTAAAATCGCTTCTCCGTAAACGCACTCATACAACGCCATTATGTTTGAATTCAGTGCGGGCCGCGCCGCACAACGCGACGCGCGACGCCCCGCGTCTCCGTAAATGAGGCCTTAGACATAATATCTAGATAAAGTTTTATTGACAAAAACAGATTGGTAACAACGTTAATAGGGATTATGCTACATCAACAGTTGTAAGTGACACTGATAAAATAGCTGTCTGTTTTATTATCAACAGTTTTCTATTGCCAGAACACGAAAATAATACTGATAACATTGAAATGTTTTACGATAGCCGCTTATTGATTTTGGTATGGTCATGATTATTTTAATAAAAATGCCAGACCACAGATGATTTAAGGCTCTCCCCACAGTGCACAGGCGCGTTATTCGATAACAATGCGATAATGTGCCCCGATTCCTTGTCGCACAGCTGTGTTTTTATCGTCCGATATTTCTAACGTGTGCGTACGCAAGAGGGGCTTGTGGCTAAGTTATATCATCTGCACGGGTTGATAGATCAGGTTAAGCTACGCTTGCCGCGGTTGGTCCGTGGATGGGTGACCATCTTTAAATAGCAAGACCCCTCCGTGCCTCGAAAAGCACGTTAAACCATTGGTCCCGACTGTCATTCGTGGATCTTTGACAGTCGTTAAGGGTTGTCAGAAGTCCGAAAATCTGACAACCAGTCTTACTAAGGGGTATTGTATTACCCAGTAACTGGGGTGTGGAGGTCAGGTAGGCAGTCGCTCCATGTAAAATACTGGTATTCAGCTGCATCCAGTTAGACTGGAAGCCGACCCCAACGTAATTGGGAAAAGGATAGGCAGATGATGATTTCTAACGTATGCGTGTACCTAACCTAAACTTCAGGCCCCCCGCCTGCACTACACGTTACTACGTTATTAATGCGGGTGTGTGTTAAATCCGCGTCCTAATACAAAATGTTCTTAGAACTCATATCGAAATATCGCAAGAAGGAGGAACGCAAGCGCCTTACTTCTATTGCGTCGATAATATCTCAGTGTGTAATTTCGTGTCCGTAATTCAAAATGTACTGAAAACAGATATTACAATAACGCATCCGATATTATCCACCGTTAATAACTCGCCTGTGGGGAAGAGCCTTTAATCAATCGGCCGGAATTTCGCTATGAGATTTTGTTGGGAAATTATGAAAGCGTTTAAATATTTTGGTCGAGAAATTTGTCCGAAGCAATTTAAATTCAACTTGATGTAGGCATTATTATTGTTTTTTTTTCTTGATAATTATATTTAGGTACATCTCATATTTTATTTGAAAACTGGGCTAGCAAATAATAGGAGATCGTTGCGCCCATAGTTTACATTTAAAACTGCTGAAGGGTGAAGGGCGGGCGTTTTGGAGGATTGTCTTTTGTAATTTTGACGTTCGAAAATTGCTGATTCTCAGCCTAGTTTAAACAAATGACGTTTGATTTTGATATTGCTTATAATAGTATCTACTTATTTAATTGATATTCCCACACAAAGTGACTGTCTTGTCGCCTGATCTCCATATTGTAAATGAAAATGTTTCAAACGTTCAATCAACAAAATATCATCGTTATAAATTTTAACTTTTTTTTTTTTTCTTTTCTTTTATAAAAAAAGCCCTTCTAAGAACAAAACATCCTCTATGCTGTTAAATAAGAATACTGTACTAACTAATATTCATTTCATTTTCCAGGTAGTTAGAAAACCAGTGATGAGGACAGCTAGAAACATGTTCATCGTTAACCTGGCGGTCTCCGATGCCTTAGTCTGCTGCGTTGGGACACCGTTGACCTTGATGGAACTTTTGACCAAACATTGGCCATTACCAGATTGGCCAAGCCTGTGCAAGGCATGTGGTGCGATACAGGCAATATCAATATTTGTGTCTACTATATCCATTACTGCGATTGCACTGGATAGATATCAGGTTGGTACTGATTTGAGTGTGTTTTGTTATTTTGGCTTAGTTTGTGTTTTAGTGCTTGCAACTGTTTTGTAGGTTGTAGAAGTATGTTAAGCAGTTTTGTAGGACATGAAAGTTACGTTATACGCAATAATACTTACAAGTGTTCGTTATTATTGCGTCAGTTGGCGGAGTCCGTGCAGCTGAATTTTGGTCATAATAATGTTTCAAGTCTTTGCCATCAATATGCTCACTAGATTTTCAACAAACTAATACTTCGTTGAAAATATGTATCAGAATTATTTACAAAAACTGTGCTTACTAAGTATTTGAGCATATTAAAAATTTTAGTTAGTTATAAAATGGGAAGCATTAGAGTATCTATCAACTTTCATATAACATGGCCTGCCTTCCTGAATTTTTTGTACGTAGATTGATGATACTATTAGAGCCATTTCTAGCTTTAAACTACGATCAATTTCTCGTTTCCACAACAATTCATATTCCAAATGATAAAATTGAATCAATTTGTGGAATCACACCTGCGTTGCACAGAATATCGAGTTCGTTAAGTCCATTCAAGTATTTTGAATTTATATTTATTCCTACGTATAAAATCACCTTTTGTGCTCTACTTAGATCAAAAGGAACTAACGACTACTAGTATTATTTATTCAGAGGATAATAAGGTAAATACTAGCTCATCAAAAAGTATTCTGTATCAATAAATCAGTTCTTCTTTCCAAGAGCGAATACAATTAACAATAAGAAAGTATGTCATAAAAGTAAGAAATACTAGTTAGTAAAATATCGAATGTTAGTACAAACTGTAAGAAAAATGTATTATAATAAATACTAAAAACTGTTTTAATGTTGCCAGTAAAATATCCCAATAAATGCAAACATTATTACGGATTAATAAAGTGTAAGCTAACAAAAAGTAACAGTTGTTCAAATAATTAAATAACTGAAACCTACTTAGTCATTTAAGAGACTTTGTGTCATTGGATAATTTTAAAATTATACTGAAATCTGTTTGTCCTATATGTCTGTTAGCCTCTAAAAGCTATTTACAACGCAATATGAGAGTATATAAGCCCCAGAACCAGATATAATCGTAAACGAAGCAAGGAGAAGAAGGAGTATGTAAGGATCCTAACAGGTAGCATTCTGTAATTTTACCCAACAGCCGCGACTTACGCGTTGTAGGTCTTAGGTTCAAACCCAGACAGGCGCTTTACTTTGTGTAAATTATTCCATCACCACTGCTGTCAAAACGGTCAAGGAAAACATCATGAGGGAACCGGCATGATGTCCTAGAACTAAAAATTTGAAGACATGTGACATTTACCAACCCGCACTGGGCCCTTGTGGTGGATTACAACCCGCTCTCTCTTAACGAGCGGTGCCTGTGTTCCAGCAGAGAGAATGATAATTATGATAATGATAGGGATTATGCTTATGCTTTATTTCCAAGTCTCTCTCCTTCTCGTGGCAAGTTTCCCTTTAATAATAATAATGATGATTTTTATTTCGGACCAAAGAATCCATAGAGTGTTAGTAACATAATATTAAAACAACTTATTATCTAGTGTTAGTACCAATCACCCTCCGTACCAACTGCTTAAAGCGCAGGCCACACCGCCAGCTAGCGGGCGGGCGGGCGAACATCGTTTCACCTACACACACACATACTTCGGTTCACACCGCGAGCTACCGACTAACCTAACGAGCTAAGCTAACGAAATATCTGACGATTCCAGCGAAGCTACTCGTTCACCTCGTTGGCGCGCCCGCGCTTCGCTAGCTTAGCTCGCCCGCCAGCCCGCTCGCCCGGTTCGTTCGCCCGTCCTTCCCGTTTCGAGTAGACTAGTCGACGCTCGTCTTTCGAATAGCAGTGTTAGCCCGCTTCGCCCGCTCCGCGCGCTCCGCCCGTCGCTCGTCTGTCCGTAGTTTTCGGTGTGAATCCCATAGTTTAGCTCGCCAATATTTCGCGTAGTTTGTATAGTTTCCTTCGTTCGCTTCGCCCACCCGCCTAGCCCGCCCGCCCGCTAGCTGGCGGTGTGGCCTGCGCTTAAGAATTGGAGAGCTGAAACTCTCCGTTACAGTTCTCAGGATGCTGTTGCGACTGTCTCTCACTCTCCTCAGTAGTGACGCTGTTTTTTTGCGTATAATCGCCTTTATCTCTTCAATTAATTTATAGGTTCATCAAACAAATCTACCACTTCTTTGATCCACTACAAATCAATATGTATCTCAGTTCTGGCTACGCAAGTGACGTCATAATGAGTCCATAACGCTATTTCCATCGAATCCGATTCACGTAAACCGTTTATATCATTATTTCAACCGATTTTAGATCCGGGTTTTCAGAATGATAGTCAATTGAGTACATAAGAACAAAAATACCTTGGTTCGTGTTCGATGCTAATATTGGATTTTTTACAACCGGTTTTTTTATGTTTCGTGCAGTTTAAAAGAAGATATTGGCGCCGATTCTCTTGTTCACAAACCAATTTAAATTTAAGTTCAGTTCATCATTTTCTTTCTATTTCATTAAGAAAAAGAAAGAAGGTAAATATTAGTTTAGTCCTGTCAGTCAAGAAATTTGACAGATTGTAGTAGCTTGATGTGCTGGCGTCTGTACGTTCCTTATATTATATTCTAAAAATATTCCATAATCGAGCATTTTTCCTTCAAAATTCTTCATTCTTATGCTATTGGAATGCTATACACAATAGGAAATCTATTGTTGCCTGGTCTACTGCAGCTGAATAAATTGTTCGTTGTGAACTACAACTTTAAAATATACTCGTTCAGTAATTGCCATGAAACTTGTATAGGTAGCTCAAAATCAAGCCTTAAATATTTTTGGGTAAATGATAAGGGTAGTTCTATAGGGACAAAATTTTCGATGTCTGTGGGTATATTTCTGTAACCAACTAACAAAACGGCATGTAATATTTTTTTTTGTATAGTTTAGCTTTATCCCTTACTGGGACAAATGATTTTTTTTAAATAATTGCTGTCTAAGTACAAAATAAAAATATTTGAAGTTCGTTCTTCTGATTCATATAGCGCGTCCGTTTGCCATTTTCCGGAACAAAATGGTCGATGTCGCATTTTCCCTTTGATACATCAATATAAATTATAATTATATCGAAAGGAAATGAATTGTCCTCTTACAAAAAAAATGTGTATTAGTTATAACTACGTTAGTCTGTTTATAAATAAGTAAATAAGAAGTGTCCGGCGTATAATACTGATTAATGTGGCGTAAGCTGCGCTTGACCGTACTTGGTCGGGTAATAATAATGAGAGCCTGGCTTCCCGCGCGGGGGGAAGCCAGTCGCGCAACGGACGACCTGGAAGGTGGATGTGCGGCTGGTTGGCTTAGATCCCGGTGTTACGAAGGAAAATACCTGATTCATCTGTGTTTGGTTCAGGTGGCATACTGATTACAATGCCTACTTTATAAAATTTATTTTATTGTTTTAAAACTTCAATCTGTGTTTCGTGTGATGCTTTTGGGTTATAGAATCGTGTAGAAAAATTAAAATAATGAAGTCTGTATGTATGATGAGTTATGCATGATTGTAGGCAAAATCCTGATTCATCTGTGCCTGATTCGTATGGTCAAAAGGCCTTATGAATAAAAAAAAAATAGTTTTTCCCCTCTCCAGCACGAAAGGAGCGCTTTTGTTGCGTAGTTCTCCTTGTCCAATTTTTGACCGTGTAAAAGTCAGTAGTTTTAGTCTTATTTATTATTATTTACTTAGCTATAACCTTTTGAATAATTAAAAATGACAGGAGTATAATCTTGTTCTAAATATGACACTTTTGATATGTCTTAGTCCTATTTAAGAATTAATAATTATTGTTTAGAATTTACATTCATAACTAACGGTGTATTTATTACTTTTTATTTCTGTTTCTGATTCATCTGTAACAAATTCTGATTCATCTGGGCACAAAATCAATATCTTGAAAACTACTTTATAAAAACGAGTCCCTCATTCAAATATATGTTATTTGGTATACCTATTTTCATATGAACATGTGTTAAAGAGCTGAAAGTGAAATTAAATTTTGGCCATATGGATCAGTCAAAGAATCAAATTTCGAAGAACTACCCATAAATGATTTATTTTTCTGTAAGTAGGTTTGTACAAACACTTTTACACGTCAATCATATTTTTTTAAACTAGATAAGGTCGGCGTTTCATAGCTGACTATTCTGAGAAGAAAGGCCGAAACAAACTCAGAGGTCACAGTCTCTTTTAAAGTCCAAACAAAATCTTGGTCAGATCATGTGAAGAACATGTAGATAGATTGGTGTCTGAAATGGTATTTTGTGGAAGGAACCACACATATTGAGCGGACCTGTCAAAAATCGTGCAGCTCAACTCGGAACTTGAGGAGCTAAACGATTCGACGAACAAATACCAAAGAAAGGACATTTGGGTAGGCTGATGATGAAGATGAAAACAATTGAAGAGTGGGGGTTAGACTGTGTTAGACCAACAACGATGGATTTCTATGTGATACTAGCTTCCGCCCGTGGCTTCGCCTGCGAGGTATGTCGATAAAAACTATCCTATGTCCTTCCCCGGGATGCAATCTATCTCTCTGCCAAATTTTATCGAAATCCGTTCAGTAGTTTAGGCGTGAAAAGGTAGCATACAGACAGACATAACGACAGACAGAGTTATTTTCGAATTTATAATATTAGTATGGATGGTTGGAAAGTGAGTGAATACTGAGATACCGGTTGATAGAGATGTTTGGAAGAAGAAGACAGGAGAAAGAGACGTATTTGTCTCTTATTACCAACAAAATCAGTCCATAACGTTCCCACTGCTGGGACACAGGCCTCCTCTCGGTGAGAGGAAGTGGGCCGTAATGGACCACGCGGGTACAGTCTTAGAATTTTTGTTTCGAGGACATGCCGGTTTCCTCACAATGTTTTCCTTCACCGCTTTGAGAGTAGTGGTGATAACATATTAACACAAAGTAGGTAAAGTGCCTGCTCTAGGTTCGAACCCACGAACTACAACTTGTCAGTGCGCGGCTACTGTGCCACCACTGCTCTCAAAACCAAACATACAGTAATTATGATGTAACCTGTTCTTTCATATCCTGATAGGTATAGTAATAACATAATATGAGATGAACTTACAATATTAAATAGGTACCTATTATATAACATATTATTACAATATTATATATTAAGGCGAAAGCGCCAGGGTAGCCCTCGAAATTCAATTTTTTTTAGGTTTTTTGCAATTTGCTGGTCAGTATTAAGTTGTACGTTGATTAAAATATGATTCGCGGTCGTAACAAATACGTATTTACAGAATTATAATCATTAAAGTCATCAACACAACTCTCTAAGACCATGTAATCCCCAAATGTCACGATTTCATGAAATAGTCATTCTTGGGGATTACATGGTCTTAGAGAGTTGTGTTGATGACTTCAATGATCATAATTCTGTAAATACATATTTGTTACGACCGCGAATCATATTTTTTTATCAACGTACAACTTAATACTGACTAGCAAATTGCAAAAAACGTAAGAAAACTTGAATTTCGCGGGCCACCTTAGAGCTTCCCCCTTAATAGAAATTACAATATTAAATACCTAATAAATAACATATTATAATAGGTATTTAATATTGTACTTAAAACTTTTCGATTGTAAGAGCCCTAATATTATTCCGTATTAATACATGCTATTATGGAGCAAAATCCAATGAAGTTGTTTGTAACCTGCAACCTATTAACTGTTCAAAAGCTGTGTGGGAAAGTAAACGCACATGTAATTGAATCCAAGCATATTTCAAACGGACGTTTGTATAACATGTAATTAATTCTGAAATCTATTACAAATATTATTTGTCCGTGATTTAATGAACCTTAACTTACATAAACATTATTAATATCAAACAGTTCTTCACAGTTCACATCTGGACTTTAAGACTCCTTTCAAATTCACCTCAATTTCGGTTCTCAGAATACCTACGTTCAGTATATCATTTGAATTCTCTGTGAGAGATTCTGTAATATCGTATTCTGCTTTCTCTAAATTAAATTTTATGTTATTATTAAAATTGATTTAATTAAATAAAAGTAAGTAACTGCACCCTAATTGCGTAACACGCTATCAATCTCAATCATTTTGAAGGATATTGCTAAACCATTCCTTCATATGTTCGAAAAATGTGTCTGCTCAACAACGTAAATAACGCAATGAATGTTGTTGAACTGTCAAAATGAAATCCATTTCTACTGATAGTGTGTTACACAATTACCCTGCAAGTTAAACAGTAACACACAGTAACTTTAAATTAAACTCTTATCAAGCGTTTCATCATTACTCTGTTTTGTCTTGCACTAAGTATTCTAATGCGAATTCATATTCAAGCTAGCTTTATTTAAAATGCAGGCAGCGTCGCTTAATCTCGACGCAGTAGGTTTATTGTTTGTTTTATTGAAGAAAAGGAAATTTAAACGAAGATACCGTGAACAATGGTGCAAATCATGGTTACTGCAAAGAAAAAAGTACTCCCATGTCAAGTCTTTTCCCTCTAGCAATCACCGGACAACTGAAGTCTGTGCATGCGACCGCCACACACGTTTAGTTTTGCTTGCACAGTTAAACTGCACATAAATTTTTTTGGGTTACCTGTACAGGCGTGGCAACCTGCATAGTTGTGCAACATACACGCTCCGGATTACCTGTACAGTTGAACTGTACAGGTAAGCCTGTAAGGTACACCCTACTGTGTATGGCCTGCTTTAGGTTTTTGTTTGGAAGAGAAGAGTGTTAATATGGCGGGAGTGATGTAAAGACGTTCGCTTAGAATAAATGTAAAGAAATCATAACGTTGTCTGATAATGTAAGAATATAATAATATTTGGATATATTCGCTTTGGATCGCCAAAAATTTAAGAAATATTTAGTGAATTGTCTACATTTGCGTGATGTTTAGTGTCTTTTCTTTTTGTTTGTTTTCGTAATAACTGTATTTAGTAGTATTTGTCTTAGTTTAAAATAAGTACAGCCTCTTTATTCTCTTACTGTCTTCTTCTGTGTGTTTTTGTAACTAGAATAATGTCTTCTTCTTTGTGTTTCTGTAACTTGAATATTGTGTCTTCTTCTTTGTGTTTCTGTAACTTGAATATTGTGTCTTCTTCTTTGTGTTTTTGTAACTTGAATATTCTGTCACTGTATCATTAACCTAGGTAATCTGTGGAAACGTTGTGGATTGTACATTTACCCACATCCAATGTAATCTTAGACGTAATATATAATGTACAATTCTTTGTTTTCCCTAACAAAATAAATAAATAAACTGAACAACTTAATGCATGGGACCAACGGCGTAATAAAGAAATAATCAGCTGATAGACTAGCCTGTTGGTCTAGTGGTCAGTGACAATGACTGCTATGCCGGAGGTCGTGGGTTCGATTCCCACCCAGGACAAATGTTTGTGTGATGAGCATGATCATTTGTTCTGTGTCTGGGTGTAATTTATCTATATATGTATGTATTTAGAAATATATAAGTATGTTTATCAGTTGTCTAGTACTCATAACACAAGCTCTGCTTAGCTTGAGACTAGACGGCGTTGTGTGATAGTTGTGGAATATTATTATTATTATTAGCTGTCCCATACATTTGGGTCGGAGTAGGAATTGAAATTTTGTATGGGAAATTTAATGATTTTTATTCAGTTACTATCTAGGTGTCCTAACGCATCTGTTGATTATATTGATTTCTCGTGAACTACGAGTAGCATTATCAATAACTTTATCTGTTGAGAGTAGTAATGAACTCAGCCTGCACACTCCATAGATAAGAGTCAATATACTTGATATAATATCTAAACATCTATAAAACATAACATTTTATGTGACAAGTTCAAGAAATGTTAGGTAATGTTGTCAATATAGAACAATTTTAAGCCTGCTATCAATCTTGTAATCTATTGCCAGTGAGAAAGGTGTGAGATGTTTTGCATTTGTACTGGCAAATCTGACAATTTTAATTCAATCAATAGGTGTAGGACATTGTGTATCTATATCAAAATCGTCATCATACGTAAATGTTATCTTGGTGACATGTGTATTGGAATCTATAAAATCCGACTGTGAAATCTCATCCAATTTTTTTTTTCTAATCTTGTTTGTCAAAGACTTATTTCTGTTTTGTCCGCAGCTCATCGTGTACCCAACTCGACCTGGTCTTCAAACGATGGGCGCCCTCATCACAATGCTCTGTATCTGGATCACGGCCTTCACCCTCGCTTCACCGCTTTTCGTCTTCAGAAGCCTCAAGACTCACTACCTCGGCCTTATCGGCATGGACTCTCTAAGTTTCTGCATAGAAGACTGGCCCATCAAGGATGGGCGAGCAATCTACTCCGTATTTAGTTTAATCTTCCAATACTTACTGCCCGTTGTAGTTGTAGTCCTTGCGCATGTGCAAATACATAGACGGTTAAGAGGAAGAAGACGGACGACGAGGAAAACTCCAGCAATTCTCATAGCCATAGCTGTTACTTACGTTATAAGTTGGCTGCCGTTGAACGTGTTCAATCTGGTGGCGGACTTCAGCGCTCAGCCTTTCATGGAGGAAAAGACGATGACAATAACCTACGCCGTCTGCCATATGTTTGGAATGTCAAGCGCAGTTTCAAACCCTTTACTCTACGGGTGGTTGAACGACAATTTCCGTAAAGAATTCGAGGAGATACTGTGTTGCTGTAAAAAGAGACCGCTGAACAAGAGCACGAGGATAAAAAGCAGGAAAATGGACACAGAGTTGACGGCACTGGCGCAGCTGGAACACACGGTCACCGCCAATACGAAGACGTCACAGTGCTCTCAAATTTTCTGACTAAAGACCTGTTGTAAATAGCATGAACCAATCAGTGTTGAGATGCAAAGTATTTGAACTTTATAGTGTCAATTTTTTAATCGTAACGGTGTAAATAAAAAGTTCCTTTATTTTCGAGTTGTTAGACGATAATTTCTCTTGTAAATACTTGTAGATAAACTAATTATAATATATTATTGCACTTAGTTATAATATTGTACTATACGTTTTCTTGAGCCCAAAACGTACAGTGCTAATATTTGATACGAAGCCTTATTTCGATTACATAGTTGTAAGAATCTTTTTTTTATTAAATATAAACGTTGAAATTATTTTGTGGTTTCTGTTGACTCCTAATAGACCTGCGTTAATCTCCGGAAATTTAATGTCAGCTGTTTTTGATTTGTCCTTAATCTATAATATCGAATATAACACAGTTTTTGTAATTTCGCGCTACTGTTCAGCATGAGGTCCTGGGTTTGATTTCCGGCCGGGGTAAATTGTTATTGAGTTTTTACATCTGTATTTTCTCAGTAGCAGACCGGATTTGTGCTCGGTTTTTATTGACGTGACAACGTCTTAAATTAGGTTGCGGCTGGGAGTCACTTATGAAAAAGTGTAACGCTCGGTAACGTTACGATGAGTCACCGAACGAGAGAGAGGCCCGCCGAATGCCTTGCGTCTCTCTCCCACTCAACTATTCTACCGAGAAAAAGACGTTGTCACGTAAAATCTTCGCCCGTAAAACCGACTTTACAGGCAACCATTTATTTTATTTTTTATTGCTGAATGGGTCGGCCCTTGACCTCGATTACGCCTGATTGAATGTGGATGAAATGAAATGGATGAGGTCTATGATGAAACGAGCGTGCCCAAAAGATGCCTCAGGCACTGGAACTCCCACGCATCGACGAAACACAGCAGGTTGCTAGACGCCGGACTTCAGTGGGAGGGTGGTCGCATACCAGGCGGGCGTTAGCCCTACCACCACAAGGGAAGAATTGGCCAGTCAAATAAGGTATTAGATGTGACTGTCCAGGATGCGCCGAGCGCTCGGTGCAGTTGAGTAACTGGCGGAACCAACTGCGCTACACGAGGAGGCTTCTTTATGCATCCCAAAAAGGTTGATTGCAATATGCTCGCCCCTACTACTATAAGATGCCTCTCTGCTTATCCGTTCTGGGAATACAGTCCTGATGTTGTTATGTTTAGTAATTTCCAAGTCAATACAAAATAATTATAGAAATGAACTAACAAAAATCGGTCCTTTGATCCAGAAGCCAACCAGAAATCTATGGTAAAAAAGTTATTCGCAGTGAATTTCCTTTATCGTCTACCTAGACTTTTCCCAACTATTTTGGGGTTGGTTTCCAGTCTATCCAGCGCACAATTTAGAATTGTGCGCTCATTTCAAATAGTATCGCGTCGCTTGCGTCTAGGTAAGCTAAAAATGCCGGTGTTCTTTGACAAATTGTAAAAATATTACGTCAAGACGGCTAAAAAAGGATGGGATATCGTATTTTTGATAAGTAAAAGAGTTTATTGATTAGTTGTTGTTGTTTTTATGACTGAATATAGGAAGAATTAAGTGATTTTGATTTAATTTGTCTTAAAACTTCATTCAACGGTCAAAGTATAATACGGCCAATGGCCGCTTTTTCTGTGCCGGAACAATGTATTATACCCACGTTTTTATTGATGAAAATTAAAATGACCCTGTTATTTTCAATGGAGTCGATTTTTTTTTAATAAGTTTATGTAGTTTCGGTCTTTTTTGTGTTTAGTTTTTTACAAATATATATACGTTATATAATATAATATAGAAGAAGAGGTAGTAAATTTTAAGATTTTTTTTAATGTTCGTAAATATTATAAGTATATCGATTCATTATGGGATAACTTATGGGTTCGCGACATGCGGCATGCTAGTGACAGAAGTGTCGCGTGAATAAACGATTTTAACAGTTAATATTTGTTTCATTGATACACACAATATGTTTTACCCAAAAACATATTTACGCTCAGATGAGAGTATAATTACGTGTTTAGAATACAATTTAACAAACTTTTATAATAGGTACTAACAAAATGTCATAAGAAAAAAAAAAGTATAAAAATATTCGTCTCCACTCAATGCTTTGTCCTACTGACCAACGTCGGTCGTAAAATTTTATTGCTTTTCGCACACTGCTTTGTAAAAACAACTTTAACTAATTCGCGTAAGGTTGAATTTGCAAAAACTTATGCTTATAGCATAACTATAATTAAGTAGGTACTTAGGTATTATTGGGTGAGTGTTCGGCGACAGTTTTGAGCGTTTCTTTTCTTCAAGACTACATCTAGGGTTTTTATAAATCAATGACTATAATGAACTATTTTATGGATAAGAAAATGAATAGTTTAACTGAAATCATTTTGTTGATGGGTAAGTGTCTATTTTAAAAAATGATATCTTAAAATTCGCGGTATAAGAACCAGATGAACGTATCTACAAAAAAATCAAAAAAAGTTTTTTTTCATAAAACGGTTCACAATATAGTCCTTTATGAATTGCCAAAACGACGTAACGGAAAAGTCAATATTTATCAAATTCCAAAAAAACGAAATAGCTTCAAAATCATTTTCATTGGAACCAGAAAAACGTATTATGAATACCGTTTAAATAGTTCTAATTATCTTCCTACCTCTTTAGAGCTACAGGAACGTATTTCTAAAAACAATATTTTTACTCTTAGAATATACACACATCAAAAGTGTCTAGGGATCAAGCATTTTTATGCGGATTTCTTGAGATTGAGATGTGGCTTTGTAATAAATTTATGATTTTATAAATTTATATGGATCCTTTTTGGTGCATTTCATAATTTGAATCAGGAACTGTGAATCAAATTCGAGTAAAAGATGAAAATCAGCTGTCAATATTTTCCCTATAAAAACATACAACGCATTGAAGACATTATTAGTGCTACTGTTTCCCTACTACTGATTAAAACCAACGTTATTATGGAGCGGCGACATCATTTAAGCAGGGAAGAAATGCTCAGAGCCGTGGGAATGATAGAAGCTGGTTCCCGGCAACGTACTGTGGCTTTAGCTCTGAATACAAGTCAGAGTGTTATCAGTCGACTTTGGACACGTTACCGAAGCACTGGTACCGTGGCTGAGCGCCATGGAGGACGGTATAATAATAATATTCCACAACTATCACACAACGCCGTCTAGTCTCAAGCTAAGCAGAGCTTGTGTTATGAGTACTAGACAACTGATAAACATACTTATATATTTCTAAATACATACATATATAGATAAATTACACCCAGACACAGAACAAATGATCATGCTCATCACACAAACATTTGTCCTGGGTGGGAATCGAACCCACGACCTCCGGCATAGCAGTCATAGTCACTGACCACTAGACCAACAGGCCAGTCGCTATCGCTGGTATCGCTGCACCACACGGAGACAAGACCGATACATTCAAATCTTAACTCGAAGAGCTCCAACAATAACCGCCATGATGTTAGCCGTGAGGCTTCATCACTCTTCAGGGAACTTAATTAGCGACCAAACAGTCAGAAACCGCTTGCATGAAGTGAACCTTCATTCCCGAAGACCGCTACGGGTACCACCTATAGCAATGCACAATCGTAGGATTCGATATCAATGGGCTCTTGAACACAGAAATTGGGCAGAAGAACAATGGCGTTTCGTGTGCTTTTCTGATGGGTCTCGTTTTGGTATGAGACCGGATACAAGACGTATACGACACTGGAGAACCCCTGGACGCCAACAGCGATTAAAATCCTGCCAGGAAGTCCATCCTTATAGTGGTGGAACCATCATGGTATGGGCGGGTATTTGGATCGGCGGAAGAACTGAGTTGATTTGGATCAGAGGCAACCTCAACGCTCAAATTTATGCTGAGACGATTGTATCAGACGTCATCGTTCCTCTACAAGTGCAAATCGGTCCCTTATTTCAGTTAATGCATGATAATGCACGACCGCACACCGCAAGAGTTGTAAGACAGACTCTCGCCGCAGCTAACATCAATGTCCTGCCCTGGCCTGCTCAGTCGCCAGACTTGAACCCGATTGAGCATGCATGGGATATGCTACAGAGAAGAGCTCTGCCGAATATGGAGGGTATCCAGTCGCAAGAAGACCTTTTTTTGTTGTTGCAACGAACATGGGCGGCCATTCCACAGCGTGATTTGGATGAACTCATTTTGAGTATGCCAAACCGATGTTCTTGTGTTGTTAGTGTTCGCGGTAGGAACACGGATTATTAATTGTTTAAGTTACCCAATAAAATTTTAAAGAAAACTGTTATTTCAGTCTTTTTTTCGAACTTTTGTGTTAGTGGTTCAAATGTCAAAAATCCCTTTATTAGGAAAATGGCAAATTTCTTTATTAATGCAAAGGTGACTTGGTTTATCGTTACTGTGACAAACGAAAACACTTTATTTGATGAATCCTTAAAGAAAATTTTAATTAATATCAATCAGGAGAAAAGTTATTGCAAAAATATATGTTGATCCCTAGACACTTTTGATGTGTGTAGTTACATTACAGGTTAGATTACAGGTTTTATTATTTAAATTGTACTATTTCAGGAGTAAATAAAGATTATTGATTTATTACCTATTTTATTACTCATTTTATCACTACAATGACATAGACATAATAAAACTTAACTTCACAAATGACGTATTTAAGTTTGATAACAACTTATGTTTGAAAATAATTAAGGGCCACACTAACGTATTATGTCAACCGAATTTAAAATATATATATATTGCGTCTATGTAAGCATATATAAATAAATAATTTCTAATTTTTTCAAAGCTCCAAGAGTATGGCAATACATAGAATTTTTTTTTTTTTCCGTACTAGTATTTGATCTGTATTAAAAATCTGGTAAAGTTCAAAGAGCCGAATTTTCGCAGTATTTTTGCTTTCCTGTAAAATTGAGAAAATGTAGATACGTTTATCTGACTCTTACACCGCGAATTGGTCAAGACAATAAGCTGAAATAGGATTCGGTGGGTCACGTCAGCCGCATGTACAGTGACCGCTGGGCAACATTCTCCACACGGTGGGTGCCGGAGGATGGTCGGCCCAGAACGAAGTGGCGAGACGACCAAGATGCGTATCGCAAGGTTTGGATTGAGGTAGCAGGGTCTGGCTTTGCCTGCAAGGATTTGGGGGAAGCCTTTGCTCAGGAGTGGGACATTGTGGGCTAAGTAAAACAAAATAACATATTTTAGCTGAAATAATGATGATCCTCGCAGAACAGATGGCCGATGGGACCGAAAGGTTCTGGAGTGGCGACCGCGTACCGGTAGACGTAGCGTTGGAAGGCCTTCCGCAAGGTGGACTGACGACCTTGTGAAGGCCGCAGGAACTCGTTGGATGCGGGAAACAGAAAACCGGTCAAAGTGGAGAAGCTTGGCCTATATCCAGCAGTGGACGTCTTTCGGCTGAAATGATGATGATGTCGAAATTATTTTAATAAACATATCAGAAAAGAATAACGTTCTTAACCCGGAGTCTGATGAGCACGGTTAATGGCAATAGGCTAGCCCATATTTTGCATAAGACCATTGTCCACGTGCCTTTTCTCATACAGAGAAAGCTTGAGCATTAATCATCACGCTTGCGCAAAGCGGATTGACGATTTCAGGTTATAGTAATACCCCCTTAATAATAAACGTTGTATAGCGTCTGTATACTTACACAACTCTTTGTATTCTTCTTCCCAAAGTTAAGACGCCATCTCCACGGGCGTGAGAATCGCTGCGATATTCTTGCCGCGCGCCGTGCTAACAAATTTTCGCCGCTATGATATCGCCGTGTGGAGACACGTTCTAAGAGAGTGTATAGAAATACGTGGCATGACTATAATATCGCCGCGATTCTCTCGCTCGTGTGGAGACGGCCCCTAAAATTACAGACGACTGAAACAGAGAAATCGTTGTGTAACTATTCATCTGATAAAATACGTTTATAAGTAAGGTGGTATGTAACTAAAAAAAATCATAGATATATGTGCCCACTCCTTTCATCAGCATCATTATTTGAGACGAAAGATGCGGACTGCTGGACATAGGCCTTCCCCAAGCACCACCACTTCGACAGGTTCTGTGATTTCTTATCCAGCGTATTCCTGTCTTCACCACCTGGTGATCGGTCATAGGTCATCGGTCCACCTTGTGGGAGGCCTTCCTACTTTAAATACCGCTGACGAAGTGAGGATGATAATGGATTGGATGGGATTCATAATGCTATCCAAATAATATTACAATTTTCAGCCTCCACACTAATAGCAGGTCAAATTATTGAGAATGAAGACAGGAAATTACCTCAAGATCTTCAGAACTGGTTTAATAATAAGACGGATGAGGAGCTCGCTTATGAAGACTGCATGGCTTCATACACCTTGTGTACTACTTTCCAAAGAACTAAGTAAGGAGTACAGGGTCGCAGGGACACCAACGTGCGACCTTGGGTTCAGTACATGATTCTGAAACGGTTCGAAACCGCGCAAACTGTGATCATAATTTCAACACATGATTCTAGAACCCTTTTTTTTTTATTCGGATGGGAAATCATCAAATGACTGGGTGGAGCGGAAGGGAGTGTCAGACTCTTACTGACTAAAATCCACCCGTGTTCCTTCCTTAGCCCTTTATGTTCCAGGCCAGTGGTAACCCTTTCACTTGGTGACAATCCCGATAAAAAAAAAAAAAAAAAAAGCAATTCATCAACGCGTAATGTCTTAAAAAAATGTAAAATAATTAGGTACTATAATATTTTGATCTTGATGCATGAGACTTTTTGGTACGACTTATGGACCTTTCCGCAGGTTATTAAAAAAAAAATTGCTCTTCCATACATTTTGACAGCGTAGGAATTACACTTTTCTAGGAAACACCGGATTTTTTTTTTTTTGATAAACGGTCAATAATTGCTTTACGGGGTCTGGAATCATGTGCCGCATTCTTCTTCTTCTTCGTGTCGCTGGCACGACTGTATTTTAAATCTTGTTTTCCCAAAAACTTTGCCACTTCCACGGCGTTGTCGGTGGCAGCGCAGAGGTCACTTTGACTGCATGTTTTGGTACACAGAGGGCAGGATAGGAGGTAGAGCATTGTTTGTGACATAGCTCCGCAATCACACCCTTCTGCCGTTCCGTCAAGGTAGCCCCATTTTACCAGGTTGGACTTACATCCTCCCACTTGTGTCCGGAGGCGGTTCAGAGACTTCCAAGTGGGCCACGGAAGGTTACACCCTGCAGGGAGATGCTCCTTTGGTGGTAGGTAGTGAGTAGGAGGGGGAAAAGTATCCTGCCACAGTTTGCAACGGGTTGCAAACGTTGCACGTTTGCCGCATTCATGGTTACATTTAGCGCGTCGATACCCTGTATAAGATTAAATTAAATTAGTTAACGAAATTACACAGATTGCCTATCCCTATTAACATGGTCGTTTATGCATTTTTTGCCATGTTCTTTTTATTTAATTAATCACTCTTAAAAAGTGACTTCTTTTATTAGATGCCAGAAAAAAAAATACGAGTATTTTTTCTAGATAGCCACGTTTACATTGTCGGATAATGTCCCAAGCGACAGTTAACAATGACGGATGTCAACTTGCGACAACGTTTACGGGGCGCGAGTGGTTTGTTTTGATTTTTTAATTATTAAATGTGATAACATAGAATTGTTATTCTTTAAAAAATTGTTTTAGATACGACACTCATTGTTCTAGGATTTACTATTAACAGTGACATATGTGGCACTTCCTACAAATAATCAATAACTTCGTACACGTAACATTGTCGTATGTGGTACTAACAACAAATAGTCAATTAGTTTGTACCCGTGACATTGTCGTATGTGGCAGATCCAACCCAACCCCAACCCTTTTTTTTTGTCGCTGAGAAATGACATTACGCATCTCCGCTCGTCGGGTGAAGAGACGGAGTATGTGGGACTCCCTGCCAGAGTGGCAGTATACCCACTAATACTCAGCGGTGTTCCCTCATCGCCTTGATGGGGAGGTCATGGGAATCCGGCTCAGCCTTTGCGTCCACAACCGGACGGCGCATGCCCGCCTAGCTGGTGGGCCCCGCATGTCGCCTGCTGGCTTCCCCCTGAAAGGAGTCGGAGATGACTGTCATACTGACGTCTTCTTCGACCCCTCCTCCGCCTTCGGAGCGGGGCGCCGCGAGAGGGTCTTCCTCCCGCACGCGCTCCGCCGCCTCCTTCTGGGATATGACGTGTTCGCAGAAGGAGGCGACTGCCGCCCAGGACCCCTCATCCCCCAGCATGGCGTTGACCGAGCCGGGGAGCGAGAGGTCCGTTCCGATCGCCGCGGTGAGACTGCGGCGCGGCTCGGACCACGACGGGCACACCTCGAGAGTATGCTGCGCCGTGTTTTCCGCCGCGCCACAGTCGTGACACGACGGCGTCTCCTCCCGCCCGATACGGTGCAGGTACGATCCGAAGCAACCGTGTCCGGACAGCACCTGCACCAGACGGAAGGAGAAGAACCCGTGCGACCGCTCGAGCCAGTCTCGCAGGACCGGCCCAATCGCGTCGAGGGTTCGGCGGCCGAAGGCTGCGGCGGCAAGGTCCCGCGTCCAGTGGACGACTATGGCGTCCTTCGCCTCCCGCCGGACGGCCTCCCGCTCTTCCGGGGCTGGGCGTTCTCCTCTCGCCCTCCGCCCCGCTGTCCATTCATATACTCTGGCGAGCACCCACGCCTCGAATTCCCAAGACGGGGTGCCGGCCAGAGCACATGCCGCGGAGAAGCCGACCGTGCGGTAGGCCCTCGCCGTCCGCTGGGCTATGGCCCTTTGGGAGCCCCGCAATGCGGCGGCGTTCTCCCTCCTGTGGAGGGAGTCTTCCCAACTAGGGGCCCCAAAGTAAAGGGCCATACTCCTCAAGAAACCCAACCCCAACCCAACCCCAAACCCAACCCCAACCCAACCCCAACCCAACCCCAACCCAACCCCAACCCAACCCCAACCCAACCCCAACCCAACCCCAACGCAACCCAACCCCAACCCAACCCCAACGCAACCTAACCCCAACCCAACCTGCCTGGTGGATCTTTGAAGAAAATCGTTTGATTTCAGGACGTCTGTTGATTTTCAAATATGCGCAATTGACAAAAAAACTCAAGGAAAAGGAACGTTTAAATCCCTGTGTGAAGTAATTTATGAAAACTGCAAAAATGAGCACGGTAAAATACTTTATAATTATACTAACTCAATACTATTATCTCAATTCACCGAGAAATCATCTATTATACATCCTTAAGTACATAATCTCTACTAATAATAAAGCTGAAGGTTTGTTTGTTTGAACACACTAACCCACAGTCACAGATTTTGATAATTCTATCTGCATTTGATAGCCCAATTCTTGAGGAAGGCTATAGGCTACTTAACATCACATTAGGACCCTTAGGAGCAAAAACAAATTAGTCGGAAAGAACGCTAAGCGAATACGAAGTAATAGCGCGGGCAGGCGATGCGATGCGACGGGGTGGGTCGGAGGAAAAAGCAATTTCAGTCGCGGGCATGCTAGTAATTATTGTAAAACGCAAAGCTTATCTGTGACTGAGTGATGATGCAAACCACAGATTTAGGCGTGTTTCTAAAATCGTAGATAAATCTGATGAAATTTATAGTCGCGAAAAAAAAATCAGCTGTTCCTTACATTTTGACGAGATATAAGAACATAAATGTAGGGAACAGATGATTTTTTTTCGCGATTTCAGGTTTGGTCCCGTAAAAGTTGTTCATAATGATGAGTACAATGACCTCTTATGGGGTTGTTAATGTTTTACCAATAACCCTGTATATTATGCGAGTAAAACCACGAGCGCAACTAGTACAAATAACCCAACAACGACCCCAAGGGGTTAAAATCTTCTTATCCAGTAAATAAACTAACTCTTATTAACGCAATTCAGATTATCTGGATATTAAGTTCAGCCTTCCTGTTTCAAAGGCGATTAGAACCTCATATTAACAGGACTGGGAGGCTTAATGAAACTAGCTGTGCCCTTTACACTGCCTGTGTGTGTAGCTTTATGAAACATTAAACTTTACTTAAATAAGTATACCAACTTGTGGTTGGTCTGGCGCCTGATTTCTTTCCAATCGTGCCGGATTGCCGTCCCATCGGACTATGAGAGTTAGGGAAAACCCCTTTTTTTTTTGTTTTTTTGAAGTGAAAACTTCTTTAGCGGCGTTGTACACTTTTTTGTAATGGGTAAAGAATGTTAAACTCGCGTCAGGACACGTGACCTGATCGAAAATTCGTAAGACGGATGGAGAGTGCTACGGCGTAGGTCAAACTGTGCTACGGCGTAGCTCACACTATGCTACGGCGTAGTTCACCATACCAGCATACCAGCGAATATGGCTGTTTTTTGAATAAAATATTTTGTTTGACATTTTGAAGCTTTTTTTAGATTCTATAATTAGACAAACTATTTTAAATAGATATTTAGTTAAGAGCGTATACGCGGTGCGGCATTTTATAAAAACTTTCAAGCCCTTATTTTTCGAAATGAATGAACCGATTTTAATGAAACTTCATACGCATAAGCAGGATACAAAGGTCTAAAAATACTAACTTTTTAGACTTTTGTATCCTGCCTAACTCGCGCCACGGTTACCGTAAGCGACACCACGCGTGTTTTGTTTATAAGACGATTAAAAAAAATACCCG
Source organism: Oligia latruncula (assembly GCA_948474745.1). NCBI lineage: Eukaryota > Metazoa > Arthropoda > Insecta > Lepidoptera > Noctuidae > Oligia > Oligia latruncula. Next base: position 2,125,689 of record OX419705.1, read on the forward strand.
CTTCGGATGTGTTCGGCTGTCCTCGGGATGTACTCGGTTTTAATGTATATCCGATATGTCAGTGAGTGATGGCAAAGTATTCTTTTTGTGTTTTGTTTTCACTTCTGTCGGCACTCCCGGAGTGCCACTGTTTTTTTTTTTGTTTTCGGGGGAAACCTTCAAAAGGCACCCGACCTCCGGGGAGGGTCGGGGAGTGTGGGATTTTTACCTCACTAAAACCACCCTGGTGATCACCATCAGCACATAGGGGTGGTCCCGGTTCCTCTTAAAAGACCAATTCCGGAACCCCCTGGCACCTATGTCTGCGCACACACTTGTTTATACATACATACATAATCAGCCTATAATGTTCCCACTGCTGGGACACAGGCCTCCTCTTGGTGAGAGGGAGTGGGCCGTAATCCTCCACGCGGGCCCAGTGCGGGTTGGCAGATGTCACATGTCTTCGAATTTTTGGTTTTAGGACATGCCGGTTTCCTCACGATGTTTTCCTTCACCATTTTGAGAGCAGTGGTGATGAAATAATTTACACAAAGTAAAGCGCCTGTCTGGGTTCGAACCTACGACCTACAACTCGTAATTCGCGGCCGTTACCACTAACTTGGCCACCACTGCTCCGCACACTAGTTCACTATGATATATTCCGCGCCGAAGGCTGATGACGGAAGATGGACCACCATAGCCGAAATACGGTCTGGAGGACAATTAAAGCAACTTTTGCTGTCAAATACTACGTGTTTTGATTAATTTGTTAACATTACCGGAAAGAAATATGAAATACCGCTCTATAGCGTACTAAAATATTTTCTTTTAATGAAATAATTAATATCGTAACAATGATTAAGAAAGATCTTGGAAAAAGCATTTGGAAACTTTTCAAATGCCGTTTTTACACCTTAAACTGTTACAACTCCAAATTCGGTGTTATTATTGCAATTACGTTTTATTAAAAAAATATATATTTATATATAATTAATCTTTTATTGGACTATTACTAGATCGATTATCTACACTGTACCAGATTACCATTCAGTAGGTATGCTTCTGAACGCCCCGGCGTCGAAATTTTTAGGCGGTTATTAAAAAAAAATCTGTTACATACATTTTGAACGCGTAGGTACTGCACTTTTTATAAGAAAGAAAAAGAAAAGAAAGAGAATCTAAAAAGAAAAAAAAAGGAAAGAAAAGAAAAGAAAAAAGAAGAGAAGAAAGGAAAAGAAAAGAAAATAGAAGAAAAGAAAAGAAAAAAGAAAAGAAAAGGAAAGAAAAGAAAAGAATTTTGAAACCAAGTTGCCCATTGCAAAACTAGATCTTTATGGAGAAAAACGGGCAATATCTCCATGGCTGCTACTCTTTTAACAACAATAATGTACCCAACATTTTGTAATATCTTGAATATTACAAAATGTTGGGTACATTATTGTTGTTCTTTCTATAATATGTGAGAACAATGTTAAAAAAAAAACAATACTTATCTACCTATAAGGATGGCCTGATCTCACAAAGTGGACTGATACAACCTGGTAAATGCCCAGGAATCCGCTGGATGGCACAGAACCGGTCGAAGTGGCGGTACTTGGGAGCGGCTTATGTCCAGCAGTGGACGTCTTTCGGCTTGTCGAAAGGTGACCGGTCTCAACTGAACGCGCCTATTTACGAACATAAAAAAACTTAACAATTGATCATGTTTTCAGAAATCTGGGGATATTTTCACGACGGACCATGTAAAGTAGAATATGTCACTGCCTAAAGTGGAACAAAGAACGTACAGTACAGTCACCTGCAAAAGTCCATGGGTACACTAATGTCTATTTTCCTGTGAACGTTTGAAGTTCAAGTTTTCGAAAATAAATTAGTTTATCATATCGATAACGAGGTAAAGTCCCCCGAACTCAAATAAATAAAAAAGAAATTAATATTAATTTTAAATAAAATATAATTCTTACATTAAAACCCCCTAAATATATTAAAACAAATAACTTACGCTAGATGGTGTCATTTCTTGATTCATAGGATTTTGAATTTGAACTGCCCATCCATTTTTGCAGCCGACCGTACAAACAAGAAAAACAAAATAGTTATAAAATTACAAATAACAAACCTAGTAAGTGAACCTCATCAAGTAGCTAACATATTCAACAAATTCTTCGCATCCATAGGGGAAAAAACCACCCTATCACCTGGTTCCGTACCGAGAGAAACATGTGATTATCCACACTGAAAACACCAAGTTTTAAGCCCAGTCGATGGTTACGATGTAAACAAGATCTTAAAAAACCTAAAAAACAAAAAAGTAACGGCATCGACGAACGCCCACTAACTCTTTTCAGACTGTGAGCTGACGACCTTACCTTACCATTTTATAAATTAACTAGCTGTGCCCCGCGGTTTCACCCGCATAAGTTTCGCTCCCGTGGGAATATCGGGATAAAAAGTAGCCTATTTATGTTAATCCAGGGTGTTAGCTACCTCTATAAAAAATTTATCAAAATTGAGCATGAAGAAGTAACAAACCTTTATAATATTAGTGTGATTAAATTATGGATGCAATAAAGATAATTGAATTGAATTAAATGTATCAATTTTTTATTTGTTTTCATTTTATTACCTGTCACGAGTACAGACCATGAAACAACTTTCTCCATGGACCCAACTTTTTTTATAATTTTTTTTTAGTTGTCGGGGGAAGCCTTCAAAAGGCACCCGACCTCGGGGGAGGGAGGTCGGGGAGTGAGGGATTTTTACCTCACTAAAACCACCCCGGTGATCACCATCAGCACATAGGGGTGGTCCCGGTTCCTCTTAAAAGACCAATTCCGGAACCACATCGCAATCGCGAAAATCAGATGTCCTGTACCAACCAGTCTCACCAAGGGGTATTGTATTCCCCAGTTGTGGAGGTCAGATAGGCAGTCGCTCCATGTAAAATACTGGTATTCAGCTGCATCCGGTGAGACTGGATGCCGACCCCAACATAGTTGGGAAAAGGCTATGTCCTATACGAAACTTAAATAACTACTCGATCCAAATGTATACACGCGATGTATGATTATGTCCAAAAAAAGCCCATCAAACTGTGCCGAACCAACCTGAACATGATTTAGCGAAAGTAGAGGCCAAATGGAGTGTGCCGATCGGCACGTGCCGCATGAAAGCCAAATATGTGTATTGATTACCTCGGGTCGGCTTTGTTGTTCAGATTGATCATCTGTACAGTGTACACCTATAAATCACGTACTTTTACCTTGCCCTAGTCTATTGTAGGACGGAATTAGGCGTGTGTAAATCTATACGGAACCGACTCACTGATCCGGATCATTGAAGTGATGTAAAAGATTGGTTCAGTAACAATGTTTCTAATGCATCATTTGAATCTGAAACATTAGTTTGGACTGCTCATTCCGCGCGACGCGTCACTCGCGAGGCGACTGAGCAGTGTGCGAGAGGACTGAGACACTGAGTCTATATACTCGCGAGTCACGAGTGAGCGAGCGACATAATTACAATCTTTAGAAGTCAGAAAGAGATACCAAATGAGATGTGTATCACTCATACTCTCACAGATTTTGATTCTGTATTTTATATCCTTTGAACTGATGATCCAAATGAGCAAAATGAAACATAACAGTGTTTCGGATCATTTCAGTGATCGAGATGCAAATGTTCTAATTGCAAAAATGATACACTCTGCCCACCTCTAGACGGAATCTTTTTATAAAATTATAATATATTTTTAATTGTAATTTTATGTATAGATTCCGTCTAGAGGAGGAGTCAGTCGACTGACATATCAACGCACAGCCTAAACCGCTGGTCCTAGACATGAAATTTGGAAGGTGTGTTCTTTGTGAAGAGTAGGTATCCATTAAGAAAGGGTTTTTTGAAATTCCACTCCTAAAAGGGTGAATGGGGGGAGGGTGAAATTTCACGTGGACGAAGTCACGGGCAGAAGCTAGTTTTAATATGAGGCCAGCTTATATGTCCAGCTTTTATGACCGTCCCTACCGAAATAATCAAAATAAATATTTTCCGTTTTGGAATTCGTAAAAAAAAAAACATCTGTTTTTGAAAATTCTGATCGAAAACCGATTCAACTTTTCCTATAAATATAAATGATTATTAAAGTGAAAATTCCATGTAGGCACCCTTTTATAATCTCTGATCGTTTGACCCTCTGTTGTTCATTGGCTAAACGGATGAAAGTATTCTCTACTCTTTGATGTTAACACGATCAAAGAGAAAATTCCTCGTTAGCCCTTTATAATTTTACTAACTGCGCCCCGTGGTTTCACCCGCGTAAGTGTCGATCCCGTGGGAATATCGGGATAAAATATATATGTTAATCCAGGGTGTTAGCTACCTCCATACAAATTTTTATCAAAATTGGTCTAGCCGTTTCAGCGTGAAGAAGTAACAAACATAATAATAAATAATTGAGAATAATTCAGAGATATTATTGAATTGACTTTTTGATTCCCTAGAAGTGAAAGACCTATTACTTCATTTGAAATAAGATTACACATTTAAATAAACCTTTTTTACAGTATTTTCATTTTTTTTATATTCTATTGCGTTGGTGGCATGACATATGGCAGCTGCAGTAAACAGTTGGTATATTGTAACCACTTTTTTGCTTTTAATACCACCCTTAGGTATGCCTACGGTATAGAAGTCAAAATCGATTGAACGGACTGTAAAAAAGGTTTATTTAAATGTCTAATTAAATTGCGTAACACACTATCAATAGCAGTAGCTTCCATTTTGACAGTTCAACAACATTCATTGCGTTATTTATGTTGTTGACCAGACATTTTTTTCGACCTCACAGAGAGGAGGCCTGTGTCCGAGCAGTGGAAACAGTATAGGCTGATTATACATGAAGCAATGGATTAGAACATATCCTTCAAAATGATTCAGATTGAGATGTTACACAATTATGGTGCAGGTTAGGGCGTTATGACACTGGCGATTTGCAAGTGATTCCAAAGCGAGGCGAATTCGCAGAGTTTGCAGCGAGCACGCAGCCATCCGTCCCATCATAAAGATAACTGATGTCACTCGGAAAGCTGCTACGCTGAAACGAAATTGAGCTGGACACATCTGCCCCATGTCAGACGACCAATGGGCCAAAATCACGACTCAGTAGGCCCCTCTTAATGGCAAGCGACATCCCGGCAGGCCTAGATGGAGATGGCGGGATTAGCTGGACTTATTCACAAAGAACTGGTCCTTAGTAGCTTTAAACAGAGAGAAGTGGAAAGAGAGTAGGGACGCCTTTGCCCTGCAGTAGGGACATCACAGGTTTTTAATAATAAAAGTTAAAGACCTAAAACCCTTTCCCAACTATGTTGGGTTCGGCTGCTAGTCAAACCGACTGGATACCAGTACTTTACATGGAGCGACTGCCTATCTGACCTCTACAAGAGTAGTTGGATACCGGGTAACACGAATTAAATAAAATCAATAATACATTAATTTTATTTAAAGCGCCTTAAGATTACTTCGTAGCAATGTTGCATTCCTTCAACATCTCACTTGCTTGAATAAACTCCATTCTGAAAAAGAAAAAAGGCACATGTTAATCGTGGAACACTTACTTACCTTATCTCTTATTAGATGAGACTCAGGCTTCTTTCACATAAGGACATTAGGAACACCATAGTAACGCGGCAGAAGCAGATGCTTTCACATTATAAAAACAGCCGCGCGATGGCAACGCGGCTGCCGCGCCGCAGTTTAGATCAGTGTGGCACACTTCATTTCAAAAATGGATTCCGACAGGGAAACATGGTTGCTTCTGCTTTTGATAGTAGGTACTCCTTCGGCGCCATCACTGTTGCGTAAAAAACGAACCTATCTGCGTATCTGATATACTTAATACGTTTATTAGTAAGGGGTATGACCTTTAGGTACTTACGTCGCCAACTATTACAGTTCTCATATTCCATTTCACAGTAATTATCAAACGTTTTATAGTGTCCATCATAGTGACGAGCGCAAATTCTGTTACGTCTGGAATTATAGCGTAATCATTATTAAAACCTAGTGTGTTCTTAAGATACACGAGCAATTACTTTCACAATTCCTGGCAAGATGACGTGTTAGCAACACCAAGCAATTGAGGACAACACTTACCCCCTTACTAATAAACGTATTATATCAGATGTTTAGTTACACACCGATTTCTCTCTTTCAGTCGTCAGTAATTTGACTTTCGAAAGAAGAAGACAAAGCCTTGTGTAACTATACAGACGCTATACAACGTTTATTAGTAAGGGGGCTAGAGTTTATAAGTTGGTTTAACATGGCGTAGGTTTAGTTGGCTACGTAAGTGCACCATTAGCAATTTTAAAGTTTGCATTTAATTAAACCAACCGGTCTATTACTTAAAAATCTTAACCTGAAAACTTAGGTAAAGTGAGTTTGAAGTGAGCTGTCATTATACCCGGGGGCCTAAAAAGGCCAGTTTGGCGGAATCATAAAAGGATAACATTATGAATCATAATATGGGGAAGACAGTCCGTGTTTTTCTGTTTTTTTTCGCTGCACTACGTAGGTATAATCAAAGAGATTGGATTTGGATTGGATTAATTGGTATTTTAGCACAGACAACAAAAAATAACTAAAAAATCCTTCACCAATGGGATTTGAAACGATTAACTTAACAGTTAACTGTCCATTAAGATTCATAATGTTATCCTTTTATGATTCTGCCAAAGTGGCCTTTTCAAGCCCCCTGATTCTAGGGATTGACACTATTGACATCTCACTGCAATCACACTTCATCTATGTTTTCATTGTGAGCTTTTTACAGAATAGATCGACAGAATTTATTTACCTACCCACATTTTTTGAAAACTGAGGATTTCAAAAGAACTTATTTATTCCGTTTTTTTTCAAGTTTTCTGGACTGGTTTCAAGGTAAACCAATTAAAAAAAAACTAAGAAAGCCCACAAATTGTTTCTTAAATAAAATTTTGTTGGGAATTTTTAGGGTTCCTTATCGAAAGGGTAAAACGGAACCCTGTTACTAAGATTGCACTGTCCGTCTGTCCGTCTATCACCAGGCTGTATCCCATGAACCGTGACAGTTAAACAATTGAAATTTTCACAGATGATGTATTTCTGTTTCCGCTATAACAACAAATACTAAAAACCGAATAAAATCAATATTTAAGGGGGGCTCCCATACAACAAACGAGTTTTTTTTCGGCTTGTGGTTCAGAACCCTGCATGTGCGAGTCCGACTCGCACTTGGCCAGTTTTTATTTCAAATTCATAATGTAGAACCTGTCTACAGACTTACTTGTAAAACCTAGGACATTTCTTGATAAAAGTGACACATCCAGTGTCTATGAGATCAGCCTTTTGAAATACTGTTTTCTTGGGATAATATATGATTTTCCATGGTCTGGGATGGCTGCCGTTCGCGTAACTACGTAAACAGTCACCGTATATCACCATCAGTACTAGAAAATAAGGAAAACATCGTGAGGAAACCAACATGTCCTAGAACCAAAAACTCGAAGACATGTGACATCTACCAACTTGCGCCGGGCCCACGTGGTATATCAACCCACTCCCTCTCGAAGAGAGGAGGCCTGTGTCCCAGCAGTTGGAAAATTATAGGCTGTTTATTGACTAGAATAAACACAGAAATATCACCATCTGCCTAACCTTTTCCAAACTATCTTTTGGCTGGCTTCCAGTCTAACCGAATGCAGCTTAATACCAGTTTTTTACGTGGAGTGATTGTCTATCATAACTCTACAATCCAGTTACTGGGTATCACGATACCACTTGTTAAGACTTCGTTGCCCGAATTTTGGGTTCTGGCTACCCAAAACGACCAGAAATAAAAAAACTAGTCCGCCATCTTGGGTGTTCCGCCATGTTGGATTTAGAATGACCTCACTAAGCCATGCATTGTCATCCAAAATAAACGGGTATGCAAAATTTTTGCTTAATCGGTTGAACATATCTGCTTCAAAATTGAGTTGCAAGAGTATAGTCACATTGCAAGTTAAATAAAAGCTTGTAAAAATACCAGAACCATCAATCGAATCATCACAGCCTTCCTCAAAAATTAGGCAATCAAATGCATAAGATTTTTTATTAATTCGACTGGCAGTTCCCGAGATTAGCGCGTTCAAACGAACAAACTCTTCAGCCTTATTATTAGTATAGAAGATAGGTCAAGGTTCCTTCAAGATGTCAGTGATGTCCAAGAAAAACTCAGAAAGTATTTTTAGGGTTCCGTACCCAAAGGGTAAAAACGGGACTATTACTAAGACTTTGCTGTCTGTCCGTCCGTCCGTCTGTCTGTCACCAGGCTGTATCTCAAGAACCGCGATAACTAGACAGTTGAAATTGTCACAAATTATGAACTTCTGTCGCCGCTCTATCAACAAATACTAAAAACAAAATAAAATAAATATTTAAGGGGGGCTCCCATACAACAAACGTGTTATTTACGGCGTTTTTATCTTGTGGTACGGAACCCTTCCTGTGCGAGTTTATTGAAGTGAAAACTTTAGGCGCGTTGGGCATTTTTTGAGATGGGAAAAACTATTGAACTCGCGCCACTGTTACCGTAACCGACACCGCTTCTGATGTGTTCGGCTGTCCTCGGGATGTACTCTTTTTTAATGTATATCCGATATGTCAGTGAGTGACTGTTTGCGTTTTGTTTTCACTTCAGTCGGCACTCCTGGAGTGCCACTTTTTTTTAGTTCTCACTGTTCCACTGCTGGAAAAAGGCCTCCCTCAAATCCTTCATCTTCATCACCTCGATCTAACCCCTGCGGTACGAGTCTAGATCGTCTCGCCACCTCTTCCTGGACGGGCCTCGGTGGCACCGTCCATTTTCAGGCACCCACTGTGTTGAAAATGTTGCCCAGAGGTCACTATGCCTGCGACTGATGTGACTGACGGCAGAAAGAAATTTTTTTTTTAAACCAGCTGTGCCCCGCTGTTTCACCCACATAAGTTTCGATCCTGTGGGGAATATCGGGATGAAAAGTAGCCTATATGTTAATTCAGGATGTTAGCTACCTCCATATAAAATTTTATCAAAATTGGTCCAGCCGTTTGAGCGTAAAGAAGTAACAAACCTAAACACACACACTCACAAACTTTCGCCTTTATAATATTAGTGTGACTAGCTGCGCCACGCGGTTTTACCCGCGTAAATGTCGATCCCGTGGGAATATCGGGATAAAAAGTAGCCTATATGTTAATCCAGGGTGTTAGCTACCTCCATACAAAATTTTATCCAAATTGGTAAAGCCGTTTGAGCGTGAAGAAGTAACAAACATATAAACACACACACACACTCACAAACTTTCGCCATTATAATATTGCTGTGATGGGTCTGCTCTTGACTCTAGTCTGGGTCAGAGGTAATATAACTATAACATAATTATCACTATTAATTAATAAATAATTAATGTATTGTCTCAGGGGTTACTTTCAAGTGGATTGAATTCATAGACTTCGCCCTAGGGAATGCTCCTTTGTTGTGGGATTCAAGGTAATATTAATTAGAGTCTTTGAAGCCCTGATGAACGATTTAGCCAACCGCACATCTTTTAAAGCAGAATGTTTTAATTTTCTCTACTAATAAGCAAGCACGCCCTTTATGCCTGGAGGCTTTTAATTTCTTTATATTTTTATTTCTGCTTGAGTCATCATCTGCATAGCCTTTTCATGTTGGGGTCGGCTTTCAGTGTAACCGGGTGAATCTGACCTACCAGTATTTTACGTGTGTAGTAAAAACAGCCGCACGGGTCGATCGGTCAGGATTAGCTACAATTGCCGAGGTTCGTCCGTGGATGGGTGAGCATTTTTACATACCAAGACCCCTCGAAGCACGTTAAGCAGTTGATCCCGGCTGTCATTCGTGGATCTTTGACAGTCGTTACGGGTCGTCAGCAGCCTAAAAATCTGACAACCAGTCTTACCAAGGGGTATCGTATTACCCAGTAACTGGGTTGTGGAGGTCAGTTAGGCGGTCGCTTCATGTAAAATACTGGTATTCAGCTGTCTACTGCAGAAGACCTAAATTGCGCAAGCTTATCGTCACTGTTTCATAAATATAGTCAACCTCGTTATTGCTTTATCACCCTACGGTTGAATGTAATGGAGCGATATCTACAACGCCACATGCGAACAACGCGTCCTACTGACGTTACGCAAACAGGAGAGGAACAGGGTGGTGGTGGTGCATAGAGGTATGAGGAACAGGGTGTAAAGTTCACTCATACTATAGAAAAGAAAGGATCCTCCATCCAGACGGGCGTTGTGTCTGGCGGGCGGTCAACTGCCCGATGATTCATGTCGGGCCGTTGTATCTATGCTAGTTGCGCGGTAAACTCTGCTTGCGAGATGCAGGATTTTGCGTGACATCATTATGACGCGTTGTTCGCGTGTGGCGTTGTAGATACCGCTACAGTAACTTGCATGTAACGTTCCTGTTTAAATTATACGAATTGTTGGGTGTTACTATAAGTAAATCTCTGCCTTACCCTTTTACGATTACAGGCGTGATGTTATATTATTGTACCGTCCTAATCTTACTTTTTGTTTTAACTGCCCCGTTGGTCTCGTGGTAGCAAGCGCGACTGCTGAGCGGGTCCTGGGTTCGATTCCCGGGTCAGGCAGTGTTATTGAGTTTTTACATTAGGAATTTCTTAGTAGCAGCCCGGGGTTTGGAACTAGGCGGTGTGATACCTACGTGCTTCGCAAAGCACGTTAAGCCGTTGGTCCTGCTCCTGATCTCTCTCCGGTCGTGTCGGATTGCCGTCCCATCGGACTATGAAAGTGAGGGAAGAGGGAGTGCACCTGTGTCTGCGCGCACATTTGTGCACTATAATATCTCCCGCGCCGAAGGCTAAAGCCGCAATTATATTTAGCCCACGCCGCGTGTCGCCACGCGTGGGTAAGCTATCGGTTACATACATTTAATGCGTGGCGTGGCGACACGCGGGGCGGGACTAATGTAATCAATCCTATACTAAATGTATGTAACCGATAGATTACCCACGCGTGGCGACACGCGGCGCGGGCTAAATGTAATTGCGGCTTAAGTCTCGAATGGTCGAAATACGGTCTGAATGATTTTATTTACTTTTTGTAACCAAATTAGGAACTCGCTTTTGAGATAGAATAAAAACAAGGTATAAAAACAATCGGTTTTCCAGCCAATGCTAAAAAACAAGTTAAGTGCCATAGCCTACATATAAAAAGATCTTGCCAACAAAGAAAATATACGACAGTTACTTACGCAATAAAAATAATTCTACTGAAGTATATTGTAACATTTTTTTGCACACGACTTGTTCCACCAATATATCTTAAGTTTAACTACTATTATTTCCTTTAAAGCAAATAAAACCATAAAAGTTAGTGGTGCTGTTCACTTGTTACTGTTCGGGTCGGCACATTTGATTCCGCAGTGTTTTGTTTGTTTCTACTTGATCTCTCCGATCGTGTCGGATTGCCGTCCCATCTGATTATGAGAGTGAAGGAAAGGGAATATATTCCGCTTCAAAGGCCAGTCTCGGTTGAGATTAGCTGCCATATCCGAAATACTGTCTGAAGATACTATTATTTGTTGAACAACAAACCCGACCCGAGGTAATCACTACATATTTGGCTTTCATTCGGCACGTGCCGGCTACGAACTCGTACCTTTAGGTTGGTTCGGCACAGTTTGATTTAAACCGAGCGGTTTTTTTTTGACATACCCACATACATGCGTAGGTATACACAATCACATTTGGGTCGAGTAGTTATTGAAGTTTCGTATAGGGCAGCTGATTATGTTTTTGCGAATACGGTATGGGTAACGTAAGTAAGAGCAGTGGTGGCCAAGTGGTAACGGCCGCGACTTACGAGTTGTAGGTCGTAGGTTCGAACCCAGACCGGCGCTTTACTTCGTGTCAATTATATCATCACCACTGCTCTCAAAACGGTGAAGGAAAACATCGTGAGGAAACCGGCATGTCCTAGAACCAAAAATTCGAAGACGTGTCATCTACCAATCCGCACTGGGCCCGCGTGGTGGATTACGGCCCACTCCCTCTCACAGAGAGGAGGCCTGTGTCCCAGCAGTGGGAACATTATAGGCTGATTATGTAAAGTAAGTAGTTGGATGGTCTGTATCACACCCTTAAATACGACTGCACATTTTTGATACATTATATTCGATTTCGCCACCCGGTTGTGCCGAATCATGCCGAGCCGAACAAGTGAGCAGCAACCTTTATGTAAGTACAGTTTCTAATCTTTACAGTGTTACGTCATAATTATTAGTATTTCAAGATTGTGCAATTACTTTTGAGATTATTGAATTAACTTTGTGATTCCCTAGAAGTGAAAGGCCTACTTTAGTCGGAAGATTAACAGCCGGGTGATGGTTCGAACTGATGTTTTTTCTCCACGCCGTCAGATGGCGGGAGCGATGCGTTGTCCTTGTCGCACTCACAGCGGTGGGTGACTGCAAATGGCGGCGAATTTAAAACAGGGAAGGAAAGATGGACTGGGAACGCATCCCAAAGCCTGTCCATATACATTTAAAAATCTTTTTGGTGAATAGAATAAAATATTATTCCAATTGGTCGATTAGGCTATGAAGTTTGTATTAAATTATTGATAGTTGTCAACATAATCAAAAACCTCGGTGAAATTGTAACGGCAATTTATTACGCGTTCCTCCTTTCTTAACAAAATGTTAGGCAAGGAATTATATTGCAAATCGACCTTCATTTTTATTAAATAACTATTCGTTGCCTGCTACTATTTTATTTTATTTTATTCTGTTCGGGAAACTTACAGCTAATTTAACCAGTGCTCTTAAACCATGTGCATCTGAAGGCCATTAACAAGTTTCCATTATTTGCACAGTTCCACTATGAATGGACTACCGTATAGCCTTTCTGAACAAAACATGTCTAAAAAATTTTAAACTTTGTTCTTCAATATCTTTTTAGCCAGAAGCTTTCCAGGTATGGTTCATTCCAAAAATATTAGTACAGTGAAAAGCAAGTAACACTCGGTTTAGATAAGCGTCGTTTTACACCCGTTATTATTAGTAACAGTCCTTTGGTTTGGTAGTTTATATTGTTGACCGATAGTTACATAACTTTGGTGTGATAAAGTATTGGTATTGTAACTAATTAGGTACCATGTTGAGGATGTTTTGATGTGTTAGCATTCAGATGTTACTTATGCTCGACTTCATTAGTACTATCGCCTTGTTAAAATAAATCATTAACAATATAAGCGCCTAAATCATTAATGATTTATTTAAACAAAGCGATTAGTACCTAAAGCTTTTTAATTAGGTGCTAAGATATAGATTTTCCTTCAGTAGTTGTTCTATATTATTATTATTTCCTGTGTCAGTGGTTTTCAAATGTTATATATGATTCCGTTAAACGTATTTTCTACTGCATTTTCACTTTAACATTAGGTGAAATTGATTTAGAAAAGAAGCTTATAGAAATTTGAAATTAACACTATAGCAATTCGTACATTAAAAAAGAGAGGCCCATGCTCGTGCTCAGTAATGGGTGGAGTCGGACTGTGGACGATGATGATGAAATGAGGTAAAGATTGATATTACCAATTATAGACCATTTAGGAGGAAATGCGGTCGGAGAGACATTTGAAAAAGCCTACGTAAATAGTCATAATTCGAGGTTTGACTCTTGCCTATTTCCTCCTCCAAATATTGGACCAATTTAAAAGATATTTCATAAACTGAATAGAAAGGATATAAACTGTGTCCCTATGTTTTTCTTTTTACATTAATAGTTGTCAAATTTAAACACTAGGCCTCTGTTGACAGCGGTTTAAAACGGCAATTTTGAGCAAACTTTGAGGGTTCTATTACGTACTTATAGAAATAATGTATCTTCAAAAAGGAAAACATAGGGACATACAAGAAGTTAATATTTAGTATTATTAAAATTTTAGCTTTATGGTCATTAACCAGAAAGAAAACAGGCGATAGCGTTTCTATGGAGAAAAGTCAACCCGCATTTCCTATTAGGACGTCCCGTTGTATTCCGATATTATGTAGGTTGAAAATAACTTGCCAATATGACGAAAAATAACAATTAAAAGTTACTGCGTCATCATTTGGAAACCACTGACTTATGGCTTAATCTCTTCCGATAAAATATTGGAAAAACCTATATATAACTGTTACAACATTCCTATCGTCCATGTGCACCTTAGTCCTCTCAAAATGAAGTGTTGGTTAAAATATTTTGTGTTACTATTCTGCCTGAATTTTATTGGTAAGATATTTTTTCATTCATTAACTAGTTTTAAGAAGTTTTCTACAATTCACGCCTGCACTACGCTACCATATGTATTATTATCTATCAAATCCTGCATCTTCTAATTCTTAGTCCAATTTATTTACAAGTCTTTTTCTGGTATAAATCGCCATAAGCCATCATGTCAGAATTGTGTCTTCCTTGTTAACCATAATTTTCATGTCTCACACAATCCACTCCTCTTTTTTTATTTCCTTCCACATTCAAACTTACGACATTCCACATTCCACCACATCTCATGTCCTCATAATTTCCATTCGCCAACAATCAGTTACTCCTCATCTTTCCCCTATCGAGGTTCTACAGAAACAGGTATTTCTTTTGAATTGATTTATTCATCATCATCATCATCAGCCTATAGCAGTCCACTGCTGGACATAGGCCTCCCCTAATGAGCGCCATAGCGCCCTGTCTTCAGCTTGAATTGATTTATTATTTATGATTTATTTTGCTTGAATTTTCAGAAGGATCGCAGTCATTCAGATGTGACTACAAATATAATTCAGCAGCCAAAGGATGGTTCAAACACATTATTATACCAGCTACTTGGATCGATGCTCGACTAAGATGTTCACTGGAAGGTAAGAACTTTATATAATTCATAATATTATTCAATACTGTCACAAAGACAAAAAAGTAATAGTACTTATAAAACTGGCTTAGAAAAGTAGGAGTAGAAATTTTATATAATGAGTTTTGAATTTTTACGAAGGCAGACTTGCTCGTAATTTTTGACTGTCAGCGGTAGGTATGTTATATCATTTTATTTTTTCATCAGGTGCTGTTCTAGCTTCTCCAACCACACGAAAAATTAAAGTTGCAATGACAAACATCATAAACTCCACGGGAAATCAGGAGGTACATGAAATCTTTACTGGGATTCATGCCACTTTCTCTCAAGGAGATTATCATACTGTCGAAGGTTAGTCAATCAGAATAGAACATACAATTACGAGATAAAAGGCTTAAATATTTTTTACGGTTTCATGAGATTCATTTGGGCTACGTAATGCAAAGGTTGAGAAGGCTCATATTGGCATATTTATGTATAGACTAAATTAAAACTAATACAGATATTTTAATTACAGGCATTCCGCTTTCCAAAATTCCTCAAACTTGGGCACCATATGAGCCAGATAATAAGGAAAATAAAGAAAGTTGTCTTACTTTGAATAGTAATGGAGACTTAGCAGATCTTTCCTGTGAAGAAATTCGTCCTTATGTATGTTACCGTTCCGTAGACTCTAAAAAAAGAGTCAACGAGTGCGGCACTTCTGATCCAGGTAAATATACTCGGACGGATGGCCTGACAGGCTGGTCTTTACAGTTTGCCATATTATAACTTGGGACAGCTTACATTTTCTTTCTCAGCAATGACATAAATATTCAAATAATTATTTTCAGAATACCGCTTGGATGCAAGAACAAACAGTTGCTACAAGTTTCACACAGTGGCAAGGAATTTCTCCCGAGCTTTCTTCACATGTGCAGCTGAAGGCGGCCATCTTGCTATTATAAACAGTGAAACCGAAGCCACAGTACTAAGAGAACTCTTTGCCAAATATCCTGGAGGACGTATGGTGGGAAATTTCTGGAAAGATGTAGCTTTTATCGGATTCCACGATTGGGGCGAGCGTTGGGACTTTAGGACAATTCATGGTAATTATTCAGTATGGCATAACTTGACCTCATAATTATTATGATTATTACTTATTGCAACAACGGCTAAATAATTTGATTCACGCTTGCTACCACGATACGGGGCAGTCATCGGGGTGTTTTTTTAAGCAGGTTATAATAATCTACAGTCACGCTATAACCATAACGTTCTCTTTCCAGGTGAAACGCTTGCGGAAGCAGGGTACAGCAAATTTTCGGGAGGGGAGCCAAACAATGCTGCACCAGGTGAATCATGTGGTGCTATATACCGCTCCGCTCTATTAGATGACTTGTGGTGTGACCGGCCAGCACCATTTATCTGTGAGAAGAACCCAGATTATCCTGATATTTGCCGTGCAGATATTGAAGATGAACGGTGAGAAATGAACGGTTAACGCGACACACGATATAATCGCGTGTCGCGCCTGTTTGTAGGAGCCTTAAATGAAGAATGTTTGTTCGATAATCCAAATAATCCAAAAATAAATTAACTCAAAATTATGAAATAACTTTAATTTTGGAAGTCTGTTGCAAAAAAACTAAAATACAGATCCCAGAACAATTGTTTTGTTTACAATCCGATTATCTATAAAAATCGGGCGACAAAAAGTATCTCCTGATAAGTCTGCTCGCCTAGTACAGACGAATTTCTTTAATAGATTTTCAACTAGAAGACAAGTTGTAAGTTATTTCACATTGATATTTTTTTAAATTTTGACATTGTATTATTATCTTTATTTCAATTCATTAATTATATACTCAATTGTTAAGGTTTTGCTTGTGTAAGTTATGTTGTAATTGTTTTATTTTAATATGTTGGTTATTCTTTTTTATAATAATTACTAATTATGTTAAAGAGTGACCTTTAAGGTAGATTTTTGAGGAACTAATTATTTCTTATTAAGATCTCATTTAAAAATGTTCCAAAAATCACAGCAATAAATGAATTTGAATAATAATATTCCAGTAACATGCTGGTAGGGATCTTGACCGTACTTCCGCAATTGTCCTGATAGCAGTGGAATACGTCTCCACTCCTCATAAGACAGGACATGTTGCCCCCTTGTCGCGTCACTATGTGCTAGCGACCGTTTCCGGGGGCCTATTATTGAGTGTAAAAGTCACTGCCTGCCATACATAACATACATAATCAGCCTATAATGTTCCCACTGCTGGGACACAGGCCTCCTCTCTGTGAGAGGGAGTGGGCTCCCTGCCATGGTCATAGTTATTCCATAGTTCTTGGTAACCAGTCCACTTTAGACACCCAAACCCATAGTCCAACTTTTTTTTATTCCATGTCCTGCAATAGTCCTACACTAACCGGGAGTTATCCTTGGGTGCACTTGCATAGTGCATACAGGGATAATCGTCGGTTGGTGCATTTCATTTTTCCTAAGGGGCCTCTGCGATCTGGCTTCGGCCCCTCGTACGCCTTCCAAAGGACCGGGACCCCACGGTCCCGAGATATCACACTAATATGATAAAGGCGAAAGTTTGTGAGTGTGGTGTGTTTATATGTTTGTTACTTCTTCACGCTCAAACGACTGGACCGATTTTGATAAAATTTTGTATGGAGGTAGCTGACACCCTGGATTAACATATACCTAGGCTACTTTTTATCCCGATATTCCCACGGGATCGACACTTACGCAAGTGAAACTGCGGGGCACAGCTAGTGTAAAATAAAATAAAAATAAATAATAGTTTTAGAGGCCTTTGCCCAGCAGTGGGACAGTATAGGCTGAATAAAAAAAAAAAAATAAAAACACAACAACCAAACAATACAATTTCGTGACAGGATTTAGTTGCACAGCAGACACAATTTATGAATGAACGTTTGACTTCTAAATTAGACAAGAAGCCTGTGTCTTAGAAGCCATTTGTTTCCCGAAGTGCGATGATATACTCGTACATTTTTTTTGTTAGCCTATTTTGTGTCTGGGCCAAGGCCTCCCCTTTTTCCTTCCAAACCTCCCTGTCTTGTGCGATCTCTGGCCATGTTGGCCCTGCGAATGATATTAGATCGTCAGGCCACCTTCGCCTTGGTCTACCTCGACGGCGATGTCCTGCCTCAGGCATCCAGTGAGGATATACATACAAAAACATCGTGCAAGTACTTACTTTTAATTTTCTTTGTACAAATAGGTAACTGAATATTTTGCTAATAATTTCTGAACTATGTATATTAAATAAGAACGTATTCTTCCTGATGAAAGAACCCAATAACACTTCGCCCCACCTGGGAATTGAACCCAGGACCTTAGGCTTAGCAGTAGCGCGTGCGTCCTCTAGACCAACGACGCAGAAACTTATTACCGGCTGATATTATTTATAAGCTAACTATTATCCCTAGATATTATCTGCGATGCCATAAATTGCTAGCCGGGAAAAACCCACGCGATAATGTTACGTAATTGTCAGGAACAGTCTATCGGGAGCCAGTTCGCTGATAAAAGTTCTCCCTATTGATTATAATATTAGCCTTGAAACAATATAACTTAGCCTTGAATAAAATGGATTAGAAGTAGGTTAGGAGCAGCGGGGTAATTGCGTATCACACAATTAACCCGCAGTTAAGAAGCAATGGCTCTCATTTATTTATTTATTTATTTAATACTTCAAGTACATAAATGTACAGAGGCGGACTTAATGCCATAGGCATTTTCTACCAGTCAACCTTTGGGTGATGCAGAGACAAACAGTGGTAGGTGCAATCAAGAACATTGAGGAATAAATATTTTAAATATAAAGATACGCATAAACCTAATAAAACTATGAATATAATATATACCTAATTACATATAAATATAAGCACAAATAAATATACATAAATACATGAATATACTTACTAAAAAGAAATAAGACAAACAATGAGAAAATATTCCCTCATTGTGACAGTTCAACAACATTCATTGTGTTATTTACGTTGTTGGTAAGTAGAAGTAGGTAGTCAGAAGCCCGAAAGTCTGACAACCAGTCTTGCCAAGGGGTATCGTATTACCCAGTTACTGGGTTGTGGACGTCAGATAGGCAGTCGCTCCATGTAAAACACTGATATTCAGCTGCATCCGGTTAGACTGGAAGCCGACCCCAACATAGTTGGGAAAAGGCTAGGCAGATGGTTTTGTTCGGCATTTATGCCTTGTGGTACGGAACCCTTAGTGAGCGAGTCCGACTCGCACTTGGCCAGTTTTTTGTGTTTGTTTTGTAATGCGCGTTCAGTTTGAGCAGAATAAACAATTTTTATTTCCTTCTTCTTTCATAATAAATATCACGACATAGCACCCGAGGTTGGTGACATATGGAATGTCAGCTCGACTATCACTGTGCCGGTTGTCGTATCGACCAATGATGGCCTGATGGCCGAAAGGCTCGATCAACGTCTCTCGTGCCTCTCGTTAGGCAGTTGGATCCTGATTCACAGGCAGTACTCATCGATTAGGCTCGCATTATGAGGAGGTTCCTGTCTCTAGAGCCCTAATCTCTGGTACCTTTGACCCTGCTCCCGACACCGGTGGACTACTATCCATACTAATACTATAAAAGCGAAAGTACTATAAAAGCAGTGGTGGCCCAGTGGTCACAGACACGACTTACGAGTTGTAGGTCGTAGGTTCGAACCCAGACAGGCGCTTTACTTTGTGTAAATTATTTCATCACCACTGCTCTCAAAACGGTGAAGGAAAACATCGTGAGGAAACCGGCATGTCCTAGAACCAAAAATTCGAAGACATGTGACATCCACCAACCCGCACTGGGCCCGCGTGGTGGATTACGGCCCACTCCCTCTCATTGAGAGGAGGCCTGTGTCCCAGCAGTGGGAACATTATAGGCTGATTATGGATTATGGAAAAGCGAAAGTGTGTTTGTCTGCCTGTCTGTCTGTTACCTCTTCACGATTAAACCGCTAAAACCGATTTAAATAAAAAGTGTAGAGATAGTTTTTATCCCGATATTCCCACGGGGGAATGCCTGCTAGTTTTATATTTTCTAATGTTTTGATTTTTTTACTGACAATACGCAAACAGAAAACATACTAGGACCAAACCCCTTTAAAGCGTCACGTGATCAACTTTGAACGTTATAATCTCGGAAATGTGGCACGGACCTTCAAAGCCTTTAAAAATGTATTAGTTATGGTCGAAATAAATAAACAAAGGTTCAATTATTTTAATAATGACGTCATCGGACCTTTGAATAAGCTGTCTATATAGCTGACGTGAACCAAGTTGCATCTACAGACAAAGACAGGAAAAACATCAACTTCTTTGTTTCTCCGCTCGGGACTGAGTTGCATTTTGACGGGGATTCCTTCTATCCAAAGTCTTTGTGGTTATATTAACGTGTTCTTTTTATCAGTAAGTAAATGTTATGCGCAAACAGTTCGATGTATTTAAAATTTTCCTTGACGACAAATTATTCATTAGCAATTAAAGAGTTTTATGTAAAGACCCAGCACATCAAGCTACCCGAAACTGTCAAATTTTCCAATCAACTCTGAACCTAATGCTTCAGCGATAAAGTTGAAAATCTATTAAAAAAAATTGAGAGATTGTAGTAGCTTGATGTGCAATGTTTTTATGACTCAATTCTACGTTGAAGGCTATCGGAGTCTCGAGGAGTTACGATGGGAGTAATATTTCGACTTGTTAATTAATTTTCATTTGTTTTTTACTACCTCGTTGGTTTAGTGGTCGCAAGCGCTACTGAGTATGAGGTCCTGGCTTCGATACCTAGGTCAGGAAATGAGTTATTGGGTTTTTCCATCAGGAGTTTCTCAGTACTCAGTAGCAGCCCGGAGGCTGGATCTGTTTTTTTTATTACTGAATGGGGCCCGCTCTTGACCCCGATCACGCCTGATGGAAAGCGATGGGTGAGGTCTATGATGGAACGAGCGTGCCCAGAAGATGCTTAAGGCACTGGAACTCCCACGGATCGACGAAACACAGAAGGCTGCTTGACGCCGGACTCCGGTGGGAGGGTGATCGCAAACCAGGCGGACTAGGCCCTACCACCGCAAGGGAAGAATTAGCCAGTCAAATAAAGTGCTGGGTGTGACTGTCCAGGATTCTAAGTAGGCATTACAAGATAGACAGAATGAAATAATAAAATGTTTTTCAATACATTTATGGCACAATTATGGCACTGAAGATAAACATGCATAAGGCTAATCAAATGCAGTTCTTATTCCATACACATAATAAGATCTATTTTCCTTTAGACAATAGAGCTGCCTTTCCAACTACATCAACTGCTGGCCCTGCACTTATAACCGCGTCACGAACTCTCTGGCCCATCTTTTCCTGAAAAAATAAAACAAAATGTCATCAAACCCAGCTTTGATAGTATTGGTCCTAAGACACCTGTCCTAGTGCCGACGAGGAAGTGACCACATATCAAAGATTTTCTCGCTCAAGTGACGTACATAATATGATATGTACTGTGTAAAGGTGCACAAATATCAACTCGGAAAGGGATCGTCACCGTATCGCCTTTCGCCTCGTTGTCAAACAGGCGTCAACCTAACTTAAGCACGTAACCAAAGCGGATCAGCTCCGATACGTCGTCTCGGCTACCGGCTAGGCGACGACGACGCCGCGCTTACGGCTCGCCAACCGCTGGTTGATGGTGCTGCTGGCAAACCGCGGGAGGGTTGAGAGGGGCAAGGGTGGATGAAGAGAAGTAAGCTCGGGGACAACGAGCAGTAAGCGCGGGAACTGCAAGTTGACCACGCACCGCACCGCAGTTTATGAGCTTGTCCCGAGGCGAGGCGATTACGTTAAGATTCCGATTAGTGTGCGTTGCAGTAGGGAGTTTCATACAAAGAATACTGAACGGCTAGAGTTGATACGGTGACGATCCCTTTCCGAGTTGATACTTGTGCTACCTTAACACGTTGCGGGACACTTAACGCCTCTCGACGTAATAACAATAAAACTTCTCTATTGTGTCTCGGTCAGTGTCCTTCAATGTGTTAAAGTAAAACAGATACATAATTATATTAATTAGTTAGTCGCCGATTAGTTAGTCGCCGATTGTTCACACGACCGGTGAGTACGTTTTTTAATGTTTTTTGGATGGGGCCAATTTCAAAGTATGTATGTACCCTTTCAATAAAAAAAGAATTATCAAAATCTGACGACACTGTAAAAAGTTATGCGTGGTCATACATAAAAAATCGTGGATCAAACGAAATAAGGAGATAAAGGAGGTAATTTCCAACAAAAAATATTTCTACAGCATGGCCAATCTTATTGTATACCAAGTTCTTTTACAATTTAGAATAATTAAAAAAAAAATGTGATGTGTTATTACTAGATAATGTATCAACACTACAAAAGTTCTATTGCGGCTCTGGGTACCAAAATTCAAGAGCAATTAATTAAATTTTTTCCGGGTCAAAAAGTCGTTTGATCCACGACTTTTTGACCCTCCTGTATACGAGTATAATTATACGCGTCGAAAAAGTCGAGATAATAAAAAGGAAGAGGTTCTCGAAGAAACCTCATCCTTTATTTTCTTCGGTTCAAAAGAGGCTCTTGCTTCCAAAAGAACTTGATGGTATTCAGCCTAATATAGGGCACTTTAATTAAGACAGCTTATTTATCTATCTAGAGCAGTGGTGGCCAAGTGGTAACGGCCGCGACTTACGAGTTGTAGGTCGTAGGTTCGAACCCAGACAGGCGCTTTACTTTGTGTAAATTATTTCATCACCACTGCTCTCAAAACGGTGAAGGAAAACATCGTGAGGAAACCGGCATGTCCTAGAACCAAAAATTCGAAGACATGTGACATCTGCCAATCCGCACTGGGCCCGCGAGGTGGATTACGGCCCACTCCCTCTCACCGAGAGGAGGCCTGTGTCCCAGCAGTGGGAACATTATAGGCTGATTATGGTATGGTATGGTATTTATCTATTTATTCTTTTCGCACAAAAAAAAAGTACAAAGGCGGACTTCTCTACCAGTCAACCAAGGGGGGTGAAAAGATTAGATGGTAAGTGCTTTGGTTGAGAGGAACGAGGATAAAAAATACTATTAAAACTAGGTACACAAATACTTCAATAGTTTATAAACCTATAATACATAAACATACTATTTACTATAATAATACTTATAATGGTAACTGAAAATTCAGGCCTCTAGTTTTATCCACAACGAAGTTATAGGGGGTCGAAAATGGCCTTAACTGCTTCGAGAAATATGACATACTTACCAACTTTAACTGTGAAAACAATATACTTCGTCTAAGACATGTATGGCTCAAAATGGTCTAAATGGTGTCAACTATCACCTCCTTTAGGGCTTTGTAATAGCCTCCCCAGCTTCCAAACACCCTATATATAGCTTAGGTTTCATTTTAGGTTTACTACCTATAATTGAAACAATTTTAATGTTTATGTACCGAACAGACAAAACAAACACTTTTGAACGGGTCACTACTAAGCACACCCTTGAAATTGAATTTCCTAAACAATCGGCAGTGAATAGTATTTATTTATGACTAAGCGAGCACCAACTGACGGGGTCCGCTAGGGCCGATGCCCGCCGGGGTCGCGGGTTGTTCGAAAGAGATACCGTGGCCCCTGGCACAGGCAAGTGAAGGAACACGGGTGGGTTTTAGTCAGTAAGAGTGTGACACTCCCTTCCGCTCCGCCCGGAGCGGGAGGGGTCATTTGATGATTTCCCACGCAAAAAAAAAAAAAGGTATGTCGATAAAACTATCTTATGTCCTTCCGGGATGCAGTCTATCTCTCTGCCAAATTTTATTGAAATCCATTCAGTGGTTTAGGCGTGAAAAGGTAACATACAGACAGACAGAGTTACTTTCGAATTTATAATATTAGTATGGATTGCGATGCTAGCTGACATAACGGCGAACAATTTAATTTAATTTTCTGTCTCGTAATGTTATCTACTTTGCAACCTACTATTGTATAGAAACAAGTTTTTCAACAGACAGGCTGTGCTGCTGAGGAGTTTGTTGCGCCTCTTCTTCTTACCAGCAAAAGCACTAGGAAGTGGCGAAGGGCGGGCGTTTTGGGGGACTGTCTTATTTCATTTTGACGTTCGAAAAGTGCTGATTCTCAGCCTAATTAGAGTTAATGCCTTTTGATCTTTGAACTCCAAAAACCATACAATCACACTAATATTATAAACGGGAAAGTTTGTGAGAGTGTGTGTGTTTATATGTTTGTTACTTCTTCACGCTCAAACGGCGAGACCAATTTTGATAAAATTTTGTATGGAGGTAGCTGACACCCTGGTTTAACATATAGGCTACTTTTTATCCCGATATTCCCACGGGATCGACAATTACGCGGGTGAAACCGCGGAGCACAGCTAGTTTAACCATAAAAGCGTTTTTGAAGTCATGAATTTTTCAAAGAATTTGTTACAATGAGCTTTTATAAAATATAGCTGCTTTTTATAATGAAAAAAGGCGCACGAAACTCCAAAGCTACTCTTAGAACATTGGTCCCCAAATAACAGAAACAAAACAATATAATATTCAACTTACCAAATCCTTAAAGAAATTCCCGGGCGCTGCCGAAACTGTTGCTAAAGCCATCAAACAGGCGCAGACAAAGAACAGAACCTTGGCGAAATTCATTATTATTGAATATTCAGTATCTTCCTCCGATTTACTCAAACTAAGGACAGTCCTGTGACTTCTGTGAGAATGTTTCATTAAGTTGCATGCGGAATATTTATAGGTAACCGGGGAAGTTTAGGGTTGACACTCACTAGTTTATTTCTATTTAAATCATTCACTTTCAGGCAGTGCTATCTTGACAAAAAAAAAAGAATTTCGTGTTTTGAGATTTTTTGAAAATCAACCCCTAATTTGGGTAATCGGGTTTTTTGAGAGGATTTTTATCCCTAAATTTAATTTAAAAAAAAAAACAAACCTTAAAAAAAATCTAACCCTGTGAAAAGGGGAAATATATTTTGTATGAAAAATTTAAAACTAAAAAATTTGTTGCAAGCGCTACTGCTTAGCGGTCGTCGTAAATCCCAGGTTGGCCAAAGCGTTCTAGTGTTTTTCCGTCTGGAAATCTCAGTAGCAGCCTGGAGACTGGATTTGTGCTCGGTTGATGGCAATAGGCTCGCCCCTATCATGTGGGACTTACTATAACAGTACTATAGGCACAGCCTTGCCATTCCCTTCAGGGATTACAGGCGTTTTATTATGTATGGATATTGTATTTTTTTTTGTCTACATTGAAATATTTTTACTACCATCCATACTT
Organism: Oligia latruncula; assembly: GCA_948474745.1. Lineage (NCBI taxonomy): Eukaryota > Metazoa > Arthropoda > Insecta > Lepidoptera > Noctuidae > Oligia > Oligia latruncula. Next base: position 2,150,952 of record OX419705.1, read on the forward strand.
ATTTAATTGTACACAATTGTACCACAGATTTAAAGATTAAGATAACTTAACAGACAGTAGTGCTACTGGGGAGTTTCTTGCGCCACTTCTTGTTCCCAGTTAAAGCACAAGGCAGCGGTGAAGCCAAAAATCAAGTAAAAACCAGGCAAAAATAAAAAAGGTCAAAAATAAGTCTAGCCTAGCCTATTAGCCTAGTTTTAATAAATGACTTTTGTTTTTTTATTAAGGACTCCTATAGAATTTTTCTTTCTTTTATTCTAGACAAAAACATAACTGCCCAATACCCCAATACCAGGGGTCACGCTTCTAATACATTTTCTACCATCAAGATTAATGTTCAATATTGGACATTCCAGCAATTAATACTTCGGCCCTTCGGACCGTATTTAGTAAGCCATCCATTTTGTTTTAGCCGTTGTTCGAGCAGATATTTATGGTAGGTTACCGAATTCTCACTGAGTTTCTAAAAGGGAATTGAATTAATGATTAAAAGGTCATATTTGGAACGTATCTAAGAATCGAATTGGTTGTAATGAGTATGAATTCATTTGGAAAATTATTTATTATTATATATATATTTTTTTTTAATTTTGGAAAGTTTTCGCTATAAAACTATACAACCAACTGCAAGTGTATCAGCGTAGCTATTCACAACCACTCGATACGCCTCCGTATCGTATCGAACATCAATCAATGTAATTGTGGCAGTCCTTTTTTTTTTTTTTTTTTGGTTTGGAAATCATCAAATGACCCCTAGCTCCCGCTCTGGGCGGAGCGGAAGGGAGTGTCAGACTCTTACTGACTAAAACCCACCCGTGTTCCTTCAGTTGCCTGTGCCAGGGGCCACGGTATCTCTTTCGAACAACCCGCGACCCTGGCGGGCATCGGCCCTAGCGGACCCCGTCAGTCGGTGCTGACATCTCCTTGAGGCGTAGCGTGGAACACAACGCGCCGTCGACCCGGGCCTGGTCCTTACCGGACGGCGAGCTGCCCTTTGCTCGCCGCCCGCAAGCCCGCGCCTATGGTGGCCGGGAATCGGCTATCGACTCCCGACGCCCGGGGCGTCTCCTGCGGCGCACGTGAGGGCGCAAGGATTGCCTCTCCCTCACGCGCTCCGCCTCCTCCTCCGCGAGCATAACTGCTTCGCAGAAGGAGGCGATAGCCTCCCATGCACTCTCGCTCCGTACCATGGCCCGGACTAGGGCCGGACGCGAGAGATCGCCGCCGCCGATCGCCGCCGTGAGGACACGGCGGTGCTCTGCCCATGCTGGGCAGATTTCCACCGTATGCTCCACCGTGTCCTCCGGGCGATCCACACAATGGTGACACCCGGGCGTTTCCTCCCGCCTTATTCGGAACAGGAACCTCCCGAAGCAGCCGTGTCCGGTGAGGACCTACGTTAGGCGGAAGGTGAGGACGCCGTGGCGCTTCTCTAGCCACTCCTCAAAGAGGGGACTTATCGCCGCAATTGTGGCGTGCCCAGCACTGGGTTGCGACAGTCGCACTCTCCGTGTCGCCATGAGATCCCGCCGGAGCTCTGTCCGCTGCACCGCGATTTCTCGCGGCAACGGAGTTACGCCCCGGGCGGCGTTTCACCTCCTCTCGCCACTCCCATATGTGGGCGAGGACTTTGGCCTCCAGATCCCATGGCGGCAATCCGGCAAGGAGACTCGCTGCCTCCCCGGAGACCGTGCGGTATCTCCGGACTAACCGGACGGCCATGACCCTCTGGGACGCGTTCAACCGCCTGGCTGGTCGCCGCCTCAGTGAACGCGCCCACACTGGTGCGCCGCAAAGGGCCATGGACCGCACGACCCCCGCGTAGAGCCTCCGGCAAGAGGCGTTTGGACGCCCTAGATTGGGCAGGAGCCGCTTCAACGCAGCCCCTGCCCGCTCCAGTCTGGGAGCCAAACGATTGTGGGAGTCCTCTAAACGCTGTTCACTAGTCCAAAACCTGAAAAATTTGGCAGTTTATATCAAATAGACGACCGCTATTCTTCCGACTGTGCCTCAAGCTCAGCATAACCACTTGCGACCACTATACCAACGAGGCAGTCCGAGTTACCAATATCCTTGGATATAATTATTGCCCTAGCCCTGGCCTTTTGATCTTAAAGTAATGTATCGCCAGTAGAGCTTAAATATATAGTTGCAAGAAGGTATAAATTAATCCAAGACTTCAGTATGTAAGTCAGTGACAACCCTTACAACTTAAACTGACAAGTGAAAAGGGACTTTCCATTGCATTTGCCGCAGAGTGTAATGCAATAGTAATAAAAATGGTAGGTATAGCCCTGTTTTCTTCAAGACTTGATCGAGTCTATAAGGAAATCTGCTATTAAATATTAGTACTTTATTTATTTATTCTTTAAATAGCATGACTTGGTTTTTGTACGCCGTTTTAGCGAGCACTGAAAAGCAGCGATGTGCTAAACTAATCTTATTAAAAAAAAAGTCGTGTTAGTTAGTTACACTATTTATAATATAACTCAAGAACGGCTGAACCAATTTGGCTGAAAATTGGTGGGGAGGTAGCTTAGAACCAGGAGACGGACATAGGATACTTTTATCTTTTTACTTATTGGAGTAGGGTAGGAGTAGTGTAGGAGTAGGTTTGGAGTAGAGTAGGAGTAGGGTACGAGTAGGGTAGGAGTAGGTTAGGAGTAGGGTAGGAGTAGGGTAGGAGTAGTGTAGTGTAGTGTAGTGTAAGTAGTGCCGGGCAGCTAGAAATAATTTAAATGGCAAAACAACGTTTGCCTGGTCAGCTAGTAACAATAAAACATTACATAAAAGTTACCAGTTAGGAACTCAAATCATCAATGAGTATCTACAGTATTTTATTTATTTATTTATTTGATAACATGTAAAACACTGGTTAGTAGGCATGCATTCAAATTTAATTCAAACATGTACCCTGTAAGGGCACTGCAAATTTCTCACGAACCGACGAGCGCTTTACTTATGGTAACTAATTGTTACACGCTGTGAATGTGTGCGTGAAGATGAGTAGCATCATCATCATCATCAGACATCGCCATTGTCTCGGACGGTACCGAGAGCTCCTGCGCTTACACACACACGTGACCAAGAGTAATAAGCATAGGTAAACGCAAGTAAGGCGCTTCGGATGATAAGAATACTATAGCCAGAATGTCACAGCACTAGCATTTTCATGGCGACTCATTTCAGCATTGCCATTTACACGACGAAACCAATCAGAAACGAATTAATTAGTTTGTGATTAGTTACTTTTAATGCATAACATACCATATTATTTATGAAGTCAAGAAAATTATATAGTTTACGCACCAGCAAGACATAAATGTATAGAAATAATCCAAGTGTACATAAGAGAAAACGCGGTCAGAGAGACTTTAAAAAAAGCCTAAGTCATAATTCGAGGTTTGGCTCTCGCCTATTTCCTCCTCCAATATTGGACCAATTTAAAAAATATTTCATAAACTGAATAAGAAGGATATATACTGTGTCCCTATGTTTTTCTTTTTCATTAATAATGGTCAATTTTCTACACTAGGCCTCTGTTGACAGTGGTTTAAATAGGCATTTTTTAGGGTTCTAGTGCCTATAAAATATAATGTATCATCAAAAAGGAAAACATAGGGACATACAAGTAGGTAGTTAATATTTATTATTCTGTAAAAAATCATTGCTTTGTGGTCATTAACCAGAAAGAAAACAGGTGAGAGCGTTTGAATGGAGAAACGACCACCCGCATTTCCTCTGTAGAACTCTATGTCTACATACTAATAATAGTGTTTGACTTTTAAGCACAATATTGCCATGAGTTGTAGCGTAGGAGTCATACAACGTAACGTAATCAGCCTTATAACGTTCCCACTGCTGGGACACAGGCCTCCTCTCATTGAGAGGGAGTGGACCGTAAATCCACCACGCGGGCCCAGTGCGGGTTGGTAGATGTCACATGTCTTCGAATTTTTGGTTCTAGGACATGCCGGTTTCCTCACGATGTTTTCCTTCACCGTTTTGAGAGCAGTGGTGATGGAATAATTTACACAAAGTAAAGCGCCTGTCTGAGTTCGAACCTACGACCTACAACTCGTAAGTCGCGGCTGTTACCACTGGGCCACCACTGCTCTCATACAACACAATACTGTTTTATTCCTTGGAGTGTGTGCTATTTTAGGAGTACCTAATATTCCATAGTACATAGTAGCATACAGACCTTTAGAAAACAACTTTCTAACGCCCATCAGGGATAGGCGACGTGCTACAAAGTCGCGTGTTAATTTGTAACTCACATTTGTTTCAAATTGATGTTATTTCAAGTTAAACAAATGTCTACTTTATTTTTATGGCAATTATGTTGATTTCAGAGTAACTAGCACTATTGAAAAAGTTAAAAAATGTTTGAAAATGCAGCGTAAACTGCACTTTATTGTGTAGGAATGTTCCTCTTCTGTTGTTTTGGTTTTATGATGCGCAGAGTTGATTCACCCAATTGCGCTGTCTGTGGAGTCATAGAAGATGTGCATCACATCTTGACGGAATGTAGTCGTATTGGAGTCCAAAAACGTCAAGCTTTTGACAATCATTTTAATGTAGGCTATTATAATAGCGTCCTGGCCTCACCATTGTCAGATGAGGCCAGAACACTATATCATATTATTATTATGGTCTTGTGAAGGCCGCAGGAACCCGTTGGATGCGAGAAGCACAGAACCGGTCGAAGTGGAAGTGCTTGGGGGAGGCCCATGTCCAGCAGTGGACGTCTTTCGGCTGAAATGATGATGATTATGGGTACAAGGTTGCGGGTAGGTTAGTTTGTTATATTTATTGCATTCAATAATCGGGGTGACATATTCTTTATAGAAAAAACCCTGTAAATAAATAAAGATTTTAAAAAATATACCATACCATAACCATAATCAGCCTATAATGTTCCCACTGCTGGGACACAGGCTTCCTCTCGGTGAGAGGGAGTGGGCCGTAATCCACCTCGCGGGCCCAGGGGGGTTGGCAGATGTCACATGTCTTCGAATTTTTGGTTCTAGGACATGCCGGTTTCCTCACGATGTTTTCCTTCACCGTTTTGAGAGAATATATATAAACATTAATATGATTCAAGTCAACGCTCCGATAACAGTACTTTACCGGCTCCCAAACCATTCGTAATAATTGACCTATCACCTTATGAAGATAATACCACTTTAATTATTAATTTTGCGACGTTCTATGTGTCTTACAGATAACAATGTTAATATTAATAATACTGATGTTATTAATACAGGGAATGGGGGAAGAACATGTTTGTTTTCATCATCATTTGCCTAGCCTTTTCCCAACTATGTTGGGGTCGGTTTCCAGTCTAACCCCATGCAGCTGAGTACCAACCAGTATTTTACATGGAGCGGCTGCCTATCTGACCTCCACAACCCAGTTACTGGGTAACACGATACCCCTTGGTATGACTGGTCGTCAGACTTTCGGGTTTCAGACGACCAGGGTTACCTATCATAACTATAGCTACTACTACTACTACTACTATACTATACTATAGCTAACTATGGCGATACTATAGCTTGATGTGCTGGCGTCTGTAAACTATATTGAGAGGGAATGAGGAATGAAAACTAAAAACTTGAAAATTATTTTTTTGGTCTGATCAATGCCCTAGATTGATGAGGAAAGTGGAGCGATGACTGGTACCTGCGACCACTGAGTTTGATCATTTTTACGAATGGAATTAAGCTACTTAATAAACGTATTTCTACATCAGTTAGTGTCGTAGTCCCATAAATACTAGATCTGAAATAGGTACCTAAGATATCGGGGTACCGTTCTGTGGAACACCTTCTATTCTGAGGTCCCCCGACTTCCACAAGATTTTTTTAAATTTATATTTTTATTTCATGCTTTTTGTAGGGATTCCTTAATTTTTTTATTTTATTTTTGTCGGGGGTTTTTTAAATTTTTAATTTAATTTTTTTTTATACATTAAGTTATAAGGACCGCCATTAATATTCATCATCATCATTTCAGCCGAAAGACGCCCACTGCTGGACACAGGCCTCCCCCAAGCACCTCCACTTCGACCGGTTCTGTGCTTCTCGCATCCAACGAGTTCCTGCGGCCTTCACAAGGTCGTCCATTAATATTGGCACAATACAACTCCAGGCTGGTACCGGAGCATTTCCTAATGGAAAACCCATATATAGCACTTCGCTTGATCAAGGGTCAAACACAAAACCCTTCTATGTGATCTTCAATTTGGGCAAACTTTTAATGGATAGTGGTTACTGGTTAGGTACTGCCGCGTTTGCCCACCAAGAGTTAAGGCGAATTTCACCAACGAAACTAAACGCGTTCAGCACAACTAAGAGCTGTCAATGTCAACATTCCACAACAATATAATCTTACTAATATTGTAAACGCGAAAATTTGTGAGGATGGTTGGAGGGATGGATGGGTGGGTGTTTGTTACTCTTTCACGCTAAAACTAAAGAACAGATCTTGATGAAACTTTACAGTAATATAGCTTATGACATCAGAATAACACAGGATACTTTTTATCCCGATATTCCTACGTAATCGACACTTATGCGGGTGAAACCGCGGGGTGCTGCAGTATAATATAAGTTTATTTCAATCATTGTTTACAATTATACACATAATTATTTTATAGGCTATAATTTCTTGTTATAAATGAATTAGACATCTGTAGCCGAACTAGGCGAAAGCCTGTTTATCGGCTATCAGCGCAAAAACCCTCAAATAACAAACATTTTAAAATAGCCATCAAGTAGAGAGGTAAACATTTTGTAGATTTAAAAAAAGTGATGATAAATTTATTTATTTATTTAATCAGTAGTAGGTACACATACATTTTATCCATTTAAGTTGGTGCTAACATAAACTCATTAAAGTTTTACCGTGCACCAAAATCATCGACTACATAATTTAGATAATTATAACCACTTAAGTAGGTACTTAGACAAAGAGTAACAACAAAAAAAAAAATTTATCGGGTATAAGCGAACTATTAGCTAAAACTAACCAGTGCACATCGGTGACCAATCCGGCCGTCCATCGTTAGAACAAAAAACTCTAAAAAATGTAAAGTGAATGACCGAAATAAATAATCTTCAACACTTCTTGAACACTTCTTTAATTATTTTTAAAAAATTTAACAAAATGAAAACGTCTTAACATCTTAATAACTCGCCCGCCATCTTGCTTCCTTCACCTTTCTCCTTCCCAAACATACTCTCTCATTCACTCTTCGCTGCGTTCATAATACATATTCTATTTGTTTTCAAAGTTATGATGCGTTCCGAATTAACACCCTACCTAGCTAACATAATAAAACGATACAATCTATATCTATACTAATACTAAAAACTGGCCAAGTGTGAGTCGGACTCACACGCGAAGGGATCCGTACCACAAGGCAAAAACACCGAAAAAAACACGTTTGTTGTATGGGAGCCCCCCTTAAATATTTATTTTATTTTGTTTTTAGTATTTGTTGTTATAGCGGCAACAGGAATACATAATTTGTGAAAATTTCAACTGTCTAGCTGTCCCGTTTTTACCCTCTGCCCAAAGGGTAAAAACGGAACCCTAAAAATGAACAGTTTGTTTGTTTAATTGTGCTAATCTCTGGAACTAACTAGGTCGGATTTAAAAAAATATATTTTTGAAATTTATAGCCCAATTCTTGAGGAAGGCTTTAAGCTAACTTTAACATCACGCCAGGACTTTTAGGAGCCGAGTACAATGAAAAAAGTAAGAAAGAACGCGACATCGAACTAAAAGCGCGGGCAGGCGATGCGATACGACGGAGCGGGTCGGCAACAAGAAATTTTACGGGGACAAAGTTGCGGGCAGAAGCTAGTAAAATAATACAATCATTAAAGACAATGATGAGTTGTGGAATATTGACACTGAAAGCTCTTGAACACGGTTTAACGTTGTGTTGATAACGTTCATGTTCGTCGGTGAAATTTGCCCTTAACCTAAAACAAAGTTGAGTCTGTAACTTCAGTGTCTTCAGGGGTACTGATACCCACTCATCAATAAATGTAGTTTGGCGGCAATTTTGCTAAACCTAGTTTTAGGGCCAAGATAAGGGTTCATCTAAATTAAACGCGCTCAGAAAGTTTTCGGTTGTTATGTACTATTTATGATGTACAGTCAACAAAAGAGATAAGCATGCAGGAACGTCGGATATAGTTGAAGTTGAATAAGAAACCGATGGATGTTGTCGACTGAAATTTAATTTGATAAATGAGCTGTTTGAATTAGAATTTATAGGTGTTAATATTTGTTAGGTTCTATACACTCTACCATAACATAAGGTGTACAAATATTCAAATGTCATTTTATATACCTAACTAAGTACAATTAATTTTAAGATTTAATGATTTAAAATATGTCCAATATGAATTATTAGGTACTTTAAAATCAATGTCAAAATTAAGTGCCTACATGTCATCTTGGATTTTTACAATATTCCGTGGAGATGGGAAGTTCTTAGGAGTTTGTTTTCTATTAATAAAAAAAAATAATTACATTCGACAACATCCATCGGTTTCTTACTAAACTTCAACTATATCCGACGATCATGCATATTATCTCTTTTGTTTACTGTACATAATAAAGAGTATCTATTCTATTTTACAAAAAAAACATCATTTTTTAGGAAAACATCGTGAGGAAACCGGCATGTCCTAGAACCAAAAATTCGAAGTCATGTGGTTGGTTGGTGGTTGGTATTCTATTTTATGAATAAAAGTGTTTAAGTAAAATTCTGCTATACCACTATTCACAATCTGAATCATTTAGGATATTGCTAATCCATAGCTTCATATTTTCGAAAAACTTGTCTGCTCATTAATGTAATTAACGCAATGAATGTTGGTAAACTGTCAAAATGAAACCCATTGCTACTGTTAGGGCCTGTGCACACCACATTTTTTAAACGCGCCGTTGACGCGCGTTTTAGAAACGTGCGTCGACGGCGCGCTTTTATCCTATAGAAGGTCTACAGGCTGCGTCTGACTCGCGTGCGTATCGCGTCTGTATCGCTACAAACGCGCGTCAACGGTGCGTTTAAAAAACGTTGTGTGCACAGGCCCTTAGTGTGTTACATAATTAATTACGACCCCCAGGTCCAGTCGAAAAACAGCGTCTGGCATTTTTACTGAACTGTGCTTATTTGGTGCAGCCGTGAGGTACAAATTTTTGCTAATTTCTTACAAAGCACTTTACTGTTTTTAGGGTTCCGTACCCAAAGGGTAAAAACGGGACCCTATTACTAAGACTTCGCTGTCTGTCCGTCCGTCTGTCTGTCTGTCACCAGGCTGTATCTCAAGAACCGCGATAGCTAAACAGTTGAAATATTCACAAATTATGTATTTCTGTTGCCCTTATAACAACAAATACTAAAAACAAAATATTTTTTCCGGTGTTTTTGCCTGGTACGGAACCCTTCGTGTGCGAGTCCGACTCGCACTTGGCCGGTTTTTTTAAATTTTTATTTGCAGAAACTGTTGTGTGTTTTTTAGTCTACTCAATAAATGTATTTTCTTTCCTTCAGTACGTAAAGTCAGAACAATAAAATTATAGTGCATTATACGTCATGTTTTGCCTGAACGTCGTACAAATATAAGATGTCAGACGCTACACAGCATTAATTGATTTTAAATTCGTCCATTCCACACAGCAATTAATATAGCAATTAACAATCCAATTTAGACCATACTTAACTAAATGGTACATACCTACTTACAATAAAAATACAATCAAATAGTGTCATAAACTCACCATAGCAAATGAGTAATACAAAAAAAAAAACTTTAAAACAGCCTTTTCTATGTTGGGATGTGTGTAGGAAGTTAAGAAGTAACCTTTGGGTAAGCATACAAACAAAACCATTAATCATTATAATTTAATTTCCAAACATAATAAATACATCCTTAAAACAAACAAAAGAGGCTGCTCTAACAATTTCAGTCTTAATTCTATGAACACTATTCTATGTTTCGCGTATCATAAGGTTTATTTTCCTGCGATGGATGCTGCTTGGCCCACCACAGCGACTGCAGGTCCAGCTTTGATTATGCCATCACGAATATGTTGACCAACCCTTTCCTGAAAAATGACAATTAATAGTATTAAGACAAACGCATAAAGGCTCCTTTAAACAGGCGCGACACGCGATAAAACCGCGCGCGACACAAAGGCACCGCAAGTCGCGCAACGAGCGGTGCCTATTCAGGGGGTCTACTCCGAAGCGGTTAACCACTGTATCGGCCGAATGTTCGGTCATTTTCTGATTCGAATATTGTTGTCCTACTACGAATTAAAAAAAAAGGGTTAAGGGTTCTAAAAAGGTTCGGATTGGCACAGTTTGGTCGGGACCAATAGTCAATATAGGAAATTAATGGTAGTAGAAAATGACGGAACATTCGGCCGATACAGTGGTTAACCGCTTCGGAGTAGACCCCCTGATCAATTCGCTCGCTTCGCTCGCTCAAACGACCCCGCCATCCCCTTCTAACCTAACCTATCCGAGTCGTGGTGAAACGTGAGTCAGGGTAAAGCAAACAACGCTTAACTTGAACCAGAAAATACGTTTTTAAAAGGAAGGTGTTGATCATCATCTGCCCAGCCTTTTCCCAGCTATGGTCGGCTTCCAGTCTAACCAGATGCAGCTGAATACCAGTATTTAGAAGCAACTGCTTATCTGACCTCCACAACGCAGAAATTTACGTTACAATTGTAGAATTATGATAGATAAGCATGCAATGATAACGGAGGTCAGGATTTTGCTGAAAATGGGATTCCCCTGTGTCCGAAGAAAATAGGATAATACAGATCGTTTTCGTCAATTATTTCGGGATTGTAAGAAAATCAAAGATCTGTTTCTTGAAGAACTAGTTAAACTATTTAGGTCACGGGACTCACGGGTTATAACGCCATTAAAACGGCTGAAAATCACTTAGTTAAATATGTAGGTCGTAAAAAAACGTAGTAGTAGGTACCATAATTATTTGGTAAGCTACCTTAATTGCACATTAAATTTTAACATGTGTGTAACTATTACATTACTACAGCTATGGGACAATAATAGGCTGGTTTTATAAGAAGTACTTTTAAAACAACTTACAACTTTCTTGAAGAACTTCCACCTTGGTTCTGGCGCCGCCGAAACAGTTGACAGGGCAACGAAACAAGCGAAAACGAACAAAAGAATCTTTGTGAAATTCATTTTTCAAAATGAAAAGTTACTTTTTCAAAATGGTTTTTCGAATGTTGTATTTAAAACTCCGGTGTAACGACTCGAATGATGCTCTACCTGGATAAATGTGCGTTTAAATACTTTCTTTCTTTCACAAGTGGTTTAGCTATCTCCAAGCAAGTTGTAAGGTGTTTATGAATTTATTTTGAAGTGTTATGAGTCATATTTCAATGTCAGCTGTGTCTAACAGTAAGTGCGTGTCCGGTACATACCTTGGTATGGGGACTCCCTCGGTCCCTAACTCGCAATACCATGAACCGTTTATTTTTATTTTTGGAATATTGTGGTTTTATATTGTTGATTGATTTTATTAGAAGGCTGATTTTCCTGTTATGAAATCATTAAAGGTCTGTCATTATCAACATTACAATATTGATGATGATGAATTTACGAGTATTTATATGGTTTCTCGTGCGCAATGAGTTATGTCGTAAAAACTACGTTTAAAACAGGTTCTAGAATCCGTTATATAAAGCGAATTGAATACTCGTAATTGTGTACTTTTGAAAAAATGTCTGGCTTACTCATTCGATCATCTGTTCTTTTTTTCAAAACTTTTTTTGTTGTCTTGTATGATTGGTTTTTTGCATCAAAATACTGTAAAATATTGTGTAGTAAATGGTTTATTAACTATTGTAATAATATTAACTAATAATTTAATATTATATCATTAATTATTAGATAAGTATCTACTACTATTTGCATATAAAATGAATGCATTAAATGCATAATTTAAAAAAAAACTACAAATATTTACACATGCACATATTTATTTATTTATGTTTAAAACCAATTACAAAAGTTAAAGATACATTTTGTATAAGCACATGCACATAAAGGAGGAAATATAAAATCATCAAGTTCAGGTAAAAAGTTAACAACACTTTCATAAAATCCCTCTCACAGTACTTCTGACATGCCAGCAAAATCTTCGTCCATTCATCCGCAAAAAGATCGTAACACATATAATAACACGTAACGTATCATCACGCCTTTAATGCCCAAGGGATTGGGCAGAAATGTACCCATAGTCACCCACACTCAAACAAATATACAAACTCAATATTTATCTATGCTAATATTAAAATAATAAAAAGAGGTAACATTTGTTTGTTTCTCTGTATGTAGGGCGTAATCTCTGGAACTAACAGTCGGATTTAAAAAATATTTTTGAATTTGATAGCTCAATTCTTTAGGAAGGCTATATAGGCTATTTAACATCAGACTATGACCCTAAGGAGCCGAGCAAAAATAAAAAAGTTAGCAAGAACGCTGATGCGATGCGACAGGGTGGGTCGGGGGAACAAGAAATTTCACGCGGACGAAGTCGCGGCCAGAAGCTAGTACTCAATAAATTATTAACGAAGCCATGTCAATAGTAATAGCTAAACCGCAATTAGCGTTTATTTATCGATGTTCCACGTTGCGTTCAAAACGGATGGAAAACAATGATCGAGTATGTTAATTACTTACTAAATACAAACGGAGCGCTAAGCGACGAGCTGTATCTTTGTAAGTAAACAAATGACTAATGAATTCTAAAATATGGTCCAAATTGACCATTTATGTATTTATTCCTTAAACTACAGGTTCAAACTAAATGAGCTAGCGAAACTTTGCAAATGTGATGGGTATCTAAACACTATAAAATAAAAACAAAAAAGATTTGATATTTTTTTTGAGTTTAATGACCGAAGGATGTTTTGTTACTTGAAGTATGAAGTTGTGTATGTAAACTTCATAGACGAGATGGTCACGTCTTTAGTCGTTAATCCGTGTATACTTTCTATACTCCGTGGATAAACCCAATAACACTGCTCGACCTGAAATCAAACCCAAGACCTCCTGTTTAGCAGTAGCGCTAGCAACCTCTAGACCATAGATGCAGTCAGAACTACATATTTCTATGAAGACTTCATAGAAATTGTTCTCCTAGGGTCATGTCGCGCCCGTCTGCGGGAGCCTTCAGACATAAGTGTTGTCTTCTACGATGACCTGACTTAAACCGAGAAAACTGGCACTTTTCCCCATGCAAATAAATAACAAACCATTGACATTATTATTGAATCAATACTAAAATAACGCAATATTTTATAGTAGCTATTAATAACCTAAATCTTAAAAGATAAAAGTATAACTGAGTGGAAACTGAAGAATCTGTAATCTTGACATACTTTCACAAGTGTTTAGGTAAATATTTCGTAAATCTTATATATATATATATATTTATATTTATTATATAAAATGGTAAACTGACTGACTGACTGATTGTTGATATATCAACGCACAGTCTAAACCGCTGCTCCTAGAGACATGAAATTTGGAGGGTGTGTTCTTTGTGAAGAGTAGGTATCCACTAAGAAAGGGTTTTTCGAAATTCCACCCCTAAGAGGGTGAAATTTCACGCGGACGAAGTCGCGGGCAGAAGCTAGTAATTATATAAAGATAGAAAATCTATAGGTACTTATAGGTAATATGATAGTCAATCTCTCCAACTTAACAAAAACAACAGTTTACATTAAAATTAATTATCTGTATTTTTCCCGAATTCTACAGAATTTTCTCTTTTTTTTGTAGTAGTGTATACGGTGTATACCTGGCCCATTTTGAAACATCTCCTTTGAGTTTGGCACACAGATACTTTTAACCTGCATTAACACATATTATAATATGGTACTTTTAATCCAGGTAGTACCTACGTTCCCGTGGGATCATTTCCGATTTACACGCGGGTGAAACCGCGGACAAAAGCTAGTAGATTATAAGAGACTAGTAGGTACCGTGCATTCGCGATTTAATTACCAAAAAACCGGGCAAGAGCGAGTCGGACTCGCGCAACGAGGGTTCCGTACCATCATGTTTTTAAATTTTCACCGGCGAGCTACTTACTAGATCTCGTTCAAACCAATTTCCGGTGGAAGTTTACATGGTAATGTACATCATATATTTTTTTTAGTTTCTTATTTTAGAAGTTACAGCCTAGGTAGGGGGGGACAAAAATTTTACCACTTTGGAAAGGTCTCTCGCGCAAACTGTTCAGTTTAGAAAAAAATGATATTAGGAACCTCAATATAATTTTTGAAGACCTATCCATAGATATTCCACACGTATGGGTTTGATGAAAAAAAACATTTTTGAGTTTCAGTTCTAAGTATGGGGAACCCCCATAATTTATTGTTTTTTTCTATTTTTTTTGTGAAAATCTTAATGCGGTTCACAGAATACATCTACTTACCAAATTTCAACAGTATACTTCATATAGTTTCGGAAAAAAGTGGCTGTGACATACGGACGGACAGACGGACAGACAGACAGACATGACGAATCCATGAGAAATCCAATCCATTCAAAAGTGCCTGTAAAATGGTTTAATTGAAATAAATGCTTTGAGTTTGATGACAAAGACGGAACCCTAAAAATGTAAACATCTAACAATTATTGAAAAATATCTTTAATTCCTACACAATAAAGTTCAGTTTACCCTACAACTTCAGACATTTTTATAACTTGGTCAATTATAGTGCTAGTCACTCTGAAATCAACTTAATTTTCATTGAAATAAAGTTGATATTTGTTTAACTTGAAATAGGATGGGGGTGCGCAATATTGCGCACTTTTAGTATAGATACTTAAGTACTTTGTAGATTTAGATAAGTATAAATCATATTAAATGAGGCGTTCAGTAGCTCAGACGTTTCCATTGCCAACTTTTCTCATGTTAACATGAGCACATTGAGCACAATAAAGGAAAATAAGATAAATGTTTTCCATTTATATTCCTACGTACTGACGCCAGCACGTCTAGCTACTACAATCTGTCAAATTTCTTTAATAGATTTTCAACTTTATCGCTAAAGCATAAGGTTCAAAGTTGATTGGATTAATTTTACAGTTTCGGGTAGCTTAATGTGCTGGCGTCTGTAGGTACATTTGTTGCTATGTGTAGCATAGTCATCCTATAATGTTCCCACTGCTGGGATACAGACCTCTCGGTCAGAGGGAGTGGGCCGTAATCCACTACGCGGGCCCAGTGCGGGTTGGTCGATGTCACATGTCTTTGAATGTTTGGTCTCACTACTACTCTCCACCACTGCTCTAACCAGTGGGTTACCACTGCTCTAACCAGTGGGTTACCACTGCTCTCTTGCTATGTGTATAGTTTGCGATGTGGCTCAGCTGTGTACCCATCAGACCAAATGGTGCCGGCAGCGGCCCACCTGGATGGCAATTCTGCCCCCGATAGTTAAAAAGACGTATCTAACAAAAAGTAAAAACGGAGAAATAAATGTTTTAATGAATGAAACGGGAAATCGTTTGCTGTCTTCGAGTAAATTAATTCTTACCCACATTCTCTGTTCAATTTAAGAAACTCAAAAATAAAAAAAAACGCCTTACAATTTTCTTGAACACCTTCCACCTGGGCTCAGGCGCCGCCGACACAGCGCACAGTGCAACCAAACAAGCGAACACGAAAAACAATAAGCGTGAGAAATTCAATTTTAGAAAGAATATTATTAAAATGAAATTATGATATTTAATTCAATTATTGTACGAAATCCAAACGCTGCCTGTTCGAAAATATGATTTGAATGATGCTCCAACTCCTGAAATCTGATTTTAATACTATTAAAATGACCAATATGCAAATTGCAGTTTTAAAATGCAATACCACGCTAATTTTACCTGTAGTTTTATTAAAATTAATTTTGTTAACTATTTCCCTGACCGCAAATGTTAGTTTGTAATAGTTTGCGTTGATATATCACGCGCATGTTTTGATCCCAGGGAAGTCCCAATACCGCGGTAATTAGTTGGTGAACTATTATCACATGTTACAATAACATATTGATAAATAGCGGAAAATATTATTCATTCGGAATGCTTATACTATACAATAAAATTTATATTAAAATATTTATATAAATAATTGGCATATAATTTAACTAATGGTTTTGTCTGTGTGCACTTCCTTGAAAATAAGCAAGAGTAATAGGCATAATCGTACCTATAGTGTCACCCAGTAACTGGGTTGTGATGTAAAATAATGATATTTAGCTGCATCCGATTAGACTGGAAGCCGACTCCAACATTTTTGGGAAAATACTAGGCAGATGATGATCAACTATAAGTACAGGTGACCAATCTTTCATGCACAAACAGCAGCGAAGGCCGATTAGCTAGATTTATTCCAGTTTGATCCCCTGAACCCCCCTCCACCCCCCTTCTCAATCCCCTGCTAGTTCGTTTTCTATCAGTGAGCTACTCAAATATTCTGAGTGAGAATTGACCCAAGAGCCGATCGCTCAACCACTTCTTTATTTATTTAGGACTAGCAGCGCCCCGCGGTTTCAACCACATAAGGGTCGATCCCATGGGAGTATCGGGATAAATAGTATCCGATGTGTTATTCTGATGTATAAGCTATATTACTGTAAAGTATCATCAAAATCCGACCAGTAGTTTTTACGTGAAAGAGTAACAAACATCCAACCAGCGTCACAAAATATAGTAGGATCTCCACCACAAGATGTACACAATACATGACACATAAAATAAAGCGCAACATCAGAGGGGCAGTTCTCAAGAACGTTCACAGTCTGATCTGTCTCAATATGTCAAAAATATCTCTAATTTCCCTACATTTTTGACAATTTTTTGACATTGATTGTCGATGAGATGAGTTTTTAATTACGAGAATAAATTGGCCTTCAAGTGGTATTAAGTAGGTGCACTCCTTCACTTATAAATAAAATAAAATTAGCTTAATTCACAGTAATAAGATTCATATACAAACAGATACATAAAGGGATACAGACAGGATAAGAAGCACAGACAAAAATTAACACTGACAATGTAACAATTATGTATTTATTTATATATACTTTATTGTACACCACAAAAATACAACAACAACAATAGCAACAAACAACAACAATAACAATATGACAACAACAACAAACAAAAAAAAACAATATAACAATATGTCTGCTGCAGCATTGTTGGAGAAAAGGGCAATCCAGTCTGTTGGCGATCATCGCCAGGAGACCATAGTATGCACAATAAAAATATCCACTAAGCTAACAAAGTTAAAATATTAATAATAGGTAACATTTGGAACCGTTGGTATCGTATTACCCAGAAACTGGGTTGTGGAGGTCAGATAGGCAGTCGTTCCATGTAAAATACTGGTATTCAGCTGCATCCGGTTAGAGTTGAAGCCGACCCCAACATAGTTGGGAAAAGTTGATGAACATTTGGAAAAGTTATAAAATTATTAAAGGACATAAAAAGAAAATATAACATGTAGAGATACTAAAATTAAATTAAATCTATTAAATGTCTTATATTTAGGCAGAAACTCGCAGATGTCTAAATTCGTAGTTTTAGCCAATGTTATATTGCCTACGTCTTGGCATAGCGGTGTAATAACCGAGGTTAATTTTTGAGCCAGAGATGTAAAAGAAATTGAAGGTGGGAATTCGAGCCGGAATTTTAATCTCTAATGAGCTCAACAGTGTGCAGTGCGTCTTGCCCGTCATGACATACGGTGCTGAAACGTCTGAAACGTGGACACTGACGGTCGGGCTGGTCCACAAATTCAAGGTCGCTCAGCGCGCTATGGAGCGAGCTATGCTCGGAGTCTCTTTGAAGGATAAAATCAGGAATGAAATTATCCGGAAAAGAACCGGAGTTACCGACATAGCTTGCAGAGTAAGCAAACTGAAGTGGCAGTGGGCTGGCCATGTCTGTCGAAGGACCGATGGCCGGTAGAGAAGACGAGTCCTGGAGTGGAGACCGCGTATCGGCAAGCGTAGTGTGGGACGCCCCCCAGCTAGATGGACGGACGACCTAAAGAAGGTGGTTGAGGTAGATTGGATGCGGAAGGCGGAGGACAGGGTGCTGTGGCGCAGTCTGGGAGAGGCCTATGTCCAGCAGTGGACTGCGATAGGCTGAGTTGATTGATTGAGCTCAAAAGTTGTTTACTGCAATCTATCGTACCACTGAACATGCACTGTGTATAATCTCACAAACGAAATGAACGGAATCTAATACTATATTCAACGTTATAGCTAAATACAATTAATCTTGACTGTGATAAACATTCTGCATTTTGTTTGCACACGCTGACAATTATCGTATCATCAAAGCGTAGGTTATCACTATTAAAACTTCAAGTATCGACCAAAGCAGCTGCTTTGGCCTTTAATAGTGATAACCTAATATAAACATTTCGATAAAAAGATAGGCACTAGTCTTGTTGATTAACAGCAGCAGCTATTAGGTTCACAGGTCAAACAGAGCTAATTTAAACTAACCTCCATTTTTGAAGTGAAAACTTCTTTAGGTGCGTCGGGCATTTTTTGACATGGGAAAAAACCATTGAAGTAAGCGACACCGTGCGTGTTTTGTTTATAAGACGATTAAAAAAATATCCGCTTCGGATGTGTTCGGCTGTCCTCAGGATGTACTCGGTTTTAATGTATATCCGATATGTCAGCGAGTGATGGCAAAGTATTCTGTTTGTGTCTTGTTTCCATTTCTTCACTGTTTTATTTTCTTTTTGTTAAATTTTTAGTGTACTAACCTTCTAGATTTACAGTCATGTCCACCTCTTGCCTGTAGCATTGGTTTTCTTGAATCATTATCATCGTCATCCACACTCAGCCCGACTTCACCTACTGCTGAACCACCTCTCTTTTCCTGTGACAATCCCCATGCTCCTGTTCCAGCCTCACCCAAGTTCTACCTCCCTCTCTCCTGCCCTTTTACCAAATTATTTAGGGGCGGTGCAACATGACTTTTTCTTCCATACTCCATTAGTCGTCAACTCGGTAGCCACTCCCTATCTAGTCATATCATCTTTCACAAAGTCCATCCATCGTTTCTTTGGTCCATCGTTTTCAGTGTTTCATCTAGATTCTACATATTCTTTTAATATTCTATATTTCAGTTCTTTAACCAAACAACCATTGACCATTGGGGTAGACTTGATCGACGTGTTTACAAAGCCCTCAGGCTACGTGGAGCGACGATCTTCGCAGGATGGCTGGTAGCAGCTGGATGAGAGTGGCCGAGAATCGAGCTAAATGGCATGCAATTGGAGAGGCGTATGTCCAGCAGTGGACTGCTGTAGGCTGATGATGAACCAAACAAGGTAAGTTTGTATGTGGGTACGAATCTATGAAATAATTTCTGAAAAGCCAGAAACAAAAGGATTTTAATATCTTGTGAAGCGCTCGCCTAAAAACAATTAATATATTCTTCTTCTTATTGTGTCTAAATCAAAAACCAAAAGTGGACTCGGCTCAGAATTCGGCTACGTGTTTGGCGCCAATACTAGCATCCATCATTTCTTGTAACGTGCAGCTGAAAGGACACGAAGGACAGTGTCCCACCGTTTGTGGAACAGCACCAAAAATTATTAAATATCTAGGCTGCAATGTAAACTATAATAATGAAAACAATTAATTGATCCGGGGGAATACATTTATCATCTCAGAAACGGGGATTTTCTACAGTCATCTGAATGAGAAGTGTTATCAGTGCTCATAAAATCCTAATAAATTACCAGTGTCGTTTACCATTCACTGCAGGCCTATAAAATATGGACGCCATTAAAGATATCATTCGAATCTTAATTTATAACAGTCTTCGGAAGACTAGGGCGCGAACTTCCGTTGGAAACGAGGGATCAGCAAATTGTATCACTTTCGGCATTTACAGTCAGCTTAAACGCTAATAAAACAAAACGGTCTTTATGTAGAGGATAAAGAGTCGATATTTAGTTTGTATAACAGTTTTCCAATACCAAACAATATTTTAGTTTATTAGAACGAGATTTATGCAAGTAGAGCATCTTTCAACGTGTCAAATTCTTCGTGAATTCAATAAATTAATAACTTGAATTAAAAATAATAATTCTAAAAATGAATTTCTCTTGCATATTGTTGTTCGTGTTCGCTTGTTTGGTTGCACTGTGCGCTGTGTCGGCGGCGCCTGAGCCCAGGTGAAAGGTGTTCAAGAAACTTGTAAGTTTTCTGTTCTGCTATTTTATTTTCCTAGTAAATACCTGTCATATTACAAACTGTCACTTAAATTTCCCCGAATCGGTCAACTGCAAGTATTAATGTTTTGTTTGTTAATTGACAATCGCTTTAATTGCATTTGGTAGACGACCATTATGCGCATCAATGTGTATAAATGAGAGAGCAGACGATCATTTTGAATTAGACAGCTTAACGTGCTTTCCGAGCCACAAGAGTATCACACAGCCAACTTCCTGTGTTGTTACTGAGAAATTCTTAACGGAAAAACCCAATAGGTATCGTATCACTTTGCTCGGCCTGGGAATCGAATCCCATATCCCTTCATTCCCTTTTGAGCTAAATATATATTATAACTTAGATTTGCTACTAAGTTTTTTTTCTTTTTCCAGGAGAGAACGGGCCAAAATATCAGGGATGGTATTATAGAGGTATGAGGAACAGGGTGTAAAGTTCATTCACCCTCCATAAAAAAAAGGGATGATCCTCCGACCAGACGGGTGTTGCATCTGGCAATGATTCATGTCGGGCAGTTGTATCTATGCTAGTTGCGCGGTAAACCCTGCTTGCGAGATGCAGGATTTTATGTGACGTCAGTATGACGCGTTGTTCGCATGTAGCGTTGTAGATACCGCTAAACAGTCTAATCTCGGTGACAAACAAAATGTAAATAACTTGTCAAAAATGTATAGAAATTAGAGGTATTTTTGACAGATTGAGACTGCGATCAGACTGTGAACGTTCTTAAAATTACGAGAGCTGCCCCTCTGACCATACATAATGTGTTATCCTTTAAGAATAAGATCTGTTTATGTAAACACAAAGAACTACCTAGTTCACACACCCAAAAACGATATTTATACTCACAAATACTTGCAGATCTTGTTATATATTATATATGTATAGTGTTTCTGCATTTTTTCAAGATACTACGACAAATTGAAATACTTACAAAGAATTTGGGTAGAAGAAAAAACAGAAAAAACTTATAAAATAATTTATTTTCACAGCAGCACTTACATTAGTATTTAAACAATTACTCCTAATACATAATCAGCCTATAATGTTCCCACTGCTGGGACACAGGTTTTCTTCCTGTGAGACGCAGGGAGGGAATTAATCCTTATATGTTATTATAATAAATAATACTGTTACAAAAGCTTATCCTAAAGCTTTGGCTTGTCCTAGGACTTCGATCGCTGGTCCAGCCTTGATTAGGCCATCCCTGATGTTTTGTCCCACTCTCTCCTGAAAAAAGAAGTAAATAATATTAGCAATAGTTCAGTACCACTCATTCATTATTTGTAAGGGTAAGCTCTTGAAAAAGACCTCATATTTTGAGTGACTGAAAAGTAGCTCCACTGAAGATTTTCAACTTTATCGATAAAGCATAAGGTTCAAACTTGATGGGGAAAATTTTACAGTTTCGGGTAGATTGATATGCTGGCATCTTGTACATTGCAGATCATTGACCTTGATATTCTCGATAGCGGTTTCTGGTATAGTTTTTTAAAGGAACAGCGCTTGGTAAACCATCGTCGTTTATTTTAAATAGTGTATAGTAAGTTATCGAAACGATGCATGGACTGTGTGATTGATGATATTGTTAGAAAGGGGGTGACTACCAAGAAGACGACTACCAGAGAAGTATGAAAGAAAAAGATATGTTGCACTGACCCCAAACAAATTGGGTTATGGGAATGATGAAAGAGCTAAAATAGTACTAGTTGGACTAGTGAGGTACAATTACAAAATTAAAATAATGATAAAAACTTACAAGTTTCTTGAACACCTTCCACCTGGGCTCAGGCGCCGCCGACACAGCGCACAGTGCAACCAAACAAGCGAACACGAACAACAATATGCGAGAGAAATTCATTGTTATGATTATTATTTTTAATTCAAATGATGTTTTATTTGATTTCACGAAGACTTCTTCAAGTTGAATGATGTTCCAATTTTAAAACTCTCGTTTTATATACAACTAAACTGACCAAGATACTGTTCGCTCGATTTCATACAAACATAGACTTTATCGTGTTGACTCAGAGATTATTTTGTTTTGACAGATGTGTTCCGGTGAATAAATGGCAGTTTGTTTTGATAACGGTTCGCGGGCCCGGTGTATTAGCTCCAGGGAACTCCCGATTCTGTGAACTTCTTGAAGGCCCACACACATACTTTTATGGAAATGAAAGAATGGGCCAATTAATTTTGTAATTCCAGGTAGGTAGATAGTGGTGATACTTTTTACCGTTCCGTAACTTTCTCTCAGTCAAAGGCTTCGTGTCATGCAACTATAACTAGAACACTGAAACTAACTAACTTCTGTAAAAAGTGATTATTATATAAAAAAAAACTTTTCTAAGTGAAAAATAACTTTAATCACGAAAATCGGTGCTTTCGGTTTTGTATTTTCGTCAGAAATGGTGGCCCAGTGGTAACGGCCGCGACTTACGAGTTCTAGGTCGTAAGTTTGAGCCCCGACAGGCGCTTTGCTTTCAAAACAGTGAAGGAAAACATCGTGAGGAAACCGGCATGTCCTGGAACCAAAAATTCGAAGACATGTGACATCTACCAACCCGCACTGGGCCTGGGTGGTGGATAACGGCCCACTCCCTCTCACGAGGAGTACTGTATCCCAGCAGTGGGAAGATTACCTACAGGCTGATTATGATTTTCGTTTTTTGTCACCGACTTCCGAAATTAAAGTAATTTTTCACTTTGTAGTGATTTTTTTTAAGTTGTTTTTTATTAAGTTTTAGTTGTCGTACATTTACTACACAAATTAGTACGAGTATACCACTACTTGCTGTTTAAACAACAATGGTTGGAAGTTACATCATCAACATGAGTATGTTGATGATGTAACTTCCAACCATTGTTGTTTAAACAGCTAGTACACAACATCTGCCTAGCCTTTTCCCAACTATGTTGGGGTCGGCTTCCAGTCTAACCGGATGCAGCTGAATACCAGTTTTTTACATGGAGCGACTGCCTATCTGACCTCCACAACCCAGTTACGGGGTAATACGATACCCCTTGGTAAGGCTGGTTGTCATATTTTCAGGCATCCGTAACGACTGTCAAAGATCCACGAATGACAGCCGGGACGAACGGCTTGACGTGCTTTCCAAGGCACGGAGAGGTCTTCATATGTAAAGATGGTCACCCATCCACGGAACAACCGCGGCAAACGTAGCTTAACTTGACCAATCGACCCGTGCGGCTGTTATTACTTAGCCACAAGCCCCATACATCATCAACATACACAAAGTGGATTAAATACGTATTTAGATTTTTGATTTTGGACAGACGGACAATGGAGCCTTAGAAATAGGGTCCCATTTTTACTCTGTGGGTACGGAACCCTAAAAGCGTCGTAAAGAAGCAAGAAAATTTTTAAATTTTCAACTTGTATTAAGCAAGTCGGTTAGGTATAGGTACCTACTGTTGTTAACATCAGACGAGGCCTTTGAGTTGCCGCAGGGCAGCTACGGAACGGTAAAAAACATTGCTAATACGTACCTGGAAATAAACATTTATCGGGACTTCATTAAGCTTACAGAATCCGGAATTCCCTAGAGTCAACACGCTGCGGACCGTTATCAATACAAACTGTAATTACACGCCGGAAAACAATTGTCAAAATAAAGTAATCTCTTGTTCAACACAATAAAGTCCATGTTTGTATGATTTCGAGTTTGTAGCCAGCAAACAATATCTTGGTCAGTTTAGTAGTATATAAAACGATCATTTTACAATTGGAACATCATTCGACTTGAAGAAGTCTTTGTGAATTCAACAAAATAATTTAAATCAAAAATAATAATTCTAAAAAAATGAATTTCTCTCGCATATTGTTTTTCGTGTTCGCTTGTTTGGTTGCACTGTGCGGTGTGTCGGCGGCGCCTGAGCCCAAGTGGAAAGTGTTTAAGAAACTTGTAAGTTTTATCATTATTTTATTTGATAAATAATATGTCAGTGTAAACATGTAATCTCCTAAAGAGTATTGTAGTAAAATGTTACTTCACCTTTGATTCAGTTACGAATGATTCAGTGGTTGTGCAGTTACTGAACATTAGGTGTTGGATTCTATTCCCAGTCCATTAAAAATTGAGAATTTTGAGATCGAAATTAAAACCATAATACGCCTTAATTTTACTCATAGTTGTGTCATCCCAATTTAAACTTATAGTGAAGACTATCAGTCATCCCAGAACCTCAGAACCATTCAATATTGCCTTTTTTCAGCAGTGGACTTATAACAGCTTCCAGACTTTAACTAATATCTTCAATTTATTTATTTTTCAGGAGAAGGTTGGCCGCAACGTCAGAGATGGCCTCATCAAGGCTGGACCAGCCATCCAAGTCCTAGGAGATGCCAAAGCTTTAGGATAAACTTCTGTAACAGTATTGTTAATTAAGGATTATTTTATAAGTTAACTTTAATATCTGTACATAAAACCTGTGAAAATAAATTATTTTTTATTCTTATGTCTGTCTTTCAATACAAATTATAAATCATATAAGTACAGAAACACACACACACATGCGCAAACAAACTCAGACTCGTAACAATTACTATACAACATTAGCTTTTGTTTATACTAAACCCGAAAAGGGGTCATTGTACCTACTCAACATTTTGAACAACTTTTTCTATGGGCCAAACCTTGAAATCGCGAAAAAAAAAACCAGCTGTTCCATACATTTGTGTTCGCTTTATTCGGCAAAATGTATGGAACAGCTGTTTTTTTTTTTTCGCGATTTCAAGGTTGTTCCCATAGAAAAAGTTGTTCAAAATGATGAGTACAATGACCACTTTTCGCGTTTAGTATAAACAAAAACTAATATTGTATAGGTAATATACCTACTTACATTTATCCGAAATTTACACCATACGGATAAGTCACTCAGCCAATGGCATGTGATCAATAATAAACAATTTATTTGCCTCATGCCAAAGGCTGAGTGCGGTATAGCAAGCTACTACAATCTGTCTTTTAATAGATTTTCAACTTTATCCCTAAAGCATAAATAAGGTTCAATGTTGATTGGGAAAATTTTACAGTTTCGGGTAGCTTGCTGTCTGTACCTTTAATCCTAAAACAGTACATTACGATACGTGTGACTAAAGTAGTTCATTATTGGACGGCGTGAAATTAGCGCGTGAGCGTACCGAGGCTGCTAAACGTCGTGCTTTATAGGGATTACAGGACCTAAACGCAAAAAACGCAAGTTTTAGAAGCAATAAAAGTATTATGATCGACTATAGTAAACAAAATCAGAAAAATATATGATATTCTTCAGGATATAATATGCTAGGTAGATAGTGTGTTGAAAACATAATACAACTAATTTGATGCGATAGAAAAAATCATGAATATACCTCTAAAAATTTATTTTTACAATAAAAACCATACTAATATACAATCATTCTGATTTTTTGTCAGATTATTTTACAAGCAACATACTAAAATACTAGTGTTTTAGTTTTTTAGTCCAAACAATAGATTTTTTGTAATTAAATATTTGCTTCATATTTTGCAATAAATTACCAGTGTTGTGTCATCGCGCTTCTCGTTCTTTTCTATGCAGTCCGACAGTGGCCGCGCTTTAGGTCATGTAAGCCCCCTAAGCAGTAAATAAAAATGAAAAAAACATTGATCTGAACTGCTTTAAACATTTTCATATGAGCCTAACGTACAAAACAGTATTTTTTACTGATCCGAAAACGCTTACGCTTGAGGCAAAATGTTACCTTCATGACAGTAAACTTTTAAGAAGCTAAAAACTTTTAAGTACAGTACATTACAGTAATATGGTGGTTTTCCTTTTATTTTATTTTTATTTTGTTGGTTATTTCAATAAATATAGTATGTTCAATCATTTAAAGTTACTGTTTTGTCTTTTATCGTTTTACAAACATTTCTTCTTACTGTATAAAGTCGGTAATTCTTATGAAATCGTTTTAGTGTGGTGCCTGCCTAGCCTTTTCACAACTATGTTGGGGTCGGCTTCCAGTCTAACTGCATGCAGCTGAATACCAGTATTTAACATGGAGCGACTGCCTAACTGACCTACACAACCCAGTTACTGGGTAATACGATACCCCTTGGTAAGACTTAGACTTTCAGTGTATGAAAAACAAATATCCGTGTCATCTAAATTCCAGATAAATGTAAGTAGGTATGAGTTTATTTGAAGATGTGTGTGTATGTGTAAGAGTATGATTTATCATTTGTATTGAAAAACAGACGTAAGATTTAGTAATAATTTATTTTTACAGCATTTTATGTACAGATATTAAAATTAACTTATAAATAATCCTTAATTAACAATACTGTTACAGAAGTTTATCCTAAAGCTTTGGCGTCTCCTAGGACTTGGATGGCTGGTCCAGCCTTGATGAGGCCATCTCTGACGTTGCGGCCAACTTTCTCCTGGAAAAGAAATAAATAGAAAATATTAGTTAAAGTCTGGAAGCTGTTCCAGGTCTACTGCTGAAAAAAAGCTATTTTTGAATGGTTCTGACGTCATTACTATGACTGATGATCTTCACTTTAAGTTTAAATTGAGATGACACAAACTGAGAGTTAAAGTATAATCCACAAGGAGAATAACTGTTGTTTGTTTACAGTACTTGGTTATTTAATTTCGATCTCTAAATGCACTAAATTTCATAGGCTGGGAATCGATCCCGAAACCTCATGTTCAGTAACAGTAACGCAACCACCTGAATCAAAGGAGAAGTAACATTTTACTACAATGCAACTTCTTTATGAGACAACATGTGTATACAGTGTTCCAAAATTAGACTACTGGGGACCAGAAATAAATCAAATAAAAATTATTGATGAAACTTACAAGTTTTTTGAACACCTTCCACCTGGGCTCAGGCGCTGCCGACACAGCGCACAGTGCAACCAAACAAGCGAACACGAAAAACAATATGCGTGAGAAATTCATTTTTACAATAATTATTAATTATAATTCAAATTATTATTTTATTGACTTCACGAAGACTTCTTCGAGTTGAATGATGTTCCAGTTTCGAAACTCTCGGTTTATATACCACTAAACTGACCAAGATAATGTTTGCTGTCAACAAACTCGAAGTCACACAACTATAGACTTTATTATGTTGAGTAAGAGATTATTTTATTATGACAGATGTTTTCCGGTGTATTAATTTCAGTTTGTATTGATAACGGTTCACGACCCCGGCGCGGCAGCCCGTGTGTTATCTCCAGGGAACTCCCGATTCTGTGAGCTTAATAAAGTCCCCCCATACACTTATCTGGAAGTTATTATAATAATAATAATATATTTATACAAGGTGTAACAGAATAAACGCAAGTCCTGAAAGTAGTTTGTTCATAATTGATTACTGAATCAATTTCGGTAACATTTAAGATAGGTATTTTTTTTTTAATTATGTATTTTGCCATACTGATCGCCGATTGAGCCAAATAAATTAAATCTTATGTCAAGGCAATAAGACTCAATTTTGAATGCATAAAGTAATGATAGGGTCAACACAATTTACTTAATAATAGTTAGCTTTAAAAAAAATTGTTTTGATCATTGTATTATGCGTTTAACTCAATACTCTAATTGGGGTGTATGAGGTCTTGCGTTCATTATGTTACGCATTGTATATCTATACTAATATTATAAAGCTGCAGAGTTTGTTTGTTTGTTTGTTTGAACGCGCTAATCTCTGGAACTACTGGTCCGATTTTAATTATTCTTTTAGTGTTGGGTAGTCCATTTATCGAGGAAGGCTATAGGCTATATAACATCACGCTACGACCCTTAGGAGCCGCGCAGCGAGTGACACCGCGGGGAACAGCTAGTTTAAATATATAAATATCTCGACTTAGCACACGAGGTGGTTAACATGTGGAATGTGAGCTCGGCTATCATTGTGCCGATTGTCGTATCAGCCAATGGACTGATGGCCGAAAGCCTGAGGCTCTCGTTAGGCGGTTGGATCAAGGGCCTGATTCAGAAGGCAGTACTCCTCGATACGGCTCGCATTGTGAGGAGGTTCCTGTCTCTGGAGCCCTAACTGAAGGAGATAATAGGTAGTAGAGTAGGTACGTATTGGTGATGTTTTTTAATATTCCGCAGCTTTCCCTCGGCAAGTCAGTAGCCTGGTCTGATTTAATTAACAATAGTAAGTACTTACCTATACCTAATTGAACGACTTGCTAAAAAGTAGTCTATATGTTAACCCAGGTTGTCAGCTACCTCCATATTTTTTTTTTATCTAAATTGGTGCAGCCGTTTGAGGGTGAAGAAGTAACAAACATATTACAAACACACACACTTACAATCTTTCGCCTTTATAATATTATAGTGTGATTGCATGCCTCGTATTAGGCCCAAATCATCGTCATAATCATCAGCGTATACAGCAGTCCACTGCTGGACATAAGTAGGCCTTTCCTATTGTATGCCATTTAACTCGATTTTCGGTAACTCTCATCCAGCTGCTACCGGCCACCCTACGAAGATCGTCGCTCCACCTAGCCTGAGGGCGTCCCAACTTATAAACAAAAAAAAATTCAAAAAGTTTATTGCAGTAACAAGTACAACTTTTACAGTAAATCTTACGTAGGGACCTCCTATACCTGTGCTTGTCATCCATGACAAATTATAAAATGGTAAAAGTAGTGTACAAAAAAAAAAAATAAATAAAGAAAAAATAATAATAAACTAAAATAGTATGTGTGTGTGTGTGTAAGTGAGGGTGAGTGTGGGGGTGTGTGGGGGTGTGTGGGTGTGTGGGGGTGTGTGTGTGTGAGTGAGGGTGCATGCGTGCGTGAATCTTTTCAACTCATATTGACGATGCTTGCAGCAACAATTCAATATCATCATAGGTCTTCAGTTTTTACTTACGTTTACCGATTCGCAGTCTCCACTCAGGAACACGTTTACCCCAACGGTCATCGGTTCTACGGCTAATATGGCCGGCCCATTGCCACTTCGACGCTTAGTAAATCGACAAAGTCATATTACACTTGCATCGGATTAAAAATCTCGTGCAAGCAGATTATTATTAGCCATCTCAGGGACAGCACGACGTTATTATTAAAATAAATAGCTTGTGTTTGTTCTACTAAAACAATGACTGTTATTACCATTACCATAGTGATATTTATAAACATTGACACTCAAAGATTTACGATTTCAAGGAAATGAAAATGGTGATGCTTTTGACTACGTTGTGTGTGTATAATTATTTGTCTTTTTGAAGTGAAAACTTCTTTAGCGGCGTTGTACACTTTTTTTGTAATGGGTAAAAAATGTTAAACTCGCGTCAGGACACGTGACCTGATCGAAAATTCGTAAGACGGATGGAGAGTGCTACGGCGTAGGTCAAACTGTGCTACGGCGTAGCTCACACTATGCTACGGCGTAGTTCACCATACCAGCATACCAGCGAATATGGCTGTTTTTTGAATAAAATATTTCGTTTGACATTTTGAAGTTTTTTTTAGATTCTATAATTAGACTCAAACTATTTTAAATAGATATTTAGTTAAGAGCGTTTACGCCGTGCGGCATTTTATACAAACTTTCAAGCCCTTATTTTTCGAAATGAATGAACCGATTTTAATGAAACTTCATACGCATAAGCAGGATACAAAGGTCTAAAAATACTAACTTTTTAGACTTTTGTATCCTGCCTAACTCGCGCCACTGTTACCGTAAGCGACACCACGCGTGTTTTGTTAATAAGACGATTAAAAAAAATACCCGCTTCGGATGTGTTCGGCTGTCCTCGGGATGTACTCGGTTTTAATGTATATCCGATAATATGTCAGTGAGTGATGGCAAAGTATTCTTTTTGTGTTTTGTATTCACTTCTGTCGGCACTCCCGGAGTGCCACTGTTTTTTTTTTATGCAATTTGCGTTTTGTTTGTGCAGAATAAACAGTTTTTCTTTTAAATTTTTTTTTTTTTTTTAATACCTACCTAGTCATGTCCTGGGGTTGTCACAATATCATCATCATCATTTCAGCCGAAAGACGTCCACTGCTGGACATAGGCCTCCCCCAAGCACCTCCACTTCGACCGGTTCTGTGCTTCTCGCATCCAACGGGTACCCTTCACAAGGTCGTCGGTCCACAATATACATGTGTCACAATATAATATAGTCATTTTTGTCCAGTCTTACCAAAGGGTATCGTATTACCTAGTAATTGGGTTGTGGAGGTCAGATAGGCAGTTGCTCCATGTAGGATACTGGTATTCAGCTGCATCCGGTTAGACTGGAAGCCGACCCCAACATAGTTGGGAAAAGGCTAGGCAGATGATGATGAGTGCAGTCCATAAAGGATTTGTAGAGTTCGTGAGCAGGGACCTAAGCGATTCCTTCTTATGCTTGTAGTTGTGAACATACTAAAATTCCTGACGTCTTGGAGGTGAGAGGGAGTGCCAAATTTCAAGTTGATAGCATTAGTAGTTCTTGAGATATCCAGCTGTGACAGACAGACAGACCGACAGATAGTCAGACAGACAGACTGAGTCTCACCATAAGGGTTCCGTTTTACCATTTTGGTACGGAACCCTAATAATGGTTTTCCCTAATACAATGCACTTTTTGAATTAATACTAGTAACTAACTGTGTAGATGTCGGGTCTTGGTCGATCGATCAGGTTATGCTACGTTTGCCGCGGTTGGTCCGTGAATGGGCGACCATCTTTACATATCGAGACCTCTTCGTGCCTCGGAGAGCACGTTAAGCTGTTGATGGTGGATCTAGGCAGTCGTTACAGGCTTGTATACAGGGTGACTTGTACTTTGACGTGTTCCTTCCAGCACGGGGTAGTGTCACACACAACTGCCCCGTTGGTCTCGTGGTCGCAAGCGCGACTGCTGAGCGTGGGGTCCCGGGTTCGATTCCCGGGTCGGGCAAAGTGTTATTGAGTTTTTCCATTAGGAATTTCTTAGTAACAACCCGGAGTTTGGAAGTTGGTGGTGTGATACCCCCGTGCCTTGGAAAGCACGTTAAGCCGTTGGTCCTGCGCCTGATCTTTCTCCGGTCGTGTCGGATTGCCGTCCCATCGGACTATGAGAGTGAGGGAAGAGGGAGTGCACCTGTGTCTGCGCGCGTACTTGTGCACTATAATATGTCCCGCGCCGAAGGTTAGTCTCCGTTGAGATTGGCCGCCGTGGCCGAAATACGGTCTGGAGGACTTTATTTTATTGTCACACATTAGCAACAGCACTCCATAAAGCCTAAACCGAAACCCAGCTGTTATGCATTTTTTAAATTACCCAGAATTCATCACTAAATCACAATAAGGTAATATTATAAAGGCGAAAGTTTGTGAGTGTGTGTGTGTGTTTATATTATGTTTGTTACTTCTTCACGCTCAAACGGCTGGACCAATTATGCGTAGTGTAAACAAAGTTGCGAGTGAGTAGCGTAGTGCGTGACGCCTCCCAGCTAGATGGACCGACGACTTTAAAAAGGTTGCTGGGTCCGATTAGATGCGGAAAGCGAAGGACAGGGTGTTGTGGCGAAGCCTGGGGGAGGCCTATGTTCAGCAGTAGACTACGATATGCTGAGTTTATTTTGGCAATGAATGTCCTGCCTAGGCGTTGTGAATATCCTATTATGATCGTCTATTAAACCATTCCTTACAGTATAATGAATCCATACAAATTCGAAAGTAACTGTGTCTGTCTGTCTGTATGTTACCTTTTCACGCCAAAACCACTGAAAGGATTTCGATCAAATTTGCCAGAGAGATAGATTGCATCCCGGGGAAGGACATAGGGTAGTTTTTATCCCGATATCCCACGGGATCAACACTTATACGGATGAAACCGCGGGGTACTACCTCGTTGTCTAGTGGTCAAAAGCTCTACTGCAGAGCATGGGGTCCTGGGTTCGAAGCCAGAGTCGGGCAAAGTGTTATTAGGTTTTTCCATCTGAAATTTCTCAGTAGCAGCCCGTAGTCTGTTTAAGCCCGGTTGATGTCCATAGGCGCGACTTAAACATTACTGATGACATATGGGTGAACTATAGGTACATCTCTACCTAACCCTCCAGGGATTACAAGCGTAATGTAATCTATCTATATATATAAAATGGTAAACTGACTGACTGACTGATTGTTGATATATCAACACACAGCCCAAACCGCTGGTCCTAGAGACATGAAACTTGGAGGGTGTGTTCTTTGTGAAGAGTAGGTATCCACTAAGAAAGGGTTTTTCGGAATTCCACCCCTAAGAGGGTGAATGAGGTTAGGGTGAAATTTCACGCGGACGAAGTCGCGGGCAGAAGCTAGTGTTATGTAAACGGCCTAGATGGTTGTTTTGGTTTTATTTTAGATTGAACTGAAAAGTGTGTGGAGAAGCTTGTGGCTAAGTAATAACAGCCACACGGGTCGATCGATCAGGTTAAGCTACGTTGGTCCGTGGATGGGTGACAATCTTTACATACTAAGACCCCTCCATGCCTCGGAAAGCATATTAAGTCGTTGGTCCCGGCTCTCATTCGTGGATCTTTGACAGTCGTTACGGGTCGTCAGAAGCCCGTTAGTCTGCTAACCAGTGTTAACAAGGGGTTTCGTGTACTGGGTTGTGGAGGTCAGATAGGCGGTCGCTCCTTGTAAAATACTGGTACTCAGCTGCATCCGGTGGAAGCCGACCCCAACATAGTTGCGAAAAGTGTAGGCAGATATAACTGAAAAGTGTGTGTGATTCTATTGCAAAACAATGTATGATAGAATTTGTGAGAAAAAGTAATGAAAGACACAGGCATAAGATTAAATAAACATTTATTATCACAGAATTTATGAACAGGTAATTAAATTAACTTAGAATACAGACGAAGAAGACAGAAGAAACACACAGAAGACTTTTACAGAAGTTTATCCCAAAGCTTTGGCGTCTCCTAGGACTTGGATGGCTGGTCCAGCCTTGATGAGGCCATCTCTGACGTTGCGGCCAACTTTCTCCTGGAAAATAAATAAATAGAAGATATTAGTTATAGTCTGGAAGCTAAAGAGCTATATTAAATTGTTTTGAGGTCATTACTATGAATGATTGTATTAAATTTTAGTTTAATTTTGGATGACACAAAGTGAAAGTAAAAGGGTATAGGTATCTATAGGGAGACTAACTATTGTTCATTTACAGTATTAGGTTCAAGAATGCTCGTAACGTGTGGTTTGAGAATCGAACCCAAAACCTCAGGTTCAGTAGCTACGTAACCCCTAACCGAAGGAGTAGTAACTTATTATCAGCATCGCTAGCAACCTGTACCAACAATAATTATTAGACTAACTGGGGACCAGCAAAAAAAAAAAATTATTTAAAAAGTTAAAACTTACAATTTTCTTGAACACCTTCCACCTGGGCTCAGGCGCCGCCGACACAGCGCACAGTGCAACCAAACAAGCGAACACGAAAAACAATATGCGTGAGAAATTCATTTTTAGAATTATTATTTTTAATTCAAATTATTATTTTAATGAATTCACGAAGACTTCTTCAAGTCGAATGATGTTCTAGTTTCAAAACTCTCGTTTTATATACTACTACACTGACCAAGATATTGTTTGCTGTCAACAGACACAAAATTACACAAACATAGACTTTACAGTGTTGACATAAAGATCAATTGTTATTGTGGCAGGTGTTTTTGTGGGTGTAAATGTCAGTTTGCGTTGATAATGTTTCGCGGACTCGCGGTGTGTTGGCTCCTGGGAACTCCCGACAGACTTTTATATTGATGGTATGATAACCATTTTGTAAAATACCCAGCTAAAGGCGATGATGTATTTTATCGTCCTATAATTACGGACCTTAAGTTCGCCATATTGATTAGCGTATACACGAAAATAGTTCGTGATTTATAGTCATATATTTCCTGTAGTTTATTTGCAATAAAGAAAACGAAAGAAAGAATGAAAATAATTTAATTTCGCCTGATTGGACTGCTATAGGCTGATGATGTTATTGATGATTTGGGCCTAATACAAGGCATGGAATTAAAAATAAAGGAAAAAAGTAAAAGAATAATTAAACAAAATATGTATTATATAAAGAAAATATGCGTCACATCTGCGCAAAATGGCCATCGCTCAGCAATGATGCGACCATCTATCTATTTATCTTTCCATGAGCAAATACGGAAAATGTTTTTTATCTAAAAAAGAGGTGTCAGTATGACCTAACATCGTGACTTGTATTCATTATCACAAAAGCGTCATATATAATAACAAACATCATGTATTATCTCTATTTGCGTTCGGATCAGAATATGATGTTCCGGAACTTGGTTATTTATAACTGCGCGTTTGATAACCTCGTGAACTCTGATGATAGCTTCACAACCGTCACGGCACGAGCTACGAGTTCTTGATTGACGTTCAAAAACGTGCCTTCTATGTGCCTATCACATCACACTATCACACTATAATAGTGAGTGTGCGTGTGTGTGTGTTTATATGTTTGTTACTTCCTCACGCTCAAAGGACTAGACCAATTTTTATAAAATTTTGTATGGAGGTTGATGACACCCTGGATTAACATATAGAATCCTTTTTATCCCAATATTCCCACGGGATCGACACTTATGCGGATGAAACCGCGGGGAGCAGCTAGTAAAAATAAATATTTCTTGAACGAGATGAGGTCAGTGTTTCCTAACAAATTGCTTAGAAAAGGAAAACCAAAAATAAAACTCAGGGGTCACAGTCTCCTTTCAAAGTCCAGATATTATCCTGGTCAGCAGGGTAATTGAGTAGCACACTAACTTACGGTAGCATTGTATAAAATAAATGTATTTTCTTTTTCAATGGCTTCATTTTGACAGTTCCACACCATACATTGCGTTATTTACGTTGTTGAGCAGACAAATTTTTCAAACATATGAAGCAATGGATTAGCGATATCCTTCAAAATTATTCAGATTGTGATTGATAGTGTGTTACGCAATTCAGGGTCTTATGTTCAGTAGTATTCTATTACTGATTACTGGGTACTCTCAGCCTGCATTATTCCACTGCTGGGGAAAGGCCTCTCCCCACGACTTCCAGCTCTATCAATCCAGGGCTAAAGTGGCCCACTGGTTGTTTGTTTTGTCCAGCTCGTCCCGCCATCTTCTACGGGGTATGCCGCGACGCCCTTCTAGCTGTGTCAGGGCTCCACGTGGTCCACCACATGTAGGTATAGAAGATAATCAATTTATTACAAAAACATGTACAAAGGTTGCCCTTGAAATCGAGACAAAAAATCCAGATGTTTCAAAG
Source organism: Oligia latruncula (assembly GCA_948474745.1). Taxonomy (NCBI): domain Eukaryota; kingdom Metazoa; phylum Arthropoda; class Insecta; order Lepidoptera; family Noctuidae; genus Oligia; species Oligia latruncula. The sequence goes on from OX419705.1 coordinate 2,186,568, forward strand.
TCAATAATTTCATATCACAATGAAGCCAATACATTTTTCTGGGGAATGAACCTCTGAACTCCGCACTAATGAAACGAATTTCTTATCAGCAATTAACAGCTGAAATAGTTTTCCTTATTGTTAAAACTTCTTCGTTTATCTCGTGAAATATGATTCATTAGCGAGTTTCGGTAAAGTACCTCGGAGTTCGCTTTGTTCGCAATTACGTGTTGTATTCAATTTGCGCATATGCTATTTTTAGTTGTAATTTTCTATCTATTGTCACTTTTACATTAACACACAGTTCGTTCACAGTTATTTTACTCTGACAGCAGCAACTGTATAGCGACCTTATTGCGGAGAAAATAAAGATCATTGTGATTTTGACAGGCTTGGCAATGGCAACCTTATTCCCAGGACAATAAAGATCACTGTGATTAACTGACTGGACTGTATAAGAATCTTTTGGCGCTCAAAAATTTGTGCAGTTGTTTTTCGAAAAAAACAAGATGGCGAAATTAGTTCCGATTTTGGCCACGGGCTATAATTACCTTGTAGCGCTATAGCAACAGACATTTAATTCAACAAAATTATTCTTACAGTCCATTCACAGTTATTTTACCTTGGATTTTAAATCACTGTCACAACCACAGTGGTCTTTATACTCCTTGTAATTTATTTATTTATTTATTCTTTAATTAAAACGGTTTACAACCAATTACAGGAATTAAAGACAATTTACACATACACATAAAACATTGAATATAAAAACAAGTAAAAAGTTAACAACACTTTCATACATCCCTCTCACAGTACTCCTGACATGCCGACAAAATCTTCGTCCATTCGTCCGCAAACAGATCGTTTGTTGGATTAGAATCCAAGAGATCATTAAGTGCGGCCAGAGTACGTGGTACTGGGGACTTAGCATGCGCAACTGTGCGACATGGAGGCACAGCAAACAGCCTGTGCTTTCTGCCGCGGCAGTAGTTGTCTGGCACAAAGAAGCGAGCCAGCACAATAAGGTCGATGTTGAATTGCTGCTTCTGACAAGTCTGTCAAAAACACAATGATCTTTATTCTCGTTACAATAAGGTTGAGTGGCTACTGTCAAAGTAACTCTAAAAACTTGTAAAAAAAAAATTTACGTAATTCATTTTCTCACACGTTTTGTATTTAGGTATTGATTCTAAGGCGGTAGGTAGTTTGCCGGGTCAGCTAGTAACTTACATAATGACTTACAAAGTTTATTTATTTATTTAATCTTTTCGTACACTAAAAGTAAGTACAAAGGCGGACTTAATGCCCAAGGCATTCTCTACCAGTCAACCAAGGTGGTGAATAGATTAGATGGCAGTTTACTTCTTTATAATATTGTACTTATACGTATAGCTTAACAGAACAATAACATTAGGTACATGCCCAAAACTCAAACTCAAAGCATTTATTTCAATTAAACCATTTACAGGCACTTTTGAATTGTCAAGAAGTCGGTCAGTCAGAAAATATGAAGCTAGTTGCCCATTCTAAAGCGTAGGTACCTATGGAGAAGAACGGGCAAGAAACTCCGTGGACACACTTTTAAATTATATTTTTACAAAAATATTAGTTATACCTATGTGAGAACGATGTAAAAAAAGACGTACGTGTTAAAAGCGTCCAGAGTACAGCTAGCTAAGTATGCTTCATTCGATACAGTAACACACACACACACATACATACAACTCATTAACGGGAATGACCCTCATTATTCATACAACTAATATTAAGTATTACAACTTACTACGATTCCACAAACAGTAGTAAAATTCTGTATGAGTGAGTAAAACTGATGTTTAATTACAGTTTCTTAAGCGTAGGGGAATGACCTGAGATGACTCAGTAGTGAACTTCCTAGTTCAGCGAGGTATTGAGGAAAAACATTGTTTGTAAGATAAATGGTTAATAGATCATTGATTGGTTAGTGAGTCAATCATTTAATCTATGAAAGGTATTAATGACTGCCTTGTAGCTATGGTCTAGTGATCGCAAGTGCGACTGCTAAACCCGAGGTCCTGGGTTTGATTTCTGAGTACTACAGTACCTAGCCTACTTATAGTACTCATACTCGATAATAAATCGTAGCGACTGATCGACTAAGCGAGCGAAAGTGATGCAATTACTTTTGAAACGCAAAGAAGAGAGGTGGCTATAATGTGCGTGCGCTTTGAATAAAACGACGTATGTGCCAAAACGAATTTACTCCTTTTTTAACAAAATAAATGAATTAAATTTAAAACTACTTTAAGTAAACTTTGATATGATAATTATCTATGTTTTAAAGTAAATTCCATTAAATAACTCTTATGCGTTACGCCGTGATGTCGAGAAAAGTAAAAAAATAGATATAATTTTGTAATTTTCTTGTATCGAGAAAAATTAATTGAATCGTGTGTTCCTTTTACACGATACTAGACCAAAGAGTCAGAAAACATATACTAAAATGTTAAATCCCTATTCCACATACATAACAAGTTACACGAAATAGAAAAACCACATTTTTTCAATATATCACCTCGAAACAGTGTAATTTTAAAGACATTTAAAAAATTTTTTTTTTGTCTGACAACCAATCTTACCACGGGGTATCGTATTACCCAGTAACTAGGTTGTGGAGGTCAGATAGGCAGTCGTTCCATGTTTAAAATACCTACTGGTATTCAGCTGCATCCGATTAGACTGGAAGCCAACCCCAACATAGTTGGGAAAAGGCTAGGCAGATGATGATGATGATTGTAAATGATTTTTTCATTTTTAGCCATTAATGTCCCACTGCTGGGCAAAGGCTTCCCTTCTCTATTTCCACCTCTCTCTCTGTACAGAGCTGCCAAAAACCAATCTTTATTAAAAGATCATCCCGCCCATCTTCGTCTGGGCCTGTCGCGATGTCGTTTGCCATTTTAAAAGCTAATTAGCCGTTGTGTTTTTCGCCGGCTTCAGGAGACTACCAATTTCCACCTAGCTTCTGACGTGTCATAAGTGCCATGTGAAATGAAATATTTTGAATTTTAATTGGGTTTTTGTACCTATTAGGATTTTCTCAGTTGCAGCCCGGAGTCCGGTTCTGTATAACTTTTCTTAGCCACGAGCCCCTCAGAGACAGGCCACATGATGAGTATCAAACAGTGACTTAATCGATGTCTTTTTTAATTCGGTGTTGAGTACAGAGGCATTAGGTACACGGGAAGAACCCTTACCGTGCGACACCTCTGCCATATTTCAACGAAACCATTATAGCTTACTCATTAGAAATAGATTTCATAGAACTTCATCTTTCCATTTATTTTGTCGTGCGTGTTGAAGATCGGGTATTTTATGTGGAATGTTTTATCCTCTTTCGAAACAATCATTGATTTGATTATCATCATCATTCTTTTAGATTTCTATTTTTCATTTTTTTTCTACTTTACATTTTATTTCTACTTTACATTATGTTTTCTGAGAAAATTATTGTAGATCATATTATGCTATGGTAAAGTTAATAAAAATAAACACAAACACGTAACATCAAACCTCTATCTTCCCGAACAGGTGAGCAGAAGTGTATGACAAACACTCGCTATTCGCAAGTAATTTATAAAAGTCCTTTATAATAGGGTGACCAAGCACAAATCTAATCCTCGGGCTGCTTGTAAAATCAATAGGCGTTAGGTAGGTACTAGTTTGCCTTACCTGTCAATCAAGAAACCAACCCAGGACCTAATGCTCAGCACTCACTTTTCCGACTACTAAGACCAACTTTCCCGTTAACAATTTATTCCACAATTCTATGTACAGAATTCTATGACTGGCCTGTTGGTCTAGTGGTCAGTGACAATGACTGCTATGCCGGAGGTCGTGGGTTCGATTCCCACCCAGGACAAATGTTTGTGTGATGAGCATGATCATTTGTTCTGTGTCTGGGTGTAATTTATCTATATATGTATGTATTTAGAAATATATAAGTATGTTTATCAGTTGTCTAGTACTCATAACACAAGCTCTGCTTAGCTTGAGACTAGACGGCGTTGTGTGATAGTTGTGGAATATTATTATTATTATTATTATTAACTATGGTATAGTCTACCCCGTAATTGCGTTACCACTTTTGACAATAAGTCCACACACAATGGAACACCAACAACAAAAAACAACAACAACGAACAATGAAATGAACTATGAAATTTTACTAAAGTTGAAATTATCTAACTGACACATAGACAAATATACCTTGTGGCAATTACGAGCTCGACTAATATTGTCTTAAATGTAAGACAATGGCGCCGATTCTGTTGTCTCACAAACTAATCTAAATTTAAGTTCAGGTATCTTTTTCTTTCCATTTCATTAAGAAAAGGACAGAAGATAAATATTAGTTTAGTCCTGTCAAATTAGTCAGCGCCTGACGTAAATTGACGTATTTTTAATGGCCATTTTTTAAATCTCGTCTAAATTGTCTATGGAGTATCTTAATTTGACAGGACTAAACCAATATTTATCTTCTGTCCTTTTCATAATGAAATAGAAAGAAAAAGATGCATGAACTTAAATTTAGTTTAGTTTGTGAACAACCGAATCGGCGCCAGTATCGCACAAATTTCTTATTTTCATTATGAAATAAAAATATAATAAAATTAAATTCGTTTAATTTCAGACAATTTTTGTTCATATTTTATTAGTATTACACATAGAAACGTAAAAAAATGTATCTATGGTATTACATTAATTTCTTAAAATTATGACGAGATCTATTAGTAAAAATATTTATTTATCTGACATAAAATTAAAATAAATAATTAATATTAAAATAAAATTAAGTAATTAAAAATAAACTAAAACAAAATTGAAATAGATCATTTAAAATAAACTAAAATACAATTGAAATAAATTACTTATTGAAAATAAAATAAATTGTGAAAAAATACCAAAAATCACCAGTGTACCTACCTAACATGCAGCCTAATGAGCGAACCCCTATCAATAAAGCGGTTGATAATGGTTACATTTGGTGAAACCTTGAGTGAGACGAACATCGCACTTTGTATGTTCGTTATTTAATTTAAAGTGTGTGATAAGAATAGTGTCTTCCTAATGTTTTTTTTTTCTTTTTTTTTTTGGTATTTTCTCAAGTTCTTTTTATCATTTAATTGTGATTTTGTATGTTGCAAGGACAGCCGGCCCAAACTGAAAACCGATCACACAGGACAGAGACAAATGGGCATCTTTGGAGGAAGCCTTCACCCAATATGGGTTCCTACAGATATTGCTATATCAAACTAAGATATGTTATGTTAAAATAGTTAATAAGTAAAGCAGTACCTATACGGAAACAAACTAGATAAGCGTAGTATAAATCAGTTGGCATTAAGTAAAACAAACAATGATAAAACTAGTTATGTGAAGTAAATTAGTAAAGTAATTAATTAAATTAGTTAAGTAACTCCAAAAACAATGTAAATTAGTAGGAAATAAAAGGCTTTTTATTTATTTTATTTTATGTTGTGCTTACATGCACCAAATTAACGATTTAACATACAGTAAAGTGATGTACCCAGATGATGATGTGATGTGTAAGTGTATTACCCAGTATCTGGGTTGTTGAGGTCAGATAGGCAGTCGCTCCATGTAAAATATAGATATTCAGTTGCATCCGGTTAGACTGGAAGCCGACCCCAACATAGTTGGGAAAAGGCTAGGCAGATGATGATGATGACAGTAAAGTGATGTATGTGTGACTTCATTAAGCTCACAGAATCGGGAGTTCCCTGAAGTCAACATACCGCGAACCGTTATCAACGCAAACTGACATTTACACACGGACAAAACGAAACTAATCTTTATGTCAACACTGTTCAAGTTCATGTTTGTGTAATTTTGAGTTCGTAGACAGCAAACGATATCTTGGTCAGTTTGGTAGTATATAAAACTAGAGTTTTGAAATTGGAACATCATTCAACTCCAAGAAGTCTTCGTGAATTCAAGTCAAATAATCATTTGAATTAAAATAATAATTCTAAAAATGAATTTCTCACGCTTATTGTTTTTCGTGTTCGCTTGTTTGGTTGCACTGTGCGCTGTGTCAGCGGCGCCTGAGCCCAGGTGGAAGGTGTTCAAGAAAATTGTAAGTTTTTTATGTCTTTATTACTAAGTACCAGGGGGCCTAAAAAGGCCACGTTGGCAGAATCATAAAATGATAACATTATGAATCAAAATTATGGCGAAGACAGTCCAATGTTTTTCTTTTTTTCGCTGCACTACGTAGCCGCGTAGGTATAATCAAAGAGATTGGGATTGGATTTGGATTAGATTGATTGGAATTTTAGCACAGATAAAAAAAAATACTGAAAATTCCTTCACCAATGGGATTTGATACGATTAACTTAACAGTTAACTGTCCATTATGATTCATAATGTCATCCTTTCATGATTCTGCGAAAGTGGCCTTTTTAGGCCCCCAGAACAGATTAACTGTCCCTTCAAGTGAACTGCCCATTGACATATATATTACTAGCGTAAGGACCGGGCTAACGGCGCGACGAAATGGCACCAGCGCGCTGGCCCTAAAATGACGGTTTTAGGGCCAACGCGACTCAGTTGACAGTGGTGCGCGCGAACTTCGAATTTCGAACGAAGAACTTCTATGTAAAATGTTCAGACGGGCGTATCCTTACTTTTGAAATCATTGGAACTGCCCCTTTAAGTTAGTGGTGGTAAGTGTGACTATTGAACATAATAATATGAGGTTTTGGGTTCGATTCTCAGTCCAGGCAAAAAAGAGTGCCTTGATAAAAAAAAAACTTTTTTTTTGTGAATAAACAGTAGTAAGTTCTAATCCACATTAAGGATTTAATTAACAACATCAGTCATAGTAATGACCTCAGAACTGCATCCTAATTGCGTACCATACTATCAATCTGAATCTGAATCTGAATAATTTTGAAGGACATTGCTAATCCATTGCTTAATATGTTTAAAAATTTGTCTGCTCAACAACACAAATAACGCAATGAATGTTGTTGAACTGTCAAAATAAAAGCCATTTCTACTAATAGTGTGTTTAATAGTTTCCAGAATTTTGCTAACATTATCTTCCATTTATCTTTTCAGGAGAAAGTTGGCCGCAACGTCAGAGATGGCCTCATCAAGGCTGGACCAGCCATCCAAGTCCTAGGATCAGCCAAAGCATTAGGATAAACTTCTGAAAGAGTATTCTTAATTAAGGATTATATTTCTAAGTCAGTGTGAGAGCGCGTTGTGTGCGTGAGTTCATGTTTGTATGTAATTTGATTTGTACATAAATGCTGTGAAAATAAATTATTGTTAAAGTTAAGTGTCTGTATTTTTTTTTCTAAATGGGCCTGCTTTTAAGCTTGATCACGCCTAATGGAAAGCGATAGATGAGGTCTAAGATGGAACGAGCATACTCAGAAGACGCCTGTTCATTCTTGCTTTTTTCTTACATATAAAAATATTTGAATCTATAGTGTTATAAAGACCTGTAAGCGCCTGCATAACATTGACGGCGTGGCGCAGCTAGTAAGTTATATTTATATCATCATCAGTTATAACCAAAACTCGATCCCGTGGGAATATCGGGATAAAAAGTATATATAGCCTATATGTTAAACCAGGGTGTCAGCTACCTCCATACAAAGTTTTATCAAAAGTGGTCCAGCCGTCTGAGCGTGAAGCAGTAACAAACATATAAACACACACAAACTTTCGCCTTTATGATATTAAGTGTGATGTCCAAAATCCCTGTAAATCTGACCAAAATCACTCATCATTCATCATCATCATTTCAGCCAAAAGACGTCCACTGCTGGACATAGGCCTCCCCCAAGCACTTCCACTTCGACCGGTTCTGTGCTTCTCGCATCCAACGGGTTCCTGCGGCCTTCACAAGGTCGTCGGTCCATCTTGTGGGAGGCCTTCCAACGCTACGTCTTCCGGTACGTGGTCGCCACTCCAGAACCTTTCGGCCCCATCGGCCATCTGTTCTGCGAGCAATGTGCCCTGCCCACTGCCACTTAAGTTTGGCAATTCTGCGGGCTATGTCGGTTACCTTGGTTCTCCTGCGGATCTCCTCATTACTGATTCGATCACGCAGGGAAACTCCAAGCATAGCCCTCTCCATTGCCCTTTGGGTGACTTTTAGCCTTCTTATAAGGCCCATTGTGAGCGACCACGTTTCAGTGCCATAAGTCATCACCAAAATCACTAAATTGTGGGAATTATCAGCAAATTAATGCTCGGCATGACGTCACACATGATATTATACAGTGATCCCCAGTGGAATGAGTTTGGCAGATAACCCCGATATCCAATAAGGTTATTTAGCTAGCAGTTTAAATTAACGGTCATACAGATTGAGTCATTTATGATGATATGGATGAAATTGCTTACAATTACAATTCTAGTGAAAACAGTCTTGTTTTTTTGTATATGCTGAATGGGGCCAGCCCTTGACCTCGATCACGCCTGATGGAAAGCGATGGATGAGGTCTATGATGGAACGAGCGTGCCCAGATGATGCCTAAGGCACTGGAACTGCCACGCATCGACGAAATACAGTAGGCTGCTTGACGCCGGACTCCGGTGGGTGGGTGCAAGGCGGGCGTTAGCCCTACCACCGCAAGGGAAGAATTGGCCAGTCGAATAAGGTTTTGTGGGGTAATAAGGTTCGGTGGGGATTTCTGGAATAAACACAAAATATCGCATTTTTCTTACAAAACTTTGTCGGTATAAATAAAATCTGAGCCTTTTGAATTAATTAGTTTAATACACGATGTACTGCTTCTTACAAAGTTTCAAGAGCAGGGTTGACACAGTAAAAAAATCAATCAAGTATCCTCAGAATTATTACCAACATAAAAAAATAAAAACTATAGATAATATTTATAAAGTATTGCATTGAATTTTAACAATCTTTAAGCAAAACAAGGTTGTTTCGCCATAATAATGTTAGCAAAGATTGTATAATAAAGATACTACTTTGATGTTTCTCATAAAATACGATGGCAAGTTCCATTGGCAGTAAAGATACGACATTTAGAACCATTTCGGTAACTAGGTTGTGATGTAGAATGAGTTAGTACACTTTAATAATGAAATTATGTGCTACTTGTACTGCTCCGTTGGTCTCGTGGTCACAAACGCGACTTCTGAGCGTGGGGTTCGATTCCCGGGTCGGACAAAGTGTTAGGTATTGGGTTCACTGCCGTTCTTTAGATGTTGCTTGCGATTTCGTGCTCTGTGGTCACATAACGCCATGTCATCAATAGTTAATCAACTCAGCCTATCGCAGTCCACTGCTGGGAATAGGCCACTCCCAGACTGCGCCACAACACCCTGTCCTCAGCCTTCCGCATCCAGTCTATCCCAGCCACCGTCTTTAGGTCCATCTAGCTGGGGGGCGTCCCACACTACGCGTAGCGATATGCGGTCTCCACTCCAGCATCTTAATTGCGTAACACACTATCAATCGGAATCTGAATCATTTTGAAGCAAATTGCTAATCCATTACTTCATAAGTTCAAAAAAATTGTCCTCTCAACAGGTTAATAACGCAATGAATGTTGTTGAAACTGTCAAAATGAAACCGATTCAATTGCCCCGCAGGACTCATCTGCTCCTTCGACAAACATGACCAGCCCACTGCCACTTCAGTTTACTTACTCTAAGAGCTATGTCTGTAACGGCGGATCTTTTCCGAATAAATTATTTTCTGATTTTATCCTTGAAAGAGACTCCGACCATAGCTCGCTCCGTAGCGCGCTGAGCGACCTTTCATCAATAGTAACATGGACCAAAGGTACGCTGGTAACGACATGCAACAATAGCTTTCAACATGCAAAAAGAAACGGAAGAAAACTCAAACAACTTACAGAGAAAAACATTTTCTCAGAACGAAAATATTTCTCTCAAAATTTTTGCGAATCAATATGTCTTGGAAGTTTAAATCTGTTCTGACATTTTGCATATTTACGACCTCAGTCGAACGGTGGTAAAGTTGTTGATAGGAACAACTCGGGGCTTGAGAGTTCAGGCCCAAGCACGAACGTGCGACGTAAATAATCATAATAATACCAGCCTATTATTCTTTCACAAAGGCCTCTTCTGATACAGAGAAGGCACCAGCATTGGTCACCATACTTGCTAGAGCAGGTTGGCGAATTTCAGACTTATAATAATTATACTAGCTGCGCCCGGCGAATTCACCCGCATAAGTGTCGATCCCGTAGGAATATCGGGATAAAAAGTGGTCTAAATGTTAATCCAGGGTATCAGCTACCTCCATACAAAAATTTATCAAAATTGGTCTAGCCGTTTGAGCGTGAAGAAGTAACAAACATATAAACACACACACTCACAAACTTTCGCCTTTATAATATTTAGTATGATATAAGTCCTGCAGGTTTCCACACAATGTTGTCCTTCACCGATATCAGTGATGTCCATGATAAACTCAAAAAGTATACTTAAGTCCTGAAAAACTCCCATTGGTCCGGATTTGAACCCTCAACCTCGTGCATGAGAGTCCACTAGGCCATCACGACGTAAATTGGATGATTTTTGAAGTGAAAACTTCTTTAATCCCGTCACAGACGTAGCTATAATATATATTAATATGAATCATTGCAAGGCATATTACGACATACTTTCTATATAAATTTGCGAGTGACCACACACGCAGCTATAATATCATATATTTCTATGACGACATATATATCTCGGTATATTTTGGCTTAGGACGATAGACGCATAGGACAAGGACGACCGCAGACCGAGTGATGGCAAAATATATATTATAGTATAGCTCCCGTGTGCGGTAACTTGCTATACTATAATATATATCTCGATATGTTAATATATATTATAGTTTAACAAGTTACCGCACACGGGAGCTATACTATAATATATATCTCGATATATTAATATATATTATAGCTACGTCTGTGACGGGCTTTAGGCGCGTTGGACATTTTTTGAGATGGGAAAAAACCATTAAACTCGCGCCACTCTGTTACCGTAAGCGACATTACGCGTGTTTTGTTTATAAGACGATTAAAAAAATACCCGCTTCGGATGAGTTCGGCTGTCCCCGGGATGTACCGGTTTTAATGTATATCCGATATATCAGTGAGTGATGGCAAAGTATTCTGTTTGTGTTTTGTTTTCACTTCTGTCGGCAATCCCGGAGTGACACTGTTTTTTTTTAATCGAAAATACAACTACCTACTTATTGATTTTATAATTTTTGCGACTAGCGCAGTAACTATGAATAAAGTTTTAAAGCTAAGCATTTTATGCCAACGAGTATTTTCAATTATAAAATCGATCGAATTTACATGACGTTTACTCCGCGCGTTCATATAAGGCCCACAGGCTTAAGAAATACAAGTTTTTGTTGAATTTGCTCTCAAAACTGTGAAGGAAAACATCGTGAGGAAACCGACATGTCCTAGAACCAAAAATTCGAAGACATGTGACATCTACCAATCCGCAGTGGGCCCACGTGGTGGATTACGGCTCACCCCCTCTCACCTAGAGTGTCCCAGCACTGGGAACATTATATAATCTGATTATGTGTTGAATTTGCATTTTCGCGGCATGAAATTCTGAGGCAAAAAATGAAATTGTTTTTAGATTTTCCGGTTTATTTTTTCATTAATTCCACGTAGTAAAAAAATTACACACTACACACAAGGGCTGTGTTCAATAGTATGTTCTATGTTATGGGTTTGGTTTCCGCACTTAGTCCTTCAGTGGACCATTGTGCGCGGGCCATGGCGGCCGTCGGTGGTTATTCCAACCAGCCCACCTCCCTCTAGAAGCTGATCAAATCTCCTGGTCTGTTAAGCACATCTGTGTACGATCTGGGTGTCCCGAGGGTTTCTGTCTTTATCTGGGTGACGCCTGTGCACTCAAAGAGCACATGCGCAACGGTTTCATCAGCCTCCATGCAAGCCCTGCACAGGGGACGTTCAATAGTAAACAGGGGAGTTCAATTGTAAATATATAACATAATATTTTACCTGCTTTGGTGTTAAAAGGCTAAGGGGCCGTTTCCACGAGCGAGAGAATCGCGGCGATATTATCGTCGTGCCACGAATTTTTATACACTCTCTTAGAACGTGTCTCCACACGGCGATATCATAGCGGCGAAAATTTGATGGCGCGGCGAGACTATCGCCGCGATTCTCTCGCTCGTGGAGACGGCCCCTTAGATACAATATCCTTCGAAAATTCAATTTCCTTATGTATCGAAAGTAGATCAAAAGTAACATAATATTTTGTCTAACCAAAGGAGTTTCTATTCAATAGTTTTTGGGAGGAAAGCTGGTATTTTACACCCGGTATTAGAGGTAATGATGTGTATCATAAAATACAAGTTTGATAACATGGGGACTTTAAGAGGTGGCAAAATTGAAGTACCTTACCAACCTCATCTTATTCTGCCTAGCCTTTTCCCAACTATGTTAGGGTTGGCTTCCAGTCTAACCGGATGCAGCTCAATACCTGTATTTTACATGGAGCGACTGCCTATCTGACCTCCACAACCCAGTTACTGGGTAATACGATACCCCTTGGCAAAGACTGGTTGTCAGACTTTCGGGCTTCTGACTACCCGTAATGACTGTCAAAGATCCACGAGTGACAGCCGTTCCGAGTCACGGAGGGATCTCGATATGTAGAGATGGGTACCCATCCACAGAAAAAACGCGGCAAGCGTAGCTTAACCTGATCGATCGACCTGTGCGGCTGTTAATATTTAGCCACGGGCCCATCATCAAGCTTACAACATCCAAAAAAAAAATTACAATGTTACAGCGTACAATAAAATAAACAGATAATAGCCTTATTTCCTTATCATGTGCCTATTTCTAAGATACTGAACAACCAAGGGTTTTTCATGTAAAACTATAAAAAGATATATGAGTCCCCCTGATAGTAATATCGTCTATCTGTCACTCGGAACGACAGATGTCCCTTGCTTACATCGAAATAAAATCTATGCTCTATATCCGATCCGGATATTTTGGACCATGCGACATTCTTTTAGGCCTATCGTCGACGATGCTACTCAATAATAACGTGAAACCGCGGGGCTTTAAGGGTCATGCCCGTAACCCGCCTGCTGCGCCCCCTCACGGGGACGTAGCGACAGTGGAAACAGGTTCTTTGTTTGCTGCTCGAAGAATAAACACCCTAAAGTGAAGTAAGGCATTTTATTTGTACTTTCTTAATAATTTTCCATCATCATCATCATCGTTTTAGCCGAAAGACGTCCACTACTGGACATAGGCCTCCCCCAAGCACCTCCACTTCGACCGGCTCTGTGCTTCTCGCATCCAACGGGTTCCTGCGGCCTTCACAAAGTCGTCGGACCACCTTGTGGGAGGCCTTCCAACGCCTTCATCAATCATTTCCAGCCATTTCCTATTTTCTGTGTATTTGCGTGATAGTTTTGGTGCAAGCAACCTGAAGTGGCAATGGGCCGGCCATATTATCCGTAGAATCAATGACCGTTGGAGTAGAGGTGTTCTTGAGTGGAGACCGCGAATCGTCAAACGTAAGGTAGGACGCCCTCAGGCTAGGTGGAGCGACGATCATCGAAGGCTGGCTGCAATAGCAGCTGGATGTGAGTACAACAGACCAAATTCTAGCAACCTTTTTAAACAGAAACTAAATGTGGTATAAAATATTACATCTAAGGTCTACTCATGTATGTTTCCAATTGTTATTATTTCAAGTTAAACAAATATCAACTTTATTTTAGTTGTAATTAAGTTGATTTCAGAGTGACTAACACTTTAAAAATGCAAAGAAATGTTTGAAGTTGTAGCGTAAACTGAACTTTTTTGTGTGTGCATTAAAGTTATTTTTCCAAATACTCATATTTGTTTACATGTTTGGCAAATAAATTGCGAACAGTGTATACCATCGCTACAAGGATCATTTGTCACTCGAATAACGTTGACGGGGGGCGCTGTTGGTAAACATTAGTGCAAGTCTGTAGAAAAAAACAAGATGGCAGCGATTTTGGTCACGCGCCAATGGACGTGTAATCTCAATGAAAATTATTCTTCGTCGTGTCGATGGCACGACAGTGCGTGACAGTTAATCTAGATGAATGATAAATGATTTTATTTTTAGAAGCAGGTTTGTACAAACACTTTTTTTTTGCGGATGGGAAATCATCAAATGACCCCCCAGCTCTGGGTAGCCCGGAAGGGAGTGTCAGACTCTTACTGACTAAAACCCACCCATGTTCCTTCCTTAGCCCTTTATGTTCCGGGCCAGCGGTAACCCTTTCGGACAATCCCGCTGACCGGCAGTACAAACACTTTTACACGCCATTCATGTTTTTTTTTAAACTAGATGAGGTCGGCGTTTTCTATCTGACTACTCTGAGAAGAAAGGCCAAAACAAACCCAGACATAATCTTGGTCAGGTTATATGAAGACCATGTAGATCGATGTCTGAGATGGTATTTTGAGGAAAGAACCACAGATTGAGAGGAATGAATAAACAATGGAAAAAATAAACAAATTCTTTCATTTGCTTGATGACCCTTCTTAATATAGGTTAATAAGATTTTAACAATAATATTGGATTAGCAATTATATGGCTTGTATTGCAGATTATTAAGCCTTTCTCTCTCTGTCTCGGAGAGCAGTGGTGCTCCAGTAGTAACAAACACGACATATGAATTGTAGGTCCATTCGGCATTCGAACCCAGACAGGCGCTTTACTTTGTGTAAATTATTTACACTGCTCTCAAAACGGTGAATAAAAACCTAAGATATTATGTGACATCTACTAACCCGCACTATTCCCACGTGATGGGTCTCTGGTCCTCTCACAGAGAGGCGACCTGTGTCTCAGTAGTGGGAACATTATAGGCTGATTGTGTGTTGTGTGTGTGTGTGTATTCATGCATCATACAAAACTTGCTAAAACAACATAACGACTGTATTGTACAAAGAGGTAGACAGAGGTGTTTAATAACACTCACATTTTGCCAATAATGTTAGAATTATGAAATGATAGACGAATAAAGCAGTGGTGGCCCAGTGGTCACGGACACGACTTACGAGTTGTAGGTCGTAGGTTCGAACCCAGACAGGCGCTTTACTTTGTGTAAGTTATTTCATCACCACTGCTCTCATAACGGTGAAGGAAAACATCGTGAGGAAACCGGCATGTCCTAGGACCAAAAATTCGAAGACCTGTGACATCCACCAACCCGCACTGGGCCCGCGTGGTGGATTACGGCCCACTCCCTCTCATTGAGAGGAGGCCAGTTTCCCAGTAGTGGGAACATTAAAGGCTGATGAGGAGACGAATAAAGATAAAAAGATTTTGTTGAAGCATCGAGGAAAACAGCATATCCTAGAACCAAAAATTCGAAGACATTGTGTTATCTACCAACCGGCACAAGGCTCGCGAGAGGAGGAGGTTTTCAAGTCGACGCGTATTTGTTTTTTTTTAACGTATGACCACGCCTAACTTTTCACAGAGTAGTCCGATTTTAACTGTTCTTTTTTGATTGGAGAGGGAATTACTAATTACTAATTTTCAAAGTATTTCACAACAAGATAATTGTAAAATCCATAAATAGTGCAGTGATTTTTACTTACCGGTGGTAGGACACGCCAATTGTCTTAAGGTTTGTTGTGATTGCTCTATTTTTTTCAAATAAGGACGGTATTTTGTAAATATACGAAATGACACTACATGTTTCGATACAAACATATGACTACGGTGCTTACCGCCGCCGCACCGCCTCGTCCCGCGTACCAAATTATGGTCAGATTACTCTTAACGAGGCGAGACGCGCCACGCCTCCATGCCATATCCCTCGATATCCGTGGTCTGCGCCCGAACAGACTAAAAGGCGCCAAGTAAAATGATGGCGTCTTGATTGATCTTTGTTGATAGTTTGTTTGGCGCTGACTCAAAATGAGTCATTTAGGTACGTTAGTTTAGGAGCTGGACTATAAGTTTTTTTTTTGTTTCGCCTCAGTTTCATTTTTCTTCAGTAAAATTTTTTGTTAATGGGTCCCGCTTGCTTCCAACTTTTATTTAATTTAAAATGGGCTTGTTTTTAGCTTTTATTTTTTTTTTTATTAACTTACCTAAGTTTTTACCGGAAAATCCTAACTGAAGCATCGTTATAGGTCTTTTAGACAGACCCTCATTTGCTTACTTTGAAGTTTTCTTTTTCAATTTTAAAGGGGTTCGAACCTTTGTGGCATACCCGACCCGCTGCCATTTTAATTTTTTTTCAAAGGTTCCGCGCACGATTAATGTATTATGTAACTAGCTGCGCCCCGCGGTTTTACCCGCATAAGTTTCGATCTCGTGGGAATATTGGGATATAAAGTAGCCTATATGTTAATCCAGGGTGTCAGCTACCTCCATACTAAATTTTATCAAAATTGGTCGAGCCGTTTGAGCGTGAATAATTAACAAACATACACACGCACACCCTCTCACACACTCACAAACTTTCACCTTTATAATATTAGTGTGATAGGGGGACACTAAAACTAACAAAAATTATCTACTAATATGGTTCCTTAAAGTGTCACCTTACCGATATATTTGGAGGTAAAGATTGCCATATGAGATCTATGAAAACCTATTATAGCGGTTTGTGCAAATATTTTACTGTCTTTAGAAGACAGTAAAATCAACCTGGGAACTATTATTTGAATGCGTATACACACGTAATTACTGTATTTGTAATGATTTTTGTTGTTCTCATATTTACCTCCAAATATACCGAAAACGTGACACTTTATGGTACCTACCATATTATTACTTGACGTTTTTTGTTTGTATAAGTGTCCCACCCCTACCCTACTACTACTTTCATACGTTTGTAACTATGTATATGTATACTACTTTCATCGTACGCCAAAACTTTGAAAAAAAAAATCAAAATGGCGGCCGGTGGATATGCCAGCCAGCTTCCATAGAAAAATGTTCAAACCCCTATAACTAAAGGTTAAAAAAAAATTAAGTTAAAAATTTAAAGTTGCCTCTCTTGCCCTTTTACTGAACTACCTATATTAATTCGTTTACTTCCCTTTCCATAACTTTACAAGGCATTGTTACAATGTTAAGTTAATTAAAATAGCTGTTGCTATTTATTAAGACGTGAACATCTGCAATATGTTCCGCTAGGAAACATTATATCCTTTAGAACGCAGGTGTGTGTAATAACCGACCGTGGTTTCATTGTGTTAAGGTTTATCTCAACCTTTAGAATATTTTGTTATAACATTATCTTCGTCTACCACTAACCCTTCAATAATGATTGCTGCTATCAAGTCAATGAACTCGTCAACTTTTTGCTTCTTTCTCAGTTATAAAGTTGTATATTACTTATGTATAGTGCTTAAATATTTCTTATTTTAGACAGAAAAAAGATTTTTTCACTTGAATGACAAAGGAAGGTTTCCACTCAACAGCTCTCTTCGTAAGTTATAATAACCGTAAGTTGTGTAGTGGATTTTAATAATATCAGTG
Organism: Oligia latruncula; assembly: GCA_948474745.1. Classification (NCBI taxonomy): domain Eukaryota; kingdom Metazoa; phylum Arthropoda; class Insecta; order Lepidoptera; family Noctuidae; genus Oligia; species Oligia latruncula. Next base: position 2,204,109 of record OX419705.1, read on the forward strand.
TAACATCAATATTATTGAGGGAATATTAAGGCATGCCTTATTTGATATTTATTTGTTGCTACTTATCTGATGTATGTCTCTGGTGTATTGTGTGTATTTTAGTCTGTGCTAAGTATATGTATTTTCTTTCTTTCATGGTTGTTGCTCAGTGGAAGTTCCACTGGGTGACGGATGGCATGACTTAATATCCATAAAAAAATCAAGGTAATAATAAAATATTAAATTAATTTAAATACTTAGTAAATATTTATTGCTAGTATTATAAACTTTTTTATGTTGCTAATGAATTGAATTGTGTATTTTCGGGTAAAGCACGACACTCGACAGGATAACCTGGACTCTTCTCACAGATAAATAGGAATGGTCTGTCACACCACAGGTCGTCGAGGAGCCCAGAACGGTATATCGCACCACAGGATTCTCCTGGTGGTCCATTGTTTGGCTCCCCTGGAGAGAATTTGTTGTATCCGGCTTCCGATAATGTTTGGCCTAAAAAGAGAATATGTAGCAGATTATTTGTCAAGAGAAGAAAGCAGCGTCTTCTGTCTTGGGCACTTTAGTGATTACAAAATATAATATCAAGCACTCTCAAGACGAAGCCAATTTTATACCCAAGGAGAATACTCTTTTTTCAAACCTTCTGTGATATAATAATAAGCAATTCGGTGTTTTGAAATTCAGGTGTATTATATAGGGTCTATCTACCCTAGGGCTACACAATGACTTATTTTAGGTTTGATTTGCATGACATTTAATGTAAGTTTGGATGTATAAATTGTACAACACTCTGCCCTCTCTCTTCAAAATTGTGATATCACGTTCTGCCTACTTAAGAACAAATGTCATGTTACAAACGGCTTGCCGGCGCAAAATGTTTTCTGACATTCAGCTTTGACAAACCCCCCTTACCATTTTATCTACTCATACTACCCCTTTTACTCCGACTCCTCCCTTTATTTAAACGATGATGCTTTTGTAAATTAATCGAATCTAACAGTTGTTAAATGTCATCCATTTCTACATACTGAGATTAATTTAATAAACCCACTAATAGTTTTAAATAATATGTAATCGGTTGGTAAACAAGGGGCTAAGGATGTTTTATATGATTTAACTAGCAGCACCCCGCGGTTTCACCCGCACAAGGGTCGATCCCGTGTGAATATCGAGATAAAAAATATCCTACGTGTTATTCTGATGTTTAAGCTATATTACTGTAAACTTTCATAAAAATCCGTTCAGAATTTTTTGCGTGAAAGAGTAACAAACATTCATCCGTTCATCCACACAAACTTTCGCGTTTATAATATGAATAGGAAGTAGGATTGACGCTGCCAATTACCTAATCCCCTTACCATTTAATTTATTCATATCGCCCCCTTCACTCCAACTACAGTTATTGCCTCCATTTAAATGATGATGATTATAGTTAGAACCTACTAATAATTTAAAGACACATGTATTCCGTTCCGTTGTAACCAAGGATGTTTTTCTTTTCACTGAAAAATTGCATTATAGACACTATAAATGTTTTTATTTAAATTGTAAAGAGGAGAAAAATAATTACCATGAATAGTCCTCCAATCCCCAAATTCGCCCCAATCGTGGAAACCGATAAACGCTAAATCTTTCCGGAAAGTTCCAGTTCTCTTAGCACTGTGGCTTCGGTGTCACTGTTTATGATAGCAAGATGGCCGCCTTCAGCAGCACATGCGAGGAAGGCTCGGGAGAAATTTCGTGGAATTGTATGAAACTTGTAGCATTTGTCAGTTCTTTGATCAAAGTTGTATTCTGTAAAGAAAATGTACCTAATATATTATTATTTTAATTGCATCACTGCAGAGGGCAAAGGTGCCAATCATTCTAATTAATTCAACCGCTAAGGAATGAAGAGGTAACAGACAGAATGTCTTAGTTACCTAGACCTACATTTATAATATTAATACAAAATACTGTGTTTTATATTATTCTGCACTAGTTATTAATTATCAGCTGGATAAAAAGGACTGTCAGCCCTTCCCTCCGAGTATATTCACCTGGATCGACAGTGCCGCACGCACCGGCTTCTACTTGGAAGCTCTCGGAGCGGTAACAGATGTAAGGACGAGTCACATCACAGCTATGATCTGCTAATTCTCCAACACCATTAAAAGTGATACATCTTTCTTTATTGTCCTTATTATCTGGCTCATTTTTAGCCCAAGTTACTGGAATTTTTGCAAGCGGTGTACCTGCAATTTGTAAATTTTTGTAAGTCCTAATTTTGTATAATTGTACATAATTACTTGCATTGACATAATTACATAATGTTCCCACTGCTGGGACACAGGCCTCCTCTCGGTGAGAGGGAGTGGGCCATAATCCACCACGCGGGTTCAGTGCGGGTTGGCAGATGTCACATGTCTTTGAATTTTTGGTTCTAGGACATGCTGGTTTCCTCACGATGTTTTCCTTCACCGTTTTGAGAGCAGTGGTGATGAAATAATTTACACAAAGTAAAGCGCCTGTCTGGGTTCGAACCTACGACCTACAACTCGTAAGTTGCGGCCGTTACCACTTGGCCACCACTGCTCGACACAATATTATGTTGCAAAATGATTACGATTGATATATTTATTACGTTATATTTGTCGGAAAAACGGCAGTCGTTCGTTTGACTATTCGGGACGCCAGCGACAAGCGGCGCTCGATGGACGTCCTGACGTCTGGCCTGACGTCCATGTGAGTCAACGAGAGCAGCGTTGTGGAGCTCTGTTGACATCGTAAGAACAACATCTGCTCAGCAAATGTCACACGTTCCGTATCTACTTGTGACGTATACCTACTGTTCGTAAAATAATAATTTGATGGGCGTAGCGCCGACCCCAAGTAATATGAGACAAGGAGAGGAAGATGATTATGATATGTTATCATTTTGGACCATTATCTATATAAACTCTGATTTTTTCTTTCTTACTAATATTATACTCTTTAATAATTGACTAACCTTCAATCGTATAATAATCTCCTGGAGAGACAGTGGCATGAATCCCGGTAAAAAATATATATTCCGGATTGGAGTTGTTTATGATGTTTCTCATTTCGGCTTGTATTTCTGGTGTGGTTGGGGAAGCTAGAACAGCACCTGATTAAAAAAAAAAAAACCATCACGCCTCCGCTTACGATACAATTGTCTAAGGGGCAGGCAGTTGTATACTTGGCACTTGTTAAAGTCAAATGTTATTGCAGGTTACTGCTATAGAATAATTTCTGATAGAAAAACCCAAAAACACTTTGCTCGAACTTAGCAAAATGTACCCGAGACCACGATCAGCAAACACGCTTATGATGAACCTTTTTATTCCACTGTTAGTATCTCCTGGCATAAGATATTATAAAATAAGTAACTTACCTTCCAGTGTGCATCGCAGTCGGGCATCGAACCAAGTCGCTGGTACAACAAAGGGTTTGAACCATGCTTTCGCTTTTGAACTGTATTTGTAGTCACATCTGAATGATCCCTCTAAAATAAAAGAAGAATAATTTAACAAAGTAAAATATGAGCAACGGCATTCTGATCAAATAATATTTTAAATCAAACGGTTCGATATATCCCAAGCAAAAAGCTGCAACAGCTTACCTACAAAATTCAGGCAGAATAGTAACACAAAATATTTAAAACAAGACTTCATTTTGCAAGGACTGAAATGCAATGTATGGCGATTCAGTTATTAATCTAATATTTATAGACTTTTTTAATTGAGTCATTATGTTTGCGAAGATGATAATTGGCAGACATGACTCTTTGAGTCAGTGGTTCCCAATTGTTATGAAACAATATATAATGTGGAGACGCCCGCCATAACGACAATAAATTAAAACTAATGACAAACCTAATAATGCATAGGAGTATTTTGAAACTTTCAAATAAATCCTAACGTCGAAATCGAAAACGTGATTTTTTCGAACAAACTAAATAGGTAGTAGTGATGGGGTGACTATGGATTTTACCAATCTTTGACTAGCTATTTTATTAAATTATTGGATGTATTTGGTTGCATTTTTTGGCAGTCTGGGAATGCCAATAGACATATGAAGTTTAATTTATTGTCGTATTGTTGTCTCCACTTTGTATAATACTAGCTTTGTGTGTATTTCGACAATATTATCCTAAGGGGACGTACTATCGGGATTTAAAAAGTCCTATGTCCTAACCAAGGTTACGGTCTATCTCCATGCCAAATTTCATCCCAATCCGTTCTGATGTTAAGTAGTGAAGAAGTAACGCCATCCGAAATCAGAAGGCCAATTCCTGTAATTAAACATGTTCAAAATCTAATCGCAATCTCATCTCAGCGACAATCAATGTCAAAAACTTGTCAAAAAATGTTGGGAAATTTGAGGTATATTTGACAGATTGAGACAGATCAGACTGTGAACGTTCTTAAAATTACGAGAATTGCTCTTCTGAACAATATCATCAGCGTAAAGTATGTTTTGAGGCAGTTATTTTTAGTGTTATGTCAGATGGTCTATAGTGATTCTTAGTAGCAGTCCGCTGGTATTGTTCGTCGACTGATTAAGCTCCATAAGCCTTGAGTTAAGCAACACGACTACTGACAAATGTGTGCACTGACTGGACGGGGTGCACTTACATGTGCGTAGTTCTTTCCACAAAAGACCATTTTAGACACTAATCTACATGATCCTCACATGATCTGCACTTTAAAAGAGACTGGGACTTTAAGTTGGTTTTCAGAGTATTCGGATAAGAAACACCGATCTCATATGGTTTTTAAAATATAATTGGCATGTAAAAGTGTTAACATAAATTATTCTATATTGTCCAACTTTTAAGCAAGGCGCCACCTCGAAAAATCGTTTATCATTATGCATTGGGCTGATTATAGAGCCTTGATTAACCCCGCCTCAATTACAAACATTTCATCTCTGCTTGCAGGACATACAGAAATAAAACTACTCATTAATTTCTGCAGGCACAATCAAAATTTTGTAGGAATTAAAATCGAGCATTTGAGAAAAACAAACAAGAAATAACATTAAGTACCAAAGTAAATGCTTTTATCTTTATTAAAACAAAGGCTGTTCTAATTGTTTTTGCGTTTATTAATACAGTTATGACCAAATGCGGTTTTACTTAGACAACACTTGAAGGCCAAGTTGACCACAATATTAATTTATGATAAGGATGTTTTTATTTGAGCAGTGGTGGCCAAGTTGAGCAGTGGTGGCCAAGTGGTAACGGCCGCGACTTACGAGTTGTAGGTCGTAGGTTCGAACCCAGACAGGCGCTTTACTTTGTGTAAATTATTTCATCACCACTGCTCTCAAAACGGTGAAGGAAAACATCGTGAGGAAACCGGCATGTCCTAGAACCAAAAATTCGAAGACATGTGACATCTGCCAATCCGCACTGGGCCCGCGTGGTGGATTACGGCCCACTCCCTCTCACCGAGAGGAGGCCAGTGTCCCAGCAGTGGGAACATTATAGGCTGATTATGGTATGGTTATGGTTTTTATTTATTACTAGCTGCGCGGCGCTACTTCGTTCGCGTGGTGTCCTACTCCTTAACCTACCCAACTCCTACCCTACTCCTACACTACTCCTACCCCTTAAAAACCCTTTTAAATTTTCACCGGCGAGCTACTTACTAGATCTCGTTCAAACCAATTTTCGGTGAAAGTTTATATGGTAATGTACATCATATATTGTTTTTTAGTTTTATCAATCTCTTATTTTAGAAGTTACAGGGGGGGGGACACACATTTTACCACTTTGGAAGTGTCTCTCGCGCAAGCTATTCAGTTTAGAAAAAAATTGTATTAGAAACCTCAATATCATTTTTGAAGACCTATTCATAGTACCACACAGGATGGGTTTGATAAAAAAAAATTGAGTTTCAGTTCTAAGAATGGGGAACCCCCAAAATTTATTGTTTTTTTTTCTATTTTTTTGTGAAAATCTTAATGCGGTTCACAGAATACATCTACTTACCAAGTTTCAACAGTACAGTTCTTATAGTTTCGGAAAAAAGTGGCTGTGACATACGGACGGACAGACAGACAGACATGACGAATCCATAAGGGTTCCGTTTTTACCATTTGGCACTGATCGATGAATAACTCAAATTAAACCTGATGCTAGAGTAGACAGATGTAAGCAAACAAAACCCTAACAAAAGTTTTGATTATAATCTTGTAATGGTTGCGTAACATCTAGGTTCTTTGCGGCTCCGGAAAAAAAAAAAACTAGTAAAATTTTTTAGACTTATATTTTTCTGAGGAAATAATGGATTTCCTTTAGTTTGTATACTATCTATTAACAATAAAATATAATAATATCAAGGCATACAGTGTGCTTTTTCATAAATAGTTAAGAAAAGATTCACATCATAATTTTGATGACGTCTTTGACGCCTAAAATATGTTTGAGCAAACAATTGCTATAAAGATTCTAGAAGGCTGTTTTTGCGTTCTTACTACATAATTTTCTAACAACACCAATCATTGTTAAGAAAACCCCTAGCTTTTTGTAGTCTTTTAGAAACTAATAGAGAAAGAAAACTAAGAAAAATGTTTTATTCTCAAATAATTTTTTGTTTTTACTTACCAAATGGACTATACCTATGCCGCCGATTTTTTTTTTCAGATCTCTCCTGAGAGGCCATTTTCTCCCAAAGGTCATTGGGCATACGCAGTCCCACTACAGCTTAGCGGCTTTTTAAGCAACATCAGTAATCTTTATTTTGGAGTTCAGTATAGTGTTGTAAATATGGTCTGTTTATTTGACGATAGTATGTTTGACGCATATAATACTGTGGTTCAATGGACACCTTCCTTTGTCATTCAAGCTAATTTGGATTTGATTAATACCAGTGTAAAATCAATTTTACTGACGTCTTCGTGGTCCATGGAAGTTCCACTTGGTGACGGCTAGCATGACTTAATATTCATAAAAAAATCAAGGTAATAATAGTGGCAATGCTGCCAGCCTTTTGTGCACTGTTCCTGTTGACAGCGATGCGGACGCATCTTTTGATGCCCTATGATTTTTTTGCTTATTTTTTCATATAAATGTACATATTATTATTATTATTTTAAATATTAGCATAGATTATGTAAATATTATCATGATATGGATTTGAAATAAATAGGTAATAATAAAATAAGAATAATTTAAAATATTATGTAAACATTTATTGCAACTATTATATATATTTTTATGTTGTTAGTTAATTGTATAATTATGCATTTTCACGTACATCACGACACGTGTTAAGATAACCTGGACTCTTCTCATAGATAAATAGGAATGGTTTGTCACACCACAGGTCGACAAAGAGCCCCGAACGAGCTATCGCTCCACATGATTCACCAGGTGCTGCATTGTTTGGCTCCCCTGGAGAGAATTTGCTGTATCCTGCTTCCGTTAATGTTTGGCCTGAAAAGGGAGTATATTATTATAACTGATTATTTGTCAAGGGGATAAAGCATGTAAATTAATTCCAGAATAAAGAGATGAATTCAAGCACTCTCAAGACGAAGATACTTAATACTCAACTTTTCACACTTTCTGCGATATAATAAAAAGCAAATCGTTATTCGAATAAGTTTTTTGTGGCCTCAAGTAGAGGTTCCTTATTCAAATCACAACATTGACCAGCGGCTTATAATGAAATTCAGTACAATATTATTGCCCGGCTCGACCCTACGGCTACATCATGACCTACTATAGATTAGGTTTGCATGATTTTGGGTGTTCAAATCGTACAACACTCTACCCTCTCTCTTCAATATTGGTATATCGTGTTCTGCCTACCTAAGTTCACATATTACTTTCGGCTTGTTGGCGTAAAACATCTATCTGATATTTGTCCTTGACTATCGTTCCCTTACCATATTTTAATCTGTTCATTATTAGAACTTACAACTAATTTAACAAAAACGATTTCAGTAATTAAATTATCCCACAACGCTGTCCACATGTAGACATAATACTTTAGACGAAAAATGAAAGTGTAATCCCTAAAAATTTAAGTAGCAGTACGTGCAGTAATAGTATAATGAGCATCAATAAAGTTAACACTTGGACAAAGATTACATAATATAAAATATGACCTTAGTATTTTGAAGTTTTTCAGAAACGGTAAAAACAGGTTCTATTTTAATAAAGAGGAGCGGGTGAGACTTTTAAACAGACTCAATGACCAATTGAAGATGTCAATGTTATTGAAGGTACGGTCGAGTCAACCATACGGTGGACAGGTGAGCGCTCGCCAGAATTAGTTCGGCTAGAGTTCACTGCAAAGAGTACCTGCGCGTACCTGTGAAAGGTTTTAGGTACAGCGTAACAAATAATTTAAAACACCTACTTAATAAACCTTTATTACTAGTATTATAATTTTTTTTATGTTTTTAATTTATTGTCTTGTGCAAATTCAGGTAAAGTACGACACTCGACAGGATAACCTGGACTCTTCTCACAGATGAATAAGAATGGTCTGTCACACCAAATGTCGGCCAAGAGCCCCGAACGGGCTATCGAACCACAGGATTGACCTGGTGCTATATTGTTTGGCTCCCCTTGCATAAATTTGCTGTATCCTGCTTCCGTTAATGTTTGGCCTGAAAAGAAAATATGCAGGTGGTTATTCATCAAGGGGATAAAGCAGCGTCTTATGTCACCGGTGCTTTCAGAATGCATAGACTCAAGTACTCCCAAGACGAAGACATTTTTATTGCCGAGAAGAAAGTCACCTGTGATATATTATAAAGCTTTTCTTTATTCAAATAAGTTTTTGGGGTAATAGTTTTCATTATTAATATTTTTTGTTGAGGTTCCAAATTCAAATCACATCATTGACAAGCGGGTTATAATGAAATTCAGTACATTATCATTGCCCGGTTCTCTTCAAAGTTGGGATATCGTGTTCCACCTTCAAGTCACATGTTACTTACGGCTTGTTGATGCAATTGGTTTTTCTGACATCCGTCCTTGACAACCTTCCATTTGCCCAACCCCTTACTATTTAATCTATTCATATCACCCCCTTAACTTCAACTACAAGTCCTCCCTCCATTTAAATGATGATGATTTAGTTAATCAAATCTAACAGTTGTTAAATGTCACCCATTTCTACGCACTGAGATTCCTCTGCACCAACATTTAATTTACCAACTAATAGTTTATCCCTACGTACTAATAGTTTATATTATGTACTCGGTTACTAAACAAGTGGCCAAGGATGTTTTATAGAAGCCACCAATGGAAATATTTTCACTGAGAAATTTAATAACATTTTCAACATTTTTTTTTCATGATGTAAGGAACAGAATAAAATTACCATGAACAGTCCTCCAATCCCTATCTTCGCCCCAATCGTGAAAACCGATTAAAGCTATATCTTTCCGGAAATTTCCCAGCACCTTCGATTCTGGATATTTGGCGTAAAGTTCACTTAGCACTGTGGCTTCAAAATCACTATTTACAATAGCAAGATGGCCGCCTTCAGCTGAACATGCGAGGAAGGCTCGGGAGAAATTTCGTGGAACTGTATGGAACTTGTAGCATTTGTCAGTTCTTTTATCCAAGTTGTATTCTGTGAAGAAAATGTATTATATTATTATTTTTCGCTCCATTGCAGAAGGCAAAGGCGTACAAGGTGCCAAATTCCATCCCAATCGATTCAGCTGCTAAGGAGTGAAAAAGTAACAAACAGAAAGTCCTAGTTACTTACTTTCAAGTTCATAATTATTATAGTATGAATTAAAGAGACTGTAATTTATATCAGTTGGATGGAAAAGACTGTCAGCCCTTCCCTCCGAGTATATTCACCTGGATCGACAGTGCCGCACGCACTGGCTTCTACTTGGAAGCTCTCGGAGCGATAACAGATGTAAGGACGAGTCACATCACAGCTATGATCTGCTAATTCTCCAACACCATTAAAAGTGATACATCTTTCTTTATTGTCCTTGTTATCTGGCTCATTTTTAGCCCAAGTTACTGGAATTTTCGAGAGTGGTATACCTGTAATTTGTAAATCTGTATGAGTATAGTTGTCTATGATTACTAGACAGAAAAATTATGTTATATTGCTAACCTTCAACCGTATAATAATCTCCTGCAGAGACAGTGGCATGAATCCCGGTAAAAAATATATATTCCGGATTGGAGTTGTTTATAATGTTTCTCATTTCAGCTTGTATTTCTGGTGTGGTTGGGGAAGCCAGAACAGCACCTGATGACAACACAAAACATTACGCCTATAATAAATAATCCAGGGAAAGGTCGAGGAAATAGTTCATGTAGGTATTGGTCAGAATATTGGTACACAGATCTTACATACTTTTTAAAGTTGATAATATTCTGCCTTTCAAATATGCAAATACATTTTATTAATAACATTGAACTAATAAAATAAGGATAATGATATATATTAATTACAAATAAGTCAAATAATAGTTATAGAAATTACAAAAATATAAGATTAAGTCAAAGAGATAATATGAAGGGAATATCATAATTATTTCCTAATATTTGAGTTTAAATTCTCGAAGGGGTAGGCAGTTGTATAGGTACACTTGGCACTTGTTAAAGTCAAATGTAATTGGAGGTCTGCTGTTGAATAATTTCTGATCGACAAACCCAAAAATATTCATAAGTTGGGCAAAGTGTGTTCAACCTAGGAATGTACCCAAGACCCTACAATCACGGGCGGAGAGTAATGGGTAGCTCACCGTCCGATCAGGACCAGGCCCGTGCCAGACGGCGCGTACGTGTTCCACGCGCGCCTCAAAGAGATGTCAGCATCGAGGTAGGAGCCCCATAGGGCCGAAGCCTGCCGGGTCAGCGGGATTGTCCGAAAGGGTTACCGCTGGCCCGGAACATAATGGGCTAAGGAAGGAACACGGGTGGATTTTAGTCAGTAAGAGTCTGACACTCCCTTCCGCTCCACCCAGAGCGGGAGGGGTCATTTGATGATTTCCCATCAGAAAAAAAAAAAAAAAAAAGAACCTACAATCAGCAATCTCTCGACCTTGCTTGCGATCTCTCGACCAACCTTGTTTTTTTCCCCTTTTCGTATCTCCTGGCATAAGATATTATAAAATAAGAAACATACCTTCCAGTGTGCATCGCAGTCGGGCATCGAACCAAGTCGCTGGTACAACAAAGGGCTTAAACCATGTTTTCGCTTTTGGACTGTATTTGTAGTCACACCTGAATGATCCCTCTAAAATACAAACAAAATAATTTAACAAAGTAAAATACGGTATTCTATTTAAAAAAAAAATCTGACGGTTCGATTCAATCTCCCAAGCAAAAATCAGCTCACCAACAAAATTCAGGCAGAATAGTAACACAAAATATTTAAAACAAGACTTCATTTCGTAAAGACTGAAATGCAATGTTTGGCAATTAAACTATTTCAACTACTATAAAGAGGTATTTCCATTATGTCTGCGAATGTGGACAATGAGGTCAGTGGTTCCCAATTGTTATTTATTTATTTAGAATAAGCACACAAACAGCACTGTCATTTACAATTCAAATTAATTAACATTTCAATCAATCAATCATTTATTTTGTTTACATTTAAAATTGGCATTTCAGTAACCATACAAATAATAGGTATGTATGACATTGATAAGTGAAAATTAAAGAAAAAAAAGAAAAAAATAATGTGTGTAGGTATATTCTAATCTAACTAGCCTGTACTGTCCCACTGCAGGGCAAAGGCCTCCCTCTTCCATTTCCACGTAATTCTGTCTTTTGCTAGTGCCGGCGGTACGGTACCCTACGGTAGGAGTCAAGTTCGTCCCGCCATCTTCGTCTTGGCCTGCCGCGGTGGCGTCGTGCGTTTAGTGGGACCCAATCGGTGGTTCTCTTAGCCCAATTGTCATCGGACATGCGGCAAACATGTTCGGCCCAGTCCCACTTAAGTTTAGCGGCTTTTTGGGTAACTTCTGTTATCTTAGTTTTGGCGCGCAGTATTGTGTTCCTTATACGGTCAGAAATTCGAACCCCAAGGATACTACGCTCCATGGCCATGGCTCGCTGGCAAACCTCGAGTTTGGACCTCTGCTGAAGTTTCAATGACCAGGTTTGAGCACCATATGTGAGACTGGGGAGAATACACATGTCCATAATTCTCCTTTTGAGACTTCGCGGTTATAGATATCCTTTTAGAAGATCTTTCATTGACCAATAGCTCCTCCAGGCGCTCTCGGTGCGTCGAGCAACTTTTTTGTCTTGTGTGACTAGTAGACCTAAATCCAGAATACTACAAAACAAAACAATTTGAGCTACATATAGTCTCAACGCTCCTGTGCCAGCTCATCCAGGTTCTACCTCAACGCTAGTTCAATTTGTTAAGTACCTACCTTGTATATTTGGCTAATCAAATTAAGCTCCAAAACAGGATGGTTACGATATTATTGTAATGTAGTTAGTGATCCAATATTGTCCAATGAGCGTGAACTGAATGGCAGTGCAAACTGCACTCGTTATAGTTAATACTAATTTGACTAATTTTGAAACAAACTTAGCTACTTTCAGTTTTGTTTGATTGAGGTTAGTGAAATTAGTTTATGAGTAAGTTGCTATTTATTATATTATTTCCGACATACTTTTATTGTGTATTTTTATTATTTGTTGTTATAACGGTCATAGTAGTGCACACTCTGTGTAAATTAGCCTTAGTAATAGAGTCCCGTTTGCATCCTACGGTACAAAAAATTAAAAAGTTTTTAAATATTGCTGGCGAAGCGTGAGTGTATTTCTACTTCGGGAAACTCCATCGTAAAGCCCTTTTCAAACGTTTCTAGAACTTCTAACACCTCAAATGCCTAGTTATCACGAAACAGACGGCTTCATAATCGTAAACATTAATTATTGTTCAGCCAAGGATACCGCTGCTATTAAAATGTTAAATACTTAAATAAGTTTATACCTTTAGAATGTTAGAGTGGCTATTTGCGTGAACATTAATCTTTTAGAAACAAGTTATTTGTGAATTTCTTTATGTTCTTTTATGTAATTACTAGCCGACCGGACGAACTTTGTACCGCCTCAGATTTTTTATTGTTATTATTTCCCATATTTCAATAATTAAGGGGGTCCCTAATTATTCACGGGCGTCCCCCGTACACCCTACCAAAGTTTCATTACAATCGGACCAATGGTTTCGGAACGCATAGAGGGCAATCATACAAACCCTTGATTTTTATTTATAAAGATGAGGCCTTTGTACGGCTTTTTCTGTTCTACAAAATATTTAAATAAATAATTAAGTAGTAAAATTAATGAACTCACAGTTACCTACATGTGGGCAGTTAACAAATCGGAATTAGTCGGTAAGCAATCTAACCTGGAAGTAGCGCTCCCCGGCCGCTGCCGCGACACTGCACCGCTCGCTTCGGTCGCTCGGCTTGCGCGCGTTTGATAGCTTTTTTTTTTAACGTGGATAAATGCTCATGCAGTCATATGGGACTCCAACCCACTAAAACTCCACGGCCGCTTACGGCGGGAACAGGGGCACGCGTTAGCACTCATCCGTGAACCCGCCGCGGCTGTCCGTCACGGACCCTCCTCTGCCCATCACCGGCGCACCAGAACACATAGCACGCCGTGACCACCCCAGGGACCAAACCAGCACATGGGTGCCAGACGACCCCGTGGCTGGGCACCCTTGGTCCCCTGCGACGGGTCAGGTCATTGGCCCCGCCGCCTGCCAATTTTCGGCCGCAGAGGATAGGGAGAGCGGCCAACGTCATACCAAGACTCCTCCTCCCCTGCGGCCCCACCGCGTCCGCCATCAGACGGTGGCGACCCCGTCAAGGCCGCGGAAGGTAGGGAGAGCGGCGCACCGCAATACTCCTCTACCGCCACGGCCTCCAACCCTCAGCCGCGATGCCTCCCATACGACATCGCGGTCCGCCTCAGTTGCGATGTCACCTTACCTAACTCATTTGGTCGGGGTGCCCTGGCTTATTTACTGCGACCAATTCGGCTCGTGCGTGACCGGTCACAGTTCGAACCTAACCTATGGACTGCCGAACTATTATCTAAATGGCCATTCATTTACTAAGTTCCTTGAGTATTTTTTGTAGGTACCTACTGAAATTGTAGGATGAAATAGCAACCTACCAATTTTCTTTTTATTACTGTTCATGTTTTACATGTCACATTAATTAACCAACCGCCGAAAAATGTAATCACTACTGTCCGTTTTTCGACTGGTCATAATTACCTCCGTACTGTTTAAATTAATAACAGTTTTAAAATTTATTACCTTTTTATTATAATTAGTATGTATTGTAACGAAATAAAAGCGGAGATTCACTACATAAAATATTTATAATTTTTTGAAGAAATAGAATCGAAATTAAATATGAAATGTAAAAAAAAATCTAATATTATAAAAGTTACGAAACAATATTGTAGCCAGTAAAATAGTATAGTAAAATAGAACAAAAGTTGTTGTTTATGATGTTATTAATACAGTCCTAGAAGTTTGTTAGTGTTTTACCAAGAAAAACACAACGAAGTCAAACTCAAACTCAAAGCATTTATTTCAATGAAACCAATTACAGGCACTTTTGAATTGTCAAAATTAAATAGTCTCTCAGTTAATCAGAAAGTTGAAGCTAGTTACCCATTCCAAAGCGTAGGTACTATAACAGTCAGAAGTCGACTAGCAATCTCACAAAACTATGGCATAAGAATATTAGTTGTACTTATGACCTTCTTCTATAAGAACGTTTGACAACACTACACATTGGCAACTTGTTGCCCGCTTATGATTGTTATTACAAATTTCAATAAGTTAAGTGAGCGTTACGGTGGCTAAAGTAGTTAGCATTGTGCCTCGCATGGCGAACGTTCGGGTTCGAGTCTCACATCAAACATGAAAAATATTTTTTAAGTATTACAATCAAATGAAATAAGAATGCCGAGTTTCTAACAAATATTTTAAATATTCCACAACTAAACGAATATTCTTTCGTTTTACAATTATAATCTTAGCGTCGTTATTAAAATATGAGGGTAGATTTGAAACAAAGTGATAAGTTCAATTTGTAAATCTACCCTCATATTTTAACTACTTTACTAGTTTACCTAAATTATTCCACTATTCGCTATTGTTGGTTGGTGAACATAGTTACGAACGTTTGTGTTATCTTGTTGTTGCTATTTTAGTATTCTTTTGAATTCAATATGCAGGCTAATATTAGTTTTGAAGCCAAGGCAAATATTGTGGCCCTATAATAACATAAATAAGTGTAAAGGATTTCTTTTGTATAAAAAATATTACAATGTTACCATATCAAAATTTGTTTCATTTATTATCATATTATAATAATAAATTACCTTTATTGTAATATCTATTTGTTCAAAGTAATTTACTAAAATAAATTACTAAAACATACAAATAATAATAATTATATAAAACATCAAAAAAAAACTGGCCCAACTAGGATTCGAACCTACACCTATCCCGTAGCGAGTGCAGCCTCGTTACCGATCTAGCTAATGTTAACTTATATTCACTTATTGAAATTTTGCATTACTATGAAAAAAATAATCAGACTGCGATAAAGAAACAAGTTACTGATATTGTCATCCTTGTCTAGCATTGACCACATCTATGACTACTCGTAGCGCGATGCTACACGACATGTTAGTTTGTTAGCGTTGGAACATCACTCACACGGATAAAAATGCGTATGTGTGTATAGGCGCCGCTGCCCGTATAGCGCAAGCGATAATGATCATTGCGGTGTAAGTGGACTTCTGGCCGTGACTGTACCTATGGAGAACGGGCAAAAAACAATTGAAATATAAAATAAATTAAAATAAGCCATGGCAGAAAATAATAAAAATCATTTTATCATCAGGTACCTAAGGCCCATAGATAAAATACACAAAATAATCTTATACAATAATAAACTAATACATATTAAAAACCTTAAAACTATGAACTATACACGTAACATTGTCGGCGTCGTGTTTCGCCGCGTGGTGTCGCGTAACCGTCCACGGAAACGTCAATATTCGTATATCACCTTTCGGCCAAAAGTCCTCTTTCAGACAGGTCTATAGATGTTGGGTTGGAACTCGTACCACGAATGACTTGAAGTTGATGTTGTGGCGCGATTCCAACCTTTCGGCCCTCAGAGTCCAGTTGGTCTTCACCTTCAAATACTGCACGACTTCCTCAGTTGACATGGAGTGATGCAGACGCGAAAAGACATGCGCAAAGAGATGACCAGTCCCTACTGACGGCGCCCGTTTACGAACATGACGCATGTATTAGCACCATTCAGCTCAACCATTTTTGAAAAAAGTGACACTATGACAAATAGGGCCAGCAGCATTGGCCACCGGCTTATGACCTTTCAGGTGGATGAAAACCCGGTCAGGAAACCCGGCCGACGCCCGTTGCAAACTGTGGCAGGATACTCTTCCCCCTCCTACTCACTACTTACCACTAAAGGAGCATCTCCCTGCAGGGTGTAACCTTCCGTGGCCCACTTGGAAGTCTCTGAACCGTCTCCGGACACAAGTGGGAAGATGTAAGTCCAACCTGGTAAAATGGGGCTACCTTGACGCAACGGCAGAAGGGTGTGATTGCGGAGCTATGTCACAAACCATGCTCCACCTCCTATCCTGCCCTCTGTGTCCCAAAACATGCAGTCAAAGTGACCTCTGCGCTGCCACCGACAACGCCGTGGAAGTGGCAAAGTTTTGGGAAAACAAGATTTAAAATACAGTCGTGCCAGCGACACGAAGAAGAAGAAGGTGGATGAAATCAGAAGTCGCCGTAACGCTGGGCCGAACAAGGAGCCGTGCGCTTTCGGGGTCAATGGGTGGACTGACCACGTTTCCAGCAGGCTATTCACGCGCAAATGGGCTTGTTAAAATTAAATTAATAACGAAAATACACAGTGCGGTGTGCGTCTCAAGGTTAGGTAGTGCGTCGTAAGGGTGTGCTTGATAATCATGTATATTGCTACCTTAATAATACTCCTGGGAAATTAATAAAGTGCAACATAATTACAGGCAAATGACGGTCAACTCCGACGACGTCAATGACGTCGACGTCAGTCTTTTGACAGTTGTTTTATTTCTTTTGCGTGTTTCGTTTGAAAATGTTTAATTTTTTGCGTTGTTTGTTTTATTTGTTGATAAAGACCTCGGCTGTCACACTGGCACTGCTTTCGATCCACTCCAGCTACTTCAGGCCGTAGATTGGAACAATAACGAATTGGCGTGAAATATTCTAACGATTACATTATTTGATTATAGTAATATTGCGATAATACATGTAGGTAATATTATAACTGGAAATTTCAACCATCTTTAGCAAGAAGGGTTCCATACTTTTCTTCGTGTCGCCGTTTACTCACAGTACGACACACATAATCAGCCTATAATGTTCCCACTGCTGGGATACATGCATCCTCTTTCTGTGAGAGGGAGTGGGCCATAATCCACCACGCGGGCCCCAGTGCGGGTGGATGTCACATATTAAATTATTATTTTATTTCACATAAACCTACATGAGCACAGAAATGTCAGAAGCTAGGTGCACGGTTCCAATTAGTTGTTTCCTATGGAGAAGAACCGGCAAGAAACTCCACTTTCAATTAAGTAGGTACCCTTGGAAATGCCAAGGAAAAATGCCCCAACGGCTATATTGACTTAGATTCTGAAACATTTCTCCGACATTGGTTTCGCCGTTGATCGGTTCACCGACAGAACGATTCACTTTTCATTTTTTCTCCGACAGAACTTTTCAATGACGAACGATTCGCCGACAGAACGATTCACTTTTCATTTTTTCTCCGACAGAACTTTTCAATGACGAACGATTCGCCGACAGAACGATTCACTTTTGAAAATTACATCGACAGAACCTTTCACCGGCGAGCGATTCGCCGACACAACTGTTCATCTGCCCCTGGGTATAAAACATAGGTATTCGACATGTAGACCTGTTTCCGTTTGTTGTTTACACCTGAATCAAGTTGTGAAGACGAAACTTAAAGTTTTATGCAAAACTTGAACAAAACTAACCAAAAAAGTGACAAAAACGTATTTGCTTCAACGTCAATACTTATATCATACATGTAATGGTTATACATACGTTTTGTTGTAAAAACTGTATTTAATCATAGTTGATTTGTGAAACAAAAACATAACAAATCAACTATGATTAAAAACAGTTTTTACAACAAAACGTATGTATTCAAGTTTTGCATAAAACTTTAAGTTTCGTCTTCACAACTTGATTCAGGTGTAAACAACAAACGGAAACAGGTCTACATGTCGAATACCTATGTTTTATACCCAGGGGCAGATGAACAGTTGTGTCGGCGAATCGCTCGCCGGTGAAAGGTTCTGTCGATGTAATTTTCAAAAGTGAATCGTTCTGTCGGCGAATCGTTCGTCATTGAAAAGTTCTGTCGGAGAAAAAATGAAAAGTGAATCGTTCTGTCGGCGAATCGTTCGTCATTGAAAAGTTCTGTCGGAGAAAAAATGAAAAGTGAATCGTTCTGTCGGTGAACCGATCAACGGCGAAACTAATGTCGGAGAAATGTTTCAGAATCATTGACTTAATACCAGATCCAGTGAAATATACTGAAGCCAATGAATCCTAAACTATTTGATGTTTGGTACGCACTTGGTTCACTTCATTGAGTAATTGATTATGTAGAACAAGTAACTTATTTCGTAGAAACGCACGCATTGGATTTTCTTTGAAATGGAGCTATGGTTGACTACATCAACTTTCCTCAAGTATTTAGTGTTGATTATAATATTTACTTGTGCAGGTAAGATATCTTCCGTTAAAATATTTTGAACAAAAACAAAAATTCTCAGATTATTTAATAACTAGCTGCGCCTCGCGGTTTCACCCGCAGAAGTCTTGATTTTATGGGAATATAGGGATAAAAAGTATTTTATGACCTAATCCAGGTCATGGTCTAAGGTCATTAAAATCCGTTCAGCCGTATTAGCGTAACAGCGTACAAAAAACAAACATATAATCTTTGTTATCTTTATAAAGTTAGTTTAGATGTCCTTACCTTAAAAACAAATGAATATTACAACAATAAAATCAAATGAAACAAAAGTTTTACCTAGGGCCAGTTTTACCCAATATCTGGGTTGTGGAATAAAAATATATTTACTCTGTAGTTTCTAGTTACCCCCATGAGAAAAGGTGTGAGGTTATCTAAGTGTGTATAAAGGCTCCTGTTTGATATTTGATAAATACATAATAACTTCAAACAATTGTTATTTTTAAATATTTGTATGACCTACAAGTAGTTGTTCCGGGTCTGGCTGTTTGTGTATGTGAGTTTAAATGTTTGTAAACGCACCCACGATACAGGAGAAATTCCTAGTGTGGGGCAACGTTTTTTCTAAACAAAAAAAAAAACAATTTTCCTTTTTTTTTACATATCACCTACTCAATTTTATTTTACTATAAATGCATATAACAGTTTGATCAAAACTATTCCGATTTTTAGCATTAATTAAAGAATTCTCAAAGTGTAAAACAGATTTTCGCTGGGTCTAGAAGCTTGAACTTCTGCGCAAGAGTTCCTTTTCAACGAAGATGAGCACTAAGGAAGGAATTTTGAAAATTTATGCCTTTCAAGGCTCGAAGTTTGTATGAAATGTCATCATTTTAGTCAATGGGAAATACCATCAGGAGCACGGCTTGTCCCATAACGAAAATCAAATTATAATTGTAATTTTATTTTCAGGCAGTGAAAAATTCAGATGTGACTACAAATACAGTACTATCGCTGAAGGCTGGTTGAAGTACCAAGAGATACCTGCTACCTGGTTTGACGCTCGCTTGAGATGTGCTCTG
This sequence comes from Oligia latruncula, assembly GCA_948474745.1. Lineage (NCBI taxonomy): Eukaryota > Metazoa > Arthropoda > Insecta > Lepidoptera > Noctuidae > Oligia > Oligia latruncula. The sequence goes on from OX419705.1 coordinate 2,224,001, forward strand.
GAAGGTATTGCTTCAGATTTAACCACCTTGGTCATTATATCTCGATATTGCTGAAAACCAAGGCCTACAGACTTACTGTCATAGTACCTACAAGGTTCTTTATAGGCATGTTTTAAATCATCAAGCCAGCACTCTAATTGCGTAACACACTATTACTCTAAATTTGAATCATTTTGAAGCATATTGCTAATCCATTGCTCCATATGTTCGAAGCTCAACAACGTAAATCACGCAATGAATGTTGTTGAACTGTCAAAATGAAACCCATTGCTACTGATAGTGTGTTACGCAATTACCCTGCGAATTTTAAAATACCAAACTGACTGTGCTCGAGATACCTTAAACAAAACTGATTAAGAACCTAACCTGAGTTGAAATATAGTTCAAAATACAAAACTGGTTCGTTGGTAAAAGCTTGGACTATAGGAAACGCTGACCTCGTCTAGTTCAAAAAATATGATTGACGTGTAAAAGTGTTTGTACAAACCTACTTACAGAAAATAAATAATTTATCATTAAAACACTACTTTACAACAGGTGGCATATTAGCATCTCCTACTACACCTGGATTGATGTCAGTCTTAGTAAACCTGCTGAACGACGATGGAAATGAAGTTACCAATAAGGTAATCTTCACTGGGATTCATGCTACTTTCTCCAAAGGCGACTACTACTCGGTGGATGGTAAGTTTCTGACCTTCTTCAAAACAATCTTCTTACCCTTAAAAGCCAAGAGAATTTCTATTCAAACCATATACTACAAAAGTGCCTTCTGGTCCGGCAATGTCAAATAAAGCCATTATCATCCGCCTAGCCTTTTCCCAACTATGTTGGGGTCGACTTCCAGTCTAACCGGATGAAGTTGAATACCTGTATTTTACATGGAGCGACTGCCTATCTGACCTCCACAACCCAGTTACTGGGTAATACGATAACCCCTTGGTAAGACTGGTTGTCAGACTTTCGGGCTTCTGACTACCCGTAACGACTGTCAAAGATCCGCGAATGACAGCCGAGACCAACTTCCGAGGCACGGAGGGGTCACGGTATGTAAAGATGGTCACTCATCCACAGACCAACCGCGGCAAGCGTAGCTTAACCTGTCAAATAAAGCCATTATTATATATTAATTCGATAATAGCCCAGCAACATTTCTATGGTAGCTTATCAAAGAATGCAGTACTTCGGTCCCTACCATAATAAGGCGATTCGCAAACTGCACCGCATCTCGCAGCGGGTTGAAGATAACGCACCCACGCGCGTGATTTTTTACATACAAATTGAATAAAAACGCACTCATTCGCGTGGAATTTGGCTCCGTTTCCCGCACACCGCTGCTGCGTGAAACGCAGCAGTGTGAGAATCGCCTAAGCTAATAATACCAGAATTGTATATGGAGCGACTGTTTACCTGACCTCCAGAACCTAGGTATTGTGTAACACAAAAACCCCTGATAAGACTGGGAGTCAAATTTTTATGCTTCTGACTTCCCGTAACGGCTGTTAAAGATCTATGAATGCTAGCCGGGGAAATGGCCTCTTTGTTCGCGCCGACAAAGAACACTGCTTTCGGTAGGATACTACAGTACTAGGCGCGCAGAATTACGGAAGAGATTTATCGTGATATTGGCAAGTAACTTGTGCATTTGGGCGGAGCTAACTACCCCTCTCCGCGCCACTCCGCCACCCGCATGCACCCGCATGCCAACGCGTTGCCTAGCAACACGAGGCGCCCCGCACTGAATTCGTGGACGAGTGCGGGGATGATATAGACACGGACTTTAAACGATCGCATTTTTCATTTATTATATTAAAAAATATACATGTTTTTAAAAAGTAACAAAACCAAATCATTTTCGTTTGTATTGCAAAGCACTAGATATTTTTTTTTTATTCTTTTGATGAAAAATGAAGGAGTAAAATGGTTTCATCTCAACGATTTGGAGGTGATTTGGTGGTTTTTTTTCTTAATAGGTGATATCGATAGAAAAATTATGGCTAAACCAAATTACGATTCATATCATGTAAATTACAAACTATTTTTTCAGATGTAATTTCTCTGTAAGTTCCGGAGAAAAGCTGCTTCATCTGCACGCTGTTTTTAAGCTTTTTTCGAAAGAGTAGTGCGGTGACATGTTTGTTATGATTTGAATTTAAGAAACATAATGAAACCGAAACTTTGGTATCAATTCTTAGAGTATTTCGAGTTGAAACTATGTATAGTGATTCTATACCAGCAGTTATCTTTAGTGCTTAAGGATAGCAATAGGGTTTCTGTCCATGGAGTTTCTTGCCCGTTCTTCTCCATAGGCACCTACGCTTTGGAATGGGCAACTAGCTTCATATTTTCTGACTGACCGACTTCTTGACAATACAAAAGTGCCTGTAAATGGTTTAATTGAAATAAATGCTTTGAGTTTGAGTTACACCCTGTATAAACAGACAAGAAAAAAACAGAACAGAAAAATAGGTACAGACGGCAGCACATCAAGCTACTACATTCTGTCAAATTTCTTTAACAGATTTTCAACTTTATCGCTAATAATATATCGGTTCAAAGTTGATTGGGAAAATTTGAAAGTTTCGGGTAGCTTGATGTGGTGGCGTATGTACAAAGTGATGCTTATTTCATAAGAAATCTCTTCCAGTAGACCTGCGATAGCACAATAGAGAGATGTAGATACGGGAGGGGACTTCAAAAGGTTTTTAAGACGCGGCCTCCATCCATTCCTCTTAAGAGCGTTTACGCCGTACGGCATTTCATACAAACTTTCAAGCCTCTGTTTTTCGAAATGAATTATCCGATTTTAATGAAACTTCATACGCATAAGCAGGATACAAAGGTCTAAAAAGTTACTTAAGAACATTTTCGAAAAATATTGTTACAGCCAAATTAGACCGATTTTAAATTTTCCATAGAAACAGAGATTCCAATTATCTTTTTTTAGATAACATATTTCTGAAATGTTCTTATGTAACTTTTTAGACCTTTGTATTCTGCTTATGCGTATGAAGTCTCATTAAAATCGGTTCATTCATTTCGAAAAACAAGGGCATGAAAGTTTGTATGAAATGCCGTACGGCGTAAACGCTCTTAACGGTTTTACATCTTGATAGATCACAACACTACAATAAAAACAGAATATGATTTGTCTAACAGGTGTCCCTTTATCCGAAATACCTCATAAATGGGAAGCCCATGAGCCGAACAACATCAATAATGACGAGAACTGTCTCACTATAAATAATAAGGGACTTTTATCTGACGTCGGCTGTAACACAACGCTTTCTTACTACTGCTTCAAGCCGGAAAACTCAACAGAAGAAATGGATGATTGTGGGACTGTAGAACCAGGTAAACCCATATCAGTTAGAGAAAAAAAAATCAGCTGGCTTGAGAGCAGACTTGACAGGTGTTTTACGAGTTGTAGGTCGTAGGTTCGAACCCTGACAGACGTTTTACTTTGTGTATAGTTATTATTCCATCACTACTGCTCTCAAAACGGTGAAGGAAAACATCGTGAAGAAATCGGCTCTACTCACCGGTTTCCTGAATAAGTTATTGACAAAAAAAATGGTCTAACTTATCACCTCTTTCATTTCAGAATACAATTATGATAATCGAACCAACAGCTGCTACAAGTTCCACACGGTACCACGAACGTTTTCGCGCGCATTCTTCGCATGTTCCGCGGAAGGCGGCCATCTTGCCATCATCAACAATGACACAGAAGCTGTCGTCATAAAGGAACTGTTCTCCAAGTATCCGGCAAGCAGTATGATTGGAAACTTTTCAAAGAACGTGGCATTTGTTGGCTTTAGTGATTGGGGAGAACATGGCGATTGGAGAACTATTCACGGTTTGTGTAATATTTTTACCTATTAGAATTGTCATTTCAACTTACACATATTTTAATATGACTACTTTGGTGAGCGATAATAGGAGAGGGATTAATCCTAACATGTTCCTTTGACAAATTACATTGCTAAAACCATAAAACTTACACGATTTATCATATGCAAGTCATATGCGTTTTTTTATTATAATTTTACGTAGAATAGAATAATACTCTTTACGTAATTCAATGTCCTCAGAATCTTTTCAAAAGTTAATGACGAATAAAAGTTAGACAGACATATCTTTTGCACTTTAAGCCCGCGTTGGCCGCATTGGCCCGTACCCTAAATATATGGAGGGCAGTCAAAGTATCATTGATTTCGACAACCAGATGTGCACTTCTTCTAAAGATCGTCTCCCAATTTTGTTTACAGGTCAAACTCTATTAGAAGCTGGTTACTCAACATTCGCCTATGGAGAACCTAACAGAAGTCCATCAGGCGGAGAATACTGTGGCTCCGTATACCGTAATGCTGAACTCAACGATGCAGATTGTAATGAATCACACGCTTTTATTTGTGAAAAGGCCCCTGAATACCCTGCTGTTTGCTCAAATTCTGATGACGTATGATAGCATCTTCATTCCTTTGTTTTAGATGCTATCATAGTACAAATGTCTAGTTTAATTTTGAATAACAAAAGGGCTTTGAAGGTCTTGGCATACTACAGTCGCGCCATTTTCTTTTTTTTCCAAAATGGCGGCAACGCATGAAACCTAGGTAACTATATAAATTGAAAGCTGATATTAATGCAAACAGAAAACATACTGGAACAAAACCCCATAAAGCGTATCCGAGATACAAAGATCATAGCACACGTATCAAACCTGAAAGGGATCGGCACCGTATCAACTCGAGCCGTTCAGTATTCTTTGTATGAAACTCCCTACTGCCACGCACACTAATCGGAATCGTAACGTAACCGCCTCGCTTCGGGACAAGCTCAAGAACCGCGGTGCGGTGCGTTACGGCTTGTCGTCCCTGCGCTTACGGCTCTTCGTTTCCGCGCATACGTCTCTCTGTACCCGAGCTTACGTCTCTTCGTCCACCCTTGCCCCTCTCAACCCTCCGGCCTGCCTGCTGCACCATCAACCCAGCGGTCGGCAAGCCGTAAGGGCGGCGTCCGTCGCTTAGCCGTAGCCGAGTCGACGTATCGGAGCTTCAGATCCGTCGTTACGTGCTTACGTTAGGTTGACGCCTGTTTGACGGCGAAGCGAGAGGCGATACGGTGCCGATCCCTTTCCGATTTGATACCTTTAACGTTAAAAGTTGATCACGTGACGTGAATTCCCTTTACAAATTGAAATAAAATAAATATTATTTTCTTACCTGTGGTTTCATTTCGATTGAATTATTCATAGACGGAATTTTTGCTTAGTATTACATTGAGTAAACTATATTATCATTGCGGAAATTCTTGTTCTTGGCAGGTTTTGATGGTTAGATAATTCGATATAGTGTTATTTAAGTTTTTTCGTTATTCTTTTATTATATTTTTACTGATTCTCCGTGTTATTACCTAACTACATTTTTAAATATTTTTTATGAAACATTTAAAATATAAATATAAAAAATAGCAGTCCGCCGGTATCGGGAGCAGGGTCCAAGCTACCGGTGGTTAAGGCTCCAGAGACAGGAACCTCTTCACGATGCGAGCCGTATCGAGGAGTACTGCCTTCTGAAACAGGCCTTTGATCCAACCGCATAACGAGAGCCTCGAGAGATATTGATCGAAGCTTTTAGCCTGAGGTCATTGGCCGATACGACAAACAGGACAATGAAAAACGAGCTCACATTCTGATAAGTTTATATATCGTTGCACAGATACTTTAATTATACTGCTTGATTTTATGGTCAACTTTCATTCATGCAAGTATTTTTTTATAAAAAAAATTAGCATCACGCCTGGATTTCCCGGAGCCAAAGGTGAATATCTAAATTATATGCATTTCTTTTTTATTTATTTAAATTAATAGTGACAGCACTCTACTGATTGTTATAGATTTCAAAGACAAAATAAACTGTCATGATATTCAATACTGATTTGCTATTTCCTTACAAAATAAGACGGTAGGCCAAGAATTCATGTACGAGTATATATATATGTTTTTTTAATAAAAGGAGTCAATTAAAACACAATTGTATTTAGACATTCATTTTATTTTTTCAAGCATGATAATGAAACATAAAAAATAAAAACTGAGCCGTGGCCCGGTGGTAACGGCCGCGACTTACTATTATAAAGCCGAAAATTTGTGAGTGTGTGTATTTGTGTGTTTATATGTTTGTTACTTCTTCACGCTCAAACGGCTGAACCAATTTTGATACAATTTTGTACGGAGGTAGCTGACACCCTGAATTAAAATATAGGCTACTTTTTATCCCGATATTCCTACGGAAACGACATTAACGCGGGTGAATCCGCGGGGTGCAGCTAGTTATGAATATATTTCTTTAAGCGAACTTTCTAGATAATCGCATCGTAAAATTTTAAGGATACCTTACTAAGGAAACAAAAATCTATCTACTTATGTTGAACAGCAAAATTCCCCTAAAGATAACAATTAAGTGACTAAAATTCTATGAATAGATGAAGCACACTTGACTAAAAAGTACCTAAACAAACATAGTTTACATATCCTCAGCAAGTAATTTATTAGGTAGGTAATAGATAAAAAGGTGGATGGCCCGATGATATATAACTAAGTACATTGCTAATTGTGCAGTTGCACAGGTAGATCGATCTGGTCAAGCTACGCTTGCCGCGGTTAGTCTGTGGATGGCTAACCATCTTTACATACCGAGACCCCTCCGTGCCTCGGAAAGCACGGTGGATCTTTGACAGTCGTTACGGGTAGTTAGAAGCCCGAAACTGTGTTGGGGTCGGCTTCCAGTCTAACTGGATGCAGCTAAATACCAGTATTTTACATGGAGCGGCTGCCTATCTGACCTCCACAACCCAGTAACTGGGTTATATCATACCCCTTGAAGACTTGTTGTCAGACTTTTGGGCTTCTGACTACCTGTAACGACTGTCAAAGTACCACGAATGATAACCGGACTAAAATGACCAAAATAAACTAAATACGGTATGAAAACTAAAATCAATTCTTATAGATGATAACATTGAAATATACAAGACTAGCAGCGCCCCGAGGTGTCACCCGCATAAGTGTCGATCACGTGGGAATATCGGGATAAAAAAATCTCAAACTATCTCTATACTAAATTTCACCTAAATCGGTTCAGCAGTGTAAGCGTGAAGAGGTAACAGACAGATAGACAGACACACTTTTGCATTTATACTATTAGTATGGATAAAACTTGGTTTAAATTCTGTTTGAGTGTAGTTCTGTATTATGCGTGTATATAATATTATATGAGTGTGAAGTGTTAGCATTCAGGTGTTATCTAACAAGACTTCATTAGTACTTATAACATTAAGTATTTATTCAAAGAAAGCGATAAGTAAAGCCTTTTAATAAGGTACCTACTAAGAGATACTGTTTCCGTGATTACCTATTCTAATGTCAGTGGTTTCCAAATTTTATAGTTTATGAATTTCACAAACTAACAGAAACAAGCTGAAATGTTACGACCACGTAATGAGAAGAGATGATAGTTTCTCAGTAAAAACAGTCGTGAATATCCCTACGAAACGCCTGGGAAGGGGAAGACCCACCGCTACATGGTGGTCCAGAATCGAGAGGGAGATGAAAGCGCAAAACCTAACTGCTATGACAACCCAGGACTGATCGTCCTGGCGCCGCTGAACAAGAAGACCCGATTCTAGATAGAACAGGGATAAAGGGATGGAAGAAGAAGAAGATAGTTGTTGAATGTATGATTCTGTTAAACATATTAATATTAATATCTTCTACCACATTTTCACTTTAACATTGGGTGAAATCTATTTAATATTTACATAATTTATGCTAATACCTATTTAAAATAATAATAATATGTACATTTATATGAAAAAAAAAATTAGCAAAATGATCATAGGGCATCAAAAAATTCGTCCGCATCGCTGTCAACAGGAACAGTGCCCAAAAGGCTGGCAGCATTGCCATTGGGTGAAATTGATTTAAAGAAGAAGCTTAAAAAACTGTATTTATTTAATTGACAGAAAACAGTATTTAATTGACATTAACAACTTAGAGCAAGTCGTACATATTAGGCAAAAAATAGTATGCGCTATTACGTATTATAGACTATTTAAAATGTCATGATGAATGGTCATCTCTTTGCTGCCATGGCTTATTTTAATTTAATTTAATATTTGAATGTTTTTTTTAGGGTTCCGTACCCAAAGGGTAAAAACGGAACCCTATTACTAAGACTTCGCTGTCCGTCCGTCCGTCTGTCAGTCACCAGGCTGTATCTCAAGAACCGCGGTAGCTAGACAGTTGAAATTTTCACAGATGATGTATTTCTGTTGCCGCTATAACAACAAATACTAAAAACAAAATAAAATAAATATTTAAGGGGGGGCTCCCATACAAAAAAACGTGTTTTTTTCGGCGTTTTTGCCGTCTGTCTGTCGCCAGGCTGTATCTCAAGATCCGCGGTAGCTAGACGGTTGAAATTTCCACAGATGATGTATTTCTGTTGCCGCTATAACAACAAATACTAAAAACAAAATAAAATAAATATTGAAGGGGGGCTCCCATACAAAAAAACGTGTTTTTTTCGGCGTTTTTGCCGTCTGTCTGTCGCCAGGCTGTATCTTAAGAACCGCGGTAGCTAGACAGTTGAAATTTTCACAAATTATGTATTTCTGTTGCCGCTATAACAACAAATACTAAAAACAAAATAAAATAAATATTTAAGGGGGGCTCCCATACAACAAACGCGATTTTTTTTGCCCATTTTTGCTCGATATCAATAATGGCAACAGGTAGGCACTTGAAATATTCACAAAATACTCAGTTGTATTTTTACTTTAATAATAAAATTAAAATAAAATAAATATTTAAGGGGGGCTCCCATACAACAAACGTGTTTTTTTCGGCGTTTTTGCCTTGTGGTACGGAAACCTTCATGTGCGAGTCCGACTCGCACTTGGCCAGTTTTTTTTTTTTCATTACGGACGCTTTTAACGTTCTGCATCGTTCTCACATGCATAATTTTTAACATGAATGATGTAAACAAGACTTTGTAACCATATTATTTTGATTTAAAAGAGTGTCCATGGAGTTTCTTGCCCGTTCTTCTCCATAGGTACCTACGCTTTGGAATGGGCAACTAGCTTCATCTTTCTGACTGACCGACCCCTTGACAATTCAAAAGTGCCTGTAATTGGTTTAATTGAAATATATGCTTTGAGTTTTTGAGTTTGTCTCGCCGTTGTATTCCAATGCAAATCATTATTTCGGTTGAAAATAACTTGGCACCAGGACAAAAAATAATTATTCAAAATTATTGCGTCATAATTTGGGAACCACTGAAGCATGGCCTAATCTCTCCCGATAAAATATTGGAAACGGCTATAAATAATTGTTACAACAATCTTACCGCTCATGTGAACCTCAGTCCTCTCAAAATGAAGTCTTGGTTAAAATATTTCCTGTTACTATTCTGCCTGAATTTTATTGGTAAGATATTTTGTCATTCATTAATTAGTTTATGAAGTTTGCTACAATTCAAGTCTGCACTAAGCTACCATAATTATATTGCTTCATAATTTTCTATCAAATCCTGTATCGTCCGGTTGTTATTCCAATTTATTCTTTCTAAGTATTTTTCGTTCATATATCTTCATTAGCCATCAGGTCAGAATTAACTTACTTCTTAGCTATTATTTTCATTTACTACACAATCCATTTCTCTTTTCTTATTTCTATTCCGCCGCATCACAGTTCTTCGTAATTTCCATTCGGCAACAATCGGTTACTACTCAGCTTTCGATCTATCGAGGTTCCACAGAAACAGGTATTTCGTTTGATTTGATTTATTATTCTCTTTTTTCTTTTGCTTGAATTTTCAGAAGGATCGCAGTATTTCAGATGTGACTACAAATATAATTCAGTTGCTAAAGTATGGTTCAAACACTTTCCTGTACCAGCTACTTGGATCGATGCTCGGCTAAGATGTGCACTGGAAGGTAAGAAATTGTATAGTGTAATTTATAAATAAATTAAATATTTACATATAATAGGGCCAAAATACCTACGAGGAAAAAGACAGAATTGTATTAATTATTTAACAAATATTTATGGAAAATGGCGCGCTGGTTTTGTTTTTTCCGCGCGCCGTGCTAGCGATGCGTGCAGATGTAAATAAAAGCACTGGCAGCGGTATGTTTGATTATTTTATTTTGTCATCAGGTGCTGTTCTAGCTTCTCCAAGCACACGAAGAATGAAAGCTGTAATAACAAACATCACAAACTACGCAGGAAATAAGAAGCTTTATGAAATATTTACTGGGATTCATGCCACTTTCTCTCAAGGAGATTATCGTACTGTTGAAGGTTAGTCAATCAGAATAGAATCTTAAATTATGAGATAAAGTATCCTCCTGTTTCATAAAAACATTTTATTTATAAGTTTTGAATCATTTTAACGGTTGCATATTAAGATTCAATAGGGCTACGTTATGCAAATGCTAAAAAGGCGTGTTTATTTGTGAACATAATATAAGCTAACAGATTTAAAATAACAATATTGTAATGTATAAAAAAACTAAAAGGGCGAAAAAATCATAGGACATAATCGTCCGCATCGCTGCCGACAGGAAAAGTGCCCAAAAGTGCTCAAAAGCATTGCCCCGTTGTTGTATGGCGAATGTTTATGGACTAAATTAAAACTAATACAGATATTTTAATTACAGGTACACCGCTTTACAAAATTCCTCAAAAATGGGCACCAAATGAACCAAATAATAAGGACAATAAAGAAAATTGTCTCACTCTGAATAGTAATGGAGACTTAGCAGATCTTTCCTGTGAAGAAACTCGTCCTTATGTATGTTACCGTTCCGTGGACTCTAAAACAAGAGTCAACGAGTGCGGCACTACTGATCGAGGTAAATATACTCGAATGGATGGCCTAGTAGGCTGGTCTTTACGATTAGATAAAATAGAGTTTCTGCTAAATGAACATTATCATGATCATCATTAGTTTTCTTCTTAAACACAAGATAATCTACATGTCCGGCTAGTAAGATACCTGTACTACGTTAGTAGTTGTTTATAATCTTGAAGCAAAGTTTTTGTTTATCATAACTAGGCAGAGATTACATTTCCCTTATCATAGCAATTACATAAATATTCAAAACATTATTTTCAGAATACCGCTTGGATACAAGAACAAACAGTTGCTACAAGTTTCACACAGTGGCAAGGAATTTCTCCCGAGCCTTCCTCGCATGTGCAGCTGAAGGCGGCCATCTTGCTATTATAAACAGTGACACCGAAGCCACAGTGCTAAGGGAATTCTACGCCAAATATCCAGATACGACGATGGTGGGAAATTTCCGGAAAGATATAGCTTTTATCGGTTTTCACGATTGGGGCGAACGTTGGGACTTTAGGACAATTGATGGTAAATATTCAGTATGCCATAATTTTACGGCATAACGTACCTAATTCTTATTTATTGCAACAACGGCGAAATTATTAATATTAAGAAGTTGAAGTAGAAGAGTTGCGGAAACCAGCCCGTATTACCTATTACCTATTATGAACATATTTGAAATAGTTAAATTGCCTAGAATTAAGGATAGTAACAGCTTTAGGTATTCGTTAGCAGATTATAGTATTTCGGCCATGGCGGCCACTCTCAACTGAGACTTGTCATCGGCGCGGGAGATATTATGTATAATGCAATACAAGTGCGTATGTAGACACAGGTGCACTTCCTCTTCCCTCACTCTCATAGTCCGATGTGACGGCACGCATTCTGACCCGACCGCAGATAGATCAGGAGGATGACTTACGGCTGAACGTACTTTCCGAGGAACAGGGCCAACTTATAATTATAGGCTGCTACTAAGAAATTTCTAATGGAAAAACCCAATAACACTTTGCCCGACTTGGGAATCAATCCTAGGAACCATCGCTTAGCAGCCGCGCTTGGGACCACGAGACCAACGGGGCAGTCATTTTTATATAATGAGCTAAAACTTTTTGTAGTTTTTAATGCAATAGCCTTACACCCTTACCCTAATACCCTTAGCCCCTATGATTTTACCAACCAATTTCTTAACTCTGAACTCAGAATCGCTACGCTCGGCGCTCTAGAGTTATCCCCAGAATCGATCATTACCCTCGGGATTTAATATAGTGCCCGTGACATAAGACACTGCTTTATCTCTTTGCTGAATAATCTACCACACATTCCCATTTCAGGCCAAACGCTAACGGAAGCAGGATACAGCAAATTTGCTCCAGGTCAGCCAGACAATGCACCACCAGGTGAATATTGTGGTGGGATATTCCGTACGGGGCTCTTGGACGATTTGTGGTGTGACAGGCCAGCCCCATTTATCTGTGAGAAGAACCCAGATTACCCTGATATATGCCGTGCAGAAACTGAAGAAGAACAGTAAGAAATGGATTTTGAAATGAAGAATGTTTGTTGAAAATAATTTTTTAACTACATATTTATTAATAAATAAATTCATTTATTGGCACGGAGAGTTGGTGCGATGACCTAGATGTAAGTACACAATGTGAGTCGGTTTGAGGAAGCTTAGAATCAGAATATCTGAAAGAATTTGGGAGAGGCCTTTGTCTTGTCTGACTTTTATATGATTTCTAGAAATGGCAAAATCTGGAAAGGATCAACATTAGAATAGTGCCGGCACTAAAAAGTGACAATCGGTCATTTTCGATTTCGATTTGATTAGAACCAAATAATAAACTAGCCGAAAGCACCGGAACTCTTTGTTGAATCTTTTCAAATTAATAACCATCACAATACTTGTAAATATTTTATGTCGAATAATGTTGACTGAAAAACGATCGACAAGAACAAATTGTATATTTTCTTCCTACCTTTTCGATGACTTAATCGATTTTGTTACACTCCTATTTCCATCCCATCCATATCAGTATTAAAAGAACAAGCCGCACCATAATCTGGACTCTTCTCACAAATAAAAGCAGCTAGCGTGTCACAAAACACATCGTCTAGTAGACCACAGCGAACCACACCACAGTAATGACCCGGTGAAAGATTCAAGCACGGCGTTTAGCACTGGACTACTTAAGTCACACGTATCGTATTTGCTTTCACATGATGATTGTTCTCTCCTCGTTTATAGCCCCAAAAAGGAATGAAATAAAACACAATTGTTTAGAGCAATTAATTTTATTTTTTCATGCATGACATTGGCGCTGATTCTGTTGTTCACAAACTAAACTAAATTTAAGATCAGGCATCTTTTTCTTTCTATTTCATTAAGAAAAGGACAGCAGATAAATATTAGTTTAGTCCTGTCAAATTAGTCAGCACCTGACGTAAATTGACGTATTTTTAGTAGCCAATTTTTTATCTCGTCTAAATTGTCTATGGAGTATCTTAATTTGACAGGACTAAACGAATATTTATCTTCTGTCCTTTTCTTAATGAAATAGAAAGAAAAAGATGCATGAACTTAAATTTAGTTTAGTTTGTGAACAACAGAATCGGCGCCATTATAAAATTAACAATCCTAAATAACTCGCTGACTGACTCACTAAACCAAACCTTTAACCTACAAAACTGTTTAACATAAAGGTTCCCTTTATGATGTAGACAAGGAATAAGGATTTATAGACACAGGATATTTTACGGCGGATGAACTGGCTGGCAAAGTGCTAAGTACCTGGTATTCTATGATCTTAAACACATTGTGCATTTCTCAATGAAGATGGTTCATCAACGCGACAAACGGCAGGATAATGTGGACTTTTCTCACAGATAAATGAGAAGTTCTTGTCACACCACACATCGTTTAGATACCCGTTGCGCCATAACGAACCACAGAATTCACCTTCTGTTGCTGTTGGCTCCCCTGTATTCCACTTGTCGTACCCTGCTTCCGCCAGCGTTTGCCCTGAAAAGAAAAAAAGCGCTGATTAATTTAACAGGGCTAAACTAAAATTTATCTTCTGTCCTTTTCTTAATGAAATAGGAAGAAAAAGATGCACTGAACTTAAATTTAGTTTAGTTTGTGAACAACAGAATTGGCACCACCACGGATATCGACAGGCACCACTGTTATGGAATATGTGAAAGATAATATGACAGTGACCTACTCTTTATATGTATGTCTGTGCTAGTGACAGTTGTCACTAGGTAACTCCTTTCTAGCTATAGATGATGACGGAAAAAGTGAATTTTAAACTTTTAACCTCGAAAAATTAGGAATAATATCATCTTTGTGGTAGTTAAAAGGTGCAATAGATTTTGAATTACCATGAACTGTTCTCCACTCCCCATGTTCACCCCAATCGTAATACCCGATAAGAGCTGCATTTTTCCAACTTTCTATCATTCCCAACATATTTGATTTAGGAATTGTAGCGAAAAGTTCTTTAAGTACTGTGGCTTCGGTGTCACTGTTTATAACAGCAAGATGGCCGCCTTCAGCTGCACATGCAAAGGAAGCTCGAGAGAAATTCCGTGGCTCTAGGTGGAACTTGTAGCATTTGTTAGTTCTTGTATCCAAGCGGTATTCTGAAAGCGAAATGATGATTATAACAATGACAAAAACATTTGTAAAAGGTTTGTATGATTAAACTTCTACAAATTCAACCGTTCTATGTATGTATATTTACCTGGATCTACAGTTCCACATTCATTGACTAGCACGTTAGGGTCTTCAGGACGGTAACAGATATAAGGATGAGTCTCTTCACATGGATGATCGGATAATTCTCCAATACCATTAAAAGTGATACAACTTTCTTTATTGTCCTTATTATCTGGCTCATTTTCAGCCCAAGTTACAGGAATTTTTGAAAGCGGTGTACCTGTAATTTGTTAATTTTTGTTAGTGTTTATATAATCCGCAGGTACAAAGATTGCATTGCCATTATAATATTATCCAATAGCTTCTATAGAATGAGTATATTTCTCATCATTCGAATGATGAATCTCTTGCAACAGTTACACACCTGGTATCGGCACCAGTTCTTGATCACAGAATGTTGGTTTAAGGAAAGATAAATCTAGTCTAAATAAAATTAAATATAAACACTATCAGTACTGACTAACCGACGAAATAAAACAAACACAGACGATGTTACAACAAGAATAAAGGAAACTGATGAACTAAACTGTTATATTATACGCATTTACGGAGACGGACATTGAGGTTCCGCTATTTTATGTTCGTATGTCCGAATCAAGGGGCTTATTATTGTTACATTTAACAGGGCCTTATGGCTAAGTAATAACAGCTGCACGAGTCGATCGATCAGGTTAAGCTACACTTGCCGCAGATGGTCCGTGGATGGGTACTTTACATATTAAAACCCCCTGTGCCTCGGAAAGCACATTTAGCCGTTGGCCCCGACTGTAATTTGTAGATCTTTGGCAGTCGTTACGGGTCGTCAGAAGCCCGAAAGTCTGGCAACCAACCTTACCAAGAGGTATCGTATTACCCAGTAACTAAGTTGTGGAGTTCAGACAGGCAGTCGCTCCATGTAAAATACTGGTATTTAACAGCATCCGGTTAGACTGGAAGCTGACCCCAAAATAGTTGGGACTAGGTAGATGATAAAATTATTACATATTTTAATAAACTGATATACTAACCATCAACTGTATCATAATCTCCTTGAGAGAGAGTGGCGTGAATCCCGGTAAAGATTTCTTGTTTTGAAGTGGAAACCTTCATGATATGTATCATGTCAGATTTTATTTCTAGTGTTGTTGGGGAAGCTAAGACAGCACCTGTAGACAGAATAAAAGCAAATTACATCACGTCCCACCACGTCGTGATATCCCGGTGACCGTGACTTGACTACAAGGTTTTTTGAAGTGAAAACTTCTTTGAGCAATTTTTGAGATGGGAAAAAACCATTGAACTCGCCCCACTGTTACCGTAAGCGACACCGCGCGTGCTTTGTTTCATCATTTCAGCCGAAAGACGTCCTCAGCTGGACATAGGTTTGTTGTTGTGTTTTGTTTATAAGACGATTAAAAATATACCCGCTTCGCATGTGTTCGGCTGTCGTCGGGATGTATTTGGTTTTAATGTATATCCGATATGTCAGTGAGTGATGGCAAAGTATTCTGTTTGTGTTTTGTTTTCACTTTTGCCGGCACTCCCGGAGTGCCACTGTTTTTTTTTTTACAAACTTGAAGATTTTTCTACTGACAAGAAAAAGTCACTGTACATTTTTATTTCTAAAATTGCATATTGAAATTACAAGTTAGTCGAAAAGTTTCCTGGGTCAAATAAATTTATATTCTTTCGAAATTAAACATATTTTCTGAAAAATATTTATAAAATACCTATTTTTTTAATGGTAAGCTGTACATATTGTAGTAAGTTAGACAAAATTCATATTTTATTTTTCAGAAAATATCCGACCAAATAATCGAGCTAGTTACGAATATGACAAAAAATAATGTTTAAAGTACAGTTACTTTATTACTCTGATTCAGTTGCACCACCTTCCACGACACATTCATTCTTGAATAAAAGAGCTTACCTTCTAGTGTGCATCGCAACCGGGCATCGAACCAAGTTGCTGGTATAACATGGTGTTTGAACCATCCTTTGGCCATAAAACTGTACTTGTAGTCACATCTGAACGCTCCCTCTAAAAATACAAGAAATATTATATTTAAAAATTTATTGTGAAATAACCTGATTGAAGAAACTCGTAAGCTTGCCGCTTATGCTTGGTTCGGTTAAGCAATCCATAAGCTAACTTTTTGATATCATTTCGTAATGGTTGCATAACATCTTGATAATTTTAGAAAACAAAAAAAATTCACACTGATATTTTTTTATACAGCGTTGCATATATCGACGCACAAACTGAAACCATAAATTTAGCACATGATTCTAGATCCCCTACATTTTTCGTCGGCTATCAAAAAATATTGCTGATTCCTAAAAAAGTATTGTGAAAAGTTCCAAATTTTGAAAGGCTATTAAAGAACCATAATCAGAATTATGTTTGAATTCTATACTTTTCTTTATTTTTATTATTTTTTATTTTCATATAACTGTATTTTTAGTTCATAACCCAGCGAAACCGCCTATCTTAATTTTCATGTTTTTCCTTATAGGAGTGAATAATTGTATTCTTTTTGAGTGAAATAAATTATCTTAAACCGTAAACCGTAAAAGTGTAATACCTACACGCAGTCAAAATGTAGTCAGTTTAGAATCGTGAATCAAATCCATCGTATCACGTTGTTCGTCGATATCCCACCGCCCTGTATTCACGTGGTACCTAATAGTTAACAAAACAAGCAAATTCACGTTATAAATTGAAAACATCTTACCAATAAAAGTCAGGGAGAACAGTAACACAAGATATTTTAAACCAGACTTCATTTTGTGATGACTGTATGATACTATGTATGCTGATACAATCGTTTTAACGAGTATATATACCTGATATCAGTTTTTTTTTTATCGGCGGATGTATCCTGTGTCAGTGGTTCCCAAAGGCGGCGCGATACAAGGTATTTAAAACCAGACCCAATTTATAGATTGACAACAAGCTCTTTGGAACTTATAATTATGTTCGAGCCGCTAGGAATTAAAACACTAGGGTTGTGGTGTCCGAGTGCCCACTTAGTTTTTCGAGACATCGCCAAGCAGTTGGTCGACTCTTCACGAGACCAGAGGGCCGGCCTATGTTTTGGCCAAAGAATCAGCATTGCCATATAACGTGGCAATGCTGCCAGCCTTTTGGGCACTTTTCCTATTCACAGCGATGTGGACGAATTTTCTGATGCCGCCGATACATCTGTTATATAAAAATATTTATAGGTGACAAAATTTTTGAAAACAGAAAATGGGAAGATATACCATCAACATATATAGCTTGGATGTCCTAACTCGATCCATAGAACATCAAGCAAAATAAATAATACAAGTAAAATAATCATGTTTTCAAAAATCGAGGTAAGTATTTGAAAACCGCTGACACAGGAAAATAATATTAGATACTGAAGTATAATCTATATTTATAACACAATAGTTTCACTCTTTATTGTGTTTAAATAAATCAAGCACCGTTATGAAAAACCCTAGCCTTGTGTAGAACGTTAGATAAGCTAATAGAGGAAACTAAGAAAAACATTTTTGTGTTTCTGTGGTGTTTTTTTAGATCGAACATGTTTTATTTTCAAATTACTTACTGAAGGATCAGCTGTAGATATTAAACTACACCAACTTTGTCAAAATGTATTTAAATATAACATTTATGCTAGCAGTTAAACTTTATCAGGAATAATAATTCATCATGCTGGTCCTGCTCCACAACCACAACTAATTGATTAACACTTGGAAATACTGTTGGAACTGCTGAAGATTGTAAGACTATCTTTGCATTGTATAAACTCAATTTCCTTTGTATTGTATAATTGCATAGCAAAGATGTGAGTTCTATGTATGTACTATACCTTATTTACCATTTTACCGGGTAATATGTCTTTTATTGACTTGAATGTGCCCTGGCGGCTGATAGTAGGTATGTCATGCACACACAAATGTCTCGCTGACGGTGGCGTGTGTGTTGGATCATTTAGCTTCCTTCAAAATGGTTGAGCTGAATGGTGCTGATCTATGCGTCATGTTCGTGAACGGGTGCCGTCAGTTAGGGCTGGTCATCACTTAGTTGCCTCGGTTTATTTTTAATTATTTTATTTTTGAATTGTTGTTTTCTTACTACCTATTTGCTGTACTCTGGACGCTTTTAACGCGTACGTCTTTTTTACATCGTTCTCACATATAATTGTAAACTCAACATTAATGATGTAACTAATATTTTTGTAAAAATATAGTTTAAAAGAGTGTCCACGGAGTTTTTTACCCGTTCTTCTCCATAGGTACCTACTACGCTTTGGAATGGGTAACTAGCTTCATATATTCTGACTGACCGACTTCTTGACAATTCAAAAGTGCCTGTAAATGGTTTAATTGAAATAAATGGTTTGAGTTTTGAGTTTGAGTCTTACATTTTTAGTCTTACCAAGGGGTATATATTACCCAGTAACGGGTTGTGGAGGTCATAGGCAGTCGCTCCATGTAAAGTACTGGTATTCAGCTGCTTCCAGTTCATCATGAATCATTCATCTTAAATAGAAAAAGCTTTTCTAAATATTGGAAAATTAAGACCTCATCTTAATTTTTTACAACAAGCGCGTTTAATTCGACAGAATGTTGATGAAATGATTATTATATTCTTTCTATAGCTTCAAGTAATAGACAATTATGACACAACCAAAACTGCCGTGGACACGCTTACTGGTCGCCTGCATTATCCCACTGCTTGACAACGCTCTCCATGACTTCCAGCCAAAAAAAAATCGAAAATGTTCTTATGACACTTTTTAGACCTTTGTATCCTGCTTATGCGTATGAAGTTTCATTAAAATCGGTTCATTAATTTCGAAAAACAAGGACTTGAAAATTTGTATGAAATGCCTTACGGCGTAAACGCTCTTAACAGTTGTGAAATTTGTCTGTTGACAGCGGATTTTGAGCATTTTTTGAGGGTTCTAGTGCTTATAAAAATAGTGTATCATCAAAAACGAAAACATAGCCCGGGAACATACAAGTAGTTAATATTTATTATTATGTAAAAAATCATTGGTTTATGGTCGTTAACCAGAAAGAAAACAGGCAAGAGCGTTTCTATGGAGAAACGACGACCCGCATTTTCTCTTAAGGCGTGAAAAGGTGGCAAACCAACATTCTTAGTTTCTGTCGGTTTAATAGTAGAATAGATATTAGTTATCATTGTCAATCTTTCCATTATATCTGCTAAGTATTGAGCCCAAGTATTTAAAGATTTATGAAACCTTTGTAAAGACGTGGTTTAAACAGAAATCTAGATGTTATTACCAAAAAATGTTTTCCGTGTTCTTCCTTCTAATCCTTTTTTTTTTTTTGGGTGGGAAATTATCAAATAACTTTTCCCGTTCTGGGCAGAGCGGAAGGGCGTGTCAGACTTTTACTAACTAAAACCCACCCATCTTCCTCCAGTTGCCTGTGCCAGGGGCCACGGTATCTCTTTCGAATAACCCGCGAATTCCTTCTACTCCTAAGGCTTTGATTTAGGTTTCTAAACCCAAGAGTTGAAGCTCTTGATCTATCCGAGATGAGATCAACTTCATCAGCGTAAAGTGAGTTGTGTGAAAAGAACTGCTTCATTTACACTAAGGACAGTTTTTACAGTGTTACGTCGGATGGTCCACAGTGATATTCTGTAGCAGTTCTTTGTTATTAATCGGCGAGTGGTGAAGCTCCTTTAGTTTTGAGTTGAGCTACACCATTACTGACAAATGCGTGCACTGACTAGACGATTTATTCCGATCTGATCCCCTGACCCCCGTTCCCCTCCACCATTTGTCATTTCTAGTGACATCTTTGTGTAAACCTACATACATATTAATAAGATATTTATTATTTTGCTTTGGGCTGATTATGAAGCCTTGATGCACTCCGCCTGTATTTCAAACATTTTACCTCTGCTTGTAGGTCTTGAAGAGACTACTCTTCAAGTTCTTCAGGCAGACGCGAAATGTTGTTGCTGGTTTCTTGATGTTGTTGTACTTGAGTATTTTAGAACCACTGACATACGAAATAGTAAGTGTATTTCTTTTAAATAAATCAAATTAATTACAACAAATTACCTTATTGATATTGTTGTTTATAAATAAATATAATGCGGGATACTGGGAACACTTAAATAACAAATTGACTATATTATTCTCAAATAAAATGTATAAATGTTTTTATTTATTAAACTATAATTTATTTAATTATATGAGGAAATAAACTAGGAATACATTAGGTACAATCTTATTCTAGTTTACAAAATATCAGAACAGCAGTGGTGGCCCAGCGGTAGCGGCCGCGACTCCCGAGTGTTGTGTGGGTTGTGGGTTCGAACCCAAGCAGGTACTTTACTTTGTGTAAATTATTTCATCAGCACTGCGCTCAAAACGGTGAAGGAAAACATTGTAAGGAAACCGACATTTCCTAGAACCAAAAATACACGTAACGTCCGTATATGGCCCTATTGTTTTCCGGATCAGTCGCGTTACAGCCGTTCTACCTAAAAGTACACTCAATGCTAGAAGAGCTTGTTATTAGAAAAAAAGCACACATGATCAAATTAAATGTGAAGCATGGTACTAGGCGAGTAGACGTATCAGGAGATACTTTTTGTCGCCCGATTTTCATAGATAATCAATCAGATTGTGAACAAAATTATTGTGTCCTGGGGTCTGTACTTTAGTTTTTTTGCAACCGACTTCCGAAATTAAAGTTATTTCATAATTTTGAGTTAAATATTATTTTGGATTATTTTGATTATCGAACAAACATTCTTCATTTAACTGTCCATTTCTCACTGTTCATCATCAGTATATGCACGGCAAATATCAGGATAATCTGGGTTCTTCTCACAGATAAATGGTGCTGGCCGGTCACACCACAAGTCATCTAATAGAGCGGAGCGGTATATAGCACCACATGATTCACCTGGTGCAAAATTGTTTGGCTCCCCTCCCGAAAATTTGCTGTACCCTGCTTCCGCAAGCGTTTGACCTGGAAAGAGCACATTATTGTTATAGCGTGACTGTGGATTATTATAACCTGCTAAAAAAACAACCCGATGACTGCCCCGTATTGTGGTCGCAAGCGTGACTGCTAAGCGTGGGGTCCTAGCTTCGATTCCCAGGTCAAGAAAAGTTTCAATAAGAAATTTCTTAGTAGCAGCCTAGAGTTCCGAAGTTGGCAGTGTGATACCCCTGTGCGACGGAAAGTACCTACGTAAAGTCGTTTGTTATGCGCAATAAAAAATCTCCAGCGCCGAAAGCTAGTCTTGACATTGACCACCATGGCCGAAATACGGTCTGGAGGACTATTATACAGGGTGTCTCTAGAAGTATGGATCAAATCGGATAGGGGCGTGAGCAAGGTCATTTCAAAACTTTTTGACCCTGAGAATGTCGGTGAATTTATTTACGGACATTCTCAGGGTTAAAAAGTCAATAAAAACGTTGAAATTCGACTCGCAATCTCATCGCAACGTCAATCAATGTCGAAAACTTTTCAAAAATGAAGGGAAATCGATTATATTTTTGACAGACTGAGACGGAGATTAGAATGCGAACGTTCTTAAAAAAAAAAACTAGTACTCCGAGGGGCCGACAGAAGTGAAAACTTGAACAATTACGTGTGTATTTTTTAAATCGTCTTATAAACAAAACACGCGCGGTGTCGGTTACGGTAACAGTGTCGCGAGTTCAATGGTTTTTTCCCCATCTCAAAAAATGCCCAACGACAGAAATGCCAACAATTGATAACCTTGATAGTTTTTTTTTTCCTTTGTGCACTAGGCGAAGTGATTGAGGAAAACAAAAACGAGGGTTAAAAAGTTTGGAAATGACCTTGCCCAAGCCCCTATTTGATCCATACTTCCCCCACGCCCTGTATAATAATCTGCTAACAAACGTCAAAATTTCCGAATAAAACTGTTATTGGTACACTATAATCGAGGCAGTTTTACTATTTCAAATATTTTCATGATTAAAAATTATGTAGCCGTTGTTGCAATAGGTAGTAATCATTATATGATGTCAAGTTATGCCATGCTGAATAATTACCATGAATCGTCCTAAAGTCCCAATGTTCGCCCCAATCGTGGAATCCGATAAAAGCTACATCTTTCCAGAAATTTCCCGCCATACGTCCTCCAGGATATTTGGCAAAGAGTTCTCTTAGTACTGTGGCTTCGGTTTCACTGTTTATAATAGCAAGATGGCCGCCTTCAGCGGAACATGCGAAGAAGGCTCGGGAGAAATTCCTTGCCACTGTGTGAAACTTGTAGCAACTGTTTGTTCTTGCATCAAAGCGGTATTCTGAAAATAAATATTTGAATATTTAAGTCATTGCTGAGAAAGGAAACGTAAACTCCCTAGTTATCATATAGCAAACTGTAAAGAACAGCCTGTCAGGCCATCCGTTCGAGTATATTTACCTGGATCAGTGGTGCCGCACTCGTTGATTCTTTTTTTAGAGTCCACGGAACGGTAACATAAAAAAGGACGAGTTTCTTCACAGGAAAGATCTGCTAAGTCTCCATTACTATTCAAAGTGAGACAGCGTTCTTTGTTGTCCTTATTATCTGGCTCATTTGGTGCCCAAGATTGAGTAATTTTGGAAAGCGGAATGCCTGTAATTAAAATATCTGTATTAGTTTTAATTTAGTCAATAAATAAATATGCCAATATGAACCTTCTCAACATTTGCATTACGTAGCCCAATTAAATCTCATGAAACCGTAACAAATATTCATGCCTTTGTAACTAATAAATATTATTTTATTATACAAGAGGACACTAATTTATTTATGTTCTATTTTGATTGACTAACCTTCCACAGTATGATAATCTCCTTGAGAGAAAGTGGCATGAATCCCAGTAAAGATGTCATTTACCTCTTCACTTCCTGTGCGGTTTATGATGTTTTTCATTGCTTCTTTCATTTTTCGTGTGGTTGGAGAAGCTAGGACAGCACCTGGTGACAAAATAAAATGATATAACATACCGCTGACAGTCAAAAATTACGGGCAAGTCTGCCTTCGTAAAACTTCAAAACTCATTATAAAAAAAAACACTACAAAGTGAAAATTAACTTTAATTTCGGAAGTCGGTGTCTTTGGATCTGTATTTTAGTTTTTGCCACCGACTTCCGAAATTAACGTTATTTTTCACTTGTAGTGTGTAGTGTTTTTTTTGGAAGTCGTTTTTTTTTTGTTTTTATTTCTCGCTTTTGGTAGGTCTGTTTATAATGTATCTAAGTTACAATAGCCTAATATAAACTTGCCCATCGCTAGAATTTGATCCTTATTAGGGACACTATCGAGTGGTGTAATAATACAGTGTGTGTGTTTTTTTTTTATCAAAATCAATCAAGGGTTCGATTCCTTGCTAGAAATATTGATTTTTAAAAAATCCAATGATGCAGTTTTAGTTTTCATCAAAATCGAGCCTGCGACTTCTTTGTGTACTTTTCGCTATTTATGTTCGTATGTACTCGACAAAATGTAGGGAACAGCTGATTTTTTTTTTGCGATTTCAGGTTTGGTCCCATAGTAAAAGTTGTTCATAATAATGAGTATAATGACTTCTTAAGAGGTTGTTAATGTTTCACCAATAACCCTGTCTAAAAAAATACGAACAAATTGAGAACCTACTCCTTTTTTTGAAGTCGGTTAAAAATTTCGACTGTTACTTTTCTAAACCAGTTTTATAATGTAAGTACTACTGCTTTTTTGGCCCTATTACAGTATTGAATAATAATTATCATAAATTGTATATGTTCTTACCTTCCATTGAACATCTTAGTCGAGCATCGATCCAAGTAGCTGGTATAATAATGTGTTTAAACCATCCTTTGGCTGCTGAATTATATTCGTAGTCACATCTGAATGACTGCGATCCTTCTGAAAAACCAAGCAAAAGAAAGTATAAATTATAATAAATCAAATCAAACGAAATAGCTGTTTCTGTAGAACCTCGACAGGTCGAAAGCTGATGAGTAACCGATTGTTGGCGAATGGAAATTATGAGGACATGAGATGTAGTGGAATGTGAAAATTCGTAAGTCTGAATGTGGATGGAAATAAGAAAAGAGAAATGCGTGTGGTAAATGAAAAATACTTAGAAAGAATAAATTGGAATACCAACCGGAAGACGCAGGATTTGATAGTAAATTATGAAGCAATATAATTATGGTAGCTTAGTGCAAGCTTGAATTGTAGCAAACTTCTTAAAACTAATTAATGAACGAAAAATATCTTACCAATAAATTTCAGGCAGAATAGTAACACAAAATATTTTAACAAAGACTTCATTTTGAGAGGACTGAGGTTCACATGAGCGGTAGGATTGTTGTAACAATTATTTATAGCTGTTTCCAATATTTTATCGGAAGAGATTAATTAGGCCATGAGTCAGTGGTTTCCAAATGATGAAGCAGTAATTTTTAATTGTTATTTTTCGTCATAGTGCCAAGTTATTTTCAACCGACATAATATCGGAAGACAACGGGAAGGCGTCCGGGTGTCTTTTCTCCATAGAAACGCTCTCGCCTGTTTTCTTTTTTCTTAATGACCATAAAGCTAAAATTTAAAGAATAATAAATGTTAACTACTTGTATGTACCCATGTTTTCCTTTTTGATGATACAAGTACCAGAAACCTCAAAAAATTGTCAACAGAGGCCTAGTGTTTAAATTTGACAACTATTAATGAAAAAAAGAAAACATAGGGACACAGTATATATCCTTCTTATTCAGTTTATGAAATATCTTTTAAATTGGTCCAATATTGGAGGAGGAAATAGGCGAGAGCCAAACCTCGAATTATGACATTTTACGTAGGCTTTTTCAAATGTCTCTCCGACCGCATTTCCTCCTAAATGGTCTATAATTGGTAATATCAATCTTTACCTCATTTCATCATCACCCACAGTCCGACTCCACCCATTGCTGAGCACGAGCATGGGGCCTCTCTTTTGTATGTACGACTTGCTATAGTGTTAATGTCAAATAATTTTACTTTGTGCTTCTTCTACAAATCAATTTCACCAAATGTTAAAGTAAAAAAAAATGCAGTAATGTAACGTGTATGTATGTGTATGTAATGTGTGAAGTATAGTATACGTTTAACGGAATCATACCTATATAAAATTTGAAAACCACTGACACAAGAAATAATAATAATATAAAACAACTACTGAAGGAAAAACTATATCTTACGCCCCTAATTAAAAAGCTTTACTTATCGCTTTGTTTAAATAACATCTGAATGCTAACACATCAAAACATCCTCAACATGGTACTTAATTAGTTACAATAACAATACTTTATCACACCAAAGGTATGTAACTATCGGTTAACAATATAAACTACCAAACCAAAGGACTGTTACTAATAATAACGGGTGTAAAACGATGCTTCTCGAAACCGAGAGTTACTTCCTCTTCACTGTGCTAATATGTTTGGAATGGACCATACCTGAGAAGCTGATGGCTGAACAGATACCTATTAAAGATCAAAGTTTAAACTTTCTTAGACATGTTTTGTTCAGAAAGGCTTTATGGTAGTTCATTCTTAATGGAACTGTGCAAATAGTAGCAGGCAACGAATAGTTATTTAATAAAAATGAAGGTCGATTTGCAATATAATTCCTTGCCTAACATTTTGTTAAGCATGGAGGAACGCGTAATAAATTACCGGTTTAATTTCAAAAACAAAACAACAACAAAAACACAAACAACAAAAACTATTGTATAACAGAAAAGTAATGAACAGTGAATCAATTTTTCACCTTACGCCCATGTGATGGTAGCGAAACGGTCAAGCTACATATTTTGACTAAGGTGTAGAGTTTGTGAAGTTAGGGCGTGTAGAGTTAGAAGCTTGGCTCTACATGAGATCTGATAACTTTTTGGCAGTGCGAGCCATATGTGGTCTCGTCTTGGCAACATTTTACATGAAAATGTTTTTGGTGGGATTTCACATCTTTTTGAAAGTTGCTTATGAAATAAATTTTTTTTTGGGGGGTTCTTTACTAAAAATCCTGAAATATGTATTTTATTATTTATTACAAGGAGTCCCTATATCAATTTTCAGAACTCTAGCATCAAAATTTGCGGAAGTCTCGTACAAACTTCCATCCCCTAGTTTAAGGGGTTGGAGGGTAAAAGTTCCAAGTTTTAGAATTTATTTGTTGTTTGTGTACTATTACTAGCTTACATACCAAATTTCAGCTTTCTAGGACTTCAGGAAGAACCTTAGAATATTGATGCTTATGAAATAAAAAAAAATTTTTTTGGGGGGTTGGGGGGTTCTTTACTAAAAATCCTGAAATATGTGTTTTATTATTTATTACAAGGAGTCCCTATATCAATTTTCAGAACTATAGCATCAAAATTTGCGGAAGTCTCGTACAAACTTCCATCCCCTAGTTTAAGGGGTTGGAGGGTAAAAGTTCCAAGTTTTAGAATTGTTTTGTTGTTTGTGTACTATTACTAGCTTACATACCAAATTTCAGCTTTCTAGGACTTCAGGAAGAACCTTAGAATATTGATGCTTATGAAATAAAAAAATATTTTTTGGGGGGTTGGGGGGTTATTTACTGAAAATCCTGAAATACGTATTTTATTATTTATAACAAGGAGTCCCTATATCAATTTTCAGAACTCTAGCATCAAAATCTGCGGAAGTCTCGTAAAAACTTCCATCCCCTATTTTAAGGGGTTGGAGGGTAAAAGTTCCAAGTTTTAGAGTTTTTTTTGTTGTTTGTGTACTATTACTAGCTTACACACCAAATTTCATCTTTCTAGGACTTTAGAAAGACCCTTAGAATACATGATGATCATCAGTGAGTCAGTGACGAAATCGGGGTATTTTAGATATCAATAAAATCTAAAGTATAAGAGCTATGCAATTGAAACTTTATAGGTTTAATGAGTCAACTACTGACATCATATCCCGAAAATTTTGTTTATATGTTTATCTGGTATAATCCAAACCCAAGTTATGAAGGTTCAAAAATACGACGAAGTGCTTCGAGAAAAGGTAGGTAGTGCCCTTGCGCTTCGCTTGGCTCGTCTTGGCGGGGCACTCCCGTGCCCCAAGATATTTTAATTATTATATTATTCATATTATTTATTATATTTTACGTCTCATGACATTTCTCGGGATCCTGGGGTCTCGGGCCTTTGGAGCCCGTCCAAGGGGCCGAAGCCAATTTGCAGAGGCCCGTTATACGTTTTTAATGAAATGAAGCATCAACCGACGATTATCCCTGTTCGCACTATGTAAGTGCACCCAGGGACAACCGCCGCCGGTTGGTGGTGTGTATTATTATTAGAGGATATGGAAACAAAGATATTGGATTATAGATTTGGGTGGCTAAAGTGAACCGGTTAGCACTATGGAAAGGCTATAGTCCTTGCCTGACCAATGTTTTATATAAATTATACAGATAAAATGGCAGGGGGTGAGTTTCAAACTCATTAATGGGTTTTTTTTTTAATTGATATTAAATTAATTATTTTAATTCATTGTCAACTAAAACCACTTTTTTTTTTTTGTTTAGTCTGTTCTGTCCCACTGCAAAGGCCTTCCCCAAGTCCTTCTAGGAACTCTTTTGTCTCGCCACCTCGAACCACTTGAGGCAATAATTTAAAACAAAATTTTTAATTCGACATTTCTTTATTCGTAATAACAATAAAACTTTTATTGTGTCTCGTTCAGTGACCTTCAATGTGTTAATTAAAAGTAAGTTTAGTAAAGTTTAGTAAAGTAATATAATATTAAAAGTAAGTTAGTATAGTAATATTAAAAGTAATATTAATGCTAAACGATTAATCGTTTCTGACCAAGATTATGTCTGGACTTTAAAGAGAGACTGTGACCTGTTAGTGTTTGTTTTTGGCCTTTCTTCTCAGAGTAGTCAGATAAAAAACGCCGACCTCATCTAGCTTATATTTTCTATTTACAGAAGAAACAATTTCATTCATTTCACTTTTTATATGTAGGTATATCTTCAGTATGTACTTCGCTGAATTCGAATTTGTTCGTATCTTCTTCCTCAGCTTTACAAACGGCTGGAAAGTCTGGACTCTTCTCACAGATAAATGCTGCTGGCTTGTCACACCACAAGTCGTTTAGTTGACCCGAGCGGAATATGGCACCACAGTTTTCACCTGGTGGTGCATTGTTTGGCTCTCCTCCAGAAAATTTGCCGTACCCTGCTTCCCATAGCGTCTGGCCTGAAACAGGACAAATTATAGTAATGATGTTTTAAAGTTTGTGTGCTGACAAGACTCTGCTGGCGCCAAAGTTTACAGTTATTTTGTATGAAAGTATCACCAATTTTTAATGCACGCAAGTTATGTTAATTTTAGTGGCTAATCTTATTAAATAATAATACATTCATAATCTACAGCCATTTTCTTTCATTCGGGAATTGATTTGTTTATTTTGGCCTGCTCTGGTCTTACTGGTTACTTCATATAGATGCAAATGGCTTTCTTCCATTCTCCTTAGACAGTTGTCACTTCATCATTCACTCCATTTTCATTAATTTATCATCCATCACACTGGCCTATTTCTTGGCCAAAGAATTAGCATTGCCATACAACGTGGCAATGCTGCCAGCCTTTTGGGCACTGTTCCTGTTGACAGCGATGCGGACGAATTTTTTAATGCCCTATGATTATGCTTATTTTTTCATATAAATGTACATATTATTATCTATTATTTTTAATATTAGTATAGATTATGTAAATAAAGAAATTATTTCCCTCACACTAATACATTCATCTTTTCTTTAAGCAATCTCTTTCTTTATACAATTTTTTTTTCTTTATTATTATTTCTCTGACTATTACTAAGGGTTTAAAGTTAATGTACCTAATTGCGCGTAGCAAAACAATTGATACATCTTTTCTGAGAAATAGATCTGCTACAAACGAGCTTGTTTGTAGCATCTAATAACAAACAAATTACATTGCATTTGTAAGTTGTTTAGAGTAAGTTGCATTGGTAGGTAAGGTAGAGATAGGTAGGTGGGGGAGGGGGGGCCTTAGGTGGGTATAGAAGAAAGGCCATAACATTGCAGTTAGTAACTTTTAAATTACAAAAACATTAAAAAAAAAAAAAATTTGTCGTTAAAAAAGTCCAAGTTCCGAAGGTTTTCGAGATAAAAAGCTTTAGTGATAATATAGCCTATATGATGTATTTTATGACACGGAAAGTTATATTTGGAGACTGCTTAGGAATAATGAATAAAATAAAAAAACGGTCCAGCTCCATACAAAAAAATATTAAATCGCAGATAACCTTGTTAAATAATGGCTTTATCAAAAAAAGTTCCACTACATAAAATATTGCTATTAGGTAAAGGAAAAGATGCCAGCTTGCATCTTTTTTTTTCAAAGTTAGGTACTTGATTTTTGAGCGATGCTAAGTTTATGGAGCTTCGTTTTCAGCCCACCGTGCGTCGTCTCTCTCGTTTTTTTCGAACAGTCAAAATTAAGTAAATACCGCTAGTTCAACGCGTTGCCAACTTGCTTCATGTTGTGAACTTAGACGATGAATAGATTGCTTATCGGGCGCACGCTAAAATTTATAGTTTAATTTTCTTATTTGTTCTGATAATTAAAAAAAAAAAATTACTGGAACGTCAATAATTCGTGTCTACTTGAAGGCAATAACACGATTATTTTCAAGAATTTAGATTAGGGAAATGACAATTCTAAAGAGAGTGTAAGTAGTGAATCTAAAATAGGTGTAAAGTTACTACACCTCTTATTTCGATTTGGCGCAAGTTTTCAAATTTCATTCTGTATAAATATAGTTTTTTCCCATAATTCAAAAGGCGCAAGACAATGTTGATTACCATGAATAGTCCTCCATTCCATTTTCTCGCCCCAGTCGTGAAAACCGACAAAAGCGACATCTTTCCAGAAATTTCCAGACATCTTACCGCCAGGATATTTAGCAAAGAGGTCTCTTAGCACTGTGGCTTCGATTTCACTGTTTATAACAGCAAGATGGCCGCCTTCAGCGGAACATGTGAAGAAGGCTCGGGAGAAATTTCTCGGAACTGTGTGGAACTTGTAGCAACTGTTTGTTCTTGTATCCAAGCCGTATTCTGAAATTATTTTGTATTTTTATTTCACTGTTATGTTAAAAGTACCAAATTTGCATATTGTTATACGCATTTAAACAAACAAAGCTAGAGTTGTAAGCCTAATGTAATCTGTAGAAACGTACGCCTTTTTTTTTATATTTCCTCGTAAATATTCCATGGACAAGGTTCCACGGTTACCAGCCGTTTTCATCCGTAAATAAAGTAATAGAGAGAACAATCATTCATCTTAGGCGCATCATCCACGGAGTTAATCAAAAGTTACCTGTTACGTGCTCAGACACACGACTACGACACACTAGTTAAAAACACGTTAGTAAGTCGCGTCGTTTACATCATCGCTTACGTGGTCTGTTGTGTTAATATGCATACATGAGCAACACGCGTTAACGGCAGGTGCACCTGCAGTCGTTGACAACATACTGCTCGTTTATTAGAACACCGTACTCAAATGCATGAGCGGGACGCTGTCGACGGCAGCCATCGACACGTCGAGCGCAGGCATCGACGGGTGTCAACGGTTGCAGTTACCTCTGCCACAGGTATATGCATACTAACACAACAGACCATGCAAGCGATGATGTAAACGACGTGACTTACTAACGTGTTTTTAACTAGTGTATGATTGGATGCGTCGTACAAGGATCCCCAAGGATCATTCTGGCTACTCATTGGTGATTGAAGTTGGTTACTTTCGAGCAGCTTCGGATAAAACCAAACTTCAGAAATAAAAAAAATACCAAAACTTCAAAACAATTTTTAGCCGAAATACCATCGTAAACAGTCAGACAGATTCTACTATTCTGTAAGTATAATAAAATGAGCTTAACAGTTAAGACAAAATATTAAGAAAATATTTTTTTAGTAAAACCGTCTTCAATAAATTCTAAATACAAGCCTAGCCTGTATTTACCTGGATCAACAGTCCCGCACTCATTGACTTTAATTTCAGACTTGGCACGGTAACAGATGTAAGGCCGAGTATCTTCACAAGGATGATCTTCTAAGTCTCCATTAGCATTAAAAGTGATACAACTGTCATTATTGCCTTTATTATCTGGCTGATTTTCAGCCCAAGGTAGTGGGATTTCCGAGAGCGGTATACCTGTAATTTATAAAATTTTGTTAGTCTCAATATAGTCCATAGACGCAAAATAATCTACATTTGGATATCTGCTTTTTTTTAAAGACGTGGTACCTTGTTAGTATCAATCTGCACTCCAATTTCGTAACACACCTGCAATCATCATCCCCAGATTTTGAGGAAATGTAATCCATTGCTATATGCAAATGCATATTATGTTCAAAAATTCATCTGCTCGACAACGTAGATAACGCAATGAATATTGTCGAATTGTCAAAATAAAAGACATAGCTATTGTGAGTGTGTTATAAAATTAGAATCCTGGTATCTGGTTTGCCGCATCACGGATTTCTCAATCCACTTGCTACATTTTCTATACCAAATCGGGACTTATTTCATACTTACTAAAAGCATATTCTAAACTAATATTGACTAATTTATGCTTCATTCTAGAAGCTATGCTTTTTTTTTTTTTTTTTGCGGATGGGAAATCATCAAATGACCCCTCCCGCTCTGGGTGGAGCGGAAGGGAGTGTCAGACTCTTCCTGACTAAAACCCACCCGTGTTCCTTCCTTAGCCCTTTATGTTCCGGGCCAGCGGTAACCCTTTCGGACAATCCCGCTGACCCGGCAGGCTTCGGCCCTATGGGGCCCCTCCTCGATGCTGACATCTCTTTGAGGCGCGCGTGGAACACGTACGCGCCGTCCGGCACGGGCCTGGTCCTGATCGGACGGTGAGCTACCCATTACTCTCCGCCCGCAGGCCCGCGCCTACGGTGGCCGGGAGTCGTCGCGCGGCTCCCGACGCCCGGAGCGTCTCCCTCGGCGGCTGGGACGGGAGGCTCTCTCCCTGAGCCGTCCCGCCACCTCCTTCGCTAGCATGACTGCTTCGCAGAAAGAGGTGACTGCCTCCCACTCCCTCTCGCCCCAGACCATGGCTTGCACCAGGGCCGGGCGCGAGAGGTCGCCGCCGTGGCCGATCGCCTCTACGAGGACACGGGCGGCGGTGCTCCGCCCAAGCGGGGCAGACCTCCACCGTGTGCTCCACCGTGTCCTCTGGGCGATCCTGGCAATGGTGACACCCGGGTGTTTCCACCCGCCTGATGATGTGCAGGAACCTCCCGAAACTTCCGTGTCCGGTGAGGACCTGCGTCAGGCGGTAGGTGAGGGCGCCGTGGTGCCTCTCTAGCCACTCCTCAAAGAGGGGTCTTATCGCCGCTGTCGCGGCGTGCCCTGCGCTGGGTTGCGACAGTCGTTCCTTCCATGTCGCCATGAGATCGCGCCGGAGCTCAGTCCGCTCCGCAGCGATTTGCCGCGGAAGCGGAACTTCTCCCCGGCGAAGTGCCTCCGCGCGCCACTCATATACGCGCGCGAGGACTATCGCCTCCAGATCCCATGGCGGCAGTCCGGCAATGAGGCTTGCCGCCTCGCCAGAGATCGTGCGGTAGCCCCGGATAAGCCTTATGGCTACCACCTTCTGGGGCGCGTTCAGGTAGTGGGCGGCTTGCCGCCGCAGTGAACACGCCCACACCGGGGCCCCGTATAGGGCCATGGACCGCACGACCCCCGCGTAAAGCCTCCGGCAGGAGGCGTTTGGCCCCTCCCTCAGGTTGGGCAAGAGCCGCTTGAAGGCGGCCCCGGCCTGTTCCAGTTTGGGGGCCAAACGTCGGAAGTGCTCGACGAGGTTCCACCGGCTGTCGAGGACGAGACCTAGGTACCTCATCGTTGTCTCGACGCCAATGTGAACCCCTCCTACCGTTAGTTGGGATCCCGATGGTGGCGCGTTCCGGGGCCCATGAAACGACATGGCCTCGGACTTGTGCAATGCCACCTCGAGACCCAACTGCCGGATCCTCTCCACGACTATCGCAACCCCGCGTGTCATCGCGTCGGCCGCCGCCTGATGCGACCTCCCCTGCGCCAGGACCAGCGTGTCGTCAGCGTAGCAAACCACGCTGATGCCATCAGGGAGGTCGGCCCGCAGCACCCAGTCGTAGCCGATGTCCCACAGGAACGGCCCCACGACCGATCCCTGCGGGACACCGCACGACATCTCTCGCCGGTTCCACTCCCCATCGCGACCGGGGTAGCTGACGGATATGTCCGTCAGATACGCCTCGACTATTCGACGGAGGTAGGGCGGCACCCGGTGATACCGGAGTGCCTCCACAATGCAGCTCCAGGGCAGGGTGTTGAACGCGTTGGCTATGTCGAGTGACACCGCCACGACGACCCCACCCTGGGACACCGCGTCCCCCGTCGTGAGGGCTCTCACGCGCATGATGGCGTCCACCAGAAGCTATGCTTTCCATTATGATTTCATTTTTATTTCTGTTTATATTGTTTATATCTTAAATAAGTGGGAAAAATGCATTATTATTCCTCGTTGTTTCCTGTTTATTAATTAACCTTAAGTTTAAGAAGTATTTCGCCATAATTTCTAAATTCTATAATTTTGTTATAATTATGTCATAACACATATTTGTGAGAGTACTAGTTAACCTGTAATTGGCGACTGTGTAAGTTGTTATATAAGGTAGGTACTTAAGATATATTAATTATTATTACAGAAGCTGTTGGTGTAGCTTAAAAAATAAATAAATGAGACTAACCTTCAACTGTATAATAATCTCCTGGAGAAAAAGTGGCATGAATCCCAGTGAAGATTTCAGATTCAGAAGTAAAGAAGTTCTTTATGATGTGTGTCATTTCAGCTTCTATTTCACGTGTGGTTGGAGAAGCTAGTGTACCACCTGTTGAACAAAGAAACTCTGTAAAGAAATCGTCCTACTTCTAGGATACATTAGCTCAGTACAAATGAGTAATAGGCCCAATATCATAGTAACAAGCTATTAAGACTACTGAAAAGGATGAAACAAGAAAATACCTTCCCGTGGTCGCATGCCGCTGTACTAACATACATATAATGGTCGCATGCCGCATGTACTAACATACATATAAGCTTATATGTATGTTAGTACAGCGGCATGCGACCACGGGAAGGTACTTTCTTGTTTCATCCTTTTCTGAATTTAAGCCCATTCATTTGATATCACAAGGTACCATCCCAAAATATTTATTTTTAAATTAATTACTTTATGTCCTCTAGAGGGCGCCATATTAAATTTAGTGTGACGACACATAGCCTATAACCAGCGGACGGTCAAGACGCTTCTAACGATAACTCAGTTGTCAAATTATTGTACTTTTGCAGTTATGAGGGAACAGATGAACATATATACATATCAGTGGCCATGGGTGAATTTATGACACAGGTATATTATACATTATTATTATATATACAGTAAAAAAAAAGTAATATGTAATTATATGGTGTATACCTACAGTATGATATGATTATATTTCAATGATTAATTGACTATACAGGATGTCCCAAAAGGTTACGTAGCTGGGAAGGGGGGTGATAGGGGTGGTCACAAGGGTCACCAGAAAAGAAAAAAAAAAGGTTTTTAAAAAATGCCATTTATTTTTTTAAATACCCAGAAGGGATTTATTATTTTATTTAAAAAAAAATCCCCTCTTCTTTTTAGATGAATTGACTTTATAGTCAATTCATCATCATTCTGAATTTTCGAAGGAAAGCCGGTGGGAATCGAGTTGTATAGTACCTTTGCTACTGATACATACATACCTAACGGCTAAAATCATATACCTTCCGTAGTCGGGTAAAAATAGAATCTTACCTTCTAGTGCGCATCGCAGGCGAGCATCGAACCAAGTCGCTGGTACAACAAAATGCTTGAACCATGCCTCGGCCACTGTGCTATATTTATAGTCACATCTGAACGATCCCTCTAAAATACAAGAAAAATACATTACATTTATTTTTACATACATTACATTTACATTTTTTTTTCTATTCGGAAAACTTACAGCTAATTTAAAGCGTGTTCTTAAACAATATGAATTTGAAGGTCATTCAAAAGTTTCCACTAATAAAGACTTTAAAAAAAAGACAAGAATAAAGGGCAATACAAAATACCTATAACATTTTGGAAACAAAATATTTTTATTTATATGAATGTAATGTTAAAGTAAGAAAGTGTCTGGGACGGACTGGATGCGGAAGGCGGAGGACAGGGTGTTGTGGCGCAGCCTGGGAGAGGCCTATGTCCAGCTGTGGATTGCAATAGACTGAGTTGATTAATTGATAATGTTAAAGACTGCCTCACTGGGCACAAGTGTGACGGCTGAGCGTTAGTTCCTGGGTTCGCTTCCCAGGTCCAGCAAAGTGTTACTGGGTTTTCTATTAGGAATTTTCCTAGTAGCAGCTCGGATTCTGGAATTGTGCCCGGTTGATGGCAATAGGCTCGCCCCCTATAACATGAGACTCAAACAGAACTGGCGAGATATGGATGTTACTATACTCCTCTACCAAACCTTTAAGGAATAACAGTAAGCTAATTTTCGTGCTTAAAAAACGTTCAAACTGAAGTCGCAATCTCACAAAACGGTCAAAATGACACAGAATATATTTCGCTAAAACAAAAAAAATTAGTCAAACGGGGCGTTTTCTGTGATAAGATTGCGACCACATCATAATGAAATGTTCTAAAACGGAATTGTGCTACAGTTTCGGATGGACAAAGACAATAAAATTTGTATTCCGGTATACAAGGTCGAGACGACAATTTACCACAATAAATTAAACTTCTTTTATGTATATTTTATCGTGCAAAAAAAATCAGCTGTTCCCTACATTTTGACGAGTTATACGAACATAAATGTAGGGAACAGCTGATTTTTTTTAGCGATTTCGGGTTTGGTCCCATAGTAAAATTTGTGATAATGATAATGATGAGTACAATGACCTCTTAATACCACTATATAAAAAACTTGTAGAAATACAAAACTTCAGAAATGACGTACACGAGTCTGTACACGAGTCCAATTAATTTCGACATTTAAAAAAAAACCCATAAAATATGGTTACTCAAAATTAAAGTGTAACAATCTTCTGCATACATTGAATCGAAATGAAAATATTCTGTTATTTTCGTAAATGTAAACAAAGTGCACCATGAGACTAAACTATGTACTTATGATGAGATTGCGACGGGCCGTATTAAGACAGAATGAACGAAACCGCGCGAAATGAACCCAAGATTGGCGTGAATAGCTAAGGAAATTACTTGGTTTCAAAGAAAGAAATCATTGAGTGGCCATACTGAATTAGGAATTGAAAAAGTGTCGAATTTTAAGATTTATGGAACTCTGTTGACAAATCGAATTGTAAAATTGGTACAAAAAATAAAAAAAATATAACTTTGATCAAGTTAACTTGGTAAAACTTACCATTAAAATTCAGGCCGAACAATAACACTAGAAATTTAAAAAAATACTTCATTTTGTGAAGGCAGATAAAAATAAATGTGACTACAATCATTTTAACAAACTTATTTATAACATTGGCTGAGACGTAAACCTGTAAAGTCAGTGGTTTCCAAATATAGTTTCAGAATCAGAATTCGTTTATTTATTTTTTAGCTTTATGAGTAGAGGAAGACCAAAGAAAAGTTGGATGGATTGTGTGAATGATGATATGGTTAGAAAGGGGGTGACTACCGAGATGACGACTAATAAAGAAGTCATCTGCCTAGCCTTTTCCCAACTATGTTGGGGTCGGCTTCCAGTCTAACCGGATGCAGCTGAATACCAGTATTTTACATGGAGCGACTGCCTATCTGACCTCCAAAACCAAGTTACTGGGTCGACCCGTAACGACTGTCAAAGATCTACGAATGACAGCCGGGACCAACGGCTTAACGTGGTTTCCGAGGCACGGAGAGGTGTTGGTATGTGAAGATGGTGACTCATCCATAGACCAACCGCGGGAAGCATAGCTTAACCTGACCGATCGACCGGTGAGGCTGTTTTTACTTAGCCACAAGGCCCTCGACGACTTATAGAGAAGTTTGGATGAAAAAAACATATTGCGCCGATCCCTAATGAATTCAGGAGAATGATGATGAATCAGAAACCTCCAATGGCGTAAGTATTTACATTACCTTGTTGGTAATGCCTCCAGTGTCTTGGGTACATTACCAGTCGACAGCGATGCGGATGAATTTATCGACGTTATATTTTAGTGTGTAAATAAATTTAGATAAGTTAGGATATAACTTTGTTTTTTTTTTTTTTTGTCTAGCCTATACTGTCCCACTGCTGGGCAAAGGCCTCCCCCAAGTCCTTCCTGGAAGGACTATTTTTAATTAATCAAGTATTAATTGTTATTGACTTGCATATTATTTTAATTCTAAATGAGTATATCCATCAGAATTTATTTAATTGTATGAACGTGTTAGACAGAGTTTCGAAAAGAAGAAACGGTAATTTCTAAAAGACTTTGTCAATAATTATACCTAACCTAACATTAACATCACGCCTGCATTCCCCAAAGGGTAAGGCAGGGGTGTACATATATAGTAGGTACTCCAATATTTAGACAATCACATCACACTATCACTCTAATATTTTAGAGGCGAAAGTTTTGAGTGTGTGTGTGTCTGTTTATATATTTTTTTTTTTAAACGTTGCCCCACACTAGGAATTTCTCCTTTATTGTGGGTGCGTTTACAAACATATAAACTCACATACACAAACAGCCAGACCCGGAACAACTACTTGTAGGTCATACAAATATTTGAATCGAACCCGCGACACGCAGCGCAGCAGTCAATCGGTTAACCAGTGCGCCAACCGTGCCGTCGTGTCGTTATATGTTTGTTACTTCTTCACGCTAAAACGGCTGGACCAATTTTGATAAAATTTGGTATGGAGGTAGCTGACTTTATATCCCGATATTCCCACGAGATCGAAACTTAACAAATCCAGACTCCAGGCCGTTTCAGAGAATTATTCCGAATGGAAAACTCAATAGCATCTTGTCTGAACTTGGAATCGAACCCAGGACGTCATGCTTAGTAGTAGCACTTGCGACCACGAGGCAGGAAATAATTATAAAGATAATTATCCGCTAAAAAGGGGTAACGTGTAACCGTACCGTGTGTAACTGGGTTGTCCACAACCCAGCTGCTGGGTTGGTTGGGCTATCTATCTGATCTCCAGATCAGATAGACAGTCGCTCCATGAATAATGCTGGTATTGAGCTGCAATTGCTTAGACTGGAAGCCGACCTTAACATAGGAAAAGGCTAGGTCTGAAAACAGACGATAAGATGAAACAGACTAAGACTGGCTGGAAAAAGTATCTCTGTCTGTCTGTCTGTTACCTGTTCATGTCTTAATAGCTGAACAGTAATCCTATATCATTTATCTTCTTCTCTACATAAAAACAAAGTTGGGTTAGTTACACCATTTACAACTCAAGAACGGCTGGACCGATTTTGATGATCTTTGATTTGTTGGATTTGTCTCTGCCCCGAATAGCAGAATCACTATTATAAAACATGGGAAAAATTCACGTGAAAAAAATTAAGATAATTCATTTCTACATTTATTGGTTGGTCTGTGGATGGGTGACCATCTTTACATAGCGTGACCCCTCCGTGCCTCGGAAAGCACGTTAAGCCGTTGGTCCCGGCTGTCATTCGTGGATCTTTGACAGTCATTACGGGTAGTCAGAAGCCCGAAAGTCTGACAACCAGTCTTACCAAGGGGTATCGTATTACCCAGTAACTGGATTGTGGAGGTCAGATAGGCAGTCGCTCCATGTAAAATACTGGTACTCAGCTGCATCCGGTTAGACTGGAAGCCGACCCAAACATAGTTGGGAAAAGGCTAGGCTGATGATGATGATTTATCGATTCGCCGGGTCAGCTATTTAATGTATAGATGCTATTAATACACACATGACCATAAGCAGAAAACCGTTAGGTTACAAGGAAAATAATATTATTAAAGTACAATTAAATAGGTATCATTATTTAAACAATGCAAACCCTCATCTTATCGCTTTGTATAAATAAACTAATGAACTAATGGGTTTTCGGTTGGATAATACCTGAAAGCAAACAAAGACATCAAAACATCCTTGTTATTTTGCCTATTTATTTAAATAGTACTCATACTAACAATAATAGTATAAGGAAGTTTGAAAATGGTGCTAATTACAGAAAAGATGATAAGAATGGATTCGTTTGTGATGTGACGAGGAGGGACAAAACGCATAAACTAAAATAATGATGAAATAGAAAGGTTGATGGATGGAAAGGGAGAGGAAGACCAAAAGAAAGATGGGTGGATTGTTGTGAGCGATGATATTAAAGAAACCAGAGTGAATGGAAGCAAAAGATATGCTGCGAAAACTATAAAACTATTAAAGAAAGAAAATAGGCAAGAATTAAAGTATTTAGGTAAACGCATCGTTGTCGACAGAACAATAACAATCAGGAACAGGAAGCTTGCAGAGTAAGCAAACTGAAGTGGCAGTGGGCTGGCCATCGAAGGACCGATGGCCGGTGGAGCAGAAGAGTCCTGGAGTGGAGACCGCGTATCGGCAAGCGTAGTGTGGGACGCCCCCCAGCTAGATGGACCGACAACTTTAAGAGGGTGGCTAGGACAGATTGGATGCTGAAGGCGGAGTACAGGGTGTTGTGGCGCAACCTGGGAAAGGCCTATGTCCAGGACTGCGATAGACTCGAGTTTCACAACGCCTAGTTAGGTAATCCTTACTAATTCCACGGGTAATGTAAGCAGATCCCTAAGCAACCAATCCTCTTTCATCACTCGTTTCTCAGTAGTAGAGTTACAACACAATTATGTCTGATTGACGTCTACAAGATGTGCATCTAACAAAACACTTACTATTAAAAAAAAATTAAACAAAACATACAAATTGTGAACTTATCCCTGTTTACAGAAAAAGTTTTGCTGCAGAAAATCAGC
The DNA here is from genome assembly GCA_948474745.1 of Oligia latruncula. Taxonomy (NCBI): domain Eukaryota; kingdom Metazoa; phylum Arthropoda; class Insecta; order Lepidoptera; family Noctuidae; genus Oligia; species Oligia latruncula. Next base: position 2,264,709 of record OX419705.1, read on the forward strand.
GTCAAGTGGTACACCTTGTGTTGTCATCTGACATTATGCTGAGTTGAAGCCCTGTTGGCTGCATTGTTTTCTGTATAGTGTTAAGGTGTACTCGGTTTTAATGTATCACACTAATATTATAAAGGCGAAAGTTTGTGAGTGTGTGTGTGTGGGGGTGTGTTTATATGTTTGTTACTTCTTCACGCTCAAACGGGTGGACCAATTTTGATGAAATTTTATATGGAGGTAGCTGACACCCTGGATTAACATATAGGCTACTTTTTATCCCGATATTCCCACGGGATCGACTTTTACGCGGGCTAAACCGCGGGGCGCAGCTAGTATCCGATATACAGTCAGTGAGTGATGGCAAAGTATTCTGTTTGTGTTTTGTTTTCACTTCTGTCAGCACTTCCACTGTTTTTTTTTTTGCTTTAATGCGCCAATGAACGCATTTTTATTTCTTTCTTTCAACTAAACAACATTGCTTCTCCCTTTTGGGTATACAGGCGTGAGATAATACATTATTTGAGAACCCATGACAAATATAAATGAGTTGTATTCAACTTATCAATTGAAGCAAAAATTCAATAAACACGCGTTACAGTAACGATAAACAAGTTATAAAAAAAAACACCTATTGCACGTTCATTTGCTTACAATTTAAATGAAATTATAACTAGATAAGATAATATCGTAAATTGATTATTATTTTTAGATGGGGCCCGTGGCTAAATAATAACAGCCGCACAGGTCGATCGATCAGGTTAAGCTACGCTCGCCGCGGATGGTCTGTGGATGGGTGACCATCTATACATACCGTGACCCCTCCGTGTCTCGGAAAGAACGTCAAGCCGTTGGTCCCGGCTGTCATTCGTGGATCTTTGACAGTCGTTACGGGTAGTCAGAAACCCGAAAGTCTGACAACCAGTCTTACCAAGGGGTATCGTATTTCCCAGTAACTGGGTTGTGGAGGTCAGATAGGCAGTCGCTCCATGCCCCACGGGTCGATCGATCAGGTTAAGCTACGCTTGCCGCGGTTGGTCCGTGGATGGGTGATAATCTTTACATTTATCAAACACATTAGGCCGTTGGTTCCCGTTGTCATTCGTTCATCTTTGGCAGTCACCTGTGACCTAGACTAGAGTAAAAAGCAAACCCATTTCAAATAAAAATAATAAAATTACGTTACTACTCCTCCTCCTCCTAGATCCGTAGGAGAACCAAGGTAACCGATATAGCCCGAAGAATTGCCAAACTTAAGTGGCAGTGGGCAGGGCACATTGCTCGCAGAACAGATGGCCGATGGGGCCTAAAGGTTCTGGAGTGGCGACCACGTACCGGAAGACGTAGCGTTGGAAGGCCCAAGGTGGACCGACGACCTTGTGAAGGCCGCAGGAACCCGTTGGATGCGAGAAGCAAAGAACCGGTCGAAGTGGAAGTGCTAGGGGGAGGCCTATGTCCAGCAGTGGACGTCTTTTGGCTGAAAATGATGATGAATGATGACGTTACTACTTACACATATACCTATTTATTGATGCAATCATGTTGCATTATTACTTACAAGTTAGATTTTTTTATGTATATCTAATATTATTATTATCATTACAGAGAAAAACAGTTCGTAGATGGATATAAAGGTATCAAGTGACGGGTGATGTGAAATGCGATCGCCAAGACCCTCGCCCAATTGCTTAGACTTAATGAATCGGAGCGACAACGTTTATACAGTATGAGTCTTCATAATGTGCACATAACGAAATGAGGGAAACATAGCTTAATTTTATCGACGGAAAAAAATATTTGAGAAAAAAAAATTTAAAAAATTTAAAAGGATCTTCACCTGCTAAAGTATGGTGATTGCAAGGCCTTTCTTTAACAGTTGATAGGAAATGTTGTGATTGAGTTATAAACATGGTATTTTACGTTTAGAAATCTGAGACGATGGAGAATAATTTAAAGTAATAAAAAAGAGAAGTAATCGGGCTTTTATTGAGTAATTTTTCAATTATTGTAAAAATTTATGAAAAAATATCCGATTTTTGTTAGAAAAAAACCATAATTCTCAATTGAGAGCGATTGTTTACACAGGGTTCACAGCAGCAGCGAACAAGAATTTTAATAAAAATACTACAATTTTTTTTTTTTAGGTTTTTTTAAATATTTTTTCCGTCGATAAAATTAAGCTTAGCTTAGCGAACCCTCAGTTCGATATGTGCACATTATGAAGACTCACACTGTATTGTGAAAGTTCACTCAGAGGCACCCTTCAAAACTACGCGTTCAAGTGCTGACTTCAAGAAGACTAACAGACAGTGACGTTATTAATAGGCAATTTACTCGGTAGATTGATTGTGTAACTTATGTGATAAAATTGCATTGGAACATCTATGAGCAACTGTTAATAATTCCCAATATTTGTGGGATATCTCGTAGTTAATCAAAAACAACCTTTATTATTATCAATCCAGTTACTCTTGTTTACAAGACGTAGTCTTGTAATGTGTTAACAATGCACCATCTGATCTCACATATTTTTCTAATGTTGTGTTAAATAAGGGTTATCAGAAAATGTGACAAAAGAGAAAGATGTATATTGCTATACTGTTACTGCGCTATATACTGCGCTTCTCCTCCACTTTTATTATGCGCACAGCCAGTGTGGAACTCTCTGCCGGGCATCTGTGTTCCCTCCCACATTTAACCCGTCTGCCTTCAAAGCAAGAGTGAACAGGCATCTTCTGGGCACGCTCGTTTCATCATAGACCTCATATATCGCTTACCAACAGGCGTGATCGGGGTCAAGAGCGGAGCTTAACGACTTAACTATTTAAATGTCTATTAACTGCTCTCAAATTACGATGTTCATTTTTTATTTACTTTACTTTATTTACTTTTTTGACATAATCTGTTTATTACTTGACATTATATACAGAAAATTCAAATTTTTTCCTTCTCTTTATTAGTGGTTGTAATGGTAATCATATCACTAGGTTTTATTAGGTTTTTATTTTTTATTTATCCTTTTGATAGATTCTTATTTTGTAAATGTGAGGACTTTGTAGGCCTTGTAGACTTTAGATCTGTAGACCATTTTTTATTTTATCAAGTACCTGATACTTGTTGACAGGCCTACGCTATCCTCCCATACCTACTGTAATTTGAAAATATTGTAAAAGCCAATTATTTTTAAAAAGAGTAACCGTGGAGTTTCTTGCCGGTTCTTCTCCATAGGAAACGACCAATTGGAACCGTGCACCTAGCTTCTGACGTTTCATAAGTGCCCATGTAGGCTTATGTGAAATAAAATATTTTGATTTTGATTTTGGCCCATTTAGAAAAAAAAAAAACTGTTATAGTTTAGCATATTGGTTGTTTCTCTGTATTTCACAGGCACAACACAAATGACAACATTTAATTTTTTAACCAGGCTTTTTTCCGATAAGATCATACAGAGTATAAAAAATGTATGTTTTCACAACTTTAAATTAATAAATATTATTGTAGTTATGTTTCAAATATCTATAAACGAACCGTTATCTGATGTTAAACATTCTAAACCTCATCCAGGGTGTCTATATTTTGTGTTTAATTAATATTTTAAGTAAATAACCCCAATTTAACACAGATAAAAAACTGTATACCTACTCAACCAGGAAGTGGATTCCATGAAGTCCTAGAAATGTAATTAGAAAAATAAATGAATATTGTTTATGCAAAATGCCTAGCTTTTATTACAAACCTCCTTTTGATTTCTTAAATAATAATTAACGAAAATGACCTAATAAAGAAACTAAAAAAAAGGGTAAATAAGAAAATAAATAAAATAAAGAAAAAATAACTTCTCATCCGCGGATTTGAACTCTTGACCATCGCATTGCTAAGCCACAGTATTAACCATTAGACCAACACGCCATTTACGTAACATTACAAAAACTTTAATAGGTTTGATGTCATTACCAAATGGGAGGGAGGGGGGAGGGGGGAGAGGGGAGGGGGTCCCTTTCTCTGCAGCGAACTGTATCAATATTACAAAATAGTATAATCATTTCATTTTTTTTTATTCTGTGATAAATAGACAAGTTTGACACGTTAAACTTTTGCCAACACCAACATTTGTTTATCAACGGGCTTGACTTCATATCAAGATAATTATATTTATCTAGCTGATCCGGCAAACTTTGTTTTGCCATATAAATTATTTCTAGCTGCCCGGCGCTACTTCGTTTGCGTGGTGTCCTACCCCTTAACCTACACTACCCCTACCCTACTCCTAACCTACTTCTACACTACTCCTACCCTACTCCTACCCTACTTCTAACCTACTCCTACCCTACTCCCATAGGTATATTATTTTTTTCTCTGTAAGAACCATCCTCGTACTTCAAGGAATATTCAAAAAAAGAATTCAGCGATTCATTTATATAATATAGATTATTTTGACGTTTGAACGTCACTTCAGTTTAGTGCCGCTACATACATAATATACTATTTACTGCGCTACAGTTCTAAGTACAGCTTGCTCCAAAATGCTATTTTAGAAAATTCAAAATAAATATTTAAAAAATCGTTTAAAATTAAAACATGTTCACAAAACGAAAACGCGAAACCGTATGTGTGTTTATTTATTTATTTAATTATCCTCCTACTGCTACGCCTTACAGCAATTACACCAGGCGGAGAGAAAAATTACTTCATGTGCTGCTTTAATAATATAAGTCAATGGCTGCTTTCCATCCATCCTGTGCGCGGTGGACATCGAACGGGCGGCGATGGAACACGCATGCTCACACAGCGTTAACTCCACAGTTCCATTACTCCATCCCAATTGGGCACATTTTTTGCGATTTTTTTGAGACTCAACGAATTTTTCAAATTAAATACATTAAAATTGTAAAAACGGAAAATTTTGATGTGTCGTCTTGCCTGACAGGTGTCAGGTAAATTAATGTCGCCATTAAAGCGCCAACTAAACGTTAAACGTAAACTAATATGTTATCATTTAATTGTGCTTTTGTGTGTTGTGCTATTTCGAAAAACAAGGAACTTTGTTCTATTGTTTGTTAGCTTTTGTACCTAATAATATTATAGTTTTTACTTCAATATCTACCTTATAATTTATTTTCCTGTGTCAGTGGTTTTCAAATACATCGTTTTTTTTAAATGTTGGATTCTTTTATTTCTATCATATTTATTTATTTATTCATTTATTTCAGGCGACGCAGGCCCATAGATTAGGTAATACCCTAACCTAAACATACATAATTATTTTTATTATAAAGTAGTACTTCACTTCACTAGCTTGTTCTTGTGCTGTTCTGTGGTACTTGTCCGCGGAAGCGAAAGAACACCATGTCCTGCGGCCAGACTGAAGTCTTCTTCCATGACGACGGGCAGATAAAAATTCGTCGATAAAAGTTGACGTTACGGAGCGACTCCAGTAACTGCATACTGCTCCCTCGGCGTATACCTCGTCTTCTGGCGCACGTACTCCACGATGTCCTCCGCCTTATTTATTTATTTATTTATCCGTTTAGTGCCTTAGTGTTGTAGTGTAGGCGAGAGATGGGTGTGTTCGGCCTTGCGGTGCGCAAGTGCCTTTGGGCTCCGTAGGAGCTTTGCTACAGCATTTCTTGTTCGGTCGCGATCGGCGCTTTCTCCTTTGCGTCACGAAACCTATAACCTAAACCCATAGGTATTGTTATTTGGTAAGATACCCTACCAGCTGACTAGCTGATGCGTGTGTTTCAAAAATTGGACATATTTAATCGGTCAAGTCGGTTCTTGAAGCAGTTCAGTTTTGGAGCCGTCACAACATTATCCAGGAGCGTATTCTATGCTATTACAACTCGGTTGGGCAATAATTACTTCAAAGGCATTCTTGGAATGTCATGATATGTCCTTTTGATCATAATGAATATGTTGGTTGTTCGTGGTCGTAGGGCGTGAGTTCGAACCCTAACAAGCGCTTTACTTTGTGTAAATATTTTTATCACCACTGCTTTCACAACGGTGAGGGAAAACATCTTAAATAAACCGGCATGTCCTAGAATAAAAAAAATGTCCGGGTCCGCGTAGTGGACTACGGCCCCCTCCCTCTCGAAGAAAGGAGGCCTGTGTCCCAGTAGTGGGAACTTCATAGGCTGATTATGTATGTATGTTATGTAATATGTTGCGTAAGAGAACACGTAAATAACAATCCATAGGTATTAATGTTATAAATGCGAAAGTGTCTCTCTGTCTGTTACCTCTTCACGCTTAAACTGCTGAACTGATTTAGATGAAATTTGGTATAGCGATAGTTTTAGTTCCGTGTAAGGACATAGAATAGTTTTTATCCAGACATTCCCACGGGATCGACACTTATGCGGGTGAAACCACGGGCGCAGCTAGTGTTGGAATAAAAACAAACAGGCACAACTTGACTTGTGCCATTTTTAACTGCAAGCACTGAATTATATTGCGCAAAGGTCTAAAATAACATAGGCTGCCGTTGGTCTAGTAGTCACCACAAGCGACTGCTGAGCATAAGATCCTGGGTTCGATTCCCAGGTCGAGTAAATTGTTTTCTATACAGATTTTTTCAGTAGCAACCCGGAGTCTGTGATTTGTGCCCGGTTGATGGCAATAGGCTCGTCCCCATTCCATGGGACTTAAACGTAACTGGCGAGTTATGTTTGGGAATTCATCAAATGACCCCTCCCGCTCTGGATGGCGCGGAAGGGAGTGTCAGACTCTTACTGACTAAAACCTTAGCCCTTTATGTTCCGGGCCAGCGGTAACCCTTTCGGACAATCCCGCTGACCCGGGACGATCCCGCTGACCCGTCTGCTCAACCCTTCGGGTAAACAAGGCGTGAAATTATGCTAAACTAACATCAATTCGAAGACATGTGACATCTGCCAACCCGCACTGGGCCCGCGTGGTGGATTACGGCCCACTCCCTCTCACCTAGAGGAGGCCTATGTCCCAGCAGTGGGTACATTATAGGCTGATTATGTATGTATGAAATGTAACATCCAAGAAATGTTTTACTTACCAACTTTATGAATTTTTATCACCTGGCGATAAGGAAATTTCATATATTTTGTGTCATACTATACTTGAGAACCACTGAACAGGTCAGTGATATCTAATCGCTAAAAATAGTACTTAGATTTAGTATATATATTCACTGAAACAGTAATATCGCCATATTATTATACCTGTGCATCTAAGTTATTACAAAATGAAGTCTTGTTTAAAATATCTCGTGGTACTATTCTGCCTGACTTTTATTGGTAAGATATTTTCAATGTATAAAAAGACTTTGGCTTTACTAACTTTGCTAACTGGTACGCCGAACCTCGGCGTATAAAAAAACATCAATACAAATAACTAAAATAAATTAAAAATAATATCATTAAAATAATTAAAAAAATAATTATTATAAAACGCTATAGTATGTTTTTTTTTTTTTTTTTATTAAACAAATAAAGTTTTTTTTTTCCGGGGAGCCGTTACGGTTCTGAACTGCAAAATTATATTACAAAGTTTTTTAGTGGTGTTTGATTAAATCTAATCTAGCTTATGATAGATTTGAGTTATTCTTTGCTAAGATTTCCCTTATTAGATTTATTTATTAACCTACTTTTCCAATCTTTTTAGTGAAAACTTCTTCAAAAAAACTTCTTTAGACGCGTTGGGCATTTTTTGTGATGGGATAAAATCATTGAACTCGCGACACTGCTACCATAACCGACACCTCTATTTTAAGTTTTGGCCATTATAAAGACATCAACGCGCGGTACATTTTCTTTGAGAAGAATGGCCTTCAAACATATTTATAAAATTACCATGCTTTTTCAAGTTTTCACTTCTGTCAGCACTCCTGGAGTGCCACTGTCTTTTTTTTGCATTCTCCGTCCAATCGGTCAAGAACGAGTCCAAATCGTCACGCTAGCGTTTCTTAGGCCTGCCTCGGTAACGACGCGACGCCCGTCTTCAGGCATCCACTGAGTGACGATCCTGGCCCATCTGTCCTGATGCATCGTATGTGACCCACACAGCTCCTTTTCAGCCTCACAGACTAATCGCTAATACTAGTGATAAGTAGGTTTAGGCGTGGCATGTTTCGAAGCGTATTATGGTGTTGCGAATTTGATTGGTGAATTGATATTTTACATATTTTTTAAAATATTATTTTGCTTATATTTTTAGAGGGATCGTTCAGATGTGACTACGAATACAGTTCAGCAGTTAAAGGATGGTACAAACACCATGTTGTACCAGCGACTTGGTTCGATGCCCGGCTGCGATGCACACTGGAAGGTAAGCTCTTTAAACCAGTTTACACGATGGAAACAATCAAGCAACTTTGAATATTTTTGTAAAAATACGATTTTAGACTTACCTTTGTAACAGTAGCTTGACTATGGTTTGTAATCCCGATTTGTTACTCGAACCGAGACGCCAATTTAAAAAAAAAAAATTGTGCTGCCGGTCGATTCTGTAAAAATCTCACCGTGAATACGTAGGTGAAGTAAGTTTGTTTTTGCTAGGAGTTGACACTATTGACAGCTCACTCCACGCTCATTTCACCTAAGTTTTCACGGTGAGATTTTTAGAGAATAGCACCGCAGTTGTCTGAATTCGAAACTTTCAATAGTTAGGTACCTTAAAAAATATTCAAATTTATTCTGCTTAATTTTTCAGTCAGATTATCAGGATGTTAATGGCGTGATGATATTTTAAACATACTTAAATCATAATTTTTTTATTATTTTTATTCTGCTATTAGGTGCTGCCCTAGTGTCTCCAACCACACAAGAACTGAAATCTAAAATGATGCAGATAATAAAGGATTCCACTTTGAAACAAGAAATCTTTACCGGGATTCATGCCACTCTCTCTCAAGGAGATTATCATACAGTTGAAGGTTAGTCGATCAGTATAGTTACAATTAGGTATTATAGCTTGAGCTGCTGGAGAGCTGGAGAGCTGTGGTGGCCAAGTGGTAACGGCCACGACTTACGAGTTGTAGGTCGTAGGTTCGAACACAGACAGGCGCTTTACTTTGTGTAAATTATTTCATCACCACTGCTCTCAAAACGGCGAAGGAAAACATCGTGAGGAAACCGGCATGTCCTAGAACCAAATTCGAAGACATGTGACATCTGCCAACCCGCACTGGGCCCGCGTGGTGGATTACGGCCCACTCCCTCTCACCGAGAGGAGGCCTGTGTCCCAGCAGTGGAACATTAGGCTGATTATGTATGTTATGTATTATAAGTTTTGATTCACACACAAAAACATTAAGAATCTACACTTTTTTGACTCGGTAAATAGTGAGTACAACCCGCGTTCAAGAGAGAACAAGAGTTCATTTGAATCTTCGCAAGGATGACGTAAGCGCGCAGTACTGAGGTACCTATGGCGAAAGCGGTAAGAGCGCGGAGGTTGGGAGGGGCCGCTCGGGCACAAAATACATATAGTACAGAAGGCAATCACAAAAAACTGTCGTGGTAGTGGCACTCGTACCTAGTTGTTTGATTTATTCTTGAGCTTATTCTACAATATTAAAATAAAACAATAAACATAGTATTACAATACAAAACGTTTACAGAATAAAAACATATAAAATTTTACATTTGTCAATTCTCACTATCGAAAATCCCTAATAACTTTAAAAACGATTACCCTATTAACACAATTTATTTTGCCCTATCCGTTTTAGACCTAAACCTATCAAATGACACTAAAAACAACACAATATCTACACAAACAAAAAATCATGTTTTCAACTTACACTTGGTGGCGTGAATTTACCTTACAAAAAAATGACTTCGTTTATACTGATTCAAAATAGGAAACAATTATATAAATCGAGCTTAGATAGCCATTTTTTTTGTTGCTCTATTTTTGCACTTCACAGACACGTGTCTCACTAAGCGGATGGCACCCTCGCTCGCACTACTCCCAACCCGTCCGAGATAACGTGTCTGTGAGCGGTGTCTATGTGTGCGTTGCTCGAGCGCACTTTGTATGTAGATTGACTTCTGTACTATCTGTGTTTTGTGGCTCGGGTCTCAAGTTAACTCCTGCTGGTTGTATACATCAATAACCTGAGGGCCTAAACAAGTGACAATCGCTTTCAAAGCCTTTCGTATTTCTACAACAACTTTCAATAGGATTGACATAAACTTTTCTGTAGCTTAGCCAATACATGTTTGACTTTTCCATGTCACTTTATCTTTGGCCTAGGCAAATTTACATTTTGGACAAATAGATCAGAAGACAAATTCTCGTAATTAAAACCGTTCAAATCTCATCTCAGCGACAATCAATGTCAAAATATTGTCAAAAATTTAAGGAAATTAGACGTATTATTGAGAGATGAGACCTAGTTCAGACTGTGAACGTTCTTAAAATTAGGGGATTTCCCCCCTGAGAGCCAAGACTCTAGGCCATCAGGGGGCCTAAAAAGGCCACTTGGCAGAATCATAAAAGGATAACATAACGAATCATAATGGACAGCTGTTAAGTTAATCGTATCACATCCCATTGGTGAAGGATTTTTCAGTTCTTTTTTTTTGTCTGTGATAAAATACCAATCAATCCAATCCAAATCCAATCCTATACCTACGTAATGCAGCGAAAAAAAGAAAGACTGTCTTCGCAATATTATGATTCTTGATGTTATCCTTTTATGATTCTGCCAAAGTGATGGCCTTTTTAGGCCCCCTGGTCTATTTGCCCAGCTTTGGTCATGGTTCTCTATGTTTTTCAATCTTTTCTTCAAAAGCATAAAAAAGTAATTTAAAAAAATTAAACCGACTTCAAAATAAAAAGTAATTTAAAAAAATTAAACCGACTTCAAAAAGAAATAACTCAAAATTATGAAATAACTTTAATTTCGGAAGTCGGTGTCTTGGGATCTGTATTCTAGTTTAAGTTTTATGCCACCGACTTCTGAAATTAAAGTTATTTCATAATTTTGAGTTATTTCTTTTTGAAGTCGGTTAAATTTTTTTAAATTACTTTTTATTTCGTAATTTTTAGTTTTTGCACTAGTATTTGACCAAGGTTTTGAGATGTTTTCCCTTTGACACTACACCCGTAGCTCTTATCAATAAGCCAGGCCGTCGCACTTACACGTATTAGTCCATATCTTGAAAATTACTGAATCGATCTTGATGAAACTTGCACTGTTCCCTAAGTTGAAGAAAATGTAAGCCAATAAAAAAAAAAGGTCACGATCCGATTAATAGTTCCGGAGATATGCGTGGACAAACATACATACATACATACATACATACATACTGCAGTATTTGTGATTACTGCATATTATGATTTCAACATTCCATCCTTCTTTAAGATTTTAGACAACCTTTTTTTGGTCGTTTTTCTGATTAAAAAAATCAAACTTTTGAATTTTGAACTGATGCTGTCAAATGAAATTTTTCTCTTGAAGTTTGGCAGAGGTTTTTTGGTGTTCATTGCTGAAGGTTGCAATTATTTTTTTCTTTGCTGATAATCGTTAAGATATTATGAAAAATACGTCCTTAATCGTCTAAATTGGATTTATGTGAAGTCTTCGACATATAGTTATATGTTGATCTTTTGATCTTATCAGGTATGTGTATTTCTATTCGTTACCTATTTTTTTGGTAAAAGTGGTTCAGCTTGTTACAGCATTCTTAATGTGCGTTATTTCGTTTAGGATACGCCTGAAAATATAAGACGTAACAAGCCGAGTTTTCGGCCTTACCCTACCCCTATGCACTAATCTGTTCCCGGATTTTTGAATGAGTTGAGGAGTGGAGATCTATTCGAGGGAGCAGTTTCAAAACCATACCGACCAGACGTGAAATGGAATTCAAGATATAATTCAGAGAGATATAATCCAGGATCTATCAGATTTTTTTATTATTGATTTTTTACTAATATTACTGTCGTTTATAAATAATTGTTTCGTGTAACTTTAATTGCAGAATACAACAGGTTTTTATATCGTTCGTTCTCGATTGGCGCTACGCGATCGTAGCGAAAATTACAGTTATAACTGCAGTTTAACTCGACGCGTAGGTAATCTAACTAAATTTTGAAACATTATTCAATGAACAAAAAAAACCTCAAGTATTAAATTATTTTCTTTAAGTTTTTGTAATTTTTTGTAAATTCGGCTATTAATATTAAATCAAATTATACGTTTTTAAGTGGCGATGAAGTCGTTTCCTTTTATATCGCTACAAAATGGCGCCCGAACAGGGACTTTGCGGTGGTCGGAGTAGGATAATCCTTAATAGCATCGAGTTTACTAGAATCAGTCTGTAAACCCTTTTCGTTTACAATGTACCCCAAATACTTTAATTCACTCTTACAGAACTCGCATTTATTTAAGTTAATTGACAAACCAGCTTCCTTGAGACGGTTTCGTACCTTTCTGAGGAGAGCGAGATGACTATTAAAGTCTTTAGAAATCAAAATTAAATCGTCAACATATCCAAAGACGCAGTCATCGCTAGTTGAGGTAAATTCGAAATTAACAATCATATCTGTAAGACGTTGCATCTCTGAAGCTGCATTTGTGAGTCCAAATGGCATCCTAACAAATTCAAATAAACCTCGTTGAGGAACTATGAAAGCATTCTTCTCACAACTTTCCTTATCTGCAAGAGGAATCTGCCAAAAAGCACTCCTAAAATCGAGGGAACTAATGTATCTAGCTCCACGAAGATTATCAAGTATATCCTGTATGCGTGGGAGAGGATAAGAATCCCTGATAGTAACGCTGTTTAATTTCCTGCTATCAACGCAGAAGCGAACTGAACCATCTTTCTTGGTGACCATTACCACCGGACTGGCCCACGGAGAACGAGAAGGACGAATTACTCCGACTTCTAGCATCTTATCAATTTCTTCGTTAAGAATCTTCAATTTAACAGGAGAGAGAGGGTAAAACCTCTGTCTAATTGGTTGTCCAGTTGTATTAATTTTATGAGAGAGCCAAGTAGTCTTACCAAGACCAATCTTGTCTGACGAGATTCCCTCAAACTCATCAATCACAAGCTGTAAACCTTGTTCTTGGTCAGGCGTTAGTACATTGCGAGGATGTATATAACGTACCTCACTTAAACAGGAAGGTTGAGAATGAGAATGATTTACAGAAGAAAGATACATGTTACCTTTAATATTTTTATTAAAAGCACTACTAAAAACTGATGTTAAACCAAATTTGTTCCAAAATTCAATACCTAAAATAACTGTAGAAGACATACATCGAGCTACTAAAAACTCATGGTCAATGGTCGTTCCATTAAACTTAACCGGAAGATAAACAGTTCCTAGGATATCAATTGGCGAGTTATCAGCAGAAATAACACAAGGATGTGAATCATTTGACTTCAATGGGACACCAAAATCCTGAATCAGACTTTCACTAATAAGAGACATTTGAGCGCCTGAGTCAAGAAGAGCCTTAACCAAACGATCACGCAATATTATTTCAATAAATGGTCGATTATCTGTCGAATTAGATTTAATCACCGGTGACACTGTACGGAGAGAGACGTGCCGCCGGCAAGTTATACATTTTTTGGATTACATTTAGGGCAATCGCGAGTAATAAAACCAGGAGTACGGCATTTAAAACACACTATGCCAGGAAAATCCGGGCAAAAGCGATGAGAATGTCCTGATTTATTGCATTTCCAACATTGTTGGGATTGTTCGCAATTTAGACAAAGTTGGGATGATTTATGTATGCTGGAAACAGATTTTACAGATTTTTGTAAGTAACTTTCAAAATGAGTTACTGTTTCAATTAAAGTATTGAAATCAGTAAATCTGTGAATCGACAAACAAGGGAAATAGCGTTGATGCATTGATGCATATTCGACGCGTACTGAGTCCGACTTTCAGCTAAATTTACGCCTTGAGTCTGACTATTAGTACGAGTAGGAACCATGAGAACTTCTCTACCAAACATCAGGAAGTTTGGTGTGAAACCCGTTGCTAAATTAATACAAGAGTTAAGGTAAAGTTTAACTTTGTGCAACATTCTTGACCAATTTCTTTGATTCTCACCAACTAAAATACCTAAACATGTAACCACGCTTTGATTATAACGCTCGACAGTATTTGCCTGAGGCGTATAATAAGGGGTATAGGTCGGAGACTCAATGTGAAATGATCTTAGAAAGTATAAAAAATGATTACTGCGAAGTATCCTCTGCGATAACGCAACTGTTTTTCGCAGTAATCATTTTTTATACTTTCTAAGATCATTTCACATTGAGTCTCCGACCTATACCCCTTATTATACGCCTCAGGCAAATACTGTCGAGCGTTATAATCAAAGCGTGGTTACATGTTTAGGTATTTTAGTTGGTGAGAATCAAAGAAATTGGTCAAGAATGTTGCACAAAGTTAAACTTTACCTTAACTCTTGTATTAATTTAGCAACGGGTTTCACACCAAACTTCCTGATGTTTGGTAGAGAAGTTCTCATGGTTCCTACTCGTACTAATAGTCAGACTCAAGGCGTAAATTTAGCTGAAAGTCGGACTCAGTACGCGTCGAACTTATCATCCTTAGCAGAAGTTTATGCGAAAGTCGCCGATAATCTTTCTATGGCTTTTCTCCGTAATTCGCGAGCTTATAATTCGCATCGTTCAGCCGTCACGTTGAATGTTGGTGACATTGTATGGAGAAAGAATTTTTCCAGATCTTCTGGTGATGATTATTTTTCCGGGAAGTTAGCTCCTCGTTTTATTAAATGCCGGGTGACTAGAGTTATTTCCAGGACCACTTATGAACTTGATGACTTTGATTCCTCCCATTCTGGAAGATATCATATCAAAGATATTCTTAAATAATGCGTGTAGTTTCTTAACCCGTAATCTCATTAACATTTTCCATTCGGAACGTTATTTTTAGATTTTATGTCATTCCTTTTAATTGAAATTCCCTTAATAGTTATTTAAATAAATAATCTCATTCATAATTAATATCTAATTCGATAATTAAAATAGTAAAAACATTAATTGCGACATCTAGTTGTGCCTAATTGAAACAATTTGTTTAAAATTTTTTCTTAACTATCAATGCTTATAGTTCTGGCTTTCGCCCACAGATGTCGTTATGACTGTCATTCCCTAAATGACATAATGACAGCTCTTAGTGTTGGGAAACGGAAGATTAACATGTATCGATAATTTAGTTTAGGGACGAGACATAGTCGACATACTCTTATCTATTGATCACAATGATATAAGGTTTTAATTTTAATTTTTTTATCCTTTCTGTTCATCATTACAATTATTGATTACCTGTTTTTCTTTGTCGATAAAGCAAGCATTAGCTTCTTATTTCACCGAGTTCTTTCTTTGACTAACAGTCCTTCGTTTGGCTTTAGTTCTCTATTAGATATAATGTTCCTTTTTTACTTATGTCTTTTGTTTGACGTTAGTCGTTTCTTTCACCGACTTAGTCGTTAATTTAATTTTTGTCGTTACTTTTGCCTTTGAATTTTTATTTCATTGGGATCCTTTCTTTACTTAGGTCTTTAGCTTTTAAGTTAGGCTAGTCTTATTAGTTTTCTTACTTTCTTTCTAGATTTATTCGACACGTCGGGAGTTAACGTTAACGGTTAAATTAAAGTCCCGTTTTTGTTTTTATTCAGTTTCTGCTGCACTTTGGTTTTGTTTATTTAGGTTTAATTTCGATTATCTTATTTACTTGTTGTTTATGTTAGGTTTGATTAATTCTTACAGGGTTTCTTCTTTTTTTTTCTTGGAAAGGGGGTACTGCAGTATTTGTGATTACTGCATATTATGATTTCAACATTCCATCCTTCTTTAAGATTTTAGACAACCTTTTTTTGGTCGTTTTTCTGATTAAAAAAATCAAACTTTTGAATTTTGAACTGATGCTGTCAAATGAAATTTTTCTCTTGAAGTTTGGCAGAGGTTTTTTGGTGTTCATTGCTGAAGGTTGCAATTATTTTTTTCTTTGCTGATAATCGTTAAGATATTATGAAAAATACGTCCTTAATCGTCTAAATTGGATTTATGTGAAGTCTTCGACATATAGTTATATGTTGATCTTTTGATCTTATCAGGTATGTGTATTTCTATTCGTTACCTATTTTTTTGGTAAAAGTGGTTCAGCTTGTTACAGCATTCTTAATGTGCGTTATTTCGTTTAGGATACGCCTGAAAATATAAGACGTAACAAGCCGAGTTTTCGGCCTTACCCTACCCCTATGCACTAATCTGTTCCCGGATTTTTGAATGAGTTGAGGAGTGGAGATCTATTCGAGGGAGCAGTTTCAAAACCATACCGACCAGACGTGAAATGGAATTCAAGATATAATTCAGAGAGATATAATCCAGGATCTATCAGATTTTTTTATTATTGATTTTTTACTAATATTACTGTCGTTTATAAATAATTGTTTCGTGTAACTTTAATTGCAGAATACAACAGGTTTTTATATCGTTCGTTCTCGATTGGCGCTACGCGATCGTAGCGAAAATTACAGTTATAACTGCAGTTTAACTCGACGCGTAGGTAATCTAACTAAATTTTGAAACATTATTCAATGAACAAAAAAAACCTCAAGTATTAAATTATTTTCTTTAAGTTTTTGTAATTTTTTGTAAATTCGGCTATTAATATTAAATCAAATTATACGTTTTTAAGTGGCGATGAAGTCGTTTCCTTTTATATCGCTACAATACATACATACGTCTATGAAATTTTGTATATTTGTTTGGAAGCCCTAATAGATCATCATATGTGAATATAATGCAATTCCAATAATATTACATACATACGTATCGAATTGATAACCTCCTTTTTTTTGAAGTCGGTAAAAAGACATGTCAATGTATATTTATAGTCTAAATTACTAGGTACTTAATACAGATTTACAAATTACAGGTACACCGCTCTCGAAAATTCCGGCAACTTGGGCTGAAAATGAGCCAGATAATAAGGATAATAAAGAAAGCTGTATCACTTTGAATAGTAATGGAAAATTATCAGATCGTCCGTGTGAAGAGACTCGGCCTTACATTTGTTACCGTGCCGAGGACCCTCAGGTAGAAGGCAATGACTGCGGCACTGTAGATCCAGGTAAATAATAATTATAAACTCAAATTAAAATAAATCGAGGAAATGTGACATTTACCACCCCGCACTGGGCTGGCGTGGTAGATTATAGCCCACTCCCTCTCAAAGAGAGGAGGCTTGTGTCCCAGCAGTGGGAATATTACAAGCTGATTATGCATATGGTAATTAAGGGCATGGAACTGTAGGGTGGTATAGCAATTCTGAGGTCGCCTAAACATTATCACTGCCCTTTTTTTACACAGGAGGTAATCTAAATTACTTACTAAAAAAATACTCCTAAAGCAAGGTTTCATGGTCAGCGGGATTGTCCGAAAGGGTTACCGCTGCTCCGGAACATAAAGGGCTAATGAAGGAATACGGGTGGGTTTTAGTCAGTAAGAGTCTGACACTCCCTTTCGCTCCACCCAGAGCGGGAGCGATCGTTTGACGATTTCCCATCCTCAAAAAAAAAAAGCAAGGTTTCATTTTTATCTTACTTTAATCGAAAACGTCTGTTAACCTTAGACTCTTAGTCATTGGATTTTCGGAGCCCATGATCCTGATTCTAGATACAAAAAATTCAGCTCTGTTTGAAAACCCTAAACAAAACTTGCAAGATCTGCTATTTTATGACTAGATTCTCTTCATCACCGTTTCCTTTTCAGAATACCACTTGGATAACAGAACTAACAAGTGCTACAAGTTCCACATAGTACCACGTAACTTCTCCCGCGCCTCCATGGCATGTACAGCTGAAGGCGGCCATCTTGCTATTATAAACAGCGCAGTCGAAGCTAACATTCTCAGTGAAATTTTCTCTGAAATTCCTAGAAGTGACATGTTGGGAATGGCACCGAGTTGGAAAGAAGTAGCTTTCATCGGCTTCTTCGATTGGGGCGAACGTGGGGATTGGAGGACAATTCATGGTATGTATTATTATTATATTATTGTATATATTTTGTTGAGGGGCTCAAGGCTAAGAAATAACAGCCGCACGATTCGATCGATCAGCACGCGTAGCATGAACGCTTACCGCGGCTAGTCCGTGGGTGGGGGACCCCTCCGTGCCTCGGAAAGCACGTTAAGCCGTTGGTCCCGGCTGTCATTCGTGGATCTTTGACAGTTGTTACGGGTCGTCAAAAGCCCAAGTCTGATAACCAGTCTTAACGGGGTATCGTGTTACCCAGTAAGCTGTGTTGTGGACGTCAGATAGGCAGTCGCTCTATGTAAAATACACCAATTCAGCTGCATCTGATTGGACTGGATGCCGACCCCAACATAGTTGCGAAAAGGGTAGATTGAAGCACATAATTATAACAAAGAAAGAAGACAATTGAAATGCTTGATATAGAAGCTGATTTATTTTTATTAATAATTCACATCACGTTGATTATGAAGAATAAATAATTGTTAACCTTTTGACCGCCACACGTCAAAAAATCAAAAACGTGCCCTCGGAGTCAAAGTCTGTCATGTAGTCGAACCGTGGCGTGCTGGGCACATTTTGGTTTGTCATCTTTACATGACTGTGGCGGTCAAAAGGTTACGCAAATTATTTTACGTAGCTTCGTGCTCCTCAAAAGTAACCAATTACGTACTAAAATCTCACTCAATGTCACAGCAACATTATATCAATGGTGCATTCTTATATTTTGTGATTCGCTTTATCAATATGTTCGGTTCAATGGTGCATTAACTATTTTGTGATTCGTTGCGTCAACGGGCCTGTGTTAAAGTTTTGAAGCAAGCGGAGCCTTGCTTTTTTGTCACACAAACTTCAAAACAGTACCACTTTTTTCATTTCAGGCCAAACTTTATCAGAAGCAGGGTTCAGCAAATTTGGTCCTACGGAACCAAACAATTTAACACCGGGTGAATTCTGTGGTTCCATTTATCGCTCGGGGCTCTTGAACGACTTATGGTGTGACAAGTCGTTCACCTTCATCTGTGAGAAGAGTCCAGATTATCCAGGTGTTTGTCACGTTGATAATTTTTATTAAATGCAGTGTGGTTTACAATACAAATGCTTAAAAATAAAATATTTTTTTAATTAAATTGTGTTTTATGTAAATTTTTTTATTCCCATTTTTTTTTACTGAAAATGAAGACAAAATGTCTTGGGATTTTTTACAAAAAATATTAGGTAATGTCTATGTTCTATGATAAAGGATAAAGGATATTCACCCATCCGCCGCATGGTTGACTTGTATAATAAAAGTTTTGTAAATATTGACATCTTCAATAGCCCAATAGGAAAATTCAAAGGTCTTATCTTGAAATCTCTTAAAAAATAATACATATTTTACAGACGTAATCTTTAAATTATCACTTTAAATCTGTCCTGGTTGTACACTTTTTATTTTTATTTGTCATCTTTCTTTTATTTTATTATTTTTAACTTTTTTTTTTATTGGGTATAACTTCTTTTTTTTTCTCACGCCTAGCGATTAAAGTTGTTTTTTTTAATATTATTATGATAACCCGTGGACAGTGTTGTGGGTTACATTATTAGCAAAATACAAATATTGTTATACTAGTTTTAAGTTTTCATAATGTAACTGTATGCTGTTCCTCCTAATAAAAATAAAAAAATAAAATAAAAAAAGGGTTTGGTTGGACCAATGTGCGTGGGTCATGGCAGCCGTCAGTGGGTATTCCAACCACCAGCAACAACAGCCAGAAGTTGATTACACCTCCTCGTCTGTTAAGAACTTCTGTGTAAGGTGCACTGAGGGTTTATGTTCTAATCTGGGTGACGAACTAAAAAATATATATAAACATCCAAATTGAGAACCTTCTTCTTTTTTGAAGTCGGTTGAAAAACAAACTCATCTAGGATACTTGATGTTCGGTTCGTACATTAATTAATTAATTATGGAACTTTTATTTTTGTACCAAGTTATGTTACAATACCGTTTTGAAAGCAGTGGTGATGAAATTATTTATACAAAGTAAAGCGCCTGTCCGGGTTCGAACCCACGACCACCTGTAAGTCAGGGCCGTTACTTCTGAGCCACCACTGCTCATATTTATTTGCTTGTGAATAAATTAATTATGAATACCAATTATAAGAAAGTCAGTCACGTAAAAAAATGCATGCATGAATAATCACTAATAGAAAAACTCCATTGTGAACAAACTAAAAGAGTACAGTAATGCTATTTGTAAAAATCTCACCGTGTTAACTTAGGTAAGTAAGCTGTCAATAGTGTCAATCTCTAGCATCAGATGGAAAGACAACTCACTTTAAGCTCACTTCACCTAAGTTATCACGGTGATATTTTTACAGAATAGCACCGCAGTAATAATGACGTTCCGGTGAAATTTTATCATTACTAGAATTCATTTGACAACGTACCCTTATTATTACTTTCGAAAACTTTAATTTAACTAGCAATAAAACATTGACGATAGTGATGTTGTGCTTTGAAACATCGATATTTTTGTGAACAATTCTGTCAATCAATCAACTCAGCCTATCGCAGTCCACTGCTGGACATAGGCCTCTCCTCATGCACGCCACAACACCCTGTCCTCCACCTTCTATCCCAGTCATCTTTTTGAGGTCGTCGGTCCACCTAGCCGGGGAGTGTCTCACACTTTAAATAGATTTATTATGAAAAAAAAGTTGCACTACAAGAGTGCCGACAGAAGTGAAATTTGAACAATTACGTTTTTTTTTTATCGTCTTATAAACAAAACACGCACGGTGTCGGTTACGGTAACAGTGTCGCGAGTTCAATGGTTTTTTACCCATCTGAAAAAAAAAAACAGAATTTAGTCAACATTCGTATAACGCGAAAAATATGGAAAGTAAAGTCACACAATTTTTTATTAACAACGTGGCAATGCTGCCAGTCTTTTGGGCACGTTTCCTGTTGACAGCGATGCGGATGAATTTTTTGATGCCCTTTGATTCTTTCCTTTCCTTTTTATATACTTGTACATATTCTTATTATTATTTTAATACTGTACATAAAGTAATGATTTATTAGAGAGAAAGAAATAAACAAATAAAATATTTTTTATTATGCACTTAAAATAATTATATTATTATTATTTTCCAGAAATGTTGATTTTCTAAATTCCTCTTTACCATTTCATCGCGATATTTATCAGAGACCGGCACAAACTGAGTGCTTGCTTAGCACTCAAATTTATATTCACAAGTAACTCGATGAAATGTTCATTTATTCCTTTCGATAAAACAACTTTATTGAACTACTAGCTGTTACCCGCAACATCATCTGCGATCCAGGATGAAAGTAGCCTATGTCCTCCTCCAGGTCTTGCTATCTGTTAAAAACGATCTGTTCTGTTTTAGCGTGAAAACATTAAAATTCCCTTTAGTATATAGAATATTAGTTACGATAAGGATTAAGATGTCCGATCAGCAAGACAATCAGTAGGTATATTTTTACCGATTGAAAAATAAAAATAAACTATTTCACAAAAAAAAATCTAAAACACCACACACCTGTTTCTGCTATATTATGTACTAGCTGCGCTCCGCGGTTTCACCCGCATAAGTTTTGATCCCGTGGGAATATCGGGATAAAAAGTAGCCTATATGTTAATCCAGGGTGTCAGCTACCTCCATACAAAATTTTATCAAAATTGGCGCAGCCGTTTGAGTGTGAAGAAGTAAGAAACATATAAACATACACTCACAAACTTTCGCCTTTATATAATATTAATGTGATTAAAAGTTTAGTCGAAAATAATACTACTTATCAAAACAAAAAGGCGAAACGAAAAATATAAAATCACATTATTTTATTCGACAGCCTAGTCAATTAAACTTGAGGTGAAGGTTAAAGGGTATTTTACAGAACATTTAAATCTTAAGACCCTTGTCAAGTATCTCTCTCTGGGTGGCTTTATTGCAATTCGTCTAATAAAAGGCACTTCAAATGAATCAGCCGATGTTGATGCAAACAAAGTTTGTTTAAAATCGAGAACTGAATACCAAGAGCCTAAGACTTTCAATTTGCTAATATCTAGAAATGGAGAGGAGGATATTTTTTTTTTAAACACAAAAACAAAAACACAAAAAAATAAACAACAAAAAATACTACAAGAAATACTGCAAGAAACAACACAAAAAAACTACAAGAAACACACAACTAGAACAAGAAATACAACAAATACTGAACACAACAACAACAAGAAATACTCGTGTTCAGCTGCCTCCGATAAGACTAGAAGCCGACCCCAACATAGTTGGGAAAAGGCAGATATTTTTTCTCTAACATCAATTACTTTTCAAACAAAAAATATTATCGATAAATTTCACCGCGAGAATCCCATGCCTATTATTATACGTCGTATAACAGGGTAATGATAAGTGACGTCCACAATTTCGACGTCGATTCGACGAACCGTATCGACAGTGGAACGCACTGTTTTCGATACTTCGCGCGAGTAACCGTCGCGAGTTTTGCGTGCAAACGTCGGAATTTGTCGATATTTAAAATAGTATCGTGTTTCGAGAGATACATGTGAGTGTACTTCACTAAATTGGTAAGTGATCTTGTTTTATATTTTTAATAGATAAGTGTGACTTTCATACGTAAGTTGAGTTCCTTTATGCTACTGAAATTGCGATCTCGTTAACTTTGTTATAAGATACAATTTAGCTTTGATAGCTTGTCATTTTATTTTAGCAAAAAACCTGTTACTAAACTATAATTTCGTTTATCCCCACCTATTTGATATTCGAACGCCGTCAACGCCAAAACACCTCTGTATATGTCACCAAACAAAAACTTTGACTTTGAAAAATCTTAAACAATATTACATTGTACGTAAATATGGAAGCAATTTATTCCATTATTTGCAAGTGTTTCTAATATTCCTTCTTGATATCACAACATGACATGTTGTGACAATGTGTCATATTTTTTACAAACAAGCGAATTTTTGTATTCAGCGTAAAGTCGTTAGGGTAAGGTTCTCTTCAGCAACATCAGCCGATTTTTTCTCTAGATCTCACCGTGAAAACTTAGGTGATGTGAGATATTAACAGAATAGATCAGCTTCAGCTGGTCTCCTATTCATAAAAACTGACATCTAATGATGCTAAAATGTATAAGGACCGTTTGTATGCTAAAACAAGTGAGTAACTAGTTGCGCCCCGCGGTTTCACACGCGTAAATGTCGATCCCGTGGAAATATCGGGATAAAAAGTAGCCTATATGTTAATCCAGGTTGTCAGCTACCTCCATAATTTTTTTATCAAAATTGGTATAGCCGTTTGAGCGTGAAGAAGTAACAAACATATAAACACACCCCCACACACACACATACTCGCACTCACAAACTTTCGCCGTTATAATATTAGTATGATAAACCAATTAAAGGCACTTTTAATTGTCAAGGGGTCGGTCAGTCAGAAAGACGAAACTAGTTGCCCATTCCAAAGCGTACCTAGGTACCTATGCGTCCACGAGACTAACGAGGCAGTCGGGGGTGACTGCTGAGCGTAGGGTCCTGGGTTAGATTCCCGGGTCGGGCAAAGTGCTATTGAGTTTTTCCAATAGGAATTTCTTAGTAACAGCCCGGAGTTTGGAAGTTGGCGGTGTGATGCCCCCGTCCCTCGGAAAGCACGTTAAGTCGTTGGTCCTGCGCCTGATCTCTCTGCGGTCATGTCGGATTGCCGTCCCATCGGACTATGAGAGTGAGGGAAGAGGGAGTGCACACATCTGCGCGCACACTTGTGCACTAAAATATCTCCTGCGCCGAAGGCTAGTCTCCGTTGAGATTGGCCGCCGTGGCCGAAATAAGGTCTGGAGGACTTTATTTTTATTTATTAAGGTAATGTAGAGGCTAATATTGTAGCCTCATCTTATGTAGTGCAGGCTGTCTATAATTTAGCGCGGTTTTCATTCGAACATTCAAGCAAAAGTCATATATTTTGATTATGTATTTTGTTTAGATAAGTAAGTGCTAGTTTTAACGTGAAAATATAATGGCTTTCTATTATCGTTGTTTAATTCCTTGAAAGGGCTCTTCTAGCCTATGGAGAAGCACAGGCGAGAAACTCCAAGGACACTCTAATATGAAGAATATGATAGCGCTTGCTTGGTTCTAAGACATGCCGGTTTCTTCACGATGTTTTCCTTTACCGTTTTGAGAGCAGTGGTGATGAAATAATTTGCACAAAGTTTTAGCACCTGTCTGGGTTCGAACCTACGACCTCGTAAGTCGCGGCCGTTATCATTGGACCACCGCTGCTCTCTATACACAAACCCATTTATTTATAAACCTTGCTTAAAGTTAAGTAGTGATTAGGGATCACACCGTATATAAACATGTCAAACTTGTGTTACTTATAATATTTTGTTAACCTGCATATTCTTAGTATTGTCGACTCGGTCCAGTGGACCGTATAATGTCCGCGTACGGCCGTCGTACGGTAAGCGACCGTGACCGTATCGTCTGTCATTACCCGTTTTTTGTACGAATGTGGAGTACGGAGGGAAGCGCTTATGTCTTTGTCTGTTTATGCTTGGTCAAACAAGCTAGTATGATACAGGTGAAAATTCTTCTTCCCACGACACTACCAGGGGTCCCAATTCTGTATTATTCCCTGCGAAATCTTACCACGCGCAAACCACGTCAATATAGTGTTTTGTTAATGGCAAGAAATCGAAATGTCAATCGTACGGATAACATGTATTTTGACAGTTCAAACCACGCCACTATGTCATAGAGAATACGTTAATAGCAGATGTCGTGATTAACTGGAATTGACGTGGTTTCGAAGTAAGGAGTAGTCATAGTGATCATTCAAATTCACCTCATCATCATCTGCCTAGCCTTTCCCAACGATGTTGGGGTCGGCTTCCAGTCTAACCAGATGCAGCTGAATACCAGTATTTTACATGAAGCGACTGCCTATCTGACCTCCATAACCCAGTTACTGAGTAATACGATACCCCTTGGTAAGACTGGTTGTCAGACTTTCTGGCGTCTGACTACCCGTAACGACTGTCAAAGATCCGCGAATGACAGCCGGGACCAACGGCTTAACGTGCTTTCCGAGGCACGAAGGAGTCTCGTTAGGTAAAATAAAGATGGTCACCCATCCACAGACCAACCGCGGCAGGCGTAGCTTAACTTGATCGATCGACCTGTGTGGCTGTTATAATTTAGCAACGGGCCCCCCCTTCGGTTTTACGGTTTAATTCGCATCGCCCGCACCGATGCCACTGATGAAGGACTTGGACATATGGATTCACACGTATCGAACAATGTCAGTGCTATACCAGCCTCAACGAGCTCACCTTGACAAATCCTATCATCAAGTTGTTTCGGAGATAGTCTCAACAGAGGAACCAATAGCATGTTATCTGACCTGGAAATCAAAATCAAGTCTCCATGTTCAGCAGTCTTGCGAGTGTCCACTAGATCTGCATATTCTTTATTTATCAACGACGTAATTCCAACTTTATTTTTAAAAGACGAAAAGGGGCCAAGACCAGTTACAAAGTTTTTCCCAAACAAACTCGTTATTTTTAAATCAGAAGGGACCACATTTCTCTGAATTCGTTCCATTTAATATGTCCTTGTCAAACGTTTACCGCTAGACTGCAATAAAAATAATGGTGTTCAAACATTGTACAATGCGATCGAAAAGCGAACAGACAACGAATTGGCTGGCTGTAACAGGCGGTATATCAGCGGTTTACTATGAGGTACGAACAGGTTGGAGTCACCACTTTTACAAATCTTTTTTACAAATGGAAATACAGCCTATGTATTCTGTAAAATTCTCACCGTGAAAACTTAGGTGAAGTGAGCTTCTAGTTAACTGCGGTGCTATTCTGTAAAAAGATCACCGTGATAACTGTGAAGTGAGCTTAAAGTGAGATGTCATTCCACCTGATGGTACGGATTGACACTATTGACAGCTCACTTTAAGCTCACTTCACCTTAGTTTTCACGGTGAGATATTTTACAGAATAGCACTACAGGGGGCCTAAAAAGGCCACTTTGGCAGAATCATAAAAGGATAACATAATGGACAGTTAACTGTTAAGTTAATAGTATCAAATCCCATTGGTGAAGGGTTTTTAAATTATTTTTTTTTGTCTGTGCTAAAATACCAATCAATCCAATCCCAATCCTTTGATCATTATACCTACGTAAAGCAGCGAAAAACTGTGTCTTTGTCATATTATGATTCATAATGTTATCCTTTTATGATTCTCCAAAGTGGCCTTTTTAGGCGCCCAGGTTAGGTGATGTTATGCTGTCATCTAGTATTATCATTAAACGGGGAGAAAACAGGAATACGTTAGTATTTAATGATCGCCGTCCAAACAAAATCACACTTGCATTGTCCCAAAGAATGAGCCTTTAGTCCTTTTTTTTTTATTTTTTTTACATAAAGTACATGTCAATTCCACCGTACCCCAACCTAAACTAAACTACATCTACTTACAAAGTTATAACTTACGACTAAATAACACAAACAGCGCTTTAGCGGCTTCAGACAGAGGAGAGGACAACATCTCGTGGAACATGGCCACATTAGTTCTCCTCAAGTAATTTCCTATAAAGAACTCTCGATCCGTCTCGTAACGTACACATTCCACCAACAGGTGACGAACATCTTCAATTACATCGCACACGTCACAATTTGGAGAATCAGATTTCCTAATCATGTCTGCGAACTTGTTAAGTGGAACGTGACCAGATCTTAACCACTGTTACAATCAAAGATCTACTCAAACTCACATTAATGAGCCATTAATGTGTTTAGTCCTAATATGTCTCGTTGATCACTTGGTCACAAGCGCTACTGATGCGAGCGAGCAATACGAGAGAGCGAGGCCCTGGACATTCCCAGGGTTGTTTCAATAGCTGCAAAGAGTAAAGTAACTGTAAAGGAAAAAAGTAACAACTCTGTGGTAAAATTTGCATGTATGGAAAGTGCTGCCACCTTGAGTTTGGTGGGTGAACTAAGGCTATACACCTACCTATAGATATAAATAAACACCTACAAGATATGCAATGCATAATATCTCGTATATTCTCTCGTAAATTTGATTCGCTACTCATAGTAATATGCATACTTACTTACTATGAGTAGCAACAAAACTTAACAAAACAAATAACAGTAACAAGTGACAATTATAACAGAAATAACTGAGATAAACTTGGAATTTTGGGAAGCGCATCAACGTCGGGAAAGCCGGAATTGACAATGGCGGATGGCCAGCGACAATGACACTTGTTTGACAAACAAGACAAGATGGCTGCCAAGTTTTTTTAACCCACCAAACTTCAGATGTCGCTGTCGTCTATGGAAATGATGACAGGGTTAAGTGTGCCCCCCCTGAGTAGCTGCCGGGAAACTCGAAATCCGTTCAGTGGCTTAGGCGTGAAAAGGTAACATACAGACAGACAGACAGAGTTATTTTCGAATTTATAATATTAGTATGGATATACAATCAGTTCGTAGCTCCGTGTTACGATAGATGCTCCTTCGGTACAACAAACAAACCGAAGGTTCTACGATTGAGCAGCTATTTCAGAGAAAATGCACCCTAGAAAATTGTGCTAGCTTTGATAGCAGAGGAAACGAGGTTGTTGCCATTGCTATGCGAGCTCTGAAAGGGTGATTACGTTACTACACGTTCACACGATCTGACCAAGATTTTGTCTGGACTTTAAAAGAGACTGTAACTTCTTAGTTTGTTTCGACCTTTCTTCTCAGATTAGTCAGTTAGGAAACGCCGACCTCATCTAGTTTAAAAAAAAATATGATTGACGTGTAAAAGTGTTTGTACAAACCTACTTACAGAAATAAAAATCATTTATCATTTACTACAGTTTGAATAAGTCTTACTCGTAGGTCAAACTGATTAATTCGCAATTTTGAATTGAGATCGTGGAATTTTTTTCGATGCACGTTGGAGTTGTATTCGATTCTGCTATTGGTTGGACAGCAGGGTAATAAGACAGACATTAAAACAGAAGATGAACTAGCAGGGGATTGAGGAGGGGATCGAGAGGGGGTTCCGGGGATCAGACAGGAATAAATCTAATTGCGTAACACACTATCAGAAGCAATGGGTTTCATTTTGACAGTTCAACAACATTCATTGCGTTATTTACTTTTTTGAACAAACACATTTTGCAAACGTATGAAGCAATGGATTAGCAATATCCTTCAAAATGATTCTGATTGAGATCAATTGTGTGTTACGCAATTACCCCGCAGGTTGCCTTTCTAAATAAACAGGGTGACAGGGACTGGAACAACTTTCAGACCCTGTTGCAAAAAAAAAAGGAAATTTCTTTCATATTTGCAAAATAGTTGGGCAAACGTCATCTAAAACTATTCTAAATTTTAAGTTGATATCTCAAGAACTACTAATGCTTAGTAGTTCTTGAGATATCCAGCTGTGACAGATAGACAGACAGACTGAGTCTCACCATAAGGGTTCCGTTTTACCATTTTGGTACGGAACCCTAAAAAGTGGTTTCGATTCAAAACTCGCCGCTCGCGTTCACAAAATGCTTGATTTCCATTATAGACTACATAATATTTCCGTTCCAACTAAGCTCCATAATATTCTGTATGACTTCATTTGGAAACTTCCTGAGATAAAATGTTTCGCGAAATATGAAATATGGGTACGCCACGAGTGTACAAATGGTATGAATCTAGGAATTTTGGAAGGAAAATAAAAATATAATTCTTCTACCTTCCAAGCTCTTTAAAAGCGAGTGAACACGTGCTTTAATTTCAGTAAGCATATCATAATCAGCCTATACTGTTCCCACTGCTGGGACACAGGCCTCTTCACTTCGACAGGGAGTGAGCTGTAATCTACCACGCGGGCCCAGTGCGGGTTGGCAGATGTCACATGTCTTCGAATTTTTGGTTCTAGGACATGCCGGTTTCCTCACGATGTTTTCCTTCAT
Source organism: Oligia latruncula (assembly GCA_948474745.1). Classification (NCBI taxonomy): domain Eukaryota; kingdom Metazoa; phylum Arthropoda; class Insecta; order Lepidoptera; family Noctuidae; genus Oligia; species Oligia latruncula. Next base: position 2,293,725 of record OX419705.1, read on the forward strand.
CGTTTTGAGAGCTGGACAGTGGTGATGCAATGATTAACACAAAGTAAAGCTAGGAGCCCGGGTTTGAATCCACAACCGTAAGTCGAGGCCATTACCACTTGGCCACCATTGCTTAATTTATTCTTTTATTAAACTCCTTTTGATATTTAAAGTTGAGAAGTAAAAATTATGAAGATTGATATTTCTACCATTCTGATTTGTGAATGCACGATCTATTTCACTTGTTTCCGCATCAAATCTGCACCCTTTGTGTAACTTGTAACTCCAACTCTCAGACGCCATCTTTTCATGGCAGCCAGAATAACTTCCAATGTACTTTTAATGTTACAATATTTACCAGTGGTGGATTTCAAAAGGGAAAGGAGTTTGTAATTAGGACTTAGTAACAAAAGTTTGCTTGAGGCGGAAGTCACATCTGCCTAACCTTTTCCCAACTATATGTATGTTGGGGTTGGCTTCCAGTCTAACTGGATGCAGCTGAATACCAGTATTTTACATGGAGCGGCTGCCTGTCTGACGTCCACAACCCAGTTACTGGGTAATACGAAACCCCTTGGTAAGACTGGTTGTCAGACTTTCGGGCTTTTGACGACCCGTAACGACTGTCAAAGATCCACGTATGACATCCGGAACCAACGGCTTAACGTGTCCTGAAATATGTATTTTATTATTTACTAGCAGCGCCCCGCGGCTTCACCCGCATACATTTCAATCCCGTCGGAATATATCGGGATAAAAAGTATTCTATGGTCTATGGGTCTTCTATGGGTTTTAAGCTATCTGTATGCCAAATTTCATCAAAATCTGTTCAGTAGTTTTTGCACGAAGAAGTAACAACCATACAAACACACTCGCAAAGTTTCGCCTTTATAATATTAGTGTGATTTAAGTGTGATTTATTAGGAATATTATATTACAAACATAACGGATAATGTAAGCACTAGAGATGACAGTTGAACAAAGTCAAAGTCAAATCATTTATTTCAAATAGGTTCATTAAAGGCACTTCTGAACGCCAAAAATTACAACAAAATAGAATTGATTCTAGTCAACCGTTCCAAAAGGTATAGTTTTCGTATGGAGATGAATGGGCAAGAAACTCCACCGTTACTCTTATAAAATGTTTTACAAGGTTTTGTATACGTAATATAATTATATGTGAAGACGATGCAACTAGAATAAAATTAGTCTACAACAAAAGGTATCTAATAATAAAAGTTATTTAAAAAAATACAAAACCCGACTGCGGTAAAAAACTTAAGTTAAAAGAACTGAAAATCTAAAAACAACCCCATTTTAAATTAAATAAAAGTTGGAAGCAGGCGGGACCCATACCATTTTTATTATATTTTCAAATTCAAATGGGTCCCGCCTGCTTCCAACTTTTATTTAATTTAAAATGGGGTTGTTTTTAGATTTTCAGTTCTTTTAACTTAAGTTTTTTACCGCAGTCGGGTATTTTTTTTTTTTATAACTTTTTTTATTTCCAGCTTTTTAGTTTACAAATGTGATAGATTTCGCTGACGATTTAGTTCTTGGTACGTGTTTTTAATGATTTGTCACTTCGAATTACTTTTAACCATATAGATAAGTTGTTTATATTTTTGTAATCATCTTTTAAAGCCCTTTATTTTGATACCCCACTCGACATACGTACATAGTAGTCGCCATATTGAATTTTCACTAACGTCATGTCTTAGTGACACTCGCCGGACTAAGAGGAATCGATTGACGTGTGAATCATAAAAATCGGCTTTGGCGTTTGGTCTGTATAGTGCTTCAAAGGAACATACAAACATACATACATAGGCTGATGAACACATTAGTCCACTCTTTTGCGTCGCGCAGTCGGATAAAAAGAAAAGCCGTACATTATAACTCTTGATGCATAACACGGCGACGTGTCAGGTTGCATCAATTATCAGTGCAGGCGTCCATGTTTTCATCATAGCCTTACTACACCCGGTTTCTGAACTAAGTATTACTGAACTTGTCCATTACATTTACAAACAGTGTCTCCGATCTCGACCTAGTCGATAAATTATCCATGTCTGCAAACTTTGGACAACTAGCGGTCAAGTTGGGAAGAAAGTATATTCACTTTGTTAAGTAGAGACAAAGCTATCTGTTATTTATTTGTATTGTGGTAGTAACTCTGAAGTTTCTTGACCATTCTTCTCCATACGAAAACTACATTTTTGAATGGGCGACTAGAATCAATTCTATTTTATTGTAATTTTTAACGTTCAAAAGTGCCTTTTATGTGCCTATTTGAAATAAATGCTACTTTGACTTTGTCACTAGCTTCTGCCCGCGACTTAGTCTGCATGAAATTTATTGACTCCCAACTCACCCCGTCGCATCGCTTGGCCTGCCCGCGTTCTTTCTTTTTGCTCGGCTCCTGGGGGTCCTAGCGTGATGTTAAATAGCCTATATAGCCTTGCTCAAAAATTGGGCTATCAAATGCAAAAATAATTTTTTAAATCCGACTGGTAGCTCCAGAGATCAGCGCGTTTTAATACACAAACAAAGAAATAAACTCACTCTTCAGCTTTAGATTATGTTCGAGCCAACATTAATTCATTGTTGTTTGCTTTTCATATTGTCTGCCTTTTGGTCCAGATATTACAAGTGCGAGCAGATGTTACAGAGCAGCCCCCCCCGGATTAGGTAATAGTGTGATTAAGTTTTCCTTTCTCAGTAACAGCCTGTAGGCTGAATTTTTGCAAGATGATAACAGACTTGCTCCCTATTACATACATGGAACTTCAATGTAACTGTCGAAATACAGGTGTACTATACACCTCTGATACTCACCTAGAGCAGTGGTGGCCAAGTGGTAAAGGCCGCGAATTACGAGTTGTAGGTCATAGGTTCGAACCCAGACAGGCGCTTTACTTTGTGTAAATTATTTCATCACCACTGCTCTCAAAACGGTGAAGGAAAACATCGTGAGGAAACCGGCATGTCCTAGAACCAAAAATTCGAAGACATGTGACATCTGCCAATTCGCACTGGGCCCGCGTGGTGGATTACGGCCCACTCCCTCTCATCGAGAGGAGGCCCAGCAGTGATGCCCAGGCTGATTATGTATGTATACACCTCTGGCCCTTCGACATCCTTAGGCACAGGCGTGATGTTATGTAACTACCTGAAGTCCTAAACAAAGTGACATTCACCAACCATAAAAATATCTTCCTGGTTCAGCGTGCTGCGCTGGCGCTGCTGCTGCGGCTGCGGAAAACCTCAAGCGGCGAAAATAAAATAAACTTTTCTGTAATTATATTTTCGAGCCGTTTGGAATTGAAACTCTTAGGCCGTGAGGTCCGAGTGATCATGGTTTTTTCGACGAAATCCCCAAACGGCTGGTTAACACTTCGTGTGACCCAAGGGCTGGCTTTTACCTTGACCAGAGGCATTGTTCTATTCTGGCTGTTACGATTGTTACATTTGGCTGTAACACAATTTTTCGAAAATGTTCTTAAGTTACTTTTTAGACCTTTGTATCCTGCTTATGCGTATGAAGTTCATTCATTTAGAAAAACAAAGGCTTGAAAGTTTGTATGAAATGCCGTACGGCGTAAACACTCTTAAAACGATTGCTACTTGTCCAGGTGCTCTGAAATCAAACCTCTGACACTACATTTTGTCCGATTCTCCTAACATCTCGACTATGTTCTCCAAAACTTCGTCAATTTGGACAACTTGTTTTTAACTTAGATCGAACTTAGGTCTCTTAAATTGGGCTAATGGATCTCGTTACTCAAAGTTAGATTGTTATTTCAGCATTTCTGTGGGTTAGAAAGAAAACTTTGAGTTCATTGAAATTTAACAATGCACTAACGATCTACAAGATTGATTATACTGTACAGACACCAGCACATCAAGCTACTACAATCTGTCAAATTTCTTTAATAGATTTTCAACTTTATCTCCATAACATAAGGTTCAAAGTTAATTAGAAAAATTTGACAGTTTCGGATAGCTTGATGTGCTGGCGTCTTTACATAGTTGTTGCGTTTCAGCAAAATCAATCTGTCTAGCCTTTTCACAACTATGTTGGGGTCGGCTTCCAGTCTAACCGGAAGCCGCTGAATACCAGTATATTACATCGGGCGACTGCCATCTGACCTCCACAACCCAGTTACTGGGTAATACGATAGCCCTTGGTAAGACTGGTTGTCAGACTTTCGTGACGACCCGTAACGACTGTCAGAGATCCAGGATTAACAGCCGGGATAAATGGCTTAACGTGCTTTCCGAGGCCCGGAGGGGTCTTGATATGTTAAGATAGTTACCCATCCACGTAACAACCGTGACAAGCATACCTTAACCTGATTGGCTGACCCGTGCGGCTGTTATTACTTTGCCACAAGCCCCTCCAGTTGTTGCGTTTTAGGTTGACATAAAATATGTACGTAATATCTATGTTGTGCTGTATCTACCTTTATTCATGTTTGTGTTTTCTGTTTAGGGATGAAGATCATAATCTTTATCCCTGTTGGATAATTTATTGGTTACTAGCTTCCGCCCGCGACTTCGTCCGCGTGAAATTTCACCCTCCCCCCATTCACCCTCTTAGGGGTGGAATTTCCAAAAATCCTTTCTTAGTGGATACTTACTCTTCACAAAGAACACACCCTCCAAGTTTCATGTCTCTAGGACCAGCGGTTTGGGCTGTGTGTTGATATATCAACAATCAGTCAGTCAGTCAGTTTACCATTTTATATATATACTAGCTGCTGCCCGCGACGTCGTCTGCGTGAAGGCTCTACAGCACCAAAAACACCTAAGATGCCAGTGTCGCTATAGCATTATAAAGTAAACAACTTTTAAAATAGAATTAAAATATAAGTTTTTTTTTTGCAAGCGAAGCAAGTGAAAAGAGTTATATGGGAATCCTGCTGAGTTCAGTCATAAGAGGTGACTGAAGGAAATAGAGAAAATAATGCAGGAATACATTCTAGGACACAAAAGAGTAAAAATACGTTCAAAGGTATCATATATACCTTACAACACTTCCCTATAAACTACGTTGGTAGTTATGCTGCCAGGAGCCAAAATGTGTGATGACGCGGGAGCAAGCGACGACGTACAGTTGCCCGTGTGAGAAGCAACTCGTCCTGGCGTCGACACCCACTGCCCTCAGTGTCTGCCCCTGCGACTTATTGATGGTCATCGCGAAGCAAACACTCACGGGGAGCTGTACGCGCTTGAACTGGAACGGGAAGTTATGAGGTATGAGGGGAATGCGTGGTATAAATACTGCCTCGCCGACGTCACAACCCGTAAGAATTTCCGCCTCAATGGTGTGTCTGTGGAGCGAGATGACTTTAAGGCGGGTCCCGTTACACAACTTCGGAGGAGATAGGTTCCGAAGAAGCATAACCGGGACACCGCTTCAGCTTGAATGCGCTGGAAGTCCACTTGCTGACAGGGAGTTCAGAAATTCCACGGGATAATGTGTGGCGTCATCTTGCTTGACAACAGTGTTTATCGAGGTGTAGACCACTTCATTCCCTTCAATTTCCGAGAGAATGCATTCGTTAATTGCTGCAGCCTGATCATTTTTGGGCGTCAAAATGGCCCGCTCACACACCCAAGAATTCTGCTGGTGCGGTATACGACTGAATGTCCCCGTACACACAGCGAATGAGTTCTTCTAAGCTGGAAACCACTCTACCGAGAGACTCTGGAAGCACCACCTGTCTACCTCTCTCATCTGGTAGAGTGCCTTCGCCAAGACTTAGAAGGACATCGGAGAATTCTTGAGCGCGTGCATTGCCGCCAAGCCGAGCTCTCATATTAATGGTCAAGCGCAGCGTACGAACTCGTGACCACAACGAAGATCGTTTCAACGAAGCATTCACCTCGTCAGCCCTCGATCCTCGGCCATCGTACACTCATCCCATACGATCAGAGAGCAATCCTTGAGCACGTGTCCCTTATCGCTGTTACGTGACACACCACAAACAGGCGTTTCGGCGCTCTCTAAATCGATGGGAATTTTAAACATGGCATGTGCTGTCTTGCAGTCCCGGAAGCAGTGTGGCAGCGATTCCCGACGACGCTACAGCAATAGCAATTTTGCCTTGCCTCCTGACCTCTGCAAGTATGCCAGTGGTAACAAATGTTTTTCCTGTACCACCAGGAGCATCCAAGAAAAACATTTTACCCTGGTTTTGCCAAACGCTTTCAAGGACAGTGTCATAAATTTGTTTTTGCTCTGAAGAGAACAAAGCGACATGGTCATTTCGTATGGTGGTCATTTCGCCGTCTCCGACTTCGTCTCCAGTAGCACGCCTCAAAGCTCGTAGAAAATCTTCAGACAGATGATGGCTATACTTCTCCCACAAAGCTACCAGGTTCGCGACTCCACAAAACACCAAGATGACGGCAAACAGATGACGCATGCGGCTGGGACTGTCACTGACGCTCGCCTCCGCGAGGGTGTCAGCCCAATTTTGGTCACCGTCGAGAAGGTGACGTGCTACGCAGGCTGCGCGGTAAGTGGGAAACTCCACGCCATCAAATGTCCTCAGAAAGGCGAAAGACTTTGCCTCGGACAGTGTGAAGTAACAACCGCAGAAAATCGCATTCGCCATTATTCGGATGCACGGTATAATTTAAGTTTATAATTAGGTATACGACATGAAAATATATTAATTACCAAGCAATAATCACACAGATAAATACCGAACAAAAGTATTAACAGTCAATGTTTATTTTGTACTAACAACATGAAATTGATGAAGAAATGATCATCATCAATGAACATAACTTTTTTGTAATACTTAACACCGCATTTTTTTTAAATTGTCTTCCTCAACTCGGCTCAAGATTTTGAGGGTTTTGTTGGAACTTGAATTTGTCAAAACGAACTATACGATACAACTTTTATGAAGAAAATGCACATTACCATCTATGAATTTTAAGAATAACTAACTACTAACCTCACCAACATGATCAAATTTAAATTATTAATTTCCAAAAAGTGTTGACATGTAACTTGATTTGATTTTTATGAAATCTCATAGATGGCGCTGCTTCAAAATTGTCTTATACTACTAACATTAATTAAACTATGTTTCTCTGCCCAAGTTACTTAAATGGCGTAAAAGTTTTTATAGTGTAAAGCTAGATTCTATAATAGCATGACTTACTCAAAAACAACATTTAAATATGCGTCGTTAGATTACACGGTGTCACAGAATGCGTAAGAAAAATAAAGATTCACAGCTCCTCCTCGTAGGTGATAGCGTGATAATATGTAGCCTATATGTTGACCCGACCTCTTAATAATATTTATGCAAAATTTGAAGTAAATCCATGCAGTACTTTTTGAGTTTAGCCCGGACATATATACAGACAAACAGACAAAAATTCTAAAAACTATATTTTTGGCTTCGATATCGATTGTAGATCACGCCCCAAGTATTTTTTTTTTATATATTCTATGTACAGTTTTGCCTTTCCTACGATTTTATTATATACGACTTTATTATATATGTTTATATTATTTATTTAAACATTATCATTATTTTTTTTTTTAAATAACACAGACATAAGGATCAGAATTATTTCGTCATAAAGGCAAGCCTTTACGACGTGATTAAACACATAATAATGTTTTAAAGATAACAATATGATTTCGTTAGTACTATATCGCGCCAATAGATGTCGTTACATGTTTCCACTTATTGCAATAAAAATTTGTTTTTATCTTTTGATAGACTGAAGCGATTGCGATGAAACAAAGACTAATCACTGCTCCGAGTTCTACACTATATTTGAGTATAAATATGAACCATATTGGTTTGGTACTTTTTACTTTGAGCCTGTTCAAAATCTGTCACATCCAAACAGACAAACAGACAAACAGACAAAAATTCCAAAAATTGAAGAAATGGCATCTGTTGGTTATCCTATAACAGCCCAACTATTTTTTATTTTTTTATTTTCAATGTACAGAAACGCCTCGTCTACAGATTTATTATATGTATAGATATATATATATATAAGATAAGATTATTACTGCAGTTTGACGTCATTCTATCGATTCGCTTATTTTATTTATTTATTTATCTGTAATTTTTTTTATAATATACTTTTTCTAAAATAACTTGTGTTTTAAAGAAACCAATACATCTCTATTGTTTTCTCGGGCTGTATGAATAACTGTTATTGCCTATCCGCCATTTTGACAGACATGACATCTGTCACATACGTCAACCAACCGTAACCTTTCTAGAGAAAGCTATTTTGTTTTTTGTCTTTTAGGTTTTAAAACAGTAGGCAAATAAGTTCGTCAGTCACATAGCCTGACATCATAATAACCAACATTTATGTTCTATTCAAAACAAGACTTTGATAACAAATTGAATCTTAATGCTTCCACTTTAAAGTCGATAAAATTCTCGAAACAACTTTCCCAATTCATTTGTCAAGCATGGGCTGTGACAGAATAAAATAGCAGCCAACAAAATTAATATAAAGCCTCTATCACAACGTAATAAAATTCAATTTTGTTTAACCATTGCCAAGACCAAATGTTGAAAAAAGTTGTAAAATTTGTCATCAGCAAGGCTTTAGTATCAGAAGTATGTAAAAGTGAAAACGACCGATTTCGAAGACATTAAGAAACGGGTCACGAATGTTTTACGATCCCATAACTGTATACGTTATGAAATGAAAGTGAAAATACAATATTGACATTATAATTTCCCTTTTATCCCGTTATGGGTAAGGAATTTTAATTTACGTCATGTATTATGTAAATTGCTAGAGTTATTACCACATGGACGGAATTTTAAAGTGAAATTGTCGGTGACTTTTCTTCTTTCAAAATCGTCGTCCTGCCTTTCCCCTGCCATTTGGGGTCTCGGACCGCTTTTACTATTAGGTACTAAACTCTCATATTAAAATTTAAGTATCTACAACTATGTTCTATATATTTTCATATTTTTCTCTAAAATGTCGCCAATAACAGGGAGTAAATATTGTATACTTTTTATCCCGATATTCCCACGGGATCGTAACTTATGCGGGTGAAACTGCGGGGCGCAGCTAGTCTGATTAGTAAAGACAATAAAGGGGTTTTAATGTAGAAAGAAAAATTATACGGATTATGAACCGCGTCTAGTTGGATGAAAATATATGTATATGGAAAAAAAAGAAAATAGAAACATCTTGATTGTGTGAGAGATGATAGGTATGCCGAGGAAGACAGTAAATTCTTATCATCCACCTTGCCCTTTCTTTATTATTTAATTTAATTAATAGTTAGATGTTGTAAAATGAGGTTCAGCATTTCTTTTTTCTAATGTATGCATGTTCAAATGAAAACCGAACCCATCCGAAGCAGGGTGTATACATTTTCAAGATTGCTTCGCTCGCTCTTGCATTCTACATTTTCTTAATTCTTCAGTTTTTTTTGCATAAATCGACAAAGTAACTCGAGGGCCTAGTGATTTTAAAAGAATGGTAGCGCGTCTAATAAAAGGTTGGGAAACCCTACTTTAAATACTGAAAAGTTCATATGAATGTGAGGACCTGCGACCGATTCAGGCCAAGATCGCAAATCACAATAATTATAATACCTAATAATCAATTATAACACGTTAGTAGGACGTATTATAATTGATTATTAAGTAAGATATTTTAAGGCTAGTGCTCTTAAATATCTTACTTCATATCAGTACCTAAGTAACACGATTTATGGAAGTTTAGCAAAGAAATTCACAGGAATCGATACTTTGAAATATTATCGTTCACTTGAATCTGATGGATACAAATCGTCGCTATGTCGGTCACGAATGAAAGAATGAGTAATTGAACGATGTTGAAGCTAATATTAGATTTATCTGAAGTGTGAAGCCTTGGGTGTAAGCGAGGAATCTAGGTAAAGCTGCAGATAAACTATCTATATAATTTGTTTAGCCCGTATTACCCCACTGCAGGCTGGCCAAAATGGCAAAAGGCATTGGCCAGCCATTGTTTGGATTGGGGCATTTTTTTGACGGGTCGGGAGGGTCATTTGCGAGGGTCTTTGGGTGAAACTTCGCAAATGACTCTCCCAACCCCCCAAAAAAATTGTGTTGGTCCATGCGCCAAACACCCTGTATATTATAAACAAAACCGCGGGGCGCAGCTGCTAGTAATTTTATAAAAGTAATAAATTCAACCTATTCACTAAAAAAAAATCGCGTAAATGCCGATCCCGTGGTAATATCGGGATAAAAAGTAGCCTATATGTTACTCCAGGGTGTCAGCTACCTCCATACAAATTTTATCAAAATTAGTACAGCCAAAGAAGTAACAAACATATAAACACACCCCCACACACTCACAAACTTTCGCCTTTATAATATTAGTGTGATAAATTCAACCTATTTTCCACGCATGAGTTTTTATTATATACAGATTAATACTAGACTAGACTTTACAACTAAGCTAACTCAAGCTTTCAAAAGATTCGTACACTTACGTACTAAAGGCTTTTGCAAAAACAATAGAGACTAAGTTAAAATATGCCGTCCGCTGGTCTACAATCAACGAGGGTCGCTATTGAAAGCAGTCCCTAGGGCTTTACTTCGAATACGACCCATTGTGGCAATGCCTAGTTGAATAAGTTGGTGAGTTATGTGTTAGTAGTGATACGGAAGAGCAGTGGTGGCCAAGTGGTAACGGCCGCGACTTACGAGTTGTAGGTCGTAGGTTCGAACCCAGACAGGCGCTTTACTTTGTGTAAATTATTTCATCACCACTGCTCTCAAAACGGTGAAGGAAAACATCGTGAGGAAACCGGCATGTCCTAGAACCAAAAATTTGAAGACATGTGACATCTGCCAATCCGCACTGGGCCCGCGTGGTGGATTACGGCCCACTCCCTCTCACCGAGAGGAGGCCTGTGTCCCAGCAGTGGGAACATTATAGGCTGATTATGATGATGATGATGAGTGATACGGTTAGTAGCTTTAACAACATTACTAGAGTAAAAGTTTTTTTTAAGTGAAAACTTCTTAAGCCGCGTTGGGAATTTTTGAGATGGGAAAAAACTATTAAACTCGCCCCACTGTTAGCGTAACCGACACCGCATCGGATGTGTTCGGTTATCCTCGGGATGTACTCGGTTTTAATGGATATCTGACATGCCAGTGAGTGATGGCAAAGTATTCTGTTTGTGTTTTGTTTTCACTTCTGTCGGCAATCCCGGAGTCATCATCTGCCTAGCCTTTTCCCAACTATGTTGGGGTCGGCTTCCAGTCTAACCGGATGCAGCTGCATACCAGAATTTTTATGGAGCGACTGCCTATCTGACCTCCACAACCCAGTTACATACGATACCCCTTGGTAAGACTGGTTGTCAGACTTTCGGGCTCCACTCCCGGAGTGCCACTGTTTTTTTCTATTGGCAAGTGTCAAGGCTAGCACCCCAATTGCATAACACACAGTTCTTTCATAATCCGATGTATTCTCGCTGTACCTAAGTGAGTTACGTATAACTTTGGATACGGTTAGTAGCTTTAACTACTTTACTAGCGCAGAAGTTGTTTTGTTGGAGCTCGCAGCTCAATAATAATAATAAAGATTTATTGTTCAACTAGGACTAGATGACATGCTTAGCTAATCTATACTAATATTATAAAGAGGTAAAATTTGTAAGTTTGTATGTAGGGAAAATCTCTGGAACTAATGATCCAATTCAAAAAATGTTTTCACTGGTAGAAAGCTACATTATTCCTGAGTGCTATAGGCTATAAATTATTTTTATAACATCTATATTAACCGAGCTATCACAACTTTTGTCTAGCAAGTCGGAAAAAGGTGACTGCCTCCCAGTCCCTCTTGACCCGGACCATGGCTTGCACCAGGGCCGGGTGCGAGAGGTAGCCGCCGCTGACGATCGCCTCTACGAGGACACGGCGGTGCTCCGCCCAAGCGGGGCAGACCTCCACCGTGTGCTCCACTTTCGAAAAATAAGGGCTTGAATGTTTGTATGAAATGCCGTACTTGTAAACGCTCTTAAGCAGACAAGAGCACTTCGGTAATATTCGAAACTACTGATCCGATACCAAAAAATCTTTCACTAATGGGAAGCTATACAGTATTGCCGAGTGTAATTATGTTAAAACAAGAAATTTTCCGCGGACGAAGTCGCGGGCAGAAGCTAGTACGAACATAAATGTAGGGAACTGCAGATTTTTTCGCGATCTCAGGTTTGGTCCCATTGGTAAAAGTTGTTCATAATGACGAGTACAATGATCTCTTAAGAGTAATGTGTTATCCTAATCGCCACATTGTATACTGTGTCCCTATGTTTTACTTTTTTCATTAATTGTTGTACACTAGGCCTCTGTAGACAACGGTTTAAATTGGCATTTTTTGAGGATTTTAAAGTGCTTATAAAGATAATGTATCATCAAAAAGGAAAACATGGGGACATACAAGTCGTTAATATTTATTATTCTGTACAAAATCATTGCTTTTTGGTCATAAACCAGAAAGAAAACAGGCGAGAGCGTTTCTAAGGAGAAAAGACCACCCGCATTTCCTCTTAATAGATTTTTTGTTTTATCATGTTTAGGTATCGATACCCGTCGCGTCTGCGGAGTTTAGCTAGCCAATTTAAAATAACCCTGTAACCAATGAATACACTGTACAGACGCCAGCACATCAAACTACTACAATCAGTCAAATTTATTTAATAGATTTTCAACTTTATCGCTAAAGCATAAGGTTCAAAGTTCATTGGGAAAATTTGACAGTTTCGGGTAGCTTGATGTGCTGGCGTCTGTACCTACAACAATGTTAAGCAAGTTTCGCAAGTTCAGCGGGATTGTCCGAAAGGGTTACCGCTGGCCCGGAACATAAGCGCTAAGGGAGGAACACGGGTGGGTTTTAGTCAGTAAGAGTCTGACACTCCCTTCCGCTCCACCCAGAGCGGGAGGTGTCATTTGATGATTTCCCATCCGCAAAAAAAAAGGTCTTCGCCTTTGCCTTTAGTCAAGGTTCTTGCCGCCAACCTTAAGTAGGATTCTTTAAACTACATTCATTTTGAGGAGAAAGTTCCTCTCAGACCAGTTTCGTTGGTAGGTACCTAGATATGTGTCGCTTGGATACTCGAGAAAGTACAAAAATTTTATTTGGCAATTAATTTTTATGTTTGGTTTCATCTTTTGGGAAGGTTGTTGTTTTGGAATTTCTCAGTAGCTGCCTCAAGGAGACGGTCAATCAGAAGAACGAAGCTTGTTGCCCATTCCAAAGCGTAGTTGGTAACTATGGAGAAAAATGGGCAAGAAACTATACGGGCACTCTTTTAAGGTGCCACTAGTCGATATTTTTTCCATTCAAATTTCGGGAGAGTATTACTCCACTATTTGACATTGAGCACCCAAAGTTAAGCATGTTATCGTTTTAACTTATTATTAATTGTGTCTGTACGGAAACAGAAGAGTAAAATAAAAACCATTAAAAAGTTATGAGCCCACAAAGATGCCATTTTTAACGTAACTTTGGGTGTAAATAAGTAATAAAAGAACTGTAAAATCTTAAAATCCAAGTCCATACCGACAAAGATCAGTTATCGAAGAGTTCAATAAACTTTATTTATAATTGATTCATGCAGTGCGTTCTTCATAAAACTCGATTTTCCAAAGTACTTTTCGATTTTTTTTACGCGCCTATCAGTTCGGAACGGTGTTTCTGTGCGAGAGAACTAGACGTTGTGCCTGTAAACTAGCGTCTAGTTAGAAGCTAGTTTACAGGCACAACGTCGAGCTAGTATCAGTGATGAGCAGTTGCTCATCACTGATACTAGCTCTGTCAGACATGAAGTCAGGTGAGACAGCGTGCTTTTTGGCCATGACCACCAGTGAGTTCGAGCTCGCGACTAGTGTACTCTTAAATCAAAATATTGGTTACATCATTCATGTTGAAATTATACATTTATTTTCTTTTGACTGTACTTACCTGTCAAAAAGTGTAAACTTACATAATGTGGATAAGACAGAGATTGAAACAGAAGTCGAACTAGTAGGGCATCGAGGAGGGGGGGTGGAGGGGGGTTCAGGGGATCAGACCGGAATAAATCGTAGAAAAACGTGCACGTAATAAAAAGTAAAAAAATAAAAGCTTATTGTTTTCCCACTGCTGGGACACAGCTCTCCTCTCTGAGAGAGTTAGTGGGTCACGAGCGCGGGTTGGTGGATGTCATGTCATAAAAGCCTGCCTCATCTAGTTTTTAAAATATGATTGACGTGTCAAAGTGTTTGCACAAATAAAATAATTTATCCTATCTTCGAATTTTGGTCGAGGACATGCTAGTTTCCTCACGATGTTTTCGTAAAAACGATTATTTTATTTGTTATTAAGTGGGTAAAAGGCAGATTTTCGATGTCCAGTTTTCTCTTTCAAGCCAATGTCACTTAATATAAATGTTTATTTGAAAACCACCGACTCCCTTACCCAGTGAACTAGAAATAGCTATTTGCGATTGACGGAAATATAAGTTGATACCATACCCTTTTGACCCTCAACTTATTTCACACTAGCTGCGCTCCACGGTTTTACCCGCATAAATCTTGATCCCATGGAAATATCGGGGTAAAAGAATCCTATGTCATATTCCAGAGAATCCCCTGGGTTAGGACATATTGGTAACTTTTTATTCCTGTAATACATTCCCATGATCATCTGCCTAGCCTTTTCCCAACTATGTTGGGGTCGGCTTCCAGTCTAACCAGATGCAGCTGAATACCAGTATTTTTACATGGAGCGACTGCCTATCTGACCTCTACAACCCAGTTACTGGGTATTACGATACCCCTTGGTAAGGCTGGTTGTAAGACTTTCGGGCTTCTGACTACCCGTAACGACTGTCAAAGATCCACGAATGGAATTTATTTCACCGAATGCGATTAACAGGGAACAAATTCAAACTTCAGGTAGAGCCTACTGAGAATCTTTCACTTTACCATACTCGAGAATAGAACCCAAGACTTAGGATATTACACCAACGTCGGTTCTAATCTCGTGCGTTTTTGAATCATGAACATTTTTGACACACTATTTTCTAAATGTACCTTATTTTCTTCTTTTTTTTTAGTTAGTTTGTACTGTCCCACTGCTGGACAAAGGCCGCCCCAAGTCCTTCCAGAACCTCTTTTCCCGCGCCAGCTCGAACCAGCCCTCACGGTACGCGTCCAGGTAATCTCGTCATGTCTTGCTGGGCCGGCCTCGGCGACGCCGAGCATCTTCAGGCACCCATTGTGTGGAGATCTTTGCTCAGCGGTCATCGTGCATACGGCAGATGTCACCCGCCCAATCCCATTTGAGCCTGGCAGCCTACATTTAGTATGCCCATTTTGCAACGCAGCGTGGCGTTCAGTATAATTCTGTCCTGTCTTTTTACGCCCAGAATGCACCGTTCCAACGCTCTTTGGCATAAAAATAATTATTAAGAGATAAACGTTGTTGTATTGTGTTCCAGCCAGCTGTCCTTTAAGACAAAGAAGAAAACAACTTGAACACAATAATAACTTTGGTAGATAGAAATATTTCTTACTTTGCGCATTTCACGGCTTCCTGAACCTAGGGCTGTCACATATTTGGGAATTTTTTTTGTCTTTCTGAACAGGAAAACTAATACGTTTTCTTTAGCCCACGTGCACACGGAGATAAAAATATCGCGACTGGATTTTATCGCGCACTGGATTTTCTACTATCGGTGTTGAGCTGAGGATTGAGAATCCAACAAAATGTATCCTAGCACGTCAAACAACACACACTGCTGGATTTTCAGCTCTCGGCGAAAGGTAATGCTCCAGGCTCCTTCCAAACTCCAGGCTATGACTGAGAAATTGCTAATGGAAAAACCCAGTAACACCATCAACCGAATTGCGTAACACATGATCCATCACAGTCTGAATCATTTTGAAGGACATTGCTATTCCATTGCTTCATATGCTCGAAAAATTTGTCTGCTCAACAACATAAATAACGCAATGTACGTTGTTGAACTGTCAAAATAAAACCCATTGCTACTGATAGTGTGTTACGCAACTACCCCGCATGTCTGACCTGGGAATAGCACCCAAGACCATACGCTCAGCAGTTGCGCTTGCGAATACTAGACCAGTCCAGTCGTCGGGGCGAGGCGAGGCCCAGTGTACACCTCTGCCCAACCCTTCAGGGAAACAAGGCGTGTATGTTGGCCCCGGTTGGCCCCGTCTTGAAGCAAGCGTGGTGATCAATACTCGTGCCTTCTGTGTATGAGAAGAGTCCTATGCCTAACCTTTTCCCAACTATGTTGGGACCACTATGTTGGGGTCGGCTTCCAGTCTAACCGGATGCATCTGAGTACAAGTGTTTTACATGGAGCGACTGCCTATCTGGCCTCCACAACCAAGTTACTAAGTACGATACAACTTAGTAAGACTGGTTGTCAGAATTTCGGGCGTCTGACGACCCGTAACGAATGTCAAAGATCTGCATAACGTGCTTTCCGGGGCACGGAGGGGTCTTGGTATGTAAATAAGGTCACCCATCCACAGAACAACCGCGGCAAGCGTAGCTTACCTGATCGATCGACCCGTGCGGCTGTTATTACTTAGCCACAAGCCCCTAGCAGTGCGACAACAATATGCTGGTATTATTACTAATATTTTTGATCGTTTCGTTTCCAGGGCGTATCAACCCTATATTAAACCGAAATATTACGAACTTGTTATGAGAAATAGAGGGAATGTCTATCAACAAAATACTCTGGGTTTTATTTCTCTTGAATGATTCATAAAATGAAGCTCAGTAATTATGGTAGGAGCAAAGTTAAGACAGATAAAAAGATTACAAAGAGAAAAATATTTTATTTGAGACACGCGCAAAAAATTCTGAACACAAAAAAAAAATTGAAGAAGAAGATGCTCTCTCTATGCTCATTATTTTGTTGGGATATTCCTCGAAATGCACCAACTTTGAAATGCACCAAAAGTATTCCTCGAAAAAAAAAAATTAATATAAAGAAAGTAGATAATAATATAAGAAGGCAGTAGTCCTCGATCCGGCTCGCATTGTGAGGAGGTTCCTGTCTCTGGAACCCTAACCACTGGTAGCTTGGACCCTGCTCCCGACACCGGCGGATCACTACTTTTTTATGTTTTTTATACAATTTTTTTAATTTTAAGAAATATTTGAAAATGTTATAAAATAAGTGAACTAAATAAATAAACGAAATAATAATATTATAATTTTATTCTTCGAAATTCATCAAAGATGAAGCATAGAGAGGAACATGAAGGATTCGTAATAAATTATATCGATAGACGTTTTATTTGGTGCGTTTCAAGGAATATCCCGTTTTAACTTAGTTTGTAGTGTAATACTAACATAGTTTTCAAGACCTTTGTAAGTAACAATTATTATTTATTATTATGGATCTACTAACACTTACGAGTGGTAGGTAGGTCCTGAGTTCGAAACCAGGCACTTTACTTTGTGAATTTAATTTCATTGCCACTCTCAAAACAGTGAAGGAAAACATCGTGAGAAAACCAGCATGTCCTAGAACCAAAAATTCGAAGCCATGTGACATCTACCAATCTACCCGCGTTACGGGCTTGCGGCCCACTCGCACTCCTTCTCATAGTGAGATGGAGTGTTTCATGTGTCCCAGCAGTGGGAACATTATAAAAACACTTTTTCATAGCATAGAAACAAAGACAAATACAATTACTTCCAAGATAAATAAACCACTGTGATTCATCTCTTTCTTCCATAATAAGAATTGGTTCAATTAGTCTTAAAACCAATATTGCTTTACAATTCCCTGAATAAATTCCCATAAAAAGAAAAGCTTCGATATTTTTCCACAAAACCTCAATTTTCTATTGAATTTCGTATTGTTGTTCACCGCAAGCCAGTCGGTACGTTTTCTTTTGTCAACAGCGTCCTAAATGAATTCAAAACTATTAATTAACATAGGAAAGGTTGAAAACAAAGTTATTTAGGAGTAAAAGGTCAGAATTGTTTTATAGAACAATACAAATGTGAACAATATAAATGTGTGGGGAGCATTTTGTTTGATGTTGCTTTTAGTAAAGGAAGTTTTCATTTAGTTGGTTTGAGTGTGGTCTTCGGTTAATAAGTCACCTTTTCATATAATTGGTTAATATAATAATAACTTGAAACTAAAGGTTTGCCAAAGAGCGGTTGGAGCACATAACATACATAATATAATAAGCCTATAAAGTTCCCACCTGCTGGGACACAGGCTTCCTCTTGGTAAGAGGGAGTGGGCCGTAATCCACCACGCGGGCCCAATGCGGGTTGGCAGATGTCACATGTCTTCAAATTTTTGGTTCTAGGACAATTATTTCCTCAAATAACTTACGAAACGATCTTAGTGTTTATTTAATTTATTTCATGTTGATTTTCGTAATGAATGAATAACTGGAGCAAAGCTTCTTTTGCATGCAAAGAATGGACGAGGTATGCCTGTTCTTTAACAAATCTTTTTTTAGGGGTCGAGGGGCCGA
This sequence comes from Oligia latruncula, assembly GCA_948474745.1. Classification (NCBI taxonomy): domain Eukaryota; kingdom Metazoa; phylum Arthropoda; class Insecta; order Lepidoptera; family Noctuidae; genus Oligia; species Oligia latruncula. The sequence goes on from OX419705.1 coordinate 2,312,258, forward strand.
GAGTGGACCAAACGAAAAATTCTGTAAATAACTTTTTAATACAGTTGCTGAAAAAGTGGTGTATTGCAGGGACGTATAGCGTTCGGGATGTGGGCTATTACATACTAGTGCTTTTTTTTTACCTTTCCCGAACTCGTGCGTTCTCTTTCCCAACTGTCAAAATAATGTCTATTAAAAAGAAAAACCAACCATGAAGTTTTTACTAAAGAGTTTATGTGATGCATACAAATACGTATATTTCTAAAAAGAAGCTACTAATTTATTTCAATATCAGATTTAATTGAATGAGTTAGGTTAGGTTTCATTTCATTTCATCTTATTAAACATTTTCATTTCATATCAATAAAAAAAATATACTGAAGACTAAGCTGTATGGATAGTTCCCTTTGCCTACCAAAATGGGTGAAGAAAAAAAAACTCTGCTTATATTCTACGGTTGGCGCCATTTTCCAGAAAAAATGATTAGTTAGTTGAGTTTATTGTGTTTTTATTATTTTATTAAATTGCTTCATTTTTTCGCAACTGTATTAAAAATAGTCGTTCAGTACACCTGCGGAACCGTCATTGCAACTTGTTCCGACTGTCAACCCTCGCCTTCGGCTGCGCCTCGGCTCGGGTAGACATTTGTCGGAACTCTTTGCAATGACAGCCTTTCCGCACTTGTAATGAAATATACTATTACCGCTTTCATTGCAAACATTACCTACCTAGTCAGCTACTAAAAATCAATGTGATCAATGTGACCTTCTAAATTAATATCAAAGTACCGTCGACACTGACAGTCGGGCTGGTCCACAAATTTAAGGTCACTCAGTGCGCTATGGCAACTGTCTATGCTCAGACTTTCTTTGAAGGATAAAATCAAAATCGAAGCTATCCGGGAAAGAACTGGAGTTACCGACATAGCTTGCAGAGTAAGCAAGCTGAAGTGGCAGTGGGCTGGCCATGTTTGTCGAAGGACCGATGGCCGGTGGAGCAGACGAGTCCTGCAGTGGAGACCGCATATCGGCAAGCGAAGTGTCGAATGCCCCATAGTTAGATGGACCGACAACCTCAAAAAGGTGTCTGGGAGAGACAGGAATTCGGAAGGCCTGGAGGACAGAAAAACCTATACCGGTGGACTGCGATAGGCTGTTGATTAACACTGAAAAAAACGTAGTGAAAGCCAATTAATTAAAAGAGTAACCGTGGAATTTCTTGCCGACTATCCATAGAAAACGACCAATTAGAACCGTGCACATAGCTTCTGACGTTTCATAAGTGCCCATGTGATGTGGAATAAAATATTTTTAATTTGAATTTGAATTTTAGGTCCAATTTTGCATACTTACATAATAAAGTGTCCTTTATTTTAACTTCATAAATGATAATTTTAATACAGGTATATCACGGATTGAGGTATATAGAGTACCTAACTAACCCGCTCGCGGATGAAACCTAATGAACAAAAAGATTTTTTTTTGTCTCCTTTACTCTTTCACACACTGTCTACATCTCTCTATTTATTGTCCTATCGCAGGTATGCTGGAAGAGATTTCTTATGAAATAAGCACCACCTTTGTATATATTTTTCTGTTCTGTTTTTTTTTGTTGTCTTTTTACATAAATGGTAAAATAAATAAATATAAGTTCCCTAAAACAAAAATCTTGAATGTAGTCGTTCTACTGGCGAGTCACTCGCTCGTTGAAATTCACACACGCATCGCCTTTGTCCAGTCTAATAGCTTTCTCGGACACTAATCAGTTTTACTTTCTTGCTCGCTAAATTGTTCACAAACTAGTTTCTAATATTCGTGTCTATGTTTACGTTATATCTTGAGTTTGGACATCTGTGGAGTGGAGTTCGACACGCTTATACTACTGCCGTGTCACCCCGGTAACTCGGCAGTAGTCTTCTTCTAAACGTGTCGATAGCAATCTAAATGAACTTAGCCCAGAATTCGGCTGCTTGTTTGGCGCCATCACCAACGTTCACCAGTTCCTGTAACGTGCAGCTGACAGGACACGCAGGACACGATATTAAGTGTCCCATACTTTATGAACCCGGATAAAATATATCTTTTATTTTAATCCCACACTTCCCGGTCTTATCCCCAAAGTCCGGACGCCTATTTTTCCTACGAAAACAAAACATAAAATAAACGCGAAGGTATGGTAATAGTAGGTACAACTGTTTTTGTTAATTATGTTTATGTTCTATGCTTTATAGGGAGTTTCTATTGCCATCGAACGGGCACAAAAACTATGTTATATTCCCAGCATTTTCAACGTATTAGGATCGATTCCCACAATATTGACAGTTCACCTGTCGCCTCACCTACTTCTAAATCCCTTCGGAACACTTGTGGTCACGCTCAATATACTTTACCGTTAGCTTTGTTTGCGGTTTTGTGGTTCTCTATACGGTACGGTGTCATAGACCCGTGTGTGATGTATATATATATTTTGTAATATACAATACTAGCTGCGCCCCGCGGTTTCACCCGCGTAAATGTCGATCCCGTGGGAATATCGGGATAAAAAGTAGCCTATATGTTAATCTAGAGTGTCAGCTACCTCCATACAAAATTTTATCAAAATTGGTCCAGCCGTTTGAACGTGAAGAAGTAACTAACATATACACACATACACACACCCCCCCCCACACACTCACAAACTTTCGCCTTCATAATTTTAGTGTGATAAAACTGTCTATAAAAATAATAATAATACTGTTATTTTTATTTTAGTAGTTTAATCTATGTAGGTATATATGAGAATGCACACGGACGGCTTCACGGACGACTCAGATCTCATGTGCGTATGCGGCACCTCTCCACAGACAATGGCCCACCTTCCATCCTGCGACGCAAACCCTCTTACCTGTGCACTTGATGATCTTATGACTGTGTCAGTGAGCGGAGTTCGCGTAGCCACGGGACGACTACCGGCCACCGTAGTCGCCGGCCTGCGGACAGAGAGTAATGGGTAGCTCACCATCCGATCAGGACCAGGCCCGTGCCGGACGGCGCGTACGTGTTCCATGCGTGCCTCAAAGAGATGTCAGCATCGAGGAAGGGCCGAAGCCTGCCGGGTCAGCGGGATTGTCCGAAAGAGTTACCGCTGGCCCGGAACATAAAGGGCTAAGGAAGGAACACGGGTGGGTTTTAGTCAGTAAGAGTCTGACACTCCCTTCCGCTCGGCCTAGAGCGGGGGTCATTTGATGATTTCCCACCCAAAAAAAGAAAGGTAGTTTGCGCAGCTGAATTTTGGGCTAAAATATTTAAACCATTGATACGCTAAGAAGAATGCACCCGGAGAGATGGCAAAGAGCGTCACTCACTGGACGCCTGAGGTAGGACCTCACCGTTGAGGTAGACCACGGTGAAGGTGGTGTGAAGACAGGGTTATGAAGGAAAAATGGACGGCCTTTTCCCAGGTCTCACTCCTGGGAGAAGGCCGTCCTTAAAACAAGCTAAAAAAACCTTACATGATTTTGTATTTATGATTTTCAAAACGTTCAAATTAATGGCCTGTGTCATCGCCTCCTGATAAGTTCTGGTTAACCTATTTGGTGGATTATTATGATTTAATGATCACTAGTTATAATTTTTGAATGTTAAAATACGAAGATTCGATATTATTAGCTATTTTAAATGACATCTTCTTTTTTGGACGTAATTTTTTAATTTTTTTAAATTGCTAAATGGTCCCGCTCTTGACCCCGATCACGCCTGATGGAAAGCGATGGATGAGGTCTATGATGGAACGAGCGTGCCCAGATGCCTGTTCGCTCTTGATTTGAAGGAAAATAAATATTATATTAAATATTGACAAAATCAAAAGAAAGTGAAAGAAAGAAAGTTACAAAAACGCTGTAACATAGTTTGAAGGAAAATTGTCAACCACGTAGTCGTTAGAGTGTAGTCACTAATATAATAAGTTGTGCCTACTAGCGGAGTTTTCACTTCAATAACAAGTAATGAAGACAAGGGAAAATTACCTTGAGCATTAGGGACTTTCAAGACCAATCGGAGCTCACCCCTGTTACCAAAGCTGGGCATTAACTCGTTAATCCGTTAATCTTTAATTAACGAAGTTAACATTCCGAGTAACGGATTAACTTTTAAGTTAACTTAAAAATATGTATGTTAACGGAGCCGTTAACTTCCGTTAAATTTCCCAAAGTCAGTTAATCGTTAATCCAGCACAGATATCGCACGCACCGCGCCGCGCCGCGAAAAACACGTTCTGACATGTACAGACGCCAGCAGGTCAACCTACCCGAAACTGTCAGATTTTCCCAATCAACCTTGAACCTTATGCTTTAGCAATAAAGTCGAAAATCTATTAAAGAAATCTGACAGATTGTAGTAACTTGATGTGCTGGCGTCTGTACACTCGAGCCGGTTGACAAGTGCGTGCCGCGAGTGAAATGACACTATTTTGCCGGCGGGTGTGAGTGAGAAAACTGGGAAGGATTCATATGATTCGTTTCATTCCTTAGCGCGGGCACATAGTGACGAGTGTTTTGTTTGTTTTTAGGGTTCCGTACCCAAAGGGTAAAAACGGAACCCTATTACTAAGACTTCGCTGTCCGTCCGTCCGTCTGTCTGTCACCAGGCTGTATCTCAAGAACCGCGGTAGCTAGACAGTTGAAATTTTCACAAATTATGTATTTCTGTTGCCGCTATAACAACAAATACTAAAAACAAAATAAAATAAATATTTAAGGGGGGCTCCCATACAACAAACGCAATATTTTTGCCCTATTTTGCTCGATATCAATAATGGCAACAGGTAGGCACTTGAAATATTCCCAAAATACTCAGTTGTATTTTTACTTTATAAATAAATAATAAAATTAAAATAAAATAAATATTTAAGGGGGGCTCCCATACAACAAACGTGTTTTTTTGGCGTTTTTGCCTTGTGGTACGGAACCCTTCGTGTGCGAGTCCGACTCGCACTTTGCCAGTTTTTTTTGTTAAGTGGTCTATGTAGCAATTCGTCTAAATAGTGTTTCGTCCAGAACGCAACTAGTCTATCTTAATAAAATAAATTCTAAATCTTAATCCAAATAAATGAAAAAACATTCTTTGTCAACATGCCTATAATACACACTAATAATTATACCCGTTTTTTTTTGTTTCTTACCTTCCAAAACCAACAGTTTTTTTATAAGAAGATGCAATTTTTATCACGTGTTAACGGAATAACGTTAACTTTAACTTGCGTTAAATTTTCTGAAATGTAACGCTTTAACTTTTAACGAAGTTAACTTTTTCAGTAACGGATTAGTGATTAACGAAGTTAACTATTTCAATAAAGGTGGGCAGCTATGCCTATTACGTGGGTTCCGACATCGAAAACTAAACAAACTCAGCACGCAGCAGAGTTTATATAAGATTACATTCCGAGCAATGCTGCGCGACATTTCTGCGCCACATTGCTTCTGTGCTCGGAATGTAATCACATTAATATCATATAAAATTATAAAGACGAAACTTTGAGAGTGTGTGTGTGTTTATTTGTTTGTTACTTCTTCACGCTCAAACGGCTGAAGCAATTTTGATAAGATATGGTATGGAGGTAGCTGACACCCTGGATTAACATATAGGCTACTTTTTATGTCGATATTCCCACGGGATCGAAACTTATGAGGGTGAAACCGCGGGGCGCAGCTAGTCTCATAACCTATAGAAAATGTATGGCGACCCAGTGACGCGGTAGCACTGCTGCAGCAGCACTGCTGCGTGCAGCGTTGTTCGGAATCATACCTTTAAACATAACTTGTGCAATGTGAGCGTACTATAGGTACACCTCTGTCAAACCCTTTGGGCAATAAAGGCGTGATGTCTAATGAGAAGCCATTAAACTAAATAAATAAAAAATAAAAAAAACAATAAATAATATTAAAATATTTTAATATATTATTATTTAATATAATATTTATGAAAATCAAAACATTTCTGAACCACTTCACCGCTGTTCCCTCGAAGTTTCTCATTAATAAGTGTGTTAATTACTGAACGTATTTACATAGAATTTATGTTGACTGAGGTTAATTTGTTTAACATAGTTTTAGTTTATCTTAATAATTTATTAAGTTATACTCGGGTGACGTAGGAGCTGTAGTGACCCAGTGGTAACGGTCCCGATTACGAATTGCAGGTCGTGGGTTCAAACCCAAGCAGTCGCTTTACTTTGTGTAAAACATTTCATCATCATTATTGCTCTCAAAACGGTGAAGGAAAATATTTTGAGAACACCAAAAATTCGAAGACATGTGACATCTACCAACCCGCACTGGGCCCGCGTGGTGGATTACCGCTCACTATGTGGCCTAGGCTATATCCCAGCAGTGGGAACATTAAAGGCTAATTATATATATGCTAAGACTATATTATCGTATGCTTGGAACATCAGGAGTAAATTGGCATGTCCTAGAACCAAAAATTCGAAGAAATGTGACATCTACCAACCCGCATTAGGCCCGCGTGGTAGATTATAGCCCACTACCTCTCGAAGAGAGGATACCTGTGTCCCAGCAGTGGGAACATTACAAGCTGTTTATGCCTTTTAACTCAATCCAAGGTCACTTTCATCTGGCTTCTAGCAAACCTCGCCGGTTGGCTGCCAATTACTTTTATAAGGACTTCATGACTTCACGTCTAAAAACTGTCTTAATAAATCTGTCTGAAGAGTCATGCAATTATGTCGTCAGCTTATCATTCCAGAGCAGTCCACCGTGAAGATAATTCGATTTTCGTCTGACTTACACAATCAGAAGAAAGTGAAGAAAGTTAACAAAACTTGTATAATATTGTGTGAATTGAACTATTGTTGGTCAGAGATAGTTACCATGAAAGAATAGTACAGAAGTATTATTATTTTGTCTATAAAATTTGTTTTCAGAACGCTATGCAATGTTTTGTCCACTTTTGTACTCTGTACAATTGCTATACTTCTCTATGTCTGTATCTTTTGTGTCTGTTGTTTTGTTGTGTCTTTTGTCTCTGTGTTTTGTGTTTGTGTGTTAGCAAGCAAACTGAAGTGGACTGCACTTCAGTTTGCTTCTCGCTTGGCCATCGGTCCTTTGACAAACATGGTCAGCCCACCAGATGAGTGGAGACCGCGTAAGGGCGAGCGTAGTGTGGGCCCCCAGCTAGATGGACACACGATTTCAAAAAGGTGGCTGCGATAGACTGGATGCGGAAGGCGGAAGACAGAGTGTTTGGCGTAGCATGGGAGAGGCCTATGTCCAGCAGTGGACTGCGATATGCTACAATGATATATGTGATACAATGTTTGATCGTGTGCATATTGTGTCCCCAAATTATTGACGATCAGTCAGAGAAATTTTAACACACTTCGACAAGAATAAACTTTATGTTTGTATCACGAGAATTTTAATGACATTTGGGCTACATGCTATGGACACTAATGGCTTGAAAGTTCTAAAGCTCCAAAATTATGTAAAAATAAAAGTAATGCAAGGGTGTCGAATCGAGGAGGGGCCCCATAGGGCCGAAGCCTGCCGGGTCAGCGGGATTGTCCGAAAGGGTTACAGCTGGCCCGGAACATAAAGGGCTAAGGAAGGAATACGGGTGGGTTTTAGTCAGTAAGAGTCCGACACTCCCTTCCGCTCCACCCAGAGCGGGGGGGGTCATTTGATGATTTCCCAGACGAAAAAAAAGAGTGTCGGGGAACCTAATCAGTAGATATATCTTTGAGATACACTTAAGGCTCTACTCAGTTTCGTTAAATCCGCTCTAGTTTGTCTAAAAAATGATCATTGAAAGCTTCCTCTTTCAATGATAATTTTTTACACAAACTGGCCCGACCCTTGGTTAAGAAGTAATGCCTAGTTCTTAAGTATCTCCCTTAAAAAAATCACAATCCATTTAGTTTCGTTTGATGACGTTGGGAACCTCAGACACTCAGACACATTAGCTGCAGGTATTTCCTCTTTGACCCCCTTTTTTGCATTTTAATTTACGATGTCTGGCCACATACTTACTAAGACTTGCACTTCTGCAGCTTTCTACTAGATGTCGTCACGGTGGCCAGTTATGCGCCAATCGGTCAAGAGCGTTCACCTGCTGTGACCTAGCGGGGCTACGAATGATTGTCGACTGGTTATCGTGCGCGTTTATCGCGAAAAGAAATTGGTTGCCTTACACTATAATTAGGTATTTGTCACAGAAACACGTCCATACAAAATATACTTTTGTATGTACGTGTTTCTGTGACAAATAAACCTCTTTTCTTTCTTTGCTTCTTTATAAAGCAAATAATAAACCAAATGCAGCTATCACTGTTGTCAAATAAAACATCATCTTTTTCGAAATCTAAAAGCGGAACAAAACAACATATCAAGTTGCTTGAAACAAAAATGACATAATTAAACCACAAAATAACATATCATGTCCCAAAATCATCTCCTCAAATTGAGCGTATCTCATAAATGTCATCGAAGAACTTTCAAATAAATCTCGAACGGCTCTCACTAACAAAAACAATGGTACCACATCGGCGTCCGCGCAAGAAAGGGACAGAACACGCGAGAAAGATCCATTCACCATCGCAAAGCCGAACGGAAAACTCGTTTCTGCTTCGGAATATCGAAAATAAATAAAAAAACACCGACTTAGGTATGTGTATTGAAAGTTGACAGTAACATTGACCTACGATTTTGATCAGGTGCGTGAGAGTGGGAGAGGTTCTGCATTTCCAGTGACCAGTGGCGGTTCGAACGGATTACGCGTCGTCACGCACCGAAAACCAACCAAGTGCTGTTTGTGATATAGTGGAACTCTGTGTATATGTGTTAAAATTAACAGGTTTTTGTGAAATACCTACACGTGCCAAAAGAACTGTTCGCGAAATTTCACTTTTACACGATTGGATTCTTTCCGGTGATAGTTCCGACATGTTTCTGCGGAGTTTCTTTATTGTGAGTACTCTTTTTTTGTTTTTTTAGAATGTATTGTTGTTAATTTTTTGGTTCATCTTTTCCTCTCGGTTCGTTAGAAACCGTATAATCTAGCTTGCGAATATCACTATCCTATTACAATTTAACTCCTTTGAAACCACTTTCATCAAACATTACCATAACTGGTTTTTTATAATCGTCAAAAAGTAAACCTGCAAAACTAGGCCAAACCAGCTTATCACCAATTTTAATACGGACAACATCCTATTCACCAGTTATAACCAATTTGCTAGTCCACAAACACCAAAAAATATGACATGTGCCTGCATTGACAGGTTAATCGACACCGAGATCACAATCACCTGTTTTCCTCCAGCTTTCAACTAGAAAATCCACTTTTTACTAGATATATTTCATTATAAGTAAACCTATCGCCGATTGGTTAAGAAAGTTCGCATGTATTGTGATACTTTCCCTTACTCGATATGTAAAGCAATCTATAGCGTGTCAATGCTATGTAATAAAATAAACTTGAAAAGGAATTTTATATCCTTGATGACGTCAGTGATGTTAAAATTGGGGTCAATGTACTAATTGAATAGTTTGATGAACAGGACAAGGAAGTGAACGACGATCTAAATGTTAAGTACTATAAAGAAAGAATTGCTGCTTGCTTATAATTGACTGTGCATACATCCAGAACCGATCACATACCGCAGTGTCTTTGACCAGTGCGTGTTGCCAGTGATGACTTATGGCACTGAAACGTGGTCGCTCACAATGGGCCTTATAAGAAGGCTAAAAGTCACCCAAAGGGCAATGGAGAGGGCTATGCTTGGAGTTTCCCTGCGTGATCGAATCAGGAATGAGGAGATCCGCAGGAGAACCAAGGTAACAGACATAGCCCGAAGAATTGCCAAACTTAAGTGGCAGTGGGCAGGGCACATTGCTCCCAGAACAGATAGCCCATGGGGCCGAAATGTTCTGGAGTGGCGACCGCGTACCGGAAGACGTAGCGTTGAAAGACCTCCCACAAGGTGGTCCGACGACCTTGTGAAGGCCGCAGGAACCCGTTGGATGCGAGCAGCGCAGAACCGGTCCAAGTGGAGGTGCTTGGGGGTGGCATATGTCCAGCAGTGGACGTCTTTCGGCTGAAATGATGATGAATGATGATGACATCCAGAAAAAGCACACATTATTATTATCCCCTAAAGGATAGACAGTGGTGAATATACACCTCTGCCTAACGTTTCAGGGAAAATAAGTACGATGTTATGAAATATTAGATCGTGCAACTAGTGCATAAAAGAAGCCATTTTACCCCGAGACTCATAAATCTACCCGAGTCGCAGGGGAGGGTGGATAGTTAAGTCGAGGGGTGAAATTGCTCGTTTATGCCCGAGTTATACACTCTGCGTTTCGATTGCGAGAAAATAATAGGTATGGCATAAAGTTCATAACAGAATTTTTACTGTTCAAAAATGTTGCAACATTGAAGAAGAGAATATAGCTAATTCCCGCCACGAAACTTTAATTATTTTTTTTTAACATGTGTCTTTCGACTTGGGTACTTCATACTGCCAAGTCATCAAAACGTTTCTTTGCGTTTTTAAATAATGAATGACAACTATTTTAACTGGTTTTATTAAATTAACATTAGAAAACACGGAAGTGATATAATTTAAAGCAAATTAAATCAAATAACGGCTGATTACTTTATGCACTATAGCATAAAAAGCGACTTTATGTCGCCTACGCACTACGTAAAGGCGAGCTTTTAAAGCATGAGAAGTGAAAAGGAAATAGCAGGCTCATCTACATGCAATAACTCTTTCTTTTAGTCACCTTCTCAGAATGGCACGGTATAATGATCAGTTAATACTTTCTACGTAGTTTTTGCGCTCACACTAGTGCTAAAACTGTTTCATGTCTCATTTTCATCACGAATCACGATACGATTTGATGGCGTTGTAGATAATTAACTTGTAATTTGTCTTTTTCAGCTAAACAAAGCTAGGAATCTGTTGGGAATTAACAATGATTAGTAAATGTTTCTCTGTATTTCGATTCATTATCATCCAATTAGTGTATAGCCTTTAACGTTCCACGGGAATCAGTCCAACTCCGAGAGAGGGACTGCAAGCTGGTGGATGACGCAATATTTCTTCGGATTTTTGGTTTCTGAGTTTTTGGTCTAAATCATCATCATCGTTTATTTTTCCTATATTATTGTTTACGTCTTAGTTTGTTGGAAACAGTTCAACGTTAACTAATTCACTATTATCTATAAAACATGACTATAGACCATGTTTAGAAGAGTAATTCCGGTTTTTGAAATCGTTAAAAATTTTGTCGCACTCATTTCAGCGACCATCAATGTCAAAACCATGTCTAATATTATCTAAAGTGTGAGGTGTTTCTCTAAAATGTAGGTAAATTAGATGTAGTTTAGACAAGTTGAGACTGAGAACGTTTGCATTCAATACGCAAAAGTTTGCCTGAAAAGAATTGCCCGTCTGATGTTCACTCAATACTTCACTTGTTATTCCTGACTTCAATAAGCTGTTCATTCACGAGGAGAAAACGAATAACAAACAAAACGCAACGTTTATTTCATCAACAACATTCCTACACAGAATTATGAACTTTTTATCAGGTACATTATTATGAGTTGCACGCTACTGTGTAAGTCCATTGGCATTTTTGTTAACATCACTTTTATTACTTGCTACCAAAGCAGGCAATGTATCCTATTCAAGTCGACGTAATAGGTAATGTTTTATGTTACTTATTAGATCTTTTTATGCAGATATTTATCTACATGCAATAATTTTCATGGTGATATAGCAATGAAAGAGGAACTATCAGCTGCTTATCAATCCATTAATGTAAAAGGGGTCAGCAGAGTAACCGGTTATGTTGAGGCTGAAGAACAAGTCAATATTTAAAGGTTTTTTATAACTAACCGCATAAAGATAGTATGCTTATTAGTAAGTTGTTAGCAGAAACAGTAAAGAATTTTATTTAAAAAAAATATGAGAGCTAATAACTTATGTTCGAGAATACTTATTTTAGTGTTATTACAACTAGTTTTGGGATAAATTTAAAACGAATCTCGACATGAGCGGTTACTGTCAGTGAAAACTCATCATCTTCATCATTCTGCCTTTATTTATTTGGGGTCTGCGCAATATAATTATTGTCTTTTTCATTCATACTTCTCTATCAGTCAGCAAAAACTACTAAGTAAAAAACAATCTATTGCAAGATAAGTGGAACTCTTTACCTGCGTCTGTGTTTCCGAGCGCATACAACCCGAATCTCTTCAAAGTAAGAGTGAACAGGCTTCTTCTGGGTAAGCTCACTCCATCGTCGACTTTGTCTCTGTCACCTCTAACCTAGACTACAGTCAAGAGCAAACCCATGTCAAATATAAAAAAAATACTTGAAGATGGTCGATTTCTTCATTAATTGATGGGCTTTTGTTTTTGTACGAAGTTATGTATCTTCTGTGACTACAGTTCCATATTGTATATTGATTTTCTTATACCTATATTGCTTTGACATTCTTCTTTCAAACATTTTATTCAACTGTACTTGTCCTTACTATGAAATTTTCTGCTAATAATATCGACAACGATACATGAGATCATCATCATCATCATTTCAGCCGAAAGACGTCCACTGCTAGACATAGGCCTCCCCAAGCACCGCCACTTCGATGCCGTGCTTCTCACATCGGATTCCCGCGGCCTTCACATCTCTCCACATTTTATTTCTTCATCGGTCCACGTAGGCCTTCCAACGCTATGTCTTCTGGCACGCAGTCGCCGCTCCAGAACCTTTCGGCCCCATCGGCCATCTGTTCTGCGAGCAATGTGATAAAGGCTGTAGTAACTTTTTAAAAACCTGCTGTTTCACTACCTACTATTTAGTCATACTGAGGCTACTAAAAGGAGAGATAGAGGCTAATAAAAAAAAAAATCCTCACTAATATTATAAATTCGGAAGTAACTCTGTCTGCCTGTCTGTATGTTACCTTTTCACGCCTAAACCACTGAACGGATTACGATAAAATTTGGCACAGAGATAGATTGCATCTCGGGGAAGGACATAGGATAGTTTTTATCGACATACCTCGCGGGCGAAGCCGCGTGCGGAAGCTAGTATACTATAATAAAACTTATCCTACTTTATAATATACGCAACAAAAAGTATTTCAGTTTTTACTGTCCAACCTCATTCTATCGCAGCTTGATGATAAATTTTACACATTACTGGATTTAAGAACCCAAGCAGTCGCTTAACTTAGTGTAAAACATTTCATCAACACCATTGCTCTAAAAACGGTGAAGGAAAATATCGTGACAAAACCGGCATGTACTAGAACCAAAAATTCGAAGACATGTGACATCTACCAACCCGCACTGGATCCGCGTGGTAGATTATAGCCCACTTCCTCACTAAGAAAGGAGACCTGTGTCCCAGTCAGGTTCAGTTGAAAACCAGCGTCAGGCACTAGTTGTCTGGCATTTTTGCTGAACTGGACCTTTTTAGCGCAACCGTGAGGCACACATTCCTGCTAACTTCTTACATCGGACTTTTTATTTTTACCCTTTTTAATTTTATATTTTCTGTTTTTCTCTGATGTATGTACGACTATTATCTGACTACCTGCTGTATTGTGTGTCTCTAGTCTGTGCTAAATAAATGTATTTTCTTTCTTTCTTTCAGTAGTGGCAAAATTATAGGCTGTTTATGCTATGAGTAACGTAGGGAATGTCTTTGAGAAGAATTCTGTGACTGAATAACTATTTTGAAGCGCAATATTTTAAATAGCAACTGTATTACAAAATATCGGGGGAAGGGGTATTGTATTACCCAGTAACTGGGTTGTGGAGGTCAGATAGGCAGTCGCTTCATGAAAAATACTGGTATTCAGCTGCATCCGGTTAGACTGGAAGCCGACCTCAACATAGTTGGGAAAAGGCAGGCAGATGATTAGATAACTTGCTGGCAATGAAATACCTTGACTGTATGTATTGTTTAAATCTTAATTTTTAGATTTATGACTTATAACATTTCTACAAATTAATTTCTGATTCAATTTTCTGTTTAAAGTTTTCTAATCTATTCACAGATTGCATTTATTGTTTTCTAGGCAGCCATATTTAATTTGAATTTTTATTAATAAATACTTTGTAATATAAAACGAAACTGTGGAACTTTATTTATGCTTACAGTTGATTGTGTAATTTAATTTCAAAACATTTCACTTTAAACTTACATAACTCTCACTAAAAAGCTAATCAACATACATTTAAGTGTTTTTAAAATATAAATTATTGGCGTTTCATAAAAGAAACAGTTAATTTAAGCAATAAATCCAAAAGTAAAATACTTTTAGAATTTGTCGTGATTGTTTTGTATCCAACTAGCTGCGCCTCGCGGTTCTACACGCTTAAGTGGTAATATTCGGATAAAAATTACCTAATGCCCTAATCCAGGTCATGGTCTACCCATGTGCCAAATTTTATCCAAATCCGTTCCGCCGTTTTAGCGTGAACACACAAAAAAAACAAATCTTTTCTCTTTATTAATATTAGTTTAGATACGTAGGTTCAGTCTTGTCTTCTTCTTCCATGACTCTATCAGTCATCACCTCAATTAAAACAAAATCTACGTATCATTTTCCCTAATAAAAACACGTCCGTCCATCAACAACGTTTTATATGTATATTTAATCAACGTTTTATAAAAAAAAAAATATAAAAAAAACAACATTTCCATTAAAATCCATTCCATAGTTTAGGAGGTAGGCAACACTAACAAAAAGTCATCCATATCGATTCCGTAATACTATGCCACGGACGCGAGGGCCCACCGATCATCCTATATCCCGATATGTTCGTTACTCGTGACTGCAGTGTCATAAATCTTCGATCGTACTTATGAACTAGATTGATAGATAACGATATAGATAGAGAGTTTGTGTGTGTCCATTGATCTAATTGGGTTTGTGTTAGAATTTGTGTTTTTGGGATAGTCTTTGTTATCAACACCATTCTCTCAAAGCAACATGTGATAGGGCTATTAAGAACGATAAAAAATATATAGAATTTTTCCCGACTAGTACAATAAATCCTTCACTATATTTGAGGTACGGTGAAATATGTATCAAAATGTACATACTTACTTATTCTGTAGTTTATGAGAACTAAGGGAAAGACACGAAAAACAACTTAGTTTAATACAACTATTTACACTAGGTAATTTAATAAATAACTGACTAACGAACTATACAAATAAATACAAAAACAAAAGAACAATACTATTAAAAAAATACAGAAAATACTGTCAAAAGCAACAACTAGTGACATAGCAGAAGCACTCGATTTACTCGGTTGACACTTTTGATTGGCATCGCATAATTAACAGTTGTCACTCTATACTTTTATAACAATTTTATATTATCATTCATAGAAGTTCTCAGCCAGTGTCGAGCTGGTCATTAACCTGCTGACCCGGTGCTGTGAGAGTAATTACTTCGTTTTGATTTAAAGTTTTTTACTGCAAGATTATATGAGCAGTGGTCTCAGCACAGGGGCCCAAGTCTGCTATTTTTATAAATTCGTCATTCCAACACGATCCCATTGTCATTTTGCTAAAAGTTCGTAATCTGCTAAATTCATAATGGTCGATTATTGGTCGGTCAATGGCACAGAACATATACGATACTCGTAACGAATTAAAAGCAACGACTGCACAATGACGTTCGAATGGTAGGTCACTGATCAAAGGAACTGTCAAAATTTTAGCAGATTAACGCCTAAGTCAGTCATTCATTTGTCATTATGTACGAGATTACCATTCTATGCCATTTCTTTCAATAGAGTGTCAGTGCTTGACCATTGGAAAGTCATAATGACGCCATTATATTAGTAGATTATTATAACTTATCAAAATCAACAAATATGCAATCAATGATAGACCATTCTGACACTACTGTCATAGCAGACTTGAGGCTTAGTTCTCTGCACGCCATTGTGCATTGGTAACAAAACCAGCGCGGGGTAAGAGCGTAACACACCAACAGTAGCAATGGCTTTCATATTGACAGTTCAACAGCATTCATTGAGTTATTTTCGCTGTTAAATAGACAAATTTTTCGAACATATGAAGCAATGGGTTAGCTTCAAAATGATCCAAATTGGGATTGAAATTGTATTACACAATTAGGGTGCAGTGTAAGCTGGCCTCTTATTTTGTTGAAACTATCTACAGACGCCAGCACATCAAGTTACTACAATCTGTCAAATTTATTTAATAGATTTTCAACTTTATCGCTAAAACATAAGGTTCAAAGTTGATTGGAAAAATTTGACAGTTTCGGGTAATCCAGGTCAAATTATTTGAATCGTGATGACATAATGATGATGCTCCACTGCAGGGCAAAGACTTCTTTTCATAATTATATAGAAGGAAAGAGCATTGAGTTTATTGCGTAACACACTATCAATCAGAATCTGAATAATTTTGAATGATATTGCTAATCCATTGCTTCATATGTTAGAAAAAATTGTCTGCTCAACAACGTAAATAACGCAATGTATGTTGTTAAACTGTCAAAATGAAAGCCATTGCAACTGTTAGTGTGTTACACAATTACCCCGCAGGTTTCCTCATGATGAAAGTCACACTAGTACTTGAATTTCATCATCGTCACCATCATTTCAGCCGAAAAACGTTCACCGCTAGACATAGGCTGAATTTCATAATAAAAAAAGTTAATGTTCTTGTTGTTGATGTAAAAGTTGATGTTATTGTTGTTGATGTAAACGTTGATGTTGTATGTGTTTTAAAAATATTGTCTCAATTATCGTCGTGTTATGAAAAGGCGCTCACCTACAAACACATTGCCCTGCACGTGTAGGTACAGTCACGAGCACCAATATGTCAACACTTGGCAACTTTAAATTGCGATTTTTTCACGAAATAACGAATGCAACGTTGAAATACGACACTTTACATATACCTATGGGTTCGAAAATACTATGTTCCTACTAATATAAAATTACATTTAAAAATAAAGGAGAAAATCGCCTTTGAATAAAGCCATGTGTATACATATTTTTGCTCGTGACTGTACGTCCCTATCCACGCAATATCGGACAACTTTATTAATACCAGGTACCTAGAGACCTGTTGCGAGACAGGTCATATTTCTTGTTAGACTCGTCGCAAATTATAATTATAAAGTTTTCTAGAGACACACAGCGGATACTATCAATGTGAGGTGTATTTTTACCGACTTCAAAAAAAAAAAGGAGGTTATCAATTCGATACGTATGTATGTAATATTATTGGAATTGCATTATATTCACATATGACAATCTACTAAGGCTTCCAAACAAATATACAAAATTTCATAGACGTATGTATGTATGTATGTTTGTGCACGCATTTCTCAGCAACTATTAATCGGATCGTGACCATTTTTTTGTATTAGCTTACATTTACTTCAACTTAGGGAACAGTGCCAGTTTCATCAAAATTGGTTCAGTAATTTTAAGATATGGACTAATACGTGTAAGTGTGACGGCCTGGCGTATTGATACGAGCTACGGGTGTAGTGTCAAGGGAAAACATCTCAAAACCTTGGTCAAATTCTAGTGCAAAAACTAAAAAATTAAAGAAAGAAAAGAAAGAAAATACATTTATTTAGCACAGACTAAAAGACACACAATACACAAAATAAGTAGTTAGACAGTAATCGTACATACATCAGTTAAAAACAAAAAAAAAGATATTAAAAAAATAATAAAAAGTGCAAATTCCGATATATAAAATTACGAAATAAAAAGTAATTTAAAAAAATTAAACCGACTTCAAAAAGAAATCAACTCAAAATTATGAAATAACTTTAATTTCGGAAGTCGGTGGCAAAAAACTAAACAGATCCCAAGACACCGACTTCCGAAATTAAAGTTATTTCATAATTTTGAGTTGATTTCTTTTTGAAGTCGGTTTAATTTTTTTAAATTCCTTTTTATTTGAGTATTTTTGTTGAACTCTTGAACTGTGGATACATGAGGTACTTGAGTTTAATTGAACGCTACGTCAGGTGGTTTAACTTTTAAAATTAAAATTGAAAATTGATTTGAAAAAACTTATTGGAAATCGTCCACTTAATATTTGAGTTAGGTATGTATGTCGATGATATTATCATTTTTAAATTAATGGTTTTTTAATAATAATTTTTATTTCATATTTCAGAGAATCATAAATGTCATTTTTTAATTAATGGGTTTTTAATAATAATTTTTATTTAATATTTCAGAGAATCAAAGTTGTTTATACCAATTGATACGTTTCTCTGTACTTCTACTTGGTTAGCACAAAAACAGGTTTTTTTTTGGTATTTTATTAAAAAAAACCTCGACTTTGTAGACTCAATCAGATAACACCATTACTCATCATTATATTCTTTCTCCAAAATAGATGTTTTTTTTCGACCACGCCTCAAATACTTTCCCCGGAAGCATTTTACATTTCAGTCACATAAAGACACCGGTAAATAAATTATACATCAGCACAATGTCACAAGAATTAGAAAATTTTTATAATCTCCCACTTATGAACCTGTCACCGCCATTATAAGAGCATAAATAATCATAATCAAGTATTCATACATAGTTTATACAAATTACTAGTTGTGTAAAGCTAATTAGGAACGGTTTATCTAATCTATGTAAGCTGCGCCCCGCGGTTTCACCGGCGTAAATGTCGATCCCGTGGGAATATCGGGATAAAAAGTAGCCTATATGTTAATCCAGGGTGTCAGCTACCTCCATACGAAATTTTATCAAAATTGGTCAAGCCGTTTGAGCGTGAAGAAGTAACAAACATATTAACACACCCTCACACAGACACACTCACAAACTTTCGCCTTTATAATATTAGTGTGATTAAGAGAAAATATTGATTTTTTATAGGTTTGTTTGTTACGCTTTCACACTAAAACGGCTAAACGGATTTAGTTGATATTTGGCACATGGATAGACCATGACTTGGATAAGGACATTTTATCCCGATATGGACTTATGCGGGTGAAACCGGGGCTCGCAATAATAACTTAAGTACAGGTACTTATAGTTTTTCAACCTTAGCAACTTACAAGAAACTATGAGATGCCTGTTTCACAATGACATAGTCACAGATAAATAATTAAAAAATACTAATATTATAAATTCGAAAGTAACTCTGTCCGTCTGTCTGTATGTTACCTTTTCACGCCTAAACCACTGAACGGATTTCGATAAAATTTGGCAGAGAGATAGATTTCACCCCGGGGAAGAACATAGGATAGTTTTTATCCCGATATTCCCACGGGATCGAAACTTATGCGGGTGAAACCGCGGGGCACTGCTAGTGTTATATACTTTGGTGAATGTTTTGACACAGGCCATTCAGATTTTATTAAAGGTGTTTGGGAGTTAAATAACGAACTCCTTGTCATTTTGATGGTTGGTGTTTAACCCGTAGTATGTCGGAACGTAGATCCACGCGAGACACAATGGCTTTTTAATTGTTTCTGTAATTACGACATTCAACCGGTTAATTAACAACTTTTACAATGAGTAAATGAAAAACGAATAAGAAAAATATTGACACAGAAACGCATGTCATGACATTTCTCCAACGGAATGACGCTCGCAGGTCTTTTGACATCTCAATGACAGTGACAGCGTCACATTAGCGATCCGCGGCGCCAACAATAGGTCTAGTACAATACTAATCATTCAGAGAAGAAAAGAACATCAATACAAAAGGTGAAACGCCCAAAAATGCAAAACAGTGCCATTTGGCAAAACCAAATGGTGAGATCGAGAGGAATGCCAAAAACCGACGATAAGGAATGCACAGCAAACAACTTGATCAAATGTGTGCCAGCCCAAGCATTCAAAACAAGTAAGATGTTCTCATATGAATTCTTATAAGGTTGAGGATACTGCAAGATATATAGGGTTCATCAATCAGCTGTTCCCTACATTTATATTCATATAACTCGTCAAAATGTAGTGAACAGCAGATTTTTTGTAATGTAATTGATGAGTTCAATGACCTCTTAAGAGGTTGTTAATGTTATATCAATAACCCTGCATAGAACGTATATCAGAATAAACGCAATACCTCAGACATCACGATTAGAATATTAAATTTTATGATTATTAGAACATCTGTAATTTAATTTACTTAAACCAAACCATGTATTTTTTTTTGAAGTAGTTTCCGACTAAACGTAAAACGGTAAAAGAAACGTAAATTCCACCGTGTATTTAAGTAGGGTTTATTTCTCTGAGATAAGGCTTAAATTTCCTTCTATTAGGTAAAGATGTTATTAACTTGTTATCAAGCGGTGGTTTTAATTTCAGTAGCAAAGTTATGATAGGGACAGAAATCGATTTAGAAGCCTATTCCTCTTGCGTTTATACTATTACCCCCTTTTGTTCCAATATGTTTTAAATAAAAGTTACTTTACTGTGACTTCATCCAATTAACTTGAACTGCGAAATATACCTATAATCATAGTGAGACATGAGACCTTTCAGAGTTTTCTTTTATTCCAGTAAATAACTTTAAAAAGCTCTTGGAATTAAAAGGAAACCAGGAACATATATTTTTCTAAAATCTTTATCTTAACTTTAAATGTCAAAGTTAAACTACGACAGAAAGGTGAGATTGAACCTTGAACCAAACATTACTTTAAAAAAAAATATATCAGGCATAATTATTAGTGGTAAGGCAAAATTCTTTAGGTTAATATTTGTACGTGACCTACCTACCTACCTACCTATTGACCTCAGAGAAAAGTTGATGATTAAACATCTCTTAGCAGAATTAATGTCCAAGTCATGACTACACTCAAAGAGCCCACTTTTGTTTAGTCATATCACTTTCCTTGTTAGGTTGACTGTTCAAAGAAATTTCACTACATGTTTTCTCTGCCTCCAATATCAAATGAAATCGATACGTTTTTTATCATCAAGAGTACTGACACAGATTTTAGATGAGTTAAATTTGAAACTGGTGGAAAGCTGAGGAATATGGAAATGATATACAAATTAATGGATTTGAATGAATAGCTTATAAGGAGTTTGGGAGTTGGTAATTCAAATGAGTATTCGTGTAGGGATCTCCCGTAAGACGTCTTAAGCTTCCGTACAGCCTGCTAATATATAACAGTTCTACGGTTGAACGTATCTCTTTAACCATTGGTAGATAATGGCTCCCAATTCAGTTTGGGCTTGTTCATAAAATCTATACATATAATAAATCTGTAGACGAGGCGTTTCTGTACATTGAAAATAAAAATAAAAAAAATAGTTGGGCTGTTATAGGATAACCAACAGATGCCATTTCTTCAATTTTTGGAATTTTTGTCTGTTTGTCTGTTTGGATGTGACAGATTTTGAACAGGCTCAACGTAAAAAGTACCAAACCAATATGGTTCATATTTATACTCAAATATAGTGTAGAACTCGGAGCAGTGATTAGTCTTTGTTTCATCGCAATCGCTTCAGTCTATCAAAAGATATAATCAATTTAAAGCATTCTATAACAATTTTTATTGCAAGAAGTGGAAACATGTAACGACATCTATTGGCGCGATATAGTACTAACGAAATCATATTGTGATCTTTAAAACATTATTATGTGTTTAATCACGTCGTAAAGGCTTGCCTTTATGACGAAATAATTCTGCTCCTTATGTCTGTGTTATTCAAAAAATAAATAATGATAATGTTTAAATAAATAATATAAACATCTATACATATAATAAATCTGTAGACGAGGCGTTTCTGTACATTGAAAATAAAAAAATTAAAAATAGTTGGGCTGTTATAGGATAACCAACAGATGCCATTTCTTCAATTTTTGGAATTTTTGTCTGTTTGTCTGTTTGTCTGTTTGGATGTGACAGATTTTGAACAGGCTCAACGTAAAAAGTACCAAACCAATATGGTTCATATTTATACTCAAATATAGTGTAGAACTCGGAGCAGTGATTAGTCTTTGTTTCATCGCAATCGCTTCAGTCTATCAAAAGATAAAAATAATTTTTTATTGCAATAAGTGGAAACATGTAACGACATCTATTGGCGCGATATAGTACTAACGAAATCATATTGTTATCTTTAAAACATTATTATGTGTTTAATCACGTCGTAAAGGCTTGCCTTTATGACGAAATAATTCTGATCCTTATGTCTGTGTTATTTAAAAAAAAAATAATGATAATGTTGAAATAAATAATATAAACATATATAATAAAATCGTATATAATAAAATCGTAGGAAAGGCAAAACTGTACATAGAATATATAAAAAAAAAATACTTGGGGCGTGATCTACAATCGATTGTCTGTTTGTCTGTATATATGTCCGGGCTAAACTCAAAAAGTACTGCATGGATTTACTTCAAATTTTGCATGAATATTATTAAGAGGTCGGGTCAACATATAGGCTACATATTATCACGCTATCACCTACGAGGAGGAGCAGTGAATCTTTATTTTTCTTACGCATTCTGTGACAGCGTGTAATCTAACGACGCATATTTAAATGTTGTTTTTGAGTAAGTCATGCTATTATCTAGCTTTACACTATAAAAACTTTTACGCCATTTAAGTAACTTGGGCAGAGAAACATAGTTTAATTAATGTGTATAAGACAATTTTGAAGCAGCGTCATCTATGAGATTTCATAAAAATCAAATCAAGTTACATGTCAACACTTTTTGGAAATTAATAATTTAAATTTGATCATGTTGGTGAGGTTAGTAGTTAGTTATTCTTAAAATTCATAGATGGTAATGTGCATTTTCTTCATAAAAGTTGTATCGTATAGTTCGTTTTGACAAATTCAAGTTCCAACAAAACCCTCAAAATCTTGAGCCGAGTTGAGGAAGACAATTTAAAAAAAATGCGGTGTTAAGTATTACAAAAAAGTTATGTTCATTGATGATGATCATTTCTTCATCAATTTCATGTTGTTAGTACAAAATAAACATTGACTGTTAATACTTTTGTTCGGTATTTATCTGTGTGATTATTGCTTGGTAATTAATATATTTTCATGTCGTATACCTAATTATAAACTTAAATTATACCGTGCATCCGAATAATGGCGAATGCAATTTTCTGCGGTTGTTACTTCACACTGTCCGAGGCAAAGTCTTTCGCCTTTCTGAGGACATTTGATGGCGTGGAGTTTCCCACTTACCGCGCAGCCTGCGTAGCACGTCACCTTCTCGACGGTGACCAAAATTGGGCTGACACCCTCGCGGAGGCGAGCGTCAGTGACAGTCCCAGCCGCATGCGTCATCTGTTTGCCGTCATCTTGGTGTTTTGTGGAGTCGCGAACCCGGTAGCTTTGTGGGAGAAGTATCGCCATCATCTGTCTGAAGATTTTCTACGAGCTTTGAGGCGTGCTACTGGAGACGAAGTCGGAGACGGCGAAATGACCACCATACGAAATGACCATGTCGCTTTGTTCTCTTCAGAGCAAAAACAAATTTATGACACCGTCCTTGAAAGCATTTGGCAAAACCAGGGTAAAATGTTTTTCTTGGATGCTCCTGGTGGTACAGGAAAAACATTTGTTACCACTGACATACTTGCAGAGGTCAGGAGGCAAGGCAAAATTGCTATTGCTGTAGCGTCGTCGGGAATCGCTGCCACACTGCTTCCGGGACTGCAAGACAGCACATGCCATGTTTAAAATTCCCATCGATTTAGAGAGGCCGAAACGCCTGTTTGTGGTGTGTCACGTAACAGCGATAAGGGACACGTGCTCAAGGATTGCTCTCTGATCGTATGGGATGAGTGTACGATGGCCGAGGATCGAGGGCTGACGAGGTGAATGCTTCGTTGAAACGATCTTCGTTGTGGTCACGAGTTCGTACGCTGCGCTTGACCATTAATATGAGAGCTCGGCTTGGCGGCAATGCACGCGCTCAAGAATTCTCCGATGTCCTTCTAAGTCTTGGCGAAGGCACTCTACCAGAAGAGAGAGGTAGACAGGTGGTGCTTCCAGAGTCTCTCGGTAGAGTGGTTTCCAGCTTAGAAGAACTCATTCGCTGTGTGTACGGGGACATTCAGTCGTATACCGCACCAGCAGAATTCTTGGGTGTGTGAGCGGGCCATTTTGACGCCCAAAAATGATCAGGCTGCAGCAATTAACGAATGCATTCTCTCGGAAATTGAAGGGAATGAAGTGGTCTACACCTCGATAAACACTGTTGTCAAGCAAGATGACGCCACACATTATCCCGTGGAATTTCTGAACTCCTTGTCAGCAAGTGGACTTCCAGCGCATTCAAGCTGAAGCGGTGTCCCGGTTATGTTTCTTCGGAACCTATCTCCTCCGAAGTTGTGTAACGGGACCCGCCTTAAAGTCATCTCGCTCCACAGACACACCATTGAGGCGGAAATTCTTACGGGTTGTGACGTCGGCGAGGCAGTATTTATACCACGCATTCCCCTCATACCTCATAACTTCCCGTTCCAGTTCAAGCGCGTACAGCTCCCCGTGAGTGTTTGCTTCGCGATGACCATCAATAAGTCGCAGGGGCAGACACTGAGGGCAGTGGGTGTCGACGTCAGGACGAGTTGCTTCTCACACGGGCAACTGTACGTCGTCGCTTGCTCCCGCGTCATCACACATTTTGGCTCCTGGCAGCATAACTACCAACGTAGTTTATAGGGAAGTGTTGTAAGGTATATATGATACCTTTGAACGTATTTTTACTCTTTTGTGTCCTAGAATGTATTCCTGCATTATTTTCTCTATTTCCTTCAGTCACCTCTTATGACTGAACTCAGCAGGATTCCCATATAACTCTTTTCACTTGCTTCGCTTGCAAAAAAAAACTTATATTTTAATTCTATTTTAAAAGTTGTTTACTTTATAATGCTATAGCGACACTGGCATCTTAGGTGTTTTTGGTGCTGTAGAGCCTTCACGCAGACGACGTCGCGGGCAGCAGCTAGTACATGAATACGTATCTATAATTATAGTGATTTTTACACTTCTGGGACTCGGGAAGAAGACCGTAACTAACCACGTGGGTTCAACAGAGGTTGATGGATATAAGGCCTGTGTTTGATCATGTTTCCATTATATGAATAGAATAGTTTCTAATTACCTCTCAAATTTTTTACAGAGCTCAATATCTTGAACCTTAAATTTTGGAATTCTTGATATTTTCTTAACAAATGACTCGTACAAAACGAAAAACCAACTTCTAAATCTTCCTCCGAAATTACAAGTGCAACATCAACCTAACCTTAGTAAGTTTCGCCCTTCTCCACTCGCCTCGCGAATCTGTCAGTGTAGCCACCGAAGTGTTTGTACTGCGTCCCACTTGGCACCGGTTTTCTTACGATACTACCGTCTCGTCCTTCGTTCGTAACTTTCTATTATCAACATTCATTTGTTTTTACCCTTTTTCTTAGCAAATTGGTGTACTGTGTTTATTTTACACAATTAACTTTTGGTAGCTGTTATAACTAGGTGTAAACACCATAAAAATAAAAATAGCGAAAATACAATCAACAAAACTGATAATATAACCTATCAAGTATCATCATCTGCCTAGCCTTTTCCCAACTATGTTGGGGTTGGCTTCCAGTCTAACCGGATGCAGCTGGATACCAGTATTTTACATGGAGCGACTGCCTATCTGACCTCCACTACTTAGTTACTGGGTAATAGACCCTTTTTGGTAAGACTGGTAGTCAGACTTTCGGGCTTCTGACTACCCGTAACAACTGTCAAAGATCCACGAATGACAGCCGGGACCAACAGCTTAACGTGATTTCCGAGGCACGGAGGGGTCTCGGTATGTAAAGATGGTCACCCATCCACAGACCAACCGCGGCAAGCGTAGCTTAACCTGATAGATCGACCTGTGCGGCTGTTATTATTTAGCTACAGGCCCCTTAGCCACTCACATGTTCGCTTCCCGCGTTCAACTACAGATAACTAATTTCGTAATGCTGCTACGAACTCACGGTTTTTGGCACACATGTACTACATCTAACCACTCGACTAAAGAAAATGGAACGCAAGCAATGCTCCCATAGACAAAATTACAAAAAAATAAATACTGAGGGGCTTGCTGTCACAGTTTTATGTTACGTGAGTTTTATCCAGATGTCAAAATGGCGTATTTTAGGTTGCGTTAGTTTATGGCGGCGTACCAGTGAGTGGTTAGTTTAGTACAATCAACAAAACTGATAACATTAACACGTAAGACCCCTAACTAGTTTAGACCTAGCGTTATCTAATGATACAAAATGTCTTTACCAAAATCCAAGGTCATAAATTAATCTAGATATTTAGTTCCGATAACAGTTGTACAGACTAATCATGGTTATGTTCAGTCAGGCGAGACTAACATTAGTCCAACAGATTGGGTTGAATTGGGACAGATGTGGGATGTTAGTAGTTTAGTATGGAGAAGATGTGAGAACCGAAATGTTCTGGGTCAATTGGAGAATGTATAGTGTTCTAAGATTTTAAATTGATTGTTGTTATGGTGTGATTATGATTTAGTTAAATGTGTTATAGTAGCATAGATGACAGGGAGAGTGAGTTTAATGCAGATTAATTAGGGTTTCGTATCCAAAGGGTGCCATTGGGACCCTATTTCTATTTCTAATGGGACCCGATTGCTAAGCCTCCGCTGTCCGTCCGGCCGTCTGAATGCCTGTCAGCGGGCTGTATCTCATGAATACGGTTCATCAGATAGGTAGACAGTTGAAATTTTCACAAAATGTGTGTTGCCGCTAAAACGATCACACCACATCACTCACATCACATCACATTACTCACATCACATTACTCACCTCATATCACATCACACCACTCGCACACTTACACCCCTATTATTTCATATGCGAACACACATACTAATATCCTTTGTAAAATGTCAGTAGTTTTTTTAGCCTACCTAAGAAAGAGCGGCGTCTTCTAACACAGGCATAAAGGAGGCGCCATTCACCAACAAAATGTAAAAGAACTATTGTAAAGAAATAAACATTTTTTTTGCCGCTAAATAAAAATAATAAATGTAAAATAAAGTTAAAATAAAGTTAAAAATTAAAGAGAGAGTGGGCCCATTTAGTAATAAAAAAAATAAATAAAAAAAAACAAAGGGAGACATAGGCTTACATACGCCATTATAAGAAAAAGGACCGCCTCCATAGCCGGCCGGCTACGCACCGCCACCAATAGTCTCCTGAGCGTGTTCTCAGATAGGTGGGACTCCCCTCTGCTGCGTCACTGGGTGAGGATCCATACCAATTGATATTCTATTCTATGTCCTCCTTATTACTAACACTAGTCATTAAGTTATTTTGTTGCTACTAACACTATGGACTTACGTCTGAAATAAAGAATTTGAATTTTGAATAGGAGAAACGTGTTTTTTCGCCGTTTTTTGCCTTGTGGTAAGTAATTCGTGCGCTAATCCGACTCGCACATCTCCGCTCTTTATTTTTAATTAGCTTCTAAAGCTTTGGTATTAAACCATTTTCCGGACACTTTGTCCTACAAAGCTTGCTTTGTGAAAACCAAGTTATTAAAGATAGTTAAGGGCAACATAGTGATACGACTTTTCCGGAACTCATTTTCCAAATATCCCTTTTCCAAGTTTTTACTGTCAAGGATTTGCATAAAAACAAAAAAAAATATCTCTATAATTAAAGTCAAATCACATGTACACCACACAGTAAAAAAAAAAATTATAAAAATCACCCACAGCCTCTATCATTACATCCGATCCAGTTTTTAAACCTCAATTCTTCGGCGCTGGTACTAGAAAGTGTAGTGCCATTTAAAACAGTATAATTTCCTGATGCTCTTTTATTTTTATTTCATGTTTTCGTTTGAGAATAGATTAAAATGATGTTGTCTTTGTTGGAACAATCTTTTTGGTTCATCGTGGAGATTACAAGGTTTGATACTAATAAGAGCTTTATAAAGTTATTCGTGACAGGCCGTGTAGGTTGTAGGTACGATTGGCATCTGGCATTAAAGCGAAAGCGCCAGGGTAGCCCGCGAAATTCAATTTTTTTAGGTTTTTTGCAATTTGCTGCTCAGTTTTAAGTTGTACGTTGATTAAAATATGATTCGCGGCCGTAACAAATAAATGTATTTATAGAATTATAATCATTAAAGTCATCAACACAACTCTCTAAGACCAAATAATCCCCAAGAATGACTATTTCAGGAAATCTTAACATTTGGGGATTATACTAACTTAACAAGTTGTATTACTGATTGTAATGATTCTTCGTAGCGTGTGGCGGCCACCGGCGTACGTCAAACGTGTGCGGCGAGTCCATATAAAATGTATGAAAACTACAGGAAATATTCCGGTGGTGGCGTCGTTTTGTGGTTGTGGCCGGTGGCCCGTGTGCGGGGACCCTAAAAGTATATGATCGACTACAGTAAACAAACTCAGAAAAATATATTATTATATGATATTCTTCAGGATATATGCTAGTTAGATAGTGTGTTGAAAACATAATACAACTAATTTGATACGATAGAAAAAAATCATGAAAACACCTCTAAAAACTTTCTTGTTACAATAAAAACCATACTAAACATACAATCATTCTAATTTTTTGTCAGATTATTCTACAAGCAACATAATATAATATAAAATGTATGAAAACTACAGGAAATATGCCGGTGGTGGCGTCGTTTTGTGGTTGTGGCCGGTGGCCCGTGTGCGGGGACCCTTAGGCATTATAAAACTTGTGTTTTTTGCGTTTAGGCCCTGTAGGACCCGTAAAGGCGTAGAATCCTCGCATTCCAATAGCACGTACGACCGGTCCTAGCTGATATGAATCACGTCCGTTCGATGTAGTTCACTAGGCTTCAATACGTTTGTTTCACACACGGATAGGCTTTGGGTTCAGACTAAGCAACATTTCGTGTGGGAAGAGATTTATTAATTTAGGTACTATTTTGATTTTATTTTCGACGACATCAATAAGAGAGAGTGTTCGTTTATTTTATGTTAGCCTTTTCTAAATAGATAGGTATGTTTTGTTTTATTAGTTGGGTTTTTTAATTTAAAAAAAGTTTTTTTTTTTTAAAAGAATTTAAAACTACCAAAACAAAAGTACGTAAGGTTACACACATTTGGTTTTTTTCGTTTTAATTTTTTTTTTATTGGGGCTACTCGTGACCTCGATCACGCCTGTTGGAAAGATGGAGGTAGCGATGGATAAAGTCTACGATGGAACGAGCAAGCCCAGAAGATGCCTACTCACTCTTGCTTTGAAGGATGACTGAAGGGTTTTCGATGGTCAGCGGGATTGTCCGAAAGGGTTACCGCTGGCCCTAAACATAAAGGGCTAAGGAAGGAACACGGGTGGGTTTTAGTCAGTAAGAGTCTGACACTCCCTTCCGCTCCACCCAGAGCGGGAGGGGGTCATTTGATGATTTCCCATCCGCAAAAAAAAAAAAGAAGGGTTTTCGATTTTAAATTCTACCACGTTTTCATTTTGGACTTCTGCAGATCTTATCTTCTTCATACCTTCATCATTTTCTTTAATATATACTACCAAATACGTTTAATATCACTAAATCCTTTAGAACCTTCTTTGTCCTGAGCACGTACGTTTCCACTCGTCTCACTTTAGTTCAACAATAGCTCGCTTTTTGTCTAGACGTCTTGTTATACGCTCGGATCGACATGAGTTGTGAACAACGACTGACACTTTATATATGACAAGATTTTTTATCTAAGTTTCATCATTAACTATTTGTATTTTCTGTATATCAACTTCATTTATGGAGACGACTCTCTCCTTCTCTCCACACCTATAGCATTTCCATAGATCTTAACAAAAAGTTCATAATATAAAAAAAAACACAATCCCACTTCCCACTGATCAAAATAGTAGGTATATTTTTAAAACTAACTCTTGGCCAGAATAATAGACCAATTCATGATAACTAAAAGTTATATTACAACCCCAGATGGCCGAAGAAGGTAATTATAATCAAAATTGCGAGAACCACAGTAATTATTACATGGATTAAAGACATCGAACTCGACTCCTCGCCTCGTCTATTTCAGCTACCGCAGTGAAAGTCACAATTTCACGTAATATGTATCGAATGGCGTGTTCAGAGTCATGCACCGAGACATCGCCAAATTCACCGCATCGACAAAGTTCGCAGTAAGCATCCCGAAATTTGAAATAAAATTATCCAGAAAAGAACTGGAGTCACCGACATAACTTGCAGAGTGATAAGCGGAAGTGGCAGTGGGTTGACCATGTTTGTCGAAGGACCAATGGCTGGTGGAGCAAACGAATCCTGGTGTTGAAACCACGTGTCGCCCAGCTAGATGAACCGACAACTTAAAAAGGTGGCTGGAATAGACTGGATGCAGCTTGGGAGAAAGGCCTATGTTCAGCAGTCGAATACGATACGCTGAGTTGAGCATTTTGTTCGTACTTGCTGATTCTCATGTGACAAACCATTCGCAGTGCATGCTTTGTGTTTTGTCTGTACGCGGCTTAATGACTAACGACTGACGATCATCACGAAGAGTTTTTTATTTATTTTGCAGTACATTGCACTTTCGCGTTCGAGTAATTGTGTGTTTCAACTGTTTTTGCCTGCGGTGGTAGTCGTTTGTGTTTTGTTTTACATTTTCCGTCTTGATTGGTTACAATGTATGATTCTTTCATTGATTATTATAAATGAATTTTCAATCATTTGTAATGTTGAATAACAGTCATTATCATCATTAACTTGTTCATCATTTATTTTCGTTCAGTGCTTAAGGGTCATTCATGTCGAAAATGCCTCGATGTCATCTCGGGTTTACCTCGATGCAAACCTGAAAGCAAAATATTTTGTTTTTTTATCGCAGCGGCCAGCATCGCTGTGATCTGGCTCGTGATTAGTCAAATCGGTTCAACTTGTTTTTCTGGCGTAGGTCGAGTACAGGACTTGGCAACCGTCATGTTCGCACTGCTATCCAACTACAAATAGCAAGTATTGACAGCGAAGTATCGAGATAGCGACCGCGATAGCGAGCATCTTTGGCATATACCCTAAATTTTCCTTATATTACTCCAACTTAAAATGTTTGGTAAATAGTGCATTTTTCTTGTTCTTATTGCTATCTCCAGTACTATTTTAGAGCTGGATCTTAAATGAACGGACTATCCAGGGGGTCTACTCCGAAGCGGTTAACCACTGTATCGGCCGAATGTTCGGTCATTTTCTACTACGATTCATTTCCTATAGGTATTGACTATTGGTCCCGACCAAACTGTGCCAATCCGAACCTTTTTAGAACCCTTACCCTTTTTTTACCTAATTTTTTTAATTCGTAGTAGGACAACAATATTCGAATCAGAAAATGACCGAACATTCGGCCGATACAGTGGTTAACCGCTTCGGAGTAGACCCCCTGTTTTTTCCATTTCATTGGTACAGTCAACAAAAGAGATAAGTACGCAGGATCGTCGGATATACACACATCAAAAGTGTCTAGGGATCAAGCATTTTTATGCGGATTTCTTGAGATTGAGATGTGGCTTTGTAATAAATTTATGATTTTATAAATTTATATGGATCCTTTTTGGTGCATTTCATAATTTGAATCAGGAACTGTGAATCAAATTCGAGTAAAAGATGAAAATCAGCTGTCAATATTTTCCCTATAAAAACATACAACGCATTGAAGACATTATTAGTGCTACTGTTTCCCTACTACTGATTAAAACCAACGTTATTATGGAGCGGCGACGTCATTTAAGCAGGGAAGAAATGCTCAGAGCCGTGGGAATGATAGAAGCTGGTTCCCGGCAACGTACTGTGGCTTTAGCTCTGAATACAAGTCAGAGTGTTATCAGTCGACTTTGGACACGTTACCGAAGCACTGGTACCGTGGCTGAGCGCCATGGAGGACGGTATCGCTGCACCACACGGAGACAAGACCGATACATTCAAATCTTAACTCGAAGAGCTCCAACAATAACCGCCATGATGTTAGCCGTGAGGCTTCATCACTCTTCAGGGAACTTAATTAGCGACCAAACAGTCAGAAACCGCTTGCATGAAGTGAACCTTCATTCCCGAAGACCGCTACGGGTACCACCTATAGCAATGCACAATCGTAGGATTCGATATCAATGGGCTCTTGAACACAGAAATTGGGCAGAAGAACAATGGCGTTTCGTGTGCTTTTCTGATGAGTCTCGTTTTGGTATGAGACCGGATACAAGACGTATACGACACTGGAGAACCCCTGGACGCCAACAGCGATTAAAATCCTGCCAGGAAGTCCATCCTTATAGTGGTGGAACCATCATGGTATGGGCGGGTATTTGGATCGGCGGAAGAACTGAGTTGATTTGGATCAGAGGCAACCTCAACGCTCAAATTTATGCTGAGACGATTGTATCAGACGTCATCGTTCCTCTTCAAGTGCAAATCGGTCCCTTATTTCAGTTAATGCATGATAATGCACGACCGCACACCGCAAGAGTTGTAAGACAGACTCTCGCCGCAGCTAACATCAATGTCCTGCCCTGGCCTGCTCAGTCGCCAGACTTGAACCCGATTGAGCATGCATGGGATATGCTACAGAGAAGAGCTCTGCCGAATATGGAGGGTATCCAGTCGCAAGAAGACCTTTTTTTGTTGTTGCAACGAACATGGGCGGCCATTCCACAGCGTGATTTGGATGAACTCATTTTGAGTATGCCAAACCGATGTTCTTGTGTTGTTAGTGTTCGCGGTAGAAACACGGATTATTAATTGTTTAAGTTACCCAATAAAATTTTAAAGAAAACTGTTATTTCAGTCTTTTTTTCGAACTTTTGTGTTAGTGGTTCAAATGTCAAAAATCCCTTTATTAGGAAAATGGCAAATTTCTTTATTAATGCAAAGGTGACTTGGTTTATCGTTACTGTGACAAACGAAAACACTTTATTTGATGAATCCTTAAAGAAAATTTTAATTAATATCAATCAGGAGAAAAGTTATTGCAAAAATATATGTTGATCCCTAGACACTTTTGATGTGTGTAGTTGAAGTTTAGCAAGAAACCGATGGATGTTGTCGACTGAAATTTAATTTGATAAATGAGCTGTTTGTTTTCTATTAATAAAATTATATTTTATTCGAGAACATCCATCGTTTTCAACTATATCTGACGATCCTGCATACTTCTCTTTTGTTGACTGTACATCTCAAAATAAGTCTAAGTATGAATTCCCCTGCAAACTTGTCGTCATTTGTACCCACAGTTTCCGCGTTAACATAGAAAATTAGGAACAATAGAACCTAACGATAATAACACCATGAGGATATAACTATAGGTTTACCCTCTATTACCCTTTCTTTACCCTTTATTGTCAACAATATACTTACATAACTATACAACGTTAGGATTTTGGACCACTTTGTCACGGAAGGCGATCGTCAAGATAAGTTACATGATGGTTCCATCCTGTAGTTAATGGCTTAAGGAACATAGAACATATGTGGGCTGGTTGGAATAACCACCGACGGCCGCCATGGCGTCGCACAATCGTCCATTTGAAGGACTAAGTGCGGAAACCAAACCCATAACAAAGAACATAGAGCATATTAGTCGGTAGGTATTATTTCTGGTAATCAGAGCAAAACAGTAAAGATAATGCTTACAATATTGAAATAGGAAAATGAAAAAAAAAGAAGGAAAAACTGGCCAAGTGCGAGTCGGACTCGCACACGAAGGGTTCCGTACCACAAGGCAAAAACGCCGAAAAAAACACGTTTGTTGTATGGGAGCCCCCCCTTAAATATTTATTTAATTTTATTATTTATTAATAAAGTAAAAGAAGGTACAACTAGTATTTTGTGAATATTTCAAGTGCCTACTCGTTGCCATTATTGATTTCGAGCAAAAAAGAGCAAAAAAATCGCGTTTGTTGTATGGGAGTCCCCCTTAAATATTTATTTTATTTTGTTTTTAGTATTTGTTGTTATAGCGGCAACAGAAATACATAATTTTTGAAAATTTCAACTGTACCTATAGCTATCGCGGTTCTTGAGATACAGCCTGGTGACAGACAGACGGACGGACGGACGGACGGACAGACAGCGAAGTCTTAGTAATAGGGTTCCGTTTTTGTCCTTTGGGTACGGAACCCTAAAAAAGGAAAAATCGACGTCTACGCGGGTGAAACCGCGGGGCGCAACTAGTGATAACATAACACGATCCATCCAGGTTAACAAAACAGTACAATATAATACAAAACCACAACAACGATTAACCTCCAGCGCTTGAAGCGCTTTTATATTTTGACGTAAAAATTCAAGCATTTTGACAGCTGCTATAAAATATTATTGTTAGTTGTAAAACTGAGTTGCGTGAAATTGTAACGTGAGCTGTATGTTAAATTGGGTGAATGTATGATCTTTCATTTTATTATTTGATTTGTTAATAATAAAATATTAAAACAAGTGAATGTCGCAAAACAAGTGAATGAGGAAAGTTTTGAGTATCAATTTGGATGGCTATAAGAGTAGGGGAAGACCAAAGAAACGATGAATGGACTGTGTGAAAAGATGATATGGTTAGAAAGGGGGTGACTACGGAGATAACAACAGACTAATAGAGAAGTATGGAAGAATAATAAATGTTGTGCCGACCCCAAATAAATGGGTTACTCCCTGAGTACCCCGATTTTTATCTTGATAAACTCAATTAAAAGTCAGTTTAGCTTAAAAGTACCGTCAGCAGAAGATATGTTATTGGGATAAGGATAATGATGAACAAGTTACGGTCGCGTGAATTCAATAAAAGCGGCAGTGCAAGGCCGGTGATTGCGGCTATCTTTACAGGTAGCCTATGTTCAGCAGTGAAAATCTTTCTGTTTAAAATGTAGAAAATACTTTGTATATCTAATTTTGTTTCAATTTGAGTAACGTACGCTAGACTTTCATGATACATGGGCATCGTGAAAGTCTAACGTACGTTACGTTAAGCCGTTGGTTCGTAGATCTGTGACAGTCAGTCAGAAGCCCAAAAGTCGGACAACCAGTAACCAAGGAGTATCATCTTACCCAGTGACTGGGTTGTGGAGGTCAGATAGGCAGTAACTTCAGTATTCAGCTCCATCTGGTTAGACTGGAAGCCCATCCCAATTGGGAAAAGGCTAGGCAGGCAGGCATGGAGTCGAGAGCCGATTCCCGGCCTCCGTAGGCGCTTTTTTTACGATTTCGTGATCCCGGTTAGACTTTGTTGAAAAAGTCAACCATTTTAAATAATAAATTAGTTACGTTTTTTTGAGTAAACCTATACCTAATACAATTAAAAGACGTTAAATACAGTGAGCCCAAAAAAAAACTACCTCCATTATAGGTTATGAAACGGAACGTCATGTAAAGGGAATAAAACAATATCAACACTTTTTTACTTTAAATTAAATTCCCTGTTCAAAAATCAAATCCCCGACGCGTAATGTCGTAAAAAATGATTAAAATAATTACTATCATATTTTGATCTTGAGGCATGAGACTTTTTGGTACGACTTTTGGTCATTGTCCTTATTGTTGAGATGGTGTGATTATGATTTAGTTAAATGTGTTATAGTAGCATAGATGACAGGGAGAGTGAGTTTAATGCAGATTAATTAGGGTTTCGTACCCAAAGGGTGCCATTGGGACCCTATTTCTATTTCTAATGGGACCCGATTGCTAAGCCTCCGCTGTCCGTCCGGCCGTCTGAATGCCTGTCAGCGGGCTGTATCTCATGAATACGGTTCATCAGATAGGTAGACAGTTGAAATTTTCACAAAATGTGTGTTGCCGCTAAAACGATCACACCACATCACTCACATCACATCACATTACTCACCTCATATCACATCACACCACTCGCACACTTACACCCCTATTACTTTATATGCGAACACACATACTAATATCCTTTGTAAAATGTCAGTAGTTTTTTTAGCCTACCTAAGAAAGAGCGGCGTCTTCTAACACAGGCATAAAGGAGGCGCCATTCACCAACAAAATGTAAAAGAACTATTGTAAAGAAATAAACATTTTTTTTGCCGCTAAATAAAAATAATAAATGTAAAATAAAGTTAAAATAAAGTTAAAAATTAAAGAGAGAGTGGGCCCATTTAGTAATAAAAAAAATAAATAAAAAAAAACAAAGGGAGACATAGGCTTACATACGCCATTATAAGAAAAAGGACCGCCTCCATAGCCGGCCGGCTACGCACCGCCACCAATAGTCTCCTGAGCGTGTTCTCAGATAGGTGGGACTCCCCTCTGCTGCGTCACTGGGTGAGGATCCATACCAATTGATATTCTATTCTATGTCCTCCTTATTACTAACACTAGTCATTAAGTTATTTTGTTGCTACTAACACTATGGACTTACGTCTGAAATAAAGAATTTGAATTTTGAATAGGAGAAACGTGTTTTTTCGCCGTTTTTTGCCTTGTGGTAAGTAATTCGTGCGCTAATCCGACTCGCACATCTCCGCTCTTTATTTTTAATTAGCTTCTAAAGCTTTGGTATTAAACCATTTTCCGGACACTTTGTTAGAAAGCTTGCTTTGTGAAAACCAAGTTATTAAAGATAGTTAAGGGCAACATAGTGATACGACTTTTCCGGAACTCATTTTCCAAATATCCCTTTTCCAAGTTTTTACTGTCAAGGATTTGCATAAAAACAAAAAAAAATATCTCTATAATTAAAGTCAAATCACATGTACACCACACAGTAAAAAAAAAAATTATAAAAATCACCCACAGCCTCTATCATTACATCCGATCCAGTTTTTAAACCTCAATTCTTCGGCGCTGGTACTAGAAAGTGTAGTGCCATTTAAAACAGTATAATTTCCTGATGCTCTTTTATTTTTATTTCATGTTTTCGTTTGAGAATAGATTAAAATGATGTTGTCTTTGTTGGAACAATCTTTTTGGTTCATCGTGGAGATTACAAGGTTTGATACTAATAAGAGCTTTATAAAGTTATTCGTGACAGGCCGTGTAGGTTGTAGGTACGATTGGCATCTGGCATTAAAGCGAAAGCGCCAGGGTAGCCCGCGAAATTCAATTTTTTTAGGTTTTTTGCAATTTGCTGCTCAGTTTTAAGTTGTACGTTGATTAAAATATGATTCGCGGCCGTAACAAATAAATGTATTTATAGAATTATAATCATTAAAGTCATCAACACAACTCTCTAAGACCAAATAATCCCCAAGAATGACTATTTCAGGAAATCTTAACATTTGGGGATTATACTAACTTAACAAGTTGTATTACTGATTGTAATGATTCTTCGTAGCGTGTGGCGGCCACCGGCGTACGTCAAACGTGTGCGGCGAGTCCATATAAAATGTATGAAAACTACAGGAAATATTCCGGTGGTGGCGTCGTTTTGTGGTTGTGGCCGGTGGCCCGTGTGCGGGGACCCTAAAAGTATATGATCGACTACAGTAAACAAACTCAGAAAAATATATTATTATATGATATTCTTCAGGATATATGCTAGTTAGATAGTGTGTTGAAAACATAATACAACTAATTTGATACGATAGAAAAAAATCATGAAAACACCTCTAAAAACTTTCTTGTTACAATAAAAACCATACTAAACATACAATCATTCTAATTTTTTGTCAGATTATTCTACAAGCAACATAATATAATATAAAATGTATGAAAACTACAGGAAATATGCCGGTGGTGGCGTCGTTTTGTGGTTGTGGCCGGTGGCCCGTGTGCGGGGACCCTTAGGCATTATAAAACTTGTGTTTTTTGCGTTTAGGCCCTGTAGGACCCGTAAAGGCGTAGAATCCTCGCATTCCAATAGCACGTACGACCGGTCCTAGCTGATATGAATCACGTCCGTTCGATGTAGTTCACTAGACTTCAATACGTTTGTTTCACACACGGATAGGCTTTGGGTTCAGACTAAGCAACATTTCGTGTGGGTAGAGATTTATTAATTTAGGTACTATTTTGATTTTATTTTCGACGACATCAATAAGAGAGACGGTGTTCGTTTATTTTATGTTAGCCTTTTCTAAATAGATAGATATGTTTTGTTTTATTAGTTGGGTTTTTTAATTTAAAAAAAGATTTTTTTTTTAAAGAATTTAAAACTACCAAAACAAAAGTACGTAAGGTTACACACATTTGGTTTTTTTCGTTTTAATTTTTTTTTTATTGGGGCTACTCTTGACCTCGATCACGCCTGTTGGAAAGATGGAGGTAGCGATGGATAAAGTCTACGATGGAACGAGCAAGCCCAGAAGATGCCTACTCACTCTTGCTTTGAAGGATGACTGAAGGGTTTTCGATGGTCAGCGGGATTGTCCGAAAGGGTTACCGCTGGCCCTGAACATAAAGGGCTAAGGAAGGAACACGGGTGGGTTTTAGTCAGTAAGAGTCTGACACTCCCTTCCGCTCCACCCAGAGCGGGAGGGGATTTGATGATTTCCCATCCGCAAAAAAAAAAAAAAAAGAAGGGTTTTCGATTTAAAATTCTACCACGTTTTCATTTTGGACTTCTGCAGATCTTATCTTCTTCATACCTTCATCATTTTCTTTAATATATACTACCAAATACGTTTAATATCACTAAATCCTTTAGAACCTTCTTTGTCGTGAGCACGTACGTTTCCACTCGTCTCACTTTAGTTCAACAATAGCTCGCCTTTTGTCTAGACGTCTTGTTATACGCTCGGATCGACATGAGTTGTGAACAACGACTGACACTTTATATATGACAAGATTTTTTATTTAAGTTTCATCATTAACTATTTGTATTTTCTGTATATCAACTTCATTTATGGAGACGACTCTCTCCTTGTCTCCACACCTCTGGCATTTCCATAGATCTTAACAAAAAGTTCATAATATAAAAAAAAACACAATCCCACTTCCCACTGATCAAAATAGTAGGTATATTTTTAAAACTAACTCTTGGCCTGAATAACAGACCAATTCATGATAACTAAAAGTTATAAAGACATCGAACTCGACTCCTCGCCTCGTCTATTTCAGCTACCGCAGTGAAAGTCACAATTTCACGTAATATGTATCGAATGGCGTGTTCAGAGGCATGCACCGAGACATCGCCAAATTCACCGCATCGACAAAGTTCGCAGTAAGCATCCCGAAATTTGAAATAAAATTATCCAGAAAAGAACTGGAGTCACCGACATAACTTGCAGAGTGACAAGCTGAAGTGGCAGTGGGTTGACCATGTTTTTCGAAGGACCAATGGCCGGTGGAGCAAACGAACCTGGAATTGAAACCACGTGTCGCCCAGCTAGATGAACCGACAACTTAAAAAGGTGGCTGGAATAGACTGGATGCGGAAGATGGAACACCAGGTATTGAGGTGCAGCTTGGGAGAAAGGCCTATGTTTTTTTTTTTTTTTTTTTTTTTTTTTATTTAGGGACATTTATAATCGCAATGCGTATGTCAGTCCCATGGTACCCTAAATACACATTTCTCATATCTGGGCCATGAACCTAAACAGACTCTTCGCATCATCGCCATTTGGTTGTGCCAGGATTTTATGGAATGTGCCTACTTCAAGTCTGTTCAACCTCAAGACCCTAAACAAATCATTTCTACCAGACTCGTACCGAACACAGTCCATCAATAAGTGGTGTAAGTCTTCAACAACTCCACACTCCACACAGTTAGGCGAGTTCGTTTTCCTCATCATGAACGCAAACTTATTACATGGAATGTGTCCAGATCTGAGTCTATGAGCCGTAACAACTAATTTTCGACTTAAATTACTATTTACAAACCAGGGTACACGAAAAGGCTGACCCTGCATGGTTTTATACCAAATCCCTTTGTCTAAAGAACGCTTGTCAAAATATTCCTTCCAGTCATCATAACACTTTTTTTTTAATTTAGGTAAAAACTCTAACGAATCCTGGAGTTGAAACCACGTGTCGCCCAGCCAGATGAACCGACAACTTAAAAAGGTGGCTGGAATAGACTGGATGCGGAAGATGGAACACCAGGTATTGAGGTGCAGCTTGGGAGAAAGGCCTATGTTCAGCAGTCGAATACGATACGCTGAGTTGAGCATTTTGTTCGTACTTGCTGATTCTCATGTGACAAACCATTCGCAGTGCATGCTTTGTGTTTTGTCTGTACGCGGCTTAATGACTAATGACTGACGATCATCACGAAGAGTTTTTTATTTATTTTGCAGTACATTGCACTTTCGCGTTCGAGTAATTGTGTGTTTCAACTGTTTTTGCCTGCGGTGGTAGTCGTTTGTGTTTTGTTTTACATTTTCCGCTTTGATTGGATACAATACATGATTCTTTCATTGATTATTATAAATTAATTTTCAATCATTTGTAATGTTGAATAACATTCATTATCATCATTAACTTGTTCATCATTTATTTTCGTTCAGTGCTTAAGGGTCATTCATGCCGAAAATGCCTCGATGTCATCTCGGGTTTACCTCGATGCAAACCTGAAAGCAAAATATTTTGTTTTTTTATCGCAGCGGCCAGCATCGCTGTGATCTGGCTCGTGATTAGTCAAATCGGTTCAACTTGTTTTTCTGGCGTAGGTCGAGTACAGGACTTGGCAACCGTCATGTTCGCACTGCTATCCAACTACAAATAGCAAGTATTGACAGCGAAGTATCGAGATAGCGACCGCGATAGCGAGCATCTTTGGCATATACCCTAAATTTTCCTTATATTACTCCAACTTAAAATGTTTGGTAAGTAGTGCATTTTTCTTGTTCTTATTGCTATCTCCAGTACTATTTTAGAGCTGGATCTTAAATGAACGGACTATCCAGGGGGTCTACTCCGAAGCGGTTAACCACTGTATCGGCCGAATGTTCGGTCATTTTCTACTACGATTCATTTCCTATAGGTATTGACTATTGGTCCCGACCAAACTGTGCCAATCCGAACCTTTTTAGAACCCTTACCCTTTTTTTACCTAATTTTTTTAATTCGTAGTAGGACAACAATATTCGAATCAGAAAATGACCGAACATTCGCCCGATACAGTGGTTAACCGCTTCGGAGTAGACCCCCTGTTTTTTCCATTTCATTGGTACAGTCAACAAAAGAGATAAGTACGCAGGATCGTCGGATATAGTTGAAGTTTAGCAAGAAACCGATGGATGTTGTCGATTGAAATTTAATTTGATAAATGAGCTGTTTGTTTTCTATTATTAAAATTAAATTTTATTCGAGAACATTCATCGGTTGCAACTATATCTGACGATCCTGCATACTTCTCTTTTGTTGACTGTACATCTCAAAATAAGTCTAAGTATGAATTCCCCTGCAAACTTGTCGTCATTTGTACCCACAGTTTCCGCGTTAACATAAAAAATTAGGAACAATAGAACCTAACGATAATAACACCATGAGGATATAACTATAGGTTTACCCTCTATTACCCTTTCTTTACCCTTTATTGTCAACAATATACTTACATAACTATACAATGTTAGGATTTTGGACCACTTTGTCACGGAAGGCGATCGTCAAGATAAGTTACATGACGGTTCTATCCTGTAGTTAATGACTTAGGGAACATAGAACATATGTGGGCTGGTTGGAATAACCACCGACGGCCGCCATGGCGTCGCACAATGGTCCATTTGAAGGACTAAGTGCGGAAACCAAACCCATAACATAGAACATATTAGTCGGTAGGTATTATTTCTGGTTATTAGAGCAAAACAGTAAAGATAATGCTTACAATATTTAAATAGAAAAATGAAAGAAAAAAAGGCAAAAACCGGTCAAATGCAAATCGGACTCGCGCACCGAGGGGTCCGTATAAATTTGTAGGTATGTAACTATAAATTTACGGTTTTCGGAATTTTTCCTTTACTTGTGCTACAAGACATTGCTGTTTGCCAAATTTCATGTACTGAAACGGTTTACCAACAGTCGATTGGCCCATGAATCGTTGGTCAACATAGATAATGTGCCCCAAGTCCCGAGCTCGCTTCGCTCGTTCTTGCATCCTAAGTTCTATTTGACATGGGTCAATTGTTCTTTGGGTGAAAAGTTATTTGTCAAAACATTTTGTTGGTTAAGCATTCACTGACGTAGAGTTTTGTTGGAGAAACGTTCGTGGGTCAAAAGTCCTTTGGATGAAAAGTTAAACGTTTAAAGATAATGTTGACCAACGGTTCATGGTCCAATCGACTGTAGGTAAACCGTTACAGTTTCCAAATTCCATGATTGTATGTCAACGGGAAGTAGGTATCTTATTAATAAATTTTGATTCCCTTAAGAATGTCGAAACATACGTTTTTTGCTGCATAAAAAGCCGTATCTTTTTTTACGTTAACTTAGAAATTTGATTTTTTTCACAGCTTCAAGGGACTGTAGACCTGAGTATATGGTTTTAATTTAAACTCGATACCTCCACGCATTCCCGAGATAAAAGGGTCTTGACAGAAAGACCGAACAACAAAGTGATCCTATAAGGGTTCCGTTTTTTTTCTTTTGAGGTACGGAACCCTAAAAATGGAGAAATAGGAAAAATGGATGATGCATAGTGCTGGTAATTGATGAAATGGAGTCTGTATTATATCAATTAGAGATCATCCTTATGCCCTAATATTTTTGGAGTCGACGCAGTACCTACGTACTTTTGTTCTATAGATAGGTACGTCTCTATGGGCCGTCATCCCAGTCTTCACTTCCTCCCTAGACATTATCATCTTCCACAAAATCCATTGTTCTTTTCTTCGATTTGTCTGTTTTCTTGTAGACAGATAAACCATTTATTTAGGGCCTGTGCACACCACGTTTTTTAAACGCGCCGTTGACGCGCGTTTTAGAAACATGCGTCGACGGCGCGCTTTTATCCTACAGAGCAGTGCCTGCCAGTACCTATCTGGCTCGCGTGCGTATCGCGTCTGTATCGCTACAAACGCGCGTCAACGGCGCGTTTAAAAAACGTGGTGTGCACAGGCCCTTAGTGTAGCCAGTGTTCCAAACGATTTGTCTGTTTTCTTGTGGACAGATAAACCATTTATTTAGTGTAGCCAGTGTTCCAAACTATGTTGTGTATAAAACTGTCACACTAATATTATAACGGCGAGTGTGTGTGTGTTTATATGTTTGTTACTTCTTCACGCTCAAACTTCTGGACCAATTTTGATCAAATTTTGTATGAACGTAGCTGACACCCTAGATTAACATATAGGATACTTTTTATCCCGATATTTCCACGGGATCGACGTCTACGCGGGTGAAACCGCGGGGCGCAACTAGTGATAACATAACACGATCCATCCAGGTTAACAAAACAGTACAATATAATACAAAACCACAACAACGATTAACCTCCAGCGCTTGAAGCGCTTTTATATTTTGACGTAAAAATTCAAGCATTTTGACAGCTGCTATAAAATATTATTGTTAGTTGTAAAACTGAGTTGCGTGAAATTGTAACGTGAGCTGTATGTTAAATTGGGTGAATGTATGATCTTTCATTTTATTATTTGATTTGATAATAAAACAAGTGAATGTCGCAAAACAAGCGAATGAGGAAAGTTTTGAGTATCAATTTGGATGGCTATAAGAGTAGGGGAAGACCAAAGAAACGATGAATGGACTGTGTGAAAAGATGATATGGTTAGAAAGGGGGTGACTACGGAGATAACAACAGACTAATAGAGAAGTATGGAAGAATAATAAATGTTGTGCCGACCCCAAATAAATGGGTTACTCCCTGAGTACCCCGATTTTTATCTTGATAAACTCAATTAAAAGTCAGTTTAGCTCAAAAGTACCGTCAGCAGAAGATATGTTATTGGGATAAGGATAATGATGAACAAGTGACTGTCGCGTGAATTCAATAAAAGCGGCAGTGCAAGGCCGGTGATTGCGGCTATCTTTACAGGTAGCCTATGTTCAGCAGTGAAAATCTTTCTGTTGTAAAAATGTAGAAAATACTTTGTATGATTTTGTTTCAATTTGAGTAACGTACGCTAGACTTTCATGATACATGGGCATCATGAAAGTCTAACGTACGTTACGTTAAGCTGTTGGTTCGTAGATCTGTGACAGTCAGTCAGAAGCCCAAAAGTCGGACAACCAGTAACCAAGGAGTATCATCTTACCCAGTGACTGGGTTGTGGAGGTCAGATAGGCAGTAGCTTCATGTAATGGACTAGTATTCAGCTCCATCTGGTTAGACTGGAAGCCCATCCCAATTGGGAAAAGGCTAGGCAGGCAGGCATGGAGTCGAGAGCCGATTCCCGGCCTCCGTAGACGCGGGCTTGCGGACGGCGAGCAATGGGCAGCTCGTCGTCCAGTAAGGACCAGGCCCAGGTCGATGGCGCGTTGGGTTCCACGCGCGCCTCAAAGAGATGTCAGCACTAACTGATGGGGTCCGCTAGGGCCAATGCCTGGCACGGTCGCGGGTTGTTCGAAAGAGTTACCGTGGCCGCTGGCACAGCAAAATGGCAAATGAAGGAACACGGGTGGGTTTAGACAGTAAATTTTTGACATGCCTTCCCGCTCCGCCCAGACCGGGGGAAGTTATTAGATAATTTCCCACACAAAAAAAAAG
Organism: Oligia latruncula; assembly: GCA_948474745.1. NCBI lineage: Eukaryota > Metazoa > Arthropoda > Insecta > Lepidoptera > Noctuidae > Oligia > Oligia latruncula. The sequence continues at coordinate 2,356,848 of OX419705.1, forward strand.
GCAGGCGGGCATTATGAAAGTCTAAGCAGGTGACCCACCTAACATTGCCTGATCCACTTGAAGTGGGTTAGATAATGTTGGCCACCGACTGTACTAAAATATAGTTCTACTAAGGCCCTTATTTCATAAGAATTCAACAAACCGAATACTTACGAGCGATCGATATCAATAATCAGAATTGAACTCACCATTTCCATACATACCCAATATATTCTTTAAAATTATGAACTAGTAAATAACGATGCTAGTAATCCACCATTGTCATACAAAATAACGATATTGATCAACCACGAACTTGCATTTGAAACAAATATTATTTGAAAACTTATATCTGCTGCACCATTAAATTCGGGAACATTTTCATTTGTATGTAGCAAATCAGGATTCCCAATATTTCCTAGTATTACACTGGATATTCTATAGTGCTATCGGTTTGTAAGACCTTACAACAGGCTTTGTGAATATTATACAAGGTAGCTTAAAACGGGGCTCTAAGCCGACTAGGTTTGGTACAAAGTGGAGGTACCACGGACATAGTCTTCAAATCGCGTAGAATCGATTGGATATGGGTAGAATGGACAATGAAACAGGTTTAAATCAGTGCTGTCAAAAATGCTTCCTATACATTCATAGTTTGTGAGTAGGTATGCCTTTTTTTTTTGGGTGTGAAATCATCAAATGACTCCTCCCGCTCTGGGTGGAGCGGAAGGTAGGTCCTTAACCCTTTATGTTCCGGGCCAGCGGTAACCCTTTCGGACAATCCCACTAACCAGTAGGTATGCCTTGCAGGCGCTTTTTATTCGTGGCCCCGCCGTCCATAGTATCATATAACTATCAAAATATTAAACATTTGTATAGAGGACAAGCAAGAAAAAGATCTATAAAAACTTTTACCTATGTCCATTTGTTCAGACACCAATAATAACCAATTTCTTATTATTTTTTTTGAAGCGAAATTCCCTTCAGACTCTTCTTACATTAGCAGACATTGCATTTAAAGAGAACGAAAACAATCGCATCCACATTACTAGGAAACAGATTGTTCGATCAATAAATATATATCTAGCTTCCGCCCGCGGCTCCACCCGCGAGGTATGTCGATAAAAACTATCCTATATCCTTCCCCGGGATACAATCTATCTCTCTGCCAAATTTTATCGAAATCCGTTCAGTGGTTTAGGCGTGAAAAGGTAACATACAGACAGACAGAGTTACTTTCGAATTTATAATATTAGTATGAATATTGTATATTCATACTAATATTATAAATTCGAAAGCTAAATTTAAAGCCTGACAAATCGCTCCTTCCATGATCTATAGTGCAAGCCTTACTATCAATACTTCTGACTATACAACTACTGGAAAGAGGGTTTCGTGACAAAGACAACACAGAGCTTTGACCAACTCATTTCTCTTTTGTCAACCAAACGAACTTTTAAAGTAAGGATCGGAAATTGAAAAAGATTTTCGATTTAGTTATGATCCTTTAAAGGAGCGGAGTTTCGTTGTTTTGCTTTGGTATTGAAAGTAAGTTAAACTAAAGACAAAAGTTATATAAGTAGGTATTGAGATGTCTGCAGTTTTAGAAGTCACTTGCATTTGTTTGACAAAGTGTGGAGAAATAATTATGAAGTAAGTGCAGTGGTGTATCCATACTAATATTATACATTCGAAAGTAACTCTGTCTGTCTGTCTGTATGTTACCTTTTCACGCCTGAACCACTGAACGGATTTCGGTAAAATTTGGCAGAGAGATAGATTGCATCTCGGGGAAGGACATTATGATAGTTTTTACCGGAGTATAAATTCATCATCAACTTTTAATTTCAGTGAGGAATCGGCCACTGGCAACCATGCTTTTACAATTTATACCCATATCTTTTATGGATTCGGATATCTATGATAGTAAAAAAAACACTATATACGAACAAAGAGAAACAGCATCAAGCCTTGACGCTAACTTAGTCACACATGAAAACAGAAACGATCAAAATAGCATAAGCGACGACATGCCAAATTACCCGTGTTTATATTCAGACAGCTGATAATAGACCCATGATGCCTAGAGCAAATATAGGTGCAGATAGCAGTAGTTGGACCATAGGCTAATGACATACAACTGGTCATTACTTGAGTATACACCAAGAAGTCACGGTCGACCAAAACTATGTGTGACATAGTTTTGTCAACCGTGACTGTGCCGAATGGCGCCGTGAAGACCCGCCTACTGCCAGGGCCTAGTTTGTGCAATAAGACTTGTCGTTTGCTTATTAGAAAGTTTGTTTCTAGATACGCAATTCATGGGTATGGATAGGCATTTTAACAAAACATGCCAGCATGGCTGTTAACTGGAAAAAAACCGGAGTTACCAACATAGCTTGCAAGGTAAGCAAGCTGAAGTGGCAGTGGACTGGCCATGTTTGTCGAATGACCGATAGCTGGTGGAGCAGATGAGTCCTGGAGTGAAGACCACTTATCGGCAAGCGTAGTGTAAGACGCCTCGGTATTTCTGACAGTAAAGTATTTAAGTAACATTTACGAGGATCTTTTAAAGTACGCCCGGTATTTCCTATACAGCGCAGCCACCATCTTGATGACTGACTTCTTTTACCCTCAGCAAGAGCCTATTCTTATATAATTCCAAACAATTCGAGAAACTGATCAGCCAATCAGAAGTAGATTAATCTATTGGATTAATATTGGTTCTTAGGTGAACAATTGGTTCATTTTCATTGTCATGATAATTGTCATCACTGGCTATGGTTTTTAATAATATTATGTCAAAAGCAGCTGCTGTAATATGTTTATCATTCACTGTACATGGGCCTTATTGTCTGATGATTGGCTATAACCAATATCACGATTGAATTTTGATTAGTAATCGCAATGTAGTATTAAAATTTGCTGTTCTGTGGTTCGTCTTTTAACGTTAATATTTTTGATTTCCAAGTTCCAAATACTTGTTATTTTCTGTCCAGAATTTATTAGCCACAATTAATCCGACTTGGTACATCCGTGGCATCAAATGGTGGGTTTGTCAAGGGTCATTTGCTGACCGCCGCCACTGCCACGGTCGGGTGTAATGGCTGGTGAAATGGCCAGAATTGAGTTACGTTCTTATTAGGTACGTTTAATTGCGTTATTACCTTCCGTGGTTATGTCAGCCTGATACAGACGCCAGCACAACAAGATACCCGAATCTGTAAAATTTTCCCAATCAACTTTGAACCTTATGATTTAGCTATAAAGTTATATCTATCTATTAAAGGGATTACAGGATCTAAACGCAAAAAACGCAATAAAAGTACTTATACGATCGACTACAGTAAAGAAAATATTAATATTATAAATTCGAAAGTAACTCTTTATGTCTGTCTGTCTGTCTGTATGTTACCTTTTCACGCCTAAACCACTGAACGGATTTCGATAAAATTTGGCATAGAGATCGATTGCATCCCGGGGAAGATCATAGGATAGTTTTTATGGACATACCTCGCGGGCGAAGCCACGAGCGGAAGCTAGTCACTCATAAATAAAAACCATACATTATTTTACGCAAATAGCTATTCATATCTTTCACACGACATCTTTCTAACCACCTACTTATCACTGCATCTTAGCATTCCTCCATTACACCATGAACGCTTATCTCAAAGCATGGCGAAAGCTGATGACAAAGCAATGGCAGTTTAATGTTGCGGAAAATAATGCCGACTTCTGTATACGTGAGCAATTACGAACAATCGCTGGATGGCGGAAAATAGTTTTCCTATTATTCTTATGTGTGTTTTTGATGTATAAGTTGTAAATACTTTTGTACATCATTGACCTCATCCATCGCTTTCCACCAGGCAAGGTCGAGGTCAAGAGCAGGCCCATTAAAGATTTAAAGATAGTCAATGAAATGATAAAGATAGTCAAAAGATAGAAGAGTTAAAGATAGTCAATGGATTTTTCAATATATTTCAGTACTATTTTAAAACAATAGACTAAATTTTTTTCGGCAAAAAATTCCATATAGAAATGTTGCATTTAAAACAACAGTTCCCCTGCAACAGTTCTCCGAAAAGAAAAAAAAACACACAAAAAAATGTCAATTTCATAGGCCACGCAACAGAGTAAAATAAACAAACTCTGCGAAACTACCCACATCCTGTATTTGACGTATCGTCGAATTGCAAAACAAGAGAAAAATGTTCTGAAAGAATTAGAAAAAAAACAACTGCGTATCGTGTCGCTGTCACCCTAGACTACCAAGGGAACGTTTATGACACGTAGCACGTGTCCATTTGTGTGTACACGGGATGTTCGAACTTCGGAATTTTGACATCTCGATTGAAACCGGTGGAAATGGAAAATGGTACTCGTACACATTGAAAAATACGGATCGGGAGCAAAATTCGATCAGCTACGGGTTTTACAACTATTTTTAGATCGGCCTGGTAGCCCGTGTTATAGAATACCAAGCGGTTTTTCTGATGTCTATGTTTATGTTATGAGCTACCAATCATGTAGGTCGTAGTCGTGACAGTCAAAGTCAAATTGTTCATTTCAATTTTACCATCAAAGGGCAAGTATAAATGTCAAAATTAAAAAGAAAAAGAAGACTTCAAATCTACCTAGTTGTCTCTTCCAAAAGGTAATTTCGTATAGTATCAACTCCATAGTTACTCGTCTAAACAAAATTTTGAAGTTCTTCCTAAGTTTTAAGCCGACTGTCCACCGCCAGCTAAACTAATTACGAACTAAGCTCAGTGAACTAAGCTAAACTAAACTGGGAATAAAGTTGTCCGTCCACTGAGAAATAAACTAAAACTACGGTAATGATGATCAGTTTGTGCTGGAGTGTCGAGTTAATCGAACGTGATGGATGAACAAAAGAAGAGCGATGACGAGAGTTCAGAGGAGGATTACATTCGTCATAGGAAAATAAGTCTTTTGCCTCCGGATTATACAATATAGGATATTACTTGACGAATTCAATAAATACCTCCATGCTGCAAATTCGTGTTTCACTGCCTGCGCACGATCACACACTACAAAACAACACTAGCGGGTGAGAGCTTAGCTTAGTTCGTGTGGCTTCAGATCGGCCTACACAACTAAGTTAGGTTGACATAGTTGGGTTATTTTAGTTAGCTTAGCTGGCATCATGTTCATATGATAAACTGGCTCATCTATGCGAGCTAAACTAAACTAACTTAGTTTAATTGGCGGTGGACCGTACCCACCTTCCAAAGAATAGTTATTTTTATGATAGTTAGGATTTTAGATATTATTTTTGGCTTTGACCATAGGTCTAACATTAAAAAAAAAGTACATACTTGTCTATTAAAGAAAACATAATAAAAGAAAAAAAATATTCAGTCTTGAAACCCAATAAAATAAAACCGTCTCAAACTGGCTCAGAAAAAAATCGCGTTATAACAAGATCATTAAAAGCGCCAAGATTGTAATCTTTAACGCTAAATCTGCGCAGAAATTACCAGCAATGAGGGAAATTCCGATCTGTCTCACGTTACGGTAACGTTGCGAAAAGAAAAGTTACTATTTTATGTCGGGAATAGACGTAGTATCTGATCTTTTAAGTCACGTGTCTTGTCACGCGCGTTAGTGCGTGCTAGGCCGGCAATGGATTCTAACACTTTTTTATACAGGGTTATTGGTAAAACATTAACAACCTTTTAAGAGGTCATTGTACTCATCATTATGAACAACTTTTACTATGAGAGCAAACCTGAAATCGCGAAAAAAAATCAGCTGTTCCCTACATTTATGTTTTTCTGCGATTTCATTTTGATATAAAGTTATCAGATGATTGAAAAATCAGGCCTTAGTCATGTTAAAAGGGGCGATACTTTTTTTCGAATCCTTGTAAAAAAATCTAACCCTTTGACTTGCAGTCACGCTTGTGACCATAAGGACAACAAGGCGGTTAATAGTCATCTATATAATTTATATCTATATTAGCAGCGCCCCGCGGTTTCCCCCACATAAGTGTCGATCCCGTGGGTATATCGGGATAAAAACTAGCATATGTCCTTCCCCAGTGTTACGTTGTTTTTTTTGTACCTACACAGCTGCGTTACTAAGAAGTAAAGTAGCATTTACCTGAAAACATCAGTAGTACATTTTGAGGTTTCCGAGTATTATATTTCATTGTAGTTTGTACAATTGACTTTGGCCCCACGTTGGGCGCCACTGTTACCTATTAAAATTTGTGGCCTCTTACGACAATCTAGGTAGGTGGTTAGGTATCTAAATAAAAGTAAACAACACACTAAGTCAAACACTGTATATTAAAAAGGGTATAAATTTGGAATATAAGAAATCTACATTAGGTAGGTTAATTTAAATAATTTAGATGATTGCCAGCCAGCTTAGGCTAAGAACTCACGGAGCGATTTTCGCCCGCGTCCGCTGCGGTTGCGGGCCCGCAGCTTCTGTAGAATGCAAATATTTATATAAAAAATTAAAGCACATTTCACGACGCGTTTTACGCCCGCGGTGTTCGCGGTTGTATGCGGCTCCCGCTGTACCGGCGGGCAACTAGTAGAATCGCGCGGGCCGCGGTTACCCGCAGCCTCGGCGGGTGGCGCCCGCGCGCTTTGCGATCGGTTGGCGGGCGACAGCGGGGGCCGGCGGGCGGCGCGGCGGGAGGTACGGCCGGCCGGCCGGTACGGAGGTAGGGAGGCGGCGGCCGCGTAACCGCGCGAATAACCGGTCTCGTGAGTTTTGAAATAAAACCGCAGATCCACGACCGCGGCGGTTGCGGGCGAAAATCGCTCCGTGAGTTCTTAGCCTCAAACTTCAGTTGAAAGAGCTATGGGCGTGGGGAGTGGAGGTAAACCCAGTACTGTTCCGTAATTAAAATTGAATATTATTATAAATTAAAAGTTCAAGATACACGCCACACGCCCGCCATTATGGCCTCCAACCTCCGGATTGCTGGTAAGGCAGCATAATGAAAGTCCTGAGATTGGAGGCCATAATGGCGGGCGTGTAGGCTGCATTGATGGAATTTGTTTAAGATGGTATTTTTTTTTAGGGGCCGAATAACCGTCACATTTCCTTTTATGGAAGACGGTTAGCCATTTTTCTTTACTACGTTGTAGCATTTAAGTTCTTTTAGTGTATTTTTGTTGTTCCAGCTTAGCATTATTATAAGTAGTTAACTCATTTAGGATGTGAAAGGTGGTGTACGATAGAGTAGGGTGGTCTTTCCTATATAAATATAGTAGGTCAGACTAGGAGTTATTTACACATTTTTACTCTCTTTGGAGCTTGTCTTTTACATGTTTGTAAATGGATTAGACTCGTTCCAAGAGAAATAGTATATGTATATTACACAGGTCATATGGATAACTAAAAATAAGCCATAAAACACGGGCGGAATTGTAGACTCGTTAACCAAAGCCTATACTACAATGTCGCCTGATAGAGCGGGTTGTTACTCTACACTTGAAGTATGTCCAGAACCCTTTTAGGTCGTAGGTTTATGTAATATATAATGAAAACCTAAATTAGTATATTTCGTACAGGTTACATGGATAATTAAAAATAAGCCATATAACACGGGCGGAATTGTAGACCCGACAACCAAAAGCCTACTGCAATGTCGCCTAAATAGAGCGGTCTGTTACTCTATATTTGAAGTGTAACAAGAATTCTGTATTGTTTATGTATATACCTTAACTACCATTATAGTATCATTTATCTATAAAGATAGAAATCGTACACCGGCTTCCATATTTTTTTTTTCTCTTTCTGTGTTCCTGTTTTCAGGCATGAACGTTGTAGATTTTTGTAAGCGTACTTAGTCCTTTGGAGTCTGCTTTGACGCTGGAGGGCCAGCTTCGAGATTTGCCCTAGTGGGTCAAATCTCTGGTGGTTGAGGAGGTACTGTTACGTTGTTTTTTTTGTACCTACACAGCTGCGTTACTAAGAAGTAAAGTAGCATTTACCTGAAAACATCAGTAGTACATTTTGAGGTTTCCGAATATTATATTTCTTTGTAGTTTGTACAATTGACTTTGGCCTGCACTTGATAGAAGGACTCATTCCTTCAACTGTATCTTGTCACTAGACTCTTTAGGTATCACTTTCTCACAATTAATTACTTTCCTAAAACCTATTAAATAAGTTTGCACAATAAATTAGATTAAATATTGAAAGGTTAAGTTGCAATGTTTACATACAAAATTTGATGTCACTCTGTCGAACGTCAGTTTGACAGTTTAGAGGCGACCTCTGGCGGTCGCCGATTCACAGTTGTAGTATAATCGATATTCTAACATATTGATTGCTAACCATCGAAATAATATCGTATGGAGCAATCCTTCATAATTTTCAGCTTTCAGTAAAAATTCATAATAAACTAAATAACCGAAAGCGGAAATAAAAGTAGTTTTTTCATTAAGCATAGACATATTTCTAGAAATTTTTAATCTGTGGATTGTCTTTGACATAGGGTGGCCAGAGAGGAGAACATAATCTGCGCGAATGGAGATTATGGGGTAATTAGTTAATTAGACAGGTTTTTAGGATTGGGAATTGAAAATAATTTGATTGTTGGTCTGGATCATGAAGATTCTTATTGTTTCAGCGTTTAAACGTCACGTTGTGTAGTTGTTAGTGATTTTCAAGTATTAAGTATCTTGGTGTAATGTTTATTAGCAGTGATCATCATCACCATGGTGTATCATTTTACCTGCAATAAGGGAAATTTTAGAAATGCTCCGTCTATTTCCGGCTGATCTCGATGACAGGATGACGATCAGAAGATAGCGTCCTTTTTACATTGAGACGCGCTAAAGACACGACCAAATTCGGGTCCCTGTTTTATAAGGATTATAATTGCGCACACGCAGACAACTGTCCAGCCAGTCGGCGATCACAGTCAAGTGCTTTCTTCATCAATCAACCGAGAGGCACCTCGAGAGGTTCGTCTCGCCGCCAGGATCGAGAGTAGCGTCTGGGGCCTGGACGCGAGACCCGTCCCTCGAGTCAGCTGCAAGCCTCTTGCTGAGACGACTGTGCGGCAGGCGGAGTCCGTCTTGCGATAGCGCAGGCGGGACGGTTTTTTTTTATGTTAGAAAATTACATTTCAAACGGTTTTTATAAGAACCAGTTATTTACTGTGGTCCGGTTTTCAATAGTGGAAACCGGTCTTCTATTTAAGGATCTTGGGTTCGACATTCGGTGTGCATCAGGAAGTATATGGTTGGACACCGTCATCGGCTCCGGGATCCGGGACCCTTATTGTCCCTGGCGCCCATTTATTATATAGTAACGTTTTATTAATAACTGGAAGGTTATGTATCTTGAACTTTTAATTTATAATAATATTCAATTTTAATTACGGAACAGTACTGGGTTTACCTCCACTCCCCACGCCCATAGCTCTTTCAACTGAAGTTTAAGCTGGCTGGCAATCATCTAAATTATTTAAATTAACCTACCTAATGTAGATTTCTTATATTCCAAATTTATACCCTTTTTAATATACAGTGTTTGACTTAGTGTGTTGTTTACTTTTATTTAGATACCTAACCACCTACCTAGATTGTCGTAAGAGGCCACAAATTTTAATAGGTAACACCAGGATGCAATCTATCTCTCTGCCAAATTTTATCGAAATCCGTTCAGTGGTTTAGGCGTGAAAAGGTAACATACAGACAGAGTTACTTTCGAATTTATAATACTAGTATGGATAAATAAAACAAAGTTGGGTTAGTTACACCATTTATAACTTAAGAACGGCTGGACCGATTTTTAACCGACTTCAAAAAAGGAGGAGGTTTCTCATATGATCTTTGATTGGTCTTTGATAATGTTTCTTTCTTTGTTTTCTTTGATTTATGACTTCTTTTTTTTCCTCGTTTTGTCTCCGCCCCGAATAGCACAATAACTATTAAAACATGGAAAAATATCACAAAAAAAAAAAAGATAATTCATATTCTCATAAATTTCGTATTTATTGATTATGAGGCAGTACGATGATTCGCCGGGTCAACTAGTTTAATAAAAGATCTACAAAAATAATAAAATCGCATTCAAATCTTCAAAACCACACAAATTAACATTAAAAGCCAACACTACTAAACAGTACCGCTCAACTTTCATACGATCACCCGGCATTCACTTTCACTGCTCGTTTCGTGATCAATACATCTAACAGACTGGTATTCCGCGTCTTACCTGAACAGATTATGTTATTAACGGAAGGAAGAATTGTTGGATCGTTGGGTAATGTTGTACTAAATTGATGTTGATAGGAAGGAAAACAGAGTATGAAAATTTGATTTGATTTGATTTAAAAATCAAATCAAATCAAATTTTATTACTGAACCAAAAAGTTTTACATTAGTTGGTGATTGGAGCCTCCTGTTAAGCAAAAAATAGAGTCTAAAATTGTAGAAGAAAATTAAAAAACTCAACTGCAACATCAGCCTAATGCGGTTGGTGACAGTACTGTCACCCTAATCTCAGATTCGATGCTATTAGCTATTCTTCAGAGTAGTGGTGGCCAAGTGGTAACGGCCGCGACTTACGAATTGTAGGTCGTAGGTTCGAACCCAGACAGGCGCTTTACTTTGTGTAAATTATTTCATCAACACTGCTCTCAAAACGGTGAAGGAAAACATCGTGAGGAAACCGGCATGTCCTAGAACCAAAAATTCGAAGACATGTGACATCTACCAACCCGCACTGGGCCCGCGTGTTGGATTACGGCCCACTCCCTCTCACAGAGAGGAGGCCTGTGTCCCAGCAGTGGGAACATTATAGGCTGATTATGATGATATGATAGCTATTCTACAACCTAGACGAGTCGGTGGACACCTCTTGTATTAAAATCCATCCAGCTGTTACGAGTGCTCTGTGTTGTGTCAGAGGGCGTACAAATATTTGTAAGCCAGCCAAGGCTCAATAATTAAATGAAATAAGCCTGGACAGTAAAAAAACAATTATAAAGAATCACACATTTCATAATACAATTGTAATAAAATTATAGCAATAAAAAGAGAAAAATATGGCTATGAAAGATACCTTTGCCCAACATATGCTTTGAGAGTATAAAAAATCCCACATATACACAGATATATGCGTGATAAACATAACCCTGTTTTTGATAAAAACATCAATAGGTTATGTCCTAAAACCAAAAAAAAATAAGACCTGTGATATCCACTTACCCAAACTGACCCATACTGGGCCTGTGTTACGGTCCATTAATTCCCTCTCAAAAATAGGAAGCCTGTGTTCCTGCATTAGGGGCATTATAGCCTGTCTATATGATAACAATATTTGGCTAACGAAACGTGCACACAGTGTTAATTACTGGGAATTATCAACACGTTATTCAGTTATTGATTTCATGTGATTTACAAATCCCTTTAACCTTTATCTGGGGGCACGGGAGTGCCCCCGCCAAGACGAGCCAAGCGAAGCGCAAGGGCACTTCCTAACTTTTCTCGAAGCACTTCGTCGTATTTTTGAACCTTCTTAACTTGGGTTTGGATTATACCAGATAAACAAAATTTTCGGGATATGATGTCAGTGGTTGACTTATTAAACCTATAAAGTTTCAATTGCATAGCTCTCATACTTTAGATGTTATTCATATATAAAATACCCGATTTCGTCACTGACTCACTGATGATCATCAATATTCTAAGGTTCTTCCTGAAGTCCTAGAAAGCTGAAATTTGGTATGTAAGCTAGTAATAGTACACAAACAACAAAAAAAAATCTAAAACTTGGAACTTTTACCCTCCAACCATTTAAACTAGAGGATGAAAGTTTGTACGAGACTTCCGCAAATTTTGATGCTAGAGCTTCTGAAAATTGATATAGGAGTCCCTATATCAATTTGTTATAAATAATAAAATACGTATTTCAGGATTTTTAGTAAAGAACACCTCAAAATAAAATAAAAAATATTTCATAATCAACTTTCAAAAAGATGTGAAATCCCACCAAAAACATTTTCATGTAAAATGTTGCCAAGACGAGACCACATATGGCTCGCACTGCCACAAAGTTATCAGATCTCATGTAGAGCCAAGCTTCTAACTCTACACGCCCTAACTTCACAAACTCTACACCTTAGTCAAAATATGAGGCTTGGCCGTTTTGTTACTACAAGAACTATTGAATAACAGAAAAGTAATGAACAGTGAATACATTTTTCACCTTACGCCCATGTGATGGTAGCGAAACGGCCAAGCCACATATTTTGACTGAGGTGTAAAGCGTAAACGTGGCAAGTGTAGTTTAACCTGATCGATCGACCTGTGCGGCTGTTATTATTTAGCCACAGACCTCACTGTTTAAGTATTTTACTGTGTGTATTTCAAACAAACTTTCTAGTTCTTCCACAAAAAATCTAAGTTCAATTGATAGCGAATTCTCATTAAACCGCCGATTTAATCGCATCTGAAGTCGAGAACCACAAGTAACAAAAAGTCTGCGGTCACCGAGACTGCAAGTCATTGCGTATAAGCATCTAGACCAATGATTGTGTTCTCGATTGCGTATGACCCTGACATTAGCCAGGTGGTACTAATGAGTTCGAAAGTGAAATTGTAGTTAAAAGGCTAGACGAAATAGGAAGCGCTGTTATTGATTGATGGCCGTGCATCATCATAATCATCATAAACAGCCTATAATGTTCCCACTGCTGGGACACAGGCCTCCTCTCTGTGAGAGGGAGTGGGCCGTAATCCACCACGCGGGCCCAGTGCGGGTTGGTAGATGTCACATGTCTTCGAATTTTTGGTTCTAGGACATGCCGGTTTCCTCACGATGTTTTCCTTCACCGTTTGCCGTGCATGTAAGATTTAAAAGGGAACTAATTTTTGAGCTGTTATTTAAATATTCGAGATGTTATTATGATCAGTTGAAAAACATTACAATGTCAATTCTAAAAATAATTGAGCAGTCCAATAACTGAATGAGCGGTAAGCGGGGCTCCGTCGACATACTCGTAGAATGCAAGAGCGAGCGAAGGGCACCCCGAGGTTCGGTTTGGTTAGGTTATTTAAACACTTTACACAGAAATAGGGGCCCCGCGAAGCGGGGCTCCGTCGACATAGGATGCAAGAGCGAGCGAAGGGCACCCCGAGGCCCCGAGGTTAGGTTTGGTTAGGTTACTTTACACACGTAACCGCTCGTTCAATAATTTTTACCGCCCATTTAATTATTTTCCTGCTCAATTATATATGCACTGATCCATGTCATTATTTTTTATTACTCATTTTTGTTTATTTTATTGCTTAGTTTTAACTGCTGAACTAGTTAAGTATTAAACGTGCCATTTATAACTTTTAACTTACCAAAACCGCTATTTACAACTGCCTATTTAAATCAGTGCCGATTTAAAAGCAACAATGATTTTTAAGGCTTGTGACTCTGGTGGAGCAATTTCTTTGAAAAGTTCATGGAAATTGTTTACCGAAGTCACCCCACCCGTCGCGTCCCGTATGTCTGCGGAAGCCTTTATTCTAAAAATAAATAAATGTCAGCACAAATACTGTTAAAAACCGTTTGTTGTACAGACGCCTGCACATCAAGCTACACGAAACTGTAAAATTTTCCCAATCAACTCTGAACCTTATTTTTTAGAGATAAAGTTGAAAATCTATTAAGGAAATTTGACAGATTGTAGTAGCTTGGTGTGATAGTTTAGGTTTCCTAGAAAAGCGGTTACGTCATACTGTTGTAAAAGCCGTCACGAAAATCTGTCATATTCACCAGTATTTGACATTAAGTTGTGAAAATCGTTCTGTATTTGAACAGCCGTGAGTGACCGTTCTCCGTTTTCTAAGGCTTTTATCCGTAGAATAAAATTGATGTCTGACAGTTCGAGTAGGTATGGAAAAACTGTCAAAAATCCATACTAATATTATAAATTCGAAAGTAACTCTGTCTGTCTGTCTGTTGTTACCTTTTCACGCCTAAACCACTGAACGAATTTCGATAAAATTTGGCAGAGAGATAGATTGAATCCCGGGGAAGGACATAGGATAGTTTTTATATCGATATTCCCACGGAATCGACACTTATGCGGGTGAAACCGCGGGGCGCTGCTAGTAAAAAATAAAAATTCCTAATATACTTACTTATTGTAGGTATACAAGTTTGTTTAATTTCGCCCTAATAAGGGGTTTAATTATAAACGTTGCTTAAAATTAAGAGACATTTAAATGTAGAAAATGTATGGTTATACAGTCTATAATCAATACTTAACTTTTATACATGAAGGGGTATACCATACATCGATTAATTCACGTATGACGGCAAGACAAATTCCACCAAAATTAAGGTCCACGCTAAGTATACCAATGGGAACTATTTAGGGCCATAACACCAACACCGAATAGTTTCCCTTTACCCCAAGTTAGTATCAACTAGTTGCCAACGTAATGGCTTCCAAGATTGCATTGTAACTGAGAAAGGTTGAACAAATAGCTCCAGGGTACGAGAGTATTAAGAGTACATAGAGCGCTGACAGCGTTTAGAAATACAGCGTTTATTTGTGGCAAACAAGACGCATGAAAAAAAATTTAAAAATAAAAACAAATAAGATAAAAAATAGCGGATTTTTTCGATGGATGCAGCTTTTCATGGAAGGAAATAATAACGAATCAACTCATGTTTCTGTATTCATCAATATTATTAATATAGGCATCTTCTGGGCACGCTCGGTCCATCATAGACCTCATCTATCGCTTACCATCAGGCGTGATCGGGGTCAAGAGCGGGCCCATTTAGTAATAAAAAAAAACAAATATTTTCACTAAGTTTAACATGATCGCAAGTTTTGCATAAAGCATACTACTGCATTGCTAATGCATTTGGTACCTTTGTGGCATCGCAACACCATTGTCTTTTTGTTAAATGCATCCATGCCATGCCACTACTATCCTTTCGTCTTTTTCTATCCCCGTTTCCACCAATGAATTAATTTTCATCCGTCTGTCAATTATGTACAGACGCACTGGCGTCTGTACATAATTGTACAAGGATCTTTAGGCGCGTGGCATCAAGCTACTACAATCTGTCAAATGTTTTTATTAGATTTTCAACTTTATCACTAAAGCATAAGGTTCGAAGTTGATTGGAAAAATTTTACAGTTTCGGGTAGCTTGATGTGCTGGCGTCTGTACTTTTGATACCTTACAGGAATGCCAGTGTGAGATCTATAGCTTATTCATACTCTGTATCACGACCGCATTTGGTAGCTCGTTGCCTACCTCTGCCTTACCTCATTATGTTGCCTTCTTACCTCACGGCGAGGGCTCCCAGTAACGGGATTTGGTTCAGTAAAATATTTACTTTTTCCCTCCTTATCTACAATGGAAAGGTTGAATGAGTTGATTTTGCAAGAGAATAATACACCTATGTATACAGGGTGGTAGGGACATCGACGTGCATACTGTAACCATGAATTCAGCACATGACTACAGTAACATTTACACCCCTAGCATACAAATTTTTATTCGGTTATCAAAAATCAGCTATTTCATAAAATAGCAGATTTTTGAGGGTGTTTTTTTGTGTGTGTTTATATGTTTTTTACTTCGTCACGCTCACATGGCTGGACCAATTTTGATAAAATTATGTATAGAGGTAGCTGACACCCTGGATTAACATCCAGGTTACTTTTTATCCCAATATTCCCACGGGATCGACATTTACGCGGGTGAAACCGCTCATAATAGTCAAAATGTATGTTTTTTTTTAATAACTGACGAATTTTTTTATGTGACCCCGGGTTCATTAGGTTGCGCATCGAGGTCCCATGCCAACCTGTATATTTTTTCTTTGGTACTAATTTCGGACTTTGTTCTGTGAGCCAATTTAGTCTACAACATTTTAGGGAAAGCTGTCAAATCATCATCATCTGTTCTGGCTATCTAGATGCAGCTGAATACCAGTATTTTACATGGATCGACTGCCTAATCTGACCTCCACACCCCAGTTACTGGGTAACACGGTACTCCTTGGCAAGACTATACATATATCCTGCGAAAGTAAACACCCTTGACAGTAGAAACCCAGAGATCTTAAGAACAAATGTTAGCTACCTATATTCTTACAAATAAATATATCATTCATTAGGTAACAACGGTTGAAAACTTCAAATTCTTTTACATTGTTATAAGTCTACCAGAATCTCAAGGCAAAAAAAAAAAATGATTTTTATATGGATTGTGACATTGCCGATTTATGAAAACCAGAATGTTTTTTTTTTGGCATTGGATTTTGGTAGACCTATACTCCTGCTATTTTTTGCGTAGCAATGGAACTCTGAAATATAATAATATCTTGATGTTCCCGTGTATTCCCGTTCGTCCCACCGACTTCGCCCCCCTGGTGGGACGAACGGGAATTTACATAAATAATTAATGTCAATTAGTGTCCTTAAAAATAAGCAAAAAAATTTGGCTGAATTTTAGCACCAACCGTAATTATCATGTCAAAAATAATAAAAAAATGGGCGACATCTGGCTATGATAATTTTATTCTGGTTGTTTTCCTTGTTTAGTATGAACGTGAGGGTGAGTTTTAATGTTTTCGTCTGAACAAATTCAGGTGTTTGTCCAATGGTCAGGAAACAACAATTCAGAGTTTAGGAAACATTAACTGGCCCCAAGTGTGATGTGTGTGTTGTGGCTATCCACAACAACAGGTCCTGTGACTCCCCATAATCAGCCTATAATATTCCCACTGCTAGGACATAGGCCTCTTGTCAGTCAGTCAAAACACTTTTTGACCTTGAATTGAAATAGTACATATTATGTTCAAATTACGACGTATACAACTTAACTTTAACCAAATCTAAAAATAACAAAATTAAATCCTTACTTAACTAAAACTTAACAGAAACTAAAAAATAGCGTCGAAAAACATCCGCATTGAATTTGACTTTATTCGTATCTATGGGTAATTTATACTAATCGTGCTTGTTACAAAAATTCAAACCAAACTGCCAAGGTTTAGTTGTATTTTTCGATTCAAAACAAAATCAGTTCGAATTAATGTTACGTTTACGTCGCGTGTACGTGCTAGGTACTTTGAAGCTCCTTACCTAATTGCTATGTATACCGCTGGCCCGGAACATAAAGGGCTAAGGAAGCAACACGGGTAGGTTTTAGTCAGTAAGAGTCTGACACTCCCTTTCGCTCCACGCAGAGCGGGAGGGGTCATTTGATGATTTCCAATCCGAAAAAAAAAAAAAAAAAAAGGCGCGACTAAGCTGCAGCTTTTGGCTATTATAGATGTTTGCTCATACGACTCAAGAAGGAATATAGTTTGTAAACTGCTGAATTTACTAGAGATTACAAAATGTTGTCTGTGAAAATCTAACTTGGGGTGTTACTATATCAAACAACCCCAACTGAGGACATAGACAGCGTGAAATGAAAAGCTAAAGTTTGAAATTAATATCAGCAAGTGATACTATTGTTACATAAACATTTTTCCAAATATCTACTGCTGGTTACAGCAATAATATTCGAAGCATGATCCAACTCTAAATTCCACAAAACTAAATGATTAAAATCTACAAAACCATCATCTGCCTAGCCTTTTCGCCACTATATAAGTAGATGTCGGCTTCCAGTCAAACCGGATGCAGCTGAATACCAGTATTTTACATGGAGCGACTGCCTATCTGACCACCACAACCTAATTACTGGGTAATACGATACCCCTTAGTAAGACTGGGTGTCAGACTTTCGGGCTTGTGACTACCCGTAACGACTGTCAAAGATCCACGAATGACAGCCGGGACCAACTGCTTAACGTGCTTTCCGAGGCATGGAGGGGTGTCGGTATGTAAAGATGGTCACCCATCCGCAGAACAACCGCGACAAGGGTAGCTTAATATGATCGATTGATCTGTGCCCTTGTTATTATTTACGCCGCGGGCTTCAAAACGAAAAAAACCCTAGTAACTCCACCTCAAAAGGTTTTACTGCACGAATAAACTACGGAATACGGTAACTACGATACAATCTAAGGAACTGGCAGACAAAGGTGAAAATCATGCAAATAGGGCCTGAGCTTAAAAGGAGAACGGACGTTAATGGCAAACCATATCAGATGAACACGGGTCCATGGAAAGTGTTCCCGCGAAATTGCCTGTCATGGTATTATTTAAATAGGGACTGAGTTTTTGGTCGTACAGTTGTCCATGGTTACCAAAAAGCCTGGTGGAAATTTTTTACTGCCCCAACGGACTAACCCTGCACAATTTGATACATTTCTTAGTATAGTCTCATTTTGTCTTAATTTAGGAATAAGTATCTGCTTTCGTTTCTGTGTTTACTTTATCTTCCAATATTATTTTATGTTTCATATAGAGCAATCTATATTAGAAGGGACGAAATGCATGTGACTAAAAGAGTGATGAATATACATGTTGATGGATGGAGAGGGAGAGGAAGGCCGAAGAAAATATGGATGGATTGTGTGGGGAATGATATGGAAGAGAAGGGAGTGAATGATAGCGTGACGGTTGACAGGGGAGAATGGAAGAAGAAAACGTGTTGCGCCGACCCCAAGTAACATGGGATAAGGGCAGGAAGATGATGATGATAGAGCAATCTATATTTTCTGTCTGAAATACAGTTTAATTGTTTTTATTGCGAATGGACCTGCTCTTAAGAAGAGGTCCATTCGGCCTCGATCACGCCTGATGGAAAGCGATGGATGAGGTCTATGATGGAACAAGCGTGCCCAAAAGATGCCTGTTATCTCTTGCTGTGAAGGCAGACGGGTTAAATGTGGAACACAGACATTAAATTACCAATCAGGTACATTACAATTTTCAGGCCACAAAATATCTTTAATTAAAAAAAATTACGTTCATACAGTAGGTTGTTCATTAACAAATAACATTTAATTGTCTTATAAAACTTAATACATACCTATTTATATAAAAAATAAGGATTATACACAGTGGGATTACATTCAACATTCTCTTGGGTAATAATATATGTAAAATAAATTGTCTCCCTTGCTTTTACAATCCAGGTCACGGCTACAGGCCAAAAGGTTACTAAGACATACAATCATTAGTTAATTACGTCCCTGAAACAGTGATAAAATGACCAAAAAGGCTCTTTTGAATAATTAATGAGGTCTAAAATCAGGGCAGATACTAGTTTGTTGTAATTAAGGTAATGTTAAATGGGATTAGCATTATTATATTCGAATAAAATTTTCATGAAAATTCTAGTATCAGTAGGTACCACGGGGAGATAGTGCAGTTATGTGGGACTCTAACCCACTAAAACTCCACGGTTTCCTCCTCTGCCGCTTACGGCGGGAACACGGGCACGCGTCAGCACACCACCGGACCCTCCTCTGGGGAGTACTCCCCATCACCGGCGCACCAGAACACATAGGGACCAAACCAGCACATGGGCGCCGGCCGACCCCGTGTCTGGGCACCCTTGGTCCCCTTGTGACGGGTCAGGTCATTGGCCCCGCCGCCTGCCAATTTTCGGCCGCAGAGGCCAACGTCATATCAACACTCCGACGTCTAAGCCAATGTAATCGGTTCCCTACAAAATGGTTGAGCTGGATGGTGCTGATCCACGCGTCATGTTCGTGAACGGGTGCCGTCGGTTGAGACTGGTCATCTCTTAACTGGCTTATTTTTAATCTTATATTTTGAATTGTTTCTTCATTTGTCTTTTTTTACATTGTTCTCACATATAGAAGCAACAAGAATAATGTACCCAGGATTTTGTAATACCTTGATTTAAAAGAGTGTCCATGGAGTTTCTTGCCCGTTCTTCTCCATAGTAATCTACGTTTTGGAATGGGCAACCAGCTTCAACTTTCTGACTAAATGACAGACTATTTAATTTTGACAATTCAAAAGTGCCTGTACAAAGTTTAATTGAAATAAATGCTTTGAGTTTGAGTTTGAGTTCGGTAAAAATCTCATCGTGCAAAAATTAAAAGACGTGAGCGCAAAATTTGGCTTCTTAAAACTTGTAAAGCTACATCTTTTAAATTTCATTACACGCTCTCAACCACCTTATAAAAAACCACATAAAAAAAACTCTTGTAGTAATAATAAACAGCCGATGTTACTTTGCAACCTACTCTGTTTTTTACAGCTGATGTTTCTTTGTTTTTTCTTTAACACCGACCGGTAAAAAGAATCAACCTACGAAGGGTATTGACCGCTAAATCTAAGTGCAAACGGTTCACATCACATTATTCCCTAGGGTAGCCATGAAAAGTGAAAAGGACTTTTCTTTTTTTTTTTTAGCGATTCGTGTTTTCTTAGGAATCTACAAAGCAAAAAAATAATGGTTTTAGTTTTAAATGAGTATTATTTTTATAGAAAAATACTGATCCGCTTTGGTTACGTGCTTACGTTAGGTTGACGCCTGTTTGACGGCGAGGCGAAAGGCGATACAGTGCCGATCCCTTTCCAAATTGATACGTGTGCTATGACCTTTATCCGACCTCTTTGGTAATTCCAATAACTTTGTAACAAAATTGCCATAAAGATGCTGTGTCGTTACCTTTATTTTTTACCGTTCTCTATTTAAATCCTAGCCAAAAAGAAAATGGTGGTTATCCTAAGCACCCTCATACAATGAATAGTAAATACGGTATAAAAGAAGAACGTATTTGCTCAAAACTTGTTGCTGTAACAGAAACTGTAACACTGCTTTAATATTTAAAAAAAACGTTACACAGTTTTGGCTCTGCCAACAGGAATTTTATGAGTTTTCTTTTGAAGTTTACGTGGGACGCAATTCCACATCTTTTCTCTTGGGCATCGTAGATAAAAAGGATTTGTAAAATTGTACGAGGAGCCAAAGCTTTTTGATAGATACTCAAATACACAGCAGCAGCAGCAGCAGCGGCAGCTGCAGCAGTTTTTAGCAGGATACAAAGTTACTTAAGAACATTTTCGAAAAATAGTGTTACAGCATAATTAGACCGATTTTAAATTTTCCATAAAAACAGAGATTTCCAGTTACCTATCTTTTTAGGGTTCCGTAGTAATAATAATATAATAATAATATTCCACAACTATCACACAACGCCGTCTAGTCTCAAGCTAAGCAGAGCTTGTGTTATGAGTACTAGACAACTGATAAACATACTTATATATTTCTAAATACATACATATATAGATAAATTACACCCAGACACAGAACAAATGATCATGCTCATCACACAAACATTTGTCCTGGGTGGGAATCGAACCCACGACCTCCGGCATAGCAGTCATAGTCACTGACCACTAGACCAACAGGCCACCCTACAAGGACCCCTTAAAGTTTCGTCATGTCCGTCCGTCTGTCTGTTTGTCGGAGGTTTTGCTAAGAGACCGTTAGTACTAGAAAGCTGTTATTTTGTAGGAGTGTGTATATTAATTACGCCGACAAAGTGGTAAAAATTTTTTTTGGAAAATAATTTTTTTAAGGGTACCTCCCCTACATGTGCAGTGGGGATGAATATTTTTTTCGTCGTCTACCCCATCGTGTGGAGTATCGTTGAATAGGTCTTCTAAAATGACTTCGGGGTTGCAATTATTATTTTTCGATTTAATGCTCTATTTACGAAAGTTTAAAGTGCAAATTTTTGTTCCATGACAGTGCATTTCATGAACTTTAAAGGAAAATTATAGCGGTTAAGATAACTTTATTAGTTTAGCAGTAATAGCCGTTGAACTTGGGTGTTGGATAATTTTGTACCAAATACAAAATCCTTAGCATTAATCCTGTAAAGTGACTAAGATGAAGTAGTTGCTTGTTTATAACGGGCAAAGATTTGCATTGAAAAACAAAATATGAACTATTTTTTTTTCAGAATAAAGAACAACAGAATCGTACTACATTGTGATAGCGGGCTACTACGGAACCCTACACTGTGCGTGGCCCGACACGCACTTGTCCAGTTTTTTTTTTAATAAGACATTTTGAAAATATTCTCCACTAACTTTTTAGACCTTTATATCCTGCAGCTTAAGAAGTTTCATTAAAATCGGTTCATTCATTTCGAAAAATAAGGGCTTGAAAGTTTGTATGAAATGCCGTACGGCGTAAACGCTCCTAAGGAATAAATTGTCCGTTTTCGTATCACTAGACAAATTAATCAACAAAAACCACTTACAAAGATATTAAACACTAACCCGTATAATTATTTAACACCGGTGTCCTTTACTTAGTAGCACATATAACCGACCCATTCCCTCACTCAAATGCCTCCCTGCATGGTCGTAACGCGAATTTAGTGTGCCATGTCACAGTGTAACTACTTACAGTGGTTCAGCACCTAAGATTTATGTAAAAAAAAGTTATTTTTCATTACGTACAGTCGAACATGCTATTTGGAATTGGTACAGCCAGCTTACTTGCAACTAAATCACACTATAATATTATAAAGGCGAAAGTTTGTGTGTGTGTGTTTATATGTTTGTTACTTCTTCACGCTCAAACGGCTGGACCAATTTTGATAACATTTTGTATGGAGGTAGCTGACACCTTGGATTAACATATAGGCTACTTTTTATCCCGATATTCCCACGGGATCGACATTTACGCGTGTGAAACCGCGGGGCGCAGCTAGATATAAATAATATTGTCATTTGTGAGTGTGCTGATCGGTAAATTCTTTTATATCAATCCTAATAATCTGTTAAATAAAAACATTTTAAAAGAGTAACGGCGAAGTTTCTTGCTTAATCCACTCCATACGAATTTTCCTTTTGGAAGGGGCGGCTAGAATCAATTCTATTTTCTTGTCAATTTTGACGGTCAACAGTGATTTGTCAATGATTTGACTTTGACTTCTTAAATCTATATATAAATATAAAATGGTAAACTGACTGACTGATTGTTGATATATCAACGCACAGTCTAAACCGCTGCTCCTAAAGACATGAAATTTGGAGGGTGTGTACTTTGTGAAGAGTAGGTATCCACTAAAAAAGGGTTTTTCGAAAGTCCACCCCTAAGAGGGTGAAATTTCACGCGGACGAAGTCGCGGGCAGAAGCTAGTATGCCATAAGCTTAAAATTTTATTACGCACACAATAACATAAAGATGAATATATTCCTGTATACAAAATAGCTACAGTACGTCCGTTTGTGACATTAGGCTCCGCCCACTTACCCCGACCCTCCACACGTTTGCTCTGCAAAAACGCTCCCGTGGTACCACTGTAAGCTCTTACACTGTGGCCAAGTAAACTGAGATGGGCACACAAATGGGCACTATGTGTTAAGTGACATAACAACGTTAGCACCACAAATTGCTTTGAAGATTTGGTCGTGGTGATGTTAATTAAGGCGAAAGCGCCAGGGTGGCCCGCGAAACTCATTTTTTTTACGTTTTTTGCAATTCGCTGGTCAGTCAGTATTAAGTTGTACGTTGATTAAAATATGATTCGCGGCCGTAACAAACATGTATCCACAGAAGATTCACAGAGTTGTGTTGATGATTTTAATAATTATAATTCTGTGAAATACATGTTTGTTACGGCCGCGAATCATATTTTATTCAACGTACAACTTAATACTGACCAGCAAATTGCAAAAAACGTAGGAAAATTTGAATTTCGCGGGCCACCTTAGCGCTTCCCCCTTAAAGGCATAACGTGGCTTGTGGAAGTAACAGGCTATCTTAAGTCTATTCAAACGTACTCGTATGTTTCAAATTAATATTATTTCAAGTTAAACAAATAGGTACCTATCAACTTTATTTAAATGTTAATTAATTTGATTTTAGAGCGACTAGTACTAATGAAAAAGTTATAAAAATGTTTGAAGTTGTAGCGTGAACTGAACTGTATTGTGTAGGATTTAAAGTTATTTTTCCATAAACTCATATTTGTTTACATTTTTGGCAAATAAATCGAGAATGCAGATGGTTTGGTCTAGAGGTTTGGCAGTTTGGTTTGGTTTATTGCCATATCAAAACATTGTATTTGCATACCGAAGCGTGATTAATTATTATGGTCATTTCTTGTGCAATTAGTTTCGTTGATATTGCGAGGTGATTTTTTTTTATTAATGATTATTCCGTTTGACAACGTATAGTTATTTTTATTCTGTTAGGCAGATCACATAATACCTACAACGCGCCACGCGACGGGGCGTGGGAAACAGCCAAATACCCCGCGCGAAAACGCGTTTTTATTGAATTTGTAGGTAAAAAACACGCGCGGGGGCGCGTTGTCTGCGGCCCGTCGCGTGCATCCGACTTACGTACATTATTATAAAAGGCTAACGAAGCCGGAAGTCACTTGTTTTTCCATCATTGTTTTAATTTTTTTTTTTTTTGTCGAGGACCTACAACATTTATTGATGGAATGAGGCCAGTAGAAATAATTTAATAAGGTCCCTGAATTTGAACAGAACTGATGTAGGCATGTTCCATAAAATTCTATCCCAACCAAATGGCGACGATGCGAAGGGTTTGTTCAAATTCATGGCCCACGTCCTGTGAAAGTATAATTGTTTAGGATACGATGGGACTGGCATACGCTATGCGTAAAAGCCCCTTTAAATAAATAAAGAAAAAAAAAAAATTTTTTTTTAGTGAACCATGCCTGGGAACTTGGTTATGGAGATACTGAAGGTCAAAGTTCCAACAATTTTTCACGAAAACAAGTTGTAAATATTATAACTTAATTTTTAATACCCACACAACTCCAGTTTTGCATGCGTTACATTGAGCGCTGCCGTAAACAGCGATTTTTCACAGCAAAAATAAAAGTAATTTCCCAGCAGTCATTTTTGTTCAATGGTACTTAGTTTGGTGTATTTAATACGTTAATAATGGCTATGTGATGGTATTGTTCCACCCTGTCTTAAATACACGATTCTACTACTATTTTCTTCAGAGATATAGATACACCTAGATAACGCAAGAGCTTACGTACAAAACTCTCAAACTCAAAGCATTTCATCATCATCATCATCATTTCAGCCGAAAGAGGACGTCTTTCGGCTGAAATGCCTGCTGGACATAGGTCTCCCCCAAGCACTTCCACTTCGACCGGTTCTGTGCTTCTCGCATCCAACGGGTTCCTGCGGCCTTCACAAGGTCGTCGGTCCACCTTGTGGGAGGCCTTCCAACGCTACGTCTTCCGGTACGCGGTCGCCACTCCAGAACCTTTATTTCAATTAAACCTTGTACAGGCACTTTTGAATTGTCAAAATTAAATAGTCTGTCAGTTAGTCAGAAAGTTGAAGCTAGTTGCCCATTGCATAAAGGTAGATCTCTAGATCGACAAAGATCGTAAGCCGCCACTTTCGCGCTCAGTCCTGTGTACTGCTGGCTGGGTGAGCGTGAGCGCTAGCGCTAGGCCCCGGAGGTGGGGCGAGACGGGTGCCGCACGCGGTGGTCTTTGAATCGATTTGATTTTCCCATCACTAAATAGTGCTTGTGACGTCATAGTAGGTAGTCAAAAAATGGCACGCTTGGTTTTCATACAGATTGTGATACTTGCGTTATCTAGGTCTATCTATTTCTGTGGTTTTCTTTCATCTATGAAGATAATTAAGTACTCTGTGGCTATGATTCCCAATGTCACCCTCTCGACCCGTTCCGAGGCTGGCAACATGTGATAAGCAACTGTATATTGCCTACAATAACAGAGGGTAAGAGGGCAACCACACCTAACTAAATAAAAACATAAGGAATCGTGTTTGCACCCGTAGGTATCGCAGTAAAAGCTGATTTTCTATTTAGGGTTCCGTACCAAAATGGTAAAAACGGAACCCTTATGGTGAGACTAATTCTGTCTGTCTGTCACAGCTGGATATCTCAAGAACTACTAATGCTATCAACTTGAAATTTGGAATAGTTTTAGATGACGTTTGCCCAACTATTTTGCAAATAAGAAATAAAAATATATGTATATTTTTTGCAACAGGGACTGAAAAGGGGTCTGAAAAATTCGAAGTAGGGTTACTAGGGCATGTCATATGAAAGAGCGCAGTTTGCACATTCTCAAACATTATTTCTATTTTTTTTAGGCCGCACAGTTTTCGACTTTTGTTGAAAAATGTAAAAAAGATACCCCCATGTAAAGATTACAGGAAAAATAAAACGAAGTCTCTAAATAGCACATATTTTCAGAAATCATCAACAAAAGTTACATTAGTTCCACTATCGGTGATCGGTAAGAGATGGCGCTGACATAAAATTGCAATATTCTACACCGCAGTGCACAGTGTTAAAATTCTCTGATGAATATAGGCCTCGTCGATAAAAATTTAAAAACATGATGGTACGGAACCGTCGGTGCGCGAGTCCGACTCGCTCTTGCCCGGTTTTTTATATACTCGTATACCTCTTGATTATGTCTCAGTAATAAACGATTAACAAGGATATATAAAAATATTTATGGCTCCTTTTAGACGTAGGAAAAGTAATTGCTATCATTCAATTAGGCCAAATTAGTCTCAGTGTAGTAGCAGTGACCTTTGCCCTAGCAAAAACATGCGCAAAATCTGGCCTCGTTATAAGAAGACTCCCTTCCCCACGTTCTACAAGATACAAGACGACGTTAACGTCTTGGCTCAAACGCCTTCCCTTAATCACTGGGTGTGTTAACACAGAATAGTTAGGTACAGAAGTCCGACTCCGAGCAACGAGCGAACACACACGCAGACATAGACATGCTGGGCTTACAGCGAGTACAAGCGCACTCGCGACTGTCATTTGTCATTTGTTTGAGAATGGTTTGGGATCACTGAGAGGGGCGCGTGGCCAAATGATAACAGCCACACGGGATATCGAAGGTTCAGCTACGCTTGCCGCAGTCGGTTTGTGGATGGGTGCTCCGTGCTTTGGATAGGACGTTAAGCTGCTGGTCCCAGCTGTCTTTCATAGGTCTCTAACAGTTGTTATGGAGTAGTCCGAAGCTCAAAATCCTGACAACCAGTCTTATCAAGGGGTATCGTGTTACCCATTAACTGGGTTGTGGAAGTCGCTCCATGTAAAATACTGGTATTCAGCTTCATTCAGTTATACTGGAAGCCGGGAAAAGGCTAGACAGATTGGATGGTTTGATATCGCCGTAGGTACGCGTCTATGTGTGCATGCGCTTGTTGTCACTCGTTGTATTGATCCTTCTGTCCCTATTTTGTGCTTCATCTTTGACTATATTACGTGTAACGGGGCTGCCAACATGTGATATAATGTTAATTGTCTCGACGCCATACTGTATGACAACGCCAAGTTATACGCAGATACGTTTGTTAAGTAATAAGTAAATAGGAAGGTTTTGTAATGGAAGATAAATTGGAATTTACTTGAGTGCAGAGCGACTGCTGGGTTGGTAGATACTGAGTAAAATTTTCGGATGAGTTATGTTATGAGTGTGATTTTTTATTAAAGATGTGAGTGGGGTTTTTTATTAGATTTCTGCTTCGTTGGTCCGTTCGAAGGCCCGCGGCTAAATAATAACAGCCACACAGGTCGATCGATCAGGTTAAGCTACGCTTGCCGCCGTTGGTCCCGGCTGTCATTCGTGGATCTTTGACAGTCGTTAGAAGTCTCAGAAGCCCAAAAGTCTGACAACCAGTCTTACCAAGGGGTATCGCGTTACCCAGTTACTAGGTTATGGAGTCGTGGGACTACTGGGATTCAGTCGCATCCGGTTAGACTGGAAGCCAACCCCGAACATAGTTGGGAAAAGGCTAGGCAAATTAATTGATTGATATGAGGTGATCAGAGCGATCTGTTCGCTAATAAATTTGCCAATTTAATGGTTATGTGCCTACATTTTTCTGAGAATAATAGTATTTAATTGTTGTTATTAGTTTATGTTTTATGTTAGTACTTATTATATATACTTTGATTTATGTAATTGGTTTGTTAAGCTGTGTAAATCAAATAAATAAATAATTTAATATAAGTGATATATATCATCAAATATTTATTTACCACACAACATTATCTAGGTCACCCTCCGAATGGTAAAAGTTAAGTACCTCAACAAGAGCTCATAGGGCCAAGATTACACATAACTAATTCCTGACCAGTCGTCCAACAGACGACGTCCAAAGTAACGCGTGACTTTGCTCCATAAATACTTCTTTGATATCCCCAAAAGTTTTCTACTTTATGTGTATTATTGGCTTATTGTTTAAGTAGTTCGAAATGCTCTTGCTTATTAAATGTTGAGGATCAAAGGACGAAGTATTTAATGACCTGTCGGATTCTGTAATAATCGTACCGTGAAATTGAGGTGAAGTGAGATTTAAAGCACTGCTGTTGAGTGTAGAGATAACAATTTGCGTTTGAATGATTTAGTACCGACGCCAGCACATCAAGCTATTACATTCTGTGAAATTTTCAACTTTATCGCCAAAGCGCAAGGTTCAAAGTTGATTGGGAAAATTTGACAGTTTCGGGTAGCTTTATGTGCTGGCGTCTGTACCATGTTTTCTCTTTCAGTGTGCTTAAATATTGGACATTCTAATAATATTATTGTTTTTTTGTTGCAGGTAAGTTGGATTTGAAGATATTTGGAGAAAAAAAGCATAATATCGTGGAAATTGCTAATTTAAGCTGGTAGGTACTATAAGATTTATTTATTAAGGCACTGCCCAAACGTAGGATACCGTAAAACGCTCAGTGTTTTGTCGCACAGTTAAGCGTATTGGGACATATTACAAGCCAGAAAAAAATTGAGCGTATTGTCGTATGTTCAAAGAAAAGACTTATTCAAAAATATTTCATAACAATAAAATGGTATCGTGCTAAAACAATCATAAAACAGAGCTCAAAAAATATTTTTCGTCGCATACTTCTCAAAATTTTGAGCGAAAGCCATTATATTTTATATAATAATTATAATAAAGGGAATTCAATCAACTAACGAAATACCGACAAATTATCCCACTGAACTGTGCATTTATTTTTAATTTAAATAAAACTACAAAATTACTTTTATTTTGGTGGTCCTTCGATTCCACTAACGTCAAACGCATCGTTGTTTTGACCCTGTAGCCGCGATGCGCTATTTTCAATAAACTAAAAATTTCCTTCTCACCGCCTTAAATGAGCTGTCATTCACCTGATGCTACGGATCGCTAGGGTTGGCACTATTGACAGCCCACATCAAGCTCACTTCACTGAAGTTTCCACCATGCAACTTTTACAGAATAGACGGACTGATTCAAGATAAAATGATTTCCATTTTATGTACGAATTGATGATTATTGGTTACTCCTATCTTATAAGAATCCCACACAGAGTTACACAGCTCGTTTTTATGTCTCACCATCTGCCTAGCCTTTTCCCAACTATGTTGGGGTCGGCTTCCAGTCTAACCGTATGCAGTATTTTACATAGAACGACTGCTTATCTGACCTCTACAACCCAGTTACTGGGTAATACGATACCCCTTGGTAAGACTGGTTGTCAGACTTTCGGGCTTCTGACTACCCGTAACAACTGTCAAAGATCCACGATTGACAGCCGGGACCAACGGCTTAACGTGCTTTCCGAGGCACGGAGGGGTCACGGTATGTAAAGATGGTCACCCATCCACAGCGTAGCTTAACCTGATGATCCTGTGCGGCTGTTATTATTTAGCCGCGGGTCCCTCGTTTTTATGCCTACAAAGGTAAAATCTAGGTAGATTGAAAGCCGACCCCAATGCGATGATAATACGGAACCAATAATACATTAAAAGAACATCATTGTTTCATGATTACGTTTCCTCTAAAGAAATACACATTGTTGCCGTGGGATATTTCTACGTACTTTCTAATGAAACTCTTCTATTATGATATGATGTAAGTTTTTGTAATGTTGTTGCTATTACATTTGTGTGAGTCAAACTCAAACTCAAAGCATTCATTTCAAATAAACCCATTACAGGCACTTTTGAATTGTCAAGGGGTCAGTAAGTCATAAAGATGAAGCTAGAACTGCCCATTCCAAAGCGTAGTAGGTACCTATGGAGAAGAGCGAGCGAGAAACTCCATGGGCACTCTTTTAAATCAAAATAATATGTTTACAAAGTCTTGGTTAAATATTATGCATGTGAGAACGATGCAGAATGTTAAAAGCGTACGTAATGAAAAGATTTAAAAAAAAACTAATATTAAATTAAAATAAAATAAGCCATGGCAGCAAAGAGATGACCAGTCCCTACTGACGGGGCCTGTAGCACCATTCAGCTCAACCATTTTGAAGGGAGCTAAATGATCAAACACATGCGCCACCATCAGCGAGACATTTGAGTGAGCATGACATACTCACAGCCGCCAGGGTACATTCAAGTCAATGAAAGACGTACCCAGTAAATTGTAGCTTTATAGTATGTAAGTACATAGTACTGATGGTGCTGATGATTAAAAGATACCTAATGATTTTTTTTTCAAGAAATTGTGTGTTTTTGTGTTCATAAAATTTAATTAAAAATAAACGCAAAATAACAAGCACTTTAGACTTTCCAGCGGTGTATTTGAGGAGGCAACGCATACCTGTTATGCCTCTGATATTACAGATGTTATTGCAAAGGCATATATTATAGGGAACGGTGGCCAATTACCTTTAGGTGAGACGACTGTTTGATAGCCATCTAATAAAAAAACGAATACCTACCTTCTCGTTTTCATCATTCTCATAATTAACAAATAAAAACAATCACTTGACAAACGTACCTGGAATGCATGTCCCGATTTAAATTAAAATGGATTATGCGAATTGGGTGTATATTAAAATGTACTCATATTCTTTTGTGACTTCGTTCGAAATCAAAACCAGTCCCTCAAACTAGAACCAAAATAGTAAGTTAAAATAGTAAATAAACATCAATCAATAACTATAATAGCGCTCACACTCACGTAAACCAAACATTTGACTTATAAAAAAACACTACAAACTGAAAAATAACTTTAATTTCGGAACCGACTTTTTTCAGTTTGTAGTTAGTTATTTTTCAGTTTGTAGTGTTTTTTTTGGAAGTCGGTTTTTTTTTTGTTAAAAAGTTTTTATTTCTCGCTTTTTAGTGGGTCTATTTATAATTTATCTAAGTTACAATAGCTTAATATCAACTTGCCCATCGCCTTTTTATAAAATATTCCTTTTCTCGATGCAGGGACGTTAATTGTTGAGGAGTTCTCCTTTTATTAGTTTTTAGATTGGATGCTGATAATCCTGGCTGCAGCATCAGGCTTATGTCAACATTGCATTGAACATAAAATTAGTCCTGTTTAAAATGAGCCCAAACACGACTACGGTGCTGTAATTTCAAGGTTTGTACTTTTTATGATGCTCCTGGCTTCAGCATCAGGTCTTCGGTGTTCCTCAGTAACAGTACGTTTATCCACCCATCGAGCCCTTTTCAATGAGCCTAAACACGATATATCTGCTGTTAGTTGTCGAGGAGTTAGGTACTCTGCAGACTATCCTGACTGCAGCATCAGGTCATGACTTGATGATCATGAGACCAAATATGGCAAATGCCCTATCAAACATCAAAACTAAAACAGTCCTTGCCTGTTCAAGTAACTTCTTACTGTTAAGGAGTTGTACCTTCCATCATCAGCCCAGCTACCTGAGATGGTGACAACCATACACAAGATACTTCATAAAATATGCGAAAAACAATAAGTGAGCCTATAAAATTTGAGGGTTGCCCTCGATTTCTCTAAGATCCCATCATCTAACCTAACTTGGTGACAATGGGACCACCTCAGAACTATCTTCTTTCGAACAAAAAAAGAATTTTAAAAATCCGTCGACAATTGGCGGAGTATTCGATGAACAAACATACAAAAAAAAAAAACATACAAACACCCGAACATAGTACCTCCTCCTTTTTGTGAAGTCGGTAAAAATATTAAACGGCAGGTTGTTTACCTTTCCATTTCTTTGACAGTAAAAGAAAAGAACCTTTTAATACTGGCCGACCATGACCTCAAAAGACCCGAAACGACAAACATCTAAGATTTCAAGTGAAAGTCTCATGACGAAGCAGTAAAACATATGAATCATGTCAAAAAAATAACTAAAGAAGTCGAGAGCTCTTTAGTAAAACATTATTAAATTAAATTCGTAAACATCGGTAAATTTTGAGTTTCACCACACCTACGTACACAGTTTCCATCACTCTCCTAATTAACAACTAAAAACAATCACTTTAAACCTCCCAGAAGTACTAGGAATGCATAGCAGTAAGGCGGATGAACCAAGACTACTGTGTTAAATCAACAGAAACTCTCTATGCAAATATTACCGACTGTTAACATTTCACTTAGACCAAGTTAGGTGAAACTTGGTGAGGATTTTAGCTCAAAACTTTGCTAAATATATGCTAATTTAAGTTAAGGTATTGTTGTGAAGGATTAAAGTTGTGGTATAGGTAGATAAAAAGACAACTGCTTATAACTTTCATAAAGTGGTCAGATGAATGATAAAGGTTTAGTTTTAATGCGGTGGAAAGAGGTAGCCTACAATTGCTAATAGACAATTATTGCAAATGTCTGTCATAAATGGGACTCCTGAGCCAAATAATTTAAGTAGACCTCCCTAGTAAAAACAAAGTTTGTATAGCATCTTCTTCTAATTAACAGACACCTTTGCTGCTGTGGAATTTGTTACGCCCCTTTAAAAGTAAGTCGGCCCGTCTTGGGGGCTGTCTCATTTAATTATGGCGTTGTTTCTCAGCAAATTTCAATGAAGGACTTTTGATTTACTCCATAAAACGACTTTAGACATGCCATATGGATGATTGACGATGTAATGACGAGTGTAATGCAATTATTTGCTCTTTCTAGGTCGACAAGAACGAGAGAATTTATAATTACTGATTCATATAATGGAATAAAAGAGCTAATTACAAACGCAGCTTTAAATTCCGTAGACACATTCTAGCAGTTACTTCCGTAGCAGGTGCCGGAAACCAATGTTATAGCAATGACAGCATGGTGCACGTGCATTTTCTGAACATTGCTTAATATTCAAGCATTGTGGTTACTTCGTGTGAGACTGCTTCAGTTAAATGTGGCTAGACATCTGGGCACTGGATATTATAATATGTAGTTTATCATTTATGTAGCTAGCTGTGGCTTCCCGCGAATAGACACGACTATCTCAAGTTAGACATAGAAATGTAAGTGTAAGAAAACGTATGCAATAACCGTAATCTAGTAAAGCCTAAATCGTTATTCGATGAAGGGCTTTTTGGGTACGTTTCCTATTTTAACTAGCCGTGGGCCCGATGGGATTCTCCATCGGCAAAAATGACGAATACGAATACAAACTTTGGCAGTGTGGCTGTGCGTTGTATGTCAGTGAATGATTTTTAGATTATTATTTAGAAGATGGATTTTACTACAAGATAAAAAGCAATGAAGATTAAATTGAAAACTACGATGCCTCAAATGATTCATCTAAAACCTACGTTCAATTTCAATAGCTTGCAGAAATGGCAGGACTGCACATTTATCAACACACCCAGGACATGGACTGACAACATCACAAAATAAAAACCATAGATAAAAAAACACAGTTCGAAAAACAGTAGGTGTAGTAGAGTAGCTCGATGTGCTGTCGTATGTAAGTACATTCAATAGTAAATGATGAAGAAGTCTTTAGGGGGCTTACAGGACCTAAACGCAAAAACCGCAAGTTTTAGAAACAATAAAAGTATATGATCGACTACCAGTAAACAAAATCAGAAAAATATATGATATTCTTCAGGATATATGCTAGGTAGATATAGTGTGTTGAAAACATAATACCTACAACTAATTTGATACTCTAGAGAAAAATCATGAAGATACCTCTAAAAGCTTTCTTTTTACAATAAAAACCATACAATCATTCTGTATTTTTTTTTTTCAGATTATTCTACAAGCAACATTTATGTTTTAGTTTTTTAGTCCAAACAATAGTTTTTTTGTAATTAAATAAATTGCTTCATATTTTGCAATAAATTACCAGCGTTGTGTCATCGCGCTTCTCTTTCTTTTCTATGCAGTCCGACAGTGAACGCGCTTTAGGTCATGTTAGCCCCTTTATAAAGATTAAGTTCTGTATGATCACAGCATAGTGTGATAAACAGAAGATTAGGAAAAATCGTCCGTGATCTTGGTTTAAAAGAGGAGTCAAGCAAGGAGATCCGTTGTCCTATAAGCTTTCTAAACTTTGGCACAAAACTGGGCAGAAAAGGAATTAGTCAATGGTGAAATGAGGTTATCAAACCTCCGTTGCGCTGATGACATTATACTTTTATCCTCATCAGCGGCTGTATTGGGTATCAAGCTTGCAGACTTGAACAAAGCAAGCCTCGTCAAACTCAAAATCATGACAAACAGCATCAAAAGGAGACTATACATTGAGGGCGAGGAAATTGCATAATATGTCCAAGACTGTATTTATCTAGGCCAAATAGTCTCTTGCGGGACGGGACAAGACAAAGCAGTTGCTGAATATACGAAGATCAACCTACAATAAAATCAAGAGTAACATACACTGATAGGTAGATACTAGATAACGTAGAAAGCAGTGACCGGCGCACGCGCTGACCGAATCATTTGCATTCATTAGCGACGCCTGCTCACGGGCCATTTCACTGGCGTCCAAGTTATGGAATTATAGCGATTAATGATATTATTTAGTTCTTGAAAAAGTATTGTGGGAAAATTTTATCAAATGATACACGTAGATTGGGTTTTGTTTTTTTGTAAAGAAAGCATTGGAAAAAAGATAAATAATATGAAAATAATAAATGAAGATTTGAAAAAAAAACTGTCATTCTTTGATGTGATTAAAGAAAATCCCCGAAAAAAACTAAACTAAATTAAAGAAAAAGAGAGTAAGAGCAGTGGTGGCCCAGTGGCAATGGCCTAGAATACGGGCTGTAGGTCATAGATTTGAACCAAGGCAGGCGCTTTTACTTTGTGTAAATAATTTCATCACCACTGCTCTCAAAATGGTGAAGGAAAACGTCGTGAGGAAACCGACATGTCCTAGAACCAAAACCATGTGACATCTACCAACCCGCACTGACGACTGACTGTAGATTACACCCCACTCTCGAAGACAGAAGGCTTGTGTCCCAGCAATAAGAACATTATAGGCTATTATTTAAAGCAGAAAAATTGCTAGGCAACTCAACAAAGTAGTAAAAATCATAACTTCAAAGTGTCTAACACTAAATAGAATGTAAATCAGCAAACAGAAATCCCCTAGAAAATCTTCACACCTTACCAAACCAACAAAAGCCAAGCATTGTACAGATTGAAAAACAAACAGTTTCACTTCATTAGTTTACCTAGTTCTAACACTTATGAGGAAACGCGGTCGGAGAGATTTTTGCAAAAACCTAAGTAAAAAGTCGTAATTCGAGGTTTGGCTCTCGCCTATTTCCTCCTCCAATATAGGACCAATTTAAAAGATATTTCATAAACTGAATAAGAAGGATATATACCGTGTCCCTATGTTTTTCTTTTTTCATTAATAGTTGTCAAATTTGTACACTAGGCCTATGTTCACCGTGGTTTAAATCGGCATGTTTTAAGGGTTCTATTGCTTATAAAAATAATGTATCATCAAAAAGGAAAACATAGGGACATACAAGTAGTTATTATTTATTATTCTGTAGAAAATCATTGCTTTATGGTCATTAACCAGAAGGAAAACAGGCGAGAGCGTTTCTATGGAGAAACGACCACCCGCATTTCCTCATAAGTGTGTTTCGACGAGTTGCGGAGTTAAAGGACTTTGGGCTACAACAGTTGATGGGAACTCTCTGCAATGTTAATGAATGAAGGGTCCCTTCAAAATAACTAAGTGGTTGTTTTGTTAGCCTTATTTAGGCAGAAATAAGTGTAAGTGTCGTTTGTTTGTTAATTTGTCACTGATTTTTACCCTGCTTTTTGGTAGATTTAGTTTTAAGCCGACTTAAAAAAATAAGAGGAGAATCACAATTAAAAAGTGAAAAATAACTTTAATCTCGGAAGTTGGTGGCAAAAAAACTGAAATACAAAACCAAAGACACCGACTTCTGAAATTATAGTAGATTGTACAACTAGTGCATAAAAGAAGCCATTTTACCCCGAGACGTATTTATAAACGTCTCGGGGTAAAATGGCTCGTTTATTCCCGATTTATACACTCTGCTTTCCACTTCGTTTGAAAGAAGGAAAAGAAAGAAAATGAAATAGGCATAAAGTATTTAACAGTATTTAAATAATCAAAAATGTTGCCTAATTGAAGAAGAGAATTGCTAAAAACAACACAGGAACCCCAACTTTAATCAAAGTGTCATCTCGTTATGCCTTCCCAAAACAAACTGTACGAATATTAGGCATCATAACAGCCTGGGATCTTTATCGCTCACAATAGCTACCGCCTATGGCATTAAGTCCGCCTCTGTACATTTATGTGCTTGAAGTATTAAATAAATAAATAGTAAATCGCTACCTCTCATATCTTGCGCCGCTCCTCAAACATGACCGAGCGAAAGTAGCGGTCCGATGCTTGGCGAAGCATCCTTGAATGTAATAATAATATATAATTTTAATTAAATCACTTTTCGTAATGTGGTCGCATATATCTGAGAAGATTTTACTGATATTTTAACGAGGAAGTATTAAAAAGTGTCGTCAAGGTGACACAAAGGATATTGATTTAAATTTCATCTGCTGATTTGCGTCATTACTTTCTTAACGATTAATTATTTCCAGTCTTTTATCGCTAAGTACTTTTTGACGTCATTATTCTTATCAGATTATACCATTACGACCCAGCGTATCTGCTATCTGCGACAGTGCCCAAATTTGTCATAAAAAAAATTGGGTTAGTACTGATTTCCCCCGTTCTTGTTTCCACCCGAAAAGTAATCACACTAATATTATAAAGGCGAAAGTTTGTGAGTGTGTGTGTTTATATGTTTGTTACTTCTTCACGTTCAAACGTCTGGACCAATTTTAATAAAATTTGGTATGGAGGTAGGCGACACCCTGGATTAACATATAGGCTGCTTTTTTTTTCGATATTCCCACAAAATCGAGCCGGTGAAACCGCGGAGAGCTGCTGACCGTGGGAATATCGGGATAAAAAGTAGCCTATATGTTAATCCAGGGTGTCAGCTACCGCCATGCAAAATTTCATCAAAATTGGTCCACCCGTTTAAGCGTGAAGAAGTAACAAACATATAAACACACACACACACCCCCACACACACCCCCTCACAAACTTTCGCCTTTATAATATTAGTGTGATGTAATTTTATTTTTTATTTACGACTGTGTTTAGTTTAGTTTGTGATCTTCCTATACGAGTCACAATAAATACTGTTTCTTTCTAATAATCTGACCATAATTATTATATTTTTTAGCCTAGCATTATTTTTAATGAGGTATATAAAATAACAAAAAAGAAATAAAAATTCAGTCCATAAAAAACAAATGAAAGGTCATTTGTTTTTTATGGACTGAATTTTTATTATACAATTTATATTAATACCAAACGAAACACTTTTAACCCCTTTCAAAAAGTTCGGAGTTGCCTCGCCTTTCTTGTTTGTAGAAATTAAGTAGGTAATACTTAAGAAACATTTACGAGTGCTTTAAAAAGCATTAATGTTTCAACAGCTAGGGAGAAATTCGTTATGTGCGCTTTTGGGTTTTAAGGCGTTGCGGTTTTAGGGATCGGACCCATTGGGTCAATGGGTATCCGTCTATGTCTGTCCGTCCGTCTATCGGTCGCAGGGCTGCATCTTTTGAACCGTAATAGGTAGACAATTGAAATTTTGTCGTGAATACGTCTTTAAAATTGCTTCCATAGTGGGAGGCAAGTAAAAAAAAACAATGATAACAAAATCGGGGGATACAGTTTGGTGTTGCAGCACTTGCAGCTTCATATCTGTCATCTCCATCCTAAATTCAGTTACACCATTGGAAAGTTAGAGGATTAATTACGCCAAGTGAGGATTGTGACGCATCGCGCGCGGTGGAGGGGGAAGCGCCGCCATTTTGAGGTAATCTTGCGGCGTATCGAGATTTCCACTTAGTAACTTATGACTCGGAAAAGCTACGACGTTCGTTTTAGTTTCAATTGTCAGCTCTCGTCAAAATCTATCGATCGTATACAAATATTAGTGTAAAATAGTGACAGTGAATATAATGTGTTAAAATAAAAAGAAAAATAAAATATATTATAATGTCGGCCTATACGCGTCAAAAAGCCAAATCCAAATACAGAGATCGTATATGGTTGGAAAGGGCCTCTCAAGAGCAATCAAATGGTACCGGTTTACAAACTATATGACCGAATCAAGCAGTGCCGGGAACGTAAAAGAATGAATGCGGCCGAGGGGATCAACCCCGTTACGTAAACGTATTCACGTACAACACACGGCCGTGTCCATGACACAGCCAAACCCCATTTTTTTTCATGGAGTGTGTTACAATGCCTCTATATCAACAAAAAATTGATATTTGTTTAACTTGAAATAGGGTGGGGGTATGCAGCACTGCGTACTTTTACTATAGTGTTAAATATTGTACGGTGGTACGGAACCCTTCGTGTGCGAGTCCGACACGCACTTGGCCACTTGTTTTAGACTGATTCTCAAGTTGTAGAGCCGCCATAAAGTTTGAATCGGGCTGTACCAGGTTAAGTGTTTTTCCAAGTGCCTTTAGTGTTGGTACTAAACAGCCATAATCAAGATCATCTAATTTTTCACCTCTTTATCAGTGGTTGTCATGGCAATCATATCACTTGGTTTTAGAAGGTTTTTATATTTTATTTTTTACTAGCTTCCGCCCGTGACTTTGTCCGCGTGAAGTTTTACCCTCCCCCCATTCACCCTCTTAGGGGTGGAATTTCAAAAAATCCTTTCTTAGCGGATGCCTACGTTATAACATCTACCTGCATGCCAAATTTCAGCCCGATCCCTCCAGTGGTTTGGGCTGTGCGTTGATAGATCACTATGTCAGTCAGTCAGTCAGTCACCTTTGAGTTTTATATATTTAATAATAGATTTATCCTTCTGATAAATTCTTATGTTGTAAATGTGAGGACTTTGTAGCCCTTCTAGACTTTAGATCTGTAGACCATTTTTTATTTATCAAGTACCTGGTACTTGTTGACAGGCCCACGCTGTCCTCCCATACGTAGGTAGTAATTTGAAAACATTGTAAAAGCCAATTATTTTTAAAAGAGTAACCGTGGAGCTTCTAGCCGGCTCTCCATAGCAAACGACTTATTGGAACCATGCACCTAGCTTCTGACGTTTCATAAGTGTCATGTAGGTTTATGTGAAATAAAATATTTTGATTTTGATTTTAAGATTTTTATTCTATTTCTATCCTAGTGCTGGACAAAGGCCTCCCGTTTGTCCTTCCATACCTCTATTTTTGTGCGACCTCTGGCCATGTTGGCCCCGCAAGAACGCAATTATACTTATTTATACCGACATTTAACTCATCTTATTAAGGAAACACAGTTGGCCAAAAATGTTTACAAAG
Source organism: Oligia latruncula (assembly GCA_948474745.1). NCBI lineage: Eukaryota > Metazoa > Arthropoda > Insecta > Lepidoptera > Noctuidae > Oligia > Oligia latruncula. Next base: position 2,396,344 of record OX419705.1, read on the forward strand.
CGTAAAACTTTCTCCGGCCACAAAACGTAGCATTCATTTGTTTAAAAAAAAATTATTACCGGGATCCCTTCTTTTCGTATAATGTTCTCTTTCCTAATGTACTTTGGCATAACTATTTTGGTATAATTTGTTTTGCCATAATAATACTTTGCCATATTTTTTTTTGGCATACAGTTTATGTTAGCATAATAATCTTGAAGGCTGATTTGTTTTGGCATAAATTGAATTCGCATAATACTAAACTAAAGTACTTAAAATTAAAATTAAAGAATTCTCCTAAAAATCAATATGTTGTGCTACTAGGCGACGTAGGATGCAAGAGCGAGCGAAGGGCACCCCGAGGTTCGGTTTGGTTAGGTCTTAAACCCTGCAGACAGAAATAGGAGCCCCGCGCAGCGGGGCTCCGTCGACCTGACGTGACGTCGCGTCGTTAGAAATAAAACATGCAGCATGCTAAATTTATGCTTTAGTAAATATATGCTTAATTATTATTTGAGAAATTATGCTTAAAAAAAATATGCTTAAGCCGTTATGCGTAAATAATGTTATGCGAAAATATAATTAGGAGAAACAAAAGTATGCCAAGTTATATTAGGTCTTAAAATTTTATGCAAATGGATTACCGTCTGCCTTTTTGTGGCGTTATAACAAAATATTAAACTTGAATGAATATTTATATAATCTTCACATTGACTCCGACTGCGACATACTTAAGAAGTGAAACGCAACGGGATAAGCGTAATCAGCCTGTATCTAATGTTCCCACTGCTGGAACACAGGCCTCTTGTCTGTGAGACTTAGAGGGTCGACCAAGCGGGCCCAGTGGTAGTTGGTAGATGAATTTTTGTTTCTAGGATATGTCGGTTTCCTCACGATGTTTTCCTTCGCCGTTTCGAGAGCAGTGGTGATGAAATAATTTTACACAAAGTGAAGTGCCTGTCGAATCTACGACCTACAACTGTAAGTCGCCGCTGTTTTCACTGCGCCACTGCTCTCAACGAGAAAGACGGAACAATATCTAATGTGAACTTTGCATTCACTTAATAAAAAAAAAAATACAAAAAATATACTTATTTTATTCTGAAACTCATTTCCTGATTTACGCTTCAAATATCTCATCAAGGAGTTATTAAAACAAACAGAGGTGATAAAAGATAACGAAAAACAATATGGTTTAATAATGAAAAGGCATTTGCCCTGCAGTGAGACAATAATAGTTTGGTATTATCATTATTAACAAGTGGTATGTTATTCTTTCCTCCCACCCTCCACCCTCCCTCTAACTGAGAACTCTGGCTGAGAGCTAGAGCTCTCCTCGAGCAGCCTAACTTTCCTATAACAGTGCTATAATTCTTACTTATAGATCATATTCTTCGCATCTTGAATCTACGCCAAAAACAAACCAGATATCAAATAACTACAGTGCAATAATGTCATACACAAAGAATACACCCACATTTCCACAAAGGAATATTCAGAATTATGTATTCTCAATTTCATTACAAAAGACAAAACTCAGGGAACAGCCGGGTCTTCACAGCTGCGGTACACAACTCACTCCACATTTTAATTTGACTCTCAAAAGATTAAAACTTCATACCGTGGCTTTCGCAGTGGTAGGAAAATTAAATTATTTCACTCTTGTATGCGGGTAGATCTAAGTTTGTGCAATTCCATATTGTCAGTTGTTTGTCATGCTCCCAGAGAAGTTGGAATGGTTGTACAACATATAATAATAAAACAACCTAAAGTCTATTCAAATTGTTTCAAATTTATGTTATTTCAAGTTAAACAAATATCACCTTAATTTAATGGTCATTAAGTTGATTTGGCCAATTAAGTTGATTTGGAATAGACAGAGATGGCGAAACATCGTCAGGGAAAAGATGTTTTCAAAGGAGGATCTCGACCCTCAGTAATGAGGAGTACGACTTGAGGAGGAGGAGGAAGTTGATTTCAGAGTGACTAGCACTATTGAAAAAGTTATAAAAATGTTTGAAGTTCTAGCGTATACTGAACTTTATTGTGTCGGAATTAAAGTTATTTTTCTATAAACTCATATTTGTTTACATTTTTGGCAAATAAGTCGCGAATGCAGATTAGAAAAGACAGTTAGTGTGCGCACAAGATGATAAGTCTACGCGCGACGTTTAATTTCAAGATCTTATAATTATAATCTTCTAAAAAGTTACATAAAAACATTTTCGAAATATCTTATTTAAAAAAAGATAACTGGATATCTTTTTCTATGGAAAATTTAAAATCTGTCTAATTTGGCTGTAACACTATTTTTCGAAAATGTTCCTGTATTTGTATTTTTTTTTTGTTTTGTATCCTGCTTATGCGTATGAAGTTTCATATTAAAATCGGTTCATTAATTTCGAAAAACCAGGGCTTGAAAGTTTGTATGAAATGCCGTACATCGTAAACGCGCGCTCTTAGATGTCACCATTAAAGAGTAGCACTCTGTATAATGTAATTGTTGGTTCTTCTAAATAAATAAAAAAACTGGCCAAGTGCGAGTCGGACTCTCACACGAAGGGTTCCGTACCACAAGGCAAAAACGCCGAAAAAAACAAGTTTGTTGTATGGGAGCACCCTTACTTATTTTATTCTATTTTTATTATTTGTTGTAATAGCGGCAACAGAAACATATCATCTGTAAAAAATTCAACTGTTTAGCTATCATGGTTCATGAGATATAGCCTGGTGACAGACAGGCAGACAAACGGCCAGTGGAGTCTTAGTAATAAGGTGCGGCTATTTACCCTTTAACGGAACCCTAAAAAGTAAATGAAATCCCAATTTAACACAAAATTAAAAGTTTCTTTGCCGACAGAAATAAATATACGTGCTGTAAACAAGTTTTATGTCGGAACTTTCTTTTAATACTCGTTTTCGTGTGTGTCTCCGCTCACGTTCGCGTGTATTGGATCATCTGGGTCAACTGAGTATAGATGAATGGAATCTGTGTTTTAGGCCTTAGGGAAATTCGGTCAGCGGGATTGTCCGAAAGGGTTACCGCTGGCCCGGAACATAAAGGGCTAAGGAAGGAACACGGGTGGGTTTTAGTCAGTAAGAAGTCTGACACTCCCTTCTGCTCCGCCCAAAGCGGGAGGGGTTTTGATGATATCCCATCCACAAAAAAAAGGGAAATTCGGTTTTTTATGACTCTTCCAATGTTGGGTCGGGACCGCGAGTCCCGAGCTGTCTTTTTTTGGGTTCAGTACCCAAAGGGTAAAAAGGGGACCCTATCACAAAGACTCCGCTGTCCGTCTGTCTGTCTGTATGTCACCTGGCTGTATCTCACGAACCGTGAGAGCTAGACTGTTGAAATTTTCACAGATGATGTATTTCTGTTGCCGCTATAACAACAAATATTAACACTTTGCGGGACACTTAACGCCTCTCGACGTAATAACAATAAAACTTCTATTTTGTCTCGGTCACTGTCCTTCAATGTGTTAAAAATAGAATACAATAAATATTTATGGAGGCTCCCAATACAACAAACGTGTTTTTTTCGGCGTTTGTGCCTTGTGGTAAGGAACCCTTCGTGTGCGAGTCCGACTCGCACTTGATCGTTCTTTGTAGCTTCTTTCTTTATTTTTCTTTCTTTCTTTCCTTTCTTTATATGGAGAAGGTTTATTTTTCGAGCTGTAATTGTGACTGGGATAAATTCTAATCAACATGACTACGTTAAAAATTGCCTTTTAGACAATACTATGAGTTCCTGATTTTAAAACCACTGTAATATCCTGCCAAAGGTTAAAAGTGTAAAATACGTAGGTAGTTCAGCTAAGGATATCCTAAATACATTTGAACATACACTGCAATTTCTTCCCACGCAAATTCTCAGTCACTTCAGTAAATTGGTTAGATCCTTCAACTACTTACCGACGATGTATTAAAAAGTACAAGTCATACAGAAAGCGGAGAATGCGGCATTTTTTATAATCTACTAATCGTCAGTCAGTTTATGTCATCTCCTGCCCTTCATCATCTGCCTGCCTTTTCCCAACTAAGTTGTGGTCGGCTTCCAGTCTAACCGGATGCAGCTGAATACCAGTAATTTACATGGAGCGACTGCCTATCTGAGCTCCACAACCCAGTTACTGGGTAATACGATACCCCTTGGTAAGACTGGTTGTCAGACTTTTGGGCGTGACTGTCAAAGATCCACGAATGACAGCCGGGACCAACGGCTTAACGTGCTTTCCGAGGCACGGAGGGGTCACGGTATGTAAAGATGGTTACCCATCCACATACAAACCGCGACAATCCAAGCTTAAATTGATCGATAGACCTGTGCGGTTGTTATTCTCTTGCTCTTATCCCAATTTATTTCCGTCAGACCTCAACATAGTTGGGAAAAGGCTAGGCAGATGATGAGTTTTTATATAAGGTGGTTTGTGCAGTCAACAAAAGACAAAAGTATGCAGGATCGTCGGATATAGTTGAGGTTTAGTAAGATACGATGATGTTCTCGAATAAAATTTAATTTTATCGTCGGTGTCATTAAACGAAAATGCGGAACCAAAGACACCGACTTCCAAAATTAAAGTTATTTTTCAATTTGTAGTGTATTTTTTGGAAGTCGGTTGTTTTTTTTGTAAAAAGTTTTTATTTTCACTTTTTAGTGGGTTAGTTTGTAATTACAAGCTTTTTTTATCTAAGTTACAATAGCCTAATGTCAACTGCTCATCACATCATGTTACAAAATATTGCTTTTCCCGATGCTGGGACGTTTATTGTTCTCCTCAACAACTACTCACCATACGCATTGTAACGAGCATAAATTGCTTAGCAACCATATTAAAGTAATCGAATCGCAACGAGGAGTCCCCTCGACTGTCTTTCGGCTCCATCATCAGATCGACTCCAGGCCTTCATTAAATTGTAGTGCTTTAAAATACCTAATGAAAAAATTAACAAATGCACTAGTCGCTTCTACGATTTTCGAATATTCGCCTCGATTTCACTGGGATGCCATCATCAGATCCTGGTTTCCTTGTCATGGGACCACCCTTGGCATATCTCCTTTCCAACAAAAAAAGAATAATCAAAATCGGTTCATAAACGACGAAGTTTTCCGCGAACACACATAAAAAATATATATATATATATACGGTCGAATTGAGAAACCTCCTCCTTTTTTGAAGTCGGTTAAAAACAAACAGCTCATTTATCAAATTAAATTTTAGTCGACAACATCCATCGGTTTCTTATTAAACCTCAACTTTATCCGACGATCCTGCATACTTATCTCTTTTTAACCGACTTCAAAAAAGGAGGAGGTTTCTCAATTCGACCGAATATATATATTTTTTTTTTTTTGTTGACTGGACATAAGTACATCGCTAGAATCCACAAAAAAAAATCTGTTAGCACATCAACCCACTCCCGCTCAGCCTTCTATGCGACCTCTGTCTTAAACGGTTAATCTGTACGTGACTTCAAGCGATTTCACGCCAAATACAATTATTGGTTGAAAATCTGCTTGTAAATTAACGAATATGCCTATGGTAAGCTTCCTTAAATGCAGAGTTTGCAAAACATAGTTGTTTCTGAAATGGAAATTAGCTGAGAACGAAACGTGAAACCTAAATTAACACTTTGAAATCTCAGTCAAAGTGTTAATTTAGGTTTCACGTTACAGAACTAATTTCAAACCAGCTTAATTGCTGTGAAGTTTTCTGGTGTGATCCTGAGAATATGGCTAGAATATACATAGAAAACAGAAAACGTACCTGTGGATGCCAATTTGCAGAGACGATTATTTGAATAATTTATAGAGGTATGAGGAACAGGGTGTAAAATTCACTCAAACTCTATAGAAAAGGGAGAATCCTCCGACCAGACGAGTGTTGTGTCTGGCGGGCAACTGCCCGATGATTCATGTCGGGCCGTTGTATCTATGCTAGTTGCGCGGTAAACTCTGCTTGCGCGATGCAGGATTTGCGTGACGTCAGTATGACGCGTTGTTCGCATGTGGCGTTTTAGATACCGCTACAAATTAAACACGACATTTTAGTTTAAATTCACCATTAAAGGTGTTTTTCATTTGATAATGTAGGATCGTTTTATGACGTATTTTTTTTTTAACTACGGTTGAATAATGTTATTTAAATAATAATTGTTAGAACAAGTGGTGAGGCATAAAGTTGAAACCTACTAAAAACGGACGAATGTGGTAGGTACTAATTTTCATAAGTGAGTGATTACCTAAGACTTTAACCTGCATAGATAAGTTTTGTTTACACTTTCATTAGATACTTTTGGAATTTACACATCACACCTCCACTCAAATAATGTCATAACTAAAAAAAAATTAAAGACTCTTTTATTGCACCATTCGTTTCAGAAAACTTCAAAATCTTATCTCGAATAATGTCGTGCTTATGGTTTCAATATTTATCCCTAGATTTCACTGGTGTCATTATAATGTTAAGTGAAAAAAAACGTTTGAATAAAATTTCAAACGCGTTTTTCTCGAAAGTTTGCTTTTTTAACTTACAACACAATTTGAGCGGAGGTGCGACGTGTTACTTCACGCGTATGAATGTTTGTCCTTTTTACTGTTCCGCACACCCTAGGGTCTTTAATCTTCAAAAATATATTTTATTGAGAATTTAACAACATCGTATTTATTAAAACGACACGCGACCTGGGGCCCAAGTCTGCTATTTTTATAAATTCGTCATTCCAACACGATCCCATTGTAATTTTGGTAAAAGTTCGTAATCTGCTAAATTCATAATGGTCGATCATTGGTCGGTTAATGGCACAGAACATATACGATACTCGTAACGAATTAAAAGCAGTGACTGCACAATGACGATATAATGGTAGGTCACTGATCAAAGGAACTGTCAAAATTTTAGCAGATTACCGCCTAAGTCAGTAATTAATTTGTCATTATGTACGATATTACCATTCTATGCCATTTCTTTCAATGAAGTGTCAGTGGCTGACCATTGGAAAGTCATAATGACGCCATTAAGTATATTAGTAGATTACCAAACTTGCCAAAATCAACAATTATGAAATCAATGATAGACCATTCTGACACTAGACTTGAGGCCCTGGCTTATTGTGCCAACTTAATGATCTCTAGGTTCTGTTAACAAGCTGTTAGTAATTATTTTATATAAGACCTTTCTATTATTTCCACGACCTCTAACTTACTACATAATATTATTATTATTTCTGTCTAGTTGTGATTCTTGTTACTGCAAATACAATATCGTATGAACTGTAGTCAATACCTTCTCGATTGCTTTGGTTGAGACGTATTTACCTACACATACCTACAGCGAAATCTTATTAAACGGGATAATTTGATTTTTCTGAATAGACCTTCGAGATATGCTGTAGAATTTCGCGTTGATTGAATAATACGTACTAGAAGTGAATTTACGCCTGAATATTAGAAAATATATGTCATAACTGAAGCCAAAGGGGTAAAGATGGCGCAGGTGGCGTTTTTGTTTTAGTTTCAGCATACACCCATGGGAACAAGCGTATAGTTTATGAATACATAAGTATACAAACTCAAAGCATTATTTCATTAAACCAATTACAGGCACTTTTGAATTCTAAAAATTTAATAGTCTGTCGGTTAGTCAGAAAGTTGAAGCTAGTTGCCCATTCCAAAACGTAGATCTCTATGGAGAAGAACTGGCAAGAAACTCCATGGACACTCTTTTAAATCAAGATATTACAAAATCCTGGGTACATTATTCTTGTTGCTTCTATATGTGAGAACAATGTAAAAAAAAGACACAAATGAAGAAACATTCAAAATATAAGATTAAAAATAAACCTTGGCAGTTAAGAGATGCAGCACCATCCAACTCAACCATTTTTTAGGGAACCGAATGATCCAACACACAAACACACGCCCTTTTTCTACGTCGTTAGGTTAGCTTAAGTAACTTTCGAAAGATCCATAAATGAAGAAAATAAGATTGAAAAGAATATTGTACTATATGAACTCGTATGGAATCGAAAAACTTCTTGATTATAGACACTTTAATGAAAACTAACATCATTAAAAGAAACTTCGTTTCCAATTTTTATCCCATTAGGTAGTGCCAGTCTAATTACAGGACAAATGCCAGTCAAATACATTACCGGACTAATTCAAACTCAATCTAACTTTGCAAATAGTGAAACAACTTGAATTAACAAAACGCATGTAGTAAATATATTGGACCGAAAATGGAACCTTGGGAGACTACATTGAATCCAATACGAACTTCACCACATACAGTGTGTTTTACTTCACATATCTTGCTTTGTAAACAAACAGTATGAAAACCACTACTTTTCGCATTTATTGAACCGATCTACATCTTAATTTTTTTTAAACACATGTTATGAATTAACTAAAATGCTTCGAACTAAAACAAAAAACACGTCGGTTATGTCAGTACGCCATACTTGTTTCGGAAACAAAACAAAGCATGGAATATAACCAAAAATTCAAAGATATGTGACATCTGCCAACCCGCTCTGGGCCCGCGTGGTGGATTACGGCCCAATCCCTCTCACCGAGAGGAGGCCTGTGTCCCAGCAGTGGGAAATAAAAAAAAAAGTTGTTTATTGGTACCAGAAAATCATTCACAATATTATTATCTATACATATAATAAAACAGTAACGAAAGAAAAACTGTACATTGGGAATTTTCGAGAAAAAATAAGTGGCTTTTGTTAGAAAAACGTAACTGATGACAAAAAGTGACTTTTTAGAATTTTTGTCTGTTTGTCTGTTTGTCTGTTTGTCTGTGTGTATGGTACGGCTTCACGCCAAAACTACTGGATAGATTGAATTGAAATTCAGCAAAAATGTTCTTTGTAAACCAAGGAAGGCTTTAGGCTACATATTATCACGCCGTATGTTATGGGAGGTAAGCAATATTGATTTTAAAAGGCTTTGGTTCGTAATTGAATGCACAAAATAATTGAATGCCCAAAATGACATGTTATTTATTTATTTATTAAATATTTAACCCTGGAAACATAACAATCACGCTATTTTTATAAAGGAGCGGGGCAGTAATATTATAAATTGCAAGGGAACAGCTATTTCAACAATATGTCAACAGGGAATTTAGCGGTATGGTCAGGCGACCGTTTACCGCACTAAATGGTGCGAGTTCAAATCCCGTATTATAATTTTTTTTAAATCGTAAAATTCTTTTTTTTTTAGTTTTTGCATTTTTTATGTGCATTAGGAACGATACTGTTATGAAATCTGAGAACTATACATGTCCTATCTAATAGTATGGGGAGTTTCACACCAATGTTAATAAACAGATTGATTGGTGGTACAACAAGCTACACTATCATAAAGTCAAGTCTAAGTTATATCTTACCAAGCACATTTGTTGTTTGTGGAGTTGACACTCCAAACGCAACAGCAACAGCGACAAAGGGCGCGTGCTTAAAGATTGCTCTTTAATCGTGTGGGATGAATGCACTATGGCGAACAAAAAAGCAGTAGAGGCGGTAAACAGGACTTTGCAGGATATCCGCAGGAACCAGCAAATGATGGGTGGCGTTACAGTTCTGTTAAGCGGCGATTTCCGACAAACGCTGCCTGTGGTGACGCGAGGAACTAGGGCTGATGAGGTGAATGCTTTGTTGAAATGCTCTTTCTTATGGCCACATATTCATAGGTTGCGCTTAACGATGAATATGAGAGCACAGCTTGGCGGGAATGTACACGCCCTAGAATTTTCTGATTTTCTCTTAAAATTGGGTGAGGGAACGCTACCAGTAGACGGTGGCCAGGTGGTTCTACCTGAGATACTTGGGAGAGTGGTGTCCACCTTAGAAGATTTGATACGCCTGGTGTACGGGGACATCAATAGGATACCGCACCAAGATAATTCTTGGGCGTGTGAACGAGCCATTTTAACACCCAGAAACGACCAACCTTCAGCGATCAATGAATGCGTTCTCGCGGAAATTGAGGGAAATGAAGTGATCTACACTTCAATAAACACTGTTGTCGACCAAGATGACGCTACACATTACCCCGTAGAATTTCTCAATTTCCTCAGTGCAAGTGAACTACCAGCGCACACCATTAAGCTAAAGGTCGGTGTCCCAATTATGCTTTTTCGGAATCTCACTCCGCCGAAACTGTGCAATGGGACCCAGCTCAAAGTCGTCTCGCTGCTGAGAAATATCATTGAGGCGGAAATTTTAACGGGTTGTGGTGTCGGTGAGACAGTGTTTATACCACGTATACCACCGATTCACAATTACCCCTTTTTTTCGGATGGGAAGTCATCAAATGACCCCTCCCGCTTTGGGTGGAGCGGAAGGGAGTGTCAGACTCTTACTGACTAAAACCCACCCGTGTTCCTTCCTTAGCCCTTTATGTTCCGGGCCAGCGGTAATCCTTTCGGGCAATCCCGCTGACCCGAAAGGCTTCGGCCCTATGGGGCCCCTCCTCGATGCTGACATCTCTTTGAGGCGCGCGTGGAACACGTACGCGCCGTCCGGCACGGGCCTGGTCCTGATCGGACGGAGAGCTACCCATTACTCTCCGCCCGCAGGCCCGCGCCTATGGTGGCCGGGAGTCGTCCCGTGGCTCCCGACGCCCGGAGCGTCTCCCGCGGCGGCTGAGACGGGAGGCTCTCTCCCTCATCCGTCCCGCCACCTCCTTCGCTAGCATGACTGCTTCGCAGAAGGAGGTGACTGCCTCCCACTCCCTCTCGCCCCAGACCATGACTTGCACCAGGGCCGGATGCGAGAGGTCGCCGCCGCTGCCGATCGCCTCTACGAGAACACGGCGGTGCTCCGCTCAAGCGGGGCAGATCTCCACCGTGTGCTCCATCGTGTCTTCTGGGGGATCCTGACAATGGTGACGCCCGGCCACAATTACCCCTTTCAATTCAAGCGCGTGCAGTTTCCTGTGAGCGTGTGCTTCGCAATGACAATAAATAAGTGACAGGGGCAGACACTGAAGGCTACGGGTGTCGACCTCAGGACGAGCTGCATCTCACACGGACAACTATACGTCGCTTGCTCCCGCGTCACCAGTCCTGACTCGCTGTATTTACATATTGAATGAGACCGAGAGAAAAACAACGAACGTTGTTTACACAGAAGTGTTACAGTAAATTATAACACTTCTGTTATTCGACGTCTCCTAAATTTCCTTATTAACCTGACGTCTCTTACCAGTAAATTAACTACATAACTTTCAAATTTTGAGTTTACTAAGCCAAATCGTTTTTGAGGGATCTAAGCTATAGTACAGTATGAGACGCATCTTTTAAGTGTTTCTGTAAATCAACAAACTATCACTAATTTATTATGGAAAATTGAACACCTGATGCAGAACCGCAACAGATCAGCTAAAGTATAAGAGATATAAAAATGGTGCCATAGCAAAAAATATTCCACGTAAAGAACATTTTCTGCTGTGAGAATAAATTTGAAGATCTGGAACACCTGTTGTGGAACTCCAAAGTCCAGCGACACTATAACATATAGGAATGACGTCTTAGCAAAAGTTGTTTAGTCTGATGGGCATTTCCTGTTGACTTACAAAAATGAAAGATCTGAAACGTCCCGAATCGTCTCGCGCATCACGCTGTTTTCCCGTCCCCGGGCTCTTAGAATTCGACATCAGACGTTTCAGATCTTCGATTTGGACGACCCCGTTGTCGCTGGCATAAGCAACAGGATCCGCGTACGAAGTCGCGGGCAGAAGCTAGTATCTAAATAAAAGGTACTTTAATCGCAGGAGTTGGTGATACTGGTTCAAACTAAGCTATCGCTTGTATTTTGGGACACAGCGTTCAGCCGTGGATATTGTTACAATTAGGTGTCATTTGTTGTGTACATTATAGGCTGATTATGTCAGGAATAGATACTTTTCTTGCCAGTGAACCGACGAACCTAATAAAGTCGAACTTAGAACCTCCTCCTTTTTGGAAGTATATTAAAAAGGCGGCTGGGACAGACTGCATGCGGAAGTCGGAAGGCAGGGTGTTGTGGTGCAGCCTGGATGAGGCCTATGTCTAGCAGTGGACTGCGATCGGCTGAGTTGATTGAGTAAATCAGGCTTTATTTAATCATCGGAATATATCATTTATTTATCACGTGTAGAACCTGTTTTGTAATTAATGTTTGTGAAATTGTAGGTTCGGTTTCAATGTTGTGTTTCGATATTTCAAAGCATTATTTGTATAGATTTCACACAGATGTATTTGTTTTGTTACCTTATTTGATGTACGGTCTATCTATTGTGATGAATTTTGATCTCTCATGATGTTGAAAAGTTGAAAATCAATATTTTGACTTCTATTTACAAAATTTATAAGATGGTTTCCTCCTGGGGCGAGTACGCGTATTATAATAGCCGCTATTTATCAGGGATAATAATTTGAGTTTGAATAACATCACTACTTTTTTTTATTATTACTTATGGGGCCCGCTCTTGACCTCGATCACGCCTAATGGAAAGCGATGGATGAGGTCTATGATGGAGCGTGCCCAAAGATGCCTGCCATATTTCCTATATCAGTTTACTTAAATATTGAACACGCTAATAATACTATTGTTTTTTGTTGCAGATAAGTTGGATTTGAAGAATTTTGATGAAAATAAACCTAATATTATCGTGAAAATTGCTGATTAAAGCTGGTAGGTACGTTAAGATTTATTTATTAAGCTTAGTAATTAAGAATTGGATAATAGTATGCAATCGACTGTTCAGTAAAAATAAAGAGGGATTTTCCTTTTTTTTTTTAACTCTTCCCTAGTCGCTGGATAGATGGCGCTGACCGTGGTATGTTACTGTAAGGAACGGAACTTCACATCATTTTTTGATTATTTCACTTGGATGTAATTTTGAGATCGTAAAACGAAAGCAAAAAAAAGAAACGCTGGCGTGACGATTTAGACTCGTTCCTAACCGACTGGACGGAGAAGGCACAGTATAAGGAAATGTGGAAGAAAATGGGGGAGGCCTTTGCCCAGCAGTGGGACAGAACAGGCTAACCAAAAAAAAAAAAAACGAAAGTGTCAGTCAACGAGCGTATGTGACGTGACGCAATGTTTTTTCCCAAGCGTTTTGGCTTTGGCACCTAGTAACGTAGTCAGTACAACGCCATCTACAGAGTTCTTGGAAACTATTTTTTTTTAATACTCAAAAAGAAAACCTCTCATTATTATCTTGACCTGTAGCGGTGTCATTACCTACATTAATTACATAACCACCATTTTCCATTATTAGGTTTGAGAGGTCAACCATTGAACTCCACACACACTATCACACAATATCTATCAGATAATTAATTTACCTGTCATTGCTTCAATTTCAATTCTTTTTACCTTTTGTGGTAGACTAATTTTATATTCTAGGTGCTTCGTGTTCACATATAATTATATTATGTATACAAAACCTTGTAAAACATTTTAAAAGAGTAACGGTGGAGTTTCTTGTCAATTCTTCTCCATACGAAAACTACCTTTTGGAATGGGCGACTAGAATCAATTCTATTTTGTTGTAATTTTTGACGTTCAAAAGTGCCTCTCATGTGCCTATTTGAAATAAATGATTTGACTTTGACTTTAACACAATACCAACCTAAGATTAATGAAATATTTTTTGAATAACCTAATTGGCCTACAAATGAAATTCGTAATAATTTACTAAGAGTCCTCAGAGTCACAACATCTTCTAATTACATATATAATTGTATAAGTATGTTCTTGGTAAGTAGTAGGTTCAAACGTATTCGTAAAAGATCACACAAGGTTCAAAGTAAGTAGTTTTAATCAAATTAGCCTTTATCAAGTAGTATAAAAATTAGGATTGCAAATGTAAATTAAAGTAAATCACACTAATATTATAAAGGCGAAAGTTTGTGAGTATGTTACTTCTTCACGTTCAAACGGCTGGACCAATTTTGATAAAATTTTGTATGGAGGTAGCTGACACCCTGGATTAACATATAGGTAGGCTTTTTATCCCGATATTCCCATGGGATCGACATTTATGCGGGTGAAACCGCGGGGCGCTGCTAGTGTTAAATATTATAAATGCAGGGTCAAATTAAATTAGCAAGACATGATGGGTTATTCGTTTTTTATTTTAATTGGCTCTGCCGTACATTTTGACCGAGTAGGTATTGCAATTTTCTATGAAACAGCTCGTCACTGGAAAGGAGAAAATGCTAAAGCGCCATTTGAGCCAAAATGAGTTTACGGGAAGATTTTTTTATCACCATCCAAAATTTTACGGGGTGTTCTACCCATGAATATGAACAACTTTCACTATGGGACCAACTCTGAAATCACGAAAAAAAAATCTGCTGATTCATACATTATGGTCAAGTAGGTATTGAACTTTTGTATTAAACAGCAGATTTTTTTTTCTGCGTCCGAACTATTTAGATTTCAAGACAATCTGAGCCAATTAAAATTGACTCAGATTATCTCTGTGGCTTGTGTCTGTGGATTGTGGCTATCGTTGAACCCAACGATATATTATTTTTTGATATCCCATGAAAAATTTCTACATAAGTGGGTCTACAGTCATGTGCTGAATTCATGGTTTCCGGTTGCGCGTAGATGTGCTACCCTGTATAAGAAAATTATAATTAAAGTGACAAAGAAATTATGCCTCTATTAATTAGTACTATTACAAAATTACTAACTCTAGACAGCTCTTAAATACTTCTAGACTTTTGGGTTTCACCTTCGTTAAAGGCAAAGTAATTAGGTCTTCTATTTAAATAGTCACGACCACTAAGTATGCCTTTTACTTTGACCTCTTTTGTCTTTAAGTAGATAATGTAAGTTGGATAAAAGCTGTCGACGAAACTTACCTGAGAGATTTAGCCCATGTTCGCACGTGCGCGTTTTTCCCGCGGCGATTAATTTCGCACACTGGATTCTCAACGGTCGGCTCAACACCGAGAGTTTATAGTCCAGTGCGCGACAAAATCCCACCGCTATATGCTTTTACGTCCGTGCATACGTGGGCTTAGAACTAATGCGCGGGAAACTCAGAAGGGTCGTGATGTGAGAGATATGTATGGATAGGACGCAAACAGGCGTTCCTTCCACATATCTATATATCCCACTAGCTGTGCCCTGTGGTTTCACCCGCGTTAATTTGAGGAAAAACCTACTAAAATATATTCCATTAATAGAAGTGTATATTACCTCATGACCGGTCGCCTTGCGGAGTTATTTTAAATCTATGATATCTCCTAAGATATTCATTAAAATCAACTGATGAGGGCAATTTTGATCGAAATTAAATACTTGTATTGAATAACGTATTTATTTAGATAAGTATTAATATCATGTTTATAAAAACGCCTTCGCAAATTGCATTATTTTAGAACAAATTGGATTACCATAAAAAAGGTTATAGTGAGTCAACCTTAAAAGATAGACATATGTTATTGCAAACTTTTTTTTTGAACTTTTAAAGGGGAACAATTTGCGTAACTTTAACCGTTTACGCAGCGAACGCAACGGAAGCTCTCAAAAGGAATAATTTTTCCCGTTTTTGTAACATTTTTATTGATGATCCGCTCCCATTGCTTGTAGCGTTATTTTTTATGGCCTATAGCCTTCCTCGATAAATGAACTATCCAACACAAAAATAATGTTTCAATTCGATCCAGTATTAGTTCCTGAGATTATCGCGTTCAACCAACAAACAAACACAGTCTTCAGCATTATAATATTAGTATAATAAAATATCTCCCTTTCTATATGCGCGGCGCTTTTCCGCCTGCGTCCTATTGTTAAAATATATCTACTTAAGTGACGAGGCGAGGATTTTTTTTCTTCTATAGTAGAAGTGGATAACCTCCTTTACTAGGATCCTTTTCCCTTTCATTTTCGGAAAGCATCCTTCCAATTTGGAATGTCTTTTCTTATAAGCTTTTCGGTAGCATATGTTAATCCAATACATTTTTGACCATTCTATAATTCGTCATTGCTTTGCGTTAATCGTTATTTCTGATCTACTTTCTCTCACTTTGTCTAGGCCCTTTGGTTCACAACACGTTCACACGAGCAACTTGTGCTGATTCTTAAGAATGTCCTTTCTCCAGCTGAATAGATGGGATGAGGTTAATTGATTACATACCTCTCTCGTAATTGAAAAAGTTAACTAGATCAGACTCATTAAACGATAGATGTTTATGAGGCGGCATCTACATCACCACATTACGAACTACGCATCATTCTGACGTCACGCAAAATCCTGCATCGCGCAAGCAGAGTTTACCGCGCAACTACGCGGTAAACTCTGCTTGCGCGATGCAGGATTTTGCATATATACAACGTCCCGACATGAATCCCCTATCCCTTTTCTGTAGAGCATCAGTGAACTTTACACCCTTTTCTTCTAAACTACCTTACTCAAAAGCTAACATCGTTGGTCTAGTAGTCGTAAGCGCTGCGGAGCATGAGGTCCTGGGTTCGATTCCTAGGCCGGGCAAAGTGTTATTGGGCTTATCTATCTGGAATTTCTCAATAGCAGCCTGGAGTCTGGATTCTTGCCCGGTCCCCTATTACACGAGATTTAAACATACCTGGCGAAATGTGGCTGTACTATAGGTACACCGCTCAGTGGCGGTACCTTCATAGAAGCAGAAAAGCCCGGCTTGCCCTAATAAAATCATAATTCACAACAACAAAATCAATAAAAAATATATTCAAAAAATTCCAGTCAATTAACTCGAACTCAAACATTCATGACATATAATACAATTTCGAAATCCGAACTAGCGCTAACTTTGGGATAGGTTCGCGCCAAATTCGGAATTCGGCTCTAAACGCTATACAATGCGTTCAAATGCGCCATCTCGCTCACACTAGTCTGGCTTTTTACCTGGCTTGCCTTTCCTTTCTCTGTCTCGCAGTTTTCGCATACAAATTGCTATAGAAACGTTTACATTTGTTGATATATTGGTAAGTACTTATACACAGAGTTCTATGAAATGAAAAGCCAGGCTTTTGAGAGGCATGAAGTTCGCGCAAATGCACTATCCGCGCGTTGCGTTGACCCGCGTAAAGTTAGTTGCGAAAGCACGTGTGGCGGGCGCGATGAGTCGATGACACGACGCGACTCAAACAAATTGTTATTGTTTTGAAGTTTTGAATACTTACTTTGAGAATTAGTTTTATTATTTGAAAAAAATATTGATTGTGGTGATTGGTGATGTCATTCCCTATGATTTTGTAAATGGTTAATGAATATAGTGTTCTTTTATCATTATGTGTTCGGAATCTGTCATTGAAAAGGTACGTAAATACATTGAGTTTTCTGCAATTTTCTGCCAATAAATAACTTTTTACTTCACCGTAGCCAATCTTAAATTACTGTCGGACTGTCGGTACTTCTCGGAAATAAAAACAAGTATTTTTGCCAGTCAAGAAGACAGAATAAATAAAATAGGTACCTACTCATTCGATCGTTTATTAGGTATGAATATGATATGACAAACCTATGTAGTGGCTCATGTTAAAATTATCAATTGACTTTAAAAATGTAAGTACCTAATTCATAAAATAATGTGTACGAGAAAATAACAATAAATCGATAATATTTGGAGGCCATCTAGTGCATTTTGATTGAACAAATTTTGCAAGTGACAAGCAAAATGAAAAAAGGTCCGGCTAAGCGTTGTGATGGTTCATTTATTTTACGCATTCATTAGTATAGATGGCGCTTATGACAATTACGTACTGATGCTTGAAATAAGTTTTTCTTACCAAAATTATAATAATGATGTTAGTACTACTAACAACCATTAACAACAAGAAAATCAGCCAATCCCTCAGTTGGGCGTTTTTTTTATACCTTGAAAATCTGTGGGCTTGCCCTAATTTTGACCCCTAGGCACGCCACTGACACCGCTGCCTGACCCTTAGGGGAATACAGGGATGATGTTAAGTTATGGTAAATTACAACTCCAATTACTCAAAAGCCAATTGTATTTAGTTCTCCTATAGGCCTTGTGTTGAAGTCAAAGTCAAAGTCAAGTCAAATCATTTATTTCAAATAGGCACATTAAAGGCACTTTTGAACGTCAAAAAAAAAAAACTAAATAGAAATGATTCTAGTCGCCCATTCGAAAAGGTAGTTTTCGTATGGAGAAGAATGGGCAAGAAACTCCACAATCACATCATGTCAATTGTTCCATGACATGACATTGGGACTTGATGGTCATTGTGGCTCATCATGAAGCACATCAATCAACAAATCTGACAATCTGATTTGACATTCTGTCAAATTTATTTAATAGATTTTCAACTTTATACCATACCATAATTATGGTTCAAAGTTGATTGGAAAAAATTGGCAGTTTCGGGTAGCTTGATGAACTGGCGTCTGAACAAATTACACTCATTTATTTCACGTACTCAATCAAATGTTAATTATACATAGTGAATGCTTGTTACTAAAGCCTTCCAGAGTTGTTCATGCCTAACATAACGGTGTATAGGTAGGCTTTGTACCTACATAGTGGTTAAGACAATCATTGCTAACAATCAAGTCAAACCTATGTATTGTTTTTGAAACCATATTTTTTCTTCGGCTCTTCTAAAAGTCAAAAATTAAAAAAAAAAACTCCAAGAATATTAATTAATTTTATTACGATTTTTTTTAAATTTATATTTGTACACTAAAGTTGCTAGGATTTGTATAAAGCCAGTTCACCAACAGTGGTGGCCCAGTGGAAACTGCCGCGACCACAGACCGCGACTTACAAGTTGTAAGTCATAACTTCCAACACAGGCGCTTTACTTTGTGTAAATTATTTCATCACCACTGCTCTCAAAACAGTAAAGGAAAACGTCGCGAGGAAACCGGCATGTCCTAGAACCAAAAATTCGAAGACATATGACATCAACCAACCCGCACTCCGAATGGTGGATTACGGCACACACACACCCCCACAGAGAGGACGCCTGTGTCCCAGCAGTGGGAACTTTATAGGCTGATTATGCTGTTATACAGCTCAACATTTGTGAACTGTCAGTGGTGTAAGTTGTTAAAAAGCTAAGAAAACAAACGAAAAGGCAAAATAATACCAACTTGTAAAGACAAGACATACAAAACTAAATAATCACCTAGCTCCAACTTTCAATGTTTTCTCCCAACTTCAAAACTTCTCAAATAGTCTAAAGACTTTCCCTGTGTATCAAGTCACAGAACAGATTTAACTTTTAATTACAAAGGACTAATATTTAACAGACAATGTTACAATAATATTAACTCTAAAACAAACTTAATTATTACATGCAAAATAACTATTTGATTACTTGGAACTCCTAGAAGTTTTAGGGTTTTGAAATTTAGGGATTTGAATCCAGACAGTATTGCCGGTACTGGCTAAATAATGAGAGCTGCACAGTGGGCGAAGGTTAAGCTAAGCTTTCCAGAAGTTGGTCCATGGATACTGATAGCCATTACATATCAAGACCCGTCCGCCCCTCAGAAAGCACGTTAAGCCGTTGGTACCAGCTGTCATTTATAAAATAATAATAATAATAAACCATTTATTTTCAGGTAACAAAGACCCATAGATACTATACCTTAACCTAAGTATACATAAGAATATCAATAAGCCAGGCCGTCACATTTACACGTATTAGTCCATATCTTGAAAATTACTGAATCGATTTTGATGAAACTTGCACTGTTCCCTAAGTTGAAGTAAATGTAAGCCATTAAAAAAAATGATCACGATCCGATTAAAAGTTGCGGAGAAATTCGTGGACAAACATACATACATCTATTAACATTTTGTATATTTGTTTGGAAGCCCTAATAGATTGTCATATGTGAATATAATGCATTTCCAATAATATTACATACATACGTGTCGAATTGATAACCTCCTTTTTTTTGAAGTCGGTAAACATCTTAAATTCATTCAATGACGGTCAACGCACAGTCTAAGCCACTGAGTCTAGAAACATGAAATTTTGCACAAACGAATACACTTAGGAAAGATTTTTGAAAATACAACCCCTAAAGTAATGCGGACGAGTAGGTACTTCGACGCGTAAGTGTCCTTTGTTTTTGTATTTAAATGTATAGTAAGTTAGTCTTTTAATTTAGTATCTAGTGTAAATAGTTTGTATTTGTTTAGATAAGATAAGATAGACAGTTACCCCTAAAGGGGTTAAAAATTGGGAATGAAATTCTGTATGGAAGATCGTGACTTTTGCAAACTTATTACCAAGATACCTACCATACCTTACCCTTATTACCTAGCATATACGGTGAAATCTCATATATCTAGTTTATTAAAAATGGTGTGTAGACTATTATTATGCTCATAGCTGATGTTTATAGATAGGGCGAGTTAATAATATACCGGATCATACCCCTCACTGTGAGGAAAGTCTTATAATGTGATATATTGCACTCGTTACTGATATAAAACTTGGATGCGGTTTTTCCTTGGCCGTTAACTTAAAGGTAAAGTCAGGGCAATTACTTGTTTATCAAATTGATTAAGTACTAACTTAAATTATATACAACATTAGTTTTTGTTTATACTAAACCCGAAAAGGGGTCATTGTTATTCATCATTTTGAACAACTTTTTCTATGGGACCAACCTTGAAATCATGAAAAAAAAAATCAGCTGTTCCATACATTTGTGTTCACTTAAATCGACAAAATGTATGGAACAGCAGATTTTTTTTTGCGATATCAAGGTTGGTCCCATAGAAAAAGTAAAAACTCCCAAAGAAAAAACTATCCTATGTCCTTCCCCGGGACAATCTATCTCTCTGCCATATTTTATCGAAATCCGTTCACTGGTTTAGGCGTGAAAAGGTAACATACAGACAGACAGACAGAGTAAATTTTGAATTTGTAATATTAGTATGGATGTAGAAGCTACTCACATTACCAGCTTTAGCGCTTTAGTTAGATAACTATGAACATACACCGTCTATTTACTTTAAGTGCTTATTACGATGCAAGTTTATAGCTGTTCAGCGGCTTCCATCTTGTTTTCTGTTCATAATACTATGTAAATAGAGATCACTTGCTAGTTAGTTGCATAGAAATATTGTGTTCTAACTATGTTAAATAAACTTACTCACAAGATTTGAAAAGAACATGGTGTGGTAATGTTAAGGGGTTGAATGAAAGGCAACTAACAAATGGTATCGACAAAGCAGATGTGAGTGAAAGCGTCAGGAGGCAACGCCCTTAAGACATATTATAATGACGTTATTAATGATGTTGTTTAGAAAGCTCAAATGCATAGTACTCGCAACCGGAGTGCGTGTCAAATGACACATGAACATACGAAGAATGCAAGAGTTTATGTATGCTGTCCGTAATTCATCTACCCAGGGTCTGTAAATCATGCAAAGAATTGAAGGGCATGTTATGTTTACAGTTGCAAAGCTTACGGTACAAAATCCCTTGATGCTTCAACTTAATGTCAAAATCTGATGAAAGTATAATGAATCCATGTTCAAGTTAAATTCTCACTAAAAAGAATTTTTAACATCATTCATTCATCACAATATAATAAAAGTTGACACCTTCCAAATACAGATGAAAGTAAATCTGTAGTTAGAAAGAGTCAACTTTATATTTCACTACTATTTCCAACAATATTTTTAAAAATAAATTAAGAAATTGTAATTTAGAAATCATTGACGAAACGACCCAGAACGACTGTCAAAGATCCAAGAGGCAGGTAGGTAAAGATGGTCACCCATCCACGGACCAACCGCGGCAAGCGTAGCTTAACCCCATCGATCGAACCGTGCGGCTGTTATTTCTTAGCCACAAGCCCCTAAGCCCCGGTTCAGTGTCTTCAGTGTGTGAAGTTATTATCCTTACCCTTACTGCACGACGAAAAACATTTAGCAACTTTTAGACCCTTCGGTTGTTATAAAGTTTAGCTAACCTGCAGCAAACGGTTAACTTATTTACGAGTACATTGGTCTTTTAGATGCACCTTCTCATAAGCAGTTCGAAACTTTAAACGAACCTTTCGTAGTTTTCTCGTTAATTTGATAGCTTTCGTTGAACTTCTGGACCTAAGATGTTACCCTGCAGCAAAACTCTTTCGAAGTAATAAAGATTAATGACTAAAACTTTCGCTGCAATTTTTTTTACTTTGAGCAAAATGGCGGACACGTAGGTACAATATTTAGATAGTTGATAATATTAAAAATGTGGAACCATTTTCAAAATTATAAACGTAATGACAAACTCTCTGGCCTCTCTTTCGAAAATACAACGTTATTTGTAGTATATGCGAAACCTGAATATAGTTTGTTCAGAATAAGTAACTGAATCGATTCCAATAATTTTTACCCCATGTTATATTTTGTCCCAAAAATATTTAAAAAAGGTTAAAAGTTGAACATCGAGCGACACCAATCTCCGCGCCAAACGGTTAGGTACCTATAAACTATTATCAATGAGTGCAAGACGGGCGGCGCGGAGCGAGCGGCGCGGGTGAGCATGTTTTTGTACGGACAAACAGGTAACTTAACAAGCTTATAACTTTGTGATTTCTCATGATACAGTTTTGAAATTTTGTACATAGATTATTTAAATAAAAATACTAGACACGTGTTTCGGGTTTCGCATATACTAAAAATAATGTTGTATAACTGAACTGGAGTAAGTAATAAAAATGAGACAACCTAATATACTGCTATCTTGCAATAATCACGTAACAAACCAACTAAAAGTTATGCGCAATAAAAGAAGGATTTCATAAAGGAAACATCACATACGATCGGGCCGTTAAAATCGAATGGGGATCTAAAAATTTACGATAATGCGAGAACATGACCACTGAATTGATATTTTACTCCTCTATTCGTCTATAATTATTATCATTGTCAATATAATACAGGGTAGCAACCTCAACCTCGACAAGCAACCTTTCACGGAATCAGTACTAGTGTTGTTCAACTATCGATTGACTCTCGATAGTATTTCAATACTATCGTGACCTTGAAAACTAGTAACAATATCGATAGGGTTATCGATAGTATTGGAATTTTACAATACTATCGATACATAGTATCAATCGTCAGACATGAGTAATACTATTGATGAAGAGCAATAGTATCGATATTATTGAGTTGTGATACTACTTGTGTTGTGTTGTTGTGATAATATGTTGTTGTGTTGCTCGTGTTCAGGCCGCGATACGCGTAGACACTGAGCGATGTTACACAGTACAATACCGCTCACACACACACGACTGCTCTTTAGCCTGGACCGTGACCGGCTAGCTCTGGAAGCGGGGCGGGCGAGAGCAACTCACCTTTACTCTGTAGGAGCGTCGAGTCGGCACCCTTTGTCGCTGGTCGTCCCCCGCCGCCGCCGCGCCGGTCCTCCCCCAGGTAACTGGGGGTCTCACCTGGCGGGGACAGACCGCCAAGGTGTCGTGAAGAAAGCGGCGCTGTGAACCAGGGTCGCGGCGCTCCTACAGAGACACAACATGCAATCATTCAAATGTCAATAATCTTCTGGCCTTTGTTGCCATCCAAACGAGGGGCCTGTATTGACAGGTCACCGTATAGCTTTCACGGCCGGGGGGCTCAGCCCTGGAACCGCTCGCCACGCCGGCGTTGCGATTTCTACGAAAATGTGCTATTCACTCACGGTCACCAGCACGTTTGAAATCCTGCTCCTAGCGAAGACGTACGTTTCACTTGATCCAGAATCACATGTGACTTTACAACGTGATCTTTACCATTTTAAAAGCCTAAAGCAAGCAATAGTATTTTATTAACACATTATTAGTCAACCTTAATAAAATCTGTGTTTTCATAATCCCATCCGTCATACTATGAAACGCTGTGGGTTCCGGTAGGGTTTCGTACCAAAATGGTAATAATGGAACCCTTATGGTGAGACCAAGTCTGTCTGTCTGTCTGTCCCAGTTGGATATCTCAAGAACTACTAATGCTATCAACTTGAAATTTGGAACAGTTTTAGAAGACCTTATCCCAACTATTTTGCAAATAAGAAAAAAATAAAAATATGTGTATATTTTTTGCAACAGGGACTGAAAGGGAGTCTGAAAAATTCGAAGTGGTCTACTGGCTACTAGGGCATGTGGAGTATCATAATTATGAAAGAGCGTAGTTTACACATTCTCAAACAATTTTTTTAGGCCACATAGTTTTCAACTTTTGATGAAAAATGTAAAAAAATACCGTACTTATCTCCGAAGTTTGCAAATACAAAAAACTGAAATTATTCTATGTGATAGAAGTTTATGTAAAGATTACAGGAAAAATAAAACGAAGTCTCCAAATAGCACACTTTTTCAGAAATCATCAACAAAAGTTACATTAGTTCCACTATCGGTCAAGAGATGGCACTGACATAAAACTACAATATTCTACACCGCAGTGCAGTGTTAAAATTCTCTGATGAATATAGGCCTAGCCGATGAAAATTTATAAACATGATGGTACGGAACCCTCCTCGGTGCGCGAGTCCGACTCGCTTTTGCCTGTTGTTTTATTACTTGATCAGCATGATTTTATTGTCCCAATAAAAACAAATTATTAGATTATGGTGAAGAGCTTTAACAAGCGAATATAAATCTTGAACAACGATATTACAAAATTCCAAGAACGAATCTGATTTCTTTATAACAATACGGCAAACTCTCCAAATAGATCAGGTAAATTCTTAACCGAACTTTTAATACGAGAAGTCTCATAAATGAAATGGAATTGCTGAAATAAAGTGGTAGAAGTATTTATAACTTCAGTAATCTAAGTCTCTTTGTAGAAGTTGTATGGTACGGATGTGTACGTAACTTGACAGTCTGAAGTCATTTCAATCATAATTTAGAAAGAAAGTCTTCTTTCTCTTTTTTTTTTTCTTTAGTTAATTTTCTTTCTCTCTTCTAAGAGAGAAAGAAAATTTGTCATAAAATTTAAACATTTAATGTGGTCAAAAAATTCAAAAGTCTATCAACATAGTCAAAAGTTTACAACTGTATTAGCACTATGGGGTTTGACTGGTTATACTGCCACAAACTTATCTGCCCTGGTGGCAAAAAGAGGAACTAACGACGCCATTTTGAAATGTCAATCTCCCTGCCAGCTGAAATGCCAACCAAATGCGATATCAGCGACTCCCTCACCGGGCCAGATAAGTTTGTGGGACTGTACCTGTTTTTTTGGTGATCACAACCAATACAATAACAATAATACCAATACACTGACAGAAACTATAAAAAATACATTGGGAAGTTACCATGGTAACTTCCCAATGTTTTTTTTAATAGTTTCTGTCATCCATCTGCCAATTCCAATCATTTAGATAAATGAATATCTTCTTGTCCTCATAATTACTACTGTCACTCAATCTTTCGCAAGACGGCGGCTGTCTGATCAAAAACCAGTCAAACAAAAAATCATCAATAACAATCATGACCAGTTATAACGATTGTCAGCATGCTATTGGGTACATGACCTTTGTCCAAAATCCACCAAAATATCATGCCTCTATCAAAGGTAGTAATTTTAACAATCGTATCAAATTAGCACGCGATGTAACCACGTTCAATTGGTAAATTGATGATTTTAGCTTCATGTTACCGCTGGCACTATTAATATTTAGTTATAAGTTACAGCTAAATTTAATATTAGTTTACCTTACTACCATAAGTTATTGCAACTTGTGTAATTCCGAGAAATCCTTTCTAGCCAGGAGTTACATCAAGCTCATAAAGTTAGTTTGTTTTGTAGTTCTGTAAAGTTTGTAATAAATTAATACAATCAAGTTAGTTTAGCTGCTACACAGAATATTATAAAGAAAAGAAATACCCATACTAATAAACATATCCATCCATACCTATTATAGGTACAATTTGGCGATTAAGTTATCACATTACTCTTAAGAGATCATTGTACTCATCATTATGAACAACTTTTACTATGGGACCAAACCTGAAATCGCGAAAAAAAATCAGCTGTTCCCTACATTTTGACGAGTTATACGAACACAAAATGTAGGGAACAGCTGATTTTTATTTTATGTAAAGCGTTACAATATTAAAGGCTTGTAATTAGAATTAATGTTCTTTATTTTATTTATTAAATAATTATATATTTTATCAATCAATTATTTATTAATGATATTTTTTTAATTAAAATAAATTTTCTTCCCTTTTATTGGATTTTTCCCTGTGGCTAAGTAATAACAGCCGCACGGTCCAATCGATCAGGTTAAGCTACGTTTGCCGTGGTTGGTCCGTGGATGGGTGACCATCTTTACATAACAAGACCCCTCCGTACCTCGGAAAACACGTTGGTCCCGGCTGTCATTCGTAGATCTTTGACAGTCGTTACGGGTCGTCAGATGTCCGAAAGTCTGACAACCAGTCTTACCAAGGGGAATCGTATTACCCAGTAACTGGGTTGTGGAGGTCAGATAGGCAGGCGCTCCATGTAAAATACTGATACTCATTTGCATCAATGTTACAATATGACTCATCAGTGACTCCTACAGTATTGCGGAGTAATAAATTACTACCTACTTACAACAATACCTTAAGTCCTTAGGACTTAAGGTATTGTTGTAAGTAAGTTGTAAGTCATCTTAAGTCTTAAGTTGAGCTGCACGATTTCTGACAAATACGAACACTGACTGGACTGGTCCTCTCAATCTGTAGTTCTTTCCTCAAAAGACCATCTCAGACATCGATCTACGTGGTCTTCATATAACCTGACCATTTGACCAAGTTATGTCTGGACTTAAAAAGAGACTGCGACCTCTGAGTTTGTTTCGGCCTTTCTTCTCAGAGTAGTCAGATAGGAAACGCCGACGACCTCATCTAGTTTAAAAAAAATATGATTGACGTGTAAAAGTGTTTGTGCAAACCTACTTACAAAAATAAAATCATTTATCAATACATTCTCATTTCCGTTTCATACATTTCTATATTTTTCTCCAAATTCTTGCTAAAATAAATTTCCTCTTCGGAATCCTCAAACAAATCTGAAATCTATTCACACATGTAACTTCACAAATCAATATAAGCCAACTATGTGTCAAATCTCTTAGAGGCTTTTATGCTCATTCAATTCATATCGAATTCATAGAACACGTTAGACATTGGTTGAGCCATATCATATGACATGACATTTCTGGAAATATCCTAACAATAAAGTTATGAGCTTTGTCAGAAAATAAAATATGTTTGGGAGAAAATATACGGACGAGTAGTGTGGGTGGGAAAGCTGTAAGTTGTTCTGGGAAGTCTATTCAAAGACTCTTTGCAATGTCATTAGAAGAGGTGTCAGGATTTCAGGATCTTAAGGCTACGCCGACCGCCTAGTGGCGCCCTCTTCGTTTGTTTGGTTATTTCTTTTATTTTATAATCAAAATGTAGAAAATAAGCACGCTAAGTTGTGCTCCACAAGAATTACTATAAACGGTAGTTTTATATTGTTTAGTTTTATTAAAATCACTAAAACGAAAAATAGTGGCCACTATTATTCGTTTTAGTGATTATGCGTAAACTTTGTTCCTGAGCCCTGTATCTGGAAACCGTGGTTTCTATGAACAAAGTTAACGGCAAGAAGTGCTATTTAAGAACAGAGATCTCTGTCAACGGTGCTTCATATGAACCGAGATATCTACAAACAATGTTTTCTATCAACAAAGTTTTCGGCGAATCGTGCTGTCTAGGAATAGAGATTTCTATTAGCTGTGCTTTCTGCGTGTTTCTATCTTAGGTTCCACACCGCTTGTTAATGGCCATTTCTTTTTCAAAACGATTCGTTTGAGACCGTCCCTTAGCTCAAAGAGCCGAGTCTTTTACATTATACATTGTATTTACGAGTATACAAGCCGTGCCTCATATCGGAAAAAAATTACGAACTTCCAAACTAACTTTATTCCTTCAGGGGATGAGTTTTCGAATATGCTTTCTTACCTTCGTTATTCAGGGTCAAATTAAATTAGCCAGCGAGACTGCAGACGTGATGGGTATCAATATGTAAACACAATAAATTAAAACAAAATGTTGTGTTGGGGTCTTCGACCGCGGTAGTTTTGTTTTGTTGGTAGTTTGTGTTGAGAAAATCTGTTTTCTTTTGTTTTATCGCGTTTTTAAATATCGAAACCCATCACAACTGTGAAGATTACCCAAAAAAAAACAGATGAGAAACAGAGAGCGATGCGGAGGAATTTTTTGATGCCCGGTGATTTTTTACATGCAAGGGTGCATTTCAGAAATTATCAAACGGGTACCTACCTAGTACAGAGATAAATTGATATTTTATCCCTGAACTACGAGTAGGTAGGTAACTTAATCCATAAAATGAGGTATCTTTGTGCCAAACAATCAAATAAAAGTTTTTATGTTTGCGATGTTTCTCAATCACGCAAAACTGCTGAACGCAAATACGAGTACGTTCAGCAGTTTTTGCGTACATTTCATATAGGTAGTAGATAGATAAGTATAGCAGGTACTAGCTTACGGATTCAACCGCATAAGTATCAATCCCGTGGGAATATCAGGGTAAAAAGTATCCTATGTCTTAATGCAGGTCACATTCTATACATGTGCCAAATTTCATCCAAATCCGTTCAGCCGTTTTAGCGTGAAATCGTAACAAACAAACATTGAAAAAATCAAATCTTTTCTCTTTATTATAATATACCAGCTGCGCCCCGCGGTTTCACCCGCATAAGTGTCGATCCCGTGGAAATATCGGGATAAAAAGTAGCCTCAGCTACCTCCGTCAGCTACCTCCATAGAAAATTTTGACAAAATTGGTCCAGCCGTTTGAGCGTGAAGAAGTAACAAACACACACACACCCCCACACTCACAAACTTTCGCCTTTATAATATTAGTGTGATAATATTAGTTTAGACACAGGGTAGTACGATTGCCTACCAACAATCTTCACCCCTGTGTATGCCGACAAAACCAAAGGATTCCTTTCCTTAGCAATATTAGTATCACCACGATTTATGCTGATTCCTCTTTGTTTTGAAGACGCTCTGTTGAATGTGACATATTCGGTAAATATCGGAACGCCGCGAGAATTCCAAATAAGATGTTCAGTGGTTCGAATAATTCGCGTAAAAAAGATTCTATGTTTTTGGATATTATTTCTTTTTGTATTGTGAAGACGTCTGTCATTTTCATCGAAGAAATTGTTCACTCACAGTTTTATCTGGAGAGGTATTTATTACAAGACTTGAAATAGAAAAGGTTAAAAGAAAGGTAACAAGTTGTAGATCGTAGGTTCGAACCCAGACAGGCGCTACTTTGTGTAAATCATTTCATCACCACTGCACTCAAAACATCGTAAGGAATCCGGCATGTCCCAGAACCAAAAATTCGAAGTCATGTGACATCTACCAACCCGCACTGCGCCTGCGTGGTGTAATATGGTGCTCACACTACTCTCCCTCTCACAGAGAGGAGGTCTGTGAAACATGAATCAGCCTATAAAGTTCCCACTGATGGGAAGCAGTTCATGTTTTAGGTTACTAAATGAGAAAGCCCTTGCTTGTATTTTTTTTTCTCAAACTCAAACTCAAAGCATATATTTCAATTAAACCAATTACAGGCACTTTTGAATTGTCAAGGGGTCGGTCAGTCAGAAAGGTGAAGCTAGTTGCCCATTCCAAAGCGTAGGTACCTATGGAGAAGAACGGACAAGAAACTCCATGGACACTCTTTTAAATCAAAATAATATGGTTACAAAGTCTTGTTTACATCATTCATGTTAAAAATTATGCATGTGAGAACGATGCAGAACGTTAAAAGCGTCCGTAACGAAAAAAAACAATTCAAATATTAAATTAAATTAAAATAAGCCATGGCAGCAAAGAGATGACCAGTCCCTACTGACGGCGCCCGTTCACGAGCATGACGCATGTATTAGCACCATTCAGCTCAACCATTTTATAGGGAGCTAAATGATCCAACATTCTATTTTTCCCTTTTCTATAGTGAATTAATAATAATACATCAATGTCAGCCCAACTATTTTCAATTCATATTAAATATCGAAACCCATGTACGAAAAAAATATAGTTTATTGATGTCATTCAATATTGAACCCTTAATAGAATAAAAACCTATTTTCACTCTAAAAAAAAACAACACCGTCAATAACTTCTTAATAATAGATGAAACTTTTTGCGCTTTTTACAAAATATTTTATTTTCTACTTCAATAATTTTCTGCTAGTCTTGAAAATTGTAAAGTTTGTAAGGTAACAACATCATAGTTGAGTTCAATGGCTGTAAAAAATTAACTTTGCCTAACAAGCGATATTGGAATTTTTTTCAGTTCTAAAAGAACTGAAAAAAATTCCAATATCGCTTGTTTACATTACATTCATTACATTGCATTCATTGCGCTATTTACGTTGTTGAGCAGACAAATTTTTCAAACCCATGTAGCAATGGATTATCAAAATTATTCAGATTATTATTGAAAATGTTTTACGCAACTAGGGTTCTATATGGCTGCAGCCTTAGTGTTCACTTGCAACGGCTGGCATTTTGACAAATTACTTATTTCATATTCAGCAGGCTCATCGCACGTTGGGCCATGATTTACAAACTATTCTGCATCTGTTTCAGCAAAACTAATAGATGTATCTCTAAATACGTGTATTGAAGACTTTAACACTAAATTCAGAACTTGTGCTGTTATCAATATGAAGTTGGTTTTAACTATGAGTATAATTTCTAGACTGTAACAAAATTGTGTACAGTCAGCAAAAGAGATAGGTATGCAGGATCGTTGGATATAGTTGAAGTTTAGTAAGAAACCGATGGAAGTTCTCGAATAAAATTAAATTTTATTAATAGAAAACAAACAGCTTATTTATCAAATTAAATTTCAGTAGACAACATCCATCGGTTTCTTAATAAACTTCAA
Source organism: Oligia latruncula (assembly GCA_948474745.1). NCBI lineage: Eukaryota > Metazoa > Arthropoda > Insecta > Lepidoptera > Noctuidae > Oligia > Oligia latruncula. Next base: position 2,427,282 of record OX419705.1, read on the forward strand.
CTATATCCGACGATCCTGCATACTTATATCTATTGTTGACTACACATGCTTATTAACCTTTTGAACGCCAGAGCGTTTAACGCACGCGCGTGCCCTCCACGCCAAGCCACAATTTTATATATTTAAGGTATACATTTAAAAACACACAAAAGTAATGATTTAATATTATGATAAAGTAAAGTATTTTGTGATAAAGTGCACCGCACTTTTTGTCACATATTTATGTCGCTCGTAATAGGATAGGCGACACACGATTGGCGTACAGGGCACGCGCTTGCTTGTCACGTATATGTGGCGTTCAAAGGGTTAAAGATGCAAGCAATACGTGATAGTTCGTTCAGATCATAGTTTCTTATGAATGTCTAATAGTTGATAATTATTATATATATCTATAGTAAAATAATAAAGCTAAAGAATTTGTTTGTTTATTTAAACGCGCTAATCTCTGGAACCGTCGGTTCTCCATGGACCAATTGAAATACTACCAATAGGATTTGAAAAAAAATCTTTTTGCATTTGATAGCCCAATTCTCTAGAAACATCACGTTACGATCTTTAGGAGCCAAGAAAAAGAAAAAAGTCAGCAAGAACGCTAACCGAAAACAAAGTAAAAACGCGGGCGGGCGATGCGTTGCGACACGGTGAACCGGCTGGACACAATCTGAATAATTTTGAAGGATATTGCTAATCCATTGCTTCATATGTTCGAAAATTTGTCTGCTTAACAACGCAAATAACGCGTTGAACTGTCAAAATGAAAGCCATTGCTACTATTAGTGTGTTACGCAATTACCCCGCGGGGTTAGAGCGGCTGCCATTTAACGCGAACGAAGTCGCGGGCAGTAGCTAGTTTTCAATATAGCAACTAGTATAAACAAAGTGGAATTAGAAATACAAAAACAATACTCTGCTAAAATTAATAATTCGAGCATAAAAATACAATAATATTCTCTAACAAACATGACAAACTTTTACAACTATAAATCAGACTTAATTAAAATACCTCACGAAACAATCGTGAGAATAATATGTCTGCTGATATAATATCAGAACAATTTATGAGAATATTGTCGACGTATAGATCTTGAAATAATAAAAACATTTACTACTTTCTATCCTGATCAATACGTGTGAAACAATTACATCTACCTGTTTTAAATATTAATTCGTTAGTAACGAATATTATTTTTATGTTCCAGATATCCCGATAAATGAACACAAGAAAAACTAAAACGTGGGCGTAAGTGATGAAGTTTGAGAGAACACGCAAACATGGACTCTATAGAAGGTTTAAGAAATAGCAGAACGAAATGGAGGTTGACCAACCTCCTAACTCTGTACATACTAGTTCTTGTGGCACCCTGCCAAGGAGACACCAGTCATAAGGATATAACCAAAACAGATGTAAAATTAGATAATAATGTAGATTCTATTCACTGCCATAACTGTTATAGTAGTAGTAACAAAGAATCTTATAATATAGACAAATATGTAGATGTCGTAGATGATATTGTTGAACAACTAAACACTTATACTGATGAACACTTGAATTTAAATAAAACAGTTGTTTACTTAGAGAAAGCTGTCGAAGATATACTAGATAAAGCACTAAATAAAAATAGATTTAAGATTTTTGAAGGAGTCGAAATAAAGCCTGCTGGTGCTGAGAATGATACAAAGATTGAAAAGAGAAGCGATGAAGAAGGAAGAGAACTATTTAGTAAATATACGTATGAATATAGAATGTATCAGAAGATAAAGAATTTCGTTAACACCCATATACTATCGATAAATTTGCCGATGGCCGCAAAATGTGAGTATGATTTTTTTATACTATTTCATGATTTAGATTTTCAATTGAATTTCAAGTTACTACATCTAACCACGGGGTCAACAGCGGCTGGCAGTGTATGTAGGTAGTTCCTTGTTTTTTGAAATTAGATATTAGATATTGATGCTCATCACATCTGTGGAGTTTCTGTCTACTGAATAATACTAGCGCAAATCATTTGAAATTTTGAAAATTTTTTTGATGATGAAATTTTTTAATTCTCCTTAAAGGAGATTACAGGACTTAAACGCAAAATACGTAAGTTTTAGAAGCAATCAAAGTCGATCGACTACAGTAAACAAAATCAGAAAAATATATAATATTCTTCAGGATATATGCTAGGTAGATAGTGAGTTGAAAATATAATACAACTAATTTGATACGATAGAAAAAAATCATAAAGATACGTCTAAAGAACTTTCTTTTTACAATAAAAACCATACTAATATACATATCAACAATCATTCTGATTTTTTGTCAGATTATTCTACAAAGCAATAGATTTTGTGTTTTAATTTTTTATTCCAAACAATAGATTTTTTGTAAATAGATAATTGCTTCATATTTTGCAATAAATTACCAGGGTCGTGTCATCGCGCTTCTCTTTCTTTTCTATGCAGTCCGACAGTGACCGAGCTTTAGGTCATGTAGTCCCCTTAGTCAAAACGCACCAATAACCGTATCAAAGTATAATAATAATAATGGAAATAGTTACAAGTTACCACGGTTCCCGTTGGATAGTACGCGGTTACACGTGACAGTAACACCTGATGTCCCGTTTCTACCCTGACACCCTTCTGTTCCGACTAACCACATTAAATATGTATATATTTTAATATCTATTGTACGTACGAAGACAAATCAACCTATTCATTTTCAGTATAAGCTGTCTTTTCATTATTCAACTTCCCAGTACGAAAAGCGAGGTCAGCTAAAACTGGAAATGTATAGCTTGATGTAACGTCGTGTGTACTTACTACTATCAATTTAATAATTACGTTTTACGTGATTGAAATTTACTATACGAATACTAATGTAGAATTTTAGATTGCTGGTTAGCTAAAGATTACACATTTAAAAGATGAAAAAATTAATAAAGCTTCATCTGTGCTTGCCCCGTTTCTGTGCGTGTTTCATCAAATTCCAATTATGACTAGACAGTAACAAATGATTAATGGATATCATTAATGGATATCATTAAATCCCTCGATTTTCATATCAAAAATAATTCTAACATAATTTATTTTCCAAACATTGCTACTTACCTGACCAAGATTATGTCTGAACTTTAAAGACATCTGAGTTTTGTTTCGGTCTTTCTTCTCAGAGCAGTCAGATAGGAAACGTCGACATCATCTTCTTTTTAAATTATGATTGACGTGTAGAAGTGTTTGTACAAACCTACTTGAAATAAAATAATTTCTGAACACAAAAATATTTAATCAAAATCTTTACTTTCCAGCGTTTGGCCTCAACAAATTCTTCGTACCAATTCTAATAGGAGGACAAGTATTAATAAAAACGATACTATTCGCCATGTTCCTGCCAAGCATATTGGGAAGCTTCGGGAAGATGCTCAGCAAAGGTAAGCTGTCTACAAACTTCTAATGATGTCGTAACTTAAGATAATATTAAGCCATCCAGCTTAAGTAAGAACGTGTTATACGAAGAACTGAGAACATCAAAGTTAAGTTACGCTTAAAACTATTTGAATTTTCCAAGTTTTGGAGCAAAATTTTCAAGTCTGTTGGTTATAATTAATTTGTTAGGGCGTTTTGTTTTGTTATTTTTAAGTTAGTGGTAACGGCTCTGACTTATGAGTAATAGGCCGTGGGTTCGAACCTAGGCAGGCGCTTTACTTTGTGTAAATATTTTCATCACCACTGCTCTCAAAACGGTGAAGGATACATCGTGAGGAAACCGGCATGACCAAGAACAAAAAAATCGAAGACATGTGTCATCTATCAACCCGTACTGGGCCCGTATAGTAGATTTATTATTCATAACCCATTCCCTCTCGAAGAGAGGAGGCCTATGTCCCAGCAGTGGGAACTTTTTTAATTAAAGGCTGATTCGGTATGTGAAGTTATTATGCGCTGTAGGGTCTAGGAAAATCAATCAAGCTAAATGACTGAAAATGAGTCACAATTCAACAGAAAAATAACCTTTTTTGACAATAATAAAGACACTGAACAGTTACAAAACGTAACTGGGAACCTGCCAAACGAAAAGCAATCTTGTTAAAACGACCCATTTCTGTAGTATTGTCTATTGTAATCTGAATACCCTAAGGGCCGTATGTATTAGGAATGTAATAATAATAATATGCGACCCGGAAAAATTCGTAGGCAAAATTGCGCCACGTTTGCGAAATCAATTTCCCCTTAGGGATTTTATTGCCTGCTGAATTTCTGAATTCTGTCATTCTAAATATAATACGATTGCGAACAATGGCGTCATCAACACAGAAAGGAACTTTTGTAAAGGTAATTACGAGTATAACTTTTACCTTCGAAAGACACGCGTATCTCAGCAGTTTAGCTTAAATTTCCTCCACGTTGTTGTGAAACTTTGCGTTTCTGCAGATTTTTAGTACGTATCACTCATGAAAATGTTTTATCCTTCTGGATTTACTTTCTGTTATATTTTGTATTCTCACTTTAAAACATCTTCTACACACATTTACTTCTAAATTCTAAAAGATTTATGTCGTCATCTCGCGTTATACCGCGCCGAGCGTGCGAGATTTATGTATCCGTTTTGCAAAGTAATAAATACTCTATTCATGCAGCTATATAGTTCAATGTTTTGTATTAGCCATTAATGTCCCACTGCTGGGCAAAGACCTCTCTACTTTCTTTCCACCTCTCTCTGTCCAGAGCTGCCAAGGACCAATGTTATACCAATAAATATTTCAATTTTCGCCTTGCACATTCTCACGCACCCAGACTTTTCATGCACTAGATGCGCGGGCCAAGAATTGAAATTTTGCCATACAAATTTAAACTCATGCCCATTCACTCCTTGCCTTTCCCGTGTGAAACCACCTTTACAAAGACAATGCTATTAATTTTCACAGTTCAACAACATTTGTTGCGTTATTTACGTTGTGGACATAATTTGTCAAACATGAACCAATGGATTAGAATTTTTTTTCAAAATCCTACGGATTGTGATTGAAAGTCTAACGCAAATGGGGTACTGCCTTTCTTCGAATGGATGTCATCCATATACAAGGTCAAGTTAAATTAGCTAGCTAAACTTTGCAGACGTGATTGGGATAAATAACACGATAAAATAAATATGTTTTGATGTTCCTTTTGGAAGGTCAACGACCACTGGCAGTTGTTACTTGAAGTGCGAGTTGAAAAATCTGTTTTTACCGACTTAAAAAAAGGAGGTTATCTTTTGTCTAGATATCGATATTAATCACGTATGTGAAGTTTAAACAAAGAGAAAATGTTTTTTACTGATATTTCACAAGTTCAAGTGACTGCACTAACTGCAGTCGACGCTAAAAATAAAAAATAAAAACTAAGTAAATGACTTCACAAAAATCATCACATGAATTTATTTTCTGTTTTATCATGTTAAGATATCGATACCCTACGATGCTTGGTTTAGGGGAGGCCTATGTCCAGCAGTGGACGTCCGTCTTTCGGCTTAAATGATGATGACTCATCTCATCTGTTTCGCTAAATAGTTTAAATTGACTCGTATTCTTTACTACTTTACTTTGGTCTTCTTTGCTTTTACTGTAGCAACATAAATCCTAATAATAAAGGTTTATCGTTCATTCGTTTTACACTGTCGGCTATGAGGCATGAGAGCCCGGTAACTTTGAACAGGCTGTTATGCACTAGGAGTTATAAACTCAGTTTAACAGGCATATAAGAACACGTAGTAAAATCCTGTTTATGTTTGTATGAGTTAACGAGGTTGTATCAGCTGTTGTTTTATTTATAGGCACATTTTAGTATCAGTATTGGATTTTTGTTGTTAGGTTAGGTTAACTCATGAATAACTTTAAAAGTTAGAGACAAATAGCCATTTAATAAAATAGCTATTTTGGCATTAAAGCCAAAATAACTATTTCAATAAATGGCTAGAATGTTATATTTTATTAGTTACTTATCTTAATTGTGTATGTGTAAAACACGTAATGTAAAATACGTGGTTTCATAATCGTCATTGTATAAAAACTTAACATTTCTTTCCTTGACCATATTTAGCTCCAGACTTCTTTCTTCTTCTTCTTTTCCCATATTTCTCCTGAATATTAATAATATTACATAAATCGTAAAACGGGTTATATTGGCGCTTTGCAAAATCTTTTATGGGCCGCTTTAATATGGACGGAATTCAATAATGAGAGGGTACACTGACTATCTCTATCGAAATAACATTTTTCTATTAAATAAAATAATAATAAAAAATGTTTTATTCACATAAAAAAGAGTCTAACATTTTCAATTGAAACCCTGACTCCTGAGGAGCAAATCTCGTAATTTTAAGAACTTTCAATCAATCTGTCAAAAATACATCTAATTCCTCTACATTTTAGACAAGTTTTTGACATAGATTGTCGCTGAGATGAGATTGCGACTAGGTTTTAACGATTTTAATTACCGGAATTAACCTTCAGAGCAAGGTGGTATCTGTGTTACAGGAGTCGGTGTTTTCACGTTTTTGAAATATTAACAACTAGCTGCGCCCCGCGGTTTCACCCGCGTAAATGTCAATCCCGTGGGAATATCGGGATAAAAAGTTGCCTGGGTGTCAGCTACCCCCATACAAAATTTTATGAAAATTAGTCCAGCCATTTGAGCGTGAAGAAGTAACAAACATATAAACACACAAACTTTCGCCTTTATAATCTATACATATAATAAAACAGTAACGAAAGAAAAACTGTACATTGAGAATTTTCGAGAAAAAATAAGTGGCTTTTGTTAGAAAAACGTAACTGATGACAAAAAGTGACTTTTTAGAATTTTTGTCTGTTTGTCTGTGTGTCTGTTTGTCTGTGTGTATGGTACGGCTTCACGCCAAAACTACTGAATAGATTGAATTGAAATTCAGCAAAAATGTTCTTTGTAAACCAAGGAAGGCTTTAGGCTACATATTATCACGCCGTATGTTATGGGAGGTAAGCAATATTGATTTTAAAAGGTTTTGGTTCGTAATTGAATGCAGAAAATAATTGAATGCCCAAAATGACATGTTATTTATTTAGTTAATAAAAATTTAACCCTGGAAGCATAACAATCACGCTATTTTTATAAAGGAGCGGGGCAGTAATATTATAAATTGCAAGGGAACAGCTATTTCAACAATATGTCAACAGGGAATTTAGCGGTAAGGTCAGGCGACCGTTTACCGCACTAAATGGTGCGAGTTCAAATCACGTATTATTATTTTTTTAAATCGTAAAATTCTTTTTTTTTATTTTTTGCATTTTTTAAGTGCATTAGGAACGATACTGTTATAAAATCTGAGAACTTTACATGTCCTATCTAATTGTATGGGGAGTTTCACACCAATATTACTAAACAGATTGATTGGTGGTACAGCAAGCTACACTATCATAAAGTCAAGTCAAACTTTTGGTTCTAAGTTATATCTTACTTATTTGTTGTTTGTGGAGTGTCACGCAACAGTGACAAAGGGCGCGTGCTTAAAGATTGCTCTTTAATCGTGTGGGATGAATGCACTATTGCGAACAGAAAAGCAGTAGAGGCGGTAAACAGGACTTTGCAGGAACCAGCAAATGATTACCAGCGCACACCATTAAGCTAAAGGTCGGTGTCCCAATTATGCTTCTTCGGAATCTCACTCCGCCGAAACTGTGCAATGGGACCCGGCTCAAAGTCGTCTCGCTGCAGAGAAATATCATTGAGGCGGAAATTCTAACAGGTTGTGGTGTCGGCGAGACAGTGTTTATACCACGTATACCACTGATTCCCCACAATTACCCCCTTTTTTTTCCAGATGGGAAATCATCAAATGACCCCTCTCGCTCTGGGTGGAGCGGAAGGGAGTGTCAGACTCTTACTGACTAAAACCCACCCGTGTTCCTTCCTTAGCCCTTTATGTTCCGGGCCAGCGGTAAACCTTTCGGACAATCCCGCTGACCAGGCAGGCTTTCGCCCTATGGGGCCCCTCCTCGATGCTGACATCTCTTTGAGGCGCGCGTGGAACACGTACGCGCCGTCCGGCATGGGCCTGGTCCTGATCGGACGGTGAGCTACCCATTACTCTCTGCCCGCAGGCCCGCGCCTACGGTGGCCGGGAGTCGTCCCGTGGCTCCCGACGCCCGGAGCGTCTCCCGCGGCGGCTGGGACGGGAGGCTCTCTCCCTCATCCGTCCCGCCACCTCCTTCGCTAGCATGACTTCTTCGCAGAAGGAGGTGACTGCCTCCCACTCCCTCTCGCCCCGGACCATAGCTTGCACTAGGGCCGGACGCGAGAGGTCGCCGCCGCTGCCGATCGCCTCTACAAGGACACGGCGGTGCCGCCCAAGCGGGGCAGACCTCTACCGTGTGCTCCACCGTGTCCTCTGGGCGATCCTGGCAATGGTGACACCCGGCCACAATTACCCCTTTCAATTCAAGCGCGTGCAGTTTCCTGTGAGCGTGTGCTTCGCCATGACAATAAATAAGTCGCAGGGGCAGACACTGAAGGCTGTGGGTGTCGACCTCAGGACGAGCTGCATCTCACACGGATAACTGTACGTCGCTTGCTCCCGCGTCACCAGTCCTGACTCGCTGTACTTACATATTGAATGAGACCGAGGGAAAAACAACGAACGTGGTTTACACAGAAGTGTTACAGTAAATTATAACACTTCTGTTATTCGATGTCTCCTAAATTTCCTTATTAACCTGACGTCTCTTACCAGTAAATTAACTACATATCTTTCTCAAATTTTGAGTTTACTAAGCCAAATAGTTTTTGAGGGATATAAGCTACAGTTACAGTATGAGACGCATCTTTTGAGTGTTTCTGTAAATCAACAAACTATCACTAACTATTATTAAAATTAAAATAATACTTATGCGATACGTGGGCAAAGCCAGGGGTACAGCTATAGTTTATAAAGATTTTTTTTTAAAGTTATTTGCAATATTATTGTTAATTCAGTGTACCCTTGGGATCCACTGCGGAATTATGGGAAGAAAAGTTTTTTGTTGTATAGGTACTAAGTCTGGGCAATATAAAGGCTATAACTTATTTTGGAAAATGGAACACCTGATGCAGAACCGCAACAGACCAGCTAAAGTATAAGAGATATAATAAAAATGGTGCCATAGCAAAAAATATTCCAAGTGAAGAGCATTTTCTGCTGTGACAATAAATTTGAAGATCTGGAACACCTGTTGTGGAACTCCAAAGCCCAGCGACACTATAACATACAGGAATGACGTCTTAGCAAAAGTTGTTTAGTCTGATGGGCATTTCCTGTTGACTTACAAAAATGAAAGATCTGGAACGTCTCGAATCGTCTCGCGCATCACGCTGTTTTCCCGTCCCCGGGCTCTTAGAATTCGACATCAGACGTTTCAGATCTTTGATTTTGACGACCCCGTTGTCGCTGGCATAAGCAACAGGATCCGCGTACGAAGTCGCGGGCAGAAGCTAGTTATGCAATAAAATTAAAAAAATGTTGAACGAAAAGACTTTAGTGCATGCATGCTCTTGAGTTGTATGAATATCTCATGCTATATTTTTAAATGTTCCAGGACTATCCACAATCTCAGCGTCATCCTCCCAAGCCAGCTATCCCCCTGTGAACGCGGATGACCAGGTGGGATACAACTCTGATAACAAGGACTTCATGGGCTACGAAACAAGTCAAACTGGAACGTTTGCCTACCCACAAGATGGAATGGGGTATGGGGCTGATGCCAATGATGTCAATGAGCTGGGGAATGTTGATATGTCACGGTAAGGAACCATTACTTTTTCTTTAGTTACCTGGTCTCTCTTTGTATTGTCAGAGATCTACGAGTATCATTTGGCGTAATTACTGGGTTATCTGCCTAGCGTACCCAACTGGTTTAGTACGGCTTCCAGTCTAATCGGATGCAGCTGAATATCGACTGTCGATCTGACCTCCACAACCCAGTTACTGGGCAACACAATACCCCTTGGTAAGACTAGCTGTCAAACTTTCGGGCTTCTTGCGATCCTTAACGACTGTCAAATATATGAAATGACAGCCGAAATCAAAAATATGTCATTTATGGTCACCCATCCATGGACCTCGGCAAGTGTTGCTTAGTCTTGACCTAATTTTGACCGTTCCTACGAAAAAAAGGGCGACCGATGACGTTGCCAAATCGCTTGCCTATGCGCACGTATAATCATCCCTTTCCTTATTGACATGCCCTAAATTCACTTTATAACTCGTTGAATTAGGTATTTTAATTTGGCGCACCTATTCAATTTCATCCTGTAGGTATACTTGCGACGTTTAATAAATCTATTGTCGTGAAGTAATAATGAAATTCAACACTCACTAAGGGAGTACTCAATAACGGAATTTGATCACAAAGGATATTACGACGCCATTTAAGTTGACAAAAGAAATCCTTTAACAAAGTCTGTACCATGAATAAGACATCATTTTCAAAAATAGTTCTAAATATTAAATTAGTGGTTTACCATTTGTCAAGTAACTTCATTGAGGAGAGATTGGGCGTAATTCAGTCATGCTCCCTCAATTTGCATTCTGCCAATATATGTCGAAAGGACAATGCTCATGGATGTATGGGATCAAGTACCATGATGCATCAAAGTCAAACTTTGTTGTTTATAGATTACACTTATCTTAATAACAATCCTCCTACAAAAATTATTTTTATAAACAATACCCGGGTTTCGGAGATTTTCAAAAAAATCGAAATAACCTAAAAACTAGTTACTTTATTTTGTTTTTCATGAACGGCCATTTATTCAGCTGCATTCGGTTTAGACTGGAAGCCGACCCCAACATAGTTGGGAAAGGCTAGGCAGATGATGATGACAATGGTCAAAAGAATATCGCTCGAGATATTTTTCAGTAACTCTGGTGTTTTTTTTTCTTTTTTCAGATTTGTCGATGGTCAGAAAACAGGGTTTTTGCCTTCAAAGAATAGCTATTACAAGAATCAGATGACAACAGCCAATAACTACAAGGTATGTTTTCTATTACAAGTCTTTCCCTTCTTTTCGTGACTATGGTACTCTTCCTCGTTGTTTTTGAAGTGAAAATTTCTTTAGGCGCGTTGCGCATTTTTTGAGTTGGGAAAAAACCATTGAACTCGCGCCACTGTTACCGTAAGCGACACCGCGCGTGTTTTGTTTATATTATAAGACGGATGTGATGGCAAAGTATTCTGTTTGTATTTATGATGATTTCCAGCAGTATGCTGTTTTAAGCAGATGATGAACCAAAAGAGGCATCTCTAATATACAAACTAACAATATTTTCAATAATATATTTACAGGTGTTCCAAAAGATTCCAGCCTCCTCAATGATCCTGAGTAACTACGATCCGTTCTATTCTCCGTTGTTATCTCGACTGGATGGTATATTTGCTCGACTTGGTAAGTTTAACTTGTCATTTAAATAATATTAATAAAGGTATTTCAACGGCTTTCCTTGATGAAAACTTATCGAATTGATTGATTCATTAATGAGTACTGGTTCTTCAGGGGTTTAAGTGCTTAAATACTTTTAATATGAATTCTCGCACCTTCTCAGTTATCAAAACTTAGCTTTTTGATGCAAAGTTCGCATAAAATTCCACCGCGATTTTTTTACCTTCGTGCGCATTTGGGCTTAGACTGTGTCGATTTAACCATGTTTATATTGTACATCTGATAAACTCAATCTCTAATCACCTGGTTCCAGGTCTTGCCCCTGCAGAGAAATCATTGGACGAGAACTTCGAGGCTTGCAGAGAGCAGCTGATCTGTCTCATGTACGCCAGCCCTGCCAAGTTCGCGCCCTACAGTAACCTGGTGTCCGCCCAGTTGAGCAGGTATGTCATTGAGTGAAGTTTTTTTATTCGTTATTTAATAAGGAACGAATCTTGCCGAGCCGAACATGATGGGACTGTCCACAGCCGGGCGAATCAAATATATGCAGCTAGATATATACACCTTATAAGGAGGCTAAAATTCACCCAAATGGTAATGGAGAGGGCTATGCTTGGAGTTTCCCTGCGTAATCGAATCAGGAATGAAGAGATCCGCAGGAGAACCAAGGTAACCGACATAGCCCGAAGAATTGCCAAACAATGCCTGGCAGTGGGCAGGGCACATTGCTCGCAGGACAGATGGCCGATGGGGCCGAAAGGTTCTGGAGTGGTGACCGCGTACCGGAAGACGTAGCGTTGGAAGGCCTCCCGCAAGGTGGTCCGACGACCTTGTGAAGGCCGCAGACCCGTTGGATGCGGCATAGAACCGGTCGAAGTGTAGGTGCTTGGGGGAAGCCTATGTCCAGCAGTGGACGTTTTTCGGCTGAAATTATGAATGATGAGATAATATATACATATGAATGTGAAAACTTCTTAGCTTAGCTCGAATTGTGCCAAGCCGACCCGAACATGATTCAGCGATGTTATATACTCCAGACCGAATTTTGCAAATGGCGAGCATTTGCAGTGGAGACTAGCCTTCGGCGCGGGAGATATTATAGTGCACAAGTGTGTACGCAGACACAGGTGCACTCTCTCTTCCCTCACTCTCATTGTCACCAAGCCCCATGTAATAATAGGGGATGAGCCTATTTCCATTAACGGGGCAGAAATCCAGAGCCCGCGCTGCTACTGAGAAATCCTGATGGAAAAATCCAATAACACAAAATATCAACAAAATCCATCTTGTTTTTTGGACCGATAAATTCTTTGAATGTAGGAAGCACATCAACTTCTGAATACAGACTGATTTTCTAAGGAGATTTGCAACTTAGAAATTGTTCGAGCTGAACAAAGTTTACACCTAAACTTGAACTAACGTGCTCTCGCCAACACGAAATCTAATTAAAGGATTATGCAGACCAAGTTTAGCTTGTAATATATAGTTTTGCATTATATTCTGGTGAGTACAGTGTGTAATAAATGCAATGTAATTTATAGTGTAGAAGTAGTGTGTTGGGATTAAATTAATTTTTGATTTAATCCAATAAACAGAAAGTATATCCATTGTAGAGAGTTTCATTGGCGCCGATTCTGTTGTTCACAAACTAAACTTAATTTAAGTTCATGCATCTTTTTCTTTCCATTTCATTAAGAAAAGGACGGAAGATAAATATTAGTTTAGTCCTGTCAAATTAAGATACTCCATAGACAATTTAGACGAGATTAAAAAATTGGCTACTAAAAATACGTCAATTTACGTCAGGCGCTGACTAATTTGACAGGACTAAACTAAAATTTATCTTCTGTCCTTTTCTTAATGAAATAGAAAGAAAAAGATGCACTGAACTTAAATTTAGTTTAATTTGTGAACAACAGAATCGGCGCCATTGTATGATCCATTATAAAGAGAATCCATTAAGAGATTGAATTGCGAAAAATTAACTTATCTAATTCAACGTCTAATATAAAGTAAATTTAGAGCATGATACACATCGTGTGCGAAGTCGAGCGATTGATTGATAATTCATCAACTCGCCCTACATGCCTACGGCCCATATACTTTATCAATCCAATAATTAATTTTCTATTCCCCACAGAGAACTGAACGAACTCCGAAGGCCAGTATCCGACAACCCTGAAATCCTGAGGTTCTTCAGATATATGAAAGCAGCGAGGCGAGGGCAAGAAGCTTCTGACTGCATGTACTCCTACCCAACATGTACTACCAACGCACCGAAGACTCATACCATGGTCGCAGCATACCATGACATCAATAAACTGGTTACTGCTAGAAAACTGCACTAGGTAGCTGCAGAAACATTTAAAAATGCAGGTGACATTGAGAGACTGATTTCGAAAAAACACGTCTGGTCGAACAGTTGATAATCAGCGATTTAAAAGATAACCGATGGTCTATCGGCGAACATAGTACTGCCATCCACCCATACTGGATCGATCTGAAAGGTCAATGTCATCGGTGGACTGCAACCTACCAGTCCTGACACAATTATTTTACCCCTACAGCGACTTTATTGCAACGACAATAAAGATCACTATGATTTTGACAGTGGTGCAAAATCGGAGGTAAATTAATTGTGAAAGGATTTTGGTTGCACTTCATACTGTCATTCCGTCCTTCAGTGCTTTTGGACTTCAAAAAGGTGTTAGTGACATAATTCTTCTGACTAACAGTGTATGTACCTACCTAAGACTATAAAACAGTAAGTTGATTATTACCTGCAAATTACAGTGGCAGGTATTTTAATCATACCAGCAAAGTGGACATATTCCACATTGGGCACCCGTTAAATGGCAACTGAGTGAATGCACCTGACACACAGCGGCACATTCACTCAGGTGCATTTATGTGATAGATGTGGAATACGTCGCAAAGTGTCTTCTGTAGTGCCTCTAAGGTCCATAATAGTGAACTATAAAGTGTATATAATATTATCAAAGGATTATTTTTTGTGCGTGATCGTCTAACCTCTTAGAATTCCACAAATGACATGTTTTGTTGTTGACTTATTTTAACGAAGTGAATAATTTGGAGCGTTTGATGGCAAACTGACATGAAAGCATTTGGAAATTTTGCTTGTACTCTCCATTACTCTTGTGATTGTAACTTCAAAACTTTGTATTATGTATCTTTGTTTCCTAACTGTGAACATATCTGTATTCTCGACGAAGAATAACTTTAATTAAGGGGAAAGCGCCAGGGTAGTCCTCAAAATATATTTTTTTATTTATTGATATTTCATGAAATAGCCATTCTATAGGGTTTTATAGAACTTAGAGGGTTGTATTCATGATTACAATAATCATAATTGTGTAAATACATACCGTCGCCTTAGACTGAAAACCTCAGGTTTTTACGAGGTAGGTATTCCTCGTAAGTAGCATTTTATGCATTTCGGACAATCTTATAGTATCGAACAGTTCTGGATATAAAAGCGGGTTAAATTTCCATATTAATAAATAAGAATACAGAACCTCCTTTTTTGAAGTCAGTTAAAAAAACATAAAAGACGCCGTTAAAAAAAAATCCAGCACGCAGTTCTTTCTATCTCCTGAAAAGTTACTTCTTTTAAACTTACGAAGTTTTCACTCTGAGGTGTCGATATATGATACGGTCGGGAATCATATTTTGTTTAACATACAACTTGACACTGACCTGAAAATTGCAAAAAACGTAAGAAAATTCGCTACCCTCGTGCTCCCCCTTAACTGGAGTAGCTTCTACACAGGTGGCTTTTCAGAACTCCTTTAACTTTGAAATGACATATAACATATGACATATGTTCTTTGTGAAGTCAATGCCAGAATTTGTACGCTTCTGAGCTACTCGTAGAATAGTCAAAATCTTGGAATATGATGTGAATTCATTGACGAGGTCGACTATACCTACTTATTTGAGTGGCAATCGTTGAGAAAGAAATACGACTTCTAATTATTTATTTATTTGAAGTGTGAATGTAATTTATAAGTAATTATTTATTTTTTTGAAGTGTGAATGTAATTTATTGAATGATTGTTTAAAGTGAATTTAATATTTATTTATTTGCAATAATTATAATCTAATAACTTATTACCTACCCGAAAAGTTTTATTTTTAATTTTTGTTTATGTTTTTAATTTATTGCGCTTTGAAATAAGTTTTTTTTTATAAATAGTTGAGCTGTTATACCACCGTAGTCCGTTCAGAATGTTTTAGTTAAGTGAGAAAAAGATTCGGAAAATAATTTATGCCAAGTAAATTAATCCGAATTTTAATTTAAATTAATTCTACTACTTTTCATACTACTATTTTGCGACAGAAAATATAAAATAATAATTTGTAATCTCAGTTGTTTTATATTAAGTTTTGTATACAACGAAAAATATATTTTTGTAAATCAAGTTTATTATATACTATTTCTATTTTTATTGTTTGGAATTAAATTATTACCTACTAACAAAAAATCTAGGTACTTACTCTAATATGCGTATACACATCGAACATTTCAAATCTAGCCAGTGACGACGCTAGATTTTCTAAAATGGCCGCTCGGCAAGCGATGATGCACATATTACAGAATGACTTAAATGTGTAACCTATCACTGTGTGATTGATTAATGACTAATGGCGACTGACTTTATTAATAAAAATAATAATTAGCACCTACTTGCATATAAAGCCAATAGTTCAAAATGCAAGAATGTTGAAGTCAAGCTGTTAACTACTTGCGTGGTGAAAACATTTACGCTGCTTTAAGGATGTTTTGGCACTCGAACGTAAAATTGTTTTGTGAAATGTATTTAAAAACAAGATGGCGGTATGCGGTATTAGTTCCGATTTTGCCCACGCGTCAAACGATCCTTATACCAGCTACCCACCCCTAGATCCTTATCCTTGTACACTCGGGTAAGTTCCATGGCTGTGTGCAAGCTTCTTGCATAATGAAAAGTAAAAAATGAAAATTATTTTTTTGTAATTCAGATGTTGGTGTATTTTTATTAACGAAGTCAATGAGAGGGACTAAAACCATGGTGTTGTGTTTATTATTTATTTTTGTAGTCATAATCAAGTAAAATGTAGATTGAAATAAAAATTTTGATCAAAATACCTACTTTCATTTGTTTGTCCGTTATGTATTTACTCGATGTTTTTACTTTGAAAGACAACTAGCTCTGTTTTGGTACAGCCTGTTTCTTATTTCATAATCTAAATGCTTTTGTTTTTTTTGTCATAAATATTAGCATGGAATTAGTATGTTCTATATGGTACAGTATAGTTACATTTTTCTGATGAAATGCTGTGAATAAACTCTATTCCTATTTTATAATTAAGGTACAATTGAAACCGTTTTCCATTGAAACTGTGCTGAAAATGCATTTTTGAACCAGAGGTCGATCCATTTCATATTATGTCAGAAGCTTTATAAAAAAATGATAATAATTCATTACTCAATTCGACCAAATATCATTCCGAGCTTTTTACGATACCCAAGGGTAAAGATGGGGCTTATCTGAACATCCGCCAGTCAATATGAGGATATAAAAGCATTAAAAAGTAATCAAAAGCTTTTACCGGTACGAAAAATAATAATATGTGAATTTATGTAGGCTGTAAGGGTAATAATTATGAACCGGATTATATTTTCATTCGCTTAGGATAAAAGGCTTTTTAATGATGAACCCATTTATTTATATTAAGTGATATTAAAAAATAACCAACTAGATTATGCTCGCGACTTCGTCCGCGTAAAATATAGCGCCTGCCTATACAGCGTGAAATTTAAATGGTTGTTTTCCCGAAGCGAAATGATTTTGTCTCGATAGTACAATCGATTTATAAAAAAATAAAAATAAAATATTAAAAAATGGCAACGCGATCTCGAACTAATAGTATAGCTACAGCGCAAACGGACGACTGCGCATGGTCGTCCTGCTACCTGCAAAGATGGTAGGTAGCGGGCGGGCGCATGTGAGTTACTATTGATTCTCACGCTTTCGAATTGAGATCATATTTTTATAATTATAATTATTATTTATAACTATTTGAAAAAAATAATAAACTCCTTGAATCAGTAGCACTACTGAGTACAAATCGTTCTGCCACGGGAAAACAACCATTAAAATTTCACGCTGTATATTACATATGCCTTCCTAAAGAATTGGGCTATCAAAAGCAAAAAAAAAAATCAAATCCGACTGGCATTTCCAGAGATTAGCGTGTTCAAACAAACTAACTCGCTAGTAAGGAATTATTTTTTTCAGTGTACCAACCGGGACTGGGCCCGCGTGGTGGATTACGGTCCACTCTCTCTCACGGAGAGGAGGCCTGTGTCCCAGCAGTGGGGGCATTATAGGCTCATTATGTTTATGCTAAATAGGGCACACGTAGCTAATTTTTTTTTTTTTTTTGCGGATGGGAAATCATCTAATGACCCCTCCCGCTCTGGGTACGTAGCTTGGCTACGTGTTTTGATTTCACTTCTGTCGGCACTCTCGAAGTGCCACTGTTTTTTTTCTGTTTAGTAAACCAATCTCCTTCGTTTTACAATTATAGTAAGCCTTTAGTACCTATTCTAAATTCAAAATGTTATCTCTAATTCCGACCCACCGTAGTGGTCTACAAAATAAACGTGTCCCTTCGGGCTACCACATTTCATCAAAACAAACAGTACTAAAATTAATATCTTTATCAAATATGTACTACGTCCATACAATATCACACATATCTGACTTAATAAATAGAGCGTCTACACTCACTCGGTATAATTCAATATGAAGGGATCACAATGGAATTAACATAGTAAGATTAAATTGTCGAAGCGATCCGTCGAGGGATCAGAATTAAACTGATTATTATGTTATTTATTTGTTTAATACTTCAAGCACTTATATGTACAGAGGCGAACTTAATGCCATAGGCATTTTCTACCAGTCAACCTTTGGGTGATGCAGAGACAAACAGTGGTAGGTGCAGTCAAGAACATTAAGGAATAAATATTTTAAATATAAAGATACGCATAAACCTATTAAAACCCTATTATTATGTTCTGTTATTATATTAAAAATATTGTAATAGGGATTATGTAGTTATGTGAATATTATTTATAGATTTTAGGTTTCCGTACCAAAATGGTTAAAAGGAACTCTTATGGTGCGACTCAGTCTGTCTGTCCGTCTGTCACAGCTGGATATTTCAAGAATTACTAATGCTATCAATTTCAAATTTGGACTAGTTTTAGATGACGTTTGCCCAACTATTTTTCAAATTTGAAAGAAATAAAAATAAGTACATAAACGTTTTTTACAACCGTTCCCCGCTTATCACCAAAGTTTGCAAAGAGAAAAATCTGAAATAATTATATGTGATAGAAGTTTAAGTAAAGATTACAAGAAAAATAAAACGATGTCTTTAAATAGCACACTTTTTCAGAAATCATCAGCAAAAGTTACATTAGTTCCACTATCGCTCAAGAGATGGTGCTGACCTAAAACTGCAATATTCTACACCGCGCAGCGCGCAGTGTTAAAATTCTCTGACGAATAATAGGCCTCGCCATAGATATAGATACACCTAGATAACGCAAGAGCAACTACTTCGCGTGCCAAAAATCGCACCAGCTTACGATAAAAAATCATAAGCCGCCACTTTCGCGCTCAGTCCTGTGTACTGCTGGCTGGGTAAGCGTGAGCGAGAGCGCGAGCTTTTGACGTCATAGTAGGTAGTCAAAAAATGGCACGCTTGGTTTTCATACAGTTTGTGATACTTGCGTTATCTAGGTCTATCTATATCTGTGGGCCTCGCCGATGAAAATTTAAAAACGTATTATTATGATGGTACGGAACCCTCGGTGCGCGAGTCCGACTCGCTCTTGACCGGTTTTTTTATATCTGTAGAAGATGGACTTGAATCATCAAGACTGGATGCGGAAGCGATATGGCGCAACTTAAGAACCCTGAGGGCCTAGACGGCGGGATAATTGCGTAACACACTAACCACTAGGAATGGTTTTAACTTATGAAGCAATGTATTAGCAGCAGCCTTCAAAATGATTCTGATCGAGATTGATAGTGTATTACCCAATTAAAGGTGTGTTCAGACCTGGCGAATGCGCCACTCGCGAGCCGCTTGCAAACTGCGCGCGTGCATTTTACCATTACTCGAGCGGCGCAGGAGGAGCGCGCGTGCCGCAACAACAACTGAGGCTCATAGTTCAAAGACGAAAGAAGCTATGTGCGCACGAGCTGCGCGCGCACTGCTCGCGCGCTCCATTGAACCTTGCCGGAGTTGCACTAGAGCGGCGCACCAAACGTAGGCTGTAGCCGCACGCGAGCAACACGCGCGCAGTTTGCAAACGGCTCGCGAGCGGCGATTTCGCCAGGTCTGGACACACCTCAGGGTACTGTGGTGTGTTGGGGGCGTAAATACAAATAAGACGACTTTAAGACTTTGCAAGAATAATTATAATGTTTTAAAAGTCAACGTTACAACTTCGCGGTCAAATTATCAAATGAAATGCTTCCAGAATAAAATAACAAAATAAATAATATTTGACATACGTTTAAACCTACGAATCGAATAATACTTCTAGCCAGTACCTTTTACTAAATGCTTCTAGCCAGTGCCTTTTACTTCTAGCCAGTGCCTTTTGGCTAAAGGCTAGAACACAAAGACACCACAGTACCGTTCGCGCTAAGTATCCCTCTCAGTACCGTACGCAACGCCATCGCAAGCGCATGTGATTATTACCCAATTCAACACCTAATTATTCTTCAGTTTTCTCGATATTTGTTAGTTTTTTTCTTGCTACCCGTTGAGTGACGTCACATCGTCAGCGGTAAACCTAGCGCGAACGGGTGGTATACCTACATGTCTTTGATTGAATTTATTATCAACATTTAATCGCATCACATGACTTTATTACATTTGAACGCGTCGGTAATTTCCGTTCCACAAATCGTAAAAGGGTAAATCTATTGTTATTTATATGTATTGTGACATTATTCCACTAACATTTCCTGCTCATCCCGTTACGTCAAATAGTAGCAAAATTGGCTATGCCGTATTCACTGAAGCTGACTGTCAGTACACGGATTGACAGCCATTCACAATAAGGGCTTTTCCAGTTGCCAGGAGGCATTTGTCAAACAGGAAAATAATAAAAATATATTTTATTAGGAAAATTCTTGATATGTTGTTGTTACTATAATGTTTATCACACTAATATTATAAAGGCGAAAGTTTGTGTGTGTGTTTATATGTTTGTTACTTCTTCACGCTCAAACGGCTAGACCAATTTTGTTAAAATTTTGTATGGAGGTAGCTGACACCCTGGATTAACATATAGGCTACTTTTTATCCCGATATTCCCACGGGATCGACATTTACGCGGGTGAAACCGCGGGGCGCAGCTAGTTTGTGATATTTTTAACAAAATATAATTCAGTGATCCCTTCATTGCTTGCTTTTTTTTAGAATAATTCATCCGGCTTCTGCAAAATGTTCAAATCGACCTGCTTTGCCTTTTCCCAACTATGTTGGGGTCGACTTCCAGTCTAACCAGATGCAGCTGAATACCAGAAGATATTTTACATAGAGCAACTGCCCATCTGACCTCCACAACAACCCAGTTACTGGGTTACATGGTACCCCTTGGTACGAGTGGTTATTAGATTTTCGGGCTTCTGACGACCCTTAAGACTGCCAAAGATCCACGAATGACAGCCGGGTCCAACGGCTTGCTTTCCGAGGCATGAAGGGGTCTTGGTATGTAAAGATGGTCACTCATCTACGGACCAACCGCGACAAACATATATCAATCGACCCGTGCGGCTGTTATAACTTAGCCACAAGATGTTCACCAAACAAAGAGTGAACAAAGACTGTAGATAAATAATTTATATCCCAGTAAGCTTAGAATAAAATTGTAAACCTAATTAATTTGGTTCATGAGCAGAATTTCAATCAAGGCTTAGAAAGGTTTATTTATCTCGTATCTTCCCTGCGTGTCTCAGTTTTCAAAGCCTTTACATACTGGCTTATGAAAAGCATCGCAAAATGAAATATATTAGGCGGGTATTTGATAACCGGCAAAGTTAATGGTGACATTTTCTTCTGCTTAAAAGGGGTAATTAAATGAACACGGCATCAAAGCTTCTACGGGGGCTCGTGGATAAATAATAACAGCCGCACGGGTCGATTTTCAAATTTAAGCAACACTTGCCGAGGTCGGTCAGCGGATGGGTGGCCATCTATTACACACTAAGGCCCCTCCGTGCTTAGGAAGCACGTTAAGCAGCCGTTGTCGTTGGTTCCGGCTGTCGTTTTGTAAATCTTAGACAGTCGTTGCGGGTAGTCAGAAGCCCGAAAGTCTGACAACCAGTCTTGCCAAGGGGTATCGTGTAACCCAGTTACTAGGTTGTGGAGGTCAGAAAGGCAGTCGCTCCAACTACATCCGGTTAGATTGGTATCCGACCCCAACATAGTTTGCAAAAGGCTAGGTTGATTGATTGAGTGAAACTTCAGACATATTTTTTTTAATCTATACATCTATACATATAATAAAACAGTAACGAAAGAAAAACTGTACATTGAGAATTTTCGAGAAAAAATAAGTGGCTTTTGTTAGAAAAACGTAACTGATGACAAAAAGTGACTTTTTAGAATTTTTGTCTGTTTGTCTGTGTGTCTGTTTGTCTGTGTGTATGGTACGGCTTCACGCCAAAACTACTGAATAGATTGAATTGAAATTCAGCAAAAATGTTCTTTGTAAACCAAGGAAGGCTTTAGGCTACATATTATCACGCCGTATGTTATGGGAGGTAAGCAATATTGATTTTAAAAGGTTTTGGTTCGTAATTGAATGCAGAAAATAATTGAATGCCCAAAATGACATGTTATTTATTTAGTTAATAAAAATTTAACCCTGGAAGCATAACAATCACGCTATTTTTATAAAGGAGCGGGGCAGTAATATTATAAATTGCAAGGGAACAGCTATTTCAACAATATGTCAACAGGGAATTTAGCGGTAAGGTCAGGCGACCGTTTACCGCACTAAATGGTGCGAGTTCAAATCACGTATTATTATTTTTTTAAATCGTAAAATTCTTTTTTTTTATTTTTTGCATTTTTTAAGTGCATTAGGAACGATACTGTTATAAAATCTGAGAACTTTACATGTCCTATCTAATTGTATGGGGAGTTTCACACCAATATTACTAAACAGATTGATTGGTGGTACAGCAAGCTACACTATCATAAAGTCAAGTCAAACTTTTGGTTCTAAGTTATATCTTACTTATTTGTTGTTTGTGGAGTGTCACGCAACAGTGACAAAGGGCGCGTGCTTAAAGATTGCTCTTTAATCGTGTGGGATGAATGCACTATTGCGAACAGAAAAGCAGTAGAGGCGGTAAACAGGACTTTGCAGGAACCAGCAAATGATTACCAGCGCACACCATTAAGCTAAAGGTCGGTGTCCCAATTATGCTTCTTCGGAATCTCACTCCGCCGAAACTGTGCAATGGGACCCGGCTCAAAGTCGTCTCGCTGCAGAGAAATATCATTGAGGCGGAAATTCTAACAGGTTGTGGTGTCGGCGAGACAGTGTTTATACCACGTATACCACTGATTCCCCACAATTACCCCCTTTTTTTTCCAGATGGGAAATCATCAAATGACCCCTCTCGCTCTGGGTGGAGCGGAAGGGAGTGTCAGACTCTTACTGACTAAAACCCACCCGTGTTCCTTCCTTAGCCCTTTATGTTCCGGGCCAGCGGTAAACCTTTCGGACAATCCCGCTGACCAGGCAGGCTTTCGCCCTATGGGGCCCCTCCTCGATGCTGACATCTCTTTGAGGCGCGCGTGGAACACGTACGCGCCGTCCGGCATGGGCCTGGTCCTGATCGGACGGTGAGCTACCCATTACTCTCTGCCCGCAGGCCCGCGCCTACGGTGGCCGGGAGTCGTCCCGTGGCTCCCGACGCCCGGAGCGTCTCCCGCGGCGGCTGGGACGGGAGGCTCTCTCCCTCATCCGTCCCGCCACCTCCTTCGCTAGCATGACTTCTTCGCAGAAGGAGGTGACTGCCTCCCACTCCCTCTCGCCCCGGACCATAGCTTGCACTAGGGCCGGACGCGAGAGGTCGCCGCCGCTGCCGATCGCCTCTACAAGGACACGGCGGTGCCGCCCAAGCGGGGCAGACCTCTACCGTGTGCTCCACCGTGTCCTCTGGGCGATCCTGGCAATGGTGACACCCGGCCACAATTACCCCTTTCAATTCAAGCGCGTGCAGTTTCCTGTGAGCGTGTGCTTCGCCATGACAATAAATAAGTCGCAGGGGCAGACACTGAAGGCTGTGGGTGTCGACCTCAGGACGAGCTGCATCTCACACGGATAACTGTACGTCGCTTGCTCCCGCGTCACCAGTCCTGACTCGCTGTACTTACATATTGAATGAGACCGAGGGAAAAACAACGAACGTGGTTTACACAGAAGTGTTACAGTAAATTATAACACTTCTGTTATTCGATGTCTCCTAAATTTCCTTATTAACCTGACGTCTCTTACCAGTAAATTAACTACATATCTTTCTCAAATTTTGAGTTTACTAAGCCAAATAGTTTTTGAGGGATATAAGCTACAGTTACAGTATGAGACGCATCTTTTGAGTGTTTCTGTAAATCAACAAACTATCACTAACTATTATTAAAATTAAAATAATACTTATGCGATACGTGGGCAAAGCCAGGGGTACAGCTATAGTTTATAAAGATTTTTTTTTAAAGTTATTTGCAATATTATTGTTAATTCAGTGTACCCTTGGGATCCACTGCGGAATTATGGGAAGAAAAGTTTTTTGTTGTATAGGTACTAAGTCTGGGCAATATAAAGGCTATAACTTATTTTGGAAAATGGAACACCTGATGCAGAACCGCAACAGACCAGCTAAAGTATAAGAGATATAATAAAAATGGTGCCATAGCAAAAAATATTCCAAGTGAAGAGCATTTTCTGCTGTGACAATAAATTTGAAGATCTGGAACACCTGTTGTGGAACTCCAAAGCCCAGCGACACTATAACATACAGGAATGACGTCTTAGCAAAAGTTGTTTAGTCTGATGGGCATTTCCTGTTGACTTACAAAAATGAAAGATCTGGAACGTCTCGAATCGTCTCGCGCATCACGCTGTTTTCCCGTCCCCGGGCTCTTAGAATTCGACATCAGACGTTTCAGATCTTTGATTTTGACGACCCCGTTGTCGCTGGCATAAGCAACAGGATCCGCGTACGAAGTCGCGGGCAGAAGCTAGTATTAAATATATTTTATTATCCAACTAGCAGCGTCCCGCGGTTTCACCCGCATAAGTTTCAATCCCGTGGGAATATCGGGATAAAAACTTTCCTATGTCCTTTCCCGGGACTCAAACTATGTCTGTACCAAATTTCATTTAAATCGGTTCAGTGGTGGTAAGAGACAGACAGACACACAGATACATTTTCGCATTTATAATATTATAAGTATGGATTAACCACTTCCTTACTTACTTAAACAATTCCTAAGTAGTAAAGCTAAAGAAGTTAGCTTTATATTTTACTTCGTCGTTTTACGTCATTCTTAATATAGAATTTCCCTTTAGCACATTTTCCTTTTTAGAACAAGAAAATTACCGTCTTTATTATTCTGTACGTAACAAAATAGAACAAAAAAAAAAAATAAAGAACTATGGAATGAATGGAGCAGTCACAAAGAAAAACGTAGTATTTGTTTGTATAACTATTTCTTTTTAAGCCCTATAATTAGTACTGGGCGCCTAAAAAGGCCACTTTTGCAGAATCATAAAAGGAATTCATCAAATCATTATAAATCATAATAGACAGTTAACTGTTAAGTTAATCGTATCAAATCCCATTGGTGAAGGATTTTTCAGTTATTTTTTTTTTGTCTGTGTTTAAATACCAATCCAAATCCAATCCCAATCTCTTGCAACGAAAAAAAGCAAAATACGTTTATGATTCTGCCAAAGTGGCCTTTTTAGGCCCCCTGTTTCTTATTACGTAACGTAATGTTCCGTACGCGGAACTGTGGAACCGAAAAATATATTTTACGTTATACATTCTGATTTTTTTCTTCTTTTATTAGGAAATTAACTGAATTAGGGTGATAATTTTGCACAAAACATTTCTTTGCAGTATTTATTAAAAAAAAGTGTGTTAAAAAAATGTCAGTACCATCAAGGCGTTGCTCACCTTCCTTAAGAAGGTGGGATGGATCGAACAATCGATTTTCCCACCCGTATGCAAAATAAGCGCATTCACGTGGAGTTGCGGACGCCAGCTCGTATTACCTAACACCATTCGACCATCCGCTTGAAAGTATCAGAACTATCAATGACTCACTCTCAACATTTTTCGCAAAAACAATTGTTGACAAATATCAAGTGTAATGAGTCACGCTATACAAGACAGATCCGGTTTAAGACTATCCCTACTACTTTCTTGGTAGAAAGTTGACCTGTCTCGCTACTGTCCTTGCCATACAGCTTTCAACTCTATTTGTTGCTTAACAAAATCGAAATTCCTTTGACAAGAATAGAAAAGTGACGTATTAATCATCACCAACATCCACAAGTGATATTGAACTTTGTGTTGAAAGACACAAAGTTGGAATTTCGTTAGTGTGGTTAAGAAGCCGTACCTTTTAATCATCAGCGTGCAATATTTTGTAATACGAATGTATGTTTTTCGGTTAGTAGTGCCGGATTAAAGTGATTGCTCCGGACATTAGGTTCGATATAGGTTGTTGACATCGGTGGTTAAGTAAATTTGTAATGCTATGCTACAGGAAAAATACTGGACCAAGAATTTATAAATGCCGTAATCTTAGATGGGTGTAAAGAGGCGATGGTGTTAAGAGACACAAAATCTGACACATCAGCCGATCCATTCTGTAAAAATCTTACCGTGATAACTTAGGTGGAGTGAGCTTGAAGTGAGCTGTCAATATTGTCAATCCATGGCATTTGGTGGAATGATGCCCGGAACGGGCGCATCGCTCCTTTATATTATTTTTTATAAAGGCAACTCGCACGTTTGCATAAAATTCACGCTTAAACAACTGAACTGATTTAAATGAAATTTGATATAAAGATAGTTTGAGTCCCGGGAAAGGACATAGAATAGTTTTTATCCCGATATTCCCACGAGATCGAAACTTACGCGGGTAAAACCGCGGGGCGCTGCAAGTAAGTTATAGATACAGTACTGTTACTGTTTACCTGTAGCATCCCACTGCTGTGCATAGGCCTCTCTCTCCCCATGACTTCAAGTGATTGCAATCCAGTGCTAATGTGGCCCACTGGTCGTTTGATTTGTCCAGCTCGTCCCACCATCTTCAACGGAGTCTTCCCCGACGCCTTCACGCTATTTATTCCGGTCTGATCCCCTGAACCCCCTCCACCCCCCCTCCTCGATCCCCTGCTAGTTCATCTTCTGTTTTTATCTCTGTTTTATCCACTTTATCTAGGTTTTCTCTTTTTGACAGGTAAGCGTGAAGAAGTAACAAACATATAAACACACACACACTCACAAACTTTCGCCTGTAAAATATTAGTGTTATGAATTAGCAATATTCTTCAAAATCAATCTGATTGAGATTGAATTGAATTGAAGTGAATTGATAGTGCGTTACGCAAATAGGGTGCTGTACAGAAGATATAAAATATACAGTCATTGATCAGAAAATCAATTGTTATAATTGAAGCTATAATAAAGAAAGTAACATAGGAAATGATTTGACTACGTATAGAATTTAAAGCTATAAATACTTGTACAGCAAGAGAGGAAGTATTTAGCATTCGTTTATACATTTCCTTATTCCCCAGTCCTAACGAAATAAACCACAGACGAAGTTACGTTGGTGGCGAGACATTCACCTCGACACTTGTTCTATTATGTAGTACTTACCTAGTGGAAGTTATGTGGGTGCTTGAAATTGCAGTAGGTTAAACAAGATTACATAATTTGTTTGTGGATTTACCATTGCAGATGTAAGTAATGATTAGATAAAAGCTTTTGATAAAGGTCAGTAGAACCTCCAAAAGAGTGGGTCTTAAAATGAACACGGACAAAACGAAGGTCATGTCAAATGCCCATGTAACACCCACTCTCATAAAGACGCTACAATCGAAGTCGTGGACGAGCATGTTTACCTAGGACAAACTGTCCAGTTAGGTAGGTCTAACTTCAGGAAAGAGGGCAATCGTCGAATCCAACTCGGCTGGGCAGCGTTCGGGAAGCTACGCAATATCTTCTCGTCCCACATACCGCAGTGTCTCAAGACGAAAGTCTTTGACCAGCGCGTGTTGCCAGTGATGACTTATGGCACTGAAACGTGGTCGCTCACAATGGGCCTTATATGAAGGCTAAACCCACGCAAAGGGCAATGGAGAGGGCTATGCTTGGAGTTTCCCTGCGTGATCGAATCAGGAATGAGGAGATCTGCAGGAGAACCAAGGTAACCGACATAGCCCGAAGAATTGCCAAACTTAAGTGGCAGTGGGCAGGGCACATTACTCGCAGAACAGATGGCCGATGGGGCCGAATGGTTCTGGAGTGTCGACCGCGTACCGGAAGACGTAGCGTTGGAAGGCCTCCTACAAGGTGGTCCGACGACCTTGTGAAGGCCGCAGGTACCTGTTGGATGCGATAAGCACAGAACAGGTCGAAGTGGAGGTGCTTGGGGAAGGCCTATATATATAGGCCTAGGTACCATGGTGCACCTCTGCTCAGCCCTTTGGGAAATACAGGCGTAAAATTATGTTATTTCCTAAGCGTAAGTTACCAAAATCTCGGAAGGAAAACCCATATCAACATAAATTGGCACACAGCCATAGCATTGGGTACCAAGGTCGAGACTGACAAAATAATAGTCATTACATTACAAAACGATCAAGCAATACTGAAGGGAATTCCTGATGCTATCCATGAACTGGATGTTGTAAGAGCACCAGGATACAACAACTGGAGTGTGCGGTGACTGTAGTGTGGAGACGGCTTCAATATCGTGGAGTCATTTATCTCGATGATTTTATAGTAACAAAAAGTTAAATTAGATTGGCTAGCATTTAATAGTATCGTATTGGTAATAACTAGTTTATTGTAGTTGCTTTATGATCCGAAAAATTATAAAATGCCAAAATAAAACATTAGGTACTCACGTTTATTTAATAACTAGATCATTATTGAGGCTTGTAGTTTACAGCGGGTGAAAAGCGACGGATTCATTATTGGAAAAACTTGAGTGACCTTTCATTTCGTAATTTATCGATCGGGAAGTTAAAAGTTCCCTACAGATAAGACGGATGAATCATAACCTATGACACTATTTTGTTTACACTTTCTTGTCGACCATTGACCGATATTTAACAAATTAACTGTTTTCAAACAGTATTCCTCAGCATGACACACAAAATAGAACGTCTTGTCAAAGAGCGTACTCCATACTTGTCAACTCACGACAATATTCGCTGGGATATCCCAAGTTACGCTAACTTCATTCAAACTCCGGTTTGCCAGTTCGGTACGAGCATAACTTATCAAAAATCAACCTTATCACATTCAGTTATGGCTCAACATCGTGTGACGTTGAAATTTTGTTCGGTGCTCAACTTAAGTTTGCTAAAACCTGAGAAAGTTTTTGGAAAATAGACTTTATGTCTTTTAATATAAAGTTAAAAATGTATTATGTAAGTGAATATAATCGAGCAAAAAATAAAGCCGTGTTCAGACGGGAAAAGTTTTGGTTGCTAGCAGCTGACTCAATATAAATTACAATACGAGTGCACGATTTAGGAAACATTCTAAAACTTTCTGTTGGAATATGACCAAGTAAAATTCTACCGCAGAATATTCTGTGAGGAAAATTAACTTCACATTCAGAGGCCACAGTCTCTTTAAAAGTCCAGACATTATCTTGATCGGATTAGGACCATGGACCATGAGGACCATGTAGATTAAGGATGTACTGTGGAACTGTGTATGATAACTTGATAAGGCACAGGTAGACGTAGTAGCAAATGTTACTATTAAACACAGAATTTTGACAAAATTTTTGACTTCTTTAGTCGGTAGGAATCCGCCATACACAAATGCAGTACATTCTCCCCTGACGGCGGTATCCAAGAGACCAAAACAACAGTGGTGGCTAGTGGTAACGGCCCAGACTTACGTGTTGTAGGTCGGGAGTTCCAACTCAGGCCAGGCAGGCACATTACTTTTGTAATTTATTTCATCACCACTGCTCTCAAAACGGTGAAGGATAACATCGTGAGGAAACCGGGATGTCCTAGAACATGACATAAAGACATGTAATATCCACCAACCCGCACTAGGCCCTCATGGTGGATTATGGCCCACTCCCTCTCACAGAGAGGAGGCCTGTGTCCCAGCAGTGGAAACATTATAGGTTGATTATGCAAATAGGAAAAATTCTGTGCCTTTCTCCTGCTAGCTGTTGCCTAGCAGGAGAAAGGCAAAGAATTTTTCCGATTTGTCTATTCATTATTATTTACAAACGAGGCGGCAACTAAAAGTGGCACAGTCTGAACAAATCCTCTCCGAGGTTTATGCAATTCTTATGTTTTGTTATTATATAAGGTTGTTTGGCGGTAACCAAGCCACTCTCGTCTGCATCGCTCAGTGCATTGAACGCAATCTAGATATTTGGATCACTTAGTTCTGTGTTAATTAGTTTTCAGGTAAGTTTTCGATTTTAGTTTTCGTTATGTAGTTTTAATGATTAATTACTATCATCATTCATTCACAAATCAAATTCATTAATTTAGCCGTTTTCAGTGTGCATAAAATTTTAATAAAAGCTTAATAACAATAAGTGTGATATGTGTGTGACATAAACTCGACAAAAATCATCCGTCGCTTTTCACCAGGCGAGACCGAAGTCTTGAACTGACCCATTTACAAAAAAAAATACATAGTTGATACAGATAAAATTCGAAATGAATATAATTTAATATATATAATTAAGGTAGACATAACATTTCAAAATGTTGACATATTAGAAGATGTACCTACATGAACGTAAACGAAGCAAAAGGAGGATGTAAGGATCGTAGCAGGTGGAGTTCTGTAGTTTCCCACACGAGAAGGCGCCTGTATAAATATGTATGTACAATATAACTATCGCAATAATAATACAATCCTACTTTTAGCATCACAAGTCACTGAACCATCTCTGTAAGGATAGTGAAAGTAGTTCATGTAACCATTGTTAACGAGAAGAGATTGCTATCTCAGTATTCTTACTTTTAGGAGGAATAATCTTTTGTTTCAAAGCGGTAATTGTTTTTTTTTATCATAATTGGATCCTCATTAGTATCTTAATAGGTAAGGTTATGTTTGTCAGTTTAAGTTTCTATAGTAATATCATGAATATCTTTATCTTTGTCAAATATTATCTTCTTATGACTCTTAAATGCTTACATACTGTAACTTGCATCATTCTTATAAGTCACTCCAATTACGTTAAATGTTTGGATTAACTTTCATCAAAGTCAAAGTATTTATTTTAATTGAATCATTTACAGGCATTTCTGAATTGTCGAAGAGTCGGTCAGTTAGTCAGAAAATTGAAGCTAGTTGCCCATTCGAAAACGTATCTCTATGGAGAAGAACTGCATCTGATATTTTAGAAAACTACAACGGATATCGCTTAAGCAAATCGCTCATCCACTGTGGGTCGCAGTTTTGATTCCCGCACGGAAAAAATATGAGTTTGAGCTACAGATAGTTTTTTATGAAATGAGCTGTTAATACATTTCAGATGTGTTCGAAAACGACTTACCTAGTTTTCAATTGTGAGGCCATCGGTTTTTTATGATCCGGTGATTACAATTTCAATCAACCTACTTCGATTGCTGCTAATCCCAATATATGAGTCACACTATGATGACAGGACACTGGCCCACTTGACGAACAGTAGAAAGTTATCCTGCGTCACTCGTATTGTGGGTCAAGAACATGGATGTATAGTGCAACACGGTTATATGACATAACCGTGTCTTAGCTTCTTAAATTTGAATTTGTATGTTTATTTTTGTCTAGAAATTGGTCATTTGAATACAATGTATACAAACAAATAACAGTAACCATTTGCATTTAGAGCAGTGGTGGCTCAGTGGTAATGGCAGCGACTTACGGGTTGTTGTAGGTCGTAGGTTCGAACCCAGTCAGGCGCTTTACTTTGTGAAAATTATTTCATCACCACTGCTCTCGAAACGGTGAATGAAAACATAGTGAGGAAAGCGGCATGTCCTAGAACGAAAAAATCGAAGACATGCGACATCTACCAACCCACATGGAGCCTGCGTGGTGGATTACGGCCCATGCCCTCTCACAGAGAGGAGACCTTTTCCCAGCAGTGGGAACATTACTGGCTGATTATGATGATTATGATTGGTAGATAGTTTTTGGGGCATACATATACCATATATCAGTTTTGGAGATAGTTAAAAATCTAGGTGTAGAAGATGTAATTAAAATTTTGTTTCTCTTTCAACCGTTTGTTTATTAATGTCTGGCTCATTGGTCTAGCGTTTGCAAGCAGTACTGCTAAGTATGGGTCCTGGGTTCGATCCCTAGGTCGAGCAACGTTTTGTACAGTTTTTCATACAGAGTTTTGACACTCTCCCCCAACCTTTTGGGGACACATACAGACTTGATGTCAGAATATATTCATCTGTTCTTTGATTCCACACCGTTCTGTATTTATTTCATGAATTTTATGTTTTTACTTTGCACATAAAAGATCAAAAATTTATATTATATACGTTACGTTGTTACGTTTATTTGTTTGTCGCAAATAAACGTGTTATCTTGCTTTTTCTTTATCAACATTATTAAAAATTAAAAGATCAACATCATAGATATAAAACAAAGATCCCAAGTAATCTAATCTTATCAAAATATTCCAAGAATTTTCCTTTGACCTTTTAGATGTTTTGACTTTGACAATTATAGTAATTGTAAATAAACTTTATTTCTGCTATTTTTATAAGAAGCTCGAGTTTCTATTGTTTGAGTGTTTTATATTTGATTTCAATGGATTATTCTCGGTATTAATAACAGTTACTATTTATAGAATTTCCTTTTCATGATTTTTATTGTCTTCAAAATTAGTTTTGTCTCCAATAGTAACGTCTTCTATTGTTTTGTCTTTATTAAAGTATTTTTCAGCTTTAATCTCGCCAGTCACAGAATTCTCTTTTCACGATTTTCATTACCTATCTTCAAGATTAGTTTTTCATTAAAAGTATCGCCTTGTATTGCTTTGTCTTTATTAAAGCTATTTTCGACTTTAACCTCTCAAGTAATATCATTTTACAATTATTTTCTCAAAAGTTCAACGTTATCATCTAAATCAACATGTGAGGGTTTATCGTAACTGGGTTGTGGCGGTCAAATAGGCAGCCGCTCCATGTAAAATACTAATATTAATCTGAATCCGGTTAGACTGGAAGCCGACCCCAACATAGTTGTGAAAAGGCTAGGCAGATGTTGATGATTATGATGTGAAATCTTCAGTCGTAAGTTAGTAATATACAAGGTGTTGATTTGCATCCTAGTCAAATTCAAGGACGTAATTATGCTAATGATTCTCGACCCAAATCAACAATAAAATGGGTAGGTTTTTTTTTTCTTATTCACGAAAATCCGTAAGTGTGAACCAGCCGTATTTAAACGCGGCCCGTCTGTTACTAGCCTATAACCGCGCTTTCACACACAAACAAACGCCTTTTACTTTACTAAGTACTAAAATACTAAAATGTATTTTATGACAACCTCCTGAAATTTGACGAGGATGCAAATCAACACCTTGTATATATACCATATCTACTCCTCTAGTGCTACCAATATCTCTGCAACCTGCAACTTTAACATGCGGGTCACATAATAGCAGCGGAGTACGCACTATACGTTTTTAGTTCCGCTTCAAGTCCAAATGATTAAGTTCCTTTTCTTACACGTAGAGACCCGAATTAGTGTTAACGTGGGCGGAATTGAGACGTAAATGGTAAAAGAAACATTAGGCGGTGGCGAACTCTGAATGGTGCGGTTGTCCTACTTTTGTTATGATTATTGACAATGTTTTGATGTGCCTTATTTGTACGTTATTTGGTGAGCAGTGGTGACCCAGTGGTAACGGCTGCGACTTACGAGTTTTAGTTCGTGGGTTCGAACCCTTCAATTTAAATTATTTCATAACCACTACTGAACGGTGAAGGAAAACATCGTGAGAAAACTGGCATATCCTAGAACCAAAACTTCGAAGACATGTGACATCTACCAATACGCACTGGCCCCGCGTGGTGGATTATGGCCCACTCTCTTTCACAGAGAGGAGGCCTGTGTCCCAATAGTGGGAACATTATCAGCTGATTATGATGGGTCTGAGGCTCGTCACATTTCCTTCTTCTTCTTGAAAATCAGCATTCTCGACGTTGATATCCTGTTGAGTTGATGTTTTAGTGACAGTCATGGTTATTTTAAACCCTTTTTTTTTGCGGATGGGAAATCATCAAATGAGTCCCGCTCTGGGTGGAGCGAAAGGGAGTGTCAGACTCTTACTGACTAAAACCCACCCGTGTTCCTTCCTTAGCCCTTTATGTTCCGGGCCAGCGGTAACCCTTTCGGACAATCCCGCTGACCCGGACAATCCCGCTGACTCGGACAATCCCGCTAAATTTTAAACCCTTATGTGGAGTTTTTAAGTACTTATTCTAGGCTATACCTACTTACTTTTACGCCGTTGATCATTCTCTAATGTAATTTGTATGTGTCAACTTTTATATTCGTATTGAGTATGGACATTGATTGGGACTTGGTCAAACCAGGCCCCAATGTGTGTACTTTAGTGACTATGTTGCAATGTTGTTTTATAATACATACTTAAAGAAACTTTGCGTGTCTTGTATTATAACCATTCAATCAAAATAAACGGAGTAGAAATAAAGAAGAAAACCGTAAATTAATGTTAGGTAGTAGACCGTACAAAAATAACTGAGTTGTCTACTTTTACCACTTAAATGTTTTTTCAAACTTTCCTTTTCATTATAGAGTCTGTCTAAAATTTTAAGCTACACGGTCTCACATAATCAGCCTATTAGTTTAGTGTCCCCACTGCTGGAACACAGGCCTCCTCTCGGTGAGAGGGAAACTACACGGTCTCAGTAACAAATCTTATATATACACACATCAAAATTGTCTAGGGATCAAGCATTTTTATGCGGATTTCTTGAGATTGAGATGTGGCTTTGTAATAAATTTATGATTTTATAAATTTATATGGATCCTTTTTGGTGCATTTCATAATTTGAATCAGGAACTGTGAATCAAATTCGAGTAAAAGATGAAAATCAGCTGTCAATATTTTCCCTATAAAAACATACAACGCATTGAAGACATTATTAGTGCTACTGTTTCCCTACTACTGATTAAAACCAACGTTATTATGGAGCGGCGACGTCATTTAAGCAGGGAAGAAATGCTCAGAGCCGTGGGAATGATAGAAGCTGGTTCCCGGCAACGTACTGTGGCTTTAGCTCTGAATACAAGTCAGAGTGTTATCAGTCGACTTTGGACACGTTACCGAAGCACTGGTACCGTGGCTGAGCGCCATGGAGGACGGTATCGCTGCACCACACGGAGACAAGACCGATACATTCAAATCTTAACTCGAAGAGCTCCAACAATAACCGCCATGATGTTAGCCGTGAGGCTTCATCACTCTTCAGGGAACTTAATTAGCGACCAAACAGTCAGAAACCGCTTGCATGAAGTGAACCTTCATTCCCGAAGACCGCTACGGGTACCACCTATAGCAATGCACAATCGTAGGATTCGATATCAATGGGCTCTTGAACACAGAAATTGGGCAGAAGAACAATGGCGTTTCGTGTGCTTTTCTGATGAGTCTCGTTTTGGTATGAGACCGGATACAAGACGTATACGACACTGGAGAACCCCTGGACGCCAACAGCGATTAAAATCCTGCCAGGAAGTCCATCCTTATAGTGGTGGAACCATCATGGTATGGGCGGGTATTTGGATCGGCGGAAGAACTGAGTTGATTTGGATCAGAGGCAACCTCAACGCTCAAATTTATGCTGAGACGATTGTATCAGACGTCATCGTTCCTCTACAAGTGCAAATCGGTCCCTTATTTCAGTTAATGCATGATAATGCACGACCGCACACCGCAAGAGTTGTAAGACAGACTCTCGCCGCAGCTAACATCAATGTCCTGCCCTGGCCTGCTCAGTCGCCAGACTTGAACCCGATTGAGCATGCATGGGATATGCTACAGAGAAGAGCTCTGCCGAATATGGAGGGTATCCAGTCGCAAGAAGATCTTTTTTGTTGTTGCAACGAACATGGGCGGCCATTCCACAGCGTGATTTGGATGAACTCATTTTGAGTATGCCAAACCGATGTTCTTGTGTTGTTAGTGTTCGCGGTAGAAACACGGATTATTAATTGTTTAAGTTACCCAATAAAATTTTAAAGAAAACTGTTATTTCAGTCTTTTTTTCGAACTTTTGTGTTAGTGGTTCAAATGTCAAAAATCCCTTTATTAGGAAAATGGCAAATTTCTTTATTAATGCAAAGGTGACTTGGTTTATCGTTACTGTGACAAACGAAAACACTTTATTTGATGAATCCTTAAAGAAAATTTTAATTAATATCAATCAGGAGAAAAGTTATTGCAAAAATATATGTTGATCCCAAGACACTTTTGATGTGTGTATATGTATATAATGGTAAACTGACTGACTGATTGTTGATATATCAACACACAGCCCAAACCGCTGGTCCTAGAGACATGAAACTTGGAGGGTGTGTTCTTTGTGAAGAGTAGGTATCCATTAAGAAAGGGTTTTTAGAAATTCCACCCCTTTTTTTTTTTTTTTGCGGATGGGAAATCATCAAATGACCCCTCCCGCTCTGGGTGGAGCGGAAGGGAGTGTCAGACTCTTACTGACTAAAACCCACCCGTGTTCCTTCCTTAGCCCTTTATGTTCCGGGCCAGCGGTAACCCTTTCGGACAATCCCGCTGACCCGGCAGGCTTCGGCCCTATGGGGCCCCTCCTCGATGCTGACATCTATTTGAGGCGCGCGTGGACCACGTACGCGCCGTCCGGCACGGGCCTGGTCCTGATCGGACGGTGAGCTACCCATTACTCTCCGCCCGCAGGCCCGCGCCTATGGTGGCCGGGAGTCGTCACGCGGCTCCCGACGCCCGGAGCGTCTCCCGCGACAGCTGGGCCGAGAGGCTCTCTCCCTGAGCCGTCCCGCCACCTCCTTCGCTAGCATGACTGCTTCGCAGAAGGAGGTGACTGCCTCCCACTCCCTCTCGCCCCGGACCATGGCTTGCACCCCTAAGAGGGTGAAATTTCACGCGAGCGAAGTCGCGGCCATAAGCTAGTTTTATATAATTTTCCTTTAATGCAGTGAGCATATCTTGTCTACTTCAGTGCCTAAATCCTTTATATTTCATGTAAGCCTCTTAATTAATACATTACTCTGTTCTACGCCTACTGCTTAGAATTCCTACAAAATTAGAACCACCTGATATGCTAATACATTGTCATTGGACACGCGTTATGAATACGTCATCAAGACATCTGTCAACAATAGACATTTTGATATCATCTTGTTTGACAGTAACTATAATTATTATCTGCTTTCAAGTTACAAGACCATAAAATTACAGCCTAATTTTCCAAAGAAATATACCATCATTACCTCGTAACTTTTTTTAAAAATTAAATGTGCCGACCGTTATTTCCCGCCAGCGCGGGCGCAGTGTACCGTCGCACTTCGTGTATCTCGCTCGCTCTTACCATGTGTTTTGAACTGAACGTGTTCCATTTACAAACTGTGTCTTTACCGTGTTGAGTTTCGCTATGTGAAAATTGTTTTGTGTGTTGAAAAGTAAGCACTGTATTTTTGCGTTCTTCGTTATTGTTGGTTTTGGTTATTGGAGTGTGAAAAACCTCAATAAATTATCTTGTATGTGATGATTGTTCTGCATATAAGAATAAGGTCCTTTTTCTAGTAGTGTATAGGCATTACTATGCTCTCAAAATATGTATATTTATTTAATACCCTCGATGTATTGAGTTTGCTCAACAAATGCCTTTAAAATTGTCTATTCCAGAATGATCTTCCAATTTAATAGAATCTTCATACTCTAACAGGTATCCATAATTCATGCTAGTAAAAACCGCTTGCACTATTACTAATTGTAATTCATCAATACAGACGAATGCGAAACTAATTTCTTGCATGACTTGATCAAATTAAGTAACTTTCTTAAAATCTGCATCGGTCATTGTGCCGTACTAACTTTACAATTTGCTTGCTGTCACTAATTATTTACTAATAGCCCTGCTTACTTAGATATTTTCTCTTTCCCCATAAATTTTGCATCTTATCATTCTGGCCTTGTACTTTTTTCAAGATCATTTTCAACAATTTTTCTATGATCAAGAACGACTACTTTATTTTTCATATCATCGCGTTTTGTATAATCCATACTAATATCATAAATGCGAAAGTAACTCTCTGTATGTTACCTTTTCACGCCTAAACCACAGAACGGATTTCTGTAAAATTTGGCAAGGAGATAGATTTCATCCCGGGGAAGGACATAGGATAGTTTTTACCCCGATATTCCCACGGGATCGAAACTTATGCGGGTGAAACCGCGGGGCGCTGCTAGTATTATATACTTTGTTGGAAGATTTGACACAGTCCTAGGCTATTTTTTATCCCGGTAACACGCTCCCGTGGAATAATTGCCGACATCCACGTTGACAAAGCCGCCGGCTGTTTTGTGGCTCAAGCTACTCAGTTATAAAAATCATTATCCCATAGCATTATACAGTACTTAGGTACCGTTCAAAATTCTTCATCCATGTACAGACGCCAGCACATCAAACTACTACAATCTGTCAAATTTCTTTAAGACATTTTCAACTTTATTGCTAAATCATAAGGTTCAAAGTTGATTGGGAAAATTTTACAGTTTCCGGTAGCTTGACGTGCTGGCGTCTGTACGTCTTGCCAGTGAAATTGAGTCTTCCAAAACAATTTATACTTTGCTATTACATATAAAAAAGTAAATGTGAGAAAAATTTCTTGAATGGCTTGATCAAAATAAGCCACTTTCTTCAAATTCAGTACAGCCGCTATGTCACGTACGCCATTTCAATTGACTGCAGGTGTTCATAACTGGACCACGGTTTTATTGACATGAATGCTTTAGTAGATTCCATCGGATTTTTTACCTCTTTGAAGGAGGAATCGCTTCATACCGAATAACTATGTTTATTGTTTGTTCCATCTAAGCTATGTATGGGTTTTCTCAGCTTTATAAGTCATTCAATTAAGTATTCTAGCCGGTAAAGTAAAGACAGGCGCGACGCGATGACGGTGTGACGCGATTCTGGAAGAAGAATTTCTATGGAGTTTTCTTTAAAATTGTTACTACCAGTCGCGTCGTGCCTGTCAGCGCCTGTCAGAGCCTTAACCGACCAGTTCTGTCTTAGAAAGCAACAATTCTAAGTTAAAACCACCACCACACCACATCGTAGCGACAAAATGTGGTCAAACTGTGGTTACGTCGTGTGAACAGTGTCGCTGTGGCTTCTTGCTTTGTGGTCCCTACAAAATGTTGTGTGTTGTGTTTGAGAAGTGGCCGGCCGTTAGTTTGCGGTGTCGCTGGTGATAGCGACGTGGGTGCAATGTGGTCGGTATCACACACGCGGTCAATAATGACGACAAGATGTGGTCTGTGTGAATTTAACTATCAAATTAGCGCAAGCCCACGAGTTGTGGTTGTGTTCCATGTGAAACAAGCCTAAGACTTTCCGACCACAACCTCGCCTAATTTTAAGAAGTGATGTGCTTGACGATAGAATTTCAACCATACCATAGCAAATGTTTCATCATACCCTGTTTTCTTCTGAACAAAATATCTCATCCGTCTAATTCTTTCAATTAAAGTTACAAGTCCTTACATAGTTCGATAACTCCAGACGAAGTTCACACTAGTTAGACCGCGAAGACGGGTTCGAACAAGTTCTAAACTAGTAAGTGCACTGTCGTGCTATTCTTAACTAATGAGTAGAAAGTATACTGCGAAGTACGCTTCGATCAATAATATTGATCAAAGGAAGTACGACAACTCTGTAAAAGTAGGAAACTGGCATAGACTTGTACATTATAGCCCATTACAAATAGCTATAATTTATATCACGGAATAGATAAATAAGGTATCTATTCCGTGATTTATATACAGGGTTATTGGTAAAACATTAACAACCTCTTAAGAGGTCATTGTACTCATCCTTATGAACAAGTTTTACTATGGGACCAAACATGAAAACGCGAAAAAAAAATCAGCTGTTCCCTACATTTATGTTCGTATAATGGCTCCTACAAACAGGCGCGACGCGCGACGCGAATCGCGCGCGACACAAAGGCACCGCAAGTCGTGCAACGAGCGGTGATTGCGACAGTGAGCGGAGTTTGCGCAGCTAAATTTTGGCGCAGATGTTTGGAGTTTTTGCCGTCGATACGCTAAGAAGAAGCTCGTTAGAAAACTTAATAGTAAATGTAACTTCCATCCATCCATCTGGTTAATTTGAATTTTCTTTCATCTCAATACATGACGCCAGATTCGATTTTATTCGTCCTTATATGTGAACATCAGAGCGCACAATATCCGTTAATGTTATGAACATTAGGACATCTTGTTTGTGGAATTAATTGAAACGAAATTTTTGATGTTCAATGAATACTCAGGGATAAAATAAAAACATACGTTTTCCAGATTTAAAACCTTGTTTACATATCAATTTTATGTGTTAAGTAGAATTCAGAATCACCAATACCATTGAAAAAAATATAAAAATGTTTGAAATTGTAGCGTAAACTTTATTTAAGAGTTTTTTTCAAAAACACGTCCTACTTAGTTGTTTATATCTTTGGAAACCAAATCGCTAACGCAGGATAGGTATTTAGTTGAGGAAAAATCTTTAAAAATATTGTACTTTGCCTCTTCAGTAGGTTCTTAGCATTCAGATTCAAAACATTATTATGAACATCATAAATTTCCATAAATTTCCAGCTGGCTAGTGGATAACTGCCATCATAAAACCAGCTTGTACAATATTAATGAAATCGAACATTTTCATCAGGGCAACCGTTCATGTGGAAATGTACGCCTTTTGAGATCAAACGAAACACGCAAACCCGCTAACCCCTTAGGAAATAAGTGGAACAACACAGGCCTAAATCAAACTTCAATAGATTGGAGAACTCCTCTATATACCCCAATAAAATTAAAAAAAACACCCGAGTTAATTCCCGAGAGCTCTACGAAATCAAAACAAAAAAAAACGAAGCCTACCTTTGTCATAAGTACATACCTATGTGAACACTGAACAGTCTCTTGATTTTCAACTTTATCGCTAAAGCATAAGGTTCAAAGTTGATTGGAAAAATTTTACAGTTTCAGGTAGCTCGATGTGCTGGCGTCTGTACACCATACAGGGTGGCAGCGACATCAATGCCGAACCGGTCACCATGGATTCTGAACCCCTTTGCATTGAACTTTTCGTCGGTAATTAAAAACAAAAAAAATCGTGTTCCAAACATTTTCACCGCATAGGTTTTGTTGGTAACAGCAGATTTTTTTTTGATAACCGACCAAAAATTTCAACGCGGGGCATTTTCAGAATCATGTATCCATGGTAACAGGTTATGATTCTATGTCCCGGGATGCCACCCTGTAAAATTTAGGGTTACAAATGTAGGAAATGAGTTATTAAGTGAAAGTTCAAAGATTACACTCGTAATGATCTTTTAGATCAACAAATATTAACTGTACGTATTGCAGTAGGCACTGTCAGATCCCTTGTCCTCATCCAAGTAGATGATAATGGTCACAATCTTTAGTATACCAACCTTGCATATATCGGTAGCGAACTTGCGTATATCGGTAGCGAGCTTGCATATATCGGTAACGAGCTTGCATATATCGGAAGCGAGCTTGCAAATATCGGTAGGAAGCTTGCATATATCGGTAGCGAGCTTGCATATATCGGTAGCAAGCTTGCAAATATCGTTAGGGAGCTTGCATATATCGGTAGCGAGCTTGCATATATAGGTAGCGAGCTTGCATATATCGGTAGCAAGCTTGCATATATCGGAAGCGAGCCTGCATATATCAGTAGCGAGCTTCCATAACCAAACCATTTAATTTCTTTTACCAGATCATAGTTCAAGATGTTGGGTCAAGCTCGATGGCTGATGCTGCTTATAGCAGCCGTGCTCACGCTGCAGTCGAGAGGTGATGGTGGCATCAGGCTACCTGACCAGCCACCAAACCAGGAAGGTGAAGGAAGGAATTTGAACTTCGGAGGAGGTGGAGGAGATCATGGAAGATCGGTAAGCTTAATATTCTTTTTGACTGAACGTGGTGTCACTGACCCTGGCAGGGCCACCATCACGGATTTTAATTTTGATAGCACAAAAAAATTGTCGCTAATTAGTCGAAATTTGTCGCCAAATATCAGAATTTGTCGGTCACTGGTTCAAAAGTTATAAGGGTTTATAGGTGGCCGATCTGGAGAGAGTTTCCCCAGCAGGGCCACATTTATATCTCGAAAACTAGGGCACCTAGCGAAGATCTGTTTTCTCCCATATTTAGTCGCCAATTAGTCGGAATCAGTCGCCAAATATCAGAATTTGTCGGTCACTGGTTCAAAAGATATAAACGTTTATAGGTGGCCGATCTGGAGAGACTTTCCCCAGCAGGGCCACATTTATATCTCGAAAACTAGGGCACCTAGCGAAGATCTGTTTTCTCCCATATTTTGTCGTCAATTAGTCGGAATCAGTCACCAAGTCACAGATTTAATCGGGTTTTCGTTTAAGAGAATTATAATGAGTTCAATTATTAAGGTATAGTCCAAGAAAAAATATTTCTAATAATATGTGTAATATACTTCTAGTTTTATCGGTCTAAAGTCCTTAGCAATGTCCGAGAGAGATAAATTCTCAATTA
This sequence comes from Oligia latruncula, assembly GCA_948474745.1. NCBI lineage: Eukaryota > Metazoa > Arthropoda > Insecta > Lepidoptera > Noctuidae > Oligia > Oligia latruncula. The sequence goes on from OX419705.1 coordinate 2,469,888, forward strand.
AATACATGTTTTTATGTTTTAAATTACTAGGTTAGAGTGGCTTAAACTTCTTTGAAAACATAAACCTTGCTCTTGGTCTATTTGGTGTCAAGATGTACAGTCGCATGCAACTGTTTTACCAGTTTACAATGATAACCTCTAATTAACGTTAGAATAATAAAAAAAAATATCGTACATTTAGTAATATAAAAAATCCTTTAGAGCAAGTTTGTTTATTTACCTATTTTTTTTAAGTACTTTGTGCGGCGCGAACGCCGACGTTCTATCTTTCTCCCCGTTTTTGTATTTGCGGAATCTAGAGATAACAACACTAGAGTTCGTAAATATTCATAATAAGTTGCATTTTAATTAAACTGGCTGACTTACGTGACGGGCAACTTGTTCTAAGTAGCTCGTCTGTACACGCGCATCTATCTCTTTTTTACTTACCGTAAATGAAACGGAGCGCAGCGATCTATCTGCCAGCGACTAAAGTGGTAAGTGCAACTTGTTCCGACTGTCAACCCTCGCCTTCGGCTGCGCCTCGGCTCGGGTAGACATTTGTCGGAACTCTTTGCAATGACAGCCTTTCCGCACTTGTAATGAAATATACTATTGTACGTGCTTGTACCAATGTATGGGGAAATTTAATTCTTTAATATCTTTTTAATTACACACCGACTAAATCTGTAACTTGGCAACAAATTGCGACTAATTAGCGACAAAATATGGGAGAAAACAGATCTTCGCTAGGTGCCCTAGTTTTTGAGATATAAATGTGGCCCTGCTGGGGAAAGTCTCTCCAGATCGGCCACCTATAAACGTTTATATCTTTTGAACCAGTGACCGACAAATTCTGATATTTGGCGACTGATTCCGACTAATTGGCGACTAAATATGGGAGAAAACAGATCTTCGCTAGGTGCCCTAGTTTTCGAGATATAAATGTGGCCCTGCTGGGGAAACTCTCTCCAGATCGGCCACCTATAAACCCTTATAACTTTTGAACCAGTGACCGACAAATTCTGATATTTGGCGACAAATTTCGACTAATTAGCGACAATTTTTTTGTGCTATCAAAATTATAATCCGTGATGGTGGCCCTGCCAGGGTCAGTGACACCTGAACGTGTAAAAGAGATGCAGTGAAAATAAAAGCGGTTTTTTACCCTTGATTAAGTTGGGTTAAATATTTCCTAAATCATAATGCATTTTTATAAAACTGAGCAAAAGCTCCTATTTATTATGTCCTGTGTAAAAAGACGTATAATTAAATGATATTAGTATCACCTTGCTTGTTAATGCATCTGTAACAGCAACGCGTCTATGTCACCTAATACGACATAATAAGTAAATTGTCGTCCTCTAGACAAAGATTTTGTTGGGTGTCTGTCATAATTTCATTATTAACATCTCCATAATTCCTTTATCCTAATCTTCCAGCCTCAAGCTCAAGGTCGTGGTCTTCTGGACTGGCTTGGTTTTGGAGAAGACCAGGACCCCTACATACAGCAGTCTACCCAGCAGTGCCTTAACGGAGACCTGGCTGACTGCTTCAAAGCCCAAGCTCTGCGGTCCTTTGACGACTTCTTTGATAAGCAGGCTTACGAGTAAGTATTTTTTTTTCTTTTTCTAGTTTTTTGTCCGTTCTTTTCTTATAAGCTTTTAAACGGGCTATTTACATCAACTTCACAGTAACTGACTGACTTCTTGATAATTCAAGAGTCCTAGCCTACCTAGCGTTTTCCCAACTATTTTTGGGTCGGCTTTCAGTCTAACCGGATGCAGCTGAATACCAGTATTTTACATGAAGCTGCTGCCTATCTGACCTCCACAACCCAGTTACTAGTAATATGGTACTCCTTGGTAAGACTGGTTGGCTGGTTGGTTGGCTTGACAATTCAAGAGTATACAGGAAAAAAAATAAGTTTTGCCTAAACTATAACCATGAATTCAGCATATAGCATAGAAAATCCTGTTATTAAAAAAAATTGTTGTTTCATAAATTTTGACCGCGTAGGTATTTTGCAGTTTCCTATGAAACTGCAGATTTTTTTTTTATAGCCGACGAAACATTTTTGCCCTCTTTTGAAAGAGTAAAAATGTTTCGACGATTGGCAACAATAAATCAGCAATGGTTAAATGAGATAATAATGCGTTTGATTTATTAGATTGTAAAGAGGAATTTCTAAGGGATTGGTACACTAATCAAAGTCAAAATCTAATTTCAAATACGCAATCTCAGGCTCTTGAGGCCACTTGAAAACCCTCCTTTCGCAATATTCTCCATAAGCGAGTTAAGAGCTTATCTTCAGTTCCATCTTATTTAAATTAAGGGTAGCCCACGAAATATAACCCTATTGATTGATATTTCATTGAAGAGTCATTCAATCGGGTTATATGAATTTAGAGGTTTGTATTGATGAATTTAATCATTACAATTCTGTAGATTCATACTTGTTACGGTCACGAATCTTATTTTGTTCAACATACACCCTGTCACTGGCCTGCAAATTGCAAGAAAACTTAAGATAATAATTTGTACTTGTTGGGCTACCCTTCCCTTTTAAATTAATCAAAAATTCAATTAAACTAAACACATAAAAATACAAATTCGTGTAATAAGTCGAATTTAAATTTGTATTGAGTATTTTAAAACACCCATTCTTAATTCATCTGAGGACCAATTCCCATAATTAAAACCGTTCAAAATCTAGTCGCGATCCCATCTCAGCGACAGTCAATGTCAAAAACTTGTCAAAAATGTAGGGACTTTAGAAGAATTTTTGACAAATTGAGACTGAGATCAGACTGAGCACGTTCTTAAAATTACGAAAATTGCCTCTCTGATTCTTTTGTCTAACAAAACCAAATGTGTAAATTTCCAGACTATCAGATAATGCATTACTAGTGAAAGTGGACTCCCAAGCCCGTGCACTGTCTCGAGAACCACCTCAGCTGGAATCACAGCCACGCAGCGAAGATTCGGACTGGGAAGCACTCGTCAAATACGGAATGAGGAAGATTGAAAGGTAAATATTATATGAAGTCGGTAATAGTTTGTATAAGCAGCCAGAACCGACTTTGTAATGAATTGCTTAAAATAAAATTCTCTGTAGATAGATATAAAAATACGAAGACATGTGACATCTACCAACTCGCACTGGGGCCCACGTGGTGGATTACGACCCACTCCCTCTCAACAAGAGAAGGCCTGTGCCCCAGCAGTGGGAACATTACCATTATAGGCTGATTATGTATACATAAAAATCAACTAATACCCACCTAATTAATTAATAGAAATAACAATAATATATGTTATCGTAACTTAACTAAAATTATTAGTAAACTAAATTTGGCGTCGGAAAATTCGTCAGCATCGCTATCGAATGGTAATGTACCCAAAAAACGGGCGGTATTGCTACATTGAACGGCAATGTTTGACCTCTGGCCACGGTAAAAGCCAAATCTTGGGCTCGGGAAATTTCAACCAGCCGTTTGGAGATTTCATTGAACAGACCTAGCACTCGGACCGCGCGACCCGAGGGGTTCAACCCCAAACCGCTCGAAAATAATGTATGCATAATTAGAGTTACCGGATCGGAACCGGAGTTACCGACGTAGCTTGCAGAGAAAGCAAACTGAAGTGGCAGTGGGCTGGCCATGTTTGTAGAAGGACCGATGGCTGGTGGAGCAGACGAGTCCGGGAAGCGTAGTGTGGGACGCCCCCCAGCTAGATGGACCGACGACCTAAAGAAGGTGACTGGGACAGACTGGCTGCGGAAGACGTAAGACAGGGTGTTGTGGCATAGCCTATGTCCAGCAGTGGACTGCGATAGGCTGAGTTGATTAATAACAAGAGAATGTATGTTATCATAAGCTGCTTATGATACTGAAATATTAAATCGTGATAAGTCGGCTACTCTCGAAATCCTCCTATAGTTCAAATATACTATTTTTTAGTACAACGTATCCTCTATTACAACTCAATCCCAGTAAAATTGACCCTTCGCGTCAATTTTTGTAAGAGGTAAGTCAGAGTAGATATCTTTAATATGATTATATTATTTGTCTATAGAATACTGACTGTGCCATTTTTCAAAGGGAAGCCGGTAGGAATCGAGTTATATAGAACCTTCGACACTGCTTAATCCTCTAAAACATCTTTAAACTACATACAACACCAATAACCACTAACGAACCGAAATCTATTCAGAATTGCTATATTTAGAAATACCGTATGTAATCCAGAATCACATACAAAATAGAAAACATAGTCACGTTTCGTGTCTGTCTGTGTGACCGCTTGGATCTTCTACACTTCATCATTTAGAGCATTTATTCCGGAGGGGTATGTGTATTGTATAACTGAGATATAGCACAGAAATCTCGATGATTTGACATGTCGCCATTACACCCTTGCGAAGCAGGGACGGGTCGCTAGTGAGGTGTAGCGATATCTACAACGCCACATGCGAACAACTCGTCATACTGACGTCACGCAAAATCCTGCATCTCGCAGAGTTTACCGCGTAACTAGCATATATACATCCTCCCTTTTCTATGGAGGATAAGTGAACTTTGTTTTTCCATGTTTTTCATACCTCTATAGAGGTATACTGACTCTCCGGTCGTGTCTAATTGCCGTCCCATCGGATTATGAGAATGAGAGAAGAGAGACCTGATCTGACCTGTGTCTATATAATATACTATAATATATACCGCGCCGAATACTAGTCTCCGTTGAAATTAGCCGCCATGGCCTAAATACGGTCTGGAGGACTATTATATTCCGAATAAGCTACATTCGATATCCGTGGTGCTAACCGAATAAGCTTAATAAACACAGTTCGTCTCATTGCCAAAATAAAATTATATACCAAACTGTACCTTCATTTGCATGTTACAAGCTCCAAATTTAATTTAAATAATAAAAAATACGTTTCATAAAATTTAAATAATCCGAAAATAAATCGTGGTCATGTTTTGAATACTAAAAGCTTGTAAGATTTTATTTGAAACATACTTTTGTTTGAGAGAACAACAATAAAATTCGTATTTCAAAATGGGAACTAATTATTTGAGCTGTTATTTAAATATTCGAGATGTTATTGTGATCAGTTTAAAAACATTACAATGTCAATTCTAAAAATAATTGAGCAGTCCAATAACTGAATGAGCGGTAAGCGGGGCTCCGTCGATATAGAATGCAAGAGCGAGCGAAGGGCACCCCGAGGTTCGGTTTGGTTAGGTTACTTTAAACCCTTTACACAGAAATAGGGGCCCCGCGAAGCAGGGCTCCGTCGACATAGGATGCAAGTGAAGAAGTAACAAACATATAAACACACACACACCCTTTCGCCTTTATAATATTAGTGTGATGAGGATTGCAAATGGTCAGGATACCCGTTGAAGCCGTTTGACTCGCCACTTAAACGCTTTGAGGAAGTGTTGATGATGACATCAGTGTGAGCCTTTTAATATCTGTGCTATTATCACATTTTGTTTATTAAGGGCTAATTTTCCCAACGTCAGATAATTGTATCCAAGGACCAATTTTGAATTTTTGACAGTTCTTCCATAGAAAATCTGTCAGACGTCAATTTTATTCCACGAATAAAAATTATCTGTCGATTGAGAAAACAGCCTTATGTCAAAAAGTTTGCTAACGCACACTTGAGTAACAATGATGTAATAACTAATAAGTAATAATTATATCGAAAAACACATTGCTGCCCCAACTTCAGCAAACTGGGAAAGGGCAGAAAATGATGATGGTAAAGAAAGTGAAGTCAAAGTCAAATAGTTTATTTCAAGTAGACCTTTAAAAGGCACTTATGATATCAACTTTTTCAACAACAAGAGAATAGAAATAATTGATTCTTGTTGCCATCTTGACGTTCAAAAGAGCAAATTCAAAATTGTTTATTAGCAAATATTGGTAAACAATATGCAGTGCTTTTTTAATGGTTTACTTGAAATATATGATCTAACAATGAGTTTGACTAGTCTCGTCCCAAATTAAACGCTCCAATTTTTTCTTCAGGTTTTTGAGGTCTACTGCCCTGGAGATGCAATTGGACGAAGAGGTGACTTCCCGTGGTGTAATCGCTCCTCGCTTCATTGAACAAATTGCTGATGAAGTGGACATCATCGAGGATAAGAAGGCACCTTTCCGTGAGTACAACATCTATTATTAGGGCTCCGTACTTAAAAAGAAAAACGATACCTTTATAAGATTACTTTTTTAGATTTAAATTATTAAGACCCTGACAAATCGAATCGCGAATCGGCAAACGTACGGTAGGACGCCTTCACGCTAGGAGGAGCAACAATCTTCGCAGGGTGGCTGGTAGCAACTGAATGAAAGTTTCCGAGAACCGAATTGAGTGGCGTGCAACTGGAGAGGCGTATGTCCAGCAGTGGACGGCTGTAGGCTGATGATGAGCCTGATAAAAACGTAGCAATGGGTAAGATAATCGTCTTAACAGTGAAAAATGTGTCGTTCAATGTTCTACTTTCGCTGTATGAGAAAAAGTAGCTAAAGTTTAACAACAATTATGCACTCTGCCAAGGTTCAAAAGGCCTTTCAAAGATTACGAGTGTGGATATATTACACACTTCATCACTGTCTACAATCATAGATCTTCTGAATAGGCTCTCGCCTAGTAAAGGTATTTAATTCAAGTAAATACAAGGTATTTCGTTAATGACTTGAATTTATGCTAATTAAAATCCTCGACTTTAATTTAGAAGCCAGATTAATCAAAGAGTAGCACTTAAAACGCTTTCAGTAGCTCATCTGCGGTTCTTTGGAGCTCAGGACTACTCAAGTATGATTAAATTCTATTAATGTATTATGAGACTTCATTTAAAAAAATAATTTAATAAAAACAGCTGAACGATGCATAATTACCATTATTTCAGATAAAATACGTCCACTGCTGGACATGATAAAATTATTATGCATATATATTACGAAGTAATGAAAATTGTCCAAATTGACAATTTCGAATTCCGATCAGGATTTCGGTTTTAGCAAAACTTCAGCTGTAGATAACTCTACTGAAGTTTTGCCCAGTGATCCAAGACAAACTGTTAGATTTGCATCTGTCTATTATATACTGATGTCGCAATAACAAACTTCCAGCTAGGAATGGATTGAAGATACCCTTCACAGATAGACTGACAACTATTGCCTATACTCCATTTGAAATAAGATTAGACATTTAAATAATTTATTTTGGCATTCGATAGCTCAATTCTTGAGGAAGGCTTATAGATCACACTAGGGCTCTTAGGAGCTAAACATACAGAAAAAAAAGTCAAAAGGAACGCCAAGCGAAAGAGAAGTAATAGCGCGCGCGGGCAGGCGATGCGATGCGACGGAGTGGGTCGGGGGAAAAAGACATTTTACGCGGAGGCAGTCGCAGGCAGAAGCTAGTTAATAGATAAATTCATCCAGTAACTTACATCATGTACCAATTAAAAAGTCGTCTATTTCTGTTTACAGGCCAACACAAACTCAAGAAGCTGATCATCCCCATGCTGTTGATCCTGAAGCTGTTCAAGCTGAAGCTGCTTCTCTTCCTGCCCCTCATCCTTGGACTCGCCAGCTTCAAGAAGTTCCTCGGATTTATGGCTCTTATCATTCCTGGTATGTTCAACCTTTAAATGTCTATATATGTAATTTACTATTTTGGTTAATTTTGGACTCCAATGCAGCTGAGAAACACAAAACCAAGAATTTATCAAGTATGGTTTCTACCATAGAACTCATCCTACTGATTAATTACTGGTATATATAGTGTTCATAATAAAAAGTATTCTATCTAAAAATAACCTACATAAATGGAATTGTATTGATATAAAATATAGTGAAATAAATATTGATGCTCATAATTATATTCATTTTACTTTAGATACATACATAATTAAGTTCAGTCAAATAGCATAATAATCTTTTGATCAAGAATATTCTGGCGCACTCTCAGTTGGCCTTCGTTATTATTTAAAAGCATCATTCATGTTAGTGGTCCCTTTAGGGATGATTCAAATATTTCTGACTATAAGTAGAAGAGAGCTTCTGGTTAGAAGTTGTCAAAATATCTTCTTATCATCATTCATTTCCACATTCCAGGTGTTATCGGTTACTTCAAGTTCTGCAAGCCCAACTCCTCACCGTTCTCGTCCAGCCACTTCTCCGGCCCTCAGTACAGCCCCGCTGGCATCGGACTTGGACCCTACAGGGAGTCGCCACCGCAGTCACATTATGCTCCGCAACACTACTCCGAGAGTTATCCCGTAAGTCTTAAGTGTGATTTTTGTATAAATACATGCTGGCATCGACTGGCAAACTGTAACCATGAATTCAGCACAACCGTGATTCTTAGACCCCCTTAGATTAGCGTAAAATTTTTCGTCGGTTATAAAATAAATCTACTGTTTCATAGTAAAGTGTAACCTACGTGGGCAAAGTGTACTTTTTTATTTGAAATGGGTTTGCTCTTGACTCTAGTCTAGGTCAGTGGTGACAGAGACAAAGTCGACGATAGAGTGAGCTTACCCAGAAGAAGCCTGTTCACTCTTACTTGTACTGAACAGCAAATCACACTAATATTATAAAGGCGAAAGTTTGTGAGTGTGTGTGTGTGTGTGTTTTATTATGTTTGTTACTTCTTCACGCTCAAACGGCTGAACCAATTGTTATAAAATTTTATATGGAGGTAGCTGACATCCTGGATTAACATATAGGCTACTTTCTATCCCGATATTCTCACGAGCTCGACATTTACGTGGGTGAAACCGCGGGGCGCAGCTAGTAAATAAATAAATAATTATCAAATTTTGGAATAAAAACCCAATGTCACCCATGACAAAGATCTAATTAAATTGCTACCAACATATTATCTTTTAAAAATGATTAAGAATACATAACGCTATTATAATGACAAATCTTTATATATCTCAACATCATACATATAAATTCTCTGAGATTATGAATTCAAGTAGATGTAGGTCATCTTCATTATTATTTTCTTTCGCTATTTCGTCTCTCTTGTTGCTATGCTAATTACCAAATCCTGAAACACTTTTAATTCACGTTTCACTTCATTCATTTCACTATTTCAATCTTTAGTTCTTAGAAATAAAATGTCTACAGCTTTTTTACTTCGTCGATATAGAAATGAAAAAGGCAAGTAGAATTCATAAATTGATTCCAATTTAATCCTGGATTCATTTCTCCGAATAATTTATTCGCATGGATAAATCGATGGTCTTTAATCTTCAAAGACTCCCAACTTTTCATATAAAACTGCCGTCACAATAGCTAACTGAAATACATGACAGGTTATTAAAAGTTCAGCAATATTATTGACATGTTTGGTACCATAAATCAGGCTAAATCGGTTCTTCACTTTATGTTTATATTAATCTGAGAATGTCACTGGAAGAGTTTGATAAGTGTCATAGATATTTGTATAGTAACTCCTTCCTATGATCGTCGTACCCATAGTTAGGAGAAAGAATTTTCAATGATCATACAACCCGATTCAAACTTTATGAGTGCTCTGAATTGCGCTACTGGCAGCGCAGTACCTCACCCCTCACTCCCGCTGACAGGTGAATCTGTTACTGTTTAGCGACTCGCCTCATGTTTCGAGCCGCCATAAAGTTTGAATCGGGCTGTACCCGTCATTGATTGTCATCATTCTTATTAATCAGTATAAATTTATGATTTTATGTTATTCCTTAAGGTTCTGTAGGTACTACTTCCTCTCATTAATTTTTTATATATTTTTTTATTCTGAAGTTAGTTTTTTATCATAATCATTTAGCCGAAAGATTATACTGTCCACTGCTAGACGTAGGCCTCCTCTTTGATTGTCACGATATTCTTTTTCATCCAATTTTCTCTCTTGTCCAACCATTGTGTTTATGATCATGATATCCATCTAATTCTTCATATTATAATTTCAGGGTGGCCACAAGTATGGATCCGGTGGCGGTATTTCCTTCAGGGAGCATGATGTTAGTCCTCAAGACCTGGCCTACCAAGGTTGGGAGTACAGGAGCAAGCAGGGAGCAGAGGATATTAAGGCTGAGCAGGCTTAAGACTGAATGTATGTGTTAGCACGATCATCATCTTCTTTTCCCAACTATGTTGGAGTCGGATTCCTGTCTAACTGGATGCAGCTGATTAGATATTTTACTTGGAGCTGCTGCCTATCTGACCTCCACAACCCAGTTAGTGTAAGCACATTATTGGGTTATAATTTGGTCAAGACATAAGGGCAAAGAATTTAATGTTGAGAGAAGTCGATGACTTGAACTACGATTTTTGAGATTGGTATTGATAAAAACTGTTGCAAAACAAAAAGAACACTACACGTGGCAGCCTATAAAATCATGTATCACATTTTTTTTAAACTCAAGAAAGTATAATTATGAAACATTGATTCAACAAAAATAATTCTATGCCAAGAGTACTTTTAATAACTAAAAAATATATTTTAAAACCTATCGGTACTCACCGCCACATTTCTATTTCTTTAAATTTTTTTTTTATTTTTATTAAATTTTTTAATTAAGTTTTCTGTGCTTTTCATGAGTATTTCGCTAAGGTTTTGTGATTTCTCATTCATTGACGAACAAAGTTCTTGTGGAACGAAGTAATTTTATATCTACGCTATATATAGAAACTGAATCCAGTGATATTTTAGTACTCTGTCTGTGGCTGTGTACTAACTTATGCAGTTTGGGTTTCCAACAAGCTATAAATTGTCCACAGAATTGCAGTTTGTAATTGTAAGGCTTAGAATGTACATTAATCGCATACGATTTATTGCCTCCTGACAAAACACTCTAAGCTGAAATTGTGATTTGAGGTTGTTCTTTATCAGAAGGCTTACTAACTTCAGTCATGTATCCTAATTTTACTGCATGCTTCATAAATTCATTAATCCTTCAGCTTAATTGAAACATTTAAATATGATCAGCACATCATCAACATCTGCCTTGCCTTTTCCCAAATTCATTGGGGTCGGTTTGGCTTCCAGTCTAACCAGTATTCCATATAGAGGGACTATCTGGATCTCCACAACCCAATTACACATTACAATAATTATCACTATTATTTAGATTGTCATTATCTTTCTGTTTCTTTTCATCAATCATCTTTGTTCTTTTTAAATCGTGCCATTGCTTTAAAATAAGGGATAAATCACTTCTCACATTTTCAATTTGTTGTGTTATATTTTGCTCAGTTTGTACCATTCTTCTTTAATAATAAAATCAAAGTGTTTGTTTCGTTTTGAATTATTATACGTCAGGCCAAATTGATGATCGCGCTTTTAGAATCAATTCAGTTTGAATTGAAAGGCTGTCTGAATCGAAGTGCTGTTGAGGTTGTATTTTGAAATATGGACCGAAATCGGTCTTTCAACAAATTCGTTGTTGATTCAAGTTTGCTTATAACTACAACAAAACAAAAAGGTTCGTGGTCGAAGATATGATATACATAATCAGCCCATAAAATTCCCACTGCTGGGTCACAGAGAGAGGTCCGTAATCCACCACTTGGGCCCATTGCGTGTTGATGGATTTTTATTTGAATTTTTGGTTCTAGCACTTTGAACTCATAGCCTTAATGTCAATTGAAACTTTATCACCCATATTGATAAGCTTTGCTCCGTTTAAATCAAAGTTTTCGTTTGTATTTTAAATATATTCATTGGAGTGAGATTTATGAACATAGGTAATATTTTGTAAATATACTTAGCTAATTATTGATTTTTAGTGACACAAGTATGTCGTGGTTCATAAGTAAAAGTTTATTAAAAAGATAGTATCTATCTTTGTGTGTGTCAAGTTTGACATTGTAGCTATAATATTATTAATTTAATATTTTATCTGTTTAATTTATAGTCAGTAAGCGATGTAAATTATTTTTTGTTTATATGTGAATAAAGTGTTTTTTATGTGATACTTTTTTTATTTCTATTTAAGTGGCCACATTTCATGTTTCTCTTGTTAGCATTTGGTTTTCGTCCTTTACAAAGTCTTCACCGAATGCTAACTATAGTTTAAATATAATTTACATGATCCATACTAATATTACAAATCCGAAAGTAACTGTCTGTATGTTACCTTTTTACGCCTAAACAACTGAACGTATTTCGATAAATTTGGCAAGGATATAGGTAGATGGCATCCTGGGGAAGGACAAGGACTTTACTTTTTGTCCCGGTAGCACGTTCCCGTGGCCGTGGTACCTATAATTTCCTACATCCATGCGGTCTAAGCCGGAGGCAGAAGCTAGTTTTATAATAAAGTTATTTAATTGTCAAGCGTGGGAGCAGCAATAATTTTACTATTAGAAATACGTAAGTATTAAGTTAGTACAAAACGCGAATAATGTATTAAGAAACTAACTAATTTCATTTCATTTCAATGCGTGACTGTGACTCGTTAGGCTCTTAGCACTAAGAAAGACACCTGTGAGTGCGTATCTAGTTTTACGCTTTCGCCTTAACTATTAACCTTGCTAAGTCAACGTTTCGCACACCACCGACATTCTCAAACTCCGTCCAAGTCACAATACCGTAAGTATTGCTTCTCCATTTAAAACGCGATGCTCTTTCTAATCTCATACTTTAGAAGTACTGAAGAGGGGTCCTTGGCTAAATAACAACAGCCGCACAGGTCGATCGATCAGGTTAAGCTACACTTGCCGCGGTTTGTCTGTGAATGGGTGACCATCTATACGAACCGAGACCCTCCGACCATGGGAAGCACGTTAAGCAGTTGGGCTGATGCCGGCCGGAGGTAGCTGGCACCCTGGATTAACATATAGGCTGGAAATATCGGGATAAAAAGTATTCTATATTTTAATCTAGGGTGTCAGCTACCTCCATACCAAATTTCATCAAAATTGGTCCTGCCGTTTGAGCGTGAAGAAGTAACAAACATATAAACACACACACACTCACAAACCTTCGCCTTTATAATATTAGTGTGATACATCGATTAAAATACTATGAGAAAGACACAAGACTATACAAATGGGGTAAAAAATAACATACACAACATCACGCCTGTAGTAGCCAGGGTTAGGCAGTGGTTTTACCCTATTGTACAGGGTTATTGGTAAAACATTAACAACCACTTATGAGGTCGCGAAAAAAAAATCAGCCCAATTAAATCCCAAAACAATCAAAAATGCAAACAAAGCATTGCTTGCATGCAATGGGGGGGCAATCCCTACATTTTGACGAGTTATACGAACATAAATGTAGGGAACAGCTGATTTTTTTTCGCGATTTCAAGTTTGGTTCCATAGTAAAAGTTGTTCATAATGATGAGTACAATGACCTCTTAAGAGGTTGTTGGTGTTTTTCCAATAACCCTGTATAACCACAATCATGTCGCCAGTGAAATAAGGGGCGAACCTCCGGCAGTTCGGGCAGCGTAGCAGCCTGACTCGGGAATTGAACTCAGGACCTCATTCTCAGCAATAGCGCTTGCAAATACTAGACCAACGAGGCAGTCACAGTTATATAAGAAATATCTATATATATAAAATACGAAGTCCTGACTGATTGATATATCAACGCACAGCTTAAACCACTGGTCCTAGAGACATAACATTTGGTAGGTGTGTTCTTTGTGAAGAGTAGGTATCCAATAAGAAAGGGTTTTTCGAAATTCCACCCCTAAGAGGCTGAACGGGGGGAGGGTGAAATTTCACGCGGACGTAGTCGCGGGCAGAAGCTAGTTTAAATATAAAGAAAATGGTTACCTATTATTGAGATATTCTATTAAAATAAAAACAAAAACATCACAGACACAACACAGACATTTCGACACAATGGAAGTTAATAGGTAATACGGGTTGGTGTGCGCAACTCCACGTCAAAGTGCGTATTTTGCGTACGGGACACAATGGTAAAATTGTTTAAAAAATATTTTATTTAAGTAATCATAAATATTTACTCTTCTATATATTTAACTTTTCTAAACATTCGAAAAGCGATTCATCTCACATTTCAAGCATCTGGGTAAAGTAATTTCCCAGACCGTATCTATTACACGTTTTTATAGTTTCTAACGTGACGATATCATAGTGGACTTCCACGGCATCTCGATAAAGCAGGGAAATAAAATCTAAGGAAATATAACAGGCGTAAAAACACACCTAACAAAGCCGAGAGTCACTTGTACTCCCCGTCATTGTGATCATATATTTTTGTAATGGTCGATTCTGGTGAAAGAGATATTGTAGATCAAAGTTCCAACTTATACTAAGTTTTTAATGTTTTAACACCACTTTAAATTCCCCCCCCACGACCCCTGTACCGTTGCATGCACCCGTAAGCACAATGTTTTTCGTGCGTTACATTGCGCACTACAGCAAACAGCTTTACACACCAAAATTAAAGCAGTCGCAGCAAAAATTGTTCCACCGAACAGCACGTTAAAAATTTTGTTATACAGGCTGTCCCAAAAGGTTACGTAGCTGGGAAGGGGGGTGATAGGGGTGGTCACAAGGGTCACCAGAAAAATAAATCCCCTTTGGGTATTTAAAAAATTAAATGGCATTTTTTTTAAACAATTTTTTTTTTTCTGGTGACCCTTATGTCCACCCCTATCACCCCCCTTCCCAGCTACGTAACCTTTTGGGACACCCTGTATACTACCTCATTATTTTTGTGCAATGTTACATAATACGTTAGTTGATGTACAGAATGCGTAGTTGACGGCTATGTGGTGGATTTTTTTACACCCTGTATGAAGGCTGTTTTAAATTTCCGTCCACGACAATGTTATAACGTGCACGTATTTCAATATCTGATTACATTTTCTGAACGTGGACGTCCACGATAATGTCGTCACGTTAGAAATTTTACAAGCGTTCCTTACTACCAATAGTTCTTATAATGAGCATTCACCACATTATACTTATCATCATCTGTCTTTCCTTTCACAAACTGCATCGAATCAAAGTCTTTGAATATAAAGATGTCCCGAGTTTCCCTTTTTGGTCTCTTGTAGTTATTCTTTCTTGTCTGCATTTGTCGGTACGGCATCGGATACCGAGGCAGCTTCGCCTGTTTTACGCTATACTTCTTCATTTTCTTCTGTTGATTCGACCGCGTTGTCATCTCTGCCTTTCGGGCGGAGTAGTCGTCTTGATCGTTATCGAAGTCAAACTTCGGTGCCACTGTCGGGTGGCTCGAAGTCATCTTGACCACATACAACTTCTTTATCTTCGCCCTGTTATTCTTCTTTATGATCTTCTGTATTGTTCTTCTTGGTGACTTTTTTATTGATTTTTTCTTGCTTTTCTTCTCTTCGTAGTATTTGTTCAATGCTGGTAACCTGATCAGGTTTTCTGCTTTATCGATGTATGTGAGATTGTGGAGAGTCTGTAATGAAAATGTTAAAAATAAATACTCAGTCTTAACCTTAAAACTTACAAGTATTACCTACAAAGTTTCCGCCGTCTGAGAACACAATCTTAGGTTTCAAAACTGAAAACCTAACATTGAAATTTTTTTTTTAATTTGAAATGGGTTTGCTCTTGACTCTAGTCTAGGTCAGAGTTGACAGAGACAAAGTCGACGATGGAGTGAGCTTACCCAGAAGAAGCCTGTTCATTCTTACTTTGAAGAGATTCGGGTTGTATGAGCTCGGAAACACAGACGCAGGTAAAGAGTTCCACTCTTTTGCTGTGCGCATTATAAAAGACATTTGAAAACGCTTAGGAAAATTAAACCTCTTAGGCGCGAAACACACGGCGGGGCGGGCCGAGCCGGTCAATTTCACCGCGAACGATAGTGCATATATATCTGCTATACTACCAACGCACATAGAGGGCAAAAAGACCGCGCCGCCGATGTTTGTCGGATGATGTCTCTCGCGGTCATCTGCGGATAAAATGACCGCCGTCTGCGGAGCGCCTTAAGAGCCTATACTACCTCAAATAGCTTAGTATGATCCGCCGTTATGTCGAAAGTATTGCAGCATTCATTTTGAAATAAATATATGGTAAAGTTGAGGATTAATGTTAAATACTAGGTTTGACGAAAACACGATTCCATAAAATTTTCTCTATAGAAAAAACTTACAAAGTTACCTCCAAACCGAACAATAAACCGCTAGTATTCAAAAAAATACTCTAAATTAGATCATGAAACTTTGTACAACAACTGAACTTAATAAAAAGCAGATACTATGTTTCTTATTTTTTTCACATTACCATTATTTTCACTGTAGAAAAAAAAACTTAAACTATTGGCGCTGCCTGCCGCCCAGCACCGCACTCTGTCTCGTTCTCACTCAGTCCGCGAGCAGTATCTTGCGAGCGAGTTAAAGAGTAGGTGTAAATTTTAGCTGAGGTAGTATGGGCTCTTAAGTGCGTAACAGGCAGTTAGGAACTTGACGAGTTACGTCAACCATTTATTTCTGCTTGCGTCAGTATACACAAAACCACACAACAACAAACCACCGCACACAGCCAGTGAAACCAGCCGGTCTATTCTGTACGTAGAATTCCCAGGTTGATTCTATTTTCAAAAGTGCCTTTAATGTGCCTATTTGAAATAAATGCTTTGACTTTGACATTGAAGTGAGCTGTCATTCCACCTGATGTCCAGGAATTGATACTATTGACAGCTCACTTCAAGCTCAGTTTACCTACGGTCTCAATGTGATATTTTTTTACAGAATAGATCGAGGGTTCCGAAACAAGTGAAAACCATCCCATAGAAACAAAAGAAAAACAGGAAAGTAAGAACAAAGGGGCGATTCCCATATTTTTAAGAACGTTCGAAATCTAATGTCTTGTGTCTCAATCTGTCAAACATACAATCAATTTACATACATTTTTGACAAGTTTTTGACATTGATTGTCGCTGAGATGAGTTTGCGACTAGATTTTGAGCGTTTTCGCCTTCAGGTGTTAGAACAAACTATTAAATAATATTATTAATTACTCCTTTACGAGGCCTCCAGTTGTGTTGATTCCAAAGGTGGTAACCGGTCGATTCGATCGTCTCCTAAGAGAAAAAGAGTGCGAAAGATAAAGTTAATAACAGCCATTCACTAAACATTCAAAGCGATTATTTTGCGGCGCAACTGTGGCTAAATTAAACAGTGTACCCTCTGCAAAATGTAAGAAAATTAATGTTTTACCGTATTTGTTTTTCCACTGGAGCCCATGAGTGCCTTGTTTTCATTGCCATTGTTTGATAAATACTGAAATAAATGAGAAGGTTTCGTTAATGTTTTGCATAAATTAATTTGTTGCTCCGTATCTCTGTCAGCATTTTAAAGGATTATCATAAGATTTCTCTTCTACTAAATAAATACTTCTTATGAGCGTTTACGCCGTACGGCATTTCATACAAACTTTCAAGCCCTTATTTTTCGAAATTAATGAACCGATTTTAATGAAACTTCATATGCTTAAGCAGGATACAAAGGTCTAAAAAGTTAGTAGAGAACATTTTCGAAATGTCTTATTTTAAAAAAGTTATCTGGAAATCTCTGTTTCTATGGAAAATTTAGAATCGGTCTAATTTGGCTGTAACACCATTTTCCCATTTTTTTTTTCACCATATTACGTCACGCCTGTAACACCCGCAGCGGTGTACCTTTTTTTTGTTTTTTTTTAATCTTTATTTACCTATTTGAAAGGGTTTTATCACTTAGTGATAATGTCACCCCCGTAACAGACAACATTCAACAACTTAAAACTAAACAATGGGTAATGAACAGTTACTTAATATTATAATTATTATTAAGCCCTACTTGATAGTGTTGTCCCTATTCGTTTTGGTAGATAACGAACAACAGTCGACACAACATCCTAGCCTCCTCCGACAAAGGGGACGCTAGGATGCTGTTACATGCACCCACTTCGAATCCCCCACCAAGCGAATATGGTCTATCGTGTATGTTCCGGTCACATTCCATCAGCACGTGGTGAATATCCTCAATCACCCCACAAACTTCGCAGTTTGGTGAGGTACTTATATCCATTAAATATTTAAACTTATTCGATGGGATGTGGCCTGAACGCATCCTCAACTGAGCTACTACATGTTTCCTATCTATCTTCCTTCCTTCAAACCATGGGTAACGAAGCGGTTCGGACTGGATGGTTTTATACCAGATTCCCTTTAACTTTGGTCGTTCATCATTTTTGTCTGCATAGGTCTTTGATATGACCAAGCCAATCTGAGTATAACGGTGTGCATGTGTAATTAATACCCTCATACGATGCTTGTTGGGCTGCTAAGTCTGCTTCTTCGTTACCCACGATTCCAATGTGTGAGGGAATCCATTGAATGGTGACGGTTTTATTCATAGACTGCATCTTACAAATTGAGTCCAAAATAATTATGGCTATCGGGATCCCTCGAAGAGTCGAGGGTACTCGAGCCAAATGTTGGAGGCTGCTTTACCTAGTACACCCACATTTCACCATCATCATCTGCGTAGCCTTTTCCCAACTATGTTGGGGTCGGCTTCCAGTCTAACCGGATGCAGCTGAATACCAGTATTTTACATGGAGCGACTGCCTATCTGACCTCCACAACCCAGTTACTGGGTAACACGATACCCCTTGGTAAGACTGTCAGAATTTCGGGCTTCTGACTACCCGTAACGACTGTCAAAGATCCACGAATGACAGCCGGGACCAACGACTTAACGTGCTTTCCGAGGCCCGAAGGGGTCTCGGTATGTAAAGATGGTCACCCATCCACAGACCAACCGCGGCAAGCGTAGCTTAACCTGATCGATCGACCTGTGCGGCTGTTATTATTTAGCCACGGGCCTCACCCACATTTCACCGTCACATGTAATAAGGGCGGACCTATTGCCACCAATCAGGCGCAAATCCAGACTCCGGGCTGCTACTGAGGAATTCCTGATGGAAAACCCCATATTTTTTGGGTTTTTTGATCATTCATCAAATTTAATTTAATTCGAAAACATTATCTCACCTCTTTTGATGACCGTTAATTAGACTTTTGATTAACGAGCTTTTCACTACATTAACTACAAACAAACAAACAAAAGCACTTCATAACTCACTAGTTACATGTTACGTTACGTTTGTATCAAATGTAATGTTCATGTTTAACCATTACATAATGTGATAACATTATTGTGTTGAACTTGCGTGCTTACACGTGACTTACACAGTTGCTTATGCAACATACATTTGTATGACGATAATGTTATAGTGGGAGAATGTTCTCTAACCTCTAAGTAAGTATATTTGTTACTCTGTGGTATCGGAATCCAACGGGTTCCTGCGGCCTTCACAAGTCGTCGGACCACCTTGTGGGAGGCCTTCCAACGCTACATCTCCCGGTATGCGGTCGCCACGCCATAACTATTCGGCCCCATCGTCCATCTGTTCTGCGAGCAATGTGCCCTGCCCACTGCCACTTAAGTTTGGAAATTCTTCGGGCTATGTCGGTTACCTTGGTTTTCCTGCAGATCTCCTCATTCCTGATTCGATCACACACGGAAACTCCAAGTATAGCCCTCTCCATTGCCCTTTGGGTGACTTTTAGCCTTCTTATAAGCCCCATTGTGAGCGACCACGTTTCAGTGCTATAAGTCATCACTGGCAACACGCACTGGTCAAAGACTTTCGTCTTGAGACACTGCGCTATGTGGGACGAGAAGACCCGTTGGATGCGAGAAGCACAGACATTTGAACTCGAACAAATATAGATGGATGGCATATCTGTCGGATATGTATGGGGGCAAGCCTATTGCCATCAACCGGAAGCAAGTCCAGACTCCGGGCTGCTACTGAGAATTTCCAGATGGACAAACTCAAACACATTGCCCGACCCGGGAATCAAACCCTGGACCTCATACTCAGCTGTAGTGCTTGCAACCACTAGAGCAACGTGGAACGTATAGACTGTTGCAGAAAAAAATCCTGGAAAAATGATTTAATAAGCGAAGTTGGATTATCCAATGAGCTGACTGAAATAACCGCTTTAAGACAATCATTGTATGTTTGACTTTATGTTTTTGTTAAATTTCATGTTCTTTTTAGGGTTCCGTACCCCAAAAGGAAAAAACGGAACCCTTATAGGATCACTTTATTGTTGTCCGTCCGTCTGTCCATCCGTCTGTCTGTCAAGATCCTTTATCTTGGGAACGCATGGAGGTAACAAGTTGAAATTGAAAACTACTCAGGTCTACAGTCCCTTGAAGCTGTGAAACAATTAAACACCTAAGTTAACGTAAAAAAAAGATATAGCCATTTAAGCCGCAAAAAACGTATATTTTTACCGGCATACTACGAGCTCAACTGTCACTAATGAGACACAAGTACTTTTTCTATTGTCACCGATCTTTACGAGATTTCGCGACATCGGAGCGGATATGCGGGTGAAGTCGCGGGCACAGCTAGTAGATGAATATTTAAGAAGAACATGTTCCTGTACTCTATCACAAAATAAAAACTTTGAACGCTTCATTAAACACACGGTGCTAATCATCATTTTCATCATTAGTAACTACGGCGTTGTCGGTGGCAGCGCAGAGGTCCCTTTGTGCATGTTTTGGGACACAGAGGGCAGGATAGGAGGTGGAGCATGGTTTGTGACATAGCTCAATAATCACACCCTACTGCCGTTTCATCAAGGTAGCCCCCCCACTTTACCAGGTTGGACGTAAGACGTCCTCGTAACATAGGGTCCTGATGAAAACCAGCGTCAGGCATTGGATTGACGAAAGGGACAGGATTGTCCGAAAGAGTTACCGCTGGCCCGGAACCTAAAGGGCTAAGAAAGGAACACAGGTGGGTTTTAGTCAGCAAGAGTCTGACACTCCCTTCCGCTCCACCCAGAGCGGGAGGGGTCATTTGATGATTTCCCATCCGCAAAAAAAAAGGCATTAGTTGACATTCATGCTGAACTGGGCCAATTTGGCGCAGCCGTGAGGCACACAATACTATTTTAAGTTTTTTTGTAAATATTGTGTACCATATCCTGAGTCAAATAAACAAATTTTCTTTCTTTCTTTTCTTTCTTCCCACTTGTGTCCGGAGAGGGTTTAGAGACTTCCAAGTGGACCACGGAAGGTTACACCCTAAAAAAGCAAAGTGGCAAAGTTTTGGGAAAACAAGATTTAAAATACAGTCTTGCCAGCGACACGAAAATTAAGAAGATTAATAACTCCGTTTATTCTCAATCAGCGAAGCATGATGTTGACAGTATTTCAAATAATATGTAGAATTCATCACGGGAATGATTACCACAGACGTTTTGAGGTTGAGGTATCATTAGTCAATGTCTGTCACATTACTTCTTTGAAAGTTTTTGGAGTCTTGTGTGACAGATTCTTTAAAAGGATCGTTTTTCTTCCTTACTTAATTTAGTTTTCGGAAATGTGCTTTGTGGCATTAGGCTATATTAAGACTTATGTCTGATACTTAAGTATTTTTAAATAGAGAGGGGCTCGTGGCTAAGTAATAACAACCGCACACGGGTCGATCGATCAGATTAAGCTACGCTTGCCGCGCTCGATCCATAAATGGGTGACCATCACATGAAAGCACGATAAGCCGTTGATCCCGGCTATCATTCTGGAATCTTTGACAGTCGCTACGGGTCGTCAGATGCCTGAAAGTCGGACAACCAGTCTTATCAAGGGATATCGAACACGATATCCCTTTTGATAAGACTGGTTGTCCAACTTTGACATGGACATGGAGCGACTGCCTATCTGACCTCCACAACCCAGTTGCTGGGTAACAACCCAGCAACAGCAGTAGCAGTCAGATAGGCAGTCGCTCCATGTAAAATACTGGTATTCAGCTGCATCTGATTAGACTAGAAGCCAACCCCAACATAGTTGGAAAAAGGGTAAACAGATTGGCGTCCTTTTGAAAATACTCGTACTTTATTAGAAAACGCGGAGTAAAGTTAAGTCAAACCTTTAAAAATTTATGATTAATCTGAAGGTAATTCTGGATAAATTTTTACTCCACATTTATTGATAAGGGGGATAAGGTTTATGAAAATAAGGCTGCCTTGCCTGATGTAGTTGAAAATAAAGGAAAGTTAGTTTTTACCAATTAGTAATGGCTGGTAAAAAAAAAATAGAGTTTAAACCTATAGAGGTGTGAGGAACAGGGTGTAAGATTTACTCATCCTCCTTATAAAAGGGTGGATGATCCGACAGATGGGTGTTGTGTCCCGTCTGGTGGACAACTGCCCGACATGATAGGCGCGCGGAAAACTCCGCTTGCGCGATGCAGGATTTTTGCATGACGTCAGTGTGATAAGTAGTTCGCATGTTGCAATGTAGATGCCGCCACAAGTCAATGTCCATCTGTCTCTCTAAAATTGTGTTGACTTGAATGGAATAGGTTTATTGACGACGACGTGATCGCTTCCGATGGGAACAAAGTCATAAAAATGGAGGGCTGTAGGTACGCTCGTAGTTTTCTTGCGCGACAGAATCAGAAATAAGGAGAGCCCGGGTCAGTGGGATTGTCCGGGTCAGCGGGATTGACCGGGTCAGCGGAATTGCCCGAAAAGGTTACAGCTGGCCCGGAACATAAAGGACTAAGGAAGGAACACAGGTGGGTTTTAGTCAGTAAGAGTCTGACACTCCCTTCCGCTCCACCCAGAGGGGGATTTGATGATTTCCCATACGCAAAAAAAAAGGGAGGGCGACAGTAGAGCCATGGTTACCGATTATGAAATGTCGCAGAATGTCTATAGCTCCATATAGAATTGTCATTAAGAGAGGTTATGAAATCTTAATCAGCCTATAATGCCCCCACTACAGGGACACAGGCCTCCTCTCGGTGAGAGGGTGTGGGCCACCACGCTGGCCCAGTGCAGGTTGGTAGATGTCACATGTCTTCTA
The DNA here is from genome assembly GCA_948474745.1 of Oligia latruncula. Lineage (NCBI taxonomy): Eukaryota > Metazoa > Arthropoda > Insecta > Lepidoptera > Noctuidae > Oligia > Oligia latruncula. The sequence goes on from OX419705.1 coordinate 2,492,783, forward strand.
CTTTTTATTTCTAGAACATGCCGGTTTCCTCACGATGTTTTCCTTCACCGTTTTGAGAGCAGCGGTGATGAAAAAATTTTTCACAAAGTAAAGCGCCTGTCTGGTTTCGAACCTACGTAAAAACTAAACTAAACTCGTAAGAAATAAAAAAAGTGTTACGAAAGTACAGCAACCTTACGGACACAAAAAATAACCCCAGTTCAAATTACTACGTTACATGTAAAAAAGCTATAGTAACCACAAAACGGCAAATATTAAATATCTCGCTGACGGTAGCGTGTGTGCTGGATCATTTAGCTCCCTTCAAAATGGTTGAGCTGAATGGTGCTGATCTATGCGTCATGTTCGTGAACGGGCGCCGTCAGTTGGGGCTGGTCATCACTTTGCTGCCTGCTGTATTTTTAATTATTTTATTTTTGTATTGTTGTTTTGTTACTATTTGCTGTACTCGGGACGGTTTTAACGTGTTCGTCTTTTTTTTTTCCATCGTTCTGACATTTATAAATTCAACATTAATGATGTAACAAATATTTTTGTAAAAATATAATTTAAATTAGTTTTTTTCCCGTTCTTCTTTATACCTACTACGCTTTAAAATCGGTAACTAGCTTCATATTTTTTAACTAACCAACTTCTTAACAAAAGTGTCTGTAAGTCCCTGTAAAAGTTTAATTGAAATAAACGCTTTGATTTTGAGTTTAATTTTTGTATAAAAATTTAATAAAAGCGAGTGCTAGGCTACAATTTGTTTATGTAGTTTTTTAGGGTTCCGTACTATAAGGTTGATGAATCCCAATCTCCAATGAGACCCTTTTACTAGGCCATCGCTGTCCGTCCGTCCGTCCGTCCGTCCACCCGTCCGTACGCCCGACCGTCTGTCTGTCAGCGGGCTGTGCTCAAGAACCGTAATAGGCAGACAGTTGAAATTTTCACAGAGTGTGTATTACTATTGCCGCTGTAAATGCAAATGTATGGTTAAACAATCGTTAATCACTACTTAACTCTAAGCAACGTTTATGAATAAAGGGGAATATTTTTGTAGAGTTCACCCAAAGGGTACAGTCAACAGCAAAAGTAGATGATCAAAATCAGAAATTCAATACTAATGAACGGAGTTCGCGTCAGAACTGTGTGGCGTCGAAGTGATTCAAAAATATGTGATTGTAAATTATACCAAACATTTACTACTAGTACAGCTGCCATATATTCGTGATCAGTTTTGACTCCTATTGAATTTCTGATTTTAATCATCTACTTTTGCTGTTGACTGTACCAAACGGGATCTTATTACTAAGTTTTTGCTGTCCGTCAGTCCGTCCGTCTGTTAGTGGACTGTATCTCCGGAACCGTAATAGTTAGACAGTTAAAATGTTCACAAAGTGTGTATGTCTATTGCCGCTATAACAACAAAAAAAAATTCTGTGTCAAAACTTCTTTGAAGATCATTAAAACCTGTTCAGTCTTTTCTTAATTCTCTCCGAGTGCTTAGTTATTCTTGCTTTCGCTTACCTGTCTACTGTTTCTTGTACTACCCTAATATTGTCAGTGAAAACTTTTGAATGGTCTTCTTTCACTAACTGTCCTATCTGTAAGTTTTCTTAAGAAATAAAATAAAGAATAATAACAAAACAAAGTTAAAATTTAAAGGGGAGATCCCCTTTAATTTTCCATACAAGAAAATTGTTTTCCTAGGCGTTTTTGCCTTGTGGTACGGAACCATTCGTGTGCGAATCCGACTCGCACTTGGCCCGTTTTTATTACACTCTAATTACAATAAATTCCTTAAAATAACCAACATAAAGATAATAAAAAAACAGACAAATAATAGCAACTCACTTGTACATCACCAGCATATACAAAATTGATTAAAACCGAAGAAAAAATTAATTGCAAGTACATTATAAAGACATCTGTACTTTCTAATGAGTACTGGACTACTAACAGGAAACTTTTATAAACTATCCTAGTCGATAACTACTGTCGGAAGTGTAAACATCATTGTTCAGTCCGCCATGTTGTAAAAAAGAAAGTTGGTGTTTGAAAATGGCGGCTAAGACCTTAGCTGGTTTTCTGCGCTCATTTGCTACTTTTATTATGTTTTGTTAGACTAAACATAATGACAGACACAGAAACAGCACAGAAGCCTACATTTTAATTTGTTTATAGTTTCGGTATTCAGTAACGGAACTGTTTAAAAAATTGTTACACAAACTTTTGATTTTTGTTTTAATAGTCGAAAATTCAATGGCCGATTTAAAAGAAAATGTGAAAAACTTTTCTCGAAATTGTGATTAAATTATTAGACACATTGTTTATCCAAAGATTAGAAAGAAGATATTTTCAAAAATAAAAGTGCGTTCAAGAAAGTAAAATATAATAAAATTCAAAAGAAATAACTGGAAAAACTAAACATTTTGGTGTCGCACACAAACAAAATCAAATTGTTCATTCAAAAAATTAAAGGAAAAAAATTGTGTTTAGTTATGGAAAGTGATCGAAAAAATTCGTGATTGAATTTTGGGATTGACTTTTGCTTCAAATGGTGTGCTAACCTCGAATAAATCGTCGTCTACACCTCCAATGTGTATTTAAGTTGAAAAGGACTAAGAACAATACAATGTATTGACAAAGACATCGACCACTGAGCTGTAAATAATGTTCGTTGTGACGTCACAAACTTCAGAATGATTGCTAAGGTAAGTTTTCATCGATTGTTAATATCGGGACATCGCCAAGCGGTTGGTTGACTCATCACGTGACCAGAGGGCTGGCCTATTTTTAGCCCAAAGAATAAGCATTGCCATCCAACGTGGTAATGCTGCCAGCCTTTTGGGCACTTATGCCATTGACAGCGATGCGGACGAATTTTTTGATGCCCAATGAGCTCCTCTCTTTTTCTTTTCCCTTCTTTTTTTTATATACTTGTATATACTATATAATATGTATATTAAATGTAAATATTAAATAAATAAATAAAATAAATAAATATGTATATTGTTAATTGTATTGTAAATACTTTTTTTGTGGATCGGAAATCATCAAATGTCCCTCCCAGCTCTGGGTGGAGCGGAAGTGAGTGTCAGACTCTTACTGACTAAAACCTACCCGTGTTCCTTAGCCCTTTATGTTCCCGTAACCGTAACCGTAACCCTTTCGGACAATCCCGCTGACCCGACAGGCTTCAGCCCTATCGGGCCCCTTCAACTGATGCTGACATCTCTACTGATGCTGACATCTCTACTGATGCTGACATCTCTAATGATGCTGACATCTCTACTGATGCTGAAATCTCTACTGATGCTGACATCTCTAGCGTTGACGTAGCGTTCGAAAGCCTCACACAAGGTGGTCCGACGACCTTGTGAAGGCCGAAGGAACCCGTTGGATGCGAGAAGCGCGGAACCGGTCGAAGTGGAGCTGCTTGGGGGAAGCCTATGTCCAGCAGTGGACGTCTTTCGGCTGAAATGATGATGATGATGGCAATAGGCTCGCTCCCTATCACATGAGACTTAAACATAACTGGAGAAATGTGGGTGTACTATAGGTACACCTATGCCCTTTGTGCCGCAAAGGCTGAAAAGTCGAAACAGTTTTTTAAAGTGTGTCGTCCCACTCACTGGCGAACCATCACAAGAGAGACTGAAGCTGTGGCGAGACGGTGCTTCCTTAGCCAATCCGTTCGTCCCACCCGCTGAAGACCTCCCACCTGGACATGAGTTACCTTGGATAACCTGGAAGTCTTTAAACAGAGTCCGGACCCGGTTGGCCGAAGCAAGGAAAACCTGTTCAGGTGGAGATTCATAGACGACTCTGCCTTGGACTGTAAATGTGGTGCTGTTCCACAAACGATGGGACACTTAATATCGTGTCGTGTGTGTCCTGTCAGCTACACGTTACAGGAACAGATGGACGCTGGTGATGGCGCCAAACAAGTAGCCGAATTCTGGGCCGAGTCCATTTAGATTGCTATCGACACGCTAAGAAGAAGACATCGCACTACCCTTGGATCAAAGGCGTGATGTTATGTTATGTTGGTTCCATCAAAGAGTCCGAGGGGCCCGTGGCTAAATAATAACAGCCGCACAGGTCGATCGATCAGGTTAAGCTACGCTTGCCGTTGTTGGTCTGTGGATGGATGACCATCTTTACATACCGTGACCCCTCCGTACCTCAGAAAGCACGTTAAGCCGTTGGTCTCGGCTGTCATTCATGTATCTTTGACAGCTGTTACGGGTCGTCCATAGAAGCCCGAAAGTCTTACCACGGGGTATCGTATTACCCAATAATTGGGTTGTGGAGGTCAGATAGGCAGTCGCTCCATGTAAAACACTGGTATTCAGCTGCATCCGGTTAGACTGGAAGCCGACCCCAACATAGTTAGGAAAAGGCTAGGGAGATGATCATGACGACTGTTCAATAACATAAGCTATATTCTAATAATAAAGCTGAAAAGTTTGTTTGTTCGAATGCGCCAATCTCTGGAACTACATGTCGGATTTGAAAAATCTTTTTGCATTTGATAACCCAATTTTTGGGCAAAGATAATTGCTATTTAACATTACGCTAGGGCCTTAGCAAAAAAATATCAGAAAGTACGCTGAGTGAAAATGAACAACAGAGCAAGAAGAGAAGAAGAAGAAGAGAGAGAAATGAAGAGAGAGAAGAAGAGAGAGATGAAGTAACAGAGCGGGCAGGTGATGCGATGTGACGGGGTGGGTCGGGAGAACAAGAAATTTCCCGCGGACGAAGTCGCGGGCAGAAGCTAGTTATGTGAATATAATGGAATCGTTCATTAGTGTATTGATAGTGCCATCCACAAAGACGCGCCCACTCTTCTTCCTAATCGCGAGTTATTCCGGTCTGATCCCCTGAACCCCCCTCCACCCCGCCCCCCCCCCCTCCTCGATCCCTGCTAGTTCGTCTTCTGTTTTAATCTCTGTCTTATCCACATTGTGTAAGTTTACTCTTTTTGACAGGTAAGTACAGTCAAAAGAAAATAAAAGTTACATAATTTATAAAATTAAATAAAGATTTTTTTTTTAATATCTCATGCGTGCTCGATGGAATTTGAGGCTTACAGTACAAGTGTGAAATATTTCGCTATTGTTTTAGATTTGTCGATACACAGTACTTACTTATTAGTGAGTAAGCAGTGTGTATCAAAAAACTAAAATTAACTAGCCATAAGTAAGAAGAGTGGGGTCCGTCTTCGTGGATGACACTATCTTGTGTTAAAGTTTCTGTGATGAGTGCGGAACTGTTGCGAACTTCAGAAATCGAATGAAATAGTTTGGGGTAGACGCGGGTACTCGAACTTGTATGAAACTGTTTATTTATTTATTTATTTATATATACTTTATTGTACACCAGAAAATACATAACAAAAAAAAAATACGATTAATACAAAACATACAATGGGCGGCCTTATCGCTTTCTGCGATCTCTTCCAGGCAACCTTGGAATGGACAGTGATTGCGTGGATATAAAAAATGGGGTTGTCAGTGGTGCCAAAATAATATACTATAATAGATACATAGATATATACATATATAATGCTGTATAATAGATACATAAATAAATACATACTAAATATACATATAAGCAACGAAAATAAATGACGACTTTAGATTATTGCAGCTACGAAAACAAGATCACAACAACAAGTAATGTTCCTTCACGAGTCTCTTAAATACAGCTAACGATTGCGCGCGTTTTATTTGAACTGGCAATGCATTCCATAAACGAGCGGCCTGAACAGAAAAGGATTTGTCGAAAAACGGTTCAAGGAAGTTTGAAAATGGCCCTAGTGACAGAATAGTTGAAAAGGAGTAGATAGTCTTTTGGTTTTGGATGGACATGTGATGAAGAGGGATATTATGGGGGATATACACTAGGGCGATTTTCGCCGTGCGTCTGGTCGCTTACCAAATCGTCTCACAAGCCGAATCGCCACCACATTTTCACAGGTCGATAAAAATCGCAGGTGTTCGTTTTGCATCAAAATGTCGACCTTCATGCGGCGGGCGATTGCCTGCGACTAAGTATTTTCACGGGCGATTTTAGCCACCCGCCACATGCGACTTGTCGCCACACAAAAAAGTCGAAACCTATACCTACTCTAATTTGGAATTTTAGTCACCTGTGGCCTAGCCGAATAGCCCTGCGGTGAGAATTGTGCGGCTATAGTCACCTGTGTAAAGCCCGCATAAGCCCTGTTACGATGTTAATCGAGGCAATTAGACAGGGTCATAATAATGATAGTCTTAAAAGTAGTTCAACGTTTATGCATAACACCGTGTGCTCTATGTCAAAATACAGAACATACCGTTTAATCATAAAATCAAAATTCCGTCCACGTAAAAGGAACCTTCGCAAAAGTTAAAAATACGAAAGGAAGAAAATTACATCAATATTTTGAAGATTTTCTTCGACCTTTTTGAGCAAACAGAGAACACGATTCCAAACATTAATGAAAGAAAAAAAAGCGTAGCCTAATTAACGCTTATCGGCAATAGAAATAAAAAAGCAATGTCAAAACAAGATGGTTGACGTTTGAGTAATATTCCCAGAACTGCCGTTTTTTAGGTTTCCGTAGACAATACAAAACGTAGGTATCTTCTTGCTCTAAATTATGTAAATATCAAAAAGGAGATCAGCAGAATGCCTTGACAGTATTTCATCAAAATATTCAAGGCATTTCTTCCAAATTATTAGAAATTGAAATGTTTTTAGAAAAAACAAAGTTTGACATTGTTTGTTGTACTGAACATTGGTTAAAGGATTACCAAATGTTAATTAATTTTGAGAACTATAGTGTGGGCAGTTGTTTTAACCGTAAATCTATGCTGCGTGGAGGTTCTCTAATATTGATAAAAAAATGTTTAAAATCCAAGCAACGAAATGACATAGTGGGTTTATCAGTTGAACATTGCATCGAACTGTCCTGTGTTGAGCTAGATAAGCATGTCATAGTGTGCGTTTACAGACCCCCTAATTATCAGAACTTTTCTTTATTTGAGTCAATAATGGAAGATGTCTTAGCGAAACTTGCATCCAATAACAAAGCCGCAATTATTTGTGGGGATTTTTATATTAATATTTTGGAAAATAATTCTAATAGCAGTAGATTATTAAGCCTTTTTAAATCGTTCAATTTATATAATGTGTTTGCAGAACCTACTAGAATAACTCCAACTTCAGCTACTTGTATTGATAATGTCTTTTGCGATTGTGATTATTTAGATAAAGCCATCGTAAATTATCTGCCGTCTGATCATAGTGGACAAACGGTATCTTTTAAGTTTAAAACACCTTTGCAAAAAGTGCAAATTCAATTTAGACCAATAACGACTGGTAAACTAAATAGATTCAATAGTACCCTAAATAATAAGTTAAATGATCTGGGCCATGATAGGGATGATGCTAATAAATTGTACGAGGATTTCTTTTCAGTAGTGCACACTCAATTTAATACAACTTTTGAAAAGAAAACAAAAAACATTTGCCCTAATTTTGTTTTTAGTGACTGGGCAACTAGAGGTATTAGGATAAGTAGGGAAAGACTTTTCGAGCTGTATGGCCTTAAGCCTTACATCAATACTGAAACTTTCAGCAAGTATGTTGCTACATATTCCAAAATTTTTAGAAATACTTGCAAAATAGCCAAAGCCCTGTACATTAGCAATAAAATCAAATCAGCAGAAAATAAGATAAAAACAGTTTGGAAAATTATAAATAACGAAACTAGTAGGAATAAAAAACGAAACACTGATTACACATTAGAGACTTCACGTGGTGCCATAAGCTCTAACTTAGAAGTAGCTCAGGAATTTGTAAATTTCTTTACTAATATACCATCAAAAACTACGGAAGCCTTAAATTCCTCATCCGACGTATCAATTGATTTATTAAGAGCGAACGTTCCAGCCTGCCCGGTTGAATTTCAATTTAAACATATAAACCCCGCTTCAATAATAAAAGCTTTTAAGCAAATTAAGATCAAATTGACCGAAGATCTTTGGGGAATGTCCATTAAAGTCTGTGCCTCCATAATTGAGACTATTGCACCTTACTTAGCCTTAGTATTTAATTTGTGTGTTGATCAAGGAATCTTCCCCGATTTAATGAAATACAGTAAGGTAATACCACTTTTCAAATCTGGGGACAGTAAAGACACCAATAATTATAGACCCGTATCCGTGTTGCCGGTTTTCAGTAAGGTGTTCGAAAAGATAATGCTTAATCAGATGCTCAATCATTTTAACATGAATAAAATCCTTCACGATCAGCAATTTGGTTTCACCAAAGGACGTTGTACGACTGACGCTGGTGTAACCTTATTAAAACACATTTTTAACGCGTGGGAAGAGGCCCAAGACGCCATTGGAATCTTTTGTGACCTCTCTAAGGCATTTGATTGCGTCGATCACGAAACCTTGCTTTTGAAACTTGAGCATTACGGACTTGGAAAACTTGCGCTCAGTTTAGTTAGTTCTTATTTAAATGATAGACAACAGCAAGTCCAAATAAATGGTGTCAATTCATATGGTTTAAAAGTAAAAATGGGTGTGCCACAAGGCTCGATATTGGGTCCTTTCCTCTTTTTAGTGTATGTTAATGATCTACTCCATTTATTAAAAAATCAACCACAAATGGTGTTATTTGCTGATGACACTTCCTTAATTTTTAAGGTAAATAGACGTGCTACAAATTTTGACGACGTAAATAACGCCCTTCTGCAGGTCCAAAATTGGTTCACTGCTAATAATTTAGTATTAAATGGAAAAAAAACTAAGTGCATAAGATTTTCTTTACCAAATGTCAAAGGTAGTGATTGTGAGATAATATTGAATCAAGAGAAACTAGAATTCGTCGATAAAACTGTTTTCTTAGGAATCACGCTCGACTCAAGGCTACAATGGGGTCCTCATTTAACATCTCTTGCAGGACGGCTAAGTTCAGCAGCTTATGCTGTCAGAAAAATCCGTCAATTTACTGATGTCGATACCGCGAGACTAGTCTATTTTAGTTACTTTCATAGTGTCATGTCTTACGGTATTTTACTTTGGGGACGGGCTGCAGACATCGATTCTATTTTTATTCTGCAGAAAAGAGCCATCAGAGCCATATATAACCTCCGCAGGCGCGATTCTCTGAGGGAACTGTTTAAGGAAATTAACATCATGACGGTACCTTGTCAATATATCTACGAAAACATCATGTATGTAAGAAAAAACTTACATCTTTTTAGTAAAAGAGGTGAAAGACATAATTATAGTACTAGAAATAGGGACCTATTAGTTCAACCAGGTTTCAGACTGGCTAAAGTAGACTCATCTTTTATGGGGTACTGTTTAAAATGTTATAATAAAATACCTCCCCACATTCTTCAACTGAATGAGACAAAATTCAAGTCTTGTATAAAACGCACACTATGCAGTCAGGCATATTATAAGTTAGGGGATTACATAGCTGATAAAAATGCCTGGCTCAATGCTGGTCCTGCTCCACAACCACAACTAATTGATTAACACCTGAAAATACTGTTGGAGCTGCTGAAGATTGTAAGACTATCTTTGCATTGTATAAACTCAATTTCATTTGTATTGTATAATTGCATAGCACAGATGTGAGTTCTATGTAAGTACTATACCTTATTTTACCATTTACCGGGTAATATGTCTTTCATTGACTTGAATGTGCCCTGGCGGCTGATAGTATGTCATGCTCACACAAATGTCTCGCTGACGGTGGCGTGTATGTTGGATCATTTAGCTCCCTTCAAAATGGTTGAGCTGAATGGTGCTGATCTATGCGTCATGTTCGTGAACGGGCGCCGTCAGTTGGGGCTGGTCATCACTTAGCTGCCTTGGCTTATTTTTAATTATTTTATTTTTATTTTTGGATTGTTGTTTTAGTACTATTTGTTGTACTCTGGACGCTTTTAACGCATACGTCTTGTTTATTTTTACATCGTTCTCACATTATTTAATTATAAATTCAAAAGTAATGATGTAACTAATATTTTTGTAAAATATGATTTAAAAAGAGTGTCCATGGAGTTTCTTGTCCGTTCTTCTCCATAGGTACCTACGCTTTGGAATGGGCAACTAGCTTCACATTTTTCTGACTGACCTACTTCTTGACAATTCAAAAGTGCCTGTAAAATGGTTTAATTGAAATAAATGCTTTGAGTTTGAGTTTTGAGTTTGAGTTTGAACAAGGAACCCTTATAGTTTCGTTATGTCCGTCTGTCCGCCCGCAGCTTAATTGTTACTGTAACTGTAATTGTACTTTGTGGGATAAATAAATACATTATTATTATTATTTCCTTTATTACATTAGATAACACATATCAATTATATTTTTAAATATCAGAATATAAAAAATATAAAAACATTTAGAAATATAGAAAATAGTAGCCCACCGGTAACGGGAGCAGGGTCCTAGCTACCGGTGGTTAGGGCTCCAGGGACAGGAACCTCCTCACAATGCGAGCCGTATCGAGGAGTACTGCCCTCTGAATCAGGCCCTTGATCCAATCGCCTAACGAGAGCCTCGATAGATGTTGTTCGAGGCTTTCGGCCATCAGTCCATTGGCTGATACGACAATGATAGCCGAGCTCACATTCTACAATGTCAACAACCTCATGTGCTAAGTCGAGATATTTAATTTGTTTCTCTTTCTCAGCTTTCACGAGGTTCCCATCATGTGGAATGGTAACATCGACAATCATTGTGCAGCGCGCTAATCGGTCTATCACCACTATATCAGGCTTATTAGCAACAATAGTCCTGTCAGTAATGATAGACCGATCCCAGTACAATGTGACATGGTCATTTTCAAGAACTGGGTCGGGCACATACTTGTAGTACGGTACCTCAGAATCTACGAGTTTAGATTTCAAAGCAAGTTGCTGGTGAATAATCCTAGCTACTTGGTTATGCCTGTGCAAGTACTTGCCGTTAGCCAGACGAGAACAACCAGAGATAATATGTCTGATAGACTCACCCGGACGGTGGCATGCCCGACACACGTCAACCGTCCCGTCCTTCATAATATGTCTCCGGTAGTTATTCGTTAAGATAACTTCGTCCATAATTGCACAGACAAAACCTTCAGTTTCCCCGAAAAGGTCGCCAAAACGTAGCCAGGATACCCATCCAGGCAGCAGGATTTATGGAGCAAGTGGGTAACGCCTGTTGTTAGAAACTGCGGTAGCGACCCAGACTCTAAGGATGACTGGAACTGAGATGCCGGGCAAGTGTGTGAACTAATTAGCCATTTCAGCCAAAAATTGTGCAGTCCGTCCGGTCCCGGTGATTTCCAATTCGGTAACGGACGGACCGCTCTGGCAACGTCTGATGGCGTAATTAGGACTGTTTCCATTTCTGGTACAGACTCACACACTCGCTCGACATCCTGCATCCAGTCAGCCTCAGTGTGACTGACGGGCACCGACCAGATGTTGCACCAAAAAAAAACATACAGATCTACTATTAGCAAAACGTAATACTACGAAAAGAATACTTTATTTGAATAAATACTTTATCTCATTACAGCTAATACTCCTGCTCCTCATCACACTAAAGACCTCAAGATGTTCCCTGGTCATCGACAAGACGAGCCAGAAGGGACTGTACCTGTCAGACTACTGCCCCAGAATGAATGACTGCAACGAAGAGGGCACCCATGTTCTGTGCATGTTCTATGATCCTGTAAGTAAAAATACAATCCTAGTATCGTATCATTGCATCTTTTTTAGGGTTCCGTAGCCAAATGGCAAAAACGGAACCCTTATGGATTCGTCATGTCTGTCTGTCTGTCTGTCTGTCCGTCCGTATGTCACAGCCACTTTCTTTCGAAACTATAAGAATTATACTGTTGAAACTTGGTAAGTAGATGTATTCTGTGAACCGCATTAAGATTTTCACAAAAAAAATAGAAAACAAACAATAAATTTTTGGGGTTCCCCATACTTAGAACTAAAACTCAATTTTTTTTTTTTCATCAAACCCATACGTTTGGGGTATCTGTGAATAGGTCTTCAAAAATGATATTGAGGTTTCTAATATAATTTTTTTTCTAAACTGAATAGTTTGCGCGAGAGACACTTCCAAAGTGGTAAAATGTGTGTGTGTCCCCCTGTTACTTAAAAAATAAGAGAATGATAAAACTAAAAAAAATGTGTGATGTACATTATCATGTAAACTTCCACCGAAAATTGGTTTGAACGAAATCTATTAAGTAGCTCGTCGGTGAAAATTTAAAAACATTATGATGGTACGGAACCCTCGGTCCGCGAGTCCGTCTTGCTCTTGCCCGGTTTTTTTACTGATAGAGATTGCGTTCCCTAGCTACAGTGTTGCTGGCAACATGCTTATGTTTCCTATTCATGTTCAACAACTGTAACGCAAAAATTTACCAGCAACTGTGGTATATTTCTGCACGTCTTATCTCCGCTTCGCTCGTCTTCGTCTTAGTAGAATCGCACGCTAATGTGGGTAGGCAGTAGTTTTCTTAGGTAGGAAGCATGGTGCCCGTGTAATGTTAGTATAATTTCTAGGCACCTTACTCATACATCCTTCAGTTATCTTCAACAAAATCCAATCATAGGTGCGTAAATGGACAAAACATGAAGTGTCAATGAAACCAATATTGTAGCTATAAAAATTAAACAATCCAGATTATTAACAATTTCCTTTGTTAAGAAAGTAAGTATAAAAGTAGTGAATTAAACAATTACAAAAGCGTGTTAGCTCATGGTAGGTAGGTATTACCTACTATTAATACAGTATAAAATGGGCGGTATGGAAATTAATCCTAATTGTTGTAATAATTAGGAGCCCGTGGCTAAATAATAACAGCCGCACAGGTCGATCGATCAGGTTAAGCTACTCTTGCCGCGGTTGGTCTATGGATGGGTGACCATCTTTACATACCTTGACCCCTCCGTGACTCGGAAAGCAGGTTAAGCCGTTGGTCCCGGCTGTTATTTGTGGATCCTTGACAGTCGTTACGGGTAGTCAGAAGCCCGAAAATCTGACAACCAGTCTTACCAAGGGGTATCGTATTACCCAGTAACTCGGTTGTGGAGGTCAGATAGGCAGTTGCTCCATGTAAAACTTTTTAACAAAAAAAAACCGACTTCCAAAAAAACACTACAAAGTGAAAAATAACTTTAATTTCGGAAGTCGGTGTCTTTGGATCTGTACCTATAGTTTTTGCCACCGACTTCCGAAATTAAAGTTATTTTTCACTTTGTAGTGTTTTTTTGGAAGTCGGTTTTTTTTTGTTAAAAAGTTTTTATTTCTCGCTTTTAAGTGGGTCTGTGTATACTGTGTCTAAGTCTACAATACAATAGCCTAATGTCAACTTGCCCAACGCCTTTTACAAAATATTGCTTTTCCCGATGCAGGGACGTTAATTGATGAGGACTTCTCCTAGCATTCCACCATCAGCTCCATTTCACCATTCAAATTGTGACGAGCATAAATTGCTTAGCAACCTTATTAAAGTAATCGAATCGCAACCCGTGAAATACTTATTATTAAGTAGTTCCGTTGGCCATCTGTGGTCTTCTTCATCAGTTCCACTTCACCAAATGGTGGTTTCCGAGAGCAAAGGCATGAGTTACTGTAAAAAATACCCAAATCGCTATAGGTGTCCCTATAATATTTGAGGAGTTCCCTCAATTCCTCGTGGATCCCATCATCAGAACTGGATTTTGATAAAAATGGGACCAATCTTTCCAGATTGGTCCCATTTTTATCAAAATCCAGTTTAAAATAATTTTTTTTAAATAAAAAAAGAATTTTCCAAATCGGTTTATAAATGACGGCGTAGGTACTGAGGTAACAAACATTAAAAAAAAATACAACCGAATTGAGAACCTCCTCCTTTTTTTGAAGTCGGTTAAAAATACTGCTATTCAGCTGCATCCGGTTAAACTGGAAGCCGACCCCAACATAGTTGGGAAAAGGCTAGGCAGATGATGATGGTGATGTTTTATCATCATTATTATATATGTAGCTCCGAATGAATTTAATTACTTAGGTCAAGACGAATTCCTTTTCATTAAGGAACTCAGTAACGCTATAATATGCTCTGGCGGTCAAAAAAGTACGAAGTTTATTTTTAAACACAGATCGAGGTAGTTCTCTCCAACTTTTAGGTAGTTTGTTATAAATGACTGGAGCCATACCACAAAATACAGATAGTACAGTACAGAAGGCAATCACATGTATGTACTTCACTTTTCATACCTACTACGCTCGGCGGTCGCGCTAGGGTTGACAACTTTGGCTTAGGCACAAAAAACTATCGTTGTAGTGGCACTCGTATCTAGTTGTTTGATTTATTGTTGAGCTTATTCTACAATATTAAAACAAAAAAATAAACATAGTATAAAGGTACGTTTACACGCTTGCCAAGCCTTGGCAAGCCTCGACAATCGCAAGCATGTAAAAAGGGCGTTTGACTTGCGTGAGCTTGTGGGTGCTTGCTTCCGATCCAGTCGAGTGTCGGTTTTTTTAGGCAGATCAAAGGGCGTTTGCGGCAAGCGCTTGCGACGTATTTACACTTTGGTCTGCGTTTAGAAGCCATTGTGATCTCGCGACGAGTACACGATTGCTTAATTGTACAAAAAAAATAAAAAATGAGTGGCTGGTCGAATGAGGAGAGTCTTTCGTTTCTGGAACATTACCAGATGGAATCCTGTATCTGGAATCCGAAAGATGCAAATCATAAAGATAAGAAGAAACAAGCAGATGCATGGATTCGTCTTGCTGAACTAACCGGAAGTCTAGTAAAGGAAATAAAAAATATTTGTTTTGTTTCACTTTGCTTGCATTTTACATAAAAGTATGTTAAACCAAATGCAATAGCCGTCACAAGTTCGGTGTCCCCCATGCTTGGATGTATGTTGCAGACTGACGCATTCACAAGCGTGTAAACGTACCTTTACAATACAAAAAGTTGACAGAACAAAAACATAAAATTTTACATTTGTCAATTTTCACTATCGAAAATCCGTAATAACTTGAAAACGGATTACCCTATTTACACAATTTATTTTGCCCTAAGTATCCGTTTTAGACCTAAACCTATCAAATGACACTAAAAACAACACAATATCTAAACAAACAAAAAATCATGTTTTCAACTTACGTAATAGTTGGTGGCGTGAATTTACCTTACAAAAACATTACTTCGTTTATACAAGGTGTTGATTTGCATCCTCGTCAAATTTCAGGAGGTTGTCATAAAAGACATTTTAGTACTTTAGTATTTAGTTAAGTAAAAGGCGTTTGTTTGTGTGTGAAAGCGCGGTTATAGGCTAGTAACAGACGGGCCGCGTTTAAATACGGCTGGTTCACACTTACAGATTTACGTAAATAAGAAAAAAAAAACCTACCCATTTTATTGTTGATTTGGATTTAGAATCATTAGCATAATTACGTCCTTGAATTTGACTAGGATGCAAATCAACACCTTGTATTGATTCAAGATAGGAAATTATTAAGTATATAAATCGAGCTTAGATAGCCATTTTTTTGTTGCTCCATTTTTGCACTTCACAGACGCGTGTCTCAAGCGGATGGCACCCGCGCTTGCACTACTCCCAACCACTCCGAGATAACGTGTCCGTGAGCGGTGTCTATGTGTGCGTTGCTCGAGCGCACTTTGTATGTAGATTGACTTCTGTACTATCTGTGTTTTGTGGCCATACAGTACACACTTTTACGCATTAGGGTAGTCATAGCGGATTGGAGACAAAGTTGACCATTGTCACGTCTATTGTGTGGGAATATGTCGGCTATTGTGTGGGAATATGTCGGCTAGATGCTTATAGTAATGCGGATTCGACTTAACAAACACAGCCACTTCTAATATGTAGGTACAAGCACGGTAAAGTTAATATCTTGTAATTTTTAAAATAAGGCACGCAGCTATCGGTCCTCTCAAGTTTAAACATCGCCCTTAAACATCTTTTTACCGACTTCAAAAAAAAGGAAGTTATCAATTCGACACGTATGTATGTAATATTATTGGAATCGCATTATATTCACATATGACAATCTATTAGGGCTTCCAAACAAATATACAAAATTTTATAGACGTATGTATGTATGTTTGTATGTATGTATGTATGTTTGTTTGTCCACGCATATCTTCGTAACTATTAATCGGATCGTGACAATTCTTTTTTTATTGGCTTACATTTACTTCAACTTAGGAAACAGTGCAAGTTTCATCAAAATCGATTCAGTCATTTTCAAGATATGGACTAAGACGTGAAAGTGTGACGGCCTGGCTTATTGATACGAGCTACGGGTGTAGTGTCAAAGGGAAAACATCTCAAAACCTTGGTCAAATTCTAGTGCAACAACTAAAAATTAATTTAAAAAAATTAAACCGACTTCAAAAAGAAGTTAACTCAAAATTATGAAATAACTTTAATTTCGGAAGTCGGTGGCAAAAACCTAAAACTAAAATACAGATCCCAAGACACCGACTTCCGAAATTAAAGTTATTTCATAATTTTGAGTTAACTTCTTTTTGAAGTCGGTTTAATTTTCTTTTAAATTACTTTTTTTTTGAGACTTGAATGCTGATTCTTTTTCCGTCGAGGTACCCCGCGTAGATGGGATTCTACTAAACCATAGTACGCTGTAAGTAGAGCATCCGTATATAATATGAATGAAAGTGTACGTAAAGCGTATGCAGATATACCTACTAAGTGTTTTACATAAAATCTCAATATGTGCTTTCCAGTTAAGGTTTTTATCAATCTGGAGGTCAAGAAATTGAGTAGTTAACTTCTTCTATGTCTTCATTACAGTATTATTATGTTTAGGTTCATGCTAGGTAACCGTTGCGTAAAATGTATGTGAAATATTATGTGAAATGTATGTGTAAAATGAATGTATGTTGAAATAATTACCTACGCTCCATTGGACCGTTAGGGTTGTCACTCGTACTCTACTCTACTCTTTGTTAAATTGAAAGGTAGAAATTGACTGGTAGAAATCATCACGGGAAATAAGCGTTCATACTATTATAGAGGTATAAGGAACAGGGTGTAAAGTTCACTCATCCTCCATAGAAAAGAGAGGTTCCTCCAACCAGACGGGTGTCGTGTCTGGCGGGCGTTGTAGGTATCTATATGCTAGTTGCGCGGTAAACTCTGCTTGCGGGATGCAGGATTTTCCGTGACGTCAGTATGACGCGTTGTTCTCAAGTGGAGTTATATATACCGCTAGGTACACTATGTTATGCCCCCTCCAGGCGACTTTCTTCTTTGGTTAAAATGTAAACCCAAGATGGCGGCTGCGAAAATTTGAATATATAAACAGGATTCCTTGAAATGAAATGAAATTGTTTATTCTGTAAATAGGATACCGAAATCACTTTTACACGTCATATGATAAAAAAAAAGTAAGCTAGACCAGGTTGGCGTTTCCTATCTAACTACTCTGAGAAGAAAGACCGAAACAAACTCAGATGTTACAGCTCTTTTAAAGTCCACATATAATCTTGGTCAGATCATGTGAAGACCATGCAGATTGATGTCTGAAATGGTCTTTGAGGAAACTACCACACAGATTTGAGTGGACCAATCCAGTCCAGCAATTGTCAATAATAGTGTAGCTCAACTCAGAACTTGAGGAGCTCAACGACTCGACGAACAATACCAAAGTAAGGGCATTTGGGTTGACCGTATATACTCAAAATCCTTGTAATTATCCACGTAATTATGTATATTATGTTAAACTTCACAGAAAAACGTGTTCGGCCCTCAATGCTTCAACCCAATCAACGTCACCATCAGCGCTGATCTAGCGAACTATTTGCTGGATATAATAAACATGTAAGTTAAATGCTTCAACGCAATCAACGTCACCATCAGCGCTGATCTAGCGAACTATTTGCTGGATATAATAAACATGTAAGTTAAATGCAAAACTTCTTCTTCTTCGTATTGATGATTCTCATTTAATGATCCTTCGGCCAGAATTCGACCACTTCGAAAGCGGTAGCGTCGACCTTGCAAAGGTTAATGCGCTTAGTGCAGGTGGATTTTGCAAATCATCCTAGAGGCGCTCCGATTCAACGGGGTGCCTCAATACATGCGGCGTCTACTGGTGAGCTACCTGGAGGATCGGGCGATCGTCCTCGTGAACAGGGCTGGCCAAGTCCGGCGGTACAGTCAACAGCATAAGTAGATAATCAAAATCAGAAATTCAATACTAATTAACGGACTTCGCGTCAGAACTGGCAGAGCTGTTGCTGTTGTTGTTGTTGAGCTGTGTGCAGAGACTGTGTGGCTGTGTGGCAGAGTTTTGACGCGAACTCCGTTCATTAGTATTGAATTTCTGATTTTGATCATCTACTTTTGCTGTTGACTGTACGCAGTCGAGTCGGCTACGACTGGCTCTTGCGGGGAACCCTCCTCCGAGGCATGAATGTCGTCTGCTACACGGATGACACTCTCCTCACCGCCCGGGGGGAAAGTTTCAGGGAGGCGGCCAACTTGGCCTCGCCGGGCGGATCCTTGGTCGCAGGGAGGATCCGCCGCCTAGGATTGACAGTGGCGCTGCACAAGACCGAGCTGTCCGATCGAGCATGCCTGGAACATGTTACAACGAAAAGCTTTGAGAGATTTCCCGCCAAATTTGTCGACAGAACACCTTTACCAACACTTGCAACGAACATGGGACCTCATATCGCAGCAAGACATTGACAATTTAATTTTATTTTAAGTATGGTTTTGTATTTTAAGTATGGTTTTGTATTTGAAGTAGGTATGGTTTTTTTTTGTGTGTGTTTTGAGTATGGTTTTGTTTGTTTGTTGTTTTTGAGTTTGTAGTTTTGTAAAACAAATAAAAATCAAACAAAAAAGTGTAAAGTCCGACATAAAAAATTAGCAGGAATTTGTGCCTCACCTCACGGCTGCGCCAAAAAGGCTCAGTTCAGCAAAAATGCCAGACAACTAGTGCCTGACGCTGGTTTTCAACTGAACCTGATGTGTGAGGTGACGGATGTAAATTAGTTTTACACTGCAACATGACGTGTGTACTGTGTATGCTTATCTACTTATACTACTAGATACTAGCAGCGCCCCGCGGTTTCACCTGCATAAGTGTCGATCCCGTTTGAATATCGGGATAAAAATCCTATGTCCTTCCCCGGGATGCAATCTATCTCTCTGCCAAATTTTATCGAAATCCGTTCAGTTGTTTAGGCGTGAAAAGGTAACACACAGACACAATTTATAATATTAAGTATGGATAAAATAAATTTGCATCAGGTACAAACAGTAACGAATGATGTATAAATAGTGTGATAGAATAGAATAGAATACTCTTTATTATGTACACCATATAAATTACAGACATAATGATAGAAACAATACAAAGGGTGACACAATGGGCGGTCTTATCGCTAAAAGCGATCTTTTAAAGACAACCTTTGGATGGATTAAAAAGGGGAAGGACAGACAAATACTGAGATAAAAAAAAATAAATGAAAATGATGAATGAGATAAATAGTGTGATATTGAGTAACATTGCAAAAATAAACAAAAAATACTGTTATCAGTATTTTTTGCATGTTTGTTATTTATACAAACATGCAACATTTCCGACAGGAACGTATAACGTTTATACGTGATTAAAATCTTGCCTACTAAAATTACATCAATTGACGTCAGGCGCTAATTAATTTGACAGGAGTAAAATGTATCTTCTGTCCTTTTACTAATGAAATAGAAAGAAAAAGATGCACTGAACTTAAATTAACTTGAACTTAAATGCGCGACCGTAACAAATATGGCTTAACTGAATTTATAATCATTAGAATCAGCATTACAACTCCGAGTTTAATTACTATATTGAATTACTAAAAATAGTCTCTCTACCATACGCATTGACGTGGAGTTGCGGACATCAGCCCATATACCTATAGCGTATCTAGATGTGGAGTTGTTAAAATTGGCTTAAAAATCGTGATTTCATGAAATCATTACATTTAAGCCAAATTCGGTATGAAAACTTTAAATGAAACCTCATTAGGTTTCATTATGAAAACGTTAAATGAAAACTTATTAGGATTCGGTTCGTTTTCATAAGGAATATAAATACCGGTTCTAATAAATGAAAGGTTTACTCGAATAAATAATGCATCATTATAAGATAGTTTGTTATAAAAGCCAAATACACAAGCGCGCGTAGCGTATTTGTTACAAATACGCTATTCGTAACACATTATTTCCCGTTTGTGTTAAGCAATATATTTATATACATATATAGTATATAAGGTGTTGTTTTGCATCCTAGTCAAATTCAAGGACGTAATTATGCTAATGAATCTCGACCCAAATCAACAATAAAATGGGTAGGTTTTTTTTTTTTTTTTTTTCTTATTTACGGAAATCCGTAAGTGTGAACCAGCCGTATTTAAACGCGGCCCGTCTGACTAGCCCATAACCGCGCTTTCACACACAAACAAACGCCTTTTACTTTAATAAGTACTAAAGTACTAAAATACTAAAGTACTAAAATACTAAAGTACTAAAATACTAAAGTACTAAAATACTGTAATGATTTTATAGAATAATAATAAAAAAATAAGATTTTTACCGCAAGCGACAGATGGCGCTAGTGGTTGCACGAACTTTATACATCAGTTTTAGGTAGTCATTTGTAGAATGACGGTATGTTAAGTATATTTGTTTTGTTTAATTAATAAATTAATATTGTTTAAATTAAAGTTATTTATAGTTAAACATAAGCTCTAATGTATTTCAGTTAGTCAATTGATTATATGTACTGTTTACTTTGCTCTGATTGGTCGTATAGCCGGCTGAGTGTTCACTTCCGATTAAAGTGGGGAACATTCAGTTGGCAACTAATTTTGCTTGGAAAAACAGAGTCAGTCGATTTCCAGACGTTGAACCGTAAGCATATCTTACGGTTCCGTGCTACTTTTATTATATTTTACTGTGTGTAATTGTGATAATCTGATTGTATCGGAATAAAGTGGATAAACATTATTATATAAATAAAACTGTGAATACGGTTCCGTGCTACCTAATTATAATTAGGTAGCACGGAACCGTATTCACAGTTCATTCATACATTCTACTGTGCGTGATTGTGATAAACTGATTGTGTTGGAATAAAGTGAATAAACATTATAAAAACTGTACTTGAGGTGTATGATTTCATCACAATACTAAAGTACTAAAATACTAAAGTACTAAAATGTCTTTTATGACAACCTCCTGAAATTTGACGAGGATGCAAATCGTGTCCTGTTAGCTGCGCGTTACAGGAACTGGTGGACGCTAGTGATGGCGCCAAACAAGTACCTAGCCGAATTCTGGGCCGAGTCCATTTAGATTGCTATCGACACGCTAAGAAGAATAATATAGCAATGTTTAATTTTTCAGGATGAGGAGTAAAATAGCTAACGGCATCGAAACTGGAAAGGATCGCGGGTTGTTACCGAGAGGATACGGAATATTCCGATTGGTATGTTTACAACCCAGTTACTGGGCAATACGATACCCCTTGGTAAGACTGGTTGTCAAGGTCCACGAATGACAGCCGAGACCAACGTGTTTTCCGAGGCACGGAGAGGTCGAGACCCCTCCGTGCCTCGGAAATGTAAAGATGGTCACCCATCCACAGACCAACCGCGGCAAGCGTGATCGATCGACCTGTACGGCTGTTATTATTTAGCCACGGGCCCCTCGAAGACATCCACCGTTAATCGTTTAAAATGTTTTACAATATTTTGCATACATTAGGTATTGCATAAAGACAATTTATTTATATTTAAGGTCTATATTTGAATCAATAACCGGCTAACTTTGAGGTTCTAACTTATTTTGTCTGTTTACAGAAATGGGACAGCGAATTGGCGACTTTTGCGCAAGTGTTGGCCAATCAGTGTACCTTTAAACATGACATGTGCAGAGCAACGAGTAAGTACATAATATATTAATTATTCTTCACATTTCCGGCTCCTCCTTCGGGGAACACATTTTAATTTTTTTTTACAACATTACATTTATTTATTTATTTAAATGCCTTAAAAGTACCATTACAGGTCTAAACCAAATGCGATAGTCAAGTCACGCACAAATAATTAAAAATAAAGGTCTAACATAGTGGCGCCGATTCTGTTGTTCACAAACTAAACTAAATTTAAGTTCATGCATCTTTTTCTTTTTATTTCATTATGAAAAGGACAGAAGATAAATATTAGTTTAGTCCTGTCAAATTAAAATACTCCATAGACAATTTAGACGAGATTAAAAAAATGGCTATTAAAAATACGTCAATTTACGTCAGGCGCTGACTAATTTGACAGGACTAAACTAATATTTATCTTCTGTCCTTTTCCTAATGAAATAGAAAGAAAAAGATGCCTGAACTTAAATTTAGTTTAGTTTGTGACACAACAGAATCGGCGCCATTGTGAACAATACCTAGTACTGTGAGTCGCTGTCCGGAATGTTACCAGTTGTCCAATATTTCAATATGTGAAAAAGTTTACCTGACGCTTCCCTAGATGGCGTGCGGATCGAAATACATCTCGCTATGGTTTCGTTACCGAGCAAACCATATTATTATATAGTTTTGGATTTTTTTTTGTATGGGCGGTTCCTTGTGAATAAAATTGTCCTAATTGAAACAGTTGGTGCGTTTCATTGGGTGTTCTCGCCTTCGGACCTTGAAAACCTGTTCATGGTCCTTCGGAGTCGGATTGGCGTGAAGGTGTTTTTGTTAGTCATCGGTGGTGGTGGTGATTGACACCCCGCAACGTTAGTACTGGGCAGTGGATTGCTGTCCAGAGCATCCCTACAGCGAGGCGTCAGCGGTGACGTCATCGAAGCAGAGGATCCGGCTGGGTGCCGGAGGAGTGACGTTGCGTGGAGGAGCCAGCCAGAGGAGTTCGCGAAGCGGCCACCAGAGGGCGCGACAAGCGCGGCGTGAGACGTCGAGTAGTATCAGTGTCAGTGAGTGCATAGTGGAGAAATCGTGAGTACATTTTCGACCTTATTACTAAGAAGAAATTAACTTCAACTATTGAAGAAAGTGCATTGAAATTTGAACCTTAAAATCACTAGATAATTAACTTAGCCGTTGATAATATTAGTTTGGACTTGTGCTAATTTTAAGAAAAAGTGGTTCAGACGGGGAACCTATGCCCGATTTTACTCAGAAATACAAGTTTAAAACACTTGTAAAATATCAAACGTAATCTGGGACTTAGAAAAATATCGAAGTGCTTCAAAGAAACTTAGAACTTTTGTGGTGTTAATGAATGTGTTTACTGGACAATAAGTTTATTTATAGTGTTGTATCTAGTTGCAAGAAAATTGTGTGTTTTATATTTGTGACATAACCTACTTGTGTTTTTAATTAAAAATGGAGTCGCTTAACGACATTCAGGAAGACATTAATGCTAAAATGCTCAAGTCAAAATCTAACTTTAAAAAGAGTCCTAAAGAGCGTCTAACTGTTTGTTATATAGAAACTAGGCTTGAAAACTTAGAACAGCAATGGGAATTATTCCACAACACACATGTAAAAATAATTAGTGAGGTAAAAAAGTCTGAGTTACTTAGTTCAAATTATCATAAGAAAGGCTTATATGATGAGGTCGAAGAGTTTTATATACAGTTTAAAAGCGAGCTGAAAGAATTATTAAACAATATGAAAATGTCTAGTGGAACGTGTAATGTTAGTCCAGGAGCTAGCTGTAGTACAGGATTTAGGAACTTTAAGTTACCTGAGGTTAAGATACCTGTGTTCTCTGGAAATTATAGTGAGTGGCAGACATTTAGGGATTTATTTGTAGGGTTAATACACAATAATAAAACTAGACGATGCGCAGAAATTATATTATCTTAAAGGTTACTTAACCGGAGATGCAGAGCACCTATTAAGAAACATTAATGTAACATCGGATAATTATACGGCTAGTTGGGCAAAATTAGAGGCAATGTACAACAATAAACGATTCTTAGCAAATGGAATTTTAAAGCGTTTGTTTAATCAAAAGAGTTCAACAGTAGAATCAGCCACTGAAATAAAAAGACTACTTAGCACCACATCTGATTGTTTGGGTTCAATTAAAAATTTAGGGATAGATGTTACTTCTTGGGACATACTAATAATACACATTATTAGCGGCAAATTGGACAAGGAAACCAGGAAAGCCTGGGAGTTAAAAGTAGCTTCGGATACAACGGATGATTTGCCTACTTTTACTCAATTTACTGATTTTTTAACTGGCCGCTTTCGAGGTCTAGAAAATTTAGAAAATAAACCTCATGCTCAAAAGAGTTCGCAATCTTTCCATGTGGTAGGGAAAGAAAAAGCGGAGTTATCTTGCCCTTTTTGTTCTGCTGCTCATAAGGTAACTGCTTGTAAAAGTTTTGCTAAAGAAAGTAACGATACTCGACGTGATTTCGTACAGAAAAATGGGCTATGTTTCGTTTGTATGGGTAGTAACCACTCTGCCAGATTTTGTAGAAACACCGTCAAATGCCATTTATGTAAAAGACGCCACCATACTTTACTCCACCCTAGCGGTGGTTCTGGGTCTGTTGGTGAGGACACGGGCGTTGTTCAGAAGGAAGCAGCGTTAGCTGCTACTGGGAAGAGTACCTCAATGGAGGAAACTCAAAAGGCCGCTGTACAAGCGGAGGGATTTACTAAGCCAATAGTTTCATGCCTTTCGACAGGAAATGGTACGGACACGGTTTTAATACCTACGGCTTTAGTAAAAGCCAAGTCAAAGGATGGAACATATCGTGTGGTTCGCGCATTAGTAGATCAAGGGTCACAAGGCTCTTTTATCACGGAGTCAATGGCTCAGTATTTAGGGTTAAAGAAAACTTTAACAAAACACCGGGTAACAGGTGTAGGTGGTAATAAAACAGTTATGTCTAATTCTTCCGTAGTTGTTGATATACGTTCTCGAGTGAATTCAGATTACAGCGTTCAAGTAAATGCATACGTTTTGAAGTCCATCACATCCCTTCTCCCAGTTGTAACAGCAACCAGGGTAGAATGGGTAAAGTTGAGCGAAGACGATTTGGCCGATCCTGAGTATCACACGCCTAATAAAATTGACATTTTATTAGGTGCTGAGATATTCAGCCAAATTATTCAAGATGGAATCAAAAAGAGTACCAGTGGATCGCTCGTAGCACAACAAACAGAATTCGGATGGATTCTTTCGGGTGTTGTCGGTACAGAAAATTCGTCCGACATCAATTCATATCCTTGTATCACTGTCATGCATTCCAATATTCAGGCTGATGACTTCTTACGTAAATTCTGGGAGCTAGAAGCGGAGCCATCGGGAACTGAAAAAATACTTAGTATAGAGGAAACGGAATGTGAGAATATTTTTACAAATACCACACAGCGAGACGAAACCGGACGTTACATTGTAAGGTTGCCGTTCCGGGATGGTAATCAAAGTTGTAAGGATGGTGAATCTAAGTTCATATCTGAAAAAAGGTTAAAGAGTTTAGAATTTAAACTTTCAAAAAATCACAAATTAAAGGCGGATTGCACTGCGGTGATGCAAGAGTATATAGAACTTAACCATATGGTAAAGGTATCTCCAGAAGAAAAGAATAAAGGGTTGTACTTACCTCATCACGCAATACTCCGGGAAGATAAGCAAACAACTAAGGTGCGCGTGGTATTTGACGCTTCCTGCAAAGGAATAAATGGGGTATCGTTAAACGACGACTTGATGGTTGGCCCGAGATTGCAAGCAGAATTACGACATACGGTTATGCGTTGGAGAACACATCCAATTTGTATAGGTGCTGATATAATTAAAATGTATAGACAAGTTCTGGTCAATAGAGATGACACAATGTTTCAGAGGGTTCTTTGGAGGGATAGTCCTGAAAAAGAAATTGAAGAATTTGAGTTAGTGACGGTTACATTTGGTACTTCATCGGCGCCATTTCTAGCAGTGCGTTCTTTACATCAGGTTGCTTATGATGAAGGGAAGGATCATCCATTAGCAGCAAAAATCATTCTTAATGATTTCTACATGGATGATTTCTACATGGATGACGGCCGTGCCGCTTTTTGCTCGAATTGGCGGGGGCACTGCCGTGCCCCCAGATTTTATGTTATCTTTTTGTTTTGTATATTTTAGTTCTTATTTTCATTGTTGTTTTAAATATCTAATCGCATGCTGCACTGGCTGACGTCATCACGTCAACGCCGGCTGTCGCTGAAAACCAGCGCCGGGGCTCTGTCTCGTAGGTATAGGGTCTTAGCATTATGCTGAGCGATGGCCGTTTTGCGTAGATGTGACGCATACTTTCTCCCAATTTGTTATTTTGTTTTATTTTTCGCTTGTATTTTTATTTTTATGCGTCATGTTTGCCGCAATTAAACGTATTTTCTTTCTTTCTTTTCTTTACTTAGGTATTACTTACATTAGTTTAAGAACTTAGTTATTAAGGTTAAATAAAAAAGGTTTAT
This sequence comes from Oligia latruncula, assembly GCA_948474745.1. Classification (NCBI taxonomy): domain Eukaryota; kingdom Metazoa; phylum Arthropoda; class Insecta; order Lepidoptera; family Noctuidae; genus Oligia; species Oligia latruncula. The sequence goes on from OX419705.1 coordinate 2,519,321, forward strand.
TATTTTTTGCTTTTCAGCGGTTTTTCGGCGGTTTTAATTTTTTTGTTAATTTTTTTTTTATATCCATCGGTGCCCAAGTAGTCACTTATTTAGGTCATTATCTCCGAACTGACTAACAACTGGCAAGAGTCATGTTTTTGAAAGCTCGTCGGGAAGAATTGGCCAGTCAAAATAATAAGATTCTATGGGGGACAAACAGGAATAAAAGTTAAAGATAAGAGTGAATAAAGTTCTCTATCATGTCGTCGTTGCTTACAGGGAGACAGATCAAACTTTTTTTTTCGATCTGTCGACAGATCGGAATAATTCCTCACAATAAAGTGAATAAAGTATATTCTATTTATTTCCAGAAAGATTCCCGAATCCCAGTCAGACGGTAGGTATCGTCTTCTTCTCGTACCCGGATTGGAATAGAAATGCGGGCGCGAAGAATGAGTTAAATACGAAACGAGCACCAACGAGTGACGATCTTGTGCATTCCGTCAATCTACTCTTGAAAACCTGGTATAGACAAAAGTCTTCAGTTACAGAGCACATGATCAAAGTTTCTCCTGATTGGAGTGCGTAAGTAGCTTTTTTATTCATCATAGGTAGGTACAATCAACGGTCATAAGTGGATTTTGGCCTGCACGCTAGATCTGCGTCTATCTCTGTGTGTGTCATGTTTTAATGTAAACAGTAACGCGCACACAGTATAACTACGAGAGCGCGATGTTGGTTGGTCAGATGCATGTGTGGTCAACACTAAATAAAGATACCTGTCATATAGATAATTATTATCGACCACAGCGCCTATTTAAAAGCAATGCTAAAATTCGAAGTGAAAATTATAAGCAGCGATGGCAGGTTCGCACGAGGTGGGTGGCTGTTATTGTGTGTGCACGAAGTGGAGAAGGTTCGAACCTCAGTACGCGCTTTCGACTCTTTTTGTTCTTTTCGTTTTTGTGTCAGAGTTTAATTATTTATTGAGTTTCGTTAATACAATGACAATAGGGTAAATAAAGTATATTACTTATGCAATTTAATTAAAAAAAAACACTATTTTTCATAGGAACATTAATTTATTGATGTTAATAACACCTTTAAAACATAAATATACTTATTCAAAACTATGAAATACATAAAATACCTAATTTGTTCATAAATCATTTTTGGTTGATACTAAAATGGGATATTTTTTTATTGAGGTTACAGCTTAATTTGTTCATTTTCTCAAGGAAAAGAAGATTGAAACTAAACCTCAATTTTACAATCATTCACTTATTACTATTATATTATGGCCAGTGTATCCCCTGAATTCCCCTGATAGCATTTTTTTTTTTTTTTTTATACATATTTAGTGTAGGTAACCTCCGTTATTATCAATGCAGTCAAGAAGACGTCGACGCATGGAGGCCACAATATTACTGCAAATATCTGTGCCACATAAACTATCCCACAATTCCATGCAATGAGACTTGAGCTGTTCGAGACATCTTTCGTCTCGCGCTTCCCATCTTTGCACCTTGGCCTTCGGCATGGAGTGCACGGCGAACAGTGCGCAATGACGTATCAAATTCTTCGGCAAATCGTCTTGTAGGTATGAAACCATTCGTTTCATATTCACCAACCATAAAGCGTCGCTGAGACTGGTTAATAAGTGGCGGCCTACCACTTCTTACACGGCTCTTTAGAATTCCCTCTTCCTCAAATCTCCTCACCCAACGTCTCACAGTATCTCTCTAAAAAAAAGGAAATCCTTATTACACATTTTGAAGCGTCACTTATGAGAACAAATAAAATCAATAACAACAAAATAACTTACACAAAATCCGGTTTCATTGGATATTTCAGATATATTAAACCCATTGTTATGCAAGGCTACAATGTTCGCCCTGGCTTCAATATTTATATTTGCTTGCATTTTCAATAAAAATCTTTAAACTCAACACCTCTAATATCAATAACACAAACGCTCGTTACTAAGTTCACCAACCAAGAACGTCATACCATTATAACTACAGTCAAAAAATTAATTTTGTTTCAAATCTACCCTCAACTTTTATGTGATTAGTTTAAAATATTCGCTGTCTTTTTCTCATTACCATAATTAGAAAAAGACTGCGTGCCGCGATAGGCCTATGATGATGATCATATACCGCGCTTTTTCTGTTTTGTACGTGATGAAAGAGTGCAATATACGGGTGTGTATGTGTGTGTGAAATGCCTAAACAGAAGAAAGTCGTAAGTGCGACGAGTTACGATGTGATAGTTTTGTAATGCTGGCAGTGGACTTCTGACCGGTACTGTACAATTCCCCTAATACCCGTTTTCACAAACACTTGCTGACACCCACATGTAATGCGTAGATAACTAGATTTTAAACATTTGTGACCCAGTGGTAACGGCCGCGACTTACGAGTTGAGGTCGTTGGCTCGAGCCCAATCAGCAAATCAAATTTATTCGTCAATGTAGGTTTCATTACAATAAGGTGTTATAATAAGATGGTCAGTTCGCTACATTTTACTCGAGAGCATACAAATATTATTAAAGTTAGTGGTGTCGAAACCAGACACACATTTAAAATAAAATAAATCAATTACTTACATACTAACACACAATTATTTACGTACTTACACACAACACAATTACCAATGTCAACAATAATATATATAAAATCATTAAATTAAATGTAGGTAATATTGGAATAATCTAAATGTCTGCTGTCAGCTGCTTTATTTAAATTATTTCATCACTACTTTCTGTCGAAACGGTGAAGGAAAACATCGTGAGGAAACCGGCATGTCCTAGAACCAGAAGTTCGAAGTCATGTGACATGAAGGCCGTTAAGCCCAAAAAGTTGTTTCGGAGAAAATGGCAAAAAACGCAGGAGTCGTTGTTTCTTAAAAACTATGATACTTAGGTTAATGATTGTTGGACACATCAATTGACATTTCTTTCTGTTTAACCTAAATAACACTTTCTGTCCAATAACTATTATTAATTACTTTTAAAATTCATTTTTCTTAGTTTGTTATGCATGTAACCTAGTTATCGCATCTTATTACTGTACTAAAAGGCCGTTAACATACCTTAGCGGCTACTACAATACTACTACTACTACTGTAATACTTAACTAAAAAGTTGTTAAGTGACATAACTGCTGTATAGTCATGACATTCGCTTCGATTTCAATTTCAATAACTTTCCTAATGAGCGGTTACGGGGCTTTAAATGCTTTTTAGCTAATTGTTGCCAATGTTTTAGGGAACTTCTGTAAACTCTTAACTACTGGTGGCTAAAAATATTTCGCTTGTGGTTAACTTCTTTATAGTTTAGCATTCATATAGAAATATGTGATTAATTAATTAAATAATTGTTCTTTTAAAAATCAAAAGTTTAATAATTCAACGTTTATAAGGTAAAATAAGTATCTACTTAGAAGATAGGCAATAATATAAAAGGCTTCATGGAAGTGCCCGTCGTGCAGAATATAACCAAGCGGCCTGTGCGCAGCTACACGGAACCTGCGACAGTGGATAACTCCATGGACATGTCGTATGACACCTAGGAACGCAGTCCTCCTCGTACATACAATGATCCTAGCCCAGTTGCGGTTAAACCTGCTCATTTTGTTTGGGCAAATCATCACCCGCGTGTTTTGCGTCTACATGCAATTTTTTTTTTTTTTTTTTTTATTGTTGTGTCGGTAGACGGGAAGAAAAGACTTTGCACTGATTCATTGTTCGGCTCCGCTATAAATGTTCAAAATTATGTAAATTATAGAAGTTTCAATTTCTTCATGAGTTTTACTAAAGGAATTCCAATCTTGTGCTTAAACAATACTACTACTACTACTGTAATACTTAACTAAAAAGTTGTTAAGTGACATAACTGCTGCATAGTCATGACATTCGCTTCGATCTCGAAGGGATAAAAATCTTCTCGAAAATTGATCTGAGAAAAGCGTATAATCAATTGAGAATACGAGAAGAAGACATTGAGAAAACGGCAGTTATTACGCCGTTTGGGCTTTTTGAATTCCCACGAATGTGTTTCGGTTTATTATTATTATTATTATTATTATCCATTTATTTCAGGCAACAAGGCCCATATAAAACACATACAATACAATATGAATATAACTTAAAAATACTCTATATACATACAACATTATAATTACACTAAAAAACTAACAAACTAAAGCACACGAAGTGTCTGCGTCGTGTTTCGCTGACTGGTGTCATGTAGCCGGCCACGAAACCGGCGGTACACAACTCCCTTCGGCCAGAACTCTTCCTTGAGGAACTTCTCGAGGTGATGTGTCGGAACGCGTACCACGAACGACTTGAAGTTCGTGTTGTGACGCGACTCCAACTTCTCGACCCTCAAAGTCCAGTTGGTCTTCACACGCATGTACTCTACGATCTCCTCAACCTTCGTGGAGTGGTGCAGTCTGGACACGTACAGCTGCGTCGTCGGGATTGCTGGTCGCAGCAGCATGTTGGGTCCCGACAGCGCGGTGCCGCACAAACATTCCAGCGACACATCAACAGTATACTCGGCAACATGGACCACGTCTTCTCATTCGTCGACGACATTCTCGTCGCCTCACCAGATCAAGAAACGCACAGAAGTAATCTAGAAGATCTTTTCAAAACACTCAAAGAGCATGGCCTAAGAATAAACGTGTCGAAATGCGTTTTCGGACACAAAAAACTAGAATTCCTTGGGTACATATTAACAGAAGCCGGTATTCAACCAACAGAGGATCGTGTGAAGACAATATCCGATTACCCTGAATCTACCACAATTCAAGAATTACGACGATTCCTCGGTATATTAAACTTTTATAAAGAAAATATACCGCACGCTGCACACTTTCAGGAAAAACTATACAAATATCTACGAACATGCAATAAAAATGACAAGACCAAGGTGAACTTCAACAGCGAAGATAAAGAAGCATTTCAAGCCTGTAAGAACAGCATCAAAAACGCCGTCACTTTGTGACACCCTTCAGTTCACGCTCCGTTATCACTGATGTGTGACGCCTCATACACTTGCGTCGGAGCTGCGCTACAGCAACATGTAGGAAACAGCTGGAGACCACTCGGTTTTTTCTCAAAGAAACTGACAGAAGCTCAAAAGAAATACAGCACGTTTGACCGAGAGCTACTTGCGATCTACCTGGCAATAAAGCACTTTAGACGCATGTTTGAGGGTAGAGAAATAACGGTATACACGGACCACAAGCCGTTAACGCATGCACTACTGCTGCTAAACAGCAAGACTGAAACACCATTACGCACGAGGTACTTACACTATATCAGTCAATTCATAATGAATATATGCCATATTGAAGGAAAGGACAACCTTGTGGCCGATGCATTGTCAAGAATCGAAGCAATATCCATTCCATCACCAATCGACTACGACGAGCTGGCTCGCCTACAACACAGTGACCGGCAACTGACTGACGTCACGAAAAACAATTCGCTCCGATTCGAGCGAATTCGCCCACTCAATGCAAGTAAGCCAATTATGTGCGAAACATCAAGTGGCCACGTACGACCTTACCTGCCACCAGAGCTACGAAGAAAAGCCTTCGATGCCATACACGAGTTGAGCCACCCTGGCACCCGAGCTACTAGGAAGATGATCACGCAACGCTTTTTCTGGCCAAGCATGAACAAAGACGTCAGTATGTGGATCAAATGTTGCATAACCTGCCAACGAACAAAAATGCAGCGACACACAGTATCGCCGCCAGAACAGTACCCACCAGCAGATCGACTGTCGCACATACACATAGATATCGTCGGACCACTCCCCATATCAGATGGAAGACGATATTGCGTTACCATCATCGACCGAGCAACTAAATGGCCAGAAGCATTCCTGGTCAGCAACATGGAAGCCAACACTATCGCCACGGCCATCTACGACGGGTGGATAGTGCGATTTGGTTGCCCAGAAAGGATCACAAGCGATCAAGGAAGACAGTTCGAATCTCATTTATTCAAAACACTAATGAATAGAATGGGCATCGAGAAAACACGAACCACTGCCTACCACCCACAGGCGAACGGAATTGTTGAAAGGTGGCATCGATCATTTAAAACAGCTTTGACGGCACGACTACATAACTCAAGCTGGACGCAAGAATTGCCAACTGTTTTGCTGGGACTTCGCGCTGCAATTAATAAAAACACTGATGTGTCATCAGCAAAAGCGCTATACGGTAAACCGCTCCGGCTACCCGGTAAAATGTGTGGAGAAACGTCGATATACGCGAATACGAATACACACTTTAGTGACGTCATAACCAACGCAATGAAAAAGATGCAAGCTGTGCGCCGGAACACAAATCGCCGCGCAATGTTTATTAGGACGCCCTACATGAATGCACGCATGTATTTATACGTACCGATGCCTACCGTCTACCACTGACGCCGACCTACGAAGGTCCGTATCGTGTTTTGAAGAGACAAAACAAGGTATATACAGTCATAATCAACGGTCGAGAAGTAAACATCAGCATAGATCCATTAAAGACTGCATTCCTCTCGAACACCGAAGAAGCAGTATGTCGTTTGAGTGACCAGACATCATACGTCACACGATCCGGCCGCACCTCAAGACCCACCGTACTGTTACGGAGTGGGTCTCGAAACGGTTTTTTAAAAAAACAATTAATTGATAACTTGAATTATAATTGGACAAAAAAAATACATTAAAAGATTTGTCTGCGACGACGTTCAAATCCACACTACACTATAGCTCTAGAAAAGTAGCAAAGTCCGGAATGCTGACATGACAAAGACGGTTCCACGTGTAATGACTAACTTAGTCATCATTATTAGTTTACATGCCTTCGCGTGTATTATAAGATATAACAGTCCCCCAAATAAAATGGAGCATCTGAGATGAAAGATGCGAAATTTAAGATTCACAGTAGATAAGATTTGAACGTCATTGTAGATTTACAAACTGTTACATATTAATAAAAACTAAGTATATTATAATCATATCTATTTTAGGAAAATCAAGATTTAGTAGCAAGGTTAATTTTGTTTTGTTACTAAAATGTTTCGTTTTAATGATGTTGGCCTTGTTGTTGACAAATCAGGCTCAACAGGTTCTTCAAACACAGATAGTTCAATAGCTTGTTGAGATTGACTGTGGTTCTTCACTTTCTTGGTGTTATTACATTGATTAAATATTTGTATGCAACATGAGGCTTTTGTATTTGGGCATATTAATTTTCGACCTCTGTAGAGTAGGTATAAAATGAATAAAATAAAAAATGTGTAACTTATGGACATATAATGAACTCCGTACTTTTGGAAGTGGTTCGGATCTTCAATGTTATTTAATTCTTGTTCTAAAGATGTTAAATGTATACTAGCGTGTAATAAAGAATCCAGGTTATTAACGTTATTCAATTTTGAATATGGTAAACGTGAAAGTGACTTGTTAACTCTACTCTTCTCACAGCAGTCATCCTCAACGAGATTGAAATTAGAAACAACATGTGAGCTTACATTTACGAAAACATTTGACGATGGCACAAACTGTAAAGTTTTATAAAAGGCTTTGCAGTTTTTTGTTAAAGACAATATTCCTGTACCAAATAAAGTTTCGTCAAAGCTACTGCCATCATTTTCACAAGATACATGACATTTGCCTGGCTCCGATAAAACAAATAACCATCTATTATTATTAATTTTATGAAACACTTCAATAGAGCCTTTTAACAACTTAATCTCACAAGAGTTAGGTAACTTACTAGCTAATTCCGTGATTAGAATAGTTTCACAGATCGGATTCGCGATACTTGAATAAACACTTTCTAAATCACATATCGTCGTTGCGACTTTAAGACCTCTTATGTGTCACTTTTGGCAAAATCACTTTTTTATGCCAGCCGATTCTATATTTTGAAGCTCTATCGAATGCAAAAATTCTCATGTGTATACGACGTTTAAATCGTAATTTATTTACGAAATTCAAGATTTCCAACGTGCTTGCTAATTAAAAGTTAGTGCTTAAAAAATCTTGTGTCAACTAAAATTGTTTAAATTTTTTTTACAAGAAACTACTTTTCATTTCAACTAACAGTGGCCAAGTTAAAAGCACGAAAATCATGTGGCTGATACCTATATTTTTGTTGTAGTTGGTTTCACTATATTTTTTTCAGTAGACGGTTTTTATCGATTTTCTCATAAAATTGATTTTTACACATAAGAGATCTTAAAGTCGCAACGACGATATGTAGAACTTTTCACGAATCACTTTGCACTTGTCTACGGTGTGCAACAGCGAGTAAAACATATGATCGACTGTTATTGCAAGGTAAGGACTATTAGGAGCGATAAGCGCGAAGGTATTCGGTTGCGAGACATCATAAGGAACGGGCATTGGAATAATATGGTATAAGTTATATACTTGTGGTAGGACGAGCGGGATTCTAATAACTACAATTATTTTGTTATTATGATAATAAGATACAAGTTTAGAAATGTCAATAAGATCGTGAATATTTTGTAATGACAGAGTTACGGGGAGTTCATAATACCTTGGCATATTGTTGATATTCTGTTCAAGTTCGTTATACAGTTGATGAGGACTAAGTACAGTCGGGTGTAGAACATTAATTTTACTAAACAGAATCGCATTATTGATATCCTCGATGTCGAATGACAAGGAAATAATAATGCTTTCAATAGCGTTAAGGAATATGTTTACATTAGATTTAACATCCAATTTATCATTTGAATTAGTTAGTTGTTGAAAAGCTTGATCAATTATTTCAAGGTTTTTATTAAGCCGCTTTTCATTTTCATTCAGTTTAGATATTGAGCTATTAAACGTCGTAATAGTTGATTTAATTACGTGAATATTATCTCTCATTAGGTATGTTAAATGTTTTTCGTCCGTCTGTACTTGGTCTATAGCATCATCGGAATCTAATGTGCCGAAAAAGGTTTTCAGAAGAGATCCACCGGCATCAATCAAGCCGCGTTTGTTCCGTTTAATGTTTGCCACATTATTATTTATGATATACGAAACTGACGAATATTTCTTAATGTTGTTATCATGCTGGCTCTGCAGCGCTGATAACGCGTTTAAACAATCGACTTGAATCTTGGATGAACTATGATTTTTACAATAAGAGCTGATTCTGGTAAACAGAGATTCGACTATATCTAGATGCGATTGTATTTTACTAATATCTAAATACGTAACTATATTCCAATCGTCGTTAGTGAACTTAACGTTGATCATTTTATCAAAGTATAGACCGGGACTGCTTGTTATCGGCGTGATGACTTGACGACATGTACACTCCGCAGCAAGGTGCCTGAAATAGATCAAGTTATTGCACCGTCAGACGCCAACTTAATTTCGTCATAGTGATGACGTACATGCTTACGGTTTATGAGGAGAGTCACAGTGTGATTCCCGTTGACCTTAACAATTTTATATGGACCTTTCCAAACTGGAGATAGGGCTTTATTTTGCTTGTGGTGACATCTGAGATACACTGAGTCACCGACGTTGTAAGTGATAGGTTTAGCGTGAGAATCGTAATGACGTTTAGACCTCTCTTTAGAATGTTGAATGTTTTGTAGCGCTTTCTGCCTACTATAATATAACCTATGATTTAATACTCTGACGTAATCCGTATAGGTATTATTTTCCAACGTGTCGATAGATTTGGGAATGTATGGTTTAAAACCAAGTAATAATTCGAACGGAGAGTAGTTAGTAGTCGAATGAATGTTAGAATTGTATGAGAACATAGCTGTGTTTAAGTACAAATCCCATGTATGTGCGTTTTCGTTGACAAAGGGTCTCAAATATTCCTTTAATGTTGAGTGGCTCCTTTCTAGGGCACCGCAGGTTTGTGGATGATAAGGAGTTGCTAGAATATGTTTGATACCAAATAATTTGTTGAGTTGTTTGAGAACTTCGGAACTAAAGTTAGTGCCTTGATCGGTAACGATCATTTTGGGAATACCGAGATGAGAAATAAAATGAACTAACTTTTTAGCAGTCTCGTCTGCTGAGCATGTCTGTAATGGATAGGCTTGTGAATATTTGGTGAGGTCATCTTGGATGGTTAGAATAAATTTGTATTTAGATTCGTAGGTTTCTGGAAGAGGACCGACTATGTCCAAAAATAACTTTTCGAGAGGTTTTGTTGCGGTTGAATTTATAATCATAGGAGCGCGGTTGGTTTGGCGTAAAGGTTTGTTAATCTGGCAAGATTTGCAATTTTTGACGTAGTCTTCAATGTCTTGCCGCATATTTTTCCACCAATACATAGATTTTATTCTTTCTAACATTCGTGTGATGCCGGGGTGACCAGCAGAAGGTAAATCGTGATTGTCGCGAAGTATTTGTTTAACCTCTTCAGGCGTAGGGAATAGGATAGAATTCTTATAGATGTTAACTTTAATGCCAGTATTGTGGAAAACGTAAGCTATGATATTATAGATTTTTGTATAAGAGAGTTTTGTGAATGGATCTGAAAAATCGGATATGGCAATTTCTTTCTCTTCCATATACCAAAATTTTATCATATCTCTGTATTCAACTAACAGCTTAAAGATGTCCTTATACGACATTTCGTCATAATGATGTACTCTCACAAATAAATGAGTGAACATATGATTGTCATTTGATGTGTTGTATGAGGTGTAAAGTTCGCGTTCTATGTCACGAATGTTAGGTTGACTTGTAGATAATTCTATAATTTCTTTGCAATAAGGTACAGAATCGTCTAGATCAATTGATGTAGGGTAGACGATTAATTTGCACTTGGCCTTGAGTAGGGACTCTTTGAATTCTTGAATAACCGTATCGAAACTAAAACTCGGTTGTTTAATAAGTTTTAGATACTTTTCATAAGTTTCTGTTGTGGAAGGCGAAGGACAATCATAGGGCGAGGTTGAAGGGTTTGGAGAATTACTATCGTCGACGGCACATACGGGACGATTTGAGTCATTACCATCTTGTGGTGGGAAGCGTGATAGAGCGTCGGCGTTGCAATTTAATTTCCCTTGTTTATGCACTATCTCATAATTATATTCCTCTAATTTTAAACGCCAGCGGATTAATTTAGAGCCGGGGTCCTTAACATTGAATAACCAGACCAGAGGTTTATGATCAGTAACGATTTTAAACCGATAGCCGAAAAGATAGGGGCGGAAAGTTTGTACGCCGAATACGATGGCTAAAAGTTCTTTTTCTGTGGTGGAGTAATTGCCCTCGGCTTTATTCAGCGTCCGTGATGCATAAGCGATAGGTTTATCTTTACCTATTTCGCCTTGCGATAATATTGCGCCTACAGCGTAATTGGAGGCGTCAGTTGTCAACACAAAAGGTTGACTGAAATCAGGGTATTGTAAAAGAGGCGCCGTAGTTAATTTTTGTTTTAAAATAGTAAAAGCGTGTTCTTGTTCTCCTGACCAATTAAATGAGATGTCCTTTTTTAAAAGGGAAGTTAAGGGTTTAGATATCTTAGAGAAATTTTCAATGAATCGCCTGTAGTAGCCAACTAAACCTAGGAAAGATTTGATGTCTTTAGGACATTTAGGAGTTGGAAACTGAGTGACGGCCTTGATTTTGTCAGGGTTAGGATAGACACCTTTGTCAGTGATTATGTGCCCTAGATACGCAACCTCGTGTCGTAAGAACTCGCACTTAGCGGGTTGTAATTTTAAATTAAATTGACGGAATCTGTCGAAGACTAGGTTTAGCTTATCTATGTGAGATTGGAGATTTTGGCTATAAATAATACAGTCATCTAAGTAAATATAGCAGTGAAGACCTTGAAGACCGGATAAGACAGTATTCATAAGTTTTTGGAATGTAGCAGGGGCGTTCTTTAGTCCGAAAGGCATTCTTGTGAATTCGTAATGCCCAGATATTTCGTTTCCTACTACCGTAAAACCAGTCTTAGGCGCATCCTTGGGATTTAAATTTAATTGGTGGAAACTGCTTACAAGGTCAAGCGTAGTAAAGTATTTAGAATGACCTAGTTGGTCCAGGATATCTGTAATTAAAGGAATAGGATAGACTTCGGTAACAGTTACATCGTTGAGTTTCCTATAGTCAATAACTATCCTCCACTTTTGTTTACCCGACGAGTCTACCTTTTTGGGCACTACCCAAATAGGGGCGCTCCATGGTGATTTTGAAGGACGAATAATGTCTTGATCGAGCATTTTCTTTATTTGGCTCTCGACTTCACTTTTGTGGCATTCGGGGAAGCGATAAGATTTAGCGTGAATCGGGGCAGCATCTCCAGTGCTGATCGAATGCTCAATAGCGTTAGTACAAGTTAAAGGTTCGCCCTCGAGGTGGAAGATGTCTGTGTAATTAGAGCAACATTCTAAGAGCACCTTTGTCTCTTCGGGATTTAGATGTTCTGTTCGGATGTGATTTAGTACTTGTTGTGATCTATCTAAAGATGTATTATCAAGACTATTAATAAATTGAAGATTTACATGATCAGGCAATTGGGAGGTAGATGATACTTTCTCAAAAGGGATTAAACGAACACAATAATCTTTGAATATGACTTGAGACTCAGTGGTATTCAGTATTGAGATATTAACGCGATTATTAGGTTTAACCGAGACAGCACAATTGGCTAAGTAAACTCCTTGGGCGTACATATGATCGAGAACTAAACCTTCTTTCATAAACTTTAACTCTTCTAAGGAATTTGACACGGGACATTCAACTATCGCTTCGGAGCGAGGTGGAATAATATAGAGAGGATTATTAAAATTTAGTGGTATGAGATGTCCTCTAATGAGCAATGACTGTTGAGAATACTTAACATCACATTCGAGTTTCTTTAAGAAATCATTACCTAAAATACCGTCGTAATGAAGCCGTACCTTATCACTGACGGCATGGAAAGTGTAACTAAAATAGAGTTTAGAATTTGACGGCAAAATGTGTTCGAAATTTATGGTGAATGACCCTAAAGTTTCATAACAAGAGTCGTCTTCACTGAGACCTTTGAGTTTGATTTTATCATTAGATAAGGATGGTATAGAATTAAAATTTTTGAGTTTGACAATACTAACACTAGCTCCAGTGTCGATAAGAAAACGTAGAGGTTTATTTGAATAATCGGTGTTAAGAAGTACGTGAGGTAGAGAGATCCTGTAATATTTAATTTCATGAATTGGAATGACAGGCTCCTCTTCGGGCTGGGTTTGTAAAATATTAGGATTCGACGACACAGAGGTTCCTAAAGGAACGTGTTGGGATTTGTTTGAGATATGCATGCCTTCAGTTTGGGACTGGCTACCCTGCCGCATGGCAACACGAGATTTTGAGTGGCCTTCAGTTTGGGACTGGTTACCCTGTCGCATGGCAACACGAGATTTTGAGTGGCTTTCAGTTTGGGACTGGTTACCCTGTCGATTAGCCGGATGACCTAGAGGTCGGCTTTCAGTTTGGGGCTGATTACCCTGTCGATTAGCCAAATAGGATTTGAGATGACCGTCAGTTTGGGGCTGGCTACCCGGTCGATTGGTCGAAATTGATTTAAAAGATTTAGATTGATTATAATTGAAGTGACATTGTGGGTTTGTAATATGAGATTTTGTTGTGCCTTGAATACGGTCGGGCGCAGTGCGGCACGCTAACGACACCCGACTGTTTAGTTTAAATCGTCCGCACTTTCCTCGACTTCTTCCCACGATTCAACTTGATCGGGTGAAGTCGTGACGTTATGTTGAATCTGAGAATTATTTTTCTTAGAATTGTTGTATTTACGCCTATAGCATTGGGAGATATCATGACCCGTTTTCTTACAATATCTACAGATTACGTCTGTTGATTGATTCGGTTGAGAATTTTGTTGGTATCGAGGGTTAGAAGGGGTTTGAGGTTGAGGGTTAGACGAAAATGGAGGCTGTGACTGAGGTCGGATTTTCCTCAGACACTCATTTTCTATGTGACCAGATTTATTGCAAAACCTACAAACTTTAGATAATTTTGGAGAGATTTTCAATGCGAAGTTTCGTATTTTTTCTTCTTCGATCGCGATGTTAATAGCGTCATTCAGAGTTTTAGGGTTTCTACACCGCACCATATTACTAAGATTAGGTTGTAAGCCAAAAGTAAAAGTATGGAGAGCTAGGTCTTCCGTCATTGCAATTCTACCCGACAAATCCTTCTTAGTAGTTTCAGAATTGTGAATTTCCGTCTGCATGTCGGTGAGGCAGGTTTCCAGGCGCAAGGAGAATTGTGACACTGACTCATTTTGTTGCTGCCTACAAGACTGCAACTCAAAAAATAAGTGGCTATAATGTTTCCTTTCACCAAAATTTTGACGAAGGAATGACTGTAATGAATCAAAGTCATCGAAAACTTTGTTCGAACAAGCTATTTGAGCTTTACCTCGCAGTTTGGATAAGATATATTTTAAAAGCAATTTTTTCTGACTCTCGGACGCTAGGTTTAATGAATTTTGGCAATTAGTTAAAAATGCGGCCAAGGTTTCACGATCTCCATTGTATGTGTCAATAAAATCGCATAGAATACTAATAGGATATTGTTCGCTAAGCGAGATTTCACCCTTACTCATTTTGTTCGTAGGTTGTTTAACGATTAAAAGGAAGTAAAGATACTAGGCAGGATAAAATTTGTAAGGAAAACGAATAGTATAGATACTATCGGGAACAAGGGATTAGCAATAACCAATTATCAAATGTTCGACTCACAGTAGCACCGCGAGAAGGAGTATGGGCATCGCAGACTTCGAATAGAGCAGGTAAGTTGCACTCGCAGCTCAGCAGCAGCTCGCAGCACCAGGCGCACAACAGTACACCGGCAGGAACCCAGACAGCAGCAGAGCTTGAACGGCAGCGGTGAGGCGAGCAACAACGGACACGTGTCGCACAGACAACGTGTATGGCAGCGGCGCTGGCGGCGACGGCACCAGGTAAACCAGGTAAGTACCTAGTTGAACAGGATGGTGGCAGCAGGACCCGACAACACCGTCAGGTAAGGAGCGCGAACTGGCTCGACCACGTTGCGAGGTCACACGGCGCGAACACGTGGCACCGCGTGGCGGTGACAGGTTAGAGGATGGCAGGCTTACGTGATAAGACTTACTGTCGCAGTTCCCCAGCCAGCAACACACAGAGTTCGCAGAGTTCGTGATTTGCACACCGAATAGAGTTTGTAAGAGTTTGTAAGAGGTTGAAAGAGTTTGTAAAAGTTCGTCCGGGCGCACTCCGCGGATTTTTAGGGATACCAGCCAACGATTGCTGAGTATCCCACTTCTGACACCACTGTTACGGAGTGGGTCTCGAAACGGTTTTTTAAAAAAACAATTAATTGATAACTTGAATTATAATTGGACAAAAAAAATACATTAAAAGATTTGTCTGCGACGACGTTCAAATCCACACTACACTATAGCTCTAGAAAAGTAGCAAAGTCCGGAATGCTGACATGACAAAGACGGTTCCACGTGTAATGACTAACTTAGTCATCATTATTAGTTTACATGCCTTCGCGTGTATTATAAGATATAACAGTACGTTTCGCCCTGTAGAACATTCGTTCGGCAAGAAACACCACATTGCACTACGTACGCGCTCACTGCCGCCGCGTGCGAGACACCACTCGCATTATACGAGCGCTTCGCTGGGGAGGAGCTATGTAGCAGCTGGCATCAACGTCCGCGCGCAGAGCGCGCGAGCATACAACCTTTTTACAATGTACTCTGGCATACACACTGGTTTGTTGACATCTCTTTGAGGCGCGCGTGGAACACGTACGCGCCATCCGCCACGGGCCTGGTCCTGATCGAACGGAGAGCTACCCATTACTCTCTGCCCGCAGGCCCACGCATACGGTGGCCGGGAGTCGTCACGCGGCTCCCGACGCCCGAAGCGTCTCCCACGGTGGCTGGGACGGGAGGCTCTCTCCCTGAGCCATCCCGCCACCTCCTTTGCTAGCATGACTGCTTCGCAGAAGGAGGTGACTGCCTCCCACTCCCTCTCGCCCAGGACCATGACTTGAACCAGGGCCGGACGCGAGAGGTCGCCGCCGCTGCCGATCGCCTCTACGAGGACACGGCGATGCTCCGCACAAGCGGGGCAGACCTCCACCGTGTGCTCCACCGTGTCCTCTGGGCGATCCTAGCAATGGTGACACCCGGGCGTTTCCTCCCGCCTGATGATGTGCAGGAACCTTCCGAAACTTCCGTGTCTGGTGAGGACCTGCGTCAGGCGGTAGGTGAGGGCGCCGTGGCGCCTCTCTAGCCACTCCTTAAACAGGGGTCTTATCGCCGCTATCGCGGCGTGCCCTGCGCTGGGTAGCGACAGTCGCTCTTTCCATGCCGTCATGAGATCGCGCTGGATATCTGTCCGCTCCGCACCGATTTCCCGCGAAAGCGGATCTTCCTCCTGGCGTCTAGCCTCCGCGCGCTACTCATACAGGCGCGCGAGGACTATCGCCTCCAGATCCCATGGCGGCCCCGGCCCGTTCAGTTTGGGGGCCGAACGTCGGAAATGCACCATATCGACCCTCAAGGTATCTTATGGCTATCCACCAAGAGAGAGTTAGCAAATGTGGGCACAGGTTTACAGAATAAGTTAAGAAAGATTTCAAACTACTTTTCAGATAAACTTCAGTAGGTACGATTTAAGAGTAACACCATTGATGTATTCTTCTTTTTGTCTTCTAGATATCTCGACGCTATGATAAAGTCTTAATATTGGTATGTAAGATATCTACAATACCAAGTTAAGAATTTCTAAATTTATCGCAGAGCGGCAGAGAAGAAGACAAGACTTATAAAAACTAACTTCAAACTTCACCTACTAATCTCAAATATACTTTAGATAAAATGGTGGTATGATTTTACGATTTATTCCGGTGCAAATGCAAAATAAAATGGGCATACCTAATATGGCTATTTGGTCAGACAATCAGCCTCGAGCAGGCGCTTTCATTTTTATTTATCCTCAAAAATCAAAGTGACACTTCGTCGCAGTCATTATGAACCCTGAAGACGCAGTGACTGCTGTGCAGTCGAAAGGGCTATGGTTGAGAACCCCAGGCAAGGGAAGCGTTACTAGGCAAGATCGGAAGATTCTTCCTTTTACACCTTTCCTAAGCGACACATTATTGTGTTCCGACATCCACGCGAACGAAGTCGCGGGCACAGCTAGTAATATAATAAAATTTATATAAAGATTAACTTTAAATACAGTTTTTCTTAAATCTATGTCGAGTTCACCCATGATATGTGCCTGGACTAGGTAGGTGAAACACAGGATGTTTCAGGCGATTGGAGGTAACATTAATTGACTAAATAATCACATACATATAATATTTATCTTATTGGTACATTATGTATAGTATGTATAAAATTATTTATTACGAACAATATTTACTTTAGCACAAGTAATAACTTCTCTGTATCTTCATAGGACATAGTTTGAAGAGCCTCCATAAGGATTTTCTTGCAGTTACTATGATTTAAGGAGTATATTATTATGTTTCCTTTGTCATTTAGCCTATTATAGAGTAGTGTTCCGAGGTAATAAAACATTTATTTCAATTAAACCATAACATAATAATATTTACATAATCTATGCTAATATTTAAAATAATAATGATATGTACATTTATATTATAATCATTTATAGACTCGCGTTTGGTCAACATAGCTGACTGATTTCAGATTCCAAAATAAACTATAACGCTCACTTACCGACAATATTATTTTAAATCGTCATTGGTCTATTGGTCCCAAGCGGTAAGGCTGAGCATGAGGTAGGTTCGATTCCCAGTTTGGGCAGTGTTATTGAGTTTTTATATCAGGAATTTTGTTTTAATAATCTACACTGCTCTCCACTTTTGTATTTTGTATCTACAACGCCACATGCGAACAACGCGTCATACAGACGTCACGCAAAATCCTGCATCTCGCAAGCAGAGTTTACCGCGCAACTACACTACAACTAGATACAACGGCCCGACATGAGTCAACGGGCAGTAGCCCGCCAGACACAACACCCGTCTGGTCGGAGGATCCTCTCTTTCCTATTGAGAATGAATAAACTTTACACCCTGTTCCTCATACAACTTAGGTGTGAGAACTCATTTCAGTTTTTTTTTTATCTTCATTCTCAGAATACCAAACACACAGAATGAACGAAAATACCTAGATATAATCCATGGTTCTGCCACGCACATGGGATGCGGCATGTCCGGGTTCTCCAACTACAGATACCAGAACAGTAACCGGCAGGGATTATCGAATGTAAGTGAAGTTTTATTCGATTCTGTTAACACTTGGACCCTCACCGTTCGAAACGTGGCAAGTATGAAGGTTGTACTGCTCTGGAGGAATTACCTTACAAAAAACCTTTAAACATCTCAATTACCTGCAATTCGTCGCTCGCATGACTGAGGCCGGCCCACTACCGGCGTCGGCACGGCTGAGGATTTTTATGCGACGAATAAAAATGTAACTTAATTCTATGACGATAAAATTGAAATTTCAATGATAATAATCATCGTAGGTGCAAAAATAAAGATAGCGTATCCGACATACCGTGTCATTGAAATTTAAATTTTATTGTCATACTTTTAAGTTACATTTCTATTTGTCGCATAAAAATCCTCAGCCGTGCCGATGCCGATAGTGGGCGCCGGGCCTAAAAGTCCTATCACATTTTTAGCTGAATTAGGTTGGGACGGCTACAGTCTTCTATTCGTGGTTCTTTACATTTTGTTGCCTTTCAAAATGGGATCCAAATAACATAGAGGTACGACGGTTAAGAGCCTGTACTACCTCAAATGGCTTAGCATGATCCTCCGTTATGTCGAAAATACCGTAGCATTAATTTTGAAATAAATATATGCTAAAGTTGAGGATTAACATTAAGTACTATGTTAGACGAAAACACGATTCTATAAAATTTTCTCGATAGAAAAAAAATCCAAAGTTACCTCCAAACCGAACAATAAACCGCTGGTATTCAAAAAATACTTCAAATTAGATCATGAAACTTTGCATAGGTACTAGCTGAACTAACTTTATAGCAGGTCTTATTTTAGTTCGTTTTTTTTAATTACCTTTATTTTCACCGTAAAAAGCAAATACCTAAACTATTGGCGCTGCCTTCCGCCCAGCACCGCACTCTGTCTCGCTCTCACACAGTCCGCGAGCAGTATCGTGCGAGCGAGATAAAGAGTGAGTTTTAGCTGAGGTAGTATAGGCTCTGAAAAGTGTAAAGAATCACGAATGTAAGAGTGTAGTTGTCCCGACTCAGATCAGCTAAAAAAATGAGATAGGACTTTTAGTCATGCGAGGAACGAGTTATGCTGTGCAGTTGACCCATGGGAACTGTTCATAATAGACAGAAGTAGCCCTATTAGTGAAGGCAGAAAGGTAGCTATTTCTGCCACCATCAACGACGATATAGTGGTTATATTCTCTTTGGCCACCATGCAACGTTGCCGTGTTCTGGTTTCAAGGTTAAAATCCCAGACTTATGACACACTAGCAGCGCCCCGCGGATTACCCACATAAGTGTCGATCCCGTGGGAATACTGGAATAAAAAGTATCCTATGTTTAAAGTAATGTATAAGCTGTATTACTGTAAAGTTTCATCAAAATCCGTTTTGTAGTTTTTGCGTGAAAGAGTAACAAACAACCATCCATCCTCACAAACTTTCGTATTTATAATATTAGTAGGATATTAGTAGGATTTTAGATTTGTTTCTGTGATGGAAACGCACCTGCCTTATCATAGTCGGTATTGCCATCCAAAAATGACATAAAAAGAAACTTTTGATTGGTTTTATAATTTTTGAGATTATGTTTGAGCCAGAAAATCTTTTTTCGTAGTATATTCTATTGGTATGCAACTTTTCGGCCGAAGCTCTCAAGGGAACGCGAGTCTACGAGACGGAGACTCCTAGACCCGGCCAGGGATTCAGCTCTAAGTGCGGATGTCCTCCTGGCTCCAAGGAAGACTCTGACTGCCTCTGCAACGAGGTGAAGACCCCACCAAGTAAGTTTTTGAAGTGAAAACTTATCTAGCCGCGTTGGGCATTTTTTGAGATGTAAAAAAACCATTGAACTCTCGCCACTGTTACGGTAAGCGACACCGCGCGTGTTTTGTTTAAAAACGATTCAAAATTTGGTCGCTTCGGATGAGTTCAGCTGTCCTCGGGATGTACTTAATTTTATATAATGTATATCGATATGTCAGTGAGTGATGGCAAAGCATTCTGCTTGTGTTTTGTTTTCACTTCTGTCTGCACTCCCGGAGTGCCACTGTTTTTTTTAATCTAACCAACCCGTATTGTCCCACTGCAGGGCAAAGGTCCCCCTTTCCCTTTTCCACACAATTCTGTCTTCTGCGAGTGCCGGCCAGTTCTGCAGTAGGAGTCAAGCTCGTCCCGCCATCTTCGTCTTGGCCTGCCGTGATGGCGTCGTGCGTTTAGTGGGACCCAATCAGTGGTTCCCTTAGCCCAATTGTAATCTGACATGCGGCAGACATGTCGCACAGTTTTTTAGTGTTTTTTTTTTTATTAGGGTCCGAAATGGTCTTTTGAGGAAAAATTCACACAGATTTTAGAGGTCTTGTCCAGTCAGTGCACAAATTTGTCTGTTTAGGTCAACTTAAAACTTAAGAAGCTAAAATCCGCCACGAATAATTCCAAAGAAAGGACAATTGTGTAGGCCGCTGAAAGTACTCAAACTGCCAGACAATAACACGAATTCTTCCTTGACTACTAGACCGAGTTAGTTGATATACCTAATTTGTTTTTTCAGGAGCTACGTGTCCTGCAAGTGAATCGGCTGGGAATAATTGTAATCCTACGCTAGTTTTGCTGCCCATATTCACAATGGAAGACGCACCACCTGAAAAATTGTACGAAATGGCTGAAGAAATAAAAGATCCATTAAAGAATTTTATTTTGCAAAGGTAAGGACAATATAATAGAGGTGTGAGGAACAGGGTGTAATGTTCACTCATACTCCATAGAAAAGAGAGGATCCTCCGACCAGGTGATGATTCATCTCGGGTCGTTGTACATATGCTAGTTGCGTGGTAAACTCTGCTTGCGAGATGCAGGATTTTGCGTGACGTCAGTATGACGCGTTGCTCGCATGTGGCGTTGTAGATACCGCTACAGGACCTATTTTAATTATTTTAATAGTCTTACCTTACCATGTACTTTAAGAATTAAATTACTTAGTCTACTTTTCCTTGTCACACACTTAATTCAATTGTATTAAAATCTTGCAGAAGAAAATATTGCCTGAAAAAACGTAACCCTACAAAATATTCTCAAGACTTTTTCTTTCGTTTTACAGAATTGACAATACGAGTGAAACCTTAAGACAAGGCAGTTTCAAGCACGAACGCGTACGACCATCGTCGGAGTTGTTCGACTTCCTCCATGCAAAAGAGGGAGAGGTGAGTTTTATTAGAAAACAAGTAGTACGGTCCGTTCACAGTTATTACTCTGACAGTCTGACATAGTACTCTGACAGCAGCAGTCTAATAGCAACTTTATTGTAACGGGAATTAAGATCGCAATGGTGTTGACAGACTTGTCAGTGGCAGCAACCTAACGGCAACATTATTTGACCAAGGGCTGATTTTTCAATCCCCAGATAACTTTATTCAAAGAATAATTCTGAAATATTGACAGTTATTTCATACAAAAACTGTCAAACGTCAATTTTATTCCTCGAATTAAAAGGTGATGGAAAAATCAGCCCTTTTTTTTTCGGATGAGAAATCATCAAATGAACGGGTCATTTGATGATTTCGCGGAAGGGAGTGTCAGACTCTTACTGACTAAAACCCACCCATGTTCCTTCCTTAGCCCTTTATGTTCCGGGCCAGCGGTAACTCTTTCGGAAAATCCCGCTAACCCGGCAGGCTTCGGCCCTGTGGGGCCCCTCCTCGATGCTGACATCTCTTTGAGGCGCGCGTGAAACACGTACGCGCCGTCCGGCACGGGCCTGGTCCTGTTCGGACGGTGAGCTACCCATTACTCTCCGCCCGGAGGCCCGCGCCTACGGTGGCCGGGAGTCGTCCCGTGGCTCCCGACGCCCGGAGCGTCTCCCGCGGCGGCTGGGACGAGAGGCTCTCTCCCTCATCCGTCCCGCCACCTCCTTTGCTAGCATGACTGCTTCGCAGAAGGAGGTGACTGCCTCCCACTCCCTCTCGCCCAGGACCATGGCTTGAACCAGGGCCGGACGCGAGAGGTCGCCGCCGCTGCCGATCGCCTCTACGAGGACACGGCGGTGCTCCGCCCAAGCGGGGCAGACCTCCACCGTGTGCTCCACCGTGTCCTCTGGGCGATCCTGGCAATGGTGACACCCGGGCGTTTCCTCCCGCCTGATAATGTGCAGGAACCTCCCGAAACTTCCGTGTCCGGTGAGGACCTGTGTCAGGCGGTAGGTGAGGGCGCCGTGGCGCCTCTCTATAAACTCCTCAAAGAGGGTCTTATCGCCGCTATCGCGGCGTGCCCTGCGCTGGGTTGCTACAGTCGTTCCTTCCATGTCGCCATGAGATCGCGCCGGAGATCCGTCAGTTCCGCAGCGATTTGCCGCGGAAGCGGAACTTCCCTCCGGCGTAGTGCCTCCGCACGCCACTCATATACGCGCGCGAGGACTATCGCCTCCAGATCCCATGGCGGCAGTCCGGCAATAAGGCTTGCCGCCTCGCCAGAGATCGTGCGGTAGCCCCGGATGAGCCTTATGGCTACCACCTTCTGGGGCGCGTTCAGGTAGTGGGCGGCTCGCCACCGCAGTGAACGCGTCCACACCGGGGCCCCGTATAGGGCCATGGACCGCACGACCCCCGCGTAAAGCCTCGGGCAGGAGGCGTTTGGCCCCGTCAGGTTGGGCAAGAGCCGCTTGAAGGCGGCCCCGGCCCGTTCCAGTTTGGGGGCCAAACGTCGGAAATGCAAAAAAAACTGAAATATTGACAGTTATTTCATAGAAAAACTGTCAAACGTCTATTTTATTCCTCGAATTAAAAGTTATCTGGCGATGGAAAAATCGGCCCTTAGGGCTGATTTTTCAATAGTCAGATAAATTTTATCTGAGGAATTTATGTTTGACAGCTTTTGTATAGAAAATGAAATATGTCTAATTATCAATTGTCATTGTCATGAATAAAAACCAAAGAAGATCGATGAATTATGTGAGCGATGATGTGAATGAAGAGAAGCAATTATGGTAGCGTGACAGTTGATAACTCCACTAAATGTATCTGACATACAATAATGGTAGCGTGACAGTTGATAACTCCACTAAATGTATCTGACATACAATTATGGTAGCGTGACAGTTGATAACTCCACTAAATGTATCTGACATACAATAATGGTAGCGTGACAGTTGATAACTCCACTAAATGTATCTGACATACAATTATGGTAGCGTGACAGTTGATAACTCCACTAAATGTATCTGACATACAATAATGGTAGCGTGACAGTTGATAACTCCACTAAATGTATCTGACATACAATAATGGTAGCGTGACAGTTGATAACTCCACTAAATGTATCTGACATACAATAATGGTAGCGTGACAGTTGATAACTCCACTAAATGTATCTGACATACAATTATGGTAGCGTGACAGTTGATAACTCCACTAAATGTATCTGACATACAATAATGGTAGCGTGACAGTTGATAACTCCACTAAATGTATCTGACATACAATTATGGTAGCGTGACAGTTGATAACTCCACTAAATGTATCTGACATACAATAATGGTAGCGTGACAGTTGATAACTCCACTAAATGTATCTGACATACAATAATGGTAGCGTGACAGTTGATAACTCCACTAAATGTATCTGACATACAAAGTGTCTTTATATATTTATATATACCTACGTACCAATTCCACAATTCCCCAAGTTCATAATTTAGCCGTTGACTGTAGAACCAATGTTTAAAATGATAATCATTTATTTTGTCACCACAAATCACAGGAAAAGTCTGCAAAAACCATTATTATTTTATTAATGACTACCGACTCGACCCTGATTTGCACGGTTATTACCAAATTTTCATGGTTTTTTAAACATTCCAGAATAAATTCTCTAAATGATTCTTGATCCTCCAATGAAACACCATCATATTTCCATCATATTTTTCTCTTTTTTCGTAGAATGTTTTTTGGCAACGTGCACGTAATCCATCTTCACCACAATCACCAGCACCCTCGTATAATACGTAAGCATATTACAATTTATTATTATCTGGGGGCACGGGAGTGCCCCCGCCAAGACGAGCCAAGCGAAGCGCAAGGGCACTACCTACCTTTTCTCGAAGCACTTCGTCGTATTTTTGAACCTTCATAACTTGGGTTTGGATTATACCAGATAAATAAAATTTTCGAGATATGATGTCAGTGGTTGACTTATTAAACCTATAAAGTTTCAATTGCATAGCTCTTATACTTTAGATTTTATTGATATCTAAAATACCCCGATTTCGTCACTGACTCACTTACTCACTGACTCACTTACTCACTGATGATCATCAATATTCTAAGGGTCTTCCTGAAGTCCTAGAAAGCTGAAATTTGGTATGTAAGCTAGTAATCGTACACAAACAACAAAAAAACTCTAAAACTTGGAACTTTTACCCTCCAACCCCTTAAAATAGGGGATGAAAGTTTGTACGAGACTTCCGCAGATTTTGATGCTAGAGTTCTGAAAATTGATATTGGGACTCCTTGTTATAAATAATAAAATACGTATTTCAGGATTATCAGTAAATAACCCCCCAACCCCCCAAAAAAATATTTTTTTATTTCATAAGCATCAATATTCTAAGGTTCTTCCTGAAGTCCTAGAAAGCTGAAATTTGGTATGTACGCTAGTAATAGTACACAAACAACAAAACAACTCTAAAACTTGGAACTTTTACCCTCCAACCCCTTAAAATAGGGGATGGAAGTTTGTACGAGACTTCCGCAGATTTTGATGCTAGAGTTCTGAAAATTGATATAGGGACTCCTTGTTATAAATAATAAAATACGTATTTCAGGATTTTCAGTAAATAACCCCCCAACCCCCCAAAAAAATATTTTTTTATTTCATAAGCATCAATATTCTAAGGTTCTTCCTGAAGTCCTAGAAAGCTGTTTGGTATGTAAGCTAGTAATAGTACACAAACAACAAAACAATTCTAAAACTTGGAACTTTTACCCCCCAACCCCTTGAACTAGGGGATGGAAGTTTGTACGAGACTTCCGCAAATTTTGATGCTAGAGTTCTGAAAATTGATATAGGGACTCCTTGTAATAAATAATAAAATCGGGGGGCACGGCAGTGCCCCCGCCAAGTCGAGCGCGAAGCAAACACTGCCGTACCATCCTTTACAGGAACCATTTCGCCGCATTTTCAGGCCCCTATTTGAGAACCTCTGGATAAGACCAGAACGCAGAAACTTTCGTCATCCAGTAAGCTATAATCACATACTTATAATCCAAAACTTCAAGTCTGTAGGTTATTTAGTTCCGAAGTTAAGCGAAAGCAAAGTTTCGCATTTTAGACACTCACTCACTCATCATCAAAATAGAACTAGTACTTCCCATAAACTCAGAGTGCTGAAATTTGGTACAGAGTTAGGGTTTAATGGCCACGTAAAGGGAAAACTATAAAAATTAGGATAATCGAAGATCTGAAGTACCTGGTGGGTGACCCTGATTAGAAAACACAAGAGCCCAACCAAACTATTAGAGATCGACATACCGCCTTTACAAAAAATATTTAACTTGGTGGGCCGCTTCATTTGATGTCGAACATTACACAAATTAAATAAACAAAGGAGGATGGGCCAAAATGTATGGAAGCTGGTACCCGAAAAACATGGCAACCAAACAAAATAAATTATATACAGTTTTAAAGGTCTAATTAGATAGAGCAATAGTCGTTAGGGGGGATAGTCTCAGTTCGCTGTCCGTTCAGAGATATACAACCTTTAAAGGTTAGGTTAGGTTATCGTTAGGTTAGGTCATAAGTAACAATAATAGACTCTTGCTTTATCGTGACGTGACTGAATTTATCTACCTTTTTTTTACCCCGTTTTTCCATTTACACTACGCTTGGGGACGCGGGAACGTAAAATCCTTCCACAACGCCCTAACCTATAACCTAATCTTAACCTAACCTACATAATGTTAAAGGTTGTTTATCTCTGAACGGACAGCGAACTGCGACTATCCTCCTTAAGAACTATTGTTCTACTTAGTTAGACCTTTCAATCTGTATATAAATTATTTTGATTGGATGTAATTAGTTTTCCGGTACCAAAACGCCCTAACCTAACCTAACCTAAACCTAACTTAAATTTATAGTGTTAAAGGTTGTATATCTCTGAACGGACAGCGAACTGGGACTATCCCCCTAACAACTATTGTTCTACATAATTAGACCTTTCAATCTGTATAAAAATTATTTTGTTTAGATGTAATTAGTTTTCGGGTACCAAAACGCCATAACCTAACCTAACATAAATGTATAGTGTTAAAGGTTGTATATCTCTGAACGGACAGCGAACTGGGACTATCCTCCATAACAACTATTGTTCTACATAATTAGACCTTTCAATCTGTATATAAATTATTTTGATTGGATGTAATTAGTTTTCCGGTACCAAAACGCCCTAACCTAACCTAAACCTAACATAAATGTATAGTGTTAAAGGTTGTATATCTCTGAACGGACAGCGAACTGGGACTATCCCCCATATCAACTATTGTTCTACATAATTAGGCCTTTCAATCTGTATATAAATTATTTTGTTTGGATGTAATTAGTTTTCGGGTACCAAAACGCCCATCCTCCTTACACTAAAATATTAATTTCGCTCAAAATTTGGTCAAAATATAATGCAATACAAAAAGAATACGTCCGTACGTATACGTTTCTACAAAAAGAAGTGAAATCCCACCAAAAACATTCTGTAAAAAACTAGCCAAGTCTCAATGGAGCTGCCTGTTTATCTCTAAAAAGTAATGAAATCTAGACAAAGTCGTACCAAGTGTAAGGTTCCTTACTGCGATTTCTTTATTATTATAGTTAATGTTGTGTGACTTGGCCGTTGAAGGGTACACAAGGGTACAAACCCAGGTGCTCCATGACACCATTGCACCAATCTGTCGCCATAACCGCTACCCATTGACGATGGAAAATTGCCACTTGGAAAACGTTGATTTAATAACTAGTCAATTGTAGGCTTGATAAAGCTGCGTATTTCAATAATACTTATGTTTAAGCGAGCCTGAAACAAACAGTATCAAAAATTATTTCCAGTACAGACGGACTTATAATCATTGATTAGAAGTCCGTCTGTACGTCTATTTTATGTTAGATCGGTGGTCGATTTGACGCTCCAAAAAGAAGAGAGCAGAAGTCAGCATTGTCGATGCTGAATGCATGTGTTGACCAATCAACAACAGCCTAAAATGAGACACTAGCGTCCAATTACCAATACCGGTATGGGCTATTATCTCGCTTAACAAACATAGGTAGTTACAACAGATATAACATTACGTGTAAACAAAATTGACTTGTACACTAACGTATAAAGAATGTTCAACGGCCAAGTCACACAACATTAACTATAATAATAAAGAAATCGCAGTAAGGAACCTTACACTTGGTACGACTTTGTCTAGATTTCATTACTTTTTAGAGATAAACAGGCAGCTCCATTGAGACTTGGCTAGTTTTTTACAGAATGTTTTTGGTGGGATTTGTATTTCACGAAATGTACCGTGCCTCGGCAAGTACGTTAAGCCGTTGCCGCGTTGGTCCCGGCTATCATTTAAGGGTCTTTGACAGTCGTTACGGGTCGTCAGAAGCCCGAAAGTTTGACAACCAGTCTTACCAAGGGAGGGGTATCGTGTTACCCAGCAACGGGGTTGTGAAGGTCAGATAGGCAGTCGCTCCACGTAAAATTATATATTTTCATCCGATTAGTCTCAGCCGAACCCAAATAAAAAGTAATTTAAAAAAATTAAACCGACTTCAAAAAGAAATTAACTCAAATTATGAAATAATTTTAATTTCGGGAGTCGGTGTCTTTGGGATCTGTATTTTATATAGTTTTAGTTTTTTGCCACCGACTTCCGAATTTAAAATTATTTCATAATTTTGAGTTAATTTAAAAATGGCTAGGCAGGTGATGGTGTATAAGTTTTTATGTATCGCAATTCAATTCTATTAAAATCTTGCAGAAGAAAATATTTCCTGAAAAGAACGTCCTCCTACAAAATATTCTCAAGACGTTTTCTTTCGTTTTACAGAATTTACAATACGAGTGAAACCTTCAAAAGACAAGACAGTTTCAAGCACGAACGCGCACGATCATCGTCGGAGTTGTTCGACTTCCTCCATGGAAAAGAGAGAGAGGTGAGTTTTATTGAAACACTAGTAGTTGTAGCGTGTGAGGAATGGAATAATATGAAAGAGAAGGGAGTGAATGATAGTGTGATGGTTGACAGTGGAGAATAGAAGATGAAAACGTGTTGTACCGACCCCAAGTAACATAGGAAAAGAGCAGGAAGGTGATAATGATGAGTAGTGTGGGACTAGAAGACTGATGGATATAATTTTGATGAATGGAAGCCAAAGAGTGAGGGCTTGTGGCTAAATAATAACAGCCGCACGAGTCGATCGACCAGGTTAAGCTACGCTTCCCGCGGTTGGTCCGTGGATGGGTGATCTTTACATACCAAGACCCCTCCGCACGTTAAACTGTTGGTCCCGACTGTCATTCGTGGATCTTTGACAGTAGTTACAGGTCGTCAGAAGCCCGAAGAAGCAATTTAAAGAATTAGAAGCAATTTAAAGAATTTTTATGTAATAAATCATAGATATCCGGAGATATGCCTTCACTGCATATTTGTTCAAGTTCAAGTGTCGCCACATTTTCCCCGCCTCGGAAACTCCCACAAAAACAAAAGAAATAGAAACGGCACACATTATCAAAAGGGGCGGCTTTTTTCGCACGCACACAAGAAAACAAGCGTAACACTTTTGTGATATCTTATTGCACACATGCTCAAAAGGGGCGGGCACTAGAAAGTATAGATAGAGTCACTGAATGCACACATGCAATACTAGCATCAGCTAGGGAAGATGGGTTAATAGAAATATTTGATCGATAAAAATATCGATAGAAATCAACTACAAAAAAGAGAAGTGTTTTTTGGTTAATTTAGGTGTTAAATTCTTAACCAAAAAATGTTTTTCCATCACACATTTTGTCTATTGGATAATATGATTATCCATCGGGTCTTGCTCAAACTGGTGAAAATCAATTGATGAGAAAATATTTGTACCGACAAAGTGTCTAAGAGCTTTTGGAACTAGCAACGACTTTGTGAACTTTGAAGTAACTCGAAATTTATTTTTAGTTAAGACAATTTTCTTAATAACCCCCTTCCATCTTCCTACAAATTACTATTACATCCTCAGCACGCGTAGCATGAACACTGAATGATGAAGCAAGAGTAGACACATTGCTTTTACAAAGTGACATTTCTTTTCTTCATTTTTGACATACCGCCTAGAAATCCTTCTACAATCTGTCATTCTGTCTTTCGTTTCAAACGATCTTTGTCTAGGTCCTTTTATATGTAGACTATTTCAGAAGAAACTTTTCTAACCCAACTATCAAAATCACATTGACAACTGACAGTTGTCTAAGAGATTTTGTAATCGCCACAGACTACAATATAATGCAGTAGAAAACTTTCTACTCGACGGCCACAAAGTATAAACGGTTATCTACAAAATCCCGTAACGACTGTCAAACGTCCACGAATCACAGCCGGAGCCAATGGCTTAACGTGCTTTCCGAGGCACTGAGGGGTCTCGGTATGTACAGATAGTCACCCATCCATGGACCAACCGCGGCAAGCGTAGCTTAAACTGATCGATCAACCTGTGCGGCTTTTATTATTTAGCCACGGACCCCTCCTTATAATGTGACTTAATATCAATAAAAAATAAGAATCAAAAAGAAAAAAAAATCCTATGACAACAAAGAATTATTATCCTAAAAGAGTGAATTTCGTAAAAAGTGCAGTTGACTCTTTCTATTTTGCTGCCGTCGTACTGTCTACACCACAGACTAAGAAGAGAAGTAGTAAGTACCCTTGTCTACACGGAACGTCATCTTTGTTTACTCTTCCGTCGACAAATCGGTGCTCATGCTACGCGTGCAGAGGGATAAACAAGACCATCTCTGTCTTTATGTTTAATAAATCGGTGATGGTGATTTATTTCGGTAGCTAGCAACGCCGATACACAGATATCACACTTCAACTTCTTGTTCTTCTATCCATTTTTAATTTCTGGATCTTTTGGGAAACTGAAATAAAGGTTCCTAATATAATTTCGTATTTAGAAAAACTAACAATTATCGATATTCATATCTCAGCGCTACGCATCACTATTGCATTATTTGACATGCATCCGTTGCTAGGCAATTTTTTCATGTTATCTCAAAAATATTTCACAACGAAATATTGGTAAAATCCATAAATATTATAATTAGTCCAGTGATTTTTTACTTTCCGGTGGTAGGACACGCCACTAGTCTTAAGGTTTGTTGTGATTGCTCTATTTTTGCAAATAAGGACGGAACAATTCGGCAGTTTGTAAAAATACGAAATAACACTACACGTTCCGATGCAAACATATGACAACGGTGTTTATCGACGCCACGCCCGTCGCGCATAGCAACATATGGTCAGGTTAAACTTAACCAGGCGACACGCGCCACGCCTCCATGCCATATCCCTCGATATCCGTGTAATAAATGCTACTATAATTTAAATGACTATTTCTTTGACATAGTAATTTAATTCAATTATTTTTTATATTATTTTATTTCTGACTGACGTCCTTAATTTGAACTTTTACTATTAATAAATTTTTTCAACTTATTTAACATTTGGACGCCCATGTGGTAGAATATTGAAGAGATTTTCTGTATAAAGTTTAATGTATTTTTACATGAATAATAATATTAATGATAAAATAGATTTTAAATAATTGTTAAATATTGTACGCCCTATGGGTATGTTACAGCGATATTTATATAATTATGATAATAACTTTCCACCTGTGACAAACAAATAAATGAATTTGAATTTGAAAGTCTGACAACCAGTCTTACCAATGGGTTTCTTATTTCCCAATAACTGGGTTGTGGAGGTCAGATAGGCAGTCGCTCCATGTAAAATACTGGTACTCAGCTGCCTCCGGTTAGACTGGAAGCCGACCCCAACATAGTTGGGAAAAGGCTAGATGATGATGAATGAAAGCCAAAGAAAAGATTGATGTTTGGGATGCTATTGAAAGAGAAAAGAGTAAATTCATAGGGACGTACAATGTATGGAAATATATGAAGATGCTTTTAAATTTCCATCCACGGTAATGTTATAAAGTGGACGTGTTTCCATACATTTCATGGACCCGGACATGGAGGTCCACGATAATATTGTCACGCTGGAAATTATTAAAGCTCCCAACGGGTGGAAGGGTGCGCAATGTTATCTTTAGATGATTTCTAGATTTTTTCCACCTTTTTTCGTAGAATGTTTTATGGCAACGTGCACGTAATCCGACTTCACCGCAATCACCAGCACCATCATATAATACGTAAGTATATTGCAATTAATATTTATATTCCATTAGATCACCATTCTCCTGACGTTATCAACATTTATTTTGAGTCGGCAAAACATGTCTTTTTCTTCCATACATCTCTAGAATTCGTCATCTCTTAATGTTCTTAAGTAACTTTTTAGTACTTTGTATCCTGCCTATGGGTGCTGCAGTGGGTGCGCGGTTGACC
Source organism: Oligia latruncula (assembly GCA_948474745.1). NCBI lineage: Eukaryota > Metazoa > Arthropoda > Insecta > Lepidoptera > Noctuidae > Oligia > Oligia latruncula. The sequence continues at coordinate 2,551,237 of OX419705.1, forward strand.
CGCACGGGGACCGGGGTTCTCAAACTAGTTCGACCTTTTTTTAGTAAAAATAAGTCTTCTTCATCCATATTATATTTTAACAAACACTGGACACGACAACACGCAGAACGCAGCCTCGCTCGACTGCGGACAGGCAGATAGCGCGCGTTCCCCGCGCCGCTCCCCGCCCCCAACTGCCAATCTGGCCAAGCATTTAAAGTGACCTATCATATTGCATTAACTGACCACCTCTGTACTTTTGGGTGCCTATATGTTAAATATGTGAATTTTTCGTAGTCTTCACAGAGAAAAACAAACAGAACCAGTATTCAGTTTGTTACCGGATCGTAAACTACCATCACCACCGCCTCCGCCACCTCGAAAGTCTCCAGCACTTCGTCCTCCGCCCGCCGTGCGCCCCCAGCCACGCTCTCGACCTCCACCCCCACCGCTCCCACCGCCTCCACCGCCGAGAATACCCCCACCACTACCCTCAGTAATACACAAGAATCATAAGAAACCAAGACCAGCTGCTTCTATGGCACTGCGTCTTCAACACAAGAGAATTCGACCGCTACCGAAGCCGCCATCGATACACCGTCGAAAGATGAAGGTGATACTTGATTTTTTATAAGAATAAGTACCTATACCAGTAAATAAACCCAAATAGCTGTCATAAAATATTGACAATGTTTATAATGATGAATGCGATTATTATCATGCAGCTCACTTTGCAGACGAATTGAATAAATTCGTAGTCCCAGTTTTTTTTTTATTCAATAAATAGTGTCGTAGGTCGTGTTTCTCATTGCATTGCTCGCTTGCTTAAAGTACATGTTCCACTAATAATCTAAAATTCATTATTAATTCGAGAATAGAAGAGTTCGTAATTATAAGCAAAGCAGTTTATTATAACCATTTGCGACCTACTACAATTATCAGTTTTATGAAACCAATAACACAAATGAAAATTTATTTCAGAAGGGTAGTTTATTCACAAGAGTAGCCCAATTCCAACTACCGAAAAGAAAAAGTATGTCTGCGTCATTAAAAGTTATTAAAAAAGATGTTGCACCAAAAAAAGATTTTTCAAATTTAAGTAAAGTAGTTCATGATTATCTAAGAAGTCGTCCAGGATATAAAATATCCAATGAGAATCACGAACATAACAAGCAAAAAGAAGAATCAAAACCACCCATAGAAGAAAAATCACAAACAGAAGCAGTGGTCATTGATACTGGTTTACACAATGCTGAAGAAACAGTAATAAGCTTCAATCAGTACTTAAGTCAAAAAAATAACAGCAACTTTAATGAGAAGGACGTCGATATTAAAGATGACAATGATAACAAACTACTAGCTCTTCTAGATACTTTGGAGAGAGAAGTGAAGGATATTGCACTCGATGGTAGCGAAAAAGAACTGTTTGATGCCAAAATAAGAAAAATTTACGGTTCAATCGTAGGCAAAGCTGCACTTTTAAAATTTCCAAAACCAATTCTAGTAAGTACTCCTGACACAGAAACTCCTGAAGTAGAGTTTGGAGATACAAAAGTTAGTGAAAAGATTGAACCCGACCATGAAGAAGATATCATAGTCACAGAAGAACCTAAACAACGATCTCGTTATAAGATTGACCAGAGAATCAGACGATTAAAAAATTATAATCCATCTATGCAGGGTCATAAATGGAAGAATAAATTCATAGATAGTTTTGACCAAAAAAAGTATACAGATAATGTGGATGTTTTCAGGTATGGGGTTAAGAAACCTCCGAGTGGGGGCAGTTATGATCACAAATACAAGGAAAATTTTGATTACCATCACGGTGACATAGATCACAAACACATGGATGAATTAGATCGCAAATATGATGAAAACATAAATAAAAAGTACAGCGAAAATCATTTGGAGCAGGAATACAAGATCAGTGATAATTTTCATCATCATCATAACTATGATTTAGATCGAAAATATGAAGAAAACGAGCCTGCTTCTAGAAGTAAGATCAAATATGAGGCTGATAGAGCTGTCTTTAGAGAATTCGAGCATAACTCACTAGACACACAAGAAGACACCACACCTGAAAATTATAGATATAAAGACAAAAAAGTTAAGCATGATACTCCTGATATCCGTTTGATATCCAAAGATCGCGAGACAAAAAAAAGAACCGAAAGAAAACATAGGAAGAGAGTTAAAAGCCTAAATACACAAATAATGCCTAAACACACTAATGATCACAATGACCCATTAAGTCTTGAAAGGAGAAAATATTATCAAGATAAACTAGATAATATTAGAAAAAAGCTCCGTAGCCGGAAAAACAGGATTAATAATGACGTAAGTTTCATTTACTACACTTTAAAGACTAGCAACTCGCTCGGCCCTGCTTCGGTCGGTTTTTGCGACTCGATAAAACCTTGTTTCTGTATTATTATGCAAGTTTGATAGTAATGTATTATTCAAATAAACCTTTCGGAATAAATTCTCTACATGATGGTGAAAACCGCATCAAAATCCGTTGCGAAGTTGAAAAGAAAATCGCGGCCACACAGATAGGCACGAAAAGCGACTTTAATTTATAATATGTATAGATTGACCTTCACTACGTCTTATAATTTCATCTGTGTCATTATTCTTTGCCAGCTTCAATTGGTCATCCATAAAGGTCTCTGCACACAGCGGGCGCGACGCGGCGGGGCGGGACGGCGACGCAGCGCTGAGCAGTTGTAATGTACTAGATATTACGGACGACTTCACACAGTGCCGACGGTTACCGTCGCGCCGAGCGCAACGGCTCTGTGTGGAGTCGTCCGTAATATCTAGTACATTACAACTGCTCAGCACTGCGTCGTCGCCGTCCCGCCCCGCCGCGTCGCGCCCGCTGTGTGCAGAGACCATTAAACAACGTGTAACGGCAGCCTTTAAATATTCATCCTCATTAATAGGTATATACTTATGCTAGTATTTATCTTATTAAAATATATACTAGCTGATCCGATAGACTTTCAGTTTCAATTTTCCCGAATTTTTCAATTTTGCTCGGCATTTTTTTCTTTTTATTTTTATCTTTCCGTAAAAACCAGATTCGGACTATTATGAACATATTAAAATAAAAAAATGAGAAATCGGTCCAGCCGTTCTAGAGTTATGCGCTTGTGTATTCACGGAGACGAGTTAGTATAGCGCCTTCTCTATCACACATTATCATACAAATGACCAAGACAAAAAAAACTTTTTTAGGGTCAGTGGGCGTTAACAATACCTTAGAAATATAATTGCGCGTTCACACTGCGCTTCTTAAAAGTTCGCTTAGTTTATACCTGCGGCTTCATCTGTCGTATTTGAGATCCATTTATTTGGTAAAAAAAAAGTTTAAGTCATCAGTTTCATCAAACATTTGTGGTGAAAGTTTGGGCGTAACAATGCTCCAGGTATTAGATAGGTACCTACTACTAAGGGGGATTAAGTTCTCAGGTTCTTTTGAAACAAAACTACACAACAACATCTTTGTTTCATTTTTCTTATAATAACTCTCATCTGTGGTGGAGTGACTATACTCCATTTATTATAGCATTAGAAAAAAGAGGCTCGCAGAAGCAGGAGTACGAAACCTTTTATTTTCAAGTTAAGTTCAAACGATTTTAATAAATAATGTATGTGCTTTTTTGTAAGTAACAATGTATGGCATACAATAAAGCATATTCCATCCATCTACTCGTCACAATGCTTGGATAGGTACATAAAATAAAACAATTTTTAGTAACAATCAGTTTATTAAAAACAACTTTATCACAATGGCATGTCCTTATTATGTTTTTAACAAACCAAATAAATACGACACAAAACGCTACTTGACTGATGGTGACAAGTCATAATTTTAACTATAAGTAATAATTTAGAATGCCAGAGGATTAACAAAAATACACTTTCGCAAGCTAAATACCAACTATAAAAACATTTTCCAGAGACATAGAAGTGTGAGATGAGATTTATTGCTATTACCTTAATGATATAATGGAGATGATAGATGTTCCATTCCCAATTATTCATCATCCTCTGATGATGATGATGAAGAAGTTTCACCAATGTTAATAATAAATCTTTCTACAACATTATCCATTATACCATCAAGTTCAAGTCAATGCTATTGTAAATGGAGTATAGGTACTCCAGTTTGTTATCAACATTGAGGATACTGAGCCTCATAGAGTGGTGATAACTTTGATATGATATTAATTTTACGAAATTGTATAATTGTGTAATTTATCTATATATGTATGTATTTAGAAATATGTAAGTATGTTTATCAGTTGTCTAGTACTCATAACACAAGCTCTGCTTAGCTTGAGACTAGACGGCGTTGTGTGATAGTTGTGGAATATTATTATATTATTATTATATTATTATTATTATTAAATCAAAAACTTAAAATGGATATTTTTTGTATTGTTGATAAGCTTTGACCACTAGGACGTGACCGATGACGTGGTTGAATCAATTTTTGAAACATTCTTCACGCCATTTTTAGGGTTCCGTTGCCAAATGGCAAAAAACGGAACCCTTATGGATTCGTCTTGTCTGTCTGTCTGTCTGTCCGTCCGTATGTCACAGCCACTTTTTTCCGAAACTATAAGAGCTACACTGTTGAAACTTGGTAAGTAGATGTATTCTGTGAACCGCATTAAAATTTTCACAAAAAAAATATAAAAAAACAATAAATTATGGGGGTTCCCCATACTTACGAACTGAAACTCAAATATTTTTTTTTCATCAAACCCATATGTGTGGGGTATCTATGGATAGGTCTTCAAAAATGATATTGAGGTTTCTATATAATATAATTTTTTTCTAAACTGAATAGTTTGCGCGAGAGACACTTCCAAAGTGGTAAAATGTGTGTGTCTGTAACTTCTAAAATAAGAGAATGATAAAACTAAAAAAATATATGAGGTAGGTACATTATCATGTAAACTTCCACCGAAAATTGGTTTGAATGAGATCTAGTAAGTAGCTAGCCGGTGAAAATTTAAAAACATTTATGATGGTACGGAACCCTCGGTGTGCGAGTCCGACTCGCTCTTGCCCGGTTTTTTAATAATACATAGGTACAACTTTTCTGTTACACGTTGTTTATATTTTATTATAAGCCTTGGTAAAAATAAAACAGAATGCTTTTCGATTGTCTAGGAATAGTGAATTTATTAATAACGTAAATTAAAATTTCAGTCCAGAAATGAACGATCGCTACGACGGATGCACACAAAGAATCGAGAGGACTCAAGATCGAGGTCAAAATCGCCAGCTGACAACTTCTACATGCCAGAGCGAGCGAGGTTTTTGCATGGATTTTGATCATGCAAGATTAGAGATACTTACATAGTTATAGACTACGCTAATAAAGTTAATTGAATGGTATATTAACTGAGCAGATTTTTTATTTTAGAATTATCTTGTACCTACTTTTCCTCACGATGTTTTCCTGCACCGTTTTGAGAGCAGTGCAGTGGTGACTAAATAATTTACACAAAGTAAGGGTCAGTTCACGCTGCGACGCGACGCGGCGCGCAGTTTTCAAGATTGACGGCACGGTTGGCGCAGTGGTTAAGCGATTGACTGCTGCGCTGCGTGTCGCGGGTTCGATTCCCGTACGGAACAAATATTTGTATGACCTACAAGTAGTTGTTCCGGGTCTGGCTGTTTGTGTATGTGACTTTAAATGTTTGTAAACGCACCCACAATACAGGAGAAATTCCTAGTGTGGGGCAACGTTTTAAAAAAAAAAAAAAAGATAGCAATACAATAATTATAGACCTTGTCTACTACAGTAAAACGTACACAATAATTAAGTGAGGTGGTGTCTACTACGTCGAGCTATGCCCCGCGGCGCTGCGCGGCCCACCTCATCACTGCATTGTGTACCTTTTTGTGTAGTAGATAAAGGTCTATAATTGTATTGCTATCTTGAAAACAGCGCACTGCGTCGCGTCGCGGTGTGTTCTGACCCTAAACCTCCTGTCTGGGTTCGAACCTACGACTTACAAGTTGTAAGTCGCAGCCGTTACCACTAGGCAAGCACTCCTTCGGAATGTCCCAGAACCAAAAATGGAAGACATATGACATCTACCAACCCGCACTGGGCCCGCGTGGTGGATTACGATCCTCCTTCTCACTGAGAGAAGGCCTGTGTCCCAGCAGTGGGAACCTTATAGGCTAAATATGCTTACGCTTGTACTTTTACTGTAGATATTCAGGTACCATTCTGGAAGGTGCTATAAGAAGTTTTGAATGTATTACTAAGTTATATTTTATATATGCTTTACAGATTTAATGTGTTGCTATTAGGTATAGTTAAATAAATTCAGCTTAAAATATTATATTAGCTTTCTTTGAGTACTGTATGTACTAAAATAAAATGTGACAACTTACCTACAAACTAATTTTCTAAATTGTTTCAATCATTACCCTATGTTGAGTGTTTCTTTTTTTTTACCGACTTTACAAAAAGGAGGAGGTACTATGTTCGGGTGTTTGTATGTTTTTTTTTTTTTTTTTTTTGTATGTTTGTTCATCGAATACGCCGCCAATTGTCGACGGATTTTCAAAATTCTTTTTTTGTTCGAAAGTAGATAGTTCTGAGGTGGTCCCATTGTCACCAAGTTAGGATCTGATGATGGGATCTTAGAGAAATCGAGGGCAACCCTCAAATTTTATAGGCTCACTTATTGTTTTTCGCATATTTTATGAAGTATCTTGTGTATTTGTGTATGGTTGTCACCATCTCAGGTAGCTGGGCTGATGATGGAAGGTACAACTCCTTAACAGTAAGAAGTTACTCGAACAGGCAAGGACTGTTTTTAACGACCACATTTGGTCTCATGATCATCAAGTCATGACCTGATGCTGCAGTCAGGATAGTCTGCAGAGTACCTAACTCCTCGACAACTAACAGCAGATATATCGTGTTTAGGCTCATTGAAAAGGGCTCGATGTGTGGATAAACGTACTGTTACTGAGGAACACCGAAGACCTGATGCTGAAGCCAGGAGCATCAGAAAAAGTACAAACCTTTAAATTACAGCACCGTAGTCGTGTTTGGGCTCATTTTAAACAGGACTAATTTTAAGTTCAATGCAATGTTGACATAAGTCTGGCCTGATGCTGCAGCCAGGATTATCAGCATCTAATCTAAAAACTAATAAAAGGAGAACTCCTCAACAATTAACGTCCCTGCATCGAGAAAAGGAATATTTTATAAAAAGGCGATGGGCAAGTTGACATTAGGCTATTGTAACTTAGATAAATTATAAATAGACCCACTAAAAAGCGAGAAATAAAAACTTTTTAACAAAAAAAAAACCGACTTCCAAAAAAAACACTACAAACTGAAAAATAACTTTAATTTCGGAAGTCGGTGGCAAAAACTAAAATACTGATCCCTAAGACACCGACTTCCGAAATTAAAGTTATTTTTCAGTTTGTAGTGTTTTTTTTTTTCAGTTTGTAGTGTTTTTTTTGGAAGTCGGTTTTTATTAAAAAAAAATATCATTTTGTATTTCTATATCATCTGCGTAGCCTTTTCCCAACTCTGCTGGAGTCAGCTGTCAGTCTAACTGGTGCAGGCTGGCCTGGAATACCAGTATTTTACATGGAGCGACTTCTTATCTGACCTCCACAACCCAATTACTTTGTAATACGATACCTTTTGGTAAGACTGGTTGTCAAACTTTCGGGCTTCTCACGAGCACGGCCCGTAACGACTGTAAAAGATTCACGAAAGACCGCCAGGACCAATGAATTAACGTGCTTTCCGACGGAGGGGTCTTGGTATGTAAAGATGGCAAGCATAGCTTAACTGATCGATCGACTCGTTCGGCTGTTATTACTTATCCACAACGTACCTATTTCTGTATTATTTAAACTAAAGAGTGGCGCATAACAAGAACACGAGACAAGATTTGATCATTACTTAAAGAAGAAGCAGAAAGCTTGAAGCTTGCAGTAGAAAGTTTTAAAAGTCAAGTCGATACTTATCAATTCCGCTTAACAAATTCACTGTCTATTATGCAAAGATACGTTTAAGAATTATAATGTCCACATAAGAGCGTTCAAGATCTTACGACTCTCATATATTATTACAAATTGTGTCGCATAAATTGCTTGCAGTGGAGATAAGAATTTTGAGATAGATGTTTGGAGTGACGAGAATGAATAAAATGTAAAAAGAGTATATTAGAGCATGTTTGAAAGTGGCACCAGTCACAGAAAAAACGAAAGGGGATCGTTTGCCTGGGTATGGTCATGTAATGAGGAGAAATGAAACGGATGTGACTATAAGAGTGACAAATATAAATGTTGATGGATGGAGAAAGAGAGGAAGGCCAAAGAAAAGATAGATGTATTGTGTGAGGAATTATATGAAAGTGACAGCGTGAAGGTTGTCAGGGGAGAATGAAAGAAAAATCATGCTACGCTGACCCCAAGTACTCGTAACATGGGACAAAGACAGAAAGATGAAGATAAGGTTAAAACGTGAAAGGTTTAAAAAAGAAAGAAGTAGTATAATCGAGCCACTTAAAAACAGTAATTTAAAAAAGTAAAACAAAAGCTACGAAAGAAGTGTTCAAAAACCTACAAAAACACATGGCCTAATAAAGCAAAGAATAGGAACAAAATCGCTTTCCGCTAAGAAAACAAAAGATTGTTCGATTAGTATGTTTTGAACACAGTTTGAAGCGATATAGAGGAATAAAAAATATAACAGTAAACACAAAGGTACTGCAAATCACGTAAATTGGAAGTGAAACGTTTTAGGAAATAAGAGTCAACTTTATAATAAAATATTAAATTAAAAGATCTTAAAAAAATATATTAATGTTATCACTAAAAATAAAATTTAATTAATACCTATACAACAAAAACGTTTTTACTGTTAGTGAAAAGTGAAATGGAATTACCTATATATAATATATAGATGGACAAAATATTTTAAATAATAGCAACCCTTTTACTGAATTTGCGGTGAACCAACGTGTACACATCGACCAAGGAAAGCAGAGATAATGTTATGTGCTGGGATACACAATTGTTAAATCTATAGTGTAAAAGGGATTATCAAAAATGATTTTAAATGTAAGTATTCTTCTAAAAATTCAACGCCAGCACATCAAGCTACCAGAAACTGTCAAATTTTCCCAATCAACTTTGAACCTTATGCTTTAGCGATGAAGTATTTATATAGATATACAGATAATATTTACATAATCTATGCTAATATTAATAATAATATGTACATTTATATGAAAAACTAAGCAAAATGATCATAGGGCATCAAAAAATTCGTCTGCATCGCTGTCAACAGGAACAGTGCCCAATAGGCAGGCAGCATTGCCACGTTGTATGGCAATGCTAATTCTTTGGCCAAGAAATAGGCCAGCCCTCTGGTCACGTGAAGAGTCGACTAACCGCTATAAAGTTGAAAATCTATTAAAGAAAAAATTTAACAGATTATAGTAGCTTGATGTGCTGGCGTCTGTACTTTTCGAGCATCTACTGATCAAGATAATATTCTTACTAGACAAATTTGTGATTGCAAAGATACTTGTTAGAAGATAAAATGATACTGCTATACAGACGCGACACACGCGACATCGACGCGCACACTATAACCATGAACTCAACCATAGATATCCGTGAATTCAACACATAATTTTAGACCCCTAGCGACTAGCGTATAAATTTTCCGTCGGTTATCGAAGAAAGAATCTGCTGTTTGATAGAAAAGCAACAAACAGCATTTTTTTTTTCTATGCTGCGGTCAAAATTTAATAAAAAGCAATTTTTTTTATAACCGACGAAAAATTTCAACGCAGGGAATTTAGAATCTTGTACAGAATCCATCGTAACAGGTTGCGCGTCGATGTCCATGCCACCCTGTATGTAGCTTAGGATAAAAAGAAGGAGGAAGAATGCCAGTTATACAGAAATAGTCTATTTCTTAGTTGAAACGTTGTTTTACCGCAATTCAAGCAAGATGGAATTCAGAGCTTTAGAGGTCTGTGTCCAGCTAACAGTTACCTTATTACTGGCAGACTTTACCCTTCTATGTTCTATGTTATGGGGTTTGGTTTCCGCACTTAGTTCTTCAAGTGGACCATTGTGCGTGACCTTACCCTTAAAACCATAACCCAGCAAAATAATATTTGAATTTGCCACGGACTGCCGGGTGTAAATGCACCCACTAGTGCTTGATGGCAAAGTTTGTTTGCAGCTGGAATCGCACCCATATCGGTTAGAGAGGTTTTACCGTAAATTTCCAACATATTCCAGGTTATCCTGATTCTCATCATACTGAAGTTGTCAAGATGTTCACTGGTTCTCGACTCAATGTCACAGAACACGTTGTATGTGTCCAATTACTGTCCAAGAATGAAAAATTGCATAGAGGGAAGCCATGTCATTTGCCAATACTATAATCATGTAAGTTTATTCTTCTGTGCTTACTGAGGCGTCCGATTGCGTGCCGTCCCATCGGACTATGAGAGTGAGGGAAGAGAGAGTGCACCTGTGTCTGCGCATACACTTGTGCACTATAATATCTTTCACGCCGAAGGTTGGCCGCCATGGCCGAAATACGGTATGGAGGAGTATTATTCTATTATTGAGGCCACCAAACATAATCCCCAGTAGTACAAAGCCTACCTTCAAATCTGTCTGATCTGACCAAAATCCATACCTGTGTTTTTCTTGTACACAAAATGTATGTGTATATAATATGCTTTCTTTGCAGCACCGTATTGTGGGACAACTTTGCAATAACTATGTGAAGGTATCGATAACTCCTCAAATGGTGCAACAAATACTTGAAGGAGTTAATAAGTAAGAATTTTTGTTATCATAAACCTTATATTAAAGTGTATATGCGGCGTTTCTCCGCAGACCATGGCCCAACTCCCATCTTATGTCACCTGCGCACTTGAGGATATTATGACTGCGCCAGCGAACGGATTTCGCGTAGCTAAATTTTGAGCTAAAAATAAGGTTGTTTTGCCATCGATACGCTAAGAAGAAAACCTTAGCGAATTGTTTGATTGATGGCGAATGCTTTTTCCTACCAATGGGGTCATTTTGTCTAAGTACCCATATGCTTTAGGGATAAAGTTGAAAACCGATTTTAAAAAAAATTACAGATTGTAGTAGCTTGATGTGCTGGCGTCTATACTAACCCAACCAACTCTAATTTCAGATTTCCAAAATTGTTTAATTTTTATTTCAGAATAAGAATGAAGTTAGCCACTGGCGAGGAAACCGGGATAGATGAACATCCCTTACCAAGAGCGTATGGAATGATGAGAATGGTATATTGCTTAAAGGTCTTTTAGAAGAACCTAGATCTATTCTATTGATAGAGAAGTACATGATTGTACAATTCCACAAATATAGCATTTCCCACTACATATAATCCTCAAAAATTAGACCAAGCTTCAGGCTTTCATATCAAGCCACAAGCACGTACAAGCCCCTAAAATAATTGTTTAATATTATAGTCTGTTCGTTTCAGCACTGGGATAGTGAACTGGCGACTTTAGCACAAGTATTAGCTGATCAGTGCCTCGGTCTGAAGGAGGATAACTGCAGAGCTACTGGTAAGTTATCAACAACTTATAGAAGGTCAAACCCAAGGTGTGACCCACACGGTTTCTCTCGTGGTGGCCACGATTATCTTAGTTTAGGGTATTTAACAGATTTTTCGCCCGCATCTTTGGTTAAGCTAGCTAGCTGCCGCATGTGCAACTGCTGAACCGTGGTTCGATTACCAGGTTGGCCAGTGATTTTGGGTTTTTCCATCAGCGTTTCTCAGTGGTAGCCCGAAAGTCTGACCAGTCTTACCAAGGGGTATCGTATTACCCAGTAACTGGGTTGTGGAGGTCAGATAGGCAGTCAGTCCATATAAAATACTGGTATTCAGCTGCATCTGGTTAGACTGGAAGCCGACCCCAACATAGTTGGGAAAAGGGCAGATGATGTGGTGATTTCTCAGTGGACTTGTGCCCGTTTACTAACAATAAGCTTCTATCGGGGTTCAGGGAATAGAGGCCTGATGTATTTTTTTCTACTATATTTACAGATAAATTCTCAAATCCTAGCCAGATTATAACGCTGATCAACTTCAACGCCCCCAATTGGGAATACTTGACTCGTAACTCTACAGATCGTGGCTTGAACAGTGAAAAGATAAGGTCTTCAATAGATAAGGCATTCAAGTCTTTGCATGCAATTAAGAAACTGATCAGCACGAATGACATCAACAAATGCCCAGTGTTGGAAATGTAAGTGGACTTATTATTATTTTTAGGGGGATTACAGGACCTAAACGCAAAAAACGGAAGTTTTAGAAACAATAAAAGTATATGATCGACTACAGTAAACAAAATCAAAAAAATATATGATAATCTTCAGGATATATGCTAGGTAGATAGTGTGTTGAAAATATAATACAACTTATTTGATACGATAGAAAAAAATCACGAAGATACCTCTAAAAACTTTCTTTTGACAATAAAAAACATAATACATACAACCATTCTGATTTTTTGCCAGATTATTCTACAAGCAACATACTAAAATACTAGTGTTTTAATTTTTTACTCCAAACAATAGATTTTTTGTAATTAATTGCTTCATATTTTGCAATAAATTACCAGCGTTGTGTCATTGCGCTTCTCTTTCTTATCTATTCAGTCCGACAGTGACCGCGCAACCTGTCAAAAAATATTCAGTACAAATGATCCTAGCGTAGAAATGTTTTGCCTACCGTCTTTCTTTCGACCACTTCAGTTAATGACCACCACGCTATTTTCTAGTTTATGTATAGTTTTAGTTATGTTAGAATTTAATTTTGTTATTTTTACCTGTCTAAATGACCACCTAACATTAAATTTCTTGCCAGACTTCCAGATAAGGGATCACGAAGTTACCTGAAGCTAATCCGCGGTAAAGCAACTCACATTGGATGCGGCATATCAGCCTACACTAGATCCCAAGTGTTGAGTAGCGGCTCGGAGCATATATATAACGTAAGAAAGATCGATACACCTCAATATCGTCTTCCTCCTGTCCTTTATCCCAATTTATTGAAGTTGGCGCAACATGGTTTCATTTCCCATACATCTCTGTAGTCAGTAGTCACCAGCTTTCTAGCCAAAATCATCTCTCACAATACTTACATCTATTGATTTTCGGGTTTCTACTCATAACCTACTCCACTGCATAACATTGTATCTATGAGCATAGCTCCAAATTTAAGTACTTACTAACTTTTCAGTTATCCTACATCATCACCGTCATTCATTTATTCATCCTCACATGTATTAATTCTAAAAGTATTTATTAATGATTGTCTAGTCATCTTCATCAGCCTATAGCAGTATAATTTCGGACTGTCCTATTGCACACCATTCAACTCGATTTTCGGCAACTCTTACCCCGCTGCTACCAGCTATCCTTCGAAGATCGTCGCGCCTAGCCTGAGGGCGTCCTACCTTACGTTTGTCGATTCGTGGTCCACTCAAGAACACGTCTGACGGTCATCGGTTCTACGGCTAATATGGCCGGCCCTATTGTTTAGTCATGCATATGTATGTTTTCAGAGCATTCAACTAGTCTGCAATGTTTCGGACGGGCCGGTGCATTCACAACCAGTATACACAACGGACCCACCGATACCAGACACAGGTTTCACTGAAAAATGTGGCTGTCCTGAAGGTTACAGGGATTCCACGGGCTGCCTGTGTGAAAAAGACGCCCACGGTAACATTGAAAGTGAGTTTTTTAAAACGCTTACTAGGGCCCTGAGGGTTACAGGGATTCCACGGGCTTAACCTTTGTAGAGCAGTAAAGAATTTATTTGATTGTTTCGGCAATATTAATTGATCAAGAAGATGGAGACGACAATAAACTAAACTGCGTACATTTAATGCCGTTCCCAGTCTGCATACATTAATAGTTTAGTCACTATTATTAAGCTATTCAATGATTGGCAAAACCCATGGTCGGGCCATCACTACCATTTAGTTTGTTTGAGAAAATTACTTTTATTAATTTCGATGCTAGGATTTATTTGATAGCTCTTAAATACTCTTATGCATTAGAATTGTATTATGTATTGCTAGAAAAAGAATAAATTATTTGTTCAATAATATACAGACATTTAAATATTATGGTGATACACTATAATACACTTTATTCTAACTGTTGTAACTCTTCTTTATTGAAACCTTCCCCTGTTGTTGGCGACACTTAGAAATTAACTTTGTTTGACCTCTATTCACCTGTAACACATTCGATCAAAAAGACGTAATAAAATAATATTAATATTCATTAGCTATGCCTAGTTAATTAATTAAGCCAGCATCTGGTTTGTGACCTGGCTTGTATACAGATATAACTGTCTTGTAAAGTGTGATGTTAGTTAAGTTATAATTTTTTTAAACTATAACGATATTTTTTCGGTTACAGATACAGAGATTCAATTGCGTCATTTCAATTTGGATAAATATGGTACGAAATTAAATATGTATTATTAATAATAGACGATTGTCTCGTTGCTTTAGTAGCCGCAAGTATGACTGCAGCTACAATTCATTGCTAGCTTGAAATAAAATGTAGCAGCAGTCGTTAAAGATTTTTTTTGTATTTACAATCTGGGCAAGTTTGAGAACAAAATCTTTATGTAACGGTTATTCGCCAGTTGTTCAGATGAGAGCCGAAGAATCCTCAATCTACTCCCGCATCGCTAAGAACAAACTACACCATCTACTGGAATTGAAATCAAGTAGTGTAACAGCAGTCATAAGTAGATTATAGTTTTTGTTCTCAAAGCTGCCTAGATTGTAAAAATACAAAAAAAAAACTTTCAAAAATGAAATTAAACTATTATTAATTAATTATTTCTTAAAGACCAGTCATATGAGACGGAACCTTGTGAAGACCATGACGGAATCTGTGATAGTAAAGCGAATGTGGTGGTGCTGCCAATATTTGAAATACATGACGCCCCCAACGGTTCCTATGAACCAGAAAATGATGTTGAACTGCAATTTCATCGTAGGTGAGTTTTCCATTTATTTGTTTTAACAAGTCGATGACGGTCGCCGTCTGCTGATAGGTAAATGGACATTGCTGCCTATGAACATACAATAACAGAGGGATCGCAAGTGTGTTCATTCCAGAGACAAAGTTGAAATGTCTCACGTGCCTCTAATTACACCAGTAACCATACCCTTAAGATACACAAGGATACACTTTTTTTGAGAACAAAAGATAATTGTAAATATTTTTAATTTCAGTTTCGGCAACGCGAGTTTCATCCAGACATCAATGGAGGAAAACGAAATTTTAGATGACGACGTATATCCAGAGAAGGAAAGTGGATTTTCAAAAATGCATAAAAATTATAACAGAAGTCATGGATATCGCAGAGTGATTTCGAGTGAGCAGCGTGAGAAAGAGTTCAACATTGCAGAAAACGACGAAGGGACAGCAGAACATTATAATCATTACCCTAGCATGGAGGATAATATTGTTGAGCACGATCCAAGGAAAAACAGTGCTTATGATGATACAATGACTGTCAACGATGTGTATAGAGATCACACAGAAGAAGAAACCTCATTCTTGGAAATTCTTGACCATTTAGAAAGAGCAGTGAAAAATATTGAACTTGATGGCGAGGAAAGGAAAATATTTGATTTTAAAATGAGAAAAATTTATGAAGCCGCACTAAAATCAAAAGTTCAACATGAATCTGAGGAACTTGAAGACGAATTTAAAAAATTAACGGATTATTTGAAACATAAATCTGATACCGAGTTGGAAGATGAAAGCATACAGAGTGATAAAGAAGAGATGTTCGATTATATAAATCGAAGAGATAATTACAGCGGTAAATTTTACAATGGTATAGATGAAAACTTAATTCAGATCTTGACTAAAAAACATCGTCATAGAGATGACTATTTTAGCAAGCATCATAATATTGATGCTCACAATAATGAAAATGATGCATACATTAATTATCCTGCATCTAGAAAACAAGAAAATTTAAACGATTATGAGAAGAATTTAATAAAGTTAAATAAAATAAAAAGTAATGTGGATAACCGCAATCATAAAAGTGTGCGTACATCCGTTAGTGATTCACGTTATGGTGCTGCCAAAAGAATAATTCACAAGAAAATTTATGACGACAGACAAAAAGAAAATACGGGTGATAAGAGAAATATAAACACGATAAACATAGATCAGGCTATCAAAACTTTTGGCATAAGAACGTTCACGTATCCCGAGCACAAAGCACGGAGAATGCCCATAACTCCTCGTTATAGACGAATATTTGAAGTAAGTACAAAATAGACTAGCTAATAAAGATTAGGGCAGATTGTGTTATGAATAGGAAATAAAAATAGCATGGTTTTTTTTATGCTGACACTCACTTTACTTAAGTTTTCACAGTGCGTTTTCACAGAATAGATCGAATCTATCGATCGATCTTCCCTGCAAATGAGTATAGATAACCCCCTATTCTTCTATCTTATACCGCTAATAAATACTTTGTAGGCACTAGGCAGGCGCGAAGTAATTCTGGTCGAACAATTTCCATGAAGTTTTCATAGAAATTGTTCTACTGGAGTCGCATCGTGACTGTCTGCGGAAGCCTTGACTATTCTTCAACAAATAAGCAAAAATCTTGTCCAGAATTTATTAAATCACAGTGGTTTCACACACTGTGGTTCTTCTTTTGTGTTTTTGTGTGAAATTAACAACGTGTTGAAGTGGCAAAGTTTTGGGAAAACAAGATTTATAATACAGTCGTGCCAGCGACACGAAGAAGAAGAAGAACAACGTGTTTGCTAGCAAACACGTTGTTAATTTCTATACACTTCCGTGCTAAACTAGGTCATAATTGAATTTTAAATAATTATAAATGTTGTCAAGGTGAAAAACTGTGTACTTCATGCTAAGAAGTTCCTCTTGCCATCCCATATCACTATTCAATAAGAAATGTTCAGTAATTTCAGACCGAGAACGAACGACCCACGCTGCCAACGACAACGCAAAAAGCTGAAAAAATCAAAGTTGAAATTATTCGCAAAAAGAAATATCTGAAAAGAGACAGACCAGTATTATGATTAGCTATCATGGAACAAGGGCCAGAGATGAAAGAGAGAGCAAACTTGAAACTGTTTTATATTCTCATGAAGTGTGCTCCGTTACTGCTAAGATACATGATCAGGTACCCAACGTTTGCTATTGTGAGATTGCTCGCATTGAAGAGACGCCCGTCGGGACATGCATGTAGGCAGGATACGTGACTAAGAAAGTGCGCGAACAATGAATGTTTGAACTTGTCTACCATGTAGATTTATTTTTATTGTGTGAACATCTAAAATCTCTTCTAACTTTTCAAAGGCTATAAAAAGCATCATGTCTTGAAAATGTTTAAATTTTTAAGGTTTTTCAATTGTTTTTTTTTTTAGTTTTAATTTAAGTTTTACATTCCTATAAGTGAATATGTGTATTCTTTTTGAATAAAATAAACCATCTTTAACCGTAAGTGTTCATAAAACGAGCGGCACAGTTCGGCTACTGCAGTTGCCTCTCCCGTCGACGCGTGCCGCACGTGTATATGAGCACTAACATCCTATATAGAAACATGGTATATACCATGTTTCTGGAAAATATATAACTTTAACGTTTTCAATGTTATTAGTTCCATATTTATTTTATGAAAATCCTTCGTTTACTGCTGTTATTTGTAAATATGTATAATGTACTAATTGTCCTAAACTTTGCACGTATTTTAAGATATTTTTATGATTCGTGATACATTAAATAAAAATATTTCTTTCTTTTATTTAATGTGTGATATTTGTATTTGCCCCTCCTCCCTACCTAATCTTGACCTTTGTACCTACCTACTAATAAACCTAGCCAACAAAATAACTAAAATTGAAATGAACGTGTCGTAGACATAGACACAACCGGCAGACAATACTCTAGATGTGACTCAGATTTAAAATGTGACAGAGGCAGGACTGAGGCAAGACCCGAGTCTTACACTTTGACCCGAGACTGCTCAAGTAGAGGCTCAATCTGAGGCAAAAGAAAAGAAACTGTGAGAAAAAAAAAACAGACTGCGCATTGAGCTGATATAGTAACATGCTTAAATTCATGTTCATCATCATTTATAAGCTTATCTATACTAATTTGTTTGTTTGAACGCGCTAATCTCTGGAACTACCAGTCAGATTTGTTTCTTTTTCTACATATAATAGCCCAATTCTTGAGGAAGGCTATAGGCTATTTAACCTCACACTAGGACCCTTAGGAGCCGAGCAAATAGGTAAAAACTCAGAAAGAAGGCTAAGCGAAAACGAAGTAATGTGGGTCGGGGGAACTAGAAATTACACGCGTACGAAGTATCAGGCCGATGCAAGTATATAAAAATATAATATTGATCTCATCACTACAAGCTTTATAAAAGCTCATAATTAATATAGGATACCTAATCCTATATTAATTAAGAGCTTATATAATGCTTTGGGTAGGATAAAGGTTAATTATAAAAGGTAGTTTAGAGAAATTAGGATATACAGGAGAATTTGTGATGATTACGAAAACTACAAGACCTCTGAAACCACACAGCCACAGAAACACACACACACACACACAGAAACACACACACCCACACAGTTAACACACACACAAACACAGTTAACACACAGTAAACACACAGTTTTTTACAGAAACTATTCCAAATTGTTAACAAAAATCGTAGTAAATTTGTAGGAAAGCATAATAATTAAGGTGATCACTTTGTGACGAATCAGTAAGCGCCTGCAGAAATCATTTCTACTGCGCATCTAAGTTCAACATTTCACAAAAAGACAACACCATAAGTATCACTAAAACGAGGAATGAAATAAAGCCAGTAGAACAATGAGCGTTCAGTAGTATGTTTTGAACAAAAACTATAGCGATAAACCGAGACAAAGGTTAGAGAAATAAAAGTAACAAAAACAAGAAAACACAAAGGAACAGAAACCCACGTAAATCAGAAGTGCTAAGTGAAAAATAATTCGGAAATATTATAATAAATTTCACAAACGCAAGGTGCGTTTGTGAATACAAAAAATAAAATACAAAAATAGACGTTCAGAAAATAAACACTGTGAAGCGTACACAAACAATTTGAAATAACAAATCAACAAAGTTTTGTAAACAATAACAAATCACCAACATGAAATAAAATGTTCACGTTAGACTAATTAACGAAACGAATAATTGTACAAAATATTTGGTTTTAAGTAAACTCAATATAATTAAATTAAATACCAGTTTTCTTAAACATGTCATGAAACATATAACATATTTTGCTATGCAGAGAGTTTAAACAAAACGAAAAAATTGGAAAAAGCTTAATGACTTTACTATTATGTCTTCTTCGTACCTTGGAACATAAAAAAATGATTTTAAATGTAAGTACCTATTAATAATGTGGATTCTCCTGCCTCTTCCTGACTTTCAAAAATTAGGAAATATTTTTTATGGATTCAAGACATTAAGAAATCATTAAAACGATATACGTAGTTCTTATTTTGTTTCGTTTGAGTAGTTTTAATTGTTGCTTGAATTTTTTTCTCTTATTATTTTTGCTTTTTTAGTTAGTATGTATGGGTAAAATGTTGCAATCTGAATTAAAACCACTTCCTCTTATCGTACAGGGTTAACATTTTACACGTTGGATCTATTTTGAAGACAATGCATTTTTTCTTGTATGTATCTTTGCCTACCGAAATTCCATAAAAAAATAAAAAGATTTTTTTAACAAAGTTTTAAAGTATTCTAGTGGACTACCTGATAAAAATCTTAAAGCAATACAAGACAAATTGCAAAGTAGAAACCTTCCTAAGCCAGTAAAGAAAGAAAGAAAAAGTATTTATTGCGACTCGTATAGGAAAATCACAAATTAAACTAAACACAGTAAAATAAAAAATCCAAGATTATATAAAAAAAAAAAAAGTAACACAAAGAAAATGAAACAGAAAGTCATATACGAGGCCAAAAGGCTCCTATCTCAGCATGATGCAGTAGTACCTCTGCTGTTATTTTGTCCTCTTCTTCCCTACTTCTTTTATCCACAATTTTCTTATTCCAGATTATCACATTGATCCTTATAATTATAAAATCAACGAAATGTTCTATCGTCGATGATGAGTTAAACCAGGAATCGACCTACGTGTCCAAGTACTGTCCCAAACAAAAGTACTGCAGAGAAGGTACTCATGTCGTGTGCATGTACTATGATCATGTAAGTATCAATAAGGGCAAATAAAATTTCAACATTGAAATTGAACGCGGTGAGCACATCTAAACCGCGTTCAAGAACTGATTCCTTAACATGACACTGAAGGCTCTTGAACGCGGTTTTGATGAGCTCACCACGTTCACTTACATTGGTAAAGTTCGCCATAAGTCATCTACATAAACCTATGGAAGACGTATGTGTAAAATCACCCATATTTCCCCCAGTTACGTTTAAAAGTCTCATGTAATTGTGGGCGAGCCTATTCCCATCAAGCAGGCAGTAATCCAGAATCCGGGTTGCCACGAACTTTCTATTGGTAAACCCCAACCACATTGTCCGAATGGGAATCGAACTTAGGACCCTATGCTCAGTAGTCGCTCTTTCAACCACTATACCAACTTACCTGCCTGTGCTCTGTAGGGCTGTTAATAAAAATCGTTACATTTCCCAGAAAAATGTATTTGGACATCGCTGTGGGAACCCAGTAAAAGTTCAGCTCACTCCTAAGATGGTACAGACTATACTAGGAAATGTTAATGAGTAAGTAGTTTATGTCATCGTCATCATCATTCAGTCGAAAGACGGTCTACTGACGGAGATAGGCCTCCCGAAAGCACGGTCACATCGACCGGTCTTGTGCAATGAACTATATTTTTTAACATTATTTAAATGGTTTTAAGTCTGTCTTTGTAATCGTATTACACAGCAAATATCAGAAATGCGTGTTCATATTTAAGGGTGTATTACAGACCATCAAACAGAACAACTTTCTTCATAGGACCAACATTGTAATCGCGAAAAAGTTATCAGCTATCCCATACATTTGTATAGAGTATATACTGAAGTTTTGTACCCTTAAAAATTACCACACCCTTTCTGCTAGATGCTGTATAACGTCTGCTTCTGAGACATGGGTGCCGGCCGATTCACAAATTTAAAGGACATCATTCACGTTCCATACATTTTTGGGCCAAAATCTAAAAAAAAACGTAATATTCGGATTGATCACAAAATTCTTATTATTTTTTACTATGACACCAAACCTGTGCGCCCTATGGTTATGTTGTTACATGCTTTTGAAATACAAAATACTCAGCGTTTTATCCATATTCTTCAAAGGTGTAAATTGCATCTCTGAAGCCACGGTCAAAAATAAATACGTCCCCATTTCGGTAAAACAATTGCTGTATTGAAATAATCCGTCGCCATGATCATTTTGATTTTTACCGACTTCACAAAAAGGAGGAGGTACTATGTTCGGGTGTTTGTATGTTTTTTTTTTTTGTATGTTTGTTCATCGAATACTCCGCCAATTATAGACGAATTTTCAAAATTCTTTTTTTGTTCGAAAGTAGATAGTTCTGAGGTGATCCCACTGTCACCAAGTTAGGATCTGATGATGGGATCTTAGAGAAAACGAGGGCAACCCTCAAATTTTATAGGCTCACTTATTGTTTTTCGCATATTTTATGCAGTATCTTGTGTATTTGCGTATGGTTGTCACCATCTCAGGTAGCTGGGCTGATGATGGAAGGTACAACTCCTTAACAGTAAGAAGTTACTCGAACAGGCAAGGACTGTTTTAGTAAATTGTTTTGATGTTTGATAGGGCATTTGCCGCATTTGGTCTCATGATCATCAAGTCATGACCTGATGCTGCAGTCAGGATAGTCTGCAGAGTACCTAACTCCTCGACAACTAACAGCAGCATATATCCTGTTTAGCCTCATTGAAAAGGGCTCGATGTGTGGATAAACGTACTGTTACTGAGGAACACCGAAGTACATAGAGACCTGATGCTGAAGCCAGGAGCATCAGAAAAAGCTTTCAAATTTTGGTCCAAAATTAATGATGTCCTTTGTGTTCACAACCTAAATGACACATTAAACCTAAATTTTAGTTCAGTGCATCTTTTTCTTTCTATATTTAAAACTACTAATGCATAGTTTAAAACATTTTAGTATAAGGGGTAAAGTAGCCACTGGCACGGAGAAAGGAAAAAATGATGAAGTTCTACCGAGAGCTTATGGACTGATGAAATTGGTAAGCTTTAATATGTTCTTCTTCGTGTCTCTGGCGCGACTGTATTTTAGCTCTTGTTGGCCCAAAATTTTGCCACTTCCACGACGTTCGTCGGTGGCAGCGCAGCGGTCACATTGACTGCATGTTTTACTTTGTTCACTTTATCGCTAAAGCATAAGGTTCAAGGTTGATTGGGAAAATTTGACAGTTCGGGTAGCTTAATTTGCTGAGGTCTGTGTTGAAATAAACCGGGCAAGAGCGAGTCGGACTCGCGCACCGAGGGTTCCGTACCATCATATGTTTTTAAATTTTCACCGGCGAGCTACTTACTAGATCTCGTTCAAACCAATTTTCGGTGGAAGTTAACATGATAATGTACATCATATATTTTTTTTAGTTTTATCTTTTTTTCTTATTTTAGATTATATATTTTTCTTATTTTAGAAGTTACAGAGGGGGACACACACATTTTACCACTTTGGAAGTGTCTCTCGCGCAAACTATTCAGTTTAGAAAAAAATGATATTAGAAACCTCAATATCATTTTTGAAGACCTATCCATAGATACCCCACACGTATGGGTTTGATGAAAAAAATTTTTTTGTGTTTCAGTTCTAAGTATGGGGAACCCACATAATTTATTGTTTTTTTCTATTTTTTTGTGAAAATCTTAATGCGGTTCACAGAATACATCTACTAACCAAGTTTCAACAGTGTAGCTCTTATATTTTCGGACAAAAGTGGCTGTGACATACGGACGGACAGACAGACAGATAGACAGACAGACATGACGAATCTATAAGGGTTCCGTTTTTTGCCATTTGGCAACGGAACCCTAAAAATCTATAATCCAAAATAATGATAACTACAATTACAGGAATGGGACAATGAATTGGCATTCTTAGCACAAGTACTGGCTAATCAATGTCTCGGTGGTAGAGAAGATGCCTGCAGAGCCACTGGTGAGTCAATTGCCATCCCAAAAAATTGTCATCCCAAAAAATAAAAATCGTTTCCCAGCAATTATTTATAAGCAATGTTATTTAGTTTGATGTACAGAATGTGCAGTTGACGGCTATGTGGTGTGTCTTTTTTTTTACATCCTTCCAACCATTTTGCTTACACACAGCCTTAATATTTCAGAAAAGTTTCCGGATCCCAGCCAGTCCATTGCCATTGTCCGTTACAGGTACCCGGATTGGGAGTATTTAAAACCAAACAATACTGAGAAAGGCTTGAATGAAAAAAAAGTAATATTTTCTATAGACAGATTTTTAAAGTACACGCATGCGCTAAAAAAAAAGGTGACAAAAGCTATTATAACAAGCTGCCCACGTTTACATGAGTAAGTATTGTTTTTACTTAATTTTATATTACATGGGTTTTTGTTTATTATTTTAAAGTCATTCAGAATTTTTGATCCAAATTTGAAATTGAAATTGAATCCAGATTTGAAAAAATGGGCCATCGAACTATTGTCGGATTCTCTGGATTTTTTAACGATTCCGATATTATAGAGTTCGGTAGCCTCATTGGTCAAGTGATTACAAATGGGGTCCTGACACCTTGGGGTCCTGACACCTTGGGGTCCTGACACCTTGGGGTCCTAGGCTCAATCGGACGGGCGTTGTTATTAGGTTTTTCAAAGAGAAATTCCCAGTAGCAGCTCAGTGTCGGCTCCGTTTCATAAGACATGGGACTTAACTGGTGATGTTAATAAATTACACATTAAGTTATAGTCTGTTCCAAAAGTCGCTGATGAAAATGTAAACAAACCCTGTTCAGGTTAAATTCTTACGCTTTCACTCACTAAAGGGAACAATGACAAATTAGTTAGAAGGATTCAACGTTATGTCTCACCATTTTTTCCAACAATACTGATGTTTGAATTACGTTATTAAATTGTACCTATTTAAAAAAAAAACACCCACATAATTTGAGGTTATAAAATTTAGTCCAATTGTCAAATGGAAAACATCTTTAAGGCGATTTTAAAATTATCAGTTCGGTACTTATTGAAATATAAGGGGGGCCCGTGGCTAAATAATAACAGCTGCACAGGTCGGTCGATCAGGTTAAGTTACGCTTGCCGCGGTTGGTCTGTGGATGGGTGACCGTCTTTACATATCAAGACCCCTCCGTGCCTCGGAAAGCACGTTAGGCCGTTGGTCCCGGCAGTCATTCGTAGATCTTTGACAGTCGTTACGGGTAGTCAGAAGCCCGAAAGTCTGACAACCAGTCCTACCAAGGGGTATCGTATTACTCAGTAACTGGGTTGTGAAGGTCAGATAGGCAGTCGCTTCATGTAAAATACTGGTATTCAGCTGCATCCGGTTAGACTGGAAGCCGACCCCAACATACTTGGGAAAAGGCTAGACAGATGATGAACTATTCAAATATAAATCAAAGCACACTATTTGTGACTGGCACTAAAACTTGTCATGAAAAAAACAGAAAACAACCTGCGTACGTTTTGATCTATTTGTTTACATTGTCAGAATGTCCAATTCCCAAAATGTCCATTGGGTACAAAATGTCCAATTCCCAAATGTCATTGTCACTTTTTATACAGACAATAGTTAGCTATCTCGTCTGGGAATACTGGCGTGATTGTATGATATGCTAGTAACATAATTTCCTTGCAAGACTTCCAGATGTAAACTTGAAATACTACCTCAATCTCATAAGTGGTGGAGCGACACACATTGGATGCGGTGTATCAGCCTACTCCAAATACAAAATGGGCGGAGACACTGACTCTATACAGAACGTAAGTCCTTTATTTTAATTAACTCCCTAATTCCGAAGTAAGTTGGATAGACCTCAAATATGGCAAAACATTAAAATGAAGCTGCTGGCTGTTATCATTTTGTACTCTGGGGACGGAGGTATAAACTTTGGATATAATTATAATGGACTCTATTAGCTGGATACTAATATATCTATTTAAATATAATTCAAAGTCCTTACTAATATATCAAAGCACGGGCCACGGCCTAAACCGCTGGTCCTAGAGACATGAAATTTGGAGGGTGTGTTCTTTGTGAAAAGTAGGTAGGAATTGGAAAGAGAGAAAAGAGAGGGTGAAATTTCACGCGGACGAAGTCGCGGGCAGAAGCTAGTCACATATAACTCTAGTTTCGCATAGTATTTAAGACTTAAAAAAAAATCGAGATTCCTCTAAGAGTGTTTACGCCGTACGCCATTTCATACGAACTTTCAAGCCCTTATTTTTCGAAATGAATGAACCGATTTTAATGAAACTTCATACGCATACGCAGGATACAAAGGTCTAAAAAGTTACTAAAGTACATTTTCGAAAAGTCTTATTAAAAAAAAGATAACTGGAAATCTTTGTCTCTATGGAAAATTTAAAATCGGTCTAATTTGGCTGTAACACTATTTTTCGAAAACCACACCAAAATCCGTTGCGTAGTTTAGAAGAACAACACGATGACACAGACACGAAAAGATATAATTAGATTTTTTTGATAAAATTAACTAAACGACTGAGAGACAAGAGTGAGTTTAGGACCATTTATTCTTCCATCTTCATATTTTTCAACTATCCTACTATCTTACACAAATTCTGTAATTCCAGAATATTCAAATAGTCTGCAACATCTCAGATGCACCTAAACCAAGACAGTCAGTGTATCAGATAGTCCCTCGGATACCTGAACACGGCTATACTAAACGCTGTGGCTGTCCCAAAGGATACAAGGAATCCCGCAGCTGCCTCTGCGAGAAAGACACGTCATTCGTGTGGAAAGGTTGGTTTGACGTTTCTAAGTAAAGAAAAGAAAGAAAAAGTACTTATTGCGACTCGTACAGGAAGATCACAAACTAAACACATACATAATAATCAGCCTATAATGTTCCCACTGCTGAGACACAGGCCTACTCTCGGTGAGAGGGAGTGGGCCGTAATCCACCACGCGGGCCCAGTGCGGGTTGGCAGATGTCACATGTCTTCGAATTTTTGGTTCTAGGACATGCCGGTTTCCTCACGATGTTTTCCTTCACCGTTTTGAGAGCAATGGTGATGAAATAATTTACACAAAGTAAAGCGCCTGTCTGGATTCGAATCTACGACCTACAACTCGTAAGTCGCGGCCGTTACCACTTGGCCACCACTGCTCCTAAACACAGTAAAATAAAAATCCAAGTTATATAAAAAAAAAAGTAACAAAAGGAAAAGTAAAAGTAAGTGGGATGCATACAAACGAGCGACACGCGTCAATAGAAGAGGCAACTGTAGCCATCGTGTCGCGTCGACTCTCGTGTGTATGCACATTAACAAAAGAAACGGTCAAGTGCGAGTCGAACTCGCACACCGAGGGTCCCGTACAAATTTGTGGGTATGTAACTACAAATTTACGGTTTTCGAAGTGTTTTACTTGTGCTACATGACATTGCCTATTTCAATTTCATGATTCTAGGTCAAGGGAAAATACCCTATAAATTTTGATTCCCTTGGGAGTGTCTTTAAATAAACGGCCGAATCTTTTTTCTTTTTTTTTTTTTTAGCTTCAAGAAGCTGTGAAAAAATTGAACTTCGAAGTGACGGACTGTAGACCTGAGTATATGGTTTTAATTTCAACTGAATACCTCCACGCGTTACCGAGATAAAGGGTCTTGACAGACAGACAGACAGTCGGACAACAAAGTGTTTTAAGGGTTCCGTTTTTCCTTTTGAGGTACGGCACCCTAAAAAACAACCAAAAGATTGATCTAGTGGTCGAGTGGTGGTTAGTATGACTAGGTTTGATGATCGGGCCGGGCAGTGTTTTTTTTTTTAATTCAGAATTTCTCAGTAGCAGCCCGAAGCCTGAATTTATGCCCAGATAGTGATAAAGAGGTCGCCCCCAATCTTGACGAAGTGTGTGTATACAAGACAACTCAACCCAACCTAAGTGTGGGTATACAAGACAACTCAACCCAACCTAAGTGTGGGTATACAAGACAACTCAACCCAACCTAAGTGTGGGTATACAAGACAACTCAACCCAACCTAAGTGTGGGTATACAAGACAACTCAACCCAACCTAAGTGTGTGTATACAAGACAACTCTACGACGCGACCAAGTATTGTTATCAATACTATCTTGTTTTAGAAATATAACTTGCATTCTGATTTTACTGTAACGTTTTTTAATTATTTAGCCAGAGATGCTGCACCAACTAAACCAACATATAACAGTATACAAACAACAAAAAATATGAAGAAGAAAAAAGGTATGGTATAATTTCATTAATTATCATAAACAATTCTGATTTATTTACCAGATTTGTTATTCAAATTCGGATTCTGTGTTATTGTTATAGATCTGATTATAAAAATGTAATTTGCATTTACAGGACCACAGGTCAAGAATGAGCTAGAGAAAGATTTAAAGCGAGATTCGAGTAAAACCATAAACAAGCGACCACATAATGACGCAAGAAATAACGAAGTTAAGTTGGCGGCAAAAAGCCAGTCAAAGCTTTCAATAATACATGGTATCCCACAAAAGAAAGACAGACATACCAGTGGACTTAAATCACCATGTATGGCCTCAAAGTAAGTTATAATACTAATAATAATATAATAGTACTTTTTTATGTCCGATCAGAAAGTGACTCATTACACAAACGCCAATAGCCGATGCTACATAATTAAAACGATAAATAAAACAAAAATTAATAAAATTAATGAATGAATCACGCAATTTATATGAAATTTTAAAATCTATATTATTATTATTTATTATTTATTATATATGTATATAAAATGGTAAACTGACTGACTGACTGATTGTTGATATATCAACGCACAGTCTAAACCGCTGCTCCTAGAGACATGAAATTTGTAGGGTGTGTTCTTTGTGAAGAGTAGGTATCCACTAAGAAAGGGTTTTTCGAAATTCCACCCCTAAGAGGGTGAAATTTCACGCGGACGAAGTCGCGGGCAGAAGCTAGTATATTATAGATACAGTAATTATTATTAAATAATATAACAAAAATATTAATAAAATATCTCCTAAAACAGGACTTCCTCTCTCCTACCCTCTTGCTATGCCCTACAGGGTCCATAATGATCTAAATTATATAGTTACCACTTACGTCCACATTATAGTAAAGCAATAAAGATATTGAGTATTATAAAATATATTTATATTTTTTATTTACCTATTTATTCAAAATTACGTAAATAACACCTTAACAGCTATAACGCCAATGCTATGTTACCACAAACATACTAATTAATACATCTAACTTACATTGACTACCCAAAAATACAATATGAAAACAGTCTTAAATACAATTAAAAATACAATTACAAATACTAACATGAACACAACGCCACGTCTGTATTCCCCGAACTCTACACCACAGTAACTTTACTCTTTGCTCTACACATAAATATAACTGGCGAAATGTGAGTGTAGTGAACACACCTCTGCCTCACCCGGCCGAGGTGTAATAGTACACCGACATTTTTAGGGCGCAAGTATTGCCATCAACTGGACACAAATAAAGAAAAGTAATTAAAAAAAATAAAAAACCCGACTGTCACATGTCTTCGAACCCAGACAGGCGCTTTATTTTGAGAGCAGTGGTGATATATCATCACCACTGCTCTCAAACGGTGAAGGAAAACATCGTGAGGAAACCGGCATGTCCTAGAACCAAAAATTCGAAGACATGTGACATCTACCATCCCGCACTGGGCCCGCGTGGTGGATTACGGCCCACTCCCTCTCACAGAGAGGAGGCCTGTGTCCCAGCAGTGGGAACATTATAGGCTGACATACACTCGAAAACATAAACCTCCTTCTGGCGCAGTCGGGTAAAAAGACTCCGGGCTGCTATTGAGTAATTCCAGATGGAGAAACCCAATACCAATAAAATTCACGTCTAAGAAAGAATAAAACAATCACTCAGTAAAACGTATTATATTTTACAGATCTCGTCATATTAACAAATTCAAAGAAAATAATAGTAAAGAAAATCATCCAAAAGGAAAAAAAGTGGAGACTGTTAAATCTTCCGACGAATTTTCTAGGGTAGGTATTATTCCCCTTAAATAATCAAGACATACATACAGTTCCTACTACATGTGAGGAATTATGCAAGCAAAACTAAGATACTTTAATTACCAACTTATAAACTTTTTTGCAGATAACGAATGCGATCGCACCTGAAAATAATTATAAAAATTCAAAAATCACCGATTTAGTCATTAACTTTTCCAGCGACCCCATATCATCTAAACCTCAAGATCAAAAACCTGTATTGAAACCTGCAAATATATTTGAAGATCTTATATTTAAAACACGTACTTTAAACACTTACGAAGAAACAGAACCTACAACTGAAAGCCCATTAGACGTAGAGAATGAAAACGTTGCTGCCAAGGATCGAAAACCAACCCAAAACCATGTTGTTAGTAACGTTAAAGTAGTTAAGCTTAGAGCACAAAATAAATATACAGATTATAAACACAAACGATTACTTTCAATATTAAACTCGTTAGAGCAAGAAGTAAATAGCATCAAATTCGATGAAGATTTGAAGCAATTATTTGATATGAAAATGAGAAAAATATATGAAACCGGCGTCAACAAATCCCAAGAAATTCCATCACCAAGTAAACTTAAAAAACAACAAAATAAGAAGGAGTTGAACGATCTTAGACATTATCTAGAAAATGAAAACAATGCAAGTGTAGAAGATGAGATAGCTACATTAAGGAAAATGATTCACCGTATGTCAAAAGGAACAGATACTGATCACGAACTTACTTACGCTGAAAATGAAAATAATCCAAACCAGAACTATAATTATATGAATCCACAATTTGATGAGTATCATGAAACGAAATACGATAAGAATATGGAAAATTTGTATGAAGATATTCCAAGTATAACTGCGCTAGCGGAGCACCGGGATTGTTACGACGTAGATCGTCAATATGATGACAATAATGATCTCCAAGACAATTCAGAAACTAGAAATCAAGAAACATTCGCCAAAAATGATGCACGACAAACAATTTTGTCAACAGCAATTGATCACAACTTAGACAATTATGACGACAAGAGGGTCGAGTTAGAACAGAGAGATATTGATAAAATAATAAACGCAAGACAAAGGGTCGAAAGAATCAATAAACAAATGATAATCGATAGGAATGACAGATATTTAGATAGAAATAAAAATGTTGAAAGTTCAGAACGAAGAACTTTCACCGATAGAAGGCTACAATTTAGTCACCCCTTTGGTCAAAGATACCAAGTGAGTAGTTTATTTATTTATATTATTAGGTGTCGTGTCATGTCGTGATGGCGCAGTGGTTAAGGCCTCGCCTCTCATGTGCGAGGTAGCTGGTTCGAATCCGGGCAAGCATCAATGTGATTTTTTCAATTCACATGTACTTTCTGAGCATCTTGGATATTACAGACATCGGTGATAGAAAAACATCAAGAGCAAACCTGTGCTGTAATCATCTACCTAGCCTTTTTATATCAACTATGTTGGATTTATCAACTATGTTCCGGACCCGATCTGTTTTAGTAATTAGGTACTGAGTACTGACATTGGCTAAGTTATTACCGACTTCACAAAAAGGAGGAGGTACTATGTTTGTATGTTTTTTTTTTTTTTTTTGTATGTTTGTTCATCGAATACTCCGCCAATTGTCGACGGATTTTCAAAATTATATGGTTGTCGCCATCTCAGGTAGCTGGGCTGATGATGGAAGGTACAACTCCTTAACAGTAAGAAGTTATTCGAACAGGCAAGGAGTGTTTTAGTAAATTGTTTTGATGTTTGATAGGGCATTTGCCACATTTGATCTCATGATCATCAAGTCATGACCTGATGCTGCAGTCAGGATAGTCTGCAGAGTACCTAACTCCTCGACAACTAACAGCAGCATATATCCTGTTTAGGCTCATTGAAAAGGGCTCGATGTGTGGATAAACGTACTGTTACTGAGGAACACCGAAGTACATAGAGACCTGATGCTGAAGCCAGTAGCATCAGAAAAAGTACAAACCTTGAAATTACAGCACCGTAGTAGTGTTTGGGCTCATTTTAAACAGGACTAAATTTTAAGTTCAATGCAATGTTGACATAAGTCTGGCCTGATGCTGCCAGCCAGGATTATCAGCATCTAATCTAAAAACTAATAAAATGAGAACTCCTACAACAACAAACAACTGCATCGAGAAAAGGGATATTTTATAAATAGATAAATTATAAATAGACCCACTAAAAAGCGAGAAATAAATTTTTTTTAACAAAAATAAACCGACTTCCAAAAAAAACACTACAAACTGAAAAATAACTTTAATTTCGGAAGTCGGTGGCAAAAACTAAAATCCCTAAGACACCGACTTCCGAAATTAAAGTTCTTTTTTTTGTTACTACCGTTGTGAACTTCTTTGTAGTCTAATTAAATAACGTTTATTATTATTATAACGACGGATATAAAATCATTTAGCATGTAATTAATAAAAATGTAAAAACATGTATAAATTGCAAAGAAAACCTTAACGAAACACATACCTACGAACGAAGTAAGTTAAATAAATAAATAACAAAGGTCCGAGAATACAACCTTTTGGAACACCATCGTAGACAGTTCATACGATAGTAATACGTTTCCTCTATATTGGGAATAGTATGGTTAAACAATGTTTTCGGCAGCATATTATCCGTCTTACAAGCAGTATCATTTGTTGTATCTTTTATAATTAATTTATTAATTTCAGAACGGCGAAATGCATCAAATGCGGCTGCGGCGACCAAACCTACTAGGCACGCTACGACTATCTAGAAACCATCCGAGACCGTTCATATTTTCAAGTGAAAGAGACACGTTCATGTATTAATCAAAGATGATTTAATTAATTTAATCATGTAACATGATTAGTGCAGCTGAAAACTTACCTACGCCCCGGTTTCTTAAGCTTAAGCCGCATTCACACCAAAACATATACAGTCCTTCCACAGTTATATTAACAGCAACCTTATCGTAATAAGAATAATGATCACTGTGATTTTGACAGGCATTTCAGTGGCAGCAAGCCACTATCAATCTTATGTTGCTGAGGATAAAAACCAGTATGTATCTACAAAATGTTTAAAAAAAACAACTTCAGACGTCGACTGAATATCTTGGTTTTTCAAACGTTTGGTGTGACGTGATAATAAAGACAAGACAGGTTCCCATAATCATGTTATCTGCTGTGATTAAAATAACAAAAGTGAGCAGACCTCTTCTGGGCACGCTGGTTCAGGTGTGATCGAGGTCAAGAGCAGACCCATCATGCAATAAAATAAAAATAAAAAAAACAGGCACTCACATGCCCGTAGGTTTATAGTACGGCTCTATCGTGGCAGAAGTTATTTAATATTTTTAAGTCTATTTAAGTATTTAATTTATTGTAATTAATTTTATAATTTCAACAAATGTAAGAATATTTTTACAGGAATAACTGGAGTTAAATATAAAATCGATGTTTACACTATTGTGTGCGTGTTTTTTTTTTGTGTACCTAGTTAGCTAGTCCTTATTAATAACAAGGTCTCATAACTACCACTGCATAATCAGCTTATAATGCTCCTAATGCTGGAACACAGTCCTCCTCTCGGTGAGAGGGAGTGGGCCGTAATCCACGCGGGCCCAGTGTGGGTTGGTAAATGTCACAAGGCTTCGAATGTTTGGTTCTAGAACATGCCGGTTTCTTCACGATGTCTTCCTTCACCGTTTTGAGAACAATGGTGATGAAATAATTTACACAAAGTAAAGCACTTGACTGGGGTCGAACCTACAACTCATAAGTCACAGCCGTTTCCACTGGGCCACCATTGACCACTGCCGTAACTACCATGATCATTTGCATTTTAATTAGGTAAGTAGCACCAGTCCTGGAACCACGCGCAGAATTTCTCCAAATTAGCGATATATTTTTATTGACGGCACGGTTGGCGCAGTGGTTAAGCGATTGACTGCTGCGCTGCGTGCCGCGGGTTCGATTCCTGCACGGAACAAATATTTGTATGATCTACAAGTAGTTGTTCCGGGTCTGGCTGTTTGTGTATGTGAGATTGAATGTTTGTAAACGCACCCACAATACAGGAGAAATTCCTAGTGTGGGGCAACGTTTTAAAAAAAAAAATAAAAAAATTATACGCACTCTGGTAAGGAAACGCACCAGAGACAAGCACGACAAACTTTGGACGGATCAAGGCGAATGCAGGCAGGCTAGGGAAGCACTTCCCGCATTGGATGCCCGCCTCACGAAACAGGTTCTCCGTCTAACCAAGCAAAAGCTGCGTATAGTTACTGCAGCTTTAACCGGCCACGGGTCATTTAATAAACACCTCTATGTCATAGGAGTAACAGACAGTCCGCTGTGCAGAGCCTGCATGGAGGATGACGAGACAGCGGCACATGTGCTGCTAAACTGCCCTGTAGTCGCTACGTACAGGGCAAAGTACTTCGGTAACCCAGGTACCCTACGTGGGACGGTGAGTAACATCAAGGCGTTGCTGGCCTTCCTTGAGGAGCTGGGGTGGATCGAATAATCGATTTTCCCACCCGTACGCAAAATACGCGCTTTGTCGTGGAGTTGCAGAAACCAGCCCGTATTACCTATTACCTATTATATTAAATTATAAAATAATTATATTTACATAGTTCAAAAAACTGCAGAAAACTGATAAGTTACCTTATCAGTTTCCTCTCTCCTACTATTTTGCTGCACCCGACAGGGTCCATAATGACCACATATTATTATAATTTTAAGTTACCGCCTAAGTACACATTGTGGAATGCAAATAAAGTATCGAGTATTGAAGGTTTATGGCAAGTGGTAACCGCGGCCGACGGATATATGTGAATTGTGTGCACAATGCACTACCGAATTCTACTGCAAGTACTACTTCTGGGGGCCTAAAAAGGCCACTTTGGCAGAATCAAAAAACATAAGACGATAACATAATGGACAGTTAAACGTTGAGTTAATAGTATAAAATCCCATTGGTGAAGCATTTTTCAGTTATTTTTTTTTTGTCTGTGCTAAAATACCAATCAATCCGATCCAAATTCAATCCCAATATCTTTGATTATACCTACGTAGTGCAGCGAAAAAAAGAAAAACACGGACTGTCTTCGCCATATTACGATTCATAATGTTATCCTTTTATGATTATCCAAAGTGGCCTTTTTAGGCCCCCTGATAGTTTAAATACAACAATGGCATCTATTACCGGCTGATGGTTGCAAAAAGACGACACGGGTTGCCGAGATATTTTGTTGAGAGCTGCAATACTAGCCACCCTCTCGCACTAAAGTAAAACAACAGATCTTAATAAAATGGTGAGTGAGAGCAGTGGTAGTAACGGCCGCCACCTACGAGTTGTAGATCGTAGGTTCGAACCCACACAGGCGCTTTGCTTTGCGTAAATTATTTCATCACCACTGCTCTCAAAACGTTGAAGGAAAACATCGTGTCCTAAATTCAAAAATCGAAGACATGTGACATCTACCCGCACTGGGCCCGCGACGCGGATTACGGCCCTCTCCCTCTCACTGAGAGGAGGCCATAACCCAGCAGTGGGAACATCATAGGCTGATTATACTATCCAAATTATAACCGTGCTGGTAAATCTAAAGCAGGAACATTCCTCATGATCATCATATAGCAGTCGACTTCTGTCTTCTATCGACTTCTTCTTCAATCACACGCTATTTAACTCGATTCTAGACCATCCTAACTGCGAAGATCGTCGCTCCAGCTAACCTACAATTAGAACAAAAACTAAAAAAATCAAAACAAATGAAAAACTGAAAATCCTATCGAACTATGGCACGTCCATTAAGCGTTATCGCTGAAAAAGAAAACAATTTGGGAACCATTTGTCAACATCCTTTGCGTCCAATAAGATCGAATCAAAACCGCAGAATGGAACATCGAACGAAAAACAAATGACCGTCCGCCCGTTCTATGTTTGAACGCTTTATTAAAATGGCGCGCCCCTTAGAATTTTCAATATTTTTAAGTTTATTCGTTTTTGTGTTTTCTAAGGAATTGCATGTGAAACAAGTGAGTGATACTAATAATATGTAATATTAAACTTTGACCTTTTGACTTCAAAATTTTAGCTTTGCCGATGTTAAAAAAGCCTCTGAAACTGCTGGATTTTCCATCTTACATTACGTGAGAGTAATTTTTCGGTTTGAGAAACAGTTTGTATTATTTAAAATTTTAATTTTATATAGCGCTACTACCGAACATATTTTCTAATAGGATTTGTGCTCTATTGAAAACAATAGGCTCACTACCCGATTATAATATTTTCTTATTTCCACACTATGCGGAGTACCTCAAGGAGGCACCCTCGGTCCATTGGGCAGAGTACGTTTTATCTGGCTGAATTTTACTTGCAATATTTTCAGATTATGGTTAAATTCCACAGTTTTTTTTTTTTTGTAAAAATTATTAAATTAATCGGTAGATTTCTTACGTAACGGAGGATTAATGGAAGACACATGGAGGTAAAGAATAGTAAAGGTGCTGGCAAAACCTGTTATGACATGTTTTGTGTGTGATTACTGATTACCTATGGGGCTACTTGATGATGCTAATTAAGATTGAAGAGTTAAATCGGTTTTTTCGGTAAAGCCAATTATTTTTAAAAGAGTAACCATGGAGATTCTTGCCAGCTCTTCTCCATAGGAAACGACCAATTGGAACCGTGCACCTAGCTTCTGACATTTGATAAGTACCCATGTTGTTTTAACCGTTGTATTTCTTTGCAGACACTGATAACCAAAGACAAGGATATCAAAGGTTTCATGAACATATTCAACAATCAGGATGTTTTTATGAATAATGAAAGAGTAAGAATCCATACTAATATTATAAATTCGAAAGTAACTCTGTCTGTCTATCTGTATGTTACCTTTTCACGCCTAAACCACTGAACGGATTTCGATAAAATTTGGCAAAGAGATAGATTGCATCCCGGGGAATGACATAGGATAGTTTTTATCCAAATATTCCCACGGGATCGAAACTTACACGGGCATAAATAATATAGTATAAATTTATTTAAAATCTCTACGTAGGTATTATGAAAACTCCAATATAAACTACTACTACTCATTTTGTATCTGTTTAGAAATCCTAAAATAAAGACATAACATAGCACCACGCCGTGATTCCCTGTAGGGATGAGCAGAGGTGTACCTATAGTACACCCACACTTCGAAAAAGTTCACAAATCCCCGTTGGGGGGATTATCAATGGGTGTAAGTGGAATAACCCCATTTCGTCAGTTATAATTTGCAACAAGTGACCAGTTTTTGAAACTATTCCCTTGTTACACAACAAAATTTAATTATAATAATAAAGAGAAAAGATTTGATTTTTTGTGTGTTTGTATCCACCAACCCGCACTGGGCCCGCGTGGTGGATTTCGGCCCACTTCCTCTCACAGAGAGGAGGCCGGTGTCCCAGCAGTGGGCACGTTATAGGCTGATTATGATATGTTTGTTTCGCTTTCACGCTAAACCGGCTCAACGGATTTGGATGGAATTTGGCATATGGGTAGACCTGGATTAGGAAAAAAGTACACTTTTTGTCCCGATATTTTTCCACGAAATCGAGACGTATGCTGGTAAAACCGCAGGGTGCAGTTGGTTTACAATAACCTTAAAACGACTAATCAGTCTAAATAATAATCTTGTGTATTTTATATATCGAGTGCAAAAAGACACCGAGATTCACTTTTACTTCCCGTCATTGTTATCATTTTTTTGTACTGGATCATACCTGGGATCCTCCCTGTTTTGTAGATATTGAAGGTCATAATTCCAACTTTTCCTGACGTTTTTTACGAAAACAACTTCATAATGTTATAACACAACTTTGACTACCCCCACGACCCCTGTACCGTTGCATGCATCCATAAGCACAACGTTTTACGTGTGTTATATTGCGCACTATCGTAAACAGCAAAATTTCGCTTCAAAAATAAATTTCCCAGCAATTATTTTTGTGCAGTGTTACTTATTTTGATGTAAAGAATTCTTAGTTGACGGGTATGTGGTGGGTCTTTTTACACCTTGTATGTTGTATTTGTAGCGGTTGCCCTTGGATGGCTCAAACCGTGTAGCTGGTCAAAAATGGTCCTTCGATGATCTCTTGTGACAAAAGGCCGACACTTTGTAATTTTTACGGATCACGTCGGGGTCACCAGTATAGAGGTATGAGGAACAGGGTGTAAAGTTCACTCAACCTCCATAGAAAAGGGCAGTTGCCCGCCAGACATAACACCCGTCTGGTCGGAGGATCCTCCCTTTTCTAAAGAGGTTGAGTGAACTTTACACCCTGTTCCTCATACCTCTATATATTACATTTCATAAAAATTCATATCATGTCTTCCATTTCAGTATGCCCGCCACGTTAAAGCAGTAACAGAAAGTGTTCTCGATCACCTCATAAAGGAAATAAAACAACAATACTTGAGCGGAAACTATAATGCGAACAGCCCAATACCACGCCTGATAAGAAACCTAAACAAAGAACTGAAAAGAAACGAACGAAGCAAGTTACAGAAAGAAAAGGCAAAAAGGAATAATCGGAATAAGAAAAAGAACAAGACAGTAAAAAAGAAATCCAGGATGACAACAACGAAGTCAACAACAATGTAGATGTACGGAAAAATAATAAGACAAAGAAAAGAAAGAAACACAAATGTTTTATTGGGACACGCACACGAAATACAGACAATAAAAAAATAATTAAAACTAACAAATTCATGAAAACAATAAAAAGATCTGTGCGAAACCAAAACTGCTCCTATCTCAGCATAATGCTGCGATATTAATGGGTGTTAGGGGAATTATAATAAATGTATTTAGGAATAATAAAATCAGTTTGTTTTCTGTTTCTACTGTTTGTTTTGTATTTCAATTGATGTTATTCTTATCATTATAACGCCGCAAAATAATTTAAACGTAAATAACAACTTATACGTAATGAATTAATAAAATAACAAAATGTTATCCTAACTTACCTAACTAAAACTATTCACAAAATAAAATATAGCGTCGAAAAATTCATCCGCGTCGCTGTCGACTGGTGATGTGCCCAATAGACTGGCGACAATACCACGTTAGATTAGCTGACCCCGGCGAACTTCATACCGCCTCAGAATTAATAAAATATTAAAAAAGCCGTTCGATACAAAATGTATGAGAAAATGAATTACCTTAATTATTTTTTTCGTGAATTTTTCTCATGTTATATTAGTTATTCTGCTATTCGGGACGGAGACAAATCCAACTAATCAAAGATCATAAAAAAACGGTCCAGCCGTTCTTTAGTTATAAATGGTGTAACTAACCCCACTATGTTTTATATATATAGATTACTAGCTGCGCCCCGCGGTTTTACCCGCGTAAATGTCGATCCCGTGGGAATATCGGGATAAAAAGTAAATATATGGATAAAAATTAGACTATATGTTAATCCAGGGTGTCAGCTACCTCCATACCAAATTTTGACAAAATTGGTCGAGCCGTTTGAGCGTGAAGAAGTAACAAACATATAAACACACACACACCCCCACACACACACACCCCCACACACACACACTCACAAACTTTCGCCTTTATAATATTAGTGTGATCAAGAAACGCCGATCGCCCAACAGAAGGACCATCGACAATCTTCGGAAGTTCACATCGTGCTCCTATGACCGCTGATTTAATTTCTTTCTGTACAATAAATGCACGCCATATCTCGATTACTCTTTACACAAACAGTAATAAAAAGTAATTTAAAAAAATTAAACCGACTTCAAAAAGAAATGAACTCAAAATTATGAAATAACTTTAATTTCGGAAGTCGGTGTCTTGGGATCTGTATTTTAGTTTTAGTTTTTTTTTTTTTTGAGTTCATTTCTTTTTGAAGTCGGTTTAATTTTTTTAAATTACTGTTTATTTGGTAATTTTTAGTTGTTGCACTAGAATTTGACCAAGGTTTTGAGATGTTTTCGCTTTGACAGTACACCCGTAGCTCGTATCAATAAGCCAGGCCGTCATACTTTCACGTCTTAGTCCATATCTTGAAAATTACTGAATCGATTTTGATGAAACTTGCACTGCAGTTCCCTAAGTTGAAGTAAATGTAAGCCAATAAAAAAAGAATGGAGATATGCGTGGACAAACATACATACATACATACGTCTATAAAATTTTGTATATTTGTTTGGAAGCCCTAATAGATTGTCATATGTGAATATAATGCAATTCCAATAATATTACATACATACGTATCGAATTGATAACCTCCTTTTTTTTGAAGTCGGTAAAAACGCCCATTAGTAGTACATGAAAATAATATAATAAAGTAAGTGGAAAATCCACTGCCATAACAAATAGCGTTATATCTAACTAGCTTCTGCCCGCGACTTCGTCCGCGTGAAATTTCACCCTTTTAGGGGTGGAATTTCGAAAAACCCTTTCTTAGTGGATACCTGCTCTTCACAAAGAACACACCCTCCAAATTTCATGTCTCTAGGAGCAGCGGTTTAGACTGTGCGTTGATATATCAACAATCAGTCAGTCAGTCAGTTTACCATTTTATATATATAGATTTAAGATTTATAGCCTGACCAAACCAGACTTAAAGGGAATATCTATGCAAAGTTTGACAGAATTAGTAGTATTGCGTGATGCTAGAACATACATTCAGACAAACAAACAAAAATTCTAAAAACTCAAAAAAAAATTGGGAACTCCAGTTATTTTTCGGATAGCTTCATTCCTGATTTTATCCTTCAAAGAGACTCCGAGCATAGCTCGCTCTATAGCGCGCTGAGCAATCTTGAATTTGTGGACCAGCCCAACCGTCAGAATCCGCGTTTCGGCACAGTATGTCATGACGGGCAGAACGCACTGGCTGAAGACGTTAGTCTTCAAACACTGCGGGATTGGCGATGAGAGCTTGTAGAGTAAGCAAACTAAAGTGGCAGAGTGGGGTGGTAAAGTGGCCATGTTTGTCGAAGCGCCGATGTTCGGTGTCGCAGACGAGTCTTGGAGTGAAGACCGCGTATCGGCAAGCGTAATGTGGGACGCCCCCCATCTAGATGGACCGACGACCTAAAGAAGGTGGCTGGGACATACTGGATGCGGAAGGCGGAGGACAGGATGTTGTGGCATAGCCTGAGAGAGACCTATGTCCAGGAGTGGACTGCGATAGGCTGAGTTGATTGATATTTTATCAATAAAATCGTTCCTGTGCAAATTGTTCAAGTCGCAATCATCTAGTCGCAATCTCATCTCGACGACAATCTTAGATGTCAAAAGCTATGACAGATTGAGACTGAGATCAGACTGTGAACATTCTTAAAAAAAACCTGGTAAGAGCGAGTCGGACTCGCGCACCGAGGGTTCCGTACCATCATATGTTTTTAAATTTTCATCGGCGAGGCCTATATTCGTCAGAAAATTTTAACACTGTGCACTGCGGTGTAGAATATTGCAGTTTTATGTCAGCGCCATCTCTTGACCGATAGTGGAACTAATGTAACTTTTGTTGGTGATTTCTGAAAAAGTGTGCTATTTAGAGACTTCATTTTATTTTTCCTGTGATCTTTACGTAAACTTAGATTTTTCTCTTTGTGTTTGAGAATTTGCAAACTACGCTCTTTTATATGATACCCCACATGCCCTAGAAGCCCCACTTCGAATTTTTCAGACCCCCTTTCAGTCCCTGTTGCAAAAAATATACATCTATGTTTATTTCTATAGTATTTGCAAAATATTTGGGCAAATGTCATCTAAAACTATTCCAAATTTCAAGTCGATATATCCAGCTGTGACAGACAGACAATCTGAGTCTCACCATAAGGGTTCCGTTATTTACCATTTTGGTACGGAAACCTAATAAGTGAATTTCGTAAAGAAAGTGCAGTTGACTCTTTGCACTTTGCTGCCGTCGATTGTGACTATGTGATTGGTTCATGGATTGGTTACTGTATCAAATTCTCCAGGAACATAATAAATAAAACGTAGTTATAATTAAAGCTAGTCATTCATTTTAATATGTACAATAATATCCACAGGCTTTCTCCTTATCACTTCATCTGACTCTGAACTATTTGATTCTTTCGGTAACGTCTTGACAAACTTTCTTTGATTGATAATTTCTTTTTCTCTTTTCTTGTGATTTTTTCTCATATTTCTTTTTCCAAACTGTTCTTTATCTTGTTCGACGCTTGCGTACAATGTTTGTTCATGTGGTAGGTGCTCTCGTTGATCATGTTTACC
Organism: Oligia latruncula; assembly: GCA_948474745.1. NCBI lineage: Eukaryota > Metazoa > Arthropoda > Insecta > Lepidoptera > Noctuidae > Oligia > Oligia latruncula. Next base: position 2,592,945 of record OX419705.1, read on the forward strand.
TTTATTTCTTTTCTTGTGTTTCTTTATTCTCCTCTTTCTTTTGGGAGCCTCTTGTTTTTCTAACACTACTTGGCGAGGTTCTTCAGGCTCTTCATACTGAAAAATAATATAATATTCAGAATAATCAACCTATAATGTTTCCACTGCTGGGACACAGGCCATCTCTCGGTGAGATCCCAGTGCCCAGTGCAGTATCTTGGAATTGTAGGTTCATGGCGGTATCCTAACAATGTTTTCCTTTACCGTTTTAAGAGCAGGGGTTGAAATAATTTTCACAAAGTAAACCAGCTCAAAGTAATCTGGGTTCGAACCTAGGATCTACAATTCGTAAGTTACTACTGGGCCACCACTGCTCTAATATAATATTATTATTAGCATTTTATTTCACGTAGCGACGCACGCTTTACTTGTTGTAACGAAGTGTACAAACACACTGTGAATGTGTGCGTGAAGACTATAGTAGCGTCAGCACATAACACACACACACGCATACTCACACACGCTTTTAACTTCGCCGTTGTCACGGACAGTACCGAGAGCTCCTACGCTTTCATACACATTCACAGCGTGTTTTTACTCTTGGTAACCACTAATAAAGCGCGCGTCACTTTTTGATAAAAATACTGTAGTAGTTGAATCATTGTTAGTGTTAGTTCATTGATATAGCACTAGTTAGTTTGTTGCTGATCTTGAAACAAATATAGTATAGGTCCTCTAATCGTAAGACTCAATTATATACCGAACTTGATTATATATTTTTTTTTGGTTTGCTATTGATATGAAATGAAATGATGATGAAATGATTTTATTTTTTGTAAGTAGGTTTGTACAAACACTTTTACACGTCAATCATGTTTTTTTTTAAAACTAGATGAAGTCGGCGTCTATTGACTCTAGTCTAGGTCAGAGGTGACAGAGACAAAGTCGACGATGGAGTGAGCTTACCCAGAAGAAGCCTGTTCACTCTTAGATTTATGCATTTTTTCTATTAATACCGTGGCCTACTTGGAAAAGACTTACCCAAGTAGGCCGCAGCAAGGACAACCTCCACAAGAGGGGGTTCACCTCCCATCTTGCACCGCATGTCCTGTCACCTGAACACGTGAGGAGAAAAAGCGGAGCGGAGCTAATGGCTGCATTAGCGAACGTGTAAGGTTGTCTTTAAAAGATCGCTTTTAGCGATAAGACCGCCCATTGTGTCACCCTATGTACAGTTTCTATTTTTATGTCTGTAATTTATTTGGTGTACATAATAAAGAGTATTTCTATTCTATTCTATTCTATCCGCGTGGCTGAATTTTGGCTCAAACAAATTTAAAATGCGATATTTATTTTTTCGTGCTATTTTTGCCATTGACACACTAAAAAGAAGAAGTGGCTCTTCGTTCTAACTGTTCATGTAAGGCATTTATTTCACAGTTTTACTTCAACCCGCAATCATGTGTCACCAAGGGGCAATGGATAGAGAGCTATGCTTGGAGTTTCTCATCGTGATCGGATCAAAAATGAAGAGATCCGCAAGAGAACCAAAGTAATCGACATCCCCCGAAGAATTGTGGCAGTGGGCAGGGCACATTGCACGCAGAACAGTTGACCGATGGGGCCGAGAGGTTCTGGAGTGGCGACCGCGTACCGGAAAACATAGCGTTGGAAGGCCTCCCACAAGGTGGACCTTGTGAAAGCCGCAAGAATCCGCTGGATGCGGGAGGTGCTTGAGGAGGCATATGTCCAGTAGTGAACGTCTTTTGGCTTAAATGATGATGATGATGACAATCATTTGTACCCGTTGTTGAACTTACTTTAACTTCACTAGTCATATCACTGATATTGTCCACGGCTACTAGGTCTCTCAGTTCTTGACTATTAATTAGTAGATCAGAAATTTTAACGCCTTCGTTGTGATCTTTATTCACTGTGTCTCTATGATCTGTGCCAGTTCCAAAGGCCTCATGAATAAAGTGGCTAGGATTTGCCAAAATGTTTTCAATCGTCTTTTTTATTTGTTGAAATAGTTTGTTCATCCTGATCCTTTTCTCCAAAGTGTATGCAGTAGTGCTATTCTGTAAAAATCTCACGGTGAAAACTTAGATGAAGTGAGCTGTCATCAGGTGGATTGACAGCTCACTCCAAGCTCACTTCACCCGAGCTTTCGCGGTGAGATTTTTACAGAATACGTCGGCTGATGTTCTTTTGTTACTTCCGTGTGTTGTATGTATTGACTACCTATTGCCCGCGTCTTCGCCCGCGTAAAGGTCGAAAATTATTCCAAGGGACCGTATTGACAGGATAAAGTGTCCTATGTGCTGCCAGGTCATGGTCTATCTGTGTACCAAATTTCATTAAAATTCGTTCAATTATTGAGTAACACAAATTCAAGCATACAAACTTTCACATTAACCTAACTAATAAACTTTGTATAACGTCTGTATAGTTACACGATTTATTCCGACCGGTCTGATCCCCTGAACCCCCTCCACCCCCCTAGATCCCCTGAACCCCCTCCACCCCCTAGATCCCCTGCTAGTTGGTCTTCTGTTTTAATCTCTGTCTTATCCACTTTTTATATGATACTCTTTTTGACAGGTAAGTACAGTCAAGAGAAAATAAACGTTTCATGATAACGCTTTGTCTTCTTCTTTCGAAAGTCAAATGACTGACGACTGAAAGAGAGAAAGGGGGCTTTAATATTAGTAGGATTGGCTCTTTAAAGTTAAACTTTTATTCTTAATATGTTAGCCTGTGACAGAGGGAGAACTATTTTTTTAATTAATGTTATAAATGACTGAGTATTACCGGAATATTATCGACCTTCTTTTCTAAGCCGTTGAACCAATTGCCAATCGAAACATACGCCTTTTTTTCGGCTTCCACCTGCAAGCATAAACAAAGTTTTTTTTTTTTATATAGGTAGATTGAAATCTAGAGAGCGTCGCTTTTCCTGTATTTAAAAAAAGAACTTTAATTGTAAATGTCTATTAAATGCAACATTATCTTTTGCAATTCCTAGGCTGTATCAGATATTGCAAACGTATTTGATAACCGTCATTTTTTTTAACCTCGAACTTCAATTTTCTTACGTTTTTTGCATTTTTCAGGTCAGTGTCAGGTCGTATCTTTATCAAAATATGATTCGCGACTATAACAGGTACGTGTTTACAGAATTATAATAATTAGAATCATTAATACATCTTTCTAAGTTAGATTTGTACCAAGAACAAATCTCTTATAGAAAGTGCATAATGGAACAAATCTAACTTATAGGTATATATTATTAATGATTGTAATGACTATAATACTACAAAATACATATCTATTAAAGTCGCGAATCATATTTTGATCAAGATACAAGCTGACACTGACCTGCAAGTTGATAAAATATAAAATTGTACTCACCTCATTAATATATTGACATTGTATTAAAACAGCGAACAACACAGCTTGAAACGAAACTATATAATACAAATTCATTGTCGACTGTAGGCGTGCTCTGAGCTATACTAACAGTACTGACTTCTCTACGTTATATTTTTGTTTACATATTCGTTTCCTGAACAATCGTTGTTTAGGGTAAACTCGTGGATAAGGACCTTTTGGTTAACGTTGTTTTATGAATGATATTTCTGAAGTGGTCGAAATGATTTCTCTGCTTCTTTTTCTATTATAGTTACCGTTGAAGGTGATTTAAAACGCTTTGTGGCGTTCCATGTACCGTTTCTTGGTCCTCTGGCGACCTGGGGGCCGATTCTAATAATTTGCAACGTTACACGTTCAATTGTGTTTTAAACATTCGATCGCCGTTCGATAGTTAGGTACCTATAAAGACATTCTACTATTTCATAGGCAAACTGGAAACTAAAATTATGCTGAATCGCAACTGAATCCTACCGGGAACGTAATAGCGGGTATAATGTGTTACCAACATGCCAAATAGTATGTTTTAATAATACCACAGAAAATAAAGTTGAACCTAAAAATGTTACTAAAATATGAATCATGTGACCGAAAGTATTTTCGAATACAAAATTATATTTAGACCATAATTATACTTTTGTACTACTACTACACTACTTGCATATTTTTTTGGTACACATAGATACAACATTTCAACCTTTTATAAATAATAAAAACTCAGAAGAACGTTTCATTCTACGTCCCTTGCTGGCCGAAGCTTTGAAACGAAACGTTTGCAAACAAAACAGAGCTCTAAAAAAGCTCTTTAAAAACCCTTGAAGGAAAAGGAAGTGAACTTTCCAAGCCTTGCTGTAAAAATCTTACCGTAAAAAGTTAGGCGATTACTGCGATTAGCATATGGTGGGAATGACAGCTCACTTCGCCTCAGAATTTATGTTAAGGCATCATAGGCGGTTCATGTAAAATACCGGTATTAAGGTAAATGGGTAGTTGAGACCGCGAAATTTAAAATTTCTTACGTTTTTTGCAATTTGCAGGTCAGTGTCAGGTTGTATCTTGATCACAATATTATTCGCGACAATAACAGACAGGTAGATAATACTTTATTAGGGTACTAGCAGCGTCCTGCGGTTTCACCCGCATAAGTGTCGATCCCGTTCGAAAGACACGTGGCGCCATCTATTATTATAATAACGTTAGTGGTGTTTCCTCGGGAACAGCTCTTTTTTTCGGGAAGAAAGGTACCCTATGTTTGTTTCAGTCTGTACACCTGACAACGTTTATGCTAAATTTCAGGATGATCGGTTCAGTGATTTAGGCGTGAAAAGGTAATAAACAAACTTACTTTTGCATTTATATTATTAATTTAAAGTTAGGATTTCAAAGAGCATTTTAGGGTTCCGTAACCAAAGGGTAAAAACGGGACCCTATTACTCAGGCTCCACTGTCCGTCTGTCCGTCTGTCACCAGGGTGTATCTCATGAACCGTGATAGCTAGACAGTTGAATTTCACAGATGATGTATTTCTGTTGCCGCTATAACAACAAATACTAAAAAGAGAATAAAATAAATATTTAAGGGGGGGCTCCCATACTACAAACGTGTTTTTTTCGGCGTTTTTGCCTTGTGGTACGGAACCCTTCGTGTGCGAGTCCGACTCGCACTTGGCCAGTTTTTTTACATTTCAAGCATTTTTAAAGATTCCAAGCCGAGTGCCATTATGTCGTTTATTATTTATTTATTAAACTTTAGGCACAAGTAAAAACTGTACAAAGGCGGACTTAATGACTTGGGCATTTTCTACCAGTCTACCTTAGGGTGATGCAGAGACAAATCAATTCAAACAATTTGATTGTTTTTTTTTTTCTAATTTTTAATTTGTTGTGTATATACAGTCCACTCAGATACAAATATTAGAAATGTAAAAGTAAGCCCATGTAATTTGTTAAACTGTTAGAAACCTGAACAATTTTTTACGGTATTTTTATTAAGATAATAATTAAGATCTGACCAAGTTTTTGTCTGGACTTTAAAAGAGACTGTGACTTCTGAGTTTGTTTCGGCCTTTCTTCTCAGAATAGTCAGTTAGGAAACGCCGACCTCATCTAGTTTAAAAAAAAATATGATTGACGTGTAAAAGTGTTTGTACAAACCTACTTACAGAAATAAAATCATTTATCATTTAAGAACATTGGACTTTAGTACAACGCTGAAGTTTTCCATATATCTAGTTTTAATTATGTCATGGTGGGCGGCTTGAAGGGACTGGGTCCTTGGTGGGCGGAATGTTAACGTTATAATATTTGCTCACTAGACCTAAAACAATTTACAGTATGAAAAGTTTACCACATGGCTCGATAGATGGCGTTGGTCGATTTAAATTCGCGATATGGTTTCGTTACAGGTATAAGAGATTTCGAAAATATCAAAATATAAAATAATTTTTGTTTTTACTCAGAACTTCTGAGTACGTGGTGTGGTTTTATTGCTATAAAATACTCTCCCTACTCGTCGATAAAAAGGGCGAAAAAAATCTTCGATGATCATCATTTTGTTTGTTTTGTTTCAATTGTTTGAGAATGTGCAAACTGCTTCTTTCATTATGATACCCCACATGCCCTTGTAGCCCCACTTCGAATTTTTCAGACCCTTTCAGTCCCTGTTGTAAAAAACATTTTTACAAAAAAACAACCGATATTTTTCACTTTTTAGTGGGTCAGTTTGTAATTTATTTAAGTTACAATAGCCTAATATCAACAGATCATCACCTTTTACAAAACATTGCTTTTCCCGATGCTGGGACGTTAATTGTTGAGGAGTTCTCCTAGTAAGAACCAGGAGAACTGGAGCTGATTGAGAAGTCACCATCAGCTCCACTTCACCATACGCATTGTAACGAGCATAAATTGCTTAGCAACCATATTAAAGTAATAGAATCGCAACCCGTGAAATATTTGTCATTGGGTAGTTCCGATGGCCACCTGCGTCTGGTCTTCATCATCAGCTCCACTTTACCAAATGATGATTTCCGAGAGCAAATGCTCAAGTTACTTTAATTATTGAGTAGGCAACACGACGAAAGAGCATTGCTAGAAATGACGCGATACGCAACTTAAATTCGGTTTCAAATTGACGCATCAGCATGACTAGTAGGTAGTGGTCGTCCTATGTAAAACTACAATCTTAATTAGGTATTATTTTTGTACGAACTGAACATTTTGGCATATTGAACCGTATCAAGTAAGCCCAACAAAAGGTAACTGCTGTAAATCGTTGAGGAATTCCCTCGACCGTCTATGGTCTCCATCATCAGACCTGTAATGGCACTTATAACCCATATGGGTGCAAAGTTTTTCCTTTGCCATTACAGTTCTCATCAATATAAATGAATTAATTCCAAACACAAGGTAGCTACTAAACTGTTGAGGAGTCCCCTTAACTGTCCTTCGTCTTCATCATCAGACCCCTAATGACAGTCACAACCTATGTAGGTGTAAAGTTCACATCAATACAAATTAATCAAGCCCAAACACAAGGTAACTGCTGTAAATCGTTGAGGAGTCCCCTCGACTGTCTTTCGGCTCCATCATCAGATCGACTCCTTCATTAAATTGTAGTGCTGTAAAATACTTAATGAAAAAATTAACAAACGCACTAGTCGCTCCTACGATTTTCGAATGTTCCCCTCGGTTTCACTGGGATGCCATCATCAGATCCTGGTTTCCTTATCATGATACCACCCTTGGCATATCTCCTTTCCAACAAAAAAAGAATAATCAAAATCGGTTCATAAACGACGAAGTTATCCGCGAACACACATAAAAAAAAAATTAAAAAAATATACGGTCGAATTGAGAAACCTCCTCCTTTTTTGAAGTCGGTTAAAAAAATATACATATATTTTTATTTCTTTCTTATTTGCTAAATAGTTGGGCAAACGCCATCCAATCTAAAACTATTTCAAGTTTATAGCATTAGTAGTTCTTGAGATATCCAGCTGTGACAGACAGACTGAGTCTCACCAAAAGGGTTTCCGTTTTACCATTTTGGTACGGAACCCTAAAAAGAAGCATAAGAATCATTAAAAAGAGTGTCCGTCCTTGGAGTTTCTTGCCCTTTCTTCTCTATAGAGATCTAAGTTTAGGCATGAGCATTTCAGCGGGATTGTCCGAAAGGGTTACCGCTGGCCCGGAACATAAAGGGCTAAGGAAGGAACACGGGTGGGTTTTAGTCAGTAAGAGTCTGACACTCCCTTCCGCTCCACCCAGAGCGGGAGGGGTCATTTGATGATTTCCCAACCGCAAAAAAAAAAAAAAAATGGCATGAGCATTGAGCAACTAGCTACAACTTTCTGACTAACTGACTGACTTTTTTGATAATTCAATGTAGTCGGTTAATAGTCGGTTAAATAGTCGGTTTAATAGCCGGACTTTCTGTAAATGGCTAAAGTGAAATAAATGCTTTGATTTTCGGTTCATATAAATTAGAATAGCATTGCTAATATATTAAGTAAGTATAATATCAATGACCCGGATAGGTAAAGAAGATTATTCATAACTAGTGTCCGACCGAAACTCGATTTTCAGCCGAAACCGTAAATGAATCTTCGGCTCCTCTTCTAGTTTCGGCTGAAACCAAAACTTTTGTAGATCTATAAGAAATAGTTAAATAAATTGCCATTATTTTTTAAACCAATCGTTTTTCGTAGATTTTTCAAATAATTTGACTTTAAAAAAGTTGGTTGGGCCAGATTTTGTGTGAAAACTATCAAAATTTCAAAATGACAATTAATGAAGCATGGGGTCTAATCTTAGCAGATATAGCTACTGTTTTAGCGGTTTATTCATTTTTCTAATACTCGATTCTACTCCACCGCACTTTCCGAGGCACGGAGGAGTCTTGGTATGAAAAATGGTCACCCATCCACGAACCAACCGCGGCAAGCGTAGCTTAACCTGATCGATCGACCTGTGCGGCTGTTATTACTAAGCCACAAGCCCTTCTGTCTAAAATTGTCTACTGATACATACAGGTTAATTAATTTTTTAATTCTAAATCAGCAAGAATTTGCCTTTACCATATTATTAAATTGTCATAGACAAAACATTAGCCTTCTTTTAGGCAGTAGGGTAAAAAGCACAACGTCATCAAAAGGTCAAAGGACCTGAAATAACAGTAAAAATATAACCGTCCTAAAATGTTTTCTTATTTTGATCCTTCGCGGTCATTGACAGCCAGATTTCACACCTAACTGGTAATTATAACTCCATCTCTCTCTTACACACACCACCTCCCATACCGACGACAGAGAAAAGAAATAGAAACGGTACATCTTTCTTATGGTACTGGAGTTCAGAGTCAAGGACGAATGCACTCGGCGCGCGAGAGAGACGGAACTACACAAATGATAAGGACAACGATGTGGTCTCGAGTTGGACCAAAAAAGATCGTGGAGTCGTTGCTCGCACGCCGAACGCGGTATTTGAAATAAACTTCCATTTATTTTTTTTATTTATTTAAAAGTGTTACAGCGTAATATTTTTTTTTTTTAATATATTTTTTGCCAGTAGCTACATTTCGATTTAGATAATGAATACGTGTTTTCACAGTACCCGGTGAATAGTCATGAATTGTAATATTATCGCAGTGAGAAATCGTGATAATAATTTATAAAAAGATAATTACTTCTATATTATTATTTTAACACGTACCTACCTACCGTGATTGTGTCAGTTGGCTGTTTATAAATACTAGGATTTTTTAAACTAAGGTAAGTTTAAATGTAGATATTATTTAAAATTATAGAAATAAATGCTCCAATTTTCTGGCGCCACGTAACTATATTTATTTAAATAATTGTAGCTTTTCAGTATGTACTGGGGAATTATTTTATTATGGGCTGATTTTTCCAACGCCAGATAATTTTATCCGAGGAGTAATTGAATTGTTGACAGTTCTTTTATTCAAAATCTGTCAGACGTCAATTTTTTTTTATCTTATTTTTTTTAAATTTATTTATTAGTCCACGAATAAAAAATATCTGTCGATTGAAAAATCAGCCCATAATAAAAAGGAATACCTAACAAAACAAAAAATCACATTGAATACGGTACTTTAGATTTAGAAGAAATCCAATTATAAAAGTGAATATTGATTTCACAAACTTTTTTATGATTTATGTAGGTTTTATTTTTATCCGGGGTGTACTATGGGTACACCTCTGCCTAACCCTTCCTTCGAGGATTGCCTACAGGCGTGATGTTATGTTATTTTTAGGGTTCCGTACCTCAAAAGGAAAAACGGAACCCTTAAAAGATCACTTCGTTGTCCGTCTGTCTGTCCGTCGGTCGGTCAAGACACTTTTTCTCAGGAACGCGTAGAGTTGTCAAGTTGAAATTTATGTCAAATACTCACGGCTGCATTACCTTAAAGCGGTGATAAAATTGAACTTCTAAGTCAACGCAATCAAAAGTTACGGGCGTTTATGTTAGGGAATAAAAATCTATAGGGTACTTCCCGTTGGTAAGAAGCAATGTCATAATTATAGCACAAGTAAAGGAAAAAACCGAAAACCATAAATTTATAGTTCTTTACATTATAAAAAGATTTTTGTTTCCGTGACATTTACTTAAGTATCTAAAAATTTGTACAGTTTACATATCAAAAAATTTGTACAGAACCCTTGGTGCGCGTGTCCGACTCGCACTTGACCGGTTTTTTTTAATCAGGTCAAACCATTTTTATATCATCAGCCCATGCAACATGCATGTACTGTTAAGAAGTAGGTATGCATTTGTATATAACCGGTCTGGAGGAAATATTACCACAATATGCTTTGCACAACAATCTAACCTGCATTCGCGATTTATTTGCCAAAAATGTAAACAAATATGAGTTTATGGAAAAATAAAACGCTACAAAAACAAACATTTTTTTAATATTATTATATATTTTCACCATTGACATAAAGTTGATATTTGTTTAACATGAAATAATATTAATTTGAAACAAGTTTGAATAAACTATATACATTGAAAGACTATCTTCTATAAATACTAATCTATCTGTACTAATAATAAGGCTGAAAGTTTGTTTGTATTTTTACCGACTTCAAAAAAAAGGAGGTTATCAATTCGATACGTATGTATGTAATATTATTGGAATTGCATAATATTCACATAATATGCCAATCTACTAAACCTTCCAAACAAATATACAAAATTTTATAGACGTATGTATGTTTGTCCACGCATTTCTCCGCAACTAATAATCGGATCGTGACCATTTTTTTTATTGGCTTACATTTACTTCAACTTAGGGAACAGTGCAAGTTTGAACAAAATCGATTCAGTAATTTTCAAGATATGGACTAATACGTGTAAGTGTGATGGCCTGGCTTATTGATACAAGCTACGGGTGTAGTGTCAAAGGGAAAACAACTCAAAACCTTGGACAAATTCTAGTGCAATATTTACAACAAAACTATTATCTACTACAAACAAATATTCCAGTTTTTACTTAAAACTAAAAATTACGAAATAAAAAAGTAGGTAATTTAAAAAAAAATAAACCGACTTCATTTTCGCTTAGCGTTCTTTCGGACATTTTTTTATTTTTACTCGGCTCCTTAGGGTCCTAGCATAATCATAATCAGCCTATAATGTTCCCACTGCTGGGACACAGGCCTCCTCTCTATGAGAGGGAGTGGGCCATAATCCACCACGCGGGCCCAGTGCGGGTTGGTAGATGTCACATGTCTTCGAATTTTTGGTTCTAGTACATGCCGGTATCCTCACGATGTTTTCCTTCACCGTTTTGAGAACAGTGGTGATGATATAATTTACACAAAGTAAAGCGCCTGTCTGGGTTCGAACCTACTACCTGCAACTTTTAAGTCGCGGCAGTTACCACTGGGCCACCACTGCTCTAATTAACACGCGAATGAAGTCGCAGGCAGAAGCTAGTTAATGATAATAGTAGGTCACCAAAAGAAAACCAAGAAAAGAAAGAAAGCAAATAAGAATTGGCCCAGTTAAAGGTAACGAAACCATCGGTAACATAATCCACTTGAAAGCATCGCAGAAAGGAATGAGATGTCTAATTCTTACTTGAGACACAGCTAGGACCTACCTAAATGAATAACGTTATCAACGTGCCTCGGAAAGGGTTCCGGCTGCAATTTGTAAGTCTTTGATAGTCGTTACGGGTATTCAGAAGCCCGAAAATCTGACAACCAGTCTTACCAAGGAGTATCGTGTTAAATAAAGTCCTCCAGACCGTATTTCGGCCACGGCAGCCATTTCAACGGAGCCTTCGGCGCGGGAGATATTACCCAGCCATCGTGTTACCCAGTTACTGGGTTGTGGAGGTCAGATAGGCAGTCGCTCCATGTATAATACTGGTATTCAGCTGCATCCGGTTAGACTGGAAGCCGACCCCTAAGTAGTTGGGAAAAGAATCTAAGCAGATTGATTGTCGGCATTTATCGACGTAGCCTATACAAACCCACTGCTGGAAATAGGCCACTGAATATATAACCTAGCACTTAAAACGACTAATTCATCACACTTTATTAATTGATTATCTACGCATAAAACCCACATTCAACATTACCGCGCTACTACGATAACAAATCAAAAAGTAATTAAGGGGCTTACATGACTTATAGCGCGGTCAATGTCGGACTGCTTAGAAAAGAAAGAGAAGCGCAATGATGACACAACGCCTGGTAATTTATTGCAAAATAAGAATCAATTATCTGTTTACAAAAAATCTATTGTTTGGACGAAAAAATTAAAACACAAAGTGCTAGTATGTGGCTTGTAGAATAATCTGACAAAAAATCAGAATGATTGTATGTATATTAGTATGGTTTTTATTGTTAAAAGAAAGTTTTTAGAGGTATCTTCATGATTTTTTTCTATCGTATCAAATTAGTTGTATTATGTTTTCAACACACTATCTACCTAGCATATACTGAAGAATATCCATATATCTTTCTGATTTTGCTTACTGTAGTCGATCATATACTTTTAGGCATTATAAAACTTGCGTTTTTTGCGTTTAGGTCCTGTAGGTAGTCCTCAAGACAAATCTATACTTCTATACTAAAAATATAGTAGGCAATACTGAAGATTTCGTTTCTTTGAACACGGCGCTCATCTCTGGAACTTCCAGTCAGATTTTTAAAAGTCTTTAAGAAGGTTACAGGTTATTTAAAATCACGCTACAACCCTTAGGAGCAGAGCAAAAGGCAAAGATGTCAAAAAGAACGCAGAAGAAGACACGGGCAGAAACTAGTACATTATACACCACGATAGGTATAATTACAAGATTATAAGATAGTACCATTTTCATTATTTCTTTACTAAACGGGTCAGTTACTGGTACCGTAATACCGTCAGAACAGCAAACCACAATAAGGGGACCTCACAAAAAGACGAATGCTAATTTTATAGCTGCTTGCTATGCACATTATTATTTACGGCTACACCGGATATTCAGCCACGAGGTTGTAGGTTCTAAACCTGGCAAGTACCACCTGTGTAAATTTTCAAGTTCGGTATATTAATCTTGGTCTGAGGAACTGTTACAGCTACAGGTGACGCCCCTTGCACGGATAGAATTAGCTTTTAGAGAGACTCCGTGCAAGAGTCGAAGTTGTGCAAGAGTCGAAATTAAACAATAGGTATGCATAATAATAACTAAGTAAGAGTTAAACAATATGCTTAACACAAATAAAAGTTCTTATTTTATCAAACAACTAGCTTCTGCCCGCGACTTCGTCCGCGTGAAATTTCACCCTCTCAGGGGTGGAATTTTGAAAAACCTTTTCTTAGTGGATACCTACTCTTCACAAAGAACACATCCTCCAAGTTTCATGTCTCTAGGACCAGCGGTTTGTGTTGTGTGTTGATATATCAACAATCAGTCAGTCAGTCAGTTTACCATTTTATATATATAGATAAAAATAGTATAGGTAGAAGTAGAATAATATAATAGAATAGTAGGTATACATAGTTGGGAAAAGTCTAGGCAAATGTACCTACGCTTTGGAATGGGCAACTAGCTTCATATTTTCTGACTGACCGACTTCTTGACAATTCAAAAGTGCCTGTAAATGGTTTAATTGAAATAAATGCTTTGAGTTTGAGTTTGATGGTGATGAACAATAAAAAATACCTACTTATATTCTGCAGAAGTTATTGAGTCATATTGTGAGGCGATGTGTGAGTGAGACCCTAATTGCGTAACACACTTTCATTTCAATCACAATCTGAATGATTTTGAAGGATATTGCTAATCCATTGCTTCATAAGTTTGGAAAAATTATCCGCTCAACAATGAAAATAACGCAATGAACGTAGCTGGACTGTCAAAATGAAAGGCGATTATTGCTATCAATTGTCATTTTATGTGTATTAAGCAATTACCCCGTTGAACCCATATTGTCGATCGCCAACACGCAAACCCAAAAACGGTGGGCCACCTAGCTAAAGGCGAATTACATAATGATCATATTTATTTTATCATTTACGACCAATCGGTTCTATCTTTGGCCGTACGGGGCGTTTGCCTGGTTTCAAAGGTCATCGATAATAGTTATTTATTCGACAAAGTTGTCGATTTAAGCAAATTCTTCCATAACTAAGTATTCAGAAACAAGATATCTACCGTATCTATTAAGTAATACTTTCGAATAAATTAACTCCGGTTAAAAAACCTTAAATACTGGGTGTAAGGGCTGATTTTACCAAAGTCAGATATTATTATCCTTGGAATAAAATTGACGTCTGACAGTTCTAATATGGAAAAACTGTCAAAAATTCAATATTTATTCTCAGTTTATGTTAATAAAAGTTTGGTGGAATGCGCCCTAAGTCAAATAGGTTAGTGCTAAAATAAATATAAATAGAGGTAAAACCGTAAATAAGTCTCATTATTGCATCACAAATCTTTCACCCATTCCGTGGAGACCCTTTTACTATTTCGATTATAAATAAAAGATTTTGCTATAATTAAAAGTGTCTACAGCCATTTTATCAAAGACTATTAACATGGCAGCTTTCCCCTCGTGAATCCCTCATAAACTGCTTCTTACAAGTCGATAAAATCTTCGTCCACTCGTCTGGAAAAAAGTCGTCTAATTAATGAAAATAAACGTTAAGTCTTATCTTTTTTTCTTATAATATTATTAAAATATTAATTCTTTTTCCTTTATTTAATTAAATACATATAAATTATATTTTTAAATATTAGAATATAAAAAACATAAAAACACTTAAAAATATTAAAAAAAAATAGTAGCCCACCAGTATCGGGAACAGGGTCAAAGCTACCGGCGGTGGTCAGGGCTCCAGAGTTAATAAAATATTAATTATCTATATAAATTATTATATAAAATTCAAAGTCCTGGCTGACTGACTGATATATCAACGCACAGCCTAAGCCGCTGGTCCTAGAGACATGAAATTTGGAGGTTGTGTTCTCTGTGAAGAATAAGTAGGTATCCACTAAGAAAGGGTTTTTCGAAATTCCACCCCTAAGAGGGTGACTGGGGGAGGGTGAAATTTCATGCGGCCGAAGTCGCGGGCGAAAGCTAGTTTTATTATTAATCAATTTATTATAATCTTTTGTTATCTTAATAAGAATTTTTTTTCTTTAGCTAATATGTTGTTGTTCAATAACTCTGTCGTGTATCAGTAATTACAAGCGTGAAAGGTAATCATTGACACATTTACCTACTTATAAATTAAAGTTGTAAGCAAAATCGTAAATTGTTCGTCAGTAAATTAAACAAGTAAGTAATCATATTAAAATTCAAGTATTGGTGATACGATCAAAATTGTTTGGTCAGACTATTATGAAAATAATTGTTTATGTAGGTATTTCTCATTTCTCATTATCTTGAAAAATTAGAAATGTAATCGTAAACATTTGTTTGTCATTTGTATGATTGATTATCTTGAAAATAATACTTTTAATGTTAACTAGCTGACCCGGCGAACTTCGTCCAGCCGCTCTGTCCCCGCTTTTTAAATCTATGATATCTTCTAAGATGTTCATTATAATGATATGCTGTAAAGGGCAATTTTGATCTCCATGAAATGCACAACGTATTTAATGTATTTAATTGGATAAAGAATAATAATGTTTTGTTTAAAATAGCTTGGTAAATAACCCATATTTTTTTTGTAATATGTTTAAGATAATAATGGTTAATGTGGGTTATCCTTAGAAGATAAACATAATTATACCATCGTGAACTTTTTATCGATATTTTATGATATACAATTCCGTAGTACATTAATTTGATCTATCTCGTAAGGTTTAGTCAGCGCAGCGTTTGCGATGTAAGTGCACAAAAATATGTTTGTTACGACATCACATTACAAATCTTTGAATTTCTCGGCTTTCCTCTACTATAATATGCATGTATTATACATATAAACCTCCCTCTTGAATCACTCTATATACTAAAAAAAAACCGCATCAAAATCCGTTGCGTAGTTATAAAGATCTAAGCATACATAGGGACAGACAACGGGAAGCGACTTTGTTTTATAATATGTAGTGATAATACCAGCCTAGTATTGTCCCAGTGCTGGGCAAAGGTCTCTCTTCTCTTACAGAGAAGGCACGAGCATTGATCACCACGCTTGCTCAAGACGGGTTGGTGATGTAAGTTCAGGGTTCTCCGATTTTACTGTTCTAGGTAATTAAATATATGGATTAATGGTGCCGATTCCCTTCTTCACAAACTAAACTAAAAAGTTCAGTGGATTTTTTTCTTTCTATTTCATTAAGAAAAGGACAGAATATAAATTTTAGTTTAGTTCTGTCAAATTAATCAGCGCTTGACACTACTCCATACAAATTTAGACGTGATTAAAAATTTGCCTACTAAAATGACGTCAATTTACGTCAGACGCTGATTACTTTGATAGGACTAAACTAAAATTTATCTTCTGTCCTTTTCTTAATGAAATAGAAAGAAAAAGATGCACTGAACTTAGATTACTTTAGTTTGTGAACAACAGAATCGGCAACAGTGTGTACTAAAACGAATAAAAATGAGACCAACCAAGAAAACTAACCAAAAAAAAATCTTTCCATTTTCCATACTAGCTGTAACTGGAACGAATCGTCGCGAAATTGGCCAATACTAAAATATTTTTAGTACCTAATAAAATATTGGAAATACTTGTATTCATAACTTTATTTGAAATATTGTACCTACTTACATAAAATTATTTGATAAAACATACGTATTTATCAAACAAGTTATGCAATAATGCGTGTCAATGGGCCAGGATATCATTAACATGATGATCAGCCTACAGCAGTCCACTGCTGGCCATAGGCCTCTCAATTCAGCTCGATAAAACATAAAGGCTAGGATATAAACTTAGTTTAAAGGAGATAGCAAAATAACCGACGAATATTAACCTTTTGACCGCCACACGTCAAAAAATTAAAAGCGTGCCCTCGGCGTCAAAGTCTGTCATGTATTCAAACTGTGGCGTGCTGGGCACATTTTTGTTTGTCATGTATTTTGGTTGTGGACGGTCAAAAGGTTAAAGATTTATCTTTTCCGTGATACTAATAATAATTACTTGCCTATAATGTGCGTGGCTAAATAACAACAGCTGCACAGGTCGATCGATCAGGATTAGCTACGCTTGCCGAGGTTGAACTGGGGATGGGTGACCATCTTTACATACCGAGACCTCTCCGTGCCTCGGAAAGCACGTTAAGCCATTGGTCCCGGCTGTCAATCGTGTATCTTCAACAGTTGTTACGGGTAGTCAGAAGGCCGAAAGTCTGTCAACCAGTCTAACCAAAGGGTATCATTACCCAGTAACTGGGTTGTGGAGGTCAGATAGGCCGACTGCCTATGTGACCTCCAATCACTATAAAAAACATAGATTAGGGTCAAGGCCACGGACCTTTTACACAATAGTTCCTTTAACAAAAGTCAGCAATACGGAAGGTTTTTTGAAAATTCGTCCCAAATGTTTATAAGGAAGTTAGTCATTTTTGCCATTGGGAACCTTTGACAACAAGAAAATTTGAATAGACTCAAAAACTAACCTATAAATAAAATAAATTATAACAGTTACCATCTGAGGACGTAACACTACATAAATTGCGGCGCACAAAAACTATGGGCCGATCGCGATTATAATACAAGTATCAAGCAAGACAGGTGGGTCAATGACTTGCGCAGGTTATGTGACGTCACAGATATACCGCTAGGCAGAGTACTGACTCAGCAATGACAGCTCGGAGGTTGTACAGCGTATAGTTTTGGTCACTATTGACTGTAAATGATAAATGTAAGTAATTTGTTTCTGTAACTTGGTTCATAAAAATATTTTTACACGTCTAAGCGGTGATTTTTCAATCGACATATAATTTTTATTTGTGGAATAAAATTGACGTCTGACAGTTTTTGTATGGAAGAACTGTCAAAAATTCAAAATTATTCCTCGGATAAAATTATCTGGCGTTGGAAAAATCAACCCTAAAAGGAATTATGTTTTAAACTAGATGAGTTCGGTGTTTCCTGACTATTCTGAGAAGAAAGACCGAAACAAACTCAGAGGTCACAGTCTCTTTTGAAGTCCAGACATTATCTTGGTCAGGCGATATGGGGACCGTAGGTAATAGGTAATACGGGCTGGTGTCCGCAACTCCACGTCAATGCGTGCATATGCGGATAAGTGTCTGTAAAGATTGTTTTTGTCACCTGCATCATAGAGTCATTATCACGGTCTTCTAGTATGGTGTCGAGATCGGCACGGTCTGCAATACAAATTCATTTAGTGATAAGAATATTGGCAACAATTATTTGGTCAAAATCAAAACCAAAATTAATTTTTAAATTATTTTATTTATTCAAATTAGGCTTGAAAGAGCACTTTTTGAACACACCAAAACGCCAAAACCAGCCTTCATCACAACCTAGTACTTTAGCTGGGAAGAATTGGCGCAACAAACTCCCGAGCAGCAGAACTGTCTGTTCAGTTAAAAGAACTTGATTCTATACAATCAAAGGTATTCTGGTAATGGAAATCTTATGTGGAGAAATGAGGGTCAAATGTCCTTTATAATGCACACAGTCACCCTGTACCTCTGTATACAGGTACAGGGTGGCTTAGTCATCGAGGTGCAACATGTTCCCATGGATTCAGTACATGATTCTGAAACCCGCTGCGTTAAATTTTTTCGTCAGTTATAAAAAACAAACTGCAGTTACGTAGAAAAGTAAAAAAAACGCGGTAAAAATGTATGGAATGAATTATAATTTTTTTTAATGATAACTCTTGACCTCGATCACACCTGATGGAAAGTAATGGATGAAGTCTATGATGGAACGAGCGTGCCCAGAAGATGCCTAAGGCACTGGAACTCCCACGCATCGACGAAACACAGCAGGCTGCTTGATGCCGGGACTCTGGTGCCGAGTGGTCGCTAACCAGGCGGGCGTTAGCGAAGAATTGGCCAGTCAAATAAGGTGTTGAGTGTGACTGTTCAGGATGCACCGAGCGCTCGGTTCAGTTGAGTAAGTAGCGGAACAAACTGCGCTACACGAGGAAGCTTCTTCATGCATCCCAAAAAATATATAGTTCGTGCTAATACGAGAGTAGAAAAGATTAGAAATAGGGTAACCGCTTAGTCAGCAATGCTTGACCAAAGAGACGATGTCACTAGATAAGCAAAAAGTCTGATAATCGTGCAATAATGTAAGAAACAGCGCATTCCACGGTAATGCGTCACCGTTGTAGTATGCGTCCACGTTGGAGATGACGCATATTTGAAATAGTTTGATGAATTCTAGAAATGCAAAATATATCATGCAAACATACAAAATATTACCTCAAACACTAAGGTCAGAAAATTCGACGATGACTGTAAGCTTTTTGAGTTTCTAAGTCTGATCAACCGTCATTAATTTGTTGATAACTCAGTACTTACTAGAGTATTGTCGTCTTCTACTTACTTAGAATAGTCTTCATATCGCTAGCGAGTCAGAGAAGATCCTTAGTTGTCCTCAGAATCATAATCTCTGTGCAGCTGGGGAGTTTGTTGCGCCACTTCTTCTTCTCAGCGAAAGCACTAAGAAGTGGTGAAGGCCGGGCGTTTTTGGGGCATTTTGATAAGAAGAAAAAAAAATTCAAATGGCACGATTGGAAAGTGAAACAAATAAGTCTACAACCTGTGTTTGCTTATTTCTATCTGGCATTACTTTAATTTCTTGCAGTACGAAGGCAACATCCAAACAGAAATATACCCTAACTGCAACCATATACCTAACGTGGTAATAGAATAGAATAGAATAGAATAGAATAGAATACTCTTTATTATGTACACCATATAAATTACAGACATAATTATAGAAACTGTACAAAGGGTGACACAATGGGCGGTCTTATCGCTAAAAGCGATCTTTTAAAGACAACCTTTGGATGGATTAAAAAGGGGAAGGACAGACAAATACTGTAGGTAGTCTGTGGTAATCATCATAATATCACCATAACTTCGTACATTGTAGCTATCAGAAGGCCTATAATATAAATTCCTATTTAATATTCCTAGCCTTTACAACATAAGAACCTATTGCAAAAGTAATGTAACATACCGTTACTCAAGAGGCCGTACCATCGGGCGTACGATGACCGACATCACCAACATGACGCATATATATTTAGAATACTATTCATTACTGGTGACGAATACTAAGTAATTCCATTGAAACTTTTAAGAGAATTCGATAACAGCCAAAGAAAGTTTTGCTTGTTCTTCGAAAAACGGTTAGACTGATTTGAGTGAATAGTCAAACTAAAACATGACTCAGAGTTTAACAATCTCTGCATGGAATCCGAGATAAGTCTCAAAATAATTACATTGCGGTAACAACAATCCTATCCTCTCTCTCTGTAGTCTGTCCCTCATGTCTGAGGATCGTGGTCAGCTTCGGAGTTACATCTGGAGCGGATGATCCGTCTCCACCGGTTTCTGTCCAGCGCATCCCTTACCACCTTGTAAAATTTAGTGGACGATGATTCCTTCACCTGATCGGTCCATCGTGTTGGTGAACGACCGCGCGATCGTTTGCCTTGGGTGTTCCCAACCACAATCAGTTTTTCCAAACTTTTATAGCGTCTGCGCACTATGTGGCCGAAAATCCTATGCTACTAATATTATAATCGCGAAAGTTTGTGAGGATGGATGGGTGTTTGTTACTCTTTCACGCAAAAACTACTAAACGGATTTTGATGAAACTTTACAGTAATATAGCTTATACATCAGAATAACACACAGGATACTTTTTATCCCAATATTTCCACGGTATCGACATTTATGCGCGTGAAACCACGGGTCACTGCTAGTATGACAATAAATTAATCTTCGTATATCTGTCTGTGGGCTTTTGTGGCTAAGATGGTCACCCATCCACGAACCGACCGCGGAAAGCGTAGCTTAACCTGATTGATCGGCCTGTTCCTGTTATTATTTAGCCACGAGTCCTCGATTTATAAATTTAGATTAATAAATTTACTGCGCTCAGTAATATTACTTCTTTAATTCTTCGTCTTTCACTGTAATCTTTCAACATTTATTTTTGGGGTATTCCTCGAAACGCACCAACTTTGAAACGCACCAAAAGTATTCCTCGAAACGCACCATTCCGGTGCGTTAAGGAAATTAAAATAAAGATATTATAATTTTATTCCTCGAAATGCATCAACGATGAATCATAGACAAGAGCATGAAGGATTCGCAATAAATGATATCGATAGACGTTTCATTTGGTGCGTTTCAAAGTTGATGCGTTTCGAGGAATACCCCTTAATTTTATCTCATTATTTATTTTACCACACACAGTACCAGCTCCGAGGTACCGTTCGGTACCCCGTTGTAATACACAGAGCTACCATTAAGTACTGTCTTCAAATCGCTGAGATCTTCCAGCCATCATCAAACTTGATTGTCCTGTAATTATAGCTCTCCAGCTTAATTTTAACCTTGACGTTTTGAAATAAAGTTGGTTTTGTATTGTGCCTTTGTTCTGGAGTTAGTTATATTTTTTACAATGAAGTGATTTAAAATCTATTGTGTTTTAAGTATAATGGAGAAGAATAGGATTATGATAGACTAGCTTTCGCTTTTGGCTTCGCTTGCTTGATGGTTGTAAACGGTTTTGTTACACATGACATCCATTCAGTTGCATTTCTTTATTGGAACTAGAATGATTGCTCTGGTAATTTTTCTATTATTTTTTTGAAATGTGTTTGCTCTTGACTCTAGTCTATCTTGCCTTATTGGTCTAGTGGTCGCAAGCGCTACTGCAGAGCATGAAATCCTGGGTTTGATTCCCGGGTGAGGAAAATTGTTATGGAATTTTTCTAACTGGATCTTCTCAGTAGCAGCCTGGAGGCTGGATTTCTGCCCAGTTGATGGCAATAGGCTCAACTTCAAACTTAAACATAACAGACGAAATGTGGGTGCTATACACCCTTCAAGGAATCCAGGCGACATGTTATATGATTTCCATGAAAATGATTCATGTAGTCTTAGTTGCAAAAAGGCAATTACTATCATTATCCTGGGTTTTTACTGCCTAGGCTATTTTCAGGCTTTTCGTTGCCCGAGACGAATATCGATTTGCACCACAAACAGACCTTGAAATATATCAAAATTACGTGAAAACGAAATATATTTTTCACAGTATTGAGTCCTGAAAATCAATTTTATTGAATTTGTAATTATAATCATATTTATTTCGACACCCGTTACTGTTTTTTTTTTGCCTTTAAGGGTAGCCAGAAGCCCGAAAGTCTGACAACCAGTCTTACCAAGGCAACATAGTTGGGAAAAGGCTAGGCAGATGATGATGATAATATTTATTTAAGTACCTAAGTAATGAAAAATACCAGAACAGACGCTTTAATTTTGTAGTTAGCCACATTCATTAAATACGGACCTACCAAGACCGATTCTAAATCGCACAAGAGATAAAGAGAATCGCTGCTATACATATATGATTTTATTTGTGTTAACAACACTTTTTCACGTCAATCATATTTAAAAAATAAAAACTACATGAGGTCGGCGTTTCCTATCCGACTACTCTGAGAAGAAAGGCCGAAACAAACTCAGAGGCCACAGTTTGGCAGCAATACAACAGAATACACTTTATTATGTACACCATGCAGCAATTGTCTTTTGACGAAAGAACCACACATATATATTTGAGCGAACCTGTCCAGTCATTGCCACACATTTATCAGTAATCCAAAAAAAACCAAAAACATTGAAATGGTGACGAATTCTGACATCTAAACCTGAATAAAGTAAGGGTTCAAATCGCTTCAAACGTCTAACGATGCATCCAACTAACAATGTCTATTTCTGCATCCGACATCTGATACAGATTTCACTTTTATATCACTCGATGCAGGTATGTTAGAGAAACACACATGTCTTGAAGCGAGACGATCTTACTTGGTATTTTTTATTCATAATTATAATGCTAAATGCGGTGGACAGTTTTTTTGGATGCCGCGTTAACGTATGGTTATAAATTTATCATCCAAGATTTCGTTGATTAAAAGATATCAGCTTCGTCAGTATAGCGTTTTCCTCGATCATTCTGGGCTTCCTCAGGAACTCCGGACCTTCGTAACCCTGCTACTGTTGCCTATCGGAAATATCTCAGTAGCAGCCTGGAGTCTAGTTTTGTACCCGGTTGATGGCAATAGGCTCGCCCCCTGTATGATATATATTATTAAACAAATATGATATTTCCGGACTCATTACATAAGGACCTATGTTGTTTTTAACAGCCATCCAAATAGGGTGAAGCGATACTTTACGCCTGGACAGCTCTTAACCCTTAACAAAGCGCAAGTCCGATCCTGCATGGAGTATTGCAGCCACTTTTGGGATGGCTCAGCGAAATACCAACTTGCCGTGGTTGACTCAGTGGAACGCGAAGCTAAGAGGCTCATTGGCGACGTAGAACTGGTGGATGCCAAGCTTCACACCTTGGCTCATCGCCGCAAGGTTACCTTCTTGTCGGTCTTCTATAGATTGTACTTCGGTGAGTGTGCCCAAGAAGTCCACGACCTCATTCCACCGGCCCCCTTCTACCTTCGGACATCCAGACGCACTGCAAGTTACCAACCATGCCTAGTTGCTATTCCACCAATTCGCACAGCGTTTTTAAATTTATTTTTTATTACGCTCAGCAAAAGAGTGGAACTCTCTAACTGCGTCTGTATTTCCGAGCGCATACAACCCGAATCTCTTCAAAGTGAGAGTGAACAGGCTTCTTCTGGGTAAGCACTCCATCGTTGACTTTGTCTCTGTCACCTCTGGCCCAGACTAGAGTCAAGAGAAAACCTATTTCAAATTAAAAATTAAAAACAATAATAAAGGCAAGGGGCTGCATTCCATCGGTGACGGTTCACCCTGGGAAAATTGCCTTACTTATCTTTAACCTTACTTATCTTTACTTATCTTTAACCTTAGTTATCTTTTTCGCCATTGCTCCTAACAACATTATTTTTAAATTCTTGAATTCTTTTAACATTAAACCATTTTCTTCACTTTGTAGGTAGCTTTGTCTATTATTTAAGGGGAACATTCCGCCTTTTATACAGCGGGTCCAATGGAGAAAGGTGTTCAATTTGATGGTATGTACCTTTAAATTTGACCAAACCTTTCTGATACATGGTTTATATCGTGCGCAAACCCGATAAAATCATTCGTGTTTATATAACTACAAGAATTTTCTGCAGCATCCCGCGTGTTTCATCTCTGTATGTACATTGTAATGTGGTGTTATCTATTCATTCATTAATTAACTTTCTGACTATCTATGTTACATTGTTTGGTACACGCAAAGTCACGGGCGTTGCTTTTATTGCTGAATATAGATCTGTTGTAAACCGTTTTTTTTTTATTGTTTAGAAATTGCCAAGATTGTTCGTAGATAGACTTTGTGGTACTTACTATGTCTGATTGAAATACAGATATTTTTATTAAAACCATACTGGATCATGAGCTGTGGTGGCCCAGTTGTAACTGCCGCAACTTATAAGTTCTTCTTCAATAGAATAAATGCCTACAATTTTTTGCAAAATTTTAGTTATACTTAGATTAATTTAAAGCAAAAAATGAGAGTTCGTCGGCCATAAAGTATGAGATATCTATTTGTTTTTCAAATTTACCTGTTTAATGTCATTGAACTTGATAAAAAAAGGCTTTTCGTTTCCTGTCGTGACTTAGATACAACCAATCGTAATTTACATACTCACATGCTTTTGTTTTTTTATTAAAATCTACAAGCCGTGTGCTTGATGCCTTTTTTATATCGGAAAAAGTGTCAAAATTCATTTCCTATTTAACCCCTTTAGGGTATAAATTTTCAAAAATCCTTCCTTAGTGCATCCTTTCACTATCGCTATTAATGGCTGTAAAAAATTTCATGTTTCTAGATCCAGCGGAGCAGGCTATGTGTTTGCGTTGTCTGTCAATGAATGATTGTAAGATCTCCTTTATGAAATATTAATAATATCCTTCTAAAGTTAAGAATTATTTTTTCTTACGAATCTGAAACAGCTATTGTCACGATTATATTTAAACGTGTAGTCGTAATAGGATAATTAACTATATAATTTTCTCTGTGTCTTCTCCTGCCAACTGCCCCATATTGTAAAGAGCTTCGTAAAAGACCAAATGACTGGTTTCATCAATTGATGGACAGATTGGACAATGCTTTGGGGATCGCAAACTGTTCATATCGCAAAACATCCCACCTAGTACTAAGCATTCACCAAAACCCTACTAAGATACAGTCAAATCAGCCTATAATGTTCCCACTGCTGGGATACAGTGAGACGGTGGGCCATAATTCACCACGCGAACCCAGTGCGGGTTGGTAGAGGTGACAAGTCTTCGAATTTTTGGTTCTAGAGCATGCTCGTTTCTCTCACAATGTTTTCTTTCGCCATTTTGAGAGCAGTGGTGAAAAAATAATTTACCCAAAACGCGTGTCTGGGTTAGAGCCAACAACCTATGCACAACTCGTTTCGTCGTCTACTCGGTGCCCTGCCGCCTCCTAGGCGCTGCAGCCAAGCGTAGGACGCCGTAAAACGCGCAGTTTTAATATTTTTTGTCGCATATTTCTCAAAATTTAGAGCGTAAATCATATTTTATGTTATGTAATGACAAAGAGAATTCAATCAACTAAAGAAAATCTTTAAAAAATATTCCACTAAGCCGTGCATTTATTTTATAATTTAATTATTTTTTTTATTTTTGTGGTTATTCGATTCAATTAACATCAAACGCATTGCTGTTTGAACCTTATTTGTTGCTGCCACAGAAATCTAAATAATTAATCATTTATAATTATATTATATTTAGATTTCTGTGGTTGCTGCGATGCGCATGCGCTACTGTCGTTGTCCTAAAAATTTCAGCACTCGGCACCCTAATTGCGTAACACACTATCAATCGGAATCTGAATCATTTTGCAGCAAATTGTTAATCCATTGCTTCATAAGTTCGAAAAATGTGTCTGCTCAAAACGTAAATAACGCAATGAATGTTGTCGAACTGCCAAAATGAAACCAATTTCGATTGTTAATGTGTTACGCAATTTCCCCGCCGCAGGTTTAACTATCCACCATCACAATTATATAGGTAGGTACTTAGGTAATTTTGATTTACACACCCCAGAACACCAGGGAAAAACAAAAATTTTCTGTTGTTCGCTATAGCCACAGATTTTACACATAAACCTCGGTTATGGTGACCATAACCCCAGAATTACGACATACCGTCATAAACGCGACTTCTTAGCAATAACTGTAAAACTGCCTTGTGAGTATAGGTACCTAATATAGGTATATTATTTTTTTTATATACAGGAAGTAATAAAATATTTTGTAACAATATTTTGAGTGTCCGTGGAGTATCTTACCCGTTCTTCTCCTTAGGTAGATATCTACTACGATTTGGAATATGCTAGCTTCACCTTCCTGACTGACTGACTCCTTGAAAATTCAAGTGTCTGTAATTGGTCTAATTGAAATAAATGCTTTGAGTTTTGTTACCTATATTGTAACCACCTTACTAATAAACGTTGTATAGCGTCTCGTCTGTACCATGGTACAGTTACACAACGCTTTGTCTTCTTCTTTCGAAAGTCAAATTACTGACGACTGAAAGATAGAAATCGGTGTGTAACTATTCATCTGATATAATACGTTTATTAGTAAGGGGGTAAGTGTAAATTTAATATTTTCCTAGGAAAATTTATGTCGCAACCGCAACGTCAAAAGTCAATAAACATAGGTTTTGTTGTCAATGTACGGAACTTGAAACGGTACTTGAACTGATGAACGTATTCTGTTATTTATTTTATATTCAAACCTAGCACTTGTTCTCAAGGGCGTGTGCAAACATGATTATTATGTTAATTGATCATTATAATTTATATGAATTCAATTATTCAGCGGTTCATACAAGCAAGAAGATCCTTAGTATTGGATATGTAAACACGACTCAGAGGGCCCTTAATTGGTATTTAATTAGTAATAAAAAATTCAGAAAATGAAATTGATTTCGGTGCTATTAGTAAGACATTTCATCCCTACCACATCATCAACTGCTTAGCTTTGCCGTGCCCAATTATAGGTATTGGAGTCGGCTTCCAGTCTAACCAGATGCAACCGAATACCAGTATTTTCTCACTGTGACCTGACATTCCTTACTGGGTTACCCGATACCCCTTATTAACCTTTTGACCGCCACACGTCAAAAAATCAAAAATGTGCCCTTAGCGTCTGGGCACATTTTGATACATGACTGTGGCGGTCAAAAGGTTAAAACTGGTTGTCAGAATTTCGGGGCTACCCGTAACGGCTGTCAAAGTTCTATGTATAATATGGTTAAAGGCGACGACACAAGTCACCGCAAGTCGCGCAATGAGCGGTGCCTTTGTGTCGCGCGCGATCATATCGAGTGTCGTGCCTGTTTGTAGGAGTCTTAAAACCCTGCCTATCACTACAAAAGCAGTTAATTAATTTACAAAACTGCAAGGAAAACCAAAACTCCATCCATCCTTGTTTCTAATTGATGCTATTTTCACTTAAACGAATCTAAACTTTATACGTGTCTAAATAAGGTGGTATTAGACGTACCAGGGGGGGCAGAGGAGGTCGCATCGGGCGGCGGCCGACGCGATGACACGCGGGGTTGCGATAGTCGTGGAGAGGATCCGGCAGTTGGGTCTCGAGGTGGCATTGCACAAGTCCGAGGCCATGTCGTTTCATGGGCCCCGGAACGCGCCACCATCGGGATCCCAACTAACGGTAGGAGGGGTTCACATCGGCGTCGAGACAACGATGAGGTACCTGGGTCTCGTCCTCGACAGCCGGTGGAACTTCGTCGAGCATTTCCGACGTTTGGCCCCCAAACTGGAACGGGCCGTGGCCGCCTTCAAGCGGCTCTTGCCCAACCTGAGGGGGCCAAACGCCTCCTGCCGGAGGCTTTACGCGGGGGTCGTGCGGTCCATGGCCCTATACGGGGCCCCGGTGTGGGCGCGTTCACTGCGGCGGCGAGCCGCCCACTACCTGAACGCGCCCCAGAAGGTGGTAGCCGTAAGGATCATCCGGGGCTACCGCACGATCTCTGGCGAGGCAGCAAGCCTCATTGCCGGACTGCCGCCATGGGATCTGGAGGCGATAGTCCTCGCGCGCGTGTATGAGTGGCGCGCGGAGGCACTAAGCCGGGGGGAATTTCCGCTTCCGCGGCAAATCGCTGCGGAGCGGACTGAGCTCCGGCGCGATCTCATGGCGACATGGAAGGAACGACTGTCGCAACCCAGCGCAGGGCACGCCGCGATAGCGGCGATAAGACCCCTCTTTGAGGAGTGGCTAGAGAGGCGCCACGGCGCCCTCACCTACCGCCTGACGCAGGTCCTCACCGGACACGGAAGTTTCGGGAGGTTCCTGCACATCATCAGGCGGGAGGAAACGCCCGGGTGTCACCATTGCCAGGATCGCCCAGAGGACACGGTGGAGCACACGGTGGAGGTCTGCCCCGCTTGGGCGGAGCACCGCCGTGTCCTCGTAGAGGCGATCGGCAGCGGCGGCGACCTCTCGCGCCCGGCCCTGGTGCAAGCCATGGTCCGGGGCGAGAGGGAGTGGGAGGCAGTCACCTCCTTCTGCGAAGCAGTCATGCTAGCGAAGGAGGTGGCGGGACGGCTCAGGGAGAGAGCCTCCCGTCCCAGCCGCCGCGGGAGACGCTCCGGGCGTCGGGAGCCGCGCGACGACTCCCGGCCACCGTAGGCGCGGGCCTGCGGGCGGAGAGTAATGGGTAGCTCACCGTCCGATCAGGACCAGGGGGGATCTTTGAGCGGCGTACGTGTTCCACGCGCGCCTCAAAGAGATGTCAGCATCGAGGAGGGGCCCCATAGGGCCGAAGCCTGCCGGGTCAGCGGGATTGTCCGAAAGGGTTACCGCTGGCCCGGAACATAAAGGGCTAAGGAAGGAACACGGGTGGGTTTTAGTCAGTAAGAGTCTGACACTCCCTTCCGCTCCACCCAGAGCGGGAGGGGTCATTTGATGATTTCCCATCCGCAAAAAAAAAAAAAAAAGACGTACCAGTAGGTACTATGGGAAAATCCGTAAAAAATTTTGAAATTGTAGCGCAAATTGAACTATACGCGTGGATTTTAAAGTTGTTTTTCCTAAAACACATACTTGTTTACAATTTTGGAAAACAAAACGCGAACGCAGTATACCTACATCCAACACCATAACCAAAATTTTTATGTAGAAATATTTTCTTTTTTCAGAAGCATGGCACGACTGAGCATACTCGTGGTGATGGCTTGCCAGTTGATCAGCATCCCGTCCATCAGAACGGATGATGACAACCCCTTGATGGATCTGGCATCCACCTTACTGCAAAACATGGGGGATGGAGGCAGCAACAACGTAAACGGCTTAGCAGCTATAGGGAATATCGTTGGAAACCTCATGCAGGGGGATAACGCGAAGAATTTGGGGGCCATGTTTGGACAGGCCGCTGGGAATGGAAATGCTGGGGATATGTTGTCAGGTAAGATCAATTTGTTTTGAGGAAACTGTCTCTACTAAATACCATTTTTTTTTTGTTTTCGCGGAGAAACCTTCAAAAGGCACCCGACCTCCGGGGAGGGAGTTCGGGGAGTGTGGTTTGTGGTTTTTACCTCACTAAAACCACCCCGGTGATCACCATCAGTACATAGGGGTGATGCCAGTTCTTCTTAAAAGACCAATTCCGGTATCAACGCCTGTAAGGCACATCCCTGGGCCCCTGAGCCTCATGTGGAAAAGGAGAAGGTTGTTCGAAATTTGTTGCAGTTAACTCATAAAAAACAAGTTATTTGTGTACATAGATGTAAGAAAGACGGAAACCACTGAACAACTCGGCATTTTTATATTTTATCACGATCACGGTCGAAAGCGCAATAGTTCGCGGAGACGGCTATTTACCTAGTACATGCCGATTTTGCTCATGGCGCGTGGACACAGACATGCCCCCTTGCCACTTCTCTTGTTTTTTACATTTCTATGGCCGCGCCTTACGAGTTGAAGGTCGTAGGTTCGAACCCAGACCACAGACGGCCCAGCGCTTTTCTTTGTGTAAATTATTTCATCACCACTGCTCTCAAAACGGTGAAGGAAAACATCGTGAGGAAACTGGCATGTCCTAGAAGCAAAAATTCGACGACATGTGACATCTACCAACCTGTATTCTAATTGCGTAACACACTACTACGTGCTACTAGGTACTCTCAATTTGAAGCATTATTGCTAATCTATTGCTGCATATGTTCGAAAAATGTGTCTGCTGAACATCGTAAATAACGCAATGAATGTTGTTAAACTGTCAAAATGAAACTCATTGCTACTGATAATATGTTATGCAATCACCCCGCGTGGTGGATTACAGCCCACTCCCTCTCATAGGGAGGAGGCCTGTGTCACAGCAGTGGGAACGTTATAGGCTGATTATGAAGCCACATGTTAGTGGCAACAAAACCAGTATAAGCTGGTCTCATATTCCATTGAAACGCCGTACTTCGCAAGCTCAAAGTCAAAGTGTTATTCAGACATACCGCGTACCTACGTACCTTTTTCTAAAATCCCCAAATGGCTACTCTGGGCTCGATTCGACTGGCTGAGCTGACAGAACATCTTTAAAATCTTTACGAGTAACGATTTGCCGGTACTGTAGGCACACATCAACCTATACATTCCCAGTTTTAGCGTGACCTCGCATTGGTGGTTGGTTGTCGTACAATCAGAAGTCAGCATAAACTGGATAAGTAGGTTGATGTGTAGTCATGCGCACACGAAATAAAGCCACTAGAGCTGTAACTGTCTACAATCCATACGATAGAATCATTAGCAATTCTTATGGAGTTCAACAACCATTAGACGACCGTTTTCGCGAAAATGGAGAACTTTGCCAAATAAAGAACGGGTTGGGCTGTGGATGTTTCCGTTGATAACTAGTCAATTATCGGTCATTTCCTTGGACTTGTAAGCGATATTAGGAGATATCGTCCCCGTAGAGCGAAAAGTTATTAAGTCAAAAAATTGTGTTTTGAGATACTGAGAATTAAAGTTTTTGAAAATAAAAAACACGAACGAACGAATTATCTCAAAACACATTTTTTTTCTCAATAATAAGGATTAACACACAGGATAGGTAGTTAGGTACTCTTTATCCCGATATTTCCACGGGATCGAAACGTATGCGGGTGAAACCGCGAGACGCTGCTAGTTTGTCGATGTGATAGTTAGATAGATTCAACCTTAGTGAAGTTTCAATTTAATGGAATCGTTGATTTTCTAGAATTTGTTTGATCAGAAACGCCCCCCTAGACGAGATAACAATAAAACATACCTATTGTGTCTCCTTCAATCTTCAATGTCCTTCAGTGGGTTAATTAGTAATTTAATAAATCAAAGCTGTTTGACTTTCATGTGTGTTATTCGCATGAGTATAACAACTAACGAGTATTCAGCAATTTGCTTTGTGTTTACCGATAAGATTTTACCACGCTATAATTAGAATAAACACAGAAACTATAATGTTACTAGAATATAATTTTGCTTACAGCATTCATTTAATTATTCGCTGAGTTGGAAATTAGCAAGGAACGATAATAATTCCTACAGCAAACAACACAATGATAAAGATTTCTTTTGTTGGTGCAATTTACGGCAAATAGTTTCTAATGCAAAAACCGGAGACAGTGATGTGTAACTAATTTATAATATAAAAATTAATCGCTGAATGTGTTGCTAAGCGCAAATCTCGAGAACAGCTGAACCGATTTCTATAATTCTTTTTTTAGAATATTCCTTGAAGTACCAGGATGGTTCTTACGCAGAGAAAAATTTAATATATCTATGGAAGTAGGGTAGAAGTATGGTAGGAGTAGGGTAGGAGTAGTGTAGGAGTAGGGTAGGAGTAGTGTAGGAGTAGGGTAGGAGTGTAGCAGTAGGTTAGGAGTAGGATAGGAGTAGGGTAGGACTTAGGAGTAGGGTAGGAGTAGTGTAGGAGTAGGGTAGGGGTAGAGTAGGGACACCACGCAAAGGAAGTAGCGCCGTGCAGCTAGAAATAATTTTTATGGCAAAACAACGTTTGCCGGGTCAGCTAGTAAAATAATAAAATTGAAAGTTTTTATCTTAGCTTACAGTCTTTCTCAGTTATTTCGCGTTTGATTTTTCATAACTGTCCCAATCACAGTGACCTTTATTCTCATTCGAATAAGGTTGCTGTTATATTGCTGCCATTGACAAGTCTGTCAAAATCATTGTGATCTTTATACACGTCAGAATAAGGCTGCTGTTACGTTGCTGCTGCCAGAGGTAAAAACTATGAACGGATTGTAGATAATATTATTTACTTCAGAAATAGGATATCTTAGAAGAGGTTTATCTCAAACCCCCCAGAACTAAAAGACACGTCCAAATAACAACTCAACAAAAACCCAATCACTTTTTACAGGTCTTGGCAGCTTACTAGGAGGTCAAGATGGCAAAATAGATCCAGCTTTAGTAGGATCTATGATATCCATGTTTGCCCAGCAGATGGGCACCACTGAGGCACCGAAACAAGCCAGAAAGAAGCGAGAAAGCAGCACAGAAGGAGAACTTAACCTGGAAAGCATGATGAGTCTTGCCTCTGGTCTACTTGGCAACAAGAATGTCGGAGGATTTATGCCCATAATAATGAACGCTTTAGGCTCATTATCGGATACAGAAGCCCAGAAACGGGCAGATGAGCATAAAGACCATGCTTCGTTCCTTCCTCCGTTCTTGGAGAAGGCTCACTTGTATTGGGACATATTCATTAACTCAGAATTAGGAAAGACGATTTGGGAGAAGTCGGGTTTGAAGAGGACGCTCAAGGCTTTTACTGGACCTGATGGTAAACTAAGCTTCCAACAGATGTTCAAGAACTTTGAAAACCACTCGTTTAGGAGACACTGGATCAAGGCAGCAGCCAAGTACTTGACTGACATGGTGGTACATGTCGCCAAGCCTGAGGTTTACAGCAGGTAACTACTAATCTACTTAATGAAAATCTTAATTGAAAATTTTGCACTAGAGTTCCATAGCAAAAGTGAGCACTATGGAAGAATTTTTGAAAATTCGCCTCTTAATGGAGTTAAATTTCTTGGGACCAGTGGTGGCCTAGTTCCCAGGAGCAGTGATGGCTCATTGGTATCGTGAGTTCGAACCCCGGCAGGCACTTTAATTTGTGTATTTAATTTCATCGCCACTGCTCTCAAAACGGTGAAGGAAAACATCGTGAGGAAACCGTCATGTCCTAGAACCAAAAATTCGAAGACGTGTGACATCTACCAACCCGCAATGGGCCCGCGTGGTAGAATACAGCCCATTCCCTCTCGAAGAGAAGAGGCCTGTATCCCAGCAGTGGGAACATATACTTAGGTTGATTGTTTGCCGATGTGAAACCCCATCAACCAACCACACGGTTTGTGTCCACTATATATTCTTCACTGAAACAGCCAATTAGTTAGTGTAAAAGTTTAGCGGATCATGGTTTTACGCCGAGCGATTTTACTCTGACTTTTGAATTAGTTGGGAAAATTTAAATTGCTTTACATGGTTTTGGCATTGGTAGTTTAAAATTATGTTTAAAACTAACAATTAGGGACAGACATTTTATCAGAGCAGGTTTTGGAAAAGTTAACGCTACCAAAATGCAGATTGTTAGAGTCAGTTTTAACAAAAAGGTTAATTTGACCCGAACAAAATTCTGTAACTTTTGGGATATTAATTGAATTGAAAACTAATATAACCAGTCCATTAATCCAGACGAGTGCATAAAGTGGCATAGCCTGAATCTCGGTAAGTCTATCTCTGGATTAATCATTTTTATTTACGAATTTGAGGGCCCAAGTTATTTAATCATAATCATAACAGTTTTAATTCACGTTTAAGAAAATCTTGCTTGAAGTTTTTACTATTTTTAACTAATTTCCCTATAAGTCTTATTTCGTTTCGCAAGGGTTCAAAAAATGGGCCCTCAATCCAGATGCACATTTCATAATGTTATCCTTTTATGATTCTGCCAAAGTGGCCTTTTTAGGCCCCCAGGATTCAAGGACTAACCAAAGCACAGCAGCGGCATTTGGGGAGTATATTATAAATATCGTAAATAGACTTTTAATGTCATGCAATAGGTACAGTCAAACAACCTAAAGTATATAGAAAAAAAAAAACTCTTTCCACTACACTGCCAATTTTCATAGTATGATTTAAAAGAATTGACTACTCAATACTCAACATTGTTTAAAAGTAATTGCAAGTTAACCACCAAATAGCTAGTTCGACAGTAGGTACCTACCTACATATTTTTTGAACTAAAACTCATATACTTCTTTCCAGGTACCTCGTCTCAGTCGAATATATCACAAACAGCTTCCTCGACTCGCAGGGTCTCCCGAAGAGCACCCACTTCAACGTGAAGAAACCAGAACAGTCCATCACCACACTACTGAACTATGTGCTCAAACGTTACCTGGACATGGACACCGATGTGGCCGAGTATGTCTCGCCGGCTGTCGAGTATGTCAAGGTAAGGATAAAAACTACCACAAGGCAAAAACGCCAAAAAAAACACGTTTGTTGTATGGGAGCCCCCCTTAAATATTTTATTCTGTTTTTAGTATTTGTTGTTATAGCGGCAACAGAAATACATCATCTGTGAAAATTTCAACTGTCTAGCTATCACGGTTCATGAGATACAGCCTGGTGACAGACGGACAGTGGAGTCTTAGTAATAGGGTCCTATTTTTACCCTTTGGGTACGGAACCCTATTGGTAGTCAGAAGCCCCAAAAGTCTGACAACCAGTCTTATCAAGGGGGTGTCGTGTTACTTAGTAACTGACCAGATGAGACGTCTTTCAGAAAAATTCTTTTAATTTTATACTTGTTATTGCAAACTGAAGTTATATCTCTGTGTATTTAACAATTAAATAGTTACTGGGATATATCAGACGTTAACCAGACATGTCTAATAAAAATTTCCTTTTCTTCCACAGCAAACCCTAAAAATGGCGGAAACCAGAACCAAAACCATGTCTTCCCGAGGCGACTACAACGCCATAGCCGACCGTCTGACCGACACACTGAACCTGGAGGTCATCGAACCGGTGCTGAGGGTCTACCGCGCGTACCAGCACTCCGTGAAGGCACCTCACTGCCAGGAGCATCTCATGTGTCTGGTTAACAGGCATCATGATCAGGATAAGAAGGGTGAGTTGGGTAATAGCAATGAGGGTTTTGAGAGGTGATTTGAAAGCTAGGAGTTTCTGAAGATCAAATGAAAATCAATGTGAAGTTATAATCATCAGATGAGTTAATCATCTATAGCAGGGGTGGCCAACCGGTCGATCGCGATCGACCAGTCGATCACCCAATCGACTATTAGTCCAGTCGATCGGGGCAAGGCAAAAAATATTTCCAACTACAAACCTGATTTTGCTAATCTAGCGAAAGATGGTCAAACGTAATGCTCACATTAATATAAATAAATAGTTACTAAGAATAATTTTCAGTTTTATATTTTCCTTCTTAATAAAATAAAAAATAAGTACCTACTACATAATCTACTACTACTACATAATCTGTAACTGCCCGTGACATCACAGCGGGCCCTATCAGAATACCAGCGCTGCGACCTTTATTTATTTTTTAAATGTCGCAGCATCATGCTGAGATAGGAGCCTTTTGGCCTCGTATAGGACTTTCATTTTCCTTTTGTTACTTTTTTTTTTATATAACTTGGATTTTTATTTTACTGTGATTAGTCTAGTTTGTGATCTTCCTGTACGAGTCGCAATAAATACTTTTTCTTTCTTTCTTTCTTTATAATTTGTGTGCTGAACTATGCTGTTTCATATAAGATTTCAAGAAGTATGTAATTGGTAGATCGCACAGGGTTTCGTCAGTGAACAGTAGATCTTGGGTCTAACCAAGTTGGCCATGCCTGATCTATACTTAGAGATGATATATCTTCACATTGATCAATTTTCAGTTTATCTTCAGAAACTAAATTATGGCTCAGTGGTAAATGCCTCGCCTCAAGCACGAGGTTCAAATCTAATGTGACTTTTTCAATTCATATCAAGTAGGTACTTTCTAAGTTTATCTTGGACATAACTGATATCGGTAAAGCAAAACGTCGTGATCCCGGGAACCTGGACTTATAATTAAAATAAATATAAATAGTCTAAAATTGCCAATCCGCCTTGAGCAGGCGTGTTGACCAATGCTCGTGCCTTCTCTATATTATGAGAAAATGCATGCCTTTGCCCTGCAGTCGGACAATAATAGGTTGGTATTAGAAGTTATCAGTGATTCAAAAAACACAAAAAAAAGAAATATATTGTCTTTATCTGCATTATCCAACTAAAAATATACCAAGGTATGAATTTGAGCCCTTGGTACAGACACATCAAGCTACTACAATCTGTCACATTTCTTTGATAGATTTTCAACTTTAACGCTAAGGTATAAGGTTCAAATTTGATTGGGAAAATTTGACAGTTTCGGGTAGCTTGTTGTGCTGGCGTCTGTACCAAGTATCTGTTCCTACCACAGATATAGATAGACCTATATAACGCAAGTATCACGAACTGTATGAAAACCAAGCGTGCCATTTTTTGACTACCTACTACGTCTACGAGTATGACGTCACAAGCTCGCGCTCTCGCTCACGCTTACTCAGCCAGCAGTACACAGGACTGAGCGCGAAAGTGGCGGCTTACGATTTTTGAACGTAAGCTGGTGCGATTTTTGGCACGCGAAGTAGTTGCTCTTGCGTTATCTAGGTGTATCCTATCTGTGATTTCTACCATAAAAATATAAAAACAAACTTCTTTCTTATATCTATGGTTCCTGCAGTAAAATGCCGTGCACATTTTGATATTATCACAATAATAAATAGTCATAAAATAATAATACCATCGACAACTTATAATAGGTAAAAAACATTATTATGAGGTATAAAGGACATTGCGTGATCAATGTGACTACACTCCATACCATAATCAGTCACATACATCTTTGTTAATTATAGGCGCAGTTTATCATAGGTATCTAACTCTGTATTTTTCCTATATTTATTTATTATTATAAAATAGCTTCAGCTTTGTGTATGATAGCATAATACTGAAGATACGATCAGCAACGGCAGTCAATTCGAAACGCTTCATATTTTTTCGTTTTAGTACAAACTATATGAAATGCTGAAAAGCATTTTGGGTTACACGAAGAAGCCTCTTCGTGTAGCGCAGTTTGTTCCGCCAGTTAATCAAATGAACCGAGCGACGCATCCTGGACAGTCACACCCAACACCATATTCGACTGGCCAATTCTTCTGGGCACGCTCGTTCCATCATAGACCTCATCCATCGCTTTCCATCAGGCGTGATCGAGGATAAGAGTGGGCCCCATTCAGCAATATTATATATATATTATATATTTTTAAATATTGGTATAAAAAAAATATTAAAATATTAAAAAAAAATGATTATTATGAGCCTGTTATGTCCCACTGCAGGGCAAAGGCCTCCTTTCCGTCTTTCCATTTTTTCTGTCTCTTGCTTCATCTTCATTCAGCAATATATATTTTTTTTTTTTTAAAGTAGCAGTGTTTCTAGTAGCTAATTTTGTCGATCCCATATTTTACATGCTACCTACGTAAAAGTAACAGTGGAAATGGACGTTCGTTGCTGACCGTACCTACTTTAGGTAGGTACTATTATATAAATACCTACCTATGTTTTTGCGTGGGATGATTCGCGACATCCACGCGGGACAATACGCGGGCAAAAGCTAGTAAAGAATAATAATAAGTATTAGCAGAATAGATTACAGATAGATACGACCAAAAGCGAATAGCCAAAGACATCGGTACCCTAATTGCGTAATCACAATCTGAATAATTTTGAAAGATATTGATAATCCATTGCTTCATATGTTCGAAAAAATTGTCTGCTCAACAACGTAAATAACACAATGAATGTGAACTGTCAAAATGAAAGCCATTCCTACTGTTAATGTGTTAGGTACGCAATTACCCTGCTGAATGACGAGGGATAGGCCGCGCAAAATCAAATTCTGTTTCACTTTTCATCACCGAAATCTGTTTTTATATGTACGATGTAAGTAGGTACCATTTTTGTTGTAAACTTTAATAAATTAAATAATTACGTATAATTTACCTATTCCAGGTCTTCCCGGCTTCAAGGCTGGTCTCACGAAGCTCAGCAGCTTAGCAGCGTCTGCGGCACTCAGCTTCCAGAACGGAAAAGGATTCTTCGACCTGTACAACGCTATCCAGAATGACGTCAATTGTGAAGTGAGTATCAAATTAATGAGTATTCTAATTAGCTTGGCATTCTGACCTGAAAAGAACGGCCGAAAGACGTCCACTGTTCGATATAGATAAGAAAAAAAAGGTTACTTATCATTAAAGCCTCCTTCAAGCGTCACCAATCACAACCAGCGGAATTCCACGATCTTCACACACACACGCACATACAACATCGGTCGGTCGGACATCGGTCCATCATAAGAGATCCTTCCTGATACGCGGTCGCCACTCCAGAAACTTTCGACCCCATCGGCCATCCATTCTACGAGCTATAAAACGAGTTCTAACTTTGGACCTAGCCTAAACCTTCGAGCCAGTTACTGCATTTTGAACTTTATTCCAATAAACGAAAAGTTCTTAACCTCTCAGGGACGGGTTATTGTCGCAAAATCGGCAACAAATAGACTCAGGTTTAAAGACAATTTTTTTGTAATTCGAACTTTAGCTTCGTCGAAATGAAATTCCAAATTAAAAAATGACTCATTTAATATTTTAATTTAGAGTATTTACATAAATCTTGTTTTATAATAAGGCCATGTATGTTTGCTACCTCATTCCAACTAAAACAAATTCGATCTTACCTAGTACCTAATGCTATTTGACGAAAAGGTTGCTAACTATGCAATATTTATATTTTCAGGCGGCCTACCCAGCTGACTGCTCGGCGTTCCATGAACACGAAATGAAAGTAACTACAGAAGTATACCACAATGAATTATAAGTCTTATGTAGACTAACTTTATTGTTGTAATGCCTTCTGTTTTAATCTAAAACTGTATACTATAATTGACACAGTTTAGAAAGATGAATGGGCAGAATGGGTCACTTTTTGAATTTTATACAGGGTCTGGTATAATTATTGTTTGTTCTTTCCTTTCAATATTTTTATTTTTAGTTAAACTTCTGCAAACTTCATTTTTTACATCTGTACCATATTTCATTAAATAATCGTCTACTAATAAACCAACATAAATGATTATTCACTCACATTAGTCATCAGCATTTGCTTATGTATAATCGATATTAATTGATCATCATTATTTTCGTTTTATAAATCATTCACTAATTTGTCAACAAATTCACTCACTAATTTGATTACAAATTCATTTAGTAATTTGATCACAAATTCATTTAGTAATTTGATCACAAATTCATTCACTAATTTGATCACAAATTCATTTATTTAATTTGCTTTTACGGACAAAATGCCCCATTTCTGTGTTTTCATTTATTATTGTTGATAATTAAATATGTATGTATATTATATATCTAATGTTGCTTAATTAATTATATCGTGATACACTGTTTTTATGTAAACTATGTATTTAACTATTAATTTAAGTGTCGTGAAATAAGATTTTTCAATGTCTTTCAGTTTAGATTAATTGTTAACAAAAAATTTTTTTGGAATTTTTATTTAATTGGTATAGTGAAAATGAAATAAGTATTCCATTTTTATGATGAAATCCAAATATTAAAATAGCTAAAAAAATATTACATTTTAGTTT
Source organism: Oligia latruncula (assembly GCA_948474745.1). Taxonomy (NCBI): domain Eukaryota; kingdom Metazoa; phylum Arthropoda; class Insecta; order Lepidoptera; family Noctuidae; genus Oligia; species Oligia latruncula. The sequence goes on from OX419705.1 coordinate 2,632,860, forward strand.
TATTTTAATAAACACTGAATGAATCATTTAAAATGGAATATTAAAAAAATGTACTTATGTAAACATAGTATTGTTAGTTGAAATTAAGTAAAATAATTTTAGTTTTTTGCTGGACATTTTGGTGCTAAAACTTACGTTGCATTTAATACCTCTGCGTACCCTAAAACAAAGGGTTTTCAGGGGTATCTAGATAGATAATAATATATTAAAATCTCGAAACTATATAAAATATTTTTACTTAAATAATAAACTATAGTTTAAAAAAACTATATTTTAAATGTTTTGTTTCTAAATACATATTTGTTACTTTAAGGTTAATTTCTCAAGTCTTCCGTATCACTTTCAATTTAAAATGTAAATACATTCCACATTGATGTATGATATGAAATAAAACATTAGACTGAAAACTCGTATTATTTATTTAACTGGAAGGTACCCATAAATGCAAATTACAATCATATAAAAACTAAAATTGCAAACAGTGAGAGAAAAATATTCACATTGGTGCTAATTTCAGGTTAAAAGTCGCATAATTTAATACAATTCATATTTTGTTACGTTAAAATGAATTCACACTTGCCGGTATAACTTTAAAGGACTTTAGCAAATACAACTGATCAACAAGTTTATTCACATTTTGGATAGATTTTTTACCACGAAACCTTGATAATTATTTTAACAATATTATTGAGTGTGCAAGTCACCCCCTGCCATTTTATCCGTTTATTTTATATAAAACATTGGTCAGGCAGGGGCCATAGTAATTCCATAGTTCTAGATAACCAGTTCACTTAGCCACCTAAACCCATTAACCCATAATCCAATATATATTTGTTTCCATATCGTGCAACAGTCCTACGCCAACCGGGGGTTGTCCTTGGGTGCACTTGCAATTGATAATCGAGTTGGGTTCGGCTTGGCGTAAGCCTCCGAGAAATGTCAAGAGAGGTAACAATAAAAAAATTAACAAAGTTACAATATGCATTCATTTAAAATAAAATATATTTTAAAATAACTTTTAAAACTTTTGATGCCGACAGTACTTACATATTTTCTCACAAAATTAACGACCGGCCAGTGTGATTTAATTATTTTTATTATTCCCGTTACCAGCACCTAACTAGGTATGTGCAATCATAAACATGTAGATACAATATTATAGTCAATCAATAGTATTCATTATTAGTTTTATATCGCGAAAAAATACTAAAAATACTTACATTTCAAGAAATAAAGTTAATGGCAGTTTTATAAATAATAACTATAAGCTAATTAAAATTAAAACGAAGTTACCTTAAAAATAACTTATTAATGTATATTTTTAAATTATCATAATATTATATAGTAGGTAACATGATAAGTCATCTCTAATAATTAGTTTAATGTAGGTGTTCGTGGCATTTTTATGTAGTAGTTTGAAGAATCTTCTTAGAAACACGAATGCCACAAAAATCTCGAAGAAGTTTTTATTTTTATAATCAGAAGTAGGCAAAATCACATTGGTCCAATAACCGTATACATATATTATTTTATTTCAATCTTAAAAATAAACCATAATAAATGGAATTTTATTAAGGAAATGGAATATTTTTTTCATGCTGGTTATATTAGTGTTTAATGCTTCAAAAATAGATATTATCGAGATATAAATTTTCGTTCCATTTATCCATAAATAAATTGTAGAATGATGTTAAACAGGTAAAATAAATAAATAATAAATTCTAACTAAAATCTATTATAACTTTGGACGGATTTCTTTAGACTAGAATAACTTGTAAATTCAAAATAATATCATTATTGTTGATTGGTAGTGATTTTCAACATTATTATCATTTAAAATAATAATAATAGAACTTCTAATAATGTTAAGCGTAAAGAATTATTATTTTTATGGTATAGTTTACTTCTTATTTGGGATATTTTTGCAGACCCATTCCATGCCCTCCTGAAAGGAGAAAAAGACAAAATACCTTAAAATGCCATCTAAAGTCTATTCAAATACTATTCAAAAAGCCTTAAAAATGTTTTAAGTTGTAGTGCAACTTTATGTGTGGAGTTTTCAGGTTCTTTCCAAAACTACATTTCAAATTATATGTTGGGAAACCAAATCGCCAACCTAGTATAGCTACCCAGCTCAGCATCATACTGTAAACATCATCAGCTCAAGTGACAGTGCAAGCAGAGCCGTCTTTAACCTATTGGAGGCCCTGGTCAGATAAGGATCACATGATAATTGTAATAATTATGATTTGGAAAAGTAACTCTTAGCATTCACATGTTGATGCTTAAAATTCGCACTGCAAATAAATTATTTTGTCATTGAATCGGGTACTAATAATGCGTAGAATGGAACAGCGGCTGCAAAGAATGATTTTTATTAGGGCAGGCTGGGGCCCGCCGTCGATCGCGGGGCCTTGGGCACTTGCCCAGAGTGCCCAGTGGGAAAGAGGGGCCTGAGTGCAAGGAGCAGTTATAGAGAAACTGTGCCATTTTATTAATGTAAGCTTTCTTCAAAAATATATAATCCACAGATTGGTGAAACGTAAAATGAAATGTAATGTCATGTTGAAACAAATTCGCTTAGTTGTTATGTTACATTCCATGGTTTTTTTTTGGTAGCCTGTACTGTCCCACTGCTGGGAAAAGGCCAAAATCCTTCCGCGCCTCCTCGAACCATTTCAAGTTGCATTGTATTAATCAGGACTGCTAATGTATGACGGACTACAATTCATGTTCCATTTAACCAATTTGTACCCACTTACCCAGCATTAAATATGGCCATGACGTTTAAAAAACTGATTTTATTAAAAATTTAAAAAATATTAATTATAAATGTGAAAATGGACCAACCTTGACTCCAGTGCCATCAGTAGCAACGCACGCCTGTATCTGCCAAGTGCGGTCTCTGATCAGATGCAGGCCCAGATGCTGGGCTATCTCACTGGCAGGCAATGCTATAAAGATTAAATACTTTTTAAACTATTGTGCAATGGTTTTCATTCATTTTCATTTTTTTGGTATTCATAATGAGCATATTTAAAACAAAAATGGCTATGGGTACAGTCAGCATCAAAAGTTTAAAAATAATTTAAATTAAAACTACCTACCTACTTATTTTTTATAATTTGTGTGAAAGACAATATGGCTAGAAAGGGTGTGACTACCAAGATGACGATTAATATAGAAGTATGGAAGAAAAAGACATGTTGCGCCGACCCCAAATTAATTGGGATATTGGCAGGAGAATGATGATATTTTTTATAATGAATTAGAATTTACTGTTGACTGATAGTGTTCACAAATAGTTTTAAATACTTAAAGAACTTTGAATTAATTACCAGTAGCCAAGTCCTGTTTATTGGCATACACCAGTAAGGCAACTCCACGTAACTTCTCATCTTCCAGGAGTTCTGCCAACTCCTGACCCGTTTCCTCCAGTCTTTGGTGATCAGAGCAGTCAACAACATAGATCTGTAAGTGTATGGTCAGCATTTTAGCCCAAATTTTTTAATGATATAATGAACTATTTATTTCACAGTGTTGTGGAAAAATCTGGAAGCCTTTTACTCAGGAAAGTATTAAATATGAAAAGCATAGCTAAATTATCAATGAAATGTGGGTTAAGATTGGTCACATATGAATCAACCTATAGGTTTTGAAGACCATGGTCATTGGCATGGCATGTTTAGTTTTTTATTACTCACTAGAAGCACAGAAAAATAAATAATTTCTTTAAAAAACCAACCAAAATATCAGTATTTTCGAAATAATTTCGCCAGTATGGTCTTATCTTCCTCTGCCCTCCAATATCCCAGACGTTTAACTTAAAACCATTAGATAAAACTGATTTTATATTGAACCCTGCAGTAGGAGTAACATGGTTCACGTCTTCTGATGCCAGTTGCTTTAGGAGAGTTGTTTTACCGGCATTGTCTAGCCCAAGAAGCAGGAGACGCAACTCCTTATCTGGATTGGACCTCAGCTTTTTCAAAATATTCAGTAGGCCCTAGAAATTTTAACACGAATCAGCACAACAATAAACATATAACTACAAGATTTGGGTTATTTTGCTCAAAATACCATCATGGAGATAATCTTTGTAAGGTTGAGTAGGTAAAACTTGATTTATTATTAGTAAAAAACAATACTTTTCATCGTAATTAAACTATTTCTTCGCAACTTGCGTGAATTGAAGGAATTTTGTTGACATGTAGCTGTTTCCATGGTAACGTGAGGAAAACCACGTTCCGTTCTTAAGATAACATGTTTCGGTGGGTTAATCGTATGAATGGATTACTATTTTAGACATATACCTCGTTGTTTTACAATTCAAAATAAATGCTAATTACAATTTGTTTGTGAATTACGATAAAATGTTAAAAAAAACACAATCGACAAAGGAAAAAAATGAAACCAATAAGAAACTGTTTTAAGAGTACGTGTAATGAAACAAAATGATCGTCTAGAAATGTATTCAAAGATAGTTTTATTGTCAAAATAAAGTAAATTTACTAAATTATTTTCATTTTTAGATAGTTTTCTATGATAAAATTTATTACTTGTGAACTCTTTACAAACATTTGCATATAATTTTGTTGGTTTTAACCTTCGATCAATAATGTTTTAACCGTAAGATTTATCCAATAAGTAGTTCAGTAGGAGTAGTTTCTGAACGTCGAATAACTTGTCAATTTTCTCGTTTGCCTGTTGTGTGTGGCGTGCGCACGTGTTTACGGCTTACAAAATTAACACAAAATATTTTTAATTTACTAAAATGGGCAAAGTAAAACAGGAGCCCGTCGACCAAGACGAGCAGGGAGATGTCAGCATTAAATCTGAACCACAAAGTTACGACAATAAAGTTGAACATTGCAGTGTGATTGCAAAGCCCATGGCTCCGAAGAAACTTAGCAAAAAAATTTACAAACTCATCAAGAAGTCTACTTCTCACAAAAACTTTATTAGGAACGGGCTAAAGATTGTACAGAAACAGTTGCGACTTGGTGAAAAAGGGTAAATAAACATGTTACTTTTTAAATTTTGAGGTTATGTAAATACGCAGTGCTTTGTACCGCTTGCGTAAAATTTATAACAAAGCATGACAGTCCTGGCCTAATTACGATGAATTTATAATGTTTGTCACTGTTGCAATTTATGCTACCACATTCCCATCAATAATATTATCAACATTGTATTGGACCGTTACTATGGTAATTCGTAAATTCATAACCTTGACATGAATTACCTATCAATTTATCATACTACAGTAATACTTACTTCCTTCTCTTCCATTCTAGTTTATTACCAAAAGATCAGAAAATAGTCAATGATCCTGTCTATAGCATTAATTAAAAATATAAATTCTTACTTAAGACATTCTCTATCCTTTCCAGACTCGTCTTCTTCGCCGGAGACATATCACCAATAGAGATCATGTGCCACTTACCAGCAGTTTGCGAAGAGAAAGACATCCCATACTGCTACACACCGAGCCGCAAAGACATTGGCGCAGCCATGGGCACCATGAGAGGATGCGTTATGGTACTGGTTAAAGAACATGATGATTATAAGGACTTATACGATGAGGTCAGGGGAGAGATAAAGTTGCTTGGACATCCAATTTAGGTTAGGTTAAACAGATAGGTGTTTTGTAGTCATAAAATGATGATATTCAGTGAATTAAAATTGTTTATTTCATTTCCTAGTTATGTTGACGACTAATAAATGTGTTGGCAGTTGCATTATTTGTGATCTGTATGTTTCCAATGTCAGTTCTCTACCTCAATGATGTATTATTATGTTCTGGCAAAGTAAACTATCACCTGTTGGTCGTTGTGTCTGAAAAAACTTGTCAACTGCAAACAGGTTTCATCAAAATCAAATTGTATTTGTCAACAATCAATCTGCCCTAGCCTAATCCCAATTTTGGGATTGACTTCCTGTCTAACCAGATGCAGTTGAATACCAGTGTTTTACATAGAGTACATGGGGAGGGGGGCAAGGGTAGGCAACGCCCAGTCTAGAAATGTCTTTGCCCAACCTAGAAAAATCGACAGTATTGAAGTACTTACTGTTTAATCGCTTTTAATTAGGGTTCCGTACCTGAAAAGGAAAAGACCGAACCCTTAAAGGTTTCTAGAGTTGGGCTCTCATTAATTGACTGTGGTTAGATTAGCAAGATGGCTGCCTCCCCAAGACAAAATCCCTAGCTACGGCAATGATAGAGTAATTGCCTTTTAATTGTCAACAATAACTACAAAATATCCTGATAAGCTTATCAAGTACTATTTTGTCAGAACATGTCTCAGATTTGTACAAAACCTGTGATAAATGTCTTGCCTTGTAGTACATGCTAGGCTGCTTGAAACCCTATTGATGCAATTTATTTGATTAAGTATAACATTTGAATTGTATCAATTCGGTTTATTTACTTTTAAGTATAGGTTAAGTACAAAATATTCGTGTACAAGAAACATTATTGTGCGACAAAGTTCTTGTGTACCAAGATTTTTTTTTAATATAGACACATTATTAACTATTTATGTTTGTTTCATTTTACGAAATTACAAAGAACTCCCTCTGGTCATCTTTGCTAGTTGTGTCTGTGTATATTTATGGCCAAAATCGGTCTAAAGTATGTTATACTATATTGCTGTGTTGTTGAATGTTACAATCACCAGCATAAGATAGTGTTTTTCTTATTGTTGACCTTACTTTCTGAGACGAGTTGTGCATCCATACATGATCCATCATCTTCCTGCACTTGTCACATGTCACTAGGGGTTCACACAACACATTTTATTCTTCCATTCTCCCCTGTCAATCGTCACACTATCATTCACTCCCTTCTCTTTCCTTACACAATCCATCCGTTTTCTTTGGCCTTCCTCTCCCTCCATCCATCAACATTTATATGGTGAATATTGCAAGTAATCTGCATTCGCGATTTATTTGCCAAAACTGTAAACAAATATGAATTTATGGAAAAATAACAGTAAATCCTACACAATAAAGTTCAGTTTACGCTACAACTTCAAACATTTTTATAACTTTTTCAATAGTGCTAGTCACTCTGAAATCAACTTAATTGCCATTAAAATAAAGTTGATATTTGTTTAACTTTAAATAAAAATATTATTTCAAGTTAAACAAATATCAACTTTATTTTAATGGCAATTAAGTTGATTATGAGATGTAATGTAGTTTTTTTTTATTGCTGATTGGGCCTGCTCTTGATCTCAATTATGCGATGGATGAGGTCTATGATGGTGATGATAGAGCATGCCCAGAAGATGTCTGTACACTCTTGCTGTAAAGAATCCGGTATAAAAAACCTTGGATTCTTGCAATAAATAGATAAAGAATTAATAAAACAACAGTACTTAGTTACACATACATTTAATACACTTATTAAAATCTATGGGTACGTAAAAAATGGCAGATTGTCAATATTACTGACAGTGAAGATTGGCAAAATACAATTACTTTTAATTACGCACTAGCATCACTAGAATATCTAAGCTAAAAGTCTAGATTAGCTTCAAGGAGCAGATTTCAGTAAACTTTTCTAGAAGACAGGAATAACTGCATTTATCCCAGAACAAAGGGCATTGAAGGTCCTGTGGCATACCTACCTTTACCTCTTTACGAGGTTGTCTTATTATGATTTCTGTTTTGATTTTTTTTTTTTATAAGGCATCTCGCAGTTCAACCTATGAGGTTGTCGTCTGGATGCCTCAATAAATTAAGGCCTTCAGCCAGGGCTTAAAAAACTTAATAACTAAAGCGACTACACGCTAAGGGCACCCCCTGTGGGGTACGGACCTCGGCTGGGAGAGGGCAGCAAGGGACAGGCTGGATCGGAATTAAAGTTTGCATTGATGTCATCTATCGTATAGGTATCAAGCGTGGCCGCCATTTTGAAAAAAAAAAAAAAATTGCGGACAGGTAGGTATGCCAGGTTCCATATACAAATCCTCAATCCCCTTTATATGAAATCATAACATTATTTTGAACTTTGATGGTGTAAGAATAGTTTTTACTGCACGTGTATTATAAATTTTAAGTTATAACGTTTTAACGCCATTATGATTCCAGTGCGAGAGGGAGACGTTGCTATACCTGACCGATAGCATCAGTCCTTTAATTATGGGACTGGAATTTTGAAGGCGTTAATACTTCATAATTCGGCCCCAGCAGTGTATTTTAATAGCTAGATTTTTTTTTTTTTAATAGTTCTCTATTTGCAGTAAAGTCTACTGAAATCGAATCCTAAATAGTAACTAGTAATTGAAGCAGTATTTAATTACATAGATTAACCCTGCTTTTGAAATGAGTGCCCAGTAATGTACGAGACCATAGTAGATATTCATTAAAATATTACACTTGCTTGCAAAAAAAAGGACCACAAAAAATATCAATAGATGAATACTCAAGGCTGCTACAAACGTTCTGTTTGGCAGTATTTATGGAACAGTAAAGCCGAACCGAAGCAATTACTACACACATTCGGCTTTCATTTAACTCGTGCCGATCCGCCAACTTCGTTCGGCATCTCGACATAATTATATTCGATTTTGCCGCCTGACTGTGCTGAAACATGTCGACCCGAACATGCGTGTAGCACCCCTCTTGTGACAGTCAGTGTTAGAAATTCTGTGCCGAATTTATTTGGTCGACGAAGTAAGTATTACAGATTGGCTTCGATCGCTAAGCAGTGCCCCTTGAAATTAACGTTTTTCAAAGTCGTCTCCCCAGTTTTTTCCAAGCAAGTGTTCACACAATCAAGAAAATATGCGCAGCGATACATAACACTATGGATTTACGGCGTGCTTGTTAAAATTATATTATTATGTCTATGTAAGTGTTTATTTTTACAGATAAGGATAACCTGTTTAAAGTGGAAAGTGATGATGACATTTTGTACTTTAAATTCTTAGGAGATTATTTAAACTACAAGTAGTATGCTATTGGATTTGTTTTAAGTAAGTACAATCAGTATATAGTAGGTAGCATTACATGAGTTGGTAAATAATTTTGGTCTGAAGTGTAAGCGATCGAACATCACTAATAGATATGCCATCCATCTACCAACCCGCACTGGGCCTCCGTGGTGGATTACGGCCCACTCCCTCTCGCCGAGAGGAGGCCTGTGTCCCAGCAGTGGGAACCTTATGGGCTGATTATGTTATGTCTATATCCCGTTCGCGCTAAGTTTACCGCTGACCGTCAGCAAAACTAACAAATATCGAGAAAACTGAAGAATATTAAGGTGCCGAGTAAGTAATAATCACATGCGCTTGCGATGACGTTGCTTACGGTACTGACTACTGAGTGGGCGACTCAGCGGTGCGGTAGGCGGTTGGGGGGAGTAGTCGCGCTTTCCACAGACGGGCAAACTTAGCGCGAATGGGTAATACGTACGATGAAAGAAAACATTGTGATACAAGCTAAACTCGAGAATGGCCAATACGCATTCAGTTAGCATGATGATCAAAGCGCCTTCCTTAACCTTTTGCCTGCCACAGTCATGTATAGATGACAAACCAAAATGTGCCCAGCACGCCACGGTTCGACTACATGACAGACTTCGACGCCCAGGGCACGTTTTTTTTTTTTTTTGACTTGTGGCTGTCAAAAGGTTAAAAGAGCAGAAAATCTCCCACTTTCTCTCGTTTGTCAATTCCCCTAAAACAAATCCAACACTGAACATCACTTAGTATTACAAAGACGTTAATTCTACGTAGATGTGTTAAATAAATCGTTTCATCGCGTCTACAATCGAAGCCGTTAATCCAATTTCGATCTTACAATACTCGCTTAAAGTTTAAAATTGTTCGCACAACTAATATACGCTCTGTTAAAGCTAGTCAGGCTTAAAGAAATAGGGTTCTAAGATCGTTGTGCGTAAATTTGTATTTTTTAAGAAGGGCATACTAGCAAAATGTTTCTTTCCGCTTAAAAAGTGAGGCTGCTAAAGAACATGCCTGACATAAAATTAATAGGGGGTCGAAAATGGCCTGAACTGTTTCGAGAAAAGGATGGTAAGGCCGTGCCGCTTTTTGCTCGACTTGGCGGGGGCACTGCCGTGCCCCCAGATATCAGCCTAATACAAAAACATTCCCAACAGTCATGTGTGTCGTTCGTGGATCTTTGACAGTCGTTACGGGTCGTCCGAAACCCGTCTGTCAACCAGTCTTATCAAGAGGTATCGTATTACCCAGTAATTGGGTTGTGGAGGTCAGATAGGCAGTCGCTCCATGTAAAATACTGGTATTCAGCTGCATCTGGTTAGACTGGAAGCCGACCCCAACATAGTTGGGAAAAGGCTAGGCAGATGACATCGAATTACAAGTAACCCTGTATAAGTAAAGGAAATGAAGCACAAACAGAAGATTATCCCAGTATGCACCGTGCAAGTGCATCCAAAGACAACTTCCGGCTGGTGTAGGACTATTGCAGGATACGGAAACGAAAATAATTATTTGACTATGGACTGGTTACCAAGAACTAACTATTGAAGGGCTATGGCCCCTGCCTGACCAGTGATTTACATATACAATATACACGGATAAAATGGCAGTAGTATTAATATTAGGTGGTAGTTACGATGAGGCCTCGACAGTAAGACTAGACGATTATGAGCTTAGAGCAGCGGATGTTTTGATGACATTGAAAATAAACTTTATTATCACTGACAAAGTCCACAGACAAACATTGTACAACAGCATTGCTATTCTGTAGCCATCTCACCGTAAAAACTTAGGTGAAGTGAGCGTGGACTGAGCTGTCAGTGTCCTACCCCATGGTCCTACCATGCTAGATGCTTGGGATTGACACTAGTGACAGCTCACTGTCCTACCCCATGGTCCTACCATGCTAGATGCTTGGGATTGACACTAGTGACAGCTCACTTCACCCGAGTGCACAGTGGCGCCCTCATCGTTTGTTTGGTTATTTCTTTTATTTTAGAATGATAATGCAGAAAATAAGCACGTTAAGTTCTGCTCCACAAGATTATACGTTAATATTATTATAAACGGTAGTTTTAAATTGTTTAGTTTTAAATAATTAAAACGGAAAATAGTGGCCACTATTATCCGTTTTAGTGATTACAATAAAATTGGAGCAGGAGCAATAAGGTGGAGCACAACTTAACGTGCTTATTTTCTGCATTTTCATTCTAAAATAAAAGAAATACCTAACCAAACAAACGATGAGGGCGCCACTGTGCGGTCAGCTCAGCCATAGGTTTTAGAATGAAAATCAGCTCTTAGAGTAAAATCGTTCGCAAATATTTTGCTAGTTGGGCCAAACACAGGAATTTTATAAATTGAAGTCTTACTTGATTTCAGCATTATTTTCACCAGAAAATAAATGCTAAAATTCACAACAAAGGCCAAGACATGACCCCGTTTTTCACAATTTTAAATTGTTTAATAACGCTTGAATTAAATAATGCACATTTATTTCATAATGAATATTGACTTGAAAATTCAAAACCATTTCAGCTTAGCGAATAATTTTTAATTTTGCCCACCCAATGACATAGGCCAACCTTGACCAATGATATTATAAGTGTAAAAAGGTGTAGATAGGTTATAAGGGCGCAGCAAGTGGCACGTTAAAACGAAGTCAAGTGACTAAGTTGGAAAAGTACACGAGACGACGTACTGTCGCAAATTATATTTGTCTCTTTTTCGCCCGCGATAATTGAACCATGCCATCCAAATGTGACGTCTAAACGTAATGTATTGTTTATGTGTGCGTTAGTGTGCCGTTTTTGAAGATCGAATGTGGTGTAGGTAAGCTGTCTACACCTTTTTACTTATAATATCGTCGACCTTGACACATAAAAGTCACACAGTCACTTAGCCTTTGGCTCAAAAACATGAACACGTCCATCCTTCGAATAGGGCTGGCCCCTTACACACTCGCAACCAAAATTACGTACCCACTACACTCAACAATCGATATATCTCAACACACATCACTTACAATATAACGGTCAGCAAAACAACCATAAGGAGATTTTCTAATATAAAAATACACGCCCCTCCACTCAAATATTTGAAATGTGTATGCAAACAAGCAGTGGAGGGGCGTGCAGTTTTAAATTAGACAATCTCTGCCAACAAATGAAAAAAAAATAATGCTCACAATTTTATTATTTCAAACTTATAAAAAAACAACCACGCATTTGTTTTATCATGTTAAAATATCGATACCTATCACGTCTGCGGAGTATCTCTAGCTAATTTAACGTGACCCAGTAACTTCAAATAATAATAAGATAGTACAGGCAACAGCAAAAGTAGATGATCAAAGTCAGAAATTCAATACTAATGAACGGAGTTCGCGTCAGAACTGTGTGGCGTCGAAGTGATTCAAAAGTATTCTACGTAGTAAGTATTATAAGTAGTAGTACTTCGACGCCACACAGTTCTGACGCGAACTCCGTTCATTAGTATTGAATTTCTGATTTTGATCATCTACTTTTGCTGTTGACTGTACCTATGTTGTCTTCAAATGAAAAAACAAAGAAGACGTCTAGAAAAGAACAAATCACCAAAATAAAGTGTCGGACTGTTTTGCTGACCATACATGACATCTTTGGTATGTTATTACGTGTGGTTTGACCGTACTGATCACAGTTCTGATTATATTCCTATCACAGACTACACCTACCGAGCTCCGCCAAGCAATACTGACGCCAAAACTATTCATCTTTGGATTTAAGTTTGTTGTAGAATAATCATTATACAGTACCTATACATAAGGACATGTCGATGACGAAATGTTTAAAGTATTACCCCTTGTTTTTGAAAGCCATCAAATCGAATTCAACAGAACATTAGCCAAATACATAACTTAGCAATAGATTTAACAAACAGTTCTTTTCTATTTTTCTTTAGGTATGGCAATGTACAGACGTCAGCACATCAAGCTACTACAAACTGTCAAATTTCTTTAATAGATTTTCAACTTTATCTCCAAAGCATAAGGTTCAAAGTTGATTGGGAAAATTTGACAGTTTCGGGTAGCATGATGTGCTGGCACACAGTTCTGTCAATGTCAGATGTGTTGTGGAGACTCGCGTGGTAAATAAAATAAAAAAGATGATGAATATTTAAAATTGAACTCAATGTGAAACTTGTTGACGAGATAGTAAGGTACCTACTCTTAACAACAATTTAAATTGACACACACCGCTTTCACAAACCGGGGGCTAGACTTGGTTAGACTTAAAAATTTCTTGTAAATTACAAGGAAATTTTGAAATTTTCAGGACGATTCTACCACAAAATCAAATCCAATTCGTCATACTTTTAACTAAATAGAACTATTTAAAATTAAAAGCAATTTAATTCGGCGCCTTACAAACTATATTATATACTAAGGGTGGAATAGTGATGTTACTAATACAGTGTACAAAAATATTCTGATGAGTAAATAACTTTAAATTAATATTTTGTTCAGCGTGATAAAATGTTGCCCAGAAGGAATGCCAGATTTTTATTAGATTTAATTTCATTCATCATTGTGTATATACTTTTAGGACTGGTTTTTCCAACGTCAGATATACAAGGTAAAATTTTAATAGCTAGCAAAACTTCAAAGACGTTTTGGATATCAATTTCTAAACATGTTATTGATTTTCTAAACCATACTTCGCCAAGTATGGGGTCAACGGCCGCGAGTATTTAAGTAACGTGAAATTATAAGTTTTTTTGTTTAGATAATGAGTCTGTTAAGTAGTAGTGATGTGTCAACAGTTAATTTAATTTGACCCTTCATTTTATCCGTAGAATAAAATAGACATGTACGTCAATTTCTCGGATAAAGATATCTGGCGTTAGAAAACCCAGGCGTGAGCAAAAATAAAATGTCTCATCGAAGTTAAATAATCATTCAAAGTTTAAGTGTGCTTGTAATTTTAACCGCCAAAATACAGTCGCGACGTGAATATTACAAAATGTAACATTTTAAATTAAAATAATACTATAATGATTAGTCTCTCTCAAATATCTTATTTAAAACACTTTGACGAAGCCACATAGCAGATTTAGTTAAAAATACACACACATTCAAAAACATACCATTATTTTTAATCCAGCAACCTTCATAGTAGAAAAATATTCTATACTGGCAACCCCGACATAAAATGGTAGAGTAACGTTGTATCGTACCTCACATGTCACAATACCGTCAATCTTTTCATAATATTCGTTCCTAAAGACCTTAACATGAACTTCTACAAGCACCAAGCTATACTACATTCAAATCTGCGCTCATTTTAACTTGCTATTTTAAACTTTATGCCTTTGTGTTAAGGTTTAAAATCTTTCAGGCAAATGATTTAAAAAAATTTAAATTATAGTGCTTGGATTTATAAGTTTTGTGTGTAGAAATAAAGATGAGTAATTGAAACTTTGTTGACAAAATACTTATTGTGGTATAAAATAATACTTTTGAAAGAGAAGATCTCACTTTTGAAAGTGAGTTCTGCAAGATCATATTTCTAGGAACCAAAAACCACAATAATATATTGTATTTTAAAGGAAGCTTATAATTACCCATCAATTACATGTCATTCATAAACAGGACAACACAGTAATACAAAAAACCACTATCTTCATGCAAAAGAGACCTTAGCGTTAACAGATTGAGCTCAAATTCCCTTACCTTAGCCGCGAGCGCAACTCAATTTACATATTAATGGAAAGTAGACTAAAAACTATGTTTAATAAGGTCGAATTTCGCTCTGCGCTTAGTGACCAAACTCTGAGGCTGGTGTTTTCATACCTTTAATTTAAAAAAATAAGTGCTTTATTTAATATTATTTTTAAGAAGAAAAACATTCTAAATAATTAATTATAACTTGCTTATTAAAGACTTAAAAGATTACAAACTATTTTTCAAAAGAAGTCCTTTACATTTGGATAAATTATATTGATTACATAGATTGTTATAAAATCATTAATTAACTAAAAGTCAATTTGCTACAGATATACACAAGGATTAGCAAAATACAAGTACATAAGCTATAATCAAAAGACTGAATGAATATACCTTAATTAATTATCAGAAACAATATTTTCAACTCACTTAAAAACTGCCTAAAGAAATTATCGACCAAGTTAATTGGTTTTTTTCTTATTTGTATCCAAAATACTATTAATCAAATCTGACACATTTTTGTCAAAATATGATATCTATAGGTACTTAATTGACCATTGACTTACTGTCCTAATTAATGTTTGCGCAACCTTTTGAAAAGAAACAGAATATTCAAGGTCAATTTAAATTAACTAGCAAAACTTCACATACAACAACATACCATACGTTGCTTCAATTTTATTGTACGCCACAGGCAAGAAACTTGCATTGTGTAAATGGGGCTACATGACATTGCTTCTTGCCAAATTTCATAATAGGCTATTTGACAATGTAAAAAATAAGGTCATAATTATTGACACTCGTATAGATTATCGCTTTTAAAATCGATTTGCATTAATTTTACTACAAAATAATGTATTATTTATTAAAAAAAATCCCGAAAAAACTTCATCTTTTTAAATCTGGCGCCACGTAATCGAAAACGGTCTGGATTGGCTGAACTTATGATGACGTCATGATATAGTCAATTTCTGTCTATCGTTGACAGAACAGATGACTTTTGTCTAGTATCTCGACCGTTTCAACGTTTGTTTACGTGTATTTTGACGTCACGACGCCATATTGTTAAAGATAGCGTTTTGGCGGCTTATTTAAACAGTACATTTTTATTTACTATTTTCTAAAAGAAATACATTATGCAATTTGAAGTAATAGGTTTTTGTGGGCTCGTTAGACACCATTAAATTATCTGAGATGATCAGAAACCAGTCAAATAGCCTATTCTAGGTCAACGGGAAGATATCGATATCGATCACTTCACTAGAGTATGTCCAGCTAATTTAAATTGACATTGTAGATGCGCAAAAACTCACGATAAAAATGTGTACAACTGAAGATTTGTCAAATAACATTTTGGATAGCCAAATATACCATGGGGTATTAAGGCTTTTTGTAACACCAGCCTCCTACCGACACCCGAGCCGTGTTCGATATAATATAGTTTATATATTAGTTAGTGCAACGACGACTATGCTAGTGAGCAGTGTTTAAGTGTAGACGTGGAAAAGTATCAGTATGGTCAGTATTGTGCTCATGAAGCACATCGATACTGGGAGGAGCACCGCGAAACGGAGGGACCTGGAAGACAAATACAACAAAAGTCACGTTTATAACAATATTTTTATCTTTAATAATATGGTGCAAACCAAATGAGAGGTACTCAAACGCGAATGGATAGTGTACAGTCAACAGCAAAAGTAGATGATCAAAATCAGAAATTGAATACTAATTCAATTCAATTCATTTATTAAGTCAGACAAAAAATATCCATAATCACAAATTCAACAAAAATAAATAAAAATAACATAAAATTCATACAAAGTCAAAATACATACTTTAACAATTAAAATAATAATTTATAATAAAAATTTAAAATAACCAAATAAGGAATATAATTTTAGAACATAATAATTTAATTTTTTTAATGAACGGAGTTCGCGTCAGAACTGTGTGGCGTCAAAGTGATTCAAAAGTATGTGATTGTAAATTATACCAAACATTTACTACTAGTACAGCTGCCATAATATATTCGTGATCAGTTTTGAGTCCAATTGAATTTCTGATTTTGATCATCTACTTTTGCTGTTGACTGTACTATCGAGGAAATTTACATCTGTATCTGTAAAAAAAACCATAGCACCTTCCAATAAAAAATAAAATAAAAAAAAAGAATAGAATAGACATTTCGGAAGTCATTGTTTTTATCGACTTTCGACGCTGACCGTATGTCTGCGTATGTCTTGTGTCTTTCTCTCGGTTTAGAAATTAAAGGTTTTTTTTTTCTAAAGACATTGTTCCCTTTTCACTAGTACCTCATCGCTCACAAGAGTTGTCTTTGCATAGCAGTGGGATATACTGGTTAGAACACAGAGGGTTGTCTTACCTCCAGTAAGGTAGATGTCAGAGAGGCGGCTGGTGCTGGTTGAGAGGCGCGTGCGGCACGTCGGCGGAGCGGCACAGCGCGGTCGTGACGTCAGGCGCCGGCTCGCTGTCGCGCCGCGCCTTGCCTACGTACACACTCGCTGTACTGCGGGTGGGACACTGCAGGCCGCGCCTCGGGTGGGGCGGGGTTGCCTAGTGTTCGCAACGCACGTACTCAGTCATGACAAAGCGCCCCCGCCCCTCCGTCCCACCGCTCACATGCCTAAGGCGCGGCCAACTAGTTCCGCGAGGACTATAGTGTGTTTTTGGGTAGCGACAAATCAAAGGAGTAAATTCCGCTCCACCGCAAGTTAAAATGTTAAAATAAATATTGTGTCTTTCTTTCCTTCATAAAGTGCTATATCTAAGCTGTACGTGTCTAAAGTAGTATACAATGCAGCAAAATTATGCCTTGATAAAATGCCAGACACGAGACCCTGCGGTCTAAAGCCCTGTATTCACGGTAAACTTTTGTTGAGCAACAGTTGATTAACATTGTTGATGAGTAACGACAAAGTTGCTGGAAACAAAGTTTATATCAATATATATCTTGTCCACACACCAGTCTGCGTCAAAATGTTGCCCGCGGTAGTAGTGTTGTTGTGTTCTTTGAATTTAATGTATCCCACACTACTGCCATATTTAAAAACAGTTGCAAACACGTCCACACACGTCAACATTTGTTGATAAACTGATGTTTTCGCTCGCCGGGCGTCAACTCTGCAACATGGCGTGATCAATTTCGCAACAAGTGTTGCCCGCAATATGTTGACAGCAACTCGGCAACATGTTTATGCAACCATGTTGCGAAACAAATGTTTAACATGAATACGAGGCTTTACGTGTCTTGGAATCAGCATGATGCAGTAGATCTTGATTTTTTGTTAAAATTAGAATATTTTTCACTGTTTGGTAAGCATGACTACAGCTCGATTCAAACTTTATGGCAGTTCTACAGTGCGCTACTAGCTGCGCAGTACCTCACCCCTCCCCCCGCTGACACGTGAATGCGTTACTGCGTAGTGACTCGCCTCATTTTCCGAGCCGCCGTAAAATTTGAATCGGGCTGTACCTCCATTAAGAACGTTTACGCCGTACGGCATTTCATACAAACTTTCAAGCCCTTATTTTTCGAAATGAATGAACCGATTTAAATGAAGCTTCATACGCGTAAGCTGAATACAAAGGACTAAAAAGTTAGTAGAGAACATTTTCGAAATATCTTATTTAAAAAAAGATAACTGGAAATCTCGGTTTCTATGGAAAATTTTTCGCTGTAACACTATTTTTCGAAAATATTTTGTATCCTGCTTATGCGTATGAAGTTTCATTAATATCGGTTCATTCATTTCG
Source organism: Oligia latruncula (assembly GCA_948474745.1). Classification (NCBI taxonomy): domain Eukaryota; kingdom Metazoa; phylum Arthropoda; class Insecta; order Lepidoptera; family Noctuidae; genus Oligia; species Oligia latruncula. The sequence goes on from OX419705.1 coordinate 2,651,313, forward strand.
AAAAATAAAAGGGCTTGAAAGTTTGTATGAAATGCCGTACGGCGTAAACGCTCTTAAATTCGTTTCGTTCAGTTGCTACAAGGATGACATCGATATAGAAAAAGTTGAGCTGTTCAAAAAAGTATTCCCTGGGATTTTTGTAAGATTGAAAATAAAGAAATTGCAGAGTGGCTAAATAATAACACAGCCGCACCGGTCGATCGATCAGGTTAAGCTAAGCTTGCCGCGGTTGGTCTGTGGATGGGTGACCATCTTTACATAACAAGACCCCTCCGTGCCTCGGAAAGCACGTTAAGCCGTTGGTCCCGGCTGTCATTTGCGGATCTTTGACAGTCGTTACGGGTAATCAGAAGCCCAAAAGTCTGACAACCAGTTTTACCAAGGGGTATCGTATTACCCAGTGTGGAGGTCAGATAGGCACTCGCTCCATGTAAAATACTGGTTTTCAGCTGCATCCGGTTAGACTGGAAGCCGACCCCAACATAGTTGGGAAAAGGCTAGGCAGATGATGAGAGGAATCTATCACACCTAAAAAGGGGTAAAAGTGTTGAGCTTGTAGCGGTATCTACAACGCCACATGCGAAGAACGCGTCATACTGACGTCACGCAAAATCCTGCATCTCGCAAGCAGAGTTTACCGCGCAACTAGCATAGATACAACGGCCCGACATGAATCATTGGGCAGTTGCCCGCCAGACACAACACCCGTCTGGTCGGAGGATCCTCCCTTTTGTATAGAATATGAGTGAACTTTACACCCTATTCCTCATACCTCTATAAGCTAGCCAGCCGGTTAAAACGAACTACTGCTACACTTACTAGTGAAACACAGGCAGCCAGTCTGCTGGTTGCTCTGCAGCGACGTGGTGAGTCTCAGCTCCTTCTGCTCTTTACTCTGCTCGTTCACGCACTTCTGGTAGTAGTCGAACTCTTTCACGTACCTAGAAACGGGAAAAAAACTTTGTTACAATAACTGCTGAGGGATGGCCATTTTGTGTGGATGTGACGCATATCTTCCCCCAACTTGTTATTTTTAGGGTTCCGTACCCAAAGGGTAATACGGGACCCTATTACTAAGACTCCGCTGTCCGTCTAACCGTATGTCACCATGCTGTATCTCATGAACCGTGATAGTTAGACAGTTGAAATTTTCACAGATAATGTATTTCTGTTGCCGCTATAATAACAAATACTAAAAACAGAATAAAATAAATATTTAAGGGGCTCCCATACAAGAAACGTGTTTTTTTCGGCGTTTTTGCCTTGTGGTACGGAACCCTTCGTGTGCCAGTCCGACTCGCACTTGGCCAGTTTTATTTGTGTTTGTCTTCTTTCTCTGCACGCGTCATGTTTACCGCATATAAACGTATTTTCTTTCTTTTCTTTCTTTCTAACCAGTCTCGTTTGACTCAAGTTTCGACATATCCGTCTACATTCCCCTGACCTTACTTTATAATATTGCGTTATTGACGTTGTGGAACACACAAGTTTTTCGAACTTATGAAGCAATGGATGAGCAATATCCTTCAAAATGATTCAGATCGGGATTTTAAGGATGTTACGCAATATGTTAGTTACCAGACGGGCGGCCACCGGTTGTCGGACAGATAGTCCCGCGAGGGCTGGCTGAGGTGCCTCGCGCGGCACACGCGGTCGTACGCGCCGCACAGGCGCCACATGCACCAGTCCGCCAAGTTGTGTGCGTTGTGCAACTGGAATGGAGTAAAAATAGCGAAGATACTAAGATACCTTTTTATGAATAAGTGTTTTATTAGGTAAACGGTAGTTATCTACCGTATGTGGTTAGAAAGTGGGTGACTATCGAGATGACGACTAATAAGAGAAGTATGCAAGAAAAAGACCCCATATAAACGACCCCATATAAATGTACCGTGGGAACACCCACGGTACATTTCAGTTCAGTTCAGTTCTACTTAAAGTAGGTGTTTAATTACCTTGACAGGCTCCAGCAGCGACAAAGCTATCTCGACGACTTGATCATCATCACCGCACACTCTGCGAAATATGTTGCACACAGTAAGATATTGAACATTATTATTATACTTTAGTCCATGCCCAAACCTGCGAGCTAGTTATTACATTCCGAACCTTATTCCGACTGAGATAAAGTTTAATACAAAAATTACCACTTAGAATCAGTTTTAACGTCAGTTTTAGAACTTGTATTAAAGTTCTAAAACTGACGTTAAAACTGATTCTAAGTCTATGTCGGAATAAAGTTCGAAATTCAAACATGGCTCGATGGTTTAAACCTAGGTCTAAAGAAAACTGTTGTTTTGTAATAAGGTTGAATAAGCTTAAAAATTGCAGTAAAGTTCTATAGAGAGATAGATTTATCAAAATCCATCCCCTAAAGGGGTAAACCTCTTTAGGGGATCCTTCTCTATAGGGGATGGAAGTTCGTCATTGCAAAAGGAAAACCCCATGGGGTACAAGCCTGGTAAGAAATAAATGGTCACTGCAGATGAAGCATAAGTCCAGCATGGGCCCAAGTCTGCTATTTTTATAAATTCGTCATTCCAACACGATCCCATTGTCATTTTGCTAAAAGTTCGTAATCTGCTAAATTCATAATGGTCGATTATTGGTCGGTCAATGGCACAGAACATATACGATACTCGTAACGAATTAAAAGCAACGACTGCACAATGACGTTCTAATGGTAGGTCACTGATCAAAGGAACTGTCAAATTTTTTGCAGATTAACACTTAAGTCAGTCATTCATTTGTCATTAAGTACGAGGTAATCTCGTACTTATCTATTTCTTTCAATGGAGTGTCAGTGGTTGGCCATTGGAAAGTCATAATGACGCCATTATATTAGTAGATTACCAACTTGTCAAAATCAACAATTATGAAATCAATGATCGACCATTCTGACACTATTGTAATAGCAGACTCAGGGCCCAGGACATATCCTAGGTGTAACATATTGAGTAGACCCACCTGTCTCTCTGCTGCAGCTGGTCTATGACCCTGGCCTCCACCAGGTTCACGAGGCGGTTCATGCACAGCCTGTTGGCTAGCTCCAGCAGTTCCAGGCATCTGTTAGGGTCCACAGCGGGTATCTTGTCACTGTAGATGTAGCTGAGCAGGATGTGGAACGCGTACATTTTGACCCCGGGGAATGATATCTGGGTAGTAAGAAATTTTGTGAGTGTGTATGTTTGTTACTTCTTCACGATCAAACGGCTAGACCAATTTTGTATGGAGGTAGCTGACACCCTGGATTAACATATAGGCTACTTTTTATCCCGATATTCCCACGGGATCGACATTTACGCGGGTGAAACAACGGGGCGTAGTTATCTGTGAAAGATAGGCTGTGCAAGTAGTACTGACCACGCGCGAGGTGCTCTCGCGGAAGTGTCCCTGGAACATCGCCTTCATGGGGTCGCAGCGCGCCATGAGCACGGCGCGGTGCGCGAGGTGGATGCCGTCGTCCAGGTCGAACGTCACGTCCGCGAACAGCGCGCGCTCCACGTACATGTCGCGGAGACGGGCTCCCAAGGGCTACGGGAAAGAAACAAACTTGTTGATGGACAAAGTACTAGGGAGAGATGGAATTATACAGGCCGTATAGCGCCACCTCTTTCCCACACCGAAGTACGATTACAATAATACTGCTACAAGAGGTGGTGGTAGGTCCCATAAAAGTGAATCGGGAGATTTGCAAGAATACTTTCAGCATTTCAATTTATTTGGGATCAATTCCACATGGCTTGTTCTTTCACGCATCTCTATCGGCCGATGTCTATGATGTCAAGGTTGCGAATCACCTTGACTGTATTTACGTGGGTTTCAAAAAAGTTTGTTTCTTTTTAAAAATAAAGGAACGTTTCCTTTGAGTAAAACTTGCTGTCTTCAGTATTTAGAGTACTTTCCCCTCCAGGTACGCTTCGAAAATTCCACCCTGTATATAAAAAACTCACCGTATGAAACTGCAGCATGAATCCCTTGTCGAACAACAGGTGCTGGTCCAGAATGAACTGACTCAGCTTGGTGAGCTCATGGAAGCCAAGCAGCTCGGCCGCCTGTCTGATCTCCTGATGAAGACAACGTCGCCGGTCAAATATGGTTACCAGTGGCGGATTTACCAACAGGCTGGGTAGCCTGGAGCCTAGGGCGAAAGATTTTAGGGGCGGCAAAGAATGTTCATTATTGTGTAAGTAGTAGGTATTATGGCGCCGCCTTAGGTATTAGTAGTACAGACACCAGCACATCAAGCTACTACAATCTGTCAAATTAATTTAATAGATTTTCAACTTTATCGCTAGAGCATAAGGTTCAAAGTTGATTGGGAAAATTTGACAGTTTCTGGTACTTACATAATTCGAGCTTTTATGAGCTCAGAAATATAGATAGGTACCCAAAAACTATTCCTTGTGCAATCTTAATATCATTGGGTTATAATTAATATTAGTATCGACTTTGTCTCTGTCAACTCTGACCTAGACTAGAGTCAAGAGCAAACCCATTTCATATAAAAAAAAAAAATCTAGAAATTGACACATTATTGTAGAGGGCGGCAGGGGCGGGAAAATTTGAATAGCCTACTGGCGGCAAATGTGTAAATCCGCCACTGATGGTAACCAGTGTTTAAGTTTGTGTTTCGATATGTTTAACTCAAGTTTTCAGAACATCGCCCATTAGGTTAGGAATGTTTTGCTAATTTCGTACGTTCGGCGTATCAAGAGAGCACTGATCTCTTACGACTTACAAGTTGCTACTACGGGCGTTGCTGTTACGGACTGCGACTTACGAGGTCGTGGGTTTGAACCCAAGCATTACTTTTGTATTTTATTTATTTTATCTTAAGATAAGATAAGATAAGATAAGATAATTTTTATTTGTCAAAACATGCGTATACATGCAAATTAAGCATGCAGGATGTCACAATATTAATATTTCGTACGTACATGTTTCACCGTAAGGCATACAAATTTATATAAATTACAAAAAAATCGTATATTACAGAATAAATACTAAATTACTTAAGGCTCTTCAATCCAAGTACATAAAAATAATAAACATTGATTTGTCCGTAAAATAAATTAATCATAAAATGTCACAATAAAAAGAGTACTAATAAAATAAACAATGTCATATAGTGTCATTCAAAAAATCATTTATATTATAATAACACTTGTCCGTTAATAAATCTCGAATCTTTTTTTTAAACAAATTTACCGGCAGTTCTTTAAATGACTGTGGTATTTTATTATAAATTTTAGGAGCCATACAGAAAACGCTTTTTCCCATTAATACAGTCTTTGACGTATGCAAACACAGTTGATTATTGTCACGTCTATTACGGGGGAAGGTGTCAGCTAGTCTTGGAAATAGAAATTGATTAACCCTAACAAATGTCGCAATTTCAAAAATATACAGAGATGGTAGAGTTAATAATTTGTGTTGTTTAAATAATGGCATACAGCTGTCAGTCGACTTCAAATTGAACATAGCACGAATGCATCTCTTTTGGGCCTTAAAGGCAATTTCTTTGTCTGTGGAATTCCCCCAGAATACAATACCGTAACGCAATAACGATGCTACTAGACCATGATACGCTGTTACTAAGGCATCTGTGTTTAGCTCTGGGGCCAGTTTATATAAGGCGTACGCTGCGGAGCTCAGACGTTTACTTAGGTATTCAATGTGTGCCTTCCAGTTCAATTTAGAGTCAATCATAATTCCTAGAAATTTTGTTGCGTCGACTTTATTAAGTACAGTGTCCATGTAAATTGCATTAAGGTCAAATTCAGCCTGGGTCCGTTGCCTAAAATGCATAATAGTTGTCTTATCTAGATTTATTTTTAGGTTGTTCCGGTTTAACCATGATATTATTGATGTCAAAGATTCATTTATGTCACTTTCATATAAGTCTTTATTTTTACATGCTATAGTCATCGTGCTGTCGTCGGCAAAGAGAGTCATGGGGTGTTCAATAGCACTAGGCAGGTCATTGACGTATATTATGAATAATAAAGATCCGAGTACGCTCCCTTGAGGAACACCGAATGTAGGTGTGCGTTCGCTTGAAACATAAATTTCTTCTTTCTTTGTTTTAACATTAATTCTCTCAATTTCTGTGTATTGTTTTCTATTAGTAAGGTATGACTGAATAAGATTTAGTATGTTTCCCCTTATGCCGTAAGCTTCTAATTTCTGTAGCAAGATGCTATGGTCAACGTAGTCAAAAGCCTGTGTCATGTCACAGTATATTGCACACACCGGGATTCTCCTGTCCATATTCGTCATAACGGTATATAAAAAGTCATATATGGCCATACTAGTTGACATGTTTTGTCTAAACCCCTTTTGCTCTTTTCTAAATATATTTTTCTTTTCAAAGTATGCGTACAGTTCTTTATAAACGTATTTCTCAAAAATTTTGGACATTATCGGAATTAAGGCAATTGGCCTATAGTTAACCATGTTATCCTTATTGTTTTTTTTAAATAATGGTTTCACTCTTGAAACTTTTAGGGCATCCGGATATACACCTGAGCCGATGCACAGATTTATTAGGTAGCTTAGGTGGGTACAAATGGTTTCAGAAACATACTTTACAACCTTTGTAGTAATACCATCATAACCTGTACTGTTAGTAGCTTTTAAAGAGTTAATTATGTTTAATATGTCTACAGGTATACTGGGTTTTACAAAGATCGAGTCTTTCTGTTTTATAATATTAGTTGTTACATTGCTTCCCGAACCTTGACTTGGTTGAATTTTATCTACGAAAAACTTGTTAAACGCGTTAGCTATTTCTAGGGGGTCATTTACCATTTTTTCATCGACCTTTATATAGCTAATGGATTCTTTAGGTAAAAACGGTTTCGATTTATTGATTATGTTCCATGTCATTTTAGATTTATTTGTTGCAGTTTTAATTGAGTAATTGTTTTGAGCTTGTCGAGTCAATCTCATTACTTTTTTAAACCTTTTTGAGTAATTCTTAAAAATGTTTTTATTCGTCACATTTGGTTTTAATCTGCAATGCCAGAGCAATTTACGTTTCTTTTTGCTGCATAATTTAATGCCATGTGAGATCCATTTTGATTTTTTAATTACATTTATTGTTGTCAGCTTATATGGAAAACAAAGGTCATAATATAGTTTAAAGTTGTCAATAAATATGTCAAAAGCGATATTTGGATCTTCAGTTTCATATATTTCCGAAAAAGTCAATTGTTTTAAGCAGTCCCTAAACTTAACCATATTCTCAACGCTAAAGTCCCGTCGTTTTCTTCGCCAGTATTTTAACATAAAAGTTTTTTTCACCGGGAATTTTATTATTTGCGCTGTGTGGTCTGACAGCGCAAATTCAATAACGTCCGTTTTACATTTGGCTCCAAAATTATGTGCGAAATTGTCAATGCAAGTTTGGCTATGAATTCTGGTTGGTTGCTTTAAAGCTAACTTAAGATTGAAATTTAATAACAGACATTCGAAATCGAACACAACCCTATTTTTCTTCATTATGTCGATGTTAAAATCTCCTGCCATTATAATATACTCATACTTTTTTTTACATATTTTTTGTAATATTTGTTCTATTGTTTCATAAAATACATTTAGGTTATTTCGTTTCGGTACTCTGTAGACACACAAAATAATCATATTGTATTGTATGAGCTCCACTCCGCAACATTCAACTACACCCGTTATAGATGCCCCAGCTATATCTGGAACTTCTCTCCATTGGTGCCCGTTTCTAATCAAAATACATGCCCCACCTCGTTTACTTTCTTTCCTACAGAAAAATGATGCTAAAGAGTAATTGGGGATATTTAAATGGTTTTCGTACCCTGACATCATGAAGTGCTCGGTAACACACAGCGCATCAACACTAATGTCCCTTTCTGACAATTCATCTAGGCAAACATTTAGAGCATCGACCTTATTTAAAAGCCCCGCTATGTTTTGATGCATGACGTAAAGGCTTTTAGTGACGAAAAAACTGCTTTTCTGTTTCTAAAACATGTGTGGGATTGTGAGACGTTAATGTTATTAGGGGAGTATTTACAGTCTTATTGTTATAAATGTTGATGCATTGAATGTAATTAATTAACGCTAGAAGATTAACAAAAATGGAATGGAACCCGAAATTATTTAGTTGGCCAGACTGCCTGAAGAATGTATTATAATCATATTCGACATTTGCATTTGAATCTAATACATAAGCATATTTGTGTGTCCAGATATCTTGACATAAAGTATAGTTAAAGTTCATGACTCGCCAATTATACACATTTGAGTTCATGTTATATTTATAAGTGGGTAGACAGATAATAATATTAGTATGCGTTATTTCACTAAGAGTCTTCCTTATGTTTAATATGAGTTCAGAGTAATTTTTAGCTATTTTAAAGTCTTGTTCACCAATTAAAATCACACAGTAGTCACTCATCGTGTAATCCGTAAGTTTTGTTTTTAAACCCTGCAGGAGGTCACATGTAGCTCCATCTGTTGTTAGATAGTGACAAAAATTATATTGTTTCTCAAAAGTTTCTTCTACTATAGACAGGATCCTGTTTTGTTTATTGGCACTCAGAATGCACAATTTGTTTTGTTTAGGTTGTTGTGGAGTGTGAATCTCGGATTTGGTTTTGGTTTTGGTTCCTATAGAATTCTTTATTTCTTTTATGTCTGAATTATTCATATGTGTTTTTGTCCCCTGTTCATTTTTGGTAGTATTTAGTTGAGTTTTGGTAGTATTTAGTTGATTTTCTGTGTTAATAGTTATCTCAGTTTTTTCACGTTCCGGAATATCCGTTTGCGTCTGCTTTGTTTTACAGTTCCTGTGGTTTTTTTTTCTTGGTGTATTTTGGTTTGATTTAATTGGACTATTTGTGGCTACTATTTTATACACGTTATTTTTTCTAATCAAATTGTCATTTTCACGCTTTAGTGTACTATTCTCAACCGATAATATTTCTATTTCTTTATGAGCACTCTCTAACTGTTTTGCAAGATTTTGTATCTCGTCTCTTAATAACTTGACTTGGTCGTCTTCATCATCAGACATGTCTGGCATACTACTGGTGGTAAACTCCATTGTGTTAGGAATTACAGTGTCACTGTCGTCAATAGTTGGCGATTCCGATTGCGTCCGAGGCCTGGGACGCCTAAACGTTACGTTTAAACTGTCGAAGAAATTCATCTCAGGAATTATTTTGTGTCAAAAAACGAACACAAAGTTTTACAATATCTGAGATCCGAACGCCCGTCTTGTCGCACCACACAGGTACGGTCTTATACCTCTAAGCCACTTGAACCGTATCTTTGTAAGTCGTATTTTTAGCCCATATACCATGTGATGTATTGATTTAATTTCTGCTCATTAGATGGCACTCTTTTAAAGTTTTAATGGGATTTTTTTTATTTTATTTCTCTGGTAACACTTTACTTTGGTTTTTTATTAGCTTACTAGGTGGCTCTTATTAAAATTTTGACATTCATTAGTCTTGTAACACTGTGAATTCGTTCATAGCTGTCAGCTGATTTAAATTTATTCAAAACCAATGTAAACAAACGACATTAAACGACATTATGTGTACTATTTTCTTACTTCTCAGTTTTCTATGCGTCCAATTTGTGAATGTGATATCCAATGCTTCTGTGACTGAAATGTGAAATGTCCGATCCAATATCGTCCGAGTGTATCACCAACTTTGCCTCTATAAGTTAATTGTATTTGCACTTGTCGTCACAGATGATTAGGCTTTTTTTTGTATGTCACTTAACTTATATTTGTCTTAATGAATCCTTCCACCAACATTAGTCACTAATATATGCACCATGGTCTATCTGTTAAAGTTAGTTTTGTCACTGATTTCTGTTTCTTTATATTTTAAACAACACATTTACACGGAGCTATAATTTACGTGACGGTAGCGCCATTTTTTTTTTTGATACTTAATTATTTCATCACCACTGCTCTAAAAACGGTGAAGGAAAACATCGTGAGGAAACCGCCATGTCCTAGAAAAAATTTCGTCGGTTATCACAAAAAGATCAGCTGTTTCATTGAAAAGTGCAATACTTATGCATTCAAAATTTATGGAACAGCAATTTTTTTTTTTAATAACCCACGAAAATTTTCTATGCAGATTCAGAATCGTGTAGGTACTGAATTCAAATGGTTACAGATTGCGCGGCGATGTCCCCTGCCAGCCTGTATACTAATTACTTGGCAATAGGCTATTTGACAATGTAAAAAATAAGGTCATAATTATTGACACTCGTATAGATTATCGCTTTTAAAATCGATTTGCATTAATTTTACTACAAAACAATGTATTATTTATTAAAAAAATCCCGAAAAAACTTCATCTTTTTAAATCTGGCGCCACGTAATCGAAAACGGTCTGGATTGGCTGAACTTATGATGACGTCATGATATAGTCAATTTCTGTCTATCGTTGAGAGAACAGATGACTTTTGTCTAGTATCTCGACCGTTTCAACGTTTGTTTACGTGTATTGTGACGTCACGACGCCATATTGTTAAAGATAGCGTTTTGGCGGCTTATTTAAACAGTACATTTTTATTTACTATTTTCTAAAATAAATACATTATGTAATTTGAAGTAATAGGTTTTTGTGGGCTCGTTAGACACCATTAAATAATCTGAGATGTTTATCAGAAACCAGTCAAATAGCCTATTGTAATTGCATTTATAAATCCACCATTAAACAATAAACTTAGAAACGCCGCGTAACAAAGAGAGTTAATTGCTCTACGACTTTTATGCAAATGCAGAAAAAGGAAAGAAAGTCTAGAATATTTCATTTCAAGAAAAATATGCATTAAATAACTTTCGTTTTGATTAAGAACCTTCACGTCACGCAGCTGAAATTTACACGCCAAACTGTAGGAAAAATGTAGTATACGATATGTGTTATTATATGGCTACATTATTATTATATGGTGACAAATCTAATGAATACAAAATAATAATAATAGAGATATTGATACCACACTTTCTTAAGTCATAATTTCTTTAATTTGCTTAGTTGTTATATAGAAAAAAAAAACATAAGTGTAAGTTTCCTCAGGGTATAGTGTTGGGTCTAATTAAATTATTGGAACGCGAACGCACGTTTAATAGTAAAGCGTATATAATAATTAATGTAAAACACAGTTTAAAGGGGCACAAACAGGTAAGGTAAAAAAATTATAAAAACTTATATGAACGGGTCGCGAGCGTGGCGTACGGACTCCCGATCCTTCGTCGACTGTCGGTTAGCGCGGGGGTGTATGCTCCCCGTTGTCGCGCATAAGGGCACGTGCGAAGGTAAATTGACCCAACACATACGCGAGATGTACTTTCCTACATAAGTACCTAAATAGTTTTTGACAATCGATCATACTTCAGAAAGTGCAATGACAAATATGATAAACTACAAAGAAATACATCCACAACAATACAAACAGGGTGCTGTTTTTATAATAATAATAATGGTCAAAATTAATAATTATGAATTTGTTTTAATGGCATAATTTATTGCAATAAGATTTACCAGTAACAATCCGATAGCAGCTGACTGCAAAACATTTTTGTTATTATAAAATTATTAATTTTATGTTATATTTTTAATTTGCAATATATTTTATTTGTAGTGGGAAATACATAGAATAGAAAAATAGAAGCACAGTAGATTAGAAATTAATTAATAAATTAATATAAGTAATTAAATCACTGTCTCCTTATTAAAATAACGGAATAATTATTGTCAGTATTTCAGAATCCCGTAGCTACTAAACTGCTGGACCATTATAAGCTTTGTCTGCTTTTATATTTTTTTATTCGAGTAAGATATTTTAATAAGGGGACAGTAAGAAAATAGCTGAAGTCAATTAATAATATAATATTCAATAATTACTTAAAATACACGTAAGAAAATGTCATATATTTAAATATTAAATAGTAATACAAAGCTAAAGCTTATTTTAATTTAAAATTGAATAAGTAATGATTTCGTGACAAAGTGATAGAAATTACTTAAGAATTTCTTGATTTTAAATCAAGTTGCTTAGGACTTAAAAAGTATCGCAGCAGTCATTTAGTAACAAAAAAAAATCTTAATATTAAACTCGCAAATTAAGGGGACTACATGACCTAAAGCGTGGTCACTGTCGGACTGCATAGAAAAGAAAGAGAAGCGCGATGACACAACGCTGGTAATTTATTGCAAATTATGAAATTATCTATTTACAAAAAATCTATTGTTTGGACTAAAACATTAAAACACTAGTGCTTTAGTATGTTGCTTGTAGAATAATCTGACAAAAATCAGAATGATTGTATGTATATTAGTAGTTTTTAGAGGTATTCTCATGATTTTTAGGGTTCCGTACCCAAAGGGTAAAAACGGAACCCTATTACTAAGACTTCGCTGTCCGTCCGTCCGTCTGTCACCAGGCTGTATCTCATGAACCGTGATAGCTAGACAGTTGAAATTTTCACAGATGATGTATTTCTGTTGCCGCTATAACAACAAATACTAAAAACAAAATAAAATAAATATTTAAAGGGGGCTCCCATACAACAAACGTGTTTTTTTCTGCGTTTTTGACTTGTGGTACGGAACCCTTCGTGTGCGACTCCGACTCGCACTTGGCCAGTTTTTTTCTATCGTATCAAATTAGTTGTATCATCTGCCTAGCCTTTTCCCAACTATGTTGGGGTCGGCTTCCTACCTAGCATAAATCCTGAAGAATATCATACTTATATTTTTTTTATTTTGTTTCCTGTAGTCGATCCTATACTTTTATTGCTTCTTAAACATGAGTTTTTTGCGTTCAGGTCCTGTAATCCCCTTGAACAAATATTTCCAAACCGTTAAAGAAAATATTAACAAACATATCATAATATTATGCCTGTATTTCCCAAAGTGTCACGCAGAGGTGCACCTATAGAGAGTACACCCACATTTCGCGTTACTAATCCATACTAATATTATAAATGCGAATGTCTGTTACCTCTTCACGCTTAAACCGCTGAACCGATTTAGATGAAATTTGGTATAGAGATAATTTGCGTCCCGGGAAAGGACATGGGATAGTTTTTATCCCGATATTCCCACGGGATCGAAACTTATGCGGTTGTAACCGCGGAGTGCTGCTAGTGAACTATAAACGTAGAAAACGGGAAAAAAAACAGGATGGTAAGAATGAACAAGTCCTTAGAAAAGAACTAAATCATTGATTTAATTCAAAAGAAAACAGAATCAGCATTGCCATCTAACGTGGCTAACATTTTGCTGCATGCTTATCCCATTGACAGCGATTCGGACGAATTTTTTTATGCACAATGAGCTCCTCCCTATTTTGACTTTTTTGCTAAATATATATATTATATATAGTATATTGTAATCAAAGAAAATCTAACTATATTAAAACAAAAAAAAAATACAATCCTGTATTTCTATGGCTTTAATCGATAAGGAGAACCAAATCCCTCCAATTAACATTGCATCTTAACATGACTGAATTTTCTATCACTCCATCAGTAAACCACGGTAACTCCAAACCTTATACCTACAGTCATAAAGCTCAATATCGACTGACCTGCTGTTTGAAGGCGCTGCTGTCCAAAGCGCCAGTGTATATAAAGTTGACGATCTCTTGCATGACAGTTTGCGAGATTAACTTGCTCATTGTCACTATGGTTTGAGTTTGTGACGTCGCGTGTTGTATCTTGTCACACTGGAAGGTAATGGGGTATATTAAGGTGGCATTCATCATCATCATAAACGGCCTATAATGTTCCCACTGCTGGGACACAGGCCTCCTCTCTGTGAGAGGGGGTGGGCCGTAATCCACCACGCGGGCCCAGTGCGGGTTGGTAGATGTCACATGTCTTCGAATTTTTGGTTCTAGGACATGCCGGTTTCCTCACGATGTTTTCCTTCACCGTTTTGAGAGCAGTGGTGATGAAATAATTTACACCAAGTAAAGCGCCTGTCTGGGTTCGAACCTACGACCTACAACTCGTAAGTAGCGGCCATTACCACTTGACCACCACTGCTCGTGCATTGAGCATTGAGCAGTGGTGGTCAAGGTGGCAATATTCGATATTTTTTCCATACAAATTTCGGGAGAGTATTACTCCACTGTTTGACATTGTGCATCCAAAGTTAAACATGATATCGTTTCGACTTATTATTAATTTTGTCTGTATGGATACAGAATAGTAAAATAAAAAGGCATTAAAAAGTTATGACCCAACAAAGATTCGTTTTTCTTGTTATTTTTAACGTAACTTTGTGTGTAAATAAGTAATAAAAGAACTGTAAAATCTTCAAAATGAAGTCCATACCGACAAAGCTCAGTTATCGAAGAGTTCAATAATCTTTATTTGTAATTGATTCATGCAGTGGTTTTTTCATAAAACTCGATTTTCCGAAGCACTTTTCAAATTTTTTTACGCGCCTATCAGTTCGGAACGGTGTTTCTGTGCGTGAGAACTAGACGTTGTTCGTGTAGACTAGCGTCTAACTGCTCATTACTGATACTATCTCTGTCGGACACTAAGCCAGGTGAGAGAGCGTGCTTTTTGGCCATGACCACTAGTGATTTTGACAATTCAAAAGTGCCTGTTAATGGTTTAATTGAAACAAATGCTTTGAGTTTGAGTGATTTCGAGCTCGCGACTAGTTTACTCTTAAGAGGCTGTTTTATTGAAGCTTAGCAAGGGCTTATAAGAAAGGGGCTCGTGGCTAAATGATACAGTCGCAGTGGTCGATCAAAGAGTAAGCTACGTGTGCCGTGGTCGGTTCATGGATGAACATATTGAAATTCACCGTGGCTCGGAAAGGAAGTTAAGCCGTTGGTCCCGGCTGTCATTCGTTGATCTTTGACAGTTGTTAGTTAGGGGTAGTCAGAAACCAAAAAGTCTAACCAAGGGATATTGTGTTACCAAGTAACTGGGTACTGGAGGTCAGACAGGCAGTTGCTCCATGTAAAATGCTGGTATTCAGCTGAATTCAGTCAGACTGGAAGCCGACCCCAACATCGTTGGGAAAAGGATAGGCAGATAAAGAAAGAAAGAAAGAAAAAGTATTTATTGCGACTCGTACAGGAAGATCACAAACTAAACTAAACACAGTAAAATAAAAATCCAAGTGAGGGAGAGTGTGAGTGTGAGTGAGTGAGATGGATATTTTACCACAGGCTTACAATACAAGCACCTATCTTATTAGACACACATAGATTGACCAGCGGGACTACAGAAGTATGAGGAACAGGGTGTAAAGTTCACTCATACTCTATAGAAAAGGGAGGATCCTCCGACCAGACGGATGTTGTGTCTGGCGGGCAACTGCCCGATGAATCATATCGGGCCGTTGTATCTATGCTAGTTACGCGGTAAACTCTGCTTGCGCGATGAAGGATTTTGCGTGACGTCACTATGACGCGTTGTTCGCATGTGGCGTTTAGATACCGCTACAGGGCAATTGAGTAACACACTATTAGTAACAATGGGTTTCATTTGGACAGTTAAACAACATTCATTGCGTTATTTACGTTGTTGAGCAGACACATTTTTCGAACATACGAAGCAATGGATTAGCAATATCCTTCAAAATGATTCAGATTGAGATTGACAGTGTGTTACGCAATTAGGGTGCTGGCCAGTCACGCCATAGCCAGCTGCACTAAAGCATTTGATAAAAAAGATCCACTGCTAAAATGAGATATAACTGCACAGCGGGATTGTCCGAAAGGGTTACCGCTGGCCCGGAACATAAAGGGCTAAGGAAGGAACACGGGTGGGTTTTAGTCAGTAAGAGTCTGACACTCCCTTCCGCTCCACCCAGAGTGGGAGGGGTCATTTGATGATTTCCCACCCAAAAAAAAACAAAGACAACTGCAAGATTGTACCTTAACAACTCTGATAGAGATGATAGCGGGGTGGTTGACCTCTCTGTATAAATCCGGAGGCTTTTTACAACTGTCACTCAGAGGTAGAATCTGACATGAAGACCGACGCTTGATCTGATCCCATACCCTGAAAACAACATTATTATTACCATGGTGTAAACCACACTTGGAACCTTATTACATTACGTTACATTTCCTTAGTTACGGGTCGTCAAAAGCCTGAAAGTCTGACAACCAGTCTTACCAAGGGGTATCGTATTATCCAATAACTGGGTTGTGGAGGTCAGATAGACAGTCGCGCCATGTAAAATACTGGTATTCAGCTGCATCCGGTTAGACTGGAAGCCGACCCCACCATAGTTGGTGGAAAAGGACTCAAGGCACCATCCCAAAATATTTATTTTTTAATTATTTACTTTTTGTCCTCTAGAGGGCGCCATATTCAATTTAGTGTGACGTCACATAGCCTATGACCAGCGGACGGTTAAGACGCTTCTAACGATACCTCATTTGTCAAATTATTATAAGTAATTTTGAAGTTATGAGGGAATAGATGAACATACATACATACCCTCCTTTTTGCTTCGAAAAAAGTCTGGCCCATACAAGTTGCCATTTTTATTAAGTAACTGTATACACGGTTGACAGGGTTAGACAAATAAAAATGTCTTATTTACCTCATCTGCTTCGCCTGATCTTGTCGTATCAAATACTCGGTGTCCTCGTTAAACTCGCCGGCAGTCGCCTCACCCATACTGCTTACCTGCAACAAACAATCCACTTTCACTTGGTGAAAAGCGTTTTGTCGCCTAACGTCAGGCCGTCCGCTGAGGGCTCTTAGAGCGCATGTACAGACGCCAAGGTACTACAATCTGTCAAATTTCTTTAATAGATTTTCAACTTTATCACTAAAGCATAAGGTTCAAAGTTGATTGGGAAAATTTGACAGAAAACAGACAGCAGACAGCGGGTAGCTTGATGTGCTGGCGTGTCTGTACCATAAAGTCAGAAATAAATAAATATAATGTAATCTAAAGAAGGTTTTATTACCATGCTGCTCTCGCTAGAACTCCTAGCGAGCTCAGCTGAGAGGCTGACGCACTCGTTGGTCAGCAGACGGTGGAAGGCCTCGCACGCAGCCGCCATCATAAACCGGTGTACTGGGAAGCCTTTCGCGCCGCATATTATCACCATATCCGAGAAATACTGCAGGAGAAAAAGACGGTTAAAATATTTGTCAAATCTTACAACAACAAAAACACCTTAAATTTATAGGGCTATAGATAAAACATGGCTAACTAGCTTCCGCCCGCGGCTTCGCCCGCGGCTTCGCCCGCGAGGTATGTCGATAAAAACTATCCCATGTCCTTCCCCGGGATGCAATCTATCTCTCTGCCAAATTTTATCGAAATCCGTTCAGTGGTTCAGGCGTGAAAAGGTAACATACAGACAGACAGACATAAAGAGTTACTTTCGAATTTATAATATTAGTATGGCTTCTGGCACTGCCATTTTGACGATTATGAGTCTAGAAAATCTTTTGTTTTTTTTTATTTATCATCTTTATAAAGGGTGAAATTAAATTAGCTAGCGAAACTCCGCAGACGCGATGGGTGTCTTTATCTAAACACGATAAAACAATAAATTAATTAATTTGGAAAAACAACTTCTTATTACTTCGTTTTTGCTTAGCGTTCTTTCTAACTTTTTTTCTTTTTGCTCGGCTCCTAAGGGTCATAGCGTGATGTTAAATAGCCTACAGCCTTCCTCAAGAATTGGGCTATCAAATACAAAAAGATTTTTCACGGATTTGAAAAAATCTTTTTGTATTTGATAGCCCAATTGGTAGTTCCAGAGATTACCCCCTACATACAAACTTACAAACTTTACCTCTTTATAATATTAGTATAGATGTATTTCTTATTACTTAGTCGACCATATAACTCAGTAATAATAAATAATAAAGTTTTTATTACGACGTCAGTGAACGAATTCTCACATGCTATGAATGCATGCGAGAGGTCAAACAGAGGTCATTCTAGAAATCTGAAATGTCGTCTATTCCTACAAATACACATAAAATTGAAGTCTGTTTGTTATGTCAAAATAACAGCTTTTACTAAATGTGTATTAAAAATTTAAACGGTAGGTACATAACAAAACAAAAAACAAGAGATAGGTACGCAGGATCGTCGGATATACACACATCAAAAGTGTCTAGGGATCAAGCATTTTTATGCGGATTTCTTGAGATTGAGATGTGGCTTTGTAATAAATTTATGATTTTATAAATTTATATGGATCCTTTTTGGTGCATTTCATAATTTGAATCAGGAACTGTGAATCAAATTCGAGTAAAAGATGAAAATCAGCTGTCAATATTTTCCCTATAAAAACATACAACGCATTGAAGACATTATTAGTGCTACTGTTTCCCTACTACTGATTAAAACCAACGTTATTATGGAGCGGCGACGTCATTTAAGCAGGGAAGAAATGCTCAGAGCCGTGGGAATGATAGAAGCTGGTTCCCGGCAACGTACTGTGGCTTTAGCTCTGAATACAAGTCAGAGTGTTATCAGTCGACTTTGGACACGTTACCGAAGCACTGGTACCGTGGCTGAGCGCCATGGAGGACGGTATCGCTGCACCACACGGAGACAAGACCAATACATTCAAATCTTAACTCGAAGAGCTCCAACAATAACCGCCATGATGTTAGCCGTGAGGCTTCATCACTCTTCAGGGAACTTAATTAGCGACCAAACAGTCAGAAACCGCTTGCATGAAGTGAACCTTCATTCCCGAAGACCGCTACGGGTACCACCTATAGCAATGCACAATCGTAGGATTCGATATCAATGAGCTCTTGAACACAGAAATTGGGCAGAAGAACAATGGCGTTTCGTGTGCTTTTCTGATGAGTCTCGTTTTGGTATGAGACCGGATACAAGACGTATACGACACTGGAGAACCCCTGGACGCCAACAGCGATTAAAATCCTGCCAGGAAGTCCATCCTTATAGTGGTGGAACCATCATGGTATGGGCGGGTATTTGGATCGGCGGAAGAACTGAGTTGATTTGGATCAGAGGCAACCTCAACGCTCAAATTTATGCTGAGACGATTGTATCAGACGTCATCGTTCCTCTACAAGTGCAAATCGGTCCCTTATTTCAGTTAATGCATGATAATGCACGACCGCACACCGCAAGAGTTGTAAGACAGACTCTCGCCGCAGCTAACATCAATGTCCTGCCCTGGCCTGCTCAGTCGCCAGACTTGAACCCGATTGAGCATGCATGGGATATGCTACAGAGAAGAGCTCTGCCGAATATGGAGGGTATCCAGTCGCAAGAAGACCTTTTTTTGTTGTTGCAACGAACATGGGCGGCCATTCCACAGCGTGATTTGGATGAACTCATTTTGAGTATGCCAAACCGATGTTCTTGTGTTGTTAGTGTTCGCGGTAGAAACACGGATTATTAATTGTTTAAGTTACCCAATAAAATTTTAAAGAAAACTGTTATTTCAGTCTTTTTTTCGAACTTTTGTGTTAGTGGTTCAAATGTCAAAAATCCCTTTATTAGGAAAATGGCAAATTTCTTTATTAATGCAAAGGTGACTTGGTTTATCGTTACTGTGACAAACGAAAACACTTTATTTGATGAATCCTTAAAGAAAATTTTAATTAATATCAATCAGGAGAAAAGTTATTGCAAAAATATATGTTGATCCCTAGACACTTTTGATGTGTGTAGTTGAAGTTTAGTAAGATACCCATATCCGACGATCTTGCATACTTATCTCTTTTGTTGACTGTAGGTACATAAAACAAAAAATCATTTTTTTTTATTTTTGTCTGTCTGTTTGTTCCGGCTAATCTCCGAAACGGCAGGACCGATTTTGAGGGACTTTCACTGGCAGATAGCTGACGTTATAAAGAGTAACTGAGGTTACTTTTATTTTAGAAAAAGAAATATGGTTCCGCGCAAAAAAAAAACCATGAATTCCGCCATGCAAGCGAACGAAGTTGCGGGAACAGCTAGTCCATACTAATATTATAAATTCGAAAGTAACTCTGTCTGTCTGTCTGTATGTTACCTTTTCACGCCTAAACCACTAAACGGAGATAGATGAGATATAGAGATATTAGAGATAGATTGCATCCCGGGGAAAGACACAGGATAGTTTTTATCGAGATACCTCGCGAGCGAAGCCGCGGGCGGAAGCTAGAACAGAATAAAATCCTATAATTTGAAAAAGAAACCAAATTATCGCGTTTCGTGCATCATAATCAGCCTATGATGTTCCCACTGCTGGGACACAGGCCTCGCGTCTGTGGGAGGGAGTGGGCCGTAATGCTCCACGCATTTTGTGCAAGCCATGTATAAATCTACATAGAAAACTGTTACATCTTACTTCATTTACCTGTTGTCGCATGAGAGTGGTCATGTTCTCTAGGTAAGTGCTGTTCACGACCGCCGCCTCGGGCTCCATCGGACGAGGAGGTCGGAATGGTGCCTGTGGACAAATAAGTTACGTCAAACTTGGCAAATATTTATCGCATTTTCAACAAGCATTTCATACATCTAACGGGTTCCGGTTCCCGTTGGATGCGAGAAGCGCAGAACCGGTCGAAGTGGAGGTGCTTGGGGGAGGCCTATGTCCAGCAGTGGACGTCTTTCGGCTGAAATGATGATGATGATGATGATTTCATACATGTCTTAGTTAGTTTTAATCGTGATCTGGCAGTTTGAGTACTTTACGCGGCCTACCCAAATGTCCTTTCTTTGGTATTGTTCGTCGAATCGTTGAGCTCCTCAAGTTCTGAGTTGAGCTGCACGATTTTTGACAAATGCGTGCACTGATTGAACAGGTCCGCTCAATCTGTGTGGTTCTTTTTCTCAAAAGACCATTTCAAATACCAATCTACAAGGTCTTCACACGATCTGACCAAGATTTTGTCTGGACTTTAAAAGAGACTGTGACCTCTGAGTTTGTTTCGGCCTTTCTTCTCAGAATAGTCAGATAGGAAACGCCGACCTCATCTAGTTTAAAAAAATATGATTGACGTGTAAAAGTGTTTGTACAAACCTACTTACAGAAAATAAATCATTTATACAAAGTCCAGAATGATATCTTTTTAATTTAGTGCAAGATAAGGAACACTCAATAATATGGACTAAAGTCATCATCTGCCTAGCCTTTTCCCAACACGTTAAGTCGGCTTCCAGTCTAACCGGATGCAGCTGAATACCACAATTTTTCAAACAGCAACTGCCTATCTGACCTCCACAACCCAGTTACTGGGTAATACGATAACCCTTGGTAAGACTGGTGGTCAGACTTTCGGGCTTCTAACGACCTGTAACGACCGTCAAAGATCCACGAATGACAGCCGGGACATACGGCTTCACGTGCTTTCCGAAGCACGGAGGGGTCTTGGTATGTGAAGATGGTCACCTATTCACGGACCAACGCGTCATACTGACGTCACACAAAATCCTGCATCTCGCAAGCAGAGTTTATCGCGTAACTAGCATAGATACAACGGCCCGACATGGATCATCGGGCAGTTGCCCGCCAGATACAACACCCGTCTGGTCGGAGGATCCTCCCTTTTCTATAGAGTATGAGTGGACTTTACACCCTGTTCCCCCATACCTCTATAGTTTCATATTAGGCTATCCCTACAGAGAATCTATGGTCTTCTTGATCTAAATCAAAGATAAATAAAATTATTTTAATGTCTACCTGTAACAGCGGCCTCTGCACCCGCTTCAAGTTAGTCATCCAGAACCGCTGCTGTCTCCTGGCTATCAGGGCAGCTCTGATGGCGTTCTCAAACACCTCGTTGACTCCATAGTAAGTGAACACTGAGGTCTCGTAGTAATATATTCCGAACTCGTGGGCTAATGCGCGCCCTTGGTCCGGCATTACTAGGTCGCTTTTTCTTGGAGCCCTACGAAGTAAAAGAGGATATTGAAGTTCGAGGTCGCTAAGCTTTGGGGTAGTTAAATCGTGTCGTGGTCAAAGAACACTCACAATTTTATCTAAGAATCATATAATTTTTTCCATATTTTGTCGGTCAAAAATGATCAATTTTAGCTAAAGTACCTACATATAATAATCACTTATATAGAATTTAGAAAGAAAGAAAGAAAGAAAGAAAAAAGTTTATTTGGACACAGTTCGTGAAACACAAAATACAAAATTAACAAGATAAAAATAAAAAACTATGTTACAACAACAATTTAGATTAGGTACTAATCTGATTTACAAAACAAATAATGGTAAACCCTACTCCTCACTGTGTTTTGCAATAGAATTGTTAATTTTACCTTTACCTTAGAAAAAGAACTTCTTTACAAGATAAATAATATATTATTGTTCAGATTGTAGAGAAGTCTTACCTTATGAAAGGACTGCGATCCTTACAGTAATTCAAGTATGTCTCATCTCTATACATGTAACGAAGATCGTTTTTACATCCCACTAATAAAATTGGTGTGTTTGGGCAGAACCGTCTGAAAGAAACATTAAAAATATTTAGCCGATTTTTTTTTATTGATTTTAATTTTTTATTTTTAAATTCTAAGTCACTCCTTTTATTTTTTAATACAGGATTGTCAGTATCACTGTTGAGACTAAAATAAAAAAGTCAGTCAAAACATTTATTTCAAATAGGCAAATAAAAATTACAAATAGGCAAATAAAAATTACAATAAAATAGAATTGATTCTAGTCGCCCATTCCAAAAGGTAGTTATCGTATGCACGATGCACCTAAAATAAAATTACTATACCTACCACAATAGGTAAAAGAATTAAAAATTAAACCATGACGTATAAATTAATTATCTAATAGATACATGGTGCTCACATATTTAGAACTTTACAACCATGGTAAAAGTAAACGATTTCCTTTGAAATAAAAAAATTACAAGTAATAACTCAGGGTGTGAGTCAAAAAAAAAAGAAGAAAGATTAATTAATTAATAAAGAATAAATAACAGATTGTTAGTTACCTGATCTCAGGATACCACATAGCTCCACAATTCCTCAAAGATACAGGGTTGGTTATTGAGAAACATAGGAGAACCACATCTGACCTGAAAGTGTAACAACCTGTTAGCGTTCAATGAAAGAAATAAAATACGTTAACGACAACGACATTGTATCGGTATCTACAACGCCACATGCGAACAACGCGTCATACTGACGTCACGCAAGTCCTACATCGCGCAAGCAGAGTTTACCGCGCAACTAGCATAGATACAACGGCCCGACATGAATCATCGGGCAGTTGCCCGCCAGACATAACACCCGTCTGGTCGGAGGATCCTCCCTTTTCTATGGAGGTTGAGTGAACTTTACACCCTGTTCCTCATACCTCTATAACATGGTTCAATAGCATTAAAACCAATAAAAATATTATACTATACCAGGGGTGGCCAACCGGTCGACCGCGACTATTACTCCAGTCGATCGTGGCAAGGCAAAAAATATTTCCAACTACAAACCTGATTTTGCTAATTTAGGCGAAAGATGCTCACATTAATTTAAGTAAGTAGGTTAATAAGAATAATTTTCAGTTTTATATTTTCCCTGTTAATAAAATAAAAAATACTACTGAACTATGCTGTTTCATTTAAGATTGCAAGAAGTATGTAATTGATAGATCGCATACGGTGTCGTCAGTGAACAGTACATCTTGGGTCTAACCAAGTTGGCTGTATTACCGCTGTATTATACCATCTTGGTGTGAAATTAAAACTGTCTGGGTACAGCCCAAGCTGTGGACAAATTGCTTTTAATTTTTGCCCGACTGCACAACGAAAAGGAGGCAATCTTTATTATTTAACTAGCTGCACACCGCGGTTTCACCCGCATAAGTCTTGATCCCGTAGGAATATCAGGATAAAAAGTAGCCTATATGTTAATCCAGGGTGTCAGCTATCTCCATACAAAATTGTATCAAAATTGGTCCAGCCGTTTGAGCGTGAAGAAGTAACAAACATATAAACACACGCACACACACTCTCACAAACTTTCGCCTTTATAATATTAGTGTGATTTAAGAAGATGCCTCCAACTGCATGAGATTGTGTGACTTGGGTGCTTACGGGGTGAGGGATTGACAGATTATCTTGTTTCCATTTTTTTTAAAGATTATGCAGTCGGGTATTTTGATTTTTTAAATTTCCTTTTTTTTAAGCTTTATCAAAACCAAAAAGCAAATTGATAAAGCTTAATTATTTAAATTAAATTTTATTATGGGTGTGTGAATTTCATATCAATTTTATCTGTTTAAATTAAATATAATGCTATGGCTACGTCTGAAAAATAAATAAATGATTATTAAAAGAAAATGTAAGATTACCTTCCATAAGCAAATCTCCTGTCCTTTTCATGGTCACCGAAGGTGTCCCAAAGACGAAGTGACACATT
The DNA here is from genome assembly GCA_948474745.1 of Oligia latruncula. Taxonomy (NCBI): domain Eukaryota; kingdom Metazoa; phylum Arthropoda; class Insecta; order Lepidoptera; family Noctuidae; genus Oligia; species Oligia latruncula. The sequence continues at coordinate 2,675,684 of OX419705.1, forward strand.
GACACCGTCTACTACTTCCCAAGATCTTTCTAGAACCTGTTAGTGAACAAATAAGAATTTCCAGTTTATTCCATGCTCAAACATATGCAAGCTGCATACTGGTAACAAACTGTTAAGAATTTAAAAAATTTTAAACACCCTTGTTAAGGTCCTGTAAAAATGTTGAAAGGCATTTTTTCAGGATAGTTACATATTCCTCGAGATGGCTCTGGTTTCTGTAAAGGACAGCTTTACTGAAATTGAAGCTATCCCAAACTTCTCTTTTCTCTAGGTGCTAGATTAAGCCACACATTCAACAGAAGTTAAAAAATAGTTAGCTTCCGTAACTTTTTGAATCATCCATCATCAGTGTAGTTTTGCTAAGATTCCTACCTAAAGATGTATTCAACTTCATCATCATCATCATTTCAGCCGAAAGACGTCCGCTGCTGGACATAGGCCTCCCCCAAGCACCTTCGACAGGTTCTGTGCTTCTCGCATCCAACAGGTTCCTGCAGCCTTCACAAGATCGTCGTTCCACCTTGTGGGAGGCCTTCCAGCACTACGTCTTCCGGTATGCGGACGCCTCTCCAGAACTTTTTGGCCTTCTCGTCCATCTGTTCTGCGAGCAATGTGCTATGTGTGTGTGTATGCAACTTACATCCTTATATATCCGGTACTGGTCGATAGCCCATACAGTAGGTACGTGGGTGGTCATCAGCTGTGACAGCGACACATGCTTGTTGCAGGCACGTGCACATATGAGACGTGTCTTGCCAACTGCTGTGTCACCTACCACCACGCATTTTACCAACTCTTGGTGGGGCTGCTCGTTGTCCATTATCTGGAAATAATGATTTATGTACAACTAGCAGCGCCCTGCAGTTTCACCCGCATAAGTTTCGATCCCGTGGGAATATCGGGATAAAAACTATCCTACATCCTTTCCTGGGACTCAAACTATCTCTATACCAAATTTCATCTAAATCAGTTCAGCGGTTTAAGCGTGAAGAGGTAACAGACAGACACCCTTTCGCATTTATAATATTAGTATGGACGAAGAAAGAGTTATCTCGAAATAATTGTGGACTTCATCATTATCATAATCATTTCAGCACTTTACTCCTGCGTTTTATTTGCATCTGTAATTCAAGGACTTAAAGTGCCGATATGGAACAATAGCATATCTTAGAATAACCATTACACAATAAATACCAAGTTGTCATTCTAAACAAGAAAATAATGTAACACTGAATGAATTATGAAATAAACGATTTATGATTAAGATTACTGTCGTTTATTTTGTACTTATGGCAGGTCGAAGCTTACCAAACCCTGGATTGTGTGACAACAATATCTTTGTAAGGAAATACATTTTAACAAAATTTAAAAACGAGCAAAATTTAAAAAATATTGATCAACACATCCTCTTCTTAATATTTTTAAGAAGAAGATGTGTTGATCAATATTTTTTATTGTTCTTGAATTAATGAGTAAAACAAAGCCACATACCAAAAATCATTTCGATTAATCCCATTCTGAGTTAATTAAAACTACCTACGAATAATTTGAGAACTATTTTCATAAATTTTCTAGAGCTTGAACAAAGAAATTATAGCAAACATTTAGAACATGCAGCACTGAATAAACTTTATATTTCACATAAGTACTAATAATCTTATGCAATTAAATTATGATAGAGCACTGGTATAATTAATTAACTAATTAAATGTTAATACATATTAAAATTAAACTTATGAAATACGAAAACAATTCACGATCAAACAAAATTTTGAATTCGAAAATCAAAAACAAACTTCTGTCAAAATTTTTTGACATTGATTGACAGTAAAGTAACATTGTTGTGAAAATTAAATCGCGTTCGAAATAATTAGGGACCTCTCAATTTCATTCTTTCTCATTATTTTTTTGATCATAAAAGTACTCTGTGATTTTTATTTTATTACAAGCTCAACTTGAAATAGAATCGTTACTATTTTCGTATTTAGATATCGTGAACATATTTTATGGAGACCAGCGCTGGGCTTTATGACTATTCAGATTCATTATAAAGCCTGTAGATTGTATAACATTATGACAGCCCTCAAAATGTCGCTTAGTTAGTCCGAGCGTTAATGATTTTATTTCATTTGTACCTACATAAATTAATAGGTAATCCAAACCACATTCATAAAATTGATAGCATGATACAGCAAGACTTTAATACACTTACGTTTTCTTCAATGAATTCTTAATTGATTCATGCACTCTTAAACCTTTGTGACCACTCAAATCATTTGAACATCATCACTCACTAACACTAACTAATGATGACTGTACAGAACAAAACTTGCATTATGTCGTTTATTTAAGTATTATTGCAAAAAAGATTATCTTTTCACGATATTTGAGGCAATGGAGTGAAGTTGATTTTGTAGCATTGCAGTGATCTGCGCATGTTGGACGTCTTGCGCAGAACTGTAAGAACGCGTACAGGGCAAGTTCATTTTAATTTTGTTATTGACAATATTTTAAGTCAACGAACTTCGTCGCAATTGTTGAACTTTTGAATAAGTATCTCGAATAGGTACGGCAGCAGCTCAATACTCACAGTTACAGTTCACAATGAAACACGTACCTACCTACCAATTGTAAATAAATACTTCCTTTTCATTCCTATTGGTTGCGTTCATTAAAGAGGCCTTGTGAATCATGTAGGTATAGCAGAGCCCAAGTATTTTCTATTTATTCTCAGACACTTTTATATGTCTACTTGAGTCTCTTAGAACTGTGTAAAGTAATAAAATAACTAGAAAATTTACCAGTTTCTGTACTTAACAAAATGCCTACCTTCTCATTTATACATAGCAATATATGTTGTGATAGCGTTAATAATGTGTTAAGGCGCTCATTAGATCGGTTACCTCGACGAAATATTGTTATTCATTCATAATATTGATAAAAAAACATCAACACCTGCTTCTGGGGCAGTCGGATTTGGATATAACATACAAAGGTTTTAAGGTGAAAGGGCCAGGGTAGCCCGCGAAATTCTATTTTTTTTAGGTTTTTTGCAATTTGCTGGTCAGTATTAAGTTGTACGTTGATTAAAATATGATTCGCGGTCGTAACAAATATACTACTACCTTGGCGCTTTCGCCTTAAGTTACAAGGAGGTTTTACGAAGCATACCTACCTACCGTAGTGTAGGTATTAAAACTTTTTTGTACTTTCGAGGATTTTCTGCTTTCAACTGCCTATTGGAGAAAAGAAAAATAACTGTCTATCAGCGTTTATTGTGTGGACGTGATGATTTTATGTAACTGCAAAAATGTGTTTCGTTTATACGAAGACGAGAATTTTAGCAATAACAACTAAAAAATAAAAAGCCAACAAGCATGGCATATTTCGCCCTCCTATGGAAGGCGCGAACTATAGAAAACTATAGACTCAACTATGAAAAAGAGAAGATCAATTCCATAGTGTTGGAAAACGCACAATTGGAACAGACATTGTCCCTGAGATGGCGACACTATCGGTTTAACACAAAAAAAAGAATATCAAGATTTTTTAAGAAATTTTACCCAGAAGGAAGTGTGATCTCCAATTTTTTCTTGTACTTGATGACAGATCAAACTTTCCCGAATTTTCTCCTCAAAAGCGTGATGGGATTTGTTGGAGGCATAATATTGACATACCTATGCTTCATGTTTTTCGTCTTCCAGCTGGCGATATCTCTGATCCATGCGACCATCATGAGTTCTATTATTGGAGTACTTTTGACTTTAGGCCTGGCTTTCAGTTACAGAATTAGGTATGTATGCCCAATTCAATTTGAGGTAAGGTTGTATGTCAAGTGAGCAAAACCTTTTACACTCCACCTCACAGTAACAACGTACCTACCTAACAAGTAACATCTCAAACCTGGTATTCTCTGAAAAGATAAGCAGAAAACTTTTGATTTCGAACATCCAAATTCTGCCAAAAGTTGTACCTATGTATGTTATTAAGACCCATGTAAATGGAGGACCATACTTACTGCTAACATTTTCACCAACCCGGGAATCGATCCCAGAACTCTTACTACGAGAAGTCGCGCTTGCGACCACTAAGCCAGCGAGACAGACAGAGTGAAAAAAAATTCTGTCCGACCAATCTTACCAAAGGGTATCGTCGTGTTACCCAGTTTCTGGGTTATGGAGGTCATATAGGCGACGGACGGCACGGTTGGCGCAGTGGTTAAGCGATTGACTGCTGCGCTACGTGTCGCGGGTTCGATTCCTGCACGGAACAAATATTTGTATGACCTACAAGTACTGGTCTGACTGTTTGTGTACATACACAAACAGCCAAAGCGTTTGAAAACATTTAAACTCACATGAGTTTAAATGTTTTGAAACGCACCCACAATACAGAAGAAAGGCCTCGCGTGGGGCAAAGTTAAAAAAAAAAAAAAAAAATAGGCAATCGCTCAGCTGCTTCTAGTACTAATAGATACTGGAAGCCGATCCCAACATAGTTTGGGAAAGGCAGGATGATGATGAGTCCCTAATTTGTTTCAGATGCCTAGTTTTCCTACTGATCCCTCAATTCTTTTCTCGCGTTGGGAGGTACACCCTTACCTGCTATGCACTGGTACTCATCCTGACAGGACCTGCTACCAACACGCTAAAGAACTCCGAAGTACTGTCGGAGTCCATGGCTTGTAGTCAAGTGAGTTGTAGCATACAAATAATTTATGATATAAAAATTAAAATGAAGTATGACTCTCGGGTCATTGTCATCATCGGTCATCATCAAATTGTCGAATTTATCTATCATCGTAATCAAGAGCTGGCCCATTGGATAATAATTTATAGGTATTTTATAATAATTTATATTCACCACCTTAATTCACCAGTCACATTTAGGTAAGTTCCATGTATTAAGGGGCGAGCGTAAAAAAAGTTATTTGGCACATTGAGTTTTATCAGCACCTTACTTAATTGCGTAACACACTATTACCACTATTACTCTCAAATTGAATCATTTTGAAGCATATTGCTAATCCATTGCTCCATTTGTTCGAAAAATGTGTCTGCTCAATAACGTAAATAACGAACGCAATTAATGTTGTTGAACTGTCAAAATGAAACCCATTGCTATTAGTAGTGTTTCGCAATCATAGAGTATAGTAGGTAATCCCTGCGGGTCATCATCATCATCAAATTGTCGAATTTATCTATCATCGAGATCAAGAGCCGGCCCATCCATACTATAATATTATAAATTCGAAAGTAACTCTTGTCTGTCTGTCTGTCTGTATGTTTGTTACCTTTTCACGCCTAAACCACTGAACGGATTTCGATAAAATTTGGCAGAGAGATAGATTTAATCCCGGGGAAGGACATAGGATAGTAATTTTTATCGTCATACCTTGAATGCATGTTTGCAATGCATGTTTCATTGCGTTATTTACTTCATATTTTTTTCCATAATTACCTATGAAGCAATGGATTATTAACCTTTTGACCGCCACCCGTCAAAATATCAAAAACGTGCGCTCGGCGTCAAAGTCTGCCATGTAGTAGTCGAACCGTGGCGTACTGGGCACATTTTGGTTTGTCATTTAAACATGACTGTGGCGGTCAAAAGGTTAATATCCTTCGAAATGAGTCGGTTTGTGATTGAAAGTGTGATACGCAGTTAGCGTGCAGTAATCTACAAGTGCCCTCAAACATTTCCACGTTAAAAAGCGAAAGAAGCATTAAATATTCAAGAAAAAAAAAAGTAGGCTTCAGAAGTTCAGAACCTCGGCAATACGAAATGGTTATAGGTAAAGGCTTTTTCATACCACTCCTCTGGTCCTTGTAAATATCAAAGTAACATTTCAGAGCCCTCAAAAAGAAAGTAAGTTCCTACTCCGACCTACTTTCTTGAGCCGTTTGCTAATGTCGCCTTTCTACATTCACGAGTGGTTAAAAGTATGGTGTTGGTACCTACTGAGAATCTGAGGAAGGGCACAAATAGGACCTAGTAGAGTACATACTTACAAAGTAATAGATCAGTTGACCTTCCACGAAATTAGGCCTGTTGAAACAAACAGTCAGACAGTAGGTAATTGTAATTGAGGTTAGGTATCTACTTATAGCAAATTGGAAAATCTGTCGATTCTGTCTCAAGTAAGGTCTTTGGTCTCAAGCAAGATTCAGAGGGACATTTCCTAAATTTCCAATTCCCATATTTTTACAACTTTCGCAAACCGATCTCATTCTCAATTTGTCAATGAATAGATACCTCGAAAACCTACTTGCATAATTTTTTCAGAATTTTTTACAACTTGACTTCTCTCAGCTTTGCGACTTGATTTTGAAAGTTTTTTTAGTAAGTATGCCTAAAGTAGGTAGGTACCAGAATTGGCGTTCAGACTTTTCGGGTGCAGGTTGCAAATAGGTACTTAAGTAATTAAGTTTAGGTAGGTAGATACTGTTGAAAGCTAATCATCGCCTTCCCTGCCTGGGTTTCATTTTGACAGTTTAACAACATTCATTACGCTATTTACGTTGTTGACCAGACACATTTTTCGAACATACGAAGCAATGGTTTAGCAATATCCTTCAAAATGATTCAGATTGAGATTGACAGTGTGTTACACAACTAGGGCGATGTTCTAACTACCTACATTATGTTGGTGTCTATCTCTACATCTTAAATACCTAGTAAGGTTCTAAAACTACCCCAAAGTTTTATTTCATTTAGGTTTAGGTAAGTACACATCCTATAAAACACTAGCTTCCGCCCGCGGCTTCGCCCGCAAGGTATGTCGATAAAAACTATCCCATGTCCTTCCCCGGGATGCAATCTATCTCTCTGCCAAATTTTATCGAAATCCGTTCAGTGGTTTAGGCGTGAAAAGGTAACATACAGACAGAGTTACTTTCGAATTTTTTATATTAGTATGGATTATCTCCAGTTTTCGAAGGGTGTCGAGGTCGCCAGACACCAATAAATTGTGAAACTTGGATATAACCAGTAAACATGTTAGTGTGCTTAACCTCATGATTCATGTCTAGTCTGCTGTGCTCAAAATAGAATGAAAAAGCGTTAGTATTATTGAGATTTACGACTGTCTGCGAAAATATTTTTAAACCGAAAACTGTCGGTCACGTTATGGGAATCGGCTATAGTCCGCGCGGAACTAGTTGGCCGCGCCTTAGGTGGGGACAGGGGTGAGGCGGCGGGTTGCCTAGTGTTCGCAACGCATATGAGACTAATGAAAGCAAGCGCCCCCGCCCCTCCGTCCCACCGCTCACATACCTAAGGCGCGGCCAACTAGTTCCGCGCGGACTATATAACTTGATTACTTATTTACCAGCCTACCTAAAGTCTGTTCAAACTTATGCTTCAAATTAATAGTATTTCAATACTGAGTTGATTTCAGAGTGACTAATAGTACTATTGAAAAAGTTATAAAAATGTTTGAAGTTGTAGCGTAAACTGAACTTTATTTTGTAGGATTTAAAGTTATTTTTCCATAATCTCATATTTGTTTACATTTTTGGCAAATAAATCGCAAATGCAGATTACCTCTCCCACTGCAGGGCAAACGCCTTTCATCACACAGAGAATCACCATGCTATTGCTTAAGTTAGATTGGCGATTTCAGACTTACCTATATTTATTACTAGCAGCGGCCCGCGGGAAACACTCGCATAAGTGTCGATGTCCTTCCCCGGGATGTAATCTATCTCTCTGCCAAATTTTATCGAAATCCGTTAAGTGGTTTTGGCGTGAAAAGGTAACATACAGACAGACAGAGTTACTTTCGAATTTATAATATTAGTATGGATTAGCTTTTGCCCGGTTTAGCTTCGCCCGCATAGATACCTGAAAATATTCCATGGGAACGTACTACCGACCGGGTTTACCGGGGTTTTCATATACAGAAGTACCTAACTCCGTTACCCGGGCTAGGGTTTAGGTTTACGCGGCGCTCGCCAGTAAATTATCACTTAAACTTTTCTCACGAATCACTTCGTCCATTGGTGAACACTGTCTGAAAATTCGTACGAGTTTATCGCGTTCAGACAGACGAGCTGGGAGGTGAACTTTGTTTTATAATAATTATATGATAAGTAGTGATAAATCCAGGTTTCCTCACGATGTTATCCTAATTATAACTGTTGGTAAATAAACGGGCGGCCCACCTTGTCATTAGTGTGTCGTCTCATGGCATGTGCCTGTAATACATCGTCAACCATACCATACAAACTGGGACACAGTGAGACTGCTTGGCAGAAATGGGTGTAGTGGTAGGAAGGTAGGACTTCCCAGGACGAGATCCTTCACAAGGAGCTTTAATTATCTACTACCAAAACACGTTATTACTCGGTTGAAAGACACTGAATGGCGATACAATAGAAGGTTTGATGACAAAATCACAAAGTCAGAATGTTTATTAATTAAATACAAAACAAATTACCTGTTGTCCTTACCGCTCTTTTATCTGCAGGAGCAAATAAAGACAAGCGTACACCAACTGAACGACCTGATGAAGAAACCAATCAACGCAATGAAGGACTCTCTAAAGCTAATGGTAGACCAGCTGAAGATTATCACTGCGAGGGTGAAGGAGACTGTGATAAGGCTCGATCGATTGGTACTGAGTATCGGTGAGTTATAAAGCTGGGTTTTGACTAGGAAACAATTAAAAATCAACATGTGATACAGAATATGTTTGGCAACGTTGCAGATGTCAACAGTACAATATTGCCAAACTACTACAACTAACTAGCCGTGTATTTATTTATGTAATAGTACACAAATGAAACAAAGGCGGACTTAATGCCATAGGCATTTTCTACCAGTCACGATTTGAGTGATGCAGAGACAAACAGTGGTAAGGTGCAATCATGAAAATTGAGGAATAAATATTTTTAAATCAAAATCAAAATATTTTATTTCACATAAGCCTACATGGGCACTTAAATGAAATATAACGATAACCTACGCAAAAACCTATTAAAGCTATAAATGTAATATTCGCTAAGGAACATTTCACTGAAGAACACCATGTCGCAATTCACATGCTACATACGACTGTGCTACATGTCGTGTCTTTTGCACGCTTCAGCGCTAGTTGACGTTGAAAACGATGGGTCTTATTGTCGTTAAACAGATTTTTAATGTTGCTGAACAAAAGTTGATCTATATGTATTGTCGTACAATGCAATTGTTACGCAACATAGTTCTTGATATCTCTAATATCTAAGTCAATACACTGATTAAATTTCATATGATGCTTCACTTTTTAAGCAACATTATTATCTTGATTCACAACAACAACGTTGTCTCGTCAGGACACGGCTTTTCGTAATTCTAAGTAAGGAATTATGCGATCGAATGTGTGTCATGTGAACATTCCCATGCTGTTAGGCGGTATTTATTTGGCGTCATTTGCGTGATTCAAAGGAATTTCAGTAACTGTAGGTGAAAGCATTATGTGTATAGGCAGGAAATATGGCAAAGCGAATTTCGTGATCCTTCCATACACAACAAATAAATTGACCAAGTAAATATTTTCTTTTACCATTGGTATTGTATTCGCCAATGCCTTCATTATAACCCCTTAGCGTTTTTGACACAGAACTTGAGACAATCATAATTTTTTACTCCCAGACACTTTCGATTCTTGAACGGTTCAGATTAAGTAACGTCTTTGACTCCCACCAATTTAGTTTTATTATTTGAATGGTTCACAAGGTCATAAAAAATGATATTAAAATCCCTACCACTTTTCAGTCAACACCATCCAATCGTCCTTATCCTGGCTGCAATCCGTAGCAGATATATGCAACGCCAAACTTGGAAGTCCCTACGACCGCTGCTGCAATGCCATACAAGATGGGTTCTCCCATTGCCAAAAGACCTTGGGGCCTAAAGGCTCAGTGGCTTGTAACGTGGCCTATGTGGCCCAAGTTGCTTGCTATTCAGTGAAGCATTTCAAAGAGTTCTGTTATGCTACCGAGTTTATGGATGAAGCCATTTTGGCTAGCGTTAAGAAAAGTAAGATAAACTTTTGTTTTTTCTCATTTTCTTTTGACACTAACAGTATATGCTCACGACAGTCACGAATGCGTCAAATAGTTTGAGACCTAATTCCAGTTTTCATTAATCATTGTCCTGCCATTATCCCAATTCATTTGGGATCGGCGCAACGTGTCCTTTTCTGCCATACTTCTCTATTAGTCGTCATCTCAATAGTCGCCCCCTTTATAGCCATACCATCGTTCATTCATGTTTCGAACAGTTATTATGTAGCTACAGATTTCGAAGGTACAGTCCGTTGAATGGTTTAGGTATCTATGTAGCTAGCATCTACTTAGTCGTGTTGTGACTCGTCTCAAATTCATTGCATTCCATGCGTTCTAGTTGTCATTCAGTTTGGAATTTCCACTTAACCAGTATCAGAAATGTAGAGGGTTTAATTCAACCGTCAGTACGTTAGTGATGCGCCATTATGTGTGTCTGATAATTTAATAGTGCAATTTCGATAAATTTTGGGGTTCATATGACTTACATAATATCATAATTATGCCTAGTAGTCTCATTGTCACAAAAAGTTTGTAGCACAAAAAAGCAAGGATCATATGTATGGAATGTTACACAGTCGTTTGTTTTGTAAACTACATAAGTCTCACAATTTACCATCTAGCTGAAAGTTGTCTTGACGAAATCTGGGATGTCTTATTCTCTTTCAGAACTAAGAAACTTCACCGAGCACCTCAGAGCTATGTTCCACGTAGAAGTCCACATCCACCACTCTTACTCCTACAGTAGTAACACCAGTCGCTCCGCCAGTCAGGTTGCTGCTGGCATTGTCACTGAGATCAGGAACAGGGCTGATCCGATGCTGACCTGGCTTTCTTGGAGTTCTTGTGTCACTAGCTTGTTCCTACTACTTATTATATTCAGGTAAATTAATTCCAACTTCTTTATTTCTTCTGTTTAACTTTCTTTAACCTTTCTTCCGCTGCATGCGGGTGGCGCAGTTCCATGGGTTAGAATCGGATGTCTTTTTGTTGGAATACGACGGTTATCATATTTACAAAATTTGTTATTATTATTACGAAATGTAAAACACACTATCATCATCATCGTTTCTGTCTGGAACTACCCACTGTTGGTTATAGACCTCCTTTACTTTCTGCTACACTTTACCAATTCTTCCTAATTCTTGCAGAGCAAAATACTACCAACACATGTATGAAACTCGGTCCCGGTTTGACAATCGTTACGTAACGAAAGAATTACAGGAGTTGGATCTAAAGAGACAACAGCAAGGTAGAGAGACGGTTCTACCTTTGAACAGAAGAGAGCGTGCTAAATATATCACAGTAAGATTCATTGATTTTACTGTAATGTGGGTGTAATACATAACAGGTACACCTCTGTAACACACTCAAGAGATTACAGTTTATATTCAACTAGCTTCTGCCCGCGACTTCGTCCGCGTCAAATTTCACCCTCTTAGGGGTGGAATTTCGAAAAACCCTTTCTTAGTGGATACCTACTCTTCACAAAGAACACACCCTCTAAATTTCATGTCTCTAGGAGCAGCGGTTTAGACTGTGCGTTGATATATCAACAATCAGTCAGTTTACCATTTTATATATATAGATAGATTAAAATTAAAGCTTAGACCAGAATTTAAAAAAAAGCTTTGTTCTTTCAAACGGATAAATTTAACGGCTCAAAGTATTCTATGGATAAGATAAGACTTGCGTCGAATTTAAGAGCAGTTCCAGGTGTACTGCCTAATACATATTCATCTCCTATTATTTGCATGCTATATTACACACTATTTTAATCTTAATTAAATCTGAACATTTTATATAGTAGTCTTAAAAAGTAGATGGTTATTATTATTTCAGGTTATTGCTATGCTAGCACATGTAGCTACTACAATCTGTTAAAAGTCTTTAATAGATTTTCAACTTTATCGCTGAAGTATAAGTTTCAAAGTTGATTGGGAAAATTTGACAGTTTCGGGTAGCTTGATGTGCTTGGCGTCTGTAACATTTAGTATAAATGGACCATATCTTAATAGTTGTATTTTTCACAGACATCATCCTTTCGTCTCGTCGCCTCCGAGAAAGTGTATCTGAATCGTTCAGCAGTGTTCATGGCTATAACTACCTTCAAGCTACTGATACATATGGTAGCTGACTATAGTCTGTATTGGGTTTTAATGACCATACGGTACCATGGGCGGTTTCAATCGGATTTGATGCGTGAGTTTCAAAATTTTTTTTACTTGGGATTAGCATACTTCATAATAAGATCTGACAGATAATGATGGAATAAAATTTGCACTTTTCAGCAGGAATACCTCGCACAGGAGCCCATGTATCTGGCAGTGGCTTCGTGGCAAGACTCTTCAGCGCTATCGTTGGGATCTTGGACATACCGCTGTCCTTTCCAGCACCTTCGCCCATATCCTGCTTACCGGATCCTTATCCACCTGATTTGAGACGTTATACGCAAATTGGTGTCCTCATTTTCCTTCTATGGTTCTTCGCTCTCTTCGAACCTTATGGTCTTCGTCTACGTCATTTGATCATGGGACACTACAGACCTGAACGAGCCAAAGCAAGAGCAACATGGTTGTATAACCATATATTGAGGACCAGAGGTAGGTTAACTGGCTTTGTACCGTTATTCTTATTAGTATTTATATAGTTTTTGTCGATATACAGGATGGCATACATCGATGCACAACCTGTAACCATCGAATCAGTACATGAGACTACAGTCTCAGAGTTGTTTTTTTCGTTATTCGTACTTTATATCGTGATTCCGTACTGTGTATCTTTTGTTAATGTCAACGTCTACATTATTTTATTGATGAAATACTAAACCACTTGACTGATTTTCAGGCAGTTTTATGAAATTCGCTAGACGTAAGCTACATCGAGAGTACAAGTACTCATCAGAAGCTTCCCTAACACTTCGTCAATGGATCACTGATCATGTTCCGTAAGTACAAGTAGGTACCTAGTGTGTAAATGAATAAAAGTGGCAACGCACAAGACATGAGGGATGTTCGAGGATGGGTATGATAACACTGTGCGAAAAGGATGGAAGGACAGGCAAGATGGAAGACGGATATGAAAAAGTACTGCTACGAGCCGCGCGGCTTCAAAGCCTCGCGAGGCACGGCCTCGTGAGGCTTTTGCTATTGTTATTGATATTGACGCGTTGCAAACAATAGCAAAACCCTCAAGAGGCTTTAAGGCCGCGCCGCCTGTAGGTATAGTGGGGTGTACAAGTAAATCAGAAAAATATTAAAGTTTGCTTTTAATAACAGCCGCACAGATCGATCAGGTTAAGCTAAGCTTGCCGCGGTTGATCTGTGGATGGGTGACCATCTTTACATACCGTGACCCTTCCGTGCCTCGGAAAGCACGTTAAGCCGTTGGTCCCGGCTGTCATTAGTGGATCTTTGACAGTCGTTACGGGTAGTCAGAAGCCCGAAAGTCCTGACAACCAGTCTTACTAAAGGGTATCGTATTACCCAGTAACTGGGTTGTGGAGGTCAGATATGCAGTCGCTCCGTGTAAAATACTGGTATTCAACTGCATCCGGTTAGACTGGAAGCCGACCCCAACATAGTTGGCAAAAGGCTGGGCAGATGATCCAGTTTGCTTTTTAACACGCTTTTATCAGGTCGACCTGTATGTAACTATGTAATGGAATCTAAGGTAACTAATTTAACCATCTTCCAAGGGTCGTAGCTTAATGAAAATTGGCAGCTGTATGTAGTTCTGATGACAATTCAATAATATAGTACTATCGAACTGATCTGATGATGGAGCCGGAAGATATGAACTGGAACTTCATGATGGAAAATCTTATCATAGCTGTTTTGGATTTCTTAGAAAAGTCTTGTAATGAACTTTGACCACGATTCGTTTTTTGTTTTTACGTGCATTTATAAAAGCGTGTTTTTCTAATGTTTTTTAAACTACTAATTTGTTATTTACAACGATCCCTACAGTAGTAGACTATCTTGACTGCAAACATATTACAAGTCTTCTTCAAATTTTGCATTAATTTGTTACAAAGGAATATGTTTTATAGTTTTCAGTGCCTCAAGACCTTGATTGGATTGGGTCCATCACAGCAACATTGTTTATTGTGTGGAATTACTTCTTCAAGCGATTCTGACTTTCGACTGACGAAGTTAGTGTAGATTTTATATGATTAAACCTCTGTAGAAATTGTAGATCATTCGTTTATTTTAACTTTAAGTATATAACACTAGCTGCGCCCCGCGGTTTTACCCGCGTAAATGTCGATCCCGTAGGAATATCGGGGTAAAAAGTAGCCTATATGTTAATTCAGGGTGTCAGCTACCTCCATACAAAATTTTATCGAAATTGGTCCAGCCGCTTGAGCGTGAAGAAGTAACAAACATATAAACACACACACACAACTTACAAATTTTCGCCTTTATAATATTAGTGTGATACCTACTAGCTTCTGCCCGCGACTTCGTCCGCGTGAAATTTCACCCTCCCCCATTCACCCTCTTAGGGGTGGAATTTCGAAAAATTCATTCTTAGTGGATTCCTACTCTTCACAAAGAACACACCCTCCAAATTTCATAAATGTTCATTTATACCTAATAGTTTCAGCCCTTGCCAAATGCTTATACCTCGTCGTGCTAAATTTACATATTCTAATAGAAAAAACTTCTTTGTAGATGTCAAACCACTGGCTGTCCAGGCATATTCTGCAATAGCTGTTTCACAGACATTGGTGAGCTGTGCACCATATGCTTGTCACCAGCGGACTACGGTGACCTAAGTGATGTCAGCTTGGAAAAGTAAGCTAATAAACTATACAGGGCAGATTAAATTAAAAGAGGAACTCCTTATAATATGGGATATCTAATGACGAAAAAACGAAAAGAAAACATTTCAGTGACTACACCACCAGCGGCCGTTGACCCCATAGTCAGCTAGGTAGTTGCTTGAAATTAAAAGTACTTAAAGAATTTTAGTTTTTTTGTAGGTAGGTATCCATCACGGCCGCGGAGTATCTCTAGCTAATTTAATTTAACCCTGTGTAGAATATTGTTAGGCAAAACGAAATGTAAAGACGTTCTTGTGAATCTCGTGTCTAATATTAAATTATTTATTGTTAAGAGGGTCTTCTGATGATAGCGACAGTGATGCCGAATTAAGTGAAGGAAGAATAAATGAACATGTAAGTGATTTTTTTTATTAACCTGTGTTGTCCCACTGCTGGGACCACACACAAACAACTTAACTTTTCATTGATCTTTGTGAGGTACCTAATCCAGCCAATTTCCTGTATACGCATCTTAGTCATCAAGCCAGCGTTTTCTTGGCCTCCATCGGCGAGGATGCCCGTCTTCTAGTCTAAATTTTATTATAAAAGCTATAAAAAAAAAATATTACAAACTTTTATACAATTTACAGATAACATTACATTCAACTACTGAAAGCGATCGTACAATTAAATCGACAGGGAGTAACGATGAAAATCGAAGATGGAGCTTTTTCACTAATACCACCGGTCCTAGAGGACCACTAGACACAATTGCTTTACTCCATACCGGTACTTCTAAAAGTACAACCTCTTTCACTAATTTCTTTCAAAAACGATTTCGAAACCTGAATAGGAATATGAAAAAACGTTGCCGTGTTAAGAAACATACTGTGGATTGGGTCGCAGAACTTACTCGTGATAATATGTTCAATGTTCAAGAAGAAAATCATAACTATTATTCTAATTGTCATGACATCGAGGAATATGGAGAATTTGACGAAGTTATCAACAGAAGAAAGTCTATTGGAGTTAATACTGATAAAAATCGCGGTGTTTTATTAAATATGCTGGTTAACAGTTTTACTAGGCGAAGATTCAAACAATCCCGTATCAAACAAAAGAACACCAAACCAGAACTGAAATTATATAAAAAACTACCAATACGGAAACATGAACACTCTAACGGAGACAGTAGTAAAGGAACATTGTTCTCAACAAAAAGTTTTCACGCACACCGTTCGACAATACGTCAAAGGAATTTGAAGAACATTATAAGAAGTAAGAAAGACAGTAGAACGAAAGATAAAAGGAAAGGATTTGAAGAACTCAAAGGTATTATGAAAGCAATCAGGCATTTCCTCAAAAGTAATGAAATCAAAAATATGTCAAATCAAAATAACGATAATGCTCCAAATAATACTCTTAATGAGATTAATAAGAAAATTATTAATCCTTCAAATAATGCTAACGTCGGAGAAAAGAAAAATAAGAAGAAATGTTCAAAAGGCAATAAACCAAAGAGACCTAGGAAACAGAAGGACGCCAATAAGATTAAAACGAAGAATACTCGCCACAGAATTTCTGAATATCATCAATTCTTCTCTTACTACTGGAATAATTTCAAATGCAGTATAATGCCTGGCAATGCAAACAGATCAGACATCCCAATTCCTAAAGAGAAAAGAAACCATAAACGAAGGAAAAAACCAAAATTTGGCGGTGATTTGAAGAAAACTGACATCGAAGAATGTTTTGATAAGAAAGATATTAAACATACGAGAAACCTTAGGATATCTGCGTTTTTAGCTGAACTGGAATGGACTAAAAGAGATTATAGAAAGGATAAAGAAATTTACGAAGGAGACAATTCTTTTATACATACGCATAGGACGCCTTCCAGTAATAAAATAGTACGTGTAAGTAAATAATTTCTAATTATGGATACGGATACGAATAGTAGACTGCGGAATACTGCGGATACTCTTACACATTTGGTATCCACGGACACATCTTTGTGTACCCTCGTCCTCTTTATTCTTACTAATTTACTACAGGCCGCAGGAATCCGCTGGTTGCGGGAAGCCTATGTCCAGCAGTGGATCTCTTTCGTGAATAACTACAGAGATATACAATGTGGAGATGATAATAAATACAAAAAACTATAGCAATACTAATGCATAGGAGTGTTTAAGAACTATCAAAAAAATCCTGAAATTGAAATTAAAAAACTGGCCAAGTGCGAGTCGGACTCGCACACGAAGGGGTCGTAGCACAAGACAAAAACGCCGAAAAAACACGTTTGTTGTATGGAGACAGTAAGTACATCATCTGTGAAAATTTCAACTGCCTATCAACGGTTCATGAGATACAGTCTGATAACAGACGGACAGCGGAGTTTTAGTAAAAAAGAACGACGGGCAAGTGCTTATGTCATCCTCATCTCGTATGCCGAAAGTGAAACAGAGTAATATTATATATTATTTCTTGTTGTTTTTAAATATAAGTAACTAAGAACTTAAACAAATCTCCCGAAAACCCCTTCCCAGATGGTGCAGCTAAAGAGTTTGCCGTTCCAAAGGCGCGGAGCTCCAGAAAATGAATTGAACAACAGCAAAAACAAAAAATATTTGAGTGCAAAAAAACCGTCGACGACTGGACTTTTTGTGACGTTATACAAACGTAAGTAAGTAGGATCAACTACAGTGCAGCCTCTACGAGAGAATGCGATCTTGAAGCACTACAATGGAAAATAACAGTCACGAGAATAAATATCTTAGGTGGATCGCTCACACGAACTAGAGTCCAGGCTGCTAGAGTGAGGTCTGCTCCACCGGCCATCGGTCCTTAGACAAACATGGCCAGCCCACTGCCACTTCAGTTTGCTTACTCTGCAAGCTATGTCGGTAACTCCGGTTCTTTTCCGGAAAATTTCATTCCTGATTGTATCCTCGGCAAGCGTAGCTTAACCTAATCGATCGAACCGTGCCGCTGTTATTTCTTGGTCACGAGCCCCTCTACAAAATTATGGACCTAAATAATTTTCTTCAATTACCTAATCGTACACTTGATAAAACTATTCAGTTGTTTCAGAAAAATTCTACGCCAAGAAATCTATGGATAGACATCGTAATAAAATCGACACTGTGCCAGAGTCTCCATCTTCAAGCTCGGTGTACAGGATGATGAGCAGCGTCAGTGCTGTGCGAGGAGACAGTCCTTTCAATCGTGGTAAGAATGGCTCTAAACTACAAATATTTCATGGAGCTGCATTTAAAAAGTTTAACTTCCATGTTCATTTGACGTCACACAAATCCTAGATCGCGGAAGCAAAGTTTACCACGAAATCTGCAGATAATATTTACATTAGTGAGCCATCTGATACAGCACCTGTCTGATCGGGGGATCCTCCAATTTTTAAAGGCGGAATGAGGAACTTGCTAACCTGTACTTCCATACCATGCCTGGGTAGTTCTTCGAAATTTGATTCTTTGACTGATCCATATGGCCAAAATTTAATTTCACTTTCAGCTCTGTAACACATGTTCATATGAAAATAGGTATACCAAATAACATATATTTGAATGAGGGACTCGTTTTTATAAAGTAGTTTTCAAGATATTAATTTTGTGCCCAGATGAATCAGAATGTGTTACATATTAATCAGAAACAGAAATAAAAAGTAGTAAATACACCGTTAGTTATGAATGTAAATTCTAAACAATGATTATTAATTCTTAAATAGGACTAAGACATATCAAAAGTATCATATTTAGAACAAGATTATACTCCTGTCATTTTTTTATTATTCAAAAGGTTATAGCTAAGTAAATAATAATAAATAAGATTAAAACTACTGACTTGTACACGGTCAAAAATTGGAGAAGGAGAATTACGCAACAAAAGCGCTCCTATCGTGCTGGAGAGGGGAAAAACTAATTTATTTTATTTTTCATATGGGGTTTTGACCATACGAATCGGGCACAGATGAATCAGGATTTTGCCTACAATCATGCATAACTCATCGTACATACAGACTTCATTATTTTCATTTTTCTACACGAATCTATAACCCAAAAGCATCACACGAAACACAGATTGAAGTTTTAAAACAATAAAATAAATTTTATAAAGTAGGCATTGTAATCAGGATGCCACCTGAACCAAACACAGATGAATCAGGTATTTTCCTTCGTAACACCGGATCTAAGCCAACCAGCCGCACGTCCACCTTCTAGGTCGTCCGTTGCACGACTGGCTTCCCCCCGCGCTGGAAGCCAGACTCTCATTATTATTACCCGACCAAGTACGGTCAAGCGCAGCTTACGCCACATTAATCAGTATTATACGCCGGACACTTCTTTTTTACTTATTTATAAACAGACTAACGTAGTTATAACTAATACACATTTTTTTTGTAAGAGGACAATTCATTTCCTTTCGATATAATTATAATTTATATTGATGTATCAAAGGGAAAATGCGACATCGACCATTTTGTTCCGGAAAATGGCAAACGGACGTGCTATATGAATCAGAAGAACGACCTTCAAAAATTTTTATTTTGTACCTAGACAGCAATTATTTAAAAAAAATCATTTGTCCCAGTAAGGGATAAAGCTAAACTGTACAAAAAAAAATATTACATGCCGTTTTTTTAGTTGGTTACAGAAATATACCCACAGACATCGAAAATTTTGTCCCTGAAGAATTACCTGCCTCTTATTACGTGCCCCGTAATTGCGTAACCCACTACCAATTGCAATGCCTTTAATTTTGACATTTCGACAACATTCATTGCGTTTTTGACGTTATCCAGCAGACGATCTTTTCAAACATATGAAGCAATGAATTAGGAATTACTTTCAAAATCTTGCTGTTTGTGAGATAAAGTGTCTTACGCAATTGGGGTGCGTTCTCCTCCCGTTGTTTTATCATGTTCGTTTTACAGAAAGTTCGATTTGCGTATCGAAACGCGCGAGTGTCTATCGGACATCTAATCAAGAATTGACCAATAATTCTAAGTAAGTCTTATTTATTTATTGCACATATCCTTACATCAGGGATGTACCCATTTCCCGAAGGTCAGAATAAAAAAAACAAAGAAACCAACCCCAGAGAAAAATATATTATAAATAAATATAAATATTATATTATAAATATATATATTATAAATTGTATATATTAGCCTATAGCCTTCCTCAAGAATTGGGCTATCAAATGCAAAAAGATTTTTTCAAATCTGACCGGTAGTTCCAGAGATTATCGCGTTCAAACAAACAAACTCTTCAGTTTTATTATTAGTAATATAGATTTTATTATTAGTATAGATTATACCAAGCCCAACAAATGAGATACGTACGAACCTTAAATGAAGCCGGTGAAAGGGGGCAGGTAGAGAGAGGTGTACCTAGTACAAACGCCAGCACATCAAGCTACCCGAAACTGTCAAATTTTCCCAATCAACTTTGAACTTTATGCTTTAGCGATAAAGTTGAAAATCTATTAAAAAAAATTGACATTGTGTAGTAGCTTGATTTGCTGCCGTCTGTACACCTACATTTCGCTAGTTAAATTTAAGTTCCATATAAAGGGGGCAAGCTTGCCATCAACCGGGCACAAAGCCAGACTTCGTACTCATTGTAACCAATAAAATAACAAAAAAAAATCGAAATCGAAATATGATTGATAATTTTTGTTTTCAGCATTTTAGACACTGACATGTTATTTCAAAATGCTAAATATGGCGATAAAATGCGGGTAAGACTACTTATAACTAGTTTCATCATCATATCATAATCAGCCTATAATGTTCCCACTGCTGGGACACAGGCCTCCTCTCGGTGAGAGGGAGTGGGCCGTAATCCACCGCGCGGGCCCAGTGCGGATTGGCAGATGTCACATGTCTTCGAATTTTTGGTTCTAGGACATGCCGGTTTCCTCACGATGTTTTCCTTCACCGTTTTGAGAGCAGTGGTGATGAAATAATTTACACAAAGTAAAGCGCCTGACTGGGTTCGAACCTACGACCTACAACTCTTAAGTCGCGGCCGATACCACTTGGCCACCACTGCTCGCCGATACCACTTGGCCACCACTGTTACATGGCCATAACTAGTTTACATTTAGCAAATGTTCACGAGTTTTATCAAAGAGTGATTTAAGACGAAGAGAACTCTTACATTCTGCAGTGGCTACATGGCTAGGATTAGGAGAAAGAAGAAAAAAAAGTATTTATAAGAAAAAAAGACAACTATTAAACTTTCAACACAAATCCATCAAAAATGAAGTTCAAAATAATTACCTATACTATTATACTCAGTCCTACCATCCGTCCAGATATTTCCGGACATGTCCGGCTTTTTGACCCTCCAGCTAAACCAATGTTCTACATTTTGACATTTCAACAACATTCATTGCGTTGTTAGGGCAAACGAATTTTTCAGAAAAAATATGAAGCAGTGGATTTGCGATATCCTTTAAAATCTTTGAGATAGTGATTGAAAGTGTGACGTATATGAAAATGAAAAGTATACTTATGTATGTTACATACTGGACTTATGAACCCCGTTTATCCATAAATAGATTGCCAAACAGAATATTATAAAACGTTTTCTTGTTATTCAAGGTTCCTTCCGAGGAGATACAGTCGCACCTCATCACGGAAAGCTCCGATTTTCTAGGAAAAGAAATCAGTGAGTATTTGTAAACATTTAGATCATCATTAATTTATTTGGGCTTCGGCGCAACACGTAAAAGCAATGGGTTAGGCACATGTGAATAGTGTCGCTACAGGTTCTTGCACAGAGTAATCAGCCTATAGGTAATGTTCCCACTCCACCACGCGGGCGCAGTGCGGGTTTGTAGATGTCACATGTCTTCGAATTTTTGGTTCTAGGACATGCCGGTTTCCTCACGATGTTTTCCTTCACCGTTTTGAGAGCAGTGGTGATGAAATAATTTACACAAAGTATATTGGCTGCTTAGGTTCGAACCCCCGACTTACATTGTGGGCTGGCATTGGTGGAAATATTGGGATCAATTGTTTTTGGAGCGAAGTTCTAGAGCTTGCGGTAGGACTGTAGATGTAAACTTGGAGAAATCGTCACGTATCGAAAAAGCGTTATATCGCCTCGATGCGACTTTTTATTACTAATAATATTACTTATAGAGAGAGAGACAGGGATAGTTTTCATGGTATTCGAGGGTGCTGAAGCCTCAGTACCCTCGGAAACCATGAAAACTAAACTGAAGATTTTGCAGCCGCTATCTTGGATTTTCATTAAGTACGTACTGTCGGCTGACAGTGAGGTCAAAATGAAAATTCAACGGTTGCAAAAATTTTAAAATGTTACATCACGAGTGTCGTTTCTACGATTTCGAGGGTGCTGAAGCCGATAGTGAGGTCAAAATGAAAATACAAGATGGCGGCAGCGAATATTTTCAAATGTTCGCAGACGCTTTTCAGTTTGAACTTCGTTCCTGCCGATAATAAATATATTCTTCTCTCCCTCAGTTGTTTGTAACAGTTCAGAAGAAAAAGCTAAAGTCACTAGGCGCTGTAAGTGTGACATATTATACGAAGATCTACAGAGAAAATGGGACCATATCAAAAAGTGAGGAATAAATTAAATTAATAACTAATTAATAGTTAATTAATTATTTAATTAACTAATTTATAATTAATTATTAAGTTAATTCATTAATTAAATTTATTATAGAAAATATTTGTGTGAGTTGTCTTTTTGTCTATTCTGTCGAATTATTTTGAACCAACATTATTTCCTTTTTCAGATCTTTCACGGATATACCAAGGTAAAAAAATTACATATTATCGTTATTCATACGTGATATTTACTTCTACACATATTATAAATTAAGGTCGCTTTTCGTGTGACCGCGATGTTCTTCTAAACTACGAAACGGATATTGATGCGGTTTTCCCCGTCACATAGGAGATTTATTCCGGAAGGTTTATGTGTACAGACGCCACGCCAGCTTGATGTGCATCAAGCTACCCGAAACTGTCAAATTTTCCCAATCAACTTTAAACCCTAAGGTTTAGCGATAAAATTTAAAATCTATTAAAGAAATATGACAGATTGTAGTAGCTTGATGTGCTGGCGTCTGTACAATCCCACCAAAAACATTCTGTAAAAAACTAGCCAAGTCTCAATGGAGCTGCCTGTTTATCTCTAAAAAGTAATGAAATCTAGACAAAGTCGTACCAAGTGTAAGGTTCCTTACTGCGATTTCTTTATTATTATAGTTAATGTTGTGTGACTTGGCCGTTGAACATTCTTTATACGTTAGTGTACAAGTCAATTTTGTTTACACGTAATGTTATATCTGTTGTAA
Organism: Oligia latruncula; assembly: GCA_948474745.1. Taxonomy (NCBI): domain Eukaryota; kingdom Metazoa; phylum Arthropoda; class Insecta; order Lepidoptera; family Noctuidae; genus Oligia; species Oligia latruncula. Next base: position 2,698,856 of record OX419705.1, read on the forward strand.
CTACCTATGTTTGTTAAGCGAGATAATAGCCCATACCGGTATTGGTAATTGGACGCTAGTGTCTCATTTTAGGCTGTTGTTGATTGGTCAACACATGCATTCAGCATCGACAATGCTGACTTCTGCTCTCTTCTTTTTGGAGCGTCAAATCGACCACCGATCTAACATAAAATAGACGTACAGACGGACTTCTAATCAATGATTATAAGTCCGTCTGTACTGGAAATAATTTTTGATACTGTTTGTTTCAGGCTCGCTTAAACATAAGTATTATTGAAATACGCAGCTTTATCAAGCCTACAATTGACTAGTTATTAAATCAACGTTTTCCAAGTGGCAATTTTCCATCGTCAATGGGTAGCGGTTATGGCGACAGATTGGTGCAATGGTGTCATGGAGCACCTGGGTTTGTACCCTTGTGTACCCTTCAACGGCCAAGTCACACAACATTAACTATAATAATAAAGAAATCGCAGTAAGGAACCTTACACTTGGTACGACTTTGTCTAGATTTCATTACTTTTTAGAGATAAACAGGCAGCTCCATTGAGACTTGGCTAGTTTTTTACAGAATGTTTTTGGTGGGATTTCACTTCTTTTTGTAGAAACGTATACGTACGGACGTATTCTTTTTGTATTGCATTATATTTTGACCAAATTTTGAGCGAAATTAATATTTTAGTGTAAGGAGGATGGGCGTTTTGGTACCCGAAAACTAATTACATCCAAACAAAATAATTTATATACAGATTGAAAGGCCTAATTATGTAGAACAATAGTTGATATGGGGGATAGTCCCAGTTCGCTGTCCGTTCAGAGATATACAACCTTTAACACTATACATTTATGTTAGGTTTAGGTTAGGTTAGGGCGTTTTGGTACCGGAAAACTAATTACATCCAATCAAAATAATTTATATACAGATTGAAAGGTCTAATTATGTAGAACAATAGTTGTTATGGAGGATAGTCCCAGTTCGCTGTCCGTTCAGAGATATACAACCTTTAACACTATACATTTATGTTAGGTTAGGTTATGGCGTTTTGGTACCCGAAAACTAATTACATCTAAACAAAATAATTTTTATACAGATTGAAAGGTCTAATTATGTAGAACAATAGTTGTTAGGGGGATAGTCCCAGTTCGCTGTCCGTTCAGAGATATACAACCTTTAACACTATAAATTTAAGTTAGGTTTAGGTTAGGTTAGGTTAGGGCGTTTTGGTACCGGAAAACTAATTACATCCAATCAAAATAATTTATATACAGATTGAAAGGTCTAACTAAGTAGAACAATAGTTCTTAAGGAGGATAGTCGCAGTTCGCTGTCCGTTCAGAGATAAACAACCTTTAACATTATGTAGGTTAGGTTAAGGTTAGGTTATAGGTTAGGGCGTTGTGGAAGGATTTTACGTTCCCGCGTCCCCAAGCGTAGTGTAAATGGAAAAACGGGGTAAAAAAAAGGTAGATAAAATTCAGTCACGTCACGATAAAGCAAGAGTCTATTATTGTTACTTATGACCTAACCTAACGATAACCTAACCTAACCTTTAAAGGTTGTATATCTCTGAACGGACAGCGAACTGAGACTATCCCCCCTAACGACTATTGCTCTATCTAATTAGACCTTTAAAACTGTATATAATTTATTTTGTTTGGTTGCCATGTTTTTCGGGTACCAGCTTCCATACATTTTGGCCCATCCTCCTTTGTTTATTTAATTTGTGTAATGTTCGACATCAAATGAAGCGGCCCACCAAGTTAAATATTTTTTGTAAAGGCGGTATGTCGATCTCTAATAGTTTGGTTGGGCTCTTGTGTTTTCTAATCAGGGTCACCCACCAGGTACTTCAGATCTTCGATTATCCTAATTTTTATAGTTTTCCCTTTACGTGGCCATTAAACCCTAACTCTGTACCAAATTTCAGCACTCTGAGTTTATGGGAAGTACTAGTTCTATTTTGATGATGAGTGAGTGAGTGTCTAAAATGCGAAACTTTGCTTTCGCTTAACTTCGGAACTAAATAACCTACAGACTTGAAGTTTTGGATTATAAGTATGTGATTATAGCTTACTGGATGACGAAAGTTTCTGCGTTCTGGTCTTATCCAGAGGTTCTCAAATAGGGGCCTGAAAATGCGGCGAAATGGTTCCTGTAAAGGATGGTACGGCAGTGTTTGCTTCGCGCTCGACTTGGCGGGGGCACTGCCGTGCCCCCCGATTTTATTATTTATTACAAGGAGTCCCTATATCAATTTTCAGAACTCTAGCATCAAAATTTGCGGAAGTCTCGTACAAACTTCCATCCCCTAGTTCAAGGGGTTGGAGGGTAAAAGTTCCAAGTTTTAGAATTGTTTTGTTGTTTGTGTACTATTACTAGCTTACATACCAAACAGCTTTCTAGGACTTCAGGAAGAACCTTAGAATATTGATGCTTATGAAATAAAAAAATATTTTTTTGGGGGGTTGGGGGGTTATTTACTGAAAATCCTGAAATACGTATTTTATTATTTATAACAAGGAGTCCCTATATCAATTTTCAGAACTCTAGCATCAAAATCTGCGGAAGTCTCGTACAAACTTCCATCCCCTATTTTAAGGGGTTGGAGGGTAAAAGTTCCAAGTTTTAGAGTTGTTTTGTTGTTTGTGTACTATTACTAGCGTACATACCAAATTTCAGCTTTCTAGGACTTCAGGAAGAACCTTAGAATATTGATGCTTATGAAATAAAAAAATATTTTTTTGGGGGGTTGGGGGGTTATTTACTGATAATCCTGAAATACGTATTTTATTATTTATAACAAGGAGTCCCAATATCAATTTTCAGAACTCTAGCATCAAAATCTGCGGAAGTCTCGTACAAACTTTCATCCCCTATTTTAAGGGGTTGGAGGGTAAAAGTTCCAAGTTTTAGAGTTTTTTTGTTGTTTGTGTACGATTACTAGCTTACATACCAAATTTCAGCTTTCTAGGACTTCAGGAAGACCCTTAGAATATTGATGATCATCAGTGAGTAAGTGAGTCAGTGAGTAAGTGAGTCAGTGACGAAATCGGGGTATTTTAGATATCAATAAAATCTAAAGTATAAGAGCTATGCAATTGAAACTTTATAGGTTTAATAAGTCAACCACTGACATCATATCTCGAAAATTTTATTTATCTGGTATAATCCAAACCCAAGTTATGAAGGTTCAAAAATACGACGAAGTGCTTCGAGAAAAGGTAGGTAGTGCCCTTGCGCTTCGCTTGGCTCGTCTTGGCGGGGGCACTCCCGTGCCCCCAGATAAATACATAATAGGTAAACTTACATACTTATCACACTAATATTATAAAGGCGAAAGTTTGTGTGTGTGTGTGGGGGTGTGTTTATATGTTTGTTATTTCTTCACGTTCAAACGGCTGGACCAATTCTGATAAAATTTTGTATGGAGGTAGCTGACACATACTCGTATAGGATGCTTTTTATCCCGATATTCCCACGGGATCGACACGGGGCGCAGCTAGTTGTAAATAAATCTCGATGTTTTTGTCAAGCCGAAGCAGGGGCGGTTAGCTAGTAGCTTATAGTTATAATAAATATATTCATTATATTTATAGAACCAGGAATCCTTTTAGTATGTTGAAGAACTTCTGTTCCTCTCTATTCGAATCTACCTGCACCGTGGACACCTGTCCAAACAGACGCGAAAGTAAAGGAAGAGATAAATCAGCAAAGAAAAATGAAAAATACTGGAACAATACCAAAAAATCTAATTCGGACGATACAAATATGCAATGTGCAGCTGGTGTGCAATGTCAAACGCAAAAGGACAGAGAGACGCAGCTGGTAGATGAAGAAGAGGTAGTGGATGCAATAAAAAATGCCATGTTTGCAAAGGAGAAGGAGGAACGTTTTGGAAAAGACGAAATCCGACTGCAAGAAAATCGACTGCATGAAGCAAAGGGTATGATAATTAATAAAACAACTAAGACTGAAATAATAAACATACCTATACAGCATTTGTATCAGAAAGCATAACGGTAGGGGAGCCCAGAGGGTTTCAAAGCAAGCTTAAAATTATGCAGAGCGAAAACTTGATAGTTCAGTCCTTTAGTCTCATAACGTTCAAGTTGCAAAATAACATAATGGTAGGTGAGAGGACACAGAAAATATATTTGATAAGTTTCTGATATCCCGAGCCCCGTGGTCAGGAGTCCACTTTTAGATTAAAAAAAAGAGCCAAAATTAAAGTGATCTTCAGAGGTGGTGATTTTGGTATGATAGGATGCGGCCTAACCCATAATGACTTAAAAAGGCAAACCTGATGAAGAAATTGTGGGCTTTCCCTAAATCTGACGACTTTGAAAATTTTTTGGAAATTATATTTTTTTTAAGTACGAGAATTAGCCTTCAAGTGGCGCGTCGATGTTTCCAGCCTGCACAGGTAGTAATTAGCATTCGTAATTTAGGAAAGATAATATTTTCATCTCTGTCTTGGAATCCTATTAGAATTCTAATTTGCGAGAATGTTATCGTATATCAAGTAATTATTTTTTTATTATTTCTAGTGCACAAAGCAATTCAGATTGCGATTAAACCTGAGATGGAATCACGGTAAGTTAAGTATCATTTCTTTAGAGCATCGTTACTTCGTTACACAAAGAGGACATGTTTTAGAAGTTGTATCAGAAAGGTATGGTCAAATTGTTTTTGTACAGGCCATCATAACTGAGCATTTTTCTCCATGGGACCAACATTGTAGTCATCAGCCGGCCCCACCGATATAATTATTATTTTCGTAGGTAAATAGGTAGGTACGTTACTCAGTCACAACGCCTGTTCCTACTTTCTGGTTTAGTGGTCGCGCGATGTTAGCGCGTGGCATAACTTTATAAATATGGCCGTTTGCGTCCCTTAATATATTTGGGCCGAGTAGGTAGGTAAATTTTGTAAGTACGGAACAGCAGATATTTTTGTTCGATTACGGTCAAGCGCCAGGGTAGCCCGCGAAATTCATGTTTTCTTACGGACCTACCTAGTAGACATATTATAGCGATTGCAACTCGATGTTTGTCTAATAAATTAGCATTTTTTCCACTGCATAGTGCTTCATACACACGAGCGACACTTGTCGACGACCAGGCAAGTGCATCCGTCGTCGTAAATGTGTCATCTTCGTTAAATAAATATTGACCTTTGTAAATGGTCGTGAATTCAAGTTCGGAACAATGATGACACCAAAACGGTGGACATTATACTGGCGTAAAAACTACACTAAACACTTTTTCTTTGACTCATCATTATTTTGATGTTTTAGGCCTGACGAGCCAACGTGCATACTGTTGATCAAAATGATGCACGTTGGCTTGATTTAGAAGTCCGGGAATAAAATAGAATGAAATATCGTTTATTGTCTCCAGTAGTAGGTACAGCTATACAGGGGCCCAAGTCTGCTATTTTTATAAATTCGTCATTCCAACACGACGATCCCATTGTCATTTTGCAAAAATTTCGTTATCTGCTAAATTCATAATGGTCGATCATTGGTCAGTCAATGGCACAGAACATATACGATACTCGTAACGAATTAAAAGCAACGACTGCACAATGACGTTCTAATGGTAGGTCACTGATCAAAGGAACTGTCAACATTTTAGCAGATTAACGCCTAAGTATTAAATATATTTATTTAGTAATGGAAAAATATAAGATAAAAATAAGTCAGTCATTCATTTGTCATTAAGTACGAGATTACATTCTATGCCATTTCTTTCAATGGAGTGTCAGTGGTTTACCAATGGAAAGTCATAATGACGCCATTATATTAGTAGATTACCAAACTTGTCAAAATCAACAGTTATGAAATCAATGATCGATCATTCTGACACTATTGTAATAGCAGACTTGAGGCCCAGTAGTAGTACCTACTGCCCGAATCAAACTTTATGGCGGCTCTGAAGTGCGCTACTCCCTGCGTAGTACCCCACCCCTCACCCCCGCTGACACGTGAATTTGTTACTGCGCAGCAACTCGCCTCCTGTTCCGCCATAAAGTTTGAATCGCGCTTTAATAGTGTATTATTATGTTCATATAATACAACACATGGTACATTTTAGCTCCTGTCAGGTGGCCAACTGTTCGGACTACTGTCATACTCATAACGAGCAACAATGTGAGAAGAAGGAGGCTACTGCCCCAAAAACATCTCACTCAAAAGCACCTGCCTCAACATCTCCAGAAATAGTACTGCACACTGTCAAAGGTGTGGGATCTTATACGTGCCTAAGCGGTGAGCCCGAGCTATTATTGCTTAACAGTCTATTCTTTATTCTACAGAAATAAATGAACTGTCTGTTTGTAATGTGAAAATAATAGCTTTTTACTATTTAGTAAAAAGCTAATAGTCTCAATTCTTTATTGCGTACCATAATGTTTTAGTTGGTAGGGAAATAATTATATCAGTCACAATTATGGACCCCTGTCGGGCACAGCATAGATATTAGGAGAGAGGAGGAAGAACCCTAATTGCGTAACACACGATTACTCTCAATTTGAATAATTTTGAACCATATTTCTAATCCATTACTCCATATGTTCGAAAAATGTGTCTGCTCAACAACACAAATAACGCAATGAATGTTGTTGAACTGTCAAAATGAAACCCATTGCTACTGATAGTGTGTTACGCAATTTCCCTGCTGGTCGCACCCTAACACCACTTAAAACAGGTAACCAGATTTAATTTCACAGACGAGGCAGTACAAATCATTCCACACGAGGTATGCACTTGCGCTACGCAACACTGCGGACTAAAAGACACGAACAAGAGACACAGGCAGGTGAACATGATGGTAGAGTCTGAGATGCTCCCTGCCAACCCTGTCGTTAATAAGAAGACTCAGCAAACCGGGACAGGTGAGTACCTACACACTTGTAACAAAACATCGATAACTTAGTTTAAACCCAAATAACTTTTGTTTCAGAGATGGCCGACAAAAGCACACACTGCACTGCTCGGAAGCATTACAAGAAAGGTAAACGTTAAAATTTAATAAAATGGAATACTCCAGACCGTATTTCGACCATGGCGGCTAATCTCAACGGAGACTAGCCTTCGGCACGGAGATATTATTGTGCACAAGAGTGTGCGCAGACACAGGTGCGATCAGGTGCCTCTCTTCCCTCAATTTCATAGTCTGATGGGACTGCAATGCAAGGGCGTCTGGTCAGGTGTACCTAGAGGCACAACTTGTGATAAGACTATGTCCAGAAATATACTGCTATAGGCAGAGGTTTAACTAATATTGGTTGATTTAAATTTTCCAGGTGCAAATCATATGTTGAAGCAACAATAAAAGTTGCATTGTTGCTTCAATTTTATTATGCTACAGGCAAGAAATTTGTACCATGTAAAGCTTTGGTTTCTTAAGAAAGCGGTGAACGATCACACAATAACGGCTAATCCATAATACAGAACGTTTTTTGACACTGAAACACCTGGTGACACCTTTTTTTTTGTTTTCGGGGGGAACCTTCAAAAGCCACCCGACCTCCGGGGAGAGAGGTCGGGGTGTGTAGATTTTTACCTCACTGAAACCAAACCCGTGATCTCCATCGCTACAAGGGTGATCCTAGTTCCTCTGAAAAGATCAATTCCGGAAGACCCCCTGTGCAACGCCTATATGGCACATCCCTGGGGAGACTGTAAAGTTGCCTCCCCTGAGCCTCGCTATGCACGGCAGCACGTGACCACGTGCCACCGTCTCCCCTGGGGTCAATTGGTGGGCGGACAGAGTCCCCACTCTGTGCGCCCGCAACCCCAAAGGTCTGGTGAAAATGTCAGATTTTAATCACGGCCGTTACAAATGATGGAACTGCTTTCCTAGGAAACTAAAACGGGGCTTGAAAGATAACATACTTAGAAATTACTTCAGTTCTTTGCAGAAACTTTAGTACTAGATTTCTGTTCTACTTAGATGCCAAAAGCGGTGTATCAGTGGAGAATCATAAACTATCCCTTGAAAGCAGTTTATTGTTCAACCGTAAGTAGAGTCAGATATTTAAATCTTACTAAGAGCTAGCGCGTACGAGTGACTTTTCTCACCGTTACTGTTTTATCACTTTTGTCCGGTCTGCAGATAATATGTGTGAAGATGCTCGCACGTTACGACGTGACAACCTAGTGACACTTTCGTCCGCCCACCCGCGAACAAGCCCGTGGCAAAACTGTCACCGCGCTGCTAGGTTTCAATAGAGGCGCGCTCATGAATGACAAACATTCTCCTCGCATCCATTGCGTTCCCGCTCCCATTTCGCTTTCCATTTACAAGTTATCACGTAAACATGGCGTTAGCGCCTCGTCACAGCGTCACTATGGACGAGGATGAGGCTTTGGGTTTTGTCGAAGTTTATCAAACGTAGTTTCCACAAAAACACAATTTCCATTTACATCTTATGGGTTCGTACATAATGACCGTTTCTTCCAAATCCATATCGATTGTCAACAAATGATCCTTCGTGAACACAATCCACTTTGATGACGCATGACGTGACGGGATAGTGGCAGAAACTTTTTGTCACGGTAACAAAAGTCACTCGTGCGCGCTAGCTCTAACACTATTTTAACCGTCTTTTTGTGGACATCGTAAATATTCGTCTAAGAAATAAGGATAAGAGCTGCGGGCACCATTCGCGATATAAAATACTTGCAACTATGGACCATTTAAATATAGCTTGTTAAAATCGCTATTCATAGTGGTTTGAAGATCACAGTAATAATAAGTATTTATAACAGGTGACATTAACATAGCAAAAGCATTGAAAAACGAACTAACAGATACATCGAACAGCTCAATATCCCTAAGGAGCAATGGAAGCAAAACAGACACGACCATATGCAGCCTGGCGACAGTAAACTACGATGGTACTCGCCGACGAAGAAAGTACAGACTCAAAGTCGTCACAAAGCAGAACCAATCGACATTAACAGAAAAGACTGTAGTCTGTGACACTGGAACAATCACCGACGACTGGTGGAGTCCTTTAATCGAAAGAAAAGCTAACGTTCCGATTCTGCTAGAAAAGAAGAGAGGTTTCAATTTATTAGTGAAGCAGAAGGAGTTGAGGGAGCTGAAGGAACGGAGGGAGTTGAGAGATGTTAGAAAGAGAAGGCGGACTAGCGGGGTGTTGGCTGATGGTAGGAGTGTTACTTTCAGAAGCAGGACGCAAATTATACCGACTGGTGAGTAATTTGAAGTAGTAGATAATGTTGCAGAAGTTTATACTCTGATCGACGTACCTACTAGTATAGTACGCAGGTGAAAATATGAAACAAGTTTTAGAGTGTTTCACAACAGACTGATATGAATGGCAAAGACGACGCTCTATAAATCCGAGCCTTTTCTTAAACTTGATGTGTTGTATAACGTCCAGCAGGGTAATTGCGTAACACTATCAGTAGCAATGGGTTTCGTTTTGACAGTTCAACAACATTCATTGCGTTTTCAACATTGTTGAGCAGACACATTTTTCGAACATATGGAGCAATGGATTAGCAATATGCTTCAAAATGATTCAAATTGAGACTAATAGTGTGTTACACAATTAGGGTGCAGCACTCTAATTGCGTAACACAATTACAATCTGAATCATTTTGAAGGATATTGCTAATCCATTGCTTCATAATTTATATGTTTGAAAAATTTGTCTGCTCAACAACGTAAATAACGCAATGAATGTTGTTGAACTGTCAAAATGAAAGCAGGTACTGTATCTGTGTAGTCTGGAAAATTTATGACTAAACGAATTCACTACCAACTTAAATAGTCCGTATATTCAAATCAAAACCGTTAAGTAGTTGTTTGAAATGGCTATAACTCGGCAAAATTGACGTAGGGTGTCAATTGGCTTAACAATTAATTTCCTGTACTATAAATGGCGGGGAGAATGGAAGAAGAAAACGTGTTGCGCCGACCCCAAGTAACATAGGATAATGTCAGGAAGATAATGATGACTGTACTTACCAAATCTATCACACTAATATTATAAAGGCGAAAATTTGTGAGTGTGTGTGTGTGGGGGTGTTTCTAAGTTTGTTACTTCTTCACGCTCAAACGGTGGGACCAATTTTGATAAAATGCTGTATGGAGGTAGCTGACACCCTGGATTAACATATCTTGTCGTACTACGGTTTGTCGAAGTTCAGTTGGTAAGTCTGTGAGTCTTCATAATGCATAATGTGCACATAACGAAATGAGGGAAACATAGCTTAAATTTATCGACGGAAAAAATAAAAAATATTTAAAAGGATCTTTACCTGCTAAAGTATGGTGATTGCAAGGCCTTTCTTTAACAGTTGATAGGAAATGTTGTGATTGAGTTGTAAACATGGTATTTTTACGTTTAGAAATCTGATACGATGGAGAATAATTTAAAGTAATCAAAAAGGGTAGGTAATCGGGCTTTTATTGAGTAATTTTACAATTATTGTAAAAATTTATGAAAAATATCAGATTTTTGTTAAAAAAAAACCATAATTCTCAATTCAGGGGCGATTGTTTACACAGGGGTCACAGCAGCGAAAAAGAATTTAAAAAATGCTACAATTTTTTTATTTTTTTTTTAAATATTTTTTCGGTCGATAAAATTAAGCTTAGTTTCCCTCATTTCGATATGTGCACATTATGAAGACTCACACTGTATAATATTCAAAGTCCTGACTGAGTAATATATCAACGCACAACCTAAACCGCTGGTCCTATGGACGAGGGTGTGTTCTTTGTGAAGAGTAGGTATCCACTAAGAAAGGTTTTTCGAAATTCCACTCCTAAGAGGGTGAATAGGGGGATGGTGAAATTTCACGCGGACGAAGTCGCGGGCACAAGCTAGTATACTATGCAAGTCATGACAAACATTACGGAAGACAAAGGCATTATTAGGCACTGTTTTTTACATTTCTATGGGCATTACAGTCCACGTTCCATCTGCCTGCCTTTTCCCAACTATATTGGTGTCGGCTTCCAGCTTAACCGGATGCAGCTGAATACCAGTACTTTACATGACTGCCTATCTGACCTCCACAACCCAGTTATTGGTAAGACTGGTTGTCAGACTTTCGGGCTGTTATTACTTAGCCACAAGCCCATAAAAAAGATAAGCATTTTGGCCACGTTCTAGAGCCATTATTAAGTCTATTCTTAGCACCTAAGTAGTGTAATCTAGATGACTAAGGTGTTTACCCAGTTTAGTGACCTCGCCAATTGTAAATGTGTACGACTCTGCCAATTTGATAAACGTGTGTTAGTTACCTATTTATGTACTTAGTACCTAAGTGAGGTAAATCGTTAATGTCGGGATAATGTTCTCTTTGGTTACTAGCGTCCACGTGCGTACTAACTAGCTTTTCGGTACGTGGCCATTTTTTTTTGTTAGCCTATTTTGTGTCCCACTGCTGGGCAAAGGCCTCCCCTTTTTCCTTCCAAACCTCCCTGTCTTGAGCGATCTCTGGCCATGTTGGCCCTGCGAATGTTATTAGATCAATACGTGGCCATTACCTGCTTTAATTTTTTTTTTTTACTGGTCGATTCTATCTTTTATGCCTGTGTGAAAAGTCTCATGCTAAAACTAACTCGTCGATAGTAATAAAATAAAATTAAAATAGTTTATTCAAATAAGGCTGAGAATCACCAATTTTGGAACGTCATAAATATGTAGGTACAGACGCCAGCATATCAAGCTACTACAATCTGTCAAATTTCTTTAATAGATTTTCAACTTTATCGCTAAAGTATAAGGTTCAAAGTTGATTGGGAAAATTTGACAGTTTCGGGTAGCTTGAAGTGCTGGCGTCTGTACATAAGACAGTCCCCTAAAACGACCGCCCTTCACCAATTCCTAGTGCTTTAGCTGGAAGAAGAAGTGGCGCACGCAATAAGTAAACTCCACAGCAACTTTACTCCCTGGTACCACAGTAAAGATATGAACAGTACGGAAACTACGTACCTACTAATAACGTTCGAAACGGCACACTCACACAGACGCGCGCATCTACGGTACCCCTCTAAGCGGCACCTGTAAGAGCCTGCACGCACTAGTGATTTAAGTTGGCCGTTAGTTGGTTCAGTCGTACAAATGTTAATCTTCAAGTGCGCACACTGCCATATAACTCTATACTGATCCTCTCAACGATCAAACTATCGGCCAACTTAAAATCGCTAGTGCGCAGCGCACAGGCTCTGACGGAGAGCACCGCGACTATCGCTAGGGGTACCGTAGATGCGCGCGTCTGTGTGAGTGTGCCGTTTCGAACGCAATACGTTGTTTTGTTTCCGTACTGTTCATATCTTTACTGTGCTGGTACTGTACGTTATTGATAGAAACCGGTTTAGATTTGGATTTCTAAACACGATTACCATTTCAAGTCAGTTAAATATTATTGTTTTACAGCTCTCTTCCCAGTCGATAAGGATATTATGTCGCCATCTCGGTATCTTTTAGAGGTAAGCCAAACTTCACTTTGGATTTTTTTTATTGGTCCAACATGAACAAATCAGGATAGTTTATACCGAAGATAAAATAGATGATCTAGAAAATTGCCTAAACACTGAGATACGGTGAAATGATGATGAGACTTTCGAGAATTAATATGGATATTGCCACATAAATAACAACATTTCAAAAAATAAATTTGTTCGTGGTAACGTTCGGCCCTTTGGACATTCTTGTAACTGTTACTTTCGTCCGCCCGGACAATCTGTGGTTTTCGTTCGCTGTCACTCTCGTCCGCCGGTCAATTGAGTGGATAATACAGATAGTACTTAATTTACAGCCTCATCATGACTTAAACCGCCCTTTTCGATTACGAACAAAATATAACATGGGGTAAAAATTATTGGAATCGATTCAGCTACTTATTCTGAACTCAGGTTTCGCATGTACTCAAAATAACGTTAGATATATACATACATATATTTGGCCTATAATGATCCCACTGCTGGGACACAGTAACACAAGGGCCACACTTGTGTTACTGTGTCCCACTATAAAAAGGCCCGCGGGCTCAGTGCAGTACGGTGGATGTCACAACTCTCCGATTTTTTGGTTCAAAGACATTTTAAGTACCTACTTAACCATATTACCATTTCAGTCTCAGAAGTATTACAACGAGCTATTCGCCTACAAATATCACCCCCGTACACAGGCAGCGTACAGTTACGTCACTCAGATACCGAAGTATCACGAGAAGGAGAAGACAAGGTCACCTGTAGGAAGTCGGAGAAGTAAGTATCTATAGCTAGCTGCCACCATTATGCTATGCAACAAAGTGATCCTATATGGGTTCCATTAAAATTTGTCCTTTTGAGGTACGGAACCCTAAAAATACCATTAGGTTTTCTTTTCTTGTTGGATCTCGCCCTACAGCCTTGGGACGCATAACAGCAGCTCAATGTTAGGCCGTTGGTTAGAAAGTAAAGTGTCATGCGATTTTGCACCATATGTGCACTTCAAATGGTCTCCTTGAACTGTCCTGCACCTCAACTGTCCACTAATCATTGCACCTTTTAAAGACGTGACGCGATCCTACAGTACAACATCAAGCAGTCATCGTCTTGAGGAGTCCGACATAACCCTCTGTTCCTCTCAGACGCAGGGTATCCATGAGGATTTTCCCACGTAAAAAAAAGAATAAAAAACTGGCCAAGTGCGAGTCGGACTCGCACACGAAGGGTTCCGTACCACAGGGCAAATACTCCGAAAAAAACAAGTTTGTTGTATTGGAGCCCCCCTTAAATATTTATTTTATTTTGTTTTTAGTATTTGTTGTTATAGCGGCAACAGAAATACATAATTTGTGAAAATTTCAACTGTCTAGCTATTGCGGTTCTTGAGATACAGCCTGGTGACAGACAGACGGATGGACGGACAGACGGACGGACAGACAGCGAAGTCTTAGTAATAGGGTCCCGTTTTAACCCTTTGGGTACGGAACCCTAAAAAGGGTAATCAAAGATTGAGAGAAAGTGCCTACCTATCCATACTTGCAGCCAAGCCGCGTGTCCACCTTGAAAGCTATTGGTATTTGGTGCCGCCGTTATCACAATATGCACAGTCAGCTTTGAATCTGGGTTTCCATCAGTGGGCCACTGGCTTGTTTACCAACGAAAACCATTAAAAAAAGATCTAAGCTAAATGATTGCTGCAACAACAGCTACCTATTAAAAACGAATAACTCAGTAAATTACAATTTAATTTTGCAGATCACCATCGTAAGACGAAGAGGCTGGATGGGTGCTATTCACCAATCGGACAGGTAACGATTGACTGGAATTTTCTTTTCAGTAGTTACTGTTAGCCTGCACCGTCTGCAAGGGTGCAGAGAGCTCTCCCCCATAAATTCCACTCCAGGGGTAATGTGGATGAGGACCATGGTTTGTTGGTTTTGTCCCACCCGTCCCGCCATCCTCTAACTGGTCTGCCGCGACGCGTTCTGGCTGTATTTGTGCTTTTGTTATTTTTTTACCGCTTAACTTATTTTGATTCTTCAACACAACTTTAACATTTCAGCTGTCTCCAAGGAAACGCAAAACTGAATCTGTTAAGACATCAGATTCTCCTCGGCGGAGAACTCATCGACAATCAAATAACAGGTTTGTATTACTAGACTTTTATTAGGTAAAGTACACGACACGACACACGAGACAAAGACACATAATAATATATACCTACCAACACCTGAAATTTTTGTTGACAAGGCTCATAATGAATGAATATTTAATGAACATAATTATGAAAATTAACGTAGGTAATTTGTTTATGATTTAAAGCTACAGGCGCGGGTCAATTCACACAGCTAGAAAATCTACCGAGTCAGGATACTCCTTTGTAGCTCGCTTCGCTCGCTCTTGCATGTTCCACTGCTGTTATAAAATGTTTACAAACATTTTCTAACATTGTGATCTAATACATTTAATCAAAAAGCTTTTCAGAAATCAGAAAGGTTTTCATGTTAGGCAATGTTAGTAAACATTTTTAAACAGCAGTGTGGCAGCACCTTTAGTAAAATCACAATGAAATCTTAACCTGTCCCAAGAATGCCACAAGTCTCCAGCTTGCTTCGCTCGTAAAGGGAACCAATTAAAAGGAAACGATTACTCTATTTTCAGACATAATGCAAAAAACAACTCTCCCAGAAAACGAGTATAAATATAACGAAACAAGAATAGAGCGTAAAATGAATCTAGCTTAAAAACAGGATGATGATACAAAGGAAGGAAGCACTTTGTTTAAACAGTATTTGTGAATGTTGATGTTACAACGTTTTTTATTTAATATTATCGATGCCTTGTCTTCGACATTGTGTCTTTTTAAATTGTCTGCGTAATTATGATTGTGTATTTTTTTTTGATGCAAAATATAGTATTTTTTCTTCTAACTTTGTGCTCCATTAGATATTAAATCCTCCTCCTTTCCTTTTTTCTCCCTCTCTTACTTTATTTTTATTATAAACTAGCTTCTGCCCGCGACTTCGTACGCGGATCCTGTTGCTTATGCCAGCGACAACGGGGTCGTCAAAATCGGAGATCTGAAACGTCTGATGTCGAATTCTAAGAGCCCAGGGACTGAAAAACAACGGGATGCGCGAGACGATTCGAGACGTCATTTTCAGGCAATAATGAACCAATAAGGTGGTAAACTTGGCCTTGCACTTTGAATGTTGGCATAAATGGGCCTTCTGAAATCTGTTCTGCACCAAAAGATGTCATTTGAAAGGATGTTATCCAAGAAATGTTTTGACTGTGGATGGTCACCGATTAGCAGTGATCTTAATATTTCTGGAGGATTTTGTAATATTTTAATATGTACTTTCCCACCTGAGCAACACATACCGTTTGTTTCTTTTTGCCATTTAACAGCTTCACAAAAAGTACAATTTTGAACCATACCTCCGATGGCGGAATATGTGGCGTAGTCAATCATAGGAGTATACGTAAATGCACTCCGTTCCATATCAACCCAAGGAAGGTCGCCATGCCCTACGGCTATATCTTGAGACATCCGATTCTTCAGATGATATCGACATTCTGTTCAGAGAATGTCGAAGTCGATCAGAATTCAAACGTTCGTTGCGCTCTTCTTAATCTGTCTCTTCATGCCGAACTCCAGCAATTCTTTCTTTCTCACTTTCTAACTGATTATGAGTATTTTGTTGTGTGCGTGTTCGGGACAATGTATGATAATCTCAAGTTCATCACTTGTTTCAAAAGACCTGTTAGTAGATGTACGAATACGCTGAGAACTCAAGCGTGATTCTGTATCGGTAAACGTTTCCGATTCGCGAGACAATGCATGTCGCTCACGATCAGCGGTCAGTCGCGCATCACGTTCCGCACTTGTCTCTAGAGACCTAGAAGCAGATGCGTAGATATGCTGAGAACTCAAGCGCAATTCTCTATCCGTGAACGCCTCCGACTCGCGAGACAATGCATGACGTTCACGATCAGCGGTCAGTCGCGCATCATATTCTTCACTGGTCTCTAGAGACCTGCATGTAGATGCGTAAATACGCTGAGAATGCAGGCGCGCTTCGCGATCCGAAGAGGTTTCCACGGAGCGAGTTGCAGCCTGATGTTCTCGAACAGCATCAAGTCTCTCCTGACGCTCTTCGGTAGATTCTTGGGATCTTATGATCCGCAATCTTTTAGCTCCTTTGGAACATTGGAAAAGATTTGACCTTTTTCTAGGCATGGTTATAGTTTTATTGTGAAGAAGATACCTGATCAATTAAAATCTAAGTGACTGCTCCCCTACCAAGGGTGCCCAGACACGGGGTCGTCTGGCGCCCATGTGCTGGTTTGGTCCTTGGGGTCGTCACGGCGTGCTATGTGTTCTGGTGCGCCGGTGATGGGGAGTACTCCCCAGAGGAGGGTCCGGTGACGGACAGCCGCGGCGGGTTCACGGATGAGTGCTAACGCGTGCCCATATTCCCGCTGTAAGCGGCAGAGGAGGACACCGTGGAGTTTTAGTGGGTTAGAGTCCCACATAACTGTACTATCTCCCCGTGGTAGTGCAGAACTGCAGAACGCATGAGCATTTATTCACGTTAAAAAAAAAATGGGAGTTTTGGCCAGTAGAGTCAAATTTTCAATGATATACCATCGTCATCGAAAATCAGTCCTAAACTGTTACCGCCTTCACCGCGTGGAGGTAAAATTAGTGATAGTTTTGATTTCCACATCAGATGTTTCTGATCTTCGATTTTTAGGGTTCCGTACCCAAAGGGTAAAAACGGAACCCTATTACTAAGACTTCGCTATCCGTCCGTCCGTCCGTCCGTCTGTCTGTCTGTCACCAGGCTGTATCTCAAGAACCGCGGTAGCTAGACAGTTGAAATTTTCACAGATGATGTATTTCTGTTGCCGCTATAACAACAAATACTAAAATCAAAATAAAATAAATATTTAAGGGGGCTCCCATACAAAAATACGTGTTTTTTTCGGCGTTTTTGCCGCCTGTCTGTCGCCAGGCTGTATCTCAAGAACCGCGGTAGCTAGACAGTTGAAATTTTCACAGATGGTGTATTTCTGTTGCCGCTATAACAACAATTACTAAAAACAAAATAAAATAAATATTTAAGGGGGGCTCCCATACAACAAACGTGTTTTTTTCGGCGTTTTTGCATTGTGGTACTGAACCCTTCGTGTTGGCCAGTTTTTTTATAAGTCAACAGGAAATGCCCATCAGACCGAACAACTTTTGTTAAGACGTCATTCCTATATATGTTATGGTGTAGCTGGGCTCTTGGAGTTCCACATCAGGTGTTCCAGATCTTCAAATTTATTCTCTCGGCAGAAAATGCTCATCACGTGGAACAATTTTTGCTATGGTACCATTTTTGTATCTCTTATAGTTTAGCTGGTCTGTTGCGGTTCTGCATCAGGTGTTCAAGTTTTCAAGATAAATTATAGCCTATATGTTGCCCAGACATAATACCTATACAACAAAACAAAAATCATTCAAATCCTTCCAGTAGTTCCGAAGATTAGCGTGTACAAACAAACAGACAAACAGACAAACAGACAGAATTTTTTTTTCGGATTCGTACCCTATTACTGTTTCTAAACCCCCCCCCATTTTTTTTTTTTTAATATTTTCAATGTACAGACACAGTTTTTCTACTGTTTTATTATATGTATAGATTTTGCATCTTTTGGCCATTCGACTTGAAACTTGACTTAAACTTGTGCTGGCCAATTATTTATTTATTAAAACTTTATGCACAAGTAAAATAATAAAAATCCTGTACAAAGGCGGACTTAAGAGCGTTTACGACGTACGGCATTTCATACAAACTTTCATGCCCTTGTTTTTCGAAATGAATAAACCGCTTTTAATGAAACTTCATACGCATAAGCAAGATACAAAGGTCTAAAAAGTTACATAAGAACATTTTCGAAAAATAGTGTTACAGCCAAATTCGACCGATTTTAAATTTTCCATAGAAACACGAGATTTCCAGTTATCTTTTTTAAATAAGACATTTCGAAAATGTTCTGAAGTAACTTTTTAGACCTTTGTATCCTGCTTATGCGTATGAAGTTTAGTTTTTTATAGACGATAGATGATAGCTTCAACTTTCTAAATAACATTCGAGATGATTCATAAGACTACTAAGCCAGATCAGAAGCCTCAGCTAGCGTTTAACCCAATAAGAGGCTTCGAAAACAGCGCGTATTCTTAAAGACCGTCGGTTAGCCATCAGGAGGACGTTCGCTATGGGTGTTGAGACACTCCTCTCAACAGCGTTAAAGCAGGAGTATCTGAAAAATGAGTTAAGAATGGTTGAAATGCCAGACGACCCGTCACTCAGTCCAGTCCGTACATCATGAAGACCTTCCCTGATGTTAAACCAGCTAACCACTGGATGCTAAATTCATAATAAGCTGACACCATAGACGATGGACTATCTTGTAGCGGTATCTACAACGCCACATGCGAACAACGCGTCATACTGACGTCACGCAAAATCCTGGATCTCGCAAGCAGAGTTTACCGCGCAACTAGCATAGATACAACGACCCGACATGAATCATGGGAGTAATAGTGTTCTGTGAATCATGGGCAGTTGCCCGCCAGACACAACACCCGTCTGGTCGGAGGATCCTCCCCTTTATATAGAGTCCCTATGAGTGAATTAAACACCCTGGTTCCCTATACCTCTATAACATATCTACCTGAGGGACCAGCGCGACCGTTATTGATCAACATGGTTCAATTGATTATGACAAGAGCCTGACATCATAAATTTGATGTTTTGTTATGTTAATGAACGGTCTACTATTGTTGTACTATAATCCGGAAGCGCGTATGTTTTTTTTTTAAATACGATGCGAGTCCAAACATTTATTGAAAGGTTAATTCTGAAAAAACTTAGCAATGATCGAACTTGACACTTGCAATGCAGTCCATATGTAGGATGTGGAGTCTTTATTTATTTTAGTGCAGATTGGCCAATCAAAAAAAAATATATATATACAATTTCATTTATTCACTCATGTACTCCAGACATACCTATTAGTCCTCCAGACCGTATTTCAGCCATGGCAGCCAATCTCAACGGCCATCTACGCGGGAGCAGACACAGCGTGCACTCCCTCTTCCCCACTCTCATAGTCCGAGGACGGCAATCCGACACGACCGGAGAGGCGCAGGAACATCGACTTAACGTGCTTCACCAACTTCAAAATTCGGGCTGTTACTGAGAAATTCCCTAATGGAAAAAACCAATAACACTTTGCCCGACCTGGGAATCGAACCAGGGACCCCACGCTCAGCAGTCGCACTTGCGACCACGAGCCCATGGAACAGCACTTCAGACATACTGGTACTAACATGCCAAATGTGCCTAAAATCGTAATGGCCAGTTCTTTGAACTGAAAACTGAAACTCGCAACGTTACGTTGGCATTGGTACAGAATCAGGGAATAGGACCAGAATTTTTCACTCTAGGGAATAATTTCGAGTCTTTCGATTATTATTTCAAACTATCATAATTCTTGATAGACTTAGGTATCACTTACCACGTAACAGTATGCCGTGAAAACAGCGGTAGCCCAAGCCAATACAAGGAGCATTGTTAAAGAAAGCATCGATTGCAGAATAACCCCCCAGCACTCCGTTTACCGTAGTAAGGAGACACCGCGCGTAGTGAGTTGAGCGCCTCGGAACCATGAACAACTGCGCGACAGTGCTCTGGTAATGTTCAATAGTTATTTATTTATTAATTAATTTTTAATCACGAAAGAAAGGTACGACGTTCGGGTCTTGTGGCAATCGTAGAATCGTATTTCTAGCAGTAGACGGCGATAGCTTTTAATTTTAATTGAAAACCAGGGGTTTTTTCAAGCTTCCGGGTTTTCATAAGAAATTCACCGATGGGCGTGGTGTTCACCTGGCACCCTACCTTTATTAGTAGCTCCAGTCTTTGTGGGAGTGTACATTTGTTCCTTCGACATCTCTGAGTTGCTCACAGCTACAGGTCATGACCAAGGACTTGCAGTCGTCCTCGAGGTCATTACTGGAGGTACCGCATACAGTGGGTCGTTGAAAATGCCCTTCATACTAACCACGCAGCTTTTCCATCACTATAGCCACAAACGGGATAAAAAATCGGCCGCCAGATGAATTGCCCTAGACCTAGAGTATTACACCCTTGAGTGCAGTGGCGGCCCAGTGGTATTAGCCCCGACCTCCGACTTACGAGTCATGAGTTTACGAACACAGGCAGTGCACTTCTTTATGTATTTAATTTCATCACCACTGCTCTCAAAACGGTGAAGGAAAACATCGTGAAGAAACGGGCATGTCCTAGAGCCAAAAAATTCGAAAGACATGTGACATCTACCAACCCGCACTGGGCCTGCGTGGTGGAATTCAGCCCGCTCCCTCTCACAGAAAGGAGGCGTGTGTCCCAGCAGTGGGAACGTTATAGGCTGATGCCTAAGCTATGCTTATGCTATTGCACCCTTGACTCCTAGCTTGTTACTTGGAATCTTGAATCTTAATTTAACATTTGTCAATTTTCCACCCACAGCCTCTTTCTCTTCTTAAGCGACAATGTGTTGAGCAAAAGTAAGCCACGCCAGTTTCCTACTGACTTCTTGTTCGGTGCTTCTACTTCTGCCTTCCAAATCGAAGGAGCGTGGAATGTAGATGGTAAGATTAATCATTGTTTTAAGCTGACATTGCATAATGAATTCCCAAAGTTATGATTAGTTTTACAAATATTTGTAAAACGATTAGTCCAAAGCCATAGCGAATAGTAGAATAATCTCAACCCGATAATTAAGTTAAAACAGTTTATCATTATTATTAACTGTAACAAAAATTTTATTTGAATGCATCACAGGTAAAAGTCCTTCGATATGGGACGTGGCAAGTCACAAAGAACCTTCGGCGATCAAGGATGACAGCACAGCTGACGTGGCAGCAGATTCTTACCACAAATACAAACAAGATGTGGCAGTAGCCGCAGACCTCGGCTTAGACTTCTACAGGTTTTCCATATCCTGGCCCAGGGTCCTGCCAAATGGATTTTCCGATAAAGTAAACCAAATTGGAGTCGATTATTACAACAACCTTTTAGACAGCCTCTTAGCCGAGAATATCACTCCTATGGTAACAATGTACCATTGGGATCTACCCGCCAATTTGCAAAAACTAGGAGGCTGGGCCAATCCAGCAGTAGTTGAGTGGTTTACGGATTACACGAAGTTTTTATTCGAAAAGTTCGGTGATAAAGTGAAATATTGGATCACGATCAATGAGCCTAAAGAGATTTGTGTCCATGGGTACGGGTCTGATAGCCAAGCTCCATTTCTGAATGTCTCAGGCGTTGCTGAGTACATGTGCGCTCGGAACGTTTTGGTAGCTCATGCTGAAACGTATCATACGTACGACGTAGAGTATAGGAAGCTTCAGAAAGGCTTGATTGGAATTTCCATTGGTTTCGTGTGGTACGAAGCCGCGTCTGATACTATTGATGATCATCAAGCTGGTATTGATGCCAGACAGTTTGAAGTAAGTAAGAAAAAGGATTTTTTATCGAAGTCTTTGCTGAAATCAACTGCAACAACCCTAGGGGCCTGCCTAAGCACGACGTCTGTAGTTTCGGCCGAAAATATGAGGGTTTCCCGCACTGTAGCACTTATGGCCTTAGATTAGTGAATTTTTATCGAAGGCTTTGCTGAATTTTATCAACTGCAACGCCGATATGTATGTAATTTATACACACATATCGGCTTGTAAATTCACAGCCACCGAAAGTCAGGCAACTAAATTATTTGACTAATCGAGTGTGGGCGCCCACGAGCAACTTAGTTACCTCCTCGCCGAGATTTGGACGATGCGCCTAAAGGAGCGACAGTAAGGCTAATTTTTTGTTAAATTTTCGTTTGAGCGGCAACTGGATAGCTGGCAACTTTTTTGTCGCCATGCGCGCACTTGCATTGCAAGCAATAGACGGGCGACAGACGAGTCCAAAGCCGCGGACAAAAATGTCTCCCAGCTGTCGCGTCGCTACATGCGCGCACTTTCATACAAACCCGTAGATTTGATGTGAGAGACAAATTAGTTGCGGAGACAAAAGTTGCTCGTGGGCTCTAGATTTTTTTAAATCCATACTACATTTATATTTCCCTTCTTCCAGTGGGGCTTATACGCCCATCCCATATTCTCAAAAATAGGTGACTTCCCTTCAGCAGTGCGCAAGAACGTAGCAATCAAAAGTGCTGAACAGGCGTATCCAAGATCCCGACTACCAGAACTGTCACCGAAAGAAATAGCACTGCTGAAAGGGTCAGCCGACTTCCTGGGCGTCAATGCGTATACTACAAAGTTGGCGTATAGGGACGCGTCTTTAGAAGGCATGTATAGTGTGCCTTCGTACATGGATGACATGGGCGCTGTACTGGTCAAGGACCCCTCATGGCCGCAGTCACAAACTAGCTGGTTGCAGGTAATTTCTTTTATACGGTTTATTAATGTGATAGTCCTACTTAGGTGTCACTGTTGAGCATGAGGTCCTAGATTCGATTCCGGGTCTGTGTAGTCCCGGTTTTTCCTTCTGGAATTTCTCAGTAGCAGCACAGAGTCTGGATTTGTACCTGGTTGATAGCAATAGGCTCGTCTCCTGTTACATGGGACTTAAACTGGAGAAGTGTGGGAGTACGTACTATAGGTACACCTCTGCGTAATCCTTTGGAGAACACAGGCATGGTGTTATATTAGCAATCGTTTAACGAGTGAAGAATTGGACATCAATCTCTCAACCTTTTGCATGCCAGTCTGCGCATTTACTGATGAGCTATTACCGCTTTAAATTGTTTACACCACCAATACATCATCACGAGTTCCTCGCAGAACAGATGGCCGATGGGCTGAAAGGTTCTGGAATGGCAACCGCGTACCGGAAGACGTAGCATTGGAAGGCCTCCCACAAGGTGGACCGATGACCTTTTGAAGGCCGCACGAATCCGCTGAATTAAGAAAGCACAGATCCAGTCGATTTGGCGGTGCTTGGGGAATGCCTATGTCCAGCAGTGAACGTCTTTGGGCTGATATGTTGATGTTGACGATGATGACATCATCATCAGTCTTTAGCAGTTCACTACTGGACATAGGCCATTCCTATGCACGTTATCTAAACACAATCATTTTGACATTTCAGGAGGTTCCTTGGGGATTCTTCAAACTTCTAATGGACATAAAATCACAATACGACAACCCGCCAGTGTACATCACAGAAAATGGCTGGTCTAACGGCGGAGGGCTACTCGATGAAGACAGGATTAACTACATAAGGACCTATCTGAATGCTTTACTGGATGCTGTGTATGAGGGATGTGATATCAGAGGATATAGCATGTGGTCTCTTATCGATACTTTTGAGTGGCGAAATGGATATTTGTAAGTATATTGTTATTTGGAGAATCAAATCGAAATGAGACTATTTACAATTTTGCACAGCTATTCACATGTTATTTTCGGATTACCTGCCTAAATAAGTTTCGAACTCAATCGGAGCTCAGAAACTTTTATTGTCATGAAGCGAGGTGAGGTGCAGTTTTTTTTTTGCTGTATGAGCGCTCTTGACCTCGATCACGCCTGATGGAAAGCGATGGATGAGGTCTATGTTGGAAGTTTTGGAACAAGCGTGCCCAGAAGATGCCTTAGGCACTGGAACTCCCACGCATCGACTAAACAGCAGGCTGCTTGACGCCGAACTACGGTGGCGGTATCGAACGAACCTTCCAATTTTGGCCACGCACCAAAGATAAAACCTAGGTATAAAACTATAACTATTGACGAATTACGTTCATGAAAGTTACTATTTTAATATCCAGCTTTAGTAAATTATAGGGCGCCCACAATTTTTTTTTTATAACGGAGAATACTCATGCATTCTGCATTACCACGGGGAGATAGTGCAGTTATGTGGGACTCTTACTCACTAAAACTCCACGGGGTGTCCTCCTCTGCCGCTTACGGCGGGAACACGGGCACGCGTTTGCACTTATCCGTGAACCCGCCGCGGCTGTCCGTCACCGGACCCTCCTCCTCTCCACCGGACTCCCCATCACCGGCGTACCAGAACACATAGCACGCCGTGACCACCCCAAGGACCAAACCAGCACATGGGCGCCAGACGACCCCGCGTTTGGGCACCCTTGGTCCCCCTGCGACGGGTCAGGTCATTGGCCCCGCCGCCTGCCAATTTTCGGCCGCAGAGGATAGGGAGAGCGGCCAACGTCATACCGACACTACTCCTCCCCTGCGGCCCCACCACGTCCGCCATCAGACGGTGGCGACCCCGTCAAGGCCGCGGAAGGTAAGGAGAGCGGCGCACCGCAATACCGGCACTCCTCTCCCGCCGCGGCCTCCAACCCTCAGCCGCAATGCCTCCCATACGACAGCACGGCCCGCCTCAGTTGCGATGTCGCCCAAGCGGCACCGCAACCTACTTTTTGGCCGCTACGTCGTCGGCTTACTGGTAAAAGCCCTGACGAGCGGCCCTTCCTCGTGTTCTTCTTCGCTTCACCGTGAGTGACCAAGTCACGGCTACTGATCCCCCCCGCCTCGACAATGCGGGAACCCACCGGGGGGGATAGGGCCCACCTGAGTCAACAGCCCACGAATTAACGTAAAATCAAATTAATGCTATTTCGTTTGCAGAGAAAAGTTTGGCCTATACGAAGTGGATTACTCAAGTCCAGACAAGACGCGAACTCCGAGAAAATCTTCATTTATTTATAAAGAAATTATTAGGTCGAAGATTCTGGACCCGGATTTCGAACCTGAAAAGTTTATTGTTGAAGTGCCCAGAGCAGATAGTCAAGAAAAGCAGTAGAACGAGTTAAACATTAAGTCTTGTAATTTAATATTGTAAAGCTTATATAATTTAATTAATATTGGTCCTCTCTCTGTTGTTGGAGTTTTATTATCTAAGGGGGGCTGATTTTTCAATCATCTGTTAACTTTAAAAATTTTGACAGTTATTTCATACAAAAACCCTATCCTATATTAAAAGTTATCTGGCGATGGATAAATCTGCCCTTATTTTAATATTTATTGCCCAAACTAATGAATCCAGGCTAAAAACTCACTATAAAAACTACTTATCATAACCTTTATCATAACCTAATATCACGGCTCCATTGCTCGAAGGGTTAGGCAGAGGTTTCCCACACAGCACATTATATCTAGTAGATATCCAATATCTGAAATCTAAGATATCTAAGATCATAATGGAACGTTTAGTAGACATCTACGTCAACTGGTCTTGAAATCATCTCTTAGTTAAGATATTACATAATATCTAGAAGACATCTACAGCTGATCATCTCTTAGAGAAGATATTGCATAACGTCTAGTAGATATCTTGAATCATTTAGAAGACGTCTAGAAAATATTCAGCATACTTTCTATTAGACATATAGCAGATAATCTAGAAGATGTCTATATACTACACTCTCGAATCATCTAGATGTCTAGAGGATATTTTGCTAAATTCCTACTGTAGCAAACCTTATTTTTTAATCTACTAACGCCACCTATTACTTATGAGAGACACTACAACATGTCGCAACTCTACGCTAGATGGCGCTGACGCAAAACGTCACGTTTCTGAATCGCGGTGTCGAGATTCTCCGATGGTTAATGACCTCCGCTAGTATATTTTATTTTATTTGAGAAAACTGAACTAGTGGTGCATCCGTGGATTACGTCCTACCTTGGAATAGTCACACGGGACATCGCTACTTAGTTAGCCTAACTCTAGACCTAGTGTCCTTTTTGGTTTAGAGGCAGTGTTACCAGATACACGGTAATTACCGTAGAAGCACGGTATTTTTGGCTAGAACACGGTCTACGGTAATGATTCACTACCGTGTTATTTTCTACGGTATTTTTAATTTTAAATTACCGTGTAAATTTAATAAATAATTTTAAAAAACTAGTTAAAATTTATAAAATAATACTTGAAACGAAACGCAATTACAGCATTCTGTCCAATCCAACACTATAATTTTGTTCTTGTCATTGCAGGGGAAGAATCCCCATTGGGGACTCCCCGAACTTATTACGATTATGTAATACGATTAAATAAAAAAGGTTTTACGATAGCCGTTAGTCCACTTGTTTCGTCTATATTGCAAATTGGTCGTATATGATGAATGAACAAATGCAAATGCAGCATGTGAAAGAATATTTAGTCAAGTGAATGACATAAAAACCAAAAAAATAATTTATTTCTTAAATTAATCACAAAAACCATAAAAGTGAATATACTTGCTCAACAATCTATTCACCGGAATGGAAATAGCTGTGTGGATTTTTTACATACCATCTAAAGACATGATAATGAAACTGACTGCAAGTATTTATGAGCAAGAAGGGATAATTTTAGATTACTTAAGTAAATTTGTTAGAGAATTATTAAATTAAAATAATATATCAATAATTCATAACGGTTTTTCTTGCATTTTACACGGTAATTACACAGTATTTTTTTTAATTATGCACGGTAATTTTAGCCTAAAACATGGTATTTTTAATCTATCAGCACGGTAATTTGATATTTTGAATCTGGTAACACTGTTTAGAGGACACCTTTCCCCCTCCTTCGTCCCTTCTGGGAAAAGGTTGTGTGGATTCGTCCTATATATATACAATTATACTCTGTACGTTGTGTAATAAATCCTCCGGCGACGACATCCCTTACACTACTAGATAATCTAGAAGATATCTTCTAAAGTTTACTAGTAGACATCTAGAAGACATGTCTAGTAGATGTGTAGTAGATGTGCATTTAAAATGTCTAGAAGACATTTAGGAGGCGGACATAGAGTCATCTTCTAGATATCTACTATAGTACTTGTAAATATCAGCAGATGTCTCCTAGATGTTTGTATGAATATTTAAAAGATATTTACTAGATATTCTTTAGACATTGTGTGCTGTGTGGGTTAGTACCATATTACACCACATTTCGCCAGTTATATTGAAAGTCCCAGGGCGAGCCTAATGCCATCAACATTACAACAGGAAGTTCTCAGCCCAGATTCTGGATTTGTACCCGGTTGATGGCAATATAGGCCAGGCTCCGTAGACACAAAAATCGCATTAGGTTGCAAAAATTAGCACTGCGTAGGTACTTGGAAGGTAAGTACTGATTTATTGGAATGTTGTTAGCATAGATTCCAATAGTGTTAAAACAAGTTTGCAGCTTTGAAAGATCCGTGCTAACTGCGTGGTGCTCAAAGCTCCAAAGATTTTAGGTATCTATCCTAACAACATTCCAAAAGAACAATTTAGTGCAATTATTTGCGACCTAAAGCTACGGTTTCCTAGAAAAGTGGAGACCATAGATAAAAATACTAAATGTAAACCGCACATAACAGCCGCAGTGACAGCTGTCATGAAAATGATGACAGCGCCAAAGATTTAAATCGCTAGATACCGCGTCAAAAGAAGTCTTTTTTCAGTTTCATTTTGACACCTCTGACACACAGACGCACTTGACTTGATTGTCAGGGAAACACTATACAATAATGGTGTGAGCTCACTCTGCTCACTATGGGGACCTTTTCGCGTACGTCGTACTAAGTACGGTGAGGGCAAATTTAGCGATTTCAATCTTTGGGCAACAGGGTTTGACTTTACGGCATTGATGTATAAAATAGCTTTACGGTATCAAAAACGCTCTCTAGAAAAACACACCAACTTACTTTCATAAAGAACGTGACGTAAAGTGACGTCATACACCTGTAAATTGCGGACGATAATAATATGTGGGTGGTCACCGCTCTTCTAGGAAAACGTAGCTTTTGGCCTATGCCTAATAGTCTCGCCTCCTATTACATGGGACTTAAACATACAAACTGGTGAAATGTGGGTGTACTGTAAATACACGGCCTCTGCGGCTCTGCCTAACCCTTCGGGGAGTGAACGTCTGCCATGGGTTCAAAAATAAAAAATGCATGATGTCATGCTACAATCACCGTCGCGTCGCCACGCTTAGCTTGAATTTAGATCGCAGTCCTTAAGTTGTTATTAGCGCACATTAGAATGTGACGGACTGACTGCCCATTTTATTTACATTATCGGCTATTCAGCCTAACGAAATGCGCCACCAACCTGAAGTAGGGTAGGGTAAAATCAACGAACGCCCTTCCTCCTCTTATTTTCAATGGTACCGTCATACCCATTACCCCTACTGTGAAAGATCTCGGTTTGCATCTTGACTCTACACTTAGCTGGCAACGCCAGGTCTCTAGTGTTAGTCAAAGGGTCAACGGTACTCTGCGATCCCTGTATCGTCTGAGGAACTTTTTGCCTGCTAAGACGAAAACCATGCTTGTGCAGACTTTGATTTTCCCTATAATCGACTATGGTGACGTGTGTTACTTTGACTTGAACGCGGTTTTGCTGGATAAACTCGACAGATTACTCAACAATGGTATCCGGTTCATATTCAACCTCAGGAAATATGACCATGTGTCGAGCTACAGGTCTGAGCTCAAATGGATGTCCATTCGCCAAAGAAGAAGTTTGCGCGCTTTGACCACGCTTTTCTCCCTTCTCAACTCGCCTACTCCTCCTTCGTATCTCGTGTCTCACTTCCAATATCTATGTTCTTCCCACGCTAAGAATCTACGTTCTTCTAACAATCTTCTCCTACTCTGTCCTTCTCATACTTCTGACTTTGTTCATTCTTCCTTTCATATTCAGTCCATTCTACTTTGGAATGCACTTCCTCTGGATATCAGGACGGCCACCAGTCGGTATGCATTTAAGCGGAAATTGCAGAGTTATTTTCAAAATAAATAGCGTAGAGTAATCTCAACACCTCTCTCCCTTGAATTTGTATGTATATATATATATTATAAGTATATATTATATTAAATAGTATGTATGTGTATATAACCTATTTATGTATTTGTGTAAGTACCTAGTTTTATTAGCTTTTTTTATTTTTATCATTGTTCTTCTCAACCAAAGCACCTGCCATCCAATCTCTTCACCACCCTTGGTTGACTGGTAGAGAATGCCTCAGGCATTAAGTCCGCCTTTGTACGGACGCCAGCACATCAAGTTACTACAATCTGTCAAATTTCTTTAATAGATTTTCGACTTCATTGCTAAAGCATTAAGGTTCAAGGTTGATTGGGAAAATCTGACAGTTTCGGGTAGATTGACCTGCTGGCGTCTGTACCTTTTTTGTGCGAAAAGTTTAAATAAATAAATAAATAACGCCAAATGCTGTATATTAGAGCAGCAACAATAATGCTCGAAATTATACAGGCCAAAACATATTTTATCCATAGTCAACAGCTCAAAGTTCAAAAGTAGACAAGTTTTATTTTTCAATGGAATCTTCGAATGTTTTAATTTGATATTTCAAGTTCGTACTAAATTATTCTAAATAGTAAGAAGATCCCATCACTAGTTCCGTCACATTTCACAATTATTAAGAATTGGCCATCACTAGTGCCGTGTCAAATTTGTTTTGTTTATATGTCACGTCAATTGTAGTTTTACTGAATATTAGTTAAAAATGTGCGATATAAACGATAATCCTATAAAACTAAGTGTTAAATGGAATGGCAAGGAATACGAGATACCGGAGTTCTCGCCCTCGGACTCTGTGGCGATGCTAAAAGTCGCCATCGAAAATGCCACGGGTGTTCGACCAGAAAGGCAAAAGCTTCTCAATGTTAAATTTCAGGGTAATTATAACGTGTTTCTCGTCATTATAATAAATTTTATGCACTCGACGGTGCTTCAACATTGATAATTTGTATGACCATCTGCAGTTTGCGTACGCAAACTCTTAAAATCTCGCCGATTTTCACCAGTACTTCTTTATGTAATATCGTACCGGTATAGACGTGTAATTCATTATGTTTGTCAGTAATGCATACAATGGCCTACATTTTGCCGACTATTTTTAATCTAGAACATGATAATACATGCAGATGGGTAGTTAATATCAATTTTCTAACAAAACCAGGGAATGCCCACATTATAAAAACATGGTTGTACCTTTGTCTGCAAGACAAGAATTTTGCACTGCTGTGAAAAATAATAGGCCAGTAAAACAGTTTAAATCTTTGACAGAAACTTGCAGCTCTGCTTAGTAATCAATTTTGGTGTCAAATGCAAAGTACTCTTTATGAAAATGAAACCAACACAATAATGAACAGTTTATTCTGCAGGCATTTGTCAGTAATCACTAATCATGCAGCTCAACTACAAATTTAAGGAGCTCAACAATTCGATGAACAATACCAAATAAAGGACATTTGAGTAGGCCATATAAATTACTCAAACTGCCAGACCATGACTAAAACTAACTGAGAAAAAATAAACACAAAAGAAAATTAACCTACATAGTCTGTACATTCACAATCATTAAAATAATATAATACTTTACAAAGTAAATATTCATGTCACTGTCATTATCTGCCTAGCCTTTTCCCAACTATGTTGGGGTCGGCTTCCAGTCTAACCGGATGCAGCTGAATACCAGTATTTGACATGGAATGACTGCCTATATTCATGTCACTGTGTATGTAAAATTTATCAATGTAAATGTGTATATATAATATTATAAAGCTGCAGAGTTTGTTTGTTTGTTTGTTTGTTTGAACGCGCTAATCTCTGGAACTACTGGTCCGATTTGAATGATTCTTTTAGTGTTGGGTAGTCCATTTATCGAGGAAGGCCATAGGCTATATTTTATTTTTTTCAAAATTAGGGATCCGTAATAAAATTGCTATTTTGTAACACAAGGTGTAAAATCGAAAACCTATTTTTGCGTGCGCTGCAAAAACTATTGACAATAGAACAAAATGATGTACTACGGGTTTGTAGAACCCATTAAGACCTACAAAAAAGTCCGCGAGAACATATATCTAGCTATCATGGTTTAATCACAATAACCGATTTTGTGTTAAAAATAATTATTAAATCGTCTGAAGAAAAAAAAACTACGTTAAATATGTATCGTAATATTAATCTTTATCGAAATTAAGCATTATGTTATCAAGAGTATGAAGAAGTAAAATACTTTTTGTTTCATCTCAATCGGATATTTCGTTTAAAAGTTATCATGTGTGTAAGATGTTAAGAGTTGGTACCTATTAAGGAGTTATGGGCCATAGAGTTTTGTATCAACATAAAATCCTGTAATAATCTTATTCGAAATATATTTGTTGATGATTGTAAGTATAAGATCTTTGAAGAGTATCTATATACTAATAATAAAGCTGAAGAGTTTGTTTGTTTGAACGCGATAATCTCTGGAACTACCGGTCAGATTTGAAAAAATCTTTTTGCATTTTATAGCCCAATTCTTGAGGAAGGCTATAGGCTATTTAATATCACGCTATGACCCTTAGGAGCCGAGCAAAAAGAAAAAAAGTCAGAATGAACGCTAAGCGAATACGTAGGTACTGTTGCGACGGGGTGGGGGTACAAGAAATTTCACGCGGACGAAGTCGCGGGCAGAAGCTAGTGTGTATATAAAAATCCGGAAATAGTCTTGGTTAGATCATTTTGAGGACATCTAGATTGGTGTCTGAAATGGTCTTTTGAGGAAAGAACCACACACATTTAAGTGGACCTCTCCAGTCAGTGCACACATTTGTCAATTATCATGCAGCTCAACACGGAACTTAGGAGCTAAATGATTAAGACAAGTAAAGAAAGGATATTTGGGTAGGCCGCATAAATTACTCAAACTGAAGGGAACAAAAAACAATGACCCGCAAAGAGAGAAAGGGGGTGACTAACAGAGAAGTATGAAAGAAAAAAATATTGCGCTGACCTCAAATAAATTTGGATAACAGCAGGAGAATGATGAATCTCTAAAACATTTTGTCTTATTTAGGTTTTGTCTGGTATAGTGTTAAACAGTAACTAGTTTTTGGAGGTCAGATATGCAGTTGCCCCATGTAAAATACTGGTATTCAGTTGAATAGACTGGAAACTGACCCATCACAGGGGTTTTGTCTGGTTAGTACTATACATACTTAAACATACAGGCATTAACGCACACCTTCTGTGGGGGTAGTAAAAGACTATAGAACTCCACCTGCTATGATCCGTACATACTCCTTTTGCTTTGTTTACGTTCAAAGATCTCATACACACATGCGTTACAAGTACTACGCTCCTGAACAGTCTGAAGAACATCACCAATAAGGTCACTATATGACCCCCTAGGGCGTCCACACCCGGCGTTTCCGCTCTCAACTGCCTTTTGTTAGTAATTACAAAAATATTATTTTAAATTTATATTTTTTTAAATATGAAGTTACTAGCAGAGCCCCGCGGTTTTTCCCCCATAAGTGTCGATCCCGTGGGAATATCGAGATAAAAATTATCCTATGTCCTTCCCCGGGATGCAATCTATCTCTCTGCCAAATTTTATCGAAATCCGTTCAGTGGTTTAGGTGTGAAAAGGTAACATACAGACAGAGTTACTTTCGAATTTATAATATTATAGTATGGATGGGTTTTGCCTGAATTTTTTTTTTATTGCGGTATTACATTCCTGGGCTCGCGTGGTGGATGACGGCCCGCGTGGTGGATGACGGCCCGCGTGGTAGATGACGGCCCGCGTGTTGGATGACGGCCCACTGGGCTGGGTTACAGGCTGGGCCTCCTCTGTTAGAGGGTCACAGAGAGGGGCCTGTGTACCAGCAGTGGGGACATTATAGGCTGATTATGATGCAGTACATTCCTTTGGGATAATGACAACCTCCATGCGGGCGAAACTGGGGACAAAAACTAGTTATATTATACAACGAAATGTTAATAATTATTGTACTTGCCAGGCAAAGTCGCAACAGACAACTGCACCCTATCGGACCTGCAGTTGAAACCGAACCTCAAGATCATGATGATGGGGTCGCTAGAGGAAGCAATAGCCGGTGCGCAGACCAAGCCGGATGTGGGGGACGAAGTGGTCAACGACCTGGATATTGAGGAGGAGGAGGTTGATGTGGAGAATCAGGAGGTATGTAGAAATTAAGTCAATTCTGCTATTTGAGAACAAATTCAAGTTGTTAATTTTTAGGGTTCTGTACCCAAGGGGTAAAAACGGGACCCTATAACTAAGACTCCACTGTCCGTCTGTCACCAGATAGCTAGACAGTTGAAATTTTCACAGATGATGTATTTCTGTTGCCTCTATAACAACAAATGATAAAAATAAAATAAAGTAAAAATTTAAAGGAGTATAAAAGAAACTTTTTTTCGACGTTTTATGCCTTGTGGTACAGAACCCTTCGTGTACGAGTCCGACTCGCACTTGACCGTTTTTTTTAAATAATTTTTTGACAATTTTAATTAAACTAAACTAAGAGGTTTGTATTGATGATTTTAATGATTATAATTCTGTAAGGTCATATTTGTTATGCTCGCGAATCATATTTTAATAAGCTTTTTTTGAGTAACTGGCGCTTCCCCCTTAAATATTATATTTATTGAAACAAAGAACACTATGTTTTCAACAGACAATCCTCTTGGTGTTACTAGGCGCCTGAAACCTGTGTTCAACAGGTTTCATCAAATGAGTCGTCTTGTTAACAGACAATAAAAAAAAAATACATGACCACATTGTCATTTCATTCCAGATATACCTAGCTAAGATAAACAAGCGGGTGCGAGACTACAAGATCAACATACTCAACGAGCCGCGACCCGGCAAGAAGCTGCTCGTGCTAGATATTGATTATACGCTCTTCGACCATCGGTCTGTGGCGGAGACAGGTAACTTTTAAAAAATCTTTTGAAAGACCATGGCAGTTGAGAGTACGTCATTCTCACTTAAATGTCTCGCTGATGGTGGCGCGTGTGTTGGACCACTCGGTTCCCTTCAAAATGGTTGAGCTGGATGGTGCCACCATGAAGCCTTTTTGGCCTCCCACAGGCCTTAAAATAGAATACATTAAAATAGTCACATTTAACTCTTTCAAGTTTTTATCACAGACTACACTGTTCCAATATCTAACCAAAATACTACTATACTTTTCATAGTTTTAAAGTGTATTTATTTTGCTGTAATGCCAATAAACGCATTTTTCTTTCTTTCTGTCAAATAGTCGGATTCAAACGTCGGAAGACCACAGCTTATATACCCCATTATTGAGGTAAGAGGAACAGGGTGTTTGTTCACTCATCCTCCATAGAAAAGGGAAGATCCTCCAACGACGGGTGTTGTGTCTGGAGGGCTACCGCCCGACAATTTTAAGGGTTCCGTACCCAAAGGGTAAAAACGGAACCCTATTACTAAAACTTCGCTGTCCGTCCGTCCGTCTGTCTGTCACCAGGCTGTATCTCAAGAACCGCGGTAGCTAGACAGTTGACATTTTCACAAATTATGTATTTCTGTTGCCGCTATAACAACAAATACTAAAAACAAAATAACATAAATATTTAAGGGGGGTTCCCATACAACAAACGTGTTTTTTTCGGCGTTTTTGCCTTGTGGTACGGAACCCTTCGTGTGCGAGTCCGACTCGCACTTGTTTTTTTAATGGCAACTCTCATGTCAGCCAGGAGGTTATCGTCTGCTTAACCGGACTTGCCTGTGGGTGCCTCAACTTCAAACACTAAGCGACTACACGCTTAAGGCACTAAGCCGAGGTCAGGGGTGCCCTGTGGGATACGGACCTCGGCTTAGGGCGTCCCTGGGAGAGAAAAGGCAGCGAGGGACAGGCTGGATCGGACTATACCCAATGATTGATGCCGGGACGGTGTACCTATACAACATTATTTTTAGTATATGCGAAACCCGAAACACGTGTCTAGTATTTTTATGTAAAGAATCTATGTACAAAATTTCGAAACTGTATCATGAAAAATCACAAAGTTATAAGCTTGTTAAGTTACCTGTTTGTCCGTACAAAAACATGCTCACCCGCGCCGCGCCGTCTTGCTCTCATTGATAATTGTACCTAACCTAACCGTTCGGGAGATTGCATAACCTACGTAGTGTCGCTCGGTGTCCAACTTTTAACCTTTTTTAAATTTTATATTTTTGGGACAAAATATAGGTAACATGGGGTAAAAATTATTGGAATCGATTCAGTTACTTATTCTGAACAAACTATATTCAGATTTCGCATATACTAAAAATAACGTTGTATATGTTAGTCGCGCGGTAAAGGGTTTTGCGTGACGTCACTGATGCGTAGTTCGCATGTGACGATGTAAATACAAAAAAAAAAAAAATACAAAAATATTTATTTCAACTTAAACATTGTGTCATACATAAATTGAGGCAGCCCCAGTAAGTTACAAAAGTACTTGTGTCGGAGCTGTCTCGCTCTTCCCATAAGTGGTATCTTAACAATGATGAGGCGTAAAAGGTTTTTAAAAAAAGAAAAGTAAAATAAAAATAAAATAAAACATGCCGCCACAACCTACAAACAAGAGCTAAAACGGCAACTCTAAAGAGTACTTAACTAGGAAACCATGACTACCAAAACTTAAATTCTCTTTCCCTTATTCCAGGGTACGAGCTAATGCGCCCATTCCTCCACGAGTTCCTCACATCAGCATACGAAGACTACGACATAGTGATCTGGTCAGCTACCGGCATGAAGTGGATCGAAGAGAAGATGCGTCTCCTTGGCGTGTCCACCCATCAAGAGTATAAGATCATGTTCTACCTGGACTATCTCGCTATGATCACTGTGCATACGGCCAAATATGGTACTATAGATGTGAGTAGATAATTTGATTTATTTTTAACTAGCTGACCCGGCGAACTTTACACCGCCTCAGAATCAATAAGAACGGATGTCATCATCTGCCTAGCCTTCTCCCAACTATGTTGTAGTCGACTTCCAGTCTAACCGGATGCAGCTGAATACCAGTATTTTACATGGAGCGACTGCCTATCTGACCTCCACAACCCAGTTACTGGGTCATACGATACACCTTGGTAAGACTGGTTGTCAGACTTTCGGGCTTCTGACTACCCGTAACGACTGTCAAAGATCCACGAATGACAGCCGGGACCAACAGCTTAACGTGCTTTCCGAGGCACGCAATAAGAATGGATGTATGAGAAAATTAATTATCTTCATTATTATTATTTTCTTGAATTTTTCCCACGTTTTAATAGTTATTCTGTTATTCGGGGTGGAGACAAATCCAACAAATCAAAGATCATAAAAATCGGTCCAGCCGTTCTTGAGTTGTAAATGGTGTACCTAACCCGACTTTGTTTTTTAAATAAAAAATACTAGCTTCTGCCCGCGTGAAATTTCGCCCTCCCACCATTCACTCTCTTAGGGGTGGAATTTCGAAAAACCCTTTCTAAGTGGATACCTACTCTTCACAAAGAACACACCCTCCAAATGTCGTCTCTAGGACCAGCGGTTTAGCCTGTACGTTGATATATCAGTTAGTCAGGACTTTGAATTTTATATTATATAGATTTAGCACTGTTTACGGATTTACTCCAGGTTTTTTTTGCGTACTGGGCTCATGATAAAGGTCTCACAGGACTCACTATAACCGCACCACTCCAGCGCAGTAACGGGCTAGCACCGCCTCGAAGACAATTCACCCGCTTGTTGCCAACGCGCCGTCAGCAAGACGTCAGCTCGCTGCTGTCACGCCACTGGTTTATCACACTAATATTATAAAGGGCGAGAGTTTGTGCGGGTGTTGGGGTGTGTTTGTGGGGGTGTGTGTTTGTGGGGGTGTATGTTTGTGAGGGTGTGTTTGGTTGTGTGTTTGTGTGTTTATATGTTTGTTACTTCGTCACGCTCAAACGGCTAGACCAATTTTGATAAAATTTTGTATGATGGTAACTGACACCCTGGATTAACATATAGGCTACTTTTTATCCCGATATTCCCACGGGATCGAAACTTATGCGGGTGAAACCGCGGGGCGCAGCTAGTGAAAAAATAAAACAGACCTCAATACTTGATGTATATTTCTGATTAATTAAACATAAGGCCATCCAGTTCACTGTTGACCTTTCGAATGATTCATGATCCTCACTTTTACTCTTCCTGTTGTGGCTTGCAATAAAACATTAAGATCTCCTTAACATACATTCATCCATCCATTTAACGTAGTCAAAGATTTTATTCAATGTTCTTTACTGTTTTATTTCCAGGTAAAACCTCTAGGCGTAATATGGGGCAAGTACCCCCAATACAGCTCAAAAAACACGATAATGTTCGACGATATCAGAAGAAACTTCATCATGAATCCCAAGAGCGGTCTCAAAATCAGACCCTTCAGACAGGCACATCTGAACAGGGACAGAGATCGAGAGCTCCTGCACCTTTCCACCTACCTTAGGGACATTGCACAGTACTGCGAAGATTTTGACCTTTTGAATCATAAAAAGTGGGAGAAATATAAGCCTGATAAAAATAGGACTCAACAAGCTGGGAGCAAGAGGAAAGCAGAGGACAGCGCCCCTTCCACACCCAAAGAATGACGGTAATTACAACAGACCGATTTATGCGGTCTGCGAATCGCCTTAATAGCTTATAAGACTGCAGTCCCGCTATACAAGCTTTAGACTTAAACAAAATATTCGAAACCTAAGTCAGACATTTAAAATGTTAAAGGAAAAAATGTTTTAAAAACAATGTGTTTAATTATTCGTATGAAATTAAGGCGATTTGCACTTTAGTTAGTGATTCCGTTGATCAATATTGTATCGAGGTTGATTTCGAATAATGATCTTTGTGTTGCTATTTAAAAATTATATGAATTATCTAGAACAAATAAAAGTTAATTATGAGACTAATTAATAATGTTAGTTTCAGCAATGACGCTAGTGGACTCGTAATAATATATGTTTTAGCAATCAGTTGTGTAATTCTCAATTTCAATATTTTTTTTATTTAATTAATTTTTTGCTTGGCAACATTTTTATACTGTCCAAAAACTCTGCACAGGAATCAAATTGTTAGCCTTCATGGTAATATAATGGCTCCTACATCAATAAAAAAACATAGCATAATCATAATCAGCCTATATTGTTCCCACTGCTGGGACACAGGCGTCCTCTTTCTGTGAAAGGGAGTGGGCCATAATCCACCACGCGGGCCCACTTGGTGGATATCACAAAAACATAGCTATATTTGAATTCAGAATCTCAGATAAATATTAAGTTTTTGAACAATAAACTGGATGACTAAC
This sequence comes from Oligia latruncula, assembly GCA_948474745.1. Taxonomy (NCBI): domain Eukaryota; kingdom Metazoa; phylum Arthropoda; class Insecta; order Lepidoptera; family Noctuidae; genus Oligia; species Oligia latruncula. Next base: position 2,737,578 of record OX419705.1, read on the forward strand.
AAAAGAAAGTTCAAATTCCATTGCAATTTATTTGGGACCTTTTTATTACAAACTAGCTGCGCCACGCGGTTTCACCCGGGTAAATGTCCATCCCGTGAGAATATCGGGATAAAAAGTAGCTTATATGTTAATCCAGGGTGTCAGCTACCTCCATACAAAATTTTATCAAAATTGGTCTAGCCGTTTGAGCGTGAAGAAGTAACAAACGTATAAACACACACTCACAAACTTTCACCTTTATAGTATTAGTGTGATGGTCACTCAAAAACCGACTTTATAATAAACAAACCTAAAGTAGAATGTTAAATGGCAATGGACGCAAATTATCTGAGATTAAGAATTGAAGTATACAGCCGACCTCGTTTACTTTATCACCTTTTGACAACAATTCCCATTAACGCTCTTTCAATTTAGTTCTTCACAAGTTCCTTATAACTTGGAACAGATCTCCAGTATAATATCGCGGCGGGATTTTAACGCGCACTGGATTTTAAACTCTCGATGTTGAACAGAGCATTGAGAATCCAACAGAGCGTATCCCAGCGCGTCAAAAAACACACTGTTGGATTTTCAACTCTCGCCGCTAAGCAGTGTGTTGGAATTCCAGTGCACGCACCCGTGTTACCTGGGCTAATATTACAAGGAAAACCTCTCTGAAGGGGCTTACATGACCTAAAGCGCGGTCACTGTCGGACTGCATAGAAAAGAAAGAGAAGCACGATGACACAACGCTGGTAATTTATTGCAAAATATGAAGCAAAAAATCTATTGTTTCGACGAAAAAATTAAAACACTAGTATTTTAGTATGTTGCTTGTAGAATACTTATCTGACAAAAAATCTGAATGATTGTATGGTTTTTATTGTAAAAATAAAGTTTTTAGAGGAATCTTCATGATTTTTTTTGTATCGTACCAAATTAGTTGTATTATGTTTTCAACACACTATCTACCTAGCATACATCCTGAAGAAAATCATATATTTTTCTGATTTTCTTTACTGTAGTCGATCATATACTTTTATTGTTTCTAAAACTTGCGTTTTTTGTGTTAAGGTTCTGTAAGCCCCTTAATTACTTCTATTTTTTCTATGAAATTGTGACACCTGTCCAGTGCCGGATTAAGACTACTTCATGCCTTAAGCAATCCACGCCTGTAGGCCCCCCTATCCACTAGTCGCCTCGTATTTTTCCAAAACATCGACAAGCGATTTGTAAAGATTGGCGCACATCTCTAGATTGATTTTTGGGTCTTGTAATATCTTGCTGATAAACAGTCTTGCCTTTCATGTGCAATATATTTTTTCGGTGCTGTTTCTGCCTTATGGTGCCCCCCGAGACGTGATGCACTAAGCAATTGCTTAATTTGCTTATGGGCTAATCCGGAACTGCACCTGTCACTATAAAGTCCGTATTAGATGCAGGAGCCATTGAACACTGAAAGGCTGTATGCACAGATATAGATAGACCTAGATAACGCAAGTATCACGAACTGTATGAAAACCAAGCGTGCCATTTTTTGACTACCTACTATGACGTCAAAAGCTCGCGCTCTCGCTCACGCTTACCCAGCCAACAGTACACAGGACTGAGCGCGAAAGTGGCGGCTTACGATTCTGTATCGTAAGCTGTTGCGATTTTTGGCACGCGAAGTAGTTGCTCTTGCGTTATCTAGGTGTATCTATATCTATGGCTGTATGTCTATGTCATGACAATGCAGACGATACAGGAAACGAAACATTGCATTTAATGCGTTGTATTTAAACGTGATCTTATTTTTATTAGTCCCGGTGTTTTTTTAAGTTAAAAAAGTAAGAATAAAAATTAAAATTTTACTAAAAGCACTCGTTTTTAATTGCCCTTATTAAATCAGCTTTTGCAAGACTTTTTTTTGTTGCTGGGAACATGTTTCCCATAATGCAAAAACATATGCATAGGTATTCACAACCATTTGACAGCTTGTCGAATCGAAAATGACAGTTTCAATCAATTACTAATTTCTTTGCCTCGACAGCTGTCGGAAGAATAGCGGTCATCTATTGGTTTAAAGTGTTTAAACTGACAAAATTTTCGGGTTAGGGATTGCTGAACAGTCTTTAGAAGACTCTTCTGATAATATTGATTGACTTTCGATTCGGTATGGAAACTTATCGAACGGTTGCGAATAGCTATGCTGAAATAATGTTGCGCCACTTTTGTTTCCCTTGAATTTGGGGATTTTATGAATATTCTGGCAACATTTCGTGATCTTTCTAAAGTAACTGAAGGTTTGAGCAGTGCTTTAAACAGTACGTTTAACTTGGTCAGTATTAAGTTGTACGTTGATTAAAATATAATTCGCGACCGTAACAAATGGGTATGTATTTACAAAATTATAATCATTAGAATCAATAATAAAACTTGTTAAGAGCCTATACTACTTCAAATGGCTTAGCATGATCCTCCGTTATGTCGAAAATTCCGCAGCATTAATTTTGAAATAAATATATGCTAAAGTTGAGGATTAATGTAAGGTCTTATGTTAGACGAAAACACGATTCCATAAAATTTTTTCGATAGAAAAAAATTCCAAAGTTACCTCCAAACCGAACAATAAACCGCTGGTATTCAAAAAGTACTTCAAATTAGATCATGAAACTTTGCATACTAACTGAACTAACTATAAAGCAGGTCTTATGTTAGTTAGTTTTTTTGAATTACCTTTATTTTCACCGTAAAAAGCAAATACCTAAACTATTGGCGCTGCCTCCCGCCCAGCACCGCACTCTGTCTCGCTTTCACACAGTCCGCGAGCAGTATCGTGCGAGCGAGATAAGGAGTGAATTTTAGCTGAGGTAGTATAGGCTCTTAAGTTAGTAGGTATAATCCTAAATGTCAAGATTTCATGAAATAGTCATTCAATAGGAATATTTGGTCTTGAGAGAGTTGTGTTGATGACTCTAATGATTATAATTCTGTAAATACATATTTGTTACGGTTACGAATCATATTTTAATCAACGTGCAACTTAATACTGACCAGCAAATTGCAAAAAACGTTAAAAACATTGAATTTCGCGGACTACCCTGGCGCTTTCGCCTTAAGGGGAATGTGCTAAGGTAGCCTGCGAAATTTTACTGCGTAATGTAGGTATGTCAAATTTGCAGGTCAGTGTCAGGTTGTAGATATGTTGATTAAAATATGAGTCGCGACCGTAACAAATAATTATTATGGCTTCACTGAATAATAATTAGCAATACAACTCCATAAGTTCAAATTGACCTCAAATGTCACGGTTTCATAAAATAGTTATTCATTAGGGTAATATGAAATCAATCAAATCAAAATCAAAATATTTATTTGCTAGAATATGGTACATAGGGTGTTACAATGAATTTGTTTCAGCATATCCTGCCATAACATGGCGTGCAAATGTCACAATCAGCGATGTCAATTAATCTAGCTTACAAATTACAGGTTCTATTGACTTGTCTTCTAAATAGTCCTTAATGGTATAATATCTTTTAGATAGTAATAGTTTGAAAAGTATTTTTTTAAATATTGTCAACGGTAAGTCTTGCAAACTATTTGGTAAATGATTGTAAATAATAATCGACATGCACTATACATTTTTCTTAAATAATTTTAGTTTTACTGGCGGCAGCCGAAGTCTATCTTTATGCCGTGTTCGGCTATTTGGCCTGTCCGTGCTTGTTTCATATAAATTGTATTTCCTCTTAACAAAAATACATATTTCAAAGATATATAAACATGGCAAAGGTAGAATATTAAGTCTTTGAAACAGTGGCCTACAGCTGTCTAAAAAGTGAGCTCCACAAATTGCTCGGATACATTTTTTTTGGGCTTTTTAAAGACTCTGTCCAGATCTACTGAGTTACCCCATATTACAATGCCGTATCTAAGTATGGATGATACATAACCATGGTAAGCCAGCATTGCAGTATCACAGTTTACTGTTTGTCTGATTCTTTTCAAGACATATATAAAGCGATCTATTTTTGTCAGAATTTTATCAATGTGCGTTTTCCAGTTGCAATATTTATCGACCGTTATACTTAAAAATACACAATTATCGACAGTGGTCAATTGAGAATCTTTATAATGAATGTCAAGTTTATTTATGTTTGCGTTGTATGTCTGAAATTGTATTAAGTTTGTTTTAGTCATATTTATTTTTAAGTTATTTTTTTCTAGCCAGTCGATTGCATTATCCAGAGCTTGGACGATTTCATTTTCTAAATTCTTGTCATTATCACTCTTAATCATTATTGTCGTGTCATCAGCGAATAGAACTTAGAGAGATGTATTGATGATTTTTATTACCTATTATAATTCTATAAATAAATATTGGTTACGACCGCGAATCATATACCTGATATTGACCGGCAAATTGCAAAAAACGTAAGAAAATTTGAACTTCGAGGACTACCCTGACCAGTTTGCCGTCCGGTAAGGACCAGGCCCGGGTCGACGGCGCGTTGTGTTCCACGCGCGCCTCCAAGAGATGTCAGCACTAACTGACGGGGTCCGCTAGGGCCGATGCCTGCCAGGGTCGCGGGTTGTTCGAAAGAGATACCGTGGCCCCTGGCACAGGCAACTGAAGGAATACGGGTGGGTTTTATTCAGTAAAAGTCTGACACGCCCTCCCGCTCCGCCCAGAGCGGGAGAAGTTATTTGATAATTTCCCACCAAAAAAAAAGGGCTACTCTGACGCTGTCGTCTGATCATTATGAGTTTAGAAAATACTTCTTTTTGGTTTTGTCGCTACAGAATGCCGTTACCCATCACATCGGCGAAGTTACATTATTCTTCATTATCATGCTTATTAAATTTGACGTTGTATAAACCCCTGTGATTGGCTGTCGGAAATAACGACAGCCAATCGAATCACTTGACATGATTTTGAAAGTCTTGGCTAATTTTTGTGCTGATGAGTCTTCCGGCACCCTAACTGCGTAACACACTATTACTGTCAATTTGAATCATTTTGAAGCATATTTCTAATCCATTGCTCCATATGTTCGAAAAATGTGTCTGCTCAACAATGGAAATAACGCAATGAATGTTGTTGAACTGTCAAAATCAAACCCATTGCTACTGATAGTCGCCTTTTTACACGCTCCGGCAGCCAGGTAACCAGTGACAAATATACATACATAAACTCAAGCTTTCTTCCCATGGAACCTAGAAACTACAATACAGTACTACGATCCTTATAAACTCCTTTGCTTCGGTAACGTCCATACACCAGTGCACCATCTGACCTCCACAACCTAGTTACTGGGTATTATTACGATACCCCTTGATCGACTTGTTGTCTGACTACCCGAACAAACTGTCAAAGATCTGCGAATGACTGCCAGGACCAAAGGCTTAACCCATTCATTGCGGCAGAGAAAATTAACTTTATATTTCAGGTGCGGGGTGGTTTTCGTCTATAACGCCGATGGGCGTCCTCAGCACCTCAAATGGATAATATAAAACGCCGTTGAGCGTTTTCAGCACTGTTTAAAATGATTAATAATTCTTACGTTAAAATGTTCAACAAACTTCAAATGCGCGAACTCGGTGGTACGATAACGAAAATACCTATCACTACTATTATAGAAAAGTAATAATTAACAAAATATATTTAGAATCAAAGGTTGTTAAATCCTGGAAAACGCCCTTAGGCGTCTTCAGCACCTAGAAAGGATTTCACAATTTTTTTTTATAGTTAAAAATCCGGAAACTATGAGCAGTACTTTGTGCATTTAAAACATATAGCACCTATTGCAAAATTTTTCCCATTTTAGGGCTGGTTTTTGCCAAGATATATACAATTGTAAAAAAACGCCGATAGGCGTACTCCGCACCTGAATATGAAATAAAAAAACGCCGATAGGCGTCTGCCGCAGCGAATGGGTTAACGTGCTTTCCAAGACGCGGACCCTCGCGGAGGTGATAATATGTAATGCATAGTTACCAAACCATGAACTGACCGCGGCAAGGGCAGCTTAACCTTCGAACGACACCTACGGCTGTTATTATTGATGACAGCGAGCCTTAACCTGTTCCGCAGCGACCAAGCGTTAGCAATATTAATAAACGTGTTCGCGTTCGTAGTCTTACAAACCTTGAAACATAAAGTGATATTATATAATCAAAGTTTTTAAAATCATTCAATAAATTATCAAAATTCACGTTTGAGTTTATTACAAACCATTTTAAATTAACAAAGTTAGATCGGAGTGCGAAATGGGTACCCGATATCAAGATTCATGGAATAACTTAAGGAAAAATCTAGACACAGTAATATCAAACCAGCCGAGAACAAAAGAAAATGGCGTCGGAACAGATACGCCACACTTGAAAACAAGAAAAGTTAAAGAAAAAACATCCTGTTGTGCACTTTTCTGCTGCAGTGGGAAAGACAAACGCCAAAGGCCAAATTCAGGAGGTGTTGATGACCCATTTGGAAATAATAACCTTATTTTGGGCATGAGCAATGACGCAGGAGGAGGTGGTGAGGACTATTCCGCAGATAACGACGATGATTCGCGCATGTGCAGCTATCCAGCCCATTATCACGCTGGTGACAGTCATGCAGTCAGTCAGCCAGTCAGTTATGTGGTGGCGATTAATCATCGTGGTGGTGACAGTCATCATACTGGTGATTCTCACTGTCATTTTGGAGGAGTGGGGGACAGTGGGGGTGTTTTTAGTGGAGGGGGGGACAGTGGGGGTGGCTTTTGCGGAGGGGGGGACAGTGGAGGTGGCTTTAGCGGAGGGGTGGACAGTGGGGGTGGCTTTAGCGGAGGGGGAGACTGTGGCGCTGGTGGAGGTGGTGGCGGATTTGACTAGAAGTCAGTGTTATTACTTTTGTATGTTTTTGACCGATACGTTTAACAAGAAATACATATGTATGTGTAAAAAAGATCATGAATGATGATGTAGGTCCGTACAGTTTGCCGAAAGTTAATTAAGTAGTGGTAACAATGATAGATTATGAGGTCAGCACCCTAATTGTGTCTTGCACTGCACTTTCAATCACTATCTGAATCATTTTAAAGAATATTGCTAATCTATTCTTCATAATCATGTTCGAAAAAAAATTCTGCTCAACAACGTAAATAACGCAATGAATGTTGTTGAACTGTCAAAATGATAGCCCTTGCTACAGTTTACGCAATTTCCTACCCCGCTGGTCAGGGGCTAATTAAGTTAATAAATTTTTAATTTAAGTAAGTATAAAATAAAATGTTTGATTATTCAATGTCTGTGGTTTCTTGTTTCTGGTATGGTCAGCCCGCAACAAATTGATTTTATACAAAATACATTTCATAATCATTGACAAAAGTATATCTATTCCTATTTCTGTACCGCAAGGGCAGTGCCGGATTAGCCCGCATCACGTCTCGGGGGCATAAGGCAGAAACAGCACCGATACAGTATTTGCTAGCACATGAATGGCAAGGCTGATTATCAGTAAGATATTACAAGACCCAAAAGTCACTCTAGCTAGAGATGTGCGCCATTGCAGTCTTTACAAATCGCTCGTCGATGTTTTGGAAAAATACGAGGCGACTAGTGGATAGGAGGGCCTACAGGCGTGGATTGCTTTAAGTAGTCTTAATCTGGCACTGCGCAGGGTTGGATCGAGGTTGCTCTGGAAAAGGACGCCTGGAAGGATTTGGAGGAGGCCTCTGCTGTGGAACAGTGTAGGCTAATTAAAAAATATATAGGTCGTGAAAATCTAACATTTTCATCACTCTATTTGACATTAAGTCAATCCCCATTGCCCAAACTAGATTTCCTCTCACCGTACTTAGTCACGCGAAAAAGTGTCCATACTAAGAAGAGTGAGCTCTTACATGATTAAATAGCATTTCCATGACAGTCAGAGGCGCCAAAATGAAACAGAAACGCATCTAACATTTGACGCGGTAGGACGAATCTAATGATTTAAATCTTTGTCGCTGACATCATTTTCATGACAGCTGTCACTACGGCCGTAAGTGCGGCCACCGCTCCTATAGGAAACCGTAGCTTTAGAGGAAAAAACAATACGTGCATTACAGCAGCTTTACCTCATCATCATCATCATTTCAGCCGAAAGACGTCCACTGCTGGACATAGGCCTCCCCCAAAGCACCTCCACTTCGACCGTTTATGTGCAACTCGCATCCAACAGGTTCCTGCGGCCTTCACAAGGTCGTCGGTCCACCTAGGCCTCTGTTCTGCGAGCAATGTGCCCTGCCCACTGCCACTTTAAGTTTGGCAATTCTTCGGGGCTATGTCGGTTACCTTGGTTCTCCTGCGGATCACTTCATTTCTGATTTTTCACTTCAGGTACCTATACCTACTTCGTATGTTTTCGCATAATTCGTAATGTCTCTACGTAAAACCAAGGCAGCTATTTCGAGCAAACAATACAAATACATTCGAAATAAACCGTTCTAATATCTATATTAATACTAATTAAAGCTGAAGAGTATGTTTGTTTGAACGTCGCGCAAATCTCTGAAACTACCAGTCGGGTTTGGAAAATTATTTCTGCATTTGATAGCCTAATTCTTGAGAAAGCCTTAACATCGCTAAGACCCTTAGAAGTCAAGCAAAAAGAAAAAAGTCAGAAAGAGCGCAAAGGGAAAACGAAGTAGGTAATAGCACGGGCAGGCGATGCGTTGGTCAAAGTCGAAGTCAAAGCATTTATTTCAAATAGGCACATAAAACACTTTTGAACGTCAACAAACGTTGGAACGGGGTGCATCGGGGAACAAGAAATTTCACGCGGACGAAGTCGCAGGTAGAAGCTAGTCATCTAATAAACCAACATTGCTGTAGGTCATTAATTAATGCCTAGTACACAACAGGAAAAACAACAAAATACATATCACAGAGGAAAACCAAACACGTGTAAGTACCTACAATAAATAAAATTAACGAGCTAGGTTCATATTACGACATTACCACTCAATACATTTCCAGTTTAAGCTGACCTTTTTAATGTATGAAAAGTCTAAACAACACGAGGCCAGCTTATGAAATGTAATGGGCGATCGAAACATATTTACAAACAATTTGTGGTTTTGAACGTGTAACGGGAAAATATTAATATGACATCAACGACGTACCTAACTTTAAATAAGGAAATTAAGCTATTATTAATACTGGGATTTTCAAAGTGCAGGAATGAAGGATTGTGATTTTATTCGAACAGGTAAGTAGGTATCTATCTACATAATATTATAGGTGTCATCATCATCTGCCTAGCCTTTTTCCCAAAAATGTTAGGGTCGGCTTCCAGTCGGAACCCGATCAGCTGAATATACCACTAGTATTTTACTTACATGAAGCGACTGCTAATCTGACCTCCATAACCCAGTTACTGGGTAATACGATCCATGAATGACAGCCGGGACCAACGGCTTAACGTGATTTCCGAGGCACGGAGAGATCTTGGTACTTAGTACCTATGTAAAAATTTAGACCCATCCACGGACTAACCTCGGTAAGTTTAGCTTAACCTGATCAAGCGACCCGTGCGGCTGTTATTACTTAGCCACAAGCCTCTAGGTGCGTGTGACTCAAAGACTTAAATTCTTTGGTTTGACTCGAATCAAAATATTGGGATTTCAGCGTAAGCGTTTGTCTCACTACAGGATAAAGACCGCCATATCTGCTACCTTCTCCGTGAGTGCGACTGTATGCTCTGCAGTGCGATTCTGTAAAAATCTCACTGTGAAAACTTAGGTGAAGTGAGCGTGGAGTGAGCTGTCAATAGTGTCAATTCCTAGCACAGACAAACTCACTTCTAAGTTTTCACGGTGAGATTTTTACAGAATCGCACTGCAGAGCATACAGTCGACCGGCTATAGTTTTTTCAAGATTTTTGTAACCCCGTAAGCAGTAGCCGCACGGGTCGATCTTCAAGGTTAAGCAACGCTTGTGGAGGTCGGTCCATGGGATGGGTGACTATCCATTACATATCGAGAGCCCCCGTGCCTCGGAAAGCACGTTAATCCGTTGGTCCCGGCTGTAATTGTAGATCTTTGACAGTCATTACTGGTAGTCAGAAACCCCGAAAGTCTGACATCCAGTCTTTCAAGGGGTATTGCCCAGTGACTGGGTTGTAGAGGTCGGAAAGACAGTCGCTCCATGTAAAATACTGGTATTTAGCTGCATCCGATTAGATTGACAGCCGACCCCAACATAGTTGGGAAAAGGCTAGGCAGATGATGTTTTCCGAAAAGTACCTACCTAGTAAAAACCCATTAGGTACTAATCAAAGAGGCAGTTCTCGTAATTTTAAGAACATTCACAGGCTGTTCTCAGTCTCAATCTGTCAAAAATACTTTAATTTTTTTTTTTTTGGATGGGAAATCATCAAATGACCCCTCCCGCTCTGGGTGGAGCGAAAGGGAGTGTCAGACTCTTACTGACTAAAACCTACCCGTGTTGCTTCCTTAGCTCTTTATGCTCCGGGCCAGCGGTAACCTTTTCGGACAATCCCGCTGACCCGGCAGGCTTCGGCCCTAAGAGGCCCCTCCTCAATGCTGACATCTCTTTGAGGCGCGCGTGGAACACGTACGCGCCGTCCGGCACGGGCCTGGTCCTGATCGGACGGAGAGCTACCCATTACTCTCCGCCCGCAGGCCCGCGCCTACGGTGGCCTGGAGTCGTCCCGTGGCTCCCGACGGAGCGTCTCCCGCGGCGCGCGGCGGCTGGGACGGGAGGCTCTCTCCCTCATTCGTCCCGCCACCTCCTTCGCTAGCATGACTGCTTCGCAGAAGGAGGTGACTGCCTCCCACTCCCTCTCGCCCCTGACCATGGCTTGCACCAGGGCTGGACGCGAGAGGTCGCCGCCGCTGCCGATTGCCTCTACGAGGATACGGCGGTGCTCCGCCCAAGCGGGGCAGACCTCCACCGTGTCCTCTGGGCGATCCTGGCAATCGTGACACCCGGGCGTTTCCTCCCGCCTGATGATGTGCAGGAACCTCCCGAAACTTCCGTGTCCGGTGAGGACCTGCGTCAGGCGGTAGGTGAGGGCGCCGTGGCGCCTCTCTAGCCACTCCTCAAAGAGGGGTCTTATCGCCGCTGTCGCGGCGTGCCCTGTCAAAAATACTTACCTCTTAATTTCTCTCTACATTTTTGACATTGATTTTCGCCGAGTTATAGGATTGCGACTAGATTTTGAACGTTTTTAATTACTTACGGGAATTGGCCGTCATTTGTTCTCTAATCTTGTATCAAACCCATTTGAATTGAATAGCAATTCACGTGAGTTTGAACACGTGCTAGTTAACAATACGAGTTTATAGTGGAGTGGTTAAGGTTCAGAAAGCTTGCACGGGAAAATAATAACTACAGACGATGAGTGTGTGTGTAGGTATACTATAACTTAGTATAAAAGGAGATGACCGTAGCGAGACTTACCTGTTCCGCAGCGCGATCATTTTCTTTCAAGCCGCTATTCAGTTTTCGTATTTATTAAATAAAACAACAATAATGAATGTTGGAGTTAGTTAGAGGATTTTTAATAATAAAACAGTGACATACCAAAGGACTTTTAATAACAAAAGTTCATGTGAAATAAATGACACCGATGCTGCGAAGACTTCAAGTTTCATAGCCTGCAAAAACTCAAGACACTAAAATGGCGGCAGTGATATCAACGCAGCCTAAAGCAAAAGAAGATGGCGTCGGCACAGATACCCCACACATGAATACAACACAAGATAAAAAAGAAGAAACATGCGGATCCTGTTGTTGTGCAGTTTTCTGCTGCAGTGGGAAAGATAAATACCAAAGCCCAGATTCAGGAGGTGGTGATAACCTATTCGGAAATAACGACCCTGTTTCGGACATGAACAGCTATGCGGCCGCTTATTACGCAGGTGACAGTGTTAAGCATTATGCTAGTGACAGTCAACATCATCATACAGCTGATTCTCACTGTGACAGTGGTTTTCACGCAGGGGGGGACTGTGGTGATGGTTTTGACGGGGGTGGGGACTGTGGGGGTGGTTTTGACGGAGGTGGGGGTGGTTTTGATTAGAAGTTAGTGTTATTTATTACTTAGTACCTAATAATTTAGGTCTTGCAATGATACTCAGCTAGCAAGCAATAATAATTAAGTACTTGTAGAAAAGATGATGAATCATCATTCATCATCATGTAGCCTATCTAATATGTATGTACTCTATGCACGGCGACATAACAAGTACGAAAAGCCTATTACAATGCGAAATTAGCTAAAACTGGAAATGTATAGATGACTAGCTTCCGCCCGCGGCTTAGCCCGCGAGGTAGGTATGTCGATAAAAACTATCCTAGTCCTTCCCCGGGATGTAATCTATCTCTCTGCCAAATTTTATCGAAATCCGTTCAGTGGTTTAGGCGTGAAAAGGTAACATCAGACAGACAGAGTTACTTTAGAATTTATAATATTAGTATGGATGTATAGCTTGTTATGTCGTCGTGGTAAATATCATGTACCTACCTACCTACAATCAATGTGTGATTTGATTATAAACTAAAATTAAAACAAATATTTTTAAAGGAAAAAAATATTTGTTTTTATACCCTTTCATTTATGACTGAGCTACCACTTTGTGTCGCTGGCAAGACAGTTATTAATATTTTGTTGGCCCAAAACTTCGTCACTTCCAGGAGTTCCAGGGCGTTATCGGTGATTCGGTGGCAGCGCAGAGAGGTCATTTTGGCTGCATGTTTTGGGGCACAGAGGGCAGGATCTAGAACATAGTTTGTGAAATTGTGACACAGCTCCACATCTAGGTATCCACACCCTGCTGCGTGGTGATGAACGGCTAAACGGCTATACCTAACGAATAGGTACGAATATACAAGAGTAAATGTGAACAACGAATGGTCCGAAGCATAAAATGTAGTTTGCGTACTACGTAGTTTTGTTGCAAAATAATTATTGAATTCGAGTGTGACCTTACTCATACATAATAATAGCTAATAAGTATTTATAGATATCCGGGGACCCAGGAGGAGGGGGGGGGGGGGTTCAGGGGATCACAAACCGGAATAGATCCATAAAATCGCCCAGAAACACATTGAAATTATACTTGTAGAGCCTTTATTTTGGCGATAAGAGCAATGACCTTGGTTTTGACATTTCGATTTCGGTGTTGCATGCGTTATTTTTTAATTTACCACATTTTGCTCGATTAACAACACCGAATAATTGACAAGCTTTATTGTTCTAAATGAAATCCAATTAGCTGTGTTACGCAAACTGCATTCCACAGATACCTATGTGGTAACGTCACAAGATATTCATTAGTAATTCATTATGGCTTATGAGATACCTAATTAAGTAGGCATTAATTTTAACATTTTATACATATAAATGTAGGCTTATCCTTTTTGTTGAATTTTTCTTATCCGACAAATAAATGTTTATCATCACGACTACATACTTATAAACATTTTTATTCAAATAAACGCAGGCTACAATCATGCACTCCCAAATTTCAATTACAAACTGAAAGTCAAGCAGACACTGTACCTCATTCCTCATTTACGATAAATACATGTGCCAAGCCACCTACTACAAAACGAGTCGATTCTCCAACACATTTGGTAGAGAATAGAACGCAGTCTTGTTGTGGCATGAGTCAGTCCATTTCACAGTTAGTGATTATTACTACAGACAGTCGTCGTCGGTTCAATGTGTGAGTGCCACGATAACTTGTATTAGTTGACCGGAGCGTGGCTATTCCTGTCCAGTATTATTGTGCCTCAGCGTCGAACAATACGTTAAGAATAACGAATTAATTGTAATACGTGTTCTCAATAATAAATTCAAGCCTTAAAGGACAAAGTGATATTGTTTACCAGTTTGGAAGGCTGCCGTTTTGATGAACGTGTTTGATCAGTGAGATATAGAGAAAACAACATTGACGTTGGACTTTATCAAAGGACTTTTCATAAAAAATGTGAGTGTGCAGTGTCATTTAACGCCGCAATAATAATATTTAAGTTTAGGGACAGAATATTTCGAGCGATTACGTCATGTTTTGGGTCGGGAGCGGCCAAACGTAGGTACAGACGTAGAATAAATTAAGTAAAGTTCCAAACAAAAATAAAATGTCGCATGTGATATCCGCCCAGCCATCGGCTACATCGCCGTATCAACCGACGGCAATGCAAGAGGGCAGTAGAGGTGATAACCCACCGAGGATACACAGAATAGACAGCGAACAACACGACGATTGCTGTATTCATACAAGAAACAAGAAAGGATGTTGTTTATTCGTGTGCACGCTGCTATCAATGTGTTGCCAGGGTATCAAAAACTGTACGGAGCGTTGTTGTGATTGCTGTGCGAATTCCTTAAACGATTGCTGTGAAGACAAACCCAGGGAGAGGAACCAAAGGATCTATAACAAAAGATATAAGAATTCCGGAGGCAGTTACTATGACAACACTACAGATAACGATGATTGGGGAATAACTAGTCTTTCGGCGCAACATATGCATGTTGGAGTTGGAAATCATGATAGCGAGCCCGCACAAGACTTGATGTCGAATTCGAATGATGATTATACCTCCTCGACTCACCATAAGAGTGGTCACGACTCGGCAACCCTTCCTTTGGGTGGTCACCACGACTCGGGCAAGCACCATTCGAGCGGGCACGACTCGGTACCGCATCAATCGAGTGGTGGCCATGACTCGGGAACGCATCACTCGAGTAGCCATCATGACTCGGGAACGCATCACTCGAGTAGCCATCACGACTCGGACACGCATCACACCAGTAGCCACGATACTTCAACTTGTCACGATACTGGCGGAGGCTTCGATTCCGGTGGGGGTGATACTGGAGGGGGATGTGATTCAGGTGGCGGGGGCGGGGGTGGTGATGACTAATTAGTAGATAATATTTTTTTTGTGAGATGCTTTTACTTTATGTAATCCGCCGTTATGTTAAGTCAATTATAAGATAATACATGTAACATTGGTTCAATAAATTCAAATCTATAAAAATGTACTTAGGAGACAATAATTATACCTATTAGCGGAAAACGATAACGAAAATGTGTCTTCTGACTTCTAAAAAGCCTTAAACAATTTGCCCACGAGACAACAATATCAAGTTGATTGATTTTCACTTGTCTACAAAACTAAAAATTAATCTTTTATTCTTACTAAAGTCCATTGGACAGCAAGATTAATCTTCTATTTCTCTAGCTATAGATATTGGTTTATCGTGGATGAGGCACAAGATTTGTAATTACTATGCTGTTTGCTTGACTAACTTAAATGTGTATCGCGTAAAATCAATGTGTCGATGTGTACTTAATCGTAAAATTATATTCTAATCTTATATTATATTCTTTTTATTAAAAAAAAGAGAGCCTCCTGCTTTTATATGAACTATTTACGATAAGTCGTCAGATAACTATTCTGTAGTAGCCAAATGCCTATAAAACCATAACCATAATCAGCCTATAATGTTCCCACTGCTGGGACACAGGCCTCCTCTCAATGAGAGGGAGTACGGCCTATAAAAATGGCGAAAAATTACCTAGGAAATAGGTTTAACATTGTTTCAATAGAATCTCGTCGAATCATTTTGGAAACATTAATACCAGCTTTATCTGTTCCTTTAAATAATAAATAAACAACGCGCAAGGCTGGTGATTTGTACTAAGATAAAAAAATGTTTTATATAAGACAAGTGTTATACATAAGTACATACGTGCCTACCTATATGTTCGATTAGGTGCTACAGTTTTGTAGCTAAATATTTTTAAACTAATGTTTAGACATTTGTATGTAAAAAATGTTAAAATAAGCAAAGGACAGCCTAGTTTATAGTCTTGGCATGCACTACTATCGAATACATAAAATGTTCCTATTTCGTCATGTACCAAAATATGCCAGAGAACTGTCTGAGCCTAACTTTCTTATTAATTGATAAAATTCGGTCAGTTTGTGCAGCAACAGACAACAAAGGAGGCACGGTAATTTAACACCGCTGAATTATGTACTGAGACAATTCATTATTTTTATGTGCCTGAAAACTTAACAAGGGACACAGTACGACCAACATAATACAGATTTTATTTGCTTAGTAGGGACTAAGCAATTAAAATCTGTAATACAGATTTTATTTGCTTAGTAGGGACTAAGCAATTAAAATCTGTAATAAAGTTGGTCGTCAAAGCACTCTAATTGCGTAACGCACTATCAATCTCGATCTGAATAATTTTGAAGGATATTGCTAATCCATTGCTTCATATGCTTGAAAAATTTGTCTGCTCAACAACGTAAATAACGCAGTGAATGTTGTCGAACTGCCAAAATGAAAGCCATTGCTACTGATAATGTGTTATTCCGGTTATCCTGCGGTATTTTCCCACTGCTGGTCTCCCCCATAGCTTTCTATTGTTCTTTGTGCGTTGCCTTCTCCACATGCTATCAAGGGACTAATTAAAGTAATTGTTTGTATAGTAAGATAGTACGCTGCCTGTATAATTATATCTTTTGTCGACTGTACAATAATAAATAAATTTTGTAACAATTTACATTAGATCAACGTAAATAACGAAATAGGCTTGGCCTGCCATGTAAAAATGTAGGTAAAATAAGTCAGTAATTAGGTAATATTAAGATAAGCTACATTGAATGTTGTGCATTTTTCTATGTTGTATTTTTGTGTACTTATTAAAAACGTTTAATAATTTTATCAACAACAGTTGTGTTTTATTGTAATGTAGTTCAGTGTTACCATGCAATTATTTTTTACAACAATAATGGGTAATTGAGATTATTGTGATCACTGGAGGCAAAGTAAGATTTATTTATGTTTATTGGATGGTAAGATCCCATAGCTGACTATGACTTCCTTTTGGCTAAATAAAAAAAAAAAAGGCTAATAGTTACCTACACTTACTTAATGGTATAACTACCTGCAATCAAATTTCAAATAATTAAATTAAGTACCTAATTACATAATCAATTCTAATGACCTATTAGAAATCATTAGAAATGATTATGTGCCATTAGTAATGGGTTTGCCTTAGTATTATCTCGTTAGTCTTTAAAACAAACGAATGCGCTACTGCTAAGCATAAGGTCCTGCACCAATTGTGTGACACACTATCAATTAATAATTTTGAAGGATATTGCTAATCCATTGCTACATTATGTTCTAAAAAAATTCTCTGCTCTAGAACGTAAATAACGCAATGAATGTTGTTGAACTGTCAAATGTAAGCCTTGCTACTGTTACGGTACCCTTCTGAGTTCGATTACCAGCAATGTGTTATTGGATTATTCCATCAGGTTTTCTCAGTAGCAGTGCTATTCTCTAAAAGACATTTCATGGCTGTAAGCAGCTCTGGTATTCTGTAAAAATCTCACCGTGAAAACTTAGGTGAAGTGAGCTTAAAGTGAGCCGCACCTGATGCTAGGTATTGACACTATTGACAGCTCACTTTAAGCTTACTTCACCTTAGTTTTCACGGTGAGATTTTTACAGCCGGACACAGGCCTCCTCTCTTCGAGAGGGAGCGGTTCGTAATCCACCACGCGGGCCCAGTGCGGGTTGGTAGTTATCACATGTCTTCGAATTGTTTTGTTCTAGGGCATGACAGTTTCCTCACGATGTTTTCCTTCACCGTTTTGAGAACAGTGGTGATGAAATTATTTACACCAAGTTGAACCCGCGACCTACAACTCGTAAGTTAGGGCCATTACCACTGGTCCACTACTGATCAACCGTTTAGTTAAGATTTATTCAAAGTCAAAGTCAAATCATTTATTTCAAATAGGCACATTAAAGGCACTTTTGAACGTCAAAAAAAAAAACTAAATAGAAATGATTCTAGTCGCCCATTCCAAAAGGTAGTTTTCGAATGTAGAAGAATGGGCAAGAAACTCCACCGTTACTCTATTTATAATTTATTCTAAAAGCTGTTCCAAAAATAAGGTGTGAAAACGCACGAAACAGATAAACTATCGTATTTAGAACAATAATTTGGATGTTAGCGCGTAAGTAGTGACGTAGGTAAGTGCACTTGCATTTTCTCAGTATTGCTGGCTCTTTGCCACTATATGACGATATTTATTGGCTTAAGGCGAAAGCGCCAGGGTAGCCCGCGAAATTCAATTTTTTTTAGGTTTTTTGCAATTTGCTGGTCAGTATTAAGTTGTACGTTGATTAAAATATGATTCGCGGCCGTAACAAATATGTATTTACAGAATTATAATCATTAAAGTCATCAACACAACTCTCTAAGACCATGTAATCCCCAAGAATGACTATTTCATGAAATCTTGACATTTGGGGATTACATGGTCTTAGAGAGTTGTGTTGATGACTTTAATGATTATAATTCTGTAAATATATATTTGTTACGACCGCGAATCATATTTTAATCAACGTACAACTTAATACTGACCAGCAAATGGAAAAAAACGTAAGAAAATTTGAATTTCGCGGGCCACCTTAGCGCTTCCCCCTTAATTTCCCTCCACCTGGTGAACAGTGGCGTAACTATAGGTACCGTTTGGGGCCCGTGGCAAATTCAAGGGATGGGGCCCTCCCTCAATGTAAAGAAGCTCAACCAGCGTTATACTTAGTTTGTTTAGCACTTTTCCGCGACTTCTTCCGTGTAGGTTTTATATTTTCCCCTACAACATTTTACACGTGACTGCTTCGTTGGTCTAGTGGTCGCAAACGCTACTGCTGAGCATGAGGTCCTGTCCAAAAAATTAGACAAACAATGGGAAAAAGGTACAAAATGTTCGAAACGTGAATGATGTCCTTTAAAAGCTTGCATTTATAAACTTATGTTAGGATCTTCCTGTGTTCATGGCCCTCTCGGGCAAGGGGGCCCGTGGCATTTTACCCACCACCACACATACAATGCCACCCTATAGGTAGTTACGCCACTGCTGGTGAAGTGCATCCTCAATTCTATGATTACTACCGTCTAATGCCCGGCAGGGTAATTGCGTAACACATTATCAGTAGCAATGGGTTTCATTTTGACAGTTTAACAGCATTCATTGCGTCATTTACGGTGTCGAGCAGACACATTTCTCGAACATATGGAGCAATGGATTAGTAATATTATGCTTTAAAATGATTCAAATTGAGCGTAATAGTGTGTTATACCTACGCAATTAGAGTGCGGGTTACACGATTACGAGCTAGGATACCAAGATAGTGCTAGTAACGCTAGCTAGACTTAGATTTTTTATTTGCTAGACTAAAATGACAGCTCAGATCGACCTTTTTATGTCAACAATAGCCTCTGCCCGCGACTTCGTCCGCGTGTAATTTCTTGTTCCCCCGACCCACCTCGTCGCATCGCATCACCTGCCCGCGGTTTACGCTTAGCGATCTTTTTGTGGCTTTTTCTTTTTGCTCGGCTCCTGAGGGTCACAGCCTGATGTTAAGTAGTCTATAGCCTTCCTGAAGAATAATAGCCTCCCCTACCGTTTTCGGTCACGGTGGCCAATCTCGATTAGCCAGGTACGCAGCAGATATTATAGTGCACAAGTGTGTGCGCAACCACAGGTGCACTCTCTGTTCCTTTACTCTCGTAATCCGATGAGACGGCAATCCGACACTACATACCGGGGAGAGTTCAGGCGCAGGACCAACGGCTTTACGACTTCACGTGCTTTTCGAGGCACGTGGGTATTAAACCGCCAACTTCCAAACTTCGGACTGTTACTAAAAAATTCCTAACGGAAAACCCAATAACACTTTGTCCGACCCGGGAATCGAACCCACGACCCGACGCTCAGCAGTCGCGCTTCCAACCACGAGACCAACGGGGCCTTCCTGAAGAATTTGACTATCAAATGCAAAAATTATTTTTCAAATCCGACTGGACCTAGTTTCCGAGGTTAGCAAGGATGGAACACACAAACAAACAAACTTTTCAGCTTGCCCCCTTACTAATAAACGTTGTATAGCGTCTGTGTTACACAACGCTTTGTCTTCTTCTTTCGAAAGTCAATTACTGACGACTGGAAGAGAGAAATCGGTGTGTAACTATTCATCTGATATAATACGCTTATTAGTAAGGGTGTTATTATAGAATATAGATATACTTAGATGACATTATTTAAGTATATTATTAGCTGTCATTTTACTCTACGGTGTCAGTCACCGCAATGCTATTCCGTACATAATGCTCATGAATTTTACAGAAACTTCAAAGCGTGTCTGAGAATTGTCGGTTTTGAATAGGTGCCAAACTGGCGCTAAAATTGTGAAAATAAACAGAGCTGTTCGACATTTCAAAGATTTATAGCAGAATTTTATAGGGAGTGCTTAATGTGTGGAGATATATATATATGTTATTATTGTGATAATCTAGTAGGGACGACAAAAACTCAAAATGGCGTGCTCTCTTTTAAATCAAACCAAATTCAACTTTATTTATTTGTGGCGTAGATACATCGTACACAAAACCACACAAGCACAACCGAAGCACAGAACCGGTCGAAGTGGAAGTGCTTGGGGGAGGCCTATGTCCAGCAGTGGACGTCTTTCGGCTGAAATGATGATGATGATGAGATACATCGTACATATTATTATAAACGCGTTTTTCTTCTAAATTTCGCAACAGATTTTGATGAGGTTTTCAGTTCACCATAATTTAAAGAATTTATTTCGGAAAATTTAAGTCATCAATCATACCAAGTCATAGTCGTGATAAAAAAAAATACCTAACTACGCAAAGTATAAAAGCACCTGGCTCGGTTCGAACCCACGACCTACAACACCTACAACTCGGAAGTGGGAATTACCACTGGGCCACCACGGCTGGAATACCTACCTATCTGTCATTTTGACGCTCTTCGGACAGCCGTGTTATTGTGTGACCGTTCTCCGTTTTCATAGGAAATCAAACCGTACTTTGACTTTGCTACGAAAAGTAAGCGTTTCAGACGAATATTACTTAACCATATTTTTACGCGTACTATGTTCATATTCGAATAAGCGAATGTGAGCAAGCGTATATGAGTTTTGAATGTTACTGCTATATAAATAAGGTTCATATTCGTCTGTGACTCTTACTTTGCTTAGCAAAGCAGTCAAATTATCTGTGAATCTTGCTATAAATGATTTGAATTCGAATTGAAGGCACTATTATTGAGGCACCCACAAAGTCCGGTTAAGCAGACGACAACCTCTACGAGATCGAGATGCCATTCCACAAAAACAAATCTCTACCACAACCCATTAAATCAATGAAAGTGCGATTCTTCAGAGTATTTTGAATGTAATAATATGTATGTCTCTGTCATGGTCAGAAGTCTCGACTCACCGGCGGAAATCCTATAGGCAGTCGTCCCACCGCCGGCGATGAACGAGTAGCGAGTAGAACTCGAATTGTCGAGCAGCGAGCAGCGGGGCTATCAGCGAGTCCGAGTGCGACGGGCGATTTCTCGCACCACTCGCTCGGGGCGGTTAGTCCCACGGAACAGATAACCTTATTTATCTATTCCGTGGTTAGTCCCACAAGAGTTTGTCTGGTTGGTCTCTCGGCGTGAGCTGTGACCGCCAAGCGAGCATCGCTGAGCGAGTAGGTATTACCTTTGATAGCTCTTATCGCTCAGCGACAAACATATGGAACGCGTCCTCGCCGGCAGTGTAACTGTAAATACTCAACTATATGTATAATATTTGCTTCTCTTATTCTCTTTTGTTTACACGGAATGTATATTTGTTGTACGTTTCTTGAGCGAGACAATAGCCGATAGTTAGTCGCTTCGTCGCCGGCAGTGGGACAACTGCCTTAGGACTGATCGTGTATTGATTAGGTACTGATCAGTATTGTCATAATGAATAATAGGTAACTACTTACTTACTTATAGTATAACGCGCCAACACAAACGTTTTCCGTTTTTGTTTACCAGGAAAAAACAAATGAGCAATCTCACTTCGAAGTACTCGTAGTAGTATATCAGCATGTAGGTAGGTATTAAAGTTAATAAAGGTACACGTATCAAATCGGAAAGGGTTCGGCACCGTATCGCCTTTCGCCTCGCCGTCAAACAGGCGTGAACCTAACGTAGGTAAGCACGTAACCAAAGCGGATCAGCAAGGCTACGGCTAGGCGACGACGCCGCGCGCCGCGCTTACCTACGACTCGCCGACCGCTGGTTGATGGTGCAGCAGGCAGGCCGAAGGGGTGAGAGGGGCAAGGGTGGACGAAGAGACGTAAGCTCGGGTACGGAGAGACGTAAGCGCGGGGACGACGAGCCGTAAGCGCGGAGACGACGAGCCGTAAGCGCGGAGACGACGAGCCACCGCCGCGGTTCGTGAGGTTGTCCCGAGGCGAGCCGATTACGTTACGATTCCGATTAGTGTGCGTTGCAGTAGGGAGTTTCATACAAAGAATACTGAACAGCTCGAGTTGATACGGGTCCGGTCCTTTTCTGATTTGATACGTGTGCTTATGACCTTTATTATCCTTTTGACTTTTCCTCTGAACCGTCTCCAACCTGGTAAAGGGGGGCTAATCTTGAAGGAAGGGCAGTGGGTGTGATGGTAACGTATCTACTGGGTACCTACTCTTGGTACTAATCCCAGTGGTATTTTTAGAAGGTACATAGGTACCTAAGTCTGATTGTCAGATATAGTTCGGGTAGTCATCCGATCAAGTCTGATTATGTAAGAACTGTACGAATAGTGAAATTGAAATGATTGTGTATTGTGTAATGTAGGTACCTAAACAAATATTGGTTAATTACAAGCTAAATTAATAAACAAAAAAACCTGTTTCGTGATTTATGTGAGCAATCAATCGCAGTGATAGCTATCAGACCGGAGCAATTGAATAAACAGTTCTTGAGTAAAGAAACAGTGATTTTTTCTGTTATTTTTTATACAGGCAGAATTTGTCTGTTACATCTACCTAAAACTATCAATCGTTAGAAACAAGAAGAAAAATGACTTGGCCTACAATGGAAAGTGAAGTTATGTTATAACCAACCAGCCTTCAGCAAGAAGCTCTAAAGTTCCACCAGTTGGCACGCATCCACCATGGACATAGCTCCGAAACCGCTGAAGGAACCCACGTTTTCCCAAAGCGGCGAAGTGTATTCACCAAATCAACACCAAGTTCCCCAAGCTGAAGACGACCAACTAATTGGACCCATAAATTCGTCAGATGGATCCACTATTCCACCAAACGGTGCTATGGATGCCCCACCCTCGGATGTTTCAAATGGAGTTGCGAATCAACCAACAGGAGCCACGGATGCCTCAAATAGATCTACGAAACAACTAAACGAAGCCTCGGATGTTTCAAGTGGAGTTACGGGTCAACCAACAGGAGCCATGGATGCCAGATCTACGAAACAACTAAACTCATAAACTGTAATAATATCGTTTTGACATTGAGTAAGCACTGTGAGCGCGTTCACGAGCGTTCCGAATTGTTTACAGCTCTCAGTCTCAGCTGTCATATAATTATCTAAATCGGAACGCATGTGATAGGATGTGAGCTAATTCGGAATGCGGCCTTTTTTGAGTGCAATGTCATCGATAAAATCTTGGAGCAGTGTGACCATTTGTGGCAAATTTCTGCCATTTTGGCAGATTTCGTTCCAAAATTTTGTCTGTGGCAGAACATGCTGACGATTTACAAAAGTGGCCGATTTCGGCAGATTTAAAAGATTTCAAGAAAATTCACATTACTTAATTTAAATTTTCAATGCATTTATCTTTTTTAAAGTATTTATATCAAGTTTTATATTTAATTACATTACAAATAATTTTATCGAACTAGCAACTTCTGTTCATCATTGATATACATACACTAGATTAGCAATTACCGCGCCAAGGCGTTGCCACTGGGCTTGAGACCACAGCACAGAGTACATTATAGTATACTGAAATAGAGACCAATCTTCGGCCTTAAAATGGGTAACCGCTTACGCCTAGCCTCCAACGCCATCTGTTATCGCTAGTAAGAATCTTTACTCATCCTATCTATAACTATAGCTATATTTGTGTATACAGGGGCCATACGTACGTACATATAGGTAGTATACTATACTATTCATGGATGGTTATACTGTAGGTTATTTAAGGAATTATAAATGAAACATTTTATTAATAATAATAATATATTTATTTGCAAAAAACACGGTATAAAAAGATGGTAAAAGTACAATGTAGAACAAAACATGTTTTGCCAATATAATAATAAGCATGCAAATTTTTCAGTATGTAACTGACATTAACATTGTTTCTCAATGAAATCCTTAACACTATAAAAACTATTAACAGATAACCACTCGTAAATTTTATTTTTAAATAACTTAGTATTTAAATTTTTGAGATCATTTGGTAACATAATATATAGACGTACACACATTGCAAGGCAGCTTTTATTATATTTAGTTAACCTAGGAATCTCACTTAGTACGAGCCTGTTGGGGTCTCGTCAATTAATTATTTAATCTAATAATATTATTAATCAAAACATGTTTATTTGTGTCTTTTAAAGCACCTATTTAACTTCTTGGCTTTTATTTGCAGATTGTCCTCATCATCATCAACCTGTCTTCTCCCAGCTAATATTTTATTAATATTTTTACAGTAGTTAAAAACCATGCAACGAATGACAATGCTAATCAAATAATCAATTAATTTTTTTTTATGGATTTTACATTTTATAAATTCAAAATCAACAAATATAATTATCGCTGTTTTAATAATTTCTTTTAGATTGCATTTTTCAATGTTTTCTTTAATGATTTCATTTATTATGTCTTGCATATTCGAAATTAATTGTACTAATTCTTTGCTGGGAGTGCAAAGCCATCGTCGACCTGCATATTATATACTTAATATATTCTATCTCATTTTGCGATGATAAATCTTTTAAGCAATAAGCGCAAGATTTAAAAATTTGGGATTTTGTTTTTTTTAAGAAATATCCGCTCATATATTGAATTGGAGCAATAATGCGGGGATCCCTTTGTTTTACCTCTAGTGGGGTAAAATTAAAATCGAATATTTTTGTAAAATCGAATGTGGTGCAGGTCGACGTTGCTTTCGCATTTTCGTTAATGATGAGAGTGCAATGTATCGCAAAAGTCTCCTTCGCAGTTACCGCGGGTGTGGACATTGCTTAAATTATTTATTAAAAGTGTCGCGAAAGCAGATTCAAACTGATCACAGGTCGGGTTAGTGTTGCGACACCCTTGACTTCTCACTGCGCCAAAGAAATTTTCCAAGGGGTCCTGATTAAGGTGCCGCAACCATACTGACGACACGTTAAAATCATCTTTTAACTTTTTTAACAATGTTTGTATTCCATTCAATGTCCACACCCAATTAGTTACAGAGGGAACAGTTTCTTTTTTACCAGCCGAAGTTATAAATTTCATTGATTTAAATATTTTTATGCCCTCCACCCATGTTTTATAGTGGACAGAGTTCGGCGTTGCTGGGCCAAGTAGGGGTTTGGCGTTTTTATTTTTCATTTGGCTTCCATTCACCGAGTCAAATATATTGTCCATGAAGAGCAGCAGGTCCGCAGTTTCCTTGCACTCTGTAGGAAGTATGTTCTTATCTAAAACAAACAGAAAAAAAAAACAATTAAATGACAATAACTACTCAATAAACAACAGAAATAATTAATGTTTTTCTCTGTTAAATAACCCAAACTGACTGAGCATAGTAGGGAAAATATAATTGAAAGTTACCAATTCAAATCTATTTATTTTAGGGCCGATTTTTCAATCTTCAGTTAACTTTTATCCGAGGAATAAAAATTGCGGTTTGACAGCTTTTGTATATAAAATATGTCATTTTGTTCTTCAGATAAAAAATATCTACTTACGTTAACTGAAGATTGAAAAATCAGCCCCTAGGGATTTTTTTAAAATTCAGAATTAAAAATATGTATGTCGTGTATAACACTTAAAGTTAATAAATTAATAAAAATAACAAAATGATATCCTAACTCAACTTAAACTATTCTCAAACTAAAATATGGCGTCGATAAATTCATCCGCATCGCTGTCGACTGGTAATGTACCCAAGAGACTGGCGGCATTCAAATCAAATCAAAATATTTTATTTCACATAAACCTACATGGGCACTTATGAAACGTCAGAAGCTAGGTGCACGGTTTCAATTGGTCGTTTCCTATGGAGAAGAACCGGCATTGCCACGTTGTATGGCAATGCTTAGCCTGTGGCCAAGGCCAAGGCAAAAGCCAGCCTTTGGGTCACGGGAAGTGTCAACCAGCTAACATTTATTCTATTATATAATGTATAAATACAGTCCTAGTATAAAATAAGCCAAACATTACCTGCTAGATATCCCATGTTAGATGCCACAGTACA
This sequence comes from Oligia latruncula, assembly GCA_948474745.1. Lineage (NCBI taxonomy): Eukaryota > Metazoa > Arthropoda > Insecta > Lepidoptera > Noctuidae > Oligia > Oligia latruncula. The sequence continues at coordinate 2,763,934 of OX419705.1, forward strand.
GCTGAATATTTGTGAGGCGAATTTGACTTTCATTTTATTTAGTTTTTCAGGGTTGACGTGATTTTCCGTTAATTTTGGGATCAATCTAATGCCCTTGTAACCTGGGTTTTCATCATAGAGCAGCTTTAAATGAGACCATTTTGCAGTTTTTGTAACACCTTCGTTTGTGGTGTATTCTAAGTTTTTATTTAGGAGGTTATTTCTCATTCCTTTGAGAAGGTGTGGGGGGTCATAGAGAGGTATGATTTCTTGGCCATTTAGTAGAATTATGTTTTCTTTCGGTTCCTCTCCTTTTCTTAGATAGATTCCTCTGGTCTCATTAGCCAACAGTTTCGAGGGCCTGTCTATTGTTGGTTCCCTGGTCACATACTGAAGCCCTGCTTCTTGCAAGCCTGTTATTACGTCTTTAATTTGTTTCGCCAGCTCGGGTCCCTTGGTTGCACTTGATGCAAATGTGTACAAAACTGCCTGTTTATAATTATAAATTAGACCACGCACCATAAAAACTTGGGCGTGATCTGCAAATTCACCCTTTCTTTCTTGTCCATTGTCAACAAGACCTGTTATTTTGTCTTTTCTCTCCTGGTATGTGACATTGGCCTTCAGTGAGACTTCGTCAAACATTAGTACACACAGCTTTTCTTCTATTTTCATAAGGCCAGCTTTGGTTTTTAACTGAGAAAATGTTTTTGTTAATCCCAGGCTTCAGATTACTCATTTGAACTAATTTAATAAGTGCTGAGCAGGCAAAATAAAAATCTTCCTGAAAAATCTATACCCTTTGGGACTTTCCTTGAAGATCGATAAAGCGGCAATTTTTTCTTGCAATGTAAAACGTCGGCCTTTTTCTTTTTTTCGGTCCTCCCGGCATTGCATTCGCATTAATAATTTAGCAGTACTTGTGCAATTTTCAAGGGTATCTAAGACTGCAGGACTAGATGCAATTTTTTTTTTGCTGTTTTTATGTTGGCTGTCTGTTTTTTTATTTTGCTTATTTTTATTCTTGCAGCAACAAGTTTTTGATGCAATTCTTTTTCCACATTTGTAAGGAATACTTTTTTTGTAGTTTTCCTGACTACTCTCCTTTCTCCTGTAAAATAGAAACATAACATGTTATTAATTTCACATATTTTGAGTAACATTCTAAGTAAATACTGCGTGATCGAAATAGCTGCGTGTCGCGGGTTCGATTCCCGCACGGAACAAATATTTGTATGACCTACAAGTAGTTGTTCCGGGTCTGGTTGTGTGTGTATGTGAGTTTAAATGTTTGTAAACGCACCCACGATACAGGAGAAATTCCTAGTGTGGGGCAACGTTTAAAAAAAAAAAATGGGATTCAGAAAAAAAAAAACAAGTGACTAGCTATATGAATCAAACTTAAAAGATGTTAATTCAAAACAAAATAAACTCATTTATTTATGTAGTAGAAGGAAAACCAACAGCTATACATAAGGGAAGATAAATTGGATAGGCTAATATTAAAGTACCCACACCGCAGTTCACGCGACTCGCGTGAACTGCGTTGAACCCGTGATTACCGTTTATAAAATATATATTTTTCTATTTAGATAAGATACTAGCAGCGCCCCGCGGTATCACCCGCATAAGTTTCGATCCCGTGGGAATATTAGGATAAAAACTATCTATGCTATACTTACTTATACTTTCATCTAAATCGGATCAGCGGTTTAAGCGTCAAGAAGTAACAGACAGACAGACACACTTTCGCATTTGTAATATTAGTATGTAGATAAGATATTGGTCCCCAACACATCTGTAAAGCTTCGCCAACTAATTAAAGAAGACTTTGCATAATAGGCTGCACTTCAATGTACAATGAGGACAATCCATACTAATATTATAAATGCGAAAGTGTCTGTCTGTTACCTCTTCACGCTTAAACCGCTGAACTGATTTAGATGAAATTTGGTATAGAGATAGTTTGAGTCCCGGGAAAGGACATAGGATAGTTTATATCCCGATATTCCCACAGGATCTAAACTTACGTGTGTCTGTCTGTCTGTTATCTCTTCAAACTTAAACCGTTGAACCGATTTAAATGAAATTTGGTATATAGTTTGGAGTCCCGGGAAAGGACATAGGATAGTTTTTATCCGGATATTCCCACGAAATCGAAACTTACGCGGGGGAAACAGTGGGGCGCTGCTAGTATCATATAAATATCATAGTTTACATTTATCAAACTTACCTAGATTTGGCTGGTTCTTAATTTTTGGAGTACTTAAAAATGGAACTTGTTCATGCACCAAAGCTCCGGGATCTGCAATTAGTCATAATATGACTTTATAGCATGAATAAGGATGTTGCGCCAATGTTATATTATTATTCATAATAATTATTAATTTAACAAATGAAGATATACACACTACACACGACGACCTAATTGTCAAGCTATACATTTCTTGTTTTAACTGACCTCGCATTGTATAGGCTTTTCGTAGTCGCACACATGACAGCTAATACTGGAAATGTATAGCTTAATACGTCGTCGTGCCTACATATTGGAAGTTCTCAGAACTTTTGCTGGTTATCAGTGGATTATAACCCAACTATGGTAAATAATTTCAAAAAGTATTTTGTAGTCTTTTTTTATTTATTTTTTTAAATGGATTTGCTTTCGACTTTAGTCTAGGTCAGAGGTGACAGAGACAAAGTCGACGATGGAGTGAGCTTACCCAGAAGAAGCCCGTTCACTCTTACTTTGAAGAGATTCGGGTTGTATGAGTCATGGTCACAAAAAACTAGAAACTTACCAAGATTTTGTTTAATATTTTTCTTGGGTATTGTAGGATTGCCAAGTGGCATGTTATGCTCATGCACTGAAGTGTCCGGATCTGAAATATGAGTTTATTTCATTTTAACCATAAGCAAGCTAACAATGTTTTAATATCAAATACTACAAAAAATATTTAATATACAATATTATAATATATAATCTTGTAGTAAAGTGTAAGACCAACAAGTGGCCAGTTTTTTAACAATTTAAAATAGTTACAATTAACAAAGCAAGTTTATTATTTAAGTATAAAAAAATATAACATAATATCACGCCTTTCTTTCCCCGGAGGGTTGGGCAGAGGCGTACTTATAGTAGGTACACCCACATTTAGCCATGTATGTTCAAGTCCCATGTAATAGGGGGGCGAGCCTATTGCCATCAACCTGGCAGAAATCCCGATTCCGGGCTGCTACTGAGAAATTCCAGATAGAAAAACCCAATAACACCTCGTCCAACCTGGGAATCGAACTACTTGCTCTGCAGTAGCGCTAGCGACCACTAGACCAGCAAGGCAATCCATCAGTCAGTATTTATAAAAAAAATATATCAATTATATTATTTTCAGTTCTTTATGTTTCTTCTCATATAGACGAGGTTAAGAAACCTTACACACGAGTCGGGACAGAGTATGTAAGGCGAAATTTAGATAAAAACCGGGCAAAAGCGAGTCGGACTCGCGCACCGAGGGATCCGCACCATCATAAATGTTTTTAAATTTTCATCGGCGAGGCCTAAAGTCACAACTCTCTAAGACCAAGTAATCCCACTGGTCATTCAGTGGGATTACTTGGTCTTCATGAAATCTTGACATTTGGGGATTTTACTAACTTAATAAGTTGTATTACTGATTCTAATGATTATAATTCTGTAAATACATATTTGTTATGGTCGCGAATTATATTTTATTCAACGTACAACTTAATACTGACCAGCAAATTGCAAAAAACGTAAGAAAATTTGAATTTCGCGGGCTACCTTAGCGCTTCCTCCTAATGTTTTCTTTGCTAAAAGTGGCAAGGTTTATGTATTTCCTTTCACTTTTTCGGGTTTCTTAAAAGATCAAATATCTTATGGCAGTAAAAGAAAACTTCATGATGAATGATGCTCTTTATGATTGAATAAATCAGCAAAAATCTAAATTATGATTAATTAAATCAGAAATAATAAAGACTTACCAATATTTTCTTTTTCTAATACGTCCTTTTCAATGTTCATTGATGTATGCGGCACATATTCAAAATTTAAAGTGGTATCTGGAAGAATAATGCATCATGATTAATGATTAATTTATATAAATGCTTTTTACAAATTTAAGCAAAGAATGATGGGCGTTTTGGCCGGTATGTCCAATAAAAACCACATATACATCAAATGGAAGTTTATATCATAACCATTAATTTTAATTCTGAGCAGAAGGCTGTGACACCATTTTTGAGACATAACAAACATACAAACCATTTTTGAGATAAAATGTTTTGCTATGGTAATTGCTGGTAATAAGCAATAAGTTGACATACATTAGAACTCTATTTGTCATCAGGCCTGAGGCCAGGCTCCATACAAAAATGCCCATCATTCAAGAGTATAATAAGGTACCTGATGATGTTGATGGCAGCTCTAGAATTTGTTGTACTGGCTTTCTATTAACTGGTGATGTATGCGGCACATGTTCAAAATTTAAAGTGTGAGCTGGAAGAAAAATACATCATGATTATGATTAATTTAAGTAAATGCTTTTCACAAATTTAAGCATATTAAGAGTACAATTATAAATAGGTACCTGATGAGGTTGATGGCAGATCCAAAATTTGTTTTAATGGCTTTCTAATAACAGATGTAAATCTTTTCAGTACCAATGGTGCTGAAAGAAAGAACCATAAATTACTAAAGCATCAACATAAATCCAACAGGAATACATATAGCACAGTGGAGTATATTCTTTTATGTACAGTGATGATTTATACTAACCTGGCATATTTAATGTTGGAACAGCAATTTTGCCGATTTTATTGTTACGACATAGATATTTATCTTCGAAGTGTGAGTGACACACACGGCGGTACTTAAATATGCGCTCGTTTTCCAAGCCCAAGATATCACTACCAATCGCATAAAGCCATGTGTTGAAGCGTTCTCTATCGCTTTCAGGATTTGGGAACCCATGCAGCACTTGACGCGTACCTAAAATAAATAATGTAGTCCTTAAAATTGGAAAATAATTAAGTCAAGTTCCTAAACACTAATTTTGTTATACTGTCAAGATATAAATATATGTAGATCTAAGATATTAATGTACCATAAACTTAGAAATAAATAAATCAATCTAATCTAAGATCTCTAGCATTCATAAACAAATAGACTAACTATAATGTTGGTGAACTTTGGGCCGATGGGTGCTAATGGTACAGTATCAGTATGACTTGATCAAAGATGACAATGGATGATCAAGGTTTTTTACATTGACCAAGTTCAGTCGCAGTGTTTTCTTATGATGATAATACATAAGTTTGTACTGTGATGATGAAGATTCATAATAAATAGTGTCAAATTCATGGACAACTTTTATAAGCAATGGATCACAGAGTACTTTCATAAATACGGAAATTAAGGATTGATCAACAGATTACTGTATGTTATGTTGACTGGTAGATAATGCATGGAAACAAAGAAGAAAGCAAAATTATTGTTTATTCTGCACAAACAAAAAACATGGCCGCCATTGTACAACAGTACTTTCAACAAGCAAGTAAAATAACTAAAATTAAGTCTGACATACCTCCACTCTCCTTGCACTCTGTCTGGAACACAGCAGTGCTTGTCCGAAGACATGGTGCAATAACACAGATGCAATAAAAGAGTCCTATCTCAAACACTATACCAGAGTCCTGTCTCAGTTTTGATATAAAATCACACAATTCCTTTCTGGTCACAATGGATAAGCCGGAGGAACTTTAGCTCAACTTAACGACAAATGCAAAACGAAACACAGAAAGATCACAAAACAAATAGCAAAAATTACAGCATGAAACCGGCGCAAGCGTCAGGCATCAGCAGACATTTGCATTTGGGGTTACCAGTTTATTCATCAATAAATAGACCACTAATGAAATACTACCATCGCGTCGCTGCATTCTAGGAGTAAAGTTATGATTGATATTATTATTTTTTTTTGGAATATTTGATAGTATTTTCCAATAACAATGAAACGTCTTATTAACTAATTTATATTATTATAATCTTTGGAATTGATCAATAATATTGTCACAAATTATAATAAAATCTACTATTTTAGTAGCAATCAGCCTCACAAAATTGTCATTGTTTGATTTCTTGTAGTGCCATCTGTTGGAATTTTAGTGAACATTAGTGCAGAGCCGCCATCTGTTTTCCCTAGTTGTTATCTTATCCATCTACGTCACGATATAATCCGACAAAATAAAAAAAACACCTATCAACTTGTTCGCTTAAGGAATATTACATACGTCGTGATTTAGTATCATTGTCACTACTGCTGTCCTCAGTTTTTTGTACTAAGATTGAACCGCCTGGACCACAGTCTCAATCGTAGCTAATGTCAGTTCAGTGCTCTGTATGACGCCAACCGAAGTTAGCCGAGTGAAAATTACCGCCAAAATGGGAAAATGCGTAGTGAAAGAGTGCGATTCGAGGTCACAAAAACACAATAAATTAACCGGAATTACTTTCCACGCGTAAGTTTATTGTTTCTGTGTTTATATCAACGTAAAAACGCAATAAAAATAAATAAAATGTAGAATTTTGTAAATTAGGTTCAATGTTGCCACTAAAAACTTAGTTTTAGTTTCCCACATTATGTGGGAGTTTTTAATTTATAGAGTATGTGATTTAAAATATTTTATAAAACTAAATGTGTGACAATGTGTAACAAAAAAATAACAATGTAACATAAAAATAATTGTTTTTAAATATTTAAATACATAATTCAAAAATAACTTTCATAACGTTTAATGTTTTTTTTTGCGTTTTTTATGGCTTAAAAAGTTGGGTAAAATTTCGCATGGCTAGGCAACACCCTCCCGCCATTGCATGTTTATATTGCGGTCTTTGTCTAATCTAAGCGACGGTATTATTCTTGCGACTTGTGTAAGTGAGACAGATATATGTTTACTTTTAAATGGTAGTGGTTTCAAAGCTACGTCGTCGCGTTTGAATAGTGGTTACATTTTTTTGACACATTTTAATGAGGTTTGCTTCTCTAGTTATATAGCTCAATGTGTTTCATAGCCAAATTATACGGAGATTTCCCGCTTATTCTATTTTTAAACAAGTGCGTCATACGATTATGAACTGTAATCAAACTGGAATAGTGTTCATATTCTTATCTTCTTTATTGATTTAGTTTCCAATCAACTTTTGATTTTACCTCATTCTCTTTTGATATGTATCGTGTGCGGTTCTGTGTAATGAATTATTAATTATGAAGAGAATACAACAAAAGAGGGAATTAAGGAACTAAGAGACTGTGTCATCTTTAAACCAACTAAAAACATGATCAAAATCTATGTGTACACCGAAAATGACGAAAAGGAGGCAAATGCGGATACGTAAAGTAATTAGTGTATAGATATAATAATGCGTAAGAAAATTGTTAAATATTTTTGTTGATTAAAGAAATTTAATTGAATTTGTTGTGTATTTTTTCCGTTTCCATGAATGGCATAGTTTTGGCAATTTTGGCGCCAAGTGTGGCAGGTTTTGGCAGATTTTTTGCCCAGTCTGTGGCAGATTCACCATTTATAAGATGGTCACACTGTCTTGGAGCCATTTATATTAGCGATGGGCGATTCCGAGATGTTTTAACAATCGAAAGAATCGAAGTCGTTAAAATAAACCATCGAGTCACCCATCGACTCGCCGTTCTACAAAACAATCGAGATGTTTTTCGATTGTCTCGAGTCAATGGAATCGACCGCTGGTTTTCGACTGTTCGAATCAGTCATCACTCTCACTCACCGAGTCGAGACTCGAGTCTCGCTCGGTCACCGATGACTCGATGACTCGAGTCGAGCGAGTCGCGCGTAATTTGTGAATGTTTACCTTTACAGTACTTACGAGTCGACGACGATTACTTTGCACTGTTTTATTTTGAACTAGTTTTTAAATTCATTAAAATGCCACGAAGTTTTATAAGATCAATAGTGTGGGAGTGGACCTAAATAAGTAATAAATGTCTGTTTGTTAATAACAAAGACTAGAAATAAAAATAATTACATAAGAGAGATTAAAAAGGGGAGGCCTTTGCCCAGCAGTGGGACACAAACTAGGCTAACAAAAAAAAAAAAAAAAGAGAGATTAAGACTTTTTCTGAAACGATTTTGTGATTGTTATTTGATTAAGATTGTTGATTATCCCGTGACCGACTGATTTTACCTTTAAATTTAAATAGGTACCTAGTTAACTAATACGATTAAAAAACTACGCTACAATGCTACTTAAACATCTACTTAATTAATATAAAAACATTTTATAAGAACCCTCGATATGTTTTATTTATTTTCACGATTCCTTCTATCTAATTATTCGTAAGTAAGTTAACTACTTACTTACATTTTATTCCCGTCGCGGTATTGATTATTTTCGATTGCTCTTGTTGAAATTATTAGTTTGGATTCGCAATCATAACGCAAGTCAAGAACTCGCGGAACTAAACCATCGATGAATAACTCTCGAATGAACGCGCCATGCGCCAGTCGACTCGCAATAGTCGCAATACAGCTTAAACAGACCGAGTCGGACTCGAGTCCAAGTCGAAACAATCGAGAACCATCGAGATGTTCGAACAATCGAAACAATCGAATAAAACCTCTCGCCATCGCGCATCACTAATTTATATTATAATACAAAATTGGAATTGGAACTATAGTGCAATGCAATGTGTATCTTGTGTTCAACGTAAAATATTTGAAAAAAAAAAAACTTTTGCGTATTAAAGATTCAAAATAAAAGCTTGTATATTATAAAAATAGAAGTGACTTTTGTCAGTTAAAATATTTAAATGAAGATTAATGTAGGCAATTTATTAAAGTCTAGATAATTATAAGGAAATAAACAAGTGCAGTGCTACAAATAAATGTTTTGCTAGCAAGTGCCGAATTACGGATCTCACAAAAATAACTTGTGATTCTAAGTGCAAATGAATGTCTTCAGCTTCACGATTATTATTTAAAACTCAAGAAGACGTACTTAGAAGATTTTCCTGAAGGTGCTAAAACTAGACGACAAAATCGGAGAGGTGCATAATTTTTAATTAAAAGTTCTGAATTTTTTATTACTGCAAGTCAGAAATATCTTTGGCGGTTGGAACTTGGAACTGACTCAGAAATTCGAAGAGATAGATATTTATTCTCTGCCAGCTTGCTAAAATTGATTAAAGAAATAAAAAGGGAGTTTTAGCCATACACCAAGTAAATATCTACTTAGCATAATACACCTGCTAAGGAATTTACGAAAGCAGATACAGAAAAGATGTCTCAATCTGCAGCAGATGCCAATACAATTACAACTCAGCCTTTATTAAGTCCTATGAAAATTGCAGACATGGAAAATAATGCAAACACCCCTGTCTGTCTTGACGAAGCAGCACCAGCAATAACAACTCAACCTAAGATGAATGATCCCACCGATGAAGAACAGGAGGAGATAAAACAGCTGAAACAGCAGAAAAGGGAACAAGATGCCGATGACTGCGCATGGTGCTGTTTTTCTTGCTTCCACTGTTTACGCGACTGCGAATGCCCTAGCTGCGATAACTGCTGTGATGGTGATAGTGGTGGTGACTGTTGCACCGGGTGCTGTCAGGATGGACCGCCTGCAGATGTCAACGTAGATGGAGATGATTGTGCAGGCTGTGTTGAGTGCTGCGCCTCTTGTTTTGAATGTTGTGGTAGTGATTAGGTTATTATTATTTTCATCATCATAACATCACGCCTGTAATCTCCGCAGGATTACGCAGAGGTGTAAGATAGTAGACCCACATTTTGCCAGTAATTTTTAAGTGCCATGTACAGTCAATAAAGGAGTTAAGTATACAGGAGTGTCGGATATTGTTGAAGTTTACTAAGAAACCGATGGATGTTCTGGACTGAAATTTAATTTAATAAATGAGCTGTTTGTTTTCTATTAATAAACTAAAATTTTATTCGAGAATATCCATCGGTTTCTCAGTAAACTTCAACAATATCCGACGCTCCTGTATACTTAACTCCTTTGTTGGCTGTACCTAACAGCCGCACGGGTCGATCTAAGGTTAAGCTATGTATGCTTATAGCAGTCGCTTTGTGGATGGGTATTGAAACTCCTCAGTGCCTCGGAAAGCATGTTAACCCATTGATCCGGGCTGTCATTTGAGGATCTTTGACAGTAGTTATGAGTAGTCAGAAGCCCATAAGTCTGACCACCAGTCTTACCGAGGAGTATTGTGTTAGTAACTGGGTTGTGAAGGTCAGATAGGCAGTCACTCCATATGAAACACTGATATTCAGCTGTATCCGGTTAGACTGAAAGACAACCCCAAAAATAGTTGGGAAAAGGGTACCTAGGTAGATTGACTTAAACTACCTCCAAACTTCAGCCTTATTTCAGTAATAGGTAATAGGGCTGGTGTCCACAACTCTACGTCAATGAGCGTATTTTGCATATGGCAACCTTATTTTTTATTTCCTTATATGGGCAAAATATTGGACTCTTCATGCCAAATTATTCAGAGAAAATATTATTTTTTTATTATGTGGTTAGAATATTTTTATATTATATATAACGAATATGTGTATAAAATATAATAGGACATAAAAATATTATATTAATGCCTAACAACCACAAGACAACTACCTATTTTATATAGTTGTGGTTATAAGTTGTTGTAAGATTTATATTCTAGCTTTTTTGAATTGATGTAAATGAGTTTGCAACATTTACAGTAAGTACCTAGGTACAGTGCCATATTTTTATATCTCTTGTACAATGAAGTTGTATCCCTATAATCTTAGTGAGATCTGCATTTTAATTATGTAACCCACTTTGAATCTCAATCTGAATCATTTTGAAAAAAAAAACAGGACATTGCTAATACATTGCTTCATGTTCTTAAAACTCTGCTCAACAACATACCTAAATAACGCAATGAATGTTGTTGAACTTTCAAAATGAAGGCCATTGCTACTGTTAGTGTGTTCACAATTATCCTGCTGGTACATTTTAAGAGCTGTTAAGAGTAGGTATAGTATTATTAAATGCTTTATAAAAACATGCACTCTATTTAGGTTGTAAGCATGTTTTAATAAGGTATTCTTCTTCTTAGCGTGTCGATAGCAATCTAAATGGACTTGGTCTAGAATTCGGCTACTTGTTTGGCGCCATCGCCAGGAACTGATGGACGCTCCATCAGTTCCTGTAACATGCAGCTGACAGGACACAATATTAAGTGTCCCATCGTTTGTGAAACAGCACCACATTTACACTCCAAGGCGGAGTCACCTATGAATCTCCACCTGAACAGGCCAATACGAAGTGTCTTAAGAACTTGCGACTTTGTCCTCGTTGCTCGGTTAGCAGCGGTAGCCAGCAATTATTTACCGCTTTAGCTTAATTATTTTACCGGAGCTACCTGTCATGTTTATTTATAAGAACTATTAATTAATATTTACATTTTAACTAATGAAAACTACAAAACTAGCCATCCTTATTAGGTGGCTAATTGTTTTACTGGGTATACCTATGACGAAGGGTCGGTATAAAAAAACTGACTGAAATATAAAAAAAAACTGGCTGAAATATAAAAAAAACTGGCTGATTATCTTACGTCGAAAAGAGATACATAATGACTGACATAATAATTAAAATTCTTTAAGTACATGAGTACCTATAGCCAATTTTGTATAATTCTGAGACTTACTATTAATAAGTATATAGTTATTATGTAAAAGGCTTGCCATTTTGTTTAGACTTTATATCTAGGTATAGGTTACATAAAGGTATTTGCAGACATTATTTTGGAGATAACTTTTGAATCTTATGTTTGTTATTGCTGCAGATATCAGAACTGAAATGGACTTTTTATATTTTGTAACAAACTTACTTACCTATATATTTTTCTATTCGTATTAAATCTATTATTAAGTCTAAGCTATATATAAATATACTCAAATTAAATTAGGTAAGGAAACTCCGTAGACGTGATGGGTGTATCTAAACACAATGATATTATATTACAAAGGTAGATATAGCACTAGCGCGCGCAAATTGTTGCAGACAAATTCAGACAATTGTTGTAGTTTCATTTAGTCCGCTAATAGCAGCGAGCAACACACTACAGATAGCTATCTCCTTCTGTGTCATACGTTCCGTATTATCTATCGCAGTCGGTACTTAGTAATAACAACGCAACAATACAGAACGTCGCTCAGTATGAACGTAGCGTATCTTTCCTTTATAATATCATTGTCCTTTCCTTTGTAATATATGCCTACTGATATTTTAAGTGACACTACCTGCGGTGGATGCCCCCAAAAAAAACTCATCAAAAGATTTTTTTTTTGTTTATCATATTTAGATATCGAGAACATCACGTCTGCGGAGTTACGCTATCTAATTTAATTTGACCTTATGTTTAAGGTAGGTAAAATAAGTCTTATAAACATGTATGAATTATTATGTCACAGTATGATTGTGAACACCGTTACTTAGATTAACTTATATTATTACTAACTAGCAGCGCCCCGCGGTTTCACCCGCATAAGTATCGATCCCGAGGGAATATCGGGATAAAAACTATCCTATGTCCTTTCCCGGGACTCAAACTATCTCTATACCAAATTTCATCTAAATCGGTTTAGCGGTTTAAGCGTGAAAAGGTAACATACAGACAGAGTTACTTTCGAATTTATAATATTAGTATGGATGATGTTCATAATTATACAGTGAAAGTGTTCAAGTTAAGTGTGTTTGAGCTATTGCTGTTATTATTATTATTAAAGTGGGTACATGCATGAATTAATAGATCAGGTAAAGCTAGGCTTGCCGCGGTTGGTCCGTGTATGGGTGACCATCTTCATATACCAAGACCCCTCCGTGCTTCGGAAAGCACGTTAAGCTGTTGGTCCCGGCTGTCATTCGTGGATCTTTGACAGTCGTTACGGGTCGACAGTAGCCCGATAATCTGACACCCAGTCTTACCAAGGGGTATGGTATTACCCAGTGACTGGGTTCTGGATGTCAGATAGGCAGTCGCTCCATGTAAAATACTGGTATTCAGATGCATTCGGTTAGATTGGAAGCCGACCCCAACATAGTTGGGGAACAGGCTAGGCAGATGATGACATGCATGAATTAATTAATGACTGCTGTAATAATAAGGTGCCTATTTGTATACTTGTTATGTAGTACTTAGTGATAATGTTTTACTAAATAACGGGACAATAATATATAATAGAAACTACTTGATAATTATTAATAAGTAGTAGAAGGAATGAAGGATATGTCGTGAGAAATTTGAGAATGTTTGCAAGAGTAGAGGACGACCAAAGAAACGATGGGTGGATCGTAAAAGATGATATTATATATGTCGCAGCCTACTGGTTAAATTAGCCGTGGCCTTTAGAGTAGTGCTCGTCTCGCTTCGCTCCCTCGGCTCGCTTCGCTCTCTCGGCTCGCACGCGGTTGATCAGTTCTAACCTAACCCATTTGGTCGGGGTGCCTGGCTTAGTTACTGCGACCAATTCGGCTCGCGCGTGATAGGTTACAGTTCCAACCTAAACTATAATTGAATATTATTCAGGCCGTTAGTTAAAAGGCTAGGTGGTTAACTAAACGGCTAATTAAACCATTTTTTTGCGACATATACACTACAGGATGGCAGCGACATCGGCGCTCGAACTGTAACCGTGGATTCAGTACATGATTCTAAACCTTCCTGCAGTGAAGTTTTTCCTCGGTGATAAAATAAAATTTTTACCTGTTCCTTAAAAATATTTTGACCGCACTTTTCTATGAAACAGCTGTTTTTAGGGTTCCGTACCTCAAAAGGAAAAACGGAACCCTTATAAGAACACTTCGTTGTCCGTCTGTCAAGCAAGACTATATATGATTTTTTACATTTCTGTGGTCAAGACCCTTTTTCTCAGGAACGCGTGGAGTTATCAAATTTGAAATTAATATCAATTACTCAGGGCTGCAATCCTTTGAAGCAGTGATAAAATCAAACTTCTAAGTCAACGCAATCAAAAGATACGGGCGTTTAAGTTCCGGAATCAAAACCTATAGGGTACTTCCCGTTGACCTAGAATCATGAAATTTGGCAAGAAGCAATGTCATGTAGCACAAGTAAAGGACAAAATCCGAAAACCGTAAATATGTTGTTACATTACAAAAAAAAAACCCGTGATTATCTATTTACTTCCATTAATACGGAACCCTCGCCTCGGTGCACGAGTCCGACTCGCACTTGACCGGTTTTTTTTTAATTTCTCCACTGGGAGAAATTAAAAAAAAAACCGGTTATACTCATGTGCTGAATTCATGGTTAGTTTGCGCGTCGATGTCGATGCCACCCTGTAAAGGTGCAATCCTTTCACATAACAGTTATTTTATTTTGCATCAGAATAAGTGTCACCTTTATTCTCAGTGCTATAAGGTTGCTGTTACTTTATAACTTTGAAAGGACTGTAGCTAGAGATATGCGGTGAATACTGATAGAGGCGTAAGACATGGTGCGCTGCGATAGGGAAATAGGGTCAAGTGGAAAAGACTTGGCTGTTTTTTAGGTACTTATGTAATAAAATGTATAGTTCAAGAGAACCTAAAAAAAAAAAAACGTTGCCCCACACTAGGAATTTCTCCTGTATTGTGGGTGCGTTTACAAACATTTAAATTCACGTACACAAACAGCCAGACCCGGAACAACTACTTGTAGGTCATACAAATATTTGTTCCGTGCGGGAATCGAACCCGCGACACGCGGCGCAGCAGTCAATCGCTTAACCACTGCGCCAACCGTGCCGTCAATGTATTGACTTTGTATTACGTAATAAAATGTATAGCTCAAAAGAGAACCTTTGAAGTTATTGGTAGGTAGGTGCTTTAGTAACTATTTTATGTATTGACTTTGTATTACGTAGGTACTTAATAAAATGTATAGCTCAAGAGAACCTTTGAAGTTATTGGTAGGTGCTTTAGTAACTATTTTATTATGTATTGACTTTGTATACAAAATAAGTTAATTGTTAGATATATATCTATATTTATTGGATTATATTAAAGTTACATATTATACCTAAATCACATAAGATTGTATTATTTAGCATCCTTATTTTTTTTCGTTTAACCTGTCGTTACGGGTAGTTAGGAGCCCAAAAGTCCGACAACCAGTCTTACCAAGGGGTATCCTGTCCTGTTACTCCGCTAGGAGTATAATAGTGTTCTGTGTACTCAATAACTGGGTTGTGGAGGTCAGATAGTCAGTCGCTCTATGTAAAATCAATAAATCTTTTAGAGATTGTTTATTATAAAATCTTAAAAAAAAAAAAAGTTTTTATAAACAACCTATAAAAGATTGATTTACTAAGGGTCAGTTCACACCGAGACGCGACGCGACGCGCAGTTTTCAAGATAGAAATACAATTACAGACCTTATCTACTACACTAAAAGGTACACAATTCAGTGTCTACCTACTACGTCGAGCTACGCAGCGCGGCGCCGCCGCCGCGCGGCGTAGCTCACTGAATCGTGTAGGTACCTTTTTGTGTAGTAGATAAGGTCTGTAATTGTATTTCTATCTTGAAAACTGCACGTCGCGTCGCGTCTCGGTGTGTACTGACCCTTATTGTCTTTAGCTGCGTTTGAGTGTTGAAAATAAAAAAGTCCAAAAAATACTTTTTAACATTTTAATCACACCGATCACAATACACGTAAAATGACTAGATAGAGATAATACAACAATAAAATAGTTGAAAATTGCTTCCCTAAAGAGTATTATAGATAGACACAGACACTAACGATATTCGTTATCGAGTGACGTAGTGATGTCCGCAGTTGACCTCATAACTGCTTTTATAATTATTATTTTATTCTGTACTAGTAGCTGACCCGGCGAACTTTACACCGCCTCAGATTCAATAAGAACGAATGTATGAGAAAATGAATTAACATCATTATAGTTTTTTTTTGTTGAATCTTTTCCATGTTTAAATAACTTTATTCTGCTTGCTATTCGGGGCGGACACAAATCCAAACAATCAAAGATCATAAAAATCGGTCCAGCCGTTCTTGAGTTCTAATTGTTATAAATGGTGTAACTAATCCGACTTTGTCGAGACTTTTGTATAGATTTTCGTACAACAGTGATCCAGCGTGTTAGTAAAACAATATTATAACTTATTACTAGTGTAATTAAAATCCAGGGGGCCTAAAAAGGCCACTTTGCCAGAATCATAAAAGTATAACATTATGAATCATAATGGACAGTTACCTCGTATCAAATCCCATTGCTGAAGGATTTTTTAGTTATTTTTTTTTGTCTCTCCAAATCAATCCCAATCTCTTTGATTATACGGTTATACCTTCGTAATGCAGCGAAAAAAAGAAAAACGGACTGTCTTCGCCATATTATGATTTATAATGTTATCCTTTTATGATTCTGCCAAAGTGGCCTTTTTAGGCCCCCAGTACCTACTTGGAGAAGAAGACAGAATAAATAGTATTGTGGTTTTAGGGATTGTCCTTTTCAAAAAACTTTTAATAATCGGAGAGTCGATACTCTCCGTCAGTTTTTAGAATAGGTACTTTCCCCAATCGCCCGCGACCTTGACAACAGCGACGCGGTTTTCTTGCGAATGATGGCGTGGAAGCCGTCTGTTCGGTTTGCGCAAACATAGTAGAAGCGCTGCACCATCGCGCATCGTGGCAGTCTCAACGAGATCTTAAAAATATCCGCTCGCACCATTGATTTAAAAAGTACCTACTTACTATGTATATAAGTCAACAATGGCTCGCACGCGTTCGCTTTACTGGGTGGTACGTTGATAACGTTCAACTTCATACGCATAAGTAGAATACAAAGGTCTAAAAAGTTAGTAAAGAACATTTTCGAAAAATAGTGTTACAGCCAAATTAGACCGATTTTAACTTTTCCGTAGAAACAGAGATTTCCAGTTATCTTTTTTTAAATAAGACATTTCGAAAATGTTCTCTACTAACTTTTTAGACCTTTGCATCCTGCTTATGCGTATGAAGTTTCATTAAAATCGGTTCATTAATTTCGAAAAATAAGGGCTTGAAAGTTTGTATGAAATGCCGTACAGCGTAAACGCTCTTAAGCTGTTGGTCCCGGCTGTCATTCGTGGATCTTTGACAGTCGTTACGGGTCGTCAGAAGCCCGAAAGTCTGACAACCAGTCTTACCAAGGGGTATCGAATTACCCAGTAGGTTGTGGAGGTCAGATAGGCAGTCGCTCCATGTAAAATACTGGTATTCAGCTACATCTGGTTAGACTGGATGCCTACCCCAACATAGTTAGGAAAGAGCTAGGCAGATGACATCACTATTATCACTCAAAAACGAAATATGAATAAGTAATTTTTTTTTAATAGAACGACTAAACTATACACGGTACAGCACTGTTGCATAGTGAAATATAACGCGAAGAGAGATGTGATCTATTTCCTATAAATATACAAACAATATTGTTGTACAAAACAATTCGGTATTTTGGCAAAATACGCTCCTACGCACACATTTTACATGCAATTTTGTTCTATCGTCGTTGCGACTATAAGATCTCTTATGTGTAAAAATCAATTTTATGAGAAAATCGATAAAAACCGTCTACTGAAAAAAATATAATGAAACCAACTACAACAAAAAATATAGGTAACGGCCACATGATTTTCGTGCTTTTACCTTTGCCACTGTTAGTTGAAATTAAAAGTAGTTTCTTGTAAAAAAAATTAAAACTATTTTAGTTGACACATAAGAGATTTCGGTTGCGCTTTATGTATCACATCAGAGCCTTTGAACTAAAATGCCTATAATAATTAAAATAAAAAACTATGAATTTTATTGAAAAAATTGTAAACTGTTTCTCAGAATACACTAGTTGATATAGATAAAACAAGATAACAGTTGATAAAAAAAGTTACAAGACAGTTGAATCATAAGTTAGAATAAAAAAAAAGTTACAAATCAAAGTAGGTTTTCTGAGGTAAGTAACTATATAATAAAATGTTTTTTTATTTTTTTTATTTATCACATGACATGTTTCCTTTGTAATTATGCATTAAGTACCCGGATTATATTGTAATGCATTGTAAAACGGATGATAATCCTGATCTGTTACCATTTTCAGTTCCTGTAAATTTTTAAACTTGCTCTCAGTAATTTTTAATGGAGTTCTATACAATCGGTTTGGAGATACCAGACAGTTTCTTGGTTATTTCTTCGCTGTTCGCTGGAAGTACGGACCACTCACCGACATGGCATGTCATAACCTATGGTTTAGGTTCGATTCCATCTCTTCGAAATTAAGAAAGCAATCATGGTGAATGGATTTGACATTATAAGGCTTTTGTGGTCGAGCTTGCCTCATCCGGGTGCGAATATGCGGAGCGAATATTGGTGGTTTTATGTATTAGTGATGAACACTATCTACTTCCATCATAGTGTGCCCTTTTTCCGGGTAAAGTTGTTCGATAAAAATTTTATTTCTTTGCGCCAAATCGTTTAGGGCACTTGACAAAATCGGTTATTCCGTTTATCCACCCCAAAAAAGCCATCCTAAGGTGGATACGTGGAGACGCATGTCCGAGAATCCACCCTAAGCCTAAAAATTTCGTTTATCCAACTAGGCTTAAGGTGGATTCTCGGATATGTGTTTCCGCGTATCCACCTTAGGGTGGATTTTTTGGGGTGGATATACGGAATAACCAGTCAAAATTCGGCTCCGGTTTTAGTGTCCGCATCCATCAGAAATAATGATTACGCTCTCTGTTGAAAGTGGCAGGTTTTGACAGTACCTAGTCTATTAAACAAGATGGGAATTCTTTAACAGTAACATTACCATCTGCTTTGTGCCAAAAGTAAATTGTCACATGTTTGGATAGCACGTTATAAACCGTGAAGAAGGCCCTGTAATTTTAATTTGTAATACAGCGCACTAGCCAATAGCTTTGGGGCAAGCAAAACACTTTGAACGTCGACTGTTATAACCACAGCCTTTTTGATTGCAATAACTACGGCACGGCATTCTTTTTGGCTTCACGAGCTTCAATTTTCTTCGCAATAAGGCTATCATCAAAGAGTATAATAATAATATGGCTATCATATTCTTCTTTGGAAATGTTACCGGTTTTATAACTACAACACGTGTCGCACTGGTCTTTGCGAGGATAGTGAATGCCGATATTTTTTTTAGTCAGTACCTTCGAAAATGTCTTTCTAGAGGCAGCTCTATAGTGGTTTTCAATACACCACTCCTTAAAAACCTGATGCATGTATTGTGGGATTCAGATCTAAAAGTCGATTCAACATATTTTTTTTTTGAGCTAGAACGACAGCTATAGCACTTTTGGTAAAATATCCAGCCATGTTTTAGCAGTTCTTGACAATTCAACGTTCCTTCCTGGCCCAGCAATAATATTTGAACTTGGTGCAGTAAGTATGAACTGCAGTGCTATTCTGTAAAAATCTCACCGTGAAAACTTAGGTGAAGTGAGCGTGGAGAGAGCTGTCAATAGTGTCAATTCCTAGCAAAAACAAACTCACTTCACCTAAGTTTTCACGGTGAGATTTTTACAGAATCGACCGGCTGTACTAACCTAGTATTAACTAATTAGACTAACTAACTAACTTTAACTTGTATTTATATCTGATGCACATAAGATATTTTGTTCTAATAATTGTCTAAAGTTGACGAGTATGTCATACAACTAAAAACTCGTATGTGTACATTGACACATAAGATTTTTTAAGCACCAACTTTTAATTAGCAAGCACATTGGAGATCTTGAATTTCGTAAATAAATTACGATTTAAACGTCGTATATACATGAGAGTTTTTGCATTCGATAGAGCTTCAAAATGTAGAATTGGTTGGCGTAAAAAAGTGATTTTGCCAAAAGTGACACATAAGAGGTCTTAAAGTCGCAACGACGCTATGCTGTAGACCTCAAATGTTTACATTGGATGGCATTGTACTTAATTCGGATTTTACATAGTTTGTGTCCTGCTATTATGTTAAACTTTTAGTTAGTAAGTTTTAACATTAGTAGTTTTTGCTTTGTTAACCCAATAATCCATACTAATACTTAGGTATTATAAATGCGAAAGTGTGTCTGTCTGTTACCTCTTCACGCTTAAACCGCTAAACCGATTTAGATGAAATTAGGTTTGAGTCCCGGGAAAGGACGTAGGATAGTTTTTATCCCGATATTCCCACGGGATCGACACTTATGCGGGTGAAACCGCGGGGCGCTGCTAGTATATAAGGCTATTATATTGAAATCCTTGTGTAAAATTGCTGTTATGTCCATTTGAACGAATATCAACTTTATGCATTTGGTAATTACGTTGATTTTTGAATGACTAACACTATTGAAAAAATCCTTAGCATATTTGAAGATGCAGCGGAAACTGAACTTTATGTGTGGGTATTAAAAGGGTTTTTCCAAAAAGGCAGTAACTAGGTACCTATATGTTTCTTTCACAAGTAGGTTTATGTAAAAATAAACCTTAGAATATGTAGAAAGGATTTTTTTGTATTTGAATCACACACAAAATGATTCATTTATTCATTCCACTGTGTTGCATGTGAAACTAGATTTTATAACACGTTACAAAAAGACTCACGAGGCGAAATACCTGGGGAATTTCATAGTAGAAAGGCAAGTTTTCCTCAACGATATTGAGGTCAATGATACAGGAAAGCTATTTATAGTCATAAAGACGGACGAACATTATAATATACAGTATTTTGAGGTCTACAACGCATTTAACTTTTCACTTACTACTTACACATGTAAGAGTTTGATACAACATTAATATAATAAAATCTCTCAACTTTGGTGTTCTTTATTTTAGTTATTTAGACAACTAGATTTTTAAAATCTTATCTATAGACATTTATAAACTAGTCACAGACTAAAAATACATCTAGGGTCTAGCTAGGTACAGACGCCAGCACATCAAGCTACTACAATTTGTCAAATTTCTTTAATAAATTTTCAATTTTTTTGTGTCTAAAGCATAAGGTTCAAAGTTGATTGGGAAATTTTGACAGTTTCGGGTAGCTTGATGTGCTGGCGTCTGTACATTATTAAATTGAGAATGGCTTGAGAAAAAAACATAACAATTATAGGGCAGTAGGGGCTAGTTTATATCATTATATTGGAATATCATTAATAGTTAGTATGGCTGTATCTTTTGGTGTGTGGACAAAAACGGAACTAAGTAATGACGCCATCTTGTTTTCCAATACAATTTTACCAACAACGCGGGCCCCTGTCAATGTAGATCCTTACATCGCTGTAAAAACCCGCAAGAGTTAACTTGAAACTTCGCTCTGATGACGTAAGCGCGCGCTACTGAGGCGTCGATGGCGAGAGCGGTAACAATGGGGGGTCGGGAGGGGGCGCTCGGGAATTTTTTTTTTTTGTAGATGGTAAATCATCAAATGACCCCTCCCGCTCTGGGTGGAGCGGAAGGGAGTGTCAGACTCTTACTGACTAAAACCCACCCGTGTTCCTTCCTTTGCCCTTTATGTTCCGGGCCAGCGGTAACCCTTTCGGGCAATCCCGCTGACCCGGCAGGACAATCCCGCTGACCCGGCAGGACAATCCCGCCGACCCGGTAGGACAATCCCGCTGACCCGGCGGGACAATCCCGCTGACCCGGCAGGGGCGCTCGGGTCTCAAGTTAACTCTTGCGGGTTGTATGTTTTAGTTCATAAGAATTATAAGGAGCGCTGTCTCCACTGTCTTTTATTATGCATACAACGGGAAGCTTTCGACCTAACGTGTATATTTTGGCAAGTACGAGTACCTTTTAATATGCTTATTTAAGCTAAATACTCATTTTTTGGCTAGTTCAGTGTAAAGTATTGTACTCGCGAGAATAATCCCTGGTTTTTAAAAAGCTAAAGCCCCATTTACACGATGCAAGGTTCTTGCCTGTGGCATACAAGAATCATAATCAGCCTATAATGTAACCCACTGCTGGGACACAAGCCTCCTCTCGGTGAGAGGGAGTGGGCTGTTATCCACCACGCGGGCCTAGTGGGGATTGGCAGATGTCACATGTCTTCGAATTTTTGGTTCTAGGACATGCCGGTTTCCTCACGATGTTTTCCTTCACCGTTTTGAGAGCAGTGGTGCTGAAATAATTTACACAAAGTAAAGCGCCTGTCTGGGTCCGAACCTACGACTTACAACTCATAAGTCGCGGCCGTTACCACTTGGCCACCACTGCTCTACAAGAATACTGAAGCAAAAAGTTAGGTTTACAGTCCTTTACCTCTGATTTTGCATCACTGTCCAAATCACAGTGATCTTTATTCTCAGTCTAATAAGGTTGCGGTTGGGTTGCTGCCACTGACAAGTCTGTCAAAATCCTTGTGATCTTTATCCTCGTTATAATAAGGGTGCTGCTGTCAGACGTAATATAACTGTGAACGAACTGTAACGGGTGCATCTTTTTTTGTTGCTTCAACTTACATAATTGCACCAAATAAATCAGGCTCAGTCAACACAAAAAATATATATTAGACTTTCAAATTCATTGGCTCTTCTGTTTTAAGTATTTAGAGGTATGAGGAACAGGGTGTAAAGTTCACTCATCCTCTATAGAAAAGGGAGGACCCTCTACCAGACGGGTGTTGTGTCTGGCGGGCAACTGCCCAATGATTCATGTCGGGCCGCATTCATTCATGCTGGTTGCGCGGTAAACTCTGCTTGCGCGATGCAGGATTTGCGTGACGTCAGTATGACGCGTTGTTCGCGTGTGGCGTTGTAGATACCGCTACAAGTACATATTTATTTAATAATTGCTATCTTGATTTAGTTGCCATTACTTTATGCATCCCTTTCACCGAGGGAAGGCCCGTGTTCCAGTAGTTGGAACATTAGGTAAGCTGATTTTGATGATGATGAGTTTATGAATAACATTTCTATTGAGTGATTAGTGTTACCTGTTTAGCTAATTACGATAACAGTTTATAAACAAGCGACTATCGTATTTCGTGAAGCTATCACTACACTAATTACATCATTTTTTGTTTGGTAATACACGCCCAATACACATTATAATTTCACTTTATCATAGTTATTTTTCGGGCTAGCGTATTTGAATTTCTACATGTATAATTGTATAATAATTATAATGTAGAATTTATCTAAATCTTAAACTGACTAGAAGCTTAAAATATTACTTAAACCTAATTATTATTTTCATATACTTTAAGTGACGTTTTAAAATGATAAAATATACATGATAATCATTAATAAAATAATGTATAATTAATGCTAAGGCAGGTACCGTTGAAACTCACGATAGTGACAATGATATGGCTCTGTGATTACTTAAAATGAATAATTTTCGAACTTTTAATATTTGTTCGTAATCTGTGGCAAACATTTTAAATGGCAAGAAAGTATTTAGATATTAGATCAATATATTTTAGAGTGTTCGAAGTATGCTTTAAGCCGCTCGTATCCCGCACAATTACACATAACACTAATTCCACAAAGAGAGACAGCTATGCCTAGGTCACTAGGGAGGGGGAGTCACTAGCTCACATACCTACCGTGCATTCGCGATTTATTTGCCAAAAATGTAAACAAATATGAATTAATAACTTTAATTCCTACACAATAAAGTTCAGTTTACGCTACAGCTTTAAACATTTTTTTAACTTTGTCAATAGTGCTAGTCACTCTGAAATCGACTTAATTATCATTAATATAAAGTTGATTGTTTAACTTGAAATAGGGTAGGGGTGTGCAACACTGCGCACTTTTACTTTACATTCCGTTTCGTGTTACCCATTACCCAACTGGGTTGTGGAGTAAAATGACATTCAGCTTATATTCCGGTTAGACTGGAAGCCGACCCCAACATAGTTGGGTAAGGGCTAGGCAGATCGAATGGAATTTGAACTTTGTCATGTATTTACATTGACTTTGTTGATCAGAAACTTGACAATTATCTCAGATTCTAATTCAAATATATTTTTTCATATAATTCGTAGTAGGTATTCATCGCGAAGTGATTTATTATAACTAGCTAACTACTCTGGTGCAACGAATCTACCTAAGTATTGGAATGAGAGATTTCCTACTTAGACAGCCATAAAATTCTTGCCACAAACCTTACCACAACAACAATAAAATATTGAAATACTATCCTAGAAGACTTAAGGTTAGCACGCGACAAGGCAGCCCTCGAAATTCAAATTTTCTTATGTTTTTTGCAATTTGCCAGTCATGATGTCCATTTTATGGCTTGTGGCTAAATAATAACAGCCGCACGCACGGGTGTTCAAGTCAACTGTGTTTGAGCTATTGCTGTTTTTATTATTATTAAAGTGGGTACATGCATGAATTAATAGATCAGGTGAGGTATGCTTGCCGCGGTTGGTCCGTGGATGGATGACCATCTTTACATACCAAGACCCCTCCGTGCCTCGCAAAGCACGTTACGACAGTCATTCGTGGATCTTTGACAGTCGTAACGGGTCGCCAGAAGCCCGAAATATTTGACAACCAGTCTTACCAAGGAGTTTCGTATTATCCAGTAACTGGGTTGTAGAGGTCAGATAGGCAGTCGCTCCATGTATCCATACCAGTTGATTTTTTGAGTATTATCTCCTAAGTACTAACAATAGTTATTATTTTGTTTTAACTAACACTATGTACTCATGTCTGAAATAAAGAATTTGAATTGAATTGAAAATACTGGTACTCAGCTGCATCCGGTTAGACTGGAAGCCGACCCCAAAATAGTTGGGAAAAGGCTAGGCAGATGATGACATATTTGTTACGGTCGCGAATTATATATTTTTTTATACATACATAGATCTGATACTGACCTGCAAACTGCAAAAAAACGTAAGAAAATTGAATTTCGCAAGATATTCTGGCGCTTTCGCCTTAATAAAAGCTTATTATAAGGAAGAAACGTGTTTATAACAATTTAAGTACTGATTTTTATTTAATTTACTAGTATCTATTTATAACAATAAGATCATAAGTTACAGTTAAGATTAATTTGTAATGTTTATCTCAGGAACTACTGTACCGGTTGAGATAATGTGCAGCGTATACTTTTTGAGTGGATTAATGTTTGTGTTATTTTTAAAGCGAAATTATTATCCAAATACCTTCACTGCAATAAATACGAAATGTCAATGAAAAAAAAAAACGTTATGATAACTTCTATAACCAAACGTTATGTCGAAATGGTAGTAAGTTACCTCCTAGGTATCCAGTTACCTACTCAAATGGACCATTTATACAGATTGATTGGTAGTGATTATCGACTGTTTAAACGTCAGATAACTTTAATAATCGTTTTTATATAAACTCCATAATATTTAAGTACAAGTTCAACTTCAGAAAGGTTTTTTCAACTTTGGTGCAGTACTGCCAATTTTTTTAGGTATATATACTCGTATATGTATGTCACCGTAAGATTGTGAAAACCATCTATCTCGCGAGATGTAAACTGTAGAATATAACATATTTATTTTCTATAGTGTATAATCTATCCATGCCAAACCGTCAAATTGTGAACTGGTATCATACTTGACAATATTGATATCACATTATATAACAAAATAAGACATTTGTTTACTACATTTTATTTTAATCTACATTTGATGGCGGGCGAATGATTCGTATCTGATTATCACAATAGTGATGAGCATCGTATTATTATTCCTGGAGGGTTTATTATTAAGTACTTATTATTTTCCTATATACTTTAATAAGTATATAATTATTTGAACTATTTATTGGCGATAGTAAATAGACACCGAACACGATCTATTTCTAGTTATTATCTATTATTATGTAAATTTATACTGGGAGTCTGTTAAGCTAAAAACGTTTGTATAATTTGCCTGCAGATATGTTACTTACTTATTTAAAACACTGACCTAAGAGATTTCTTTGAAAATGGTATATTATTTTTTTACTTAGGTATATACGAATATTATTATTACAGTGAAGTACAGAACTCCCAAATTACAGAATAGACAATTATTTTATGTTTATTTAGTTATTTAAATACACGCAAAAAATCGAAAATTGCAAATAAAGTACCCTGTGGTAAATCCCTGACTATATCCTAGACATTAAATAAATAAAATTAATTGTTTATATTAAATAGTAATGAGAAAGAGCGAAAACAGCAATTATTAAACATAATTACTAGATGAGTATTCAAGTTGTATTGTAATATTAATAAATCGATATGATTACATGTTTACATTAAAAGTAAATATTACTCTAATATTGTAATCATTATAAATTGTAAATAACAATACAGAACAGTACTTGTAAAAATAATTACTACCTATAAACTTAGTTAATATTTGGAATGTCATAACTAGATTGTCAAAGAGATTATACAGATTTTTTTAAATTGTTTAAAATTATTTATACATGAAGTAAATAATTGTATAATGGGATACTCGTGAATACAATGTAATATGAATAAATACATATTTTAATTTAAAAATATTTTTAAATATAATAAAATATTATAGTTTAAAAAACACCATAAAGATATTATTATAATAAAAACTTCATAATTTGAATTATACTTAAATACTACTTTTTTAAGTAATTGGCGATTACTTACTTTATAATGTAGGGAGTAGATTCTATACATTTTTTATATCTGTTAGCACAACAGTTGCTGTTGAATATTTATCAGGATTTTAGTAGTTCAGGGCAATGCGGGTATCCGATTTAAACGTTCTACAGATTATTTTATGTCCTATTAGACTTTATTACAAGCTAAACGCCAATACTCGTTTCAATCGCGGTTATAAAAATGAGGGTAGAACGATAAATACGGGATTGCACCACAAATCACAAAATGCACCGGTTGACGTCATCACGTTGACTGTCGCTGAAAACCAGCGCCTGTGGCTGTCTCACACAGGGTCCCAGAATTATGCTGATCGATAGTCGTTTTGCGTGGATGTGACGCATTTTTTCCCCCAACATGTCCTTTTTAGGGTTCCGTAAGAAATGGTAAAAAGGAACCCTTATGGTGAGTTTGTGTTTGTGTTCTTTCTGCCGCAAATAAACGTTTTTTCTTTAATTTTTTCTAAATGCGTTTAGCGCTAAACATATTTATTTCATCATTCTCTCTCTATCATCTTCAAACGATTGACAGAAACAGAAAGATGTTTTAAATTTAAATACGTTTAGCATTAAACGTATTTAATAATTTGTGTTGCAAGCCTAAGAGAAACTCGCCTCCTGTTGTCTCGCTCCCGCATTCTATGACCGCGACTCCCACGATCTATGGCATACACTATGATATACCTGTTTCTATATTCTATAGAAATAAATACCAATAGAAGGTCCCTCAATTACTAAAATCCCAATATGTGAAAATTTACACCCATATTTATAAACGTAATTGTTCAACGTCCATTTACGCTAAGCAACGTTTATAAATAAGGGGCGAAATTTCAAAATGACAATATTTAAATATCCGTCTCTTTAAATATATTGCTAGGACTTTCTAGATTGAAATGTATGTACCGTGAGTTGGGCGAGTCTGCGACCGTTTCTGTGACACTCTCGGGATCTTCCGGCTTGATATGCTTCGGAGATGATTCAGAATGAAACTCCTGACGGAAATTGCCTGGAAGGTTGAAAAATATCAATTGTTTTTTCTGCTTTTTTCTTAACGATATTATAAAATGAATTTTGCCAGAGTTTACTTTCGTAGATAATAATAACATAAAAATGCAGTTTAGATTACTTTATGAATATGGAGAAGGACGCCAAAGGATTTCTAAATTAACAAACACTACGCAAATCTACTGCTATTTCTAATGGCAACCAAATACATTAGTCAACATACATACTCATACAGTGCAAAATAAAAACAAAATCAATACTTACAAGCAAAGCTAACAACGACAACATCTAACTGAAAAATAACACATTACAACAACATGACGATATTTTACGTAAGCGGACTCTTAAATTACAGCGGTGCTATTCTGTAAAAATCTCACCGTGAAAACTTAGGTGAAGTGAGCGTGGAGTGAGCTCTCAATAGTGTCAATTCCTAGCAAAAACAAACTCACTTCACCTAAGTTTTCACGGTGAGATTTTTACAGAATCGACCGGCTGTAATCATTTTTAAAGGTTTAAAATTGAACTTGGCAAAACTATTGCCTTTTTAGTAAGAAATAAACGTCACTCTAATTTTTAAAAACACAAACGGCCTTATTGCAAAACAAGGTGTATCTATAGACCCAGGTTTAAACCATCAAACCATTTTAAAATTTCCAACTATAATCCGACAAAATTAAAATTCTTATTACAAACACTGACGGTAAACCCGTTGTTTATTTGCATTAAGAACTTTACGTTCGTCGGAATAAAGTTTAAAATACATCAAATGTCTTGTAGGCTTAGGCTAGTTCTAAAGTTAGAACTCGTTTTGTAATTAAGACGGTTTGTAACATGTTTCTTAGTATATAATAAAAAAACAAAAAAAATTATCGCCCTACAGATTATTTCTTTGCAATATTGTTACAAATAAAAGTTTTGTTTTGTTTCGAACAAATCGATGCTAAAAACTTCATGCAAAAAACTTTGTTAAAAAATAGCGCATAAAAAAACAAAATAAAACTATGTATCAGTGCAAAGTACGTTTATTGAACGTGTTCACACCACGACGGGGCGTGGCTTACATAAATACGCGACTTAAGTAATAACTTGAGTCGACAGTGGAAAGACCTTCCGTGATTACCACGAAATGATGACCAACCTACAATGCCCTCCATAAGTCAGTTGACATTCCACTTCTGCTCCGATGCCAAATTATGATTTAAAAAAAACAGGTACTTATAAAGGATTTTTTTTTGCGGATGCGAAATCATCAAACGACCCCTCCCACTCTGATGGAGCGGAATCAGTGTCAGACTTTTACTGACTAAAACCGACCCGTGTTCCTTCATTAGCCCTTTATGTTCCGGGCCAGCGGTAACCCTTTCAGACAATCCCACTGACCATAAAGAATTACTTGATTATTTTTATGACAAATTAGTTGCTAAGACAAAAGTTGCTCGTGGGCGCTCCCTAATGCAATTAAAGTAAAACAGCTGTGTATTTCTAATTTTATAAAACAGAAAATATTTTATTTAAGTCAATTAATATCCTTTGCCCAGAAGTGGGAAACAACAGACTTAAAAAATATTAAGACGTCGTAACTCGTAAGGTCTTGCCACTGCAAAATAAAATTAAGTAAGTTATAAGTGTTGCCAGTCTTAAATACAAATAGTGACTTTAAACCAAAAAATAATGGTAACTAATAGTGATAGTGACTGTTAATTTTAAGTTAAATTAGAATGTTAATAATCCAATAATTATTATAATACTTTTTAAGTTAGTGGTGGTAGAATTTTGTTGACTAATTCTAGCCCTCCGTACTATTATACGTTGTATAGCGTCTGTATAGTTACACAACGCTTTGTCTTCTTCTTTCGAAAGTCAATTACTTACTGACGACTGAAAGAGAGAAATCGGTGTGTAACTATTCATCTGATAGTAAGGGGGTAGGTCTGTAATAGTCTATTAAGGGTAACTAAAACCTACTGGGGAAGTAAACGCTTATTTTTTTTTTTTTTTTGAGTTTGGGAAATCATCAAATGACCCCTCCCGCTCTGGATGGAGCGGAAGGGAGATTCACTCTTACTGACTAAAACCCACCCGTGTTCCTTCCTTAGCCCTTTATGTTCCGGGCCAGCGGTAACCCTTTCGGACAATCCCGCTGACCCGGCAGGACAATCCCGCTGACCCGGCAGGACAATCCCGCTGACCCGGCAGGCTTCGGCCCTATGGAGCCCCTCCTCGATGCTGACATCTCTTTGAGGCGCGCGTGGAACACGTACGCGCCCCCCGGCACGGGCCTGGTCCTGATCGGACGGTGAGCTACCCATTACTCTCCGCCCGCAGGCCCGCGCCTACGGTGAGAGGGTGTGGGCCATAATCCACCATGCGGGCCCAGTGCGGATTTGTTTGGTGGGTTGTTTTTTAGAGTATATTGTTTGTTCCGAACTTGATCGAGACTTTTAGAATAAGTCAACAAAATTGTTATGTATTTTAACCGCTTGAGCATACCGACTAGATTTTACATAAACCATTTGGTATAATTTTTTTGTTAAATTAGCTGAGTAATTTATAATTATATCAAATAAAATTATTTTATAATTCTAGGCTATTTTATATTGCATTGAGTACTATACCCCGCTATCAAAATAAAAATAAGTAATAAATTATTATTATTAATAATGGAATTTAGGAATAATAAGTATTAGGAATCCATGAATATAAATAAACATGCCTTGTCTTAAAATAAGTCTACATCACTCTATGGGTTCGAATATCGAACATTTTTAGAGTGGTGACTTGGGGATTAAGTCCAAGATAAAAAATATCGATTATAATTATATCGACTAGTAGTAAGCACATAGTTTATCCCTAAGATAGTTTACAAAATAATTGAAAAAAATATTAAATTAAGATTCCATTGAACATTGATATGTTATAGTTAAAAAAATGCATGCGGTATTAAATTATTTTACCATGCGCGTCCATGGTAAGTAATTACCATTTTTGGTCAAACACAACCTTTTTTCAAGGTTCAATAATTATAACAAAAAAAATTTCAACACAGTGCATACAATAAGAAAATAAAAACTGCATAAACAATGCAATGTCAGACGATTATTACCTTCGAATTTCTTTATCAAAATCAATAATTACGAAATTATTAAAATTAAAAATAATATGGTCACATTATCAAAGGTCAATTTAAAAAAAAATCAAAGATATTAATCGCCAAAAAAATCGACTAAACAACAAAAATTATCGAATCACATGACTATAACTACAAGCTGTACTTGAATTCAGAATCTTAGATAATTGCCACTCAATTATCTACTTTAGTATCATGTAGTTTAAGTTTATTTCTCAGTGACCAACTGTAATGAGACAGTGGTCCGGTTCAGCGCAATGAAATTTGAACCTTATCATTTTATATTATTGAGGCCGAGATCTTTAAAGCGTGCATTTTACACGAATATCAACCTTATTCTTATAAAAATATTGTTCTATTTTTAAAAGCGAATGTGATAATACGTTTCATAGGAGTATAAACATTAACGTTAAACAAATAAGGTTCATATTCACATGTTACTGTACTTAATTTAGACTAAGTTAAGAGTAGTTTAAAGTAGTTAAGTTTAGAGTAGTTGCTTCATAGACCTGTCTTAAGTATGTTATTCAAAAACTTAATAATCTTCTTAGAATCTGAATTCAAGTTTAAGTGCAACACTTAGTAAAGCCACTACAGTCACACTTCACATTGCGCGCGCGCCGCCTACAGAACCCGTAACATTTCAACGCCAAACAGCACAAACCCCCTTTCTTACTAGCTTCCGACTTACAAGACTCCATACTGTTCAACCTATGCAACTCTGGTATCACTTTAACCATATCATCTTTATCATTTAGCAACTTATCCAATCGACTTTTTAACTGCGTAGGTGACACACTCCTATCTCGATTCAATTTAGTCGATTTATTAGTCGATATCTCGGCAACTTCGACTGAAACTTCGGAACCGGACGACGCTTCAGCGTTAGGGCTATGTGAGTCTATACTCTCTGGTGTATAGGGATCGACGCATTGTCGAACACAGAGAAGAGTGTTATCGATCTCATTTACATAAACGCCGTCATAGCTACAGTAATCTGCACTAGTGATCTCTACGTGCGGTATCCTTAGCATGGATTCGTTAAGGGATCCAGTCCTAGCTCTTTTAAATTCGTCGGTGAATTTGTCGGGGTGGCTGATAGAAATATCTGGTAATTTAATTTTTTTGTTAGTGTATAAGTCTGGGTCTGTGGGCAGGCGCGGCAGGGGGGGCAGGCGGGGCAGGGGGAGCAGGCGGGGCAGGGGGGGCAGGCGGGGCAGGCGGGCTGCGCACGCGCACAGCGAGCAGGGCAGCAGCGCGCTGCAACACTGCAGGGTACCTCGGTCGCACTGTAGCAGCACGCGCAGGTAGATCGGCTGAGAATGAAAAAAATCGAAGTATTAGTTATTGGAAGACTATGGACTATGTTTCAGATCACTTTATATTGGGTATGTATTGTGATAGTAAATAGTTTTTTTTTTTTTTTTTTTGTGTATTTGGTACGCGATTACTCCGCCAATTGAGGATCGATTTTCAAAATTCTTTTTTTGTTCGAAAGGGTATACTCTCGAGGTGGTCCCATTATCATTAAGTTGGAATCTGATGAGAGGATCCCATGAAAATCGAGGGAAACCTTCAAATTTTATAGGCAAAGCTATAGCGATTTAGGTATTTTTTAAAGTAACTTGAGCATTTGCTCTCGGAAATCATCATAAATTTGGTAAAGTGGAGCTGATGATGAACACCACAGATGGTCATCGGAACTACTCAATGACAAATATTTCACGGGTTGCGATTCGATTACTTTAATATGGTTGCTAAACGATTTATCCTGTCACAATGAGTATGGTGAGTGGTTGTTGAGGAGTTCTCCTGGTTCTTACCAGGAGAACTCCTCAACAATTAACGTCCCTGCATCGGGAAAAGCAATATTTTGTAAAAGGTGATGAGCAGTTGATATTAGGCTATTGTAACTTAGATAAATTACAAACTGACCCACTAAAAAGTGAAAAATAAAAACTTTTTTACAAAAAAAAAACTGTATATGTATTTCTGTTGCCACTATAACAACAAATACTAAAAACAGAATAAAATAAATATTTAAGGGGGGCTCCCATACAACAAACGTGTTTTTTTTCGGCGTTTTTGCCTTGTGGTACGGAACCCTTCGTGTGCGAGTCCGACCCGCACTTGGCCGGTTTTTCTATTGGTCTCGTATCATACCTTATGATCCCCCATACAAGTAGCGTCTCCTATCACTCCGTAGGCAGGTCTCCGTCGAGATGTGGGCTCTCGTCGCTCTCTCGGTGCCGGCTCGCCTTCTGATTGGTTGCGGACTAGCCGACGCCGAGCTGAACCTTCTGCGTCACACATCCTGGGAAGAAATTGATAAAAATATGACTAACTTGTAACTTAGTCAGCTTATAATGTTTCCCACTGCTAGGAAACAGGCCAACCAACTACATCTTTTGGTTTGTAGCGGTATCTACAACGCCACATGCGAACAACGCGTCATACTACGTCACGCAAAATCCTACATCGCGCAAGCAGAGTTTACCGCGCAATTAACATAGATACAACCACGGAATAGAAAAAACGAGTGGAAGTGCCCTTAGACTTCCTTAGTACGGGAACCAGTGTCGCCAAACTCACACAATTGCAAATTAAAATAAACATTTCAATACACAGAAAACGATGATATAATTGGCTACTAAATATAAATGCAACTATGGCGAAAAGTTTATTTATTGTTGTTTAAAATTAAGTCTTATTACAACTACTGAATGTTGTTTTTATTTTACATGTCAAAATCAATGAAGTACATTTTTCCATCATCATCATCATCATCATCAGCCTATAGCAGTCCACTGCTGGACATAGGCCTCCCCTAATGAGCGCCATAGCGCCCTGTCTTCAGCTTTTTCCATGTATCAATCAAATTCGAGCAATCCCCAACGAGTTCAGCTACTCAACGCTAGAGGGCGCTGTACTAAATTACTCTATTTAGCACGCTAACATCATTGAAATAGATGTCATATTCGTATGCACCTGTTATCTATTTTTCTACTCAGCTAGGGATGGGACAAGATATCTATAATTAAATTCAAATATCTCGAAAACGGTGCGTCCTAGGCAAAAAATAACCAAAATTTAACCCCCCCTGTGTTACCCCCGTGCAAGCAGTATCCCAACATGAATCAAGGAAAAAAATTTTTTCGACCGACAAAAAATTTAAAAAAAAATCTCAAACGTTTTTTTTTTCAATATTTCGCGGGTTTTTTACATCAGTCCTCATGGTTTTCGACTAGAGCAATAATTTCTTTCCAGAAAAGATTTTCATCCGAGCCACCATTTTGAAAATACAAAGCGTTTTATATAAAATAAAATTCGGAGGCCCATAATTCGGAAACGGTGCGTCATAGGACCATGCTTCTTAGAATCTAAATAGTTGCTATGGTCAAGTTTAATTCGAAACTGCAATAAAATTGGGACAGTTTTGAAAAAAAAATCGAAAAGATTTTTAAGTCAGTACCCTTTGGCTTTCAACCGGACCCAGTTCTTTACCTGAATTAATAACAATAGAAAACGTATCTACTGGTTATTTAGAATGTTCTCCTTGTTTTTGAAGTCGGTTAAAAAGGAAAATGAATTCAATTAGTGTACTCTATTAATAACATTAATATTAAATGTACTTAGGTGATGTCCCGAAACCCCGACATTAGTCCTGAAAAAATATTTCAGTCGTAAGGAAGTCTCAGACTTTCGTCTATCTTCTTCGAAGTTTAGGCAATTAGGCACTAAGTACCTATTCCTATCACTGTTTATTAGTATTAGTTCTTTTTGAGGCCTACGTCCAGCTGAATGAATGATTTTGGTTTATTTGTCAGAATATAAATACTCAAACTCAAACCATATAATTCAATTAATCGAGAAGAACGACAACGAGTTCATAATATGTCATGGTAACGTATAACGTTTCACTATATAAATACACATTTTATTGTTTTATCGATACCGAACTATTTGAATGTGTCCCATCCCTAATCGAGTAGCGTCGAATTTTCTAGAATGTATACGATGATATTTAAGACAGCGAGCAAGTTGATTTAGACTTTGAACAATGGACATAAGGTAGTTTTTAGTTCGCAACAAAGTAATAAATATGGTTTTGTCAATAAAAACAATTATATTGAAATATATCATAGTTTTATACTTTCCGGTGATACGATACACCTCCGCAAGATACATTTTTTGTCCTGCTATCGTTTTTGCATGTAAAAATTGCACAGTAAGGCGTGTTTGTAATATTTTTCGTTAAGTTCGAGACGTCCTATCACAGCAAGTAGCTAATCGCGACTGAGCCGCCTCAGAGCCGGTGTTGCGGAGCTCCGCATAATTGTGACACACGCGCGATAGCTGCGTGGCACTTCCACTCGTTTTTTCTATTCCGTGGATACAACGGCCCGACATGAATCATTGGGCAGTTGCCCGCCAGACATAACACCCGTCTGGTCGGAGGATCCTCCCTTTTCTATAGAATATGAGTGAATTTTACACCCGTTCCTCATACCTCTATACTGGAAAGTAAGTAGTTAATGTAAACATTTTAGACTTCTAGACATGAACTCAATTTTTATTACCTAGCGCTAATGGCTTGTTGCACACTGGTAGGGTCAGCAATACTCTTCCTGCTGAAGTTCATGCCGCCAACAGGTACGGATAGCGCATCCAATTCCGCCATACTGCTTTTCTTCTCCAATGTCTTACCTGGACTGCCCTGAAATTAAATAAAAGTCAGACTATTGCATGAAAAAGGTATGTCAAGAAATACATGTCTAATTTGCTAACGGCTAAAGCAGGGCAGAAATATACCTCACCACGCTGCTGAGCCCAATGCTAATAATTATAGTCCCTTACAATACCTTCAAATAAGTTACGGTTACTTAATCTGACAGATTAATTATGTGTTTCATATAAGTTAAGTGGATGCAGCTGAATACCAGTATTTTACATGGAGCGACTGCCTATCTGACCTCCACAACCCAGTTACTGGGTAATATGATACCCTTTGGTAAGACTGGTTGTCAGACTCGAGCTTCTGATTACTCGCAACGACTGTCAAAGATCCACGAATGACAGTCGGGACCAATGGCTTAACGTGCTTTCCGAGGCACGGAGGGGTCTTGGTATGTAAAGATGGTCACCCATCCACAGACCAACCGCGGCAAGCGTAGCTTAACCTGATCGATTGACCTGTGCAACTGTTATTATTTAGCCACGGGCCCCTCTTATCCAATGCTCAGTGTGGAAAGAATAGAAAGAAAGAAAGAAAATACATTTATTTAGCACAGACTAAAAGACACACAATACAACAAATAGATAAACAGTAATCGTACATACATCAGTTAAAAACAAAAAAAGATATTTAAAAAAAAAAGTGCAAATTCCGCATTTTTTTTTTCGTGCAATTATTCAATTTGTAGCACGTTTAAAAGCTTATAAATGTAGCTTATACCTGTGTGTTCTGCCGCGCGGGTGATCCAGATCGAGCGGGGCTGCTGTCAGAAGATGACACGCGACCACTGCTGTCTGTGGAGTCTGTCACCGACTTCCTGTAATCATTTCAACATGCCAGGGTAACGACCATGAACGATATTGTCTATTTAGATCTCCTGTCTAGCTCATACAATGAACTTAGCATAGCATCAATCACACTAATATTATAAAGGCAAAAGTTTGTGAGTGGGGGTGTGTTTATATGTTTGTTACTTGTTCACGCTCAAACGGCTGGATCAATTTTGATAAAATTTTGTATGGAGGTAGCTGACATCCTGGATTAACACATAGGATACTTTTTATCCTGATATTCTCACAGGAGCGAGATTTATGCGGGTGAATATTTTAATGGGAATTAAGTTGATTTCAGAGTCACTAGGACTATTGAAAAAGTTATAAAAATGATTGAAGTTATAGCGTAAACTGAACTTTATTGTGTAGGAATTAAAGTTATTTTATTAATGATAAATGATTTTTATTTCTGTAAGTAGGTTTGTACAAACACTTTTACACGTCAATCATATTTTTTTTAAACTAGATGAGGTCGGCGTTTCCTAACTGACTATTCTGAGAAGAAAGGCCGAAACAAACTCAGAAGTCACAGTCTCTTTTAAAGTCCAGACAAAATCTTGGTCAGATCGTGTGAAGACCATGTAGATTGGTGTCTGAAATGGTCTTTTGAGGAAAGAACCACACAGATTGAGCGGACCTGTCCAATCAGTGCACGCATTTGTCAAAAATCGTGCAGCTCAACTCAGAACTTGAGGAGCTCAACGATTCGACGAACAATACCAAAGACAGGACATTTGGGTAGTATTATGAACAAACCGAGACGCGTGCATGTGCCTGTTGTCTGCCTGTCGCGCCGGGTCCTGCTGCTGCACCAGCAGGCGCGCAGACTGCGACAGTAGGATCCTGTCGCACCATGAGGGACATCTGGAATGTTACAACAACATATTCTAAAAATGACGTTGATAATAAATGACAAAGATTTATTTGAGGTAGTTTCAAGGGGGCCAAAAAAGGCCAGTTTGGCAGAATCATAAAAGGATAACATTATGAATTATAATATGGCGAAGAGAGTCCGTGTTTTTCTTTTTTTAACTGCACTACGTAGGTATAATCAAAGAGATTGGGACTGGATTTGGATTGGATTGATTGGTACTTTAGGACAAACAGAAAAAAAATAACTGAATAATCCTTCACCAATGGGATTTTATACATTTTAGATTAACTTAAGGGGGAAGCTCTAAGGTGGCCCGCGAAATTCAAATTTTCTTACGTTTTTTGCAATTTGCTGGTCAGTATTAAGTTGTACGTTGAATAAAATATGATTCGCGGTCGTAACAAATATGTATTTACAGAATTATAATCATTAAAGTCATCAATACAACTCTCTAAGACCATGTAATCCCCAAATGTCAAGATTTCATGAAATAGTCATTCTTGGGGATTACATGGTCTTAGAGAGTTGTGTTGATGACTTCAATGATTATAATTCTGTAAATACATATTTGTTACGGCCGCGAATCATATTTTAATCATCGTACAACTTAATACTGACCAGCAAATTGCAAAAAACCTAAAAAAAATTGAATTTCGCGGGCCACCCTGGCGCTTTCACCTTGATAAATGATAAATGATAAATGATTTTATTTCTGTAAGTAGGTTTGTACAAACACTTTTACACGTCAATCATATTTTTTTTAAACTAGATGAGGTCGGCGTTTCCTAACTGACTATTCTGAGAAGAAAGGCCGAAACAAACTCAGAAGTCACAGTCTCTTTGAAAGTCCAGACAAAATCTTGGTCAGATCGTGTGAAGACCATGTAGATTGGTGTCTGAAATGGTCTTTTGAGGAAAGAACCACACAGATTGAGCGGACCTGTCCAATCAGTGCACGCATTTGTCAAAAATCGTGCAGCTCAACTCAGAACTTGAGGAGCTCAACGATTCGACGAACAATACCAAAGACAGGACATTTGGGTAGGCCGCATAAACTACTCAAACTGCCAGATCATGATTAAAACTAAGAAGGAAAAAAGAAATGACCCACATAGTCCTCACATTCACAATAATTAATTTAAAAAAAATAATAAAAATTACTTACAAAGTAAATATTCATGTCATTGTCTAAATAAAATTCATCAATGTCAATGTGTATATAAAAACAGTTAACAGTTAACTGTCCATTATGATTCACTAGCTGCGCCCCGCGGTTTCACCCGCATAAGTTTCGATCCCGTGGGAATATCGGGATAAAAAGCAGCAGCAGTTAATCCAGGGTGTCGGCTACCTCCATGCCAAATTTTATCAATATTGGTCCAGCCATTTGAGCGTGAAGAAGTAACAAACACACACTCAAACTTCCGCCTTTATAATATTAGTGTGATTAATTTCTGCATGCGACAAGGCCGAATTTTCCAAACACTTTCTGAACAGCATCTTACTTACAAACTACTAGGTTCACATATGTAATCACATACCGAGTCTTCATGTAGTGTGTGGGTAGATGCACATCTTCTTCGAACGGGTAGGAGGGCG
Source organism: Oligia latruncula (assembly GCA_948474745.1). Taxonomy (NCBI): domain Eukaryota; kingdom Metazoa; phylum Arthropoda; class Insecta; order Lepidoptera; family Noctuidae; genus Oligia; species Oligia latruncula. The sequence goes on from OX419705.1 coordinate 2,802,808, forward strand.
GGAACTTGACGGGAAACTCGTACAGATGTGGCCTTAACGCTTCTAGCTCACGGTCGTAGCGTTGAAGCTGTAAAGAATCGAGTTAAAATATCAATCATCATCATCATTTCAGCCGAAAGACGTGCACTGCTGGACATAGGCCTCGCCCAAGCACCTCCGCTTCGACCGGTTCTCTGCTTCTCGCATCCAACGAGTTGAGAGTTCGTCGTCGGAGCACCTTGTGACTTCCAACGCTACGTCTCCCGGTACGCGGTCGCCACTCCAGAACCTTTCGGCCCCATCGGCCATCTTCTCTGCGAGCAATTTGCCCTGCTCACTGCCACTTAAGTTTGGCAAATTATTAAAAGGTTAATAACTAGCTTCCGCCCGCGGCTTCGCCCGCGATGTATGTCGATAAAAACTATCCTATGTCCAATCTATCTCTCCGGCAAATTTTATCTAAATCCGTTCAGTGGTTTTGGCGTGAAAAGGTAACATACAGAGATACAGACAGACAGAGTTACTTTCGAATTTATGATATTATTAGTATGGATATAAACTAAATTTGTTTCAAGCCAGATGATTAACAGTAGCGTTGGATCTATTAACCCTTCGTATACCAGAAAGTGGATCCACGCGAGACACAATGGCTTTTTAATTGTTTCTGTAATTATGACATTCAACCGGTTAATCAAAAGTGCTTGTATTTATCCATTTAAATAAATAAAATTCACATTCTTACTTTTCATTTCGTATATTTTTTGGCGATTGGGTTCTGTATATGTGAGATTCTGTGTTGACATCTTCTGTGATAAAATGATTTTATTTTCTGTAAGTAGGTTTGTACAAGCATTTTTACACGTCAATTATATTTTTTTAAACTAGATGAGGTCGGCGTTTCCTATCTGACTATTCTGAGAAGAAAGGCCGAAATAAACTCCAGAGGTCACAGTCTCTTTTAAAGTCCAGACAAAATCTTGGTCGGTAAACTACTTAAACTGCCAGACCATGATTAAAACGGAAATAATGACCCACATAGTCCATAAATTCATATTCACAATAATCTAAATCAAAGTCCTGACTGACTGACTGATATATCAACGCACAGCCTAAACCGCTGGTCCTAGAGACATGAAATTTGGAGGGTGTGTTCTTTGTGAAGAGTAGGTATCCACTAAGAAAGGGTTTTTCGAAATTCCACCCCTAAGAGGGTGAAATTTCACGCGAACGAAGTCGCGGGCATAAGCTAGTTAACATAATATAATACTTTATTCAGTAAATGTGCTTAGTATACATACTCACCCAGGGCTCTCTGAATATCTTCTGGTGATCTACATGCGAGAACTCCTTCTTGCCGATGGTGAGGACCACCCTGCCGTCTGCCGGCGAGCGGTACTGCAGGCGGGACGCGTCCACGTTGGCGCCGTTTTGTAATCTGCTGCCTGAGAGCTCTTCTGTCACCTTCTGTAAAAGAGAAGTTTAATTTTAAGAAATATTTTTGTTCGAAATAAGTATATGTAGCAGCCTATAAAGTTCCCACTGCCTCTTCTCTTCGAGGGGAAGGCAAGTAGGCATGATATCAATCAAAAATAAATGGAAGAAGATGCTTTAATTTCTTATACCTACCTTTACAAAAATCGAAATGGAACACTAAAAACTGGCCAAGTGCGAGTCGGACTCGCACACGAAGGGTGCCGTACCACAAGGCAAAAACGCCGAAAAAAACACGTTTGTTGTATCGGAGCCCCCTTAAATATTTATTTTATTCTGTTTGTTGTTATAGCGGCAACAGAAATACATCATCTGTGAAAATTTCAACTGTCTACCTATTGCGGTTCTTGAAATTCAGCCTGGTGACAGACAGACGGACAGTGGAGTCTTAGTAACAGGGTCCCATTTTTACCCTTTGGGTACGGAACCCTCAAAAGGAAAGAAATAACTGAATCAAGTTAAAAAGGAAAGACAGAAGACTCATAAGACCTTCTTACCTTTACAACTCCTGCGGTATCGGCCCTAAAGTTGAAGTCCCCGAAAATGAAGTATGGCGCCGCGTTCACGTCCGAGTGGAGGTGACGCAGTGTGTGACGTAACGCGCGCCGGCGGGAGCGGCAGTACACCTGGCATAGAAGACAAATTGGAGTTAAATCAATTTAAATAAAACAAAGTCGGGTTAGTTACGACATTTATAACTTAAGAACCGCTAGACCGATTTTTATGATCTTTGATTTGTTGGATTTGTCTCCATCCCATATAGCAGAATAACTGTTAAGAGCGTTTACGCCGTACGGCATTTCATACAAACTTTCAAGCCCTTGTGTTTCGAAATGAATGAACTGATTTTAATGAAACTTCATACGCATAAGCAGGATACAAAGGTCTAAAAAGTTAGTAGAGAACATTTTCGAACAATGGTGTTACAGCCAAATTAGACCGATTTTAAATTTTCCATAGAAACGGAGATTTCCAGTTATCTTTTTTTAAATAAGACATTTCGAAAATGTTCAAGTATTCAGTTCTGTCGTTGTTGTGTTTTTTTAGTTTGCAAACTGCTCTGTACAACTTCTTGGGTTTCAATGCCGTAATGTTGTGCATGTAATCTTAAATAAATAAATAGCTTTAGGACCTGTTTCACCTAAAACTCTGTTCTATTCTTCAAGCTATCAGGAGACCCGTGCGCATTCCAAAACTGAAACAAAACTACATTTAAAATGAAACAAGACTTACAGAAGGGAATGGTTCAATAGCCAGCAGGTTGGACGCGTCGTGGAACAGATGGATGTTGACGAACTCGATAGCCGTGCCGCGCATCCACCAGCGTGTGCGCAGGAAACCTTTGCGCGACCACTTACACTGCAATAAATAAACATAAGTACGTGGTGAGTATGTGGCTGTCATTCGTGGATCTTTGACACTGAGTGGCCCTTGGCTAAATAATAACAGCCGCACAGGTCGATCGATCAGGTTAAGCTACGCTTGCCGCGGTTGGTCTGTGGGTGGGTGACCATCTTTACATACCGAGACCCCACCATGCCTCGGAAAGCACGTTAAGCCGTAGGTCCCGGCTGTCATTCGTGGATCTTTGACAGTCGTTACGGGTAGTCAGAAGCCCGAAAGTCTGACAACCAGTCTTATCAAGGGGTATCGTATTACCCAGTAACTGGGTTGTGGAGGTCAGATAGGCGGTTGCTCCATACGAAATACTGGTATTCAACTACATCAGGTTAGACTGGAAGCCGACCCCAACATAGTTGGGAAAAGGCTAGGCAGATGATGACGTGGTGAGCATGTGGGATGACACAGAGGGGCGCAAATTGAAAATATGAGGTATAGAAAAATGGTGTATAGAGGTATGAGGAACAGGGTGTAAAATTCACTCATACTCTATAGAAAAGGGAGGATCCTCCGACCAGACGGGTGTTGTGTCTGGCGGGCAACTGCCCGATGATTCATATCGGGCCGTTGTATCTATGCTAGTTGCGCGGTAAACTCTGCTTGCGCGATGCAGGATTTGCGTGACGTCAGTATGACGCGTTGTTCGCATGTGGCGTTGTAGATACCGCTACACTATCAGTTTGTATGTCACATGTCGATTAAAATATGATTCGCGACCCACCCGCACTGGCACGCTACAGGTGACCTGCAGCAGTCAGCCGTAGCTCATAACCAACCCATACTATAAACATACATAACCATAACTAAAGATATCGGTACGCAAACCTGAGAAACGTCTCTACGTCGCGTCGTGTCCACGTCTTTATTACCTAGTTAAAATACAGATCCACGTGCAAATATGAATTCGTAAAAGTGCAGAATATCTCTAAAAGCCCCGAGAAAGTCTTATCTACTTTAACATTGAACTAAAGTTGAAGCCAATGTACTAACTTACACCTGTAATCCCCGATGAGTTAAAAAGACAGAAATATATTTTACTAGCAGCGCCCCGCGGTTTCACCCGCATACGTGTCGATCCCGTGGGAATATTAGGATAAAAACTGTCCTATGTCCTTCCCCGGGTTGCAATCTATCTCTCTGCCAAATTTTATCGAAATCCGTTCAGTGGTTTAGGCGTGAAAAGGTAACAGACAGACAGACAGAGTTTCCTATAATTCCTATCCTATTCCTATAATTTATATCACATTATATGTAGATATCACAATAATTTTAATATTAAATAATTATTTTTCATCAAGGAATTCTTTAATAGAGTAATATGGCCTTTTTAGTCAGGAAGTCTTTTAGCTTCCTTTTAAAAATAGCAATTGAATGCAGGTTCCTAATGTCTATGTGTAGCTTATTATATATTTTTATACCCATACAAAAAATACTATTGCTATAGACTGCAGTGTGAGATGTTTTATTGCGATGACCTAATTAGTGTTTGTTTGTCTGTGGTCGCTAATCTTGGAAACGGCTAAGTTATTTTTGTTACCTAGTTGCATTTGAATAGAGGAAAAATACTAGGAATTGACCTACGTAATTATATAGGTTTTCAATAGGTTATTGCAGTTGTTCTCGACAAGAGGACAATATCCTGCTTTATAACGTCAGTAATCTATACTAGTAATAATAAAGCTGACGAGTTTGTTTGTTTCTTTATTTGAACGCGCTACTCTCTGGAACTATCCGGTCGGTATAAAAAATAAATTGCATTTGATAGCCCAATTCTTGAGGAAGGCTATAGTCTATTTAACATCACGCTACGACTCTTCGGAGCCGAGCAAAAAGAAAAGAAAGTCGGAAAGAACGCTAAGCGAGAACGGCGAGGCGATGCGATGCGACGGGGTGGGGTGGGACGGGACAAGAGACAAAAAATTTCACGCGGAAGTCGCGGGCAGGAGGTAGTCGGTAATAATATTATAAGGTAGCGTGTTTTATATGCAAGAATATGTCAACAAGATTAGCTGCTGAGAGTCGGGCAAAAGTGTTATAGGTTTTTGAAATTAAACTTCTTAGGGGCGATTGATAATTGAACGAGAATTGAGATTGAAATTTCAAGGACGCGTCACGGTTAGGCACATTTCGTTACATAAGAGAGAAGAAAGACATAGGTAACTCTCTTTGTTTTCAACATGAATGATGTAAACAAGACTTTGTAACCATATTATTTTGATTTAAAAGAGTGACCATGGAGTTTCTTGTCCGTTCTTCTCCATAGGTACCTACGCTTTGGAATGGGCAACTAGCTTCGGACGACGGGCCGACTTCTTAACACTTCAAAAGTGCCTGTGAGTTTGAGTTTGTCGCTCAAACTAAATCTCTCTTATTCTTTATGTTTTAAGAAGTTTTACTTCTACCACGTGTACGGAGCTGCATATGCTATTTTTTTTTGTTATTACAAACTTCTCAGCGGCGGGAGGCCTGGAGTTTGGATTTGATTCGGGTTCATTGAAAGAAAGAAAAAAAATACGTTTATTTGAGGTAAACATGACGCAATAAAGAACATAAACACAAAAAAATAAATCAGAAAGGGTTGGGGGAAACATGCGTCACATTTCATACATTGCAATTAGCTCGCCCTTTTTAGGAACCTACCTAGATGGAACTGATTTTGTTGTTAAGTTAATGGTGTAAGTAATTTGATTTTCCCCTTAAAAATGTGCGTGATACATCAGGCGGTCACTTGTGTATTTCTTTGTGAATTAATTACTTACCTACATAACCTACAGGTTATGTCAGGCAAATTACGTGCAATGTCGTGTAAAAATAAAATAAAAGGACAAAAGCACGTCAAAACCGTTGGTCCCAGCTGTCATTTGTAGATCTTTGACCGTTTTTCCGGGTAGTCAGAAGCCCGAAAGTCTGACAACCAGACTCAGTACCCACAGGAGTATCGTATTACCCAGTAACTGGGTTGTGGAGGTCAGATAGGCAGTCACTTTATGTAAAATACTGGTAATTTCGGCTGCAGACGAAAAGTGAGCGTGTCTACTTTAAAGCCAGAGTGGTTCGGCCAAGTACCTGGCCGAAATCAACAGTCGTTTGTAATCACGCCATACCGACACAAGGAAACAAACGACTAACGTACTTTCGCAGTCCAAATTGTCTCTTCCAAATTGCTCTGCAGCCAAAAACGTTTCAAATCGTGTTCAAATGACAATGTGAAAAGCTGTTAGCTGTTAATTAGTTTGTAGCGGTATCTACAACGCCACATGCGAACAACGCGTCATACTGACGTCACGCAAAATCCTGCATCTCGCAAGCAGATTTTACCGCGCAACTAGCATAGATACAACCAACGGCCCGACATGAATCAGCGGGCAGTTTCCCGCCAGAAACAACACCCGTCTGGTCTCCTTCCTCCCTTTTCTATAGAGTATGAGTGAACTTTACACTCTGTTCCTCATACCTCCATAAGGTCAGAGGCCAAATGAAGCCGATCCAACTAGTGTAGGTGTTTGGTTTCTGCATTACAAGTTGCGATTTCGATTGGGGCTCAGAACTAAATTGTTTTTGCAGATACAGATGTGTATGTACGTACGTGTCTGTAAGCGCACTAGTGATACAGGAATACTGTCCAGTGTAGCTTATTATCAATAGAGATGAATTTATAGTTTAATGCAATTTAGTTTTTTTTTTGTCACGAGTACATTTTGTTTATTACCCGACTACCGCGAAGCAAGTATCTTCATGATTTTTTTTTATCGTATCAAATTAGTTGTATTATGCTTTCAACACACTATCTACCTAGCATAAATCCTGAAGAATATCATATATTTTTCTGGTTTTGTTTACTGTAGTCGATCATAAACTTTTATTGGTCCTGTAATCCCCTTAGTCATCATCATCTGCCTAGCCTTTTCCCAACTTTGTTGGGGTCGGCTTCCAGTCTATCCGGATGCAGCTGAATACCAGTATTTTACATGGAGCAACTGCCTATCTGACCTCCACAACCCAGTTACTGGGTAATACGATACCCCTTGGTACTCGTAAGACTGGTTGCCAGACTTTCGGGCTTCTGACTACCCGTAACGACTGTCAAAGATCCACGAATGACAGCCGGGACCAACGGCTTAACGTGCTTACCGAGGCACGGATGGGTCACGGTATGTAGGTAAAGATGGTCACCCATCCACAGACCAACCGCAGCAAGTGTAGCTTAACCTGATCGATCGACCTGTGCGGCTGTTATTATATAGCCATGGGCCCCTCTCCTGTAATCCCCTTAGTAAAATACAGTAATACAATATTCGTACCTCCGGAAAGAAATGCTGCGGGAACTTAGCCTTCTCTTTGGTGGTGATCTTCTCGATGTTCCCTGCGTGCACCTCCTTGCCGGTGGCCTCGACGTACGCCTTCAGCTCGAAGTCCCAGATCTTCAGGTCTGTGAGTGATGAGTGTGCGAAGTACATGTTGCCGAGGGCCTGGAAATGTAGTTAGGAATTAAAAACGCATAAAAAGGGCAGTGGGTCAGTGGATCGTATTGTGCATAAAGCCTAATCAAACTTATGTTTCAAATTAATATAATTTCCCAACTTAAACAAATGTCAACTTTATTTTAATCTTAATTAAGTTGATTTCAGAGTGACTAGCAGTTTTGAAAAAGTTATAAAAATGCTTGAAGTTGTAGCGTAAACTGAACTTTATTGTGTAGGATTTAAAGTTATTTTTCCTTAAACTCATATTTGTTTACATTTTGGCAAATAAATCGCGAATGTAGATTATTTCTCCAGCAGTAACGATAACAAAGTACAGACGTCAAGCTACTACAATCTGTCAAATTTATTTAATAGATTTTCAACTTTATCGCTAAAGAATAAGGTTCAAAGTTGATTGGTAAAATTTGACAGTTTCGGTTAGCTTGATGTGCTGGTGTCTGGTCATCCCCAACACGCTCGACAGTCTGCGTGGGCTATCTTACAAAGCATACCGGAACGAGGTCAGAAATCTAAATTATAGACTTGTACTGACAATAAAAAAAACAGCGACTAACTTAAGCATAATTTTATTATACTCTACAATGTAGAGTATAATTAGTCTACATTATACTCTACTTTAATGTACATCTAAATTTTTATCACAAACATACATTAACATGACGTCTAACCGTGTCTTATTATTCAGCTATTGATTTAATTAGTGCACAAGAAAATAAATAAAAACTGGCCAAGTGCGAGTCGGACACGAAGGGTTCCGTACCACAAGGCAAAAACGCCGAAAAAAACACGTTTGTTGTATGGGAGCCCCCCTTAAATATTTATTTTATTTTGATTTTAGTATTTGTTGTTATAGCGGCAACAGAAATACATAATTTGTGAAAATTTCAACTTTCTAGGTATCGCGGTTCTTGAGACACAGCCTGGTGACAGACAGACAGACGGACGGACAGACGGACGGACGGACAGACGGACGGACGGACAGACGGACGGACAGACAGCGAAGTCTTAGTAATAAGGTCCCGTTTTTACCCTTTGGGTACGGAACCCTAAAAACAAAAAAAAAATCTTGACCAGTTTAAATACTATAAAAATCTAGAGTAGTATTTCTAGAATAACCTGACCTTTCCCTGACATTAAGATATTACTAAAACTATGCAGAGTACCTATGCATGCATCCTTCAATAAAGTCCGACTTTTAATTAGCTGCAGTAAAATGACACTTCTTATTAACTCATTTCGGACTGAGTTTAGAGATATGCATGTCAAATAAGTTTCGTTTGTTACACTATTCTGTACTAGAAAAAAACAAGTTTTGGTTGATGGCCGTGAAAAAACAAAAAGCCGCCAATTTCAGTCATTTAAGTAACATTTAAGCTGTCATTTTACTGCAGCTAATTAAAAGTCCGACTATAGAATTCGAATTTAATCATGGAAGTGTACAAACTTGGCTTTATTTTAACGGACACACATGTTTATATGTTTGTTACATCTTCACGCTCAAACGGCTGGACCAATTTTGATAAAATTTTGTATGGAGGCACCCTGAATTAACATATAGGATACTTTTTTCCCGATATTACCACGGGATCGAAACTTATGCGGGTGAAACCGCGGCGCGCAGCTAGTTACCTATATGCGGCACTCATTAGAACTTCATAAAAATAGAGACGGCAATAAAAGTGATAAAAAGACTTTATATACAGACAATTCAAATTTTTCATCTCTTTATTAGTGGTTGTAATGGTAATCATATCACTTGGTTTTATTAGGTTTTTATTTTTTATTTATCCTTTTGTTAGATTCTTGTTTTGTAAATGTGAGGACTTTGTAGGCCTTGTAGACTTTATTTTTATTTTATCAAGTACCTGGTACTTGTTGACAGGCCTACGCTGTCCTCCCATACCTACCTACTGTAATTTGAAAATATTGTAAAAGCCAATTATTTTTAAAAAGAGTAACTGTGGTGTTTCTTGCCGGTTCTTCTCCATAGGAAACGACCAATTGGAACCGTGCACCTAGTTTCTGACGTTTCATAAGTGCCCATGTAGGCTTATGTGAAATAAAATATTTTGATTTTGCTTTTTGACAATACTCACAGTAAACTTCTCAGGCGAACTAAAGTCTTCGTCCAGAAATATCCTGATCTTGTCAAAGAGCCTCAACTCGGGACAGTCACAGAGCCGCTGCACGAAGTCCTTGACGTACTGCATCGACTTCTCGTACGCCTTGCCGCCGACCTCCTGCAGGTGTAGGGCGATGAACTTCGGGTCCATTCGGGAGACGGCTTGCAGGAACTCTGACGTCCATATTGGTAGCATTACTGAGGGCTGTGGGGAAGAGAGAGAAAGGATTATAAGATTTTTCAGTGATGTCTATTTTATGTATTCTTTTGGGCAACAGCCAGGTAGCTCATTTGATGGTCTAGCTATAGGATCTTTTGGCATAATCAGCCTATAATGTCCCCGCTGCTGGGTGGGACACAGGCCTCCTCTCTGTGAGAGGGAGTGGGCCGTAATCCACCAAGCGGGCCTAGTGCGGCTTGGTAGATGTCACATATCTGCGAATTATTGGTTCTAGGACATGCCGGTTTCCTCACGATGTTTACCGTCACCGTTTTGAGAGCAGTGGTGATGAAATAATTTACATACAAGTAAAGCGCCTGACTGGGTTCGAACCTACCTACAAGTTATAAACCGTAAGTCGCGGCCGTTATCACTAGGCCACCGCTGATCAGGATCTTTTGGCGCGTGGTCCTAGCGCTCCCTTTTTTTTCTAAGTATATTTCACAAATGTTTAACAGCGCCCCCTGTCAAAGTTATTCAAACTCCAAAATACCCTTGTTAGTTGTAAGGGGGAACCTATATGCCTATAATATTGCCTACGGCTATCTGCAATACCAGAGGCATCACATAATATAAGCGAAGCTGAAGTAGCAATGGCGCAGCTATGAGGCACATAATACTATTTAAGTATTTTTTTATTTGAAATGGTTTTGCTCTTGACTCTAGTCTAGGTCAGAGGTGACAGAGACAAAGTCGACGATGGAGTGAGCTTACCCAGAAGAAGCCTATTTACTCTTACTTTGAAGAGATTCGGGTTGTATGCGCTCGAAATACAGACGTTTGCAGTGTGTATTATACGCCTTTTTTGTTTTTGTGTGAATATTGTGTGCCTTAACCTGGATCAAATAAATTTATTTTCTTTAGGTGCAGAAAACCTCTAACGGGGAAAATATTCCAACCTGATTGGGAGTTATATGTTCGAGCCGTTTGGGGCTGAAACACTAGGGCCATGGGGTCCGAGTGCCCCATTGTTTTTTCGAGATATCGCTAAGCGGTTAGTCGACTCTTCACGTGACCAGAGGGCTGGCCTATTTCTTGGCCAAAGAATTAGCTTCGCCATACAACGTGGCAATGCTACCAGCCTTTTGGGCACTGTTCCTGTTGACAGGGATGCGGACGAATTTTTTGATGCCCTATGATTATTTTGCTTATTTTTTCATATAAATGTACAAATTATTATTTTAAATATCAGCATAGATTTTTTCTTTTTTTGTATCTCATGTGCCCATAATTACATCGGCACCCTTCAGCCTGGAACCCAGTATTAGGTACTGCTCGGCGGCAGAAACAGGTCAGGTAAGGTGTTAAAACTTCCCGGACAAACTCTCCCGCTAGTGTTTAAAATTGCAGGGTCGCGTCGGCTTCCAAAAACTTTTCTAATTTTATCTGATGTCAGTTTTATTCGTGATTGTTTCACGTTGTTTTAGGTAGCAAACAAATCACAATATTTTACAGCTGATTTACGCATCAGGGAACTTTATAAGGCTTCCAAAAACTGGAGGTTAGTGCGACCTGCTAGTGAGCTAAGTAGTAAAGGGTTTTTCAACAAGAACTTTGTTTTTTAAAACAAAATGAGAAACCTCCTCCTTTTTTGAAATCGGTTAATAAAACAAAGAATTTAGATGGGTATGATTCAAATTTTTATTGTATTAGGAAGAGTAAGATTTGGCAATTATGAATGAAAAATAACATCAATAACACGATTATCGTTCTCATAGGATATGGTTTCCACAGGATATGACGCAAATAGTGGATAACCCTTGAATTGAATGGTCGGGTCGGTTAGATAACCACCGTAAAGCCATATCCCGTTTTTTTATAGTTTGGTTTGGTGGAAGTATTTCATCACATCCGTCCATGACACCAAATATCTAAAATAGATTATATATTGATGTAGGAACTCTTTTTCTGACTAAATCGAATGAATGGCCTTGTAAGTACCAATATTATGTGTTCCATTATTAAGAAGCGGCTCAATGAAATAATGTTTGAACTTGAACCCAACCAAACAGGATTCCCAGCTTATGAGCCAGTTCGACCCACACGTACATAAAATTAGCGAGAGTGGCATTAAATCCTTTGTTTTTCGCCGTCTCTCAATAGAATCAACCTCTGAAACCGGCGGTAATCGTAATGAACCTTTTGCCACTTATGCATACAATTAATACGATTTAACTCATTTGACTTTTGAACTCTAGAGGTGCCCAACACCTCTAGAGTCGTTAATAATGTGATTACGTCGCTTTGGTAGTATTTTTGGGTACTATACGGAGACATCTAATAAATGCTTGTAGCAGCAGGAGTTCAGCATCAAGTCATTCATTGTAATGCAGCTTAACTGCAGATATTAATATACAAATTGGTCCTCATTAGTACAGAGAAAGAGGACTGCTTTTCGAGCGCGAGGTTGCGGGCCCGAATCGGACAAGTTACTTTAAAAAAGTATATAATTTCCTGTCCTGTCCTGGTCACAATAAATACATTTTCTTTCGTTCTTTGATTACCGTCAGCCCGCTTTCTTCGTCGTCAGACAGAACCTGGGCTTATACTGGTCTGAAGGTGCACTGAGGAAGAGGGGTGATTCGTGCTCGTTCCTTCTCTCTATGATAAAAGGCCCTAACCTTGCACTGGAGCAATTCAAACTCAAACTGTAAGCATTTATTTCAATTAAACCATTTACAGGCACTTTTGAAGTGTCAAGAAGTCGGCCCGTCAGAAAATATGAAGCTAGTTTCCCATTCCAAAGCGTAGTAGGTAATTACAGTCCTTAACAGTATAGCAGGCACAATAGAAAATGCATTGTTGCCGTTCTACCCTAAGTGCATAATCGTTAATCGCTTGAAAGCCTCCACGGACGATTATACTAGTAGGTACATACTTTAAGGTACGGGTCCCACGGCCGGCGATTACGAGAAGCGAGTAGAGCTGTGGTGGCCAAGTGGTAACGGCCGCGACTTACGAGTTGTAGGTCGTAGGTTCGAACCCAGACAGGCGCTTTACTTTGTGTAAATTATTTCATCACCACTGCTCTCAAAACGGTGAAGGAAAACATCGTGAGGAAACCGGCATGTCCTAGAACCAAAAATTCGAAGACATGTGACATCTGCCAATCCGCACTGGGCCCGCGTGGTGGATTACGGCCCACTCCCTCTCACCGAGAGGAGGCCTGTGTCCCAGCAGTGGGAACATTATAGGCTGATTATGGAGTAGAGCTAGCAACTGAAAAGAAGTTAGCGAGCAACGAGCAGGGATTACTCGCTGATGGTATGCGTATAAGTATACCAAGCGTCAGTAGCGAAGGGTCAATTTTTGTAAGAGGTAAGCCGGAGTAGATATCTTTAATATGATTATATTATTTGTCTATAGCAGGGGTGGCCAACCGGTCGATCGCGACTATAAGGCCGCTTTCACATTAGAACGTTAGCAGCGCGACAGTAGCGCGGCAGAAGCAGAAACCTTCACGCACGCTTCTGTTTATAATATGAAATTCTTACTGGGCGACGGTCGCGCGTCAGTCGCGCTGCTAAAGTCGCCTAAATGTGAAAGCGCACTTAGTTCAGTCGATCGTGGCAAGGCAAAAAATATTTCCGACTACAAACCTGATTTTAGCTAATCTAGCGAAAGATGCTCAAACGCAGTGCTCACATTTATATAAATAAGCAGTTACTAAGAATAATTTTCAGTTTTATATTTTCCCTCTTAATAAAATAAAAAATACTACATAATTGTGTACTGAACTATGCTGTTTCTTAAAAGATTTCAAGAAATATGTAATAGGTAGATCGCACAGGGTGTCGTCAGTGAACAGTAGATCTTGGGTCTAACCAAGTTGGCCACCCCTGGTCTATAGAATACCGACTGTGCAATTTTTCAAAGGGAAGCCGGTAGGAATCGAGTTGTATGGAACCTTCGTCACTGCCAAGCGTATAAGTTTCTCAGCAAGTGGTCTGCCCGCCAAGCGACCGTCGCTGTGCGAGTCCTCTCTTTGATAGCCCTTCTCGACTACTTCCAAGTTAGATTTCTTACCCACTAATTCTGCACCCTAATTGAGCTTCCAGTCTAACCGGACGCAGCTGAATACCAGCAGTTTACATGAAGCGACTGCCTAGCTGACCTCCACATCCCAGTTGCTGGGTAATACGATAATCCTTGGTAAGACTGGTTGTCAGACTTTCGGGCTTCTGAATACCCGTAACGACTGTCAAAGATCCACGAATGACAGCCGGGACCAACGGCTTAACGTGCTTTCCGGGGCACCATCAAAATCTGAATCATTTTGAAAGATATTGCTAATCCATTGCTTCATAAAATGTTCGAATTTGTCTGCTCAACAACGTAAATAACGGAATGAATGTTGTTGAACTGTCAAAATGAAAGTCATCGCTACTGCTAGTGTGTTACGCAATTAGGTACCTCGCTGATTTGTTAGCCATTACTGCTTAATATTCATTTAATTACTTACCATTAAAATATTTGTTATGACTTATGACTCATTTGTATTTAGTTCACTGATCAGTTTTACTACCGAACTTGTTAATAATCATGGTTACCCTAACAGACTCTTGACGAAATGGATGCTATCAGAAGCGTTATCAAACAGCAGCGACAGCAAACGGACGGCGCCGTATGTACGAGTTTCCACCAAACGGCTCGCACCGCATTGGGTCGGAAAGGATACGAACTGATGCGGCCACAGCCGATCGCGTCCGGCAGCTTGTCGACGCATACGCCGTTTGCAAACGTATCCGTTTTTGCGCTTTGTCAAATAATAGTTTCATTCCTACCGTGTTCTAATTTTTGAAAATTGTTGAAGTTTACGTAGTATTGTTGGCTATTGCATTAGAAGAAGAAGAAAATAATCATAAAACACAGAAGAGCAAAAAAAAAACTTGGACGACAGCCGATAGGATTCGGTCGGATGCGACGGCAGGCGAACGGAGCCGTACGCGCGTCGCAGCATACTTTCTACGATCGCGTGTCGCGGAAAACGCCCGCGGTCAAGCTGCTGCAAGCTGTGCGCGGCTTGGTAATATAGACTTTAAATACTGTGTACCCGATTTGATATCGTTTAAAGATTGAAAAATCCGTTCCGATCCGATGCGAGCCGTTGGTGGGAAATCATCCTTTATACAATCTAACTTCGACATTATTATGTATCTTTCTTACTTACACGGGTCTAATCTTTTGTAAGTTTCTTGAGCGAGATGTAAGTCGTTGATAGCTATTCGCTTATACATCGGCGGCGGTGATGGAACAGGTGCCTTAGTACGGCACGTCCGACACACCCTTGGAAGTTGCGCTGTCGACCTCGCTGCTCGGGTAATCTTTTTACCACGGCATAAGCTATTTTCGTGCCGACGTGAAAAAGGATTTATCTTTTTGTAGATAGATATATGGAATATACTTTATTGTACACCAGAATTGTTAACGTAACGAGTGATAGATTGCTCTAGAGATGGATTCAATAAGGTAAGATTTTTTTTGATCTTTTATTTGAAATTTTGGTTTCCGAATGAAGTAAAACTGCAGGAGTATGTAAGGAGATCGAACCGGTCAAAGTGGCGGTGCTTGGGGGAGGCCTCTTTTGGCTGAATGATGATGATGTAAGAATCGTAGCAGATGGCGTTGTGTTGTTTCTGCCTACCCCCATGGGAAGAAGGCGTGAGTTATGTATCCTTTACCTTATATAGTACAAAGTCGGCAAAATGTCTGGATGCGCATAACTTCCGAATAACTGCCCCGAATTGGATAATTATTTTTTGGTTGTAGTCGGCATTGCCAGAACAAGGTTTGTATGAAATAAAAATTTGGACATTCGAAGAAATTGGTCCAATATTGGAGGAGGAAATAGGCGAGAACCACCCTACCCGTGTGTTAAATTAATGTCGCCATTGTAGCGCCACGTTGCATAAAACCCACTCTCGTCTTTTATTCAACACACGCAAGAATATAGTCATATCATTAATTTCCTGTATGTCGTGGCTAAATAATAACAGCCGCAAGGGTCGGTCGAAGGTTAAGCTACACTTGCCAAGGCCGGTCCGAGGACGTTCGACCATCCATTAGGTACATACACGCCCCCCCATGCCACACGTGCTTCGCAAAGCACGTTAAACATTTGGCCCCGACTGTCATTTGTAGATCAAAAGCCCGAAAGTCTGACAACCAGTCTTATTAAGTTATCGTACCTATATAAATAAAAGTGGAGGACTTAGACGGTATTTCGGCCACGGCGGCCAATCTCAACGGAGACTAGCCTTCGGCGCGGGAGATATTATAGCGCACAAGTGTGCATGTAGACACAGGTGCACTCCCTCTTTCCTCAGTCTTATAGTCCGATGGGACGGCAATCGACACGGCCGGCGAGAGATCAGGCGCCCAGTAACTGGGTTGTGGAGGTCAGATAGGCAGTCGCTCCATGTAAGCTGCATCCGGTTAGACTGGTAGCCGATCGCAGTTTTCATAGTTGGGAAAAGGCTGGACTGATGATAATTAATTAATTTATTTTGTTAGGGAAAATAAACATTAATTGTACATTCTAATATATTGCATCTAAGATTACATTAGAAATGGTTAAATGTACAATCCACAACGTTTCCACAGATAACTTAGGGTAATGATGCAGTGAAGACACAATATTCAAGTTACAAAAACACAAAGAAGAAGACAGGAAGAGAAAAAAGAGGCTGTACTTATTTTAAACTAAAACAAATAGTACTAGATACAATTATTACTAAAATAAACAAAAAGGAAAGACTAAACATCACGCAAATGTAGACTATTCACTAAATATTTCTAAAATTTTTGGCGATCCAAAGCGAATATCCAAATTCACAAAATGTTTAATGTAAATTTTAGCTAGTCTTCCGGAGAGATAATATAATAATGATCATTCATATCTCATTTCAATCATATATGACCTTTGACTACGCCAATCGAGGGGTTATAAGGTTTACAGGCTATGCTTAACCATGTCTCGTTCAATCAGTTTGCCCTACAGACCTTTTCATGTCGGATTTATGAATAAACCGTGTCTCAGGCTCAAGAATGAATTTATTCAATAATTCGGCACATGTCTCCCTCAACAATTGGTCGCACATAAAGCGAATACCAAGTAGTCAATCATTATTACTTGTACGTATATTGAGCGCTGATTCTAATTCATGATAAGATGGCCCCCTATGATATGGGAACTTCGAACTTGTATTGGCGTACTGGCCCTTTGTACACTTGCTGTGAAAAACTACGGTTTATTCGCCGTGTGTAGGCACGGTCGTCAGTGTTGTATGGATAACTATGGAAACTAGTACACGGACACGTTTTTTCTACGGCGCGGCCGGTGGCGGCGCGGTTTATGTGCCGTGTGTAGGCACGGTAGTCAGTGGCAGCACTAAGGAAGCTTATATACGGACACGTTTTTTCTACGGCGCGGACGGCGCGGATTAGGTATACGCCGTGTGTAGGCACGGTTCGCCAATGTTGTATGGATCACCATAATTATTCACCATAGATGCTTGTTGACGGACACGTTTTTTCTACGGCGCGGTTTTTTACCGTACCGTAATGAAACCGTACCATGTTCAAAGGGCCTCAAAGTATGATTTTGATTACACATCTCTGCCTTGGGGCATATCTGTAGGGGAAAACGGGAGAAGTTTAAAATTTAACTTTTCCGAAAAAAAATCTTATAAATTCTTGTAATCATCCTACAGGCGTAATTCTTGCTGTTTTGAAAATCTTATTTTGCTCATCTGAATCAGAATTTATATTAAGATTTTTTTTATGAAATGTTAAATTTTAAACTGTTCTGTAAAGTTAGCCCTATGTCGCTTAGTCAATTTAGCCTTTCAAGCGTCAAAATGCTCTTAGAGTTGGCTGCTAGTCTAATAGCCTGCCATCCAACCACATCAGCATAAATCTTGTGGTTTGAAAGATTGACAGAATTTCTAGCTATTTCCGTAACAACTTTACGTCACTTACGACACGACACGACACACGACACGTCTTACGTCGTCGTCTTTAGACTTTACGTCGTTTATATCTGGGACCAAAAAAATGGTATCGAAGTACGAAACGAGTTTGCTGTTATTTATATACGGTTTCCGGGAAGGCCAAAGAAACAGTTTCTAAAAACATAAATATCCGCTCATGTGATAAATGTAATAAATGTCCGTCTACTTTTAGAGCAGGCATCTTCTGGGCACGCTCGTTCAGTCATAGACCTCATCCATCGCTTTCCATCAGGCGTGATCGAGGTCAAGACCAGCCCAGCCCCATTCAGCAATAAAAAAAAACTCATAAACGATTAAATCTAATCTCGAATCTATCAAACATAAATTGAAATGTATTGATTTTCCATCACAGTGGATAACCGCGGATCGGGGAATGAAGCGTGGGAAACCTCGCACCTAACCGACAGACGACCTTAAAACAGCGACTGGGACAGAGTGAAAGCGAAAAGCGGAGCGGGCCTGCTATGTCCAACAGTGGACTGCAATATGCTAAGTTAATTGCATAAAAAGCCTACCAATGTTCACACTGTTGGGACACAAGTCTCCTCTATTCAAGAGTGAGTGTAATCTACCGCAGGGGCCCAGTGCAGGTTGGTAGATGTCACATGTCTTCGAATTTTTGGCTCTAGGACATACCGGTTTCTTCACGATGTTGTCCTTCACCGTTTTGAGAGCAGTGGTGATGAAATTATTTACACAAAGTAAAACGCCTGCCTGGGTACAACTTGTAAGTCGGGGCCGTTACTACTGGGTCACTACAGCTCCTAATTGATTGATAGTGTAGGAACACTCGAGTCCCAAAAATGGTGACAAAATCGAGGACCTTAACCAGCCCATGGCTCAACTTTAAAGGGGGCTACAACAGTGCACTGCGAGTCTGCGATAGGCTGAGTTAGTTGATAGTTCCTAATACTCGAGACCCAAAACGGGTACTTATTTTGTTTTTTTGGCTGCCTAACAACAACCCAGTTACTGGGTAACACGATACCCCTTGGTAAGACTGGTTGTCAGTCTTTCGGCCTTCTGACTAGCCGTAACGACTATCAAGACCCGAGACCCAAAAATGGAGACAAAATCAAGGACCTGCCTAGAACAACAGCGCCTCAAATCTACGTCATCTACACAAACACATACTAACCTAAATACATCACTTAACCGACGCAACGTAATACCACGACGGGGAACAGTGAATAGATTAACAATATATTACTGGAGAACAATGAAGCGGCTACAGCAGTCACTGAATATGCAAAGTACGTAACAACTAGCGTATTTAACGCACGAAGCTTGGATTGGAATTCCCACCGACAGAAGTTGATCTTTGTCTATTGACTTGATTTTGGTGTGGTTTTTAAAGAAGTTTTGGCCTCCGAACCAACGAAGAACAAATTGTGCATTAGGAGTTAAAATTTCATCATCATCATCATTTCAGTCGAAAGACGCCCACTGCCGGACATAGTGCTCCCCCAAGCACCTCCACTTCGACCGGTTCTGTGCTACTCGCATCCAACGGGTTCCTGCGGCCTTAAATTTAAGTAAAAATTTAATTAAGTTTAATTCAAAAAGCGTCGAGCGCACTTACGAGTATAATTAATTTAAATAGCGCTCCACGCTTTTTTAATTCAGTTTAATTGTTTTATCACGCATTTTTACTACTGGTACTGGTGTGGTAGACGCTGAAGAGTTCCACTACCCACCTCCTGGCTCCATCATCAGATTAGCTGCAAGATACCAAATTATAGTTTTGTCAACCGAACTACATAGCCATACAAAGTTTCATTTCGATACGACAATTAGAAGTTCAAATTAGCTTCTAAAATTTTCGCTTGTTAAGTTACAAGTGAAACTAAAAAAAACCTGTTAAAATGGTCCGGTCATATTGGTCGTAGAACCGATAATCGTCGAAGTAGACGAGTTCTTGAGTAGAGATCGCGAATCGGCAAACGTAAGTTAGGATGGACTCAGGTTAGGCGACGGGATCCTTGCAGGATGTCTGGTAGCAACTGGATGAGAATAGCTGAGGAAAGAGTTGAATGAGGAGGTCTCTGTTCAATGCTGAGCCGCTAAAGGCTGATGATGATAGCGCCCCAATTCTTAATTTGGACGTTAAATTTTCTTTGGACCGAATATATCTTTCCTTTTGAAAATATTTGTATTAAATACCATCTGTACAAGTAGTAGCAGTACATATAGGCACTTAAGTGCCACAGCTGTCTTCACGCATGAATTTGTATCAGCTTTTCTGCTCAATTACATGAATCCCTTTGGTAATTCTACCGTTAAAGCGTATTAAACGGTCAGGAAGCCATAATTTGCATTTATTAACATTAGTGTGTCTCTCATCTTTCTAATCTACATAATATGTATATGTAGATACTAATATTACACAGAGGTATTTGTTTGTTTGTATGTAATGGGTAATCTCCGAAACTACCAGTCGGATTTGAAAAATTGTTTTTGCAATTGACAGCCCAATTCTTGAGGAAGGTTTTTTTAACATCACGCTACCCTTAGGAGCCGAGGAAAAGGAAACAGGCAGAACGAAGTTAATTACAACGCGGTCAGACAATGCGATGCGAAGAGATGGGTCGGGGTAGCAGGAATTTCCACGCGGACGAAATCGCGGGCATTGCGATATTTTGTGCTGTCTGAGATAATTTTGTAGGTGAAATTAGGTACTTCGGTTACAATCTTTTTCAGTTTACTCCTCTAGAAATGAGTTCTCTCAGAGGGTCACAAACAACAGACATACTAGCCAGTTACAAAATAAAACCGATGAGTATCAAACACTAAATATAAACAAGAAGAAAAACATAATTTTTTGCAACTCATAATAATATTTCGTGCCAAAATAAATAAGTACGCTATCGAATCCCGGCCACATGAGTTATATATAGACATACCGCAGTAGTTGAATTGAATAAAGCTTTATCTTATCAAATACATTGTTTAATATATTGCTTTCCTGACGGCCACACGCTTTTATTACAGTTTGAATTACATATTACCCGATTACAGATTTTTTTGCGTTGGAAATTCCAGTTAAGGTATGTTTGCGATAGCGGACCATACTGTATTCCGCATTCTCGCACGGTTTCATTTTGACAGTACAACAACATTCATTGCGTTATTTACGTTGTTGAGCAGACACATGTTTCGAACATATGAAGCAATGGATTAGCAATATCCTTCAAATTGAGATCAATAGTGTGTTACGCAATTAGGGTGCTGGTCTTACATATTTGATTCATCTGTTATTGAATATTTCTAGACCAGTTTTGGATAGTTCAATTCACCTTTAATATGGGTATCAAATGAAAGGGCCGCCCCCTTTCATTTGATACCCATATTAAAGGGGTTGAAAAAATAATAATAATCCGCCATCTTGGAGCGGCGGCCATATTTAATTTAATGTGATGTTATTAACTTTATCTTTTTCTACTCTTCAAGCCCTTTTATTTGATACCCATAAAAAATATGTAATCCGCCATCTTGGAGCGGCGGCCGTATTGAAATTATTACAATATTGAGTATTGCACATTGTATTGTTACCAGAACTAAAGGTGTATGCCAAATTTCAGCTCAATCGGATACCAACAAATGGTCGAAAAAATGGTTTGCAAATTTTGAACGGACAACTTATACACATACTTACATACGAACAGTGCAAGCTAAATAAAAGCTTGTAAAAAGACCGTCAGCCTTGAGCCTTTTTGGATCGTTGCAAGGTGCAGAGCGTTACTAAACGGCTCTAGCCTTCAGATTAGGGGAAGGTTGAAAAAGCGGCTATTTGGAGGCCTACCATACTACGGCTGCTTTATGTCTATAATTATTAAATAGGCCAAGTTTGAGGTGACCTTAACCTCGTTTGCTTTCCCTGGAGACTTGCCACGGACCGCGTACACGTGGGGTTGAAACACGGTTGAAAGCTTTTGAGCTTTCAATCTTTGGTTCGGAGTTCCTCATTTTGGTATAAGTGAACCACACAACTGGCTGGCACAGGAGCGTGGAGATTAAAACAGAAGACGAACTTGCAGGGGATCGAGGAGGGGGGGGGGGGTGAAGGGGGGTTCAGGGGACGGTCAAAGATCCACGAATGACATCCGGGACCAACAGCTTAACGTGCTTTCGGAGGCACGGAGGGGTCACGGTATGTAAAGACGGTCACCCATTCACAGACCAAACGCAGCAAGCGTAGCTTAACCTGGTCGATCGACCTGTGCGGCTTTTATTATTTAGCCAAGGGCCCCTCTATCCAATCTATCTATAATTCACAAATTGTACCGACATAATAACCTTTAGGGACGTCCTAGTCTCGTTCGATATTAGGAAGCAGTGGGGACGTCGTAGTCGTATTAATGCTATCATTTTCTAGTGTGAGAGAAAGACGGAGCTATAGAAGGCCGATAGCACCATCCCTTTTTGCAGTGGAATAATACTTCATAATACGACCCCAGAGGGGCAATTCTCGTAATTTTATGAACATTCACAGTCTCAATCTGTCAAAATACCTCTAATTTCCCTACATTTTGACAAGTTTTTGACATTTGTTTGTCGCCGAGATGAGACTGCGACTAGATTTTGAACTTTTAAATTACGAGAATTTTCCTTCTGGTTGGTATTCTGGTGTCCGCAACTCGACGTCAAAGTGCGTATCTTTACTTATCTTTACATAGTATTATTCCTCATCGGTATCGTATCGGGTATCGTATTACCCAGTAACTGGGTTGTGGAGGTCAGATAGGCAGTCGCTCCATGTAAAATACTGGTATTCAGCTGCATCCGGTTAGACTGGAAGCCGACCCCAACATAGTTGGGAAAAGGCTAGGCAGATGATGAAAGTATTATTCCTCATCCAATTAAATACATGAAATACTTTGTGCATTTCATGGACATCAAAATTGTCCTTTACAGCATACCATTAAAATGAATATCTTGAAGATATCAGAGATTTAAAAAGGGGGGGGGGGGAGAGCGGCTGGCGGGGCGGTACGAAGTTTGCCGGGTCAGCTAGTTTTACGTATAAATGGGAAAATCGATTATTCGATCCACCCCAGCTCCTCAAGGAAAGCCAGCAACGCCTTTGTGTAAGTGACAATCTCATGGAGCCATAGATATCCGCATGGAGCAATATAATTATATTGGGGGTAAGCTAACGTATCGTAGTATGGGCGGTGCCTCATAATTATCATTATGAGAATCAGGGCTCAAATCTATGTAAACTCTAATTCAAATGTTTGTCATATTGACAAAAAAAGGTCGATCGCAGCTGTCATTTTAATCTTGCAAATTAAATATCAGAGTTCATATGATGTTTTTTTTTTCTTTCTTTCTATATCAGTCAGATCACAATGGGCCTTATTAGAAGGCTAGGTCATCTAAAGGGCAATGGAGTGGGCTATGCTTGGAGTTTCCCTAAGTGATCGAATCAGAAATGAAGAGATCCGCAGGAGAACTAAGGTAACCGACATAGCCCGGAGAATTTCAAACTTCAGATGCATATTGTTTAATTTAGCTGTAAGTTTCCCGAACAGAATAAAATAAAACAAAATAAACTTAAGTGGCAGTGAGCAGGGCACAATGCTCGCAGAACAGATGGCCGATGGGGCCGAAAGTGTCTGTAGTGGCGACCGCGTACCGGAAGACGTAGCGTTGGAAGGCCTCCCACAAGGTGGACCGATGACCTTGTAAACGCCGCAGGAATCCGCTGAATGCGAGCACAGATGGGCCGATGACCTTGTAAAAGCAGCAGGAATCCGCGTAATGCGAGCACAGATGGGCCGATGACCTTGTAAACGCCGCAGGAATCCGCTGAATGCAAGCACAGATGGGCCGATGACCTTGTAAAAGCAGCAGGAATCCGCTGAATGCGAGCACAGATGGGCCGATGACCTTGTAAAAGCAGCAGGAATCCGCTGAATGCGAGCACAGATGGGCCGATGACCTTGTAAAAGCAGCAGGAATCCGCTGAATGCGAGCACAGATGGGCCGATGACCTTGTAAAAGCAGCAGGAATCCGCTGAATGCGAGCACAGATGGGCCGATGACCTTGTAAAAGTAGCAGGAATCCGCTGAATGCGAGCACAGATGGGCCGATGACCTTGTAAAAGCAGCAGGAATCCGCTGAATGCGAGCACAGATGGGCCGATGACCTTGTAAAAGCAGCAGGAGTCCGCTGAATGCGAGCACAGATGGGCCGATGACCTTGTAAAAGCAGCAGGAATCCGCTGAATGCGAGCACATATGGGCCGATGACCTTGTAAAAGCAGCAGGAATCCGCTGAATGCGAGCACAGATGGGCCGATGACCTTGTAAAAGCAGCAGGAATCCGCTGAATGCGGGCACAGATGGGCCGATGACCTTGTAAAAGCAGCAGGAATCCGCTGAATGCGGGCACAGATGGGCCAATGACCTTGTAAAAGCAGCAGGAATCCGCTGAATGCGGGCACAGATGGGCCGATGACCTTGTAAAAGCAGCAGGAATCCGCTGAATGCGGGGAGCACAAATGGAGTGATGACCTTGTAAAGGCCGCAGGAATCCGCTGAATGCGGGGAGTACACAACTGGTCGAAGTGGAGGTTCTAGGGGGAGGCCTATGTCCAGCAATGGACGTCTTTCGGCTGAAATGATGACGATATCACTCAGAAGAAACCCGCAGTGATTTGTCACGTTGTTGTGATTTAACTAACTATTTTATAAGTGGCGTTAGGAACGTTTAATTTTGTTTCTGCTAAACCACTTGACGAATCTTATCTAGTGCGATGATTCATTAATTTTGATCCAACATGTAATAACATCGGTATTCGGATTATAGGGTGGGGCCAGCGGGGTGGGTAATTGCGTAACACACTATCAGCGGTGCTATTCTGTAAAAATCTCACCGTGAAAACTTAGGTGAAGTGACCGTGAAGTGAGCTGTCAATAGTGTCAATTCCTAGCAAAAGCAAACTCACTTCACCCAAGTTTTCACGGTGAGATTTTTATAGAATCGACCGGCTGGAGCAATGGCTTTCATGTTGACAGTTCAACCACATTCATTGCGTTATTTACGTTGCTGACCAGACAAATTTTTCGAACATATGAAGCAATGTATTAGCAATATCCTTCAAAATTATTCAGATTATGATTGTTTGTGTGTCATGCAAATAGGTTGCGGTTTTTTTCGGTAAAAAGTTGGGATCACACGTCAATATCCCACCCAATGCTCATGCAGTTGTTAAAAACAAATGCAGTATGAAACTGCCATTTGATTCCAAAATTAAACAGTTAAATATTGTACTGATTGTCGCCGTGTGAACGGACGGACACTAAACTAGCGCAATTTAAGTACGTCACTTCAATGAGTAAAGTTTATAACTCTTGAATTTTGAGTTTACCTACTTTGAGCGGCTTTAGTTAAATGAGTTTGTGCTTATCTCGCCCTGGCCCAGCCTGGAAGAATGCTTAAAACATTATTATTCAGTGCGAAGGAAAATATTCACTTTAAGAGCGTTTACGCCGTACGGCATTTCATACAAACTTTCAAGCCCTTATTTTTCGAAATTAATGAACCGATTTTAATGAAACTTCATACGAATAAGCAGGATACAAAGGTCTAAAAAAATTGGAAGAGAACATTTTAGAAATGTCTCATTTAAAAAAAAGATAACTGGAATCTATGTTTCTATAGACAATTTAAAATCGGTCTAATTTGGCTTTAACACTATTTTTCGGAAATGTTCTCTACTAACTTTTTAGACCTTTGTATCCTGCTGCGTATGAAGTTTCATTACAATCGGTTCATTCATTTCGGAAAACTAGTGCTTGAAAGTTTGTATGAAATGCCGTAGGTACGTCGTAAACGCTCCTAAAGCAGTGTTCATAATCTCAAATAATTATTACATTCGATCGCCTCATAATCAGTTATCTACTTAAGGGCTGATTTTTCAATCATCTGATAACTTTATTCAAGGAATAATTTTGAAATTTTGACAGTTATTTCATACTAGCTGTTCCCCGCGGTGTCACACGCTGCGCGGCTCCTAAGGGTCGTAGCGTGATGTTATATAGCCTATAGCCTTCCTCGATAAATGGACTACCCAACACTAAAAGAATCATTCAAATCGGACCAGTAGTTCCAGAGATTAGCGCGTTCAAACAAACAAACTCTGCAGCTTTATAATATTAGTATAGACTAAAACTGTCAAACGTCCATTTTATTCCTCGAATAAAAGTTATCTGGCGATGGAACAATCGGCCCCTAACGAAATGTATTCTAAACTAAGTTGATTTTTGAGCGACCATTTGTAACAAAAAGGTCCTAATAAGTTATTGTTTGCAATGGAATTTTAACTTTGTTGAGTATGATATTCAGTTTGTTGTTCCATAACTTGAAAATTATCCCAAACAAGCTTCTGCCCGCGACTTAGTCTGCGTACAATTTTCCCCGACTCACCCCGTCGCATTCACAATGGTCGCATCGCATCGCGTGCCCACGCTGTCACTTCTTTTTTCGCTTAGCGTTATTTCTGAGTTTTTATCTTTTTCCTCAGCTCCTAAGGGTTCTAGCGTGATGTTAAATAGCCTTATAGCCACCCGACTTATAGCCTTTTTCAAGAATTTGGAGTTTCTTGCCCGTTCTTCTCCTTTGGTACCTACGCGCTTTGGAATGGGCAACTAGCTTCATATTTTCTGACTCACCGGCTTCTTGACAATTCAAAAGGGCCTGTAAATGGTCTTATTGAAATAAATGCTTTGAGTTTGAGTTTGGCTGTCAAGTGCAAAAATACTTTTTCAAATCTGACTGGTAGTTCCAGAGATTAGCGCGTTCAAACAAACAAACAATTAGCTTTAATATTAGTGTAGATAGATTCCCGGCTCTACTATAGATTTTTGTATGCTAGCTTCAGAAAAAAAAAAACAGATTAATTTAAAATTCAAATGTGGAAAAAACCCCGAACTTTTTTAAGACTTTAAGCTCGCGTTCGAATACGAAAACAAACAAACAGGTTGCATACCGATTATTATTTACGTATTTATTTTTCCTTTTGAAGAAGAATCTTTCCTGCTGTTTGACTTTACGATAAAAATGCCATTAAATGAGAGAAATGCGTTATTTTTACACAAGGTCGTATTTGATAGTCATCATTTAAGGATAATTTCCTACGCAATTATAATAATTGCTTCCGATCCTTGAGTTCTAAAATTGTAATGCCACACAACATCATTAATGTGTTGTCACACTGACGTCAATGAAATCTGCTTAGCCTTTTCCCAACTATGTTGAGGTCGGCTTCCAGTCTAACCGGAAGCCGCAGAATACCAGTATTTTACGTGAAGCGACTGCCTATCTGACCTCCACAACCCAGTTACTGGGTAACATGATATCCCTTGGTACGACTGGTTGTCAGACTTTCGGGCTTCTGACTAACCTACTAACCTAACCTAACCTTGTACTATTTATTCTGTGACCAAACTCTCTTCCATATAACATTTATATAACACTAGCTTCTGCCCGCGACTTCGTCCGCGCGAAATTTCACCCTCTTAGGGGTGGAATTTCGAAAAACCCTTTCTTAGTGGATACCTACTCTTCACAAAGAACACACCCTCCAAATTTCATGTCTCTAGGAGCAGCGGTTTAGACTGTGCGTTGATATATCAACAATCAGTCAGTTTACCATTTTATATATATAGATAATACTAGCGGCGCTTCACGGTTTCACCGCGTAAGTTTCGATCCCATGGGAATATCGGGATAAAAACTATCCTATGTCCTTTCCCGGCACTCAAACTATCTCTACACCAAATTTCATCTAAATCGGTTCAGCGGTTTAAGCGAGAAGAGGTAACAAACAGACACACTTTCGCATTTATAATATTGTATTCTTTAAATAAGTCTTACATAGTAAAGGGCAGGGTTGATATGATTTAAATCACTTAATTTAAATCAGTGATTTAAATCGCGATTAAAATCAAGTGATTTTTTTATAAAAATCAATGATTTAAATCAATACTTTACTTACTGCGACCAAATCAGCCAAAATGTGTCAAGGGACTTCCCCCGACATAACCTACAGCGCGCACACACATTTCCAATGCTGTTTATACAGGGTTATTGGTAAAACATTAACAACCTCTGAGGTCATTGTACTCATCACTATGAACCACTTTTGCTATGGGACCAAACCTGAAATCGCGAAATAAAATCAGCTGTTTCCTACATTTTGACGAGTTATACGAACATAAATGTAGTTTTTTCGCGATTTCAGATTTGGTCCCATTGTAAAAGTTGTTCATAATGATGACCTCTTAATAGGTAGTTAATGTTTTACCAATAACCCTGTATATGTAGTGTTATTATTTAATTAATAACTGACTTCCAAATTAAGAACGATCAGAATGTAAAAAAAAAATAAAAAAAATCCGATTTAAATCAAATAAATCCGATTTTTTTTATTTATTTTTTTAAATCATGATTTTTATCAACCCTGGTAAAGGGGATTGAAGACTCAGGGCCTGTGCACACCACGTTTTTTAAACGCGCCGTTGACGCGCGTTTGTAGCGACACAGACGCGATACGCACGCGAGCCAGATAGGTACTGGCAGGCACTGCTCTGTAGGATGAAAGCGCGCCGTCGACACACGTTTCTAAAACGCGCGTCAACGGCGCGTTTAAAAACGTGGTGTTACCTTATATGGAGCCTGGCATACTTACCTACTTTCGCGCCATTTTTTTATCCATTATTTTTGGACTTGCTTAGCATAATAATCAGCCTATAATTTTCTCACTGCTGGGACACAGGCCTCCTCTCGGCAAGAGGGAGTAGGCCGTTATCCACACGCGGGCCCAGTCCGGGTTGGTAGATGTCACATGTCTTCGAATTTTTGGTTCTAGGACATACCGGTTTTCTCACGATGTTTTCCTTCACCGTTTTGAGAGCAATCGTGATGAAATAATTTACACAATGTAAAGCGCCTGTCTGGGTTCGAACCTACGTCCTACAACTCGCAAGTCGCGGCCATTAACACAGGCCACACTGCTTCATACTTGCTTAAATTTAAAAAAATATGGATGTCACGTGATCAATTTTGAATTTTAATATCTTGGAAACGTGACGTTTTACGGGGTTTGGTCTTATTTGGTTTTCATTTTGCATTGGTGTCAGCTATCGATTTAAATAGGTTTCATGCGTGGCCACCATTTTGAAAAAAAAAAAACAAAATGGCGCGACAGTAGATAATATTGTGCCACGGACCTTTAAACCCCTTTTGAAGCATAAATTAATTTTAAGAAAGTGTGCACACTAAGCCAACTTAATACCCATACAAAAATAAAAATTACCAACTATTGACCAATAGTTTTATCGGTTACCTCAGCTTTTTTGGTCCGTGACCACAAACTTGATTCACTAGCTGAACCGCATCCAAACCACTAGCTTACAAGGCATCGTTACAATTAATATTACGCACAAGCTGGTAGATAAATAAATTAAAGCGAGGGAAAAAAAACAGTGGGCATGTTGTATCTGTCATATTTTCAGTACAAATAGGTAATTGGCTTTAAAAATTACGCTGCCCTACACTGACTTTAAATAACTAATGACTGCTTGTGCTTGGTTTTAACAACTAGCTAGACAATTAATATTAAGGCTTTTTTTATAATTTGTAATTTAAAAATTAATCCTACTAATATTATAATGTGAAATTTTGTGAAGATGTTTGGATGTTTGTTACTCAATCAAGCGTAAACCGTTAAACAGATTTGGATGAAAATTAGCACATAGGATCAAACCTTACACGGGTGAAACCGCGGGGCGCAGCTAGTGTTTTATACACCTTCCAGAGTAAATTTTCTAAATGATGGTGCAAAATGCATCATACTTATTGTGTAATTAAGATGAACTCAATTTATAAGTATAGTCTTTGAATGGGATTAGTTCCTTTTAAATTCTCTCTTCTTTTCTCTTTGCATGACCCTGCAATTCTTTGTTTAGGAACCATAGTCCATAATGCAGAAACAAAATTAACAAAATCTGCTTCACAGTAATACCGTTATATCATGTACGCTACATGTAATCTGGTTGGAAAAATGTTCAACCGCCAACCTAAAATGCATGTTTATATTGTTTATCTCCTGTCATGTGTTTATGACTCACTTGACTCTGCATTATAAATTGTGTCCCATTTTATTATACTAAACATACTTAGAGCAAGTAGGTACGAGTTGTAGTTCGGTCTTCGGACCCTAGTCAGGGCAACGGCTTGACTATGTGTAAATTATTTCATCACCACTGCTCTCAAGCTCTGAAGAAAAATATTGTGAGAAACCGGTATGTCCTAGAACCAAAAATTCGAAGACATGCGACATCGACCCACACGCACAGCTCGCGTGGTAGATTATGGCCCACTCCCTCTCACCCAGAGGAGTCCTGTGTCCCAGCAGTGGGAATTATATTATAGGCTGATTATGCCTAAACATACTTATAACCGGCTCTGCCCCTAAGACGACCCACTGACCGGGCTATTGGTATAGTAGATAGTTGGTTCATGATATTATCAACATAATTATGGCATTTTATTATAAAGTTAAATACTAAAATACATTCGTAGATTTTTGACAATCTTGCCAAGGGGGTGGGCGGTGGGGGGTGTGGTTACCCAGTATGAGAGTGGTGGAGATGAGATAGGCAGTCCCTCTGTAAAGTACTGGTATCCAGCCTTATCGGTTAGACTGGAAGGTGACCCCAGCATAGTTAGGAAAATATTTAATACTAAAAATGGATAGATTAAAGTACTATTGAAATCTAAATAAAAGACAAACAACAATGTAAAAATTTACGACACTTGATAAAACCTCTTGGCCTATAAGTTATGTGGGTAAATTAAAAAAGAAAAATGCGCCTGAAAAACCTCCTTGCAGGCTAGATTGATCAGCCAGCATCTATTGTTATACAGTCTATTGTTTTAAAATCAGAACAGTTATCCCACCATAGAATCGCGCGCTACATTTTAATTGAATTAACAACATAATTACTTTCCCTGTCACCAATGTAAAGAAAACTGTTTGTACTATAAACATCGATTTTATTCATAATACTCACATCCTCGAAAATAGATCCGACGTTGGCGGTCACGAGCAGCAGTGGCACTTTATCCGAACCCATTTTTTTGAACTTCAACATGTTACTGAAGAGTTTTATGTAGAAAACAATTCCTTTAGCACGACCGAGGTTATTTACCACACAACGTAAGTTTTACCGCCGTTTCTTACATTTGGCGCGA
Source organism: Oligia latruncula (assembly GCA_948474745.1). Lineage (NCBI taxonomy): Eukaryota > Metazoa > Arthropoda > Insecta > Lepidoptera > Noctuidae > Oligia > Oligia latruncula. The sequence continues at coordinate 2,833,781 of OX419705.1, forward strand.
GCACGCCTTAACTTAGAATACTGTTCATTACATTATTATGTTTAAATAATACGTTTCCCCGTCAAAAACGGAAAATTTTGTACAATATAGTAAAATCGCCCGAGTCGCCCCAGCCCTTTCTGACATTTGTATGAATGAATGACATTTTTTACACTCACATTTGCACGTATAAACAGCATACAACCCGAATAATTTACGATGTTTACAATTTTCGTACAAAAGTAATAAATATTTTATTAAACTCTACTGAAAATATTGATGAAAATTATAAATTCCCAAAAAATATTATATTTCCAATACAATTTTTGCTTAAAACAACGAATAATTACAATTTTAATCCAATTTTCTGGTAGACCTGCCTGCGTAAAGAACTTAGAACGGAACGTAACTTTTGAACTATGGGACCTTTCGAATTTGGTTGGTTGTCGTACCAATGACGTCGTTGCTAGTTTTACGTCACGCCTACTTTCAGGGCCGTATTTGCGTAAATAAATATGGGAACACTGTATTTAAATCCGAAAGGTCAAGAAATGCGTAAGTAGTGACGGCGAAAATTAAGAAAATGTATTTTTATTTACTTGTAGCACGAGGCACAGCGTGTGTCGTTAAATTTAATATAAAGACAGTCCTACGTTTCTGTAATAATTTATCACGTCGCGGTCGCGTCGTTGCATAATTTAAACAGCAAAATTTTTCATTCAATATTTTTATGTCATTACGTGGCTTGCTGTCTTCGGTCTGCGGCATCATTCACAATGATTGCCGATTTAATACATTACCTAATTAAAAGTAAAAAGCTAAAAAGAAGCTTATGTACCTACCTAGGTACCTAGCCTATCTAGGTACCTAGCCTACCTAGGTACTTAGGCGATGATCTTTAAAACTTTGCGTAAGCTTAAAAAAAATCCTATTGTTTTGTTCCGAAAACGAGCAATATTTGATAACTCCGCACCTTTTTCCTTAGGAAACAATTGAAAATAAAACGAAAACGTTTCTCATTTGTTTTAGAAATTATTTATACTTAATTAGAATATGATAGGTAATTTACTTTCTGAAATATTTCCTTTTACCAGAATCATAGGAAGCTTGCTTGACAACAAACAAAACCTCTCGACTGAATTTTCTTTCACGTTTACGCGCGCTTTTCAAATAAAAATTTCCGCGCACCCGTAAACCCAGTTTGATATTCCGGAATTCATCTCTGTGTGTTTTCGGGGCGTTCCTTTTCGCCGCACATGCGATCTGTATTCCAGCGGCGCTCAATGTAAACGGCTAAAATAGAAATCGATAATTGTGTCTATTCCTGTGCATTTAGGTCGGGTTTATTCCTTAAATCAGTGCAATGGCGATCCGGTAAAGAGTGGGTAAGTGGAATTCATATCATTTACTGTGGAAAGTACCCTGAATCGATTGGCCGAATTCACGTTTCGTGCGTTAACGTTATGGATTTCATGCCGCTCTGGCTATGAGGTTCTGAAAAATGATAATTATGAATGGTCTTGTTGGTAAACAAATAATAAAGACGGTAATTTAGGGCCTGACATTTCAGTCTTTTGTTTATTCATTTGTTTTACGTGAAAAACACTATAAATAAATAAAGTTGTGCTTTCATTTCTTTTGGATTGATTTCTATCTAAAAATAATAATAGGGTAGGTAAGTGGTTATAACCAACCCGCACTGGGCCCGCGTGTTAGTTCTCTATGTTCTGGGTTTGGTTTCCGCACTTAGTCCTACAGTGGACCATTGTGCGTGGGCCATGGCGGCCGTCGGTGGTTATTCCAACCAGCCCACTCCCTCCAGAAGCTGATTAAGTCTCCTGGTCTGTTGAGAACATCTGTGTACGATCTGAGTGTCCCGAGGGTTTCTGACCTTATCTGGGTGAAGCCTGTGCAATCAAAGAGCACATGCGCAATGGTTTCACCAGCCTCCATGCAAGCCCTGCACAGGGGACTGCCTGTTATGCCTAAAGTGTAAAAGTGTTTATTTAGCGAGCAGTGTCCTGTGATGGTTCCCGTCACCAGGCGCAGGCCTTTCCTATCCAGTCGTAATAAGCGCCTGGTTAGCCTACTGCCATCCAATGACGGCATGGCTTCTTTGGACTGCCTGCAGCCTGGTGACGACGTCCACCAGCTTTCTGCTTTTATGTGGGTGTGCTCCTGTTGCCACCTGCGTAGTTGGTTGAAGGGGATGGGCACGATAGGTTCCGATCCATAGACTGACATACTGGAAGCCCTTCTGGCCAGCTCGTCAGCTGCGTCGTTGCCTAGCGATCCACTGTGTCCTTTTATCCATTGTAGTGTCACTGTATTGCGGTTCGATACAGTTACCCGCCCGCTTGAGCGCAAATTGTAACATTCTAGTATTAGATTCGATGTAATGCATTTTTTGTCTAAGGATTGGAGGACTGAGGCGCTGTCGGAGAGTATGCGAACATGGGTGTCCGTGACTCTCCTGGCCGTATGGCACACACTCTGCTTAGTAGACCGTGTTGAGCATTCCCAGCGGTTTGGATATTTTTATGTTGAGGTCGTGTGAGAAGACTGCGACTCCAGTTCCGCAGTCGGTCTTTGAACCATCAGTGTAAATTCTCAGTTCTTTCGGGCCTGAGTGGTCGCACTGCTCCTCTTCAAGCACTATGTTGTAATGCTTTTGGAAGCAGTATTGTTTCGGGGCTTTGTCGCAGGGTGCCATGCCATTGGCTGCCGTTTGATCACATCTTCTTTTAAACGTATGTGTTTGATCCTACAGTCTTTGCTCAGGGTCCCTGATGTGAAGAGCCTAAAGGCAGCCAGGGTCGCCTCTTCCCGCACTATGAGTTGTAGAAGCGGCAGTCCAAGCATAGCCTGTAGGGCAGCAGTGGGTGTAGTTCTCATGCAGCCAGTGACCGCCACACACGCGAACCGCTGCAGCTTTTCAAGGCCTTTTTGGGCTGTGCTCAGGCCTGTTCTGGGCCACCAGACTAGTGAGCCGTATGAATGATTGGTCGGATGACTGTGGTGTATAGCCAGTGAGTGACCCTGGGGCTAATCCCCCAATTCTTGCCAAGCATTCGTTTGCATTGCCACAGGGATATGCTGGCTTTCGTAGTAATGTAGCTGGTGTGTTTTGCCCAGTTCAACTGTTTGTCCAATAAGATGCCCAGGTATTTGGTTTCAGTTGATAGGCTTAGGGTTGTACCAAAGAAACGTGGTAGTTGTAGTCTCGTCAGTTTCCTGTTTTTGTGAAGAGAACCAGTTCAGTTTTTGTGGGGTTCACTGACAGTTGGTGTTTACCACACCAGTTTTCTATTATTTTCAGGGCCTGGCGCATTAGATTGCACAGGGTGTTTTCGTGGGTGCCATTTATTATTATGGTTATATCGTGCGTATCCTACATTAGAGTAACCTTTGTCGTTGAGTTCTTTTATTAGACTGTCTACGACCATGTTCCATAGAAGCGGCGACAGGACGCCCCTTGCGGGCAGCCCTTCGCCACCTGTCTAGGGCCGTGCTGATATGCTGTTGAAAGTGGTTTTGTCAAAGGCGCCCTCGATGTCAATGAAGGCTGTCAGTGCTGAGGATTTGTGGTCCATTGCGCATTCAATTTGTGCAGTTTCCGATTTACTCACACTTATTCAGCTCTGTTCAGCCTTTGTCCATAGATAACAACGATTTTGTATGAAATACGTACGCATCAGTTCAGCCGCGGAAAGCTGAACGGACTCCATACAAAATCGTTGTTTTCTTTGGACAAAAGCTGAACAGAGCTGAATAAGTGTGAGTAGTCCCTTAATCGGACAATCTGCCTCCATCGAGTCCGGTCCAAAGTCTATTTAGTACTAGATTTTAAATGATTTAATAACAAGGATTGTCTTCCTTAGTCTGTTAAATGACGCACGCACCGCAAGATAACAATTAAGATTTGTTTGACATCATCTTAACGACCTTAAGAATAATAATAAACTGCTGCGACCTTCCCGACTGACGTTAATAGATTTTTTTTTTAAGCCCAATTCTCGTCATTTAATTTTGTCTTTTTTCACTTCAGAATAAGTTTCTTTTTAACAAAAAAAAAAACCGACATCCAAAAAAACTACAAAGTGAAAAATAACTTAATTTAGGAAGTAGGTGTCTTTGGATCTGTATTATAAGCGACTAGTTAAAAATCTTAAATCTTTTATTCAAACTACGCTGAGAGTCAGGACTTTTTAAACGACATAATTAAATACGTATACCCCCAAAACGCCCGCCCTTCATCTCTTCCTAGTACTTTAGCTGAGAAGAAGAAACTCCCCAGCAGCTGTTAAGTTAGAGGAACTTAATTTTAAAACAATAGTGTGCAAAATTGCAAAACAAAGAAACACAAAACATTAAAACATGAAATTATTTGCCTTAAAACAGCTAGCATAAACCAATATAGCAACAAAAACGTTGAGAACTAAACTCAGCTTTCCATCCTTCACTTCCGACTCATGGTAGCAGTAGGACCACCGATTACATCTGAATAATGGTTTCAAAACAAGAGCTTTAGCCTACATCCTGAAATGCTATAACATTTAGGAAGCAGTAGGTAGTCAGGTGGTGACTCAACCTGGATCCCCAATCATTGTTAACTCTGGTATTACCACTGCGTTTTTTATCCTAAAGCAGCAGTGGGGTTGCTGCTGAATGCCCTATTACTAACACAAACTGGCGCCACTTCCCCTGTTTTGGGCCGTCTCCTTGAATCTTGAATTATGGCGTCACGTCACCAGTTGGCGCCACGTTAACAAGAGGTCTTCTATTTCGACAATGAATAATATAAAAAAAATATATTGATGACGTGTCCTTTATTCAGTCACGACTAAACAAAATATACGCTTTGATAATTTTGACAGGTGTCCGGAGCTAACGTCTCAGTGCTGCTACCTAGTGAATGTCATTTGAGAAAACCCTCATTGACTCCCCGTTAATAAGAGTCCTCATTATGCACTCTATAACGCACAATGGTCCACTGAAGGAGTATAATAAGTGCGGAAACCAAACCCATAACAAAACATAGATGCACTATAATAAATCCACTTTATCCAACATGTGTTACTGTATGAATGTTGATGGCTGAGTAGAGGTAGACCAAAGCAACGATGTATGGACTGTGTGAATAATTATATGGCTACAAAGGGGGTGACTACTGAGATGACGACTAATAGAGAAGTATGGAAGAAAAACCCATGTTGCGCCGACTTCAAGTAAATTAGGATACGGCAAGAGAACGATGATGACTTTGGTAGTAACAAATTCCGTTTCTTTTCAGCCTTCAAAATGTACATACAATGTACATTGCTGCTCACGGCTGCAGCGGCAGCAGCAGCGTCGGCAGCGCATCTGCACCATGCAGTCGAAACAGAGATGTTCGCGATACCCATCAGTCCTAACCTTTTCAACTGGACATATCAAGGTAAGCCAGCATGTTTTGGTCTAATGGTGGACACTGGATATTACGATTTCTTTGCGCAAGTGATGGCCCAATTTTCACGATTTATGTTTAAACCCCATGTTATGGTGGGCGAGCTTATTGCCATCAACCGGGCAAGAACGTCCAGACTCCGGGCTGCTACTGAAAAATTCCTTATAGAAAAACCCAATAACATTTTGCCCGACCTGAGAATCGAATCCAGGACCTCATTCTCATCAGTAGCGCTTGCGATCACTAGACCAACGAGCCATGAGTTTTACGTGACGTCGTTTTACCTACAAACGGCTGCGATCACGCTGCGATGCTTTTTAGAATGATTAATGATCATACACCTCATCTTTTAGCGTGAAAGCGTAACAAACAAACATACACAAAATCTAATCTTTTCTCTTTAGTTTAGATTCGTTACTGGATAAATGCTTTTGCAAGACTTGCCCAAAGAAATCGTAAGGTGTGTGGTCTGCGAGCATTCGCGGAAGCTATTGGTCACGTGTGAATCTAAAGACTTCTATTGCTGGATACAAGCCTCCCCTGTAGGCAGCGCCTTATCGATTGGAGACCAAGTCTGCTATTTTTAATGATTAGTCATTAGGACAACCATACCAAGACAACACCTTTGTTCTAAAAGTTTGTAATCTTCTAAATTCATATTGGTAAAATAATTATAGTTAATATGGGAGATTGACTTGTCATTATATGTACGAGATTACCCAATCCACGGGGCAATTGCGTAACACACTATCAGTAGCAATGGGTTTCATTTTGACAGTTCAACAACATTCATTGCGGTATTTACGGTGTTCAGCAGAGAAATTTTTCGAACTTAAGGAGCAATGGATTAGCAATATCCTTCAAAATGATTCAGATTGAGATTGATAGTGTGATACGCAATTACAGTGCTGTCTAGCCTGTGTTGTCCCACTGCAGGGCAAATGCCTCCCTCTCCCTTTTCCACACAATCCTGTCTTTTGCCACTCCTGTCGGTAGGAGTTTTTTTTTTTTTGGGTGTTAAACATCAAATGACCTCTCCCGCTCTGGGTGGAGCGGAAGGGAGTGTCAGACTCTTACTGACTAAAACCCACCCGTGTTCCTTCCTTAGCCCTTTATTTTCCGGGCCAGCGGTAACCCTTTCGGACAATCCCGCTAACCCGACAGGCTTCGGCCCTGCTGGGCCCCTTCAGATGATTCTAACATCTCTTTGAGGCGCGCGTGGAACACGTACGCGCCGTCCAGCACGGGCCTGGTCGTACGGTGAGCTACCCGTTACTCTCCGTCCGCAGGCCCGCGCCTTCGGTGGTTCTTCTGGGCCTGCCGCAATGTCTTCGTGCGTTCAGTGCGACCCAATCGGTGGTTCTCTTCGCCCATTTGTCATCTGACATGCGGCAGACACAACACGAACAATTTTAACACGCTTTTATTAGCTTCCTTTGTAACTAACTAACACACACACACAATGTAATAAAATCTTAGAAGTCAATTTGAACCTACTTCTACTTTGTACATGTAGGTATTTATGTAGTTCGGATGACAAAACTATAATTTGCTATTTTTGAGCCAGTTTAACCGACGCCGACGGTATAAATCGTTTTTTGAATAAACTGGGGGATTACGTTCTGTTCCATGGGGAAGAACATAGTGCTTGCTCTTGCTGTGCCCGAAGATTATGGTGACGAGTGTTTTTCTGTGAACAGAATGTTCTGACAGTGGTTTTTATGCGAGTTCATTTTGTTGTAGGCCCCCCTATCCACTAGTCGCCTCGTATTTTGCCAAAACATCTACGAGCGATTTGTAAAGACTGGCCCACATATCTAGCTAGAGTGACTTTTGGGTCTTGTAATATCTTGCTGATAAACAACCTTGCCTTTGATGTGCTAGCACATACTGTATCTGTGCTGTTTCTGCCTTATGGTGCCCCCCGAGACGTGATGCCCTAAGCAATTGCTTAATTTACTTACGGGCTAATCCGGCACTGGTCGTGCTACGCTTGTGAAGGTTACAACTGACCAATTTAAGCTTCAAGACATCATCTAATATCTTAATTAACTGAGAATATTTTAAGTAAAATTAAATCCCACCAAAAACATTCTGTAAAAAACTAGCCAAGTCTCAATGGAGCTGCCTGTTTATCTCTAAAAAGTAATGAAATCTAGACAAAGTCGTACCAAGTGTAAGGTTCCTTACTGCGATTTCTTTATTATTATAGTTAATGTTGTGTGACTTGGCCGTTGAACATTCTTTATACGTTAGTGTACAAGTCAATTTTGTTTACACGTAATGTTATATCTGTTGTAACTACCTATGTTTGTTAAGCGAGATAATAGCCCATACCGGTATTGGTAATTGGACGCTAGTGTCTCATTTTAGGCTGTTGTTGATTGGTCAACACATGCATTCAGCATCGACAATGCTGACTTCTGCTCTCTTCTTTTTGGAGCGTCAAATCGACCACCGATCTAACATAAAATAGACGTACAGACGGACTTCTAATCAATGATTATAAGTCCGTCTGTACTGGAAATAATTTTTGATACTGTTTGTTTCAGGCTCGCTTAAACATAAGTATTATTGAAATACGCAGCTTTATCAAGCCTACAATTGACTAGTTATTAAATCAACGTTTTCCAAGTGGCAATTTTCCATCGTCAATGGGTAGCGGTTATGGCGACAGATTGGTGCAATGGTGTCATGGAGCACCTGGGTTTGTACCCTTGTGTACCCTTCAACGGCCAAGTCACACAACATTAACTATAATAATAAAGAAATCGCAGTAAGGAACCTTACACTTGGTACGACTTTGTCTAGATTTCATTACTTTTTAGAGATAAACAGGCAGCTCCATTGAGACTTGGCTAGTTTTTTACAGAATGTTTTTGGTGGGATTTCACTTCTTTTTGTAGAAACGTATACGTACGGACGTATTCTTTTTGTATTGCATTATATTTTGACCAAATTTTGAGCGAAATTAATATTTTAGTGTAAGGAGGATGGGCGTTTTGGTACCCGAAAACTAATTACATCCAAACAAAATAATTTATATACAGATTGAAAGGCCTAATTATGTAGAACAATAGTTGATATGGGGGATAGTCCCAGTTCGCTGTCCGTTCAGAGATATACAACCTTTAACACTATACATTTATGTTAGGTTTAGGTTAGGTTAGGGCGTTTTGGTACCGGAAAACTAATTACATCCAATCAAAATAATTTATATACAGATTGAAAGGTCTAATTATGTAGAACAATAGTTGTTATGGAGGATAGTCCCAGTTCGCTGTCCGTTCAGAGATATACAACCTTTAACACTATACATTTATGTTAGGTTAGGTTATGGCGTTTTGGTACCCGAAAACTAATTACATCTAAACAAAATAATTTTTATACAGATTGAAAGGTCTAATTATGTAGAACAATAGTTGTTAGGGGGATAGTCCCAGTTCGCTGTCCGTTCAGAGATATACAACCTTTAACACTATAAATTTAAGTTAGGTTTAGGTTAGGTTAGGGCGTTTTGGTACCGGAAAACTAATTACATCCAATCAAAATAATTTATATACAGATTGAAAGGTCTAACTAAGTAGAACAATAGTTCTTAAGGAGGATAGTCGCAGTTCGCTGTCCGTTCAGAGATATACAACCTTTAACATTATGTAGGTTAGGTTAAGGTTAGGTTATAGGTTAGGGCGTTGTGGAAGGATTTTACGTTCCCGCGTCCCCAAGCGTAGTGTAAATGGAAAAACGGGGTAAAAAAAAGGTAGATAAAATTCAGTCACGTCACGATAAAGCAAGAGTCTATTATTGTTACTTATGACCTAACCTAACGATAACCTAACCTAACCTTTAAAGGTTGTATATCTCTGAACGGACAGCGAACTGAGACTATCCCCCCTAACGACTATTGCTCTATCTAATTAGACCTTTAAAACTGTATATAATTTATTTTGTTTGGTTGCCATGTTTTTCGGGTACCAGCTTCCATACATTTTTGCCCATCCTCCTTTGTTTATTTAATTTGTGTAATGTTCGACATCAAATGAAGCGGCCTACCAAGTTAAATATTTTTTGTAAAGGCGGTATGTCGATCTCTAATAGTTTGGTTGGGCTCTTGTGTTTTCTAATCAGGGTCACCCACCAGGTACTTCAGATCTTCGATTATCCTAATTTTTATAGTTTTCCCTTTATGTGGCCATTAAACCCTAACTCTGTACCAAATTTCAGCACTCTGAGTTTATGGGAAGTACTAGTTCTATTTTGATGATGAGTGAGTGAGTGTCTAAAATGCGAAACTTTGCTTTCGCTTAACTTCGGAACTAAATAACCTACAGACTTGAAGTTTTGGATTATAAGTATGTGATTATAGCTTACTGGATGACGAAAGTTTCTGCGTTCTGGTCTTATCCAGAGGTTCTCAAATAGGGGCCTGAAAATGCGGCGAAATGGTTCCTGTAAAGGATGGTACGGCAGTGTTTGCTTCGCGCTCGACTTGGCGGGGGCACTGCCGTGCCCCCCGATAGGTATATTGAATAAACTGAATAGTTTTTTTATTTGCGGTAAACATTTCGCAAAGAAAAAACACAACCACGAAAAATAACAAGTTGGGGGAAAATATGCGTCACATCCACGCAAAACCTCGCTAGCATAATGCTACGATCCTAAGCGAGTCAGAGCCCCAGCGCTGGTTTCCAGGGCGGCGTCATCCGGCGTTGACGTCGGTCGTTCTACATTAGATCTTACTTATTTATGTACCTAGTCCGTTTTTCCCTCCCCTCCCCGTATTTGCTATTTGATTCTTATCTGCAACACTATTTATTGCTTAGCACAATAGTCTTCCCCATATCAAAACCCAGTAAGTCCTTCAAATGAAATTTTCCAAAAAATATATAAATTAATGGAGCCTTCGGAATACCTATACCTAGGTATTTTTTATCCCGAAGATTATTAAAACTACGTAAATTACATTCACACTTCCGCTGTATAGTCAAAACAAACCAAGATGGATGACGTACAGACGCCAGCACATCAAGTTACTACAATCTGTCAGATTTCTTTAATAGATTTTCGACTTTATTGCTAAAGCATAAGGTTCAAGTTGATTGGGAAAATCTGACAGTTTCGGGTAGGTTGATCTGCTGGCGTCCGTACATATACTACGCTAGACTCTTCAACGTGTGCGCCTGTGTGCGCGCATATTGAAGATTTGTGATGTGGCCACACAATTTTCTCCTATCCAATCCAATCAGTCTAAATAATTTAATAAATAAACAATGTAAAAATTTAGAGTACCTATGTATTATGAATTTATGATTAGAACATAATATTCTAATTGGGGTGTTTGGTGGTGTATGTTAATACCGAGACATATTGATTGCGTGAGGATCTCGAAAATGTGCCGGATACCTAAAAATATAAATAAGTACCCAGTCATGAATTAAAATTAGATCGTACCAATTAGGTTGTACCAGTCGCTATCGTCATTCGAAGACTTATAAGGAATTGCTCCCTTTCACATCCTACACCATTTATATTTTTGTAGCTAGGGGAAAAACTACAAAGGTGAATAAAAGTCACTTTTATATAACTGACAGGAAATTTCCACTCTGGAAGGTTCCCCGGCCGCCCAAAATAGATGTTTTTTTGTTTGGTTTTGCTTCTATAACGCCATTTGAAATTGTCCCACGCTGGGCGCCATTAGAGATTTGCCTCTTCTTGAGTCAAGAGGTTATTTTGACGAGTTGTTAATCAATTTACTTTCCATAATTAATTGTGTTTTATATCAAAAAGAATTGTGTATGTAAACAGGAGTATAGCTAAATGTGATCCCTCGACCAAACTGTAACGTGATCTATTCAAATTGCCATCTATAGAATTCGCATAAAAATCTTATTCATCATTACAAGTTGGTCCAGTGCTTCCAAAACAGGGCTAACTTCAATGTAGACTTCGAGAGGAGGGTCCATTTATCTGTTATTATTACTTGCCAACGACGTCCGGCAGATAAAAAGTGATTTTTAAAACCTTTATCAAAAGGTCGAAAGTTGAAAGCAATAGTTGTACTCTAACACGTGGCCACGTGACAGGTTGGCGTGTATCTGTATTGGTTTAAATCTTGTGCAAATGTTGGTCACAAACAATTTATAGAGCTTGCGAGAATATTCCATCTGTTGTGCGCCCAACATAAAATGCGGATGTTGGCCGAACATTAGTCCATAAACTGGCCCAACATTCGTCCGTATACTGGCCCAATATTTCAATTACAATTGCTTCGAGAATATTCCATGTTGTGTTGGGCCAACTAGTTTCCGTTGCAACTTCGCGCATGTCCTGTGTCCTGTCCATTGCAATATACCTCAATCGACCATTCGGCCATTACTCATATTCGACGTTGCACACTTTTGATTGAGATGTAAAGAAATATTATTTTATTGGTTTGCTTTTAGAGATTTTGGTCGGAAAGAAGTAAAAATGTAGTGGTTAAGTGGTGTTAGTGTCTTCGTGAGGCGGGCCGCTGTGTCGGGTAAGTGTTAATTGTCTTTTTATCTAGATTTTCAGATTCAGCTAACGGCCCGGACGCCATATTAATTTCGGGGGAATATAGGAAGATATATACTTAAAATATTCAAATTCAGTTTAATGAAGTGTTTCAGTGTTTGACATTAGTTTTTTATTGCAACTTAGGTTTTCGAAAGGTATTATAATTATGAAATATTGCGTAGTTTAAATGGGCCGGGTTCCTATTCCTTACTAGGTGAAAAAAATACTTTACGGACGATTCGTTAACGTCAAAAAATTTATCGTTTCTTTGGTTGTTCAGCGGATACTTTTTGCTCCATGATAAGTTTTGCTATAACTTTTAGGACCATTTGAATTATCTTATCGGCTATTATATCCCACATTTTGAAAAATGAATTCAGTATCCCAATTCTCAATTAAGTTCCACTGATTTACGATTCGTTTCTCTTAAAGAAACTGAAACATGAATAACTAGTTTCTTTGTTTTAGACAGATTGCTTTCGCTAAGTAATATTCTGTACCTAGACCTAGTGAGCGGGCCTCACTAATAGTAAAGGATAATAGCATTATCATAATGTAGATTACATCGGCTATCATTTCCCACATTGTGAATAATAAAGCATCTCAATTAAGGGTCCATTAAAAAGGGTAGCAATCTGCAGATCGATACCGAATGCAATACGGCGCATGTTCTAGTTTACCTGGGTGGTAGGGGTGCCTAGGGCATCCATATTGTGATTTATAACTCTTTTGATCGCCGGAAAACGGACGGCGAAACATCATTTACATTTTTATGATGTGGCATTGAAATTAAGATCGTTTTTCTTTTGTTTTTCCTTTGTCAAAATGTAATTAATTTAGTGTTGTGTGGAGTCCCGGGAGTTGGAATGGCGAAATAGGTAAGGGTTAATGTTTTTTTTTTTACGCTTGATTGAATAATAGGACGCAGATTTGGGAGCGGCAATCAAGATGGTGGATGCTTCAGTGGAGATTTTTATTACGGTCTACGTGTTTGCGAGTTGTGTTTTTTTAAAATAAGGAACCACTTTTTATCTAGATTTACGGTGATGAACGAGGGAATCGAAGCTGTAGGAAATATTATGATTCGTGGAATGGTGATTTCCTAAAACGATTATGTATGTTTTCTGATAGAATATTTAGCTTTAAACATTCAGGTATCGTGTATATTAGAAGTTATTTTTATCAAAATTCGTCGGGTCTTTCAAAATCGAGGACATTTCAGCACACTTAGTATTATTTATTTGCGGATCATACACATTCGTTAATAGGATTAGCAGGAAATGGCGGGCAATTTTTAGGTTAAAAAAAAAAAGTTAATTTGATCTACGTTGTTAGTGAAAACTAGTGGACTCTATTTCGACTCGTTGTTTAGGTCGTCCACGTGCGCTTACCGTATGTTGTACTTTTCCTTTGAAAATGGCAGCACTTCATGAGTTAGGTACCATACGGACTGCCATGCCACACATGACGGGGCGCGTAACGGACGCGCCACATAATAGGGCCCGGCACAAAGAGCCCACGTGCGTGAATTCTCAATAAAAACGCGTTTTCGGCTTCCCGCTCCGTTTTCCGCGCCGTATTTTAAGACGCTCGCAGTGTGAACGTTGCCTGAAAATCTACAGCGTGACTCGTGAAACTTCGCAGTTAATAGCGATATGAATTGTAAAGATCCACCACTGAGCACTGTAGATACACTGGCCCTAATTTAGTCGCCTCGAATCTGTGCCTTTGTTCTCGTTATTGTTTATTTACATACAAATATGAAAAATACAAAACGTTAATTTGCCTTCCTTTCTCATTACGTAAATGACTTCACTTACACAAATACAGTTTTGGCATACAAATCCAAAATAGCCGGTTACTATGTTGAAGCAAAAATTATTAAATAAATAAGTATTATTAGGGTATTATTATTTATTTATTTGTTTATTATTTATTTACACAGTAAAATAAGTGATTGATACAGACACAAAGTCAAAGCATTTTTTTCAAATAGGCACATCACGATGTATAATCTCTTTGGTTCGAAGTGACATTTCAGTAATGGCATTTTGCTAATGTGACGTTTTGCGATGTGGCGTTTTCAGAATAAGACAATTTGATAATATTATGACATTTTGCGAAATTCCAATATGTCATTTTGCGAATGTGGCATTGGTGCGCCGAATCCTTTTGAACGTCAAACGACATATTAGTATTATGTACAAAGGTTAGGTTATTAGTAGTTTCTTTTTTCTTGGTACTTTTCCTTGGTAGATATGTAATGTTAGTTATTAAAATAAACTCGTTGATTTAAGATCATTTTTTGTAAGAGCAGAAGACAAAGTATACTACCTTGTGGGACGTCATTTTTATTGCGTAAATAGGCAGATTTAAATATAGATTTATGAAAAAAATTATGTGGGCAAAGGTTTTGGCAACTTTCTGAGCTCTGACTGTTAATAAAACTATAAAAATGACTTTAAGTACCGAATAGCGTTATGAGGGGAATGTAAAATGAAGTCAATCAAAAGCCTTTGTTTGACATATTCCCTTGGGAATTGGGAGTACCTATGCTGTAAAATCAATAACCATTGCACCAGAGCGCATGTCTTAGATTACCTGAGTGAAACTAGGAGTCGCATTGAGGACGTGCCCAGTGTTACTTGTTGCGCTATTAATTGTGATTCCGGTGTCGTCTTAATTTGAGATTTATCTCTTATCTTTGTGTCTTCATCCATTCTCTTCTTTCTAATAAAATTATTTGTGAGATTATTAAAATGAGTGGTTCACTGTGTTTTTATAGTCGGCAAGCTAATCAGGTATGGATATAATTTGGCACTATTTCGTGTCGCATTGGTTTTTTGTTCGACGATTTTGGATCATTTTTGTATTATAGCAGATTCTTGAGTAGTTTCATAATATAGTTAATTTAATAGGTTTTTATTTTTAAGGTGGTTTTTCTTTTAATTACTATTAGTAGACTTTAATGTAAAATCTTTCGTTATCATCAAATTATTAATTAAAACAGTGTTTAAAAAAATATTTAATTAAAAACTTACACTTGGTACGGGTTCTTTGTCTAAAATTTCCGCGACAATGTGGGCGGAGAATGGTGCACACATCCACAAAATGGCGGCTGCAAAACAATCCATGACCATTGCAGTTACAGCGCATGCCCTAGGCATTTAGGGCATGCGTCGTGCCTATCTCGGTCCTCAGTATTGATTTGTTAGACTCAGATTTCGGGAAATGGGCGCGCTCGGATTGCGAGCGGGGGTGAAGCTGCGGGGGTGAATTAGCGGGGGTCAAGCAGCGGGGGTGAAACTGTGGGGGTGAAGTAGCGGGGGTGAAGCAGTGGCGGTGATGCACTGGGGGAAAGCTGCATGGGTGGGGGAATTCTTAGCATAGGTATTACGTAACAATTATTTTAATAATGATGATTCTTTGAAATATTCTTTTGATTTCTTTTCTGGTTTTATTTGTTTAACCACCAATGTTTAACAGAGACTTCTTGATGTTAAATAAATTGATACCGGTTGGAAACTTGACGCGGATTAAATTTTCGTATTCACACAAAATGGCGGCTGAAAGCTTTCCATGACCGGTGGGCGTGGCACTTACGGCGCATGCCCCAACTAGTTACGTAACAACTTAGGTAGACAGCCTATTGCGCTACATTTCCTTGCTCGCAATTATTTGCTGAATTGAAAACATTGACATGGAATACGAATGATGGTTAGGAAGCTTTGACCTTGATTTGAGCTCTAAATTTATTTAGTGGGTAGGGATGTAATTTAGGATCATTATTGCTACCACTATTTTAATACGTTTCCATTATTTTATCAACAATAATTGTGACTTCTCCAGATTTTTTAAAGAATTTCTTAAACTCATTATAATTTAATTATGTCCCTCTACCAGAGTGGAGAGACTCAGGCCCAGCAGTGGGAATATTTATTAGAATTTATTATTAACAATTATGATGACTTGTCGAAAATCTTCTAAGATTTTCCCTAACTTACTGTACTTAATTTCTTACGGATCCTCTCACAAAGAGGAGGTATGCAGGCTCATCATTGGGAACATTATATTGCTTTACCAGCCTCTGAACATTTACCATTCTTCTACAGAATTTGACCAACAGTACCGCTTCCACGCGTCCATGCTGGGCAAACCGGAGCTTCCTTCGTGGCTTCGCTATATCTATAGCGGCCGGCACCACTCGGGGTTTATCTTCGGGACCCCGCCAAGAGGCAGCCGAGGCCCTCTCACGGTAAGACATCGTTTTATGTATTTGCATAATATGCTTAGAACAGAAAACCTTTAGGGGCGGAAAGGTGCTGGGGGTCTACTCCGAAGCGGTTAACCACTTTATCGGCCGAATGTTCGGTCATTTTCTACTACCATTAATTTCCTATATTGACTATTGGTCCCGACCAAACTGTGCCAATCCGAGCCTTGTTAGAACCCTTAATTCGTAGTAGGACAACAATATTCGAATCAGAAAATCACCGAACATTCGGCCGATACAGTGGTTAACCGCTTCGGAGTAGACCCCCTGAAACGGCGTTTTTTCGAAACGGAAAGCGGGGCGTGTTAGTGCCTGATGGACAGACTACTTCGTGTAGGTTGTAGATCCAGGTCGTTCCTGGTTATGAGCGGCCGCTACAGATTTATGAACGAGACCTCGGTCTAGCAGCGGAGGCCATCCGGCTGATGATACGATGAGGTATATTTTTATATTTGCCAGGACTCAAAATTAAGAACATTTCTTTGTAATAGACACAATAGAACTTTATAAGTTTACTACGTCTTTTAATTCTGATGACAATGTTAACATAGCAGCTAGTCTGTGCAGAGTTGACTAATGATTGAAAGGTCGTTTTCATGCTTTACTTGAAGTGACACGGACTCTTTGACATAGTTAAGTATATGTATATAAAGCTACAGGTCTAACTTTAATGGTTTCGCAGCTTGAAGTTATTGGGCTAAACCGGCAAGACTATGAGACGCGGAGGGTGCTACTGACGTTGGACATACAGCAGAAGGAGAAGATGGCGCGCCATGAGGTCGAGCTCAAGATCGATAATCTGAATGTTGAAGATCTGTTGGATGAGCACAAGTAAGTAGCATTAGTATTCTTCAGTCTTTTTTGTTCTTTCTTCTGCATAAGTTCAGATATTTCTGTTAAAATGCATCAAGAACTGCCTGAAAAAGGGTTTTTCCAACCGTGTTGGGGTCGGCTTCCAGCCTAACCGGATGCGGCCGAATATCAGTATTTTACATGGAGGGACTGTATATCTTACTTCCATGCTGCTACAATGCGTCAATTTTAAATTAGTGAGGATTGGCTAACAATGAACTTAACATTGGTCCAATTTTGGACAAACATTAAAATAATTTAGGTTTTTTAATATTTTCGATCCAGTTCCAGACTGTACAAAATGGCGGCCGCCCTGTCGAGCAAGGGTTGAACACGTAGTTAAATCCATTTTTCTCAAGTTTTTTCCATCCGATCCAATCAAGTTTCTTTTTTCCAAGATATTAATTTCTCTATCTTCCAGGATGACTCGTCTGAAGGACATCTTGCGAACTAAGCTCTGGACGGAGAGTAGTGGCGATCTGTACGCGACCTTCTTGGCTTCCGCCATCGATCTTGGCGCGCGACTGCCTCTGAAGCCGAGTGATGGAGAAGGGTCTGTATCCAAAGTTATTAAAGTAATAGGTATTATAATGTTCTCGTAGAGGTGGGCCGTGCAGCAGTAGGAAGTTATCAGCTGATGCTGATATATGTAGGTTCCATTTTTTTATTTTTCGGTTTTGGACTTACTTGGTAAGGAGTAGGACCAAGTCTACTACAATTTCTATAAAATGAATGCTTAGTATGACCATATTATATCCATAGTGGTGATGTCCTTCAGAAAGGTCAAGTGTGTAGTACTCGCAACCGGCGTGCGTGTATGACCAGATGTATGAACGTAAACGAGGCAAAAGGAGTATGTAAAGATCGCAGCAGGTGGAGTTCTGTAGTTTTTGTCTACTCCCATGGTAAGAAGGCATGAGTTTATGTATGTGGAAGTATTTCAAAGATACTTAAGCTTGGCTCTGGCATTTTCTTGGATATATCAAAGAAAATGCCAGAACGTGTGGTGTGACTGCAACGCCATCTACCTGACAAGAGGCTAGAAAAGTTTATCTCTTAAATAAGTATAATGACGCAGAATAGGGTCATTCTTTCCTTTTAAACCAAAATAGTACCAATCACTGATAGAATTTCATATCTGTTACAGGTTGGTAGTCCGCCTCGGCAGTTCCATGCCATTCTCTTTGGAGCTAAAGAGGCTGCGCGAAGAAGTACGTCCTCTGTCTCGTCTGCCGAGCTGTCCTCGCGAGTACAAGAGAACCACTGTGGAGAGACTCTTCAGGGATGCTGGTCTAACGCTGGACTGGTGTAGCTTTGAGCTGGTAGGTCTATAAAATACTATTGTATAGATACCATAGGTGTTGAGCTCTCTCAAAGAATTGAAGAAAAATTTCGCCACAGTGGTTCGCTTACACTCTGCAAGCGAATCGATATCCGTGGGAGAGACTCTTCAGGGATGCTGGGTTAACACAGGGCTGGTTTAGTTTTGAGCTGGTAGGTCTTTTATTTATATATTTGTATGTCTCCTCTACTTTTACACGTCATTACTTTAATCTCGCTGGAGTCGCTATTTCCTGACTGACTACCTCTTAGAAGAAACGCTGGACCGAACTTAAGAGGCCGAAGAATGCTGATGCTGATGTTTTATCATTGACATCAGCGGATGCTGATGCTGATGTTTTATCATTGACATCAGCGGATGCTGATGCTGATTTTAGATACTTATTTCTTAAAAAAGCACTGACCATTATGAATTTATACCTAAAAGTTGCACAGTTTTCCTTGGTATTGAAATAAAAGGTTGCGGAACTTCAGCAGCTGAAGTTCCACTTAGCTGATGCTGGTGTTCGCAACAACCCTGATCTAGACATTAAAATATCAGCAAAACATTTCGTGAAATAAACAAACATTCAGGGTAAAAATTCTTCTGCCCTGTCGACCACAATCGATATTTACTCATCGTAGTATAGGGTTCTCCAAGAGTTAAAAAAAATACTTTATATCGTTGCAAACAGTACAATAACACACCCACACCCACACATTTTCTGCTATCTTCCAGTACAATACCATCTACAAGGAGCGTTCGACCCAGCACCTGGAGTACCTCACAGAGGTGCCTAATACCAGCAAGTCCGCCAAGTCCTTCAAGGCGTTGGATACCAGGGATGCCTGGACTGCTCCTAATAAGGTAAGTGAGGCAGTCCCTGATGACGCTGAAATAAAAGAATAAAAAAAACTAAATGTGTGTTTTATTTGTGTGGATTATTTTAATCACATTAATTAATATTATAAAGGTGAAAGTTTGTGAGTGTGTGTGTTTATATGTTTGTTACTTCTTCACGCTCAAACGGCTGAACCAATTTTGATAAAATTTGGTATGGAGGTAGCTGACACCCTGGATTAACATATGGGTTCTTTTTTTATCCCAATATTCCCACAGGATCGAAAGTTATGCGGGTGAAACCGCGGGGCGCAGCTAGCGAAAGCGAAAGTTTGTGAGTGTGTTTATTTGTTTGTAACTTCTTCACGCTCAAACGGCTGAACCAATTTCGATAAAATTTTGTGTGGAGGTAGCTGACTCCCTAACCTTTTGACCGCCACAATCAAACCAAAATGTGCCCAGCACGGTTCGGCGACATGACAGACTTTGACGCCGAGGGCTCGTTTTTGATTTACGTCTTTCTTTCGTCTACGGAAGAGGTAGTAATATAATTTTAAAAAAATGCTTATACTTCATAAGCATCCTATGTCCATTTCCAGGAATCCCTACCATCTCGCAGTTACGGCAAGCTGTTAACTGCGGCAGTCCTGGTGCCTCTGACTCTCATGCTACTCTGTGTCACCGCCCTCACCGCCGCTGTTTGTGCGTTACATGCTACTGTGTAAGTATACCTTAACTTCTGTTTTATTCCTGTAACCATGTAGTAGATGGAGGGACGACCTGGACAAAACAAACGACAAGTGGTCCACATTAGCCCTGTATCGCAAGAACTGCCGGTCGATTCTGTTAAAATCTCACCGTGAAAACTTAGGTGAAGTGAGTTTGTTTTTGCTAGGAATTGACACTATTGACAGCTCACTCCACGCTCACTTCACCTAAGTTTTCACGGTGAGATTTTTACAGAATAGCACCGCTGGAAGTCATGGGGGGCCTTTGTCCAGCTGTCGGATGATACAGGCTAACAGTAACAGGAACTGTTTTATACTGGCTGGCAAGCATGCCAATGGTCCTCCTGATGTAAACTGGACACCGCTGTGTAGGAGTGAAGTCTGTCCAGAGGCATCGCATAATATGCGTTGTCATCCCGAACGGAGCTGAAATGTTTCAAGAATAGAATAGAATAGAAATACTCTTTATTATGTACACCAAATAAATTACAGACAAGTCAAGTCAAGTGTCTGTAATTACACCGACACCCATATTCTTCAAAAAAACAGCAACGAATAGGCCAACCAGTCGATATGATCGCTCCAAGGGAATAATCGATGTTCGTAAGCTGAACATAATTCGGCTGCCAAGCACCAAACTGGATTAATCTGAACAGTTGGTGGACATGGACAGCAATTATGTTGCACCTTTAAACTTAGTTTTGTGAGTTGACCTATCTTCAGTTTTCGTTTTTATTTTTCTATGTAGTAGTTAAAGTATTTTTTTTCTCACTTCTTTATTTATTTTTGTTTTGTTATTATTTCAGACGAGACCCGGAAACAGACTTTTTTCTCGACCATATATTCGATATATTTTTCGACTATGGAAAACCTAATAGGTTCGAAATATTCATATAAGTATGCATTTTTTGTGGTGACTAACATGCTTTAAAGTGGAAATATTAACTACAAAACAGGCTTACTAAAATATTAATTAATTACAAGATTTGGCATCAAAGAAATTAATTATGCGCTGACTGTGTGTCTTATTATACCTACTATTTGATTTCAAATATTTGACTTCTGTTACTAAATCTTTGCTCTTATTACTTTCAATGTGAAATCAAAATAGGCATTACTAGGCTGATTTCGCATAGGAGTAAAAGGGAAACTAACAATTTAAAGGTAAATATTCAACAACCTGACATATTGTTTGTATTTTAAGCTACAATAAAGATAACCTAAATATTCCAGAGCTCACAAATCAAAGGTGGAGATGTGTCGTTATGGCACTGGCAACACTGAACAGACTCAAGTAGCTGACAACACCAGCAACAAAAGCCTTGGAGCCAGGTTAGTACCGTCTACTAAACATCTGAGTTTTTAA
This sequence comes from Oligia latruncula, assembly GCA_948474745.1. Lineage (NCBI taxonomy): Eukaryota > Metazoa > Arthropoda > Insecta > Lepidoptera > Noctuidae > Oligia > Oligia latruncula. The sequence continues at coordinate 2,855,123 of OX419705.1, forward strand.
TGATAAAAAGTAAATTAATAAAATGTAGGGAAATCTTTAACTTAGGTACTAGCACAACGAATGATGAAATAACTTTCTTATTGATAACGTTTGGATTAGTGATCAGTCAAAGTATGACTATAAAATATGCTAAACGGAGTCATTTGCAAGTAAATGAGTCGAGCGAATTGTAACCTAGGTACTGATAATTAAGGAAGCATTCGAGTGAATCTTAGTCTGCGCTTGTTCGTAGGGGATAGTCAACGATAATCTATCAGTATTTGTGAAGTTAGAATAGACTACAAAAAAACATAGAATAGAATACTTTAACTTTTATTTTGTACACCAAATAAATTACAGTTGTAGACCATGTAAGCCATCGTATTCTGCCTGACACGCAGAAGGCCCCACGTTGGGCGCCAGTTTGTAGTATTAACACAAAGTGTATTAGTCAGTTACCAGAAAATACAGTCACTGTTATAATAAATGGTGAAATAAATACAATAATGTTGTGTAACGGTTCTAATTAGATGTGGCGCAGTGAGCCGAATGCACTATCCCGTCACGCAACCAAAAACCTTTATTCTTTCTCTTCCAGCCCCAACAACAGCCTAGCGCGTCCCTACAGCCCCAAATCAACGAGCAACCTCGCCGGCAACTACAACCGTCCGCAACCACCGCCCTACATTGGCTCCGCATCCAACTCGCTCCACCACCGCAAGTCCTCGGACAAGACCCCGTCAACCAGCGGCCACACTCCCGAACACCGTACGCATTTACTCGAGGAATCTTTGAAACTGTTAAACGAAGCCAAAATCTGCGGTGAATTCGACAAAAAAGAACCGATCATTGACTTGAACGATGGTACAGAGGACTATGTCCCGATCAAACCGGATTCAACTGGTTATATCCCGATAAAAGCAGATGGATCCGGTTATGTCTCAATGAAGGATTTGGACGATATTGATGTCCCCGATTTGGCTAAGTTTGGCATATCAGGCGCTATATGACATGAGGTGACAGCGGTTGGTGAACCGCCTGTCAAGACCTGGTTCTGTTAGATTTTTATCGGTTTTTTTCATTTTGTCCGGTCTAAAGATTTGGAGTAAAAGTTACCATACATGATCAGGCTCTGGTTCCCATCATCTCTAAAGGTGTAACTAGTCTGCGACAGATCGTTGGCATCGATCGATCAGATCGCCGGAACATGTTCATCGATCCATTGTTCATGTTTAGAGGCGATCAGTAACGACGTCGATCGACCGCAATCTAGTCGTACTTTTAAAATTCCGTACCGGATGTGGATAATAATTGTTACTAACTGAAATAAAAGATTTTTTTATTACTAAGGCATCATGGCCTAAACTTACGGTGGTCAAAGCGGCCATTACATAACCAAATCGTTAAAGATAAGTCATGCGCACCCTAATTGCGTAACACACTATGAATCGGAATCTGAATCATTTTGAAGCAAATTGCTAATCCATTGCTTCATACGTTCGAAAAATTTTGTCTGATCAACACGTAAATAATGCAATGAATGTTGTTGAACTGTCAAAATGAAACCGATTCCGATTGATAATGTGTTACGCAATTGCCCCGCGGGTCACCCCTGTTCCATTTGTACTCTTCATGTATGGTAGTCTCAAGGTACAACCATAACAACGCGTTCAACGCGTTTCGCGATATCGTGCACGGTGGCGTTCAGTTGTTTACTATTTATTTCTTTATCTACTTATCCATCTTACGCCTATCATGTCAGGGTTCTTTACCCAATACGACAGTGGAATTAATTAACTCTTATCCTAACTTATTAAGAACTTGTAGGTAGGTACTGGTTTACTCATACCGGCTGTGATCGCAGCGATCACAACGAAATTTTGTGAACGCATATTGTTAGCACGTCGTCGCGGGCGCATGCTGGAGTTGGCCGCTTAAGGCCCTCTTGCACCACAAATCACTAAAAATTTGCTTAGCACTAAATTTGGTTGGTTTCTGGTGCAAGCGTGCCTTAATGTTTGCTTTGATCGTGTCAAACCCAGCTGACACACCATTAGCACTCCATTTCTATTTACTCTGTTATTATAAGTATTATTTATTAAAAACAGACAACGGGGCCGATGACCCGTGTCAATAATTATGTTTTTTTTTAAATTAATAACGCTTCCGTGTTGACTTTGTCACAAAGGACGATATTTTTTTACTTATTAATGCTTAGTTGACCGGCGCGTTAAGTGATAATTATGTAGTAAGCTAAGTAGGTATCAAATATAACCTACTTTGGGCAGAAAATCCCTGTACATAAGCTATGGTTTCCTAGAGGAGTGTGTAGCGGTCTCTACAACGCCACATGCTAACTACACGTCATACTGACGTCACGAAAAAACCTGCATCGCGCAAGCAGAGTTTACCGCGCAACTAGCATAATATACAACGGCCCGACATGAATCATCGGGCAGTTGCCCGCCAGACACAACACCCGTCTGGTCGGAGGATCCTCCCTTTTCTATGGAGGATGAGTGAACTTTACACCCTGTTCCTCATACCTCTATAAGTGTTTCAAATTCAAAGAGGTGAAAATGACATTAATAAGGTGGCAAAGAAGGAAAACATCGTGAGGAAATCGGCATGTCCTAGAACCAAAAATTCGAAGACATGTAACATCTACCGACCCGCACTGGGCCCGCGTGGTGGATTACGGCCCACTCCCTCTCAATGACAGGAGGCCTATGTCCCAGCAGTGGGAACATTATGGGCTGATTATGAAGGTGTCAAAAACCGCTCTGTATGGACTTTACGGCCGCATGTGGTGGTCACCTCTTCTAGGAAACCGTAACTTTAGGCCGAAATAAAGAGACGTTTCTTCTTGCACATATGCTAGGCTAAGCAGTGTTGCTTTCAATGTCGCACAACCGTCATAATACAAGTGCAAGACAGAGACAGGAACATATCTGAGCCAAAGAACATGCAATGATGTTTATTTATCTCGCCTTATGAGGCATCTCGATATAATGCATTAAGTGTTATGGCGTTAAACGCGTTATATCGAGATATTTCGTTTTTATTTATCTATCGAGTAAGAGGTTGTCAAATATCAACGGTAAAGATATTTTAAAAACGCATTTTTTTCAAGCATATTTTGGTTACGATAATTCGTAGTTTTAACTATAAAATAGGAATTATGCAGATATTAAGTATGTAAATATGCGCAAGAAAATACAAGATACAAGGCAGATTTGAATTTTAACATAATGATATTAGTAGTTTTAACTTTAAAATAGGAATCATAAAGATAGATTTAAATAAGTAGGTACTCATAATTGGGATAACTAGTAGGAGCATTAATTAGTATATTAGGATTAACTAGTTATACCTACACCCACACTATCATACACACATCACATCACATCGCATCACATCATACACACATCACATCTACATCAATTTAGTGTTTTTTTTTTCAAATCAGTTGCCGTAGTTGGTTGTCGAATATCAATAAACTTTAGATTACCCGTAAGCTGTATAATTAAATTAGTGTACTTTAGTGAGGAAGGTTAAATGACGGGAAATACCATTAAGCTGTAAATATTAAAAAAATATAAAATAAACTCCGTAATGTCAGGGCAAACTGATTAGTATTAACCGATAAGTATAATATACATAATTACTTATAAGGCCTGATAACGAGTGAATAAATAAATTTATCTGATGAGGGCGTTATTGCACCCACTCGATCTACATCGGTCGGTGGTGCTGATCAACGTTGATCGCTATGCTAATTGGGTCGCACGTTCGTTGTTCGAGCATCGATCGACCCTCGGGCTTTTGCTAGTCGATCGATGGACAAACTAGTAAAGATTTATCAAAATTCAATTTTTTTTTTTCACATAAACCTACATGAGCGCTTATGAAATGTCAGAAGATATGTCAGGTTACTCTTTTAAAAATAATTCTCGAATGATTCTTTTAAATTAATCAATAAAAAAATGTAATCTTTTAAATAAAAAAATACTGTTTTATATCAAAGTACCTAGTTCAACGTGTATGCTGCGTCGTTTCTGCGACACCAAGCCTCGAGATTCATGTAGGAACTACTGGAAACCTTACATGTATTGCATTGTTTTGGAATCTACACAATTATAGTCGTTTTTCATTTCTGTGTCTGTGTGACTGCGTTGTTTTTCTAAACTACGCAACAGATTTTGATCAGGTTTTCAGCATCATTTAGAGAATTTATTTCGAAATACATTCATATTAAATAGGTATACATATAGTTTACAGAAAATTCCATGTTTTGTTAAATCGTAAATTAATAAAACAAAGAATTAGGTACACCACCTTCGATAACGTTGATCAATAATACATCGTTATGACGTCTGTCGCATGAGTGTAATAACACCTTTACAAATAGTTATTTTAGTACCTAATGTGTATTTTAGGGACGAATTATATATTCTCTGGTGTTAACTGTCAGGTGTTGGCTGTCACTTGAAAAACAAATAAAATCAAAACTAGACTAAAATCAGCACCTTTTGAACATCTAAATTATGTAAGTCAGTTCCCAAACGCCCGCCCTTCACCACTTCCTAGTGCTTTAGCTGGGAAGAAGAAGTGGCGCAATAAACTCCCCAGCAGCACAGCTGTCTGTTCAGTTAGAAGAACTGTATTCTATACAAATGTCAAAAAAATTTGAAAATAATTAACATTACGAACCACAAAAATTTAAATGAAATCATTTGCCATATGTCAGCTAGCATACGTAAATATACCAACAAAAACATTGAAAACAGAATATACTAAATAATTATACCTACTAAATAAAAACCCCTAGGCATAACATAATTTATAAAGTCATATTTATAAATTTTTACATTTTGCACTGGTTTTAAGGTCCATTTGCACCAGAAATCACTAAATGCGTTCATCCGCTAAACCAATTTTAAAAATCATTTTGTCTCTTTCATCTTTAAACGATTGACAGAAACAGAACGATGTTTTAGGCGTTTAGCGATACACGCATTTAGTGACTTGTGGTGCAAGCGGGCCTTAAGCCATAGACAAATAAAGGTCAATTTGATAAAAAAAATTATGTGACCTTTTTCTTAACAGTTCGATAGGTACAGGTGGAGCAGTATTTTATACATATTTCTTTAGCTAAAAGAAAGAAATTACAATTATTTGCGTTATACATGATGCATTTATAGAACACAAACACAAAAAAGTTGGGGTTTTTATATTCCTTAAAAATATTTTTAACAATGTAGGTAATAATAAAGACCATTTTATTTTTAAAATTGACAGTAGCACCTGTCAGTTTATGCCAGCTGTTATTCTTCCCGAGCCACAAGATACAAGCGATGCTTAGTTTGTGGCTCTCCGAATCTGAAGTATCTATATAATATTTTTTATGATTATTTATTAAATATTTTCTTACTTCATGGTGAATAAACGTTATCAGTCATAAGTTAAGGAACTGTAATATAATAAATGGAATGGGCAGATGTCTGTAAATGAAATTAGTTGTAGATATTATACATTTAAGTAGGTTTAACTAGAATATAATTAGTTAAGGAAAAAATGTACGTTAGTTGGCAGTCATGAAAAATCTTGAAATATGTGTTTCGCATTTATTAATAAGTTAAATAAAAAAATATGACATAAAACTCAAACTCAAACTCAAATCATTTATTTCAATTAAACCTTGTACAGGCACTTTTGAATTGTCAAAATTAAATAGTCTGTCAGTTAGTCAGAAAGTTGAAGCTAGTTGCCCATTCCAAAGCGTAGATCTCTATGGAGAAGAACGGGCAAGAAACTCCATGGACACTCTTTTAAATCAAGATATTACAAAATCCTGGGTACATTATTCTTGTTGCTTCTATATGTGAGAACAATGTAAAAAAGACAGAAATGAAGAAACAATTCAAGACATAAGATTAATTAAAGAGATTAAAAAGTAGGTTTATTAAAATTATAAGTGATAATAATTGGGGCAGAGACTAGGTCCACCCACAAACTATTTTTGCTTTATTAAAAATCTAAACCAAACACTGAAAAATTTGGAAAATCTTTGGAAAATCTTCGTCAGACACTAAAGTAAAAAAAAAGTTCTTTAAACTGGCCGAAAATTAAAAAAAAAATTAAGTATAATGATTATTTTGAATATTATTTTTGTAACACATCTTGGAGTCAACCCTAAGATCCTAGGCTTAGCAGCCACGTTGACAACCGCTACACCCTCATACCATGAACAAAACAAGAATCTTCTGGGCACGCTCGTTCCATCATAAACCTCATCTATCGCTTACCATCAGGCGTGATCGGGGTCAAGAGCGGGCCCATTTAGTAATAAAAAAATAAAAATAAGAAGATAAGGTAAAAAAAAAAATCCGCGTCGACTTGAGAACCTCCCCCTTTTTTTCGTCATTTAAAAACTAAGTAGGTATAAATAATAATTAATCTATATAATTAGGTAACTGTAAATACTTTATGAAAACGCACCATTGGGCTATTATTCCGTATAATTAGTAATAAGACAGACACTGTTTAATACAGGCGTTGGTTTGAATGACAGAGAATGTGTTGCAATAGTTAAGGAAAAAATAATAAGTACCTACTGTACATATAAAAACAACGTGAAAGTGAAAGGGAAAATAGGTTAATATTAATTAAGGACCATTTATGCGTATCCATATTAAAAAGTAATTATTTAGCATAATTTTAATATAATTATACGTTTAAATTATTTATAAGTAAGTGAATTTATTGAAGCAAAAATCATATTCAAATTAAAAATATTTAATTTCACATAACTTAACTTAATTTTAAAATAATTATACATTTAAATTATTTATAAGTAAGTGAATTTAGTGAAGCAAAAATCAAATTCAAATTAAAAATATTAAATTTCACATAATTTAACCTAGGCACATGGACCCATTAGGGCACTTATGAAACGTCTGAAGCTAGGTGCACGGTTCCAATTGGTCGTTTCCTATGGAGAAGAACCGGCAAGAAATTCCACGGTTACTCTTTTATAAAGTCAAAAGTTAGTCAGTTTTATTTTGAAGATGTAAAAAAAAACAAATTCAAAATCTAGTCTGATTTAAAAAAAAAAGAAAAAGGAATAAACGAAATCATTGCTCTCATTAACAACTTAAAAACATATTCAAAAATCTAACATACCGTGAATATCTATGAACATACATATGTACTACGTAAAGAAATTAATAAATATGTTGTATTTAGGACATGCATAGGAAATACAAATAGTAAAAAAGGAACATTTACATTCTTTTTTTTTTCAATTGAAGAAAGAAAAAAAATCTCTAACCCTAAACCCTAACCGCTCTTACCTAGTTCCTACTATTGAACATTTTATGTTTTAATTAATTCAGTTGACACCAGAAGCCACTAGAACAGCTTCTCAATAATTTGTCAAGTAAGAACCACAAACATCAACAATTTACCTAAAAATACGTTATTTTAGATGCGGTTGGGTTAAATCTCCACAGATAATACATACAATCACCAATCACCTACCTATTTTGTTTACATTTTTGTCTTTGCTTCATTGAATAGAGTATACCTAGTGTTACTATTTAATTATAAACAAAGTAACTACACTACTAGTTTTTAATTGCTACAGAAAATAAGGGTCATTTTATGGAAATAAAAAAAAACAACACGGGTTTGGAAAAAAAGAAAGAACAAATTAAAGATTTTTTATTTTAAATAAGTTTTTTTTTTAAGAAACAATGCATAATATTTGGCTGTTACCTGTTTACCTAATCTCAAATATCTTAATCAGTATAATTTATATTTTTCCCACTGCTAGGACTCTGTTAATGATGAAATAGTTGTATGATTTTAACACAGCAGAATATTAAACTTAAAGTTATGAACGGATAGAATCAAATGCATGCACATAGAAAAATACCAATGATAAAAAATTTGGAACTTTAACAATTCTGAACAATAAGAAAGAAGGAAAAATACGTTTATTTGTCACGGAAATACGTGCATACAAAAAGACAAGTTAGGTAAAAGAAAAATAAAGAAAAAAAAATTTTTTCTATATATACCTATATTTTTTTTATGTATGTGCGATGTATTATATTATTATTGTATTGAATTTTGTATATTGTCTACGAGTCTTTGTAACTTGAATTAATAAATAATATAATAGTAACTAAATGCCCTTAATTTACTGGTAAGTATATAAAAAATAGTAGTGTATTTACAGCATAATATTAAATAGATTTTAAGTTCTATTATAAAGCCACACGAGTCATCGCCAAATGAGTTAAGGAAAAAAAATATAAGTACTGTACATATAGTAATAAAACACTCCAACCAATTGTGTAAAACGAAATTAATATTAAACTATGTTCAAAAATAGGGTTAAGTACTCGTAGTCTAGTGGTTAATATTAATAGTAAAACATAAGGTAGTTATAAAAGTATAGAGTTAAAATATGGTTAAATAGTCAAGAGTTACAATAGGATTAAATAATGAGTTAAAATAGGGTTCAATAGTGTAGGCATTAAATAAGGTTAAATAGTCTAGATATTAATATTAGGGTAAAATTGTAATAGGCTAGAGTTCAATTAGGGTTAAATAGGCTAGGGTTTAATTAGAGTTAAATAGGCTAGGATTTAATTAAGTCTAAATAGGCTAGGGTTTAATTAAGGCTAAATAGGCTAGGGTTTAATTAAGGTTAAATAGGCTAGAGTTTAATTAGAGTTAAATAGGCTAGGGTTTAATTAAGGCTAAATAGGCTAGGATTTAATTAAGGCCAAATAGGCTAGGGTTTAATTAAGGCTAAATAGGTTAGAGTTTAATTAGAGTTAAATAGGCTAGGGTTTAATTAAGGTTAAATAGGCTAGGGTTTAATTAAGGTTAAATAGGCTAGGGTTTAATTAGGGCTAAATAGACTATGGTTTAATTAGAGTTAAATAGGCTAGGGTTTAATTAAGGTTAAATAGGCTAGGGTTTAATTAAGGTTAAATAGGCTAGGGTTTAATTAAGGCTAAATAGGCTGGGGTTTAATTAAGGTTAAATAGGCTAGCGTTTAATTAGAGTTAAATAGGCTAGGGTTTAATTAAGGTTAAATAGGCTAGGGTTTAATTAAGGTTAAATAGGCGAGGGTTTAATTAGGGCTAAATAGACTATGGTTTAATTAGGGCTAAATAAGCTAGAGTTTAATTAAGGCTATATAGGTCGGGTTTAATTAGGGTTAATTTGGCTAGAGAATAAATATGCTTAACTAGGCTAGGGTATAACGAGAACACATCGGGCAAGTAACATACATTATTAGCTGTAAATTATTTAATATTAAATAACAGTTAAGTCTAGAAATAGTTACAATAGAACTAAGTTCTTCTATGTACCTATGTCCTTGACTGTCAAAATTGATTTGATGCCTCTGGTCCAAGGTAATGTAGCCCTTAAAGCCCATTACCAGTAGATATATGGCTTGGGCATAATGAACATCATCATATTTATGACAGTTATAATGGAGGTCCATAGAGGCTTATGTTCTATATGAGCAGACATGTTGTACGCGCGTATATAATAATAAGTTACCCACTCTAATTGTACATACAAAAGTGGTATGGTCCGATTATTCTGAAATTTATATCCATATAGTTAGTTTTTAGTGTGGTCTTGAATGGAAATATCTCACTTTACTTCCACCTTTCTGAGAATCGTTTACCGTTTTTTTTTCGGTTGTTTGTAAGGTTTAAAAAATTATCGTTGTACAGACGCCAGCACATCAAGCTACTACAATCTGTCAAATTTCTTTAAGAGCGTAGACGGGCTGCATTTTTTCCATACAAACGTATTCCCCTATTCTCTTCCTGGATAATGCCTCTAGAGTAATTATTTTTATTTATAAAAATCTAGGTCTATTGAAGGCATGCCCCTGTTATTTTTTTTTTCAAAAAAATTATTACGAAAATAAATATGATTTTCCGAATACCTAAAAAAATGCCCCGTTTTTACCTACGTAATCAGACGACTACCAAAGAAAATTGAAAAGTTTTTAAGGTAAAAACAAATGATAGGGGCATAGATCTATTCTTCCTTTAAATTTTGATACCAAAAATATTTTAATCGGCTTAGGTTTCGAGGAGAAAACGGGAATACGAAACGTCGATCGGTCATGGTTTTTTCTAGGTAAAATCGTTCTGAGCTGCAGTTGTCTCTATCGCACTCTACGGGGGGAAACGAGAGAGAGAGAGAGACAGCAATAGTTTCTTCAAATACCTATTTCTCAATTATGGCGCAGCCCGTCTACGCTCTTAATAGATTTTCAACTTTATCGCTAAAGCATAAACTTTTTCCCAATCAACTTTGAACCTTAGTTCAAAGTTGATTGGGAAAATTGTACAGTTTCGGGTAGCTTGATGTGCTGGCGTCTGTACTATTAGTTATTGAAACCATCCCTTCCTAAAATAGTTCAAACCTAACCATTTTAACGATGACTTTAAGAATCTCCACCACTTATTTAACAAAACGGCCCTTTCTAGTTTCTATTTCTATTACTCTATGTTCTATTACCTCTATGTTCTATTAGGTATTAGTAGTCGTAAGTACTAAGGTATAACAATAATTGTACATTCAACAATTGACAGACATCTGGCGGTTATATATTTTTTATTAATGGTAGCGACGTGGAGTGTACATTTTGACGCGCGAAATACCTTCTAATTAGCATAAAAACAATTAGGAACCTAAAAAAAAACAAAAAGCAAAAAAAAATGTTAGCGATAAGTTTGAGTTCTTTGGAGTAATTTATAATTTGTTCTCGTAGATACATTAAATACCTTGTAATTGGCTTAGAATTAATTGAGAACAATAATTAAGTCAAAATGTAAATATATAAAAAAACGTCAAAAAGTCAAACATAATATAAGTAACAACTAAGTGAATACAGGTGATAAAGCCGAGTATTAGTGTTAAGAATGAAATGCGTCATTATCCGCTAGTATAATGATAACAAACAAAACCAAAATCAGTAGGTATAAAGTTCCCACTGCTGGGACTCAGGCCTCCTCTCTGAGAGGAGGATTTTTTGTTTCTAAGACACGCTGGTTGCATCACAACTTTTTTGACATTAAATTTCCACTATAATATAATATAGTAATCATTTTATTTTAGAATAATAAATCCATAATTTGTTAGTAAAACATAAAAAAAAACTACACTATTCTTGCACTATTTTTTTCGACATTAAAAAAAGTTTTTACTGATTATGGTTTCCTCATGCTTTCTAAGTTTAATAAAGCGCAATGGCGCCGATTCCCTTGTTCACAAACTAAACTTAATTTAAGTTCAGTGCATCTTTTTCTTTCTATTTCACTAAGTACATGTCAAATAAAGATACCTACTCCATAGACGAGTTTAGACGAGATAAAAAAATTGGCTACTAAAAATACGTCAATTTATGTCAATTTATATTCTGTCCTTTTCTTAATGAAATAGAAAGAGAAAGATGCACTGAAGTTAAATTTCCTAAACTAAAGTTTGTGAACAAGGGAATCGGCGCCATTGTTTATTAAATTAGACTAGTATCTAAAATTAGCTAAATAAGTAAGTCAAAATGTAAATATTAAAAAAATCATGTCCAAATGATGAGTCTAACTTAATATAAGTAGTAACTAAGTACAGACGCCAGCACATCAAGCTACTTCAATCTGTCAAATTTCTATAATAGATTTTCAACTTTATCACTAAAAGATAAGGTTAAAAGTTGATTGGGAAAATTTGACAGTTTCGGGTAGCTGCATGTGCTGGCGTCTGTACAGTCACGAGCATAAGTATGTATACACTTGGCTTTATTCAAAGGCAATTTTCTCCTTTATTTTTGAATGAAATATTATGTTATTACGAACATGTATTTTCGAACCCATAGGTTTATGTAAAGTGCATTCGTCATTTCACGAAAAAATCACAACTGAAAGTTGCTAATTGTTGACATATTAGTGCTCGTGACTGTACATACAGGTCATAAAGCCGAGTATATTAGTTTTAAGAACTAGAAAATAAGCAACAAAGAAATCAAAATCTAAAACAGGCAAAATGCCTTGAGTACACGTTCTGTTAGTTTTAAGACTAATAATAGTTATAGTAACCCCTTACTAATAAACGTTGTATAACGTCTGTATAGTTACACAACGCTTTTATTATTATTATCCATTTATTTCAGGCATCAAGGCCCATATAAAACACATACAATACAATATATAACTTAAAAATACTATAAATACATACAACATTATAATTACACTAAAAAACTAACAAACTAACGCACACGAAGTGTCTGCGTCGTGTTACACTGACTACCGCCACTGTGTACCGCCGGTTTCGTGGCCGGCTACATGACACCCATGTAGCCGGCCACGAAACCGGCGGTACACAACACCCTTCGGCCAGAACTCTTCCTTGAGGAAGTTCTCGAGATCATCATCTCGGAACACGCACCATGAACGACTTGAAGTTCGTGTTGTGACGCGACTCCAATTTCTCTACCCTCAAAGTCCAGTTGGTCTTCACACGCATGTACTCCACGATATCCTCAACCTTCGTGGAGTGGTGCAGTCTGGACACGTACAGCTGCGTCGTCGGGATTGCCAGCGCGGTGCCGCACTGGTTCCGACAAGGAGACTTCTTCTTCTTTCCCACCTTGATGTTTTGTCTTCTTCTTTCGAAAGTCAAATTACTGACGACTGAAAGAGAGAAATCGGTGTGTAACTATACACCTGATATAATACGTTTATTAGTAAGGGGGTAGTTCAATAATTAGATGTACCTACGCACAATATTGTGACCAACTGGTTACAAATTCGCTACTACTTTCTATGGGTGATTGTCGAAGCATTATTCTTTGAAAATTACACATCATCGTATTTTTTCACACTAATAAGTAGGTACTAGGTGACACAAATATTTCGTGCCTAAACAAAAGAGCAAGCTCGGCTCAGCACCGAATTAAAAATCCAACGTGCAATATTTAAGTATGGGAAATACCTATAAAATTGATCCACTAAAATCTTTTTGACCTTCTAGTAGTGAACACTTTTTAAAATTGCTGAACGTCTAAAAACTTTTTGCCCTTCTATATATATGTTGCACACTTTTTTAAATAATTGAGCCTCTTTTTAACTTTCTGGGCTTTTCTCATAGTTGGTTACAGTAACTAAGATACCCCGACCAAACGGGGTATACTGTGACCAGCCACGTGCTAACCGATCACATTATGTTATTGGTATTACATTTAGGTGTCACCTAGTTTTGGTGAAAACAGGCATAAGTGTCTCTAGGTAGATAGGTACTTGCTTTTAAATCTCAATAACCGATGACAATAAACAAAGTTTAAGTTCATGAAATTAGGTACCCGAAACTGTAAAATTTTCCCAATGAACTTTGAACCTAATGCGTTAGCGATAAAGTTGAAAATCTATTAAAGAAATTTGACAGATTTTAGTAGCTTGATGTGCTGGCGTCTGTACCTATGTGTAGTGAAAATTTGTATTTGTAGTAACCATCAAATGAGATAGTGATTGAAAACAGCCTAACGATCATTAAAAATCTAAAGTCCTTCTGGTTGAGTATCTACAGCTAAAAATAATGCTTAGAATCCAAGAAGTTTTGACTTTTCCTTAGTTAAAATAGCCTTAAGGACGATCCTCGGCCAATAAGTGTGTTATAGTAGTTAAGAATGAAGTATAAGTAAGTAATCATAAGTAAGTAGGTAATAAGTAGAATAGTATTATGTAAGAAATAAAATAAATAGAATAAGAAGGGTTACATATAAGTATAAATCAAAGTGGACTTATAGATCAACTATTAGTTTGTAAGGTATTTTCCAATCATATCAATGCCGGGACACTCTGCTACCAAAATATCGACACCATTTTGAATAGATATCGCAAAATATGTTTTTTTTAACTAAAATACTCAATTTCTAAGGTACTGTAGCGACATCTATGTACCTACGCGAGAACTTCGTAGTCAGGTACCAACACTGACGTCACACAATCCTACATCGCGCAAACAGAGTTTGTCAAAAAGGCGACATTGACATTTTGATATGCAAACAGTGGGCCAGCCCGAGTAGATAATAACACCCATCTGGCTGGTGGACACCTCATTCCTCCGTTTCCAAAATGGTGACGACCAACCTAGTAAAACTGAAAGTGCAACGAAAAAAAAAATTGAAAGAACGTCTCAAATAAAATGCAAATCTATTTTCATTATTTTATAGTAGGTAGGTGCTTATTGATTAATCTTAAAACTTCGTAGTTTAAAGTCGTCACGATACCAATTCTTTTGCGATAGGTATCCAGAAAAGTGTTATTGTTATGTTAGTAGCCGACGTAGTAAGGCAGTTAGGTAATACGTAGCTTATATTTAGACTTAGGAGAAGTACGAGAGTGTGTGCTGTACAATTCTGATCCAAGAAAAGTAGAGTAAAATAAGAATTATTAGGACTCAACTGTACATTAACGCGATCCCGCAAATTGAGGTTACGTCATATTAAATGTTAATTAGCTGTAAGTAAAGCCGAAGATGGCGCATCAATAGTTAGGTACTTACCAAAGTAGCAAGTTACTACAAACTTGAAAGAACAAAAAATTATCTACGTTCCCGTCGCGAAGAACGTTTAAACAGTTTAGCTATTCTGAATTTAGAAGATGACTTGGAAAACTCCGTTAATTATGACAGTGTCATTGATGAGTTTGCTAAACCAATAAGTTCATCGGAAAAAAAAGTAAATATTGAAAAAAAAAATGGTGTTTATTTCTATGTATGGACTTTTAAGTTTTTCCTCAGCCCACATCGACACACTGCTTGATTTTATTTTATATCTCATTAAAAGTTTTAGCTTTTTTCCGTTAATTTAGGGGGCGGCAAACCTTACAGGCCAAGGGCCACTGCTGCAATGTCTCTGGTGTTGCAGATGTTCCTAGACAGCGGTGGCATGACAGCGGCCACTCACCATCAAGTGGGCTTACCGCTTGATTGCAAACAAAAATTAGATCTAACATTTTGTTTGGTTACCCAAATGCAGTAGGTAGGAATCAAGTTGATTGTAGCCGTTTTAAAGCATATATAAGGTACCAAACAAAAGGTAGGTAGGTAGGGTTTGGTAAAGTAGGTAGGTAGGGTTTTTTAGGTGGTAGGTAGGTAGGTATTACTTAACCAATTAGGAATAATGTATAAGTAGCACGCGTGACGATGTCAATCGAAGCAGATATGTGGACCGTGTGGACGTGGAAAAAACCAAAGAAATAAAACAGTAGTGTGTAAATAATAACAATAAAATAACATAAGTCGGAATATGGTAGGTATGGTAATTATAGGAACAAAGTAATAAGGTATCATAATTAATTAATTATACATAAGTATCATAATTATACATAAGTAATATTAAGGTATCATAATTATGCTTATGTAGTTTTATAGTACGGACGCCAGCACATCAAGTTACTACAATCTGTCAGATTTCTTTAATAGATTTTCGACTTTATTGCTAAAGCATAAGGTTCAAGGTTGATTGGGAAAATCTGACAGTTTCGGGTAGGTTGACCTGCTGGCGTCTGTACCTATTATATTAATTATTCAAAAGTAGTGATTATTTTAGAATACATAAAACGTGAAGAAATGGTGATGAATAAGAAAAACCGTAGTGTGTAAAAAGTATTAGTCTTATAATAAACATAAGTGAACATATAAAAAACATAACCCTCCTTCTGGCGCAGTCGGGTAAAAATACTTAAAATAGCAAAACATGTCAAGCAAGTAGAGAATAGAATAGAATAATCCTTGTTTTTTTTTTAAAAAAATTATGCGCTTCTACTTACATACTTTTTAATTTATTCTACTTAATCATAACCGCTGTTGGTGACTACTGGCCTCATTTGATGAAATAATAATATTTTTCAGACAACTGAAGTTTAGTTATACTAATATACCCACTTGCGCCAAAAATCACTAAATACGTTTAACGCTAAATTTTATCTGTATCATTATTCTGTCTCTGTCATCTTCAAATGATTAGCAGAAACAGAACCTTGTTTTAAATTCGTTTAGCGCTTTAAACGTATTTAGTGATTTGTGGTATAATCGGGCCTTCTGATCCGACTTGTGAATTTGGAAATATATCTAATAGTAACAAAATGAGTTAAAATAAAGATTATTAATAAAATTAATGAATTGCAAAAAAAACCTTCTAAAAAACAATACTTCAGCGGGGGCAGTTCAAATCAAAAAGACGTAACAAATTTCTATGTAAAGGGAAAAGTAATGTCTCATGGCATATATTATAATTATTATAAGCACAATTTCTTATACACCGTTACATTTCAAACAACAATTTACAAATCATGGGTGAACTCGACATAGATTTAAGAAAAACTGTATTAACGTTAGTCTTTATATTTTGAATAAATTTATTATTATATTATTATTATTATATTATTTTGAACGTTTTAATCCTTAAAAGGGGTAATTGTAGGTACTCATGATTATGAATAACTTTTACTATGGGACCAACCCGGAAATCAAGAAAAAAAAAATTGTTAATCCATACATTACGTCGAGTTAGAATAAATCCATAAATGTATGGATCAGCTGGGTTATTTTCACGATTTCAGTGTTGGTCCCATAGTAAAAGTTGTTCATAATGATGAGTACAATGACCTTTTTTATGGATTAAAACGATCAAATTGTAAGGTTGTATAATGCAGTTTTATGTCCCATATTATAAAATCTTTTCATGCTGCAGAGATCAAGTTACTTATAAAAATATTATTATTACTTGATTACATGCCTGTAAAATGCCTGTTCGATTACATCCATAGGTTCTTTGATTAGCAATAAGAAGAAAAGAAGATCTCTTTCTTACCATCTTAAAATACAGGTGAATATCTGACAACCTCTTACTCATTACAAAATAAAATGTATTTATTTAAATAAGTATAAGGTCGATGTTACTATGTAATACGGATAATTTATTAATGAAAAATATATGTACAGACGTCAGTACATCAAGCTACTACAGTCTGTCAAATTTCTTTAATAGATTTTCAACTTTATCGCTACAGTAGGTATATGGTTCAAAGTTGATTGGGAAAATTTGACAGTTTCGGGTAGCTTGGTGTACTGGTGTCTGTACAACATTTCTCTAGTCCTAATTCCGTACTGAATAATAATTTTATAATACCTATTAATAATTTATTAAAAGTCCCGGTAACACTAAAGATTTTTACAGTAAAAATTTTGATTTTATTATCTCCTTTACCCAGTTTCAAACGGGAGAAGGAATAACATTTTCAACACTTGCCCGATTCTTATAACATACCACCGTTTTTATTTAAAACTGACACTGGAAATAACAACACCGATGTCAAATAGAACTTTTATTGGCATAAAACTTTCATCACTAGTTTTATTTGGCGCCTTCGGCGAATTTTACAGTTTTATGGTATCCACTATTTGGTTAGAAATGTGGCAAATTCGTTATAAAAGCGATATCATTTGAATGCAAATCCTGTTTTTGTATAATTATGAAAAATATATTTTATGGTAGTTTTCGTTTGTAATAAAAACTATCTGTCAATTGGCCATGCCATACGTACTATCGTCAATATCGTTATAAAAAGACAAATAACGCAGCAAGAGACGATGCACAAAACGATTAATTACTCATATAGGAACCGGCTATTATTAATTATACTCATATAGGAACCGGGAATTATTAATTACTCATACAGGAACCGGGCATTATTAATTACTCATATAGGAACCGGGCATTATTAATTACTCATATAGGAACCGGGCATTATTAATTACTCATATAGGAACCGGGCATTATTAATTACTCATATAGGAACCGGGCATTATTAATTACTCATATAGGAACCGGGCATTATTAATTACCCATATAGGAACCGGGAATTATTAATTACTCTTATAGGAACCGGGCATTATTTTTGCAGTAAGAAAATTATCATTTAAATTATATAGTAGTCATTATAAGTGTAGTAAAGTTATGTTTTTTAACTTTTATTTAAAACATTTTTAAGTCCTCCAAAAATTTGTATTATAATGGAGGCCAAAATGCTAAAGAGCCATTCACAAATAAAGTGTGAAAAACCTAGTCGTAAGTTAAAGTATAAAAATAAAAATGTGTTTGGGAATATAATTATTATTAAAAATATTAAGGGAATATTAAAGTATAATTATGTAGGCTATGTTTAATTAATAAAATTAAAAGCCTAGGAAGTAAGTTTTATTTTTATGATTATTTTTGTATATTATTCTGAGGTCGTCCTAAAAACGGTCTGTAGTACGCGTGAAGTCCATTGATTAATAAAGTATAAGAAATCTAGTTGTAAATTAAAGCATATTTAACATTTATAAGATAGTTAGGGGAAATAACATTAAGATATTATTAAAATAAAGATGTGTTTATTTTAAAATTAGGTAAGGTAGGTAGGTAGGTAGGTTTTGGTATTTTCTTTATTTTTCTAAAATATTCTAAGTTTTATGATATTCCAAGTAAAAAAACAATTACTTATGTAGTACGGCAAATTTCAAACATAATTGTAAGTTAAAGCATATCGATCTCTTGAAAGATAGTTAAATAAATAAATTCCCTTAACATCTAGTTAAGGGAATTAACAATAAGATATTATTAAAGCTAGGTTTTAGCTAGGATTGCAGTTTTGATATTTTCATTATTTTTATACATAATATTCTGAAGTCTTCTTAAATTAATTTTTTAATGATATTCAAAAAAAAAAAAGCTGTATTTACTACTCTACACAATTACCGGATTGACTTAAAATCAAAGGAATTTGACATTCAAAATCCATCTGACAGTTGTGTCATTTCTTAGGATGTTTATGCCATTGGTTTATTTAATTTTCTTCCTAGCACCCTAATTCAGTTTTTACTTCTTCGTACGCTACATAAATAAAATAATTAATAATACTTAGGAAGTAATTTTTATTTTTATGTTTATTTTTGTATATTATTCTGAGGTCCTCCTGATTTGTAATAGGAGGACGCGCTGGCGAAGTCTACTCATTAGTAAAATATGAAAAACCTAGTTGTAAGTTATATTTATCACTTGAAAGATAGTTAAAGGAAGTAACAATAATATATTATTAAATCTAGGTAAGATAATAGTTTTGATATATATTTTTTTTATATCATAATATTCTGAAGTCGTCTCTCAAAAAATATTTTGTAATATTAAAAAAAAACAATCAATTGCTTTATTTACTACTTATTTATAAAAAGTGTCGATCAGAAATACCGAATTGACGTAACATCAAAACAATTTGACATTCGAAATCCATCTGACAGTTCTCTCATTTCCTAGTGTGTTTTAGCCATTGGTGCCTATCTTTCTTTCTAGCGTTCAGTTTCTTTTTTTGTGCGAAATTATTTTCTTCGTATATTATAATAATAATATAATTAAGAATGCATATGTATTATTTGTAAATTATACTAAAAGTATGGTGTAAAGTCAATTAATGGAAAGTAGTACTTATGTACAGGCGCCAGCACATCAAGCTACTACAATCTGTCAAATTTCTTTAATAGATTTTCAACTTTATCGCCAAAGCATAAGGTTCAAAGTTGATTGGGATAATTTTAGTTTCGGGTTAGCTTGATTTGCTGGCGTCTGTACTTTTGATATTTAGGAAACGAAAATACTCATTAAAAAATAAATATTTGATTTATGTTTGGTTTACATACCGATAGTTCTCAGGAACAGTTATTAGGGAATATGGTAGATATCACGCATGTATGGACATACTTCGAACGAGCCAAAATCTAACATTTTAACACATTATTATTTTTATAAATTATAGACAAAGGGCTTCTCCTTTTTCGATAATTTCTTAAGGCGCTAGGTAACGCCATAAGCCTTGAAGAGCAAATCCCAAGCATTTCGGGTGGAGTTTCGGGGCTAGGTTAGTAAAACTGACATTAATATAACTAGTATTCTTCGGAACTAAAAATAATAATAATAATATTTTGTAGATTCAGAAACTTCTTCTTTACGCTTATATAATTAAGTTACCAGCCCCCTTTTCGAGTGGTGAATATATTTTTTTGCATTTATGTATTATGATGTAAAAGTTAGTTATTAGGTGGCCGCTTCTGCGGTCAGGGTGCGACGATCTGGACTGAAAAATACAATTTGAAGGATGAATAATAATAGAACGTCTCCTCGACCAACCCTTTGAGGGATAACAGGCAGGTGTCGGTAGTCATAGCTGGGTATAATTTGACATAAGTTGTAGGTATAATTAGTCATAAGTATTAGGTATAATTTGTCATAAGTTATAGGTATCATTTGTCATAAGTCATAAGTATAATTTAACATAAGTATACTGTATAATTTTATACAGCATGTGGCGTAAATAATCGGAACCGGAGAATAGAAGATTCACTTAATTTTTTTTATTTAACAAACAACAATTATTTAACACCCTTTTTTAGGCAATGGATCTATTTTATTTTATAAAAAATACCTATTAATGTTCTATTAAACTTGGAACATTTTATTTTGATTGATAAGACGGATTTTAATTGCTTATTTAAACACAAGTTGAACGTCGATTGATTGATAAAATAACTGTTTATTTTCAGGCTTCGAAGGCCCATAACGTGTTAATACATGTTAATAGAACAATTAAACATACACGTACAATAACAAAAATATCGCAATCATAGGAACATCGAAAGTATTAATATGAATTATTATTTATGAAAAGAACTTATCGAACGAAATGCATATACTTAAAATTTTGTTTATATATATGACATATATTTTTATAAAAATCAGCAAAAAATGGATGCGATTTTTTTTGCTTTTATTTTGTCTTTCATCGAGTGTCCACTGTTAACGCCACATTCTGTAAATACCTAATCTAGTCGTAATTATAACTATACATACCTACTTATAAAAAATGGATGCGTCAGTCGTTGGGATATCAGAAATAAATGTTCGTAAATGAACTTATCATAATCACAGCGAGTATTATAATTATTATGTGAATAAGTCAATAATTACTTATTTAGATATTTATGTCTATCTGTGTTTAAATAAATGTCTGTAGTTTGTATGTCTATTTATGGTATAATAAATGTGAAAAAAAAAATGTTGCATTTTTGTATCTCAAAAACCTTTTCTATAATTGGACGTACTTATGCAAAACGGAACCAACCCACACATTGACAGTTTCGAGATAAAACGATTTTTAACAAAATGTTGTAAAGAAAGTAAACTGTTCATAATTATAATAGGATTACTTTGCAATATTGTGTAAGATACTGCATTTTCTGAATCTATGTAAAAAAAGGAGTTTTTTATGTAAAAAGTGGCTTTTTTTTAATAAATTATCTCTGGTTCCTTGTTGTAAAAAACCTAAAATGTGGGTTGGTTCCTTATTGTTACAATATATAAACATATGAATAGTATTGGTGAAAATAACAAAAACTCAGGTTTTTTAAAGAAATTTTATTGAAAAATTACTTGGATCCCTAAATACTTACATAATCAGCTGAACTCGCTCCAGATGGAGCGAGTTGAGGAACCACATTGGTCAAAATTTGTAGCTTTTGAAAGCTACTAATTTTATTATTTTCGCTCATTTGGTTCTTCTACCCTTGAAATCAGGTTGCCCTGAAAAACCTTCCAGATCATCCTCAATTCTATCGTCTCCTACAAGATTTATATAAAAGCCATGGGAATCTTTAGGAATGAGGTGCAGAAGGCTCTTCGGGCCCTTTAACCTAGCCTCAGGAACAGGCTTCCCGTTTGGCCAAAGAGGTACCTCGATCGTAAGAGCAAAACTTGGCCTTCCGCGTATTTTTTTTTTAATGTTAACCTTTTTATAATCCTCTGACAAATTAGACCTTATAAAAATTGTGAACATTTCCTCTTTTTTGAGCATTATTTCCTTTGTGTTTAGCCAAGACACTTTAAGAACATCTACAGTTTTCTTCTTATTTGTTGTTTTTTTCCAGCTTCAATGAAGACAAGAAATCTTCAGACTTCATTCTATGTACAATGTACATGATGTGTATGTATGTACGTGCATAGGTTTATTTTTTTTACAATTTTTCATAACCTACATGGTTGTACCTAATCATCAGGTGAAATGAAATGAAATGATGAAATGATTGAAATGATTTTTATTTTTGTAAGTAGGTTTGTACAAACACTTTTACACGTCAATCATGTTTTTTTTAAAACTAGATGAAGTCGGCGTTTCCTATCTGACTACTCTGAGAAGAAAGGCCGAAACAAACTCAGAGGTCACAGTCTCTTTTAAAGTCCAGACATAATCTTGGTCAGGTTATATGAAGACCATGTAGATCGATGTCTGAGGTGGTCTTTTGAGGAAAGAACCACACAGATTGAGAGGACCTGCCCAGTCAGTGCACGCATTTGTCAAAAATCGTGCAGCTCAACTCAAGACATAAGGAGCTCAACGATTCGACGAACAATACCAAAGAAAGGACATTTGGGTAGGCCACATAAATAACTCAAACTGCCAGACCATGAAAAAAAAAACAGAACAGAGAGAATAATAAAAAAAAAAAAAAAATATATATATATATATATGTAAAATGACCCACATCGTCTTCACATTCACAATGAAAAAATAATATAATACTTTACAAAGTAAGCAAATGTCATTGTTTAAAAAAAAAAATCATCAATGTCAATGTGTATATAAAAACGAAAAAAATCATTCAAAATGCAGAAATTGGAAGCAGCTCAATCCCAAGCCTTTTTGTCCTCAATATAATCTTTAACGGTATAAAAGGCTTTCTGTGTGTATATGACATCTCTTAAGAGGTTGATAATGTTTTACCAATAACCCCGTATAGTCTTTGCTAGGACCCCATGACCAGCAGCTGCGCATGCGACCACTAAACTAACGAAGCACTTCACAATTATGTTGGGGTAAAAATAGTCGACGCATCGGTTGTTGTCGTCGTCGTGTATACAGGTGATTTTTTTTACCGGTTCCAAATTTTAAAAAATACAACTTTCACTATGGGACCAACTATGAAATCACGAAAAAAAAAACAGCTGTTTCATACATTTTGTTGAAGTAGGTATTGTAACTAAACTTTAACTTTTGTATGAAACAGCAGATTTTTTTTACGTGATCAAAAACACAAGCGGCATGTGTCGCCGGCAGCAGTTGTCTCTGTCGTCGACGTGTGTCGTTCGGGTATAGGAGCATGGGATCGACATTTACGCGGATAAAACCGCGGGGCGCAGCCAGTAAGACAAAAATAAAGACATAACTTATCAGATAAATATTTATTGTCAAATAAATTACACTTAAATTCCTTAAAAGTATATAAATTTCTATCTTAATTTTATTCAAATTGTAAAACACAGTTAAAATATCACTATCTTATATCTTAAAGAGATCTAGCATTTATGTTTAGCTAAAACTAAAAGCAATAACTAAAAACTATGCTTAATAATACCTATAATGTTTTTTTTTTTAAACTTACTTTTTATAGAACACAATGTTATCAATGGATTGTTTATTGTATAAACTATTAATATTAAAATGTTTTAGTTTTTTTTACACTCATTTTACTCACTGGTTTACTTAACATTTAACATTGCACTATTTTTATAACAAATCAGATCTTTCAATAAAAAACTTTAAAGTTTAACTTTAATGTTTAGTTCACATTTATTAACGGTTTTAGCTAAACTAGTTCATATTTTTATTTAAGTAATTACCAAAGACAATTCGTTTTAAATTTGATTTTAGTTGTTTTTAATTAATATTGTGTTTTGAGAGAGCAAGTACTAGGCCTGAATCAGTAGTTTTTTTTATCTATTAAAGCTCGCTTGCACCAAAAACCACCAAAATGCGTTTAGCGCTAAACATTTTGTCTCTATCATCTTCAAACGACAGAAACAGAACGATGTTTTACTTTCGATTACCGCTAAACGTGATTACTAATTTGTGGTACAGGCCTAAGTCTTTAAACTAAATCCTAAACAGGTTGTGCGAAACATGATCGAATTATGTTATTCCTTTTGAAAAAGAAAAAAAAAATCCAAATTAAGTATATTTTTTATGTATAGTTGCAAACCTTTCTTTAGAAAAAAATCCGTCGTTTTTAATTATACATGTTTCACATTTTTAAATATATCTAAAAAAAAATTACAAGTAAAACATTTAAAAATACAAAAAAAAAATACCCTACAGGTATTGGGAACAGGGTACATTATCATTCTTGGAACTATTTATAATTAATTTACAAAAAATTACAGGGATTTTTTTCTCTAACCGCTCCGCTGTCAACCGACAAAATTGTCAAACCAAATTATATTCAATAAGGTCGATCATTCGTCGCGACGAATGATCGATCGACCATTATGAATTTAGCAGATTACGAACTTTTAGCAAAAATTACAATGGGATCGTGTTGGAATGACGAATTTATAAAAATAGCAGACTTGGGCACCTGATTGTTAAATGTTTATCTATAAAAACTGTTTACTGTTTCATGTAATGTGCAATTATTGGAATGGTTGTGTCTTATCTTTCTATTATAGGTAAATGTATTTATGGTACATAGGTATTTTGTTTTCCTAAAGTTTTTTGAGAGATATTACCTACAAAATCACTGGGAAAGTTCGATCCTCATCTAGTTTTTAAATATAACCATAATTATTTTGGTAACACATTAAACAAAATAATTGTTTATCCTTAAAATACTTATCAGTGAGTCGAAACCCACATTAAATCTTAGAAACTATTTTAAACACAGAATTTTGCGAGGTTAAATAATAACACTATAAACACACAGTTAATACTTACTTGTAATTAAAAGGAAGTAAGTAATTAAAAGGAAAAATTGGCAAGATGCAAAAAAATACGTTTACAATGTTCAATCAGAAAGCTAAATAGACTGATACCTACCTAATTAACAACTCCTACGACAATTACTGTCTAAAGTTTTCTAAAATGAGCCCTATTTTACTGGAAAAAGTCTAAATTGCTATTTTCAATGTCTATTCGGCTCACTATTTATCTTATTTCACAACTTTTAACAAAAAAAAACATTCACAACATTTAACACAAATTGAAATACATTTTGGGCTCCTTTCCAGTTCCTCAAAAGCCAATTAAAAATTTTCTTTAGACAGTTGATAAAAGGTCCACAAAAATCACAACTCACATAACAATACAATCTAAAATACACCTAATACTAAAGCCCCTAAAGTCTCAACTACCTTGTATTATCACAGAGTTAGTCCAATGGTTTCCAACAAACGATGGCTCTCATATCATCGGGCGCTTTTCCGAAGATCCTGTCTCCGTTGGGGTCAACGTAATGGTTCAGTTGGTAGTCCAGGAGGGTCTTGTAGCCTAGGACGTCGGTACCTAGTTGCTGGAAAAACCAAAGAATATTGTAAGTCTATAGGCCGGAGTATCCATGATTTAGAAATTTTTACCAGTAACCAACGTTAGGTTTCCAGTCAAAACTTCCCCCTTCCTTTTCTTTCGTTATAGACTATAATTGCGTAACACTCTTTCTCAAAAAGGTCTACTTTACTTAACCCCGACACGATGAGTCTTCCCATGAAGACCAAAAAAAAAAAAAAATTAATTCTTCCATAAAAGAATGAATATTTTTTCCTACAATCATTAAATAAACCTCTAGCCTCTACTTACCACCCCCGTGTGAACCGTCGCAGGTTGGTAGATACCAACCTGCGACGGTGTGACTGACTGTCTAGGCCTGCGTGGTGGATTATGGCCCACTCCCTCTTATAGAGAGAAAACCTGTATCCCAGCAGTGGGAACATTATAGGCTGATTATGCTCTATTTACCTGTGTCAAAGGACTGGTGTTAGTGGTGAACACTCCACGGAAACCTCTCTCTATGGCGAGGTTCATGGTAGCGTTCTCCAGCGCTCTGATGGCGGCCACGTTCTCCCGTGGAGTGAGGCTCTCTGCTGTCGCCATCATGAAGGAGTGGAGGATTGTGCCTGGAAATAATGGAAAGATATGATGAGAATTTTTATTTATTATAAACAATCAAATGCCTGGTGTCTAAAAAGGGCCTCGTTTTTGTAAAGAAGTGAATGCCAATATTATAGGCTTTAAGTCATGTAATGCAAGCTTTTACGATATTCGTTAAAGAACAAACTTTTTCCCTCCCTGCACCTATAATGGACTTTAAGGATCACTACGTGGTGAATCTCTGTCCTAGGGAATGCAAATCCGTTCTGTTTTGAAATCCGGATTTTTAAGTACGGATTTTTGGTCCAATCCGGATTATCCGGATATTACGGATTTTTTATGAAAATAAAAAAAATCTACCCATATTAGTTTGTTAATATGATGTTTCTTATATTTATGTAAATAGATTAAAATAAAAGCACACGAAAATCACATAAAACAATTTTTAAATTTTTAAACTATCATCATTAAATACCATAATTATGATGTTATTGCTATAATAATATGTACTTATTCTTATTAAAATAATCATTCTGTGACTGGCGTGCTGAGTAACGATGATAAAATAATTCATCATCATCATCATCATTTTAGCCGAAAGACGTCCACTGCTGGACATAAGTCTCCTCCAAGCACGAACCGTCTCGCGCGCAGGTTTAACGACTTTGAGTCTCCCGAACAAGCTGGATTCCGTAAAGGCTTTAGCACCGTAGACCACATCGCTGCTATAGGTTATACAGAAGACCGAAGAATATAACCTGCCTCTCTGCTTAGCGTTTGTGGACTATGAGAAAGCCTTTGATTCGATCGAGACATGGGCTGTACTGCAGTCTCCTCAACGGTGCCAGATCGACTATCGGTTTCGGTACATCTAGGTGCTGAAGTGTCTGTACGAAAACGCTACTATACTATGTCAGTCCGATTCCAGGATCAGACCTCGAAACCTATCCTTCTGCAGCGAGGTGTGAGATAGGGAGACGTTATCTCTCCAAAACTGTTCACCGGTGCACTGGAGGATGTCTTCAAGGTTCTGTACTGGAAAGGGGCTGGCATTAACATCAATGGCAAGTACGTAACTCACCTTCGGTTTACCACCGATATCGTAGTCATGGCTGGGACCATGGAGGACCTCGGTACAATGCTCGATGACCTCAGTAAAGCCTCCGAAGGAGTGGGTCTTAAAATGAACTTGTACAAAACGAAGGTCTTGTCAAATGCCCATGTAACACTCGAACACTCGAAGTCGGAGACGCTACACTCGAAATCGTGGACGAATATGTTTACCTAGGACAAACTGTCCAGTTAGGTAGGTCCAACTTCGGGAAGCTACGCAATATCTTCCCGTCCCACATACCGCAGTGTCTCAAGACAAAAGTCTTTGCCCGTGCCCAGTGCGTGTTGTCAGTGATGACATAAGGCACTTTCTGAAACGTGGTCGCTCACAATGGGTATTATTATTAGAAGGCTAAAAGTCATTCAAAGAGCAATGGAGATGGCAATGATGGCTCAATATAATGCTGTTTCTGTTATAGGAAAAAAAAAATTATTAAATGATGAATTAATTTGGAGTTGACATTTATTATTAATACTGACATTCACTTAATTATTTTTGACATTTTCAATTAATCAGACTTACTTAGATTTTAATTTTATTTTTTGACATTTATAACTAAATAATTCCTCATTTAAATCTGACATCACTCAATTTATATTTGTTTTTTAAATAATATTATATAATTGTTAATTTATTTTGAAATTTTAATTATGCATGATTTTCAAACATCGTTTTAAATTCGTAATATTGAGCTAGATGCACACCATATTTGTACGCCTCCTGGCATAACACAGCGTTCTGTTCAACAAACTCAAGATCTGTATTTCTTTACCTGTGTTAACAAATAAAAGTGATTTGATTTGATTTGAACGTTTTTTTACGTACGAATGTAATTTTTGGGACATTAAATGTGTCCTCAAAAATAATAAGGTATCTAAAGTGCTGTCGTTTAGAGCCTGTCCAGATGAGGAGTTTTACGCGCGAGCGGACTCGCGCGTTTCAATTTATATTGCGTCCAAATAGCACGCTTTAGGGATTTGCAATTTTTTTTTTCGCTTCGAATTCGCGCGTAGTACTGGACGCAGCAATGGCGCCCGAGTATCTCGACTCGCGCGGCGCTCGCGCGTTAAATGCGCGGTCGAGAGTCTCGCTCAATACCAGCGTTTTACGCGTGAGTGAGGAAACGCGCGGCTTCATCTGGACGGAATATTTATGTAGCTCTAGTATCTCGGGAACGCGCGAGTGTCTACGCGCGTGTCGACTCGCGCGTAAAACGCCTCATCTGGACAGGCTCCTGCTGCGAATTGGGTTGCACATAATTCCTGCTGCGGAAAAGCACGCTCTGTTTCGACGCTTGAAGGCGGAATGCACTGAAGACACTTGTAAGCGGAATGAACGGAACGATCAAGGACGCCTCACACACTTTCTCGAACCGCGTCCCGCGCCCTGCTCGCTTCCCCCAGAGCTGATAGACTCAACACACGCGCGAGACGCGACGCGCGAACAGCAAACTCGCTCGTTTCGATTTTTTTTTGTTACAATTTCTTAAAAATTTAATTATTCAAAAAATCCGGATTCGATTTTCAAATCCGGATTTGGAAGTCCAGGAAAAATGTGCGGATATCCGGATATTTCGGATTACGGATAATCCGGATTGCATTCCCTACTCTGTCCCATTAAATATATAATTTCATTGATGTAACTCACCCTTCCCTGACGGTAACATGCTATCCCTGACAGAACTCTCAACGAACTCCAAGAACTGCATGATCTTCATGAGACCGCCTGGTGCTTCCACCTCCGGTTCATCGCGAGCGTCGAAGTTCAGTGCTACGGCTACCGGGGCTCCTGATGCTGTGGGAAACATAATGAAGATGTAATATTTGGGCCATTATTCCACTGCTAAATGCCGTGTATTAATAGATTAATTAAGTCACACGCATCGTATACTGTTTTATAGCTTGTGTGACCTAAACTCGCACGTACGAGCGAGCGTTGCGAGTTTAGGTCACAAAGTGCTACAGAGCATTTTTCTTGTAAAAGGGATACTGTGGCATAAATACCATTATGCTTTGTCTTTTTTCTGTCAGCAAGCAGCACTGTGGCTTTATTTTAAGTGTTGGTGTAATTTTAGAACCAGCATTTGAGATTTTTCTATGTGGATTATTGGAAGCGTAGCGACCAAACCCTTGGGTTTTACTGATGTCTATATACGGCGAAAACTACTTTCTAATGCCTCCTGCGATCATCGTGTCTGGAGTCCAGTCCCTAACCACGATGTCTGTAATTTCACTTAGTTCGAGTCCCAAACTAAAAATTAATGACAACACGATTTGAAAGACAGTTGTCCCTACTCCCGACGTGTTTTTGCCCGTCCGATAAATTTTTGCCACTTGTGTTGACGGATCGACTTCTTTGGGACGAGCCCGTATCTTTGACAGACTGAGAAAGCAGCCCCACTGGCTAGCGTGCAACACGTGGGTGAATATCCCCACAGCAAATTTTACGCGTCCACGTTGAGAATCGAGGTGTTAAATGATAGGATGTTTCTTATTTTTTTTTATAGTGAACTACGTAACTTGGTTCAATTAGGGCCACATTTTTTTTTTATAAGTGTGTATTTAAATAATCAGGAAAAAAAAAATCGCCTTGTAATTCAAGTTAGGTAAGTCCCAGCTCCATTTTTTGATATAATTGCATTCACCAAAGTAACAATTTGCTATACAATAAAAAATAAACAAGTTCGTTAGTGTATGCTTATGACACATTATCTAAAAACAATTAACTATATTAGAAAATCTAATGTATAAGCACAGGATACGCGATCAAAGTTTGTCCAAGCAAAAATCAAAATTTTGGTGGCACATATTCAACATACTATAAAATGAAGTTTTGTGCGTGTGCGATCAATCGCGTTTTATTATTTCACATCTCTCAGTCATGCGCCGGCACTTGCGCGTAACAGGTGTGTGATTAGTGCTCTGATTTTCCGCCAAAAACGTAATTAGCATCTTGGGTGGCACGGGGGACAAGAATTGTTCAATTTTTGGTGGATCGATTTGCTGTTAATTTTAAAGTGTTTTAACAGTAAGGTACACGTTATAGGTAGTGATTTGGGTTACGCATAAATCAGTGATATTAAATAAATTGTAACTTAAAACCCCTATTTTTAAAGATTTTTTTTATATCTGGTTTCAATGTTGGTGGCTCAATTTTGGTGGTTTTGGTGGCGTTTTCACGCCACCAAAATTGAAAACGAGCCACCAAGTTTTAAGTATATACTGTAAGTATTGTTTGTACCTATAAAGCCAGTTTTTAAGTTGCAAGTCAGTTTGATTAGCAAATAAATAAATATTATGTACCTACTTGGCAGTACCTAAGTGGTCTATTATTATAAGGACCTAGCTTCATATTTTTAGAAATAGCTTCATATTTTCGGACTGACCGACTCCTTGACAATTTAAAAGTGCCTGTTATTGGTTTAATTGTAATAAATGCTTTGAGTTTTAGTTTGACCTACTAATGACCAAGTTTCTTATCATTATATTTTTATTTTGTTGCTTTTTAGAATGCCAAAACAGACCACCGAAGAGAAGCTGCTTAAAAAGAGAATGGCAGAAAGAAGAATAATAATAAATAATAACAATAATATCAATAATAATTCAACTCTCCGATTCCATAAGCCTCAGATCCCTCTCCTCATCCGAAAGCTATAAGTATTTGGGTATGTCGGAAGCGTTGGGCATCAACGATGCTGACATGAAGCAATCGTTGAAGGAGCGCTTCTTTTGTCGCCTGAAGAAGGTATTAAAGTCTTCTTTCGGGCGGAAATAAGGTGCCCGCCTTCAATGGTTGGGTCATGCCGGTTTTGATGTACTCTTTCGGCATACTCAAATGGACTCAGACCGAACTCGACGCCCTGGATAGAAGAGTCCGTACACTACTGACCGCAAACCGGATGCATCACCCACGATCATCGGTGATGAGACTGTATATCCCGCGGAAGTGTGGGGGTCGAGGCTTTTTAAATGCGAAGACCCTCCACAACCGCGAGGTGTGCAGTCTCAGGGAATATTTTTTAAAAGCCGAATTGGGTATGCACCGTGATGTGGTCGCAGTGGACAAGGGGCTCACCCCGCTCTCCATGGCTAAAGAGAACTGGCGCAAATCTGTAGTACTTTCTACTGATGACCGCAAGAAGGTATGGCAAAGCAAGGAGCTTCACGGGCGCTTCTATCGGGCTCTTCATGAGCCCGGTGTAGACTTCTTAGCGTCCGTATCCTGGCTACGTTTTGGTGACCTTTTCGGGAAAACTGAAGGTTTTGTCTGTGCAATTATGGACGAAGTTATCTTAACGAATAACTACCGGAGACATATTATGAAGGACGGGACGGTTGACGTGTGTCGGGCATGCCATTGTCCGGGTGAGTCTATCAGACATATTATATCTGGTTGTTCTCGTCTGGCTAACGGCGAGTACTTGCACAGACATAACTAAGTAGCTAGGATTATTCACCAGCAGCTTGCTTTGAAATATAAACTTGTGGATTCTGAGATACCGTATTACAAGTATGTGCCCGACCCAGTTCTTGAAAATGTACTGGGATCGGTCTATCATTACTGACAGGACTATTGTTGCCAATAAACCTGATATAGTAGTCATAGACGAGATAATGATTGTCGATGTTACCATTCCACGTGACGGGAACCTCGTGAAAGCTGAGAAAGAGAAGCAAATTAAATATCTCGACTTAGCACACGAGGTTGTTGACATGTGGAATGTGAGCTCGGCTATCATTGTGCCGATTGTCGTATCGGCCAATAGACTGATGGCCGAAAGCCTCGATTAACATCTATCGAGGCTCTCGTTAGGCGGTTGGGTCAAGGGCCTGATTCAGAAGGCAGTACTCCTCGATACGGCTCGCCCTAACAACCGGTAGCTTGGACCCTGCTCCCGACACCGGCGGATCGCTATTTTTTTATATTTTTAAATGTTTTGACGTGACAACGTCTTAAATTAGGTTGCGGCTGGGAGTCACTTATGAAAAAGTGTAACGCTCGGTAACGTTACGATGAGTCACCGAACGAGAGAGAGGCCCGCCGAATGCCTTGCGTCTCTCTCCCACTCAACTATCATTCAATTCCTTGTTCCTATTGTGCAATTTAATTATATTCATATCAATAAATATTCTACCGAGAAAAAGACGTTGTCACGTAAAATCTTCGCCCGTAAAACCGACTTTACAGGCAACCATTTTTTTATACTTATTTTATATTTAAGAAATATTTAAAAATACAATAAAATAAGTTTATGTAAATGAATAAAGGAAATAATACATTTTATTTGACATAAAAAGGTAAGTACACAAATACAGAGTGACAATTTAAGCATGCGAATATCCTGGTCCAAAATAAATGACCAATGACCCCCGTGCTAGGCAAAACCTGTGTTACAGGGGTCAAGAAGAAAAGCAAGAATAAAGAGCAATCCCGAACAGGCTGAAATAATATTTCCCGAGATATCCACCTTACACATTGTTTCAGATTCACCTTCTAATCCAATTTTGGTGCCACTGATTTTCAATTTTGGTGGGCACTTTCGATTTTGGTGGGCGATTTTCAATTTTGGTGGCCACATTAGACTTTGAACTAAAATATCTCAAAAAGTTATCGAGATATTCTCAGACCTCTTGAAGATCCTTCCAGCTTGGACTTTCTATTATTATACCAGGTCATTATTTTTCACGAAAACTGAAGAAAAAAATTCGCCACCAAAATTGAACAAAAAATCACTTTGTTGATATTGACCCACGTGATCAGAACGGCACAGCCTATGGTTTGAGTGAAGAGTACAACAGTGGTATACTTACAATTCTTGAGTACAACGCTTAGTTGAGCGTTGAGGAGCGCCGGCCAGGTGTCACTAACTAGGATTGCGTAGTCATTCGTGTCGATCTCGTGTTTTAGGAACTGCTCCAACTCTGCCTTGTTGTAGAATGATGACACTATCATCCTGGAAAGAGTAGGCAGTTAGGACCAGCATTCTGCGTAACGTAAAGGACCCAGAGAAAGAGCATTATGTAACTATGACAATGAGTCTCTCCCGGTTACCAAAGACTACTCGATGAAATTATAAACTTTTAGAGTGATTTCTTTTGATTATCTTGAATCCGTACCGTGTTAAATTTTTTTTTAATTTTGTTTGTACAAATGGAAGATCGTTATAATTATGTAACTTCAAACGCTACAAGTTTTCGGTACTTTATGAATTTACATCTTTTATTATTTTTTACTTAGTCGCCGTTAATTTAAATAAAACGTCATTTCGAAATTCTACTGAATATTCGAAAGTGTCAAAGCTTTACTCACTCAACAACTTGCTGCTTATGTTCATCAGCTAACGGCTCAGCAGCAAACAGTTCACTGTCGTCACCATCACGGTTGGGACTGGTGCTCATGTGGGATAGAACCTCGCCTAGGTTAGCTGCTCCGAGGAAGTCACTGATATCTGGAAGATGATTGAGGGATTAGAGTTAGGTCGTTGGTTAATATGCTCAGTTCTTTGAGGATGTTTTAAGAAATAAATAAATGCAGTGTGCAATAAACAATAATTAATCAGTAGATGAAGATTGCACATTAACGTTTTTTTACAGCTCCGCCTGAAATTAGGGACTGCACAACTGTTGCAGTTTTTAAAAGAAGAGTTAAAGAACACTATATTTCCACTTTATCATAGTGTGTATGTATTTATTGTTTTGATTACGTTATATTTATTAGCATTCTAGTGATATTTATTTTAGAAGTATGTATATGTTTATTTGTATGTATGTAAGTATATTCTCTTAATACTTGTTAAGTTTTATTAAGTGAATTGTTTTTAGAATTTATGTTTTTTTTTGTCTCCTTTACTCTTTCACACGCTGCCTGTCTACCTCTCTCTATTTATTGTCCTATCGCAGGTATGCTGGAAGAGATTGCTTATGAAAAAAGCATCACCTTTGTACCTATTTTTCTGTTCTGTTTTTTTTTGTCTGTATATAATATGTGTGTACATAAATGGTACTTAATATAAAATAAAATGGTAAATATTTATTGAAGTCATCTAGTTTGCTATTGTCATCACATCATACTTCGGCTCTACAGTTCTTTATACTTTTCTGTCTTAAAATTATAATAGTTATTTAATTATATGTTCATACCAATATAATATCCCTTATCCCTCAATCTGGTGATGGTGTAGATAGAGTTAAGCGAGTTTCCTCCCAACTCGTAGAAGCCTGCTCTCACAGAGATTTCGCCACGAGCGGCGCGGCCGAGCACCTCTCCGACTGTCTCGAACAGAACTGTGGCAGCTTGCATGTCCGAGGGAGGTACGGAGGAGTAGTCTATGTCAAGCGGGATTTCTGAGTCATCTAGAAAACAAAAGAATATCGTTAACTTTTGATCTTCTTTTTCTCACGTATCAGTATGAACTATGTACCTAAATGTATAAATAGCTATATCTAGAGATGTAAATTGAAAAAAAACCAAATGTTTTTTTTCACAATCTTGAAAAAAAACATGAAAAAAAACTTGGCACCGTCGTTTTTTTTCTACATTTGGTTTTTTTTCAGAAAAAGTGAAATACATTAAATATGGTTGTATTATTTTGAATTCATGTCAAATTATGTGTAAATCAATGAAATTAGAATAATTAGAAATTATCTACCTATATGTATACATAGAGGTAGATAATAAATATGAACTTAAAAAATACTTAAACGTTCATCAGTGCCTGTATCGGTATCGGTAGCTACGCTTGTGTTATCAATTATGTTTGTATAATCAAATATCAACCAATTATTTTGAGACATTTTTAAAATATTTAACAAAAAATAAATGGTATATCTTTATTAACCAAAATAATTCTAATATCAGCTCATTGAAGCAAATAATGATAACCATTACTTACTAGGTAGATATATTTTTATTTTCATAATTTTGAAAAAAAACCTAATCCAGAAAAAAAACTGTTTGTTTTCATGTTTTTTTTCAACGTTTTTTTTCATCTCAGAAAAAAAACCGTTTTTTTACAACTCTAGCTATATCGCCACTTTTGTATGTTTTCTTCTCTCCATTGTATTTCATCCACTAGTTTTGCAGTAGCTTTTGAACTTGCAGCACTTTAACTGCATGTTCTAGCTCTGCATGCTACGTGTTTTTTTTTTATTGCTGAATGGCTCTCTTGACCTCGATCACGCCTGATGGAAAGCAATGTATGAGGTCTATGATGGAACGAGCGTGCCCAGAACTTGCCTAAGGCTCTGGAACTCCCACGCATCGACGAAACACAGCAGGCTGCTTGACGGACTCCGGTGGGAGGGTGGTCGCTAACCAGGCGGGCGTTAGTTTTTAACATTTAAATATCTTTATATGCTTACCGTTATTGTTGGTGTTCTCATACATTTTCAGCAGGGCTTGTCGATCCACTTTGCCGTTGACTAGCAGGGGTATGCTCTCCACTTCAATAACCTGGAAACACATAACAACATATAAAACAACATATTAAAACACATTAACACACACACACATTAACTGGAACATATTAAATTGTTTGTCAAATCTTCAATTAACGTCGTAACTTCTTCGTGATTGTCCTGTCTCCACCAGTCATGAACACTATTTTAGATATTAAAATCTCCCTCAGTTATCGTGATAAATTTATGAAACCTTACCTGTGGAATCATGTAATGTGTCAAGCTGTTCTTCAAGGCAGCTTCGATGTGTTGTCCAGCTATTCTTGCTTCAGGCTTGATGGTGACAAACGACAGGATCTCAGGGTTGCCGCGGTCCAGGCCGTAACATAGCACAACGCCTGAACAACACAACAATTATTTCATTATTTAAATTCATTTCACACACGTCTTTAAAAATTATGTCTATAATAGGTTTAGACGGAAAGAAAAGGAAGAATCCGTCAGAATATACAGGGTGGCAGGAAGATCAAACTGAAACCATGAATACCCCACATGATTCCAGACCTAGGGAGACGTAGAAATTTTTAGTCGGTTATTAAAAAAAAACAATTAGCTGTTTCATAGACAAGAGCAATACCTATGCGGTCAAAATGTGTCGAACAGCTGATATTTTTACGGTTCCGTACCCAAAGGGTAAAAACGGGACCCTATTACTAAGACTCCACTGTCGGTCTGTCTGTCACCAGGCTGTATCAAATGAACCGTGATAGCTAGACAGTTGAAATTTTCACAGATGATGTATTTCTGTTGCCGCTATAACAAAAAATACTAAAAACAGAATAAAATAAATATTTAAGGGGGCTCCCATACAGCAAACGTGTTTTTTTCGGTGATTTAGCCTTGTGGTACGGAACCCTTCGTGTGCGACTCCGACCCGCACTTGGCCAGGTTTTTTAATAACCGTCGAAAAGTTTTAACACAGCCTCGTGTACTGTAACAGGTTGTAGGTCGTTGTCCCTGCCAACCTGTACACCCGTACCTGTACAGAAAATTTAAAGCCAGCTACTCACATTTGTCAACGCCATCAACTCCAGCTACAGCACGGTCTACCTCCTGGAGATCCACTCGGTGTCCTCTAATCTTAATCTGAGAGTCTGTACGTCCAGCATACAGAATGACTCCCTTTTGCAGCACACCGAAATCCCCAGTGCGGTAAAGACGACCGAAATCTACAAAAGGAAGATAGATAAGTTATATTATTTTACCACACTCGTGTACTATAGGTAAAAGTAATCTATTTCTTTCAAGACATGAAAACAAACGGCGAAAATATTCCAACCTGATTGGGAGTTATATGTTCGAGTCGATTGGGGTTGAATCACTTGGTTTTTTGAGATATCGCCAAGCCGTTAGTCGACTCTTCACGTGACCAGAGGGCTGGTCTATTTCTTGGCCAAAAAATTAGCATCGCTTTATAACGTGGCAATGCTGCCAGCCTTTGGGCACTGTTCCTGTTGACAGCGTTGCGAGCGAATTTTTTGATGCCTTATTATTCTTTTGCTTCTTTTTTCAATATGTACATAATATTATTACTTTAAAAGTTAGCTTATATTATGTAAATATTATCTTGATTAATAAAAATAAAGATTTTAATAGAGATTTTTGGATGGTATATGTATTTACATATACCATCTATAGTAAGGTATCCATAAGATCTTTACTGAATTTGTTTATTTGTGCGAATTTTGGAACAAATTGTTACCTATCTTCAGCAATGGATTAAATCATATCATATTAAGTTAATAAATACCTGGATGTGCAGCATGAGGGTTATCAACGAACTTATCAGCCCCTTGTCCACCCACGTATCCAGTTGCCAAGTTACACCCAGCCACCCACACTTCACCAGGCTCTGACTCTCTAGCAGGGTTCATCTCTTCATCCAACAGGTATACAGCGCAATTGTCTAGGGGAGCACCTGTGAAAAGAAAATTATGTATGAAGATGTCATCTAGATTTTAGATTAAAATTGTTTTAGTATATAATATCTATATTAGAATCAATGACGCCTGCTGATTTGCTAGTTTTCACAGTGCCATTCTTTTAAGTTTTATCAAAATGGTGAGATAACACAGTAACATCATCATATATAAACAAATAAAATAGCGAGTTAAGAAAAACTGTAAAACCCATCCCTTAAATCCTATCTAACATTCTAAACCCGTTGAAATGCGTAATTACAGAAACAATTAAAGCCATTGTGTCTCGCGACACAATACATGCAAAGGGTGATTCTAGTTTAAAATAACTTACCAATAGGAATAGTAGGGTGATTATCAAGCTGTCTGGTGTTCTCCAAAACGTAATAAGTCACGTCTCCCATCACTTCAGTACTGCCATAGAAGTTGGCAAGCTTATACCCGTTGTGATCTCCGAAGTTCTTGAAGAACTGTGCTGCTAAGTCCTTGCTGAGGGTCTCTCCCGAGCAGACCCAGAGTTTGAGGTTCTGAAGAGGTCTTTCAGAAGGCTTGAGGGACAGGTACATGAGGATGGAACGGAGAAGAGTTGGTACTAGTACAAGACGTTGGATCTGTAATAGAAATTGCGTAGTTAGGCACAATGACTGGTATATAAAGTACAGCGGTGCTATTCTGTAAAAAAACTTAGGTGAAGTGAGCGTGGAGTGAGCTGTCAATAGTGTAAATTCCTAGCAAAAACAAACTCATTTCACCTAAGTTTTCACGGTGAGATTTTTACAGAATCGACCGGTAGGACAAGTTCTCAGAAAATTATCCGTAATAGTATTTTATCTACTTGGGAAGGTTATAGCATTCCTTGACTTTTTGATTTTGATAAATAATTTGATTTTCACCCCTTGTGGTAGTATGGGTATTAGATAAGCAAAATTAGAAATAAGAACACAACCTGTACACAATTTATTATTAGGTGCTCACCTGATTATCAGCCAACACATTGACAAGCTTTTGGGGATCCCTAGTAGTCTCCCTAGACAGGATCAGCAACGTCCTGCCATGTAGCAGTGGACCCCAAATCTCACACACAGAGTCCACGAAGGTCAGAGCTGTCTTCCAGACGCAGTTGACTTCGGAGTCACTGAAGGGAAAGGTATGGAACTGCCACCAGAGGCGGTTGCAGACTGCTGCGTAGGTCAGACGAACACCTAGTGACACGAAAATAAACAGATGAGGTTATTTACTTTAATAGTAAATTTGCTGAAATAAAATATTGAAAGTTAACAAAATCTTGCTGTTCGATTTTTTCTTAACTTGGCTGTCACACTTCCGTGTATCAAGATAACTAGCGCAGTGGTTAAAAATGTAATCTTTAACATAAGTGAGAAAGACAACTACTTATTTTCAAAAATTCATTACAATGGTTACACTAATTTTAGGGCACACTAATCATTCTACGGATAAAGCTCTATCTTTTTATAATTAAAACATCGTCCAAATAGACAAATACCTTTAGGAATGCCAGTGCTTCCAGAAGTATACAGCACAATAGCGATGCTCTCACTTCTTGCCGAAGTCAACACTTCCATATCCTGGACTCCATCAGCTGACAGTCCACTTGCTTCATGTGCTAACTCTTCGTAGGATACAGCTGGGACACCGCTCCCGGAAAACATAGCGGGATTTGCTGCAAACCAGAAGACAAATCCAAGGTTAGAAATGGTTTCACTGCCACTAGATATTTTTTATAATGGATAAAAATCACGAACTGATGATAAAGCAATGATTAATTGAAAACTCTGTCAAAACAACCAGCAGACAAATAGATAAGACAATATTTGTAACAGAGTTAAGATTTGTTTTCTGGTAAAATACTTCGTTTACCAGCCGGTCCATTCTGTTAAAATGTCACCGCTAAAACTTATGTATCTTATAGTAATGAAGAAGTAACCTACCGGTTTCATCATAAATAATAAGAGATGGCTCAGCATCCTTGAGGATGTGCGAGATCCTGGCTTGAGGGAAACTTGGCTCCATAGGCACGTAGGCAGCTCCTGCCTTCCATATTGCCAGCAAAGTGGTGATAGTGCTGAAAAATAAGATTGAATTGGTATTAGTTAGACATTGTTAGACGATGAAGTATATATGCTAAAGTTATGATAAGTGAGTATATCAAATGCACTTGCCGCTATGACCGAACCGCATATGTAATAATTAATTATAGCCATTTGAGCCTCATATTTATAAGTATTTGAGGCTCAAAAAGCTATACTAGGCTAGGACTATGGTTCCAGTTCCTCTCTCCAAGTTGTTTTATGTTAAGTTTTGGCAACCAAGCAGGCAGCTCACCTGATCGTCACAATACCAGAAGCATCGCAGGCAGGTGCTTTACCATCCCAGAGACAACAATGAAGTTACTCCTCACCAAGTCAAGTTCAGTTTCAGTCAAGTTCTAGATCTCACCTATGCGAAGGCTGCATACACACAGCGATGACGTAGTCGCCATCCCTATTAGCGCCCGAAGGTCTTGCTCTCGATGTGATGGCTCTTGCAAGGGAGTTGGTACGAGCTTCCAGCTCAGCATAACTCACACGTACACTGCATGTCTCGTCTGGAATGGTAGAATATGGAATTTAAAACAATGCAACATATATGCATAATTATAATACTTATTTAGGTATTTAAATTGTATGCATCTGGTCGAGTTACTAAAACGGTGACCCCGTTTGGATAACTTGACCGATTGCATTAGTACATCGGAAAAATTTCTGTGTGAGTTTTGTACTCCTGCCCGTCGGCGGTTCATGTCCCCTTTTTCTATACTATCTCGATTAACTGTCATATCAACTCTAAGTTTCTAAGTGCGGATCTCTGACTAGTGAGTTTTGAAGACACAACGTTTGGATAGATGAGAAAGCCTAATGCAAACTTTACAATATACAGAGCAACTAAAGCAAGTCTTGTGGATCAAGGCTATGAACTTTATCATTCGTATCCACGTCTCAAACTTTTTATTGATCAAACGACAATTAACCTGGATGGTTAGGTCGGGATATAATTATACACTTATAACCATCATCATCATATTCTGATGGTTCTACGAAGCTCTTCCCAGCTAGATGCTCTAAAGAAATGTAATCACTAAGATTACTTAATACCTCTGTTTTATTTTCCATAAATTAAATAAACCCACTTTCGTGCCAGCCTTTCTAGTTTTTCAATTCAGAAAGTCTAATTATATTATCAATCTTATCAGGGCTTATAAAAAGTGTCGTTGAAAGTTAATTTCATTCATTGTCGTTAAAGTGTGGAATTAAATCTTTTCGTTCATTGTCGTTATTCATTCATTCATTCTCGTTAAGTGTGGGATTAAATCTTTTCGTTCTTAATAAATCTCCAAGAACTGATGAACGATAATTTTGTAAAATGATGCATATTACTTATTAATGTAGGTACCTATTTTCATTTTTAATTCCTTGAACATCGCAATCACAATTATTATCTTCCTTTTGAATTACTATATTATTAGTCAATGCTTGTCTAGACGTATTTTTTATCTTTATTATTTTATTTATATCTGGAGTAACTGTTACGAGGCCAAGTATTTTTATTTATGTACTGGCTGGCAATGCCTATTTGTCAGGAAAAAATAAAAAAGAGAAATATGAGTTAGTTTAATAAGGACCTTCCGAGCCTCGGCAAGCACAACCCTTAGTCCCGGCTGTCATTTGTTAAGTCCGAAACTCTGTCAACCAGGCCCAAGGCCCAAGGGGTATCGTATTACCCAGTAACTGGTTTGTGGAGGTCAGATACCCCAGCATAGTTGAGAAAAAGCTACAATGATAATGACTTCCAGACTTGATTCTACATTTCATTTACATCCTGACCGATATAATAATTTATCTCATAATAAAGGTCGTAACCAACCTAACTCAGCATCCACTAATAAATTCGTTGATGATGACAAGGGGCTAATAGGTCAATTATACGCCACACCATACTATTACATAGTGGTTAGGCTAATTTTATGTGAGAACCAATAGTTATCAGTATCGTGCAATCATCGCGACCTACTTCATTATCGATAATATCATTATTCATCTATAATTCTATTGGCTTCTGATTTATGTTCGACATAAATGGGATTGGGTTGTTTTTTTTTTAATTGTGTTGTAATTGAAAGTTTAATATTTTCATCGTAATTTCTATTTAGAAGATTGCGTCGGTGTGGTCTTTCGGAGAAGTAATTGTCATTAACGTCAACAAAAAGTAATTATTTTCAGAGTTAAGCAGTGCTTAAATACAACACAATTACACATTATTACATTTTGGTTCTTGGAGATTATGAATGTGATTAATGATAATATCCTGTAGATATAAAAAGAGAGTCCAATGTAGCGCACGTCACAATAGAGGCGGTAAGAACCATTCCGAAATTGTGTCTGGAAAGACATTGAGCTTATTATTGTGGCGGCGTTTACATCGCCATATGCGAACTACGCATGACACTGACGTCACGCAAAATCCTGCATCGCGCAAGCAGAGTTTACCGCGCAACTAGCATATATGTATACAACTTCCCGACATCGATCGTCGGGTACGATTGCTGTCGAGAAGGTTGCCCACGATGTCTGGGCGAAGTATTCTCCCTTTTCT
The DNA here is from genome assembly GCA_948474745.1 of Oligia latruncula. Taxonomy (NCBI): domain Eukaryota; kingdom Metazoa; phylum Arthropoda; class Insecta; order Lepidoptera; family Noctuidae; genus Oligia; species Oligia latruncula. The sequence goes on from OX419705.1 coordinate 2,897,289, forward strand.
ATACAGATTGAGTGAACTTTACACCATGTTCTTTATACCTCAGTATTATTAACTCCAAAAAAAAACAAGAATAACTTATCGAAGTTTTAAAACATTTCATAATTATTTTGGTCCTAGGAGACAAGCTTGAGACAAATTGCTGTGACTGAGACCTGAGGCTTAGCAATAGCATCGCTTAGTGCCTATCATGAAGACTGCTGCATAATGCCTGGAGAACTAGAATTCCGGTTGACATGAGTGCTCTCCATCCATAGACGCTTCGGAACATACAGACCCACATTGTAGCCGATAGCCAACATCAGCACCCTAATCGCATAACACCCTTTCAATTACAATCTGAATCATTTTTGAGGATATTGCTAATCCATTGCTTTACATGTCCGAAAAATGTGTCTGCTCAACAACGTATATAACACAATGACTGTTTTTGAACCGTCAAAATGAAAGCAACTGAAGAAGTGTGTTATGCGATTACCCCGTGGGTTATCAGAAGGAGTCCAAAGTATGGCCCATTGTGTAAATATTCTACACTCACCAGCATACACCAGCGCAGTGTTGTCACTGCCAGCTAGATGCGCTAGGTGCTTTGGGAGAGGGGCGGCCGGCACCAGGGTGCGGGCGCCGTTAACTACGGAGACCCGCGGCAAGGAACCCATGGTTGGTTATCTGTGAACAAAGAGATATACATTAAGGATTGGGATACTTGATGGCAATTGCTTGATGACTAGCTGAGCAATTGTCAGTTGCATTACTGGTGTCGGGTCAAAGACGTCTGTGTGTAGCCGTGGTTGGTTAGCATTTTCTTTTTTTGTTTGTATTTTGCACGGATATCGAGAGATATGGCATGGAGGCGTGCCGCATGTCGCCTCGTTATTAGCAACCTGACCACTGACCATAAGTTGGTACGCGCGACGGCGGTAAGCACCGTTGTCATATGTTTGTATCGGAACGTGTAGTGTCATTTCGTATTTTTACAAAAGGCTGTTGTTCCGGATATCTATGGTATTTTGTGTGACGATCTAACGAGGTTTGTAGGGCCAACATGGCCAGAGATCGCTCAAAGACATCCCGAGGTTTGGAAGGAAAAAGGGGAGGCTTTTGCTCAGCAGTGGGACACAAAATAGGCTAACGGAAAAAAAAAGTATTTTGTCTTTCATGTTCTGTGTCCAAATAAACTTTATTCTTTCCTTCTTTTTTTCTTTCCTTGGTTGTTGTGGGTTTGGGCGTTTGTGCATTTAGACTGGAGAAACCAATTATTTTCTTTCGCTCATTATTCGGGGTCACTTCCTCAAAATATTTAGTTGATTTTCGACTCGGTCCTTTTTTTTTTGCTTGGGCCAGTGTAAGTTGGTTATATATTCCACTGACGCAAAGGTTTTACGTGCTTAAAGCACATAAAACCTTTACGTCAGTAGTCTTCCTATTTAATTTTGTTAGGGTCTTAACCAAATAAAAACGTAGTAGCTCTCAACAAATCACGTCAGAACTTCTGTTGGTCAAATTTACTTATTAAATAGGTAGGTCTTACTCAACGGCTTCAATTCGTCCTGAATAGCTCTCGAGTGTATATTTATTGAATAATAGTCCCAATTGAGCATCAATTACTAGCTAGGAATGTGTTGTGATTTCATTGAAGGAAACTCGTAACGGCTAGAGTACATGAATAGAGTTTATTATTATTTATTTTGCTTCGTTAAGGGGGAAGCGCTAAGGTGGCCCGCGAAATTCAATTTTTCTTACGTTTTTTGCAATTTGCTGGACAGTATTAAGTTATACGTTGATTATAATATGATTCGCGACCTTATCAAATATGTTTTTTACAGAATTATAATCATTAAAGTCTTCAACACAACTCTCTAAGACCAAGTAATCCCACAGAATGACTATTTCATGAAATCTTGTCATTTTACAATTATACTAACTTAACAGGTTGTATTACTGATCCTAATGAATACAATTCTGTAAATACATATTTGTTACGGTCGCTCTCACTCACTCACAAACTTTCGCCTTTGGGCCTGTGCACACCATGTTTTTTAAACGCGCCGTTGACGCACGTTTAATAAACGTGTGGCGACTGCGCGCTTTTATCCTACAGAAGATCTACAGGCTGCATAATATATGACTCGTGTGCGTATCGCGTCTGTATTAAAAAACGTGGTGTGCACAGGCCCTTTATAATATTGGTGTGATACTGATAAGTTTAGAAAAGCTACATATGGCTAGAGGCTAGAGGTACTTTAGCTAGCCTCGAACCCCGTATAATTTATTGTTCAATTAATTGTAGATGTTACTTGTGTGGTCTGAGCCTAAAGCCTTGGGTTACTTAGCTTTTTGTGTAAGACAGTAATATTAACTTAGGCGTGTGTTCAGCCACTAATTAAACCTTAATAGTCATCGGGCAATGCGTGAAGCGTTCATTATCGTTGTTTATTACCTACTTAAGTGTTGTTGTTGTACTCTGGACGCTTTTAACGCGTACCTACGTCTTTTTTTTTTAATTTTACATCGTTCTCACATTATATAATTACTAGCTGCACCCCACGGTTTCACCCGCGTAAATGTCGATCCCGTGGGGATATCGGGATAAAAAGTAGCCTCTATGTTAATCCAGGGTGTCAGCTACCTCCATGCAAAATTTTATCAAAATTGGTCCAGCCGTTTGAGCGTGAAGAAGTAACAACCATATAAACAGACACACATTCACAAACTTTCGCCTTTATAATATTATTTTGATTATTGTGATAAATTCAAAAGTAATGATGTAACTAATATCTTTGTAAAAACATATATAATTTAATAAAAAGAGTGTCCATGGAGTTTCTCGCCCGTTCTTCTCCATAGGTACCTACGCTTTGGAATGGGCAACTAGCTTCATATTTTCTGACTGACCGCCTTCTTGACAATTCAAAAGTGCCTGTAGGTAAATGGTTTAATTGAAATAAATGGTTTGAGTTTGAGTGACTACTGATTAAAAGTACTTAATTATTTTTTCAACGTTTTTCTTGATGGTAGGTGGAGGTCCGCCAAGAGAAGACAGGGTGATAATATGCTATGTATAGTTCTGAGTCCCACCACATAGGGGGGCCATTGGTGCTCTGGTGGACCTGGGTCTGATCTCTGGTATTCGAAAACCACTATACTTTACTTCCTAAAATTGGGGCTACCTTAATAAAATTAGCCTGCCATAAAACGAATACTTGACTCTTTATTATTGTGCGTTTTGGAGAGGTTTTTCGTTTTTCTTCTTCTTCTTTCTTTCTTTATAAAAACGTCTTTGCACGCTGTCCATCACATTCTTCTGTTGGCCATAATTATTATGAGTATCCTGCCTCAAACACGGAAACTATTTATCACCTGAATTTGATCTCAGTGTCATAATTTAGGCTCATACCGATTTTGCATATAATTTGATTCAATCCATATGATATACTATTTATGTAAATGCGAAAGTAATGTCTGTACCTCTTCACGCTTAAACCGCTGAACCGATTTAGATGAAATTTGGTATAGAGATAGTTTGGATCCCGGGAAAGGACATAGGATAGTTTTTATCCCGATATTCAAACAGGATCGACACTTATGCGGGTGAAACCGCGGGGCGCTACTAGCTAAATATATTTACTAAAATTTAAATGTTGCACTAATGTAGTTGCTTGTAAACCCATCGCAGGTGCATCAATGATTGATGTCATCAACATTTATGTATTTTAATGTGTACCTGGAACCATAAACTACTTAGAAACTATGAGGAAGTTACATACACAAGTGCAATAACTTGATTCTTTCACAGCAATGATGTTACAAAGCTGGCTTCTTGCATCAGGATTATTAAAATCAAATTATTTCTGCGTACGTTTAAAATACGGGAGGCCACGGCTGCAATTCATTAAGTATATTGAGTTATTTGACTGTATTAAACCAGCTGCACCTCTTTATTTAGCGACCCACTCCTGGAGGTCAGCTCCCTAGGCACGAAACCCGTGTGGCTGGGACATACTGGATGCGGAAGGCGGGGGACAGGGTGTTGTGTGTGGCGCAGCCTGGGAGAGGCCTGTGTCCAGCTGCGGACTGCGATAACCTGAGTTGATTAATATTAGCTGAGCAAAGACCACCCGCGCAACACCGTAGGTTTTTGTCAGCTATTACAAGAATTTTAATGAAAACGAATCAAGTTAACTCAATAATAAGCACCAATAAGTTTGCAAAATGGCCAATTAACAATAATAGCTACAACTATGTCATAGTATTGTTTAAGTGAAACTACGTAGAAATCTTCATTGTTCATTCATATATATTCCGTTTTAATTAAAGAATAAATGGGGGATGATGTTGCTCGCGTCCGTAGGATTTACCACCTTCTCCTAGGCCCACCCTACACGTGTCCCCCGGGTGGTGCAAAACGAGCAACTCAACGCCGAGCAACAGGCGGCGGTTAATTAACCTGATATGGCTACCCCAAGCCTAGAGAAATTAAATCTTCTCTAAAAACGTGGCCATGGCATCTTGGGAAAGTGCCATGGGTACCTTCCCACCCTCCTTTTTATGAATATGGAAAATGATGAGAATACGATGTCTGGCAATCCGGCTAACACCCGGCGCTCACAGGTACCCGGGCCTGTGGGTGTGAAATTTACTACCGAAGACTCCACAGGGGTAGGCGACCAGGCCCCTGTGACAGTAAATGTGTCTGGCAGCAATAGCAGCAGTAGAAAGTTCGTTCAACAAGCTTTTCACCCAAGCCTGTTTATATCGCGTCCTAGGAGTACCTCACTAGGAAACATTACCCAAAGATCGTTAGAGAATCCAGCCAACAATAGCCAAGGCAAGGAAAATTCTAACCCAATTGAGTTGCAAAAAGATCACAGCGATTGTCCTCCTGATTGGCAAAGAGTCCCCACCACCAGGAAAACCAAAAAAAGGAAACTTAATAGTCCACCGACACCTGAGAGTATAAATGTCTCAAACCGATATTCAGGACTACCTGTGGAAGACAATTTCCATGAAGGAACTCGGACATATGAAAAGAAAATTAGCAAACCACCACCTATAATGCTCTATGGGGTTGACGACGTCAACAAACTCACAGAGCTTCTAGAAACAGTCGCGGAACATACAAAGTTCAGTTATAAAATAATTAATAAAAACCAGCTACGAATTACAAGCGAAGACATTCACATCTATAAAAACATAATGAGTGTGATCAGAGAAAAAAACCTGATAGGTCACACGTTCAATAGAAAAGATGGAAAAAACCTTAGACTGGTTATCAAAAACCTACACCATACAACCCCACACCAAGCTATCAGGGAGGCATTCGAAAATACCGGAAACGTAGTAGTAGGTGAAATAATAAACTCTAGATATGGACCGGATAAACTACCAACATCCACCTTTTTCATTAATTTGCAATCAGGACCGAACAACAAAGCAGCAAAACAGGTGAAAGTTATTTATCATCAGATAGTTGCTATAGAAGATCCTAGGAAAAGGACAGCCCCGGTACAATGCCAAAGATGTCAGCAGTACGGACATTCAAAAAATTACTGCATGAGACCTTACCGCTGTCTGAAATGCGCAGAATCACACAACACTAAGGAATGCCCTAAGACTGATCGTGCTTCCCCAGCCACGTGTGCCCTATGCTTAGGCCCACATCCAGCTAACTATAAAGGATGTGAGGTCTATAAAGAGATCTTGGCCAGAAAATCTCGTAAGCCAAACTACACAAGACACAAAATAACACAAAACGCACAGATCAGCAATAACTATGAAGAACACAACTCACAGTTCAAAAAGAACGAAAATAAAACTGAACGTAAACAATACTCAGATATAGTTAAGACAAAACCGCACGAAAGGACCACAACCCAAACCTACGAACAAACCACAACCACCAGAAAACTGGAAGAAATGTTCCTTAAACAAAGTGAAAAGATTGACGTTATCTTACAACAGATGAGCACCTTGTTAGGACTCATAACTACACTCGTCAACAAAATCACAAAATGATCAATACGATCAAAATAGCTACCTGGAACATCAATGGACTATCTCCTAACAAAGGCGAAGTCGAGACTCTCATTAACTTCCATGGCCTCGATGTCCTACTTATATCCGAAACACATTTCACATCTAACAGCCAAATCAAAATAAAAAACTACAACATCTACACTACAAATCACCCTGATGGTACTGCACATGGTGGGACGGCTGTTATAATCAGGAAATCCATCAAACACCACGAACTGCCCCAGTTCAGCACGGAGCATATACAGGCAACCACAATAGCCATCCATGATTGTAATGGAGATATTACCTTGTCTTCTGTATACTGTCCTCCGAAACACAACTTAAAAGAAGAGCAACTTACAGTCTATCTGAAAAGTCTTGGACCCCGCTTTATATCAGGGGGTGACTGGAACGCTAAACATGTCCATTGGGGCTCGCGACTTAACACGACCAGAGGAAGAGAGCTAAAAAAGTGTGTTGACACGAACAATTTAATCACAATTGCCACTTCTGAGCCAACCCACTGGCCGACAGACCCCAACAGACTGCCTGATGTGTTGGATTTCTTCATTATGAAAGGACTCAGCAGGCTATTCTATGATATCCAATCTTGTTTGGATGGGTCGTCAAATCATATACCAGTTATCCTAACAATTGGCGCAACGGTTCTAAATCGCCAAAAAAATCCCAGGCTATACAACAACAGAACAGACTGGACAGAGTTCCGTAGCATCATTGATATGTCACTGAAGCTCAACATTGCCTTAAAAAATAACGAGGACATTGACAATGCAGTTATAGATTTTACCAGAACGATCCAGGAGGCGTGTTGGAAGTGCACACATGAACTGAATAGTACCAAACCAAGACATAACACAGTGCCGCTGGAAATTCGGCAGATGATACTAGAAAAGCGAAGATTGCGTCGTGTGTGGCATATTAGCCGCCATACTGATGATAAACGGGCCTTCAATAAGGCTATACTAGACTTGAAACGAGCTATCAAAGACGCAGAAGATGATACCGTAGAGGCGCATTTGCAATCCCTGACTGCAACCAGTGCGACTGACTATTCACTCTGGAAGGTATGCAAAAGCTCAAACCAGCCAAAAAACCCAAAACCGCCTATTAGAATAGAAGGAAGAAGCTGGGCCAGAACAAACCAAGAAAAAGCAAATGCGTTCGCTGAACATCTCGCAAACGTCTTCGTACCAAACGAACCAGAACCTGGAGTAGATGATGCCGACGTAGACAATATACTAAAGCATGATTTCCAGCTGGAAATGCCAATCAAATCGGTAACTCCTCAGGAGATTAGGCGGGTAATCAGAGCTATGGATGATAAAAAGGCCCCAGGTTTTGACCTCATAGACAAAAAGGTCCTTGAGGAGCTTCCTACAAAGGCGATCGTTCTTCTGACAACTATTTTCAATAGTATGCTTAGGGTAGAATACTACCCATTGCTGTGGAAAGTATCACAAATCATCATGATACACAAGCCAGGAAAACCGCCTCATGAAGTGACGTCCTACAGACCAATTAGTCTGCTGCCCGTACTCTCCAAGGTTTTTGAGAAAATATTATTGCGCCGACTTCTGGGTTCAATGTCGATAATTCCCGATCATCAATTTGGCTTTAGACCAAATCATGCCACTACAGAACAAGTACATAGAGTGTGCCGCGTCATCAGAAATGCCCTAGAAACCAAGCAATACTGCTCCTCAGTCTTCCTTGACGTGCAACAGGCCTTCGACAGAGTATGGCATAAGGGCCTACTAAGTAAAATAAAATCACACTTGCCACACTGTTACTACAAAATTCTGGAATCTTATCTAGCTGATAGAATATTCCAGGTAAAGGAAGATGATTGCACCTCTTGTTTCCATAACATACTAGCAGGTGTACCCCAGGGCTCTGTTCTTGGACCAGTGTTGTACACCATCTTCACGGCAGACCTACCGCAAACTCCTGGAGTGACGATTGCTACCTACGCGGATGACACCGCGGTCCTGGCATGTAGCAGTTGTCCTAACAGAGCGTCGCAAAACCTACAAAAAAGTCTAGATGAAATACACAACTGGCTGGTCAAATGGAGGATACGAGCCAATACATCGAAATCGGTCCAGGTCATGTTTACACTAAGACACCAGCAATGTCCACCGGTGAAACTTGGTCATAGTCAACTCCCACAAAGCAACTGCGTCAAATACCTTGGTATGCATCTGGACCAGCGACTGACGTGGAGGAAACACATCGAAACAAAACGAAAAGAGATCGACATTAGATACAAGGGCATGTACTGGCTTCTGGGTAGGAATTCCAAGCTGTCCGTGGATAATAAAATCTTGATCTATAAGACCATATTAAAACCCATCTGGACTTACGGCATTCAACTGTGGGGCTCCGCATGTGACTCAAATATCAGCATGATCCAGAGAACTCAGAACAACATCTTAAAACAGATATCGAATTCGCCGTGGTTTATTAGGAATACTGAAGTCCACGAACACCTGAGCATGAAAACGGTCAAGGAAGAGATAAGTTCATGCTCACAAAAGTACAAGTCCAGACTGGAGAGACATCCCAACAAATTGGCCTCTCAACTCACAATACCAACTTGTGTCAACAGACTCAAAAGACGCAACATTCTACAAGTAGATGACCTGTAGAAGGCTGCATTACTAATAAGAGAATTGCTCCTGATGAGGAGTAATTCTTCCCTGCCAGATATTCCTACAGCTCATCTGCTCATAGTTTTACAACTGATTGCAAGATCTGAACAGAAAAAAAAAAAAAAAAAAAAAAAAAATTAAAGAATAAATAAATAAATAAATACTGAGAAATTATTTATTAGGGGCTAAATATGGTAATAATACGTAATCCTTGCTACCTACATAATGACGACTTGAAGGTCGTAGGTTCGAACCTAGACAGGCGCTTTACCCTAAATAATTTCAACACCACTGCTCAACACATCGACTGATTATGTTATGTTGGTATTGCTACAAAAGACTAGCTTCGGTCGCAAGGGCTACTGCTGAGCATGAGGTATGGGTTCGATTCGCGGATCGGACCAAGTGTTATTGGGTTTTTCTATGAGGAATTTCTCTGTAACAGTACGGGGAGTTCTGATTCGTGCCCGGTTGATGGCAATAGGCCTCCTGTGACATGGGACTTAAGGGGCTTACAAGAGCTAAATGCAAGTTTTACAAACAATAAAATGAAAATAAATAAACAAATAATGAAAATAAAATGAGAATAAAACAATAAAAAACAATGTTTCCTATGTTGGGGTCGGTTTCCAGTCTAACTGCATGCAGCCGAATACCAGTATTATACATGGAGCGACTGCCTATCTGACCTCCAGAACCCAGTTACTGGGTAACACGATACCCCTTGGCAAGACTGGTTGTTGTCAGACTTTTGGGCTTCTGGTTACCCGTAACGACTAGCTGTCAAATATCTACAAATGACAGTCAGGACCAACGGCTTAACATCCTTTCCAAGACACGGAGAGGTATTCATATTTTATTAGCTGCGCCCCGCGGTTTCACCAGCATAAGTGCCGATCCCGTGGGAATATTGGGATAAAAAGTAGCCTATATGTTAATCCAGGGTGTCAGCTACCTCCGTACAAAATTTTATCAAAATTGGTCCAGCCGTTTGAGCGTGAACAAGTAACAAACATATAAACACACACACATACTCACAAATTTTCGCCTCACAAATTTTCGCCTTTAAAATATTAGTGTGATGGATAGTTACCCCTCTACGAACCGACCGCGGCAAGCGAAACTCTACCTTCTATTGACTCGTATGGCTGTTATCATTTAACCACGAACACGAAGTTTGCAGACTAACATTATCTATAGATAAAAAATATTGCCTTCAATACTTTCAATCAGACAAGAACGAATGCCAAATTAAAAAAAACAGGGCAAGAACAAGTCGGACTCGCACACGAAGGGTTCCGTATCACAAGGCAAAAACGCCGAAAAAAACACGTTTGTTGTATGGGAGTTTTAATTTTATTATTTATTATTAAATTAATTTAATAATAAATAATAAAATTAAAATAAAATAAATATTTGAGGGGGCAAATATTAAATAATAAAATTAAAATAATACAACTGAGTATTTTGTGAATATTTCAAGTGCCTCTACCTGTTGCCATTATTGACATCGAGCAAAAAAGGGCAACAAAATCACGTTTGTTGTATGGGAGCCCCCTTAAATATTTATTTTATTTTGTTTTTAGTATTTGTTGTTATAGCGACAACAGAAATACATCATTTGTGAAAATTTCACCTGTCTAGCTATCGCGGTTCTTGAGATACAGCCTGGTGACAGACAGACGGACAGACAGCGAAGTCTTAGTAATAGGGTTCCGTTTTTACCCTTTGGGTACGGAACCCTAAAAAAGTTATTCAGTATTTGATTATACCTACACGTACACAACACCACAACACCCACGAGGTTAAAATAGATATAATTATAGGTCCATTATTATTATTTGATAACGGTGCACAACAGGCATAATAATAGCAAAGTCCTTAGCCTGGAAAAAAAGTAAAACAATTGTGAATGAACCTGACCTACTTGGGTAATAGTGGGCTGTCAAAAATACGCGACTGGCCAGCGGACAGCGACGTGTGTGGAGACGATTTGTTTTTTTTTTTACCAATTATATGTAAGTTTTGTATAGATGTTATAGTGGAATTAAATTCTGTTTGTTCTTAGTTCCGAGAGCAGTGGTGGCTCAGTGGTAACGGCCCCGACTTACAAGTTGTACGTCATGGATTCGAACCCAGACAGGCGCATTACTTTGTGAAATTTTTTTCATCACCACTGCTCTCAAAAACGGTGAAGGAAAACATCGTGAGGAAACCGGCATGTTCTAGAACCAAAAATTCGAAGACATGTGACATTACGGTCCACTCCCTCTCACAGATAGGAGGCCTTTGTCCCAGGCAGTGGGAACGTTATACACTTATGTTCTTTGTTGAAGCAGCCATGCAGACATCAACAATTTGAGGTACCTAAGTATTCCTTTCGTCATTAGGTAAAGCCAAAAATGACATTACTTAATTAAGTAGCTAACCACTCTTTATACCAAATTAAAAGTGAAACTAAATTGTACAGACGCCAAGCACATCAAGCTACCCGAAACTGTCAAATTTTCCCAATCAACTTTGAACCTTATGCTATAGCGATAAAGTTGAAAATCTATTAGAGAAATTTCACAGATTGTAGTAGCTTGATGTGCTGGCGTCTGTACCATCATAGTAAGTTTTTTGAAAGCTTTTTTTTATTATCTAATTGGGAAATTAGGTTAGATATGCATGCACACATTTTGGAACAATAAGTAATTTGACAAAAAACACTCCAACAAACATTATGATTGAAATCACAATTTGAGAATCAAATTCGACTGAAACAATTCCACGACCAAAACTCGTACACAATAAAACAACAGACGGTCGACTCCACGGCCGTCGCTCGCGCGTTCGTCGTAGGTCAGTAACCGCGAGTTACCTAACCATTTGTTGACCATGATTTACATTTACAATACCTACACTCTTTTTATGTACTTTTTAATTGGGTTTATTAATAAATATTCGGTCATACCTATATAATTATATTTTTAGCTGGATTAAGGTCCGTTCTCTTTGCACTTATCCGTACTATTTATTTTTGTCTAAAGTTTGTAAAGGGGTATTTTCCTTTCCAGCTTGTCACTTGCTGGGCAGCAAGGGACCCCGTCCGTACCCTAGAGGGGGTGCCCTTAGCGTGTAATCGCTTATTGTATAAGTTTCATGACGTGACCTTAATTTATTAAGGCTTCCACCTGATAGTTCGGCGACAACCTCTTAGGTGGTTGACCAGCAAGATGCCATTCACATAAAAAAGGTGTAATTTTTCAACAGGTATTCTGGATGTGGAAGGCTATGAGAAAATGAGAAATTATATCGCACCTTTAAAGTAAAACCGTTACTAAACGAAATTATAAAATTTTACCTGTAATTTTTTTCCTGTAAAATTTTATAATTTCGTTTAGTAACGGTTTTACTTTAAAGGTGCGATACATACTTAGGTCCTTTGTACACACAATTCGCACCTTTAAAGTAAAACCGTTACTAAACGAAATTATAAAATTTTACCTGTAAATTTTTTCCTGTAAAATTTTATAATTTCGTTTAGTAACGGTTTTACTTTAAAGGTGCAATATATAAAAGGTTTCTGTCAAAATGTCATTTTAGCTGCAGCGAGTAGAGTGCAGCGGTGCTATTCTGTAAAAATCTCACCGTGAAAACTTAGGTGAAGTGAGCGTGGAGTGAGCTGTCAATAGTGTCATTTCCTAGCAAAAATAAACTCATATCACCTCAGTTTTCACGGTGAGATTTTTACAGAATCGACCGGCAGATCAGTTTTGATGTATTATAAAATAAATCAATTTATTAAAGTCAAAACTTGTTTAGGCGCGTTGGGCGTTTTTTGAGATGGGAAAAAACCATTGAACTCGCGCCACTGTTACCGTAAGCGACACCGCGCTTGTTTTGTTTACGATTAAAAAAATACCCGCTTCGGATGTGTTCGGCTGTCCTCGGGATGTGCTCGGTTTTAATGTATATATCCGATATGTCAGTGAGTGATGGCAAAGTATTCTGTTTGTGTTTTCTTTTCACTTTTGTCGGCACTCCCGGAGTGACACTGTTTTTTTGTACTAAGTACTTGACTCCTATAATTTATGGACCGTTATTGGTTAAAATTAAGCCTCTTGTATCTTTACTAATATTGAAGCAAGTACCTCACAGCTTTGCATAGGGACGTAGCTAAAATTAGCTTTCGAATCCATTTATGTGCCCAGTTTGGCAATAAAATAAGCCAAACGATTCATAAAGGAAAAAACGGAACCCTTTTAGGATCACTTTGTTGTCCGTCCGTCCGTCCGTCTGTCTGTCAAGGCCCTTTATCTCGGGAACGCGTGGAGGTATCGAGTTGAAATTAAAACCGTATACTCAGGTCTACAGTCCCTTGAAGCATCGAAAAAATCAAACACCTAAGTTAACGTAGAAAAAAGATACGGCCGTTTATGCCGCAAAAAACTTACATTTCGACACTCTATAGGGTTGACCTAGAATCCCGTTGACCTAGAATCATGAAATTTGGCAAGAAGCAAGATCAAGTAGCACAAGTAAAGGAAAAAATCCGAAAACCGTAAATTAGTAGGTACATTACCTACATGATAAACTATTTACATATCTACAAAGTACGGAACCCTCGGTGCGCGAGTCCGACTCGCACTTGAACTGTTTTTGTTTATAGGAACCAAGCATACAAGTAGATTCACAACAATACAACCGGTGAAGTTGGAACTCACGACTGCGACCTCTCGTTCGTTGGACTATAGCCCATAATCACGTTTCTGAATCAAGGCTGCACATTGATATGATCCGATGTATTTTCCTGTTCTAGGTATTGTTAATCCTTAGCTCAATCCCCATGTCCAACATGAGTTACCTTCTTATTATAGAAATCAGCATCATCATACAGAATTGTTCTGTCTTTAAAAGCGTTTACGCCGTACGGCATTTCATACAAACTTTCAAGCCCTTAATTTTCGAAATGAATGAACCGATTTTAATGAAACTTCATACGCATAAGCAGGATACAAAAGTCTAAAAAGTTAGTAGAGAACATTTTCGAAAAATAGTGTTGCAGCCAAATTAGACCGATTTTAAACTTTCCATAGAAACAGAGATTTCCAGTTATCTTTTTTTAAATAAGACATTTCGAAAATGTTCTCTACTAACTTTTTAGACCTTTGTATCCTGCTTATGCGTATGAAGTTTCATTAAAATCGGTTCATTAACTTCTAAAAATAAGGGTTTGAAAGTTTGTATGAAATGTCGTACGGCGTAAACGCTCTTAACAAGCGGCTGGGACAGACTGCATGTGCAAGGCGGAGGGCTGGGTGTTTAGTGTCGATCCCGTGAGAATATCATATAAATCGCTACTTGTGGTTTTAAATCGTTAAAAATTGAACCACAATTTCTTACAGAATGACTTCGAAATACATTCGGAACCCATTCAAATCACTATTAGTATGTTAACGCTTCTCATCCGTTTGTTCGTCTAGTCTCGGTGATGCAGCATCTTTTTCGCCATTCATCAATCCAATTAAGATTCTGATTACCCATTTTCCTGCTGGTAATAAAAGGAAAATATGCGGCAGTTCGTCGGGGTATCGCACTTGGTTGCGCAACCTACCATTATGAACGGTTTGCGGCGCAACCTTCAGGGTGTTTCGACACCTTCGCCAGACTGAGTTTGTTTTTGCACCTGGTAATAGCGTACAGTACTGCAGGTAAGCCAGATATTAGACAGCTTATAAATACTGATGTAAGGAAGTCAAATGGGTGAGGTGGATGGTGCTGATCCGTCATGGGGCTGTCTGTTGAGACTGGTCATAGTTCTTGAGCAGACAAATTTTCGAACATATGAAGCAACTAGCTGCGCCACGCAGTTTCACCCGCGTAAATGTCGATCCCGTGGGAATATCGGGATAAAAAGTAGCATATATGTTAATCCAGGGTGTCAGCTACCTCCATACAAAATTTTATCAAAATTGGTCCAGCAGTTTGAGCGTGAAGAAGTAACAAACATATAAACACACACAAACTCACAAACTTTCGCCTTTATAATATTAGTGTGAAGGATTAGCAATGTCCTTCAAAATGATTCAAGGGTCGTACGCAATTAGGGTGTGGATTTCATAATCTGAGCCTTGGTTCAAGCTTACATATATTATGTACAGCAGGGGCTAGTCTCTGATAGGAAATTTGAAGAAATTAAATCGCATGGTAGCAGTTGTGATTGATTAGTCAAAATATGTAGGTACAACCAATCGTGACCAATGACATAAGATTTGACAACTGATAAACTTCTTAAGCACGGCTTTCGACTACCGTGACTAAGTACAATGTCAACTAATCCAAGCTTATCTTCAAAAAAAAAGATGTTTGAAAATCCGTCGACAATTGGCGGAGTAATCGATGAACAAACATACAAAAAAAAAACATACAAACATCCGAACATAGTACCTCCTCCTTTTTGTGAAGTCGGTAAAAAGTTAGTCACAACTTTATAACTTTTAATTTTTATCAAAGCTTATGCTGAGCAATGGTAAATTAAATAATACCTAAATGATTTGTTTCTGTAAGTAGGTTTCTACAAACACTTTAACACGTCAATCATATTTTTAATTAAAAACTAGATTAAGTCGGAGTTTCCTATCTGACTACTTTGAGAAGAAAGGCCGAAACAAACTCAGAGGTCACAGTCTCTTTTAAAGTCAAGACATAATCTTGGTCAGATCATGTGAAGACCATGTAGATTGGTGTCTGAAATGGTCTTTTTCCACACAGATTAAGTGGACCTGTCCTGTCAGTAGGTAACAAAAAACTCCTAAATATCTCCATTTAATAGAATCAAATTTGGATGAGCCTAATTCTATGCATTCAGACACGGAGAGCAGTGAGAGAGCAGTCCAACCCAGAACAGGCGCTTTACTTTGTGTAAAATATTTCATCACCAACTGCTCTCAAAACGGTAAAGAAAAACATCGTGAGGAAACCGGCATGTCCTAGAACCTAAAAGACATCCGACGTCTACCACCCCGCACTGGCCCCGCGTGGTGGATTACGGCCCACTCCCTCTCACCGAGAGGAGGCCTGTGTACCAGCAGTGGGAACATTATAGGATGATTATGCATAATTATAACTTTAAGGTTTTATCCAATTTTCGCAAACTAAGCCCAGCGGTGCTATTCTGTAAACATCTCACCGAGATAACTTAGGTGATGTGAACTTAACGTGAGCTGTCACTCCACTGATGCTAGAGATCGAGACTATTTACAGCTCACTTTAAGCTCACTTCACCTAAGTTAAGGTGAGATTTTTACAGAATAGAGCGGCAGGGCCTTATTTCAGTACCCAGTAGCGAAGGTTCCATACATCTCGATTCCGACAGGGAAGCCGATAGGCTTCCCTTTGAAAAATGGCACAGTCAGTATTCTATAGACAAATAATATTAAAAATATCTACTCCGGCTTACCTCTTACAAAAATTGACCCTTCACCACTGCTAAATACTACGTAAAAACTACATGCCAATATAGCTCTTAGCGATCGCATACGGAACGAAGCAACGACCTCAGTTGACACTTAACAGCGTATAAACAACACACCTACAAATAACTGACACTTGTAAATCTAGGTAGGTATGTTTATGGAACCAGTAGTTCCAGTACACTGATCTTGTAACCTAGAGGGTTTCCAAATTAAGACTTTTAATTTCTAGGACATTTCAATTTCATTTCAATTTTTAGGAAGGAACATGGGTGGGTTTTTAGTCAGTAAGAGTCTGACACTCCCTTCCGCTCCACCCAGAGAGGGGCGATGATATCCCAGCCAAAAAAAAAAGGGATTAACTAAACATTTTTTTTTTTCAGGTAGGTTGTATGAAAATATGATTAAACCATAACAATACAAAATAACATCGACCTTTTTCGTGGTTAAATTCCACGAAAAAGGCCTCGTACTTCCGCCACGACACGCGACAAATCAAGTAACTATCTCCGGAACTGTCCTTTGTTTTCCGGACTCATGGTGACGCTGCACTACTGCCAAACCGGTACGAATTGTTATGGATTTTTTGTTTTTATTTTTACTTGAAGGTCGAGTGCGTGTGAGTGTGTATGAGTGAGGTGTGCGTATTGTGAGAATGCATAGGATGTAGAGTTTCCGATGACCTTGCAGTGTAGCGGTTTTTTTTTGTTTTGATGGACGAGTGTGTTGACACCGAGTGACTAAAGTAACAACAGCCGCACGGGTCGATCGATCAGGTTAAGCTACGCTTGCCGAGGTTGGTCCGTGGAAGGGTGATCATTTTTACATACCGAGACCCTTTAGTCGCCTAAGTGTAAGCCTTTGGTCGCGGCTGTCATTCGCAGATTTTTGACAGCCGTTACGGGTCGTCAGAAGCCCGAAATTCTGACAACCAGTCTTACCAAGGAGTATCGTATTACCTACCCAGTAACTGGGTTGTGGAGGTTACATAAGCAGTCGCTCCATGTCACATACTGGTATTCAGCTGCATCCGGTTAGACTGGAAGCTGACCCCAACATAGTTTGGAAAGCACCTTCAGCCACCTTCTTTAGGTCGTCCGTCCATCTACCTGGGGGGCGTCCCACACTACGATTGCCGATACGCGGTCACTTTAGGACTCGTCTGCTCCACCGGCCATCGGTCCTCCGACAAACATGGCCAGCCCACTGCCACTTCAGTTTGCTTACTCTGCAAGCTATATCGGTAACTCCGGACCTTTTACGGATAATTTCATTCCTGATTTTATCCTTCAAAGAGACTCCGAGCATAGCTCGCTCCATAGCGCGCTGAGCGACCTTGAATTTGTAGACCAGCCCGACCGTCAGTGTCCACGTTTCAGCACCGTATGTCATGACGGGCAGGACGCACTGGTTGAAGTTGAACGCTGTCCTCCCATACCTACTGTAATTTGAAAATATTGTAAAAGCCAATTATTTGTAAAAAGAGTAACGGTGGAGTTTCTTGCCGGTTCTTCTCCATAGGAAACGACCAATTGGCACCGTGCACCTAGCTTCTGACGTTTATAATTAATAAAATATTTTAATTTTGAAGACCTTATTCTTCAAACACTGCAGGATAGGCGACGAGAAGACTTGAAAGTTTTTTCCAAAGATTTTGCCTTGGTAGTGGTATATAGACGCCAGCACATCAAGCTACCCAAAACTGTCAAATTTACCCAATCAACCTTGAACCTTACGCTGTAGCGATAATGTTGAATATCTATTAAATAAATTTGACAGATTGTAGTAGCTTGATGTGCTTGCTACTTATGTTAAACCCTACAAGGGCGTAGCTAACGAATAATGATCAGACATCCGATCATGCAATCGTTTGCATGCCGTCAATCAATTAATATAATAATAACAACACTAGTTTATTACCTACTGAATGAAACATTCATAAAACATCCTATACAATTACAAATTAATGGAATTATCATGTTTTTGTACAGTTTATGATGTATAATTACTTGTGACTTGTGATAAACATCTGCATTTTATTAATATGTATTCTATAATAAAGTAGGTATAAGTACTAAAAATACTTCAATATACCTACATTTAAGTAGCATACATCATTTCAATATAGGACATACAATTCCTTTGGCCCATCTATATGTATAGGTATACAAAATTTAAAGTCCTGACTGCATTGACATATATATTACTAGCGTAAGGACCGGGCTAACGGCGCGACTAAATGGCACCAACGCGCTGGCCCTAAAATGACGGTTTTAGGGCCAACGCGACTCAGTTGACAGTGGTGCGCGCGAACTTCGAATTTCGAACGAAGAACTTCTATGTAAAATGTTCAGACGGGCGTATCCTTACTTTTGAAATCATTGCCTGACTGACTGATATCAATGCACAGCCTAAACCGCTGCTGGTCCTAGAGACATGAACTTTGGAGGGTGTGTTCGTAGGTATCCACTAAGAAAGGGTTTTTCGAAATTCCACACCTAAGTGGGTGAATGGGGGGAGGGTGAATGGGGGGAGGGTGAAAGGCAGAAGATAGTTAGCTTATAAACAACGAACGTCCAGCACCCTAATTGCGTAACACCTTCAATCAGAATCTGAATCATTTTGAAGGATCTTGCTAATCCATTGCTTCATATGTTCGAAAAAACTGTCTGCTCAACAACGAAAATAACGCAATGAATGTTGTTGAACTGTCAAAATGAAAGTCATTGCTACTGTTAGTGTGTTACGCAAAACAATTTGAATTTAGTAGTAGTTTTAATGTAATTTATTTTCTTTCATTTATTTATTGTATTTAGTAGTAGTTATTTGTTTTGTGAAAATTCAAAGACTTATAGGTATCGAATATGTGAAGACATAGGACAAACACTAGGTAGTTATAAATATAATATTGGTCGTTGATATTTGATTGGTGTAAACCTAGAACATTGTACCTCTTTACAGGGCCGCATTTGGGCACGATCTTACAACAGATGCATTCAAAGTTTGTTATCGGACTTATTGAATGCTTAGGCATCTGATAATAATATAAGAAAAATACAATAATAATAATGCTATATGCCAATGCACATTAAAAGACTACTACAGAAAATTAAATAAATATTTATTTTATGTTTGCAGTAAAAAAAATAACTTTTTTTTGTGTAAATTACTATCTTAATATTTATTATAATAATCAATTCGCTTAAATAAATATTTGCTATGGTAAGTTATAATGGCCAAGGAAAATTTACGATTAAATGTTAGCGTGATTACTGTTTATAAATCCCTCAAAAGTGCTTCATTAAAAAACGTGCTTCGTGCTTCGACTATGTTATTTTAAATTATTATGTTCTAAAATTATATTCCTTATTTGGTTATTTTAAATTTTTATTATAAATTATTATTTTAATTGTTAAAGTATGTATTTTGACTTTGTATGAATTTTATGTTATTTTTATTTATTTTTGTTGAATTTGTGATTATGGATATTTTTTTGTCTGACTTAATAAATGAATTGAATTGAATTAAGAATTTTTGTATACTTGGATAAAATATTTTTATACCCAATAAAATGTTACACAGTT
This sequence comes from Oligia latruncula, assembly GCA_948474745.1. NCBI lineage: Eukaryota > Metazoa > Arthropoda > Insecta > Lepidoptera > Noctuidae > Oligia > Oligia latruncula. The sequence goes on from OX419705.1 coordinate 2,917,014, forward strand.
AACTTAGATTTCTTTTCTCAGCGTTAGGTACCCTCTAATTGCACCTCAGCGGCTCCGTTATTTGATTATTAGAGTCAAATACCACTCAAGACTTCTGCTCTCTTCTTTTTGGAGCGTCAAATCGACCACCGATCTAACATAAAATAGACGTACAGACGGACTTCTAATCAATGATTATAAGTCCGTCTGTACTGGAAATAATTTTTGATACTGTTTGTTTCAGGCTCGCTTAAACATAAGTATTATTGAAATACGCAGCTTTATCAAGCCTACAATTGACTAGTTATTAAATCAACGATTTCCAAGTGGCAATTTTCCATCGTCAATGGGTAGCGGTTATGGCGACAGATTGGTGCAATGGTGTCATGGAGCACCTGGGTTTGTACCCTTGTGTACCCTTCAACGGCCAAGTCACACAACATTAACTATAATAATAAAGAAATCGCAGTAAGGAACCTTACACTTGGTACGACTTTGTCTAGATTTCATTACTTTTTAGAGATAAACAGGCAGCTCCATTGAGACTTGGCTAGTTTTTTACAGAATGTTTTTGGTGGGATTTCACTTCTTTTTGTAGAAACGTATACGTACGGACGTATTCTTTTTGTATTGCATTATATTTTGACCAAATTTTGAGCGAAATTAATATTTTAGTGTAAGGAGGATGGGCGTTTTGGTACCCGAAAACTAATTACATCCAAACAAAATAATTTATATACAGATTGAAAGGCCTAATTATGTAGAACAATAGTTGTTATGGGGGATAGTCCCAGTTCGCTGTCCGTTCAGAGATATACAACCTTTAACACTATACATTTATGTTAGGTTTAGGTTAGGTTAAGGCGTTTTGGTACCGGAAAACTAATTACATCCAATCAAAATAATTTATATACAGATTGAAAGGTCTAATTATGTAGAACAATAGTTGTTATGGAGGATAGTCCCAGTTCGCTGTCCGTTCAGAGATATACAACCTTTAACACTATACATTTATGTTAGGTTAGGTTATGGCGTTTTGGTACCCGAAAACTAATTACATCTAAACAAAATAATTTTTATACAGATTGAAAGGTCTAATTATGTAGAACAATAGTTGTTAGGGGGATAGTCCCAGTTCGCTGTCCGTTCAGAGATATACAACCTTTAACACTATAAATTTAAGTTAGGTTTAGGTTAGGTTAGGTTAGGGCGTTTTGGTACCGGAAAACTAATTACATCCAATCAAAATAATTTATATACAGATTGAAAGGTCTAACTAAGTAGAACAATAGTTCTTAAGGAGGATAGTCGCAGTTCGCTGTCCGTTCAGAGATATACAACCTTTAACATTATGTAGGTTAGGTTAAGGTTAGGTTATAGGTTAGGGCGTTGTGGAAGGATTTTACGTTCCCGCGTCCCCAAGCGTAGTGTAAATGGAAAAACGGGGTAAAAAAAAGGTAGATAAAATTCAGTCACGTCACGATAAAGCAAGAGTCTATTATTGTTACTTATGACCTAACCTAACGATAACCTAACCTAACCTTTAAAGGTTGTATATCTCTGAACGGACAGCGAACTGAGACTATCCCCCCTAACGACTATTGCTCTATCTAATTAGACCTTTAAAACTGTATATAATTTATTTTGTTTGGTTGCCATGTTTTTCGGGTACCAGCTTCCATACATTTTTGCCCATCCTCCTTTGTTTATTTAATTTGTGTAATGTTCGACATCAAATGAAGCGGCCCACCAAGTTAAATATTTTTTGTAAAGGCGGTATGTCGATCTCTAATAGTTTGGTTGGGCTCTTGTGTTTTCTAATCAGGGTCACCCACCAGGTACTTCAGATCTTCGATTATCCTAATTTTTATAGTTTTCCCTTTATGTGGCCATTAAACCCTAACTCTGTACCAAATTTCAGCACTCTGAGTTTATGGGAAGTACTAGTTCTATTTTGATGATGAGTGAGTGAGTGTCTAAAATGCGAAACTTTGCTTTCGCTTAACTTCGGAACTAAATAACCTACAGACTTGAAGTTTTGGATTATAAGTATGTGATTATAGCTTACTGGATGACGAAAGTTTCTGCGTTCTGGTCTTATCCAGAGGTTCTCAAATAGGGGCCTGAAAATGCGGCGAAATGGTTCCTGTAAAGGATGGTACGGCAGTGTTTGCTTCGCGCTCGACTTGGCGGGGGCACTGCCGTGCCCCCCGATTTTATTATTTATTACAAGGAGTCCCTATATCAATTTTCAGAACTCTAGCATCAAAATTTGCGGAAGTCTCGTACAAACTTCCATCCCCTAGTTCAAGGGGTTGGAGGGTAAAAGTTCCAAGTTTTAGAATTGTTTTGTTGTTTGTGTACTATTACTAGCGTACATACCAAACAGCTTTCTAGGACTTCAGGAAGAACCTTAGAATATTGATGCTTATGAAATAAAAAAATATTTTTTTGGGGGGTTGGGGGGTTATTTACTGAAAATCCTGAAATACGTATTTTATTATTTATAACAAGGAGTCCCTATATCAATTTTCAGAACTCTAGCATCAAAATCTGTGGAAGTCTCGTACAAACTTCCATCCCCTATTTTAAGGGGTTGGAGGGTAAAAGTTCCAAGTTTTAGAGTTGTTTTGTTGTTTGTGTACTATTACTAGCGTACATACCAAATTTCAGCTTTCTAGGACTTCAGGAAGAACCTTAGAATATTGATGCTTATGAAATAAAAAAATATTTTTTTGGGGGGTTGGGGGGTTATTTACTGATAATCCTGAAATACGTATTTTATTATTTATAACAAGGAGTCCCAATATCAATTTTCAGAACTCTAGCATCAAAATCTGCGGAAGTCTCGTACAAACTTTCATCCCCTATTTTAAGGGGTTGGAGGGTAAAAGTTCCAAGTTTTAGAGTTTTTTTGATGTTTGTGTACGATTACTAGCTTACATACCAAATTTCAGCTTTCTAGGACTTCAGGAAGACCCTTAGAATATTGATGATCATCAGTGAGTAAGTGAGTCAGTGAGTAAGTGAGTCAGTGACGAAATCGGGGTATTTTAGATATCAATAAAATCTAAAGTATAAGAGCTATGCAATTGAAACTTTATAGGTTTAATAAGTCAACCACTGACATCATATCTCGAAAATTTTATTTATCTGGTATAATCCAAACCCAAGTTATGAAGGTTCAAAAATACGACGAAGTGCTTCGAGAAAAGGTAGGTAGTGCCCTTGCGCTTCGCTTGGCTCGTCTTGGCGGGGGCACTCCCGTGCCCCCAGATTTTATGTTATAAAGGATTAAGGAAACTTTTGTTGAGATGAAGTGATGATGTTTGTTTAATCACGCTAATATTATAAAGGTGAAAGTTTGTAAGTGTATGTGTGTGTTTATATGTTTGTTACTTCTTCACGCTCAAACGGCTGGACCAATTTTGATAAAATTTTGCATGGAGATAGCCGACACCATGGATAACATATAGGCTATAGGCTACTTTTTATCCCGATATTCCCACGGGATCGACATTGACGCGGGTGAAACCGCGGGGCGCAGCTAGTTGCTAATAAATATGTAACATCTACGAGTTAATTGTGTAACACACTGACAGTAGCTGTGGCTTTCATTTTGACAGTTCAACAACATTCATTGCGTTGTTTACGTTGTTGAGAAGACAGGGGTTTTAAGATTTGTATATTGAACCTGGCATGCTTACTGTTGCGCCATTTTGAAAATGGCAAGACGGTAAGTACCTATGCCACGGATCTTCAAAGCCCTTTGTAACTTGTAAATGTATAGGGCCCGGAAGTCCCACGCACAATGCATGGTCCATTTGAAGGACTAAGTGCGGAAACCAAACCCATAACAGGGCCCAGGAGTAGTACGTAGGTAGGTAACATTGATCTTGGCCCAGGAGCAAATAAGATGAAATCTAGGCACACGATTCAAAAAATACCCCCCTACGGATGTGTTCAGCTGTCCTCGGGATGTACTCGGTTCTAATGTATATCCGATATGTCAGTGAGTGATGGCAAAGTATTCTGTGTTTTGTTTTCACTTCTGTCGGCACTCCCGGAGTGCCACTGTTTTTTTTTATTGCAATAATTTCGTTTTGTCTATAAATAAAATTAAGTTTTGTACCAGTTTTTGTTCTAGTTATTTTATTTTATTATTATATAAGTTTTTTGTTTATGTTAGCCTACAGTGTACCACTGCTGAGCTAAGCTCTCAACCAAATCCTTCAAGGCATCCTTTTCCAGAGCCTTCGCATTGGTGCGTTTTTCCCGCGGCGATTTTTTTTCGTGCACTGTATTTTCAACGATCTGCTTAGCGCCGAGAGTTGAAAATCCTACAGCGAGTTTTTTTGACGTGCTGGGATGCGCTCTGTTGCATTCTCAATGCTCAGCTCAACTCAGAGAGTTGAAAATCTAGTGCGTGATGAAATCCCATCCGAAACGTAGGTTTAGTTTAGTTGATAATTTTATTACCTACTTAATCAAACCCGAGGTGTTTTCCGTTTTCCTAGTTTTTTTAGGTATGTCGTAGAGTATGCTCATGTTTTGTGGTTAGGCTAGCTGTAAAAACTTATATAGATAATTAGGATAAGACCGTATGTCAAGGTAAAATAGCACTATTAATTAAATGCGAAACCCCACGAAACCCTACAAAAAGTTAGACCACGAATTAACATTTAACCGATTTCAGAAACAAAAGGAGGTTCTTGTTTCAAAGGATTTGATGATTAAGCTACGGTTTTCTAAAAGAGCGGTGGCTCTCACATAGCTTCCGCTATTAAATGGCGAATGACGTCACTGAAACGTAATTTATTTATGAAAGTAAATTAGCGTGTTTTTGACATCGTAAAGTCAAACCCGCTGCTGCCGTCACTGCTACCGTTGCTCTTCTAGGAAACGGGGTGCTTACATGACCTAAAGCGCGGTCACTGTCGGACTGCATAGAAAAGAAAGAGAAGCGCGATGCGATGACACAACGCTAGTAATTTATTGCAAAATATGAAGCAATTATCTATTTACAAAAAAAAATATTGTTTGGACTAAAAAATTAAAACACTATTGTTTTAGTATGTTGCTTTGCTTGTAGAATAATCTGACAAAAATCAGAATGATTGTATGTATATTAGTATGGTTTTTATTGTAAAAAGAAAGTTTTTAGAGGTATCTTCATGATTTTTTTCTATCGTATCAAATTAGTTGTAAGTTTTTTTTGTAGGTTTTCAAGACACTATCAACCTAGCATATATCCTGAAGAATATCATATATTTTTCTGATTTTGTTCACTGTAGTCGATCATATACCTACTTTTATTGTTTCTAAAACTCGCGTTTTTTGCGTTTAGGTCCTGTAAGCCCCTTAATCGGCGGGGTAATTGTGTAACACACTAACAGTAGCAATGGCTTTCATTTTGACAGTTCAACAACATTCATTGCGTTATTTACGTTGTTGAACAGACAAATGTTTCGAACAAAGCGGGTATACCTGGATTAATATATTTATGAGATTAGAACCAGCAGTCTAATTGCGTAACACACTACTTATCAATCTCCATCTGCAACATTTTCAAGGATATTGCTAATCCATTGCTTCATATGTTCGAAACATTTGTATCTTCAACAACGTAAACAACGCAATGAATGTTGTTGAACTGTCAAAATGAAACACATTGCTACTTATAAAGTTCGTTTTTTAATCCCACAGACTAATCTGTCATTTAAGTCTTTTGTGTTTGCGTTTTTTTTAGTAGGTATAGAAGTTTGACATTACCCTGTCAAATTAGTCTCTGGGTTCAAAAAACTAACTTTAGTGTGTTACGCAATTACCCCACTGGATTATAATTATATTTAAACCATCAAGTTTATAAAATAAAGCACAAACATTGGTTCAGGCAGCGATTATAATATTATAGCAACATTAATGGTCATTGCAAAATAACCTGACTCCATAAATTCTATGTTATTACTTAGATTTCGAAACTTTATGCACTGGGCCGCGGCTGCAATTTTCTTTGATATTGCTAGGGAAATAATTATGTTTGTCTATGCTACAATCGTTTTTAGGGTTCCGTACCCAAAGGGTAAAAACGGGACCCTATTACTAAGACTCCACTGTCCGTCTGTCTGTCACCAGGCTATATATCATGAACCGTGATAGCTAAGCTAGACAGTTGAAATGTTCACAGATGATGTATTTCTGTTGCCGCTATAACAACAAATACTAAAAACAGAATAAAACAAATATTTAAGGAGGGCTCCCATACAACAAAAATGTTTTTTTGGCGTTTTTGCCTTGTGGTACGGAACCATTCGTGTGCGAGTCCCACTCGCACTTGGTCAGTTTTTTTACGGTTAATGTTTTCTTTAATATTGTTAGGGAAATCTTTTTAGTGGTTAATAAAACGGTTTAAGGTTTTCTCAAAAGAAAGAATGAAAGAAAATCCGTTTATTTGCGGTAAACATGACGTATAAAAAGAACACCAACAAAAAAAAAAAAAAACAGTGCATTGCAGCATGCATTGCATATCACACTACCAATCTAATTTTGAATAATTTTGAAGGATATTGCTAACCCATTGCTTCATATGTTCGAAAAATGTGTCCGCTCAATGACGTAAGTAACGCAATGAATGTTGTTGAACTGTCAAAATGAAAGCCATTCCTGTTGTTTAGTGTGTTACGCAATTATCCCTCAAGTTTTCTCACTACGATTCCCTTCACCATTCGCCATTGGTCAACCAACCTTGTCTACTAATCGAAACAATACAATAAAGATGATCACAATATAGTCCTTATAAATGCATTATAAACATTAACTTAACGACCACCACAATCTAATGCACTCAGCAACCTTCGAGTAGGGTTGCCAGGTCTTAAAACCAAAAAGCCGGACAGACCAGCCAGTTTAGCCGGACATTTGGGTAAAAAAGCCGGACTGGCTTTTTGATATTATAAAGGCGAAAGTTTGTGTGATAAAATTTTGTATAGAGGTAGCTGACACCCTGCTTCTTAAATTTTAATGAAACAACAAACAAAATTTAAAATCAGTCTACTTTATTATTAAGTAATCATTCAATACTCATTACTTAACAATATTAATTTCCATAATTGCAATAGTAGGTTAGCAGTAACTACTGATACAAATTTAAAAAGCCTAACAAAAGCCGGACAGGCCTGGTACCGTCTGATTTGGCCGGACACGCAACCAAAAAGCCTGACTGTGTCCGGCTTTATCCAGACGCCTGGCAACCCTACCTTCAAGCATCACTCCGTAGTTAATATAATGTTTTTATATTAAAATAAAAAGAGACGAGGTGCCTTGAGGCTGATTGTTGAGATTTAAAGGAAGTGCGCAAGGTAACACTGTATAATACAACGTTATTTTTAGTATATTGCGAAACCTAAATATAGTTTGTTCAGAATAAGTAACTGAATCGATTCCAATCAGCGTTTAAGTTCAGCGCAGCTAGTGTTTAAGTTCAGTCTCCGGGCTGCTACTGAGGAATTCCTAATAGAAAAACCCAATAACACTGCCCGACCCGGCAATCAAACCCAGGACTTTGAGGCTCAAATAAGGCGCACCAACCTATACTAATGCAAGTTCATCTGCCTAGCCTTTTCCCAACTATGTTGGGGTCGGCTTCCAATTTAACCGGATGCAGCTGAATACCAGTATTTTACATGGAGCGACTGCCTATCTGACCTCCACAAGTCAGTTACTGGGTAATACGATACCCCTTGGTAAGACTGGTTGTCAGACTTTCGGGCTTCAGACGACCCTTAACGACTGTCAAAGATCCACGAATGACAGCCGGGACCAACGGCTTAACGTGCTTTCCGAGGTTCGAAGGGGTCTTGGTATGTGAAGATGGTCACCCATCCACGGACCAACCGCGGCAAGCGTAGCTTAACCTGATAAATCGACCCGTGTGGCTGTTATTACTTAGCCAGCCCTTCGACTAATTCAAGTTAAGGGATTATTAATGCTGCTGCTAATGAAGGAACACGGGTGGGTTTTAGTCAGTAAGGGTCTGACACTCCCTCCCGCTCCACCCAGAGCGGGAGCGGGGTCATATTTTGATGATTTCCCATCCTCAAAAGAAAGGCATTACTAATAGTACAACTAAATGCTAAGATGCTACACGCAATAATGATTAAATCTTAGATTTATCTAGCACGAACATTAGTTAAGTTTCTCTTTAATTTTAACATTTAACTTTGTGCGTGTGTGTCATTTCATCGATAAATAATAATTTATCACAAAGAACCGTAAGGAATTTGTATTAGCATTAATTTGGCGATTTCATTCAATCTTACGGGTGATAAAATTGGACAGATTGTGAACCTTGTTGGTAAGTGCAGGGTTCGTTCACAATTTGAAAGAAAGGAAAACGCGTTTATTGGCATTACAGCAAAATGAATACACCTTATAGCTATAAAAACAGAAAACCAAGATTATAATGCCAAAAGGGCCTCAGCTCAGCCTAATGTCAGATGACAACACAAGGTATTACCACACTTACCACCTGACGCTGATTTTCAGCTACAACCACCAGTGCCATACGCTGGAATAACAAACACATAGGGAAGTGTGTGTCCGTTAAAATAAATTAAGATTTGACGGTTTGATATGGGTACGTTATAAACTATCGAAAGTTTTATTGTAAGCAGTATGATATAGTTCACAATTTATCGACAGCTTACAATCTCGCGAGATAGATTTTAAACTAACGGTGGTCATAAATAAACGGTGACAATAATATTGTCAATCAAAAGTCATACAATGTAAACTGTATTCCGACATATTACGCAAAGGTCTGGTATTGCAAGTATTGTAGACATTATCTGTACATATTTGTCGAGTATCAACACTCTGACATAGTTGACACATGATCAGTGATCAACTTCCTTTATTGGTTATGGTATTTCCGTGCAGGTTGTAACAAAAAAACTAAGATAATGTCTATGAATGGACTTGGTTGATTGATTCGTCTAGAGTTCGTAATATAGCGAACAAAAAATTAAATTTAAAATTTAAAAAACCCCCGACACAAAGTAATAATAAAATTAAATGTAAGTAATTGGAAAAGGATAAACTACTTTAAAAACCCGACCGTTCTGTGGGACATTATAATTCTTTAAATATGTACCTGTTATTGTCGCGAAACATATTTTGATCAAGATACAAGCTAACACTGACCTGCAAATTGCAAAAAACGTAAGAAAATTTCAATTTCGCGGTCTCAACTACCCATTCACCTTAAAGCTGTGGTGAAATAGTGCACCTGCTGAAAATCTCCCACCGCTGCACCGGGACGTGAGTTGCGTTTGGTAGCGAGTGGAAGTCTCTACACAACGGACACGGAAGCCTCGGGAGGTTCCTGCACATCATCAGGCGGGAGGAAACGCCCGGGTGTCACCATTGCCAGGATCGCCCAGAGGACACGGTGGAGCACACGGTGGAGGTCTGCCCCGCTTAGGCGGAGCACCGCCGCCGTGTCCTCGTAGAGGCGATCGGCAGCGGCGGCGACCTCTCGCGCCCGGCCCTGGTGCAAGCCATGGTCCGGGGCGAGAGGGAGTGGGAGGCAGTCACCTCCTTCTGCGAAGCAGTCATGCTAGCGAAGGAGGTGGCGGGACGGCTCAGGGAGAGAGCCTCCCGTCCCAGCCGCCGCGGGAGACGCTCCGGGCGTCGGGAGCCGCGCGACGACTCCCGGCCACCGTAGGCGCGGGCCTGCGGGCAGAGAGTAATGGGTAGCTCATCGTCCGATCAGGACCAGGCCCGTGCCGGACGGCGCGTACGTGTTCCACGCGCGCCTCAAAGAGATGTCAGCATCGAGGAGGGGCCCCATAGGGCCGAAGCCTGCCGGGTCAGCGGGATTGTCCGAAAGGGTTACCGCTGGCCCGGAACATAAAGGGCTAAGGAAGGAACACGGGTGGGTTTTAGTCAGTAAGAGTCTGACACTCTCTTCCGCTCCACCCAGAGCGGGAGGGGTCATTTGATGATTTACCATACGCAAAAAAAAAAAAAAAGTCTACACAAGCTCCGGACATAGCACAGCGGAATCCTACTCAACAACGTAAATAGATAACGCAATGAATGCTGCTGAACTGTCAAAATGAAAGCCATTGCTACTGTGAAATTGGGCAGTGGGTCCATTCGACGTATTCAAATTATTGTGATTAGGGCCACTGTACCCGCGGGTCCAGTTGACCAAAGACTCTGTTAGTGTGTTACCAAATTACCATCTGTTCAGGTTATAGACGATTCCCGCTTGGTGTTTACATGTGGTGCTGTTCCACAAACTTTGGGACACTTGGATATCGTGTCCTGTGTGCGCTGATGTGTGTGTAGTGTGTGATGGCTATATTGCCTGACTGATTTGACACACAAAGAAAAATACAGTCAGCAAAACAGAACTAAAATTAACGGCCCAGGAAATGTAGGTAGGTAAATATATTAATTGTTACTCTAAATAATAACTAATTTAATGGCTCGATAAGATTGACGTCACAAACGATAAGACTGACGGAGTAAACAAAAAAATCGCTAAACAATGAGTAGGTAATGGATAACCACATCCATGTCGATCAGCATTCGTAACCATTCGTCTCAGCCATCGATTCGATTCGCACTGCGCACTCACGCGCCGCTGAATATCCAATCGATTGAGGCTCAGTGATAGCAGGGTCAGGGTTCCTTTTAATTACTGCTTTAAATTATTCCATTGTATGGAAAAATACTTCTCGCCTGTAGACAAAAGGGTCGGAGTTGCATATTGTTGCGCGTGGCGGTAAAATTAATAAAAAATTGTTTTTGCGTGTTTCGGAAAGCACGTTAAAGGCGGAAACAAGTTATTAAAACGCGACGCCATCCCACGCCATCCCACGCTTGCTTATTGGCCAAATGACGAAAATAGCTCAACGAGATGAAAATGTGGCCAATGAGTAAGCGTGGGATGGCGTGGGATGGCGTCGGGTGTTACAAGTGTGTTTCTGCCTTAAGCCGTTGATCCCGGCTGTCATTCGTGGATCTTTGACAGTCGTTACAGGTAGTCAGAAGCCCGAAAGTCTGACAACCAGTCTTACCAAGGGGTATCGTATTACCCAGTAACTGGGTTGTGGAGGTCAGATATCTAGGCAGTCGCTCCATGTAAAATACTGGTATTCAGCTGCATCCGGTTAGACTGGAAGCTGACCCCAACAAAGTTGGGAAAAGGCTAGGCAGATGATGACTTTACGCACAATCTACGGCGAATCTGCCTGTCCGGATTACAATCTACGGCGAATCTGCCTGCTGAATGCTTCCGCATTCGAATCTACACGGCCATTTCCACTGGGCCACCACTGCTCGATGCTATGTTATCGCTGCGTGATGTTATGATATATGTCTTTATAAACATTACCTTTTTCCTTCAGCACTTTTTTTTTTTGTGGGAAATCATCAAATTACCCCTCCCGCTCTGGGTGGAGCAGAAGGGAGTGTCAGACTCTTACTGACTAAAACCCACCCTTGTTCCTTCAGTTGCCTGTGCCAGGGGCCAAGGTATCTCTTTCGAACAACCCGCGACCATGGCGGTTTTCCTTCAGCACTAAAGGCCTCTAGATTCCTTTAAAATACTTTATAACCCAAAGTGAAATGATTACCTAGAAACGAACCGAGGTTGATATCAAGGCTGCACTGCAATTAAAAAATCAATCAGTTGGCCCAATAAACTTACTTATATCTACAGCATGTCTACAGCTATTTTAATATACAACGTTATTTTTAGTTTAAGCGAAATTTGAATATAGTTTGTTCAGAATAAGTAACTAAATCGATTCCAATCATTCCATGTTATATTTTGTCCCGAAAATAATTTAAAAAAAAACCGACACCGAGCGACACTAAGTAGGTTATCCAATCTCCGCGCCGAACGGTTAGGTATCTAGGTACTATTAACAATGAGCGCAAGAGTGCAAGACGGCGCGGCGCGGGTGAGCATGTTTTTGTACGGACAAACAGGTAACTCAACAAGCTTATATATAACTTTGTGATTTTTCATGATACAGTTTTGAAATTTTGTACATAGATTCTTTACATATAAAATACTAGACACGTGTTTCGGGTTTCGCATATACTAAAAATAATGTTGTATAATATAATGAAACGTAGCGACGTTAAAACTGCACCCTAGTTGGTGTCACTGACTCTGGCAGAGCCACCATCAGGGATTTTAATTTTGATAGCAAAAAAAATTAGTCGCTAATTAGTCGAAATTTGTTTGTTGGTTACTGGTTCAAAAGTTATAAGGGTTTATAGGGGCCGGTCTGGAGAGAGTTTCCCCAGCAGGGCCACATTTATATCTCAAAAACTAGGGCACCTAGCGAAGATCTGTTTTCTCCCATATTTTGTCGGCAATTAGTCGGAATCAGTCGCCAAGTCACAGATTTAATCGGGTCTTAGTTTAGGAGATATAATGAGTTCAATTAGTACGGTATAGTCCAAGAGCTAGTCGAAATTTTTTCGTGAACTATTCGATCTAGCTCTTGGACTATACCTACACATATAAACCCTAATATCTTTTGAACCAGTGACCAGTGAACGACAAATTCTAATATTTGGCGACAAATTTCGACTAATTAGCGACTAATTTTTTGTGCTATCAAAATTAAAATCCCTGATGGTGGCTCTGCCAGAGTCAGTGACACCCCTAGTTGCGTTACATACTATCAATCATAATCTAAATAATTTGGAAAGATATTGCTAATCCATTGCTTCATATTTGAAAAAAATGTTTGCTCAATTGCGTAACTAACTGTCAAAATGAAAGCCATTGCTACTGATAGTGTGTTACGCATTTTTTTTATTTTTACGAGGTTTCGGAACGACTCTAATGGCGAATAGATATATATTTTTTTAAATTTTTGTCTGAATGTATGTTCCAGCGTCACGCAAAACTACCGCCAGATTTTGTTCAAATATTGCATCACTCCCTCTCACAGAGAGGAGGCCTGTGTCCCAGCAGTGGGAACATTATAGGCTGTGTTATGTATTGCATCGGTATTTCACGGTTTGAGAAGACTGTTCTGAACTTTTTGATACATTTTGTTCTGCATTCACAGATTTTGAAAAAAATAACAGTGGCATTCCGGGAGGCCACGCGTAAAACATTTTCTTTCTGATTACAATTATACAAGTTTTGTATGATAGACGTCAGTGGGGAGTGCCGACAGAAGTGAAAACAAAACACAAGCAGAATTACTACTTTGCCATCACTCACTGACATGATATACATTAAAACCGAGTACATCCCGAGGACAGCCAAACACATCCGAAGCGGGTATTTTTTAAATCGCGAGTTCAATGGTTTTTTCCCCATCTCAAAAACTGCCCAACGCGCCTAAAGAAGGTTTTCACTTCAAAAAAGTATTTTGTAGAGGTATGTGGTTCATGTGAGCAGTGCTACGATATATACCTACACTTGAATGCGGAAGAACCACCGAGTATTCGAGTGTAGGTTGGTATATATAATGTTTTTGTTTTACTATGACTAGTAAAAAAATCTCAATGAATACACCACTTCCTGTTTTTTCGAAAATAACGTAACATCACGCCTGTAATCCCCGAAGGGTTAGGCATAGATGTACCTAATAGTAATAATTATGTGGGACTCCTGGCCGCAGGACGTGGTGTTCCGTCGCTTCCATCACGTCAACGCCGGCTGTCGCTGAAAACCAGCGCTGGGGCTCTGTCTCGTATAGGGTCTTAGCATTATGCTGAGCGATGGCCGTTTTGCGTACATGTGACGCATGTTTTCTCGGCAAATTTTTTTTTTTTTTATTTGTCTTTTTTATTTTTATGCGTCAGGTTTGCCGCAAATAAACATATTTTGTTTCTTTCTTTCTTGTTTTTTATGCGGACAAGTACCACAGAACAGCACAAGAACAAGCTAGTGAAGTGAAGTAGGTACTGTTTTATAATAAAAATATGTATGTTTAGGCTAATCGCGAAAAAAAAATCAGCTGTTCCCAACATTTATGTTCGTATAACTCGTCAAAATGTAGGGAACAGCAGATTTTTCTTTCGCGAGGTTTGGTCCCATAGTAAAAGTTGATCATAATGATGAGTATAATGACCTCTTAAGAGGTTGTTAATGTTTTACCAATAACCCTGTATATATAGAAATATGTACAGCTACCATCTACCGCATTCAAAAAACGTTTTTACATTTTTGTCTTAGTATGACTAATAAAAACAAACTCAACAAAATGAATAACTTCCCTCTTTTTTGAAGTCGGTTAAAAAATGTGAGGGCTAACCTTTGTGAGACTAGTGTTATTTTAAGTTACGATAATTTGTAATAAACATTTTTTTGTTATTATTTAATTAACATCACACATGGAACGGCTAGCGAGGATTTCCTGCTACATACTAGTAATTTAATTGTAATATTACATCAGAAAATCTTTGTACAAACAGGCTACCTACATCAAGCTATAATTTGACCGATTAAGCTGACCTCGCATTGTATCGGTTTATCGTACAGTCAGAAGTCAACTTATACTGGTTATGTATTGTATGTATACCTTGATGCGTGGCTGTCCGTACATAAATAAACAAAAGCCATTACTACTTAATGTGATTTAATTAGGTATATTTCCTATATGTCAAAAAATAAAAAAAAATCCAAATATTTGAATGCAAAAAAAATTTACAAGGAAACGAGGGAAATACAATAAATAAAAAAAAGTGACGGAAAGCTTACATGCTGCCATGCCATGTATCCAGGCTGATAACCAAAATTCGTAAAATATATCTTCTACCAGCAGCGCCCCGCGGTTTCACCCGCGAGATGTCTCATTTGTCTATAGAATTTCGTGCCGCTTGCTCGCTCGCGGCACGAAATTCTATAGAAAAATGAGACATCTCCTCTTCTCTCCGCTTTGGTGGATACCGGGCCTAAGTTCCCATCCCGTGGGAATACCGGGATAAAAAGACAGGACTAAACTATTATCTTCTGTCCTTTTCTTAATAAAATGGAAAGAAAAAGGTGCAATGAACTTAAATTTAGTTTAGTTTGTGAACAAGGGAATCGGCGCCACTATCTAACTAGCATACATCCTGAAGAATATCATATACACGTTTAAATTTAAGTCGTTCTGGACCTCTTCAGGGGTCATTGTACTCATCATTATGAACAACTTTTACTAGGGGACCAAACCTGAAATCGCGAAAAAAAAAAAACCAGCTGTTCCCTACATTTATGTTAGCATTACTCGTCAAAATGTAGGGAGCAGCTGATTTTTTTTTCGCGATTTCAGTTTTGGTCCCATAGTAAAAGTTGTTCATAATGATGAGTACAATGACCCCTGAAGAGGTCCAGAACGACTTAAATTTAACCTTGTATTTTTCTGATTTTGTTTACTGTAGTCGATCATAATTACTATTAGGCATTATAAAACTTCATTTTTTTGCGTTTAGGTCCTAAAACGGACAGGCGGTGACAGGAGACAGTTTGTTAAGATCCATTGTCTTTTGCTTTAATCTAAAACACCTGTCGCGAATAAATACCTATGTCAAATATTGCATATTTTTGACTATATTGAATTAGGAATTTGAGATAATTTTCAAGTTAGGGAACAACAAACTGAATGTATACGTAACAAAGTTCAAATTCCATTGTAACCAAAAACTTTTTGGACCTTTTTGTTACAAATGGTCACTCAAAAATCAACCTAAAATACATTTCAGTAAATGATAATTGATTTTATTTTTGTATGTAGGTTTGCACAAACATGTTCACACGTCAATCATATTTTTTTTAAACTAGATGAGGTCGGCATTTCCTATCTGACTACTCTGAGAAGAAAGGCCGAAACAAACTCAGAGGTCACAGTCTCTTTTAAAATCCAGACAAAATCTTAGTCAGGTAATATGAAGACCATGTAGATCGATGTCTGAGATGGTCTTTTGAGGAAAGAACCACACAGATTAAGAGGACCTGTCCAGTCAGTGCACGCATTTGTCAGAAATCGTGCAGCTCAACTCAAGACGACGAAAAAAAGAAGATAACTGATTAATTGGTGACTGCTATAATAATAAGTCACATTGTCAGAACTTATATTAAATATAATCCACATCTACTTACGACAAAGCCCGGATTTAATATTCAGAAAAAGTAGAACAATAAAAAATGACCTTACCTATAAGGATTGAACTCACACGCAGCTCAAATAAGGAACTTACCATGTTAACCAACACAATCCATAAAATAATAATAAAAATGCGAAAATGTGTCTGTCTGTCTGTTACCTCTTCACGCATAAACCGCTGAACCGATTTAGAAGAAATTTGGTATAGATGTAATGAGTCCCGGAAGAGGACATAGGATAGTTTTTATCCCTGTATTCCCACGGGATCGAAACTTATGAGGATGAAACCGCGGGGCGCTGCTATAATACGCTGGTGGAGTGGTCGCAAGCGCTACTGCTGCGCATGAGGTCCTGTATTCGATTCCCGGGTGTACTAGGTGGTTACCCAATTACTGGGTAATACGATACCCCTTGATATGACTGGTTGTCAGACTTTCGGGCTTCTGACTACCCGTAACGACTGTCAAAGATCCACGAATGAGAGCCGGGACCAACGGCTTAACGTGCTTTCCGAGGCACGGCGGGGTCTCGGTATGTAAAGATGGTCACCTATTCACAGACCAACCGCGGCAAGCGTACCTTAACCTGATCTATCGACCTGTGCGGCTGTTATTATTTAGCCACGCCATGATATGTAAAAAATCTAAGCAAATAATCAGATAGACCTTTACCTTCCATCTGTTGTCTTAGAGTGCCCTTGTAAGGTTGGTTGTAGCATTGTGTCAATGATTTGGACCAGGGTCTGATAGTTTTACTAATTATATGTTTGTTATTCTGTTCAAGTAGGATTACACAAAGAATTGACATAATATTTAAGCGGACAATGTACTAACGGGCAGCTGTTTAAGATTTATTTATTTCTTCTTTGTTGTGTGCCAAAAATAAATCTACTTAAATAGATACTACACATATTATGGTCGAGCTTCTGCCCGCGACTTCGTCCGCGTGCGCTCTTAGCATTTTCGCGCCTGTCTTCTAAACTACGCAACGGATTTTGATGCGGTTTTCACCACAAGTCTGGCAGTTTAAGTACCTAACTAATAATTTATGCGGCCTACCCAAATGTCCTTTCTTTGCTATTGTTCGCTGAGTACACGATCACTAACAAATGCGTGCACTGACTTGACAGGTCCACTCAATCAGATTTTTTTTAATTTCACCCAAGTAGTCACGGTGAGATTTTTACTGAATACCACCGCTGCGCTGCGCTGTACCAAATTGTTACGCAATTTTCCACACTCACGCACTAAACTCTTACGAAATTCGTTATAAGTGTGTGAAAAATAACAATAGTACGAAACATATAATTTTCCCATAGACACAAAAGGTAGTAGGCGCCAGCTGAAACAGTTTCCCAGACAATATGTCGCCGGGGTGACATATTACGTTCTTGAACTTGGATGGGAAGGTCAGAAGTCATAGGTATTACACAAAGCATAAATTTTCATTTTAATTAAGTATGTAGTCACTGGTGGGTAAAGAGAATTTTCCGTGGCAAACCAAGCAAAATTGACATGATAAACTTTTGCATGTCTATCGTATCCGTACCTATGTGTTTAGTTTCGCAGTAAAGTAACCTCTTTAGAAAAGGCGCGGCAACAAGTAAGGTTCAAAATAGCCATGCGTTTCATGTTAGTTAAATCGAATTACCACAAAAATACCTAAAAGTAATTTTGTAGTTTTAATTAAATAAAAAAATAAATGCACGGCCCAGTGGAATATTTTTTAGTATTTCTTTAGTTATTTGAATTGTTTCTAAAAGTTGCGTTTTTTGTGTTTAGGTCCTGTAAGCCCCTTAAGCTTGGTTTATTTAGTATTTACAGTTTAGTCTTGCGAACTCCCGTCAGTGGCGTAACGGCTTCGCTGCCATATTTGATTTGATCTACAACCTATTAATTATACCTATTAATTAAGTACTTTTGTATATCTTATTTATAGGCTTCCTACTTAGAAGATGGCCTTCGGTTACATCACACAACAAAAATAATTAAAACAATCTTTTTGTTTTCTTTAAAACAATACACAAAGAATCGTGATTAACAATCAATTAACAATAATTATCTTGTTAAATCTACACGATACAAAAAAAATATTTATTTTTTACTTGTTAACCACCAATTTAAAATGGTCTGTCTATTTTAAATGTATGTTTGGAGGGAAAGGTCAAGTTAAAACGGTTAGTGCTGACCCAAATGAGTTAGTAATTGTCGAAAACCTTGCATTACCACTCACTTCCGAGCTGTTTATGTACGAACTTCAAGGCGATGTATTGTGAGAGTCGGCAGACAATGTCTCGGCAGACGGTTGTCACGACTTGTCCTTATGGCGAAAACGCCAGGGTAGCCCGCGAAATTCAATTTTTTTTTACGGTTTTTGCAATTTGCTGGTCAGTATTAAGTTGTACAGACGCCAGCATATCAAGTTACTACAATCTGTCAGATTTCTTTAATAGATTTTCGACTTTATTACTAAAGCATAAGGTTCAAGGTTGATTGGGAAAATCTGACAGTTTCGGGTAGGTTGACCTGCTGGCGTCTGTACGTTGATTAAAATATGATTCGCGACCGTAACAAATATGTATTTACAGAATTATAATCATTAAAGTCATCAACACAACTTTCTAATAAGACCAAGTAATCCCACTGAATGACTATTTCATGAAATCTTGACATTTTGAGATTATACTAACATAACAAGTTGTATTACTGATTCTAATGATTATAATTCTGTAAATACATATTTGTTACGGTCGCGAATCATATTTTAATCAACATAACTGAATACTGACCAGCAAATTGCAAAAAACCTAAGAAAATTTGAATTTCGCGGGCTACCTTAGCGCTTCCCCCTTAAGGGATCGTATTTATTTTGTCACCGATCGGAGGCTTTAGTAGCAACCGAAGTCGGTAAATAATAACGGGTGTTAACGAAGCCGAGCGTCACTTTGTAGTCTCCGTCATTGTGATCAATTCAGGTTACGGAGATAAAGAAGGTCAAATTCAAACTTTAACTGACGTTTTTTTATGGAAACAAGTTTTTAATGTTATAACACAACTTTAAATAACCCCACGACCCCTGCACATTAAGCATGCACTCATTAGCACAATGTTTTGCGTGCGTTACATTGCGCACTACCGCAAACAGCAAATGATCACACCAAAAATAGATGATGATAGCTAATGATTTTTTCTTTGAGCACCGCTGAAATATTCTACGTTTTTCTATTGCTCCCAGATCAGCACGGAAGGGCAGATGTATTAGCATACGTGACATTAAATCTAACAAATCGTTTAAAAAAAAAACTCCGGCTTTACGAAAATCGAAAAATATCGATATCGTTGACATCCCTTTGGCTGTCAAAGTCGGGTAAAAATATAGAGTCCATCCCACACATAAAACGCTTTTACGCAGCAATGTAGATAAGTGCTAAATTCCGCTGTCTGTTCGAGTTCCAGCTTATCCGGGGACGCTCCCCTGCTATTTATCAATTGTATGCGTCCCTATAAATTAATTTAGATGCACATTCGAAGTAGCTTCAGCCTGCATTTTAGCGTCATAGAGTTTTAAACGGGATGAGCTGGACTCCTTTTATAAAGATTGGTCCTTGGTAGCTCTGGACAGAGAGTGGTGGAAAGAGCGTAGTGAGGCCTTTGCCCAGCCGTGGGACATGAACGGCTAATAAAAAAACCGGTAATTTGCGAGTCGGACTCGCGCTCCGAGGGATCCGTACTTTGTAGGTAGTTTATCACGGGTTTTTTTTTTGTAATATAAACTACAAATCTACGGTTTTCGGATATTTTTTTTACTTGTGCTACATGACATTGCTTCTTGCCAAATTTCATGATTTTAGGTCAACGGAAAGTACAGTCAACAGCAAAAGTAGATGATCAAAATCAGAAATTCAATACGTATATAATGAACGGAGTTCGCGTCAGAACTCCGTTCATTAGTCAAAAGCGGGGGGGGGGGGGGGGGGGGGTTAAATTTTTCTTTTTCATCATTCTCTCAATTTATTTAGGTTTGGTAGGTTCTCTATGAGTCGTCATCTCGGTAGTCACGCCCTTTCAAGCCAAATCGTCTTTGACACAATTCGATTAGCACAACACGTTTTTTAAACGCGCCGTTGACGCGCGTTTTAGAAACTTTCGTCGACGGCGCGCTTTTATCCTATAGAAGGTCTACAGGCCGTCTGTATCGCTACAAACGCGCGTCAACGGCGCGTTTAAAAAACGTGGTGTGCACAGGCCCTAAGAGTGGATTTTCCAATCGTCTAATATCTTTATCTGAGAATAATATTGGTATTTTTTTACAGTTTTTTCATACAAAAAGAAACTGTGAAGCGTTAATACATCATAAATAAAAGATCAGAATAATAAAAGCTTCCATTCCACTCAATTGAACTATCTAACTTGTAAAATTACTAGGGTTTTGTTTTATTTAAATTATAAGTTAATTGTAACACTTATATTTTTAACTGTATCTCTTTTATTTAATTAGAATATAGGTCTAAAAATACATCATAAAAAAGTCTAATCTCTAATTAGGTAATTAATTTTTTGCTCCCGAAGTTTAGATTGGATTGAAATAAATCCTACTTTTCCTTGTTCTAAAGATAATTAGTCCGCAAATAGGCCATTATTTTTTAAGCTATTCGATAAATTATATTTATATCTGTCAATTGGTTATAACAAACACTTTTTACACGTCAAAACTCTCGTAGATTTAGTTCGTGCAGACACAAACTAAAAATCACACTAATAATATTATAAAGGCGAAATTTAAGTTTGTGAGTGTGTGTGTGTTTATATGTTTGTTACTTCTCCACGCTCATACGGCTGGACCAATTTTGATAAAATTTTGTATGTACCTACATACAAAATTTTATCAAAATTGGTCCAGCCAGCTGACACCCTGGATTAACATATAGGCTACTTTTTATCCCGATATTCCCACGGGATCGAAACTTATGCGGGTTAAACCGCGGGGCGCAGCTAGTTTATACTTAATAGGTAATGAGTACATTTTCTATCGTCTTAACTTTATTTCATTAAACAATAGAAAAAGTAAAATATTCAATGACCCGTTGATATCAACTAATTGATTGTTACTTTTTATTAACAATCAATTATTGTTTGCGTTTACGAGTACATAATAGTATTACGAGAGGAATCACGAGCCACGGCAGGGGTCGGACAAAATTATAAGGAAAAAAGATACATCTTACTTAGTGGGTCAAGTCTTTTTTAACCGACTTAAAAAAAGGAGGAAGTTATGCGTTCCTTTTAATTTTTTCCTCGCTAGCCTGTAAGGATATTTTTCCTGAGACATGAAAATAAATTTTCTATAATACCCACTTATCATCATCTGCCTAGCCGTTTCCCAACTATGTTGGGGTCGGCTTCCAGTCTAACCTGATGCAGCTGAATACCAGTATTTTACATGTAGCGACTGCCTATCTGACCTCCACAACCCAGTTACTGGGTCATACGATACACCTTGGTAAGACTGCTCGACTGGTTGTCAGACTTTCGGGCTTCGTTCCCGTCGTCCCGACGCGGCGACGACCCGTAACGACTGTCAAAGATTCACGAATGACAGCTGGGACCAACGGCTTAACGTGCTTTCCGAAGGACGGAGAGGTCTTGATAATATGTAAAAATCCACCACCAACTCATCTACGGACCAACCGCGGGTAAAAACGGTTTTCGGGGGGCTTTTATATACCTACTATGTATTTTATTTTCTTACACGCCATATTTTAGATACTTTATTATGTATCCAGAAGCCGATGCACAAGCAGCCCATGGGATTTCCCATCGGCAAAAAAGACGAATTTCATACAAACTTTCATTCCCTATTTCACCCCTTTAGGGGCTCAGACCAAATAAAAAACCAAAACAGAAGGCTGTCAACAGTAAAGTGAAGCCTGTTTCGTAAACATGTGTGCACATAGTGAGGTGTAGTTTGATTGTAAATGTGTGCGTGTGAGCGTGTATGCACAGAGCGGAGGTGTAGTTTTTGCATGCTTCACTGTATTGTTCGCAGCGCGACCTACGTAGATAAGGTCAAATCAAAAACCGAGGTTTACAGGAGAGCGTAATTTGTGTTCAACACGCCCTAGAAATAATTCTATGACTAATAATAAATATTTTAAAATAAGTAAATAAATAAAATTTAAAAAAAAATCGTATGTCGCATGGATAATCTAAAGCCAATGATACAATAAAAAAAATGCCATTTTCGACATGTCTTTATGTATGGTAGGGACCGTCGAATTTGGTCTGAGTTTGGAGTCGAATTTTCAAAAATCCTTCCTTAGTGCTCACTGTCGCTGTATACGGAACTCTAGTGTAAAATTCATGCTTCTAGGCCGAGTGGTTTAGCCTGTGCGATGTATGTCAGGTCAGTGAATTAATGAATGATTTTAAGATTATTTTTTTTTGGAATGTCCGAATGCTTGAAAGGTCCGTGGCATACCTACCTGTACGCCATTTTGTTTTTTTTTTTTTTCTAATGTTATTGATTTTACTTCTGTAAGTAGATTTGTACAAACACTTATTTTTAAAAACTAGATGAGGTCGGCGAATACGGGATTCATAGGTAGCCGTCATTTAAAAAAAAAAACGCCAGAAAAAAACCTGTTAGGCTTCTTAAAAAATTCTTCAATGCCCTTTCAGACATCACTTCAAATATTTACATAGACAAAATGCAAAACGCAACGTAGGTCTGTGCTGACATGTCATCGCGTGAGTTGCGTCGATTGACTGACATCCTCATTTATTATCTGTCTTCTCAATTTGATTTGTGTGGAAGATACAAAGACTGTGTTCGGAATGTTGGGATCGCAGAACGAGGTTATCTGTCGTGACTGCCTTCCGTATGTAAGGACCAAAAAAACTGAGCGAAGGACCAATGGATAAAATGTAAACAAAGCAATACTTAAGTTCCCAACTTTACATCGTAATTTTTAAATCTTACCTAATTGAAGAAAGAAAAAAATACATTTGTATAGCACGGATTAAAAGGCACGCAATAAACTAAACATCCGATTAAAAAAAAAATGGAAAATCTTATATTTTTTTTATTTTATAGAAGTAGGTAATATCGAAAGGAGAAACTTTTACCAATTCATGATTATTATTTTTTACAAAAAGGTTACCTATCTTCTTTTTACTCGACTACGGCTAAGCCAAAAGGAAGGGTTATGATTTTTTTAATAACATTCCTGCAGCTCTTTGTTATCATTGTTTAAGTTATAACGTGTATTTCTATAATTTTTGCTATCTCATCTTAGTATGATAATTTCCGACATTTGGCAGATTTGCTAGCAGATTTGCATGGTTAACGGTAATTCTCCCACATGAACGTACTCGTACAGTCAACAGCAAAAGTAGATTATCAAAATCAGAAATTCAATACTAATTAACGGAGTTCGCGTCAGAACTAGGTATATGGCAGAGATGTTGCTGTTGTTGTTGAGCTGTGTGCAGAGACTGTGTGGCTGTGTGGCAAAGTTCTGACGCGAACTCCGTTCATTAGTATTGAATTTCTGATTTTGATCATCTACTTTTGCTGTTGACTGTACTACCGGGATGAAAAGTATCCTATGTGTTAATCCAGGTTGTAATCTATCTGTGTGCCAAATTTCACCTAAATCCGTTCAGCCGTTTTTACGTGATTAAGTAACAAACATACAAAGTTTCACTTTTATAATATTATTACTTGCTGCCCCCGCGGTTTCACCCGCATAAGAGTCGATCCCATGGGAGTATCGGGATAAAGTATCTTATGTGTTAATCCAGGGTGTCAGCTATCTCCATACCAAATTTTATCAAAATTGGTCCAGACGTTTGTGCGTGAAGAAGTAGGTAACAAACATACAAACACACGCACAAACTTTTGCCTTTATAATATTAGTGTGGTAAAATTTTCTTTTATCATATTGTTAAGTAGGATAAAAGAGAACAGTGGCATTTTAAAAGAGAATAAAGTACATATTAGTGCCTCTAAGATTAAAAACTCCTTTTACTCGTGGAACGTATCGGAAGAAGCTCTATGGACGATAAAGTGTGGTGAACACAAAAAAAATCAAGGTTTTTTACTGTCGTTTTGTCTAGATTTTAACAACTAGATTTCCTGTATGTATTCAGTTATTATATATCCACTCACTAATTTACTATAACCTTAAAAAATATTTGCAATGCTTAACATTAATCATCCAACATATAAATTAGTATAGGATACTATGCAGCTATTTGATACCTAACAACGCGATATAACAACCAATCATGTAGTAAAAATAAATTGTTTATTTACAATTCATAATTCTTTGTATATTGCAGTTATTTATATGATAAACTGTGGTATTTCATATTGGTTTTATTTAAAAAAACATTTTTATTTTTAAATAAAATAAAAATATGCAAAATTGCAAAATATGTCATTTTATCAATCATTGCTTGTTAATAATTAATTGAATCAACAACTCAATCAACTCAATCTCTTCACGTGACCAGAGGGCTGGCCTATTTCTTGGCCAAAGAATTAGCATTGCCATACAAAGTGGCAATGCTGCCAGCCTTTTGGGCACTGTTCCTGTTGACAGTGATGCGGACGAATTTTTTGATGCCCTGTGATTATTTTGCTTATTTTTTCATATAAATGTACATATTATTATAATTTTAAATATCAGCATAGATTATGTAAATATTAACAACATTTAAATAAATACTACAATACCTACTATTAATTCATCAACAACTATAAAATTGTATATTGCCGTTACAAGTTAACGTTTTAATTAATGTTTCGCTTTTAACATTTTAAAACTATCAATCTTAAATATTTTTTTCTAATTTTCCAACTACATGTAAATCCTATAATAAAAAATATTATAAAATATTACTTACAAGTTTATCAAAATCACAGGCACCGAAAATAAAACAATCACAAAATCACTGTCTATTATTTTTAAATCTCGAACGTCAATTTTCACTACACGTCAATTTTCCCGCGCGAAAAGTTTTGAACTGTCAACGTTATTTTTTAAAATTGCAGGTCTATGCACATGCTACGGTTAGTGCGCGGACTGCCGGCGCACTCAGCCTCTACCAATTTATATAGTCCTTGTGTTACCGCTTGGATGGTGACTCGTCAGTCGTCCTAGAATGGCACGTGCCTACGGCCCCTTAGGCAGAGATTTAAAACGTAGACTGATTTGTAAAAATAGAATTAGATACTTTTTTAGGCTGAATTTACAGGAAATAAAACCTTTAATTGGGTTTTTCTCTAACTACAATTAACCGTTAAATGTTTTTCATTGAACCACGGTTCATTTTTATTTTCAACCGTTCTGTGAATTACAGCAAAATGTTCATTATGTAGTAACAGTTAAAAATAAAATCGTACTACTCTGTAATAAGTTATGCGTGGGAATAAATAAAAAAATACGCGTCGACTTGAGAACCTCTTCCATTTTTTCGTCGGTTAAAAATTACAGGAGCGATTAGGGGTGTCCTTAACCGCTCCAGTAAGTCCTGGCAACAATGGCGTCTGCCCATTTATATTACTTACTTAATTTGGTTTTTATCACGTCTATTAAAAAAGAACTAGTGTATTCTTCGTAAACAGGGACTAAAATAGCTCTTTAATCCCTAGGGACTAAAAGTGATTTGAATTTGGAATGTAGATATTGTTAGTAAAAGTTCCAATCATCAAAGAGACCAATCACGAACATTGTATGAACAAGTAACAGGCTGTATGATAAAGTAAAATGCGCGCGAGCCAAATAAAAAAAAATGTTACGATGCACTTCCATAATTGTTCAAATATAAATATTAACCTCTAATTATTTCTATGTATTGGTCGTTATTGTATGTCAATAAATAAACGTACTATTCTTATTCATAAGTTGCACTTACTTATTTTTTCATAAAGGGTGATAAAAAGTAGAGTGTCCACCTCGGCAGCAACACTATTTTAAGCTCAGTGACGTATTTGCTCCCTTGGCAAACAATCTACTATTTAATATTTGCACTAGTAACTAAAAGTGAGGGAAAGGGGTCAGTAACCCGTGCCGGACGGCGCGTACGTGGTCCACGCGCGCCTCAAAGAGATGTCAGCATCGAGGAAGGGCCCCCTTAGGGCCGAAGCCTGCCGGGTCAGCGGGATTGTCCGAAAGAGTTACCGCTGGCCCGGAACATAAAGGGCTAAGGAAGGAACACGGGTGGGTTTTAGTCAGTAAGAGTCTGACACTCCCTTCCGCTCCACCCAGAGCGGGAGGGGCCCATTGATGACATACCATCCGCAAAAAAAAAGGGGTCAGTAACGTCGATCGGTTTAATCGAATACAAAATCAACCTTTTTAATAATAAACGCAAGAAGTGCACTGGAATCTTGGTTGGTTGATTCGAGATAACACAAGCGCGGTCAGTGCAACGATCGAGCTTTACACTATAGGCTGATTAAGCAACATTTAAGCAATACCCGAGGAAACCCCATATCTACACGTGTAATGTGATTAGGTGTGATGTAATTAATTTAAATAACTACTGTAATATTTATGTATCTTTAAATAGGAAATCATACGGTTTTTATAAATACTTTATCAATAACCTCTAGCAAAAAAAAACTGGTCATAAGTGCAAAAAACGTAAATATTTTTTTCTGTCTATGGTGTAACGGGTTTTAGTGCTTTACCAGTTTCTTCGGTAGCTTTGTTCCGGTTTAAAGGATACCAACTGTCGGAGCATTTACAGGCATTTCAGCATTGTCTCTGGTTTCGCAATGCATCTGCGAAGTCTGAAAAGAGGACCTAAACACAAAAAACGCAAGTTTTAGAAACAATAAAAGTATATGTTCGACTACAGTAAACAAAATCTGAAAAACATAGGATATTCTTCAGGATATATGCTAGGTAGATAGTATGTTGAAAACATAATAGAACTAATTTGATACGATAGAAAAAAATCATGAAGATACCTCTAAAAACTTTCTTTTTACAAAAAAAACCATACTAATATACATCCAATCATTCTGATTTTTTGTCAGATTATTCTACAAGCAAAAAACTAAAATACTGGTGTTTTAATTTTTTAGTCCAAACAATAGATTTCTTGTAATTAAATAATTGCTTCATATTTTGCAATAAATTACCAGTGTTGTGTCATCGCGCTTCTCTTTCTTTTATATGCAGTCCGACAGTGACCGCGCTTTAGGTCATGTAAGCCTCTTAATATAATAACACTAGCTTCTGCCCGCGACTTCGTCCGTGTGAAATTTCTTGTTTCCCTGACCACCACCCACCCCACCCCGTCGCATCGCATCGCCTGCATGCGCTATTAGTTCGTTTTCGCTTAGCGTTCATTCTTACTTCAATTTTGTTCGGCTCCTTAGGGTCCTAGCGTGTCAGTGGGATTGTCCGAAAGGGTTACCGCTGGCCCGGAACATAAAGGGCTAAGGAAGGAACACGGGTGGGTTTTAGTCAGTAGCAGTCTGACACTCATTTGACGATTTCCCATCCGAAAAAAAAATGGTCCTAGCGTGATGTTATATATAGCCTCAGTAGCGGCGCGGCGTTAGGGTAGGGCGCGGTTGGGCTATCTCCCAAGGCGTCAGAATTAAAGGGGGGCGCCTGCGCCTGCGCCTTTATATCCGCTTGTTCATAGAGCGAGTCCGACGTACTAGTAAATTCCCTAAATCTAGCTACAAACTATAACTTCTCCAGAAAAGAAATTTGAAGTTGAATTTTTCAACTGTCTTTTGGACACTACCATAAATTCACTCAATGAAAGATTTGAACAGTTAAATGAATACCCGGAATCTTGGTCTTTTTTGTACAATATAAAAAAGATTCCGCTTTGACCAGACCGTCTCAAAGTCTGTAGTGATCTCCAATTGAAATTAACTGTAGACTCTAAATCAGATACTATATAGATGATTGTATGTTGTGCGATGAACTCACTGATCAGAATGTGGTTACTCCTGTCCTGTTATTTAAAAATTTAGCAAGAGCTGTATCCAAGAACACGTTCACGGTGAATTTTTCAAGTGGGCGTGGATGGCCAAATCCGAAACTATAAACTATCCGAATATAGCGAAAAGTACTTTAAGGAGTCGCAGGCTCGATTTTGATGAAAACTAAAACTGCATCATTGGATATTTGAAAAATCAATATTTCTAGCCAGGAATCGAACCCGTTGATTTTGATTTAAAAAACACACACTGTATTATTAACCCACTCTAGAGTGTCCCTAATAAGGATCAAATTCTGGGAAGTAATGACATACGGCAAACTTAAGGAAAATGTTGGATTTTAATAAACTGCTTCATATTTTCAAGTATTTATTCATATACGGACATTACCTGTACCTTGTTCGAATTGATCCTCAATCAATACACCCGCACCACAGTCACCTTTACATTATGTTCTTAATTCAAATTTTGAATGCAGTACAATCATTGAGACGTCGAATCCAGCTGTATTGAAAACAATGGCCATCATTTTGATCAATTAATCAGTTAAGATTTAATACAAAATACTTTTTATTTTTCTTATGTTACCTAACATAAGAAAAATAAAAAGTATTTTGTTGAAAATGAGCTCCTTTCTTTAGTTTCCCGTATGTCATTACTTCCCAGAATACAAATTCTCAAACATTTTTTTTTAGGCCGCATAGTTTTCGACTTTTGATGAAAAATGTAAAAAAATACCTTTCCGCCGAACCTTATCTTATCTCCGAAGTTTGCAAAGAGAAAAATCTAAAATAATTCTGTGTAATTGAAGTTTATGTAAAGATTACAGGAAAAATAAAACGATGTCTCTAAATCGCATACTTCTAAAACTGCAATATTCTACACCGCAGTGCGCAGTGTTAAAATTCTCTAACGAATATAGGCCTCGTCGATGAAAATTTAAAAACATAATATGATGGTAAGGAACCCTCTCGGTGCGCGAGTCCGACTCGCTCTTGCCCGGTTTTTTTTTGTATGGGTTTCAATGGCAGATGGGTTTCAATAGAAGCCGTAGAAATCTCACCCAGGGCGCTGGTAGTGCTAAAACTGGCGCCTTAATCGTATTACCCAGTAACTGGGTTGTGGAGGTCAGATAGGCAGTCGCTCCATGTAAAATACTGGTATTCAGCTGCATCCGGTTAGACTGGAAGCCGACCCCAACATAGTTGGGAAAAGGCTAGGCAGATGATGAACGCTTTTGTACTTTTTTGAAGAAAGTATAAATAAAAAGTAAAGAAAAAAAAAGAAAGTGAAGAAAGTATTATTATTATTTCTTCACTACTCAATTGTCTAAAAAATGACAGATACCTATTCGGTAGTCTAATGATGCTAGTTATTTTAAGTAATACTTCCCTATAAATATCTAAAATGCAAAACATGGTATCCGCTGGCCTGCGGGCATGGCTAATTCTGCATGTTGCTTGCATTGAGTACTAAAAATCATGTATAAAATATGAACTATAGTCGGACTTTTAATTAGCTGCAGTAAAATGACAGCTTATGTGTCACTTAATTGACTGAAATTGGCGTCTTTTTGTTTTTTGGCGGCCATCAACCAAATCTTGTTTTTCTAGTACAGAATAGTGTAACAAACGAAACTTATTTGACATGCATATCTCTAAACTCAGTCCGAAATGAGTTATTAAGAATTGTCATTTTACTGCAGCTAATTAAAAGTCGGACTATAGCTTCTGCCCGCGATTTCGTCCGCGTGAAATTTCACCCTCCCGCATACGGGTGGAATTTCGAAAAACCCTTTCTGCTTTCCCTTTTCTCCTTTCATGTCTCTAGCACCAGTGGTTTAGGCTGCGCGCAAATTGAATGGGGGGAGGGTGAAATTTCACGAGGACGAAGTCACGAGCAGATGCTAGTTTATTTATATAGTAACAGTTCAATCAATAAATCACTTCAAAGTAATTGGTTTAAAAATACTACACAGATAAGTTTATTTACCAAAATCTAAGCTGGATGACGAATCATGTTACACATTTACAAGATCAATTAAAAAACAGAAGTGAAACAAAATCATCAAATAAAATGTTTGCAAATTCTAATGTTAGTTAGATTTATGTAAATTAAATCAGAAATAGGCTTCCTGATGAATAGATTATAATATTTTATAGATTAGATACTCTGATTGATGAAATTAATAAATAAATGTATTTTAATGTAAGCAACACGTGTTTTTATTTCTAACTAGCTGTTCCCCGCGGTGTCACACGCTGCGCGGCTCCTAAGGGTCGTAGCGTGATGTTATATGCCTATAGCCTTCCTCGATAAATGGACTACCCAACACTAAAAGAATCATTCAAATCGGACCAGTAGTTCCAGAGATTAGCGCGTTCAAACAAACAAACAAACTCTGCAGCTTTATAATATTAGTATAGATTTAATTCAGATCGTGATCCGATATTCTATAGAGATATCTCCGGCAATTGTGAATCTATTTTTTTGTTTATTGTTTTAATGGGTATGCATGCCTCAAGGGTGGCCCCATATAAATTTTATTAACTTTGCTTGGGTAGTTTTCTTGTTAGCTTCAATAATACGTACCTATTTTTGCCACTTAGTTTATATTTATAATGTTCTAATAACTTCCTGTCAATGATATTTACATAGCAAGTAGTGTAGGTAATACGAATTTGTGTGGGTAAGTACAACTTAAAAGTGAAAAATAAGATTTTTTTTTCAAAAAAAAAACAACCGACTTCCAAAAAAGACATCAGAAAGTGAAATAAATTACGCAAAGTAAAGCGCCGGTCTGGGTTCGAACCCACGACCATTCGGAAGCCGCTGGGCCACCCATGCTGCTCCAGGCCGATTGCTCGTTTGCACCCAGTTGAAAACATAAAGATAACATAGCTTAGATTTTATTATCAAGTAGGTAGTAAATGTAAAATTAATAAGGTACTTGGATACAGGTATTTTATCGTTTCGCTCTAGTTAACGAATATAAAACCTAGATATTTCATAATTATTAACTAGACACAAAATAACAATAACTACCTACCGATATCCATTCATGTTAATTATGGTTAGGGCAATGGGAACAATAATTTAATAACTTTATTCTTATTCTTGGGCTCGCAAAACAGATGGCCGATGGGGCCGAAAGGTTCAGGGGGTCTACTCCGAAGCGGTTAACCACTGTATCGGCCGAATGTTCGGTCATTTTCTGATTCAAATATTGTTGTCCTACTACGAATTTAAAAAAAAAAGGTTAAGGTTCTAAAAAGGTTCGGATTAGCACAGTTTGGTCGGGACCAATAGTCAATATAGGAAATTAATGGTAGTAGAAAATGACCGAACATTCGGCCGATACAGTGGTTAACCGCTTCGGAGTAGACCCCCTGGAGTGGCGACCGCGTACCGGGAGACGTAGCGTTGGAAGGCCTCCCACAAGGTGCTCCGACGAACTTGTGAAGGCCGCAGGAATCCGCTGGATGCGGAAAGCAAACGACCGGTTGAAGTGGAGGTGCTTGGGGGAGCCCTATGTCGACGAAGTCGCACCACGTCCGCTACGCGTAGCGTCCGTCTACGACCCTATTGTATTTGGAAGATTCATTTTTTTCAAATCGATCGCACTACGGCCGTTGACCTTCATATCTTACGATTAGTCGCTCTGCGTCCGTCAGTCCAGTACAGTCAAAACGCATAGTGTTATTTGAAAATAATATTAATTTCGTATAACGAATGTGGGTCCTCTAATGTGTGTGTGTGGGCGAGAAAAAGCATCTCCTGATAAGTCTGCTCGCCTAGTACGATGCTTCACAAAATGTTAATTTGGTAAGTATTGTGATATTTTTCTAATCACAAGCACTTTTAGCGTTGAGTGTACTTTAGGTAGAACGGCTGTAACGCGACTGGTCCGAGAAAAAATGCATCTTCGAGAATATAATAGGGCCATAAACAGACGTAACGCGTAGCGGACGTGGTGCGACTCCCTCCCTATGTCCAGATGTGGACGTCTTTCGGCTGAAATGATGAATCAATGATTCTTATGTAGCGAGCATTGATAAGGTTATTAGATATTTTACATAATTTATTAGATAAACAGGGTTATTGGTAAAACATTAACAACCTCTTAAGAGGTCATTGTACTCATCATTATGAACAACAAAAATCAGCTGTTCCCTATATTTTTATTCGTATAACTCGTCGAAATGTATTTTTTTTTCGCGATTTCAGGTTTGGTCCAATAGTAAAAGTTGTTCATAATGATGAGTACAATGACTTCTGTATATTATTCTGTATATTCTTACACTAGCTGAGCCGGCAAACTTCGTGCCGCCGCCGCGCCGCCGCCTAGAATCAATAAGAAAGAATGTATGAGAAAATGAATAATCTTCATTATTTTTATTTCGTGAATTTTTCCCTCGTTTTTGTAGTTAGTTATTCTGTCGGGGCGAATACAAATCCAACAAATTAAAGATCATAAAAATCGGTCGCTTGAGTTATACAACTAGACTACTAGAGGCATACCTATAGGACAAAAGTTTTTTTGTACCTATTTCTAATCAATCAATGGACCAGCCTATTGATTGATAACCGCCAATCAATACATATAAATATTTCCATATATCATTGCCATATAGGGAAGCTGCCAAACAGGTAGCTAGACTAAAACCTGTACTTACTATCTAGATTCTAGATTCTAGAGCGAACCACGTCTGTCGTAATTGTCGCATATTGATTCAAGTAAAGTAGAAACAGTTGTAAATAGTTTGACCAGTTTTTTGGCCACACCTGGAAGAGAGTAAAACCGTTAATATTTAAAATATGTCTTACGAGAGTATTGTAATCCTGCCTAGACTTTTCTCAACTATGTTGGGGGCGGCATTTGAGGGGCCCGTGGCTAAATAATAATAACAGCCGCAAAAACAATCGATACAGCGGTGCTATTCTGTAAAAAATTCACCGTGAAAACTTAGGTGAAGTGAGCGTGGAGTGAACTGTCAATAGTGTCAATTCCTAGCAAAAACAAACTCGCTTCACCTTAGTTTTCACGGTGAGATTTTTACAGAATCGACCGGCTGGTCTTACCAAGGGGTATCGTAGTACCCAGTAACAGATACGACTACCTATCTGACCTCCACAACCCTGTTACTGGGTACTACGACTCTACTCCATGTAAAATAAGTACTGGTATTCAGCTGCATCCGGTTAGACTGGAAGCCGACCCCAACATAGTTGGGAAAAGGCAGGCAAATGCTGATGATGTTGAGGTTCGGCATTTTTCGGTATTTTACATGGAGTGACTGCCTATTTGATCTCCACAACCCAGTTACTACCTAGGTAATACGACACCCCTTGGTAATTGGTTTGTCAGACTTGCTGCAACCCTCAATAGTTTTTCCTCAAATATAAGTTATATTAAAGGACTATTGAAAAATCAACCTGCAGCATTACAAACTTACTCACATTCTTTAACACAGCACCTATGAGTGTTAACTTATAAAGTGGTTTGGCTTCCTCTTTGTGAGTCATGTGTGTCTCGGCGTCTAAAGCGCTTTCATAGTTCGAATGTCAATATACACGTGTAACATGACGTAAACAAAGAGATTTCATATCTCGTGTCGTCATGAGCTAAACGACTAGCTCATATCTTGGTAAATTCAGCACCCTTGTTCTCTCTGTATTTTGTGACCCTTGCGTAACACACTATTAATCAAAATCTTATTCATATTAAAGGATATTACTATCCATTGCTTCACATGTTCGAAAAATGTATCTGCTTAACAAAGTTAAGAGCCTATACTACCTCAAATGGCTTAGCATGATCCTCCGTTATGTCGAAAATACCGGAGCATTAATTTTGAAATAAATGTATGCTGAAGTTGAGGATTAATGTTAGGTACTATGTTAGACGAAAACACGATTCCATAAAATTTTCTCGATAGAAAAAAAATCCAAAGTTACCTCCAAACCGAACAATAAACCGCTGGTATTCAAAAAATGCTTCAAATTAGATCATGAAACTTTGCATACTAACTGAACTAACTATAAAGCAGGTCTTATGTTAGCTAGTTTTTTTTATTTACCTTTATTTTCACCGTAAAAAGCAATTACCTAAACTATTGGCGCTGCCTTCGGCCCAGCACCGCACTCTGTTTCGCTCTCACACAGTCCGCGACCAGTATCGTGCGAGCGAGATAAAGAGTGACTTTTAGCTGAGGTAGTATAGGCTCTTAATATCGCAATCAATGTTGTTGCACTGTCAAAAAGAAAGCCTTTCCTACTGATAGTATGTGTTACGCAATTACCTTGTTGTTTGTAAGCAATGACAGAAGTAACGAGCTTTTCCTAGTCTATTAAAATACTTCGTAGTGTAAAGACGTTCTGTTTCATTTACTTTGGACCCCTTCTGTCATCAGAAGTGGGATTCGAACCCACGCCCAATGCCGGTTTCCTCTCGATGTTTTCCTTCATCGTTTAGAGATTTGAGATTTACACCTACGTCACAGTTTTAATATTTCAACGAAACAGAAGTATTTAATGATAAAAAAATAAGAATTTATCCTCTTCGATGCATTTTTGTGAAATTTGGATGGTGAGGAAGATATACAAATTCGGTAAAGGAAAAGTAGCCGGGGGTTTTACACTCCTTTCTCTAGAAGAAATGACGTTCGATGAATGCACGGTGCCCTAAAAAAAGAAGGAAAGTAGGTACCTACAAATAAAGCGCGGTCACTGTCGGTTGATCGTATGGTTTTTATTGTAAAAAGAAACTTTTTAGAGGTGTCTTCATGATTTTTTTTTCTATCGTATCAAATTAATTGTATTATGTTTTCAACGTAGTATCTACCTAGCATATCCTGAAGAATATCATACCTATATTTTTCTGATTTGGTTTACTGTGGTCGGCTACAGTATATTTTTAGGCATTATAAGACTTGCGTTTTTTGCGATTAGGTCCTGTAGTCCCCTTTAGAGTAAAAAGATAACAGACAGACTTTATAGTTACTTTTGCATTTATAACATTAGTATGGATACTTACTGTTTGTCTGTTTGTGTGTTTCCTAGAACTTGATCTCGGCGCCACCTACCGGGTCCAGCAGTTGCGAATCTAAACCATCCAGGGACCCACTCAAATACACACAAAAACTTTCATCAAAATTGGTCGAGCCGTGTAGGAGGAGTTCAGTGGCATACCTACCCACGTCATCTGAAAAGCCTGTTCCCAACCATGTTAAGGTTGGCTTTCAGTCTCACCGGATGCAGCTGAATACCAGTATTTTACATGAAGCAACTGCCTATCTGACCTGCTACCCCTGGACGAATGGCTGTCAGAATTTCGAGCTTTTAACGACCCGTAACGGCTACCAAAGATCTACGAATGACAGCTCGGGCCAATTTCTTAACGTGCTTTCCGAAGCACGGGGTCTTGGTATGTAAAGATGTTCACCCATCCACGGACCAACTGCGACAAGCGTAGCTTAACCTGAGCGATCAACCCGTGCGGCTGTTGTTACTCAGCCACAAGCAGAAGAATTATAATATATATAAAGATATGAAGCTTTGCTAGTTCCTCATTGAAATTATGAACATCAGGAGTCAGGAGGGCAAACAGTCGGTTATCTTTTATAAAGTGAAGGCACGTGCAAATCCCAGCGCTAATTTGCTGGATTCGTTTTCTCCTCTACCGATCATTTTTTCTCCCGACAGTTAATTTTGTTTACTTATATACAACATTATTTTTAGTATATGCGAAACCTGAAACACGTGTCTAGTATTTTTATGTAAAGAATCTATGTACAAAATTTCAAAACTGTATCATGAAAAATCACAAAGTTATTTATAATCTTGTTAAGTTAGGTACCTGTTTGTCCGTACAAAAACATGCTCACCCGCGCCGCGCCGTCTTGCGCTCTTTGATAAAATAGTACCTAGATACCTAACCGTTCGGCGCGGAGATTGGATAACCTAATGAGTGTCGCTCGGTGTCCAACTTTTAACCTTTCTTAAATATTTTTGGGACAAAATATAACATTGGGGTAAAAATAATTGGAATCGATTCACAGGTTTCGCATAAATACTAAAAATAACGTTGTATAAGAATGTATCTATATATGCATTCATATGTATTCTTGTATTTTATAGTCATTTCCTAGCTACATATCTCGTATGTTGCACCTGCCACGTTTTGTCTCTGCATCACCCTAAAGTTGACAGGTAGAAAATGCCTC
Source organism: Oligia latruncula (assembly GCA_948474745.1). Lineage (NCBI taxonomy): Eukaryota > Metazoa > Arthropoda > Insecta > Lepidoptera > Noctuidae > Oligia > Oligia latruncula. Next base: position 2,953,324 of record OX419705.1, read on the forward strand.
AGGCATTAAGTCCAACTTTGTTTTGTAAAGTATTTATTTTTACTTGTGCATAAAGTTTTAATAAATAAAATAATCAATGCAAAGCTTTATAAAATGCAACGTTCTATTAACAAATCCAACAACACGTAATAAAATTGTAATAATGTCAACTAGGAAACTGTCACGTTACTCATTCGTATGGCAAATTGTTCAATTATTGTTATATTATTATCATAACTCATGTTAGTAAAACTATTTATATATTTATTTAAGCGTATGAAAGGCAATAAACGGAACGAATGAATTTTATTGCTTAATTTTACATATTTTTTTTATGTTTGCTTCTTTGCTTTTATTTTTATGTGACTTTTATCAAAGGCGAAAAATGGGTGCAGAGGTAGACTCCTGTAAAACAAAAACACCTCTGCTTACTCCTTCGGGTGTTATAGGTGTGAGTTTACCTATAATTTTGATTAATTTTGTGTAAAAACAACAGGCATCAAAATCAAAGTCAAACCATTTATTTCAAATGCACATAAAAGGCACTTTTGAACGTCAAAAATTACGATATAAAAAAAAAAAAAAAAAACGTACCGTTGAATTGAGAACCTCCTCCTTTTTTGAAGTCGGTTAAAAATAGAATTGATTCTAGTCGCCCATTCCAAAAGGTAGTTTCATCATCCTGGGATTTATAAGGGTTGTGGGGATAGCAGTGCTGCGGAGAAAAATTGTGGTAACGGTCGCGGTAGTTAAAAATATCATAAGGAGTGTCAATTTTCGAAGAATTTCAATGTATTTTTTGTAGTTAAGAAAAAAATTTTTTTTTTTCATAATTTTTTCTCGAGTTAAGCAGGTGCACCGTGCACCCTCTGGTGGCTTATCGTTGAATTTTGGGACACCTTGTATAATTATGTTTTTGTAATTTATATGATGTTTGCGGTATGTTTGTGGTAGAAGGAACAGCTGTTCTCCCCAGACGGAGAGTATCCATGAGGGTTTCCCCACGGAAAAAAGGTACCAATATCAAAACAACAAAAAAAAGACTAAAAATTTAATTGACTCTCGATTTTGAGGTTTTGACAGTAATAAATTGAAACAGTTTTAGTATTTTGATTCGTCACCACTCACCATCAATCCACCTTTTTCGTCAAACGTCAAATTCCTTGAAACCAAACATGTTTTCCTGGGTACAAGAAAAGTACCGGCTTCTATCTGAACTAATTATTTCATAGAGTAGTGCGTATTTAACGATAATAATGATGAATGAAAAATGTCAACTAAGCCGGTAGGACATGACTCAGCTTGCGGGTTTTCCGTTGTTGATGGACGGACTTTGCAAAAAAGTGTCAGTACTCAGTACGGTGAATAGCTATGTTTTAGATGGCCTTTTGCACTCCACTGCTGGACATAGGCCTCCCCCAAGTGAAAGACATCACGACCATGTTCTCCGCGTATTGCATGCAGTCTGCCCCAGCCGCATTTTAAACCTAGCTCATTTGACCGACTTCCTTTTAGAGTGGAATCGAGTGGAATCGTATACTTCGATGGATTCTCTAGAATATGTATGTATAGACTATTCAATGGGATTATGAGAAAATATTGCAATCACCACGACAATAAAATTGACAATCAAATTGGTGCATGCTGTTAGAGGTTTGCACAGTTCGAATTTGACTGAACGCTTTTTCCATCCCTACGAAAAGAAAGATCCGGGGCCTGACACCTTACGCTTCCTTGGATAGAAAAATAAAGGAGGACATTTTGCTTATAAAACGTAAAGACACCAGGTCATCAGAACCTTGCAATTCCAAGTCCACAGCAGATAAATTAGTGACTTTAACATTTCAATTTGTAATCAGCTGGACCATCCAGCTGATTACAAATTGAGATGCTAAAGATATACATATACGGCAAAGCATACGTAACTCCATTGAGCAGTCAGAATCTGTGACCATATCTCACGTATACATATGTGTGTATATATGTGTGTGAGGGTACTACGCAAACACGACACCATTCTAAATAAACAAACTTTTAACTCTATGTAGGTCCAGAAGTGACATTCTCACTTCACATACGCACTAAGGTACTTCTGGGTGGCAAATTAAATACTAGCTATCAATTTTCTCGTATCAATTACTATCGCCCTAGGTTATTAACAGTACTACTAGCTCTGTGATGACGTCACAAATACATTAGTACCTACGTATGCGTCATACGCATTTCCTGAAAGAACCGCTAAGTTTTCTGACGTAGTATCGTTTTGATCGTTTTTTGTTTCATTTGCTTTTTTTGTTTGGTAATTGTCGGTTTGGGGTTTTCTATGTTTGGCTGTTTTTATGCTATTTTTAGTTAGTTGGTTAATGGGTACTTTGATTGCATGACTTTTCATGTCCATTTATTATGTAATTCGTATGGATTATCGGTCTTAGGAAGGTCGTCAAGGCAACTTTTTGCAGCGATTCAGTAGCGGAAACGCGACAGTAACGATGTAGAATCGTGGTGCAGTCAATCTGTCTAGCCACTTACAAACCATATTGGGGTATAGTATAGCAGCTGGTAGGTATTACATTAATACTAACAGATTTTTTTTCGTGATTTCAGAGTTGGTCTCATAGTCAAAATTGTTCAGTTCGGTGTTCTAAAGCACCCCTTAAAGTTTGTCGGGATAATCTTTTAACACGTCGTATATACTTTTTATAAAATACTAGTTTCCGCCCGCGACTTCGTCCGCGTGAAATTTCACCCTCCCCCCATTCACCCTCTTAGGGGTGGAATTTCGAAAAACCCTTTCTTAGCGGTTGCCTACGTCATAACATCTACCTGCATGCCAAATTTCAGCCCGATCCCTCCAGTGGTTTGGGCTGTGCGTTGATAGATCACAATGTCAGTCAGTCAGTCACCTTTGAGTTTTATATATTTAGATTAGCAAATAAAATAACTATTGCCCAGCCATGTTTTGGTGGAAAATATTCATGATGGTAAGTAAATATTTTCCATTCAAAAGTAATGGGAAATCCAACCACATACTAGAGACGGTCAACATGAATTTTGCACGTCATTTTAATGTATTTTTAAACTCATCACCTTGTTTTGATAGTTAATTTATGTACTCGTTACCGAAGTTGAGGTCAACTTTGTGTTGATTCATGATTCGTCTACGTCATCTGCTGAATGGATTTGGGGTTTCTCCAAAAACCGTTAAAATATCACACTTGTGTTTTCCCGGACTGAAGGGATGGACAGATGTGGAACTCTGTCTACCTATTCGGGCCGGGCTGACAAAATATGAATGACCAGCTTATGCCTGCGACTTCGTTCGCGTGAAATTTCACCCTCTTAGGGGTTGAATTTCGAAAAACCCTTTCTTAGTGGATACCTACTCTTCACAAAGAACACACCCTCCAAATTTCATGTATCTAGGACCAGCGGTTTAGGCTGTGCGTTGATATATCAGTCTGTCAGTCAGGACTTTGAATTTTATATATTTAGAAGAAGTGACTCCAGTCCAGCTAAGTCCCATGTAATTATAAGTAGGTAGGACCACGGGAGGTCAACAAAACTGGGCATTAACTCGTTAATCCGTTAAGTAATCGTTAATTAACGAAGTTAACATTTCGAGTAACGGATGAACTTTTAAGTTAACTTAAAAATTTGTTAACGGACTCGTTAACTTCCATAAAATTTCCCAAAGTCCGTTAATCGTTAATCGTACTGTATTATTACCGTAGTGATAAAAAAAGTTTATGAGCAAAGAAAGTCATAAATATGGGATTCATAACAAAATCCCCGCGATGAATTTACAATGCAAAATAGCCGAATGTAGGTGTTTGCCCCCTGTTAGGTCATTCACCCTCATAATCAACCGGTGAATTCGTAGAACATAATTATAATACTATCTATTATAGCAATCGATCGCCAAACTATTAAAGACCCGCTTACAAGTTACAACGGAGCTCAAACGTGAATTAAGAATTAATGATCGAATAACAATTCAGATAAAAATAATAGATATTATAAACCTCTGTGTGTTCAGCATAAGGCGAAAGTGTCAGGTTAGACCATAGATATAGATACACCTAGATAACGCAAGAGCAACTACTTCGCGTGCCAAAAATCGCACCAGCTTACGATAAAAAATCATAAGCCGCCACTTTCGCGCTCAGTCCTGTGTACTGCTGGCTGGGTAAGCGTGAGCGAGAGCGCGAGCTTTTGACGTCATAGTAGGTAGTCAAAAAATGGCACGCTTGGTTTTCATACAGTTCGTGATACTTGCGTTATCTAGGTCTATCTATATCTGTGGGTTAGACCGCTAAGTTCAAATTTTCTTATTGTTTTTACTACTTTCAGGTCAGTATTAGATTGTATAAGAATATGATTCGCGACGGTAATAAGTATGTATTTACAAAATTCGAAAAATTGGTTCGGTCCCTCTTATGCCTTCCAAAGGTCCGGCAATGTACAGTCAACAAAAGAGTTAAGTATGCAGGATCGTCGGATATAATTTAAATTTAGTAAGTAACCGATGAATGTGGTCGACTGAAATTTAATTTGATAAATGAGCTGTTTGTTTTCTATTCAGAAAATTCGAAAACACCCATCGGTTTCTTACTAAACTTCAACTATATCCGACGACCTTGCATACTTATCTCTTTTGTTGACTGTACATAGTAGTCCCGAGTCAGGGCAGATAATTCCACAAAAAACCCAATAACGCTACCCTAACCGGGGTTCAAATCTAGGACACTCGGAGTCAGCAGTCACGCTTGCAAACTCTAGCTAGATGACTAAGCCAACGAGACAATCCACGGCCTCATTATCTTAATCCGCTGTAAATTACATAAAAAAAGTCTTTAAAACCATAAACTCCTTGAAATATTAGCTTAAAGTATGTCACAGCAGCACGGTTCAAGAATCAAAGGCCTTGAAGATGCAAAAAACTGTGAATGAGTGAACACAGCGGTGACGCGAGGGTCATCCAACCAGCGGATAAAGAGATTTCACAATGTGCAGACCATGGAATCATCACGCCAGTATTTATCTGAAGGCTAGGCAGAGCTGTAATTATAGTATCCACTCACACCCCCCATGACGTCTTCTCGAATGTGCCAGAACACTTTTTTTCGCCACAATATCAACACACAATCGCGAGCCTATTGCCATCAACCGGGCGCAAATCCTGACTCCAGGCTGCTACTGAGAAATAAATCCCAATAAGACTGCCCGACCCGGGAATCGAACCCTGGACCTCACGCTCAGTAGACCAACGAGGCCGTCATGGAATAGGTATGTCGAATTTATCGGGTTTTTGTCAAAAATATTGATACTTGAATAATCCTCTTCGAAGTAAAATCGTTGCAAAATGATCGGAAAGTAGTGCATTTCAAGTTCAACTTTTCTGCAGTTTGTCGCCGAGATGAGACTGCGAATAGATTTTGAACATTTCAATTATTAGAACGTTCACAGTCTGATCTCAGTCTCAATCTGTCAAAAAAATAACTTTACATACATACATAATCAGCCTATAATGTTCCCACTGCTGGGACACAGGCTTCCTCTAGGTGAGAGGGAGTGGGCCGTAATCCACCACGCGGGCCCAGTGCGGGTTGGCAGATGTCACGTCTTCGAATTTAATGAAAATTAAAAAAAATACCTTTAATTTCCCTAAATTTTGACAAGTTTTTGACATTTGTTTGTCGCCGAAATGAGACTGCTGCTGCGACTAAATTTTGAACGTTTCAGTTACGAGAATTAGCTGGTGTATTGTGTCTTTTAAGTCTGTGCTAAATAAATATATTTTCTTTATTTCTTTGACGCAATCTGTCCATCGTTTCTTTGATCTCCATTCAAACACATAATATGTGTACGCATGTAAACGTTACTTCGTTTACATGCTTACACATATTATATGGTAAGTATGTCCTATATTTGAAGTAGCGACCGGCGATGCAAATGGCATCCATATATATAATACTTTGGTACCTACCTACTTACTTCGCTCAAACTGTAGGTAGGTACAACTGTAACACTGTAGCTGTGCCCACAACTCCGCTTGCTTGAACTATACTACTCAATAATTTATTGCATTCCACAATTTATAATGCTTAGGTGGTAAGTAAACATTAGTTGTAACAATCGTGGACTGTCGGGCAGCAAAATAAAAATTTGAAGGAAGAGGACTTATTTATACATGCTAACTAACTTATTCTAAGTAAAATTTAAGGTAACATTTTATTAATTAGTTACTAGCTTCTGCCCGCGACTTCGTTCGCGTGAAATTTCTCGTTTTGACATAAAACATAGCCTATGACACTCAGGGATGTAGCTTGCGTAGCTTCTCATTAGTGGAAGAATTGGGATCGAATCAGTAGTTCCGAAGATTACCCCCTACAACCTCACAAAAACCTCTTTATAATATTACTAGCAGAGCCCCGCGGTTTGACCCGCATAAGTGTCGATCCCGTGGGAATATCGGGATAAAAACCTATATCCTATATCCTTCCCCGGGATACAATCTATCTCTCTGTCAAATTTTATCGAAATCCGTTCAGTCAGCGGTTTAAGCGTGAAGAGGTAATATACATACAGACAGAGTTACTTTCGAATTTATAATATTAGTATGGATAGTATAAATTATTATAATCTAAAATTTTATCTATAGGTAAGACCTACTAAAACCTAGCTAGTGAAGATAGAAAAAAAAAGAATATTAATTATTATGTACAGACACCGCACATCAAGCTACCCGAAACTGTCAAATTTTACCAATCAACTTTGAACCTTATGCTTTCGAGATAAAGTTGAAAATCTATTAAAGAAATTTGACAGATTGTAATAGCTTGATGTGCGCCTCTGTACACTATTAATATTACAGATATATAAGTGTAGATAATCACGGAACAGATAAATAAGGTTGGAAAGGCCCTCGCTGCAATTTTGTACTAGGACCAGTGTCGCCGCTTGACTCCCACTATTTTAATTTCTACACATACGCAATACTATGTTTACAAATATTTCGCACACAACCAAATCACACACACATAAATCTCAGGGCAGATATTCGTTCGCCCACTAGCAATAAGCTCCCGTAGGCATAGACACTCAAACACGCATAAATGCAATAAAAATGTTCATACACGCTAGTGCTTGACAATGCCGATATTCTTTGTCGATAAATAATTATCTGATGAATTTATGGGGAAAAATGAAACATTAAATAAATATTAAGAAATTATTTTATTTTATTTTGATTAAACCAAGGACAGTGATTATTTGTATTAAATAATCACTGTCCTTGGAATAAAACATATTTATTAAGTAATTAGCGCTTGCTATTAATTGCGAACGAATTTAGTACCTACTCGTCTTTGTCCGCATCCAGTTTCCTCTACCTGTCACGTTAATCCATTGTTCCCTGGCGTTAGGTTCTTTAGGAAACCTAAAATTTATAATTTATTGCAAAATTCAAATTCCTCAATTTAATTTTACTAAATGGTGTAAATAAAAGTTTTAAGAATATAAACGTAAATATTGAAATATAACAAAATAATACACATAATGCATAAACTTAAATAAAAAATCAGAGATTAGTCCCTTTATAACATTCGGTAGGATTCATTCAATGATTAATATAATATTTAATTTACCTACTCAAAATACGTCTAAATAAAAATATACAATCATTAATTAAATATAAAATAATCCAAAAATTATCTTTGTCAAACGTAAATATAGTCGAGAATTCTATCGATGATTTTATTTAACCACATGGTTACCTCACTATCGATAAACATGCGCCGTGCATCACAGCCAATCAGAGCAAAGGACGAAACGTCAACGGTTGAAGTGTAGAGGACGCAATGCATGCAGTACATTGTACGCGTACTTGGTCATTGTGTTGATTGAGCGAGTACACAGCGGGCAATGTATATTTTTTGTAAATTGTTGCAATAATGTTGTTAATGTTTGGTATTTCATAATGATCAGTATATTTTTATGTTTTTGACACATATTATTGTAATTAAATGTTATTTTGGACTTACCGATGGAAAGATATACCTCCTCGCTTTATTCCTGAGGTCTGACTTTTTGTCTTACATGTTATAATTGCACAACACGGCATTATTAAGCAGAGTTCTGTTCTCCGAAGTATTCCGACGCGCACTGAATGCGGTGAATGTATGAATCGGTCGAGTTATGATTGTCGAATCATAACTGTGGCGCGCCTGCCCCGCCCACATTACCATTCCAACCTTATTTATCTGTTCCGTGTAGATAATGTAGATATCTGTAAATTAAACAACACATAAATCAAAACAGCCGTTTTCGAGTTATAAGCGCAGTAACAGACAGACAGAGAGACGTTACACTTGTGTCTGAATGTGTTAGGATAAGGATAACCAGACAATTAATTAAATTAACGTACACCAATTAATTTGAGTAATTTATAGTTAGCGCAAAAAACATGCTTGTAAGCTTCCTGATCAAATTGAAAAATGAAGGTTGTTGAAGATAAGATACTACTTACCTAAACTTATATACTTAAACCATAAATCGAGAATATAACTTTTATTACTTGTTACTTCAGGGGGCCTAAAAAAGCCACTTTGGCAGAATCATAGAAGGATAACATTATGAATCATAATGAACAGTTAACTGTTTAGTTAATCGTATTAAATCCCATTGGTGAAGGATTTTTCAATTATTTTTTTTCTTTTGTCTGTGCTAAAATACCAATCAATCCAATCCCAATCTCTTTGATTATACCTACGTACTGCAGCGAAAAAAAACTGGCCAAGTGCAAGTTGGACTCGCACACGAAGGGTTCCATACCACAAGGCAAAAACACCGAAAAAAAAAACACGTTTGTTGTATGGGAGTCCCCCTAAAATATTTATTTTAATTTTGTTTTTAATATTTGTTGTTATAGCGGCAACAGAAATACATAATTTGTGAAAATTTCAACTGTCTAGCTATCGCGGTTCTTGAGATACAGCCTGGTGACAGACAGACGGACAGACAGCGAAGTCTTAGTAATAGGGTCCCGTTTTTACCCTTTGGGTACGGAACCCTAAAAACACAGACTGTCTTCGCCATATTATGATTCATAATATTGTTATCCTTTTATGATTCTGCCAAAGTGGCCTTTTTAGGCCCCCATATTCCTAATTGTCTGTGATACGCGAATACTTCCGTACAATTGACATTCTTCGTTCGGTATTGGTACAGACGCGCCAGCACATCAAGCTACTACAATCTGTCAAGTTTATTTAATAGATTTTCAACTTTATGGCTAAAGCATAAGGTTCAAAGTTGATTGGGAAAATTTGACAGTTTCGGGTAGCTTGATGTGCTGGCGTTTGTACATCCCCAGACTAACTCTTTTCGGGCCTGCGGGCGGAGAGTAATGGATAGCTCACCGTCCGATCAGGACCAGGCCCGTGCCGGGGGGCGCGTACGTGTTCCACGCGCGCCTCAAAGAGATGACAGCATCGAGGAGGGGCCCCATAGGGCCGAAGCCTGCCGGGTCAGCGGGATTGTCCGAAAGGGTTACCGCTGGCCCGGAACATAAAGGGCTAAGGAAGGAACACGGGTGAGTTTTAGTCAGTAAGAGTCTGACACTCCCTTCCGCTCCACCCAGAGCGGGAGGGGTCATTTGATGATTTCACATCCGCAAAAAAAAAAAAAGACTAACTCTTTTATTAGGGGGCACAGGGGCTCAGAGAGCAGTGGTGGCCCAGTGGTATCGGCCCTTACGAGTTGCAGGTCGTGAGTTAGAACCCAGGCAGGCACTTTACTAATCTCAAAACGGTGAAGGAAATGTTTCATCGCGAGGAAACCGGCATGTCCTAGAACCAAAAATTCGAAGACTTGTGACATCTACCAACCCGGCCTGGGCCCGCGTGGTGGCATACGGGCTACGGCTCACTCCCTCTCACACTCACTGAGAGGAGGCCTGCCTGTGTCCCAGCAGTGATGAGAACTTCCCTCATCCTTCCTGCATTCGCGATTTAATTGCCAAAAATATAAACAAATATGAGTTTATGGAAAACTAACTTTAAATCCTACAAGATAAAGTTCAGTTTACTCTACAACTTCAAAGGTTTATATAACTTTTTCAATAGTGCTAATCACTCTGAAATCAACTTAATTTTTACTAGTATAAAGTTGATATTTGTTTAACTTGAAATAATATTAATTTGAAACATAACTTTGAAGAGACTTTATACGCATCTCTCGCCTCGCACTGGCAGGATTATTTTCAAGGAGGCTTTAGCGCCACATTATGCTCTCCTTCCGCATCTATTTAATAAGAGAACCTAGGATTTTTTTTACACACCGACTCGGATAGGTTAAGTTTACTTTTGTCCTTTCATAGAGAAATGTATTTCATGATAATTAAAAGAACGTATGGATAAATGTTGCACCACACTCGGTTATGTTAATTTTTTTTAATAGACGATGTCATCTGCCTAGCCTTTTTCCAACTTTGTTGGGGTCGGCTTCCAGTCTAACCAGATGCAGCTGAATACCAGTATTTTACAAGGAGCGACTGCCTATCTGAGCTCCACAATCTAGTTACTGGGTAATACGATACCCCTTGGTAAGACTGGTTGTCAGACTTTCTGGTTTCCGACCACCCGTAACGATTGTCAAAGATCCACTAGTGACAGCCGGGACCGACGGCTTAACGTGCTTTCCGAGGCACGGAGGGGTCTTGGTATATGAAGATGGTCACCCATCCACAGACCAACCGCGGCAAGCGTAGCTTAACCTGATTGATCGACCCGTGCGGCTGTTATTACTAAGCACTAAGCCACAAGAGACGATGTAATAATATAAAAGGATAGCATGTCAAATCACTAACTTTTGGGCCCCCTGAATGTGATAACTTTGAAGGTATATTCACTTCATTGTCTAAATCAGTTATATATAGGAGCGAATATGCCAAGGCCTAATGAGTTTATTCGATAAAAACGTACACGTGTAAGAGTACATAATTATTATGCAGCCAAAAGTTTGACGGTTAGAACTGGTTTCGTTTGTAACTTACTAATTAAATCGAATGAAACTTCAAAGTAACTCATGACAAGCCGCGTGCATGATGGAATTTGTCATCAGCAAAAATTACGAATGTCCAAACATTTCGTCCCGTATTTAAAACCTTTAGGGGGTGAATTTTCCAAAAATTTTCCTAAGCACAACACTTTCGCTATAAATGGAAGTCTTGTGCGGCTTCCGCCTGCTTGTGCCATATTTCATGCTTCGACGGTATCGTTTGTTGTCGATGCGGCTTCTTGTGATCTTCGGTTGCAATCGCCTCGCGGTAGTTTTCAAAGGGCTCCACTATTTAAGCAGATGTACTTTAGGAACATCGAATCAGACATTTCGTCTTCTATATTTAATATTTTTTTTTCGGCAAGCGTAGTGTGGGATGCCCCCCAGATAGATGTACCGACGACCATAAGAAGATGGTTCGGGATGCGGGAGGCGGAGGACAGGGTGTTGTGGCGCAACTTGGGAGAGGCGTATGTCCAGCAGTGGACTGCGATAGGCTGAGTCGATTAATATTTTATCCTAACTGCAACAACGGTGTTTTTTTCAAAATCTGCCCTACTCAATCAAAGCATTCGTTTCCCTATACTATTAACCAGCAACTGTCAATCAATATGGTAAAAAAACATAAATCAATTATTGTTATCAATGGCGCTACGCTATGATGTAATTCCCATTAAGTATACATCATTATGATTGATTACATAACTCAAGGTAAATCACGCCACAGAGACTACAATGAACTTTGAATAATAAACTAATCTATCTATACTAATAATAAAGCTGAAGAGTTTGTTTGTTTTAACGCACTAATCTCTGAAACTCATCATATCTGCCTAGCTTTTTCCCAACTATGTTAGGGTCGGCTTCCAGGCTAACCGGTTGCAGCTGAATACCAGTATTTTACATGGAGCGACTGCCTATCTGACCTCCACAACCCAGTTACAGGGTAATACGATACCCCTTGGTAAGACTGGTTGTCAGACTTTCGGGCTTGTGACTACCCGGATAACGACTGCCAAAGATCCACGAATGACAGCCGGGAGACCAACGCGCTAATCTCTGAAACTACCACTCGGAATTGTTTTTTTTTGCTTTTGATAGCCAATTTTTGAGGTAGAATAGGCTATTTATCATCACGCTAGGACCTTAGGAGCCGAGAAAACAGAAAAATATCAGAAAGAACGTAGCGCATTTAGCGCTAAAAGAATCTAAAACAGCGAGATAATGATGTTTTAAATATGTTTAGCGCTAAACTGATTTAGCTACCTATTTGTCGTGCAAGCAGCCTTATTGACCAGTAGTAGAAAAGCGGGAGACGGGACAGGATACCTCAAAATTCAACGCTGGACCATGAACTGCGGGGTTATTGCGTAACACTATCAGTCTCTGTGAGGGATCGAATCCGTAACGAGGTGATACGGCAGAGAACCAAGATTATCGACCTAGGCCACAGAATAAGCAAGCTGAAGTGGCAATGGGCCGGCCATATTAGCCGTAGAACCGATGACCGTTGGGGTAGACGTGTTCTTGAGTGGAGTGCTTTTTTTTTAGCGCACTGCTTAGCGTCGAGAGTTGAAAATCCAACAGTGTGTTATTTTGACGCGCTAGGATGCGCTCTGTTGCATTCTCAACGCTCGGCTCAAAACCGAAAGTTGATAATCCAGTGGGCGATAAAATTCCACAGCGATAAACTCAAACTCAAAGCATTCATTTCAATTAAACCTTGTACAGGCAATTTTTAAATTGCCAAAATTAAATAGTCTGTCAGTTAGTCAGAAAATTGAAGCTAGTTGTCCATTCCAAAGCGTAGATCTCTATGGAGAAGATATTTTTGAGTTATTCCGGTCTGATCCCCCCTTTCCCTCTGGATCCCCTGCTAGTTATTCTTCTGTTTTAATCTCTGTCTTATCCACTATAAACTTTCTCACTCCGGTCTGATGCCCTTTTTCAGATCTCAGATTCTGATAATCTCAGAATAGTGCCTAAGGAATGAACTATTTCTTTTTGGGGAATTTCCCTCACCAGGACCAAATATAATACTCTTCCGGTGGACCTCGGGAGGGACGGACTGACAAGACTCTTCCGGTGTGTCAGCCCCTCCCAGGCACTTTTCTCAAAACCAGCTCGACCTAGAATTATAATATTTTTTGACACAGATACAGGAAATGGCCAATTTTAATAAAAAGAACTAGTGTTTAAGATCATGTATAGGTATCAAGTACTGCCTACAATCAATCAAAATTACTGGTTTTTTTAACTATATCTTCCTATTTGACTTCCTATTCCGGTTCCGAGATTGGTTAATCAAAGACTTACAGCCTGCTATACTTTTGAAGAGACTCTTTTATCTGAAGTACAGTATTTTTATCTCACGGTTACCAAGTGTGTGCAAACTTGCTGTGAATGTGCATGTAAGCGCTGGAGCTCTCGGTATCGTCCGAAGTGTGTGTGTGTTTTTGTGCAATTCGTTTTCACGCACATTTTCATAGCGTATTTGTATTCTTGGTTACCACAAAAAACCGCGCGTCGCTTCGTGAGTTAAAAATACTATAAGGATAAGATCTTATGGTCTGCTCCGAAAATATCTGGTGGAAGTGAAAACAAACCCTTTTCAGGTTAAATTCTTACACACGCACTAAAGGAAATTTGCAAAAAAAATAATTACAGATGAATGTGTTACTCATTCCCTGAGACATCCGCACTAATCCGTAATCTGCAGTGGGCCCGCGTGGTAGATTACACACCAGTCCCACTCGAAGAGAAGAGACCTGTGTCCCAGCAGTAGAAAGATTATGAGCAAAACCAAGTCACAGTTGACTTTAAGTTTCAATCTTTAGGCGTACTCCTGAATTGTCTAACGAGACACTCGAGGGGGATCATCAAGGACATTGACAAACGACCAACATCCTCATTACCAGCACAATTATACCGTTCATCCAATCACGGCAATTGCTTAATTCTAGATCAATCTCTATATTGTCTGTCCCTTTCTACGTGACTGTGGAAGAGGGGGATGGAAGATTCTGTTGAATCTGCACGATTGATTTGAAGAGGGAACTCCGTCAATTTCCGTGTGTATTTTTGACGATAGCGAAAGGCTTTAATGGATGAAGGAACTAAGTACCTTTAGTTAGTTCTTCCTTCATTTTGAGTTCAGGCCATTTCCGACCCCCCTATAATATATTTATACACTGACTGGCTAAACTTCTAATACTAAGTAAACTAACAAACTTTTAAAATAAAAATATACCTAAAATCGGCGTCGAGATATTCCTCCGCAACGCTGTCGACTGGTAATGTAACCAAGAGACTGGCGCCTGGCGGTATTGCCACGTTGTATGGCAATGCTTAGCCTCTGGCCACGGGAAGTGTCAACCAGCCTTATAGATATTTATGGAATGAAGAATGTTTTTTAGGCAAATATAAGGTCTATGGTTATGTAGGGCGAAGAAAAAAAAAAGCTCTATGGTTACTCATTATTTTTATTTTCTACATGCCACCAACGCCGTTACCAAGGCAACCAAATAAACAGCGGTGCACCGAGACCGAACGCGATTTTACAAAAATTTTTACCCGTTTTGTTTTAGTATTGTTTGTTAATATTTTTAGTGCAATTTCTGTAAGTTTTAGTGTTACTTTCTAAAATGGATGACGAGGAAGACTTCGGCATGGCCGTTACCATCGGCTCGGAGACCACCGAAGCTGAGAAGGAATTTGCTAAAGTAATTTTCTGTTTATCTAGTTACGCACACGACGACACATCAATTCCAGTTTAAGCTGAACTCGCATCGTTTAAGCTTCTCGTACAATGAGAAATCAGCTTATACTGGAAATGTAAAGCTTGATAATAAATGTCGTCGTGTGTACCTCCTGAGTAGAGCTTTTAAGCCTGATTTACATACGGTGCCAATTAATTGCCTGTAGTTAACTACCATAAGTTGGAGCAACAATAAAAGTTGTGTGTGTTTAGACGATTCAAGTCGTTGCTTTAATGTTATTGTATGCCACAGGCAAGAACTTGCATCGTGTCTTACCCAGCTTCACACGGGCGGTTTTCCTAAGGGTGATTTTTTTTTCGCGCGCTGGATTTTCCTTTTGATTTTTTTTTTTTTTTTTTGAGCTTTGTTGGTCCAGTGGTAACGGACCCGACTTACGAGCTGTAGGTCGTGGGTTCGGACCCACAGGCGCTTTACTTTGTGTTAATTTATTCATCACTATTGCTATTAAAAAACGGATGTTGCTATCAATTTGCTGTATATCGACCTGCCGTATGCTCAATTCAGTTACTGGGTAAAACGATAACCTTGGTAAGACTGGTTGTCAGACTTTTTCGCTTCTGACTACCCGTAACGACTGTTACAAGACCTACGAATGATAGCTGGGACCAACGGCTTCACGTGCCATGCTTTCCGAGACAGGAGGGGTCTCGATATGTAACCGATGGTCACAAATCCACGAATCTACCACGGCAAGCATTTATCATTATATAGCCACAAGCCCCTTGATTTTGCTCCAGACCACAAAACTATTAATATACATAATCCAAGGGGCATATTGATTTCAATGGTTATCATTGTATATTCCAGGTCCTGGACCAGCTTCGAGAGACAGCAGGCATGAAATTCGTATCAGATGTCTACACCAAGCTATATGACACCTACTACAAGTTAAAGGAGGAGAACCACCAGCATTGTGAGGACAAACAACTACTCCAGGTAACTACTGACTAATATTACATATTTTTATTGTAATATCATTAAATTAGTACCTACGTCACTGGCTTGCCCTTCACCCTTGTGTTGTACTGTGGTACTAGTCCGCGGAAGCGACGGAATACCACGTCCTGCGGCCAAAAGTCTTCTTCCATGGCTTTAGCACGCCGATCTTTCTCCAAATATTTTCCTTCGACGTAGGACGTAGGGTACCTACTAGCTACTTCACGAGCTCTAGGTACCGGGACGAGTAAATAAAACCACAGTTTGTCATATTACTTCAATAATTATTTCTAGAAGATGGTTCTACGTTTTTTTTATTTTTTAGTTTTATCCTTGTGACTTGGCTTGTCAGGTCAGCCAAATCTATGTTCGGGGGTCGCGGCAGACCACGTAGGAGATGGTGGGACGCGCAGAACAGATATTTAACTGCTCTGTGTTGGGACGAGCTGGATAGGTTCCGTCAAAACTGGAAGGAGAACGCGCGGGCTCGTGAAAGATGAAAGGAGTGGAAGAAGACCTTTGCCCAAGAGACTTTTGACAGCGTAGGCTAATAAAAATAAACAAATTTTGTCTCGTTTTTTTGACATTTACTTTACAAAGTATTCAAAAAGTTTGTATTTTAGCATTAAACAGGTAGGCTATAATTGCTTACAGTGCTCGATCCCCGCTTCTTTCTAAAATTAATACATTTTAAATTCCAGACCAAACTAAATCGTTTCGACGATACTGTTACCGACTACATATCTGAAATATCCGACAATAACAAAATTATTGAAAAACTACGCCTGGACATCAGTGAGTATCAATCATACATCATCTTCCTCCCCTTGTGTCATGTTACATGTTACTTCAATAAATGGTTTACTATAGTAACTTCAATGATATTATATTAAAGAGGTAGCTATGGCACTAGTGCGCGCAAATTGTTGCAGACAAATTCAGTCAATTGTTGTAGTTTCATTTAGTCCGCTAATAGCAGCGAGCAACACACTACAGATAGCTATCTCTTTCTGTGTCATACGTTCCGTATTATCTATCGCAGTAAGTACTTTGTAATAACAACGCAACAATACAGAACGTCGCGCGTCGCTCAGCATGAACGTAGCGTATCTTTCCTTTATATATCATTATAATATCATTGAGTAACTTTGATATTTTGAGATATAAATATAACAGAAAAATAATTTAAAAAAAACATGGTTTTTAAAGAAATCCTTTAAAAAAATGATTTTTTAACAAAACTTTCAAGAAAGGATATCATTCGGGCGTCGAACATTGCATACCCAAAACTCTGAAACATGTAACAAGTTGTTAAAACATGTTTGTTTTTGTTTTAATTAAAAGTTGGTATTAGGGTTCCGTACCAAAATGGTGAAACAGAACCCTAATGGTGAGAAGTCTGTCTATCTATCTGTCTGTCTGTCACAGCTGGATATCTCAAGAACTACTAATGCTATCAACTTGAAATTTGGAGCAGTTGATGACGTTTGCCTAACTATTTTGCAATTATGAAATAAATAAAAATATATGTATATTTTTTGCATATTTTTTTATTTTTTAAGGGGGTCTGAAGAATTCGAAGTGGGTAGACTAGGGCATGTGGGGTCTGCACATTCTCAAACATTTTTTCTTTTTGAAACGGAACGGAACGAAACGGAAACGGATTCAACTAAGCTATGTTTTTTATACGGAAGGATGCGTGCCATGTATGGGTGCTATGGTGTAGCTACCTATGTGCAGGACAGAGTACTCCCCGTGCCTTCCCTACCATCGATGCGCAACTGGTCCCGTTTTTACCCTTTAGGTACGGAAACCTAAAAATGCTCAAAATGTTATTTTCCTTTAGGTCAGCAGCATTTTTGTTTTTCGTTTTACTTTGTAAGCCAGAGTTGTACCCCACAACACACATTTCACCAGTTATAAGTCCTATGTAATATGGGCGAGCCTATTGCCATCAAACGGGCACGGATCCAGACTCCGGGTTGCTGCTGAGAAATTCTTGATAGAAAAACCCAATAAGACTTTGCCTAACCTGGGAATTGAACCCTGGACCTCATGCTCAGCAGTACCACTTGCAACCACTAAACCAACGAAGCCTTTGCTAATATTCTCCATTACTCTGGTAGCCGAAGCCCAGGCTCTAGCAGACGCCATGCACGCTCGCGAGCTCAACTGCGTGGAGAGTCTGGAGGCCTTGAAGAGACAACTCACTAAGCTGGAGAAGGAACTCGACGCGAGGAAACGAGCTGGCGATGACGATGCGTAAGTATTCAATGACGGAATGTTCAAGACTTGATGTTTAAAGACAAAGAAACATGACAGGTTAGGGGCCGTCTCCACGAGCGAGAGAATCGCGGCGATATAGACTATCGCCGCGATTCTGGGGGTCTACTCCGAAGTGGTTAACCACTGTATCGGCCGAATGTTCGGTCATTTTCTACTACCATTCATTTCCTATATTGACTATTGGTCCCGACCAAACTGTGCCAATCCGAACCTTTTTAGAACCGTTAACCCTTTTTTACCTTTTTTTTTTTAATTCGTAGTAGGACAACAATATTCGGGTCACTATCAGAATATCCACGTTGCAAAATGACCACATCGCCTGAACGTCTTCGAATCAGAAAATGACCGAACATTCGGCCGATACAGTGGTTAACCGCATCGGAGTAGACCCCCTGTTCCAGAGATAACGGCCCACATACAAACTCACAAACAAACAAACAAATTTTACCTCTTTATAATATTAGTATAGACCATAACCACATAACTTTCCAAAAGTGGAGCAACATCAGCTGCTAAAGAAAAAGAAAAGTTCGAGAAAGAGAAAGCTCGACTTCAGGGTGAACTGGATGGAGCTAAGCAACGGCTGGCAAACTCGCTAAATTACATCGAGGAGTTGGAGGGCAAGACCAATAGCAATGAAGTCACCATCTCGAAGCTTGAAGAGCAAATTGAGGTGAGTTCTATGGAGAGCGTTCGAAGTTGTAGAATCATAAAAATGCGTCTATCAATAAGCTTCTATTGTGATCCATACGCTTACGACCGTGCTTACACACGGCGAATAAACCGTAGTGTTTTACGGCGAGAAAAACGTATGTGGGCCTAATATTTAACATGTCAAAACGAAGATTTCTGTGCTACAGGTGGCGGTTCGCGTCGCGACAGAGAAAAGCGACCGAGACAAGAGACTGAGACAGGAGACCGCGACCCTTACTTGACTTTAAGCAATGTATAGACATCAGTTCGCGAGCGAGACAGAGACAGGAGACAGAGACGCGAGACAGGAGACCGCGTGACGGTTGCTGTCCCTACATTGCTTAAAGTCAAGTAACGGTCGCGGTCTCCCGTCTCAGTCTCTTGTCTCGGTAGCTTGTCTCTGTCGCGACGCGAACCGCCACCTGTAGCACAGACATCTTCGTTTTGACATGTCGCCACATCAGTGGTTCAGTAAATCAACCTCGTGCTGCAGAGGCTGGTAGCTAGTCAATATCACTTTACATCAAAAATTCTAGCGCCCAGTCCAACAAAATAGATAACCATTGCCTATATTATAGAGGTATGAGAAACAGGGTGTAAAGTTCACTCATACTCTATAGAAAAGGGAGGATCCTCCGACCAGACGGGTGTTGTGTCTGGCGGGTAACCGCCCGATGATTTATGTCGGGCCATTTTATCTATGCTAGTTCCGCGGTAAACTCTGCTTGCGCGATGCAGGATTAGCGTGACGTCAATATGACGCGTTGTTCGCATGTTGCGTTGTAGATACCGCTACAATATTATATATGTTATGTATGTAACGCACATTCTCCCCAACTATTGTCAACTATTCGTATTAAAATTGTGTAAAAATTATGCGTAATTTCTCTACTTATACCTGTTATATTTTTATGTTTTTGTTTTTGCATGCTGCGTCTATCGCTGATATTGTGCACTTTTCTTGTATGTTTGCTTGTGTTAATTTGGTTGAAAAGTGTGACGATTTTCGATAGACCAATCATCACACTTCACACTAATAAGTATTATAAAGGTGAAAGTTTGTGAGTGTGTTTGTATGTTTGTTACTTCCTCACGCAAAAACTACTGAACGGATTTTAATGAAATTTGGCACACAGATAGTTTATAACCAAGATTAAGATTCACACATAGGATACTTTTTATCCCGATATTCCCACGGGAACGACACTTATGCGGGTGAAAGCGCGGGGCGCTGCTAGTAAATAAATATTAACGTGGTTTCATTCGTTTGTTTTTTCAGGAAGCTGAGAACAACGCAGTGCGGCAGAACCGCCTGGTCGAGCACTTAAAGGGTGAGAGTGACCAGCTGAAGAATGAGCTGGACCTGCGAGGAAACACCATCGCCGGCCTCCATGATAAAGTTAGTTGCATCCACCTAGATAACGCAAGAGCAACTACTTCACGTGCCAAAAATCGCACCAGCTTACGTACAAAAATCGTAAGCCCCGACTTTCGCGCTCAGTCCTGTGTACTGCTGGCTGGGTGAGCGTGAGCGCTGGCGCTAGGCCCCAGGGGGTGGGGAGGGGGTGCCGCACGCGGCGGCGCCGTGGCGTAACGTCTTTGTATTGATTTGATTTTCCCATCACTAAATAGTGCGTGTGACGTCATTGTGCGTTATCTAGGTTTATCTATATCTGTGGTTGTATCTCTACATACAGGGCAGCAGGGATATTGAAGCGCTACCTGACCTGTCACCATGGATTTAGTAGATACCTAATCCTGAAAGGCCGGTTTATCATCATCTGCCTAGCCTTTTCCCAACTATGTTGGGGTCGGCTTCCAGTCTAACCGGATGCAGCTGAATACCAGTATTTTACATGGAGCGACTGCCTATCTGACCTCCACAACCCAGTTACTTGGTAATACGATACCCTTCGGTAAGACTGGTTGTCAGACTTTCGGGCTTCTGACTATCCGTAACGACTGTCAAAGATCCACGAATGACAGCCGGGACCAACGGCTTAACGTGCTTACCGAGACACGGAGGGGTCACGGTATGTAAAGATGGTCACCCATCCACAGACCAACCGCGGCAAGCGTAGCTTAACCTGATCGATCAAAGCAAGATCAAAGCCGGTGATCAAACAAAAAATCAGCTCTTCCATACAAAAGTGCAATACCTTCGCGGTCAAAATATATGGAACAGCAATTTTTTTTTTCCTGCGAAATTTTTTTAAACCTGCCTTGCCTGATCGTTCCAGAGAATAGCACGTTCAAACAAACTCTTTAACGTTATTATTAGGGTTCCGTACCTAAAGGGTAAAAACAGGACCCTGTTACTAAGACTTCGCTGTCTGTCCGTCCGTCCGTCTGTCTGTATCTCGTGTATTTTTTGACGATTTTGCCTTGTGGTACGGAATCCATCGTGTGCGAGTCCGACTCGCACTTGGCCAGTTTTTTATTAAAGTATACATTTATTTATCAACCCTCTACTTCATACAGATTGCGAAAGCAGACAAGGCGATGGAACGTCGAGACCGTCAGCTCCATAACATGACGACGAAAGTGGAAATGGCACAAGCAGAGCAAGAGGCCGCGGTCAACAAGAGCGAACATCTGAGAGCAGTACTGTCAGCGACCAACGAGGAGTTCGACAAGACTAAGCTAACGCTCAATAACACTAGCAAAGAACTTAAGGTAAGTCATCATCTACATCAACCTAACCTTTTTAACCCCCCAAGCGTCAAGTGTACACCAAGTGTACATAATGGAAAGTGCTCGAAACGTCAACGGTACACCAAGTGTACACAAAACAGTGTCATTGTTAAAACAATGACTTCACTGCGCCAATTCAACTATTCCGACGCGTGGGGTGTTTCGACAGGCAGGCGGGCAAACTTCATCATCTGTCTAGCGCTTTTTCCAACTATGTTGGGGTCGGCTTCCAGTCTAACCGGATGCAGCTGAATACCAGTATTTTATATGGAGCGACTGCCTATCTAACCTCCACAACCTAGTTACTGGGTAATACGATACCCATTGGTAAGACTGGTCAGACTTTCGGGCTTCTGACTACTCGTAACGACTGTCAAAGAACCACGAATGACAGCCGGGACCAACGGCGAGGCACGGAGGGGTCTCGGTAGGTAAAGATGGTCAACACGCTTTTGGAAGGGATTATTCCCGTCCTTGTCGCACGGTACGGACAATGTATGGCGCTAGTATGAAGTTACACAGTCGTGACGTCACTTCTGTGATAGTTCCGTCTTTGTCTAGCAGGTATTTCGAAACGTTTATAACTTGGCCGTTTTTTAAGCTTTTACACTTTTACTAATAAGGTTTGCTCTATTTGCAAAAAGTATGTATTGAATTCAAAATAAAAAAAATGTCAGTATCCCTATTCTCTTGTCTTTCTTTAAAATCCATGTTTTTTCTCCCAGAACACGATCGCCGACGGCAACAAACTACGCAACGAAGCTACGAAGCTGACGAAGCAGGTCGTCCAGATAACCAAGAAGTACCAACTTATGGAGCACGCCAAAGCTTCCATCGATTCTGATCGGTGCGTACTGAGATTTACTTATTTAAAACTAGCGGCCCGCCCTAACTTCACAAGGGTGCAATTATTTTTTCGAATTTCCGAAATTTTCCTTCATACAAACCTTGACATGGCAATACCGAACAAACTGCAAAACCTAACAAACTGATAGAATAGTCGTATAGGGGCTGATTTTTGAATCGACAAATAATTTTTATTCGTGGAATAAAATTGACGTCTGACAGTTTTTGTATTCAAGAACTGTCAAAAATTCAAAATTATTCCTCCGATAACATTATCTGGCGTTGGAAAAATCAGCCCTAAGAACACTTAATTAGTTAGTTAATCACTTGGCACCGAGAAAACGCGATACTGAGTTGGAGAGACGTCTGTCGTCGTCGACTGTCGATCCTCTAGTATTGTAATAGTAGTCTATGGTCGATCCAAAAGAGAGCGAGTGTTCTCCGCCGTCTGCAGTTACTGCGGACTATCCCCACTCTTTAAGCAGATGTCTTGGCCACGCCCCTCGTTCCCTCGTTCCTTCTTTAGTCTTCTAAGGGTACGTTCCCAGTTCCCACTATGTCGTGACGATTAATTTATCGTTGGACGACTGTCGTCTCTAGCTGTTCCCATTATATCGTCTGTTTATCGTCACTGTGTCGTCGAAATATTTTATCGTTGAACGACTGTCGTATCTTGCTCTAAACTCCTTTGAATTACGCAAGCTACCTTAGCGCTTCCCGCGTGATGTTTTTGTCTGTATGCCAATAAACGTATCTTTGTTTCTTTCATTCTATCTGCCCGTAGTGAGCGCCTACGCCAGCAAGTGTCGGTGATGGAGCGTGACCTCATGCTGGGCAAGAAGCAAGCCGAGAGCGACAAGCGAGAAATCGAGAACATGAAGAGAGAGAAGGACATACTCTTGAAGAACATGCAGAAGATACAGAGTTCGTACACGCATTTCACTTTCGCTTTTTTATTTTTTTCATTTTCATGGGTGCGCGAGTCCAGCCAAAGGCAACTCCTTCACGGATATAATATGTGATCTTTGGAAAGAATTTAAACCTCCTGCCGGTCGATTCTGTAAAAATCTCACCGTGAAAACATAGGTGAAGTGAGTTTGTTTTTGCTAGGAGATGTCACTATTGACAGCTCACTCCACGCTCACTTCACCTAATCTCTTTATTAAACGATCAGAGAGTCTCTCATCCTGGCACAAGTTACCGTGGCCTACTTGGAAAACCCACAAACTTCGTACCCAAGTAGGCCGCAGCAAGGACAACCTCCACAAGTGGGGGGTTCATGGACGGCTCAGACCTCCGATGTGTATACGGTGGCTCTCCACAGACAATGGCTCACCTCCCATCTTGCACCGCATGCCCTGTCACCTGCACACGTGAGGACCTAATGGCTGCGTCAGCGACTGGTATCCGCGTTGCTGAATTTTGGGCCAAACAAATTAAAAAAATGATATTAAGGTGAATGGATAGTTTTAGACCGCGATCTTGATCAAAACATAGATTTAGATTTCTACCACCAACCACCAATCTCTTATGGAAAAGTGTTAATGGTAGAAATCTAACTTAGAAAGATGTATTAATGATTCTAATGATTATAATTCTCTAAATATGTATCTGTTATTGTCGCGAATCATATTTTGATCAAGATACATCCTGACACTGACCTGCAAATTGCAAAAAACGTAAGAAAATTTGAATTTCGCGGTCTCAACTACCCATTCACCTTAATTATGTTTTTGTGCTATTTTTGCCATCAACACGCTAAAAATAAGACGCTTCATTAACCGGTTGAATGCTGTAATTATATAAACAATTGTGTCTCGCGGGGATCTACACTACAGTATAATAAAAACTGACTATGTCACCTTTTAAACTAGGTACGAATATAAAAAATGTGGGTTTTGTAACCGAAGATATTGCAAAAACGTTAAAAATCTACTCGTAATCTGATATTCTCATCCCAACAATCAATGTATGTAAATTAGATTGACAGATTGGCTGATTTTTCAATGGTTAAAGAATAAATATTGCCGTTTGACAGCTTTTGTACAGACAATATAATAATAAACCATTTATTATCAGGTAACAAAGACACATAGATACATAATAATATAGTAACAATTTTGTTAGTAAATAAAACTTAATAACTATGTTAGTATCACTTAGTTGCACTAAGTCTTTGTGCGTCAAACTGTTACATCAACTGTTATGTCAAACTGTCATATTTATTCTTCAGATAAAAGTTATCTGACAATTGAAAAATCAGCCCTTAGTCTTAAATACGGCAACTGACCCTCTGGTTTTTTCACCACTCTCTTTCTGTTCTGTTTTTTAGGGTTCCGTACCCAAAGGGAAAAACGGGACCCTATTACTAAGACTTCGCTGTCTGTCCGTCCGTCTGTCTGTCTGTCACCAGGCTGTATCTCAAGAACCGCGATAGCTAGACAGTTGTTCACAAATGATATATTTCTGTTGCCACTATAACAACAAATGCCTACTAAAAACAGAATAAAATAAATATTTAAGAGGGGCTCTCATACAACAAACGTGTTTTTTCGGCGTTTTTGCCTTGTGGTACGGAACCCTTCGTGTGCGAATCCGACTCGCACTTGGCCAGTTTTTTCTCTTACTTTTTTCTAATAAATCCTCGTCAACTTCCAGATGAAGCGCTCGAGAACCTGGCCATGCTGGACCTCCAAGAGCAGAGACGAAAGCAGCTGGAACATGAGCTGGATGTCAACACCATGCAGATCAACAAGCAAAGGCTCATGATACGGAACTTTGAGAAGGAGAAGGACAGGTGAGAGATGACTTTATGTAGGTATGCAGACAACAGCACATCAAACTACCCGAAACTATGAAATTTTTCAAATCAACCTTGAACCTTATACTTTAGCATTAAAGTTGAAAATCTATTAAAGAAATTTGACAGATTGTAGTAGCTTGATGTCCTGGCGTCTGCACTTTTAAAAAAATATCTGAAAAATGGTTGATCTATTTTATCTTTATTTCGATTACCTACCTATTAAAATTGTCTAACACTTATTTTATTTAAAAGATCTACTTAGATTTTTTTTCTTACGCATACAAAATGTTTAAATTCGAAGACTTGTGACATCCACCAACCCGTGCTGGGTCCGCGTCGTGGATTATGGCCCACTCCCTCTCATTGAGAGGAGGCCTGGGGGCCTAAAAAGGCCACTTTGGAAAATCATAAAAGGATAAAATATTATGGCGAAGACAGTCCGTGTTTTTTTCTTTTTTTCGTTGCACTACGTAGGTATAATCAAAGAGATTGGGATTGGATTTGGATTGGATTGATTGGTGTTTTAGCACAGACAAAAAAAAATTACTGAAAAAAATCTTTTACCAATGGGATTTGATACGGCTAACTTAACAGTTAACTGTCCATTATGTTATCCTTTTATGATTCTGCCAAAGTGACCTTTTTAGGCCCCCTGTGTCCCAGCAGTGGGAACATTATAGGCTGACACCGCTACATAATGATGTCATAAATAAATTATAGATATGTAGATCTTAATAAAATGTTGTTTAATCATTTTATTTCATGAAAAATAAGTTAAATTCTATTACAGGATGTTGGAGGAGACGATCGCTCTTAACGAGAAAATTGATGAAATAACAGGCAAGTTGTTCACGATCATTTATTTTCGCTGTTCCATAAGGGCTTGTACACAAAACTGCGATGTGACGTCGCATCGCAGCAATTCATGTTGCAGTTTTCTACGTTGCGAATTCGCATCGCACCGATTCGCAGTTTTGTGTACAAGCCCTAATTCAAATTAAGTGTTTTAGGCACAGTCAGGGAAATATGATAAGCAAACTGCTGAAATACATAATAAAACAAGATGGCGGTCTAAGTTCTAATTTTGACTGAGCAGATAGATCCTACAGCCTAGTTAAACTGACAGTTAATTGTCAAGCAAACAATTAATTTTCCTGACTGTAATAAGAAATACCATTGATTAGGTATTTTATATGAATTGTAAAAAAATAATGAGAACCTTTAAAACTGTTCAGAGGAGGTCCGTCTCCGCACGGCCGACATCGTGGACCTGAACAAGGCTCTCCGCGAGGAGTCCATCAACTCGCGCAAGCTGTCCGTCGCGCTCGACGCCACCCGCGCGGAGAGGAACATGCTGCACAAGAACTATACTGAAGCCCTGGATGAGATACAGGACTTGAAACAGAAGATGAAGGTAAATTTAGTTTGTGGCGCCATCTGTAACGCCGCATACGAACTACGAATTGCACCTCATCCTCATCTGCCTGCCTGTTCCCAACAATGTTGGGGTCGGCTTCCAGTCTAACTGGATGCAGCTGAATACCAGTATTCTAATCTGACCTCCACAACCCAGTTACTGGGTAGGTAATACCCCTTGGTAAAACTGGTTGTCAAACTTTCGGGTTTCTGACGACCCGTAGCGACTGTTAAACATCCACGAATGAAGGCCGGGACCATCGGCTTTACGTGCTTTCCGTAGCACGGAGGGTTCTCGGTATGTGAAGATGGTCACCCATCGACGGACCAACCGCGGCAAGCGTAGCTTAACCTGATCAATCGACCCGTGCGGCAGTTATTACTTAGCCACAAGCCCCTCTAGATGTCACATATTATAAACATTTTACTAAATAAATCTTTGTCCCAAGTTACAGTAAATTACTTATACCTCACAGCACCTAATAGATCCACTACTGTTTGCTGTAGTTATTCCTCTATAAACCGCTCTTCTTCTTCTCTTCTTCCGCCAATCTCTACGTGGACTAGCCTTCGGACTGCACGCAAGCCTGGGACGGCACGCAAGCCGTTATACCCATTAATCTTTTGGGATGCATGAAGAAGCCTCGTCGTGTAGCGCAGTTTGTTCCGCCAGTTACTCAACTGAACCGAGCGCTCGGCGCAACCTGGACAGTCACACCCAACACCTTATTTGACTAGCCAATTCTTCCCTCTCGGTGGTAGGGCTAAAGCCCGCCTGGTTAGCGACCACCCTCCCACCGGAGTCCGGCGTCAAGCAGCCTGCTGTGTTTCACCGATGCGTGGGAGTTCCAGTGCCTTAGGCATCTTCTGGGCAAGCTCGTTCCATCATACACCTCATCAATCGCTTTCCATCAGGCGTGATCGAGGTCAAGAGCGGGCCCATGCAGCAATAAAAAAATAAAAAATAAATAAACCTTCCGCAATTAATTCTCTAAGTGATGGTGAAAACCGCATTAAAATCCGTTGCGTAGTTTAGAAGCAATAAGCGGTCACACAGACAGACACGAAAAGCGACTCGAAAACCGCACCGCAGATGAAAAGGGCGCAAGTTATTACCTACTAACACTTTTTACATCTTCCACAGATGCTAGCATACCAAATAGAACAGCTAAAAGAGGACATAAGCGGCAAAGAGTCAGGGCTCAAGTCCTGCGAGGGTCTGCTCGCCAAGTGCAATAAGAGGACCGAACAGCTGCGCATGGAGATACAAACGGGGCTCGTGAAGCTGTCGGAGGCGCGCGCGGACATCACCGCCTTGAGGCAGGAGGAGGCGAGGCTTAATAGGATCGTGCTGGTTCGTGCAATTGCTTGTTACCTTCCCTTCATAATCAGTATGTAATCTTCCTCTGTGAGAGGGAGTGGGCCGTAATCTACCACGCGGGCCCAGTGCAGGTTGGTAGATGTCCCATGTCTTCGATTTTTGGTTCTAGGAGATGACGGCTTTTCCTTACGATGTTTTCCTTCACCGTTTTGAAGACAGTGGTGTAAGAATAAACAAAACACACGCGGTGTCGGTTACGGTAACAGTGCAGTGGTGCGAGTTCAATGGTTTTTTCCCATCTCAAAAAATGCCCAACGCGCCTAAAGAAGTTTACACTTCAAAAAGAATTATCCAATTTGGTGCAGCCATTCGGAAGATGCGCGTACAGACATTTTGGCGACTTGTTTTATACTAGGACTAGCTTCCGCCTGCGACTTCGTCCGCGTGAAGTTTCACCCTCTTAGGGGTGGAACTTCGAAAAACCCTTTCTTAGTGGATGATGGACCTACTCTTCACAAAGAACACACCCACCAAATTTCATGTATATAGGACCAGCGGTTAAGGCTGTGCGTTGATATATCAGTCAGTCAGTCAGAACTTTGAATTTTATATGTATAGATGATGATGATACGACAAAAAAAAACAACAAACAACTTCATTCATTTTTAGGAGAGTGACACAGCTCGCGCCAAGCTGATGAAGGAGCTGGAAGGGCTCATGAACGAGCGCGACGTGGTGGGCGCACAGCTCGTGAGGAGGAACGACGAGATCTCGCTGCTGTACGAGAAGATACGGATACTGGAGGTCACGCTGCAGAGAGGTAAGTATAATCAGCCTATAATGTTCCCCCTCCTGGGTCACCTCCTACTCTCTTCGAGAGTGAGTGGACTGTAATTTACCAGCGGGCCCAGTGCGGGTTGGTAAATGTCACATGGCTTCGAAATTTTCGTTTTGGCAGTAGTGATGAAATTATTTACACAAAGTAAAGTTTTGCCGGCCTGGGTTTGAACCCACGACCTACATGTCGTGTGCCGTGTGTAGGCACGGTCGTCAGTGTTGTATGGATCACTATGGAAGCTTCTGCCCGAATTCAAATTCCCATATGTTTAAAGGTGAGCGCCAGTATGAACAGCGTGTGGAAGACATCCGACTCCTGCGACTGGAGATCATCCGACTGCGCAAGGAGAAGAACTTGCTCTCCAAGGGAATTGAGAATATGACCGATTTGAGACTAGAGGTAAGTTTGCATAGTTTGTCTAGGTAACCTCGCAAAAGTTCAGATCCGTCGTTAATTCATCCATGGGTGTATAATATGCCCTAGAGGACCGAGTTTTAAAATCGAGTTTTCGTTACTAAGTACTTACTAAGTAGGTCGACCAAAAAATTTAACCTGTGCGGTAGGATGCACCTTTTAGAAGTTATAATCCAAAAACTGAAAGAAGTCCGAAAATTTCGAAGTTTTTCGTGCACCATGCAGTTAGCACAGATTTTTCGAGGCTGAAAACTTGGTTGTGCACGAGTGTCTATCCTAACAACATCCCAAAAAAATCTGAAAATACAATTTTTTGCGACCTACTATTTTAAATGACTGGTCTCCTAGGCTATTAGGTATCCAGCTCATTTACATTTTGTTATTAACTTGGTGGTGATAGGTATCTATTACATTAAATTAGTACTACAGCTGACCTAAGTTATTATTGAATAATTATACTAGTCAGTAGTCTTGATGGCTTGAGGCATCACAGTAAAATAAGTTACTATATTATTATAATGCAATATATAATTTAAGTATCATTAGGTACCTAGGTATATTTGACCTCCTCGAACAAACGCTGAAGGATGCCTTTCGGCTGAAATGGTAATTTGGGATTTTTTTTTTGGCGGTGGCGCCACTAGCAGCCGCAGTGACGACTGTTATGACAGATAGCAGCGGCAAAGATTTAAATCGTTAGATTCGCCGTACCGCTTCAAACATAGACGCATTTCTGATTCCTTTTGACACCTCTGACACACAATGACGCAGTGACTTCACTTGATTGTCATGGAAACTCTTTTTTAACCCCTGACGCAAAAACGACGGGGTGTTATAAGTTTTTATAATGTGTGAGCTCACATGTTCTCAATATGGACACTTTTTCTTCTGACTAAGTACGGTGTAAATTTAGCGATTGAAATCTTGGGTTTGACTTAATGTCAAATACTGATGAAAATGACAGATTTTCATGACGGCCGTTAGAATATGATGGAACCGTTTTCCTAGGAAGCCAAAGCTTTTAGTCCGAAATCTAATAAACGTTATTTAGCACTGGTTTGGGCTTAGACATGTCTCCGCTCTCTAGTATGCGCTTGTAGTTCGGCAATTGTGCGACAGTGACAGGAATAATGCTTAGCCAAAGTACATGCCACAAGTAATGTTTATAAAATCCGTCCTCAGACATCTTTCTCGCCTTTTCCCAGGTATTCAACCTAGAACGCGAGTTAGGTCGGGAGCGCCTTCGAGTGAGGGCCCTCGAGGAGGCGCTGGAGACTCCTCTCAACGTGCACCGCTGGCGCAAGCTGCAGGGCACCGACCCCGAGAGTGTGCGTCTCACGCAGAAACTTAGACTCACACAGAAGTAAGTAGCTTTGTGTTCGTAGAAGTAGGTAATTAAATTCTTGCGCAATCACTAAATCGCAATAGACTCACTAAAGTCGTACTCGGTTCACATTCATCTGTATTTAAAAGGTTTCAATTTTATCTCAACACTTTTTCCAAATCAAAATGTTTGAATATTTTATTTTCGTTTTAAACCTATACTGTCCCACTGCTGGGCAAAGGTCTTTCCCCATACATCTTTTAGGTAGCTTACTCATACTTGTACTTCTGTACGTTGTGCGTCAATGCAACGCCAGAGTGTACAAAATGGCGTCGACGGCGCTATTCGCGACGTCGCGTCTTCGCTGCGCACTCGCCTCGCTTTGGACTCGCTTGCACATCGCCAGTGTGACAAGGCCCTTTTTTTATAGTTTTGGGTGGGATATCATCAAATGACCCCTCGCCTCCCGGCACGGGCCTGGTCCTGATCGGACGGTGAGCTACCCATTACTCTCCGCCCGCAGGCCCGCGCCTACGGTGGCCGGGAGTCGTCCCGTGGCACCCGACGCCCGGAGCGTCTCCCTTCGGCGGCTGGGACGGGAGGCTCTCACCCTCATCCATCCCGCCAACTTCTTCGCTAGCATGACTGCTTCGCAGAAGGAGGTGACTGCCTCCCACTCCCTCTCGCTCCGGATCATGGCTTACAATTACAGATATAATTATTGTCTAAGTGATAAGGCCCCTATACAATAATTATATCTGTAATTGTCTCTATAGAAAACATTAATTTCAAACAAAATCAATTTGAAGACACTTTTCATTAATGAGCAGATGCAAGAATGCAACAGCGGATTGATGGAGACTTGTCACGCGTTCAGTCGTGTTTTAACGATAATTATCGCAGTGATTAGTCAATTTAGTCGATATCTGCCTTGGATGAGCGATTTAAGATCAGGTGGCTCCGTGGTAACGGCCCCGAATTACGAGCTGTAGGTCGTAGGTTCGAAGCTAGGCATGCGTTTTACTTAGTGTTGGTAAATAATTTCATCACCAATGCTCTCAAAACAGTGACGAAAAACATCGTGAGGAAAAAACCGGCATGTCCTAGAACCAATAATTCGAAGACATTTGTGACATCTACCAAACCGCACTGGGCCCGCGTGGTCTTTCATCCCTCCTCCTTCGCACAGAGAGGAGTAGAGGAGGCCTGTGTCCCAGCAGTGCAGCAGTCATTATAGGCGGATTATGTATAGTGCTGCCTTTAAAAAAAGGTTGTCTTTAATAGATCGCTTTTAGCGTTAAGACCGCCCCTTGTGTCACGCCTTGTAAAATGTCTACATTTATATTCTGTAATATTTATGGTTGCCGCATAGTTCACTATGAGTCGGAACTGTGTGCGAAGATGTCCCCAGTGAGTCGGGGTGGCACTGTGTTAAGCTCCAGTGCGTTATGTGGTACGTACAGCGCCGGGTTGAGGCTGACTGCTGGCGTCGACCAGGAGAGGGTTTTAAGAGCTCTGCTTGTGGACCGGCCGAAAGTGCAGTATGCTGTGCCGAGGTTGCTGACGAGGCTGAGGGTGATGTCAGGATACTCGTTGAAGCCGTGGACATCCGTTGACCGACCTCGGCAAGCGTAGCTTATTAACCTTCGATCGACCCGTGCAGCTGTTATTGTTTAGCCACGAGCCATGGTGAAGAATAAAATTAATTGCATTTCACACCAATAACAGCAATTTATGAGTTATAAAAGGGTTTAAAGATTTTTATATGCTGGCATACAAACCAATTAACTGTCGCGCCATTTTGTAAATGGCGGCCTTTCATGAGACCTATATAAATCGATAGCTGACATCAATGCAAACAGAAAACATAATAAGACCAAAGCCCGTAAAATGTCACTTTTTCGATATAATATTAACGTTTAAACTTTAAAGTTGATGATTAAGTCACGTGAACAACTTTGAACGTAACGGATCTTCAAAGTCCATAAGCTGCAGATATAATAATAATAATAATTGATTGGTCGTGCGCACCCTTGGTTTAATAATCCATGGTTAATTAATTTAATAAAACAATAGTATGACGACGTTTTATTATCTGTTAGACAACCATAAACAAACATTGACACGAATAAAAAAGTAAACAGATTAGGCTGATTTACCATAGAATGAAGCTTAAGAGTTATTAAAAATACTTGTTACACAATCGATTAACGTAATGTCTCTGTTTTGTTAAGTAATGTCGTAATGTAACAAAAAGTGCATGACTCCGGACAGACCACAGACCACGAAATCTCCGATCTCTAGAGATCGGCAGTAAGTAGGTACCTACCTACAAGTTATTCTGCTGTGCTGCTGGGGGGGGGGAGTTTGTTGCGCTATTTCTTCTTCCTAGCTAGCACTAGGAAGTGGTGAACGGCGGGCGCTTTGATTTTGATTTTATTAAAAAAAAAATGGCGCCCAAAATTGAAATTAGCGCAGAAGTTCTGTCACGAACAGCTATTATTTCTGGCTCTTGCGATACAGGAACTCCTAGTACAAGAGCCAGGACTACACTGATGTTTGTGTCTTGAAGTGAAAAATAAATATATTATTACTATATTCAAAGCCGTCAGTTTCTACACGTCATTTGTGTCGTAGTGCAAGATTTTTGTTTTTTATCTCGCAGATCAACCTAAAAGGTTATCGGCTGCTTAACGGGGCTTGCCGTGGGCGTGGGTGCCACAATCTCTACCCAGGTCTTAAATAAAATAAAATAAAATAAAAATAAAAAAATAAAAAAGCCTTTTATTTCATGCATTCACAAAGTATTTTTAACATTTTTACAATTGTAATGTATATTTTAGTACATACAATGTGATGATTTAAAAAATAATTGAAAATGAGTAATAATTTATTATAGATAATAATAATTAAAATGTATTAATTATAATAGTTAAAAATGTATAAATTTAATTTGTGTGTTTGTAATGTTAATATATATATTTTTTTTTTTTTTTTTTAATTTAAGTGCTTACGTTTATTATTAATTTAAAATCAAAATGTTAATATTTTTTTTTTTTTTTTTTTTTTTTTATTATTAAATAACATGCATGAACCCCTCAAGTTGTGTGGGTGAAGGCCTCCTCCAGAGAACACCAGCGATCTCGGTCTTTGGCTTCTGTCAGCCAGTTTTTGACCCAGGTCTTAAAAAACTTAAAAACTAAGCGACTACACGCTAAAGGCACCGCCTGTGGGTTACGGACCTCGGCTTAGAGCGTCGCTGGGGGAGGGCAGCAAGGGACAGGTTTTTTGTGTGTGATTGGCTGTTTGTGTACGTGAATTTAAATGTTTGTAAACGCACCCACAATACAGGAGAAATTCCTAGTGTGAGGACGTTTTTATAAAAAAAAATTAAACTAAGTAGTTAAAAAAAAAAAAATTAGTTAGCGTGATAAAATAAAGTAAGTTGACGCATTTTGTGGGGTCATATACCACAGTAAGTGTAAAGTTAAAGTGTGCAGTGCTGCCCACCCCTACCCTATTTGAAGTTTAACAAATATCAACTTTATTTCAATGATAATTAAGTTGTTGATTTCAGAGTGACTAGCACTATTGACCAAAGTTATAAAAATGTGTGAAGTTGTAGCGTACACTGAACTTTATTGTGTAGGAATAACAGTTATTTTTTCATTCATTCATATTTGTTTACATTTTTGGCAAATAAATCACGAATGCACGGTAGTCAATTGAAGTAAAAGTTGAGAAAATCTGTTTTCTTTTGTTTTATCGTGTCTAGATATCGATAGGTACCCATCACGACTAAGAGTTTCGCTAGCCAATTTAATTTCACCCTGTATACAGGGTTATTGGTAAAACATTAACAACCTCATTGTACTCATCATTATGAACAACTTTTACAATTTAAAAAAAATCTGCTGTTCCCTACATTTTGACGAGTTATACGAACATAAATGTAGGGAACAGCTGACTTTTGTTTCGCGATTTCAGGTTTGGTCCCCTAGTAAAAGTTGTTCATAATGATGAGAACAATGACCTCTTAAGAGGTTGTTAATGTTTTACCAAAAACCCTGTATAATATGTAGTCGTGGTGTTGACGAATGCCGCCTCTAGCTGCGGCCGCCGAGTGCCTCCGTGCTCTGCGGGACAGACATTGACCGGATTGCTTCACCCTTGAACTTCTGCTAAGGTTTTCAATTGTGTCATAGTGTTGAAGGGGCTATTGTTAAATAATTATGTTTTGTTTATTGTCTAAATATTTATTTTTATAACACTTTGTGACCTAAACCCGCACTTAAGTCACGCTTTTCTGTGACTTAAGTAATCCATTTTTACTTAGAAAAGCATGACTTTGATGCGGATTTAGGTCACACGAGCTATAAAATGGTATACGATACGAAGTACGTACGATAGTAATGAACTATGACTATGTGTTCCAGTTTTACCAGTTATTATGGTAGTATCTGAATGTCTCTCGTTGATCCACTGGTCACAAGCGCGACTGATACCATAGATAGCGCGACGATAGATACCCGAGAAATTTTTTCTGAGCCATCCAGAATGCTATTCTGGACACCCTGTGTTGATTGACACTTTTCGTAGGTTATTAAAACAAAAAAAAAATGATATTTCATACATTTTAACTGCGTAGGTGTTGCACTTTTGTATGAAACAGCATTTTTTTATTTCACGCTACGGGGTCTAAAATCAAGTGCTGAAGTCATGGTTACAGTTTGCGGGTCGATGTCCGTAGCACCCTTTTTTGTTGTTTTGATGAGCCGTGGAACTCCTCATCGACTTCCTCCATCGTGAGGGCGACAGCCCTCTGTCATGCCGGACCCTTACCTGCTAAAACCACCGCGGTGTACCACCTGTCTTTGGACGGGGTTGCGGGATTCGCATAAACTTTCACCGCTCCATGTCCCTGGCTAACTACTAACATAACCTATACCTTCTTTAACAGAAAAGTGCTGGCTCAGAGTGAGATGATTGTCTTAAAAGATCGGGAGTTGAAAGAGACCCGCAACCTGTACACCGCTGTCAAAGACATGCTGGCGCTGCAGCCCAGTCCTGAGATACAGGTGATTATTATGATGTCCAGACGCCAACGTATTTTTCTAGGACCATACAGAAACGAAATTTGATTAAACATTGTTGAGTTTATATAATGTAATACATCGGTTTTTTAATTTGTCTGATAAATCGACTTTTTCTGACTGTGCCGTCAGTATTAAAATCACATTGACACTACTCAAAGTTTTGAGAAGAAAAGAAGAAAACTTGCCAGTACAACTATCTATTATGTAATTTGTATACAAAACAATCAATACTGTCTATTTATGTACGCTAGTTTGCTTTTTGTCGCCAGGAAGAGAACTTGTCTATATGAATGAAAAAACACGTAAAAAAACTACGTTTGGTTTTGCAGATCACGCTAAATCGTACGCAACGTGCATTGACACAGAGGACGACCAAGATGAAGTGTTTAATTGCAGGTAACTGATTTTCTTTCTATAAGTACAATAGCTTGAAATAGACCATTAAAATTTACCAACCTAGGCACAGAATACTTACCTAATAGTACCATGCAATTAACGTACCGTTTTTAATACTGTAAATAAGTATTACTATTAGTTATTCTGTGCCGTGGAGTTAGTTCTTCGGCTCTTCCCCATAGGAAACGATCAAGATAATATGTACTTAATATTTTTCATAATGTAAGCATGTTTGTGTGGTCAAAATGGCCTTTTTAGGCCCCTAGGTCAAAACCTATTCAATGAATATTAATAATATAATCTCTTCTAAAAATAGTAGCATTACAATAATAAAATAAATAATGTCGTAGCTTGCATAGGTTTTTTTTTACCTACGTAATGGTCATTGTTGGGCAAAGACAAATTAATAATCTATACAAATGTTTGCAAGTCACCGCTATCCCATTGATGATACAAAACTACTAACCGATGCCCATGAATACCTGCTTACCAAAGTCACTACCTTTCAGAACTAAATATGCGCGAACGCCAAGTGAACGACCAACGCCTGGAACTGGACCGAGTCAACGACGAGCTACAGTCGTTCAAACAGAGATACTATGAGATGAAGCGAGCGTTGGACGCGGAGGAAACGAGAAGACTCAAGGTGGTCACGCCATGCTCACCATGCCCGCAGAAAACACAGTAACGACTACTTGGGATGTGGATTTGAATATTTTGCATTTCTTCCCGCGGCGATTTTTTTTTCGCGCACTGGATTTTCAATGCTCTGCTATCTAAACCGAGAGTTGAAAATCCAGTGCGCGATAAAATCCCGTCGTGATTTGATTAGGTCCGTGGCAACTTGGGCTTAAGGGTGAGAATTGTAAATCTAGTTGAAATGGATTTTAACCTAGGGTCGGCTAAGGCAAAATTAAAAAACCACACTAACTTTGCTACGTAAAATTACGATTAATTGCATAATTTGAATGTTCATATTCTTATGAAACGCTTGCTCACGTTCGCATAAACGAATAAAAACATTATTTGAATAAGAATAAGGTTCATGTTTGCAGTTTGTATGAAACGCTTACTTAGCCGAGTATAATCAAAGTACGTTCTGTAAATTTTGCCCTTAGTCTTTTGGCTACGTTTTTGGTTGCAGAAATGTGGTTGTTTATTTTTGTCAGCCAGACACAATAAATAGCTCACAATATGATTTGAGAGCAGACTGATCAGCAACTTGGGGGTAAACTAGTTCTGCAAGGATGTTTTGGCGCCTCAATGACGTTGACAACGGGCAATGGGCATTGGTAAACATTTGTGAAATGTATTGACAAAACAAGATGGCGAACATTTGTGAAAAATGTACTGACAAAACAAGACGGCCTTGTAGCGTTGTTATCCTTTTACAGTTATTTAATTACTGATTTTGCATCAAAGTCAAAAACAAACTGATCCTTATTTTCGTTGTAATACGGTTGCGGTTGGTTTACTGCTATCGAGAAGTACAATAACTAAGAAAGGACTAGTTGTGTGATCTAAATCTTCTGACAAACCAAATATTGGTGTCTTGTAGCCTTTTTACAGTTTTGTGCCTCTGACTTTTGCATCACTGTCAAAATCGATCATTTTAAGTCACGTTGGTTGCTGTTGAGCTGCTACCACTGACAAGTCTGTCAAAATCAGTAATCTTTATTGTCATAACTATGCGTTTGCACCAGAAAACATTCAACATGTAGATGTTTCGAAACTTATCACATGAAACAAGTCTCATCACTAGTTTTGTTATTTGCGTTCGCAATGTACGAAACATGAGTAAGTTATTACATATTATTTAATTATTACATATTCAATAGACGTGTTTTAGTCTAAGAGATTTGTCACGTTTGCGTCTCGAAACTTATCAATAGCTTGTGTTGACGGTAAACATTAAAATTTGTCGCAAGATTCATACAGAAACATTTTGTTAGACAATTTGTCTGTAAAACATACCATGAAACATGAAACGTCAAACATGTTTCGCGGCACAATGCGAACGCGAGACTCACAGAGTACTTTTTGATAGAGCGAGACTTCGACTGAAAACAGACTTAAAAGTTTTTTTTTTTTTTTTTGTGATAGTTTCGTCAGTGCGAACGCATAGTTGCGGAACAAACGTAAAATAACTGAGAGGACTATAGCAACAAAAATTTTCTTAGTATGACATAATTATCTGAGCTAAACTGTTTTGTTTAAAAAAACCAATTGTTATAAGACTTTTACTAAATACCATTACTCACTAACGTTTTTGTATTAATAATTATAATTATAGCCCCGAAATGTTAATTTATTTGTTAGGAATAATATACGTGCCAATTTATACTAATGATCTCATTACTGCATAAAATGTTATATTTGTAAAACTTGTGTTTTGAATGTTGCAAATGTGAAATATAATGCAAGTATATTTTATTATATTAGACCTACTAACTTACAAAATGTGCCAGATAAGTATACAAGGCAGTGGTCGAGATATATCTCAATAGTTTTTTTACGTATTAGTAATTTGTTGTAATGTAGTGGTCAATCAGAACTGAAGAGACATGAGGTTGACAATTGTTTGATAATAAATAAAACACTCAGGTAATTAATCCGAAAACAATAGTTTTATTTAAGAACTTTTCACTTTCTCATAAAATATACACATTGTTTTTGTCATTAAACTAAACTGTAAGTAAATACTAATTTTTAAATACCAATTCTCACGATTGTCAAACGGGTGCTCGGCAGGGCGAAGCCCCTCTATTGCGTTTCGGTTCTAAATTTTATATCATGGTGTTCTTTCATGTACAAATCCGTCACTTAAACTCTATTTAAAAAAAATATTCAAATGAAGGATGATTTTGTACATTTTCAAAGTAAAAAAAAAAAAGAAACACGAAGACATCCGTTTTTCTCGTTAATAAAGTGTGATGATAGAATTCTACAGTCCTTTTGTTGATTACTTAAAAATAACAGTTCGAATGCATGCGCTCGGGCCGGGCCGGGCCGGTGTGGGTACAAACAAATGCGATCAAATGCTTATAGACCAGCTGGGACCATGCATCGAACGTATGCTAGTACACAGTATACTCCAGCGCTTTGATACAACACACACACGTACGTACGTCTGAATAACGCGATAATATCTGACTGTGCGCCACTCTCAGGTTATCTCAAACTATGGATAAGACTGACAGTTTAATTTGCATACTACATAGCGTTTCTTCAATTTGTACATTTGGGCTTGGTTTTACAAGCTATTCTGTCATTGACATGATCAGGGCATGATAAGAAGCATGTCTTATTCACGTTCACATGAATCCTCGATGGAGCTGCAAACGTGAACCTCTGATTCTACTTTACTGGTTTATTATGCAAAAATAACTTATCAATCAACTAACTAACTTTGACCATTGAATACACCCAACAAATTAATTACTCTTGAGCAAAACCTTTCCATAATAAAACAACGGTTCATTCTGCCGCGAACTCTGCGCCAAAAATACGAGGAGCGCATAGACAGAACAGGCACGTTAAGCATATATATTTTATTCTTGATTGCTTTGGTTCGCAGCGCGAATATGGAGCCAGCAGTTAACTATTGACACTGAAACTATCTACTCCAAACAGTGGGTCATCGGTTTTGTCATTGGCAGATTTAAAAGGCAGAGGTTACACTGCCTCATCACGTCAAACGCCTCGACATGCTCAACTGTTTGGAGTAGAGCTTTAGTTGTGATATTTTATCGCATTATTTACACGCACAAGTACACTCTGAACATACACGCTTCGGCCCGCGATCAAAACACGCATTTTACCATAACAGTATCTATATATAGCTGTCCCAACTTACCAAATACAAACACAGAATCAACTATTCGCTCATATCGCGCGACGTTTGCATCGAGACGGGCGTGCGTTTCACAAGGAATCTCATAATCACACTGAAATAAAACTGTGTACAGTTACACACAAGCCGTATGCTCTAATTATATTTATTTATCTCATTTATCAGACGTATATAAAACATGTTCGAGAACGGAGATGTCCCAACTCACTGTATACTTCAAAAGTTTCGTTTATCACCGGTGCTTTCACATTCAGACACTTGAGTGTCGAAATCTTTTCCATCGTAATTTTTATTGTCAGTTAACATGAAATCGACTATGAAAACCAAGGAGTAAATAACAAATGGAGTGCCAATCCTAATAGTCTTCCTTAAAATCAAATTCGGTTATTTAGTGAGGTGCCAGGAGAAAAGAAGTCTTGTCATTCATTGCGTACACACTCCATTTGTCCTTAACCCCTCGATAGGAACGTATTTCACTATAAAACAAAATGGAAGAGGACAGACAGACTCACTCGCCGCGGATCGTACCGACGCCGACGCACTAAGACTCACTAATTTACTATTTTATAATATAAAGCGTTGTGTCGCCTCTATGCAAACGCCGCGACTACATATTATATCACTCGTTGGCTTACGACATAGGTACTTATGACATAATTGCGATGGAATCAATAAAACTATTGTTTGTTTGTATGTTTGTTTAGTCGCTCGGCGTGATGACGGTACTGTAACGTAGCGCATCGTCGTCGCCTAATGGACGTCGGAGCTCTCCTGCTTGTTCAACTGATGGTTGGCCGGATCCGACGTGTTGATTGGCTGCAACACAGGGAAAATACACGTTACTCAATGATCTTTAAAAACCAAGCTATTTAAATGTAATTTTAAACTAAACTTAATTAAAGGGTTTTTAGGATTATTTGCTTTGCCAGACGTCTTACGTATCGGTACAGTTTCATGGCAATAACAATAAAAAATGATTATCGAAAATCATATTTTTTTATGATGGGGTCAACATTCTCGTGACGTTGTGTAGTTACTAACAGTTGACGATATTACAAAATAAAAAAATATCTAAATAAAACATGCACTAGCTACAGGACAGGCAGGACAGGACATCGTGCGGTGTGGGTGTGGGTGGGGTGGTAGTGTGAGATAGTATTCAGTCGCATTACCGCTGGCACTGACCAGGGAGATGGGCGGCTGCGGCGCGTGCGGCGCGTGCGGCGTGTGCGGCGCGTGCGGCGCGGGCGCGGGCGCGGGCGCGGGCGCGTCGTGCGCGGCCGTGGTGGAGTGCGCGGCCTGCGCGGCGGCGTAGTACCCGCCGTTGATGCCGTCGGCGTAGGGCGCGGGCGGCGCGGCCGGCGCGGCCAGCGGCGCGCCCGCCAGGCCGGCGCCGCCCAGGAAGTAGTCCTTGTTGACGCAGTTGCGCAGGCAGTCGGGGATGCGGCCCACGATGGCGCGCCGGATCTCGGACGCGGCCATCTCGCGCAGCTCCTGCGCCGACGCGTCCGAGTAGAACGCCGCGTGGGGCGTGCACAACACGTTCGGCGCGTCCTTCAGCGGGCCCTAAGGGGAAACGTGCCAATTAATGTCTCTTAACCCGGAACGTAGATCCACGCGAGACCCAATGGCTTTTTAATTGTTTCTGTAATTACGGCATTCAATCGGTTCATACAACTACGTAACTGTAGTAACAGCTTCATAACAACACTTCAGTAGACATGCAGCAAAAATCATGTTACTATTTTCGGCCCAGCTCTTATTTGCCAATACTTGGCGAAAGGAACTTCGTTCGACTGTTTTTTTATTATTATTCGAAAAAAGGTACCACTAATAAAGGTACCTTATCAATTTGCAAACACTATTTACGCCCCAACCTGCATTTCCAACTGTGACTCAAATAAACCGGTATGCTAACGTGAAAACTTAGGTGAAGTGAGCTTGAAATGATAAATGATATTATTTTTAAAGTAAAACTAGATGAGGTCGGCGTTTCCTATTTGACTACTCAGAGAAGAAAAGCCGAAACAAACTCGCGTCACAATCTCTTTTAAAGTCCAGACATAATCTTGGTCATATGAAGACGATGTAGATGTCCGAAATGGTCTTTCGAAAAAAGAAGCACAGTGACGTGAACTGTGAATCCTTAGCATGGGATGGGATGACAGATCACCTGGAACACGTTGAAGGGCTCGTTCTCGTGCACGTCGAGCGCGGCGGCGCGGATGCGGCCCTGCTTGAGCGCGGCCGCCAGCCCCTCGTCGTCCACCAGCCCGCCGCGCGCCGTGTTCACCAGGAACGCGCCTGGAACGGTAAATACAACCTTATTCTATGGAACAACTAAACCAGGTAGGTAACCTAATCCTACTTATAGTGCGCGAAATGTGTTTATGGTTTTGGCCCCTTTGGGAGGTCTTTCACGGAGCAACCCGCAATAGATAAGATGAAATTTTGTTTTTAACGAGAAATTCAATGCCCTGTAAACGTTTGTTAAAGTTTTTCCACGTCAGCTGTAAAGACACATTATGATTTCAAATACTAGTTTCAAACGTTTAAACTGTGACTATAACGTTTTTATTGACTAATCAAACATTCTATGATAATGGATTACCTGATATATTTTAGATATTTTTACAGCTGCCTAAAGTTTTAAATTTCTGTGGAATTCATTATTGCGACGATTCACACACACGTAAACTGAGAGTGACGATTGAATCTTGAATATTCTTTACAACAATATTACGCTCTAAAAACTTGCAACACGCAGACACGCAACTCTAATTAATTATCGATATTTTCGTGTAAAACATTTTTAGGAATGACGTCCAACAGTTGCCTTACGTGTTTAACACATGTTTTAAACATTTTCATGAAATATGTGTTAAGTTACGTTTAACCTTAAATTAATTGTTTTTTTTTACATTGTATATTGTATATTTGCATATTCTTTTATTTTTTGCAGATTAAGTCATTTTCGAGAACGACAATGCTGATTTATATTCTTATATTTTCCGTTCGGAAACCCTGACGGAAAATATAAGAACGTATGCGCTTAGAGACGATTTTTTATGAAATCCGTGCATTCAGGGTCTCCGAATCTGAATTCCTGATCAGGAAACCGAATCAGGAAACCGGACGTATGCGACCGGCCTTAATCGTCAATAACTAAGTTTTATCACTCTCCTGCCCTTATCCCGATTTATTTGGGGTCGGCGAAACGTGTCTTTTTCACCCTTACTTCTCTATTGGTTTTCGAGGGGTCCGTGGCTAAATAATAACAGCCGCACAGGTTGATCGATCAGGTTAAGCTACGCTTGTCGCGATTGGTATGTGGATGGG
This sequence comes from Oligia latruncula, assembly GCA_948474745.1. Lineage (NCBI taxonomy): Eukaryota > Metazoa > Arthropoda > Insecta > Lepidoptera > Noctuidae > Oligia > Oligia latruncula. The sequence goes on from OX419705.1 coordinate 2,996,395, forward strand.
TGATCATCTTTATATACCGAGACCCCTCCGTGCCTCGGAAAGCACGTTAAGCCGTTGGTCCCGGCTGTCATTCTTGGATCTTTGACAGTCGTTACGGGTAGTGAGAAGCCCGAAAATCTGACAACTAGTCTTACCAAGGAGTATCGTATTACCCAGTAATTGGGTTGTGAAGGTCAGATAGGTAGTCGCTCCATGTAAAATACTGGTATTCAGCTGCAACCGGTTAGACTGGAAGCCGACCCCAACATAGTTGGGAAAAGGCTAAGCAGGTGATGACTTCTCTATTGGTTTTCGCGACGTTTCTATTATAACAAAGGTATAACAATTAATGAACGGTATTCACCTGGGCGCATCTGTTTGATAGTGAACTCGTTGATGAGGTGGTGATTGTGTTCGTTTAGGCTGCAGTGCAATGATACACAATCACTCTGGAATAGGAGGTCCTGGAAAAGAAAAGCATACAATTCGTTAATATGGTAAAACTGTAGCCACAGTTCATAGGATGTTATCAATTCAACGATCAGCCCTTCCACCTCTTAACATCTGCTTCAATCAGCCTTACAGTCCACTGTTGATGAAAAATTTGTTGCCATGTTACATTTATAGTGTGGATCGTTAGAACTGAAAATCGTCTGAAATGCCTGATACTCATGCCTTTTGTATGAGAAAAGGTCTTCTTTCTTTCTTGTTTATGCTTGGAGTGGCAATTGGTGTGGATCCTTAACACAGCTTTTTTTGCCAGTCCATACTTTACCCATAGAGCTATTGCCATTTTAAGTTATTATTAAGTTCGCAAAGCTTGTACTAAAGGTGTGCTTGCGACTGAAGAAGTCATCATAATCAGCCTATAATGTTCCCACTGCTGGGACTCAGGCCTCCTCTCTGTGAGAGGGAGTGGGCCGTAATCCACCAGGTTGGTAGATATTATGTCACACGTCTTCCAATTCCTTACTCACGATGTTTTCCTTCACCGTTTTGAGAGCAGTGGTGAAGAAATAATTTACACAAAGTAAAGTGCCTCTCTGAGTTCGAACCTACGACCTACAACTCGTAAGTCGCGGCCGATGCCACTGGGCCACCACTGCTCTGAAGACTGACGAAGTAGAACGTTGTATTCACCTGAAGCGTATAGACCCTGGTGAGCCCGAGCGACTTCTCGATGCCGTCGGGCAGGTAGGGGTCGTAGAAGATGACGTTGAAGCCGAAGGCCTTGGCGCGCAACGCGACGGCCGAGCCGATGCGGCCGAGCCCCACGATGCCGAGCGTGTCGCCGCGGATGCGCGCGCAGCCGGTCGCCGCCTCGCGCACCTGCTCCGGACCTGAAGCGCAAACACACCAATGTTAGCATTTCACATAGACGACGCACGGTGTGGAGTTGACTTTTCTAGTAAATCAAGACAGCTACCGAGATTAGAGGGAGAGAACATCTTTAAACAGTAAGCATACATAACTTTACATAATCAACGTATAATGTCCCCACTGTTGGGAAACAGGCCTCTTTTTGAGAGGGACCAGTAAACAGTAACCCCGCACCCGCCAAAATCTCCATACAAATAATAAAACTGAAGTGTCTGTTTGTAATATCAGCTTGGCGCGGGAGATATATTGTTCCCACTGCTGGGACAGATGCCTCCTCTCTTTGGGAGTGAGTGGGCTGTAATCTACCACGCGGGCCCAGTGCGAGTTGGTAGGTGACACATGTCTTCGAATTTTTGGTTCTAGGACATGCCGGTTTTCTCACGATGTTTTCCTTCACCGTTTTGAGAGCAGTGGTGATGAAATAATTTACACAAAGCGTAAAGCGCCTGTCTGAGTTCGAACCTACGACCTATAACTCTTAAGTCGCGGCCGTTACCACTGGGCCACCGCTGCTCTCCGTGCGGGGGTGACATTATAGTACTCAAGTATGTGCGCAAACACAGGCGCATTCTTCCCACACTCATAGTCCGACGGGACGGCAATCCGACACGACCGCAGAGAGATCAGGCGCAGGAACAACTGCTTAACGCGCTTACAGAGGCACGGGGGTATCACACCGCCAACTTCCAAACTCCGGGCTGTTACTAAGAAATTCTTAATGGAAAAACCCAATAACAGTTTTCACGACCTGCTAACCCGCGAAGTCGAACCCGCGCTTGCGACTACGAGACTAACGCGGCAGACAAGGGTACTAGAAATAAGATGGGCAAGAAGATGTCTTTATAAGTATGTACTAAGATAACGCGCATTAAGTAGTTAAAAACAACTATAACTATGTTGTTAAGCGTGAAACATTGTAACAACATTATCAGTGTCCATTAAATACGTAGAATACAATTAAAAATAGCTTCAAGAATGGCTATATTTATCGCCTGCACGTGTCGCGCGCGTAGTAAAGTAATTCATTACAATACCGCAGAGTTTTATTACATCTCAAGGGCAAACTTTTCGTCATAATACGTTGACGTAAACATCAGTTTTGTGATTATGAATATTATGAATACTGATAGCCAATTTTTTTGGGTGTTGCTATTAAAAGCTAGACGAGTAAATCTTTGGGAGATTTATCAAAAATAAAGCTTTTCTTGATCTACAAATTAAAAAGTGAGGGCGCGTTTTAAATATCATTCCAATTTGGCGCATTTTGTTGATAAAGGCTCAGACAGGCGCGACATGTCAGCGCGACTCTGATAAAATATTTTTATTGAAAACTTCATAAATATTTTTCTATCAGAATTGCGTCGCACCGTCGCGTCGCGCCTGTCTGTGAGAGCCTTAAAACGGTTTTAGTATGAGAGGATTAAAAAAAAAAAACAATCAGCGACTGACTGTGACGGACAGTGAATGTGGGAAAGTAAGTACATACAAGTATATTTATAAAACTTAGAATTCCGAACTGAGCCAAGCGCAATGATACTTTGATGTTTAGTTTAGTTGTGAATGTTTGTTACTCAATCACGCGTAAACGGCTGAACTGATTTGGATTAAGTATAAATTTTGACACTCAGATTGCCTGAAATTTTCTGTTCATGTCCTGGATTAAGAATTAGAACTTTTTATCCAAGTAGGTCCGGTCAAAAAAGTTGTTTGGTACACAAGCAGAGAGAGTAGTTAATTCTATAATATCACTCTCTTAAATATGACATCCATATTAATATTATAAATGCGAAAGTGTGTCTGTCTGTAACCTCTTCACGCTTAAAGCGAAATTCCCATTTAGATGAAATTTGGTATAGAGATAGTTTGGTATAGAGACATTTTATCCCGATATTCCATCGGAATCGAAACTTTTGCGGGTGAAACCGCGGGGCGCAGCTAGTATGCTTATAAAGTTACTACGCAGATAAAAAAATATATTGGTTGTGCTGTAAAAATTGCCTGTACATACCAAACAGGTTGTTAGACTGTACATGAAGTAGTTCTTCCGCGCAAGAATAGACAAAATGACTGTCGTTTTGTCTATTCTTCTGTCAACGAAATCCGTTTCTATGGTGGTCATGCTACACGTGCAGATATTCAAGTGAAACCGCGACAAACAGCTATAAGTATACAATCAAAACTTTGAATACTGTTGACGATGTTATACCTGTGAATTTTTTCCCTTCCCGCACCATGTTGGCGAGCCAGTACGTCCGCCGGTACAGGTTCAGTATGAGACACATCGTGGTGTCCGCTACCTCTTCCACGCCGTAGCCTGGCACATTACATACCGCTATGCCTGGAACATTAAAAAGTCATGGATAACACTGAGAATTAAAAACATTCAAAATATTTAGGGTTTTTTGAAATAAAGTTTAATAAACTTAAGGTTAAGAACGACAACAAATTAATCTTATGTTTATTCAGTTCATCACATTTATGTTAATATGCAACCAGCAGCATCATCAAATAGCATTAACCACTAGATTTTAACTTCTTAACCTATATATAATTATACCGTCACTACAACATCCACGAACAAACCGAGACTGTTCAGTGTGCAAGACGCGACACGTTTTTGAGGGACGTTATCCAGAGGGATAACCTCCCTCTCTGAAGGCAAAATTTGAGTCGATCATGCCAGCGCTGCGACTCGTTTTTGGGAGAGAGCTCCCAAAAACGAGTCGCTGCGCTGGCATGATCGACTCACATTTTGCCTTCAGACTGGGACTATGTTAGGGAAGGGTCGATGATACCCCAATTTGGGAGATTGCTTCTACAGCGGCCAACCTGGGCCCGCAATCAGATAGAGGTTTCCAGATTGACCATTGCAGTTCGTGCTCAGGCGGCAGATTCTGCCGGAGTGATGAAGTGTGGAGGGGTGGGACGTCTCTGTCCACCTGCTTTAATGATTTTAGTAATACTTTAAAAGATAAATAATTGTAAACAAACTCACCTAGTTCCCCAGCCGCTTTAACATCAATATTGTCAACGCCGGAGCCGATACGGACTATAATCCTTAACGCCTTGAACTTTTCAAGGTCTTCCTTGGTCAGTATAATGGTGTGCCACATAAGCGCGCCGACGGCCTCGTTCAGCACCTTCTCGTGAATCTCTGAGGTGGACTGTGCGTCGCAGAACGCGACTGTGGCGACGTCCTTCAGTATCGGCATCTCGACCGTACAGTCGCGTCCGTCTAATAACGCCACTAGGGGCCTGGAATCATATAACAAATAATCATTAACAAAAATATTCACTATCTTATGTATAATTCTGAAGACAGACAACTGAAAGCCAATTCCTGTAATTAAAAACGTTTAAAATCTAGTCGCAATCTCATCTCAGCGACAATAAATGTATATTTAGGTAAATTAAAGGTATACTGGAACTGCTCCTCTGCTCGAATCAAGAATAGCAAACATCATTATACAGCCGCAAGACATTCACTGCTGGTCATAGGCCTCATCCTAAGGTCCCAAAAAGATCCGGTTAATGAATATCAGTACATACATCAGCCTATAATGTTCCCACTGCTGGGACACAGGCCTCCTCTCGGTGAGAGGGAGCGAGCCGTAATCCACCACGCGGGCCCAGTGCGGGTTGGTAGATGTCACATGTCTTCGAATTTTTGGTTTCCTCACGATGTTTTCCTTATAATTTACATAAAGTAAAGCGCCTGTCTGGGTTCGAAACTACGACCTACAACTCGTAAGTCGAGGCCGTTACTACTGGGCCACCCCTGCTCTCTGAACATCAGTACTGTCTAATAATTGAGTTGGGGTGACACGTGACACCAGTTGGCAATGGCAGTCGCGCCTAGAGGAAAACTTGCACTTAGTCCCATCCGGTTACACGGGAAGGCAACTTAGGAAATGAGATTATCAGATATTCATCTGCCTTTTCTTTGAAGAAACTGGGACTGGGTTTCTTCAAGACAGAAGTTTTGTAGAAACTGCAGGAAATCAATTATATAAAAACATGGTAAAATATAATAATATTTTACCATGTTTTTATTTAATTGATACTTTAAAAAAACTTGAAATTATTACGTTTTAACATCAAGCCATTTCAGGCCCTATCTTAAATTAAAAACTAATTAACAATTTAAACATTAACCAAACTTAGTTCAGTCTTGAAACATGTTGAAACAACATTCCTGGAACGTTAGACTTGTTTAAAGTTTCAAAGTTTGCTTAACTTCGAAAGCTTATACATACTTATAGAAGTTAAAATATATGCGAGAACTAAATATATTTATTAACCAAAGAGATTCACAAAACAAAATAACCTATCCTTATATGCACCACAAATGACTAAATGTATTAAACGTTTTTAAAACATCTTCTGTCTCTGTCATCTCCAAACGATTTTTTTTTTTACTAAACGACAGCCTAGGTAACATCAGTGTTAATTCAATAGGGGATGGGAATGGCTATTACATTTGAGAAAACCCCTGCCCTTCAAACTAGGAAAATCCTGTATCTTGAAGGACAGTGTACTTTTAAGGGATTGACACTTTTTACAAAATATTCATAACTGCGTAATAACTGATGCTAACATACATATTTATTAAGGGGGCTTAGAAGCTAATTGTGGGGAGTGTTTGTGTTGCTGTTGAGTTAGACTGGTCCGTTGGGGTGTGTGTGGGTGTGATGAATATGGTAAATATCTGTCAAGGAAATGAAAAGTTAGGTATTTAGTTGTAATTTGTAGAATAAATAATGTTTGGCGTTAACGGTTAAATACATAATAAGTTGTGGTGCAGGTGGGGCTAAATGTAAATAGCTTCCAAGATTTTAAGATTTGGTATGACCGGATGGCAACATACAAGTGTGTACTTTGCACAGACAAACATGCTCAAATACCAATGTCACACAAAACGACTACGTACAGTCAACAGCAAAAGTAGATGATCAAAATCAGAAATTCAATAGGAGTCAAAACTGATCACGAATATATGGCAGCTGTACTAGTGGTAAATGTTTGGTATAATTTACAATCACATACTTTTGAATCATTTCGTCGCCACACAGTTCTGACGCGAACTCCGTTCATTGGTATTGAATTTCTGATTTTGATCATCTACTTTTGCTGTTGACTGTACATAAATATTTGCATATTTCATGCTAAACCTGGCGCCGTTTTAATATTTATAGAATACCAAAATACTGTGCAAAGAGAGAAAGCACTTTCATATCAACTCGTACGTTAACACAAAGTGGTAATAAATAACATCGTAATGCGGTATAATGACGCAAACGTTACATAAAACGTAAGTGATAAAGAATGCGTAACAACAGCAAGTTATCAAACGACGATAATATTGGCGACATAACTGGCATATTACTGGAACAACGCGGTATACTAGCCGACCATTCATAATAGTAATATAATAATAAACTGGCATATTACTGGAACAACGCGGTACCTATACCAGCTGACCATTTTACGACGTACGGCATTTCATAGAAACTTTCAAGCCCTTGTTTTTCGAAATGAATGAACCGATTTTAATGAAACTTCAAAAAAAGGTCTAATAAAAAGCTAGTAAGGAACATTTTCGAAATGTTTTATTTAGAAAAAGATAATAGGAAATCTCTGTTTCTATGGAAAATAAAATCGGTCTAATTTGGCTGTCTTAAGTAACTTTTTAGACCTTTGTATCCTGCTTATGCGTATGAAGTTTCATTAAAATCGGTTCATTCATTTCGAAAAACAAGGGCTTGAAAGTTTGTATGAAATGCCGTACCTACGTCGTAAATGCTCTTAACACTGGGCCATCTCGACATTCATAGTACTAAACAAAGCAGAATACATATTCTTTTACAATAAACGAACAGACTCAAACATAATGTATTTAATTTCCTCTATATTGTTGGCCGTCAATTTTAGGAACTCGCTGAAATAAATGGAATAGGCGACGCAATGCAAGGCAACGATGCGTGTCAGCGACATAACATCACGTTTGCATTGTCAGAACAGCAAGTTGTTTATTTCATTCTTGTGCATTTGATTTGTCTTACGTTGTTGTTATTATTATACTAGAAAACAGGTGTCTGGGGTATCGCCACATAATTCCCACCCATAAAAAAGATTCCTTACCCTAAATTAGTTTTTACTCTAGGATAATTGTCACGATTCTCCTGCTCGAATTAGGCATTTCATAGGTGGTAAACACTTATGGAACGCCTAATTAGAGCGTGTGACGTTACGTTACGTACGTCCCATACATATTAATAAAAAATCTCAGATCTTGTCAGGTTTTTAGGCCAAATCCAAAAAAAAGGTTATCTATACTAATATTATAGAGGTAAAATTTGTTTGTATGTAGGGGGTAATCTCTGAAACTACCAGTCGGATTTAAAAAAATATTTTTGCGTTTGTTAGCCCAATTCTTGAGGAAGGATTATATTCAATATTTAACATCACGCTATGACCGTTCGGGGCCGAGCAAAATGACAAAAAGTCAGAAAGATCGCTAAGCGAAAACGAGGTGCTGCGATGCGAAGGGTCAGTCGGGGAACAAGAAATTTCACGCGAACCAAGTCGCGGGCAGAAGCTAGTAATTTATAAAATACACCCCAGCTTTTTATATAATAGGTACCAAAACTTCTCCAAGAATTTCTATAGTTAATCAAGAAAACCGCAGGTAGTTTAGTAATACAAAAGCAAACACAGACAACAGACTTCGATAATACCAGAATTCATGAAAATACGTTTATTATTAGAACTAATCAATCATTCCACACGAAAACGGTTTACAAACACGTGTACGGGCGCAACTTTTCTATTTTCATCTCTCCCTATTGAGCTTGGCCGTCAATTTCACAAACTTTTACCGGTGGCTGGCAAAAACAAACGAAGCTGGCTCTAAACACACGACGGTTTTAACACCCTTGATTATGCGGTGTTGTGTTACGTATTAGGTTAATAGGTTAAATAACTTCCGACGAAAACTTCGTATGGGTTGGTAGTTATAGTTATTTCTGTAGATTTTTTGGATGATGAAATCCTACTAATATTATAAATGTGAAAGTATGTGAAGATGTTTGGATGTTTGTTACTCAATCACGAGTAAACCGTTGAACAGATTTGGATGAAAATTGGCACATAGATAGAGCATTTCCTGGATTAACACATAGGATATTTTATCCCAATATTCCCACGGGATCGAACTTACGCGGGTGAAACCGCGGAGCGCTGCTAGTGTGATTTAATTAAGTTCACACGACGACATATCAAGATATACGTTTATTTTATTGGCTGACTTCTCATTGTACGAAAAGCCTATATACAATAATAATAAAATAAATAATCCAATTTCCAAGAGCCAAGTACAACCGAATTGAAAAGTACTAAGTAAATAATAAATGATACACATTTTAAGCTACGTATCCAAAATATCAGAATTACCATATCACTGGATATTTGGAGATCCGTCCGATCACAATATTAATGACACTAGTTTGTTTGTCATGATTATATTAAAACAATATAGGTTTTAAATCTAAGTGCGCATAATGCACGTTACACAATGAATGAAGTGATATGGAACGGTACAGCTATTTCATATGTAATTACCGTCATTCATTACTCAGTAAAGTACAATAGGCTATTTGATTGGTTTCTGATAAACATCTCAGATTATTTAATGGTGTCTAACGAGCCCACAAAAACCTATTACTTCAAATTGCATAATGTATTTCTTTTAAAAAATAGTAAATAAAAATGTACTGTTTAAATAAGCCGCCAAAACGCTATCTTTAACAATATGGCGTCGTGACGTCACGATTCACGTAAACAAACGTTGAAACGGTCGAGATACTAGACAAAAGTCATCTGTTCTGTCAACGATAGACAGAAATTTACTAAATCATGACGTCATCTTAAGTTCAGCCAATCCAGACCGTTTACAATTACGTGGCGCCAGTGTTAAAAAGATGAAGTTTTTTCGGGTTTTTTTATAAATAATACATTGTTTTGTAATAAAATTAATGCAAATCGATTTTAAAAGCGATAATCTATAAGAGTGTCAATAATTATGACCTTATTTTTTACATTGTCAAATAGCCTATTAAGAAACTTCGTTGTGATTCATAGTTTTATAACATTGTTAAAACCAATAACTGTTTCTTTTCCTTAACATGCGTGTTCATTTCTGCGAATTTTATTGAAGTAGAAGTAGAGGCAAATTAAATGTTAATTAACAAATAAAAGTACTAGCTGACCCGGCGAACTTCGTACCTTCGTACTTATTTTTTTTTTTGGGAATTTTCGAGTTTTTCGAATTTTTAATTTTTTTTCGAGTTTTAATAATTGTTCTGATATTCGAGGCGGAGACAAATCCAACAAAACAAAGCTCATAAAAATCGGTCCAGCCGTTCTTGAGTTTTAAATGTGTAATTAACCCGACTTTGTTTTATTTTATAAACTGGCTTGTTTCTTCAAAGCTAAAACGTCTGTGGCTTGGCATTGTTATTGCATTATCACACTAATATTATAAAGACGAAAGTTTGTGAGTGTTTTTGTATGTTTGTTACTTCTTCACACACAAACGGCTGGACCAATTTTGATAAAATTTGGTATGAGATACACGACACCCTGGATTAACACATAGGATACTTTTATCCCGATATTCCCACGGGATCGACATGCGGGTGACACCACGGGGCACAACTTGTTTACTTTATTATAATTTAGAGCAAACTTTATATTCTGCTCAAAATTTCCATTAAATGGCTATTCAAAAATTAAAACGTTTGATCAATTTGAGTCTTGAATACCAATTATGTTCAAATCTGGAGGATTAAATCAAAAGTCGTCAATAAAAAACGTCTGTATGTAAATATATTCGTTATTAGCAGTCACTTATTAATGCAAACTGCTTTTTAATACGTTATTGATATTCTGATATCGTTTGTGTAATTACTATGACGTCTGATTGACGAACGTCAGCTCATGAGGTCACTTTCTCTCTTGATAACACGTGATTTGATTTGAAACGTCTATTTTCGGATGGAGCAAATTCTTATGTGCAGTAACGTCACTGGACGTTACCATTTCACACGCAGAAATGATTTAACACACAAATTAATGATTAAGTTAGACACAACACAATAAATCGTAAAGTAACTTGCGAGAATCGCTGCAACACTAAGGGCATTCAAGTTTAGTACTAAATAACTTGGGTACTCCAATTTAGATTAAGAGATACGCCGAACAGCAAAATTACAAGTTTGTAACTGCCAATTAGCTTTGGTAATAGACAAACCAAAATTAATGGACAAATTAAATTTCTAAGCAAACCGACAAATATTGGAAACTAGGAGAGATTGGGGATAGCAGTCGGGGACAAGTTAGCTAATCACGAGGAGAGGACGTGCCCCGAACACCCCCCCGCCCCGCCGCGAATAATTAAAGCACACCAGTACGATTAAACTAATAATTTAAACTTTCGTCATAGCGGAGCGGAATTATTATTATTGCCGGGGAAAGTTTCGGGCGGCGAAACGGGAAAGTAATTCCGGGCGGGTAAGGAGGGAGTTTTCAGAATTCCAACAAACTTTTCCGGGGGCAGACGAAAACAGATTTTGGTGGCAAACAAAGAGGCCGGGCGCAATGGTGTGGGGCGCGGGGGGCAACCCTTCGGGCAAGTTTTGATGGAAACCAAATAGGATTAGCGCGAGAAAAGAATAAGTGGAGTGAGCCCAATAGACGGCGGACGACGCTTTGTTAACTTGCCACCCGCTTTCACTCGCGACCAGCTTACGAATTAGATGAACGACTCCGCTAGGATTCGATCTTTGCTAAACTGTTGGAGTTTCTGATTGTGGATAGTGATTGAATTTAATCAGTGGCGGCTTGTAATTATGTGATTTAATTAAACGTAGTTACTAGTTGTTTGGTAATAATTCGAGAAAGTCAACAAACGAAGTCTCTATTTGTTCAATAGTTTAAGTTATAGTGTTGTTTAGGGCTCGGTAAGACGGGGATCTCCTTTCACTATAGTACAAATGCTCATAATAATCACCTTGACTGCAAGGGTCCATTGGCGATGGGACCCCGCATGCTATCCATACGCGCTCTCTTTGGCAGCATCTTGCGTTTGTCCATTTAAAGCGGCAGAGCCGCTTTAACCACCGCTACGCAGCGCGTCACCTGGAAACACACAAGAAAACAATGAGAAAAGCTGCATACATAGATTAAATTCATATAAGTATTTTCATATTACTAGATGGCGACCTATAAGGTACCTGGACTGCGATAGGCTGAGCTGATTAGATGGCAAACAAAGACGGACCACCACTGATGGCAAGTGGTAACCGCCGCCTATGGACATCTGTAATACAAGAGGCAACACAGATACGTTCCCGATCCCAGAGACAAAGGCGGAATGTCTTATGTGCCTAGAACTACAGCGGTACCCATCCATACCCTTAGAAAGAAAAGAAAGACAGAAAATACGTTTATTTGCGGCAAACATAACGCATCAAAAAAAAACAAAATAACAATTTGGAAGAAAATATGCGTCACATCTACGCAAAACTGCCATCGCTCAGCATAATGATAAGACCCTATACGAGACAGAGCCCAGCACTGGGTTTCAGCGACAGCCGGCGTTGTCGTGATGACGTCAGCCAGTGCAGCATACGATAAGGTCCCTTCAAATCGAAAGAACAGCAAAGGTGCTTTGCGGCTAAAATAATGGTGGTAGTACTTTCCCGGAGGAGTTCCTTCACAGCTCTACTACTACTGCATGAAAATCTGACCTTTGGGCGTGTTTCTTTCTAAATGGAAAACCGATAAGGCACAATATCATGTTTATTTTGTTAGTGGATTCACCCACGTCTTTGCGGTGGGCTCAAATATCAAAAGCCGGGTGGTATTAAAACTTTGGTTTCCATATCGGTGAGAGAAAACAATCATACCGCTAATAAAAATCAAAGTTAACGAGGGCTTAGTTAGAAAAGGGCAGTTGCTTCGAAATAATGGTAAGACAATGTTTTAAAAGAAAATCTATTTCAATCAATAGTCTTTATTTGTAAACATAGGTTCCAACAGTGTGAAAGATGTTACAATTGTTATATTATAGTTTCTCTGTGTTGTTTTTCATTACATTAATTTTCTTCATTCATGACAACATCACGCCTGTAATCCCTGAAGGGTCAGGCACCTATAGTACACCCAAATAATGCCAGTTACGTTTAAGTCCCATGAAATAGGGAGCGAGCCGATTGTGCTTAATCTAGCACAAATCTGCCGGTCGGCTACTGAGAAATTCCAGACGATATTCTTTCATTTTTATTAATCAAATGATTGAAGTAATAATAATAATTGATTACATTATTTTGATGACATTAAACTTCAATAAGTAGAAGGGAAAGCCGCGACTGGCCAAATACGTGTCGAACAACTCACAATGAGGGGTTCCGTAGTTGGGATGAATTTATCCCAAGAACAAACTTAACGTAGCTGAAAAAGTGTTCCGAATTGACCGTGATGTCGTTGACAATTATTGGAGAATTGACCATGGTGTATATCGATGTATGGGTACACCGGGAGAAGGTCAATTCTCCAATTGAAAATGTAAGTTTTAAAAAAGGGTCTTGACAGACTGACAAACTGACAGACAGACGGACGGACCGCGGACGTTCCGTTTTTTTTTCGTTTTGAGGTACGGAACCCCAACATCATATTCATAACTCATGTAGGCTGGATAAAAATAGACATATACAAGATACAGCCAAAGTTTAAGTTATTAGATTCGCTTGTAAAAAAACAGAAACCCATCAACCTAAAAGAAACTTTTAGCCGTGAATATTAAGTATCATAATGTATTCTTCTATTCAAAGCAGATTATATTATACTTCAATAACATATAACTAAACTAGGCACGTTCCAGTCATTGAACTGTTATTATTATGAAAATCGATACTACCCCAGTACGTGTAAGGAATATGTAAATAAATATTGTTGGGGATTCTTGAATGAAAACACGACACAGTAATACAATTCGAGACAACTTACTCCATTTATTGTTCCTTGTTTACATGTTGGCCGACGACTTGCTGATTAAAAACTAACTTTACATTGCAAAAAACGCTCGACCTTATACAATTTTACATAAGCGCAAGTAGTGACGGTGGTGCGCTTTCTCACATTTGAAACGCCAATTACAATAATCTTTGTTCGTGCCCAACTCTCGATCCGCCAATCACAGCAGTTTTGCCGTCGTTCAAATCTGGACAAGTTCAGACCTGTCGAGAGTGGAGCACGATCCTATCTAAACATACATATGTATAGAGACTTACGATACTGAACTGATACGCTAGCACATGCGCACAATGACACTTATTTACTTTACGTTACCGTTTATAAGGTATATATAAGAGATAAATAGGTACCTTTAACTCTAAACGGAGTTGGAATTATCTCTAATGACGGTGCCAAGGGGCAGAAAGAGAAGTTAACACTGGTCGCGCACAATAAAGTCTCTATTATGAGTCACTTGTTGCACTTTCACTTTAGTTTGTCTTTAGCACTGAATGTCCGTTCACAACACATGTTCACAACGTCGTAGCTTCGCAGACGGCGGCGGCGTCGCCAACAGTCTCCCCCTCGGTGCCTTGCACCTCAGCTTGCAGGGGCGACGTCGCTGGCACTATCACGACCAGCCGGGATGCTGGCCGCCGCAGTACGCCCGCCGAGGTGCGGACGTCGACGATCCTGGTTCTTCCATCTGGCCCGGGGTAGGTCGCGCTGATCTCGCCGCGTGGCCACGAGCAGCGTGGCAGGGTGTGGTCCACCAGCAGGACAAGGTCGCCGACGGTGGGATCCCGGTAATGGGGACCCTGGAAGTAACGGGGCGAGAGCGTAGGTAGGTACTCTCGCACCCATCTGGCCCAGAAGTGGTCGGCCAGGCGCTGGGACGTTCTCCAGGAGGGAGAACCGATGAGCTCGGCGTCGTCGAATGAACCAAATATGTGGGCTCCGCTGGACCTCCCGATAAGGAAGTGGTTGGGGGTCAGTGCTTCTTCTTCATTGGGGTCAGTGTCCACGGTAAATAGTGGCCGTGAATTGACCACATGTTCTGCTTCAAGCAGCAGGGTGTGCAGGACTTCTTCTTTCGGTCTTCTTTCGTGGAGCGTTGCTGCCAGTGCGGTCTTGACGGTGCGCACCAGCCGTTCCCAAGAGCCGCCCATGTTTGGGGCTCCCGGGGGAATGAACCTCCACACTATGCCGATCTTGTTGGTAGCCGTTTGAATGGCCTCTTGCAGCTCGCGACTTGCACCTATGAAGTTGGTGCCGTTGTCGCTCATGATGACTTTGGGAGTGCCTCTTCTGGCAATCATTCGCCTTAGGGCCAGCATCATGGAGTCGGTCGTCAGTGATGCGGCCAGCTCCAGGTGAACTGCGCGTGTTGTCATGCACGTAAATAGGGCGCCCCATCTTTTCTCGACGCGCCGTCCCACGGTGACCAGTAGTGGGCCGAAGTAGTCCACGCCCACGCAGGTAAAGGGAGGGCTTGTTCTTGACAATCTTTCTTGAGGTAAGTCGCCCTGGGGTGCCAGTTGTGGTGCCTTCTTCCTTAGTTTGCACCACCCGCAGTCTCTTGCTGTTGCTTTGACGATGTTTCGCAGGCCAGGAATCCAGTATCGTTGCCGCAGCTCGTTCATAACTGTCTGATGATTCCCATGGTTCAGACGCTCGTGTACATATTTCACTAATAGTCGAGTGATCTCGTGGCGTCCGTCCAACACTATGGGACTTTTGTAGGCGGCCGTTAGGTACTTAGCCGCGCCTACACGGGTCGATAACCTCATCATGCCGTCTTCAAACTTGATGGCGAAGTTCTTGAGCTTATGGACTTGGTCGCTCTGTCTTCTTAAGGCGGCCAACTCTTCTGGGTAGCTATCTTCTTGAACTCGTTGAATTAAGAGTCGCTCAGCCTTTTCTACGTACAATGCAGACTTCTGACGAAGTTTCAATTCTTCGCTTCTTTTCTTCAAGACGAGCGGCTTCTTGTCTTTCTTCTGAGCTCTCTTCCAGGCTGGATCGACTTCTTTCTTGGTGATTCTTCTGGTGCTGAGGGTTTTGTGGGCAATGCTTCGTTTGAAAGCGTCCACAACTTGCAGGAACCTCGCTGTCGCGTGCAGCAGTCTAGTCCACCGTGAGAACCTCCCTGGCTCTGGAACGATGGTGGGCGCGACTTTTCTCACGCTTAACGTGACGGCGTTCGGCTTTTCTTCTCCAGTGTTCTTGAGGGGTTCTTTATCTTCCTGTGGCCACTCTTCTTGGCCCTTGTAGAGGAATGACGGCCCCGTGAACCACCGATGCTCTTTATTGAAGTCCTTAGGCGCGTCTCGCGTGGCATCGTCTGCGACGTTGTGCTTGGTAGGTACCCATCGCCACTCTTTATGTCTGGTTAATTCTTCGATCTCGGCGAGTCGATGCGCGACGAATGGCTTGTATCTTCTGGGGTCAGCCTTGATCCATGCTAGCGCCGTCCTTGAATCTGACCAGAAGTATCTTCCTATGACGTGCAGGTCCATTTCTTGTTGCGCATTCGTGGCGAGACGACTGCCCAGGAGACAGGCTTGCAGCTCGAGTCTGGGAATCGAGGTGGGTTTCAGCGGTGTCACTCTTGCTTTCGCCGCCAGGAGTTTTACTTCCACTTGACCGTCGGTACGTTGCGTGCGCCAGTACACCGCGCACGCGTAGGCCTTCTCGCTGGCGTCGCAGAACGTGTGGAGCTCCCCCTCGTCGGTGTTTTTTGTTAAACAGCGCGGGATACCCAGGTTCTCTAACTTCTTGAGGTCTTGCAGCCACCTGGACCATTCTTCTTCTCTTGCAGGAGGTACTCGCTCGTCCCATTCCACGCCGCTTCTCCAGAGGTTTTGCAGCATGATCTTGCCCTGGATCGTGATGGGAGCGGCTAAACCGAGTGGGTCGAATACTGTCATGACCGCGCTCGTTGCTTCTCTCTTCGTGGGAGCGCGCCTGCCGTCGATTGCTTCTTCTGGCGTGTTTCTTAACGTCAGCGTGAAGTGTAGACTATCTTCTTTCACGTTCCAGTTGAGCCCGAGTGTCTTCTCCACCTGGTCTTTTTGCTCACCCAGTCGAATCGTGCCTGTGGTGTCCTCGGCTAGGAGCCCTTCTGTGACTTCTGGATGATTGCTCGCCCAGCCTCGTAGGACGAACCCTCCTTTCTTGTGCACTGAGTCGACTTCGCTGGCGATTCTTCTTGCTGTCGCCGCGTCTGGATAGCTTGCCAAGTAGTCGTCCATGTAATGGTTGCGTGTGATTGCTCTCGCAGCCTCTGGATGTTGTGCCTCGAACTCGCTGGCGTTCTTGTTTTTGACGTATATCGCTGTACACGGAGATGACGCAGCCCCGAATATCAATGACGTCATCCTGTATTCCTTGTCTTGCCACAGGAATCGTAGACTGTCTCTGTCTTCCTCGTTGATTTTTACGCGCAGGAACATTTCTTTAATGTCTGCCACCACTGCTACTGCACTTTGACGAAACCGTAGCAATACTCCGAACAATGATTGTAACAGGTCGGGTCCGGCTAGTAGCGCGTCGTTGAGTGATCTTCCATTCGACTTAGCCGCGGCGTCGAAGACCAATCTCATTTTCTTCTTCTGCGGGTGGACGACTGCGAAGTGTGGCAAGTACCAAGTCCTTGCGGAGGTAGGTTCTTCTCTGGCTTCCTCTGCATACTCGCTGATGATCAAGTTGTTGATCTGCTCTTCATATTTCTTCTGAAACTCGCCGTCTTTTGTGAATCTCTTCTGTATTCCTTTCAGGCGTTGTGCAGCTGTTGTCTTGCTTTCGGGTAGCCGCTCGTTTTCTGTCTTCCAGATGAGCCCTGTGCTGAATCTCCCGTCGGTCAATCTCTTCGTAGTGGCGTCCAGGACTTGTAGCGCTCGTTGATCTATGTCGTTGGCTGGCTTCTTGTTGGAGATTCCCAGCGCTTCGATGGCGAAGTGATCCCTTATGAGCTTCTCTAAGTGATCGTCCTTGGCGTCGGGTTGTGTGGCGAGATGATTCACGACTCTGACTGGAGTGTTGCTGCTGAACCGCACTCCGTGTAGCACCCATCCCAGCTGCGTTTTTGAGGCGACTGGCTTGCTGCGGTGACCATGCTTGACTTCTTGTGAGACGATTAGATTCCAGTTATCTTGACCGATGAGCACCGTTGGCTTCGCGTTGGGGTACTTCAGCTGGTCTCGTATCTCTTCTAGATGTTCGCAGCCTTCCAGGTCCTTCTCGTTGATTTCTTGAGGCGACAGGTGCAGGTTCTTCACAGTGTACCCGGTTAGCTTTTCTATGTTACGGCCGAACATACCGCGGATCTTGATTTCAATTTTCTTAGACTTTTGATCCATACGGTGGCCGCCCACGCCTTCTATTCGCAGCTCTTCTTCTGGTCCCTGTGCCCCGATTTGCTTGATGACGGAGTCTTCAATCAATGTGACCGTAGAGCCTTCGTCCATGAGAGCATAGACGCTGGCGTTCCCTTCTGGCCCCATTAATTCCACAGGAACAATCTTCAAATAGGCTCTTGATACTGTGCCCGCTGCGTTGACCGCGGAGCTTATCAGAGCCGTTGTTTCTTGCGTCGGCGGCTTCGCTGTTTCTTCATAGTGCAGTATCGTGTGATGACCCTTCTTGCATTTGCTGCATGGCTTCGCTTTGCATCTGAAGCCTCGATGTCTTCCTTCTAGACACTTGTAGCACAGCCCGGACTTCTTTGCTTGATCCCATTTTTCTTTGATTGACGCTTCGTTGAACTTGCTGCATTTCAGAAGAGTGTGTTCGCTTTTGCACAGCGGGCAGGAGCTCTTCTCATGTTCCTTCTTGTTATCTTCTTTGCAGGAACACACCTTAGCTGACTTCGTCTTGCGTTCGCGTTCGCCTTCAGAGTCGTCTTCTGATGAGTCGGCTTCTTGCTTCTTCGCTGCTCGAGTGGTGTGCACGCCGCGGGAGCCCCCAGTACGCGTCCGGAACTTCGTGCCTTCTTTCTTCACTCTGGATCCTACACACTCGTGCATCTCGAATTGATCCACCATGTTGTTGAAGAAATGCATGAGGCTCAGGAGTATGGGCTCATCTTCTTCTTCTTTCTTCGCTCGATACTCGTACCACTTGAAACGTACCAGCGTACACATCTTCTCGATGATTCTACTTGAGATATCGCTTGAATGCAGGTAACTTTGTTTCTTCATTAGTCTCACGATGCTGACGGTGTTGGCTACTGCCCCGGCGTAGCGCACCAACTCTCTTGCGTCTTCTGACATGGGGGGAAGCTTCTCAATGTTTTCTATCTCGCTTCTAATGAGATAAGTCGGACGTCCGAAGCGGCGTTCCAATGCTGTCATCACTTCTTGCGGGTCGATTTGCGTGAACAATAGCGATTTCACGGCTTCCTTTGCCTTGCCCTTGATGGCTCTTCTTAGCCTTCCCATGTTCTCTATGTCCGAGAAGAGGGCACGGGTATCTTCGTATGTTGCCTTGAAAGCCATCCAATCGCAGGCGTCGCCTTCAAACTGATGTAACTCGCTAACGTACTTCGGTGCGCGTTGCACGAACGATGACGTCTTACTTTCCGACGCGGACTTGACTGCTTGAAGAATAGCTTCGGCCAGCTGGTTGGTGTGACTTGGTGCGGCGATCGCGGTCTCTGGGGCGGGCAGCCCACTTGGCGGCTCCCCCTCGTTGCGCTCCACACTCTTCGTCGTCTTCACCCATGCCGCAGTTGCTTCGGCTGCGGCGGCTTCGACTTTAGCGTCTTCTTCATCTTCTTGGTCACTCAGGTCCGTATCATCTTCTGCGCGTGCCAGTTCCAGCTTGGTGCTAGCGAGTTTCGTCTTGATTCTTATTTCTTCTAGCTGCAGCTTTTCGAGCTCCAAACGTGCTTCTAATTCCTTTTTCTTGTTGGGATTCTTCTTGGAAACCGACTTGGGCTGCTTCTTGCTTTTCTCCACAATGGTGGCGTCGGCGTCTTCGATCATGGTCGTGTCTTCGGCCGTTGCGGCGCTGTCGGTCACCGTTTCCGACGTGGCGCCTGACGTAGTTTCAGTCGCCGTTGTGTCGCCGCCGCTGGTTTCTTCCTCCGTTGTCGACTTCGTGCTATCTCCTTTGCGGCTTCGCGTCATCATCTCTGGCTTCGAGAAGAGCGTCTTCTTAGCTCTTCCCAGCAAATCCCGACGAATCTTCAATAGGAAATCTTCCTGCTTCCAAGTCGCGACTCCCTAAGGTACTTTTTCTTCTTAGCGCAAGTAGTGGTGGGCCCGCTACCTTAGTCGACGCAAAGTACCTTATCCTAATGTCGTGCTCGAGCGTGGATTCGGCGTAGGTTCCGATGAGATGATGGACGCAGCGATTTGTCTGGTCGTGTGCGGTCGTGGTCCTTAATACGAGCTATACGTGTGTGGTCCTTTTGTTTTTTGACTAATTCTGTAACGTTTTGACGATTCTGTACGTTTTTGACTAATTCTGTAACGTTTCTGATGAATTCTGTATGCTTTGACCAATTCTGTTAAAGAACAGACCACACGTATCGCGACACTGCTACCTAACCCTAAACCACACGTTTCACTGACCAGACGATAGCACTTGTCTTCAAAATACAGCGGCGGAGTTCTTCAATTTCTTCAATGGCGGCGAAACTGCATTTCTTCTGGCTTCAGTCTTGAATCCGGCTCACGAAGGACCATGTATTGTTGGGGATTCTTGAATGAAAACACGACACAGTAATACAATTCGAGACAACTTACTCCATTTATTGTTCCTTGTTTACATGTTGGCCGACGACTTGCTGATTAAAAACTAACTTTACATTGCAAAAAACGCTCGACCTTATACAATTTTACATAAGCGCAAGTAGTGACGGTGGTGCGCTTTCTCACATTTGAAACGCCAATTACAATAATCTTTGTTCGTGCCCAACTCTCGATCCGCCAATCACAGCAGTTTTGCCGTCGTTCAAATCTGGACAAGTTCAGACCTGTCGAGAGTGGAGCACGATCCTATCTAAACATACATATGTATAGAGACTTACGATACTGAACTGATACGCTAGCACATGCGCACAATGACACTTATTTACTTTACGTTACCGTTTATAAGGTATATATAAGAGATAAATAGGTACCTTTAACTCTAAACGGAGTTGGAATTATCTCTAATGACGGTGCCAAGGGGCAGAAAGAGAAGTTAACACTGGTCGCGCACAATAAAGTCTCTATTATGAGTCACTTGTTGCACTTTCACTTTAGTTTGTCTTTAGCACTGAATGTCCGTTCACAACACATGTTCACAACGTCGTAGCTTCGCAGACGGCGGCGGCGTCGCCAACAAATATGTAACACATAAATATACGCTTTTATAGCTTGTGCGCACGGTTCTGAAAGTAAAGACACCAGCACATCAAGCTACTTCACTTCTGAGTTTGAGTTTGAGCTGGCGTCTGTACATACATCAACTAAGATTTTGTTATTACATAACATAACATCTCGCCTTTATTCTCGGAAGGGTTAGGCAGAAGTGTACCTATACCTATACACCAACATTTCACCAGTTATGCCTATTGTCATTGACTGGGCACTAAGGACTCTCAGCTGCTACTGAGAATGTTCAGATGGAAAAACCCAATAACATTTTACAAATTGTTCTTTACATTTTGTACGTACTACATCATCATTCTACGAACCTTATCCCAATTTATTTGGGATCGACGCAACATGTCTTCGGCTTCCATACTTCTCTGTCGTCATCTTGTTAGTCACCACCTTTCTCACCATCATCATTCACACAGTCCATCCATCGTTTCTTTGGTCTTCCTCTACTTTTAAAGCCATCGACATTCATACTCAAAACTTTCCTCACGACATTCTCATTCCTCCGTATCACCATGCCGAACCGATTTCCAAACATCTTTTTAGTTAGATTCAGTACTAAATACTTTAGAGAAATTGCTGTATGAACTTGGACCGATTTTTCTCTCGAGCATAAAGGTATGATTCCGATCTCGGCAGCACACAGCAGTGCTGCCGCGAACTACTGGTCCCAATACAATTTCTATAAGCTTATATGTATGAGATTGCATTCCGAGCACAGCAGCAATGTGACGCAGCAATGTCGCGCAGCATTGCTGCCATGTTCGGACTGTAATTTCATATAAACCTATAGAGAATGTATGGGGAGCAGTAGTGCTGCGACCGCACTGCCGCGGCAGCACTGCTGCTTGCTGCCGGTGAAAGTGGATTAATTGAGTGCCGCCTTTTGTTAACACGCGACGATTGAAGAACCAGTTTTAGCACAGTTTGAATTAATTTTGAATGAGTTTGCCCCGCATACATAAACTTGCCACCTGCATCGTAAACTACGAACATTAGCTATCATTTTGACAGCTCAATAATATTCGTGCGCAGTTGTTTAGAAAATACGCTTTTATACTAAGAACTAGCTAATGCCCGCGACTTCGTCCGCGTGAAATGTCTTGTTTACATAAAATAATTATATCCTATGATACTCGGTAATACTGTAGCTTAACCTTAGTGAAAGAATTTTCGAAATAGTATCAGGAGTTCCGAAGATAAACCCAATACATACAAACAAATTTTACTTCATCATCTGCCTAGCCTTTTCCCAATTATTTTGGGGTCGGCTTCCAGTCTAACCGGATGCAGCTGAATACCAGTATTTTACATGTAGCGACTGCCTATCTGACCTCCACAACCCAGTTACTGGGTAATACGATACCCCTTGGTAAGACTGGTTGTCAGACTTTCGGGCTTCTGACTACCCGCAACGACTGTCAAAGATCCACGATTGACAGCCGGGACCAAGTGGCCCAACAGCTTAACGTGCTTTCCGAGGTACGGAGGGGTCACGGTATGTAAAGATGGTCACCCATCCACAGACCAACCGCGGCAAGCGTAACTTAACCTGATCGATCGACCTGTGCGGCTGTTATAATTTAGCAACGGACTTTTGCATATTAGCATCTAGATAGATAATAAGTATAGTCTTTTTAAAATCTAAGATTAATTACAATTAATTAAACCAATCCACTTAACGACTGTCAGTACTTACATTAGGTTCTAATAAACGACGTGTAACCAAGTCAAGGTTTCCGACCAATTAAGTATTTACATTGGCAATAACCTTGTTTCCCAAAACACTGAAGCTTGAAAAAAACCGTATCCGGTAAAAATCGCCAAGGTTCACGTATTTACCAGTCCAGGCTAGTAAGAGCCCTATTTCATCCAAATCTAAAGCTCCATTTTATCAGCAATGTCTTGAAAACTGTTGGACTGAGGATTCTATCCCGAATAAAAACAGTCAATCAATCGATTGAGGATAAGACTCAGCTGACAAATAATTTGATTGATACGAATTTGAAGATTTTTTTTTGTACTCGCTACCGGCGTTCTTGTAGACGCGCACAGGTTGTGACTACAAAAAAAAAGTCCAAATTAGTAAAAAGTACATTTTTTACAATGTATGAACGAAAACGAAGCAAAAGGAGTATGTAAAGATGTAGGCGGAGCTTTTGTTACATTCTTAATCATCTGTATTCATCAAACATGAACAGCTGATAAAGTTATTTAACACGATAACCAAGTCAACAACACTATAATAAGAAAGGAACCCATCAGCTGAAAACCACGAAGTAAATATAAAGCACGCAATGTTCTATCACTTCAGGGGAGCGAGCGAAACTTCTCCCCTTCCAAACACATTATTTCAGTGCGGTAAACATCATTTCAATAACAACAAGATGAGCGATAAACCTGTCTTTGTCTTTAAGAAATGTTATCAACTCCACAATACACAATATACAAGGTGAGCATGTAGCAGGTACTCCGAAACCGGTGTGCTTGTATGAAAAGACGTATACATGTGGAAGACGCAAGAAGGGTTATAAAGATTGTAGCACATGGCGTTCCGTTGTGTTAGTCTACCCCCTTGACATTGGCATTGTGTTTATTTATATTCAAGTTATGTAACTTTACGTTAACGTAAGGCGCGTCGCTCACTGGTAAGTCGAGGCGCGGTTGCGGGGGCGTCTGCATGGTCTCTATGTAGATTAAAATTATTCCTAAAGAAAACGTAGATGCGCGCCGCTTGTGCTTTTACTTTTACTTCTCTTCTCGTTTGTAATGCTCTCTTGTGTAGTCTTAGGTTCTTAGTGTCTTAGGATCTGTATTTTAGTTTTAGTTTTATGCCATCGACTTCCGAAATTAAAGTTATTTCATAATTTTGAGTTAATTTATTTTTGAAGTCGATTAAATTTTTTTAAATTACTTTTTATTTCGTAATTTCTAGTTTTAGGTAAAAACTGGAATATTTGTATGTACTTAATAAGTAGGTAATAGTTTTTTTGTAAATATTGCACTAGAATTTGACCAAGGTTTTGAGACGTTTTCCCTTTGACACTACACCCGTAGCTTGTATCAATAAGCCAGGCCGTCACATTTACACGTATTAGTCCATATCTTGAAAATTACTGAATCGATTTTGATTAACTTACACTGTTCCCTAAATTGAAGTAAATGTAAGCCAATAAAAAATGGTCAGGATCCGATTAAAAGTTGCGGAGAAATGCGTGGACAAACATACATACATCTTTAAAATTTTGTATTTGTTTGGAAGCCCTAATAGATTGTCATAATTATGTGAATATAGTGCAGTTCCAATAATATTACATACATACGTGTCGAATTGATAACCTCCTTTTTTTTTTAAGTCGGTAATTAAT
Source organism: Oligia latruncula (assembly GCA_948474745.1). Lineage (NCBI taxonomy): Eukaryota > Metazoa > Arthropoda > Insecta > Lepidoptera > Noctuidae > Oligia > Oligia latruncula. The sequence continues at coordinate 3,020,567 of OX419705.1, forward strand.
AATAAATAGGCAACCTGTCCGATAAGTACCATGGTTGTGAGTGATAAACGTATCTAATGATAGGTTTAACGCATAGAATCATAGTGCTTGTGTGTTAGGTGGTTGTTAAGTGCTGTTCGGAGTGTCTTTAATAATATGTTATTAATAACAGTGTATCATTCTAGTTTAAGAACTTGATGGCTCCTGAATCGTAACAAGGTAGGCTTGAAGTAAAGTTCATCATTCCTTTCGTCTGCATGAGTAATAAATAGTAGACAGTTGTAGTATTTGAACATGACGGCAAATAGAATTAATGCGTAAAAGATGCGGAACCTTCTTACAAATAAAAAGTAGCACTATACATTTGTTTGGACACACAAACAAACAACACAGGCAAAATGAAACAGTGGAGACCAAATGTACACACACATGTCCTACAAAAAGTAGGTCATGCAAAAAAAATCTGACCGATTGTAGGACTTACAAAAATTATGCAGTGTGCGAGAGCGCAAAAAAGACTACTTTGCGGATAATACTGGCTGACATACATTCCAAATAGTTGCAATAACTTGCATAATATCTTAAATCCCAACAAAAGCATCTAAGCCATTTTGAATGGCTCGTCTGTATTGTAAACGCAACACATTATTGGCAGCCGTTTGGCGTATGCGTTTTGTCATGAATGCCTGACATTAGAAAAGAATAAAGACACTATGCGGTGGTAAAAACTGGTATAATAAGATACATAAAGACTTGGTTCTCATGTTTTATGTGTGAACTGTACAGCCGTTGAATGTTTTCTATCGTAAATGTGGTGATCAGCTGTCTGATTGCAAGAGTTTATAATTACTAAGGCATCGTCCTAATAGAACGCGAATGCGCGATCATCGTAGGTTCGCGCGAATTTTACTCGTACGAACGCGCGATCAAACATATGGAACTCGAATAGGTGTCCTAACCGACAATCGCACGACGCGTTCGCCGCGTCGGTTTTTTCATTTCCATCTAAACCCGCAAAATAAGTCATCCAAACATTTCCTGACAGCAAAAAATTTAGCGTCTCTGACGTCCATGGTTGTTGGTACCGACCGTCCCAGTGCTAAACTAGGTAGTACTCCACGGTCGCTCGCGTCGTATATTCGCGCGATGACCACGTATTCGCGTTCTATTAGGACACCTAGTTTTTGCTATCGCGCAAACACGCGATGGTCACGTCGCTTACCTACTCGCGCGATGATCGCGCATTTGCGTTCTATTAGGACGATGCCTTAGAGTTGAGCGATTTATCATCATCAACATCTTTATTATCAGCCAGGAGTAGTTCACTGAACATACCCTATGTTCCAGATTGCATCAGATCGCATTTAGCTTTAAGCATAGAAACCAGTAGTGTCGCGGCGACTTGTAGCTTGTAGCCTGCTGCTGCAGTCGGCTACGAACTTTGTAACTTAACATGGAATTTCTCAGTAACCGTCCAAGTTCGAAACTGCGCCCGAAAAATGGCAATGGATAGGCGGATTGTGTTTTAAAACGAACTCTATATGATAAAACGCGGATATAAAATACGTAATACACCTCTGCCAATCCCCTCGAGAGAAAAGCGAGATGTGAAAATGCAGTGTAACTACAAAACAAAACATTCAACGGATAGAGAACCCCATCAAAATGCGGAAGGTGATCTGAATGCCAAAGGATTGGAACGAGTTTGTTTAGTATACAAAACAGCTGTTTACGTTTTGTATACAGCATCGGCTGATAAATATATTATGTTGTTGGCATTACATAACCGTTGTCACTGCATTGAATAAACGATTGTTTATTGCCGCCTCAGTGGTGTAGCGGTCGTGATCTCGGTGGATGATCGTGAGATGATGAGTTCGGGTATTCGATACCCAAATGGTGCAAACTGTACCAATAGAGATTATCTTTAAAAATTGCGAAATTTTTCGCATTTAGTATAATTATGGCCTAATCTAACATCAAATTTACCAAATTATGGATGTATACTACTTCTTACCCTATCCAGGGTTACACCCTTGATTATTTACATTGTTTACTTATTTCCAAGGTATTCCGGTAGCACAACGGATTTAACTCGCTACTTCTTTACTTTAATCTATGCCCATTATTCTAGTATCTCATAACAATCCATCAAAAACAATTCGAACCCCAACCCACACGTCTCGGCACATTCTCCGCCTACGTAACAACAATAATGTAACGTAAACTAAAGGAAAACTATCGTATATCCTGGCACAAGGTTAGTTGATCTCCGAGCCGCCCGCTAAGTGCTCCCAGCCGCTCGGGGAGTTGGGGGCTCGGGGGCTTGAGGCCACGCCACATACGGCAATAAGTTACATTTAACGATCGCAATACCACATATGTAGTAGCTGGATAGCCTGGCTATGTACTGAGAGCAAGCACTGTAGCTAGTTTGCTTGGATTGATTTTATTACACGAATGAGATGGTCGAGATAATTCTTTGCTGGGGTAAACAGACACGTAATCTAGATAATATGTTTAATGATAAGCCTATAATTATTGCCACTTATTATTACAATAGCATAGTAGCCTATTATTCCAGACGTTCTGCGCATTTTACAAATTTCCACGTGAATGGCAATTCTACTCCCGAGCCTATGAGAATTCTTTAATAGACCATCAAATAACCTTTGCTTTGCCTTGTCACCTTTTACAGTTATAACAACTTATGATTCTTTATCTAAACTAATATTATAAAGAGAAAAGATTCCATTTTTTGTTTGTTACGCTAAAACGACTAAACAGATTTGGATGAAATTTGGCACATGGGTAGACCATGACCTGGATTAGGACATAAGATACTTATCCCGACATTCCCACGGGGTCGAGACTTATGCGGGTGAAACTACGGGGCGCAGCTAGAACAATATATATACAATGTGGAGATGACAATATGACTTTAAATGAAAACACGGGCAATACTGGTTTATAGAAACATTTGTAAACAATCAAATATATCCGAACACCGAAATTAAAAAAACTTTTTTTTCTAACAAACTAAATAGCATAAAACTGCAAACAAAATAAAACACCATTTAGAAAATTGGTACACTGACCTGCGATAAGAATGGCAACGCAGCGTGGTTTCATTCATGATAAAGCGCGAGGCCGCGCGCGGCGGCTCGCGGGGTGCGCGGCGCGCCCCGACGACCGCCGACGACGCAGCAACGTAATGTTTTGGCGCCATTATTAATAATGCTCAATTACACAAATCAAATCACAGATTATTAACCAAATAGTCGGCCATCATTCACCCGCGAGTTATTCACTAATCAATTTATTATTCACAATCACTTTTCGATCACTTAATGTCGCCACTCATTAAATTTTTTTATTTTCAATATGTCCGCCGTGTTCTTGAATACACAAACTACACCGACGTATAATGTTATTTCTCACTCTTGATAATAGGTCACCATTAGCAGCCATTTCTTTCAATTTATTAAAAGATATTATTATTCTATTTTTTTATTCCTCAACGGTATTAACTTCTGTTGAGTATACCTCATTCTTTATGTGACCCCACAGGAAGAAATCCAGGGTCGTGAGATCTGGTGACCTCGCTGGCCACCGCACTGGTCCAAAACGGCCAATCCACTGCTGTCCGAACATTTGAGTCAAACGCTCTCTTGCAGACCACTGAATGAGCTGGTGCTCCGTCTAACTGGTACCACATCTGCCTGTACACGTCTATCGAAAGTTCGTCCGTGTACTCGGAAACGGATCCGTCGAGGAGTTCAATGAACTTTACAGCATTTAAATTGCCATCAATAAATACCGGACCAATAATGGTATTTCTGTGTATGCCAGCCCACACATTGACAGCAAATCTGTACTGGTGCGAAGTCTCCCGTACCAGATGCGGATTCACGCGGCTCCAGTACCGAAGGTTCTGTCGGTTCCATAAACCATTCCTTGTGAATGTACTCTCGTCAGTCCACATCACATTGTACAGGAAGTCAGGATTCTCAAGATGTTTGGTTTCCAACCAGCGACAGAAAGTTTCTCTTATTGGCTTATCTCTCGATAACAATACTTATAAGGTTTGCGTTTGTCACGTTTCAAAACTTTTTGAATAGTTTTGTGATTTACTCGAAAATGTCTACCTGCATTACGCAGACTGGACGTCGGATTGCGATCATAATAATTAATAACTCTTTCGTCTGGAATTACATTTGCACGTGGAGGAGCACCATCTACGTGCGGGACACATACGAGTGTTCCCATACCTCTCACGGTATGTCCGTACCTACAGCTAAAGCGGCATTTCCGTGACACTCCCCATAAATTAAAATCATATCGGTGTACTCCGAAGCTGTGTAATTGTAACGAGGCATGATTATTTAATAATAAAACCTTTAAACACCCAAGTATGAAGCGTCTAATTTCGCAAAGTTTACTTATCTATTTAACTAAGTACCTATAATACGTTATGTGTCCTGTCACTATTAAAACAAAGCGTCAAATTTCGCACAACACAACAACAAATTATGTGTCCTGTCACTATTAAAACAAAGCGTCAAATTTCGCACAACAAAACAACAAAGATAGGTACGATAACACTGGCGCGGCGACTTCAAACGGGCGCGGGCGCATCCGAAATTCCAGAGTGGAACAAAACGCGTCACAGGCAGGAAGTCCGGCGACACACTGACCGCGTAACCTAGACACGAGTTAATTGCAGGTTTCGACAAGTAAGAAAAGTAGAAACAAGCAAACTTACCTATCTCTTTCGCACATACATATTTTGCGATTGACATGAAGAAAGTAATAACTTCCGCATGCATTTTTTTTATCTAGTTGTGATGCCACGCTTTATGAACCTTAGTGCTCAGGCATAAAGTATAATTTGCATTGAGAAAATAAATTTTAAAGAAAAGGCGTAGGTTTTTGAAGTAAGCGAGCTGGCAACGTGTGTCGCACAGAGTACTTTTTGATAGCTGGTGTGTCGTTGACCTGTCGCGTGCTCTCCTGTTTACAATACATCATGTAGAAAATACTTAAAATGAAAAATAATGTCCTGTGGCTAAACTACTGGATATATTCATTTGATTTTTTGTGTGCAGGTTGGGAATACCATTACTTATACGAAGTTTCATTTATGATCCTATTGTCGTCTCCACATTGTATAAAGATAAGTAGCCGCTGCATAAACAACAGTCACATTTTCCTTAAATAACGAGACACAATTGGTATTTCTAACAACTTATATATTATACTATATCATGTACATAATCTCTGTCTACTTTAAATGAAAATAACATCACAGTAACAGGTGAGACTATGGTTCTATAATAACAATATAATTATTTCATTGAGACGTAGTACATTTGTTATGTCAACACAAGTTACAATTTAATCTTCACTTTGCCGACCTTTAAGGTCACAAGAAGATTAATTGTGAATTACTTATATGAGTATGCAAGTTCACTCGTATGATAAGCAAATATTAGTCGACTCAGACACTAATTAGCAGGTATTTGACAAGACTAGCGTACGTCGTACGAACTAATCATAGCTAGTTGGAACTTTGATTACAGGGTTTAAGCGCAATTCATCAACGAGAATACCTCTCCATGTTAGTGTCTTAAATCTATCTAGTATTTACATACCTTGCCTAGCATGCCGTACCTTTGCGAGGTCAATGCTAACGCTATTGACGTGCTTGAGTTTTGCTCGAATCTTATATTTAAATATGTAAATAATAATAATTATAATAATCTTTATTACACAAGAAAGTGGTTACGAAATAGTGTGAAGTGCCTGTCCCTGACTCCCGTGCTAGGTGATAGACATGTGTTACAAGAGCCAGTGTCCCTCTCCCAGTAGGAGATAGTACCGAATCTTATGCAAAAAGATTAACGTTATTGACGTGCCTGAGTTTTGCTCGAAACTTTTAATTAAATATGTTGAATCATCGATACAACGAAGTTTGAGCCATAAGACAATTAACATCTCCAACGTTATTATTGACAGTCTACCCACAGGTTTCAACGTCTGGTCCTGGTCCTCTCTGATAAAAACAGCGTCTTAGACAACATTAAAAAATCCCCAAAATATCTTAGAAACTTCCCTAGCCTAACGACAAGACTTAAATCACAAATTCACAGCAACTACTACTTTATTATTGTAAGTAGTCTAGATGGACTGGTAACCCGTAGTGCTCGCATGTCATGTATGTGACTCGACCTTCGACGTAATTGCGTAGATCGATGCGTGGCTAATGCGCTGAGCGACTCAACACTTGAATGTTGTTTAGAGCATTCTGAGATCTCGTGCTGAGCTAAGAATTAAAGAGGACTATGAGAAGACATGGTGCCGCCACAATTTTGAAAAGTCAGGGTAAGACGCAGAAACAAAACTGAGCGTAAACATACGCTTTGTTCTGTCAAAACGACCCCAAAATGCACTGATTTTGATAGATCTAATTGCAAGTTTCGTCTCTGTATCTTTTTCCCCTATAAGTAGCCCTACAAAAATTATAAAACAGGAGCTATCATTATTAATGCGTGAACGTTATCTTTTATCCCACCATTACTGTTCTATGCTGTTTTGAGGTCACACTACATGGAGCTTTTTATTTCAAGTAAAGATAAAGCGAGACCATCATGCCATTACACGGTGCTTTATCATCAACGAATGAACGACGATGAGTCAGACAGAGGTAATAAACACCTGTTCACCCGTGACCTGTTCGAGTCTTTGGGGAAACAGGCGTCACGTGTCTTTGGATGTAAAAAAATGAGCTTGAGTTGAGTCAGACAACCGCGTGGATTAGTCTAGTATGTAGTAGTAGTTTGATATAAATATTCTATTACTTACATAAGGAGAATATTTGAATCTAAATGGGCACTTATTTTTTTTTTATGACTAGCTGATCTCACATGGAGATTCACACAGGATCCGTTTATTTTTCTGGCATAAAAAGTATCTTATTAGATGACTAGCGACCCGCCCCTGCTCACACGGTTTTTACGACTTTTCAAAACATCAATCATTCTTTATAAAGTATTACGTAGTTAAATATTAATGTATAATACACATAAACCTTCCGGAATACATTCTCTTTACGCGGTTACAGTTACACTAGATAGTTATTAAATAAAAACTGGCCAAGTGCGAGTCGGACTCGCACATGAAGGGTTCCGAACTAAGGGTTGTTTTTAGTATTTGTTGTTATAGCTGCAACCGAAATACATCATCTGTGAAAATTTCAACTGTCTAGCTATCACGGTTCATGAGATACAGCCTGGTGACAGACGGACAGCGAAGTCTTAGTAATAGGGTTCCGTTTTTACCCTTTGGGTACGGAACCCTAAAAATCGATTGCCGATATAATGTTGACATAATCGGGAATAGTTTAGCTTTCTATCAGAGAAAGGTATTTTGTAATGCGATCAGTAGTTCATGTCTATAGTCAATTCTTATCTAATGCCAAGACTTTCAACGCTCTACCTCTCACTATACTACAGTTCGCGACAACGTATTCTTATCAGAACAGTATCAGCAGTATGTGTAAACAATAGCAGTGAACGGTAACACACGGCGACACATTTTCATGTCAATAAGGAAGACGTGTTGGAAGCGCTTCCCTATTGCCATGGGAAAGAGAAATTGTGTCACCTGCTTTTTCCTCCGGTTGCGCAGCGATTGCGAGTCAACAAAGGAAATAGATTGGATTAGTTACTTTGTTCGTTGAAGGTATGACGTTATGCGGTAACATTATTATAGGGATTTCTGAGACATGTACAGTTCAGAATTTCAGATATTACGTCCATGTCCTGATCTATGGAAATGTGCGTACGTTTATAACGTTAGGCACATTGGACAAACGAATTACACAAATTCTGATTGGAAAATAATCCCCTAACGACATGGGAGATTTTTTTCCAATCAGTATTTGTGTAATTCGTCTGTGCAATTCATTTGTTTGTGAAATGGACTATCGACATAGTCCATTTCAGTAAGCAAAGTTTAACGCGTAGTGCTTATGTGTAAAAAGCGGCAAAACAACATAAACTAATCTCTGCCGTTAGAAGACGTAATTGTTTGCAAGAAAACTAGTAAATTCTTCGACTACTTAATCAAATAGTGCAATCTTTACTTCAAGGGTTGTAGGTATGTTGTATATGGGTCAAGGTCACTAAGTTGCATTTTTAAATAATTGAGCCCTTTCACTACCTGTTTCGTCAGCGCTAAAGGGGTAGGTACTAGGTAGTACTTAAGTGGGTCAAGGTCAATCGAATGCATTTTTAAAAAGGTATGAACAGTAACGTTACCTGCATTATAATGCTTTCTCCGCTGCACGCGTTGTTTAGGGTTCAAGGCGAACCAGATGCAATGAAAGAGAACAGCTTTCACACCCCTCGGTATAAAACACACTGTACCAATTTCTTACACACGCTAGCATAAAGACTTACGTGCAAAATCTCTACGTTATAAACGTGGTGCACATTATTTCGCTATATGAATTGATTTGGTAAAAGTAAGATTCTACGTGATATTTATGAAAAAATACTAACTGAGATTACATTATTTTACTACGCGACGTTTAAGTTCCACATTTTCAAACCACCAAAATCGTGATTAACAGCTTTTTCACTATTAAGTAGCTTTGGCCTTGGGAAATACCTACTAAAACTATAAATACCATCTCACAAAAAAAAAATATGAAACAGCAATTTGACGTTTTTTATAGTCGCCGTGAACTCGACCTGAACAGTTGTGCCAACCGATCGAATCGTTCTACAATTAAGAAAATGACCAATTCCCACGCAAGTTTTCCTCCGAATTTATCGTGGCTTTTACACACGTTTAGATTAATCAGTCCAAGCTCTAAATGAATATATAGGTCAACAAATATTTGTCCCGATGGCGGACGAAACGGTATAGAATGCGGACGCTTTAAAACTAGTTCAAGTAGTCGAACAAACTTTATATTCGTACCATTTTTAGTCAGGATGTCTGAATTCCAACCTAAAGTTGGGACAAATGGAATAACTGATTTAGGTTTATTTATTTTAGTGTTGGTTTGTTTTGTTGGGGCGAAAAAGTGTTTACCAAAAAATAAATAGTGAACTGAACTGGTTTAGTTTCGGGATCATTCGTTTTAAATGTCACAGAACTCACATACTTTTCCCCAGTGTCTATTTGATAAATGATATTTATTTCTGTGAATTGGTTCAAAGAAACACATTAAGACGTCAAAAATAATTTGTTTTAAAACTAGATGAAGTCGGTGTTTCCTATCCGACCAAGCTCTGTCATTTCGACATACTTTCAAAACAGTATTTTCCCCACGAATGGTGCTCAATATTCTCTCACACATAAAACATGTAGGAATTCTTTGGTGCTTCACTATCGAAAATATATAAAGTCTCTTTGAACGTTAAGTATTTTTATATAAAAGATCTGCCAAAGGCTCTTTGATGTTTTATACTGGCGATATTTTATCCCCCGCGGTCAAGAACGCCGTATCGCCGAGATTGTTCTCTTGTATCTCGTAAACAACGCTGTCCTAGTATGTGAAATATTTAGAGAGCGTGTAACTCGAATAAATTCAGGAGACCCGAGTTGCAATGGGCAAAATGTGTATGGCAGAGACACACGATATAAATTTGTTGGATATATTTTTTTTATTTGCAACTTTAACATACATAAACTCACGCCTTCTTCCCATTGGGGTAGGCAGAAACTACAGAACGCCAACTCCTACGACCCTTACATACTCCTTTAACCCACTTTATACCACATTTATACCAAATGTGGTATTAGATTGTGCTTACCAATTGCCCATAGTACAGTAATTGATAGACGTGTGTCTGTTCACATTAATTAAATGTATGTTATTTATACGAGCCTTAATTAACCAGCAGCTTAGTTATTTTAATCTCGTTTCATACACTATTGAATACTGTAAGACCGGTCACAGCACAGGTGCAAAAGGTATTATTAATTAATTAATACTATATTGTCTTCGATCAATAATAGTACTAGATGCCCGATAAGCGCTTCAAAAACGGCCCGAAAAATACGAGCACGAATACTTTTGTGCTCTTATTTCAAATTAGTATGGTCCAATCATAGCCAATATTAAGACGTCAAAATGGCTCAGTGCGCGTTCAAAAGTTGTGTAAATAACCACCGTAACACCAAGATTTTGGAAGGAATATCTTTTTTTCGGTAAGTTTTTATCATTAAATGTTTTTCATAAAATAGTAACACAGTTAAATAGTAAATATAAATCAATTAGCAAATATTATGATTGTTGGCCAATGTTTGCGACAACGCGCCAACTATTCTACTAACAAACATTGAAGCATTGAAATGTAATTCCAAGAACTACGTCTAGTTCCAAATCCGAGTAAGTACGAAATTGTCAACAAAATGTTTTTAACCTTATTGCTTAGACGTTAAGTTTCGTTTTAGAATAAATATTTTTGTACTTATTATAAAAATGACTTTTTATTTTCAAGTGACATTTTAAATTTATTGCTTCGATGACAGAAGGACTTAAATATGAATCATTTGCAATCGTAATTAAACTTTATGTTAGAGTGTTAAGGTTTATAATAGTCTGAAGTTGTTAATATTATTAAACTTTTTTCTATAGTTCGTAGTAAGAAGTATAAATGTTTATCTGTGTGCAAACGTGGCCACTTTAGCGACTTATTTTTGTTCCTAATCATTCATCTAGTACTATTATTGATCGAAGTATATTGTACATCGGAAATTTCACAGTAGTAGACCGGAGACTGGGTTTGTTAGGTTGGTTAGGTTAGGTTAGCAATAGGTTCACCCCTATTACATAACAAGCGAAATGTGGGTGTTACTATGGTTACACCTCTGTCTAACGGTTCAGGGATTACAGGCGTGATGTTATGACATGCTACTATAATTTTCTAAGGGGTATGGCGATTTACGACGAATACCATGATAATTATCTGAGATGAAAGTGAAAACGTGTCTATCAGCTGCATGCGCTTCAACGATTTGAATGAGAGCTGCCAAGACATATTTGGCACGTGCTGTGTAATAACGGTAATTGGTATTTAATGAACGTAATAACGCAGCACTATGTGGGGGTGTGATATTACAATATAACTAGCAACCCACCTATGCTTCGCACAGGTGGAATCTACTGATGTGGCGACATGTCAAAACATCGAGATTTCTATTCATACTTCACACTAATATTATTAAGGCGAAAGTTTGTGAGTGTGTGTGTTTATATGTTTGTTACTTCTTCACGCTCAAACGGCAGGACCAATTTCGACAAAATTTTGTATGGAGGGAGGTAGCTGCATTAACATATAGGCTTCTTTTTATCCCTATACTCCCACGGGCGGGATTGACATTTACGCGGGTGAAAACGCGGAGTTACAAATAAACTTTATTCTTTCTTTAATTGTTTACTCAAAATTGTATGTAAATAAATAAACGTACTATTCTTATTCATAAGTTGCACTTACTTATTTTTTCATTGAAGATGATAAAAAGTAGAGTTTCCACCTCGGGAGCAACACTATTTTAAGCTCGAATGTACGATGTACTTCACTACGCTCGGGATTCTACTCTAGAATCCTTCGGCCCACTCTGGATTCAAAGAAACACTCTCGCCTTCAAAATAGTTGTTTGCTCCCTCGGCAAACAATCTACTATTATTGTAAGTTACACTTTCCAATACAATGGAATCGGTGCAATATACTTTCAAAGGCGGCTTTCTCATAATAATTGCGATAGATAGAATGGAACAAAAATAAAAGTAAGTGCACTATCTTAAGTCCACCATTGACACGTAATAGGAGACTACTGTAGGTACTGTAGACGGCTATCTTATCTTGACCCCATATTTATACAGCGCGCGAACGCTCGTTAAATTGCACCTGTGTCTGTACAAACGAGACGTTTAATATTTATTGTGGAAAGGTCTAGAGGTAGTGACGTTTTTGTAACAAAACGACGCGATAAAATATTGTTATGGAAACTTGGGATGTCGTATTAAGGAATATGTCATAAAGCGTTACATCTCCCAGAGTTAGCACGTGAGAATTAACAAAGATAACTGGCGTAATGTGGGTGTACTATAGGTACACCTCTGCCTAACCCTACGGGGAACACAGGCGTGATGTTATGTGGAGTGTGTGACAGAACGAAAGAGCAGAACTAAGTTAGGTTTAAGAGGAAATGCGGTCGGAGACTTTTGAAAAATCCTAAGTCGTAATTCGAGGTTTGGCTCTCGCCTATTTCCTCCTCCAATATTGGAATAATTTAAAAGATATTTCATAAACTGAATAAGAAGGATATATACTGTGTCCCTATATTTTTCTTTTAATTAATAGTGGTGAAATTTGTACACTAGGCCTCTGTTGACAGCGGTTTAATTCGGCATTTTTTGAGGGTTCTAGCTAGTGCTTATAAAAAATAACGTATCATCAATAAGGAAACTTTCGCATTTATAATATTAATATGGATAGTATGGATTGTTGACTAATCGAGAGTAGGATCATAAGAAGCATAATCATTTTTAGACCTGGTAAGAAACTCCTGGAATCTGTTCTCAAAAGACTAAGTTCTCAAAAAACTGTCAGCTGATAGCTTTTGGCGGACCAATTCAAATGTGTTGGCGCGGGCGGGCCACTTGGTAGCCCGCGGGCCTGGGATTGAGCAGAGCAGCCTTGCATTAGACAAAACGACTCAGCAATGACTACGATGAACATAGCACGTATACCCGTACTAATTAATACAATTATCACTTATAGAACTTCAAAGATAACAAGGATACAATGTATTATGCATTTACACAGAAATAAGATAACAAGCTCATAACAGCATTGACAGAATATAAACAAGGTTTATAATGAAAAAACATAATGAATAATAACACGTTTTTTATCGTCTGTGGTGAGCAATTGCTTCATTCATTATTTATTATCTTCGCGTTCGTACCTTGTACCTATAAGTTTATCTTTATTGTTGAGCTTGTGAGCGAGGAGCTAGACCTGGTTTGCCAGGTGGCGGATTCATAACTGGACAGGCCTGTTTTCACAGGACGTGTGTCCGTGTAAAGAACGTCGGATTATGGAAATTTTATTTCTAAACGTTTGTCGTTGAACAGTGAGGCATTTATGATATACTGAATATCGTAAAGCTTCTTTAATATTGCATACTAATCATGTTATTAAATAAAATCGATTACAGATAAAGTTTTGCTAAGTTCATTATAAGTCATCTTCACTCACTCTTTATTTCGAACTAGCTTCTGCCCGCGACTTCACCTGAGTGGTAGTCTATTCTATTTAAAATAAAACATACTCTATGGCACTCGGGAGTAATGTAGCTGTCGGCCAGGGAAATAATTTTCGAAATCGGATCAGTAGGTACTTCCACAGATCCTCCTATCTCCAAACTTACAACCTATATCTCCTTATAGTATTAGTATAGTCAATTTAAGGAGATTACAGGATCTAAACGCAAAAAACGATAACGATAAAATAATATCCTAAAGAAAATGTATGATATTCTTCAAGATATTATTATAGACAAGGTAGATAGTGTGTTAAAAACGTAATAATACAACAAATTTGATACGATAGAAAAAAAACATGAAGATTAACTAACTTTCTTTTTACAATAAAAACCATACCATACCATACCATACCATACCACACATACAATCATTCTGATTTTTTGTCAGATTATTCTACAAGCAACATATTAAAGCACTAGTGTTTTATTTTTTAGTCCATACAATAGATTTATTGTAAAAAGATAATTGCTTCATATTTTGCAATAAATTACCAGCGTTGTCATCGCGCTTCTTTTACTTTTCTATGCAATCCGACAGGGACCGCTCTTTAGGTCATGTAAGTCCCTTAATACCATGACAAAATTACCATTCAAAGCGCTGACGTAACTGCAAACATTACCATCTTTAACCAACAACAAAATAAATGTAGGCCCTCTTAACTGCTAAGATAGGTCCAACTAAAGTCGGGCCATTGCCATCTAATTTAAGTGGACCGGTCCAATCTAAACTAAAGCGCTCGAACCCTAGCATTAGACTGTGGGAAAGACTAGAAAGCTCGCCTATCTAAAATACTGCCTGTCGAACGCAAACTGTTGTACTACGTGGTCTAAAAAGCTAGAGCACTTTAACAACCTATTTATCTCAATGGGCTGTCACAACTTGTGTTGGTGGATAAGCAAGAACGCAATTATTTTTTTCTGGGATTAGTTTATAACTTGCTTCTAAATCTGAACAGATCGACCTGTGCCAGATTGGTCTGACCAAATTTGCGGATATACGCACGAAACAACCTAATCGCAGTCGCTCTATGACACCCAATTCCGACTCACCTGCATTCGGTTAGACTGAACTCCACCGTAGTGGGGGAAAGGCGGCAGATGATGATGACACGAAACAATCTCATAAGTTTAAAGTTAAGCAATTATTCGCTTCAGGGAGTGGTCGCTACGTCAATCATCGTATATGCAAATTGTGTAAACTTGAGGCCGTAACCGCTACACACGGTACGGATTTTAAAGAGGTCAGACGGATCTGAAGGTAGAAAAGCTGACCATGTGTAGCCTTTAGACTGGAGTTACAGAAGGAACTTGTTTTCGTTAATAGGGTAACTAATCTTTTAGCCGTGTTTTATAGACGTTAATATGATTGATACAGGCGCCTTCCGTTATCATGGTGTAATGTGTCAATTACCAGTGATTGAACGACTACATCTCGATTCTCTAATCTGTCTCGAATACGAGTTTAGTTTTTTTGTTCAAATTATTAGGTTGTAGAACGATTTGCAGTATGATTGAGGATTATAAGAGCCTCTTCAGAAACATTTATTATTCCGTCTTATTATGTAGATAACCACTTAGTATAGATTTATCAAGATGTGTTGGAATGACAACTTTTAAAATTGACGGATTGCCTAATGTATAATCAGATTAAAATTACGTAAACAACCTAGATAAAGCCATAGTATTAAGAGACACGTGCCAAAGCGTTACTTACAAAACTTTAATTAATTGATTGCAGACTTTAATGCCGTCGTGACTGAGAGTAGTAGTCGTCGTGAGATATTATTTAATGTTTCTTTCATTATCTCAACGGACCAAGAGGATTGATCACGAAACTGGGCTATTCACTGTTCAATAACCCATGAACAACTCAAAACTCCCATTCTTAAAAAGTTTTGAACGTAATAGAAGTTTGAAGTATAGTATAGTATAGACGCTAGACGAGTATTGTCAATTTCCTATGTATGTTTAAACTACGCATGTATGTATCGAAATCGGGCACGGATAAGGCGAAAATGGAACTCTCCGTCTTTTACTCTTACGCTGCGTGATTCGCAGCGGCGATCCCTACGCAACAGGATCACCACCACGACGTTCATTTGTTTTTTGACTACTTTTGGAGGTGTCTGACGCTCTTCCATACCCTCAGGCTGCCGGTAGCCTGATCCCCTGTAGAGTAAACCAATCATGTTTTCAAATTTCAACTAACCAGCGCTGCTCTTGTGATGTAGTCAGTCCGCGATCACCGCTCCATCGGCACACCGGCATTGACTTGACGCCGGCGTCGGCGCCACTGCGGACGCACACACGCACACACACACACTGGCACTGTCACTGGCACTATGCAGCCAACACTGGCACTCGCGCACCACACTGTATGGACACACGACACGACGTACGGCAGCGATGCCGTCCGAAACTTCACTGATCACTGCGTCCGAATGCTTTCACTGCACCTGTAACAAGTGATGAGGTGATGTTAGATTATAATCTGGTTAATGATTTAGGTCAACTGGCAGTTGCGTCATTTTACGAAGGAAAAATTTATAAAGTTGTAACTAATTGTTGTGGACATAATGAAGAAGATAAGTCCGCTGCAGATTTCATTTTAGGAACACCAACTTTGTTGCCACTAAGTTGGTGTTCACTTACTGTCATAATAAGTGACATTTATAAACACTCGTGAGATTAAGTAAATAAAACAATCTACAAGATAGTTCCCGCAATACAGTCTCAGATTGGACATTTTATCATATTGCATCACTAAAGTTCTTTCAGATGGTTCAACAACCTTAGTATAACCCAAGACAAAACGCTTTTAAATAAAAGAATACCGACGTTTAACCTGTAACCGTCGGTGCTTATAAAAGTAGTTTCATGCGTCACTTCATCTCCCTAGATTAGAGGTTGCAAAGGGTCAAAGTTCGTCGACCTCTCTGAAAGAAGTTTGCGCCAATCTGGACAAACCTGTTCCAATGAATGGCTGTAACATAAAACTTGAATAGCACAATACATCACCTGCAAAATTGTTTACAAAACTGAGATGAGGTAGTAAGTAGTTAAAAATTCCACCTTGGATGTAGGAAGTAAAGATAAATCTTGTCGTAAAAGGGTATAAAATGATACATAATATAACATTAGCTACATCTCGGCGGTCTAAAGTCGTTATTTAGTTTTACGTGGCTACGTCTGGTCGTAGCGTCGACGTAATATTTTACGGTCTATAAACGGACGGAACCACATTGTTGCTTTACAGCTGGGGGGCATTACCTGCATTGTTTCCTTACAAACTAACACGTACGATACTATGGTATGAATGCAAGTATGTAAACATGGTAAGCGATTTTGTGTGCTATTGATGGTTAGTCGACAAACGGGCTAGAGGAAATGCTTTGTCATTAAAATAAGTCCTTTCATGTGCCGTCTTTAAAGTTTATGTTGATACTTCGACTGTGCTAAGGGAGCTGGTAGTTCTACATTAACCCCTTTATTCATAAACGTTGCTCAGAGTTAAGTAGTGTTTAGGGACTGTTAACCATACATTTTTGACGTTTAAACGTCACTTATAATCATCGTTTATAAATAAACCTCAAAGTATTAGCATGCCATATACGGTAATATCAGTTACTCTTGTCAATGAATACATTGTAAATGAATAAATTTACCACAGGAAAGTCATAAATACTTTTATGTGGTGGCAAAACGACACACAGGAATGAAATATATAATATGTATTTTAATGAAATATTTAGATCAACGTCTAAACTTGTCAAATAAGATGTCGCTCAATGAAGATGGGTATGTGAACCTTTGACAGTTATTTCAATTATTATTTGGTTCACCAACAGCGTTCACTTACAAAATTAAAAACTTACGCTTTGTCAATTTCTAAATTGAGTGTCTATTTGAAGAGTAACATAAACAAAATTATTGATAAATACCAGTGCCATATGCAAACATAAATCAACCACAAACCACTAAATTAATCAGGTCAGAAAACCAATCAAAGAGATCACGTCCTCTATAATCCCTTTTAAACTTCGTGCCAACTTCGCTGTGGAACTAAAAGTTGTGAACGCGACTGCACAAACTTACAGAGCCGTTGTAACTTTGTAAGCTGAAGTAATATATGCTTAAACAGCATCCGTGTGTAGTCTACCATATGCAAACCAGTAAAAACTACTAGACTAAGCAGGTCAGACGAGCAAGCAAAGTAAGCAAACTGCAAACAGATCACCGATTCATATAATCCCTTGTGGAGTTCGCATCAACTTCGTCGCAACTAAAAGTTGTGAGCGCGAGTGTACAGCTACAGAGGCGTGTAGTTACGCGCCAAGTGTGCCATAGTAATTTCCGTAAAAAGCATCGGTTGAGACGGGGAACAAACAACTCAGCCGAACACTGCAGGCACAACTATACGAGAAACTTTTAATTGAAAGGAGCTGATCGCGTCCGGTAAGACATGACAACTGCGACAAATCATTACGTAAACGTAATGATTTGTGAGAATTGGGATGATAAGATCTGAATTATAGACTAAACAAACGTGGTTTGGTATTGCTCCGTCGAGAGCACAGTTATCTGAAAGTCATTTAATTGAATCATCGTATAAAAATAAACTCAGGTTATGAAATAAAGAATATGACTGTCTGAAGCACATCTATCTAGATCACTTCGTATATTCATAGAATTGGCTCATTTGAAATTCCGAGTTCAGCGTTGTCTAAACGCGTATCGGTTCCAGATGAAAATAAAATGGAATCTAGTGTAAAATTTTAGAGTTTTATGGACTTTTTATTCAGTCTGATGTTATCTTCAACGAAAAGCACTTATAAACGCCATTTGTAGTTTCGCGAACAATAGAAGCATTTCAGCATATTCAATGCATTAGCATACAGGCACACAAGCATCGTACTATCCTTTGAAAAAACTGGGGCACATAAAAAGTAATTTTGAACGCCCATCTGAAAAACCGTTTAAAAAAAAAAATATTTAAAAACTGATAGCGTCAGTTCCGTAGAAACTACTAATCCTACTTTTTACCGACTTCAAAAAAAAGGAGGTTATCAATTCGATACGTATGTATGTAATATTATTGGAATTGCATTATATTCACATATGATGATCTATTAGGACTTCCAAACAAATATACAAAATTTCATAGACGTATGTATGTATGTATGTATGTATGTTTGTCCACGCATATCTCCGGAACTATTAATCGGATCGTGACCATTTTTTTTTTATTGGCTTACATTTTCTTCAACTTAGGGAACAGTGCAAGTTTCATCAAGATCGATTCAGTAATTTTCAAGATATGGACTAATACGTGTAAGTGTGACGGCCTGGCTTATTGATAAGAGCTACGGGTGTAGTGTCAAAGGGAAAACATCTCAAAACCTTGGTCAAATACTAGTGCAAAAACTAAAAATTACGAAATAAAAAGTAATTTAAAAAAATTAAACCGACTTCAAAAAGAAATTAACTCAAAATTATGAAATAACTTTAATTTCGGAAGTCGGTGGCATAAAACTAAAATACAGATCCCAAGACACCGACTTCCGAAATTAAAGTTATTTCATAATTTTGAGTTAATTTCTTTTTGAAGTCGGTTTAATTTTTTTAAATTACTTTTTATTGTAGCAACTCATGTTAGCTGTAGTCATTAGTCGAACATGACAAGTCTCCGACAGGCGACAGAGTTGTTCAATCAGAAACCGTTCCATATGGACAACCCTGGGCCATATGCGGAGTATTGCGGAGTAATTGTACGTTCCGTTCCCAAGATTTTAACAGTTAAGTCTGTTAACTGTAAAAACATTTCGTTCAATTATAAAGATAAGTGCTATTGATAATGATATTGAGCTGCCAGTAAAGCCAGCTGGTTGAGTAATGGCGTCGGTTATTTTCCAATTTTACAATGAATCCGTTTGAGTGGCCACTTCTTTGTTAGATGCGAAGATAATGTTACTTCCGTGTGTCGGTCGGAAGAGACTGGTTTTCTCAATTTCCGTATTGTAATCGTACTTTCAATTATCGTGATAATTGTTGCGTTTGCAGTTACTTTCTTTTCTTGTCCGAATGGGTGTTTAAACGATAAAAGTATAAAATAAAAATAATGTTTCTTTGTTACGATGTAACTGGAGTAAGATTGCGAGTGGTTTTATTTGAGCTCGCCGCCTTGTGGTTCAATTTGCGTTTACTTTGAATCCATTTATAAGCTTTCACGTATCTTTATAAAAACCGCATCGTGAGCGGGAGTTCTAAATGTTAGCCGACTTATTCCAAAGCAAAAGAAATTGGAAAAGTAGTTCGAATTTAAAGTGAACTCAAAGCAGCCACTTTTAATTCCTTACGGCGTGCCTGCCGGTTCCGAGTGGGACGGTCGCATAAAGAACACCGCACACATCTCAAAGTGTGGAATCCACTCCGGCCGAATTGCCGTTCCGACAGATAGATGTGTGCAATCCACATCGCTATCTGTTTAATTAACGTTCGGGAAACGATTTCTTATCGACGAATGGCGATGGTTACTTGAAACCGATAAATTGTTATTGCACCTCGGGTCGTTGGACTATCGATTGCCGAGGTTGGCTCTGTGAACTTACTGTTCCAAGGAAACAACGGCGACTGGTTATGGCAAGGCTTTCTCTGCGATTTACAGGTTATTTTTTAGGTATAAGGCTCAAATTAACTCCGGCGTTGGAATTTTCACTATTTCATAATTAATTAAAAGAAAACTTGAAGAGAACAATGCATCATTCTGCAGTGTTGCCAAACCAGAAACTAGACGAGATGCCAAATAATAAAGAACTTGAATAATATTGTCAGTATTAAACTCGAACCTCGAACTCAAAGTATAAGTAAATTAAACAAGACAAACCCCAAACAAATGGTCCAGTGAGCAGTGCCCAAAGCTCTAATTCACAACGCTTTCAAAATCGATCATTTTAAACGAACCCAGTTCCCCATACACGTCAAATGGAACCCCTTTCACCGCCAACACAGGAGATATAGGACCGCTTTGTCCGACCGCAAAACTAGTCGTCGATATTATCAGATGAGAGAGACACAGACCCATTTCCGAAGTAGACACACTGATTCACCGTGTACAAAACTGATAGCATTTCGAGGGTACACCGTACGCCCCAGTTCGTTAATTGGAAAGCGATGTTTAATTACAGATATCTGTGTTCGTCCTTCCGAGGGTAGTTGCACAAACATGATAATTTACTGGCACACGATAATCTTTGACAAGCGATCCCTTTGAGACGGTATTGATTGCTTCGCTCCCAGGAGTAATGTAGGGGGATAAGACAATGCCCAATTACCATTTGATTAATTACGCTAGACAAGCCTACGTGCTGGGATTTTATTGATTCTCTACACGATAGGTGATTGGACTGTACTCATGAAAATGTATGCTTTTTCTTGGAAATTCGCGCATAATGTTAATGTACAAACATTGTAGTAATTATGTACTTTAATGGAATTGTAACCAAATGAAACGATTACATGGAAATCCTTAATTACATTACAAAATATCGTATAGAGCGAATGTCCGTTCTGAATTACACGCTTTAATGAGTACAATCATCCTCCACTTCTGGCCACGGACAGTTTACAATTAAACGAATTATACGCTGCAGAGTATTCCAAAAATTGTTCGCAATATACCTCCTCTTTGGACGATCGCTTCGACAAATCCGGTTCAATCAAATCCTCAGAATCGGCACAAGGTTCCATTTACACAAAAACATGAAAGCCCAAGAGTAAGACAAACTAGCGTCCAAAACAGAAAAAGTTTGTCTTGTAGGTAATCAAGAGTGACAGCTTCCAGAATGTTTTGCTATTCATACAAGAGTTTTGTAGATTTCGAATCAACACGCAGACTAACTTTTCGTTATGATTAAATACCAGTTTTTTTACTTGGTGCCTAAAACCATATCTAATAAAGCTGAAGAGTTTGTATGTTTGAACGCGTTAATCGCTGAAACTACGAGGATTTGAAACATTCCTATTGCATCTGATAACCCAATTCTTGAGGAAGTCTAATGCTATTTAAGATCACACTACGACCCTTAGGAGACGAGCAACAAGCAAAAAGTCAGAGAAAACGCTAAGCGAAAACGAAGTAAAAGCGCGGGAGGGTGGACCAACAGAACAAGAAATTTCATGCGGACGAAGTCGCGAGCAGAAGCTTGTCCGGGAATAAGTCAAAGTCAAATCATTTATTTCAAATAGGCACATGAAAGGCACTTTTGAATGTCAAAAATTACAACTAAATATAATATTCGGAATGCACGAACAAGATCTCACAAACTCCATCACATCAGTATTCCGTACAACATCAAGTTCACAAACCGAACACAAACAAAATACTTTGATTACTGATCCAAACAGTTTCATCAGTTTCATGTAACACATCTCCTTTGATGAATGGAACATAATTTCTCACGATAGAAGATTATACTGCGAGTCTGCGACCTATTTCCAAACTTCCATCCAAATTTCACTCCATCACGGTAGGAGGATACAAGACGGATCAATTTGAATATTCAACGGTTAGCGAACAAGAGTTTGATAGTCTGCAAGCTTTCTGCTATAGACCTAGCAAAGATACAGGCAAACTTTCGTCTTAGCTTGTTAGTGGGTGCAGACGAGGTAATTTTACACAGTTTGGCAGTTTGCGGCGTACATTCTTGATATTAATGAAGTTAGATATTGATGTATTGAGTTTGATTGTGGAAAGTTGAAATAGTTTTGTTTATTGTGCTTACTTTGAATCATACCTACCCTATACGTCGATTGCAGCCAGTAACGCGACACTTCTTTTGAGAAATATCTTGTAAGAAACGGAATTGAATTACGTTATGCATAAATAGAAACAATTAGTTAAATTGTAAGTTGAAAGAACAATGGAAAGTTACGTCGATTGATGTTGTTTTGAGTGATTGTATGTATCAAAGTAAACAAAATTTTGTAAAGAGAGAAACCCAAAAATGCTTTAAAGATATCAAAACGAAATGAAAAAAAAAAAAAAAACTTTTTTTTCTTTTGCCGAGCCGAACAAGAAAAAGTTTGAACAATACGAATTAATTACAATAATCATTCATAATGAACAAAAACCTCGGAACAAAACTGAAGTACCGCCAACTTTTCGTTTACCAAGACGTAACAAGAAAAAAGTTGTTTACTCACTTGTTTGTGTAGGTCCGAAAGTCTCAAAACTTGGGGGTAGTCGGACCAAAAGTCGACACGCGGGGCGATAACATTATTTCCCCTTTACATTTACCATTCGCCTCCTCGAGTTGAAACGGTAGTTCGATAGTTACACAGCGACCGACTAAGTTGGACTAGACTGAATAAAAAAATGTGCTAGAAGCGTCAGTCAAAACACGGGCGTTTTTTGTTAACTTTTTTCATTGCGTAAAACCCGATAGATCTTTTCGTTTTTGTGATCAAGATCGTATCAAATAAACACTAATTCGTTTATAAGATTAAAGGACACAGGAAAAAATAATTACCAATTAATCTTTGAGAAGATCTAAAAATAAATTCTTGTTGTAAACACCATTTTGTTGGGAGTTCTAATCAGTTGTTGTTATAAGATTAAAGGACACAGGAAAAAATTATTACCAAATAATCTTTGAGAAGATCTAAAAATAAATTCTTGTTGTAATCACCATTTTGTTGGGAGTTCTAATCAGTTATTGAGTTTAAACGGCCGTGTGATTCCTGCTATATGTAGAACCTGCCAACTCATTTCTTTCGGAAAAGTGAATGGACTAAAAAACTAGAAACAGTTCCAAGTCCAACAGTAGGTTAACAGGCTGATGATAATGATGATGAGAAGAACTGAAACAATTTCTATTCAAAACGCAATTCCTTCCTAAACAAATAACCACGAACAACCCCTCAATACCAATAAAGCAATGAACCATGTATCTCATCCAGCAACACAACATCACAGAATCTAGTTTGCCGAGTACGGGGCGGGCGAACTTGCAAAACTGCGCAGACTGTAGGGCGGTGGGGAGGCGAGAGAGAACAAACTCGCCCGAGTAAACTTTCTCCTCGAGGCCAACGGGTAACTTGTGACGTGTCATAATCTTACTGCTACTTCCATACTGCGTCCGCTGCACGGAGATAGTGGAAAAACTGGGCATTTCCATCTCTGACTGTTGCGATGTCGTTATTAAGTCTTTCTGCTTTGTTTTGTTGTTGTATTTTTGTTACTTTATAGCTGGACTTTTTGAACTGTCGTTTGATATACAGTCAACCGAACTACTGTTTAACAATTTAACGACAGCACCAGTCGTAGCAAACCAGTTAAGGATTTTCTTATTAGTGCAAGTGTTTCATCGAATGTACGGTTGACACGCATCAATGACATAACTTAGCAGGTAACTAAACAGAGAACTTGGGGACTAATATAATAAAAGTACGACAAACTTCGTAAAAGAAGTTAACACGCCTTAATACAAACCTAAGTAAAAACCAATCGCATGTACAGCTGATCGCAGTGTTACGCTAAATCGACCCTCAACAGGGACATTGAAGCGACTTTTTTATCAGGAACCGATTGAGTAGGTGCTCCAATGGCTTCGGGAAGAGCTCTTAGATTTGGCTCCGATCCAGAAACACTTAAACCCTAGATAGAAGTGAGACCATGGGTAAAACTATACCAGATTAAGTCCACAACGACTGAGAGACGTATAACTTGGTTAATTGGGTTTGTAGAGATCCTCCTTTAATTAGCATTGTCCTTGTTATCGATACGAGTTAATGCCTCGACGATTCTCTTGATAGAAATGTCAAGTGTACAGTTGAGTGGAATCAAAGACATATTGGAAATAGATACAATATTGAGAATTGAGTTGAAGCTAAAGGTACATAATATATCTTATTCGGTCTGAGTACGGATATTGATTTAAGCTCGGTTTCGTCGTTTCTAAACGTTTCGTCCGTTTTGAACGAATGTTTCGATTTTATTTTGGACCTACTCAACATCTAAGGTTTATAGTGAACATCCAAGAAACTTTTTAAATGCTTAGATTTTATTATATAACTGCTCTATTGGAGAATTGCAAATAAAATATCACATATGTAACAAATTGTAGTTCGCAACTCCTCAAGACGGGTTTAACTTTCAAGTGTTCTTCAAGGAAGGAAGCGGGCAATAAATTCTCTATATTCTTGTTAGCCGTATGAATGGTGACATCAGTCGTGTCACACGTTCATATTATGTGCATGTGCCGCTCGATAATGCGACTGAATAAAAAGCCCAGTCATTCCAGATAGTGTATGATTCACGGTGCGATTATGCTAATTCTGATCTCGAATGACTTCAATGGGTCTTTTATGTCTGTGAAGTTCATGTGAAGAATGGGGTGATTTGGAGTGGAGAAACTTAACACAATATTATGTTAGGACCTTTGGGTGTTACGCTTCGATATTATACTCATTGACAGCAAGTTTTCCGGACCAATGATTTAAGAATCGTGAACATTGGACTTAATGAATGGTACTTATCCTTCACATTTTTCCCGCTCCAACGCTTGTTCATTCATGTGTAAGTAAGGTGATATTTTTCTCGACTATACAATACACCTCCTCGAGTTTTGAACAAGGAAAACAAAATCCTGAAGCTCCGATAGCTCTACGAAAAGCTCAAACCAGCAGGCGTTCACACTTCTAAGATTTGAAGTATGGGACAACAACTTTGCTTGGTTTTCTATATCCAACCATACATACCGTACCTATAGACAATCGAATTATAGCATAAACATAAGCATAGCATACTGCATACATGTACGTGTTCTCATAACATCGAAGTCGGAGTCCCGTGAGGAAAATTCGACATAATTCGTACAAATTAGACAACAATCCTCGTTTAAAGGCATTAAGAGAAGAGAGAGCTTCGCAAAGTTATAATGAAATTCACGAGCAATAAAACTTCCCTTTTGACTAACCCCTAGATATACATTTGAGAGCAGGGTTGTCGCTGGATAAAAGATCGCTAATTTACTTAACCAGAATTAAGTTATAAAATATGTTAAAATGTAGATTGCAATTATAATAAGATACCTAAATTAGATACACATTTGTAGACACAATCGACATCAACCAGACTATAAATAATATTGATACAAAGGACATTGCATAATAAAGAATCTACAGCAGCCAAAACTCATGAATTTGCACATACGACATGTACCATCGCAACAAACAAGAACAAATCTCACAAAAGACAAGTATTATGTGTTGTCCAGCCCTGAATCCGCGCCGAGTTATGAAACGGGAGCGGGGCGACCAGACGAGTGCCAAACTTAGACAAAGAGAGACTAACTTCCATTAAATCTTTTGCAACAAAGTTTACCGTCCCCGCTGACTCTTGTATGTACCCTACCTATCTATGTACTTACTAATAATATATAATACAGCAATTTCGTGAACTTTCCAGTAGTTAAGAACAAGTTTCTCATAAGGTTTCTAACAAACTTCGTGTGTTTTCATATGTATTATTTAGTAGCTTAAATGTGTAGATAACTCTGAAGTACCCTTTGGACATTATTAGGTATTACACTGTCACGAAAGGTTATATTATTGCCAATTTCGATATCTAAATTGGAACAGTTAAGGGTTAAATGGTTTAACATTTGCATATTTCAGCGGCCATTTCCGTCCGCGTCCTGAATCATTGGTACTGTTAATAAGTAATTGGTAGGACTGGTTACCCCGGAATTCGTGGAAAGTATGTAGTGCAGAATATTGTCCAATTCATTTCAGTGACCAATTATTTGGTTGGCTATAAATAAAATTGAGTTTATACTAAACGTGATCAATTTGCTTTCATACCAAGTTATCGCCATCCATCTTGGGAATTATCATTTTCGTAGTTCCTTGTATGCATTTATTTTTACGAAGAAAGATGATAGGTTCTAAATACTCTGTGGCATTAACAAGGAATAGATATAATCGATGTTAGAAGACGTCGGTATCCCGCTTAATGTATACGAGAATTAATTATGTAATTCAATTTATATGCTGCTGATAAAATGCGATAGGCGGATGATTGGATAACTGTTCGCCTAGAAAGCGCTTCAATATAAAGTATTATCTATATACACTTATGACGCACATAAAACAATAAGGAAAATAGGGGGAGCCCCTTGAATATTAGCAGTCACGTACGATCGTCGGCAACCAATAAGCGTTATTAAAATATTGATTTTGCATGTCCTTAAGAAAATGTGTATGAATTAAATGCCAAGGCAAACTAATGTACGCGGTGCAATATAATGCTTCAGAAATCATTTATTGTAGGTGTACTAGTACCATTTTATGTTTGTGTTGATTTGTTGAGTAACACACAAATGTATTAGGTAACTACGATCGTTTGAAGGCTCCTACAAACAGGCGCGACACGCGATATAATCGGCACCGCTCCTTGCGCGACTTGCGGTGCCTTTGTGTCATGTCGCGCCTGTTTGAAGGAGCCTTGAGTATGTGATGATTTTACACGAGGTCATTTGACATGTCCCCATGGATGGTATTCAAATAAGCTAACTACCCACTTCAGCCTAGTTTTCAATCCCGCAACAATTATAATTTCTACACTTCGAATACTTGACCCGTAAACTTCATGAATATTTCACTTTACAAATTAACATAGAAACAGCACAACCAAAACACGTATGTGTATAGTAAACTCTGCATACAAATTCAGTGCAAAGACAGCCGTAGTAGAAACGGGGCGGGCGGGGGTAGTCCGGGGTTGAAATTTGGCCAAAACTAAAGTAGTTTAAGTTAGTTAAAACTGTTGGATACGTGTACCATGTTTTTGACGGATTACTTGTTCGCTGGAGTTTCATAAAGTCGACTTCGAGTCGGCGAAGTTGGTTAGTTGACGGTGTAGTAAAACTGGGTATGTGTATTCTTTGTGGTTTGTTATTACAGTGTTTGTGTGTTGATTGTGTTTAATTAAAGGTGACTATCAAAGTATAGGAATGTGCGGAAAAGGGAGAGGGGAGTTTTTCCCTGCTGTGGGGCAATACAGGATATGCATAATAGAAAGATCTCCTATTTGTATAGTGAAAAATGCTTCGAATGAACCGTTCCATCTTTTTGGTTCATTGAGTCTAAAACCACCTGGTTTCGAACAAGAGAAAAAAAATTCTCTTCAACTAAATATTCCGTAGAGAAAATTGTGGTTGTTTCAAATTATTACATTACATTGTCAATCCACCAAAAATATAGACCAGTACAAACCCATGAATGGTTCATGAAATGTTAACAAAAGCTTTTCATAAAAGGAGAACAACCATTTACTGCTACACACAATTACTTGAACAATACACAACAAATCGTCGAAATGAGTTCAATACTCTGCGTACACGTTCCGAATGAGAAGTACAGCGTATCTGTTATTACGTCGTTTGTACTAGCGAAGCAAGCACTACTTCAGATAGCTAGGAGCGACCAACTGTCTGCCTCGGTTATCATACCACCACATGTTACAAGATGGGGCGAATTATTGGAATGGCTTATCGACATAGAGCATTGTTTCAACCTATGTAAAGCACTGGTTTCCTAAAAAAAATAACAACTGCATAAATAAAATTTTGTAAAACGTCAGTAGTTTTTTTTTATCACCTTTAGCCTACCAAGAGAGAGCGGCGTTTTCTAACACAGGCATTATCTGCTTAAAAGCCCATTCACCAACAAAACTATTGTCAAGAAAACATTTTTTTTTTGTAAAAACAGCGTTTTTGACACCTTATAAAATGGGAAATACTGGTGAAAATGAGAGATTTTCACAACAACGGTTATAATATCGGAACTGCTTTCCTAGGAAACCAAAGCTTTAGAAAACAAAAGGACTGACGTCTAGTTTTGCATGTACTAGAGCTAGACCAATCCATACGGGTCCATACCTACACCAGACCTATTTGACTTGGATGAAGATCATACATCATTTTTTGGGCGAAATCGCGAACGTACGAAATACAGGAAAAGCAATTTCGGATCGTGCTATTAGAATCTATCTTTCCTATGAATCTATGATATTTGAACAAATTGACGCCTAATTGATGGTTGACTGTTTTCCATTACAAATAAAACCATCCAAGACATCGTTTTTAAAAAGCACACCTTTAAACATTCAGCTAACATTTAACACGCGACAAAACTGCACAACACGAATGATAGTTTGCACAAACTTCACAGCAACTTTGATTAATGAATTCGAAATATTTTCCACGAATTTATGCGGTGCAGTGCAGTTTCCTGGTTTTACTTTTTTTGCTTGGATGTGACTCAAAATTGGGATCTAGTTGTTTTTCCTTTTAGATTTATTTCGGAGAAGTGTTGCGAGCTCGCTATACAAAGTTTTATTGCCAAGTCAAGTTCCTAAACGGTTGTTTTCGTGTCAACTTTGACAACAATAGTAGTGGTATCTCGATAAATTTTTGAAAGTTGACGAAAAAAAAAAGGTAATTACGGTAAAAAGTGGTGAAACAATCGTTGTATTTGTGCGAGTCGAGTCGGGTACAGTAATTTGTCGTGTAAAGTGGGACAGGGCGCTGGGCGATTCGAGCGGTGGCGTGGCGAGCGGTGAGCGTTCGATCGCGGGGACGCGCTGAGGTCGTTCACCCCGCACGCTCGGACTCGACGGCCACGTTGCCGGTTGCACTGCATTTTAAACGCGCTTCATTACTTTCCGATCTGTATGGCCGTTTAAGTGCTAGCTGATCAATAATGGTATTGTTATCATTATCACTGAGTCGCCACCCACTATTGTAGTAAAGTAGGTATGTATTTGATAGTGCGCATGTGTAAGGCATGTTACGAGCGAATTATCATATTAACGACCTTTGTAGTCGGTTATTCCACCTATATTTTAGCGCGTAGCCAGCAGAAATAGCACGTATAAAGTATCATTAAAATAGCCATCTATTTTAAAATGTGCGCAAAATATTTTTAGTTTGAAAAAACAAACCTGTGGAAAACTGGAAACTCATGATAAAATTAAAATTCTGTTCAAAAGGTACGTATACACGAGCGACTTTGATAAACTATTCATGCGTTACTTTCATCTGTACAAATACGTTTTACGCGTGTTACATTCACGTAATAATCAGTGATAAAAACCGTTCGCTAACGATTTTTCCTCATGGTCTGTTTGCACGTGGAGCCAATTATTGTGGAGGATTTAATTGTAAGGCAGACGAGTGGAAGCTTTACGGAGATAGGAAAATTAACGTTTGCGTAAATACTTCCTACGTAAAAGCGCCCCAGTGGGACACGGCTCAATATTCACGTGGATGACTCTGAAAGTTGATGCGAAAAGATGGAAAACGTCTGTAGCGTCTTACAAATTATGCGTGTTGTACTGTTGAATAAAATTATTTATCAAACATTTTTAGAAATATTCTAAATAGAATAAATATTTGCACACCTGTTGTTCAGTTAGGATAATTAAGGTTTAAATAACTTTTGTTATATGTATCACCTCATATATATTGTATAACCTTTATTCAAGCCAATAAATGATTTAAAATTACGGAGCATTTTTACGTATAAAACACAAAGCAAAACGATCCTAATAACCGCCACTATTTAGAAATTCGATCAATTCCCACTCTTTCTATTATCGACCACAGAAACAGCACATTTAATACACAAAGACTCCACAAACCCATTGATTCTGTAAACAATAGGTAATAATGAAAAGCGGGTCAGAGTCAGACAGGTGGGCGAGGGAGGTGATCTCTCCCATCGATCCCCCGAAGAACGCACGTGTACTCTGCGCCCTATTCCAACTTCCGATTACTTGAATCTGATAGGTTTTCATTTACCTAAGTTTAATTTGTATTGTAGTGATGTTTAGCGTTGAATGATTTACCATCATGATTTGCATATTAATACTATAATAAAGCTGAAGAGTTAGTTTAGTTGGTTTGAACGCGTTAATCTCTGAAACTCGTTTTTTTTGCATGTAATTGTCCAATTCTTGAGGAAGACTATAGGCCTACTTAACATCACGCTACGACCGTTAGGAGCCGAGCATAAACAAAAAAAAAGAAAGAACGGTAAACGAAAACGAATTAATAGCGCGGGCAAGCAATGCGATACTACGGGGGGTCGGGGAACAAAAAGCTTCTTCACGCGAACGATGTTACGGGCAGAAGCTAGTTTTTTTTAACAAAATTGTATAATACGCGCCACGAAAGATGAGACTTGACGAGCTCGGTAGTCAGCTTGCGCAGGTAAATCGTATACGAAATAGTTACCCATAACGTGTATATTTATTCAGGGATTTATAGATGACATTTTGATTAAAATCCTTAACAATATTATAATAAATTTATTACGAAATAATAAGATTAAGATAAAAGTCAAGTCTCATCTTTCGTGGCGCGTATTGTACCTGATTGTATGCTTTTGAAACCGCCCTAAGACGACCGTTAATTTCTTATTAATTTATAAATGTACAAGTTGCACTATGGTCAACACCTTACGCACTTATTATTGTCATAGGTCGTCCTCGTCCTATACTTGACATTCTAAACATGCTCGTAGAAAGGCGATGCGTACAATTGCAGCTACAAGCACCTACTTATCATGCGTGAAACATTTAACATCATTGAATCAACAACGCAACCACCGAAATGAGTTTCTGGCTAGCAACAACACCTGCCAATATTCGGTCTGTACAACAAATAACACTGCATATACCTTGCTACTTAAATAACGTGTCCAATTTTACGCAATCAATGAGTCAATTGGAAATAGGTTCGTTCGTACGTGCCTATCGTTGGCCGCTGTGGCCCCGTTCGAAAGCCTTTGTGATGGCGTAAAACTTTTTTACTTTTCAGACCCGCGCGTGAAAGCAGCCGACCTGTTATTAAGGGTCCACTAACGCAGAGATGAATGGACCGGAAGGGGGACGTGCAAAAAATCTATCAATAGAAACGGTTAATCGATTTTAAACCGCTAACACTTTTTCGCTTGGCTTACTATGCATTTTATTTTTTGAGACGTTCTTTGGTAACTATCGTAATGTAACTGGTCAGCAGGTTTGATATTAAATTATCATCTAAATGATTTAAGACCGATGGCGTTGAAGAAAAAGCTTCTCACATAATTAAGCTACCACCAAAACAAGTTTCATCCCATTCCCATTACGAAGAAAAATTAACATCTATCTCAACCAAAACACCAACTAAAATTAACATTTAAAACGTCAAAATAATATGCAAAACGGAACTCAGAACCACGAAAAAAATAACATTTATATTCCGCATCCATATCTCTATACGTACAGCGCGAGCTGACACGGTCTCGTGCGTTTTTTTTGCCGTACCGTGTTGCGGCCAAACAAAACGAACCCAGTGAATCCGGTGATGCCGTCCGCACGTTGGACAAAGGAGGCACTAGGCAACACTCCGCCATTGTTTGAAATTGACCAATTTTTTGTATCGCCGATTAGAGATACATTCTGTGCTTCTGTGTCCTGTCTAATGGCACAATAAATTCGTGGCTAACAATTGCGTTGTATATTGATGGGGTTGTAGGATAAATAGATAAGCGTCCCTTTGTTCGTTCCATATGAGGAGAGATACGCATGAGATACTATCAAACGTTTATTGTAGGAAATCCTACTATAAATACAAGGTGTAACAGAATAAACGCAAGTCCTGAAAGTAGTTTGTTCATAATTGATTACTGAATCAATTTCGGTA
Organism: Oligia latruncula; assembly: GCA_948474745.1. Taxonomy (NCBI): domain Eukaryota; kingdom Metazoa; phylum Arthropoda; class Insecta; order Lepidoptera; family Noctuidae; genus Oligia; species Oligia latruncula. The sequence continues at coordinate 3,052,645 of OX419705.1, forward strand.
ACATTTAAGATAGGTATTTTTTTTTTAATTATGTATTTTGCCATACTGATCGCCGATTGAGCCAAAGAAAATTAAATCTTATGTCAAGGCAATAAGACTCAATTTTGAATGCATAAAGTAATGATAGGGTCCACACAATTTACTTAATAAAAATAGTTAGCTTTAAAAAAAAATTGTTTTGATCATTGTATTATGCTTTTGACTCAATACTCTAATTGGGGTGTATGAGGTCTTGCGTTCATTATGTTACGCATTGTATAGGCACACCAAACTGGAAACTTTGAATTGAGTAAATTAAATCATTTTCAACAACTCGTACCATCTAGCAAGCTGCGATGCCAACGTCCATCTTTCTAATCAATAAAATGGATATCTATTGATAGAATTGCTTTTAGACCTCGTTAAACCACAATGGCCGCGATATTTCCACAATTTACACGTCTATAACGCATTAAAGTCCATTCCTAAAAGCCTATTTATACAGCATATTAGCTATAAACGACACAATACCTTCGAAGTGGTCCTGTTTTGCTAGTCGTTCTAGCTTTTTGCACTAATTGCCAATGTTTACTACATAAAAGGCGTTGTAATGACATGCCTGAGAATCTTTTGTCTTCATGTATAATTCTCACGTTTGTTTATAGATCGCAGCGTGCAGCAAATTTAAGTGTACCAATATAGTTGCAGTTACATAAGTTAAATCTTGTTATACTTATTCGGTGTAAGGTTGCGAATTGGATGCTAATGAATTTTCAGCGGCACGAAAGCGTGCGGGTAGGCAGAATTCGTTGGAAACGTATTTTTTAAAGGGGTATACTGTTACAGAAATGGCTACGCGGACATGAATGCTGGCTCAGCTTATGGCGGGCGTAAACAGTTATGGCCGTATCGGTTGCAAGGCCGGTTTTAGGGCGGACGTACACGTTCAATCTTATGGCTGTGGCGTCACATCAATATTACGTTATTGCACTCGTGGGTGCGATCTAATTTGGACGCAGCGCTGCTCGTAAAAAGTGTAACTGTCTTTGTTTCTATGCAGGCGAATGGAAAGTTTTAGACAAACTGTGTGTTATGTTAGCACAGTTGGGAAATAGGTAGAACGAGTCAACACTGATACATTCATATTGTGACGAAATATAATGCTTCACATTTCCGAACAATCAATAACTGCAACCGATTAAATTTTAATCGAGCGAGCTGCAGAGAAAATGTCAACCTAAATGGATTTAGATTGCTTTGGAATTGCATTGGGTCAAAGAGTAATCAGGGCCTGTTAGCTATTAATATTATAGAGTTTAATGTGAAATTGCAACATCCATATTTCGCATTTCCAGTTATTTGCCATTTCGTACCTATTTCTGAACCCTCGTCTGTAAACTACAAAGTATAAAGTTTTATTGCGGAAGGCAGCCATTCACCTATTTCGTCCAACTTTACTGGCATCAGTTTAAAATGAGCGTGTGTAAGTGTCCTAAGGAGAGTTTCATGCCCGCGGGCTGTATCAGCATTCCTCCCGAGCGAGCTAAGCGGAAGCGGGCGGGCTGTCTTTCAATATTATTATTGCTTGGAAACTGACTGCGTTCGAGCCGCACTATGAATAGCTGAACGATTTGCAACGCAGCTGAAATATGGGTAAAATGTACCGCCGCGCGCCGTTAAGCGGACTGCGCGTTTTTATTGATAGTTTGCAATAATGTACGTCCGACCTAGAAGAAATGTTCTTTTCGTTTAACATAACAATGTATTACCTCCATTGTTACAGCGAAGCATATTTCTAACGTATTTTCCGTGAAAGGAGAAAGGTTTTCTTTTTCAACGCCAGTAATTTGTAAAGTGTTGCGTATATTATGAGTGTTTTTCATGATAATAAAGACAAGTGGGCGACACGGGAAGCCTTCTAAAGGCGCTCGATCAACCACGCTTTCTCTTTGAAAGTACGAAATAATCACTTTCTAGTTGACAACGTATTTGAGTTACACAAGTTGGTATCGTACTTTCGTAAATTGCCGTTTAAGATTACAGTATCAGTAAACGGTTTAGGCGTAACTACTGTTTAAACACTTATCTTGAATTAACTTTAGAGCCGCGTGTATATGCGTTACTTGCGACTTGTCTCCGGTCATTTACCTCTGACCTGCTTATTGTTAGTTTATCAAAACTGTAAAAATATTAAGACTGATACTAACTCCGTCATTCGTTACTGGAGCTAACAACAAGGGCATCTTTTTCCTGTCAAAGAAACTTCGTCGACCCCGATTCGATGAAGCGTCTGCGTTTCCGTGCAAAGGTCATGATCACGGGCATCACGGCTCACGAAATAGCGTAGGTAGGAGTATCGTGTAGAAGCAATTATATCATCTTATGTCTGACTATGAAGTTCTTTAGACGCAATTTGGATGCATAAAGACTATAGAGGTACAATTTATAGCTGTGTATTGATTTATTGTTCCGACAGACTTGTCTTTTCCAACAAATTTCAGTATGTAACAAGTTATTTTGTATTATAATTTCGCATACAATAAAATTCAATTACTACAACACGTAGGTTCTGTAGACGGCCGGCGACGTCTACGCTCCTTCCATTCATCACTCGCCTGTATCAACATTGTATCAGGGGTTCATAGTCCATGATCTCATTTAATACACACACACATTTATATAATGTTGTTGTGATTGTGACACACACACACTGCCGGTAAATCACGTGGTATAAGTGGCGTGAATTATTATACAAGGCGCATTAACTCACTAGGAGTGTGTGAGTGAGTGAAATTGTGTGGAAGATCAAAGGAGGATAGTTAACGTAGTTGCAGATTGTGATGTGGGTTTTTATTGGAGTGTGAATAAAAGGCACGCTAGATTATTCAATGATAAACACTACGCTAACACTGCTCGGCTCGCTGCACAATTCTTTAAAATCTTTCCCCTGAAAGATACACATTCTACGAAAACATATGAGGAGGCACGTAAAATTACCGAGAAACGAATCAATTCACTGCTCCCCTACACCCCCCCTTCCCTATTTTCTGCTGCTCTATTTTAACCCCTCAAAACTTTGAACTTTTAGCCCAGTTTTGTACAAAAGAAAAAACCATTAAATTCTAGTGTCATACCATGGGATTACTCCCATGGTATGACACTAGAATTTAATGGTTTTAAACGAGAGCTACTGAGTGCAAAATTTGCATTAACAGCATAAACACCATCAAATGAGACACCAAAGCTGTCCTTAGAGTTCTATTTTAGAGGATTATTCTTTAAATATCAATTTGACCACTGATCTAAACCAGTTCTACCCTCAAAACACCAGCAATCAGCATAATATTTCCATAGAAACACCACCAAATTAAATAACAACGCTAAAAGGTATAAACTACTTGTGCTCTTGTTCTTTTAATATAAATTTCACCCTAGATCTAACCTACTTCTAACACGAATAAAACACCCTCATACTTTCATACACTCCTGGTACTTTACAGACACTGTACAGTATAACAGTACCGAGTGCAAAAATCGCATTAGGACATCATTTAGAAACACCACCAAATTAGACAAAACGCAATATACCTTACCATTAAAGTACTTTGAGGTCTGGATCTTTCAATATCAATTTCACCCTAGAATTAACCCAGTTCTACCCCCAATAATAAACCCGCATACTTTCATACACTCCTGGTACTTTACAGACACTGTACAGTGTATAACCATAGAAATCCGTAACAGTACCGAGGGCAAAAATCGCATTAGGACAACATTAAAATCTTTCCCCTAAAAGACACCACCAAAGTAGACAAAACGCAATATACTTACCATTAAAGTACTTTGAGGTCTGGATCTGGATCTTTCAATATCAATTTCACCGTGAATTAACCCAGTTCTACTCCCAATAATAAACCCGCATACTTGCATACACTCCTAGTACTTTACAGTATAATATACTGTACAGAACAAGACAAGTGCTGAGAGCAAAGATCGCATTGGTGGCACCGGCGCCGGCAGAGGGCGCGACTACGGGTCAACGCACAGGTCACGCAAACACCAGTCTAGTGCTACGAGGAAATAAGATGAAAGTACTGCAACACGCTGAGAATATACGCTCGTTAATTTTTAATACTATTGTGGGTTTCAGGTTTTGTGAAAACTTGAAGTTCAGTCATCTTTGCTAATGATATAAAAAACACATACAGAAACTTTGTTTTTTCTGGAGTTCAAAAAGAACCTCTAAAATTACTATTCGTTTACTTGATCATGACACATAAACGCAGGTCTTATAAGCACAATCGAATTAAACAGATTGTATCGTCATTATTCCCAAAGAGATAACTGCACCTGATCAACCTCAGACGCAAAAGCAAAAAACTCCACAAAATTGTCCATTTTACAAAAAAAAAACTCGTAATCGCATTTTAAAACCGTCTGATGTACGGGAAATGACTAATAACTTAATGACAGACAATGGTGTCGCAACATCTTGCCTGCCGGCTTGCGGTACTGTCGGAATTCGACCAATGGTGTGCGTCCACGGTCGCCGAGTGCCGCTAGCGGTTGCTAGGCGAGTCTGTTCACTCGTATGAGAAAGCAAATGAAAGCGGATCGCTTTCCAGCTGCGTTTGTTTTGCGATACAGCGGTATTAGGTTGTTGGTGGTCCGGTGTAAAAGGTAGCAAATATTCAACACTTATCTGTGGTAAGCAATAATGTAAGTATGACACTATTCATAGAAATGCGATTTGATCAATTAGTTGCCGACAAGCTATTTGTATTATGATTTATCTATACTAATATTATAAAGCTGCAGAGTTTGTTTGTTTGTTTGTTTGAACGCGCTAATCTCTGGAACTACTGGTCCGATTTGAATGATTCTTTTAGTGTTGGGTAGTCCATTTATCGAGGAAGGCTATAGGCTATATAACATCACGCTACGACCCTTAGGAGCCGCGCAGCGTGTGACACCGCGGGGAACAGCTAGTGTATTATATAGAAGCTTTATTTTATCTTTATGTCCAACCTAATAGAACTTAATTAACACCTGGCAACAGTGACGTCATCTTTCTTCGAAAACTACGTTAGCAATAAGGAAAACAAACATTATAGGCCCCTCACGCTACAGACTAACAAGTCATCACTATTCAGTAACAGTATACGGTGTTAATGTTAAATGACTTCCAGGCACACGTGTCTACGACTACTAAAGGCTTCGACGCCGCTTGGGATTTTCCTAATTCTCATTACAAAGACACGATCAGTAACAAAGATCATTAATTCATCTTATAACAACGTCTCTTTTGTGCTGTAAAAAATATGCAAAACCTTTATTTGCATCGGCATTACTTACAGTAGTCCTACATTTATAAACGACTAGCTGTTACCCGCGACTTCGTCCGCGTGGAATTTAACAAAAAACTTATTGTTCAGTTCGCAGAGTTTACGCGATAACTTATTAATTCTGTATTCTGCGTAAAGAAATACCATGCTAATTTTAATGAAATTCTTCTATTTTATGAATCGATATTTTGTTTTTGTACATATTTCTCCATTTAGTTCTTTTTTCGTTTTTGGTAGTTTAATTTTTTTTTTTCTTTGTTTTTCGTATTAGGTTTATTGAAAAATTTATTTTTAAACAATATTTGGTGTAAGATTTTCTGGGGCTAAAAAAACAACACTACTGGCATACCTTGCAAGTGAACATGCCACGTATAGTTGCCCATGGGTAAAGCAACCCTTAGTTAAATCTATGCCAGCTTTGCTTAACGTTTGCCCTTGTGACTTGCCGATTGTCATAGCAAAACTGACATTGTAGGGAATTGCAATCTTTTGAATTCAAATGGAAATTTCGACGGTATTATAGGAATCCGTGGTATAAATACTATCTCACCTTTTCCGCATCCAGATATTATACGACTTTCTATAACGTTTCTTTGCTACGACACTACTCGCAACCTAGTACCATTCCAAAGTTTCGGTGGGTTTAAATTACGGAGCAGAATGATGGGCACGCCAATCTTAAGTTCTAGTTTGTGAGGGGGTAGACCAGGCACAAATATACTATTTACAAATTCTGTTGGGTAATTAACCACTTCATCCGGATTGCAAACTGTATTGATGGAAAGGTATGTTTGTGATTCACCAGATAGTTTATCTAAAATGCGCTGATTAAGCGCAGTAACCTGGTCGTTCGAAGGTGCTAAAATTGATCTTTCACATAACCACGAATCTTCTTTGATATTGAGATTGTGAATATCATCATAAATACTATGTATTAAAATTTCAATGTCCGCCACAACCTCACAAATACCTGTAGGTAGTTCTATATTATGAGTACTAAGTATTCACTTCTGGAAACTTTCCCTCTCCAACATCAAGAAGAATTTTGCTAAATTCTGAATCGGCTGAATGTGCTCTCATATTTTCTTTTAAATTAAGTTTTTTACAATGTCTCCAAAGTACTGAACGTTTTAAATAGGCGTTAATTTCATCAGCTCGCTTACCTTTAATCACAACTGGTAATATTTGTCTAAAATCTCCAGCGAATAAAAATAAGACTCCTCCAAATAATAGATTATTACTTCTTATGTCCTGCATCCTATTCACGGCTTCTATAGATTTTTTTTTGCCATAGTGCATTCGTCCCATACTACAAATCACGGAATAGATAAATAAGGTTTATCTATTCCGTGCTACAAATACACAATCTTGTAGAACTTTGGCTTTGAGACTATTTTTGGATATACTGCATACTGAATGGAATTTTCCATACGGTCTAAATCTAGTGGGATTTTAAACATCGAATGTGCCGTTTTTCCCCCATGAAGTAAGGTTGCCGTTATGCCGCTATGAAAGAAAACGTTTAACATTAATTTATAATTATTACCTAATGGTAAAAAATGAAAACAGTAAAAATATAACAAAATATTGGGATTATAAAAAAAAATCCTAATCATACAAAAAAAAAACAATTTTTTAAGAAAATCGTTGAGACAACCTTTCTCAATTAGAAAACGAAAAACCAAATTTAAAAACTACTACCTAGTAAGTAATTTATCAAATTCAAATTAAATAAAAAACTAACTAAAAAGTTCTTACTGCTAGAAAACATTGCACATGTAAGGAAACAATTTGAGTTAAGAAGAACAGAACAGTGGAAAAATAAATAAAAGACATCAAACAAAAAAGTATGATATAAGTGCTGGAAATCAATTTTTACACGAATTCGTTGAGACCGTTAGCAGTAGCCCGCTCAGCAGCCTTTGTGATATTAAGTCGTTGGTGGGAGAAGCGGGTGGGAGGCGCCCGAGCCACGACGTGACGGGCTGACGCGTGGGCTGCGCGCGGTACTGGACAGTACTTGGACATTACAATATTACTTTATTTTATAATAATTTTATTTTAACAATATTATGTGTATATGACATCATAATACATAATTATATTATTTATTCAACAATCAATTTCTATGGAGATTAAGAAATCTTCACGTATTCATTGGTTTTATTTTTTTTCGTGGAAGCCTATTTTTTTTTTCTAAAAAAAAAGTAGGCTAAGTTACTCCTTATTACATCAGCTATCTGCCAGTGAAAGTCCCGTCAAAATCGGTCCAGCCGTTTCAGAGATTAGCCGGAACAAACAGACAGACAGACAGAAAGACAGACAGACAGACAAAAATTGAAAAAAATGTTATTTTGGTATATGTACCGTGTATACATCCATATGCATTTAGTAAAAAGCGGTTATTTTAATATTACAAACAGACACTCCAATTTTATTTATTTGTATAGATGTTCTAAAAATTAACGTATAAAACATACTGTCGTTTTAAAGAAAACTAGTTTTCGATTGACGTCAATGGTTCAAGCACAAACTGTACAAAGAACTATACACATTGTGAATTGTGATACATTTTAACTAATATTTTATCTGCCAGAACAAATATTTAATTCCAAGTTCTAACATTATGTATAATTCATTAGGCGATCGATTACTTAAAATATTAATTTATTCATGTTTGGTTTATTTTACTTAAAAATGTATTATGCTGTCTCCATAGTATATCGACTAAAAACTGTTAGCTTCTCGCTAGTTGCTTGGTAACGACCCATTTCGCTACAATCATACTAAAAAGCGGAATGAAAAAGTTAGTATTCATTTGATAGTCATTCCGAGTTCACCAAACCCGGAAATGCGGGAAGCTTTTAATGTAAGTAAAATATAACAAAGACGCAAACGTCCTCGTAACACGGTTTCCCGTTCAAATATTCGCGTCTTCAACAAAAGCCACTTCAAATAACCCCGAAATATTCCATTCAACGTGCTACCTCTGTAAGCTGGGTCAGTTTCAGCATAATCTCATCTCTCAGCAAAGGTAAACGGCCCCAGCGAGCTCTCGGCACGGCGAATTATTTTACATATTCCAATCCGACGTGTCCCGGGCGCAGGCGACGCATAGCCGTGTTCAATCGCAAGGAAAGCCGGCGCAAACGACCGGCAATTGGACTCGTTCGCGTTTTAGGGTTATGCCAAAATTAAACCCTATTAGTGAGGGCCTTTTCAGCGATTCAAGCATCACTCAAACTACTGAAACGTTATGAGCTTTGAGCACTACAACGAATTTAGTGCAGGGGCACGTGAATTGCGATACGATACGAGTGTGCCGACACTGTAATTGCCAATTTCTCTGCCTGTACCATAAAAATCGGGTGAATTTATGACGGAACGTAACAATTTTGTAGTTGAGTCGATGGAAAAGTCACGGATTGTTTCAGGGTAACATTTTATGCATTGATAAATTCTTAGACTGGTTGTCGCCAGCGTACATTTGCAACGACAAGACGTAACCGATGTTGCTGAGCTCGTAAACTGGGTTTATTCGAGGCGACCGTCGGAATACACAATGCGGACATACCTCGTGGCCAGAAATCGTTCGGACAAACATCTACCTACTACGTAATGGTCAATATGTAAAGAGAATATAAGCACGCGCTTAGCGTCAAGTCTAGATAATTAAGTTAGCACCGTTCCTTTACAAGCTGATTCAAAATCGGTGACTTGAATTGATAATCAGGGATGTATCGGGAACAGATTGTATGGACGGACGTTCGCAATTAAGGACCAGTTAGGAAAACGAACTAGAGTGTAAATTAACGTCAAAGAAAACTCTGATCCTTGTGCATACAAAATGTTCGTCCAATCAGTTAATAGAGGTGATTTGTAAGACCTGGCTCAACGTTTGTATAATTTATGATCGTCGTGTTGGCTCCCTTAAAGTTTTTTGTCGTTGGAGAGATTGACAAATGTGTATAATTTCATGGAATTTATTAACGCACACAAGACCTCAAGCTGTGAACCGCTGAATTTATTAGTTTCGGGCTTGTAAATTAGGATGACGAATGTTCATAAGGTGTTGGAAGCTGTGTCCAAGCGTGTTCCAACGTCCAGTCACCCCGGCGAGCATTCGTGAAAAAAGGCCATGTCATTAAAATGATATGTAGTCTGAATCTCCATGGAAAAACTGGTTTTGGCGAGTATGTTCAATCAAAAAGCGTCTAATCTGGGTGATAAAAGTAATTGGAACAGTGTACTACGATAACAGACAGGTACATCCGTATATTCCACTTCAATTTCTCAGAAATTACGTGTCCACGACGGATACGAGTTGAATATTAAAACCAACGCCTTATAATGGGCACGCTACAATTTTGCGTTCGATAAAAAGCGTCGAAAATATCGGTCGTAGTTACAAAATGGAGTTAAAATAGTATTCATTCATATCCATTGTGTTAGATTTTAATAAATCCGAAATCCAATTATACGACATACGTTGCATAAATATTCATTGAGGTTTTTTCCTTGAAACAAACCGGCGAGCGGACAGGAAAACATCAACATACAGTGGTAAAACTTCCTCCAGTACTAGTCAGTTTGCCAACATCCGTCCGAGAGTATTATGAGTTACAAATTAGTATTGTTCGGATAAGGATAACCTTACAAGTAGCTGATATTATTACACCTGCAGAAGGTGAAGGTAGAGTGATTTAAGAATAATTAAGATGCCTCTGGACCGACAGAATAAAAATTAAAACTATTTATTTCAATAAAACTAATTTAGGCTCCTACAAACAGGCGCGACGAGAATCGCGAGCGGTGCCTTTGCGTAGCGTGCGATTCGCGTCGCGTGTCGCGCCTGTTTGCAGAAGCCTTTAGGCTCATACAAACAGGCGCGACACGCGATATAATCGCGCGCGGCACAAAGTCACCGCTCGTTGCGCGACTTGCGGTGCATTTGTGTAGTGCGCGATATTATCGCGTGTCGCGCCTGTTTGAAGGAGCCTTTTTCAGGCGCTTTTGAATTGTCAAGGAGTCGGTCAGTCAAAAAGATGAAGCTTAACCCATAGCCCATTCCAAAACGTAGATACAAAAATGTGATCTAGCGCAACCTGCGGGGTAATTGCGTAACACACTTATCAGTAGAAGTGGCTATCAATTTATTTATTTAAACTTTTCGCACAAAAAGGTCCAAAGGCGGACTTTATGCCTTAGGCATTCTCTACCAGTCAACCAAGGGTGGTGAAGAGATTGGATGGCAGGTGCTTTGGTTGAGAGGAACAATGATTGATGCATGAATGAATGAATGAAGAATGATAAATTTGACAGTTCAACAACATTCATTGCGTTATTTACGCTATTGTGCAGACAAATTTTTCAAACATAGGAACCAATAGATTAGCAATATCCTTCAAAATGATTCAGATTGAGATTGATAGTGTTTTACGCCATTAAGGTGCTGGGCAGTCAGCTCAATCTTGCTCAAAAGCATTTTTTTATCAAGACATGAGCTAGTTTTCATGTACAACTCGTGCCGTCAATCAAATAAAGACAATGTAATAGTCTTGAATGTCCTTGGATCAAAGAGAACCTTTTCCGTTCTGATCCATCCATGTGTCGCAGATGTTTTCCAAGAAAAATCTCGTTATTATAATGCAAATGGTAACGCCAGTTATTATCTCAAGTGTCTGTATATTTATAAAACGCTTGTCTGCTAAACGACGTAAAAAGATTGTCTAAGGAGATTCCATCGCAGTTTTTACAGCAATGCAAAGAAAATTCTCTCTCTTTAGAAAAACTTTCGTTAAGGAAGATTTCTAAGAAATATAATTAAGACGCTTTAAAAAATGCACGTGCCTTTACATTTTTATAAGACTTTTAATAAATAGGTTGTGGGTTCAAAATATTCAAATACGGGCAGTCTCAAGTGTACAGTCAACAAAAGAGATAAGATAAGTATGCAGGATCGTCGGATATAGTTGAATAGTATAAGCGAGAGTGGTCAATGGACAACTCCTCACTGCTTCAAAGACCAATTACAGAATAACTTCGGACAAAGGAGCAGCTAAATGTCTAAGGACAGATTGTTGCGTTTAGCAGGATATAAAAGAAAAAAAAAAAAGTAAGAAACCGATGGATGTTCTCGAATAAAATTTAATTTTATTAATAGAAAACAAACAGCTCATTTATCAAATTAAACAGTATTTATAATATTAGTATTAGTATGGATAATATTATAATAAATTATTAAATGTTCAACATAGCAACAAGTAGGTGTACTGCATTGCAAATAATCAGCTTTACACTTTACCTCTTAGATTAGTTAATTTAAATTAGAAACGCTTATTTATTATTTTCCTAGAACGAGTTTATAATAAAATACATTAAAATGTACATGTATTTGAGGAACATAATAATAATAATTGTGGCGTAATAAATACCTTCGTTCAGTATTTATTAAATTAAATTATTAACACAGACTATCCATTTATTTATTGCCCTATAGAGCCGTAGTTTTTATTGTTTCCTTCGGAGACAGTAGACGTTTTAATATTTCGATCTGTTACTTTTGCTACTTGTCTAGTATGTTCTGTTACTTAAGGGGCTTGCATGACCTAAAGCGCGGTCACTGTCGGACTGCATAGAAAAGAAAGAGAAGCGCGATGACACAACGCTGGTAATTTATTGCAAAATATGAAGCAATTATTTAATTTCAAAAAATTATTGTTTGGACTAAAAAAATAAAACACTAGTATTTTAGTATGTTGCTTGTAGAATAATCTGACAAAAAAATCAGAATGATTGTATGTATATTAGTATGGTTTTTATTGTAAAAAGAAAGTTTTTAGAGGTATCTTCATGATTTTTTCTATCGTATCAAATTAGTTGTATTATGTTTTCAACACACGTGTCTACCTAGCATATATCCTGAAGAATATCATATATTTTTCTGTTTTTGTTTACTGAAGTCATATACTTTTATAGTTTCTAAAACTTGCGTTTTTTGTGTTGCCCCTTAACATAACACTGAACATCACGCCTGTATCCTTCGAAGGGTTTAGCAGAACTGTACCTATAGTACACCCACATTTCGTCAGTCATGTCTATGTCTCACGTAACAGGTTGCAAGCCAAGCCGCGGGATTTTCAGAAATCAGCGGGATTGTCCGAAAGGGTCACCGCTGGCCCGGAACATAAAGGGCTGAGCAAGGAACACGGGTGGGTTTTAGTCAGTAAGCGTCTGACACTCCCTTCCGCATGTGTGTGAACTAGGCATATCAATTGCTAGAATCTCACAATTAAAAGGCAGTTCCAGTAGCATCCCCAATAGTTCTACAGTTCCTGATATTTTTTTTCAAAAGTTCTGTTCAACTTTCTGAAAAAAAAAAAATTCAGAATGAGATGCTAACTTCACACTACCCCGATCAGCATCTCAGCAGTTCTTGGTTGCTAGACCATAAATACGTAAGAAACTGCATAGTTCTATCGCCTGGAGCCAACACAGCAATAGTTCTGTCCCGAAAACCAAAAAAAAAATGAGATGCTAATTTTACGTTACAGCTATAAGAATCTCAATAGTTCTCGATGACTAGATCACAAATACTTGCAAAACTACTTGGAAGCAACACAAAAATAGTTCTAGCGACAAAACGAAACAAATCACCTAGCGAAAAACCGGAAAAAAAGTTTTTTTGAGATGCTACATCTTATGAGACAGTTCTGCATAGCATCTCAGCTGTTTTTGATGGCAACGCCTCAAATATGTGTGAAACTGCCGAGTTCTACAGTCTTAAGGCGAAACAGCAATAGTTCTAGCGAAAATCCGGAAAAAAAAAAGTTTTTTTTTGAGATGCTACATCTTATGAGACAGTTCTCCATAGCATCTCAGCTGTTTTTGATGGCAACGCCTCAAATACGTATGAAACTGCCGAGTTCTACAGTCTTAAGGCGAAACAGCAATAGTTCTAGCGAAAATCCGGAAAAAAAAAGTTTTTTTTTTGAGATGCTACATTTTATGAGACAGTTCTGCATAGCATCTCAACTGTTTTTGATAACAACGCCTCAAATACGTAGGAAACTGCTGAGTTCTACCACCTGAATGCGAAACAGCCATAGTTCTAGCCAAAAACCGGAAATAAAAAGTTATTTTTTGAGATGCTACATCTTATGAGACAGTTCTGCATAGCATCTCAGCTGTTTTTGATGGCAACGCCTCAAATACGTATGAAACTGCCGAGTTCTACAGTCTTAAGGCGAAACAGCAATAGTTCTAGCGAAAATCCGGAAAAAAAAAAAGTTTTTTTTTGAGATGCTACATTTTATGAGACAGTTCTGCATAGCATCTCAGCTGTTTTTGATAACAACGCCTCAAATACGTAGGAAACTGCTGAGTTCTACCACCTGAATGCGAAACAGCCATAGTTCTAGCCAAAAACCGGAAATAAAAAGTTATTTTTTGAGATGCTACATCTTATGAGACAGTTCTGCATAGCATCTCAGCTGTTTTTGATGGCAACGCCTCAAATACGTGTGAAACTGCCGAGTTCTACAGTCTTAAGGCGACACAGCAATAGTTCTAGCGAAAATCCGGAAAAAAAAAGAAGTTATTTTTTGAGATGCTACATCTTATGAGACAGTTCTGCATAGCATCTCAGCTGTTTTTGATGGCAACGCCACAAATACGCATAAAACTGCCGAGTTCTACAGTCTTAAGGCGAAACAGCAATAGTTCTAGCGAAAATCCGGAAAAAAAAGTTTTTTTTTTGAGATGCTACATCTTATGAGACAGTTCTGCATAGCATCTCAGCTGTTCTTGATGGCTACGCCACAAATACGTATAAAACTGCAGAGTTCTACACTCTTAAGGCGAAACAGCAATAGTTTTAGCGAAAATCCGAAAAAAAAAAGTTTTTTTTTGAGATGCTACATCTTATGAGACAGTTCTGCATAGCATCTCAGCTGTTTTTGATGGCAACGCCTCAAATACTTATGAAACTGCCGAGTTCCACAGTCTTAAGGCGAAACAGCAATAGTTCTAGCGAAATACGGAAAAAAATAAGTTTTTTTGTTAGATGCTACATCTTATGAGACAGTTCTGCCTAGCATCTCAGCTGTTCTTGATGGCTACGCCACAAATACGTATAAAACTGCAGAGTTCTACCGTCTGAAGGCGAAAAGGCAAGAGATCTAGCGAAAATCCGGAAAAAAAAAATTTTTTTTTTGAGATGCTACATCTTATGAGACAGTTTTGCATAGCATCTCAGCTGTACTTGATGGCTACGCCACAAATACGTATAAAACTGCAGAGTTCTACACTCTTAAGGCGAAACAGCAATAGTTCTAGCGAAAATCCGGAAAAAAAAAAGTTTTTTTTTGAGATGCTACATCTTATGAGACAGTTCTGCATAGCATCTCAGCTGTTTTTGATGGCAACGCCTCAAATACGTGTGAAACTGCCGAGTTCTACAGTCTTAAGGCGAAACAGCAATAGTTCTAGCGAAAATCCGGAAAAAAAAGTTTTTTTTTTGAGATGCTACATCTTATGAGACAGTTCTGCATAGCATCTCAGCTGTTCTTGATGGCTACGCCACAAATACGTATAAAACTGCAGAGTTCTACACTCTTAAGGCGAAACAGCAATAGTTCTAGCGAAAATCCGGAAAAAAAAGTTTTTTTTTTGAGATGCTACATCTTATGAGACAGTTCTGCATAGCATCTCAGCTGTTCTTGATGGCTACGCCACAAATACGTATAAAACTGCAGAGTTCTACACTCTTAAGGCGAAACAGCAATAGTTTTAGCGAAAATCCGAAAAAAAAAAGTTTTTTTTTGAGATGCTACATCTTATGAGACAGTTCTGCATAGCATCTCAGCTGTTTTTGATGGCAACGCCTCAAATACTTATGAAACTGCCGAGTTCCACAGTCTTAAGGCGAAACAGCAATAGTTCTAGCGAAATACGGAAAAAAATAAGTTTTTTTGTTAGATGCTACATCTTATGAGACAGTTCTGCCTAGCATCTCAGCTGTTCTTGATGGCTACGCCACAAATACGTATAAAACTGCAGAGTTCTACCGTCTGAAGGCGAAAAGGCAAGAGATCTAGCGAAAATCCGGAAAAAAAAAATTTTTTTTTTGAGATGCTACATCTTATGAGACAGTTTTGCATAGCATCTCAGCTGTACTTGATGGCTACGCCACAAATACGTATAAAACTGCAGAGTTCTACACTCTTAAGGCGAAACAGCAATAGTTCTAGCGAAAATCCGGAAAAAAAAAAGTTTTTTTTTGAGATGCTACATCTTATGAGACAGTTCTGCATAGCATCTCAGCTGTTTTTGATGGCAACGCCTCAAATACGTGTGAAACTGCCGAGTTCTACAGTCTTAAGGCGAAACAGCAATAGTTCTAGCGAAAATCCGGAAAAAAAAAAGTTTTTTTTTGAGATGCTACATCTTATGAGACAGTTCTCCATAGCATCTCAGCTGTTTTTGATGGCAACGCCTCAAATACGTATGAAACTGCCGAGTTCTACAGTCTTAAGGCGAAACAGCAATAGTTCTAGCGAAAATCCGGAAAAAAAAAAGTTTTTTTTTTGAGATGCTACATTTTATGAGACAGTTCTGCATAGCATCTCAGCTGTTATTGATAACAACGCCTCAAATACGTAGGAAACTGCTGAGTTCTACCACCTGAATGCGAAACAGCCATAGTTCTAGCCAAAAACCGGAAATAAAAAGTTATTTTTTGAGATGCTACATCTTATGAGACAGTTCTGCATAGCATCTCAGCTGTTTTTGATGGCAACACCTCAAATACGTGTGAAACTGCCGAGTTCTACAGTCTTAAGGCGACACAGCAATAGTTCTAGCGAAAATCCGGAAAAAAAAAGTTTTTTTTTGAGATGCTACATCTTATGAGACAGTTCTGCATAGCATCTCAGCTGTTTTTGATGGCAACGCCTCAAATACGTGTGAAACTGCCGAGTTCTACAGTCTTAAGGCGAAACAGCAGTAGTTCTAGCGAAAATCCGGAAAAAAAAGTTTTTTTTTGAGATGCTACATTTTATGAGACAGTTCTGCATAGCATCTCAGCTGTTTTTGATGGCAACGCCTTAAATACGTGTGAAACTGCCGAGTTCTACAGTCTTAAGGCGACAC
Organism: Oligia latruncula; assembly: GCA_948474745.1. NCBI lineage: Eukaryota > Metazoa > Arthropoda > Insecta > Lepidoptera > Noctuidae > Oligia > Oligia latruncula. The sequence goes on from OX419705.1 coordinate 3,069,120, forward strand.
AGCAATAGTTCTAGCGAAAATCCGGAAAAAAAAGAAGTTATTTTTTGAGATGCTACATCTTATGAGAGAGTTCTGCATAGCATCTCAGCTGTTTTTGATGGCAACGCCACAAATACGCATAAAACTGCCGAGTTCTACAGTCTTAAGGCGAAACAGCAATAGTTCTAGCGAAAATCCGGAAAAAACAGTTTTTTTTTTGAGATGCTACATCTTATGAGACAGTTCTGCATAGCATCTCAGCTGTTCTTGATGGCTACGCCACAAATACGTATAAAACTGCAGAGTTCTACACTCTTAAGGCGAAACAGCAATAGTTCTAGCGAAAATCCGGAAAAAAAAAAGTTTTTTTTTGAGATGCTACATCTTATGAGACAGTTCTGCATAGCATCTCAGCTGTTTTTGATGGCAACGCCTCAAATACGTGTGAAACTGCCGAGTTCTACAGTCTTAAGGCGAAACAGCAATAGTTCTAGCGAAAATCCGGAAAAAAAAAAGTTTTTTTTTGAGATGCTACATCTTATGAGACAGTTCTCCATAGCATCTCAGCTGTTTTTGATGGCAACGCCTAGAATACGTATGAAACTGCCGAGTTCTACAGTCTTAAGGCGAAACAGCAATAGTTCTAGCGAAAATCCGGAAAAAAAAAAGTTTTTTTTTTGAGATGCTACATTTTATGAGACAGTTCTGCATAGCATCTCAGCTGTTATTGATAACAACGCCTCAAATACGTAGGAAACTGCTGAGTTCTACCACCTGAATGCGAAACAGCCATAGTTCTAGCCAAAAACCGGAAATAAAAAGTTATTTTTTGAGATGCTACATCTTATGAGACAGTTCTGCCTAGCATCTCAGCTGTTTTTGATGGCAACGCCACAAATACGTATAAAACTGCAGAGTTCCACACTCTTAAGGCGAAACAGCAATAGTTTTAGCGAAAATTCGGAAAAAAAAAAGTTTTTTTTTTGAGATGCTACATCTTATGAGACAGTTCTGCATAGCATCTCAGCTGTTTTTGATGGCAACGCCTCAAATACGTGTGAAACTGCCGAGTTCTACAGTCTTAAGGCGAAACAGCAATAGTTCTAGCGAAAATCCGGAAAAAAAAAAAGTTTTTTTTTGAGATGCTACATCTTATGAGACAGTTCTCCATAGCATCTCAGCTGTTTTTGATGGCAACGCCTCAAATACGTATGAAACTGCCGAGTTCTACAGTCTTAAGGCGAAACAGCAATAGTTCTAGCGAAAATCCGGAAAAAAAAAAGTTTTTTTTTGAGATGCTACATTTTATGAGACAGTTCTGCATAGCATCTCAGCTGTTATTGATAACAACGCCTCAAATACGTAGGAAACTGCTGAGTTCTACCACCTGAATGCGAAACAGCCATAGTTCTAGCCAAAAACCGGAAATAAAAAGTTATTTTTTGAGATGCTACATCTTATGAGACAGTTCTGCATAGCATCTCAGCTGTTTTTGATGGCAACACCTCAAATACGTGTGAAACTGCCGAGTTCTACAGTCTTAAGGCGACACAGCAATAGTTCTAGCGAAAATCCGGAAAAAAAAAGTTTTTTTTTGAGATGCTACATCTTATGAGACAGTTCTGCATAGCATCTCAGCTGTTTTTGATGGCAACGCCACAAATACGTATAAAACTGCAGAGTTCCACACTCTTAAGGCGAAACAGCAATAGTTTTAGCGAAAATTCGGAAAAAAAAAAGTTTTTTTTTTGAGATGCTACATCTTATGAGACAGTTCTGCATAGCATCTCAGCTGTTTTTGATGGCAACGCCTCAAGTACGTATGAAACTGCCGAGTTCTACCGTGTGAAGGCGAAATGGCAAGAGTTCTACAGAAAGAACGAAAAAAATAAGTTTTTTTGTTAGATGCTACAATTTATGAGACAGTTCTGCATAGCATCTCACCTGTTTTTGATGGCAACGCCTCAAATATGTATGAAACTGCCGAGTTCTACAGTCTTAAGGCGAAACAGCAATAGTTCTAGCGAAAATCCGGAAAAAAAAAAAGTTTTTTTTTGAGATGCTACATCTTATGACACAGTTCTGCATAGCATCTCAGCTGTTTTTGATAACAACGCCTCAAATACGTATGAAACTGCCGAGTTCTACAGTCTTAAGGCGAAACAGCAATAGTTCTAGCGAAAATCCGGAAAAAAAAAGTTTTTTTTTTGAGATGCTACATCTTATGAGACAGTTCTGCATAGCATCTCAGCTGTTCTTGATGGCTACGCCACAAATACGTATAAAACTGCCGAGTTCTACAGTCTTAAGGCGAAACAGCAATAGTTCTAGCGAAAATCCGGAAAAAAAAGTTTTTTTTTTGAGATGCTACATCTTATGAGACAGTTCTGCATAGCATCTCACCTGTTTTTGATGGCAACGCCTCAAATATGTATGAAACTGCCGAGTTCTACAGTCTTAAGGCGAAACAGCAATAGTTCTAGCGAAAATCCGGAAAAAAAAAAAGTTTTTTTTTGAGATGCTACATCTTATGACACAGTTCTGCATAGCATCTCAGCTGTTTTTGATAACAACGCCTCAAATACGTATGAAACTGCCGAGTTCTACAGTCTTAAGGCGAAACAGCAATAGTTCTAGCGAAAATCCGGAAAAAAAAAAGTTTTTTTTTTGAGATGCTACATTTTATGAGACAGTTCTGCATAGCATCTCAGCTGTTATTGATAACAACGCCTCAAATACGTAGGAAACTGCTGAGTTCTACCACCTGAATGCGAAACAGCCATAGTTCTAGCCAAAAACCGGAAATAAAAAGTTATTTTTTGAGATGCTACATCTTATGAGACAGTTCTGCATAGCATCTCAGCTGTTTTTGATGGCAACACCTCAAATACGTGTGAAACTGCCGAGTTCTACAGTCTTAAGGCGACACAGCAATAGTTCCAGCCAAAAACCGGAAATAAAAAGTTTTTTTTTGAGATGCTACATCTTATGAGACAGTTCTGCATAGCATCTCAGCTGTTCTTGATGGCTACGCCACAAATACGTATAAAACTGCAGAGTTCTACACTCTTAAGGCGAAACAGCAATAGTTCTAGCGAAAATCCGGAAAAAAAAGAGTTTTTTTTTGAGATGCTACATCTTATGAGACAGTTCTGCATAGCATCTCAGCTGTTTTTGATGGCAACGCCTCAAGTACGTATGAAACTGCCGAGTTCTACCGTGTGAAGGCGAAATGGCAAGAGTTCTACAGAAAGAACGAAAAAAATAAGTTTTTTTGTAAGATGCTACATTTTATGAGACAGTTCTGCATAGCATCTCAGCTGTTCTTGATGGCTACGCCTCAAATACGTATAAAACTGCAGAGTTCTACACTCTTAAGGCGAAACAGCAATAGTTCTAGCGAAAATCCGGAAAAAAAAAGTTTTTTTTTGAGATGCTACATTTTATGAGACAGTTCTGCATAGCATCTCAGCTGTTTTTGATAACAACGCCTCAAATACGTAGGAAACTGCTGAGTTCCACCACCTGAAGGCGAAACAGCCATAGTTCTAGCCAAAAACCGGAAATAAAAAGTAATTTTTTGAGATGCTACATCTTATTAGACAGTAATTCTGCATAGCATCTCAGCTGTTTTTGATGGCAACGCCTCAAGTACGTATGAAACTGCCGAGTTCTACCGTGTGAAGGCGAAATGGCAAGAGTTCTACAGAAAGAACGAAAAAAATAAGTTTTTTTGTTAGATGCTACACCTTATGAGACAGTTCTGCATAGCATCTCAGCTGTTTTTGATGGCAACGCCTCAAAAAACTCAAACTTTTTTTTTCCGGATTTTCGCTAGAACTATTGCTGTGTCGCCTTAAGACTGTAGAACTCGGTAGTTTCACACGTGTTTGAGGCGTTGGCATCAAAAACAGCTGAGATGCTATGCAGAACTGTCTCATAAGATGTAGCATCTCAAAAAATAACTTTTTATTTCCGATTTTTGGCTAGAACTATGGCTGTTTCGCATTCAGGTGGTAGAACTCAGCAGTTTCCTACGTATTTGAGGCGTTGTTATCAAAAACAGCTGAGATGCTATGCAGAACTGTCTCATAAAATGTAGCATCTCAATAAAAACTTTTTTTTCCGGATTTTCGCTAGAACTATTGCTGTTTCGCCTTAAGACTGTAGAACTCGGCAGTTTCATACGTATTTGAGGCGTTGCCATCAAAAACAGCTGAGATGCTATGGAGAACTGTCTCATAAGATGTAGCATCTCAAAAAATAACTTTTTATTTCCGGTTTTTGGCTAGAACTATGGCTGTTTCGCCTTCAGGTGGTAGAACTCAGCAGTTTCCTACGTATTTGACGCGTTGTTATCAAAAACAGCTGAGATGCTATGCAGAACTGTCTCATAAAATGTAGCTTCCAAAAAAAAAACATTTTTTTTTTCGGATTTTCGCTAGAACTATTGCTGTTTCGCCTTAAGACTGTAGAACTCGGCAGTTTTATGCGTATTTGTGGCGTTGCCATCAAAAACAGCTGAGATGCTATGCAGAACTGTCTCATAAGATGTAGCATCTCAAAAAAAACTTTTTTTTTCCGGATTTTCGCTAGAACTATTGCTGTGTCGCCTTAAGACTGTAGAACTCGGCAGTTACACACGTGTTTGAGGCGTTGCCATCAAAAACAGCTGAGATGCTATGCAGAACTGTCTCATAAAATGTAGCATCTCAAAAAAAAACTTTTTTTTCCGGATTTTCGCTAGAACTATTGCTGTTTCGCCTTAAGACTGTAGAACTCGGCAGTTTCACACGTATTTGAGGCGTTGCCATCAAAAACAGCTGAGATGCTATGCAGAACTGTCTCATAAGATGTAGCATCTCAAAAAAAAACTTTTTTTTTCCGGATTTTCGCTAGAACTATTGCTGTGTCGCCTTAAGACTGTAGAACTCGGCAGTTTCACACGTATTTGAGGTGTTGCCATCAAAAACAGCTGAGATGCTATGGAGAACTGTCTCATAAGATGTAGCATCTCAAAAAAAAACTTTTTTTTTTCGGATTTTCGCTAGAACTATTGCTGTGTCGCCTTAAGACTGTAGAACTCGGCAGTTTCACACGTGTTTGAGGCGTTGCCATCAAAAACAGCTGAGATGCTATGCAGGGGGTCTACTCCGAAGCGGTTAACCACTGTATCGGCCGAATGTTCGGTCATTTTCTACTACCATTAATTTCCTATATTGACTATTGGTCCCGACCAAACTGTGCCAATCCGAACCTTTTTAGAACCCTTAACCCTTTTTTTACCTCTTTTTTTTTTTTAATTCGCAGTAGGACAACAATATTCGAAACAGAAAATGACCGAACATTCGGCCGATACAGTGGTTAACCGCTTCGGAGTAGACCCCCAGAACTGTCTCATAAGATGTAGCATCTCAAAAAATAACTTTTTATTTCCGGTTTTTGGCTAGAACTATGGCTGTTTCGCCTTAAGACTGTAGAACTCGGCAGTTTCATACGTATTTGAGGCGTTGCCATCAAAAACAGCTGAGATGCTATGCAGAACTGTCTCATAAGATGTAGCATCTCAAAAAATAATTTTTATTTCCGGTTTTTGGCTAGAACTATGGCTGTTTCGCCTTAAGACTGTAGAACTCGGCAGTTTTATGCGTATTTGTGGCGTTGCCATCAAAAACAGCTGAGATGCTATGTAGAACTGTCTCATAAGATGTAGCATCTCAAAAATAAACGTTTTTTTTCCGGATTTTCGCTAGAACTATTGCTGTGTCGCCTTAAGACTGTAGAACTCGACAGTTTCACACGTGTTTGAGGCGTTGCCATCAAAAACAGCTGAGATGCTATGCAGAACTGTCTCATAAAATGTAGCATCTCAAAAAAAAACTTTTTTTTCCGGATTTTCGCTAGAACTATTGCTGTTTCGCCTTAAGACTGTAGAACTCGGCAGTTTCATACGTATTTGAGGCGTTGTTATCAAAAACAGCTGAGATGCTATGCAGAACTGTCTCATAAAATGTAGCATCTCAAAAAAAAACTTTTTTTTCCGGTTTTTCGCTAGAACTATTGCTGTTTCGCCTTAAGACTGTAGAACTCGGCAGTTTCATACGTATTTGAGGCGTTGCCATCAAAAACAGCTGAGATGCTATGGAGAACTGTCTCATAAGATGTAGCATCTCAAAAAAAAACTTTTTTTTTTCGGATTTTCGCTAGAACTATTGCTGTTTCGCCTTAAGACTGTAGAACTCGGCAGTTTCACACGTATTTGAGGCGTTGCCATCAAAAACAGCTGAGATGCTATGCAGAACTGTCTCATAAGATGTAGCATCTCAAAAAAAAACTTTTTTTTTTCCGGATTTTCGCTAGAACTATTGCTGTGTCGCCTTAAGACTGTAGAACTCGGCAGTTTCACACGTGTTTGAGGCGTTGCCATCAAAAACAGCTGAGATGCTATGCAGAACTGTCTCATAAGATGTAGCATCTCAAAAAATAACTTTTTATTTCCGGTTTTTGGCTAGAACTATGGCTGTTTCGCCTTCAGGTGGTAGAACTCAGCAGTTTCCTACGTATTTGAGGCGTTGTTATCAAAAACAGCTGAGATGCTATGCAGAACTGTCTCATAAAATGTAGCTTCCAAAAAAAAAAACATTTTTTTTTTCGGATTTTCGCTAGAACTATTGCTGTTTCGCCTTAAGACTGTAGAACTCGGCAGTTTTATGCGTATTTGTGGCGTTGCCATCAAAAACAGCTGAGATGCTATGCAGAACTGTCTCATAAGATGTAGCATCTCAAAAAAAAACTTTTTTTTTCCGGATTTTCGCTAGAACTATTGCTGTGTCGCCTTAAGACTGTAGAACTCGACAGTTTCACACGTGTTTGAGGCGTTGCCATCAAAAACAGCTGAGATGCTATGCAGAACTGTCTCATAAGATGTAGCATCTCAAAAAATAACTTTTTATTTCCGGTTTTTGGCTAGAACTATTGCTGTTTCGCATTCAGGTGGTAGAACTCAGCAGTTTCCTACGTATTTGAGGCGTTGTTATCAAAAACAGCTGAGATGCTATGCAGAACTGTCTCATAAAATGTAGCATCTCAAAAAAAAACTTTTTTTTTTTCCGGATTTTCGCTAGAACTATTGCTGTTTCGCCTTAAGACTGTAGAACTCGGCAGTTTCATACGTATTTGAGGCGTTGCCATCAAAAACAGCTGAGATGCTATGCAGAACTGTCTCATAAGATGTAGCATCTCAAAAAATAATTTTTATTTCCGGTTTTTGGCTAGAACTATGGCTGTTTCGCCTTAAGACTGTAGAACTCGGCAGTTTTATGCGTATTTGTGGCGTTGCCATCAAAAACAGCTGAGATGCTATGCAGAACTGTCTCATAAGATGTAGCATCTCAAAAATAAACGTTTTTTTTCCGGATTTTCGCTAGAACTATTGCTGTGTCGCCTTAAGACTGTAGAACTCGACAGTTTCACACGTGTTTGAGGCGTTGCCATCAAAAACAGCTGAGATGCTATGCAGAACTGTCTCATAAGATGTAGCATCTCAAAAAATAACTTTTTATTTCCGGTTTTTGGCTAGAACTATGGCTGTTTCGCATTCAGGTGGTAGAACTCAGCAGTTTCCTACGTATTTGAGGCGTTGTTATCAAAAACAGCTGAGATGCTATGCAGAACTGTCTCATAAAATGTAGCATCTCAAAAAAAAAACTTTTTTTTTTCCGGATTTTCGCTAGAACTATTGCTGTTTCGCCTTAAGACTGTAGAACTCGGCAGTTTCATACGTATTTGAGGCGTTGCCATCAAAAACAGCTGAGATGCTATGCAGAACTGTCTCATAAGATGTAGCATCTCAAAAAATAACTTTTTATTTCCGGTTTTTGGCTAGAACTATGGCTGTTTCGCATTCACGTGGTAGAACTCAGCAGTTTCCTACGTATTTGAGGCGTTGTTATCAAAAACAGCTGAGATGCTATGCAGAACTGTCTCATAAAATGTAGCATCTCAAAAAAAAAACTTTTTTTTCCGGATTTTCGCTAGAACTATTGCTGTTTCGCCTTAAGACTGTAGAACTCGGCAGTTTTATGCGTATTTGTGGCGTTGCCATCAAAAACAGCTGAGATGCTATGCAGAACTGTCTCATAAGATGTAGCATCTCAAAAAAAAACTTTTTTTTTTTCCGGATTTTCGCTAGAACTATTGCTGTGTCGCCTTAAGACTGTAGAACTCGGCAGTTTCACACGTGTTTGAGGCGTTGCCATCAAAAACAGCTGAGATGCTATGCAGAACTGTCTCTTAGGATGTAGCATCTCAAAAAATAACTTTTTATTTCCGGTTTTTGGCTAGAACTATTGCTGTTTCGCCTTAAGACTGTAGAACTCGGCAGTTTCACACGTATTTGAGGCGTTGCCATCAAAAACAGCTGAGATGCTATGGAGAACTGTCTCATAAGATGTAGCATCTCAAAAAAAAACTTTTTTTTTTCCGGATTTTCGCTAGAACTATTGCTGTTTCGCCTTAAGACTGTAGAACTCGGCAGTTTCACACGTATTTGAGGCGTTGCCATCAAAAACAGCTGAGATGCTATGCAGAACTGTCTCATAAGATGTAGCATCTCAAAAACTTTTTTTCCGGTTTTTCGCTAGGCGATTTGTTTCGTTTTGTCGCTAGAACTATTTTTGTGTTGCTTCCAAGTAGTTTTGCAAGTATTTGTGATCTAGTTATCGAGAACTATTGAGATTCTTATAGCTGTAACGTAAAATTAGCATCTCATTTTTTTTTTGGTTTTCGGGACAGAACTATTGCTGTGTTGGCTCCAGGCGATAGAACTATGCAGTTTCTTACGTATTTATGGTCCAGCAACCAAGAACTGCTGAGATGCTGATCGGGGTAGTGTGAAGTTAGCATCTCATTCAGAATTTTTTTTTTTTCAGAAAGTTGAACAGAACTTTTGAAAAAAAATATCAGGAACTGTAGAACTATTGGGGATGCTACTGGAACTGCCTTTTAATTGTGAGATTCTAGCAATTGATATGCCAAGTTCACACACACCCCTTCCGCTCCACCCAGAGCGGGAATCATTTGAGGACTTCCCATCCGCAAAAAAAAAATAATTAACCGGACACAAACCCATACTCCGGGCTGCTACTGAGAAATTCTAAATAGGCTTGTGTTCACTAACGTTTAAATCAACTGATTAAACATTTAATCAGTTCTATATTTAAAATTTCCTTAGGAAATTTTACATAAGCCAACTGTTTAAATACCTAACCGGTGGTTTGAATCTTGGTGAACTCAGGCCATAGAAAAATCCAACATCAGTTTGACCTCATGCTCAGCAGTAGCACTAGCGACCACAAGACCAACGAAGCAATCGACAGGTTGTTACTTGAGTAGTTACTATAATTTGCCATAATGTGACGCATATAACTATTCGTTATCTATACAATTAGTCACACCTTTGTTCTGTTATCAACAAAGGCAGGTACATCATTTCATTTCGCACAATCTGCCAATGACGTCCAAGTATGACAAGAACACCGTTTAGAAAGTCCGGTCTGACACGTTTCGATCGACATGCGATAGTAAATCGCGTTGTTTAAACAAAGGTTGGATTGTGATGACGGGCTACAAATAATGAATGAAAAGACGTGTGAAAGTTCGTAAAAAGTGTCGACTTTTTGACGTATTCAAGAGGAAGTCGGGGATGAAGTTTTGGTTTCCTAAGAAAGCGGTGAACGGTCACACAATAACGGCTGTCGAAATACATAGCTAACATCAATGTTGTTTCAATAAGGGATGGGGTATGGCTACTACAGATGAGTAAGACCTGCCCTTCAAACTAGGAAAAGCCTGTAACCTGAAGGACAGACTATAAAATAATAGACTCTCAACTCAATCAACTATCTAACTTCTTTTTATTTATATACCTGTTCATAATGATGAGTAAAATCACGTGTTTAAGTATCGGTCACTAATTACCAGTCACCCTTTAGACAGGGTTATTGGTAAAACATTAACAACCTCTTAAGAGGTCATTGTACTCGTCATTTTGAACAACGTTAATTAACTATGGGACCAAACCTGAAAAAAAAAAAAAACAGCTGTTCCCTACATTTATGTTCGTATCACTCGTCAAAATGTAGGGAACAGCTGATATTTTTCGCGATTTTAGGTTTGGTTCCATAGTAAAAGTTGTTCATAATGATGAGTACAATGACCTCTTAAGAGGTTGTTAATGTTTTACCAATAACTCTGTATAAGCTTATTAATGCGTTAGTACTATCAGTAATTTACTATGCCTTAGCAACTGTAGTTGAAAGAAAACCTCAAGGAAAAACTGCCATGAATCCGGTGTTTATTTTCCTGAACAAGCCGTGAGTCAATGACGAGAAAGTAGTTTACTGTGATTCATTGTACACAACCACTTCTGTTGCTACTTGGACTTATCTCTGAGATTGAATGTACTTCGGGGCCGATACAAACTCAGTTTCTATAGTACGGCCAGCAAATAAGTTGATTAACACGGCTACTTTTACACAACATCTGAATTGACACGAAATCATTTGATGATCGGCTTTTCAGCATTCATAATTATAATAACCAAGATTTAATATTACATATATAGATTGTAATAAAAAATTTGCTCAATAATAAAGATTTAGAAAACTGAATTGTTAACACTTCTAGACATCTAACAGTCTTGAAGGTCCTTGATTCCAAGAGTACCTTTCCGTTTTGATCCATCTACGTGTTGCAGCTGTTTTCCAAGAAAAATCTTTTATTCTAATGCAAGTGGTAACTGCAGTTATTATCTGTTATTATCCCAAGTGTCTGTATATATTTATAAAGCGCTTGTAGATTAAGAAAACTGAAATGTTAATACTTTTATTGCTGACTGTATCTAATGTTGAGTAGGTATCTAAAGGTGCGCAGTTTTAGTCACTGGCTCAGTTTTAATTACCTACCTAGAGTTACAAATATTGAATTCTATTAATCTAGATAAAGGGCCTGGTTTACAAATACCCCGATTACCATTTTCAACCAGATAAATTAAAGTTATTAGAATAGAAAAGCAATTACATGAATCTGTTTGTTTTTTGTACACAAATAAATTTAGTAAGCCATCAGAGGAGGTGAAATAAATCTCAAGGGTTGCAGTCATCATGGCCACCATCTAAGAAAAAATATTTTCAGTGCTGTCATACAAAATGGCAGCAAACATTTGCCTCGTCAGCATAAAGACACGCCCTCACAAGAAGCATTGCATCTACTTCAAAAAGCATAAATGCTGCACTAAGTGGTAGAAAATGTTGCATTTTTTTCTATATAAATGTAGGTACGTCACAAGCACGATGGTATCATCAAGAGAACTCTCATTTACATGCGTTCCCGCCCGTCGCCGGGACACGGTCATTCACTCTGCAACGCTCCAAGCACCACAGTGTAATTAATATAATATTAACCAGTAGTGCAACATAAAATGGTGATTTTATATTTAAATATGTTTAAGTGCAACGTAAGCACTTATTTATTATCCTAATGTATTAGCAGCTTATATACCTTTCTAGGTATTTATTTAATTTCCAGATTTAATAAAATAGTCAAACTTACTGCTAATTTGATGTCAGCCATTACGTGAAGAAGTTGCGTTAGCTTGGCTAATACACCGTTTAAAATACCTCAAACGAATAACAACTGGATATTGATTTATTTGAATACAAGATTAATATTTTGCTTGCTTAATTAAATTTTGACTCGATTATAATATAATAAACCAATGCTCTCCAAAAATTTGATATCCATTTAAATTAATGCTGTCTTCTGACGTATTTGCGGATAACGGTTGGTACAGACGCCAGCAGGTCAACCTACCCGAAACTGTCAGATTTTCCCAATCAACCTTGAACCTTATGCTTTAGCAATAAAGTCGAAAATCTATTAAAGAAATCTGACAGATTGTAGTAGCTTGATGTGCTGGCGTCTGTACAAAAAAATCCATTAGCTACCGTCTGACGAGTGGTTACTATGCAAAAATATACAATCACAGTGATGCTAATTGACTTTTTCAATTACTAAATCTTTGCCAAAAACATTTTAAAGGTCAACACTTCACTGTTTAACGCATCGCAGGCGTATCAATTGATTTATTTTGAAGACGCATAGCGGAAGAACCGTTGGTCTAGCTAGACTTTTTGTTCCGACTCGCACTACTGTGTTCTCTTTGTGCTGTGTCAGTGAACCACAGCTACACTATTTCGCTAGAGTTAGTTCGTATGTCAATCGGCATGACCTCGTTTCAAATACACATGTCATGTATGTGTGTAGCCATTTGCTTCAAAACTATTTACTGCCAAAGTGCCAAGGAATGGGAAAACCCGCGTCAAAGAGGTTTAATAAAAAACAATTTGATACTCATTAATATGGAAAAAAGTCGTTGTAAAAGTATTAAAACAAAGTGAAAGCTAATTAAAAGTTGTAAATTCTTTTTAACAAGAACATAAATTGTGGTGTACTTTTTTGTTATTTAATTTAGATTCTATACTTGTTCTTTGTTTTGTAAAATAGTGATCATGTTTGAGGAACATTTCCATCTGGATCACGAAGTGAAGACTGAAAAACCTTTGAAGAAAAAGTTAGTGCACAGTGGGCATAAAACCTTATTAAGTATATTTTTTAGATTTAGGTAAATTTTATTTTGAATTACGAAAGTGCTAATAATAACTTTCTAATTAATAAATCTGAAGAAATATTTTTACAACACATGACGTTTAGACATGTGCAAAAACTGTGCTCGACCTTTTAACAATACAATGGTGTGATGACGCAGGCCATATCAATAAAAATCAATAGGTACTTAGGTACACAAAAGGTCGGTCTTCATACATCGTTAAACAAGTGATCAACACACAGCGTCATACTCACACATAAATGGAATATGGAATATTCATGTTTATCATACAGAGAGAAATAAACAACCATACCAAACCAACAACACAACCAACCAACCTCAACCAAATTCAAAGACAAATAAATTGTAAAGACAAAAAAAAATATTATTATGAATACTTTTTAAAAAGGAAACGTATTTTACAGAAGCCGCAGGTACGGTTTGTATAATTTATGCAACAACAAGATGATGAAAGCTATTATTGATCTCCTCAAATTAATAGTTATTAAATCGTAATATATGCGCACTCATCATCATCATCATTTCAGCCAAAAGACGTCCACTGCTGGACATAGGCCTCCCCCAAGCACTTCCACTTCGACCGGTTCTGTGCTTCTCGCATCCAACGGGTTCCTGCGGCCTTCACAAGGTCGTCGGTCCACCTTGTGGGAGGCCTTCCAACGCTACGTCTTCCGGTACGCGGTCGCCACTCCAGAACCTTTCGGCCCCATCGGCCATCTGTTCTGCGAGCAATGTGCCCTGCCCACTGCCACTTAAGTTTGGCAATTCTTCGGGCTATGTCGGTTACCTTGGTTCTCCTGCGGATCTCCTTATTCCTGATTCGATCACGCAGGGAAACTCCAAGCATAGCCCTCTCCATTGCCCTTTGGGTGACTTTTAGCCTTCTTATAAGGCCCATTGTGAGCGACCACGTTTCAGTGCCATAAGTCATCACTGGCAACACGCACTGGTCAAAGACTTTCGTCTTGAGACACTGCCGTATGTGGGACTCATTGCTCATGCGCACTCATTAAGTAATTATTATCAGCGTTTGTAACCCTTGGGGAATCAGCCTGATTAGAGATATGTATGTAATAAACATACTGATGCCAACATGTGGCGTCTATAATAATCTGTATAACTGATTTACATTATGTTTCTAATTACCTTTTAAATGGACGGCATTATTATGCAGTGCAGTAATGTTATACGCGTATGACTTGAAGATATACATAGACATGATCGTATCAATCGTATATGCATAAATATTTTTATGTCAAGGTAATTGGTCTGCGATGAAACATGGCTTAGTATTGAATGGTACATTACTTACTACTTAGATGGATCTCTTGTATACCAATGAGTCAAAGGATGTAATTTTCTACGTGTGGCGGCGTTTGCAGACTAACTTTTGTAGAGAACGGATTCAGATATCGTGGTTCGAGATCACTAATATAACTTTTCGATATGGAAATTATATGCATAAGTTTATCTAGATAGGTTGGACAGAGTCTAGAACCTACACATAAATACTAAAAGAAATAAACTTTGATAAAACGTATGAATTAGAATATATGAACAGTTTCAAAAGATATCGAAACACGCCATCTTGGAGTCTTCAAATAATTCCTACAGAAAGCAGTGTTATAAGAAATAGAAGTATTTTTCGAATATAGACGTCGAGTTACAATAATAAAAGTAGAAAATAAACGGAGATGTTATCTTCAAGGTACGCCGATGCACGTGTAGTGTAGCATCAATAATAATACGTCACTAAAGGACGTGAACACGAATTTACCTGACAGCTCCCACACTCACACAGTGTGTTCACAATCACACACAAACCCGTCATAAATTGAGACGCTTTCGCGATATTTCACTCTGTAATTTACAACTCACATATTAGATGAACGGCTTTTCAGCATTTGAAATCCGATTATGTGATTTGGGAATACAAGACGTTTGGAATATCTTGTATATTCGCGTCGTGATATATAGGCCGTCCGTCGTCCTTCGGATATAAATCACTTGAGTAACTCAGCAGGGATTTGGCAAAAATATTTTTCATATAATGATACGACTAATATTTTATTACAAACTAGGGACTACCCGCAGATTGTAGGGAAGAGATAACAAACCCAAACTTCTCATGATTATTTTAGCCAACATTAGCGACACTACAGTACCTACCTATGAAATTATATCCGAAAAAATAACAGTGCCCATTAAATCTCGCCTGTCATTACAATTTTCTTTAGAAAACGAGTCTACATTTTCAGTTCCAGGCTTGAAAGAAAACAACTCGGAGCTATATTTTTTTAATTACGAAAAATGTAGATCAGCTACATTAACAGAATCCTAACTATCCTACGTACATTCCGCTATGCGAAAGACAAAACGTACAAAAAGTTTATACAGACAGAGTGCCGCAAAACAACGCAATTTTGTAACACCTAGGCGCGTAAATCACACAGCCTGTGGACCGGGGACCGGGCGAAACTTTACTTGGAGAGTTTTTAATTGATTCGCTCAGTTATTACATCCAGTTTCAAACTGGGAGTTGGCCCACAGTGCGGCGTCGCCTTGAGTTTGTATGTTCGGCTTGATATTATTTATTCGATGGAGTTTTTGTTTCGTGATTTGGCTATTTGTTCCGAACGCCATTCATATAGAATTGTTACGATAAATTGGTTTTGGTTAGTTAAAACTGTGAACTTTTGCAATTTGCTGAAACTGCTATCAAACTAACTGTAACCACACTGTGTAGGTACTTCCTTGTTGGCTTTATCGTTTTGAATATATTTTCGGAACTGTGAATACAATTCAACCATTTTGATTGTGACTTAACAATATGCTGAAACTCCGAATCAAAGCAACGCCGCCTTTGTTTCCCAAGTACTTACCATCTAATAAATATGAACTAATCAAAAATGTAGATAAGGAAGAAATTGGAAATGCGAAAACATTTACAATAAGAACGCCGCAGGAAAACAAATTAATACTCAAAACAGGGAAAGCCCAAGTTCCCTGTTCCGTGAAATGTAATTCCGCTTTGAAACGGGCGTCGAAAGCTTCTTGTTTAGACGTCAAAAATCAAACGATTCCGCAAACGCCCCCGAATTATTTCTCGCAATTTCGTACAGAGTAGGTATCAAACGGTAATTTTTTGGTTGCCTAGAAATGCACGCTTTATCTGCGTTCGTAATGGAAATTAATTCCGTCGGCATAAAGTTTAAATTCCAATAAATAGTGTTATCGTCAGTGGGTTGGTAGGTAGCCGTAGGCATTTTCCTGTTTATCACATTTCTGTCTTACAAAGGGCCCTTGGTAATACGACACCGCGTGAATCGAAGCGTAAGGGCGCGACACATCCCACCCAGCACCCTATGTGTTACTATATTATACTATAAGGGTACTACGCTCCAATAAAACTGGCGTGAATATCGGAGGTTTGCTCAGAAGGAAAGAGTGGTTATTTTTAGGGTTCCGTACCCGAAGGGTAAAAACGGAACCCTATTACTAAGACTTCGCTGTCCGTCCGTCCGTCTGTCTGTCACCAGGCTGTATCTCAAGAACCGCGGTAGCTAGACAGTTGAAATTTTCACAAATTATGTATTTCGGTTGCCGCTATAACAACAAATACTAAAAACATAATAAAATAAATATTTAAGGAGGGCTCCCATACAACAAACGCGATTTTTTTGCCCTTTATTGCTCGATATCAATAATGGCAACAGGTAGGCACTTGAAATATTCACAAAATACTGTTGTATTTTTACTTTAATAATAAATAATAAAATAAAAAAATTAAAATAAATATTTAAGGGGGGCTCCCATACAACAAACGTGTTTTTTTCGGCATTTTTGCCTTGAGGTACGGAACCCTTCGTGTGCGAGTCCGATTCGCACTTGGCCAGTTTTTTATGGCTCGTAAATGATTCCGAGTGGCTTAGTTCGCTGTTTCGACAAGATTTAGAAGTTTGAAGCTGTAGAAACTTGCTATGTAAGCTAGACAGACGTGGTTGGGTGGGTCTGTGTCACTGGTACACTTGCGTTGGCTTCAATGCATATTTCAATTGAATGATAGTAGCACACTTGAGTTGAAAGTCAAATAACCGAGGCGCGCTGGAGTGAGTCAACGAGGCGGCACGTGCGTTGAAAAGTGACATTCTAATAACATGCTATAAGTAAGACCGAGCATGTTTTTTTTTTACTTTGTAATCATTCACTACGGTTTGAAGAGACACAAAGCGTACACTTAACCAATGAGTTATTTGGGCTAACCAATGCTCGGTTCCTATAAACAAAAACGAATCGTTTTGTTATTGCCAAACTGGGTATTTAAATAGATCCGTCAGCTAATTTAACCTGTGATAGCTACTTCCTTATGGGAGGGTCTACTATGCAAAGCTATGAGGTCTGCTTCATTATTTGTAAAGAAGAAACAAGTCATTTTAACCAACAACTATCCGTAAATTGTAGAAATCGGCCTTAAACTAACTGTAAACTAATTTATCCTTACACTATAGATAAGGTACTAATAGTAATTTTCATCTCATGTATATCAGAAATTAACGCTATTTCGTGAACACAGAATAATTTACTTACACAAAACACAAGTCGGCAATGTTCGTAATTAGGCGAGCAAAACCTATTCTCCGTGAACGACCTATTTCCATGGTAATTTACACATAGTGCGTCATTAGAATTAGACGAGAGCCGATATGAAGCCCTTTTATACACAAAATCCAACGTCCGATTAATGGTTTTAGTGTTAGCAGTCTAATTCTATTCAAACTAAATTGGATTGGATTAGGTTTTGTTGAGAGGCGAAGTTTGACGTGGCTTTTGATGAAGAAATAATTTGCTGAGGAATTTGTTTTAGAAACTAAGGGAAACTTGAATAAAAACAACATCACAGTAGTGTTGGAAAGTTAGAAAGAACACGTGTTTAGGGTGTGAAAGCCAGAAAAAAAAAGGCGTTTTCAATCAGTTAAATAAAACTATGACTAACATTGACATTGACTGACATTTTGACTATCAAATGACATGCTTTGAATGCGTGCAACATGCATAAGCATAATCAGCTTATTATGTTCCCACTGCTGGGACACAGGCCTCCTCTCTTCGAGAGGGAGTGGGAGTGGATCTACCACGCGAGCCCAGTGCGGTGGTAAACCTGCAACGTGACCACGTCAAAAAGAAAGTCTACCTAAGTTGGCCGAAAGCCGCTCCCAAAACTTTTCACGTCAATATAACTAATAGCATAAACGATTACAAGCAATCAAGAAGCTGATAAGCTATCAGCAAAAAAACTAACCCAGTCTTGCGAACGGCCATTAGATTAATCGATGAAACAAGTCACACGTCGTGTCATATCGATAGTCGGACTCGATAACAATAAAGATTCGAATTCCTTTAGCCTTGCTAAGCGTTATCGACTTGCGCATAACGATATTAGTGCCCATTACTCGGTAGACGACACTTGGGCATAAAGCTCGGGGTGCATCGGAATTTAGAGGAATCGGTTTCAAGTGTTTCAAAGAACGTGTGCATGCTTAGTTTCATCAGTTGAAATGTAAGCAGTGAGTTCCGGCTTTAGATCAGGGACTTGAAACGTTACTCAAAATAACGTTACGCGTAGTTCCAGTATCGATAATTTGTACCGTTCCACCAGGATCGTAACAAAATTAATTCCTTGGCTATAACGATACTGACAAACGGAACGAAATCTTAAACTGTTCACTAACAATATGATCGTTATTATATCGTTATTAGTATAACGATATAATAACGTTATTCATTTCGATACACAATTTTGCCAGCTTCATGACATAAAAGATGACGAAAAAGTATGAAGAATAACGTTACAAATGAATCTATAACGTTTCACCTGTGACCGTATTACAAGCAGATAAGCTTAATGTAACTGATACCTATACTTATATTGTACTACGAAAATGATATTCTGTAACGTTTTTCTTTGTAACGTTATTGATATTTTTAGGTTTTAGTATCGTTACAAATTTTGGAACGTTATACAATAACATTAGTGGTAACGGAACGAAATTCATTTAATTTTCAAGTCCCTGCTTTAGTTGTTTGATCAGCTTTGATCATTTACACTTCATAGCACTGTTAATAAAGTGTGTTAAGTATTTTTGAATTGCCGACTACATTATGGGTAATGTCACCCGCAGGCAAACGTAACATCAAGGTTTTTTCTTGTTGCTAACTGCATAAACATATACAGCTAGAGTAGACGTAAAACAATCGACTGTGATTTCATGCAGGGAGGGTGTTATGCAATCGATGCAGTAATTCATTTGACAACAACATGGCAAATAGCAATCCTGTGACCGTGCACTTTGCAGTCAACAAATATTACATAACACGAGGTTACACAAGTCAAAGCGCTATCTTGTTACATTCTGCGTCGTCTACAATTCTTCAATATTCTTATAAGTGCAATTTCGTGCTGAGATGATTGTCGAAAATATTGATATAAGGAAACAGCATACGGGTCACCCAGACAGGCGATGACGTAAATGCATTCACAACAGGTCGAAATGGACGGAAAATTTTCGTAGTCGCGATAAAATTGCGAATTTTACACAAATACTTGTGGCGAATTAGGAATGCTTCGTTTACTGTTTTAACTGCACAAGTGTACACTTTAAAAAATATAAATAACAATTATTTATTGACATAAAACAAGATGTCGAACAAATCATAGAATTCTCTGACTTCTGCGCTAATTATAACCGTGTTGCAGGAGTCAGTGTCCTCTCGTATTTAAAGAATAATTAACAGTTTTTTTTTTAATCCTTTATTAAAAAGAACCAGATTATTAATAATTAATACAATCTATAAGACTAACAAACAATTTAAATCTAGGAAACTTAATTTTTCACGAGATTTTTATTTCAAAACTTAGAATAGTGTTGATTGTATTTTACACAAGACCGTTCCACTTTCTTAAGAGTCTGTGGGGTAATTGCGTAACACACTATCAGTACCTAGCAATGGCTTTCATTTTGACAGTTCAAACATATTCATTGCGTTATTTACGTTGTTCAACAGACAAATTTTTCAAACATATGAAGCAATGGATGTTACACAATTTGGGTGCTGATATAATGATTCCTTATGGTCTTATGGTGCTTAAATATTTTCTTTCCTCTCTGTACAAAATTATACACGTGTGTACATATCTTATACATAGTCATACCACTTCCTTTACAGGGTTCGTTGGGCAGTATCGTGAACGCGAAGTGCATTGACACCGAAGTACTAAGCTTCGAAAGTCGCAACGGTGCATGAGTAATGACAGATAGTTAACCTATTGTGAATACTCGTGGTGAAACTCGTTTGGTTAAGCCTGTGTGGGATATCATTCACTGAGGCATTAATACTGTCTTATGGTATTTAAATAATCTTCTCAATCCGTCAAATATAAGATGCCATGAAATCTACAAAACCGACGTGTTACTAAGGGGATTTTTAAAGTAAAAACGCGGGTATTTAATTAAAAGTACTGGTAATCGATTATGTTTGGAAGCCAACGCGAAATGTAATCAATAAAAAGCTGCTAATTCACTGTGGAGAATTGTTTCCCCGTATCTTAAATTCTAATTGGTTGTAAATCTGTTTTATGCGTTCACAGGGTCAAATTAAATAATCTGGCGAAACTTCGCAGATAAGTTGGGTATCGATATCAAATGATGATAAAAAAAATATGATTTTATTAACTCGTGATTTTGGGTAACGCCAGCGGCCAAGAGACGACCGAACTATGAGAATCAATAAGTTTGGATAAATTCATACATAAGTAGGTAATTATTTTTTGGTTTTAACATGATTTGACATCATGACATCTGTTAAGTTTCACTTGTTGATTTAATGTATGTATCTTATACAAAAAACGCATATCACCCTTCAAACAGACTAAAACCGCCAACCAAGGCTGCATTTCTCTCACGTCCCACACAATACGTTATCAAAGTAACGAAGAACATTTTTCTTCTCACACTCGTACAGCATGTACCTACACATACACGTGTGTATCTACAGCAGTTATTAGCGAGTCGGGGAGCGTCGCAGGAGATCACGTAGGGACCGGTCGTGAGAGCCCGACGGGCTTCGGGCTCCGCTGTGTTAAACTACCGCCCGAGCCGCATTGAGATCGTAAAAATGTGCAAGCTAACGGAAAAACTGTAACATGTGCTTTATAATGCCTCGGTAAAGTGCTGGCATGTGAATTATTGGATATAAAAGGTGGAAATTGTAGGCTGGTGTCCAAATGGTCTGCAAATGAGCGTTCGTATTTTTCGTTCCGTGCCTTTGGATGTAAAATCTTGCCTATTTTCCAGGCGACGCGGCGGGCAGCGTCAAGCAAAATTGCGGTTTTGCAAAAACAACTTCTTGGAACCCACATATGTTATGAATTTATGATAGTATTATTCTAAGCTTACTCTCCAAGCGAAAGATAAACATTGACGGTATTATCTACTTAACGGCTTAGTACTTCATGTTACTCTTAATTCGATTTAGGGAAAGAAAACAACTTGGCAGACATGAGGGTATCGATATCAAATCATTATGAACAAAAAATATACTTCTTTTTTGTTCATGATTTGATTTCGATACCTATCATTTCTATGAAGTTTCGCCAATTAATTTTATTTGTTTACTTTTTCTAATTTACTAGTGTTTTTCAGAGTTCATCTTGGACATTACTAACATCGGTGAAGAAAGACATCATGAGGAAACCTGGACTTATAAAGGGTTTTTCAATAAGGGCGGGTTAGATTTTGGCAGTCCGTGGTGGCCATTTTGTTTTGGTGACATCTATTAAATCTTTTGTTTATTATTCAGTTACTTGTGCCAAATCACCATGGCAAGTTACACGATTGGACAGCACATTCAAATGATAAACTTTATTATCAAACGTTGCGCGCATTGCACCCATTTTACGGTAGACGTGGTGGCCCTTCACAGTCGATTGAGTCGACTGTGTTTGGTGGCCAAATTTGAGACGAACGTTTCGGTAAACAACCAGCCAACACCCGTACGTTCAAGGAACGCAAACAAATCACAATCGACCGATGCCCTAAAGACGAACATAACACAGGCCATCGCTCAAATTCAACCGGATCTATGCAGAAAAGTCATTTAATTAAAAATTAGACCACTCGGATCCCTGCCACTGTAAGAAGTCGAGGTGGGCCTTTGAATGATGTCATATTCCACACTTAATGGCACATGTGGACCTTTCAAATAAAAAAAGAATTTTGTTAATATCTCACACACAGCTTGTTTTATTTCATTTCAACATCTAACTAGCCCTTATTGAAAAACCCTTTAGTTAATTTAAGTCTGAAATCGCCAAGCCGTCTTGAGCATGCGTGGTGATCATGCTCTGAGAACAGGCTTTTGCCCTGCAGTGGGACAGTAATAGGCTGGTATTATTAATATGACTAAATATTATAACAAATTAGGTCAATATTATACTCAACGATATGACAATGATGGTTTAAAATTGGCGTCCTCATGTCAAGGGTTATCTAATGCCAATTCAGTATGTTCGATTATGAGAATACAAAAATAAACCATAAGCATTGTAATATTGTAATGCTCAATTAAACCATTTGCGATTTTATATAGCCGCATAGTATACCTAATCTGTATAGTTTTACGATAACGTTTTTTTTTTTTTTTTGGAAGGGCAATAATTATTCTTCGGCAGGTTAGTTGCGGATGGGACTTACACGTAGGTCGTATGAAAATTAGTGTTTGTTTGTGGAGTTGTGAGTGAGGTTTTCGTCTTTGCTATACAACAGATATACATATATATAAGTTTACATTGAATATAGTGTCACATTCAGACTACGGTCTAACGACGTTTTCATAGTCATGTGAAAATTCATCGTGGATAGTTTAATGCATGTATTCATACATTCAATACACACACGTATTCGCGAAACCGGGCGCCCATTCAACCGTCACAAAACGAAACTGAATGCCATTTCATCTCAAGATGCGCCGCTCGCCGCAGATCTGAGGGGTCGGCGGCGGTGGGTGACTGTGGTGGGGGGGAGGGGGGACTCGCAAACCGCCCGGCAACTGCGCCATAACTCGGCGCGCACGTACAACCAGACAATCGCAATTATTATTAACAGATATACGTTTAATGATCGTGTGTGCCGCGCACAACGGCCCAATGTAAGTTGAACATCGGCTGGCGCACGCGACTATGGAGTTTACGTCATTGCGGCGTTCGTGTGATATTCGTCCGGTGCGCGGCGGTGAATGTATCGTTTCGGGGTGAGAATTTGTGGGAAGACGTCGCCGAGGTCGGCGGGCGTCGCGGGGGCCGGGGCGACGTTCTTGCGGAGTGAGTTAGCAGAGCCGATGATTTGTGGTGCGGTTAGCGTTCATCTAGCGGACCCGGCGGACCGGCGCGACACAGGGCATAACTCATCGGAACAAAGACAGATCGGCATGTCATGCGATATGAAAGCTATGTGTCACTCCGCGTGTGACACGAAGCGTTTGCATTTTACGACTCGGCTTGACGCGCGCGCCACCCGCGCAAGAGTCAACGGACGCAGGAATTCTCGAGTTGAAATTCCGCAAACAGGCTCAAAGGAGGATAAAATTAGAAATACGGAGAATTTTTGGATCTGCACAGGTTGGCGTTCCTGGCATTTTAGATAGCGCTTAAGAATCTTCGTATTCGAATTGGAATCAAGTGGTAAACCGAAATTAAACAGAGGTTAAAGACTTTGACAAGCTCTTAGCGTTGTTAACGTAATTCACGTTTCACTTAGCGCGGCGAATTAGTAATTATAGCGAAAATACCAGCTTGACGTCGAAGACAGAACCAATGACGTGGGTGCTGACTGCTGTTGAGCATTAAAATTATTCTTATTACTTAGTTAGTATATATGAATTCCGCAATCTCGTAAATTGTTCGAGTGCTGAACACGCAAACGATGGGCCATTGTGTAACGGCAAAGCTCGAAGAATAATACAACAGGTGTTCATTACTTTGCACGCCACTGTTGATTTAATAAAATATGAACACTGAAGTGTATGTGCACTTTGTGAATTAGAAAGACAAGGTTCAAACTCTACATAGTTAAATTCGGTGTAGCCGATAACAACGAAATTCAGACAAATATTTGTTCGTTGTTGTTATTATTATAATTAGGTATGTTTAATAAGTTGATTACTTGAATTTCTACAAAATATCCATTTATATTTTCAGAATGAGTCATTTGCCACTATAGTAGAAAAAAGTCTTGAGTTGTAGGTATTAGCACTTCAATCAGTTAACAATTAATATCCGAGTCTGTATTAACAGATTTAACGCAAAAAAAAACGCATCCTAGACTCACCAAAAGTCTAGAACTTCCAATAAAATGAAGCATTTTAAATCGCAACAACTCCATTTCAATATTCGGTTCCAATAAATAACCTGTTCCTTACATTATACCGTCCAAAACTTTTCAAATTTGCTTAAAACAAACTTACTTTTATTGTATAAAGTAGTTAGCTAGGTGATCTGGCAGTCCACACAGTTTACAATCTGTAACAAAAAATACATGACATTAGCATAACATCGGTATTGAAGGAACATTGGTACTTTTGTCTACGCTGATGCTGCAAAACTAAGTTTATTTAACTAAAGTAGGATAAAACTTGAGCTGTATTGTTAGTTTAGCAAGTTCATCAATTCCAGTGATGATTAATGAGGTCAGCCGATCTAACCTGTAAAAATTACAGGGTGAAACCTTAGGTGAAGTGAACTGTCAATAGTGTCATCAGGTGGAATGACAGCTCACTTCACCTTAATTTTCATAGTGAGATTTTTGCAGAATACACCGGCTGTTGTATTAATAATAATCATGATTCGACGATTACTAATTCTTGTTAGTGTGAAAACATTTAATTAATTACACACATTAGGAATCGGGTATTATACGGGTTTGATTAACAGATATCTTCCAAGATTCGTCGATCAGTATCCGTGAAAACAACTCTATGACAATCATAAAATATCTGAAAACTGAAGATAAAAACCACTCTCATGACAATAATAAAATATCTGAAAACTGAAGATAAATGAATCAGCATAATGTGAAGGTCTCGTTTTGACTTTTCGTAGTTTTTACGAGTGGAACCGAAGTCGTAAACGATTTTCCCAGTTCTAGTAGAGGCTAATATAACTAACTACGCATACACTACGCCACGGTTTAGCTACGCCCCCGACGCCAATATGAGAAAACATAAGTAGGTTAGCGCAGACAGTTTAATGATAATAACACAACAACTATAAAATGTTGCCGTTTTTGTTTCCCCTTAGCACATAAATGGTAATGTTATACGCGTATTGTGAACAAAGCATTTCATAATCGCGTATGTTTGTGAAAGCAAAGTGCTTGAAGAGTTAATAACGAGTTCTAATTATGGCCTAATCATAAAATGTGTAACTGGCATTGTGAATTACGTGTGACAAATACAGTGATCGCAATTCGTCGCAGTTGTGGCCCAGAGCGGGCGGGCGCCAGGCGGGGGCGTAGGTACGAACGAAATGGACAATGCGCATAAAAAATCAATAAAAGCCGGGCACGGCCTTCGTGGAGGTCGAGTGACGCTCACGGATCACCGGCCGAGCTCTCGCCACATTATAAAATATTGAACGACGAGATGTAACTAACTTACCAACTCGATTCCACTTCCAAAACTTCGCCAAAGAGGATTTTTCATTCAAGTTCTCGTTTAATTTTAGAGAGATTTTAGGGGAGTGAGAAGCGGTACGCGGTAGTTTTGCTTCTTCAAACTTTTGTCAAAGGACAGAAACGATTACGTTTTGGACAATTCAAGAATTGAACTTTCCAAGTACTTACCTATTTTGTTCTTGAAAGTGGACGGAAAATAAAATAAATGTCAAAGGAAAACTGGTTCACGAAACAAAATGGAAGATTGGTTGGCCTGCTATTCAATCATGCTTCGACAGCCGGAGCAATGGAGCAGAAATTTTACCTACGTAGGTACAGCTAACGCCCCCAGACCATTTTTAGTCTACTTTTTTGCTCGATCGAGGAAAACGTAGTATCGAGTTCTAAAAATATATACAGCAAATATGTTTGGACAAAAAAAGTGTAGTAATTTAATCAATTTCTGTCGCTTAGAAACAAGAAAAAATAGGGAAAATGAACGTGCTGTTAGCGACCGACTATCAAAAACAGCAAAATACTCGTTATCAACGATACGTTATCTAAGTAAATATACCGTATCAGTACCCGTGATAACGCAGTACAATTACAACTCAAAGTATAACAACTTGGCCATAGTTCAAAGAGTTAACGCCGGTTATTTCAGTGCCAAGTACAATATTTTTAGCTGGCGAGTGACAGGGTGAGATTTTGAAACGCGTCATCACTAATTCCGACTCTAATGTTAATGCTTTCAGAATAAACAAAAACTATTAAATTATCGCATTGATATTTGATTGCGTCAACGAATTTGGCAGGCTTTGTTCTTGCGTTCAGTCAATGACGTGGCTATGCTAGAGGAGGCCTAGACGATTATTTGAGAAACTGATCGTAATGATGCATCAGTTACTTATTACGACTCGTTAATTGGCAACGCTTAGGAATTTTCACCTCGGTAGCAAGTCTGGTACTCCCACCAGCCTACGTCTTTGTTATTTGCTTCACTGTTCCGCTTAGAGTACACTGTATTGAACGTGTTTGAGAATATGTGACCTACTGAGTGCGGCCGTCTTTTGTCGTATTACGGAGTTCCAAAAATAGAGCACTTTCGTCGTCTCATTAAACGTGTGAGAAAGATTGGCTAACAGTTTAGGGCCACGTCCTTGCGACATTTCTCGCGAACGCATGAAAGCGTGAAATCATTTGGAAGTCGGCCACAACGGCTTGCGTTTCGTCAAAAGAGAGACAACTTTGCCCATTTGTTATTCTGACAACTGATGTGGAACTAAGTGGGTTGGAGTATTGAACGGTTCACAATAACCGTTTGCGGAATCCCTATGCTTTTGTTTGTATTGTAGAGATGGATACTGTTAGGTGTCATTTGGAAGCTCCCCTGGGTAATGACCCAGGGGAGCTATACGAAGCGGCTGCTTTTCGACTATTACATATCGACAGATTAATTGGTATGTATTTCTAAACGTCATAGCTATATTTTTTTTATAAAATATGTCTACAAACACGTCTGATTAAAATTATTATGCAAAGAAATGTATTGGACATTTATTCACATTAAGATTGACAAATGTTTCAACAGATTCCAATCACATCATAGTGATATATTGCAGATCTTCCTCAAATAATAAATAGAACAATAAAAATAATGCACAGTCAGGAAAACAGATTGTTTACCAGATTGGCAATCAACTAAAATTGTCCGTGTATTCAAAACATTGCCAATCTCTATCATGCTCGGTTCCTATAAACAAAAACGAATCGTTTTGCTTACCAATGGTAGCATTTTTTATTGCCAAACGGGGCACATGCATAGATAGATTCTTAAGTTAATTTTACCTGTGATAGCTACTTCCTTATAGGAGAAAACTCCAGTATGCAAAGTTATGAGGTCTATGCTTCATTATTGGTAAAGATTACAAGATGACAAGAGTCTTCTTGTAATCGGCCATCAGGCGTATGGAATGACATGGATAATTTACCAATAAAGTGCGTATCTGCTAAATAATTAATTTAGCTGACCGTACATATATTTCTTTTATTACAAGATCTTTGTATACAGTCATCCGTTTTCCATTAGTATTAGTTGTATGGTAAGATTACCAACAGTTCCAACCACGCGTTACCATAGTCGACGTGACCCTAGGCCCGTGTCACTATTAATCATTCCCGGGCCTTTTCCCGGAGACAGAAAAATATATGTGACGGGATTATTGTTTTGGGGAAAGCCGTAATATTTCATGTGTTTGTGGGAGTTAATGTGGATGGATTGTTTTCGTATTATTGATGAAGATTTTGCAATAAATAGTTATGTTTTGGGGTGGGAATTCACTACTCACTCATGCTTTTGTTCACAGGGCGAATGTCACCATACGGACACAGGTGATAAGATACAAATCTACCCATACCAACAAACAACAACTGCCCTAATGAATTCACCACTACCGTTTTACACAGTCCCTCCGAAACCGGCAAAATAGAAGTGAGAATACTGACCAAATGTGAGACTATCAAAAATAATAAAAGAAATCTCCCCACCGATTACAACCGACAGTCGCCTGGAGAAACCTAGCCAGTACAGACTACAGATTGCTGAACAAAACAACATTAATGTCAGTACTTGGTTACCAAGCAACGATCACTTTCCCACGCAGCATCTTCTCAAGAGTAAAAGTCAGACTAGATTCAGTACGGCGAAATGTCACAGGGGCATAGGTTAACTGCGTCTTGTGTTTACCTGTGAAGTCTAGGAAGTAAGTAGGGATTAATGTACTGTGGATCTGACTAAGTTTTATGTGCGTCGTCTGTTCATCAACTAGAAAATGCATATAGAGTGGAGTGCATGTTACTTACAAAACTTTTAGTAGAGCTAGCTAGGATTTAGGATATGATATGGATAAGGTAAGGATAAGGGTGTCTAATTTGTATTTTTTTTATTGAACTAATATATTATGTTGTATGAGTGTCCATAGAGTTTCTTGCCAGTGCTTCTTCATTGGAATCTACTATGCTTTGCAATGAGCAACTTAGCTTCATTTTTCTGAATGATCGACTCCTTTGACGATTCAAAAGTGCCTGTAAATAGTATAATTGAAATAATGCTTTGGGTTTGTAATACTTACTACTCACTGATAATTAAATATTTGTAGAATGACTGTATGATTCATTATTATCTATCAAGTATGGAGAATAATCCCAATGTTATGGGAATATTTTCATAATCTACCCAAGAAGTCATATCCTGACCCTAAAGTCTGAGTTTTCTCAGAGTACACACGCCAGCACATCAAGCTACCCGAAACTGTCAAATTTTCCCAATCAACTTTAAACCTTATGCTTTAGCGATAAAGTTGAAAATCTATTAAAGAAATTTGACAGATGGCAGTAGCTTGATGTGCTGGCGTCTGTACATAGTATAACGTTGTGTAAGTACCAAAATACTGAAAAAACATTACATTACGCTACATTCCTTCATAGAACTTAATTCCAGTACTGCACATGAGTAAAATGACTTCAGTTTTACAAATATTGCATGCTATGTATGCAATATTTGTTAGCCATAACATAATACAGAGCGTATTGAGAGCGATGCAGTGCGGAAGCAACTGTTGTCGCTTACTGCATGCGATCTAATTTTATCCATTTCCGTAGACGACATCACACATAGAATATGATACGAAAGCAAAACAAACTGGTACTCCTTAAATATCTGCACGAGTGTTATTTATTTTGAAGACTCCATACTACAGCACCACCGCCATAAATGGGATGTGGTCCTTTGGGACAAGAAGGGCCAAGTTTAGATGTTGTTGTTATGTCGAGACAGTGTACATTATTGTACATTTCGTAATCACGATTCCGTGACAAAACAATTTTGGCAATAAAACCAACAGCGAGAAGTTAGCTATAAAAATAAGGCATATAATCCAAACAACAATAAACTTTATTCCTGACACGAGGCCTTATTTTTAGTAACAGGACCATAAAATATTTCGCAACGACTCGTAGGAAAGTGAACCGTATTTTTTTTTTCTTTTGGGCCGACTGTTGGAGCCTACTTGGAATGAAAACCGGTTGGCATGCCCAAACAAGTCTAGAAACTGCTATAGAACATAGATAGTGTATACGGTCGGAGTTTAAAGAAAGTTTAGAGTGGCGTAGGTCGAGACGAACGCTAGCCAGTTACACAAGAATGAAATAGTTTAGTCTAAACTAAACTAGAGAGCGCAGAGTCCTGCGGGAATAAATTTGCACATTTTACTTTTGATTCGTTTAGACTATGTGAGAAAAGTTATTTGTAGATGTGATCAACTTTCGCAACAGAGTTCGTTTCTACTGTGCTCTGTACAACTTGCTGAGATATGAGTGATGCTTTCGGAAATTAACTTGCTCTGTTCTTTGGTTTGTAACTTTGTATTAAATGTTTTTGATCATACTAAATTGATAAACAAACACATACATACAAACACACGCCTTCTTCCCACGGGGGTAGGCAGAAATTACAGACAGCCACCTGCTACGATCCTTACATACTCCTGCTTTGCTTCGTTTACGTTCGTACATCTGCAGGGTAATTGCGTAACACACTATCAGTAGCAATGGGTTTCATTTTGACAGTTCAACAACATTCATTGCGTTATTTACGTTTTTGAGCAGACACATTTTTCGAACATATGGAGCAATGGATTAGCAATAAGCTTTAAAATGATTCAAATTGAGAGTAATAGTGTGTGGGTGCTGGTCATACACGCTCACAGGTTGCGAGTACTACGCACCTAACCTTTCTAAGAACATCACCAATAAAGTCATATATGTCCTCTCAACGTTTCCACTCACATCTGCCTTATAACTACCTTAAATAAACAGTAGGCTAATAACAATATTGTGTACTGTACTCAACAATTGTCGAGAGCTGCTCATAATATCAATGAAAACAACAGATTGACTCATAACATTATATTGCAATTATGGTAGACATATTGCAGCAGCCACGTGCTACAAATCTTACATACTATTTTCGCATAACATTACTCGTAAACAGTACGTGTTTCCACGATAACATTTTCTTTCCAGTTTCCAGCTTTTCCTCGGTAAACAAATGAGGTTTAGCATCATCTGCCTAGCCTTTTTCCAAGTACGTCGGTTTAGAGTTTAACCGGATGCAGCCGAATACCAGCATTTTATATGGAGCAGCTGCCTTTGGCCTTCGTCACCCAGTAACTGGGTACCACGATACCCATTGGTAAGACTGGTTGTCAGATTTTCGGGCTTCTGACTACCTGTAGCGACTGCCAAAGATTTACAAATGATAGACCAAAAGCTTAAAGTGCTTTCCGAGGCACAACGAGGTCTCATAATCAGCTTATAATGCTCCCTGCACTGCTGGGACTCAGGCTTCCTCTCTTTCAGAAGGAGTGGGCTGTAATCTACCACGCGGGCCCAATGCGGGTTGGTACTGTTGGTAGATGTCACATGTCTTCGAATTTTTGGTTCTAAGACATGCCGGTTTCCTCACGATGTTTTCCTTGACAGTTTTAGAGCAATGGTGATGAAATTATTTACACAAAGTAAATCGCGTGCCTGATTTCGAACCCACGACCTTACAACTCGTAAGTCGGGGCCGTTACCAGTTGGGCCACCACTACTCGAGGTCTCATTAACTAATAAATACGGAATAATTGTTTAATAATCCTGTATTAATGTTAGGCTTACACACATAGCGATTTATGGCCCTCTCGCTACAGAGCTCTGACATTTTCACTCGTTAAGCCGATTGCGGCTGCACTGATTAGCCAATCGGCCGCATGTTGACATTATGCGAATAATAAATTACGGAATTTGAGCGTATGGAATATGTAATAATAATACATAAGTACGAATGTGTGCTCTGTATATCGTTAGGACCACGTTTGGAAATTGGAACATATTTTATGGTATATAACGCGAGTTATTGTTTAATACGACTATAGGTAATTCATTTTATTTGTTACTAACGCGGCTCTCAACCACTGCTTATTTCACGTGATAACACCGGACCAAAAGACTTATCTGTGCATTAGGATTACCTCTTGAATAGATGCATAAGCATCATCACCCTATAATGTGACCACTTCTAGGACTCAGGCCTCCTCTCAGTGAGAGCGAGCCTCCCC
Organism: Oligia latruncula; assembly: GCA_948474745.1. Classification (NCBI taxonomy): domain Eukaryota; kingdom Metazoa; phylum Arthropoda; class Insecta; order Lepidoptera; family Noctuidae; genus Oligia; species Oligia latruncula. The sequence goes on from OX419705.1 coordinate 3,100,652, forward strand.
TCTGATTAGAAGATGTCAGCAAAAACATAGGATAAGCAGCCTTGTGTGGCCTCGTCTCTTCGAGAGGGAGTAAGTAGGCTATAATCTACCAGGCGGGCAAAGTGCGGGAGGCCGTTACCACTGGGCCACCACTGCTCCTCTTCAGCAACAAAATAAATTACCTTAAGAGCGTTCACGCCGTACGGCATTTCATAAAATTTTTCAAGCCCTTGTTATTCGAAATGAATGAACCGATTTTAATGAAACTTCATACGCATAAGCAGGATACAAAAGTCTAAAAAGTTACTTAAGAACATTTTCGAAAAATTGCGTTACAGCCAAATTAGACAGATTTTAAATTTTCCATAGATAAAGAGATTTCCAGTTATCGTTTTTTTTTAATAAGAAATTTCGAAAATGTTCTTTACTAACTTTTTAGACCTTTGTATCCTGCTTATGCATATGAAATTTCATTAAAATGGGTTCATTCATTTTCGAAAAACAAGTGCTTGAAAGTTTGTATGAAATGCCGTACCGTATACGTCGTAAACGCTCTCAATTAGAACTATACTATTCATCGCTGAGTCAAGTCTCTAACTACATAATCCAAAAATACCCTAGATACTGCTTGCCGACTTGCCATACCCAGTCAAACCCGTTGCATTTGCAATACATCAGACATATTTATAGCACACCATTAAAGTGTAGCAAACATCAAAATAAAACGTCAACACAAATTCCTCGAACCGTACGCTGCAAAATTATATTTATCTAGTTGCCATTCTGTGATATAATATTTATGACAAAAAAAAACCGACGCCGCTTTCGCAAATAAAACACTGGCCAAGTGCGAGTCGGACTCGCACACGAAGGGTTCCGTACCACAAGGCAAAATCGCCGAAAAAAAACACGTTTGTTGTATGGGAGCCCCCCTCAAATATTTATTTTATTATATATTATTAAAGTAAAAATACAACTGAGTATTTTGTGAATATTTCAAGTGCTTACCTGTTGCCATTATTGATATCGAGCAAAAAAGGGCAAAAAAATCGCGTTTGTTGTATGGGAGCCCCCTTAAATATTTATTTTATTTTGTTTTTAGTATTTGTTGTTATAGCGGCAACAGAAATACATAATTTGTGAAAATTTCAACTGTCTAGCTACCGCGGTTCTTGAGATACAGCCTGGTGACAGACAGACAGACGGACGGACGGACGGACTGACAGACAGCGAAGTCTTAGTAATAGGGTTCCGTTTTTACCCTTTGGGTACGGAACCCTAAAAACCGCACACGACATGATATGACATCAGCGTTGAGATATGCACGATTATATTATGAACACGTCCGCAGATTAATTGTAATAAGAATCACGTTTCGAAATAGTAATTTTCACACAGTGTAAGCATTATTTCTACCTTTGCTTTTCCGCATACCGGTCTGTTTTACTTTACTTTCTTTGAATTATAGCGTTGCAGTTTTAGTCCGTGTTGTTGCTATGTGCTTCGCTGTGAAAGTTATTCGTGTTACGATTACGTTTGTGCTAACGAGGTCAGTACAGACTACCTGTTTTGAATTAAATGTAATGTGACATTGAAACGGGATTTTATTTGTGAGATTGCATCAGTGTGGGTTTTAGTAATGAATAGGTATGCAAAAGACAATGATTTTAAAACAAATTAACATAATTACAATAAGCTGCGTCCATCACTTTGATTAGACAGTTTACAAACGTGACGAAAAGTCGACGATTGTAATTTGTAATCAGTAATTAATTGCTTTTTCCTTTTTCATTTTCGCTGATAGGAACAATTTAATTAAGCAAATGCTCTAAATCCAATAGATACGATACATAGGTTTATGTACCTATATTGTGAACAAAATAGAATAGAACCAGCCATACATCCAAACCAAAACTACACACAGCTAGGTTCACAAACACTATCACAAAGAGCGGTTTCATAAATTGCATTCAGTTCAGACGAACGTTTTTATTCGGCGCGGTTAGGGTCACCATTTTGAAAAGTCCCGACAAATAGCAATTACATAAAAGGATATTTTGCTACATAATCAGCCTATAACGTTCCCACTGCTGGGACACAGGCCTCCTCTCGGTGAGAGGGAGTGGGCCGTATCCAACACGCGGGCCCAGTGCGGGTTGATAAAATGTCACATGTCTTCTAATTTTTTATTCTAGGACATGCTGGCTTCCTCACGTTTTCCTTCGTCGTTTTCAGTACACTTTTTAAGTTTCTAAACAAAAACTTGAGGGGCTCGTGGCTAAACGATAACAGCCGCAAGAGTCGACGGGTCCATTACATTCGAGACCCGTCACAGGCAGTCGCACCATGTAAAATACTGGTATTCAGCTGTATTCGGTTAGACTGGAAGCAAACCGTAGAAGAGTAGTTGGGATTTGGGAAAAGGCTAATCCTGGCAAATAACGAGTCCACACAAATGACAGAGGGCAAAAAGCCGGACAAATCTGGACGGCTGGCAACCCTAGTACAGACGGACGTTTTTATTCCGCGCGATGGCTAGAGTTACATCCGTCAGGATTCCCCGGAGCGATCAGCCACATCAATCGTGGACGTGAGCCGCACGTTAGGCGTGACGGTATTTATATTAATGTACACCTGCACTTAAGAAGTCAGATAGGGTGGTGAGGGAGCTTTTTTATTTAAATTGAATTTACAGTTGTTTCGTGGCTAGACGCTCGCGATGGTGAAGACTCAAACTCAAAGCATTTATTTCAATTAAACCATTAACAGGCACTTTTGAATTGTCAAGAAGTCGGTCAGTCAGAAAATATGAAGCTAGTTAGAACTGTCCACATGTTGAATTCGTTGCTCTGTTGGTATATTCATCAACAAAATTGCTCTGGCGTCTGGACTATCTGCATGTCCCTAAAATTAAATGGGATCATAGGGGCGATTCTGAAGCTAATTCACAGTCTGAGTCTCTAATCTGAAAAAATACCTCTAATTTCCCCACATTTTTTAAATTGATTGTCGCCGAGATGAGATTGCGGCTAGATTTACCTTTTTAATTACGGGAATTGTCCTTCAGATGTTTCGTATCTCTTTCTCGGGTTTTGCTTTCACAAACGATGGATTGTCGATTTTTGATTTGCTATAAGTATAGAATCTAATATAGGCAATGCATCAAGAAACCCTTCACCATTTTGTTCGCAATAAGACATAAAATAGCATCACGACCGTATTCCCTGACGTTTAGGCAGAGGTGATCTTATGACTTACGGTACCTCACATTTCGCCACAATTTTGTTCACAATATAAGAAAAACTGGCCAAGTGCTAGTCCGACCTCCACACGAAGGGTTCCGGTACCACAAGGCAAAAACACCGAAAAAAAAACACGTTTGTTGCATGGTAAAAAATATTTATTTATAAAAAAAAAAAATAATAATAAAATATTTATTTTATTCTGTTTTTAGTATTTGTTGTTATATCGGCAACAGAAATACATCATCTGTGAAAATTTCAACTGTCTAGCTATCACGGTTCATGAGATACAGCCTGGTGACAGACAGACGGACAGTGGAGTCTTAGTAATAGGGTCCCGGTTTTACCCTTGCGCACGGAAGCCTAAAAAATAACATTCGGTATTTCTGACAGCCCTGATCCGTTCCCAGATTTACGTTAGTCGCGTATCTGGATGCACCGCATCGATCACGGAGCTCCGCACGTGCATAGCATTCGATATTCGTTCGGGAGCACATTTTAAACTTGCCATTTGATAAAGTAAACCAACAATGCTGGTCGCATATTTGGTGAACTGCTTTGTGATTCTAATGTGAAATGAAAATGCTTGCAAAAAGATGGTGGAGGTGGAGTTCTTCTTCGTGTTCGTTGTATCGCTGATTCCATTTCCGTATCTATACTAATATTATAAAGCTGCAGAGTTTGTTTGTTTGTTTGAACGCGCTAATCTCTGGAACTACTGGTTCGATTTGAATGATTATTTTAGTGTTGGGTAGTCCATTTATCGAGGAAGGCTATAGGCTATATAACATCACGCTACGACCCTTAGGAGCCGCGCAGCGTGTGACACCGCGGGCAACAGCTAGTAACTATATAACTATAACAATACAACGCAAGTAAAAAGTCATAATTTTGAGTCATAAGATTGACTATTTCATGAAATATGAATTAATTAATAGGATTATATGAACATAACAGGGTTGTATTGATGATCTTAAGGGGCTTACCTAACCTAAAGCGCGGTCACTGTCGGACTGCATAGAAGAGAAAGAGAAGAGCGATGACACAACGCTGGTAATGTATTGCAAAATATGAAGCAATTATTTAATTATAAAAAATCTAGTGTTTGGACGAACAAATTAAAACAGTAGTATTTTAGTATGTTGCTTGTAGAATAATCTGACAAAAAATCAGAATGATTGTATGTATATTAGTATGGTTTTTATTGTAAAAAGAAAGTTTTTAGAGGTATCTTCATGACTTTTTTCTATCGTCATCATCATATATTTCTCTGATTTTGTTTACTGTAGTCAATCATAATTATACTTTTATTGTTTCTAAAACTTGCGTTTTTTGTGTTTAGGTCCTGTAAGCCCCTTAACATACAACCTGAGAGTGACCTGAAAATTTGCATTTCACGGGCTACCTGGCACATCCCCCCAAATAAGATAGTATTTTCTAAAAAAGTATAACAAAATGAGAGGAAAGTACATACAAAACTCATAGACGTAAACATGTTTAATAAATAATAATACCGCCCTAGCTGTGCAGAGGTTGGCAACCTTTTGCATAGTAACAGTTACCCTTTCCTTCTCTCAATCTGATAAGAATCTATGTTTGTCTTCCATGTCTGCGTGTATTATTTATCTGTCTCATAGACTACTAATTAACGCGAGTGCTGTTATGAACCGAAATGTTGATACAAACCAACGAAACAATTCGGAAATTAATGTTACTATGAATAGAAAATGGCGGCCGATTAGATAACGCCACCAAAATATTTTATTCAGGTGATAAATGGCTTTGTTGTGTCAAAATTATCCGAGTAACGTAAGCAATGGCTATAATTTGTAGGTAAATAATTATAATGTTGACTTTACGTTGAACATTAGCATAAGATTTCGAACGAAAATGCTATTGAAGCACAAAAGTTAATTGGCAACACACTAAGTTATTTATAAAAAAAAACTTCAAAAAAGGACATGAATTTCAAAACGATTACAAACTAGGCGAAACAATTTCCAATGAAACTATTAGAGAATCACAAAGTTGTCCAGTTTAGTCTAAAATTAAACCTACCTACAACACAAACTGCCCGAAATTAATGTATCGTAAATTCATAATCATAAACAACCAATTTGTCATCCACGACAAAAATAATGAAGGCTTCTAAATAAAAATTTCAATAGAACTTGCCACGTTCCGATGTCACTCAACATGTTTTCGGAACAAGATTGGCTAGTAACAATTAGTGTTCCGTTTACTTTCAATAACCTCTTACCGAGCGGCCAAACGTAACACACAAACATGAAGTCGCGTGTACCGTCCTCCGTTACAAGGTCACTGAACGAACGCTTCGCCCTACAAACCCTCTGGAGACGGCCACTCCGCGCAGCCGGCTTTGTGTACACGCTTAACAGAAATCGCGTCCATTGTTTACGATACAAGTGAAGTTTACACTGCAAACGTACCTGATAGAACGGTCCGGTGGTGTCGAGTCAAACAATCCAGCGACTACAATCCGGTAGCCAGGTAGTAGGTACACAGAACAACACAAAGGGGACTACTTCTCCTTGTCCGGCGACAATGGCAACAATGGCTACGAGCACGGCGCGAGAATCGAACGCGGCGTCTGGTCGCGCGCAGCGGTTATCTGGCGGTGACAGCGAGCGCCGTCGCCTCCAATAACAATAATGAGGCGGCTAATTATTATTATTACCGCTGAGCGGACGCACTCGCGTTCGCTGCCTGTATGTAGGTAGGTGGCGTAATCGCTGAATTCCATATAATCGTGTAGCGCACTCACACAAGCGCGCGTCCCCGCCGCGCCACGTGTGGTGACGTCGTCGGCTAGGCGCAGGTAAGTGTATACAGAGCGCGTTGGCGGGTATGCGCGCGTATCGATCTCGCGATAAATTCGATACGGTGAGCGGTGAATGCACCGGCCGGCTGGCAACGGCGCGGCGGTCGCCTTTCACGCCGGCGAAAACGCAATTTACGATCACCGCTGTGAGTCTCGACTCTCAACCGCCAATATACGAAACGTGTCGAGCTCAGGATGCCTACCATGATCTAATTAAAAACGATTCAAAAGCAAGACATTTCAGTTTATGTTCCTAAACTGGATCGCTTCAAAGTCTTACCATGACGTCCAATACACTCATCGGCATTTGGATCGTTAAAAGTGAATGAAAGATCGCAATTTGTGGCTGAACCGCATTTGAAACGTTAATGGTGAAAAAGAGACAACGCTATTATTAGCAAATAAGTTTGTTTCACGCACATTTTAGTGTCCGACACGTTCAGAAGCGAGTAACATTTTATTTGTTCTTAACTCGTATATCATTATATAAAAGTAAAACAGACACTCAACAATTGTTTTTAAGATTCCACGTTAATACGTTATCTATTATTAAAATAATTCTTAGTCAAAGTAGATATTTATTTACCTTTTGTTATTTATTAACCGAAAAAATATTTCTATTTCGACGTAATCTGTTTCGAACGTACCAGAGTAAAAATAAGTTGTGCGAGTTGTCAGTTTAACTAGATACGTAGTCTGTGGAGTTGTGATCCCCGTATTTAAATTATTGTACTATGTGGTTGTGATTACGGTGGGAAAATTAAAGTGAAGTGTATAAGTTTAACATTATTTCAAGGAATGTCGTAAGTATTTAACTTCTTCAAAAAACTCAAATAAAAGTAGTTCATCAGACATCTGTAAAGTTAAAAAATGCATGTAAAATAAGTATTTTAGACTTTAAAGGAAAGATTAAAGTACACTTACATTGGTTTTTGTAAAATTCCACTAAAATAGCACAAAAAAACTTCGTTTTCGCCAATAATTCACAAAACGTTTCAGTTTATGTAGAGAAATAGTAACTTTTAGTGAATCGCTTATTTTGACAGTTAGCGTTTCAGTTTGAGCTGCTCTATGGACGTTATGGTACCAAACACAGTACAAAATTAAATGAATGAACCCAAAACTTGCGACTCAGTTTGGGATATTCGCTGTCAGATGGAGTGACCTAAATTGAATCGTTAAACTGACGTCATGGTACGAATTAGACGAACAGTTCAGTTTAGGTCCTAAAATGGATCGCGTTAAGAGGTTGTGGTAGGCCTCCAGTTCGCCGGAGTCGCTCGTACTATCGGGCGCGGGCGCAATGCCACGCGGACGCACGAACATTCTCGAACACCGAGATAACACGTGTACTTATTAATGGCGCGAATTGCGCAACAAAATTCTAGTGATAAAGCGAAACGGTTACCTCGTGTTCTTACCTTAGCGGAGGTGATATGAGGTCGCGACCATAGCGTTTCACGCCACATAATCCAATTTGGCGTCGACCGCGCCATTTCTAATCGCCCTAATTGGGGAACGCCCCAGCTCCAATTACCGCTATCGTCACTTGTTTTGCCAACCCACTCATAGTAGTAAAACATAAACAATTAAACGACAAGATAATAACACCACTTCGACATAATTGACCAAAAGCAAATGACTCATGACTCAGCTTACGCAAGGAAACAGCAACAAACGATTTACAAACTCAAACGACCGGAAACTTCTCACTAGTTCTCGTTATAGAAGCGAAAATTGAACGACTTGTCTAAATTGGCTCTCGTCTGAGGACGCCGAGAGCGGCTGTCATCTCGTACGCAACATGAATAGGCAAACCATTAAACTGTAACGTGAGGAAACAACGTGATTGAGAGTCGCAACGTGAATCCCACCTAGCGCGGAACAGCGCGGCGCCTTTACGACAATATACAGTTTAGAGCTCGAAACAGCCTGGGAAATTAGCTATTTGACTTTATAAGGAAAAAATTACGCTTCCATTTACGTAGTAAACGCACAAACAAGAGCGTTAAAAATGTTATTGATTTGATTTTTTTGTATAGTTTGGGCAGCGGGATGTAACTAGCACGGAAATCGTAGTGGGCGCACAAAAATGACCAAGTGTCTGGCTGTATCAAACCGAGAGAGGCACAAAAACGTCAACGTCAACAGAACGAGCCGTCTGTCGAACGCTAGCACTCGGTGCAAAAAGTGAATAATGGCGAGCTAGTCGAGAGTCGCACAATTGCGCTATTTCGAGATGTTTTCCTCTTAGCAATAATACCTACGGTTACTAATAATAAATACGAGCCGAGCGTCCCTGTACAAACAACTACGTACTAATGATTGCTGTGCAAAAAACGGCTCTAGATCCAAACAAGCGCGATCTCAGAGATAAAATTTATTGAAGGAGCGACACGTGGCACCTCCGGCGCAAGGTGAACGACTCGCCGTGCTAATGTGGGGGAATAGCAAACAAAAAGCTCGCAGCGAAATATGGAAACACACAAAAGGCGAGGGTGTAACGCAAATTAGAGCGGCATTAGCGACAACTCCAAGTGACATTAAAGGAGTTTCTGTTATTACCGCACGCGACAATGTGAGCGACTCGATGGTCTTGGAGAGTTGGGAAAGCGCGGAAGATTACATAATACACCCGACTTCGGAACGCGAGTTAACGCGAACTTGTGTTTTATGTGCACACATGCATACTGTTTGATATACGTTGTGTTATGAGAACTGTTCTAAACTAGAGTGGCTGGAGGTGGGGGCTCAAGTTGTGCGTCAACTTTCCGGGAGCAATTCGCCCGAGTGTGCACTAAAATATAGTTCAAAGTAAGTTGGAGCGGGCGGAACAGAGATGCAACCAGCAGCTGTGCGGGACTAGCCATGAAACTTGTATTAATCCGGGAACTTTTTATATCTAAACTAGCTTCTTAGAAAATTAATCGTTGGTAGTTAAAAGACTTTCAATGTTTTAAGTATTTATATGCCCATTTTAGATAACCTGTATTAGCTACAGGATGGATGATCATACAAAGATACAAATGAGATTAGGTAATGTGTAACACTTTAGAGCTTTTCACGCTATATTTGTAAAACTCACATAAATAGAGATAGGCGAGTTTCTAATAATAAAGCTGAAGAGTTTGTTTCAACGCGCTAATCTCTGGCACACCAGTCGGATTTAAAAATTATTTTTGCATTTGTTAGCCCAATTCTTGAGGAAGGCTATAATAGGCTATTTAACATCACGCTAGGACCCTTAGGAGACGAGCAGAAAAATAGAAAGAACGATAAGTGAAAACGAAGTAATTTACAATCACATACTTTTGAATCACTTCGACGCCACACAGTTCTGACGCGAACTCCGTTCATTAGTATTGAATTTATGATTTTGATCATCTACTTTTGCTGTTGACTGTACTCATCGTTATGAACAACTTTTACTAAGGGACCAACGATGCAATCGCGAAAAAAAAAATCAGCTGTTCCCTACATTTTATGTTCGCCTATCTCGTCAAAATGTATGGAACAGCTGATTTTTTTTCTCGATTGCAGCGTTGGCCCCTTAGTAAAAGTTGTTCATAATGATGAGTACAATCTCCCACTTCGGTTTGTCGCATGTATTCAATTTCAACCTGAATACTTTTATTGTTTCTAAAACTTGCGTTTTTTGCGTTTAGGTCCTGTAAGCCCCTTAATAAAACATGATGTGACCACACGTAACAACAACTTGGTTAACAATTCGTGATATTCACAAGTGATTACGGTAAGTGCAATCAAATCTGTAAGTTTAGTACGTGTGCGGCTGTTCGTAATGCGGCTTTGCGGGATATTACACAATTACAGCAGCGAGGCAGGACCTACATGCAGCGCAATCATACAAATTGCAGCGGATTGAATGGGATTGTGTGAAAATTAACCGAAAATTGTAATTAAGCATTGTTTTCTATTATTAACTCGTGTTTCTGTGTGAATTGGATATTGTAATTAGACAACATACGTTTGTACGGATATTATCTCATTAAAACATGATGATGATTCACGTGTACGACTGTGAGAAATATTCTGGAAATTTAGACAGCAAAGTTTCAATGAAAAACATGTCTGTAATAAATTGTAGCTATCTGAAGGAATATTTTTTATTAAAAACTTGTCAAGTGCGAGTCGGACTCGCACAGGAAGGGTTCCGTACCACAAGGCAAAAATACAAAAAAAAAAAGTTTGTTGTATGAGAGCCCCCCTTAAATATTGATTTTATTTTGTTTTTAGTATTTGTGGTCATAGCGGCAACAGAAATACATAATTTGTGAAAATTTCAACTGTCTAGCTATCGCGGTTCTTGAGATGCAGCCTGGTGACAGACAGACGGACGGACTGACAGCGAAGTCTTAGTAATAGGGTCCCGTTTTTACCCTTCGGGTACGGAACCCTAAAAATGATCAAAATAGTTGCAATCTCATCTCAGCGACAATCAATGTCAACAACTTGTCCAAAACGTAGGGAAATCAGAAGTATTTTTGACAGAGGTATTTAAAACTGAGATCACACTGTGAACGTTCTTAAAATTTCGAGAATTACCCCTCTGATTTTTGATGCATTAATATGACAAAAGAAGAGTATAAATTGTATACAAATAAAACCAATATCAATTTACTAAAACGTTATACGATGAGTACAAATAAAATGTTTACAGATTCCAATGCCTGATGAACTCTAACCCGATTCTATTAGATTTCAGAGTAGAATATGATATCAAACTAATGGAATAATACATTTAATATTCGTGGGTACGTATTTGATGAACCATTATAAATGTAGACGCTATCAGATAATATTATCTGGTAAAATTAAATTAACCAACGTAGTCTGAACAATACAGTTAATTAAGACCTTTTAAAAATTAAATGAGTTTTGGCTCTACGTGCGTGGGTTTCTATAGAGACCTCTAAATGAGCTTATTAGAGTTCCGTACCCAAAGGGTGACCCTATTACTAAGGCTCCGCTGTCCGTCTGTCTGTTACAGAGCTGTGCCTTTTCAACCGTAATAGGTAAAACTTGAAATTTTCACAGAGTTATACTACCAGGACGGCTATAACAACAAATAATAAAAATAAAATTAAGTTAAAAATTAAAGGGGGCCCATACAAGAAATGTGTTTTTTTTTTTTTTTATTTAGTGTTAATTGTATGGTGGTACAGAACCCTTTGTGTGCGAGTCCGACTCGCACTTCGCCAGTTTTTTTAATCACTTATAAACACCGACAAATGGATGTACAATTGCTTTATATTTCTCTATTGGCCTTAATGAAGCCGCAACTGCCCATATTATTGACATAATCGCCAGTCATTTAAATAACGTCAATAATAAAAATAAGATCAAAATGTCAAGTCACTGCATTGCCCGTATCATTGAATTGATTGAGCGCTGGGGCATGCAAACAAAACTAAACTATACCATTAAAAAAAAACTGTTTCATTACTTTAAAAAGCCAAAATGAGTCACTTGGTCTGAGGCGAGGTCTGTTTGAATTAGTAAGCGAGTCGGCTTGCACGATTGTTGTACTGCGTAACCATTCCATGTTATCTTTTTGATGTCTGCAATGTAATCATAGCGATAAGTATAACGGGAGCAGAAACTTTTTAAGTATAAAGAAAAAAGTATTTTTGAATTAAACTTGGTTCTAGGTAATTTGAATAATTCAGGAACAGGCTCGCCCTTGGCATTATATTTGCGTAGACGGTGTAATGAATGCTTAGTACTCAGAGCTCCTACAAAAGAATTCCCCGAATAGGGGCAGCCATTACTTACACTAAAATACGTGTTTGATGCTGAAATGTATAACATTCATACTAATATTCTATAACACATGCCAGTAGCTGGCTCAAAAGCATGCAAGTAACTTGCATGTCATTATTCACCAATCAGCTTGCATGCCGTGTGCCATAACCACTTCTGATTGGTGAATATCATACTGGTATGCCAGCTACTTGCGTTCTTTTGTGCAAGTTACAGGCATCTGTGTGGGAGCCCTTATTACTAGCTTCTGCCCGCGACTTCATCCGCGTGAGATTTCTTGTACCCCCGACCCACTCCCGCAGCGCAGCGTCTGCCAGCACTATTACTTCGTTTTCGCTTAGCGTTAAATGTTAGTGTTAAATAATCTTTTTTGCTCGGCTATTAACGGTCTTCGTGTAATGTTAAATAGTATTTTTTGCTCGGCTATTAAGGGTCCTAGTGTAATGTTAAATAGTCTATAGTCTTCCTCAAATAGGCTATCAAATACAAGAAGAGCGACCGGTACTTCCATAGATTACAAACAAAAAAATTTTACCTCTTTATAATATTAATACAGATCTAAAGGAAAGATAAACACAATGAATACTTAAAATATTAATTTTACGTTCATTGAGCACGCAACCGACAGCACAAAAACCAATGACGCCAAAACGAATCATCAAGAAAAAAAACTAGTCACCTAATTCTAAACTCTAGTAGGTAAGTGTATTTAGAATTCTAGATATAACATTTGCATAGGCGAAAAAAACGGGGAGTAAATACCTAAGCTCTCAACTCAAAATACCTACTTTGAAAAATACGTAATCCGAGTCATGTAAATAAGTGAATCACTTACAGTATTAGCATTCTGCTCTTGTGCGATGGGTGTTTAATTAATTTGTGCTGTTTATATGGTCCTTGGATAATACTAGGTCAGTTCATCTTAATTTCGTGAGCAGTTTCGCAAGGCAGGGGCCTAATAGTTTCGGTCGTTACAGGAGTTTCCTACTCCGTATCAGTTACACAAGATAATAAGATAAGTTCGGGGCCCGTACTAAGAATGAATGACACCACGGTTTGACAGTTGTACCTACTCCCGAAATGCTTCTGCCCGTCCAAAAAAGTTATTAATTGGGTGTAGGATTCACTTCGTAGTTTCGAACTACTTTCGTACGGGCCCGTATCTTCGTCGAAGGAGTTGGAGAAAAGGCTCCCGGAAAAACTCTGCACGCAAAATCTATTTTGTGTGGAGAATTTCTCTTCGAGCGTTTAGAAGTCTTACTACTGGCTTCATTTCATACACATAGATCTACTTACTTTAATTCTAACTGGCAAACGTACTGATAGTGAAATTCCCCTCACCTGTAACAAAGGAAAACAACCCATTAGAACCAAGAAAAACATTTCACAACGTAACTAAGTCAGCGTTTGTACAATGTTGCAAAGTTGAAGCGAACCGAAATCTCATCGATTCTTCTAGAACCAATACATGTATAAATGATAGGGACTTGGTAACAGTCAAAGGAGTAGGTTCTCAAAAGTCAGCTCACATCTCGTCCCGGGAGGGTGCACGAGGGTTGTAGGAGGGAGGGAAGGCACGCAGGGTGGGCGCGGGGGTGGTTCCAAGGTCGGCGCCCTTGTCTACGTAACCTAACAGCGACCTAGCTGTGTCGCCCGGTCTCAATTCGCTTTAACGATTAATATTGAATGATTCGAGTTCTCTTTGTTCGGAACAAAAAAGATTTTATATGAATGAAATAAATAATACGCAGCTTAGAAATGTTTATTGGTGATTTAGTTTAGTGTAAACGAGTGGGTGTGAATGGAAATAGTTTTATAAACGTTTCGATTCACAGTGTGAGCGCGAACAAGAAGTGTGTACTACATGAATATTTCACGGTCCGTGATCAACTACTATACAAAAATGGAATATACGACGGGAATTTTAATAACACTTTATACACAAAAAAACAAGCCAGAAAGCTTTGACAAATTTCGGGCTTGTGTAGAATAACAACTAGCAAACAAAGTTGTCGAAGACGTTTTGCTATTATGTAAAATGAAATAACCGGTACATACACGAGATATAATGAAGACGGCGCCAAGACACACACAGTACATAGACATAAATGTAGACGTAGATGTAAATGTAATGCATAGAATACTCAGTACGTATCGCATAGAAATCTGCCAACCTAGGCGAAGTTAATTCCGTTCTTACACGTGTGCATACGTAATACATTGATGATATACTTCTTTACATTATGACGTTTTCAGTTTACGAAAGTATTCAACTTATTTATTTGATATAGCTTCTGCCTGCGACTTGGTCCTAACATAAAATATATCCTATAGGTACCCCGTGCCGTTGCTTTGTGTTCACTTAACTGCTCGACTTCTAAGGGTAGCGTAGCGTGATAGGTTAGCCTATCATATTAAGGTAAATGGATAGTGGTAGACCGCGAAATTCAATTGTTTTACGTTTTTTTGCAATTTGCAGGTCAGTGTCAGATTGTATCTTGATCAAAATATGATTCGCGACAATAACAGGTACTTAATTAGTTAGATTTCTACCACCAACCACCAATCTCTTATGGAAAAGTGTTAATGGTAGAAATCTAACTTAGAAAGATGTATTAATGATTATAATTCTCTAAATATGTACTACCCATTCACCTTAAGCGGAAGAATTGGCCTATCGAATGCAAAAGGATTTTTTCATAATGTGACTGGCAGTTTCAGAGATTAGGGCGTTCAAACAAAAAAAAAAACTCTTCAGCTTTATTATTAGTCTATTAGATTACGATATTCTTAAAAGACGATTGCGGTTTATTGAGAATACAAGAGGGAAAGATGAAATACAAGAGTATTTCCCATCTAGTGGCTATTGACAATTTTATAATTGGCATGAGAACGAGGGTAGTACACAAAGGCACTTAACAGGTCACCGAGGGGGATTCCTTGCTCTATTGATCTTTTAGAAATACCTACGTATAAGTGACCAACTGCTTCGTTGGTCTAGTAGTCGAAAGCGCTACTGCTGAGCATGAGGTCCTGGGTTTGATTCCCGAGTCAGGCAAAGTGTTATTGGGTTTTCTGGATTTGTGCCCAATTTTTGGCAATAGGTTAGCCCATTATAACATGGGACTTAAACATAACTGGCGAAATGTGGGTGTAGGTGTTCTACATATAAGTACACCTCTTTCTAACCCTTGGGAGAATACAGGCGTGATGTTACGTTAAGTGACCATTAGACCAATATGAATGCACAGCAAAGGCGTGCAGAAAATCGGATCGATGACGTGTCACTAAAGAAGTAAAGAAACTTGCCACCTAAGCGGATCCAAACACGTTCAAATATACACGTGCGTGAATACATAATGACTCATTTCTTCAACTAACTTCTAACCGAAACGAATCAACACGGGTTAAAAAATTCAATTCTACGGAATAATCCTTATCGTAAACGTTATCAAACTCGTAAAATAATGTGTGCATAAATATATATAACCGGAATGACGATTGTATGTTGGGTAGGCAACAAGCTAGCGTTACTTTCGTTCGTCGTGTTAAGTTCAGTCAATAGTCAATCACGGAATGGTTAAATACAGGGGGAAGGTTTTCAGTCCACGATACGACCTACAAAAAGTGTGGAGTACGTTTTACCATTTTGTGAATTGAACGTGCTTAGTTCGCAAGGGTTAAAATGATACTCGAAGGCTGTTGAAAATATTATGTTGGCAACAAAAACCTAAAACAATGCCATTATACTTATTAACGCCTCGTCTGAGATGATTATGTAGTCTACGTACTATTCGTATCAACAAACACGCGTTTAAAGAATTTGGTAAAAAAGAATACCAAATTTGAAAATATCGAGTTGCCACCCTGCCCGCTTTGGCAACACTGACAGATAAATGTCTATTCATTATGTCTTTCGTGTTTACGAACAGCGTTTGTTCTCCCTTTTGAAACACTTTAATTTTTTATAAATAGTGTATTATTTCGATTTCCCAACAATTATTTCTTGTCCATTAGAAATAATGGGAAAAGATAAAGAGAAATTAAGAAGAAAACTGATGGAATTACTTAACTCTTCGTCAGAAGGTATGTACGAAAATTCGCCATCTTGATTTAACATTTTTTTTCTAAGTGAAAAGTGAATAAAATACAACTAAAACATCTAATGAGGCATACATTTACATCAAATATATCACTTACGCTATTACGAATGAATTTACGAGTGAATAAAAGACCTATGCGATAGGACGAGCGCCTATACCTGGTCCAAAAATCTACCTGTCGTGGTACACGGTAGATGGTACTAACAAAACCAAGAACGTTATTATCACACGGTAGAACGAGTGAGAGCACAGACCCAAGCGATAGGACGAGCGCCTATACATGGTCCATAAAAATTGAAAAAATTTTACTATCACACGGTACTACGAGCGAGTGCATGTGATTATTATTGGTGAACTACCCTTCACAAGTCAGTAGGCAGGTATCATACGGTACTACGAGCGAGTACATGTGATACATTAACCTGATAATCTTCTTCCCAGACGAACCAGAACCAGTTAAAAAGAGAAGCCGGATAATTATTGAATCTGATTCAGAGGATGAAGATGAAAATACTCCACCTATTGATCATAATATACCCAACCTTTTGGAAAAAATGGGACATGTTAAAGCACCTGAAAATACTTTGCAAATAAATAACCAAATGAAAGACTTGTGGAACAATATAATACAAAATGGCTTAGAAGAGAACACAAAAAATGACATTTTGAAGAACATTCCCAAAATAATTGACTGCCTTACAGCCGCTCCGCAACTAAATCCTGAAATTCAGGCTGCGATGACAGCTCAAGCTGTTACAAGAGATAACCACTTATGTGAGAAACAAAACCTTATTGGCACAGTTATCTGTGGTTTAAATGACATATTGTACAAAAACTTACATACAAACCCTAATCAGGACTGTGAATATCTGGGAAACTGCATCAGGCTTTTATGCCATATTCAATATAAAGAGTCTCAAACAAGACGTGCTATCATCTTACCCGGTCTAAACAAAAAAGTGAAAGACACTCTAGAAAAAACAGAAATTAATCACTTTCTCTTTGGGAAAGATATAAATACAATATTAAAGGAAAATAAAAACATTGAAAATTCTGTTAAGGACTTGAAGAACTCTTTAAACAATTGGGGCCCGTCCTCGTACAGGAAGCAAGGGGGCGGGCGAGAGTACAACCGACAACCTCAACCACGACCACAACAACAACCACAGAAACCTGCCGGGAAACCACGCAAGTCCTACCAACATCATCTACAACGACAGCACTTGCGGGGAATGACAAAGCACACCAGGACATCACAAAACAATCGCGGACGTCGACGTCAATAGAGGCAAGTTATGCAGGTAGATTACAAAACTATTACAAAAATTGGCACTTTACAAAAAATAAGTCTGTTTTAAATTGGGTAAAATATGGTTACTCAATTCCCTTAGCACAGCCAGTGTACCAAGGCAAGATCCCAGAGAATAACTCTTTTGCTAAAACAGATAAGCTCAAAATATTACAATGCATACAACATTTAATTAAAATTGGTGCGGTAACACTTGAAACAGAACATATACCAAATCAGTATGTCTCAAAAATATTCATTGTACAAAAACCAAATGGAACACCTAGATTTATATTAAACCTAAAAAAGTTTAATAAGTGTGTTCCAACAACACATTTCAAACTGGAAGATATAAGAACAGCGTTGCATCTAATTGATAAAAATTGTTATATGACATCACTTGACCTAAAAGATGCTTATTTTTTACTAAAAGTAAACAATGATTCCAGGAAATACCTAAGATTCCTTTTTAATAATAAATTGTACCAATTCAATGTCCTACCATTTGGATTATCAACGGCACCCTATGTGTTTAACAAGATCATGAGACAAGTAGTTACTCATCTCAGAGCAAATGGAGTCACTTTAGTGAATTATTTAGATGATTTTCTTTTTATTGCACCCAGTGAAAGCGAATGCAAAAGAAATTTGAACATAGCCTGCAATTTCTTACAATCATTAGGGTTCATCATAAATTATGATAAAAGTCAGATCCAACCCAGCAAACAATGTAAATTTTTAGGTTTCATTTTAAATAGTGAAAAATTTACTTTAAGTATCCCTAATGATAAAAGACAAAAAATTCATGAAAAGTTAAATTCCTTAACACACAAAACTTATTGCAGCATCCGAGATTTTGCCTCTCTTTTAGGCTCTTTAACTTCAATTTGTCCTTCTGTCCCCTATGGGTGGATGTATACTAAAATACTGGAAAGATACAAATATCTAGCTTTAAAACAATCTAGAGATAATTATGAATCAAAAATTAAAATAAATCAGGAAATTATAAAGGAGTTGTCTTGGTGGAAAGAAATCATTTTTACTTGCTCAGCACCAATTAAGCGGGATAACTACAAGTTAGAATTTTATACAGATGCCTCTACCACGGGTTGGGGAATTGTATGTGACCAAGAAAAGTTACATGGATATTGGTCCACAGAGGAAAGCAAATATCATATAAATTACCTAGAACTCTTAGCAATTTATTTTGCATTAAAGTGTTTTGCAAGAAATGAGAACAACTGTAACATATTGATTCGATCTGACAACATCACGGCGATCTCATATGTCAACAGAATGGGTGGCATACAATTCCCTCACCTAAATTTACTATCGAGAAAAATATGGCAGTTTTGTGAAAAAAGAAAGATCTTTGTTTTTGCCTCATATATACCGTCTAAAGAAAACATAGAAGCAGATGCACAATCTAGGATATGCAACATAGAAACAGAATGGGAACTAGCACCATATGCTTTTGAAAAAATTGTAAATAAACTAGGTTTAGCCGAAATAGATCTGTTTGCCTCACATGCAAATAAAAAATGTGAAACATTTGTTTCATGGAAAAATGAACCAGATTGTTTCTCAGTAGATGCTTTTACCATAAAATGGACAGGTCTAAAATTCTATGCATTTCCCCCATTCTCTATGATTTTGCGTTGTTTAAAAAAGATTCAAGAGGATAATGCTGAGGGTATAATGGTTGTACCTAACTGGCCTGGACAGGCATGGTATCCACTCTTCATATCCCTACTGCGCTCAAATCTTGTTTATTTAAAACCCAGTCCAAATTTACTTTCATCCTCTTTCAGAACTTGTCACCCTCTTCACAAGAATCTTACACTGATTGCAGGGATGTTGTCAGCAAAATCTACTTAAGAAAAGGATACTCTTTAGAATGTGTCAATATTATATTAAGCTCATTAACTAAAAATACTTTACAACAATATAATTCATGTTACAAACAATGGTGGAAATTTTGTAATACTAATAAAGCTGATCCTACAACTGAATCAGTGCACACCATCTTACAATTTCTTACCGAGAAATTCCACAGTGGTGCCAGTTATGGCACATTAAATAGTATAAGATCAGCTTTATCTCTACTTTTAGACTGTGAATTAAGTACAAACCGAGATATAAACAGATTTTTTAGAGGTATATTTAAGCTAAGACCAAATAAACCTAAATATAACGAAACTTGGGACCCAAGTATTATTCTAGATTATATAAGCAATTTCTACCCAAATACAACTTTAGATTTAAATACTTTATCTAAAAAGTTATTAATAATATTGGCATTAACAACGGCACATAGGCTTCAAACTTTATCTTTGATTACAATTAATAATATTGCCATAACCAATGATTGCATAAAAATAAAAGTTCCTCAATTAATTAAAACTTCTAGGATTAATGGTATTCAACCACTGATAACTTTAAAATATTTTACTGAAAATCCTAGTGTTTGCCCTGCAAGAACACTTTGTGATTATCTAGAAGCTACAAAATTACTACGCAAAAACCATAGTAATCTTTTTACTATAATTAAAAAACCTCATTCCCCTGCTTCAACCCACACTCTTAGCAGATGGATAAAAGATGTTTTGTTGGAGGCTGGAATAGATACCTCAGTGTTCTCAGCACATAGTACAAGACATGCTGCTACATCAGCCGCTCACAGAAAAGGTCTGAATATAGATTTAATTAAATCAACAGCAGGATGGTCTCAGAGGTCTAAAAATTTTGCCATATTTTATAATCTACCCCTTGAAACAAATGATAATTTTGGGGAATATATTCTTAGTAATAATAATAATTAATGTTCTTGATAAATATTCTGTAATTACTGATTCTGACATAGAATAATAATATACGTATTATTAAATTACATGGTTAATTCTTTCATTATTTCGCCAAATCTTTCAACATCTACATAATCATCTCAGACGAGGCGTTAATAAGTATAATAGAATGATCAAAGTAACTTACCTGTAAGTGAACTTCGATCACTATTATACGCAGTTAACGCCTCGTCTGAGTCTCCCTCCCGTTCAAGAATTTCCCACCCTGCTCCATAATGAAATAATAAACCCATAACCCTCCTTTTTTGCGTAGTCGGGTAATGTGACTATACTTCTTTAAACTTAATGAATAGACATTTATCTGTCAGTGTTGCCAAAGCGGGCAGGGTGGCAACTCGATATTTTCAAATTTGGTATTCTTTTTTACCAAATTCTTTAAACGCGTGTTTGTTGATACGAATAGTACGTAGACTACATAATCATCTCAGACGAGGCGTTAACTGCGTATAATAGTGATCGAAGTTCACTTACAGGTAAGTTACTTTGATCATTCTATTATTCCTTAATTTCATTGATTATACTGTCGGAAAATTATGACAGTAAAGATACTCATTCATTACTAACTAACTTCATAGTAAACTTGCGAATGTCATTAATTTGTAGGTAAAGTGGATTAATTAAATAATTTAATTTAACAACTTGACAAAATCACATAATTATTAAATATAAATTTCATCAAAGATGAAAGTATTTCATTAAGTATTGCGTAGATCTGTCTGACCTTTGCGAAATCGCCGACTGCTTGAACTTTTGAAGATAAATCAATAATTTTAATACTCCTTACTTTCATGGATAAGTTTGAGTTAATTTAAATAAACACTTGCTGGAATTTAGTTGCTCGTGTACATAACTTACATTTTGTCAATACTGTTCCAAAACATACATGAAAATCCCAAGAACAATTTTTAATTAGAATTTTTCATTCAAATATTTTTTGTCAATAGAAATTGTGCCTAAACAGCAGGACACATACTTTATGGCGAGGTTGCAGTACTTTTTAACTTCTTTAAACCTCTGTAAATCTAGAAAACTATTAATTTTGCGCAAAAAGAAAATATTTTAGGAAAATTTAACATTATTGTCAAGCGCTATGTGAAGATAGAAACGTGAATTAAAATAATTGGCCCGATAAAAAAAAACATAAAGACGACACTAAATCGCTATTAAAAACCATGTACCTTGAAGAGATTACATCGTTAAACCATGTAAAAGTTATAACAAAAGATAAGCCTTATTGTTTTTTAGGGATTGGTGAGAACACATTTTATAATTTCCTTATGTTTTTCTATGAAACAAATATACAGAAAATGTAGCAGTTCAAGAGCTCGCAACGGCCGGCCAGTGCCCTACAGGACTACACGACGGCCTTAACTGAGGCAATAAAACAATTTCATACAGTTAATTACTCATAATCATCATTCTCCAGCACTTATCCTAATTTATTTGGAGTCAGCGCAAAATGTCTTCTATTTCCACACATCTCTAGTTAATTACTAAAATCCTATGTTAATATACAGTTAACGGAGCTGATAATTCCATGCCTAGTTAAATACACGAAAACTGACGCAACAATTCATGGAATACCAGTTTTTACAGCGACTATAAGACGAGTAAAATTCTTCTACAAACAGAGGATGCGACGGCTTCATTGGCGAGTCTCACGACTGGTTTCCAGCCAGGTGGTTTTATAATTACCGTCTGTGGCTCTCGTCAATGTCAGCCGCGAGAAAAAGTCTAGCAGTGCGGATTAATTAACATAGTTAATGTAATTTACACGACTTTATATTCTTTGAGATGAAACTGTACAGCTACGAAAGCTGAAAATGTTTTTGAAACTGGTGCACGGTAAACTAAATTGTATGTTTTTGCTTTTCAGCGGTTTTATGTAACTTAATATTATTCGCTTTAGTGTTTTGTATCTATATTATTAAATTAAAATTGCCATTTTTGTTTTAAAAATGTTCGTAATAGTTCGGGACTTTCCCAGAAAATCTTCAAATTGGGAAAAACTTTGAAAGTCCTTTTTTGTATCAATAATAACAATTTCGACAGGACAACGTCAGTCGGGTCAGCTAGTAGTAGATAAATTCTAATGTAAATTAGACTTATGTTAATTTAAGATTCGGACTGAGTAACTAATTATAAATAAATCGAGTTAGTTATCTATTTAAACATGGATGAGTCAACCTAATTTTGAGCTTGACGACATAATTTATGAATACGAATATTCAAAGATTAAGACAAGTTTTTTACATACCTTTAATTAAAATAGTCAAATAGAATGCAAATCTAAATAGCCACGTAATCGAATGAAAAAATGCCAACACGCGTATCTTTAGCTCGATTAACATAAGTATCGTTCTAAAACGGAATCATTAATTACCTACGTCTCATATAGCCAATCTTTATACACATGCGACTTTTTTGCCGACGCTAGTAAACCGGATCGGTTCAGTCAGCTACTTTTTACTGTCGCGCCGAGGCACGATCTTCCTCCACAGTTCCACATAAAAGAAACGCCATCTTAGCGAAATTTCAGATGACGCCGCAACTCTTGTTTTATCGACTTTCAGACGTTTTAATTTTCCAATATTAGCAACGGATATTTTTGTCGACGAGGACTGGAAGAAGGAATTAGTGTCAGTTTATCGTTTCTGTCTGAAAAATTAGAAATGTGGATTAAGATTTTGGTTGCTGTATTTTAATTTAGCGTTTAATTTTTAGACTAAGCGAGTGTAGCACACGTAATGCATATAATTACAATACAGGAGAAATTCCTAGTGTGGGGCAACGTTTAAAAAAAAAAAAAAAAAAATGTGAATCATCTGCCTAGCCTTTTCCCAACTATGTTGGGGTCGGCTTCCAGTCTAACCGGATGCAGCTGAATACCAGTATTTTACATTGAGCGACTGCCTATCTGACCTCCACAACCCAGTTACGGGGTAATACGTTACCCCTTGGTAAGACTGGTTGTCAGACTTTCAGGCTCCGGACTACCCGTAACGACTGTCCAAGAACCACGAATCACAGCCGGGAACAATGGCTTAACGTGCTATTCGAGGCACGGAGAGGTCTCGGTATGTAAAGATGGTCACCCATCCACAGACCAACCGCTGCAAGCGTAGCTTAACCTGATCAATCGACCTTTGCGGCTGTTATTATTTAGCCACGGGCCGCTCCCATAATTATGTGAATAATTAATTTATTAGTTTTATTCTTAGTTCAGTGTAATCAGAAATTCGTTTAACAATACTTAGCTACCTTTGGAACATAAAAGATTAGGATCGAACGTGAGAAATCGCCATTTGCCTACAAAACCACGCTTAAGGTCACCCGGAAATTGAACGTGTTTATTTGTGACAACATCGCCTGTTTCCTGTTGCTACTCAATTTATTTTATATATATTACAACACAAGTTTATTACGAATTTACATAAGAGCCAATTAAAACACGAAATCGAACGCCATCCGAAGAAAGGAAGACCCTTAATGAATTCGAAAGACCAAAAATATAATTTTCGCTAGAACAACTCGAGGGGGCCACTTTGGAAAACAATCTCCAGTGGAGAATCGGTATCATTTAGTTTACGTCAGCCAGAGATGGGGAAGCTACTGGCCCCTCGAACACGTAAGCAGAATAGAAGACATGATTTATTTATCTAGGCCATAAATACACGTGACCGTTACAATAGAATATTAATTATTTTGAATCTTCGGGGGAAACTAGATATAAGACGAAGTCACGGCGTTCTAAGATTGTAGGCAATAAATAAAATGAACGACTGATCGAACAATCTGACATTAAAGTTACGTTATCGGAGTTAGAATCACGAGTATGTCGCATTTGGTTAGTATTATTATTACTAGCTAACATTAAAATGACTGATACATATTGTAATTGCCCGATAAAGTGGTTATGATAACAGTCTGTTTAATCAAAGAGGCCGTCGCCGCCGCCGCGTCGTTTCGAACATGACTACACGAAAATAATCTTGTTAGGGGACTTGAATTTTGAATTCGGTGTGTCAAAGTCGCCAATTACATACGCCGGATGATCTTGGCTAGACAGTGGCATTTGAGAGTGAGCGATTAGAGTGATGGCTGACTTACAGCCCACAGGTGTGATTGAAAGCTTTGGTGCTCTGAACTCAACTACCGGCAGACAAATTTGCACGCATAGGTATCAGGATTATCGGTCAGAAAAACGTCCGTCTACGCCCGGCCTGAATGTACATGATTAATTTAATTGTCATCTGACAAATACAATGTTATAAATATTCAAGAATGAAGGCGTGAGAACAGTCAGTCAGAGTTGTGACATTTAACTCTAATCAAGTTAAATTTATTCACGACGCAATAAAAATGATTTACATATTCATATCTGTGTATAAAAACGCTCGCGTTTACGTAAGAAAATTATGCCATTAAAGCATGGATTTTTATAATGATGTAATTTTTCAAAACTACTTAATTGTATACAATGTGTGTATCAAAGAGCCTATTTTGTATGGTTTTGTAACGGCGGCGGCGTATGTTATCAACAGCAGCTTCCAAGTTTATTTTTCTCTCAGCAATTCCATTTGAACAATGATAACCCGGTGACATCAATTGCCAGTACATACTGGTCTTGTAATTTTATCTGCATTCTGTGAAACTGTGACTAGTAGTATAAACACAAATGCGGCACTCTGTGCTAACTAATTAATTAATTAAATGCACAAATTATGTTGCTGACTAATTTAATGTTAGAATCACAAATGTTACCCCGTTGGGAATAAGCGGTTTCAGAATTGCAAATAATGGTCATTAGTAAATTGGCGAAATACGTATTTATTGCAGACTTGTTTAAATAGTTGACGTTCAAACATTATAAATAAACATAGAAAGGATTTTCCAGCTAACAGTAATGTAAACAAAATAATTATTTGGTGAATCATGTATTTCAAACGAAGCCGAAGGAAAATCTACATAATACAAAATGAGGAAATATAAATAAGACAAAGCTATCTGACGATAAATCTTTGCAATAAAAGTTCATTAAATAAAAGAAACGCAAAGCAAAGAAAGACGTCGATAAGCCCAAAGTAGCAAGTTAGCGACCAAAAAAGAAAGTGCAAACAAATAAAACAAAATGTAATTCGGCACAAACAAACAGTAGAAAAATATAAAAGAAACAAATGTTAGCAAGAACGATGGAAATAAAAATTGTCCAAACAGTCGGCAACAGCCCCCGGTCGAGTCGTGGCAACTTGCGGACTAAGTAATTGCCATTTACAGTTTGTCGCGAGAAAACTTCCCAACTGACTCATCTTGCATCTTTCAAAACGACTTTTCTCCACCTTACTAATAATAAAATTTACGCCCGACGTTGTTTAATTAACTAACGTCTGCTTTTTTCATTTCTACATCGCATTGAACGGATCCTGAGTTTATAAAAACATCTTCACGCTCGTTGTTAGAAGTGTTCCAACAGTTTTCCATCTTTTTTCCTTTTTGAAAGGACGAGAGCTCTCAAAAGATAGTCTCTGTAAACGGAGTCTTATTAATTATGAAATCTATTTCAACGGCGTGTTGTTGTCTATGTTACGTTATGTCTTAGCTTGGAGCTTGGGGTCGTTCTGAAACCTTATAGTTCTGTTAGACAAAAGTGAACATCGTTCACTTGCAGAATGTCAACAACAAAGCGACCGCATAAATTGTCTAGCTAGACCTTTTGAAACGAGTTGCGTTCTCGTTCAAGCCTAGTTCGCCACGGCCACGTCGGCTTGCGTCCTGTCGCTGACACACCACTCTCCGCAAAAACAACGTGCCTCCACAATACTACAATAGGTGGCTGAGCTGAGCGGTTTCCTCCCCCCTCCCAAACACCGCCCTACCCCCGACAGTCGCCACTTGTATGACTCAGCAGCAAGCCTTAGATCAAATTCGACGTCGGCGTCGCACGATTCTAGTGGCATGTTTTTCGCTGTAAATACCGTTTTTTTTGTCGATAAAGCATCGGTAATGGCGATACCGGCGAAGATAAAGGTGAGACGCGCTTGAGAATAAATTATAGACTAGTAGCAGGGGAAAGTTATTTTATTGTTTTAATAAAAGTTAGGGAAAGACTCCGAGGAATGCTCTCGGCATTCACGGGAAAGTTTCCTGAGGTTTCGTCCGAACGTAGATATCCGAGAATTGTTTCGCAAAGTATATAAAAACGGTGGATTGCTAAAAGTTAAAAGGTTTGCCTGTCAAAATAAAACGTGATAGAGAAATAAAATGGCAAAACTGCGGCGGAGTCCATCTATTCGATTGCCGCTAAAGCGTGTCATTTTATTTCAAAAAAATTACCATGACAAAGAACACGAAAGGTGAATAACACCGCTCGGAACGGAACGGAAACGCAGCCGCGCCGCTGGCTTCCGATACAAAACGGAATCCAATTAGCCATCCCATCTCGTCGGCTTTCATTAACCGGCCGAATAACCGGGCACGGCGAAAAAAACACCCGGGGAATGTGCTTTGCGAAAACAGCTTACACAAGACGCCATTAAATACATTTTAATGATCACCATGCGGTGTAAACCGTGTGTTTAATTACGTAAAGTGTACGATAAAACACGTATAAAGCCAAGCTGAAAATGGTTGTATCCAAACTGTGAGAAAAATGGCGAACGAACGGGGTAGGAATTTTAGTGCGGTCGGCTTTGATGTTTAATTCTCAATTTTAATGCCTTTCTTGTAATTAAACGTTAACTTCTAAGCTTAGGAAGTGTTAATGTTGGCCATGAAAGGAAAAAAATCGATTCGTTTAATTTGAACAATGGTAATATACATTCTGTCTTAATAAACGGCGGCGTCATCCCGGTTAAATATTTGCTCAGACGTGAATGTGTAGCAACAGCTATCTTAGTATAGAATTCGCAATATAGTAACAATATAAAGTACATGTAACCTTCAGTTTCGCACGTGTAACGTTTTTATTTGTGGATTACATAATGGTTTTACGTGTTAGAGAATTTAAGCTTTTCATCCGTGTAGGTTCGTTTTTAAATGAATTTGTGAATACTCGTTAATCCCGGTTTGTTAGGAATGTAGGTATAGGAATTGCTAAAGAAAGGTACATTCAACATAAAACTGTGAGGTATGGGGAACAGTAAATTGAGCTATAAATCCGGCATTATGGGCGCGCGTTCAGTTGCAATAAACAACGGCATGATCGCGTCCAAATAAATAATACTCAATGTTTTTATCGCGTTGGGAACACCTATCATATTGTTCGCGTAGACTGCTCAACGCCCACATCAAGTTTTCTGATGCAGACGTAATGCGTCGGTATTTGATAGCTCTCGTAAGAGCCAATCATTCAAAGCGGTAATTTGCGAATAGAAAGGCGACTAACAAAGAATTTTTTTTTGCATTTTTGAGCAGATTAGCCAGCACCCTAATTGATTAACACACTATCAATCTCAATCTGAATAATTTTGAAGAATATTGCTAATCCAGTGCATCATAATAATATGTTCGAAAAAAAAAATCTGCTCAACAACGCAATGTTGTTGAATTGTCAAAATGAAAGCTATTCCTACTGTTAGTGTATTACGCAATTACCCCGTTGCTCTTTGCGAAAATAGCAATTAATTATGGTTTTCGCAAGATGATTCCCAGTTAGCAAAGATATATAAGTTTATATAACCAATCATAAGCTATCAAGATTCCACCTTAATTATCAGGACCCTGAATACAGATCAAATCCAAACGACTACTTTGTTCATTACAGGACTTGGCGGATTTTATGACGAAGATGTCTTCATCAGCTCCAGTTTATACCATACAAGTAATACTGGTGTCGTGCAAAAAATCTATTCACACGTAGATTCCGCAATAATATATTTTTAGACGTGTTTAAATCTTACCACTCGCGCCCACGACCAGCGAGGCGGCGAATAGAACATGCTGTAAATACATTTTTATTATAACTATACTGAGCAACTAATATAAATATTCTGTTGGTAACGACTTGTTTCTTTTTCACTTTCGTCGACGTCAAACGTTGTAAAGATTGTAAGAACTTGTGTTTGAGAACTGATGAAATCGATCACGGAGTCGGAGTTTATTTATTCATGACTTAGTTTGTTGTCAGAAATTAGAAACTTATATTTCCATGTATTTGAATAGGTAAAGCGGCATTAATATGTAATATCAACCGTGTCAAACACGAAAGTCTCCAATACTGCATACATACGCCACAATACATAGAAAGGTAGTCAATATTTCGTAGAACACATCAAACCTCCGTCAAAGAAGCTCCAATACGGAAACCCAACAATGAGATGAGTGACAGACAGCGCCTCAATTTTCTCGAACACTCGAATCCGACTTCCACGAATAAAAATATTTTTGCTCGAGAACGTAATCAACTCAGTTAAAATTCTGTGATATCATATTTGCGACTTCAATTTGGGGCACTCGTGTATTCGCAATGACATCAAAGCGACGCCACAAAGAATAAAGAGGGCCTTGATAACTGAGTTACTATCGGAGGGGACACGACAAGGTCATATCTCAAATCTTGGGATGTGGCACAGAGACGGAGGGAAGCGTCCCTCGGACGAGCTCCCTCGCCTTTGTGTCAAAATCACATTAACTATTGTTCGACAACGCTTTGTCGACGTTGTATGCGAAATTAACTGTGCTGTACTCCGATATTAAGTGAATTATTATATTCTGTTGAGGTAACACGTATGGTCAGTTTAGAAATGTGTTCTTTATGATACACTTATCCTCTTTCTTCATGTGGGTCTTGTCAAAGGTGACTGAAGGATTATGACAGCATTCAAACAAGCTATCTTCGATCACTATGTCATTTTTGACATGGCATGTAGGAAAGGGGGAACTCTTTCCTCATCATCACGTTACAGCATAAGCCTCCTTGTTTTTACGCCATTCTTTTTTGGCTTCGGTTTAAAAGACAAATGCGACAATAACCACGTATAGTATAGTTAGCCTGATATTACTCGACTAACTAGTTTGAAAAGCTATAGCCGTTTCCTGTGTACATTAAAACTTTTTTATCTGCTCGAGTCCTTTTGTAAAGTTTTCGAGTATGAATGAAGTTCTTATTTGCTAAGTTTTTGAAGATAAGCCAAAACTACTTCAGGCATACGTTTTGTCCGTTTGGCACATCGCTGGATCGAGAACGGTTTTTTGTGAAGCTGCAAAAACACTTTTGGAAAAGCAAATGGCCATTGAAACAAAGACTGTCTAGCATTAGTTGATCAATTGTTTTTTTTATTTTATTCTTAAGTCAATCATTAGCACAGAATTTCAATACGAAGTTTTGCTGTCCAACCGTATCTCGAAATAATGAAATTTAAACTATCAACTCGATAAAATCGTTGGCTTCATTTATATTATTACCGTTACCGAATCCCACGTTTCGTGGAATCAATATGATGTCTTTTCGGCAATAACACACAAAGCCGGTCGGTAATTACAATTTTAATAGGTCGGTCAACGAATGGGGGGGAGGGTCCACCCCCCGCCGCGCCCGGGGGATGGGGGGAGGTAGAATTAACGACCCGTTGTACAATAGAACTATACACAAGTTAAATTATACAGTTTTTGACAATGTTACTGAACGAATGTTTTAATTGATCTTGCAGGGAGTTTGGTTTGGTCGTAGTAGCTAGCTCTTTGTGGGGAATTACACTACCTATGTCTATATAGGTAATCGTTTAGGCTTTTTCTGCCATAATGCCATACTTATCCCTAAAACGAGCTGCCTCGTTGGTCCAGTGGTCGCTGGTGGTTACTGGCGTGATGTTATATGTGTTATCCCATTCATGTTCATACCATCTTTTAGTAATGTATATTTCATTTCTTATTTTGATTGTTTTTATTTTAAATATCTAATCGTATGTTGCACTGGCTGACGTCATCACGTCGCTGAAAACCAGCGCTGGGGCTCTGTCTCGTATAGGGTCTTACTTAGCATTATGCTGAGCGATGGCCGTTTTGCGTAGATGTGACGCATATTTTCTCCCAAATTGTTGCCTTTTTTATTTTTGTGCGTCAGTTTGCTGCAAATAAACGTATATTCTTTCTTTCTTTCTAAAACAACTAGGGCCCTACTCCTGCGTATAGGACTCCTATCGTCCAAATACTGTATTAGTTCCAAACTTCATAAGTCTCATATTAGTCTATTATGGTTTAGCTTGTGTAAGTATTATTAATAAGCGTAATTGATTAACAAGCATTGTAGATAATATAAGCGTAGCGTGATCATGTCATGGAAATATCCTAGTTTCCAGTTCAAGGCAGATAAGAAACTAACAGGACAATGTGAATGCCTTAAAAATATTACATCGTGTGTGGTAATGTGTTAAATGATCTTATAAATACAATACAACTAAGTTGAGGTTACTGATATTATATAAGAACTTTCTTTTGTTTTACATTAGTGTTGACTTCGACGGTGGTAGCCATCCCTGTGCCGACTGATTTGTATTTTTCCAATATGCATGGAACTTGAAATTCACATTATTGCTACCGATGTGTTTAGTGTGATTTGTTATAAGGATAAGTTAGAAGGAGGGAAGAAGCTATTGCCCTGCAGTGGAACTCTAAAGGTTGACAAAAAATTGCGAGATCATCGTCATCTGCCTAGCCTTTTCCCAACAATGTTGGGGTCGGCTTCTAGTCTAACCGGATGCAGCCGAATACCAGTATTTCACATGGAGCGACCTTTAACTATCGGACCTTCACAACCCAGTTACTGGGTAACACGATGCCCCTTGGCAAGACTGGTAATTGCGAGATATAGCAAGCAATATACTGAAACATGACTGCATCTTAAAGTAATCTTATTTATTCCTTTCCTCACTCACAATAGATTACATAACCAACTATGAACTAATAGCCACATGCTCTTATAAGTTGTCTTGCATTATCTGCAATAATGTCTAATACAGACGCTTATTATGCAAGAAACACATCGCATTCTTACGATTGTGTCTTAAGGAAAATTACTAATGCCCGGGCTCCACGAAGCTCCACGAAACAGAACTATCCTGATTTTTAGGCTAGTAAGCTAGTTTCATAGGATGGGGGGTTCTATTTTTGTGCTAGTAGCGTCTCCTCCACAGATTTTACTATCCTGGCTTGTGTACTAGCCTCATATAGCTGATGAAACTAGTAGCCTAACGGATCAGTTTATTCTAGTCAGTCACCGCAATACTATTAGCTTAAAATTTACTAGTATCGTATAACAACAGCTTTTCAACACCTCTAGCATGTGCCAAGTCAGGATAGTTAAGCCAGGATATTACTTGCTAGATATCCTAACTTAAGGAACCAACCTCGTGTTTAACCCGGGGATTACTGCTAGGCATAAGAAAACTGAAGTTACTGACGACCCTCCAACAAAAGTAATTGGGACAGTCAGATGTTGAAGAGCCATTGAATTATTGAGTGCTTCTCTGTTTAATATTATTTGCAAAAACATTGGGATTATTGCGTATTTATTAAAACAAGAATGGAAGTAATAAAAGGAAGACTTAATTGCTTTTAACTTCGGATGGTTCATGTTTCTCAACATAATATTTTAATATGAATTAATGTGACTTCGAAATAAGGAAAAAGTCTATTAAAAATGTAGGTTTCATATCATAATACAATCAGTTGTCACAGCAAATGAGTCGTACCTGCTTGCTAATCCCAGTGGCATTACGTGTATTCAGCAATAAAACTGCAAGTTATAAAAACAATAGCCTAGCAACAAGACTTTATTTACTCGTAATTATGATCTTGAAACCCAACGCGATACTGCTGCATTCGTAATCTTGCATAAACAGTGACGCATCGCTAGATTATGAGCACCGTGACCTATATGCCTCATCAATTGGCAAATAGACTATAATATCCTATTCACTTATGTAGTAAAAATAAGCAAAGACAAGCCGAAAGTCGTGCTGTAAGGCCAGCGACCAGATGACCTCGATTGGATCGCCGGAAAGACCTATATATCCGATCCGAGTAAGAACAAAGAATGAAATAAAACAAAACTTAAAAGTGGGAAGAAAAATACCAGTTTTTAAAGGAGTCGGTTAAACTTATTTCTTTAACTATCAAGTGTAATTTGGCTTCATTACATGAGTCGCTTGATGAGATTACTTCACACAATACTGTAAAAAAATACCTAAGTACTTGAGACGCGTCTGGAAAAACCCAGATGTCATCTTCACAGGAAATCTAAGTCTACGGCTACAGTCGGTAAGTAAAAAAACAATAATTATGCGCATTTATTACTTAGGTGACAAGTCACCGTGTTTGGGATACGATGGCGATGTATGGTGATAAATTTGCTGAATATTGCAGTACCGTTATTGTATCTATTTTTATAGGAACACAGAATAACAGGTTAGGCCGTTTGAATTTACGATATCAATCAATCAACTCAGGTTGTAGCCGTCTCGTGCTGGATATAGTAATGGCTCCATAATATTTAGACCTTTTTTGCAAGACGTGAAAGTCGTTAAAACGACAACTATGCGTCGACTTGTCCCAATATTTCATTACGGGAAAATCACCTTATTTTTTTGATCATATATTTTTATGCCTTTTGTTTTTTATACTCTGGCTGTGCAAGTTTAATACTAGATAGAAGAAAATGTATTATGTAATAGGGAAAGTGGGTTATGTGGTTTTATTTCAAGTGATGTACGATACATTGTATAGAAACCCCTCAACGAATTGTTTGATAGAGGGGATAACGCAGTGCGATGTAGAAGTGTGGCAATTTGGTCACCCGCTAGCACTTGTTAGGGAAATTAAATTGATTTATTTACCCTAGGGATGCATTGAAATAAATTTTGGGGAGGTTCTTGTTTAGAAGAGGATATTCATTCTGATAAAATAGCATAAGTAAATGAAGAACGCTGCTCTTTTGAGAAATAGGTATACGAAAACAAATTCTCTTACACGTGTCTTAGTACATAAGTACATAATATAAATAAATATTATCACAAAATTACCATACATGATTGATATTAATTAACATATTGAAGGCAAACTTGAATATGATACAAGGAATAATTAAGAAAAACTTTGGTACATTTAAATTCGATTAAGTACTACAAAATAGTGCCGAAACTAAATGGATACATTATTTGGTACATAAGCAGACGTTCATTTACATACAGTACTTACAATAATTTCCTATTGCATTACAATTTAATGTAGACTATCACTAAGATACATTTTAAACCAATTATGTAATCAGAAAAGCCTAACAGGTTTTTACCAGTATTTATCTAGGTATATGCTTAATAAAAGTCAATTTTTACGATTACAATTAAACAACTACCAGAGACAAAATTACTAAAACCGCCCCAACGCTATCAATACCATAAAAGTTACCAGCCGCAATATAAAGACGAACATCGAGAGAAAAAAAAAAACATATTATACCGCGAAGACACCTTTCCACGGTCTCGAGCAAGAAAACAAAGCTAAATAAAATCGTGGCGATGATTGTAGGCGAGTATTTAAAAGCAACGCGCAATCGATTGCCGATCGACAACCCGCCTGGCTGGTCGAGATGGCGTGTGTGTGTGTGTGTGTGCGAGCCGTTCACACACGTGCACAATCGCACCGCCACTAACGGATGTGGTCTGTCCGTCCGTCTATTTACCGAGAAGTATCTAAGCGAGCTCCATGGATGTCATATAAACGATTTATAATATACGGACGTTGAAAAATGAGTGGGAAATGTCTAGTGTAACGCTAGGACGGGCACGCGCAAAAGAGCGTGTGATTGTTAGCTACAACTTACAGATTGCAGGTCATTCCGGTGTTATCTAAAATGGAATGTTACGACGAGTAATTAAGGATTTTTTTATGATACAGTTTTCATTAATCATTAGTCTAATTTGACATAGACATAACATACAAACTTCAAACTTGGTCACGACGACAAACTTATTTCATGATAAAACAATTCTAGAGAAATTATGTTTTGTGTAATAGCCAACCCTAGAGTCGAAGGCAAGCCAAGCGGAGTTACTCTATCGTTATCTGCACTAGCTAGTTAGATATAGACTAGACACGACTATACCTAGGTACTTCTTGACATAGCGTGTAAAGATAGGTCGAGGCGAACCGATGCGCTACACTACACGTCCTCATTGTTTACGCCACAGCACATACGTATAGCTACATATATGTTGCTATGCGACATCTAAGCAGCTAGACGCGTCGTTTCGAACAAACGTTATTATGCTTACCATGTGGTTCAAGAACCGCACATGACTTGAGAATTCGAAGTTTTAATTTGCGTGTCAATTCTTTTGCACGATTTTCGTTGTCTTAGTTAGCAAGGAGGTCTGTGTTGACTAGAGGATTATAATGTATTCGTAGGAGGGTTTAAGAAACGTTTCTATTGCGTACCAAGTACATAAATTTCGCTGTTAAGAACGTTATATACGTGAATATGTATGGGCAACAAGAGCCAACGTTCTAGACGGCGCACATTATTCATTTAGGTATGTAATTAAATTATGTATAAGAGTGGTCGGGTCGAATATAGATGTGTCATTTTTGAGAATTCGTCGCTGGGAGCGATAAGGTTATTTTAGACTGGATTGCATCGTTGTATAAACGTTTGGCGTATTAACGAATATGACGCGTATGTACCGTGATTTATTGATGAAACTTGAGAACGGTGATTGCTGATTTTAAGAGATGAAACTGTGAGAAAAAGTATGTTTTCTTTTTATCGATGTTTTTAACATGAAGGCAGTATGTTAGATATGTTTGAGATTCCAGTATTGCTATAACCAATACTACGACATAAAAATAAGTTTTAAGGATTACTGACGAATGCGTCATCTGCCGCCCGCAACCAAACATTTTTATTGGAAACGGCAATAAAACTTTCTAGCTGAAAACGAAACGGCAATAAATCGACGAAAAAACTTATTTCATCAAAATTATCATAACGGGAGCTTATAAAACACGATACGAAAGCGTTTGGGATAACTTTTATTAAAAAAAAAACTTTGACAAACAAATTAATAAGACTTGTAAAGAATTCTAACAAGAGCAAAACTGAACAAATGAAAAGCTAAATAGGTAAAATAATGAAAGGTGGAAAGTTACAAATGAAATCCATTGAAACTTTTTAGCTAACAAACTTATTAAAGAGAATTGTTGGGTAGGTAAGTAGTACCTAATTTCTAAAAACTGTTGTAGTGAGGGTTTAACTTTAAAGTGTTTAAACAATGTCCATTCAATGATTAACACACATTTAACTTACCTAACTGCCTTATTGTATTAGAAAATACATAACATCAGGTTAATGTAACATTTCTTTGATCTTTAGTAAAAGGTCATAATTTTTCTGAAATATTACAATTCAGAGTTTATTCAATGTTTCTCATTAATGAAGTGCTGTGTAAGTTTTGTAATACATATTAATGAATTTGAATAATTTCAAAGAAACGGTGACTTAGTTTTCTAAAGATGTCTTTGAAGTACCAACCAAAGTTCAAACTTGCTTTAGCAATATGAATGATGCATTACATTAATTTTAGAAGAGAATGTTAAATCTTTTCTATGCAATTGGAATTATTCCCAAAAAAGAAGTTCCAACTAATCAGAAAAGTATATCTAGTATGTAAATAAAAATAAAAAAATTAGAGGCATTGTATGTTCAATAAGAAAAAAGTAACTTAGACAAGTGTATTCCTTATCATGGTTCTGCCTTATCTATTGAAAAGGTCATCAATGACCAATGTCCTATCAGTAACTGAGAAGCCAACAAAAAGGAAATTGTACAAAATTACTCAATGTACTTGTATTAGGAACATTTTTTCAGCTTTTTTACACCTTCAAAGAAACAGGTGGCTAATTACAATTTAGGATATTGATTTTTTTCAGCCTACATTTTGTTTTTTTGAATACGTAAAATAGTATTGTTCTCACCTGAACATATTTTATAGTAATCAGAAATCCATTTTATTCGTTTTATAGAGAAAACTCATTGGAACGCACCTCCCACTATTTTACAGAATTAGGGTCATAACCGTTACGAGCACATGTTGGTAACTTTTCAAAAACTCTGAAACTTACGGTTCCAACTACTTTTGCGGAATTTAGGATTAGTCCATAGAGATTTCTAGAAAAACCAATTCACCAGTAACACGTTTTCTCACGCGATCAAGAGGTGACGCGTCGGCGTCGCCGCGAGAATAATGTCGTCGGCCGCCAGCCACCGCCACAGCAAAGCAATCACCGCGCCGCTAGAACCGCATCAATGACGCCAACACATTCTTGCTAATAACTCTCTCACAATACATTTTACATCACTAAAACTTCTCCGAGGTACTTGTAACTCACTGAAACTACTTTGTTATTAGTAAATATAAAGAAACTCACCGTAAATAAGCTGATTCCAACAACAAAGAGTCACCAGCCACGCGCTCCAATTATAGGGCACACACAAATCACGAAAGCACAAGAAGTTGAAGCTATGTTACTTCACAAAATTGTTAGTTATATTCACAGTCAGTTTACAAAGTCAAATTGAACAAAGTTTCCCAGTTTTTCGTGGATATAATCACTGAACTGAGAAAGTATACCGTGAAGCACCGCCAGCTACATACAAAATGGCGGATTTGCGTAATGAAAGTGACGCGCTGACGCGCCGAAAACGCATGGACTAAATTGTTGTCTATGCTCAACGTAGAAAATTGTCAATGAGAAGCGATTTAGAATCAAGTTCATGTGCAGTGTTTTGTGGTTTTATTTAATTTTATTGACCGTTTTATCTGCTGAATAAATAAGTCCTAAAATATAAAACAAAGTACTAAGATAATTTAATAAAATTGTATTGAATTGAGTAGAACAGAAGACCAGTAATGCAATTTATAAAAAAAAAATACCATACATATTTGTAAAAAGAATAATATAATTTATTAATCGATTGAAAACCAATAGATGAGAAAAACCAAAGAACCTACTTGGTAAATAAATAAAAATACAATTTATTCTCTATGGTAGCATACTTCTAAAATCTAAAACTACAAAAAAATAAAAAATATGGTAATAAATAATGTAATGCAATATTTTACACTACTCATTAAATCCATTTATTAAAATGACTTTACTAATTAACGGACTGGTCGTACCGATGTTAATTTTTATAAAATAATGTTAATAGAAATATAAATCAGTAGATTCTGAACGAACTTTTAAATTCCTACAAACATATTTTTATCTCGCTCTTCTTTTACACAAAGAAACAGAGACAAAACAATGTTTCTTGAATTTGTTCTGCTTATATCGAAAATACGTGTTCGTCACAAAAAGGTTTTGTAGTGGTTTTGTACATTTTTTTGCACTTCTATAGTGAAATTATTGTTGCTGATATCATGATTAGATAATCCTATTGTCACTTCTTACAGATTATTATTAAATTTACAAGAAGTTATGGCTATAGCTGAAATTTTGGTTGATTTGTATAGCTACGTATGTTTTGCCTAGTAATGCATTGATCAATCAGCTGAGTTTTGTTTTCATTTCTAAGGTCTTCTCCACAAGAGTTTTTGACTTCTTGTGACTACCCTGAGAGTTAACGTGTATTTGAGGATAAAATACAAGTTTATTTAACTAATCGAGCAACAAGATGAATGAATTAAAGTCTTTGGAGCACGCAACATTGAAGGTAAAGTTGGCCATGTTACTTTTATCATTTTCTACAAGATCATCCAACTAGGGCCAAATTTTTAATGACGAAGTATTTATTTATTTAGATGTATTTGTTTTGTGTTGCCTATCATTTACATTGCAGATTTCTTTCAAAATATTCTTTGTAACTTTAAAGTTATTCCACAATGTCTTTCAACTCGTACTAGATACTTGCCCCTAGCATAGTTCATTACTCTTTATCTTAAGTGTTTTTTGACTTACCACATTTTTTATAATCAGAGGTACAATGACACAATTCATTATTCACACACATTCACAAAGACTCCCGGAGTCTTGCCTTGCTTAAAATATTCATTGCATTAAAATATTCTTCAATATTGTATTGCTTGTGCATTAAAATATTCTTCCACCAAAATTAACAACAAAATAAAATACTTATTTATTATTTTACATTGTTTAAACATTGAACTAGTAACCCATTCTAAATTGTACCAATTCTAGGTACCATATGAGGTATTCAACAAACGCTACCGCAATGCCCAGCGTGTGCTGGATGTTGAGGCCCGTCAAGTGGGCAGTGGAGCCAGCGAGCTTGACACGGCCACAAGGAAGCAACCAGTCACTACTGGAGAGATTGACTCTCTACTTGGTGGAATGGTGAGATACTCATCTATAGGTATACTAACAATAAAGCTTAAGAGTTTGTTTGAATGCGCTTATCTCTGGAACTACCAGTCAGATGTGAAAAACTATTTTTGCATTTAATAGCCCAATTCTTGAGGAAGGCTATAGGAGGCCATTTAACATCACGGTAGGACACTTAGGTGCTGAGCAAAAAGAAAAAAGTAAGAGAAAACGGCAATGCGATGCGACAGGATGGCTTTGGGAAACCTAATCGATTGGACGGACAAGGCACAGCACAAAGGAAATTGGAAAAATATGGGGGAGACCTTTGCAGTAGGCCAAAATAGTTTAAAGTTAAAAAAAAAACCTTAAGAACTAGTCAGTTAGGAAACTTAAAATTGACAACACACATAATTATATTGTCACCCTTATTTTCATTCCAAATGGTTAGGCAGAGGTCTACATTTTTATAGTACACCTACATTTCCCCAGTTATAAATAGACTAGCTGCGCCCCGTGGTTTCACCCCCATAAAGCGTCGACCGTCGATCCCGTGGGACTATCTGGATATAAAGTATTAGTGTTCTCTGTGTTAATATTTAATTCTGTTAATTTGTTATCTGTGGGCCAAACATCCAAACTTTTGCCTTTCTAATATTAGTTCAATATAATAATGCACTGAGAGTGCTGCTGCGGCTGCCCTGGCGATGTAGTGCATCGGGGATGTTTGCAGATAATAATATTGATGGTTTTGCCGCTATTATTAGGAAAAGATGTGCATCCCTGATGTCTCGTGTTCGCGGCGGCACCAACAGTATTCTCAGTGTATTCGTAGATCGGTGGGATTCCCCGATGTTGCGGAGATGGATGCGGCTCCATGCCGAAATTTAATTGTATATTTTTATGTGTCTGTAACCTACTAACACTAGAACTTAAGTTAAAATTGTTACTAACCCTATGGACTCCGGTCTGAAATAAAAATATTCTATTCTATTAGTGTGACAAATGTTTCAATATTTACCTAATTGAATTATAAAAATCTATGCCTGTACTAGATCAGTGGTTTGTAAACCACTAAGTGAAGGTCAGTGTTACTCTGTGTGACTGTTAATAACTCATATCAATTTGGTGCAATTAAAATTTAATGTAGGTACCATCACGGACACTGGCAGTGGACCACTTTTCAACCTTATTACCAAGGGTGTAAGGGTGAAAAGTGGTCGACCGCCTTTGTCCGCGGCTGGCCGGCTGTACAATGATTAAGCTGTTGGCATATGTGGAAATTAAGTAATAAAAAAAAATAAAGCAACTTGGAAAAGTACAAAGTGATGTATTATTTTTGTGTTGTACAATGAAGTATATACATAATGTCACTAAATGATATGCTCTTTACAATTTTTCGATATATACATATAATCTCGCGAGACAAACTATAAACTAAGCTTTATTATTATTTGGTTAGAGACACCAGCTAATTAGTGGATGCGTGATTAGCTTGGAGATATTTAATCTGACCAGTCGATTCATGAAACAGTTCAGTGTGGGAGCCGTCACAACATTTTCCAGGAGTCTATTCCATACTGTTATAAGTTGCTTAGACAGGAATTGCTTTAAAGGTTTTTTCTTTGATGTATTTTCCCATAACTAACACACCATGTTCATAATTATATGGTGATTATAAATAAAATGGACATCAGAGAGCCAGAGAGCTTATTCTCAAAATTATTTTGTTTTTGTAACATGTATTATTAGCATAATCAGCCTATAATGTTCCCACTGCTGGGACACAGGCCTCCTCTCTGTGAGAGGGAGTGGGCCGTGATCCACCACGTGGGCCCAACGCGGGTTGGTCTTGGTAGATGTCTTCGAATTTGTGGTTCAAGGACATGCCGGTCTCCTCACAATGTTTTCCTTCAGCATTTTGAGAGCAGTGGTGATGAAATAATTTACACAAAGTAAAGTGCCTACTTGCCCAATCCTGCCAAGTGTACTCGTAAGCCGCGGCCGTTACCACTGGGCCACCACTGGCCACTGCTCTCATATAAAGTTAAATGTATTGAATTCAAGGTAACATCTCATTTAAAATCAAAAACTTATTATGGGTAACAGGTAGAAAAGCTGACAACAATGAAGCGCAAGGCGTCAGAAGCTATCACAGAGGAGGTGCAGGCTGCTTACGTGTGCAAGAAGAGACTGGAGCACCTTAAGGAACAGGCCGCCGCCCTGGCTGAGCCCAGCACCCCACAGGTTAAGGTAAAACTATCTATTAGCATGCATAGTCTTGGAACTTTTGGATTGACGATCTGCGGGGTAACAC
Source organism: Oligia latruncula (assembly GCA_948474745.1). Taxonomy (NCBI): domain Eukaryota; kingdom Metazoa; phylum Arthropoda; class Insecta; order Lepidoptera; family Noctuidae; genus Oligia; species Oligia latruncula. Next base: position 3,141,383 of record OX419705.1, read on the forward strand.
CGTTATCACAATCAGCCTATAACGTTCCCACTGCTGGGACACAGGCCTCCTCTCTTCTAGAGGGAGTGGGCTATAATCAGTGCTGGATTAGGCCATAAGCAAATTAAGCATTTGCTTAGGGCATCACGTCTCGGGGGGCACCATCAGGCAGAAACAGCACCGAAACAGTATTTGCTGTTTATCAGCATGATATTACAACAGCCAAAAGTCGCTGGTCGATGTTTTGGAAAAATACGAGGCAAGTAGTGGATAGGAGGGGCCTACAGGCGTGGATTGCTTAGGTCATCAAGTAGTCTTAATCCGGCACTGGCTGTAATCTACCACGCGGGCCTAGAGCGGGTTAGTAGATGTCACATGTCTTCGAATTTTTTGTTCTAGGACATGCCGCTTTCCTCACGATGTTTTCCTTTACCGTTTTAAGAGCATTTTTTTCATATTTGGAACTGCGGTGATACTACAAAAAGAAAATCTTAACATATAGTGCGGCCGACGAGAGAAGCCGTTCTTGACACCTGTCACTTTCATACAAATGAATACGACATTGATCTTTATTAGCTACTAGAATTGTCGCACTGATAGGTGTCAGGGACGCAATTTTTCTAGGCTAGGCAGATGATGTTAGGCTATTTTACTGGCGCAAACTCATTGCGCTGAGCGACCTTGAATTTGTGGACCAGCCAGACCGTCAGTGTCCACGTCTCGGCACCATATGTCATGACGGGCAGGACGCACTGGTTGAAGACCTTGTAGTCGTTAAACACTGCGGGATAGGCGACGAGAAGACTTGACGCAGACGAGTCCTGGAGTGGAGACTGCGTATCGGCAAGCGTAGTGTGGGACACTCCCCAGCTAGACGGACTGACGACCTAAAGAAGGTGGCTGGGACAAACTGGATGTGGAAGGCGGAGGACAGGGTGTTGTGGCGCAGCCTGGGAGAGGCCTATGTCCAGCAGTGGACTGCGATAGACTGAGTTGTTGAAACTCATTGCTGTTGTTAGTAGCGGCCCTAGGGCGGTGCGAGCGGTGCGACGGTACCGGGCGCCGTCATGGGAGAAGCGCTGAAATCAACCTAAATGCGACCACCACTGGTGTTCGCATTTCGGTTGATTTCAGCGCCTCGAATTGACTGGTGCCAGGTGGACAGTCCACCTGGCTCCAGTCATTGATGATAGTACCTTGCTATAAAGCCGATCGCCCACAAGCAAGCAAAAGCAAGCAAGCAACTGCATGCATATTTATTTATTTATATTATATACTTTATTGTACACCAGAAAATACATAACAAAAAAATACGATTAATACAAAACATACAATGGGCGGCCTTATCGCGGCATATATCATACGAACATGCATAGAGAGGCGCCACGTTAATATTTTGCACCACCTAAAAAAAATCCAGGGCCGCCGCCGCTGACTTGTTATTAACCTTATAATTACCTTTTTTTCCCCACTTAGCCAATGTCATACACATCACAGACGACCCTGAACCAGTGGCGTAAGGTACGCCTGGACCGCATGCTGGTGGACTACTTCCTACGTAACGGCTATTACGACTCGGCTAACAAACTGGCCGACGCCAGGGGGCTACGGGAGCTCACTAATGTCGGTAAGGAACTTCTTATTATAGTTATTACTAGCTTCTGCCCGCGACTTCGCGTGAAATTTCACCCTCTCCCCGTTCACCCACTTAGGGGTTGAATTTCGAAAAATCCTTCCTTTTTCCTTGTCTACATTATAATGGGAACCTCTGTGCAAAATTTCAGCTTTCTAGGTCCAAGGGTTTGGGCTGGGCGTTGATGAGTCAGTCAGTCAGTCAGTCAGGACCTTTCTTTTTATTTATACAGGAAGATTTTTTTATCACCATCCAAATTTTTACAGGTTGTTCTACCCATGAATATGAACAAAAAAATGGTTGCCTGTAAAGTCGGTTTTACGGGCGAAGATTTTACGTGACAACGTCTTTTTCTCGGTAGAATATTTATTGATATGAATATAATTAAATTGCACAATAGGAACAAGGAATTGAATGATAGTTGAGTGGGAGAGAGACGCAAGGCATTCGGCGGGCCTCTCTCTCGTTCGGTGACTCATCGTAACGTTACCGAGCGTTACACTTTTTCATAAGTGACTCCCAGCCGCAACCTAATTTAAGACGTTGTCACGTCAAAAAACTATCCCATGTCCTTCCCCGGGATGCAATCTATATCTCTGCCAAATTTTATCGAAATCCGTTCAGTGGTTTAGGCCTGAAAAGGTAACATACAGACAGACAGAGTTACTTTCGAATTTATAATAATAGTATGGATGCATTTCTTGTGAATTCACTTAGAGAACAACAGAATAAATCCGTCTCACTCGCTATGAGGTTCCTATGTATTCTAATCTATCTTCATGACGACGTTTTGTTCTCATTGCAGACATATACGCGGTGGCGGCGGAGGTGGAGGCGGAGTTGTACTCGCAGCGTACCGCGCGCTGCCTGCAGTGGTGTGCCGACAACAAGTCCAAGTTGAGGAAACTTAACTCCACCATGGAGTTCAAGATTCGGATACAGGTATACTGAATATAATAAAAACAACAAGTGCGAGTCGGACTCGCACACGAAGGGTTCCGTACCACAAAGCAAAAACACCGAAAAAAAAAACACGTTTAAATATTTATTTTATTTTGGTTTTAGTATTTGTTGTTATAGGGGAAATACATAATTTGTGAAAATTTCAATTGTCTAGCTAGCGCGGTTCTTGAGATACAGCCTGGTGACAGACAGATGGACGGACAGACAGCGAAGTCTTAGTAATAATGTCCCGTTTTTACCCTTTGGGTACGGAACCCTAAAAATTAAATATTTCGTAAACAGGTTTGGAACGAGAAAGGGGAGGTCTTTGCCCTTTGAAGAGGAACACAATATTAGAATTCTAAAAATTAAACCATCAAACCAACGGCAAGCATTTCCCCACCGCTTGCCGAGGTCGTCGCGTAGATGGGTGACCATCCATTACATATCGAGACCCCTCGGTGCCTCAGAAAGCACGTTAAGCCGTTGGTCCCGGCTGTCATTTGTAAATTTTTGACAGTCGTTACGGGTCGTCAGAAGCCCGAAAGTTTGAAAACCAGTCTTACCCTTGTCTAACCTAGTTACTGGTCTAGTCTAACCGGTAGACTGGAAGCCAACCTAGTTAAGAAAAGGCTAGGCAGATTATTAAAGATAACATTGTATATAGGTATGAGGAACAGGGTGTAAAGTTCACTCATACTCTATAAAAAAGGGAGGATCCTCCGACCAGACGGGTGTTGTGTCTGGCGGCCAACTGCCCGATGATACATGTCGGCCGTTGTATCTATGCTAGTTGCGCGGTAAACTCTGCTTGCGAGATGCAGGATTTTGCGTGACGTCAGTATAACGCGTTGTTCGCATGTGGCGTTGTAGATGCCGCTACAAAGTTAAAGTATGAAGGTTTTGAGGGTTCACAAATGGGTTAGCTTCAACATGGTCAGATCGTTGGGGCCCTATAAAAGAGCATCTTGTCTTTGAACAGTAACTTCAAGAAAAAAGTTTGAATGATTAAATACCAACAACTAGGGACTCTTGGCTAAATGATAACAGCCGCACGTGTCGATCGGAGGTTAAGCTACGCTTGCCGCGGTCGGTTCGTGGATGGGTGCCCATCCATTATTCATTCACATATTATATTTTTGAATTGAAAGCGCGTTGGGCATTTTTTGAGATGGGAAAAAACCATTGAACTCGCGACACTGTTACCGTAACCGACACCGCGCTACATTCGGATGTGTTCGGCTGTCCTCGGGATGTACTCGGTTTTAATGTCATCCGATATGTCAGTGAGTGATGGCAAAGTATTCTGTTTGTTGTTCTAGTTTTCACTTCGGTCGGCACTCCCGGAGTGCCACTGTTTCTTTTTCTGATTCAGATTCAATCCACTAACAAATCTAACCAAGCAATATTCTTGATTCCAGGAGTTCATAGAGCTGGTGCGCGAAGACAAACGCTTGGAGGCCGTGCGCTACGCTAAGAAGCACTTCTCGACCTACGAAGAGGATCAGCTGAAGGACATACAGCACTGCATGGGTATGCTGGCCTTCCCTAAGGATACAGGTGAGCCTTCCTTGACGAATCTCAATCAGGTCACAAACGGGTTTTTGTGCCTCCCAAACGGTGGTCAGACTTGCTCTTTGACAAATCAGCAGTGTGGACCACACTCGAGGTTTTCCAGAGGGCTATGGAATGGAGTATTCCGGATATCAAACTAACAGACCGGCGGGGCAATTGCGTATAGGATAGTTTTTATCGACATACCTCACAGGCGAAGCCGGGGGCGGAAGCTAGTAATATATAAAAAACTAGCAGCGCCCTGCGTTTTCACACGCATAAGTGTCGATTCCGTGGGAATATCTGAATAAAAACTATCTCATGTCCTTCCCAGGACGCAATCTATCACTCTGCCAAATTTTATCGAAATCCGTTCAGTGGTATAGGCGTGAAAAGGTAACATACAGACAGGCAGACAGAGTTACTTTCGAATTTATAGTATTAGTATGGATTCTTGTATCAAATGTTGTGCTTCTGGACCTAGCGGTTTAGGCTGTGTCTGTTAGTGAATGAATGAATTTGAGATTTTTATTGAGTAGATTCTCAATTGAATTGTGGTGCAAATAAGTGATGTAACGGCCCCCCCGCAGAGGTGGAGCCGTACCGCGCGCTGCTGCAGACGTGCCGCTGGCGCGCGCTGGTGCTGCAGTTCCGCTGGGAGCACGCGCGCCTGCTGCACCCGGCGCGCCTGCCCGCGCTGCCCGTGGCGCTGCAGCTGGGGCTGGCCGCGCTCAACACGCCATATCCTTTTGTATATGTATACAGCTGCACCCCGTGTCGCGCTGAGAGAGGCGTGGGGTGACATACGAGGTGGCAGGACCTCGACACGCAACCTGTTATACCAACCAGACCAGAATCACCAGATACCAGAATCATGTACCATGGGGTACATGATTCTGAAAAAAAATTAAGGCCCCTGAATTTTCTTGCGTTGAAACTTTTAGTCGATTATTTTAAAAAATAGCTTAAATGGATGAGTTCATAGGAACTCATCCATTTAATCATGAAGGTGGCCATCTTCCGGCTCCATCATCAGACCCTGAACACCAACTAGTGTATTAAAACTGTTCAATACATATTCAATGAGTCCAAACACGATAGTGCTTTCTTGTTTGATTGGTGAGTTCATATGGCCACTTTCCGGCTCCATCATCCGACCCTGAACACCATCTTCGGCTTGTTCTTGTCAAGACAAAACCAACGAGTTCAAACTACACGACGCTATCCTTTTTAGTTGGAGTGAGCTCCATCGTCAGACCAGCTCCATGATATCATATTGTGTGCGTTGTCACCGTAGTTAAAGTCCGGCCAACGAGAAACAATAGCAAATGTAAACAAAGTCAATACAAGGTCATTAGCAAATGCTACACATACATATGTCAAATACACAAGATGGAATGAGATAGATATAGATTGTCAACTCCACGGTCATGTTTGAGGTCAATGAACTTTCGTATCGCTTCTTGTTAGCCGTATTTTATTTACGTAAGTATGCCAAGTTTCAGCTCAATCGGATGCCAAGAAAATGGCAATGCGAAACTAGAAACATAAGAACGAAGTAAGCTAAAAAAACCTTGTAAAAAGACGATTGAATATTCGCACTGTGAGCCCGGGTTCAAACTCAAACTGCAGCATTTATTTCAATTAAACCATTTACAGGCACTTTTGAATTGTCAAAAAGTCGGCCAGTCAGAAAATATGAAGCTAGTTGCCCATTCCAAAGCGTAGGTACCTATGGAGAAGAACGGGCAAAAAACGAACGGGCGGTAGTACGTCATACACATGTTTAACGATATACAGGGTGATTTGTGTTGCCAAACATTGTCTTAACTCGCACACACTCAGTGCTACTCCCCGAGCACGCGCGTGTCCACGTGCCCGGCGTGCGCGCCGCCGCTCAACGCGCTGGCGGGCACGCTCCCGCACGCGCACGTGTCGCACTCGCGCCTCCTGTGTCGCATATCGCACGCGCCGCTCAACGAACACAACCACCCCATGGTGCTGCCCAACGGACAGGTGTATGGGGAGAAGGTAAGGCAATCTGAAACCCCTGTATACCAACATTACTACTTAAATACAACGTTCGATCAATGTAAAAAACAAAATGGCGGTATGTTTATTTAGAAGATGTGATCATTCATAAAGGAAAACACCTTGCGTATTATCTGATTAAAGGCCGTTTTGGTCAAAATTGCGGTTTAACATCTTTTGTATCTTTTGTTTATACAACAATACAAAACGCAACAATACATACCTCAACATGAGATACATCCTGGTGACAGACGCACAGACGGATAGTGAAGACTTCGTAATAGGGTCCCGTTTTTACGCTTTGGGCAACAACATACAATTTAGATATAGCCAACCTTCTAATTGCATTACTACCTTAAGGTAGAATGTTACTTCAAGTCATAGAATGACAAGTGGAGTGTTTCATGTTTCCACAACGACTTTCAAAAGGATTGACATAAGCTTTTCGGTAGCTTATATCGTTCCAATACATTTTATGACTTTTCTATCATCGTTGTAGCTGAAAAAAGTCACTTTTGTCTAGGTCGTAAGGTCCATTTTTGTTTCAAGGCTAACGTGGCAGATAGTAACAATTATCAGAATCGTTTCATTTTACTGAGAATTGTTGGTAAAAGTGCTAAAACAATTACGAGGTTGACTATTGCATAATTTTTAGCCTATTCAAATCTCGTATTGCAAAAAATACCTGTAAAAAAAGGACCTACCTGCCTGTTTTATGAATATTCCATCTATTTCATCTAATACTTACAGATTTTCTGCATTGATTAATTTCTTCTTTATAGATAAATAAACCATTACATTCGTGGATCTTTGACAGTCGTTACGGGTAGTCAGAAGCCCGAAAGTCTGACAACCAGTCTTACCAAGGGGTATCGTATTACCCAGAAACTGGGTTGTGGAGGTCAGATAGGCAGTCGCTCAATGTAAAATACTGGTATTCAGCTGCATCCGGTTAGACTGGAAGCCGACCCCAACATAGTTGGGAAAAGGCTAGGCAGATGATGAGATAAATAAAACAAATCTATTACATTCTATTTACATAAAAAATCTGTTTTTACAAAAACCTTTTCTGATTCCCCAGGCTCTAAAAGAAATGATGAAGGAACACGGCTCCATCATCTGCCCGAAGACCAAGGAGGTGTTCTGTATGAAACGCGTGGAGAAAGTTTATGTCATGTAACGCGACACTTGTCACTTTTATACGACATGTGTCACACTGTACATACGCCCGCCTTTATATACCTACCAGCATTTATCACGCTCGGATACTTGTCTTTTAATATAAAGAAATATAAATTAACTTGTGATTTTTGGCGTAGTTAGGTCTAGTAAGGATCGATAAATTGGGAAAAAAGATTGTTACATCCATAAAATTATAATCTACTGTGGAAAAGTAATTATAAACTCAAATAGATCGTTTGACAATGTTTATTGTACGGTAAGTCCTTAAACAGTGACATGACAATTATCAAAGACAATCTTAATTTGTTCATAAACTATAATGTATTTGATATTTACTATTCCAACACTTACAATTAAAACATCATTGTTGGCGGCCATTTTTTTTGGAAATATCTTTAAATGAAAAAAAAAAAGACAATTTATAATTTGTTATTTTCACCTAGCTACGCCACCCTATATTATTATTTTAGTATTATTTCATTGCTTACTTTGAAGGGAAAATATTGTGTGGTTAAAAGTTACTTATTTAAATTATGTTTTGGCTATGCCAAAATAACTTTATGCCAAGTCTTATGTAACTTTCTGACAAGTTTTATTCTCGACATATTCTAACGTTTTTTCACGAATATCTTGAAAATACAAATACGGACTTGGTGAAGTGATATTTTATTTGTCAAACAGCCTGTATATTGGAAGTTTTTAGAATCTCTATCGTTTTTGTTAGTATGCATACAATATCGATACTGGAGTATCCTACTTTTATTAATAAGGGGTGGTACATTACTTCAGAGATGGTTTATTATTCATTATTTTCATCTGTGTTTTTTTAAAGATTATAATCACAATTATTAAAAATATTAATATGTTGAGATGAAGAACTATTAATTTTCAGTTGTATAAAAAGTGTGTTAATAAATTAGACAACCCTATATTTCTACGGGGTCAAATTAAATAAGATAGCAAGACGCGGCAGACGTGATAGGTACCTATATCTAAACAAATGATAAACCTAAAGTATATGATTTGGTGATTTTTTTTGGGCTCAACGACTGTATCTAATGAAGTTACTCGATTTATCAGAATTAAAAAACAGATTATTTTTGTGTAAACTTTACAAGCGTGATGGCTATCGATACTTGGACACGTTAAAATAAATATAACTGATTTTCTCAACTCAAACGTCGAGAAACTACACTACAAGCGGTCACTCAGCCCCAAAAAAAAAAACTTCAAAATCAATTTTTTTTTTGTTATGTTGAGATATCGATACCCATCGCGTCTGTCAAGTTTCGCTAGCTAATTGAATTTGACCCTGTATATTACTTGTGTCAAAAATGTCAAATTGTAAATATCAATTTTGTAACACACACCTCAAATATTATTTGAACGGTGATTACAATAACGCCATCAATTATGTGCCATTTTCACGGTTAACCTGGCGCACTTCATCTCAAATCCAAGCACATTTTTACTAACTTTACAAAAAAAAAAAGACAGTTTGCGTTGCGTTTTGCTTAACAATTACCAAAAACAAGAATCTGTCCATTTTGTAATACAAACTTGTGTAGATATTTATTATCATATATTAAGTAACAGTATCAAGCACCAGTATGTAGTATAATTATTTTTACCGTATTACAATATGGCCGATGACTTCTGGCCGGTCCGAACTTCGCGCAGAAGGCTGCGCAATAATATTTTTTAGGAACCTAATGGTGACATGAGGCGAGTGTGAGCGACGAATATTCCCGATCAGTGTAACTCCTTGTCGTCAACACTGTTGACGATCGGGAAAGGGTTTATTCGGTCACAGTGTTGACGAACTGGTCTTATCCGTTCGTTCAGTGTTGACGGTCGGAACTTTTTTCCCGATCTGTGTCTCTGTGTTGACGACACGGTGTTACTGATCGGGAATATTCGGTGAGTCGTGAGAGAGAATGCTCGAAAGTTCGGAGAGCCTATGTTCAGACCGGTAAAGATTCTTCGGCCGTATTATATGTGATTCTCTACACGACGTTCGAGCGATACTTTCAATATTACCTATAGCGAACTGTGTTATTTAAGTTTTTCGTAGCATGTATAAATTATATAAATATCTCATTGTATCTCTTTGTTACATTGAGAAATAAATGCAAATCAAAATTATATGGTTTTGTTTTGAAGAGATGACCCGCTTTTTTGCCATATACCGCTACACCGTCGAGCTTCGCAATGTAAATGAACTTGCGAGTGTTCGAATTTTTGCTTTAATCGAGTCTTAGCTAGATCGAAGGTTTTCGTGAACTCTTCGATCTAGCTGTTGGACTATACCTTACTAACTGAACTCATTATATCTCCTAAACTAAAACTCGATTAAATATGTGACTTGGCGACTGATTCAGACTAATTGGCGACAAAATATGGGAAGAAAACAGATCTTCGCTAGGTACCCTAGCTTTTGAGATTTAAATGTGGCCCTGCTGGGGACTCTCCAGATCGGCCACCTATAAACCCTTAGACGGAGGTTACACGTTCATTCTGATGTCAGTTCAGTCTATGATTTACGTCAGAATGACGGGAAACTGATTGTATAACACGTAGACTGATGGAATGATGGTCCAGAATGATGATTATTTAAATATTTTAATAATTTTTGTCAGTCTGGTCTTAGACAGCGATGGAGTCGCACGACATGTCGCCGCCTGCGGCGACTCCCTCGCCGCTCCCGACGTCCCCATCTCTACCATTAGCCCCGGAGAAAGAATTTATTCTTACATTAGAAATGTTACCTATTCCTTGGAATAAAAAAAAAATTAATTAGATTCTTTAATTCGATAATAATCAGCATAGTCATCTTCTTCTCCTGTGTCTAAATATTCGGAAACAATATAAATATGACATTAATTTACCAGTTATTAACAATATGATGTAATATAAAAGTACCTATGTTACTGCTATTCGGGTGTATGTACAATCAGTTACCGCCAGCAATTAAAGAATTAAATGGAAATATGTTTAAAAATAAATTGAAGAAAATGTTAATTGATAAGGTATTTTATAATCTGCATTAGGGATGTGACAGTATACATAAAAAATCGATTATTAATTAATCGATTATTTTGCCTAGTAATAAAATCGATTAAAAAATAATCGATTGTTTCCTTTTTTTTTGATAGATTAAATTAAACGCCTGAAATAACGATAATCACTATCACAGCACTCAGTTTTATTAACCCGTCGCATGAAATTCTATTGTTATCTGTACATACCCTGTACACGCGACATGCGAAGGGTTAATAATAATAATATCAACAAGCGAAACATTCATTTTACACAAAAAAGGTTTTTTTTTAATTTCTCCTTTCGCAGGAAGAAATTTCTTAGGGTGAATGGATAGTAGTAGACCGCGAAATTCAAATTTTCTTAAGTTTTTTGCAATTTGCAGGTCAGTGTCAGGTTGTATCTTGATCAAAATATTATTCGCGACAATAACAGGTACATATTTAGAGAATTTTAATCCTAAGAATAATACATCTTTCTAAGTTAAAGTTTTGCGCGCCCGTAACAAATATGTATTTACAGAATAAAATTATTATAATCATTAAAGTCATCAACACAACTCTCTAAGACCATGTAATCCCCAAGAATGACTATTTCATGAAATCTTGACATTTGGGGATTATACTAACTTAACAAGTTGTATTACTGATTGTAATGATTATAATTCTGTAAATACATATTTGTTACGACCGCGAATCATATTTTAATCAACGTACAACTTAATACCGACCAGCAAATTGTAAATAACGTAAGAAAATTTGAATTTCGCAGGCCACCTTAGCGCTTCCCCCTTAAGATACAATATCGCTCGCCATACAATTCAATGGACCATTACACACGACGAAGATAATATTATTTATTTCATATTTATGGGGATTACAAAAGGATTACAAAGATAAAATATTATAGTATCTTAGCCGTGTGGAGCGCCCTTTAGCGTCATTCATTTATTAGTTAGTGGTACACTTCGCGGTACTTTGCGGCTTCGCGCTCCTGACTAAAAAGCTGTGTTGCGCGGCCGTTCTAAATTCTAGGTGAAAAAAAAATCGGCAGTGAATAAGAAATCGATTTTTTGTAACATTATAGGCTGATTATGGATGATGGATGGATAGAAAAAAAATTAATTATTAATCGATTTGTTCTATAATCGATTATTTTTTCACATCCCTACATGAGTTTTTTTGATAAAAAATAGAATTTGTAAGTAGGTACCCAATTTCTTATTACTATTGCATATCCGACTCGGGTAGACTGTTGATACAAACAAAAAAATATGTATAAGAACTTTATGTACACAGTTATGCAATAAATATATCTTTATCCGTCTCATATCTCATTCAGTAAATTTAAGTGAATTTATGGTCTTTTCATTAGCCACTTTTTATACCACCGCTTTCTTTTTCTACTAATATATATATCATAATATTAGCCCTATCTACGAAGGCAACGGGAGCATATTATTTTTCTTGTTAAAATCCATACCAAATGCATAAGCGTGTTATCGCGTAGAAGTTTTCGGTTAGACTGATCGTCAGTCTGACTTACCGTGTAATACCGCGCGTCATTCCGTCATTCTACCATCATTCTAGACGTGATCAAGGTCACAGACTGAACTGACATCAGAATGAACGTGTAACCTCCGTCTTATATCTTTTGAACCAGTGACCGACAAATTCTGATATTTGGCGACAACTTTTTTGTGTTATCAAAATTAAAATCCCTGATGGTGGCTCTGCCAGTCAGTGACACGGTTCTTTGTGTGTTTAGGGATCACAGGCCAAAGTTCATCGAGACCTCGCGAGCGCTGTCGCCTTTGAGATTGTCTATAATGTTAGCAATATCAGTATTGTCAGTGTGGTGTAGAAACCTGTAGCTAGGGGTAAGTAGGTGGGTTTTTACCTTCAGGACCGAGGCTTTGTTCGTTCCCAGTTGTCGTCCCGCCGTTTAAGATGTTGGTTGCAAGGTTCAGACCAACAGATAAAGTACTCGTTGCAAATAATACTCAATGCTGATTCTGATATTTTTTATTGACTTTTAACACTTTTTGTCTTAATAATAACGTCGTTGCACACGACTAAAATACTCGTAAATGGCATTATTTATCACATTATATTTTAATGGCTACTCATTGTAGATACGTAATTATTTATTATAACAAGTGCAGTTAGCGATCAAAACGAAAATAAATCTTTCTTACGTATAGCGTAGGTACGTACAAAGCCAAATAAAATAATTATGATTTAAAAATAAACAGTTCTAAATGCACTCGCTACATACACATTTTCTGACATGGGTTATGTGGTACTTACCTGAAATAAATGAAATTATATTATTATTACACATTATAAACTTGCTAAAATGCATTGTAATGGCGCGTTTAAATTAGGTCGGTGACCGCATGTGTCCGCGTCGCCGTCATTCGGTTTAACCGGATTCGTTGACTGAAATAGCTCGTTTACGGTGACCGAATGCGTCGACCGTCGTAGTCAAAAGCCTGAATTTCGCTCCCCGGCCAACAGCAAGTTTCCACAAGTCGGTTATGACCGAATACGGCCAACCGTAACAACTTTTATACTAGGCCGGTCACCAACGCGATCGTATACGGCCAATGGAATTACAGTTTACATTAGTCGGTGACCGGAAACGGTTGCAGTCGAGTACGGCCAAACCGACCTTATGCAAACGCGCCATAAGAAACATGATTACGTTTATATTAACATTTTATATCATAAACTGAAACAGAATAATAAGACCAGTAGAAGTTGATAATAACAAAAATATTTGATCCAGAAAACTATCACAATATAAAAAAAATGGAGTTTGTACTATTCGCTAAAGGGATTAATATTGATACCGTATTTAATCGTGTAACTGGAGACTTGAATGCATTTTGAGTTTTGAGCTCGACATTTCCTATTTGACCACCTATCACCGAGTTTTTGGATATTTTTGTTTTTATACCCATACGCGATAAAGGCATCACCCTAATAGGCTATTTGACTGGTTTCTGATAAACATCTCAGATTATTTAATGGTGTCTAACGAGCCCACAAAAACCTATTACTTCAAATTGCATAACGTATTTCTTTTAAAAAATAGTAAATAAAAATGTACTGTTTAAATAAGCCGCCAAAACGCTAACTTTAACAATATGGCGTCGTGACGTCACGATTCACGTAAACAAACGTTGAAACGGTCGAGATACTAGACAAAAGTCATCTGTTCTGTCAACGATAGACAGAAATTTACTAAATCATGACGTCATCTTAAGTTCAGCCAATCCAGACCGTTTTCGATTACGTGGCGCCAGATTTAAAAAGATGAAGTTTTTTCGGGATTTTTTTTATAAATAATACATTGTTTTGTAGTAAAATTAATGCAAATCGATTTTAAAAGCGATAATCTATACGAGTGTCAATAATTATGACCTTATTTTTTACATTGTCAAATAGCCTATTGTGTAACACACTTTCGATCACAATCTGAATGATTTTGAAGGATATTGTTAATCTATTGCTTCATAAACTGCAAACATTTGTCAACGTAAGTAGCTCAATGAATGTTGTTGAACTGGCAAAACGAAAGCCGTTAACTACCGTTACCCCCTTACTAATAAACGTATTATATATATATCAGTTCAATAGTTACACACCAATTGTATCTCTTTCAGTCGTCAATAATTTTACTTTCGAAAGAAGAAGACAAAGCGTTGTATAACTAAACAGACGCTATACAACGTTTATTAGTAAGGGGGTAAGTGTGTTACGACATTACCCGACTGATTTCAAGTTTGTAAATTCGAGAGTGTATTTCATTTGGTTACTGTTTGAGACAACTGATAAAAGTTGGCACAGAATGCATTTTCAATATCTCCTCATTTACAAGTTCTTAACTCCATAATATTTACAATAATTTACAATCTTTAAACATTTACGTGATATAGTTACCATTAAATCTAATTTCAAAGTAAAAGGGGCAAGGTGCCGTATTACAAAGTATTAGTAATTAATCATGATTTCAGTGCGAGAAAGGGATGGTGCTATCGGTCATGTATAGCTCCGTCTCTCTCTTACACTGGAAATAGGCAATAAACCGTCATAATACGCACCTGATTTTTTTACAGTATTTTACAATTTTTGACGTTTTCAATTTTTTTTTTATGTTTTAAGGGTAAATTAGTGGAGATCGCAAAAGGACAATGGCTCCTATTCCCTTGTTCACAAACTAAACTAAATTCATGTTCAGTGCATCTTTTTCTTTCTATTTCATTAAGAAAAGGACAGAAAATAAATATTAGTTTAGTCCTGTCAAATTAAGATACTCCATAGCAAGTTTAGACGTAATTAAAAATATGGCTACTGAAAATACGTCAATTTAACTAATATTTATCTTCTGTCCTTTTCTTAATGAAATAGAAAGAAAAAGATGTGTGAACTTAAATTTAGTTTAGTTTGTGAACAAGGGAATCGGCGTCATTGTGTGTCTCCTAAACTTAGAAATTACTTACAATAAAGAAACGCGAAAGAGCTTAGAACTACATAACATAGTGATTTGGTTTTAATAAGTGATTATTATCTAACAATGTTTGTACATTTATTTAGTGGAGTACATTTGATATTAGGCTACTATTATCAATATAGCAACCTTTATATTAGAATAAATTTTATATTTTTCTTACATATTGAAATATAAATAAAATAAGCCCCATGTGAACCCACGTTCGCACGGACGCGGCGGGATTATACCGTGCACTGGATTTTCAGTTTTCGGTGTTCAGCCGAGTGTTGAGAATCCAACAAAGCGCATGGCGCGCATCAAAAGAACATTGTTGGCGCCAGTGCGCGTAAAAAAATTGCTGAGTGGGAAATAAGAAATCCTTGATTTTACATAATTACCTCAATAAATTACCAAAAATATTTAATGCCAACAAAAAAAAAAACAACTCGATAAAAGCGAGCAACACTGGGAGTGTGACAATAATAAAAATATTTCTTTATAACTTAACGTATCACTTAATATACGTTTTCGGAGTATTATTTACTTAACGACCTACTTTAACTTAATTTCGACAAGTTTCTACAATACACAGTCTAAGTTTAGTTCAAAAATATTAATACTCATTTAATGTCCTGTGCGGACGATGATTTCATCTTAAGAATTATAAAAATATATGATTCCTAAGTTATAGCCACTGATGACATTATATACAGCATAACGAGGGCTTTTGGTTATGAGACCTAGAAAGTATTCTTTAACTATTTAAAATTTATCTGTCAAATTAACTTCAGTCGTAGAGTATTATATTATCTGTGCTTCAGTTGTAAATTTATCGATAATTTAGAAATTGCCATAAGACACAGCTCTAGTGATTTTTATTTGAAACAAGCTGCACGCCCCAGCTTCGCACGGGTGCAATTTTTTTTTTCGAATTTCCGAAGTTTTCTTTCATACAAACCTTGTCCTGGCAATATCGAACACAAAAAAAAGACTTATCCAATTTAGTGCAGTCATTCGGAAGTTATGCGCGTACAGACATTTCGGCTATGTAGGTAAGGATGTCTGAAACCATTCCCTTGCATCTGCAAGTCGTGCAATGAGCCCTACAAAATGGTTGAGCTGGATGGTGCTGATCCACGCGTCATGTTCGTGAACGGGCGCCGTCGGTTGAGACTGGTCATCTCTTAACTGCCAAGGCTTATTTTTAATCTTATGTCTTGAATAGTTTCTTCATTTCTGTCTTTTTTACATTGTTCTCACATATAGAAGCAACAAGAATAATGTACCCAGGATTTTGTAATATCTTGATTTAAAAAAGTGTCCATGGAGTTTCTTGCCCGTACTTCTCCATAGAGATCTACGCTTTGGAATGGGCAACTAGCTTCAACTTTCTAACTGACAGACTATTTAATTTTGACAATTCAAAAGTGCCTGTACAAGGTTTAATTGAAATAAATGATTTGAGTTTGAGACGTATGTTCGATAAAAACGTTGCACAGTATATTAGGTGCTCTGCTTAACTTTTTTTGGGATCGCCATAAAATGTACATCTTCAAAACTTAGTTATCAACGCAACTCTATTGCTATTATAATCTTCCTTTTGCCTCAAACCAAAAGCCCTCTAAACTCTGTTCAAAAAGTATCTAACGAAATTGTAAACAAACCCTGTTCAGTTTGAATTCTTACGCAATCACTAAAGTGAATTAGTAACCCTGTAATTAGATTACAACTTTATATCTTACCACTTTTAACATGTTTATTTTGTTATTGAAAAATTATCGACGCATACATCTTTAGGGTCATTTAATGTTAGAATTTCGGGTGTAAGTATTCAAATAATGAAATCAACTTGTGAGAGGCACTACAAATTACAGTCAGACAAATACAGTTACGTTTTCTGATCTATTTGTTTACATTTTCATCAGATATTTTTAGAACAGATCATACATTACTACATTCACACTGGACATACCAACCACAGCCTGTCTCGGTTTCTACCCGAAGTAGTAGGTCATAAAGGCCATGATAACGATACCGGACACGAGGGCTCCGAGGTGCTTCAAGGACTGCAGCTTGTCAGGCTCGCGCAGTAGGTCTGGCAGGACTGTTACTAAGGCGATGTGGAGGAAACCGCCCGCCGTGAAGGGGACTATCCAGGAAGTTTTAGCCTCTGGAAAGGTGATTTAATATAACTATTAGACATTAGATTATAACACTGTGTGACCTAAACACGCACGTAAGAGTAAACTAGTCGCGAGCTCGAACTCACTGGTGGTCATGGCCAAAAAGCACGCTGTCTCACCTGGCTTCGTGTCCGTATCAGTGATGAGCAGTTAAGACGCTAGTCTACACGAACAACGTCTAGTTCTCACGCACAGAAACACAGTTCCAAACTGATAGGCGCGTAAAAAAAATCGACAAAGGCTTCGGAAAATCGAATTTTATGAAAAAACCACTGCATAAATCAATTACAAATAAAGTTTATTGAACTCTTCGATAACTGAGATTTGTCGGTATGGACTTGGTTTTGATGATTTTACAGTTCTTTTATTACTTATTTACACCCAAATTTACGTTAAAAATAACAAGAAAAACGAATCTTTGTTGGCTCATAACTTTTTAATGACTTTTTATTATTTTTTACTATTCTGTTGCAGTACAGGCATAATTATTAATAAGTCAAAACGATATCATGTTTAACTTTGGATGCAGTCAAACAGTGGAGTAATAATCTCCCGAAAGTATGGAAAAAATATCGACTAGTAGCACCTTAAGTGTGGGTTTAGGTCACACGTATCGTAATGTACTAATTAATAAACCATTAGTTATTTTAGTCATATTCAGGTCATTCTCAGTTCAGTATGAGGAAATAAGGTATTAAAAAACATTTTAGTTGCTATGAAACATTAACAATACATCTAGTATTGTTCAATGGTTAAAAGATGCTTAGCTGTTAAAGATTTATATGGCTCGATATGATAAGTCAGTATAATAAATTGACTTGAAAGGTTATTGATGATATTTTTACCGATAGAGTTCCTTGCTCCACTGAAGATAACAGCTGTCATGGCGCCGATCAGACCAGCTGCGGCCGTTGCCTGGAAATAAAGTTAAGTAATGCATGTTAAAATTGTACTGCGAGGATTTTTTTCTAGCTAAATTAGTAGTTCCGTGTCCAGCTGGAAAGCGGTGAAAGTTATTATCACAGTTACTTTGCATTATTGTCTGAAATACAGATGTTTTATATCTAGTTCAGACACAGATGTTCAATATCTGATCATAGAATAAAGTGTATTATAGTGTCATCATCATCTGCCTAGCCTTCTCCCAACTATATTGGGGTCGGCTTCCAGTCTAACCGGATGCAGCTGAATACCAGTATTTTACATGGAGCAACTGCCTATCTGACCTCCACAACCCAGTTACTGTATACGATACCACTTGGAAAGTGTATTATAGTGTATCACCATATTATATAAATATCTGTATATTTTTGAACAAATAAATTATTCTTATTCTTAAAGTTTTGTCTTCTGCAAGTAGATAACCCGAATAGGGCCCGCGAGGCGAATTACGGCCCAATCCCTCTCAAAAAACAGAGGCGGTCTGTGTCCCAGCAGTGGGAACATTATAAGCTGATTACGTAAGTTGATAAATAAAGGTAGGCACAGATGAAACTTACCAGTTGTGCTTTAGCTGCCTCCCACCGCGAGAAACCACTCTTGAGCAGAATGGCGAAATCTCCAACTTCATGAGGGATTTCATGCACTGTAAATGAAAATTAGAACACATTCAAATGATTCCTATTAAGATTTTGCTAGTTTAGGATTAGCGATAGGTATCTTAGTATTTGATAAATGATTTTGAATTATGATGGAAACCATTAACCGTCGTCTACGCCATTTTAGACACTAGCGTCGACGGCGCTATTTGCGGCGAGCTCGCTGCGCGCCCGCGGCGTCTTCGCGGCGAGTTCAGCGCTCGCTGCGCACTCGCGGTGAGCTCGCTGCGCACTCGCGGTGAGCTCGCTGCGCACTCGCGGTGAGCTCGCTGCGCACTCGCGGTGAGCTCGCTGCGCACTCGCGGTGAGCTCGCTGCGCACTCGCGGTGAGCTCGCTGCGCACTCGCGGTGAGCTCGCTGCGCACTCGCGGTGAGCTCGCTGCGCACTCGCGGTGAGCTCGCTGCGCACTCGCGGTGAGCTCGCTGCGCACTCGCGGTGAGCTCGCAGCGCACTCGCGGTGAGCTCGCTGCGCACTCGCGGTGAGCTCGCTGCGCACTCGCGGTGAGCTCGCTGCGCACTCGCGGTGAGCTCGCTGCGCACTCGCGGTGAGCTCGCTGCGCACTCGCGGTGAGCTCGCTGCGCACTCGCGGTGAGCTCGCTGCGCACTCGCGGTGAGCTCGCTGCGCACTCGCGGTGAGCTCGCTGCGCACTCGCGGTGAGCTCGCTGCGCACTCGCGGTGAGCTCGCTGCGCACTCGCGGTGAGCTCGCTGCGCACTCGCGGTGAGCTCGCTGCGCACTCGCGGTGAGCTCGCTGCGCACTCGCGGTGAGCTCGCTGCGCACTCGCGGTGAGCTCGCTGCGCACTCGCGGTGAGCTCGCTGCGCACTCGCGGTGAGCTCGCTGCGCACTCGCGGTGAGCTCGCTGCGCACTCGCGGTGAGCTCGCTGCGCACTCGCGGTGAGCTCGCTGCGCACTCGCGGTGAGCTCGCTGCGCACTCGCGGTGAGCTCGCTGCGCACTCGCGGTGAGCTCGCTGCGCACTCGCGGTGAGCTCGCTGCGCACTCGCGGTGAGCTCGCTGCGCACTCGCGGTGAGCTCGCTGCGCACTCGCGGTGAGCTCGCTGCGCACTCGCGGTGAGCTCGCTGCGCACTCGCGGTGAGCTCGCTGCGCACTCGCGGTGAGCTCGCTGCGCACTCGCGGTGAGCTCGCTGCGCACTCGCGGTGAGCTCGCTGCGCACTCGCGGTGAGCTCGCTGCGCACTCGCGGTGAGCTCGCTGCGCACTCGCGGTGAGCTCGCTGCGCACTCGCGGTGAGCTCGCTGCGCACTCGCGGTGAGCTCGCTGCGCACTCGCGGTGAGCTCGCTGCGCACTCGCGGTGAGCTCGCTGCGCACTCGGACTCGCTTACAAATCGCCCGTGTGATAAGGCCCTAGGTGTAACGATGCTACTAGTGCAATCCACTATACAGGGTGAATTTATCGAGTGGTGTAATAATACAGTATGTTTTTTTTTTATCAAAATCAAGGGGTCGATTCCTGGCTAGAAATATTGATATTTCAAAATGATGCAGCAAAATCGAGCCCGCGACTCCTTTGAGTACTTTTCGCTATTCCTCATAGTTTCGGATTTGGCCATCCACGCCCACTTGGAAAATTCACTCTGTATAATAGTATGGCAACAGGTTCGCACATGTATTTAATCATAACAAGCGAAATATGGGTGTCCAAGGTTAAATTAAATTAGCCAGCGAAACTTCGCAGACGTGATTATTTAAACAAGATAAATCGAAAAACAAACCAAAAGAATTGATGACATTTTTTGGAGACAACAACCGCCGGTATAGTAACTTGAATATATCAGTTTAAAAAAAAACAGTTTTGTTTGTGTAAACTTCACAGATCTGATGGTTATCGATATCTAAACACGATACCTAAAACAAAAATTGCGGAGTACAGGCGTTGTTTTGTAATACTAACCTAATATAGCGAATGTGGTGAGCACTCCTACTCTGAACCCGACGAGGAAAGACCCGCCGACTGCCAGCCCGTGAGTGAAGTTGTCTATGGAATTCGCCATGAGGTTCAAGTAGCCCGCCACCTGGACCAGACACAGAAAATAATAACTTTTATCCGTTTCCTTACACGAAATTGCCAATTCTATTGTTTTAAACAAAACAGATGAAACGAAACTGTTATGAGCAGGGTGTAAAGTTCACTCATCCTCCTTAGAAAAGGGAGGATCCTCTGACCAGACGTGTGTCCTGCCTGACCATTGATGTCAGTACGTAGTTTATGATGTTAGTTGCGCGGTAAACTCTGCTTGCGCGATGCAGAATTTTGCGTGATGCGTAGATCGCACGTGGTGGTGTAGATTCAGGCAGATTCAAGAATACTTACGATATTTCTTTCTGGACTAGTTTAGAAAAAGTTCTTAATGGTAAGATGCCAAACTGCGGGACAACTCAGTCGTTACTATAACACTAACGTCTTTCTTGTTGCTCTTCTCCTTGGTGTCTTTAGTGGCCTTGAGCGCCTGTTCCCGCGCCTCCCGCAGCAGACAGCGCCCCATCCACCTGTTGCCCTTGCTGTTGCAGCCTCGGACTGTTCCGTTCTGACTAGATACTGTATTGCAACATACACCTGGAATGTAAGTAAGAAATTATTAAGACACAGCCGGCCACAGGAATTTCCTATTGGTAAAAATTACGCAATATTTCATCCTCTATTCATCCATTTAGGTGAATTTTGCAAGAGTTCCTTTGATAACGAAGATGACAAAAATCTTACCTTAATTGTCATCTTCGTTATCGAAGGAACTTTCTTGCAAAATTTCATGCTTCTAGCCGTTTAGGCGGTGCGTTGCCTGCCAGTGAGTGAATAAATGAATTTAAGATTTTTAACAGGGACTCAAATACTACCGGAATAAGTGTTTTTAACATTGTTTTTTAAATCTGTTTTAAAAGAAAAATACTTCCAAATGTAACAGATACAATATTGCATACAATAGTGTTACAGGATCAAAGTGTAACCTTTTATATGTGTAACAGAAATAAGCATTTGTAGGTATACATAATCAAGCATCTTTTTCCC
Organism: Oligia latruncula; assembly: GCA_948474745.1. Lineage (NCBI taxonomy): Eukaryota > Metazoa > Arthropoda > Insecta > Lepidoptera > Noctuidae > Oligia > Oligia latruncula. The sequence goes on from OX419705.1 coordinate 3,163,050, forward strand.
CCAAGGGTTAGGCAGGGGGACCTGATAGTACACCCACGTAATAGGGGGCGAGCCTATTGATTGCCATCAACCGGGCACAAATCCTGACTACGAGTTGCTACTGAGGAATTCCTTGAATTTAAGCCACATTTAAAAGAATTTTGGTCACTACTATACACGTTAATAAGTCACAGAGACAGTATGAAACTTAACGGCGACTTAAAATTGAGTTAGGTTTGACAAAACAGCTATAAGATTTCTTGGATCTCTAGCATGTCGTCAGAAACGCAAGTGGTCAAATACGCATTTCGCCAGAAAACGCATGTTGACAGAAACGCATCTCGTCAGATTTGCACCACGTCAAAGACGCAGCTCGACAAACACACAACTTGGTTACCTTAACATAACTGACGAAGCGTGGGTTGGGGACTACTATATGAGGTGGTACAAATCTGCCAAACATTTCGTGAATCACAGGCGGTATTTAATCATCTGTGTACACAATAGAGGTACAAGGGCGGATTGGCATACCTCAAAGAGATGTCAGCACTAACTGACGGGGTCCGCTAGGGCCGCTGCCTGCCAGGGTCGCGGGATGTTCGAAAGAGTTACCGTGGCCCTGGCGCAGGCAACTGAAGGAACACGGGTGGGTTTTAGTCAGTAAAAGTCTGACGCGCCCTCCCGCTCCGCTCAGAGCGGGAGAAGTTATTTGACAATTTCCCATCCAAAAAAAAAAGGGCGGCCTGGCATTCTCTACCAGTCAACCAAGACCAAGGGTGGTGGAGAGATATCATGGCAGGTGCATTGTTTGTGAGTGGATTTTTTTTAATTAAAAAAGCATCATTATCTTACCTTTAGTATTATTATTGAAGACACACGTATCATACAGCTGCTTCGCCGTCACCGTTCCGTTCCCATCACAGATGCCATCACCAATACTCTTCCCCCTCTGCCGCCTCTCAACTGCCAGTAACTTCTCGATTTCTTCGATTTCTATCTGTTTTATCTTAGTGGAACCATTTTGTTTGACGACTTCGGGTTCCTCGTGAGTTTCCTCCTCGCTTTCCTCGTGCTCCGAGGCGGCGAAAAGTTTTTCTACGACGATGAAGACCAGCATGCCGGTGAGACACCAAAGGCCGCTTTTTAGGGATACGTGCTCGCCAGCTGTGGAAATGAAATGTTTATTTCTGTAAGTAGATTTTTAGTACGCAAAATACGCGCATTGACGTGGAGTTGCGGACACCAGTCCGTATTACCTAAGTAGATTTTTAAGAAGAATTTTACACGTAAATATTTTGTTGGTCAAACTCAGAGGGCATGGTCTCTTTAAAAGTCCAAACATTATAAATCATTATTAAGATTTTATGTGAGTCGAGCAATTCAGGGCCATGTTTGGAGATGAGAGGTCCGGAGAGGCTATTAAGAAACAACAAATTATAATCGAGCGAGTTCCTTGTAGTCATCATTAGAGTAGGTGAAAACCAAAGAAACAATGCATTATTTCTTTGGTTTTCAGCAATGGCTCATTGCCACTTTAGCTTGCGTATTCTGTTATAATAGTGAATTACACACTGTGCTGTGTGTGGGGGTGTGTGCGTCTGTGTGCACTGTGTTGTGTGTATGCGTCTGTGTGTGTGCTGTGTGCACTGTGCTGTGTGTGTGCTGTGTGCGTCTGTGTGCACTGTGCCGTGTGTGTGTGCTGTGTGTGTGTGTTTGCACACTTTGTGTGTGTGAATTAACTTAAATGCCAAGCAGCATTTTAATCAACATTGTTAGAAATTGTACTTGTAATTTTCCTGCTTCCTGTATCAACATATAACATATTTTTCTTGAGAGATTAGCTTATTAGACTTACTACTAGCATCAAACCTAACCCGTCAAGCAACGTAGTATACTAGCTGTTGTCCGTGGTGCTTTATCATTTTTTTTATACGAGTTTCCAGGACAAAAAGTAGCCATGTCTTTCTCCAGGTCCCAAGCTAACTATCAAACATAACGATCGGTTCACTGGTTAAGACGTGAAAAGGTAACAGACAGATACAATTATTTTCGCATCTTCGGAAATACTAGTTGGATTTGAAAAATATAATTTGATAGCCCAATTCTGAGGAAGGGTATAGGGTTCTATAGCATCACGCTAAGGAGCTACAAATCTTTTATCCCTACAGTAATATTTATACCCCAACACATACGAATCTCGTCACAAACTCGCATACAAGTCATGCAATACAAACATACAACTAATAATTCCAATCGAAACGCATAATTACTATGATTGATTTAGTATAATAGTCTGACTCACAATGTTATGTTTACTTTTTACTACCAACTACATAGCGTAACTATCAGTTGGAACACAAAACTTCCTAAGCCATAACCCATTCAAACGATTTTAAACTTTATAACGATGGAGTAGAGTGGGTTTTGTTTTCTCATGTGTGAGTGTTGACACGAAACCTCAACCTTCTGTATATAAATGAGTGCTCGTGTGGCGTTTGTCATTGTTATGTCACAAATTAGTGGAATGTCCACTTTTATAAAGTGATTATGAAGAGTCATCTTCAATTTTATGCACTTTGACGCACTGATTTTAAAGAGTGTTGAAGAAAAGTACCTTTTATTATCTCGTGTATTGGGTGGGGGAGTGGGGGGTGACTACTTTAATGTTTGGTGACAGTCGTTACGGGTAGTCAGGAGCCCGCAAGTCTGATAACCAGTCTTATCTAGGCGTTATCGTGTTACCCAGTAAATGGGTTGTAGAGGTCAGAGATGCTCCATGTAAAATATGGTATTCAGCTGCAGCCGAGTAGACTGGAAGTCTGGATAGATGATGACTCGATATACAACAGATGGCCACTGAACCGAACTACCCTTTACTTAAACCACGTCTTCTCAATTAATCCATCTTCACAATTTACAGCGGCCTTTACTATTGGACCACTATTGCTTTTCGGCTGAAGTGATGATGATAATGATTTGGCAATCCAATGCTGGGGATACACATAGCTTGCACATTAGCATACCAGCTCCTTGCACGTGCCAGCTACTGTCATGTGTATACGTTAACTGGCATGCCTGTAACTGGCATACAAGTAGCTAGCATAACATTTTGATTGCATGTCCGTTGAGGGAGGGGACGCGGGGGTTGCCAAAGCATCATTTTGTGCGACGCGATGGTAACACTTACTGGCATACAAGGGCACAACTTGCATGCCAGTATTACTTGCAAATGTATCCGCAGTGTGCCAGTTACTCGTACATGCCAGTTTCGTGTATTTATTACGTATTTGAGTCAGTTATGAATTCTTTCTACAGACTGATAGCATTTATGAGGTCATGAACCTCTTGCAATAAAAATAGCCATATCGAAAACCATTGTAATATTTTGTAATCTTTGTTTCAAAACATTGTGTAGTAATTACCCATAATTGATGTGTGTTTAACTGTTTAATAAACTATTTGAATATTTTGATAATATTGAGTTTATTGTAAAACTTTCTTCTAATTCATTTTGTTATGATGGTTGTTATGTAGTGCGAGCAACATAGTAACTATGCTGTAATTTATAGTAACTTGTATGAATGTCCTTAGAATTTACTTTTTCTTCTCTGTATTTTATAAGTGGAGACCTGTAATTGGCTTTCAGACTAATGTACTGTCCTTGATCTGTTTGTTTTAGCTGTAAGTCTCCCATGTTATTCAAATAAATAAATAAAAAACTGAATTCATATTTTGAGTAATTTTTGAATAGTAAGTAAGTTTCCGTATTCTATAACGATAATCAAGCGTAAAATTAAGATTCGATAAAATCGAGTGAAATCTGGGCTCAAACATTTGCACCCAGGTGCTACTTATACAGTTTTAGGCTTCATGTCATCATCACTATCCACAGTCCGACTTCACTCACTGCTGAGCGTAGCTGATAGGCCTCTCTTTTCGAAGCCCTTTGAGGATTAAAGTGAGGGTGTCGTCTACTTTAAAAGCCCGAGCGGTTGAGCCAAGTCCTAACAGGCGTTGCACTGAGGGGGTTCCGGATTGGTCTATTAAGAGGTAACGGGCCCCCCCTCCATGTGCTGATGGTGATCACCGGGGTTGTTTTTAGTGAGGTAAGAATCCCACATTACCTGGTCTTTTTCCCCAAAGTCCAGGTGCCGTCCGCCGATCCGTTTCGATAATGTAGGGATACCAAAACTTTGTCCCCATTTGACCCAGAAAGTTTATTTAGGTATTTAAAATACCAACAAACACATAATTCAATAGTAATTCATAATAGGTATCCCCCTAACCGCAACCACAAAGCGAATGCCAACAATTATTAGCGACACGAAACCTCAGCATTGTAAACAAACAATTAGAAATAGGACAGCAATGTTTATTACCATAAATAAATAATGTGCATCCGTATCATGAGGAAAATGACACATTTTTCTTAGTATCATCGTGGCATCTAATCTTGATCTATCGGGGTGGCGCCACTATCTTCGTCAAACGTCACGATTTAGTACTAATTTGTATTTAGTTCCTCATTTCGCCGTGTTTGACGTTGTAATGGGACGCGTGGTGTCAATGAATGCACTATTATGCAATAGCAGGTTATCGTCGCTTTACGGTGACATTGAATGACGGACGTTCTCAAGCCAAGTGTTTTGAGCGGGAAAACAGTAGGAAATTTGTGAAGACGGAAATCGGTTCTTCTGGTGTTGGGTGCTTTGTCTCTAGATTTTTTTTTTATGTGCTAAGAAGTGTCGTGGCTTTGTTTTGTACAATGTCTTTGTAGGTCTTTCCTACTCTTTCTGTCTAGAAGATAGAGGAATATGAAATGGACTTCAGCATAGCTATTCACATTCAACCATCCGACACGCTATCGTATCGAAAATGACACATTTCGATAACCTGATTTGCCTTGCCCCCGACAGCAGACAGCTGTCGGAAGAATAGCGGTCGGCTATTTGATTTAAACTGACACATTTTTCGGGTTTTGGACTTGTGAACAGGGGGGTTTAGATGACTCCTACGATCACATTGATTGATATTTGATACGGTACGAAAACGTATCAAGTGGTTGTGAATAGCTATGCAGATCGGTTGCTAAAGTAACTAGAACACCTCTGACTTGAACAAAGGCGTGCGGTTTTTTAGACTGGTGACTTGGTTTCAATAGCTTTTCTCATTTCCTATGAGTACATTAGATTCTTTTCTTTTTAGGGTTGGGGTGCCAACGGGACCCTATTACTAAGACTCCGCTGTCCGTCTGTCACAGAGCTGTATCTTTTGAACCACAATAGGTAGACACTTGAAATTTTCACAAAATGAGTACTACTATGACCGCTAACGTGCTAACGTTCTAATGTGAAAGCGGCCTAACAACAACCAATGATATTTTACTAAAATATCATTGACAACAACAAATAAAAATAAAATATAGTTAACAATTAAAGGGAATAGGTACTAATATTGTACGGTGGTACGGAACCCTTTGTGTGCGAGTCCAGTCGCTTTTTTTCATCAGCGTTCAGCAGTATATTGTGCATTTGCCTTTCTTAATCGACTTCAGTGGAGTAATTGCGGAACACACTATCAGTAGCAATAGTTTTCATTTTGACAGTTCAACAACATTCATTGCGTTATTTGCGTTGTTGAGCAGACAAATTTTTGAACATATGAAGCAATGGATTAGCAATAGCCTTCAAAATGATTCAGATTGAGATTGATAGTGCGTTACGCAATTAGGGTACAGATTCTACTTTGTAAAATCCGCCTCAGTAACTTCCCCATAGCTCCTTTGTTCATCAAAATTTCCGTTTTCGGCTGTCAATGCTATATTCCGGTTATCAAAAGGGAAACCTTCAGCGGCTTTAAATTAATATGTACATAAAACATGTGGATGCTCGTCAGCATTGACAATGGAATTAACAAGCGTTATCTATTTGCATTCAACTACCTACAAGCTACATAACTGTGCCAACTATTTACTGATTATTAGCATTTTGTACATTGTTCGTATTGATAGTTTGTTAATGAAAATAGTTCTGTGGTCCTTAACCTTTCTGCATTTACAATCTGAAGGTTCTTATTCAGGAAGATATTTTCATTTTCACTATAGTCCGCGCGAAACTAGTTGGCCGCGCCTTGGGTGGGGACGGGGGTGAGGGCGGCGGGGTTGCCTATTGTTCGCAACGCACGTGCTGAGTAATGACAAAGCACCCCCGCCCCTCCGTCCCACCGTTCACATACCTAAGGCGCGGCCAACTAGTTCTACGCGAACTATAAACGAAGATATTTTTGCATTGGTTCTATGATATTAACGTTTTTCTATCTACAATTACTATCAAGCCCATCTTTCCTAATGGTGACGCTGATGTTTTAATCTTTGGAACCCGCCGTTTAGGGCCTGCGCCCACTGGCGTCACGGCACGGCAAGGGATTTTTATGAAACAAATAGGAATATAACTTAAATGTATGACAATAAAATTTAAATTTCAATGATGATACCTAAGTACGTCGCGGCATGCCTCGCGTCGTTGAAATTTCAATTTTATTGTCACATTTCTATTCGTGGCTTAAAAATCTCTTGCCGTACTTACTTTGCTAGTACTTACTTTTTGTCTTGTTTATCAGTGATTTTCTAATTGAGTCCCATCCCAACAGACATTCATGAAATTCGGTTCTGTCTTCTACTCAAGGAAGATACACATTTTCATATATCTCGGAAGAACATGAGAAAATCGCTAAGTCGAAGTATGATCTTGACATTGCGCTACGATTACGCGTAAAGTTACCTACTCGTATTATTCCGTAATCTGAGACTAGTGTTGTACTATAACGACTAGTGTTGCATTAAATCCACTACTGTATATATAGGGTGACTGGTAATTAGTGACCGATACTTAAACACGTGATTTTACTCATCATTATGAACAACTTTTACTATGGGACCAAACCTGAAATCGCGAAAAAAAAAAAACAGCTGTTCCCTACATTTATGTTCGCTTAACCCGTCAAAATGTAGGGAAAAACAGCTGTTCTCTACATTTTGACGAGTGAGACGAACATAAATGTAGGGAACAGCTGATTTTTTTTCGCGATTTCAGGTTTGGTCCCATAGTAAAAGTTGTTCATAATGATGAGTAAAATCACGTGTTTAAGTATCGGTCACTAATTACCAGTCACCCTATATAGCTACCAGACGTAAAGTTTTGAAGTGAAAACTTCTTTAGGCGCATTTGGGGCTCTTTCTGAACAGTAAACGAAACTGGACCCTAATTGCCTAACAGACTATCAATCTGAATCATTTTGAAGGATATTGCTAATACATTGCTTCATATGTTAACAAATTTGTCTTTTCAACAACGTAAATAACGCAATGAATGACGTTGAACTGTCAAAATGAAAGCCTATGCTATTGCTACTGATAATCACGCTTGACAGTCACGCTCGGGTCAGTGACGCTGAATCGCGTATTCTCGGCTCCAGTTGGTCGGTGACACTGACACTGGATAGCATATACTCTGCTCCAATTGTGAGTTTTTTGGTACCTAGTAATGCTGACAATGTTCAAAGCTCATTGTTTGTAAACTATAAGGAAGTGACAACGTGGTTGTTACCAAATCTATTGTTTATGTGAAGAGCACCAAAGTTTGTCTGTTTGTGTTGTATAGACCAGGAAGTAGTAACCTGTTTGCTTCTTGATTCGGCTGTTATTAAAACAGTAAGTGTAGAGTAGATACTAGATACGCTTTCAAGGCATTGAAGGATTTGTAAAAAAAAAAGACTATGTCAATAGCACTAAAACACGCGTCAGATATAGACAACGCAGTTCACATTTAAACTTTTGACGACGCGACGTGCTTTTTAAAACATTTGAAACTTTTTTCGTAAAAAAAAAAAGTTGGAACTTTGACCTTCACTATCACCTCGTAACCAGAAAGTTCCCAAGTTCCCAGGTATTGTCCAGTGCAAAAAAAAATATCACAATGACGGGGAGTACAATTGACTCTCGGCGTCGTTGAGCGTCTCTTGTTTTGGACTTACGTTTAGTATTATTGAGATCATTCTGCCACGCTTCTGGCAGCAGATGTAGGAACACGTCGCCTAGTAGTCCACCCACTGCAAAGCTCAGCAGTATCCTTAGCATAGACGCTCCAGCTGTAACAATAAATATTTACACTTTAATTAAATTCCAAAATGCGGGGTTCCTGGGCTAATAATAACAGCTGTACTATCCATTACATATCGAGACCAGGGGGCGTAAAAAGGCCACTTTGAAGAATCATAAAAGGATAACATTATGAATCGTAATATGGCGAAGACAGTCCGTGTTTTTCTTTTTTTCGCTGCACTATGTAGGTATAATCAAAGAGATTGGGATTGGATTTGGATCGGAATGATTGGTATTTGAGCACAGGCAAAAAAAAAAAAACTGAAAATGCTTTACCAATGGGATTTAATACGATTAACTTAACGGTTAGCTGTCCATTACATTATCCTTTTATGATTCTGCAAAAGTGGCCTTTTTAGGCCCCCAGAAGGCTGCCTCGGAAAGAACGTTAAGCCATTCGTTGGCCCCGATTGTCATTTGTAGATTGATGACAGCCGTTACGGGTCCGAAAGTCTGACTACCAGTCTTACCAAGGGCTGTGCCAAGGGGTAGGTTTCGTGTTGCCTAGTAAAGCAACTGGGTTGTAAAGGTCATTCAGTTAGACTGGAAGCCCACCACAACATAGTTGGCAAAATGGTAGGTAGATGATGAATTAATGCCTAAAATGGAGATGTGGGTAGAAGGTACTCTTAACTCTTCACAAATAGTAATTGATTTCCAATTACCATACTACGGACTCATTCGAGGATGGAGTTATGGCTCCCGCGGACAGGCAGGACACGTCTCTAGGAGAATAATTTGTATGAAAACTTCTTGGGCTAGACTCATCCTTATTGCACTACAGTAAATGAACTATTTGAAGGTTAACTGATAAACTGTAGAGCTAAGTAAATACTCTGTCAATATCACGAGATCGCTACGGTATCTAATCAGTTGGACTGATACGCTAGGGTCATTGCTTATAGGATTTGCGTTGGCTTCGACCTAGGCCTGGCCGTCAGTGTGATTAGTAGAACTAGGAATAAATACATAGTTGAAGCAGACTTTATGATTTGTTGCATGGCTAAGAAATAAAGAAAAAAATACGTTTATTTGTGGTAAACATGTGGCAGAGAGAACACAAACACAAAAAGAACAAGTTGTCAACAAAAAAAGGAGGAGGTTTCTCAATTCGACCGTATATATTTTTTCTTTCAAACAACTCTATCAGTTGTCAGATCAGAATGTTGGGCCACAAAAGGGGTGAATGAAAGGTAGAACTTGCATGCAGCTGAGATGAGAATGCTAAGAGGGATGTGTGGTGTTACACGAATGGATAGAATAAGAAATGAGTACATGAGAGGAAGTCTGAAACTGGCACCGGTAACTGAAAAGTTCTGTGAAATTCGGTTATCATGGTATGGGCATGTGATATGGAGGAAAATGTCGATGGCTATAGAGAGGAAAACCAATTGGGATAAGGAGAATTTTGATGATCTCTATCAGTCGTTATCTTGAGTATTAATTTCAATCATTTCCTTTCATATCTTTGAGCTTTCACGCAATCCATCCATTTTATTTCTTGGGTGGTCTGTCTCCACATTCTAGGCTTCCCGCAGAGAGGCCCGACGCGTCAGCGCGATGCGACTTTATTAGAACAATAATTTCCATGAAGTTTTCATAGAAATTGTTCAACAAGAGTTCGACCTTCCAGTTTGAGCCTTCAAACTTTAGTGTTTCGGATTGCCCGTTTGGCGCAATGACAGTCTTGCTCCATTGTCTGAATTATATTTATTTAATTAAAGTAGCAGATAGTAAGTCTATTTCAACATGAGGGAAACTTGCGGTCAGTTCAGAGATCACGAAGTCCATAATAAATGATATTTTTACTCGACTATCGCTTTAACGCTTCGTCTACCGGATTTACTGGCTCAATATAATGACGCCAGTTGCTGATAAATGTACCTATGCATATGTCAATAAAGCATAGGTACGTAATAAGGCAATTAATTTAAATTCACTATCGTATCATTGAAGTGTCACGTGCAAGGGATAGGACACGGTTACACATATCTGATGGAGGTTGTATGTATACTCGTACAGACCTATATGACATTATTTTAAAATTCAAGTACTTAAAACTGTTTATCTATACAAACTAGCTTCTGCCCGCGACTTCGTCCGTATGAAATTTTACCCTCCTCCCTTTCACCCTAAAGAACACACACTCCAAATGTCGTCTCTAAGACCAGCGGTTTAGGCTGTGCCTTGATAATATCAGTCAGTCAGGACTTTGGATTTTATATAATACTTAAAATATAGATCTGTACGAGTTGTAGGTCGTGAGTTAATTCGAACTCAGGCAGGCACATTACTCTGTGTGAATCATTTCATCACCACTGCTCTCAAAACGATGAAGGAATACATCGTGAGTGACAAATTCGAACATATTATGAAGCAATAGATTAGCAATATTCTTCAAAATGATTCAGATCGTGATTGATAGTGTGTTACGCAATTAGGGTACAGGGTAAAGACTTAAGGACACCTTACCCCAACAACAGTCGACCACCACAAGTTCTCCGTACCAGAAAACCCATGTTTGAGGAAAATATATTTCGACAAGTTCAACAGTATCAAAGGGAAAAGGGATCAAAGGATCTGTCTAATAAGATCATCATTTTCGCCTTGTCAGATAACACAGCACGCGCGTTTACCAAGCCACTTAAGTTTACATTAAAAGATACGTTATCAAGTAATATGATTAGGTAGTTAATTGCTTGTCGATTACCACTGTGATTGCTGCGATAAAGACGATTGCTTTTATCATTAAATCAAGTTTAATTTTACTAGTGGTAGGCTGGATATAGTGTTACACTGACGTCGGTCGCGACGGTCACGCGTACAAACACGCTGACGATATATGGACGTGTATGTATATCATTCCCATCCAGCCTGTCCCTAGTTGCCCTCCCCCAGGGACGCTCTGAGCTGAGGTCCGTACTCCGCAGGGGGTGCCCTTAGCGTGTAGTCGCTTAGTTTTTTAAGCCCTGGAGGCCTTAATTTATTGAGGCATCCACAGGCAAGTCCGGTTAAGCAGACGACAACCTTCTAGGTTACACAGCGAGATGCATGTTAAAATAAAAATGTGTATAGCCCCGAGCGACGGTTAGTGAGCACGAGTCCTTATAATATACGGGACCGATGTCAGTGCTGACCGACAGTCGAGCACTAAATCCAGCCGTAATGATATATGATATCATATCTTAGGACTAGGATAAGGACATTCAGCCTGAAATTGATCGGCAAGGCAATTGCGTAACACACTATCAGTAGCAATGGGTGTCATTTTGACAGTTCAACAGCATTCATTGCGTTATTTACGTTGTCGAGCAGACACATTTTTCGAACATATGAAGCAATGGATTAGCAATATCCTTCCAAATGATTAAAATTGAGCGTAATCGTGTGTTACGCCATTAGGGTGCGGGGTAGTATCCATAAGTTAACGTGAGGGCTCTAGTTTTTGGGTATCAAGTAAAAAAGCCATTATTATTGGGCTCTTAGTTTAAAACAGGATGGGCTTTCCAGGGATTAAGAGATGCTCTGTTCTAATACAGGATTTTTTTACCTTGACGGAACGGCAGAAGGGTGTGATTGCGGAGCTATGTCAAAACCATGCTCCACCTCCTATCCTGCCCTCTGTGTCCCAAAACATGCAGTCAAAGTGACCTCTGCGCTGCCACCGACAACGCCGTGGAAGTGGCAAAGTTTTGGGAAAACAAAATTTAATAAAATACAGTCGTGCCAGCGACACGAAGAAGATGATACAGGATTTGAAAAAAAAAAACTACATATAGCAATAATTTTACCGTTTAGAAGCTGCAGTCTTTGAGATAACTTCTTGCAACACTCCCTTTTGGTAAGACGATAAAAGTATTTTATTATGATAGACAATCTGTCAGCTTCTAGGTACCAACCTAGAAGCTGACAGATACCCGATTGTCTATCTTTAATTTATCTATCGTAGCCAATACCTATAAATTCTCGTTATCGGCCATCTTCAAGTTTTTACCCGATAAGTGTAGTAAAAACAATCGCCCGTCGTTGGAGATACCGCGAGATGGATTACTGGGAACCTCAAGAGGTTTTAGAAGGCACTGCGGACAAAATGCAATATTGTTTTTTGATTTATTTATATGTATACTTTTGGCCGTGGCTAAATAATAACAGCCGCACGGATCGATCGATCAGGTTAAGCTACGCTTGCCGCGGTTAGTCTGTGGATGGGTGACCATCTTTACATACCGTGACCCCTCCGTGCCTCGGAAAGCACGTTAAGCCGTTGGTCCCGGCTGTCATTCGTGGATCTTTGACAGTCGTTACGGGTAGTCAGAAGCCCGAAAGTCTGACAACCAGTCTTACCAAGGGGTATCGTATTACCCAATAACTGGGTTGTGGAGGTCAGATAGGCAGTCGCTCCATGTAAAATACTGGTATTCAGCTGCATCCGGTTAGACTGGAAGCCGACCCCAATATAATTGGGAAAAGGCTAGGCAGATGATGATTTATTTATATAGGTACTTACTTACGTGCAGCATTGTCTTTATCTGATGATTTTGAAATAGGTAGTTGGCATATCAGGTGACATTGGTACATGAGAGACCATAATTCATTTTATATTATGTGATATCATTTAGATAATTATGTGCATACTATATTATGGATTAACGCTAAGCCATCACGTCTGTGAAAATGCGCCGACCCCAAATAAATTGGAATAAAGACAAGAGAATGATGGTGATAATGAGATGGGATACCTACTGCTGACGCTGATAACATGATCCTTAAAAGGTCGTATGTTAAGACCAATTTTCTGAAAATACAGGGTTATTGGTAAAACATTAACAACCTCTTAAGAGGTCCATTGTACTCATCATTATGATTATGAACCACTTTTACTATGGGACCAAACATGAAAACGCGAACAAAAAATCAGCTGTTCCCTACATTTTGACGAGTTATACGAACATAAATGTTGGGAACAGCTGATTCTTCACATCATTCTAAACAACTTTCGCTACGAAACTCATACATACCCGAATTGTAAAAAACAGAGTAGGGGGATAGAATCACCAACTCGACGGATGCAGGTGACTAAATCGACCATTTGTAAACATAGACATTTGACTGAGTATACGAATCTGCATCCCATAATTATCTTTCCTCAGAACAGATTACCAATAAAACAATTTTTTGTCCACGTGTGTGCTGACCTCTGACGTTACGACTTTAGTGTATCTCCAATTGTCTGTTATCAGTACAAGCAACTCATCACGTAGCGATAAGGCGGATATCACAAGCAGTAAAGACAACCTGCTACTTTGTAGGGCCAATCAACTTTTGTCACCCATATATAATTTTCCGTTCAGCTAACGTAATCAATTACCTACTTTGTTGTTGTGAATTACCGTAAGCGAATAGTTTTCCTTATCATCCTGCTGGTCATCACCTCCTATCCCGCCCTCTCTGTATCGCAAAAGATGAAGTGATGACCTCTGCGCTGCCACCAATGGCGATGACGCCGTGGAAGTGGCGAAGTTTTGGGCCAACAAGATCTAAAATACAGTCGTGCCAGCGACACGAAGAGGAATCCCACCGCTGTTCAAAGGCCTCAATATAAATATGTTTATGTACGCAAGTAATTCTATTCTATTTATTCCATGTAAAATACTGGTATTCAGCTGCATCCGGTTAGACTGGAAGCCGACCCCAACATAGTTGGGAAAAGGCTAGGCAGATGATGACATAATCTTTGTCAGATCATGTGAAGACAATGTAGATTGATTTCGAAAACCAAATTAGACCGATTTTAAATTTTCCATAGAAATTGAGATTTCCAGTTATCTTTTTTTAAATAAGACATTTCTAAAATATTCTTAAGTAACTTTTTAGACCTTTGTATCCTGCTTATGCGTATGAAGTTTCATCAGAATCGGTTCATTTATTTCGAAAAACAAGGGCTTGAAAGTTTGTATGAAATGCCGTACGGCGTAGGTAAACGCTCTTATGACGTCAGGAATCCATATAAGACCATAGTCATGCATGATAATATATGTGGTTATGGAAAACCACATTATACCGATAAAAGGCCACTAACAATAAAAACATTATAATTTTTCTTAGAACCGCGTCTGGGTTACTGATATGAGTGAATATAAATAAATTAATAAGAACAATTCATTGGTGGACGCGTGCCATACATTCAGTTTTATTTATGGTTACGACAAACTGTTTATTTATAGCAGCTTAGCATGACAATAATTTTTTTAACAAAAACACAACATAATATTACGTACAGGCATAATATTATGTTGTGTTTTTTACCCCCGAAGGGTAAGGTAGAGGCTATGGTAGAGGTGTACTAAAGTACAGCCCGATTCAAACTTTATGGCGGCTCTGAAGTGCGCTACTCGCTGCGCAGAACCTCACCCCTCACCCCCGCAGACAGGTGAGCAGGCATGCAGGCGCAGGCAGGTGGTGCCTCATGTACCAAGCCGCCCCACATTTCACCAGTTATATTTATGTTCCATGTATGTGTGGCGAGCCTATTGTGTACGGTTTCAGACTCCGGGTTGCTACTGAGAAATTTCTAATGGAAAAACCCCGACCTGCCCGACCTGAGAATCAAATCCAGGACCCAGCCTAGCCATACCGCTTGCGACCACAAGACCAAGGAGGCAGTCGGGTTAAAAAACAACGGTGAAGACTCGTATTCTTTGGCAGTTGCTGCAGACTTTATGCTGCGAAATGTGACGCCTGTTTTTTTGCAGTTAGTCAAGAGTGTTGTGTACCTTATTACCTTAGGAGGGTTATTTTCCGCGTGAAATTTCTTGTTCCCCCGACCCTCCCCGTCGCATCGCATCACCAACCCTATCGCTATCACTTTGTTTTCGCTTATCTTTCTGACTCTTTTCTTTTTGCTCGGCTCCTTAGGGTCATAGGATGATGTGAAATAGCCTTTAGCCTTCCTCAAGAATTGAGCTATCAAATGCAAAAATAATTTTATTTTTCAAATGTCACTGATAGTTCCAGAGATTACCCCCTACATACAAACAAACAAATTTTACCTCTTTATAATATGTATTAGTAGATTTCAACGAGGTGGTTTGATGTTTTGTGAAACTGAAAGTTCTTTTCCTTTATATCTTAAAAATTGCAAGTTTCAGTGGGTATTTAACGCTTAATTTCAGATTAAATATCAGAAAAAATGCTTATTATTCCTGAAATAACTCGACGCGTTTTTAGAACGGACAGCAATGTTTGCATAACTTTAAAATTTCACGTTCACCCGAAGGTCGCTTACGAAAAGCGATCGATCGATCGATTGTGAAAATTGGAACAAATGTTGGTAAAAGAAACTGTCATACATTTTGTATTATCCGCTTTGTCATAGAAATTCCTGGCTTATAGCCAAGTGTGTTATAATTTTATGATTTAGTTGAAACTGGTTATGCGTTGACTTCGTAACCTATTTACTAACGCAATATGTTCGTGTATTATATTTTACTAGGTATGCTAGTGCAAAGTGCAACCTGAGGTCAATCAATCTGCCGTTATCTGCCTAGTCTGTTCTTAACTATGTTGGGGTCGGCTTCCAGGCCAGATGCAGCCGGATACCAGTATTTTAGATGGAGAGACTGCCTATCTGACCTTCACAATCCAGGTACCGAGTAAAGGCTCCTACAAACAGTCGCGACACGCGATATAATCGCGCGTGACACAAAGGCACCGCTCGTTGCGCGACTTGCGGTGCCTTTGTGTCGCGCGCGATTATATCGCGTGTCGCGCCTGTTTGTAGGAGCCTTCACTGTAAAATATCGGCGAGAGAAAATACAAGAAGACACGAATGAATGACTGCCAATTAAAATGATCGCAACAAAAGTGCATATTATATCTGGTATCTGGTGGAAGAGCTTAGTCACTCTTTGTCATGTGTAGTGATAATAAATATTCGACCAAACATTGCAAGTAGGTTATGTTTATAAATTCAGAGATCAATAAACGAATAACCTAGGTTTAAAGCCAGATAAAACCGATAATAATACTAAAACTGCAGCTGAAGTTAGATTTGACGAAACAGAATATTTTGTTTAGATTTCGTTTAGCAAAACAGTTAGTTTTCGTTTTGTAGTGAAAACTTCTTTAGGCGCGTTGGGCATTTTTTGTGATGGGAAAAAACCATTGAATTCGCGCCACTGTTACCGTAAGCGACACCGCGCGTGTTTTGTTTATAAGGCGATTCAATAAATACCCGCTTCGGATGTCTTCGCCCTTCGGCTGTCCTCGTTCGTTTTTTTCAGCCGAAAGACGTCCACTGCTGGACATAGGCCTCCCTCAAGCACCTCCACTTCGACCGGTTCATTGAGTGATGGGAAAGTATTCTGTTTGTGTTTTGTTTTCACTTCTGTCGGCACTCCCGGAGTGCCACTGTTTTTTTGTCCAAAAATCAAAACGATGGGACATAACCATAATAACACCAGCCTATTATTGTCCCACTGCAGGGCAAAGACCTCTCCTCATACAGAGAAGGCACGAGCTTTGGTCACCACGCTTGCTCAAGAAGGGTTGGCGATTTCAGACTTATAATCACTACAAATCCAGGATTCCTCATGATGTTTTTCTTTCACCGATGTCAGTTTTGTCCAAGATAAACTCAGGAAGTAGGTACATAGGAATTGAAAAGTCACATAGCTACTTGCCCAGATTTGAGCCCACAACCACGGGAATGAGAGGCGAGGTCTTAACCACTCGGCCATCACGACATAATCACAACCGAAAGGAATAAAGTCAACTTTCATCTTCCAAGATGCTTTCCGTGAAATGTAATCATTTTACGTGTAAAGTGCAATGATAAGTGGCATCTAGATTCCACAAAGGTATTATTAAATTGGCATTATCTTCTTACGTGCTAACTTATTATTATCAATTTACGTGTAAAGTGTATTGTTTATAGTTTATGTTTTCAAAAGGTGCCAGGTAAAGTGCCAATCATCCGACTTTGTATTTTTTTAGCATGCCAACGAGGTATATCCGTCGAATACCTTAGAAGTATGAAAACTATTAAAAGCTAATTAACAGGCTACTTGTGGCTAAGTAATAACAGTAACACGGGTCTATCGATCAAGTTAAGCTACACTTGCCGCAGTTGGTCCGTGGATGGGTGACCATCTTTACATATTTTGACCCCTCCGGGCATCGGAAAGCACGTAAAGCCGTTGGTCCCGGCAATAGCCGGGTCCAACGGCTCTAATTCGTGGATCTGACAGTCGTTATGGGTAATCAGAAGCCCGAAAGTCTGACAACCTAACCAGTGTCTTACCAAGAGGTTTCGTATAACCCGGTAACTGGGTTGAGGAGGCAGATGATGTACTGCTAGATTTGGGCTCCCTATAAAGCAGACATTTACATAACATCACGCCTGCATTCCCCAAAGGGTTAAGCAGAGGTGTACCTATAGTATCTACACTCACTTTTAACAACCGCTCAACAAGAAAAACGAAAAACCTGTTTATTTTATTACCATATTTTTTTACTAGTTCACTATGTAGCACGTTCGTTTTTTTTTTTTGTAACCTAGTTTGGAAGGCGTGTCTGTGATACAAGAATGATTTTCATTCATTAGTACAGGCACTAAACGATATACCTACTTTTTTTTTTGTAATGTTCATTTTTTTGTTGGAAAATTGATTTTTTTTCTGTAATGTCAGCTATGCTGGACCTACGATGGGACTCTGCAGAAGTAAGAATCAAGAAGTGTAATCAGTTAGCATTGTAAACATAACCTAAATGATCTAGAAGTGTATTGCAAATTTTAAAGGCACTAACGACATTGAATCCTTCACAGAAGTCTCATCAATATAGGGTAAATTACCGCTTATCTCGCGGACGCAGCTGGAACGTAAATAAACGTATTGAGCTGTGAAATTGATACTGGCTACACCCCCGCAAGGGATTTACACGAGAAAATAACATAAGTGCCTACGCACGAACGCGAAAGGCGGACGACATGCAGGGTGGTATGGCGCAACTTGGGAGAGGCCTATGTCCAGCAGTGGACTGCGATAGGCTGAGTTGATTGGTGCGCGGTCCAATGGTTTCAACAAGTATAAGCTACGACGTCATTATCGCCTTTATCATAATTTATTTGGAGTTGGCACAGCATGTCTTCTCCTTTGATACACGACTTCCAGCCGATATCACAGTATTCACCTCCTATCTGGCCATATCATAATCATCTGCCTAGCCTTTTCCCAACAATGTTGGAGTCAGCTTCCAGTCTAACCGAATGCAGCTGAATACCAGTATTTTACATGGAGCAACTGCCTATCTGACCTCCACAACCCAGTTACTGGGTAATACGATACCCCTTTGTAAGACTGGTTGTCAGACTTTCGGGCTTCTGACTACCCGTAACGACTGTCAAAGATCCATGAATGACAGCCGCGACCAACTTCCGAGGCACGGAGGGGTCTCGGTATGTAAAGATGGTCACCCATCCACAGACCAACCGCGGCAAGCGTAGCTTAAACTGATCGATCGACCTGTGCGGCTGTTATTATTTAGCCACGGAGCCCTTTCCCTATCTGACCACAAAATCGTTTCTTTGGTCTCCCCATACTCGACTTCTACGACATTTCCATCATTCTTCCGCATCACATGATCGAGAAGATGTGGATGGGCCAGATCTCTTCGATCACCCGCGGCATTTACTTAGTTACTCATTTCTAATCCAAAAGTCTTTTATTTTTATTCACATTAGTTCCCTTCTTCATATCTATCACCTATCCTGTAACCACAACGCCATCGCCAGTTGCATTGTTATCGTATGTTGTAGTTAGTAGTTAGCACTATAATGCTACATGTCCGGTAAGGATTGCACTATTGTGCATCAACACTAGCAGGTCATTCACCTCGCGTGCCCGCTACGAATGACCCATAACCCATATCTCTCTGATTCCGGGTGCATACAATCTGAGATGCATATTAGTCTTTTGTGTGATTTGCAAGGGTGATTTATGGGGCTACATTGATCGGAAAAGGAGGTTGCGGTGAAGATTACGTAAAGGTGAGGAGTATATTAACATTATTATTATAGGTTTTATTAACAGTAACTAATCTTTATTAGATATGAAATAACTTAATAATCAATTCTGAAAACGTAGGGGAAGTAAGCTGTCATTCCACTTGATGCTATATTGCAGTGGTGGCCAACCGGTCGATCTAGAGCGGTAGAGCTAGTTCGCTACTATTAGTCCAAGATGAGATTTCATTAGATCGTGGCAAGGCAATAAATATTTCCAACTACAAACCTGATTTTGCTAATCTAGCGAAAGATGCTCAAACGCAATGCTCACATTAATATAAATAAGTAGGTAGTTACTAAGAATAATTTTCAGTTTTATATTTTCCCTCTTAATAAAATAAAAAATACTATGCTGTTTCAAAACTTCAACGGTAGAAGAGTTCGTTTGTTTTCACTTTTCCGGAAAGTAAACGCTCCGATTTCGTCAAAACATTATAATCTCGAGTGTCTTTTGTTGACCAGTCAACTGTCAAGCATTGCTAAAGAGTTTGAAGTTATTTCGTAAGATATCGATGATCGTTGCTAGATTGGATGCTTGTGACTATGCTTTCATGTTATCTTCGCGTGATAACCACGACTTAGAAACAAGTATCTGAACTATGATCAATTGAGCGAAAAAAGAATCGATGGGTGGACTGTGTGAAAGAAAATATGGCTAAAAATGGGGTTGACTACCGAGATGACGTCAAATAGAGAAGTATGGAAGAAAAACAAATGTTGCGCCGACCCCAAATACGAGTACTATCTATTTGTGGTGGGCGCAACATTTCTGGATTTTCGGATAAGGGCAGGAGAATGATGACTGTTACACTAAGGAAAAAATATGCTAAGGAAACATTATCCTAAGTAAATCCAAAAAAATCTGAGAACGTGTGGGCTTTGAATATGGTCTTGTCAGGTTTATAGGCAATAGTGACAAAGATGTTGATACAATAGTGAAATGCACCAGTTACTATAGAATCATAGTTAATTTCTAAAAGCCTTATTACAATACGCAATATTCAGGGACTATTTCCCTACATCGGTATAGTGTAAAAGAGATTACTCCATTTCTCTTTTACACTATACCGATGTAGGGGGTCTATTTAAAAAACACATCACCTAAATATCGTGTAGTGGAATATGAGTTTTAGAAACAAAGAAACAAAAACATCTTTATCTTCGTCGCCAATTTTGATCTTGCAAAGTCAAGGGCTTGACAACCATCTTTCAATCGATCACCTTCTATTCGCGGTATCGAGTGCAAATAAACGTCATTGTGCACGCTTAGATAACGATGCGATGGATGGCGCCTTGAAAGACTATTTTGGGTTTTTTTTAGAGCTACGCTACTTCTTTCTCTCTCGTTTAACAAGAACTGCGTGAAATATTACCAATCATTGGGGTTATCAATATGGTTTACTTTGGATTGCTCCCATTTTATAAAGATCAGCTAATCCGAAGAGAAAGCAAGAGAAACTTTCGGGGACCCGTTGCGACTCAAGTATTGCGTTGAGACCTGGACTTCTAAGCTTTTGTGATGCTTCGGAGAATTTAGCATGAAAAACGTCAGGGACTGGAGATAGAACCTTCGAATTTGCTCCTTCTACGGATGAGACTGGTTCTTTATCCTTGCAGATAGTCATAGCACCTCTGAGTCATTGTCTAACAGATCGCATTTTTCCGAGTACACCTATTACCATTGCACAGGAAGAGGTCGTTTAACAAATCGGCAGGCGGGGTGGTAATGCTGACTGACGTGAAGTGTTAGTCTGCACTTGCAGTTTTTGATTAGAAAATGAGATCACTTTATGCTTTAAAATTTAATACACAAATGATGCAAAATTGGGGTCGTGACTAGGTGCTGTAATTTTTAACAAAGTACCTAATAGGACTTTTTACAGTGAGTAATTTAACATGAAATTAATTGAAAAAAAAAGCAGTTTAACACAGGAAAACGGTTACAAGATTCATAAAATGAATTGGAGCCAATGGGTGCTTTTATAATTTACCGTGGCACGGCACGGCACGATATTACCGTGGACGTGATAGAAGTTTTGTGGCAGTGGACGGCATGCCGTGCCGTAGGGTGATTTTATAATTCGCCGTGAAATTATTACGTTTTGCGCGTCTTCAAAGTGCAGACATGTTCTCGAAGAGACAGCGACTACTTATGCTATATTTGTTATATTTAAGGTGAAAGCGCCAGGGTAGCCCGCGAAATTCAATTTTTTTTAGGTTTTTTGCAATTTGCTGGTCAGTATTAAGTTGTATGTTGTTTAAAATATGATTCGCGGCGGTAACAAATATGTATTTACAGAATTATAATCATTAAAGTCATCAACACAACTCTCTAAGACCATGTAATCCCCAAGAATGACTATTTCATGAAATCTTGACATTTGGGGATTACATGGTCTTATAGAGTTGTGTTGATGACTTTAATGATTATAATTCTGTAAATACATATTTGTTACGACCGCGAATCATATTTAAATCAACGTACAACTTAATACTGACCAGCAAATTGCAAAAAACGTAAGAAAATTTGAATTTCGCGGGCCACCTTAGAGCTTCCCCCTTAAGACGTAAAAAAAGACATATTACTAGAAAGTATTGGCAACATCCGCTTTTAAAAGTAAAATATTTAGAAGGGTCATACTACACGCTATTTGATAAGCTCAAGGAAGACCCAAATAAGTTTTTCTATTATTTTCGGATGTCAACAAAATCGCTTTATTACATACTTTCTCATCTGAGTAATGATTTAAAAGCTCGCCGCGCACGCACACATACAAATTTCTTGTACGCACACACTACACTCTCAACAATGCCGCGACGATTTGATAGGGAGCGCAGTATGCTACGGCAACGGCACGGTAGATCGTTGCTGTTCACGGCGTGCCGTTGCCGTGGACGGTAAATTAAAAGCGTTTGCATACAAATGCATACATTTTGCTTTCCTACTTTACCGTGACGGTAAAAACGTGCCGTACCGTGCCGTGCCACGGCAAATTATAAAAGCGGCCAATGGAGTGTGCAATTACTGAAAGATGACGCGATTGGGTGAATCAACTCCTAAATAATTAAAGGTCTATGAACCTGTTTTTAGACAGTAGCAGGCAGCAGCTATTTTATTGTATAGAATTAGAAAAAAAGCGTGCGAACACGCGAAGCTTAAGTCATTACTTTAAGATTATAGTAAGCTAATTACCTTTACCGACTGCCAGATCTTTCTGGTATTTTTTTTATCAGACATTAATAACACCCAAACTATGATTATATTTGTTATAGCTTCTGCCCGCGACTTCGTCCGCGTGAAATTTCACCCTCTTAGGGGTGGAATTTCGAAAAACCCTTTCTTAGTGGATACCTACTCTTCACAAAGAACACACCCTCCAAATTTCATGTCTCTAGGAACAGCGGTTTAGACTGTGCGTTGATATATCAACAATCAGTCAGTTTACCATTTTATATATATAGATAGATGAAGACAAAACTATTTCGAACCTTATATTAATGTTGTGGCTTTGTCAAACAGCCATATTACATTTGACCTACAAAACAACCAGTTTAGAGGTCGTACAACCCGCGAAACCACATCTGATACTGTTATTATAATCAGAATCAAATGTTTTCCATTTAAAATTGCCAGTTTTTTTTTAACAATAGACTTGAACATCGTCTGCATAGCCAGAACCATTTCCGTATCTCATAATAACGAAGAAACTCTATTTTTTGCAGATGATTCATATTAAAAAACTGACTTCACACCTATGCAGTTATGTCACCGAGTGATTTCCAGCAAGGACACAAATCCGTTATTAGCAATAAGCATAATCAGCCAATAATGTTCCCACAGCTGGGACTCAAGCCTCCCCTCTGTGAGAGGCTGTAATCTACTACATGGGCCCAGTAAGGGTTGGTAGATAAGACAGAGAGACAAGATGTTATTGCTTTCACCAAAGTAGGAGAAGAAACTCATCAACATACTCAAGAGGAAGGAAGTGCCAGTTGAATCAACTATTATCCACAAACAAGAAAGCATAGTCACTATCAGACAGACAAAACAATGGTTCTCACGCAGTGGGTGTAAACAAAAAGTCAATAGCCCCTGCACAGTGAGTGTTGTGTTGTAAACAGAGTGGCTGGCTAGTTTGTGTATGTTTTGTAAGGTATGATGTGTATGTTTTGTAAGGTATGATGTGTATGTAGTATAATGTTTATGATATATAGGATTATGTGGGCGATTTTATTCTTAGATACGTGATTGAATGTGGGTTTTTGATGCAATTTGGATGGTATGATTGATACAATACCTACCTTATTATATTGCGCCTATTTTTCTGTTCTTTTTTTTCTTGTTTGTTTATTTAATATGTGTGTAAGTGAACAAATAAACAATTACATCAGCATGAAAATTTCACAGAATTTTTAATTATTAAAAAGAATTTTTAAATATAAAAACTTTTAATTATTAATTTAACAATAAAATCTAAACAAATATTATAAAGAGAAAAGATGTACCTATCTTTTTGTATATTTGTTTGTTACGTTTTCACACCAAAACGACTGAACAGATTTGGATGAAATTTGTCACATAGGTAAACCATGATCTGGATTAGGACATAGGATATTTGATTTTTATCCCGATATTCCGACGGACCCAAGACTTATGCTGAAAAAGTACTAATTACTTTATTAATCCAATTAGACTTAAAACAAAAGTATTTCATTCAACAGTTAGGTACATTCATTAATAAAAATAACATGTGTGTTGACTCTTCTTTATTAAAAAAGTATGACTATTATTAGTTTGTATAATTACAGGATGCTATTTTTATCAACTTCGACTTTTACCTTGAGTTTATGCAGAAACATTACTACTATGCATACTTTTGTGACCAAGAATTCAGCGTAGAAAGAACCCTGCACAAAATGTTAGAAAAAAGCCATTCGGACAATTTGGCTGAAATTTTGGTACAATATAGCCTGTAATACACTGATAGAAAGATTATTTTAGCGCAAAATAATATAAAGATAAGTTGTTGAGATATAGACATTTTTATGTTGAAGATGATTTTATGATAGTTGCCTACTGCGAAAATATAAACAAAAAGCAATCATAACGAGTTCCAGTTCCATACAATTTTGACAGTTTAGGTACACTGTCAAAATGTATGGAATAGCATTTTTATATTTATAAACAACTAGCTGACCCGGCAAACATTGTTTTGCCATATAAATTGTTTCTAGCTGCCCGGCGCTACTTCATTCGCTTGGTGTCCTACCCCTTACCCTACCCTATCCCTACCCTACTCCTACACTACTCCTACCCTACTTCTACCCTACCTACTCCTACCCTACTCCTATAAGTAAAAAAAATAAAAAAAAGATAAAAAGTATCATATGTCCGTCTCCTGGTTCTAAGCTACCTCCCCACCAATTTTCAGCCAAATTGGTTCAGCCGTTCTTGAGTTATAAATAGTGTAACTTACACAATTTTCTTTGAAAAATTTCAATGCAGTGGTCAGAATCATGAACAGAATCTATGGTAAAAGGTTGTGCATTAATGTTCCTGCCACCCTGTATAAAATACAGTTGCTTAATTTCTTCCAGTTTATGCTGGGCAGGAAGTTTAATACAGGCGGATGGCTGGGTTGTTTAAAATTAATTTCATTTGTAAAGAGTTACCAGTGTTATTTTACGTAACAACATTTGGTGAAGATTATTATCATCTAAAGAGAAAAGATTACTTCACAATAAAAATAAATTTATAACAAGTTAGCTAATAACAGACCAATTCAACTTCGCATAAAATATTCTAGATTGGTCTAGAAGATAAATAAATTTGTAAGTAATGGAATAAAAAAACCAGTTATCAGCTATGACTAAACTTTTGCAAGTTGTAAACATCATAGATTAATTTTCAATGGTTTGAATACAGGTATCAGATGGTTTTGTTAAACTGATTTTGGATTTAAAAATAAGACCTTCCCAGTTATATTTGAAACTTTTACACCCTATAGTCCTCAAAAAAAAGACAAGAGACAAAATCAAGCCCCTATCATAAATAAATATTTATATTTTTAGGATATTTAATTATCCTCAGTGAAACTGGCTGGTTTTTTAACCACTGCAAAAATATTGTCTTTTGTTTTACCAATAGGAAAAGTTATATCCTTGCCAATTAGATAAACAAATCTATTTTGTAGAAATGATATCACCAAGTTTGTGCTAACTAGGCAGGGCTTTATGATTTTATAAGCTTTTCATATTTCTTTTGTTTACGAAACATAGTTAATTCATAAGCCAGACAGCGCATGCGCTGGCATCACACTACCATGAATGATGACTTGGAACATCTAAAAATAACAAACACATGGTCGAAAAATTAACGCAAGTAAACAAAAATAAATACTCACGGCCATCGGTGAAGCTGTCTGTCGCGTCCAATGGAATGATGAGCAGCGGCAAAATGCCGCTAAGCCCAACCAAGATTGATGCTAGGCCAGCAAAAAGCCATGGATGCTCATCGAGCTGGTCCACAAAAGTGTACATGTATTCTGGTATATAGCCCTCCATTGATACTTTCCGCGGTTTTTTTTTTCTGAATAAATAGAATTCCTTTTTCAAAAGTCCACAAACCCGGTGCAACTTTTTTTTCAATGCTCTATTAACCAGCCAGTACTATCGATACATAGTCAAAACAACCGGCGGATACTGTTTCACGCGATGAACTGAATATAATCAGCACACTGGAGATGTTCGCATTTCCGAGTTGGTTCTGAGATAAAGCAAGCAAGTTGCCCGAGAGCAGACGAACTAATCTACACTGAGAGTGAGTACGTCCGACCGATATTGTCCTTATCTGTCTCAGATATTTTTTAAACAAAGGCTTGTAGGTCGCCAAAGTTTCACAAATAATATTTTTGTATGATGCGCACTAGAAATATTTTACGAGTATCATTGACACCCCGCCAAAGAACAACATTGTAAAACAATGTAACGAACGAGAATACGATGAACGACTAAACTACGGTCACGGAACGAAAGGAACGGTTAGTCAGTCTCGGTCATCAACTCATCAAACAATCAGCTGTCAGTTTGACAGAAACCAACCGTAGAATAAAAAAAACAGAATGAATAAATGGAGTTTTAATGTTACCAGCTGTATAAAAATGTTTTATACCCAAGTTCTACAAACCATTCGTTATTTTCTACCACATAGTTTAAAAAACTAGGTTTCAAGACATAAATATCTTTTTGTTATTATAATTATAACAAGAATGGGTGTTTACATTCAGTTACTTTGGTTTACAATTTTTATCTAAAAAAAAAATTAAGCCAAACTTATAGAATAGGTAATTCAGTCATACGAAATATTTTAATAGATGCCTCAACTACTGCCTTACAAGGTAAATAAACCCAAATGCCATTCTACAAACACTTACATACATTAATCAATAACTTCTAATTATTTGGATATCATCCAACAGCAACATAAAAAGTAAATTAAAAATTCATTCTATGTAATTAAGATTAGACAGATGGTTTGATAGAAAATCGTTAATGCACACAACAAATTGATAATATTAACAGCATTCTTGTGTAAAAGCAGATTCCCGATTTCTTGTGAAATGTTTTTATAATTATCTAAATAGCGTTGACATAGCATTGAATCAGTCTGCAGATGATGTTAGGCGGTCTCGTACATCTACCGTAGTTACTGTGACACGATTGCAATACGAATCTTCTTGGCAACCGCACCGTCTCACTGCGCCCAGTTGAAGCAAAATGCCGTACTTATTTTGGCCTGCCAATTTAAATATCTGACAGCATATAGGTACATCTGCTACAATATAACTTTACACAGCGGTTCGCATTTGTACCAGACGGTTAAGAAGGACAGACAGGCGACATGACGGGAAACTTGTGGAGTTAACTAGTTCAAACTTTGTTATATGGAGTTTTCGCGCCAACTGGATTTGTGTGTGTTTTGAAGGATATAGACTACAGTGACACTAAGGGCCTTTTTGTTTGTGGAGAGTTAATTTAATCAGCAAACATGGATTCGTGGGGGATCTTGAATGTGGACAGCGCTGCCATGGCGATCACCAGAGACGACATGGGGTCCAGTTTTCGCAGGAAACAGATAATGGTAATTATCGTAATAATACAACAGTAATAAATCAATTACTATTTAGTACCAGTAACAATTAAAAAGTCATCTAAATAGATAAACCCAAATGTGAGAAAAAAAGTTTTAAGCATTGGACATTCCCTATTTAGTTTAGACTGTAATTAAAGACGACAGTGAGGAACCGAGTTTTAAATAATCTCTGGCTGGGAGACAGTCACTGATTCATTAGGGTGTAATTAGATTGACTCGTGTTTTAAGTTTTAATATCGTGATTAAACTAGTCTGTAAACGTCTAAATCGAATCGATCTAACAATGGATCTCTTCAAGTCCATGCCGAAGGATGTGGCAGCTGACTTTGTCCTCGTCATAATTTTTTTTTTACAAACACGAGGAAGGTGGCCAATTTTTGACTCAACCTATATTTCTATGCACCTTTCCTTAGTAGGTACATACTTTAATAATCGGCCTATAACGTTCCCACTGCTGGGACACAGACCTCCCCTTTGTGAGAGGGAGTGGGCCGTAAATTATTTCATCACTACTGCTCTGAAAACGGTGAAGGGAAACATCTTGAGGAAACCGGCATGTCCTAGAAGCAAAAATTCATAGATACATTTCTATGCAAAAATTCGATGACATGTGACATCCACATAATTATTTTAATAGGTACAAGCACTTAATCCTTAAAATTGTCCATTTCCGCATCATTAATTTCATAACCCGAGTTTTTAAAGAACTCAAATAGAGCAGATGTTTGATATGTCTAAGAGTAGGTATGTAAGAAAAAAGTCACAAACCGGCAACCGCGCTATGTTATGATTATGACGAAAGCATGTTCAGAATGAACATTTTGACTTTAATGTCCCGTTTGTTACTGCAAATGTACGAAGAAACAGAGACAGTGACATAAATTTAATGTAGTTTACACACTAGATGAGACTACGCTGAATCTACGATGGAGGTACTCATGATCAGCAGACATATGCAATGCATTAGATAGGTAAGTAGTTCCACGAGCGAGTATTGTGTTCCCTGATGTTTGATCTATTATAGTCACAGATAGAATATCGATCGGTCAACGCATACAGACGTGCACATCAATGCATTATAAAATAAATTAATTAACACTTGCATAAATACTGACCCAGTTTTTATAGTGTACTAGCGTGTTTTATACATCAAGTAATGTTAAGGATGATGTGACTAGATTATAATAATATAGGTACAATTTTATAATCTGAAACATGGACGGCAGCCCCTTTCCTCGGAGCGGGTTGACTCCGCGCAGTCCCCCATCGACACCAACACCAAGATCACCTCAACAACCCAAGCAAGAAGTGGCTGTGGACCCAGCTGAACCTATCCCCACTCCGGAAATCCAGAACTGGTTGGGGTCCATTGAACAATGCCTGAATGAGGTCTGTGCCACTGCTAATGAAGGAAAACTCAATTCGGACCAGAAGTTAAGAATCAGCAATCTTTGCCGAAAAGTTGGACACGGAGTTTCTCAAATGGCAGTGCGATACCAGTCATTGAAATCAAGTGCAATACAAACACATACCGCCCTTAAAACCATGACTGAAGCTCGAGACCTAGCGGACTGTCTTACAGAGATGAACCGCACCATTCAGGAGTCCTGTACGAAGCAAGGAGCAGGGAGGAGTGATACATCTTTTGCCGATATGGTGAAGAAGGGATCCAACAATTTTGTTCGCCCGAACCAACTTAGCTCCGTGGCAATTTTCCCATGTGACAACTCAAAGACCAGTGACGAAACCAGGAACATGGTCCAAAACATCATTTGCCCAGGTGAAATGAAGCTGAAAGTTCGAGGCGTACGAAAAATCGGAAAAGGAGGTCTCATAATCAGCACGGAGACTAAAGATGACCTGGACAAGCTCAAGCAAACAGTCCAAACTGCTTCGTCAGAGCTTACCGTCGACGAACCCCGAAAGCGCAAACCGCGCGTTGTAGTAATTGGAGTGCCCGCATCTATGACTGAAAATGAGGTCTTTAAATGTCTATACGAACAAAATTTAACTGATAAACTGCCTACTATGTCCCGAGATACTTTTATGACCGCAATCAAACTAAGCCACAAATCTGGAAGAAAAGATAGTGAAAACTGCAATTATATACTAGAAGTTCCAGCCGTCATTCGGAAGGTCATGATCACCCAGGAACGACTATTTATTAATTGGACGTCCTGTCCAGTACGTGACTTCACTCTGGTAACCAGATGTTACAAGTGCCAGCTGTACGGCCACGCAGCCAAGTTCTGCAAAGCCACTGCCCCTACGTGTGGTCATTGCGGTGAAGAAGGGCACACTATTCAAGATTGCACAAAGAAAGCAGAAGCGCCAAAATGTGCAACATGTCTGCGCTTCAAAAAACCAGCGGTTCACAAAACGGGAGATCTGGATTGTCCAGCTAAAAAGTCTGCCGAAAACAGGTACATCAACTCAATCGATTATGAAGGCGCCTAAGAGCGCCACATACCTTTTTTATTTTTAGACTTTACTTTTTATTTTTAATATACTATGGATAGTACTTTAATAACGGACATAGATAATAGTTTTCAAACCGTTTCAAAGTCATGTAAGGTTGAGGACTGCAGACAATATCTTTCCGTGTATCAAAAATCACTAACCATATTAACCCAAAACATCCGTAGTATTTATAAGAACATGGATAGCTTTAACATTTTTCTTCATAGACTTAACTTTAATTGTGATATAATAATACTAACCGAGTGCTGGTTGTCTAATCGCCAAGATAACCTCCCAGTAATACCAGGGTACAACGTCTCTTTTACCAGAATTAATAACAATCAAAATGATGGTGTGGTTGTCTATTCAAAAGATTCTTTAATGGTCACAGTCGAGGAACCCAATCTGCACGACTGTAAGAGTAATTGCTTGATTATCAAAATTGGTACAACCGCAGCAATAATTGCTATATATAGATCCCCTTCTGCTAGAAACTTGGATGCTTTTCATGCTTCCTTAAACCAAATTTTTCAAGCAGTAGCCACTTTTAAGAATGTTATACTAACAGGTGATATAAATATAAACATTAACTCTGATAACTGCAATGCGGGGATCCAAGACTATCTTAATATCTGCTCATTCCACGGTTTTCTGTCCGCACATACACTGCCTACTCATCAAAGCGGTTCCTGCCTCGATCATATGATAATCAAATCCAGTTTTTCGTTTATTACGCTTGTTACTAACTCTACAATTACCGACCATCACGCAGTTTTACTGACCCTCAACTTATCGCTGCCTAAGCAAAATCGGCCGCAGACCAAAACGCAACTAAACACAAACAAACTTGAATATGATTTATGCAACATTGATTTTAGCCCAGTTTTCAATACACCTGACGCTAATTTTGCTTTATCGTACTTAATAAAACATGTCCAATCAGCTATATTACATAACACGACCGTTATTACAGTAAACAAGAAAAATTATAATATTAAACCTTGGATTACTCCTGGCCTAATTCGGTGCATAAGACAGAGAGATAAACTTCATCAAAGATATAGGAGGGACCCAGACAATCTCGTCAATAAAGTCACCTATACCAGATACAGGAATTTTTGTAACAAGCTCCTAAAGAACTTAAAGAGAAATTACGATAAAAATGAATTAAATAGAGCAGGAAACAATAGCAAGCAACTTTGGAAACATATCAAAAACGTCACTTATATGTCAAAACAGCCCGAATCAAATTCAAGTTTACTGCTTTCTAATCGATCACCTACCCTGTCAGCCAACGAAGTGAATAATTTTTTCGTAAATGTTGGGAAAACTCTTGCTGAGCAGATTCCAAAACCTGACTGTGCTCTGCCTTCTTCCCAAAAGTGTGGAAATAGATGTACCCTAAAATCTTTTGCCTTGCTAGACACCGACGAAGACGAAATTACCCGAATAATCTGTGGACTAAAAGATGACTGTGCTGTTGGATGGGATAACATTAGCAATAAGACCCTTAAACTCTATAAGCATATTCTTGTACCTCCCTTAACACATATTTTTCGTATGTGTTTTTCTCAAGGTATTTTCCCTAAATGTCTAAAAAAAGCAATTGTAATCCCTATCTTCAAATCCGGAAACAAAGACCTAGTGAACAATTATCGGCCAATATCACTACTCCCCTCAATATCTAAAATACTAGAAAAAATTATAAACAGTAGACTAGTTAACTATCTAGAAAAAAATGCACTATTATCATCTGCGCAATTTGGTTTTAGAGCCAAATTATCCACAGCAGATGCAGTGCATAGTCTAACAGATTATGTCTCAGAAGAACTTGGTAAAGGAAACCAGACCCTGGGGATCTTCCTTGATCTGGCGAAGGCTTTTGATACAGTCTCCGTTTCGACGCTTTTGTACAAATTAGAGGCCTTAGGAATAAGGGGAACGCCGCTGAAACTTTTTGCTGACTACTTAGACGATCGGTATCAATGTGTTAAAATTGACAATATTAGTAGCGACGAGCAAAAAAACACAGGTTTTGGTGTTCCCCAGGGAAGTATTTTGGGCCCCACCCTTTTCCTGATTTATATTAACGATTTGTGTAGTTTAAATATTAATCAAGGCAAAATTATATCGTATGCAGATGACACGGCGTTAATATTCACCGCTAAAACAAATACCGAATTGTACGAATTTGCTCAAATAGGTTTCAATACTGTGTCTAACTGGCTTCAAAGCAACTTACTAACATTAAATGCCGACAAGACAAAATATATTCACTTCTCCATCCGCAAACCGCATTTAAATATTACTAACTCTCATCTGTATGCCCATCATTGCGGACTCCGCTCAGTCAGCACATGTAAGTGTCCTTGTATCCTTAAAACATGTAACATAAAATATCTCGGGGTTCAAATAGACGAGTTGCTCTCATTTAGACCACATATTGACAGTTTGGTTACAAGAGTGCGCAGGTTAATTTTTGTTTTTAAAAAATTGCGAGCAATTGCAGATAAAAAACTAGTGTCACAAGTTTACCTGGCCCTAGGTCAATCTGTAATACAGTACTGTATTACTTCATGGGGTGGAGCACCTAAAACTTACTTACTGCCTCTTGAAAGAGCTCAGAGAGCTATTTTAAAAGTAGCAAACTTCCATCCCTTTCTCTATCCTACAGAGCTGCTATACAAATCCTGTAACGTGCTGACTGTTCGCCAGCTTTTTATAACGCACTTGGTATTAAAACAGCACACCATGCTCTCCTATAACATTGAACGTACTAATAAGAGACGGAATGATATTGTATGTGAGTCAAATGCATCCTCTAAATATGTCTTTGTAAACAGATTTTATACATTTTTAGGCCCATTTCTATACAATAAATTAAATAGGAAATTAAGTATCTATAAATTAAATAATTACGACTGTAAAAAGGTTATTCTGCAATTTTTACTTAGCATATCATACAGCGAGACAGAGGATTTACTCGTTGTCTGTAAATAAAACATGTTAGTCTTTTAAGTTAATATTAGTTTTTAATTAGTTTTCTAAATTGTTAATTATATATTTTAAATTTCTAAGCACCTTTCTAGCCTGAAACACAGGTCCTACCTAGTTCAGGCAAATGAGCTACTGTGTTCTTTATAATTTTTAAGATAACTTATTGTAAATCTGCACCATTTTTATAAATAAACGATATTATTATTATTTCCTTTATTTCATTAAATTACATATAAATTATATTTTTAAATATTAGAATATAAAAAATATAAAAACATTTAAAAATATAAAAAATAGTAGCCCACCGGTATCGGGAACAGGGTCCAAGCTACCGGCAGTCAGGGCTCCAGAGAGAGGAACCTCCTAACAATGCGGGCCGTGTCCAGAAGTACCGCTTTCTGAATCAAGCCCTTGATCCAGCTGCCCAACGAGAGCCTCCTTAGGTGTTGGTCGAGGCTCTTGGCTATTAACCCATTGGCTGTCACGACTATCGGTACAATGGTTGCTGAGTCCACATCCCACATGTCGACAACCTCGCGAGCCAAGTCAAGATACTTGATCTGTTTATCTTTCTCGGCTTTCACGAGGTTCTCATCATGCGGGACGGTTATGTCAACAATCATTGCGCGCCGCTCTGATCGATCCACCACCACTATATCAGGCTTATTGGCAACAATAGTCCTGTCAGTGATGATGGATCGATCCCAGTACAATGTGATATTACCATTTTCGAGAACTGGGTCGGGCACATACCTGTAGTACGGCACCTCCGATTCCACAAGGCTGTATTTCAAAGCAAGCTGCTGATGGATTATCCTGGCTACAAGGTTATGTCTATGCAAGTACTCTCCGTTAGCCAGACGAGAACACCCGGAGATGATATGTCTGATTGATTCCCCCGGCCGGTGACATGCCCGACAGATGTCAACCGTGCCGTCTTTCACAATAAATCTCCGGTAATTGTTCGTCATCATAACTTCGTCCATAATTGCACAAACAAAACCTTCGGTTTCTCCAAAGAGGTCACCGAAACGCAGCCAGGCTACGGACGCTAGTAGATCTACATCGGGTCCATGTAGGGCCCGGAGAAAGCGTCCGTGAAGCTCCTTACTCTGCCATACCTCCATGCGATCATTAGTGTCAAGCACTACTGGTTTGCGCCAGTTCTCTTTAGCCAAGGAGAGCGGGGTAAGGCCCTTGTCCACTATGACTACATCTCGATGCATTCCCACGTCGGTTTCCAGGAAATATTCCCTGAGACTGCATATCTCACGATTGTGGAGGGTCTTAGCATTTAAAAACCCTCGACCTCCACATTTTCGCGGGATATACAGCCTCATTACCGATGACCGTGGGTGATGCATTCGATTTGCAGTCAGCAGTGTACGGACCCTCCTATCCAGGGCATCGAGTTCGGTCTGAGTCCATTTGAGTATGCCGAAAGAGTACATCAAAACTGGCATGACCCAGCCGTTGAAGGCGCGCACCTTGTTTCCGCCTGATAGAAGACTATTAAGTACTTTTTTCAGGCGACCAAAGAAGCGCTCCTTCAACGATTGCTTCATGTCAGTAACATTGATCCCTAACGCTTCCGACATACCCAAATACTTATAGGTTTCGAATGCAGAGAGGGCTCTAAGGTTTGTGGAATCCGAGAGTTGAATTCCCACGGATTCCACAATCTCCCCTCGCTTTACATGCATGACCGCACATTTGTCCACACCAAATTCCATCCTAATGGCGCTACTGAAAGTTTGAGTTACTTTCAGTAGTTCCATCAGTTGCAATTTATTGGGGGCAAAGAGTTTTAGGTCATCCATGTAGAGGAGGTGCGATATAACCTGACCACCTCTCCTCAGCCGATAGCCTAGACTTGAATCCTCCAGCAGTGTGCTTAGAGGATTCAAGGCTAAGCAGAACCAAAGTGGACTCAAACTGTCACCCTGAAATATGCCTCGCTCAATCCTTATCGGTTCGCTATTCCTCTGAATATTTCGACATCCTGGATAGCGAAGGACCGTCCTCCATTGCCCCATACACGACATCAGGAAGGTGCGCAGAGTTGCATCTACTTTATACAACTCTAACACCCTCATGAGCCATGTATGTGGCACCGAGTCATAGGCCTTCTTATAATCTATCCAACATGTCGACAGATCCTTTCGGAAACGACGAACCTGTTGGCTAATGGCCATATCAATGAGGAGTAGCTCCTTAGTACCGCGGGACCCATTCCTACATCCATTCTGAGAGACAGACATGATGGAGTTGGTGTTTATATGTTTGTTAATTTTAGTTCTCAAAATGGATGTAAGAACTTTATAGACCGTCGGTAAACACGTGATCGGCCTATAATTTTTGGGTTCCGCGGTGCTACCTGATTTATGGAGCAGGTGGGTAATTCCTGTCGTAAGGAACTGGGGTAGCGAACCAGACTCCAAAGCAGTCTGAAACTGAGATGCCAAGCGAGCGTGCGACCTTGAAAACCATTTGATCCAAAAGTTATGCAGCCCGTCCGGCCCTGGAGACTTCCAGTTAGGCAACGGACGAACTGCACAAGCTACATCTTGGGGGCAGATGGTGATAGCCCCCATTTCTAGTATTGGATCGCAAGCTCGCTCGACTTCCCGAGCCCAATCACCTTCGGTGTGACTGACAGGCACCGACCAGATACTGCGCCAGAAGGAACACATGGCATCATCATCTGGCAGGCACGTCTCAGCCACACCTTGGTCCGGTCGTTCCCAACCCCTATAAACCCACCTTTCATCGCTCTGGAAGGTGCGATTCTGAGTATATCGCTCTACTCGCCGCTTATACCTACGAATACGATTCGCCCATGCATACACTTTCTGCTTCAGGAAGTCGATGCGCTCTGTGACACAAGACATATAGTCTTGAGGACTGATATCAGTCCCCAAGAACGCCCGCCTCACAAAGCGCATCACTCTAGGGCGAGTATTGCCCTCCCTGAAGCAGATTAGTTTGCCGATGAGCGTTCTGGCCCCACCAATACGGCGTTCAATCCTGCATTGCCAAGCTGGTACGGCTGGTTTCGGTCGTGTAGCTCTAGAGTCATTGGCAAATTTGACGTGAGCTACACGACATGCCGCTACAGCCGCGCAGTACAGAATCGAATGAGTATCAGTGAGGTCTTCGCTGGTATCAAAATATTTTGACAACTGCGAATCCAGGACCGCCACCAGCGCCCTATTTTTGTTATGCATGGGCAAACGAGGTAAGCGTGGCCTAAGTTCGGGCGACATGAAGCGACATTCCTGAATCGCATCCTCCAAAGCACTCCTCAATTCCTCATTGCACTGGGTACTTACATTTGTATCCATATTATTACTCCCCTCGTCATCATGACTTCTATTAGACTGCGGTAATATTACAGCAGTCTGCGACAGGGGGGCGATGACATGGCTACTCTGCATTTCACTTCGCAGGCGATCAAGTACAGTGTCATCCAACATATGATTACGCTGGATGACCCGCACCTGATCCGACAGTCGTTGTGCCGAAACGTTGACATCTGGTTCAAGCACCTGAAAAAGAGAGAGCATCCGAACACGGTACGCGGTCAGAATGTTTCCCCCCTCTGTAGCCCCATAGTATGAGCGCATGACATTTTCATTGATGGATCGTGTCCATCTCATGCGCTGCACACTACCGCCGGGAGCTGGGACCCTATCAGAGGCCGGTGGGCCTCGAAGTCCTAAGCCATCCGGCGGCCGGCGTCCTCCCCGTCGACGAGCAGGTGGTGGCGTCGTGGGCGGGGAGAAATACTCGTCGCTCGAGCTCGACGCAACTGCCGCGGCCGGTGTCGTCACAGCGCTCACAGTGGGGCTGGGTACCGGCGGCGGCGAGGCGGAGCTGAGCGAAGAGTCCGGAGATGGTAGGCGTGCGAGACGTCTAGCGGCAGATCTTGTCAACATTTATCCTATTTTGTCTTCTTGTTCGTTTTTATACAGCATTATATTGTAGTCTTTGTTGAAGGTGACATGACAGATGTCACCTCCTCCGGTTCGGCAATTTTTGGTTTAATATTTATCAAAATATGGTCCATTGAAGTACTATTTCTTTATAAGATTATGTTAAAATTGAGAAGTTATAGGGCTATGGCTGTAGTATTTAAATGATTAATAAAACTGCTTTTATAAAATAAATTACTTAAACTGTAAATTGTTGGACCTGTTGACATAGGTGTTGCCAGCTTATTATTATTATTATGTTTATTCGTCTTTTTTTTTTTCTTATCTAATTACATTTTTAAATATTTCTTAATAAATAAAAGTAAGTATAAAAAACATTTAAAAATATAAAAAAATAGCGATCCGCCGGTGTCGGGAGCAGGGTCCAAGCTACCGGTGGTTAGGGCTCCAGAGACAGGAACCTCCTCACAATGCGAGCCGTATCGAGGAGTACTGCCTTTTGAATCAGGCCCTTGATCCAACCGCCTAACGAGAGCCTCGATAGATGTTGATCGAGGCTTTCGGCCATCAGTCCATTGGCTGATACGACAATCGGCACAATGATAGCCGAGCTCACATTCCACATGTCAACAACCTCGTGAGCTAAGTCGAGATATTTAATTTGTTTCTCTTTCTCAGCTTTCACGAGGTTCCCGTCATGTGGAATGGTAACATCGATAATCATTGTGCGGCGCGCTATTATTATTATTATTATTATTATACAATGGCTGTAATTATGGCATATAAATAAGAGATGAAAAATTTATAACATTTGATGTAAAGTCAACCTCCTTCTTCAACCATAGTCGTTCATCATTAAAAGTTTTCACAGCAATATTAATCTTCTTTTAAAGGCATGTTCTTGATGGACAATTTCGTCGTTAATTAATAAAGTTACTATGTTGTTAATTTAGTACTCTTAAAAGAACTCGTTAGTCACTGCGGATGTTGGACGGAAGTGACAGTCTATTTTAGCTCCGTATCGCAGATTACCCATTTTTTTATTACCATTACCATACGCGTTACATAAGTCGTAAAAATATACCATACCACTCATTTTAAAGAACAAAACCCTGATTAGAATACTATCTAAAAACGGCATTCTTAGTAATAATGATATCATCCATAAAAACGATTTAAATGAAGGTTTGTGTAGGGTTCTGGTATTCAGCGGAATCCGGTTAGACTTGAAGCTGACACCAACCAGGCGCGGCCCCAGGACCCCGGGGCAACTGGTGATGAACCCAAATCATTTAAGCTATCGAGAACATGAAAGATTTACTTCCCTTATTGACTTAAAAATGCACTTGAGTCACGCAGACCCCGATGGGCATATAGAATAACATTAAACAAGTTTAAGCTTTTCTTCATAACTCGACAATGTAAGTTCTTTTTCTGAAAACAGAACCTATTCAAGGTGGGGTACTAAAATGTTTAGGCTCGTTTCAATCGCTTTTGCATTTTACATTCTCCTAGTTGCTTGGGCTTTCCTACATAAGTCGACAATGTAACAATGATGATGATGTAAATTTGACAATGTAACTCCTATTTTAGAAAATATAAAACAAAACCTAACCTAGAGCTATCCGATGCGGGTTGTTAAAATTTTCGAGCTAGCTTCGCTCGCTCTTCTTACCCTACATAATCTACTGTTCTAGTACTATATCTAATACTGGAACCGCCCCGCGGTTTCACCCGCGTAAATGCCGATCCCGTGGGAATATCGGGATAAAAACTATCCTATGTCCTTCCCCGGGATGCATTCTATCTCTCTGCCAAATTTTATAGAAATCAGTTCAGTGGTTTAGGCGTGAAAAGGTAACATGCAAACAGACAGAGTTACTTTCGAAATATATTAGTAAGGATATTTATCAAAAATTTCTGCGGGTAAATTGGTCCACTGCCCGATCTGGGAATCAAACCCAGGACCTCTTGTTCAGCAGTAGTGCTTGCGACCACTTGACCAACGAGGAGATGTACCTCCCTAAAGATATTCCTCGGGACCATGGCGACCCTCCCAAAGTCTTGGGCTGCCACGCGCCAGACCCCAACTTAGTTGGGAAAAGGCTAGATAAATTTCAATGAAGATTTGCTTTTGGTTACGTATAGCACACCTACATAACACTACAACTGAATTTCCCAAAGAGGTAGGCACAGGATGGCGCGTGTATTTTGCTCGATCTATCGAGTTATCTTTAGCGAAATGAGTAAAGGAACATACCTCCGCGCATTACCAGATGGCTCCAATCGGCTCCATAATGTATCTTTTTTTTAAATAAGCTTCGTTAATCTTTAGTAAGGCATTGACTAATTGTTATGACTTTGAAATTCTATGTTCGTCAGTCGTCTGCAGCGGCCGATACAGACTGTTCTGTAAGTTATTTATCTTTTTGATAGATTCTTTTATACTTTGTGAATGTAAGAACGTTGTAGACTGAGGATTTGAAGACAATTTTTTATTTTATTAAGTAGTTGGTACTTGTTGACAGGCCTGCACTGTCCTCCCCTACCTATTAATACTGTAATTTGAAAACATTGTAAAAGCCGATTATTTTAAAAGAGTAACCGTTAAGTTCCTTTCCGGCTGTTCTCCAGAAGAAAATATCAATTATTGGAATCGTGCATCTACCTTCGGACTTTCAGACGGGCCCATGTAGGTTATTTCACATAGTAAAACATTTTAATTTGGAGTTCGTTTACCAACATCAGTAATTCAGTACCACTTTGACTTAGTAAAACGGCGAATATGAATGTTGGTTTGGTTTACTTACAATTATTTTAATCGTTCGGCGTTGAGAGCTGAAGGCTCTGTGTGTAAGGAATTTAATATCATTTATTAGACATATACACACATTATATAAGTACATAATATTACATAATCAAGCACTTCCTTCGATTACAACTCAGGCAGTTATACGAATGAAACTACTACAATAACGGTAGATACTTTCACAAATTAATGGCATCGATGAAAATATTAAACCGGTCTTAGGCTACGTGATAAAAATGAGAATAACCTATGATAAGAATTAGGTAAATTCTTTATTATCGGGCTATCAGCATAAAAACAAAAACACATCGTTTATGTCTGGTCTCTAGTATCTACATATAGGGGAATGCCCCATCCCATTACATCAACATACATACTTAGCTTAGGCTATAGTCAGGTTGTCACCCTAAAAATAATCTGAGTGACAATGACATACGATTGATTTGTGCCAAACAATTACTTGTTGTAATTATAAGCAGGCAACCAGTCGTGTGCAGGCTATTAAGAAAAGTGCATAAACAATAATTAATAATACCATAATGCAGGATGAGGAAACACAAACGCTAGGTTCCTACGTTCCGAAACCTCCACCTACTCCACCAAGGAGGAAGGTAATATTTGGACTACAAACAAGTTAAGGATGTGCAGTGATTGTGAATCTTGAGAAGTGCAGAGATTTGAATATGGAAGGTTTTTTTCTCTTCATTTCGAAATCTTCCATTGTTTCCAAATCATTCCTGAGTTTCATTAACTAGTATCAATTTCTTTAGGAAAATAGCAGAAGAATGCAGTAGAATTGTTTTGTTTTTCTTCTATTCACATATGTGCGTTATCTTTATCTTCAGTATTTACCAATAGACGTCTCCACATTTGTGGAGACTAATTCTAAATTCGTAGGAATACATCTGTTTGTTTACAAATGGACGGATTAGGTTGGCGCCACTTCCATTACACCTTTGGCTTTTCGACGTCACAATATTGACGTGTACCATCTTCAGATTTGTATTGCGAAATCATATTTAGACCGCGATGTGCAGACATCATTGGATTTGGGGAATTTTGAAAGAATTGAAGCTGTAGTTTCCATCAAATCATTATTAGTAGATGTTCTTGCTCTATAAATAGTTAAGGTTTTGTTTTGTTTTACACAAAAAAGCTTCATGTAAAGTTCAAACATTTTTGGAAGCATTCCTTCTTTGGAAATCATTCAAAGGCAATTTGAAATCCATTAGTATAGTGAATGAAAGCTTCGCCAATAAAACGTCCAAAATTCATTTTGCATCTGTTTCATTCGCTCCATCATGTCAAGGTAGCCTGGCATTATAATTAAAACGATGTTACTGAAGAAATTGATCTGATAGACATGGTCCACAACGTGACATTTCAAATTAGGTATTTATGGCATGTAGCCGTGTTGCCGTCAAATTTTCTCAATCAACTTTCGCTCTTAACAGCTAATTAATACAGGTGATAGTTGTATAAACAGATGATTTATTTTTATCTCAAGAATCGTACGTCTCACGAAACAAATTGTCTCAGAATTATAATCAAATGTACGACTTCATTCTATCTTATTATAATCCATACTATAATTATTATAAATGCGTAAGTGTGTCTGTCTGTCTGTTACCTCTTCACGCTCAAACCGCTGAACCGATTTCGATGAAATTTGGTATAGAGATAGTTTGAGTCCCGGTAAAGGACATAGGATAGTTTTTATCCCGATATTCCCACGGGATTGACACTTATGCGGGTTAAACCGTGTGGGGCTGCTAGTAATTACATAAGAGAACTAATGATGAAATAGAACAATCTTATTCGCACAATTAATGCATGATCTTCTGTTGTTCTCTGAGTGAATTCACAAGGAATGCATTATTTATAATAAGTTATAGATTTTAGTATGTTTAAGTTAGGATAAGCGCATTTACCGCATTGGGTTATATCCTGTAGTGGTTTATCTAAGTAGATAAATAAATAAATATTTTATTCAGAAATGACCTAAATTATTACAATGCTCACTTACACGAGCCGAAAAACAATATATTACCAGGAGTTATACACAAACAGATCGGCGCGGCGGCGGCGCCTGAGTCACAATCCAGGAAATACCGCCTTGCTTGCCAAGTTATGTCTGCACAGACATACAGACAATATGTTGTTGTGCATAGCTATCACCTCGGCACGAGTTTACAGTTGCGGTGACCGAGGACGAAGAGCGAAAGACGATTGATTGACTGACAACAAGATAAAAGATAATTTTGAGATATCACAGATCATGCTTGGTGTTGATTAATTTGAAAGGGAAGGTCAATGAATAAGGCAACTGAATTTTGCATTATTCTTCGCTTCGACATTAGAATTACCCTTGGAGAGTATTATTTCTTACGATGATGGACAGTCATGGACACTCAACTTGCTATCCACTCGGACGACAGCAAATAAGAAAAAAAAAATGGTTGCCTGTAAAGTCGGTTTTACGGGCGAAGATTTTACGTGACAACGTCTTTCTCTCTCTCGTTCGGTGACTCATCGTAACGTTACCGAGCGTTACACTTTTTCATAAGTGACTCCCAGCCGCAACCTAATTTAAGACGTTGTCACGTCAAAAAGAAATAGGTTTATTCTGCACGAATTCAATGCTATTTCTTATTATAATGTATGTACATACTAGCTGACCCGGCAAACGTTGTTTTGCCATATAAATTATTTCTTGCTGCCCGGTGCTACTTCGTTCGCGTGGTGTCCTACCCCTACTTCTACCCTACTACTATAAGTAAAAAAAAAAGATAAAAAGTATCCTATGTCCGTCTCCTGGTTCTAAGCTACCTCCCCACAATTTTCAGCCAAATCTATTCAGCCGTTCTCGAGTTATAAATAGCGTAACTAACACGACTTTCTTTTATATATAGATATAATTATTTCTTAGCGTAAGTACCATTTCTTTATCGGTTTTAAATTATCTCAATGTCACCAATAAGATAATTTAAAATCGCTAAAGAACCGCACTCACACTGGTAGACTGTTGCACGACTAGAAGGCGCCTAGAGACATGTAATGCATCTATGTAAATAGAAAACTTACTCTATGGTGTTGACGCACTTGGCTACATAGCACACGGATTTTGAGCAGAAGAAATCCAAATCGGTATCTCCATTACCTGCAGCTACTTATAGACTTATACGTAATCGACAGAGGAGTATTTTTAATCCTGAAACTAAAAAAAAATACTTGTTTAGAAGCTTTTATTGCACCTTCAGAGATCTGAATTTCAACTTCGCGCCACGTAGAGCTTTCAAATTTCCCGCTTCCCAAAATTTTATTAAATGATCTAAAAAAAATCAAAAGCTGTCACCATTAATTAAAAAAATATATGATCATGAACAGCTGTACCGGCTGTACGCATTTCTCTAGTCATACCGTGTCATTTTATTTTAAAGAGTAAATAATCAACGAATTACTGAAATATTTCGTACACGCGCACTTTCGCCCAATCCCAGATGGTTCCAAAATTAACCTGAGCGTTCCATTTATGCGCTCGAGTCGAAGTTTACGTGCGTATCGAGTAAATCTGGAAAGATTTCGGCCAGAAAATCGTATATTTTAATGTATTTTTCGTGATTTATTTAGTGTGTAGTATAAAAATTCGTTATGGATATCCCGACTGATGTTTGGGGGCAGTTGGCTTTGGAAGCCAGTCAAGTTTACTTGACTGAAGGCGGGCAAGTCAGGAGCCCGTTCGCTAACACGGTAATGTTATGTAAATGTGTTCTTGTTATTGTTTAGATTATGTTTACCTACATATTTTTAAAGATTGTCCGTGCGTACATTTAACACTAAAGACACTAATACATTTTCAAATTGGGCGGTATAAGAATGCATTGATCTTTAACATTAGAAGTGACGTAGTTAATGACAATTATTTAATTAGATATTACACTTAAACTACTCCACTCTACATAAGATTGCAGCTGTGAAAGATAATCATTAATTTCTAATAGTAAGGTGCCAATAAGCAGTCACAAACTCACAACGCTTGCCACGAAAGAATGACAAATGATTAGGAGGATAAAATAACCTAACGTGCTTCCTATTTTGTTTCAGACTATAGAGAAGTTACCAGATAAAGTATTACTGAATATATTTTCGTATCTTACACATCGAGAAATATGTCGAATGGCGACGGTATGCAAAAGATGGCGCATGGTCGCATACGACACAAAACTATGGACCCACGTCAGTTTACGACCAGAAATCTCAGGATTACATGTTGGTAGGTTTACACTCTATAAATAGAACCCCTAAAGTGCCAGTCAAAAATTAGAACCACATAGAATGAATGATTTTCTACCATAAAGTACAGTGTTTGTTACGTTGCAACCCCATCGTATAAGGTTTTATTTATTTTTTTATTAGCTGTGGTGATGTTGATCTAATACTTTGAAAAGTCGCTAATAGATGGCGTTAGTATTATAAATACTGCAATAACTTTTTATCGCGCCAAAATTAATCAAGGGAGAAGCGCTAAGGTAGCCCGCGAAATTCAAATTTTCTCACGATTTTTGCAATTTGCAGCTCAGTGTCTGGGTCAAAGACTACAATATGATGGTCTGGGTGTACATTGATTAAAATATGATTCGCGACTGTAACAAATATGTATTTACAGAATTAGAATCAGTAATACAACTTTTCTTGGAAAAAAG
This sequence comes from Oligia latruncula, assembly GCA_948474745.1. NCBI lineage: Eukaryota > Metazoa > Arthropoda > Insecta > Lepidoptera > Noctuidae > Oligia > Oligia latruncula. The sequence goes on from OX419705.1 coordinate 3,207,308, forward strand.
TCGCTAGTATTAGATTCCAATTAGATTCTAATTAGAATGAATAATACATTACACTACGTTATATTTTTTTAATGTTAGCTTGTTTCATAACGATTCCAATGTCATTACTTATATATACAGCTCTCATACAAAACTTTAGAGATATTATCGTCCTTTTAATCGCACGCGCCGACTCCAAAAATTGCAACCGGAAAATACCGTCACCTAGAGGTCTATGTTCGCAAAAATGGCCGCAACATACAAAGGGGTAAGTTAGTATAATCCTAAATGTCAAGATTTCATGAAATATGTAGTCAATAGGATTACTTGGTCTTAGAGAGTTGTGTTGATGACTTTAATGATTATAAATCTGTAAATACATATTTGTTACGGTCGCGAATTATATTTTAATCAACATACCTACAACTTAATACTGACCAGCAAATTGCAAAAAACGTAAGAAAATATGAAATTCGCGGGCTACCCTGGCACCTTCGCCATAAGTAGAGGCGTAATCATATAAAAATCAGTTCGTCTATGATATTAAATCTTAAATTACAAGAAATGAAATGATCTCAACCCTGTAATTGTCTACTAAGCATAATTTTATTCCTTTCACAGATATGTTATCTTTGATAGCAACCTATTACATCCTATTTCCTACTACTAACCATACTAATAATAAAAATGCGAAAGTGTGTTCACGCTTAAACCGCTGAACCGATTTGGATGAAATTTGAGTCCCGAGAAAGGACATAGGATAGTTTTTCTCCCGATATTCCCACGGGATCGACACTTATGCGGGCGAAACCGCGGGGCGCTGCTAGTTATTTATAAACGCGAAAGTTTGTGAGGATGGATGGATGTTTGTTACTCTTTCACGCAAACTACTGAACGGATTTTGATGAAACTTTACAAGTAATATAGAGCTTATAGTAATATCGACTGTCATACTGAACTTCGAAGTTCGAAATATCGATGTACGGTATTCAGAAAGTTTACAAGTACGAATTACGTGAGTTCGAAGGTACGCTATGACGAATTACTTAATTTAGAATGTTCGTCATCGCGAAGTACGGAACTTCGAAAGTTTGCTATGACGAATTACTTAATTTAGAATGTTCATCATCGCGAAGTACGGAACTTCGAAAGTTTGCTATAACGAATTACTTCATTGAGAATGTTCATCATCGCGATGTACCGAACTTCGGCTTCGGCTTGTCGGCAAAAGCCCTGACGAGCGGCCCCTCCTCGGGTTCCTCTTCGCTTCACCGTGGATGTCCTAGCCACGGCTACTGAGCCCCCCCGCCTCGACAATGCGGGAACCCACCGGGGGGGAAATTAACCTAACCAAACCTAACCTCGGGGTGCCCTTCGCTCGCTCTTGCATCCTATGTCGACGGAGCCCCGCTTGGCGGGGCCCCTATTTCTGTGTAAAGGGTTTAAAGTAACCTAACCAAACCTAATCTCGGGGTGCCCCTCGCTCGCTCTTGCATCCTATGTCGCCGTATGCATAAATGTACTATTTGGGCATAAACGCAGTGCCTACACTTTGGTTCTCGATAACGATCATTTAAAATTGAGTAATTCGTCATGGCAAGCTTCCGAAGTTCGGTACATCGCGATGATGAACATTCTCAATGAAGTAATTCGTTATAGCAAACTTTCGAAGTTCCGTACTTCGCGATGATGAACATTCTAAATTAAGTAATTCGTCATAGCAAACTTTCGAAGTTCCGTACTTCGCGATGACGAACATTCTAAATTAAGTAATTCGTCATAGCGTACCTTCGAACTCACGTAATTCGTACTTGTAAACTTTCTGAATACCGTACATCGATATTTCGAACTTCGAAGTTCAGTATGACAGTCCAGAATATCACGTAGGATAGGTACTTTTTATTCCGATATTCTAACGGGATCGACACTTATGCGGGTGAAACCGCTGCTAGTCAACAATAAAGATAACTGTAGATGCTACGAATTTATGCCCTTTTTTTCAAAAATATCAAATTAAAGTACCTACAATAAAACATCTTGTTTTCAGGATCACTGGAGTCCCTTCTAGCACTAATATCGATAAGGTTTGGGCCTTCCTTGAGGTACATTGAGCTGCCTATAGAACTGATCACCCACACCGTGCTGCACGAGCTGGCTGCGAAATGTCCTAACTTGACGCATATGTTGCTAGATTTTAGTACTGGTAAGTCAACATTTAATGCGTTTCCTATTTGTACAGACAACAAAATGACTTGCTTACCAGTTGATGGTAGTCTGCACCTTTGTTTTCAAGTTTTGATGCCTCGAATGGGCGCCGGGTGCAGTGAGTTCCCTGCACCTGTGTTACTTACCTCTTCGAGTATTTGATTCCTTATTTCCTATCCTGCATGTGACAAAATATTTACAACAATAGGTAATCCCGATTTTTATAAGCTGAGGTAAGTATGTGTTTTGTGTTCATTGCTGCATTTACGATAGATTATGATTTAATTCGTCGAATCAATAGCTATTGAGAGCATATCTTACGCCCGGTTTCGAACGAAAATCTAGACAAAGGTAAGCTAACAAATTGTCAGGCGCGTGTCAACTGCTATTTTTGATTGAATGAAATCAAATAAATCGGGTGTTAAGATCTCAGAAATTGAGAATCAGAGTCCAATTTTTGTATTTCCTCTCCAAGGAATCTTGCTGCGAGTCGAATAAAGAACCTTCCATTTTTTGAAGCCTATAAAGGTAATGCTGGCGTGATGATCAGGGTTATTACGATCAGGGAATTCTCGTAATTTTAAGAACACAGTCTGATCTGTCTCAATCTGTCAAAAATACCTCTAATTTCCCTACGTTTTTGACATTGATTGTCGCTGAGATGAGACAGCGACTAGATTTTGAACGTTTTAAATTACGAGAATTGGCCTTCAGGGCTTTTCCGTTCTTGTAAGATTAGCCGGAGAAGACAAAACCTAAAGAGAGCAGAAAAAATATGGGGTGACCTTTGCCCAGCAGTTGGGCAGTACCTACAGAGTTACAGAGTGGCAGGGGGACATCAACGCGCAAACTGAAATCAGAAATTCAGCACATGATTCCAGACCCAGTAGTTTAATAAAAAAACTGCAACGCCTTTTTTTTTTTGTGGATGGGAAATCGTCCCCTCCCGCTCTGGGTGGCGCGGAAGGGGGTGTCAGACTCTTACTGACTAAAACCCACCCGTGTTCCTTCCAGCGGTAACTCTTTCGGACAATCCCGCTGACCCGGCAAAACTGCAATACCTACGAAGTCAAAATGTATGGAACAGCAAAAAAATATATAATTTTTTTTTTATTAACCAGCGATTTTTTTAACGAATCCATGGTAACAGGTTATGCTTCCCTGCCAGGTATTACTTAGGTGACAGAGAAAAAAATAAAAAATAAAACCCTTCTCTCATATTCCAGCCATGCAACTGCACGACTTCTCGGAGATGCAAGCGTTTCCCACAAAGCTGCGGTACCTCTGTATCTGTCTGTCTGAGGTAATCTTCATGGAGGGTTTCATGAGGAAGATCTACAACTTTATCAACGGCCTAGAGATTCTGCACCTTATTGGTAAGTTTACTGTGCAACTGTAGCCTTTACCGACATAGCTATTTCAGCTTAAAGCGCAGGCCACACCGCCAGCTAGCGGGCGGGCGGGCTAGGCGGGTGGGCGAAGCGAACGAAGGAAACTATACAAACTACGCGAAATATTGGCGAGCTAAACTATGGGGTTCACACCGAAAACTACGGACAGACGAGCGACGGGCGGAGCGGGCTAAGCGAGCGAAACACTGCTATTCGAAAGACGAGCGTCGACTAGTCTACTCGAAACGGGGAGGACGGGCGAACGAACCGGGCGAGCGGGCTGGCGGGCGAGCTAAGCTAGCGAAGCGCGGGCGCGCCAACGAGGTGAACGAGTAGCCCGCCCGCCCGCCAGCTGGCGGTGTGGCCTGCGCTTAACCATGGACGAATGAAGAGTTCCTAAATATTAAGGCGAAATTCTATTTTTCTGATGTTTTTTGCAAATCTCAGGTCAATATCAGGTTTTATGTTGATCAAAATATGATTCGCCATCGCGACCGTAGTGAATAGGTATTACGTCTTCCGATTTGAAGTATTATAATAAATTATGTCTTCTGGCCTTTGCAATGTAGGTTCCTACACATATTATCTGTAATAGGTCATAGTAGTAGCAATTTAGCAGTCATGCCATGTTACCCAGTAACTGGGTTGTGGATGTCATCTATGCAGTCATTCCATGCTGTGGTCTCCTATAAGTGAAGGAGTGCACCTAATTATTACCTGATATCCCTGTATTTTATGTGTCATGTAGGTATTGTGTACCTGTTTTGTTGGAGATCCTCTAAATAAATAAATAAAATAAAACACTGATATTCAGCTGCACCCGGATAGACTGGAAGCCGACCCCAACTAGTTCTTCGCATTCGATATAATAATGCGTTCCGGGTGTTGATGGGGCTGTTCCGCTTCTGTAGCGCTTCAGGGATGTTTACTGAAGCTCGTGTAGGTTGCTTCTACGATACGATGTGATAAAGATGCGCCTCCCTGGTGCGGGTCAGCCTCAACATTATATTGCGATGTATCGCGAGCAGACTAGACTGCTTGTATGTGAGTCGCTGCTGCAAACTTTCCACATCGGTGTTGAGCTTGTAGCAGGGATTCGCATGAACTATATTGAAGTGTTATGATAAGTGTGTAGGTTAAGTTTACTAACGTAAATATTATTACTAATGTAGCGGTATCTACAACGCCACATGCGAACAACGAGTCATACTGACGTCACGCAAATCCTGCATCGCGCAAGCAGAGTTTACCGCGCAACTAGCATAGATACAACGGCCCGACATGAATCAGACACAACACCCGTCTGGTCGGAGGATCCCCCTTATTTGAGTCCTTTAATTGTTACCTACTTGTTATTAAATATAAATATATAAGTAGTTGGGAAAAGGCTAGGCAGACGATAGTTATAGCATTACCACAAACTTCTACAATCTGTGCTCAAATAAGGTTGAGGGACGCAAAATCTCATGAATTCACTGGCGTCAACCAAGTAATCTTTCGACCAGAGGCTAGTGAATTCCTCCATATTGCAAGCCTTCGCTGACAAAACTCTCTCCATCCCTTTCAGGCACATACGAGAAGATAGAAGAAGAAGAGGAGGAGATATACGAAGTCATTAATGTTCACAAACTCAAGTCTGCCACCCCCAACCTTCGCGTCATCAACCTGTATGGCATCAACTTCGTGGATGACTCCCATATTGATGCGTTCAGCTCCAATTGTATTCAGGTAAAGTTAATCACACTAATATTATAAAGGCGAAAGTTTGTGAGTGTGTTTATATTTGTTACTTCTTCACGCTCAAACGGCTGGACCAATTTTGATGAAATTTTGTATGGAGGATTACTTTTTATCCCGATATTCCCACGGGATCGACATTTACGCAGGTAAAACCGCAGGGCGCAGCGCAGCTAGTTAATCAATATGTCTAATTATCTAGTTGCCACCATGGATACGTTTTATCCTGGTGGTAAGCATAAAGCATATCAGCCCATAATGTTCCCACTGCTGGGACACAGGCCTCCGCTCTATGAGAGCCAGCTATGACCCCCATAATCCACCACGCGTCCCATTGCGGGTTGGGGATTTCACATGTATCGAATTTTTGGTTCTAAGATCCAAGGCTTCCTTCCTAACGATGTTTTTTCCTGGTGGAAGAAATATCCCACGGAGCGCCAAAGCTAGCAAGTCATAGATTTGGTTTTCCTCGATAGGACGTAAATATACAGGGTCATATTAAATTTGTTAGCGAAACTCCGCAGACGTCATGGGTATGGATGTCAAACATGTACATAACTCCAGCTTCCTCATATGTGATAGAACAATTCTACCTATGCCAATATTTAAGGCATAATAGCTGCAATCTAAGTTCGCAGCCTTACTTTAGCTGCCACAATAACTTCGTTAATATGAGTCGTTTAGTGTGTGTTAGCTGGAGTGACGTCACCCCAGCTGCTCATGTCATATCTTCCAAACGAAAGAAGATATGATTATATGTTATAGCTCAAAAATTAAGGCATAATAGCTGCCACTGGCAGCAAAATTTTCAAACCTCTGGTCAAAATACTCTATGAGTTATTAAACCGATAACCATGTGTAAGCTGGAGTGACGTCTCCCTAGCTGCTCATTCATATCTTCCAAACGAAAGAAGATATGATTATGTATTATAGCTCAAAAATTAAGGCATAATAGCTGCCACTGGCAGCAAAATTTTCAAATCCCTGGTCAAAATACTCTATGAGTTATTAAACCGATAAACATGTGTAAGCTGGAGTGACGGCACCGAAACTGCTCATGTCATATCTGCTGAACGAAAGAAGATATGATTATGTACTATAGCTCAAAAATTAAGGCATAATAGCTGCCATAGGCAGCAAAATTTTCAAATCTCTAGGTCTTGTAGTTTCCACGTAATAAGCAAAAAAACAGTTTCCGCGCCAAAAACATCAATTATTGCTTCGGAGAAGGCAAGCTGCGGCGTTGCCGTTCCGTGCGCTACATTATCAGTTTGAACTAGATTATAGACTGGGAGCTGACTACACACTTTAATCGTACTATGTAAGTATTGAGGTTATTTATAGTCATACTGTGTTTTTAAACATAGGACGAAAGAAAATTTAAAAATCTAAGTGTAACAATTTCGTAAAGTTTATCATAAATCACATTTGACATACGGACGGAGAGACAGACAGACATGACGAATCCATTAGGGTTCCGTTTTTGCCATTTGGCTACGGAACCCTTATACGATCACTTTGTTGTCCGTCTGTCTGGATGTCAAGACCCTTTATCTCTGGAACGCGTGAAGGTATCAAAATGAAATTAAAACCATATACTCAAGTCTGCGGTCCCTTGAAGCTGTGAAAAAATCAAAATTCTAAGTTAACGTAAAAAAGATACGGCCGTTTATCCCGCAAAAAACGTATATTTCGACACTCTCAAGGGAATCAAAATGTATAGGGTACTTCCCGTTGACCTAGAATCAAGAAATTTGGCAAGAAGCAAGGTCATGTACCTAGCACAAGTAAAGGAAAAAGTCTGAAACCCATAAATTTTTAGTTATATTAAAAAAAAACCGTGATGAAACTATTTACCTAACTTGTTTTTTTTTTTTAGTCGGGGGGAAACCTTCAAAAGGCACCCGACCTCCGAGGAGGGAGGTCGGGGAGTGTGTGTTTTTTAAAACTATTTACATACTTACCTACAAATTTTTACGGAACCCTCGGTGCGCGAGTCCGTCTCGCACTTAGCCGGTTTTTTTAATGACATTTGTTCTGATTCGATATTTTTTTTTTTTTGGCAACTGAGCCAATGTCGACTATTCTGCCAGCGTTCTCAAATGTCACGATTTCATGAAAAAGTCATTCAATCGCTAGTAATATACAGGGTTATTGGTAAAACATTAACAACCTCTTAAGAGTTCATTGTACTTATCATTAAGAACAATTTTTACTATGGGGCCAAACCTGAAATCGCGAAAAAAAATCAGCTGTTCCCTACATTTTAATTAGGTATTTAATAAAAGAAAGAACAAGGCAAAAAAAAAAACAATAATAGTACCTACGTAGTTCTCTCGTCATCCAAAGTTGATATGAATCTACTTTATTATATTCATAGTTCCATTAAAGTTCAGTCGGCTCTCAGTCTATATCTTCATTACACAAAATTAAAATTATTTTGAGCGCAAGTTAAAATGACTTCTAATAGAATGCCTGCTAAGTGCAAACTTGGTTGTAGTATTGTAGCGCACGGAACGGCAACGCCGCAGCTTGCCTTCTCCGAAGCAATAATTGATGTTTTTGGCGCGGGAACTGTTTTTTTGCTTATTACGTGGAAACTACAAGACCTAGAGATTTGAAAATTTTGCTGCCTATGGCAGCTATTATGCCTTAATTTTTGAGCTATAGTACATAATCATATCTTCTTTCGTTCGGCAGATATGACATGAGCAGTTTCGGTGCCGTCACTCCAGCTTACACATATTTATCGGTTTAATAACTCATAGAGTATTTTGACCAGGGATTTGAAAATTTTGCTGCCAGTGGCAGCTATTATGCCTTAATTTTTGAGCTATAATACATAATCATATCTTCTTTCGTTTGGAAGATATGAATGAGCAGCTGGGGAGACGTCACTCCAGCTTACACATGGTTGTCGGTTTAATAACTCATAGAGTATTTTGACCAGAGGTTTGAAAATTTTGCTGCCAGTGGCAGCTATTATGCCTTAATTTTTGAGCTATAACATATAATCATATCTTCTTTCGTTTGGAAGATATGACATGAGCAGCTGGGGTGACGTCACTCCAGCTTACACACACTAAACGACTCATATTAACGAAGTTATTGTGGCAGCTAAAATAAGACTGCGAACTTTGATTGCAGCTATTATGCCTTAAATATTGGCATAGGTAGAATTGTTCTATCACATATGAGGAAGCTGGAGTTATGTACATATGTCAAACCACGTTAAGTAGGTAGTAATTTAATTTGACCCTGTAAAGGTTAGTTACTTTGCTAAGTCTACAAACATTGCACATCTGTTAACAGTTGGAGTGCTTGGCGGTGAACTTCTGCAACAAAGTGACGGGCTCCACCATGAAGACTTTGTTCCAACGCTCTAGGAGACTGACCTGCCTGCTTATGAATGGATGCAGTAAGTTTTACTCACTTAAATAAGATTTACTGTAGAAAAAACCTGAATAAAACCTTCAGAATCGATTTGAAGCGTCCTAAGTTTACGATTTTCGACGAAAATGTGTGTGAAAATCAAGTTCAAGAAGTTAAGTTTAACTCAATTTGCTCATTTCGAGCAAATTTAAGTATTTTATGAAACCGAAATCATCCCCAGCCCGACTTTAGTACTTCACCCATTGCTGGGCTTATAATTGCATGTGCCAATGAAAACTTCCACGCTCCTGTGCCCAGTCCATCTAGCAACGCGATTACGGTGACGTAGGTCCAGCAGTGAACTGCTATAGGCTGCATAATGGTGTTGATTTTGAAAGACGTAGACAACGCTGCGTTAGACTTTCCTGACACAATTTTTATAGCAACATAACAAATATTCGATGAAGTTAGCTAAAATTTCAACTTCATTTGCGTCAGGTCTCCAATCCGAGCACGTAATGCAAGTGGAATGGGAGAAGTCTTCGATCCAGGAGTTGGATGTAACTGCCACGGACCTGTCGACGGAGTGCCTCATCGATATGCTGAGCAGGACGCAGAACCTTAGGTTCTTGAGCGCCGGACAGATTAACGGGTTCAACGACTCTGTGCTGAAGGCATGGATGGAGGCCGGTACTGCAAGGTAAGGCCTTTTATTAATACGTATGGCAAGTAGTAGTTATCTCGTGAATTCAATGGAGATATATTTCTAACCCGAAGAAACATTGCCGTGATAAGGTTTGGGGCTACGAGGTCCTGTGGAAATTTGGGCACAAGAATTTCAACTGCTTGAAAGGTTGACGATGAATCTAGTCACGATTCAAATTCAAATTCTTTATTGCGAACTAAGTGTATAGAATTTTGCAGATGTTAACAATAGGTACGTTCTTAGAACTTAGTTGCCTGTTAAGGCATTGCAATTTAAATGGTTAGAAATATTAAAAAAGTATGTAATACTCATTATTACAGTTATACAGTTTACATTATAATAATAATTTAACGATTGATACCAATAAAGCGGTGGGACGTCGGCGTCGACCGGTTCGCTTATAACCCCAAGCCCAAAGATCATACTTGTTTTAGGACCTAGGTAGGTACTAGATAGCCGGCGCCCAAGTGACACTAAACTTCTCAAATATGGTTTCTCTCAATTGATACATTCCCATACAACCTAGCTATCAAAGATCTCTATCTCGCATAACATTATCAGAGCGATGGCCGTTTTTCCTGGACGTGACGCATATTTTTGTGCTTGTGTTCTTGCTCTGCATTATGTTTACCACGAATACACGTATTTTCGTTGTTCTTTCTAAACACACCTTTCATTTATTACAGAAACCTGGTAGGCCTGGACGTGGACTCTTCAGACAACTTGACAGACGAGGCGCTGCACCGCTTCCTGTCGCGTCACGGCAGCCAGCTGCACGGCCTCGTGCTCAGCGGGATGCCGCACATCACTGACCAGCTGTGGCAAAGTGTGCTGCAGCTACTCGTTAACGCCAAGTGAGTGATGAAGCATCAGTTTTGCAACATGACCTGCTCAAAGGTTGCAAAGGGTTACGGACAACCTCGAAACTAGGTGGCAATCTTTAGCGACATGTTTTGTATCATTTGTCCCAATAACTATATTCTAACGTGTGTGTTTGCGCAGTAGTGGTATCCCACTGGTATCAGCTCCGACTGACGAGTTGTAGGTCGTGTGTTCGAATCCAGGCAGGCAATTTACTTTGTGTAAATTATTTAATCACCACTGCTCTTAAAACGGTGAAGGAAAACGTCTTGAGGACACGGGCATGTCCTAGAACCAAAACTACGAAGACGCGACATCCGCCAACCCGCACTGGGCACGTGGTGGATAATAGCCCACTCCCTCTCACAGAGATGAGGAGTGGGAACATTATAGGCTGATTATAGTAGAGTGATAAAGTATCAGTTTTGTAACATGACTAGCTCAAAAGTTACTAAGGGCTGCGGTCAAGCTTGAAAATAGTCGGGCGATCATTATTGCCATAGTTTTGTATCACAACATAACATTCTTAAATGCACGACTTCTTCCCGTGGGGTTAGGCAGAAACTACAAAACAGAAATATTGCAACAGTTTTGTATCAATATTCTAATGTGTGTGGACTTGTAGCAGAAGTTCAGAGCTGATCACACTTTTATTATATTTTCCCCTGGTGGTACAGGGCAGAGCAGAGTCCTTTGAAGAAGCCCATTTTTAACCGAAAGAAAAAGAGGGCTGAAGTTAAATGTGTACAAAAAAAATATTATTATAGCTGTCTGCGGCACCGTAGCTTCCAAACGGCTGAACCGATTTTGTTCCTTACATAAAGGGCCGATACAAATTATTTTTTAGAAGTTTTTGTTTGTGTCGGGGGTTTTTTAGAATAATGTTTTATCTATTCTGTATTTTTCTGTCCTACTTATCTTACTATGGTCAGTCTCATGCAACAATTAGCGTTATTTACCTACACGGTTTCATTGCGTAAAAGTGTTAGCATTTAAACGCTAAGCTGCGCGAATTTAAACCTAGCTGTTGTAATGTTATATGCGGCAAATGTTTGAGATAAGTGACGAATTAGATCTTAATAGCATAATCAGCCTATAAACGTTTCCACTACTGGGACACAGGTCTCCTGTCAGTGAGAGGGAGTGGGCCGTAATCCACCACGCGGGCCCAGTGCGGGTTGGTAGACGTCACACTCACGTCTTCGAATTTTTGGCTCTAGGACATGCCGGTTTCTCACGATCATTTCCTTTATCGTTAGAGCTGTAGTGATGAAATAATTTACACAAAGTAAAGCGGCTGTCTGGGTTCGAACCTACGACCTACAACTCGTCTTGTCGCAGTCGTTACCACTGGGTCAGATTTTAAGAAATTATGCATTTTGTTACAGGATACTTATTATGGGCACACAAGAACGTCTTGGCGTAAACATCCACGTTGATCAAGTAAGTCTTCATATCTACTGCAGATTTACTTTTACGAGATATTGCTTTTATAATTTCATAAGGAGACGAAAATGGTTCAGTTTTACAGGTTTAAGTATTTGTATAACTTTATTTTTCGTTTACGCATTACCCGTACTCATTGTTATAAACAACTTTTATTATGGGACCAAACGAAAATTCGCGAAAACAAAAATTAAGTACCTACCAACTATAAAAAAAAACGGTAAAAATACTTATATATTTTTTAAAGATAGCACGTTAACTTTTACCTTTTCCTTAACCTTCTAACCACCTCACCTTCCTTCTTTATAACACAAAAACCTATCTTATCTTTACAGTTGATGGATGGCATAGCGAACAGTTGTCCCAACCTGGAACGTCTGGAACTGCGCTGGGATCCCGAAAACTTACGTTTTAGCGACAAGAGTCAGAAGGCCATCGATATTCTGCGTGTCAAGTGCCTGAAACTGAAGTGTATGGTGCTCAGGTGAGTAATGTAACATTCGTTTAATAATTTCAGCACCTTTCGTTTGCTAGATCAGTGTCTTGTCTGTATTGTCAACGATGCTCTACGGTACCCGTATTTTTTTTATATTGTGGCCATCCAACTGAAGGACTACACAGCTGTTCATATTCTTAACTTCTAGGTAGCCCAGGTGTTTTCAGTTCGGGGTTTAAGACGCAATAAATAGAATTTCGTAGAATCTACTGCAACTGTAGCGGTATCTACAACGCCACATGCGAACAACGCGTCATACTGATGTCACGCAAAATCCTGCATCTCGCAAGCAGAGTTTACCGCGCAACTAGCATAGATACAACGGTCCAACATGAATCATTGGGCAGTTGCCCGCCAGACACAACACCCGTCTGGTCGGAGGATCGGGAGGATCCTCCCTTTTCTATGGAGTATAAGTGAACTTTACACCCTGTTCCTCATATCTCTATACAACTTTTGCTTCCTAAGACATATCCACGGTAAAAGGTGTTACGTTTTACTTTAAATATTACTGAATTTAAAACATTAAATATTTTCTCCTCAGTGACGGTCGTTACTACGAGATCGTGAAAGCTAACTTCGAGCGCGCTGATCGTACTACCGTCGTCCGCACTTCGACTAGCTGCCATGTTTCCAACTACTACCTTCTGTCCAACTACAAGGATCTTGTATTTAACTAAAGCGTTCGTGTTTGTACACCATGTATTTATAATGTTACTTATTGTTTTTAAATAAATGTCTCTTTACATAATTATTGTGTTGAATTAGTTATGTAGTTTGAGAAATGGTGAAAATAAAATCCTACTCTTACCAGTCAGGTGCTATTGTTTTTTCATTAGGCGTTCCGCAAGGTGATTGCCTAGGCTCCTTGCTAATTCAAGTTAGTTAATTATTCGTTAAATCCAGGTAATACGCAATAGCCATTACATTTTTCCGAAAGCACAGGTATTATAAATTTGTAATAGGTAGGTGCTGTATTTTTATAATGATAGCGGCATGTTACCTAGATAAAGCAGGTAACATGCCGTTTTAAAATTAAGTATAACTTTATTTGTGAGTTCAATGAATCTATACGGGGAATGGAAGAGTTGAACAGGAAAGTCAAATATACAATGTATTTTTAGATTTCTTAGACAAACTTCTTGGTATGCTATAAAAATAGAATATCCATATAGCCTAGCTTTAAATTTAAGCAGCTTTTTATACAATCTAGTGTCAGACACACCTAAGCTAATGATATGTGCTGATGATTTGACGTTCAAAAGTGCCTTTAATGTGCCTATTTAAAATAAATGATTTGACTTTGATAGATATATGCAGTCTAGGTTCAAAGCCTGATTATTTTTGACATAGTGACTAAGTCATACCTACATTGAATAAATTTATTTGGGCCTTGTGTAAATAACGCATGCAGGTAATTATAAAAATATTTGTTAATACAGGACCTCGTCATTAATTAAATACCAATACCTACCTAGTGGGTTTTCTGAACGAAAATAAATTATATTGACTATTGATGTATCTACATTACCTACCGAGTTCAATGTTTTTATTTGATAAGCTGGCGCTTGCCCAATACCTCACCTACAATTTTAATATTCTTAATTGATGATGCGATTGATTCGATGCTGTATTGACAAGAGAAGTCACTGAAATTCGTCCTACGCGTAGGCAGGTGATCTTTTACCTGGGACACGTTTATCGACCTACCATTGTAGATCTTGACTCAGGTGTTGTCTCCACTAGTGGATAATGTGGGTATACAGCGGTGAGGAGAACACACGAGGAAATATGGTGAGGAGGGAAATACTACAAAAAGAAAACAAAGTCAGCCTCTATGGGTTTAACAACTGGTTGTCGCGAAAAGAGTTGAAAAACGCCATTTAGACGATGTAAGTTTCTTGCCGGTGGCATAAAATCAAATTGAAGCATCAAATGTCAGCCTCGATCACATCAGATCAGATCAGGACCAGGCCCGTGCCGGACGGCGCGTACGTGTTCCACGCGCGCCTCAAAGAGATGTCAGCATCGAGGAGGGGCCCCATAGGGCCGAAGCCTGGCAGGTCAGCGGGATTGTCCGATGGGTTACCGCGCTGGCCCGGAACATAAAGGGCTAAGGAAGGAACACGGGTGGGTTTTAGTCAGTAAGAGTCTGACACTCCCTTCCGCTCCACCCAGAGCGGGAGGGGGTCATTTGATGATTTCCCATCCATAAAAAAAAAAAAGCGTCAAATGTCTTGCATCGTCTAAACACTGTTCAGACGTTGAAACATATATTATATTGTTGCTTCAACTTATATTATGCCACCGGCAATTAAAATATAGCACGGTCTAAAAACAGGCTGAAGTTAAATAAATATTCAATAATGTAAATTCAATATATAATAACTTAGCTGTGGAAAGTGATAAAGTTTGGCAAGGTCAACGACTTCGGCTAGAGGTCAACCGTTGACTCCTGTGTTTTGATTTTTTATCATCCAAATTATTGACGTTTTTGTAACTACTTAATAGTCTGATAGTCGAGTTAAACGCACAAAGATTAAATAGTAGGTTTTTTAATTGACATTGGTGGGTAGTTTTTTTTGTATTGACAACCTTTGACATGAAATGGTTTTCTTCTAAGACACTTGACGCTTTTAGAGCGGTTCTGCTCTACATCCGATCCGAATTTAAGAAATGCCGGTCCGAAGTGACCGTAGTCCTATTTGTATGAGGGGTTCCGCACTAGATCCGAACTCTATCCGTCGGAATTTAGAACATTCCCAATTCTGGAGTCGGAAGATGGCGGGAAATGGATGCAGCGGAAGGATCCAGAAAGGGATCTGGCGACAATGCCAGCAGGATACCGTGAAACAAAAGCGATTTCACACACTCATTGACATTTAATACAGTAACCGAGACTTCGTAAAATCTATATTATATGCAGAGAAACAAATAACATCCTTACATGAGTAGTCATTCAAACCAACAGTTGTCCATAATATCATCATCGAGTCGTACCTTGTACAAATAGAAAAAACACACTTACTACTAAAATAATAGTTTATTTACAGTTTATTATGGGAAAAAATTACTATTTTTATATTTTTTCATTTATGTTACCTCCAAATATTATAAGCTATTTTTAAATACCTTAACTATTTACAAATAGCTTCATGTTTTTCGTCTAATATTTTCAAAAACATTTCCAATATTAGGATTTTTATCGAGTACTTGCAATTTTAAAGTCTGGAACGTGTACATTACAGGAGACATCGACAAAACTAAGCATCGAGTAACCACTAAGCTTATACTAAGTAACCTCACACAGCATTATTGAGAAAAAAAACATGCATCACAAGACAAAATTTAAACCTTAAATCACAGGTATATCGATCTGATTTAAAAAAAAAACAATAACTTACTATACAAATCGAAAAATACCACTCAAATTAGTCGGTTTCCAAATTGATACTGAGTTTAATCTAAGTGGTACGCGTGGTCGCCTAGTCGTGAGCGAGTCATCTGACGCCCTCGCCCAGTAAGAGTTCCGGATCCTCTTCGAGCAGCAGGTTCTGGTTGTTAGTGTTGTCCTCGTTGCCTTCATTCTCTTTGTTACCATCCGCTTCTATTTTGTATAGTATGTCGTGACACAGAGGACACCTGTCTTGAACGTACAACCACTTCCGCAAACAGACACCGTGGAAGTAGTGGTTGCAGCGAGTAATCTTAGCTGAGTGCATTTCTTGATAACATATCGCGCATACGTCGTCTAATCTATCCAACTGGTCCGCCGAGGCTTCTCGTAACGAGTTGATCTTATTGACAGCAGTGCGTCGTTTCATGAACACGGACCAGCCGGCTCGCGCCTCGCACCAGATGTTGAAGTAGGCGTGGATGCACATCATGACCGCGCGAATAGCTCCCCCAGACTCGAACAACAAGATCCACGCACCGTTGAAGAACAAGAATATACCGAAACAAAACTCTATAGTGTTCCCGAATGCTCGGATGTAATACACATAGTCGTCGAGCTGCTCCCAAAATGTACTTCGATACGCGTCAATTAAAAATAGTGAGTATATCATAAGGCTAACGATCACTTTGACTATAACCTCTATGCTGAATGCGCTCACAGCCAATAGCCACGTGGAAATTGTGTGCTGCGACCACAAATACACAAGTAAAGAGATCGGGAACATTATTAGGAAGCCACAGACTCCCAGAGCTCTGACGTGCCTGTGTGTACTTGGATTGTGCGATGCGCTCAAAGACATCAGCATAGGGTTCACAATGTTATGCAAAAAGTGCAAGAGAGCTGTGAACAGCAAGCAGAAGTTCCTACACAGTCGTATGAACCTCTTCTCAGGATTTAATGATGTTAATCCTGTCTGTAACGCAAGTATGTAGAACAGGATGGCCGAAACTGTTCCTATACTTTTATCTTCTTCTTCGTCCGTTAACAGAATCCATTGGAAGAAATTACCGATATAGTGGCAAAAGAATGAGATCACAGAAGTCATGCCGAGCACGGCAGTTATTGTCTCGCATCCAGTTACTAGCAGCGATTTGGTCATCGAAGCTAGCGACTGAACAGCTAGCAAAGTAGAAACTTTCAGGCCCTCTTCGGCCTCTTCGTCGTAGTTGTCCACGAGGAGCATCAGGGCGTGTTCAGCGACACGCAACACCCAGAAAACTCGCAACACGCACGGAACATTCAACCGCATCCATTCTGTTTCCACGAGTGCTGACAGTCCGTAGTTACTAACAAATAACCGGCCGTGCTGGTAGCCCGCGTACACCACCTGTATCACATTGTACGCTGACGACCATAGCACGTACTTCACCAACAAGAGTGGCAACAGCGTGGAGAACACCGGCGAGTGGTGCAGGAGGTTCGGAGGAATTGGCAACATCGCTAGGAACGAGGGTGCCATGAAGCTGATTGGTAGAAGCTTCTGTACGGTCGAATGTCGGGGTCCGAGGTGGACATACTTGAATATAACAGCCAACAAGAACTGTATAGCGTAGTTTTGTATGACCAAAATACCTGGTCCATCGACGTTGATGAGGTTTTTAACGTTTAAATTTAATATGTCTTCTAAGATGCTGGTGGAATGGTGAGGTGAGTTATCGACTAGCGTTAAGGCCTGCACCTGTTTGATGGCCGAAACATTGGTCCAATAGGACACGAAGATTAGGCCGACAGACGTCAGGTAGAGGTACACGATGATAAGGTGCTTCGTGTACAGTACGAATATGCAGAGTGCTGACATACATCCTGGAAAAGAAGAAAAGATAAATGTTAATACTTGAAAAACTAGAACTATGACAAGGGGGATGATTTGCATTGACTGCCAGCGCGGTCACCGGTGACCGCGAACTATAGATTTTCTATTGTGTCTGTGGTCTGGCAGTCAACGTGTTAAATACACGTCGTGGTTGTGAGCCATCAAAATCTTAAGACCCTAATAGGCTATTTGACAATGGAAAAAATAAGGTCATAATTATTGACACTCGTATAGATTATCGCTTTTAAAATCGATTTGCATTAATTTTACTACAAAACAATGTATCTATATATATATATATAAAATGGTAAACTGACTGACTGACTGATTGTTGATATATCAACGCACAGTCTAAACCGCTGCTCCTAGAGACATGAAATTTGGAGGGTGTGTTCTTTGTGAAGAGTAGGTATCCACTAAGAAAGGGTTTTTCGAAATTCCACCCCTAAGAGGGTGAAATTTCACGCGGACGAAGTCGCAAGCAGAAGCTAGTTATTTATAAAAAAAATCCCGAAAAAACTTCATCTTTTTAAATCTGGCGCCACGTAATCGAAAACGGTCTGGATTGGCTGAACTTAAGATGACGTCATGATTTAGTAAATTTCTGTCTATCGTTGACAGAACAGATGACTTGTCTAGTATCTCGACCGTTTCAACGTTTGTTTACGTGAATCGTGACGTCACGACGCCATATTGTTAAAGATAGCGTTTTGGCGGCTTATTTAAACAGTACATTTTTATTTACTATTTTTTAAAAGAAATACATTATGCAATTTGAAGTAATAGGTTTTTGTGGGCTCGTTAGACACCATTAAATAATCTGAGATGTTTATCAGAAACCAGTCAAATAGCCTATTATAGTCATATGCTATTATCTTGTCATGGTGACTATTTATGACACGTAGGATTCATCAAACAATCTAAAACAATGAGAAAAATAAATTACATTATTATGATACA
The DNA here is from genome assembly GCA_948474745.1 of Oligia latruncula. Lineage (NCBI taxonomy): Eukaryota > Metazoa > Arthropoda > Insecta > Lepidoptera > Noctuidae > Oligia > Oligia latruncula. The sequence continues at coordinate 3,225,731 of OX419705.1, forward strand.
CATTACAAAGGCATTCGATTTTTGCCTCATTTTTTTTTAAAGATCAAGTTAACTTTTAATTTTTTAATTCGATCAAGAGTATGCTCCCTCGCGCTACGACTACTTTTGAGATCATGACCTTATAAATCTACATAAATGTTGTAATTTCTACAAATTGCGTATGGGCTTGCATGATTTTATAACTTCCAAGGCATAAGTGGCAGCTAAACATCTTTTTTATAATTATTTCTGGTCATTATCTCTCTAGCCGGGAAGTGTCTTAGTGGTCTCAGTGCAAATTTTACGAATGAAACTGAACGCGATCAGGTGCAGTATTATGACGGTTTAATGCCATCACGATTCCAGTGTAAGGGAGAGACGGTGCTATAACTATTATAAGGTCCCATTAAAATAGATGGACAAACTTGACCACCAAAATAAGGACAATGGTAAAAAAATTATAAGAAAAAACTGGCCAAGTGCGAATCGGACTCGCACACGAAGGGTTCAGTACCACAAGGCAAAAACGCCAAAGAAAAACACGTTTGTTGTATGGGAGCCCCCCTTAAATATTTATTTTATTTTAATTTTATTATTTATTATTAAAGTAAAAATACAGCTGAGTATTTTGTGAATATTTCAAGTGCCTACCTGTTGCCATTATTGATATCGAGCAAAAAAGGGCAAAAAAATCGCGTTTGTTGTATGGGAGCCCCCCTTAAATATTTATTTAATTTTGTTTTTAGTATTTGGTGTTATAGCGGCAACCGAAATACATAATTTGTGAAAATTTCAACTGTCTAGCTATCGCGGTTCTTGAGATACAGCCTGGTGACAGACAGACGGACAGACAGCGAAGTCTTAGTAATAGGTAGGGAATGCAATCCGGATTATCCGTAATCCGAAAAATCCGGATATCCGCACATTTTTAGTAGACTTCCAAATCCGGATTTGAAAATTGAATCCGGATTTTTTTAATAAATAAATAAAAAATAAAATAAAATTTTATTCAAGTATAAAACAAAGTACAAATAGGATTTACAGTAATTACAATCTAGGAAAAATTAAATTCTAACTGTAATGTAGACCTGCCTGATCTAGGTTTATGGAAAACCTGTGTTTCAGGCCAAAATAAATAATTGAAAATGAATAATTCGATTTTTAAGAAATTGTAACAAAATATCGAAACGAGCGAGTTCGCTGTTCGCGCGTCGCGTCGCGCGAGTCTTGAGTCTATCGGCTCTGGAGGAAGCGAGCCGGGCGCGGGACGTGGGTCGAGAAAGTGTGTGAGGCGTCCTTGATCGTTCCATTCATTCCGCTTACAAGCGTCTTCAGTGCATTCTGCCTACAAGCGTCGAATCAGAACGTGCTTTTTCTGCAGCAGTAATTATGTGCAACCGAATTTGCAGCAGGTTAAACGACAGCACTTTAGATGCCTTATTATTTTTGAGGACACATATGTCCTAAAAAATTACATAGTTTTTTACGTTGTTAAATTTATGTTGATTTAAGTGAAGTTAAATTATTGTTTTGTTACTTTTGCTTATGTTATATTTAATAATTTGACATTATATTTTTGTTCTTCGGAGTTTCTTTTAATTTGTACCTATTAATTATTTTATCTCCTCATTTCTAATTCGATCACACAGGGAAACTCCAAGCATAGCCATATCCATTGCCCTTAGAGTGACTTTTAGCCTTCTAATAATACCCATTGTGAGCGACCACGTTTTAGTGCCTTATGTCATCACTGGCAACACGCACTGGTCAAAGACTTTCGTCTTGAGACACTGCGGTATGTGCGACGAGGAGATATTGCGTAGCTTCCCGAAGTTGGACCTACCTAACTGGACAGTTTGTCCTAGGTAAACATACTCGTCCATGACTTCGAGTGTAGCGTCTCCGATCTTCATGAGAGTGGGTGTTGCATGGGCATTTAACAAGACCTTCGTTTTGTCCATGTTCATTTTAAGACACACTCCTTCGGAGGCTCTACTGAGGTCATCGAACATTGTACCGAGGTCCTCCATGGTGTCAGCCATGACTAAGATATCGGTGGCAAACCGAAGGTGAGTTATGTACTCGCCATTGATGTTAACGTCAGCCCTTTTCCAGTATAGACCCTTGAAGACATTTTCCAGTGCAGCGGTGAACAGTTTCGGAGAGATAACGTCTCCCTGTCTCACATCTCGCTGCAGAAGAATAGGTTTCGAGGTCTGATCCTGCAGTGGGACTGACATAGTAGCGTTTTCGTACAGACATTTCAGCACCTTGATGTACCGATAGTCGATCTGGCACCGTTGAAGAGACTGCAGTACAGCCCATGTCTCGATCGAATCAAAGGCTTTTTCGTAGTCCACAAACGCTAAGGAGAGAGGCAGGTTATACTCTTCGGTCTTCTGTATAACCTGTCGCAGCGTATGTATGTGGTCTACGGTGCTAAAGCCTTTACGGAATCCAGTTTGTGCGGGAGGCCGAAAGTCGTCAAACCTGCGCGCGAGACGGTTCGTGATGACTCTCGAAAACAGCTTGTAGACATGGCTCAGAAGTGAGATGGGCCTACAATTATTAAGAAGGGCAATGTCGCCCTTCTTAAAGAAAAGTATCACCACACCTCTGTTCCATGCCTGTGGTGACTTACCCTCGAGTATGACGGAACCAAACAACTTCTGAAGGGCCTTAAGAACGGGTTTTCCACTGACCTTCAGGAACTCGGCCGTAATTCCGTCATCACTCCGCGCCTTGTTGTTTTTGAGCTGCTTCAGAGCCATCCTAACCTCGTACAGGCTGACATTCGGGATGCCTTCGGTGTAGTGTCAGGTCAATTCCCAATTAATTTTGAAATAAACAAATGTGAAACTTTAATAATAAAATTAAAATAAAATTCCAAATAACAAAAACTTAAAATAATCGTTTCTTTTCTTCTTTCTTTTCTTTTTAAAAAAAAACGTTGCCCCACACTAGGAATTTCTCCTGTATTGTGGGTGCGATTACAAACATTTAAACTCACATACACAAACAGCCAGACCCGGTTCCCGGTTTTCGTGTGCTTTTATTTTAATCCATTTACACAAATATAAGAAACATCATATTAACAAACTAATATGGGTAGATTTATTTATTTTCATGAAAAATCCGTAATATCCGGATAATCCGGATTGGACCAAAAATCCGTTCTTAAAAATCCGGATTTTGAAACAGAACGGATTTGCATTCCCTAGTAATAGGGACAGTTTTTACCCTTTGGGTACAGAACCCTAAAAACGCATCAACTAACGAAAATACACTAATGTGCCGGCAATTTATTATTTTAGGTCAAAATAAAATCACTTTAATCAGTGTTTTTTTGCTTGTACCTATATCTTTGGTTAGACGAACTGAGCGCTGTGTTAAAATTTGTCCATCTATTTTAATGGGACCCTGTATAAAGCACCAGCAGTTTTTCGCACTGAAATTATGACGACATTAATACTTCGTAATACGGCCTCTGCACATCTAAACCGGGTTCAAGAGCTATAAGTGTCCAATGTTCCAGAGCAATGATTACACTGACAACTGCTAAACGCGGTGTATATGCACTGACCGCGTTCAGTTTCATTTGTGAACTTCGCCTTTAGTTGACTTAGGAAACCAACGAAAATGTCTGACCTGAGCATGTGTTCTACAGTAACTAGCTTGCTAAAGAGAGCTTCTAATTCGTCCTTGTCAAATAGGACAATGTGATAGAATTTGTTGACTTTCATCATCTGCCTAGCCTTTTCCTTTGTTGACTTTATGCCCCTTTTTTTCATAAGAGCAATGTTGACCCTGTGGTAACGGCCGCGACTTACGAGTTGTAGGTCGCAGGATTGCACCCAGACAGGCGCTTTACTTTGTGGAAATTATTTCATCACCGCTGCTGTCAAAACGGTGAAGTAAAAAGGTCGTGAGGAAACCGGCATGTCCTAGAACCAAAAATTCGAAAACATTTATCAATCCGCACTCGGCCCATTCATCCACTCCACTCCCTCTCGCGAGAGGAGGCCTGTGTCCCAGCAGTGGGAACATTATAGGCTGATTACGAATGAAGATGAATTATATAATTTGTAAAGCTAATAATAATAAAAGATTGGAAGTCCTTTTGTGGCTCAAGTAAAGAAAGGTCCTTTACTTGAAAAAGGATAATTTTGTGTCTGACTGTTATAAATTATGAAGGCTGTTATAATTTTTGTCTCATCGGGGATCGTTTTTTGGCAGTGACATAGTTTGGTGTTTCATAATTTGATGTGTTAATGACTGCATTATAAACTGCGAGGTCAAGGTAAGTAATGGAACGTTAACTTTTTGTTACAGTTCGGCCCTCGAGAGAATGCGTTCTTGACACCTGTCAGTTTCATACAAAGAATACAATAGGACCGACGTAAATTGGCGGGCCTGAATTTTGCGCAGAAGGCTGCGCAGTAATATTTTTTAGGAACCAAATGGTGACATGAGGCGAGTGCGTGGGAGTGAGAGTACATGCGCGAAAGTTCTTAGTGCCTATGTTCAGGCCCGCCAAATTACGTCGGTCGTGTTGTACGTGTTTTGCGAATTTGATCTTTATTAGTTACTAGAATTTTCGAATTGACAGATGTAAAGAACGCATTCTGACGACAGACTGCAACGTTTTAAGAGAGTCGTCTGAAACCAGTTCTAAAAAGTTCTCAATAATATTTTTTGTTCCTAAAATTGCTTTGAATTGCCAACTAGTTCAAGGGTTAATCGCCAAAAAAAGTATGAGCCTGTGAACCGCTGCAAAAAAGCCTTTTAAGGTGCGCTACAAATCTTCATAACTCTGCGTTCAATTGGGAATTGTGAGGTTTTGCGGAATCATCATTATCTTCCTGTTTTCTTCACCCATTCTCCCCTGTCAACCGTCACGCTATCACCAGTTTGGCGAAAGCAGGAAAGTAAAATAAAATACATGCCTATTATAATTGTAGGCCACTCTGCGGTTACCATAATAATTAAGACCTACACCAATCACGCTTCTTTATCGAACAGGTATTTTCGTCTACTATTTTTATCTTTATTGTTTTGTAAAAATAAATACAAGTAAATCCGGTTCCAATTGCTTATTTCGGAGCTCGAAATAGATTGGTTATTCATCTATATTATAAAATTAAAAGTCCTGACTGATTGATATATCAACGCACAGCCGCTGGTCCTAGAGGCATAAAATTTGGAGGGTGTGTTCTTTGTGAAGAGTAGGTATCCACTAAGAAAGGGTTTTTCAAAATTCCACCCCTAAGAGGATGAATGGGGGGAGGGTGAAATTTCACGCGGACGAGTTCGCGGGCAGAAGCTAGTTATTTATATGTATGGTATCGCTACAGAAGTTTATGGGGGCACCATAATTAAGAGCATACATGTGTAAAATGGAGGTGTCATACCGAAATTGTGCAGAGAAAACATACCCCACAAAACCGCATACAGCAGTGCAGTCTGCTGTATGCGGTTTTGTGTGGTACGTTTTTACAGTACAGACGAAAATGAAATAAAACGGGAATCGTTCAACGGCATCGCGGAGGCATGGCGGACCCAGGTGAAGGCGGTAGGACAAGCTTGATCTTTCAGATAGGAAAGGGTATCCCGAGTACCACAAGGAGTAAGAGGTGTGGAAAAAGCAAGGAAAACCTTTGCGTTGCTGTTCCTTGCTTCGGAACAACTCACAAAAAAAAAAAACAAATCAAATCCAGGAGGGCGAATTTAGATATAACTTTACATATAATAGAGGCTAACAAACACATAACCCTCCTTTTGGGCTTCGCCGCAGCCGGGTAAAAATAAATCGATAATTAACAAAAAACTTAAAAGTGAAAGCGTTTCGATACCGAAATCTCTTATATTGTTTGCTAGCTTACTGAATCAAGGTTAAACTTACAAAACGGGTTAAGTTATACGGATGTGGTAAATGATAAACGGATAGCCCTTTGCGAATTATTTTATTTTAAAAGAGATTTTATTACAATTTGTGCTGCATTTTAATAAATTGTGGATTTTAAAAATTCTAAACATATCTCATCCATCTCATTACAAAACGAGTTCTAACTTCAAACCCAGGTTTAAACTTTTTTTGAGCGTGCAAATAGTTGATCACTTCCTCGTCAGCAGTGGAACAGGTGCCATAACCCATTCTTCTTCTTAGCGTGTTGATGACAATCTAAATGGACTCGGCCCAGAATTCGGTTACGTGTTGGGCGCCATCACTAGCGTCCATCAATTCCTGTAACGTGTAGCTGACAGGACACGCAGGACCTGGGGGCTTACTTTTTTGTATGACGTCTTAGTACAAAAAAGTAGTGCAGTTCAACTTCTGCCCTGCTTTAAGAGGTGATGGTAAGCCCCCTGATATTAAGTGTTCCATCGTTTGTGGAACAGCAATCCATTTACACTCCAAGGCATAGTCATCTATGAATCTCCATCTACGAGTAAACTGGTTTTACTTGCTTCGGCCAACCTGGGTCCGGAGTCTGTTTAAAGACTTCCAGGTTACCTAAGGCAACTCTTGTCCAAACGGGAGATCTTCAGCGGATGGAACGAATAACCCAATGAAGGACACTAAAAGGAGGCACAATAGAAGTTTTATTGATATTAAGTCGAAGGGCATTTAGTATCCAATCATTTTGTAGAGACATAAACCTGTCGTTGCTGTCGGGCAGTCGAGTAATAAGGACGATTGTATCCCCATAGAAAGAATATAACAATCCTTTTTAAGCAGCAAATAAAAATATGACATATAGTTAGTTAAAGAAAGAATTCAAGGATCTTGAAAAGCAACGACCTTGAAGAGTAGGGGAGGACCAAAAAAACGATCGATGGACAGTGTGAATGATGGTATGGTTAGAAACGGGGTGACTACCGAGATGAAGACTAATAGAGAAGTATGGAAGAAAAAGACATGTTGAGACGACCGCAAATAAATTAGGATAAGTGCAGAAGAATGATGAAAAAGTAACGAACAAGTAGAATGTTGAATCTTCCAAATAAATCGTGAACCATTACCACAGACAACAAAGTTCACAGTCAGACAGTTGTTCTTAAGGTTAAATTTAAATATCGTTTGGGGTCTAGTCGAAGGCAGCTTGAAGTACCGGACGTTAGACGCAAAAACTATGTACCGTAACGTATGTTGTAAGATGAACCGTTACTTTGAGCTCGTGATAACTCCAACAAATATAATTACAGAAAGACCACTGCATGATCCGCATGGTAGGTGAATAAGGTGATGCTAATTAAACTAATTGTACGCCGACGAATGCGTCATTTTTATTTAAATCTAAATTCCATGGCCTGTCGTTATCCATTGCCATATTGTCATCATTATCAGCCTATATAGCCATCATCATCTGCCTAGGCTTTTCCCAACTATGTTGGAGTCGGCTTCCAGCCTAACCGGATGCAACTGAATACCAGTATTTTACATGGAGCGACTGGCTATCTGACCTCCACAACCCAGTTCCTGGGTAATACGATACCCGTTGGTAAAATTGGTTGTCAGGCTTTCGGGCTTCTGACTACCCGTAACGACTGTCAAAGATCCACGTATGACAGCCGGGACCAACGGCTTAACGTGCTTTCCGAGGCACGGAGGGTCTCGGTATGTAAAGATGGTCACCCATCCACAGACCAACCGTGGCAAGCGTAGCTTAACCTGATCGATCGACCTGTGCGGCTGTTATTATTTAGCCACGGGCCCCTCCATTATCAGCCTATAGTATTCCTGGACATATTATTAGGTCTTACCTACACAGGGTCGCATTAAGGTGTGTGCCAATACTACTGTGCGGCGCCGGCGGCACACAAATCCTGCATCACGTAAGCCGAGTTATCTGCGCGACTAGCGTTTATACCTGCGCTGCGGTGCTATTCTGTAAAAATCTCACCGTGAAAACTTAGGTGAAGTGAGCGTGGAGTGAGCTGTCAATAGTGTCAATTCCTAGCAAAAACAAACTCACTTCACCTAGGGTTTCACGGTGAGATTTTTACAGAATCGACCGGCTGATTCGAGAACTAGCGTAGAAATTTTTAGTCGATTATTAAAAAAAAAAAACAGCTATTTCATACAAAAGTGCAATACTCTTTGCAAAGAGTTCTCATTTGACCCATTTACCATCAAAACCTATTCTGTACGCACTCGGCTGAACTTGCTTGAAGCTGAAAAATCTCACCGTGAAAACTTAGGTGATGTGAGTTTGTTTTTGCTAGGAATTGAAACTATTGACAGCTCACTCCACGCTCACTTCACCTAAGTTTTCACGGTGAGATTTTTACAGAATAGCACCGCAGAATCCATGAACAGATTGCGCGCCGATGTCCGCACCACCCTGTATAATTTGTCACCGTATCAGTTGCGGATTGCGGGCCAATTGCGTAACACAGTATCAGTAGCAATGGGTTTCATTTTGAAAGTTCAACAACATCATTGCGTTATTTACCTACGCTGTTGAGTAGACAAATTTTAACATATGAAGCAACTTGGATTAGCAATATCCTTCAAAATGATTTAGATTGTGATTAGTAGGTACTGCGTTACTTAATAAGGGTGCAGGTAGTGAGCTAGTGACATCATCATCATCATCATTTCAGCCAAAAGACGTCCACTGCTTGACATAGGCCTCCCCCAAGCACTTCCACTTCGACCGGTTCTGTGCTTCTCGCATCCAACGGGTTCCTGCGGCCTAGTGACATCACTTTGGACAAAATATAACGAATAGTACTCGAAAGATATTCAGTTGCTTAACTTGAACTTGATGTTACTCAAACACTCATCAAAGACATTCGATGCCCTCCAGCTAATACTGATCCGTCACTCGTCAGTGTACTCTCGCGCACATTGCGGTCATCGATCTTTAGCTCTGTGCAATACAAATACTGTACTTAATGTTCTCAAACAAAGAATCTTGGCAGTTTGTTATTCTTAATGGTTTAAAAGTCTCGAAGCAAAATGTGCTAAGTAAATGGTGTCCGTAGGCGTGCCTAATTCTATAAGTACCGTCTTATTACAAAACGAGTTCTTACTTCAAACCTAGCCTAAACCGTCAAGTCAGTTACTGTATTTAGAACTTTATTCCATTGATAACTTAGACTCGGGTGTCATGTCAGTTTATGTAATAAGGGCAATGCCTGAAATTGGCGTCTTTTTTTTTTCAGATTCAGATTTATTTATTTGCCAACAATGTAGGTACAGGTATAAGATGGTACATCACTAAATGTTTCCGCTACATTCTACCTTACGGCATGCAAAGTCGTAAAAACTAAAAACATACAATTTTCATAAATCATGCAGTCGTAAAAACTAAGGATACAATTTTCATCTAAAATAAACAATTAATAATTACATAATTCTGATTTAATATAAATTCTCGTATAATGTCATAATTTTTTTTATTTGTTATATATTTTTATCATTTAAAAAGTCTTTTATACAATAATAACATTTTTCTAATAATAATGCAGTCGGCTTAGATTTAAATATTCTTAGAGGGTGTTCTTTAAAATTGTGCGGAATTTTATTGTATATTATAGGGCCCATTGCCATAATACTTTTCCTAAGTAGTGCTGTTTTGTAATTGCCTGTATGTAATAAATTTTTATATTGTGTTCTCATAGGACCTGAACGAGTCCTAATATCGGCTAGTGACGGAAATAAATTTAAATTCATTTTAACAAAAATTGCCACTTCTAATAGGGTATCATTTAAGCTATCACCAATTTAATTAGTTTTGTGTTTCTTAAATAATAGGGTTTGTCCTCCAAATAGTAGATCTGTCACCAAAATGTAGTCACCAAACAATGCAAAATCAGTTCCACAATAAATCACCTAAAATCCTGAGATATAAAGTCTAGTACCAAATAAATGTTTTTGTATGTATTATAATAGGTGTGTCCTAATAAGTATTTAAGCAAACTAATTTAAAGAGATCCCACAATAAATCACCTAAAATCCTGAGATATAAGGTCTAGTACCAAATAAATGTTTTTGTATGTATTATAATAGGTGTGTCCTAATAAGTATTTAAGCGAACTAATTTAAAGAGATCACCAATAAATCATATTATGTTACTAGAAAATTGCATTAAGTTCAAATAAAAAATTAGGGTTGTCATCATAATGCAAAATCGAGGGATCGATAATCGATTTATTTGGTGACAGATCTACCATTCTGAGCACAGAGCTATTATTATTTAAGTAACAAAACTGTTATTATAAGAACGAAGTTTATATTCATGTAATGCAATATAATTTTATTGGTTATCGATCTCTTATTTTACACATATATTAACATTAATTTGATAATTCATACCTGGGAACAATTTTTGTTTATCTGAGAACGAAAATATTTCGTGGCGATAGATCTATTTATTAGGTGATACAACTTGATGACAAATATAAATTTTGGTGATAGAAAATATAGTTCCCCTTCTAATATATACAACGACGGGAAGGTTAGTATTTTCAGTGACTTAAACATAGGCTCACAGGTGTCTGTAGTTTTAAGATTTGACATAGATCTTATGCACCGTTTTTGGGCTTTAAAAATCTCCTCCCTGTCACTACAATTGCCCCAAAATATCACTCCGAACCTTAATATTGGCGCAACAAGTCCGTGGTAAGCAGTAAGGAGTATATCTTTGCTTACTTTATGCGACAGGTTATATAGCACATAAGCTGACTTGCTTAGCTTATTACAAACGTCTACAGCATGCGGTTTCCAAGTGAGACTGCTGTCAACTAAGATACCCAAGAATTTTGCAACATTTGTTGAGTCCACATTTTGTCTGTTATAACTTTTTCGCGCGGCCATCATCCAAATCTTGTTTTTCTAGTACAGAATAGTGTAACAAACCAAACTTATTTGACATGCATATCTCTGAACTCAGTCCGAAACGAGATATAAGATTTAGAAGTTTGTATGTATTTCTTAGCTTTGTAAGTAATTTTTGACTCATATGGGCAATGTTAGTGTTAAGTTACCATAAAGTAGATAGCCGCTAAATGTTTTTAGACATTTGAATATTCGGTGCATTCCCTCCCGTACGCTACGCAACCCTCACCAATTACATATTGTCAGGTCGGAGGAAGTATGATGCCATTTTTCTTACTTCTGATTTTCGTTAAGTCGTAAAAACACCAATCAAACTACAAAATACGGATGCAGCTGGACTCCAGTATTTTACTTGGAGCGACTGCCTATCTGACCTCCACAACCCAGTTACTGGGTAATACGATACACCTTCGTAAGACTGGTTGTCAGACATTCGGGCTTCTGACGACCCGTAACGACTGTCAAAGATCCACGAATGCCAGCCAGGACCAACGGCTTAACGTGCTTTCCAAAGCACGAATGTAAAGATGGTCACCCGTCCACGGACCAACCGCGGCAAGCGTAGCTTAACCTGATCGATCGACCCGTGTGGCTGTTATTACTTAGCCTATATTAACGACCAAGAGGTTCGTGACAATAACATAACAACTGATAGGACATAATCTACACGTGTGTCGTGTAATCAGGAAAATAAAATATCGATATAATTTGTTTAATCAGAGATAACCTTTATTACACAGCACTGTACTTAATGACTTACGTAATTACTTTAAACCTTTTTTTTTTATAGGTCACTAGAAGCGCCCCGCGGTTTCACCCGCATAAGTGTCGATCCCGTGGGAATATCGGGATAAAACTATCCCATGTCCTTCCCCGGAATGCAATCTATCTCTCTGCCAAATTTTATCGAAATCCGTTCAGTGGTTTAGGCGTGAAAAGGTAACATACAGACAGACAAATAGAGTTACTTTCGATTTTATAATATTAATTAAGTATGGATTTATATAAGACCATCCGTTCCATCACAAAGATAACTGAAGGCTAATTCTCGTAATTTAAAACGTTCAAAATCTAGTCAGTCTCATCTCGGCGACAAAACAATGTCAAAAACTTGTCAAAATGTATGGAAATTAGAGGTATGTTTGACAGATTGAGACTGAGATCAGACTGTGAACGTTCTTAAAATTACGAGAAATGCTGATGTCCTTTGCCCTGCAGTGGGACATCACAGCACGCAACGTAACACAACAGAGCAATGACATACAAAAGAACCAGTAGAACCCTGCAAAAATACTCCCCGATGAAGCTCGACCTGAACCAACCTGGCGGCGAGGTCGTTAAAAGATGCCCCATCCATATATTATATTTACCCATCTCTCCACTAGTCCAATGCTTACTCTAGGATGCTTATCCGTTAGGCTCTTAAATCCTTCCCTATCCTAAGGGCACGTCTTCCCTACCATTACCGCACCCCCCGGTCTATTCCTTGATATGCAATGGTCGCTGTAGCACCATGAACATGAGCTAGTGCGAATCTTGGGGTTCATTCGATTAATCGAGTCTGGTTTAACCACGCTGGGATCGATGCAATTCATTAATTCATTCAACATTACCAAACATTTAAGCTTACTCTTTTAAATTTTTGCCAACAATTATCATGTCACATATTATCATCATCATCAACAGCCCGACTTCATCCAAAGCTGGACAGGCCTCTCTTTTCTTGTGCCAATCCCCACGCTCCTGTGCCAGCCTCATCCAGGTTTTACCCGCGATGGCAACAATGTCGTCTGCCCATGTCACATAATTATACTTATTTGATAAACCAACAGTCATTTCATTTTCCGCTCATAACCTCGCGCTTTAATTAAGAGGTTGACTATTATTCTTCGGAAATCTATACAGACAGACGAGACATCCCTCCGTACTTTCTTTTCGTCTTATAATTAAAACTACAACTACAGACCGCTGTCTGCCTTAGCAACGCTTTAGTCTTAAATACATATAAAAGCATAGTATCGTGTCCCGCTCTGGGCGCCATTAGGAGCTGTTTATGAATATTGCTTGGATTTCTATATCCTTCTCCAGGTCATGGACTACACATGTGCCAAATTTCATCCAAATCCGTTTCAGCGTGAAAGCGTAACAAACAAACGTACAAAATTAAAATGTTTTCTCTTTATAATATTAGTTTAGTTTAGATGAATCTTTAAATCTGACTTGGTATCCGTACGCCATTTTCGGGTGACCACTGAAAAGCACCCCCTTTTTTTCAATTAGACAACTTAAATTATTTACCAAAAAGCAGTATTACACTCGAAACTAGATCGATTACGCGGGTAGTAATTAGATGACGTCACTCATTGTCTAGCAAGGCGATGTCGATCGATAAATGTGTGAACGCAATCACCAATCTAGAAAGTACACGTCTATAGCGCAAGTACTACAGTGCAGACTGTGTGTAGGACACGTCATACGGAGGGACATGGCAGAAACTAGTAAAGCCGGATTCACATTACTGTGTTGTGTCGTGTCGTGACGCCTTCTGACGCAGTGTTAGCCAATCAAAACTCGTTGTGATTTGACGTAGTCCAGAACAGATTAGTATGATTGGTGTATCCCGAGTCACGACACAACACGACACAGTAATGTGCCGGTGCCTTAAAGGTGAATTTCCACGAGCTAGGAAGCATTTTATGCACTGGGATAAAAATGCAAATGAATTGTTTCGCTTGCTGACTTCAACATACAAATAGCAATAACTCTAAAACTGCGGGGTAATTGCGAAACACACTAACAGTAGGAATGTCTTTCATTTTGACAGTTCAACAACATTTATTGCCTTATTTACGCTGTAGAGCAGACGAATTTTTCGAACATAATGAAGCAATGGATTATTTAGCAATATCTTTCAAAATGATTCAAATTGTGATTGATAATGTGTTACGAAATTAAGGTACTAGCCATTATTTAACTTTGCCCCCATTTATTTATAGTTAATTAAAACTTTATAACACCAACTACGTTAATTAACCTAAAGGCAATAATTATGTTGTATAATTAATTTATCACTTACATGGAACAGTGGACTCCCTTGCATACTTTCTCTCACAAAACATCAGACATAAACGCATAATTTTACTTCATTCATCCGCAAACACATCACATTCAGGGTTGGCAGTCAGAAGGGCATTTAGCACCTGACACACAGACTGGGGATTCGGCTCTGGGTACAGATTTAGATCTCCCATATAGACTTAATCAGCATGTTACAGGCGATATTGTCCCAAAGTTTCAGCCAAATTGGCCTAACGGCTTTTTCCTAGCATTTTGTGCGGGGTCCTTTTGCCATTTAATCTTTGTTTTCGCACAGGTTTACGGAGAGTAAATTCCAGGGAGTTCGATTCGCTCCACTGTAAAGCTTCAAAACGCCCTCCATTTCATTATTTTTAACCGACTTCCAAAAAGGAGGAGGTTATATGTTAGACTTTATATATGTTTTTTTTTTTTCTTGATAAGTAGAGCTGTTATTTCTAAAACACTTTACTGTTGGATATCAAGTCGTTTTTAAACAAAGAACTGATCGTTTTAGTCAAAGTCAAACTTCAAAAATACCAGCCAAAACACACATTCAGTCGCATGGAAACAAAACCTTAAACCGTTTCACCAACTGCACTTTGTCTGTAGGTTTACCTAAGTATACAGTAAAAGGGGTGATATATTGATCGCTTGCAAGTTCGCAACGTGTCTGCCTGCTCTGACTTTAACCACCACTGGGACCAGTCTCATTAGTATTCACGGGATAGTAAGTTGATCTTATTTAAATGGATCTTTGGATTATGAGAAACTGGTCGTTGGGATTTCATGAGTTTCTTATAAGGTGGGATTTAGGCAGCCATACCTTGATGGCGGTTTTATTACAATCAGTAACTTCTTCATTTATTGGTGTTCAAAAGTACTTGAGACAAATTGTGGTCCAGGAATTCTTTTTAATTCAAATTATAAATTAAAATTTATTTATTTTGGACCACAGTAATCCATATTGTGTCAGTATTACAAAAAAAAACTTATATTTCTAGTGTTAGTAGTAGGTACTGATATAAAATAGGTAGTTGAAATAATGGACACTCCATGCAGAGGACGACCAGACAAGAAAACATGTTTCTTACCTGAGCAACCTCCGCATAAAATGCCTAAATTTATCTTCTTTAACTTTCTGCATCGTGTCAAATGGCGTGACATTTTTCGGTCTAGCAGAGTAGCGTTTTTGACGTGACAACGTCTTAAATTAGGTTGCGGCTGGGAGTCACTTATGAAAAAGTGTAACGCTCGGTAACGTTACGTTCTTATTTTCATTTAATTCCTTGTTCCTATTGTGCAATTTAATTATATTCATATCAATAAATATTCTACCGAGAAAAAGACGTTGTCACGTAAAATCTTCGCCCGTAAAACCGACTTTACAGGCAACCATTTTTTTGTCAATGCTCACGAAATTCCCAAATCTGTACCTACAATTGTACAATGCTGAGTAAGTCTGAATAATTCCAGTTAGTTAACGCGTCTGGTCTGTCTGGCGACCGCCTGCTACAATAGCGTGGGAAAGCGTTGATAATAGTAATGTGGTAATGCTTTATTATGTAGCCAAGTGAATTTTGCACCGTCATGAATGATTGCAGTACTAGAATGACAGAAATACAAGGCAGAAACAATGGTAGCGTTTTATTAAAGGTATACTTATTCAAGCAAAAGATGCGTCTTTCCATTTTCCATGGATCTGTATTTACTGTCTTTAAGCCATTTTTCTGAGCGACAACATTTTAAAGCCATAGAAAGATGCTTGCTCCGAAAGTTTTAGTACAAGATAAAATATCTAGACGAGATAAAATAATAAATATTAAAAATAAAGATAATTGGCAAAACTTAAGTTTACAGTTTACAAAGGAAAACGAAGATATAACCACAAAAATAAAACACTGTGGCGCAGCTATCAACGCCCAACTCAAAATAGTCAAATTATAATACATTGTTCCAGATTTGCCAAAGAAAGTTAATAATGTAAGTTGAGATGATAATCTCCAGTGGCCTAAAAGATGTATAGCCTATAGGGCAAATCGTTTAAGATAACAATGACATCATACAGGCTTTAGTTAAGTCCACAGACTGTCATGTCATGGATCATGGTCAAAAATGTGACTGCGACGTGTGAGTGCTATGATAACCTCGATCGATTTAAACGTTAGATATGTAAATATTTACATTAGGTGCGTACACGGTTCAAAGCAATAAATAAACACATTTAAATGTGAATAAAGTGGAAAAAATGTAGTTAAACAAAGAAACTGAATCATTCATCATTGTTATGAATTTAAAGGTATTTTTTACTAAACCAAACATTGGTTTAGTAAAAAATACCTTTATATACTCTTTCGAAAACAACTAAGCAATGATGATTGATTATTTTTACTTTGTGTAAATTATTTCATCACCACTTCCCCTTAAAACGGTGAAAGAAAACATCGTGAGGAATGGCATGTCCTAGAACCAAAACACTCGAAATCATTTGACATCAACCAATCCGCACTGGACCCTCGTTGTAGATTACAGGCCACTCCCTCTCGAAGAGAGGAGACCTGTGTCCCAGCAGTGGGAACATTATAATAAATAAATAAAGTCCTCCAGACCGTATTTCGGCCACGGCGGCCAATCTCAACGGAGACTAGCCTTCGGCGCGAGAGATATTATAGTGCACAAGTGTGCGCGCAGACACAGGTGCACTCCCTCTTCCCTCACTCTCATAGTCCGATGGGACGGCAATCCGACACGACCGGAGAGAGATCAGGCGCAGGACCAACGGCTTAACGTGCTTTCCGAGGCACGGGGGTATCACACCGCCAACTTCCAAACTCCGGGCTGCTACTAAGAAATTCCTAATGGAAAAACTCAATAACACTTTGCCCGACCCGGGAATCGAACCCGGGACCCCACGCTCAGCAGTCGCGCTTGCGACCACGAGACCAACGGGGCAGTCAACATAATACACAACATTACATGCTGACTATTAAACTGAACATTATAGGCTGACTATGTAACGGGATTTAGGAAAAAAAGAAAAAAATACGATGGATGGACTGTGTGAATGATGATATGGTTAGAAAGGGGTGACTGTCGAGATGGCGGTTAACAGAGAAGTATGGAAGAAAGACATAACTATGTTGCGCCAAATCCAAATAAATTAGGATAAGGGCAGGAGAATGATGAATGATGATGTAATGGATTTGAGGAACTACATGACCTTGTTGACTTTGGGCAATTTGATGCATTTGGATCTGACAATCCATACTTAATATTATAAATGCGAAAGTGTGTATGTCTGTTACATTTTCACGCTTAAACCGCTGAACCGATTTAGATGAAATTTGGTATAGAGATAGTTTGAGTCCCGGGAAAGGACATAGGATAATTTTCATCCTGATATTCCCACGGGATCGACACTTATGCGGGTGAAACCGCGGGGCGCTGCTTGTGCAAAATAATGCAGGTTCGAAACAACCGCGTACATATAAATAGAATCGGTCTTCATTTTCAGAGATCAGTTATAATCAAGAACTATGTTCACTGGGTTCATTCTTTTAATTTCTATGTTCGAAAATAGTGTCAACAGCTTAGCTTAGCAGTGCAGCTTATTTACACTAACGATAAAGCTGAAGAGTTTGTTTGAACGTGATAATCTCTGGAGCTACCAGTCGGATTTGAAAATTTCTTTTTGCATTTGATAGCCTAATTTTTGAGGAAGGCTATTATTAGGCTAGAATATATATTTAACACGCTAGGACCGTTAGGAGCCGAGCAAAAATAATAAAAGTCACAAAGAATTCAAAGCGAAAACGAAATAATATCGCGGGCAGGCAATGCGATGCGACAAGGTGGGGGTATAAGAAATTTCACGTAGACGAAGTCTCGGGCAGGAGCTAGTAAGGGATAAGCGAAAACAAAATGCACTGATTGACTTCTCCTTCCGTTTTAGCATACCACACAAAGTCGTGATTAGAGTCCGATTACGGAATCAACGTTTAGCGACCATTGACTTCAGTCATTTACTACTCACGATGACTAGCAATGTTTTTTATATTATCGAATGTATTTATAACAGCTTTGCAATGTCATCAATGATATCCAATCAGTCTGTTATCTTACCAACGGTTGATGTAATCACAAGAACACAAGACATAATCAGCCTATGATGATACCACTACTAGGAGTTAGGCCATTGTAGGGACTAAGGCTTTCATCCCGGGAATCTCGGTCTCGAAAATTTCAAGAGTCTCGACGATTTTTTGGTATTTTCGAGACTCGAGACTAACATTTTCGGTCAGGGGAATAACGAGACTTTTGAGACTTGACACGCGGGTTACTTTTGTAATAAAATTTAGGTCCTCTATGTATGAAACCACATTAAACGCCCTTTGTTTCTTACGTGCCCACTACAAAAATGAAAAAAACTTCAACAAATATTTTTTAAATTTTTAATTGGCGTTTCTTTAATAAAGTAGGTACTTGACTAAAATATCTTGTTTTGACTGCCTAATTGCATAGCCTATAAGTAAGAAACCTAGTTTTGAAATAGTCTCGTTTTCCCCGGGAATTTCGAAACCACATCGAGTCTCGTTTTTTTTTCCCGGGACTCAGTAATGCATGGAGACTGAAAGCCGTAGTTAGGACATTGGAGAGGAAGTGGGTCAATGTCCACCACGCGGGCCGTGCGGGTTGGAAAAGCTATAGAGAGTGGCAGGTACTGTTTCGCAAAAGATGACATGCAAAACAAATGCTGCGTGCCCCGATACCTGCATATTGAAGGAATTTATGGTCAAACTGGCCTGTATGAATGTGTATAGGTTTGAAAGTTAGGAAATACCTAAAAACGATACATGAATAATGTGAATGATGAAAGAGCACATGGCGTAAAGTAAAGCCACATACACATTACTGTGTCGTGTTGTGTTGTGCCTCGGGATACACCAATCAAACGAATCTGTTCAGGACTACGTCAAATTAGAACGAGTTTTGATTGGCTTACACTGCGTCAGTCAGAAGGCGTCACGACACAACACAGTAGTATGAATCCGGCTTAAGACATCCTTTGTCAACACACATTACATTGGGATAAGAGCAAGTCCTAGGGGAGTACGGTGCTGCCCAGTTTTTAGAGTTCCGTACGCAAAGGGTAAAAACGGGACCCTATTACTAAGACTCCACTGTCCGTCTATAACCAGACTGTACCTCATGAACCGTGATAGCTAGACAGTTGAAATTTTCACAGATGATGTATTTCTGTTGCCGCTATAACAACAAATACTAAAAACAAAATAAAATAAATATTTAAAGGGGGATCCCATACAACAAACGTGTTTTTTTTTTCGGTGTTTTTTTCTTGTGGTAAGGAACCCTTCGTGTGCGAGTCCGATTCGTACTTGGCCAGTTTTTTTTTATAAATAATCCCTTACTTGTTTACAAGAACTCATGGCACTAGTGGGAAAGATTTGGTTTCCTTATGTCGGACATCGCGCCGGACTGAGAGACTAAACAATACTTCAATTGTTTTTATAGAGAGTGAGTTCAGTACCCTATCCGTGCGGTGCAACATGTTGGCCCGTAGATTTGCTCGGTGTACGGACCCTAATCTGCTAGAATCTATAATATGTAAATTACATGAAAAGATCGCTAGATCTCCGGCGCGGCCAGTACAACGATGGTTTCAGGATGTTGTTGACACTACAGCAGTGGTGGCCCAGTGGTCACGGACACGACTTACGAGTTGTAGGTCGTAGGTTCGAACCCAGACAGGCCCTTTACTTTGTGTAAATTATTTCATCACCACTGCTCTCAAAACGGTGAAGGAAAACATCGTGAGGAAACCGGCATGTCCTAGAACCAAAAATTCGAAGACATGTGACATCCACCATCCCGCACTGGGCCCGCGTGGTGGATTACGGCCTACTCCCTCTCATTGAAAGGAGGCCTGTGTCCCAGCAGTGGGAACATTATAGGCTGATTATGGTTGACACTGCCTTGCTATTGCAGCGTGTCGGGGATGAGGTTTCACGCGATTATTCGCAGGAAAGCAGCTTCACTACTGAGGAGAATGAGAGACAGTCGAAACAGCATCCTGAGAACTCTATAGCGGATAAATTCAGCTTTCGATTTGTGATACTGTTTGCGCGGAGGATAAGTAATTGGTACTAACACTAGATAATAAGTTGTATCACATTGATTAAATTCAATAAATTCTATGTTCCGAATTAAAAAATATTATTTATTTTATTTTATCATTCGTTTGCACTGCCGGGTTCTAGTAATAAAAACGCTCTTGTTAACCGACTTCAAAAAAGGAGGAGGTTTCTCAATTCGACCGTATATGTATTTTTTTTCAACAAGATTAAACGGTACCGAAAACCAGTAAAGACGCCGCTAAAAAGCTTGGTTTTCTAGCTATTGATTTAAATGATGTTTATCACCTTAGGTAACATTTCACGAATTAGCAACCTGTTACTAATAATGACTGCACCCATTGTAAGTTCGCAACCTGCAAGCAGTGTATGATGCTTTAATAAGTTTTTATGAGTCTTCTTCTTCGTCGTGTCGAGAAGTATTAAATTTTGTTGGCCCAAAACTTCGCCACTTCCACGGCATCATCTGTGGCAGCTCAGAGGTCGCTATGGTTGCATTTTTTGGGGCACAGAGACGAGGGTTCGGAGGTGGGATATGGTCTGCGTCAAGCTTTACACCCAAACCCTGTTGTCGTACCGGCGGGGTAGTCCCACTTTTTGGTTCGGGGGCGGTTCCGAGAATTCCAAGTGGGCCACGAAAGGACCCTGCGGGAAGATGCTCGCTGGGTGGTAGTTATTGAGCGGGTGGAGTTTCTGAATAACTGACCCACTCCGTGACAGCTCAAAACTGTCCAGAAATGGTTTAAGTAATTGAAAAAAATGCTTTGAGTTTGTACTGACATCTCTGCTTACCTACTAAATTGAACATATCAATAACTAGCTGTTCCCCGCGGTGTCACACACTGCGCGGCTCCTAAGGGTCGTAGCGTGATGTTATATAGCCTATAGCCTTCCTCGATAAATGGACTACCCAACACTAAAAGAATCATTCAAATCGGACCAGTAGTTCCAGAGATTAGCGCGTTCAAACAAACAAACAAACTGTGCAGCTTTATAATATTATTATAGTAATATAGATACCTGCTACGTCCAGTTAGTTCATAAACCTATTATTTAATACAGCTAACAAATACAAACGGCTAGCACTGGCCGGAACCGAGGGGGGAAGTCCAAATTAACACGAACGTCGGTCAAATAGTATGTAACGCGATATTTCAGCATATGAGCGGTAATCGGTGCAGTTTCTTTGAATTAATGTTTCAAAATTAAACTGTGTACTTAACTGTTACTGAACGGTTGAAAAATAAGGGAATCTCATTTTACTTTTTACTGGTGTTAGAGGCAATAAAGGGAAATGAGTGGAGAACGGGCTTTAAAGGCTAAAATCTTCATTATCTTCCCAGTTTTAAGCGGGTTGCAGACCAAGAGCTAAGCTAAGTTAGTCTAGCTTAGCTCGCTTATCTGAGGTAATTTTTCATACTTCTGTTCATAGTTTGTGGTTTGTACACAAGTACGAAAATTTTTATATTATTAGGAACATAGTATTTTCGAACCCATAGGTACCTACATATATATGTAAAGTATCGTATTTCAACGTTGCATTCGTTATTTCGTGAACAAATCGCAATTTAAAGTTGCCAAGTGTTGACATATTATTGCTCGTGACTGTAGCGTGGTGTTATAATTATAGCCAATAATAGCCTTCCTCAAGATTTGGGCTATGAAATGTAAAAAGAATTTTACAAATCCGACGAGTAGTTCCGGAGATTACTCCTATATAGGTACAAACTTAAAAACGAAAAAATTTTACGTCTTTATATGTAGAAGTATCGACGCACTATAATGTAATTGGCCTCGGGTCGGTGAACTAATGACGCGAAAATCACGACATGTTTCGGTGATTCCATTAAACCTACCTACTTATGTTTTTCCTATTACCACAAAATACAGAGAGTACAGAAGGCAATCACATGTACTTATGTACTTCACTTTTCATACCTTACGCTCGGCTGTCGCGCTAGGGTTGTCAACTTTGACTTATGTACAAAAACCTATCATGGTAGTGCTACTGGCACTCGTATCTAGTTAGTGCTGCTAGTTTTTACAAGCTTTTATTTAACTTGCACTCTTCTTTTTTAGGGTTCCATACCCAAAGGGTAAAAACGGGACCCCATTACTAAGACTTCGCTGTCTGTCCGTCCGTCTGTCTGTCTGCCACCAGGCTGTATCTCAAGAACCGCGATAGCTAGACAGTTGAAATTTTCAATAATTATGTATTTCTGTTGTTTTAACAATTGTTATAACAACAAATTAATACTAAAAACAAAATAAAATAAATATTTAAAGGGGGCTCCCAACAAACGTGTTTTTTCGGCGTTTTTGCCTTCTGGTACGGAACCCTTCGTGTGCGAGTAGGACTCGCCCAGTCGGACTTGACCAGTTTTTTTTAATTAAACAAACTAGTGACGCAGCATCACACGTGTGTGTGAGTTCAATGGCAACCTGTCAAAACATCGAGATTTCTGTGCTTAAGCTAAGTTAATTACTAATGTGTTATTGCTAACTATACCTACCGGAATAAATGCTCTAATCCTCATCAAAATCCATTGTGTAGTTTAGAATATTTATGCGGTCACACAGACAGACACGAAACAACTTTGTTTTATACTATGTCTAGATGTTACTTAAACTAATAATAAAGCAGAAGAGTTTGTTTGTTTGAACGTGCTAATCTCTGGAACTACCAGTCGGATTTGAAAAATTCTTTTTACATTTGATAGCCCAATTCTTGAGGAAGGATAAAGCCTTTTTAACATCACGCTAAGACACTTAGGAGCCGAGCAATAAGTATAGATAAAGGCTAAAGGAATAAATAAAGGCGGAAAGGACGCTAAGCGAAAACGAAGTAATAGCGGGCAGGCGATGCGATGGGGTGGGTCGGGGAACAAGAAATTTCACGCGGTCGAAGTCGCGGGCAGAAGATAAATCGGAATTCTAATCTATTATCATCTTCGATCAATAATAGTATCATCAAGAAAGATATAGCTCAAAAGAGTTTCTAAGAGACAAGGGGGCTACGTGAAGTTTGATCAACATGATGAAGATACAGTAGGCTGGACGTCAGTAGTAACACTTTGACCTTGAACTGTCTTAACTAGTACGCAGTTTCAATAGAATAAGAGGCCAGCTTAATAATAATATGAGCTCAACTGTCACTAATGTATTGTTATCGACCTTTAAGAGATTTCGCGACATTGGAGCGAAACTGGTTTTGTTACATTGACGTGGGGCCTACTGTACAACAGTGATATAGAAAAACAGTGAAGTATCTTGGCGTTAATATGGCGGATCGAGATTTAGAAAGAGAGCCACAAATGTATGTGTGACAGAGACAAAGTATGCAACCAAGACAATTATAATCAACCTATAATGTTCCCACTGCTGGGACACAGGCCTCCTCTCGGTGAGAGGGTGTGGGGCGTAATCCACCACGCGGGCCCAGTACGGGTTGGTAGATGTCACATGTCTTCGAATTTTTGGTTCTAGGACATGCCGGTTTCCTCAAGATGTTTTCCTTCACCGTTTTGAGAGCAGCGGTGATGATATCATTTACACAAAGTAAAGCGCCGCCGCTGGTCTGGGTTCGAACCTACGACCTACAACTCGTAAGTCGCGGCCGTCACCACTTGGCCACCACTGCTCTTAACCAAGACAAATTAGAGAAAAATGGCTTTTTAGGCCAATCAATCAATCAAATTATTTATTTTCCAAATCATATAATCCAATTTGTTAGTAATTACATATACTTAAACTACTCAAAAGAAAATAGGGCCTCCTTTTTTGAGGAATTTCGAGCAAATTTTTTTAAATAAAATTTTGCACCAAGGTCTAATGCAGTGATGATAAAAATAAATTGTAATTACGTCAATCAATGTAGGTGCATAGGTAATTTTGCATTTCAATACTTCAACATTCCGACTTGAGCGTTCGGTCTACATTGTATGTAAATTAAAAGACTATGTTCAAAATGAATTTAAATGTATTGGATAATAGTTTTGATACTCTACGTTTAAACACTGTTTTTATTGACACAGTTAAGTATGTTATTGGAAAAGTATAACAGCGTTTCTTTTAACGTGCTTCAGCAATTATTATTGACGTATAATTCTTGTCATTCTTAGAGTATGTAGATACATAGCATAGGTTGTTTGAAAAAGATTACTGTATGTTGGTGTTGAATAGAATATTTTGCATGCACTAACACCTGCACATGTGAAGACCTAAGTGTACAGTATTCGGGTTGCTGAATGTTGGGCCAAACAAATATAAAAAACTATACATAGGTATATTTTTTTGTGTTATGTTTGACATCAACACGCTAAGAAGAAAAATAGTTTTTTTTTTCTACATTATAGAGAATTTGAAGTGAGAAGAGGTCTTTGCCCTGCAGTGGGACAATAATAAGCTGGTATTATTTGTTAACCGGTAAAGCTCCGCGCGTGACCGATGGGTCACGAAACGATAGAAAATGAATTGTGTATCATTAGCGGAACTTTAGGGGTTAATAGAGAATTTAACTTTACTTAATATTTATCTTAACTCCACGACTTCATTCCACTGGCCCTCTTCTACCTTCGGACATCCAGACACACAGCAAGTTACCATCCCTGCCTAGTTGCTATTCCACCAATTCACACTAAGCGTTTTCAAATGACCTTTATAATGCAAAAGCGTGGAACTCTCTACCTGCATCTGTGTTTCCGAGCATTCACAACCTGAATCTCTTCAAAGTAAGAGTGAACAGCTTCTCGGTAAGCTCACTCCATCGTCGACTTTGTCTCTGTCACCTCTGATTGACTAGAGTCAAGAGCAAACCCATTTCAAATAAAAAAAAAGAAAACTATAATAATTATTCTAAAGAGAAAAGTATTTTTTTTTTTTTTTTTGTTTGTTTGTTACACTTTCACACTAAAACAGTTGCACATATTTGGATATAATTTGGCACATGGATAAACTATGACCTGGTTTAGGACATAGGGCACTTTTTATCCCTATATTCCCAGGGGACCGAGACTTATGTGGGTGATACCGCAGGGTGCAGATAGTAATTCATAAAACAATGTGGTTGTGTTGTTATTAATTATTTTCAAGTGGGGTTTAATCTTCGTTTCACCTACTAACATGACACTAAAAATTCATAGTTTGTGCATTCAACAATCTAAACATACTATACAACATATTGTTGTTGGTTTCAATAGAAATCATGGAATATTGAAACAGTTAAATGTGTAAATTTGCAGACATTGTAAAAACTGGTAGCAGTAGCAGTGCTATTGACTATGCAACACAAGGCTGGGAACAACACTGCACACTTTCAACAGAAGACTATTATACTAAGGCTAACACTAGGAGCGCAAGTCTAGCCTTGTTACAAGTGGAACAGTACAAAATTAACTAAATATTCCGTACACATTATGACACGACAGTGTAAACAACAATTTCGAAAGGTACCCACCAGTTTCGAAACCTCTAAAGGCTGAATGTTGCAATGCCAATGCTTGTAAAAAAACCTCACTCACCTAAACAGCACACGAAGAATTTGACGATTGTGAAGAAGAACGCGTTGTAGAAATTCGCGTCGTAGTAATTGACATCTGGGTCCGTCAGGTCCAAGGCGCCACCGTCCATAGTGATGTTGGCGAGCACGGCCTCCTCGCCCGACGTCACCGGCAGCCCCAAGCTGATCTTCAGGAACTCATCCACCACAAACAGAGGCGGCACCCTCAGCAGCACCTCCACTAGTGCCAGTGCCTTCGACCTCAACGACATTATTCATTTATGAAGACCTTTGCACACTTTAACACTGATAATTTAGCACGCACAGCCGAAACGACGGGCTTACACTGTAAACTTTCACGGGATGCTTTTGATTGATTTATTTTGTACCTTTAAAAACTTATTTGATGTCACCAATAATAATGCGAAAATAATGACTGAAATTTTTGCGACAATAAAAACTTGACATTACAAATCTGGATGTTACCAGACTAGTAAGATTGCCAGTACATATAACGTTTCTACCAAAAAAGTGAACGCTGAAAAATAGAACCAATAAAAAATTAATAACTTATCTAAATTACATTAAGATGAAAAGTGTGTTAGGTAACGTTATGAATTGCACAATAAATAGAAGGAATTCATTCATTACAGTAATGAATGAATTCCTTCAATTTATTGCGCAATAATTAAGTAGGTAATTATTAAATATCAAGAAATTGGTGTCTTCTGTTTACACACATTTTACATAAAAAGTGTAGGTAATTATATATACGCGAGTCAAGCAAACATTTGTTGAGATTATTAGAAAGAGCGCGGTGCCATCTGCCTTTTTTACAATAGAACTATGCAGGCCAGTGGCGGCATCTGTGTCTCGATGAAACCATGTGCAAAATATCGTAAGGAGGATTGAGTGGGCTGCGGGCTAGCTAGAAAGAAAAAAGCTTGCTTCTAACTTACTAATCAAATACCGGAAGTGATATAGGGTTTTTCCATGAGAAAATTCTTAGTACCATCCCGACCGAAGTCTAGATTAAAATTTGTGCCCCAGTGTTTATTTTGAATAAGTATAAGTTTTCTCTGTGTTGAAAAACGTCGTTTGAAAAATTCATGTAAATTATCGAAAATGTGTGAACATTTTTCTGTTTTGACTTGCTTACATCTTGTTGTATAAATTATGTTTCATTTCTAAACTGTCAGAGTGATTCTTTCAAATATCTAAGCAACAAGACTACGCAAGTTCAAAAAAATATAGATGTCACATGACCAACTTTGAAAGTTATCTAAGTATGTAGGTACTTGATTAATAATAAAATAATATAATAAATTATTATTATATTATCTCGGAAACGTGACGCTTTACGGGGTTTGGTATTCTAATATATTTTCCGTTTGCATTGATGTCAGCTATCGATATACATAGGTTGTGTAGAAAATTGAATTTTCGAAAAAAAAAAAAAGAAACAAAATGGCGCTCGCGCCATTGACATGACATTAGGTATGCCAGGCGGCAGGCTCCATCTAATCTATCTAATCTAACTAGCCTGTACTGTACAGGGCAATGGCCTCCCTCTCCCTTTTCCACACAATTCTGTCTTGCGAGTGCCGGCCGGCCAGTCCTTACGGTAGGAGTCAAGCTCGTCCCGCCATCTTCGTCTTGGCCTGCCGCGATGGCGTCGTGCGTTTAGTGGGACCCAATCGGAGGTTCTCTTAGCCCAATTGTCATCTAGCCTGCAGCAAACATGTCCGGCCCAGTCCCACTTAAGTTTAGCGGCTTTTTGGGTAATGTCTGTTATCTTAGTTTTGGCGCGCAGTATTGTGTTCCTTATACGGTCAGAAATTGACGGCACGGTTGGCGCAGTGGTTAAGCGATTGACTGATGCGCTGCGTGTCGCGGGTTCGATTCCCGCACGGAACAAATATTTGTATGACCTACAAGTAGTTGTTCCGGGTCTGGCTGTTTGTGTATGTGAGTTTAAATGTTTGTAAACGCACCCACGATACAGGAGAAATTCCAAGTGTGGGGCAAAGTTTATTAAAAAAAAAAAAAAAAAATCGAACCCCCAGGATACTGCGCTCCATGGCTCGCTGGCAAACCTCGAGTCTGGACCTCTGCTGAAGTGTCAAAGACCAGGTTTGAGCACCATATGTGAGAATGGGGAGAATACACATGCATGTCCGTAATTCTCCTTTTGAGACATAGTGGCATTGACCAATAGCTCCTCTAGGCGCTCTCGGTGCGTCGAGCAACTTCTTTGTCTTGTCGCGCCTGAACTGAGACTATTTGGCCTAGATAATTCAATCTCGAGGCTTGCCTTGTTCAAGTCCTCGAGCATATTACCCAACTCAGCCGCTGATGAGGAAAAAAGTACGATGTCACCGGCGAAGCGGAGGTTCGATAGTCTCTTTCGACCGATGACTAGTCCCTTGTCTGCCCAGTTTTGTGCCAAAGTTAAGAAGGCTTCCTCAAAATGTGTGACTGTAAAAAGCTTAGGGGACAACGGGTCTCCTTGCTTGACTCCTCTTTTAATCGGAAAGGACGGCCCAGTGGTTTAATTTTGATTGATGCTGTGCTATTATAGTCTTAAGTAAGTCGATATAGGTGGGTTCTATATTTTGGTTAGTTAGTAGGCAGGCTCCATACTTATAAAAATCTTCAATCCTCAGTATTACGTTTTTTACTAACATATAAGTAGTGTGTATTATTAACATCTTATGGATCAAGGTCCAAATTAAAGTCCTTATTTTTATTTTATTTATTTAAAATGAATATTTAAAATGCAGGCCCAGACGGAGATGGCGGGATGACTTCAACAAGAACTGGTCCTTAACAGCTTTGAACTGAGAGAAGTGGAAAGAGAGTAGGGAGGCCTTTGCCCTGCAGTGGGACATCACAGGCTAATAATAATAATTTAAAATGAAGCCAGACAGTGGTGGTCAGATGGCATAGCGGATCCTTTTTCTCATGCCTGACTCGAAGCCGCCAAACAGCATAGGTAATATTAAAACTAAAAAATATTTTTGTATAGACATGTACGGACGCCAGCACATCAAGTTACTACAATCTGTCAGATTTCTTTAATAGATTTTCGACTTTATTGTTAAAGCATAAGGTTCAAGGTTGATTGGGAAAATCTGACAGTTTCGGGTAGGTTGACCTGCTGGCGTCTGTACATACAACACTAATTATTACTTACCGTTAATTTCTTGACAAAAATGAAATATAACGTTTTCAACACACTTGCTCGTAAAGTGGTTGTTAATGAACCGCTTTTAGGTCCATAAAGCAGTGTATTAAACACGCGTGCTTTTTACTTTATGTTACCGCACTAGTGCGGTAACGCCACAGATGACTATTTACTAGTCGGAGATGTGCGCTTTTTTTAATCTCATCACAGAGACTTCATGCCAAAAGGAATCCGCGGGCCATATCTCACTTTTATTTTTAAACAGTCTGAATCCCCATGTCCTTGGTCCCAAAATTAACTAAATTTACTTAACTTAAATTTTCCGTAGTCCCCCCGGAGTCAAACGGAAAAGACCCGCGTCTGGCGTTCTATTATTGCGGATTCTCACTGAACTAATGTATATTTCTCATTCAATAACAATACAAGTCAGTTTTTTTCTCGCAAGTGTGTTGAAAAACGTTGTATGAAACGCGTGTGCATTGATCATTACACACTCGGCTTTCTTATCGCGCACACCTACGGCTCGCGCGAATTATACCGCCTCGGGTACAATGATCAACATAGCACACATGTATCATTGTACTATTACTTGTCATATATTATTATTAATTATTTATAGTACCTATTCACAAAATTTGTAGGCCTTCAAAGGCATGAACCATGAAGTTCTTCGCTGAGATTTAATAAAATCGCACATCTCTGACTTATACCTACATAGTTCACTGTAGTGCACTTTCCAACACTAGTGCGGGAGTGCAAACTGCAAACTGGGAAAGCACACGTGTTCAATACACTGCATTGTGAACCTTAAAACGGTGCAATAAGAGCCACTTTTCGATCAAGTGTAAAAAAAAACCAAAGGTAAGAAAGCATCTTGGTAACTATGAGTTAATTTTCGTAAAAACTCAACGTTTACATAAGTTTTTCAATTCATAATATAATTCAATAGCCGCGGCCCGCGGTTCTAACTTTGCGAACCACAAACAATATGCTTTAGAATTTCTTTTCCAAAGCGTGCAAACTCTTTAAAAGTTAAACAAAAAGCATGGAATATAAAAGAAAGCCAACCGACAAAGTTTGGAAAAGCGGGGGAGTCGCTGAATCGATATCCGTTATATGGATGCTTGTAGGGCTTCGGCAGTTGCGAGGCAAATTAAAAAGACTCCTACCTATATCATTGCTGTATTGTCGGTATTGTTGGAAGCTTTCAAAGCTTCATTGAGTTTTCTAATACGAGTGTGAGTGAAGATTTTTTTTTTTAAATACATAATATTAACTGGCTTCTGCCCGCGACTTCGTACGCGGATCCTGTTGCTTATGCCAGCGACAACGGGGTCGTCAAAATCGAAGATCTGAAACGTCTGATGTCGAATTCTAAGAGCCCGGGGACTGGAAAACAGCGTGATGCGCGAGACGATTCGAGACGTTCCAGATCTTTCATTTTTGTAAGTCAACAGGAAATGCCCATCAAACTAAACAACTTTTGCTAAGACGTCATTCCTATATGTTATAGTGTCGCTGGGCTTTGGAGTTCCACAACAGGTGTTCCAGATCTTCAAATTTATTCTCACAGCAGAAAATGCTCTTCACGTGGAATATTTTTTTCTATGGCACCATTTTACCGACTTCATTATATCTCTTATACTTTAGCTGGTCTGTTGCGGT
Source organism: Oligia latruncula (assembly GCA_948474745.1). Classification (NCBI taxonomy): domain Eukaryota; kingdom Metazoa; phylum Arthropoda; class Insecta; order Lepidoptera; family Noctuidae; genus Oligia; species Oligia latruncula. The sequence continues at coordinate 3,256,132 of OX419705.1, forward strand.
TCTGCATCAGGTGTTCTATTTTCCAAAATAAATTATAGCCTATATGTTGCCCAGACTTAGTACCTATACAACAAAAAACTTTTCTTCCCGTAATTCCGCAGTGGATCCCAGGGGTTCACTGAATTAACAATAATATTGCAAATAACTTTAAAAAAAATTCTTTATAACTATAAACTTAACCTAGCTGTACCCGTGGCTTTGCCCACGTATCGCATAAGTATTATTTTAATAATAGTTAGTGATAGTTTGTTGATTTACAGAAACACTCAAAAGATGCGTCTCATACTGTACTATAGCTTAGATCCCTCAAAAACTATTTGGCTTAGTAAACTCAAAATTTGAAAGTTGTAGTTAATTTACTGGTAAGAGACGTACCTACAGTTGTTCGTGTGAGATGCAGCTCGTCCTGAGGTCGACACCCGCAGCCTTCAGTGTCTGCCCCTGCGACTTATTTATTGTCATGGCGAAGCACACGCTCACAGGAAACTGCACGCGCTTGAATTGAAAGGGGTAATTGTGGCCGGGTGTCACCATTGCCAGGATCGCCCAGAGAACACGGTGGAGTACACGGTGGAGGTCTGCCCCGCTTGGGCGGAGCACCACCGTGTCCTCGTAGAGGCGATCGGCAGCGGCGGCGACCTCTCGCGTCCGGCCCTGGTGCAAGCTATGGTCCGGGGCGAGAGGGAATGGGAGGCAGTCACCTCCTTCTGCGAATGAGGGAGAGAGCCTCCCGTCCCAGCCGCCGCGGGAGACGCTCCGGGTGTCGGGAGCCACGGGACGACTCCCGGCCACCGTAGGCGCGGGCCTGCGGGCGGAGAGTAATGGGTAGCTCACCGTCCGATCAGGACCAGAACCGTGCCGGACGGCGCGTACGTGTTCCACGCGCGCCTCAAAGAGATGTCAGCATCGAGGAGGGGGTTACCTATCATAAGGTCGAAAAATATTTGACCGAATTTCATTTCACCTACAACTTTTCAACTATTTTCGTTTCGTTTTTTTTTACTTCATCGAAGTCACGTCTGCCACTGTATCAGTTGACCTATTATCAATTCGATTTTTTTCGTTACTCCGACGTTTCATTTGATCGAAAAACTTTTTACCAAAGTTACACTGGAGAAGGGGGGAATTGGAGCCTACTAAGGAAAAAGTTCAAAAAAATTCAAGTTTATGGATACTTTAGGAACTTTTTATTAGAAACTAAAACCCTTATTCATTTGACTGTCATTTAATCACAGCGTTAACGTTAGATTATTAGGCATTTGGCCACAGATAAACTTTAAAGAAAAAAACAGAATCGCTCTCATTACCCGACTTTGCGGGAAATGAGAACCTATAAATTCCCATAAGTGTAATGGGAGCTACTTTATTATTAAATCAGCTTCAAAAATTTCTGTGTCAGTCTGAAATCTCACTTAATCATATAAATTTTAATATAAACGTAATCGTATAACAATTAACTATAAGGATCCAAGCAAAAAACGCAAATATAATCAACCGGGCTGTTAGAACCAGAACATTCTTTATGTGCTTATTTACCGCAACCTCTGCAACGGTACCACATTTCGTTATTTTTTCCCGTGTCACAGCAAATAGCACATAATATCTCTTCTTCTGAATATTCTGACTCATCGTCGCAAAGATTCTCAACGTCTTCTTCTTCAGACGTGTCAGTTTCATCCTCAAAAAGTTTATTTTTTACTCTTTTTCTTTTTTGTTGGTTGCCTTCTTTCGTTTTTTTCCTTTTCCTGCGGTTTTAGTTTTACATTTTTTCTCTAAACGTTTCTTCTCCTTCTCTTCAAATAGGTACTGCTTTCATTGGCGTGCTAGATATAATTACTGAATGTTGTTTTTGTCGCGAAGTCTTATTTTTGTTAGATATGTTAGGTAGTGGACTCACAACTGCTAGAACTTTCTCAAAATCATTTGATATGGTTGGGTCTTTAGAGAGTGACTGTCTTGAACGTCGTTTGTTGTGGACGAAATCGTGAAAGGATTGGCAGGAGCTGGCTCCGGGACTGTTTTATCATTCAACATAAAAGGGATTGTGTTTGGCGACAAGTTTGGTGTACTATTTGCTGTAGATGCCTCCTCTTGTAGCTAATATAGATGGAAAAAACATTTACAAATAACAGAGAATAAAGACATGGACGTGCACAGCATTCACAACAAAAGAGATGAAAAACACAGCATTCACGTTATATTAAAAAGCATATTGGGAAATTGGAGCTACAAAGGGTAATCAGAGCCTAATAAGCTCTGATTACCCGGCTACCACCATTTTGAAATAAAATAAAATGATATACTGAATCTAGCTAGTAACGAAATTATACGCACAGATACTCAAATTTGATAACATTAGCTATAAAATAAAACAGGTTTGATTGTAATAAACGTATAACTTCACACATACCTGGCCGATGAAATTTCGTAGTTATTATAAGCGCGGACCAAAAAATCGACAAGCGTCTGTGGTCACACAACACGTGGCACTGGCGAGTCTATCGCCGCAGGGAAACACGATCGCAGCGTGCTGAAGGCGCCCGAGTGGCAACCGTGTGAATACGAGCTGTAGTTTTGTCTCTAATCGCACCGCTCTTATTACCCTCTGGCTCCCATTACCCTCTGTTCCCCTACCCGAAATAACATTTGTTCGAAGTATTATGTTTCCGAACATTCATTATACCACTGTTTTAATTATCATATTTTCATTTCACCAAACGCCTAGAAAGTTTGTGCACACTATTTCATCTATCAGCATGCAAATAAGGATGCTTGCTTCAAGCATGCAGCATGCAAGCAGGCATGCAGCATGCAAGAAGGCATGGAGCGTGCAAGCAGGCATGCAGCTTGCCAGTGCCGTAATTAGCCTTTTATGCGCCCGGTGCGAGCTGCTATAACCGCGCCCCTTTTTTTTTTTTTTGGATGGGCAATCAAATGACCCTCCCGCTCTGGGTGGAGCGGAAGGGAGTGTCAGACTCTTACTGTCTAAAACCCACCCGTGTTCCTTCCTTAGCCCTTTATGTTCCGGGCCAGCGGTAACCCTTTGGGACAATCCCGCTGACCCGGCAGGCTTCGGTCCTAAGGGGTCCTAAGTTCCTCGATGCTGACATCTCTTTGAGGCGCGCGTGGAACACCTACGCGCCGTCCGGCATGAGCCTGGTCCTGATCGGACGATGAGCTATCCATTACTCTCCGCCCGCAGGCCCGCGCCTACGGAGGCCGGGAGTCGTCACGCGGCTCCCGACGCCCGGAGCGTCTCCCGCGGCGGCTGGGACGGGAGGCTCTCTCGCTGAGCCGTCCCGCCACCTCCTTTGCTAGCATGACTGCTTCGCAGGAGGTGACTGCCTCCCACTCCCTCTCGCCCCGGACCATGGCTTGCACCAGGGTCGGACGCGAGAGGTCGCCGCCGCTGCCGATCGCCTCTACGGGGACACGGCGGTGCTCCGCCCAAGCGGGGCAGACCTCCACCGTGTACTCCACCGTGTTCTCTGGGCGATCCTGGCAATGGTGACACCCGGCCACAATTACCCCTTTCAATTCAAGCGCGTGCAGTTGCAGCATTTGGCAGTGCGAGCCATATGTGGTCTCGTCTTGGCAACATTTTACATGAAAATGTTTTTGGTGGGATATTATTCTTACGTAAGATCACAAAAGTAAGCAAAAATTAGGTATACCTAAGTATTAAAAAATTTTGCTACTTTTTCTTTGCAATTTTGGTAGGTAGATACTGATCTCACGTAAGATTCAAAGGGGGAGTGGTTCATACAAGTCTTATTTTTTCTTACGTAGAGGGAGGGGCGTCTGAAAGTGGTTAAAATTGTCTAACGTAATAAATGAACAGCCCCTAAGTATCGTTAATAAATGATTCCTATAAAATCCTCTTAGGAGGTCTTGACGGTTAACCGTCGATACAAGTTGCGAGGCACACACTGAAGTTAGGAGCAATTGCAGCCAAATTTTGCACGCGCGTATTTCGTAGGTATTGGCACGACAGAAAAATACCCGAAATATTGCGAATTCTATATATAGGAGATTGTGTGGTATAGATTTTGTTGGAATTTTTTAATAAGAAAAAGCATTTTGTTAAAATATGTCAGTTAGGAGGTCTTCACGGTTAACCGTCGGTTTGTCATAGAATTTGATCCTTATTAGGGACACTATCGAGTGGTGTAAGGTGTGTGTGTGGCTAGAAATATTGATTTTTCAAAATTCCAATGATGCAGTTATAGTTTTCATCAAAATCGAGCCCGTGACTCCTTTGAGTACTTTTCGCTATTCCAGCATAGTTTCGGATTTGGCCATCCACGCCCACTTGAAAAATTCACCCTGTATATGATTTTTTTTTATGTATGTTCACCGATTACTCGAAGACGGCTGGACCGATTCCAAAAAAATTATTTTTTTGTTTGAAAGGGTAATACTTTCGAGGTGGTCCCATTATCATCAAGTTGGAATCTGATGAAAGGATCCCATGGAAATCGAGGAAAACCCTCAAATTTTATAGGCAAATCTATAGCGATTTGGGTATTTTTTACCGACTTCACAAAAAGGAGGAGGTACTATGTTCGGATGATTGTATGTTTTTTTTTTGTTTGTATGTTTGTTCATCGAATACTCCGCCAATTGTCGACGGATTTTCAAAATTCTTTTTTTGTTCGAAAGTAGATGGGTAGTTCTTCGAAATTTGATTCTTTGACTGATCCATATGGCCAAAATTTAATTTCACTTTCAGCTCTGTAAAACATGTTCATATGAAAATAGATATACCAAATAACATATATTTGAATGAGGGACTCGTTTTTATAAAGTAGTTTTCAAGATATTGATTTTGTACCCAGATCACCCAGATGAATCGGAATGTGTTACATATTAATCAGAAACAGAAATAAAAAGTAATAAATACACCGTTAGTTATGTATGTAAATTCTAAACAATAATTATTAATTCTTAAATAGGACTAAGACATATCAAAAGTGTCATATTTAGAACAAGATTATACTCCTGTCATTTTTTTATTATTCAAAAGGTTATAGCTAAGTAAATAATCTATACATATAATAAAACAGTAGAAAAACTGTGTCTGTACATTGAAAATATTAAAAAAAAAAATGGGGGGGGGGTTAAGAAACAGTAATAGGGTACGAATCCGAAAAAAAAATTCTGTCTGTTTGTCTGTTTGTTTGTACACGCTAATCTTCGGAACTACTGGAAGGATTTGAATGATTTTTGTTTTGTTGTATAGGTATTATGTCTGGGCAACATATAGGCTATAATTTATCTTGGAAACTTGAACACCTGATGCAGAACCGCAACAGACCAGCTACTCTATAAGAGATACAAAAATGGTACCATAGCAAAAATTGTTCCACGTGATGAGCATTTTTTGCCGAGAGAATAAATTTGAAGATCTGGAACACCTGATGTGGAACTCCAAGAGCCCAGCTACACCATAACATATATAGGAATGACGTCTTAGCAAAAGTTGTTCGGTCTGATGGGCATTTCCTGTTGACTTATAAAAAAACTGGCCAACACGTAAGGTTCCGTACCACAAGGCAAAAACGCCGAAAACACGTTTGTTGTATGGGAGCCCCCCTTAAATATTTATTTTATTTTGTTTTTAGTATTTGTTGTTATAGCGGCAACAGAAATACATCATCTGTGAAAATTTCAACTGTCTAGCTACCGCGGTTCTTGAGATACAGCCTGGTGACAGACAGACGGCAAAAACGCCGAAAAAAACACGTTTTTTTGTATGGGAGCCCCCCTTAAATATTTATTTTATTTTGTTTTTAGTATTTGTTGTTATAGCGGCAACAGAAATACATCATCTGTGTAAATTTCAACTGTCTAGCTACCGCGGTTCTTGAGATACAGCCTGGCGACAGACAGACGGCAAAAACGCCGAAAAAAACACGTTTTTTTGTATGGGAGCCCCCCTTAAATATTTATTTTATTTTGTTTTTAGTATTTGTTGTTATAGCGGCAACAGAAATACATCATCTGTGAAAATTTCAACTGTCTAGCTACCGCGGTTCTTGAGATACAGCCTGGCGACAGACAGACGGCAAAAACGCCGAAAAAAACACGTTTTTTTGTATGGGAGCCCCCCTTAAATATTTATTTTATTTTGTTTTTAGTATTTGTTGTTATAGTGGCAACAGAAATACATCATCTGTGAAAATTTCAACTGTCTAGCTACCGCGGTTCTTGAGATACAGCCTGGTGACAGACAGACGGACGGACGGACAGCGAAGTCTTAGTAATAGGGTTCCGTTTTTACCCTTTGGGTACGGAACCCTAAAAATCGAAGATTAGAAACATCTGATGTGGAAATTAAAGCTATCACTAATTTCACTGTATAAAATAACATATGCTGGGATTATAAAATAACTTAAGCTGGGAGTACCTCCACGCGGTGAAGGCGGTAACACTTGGACTGATTTTCGATGACGATGGTATATCATTGAAAATTTTACTCTACTGGCCAAAACTCCCATTTATTTTTTTATTTTATCGAATAAATATCCCTTCGGGCTTATGTTATTTGAGTGTTTAATTTCCTTTTCCATTTATCTTCGTGACACGGTAGCCTACCCGGTAACGCAGAGGAGCAGTCACTTAGATTTTAATTGATCAGGTATCTTCTTCACAATAAAACTATAACCATGCCTAGAAAGAGGTCAAATCTTTCCCAATGTTCCAAAGGGGCTAAAAGATTGAGGATCATAAGATCCCAAGAATCTACCGGAGAGCGTCAGGAGAGATTTGATGCTGTTCGAGAACATCAGGCTGCAACTCGATCCGTGGAAACCTCTGCGGCGACTGACCGCTGATTGTGAACGACATGCATTGCCTCGCGAATCGGAAACGTTTACCGATACAGAATCACGCTTGAGTTTTCAGCGTATTCGCTCATCTACTAACAGGTCTTTTGAAACGAGTGATGAACGTGATGCGCGACTAACTACTGATAGAGATTATCTTACATTATCCCGAACACGCACACAACAAAATTTTCATAATCAGTTAGAAAGTGAGAGAGAAAGAATTGCTGGAGTACGGCATGAAAAGACAAGAAGAGCGCAACGAACGTATGAATTCTGATCGACTTCGACATCTCTGAACAGAATGTCGATATCATCTGAAGAATCGGATGTGTCTCAAGATATAGCCGTAGGGCATTGCGACCTTCCTTGGGTTGATAAGGACGGAGTGCATTTACGTATACTCCTATGATTGACTACACCACATATTCCGCCATCGGAGGTGTGGTTCAAAATTGTACTTTTTGTGAAGCTGTTAAAATGGCAAAAAGAAACAAACGGTATGTGTTGCTCAGGTGGGAAAGTAAATATTGAAATATTTCAAAATCCTCCAGAAATATTAAGATCACTGGTGACCATCCACAGTCAAAACATTTCTTGGACAACATCCGTTCGTACAATAATGCCTTTCAAACATATTTTGGTGCGAAGCAGATTTCAGAAGACCCATTTATGCCAACATTCAAAGTGCAAGGCCAAGTTTACCAGCTTATTGGTTCATTATTGCCTGAAAATGACGTCTCGAATCGTCTCGCTCACCCCGGTGTTTTCCAGTACAACGTATCGCTGGCATAAGCAAGAGCATCCGCGTACGAAGTCGCGGGCAGAAGCTAGTAATAAATAAGATTAAAACTACTGACTTGTACACGGTCAAAAATTGGACAAGGAGAATTACGCAACAAAAGCGCTCCTATCGTGCTGGAGAGGGGAAAAATAATTTATTTTATTATTCATATGGGGTTTTGACCATACGAATCAGGCACAGATGAATCAGGATTTTGCATACAATCATGCATAACTCATCATACATACAGACTTCATTATTTTCATTTTTCTACACGAATCTATAACCCAAAAGCATCACACGAAACACAGATTGAAGTTTTAAAACAATAAAATAAATTTTATAAAGTAGGCATTGTAATCAGGATGCCACCTGAACCAAACACAGATGAATCAGGTATTTTCCTTCGTAACACCGGATCTAAGCCAACCAGCCGCACGTCCACCTTCTAGGTCGTCCGGTGCACGACTGGCTTCCCCCCGCGCTGGAAGCCAGACTCTCATTATTATTACCCGACCAAGTACGGTCAAGCGCAGCTTACGCCACATTAATCAGTATTATACGCCGGACACTTCTTTTTTACTTATTTATAAACAGACTAACGTAGTTATAACTAATACACATTTTTTTTGTAAGAGGACAATTCAGGAATCAGAAGAACGACCATCAAATATTTTTATTTTGTACCTAGACAGCAATTATTAAAAAAAAAATCATTTGTCCCAGTAAGGGATAAAGCTAAACTGTACAAAAAAAAATATTACATGCCGTTTTGTTAGTTGGTTACAGAAATATACCCACAGACATCGAACATTTTGTCCCTGAAGAATTACCCAGATAATTCTGAGGTGGTCCCAATGTCACCAAGTTAGGATCTGATAATGGGATCTTAGAGAAATCGAGGGCAACCCTCAAATTTTATAGGCTCACTTATTGTTTTTCGCATATTTTATGAAGTATCTTGTGTATTTGCGTATAATTGTCACCATCTCAGGTAGCTGGGCTGATGATGGAAGGTACAACTCTTTAACAGTAAGAAGTTACTCGAACAGGCAAGGACTGTTTTTTAGTAAATTGTTTTGATGTTTGATAGGGCTTTTGCCACATTTGGTCTCATGATCATGAAGTCATGACCTGATGCTGCAGTCAGGATAGTCTGCAGAGTAGGTACCTAACTCCTCGACGACTAACAACAGATATATCGTGTTTAGGCTCATTGAAAAGGGCTCGATGTGTGGATAAACGTGCTGTTAATAAGGAACACCGAAGTACATAGAGACCTGATACTGAAGCCAGGAGCATCAGAAAAAGTACAAACCTTGAAATTATAGCACCGTAGTCGTGTTTGGGCTCATTTTAAACAGGACTAAATTTTAAGTTCAATGCAATGTTGACATAAGTCTGGCTTGATGCTGCAGCCAAGATTACCTATCAGCATCTAGTCTTAAAACTAATAAATACTTCTTAAAGTGAAATACTTTTGCGAGTTTTTCTTCTGTATAATTATCCTAACAAAGGTTGCCGGTAGTGGCTGGATGACAGAAGCGGAGGACCGTGAACGTTGGCGCAAACTTGGGGAGGTCTACGGCCAGCTGTGAACTGCAATAGGCTGATTATGATTAGTCCTACCACCGCAAGGGAAGAATTGGCTAAATGGCCAGTCAAATAAGGTGTTGGGTGTGACTGTCCAGGATGCGCAGAGCGCTCGGTTCAGTTGAGTAACTGGCGGAAAAAAAATAGCGCTACACGAGGATGTTTCTTCATGCATACTGCAGTATTAGTAATTACTGCATATTATGTTTTCAACGTTCCATCCTTCTTTAAAAAAATTTAAAGAAGGATGGAACGGCAACCTTTTTTGTCATTTTTCTGATTTAAAAATCAAACTTTTGAATATTGAACTGCTTCTGTCAAGTGAATTTTCTCTTGAAGTTTGGGACTTGTTTTTTAGAGATCACTACTGACGGCTGGAGTAATTTTTTTCTTTGCTTATAATCGTAAAAATATGATGAATATATGATGTTAATCATATAATTTGGATTCGAGAGAAGTCTTCAGTATATAACTCTTTTTGATCTTATCAGGTATGTGTATTTCTACTTGTGATTTTCTGGTAAAAGTTGTTCAGCTTGTTACAGCATTCTTAATGTGCGTTATTTTGTCTAGGATACGCCTGAAGATATACGACTAACAAGCCGAGTTTTCGGTCCTACCCTACCCTACCCCTACCTATCCCCTTCGTACTATTCTGTTCCCGGATTTTAAATAAGTTGAGGAGTGAAGATTCGTGGGAGCAGTTTCAAAATTACCGACCAGATTACATATGGAATACAAGATGCCGAAATAATCCAGGATTTATCAGATATTATTTTCTTTTATTGATTCTTTTTGACTTATATTATTGTTGTTTAATAATTGTTTCGTGTACTAACTGTAAAACTCAGAATACTACAGGTTTTATATCGTTCGTTTATGATTAGTGCTACGCGATCGTAGGGAAAATTTCAGTTGCAACTGCAGTTAAACTCGACGCGTAATTTATCTAATCTATACATATAATAAATCTGTAGACGAGGCGTTTCTGTACATTGAAAATAAAAAAAAAAAAAATAGTTGGGCTGTTATAGGATAACCAACAGATGCCATTTCTTCAATTTTTGGAATTTTTGTCTGTTTGTCTGTTTGGATGTGACAGATTTTGAACAGGCTCAACGTAAAAAGTACCAAACCAATATGGTTAATATTTATACTCAAATATAGTGTAGAACTCGGAGCAGTGATTAGTCTTTGTTTCATCGCAATCGCTTCAGTCTATCAAAAGATATAATCAATTTAAAGCATTCTATAACAATTTTTATTGCAATAAGTGGAAACATGTAACGACATCTATTGGCGCGATATAGTACTAACGAAATCATATTGTGATCTTTATAACATTATTATGTGTTTAATCACGTCGTAAAGGCTTGCCTTTATGACGAAATAATTCTGCTCCTTATGTCTGTGTTATTTAAAAAATAAATAATGATAATGTTTAAATAAATAATATAAACATATATAATAAAATCGTATATAATAAAATCGTAGGAAAGGCAAAACTGTACATAGAATATATAAAAAAAAATACTTGGGGCGTGATCTACAATCGATATCGAAGCCAAAAATATAGTTTTTAGAATTTTTGTCTGTTTGTCTGTATATATGTCCGGGCTAAACTCAAAAAGTACTGCATGGATTTACTTCAAATTTTGCATGAATATTACTAAGAGGTCAGGTCAACATATAGGCTACATATTATCACGCTATCACATAGGAGGAGGAGCTGTGAATCTTTATTTTTCTTACGCATTCTGTGACAGCGTGTAATCTAACGACGCATATTTAAATGTTGTTTTTGAGTAAGTCATGCTATTATCTAGCTTTACACTATAAAAACTTTTACGCCACTTAAGTAACTTGGGCAGAGAAACATAGTTTAATGAATGTTAGTAGTATAAGACAATTTTGAAGCAGCGCCATCTATGTGATTTCATAAAAATCAAATCAAGTTACATGTCAACACTTTTTGGAAATTAATAATTTAAATTTGATCATGTTGGTGAGGTTAGTAGTTAGTTATTCTTAAAATTCATAGATGGTAATGTGCATTTTCTTCATAAAAGTTGTATCGTATAGTTCGTTTTGACAAATTCAAGTTCCAGCAAAACCCTCAAAATCTTGAGCAGAGTTGAGGAAGACAATTTAAAAAAAATGCGGTGTTAAGTATTACAAAAAAGTTATGTTCATTGATGATGATCATTTCTTCATCAATTTCATGTTGTTAGTACAAAATAAACATTGACTGTTAATACTTTTGTTCGGTATTTATCTGTGTGATTATTGCTTGGTAACTAATATATTTTCATGTCGTATACCTAATTATAAACTTAAATTATACCGTTCATCCGAATAATGGCGAATGCGATTTTCTGCGGTTGTTACTTCACACTGTCCGAGGCAGTCTTTCGCCTTTCTGAGGACATTTGATGGCGTGGAGTTTCCCACTTACCGCGCAGCCTGCGTAGCACGTCACCTTCTCGACGGTGACCAAAATTGGGCTGACAACCCTCGCGGAGGCGAGCGTCAGTGACAGTCCCAGCTGAATGCGTCATCTGTTTGCCGTCATCTTGGTGTTTTGTGGAGTCGCGAACCCGGTAGCTTTGTGGGAGAAGTATCGCGATCATCTGTCTGAAGATTTTCTACGAGTTTTGAGGCGTGCTACTGGAGACGAAGTCGGAGACGGCGAAATGACCACCATACGAAATGACCATATCGCTTTGTTCTCTTCAGAGCAAAAACAAATTTATGACACCGTCCTTGAAAGCGTTTGGCAAAACCAGGGTAAAATGTTTTTCTTGGATGCTCCTGGTGGTACAGGAAAAACATTTGTTACCACTGACATACTTGCAGAGGTCAGGAGGCAAGGCAAAATTGCTATTGCTGTAGCGTCGTCGGGAATCGCTGCCACACTGCTTCCGGGACTGCAAGACAGCACATGCCATGGTTAAAATTCCCATCGATTTAGAGAGCGCCGAAACGCCTGTTTGTGGTGTGTCACGTAACAGCGATAAGGGACACGTGCTCAAGGATTGCTCTCTGATCGTATGGGATGAGTGTATGATGGCCGAGGATCGAGGGCTGACGAGGTGAATGCTTCGTTGAAACGATCTTCGTTGTGGTCACGAGTTCGTACGCTGCGCTTGACCATTAATATGAGAGCTCGGCTCGGCGGCAATGCACGCGCTCAAGAATTCTCCGATGTCCTTCTAAGTCTTGGCGAAGGCACTCTACCAGAAGAGAGAGGTAGGCAGGTGGTGCTTCCAGAGTCTCTCGGTAGAGTGGTTTCCAGCTTAGAAGAACTCATTCGCTGTGTGTACGGGGACATTCAGTCGTATACCGCACCAGCAGAATTCTTGGGTGTGTGAGCGGGCCATTTTGACGCCCAAAAATGATCAGGCTGCAGCAATTAACGAATGCATTCTCTCGGAAATTGAGGGGAATGAAGTGGTCTACACCTCGATAAACACTGTTGTCAAGCAAGATGACGCCACACATTATCCCGTGGAATTTCTGAACTCCCTGTCAGCAAGTGGACTTCCAGCGCATACCATCAAGCTGAAGCGGTGTCCCGGTTATGCTTCTTCGGAACCTATCTCCTCCGAAGTTGTGTAACGGGACCCGCCTTAAAGTCATCTCGCTCCACAGACACACCATTAGGCGGAAATTCTTACGGGTTATGGCGTCGGCGAGGCAGTATTTATACCACGCATTCCCCTCATACCTCATAACTTCCCGTTTCAGTTCAAGCGCGTACAGTTCCCCGTGAGTGTTTGCTTTGCGATGACCATCAATAAGTCGCAGGGGCAGACACTGAGGGCAGTGGGTGTCGACGTCAGGACGAGTTGCTTCTCACACGGGCAACTGTACGTCGTCGCTTGCTCCCGCGTCATCACACATTTTGGCTCCTGGCAGCATAACTACCAACGTAGTTTATAGGGAAGTGTTGTAAGGTATATATGATACCTTTGAACGTATTTTTACTCTTTTGTGTCCTGGAATGTATTCCTGCATTATTTTCTCTATTTCCTTCAGTCACCTCTTATGACTGAACTCAGCAGGATTCCCATATAACTCTCTTCACTTGCTTCGCTTGCAAAAAAAAACTTATATTTTAATGCTATTTTAAAAGTTGTTTACTTTATAATGCTATAGCGACACTGGCATCTTAGGTATTTTTGGTGCTGTAGAGCCTTCACGCAGACGACGTCGCGGGCAGCAGCTAGTTTTGAAATATAATTCAAAGTACAAAAACCTTAAGTATTATTTCCGTTTCTTTAAAATTTTGATATCAGCCGCCAGAAGTATCGACACAAGTTTTTCTACTTTTATATCAGTTTTTGTTTTTTTTTTGTAAGTTCTGTTATTTTTATAAAGCTAAATTATACGTTTTTTAAGTGGCGAAGAATTGTGTTTCCTTTTTATATCGCTACAATACCTACTAGCGATAAAGTTGAAAATCTATTTAAAAAAAAAATACAAATTGTAGTAGCTTGCTTGATGTGCTAGCCAGTCTTGTCTGTCTGGTACAATACAAAATTACAAATCGGACCAAGCAGTCCGACTTTTCAAAAATTTACACATTTTACTTGACTTGATTTAAAATAACTTGTGAACTTGTGGGTTAATTTCCCTGACCTTATCAAAAGATGGTAACGAAACCATAGCGAGATCTAATTCGACGCCAACGCCATCTATCGCGCTGGTGGACAACTTTATTTTTCGACGGACTTTTAAAATTGCACGATGTTTTCGTTACGTTTTTGTACGAATACAAAAACAATAACGTTTATTTGGATTAATTAAAATATAGCTAAATCTATATACCTACATTTAGCTGTGGTAATAATAAAGCTGCCAGTCGGATATGAAAAATTATTTTTGCATTTGATAACCCAAAAAAGGCTTTAATCTAGTTAACACCACGCTAGGGCTAATAGGGGCCGAGCAAAAAGAAAAAAGTCAGAAAGACCGAAGCGAAATCGAAGTATTAACGACGGGAAGTTTTTATAAAAATGTCGCTGTTATTTTAGTAATTTGGTGCCGATTCCCTTGTTCACAAACTAAACTAAATTTAAGTTCATACATCTTTTTCTTTCTATTTCATTAAGAAAAGGACAGAAGATAAATATCCCACACAGCACATAATATCTAGTAGATGTCCAATATTAGTCTACTGAGATCTAAGATATCTAAGATTATAATGGAACGTTTAGTAGATGTCTACAACTGGTCTTGAAATCATCTCTTAGTTAAGATATTACATAATATCTAGAAGACATCTACAGCTGATCATCTCTTAGAGAAGATATTGCATAACGTCTAGTAGATATCTTGAATCATTTAGAAAACGTCTAGAAAATATTCAGCATACTTTCTATTAGACATATAGCAGATAATCTAGAAGATGTCTATACTACACTCTCGAATCATCTAGAAGATGTCTAGAGGATATTTTGCTAAATTCCTACTGTAGCAAACCTTATTTTTTAATCTACCAACGCCACCTATTACTTATGAGAGACACTACAACATGTCGCAACTCTACGCTAGATAGCGCTGACGCAAAACGTCACGTTTCTGAATCGCGGTGTCGAGATTCTCCGACGGTTAATGACCTCCGCTAGTATATTTTATTTTATTTGAGAAAACTGAACTAGTGGTGCATCACATCACACGGGACATCGCTACTTAGTTAGCCTAACTCTAGACCTAGTGTCCTTTTTGGTTTAGAGGACACCTTTCCCCTCCTTCGTCCCTTCTGGGAAAAGGTTGTGTGGATTCGTCCTATATATATACAATTATACTCTGTACGTTGTGTAATAAATCCTCCGGCGACGACATCCCTTACACTACTAGATATTTTGTAGACAATCTAGAAGACATCTTCTAAAGTTTACTAGTAGACATCTAGAAGACATGTCTAGTAGATGTGTAGTAGATGTGCATTTAAAATGTCTAGAAGACATTTAGGAGGCGGACATAGAGTCATCTTCTAGATATCTACTATAGTACTTGTAAATATCAGCAGAGGTCTCCTAGATGTTTGTATGAATATTTAAAAGATATTTACTAGATATTCTTTAGACATTGTGTGCTGTGTGGGATTAGTTTAGTCCTGAGGTTGTAATATCTTGATTTAAAAGAGTGTCCACGGAGTTTCTTGCCCGTTCTTCTCCATAGATCTACGTTTTGGAATGGGCAACTAGCTTCAACTTTCTGACTAACTGACAGACTATTTAATTTTGACAATTCAAAAGTGCCTGTACGAGGTTTAATAATAAATGCTTTGAGTTTAGTTTGAGTTTGAATACTAAAAACAGAATAAAATAAATATTTAAGGGGGGCTCCCAGGCTCCCATACAGCAAACGTGTTTTTTTTTCGGTGTTTTTGCCTTGTGGTACAGAATACCCTTTGCGCGCGAGTCCGACTCGCACTTGGCCAGTTTTGTTTTTTTTGACGTGACAACGTCTTAAATTAGGTTGCGGCTGGGAGTCACTTATGAAAAAGTGTAACGCTCGGTAACGTTACGATGAGTCACCGAACGAGAGAGAGGCCCGCCGAATGCCTTGCGTCTCTCTCCCACTCAACTATTCTACCGAGAAAAAGACGTTGTCACGTAAAATCTTCGCCCGTAAAACCGACTTTACAGGCAACCATTTTTTGACGTGACAACGTCTTAAATTAGGTTGCGGCTGGGAGTCACTTATGAAAAAGTGTAACGCTCGGTAACGTTACGTTCTTATTTTCATTTAATTCCTTGTTCCTATTGTGCAATTTAATTATATTCATATCAATAAATATTCTACCGAGAAAAAGACGTTGTCACGTAAAATCTTCGCCCGTAAAACCGACTTTACAGGCAACCATTTTTTTTTTTTGCCTTATAGGTAGGTACCTATATATATTATGATAATATTGAAGGCACTAGGTACTACTAGAGAAAGATTATTTTCCAGGATCACATATCACGCTTGACAAACAGTCCTACACCAAAGACTCGTACACATAGACTAGACAAAGAAAAAATACAGACTTGACAGTATACACTTTATATATAGGTAGGTACTTAATATTATAAAAATACTAGCTGCCGCCTATTCTCATGCCGTGAATATACATTACGATCTATTCTCATACCTACCAAATACACAAAAAAATCTTAAAAAAACCGGGCAAGAGCGAGTCGGACTCGCGCACCGAGGGTTCCGTACCATCATAGGTTTTTAAATTTTCACCGGCGAGCTACTAGATCTCGTTCAAACAAATTTTCGGTGGAAGTGTACATGATAATGTACAGACGCCAGCAGGTCAACCTACCCGAAACTGTCAGATTTTCCCAATCAACCTTGAACCTTATGCTTTAGCAATAAAGTCGAAAATCTATTAAAGAAATCTGACAGATTGTAGTAACTTGATGTGCTGGCGTCTGTACATCATATATTTTTTTTAGTTTTATCATTCTCTTATTTTAGAAGTTACAGGGGGGACACACATTTTTCCACTTTGGAAGTGTCTCTCGCGCAAACTATTCAGTTTAGAAAAAAATGATATTAGAAACCTCAATATAATTTTTGAAGACCTATCCATAGATACCACGAATGGGTTTGATAAAAAAAAAATTTTTGAGTTTCAGTTCTAAGTATGGGGAACCCCCAAAATTTATTGTTTTTAGGGTTCCGTATCCAAAGGGTAAAAACGGAACCCTATTACTAAGACTTCGCTGTCCGTCCGTCCGTCTGTCTGTCACCAGGCTGTATCTCAAGAAATTTTCACAAATTATGTATTTCTGTTGCCGCTATAACAACAAATACTAAAAACAAAATAAAATAAATATTTAAGGGGGGCTCCCATACAACAAACGTGTTTTTTTTCTGCGTTTTTGCCTTGTGGTACGGAACCCTTCGTGTGCGAGTCCGACTCGCACTTGGCCAGTTTTTTTCTATTTTTTTGTAAAAATCTTAATGCGGTTCACAGAATACATCTACTTACCAAGTTTCAACAGTACCTATAGTTCTTGTAGTTTCGGAAAAAAGTGGCTGTGACATACGGACAGACAGATAGACAGACAGACAGACATGACGAATCCATAAGGGTTCCATTTTTGCCATTTGGCTACGGAACCCTAAAAAGGTTAAAAGTTGGACACCGAGCGACACTAAGTAGCAGGGTATCCAATCTCCGCGCCGAATGGTTAGATACTATTATGAATGAGCGCAAGAGGTGGCGCGGCGCGCGGGTGAGCATGTTTTTGTACGGACAAACAGTAAAACTTAACAAGCTTATAACTTTGTGATTTTTCATGATACAGTTTTGAAATTTTGTACAGTATCTATAGATTCTTTACATAAAAATACTAGACACGTGTTTCGGGTTTCGCATATACTAAATAATATATTATGTAGGTACAATGGAAGGTATAGGTTACCTACACTACACACCTACATTGCTTTGATTTAGGTAAACATTCAATGTGATATACCTAATATAAAAGATATAGGTATATATATACCTATAATATTCTCAGGATCAGGAGGAGTTCATCATTCAGTTATAAGTAATAATTTAATACGGTCTTGTTTTGGATTTTTTTTGGATTTTAGCTAATAATTCTGATCGAGCTGTTCTTGTTTCATGTACCTAAAGATAATGAATAACAGGGTTCAAAGGAAATGAAAAGAGGATTCAAATTGTTAGCAGAAACTCTGCCAGGGTTGACCCTACCCTTCACCGTTCTCTTTACTCATCGAAAATCACTCTGCATTTTAAAAACGTCATCAAACTAAATAGTTAGCTAAATAGTGCTTTCCAACCACAAAAACTATATAATTTTCTCACTTCCAAATCCATAAACACACTCAGTAAAAGATTACAAGATCGAAAATTACAATAATTACATTTCAAATCGGTTTTACCGCCATTTTCGTGTGCGTGCCAAAAAAATCAAAATGGCCGATTATCTGTCAAGGCACGCGCGCGCCACGCGTTGCTCCCCTCAACCGATTAAATGTAAATCAATGATGGAAGATCGCTAGTGAATCCGTAACATATTGAGTTACAAGTTTTATCTTTTATTTACGTTTCCGATTGAGACATATCATTTTACAAGCGACTGATTGCCTGTGGTACTGTGGTTGTGGGATTGTTGGTTTTGCAAATGGGTTTTTATGAGTGCTGTGAAGCCACAAAATACAGATATAGTACAGAAGGCAATCTACATACAAAGTGCGCTCGAGCAACGCACACATAGACACCGCTCACGGACACGTTATCTCGGACGGGTTGGGACTGGGAGTAGTGCGAGTGCGGGTGCCATCCGCTTGAGACACGCGTCTGTGAAGTGCAAAAATGGAGCAACAAAAAAAAGGCTATATAAGCTCGATTTAAATAATAGTTTCCTATTTTGAAGTAACTTTTTTGTAAGGTAAATTCACGCCACGAACTGTTGTTGAACGTAAATTGAAAACATGATTTTTTGTTTGTGTAGATATTGGATTGTTTTTAGTGTCATTTGATAGGTTTAGGTCTAAAACAGATAGGGCAAAATAAATTGTTTAAATAGGGTAATCCGTTTTGAAGTTATTAGGGATTTTGCGATAGTGAAAATTGACAAAATAATGTAAAATTATATGTTTTTGTTCTGTAAACTTTTTGTATTGTAATAATATTTTTATTGTTTTGTTTTAATATTGTAGAATAAGCTCAAAAATAAATCAAACAACTAGATGCGAGAGCTACTACCACGATAGCTTTTTGTGCATAAGCCAAAGTTGACAACCCTAGCGTGACCGCCTCGCCGAGCGTAAACGTACAATTCCGAGATGGGCTGCAGACTGCCACCGCAGGCGACAATGCGGCTAGCGGTTGCGGATGACCGCAGTTTTCATAGAGATACATAGAAACCATAGTGTCGCTTGAACCTACAGAGTGCAGCTGCAGTTTGCGGCCTGCGGTCCATCTTGGAATTGCACCTTTAGTATGAAAAGTGAAGTACATACATGTGATTGCCTTCTGTACTCTCTGTATTTTGTGGTGAAGCTGGAGTAGACCAGTTAGAGGTAATTAAAAGTTTTAATTAAAGTACTTAACCAATTGTTTGTTTTTACAGATGTGGTGCTGAATGAAAACGAACAATGGCTAAAAAGGGACATTGTGGTCAGACAGAATCTACGAGAATGATGGGAGGTCTTTAATAATGATAAAACTGGTCAACTGGGGCTTCAAAGCCTTTTTCTTCGTGTCGCTGACACGACAGTTATTTAAATTTTGTTGGCACCAAACTTCGCCACATCCACGGCGTTATCGGTGGCAGCGCAGAGGTCACTTTGACTGCATGTTTTGGGAAACAAAGTTCAGGAAGGTAGCGTTAAGATGTAGTAGTGTCAAGTGGGTGTCACGTATAGACTACACCTTTCATCACCTGCCACAGCTCAGGTGAACACACTGAAGTGGTTAAGAGGAATTAAGTAAATTGCAATGTTGACGTGCAAGATGTGAGTCAAATTTTGCGATGATATTTCTCTTCAGTCAGCTTATTTGATTATTTATACAAGTAAACACAAAACACTTGAAAAATACATAAAGGCTATTTTTTTAAAATGTATTTTAAGTTTCAATGCAACAGCCGAGATAAACCACACTAACCAAAAGAAGACCTAATAAATAAAACACATTCACAAACACATCTCCCTTCATTATTCAAACTACCCTCCCCAAAAAACTCGACTACCCGCTAAACAAACATGCGTTACCTGTCAGATGAAACAGTAACAATGCTGCCACACTTGCTACTGAGCCTAAGGGCAAATACAGGTGGTGGATTGTTATGTTTGCACAAGTAGATCATGCATGGTTTAGTTTGATGCATTTTAAAGAGCGCACGCGCATTGTAATTTGAACCTTATGTAGATAACAATAAAGTCGCATGACGCACGTTCGGGATTTGTGATGACTATATTGAGAATGATCGTCTTTTGTTTGGTATTAAAGAGCGAATAATTAATTTGAGGGATGGAAGATAGTTGGTGTGTTTGCAGATTTTTATCGTAATTGGTGTATAGATGGTATTTAGATCTAGATAATTTGTGTGAACTTTTTGATGATTGATGTCGTGGGAAAAATAACTGTCCCAGAGTTCACTATACAGGGTTATTGGAAAAACACCAACAACCTCTTAAGAGGTCATTGTACTCATCATAGATATATGAAAGAAGTTTTTTAGATTTCTATGGTAATAGGTACTCATCATTATGAACAACTTAAATACTATGGGACAAACCTGAAATCGCGAAAAAAAAAAAAACTGCTATTCCCTACATTTGACGAGTTATACGAACATAATTTTATTATAATGTAGAGAACAGCTGATTTTTTTTTTAGCAAATAAAAAAAAAAGTTGTTTATTGGTACCAGAAATGAAAACAAAAAACCACAGAATCACCGTCGCTCCAAGTAAAATACTGGTATTCAGCTGCATCCGGTTAGACTGGAAGCCGACCCCAACATAGTTGGGAAAAGGCTAGGCAGATGATGAAATGAAAACAAAAAACACAAAACTCTTTTGATAACATGTGATTAATTTATGAAGCGTATCGAACGGTTGTGTGTGACAAGTTATGTTAATGATTTCAAATAGAACAATATGTAAGCTAGAAAATTCGCTCGTAAAAGAGGGCTCTAGCTAGGAACTGAAGTAGGACTCATGAATTTTTCGTCCAATAAATTTATTTCTTTATCCGGTACAGAATATTCACAGAGACCCAGTCATCGGCAGCGGTGTGACGTTATGTCAAAGGGAGCTCATCCTCGCTATCCGGTTACCGGACGACCGGACACGACACCCGACACTTCCCGTTTCCGAACGATCGACTTTCCGACAGGTGAGCAACGCCGCCGGATCGATGGATTAGAATTTTTATTATTTGGGTGCAGTGCCGTAATTAGCCTTATATGCGCCCGGTGCGAGCTGCTATAACCGCGCCCTTGAAATATTTTCTAATCATAACCGGTTCTGACAATAAAATGGATTGTCTGTAAAAATAAATCTATCATCCAAAAACAAGTTTTTGTAAACTTAATTTTAAGTACTTGGTTAAGTTTTGAGAAGTTCAAATAAATTGCGTTTAAAATTAGGTGAAAAAATGTCTAATCGAAAATATGTGTCAAAATTCACAATTAGACAATACACAAATGACACCAAATACTGATCAGTACAGATATAGTCAAGATCCAAGGCTACTTGGTAATAATGTGTTCTTCTGTCAAAAAATTAAAGAACTGGTGAATGTGGCCCTGGTCTGGTAATTTCTGCGCCCCTCCAGAGTCTGCGTCCTGTGCCTGGGCACCGCTGGCACCGCCCTAGTTACGGCACTGTTTGGGTGTTAGCTAAGCCGCGTGCCTCGGAAAGCACGCTAACCCGTTGGTCATTTGTAGATCTTTGACTGTCGTTACGGGTCAAAAGTCAGACAACCAGTCTTACCAAGGGGGGTGCCCTGTTACCCGGGCTCTGAGTTATTGAGGTCATATGGGTAGTCGCTCCATGCAAAATACTTGTATTCAGCTGCATCCGGTTAGACTGGAAGCCGACCCCAATATAGTTGGGAAAAGGATTGGCTTATAATGTTATAAATTTTGATTGGTATTTAAATAAGAAGATTATATGGACTCAGGTAAGTTCAAACGAAAGTTTTTTTTGCCGAATGAAGGAGTCCTACTAAGCCACCGTGACCGAATTGGGTTGGGATGCTAATTTAAAAAAAATTGAAATGGGGTTGCTCTTGACTCTAGTCTAGGTCAGAGGTGACAGAGACAAAGACATTTTCTTGGCAGGTTTCGAGTCAGCTAGAGAACTTCGCGGTGCGGCTGCGTCGTTCCGCGCTACGAACTTCTTTGCTCAATCTCCTCAAGCTCGGAGTATATTGGGTTGCTGCCATTGCCAAGTCTGTCAAAATCACAATGATCTTGATAAATGATACTTAAATGATTTTATTTTTACCAACTTAAAAAAAAGGAGGTTATTTGTAGGTTTGCACAAACACTTTTACACGTCAATCATGTTTTTATAAAAACTAGATGAGGTCGGCGTTTCCTATCTGACTACTCTGAGAAAAAAGGCCGAAACAAACTCAGAGGTCGCAGTCTGTTTTAAAGTCCAGACATAATCTTGGTCAGGTTACCTATATGAAGACCACGGATATGAAGACCATGTAGATCGATGTCTGAGATGGTCTTTTGAGGAAAGATTGATTGACCACACAGATTGAGAGGAAGTCAGTGCACACATTTGTCAGAAATCATGCAGCTCAACTCAAGACTTAAGGAGCTCAACGATTCGACGAACAATACCAAAGAAAGGACATTTGGGTAGGCCACATAAATTACTCAAACTGCCAGACTGCTTGCTATTAGTTGCTGCTGTCTGTGGTAAAAATAACTGTGAACGGATTGTAGATGAAGAGCTGATATTGCGTATGTAATTCTCATTGTGAAAGCGATCCCGTATTAATATATTTTTTTGATCCCAAAGTTAAGTTTAATTAAAGAACCTCTCCCACAGAACCTATTTAGTTGCTAAAAGAAAACATACCTGCAGTGCCGGATTAGCCACGTAGCGGTGTAGCAAATGCTACAGGCCCCGCGCTGTGGGGGCCCCGCGCTTGGATGTACAAAAAAGGAGTCGTGGTACCCTATACCAATGAGGTTTTTTGAAATATTTTAGGGAAGAATGGTCAAAAAAACCTAAGCTCTCCGAGAAGGTATGCTAAAAATTTTCGAATTGACTTCGTACAAGGTTCTCTCAGAACTTGCAAGTACGTAGGTTTTTACAAAAGTACCTACTATGCTGAGGATAGTTTGAAGAAAGTAATTTAGCTTAAGTACTTCAACTGACAATTGGAACGGAAGAGAACGTATTTGTTAAGAAACATTGATTTGACTAGTGAAAAATCACTACACAACTAAAACTATTATAAAAAAGTTCTGTTTTATCTTGTAAACCTTAGAACCTTAAACAAACTAAGTTCTACCATATTTTCCCCTAGGTAAAATTTGCTACAGGCCCCGCACTGCCTGCATACGTACAAAGTGAGGTGATGTTTAACTTTTCTTACCTTTTCCTTAATACGCCAACCCCCATAAAGTTGTAACCGTTAAGCTAGGTACCTACTTGAGTTTTAACAACACTTTAGCAGAAGTTGACCCAGATAAACTGCAAAACAAAACTTGAACTGCCCTAGTAGGTTTGACCCGACAGAGTTTTGCCTCCGTGGCTATTTCTATTAATTTATATTATTTCCATTTTCATATAATCCTGCGCATTAATTAGTCAATACCGAACCAGTTCTAGGGGATACGACATAATTGATTTTTGATAGGTGATAGTAGGCGATTCTATACCTTGTAACTTGTTCTATACTTGTAAAAACTTTTTAACAAAAAAAAACCGACTTCCAAAAAAAAACACTACAAACTGAAAAATAACTTTAATTTCGGAAGTCGGTGTCTTAGGGATCAGTATTTTAGTTTTTGCCACCGACTTCCGAAATTAAAGTTATTTTTCAGTTTGTAGTGTTTTTTTTTGGAAGTCGGTTTTTTTTTTGTTAAAAAGTTTTTATTTCTCGCTTTTTAGTGGGTCTGTTTATAATTTATCTAAGTTACAATAGCCTAATGTCAACTTGCCCATCGCCTTTTTATAAAATATTCCTTTTCTCGATGCAGGGACGTTAATTGTTGAGGAGTTCTCCTTTTATTAGTTTTTAGATTAGATGCTGATAATCCTGGCTGCAGCATCAGGCCAGACTTATGTCAACATTGCATTGAACTTAAAATTAGTCCTGTTTAAAATGAGCCCAAACACGACTACGGTGCTGTAATTTCAACGTTTGTACTTTTTCTGATGCTCCTGGCTTCAGCATCAGGTCTTCGGTGTTCCTCAGTAACAGTACGTTTATCCACACATCGAGCCCTTTTCAATGAGCCTAAACACGATATATCTGCTGTTAGTTGTCGAGGAGTTAGGTAGCATCAGGTCATGACTTGATGATCATGAGACCAAATGTGGCAAATGCCCTATCAAACATCAAAACAATTTACTAAAACAGTCCTTGCCTGTTCGAGTAACTTCTTACTGTTAAGGAGTTGTACCTTCCATCATCAGCCCAGCTACCTGAGATGGTGACAACCATACACAAATACACAAGATACTTCATAAAATATGCGAAAAACAATAAGTGAGCCTATAAAATTTGAGGGTTGCCTTCGATTTCTCTAAGATCCCATCATCAGATCCTAACTTGGTGACAATGGGACCACCTCAGAACTATCTACTTTCGAACAAAAAAATAATTTTGAAAATCCGTCGACAATTGGCGGAGTATTCGATGAACAAACATACAAAAAAAAAAAAAAAAAAAAAACATACAAACACCCGAACATAGTACCTCCTCCTTTTTGTAAAGTCGGTAAAAATAAGCAAAATAATCTTAAGGCATCAAAAAATTCGTCCGCATCGCTGTCAACAGGAACAGTGCCCAAAAGGCTGGCAGCATTGCCACGTTGTATGGCAATGCTAATTCTTTGATCAAGAAATAGGCCAGCCCTCTGGTCACGTGAAGAGTCGACTAACCGCTTGGCGATATCTCGAAAAACCAAGTGGGCACTCGGACCCCATAGCCCTAGTGTTTCAACCACAAACGGCTCGAATATATATTATATAACTCCCAATCAGGTTGGAATATTTTCGCTGTTTGAGGTTTTCTGCACCTGCAGCAGCCGCCCCAGCACAGCCACAGCCCACCGTGCTAGGAAGATGTAATGGCGCAAGGGTGTCGACACTTGAAGAGAATGCGTTAATTAGCAGATGTCGTGAATAACTAAGAAATTGACGTGGTTTCGAATAAGGAATCGATAGTAAATCGGGGCCTTATGTAGTGGCTGTAGTGTAAATATACTGGCAGCCTTCTGCGCAAAGTTCGGGCCCGCCAAGATACATCGGTCGTATTGTAGGCCAGCTTTGTGGTACTTTGTATTTCTCCGGAAGTCCGGACGAGATCTTTCACAAGAATTTATACTTGCTAAAAGCTACGAATACCTAAACTTGTTTCTGAATAGTAATTACAAACATATGCCTCTATAATAAGTGTGAATTACATTTCGAACAGTAATATGATTAATGAAATCATCCTGGAATATTATAATTTATTGCCAGTCTTTTTTCTCAAACCCCATTAAACCGTTACTCACCTTCAGTTTCCGTTCTAACTCCGCTTGTATTTCCTGTATCGTAATCGTATCGTAATCAGCCTATAATGTTCCCACTGCTGGGACACAGGCCTCCTCTCAATGAGAGGGAGTGGGCGGTAATCCACCACACGGGCCCAGTGCGGGTTGGTGGATGTCACATGTCTTCGAATTTTTGGTTCTAGGACATGCCGGTTTGTTCACGATGTTTTCCTTCACCGTTTTGAGAGCAGTGGTGATGAAATAATTTACACAGAGTAAAGCGCCTGTCTGGGTTCGAACCTACGACTTACAACTCGTAAGTCGTGTCCGTGACCACTGGGCCACCACTGCTGTCTCTCTGCGTATTTCCTGTGTGTGTCCCAAATGAAACATTTTCTTTCTTTAAAACAACCACCGCTCCTACCTTCCAGAACGTTCGATCCACGACCTCTATCTAAACTCCTTGTGTGGGCTGGACCACCTCGTCGATCGTCAGTTCGGCATCACTGTTCACTGGGCCGCATGCCCACAGCCAGCCTGCATAGCACAACTCGTTCAAAACTCTCACGGTATGACTTTCCTTGAACGCTTTCGCGCGCCAAAAATATGCGCCATTTTTTGCTGATACCGTCTACTGCATCCGTTGGTGTGAGGCTTCTTTGAATTTTTGTTAATTTAGGTGAGTTAATTTAGGCTTATGACTTTTCAATTTATAGTAATTTCTGAGTTTATCTTGGAAGTTACTGATATCGGTGAAGAAAAACATCGTCATGAAACATGCAAAAAAAAAAAAATCAAAAAAAAAATCCTGTAAAAATCTCACCGTGAAAACTTAGGTGGAGTGAGCTGTCATTCCACATGATGCTAGGGATGAATTTTTTATAGAAGACAGCTCCTGAGCAGTTCACCAGATTCACAATTTACCTGGTTCTCGATTTACCAGATTCTGAATTGACCAGATTTTGAACACACTCTCCACTCACCAGATTCTTCTTTTGCGTATCAAAAGTAATTGCATCACTTTCGCTCGCTCAGTAAGTTTTAGAGGATTTTAGATTTTCAAGGTAGCCCCCTAATGTTTGTCTAATGGTTTGATTTTACCTTTTAAAATCAAAAAACTCCATACACAGTGGCAACACGCGTCGACGATTGTCGGGGACAGCCGTCACCGCGTTTCGGCGGCAGACGCCGAGAGTTCCACACTTTGGCCACAAAGTAGACAAACGGTCTACTCATGTGCTTTGGCTGTGAGCCTAATAAATGTTTATTCTATTATATTCAGTGTACCTCCAATTCTTACAACTTAAAGTTCATACATATAACACTACCATAAAACTAACAATCCCACACCACTTGCCCCTCAATCTACCTGCAAATAAGTCAAGTGCAATCAATTTGAAACAATGGCGTGCGAGACAGGTTGGCTCCGGATGGGCCACGTGACAGCTACCTGGGTGGCCCATGCTGGCTGAGTGCACTAATAGGTATTGATATTTGTATCATGTTCGTATTGCTCGGGTGAATAATATGTCGGTAACGATTTTGGAGGTTAGGTTAGTATTTTTGTTAAACAACATAAAATGCGAGTACCTACTTAACTAAAAAAATATATAAATTGATATTGTTAGAAAAGAAGACAGAAAAAACGTATAATAACCGTCGTTTTTTCGTCGTTATTGGATTTAAAGCGACTGTCAATTGTCTACAGACACACACACCAAGCTACCCAAAACTGTAAAATTTTCCCAATCAACTTTGAACCTTATTCTTTAGCGATAAAGTTGAAAGTCTACTAAAGAAACTTGACAGATTGTAGTAGCTTGATGTGTTTCATCTATACCTACATGAAAGCAAAGAATGAGTGTAGTACTTTAATGATCTTGAAAGAAAACCGTGGTAGAATCATGTTTATAGCAAATACTTAATCGTATTTTCTTTCTTTTTCTTTTCTTTATGTAAGTAGGTGTTGAATACAAAGTCTAGGTGGACTGGATTGACTATTTTCCCTAGATAGCGCACGGTGTAAAAATCAGGGGGCCTAAAAAGGCCACTTTGGCAGAATCATAAAAGGATAACATTATGAATCATAATGGACAGTTAACTTACAAGATCCCATTTGGTGAAGGATTTTTCAGTTATTTGTTTGTTCTGTGCTAAACTACCAATCAATCCAATCTAAATCCAATCCCAATCTCTTTGATTATACCTACGTAGCGCAGCGAAAAAAAAAACACGGACTGTCTTCGCCTTATGATTCATAATGTTATCCTTTTATGATTCTGCCAAAGTGGCCTTTTTAGGCCCCCAGGTAACAGCGAAAAACTACATTATAATTATGATTTCATGACTAGGTATACATTGAAAAGTCGAAAAATATTATAAATATTATTGTAGGACTACAATTACTACAAAGCTGCAAATGTCTGAAACTTTCTGAAAAGTCAACATGTCGATACTCAATTCAACAATAGAAAATACCTAGGTACCTTTCTAATTGCCTACAGTAGCAAACCCCAAAAGCATGCAAAACTAAAAGCCCATGCAGATTGCAGTGAAGAACTACAAGTTAATTATGTAAATAGAATTAATTACCTCATTACTTATCTAAACATCATCGGACCGCTAAACGATTCTCACCACAGGACCAGAGACAAAGCTTCCGCACGGCCGGCCATGTTAACCCGATACGATGACAGCCACTTTCCCGCGCACAATATGTCATGTTGTTTTTTTTTACAGACGAGGGGTTGGATAAAAACAGCCAATTACGGTAGGGGCGGGAGTGCACTTAGCACACTTGGAAGATAGTTTAGTCACCATCAACGTGGTGTAACGACTCGTCCTCTGTCCGAAACAATATTAAAAAAATATTATAATTTTTTATACACTCGCTGGTGTTGCCATGGCGCATGCTTCGACCGCTACGTTTAATTTAATTAGTGAAAGGAGGTTTTGTGTGAAACTGTGATTTGTGATGTGTTCCGATATATTTTCGTGTTATTAGTGCCATTTCAGTGAATTTCTTTGGATATTTCTTTTTTAAAAGGTGTGTATTTTTGTTTTAAGAACGAATAATGCGTTGTTGCTTTTTGTTTTGTGGGAAAAGGTAATTTAATTAAACATGACAGGTTGTAGCACGTACACCCACAGCAAACATACTTGAAAAATAAATACAGTTATTCACAAATGATTTCCTTTGATTCTGGAACAGTTTTAGAATTATTTGTAGCACAGAAAAAAATCAACTAATTGGATCAGTATAGTTTCACAAAATTGTTCATGTTTGTGTTTAACGAAACGGACTCTGAAAAGTGAAGGTAGATATTTAGAACTAAAAGGTATCGTTTAATCTGGGTATAATAGAAATAACTTTATATTTGATATTATCTGTTATCGTGTATTTGCCTGAAAACATAATGGAGAAGAATAAACACTAGGTTGTGTCATCCCATAGAGAGGTAGGGACACCTAGAGAGAAGGAGTGCCTTCTCTCTCTCTAGGTGTCCCAAAGCGTTTTAATACCGACATGCACTGTTGCAATATCTCCTTTCTGTGTCCCTTTAACTACAAACTGCATACAATACCTTTCTTTCAAGAACTTTTTCGCCGGACTTCATGTTTCCTCGACAGTTTTGTCTTCAGCTGGTTGTAGGAAGCAAAGGGAAAACTGGCTGAAGACAAAACTGTCGACTCGTTTAGTTACTTCGTTAATGTTAGAAAAGATTTGGGAAGCAATTTTACGTGGATCTGTAATTTGTACAGGCTTAATTATAAAACTGATTTATCACTCATTTGGTCCAGTTGAAAACCAGCGTCAGGCACTTATTGTCTGGCATTTTTGCTGAACTGGGCCTTTTTGGCGCAGCCGTGATGCACACTTTCCTGCTAATTTCTTAAATCGGATTTTACACTTTTTGCCGCATAATGGCAACATTAGGTACGAGGACGTAATTATAACCGATTAGCTTCCGCTCGCGGCTTCGCCCGCGAGGTATGTCGATAAAAACTATCCTATGTCCTTCACCGGGATGCAATCTATCTCTCTGGCAAATTTTATCGAAATCCGTTCAGTGGTTTAGGCGTGAAAAGGTAACATACAGACAGACAGACAGACAGAGTTACTTTCGAATTTATAATATTATTAGTATGGATGGTACCTACTTTTCACAACGGAATAAGTGGCATCAAATGCAGGCGAACTCGCGATGCACAGCCAGTAATATCGATTACAACAAAGACTACTTATTCCATTTTGCATTCATTTGCTGACCAATCCGCTTACTCAGGTGCCCGCTAGACAGAATTACGGGGCTAATTCCTTACTCCCCACATAACGAATAATATTATAAATACATTCGATACGTAATACATAAAATCCATCGGCTTTACATATTACCCCGTAGTTATGTGACGTAGAGTAGGTAGCTAATTGAAGAGCCATATTATAGGTGATGGTGACCCAACACGTTTTGACAATGCGTGCAAATGTGTCCATATCTCTCTACATATCTCTCCATATCTCTATTCTTAGACAGCACGTTTCGTCGAAAACCGTTGTGGAACCTAAGATAGAACCACGCTTGTAGGATACGACTACATACAGAAAGCAAAGCTAATAGAAATCTCTATTCCTAGACAGCACGTTTCGCCGAAAACCGGTGTGGAACCTAAGATAGAACTACGCTTGTACGATACGACTACATACAGAAAGTTTGAGCTAATAGAAATCTCTATTCCTAGACAGACAGCACGTTTCGCCGAAAACCGGTGTGGAACCTAAGATAGAACCACGCTTGTACGAGACGACTACATACAGAAAGCAAAGCTAATAGAAATCTCTATTCCTAGACAGCACGTTTCGCCGAAAACCGGTGTGGAACCTAAGATAGAACTACGCTTGTACGATACGACTACATACAGAAAGCAAAGCTAATAGAAATCTCTATTCCTAGACAGCACGTTTCGCCGAAAACCGGTGTGGAACCTAAGATAGAACCACGCTTGTACGATACGACTACATACAGAAAGCAAAGCTCATAGAAATCTCTATTCCTAGACAGCACGTTTCGCCGAAAACTTTGTTGATAGAAAACATTGTTTGTAGATATCTCGATCCATAGGAAGCCCTGTTGACAGAGATGTCTGTTCATAGATTGATTGATTCTTCTTGCCGTAAACTTTGTTCAAAGAAACCTGCACTGTTAGATAGATAGGTACCTTGGTTCATTATGGATATTAGAAAATAATAATAATTAGATATAGTTTTTATTTTGACAGTTCAACAACATTCATTGCATTATTTACGTTTGTTGGCAGACAAATTTTTCGAATATATGAAGCAATGGATTGGCAATATCCTTCAAAATGATTCAGATTGTGATTGAAAGTGTGTTACGCAATTAGGGTGCTGGTTCAGGTCCAGCGGGCTAATTGCGTAACAGACTATCATTAGCAATGGGTTTCATTTTGACAGTTCAACAACATTCATTGCTTTGTTTACGTTTTTGAGCGGACACATTTTTCGAACATAAGAAGCAATGAATTAGCCATATCATTCAAAATTATTCAGATTGAGATTCATAGAAACATGTGTTACTTACGCTATTACGGTGCAGCATCTCACCGTGAAAACTTAGGTGAAGTGACCGTGGAGTGAGCTGTCAATAGTGTCAATTCCTAGCAAAAACAAACTTACTTCAAGTAAGTTTTCACGGTGAGATTTTTACAGAATTGACCGGCTGGTTGCGGTACCAATCTTGTGGCAAAAAATATTAAACAGTAGGAACCCGATACGGCCAGCGATGAGCTCCTATAAAAGTGTTTTAAGTACACCAATGGTACATGTGTGTTAAGCTTCATAAATACCCTTCAGTGTAGCAATGTTTCGTCTAGTTCGTAGTGTTTAACAGAATTATATAATTTCAGCTGCATCCGGTAAGACTGGAAGCCGACCCCAACATAGTTGGGAAAAGGCTAGCTAGGCATATTGATCGTCCTGTATGACAGAGTAACAAAGGCGTTTCCTTTGCCTAAATTATTATTAATTATTTTATAATTTTGCATATCTCGGGACCATGGGGTCCCGGTCCTTTGGAAGGCGTACGAGGGACTCCGTAGCCAACTCGCAGAGGCCCCCAACCGACAATTATCCCTGTATGCACTATGCAAGTGCACCCAAGGATAACCCCCGGTTAGTGTAGGATATATTATGGAAACATAAAAAGTTGGACAATGGGTTTGGGTGGCTAAAGTGGACTGGTTACCGAGCGAGAACTATGGAAGAACGAATTAATTATTATTCGCCTAGTTACGAGCATAAATAAATTACTTAACTTTTGAAAATACCTATTTGATACTACTACTCACAATCGTAACGTACAGCTACTAATACCATAAAATATCTGTCAACACTTTAGGAGAACTTCGCGGCATCGCTTTTGAATCTAGCGTAAGCGTAAGGTGCTCCTGCGGGGTAATTGCGTAACACACTATCAGTAATTCAGTAGCAATACTACTGCCAATGGCTTTCATTTTTACAGTACAACAAAATTCATTGCGTTATTTACGCTGTTGAGCAGACAAATTTTTCGAACCTAAGAAGCAACGGATTAGCAATATCCTTCAAAATTATTCAGATTGAGATTCCAGTTTGTTACGAAATTAGGGTGCTGAATTTACCAGCATACGTAGTACTGTATGCTCATCCTCCTCCTGCCTTTATTTCAAGTTATTTTGGGTCATAATATCATCCAAAACTAAACTTTTTGTTTATTATTTATTTATTTATAATTAATTACAACGGCTTGCGCCAATGACAGTAATTAACAGGTAAAACTAAACATTAAAACTAAACATATTACATAACTAACATAATTCAATTACAAATAACAAGTCAGAGATCGAAAGTGATAACAATATACAACCCAATCACACAAACCTATCTTTCACAGAACATGAGACAATTTGACATGATCACCCTGAGTGTGTCATTAAAGATGTCACATTCCGGGGAGTTTATAACACCATGCATGCGACACAACGGGGATTGCGCGCGCGACACTGTGCGGCAATGGGATGTGGCGAACAGTCGGTGTCGTTTTTGTTTGTTTGCCTCTTCAAGAGAGACATCCACATTAATATTTACCTAAATCTGTTCTTGCCCCAAGCTCCTCATTCCTCGGCATCAAACTACTAAACTGATGATGAGAAAACTAATGTACTAACTAGCTTTTTTCCTAAATTATTTTCAAACTCTCACTTTAACTACTATTTCTTTATAAAATCTACTTAATCCATTCCCATCCCGCCGCCATTACCTCATAAAATTCTCATCTGCATGCAGCTTTTCATTGATGCCTTTTATCACAGAGTACATTATAGTATACTGAAAGCCTTTTATAGCCGAACCTTTCGCCGATGCAGCGATGCTACATACTCGTATAAGTCTGAAAAAATTGCTCAAAAGTTAGACAGACTGTCAGGTTGTGTTATCAATCCTATTACCTATAATTATTATTCAGGCTTCAAGATAATAATGTAGGTTGTACAAGTAAATCAGGTCAACCTTTCACAACCATAAATTGGCTTTTTGGGCGATAAAAATACCCACAGTTTTTGCACGTAGGCAGTTGTAGGTGATAAAAATGAGATACGAAGGAGTCTGCAGGCAATGCCCTCATCAAAATACGTCCATAATACGAAAAGGATGGTTGTTCTATTTGCTATATATGATACACAAATTTTAAATGGGAAACGAATTGCACTCATATTAGGTACCTACATGTTTTTTTAAACCCCGGAAATAACGTATACCTACTTCCGCCGGCGGAAAAAAAGCCGTCGGTAAATAGCCGAATGTTACTTATTTTTCTCAAGATCATACCCAAAAAATCACAATCATGCCTTTTTCAAACCTTCGTGAATATGTAGGTTCAACAGTGAAAGAGTAGAATCTTCGACAAACAGTAGTGTAAAGAAAATAGAAACGAAAGAACTAAAAATTTAGTTTTCTTCTGAACAGATTTTCTACACAAATAATCATCACATGCTTCATGTAATTATTTCTAACCTAACTTTA
This sequence comes from Oligia latruncula, assembly GCA_948474745.1. Classification (NCBI taxonomy): domain Eukaryota; kingdom Metazoa; phylum Arthropoda; class Insecta; order Lepidoptera; family Noctuidae; genus Oligia; species Oligia latruncula. Next base: position 3,289,635 of record OX419705.1, read on the forward strand.
GAAATCGTTTTATATTTAATTTTTCATATTTTGGCATTTTAAAATACCTCTTACAACTCCTGTGTAACTAAACCTAACCTAAAACATTCCAGCATGCCAACCCGCGACTACAAGCGACGGAAACTGAGCAACTGATTGTCAAACAATGAGCGAAATCTCCGCCCCTGCGCTATAGAGATGCGCGTAAAGAGGCGGGGCGATGGATTGCTACGTACCGAACAACCCTCAGTTCGGGTTGGTCGAGTATTGCCCGGCAGACCACGGGCTTTGCTGCGATCCTCTACAGTGTACCTGCGTGGAGAACTCTTTGAGAGAGTTCCCGGAAGAGTGCTGTCAGGTGTGTTGATAAAGATTCCGGTTTCTGTGTATTTTTTTAGTGCAGGTGGGGGATGGTGAAAGCTCTGAAGGCTGAAGGCAATGATCATAGTTAGATCTAATTAAAACTTTCTAAAAATACTTAAGTAGAATATTTGGAAAATTTGCCATTGTTAAGAATCTTGAGTGACTGAGTGAGTTTAGAGTTATTTAAATTTTAACTTCTGATCCCACACTGGGCGCCAATTTAAAGGAAAACTTAATAAAACATTATCAATGTAATTCAGCCGACTGAACACAAAGAAATCTATTTACTTTGTCAAAATTAAGATGGCAGAGATGTTACAAGAGTTTAGTCGAAAACAGAGTGTTTTTAAAATGTCCCACGTTGGGTGCCAGTTTCAAAATAATATATCATCGCAGTGTAAAATTGAATCTTGTTTTATGAAGATAGAATATAATGTTCCTTCCTTATTTAAGCTTAAATTGTCAGATATTCTACACGAGAATTTATCGAAAAGCAAGTGCTTTTAATTTTAATTTCAGGTCCCACGTTGGGCGCCAAGTTTAAATATTTTTTGATAAACTACAATCGGTTCTTCTTAATTTATCTATTAATGATTAATTGTTATGATCTTTCATATTGTATTTTTAATAATCGACGAAAAATTTCAAAATTGTAGTGTTCAGAATCATGTAAGTACCTACCTACTGAATCCATAGTAACAGGTTGCGCGTCGATGTCCCTGCCACCCTGTATTCTTTTTACAAACATTTAACTCAGCTCAAACAAAGCTCAGTGGTATATAGTAGGTTTTTTTTTTAAGAAGCTAACTTGTTTCACTTCAAAGCTAATAAGGTAACCGTTCTTGTTTAAGGGGTCCAGGGGGCCTAAAAAGGCGACTTTGGCAGAATTATAAAAGGATTAACATTATTAATCGTAGTCACACTAATATTATAAAGGCGAAAGTTTGTGAGGGGGTGTGTGTGTGTGTGTTTATATGTTTGTTACTGTTACACGCTGAAACGGCTGGACCAATTTAGTTAAAATTTGGTATGGAGGTAGCTGACACCCTGGATTAACATATAGGCTACTTTTTATCCCGATATTCCCACGGGATCGAAACTTATGCGGGTGAAACCGCGGGGCGCAGCTAATAATAAGAAGCTAAATAAACTAAACACGTCACTAAAAAGTGACGTGTTTATGCATTTCAAATTAGTTAAAGTACCTACCAAGAAGATAACATGACTTCACCTATGATAATATATAACTATACGTCTGGCTAGAGCTAGAGCTCCGTATTCAAGAACGTTATTCAACCATGATTTTGAATTTAAACTTAAAATGAGTATTAATTGTTGTCTGTTCCCTTAGCGATGCCTTCATTATCATCGTCATCGTTCATTCGTTATTATCTCTAACGTAACCTCAAAATAATTACCTCTCAAGTTCCGCTAATTAGACACAATTGATTTTCTATTGTTCGTGCGGATCGTGCCACATGTAGGGTACGCGCAGGGCTTGACCGGTTAAACTAGCAGGTAAATGGCAAATAAATACGAATTGCGGGAATGCATGTCCAAAAATAGTTAGCAATATAGGAAGGGCATTATATTTTCCTTAAAAAAAAACACTAGGTTTGGTTGTGACAGCGGACTTTTCGTTTGGTACAGGGCGCCCTTTATTGGACGGCATTCTCCTTCAGTAATCAGCATCATCATTCACTCAATTTATTCAGGGTCGGAGCAACATGTCTTTTTCAGCCTTTATAGTCTTAATCTTGGTGTCCGTGATAAAAAAAAATAAGTAAGAGTGATTTTATAACAGACATTCTATTTACAGCAGGAAAACGAGAACTGCTGTCCAGAAAATGGCGAAGAGCTAAACGCTTTAGGCGATACCATCGCTTGCTCAGCGCTGTCCCCGGACGAACCCTGGCCACCCGAGGACATGGGATCCTTTTCTCTGCCCCCGTTAGACCTGGAGCCGCTGCCGTCGCTATTCCCCTTCTCACCATGCTCGGGATACAAGTAAGTTAGCTATTTTTCTAGAAGAAAGATTGGATTTTTTTTTAACATTTTAGAGGTATGAGGAACAGCGTGTAAAGTTCTTCATCCTCCTTAGAAAAGGGAGAATCTCTCGAACAGACTAGAGTTGTGTCTGGTGGGTTACTGCCTGGCGGTTTATAATAATAATAATAAACCATTTATTATCAGGTAACAAAGACCCATAGATACATACCTTAACCTAAGTATACATAATAATATAGTAACAATTTTGTTAGTAAATAAAACTTAATAACTATGTTAGTATCACTTAGTTGCACTAAGTCTTTGTGCTTTCCGGTGGCACTTGTCCGCGAAAGCGGCGGAATACGTACGTACGTGTACGGACGTAGTAAATATACTAGTTACCTACCCAGTAAACTCTGCTTGCGCGATGCAGGATTTTGCGTGACGTCAGTGTGACATAGTGTAGCGAAAAAAAAAAGAATGGAAACCAACTATTCGCCACAGAAATACGTATAATTTTGTTATTCAATCCGGATATAAAGTATAAAAATAAGAAAATACAATACTCGTTCACAACAAAACTTGATACACAATCACGACGGGTAATTATAAATTAGAAAGAAACAAATAACTAAAGCCGTGAGTAACTTATATTATAGTTTTTTTTTATGCGTGATTGTGTTACGCGTCGAAATATGATACGATTGCAATCGAACCTAGACGAACACGTAACTTAAATAAGGCCGCGTTTAGTAGGTCCTGTATCCACTCCAAGCGTATTCGTGGTTTTTTAACAACGTAAATAAAAAAAAAAATAACAGATATTGATGCAATTTTCTGAAATAGGTAAAGGAATGTTATTTTTAAAAAAAGGAATAACTATGACTAAGTAGGTACTAATGAAAAAAACTACTAAATATCTGCAATATGGGATCCTGCCGTTTTACCAAAAAGATTTTGCCAAAATTTCACTACCCAAACCAATTTTCGCAACCTTTTATTATACCAATGCAATGAGGAATGATTTTAGTCTGCACATTTTCATTTGGTAAAATTTTTACTTGGCAGAATATTACTATGGATATTGTCATTTAGGCATTTGGTCTTTAATCAAATGATTTATTACAGCAAACAATCTTTAGACAATAAACGTTTGGTCAAATGATTTGTTATGACAAAAAATATAAAGACAAAAATATTTTTTTTTGGGAATTATTTAATAAAAAAATGCAATTTTGTCTTAAAATAATCATTTCATTCATTTAATTTTTTTTGCAATGAACATTATCGAGAACAGAATTAGTTAGACGAGATTAGAAAAAAAATATGGAAAAAAAACAGACTACCCGAAACTGAACTAGTTAGACGAGATTAATTATTTAAAAAATACTACCAGAATACTTAATATTATTATTACCTGTTTAGAATTTGTCCCAGTGGAAAAAACACCCTTGTAATAAAACTCTTCAAAGTTAGATCTAATGCTTGGAATGGCTGCCTTAAAACTGCGAAAACTGACGATACTAAATATTTGGCAAATGTAATTTTGCGTAAAATTAGTTATTCCAACTGAAATATTTGACTAAATAAAAATTGGTGAAAGTACTAGTTGGTAAACAAGTTAACTATTGTTTAAACGTTCACTTGCCAAACATTAGGTTTGGGTTACAATTATTTGTGAAGAGATTTTTTGCTAAGTAATAATTGGGCAAATGAAATTATACGGAAAATTGTTTGGGAAGTGATAATTTGGCAATTTCTTTTTGGTAAAACAAGGGAGACCCCTGCAATATACCTAAAGTCCAAGGCCCTCGCAGTCACGATGAGACTGTCTATTTTCCTTTTATCTTAGTCAGCAACTTTCAAGACATTAAGTGATAAAATGGCCGCTCAAATCAGCTCGCTGTCTATGGCAATCCAGCCAGATTACAGCTAGTAAGTAGGTGGGTGAACTGAAATTCGGCTTGAAAAATTCTCGGACGAAACATAGAGCAAATACTCGTAAATTGATAACTCGAAACTCAAGCAGAATATTTTACAACAAAGGAGAGGTGTACCTAGAGATATTCATACCAGTTTAGTAAAATACGAAATTCAGGGTTTGGTGTATCACGGAAAGTCACTAACTCGCCAATTTTGCAGAGCGCTGCCCTAGTTATGTCACAGGCAAATAGGACAACATTGAAGACGAAAAGAACCTTTGAATAATAATCAAAAGAAGAAAAAATCATGCCCTGATTCTGGGATTTACAAAACCTTCACATACACAATGGAAATTATGGATTATTATTATAGATTACTGTTTAATTTAATTGTATAGTTACTTGACAAAAAAAAAATTAAAAAAAAAAATGGTTGCCTGTAAAGTCGGTTTTACGGGCGAAGATTTTACGTGACAACGTCTTTCTCTCTCTCGTTCGGTGACTCATCGTAACGTTACCGAGCGTTACACTTTTTCATAAGTGACTCCCAGCCGCAACCTAATTTAAGACGTTGTCACGTCAAAAAAATTAAAAATTCCGTGACCCGTCGTGTCATGTGCCAAAGCTACCACTCCAGAACTTTTCGGCCATCTGTTCTGCGAGCAATGTGCCCTGCCCACTGCCTCTTAAGTTTGGCAAATCTTTGGGCTATGTCGGGTACCTTGGTTCTCTTGTATATCTAACGTAAATTCGAACGATTTTAAAATTGAAAATACTCGTTTCGCACACAATATTAACTTAGTTTAAAGACTTTATTTATAACTATGGGTGATACTAATTGTGCTGGGTGCAAAACATTTAACCAAAATGCTATAGCATCGTTACATTTTTTAATAAAAAAATCGTTCGAATTTACGTTACGTTTACGTCACGCGTCCGTGCTGGATTTTCTGTCAATCTGCTGAACTGTGATATCTGCCGGGTAGTTGCGTAACACACTAGCAATGGCTTTCATTTTGACAAATGAAAATGTAAAAATACATAAGTCTTAGATCCAGTCTAAGCCAAAATATATCTTTTAAAGACGCTATGGATGGATTAAGCGGAGAAGGAGAGACAATACACACAATAATATATACAATAAATAAATAAACTTATAAGATATACACTTATCTATAAAAATTTAATGCAACAATAATCATGCACAAAAAAAAAAAGAACTAGATAGGTAATATACCTTTTTTTTTGTCGGGGTAAACCTTCAAAACGCTCCCGACCTCCGGGGAGGGAGGTCGGAGAGTGTAGGATGTTTACCTCACTAAAACAACCCCGGTGATCACCATCAGCACATAGGGGTGGTCCCGGGTCCTTTACTGTAGTCGATCATATACTTTTATTGTTTCTAAAACTTGCATTTAGGTCTTGTAAGCCCCTTAAAATACCAATTCCGGAACCCCCCCCCCCCTGCAACGCCTGTAAGGCACATCCTTGGGGAGACTGTAAAGGGGCCTCCCCTGAGCCTCACTATGCACGGCAGCACGTGACCGGTGACCACTGTGCCACCGTCTTCCCTGGGGTTAGATAGGTACCTATAATGATGTTTACTTTAAGGAGTAGTGTTTTTCTCTGAAGTAGAGAAAATACAGTTTTGGGACACGCACCTTATAGTTCCATCCCTGTCATGCATAATTTTGTTGAGTTGATAGAATAATTAACGCATGGGTGTTCCCTTTAGATAGGCCGTCGGCGGCAGCGGCTTTCTTTATTTAGATAGGCCGTCGGCGGCAGCGGCTTTCTTTATTTAGATAGGCCAGCGGCGGCAGCGGCTTTCTTTATATTTACGCGCGATTATGATGCGGTTTGAGAGCTGTGGTGGCTCGAACCCAGACAGGTACTTTCTTCGTGTAAATGATTTAATCGGTGTCCTGCCTTTTCGCCGAAAATTGTTTGGCAGATTATCACTTGCCAACCAACGTTTCGCCGATGTTTCACTTTGACAACTAACGATTAGCAAATTTTTGTATGACAACGTTTCATTTGGTAGAATTATTGTTAAGCCGATTATTATAATGACACAAAACGTTTGGGATATTTATCATTTGTCAAATATTTCACACCCTGATTCCTTTGTCGACATAGGATGCAAGAGCGAGCGAAGGGCACCCCGAGGTTCGGTTTGGTTAGGTTACTTTAAACCCTTTACACAGAAATAGGAGTCCCGCGAAGCGGGGCTACGTCGACATAGGATGCAAGAGCGAGCGAAGGGCACCCCGAGGTTCGGTTTGGTTAGGTTACTTTAAACCCTTACACGGTTCTCTACCCAAACTAAAACATTCTGCTACTTGAAAGTTGGCATTTTTAAAAGTGTTATTATGAAAAGCAGACCAAACGTACAGTTGGGAACTGTTAGGTTGGGAAATAAAACAAATTTATATGATAAGTTGGCAAATGATTATTCGGCGAAATAAAATTCTGCGAAACGTGAAAATCTGGCAAACAATTTTCGGCGAAAAGGCAGACAACCGATTTAATCACCATTGCTCTCAAAACGGAAAACATCGTAAGGAAACCGGCATGTCCTAGAACCAAAAATTCAAAGACATTGACTCCAACCCGCACTGGGCCCGCGTGGTGGATTACGGCCCACACCCTCTCACAGAGAGGAGGCCTGTGTCCCAGCAGTGGGAACGTTATAGGCTGATTATGTATGATGCGGCGGGTGAAGCTTTATCACGTTTCGAGTATTACGCACTTTTTGGAACGTCGAACGTCAACGATAGATGTTTGTTACTCTTTTACGCAAAAACTACTGAACGGATTTTGATGAAACTTTATAGTAATATATGTAGCTTACTAGCTTCCGCCCGCGGCTTCGCCCGCGAGGTATGTCGATAAAAACTATCCTATGTCCTTCTCCGGGATGCAATGTATCTCTCTGCCAAATTTTATCGAAATCCGTTCAGTGGTTTAGGCGTGAAAAGGTAACATACAGACAGAGTTACTTTCGAATCTATAATATCAGATAACACAACTAGGATACTTTTTATTATGCCCAGTGAAACCGCGGGGCACTGCTAGTAAAGTATATTCTTTTCATCTAATTTATACTAATACTAGCTGCTGCCCGCGACGTCGTCTGCGTGAAGGCTCTACAGCACCAAAAACACCTAAGATGCCAGTGTCGCTATAGAATTATAAAGTAAACAACTTTTAAAATAGAATTAAAATATAAGTTTTTTTTTGCAAGCGAAGCAAGTGAAAAGAGTTATATGGGAATCCTGCTGAGTTCAGTCATAAGAGGTGACTGAAGGAAATAGAGAAAATAATGCAGGAATACATTCTAGGACACAAAAGAGTAAAAATACGTTCAAAGGTATCATATATACCTTACAACACTTCCCTATAAACTACGTTGGTAGTTATGCTGCCAGGAGCCAAAATGTGTGATGACGCGGGAGCAAGCGACGACGTACAGTTGCCCGTGTGAGAAGCAACTCGTCCTGACGTCGACACCCACTGCCCTCAGTGTCTGCCCCTGCGACTTATTGATGGTCATCGCGAAGCAAACACTCACGGGGAGCTGTACGCGCTTGAACTGGAACGGGAAGTTATGAGGTATGAGGGGAATGCGTGGTATAAATACTGCCTCGCCGACGTCACAACCCGTAAGAATTTCCGCCTCAATGGTGTGTCTGTGGAGCGAGATGACTTTAAGGCGGGTCCCGTTACACAACTTCGGAGGAGATAGGTTCCGAAGAAGCATAACCGGGACACCGCTTCAGCTTGAATGCGCTGGAAGTCCACTTGCTGACAGGGAGTTCAGAAATTCCACGGGATAATGTGTGGCGTCATCTTGCTTGACAACAGTGTTTATCGAGGTGTAGACCACTTCATTCCCTTCAATTTCCGAGAGAATGCATTCGTTAATTGCTGCAGCCTGATCATTTTTGGGCGTCAAAATGGCCCGCTCACACACCCAAGAATTCTGCTGGTGCGGTATACGACTGAATGTCCCCGTACACACAGCGAATGAGTTCTTCTAAGCTGGAAACCACTCTACCGAGAGACTCTGGAAGCACCACCTGTCTACCTCTCTCTTCTGGTAGAGTGCCTTCGCCAAGACTTAGAAGGACATCGGAGAATTCTTGAGCGCGTGCATTGCCGCCAAGCCGAGCTCTCATATTAATGGTCAAGCGCAGCGTACGAACTCGTGACCACAACGAAGATCGTTTCAACGAAGCATTCACCTCGTCAGCCCTCGATCCTCGGCCATCGTACACTCATCCCATACGATCAGAGAGCAATCCTTGAGCACGTGTCCCTTATCGCTGTTACGTGACACACCACAAACAGGCGTTTCGGCGCTCTCTAAATCGATGGGAATTTTAAACATGGCATGTGCTGTCTTGCAGTCCCGGAAGCAGTGTGGCAGCGATTCCCGACGACGCTACAGCAATAGCAATTTTGCCTTGCCTCCTGACCTCTGCAAGTATGCCAGTGGTAACAAATGTTTTTCCTGTACCACCAGGAGCATCCAAGAAAAACATTTTACCCTGGTTTTGCCAAACGCTTTCAAGGACGGTGTCATAAATTTGTTTTTGCTCTGAAGAGAACAAAGCGACATGGTCATTTCGTATGGTGGTCATTTCGCCGTCTCCGACTTCGTCTCCAGTAGCACGCCTCAAAGCTCGTAGAAAATCTTCAGACAGATGATGGCGATACTTCTCCCACAAAGCTACCGGGTTCGCGACTCCACAAAACACCAAGATGACGGCAAACAGATGATGCATGCGGCTGGGACTGTCACTGACGCTCGCCTCCGCGAGGGTGTCAGCCCAATTTTGGTCACCGTCGAGAAGGTGACGTGCTACGCAGGCTGCGCGGTAAGTGGGAAACTCCACGCCATCAAATGTCCTCAGAAAGGCGAAAGACTTTGCCTCGGACAGTGTGAAGTAACAACCGCAGAAAATCGCATTCGCCATTATTCGGATGCACGGTATAATTTAAGTTTATAATTAGGTATACGACATGAAAATATATTAATTACCAAGCAATAATCACACAGATAAATACCGAACAAAAGTATTAACAGTCAATGTTTATTTTGTACTAACAACATGAAATTGATGAAGAAATGATCATCATCAATGAACATAAGTTTTTTGTAATACTTAACACCGCATTTTTTTTAAATTGTCTTCCTCAACTCGGCTCAAGATTTTGAGGGTTTTGTTGGAACTTGAATTTGTCAAAACGAACTATACGATACAACTTTTATGAAGAAAATGCACATTACCATCTATGAATTTTAAGAATAACTAACTACTAACCTCACCAACATGATCAAATTTAAATTATTAATTTCCAAAAAGTGTTGACATGTAACTTGATTTGATTTTTATGAAATCTCATAGATGGCGCTGCTTCAAAATTGTCTTATACTACTAACATTAATTAAACTATGTTTCTCTGCCCAAGTTACTTAAATGGCGTAAAAGTTTTTATAGTGTAAAGCTAGATAATAGCATGACTTACTCAAAAACAACATTTAAATATGCGTCGTTAGATTACACGCTGTCACAGAATGCGTAAGAAAAATAAAGATTCACAGCTCCTCCTCGTAGGTGATAGCGTGATAATATGTAGCCTATATGTTGACCCGACCTCTTAATAATATTCATGCAAAATTTGAAGTAAATCCATGCAGTACTTTTTGAGTTTAGCCCGGACATATATACAGACAAACAGACAAAAATTCTAAAAACTATATTTTTGGCTTCGATATCGATTGTAGATCACGCCCCAAGTATTTTTTTTTATATATTCTATGTACAGTTTTGCCTTTCCTACGATTTTATTATACTTATATGTTTATATTATTTATTTAAACATTATCATTTTTTTTTTTTTTAAATAACACAGACATAATGATCAGAATTATTTCGTCATAAAGGCAAGCCTTTACGACGTGATTAAACACATAATAATGTTTTAAAGATAACAATATGATTTCGTTAGTACTATATCGCGCCAATAGATGTCGTTACATGTTTCCACTTATTGCAATAAAAATTTTTTTTATCTTTTGATAGACTGAAGCGATTGCGATGAAACAAAGACTAATCACTGCTCCGAGTTCTACACTATATTTGAGTATAAATATGAACCATATTGGTTTGGTACTTTTTACGTTGAGCTTGTTCAAAATCTGTCACATCCAAACAGACAAACAGACAAACAGACAAAAATTCCAAAAATTGAAGAAATGGCATCTGTTGGTTATCCTATAACAGCCCAACTATTTTTTATTTTTTTATTTTCAATGTACAGAAACGCCTCGTCTACAGATTTATTATATGTATAGTCTTATACTACTAACATTAATTAAACTATGTTTCTCTGCCCAAGTTACTTAAATGGCGTAAAAGTTTTTATAGTGTAAAGCTAGATAATAGCATGACTTACTCAAAAACAACATTTAAATATGCGTCGTTAGATTACACGCTGTCACAGAATGCGTAAGAAAAATAAAGATTCACAGCTCCTCCTCGTAGGTGATAGCGTGATAATATGTAGCCTATATGTTGACCCGACCTCTTAATAATATTCATGCAAAATTTGAAGTAAATCCATGCAGTACTTTTTGAGTTTAGCCCGGACATATATACAGACAAACAGACAAAAATTCTAAAAACTATATTTTTGGCTTCGATATCGATTGTAGATCACGCCCCAAGTATTTTTTTTTATATATTCTATGTACAGTTTTGCCTTTCCTACGATTTTATTATACTTATATGTTTATATTATTTATTTAAACATTATCATTTTTTTTTTTTTTAAATAACACAGACATAATGATCAGAATTATTTCGTCATAAAGGCAAGCCTTTACGACGTGATTAAACACATAATAATGTTTTAAAGATAACAATATGATTTCGTTAGTACTATATCGCGCCAATAGATGTCGTTACATGTTTCCACTTATTGCAATAAAAATTTTTTTTATCTTTTGATAGACTGAAGCGATTGCGATGAAACAAAGACTAATCACTGCTCCGAGTTCTACACTATATTTGAGTATAAATATGAACCATATTGGTTTGGTACTTTTTACGTTGAGCTTGTTCAAAATCTGTCACATCCAAACAGACAAACAGACAAACAGACAAACAGACAAAAATTCCAAAAATTGAAGAAATGGCATCTGTTGGTTATCCTATAACAGCCCAACTATTTTTTATTTTTTTATTTTCAATGTACAGAAACGCCTCGTCTACAGATTTATTATATGTATAGATATAGATTATAAAGCTGCAGAGTTTGTTTGTTTGAACGCGCTAATCTCTGGAACTACTGGTCCGATTTGAATGATTCTTTTAGTGTTGGGTAGTCCATTTATCGAGGAAGGCTATAGGCTATATTTTTTTTTTTTTCAAAATTAGGGATCCGTAATAAAATTGCTATTTTGTAACACAAGGTGTAAAATCGAAAACCTATTTTTGCGTGCGCTGCAAAAACTATTGACAATAGAACAAAATGATGTACGACGGGTTTGTAGAGCCCATTAAAACCTACAAAAAAGTCCGCGAGAACATATATCTAGCTATCATGGTTTAATCACAATAACCGATTTTGTGTTCAAAATAATTATTAAATCGTCTGAAGAAAAAAAAACTACGTTAAATATGTATCGTAATATTAATCTTTATCGAAATTAAGCATTATGTTATCAAGAGTATTTATGAAGAAGTAAAATACTTTTTGTTTCATCTCAATCGGATATTTCGTTTAAAAGTTATCACGTGTGTAAGATGTTAAGAATTGGTACCTATTAAGGAGTTATGGGCCATAGAGTTTTTTATCAACATAAAATCCTGTAATAATCTTTTTCGAAATATATTTGTTGATGATTGTAAGTATAAGATCTTTGAAGAGTATCTATATATATAACTAATAATAAAGCTGAAGAGTTTGTTTGAACGCGATAATCTCTGGAACTACCGGTCAGATTTGAAAAAAATCTTTTTGCATTTTATAGCCCAATTCTTGAGGAAGGCTATAGGCTTTAATATCACGCTATGACCCTTAGGAGCCGAGCAAAAAGAAAAAAAGTCAGAATGAACGCTAAGCGAATACGTACTGTTGCGACGGGGTGGGGGTACAAGAAATTTCACGCGGACGAAGTCGCGGGCAGAAGCTAGTTATCTATAAACGCTTCAGACTTTGCCCGTTGCAGTACCTATAGGCGGTACAGAATTCCATCCTTATAGAAAGCTACATTATAATTTATCACGCGGTAACTACAGTTTCGAGCCGTTTGGGGTCGAAACGCTCGGGTCATGGGGCCCGAGGGCGCATCTTCTTTCTATGGAAATTTTTCGCCGACTGGTCGACACTTCATTTGACCTACTGCAACCATCTATTTATACCGGACTCGCGAAGGTTCTATGTAAGCACCAAATAGGCTATATAATCTCTACAATTACGTAACCAGCCAGTTTGAACAACCAATGACACGACGAATTAATACACTGAAAACAACCTCTATCATACATATAATAATATAATCAGCCTATAATGTTCCCACTGCTGGGACACAGGCCTCCCCTTTGTAAGAGGGCGTAAATAAAAATGATAAAACATTAATCCGAACTGCTTTAAAGAGTTCCCTATGAGCCTAACATTCAAAACAGTATTTTTTACTGATCCAAAAACAGTTACCTAAAGCTTGAGGCAAAATGTTACCGTCATGACAGTAAATTTTAATGTTTTATGTAGCTATAGGTCACAAAATGAACTGTTTTATTCATTTGGTGATATCGTTCAAACCATTGAAATTTACTTACAGTAATGGTGGTTTTCCTTTGTTTTAACCCCCGACGCAAAAACGACGGGGTGTTATAAGTTTGACGTGTCAGGGTGTGTGTGTGTATGTCTGTGGCATCGTAGCTCCCGAACGGATCAACCGATTTTGATTTTCTTTTTCTTTTTTTTTTCAGTAAATAGTATGTTTAATCATCAAAAGTTACTGTTTTGTCTTTTACAAACATTTCTTCTTAGACACTGTAATTATAGTCAGTAAGTCTTAATGATATCGCTATAATATACTGTAGTAAGAAGAGTTATTTTTTGCAGGGTACTTTCAGTTATGTAATCGTCGAGGATTTTCCAAAAGTTGAATACAATAAAAAAAAATCCGTAAACAATAGGTTTTAAAATTAATTAAGTACCTTCCTACGTCATTAAGATTAACTGCAAAACGTTTAATGTGGGGTAGGTATAAGTATTTGCTGTTAGGTAACTTAAGGGGTACACAAGTTACCCAACAGAACAGCCCAACTCACATTCAACTATTATGTTGTACCTACTATGTGTAACATACATTAGCTAATCTAATTTTAGTAAAACGATGCAATCCAACACATCTCTTTATTACCAACAGGAGCGGAGCGGGGGAATGCAGGGAAAGAGGAGGGGGAGACGCTGCGGACGTCCTCCTCTCGCTAAAACACGCCGTCGTCCACGGCGACTGCGCTTCCGAGGCCGTACACCCACAGGTACCACCATCCCTTTCACACTCACACAACTCGCCCTCCAACGAAACAAGGTCGGATATACATCTCTCTGTTTAATTCGAAGGATTGTTTCGCATCTCGCTCTAACATCAAGGATTTTGATTACCCGTTTCTGTCTAACAAAAGGGGTGGTGTTTGGAGGGAAAATGTTGTATGGAAAACCGTGGAAACGGGGTTCCGCCCTTTGAGGGTTTCGATATGAAATAATTGTAATTAATACGGAATCTTGGATTATTATCGGCTTCCTTTTATGAACGTTTATGTGTGGCTTCACGGGATTTATTGAAATTAGAATTTTGATGGATTAATACCTAATGTTCGTTTAAATAAGGTGATTTGTTATGAAAAATCACGTCTATTTTTTGGCTACTCGTCAAGTATACTAAATGCAATTTATTTTATCCTTTATCGACTCACCCGCTCTCAGTTTTATTCATTAATCTAGGGAGCAATGGGGTAAGTCGCTTGGATTATAAAGTTTTACCTATTTTGTAAGATTAAAGTTACACTCACTACAAGAGATAAGTAACCAGCCAACCTATTCTGTAAAAACATAGGTGAAGTGAGTTTGAAGTGAGCTGTCATTCCACCTGACGTCAGGTATTGACATTGACATTATATTGACAGTTCACTCCTCCTAAGTTTCCACGGTGATATTTTTACAGAATATATCGGCAGTAACCAGGGGTCGTTAACTACCCGTCGGATTAGAAAAATCTTTTTGATTTTGACAGCCTTTTTTTTAGGAAGATGAGAGCTACCCGCCATGACCCTTAGGAGCCGAGCAAAAAAAGGAAAAGTCAGCACAGCTACATAGGATATATTTTAATTCAAAACAATAAATTTCACGCAGACGAAGTCGCAGGCTGAAGCTGGTGTATAAACCTATAAAAAAAACATATAAACCTTCCGGAATAAATTCTCCAAATTATGGTGAAAACCGCATCGAAATCCGTTGCGTAGCTTTTTAGAACGAGCGACTTTAATTTGTAATAATGTGTGTATATGGAAAGTTTCATGAACTTGTGTGCTACGTCGTAGAGTCCGTGCGTAGCGCATCGCGTAGCACAGGGCGTAGCTGACGTTATGACGTAGCATTGTAGCGGGTCTTTTCATTTTCGAATGACGCGAACAGAGAATTTCAACGCATGAAAGTAGATATTTTTAAACAATTGTGTTTTTAAATTCATCATTATCTGCCTAGCCCTTTTCCGACTATGTTGAGGTCGGCGTCTAGTCTAACCGGACGCAGGTAAATACCAGTATTTTTACATAGAGCGACGCCTATGTGACCTCCACAATCCATTTACTAGTTAATACATCTTGATAAGAATCTGTTTTGGGCTTCTGACGACCCGTAACGATTGTCAAAGATTCTCGAATGACAGCTGAGGCCAACGGCTTAACGAGCTTTCCGAGTCACGTATGTAAAGATCAGTCGGAACCTTTGGTCGGAACCTTGTATTTATGGGAAAAGTAATTCGAAAGCCGTCGGGCAGTGTGCTTATTTGCGACTAATGGGAGGCGGCGGCGCGTGTATGATGTATTTCTGTTGCCGCTATAACAACATACTAAAAACAGAATACTTAAAATAAATATTTAAGGGGGGGCTCTTAAACAACAAACGTGTTTTTTCTGGCGTTTTTGCATTGTGTTACGGAACCCTTCGTGTGCGAGTCTGACTCGTACTTGACCGGTTTTTTTAATATGTTTAATATAACCCAGATGATGGTGAACAACGGCGGGTACCCGTACTACGAGCACTACGGAGGCGCGTCCCTGTTCCCCACCATGAGCGTGAACGTGTCCATGAACATGACCATGCACGGCTGCCCGCCGGAACAGCTATGTTCACAGGTTGGTTGATATTTACTTACTCCTGGATTTAGGCCCGCTTGCACAACAAACATAACCAGTCCGCCTCTGTATATGTGAGCGTTTAAAGTTTATAATCTGCTAAACGGATTTAAAATATCGCTCCGTTTCTATCAATAGTTTAAAGACACAAGATAACATATCAATAGTTTGAGACTGACTGGTGTTTTAAATATGTTTAGCGCTAAACGCATTTAGTGATTTGTAGTGCAAACGGGTCTTCGTCATTATTTCTGACTTACCTATAAAGTAAAAAACACTGCTAACGCAGGCTAGGTAACGTCAAAATTTTTTTTTTACACTTTAGAAGTGAATTCTCTTCACTAAATTTTACATTATAAAGAACTACATTTATCTAAAAGTATTCGTAAGTAAGTAAATGAGAATCAATAGGTAATGTGTAAAAACAACAAATTAATCGAATTCAAATCACCACGTAGGTGGAAGGCTACTCGGAAACGGAACTCCGAAAAAACGACGTAAGCTTTAAACCTAAGTTAGCTTTGAACTTTCAAACGTATAAGCTTGATATTTTGCTGCCAAACCAAATATTATGTCCTGAATAAAACCCCGGCAGCAGAAAATATAGACAACCGAAAGACGTGCCCTCTTATCCAAATAATCAACATCCCTTCCTCCCCAGATGCAATGGAACCAAAACGCTGCAACACCCTCAGTCAACGTGGTCTACCCACAAACACAAAACGTGATCAGCTCCTCCACCTACCCTTCAGCGACGTACTCCTTCACCGCGGACTTCAGAACACCTAACCAGAGCGACCCCCTGATCACCGCCACGTCCACCTTCAAGCCAATACTGCAAAACCCTCAAAAGCCCAACCCGAATTACTCCTTATTCCAGCAGAAACCTAACTACTCAAATCAGAAGGGTTTCGGTCAGAGTTTGAAGAGGCCACCTCCGAAGCTTTATGCTCAGGAGACGCAGAAGGAGCAGAACATGGGGAATGGGTATATTCTGAATCAGGGACAAATGCATCCTCAGGAGTATGGGTATGCTTCGTGTGTTAATTCTTCCGGAAAAGTGCCGGTGAGTTATGTTTTTTACTTTTTGGTAACACAACTACAAACTTTTTGGTTCAAACGGTGAAGGAAAACAT
Source organism: Oligia latruncula (assembly GCA_948474745.1). Classification (NCBI taxonomy): domain Eukaryota; kingdom Metazoa; phylum Arthropoda; class Insecta; order Lepidoptera; family Noctuidae; genus Oligia; species Oligia latruncula. Next base: position 3,306,462 of record OX419705.1, read on the forward strand.
CGTGAAGAAACCGGCATGTTCTAGAACCAAAAATTCAAAGACATTATGTGACATGACCTACCAACCCGCACTGATTACAGACCATTCCCTCTCGCAGAGAGGAGGCCTGTGTCCCAGCAGTGCGAACATGTAGTTACATTACAACAAAATGGGTGATGACCTTTAAGAGTTGTCCATTTACAATGTAATCCACCATCATTAGGTATGTTGTTTGGTAGCCAGTATACCAATTAATGGTTTTGATATCTATTCAGGTGGGGGCCCTAAGTACTTGCTCCGAAGATGACGAACAGAAGCCAAACCTCTGTCGTATCTGTGGCAAGACCTACGCTAGACCCAGTACGCTGAAGACGCACCTTCGAACACATTCTGGGGAAAGGCCCTACAGATGTGGAGACTGTAATAAGAGCTTCTCGCAAGCAGCTAATTTGACTGCGCATGTCAGGACACATACCGGTCAGAAACCGTTTAGGTGAGTTACAAAAGGAAGGAGATAGGGTCCTGCTGCATTCCTTCTTTAGCATGGAGATGCTCTTTAAGACCTCTTTAAGAAGATCATCACTTACGGTCGTTTTGCAGACACAATTTTATCATGTCGAGCATCACCAATTTTTTTTTTTAACTATAGCAATTTCTCAGTCAAATGAAAATGCAAGAGAATCTGATTTTCCGAATGAATTTTCCTGCACATACTTAATTTTTAACCAGAAAGTTTTCCAGGGATAGAAATAAGTAAGCAATAGAACGAAAAAGTATGCGAATTTGAAACTAAAATATTTATCTACTTCATTTACACCCGCATAACTGTCGATCTCGTGGGAATATCGGGATAAAAACTATCCTATGTAAGGACATCTGGATAGTTTTTTTTTTAATTTGGCGGAGAAAATTAAATCGTATTTAAATTTTATCGAAATCCGTTTGGTGGTTTAGGCGTGAAAAGGTAACATACCTACAGCACAGACAGACACAGATATAAAAATAACGGCCAAGTAATAACAATTACTTGGACGTATCATAAATCGTTTAATTTCATAATTCAAAATTACGCTATGGAGGTATCGTATTAAATGTAAATTATGGATTACCTACATTACTTTATATATTCGGAGTTCCATTAGATACGTTCATTTATATCGAAATAACGAAAGGGTTATAACCGATATTTGTCTAATTTTATAAAATAAATCGAGTTGTACTTAACCAATTACAATTTTCTTCCATTATTTTAGGTGTCCAATATGCGATCGTCGGTTCAGCCAAAGTTCCAGCGTGACCACACACATGAGGACACATTCTGGAGAACGGCCCTATCAGTAAGCCCTTCGTATTGTCACTCTGTTCCTCTGCACCTATTAAGAAGCTGGCTAAAAAAACCTAAAGCAAAAGAAAATATTTGTGTTGTTTCGAATAAGTATTATTACATAAAGGGCTGATTTTACCAAAATCTTTAATTCGTGGAATAAAATTGACAGTTGAGTAAATTGACAGTGACTGACAGTTCTAGTATGGAAAAAAATTCAAAATTTATTCTCAGGATAAGACTTATTCTAGGCATTGACTTATATACCTACTAGCGATTCTAGGTAGGTATAAAAGTTTGGTGGAATGTGCCCTGAGTATGTAGGTACTTAGCAACCTACTTTTATAAAGTTTCGGGCTAAATATCCTATGGTGGTTCCCAAAATAAACTGGAGAAGCCGAGTTTAAAACTTCGGCCTGATTCTTGTTAAACTCTTTTCGTGTCGATCACAACTTTGCCTGTGTTGCTCCCAAAAAATGTTTCATGGAATTCAAATGTGATAATTATATTAGTTTATCTTTTATCAGGTGCAGATCTTGCAAGAAAGCTTTCTCAGACAGTTCGACGCTGACGAAACATTTACGTATTCACTCTGGTGAAAAACCCTACCAGTGTAAATTGTGTTTATTGAGGTAAGAGATTAATCTCGATCCACTTTTCGTCGTCAAAGAGCATGATGTGTTTGAAGGGCTAAATAAAAAAAGAGAATCTCTGTAATGCGGGCCACTCACGATCAAGTTCACCGTCAAGTTTGCAGCGGACTTGACGCCGCGTCCAGTAAACTTGACCGTGTATGGGTATGCATGATAAGTCGACTTATCATGCATACCCAAACTTGACGGTGAACTTGATCGTGAGTGGCTATGTACTGTGGTGGATAAGTAGCTATGTACAGTATTTTTATCTTACGAAACGAGCCGTCCTTTATATGTGTACAAACACGCTTGAATGTGTGTGTAAGCGCAGGAGCTCTCAGTACCGTCCGAGACAATAGTGAAGTCTTACAGAATTGAGATTAAAAAAAACAAATCTCTGAAAGTCTGAATATTAGGTACTAACGCACGTAAGCTGGCATTCTTACTGGGCTTTTTGATAATGAAAGAAGGGTCCTCCAGGATCGATATTCGTACCTGAAACCGTTTCAGGTACGAAAATAATACAGAATCCTGAAGGATCCAGGGAAGCCCCTCCTTATCCACCACTATCACTATCATACAAATAACTTCACTACCACCTTGCTTCCCCAGGTTCTCCCAGTCCGGCAACCTGAACCGCCACATGAGGGTTCACGGCAATATGTCAGGTGGAATGCTCGGCTGACACTTGCAGAGGTGCGGCCTTAACGCCGTCTACTATTGAACTAACTGCACTTCGACACTAACAAGTACTTAGCAACTTCGAAGAAAAGTAGTGTCGTTAGAAACGAAGTTATGAGACTTTTGAAATTGTGTTTTTATTAGTCATGTAATTCTAAAAATACTTAATTATAAAGTCAGTTACCTACGGTGAATGAAAATAAAGGAGATTTGTAACTTGCCCCAAACGGCTGTTCGCGATATTTATCACCAACAACGCATATTTGGGAATCATAATGAAATATTATTTTCCGGATGATACAAAAAAATATGAAATATAACTTTCGTACCTTCTTGAATTATATTTGCACGCTTACCTACGGCTTACCTATACATGAAGACCGTAGGTAGAGACTTAGTTAGATCTAAGTTTTGTCTTATATTTCCATTTTGAAAATGTTAGTAATCTATTGTAAATATGACAAAATTATGTGAAAATGTTTGTACATAACTATTGTAGTTTTTTAAGATATAAGTAAATATGCCAACATTGCAGTATTACAATGATCTAGTCATTAATTAATAGCACTTTCTTATTAATAATGTTTCATTGACGAGAATTTTTGAAATTCTTTTGCATATGGTCAATCCAACTGGCCCTGTGAATAAAAAAAGATTAATTTTAGATTTAATGTTGCACTTATCAGTCACCACTATCAGTATTATTATTATAGCATAGCTTTGTAAATTAAATTGTGAAATAAAATTAATAAATCAATTCTTCAACCATGTTGTCTTCTTTTGTGCTTTTGTATATAACCGCGCTTTTTTAACTACCTCATATTTAAAAATGGCGCGACAGTTTAGTGTTGTCAGTCACATAAGACAGTTTTCTACCTTGAGCCTTTATTATAATTTCTAATGTACAATAATCGAGTTAAAATGTAAAAAATTTTGCTCGGTTATTTAAACACTACGATACTATACTGGAAAATGTTTCATATTTCGTCGAGTAGACGAATCGAATGGAGTTGTGTAGCAAGTCTGTTTTCAACTTTATTTTATTTCTGAACGCACCGATAACATTCGCAAAAAAAAAAAGGGTTTTTTGTAGGTCACCTAACTCAACTTCTCTAAAATTGGATTGTAATTCATAGAGAGGCATGAATGAATATGATGCCAACAAGATAGAAAATAACTATCATAATATCAAATATACATTTGAATATTTCAAGATATTTCTTTTAGCTAACGACCTTTTCAATAGTTTATTGGTGAACTCAAAAAGCAGACACTAAACGAACTCATCAGTTTATTCATTTTGACACCATTTGGTGATTTGACACATCATGATATCTCCGAGAGATTTCCAGTTTCCTTGTCGGGAATAAAGTAATTCAGTAATTTACGCCTGATACGGGTCAACCGGTAATTTATAGCTTAGAATTTGATAATACAGTTATTTACACTACCGCTGTCTGTTAGTAAGGCGGCGTAGATTGTGTAAATATCCTATTGCTACTGCGAAATTTATTCCATTGGTCGGACTATTACATTTTGTGGTGTAAATCGTCAATTTACCTGTAAATATGACTGAAACTTCACCGGATGAGCCAAATTCTAATCGAAAGGACTTTATTTGCGGGGTTGTTGAAGGTAATTGTTATTATTTTTATGTGAAAGTATGTAATAAGAGGTCTGTTGTAGATATACATCTTCTATCGTTTTTTTAATGGAGTGAATGACCTAAGCTTCACTATTACAGGCTTTTACGGACGGCCGTGGACTACTGAACAAAGAAAAGATTTGTTTCAAAAGTAAGTATTCTTTAACAAGTACCTGAAGTAACAAATCGTGGTAAACACAGATGTTCATATTTTAGACGATTTATTGAATTACTCTGCAGTATCTGACTTACTGTTTGTTTTCGTAGTTAAAGAGGCGTATTTACTTGATATTTTCTATTTTGTATACAATATTTGCCTATTAGTAGGATAAACATAAAATTAGGGTGTTCTATAACCTAGCTAGAGGCCTCAAGAACTTAGAAAATCGTTTTATTGACCAAATAAACAAGATCTTAAGTACAGATTTTTCTAGAAATCACTATGTTATAACTTATCTCTTAGCAAACTAGTTACTTCAAAGAAAATTAAACTTTCACTCACAGCCATAATGAGCATAAAACAATAATTTTTATTGTTATTTTGTGATTGTTGCATCAAAATATATATCTTTTTGATATATCTTGATTGTTTCAGCTGTTATTTTATCCTTCTTCTTTAATACATTAAAGAAGAAGGATAAAATTCAATTAACTATTATTCTTAATCTTTATTGTGCACAATAACAATTAAGTATGTTGTTGTTGTAATGCTTCATGAACAAAGGCCAGTTCGACTCTGATTAATAAGGGTCAGTGGGTCTTAGGGGCGGAAACCTCAGGAGTGGTTCAGTAATAAAAAAAATGGTTGCCTGTAAAGTCGGTTTTACGGGCGAAGATTTTACGTGACAACGTCTTTTTCTCGGTAGAATAGTTGAGTGGGAGAGAGACGCAAGGCATTCGGCGGGCCTCTCTCTCGTTCGGTGACTCATCGTAACGTTACCGAGCGTTACACTTTTTCATAAGTGACTCCCAGCCGCAACCTAATTTAAGACGTTGTCACGTCAAAAAATCTATATTTTATTCTCTCCTCACATAGGTTCATATAGTTATAAACATAATTAAAGAGACAAGAATTGTAGTGTTGTGGCACAAATATATAAAATAAATGATCCTTTGTGATAGACTGGTGTCCATACCTTTATGTGACGGATCACCAGGCTCTCACCCCGAATTTAATTGACATTACAATCGCCAATTTTCAAACTTTAGACAAATTATTTATAAAAAATAAGCAAATGATTTTATATCTGTAGGTAGGTTTGTAAAAACACTTATACGTCAATCATATTTTAAAAACTAGATGAGATTGGCATTTCCTATCGGACTACTCTAAGATGAAAGGCCAAAACAAACGAGGGCACAGTCCCTTTTAAAGTCCAGACATAATCTTGGTCAGATCATGTGAGGACTATGTATATTGGTGTCTGAAATGGTCTTTTGGGGAAAGAACCGCTCAGGTGGAGTGGACCTGTCCAGTCAGTGTGCGCATTTGTCAGTAATTAGTTAGAGAGATAGTTTAATGGCATTCTGCACCTTTGTATTTACTTGCATTATATAAGTAAAGATTACTAATGTTTTTGTAGTAGATAATATTACAATATTTACAAAACAAAAACAAACTTTACTATATTTGTTTACTGGCAAAGATAAGATCATTATTGTCGTTCTTGCAGAATTGCATTAGATACCTACTTAAAATTACAACTGTTTGTGCTTTTATGGTATTATGTTCATTAAAACTCAAATTAGGTAATTCATTGTTTTATTTCGTGGATGTATAAGCACTCGGTACAAATGTGTTATTTTACAAATCTTATTTGTCAAGAAGATTTCCAGGTACTTACCTTTATTAAAGGTAAACAACAGAGGGCAAGATCAAATTATTTTGTCAAAAACAGCTATAGTCAGTGAAATACACTCTAAATGTGAATGGAAATGCACTTCAGCTTTTAAGACTAACCTAGTTTTATGGATATTCTGTAGATTCCATCCGAAATTAGTAGGCAGTTAGTACCTTTTACTAGTCTATGCTATTTATGGGGTTAGATTTAATGGGAAATGAATAGGAAATTAGAAAAGCAGATTTCTATAATTTAATTCTGACAAAATATCTACATCAATATAAAATACACAGGCTAAAAAAATGGGGCATGGACATGTATGTGTATGCACCGAAGGACGATTACAAGCATCGAGCATATTGGAGAGAACTGTACACTGTGGAAGAAGCAGAACACCTGACATCTCTCATAACGGCTGCTAAGGCTCAAGGCATCATATTCTGTTACGCTTTGTCACCGGGACTGGATATTACGTACAGTAGTCAGAAGGAAATTACGACATTGAAAAGGAAATTGGAACAGGTATGGAATTTATTTATATTTAAGTAACACTACCAGAGCTCAATTAAACTGAGGCTGACTAAATGCTTTAGCCATATTCTACCATTGAACCTTTGGGTGATGATTATAAATAATAACAGCTGCAAGGGTCAATTGAAGGTTGTCAAAAATTTACGCTTGCTGTGGTCGGATTGTGGATGGGTGACTATCCATTACAATCAAGACCCCTTTGTGTTTTAAGAAAGCACGTTAAGCCTTTGGTCCCGGCTGCAATTCGTAGAACTTTGACAACCAGTCTTGCCAAGAGGTATTGTGTTACCCATTAACTGGGTTGTAAAGGACAGATAGGCAGTTGCTCTATGTAAAACACTGGTACTCAGATGCGGGGTCTCAGGTTAGACCGGAAGCTGACCTCAACATAGTTGGGAAATTTGGGGTTTTATTTTTTTTTGTTTTGTAGGACTATTATTTTTATTTTTTAAATTAATATATTACATTTTTTTTTTTTTCTCGCTTTATGTTTAAGTACACATTTTTTGAATATTGACCTTGTTTTTTATATATATATTTTTTTTTTTTTTTTTTTTTTTTTTCTTTTGACATTTATACTTTCTTATTTTTTATTTTTGGAAAAATCAATTAATAATATATGCGTTTGATTAATGTAATTATGTTATCAATTTTAGTATCAATGACATCAATTTATTAACATCATCATAATATATTTGTACGCCTTCTGGTATAACATAGCGCGCTTGTAATGTTTTCATATGACAACTATTTTATTGTACCTATGTTAACAAATGATTAAATGACTTTATGACTTTATGAAAAGGCTAGGCACATTGATTGAACCTTTGGGTAATGCAGAGACACAGTGGTAGGTAACTTACATTTAGGAAATATGAGTTTTCTTTTTGCTGTGTAGTTGTGGCTGGCATAAGTTTGCGAAGGTATTGTAATATGTTTGTTGTTGCTTTCTGAAGAAACTACAGTTAAATTTCCAGTATATATTTAAAAATTTGAAAGTCATTCGCCTTTGTTTATTTATAGTTCGACTATAAATTAATAAGTGACTGACTGTATAATTATATTTAATTTTATACTTATTAACTACAATTAATTTTCATTGCGCTGTCATGTCAATAATAAATTAAAAGCGAAATTATTATTAGCAACTTTCTCAATTAATGTGAATAAAGAAATCAGTGTATTTTATGTGCAATCATAATTTTATGTATTTATAAATTAATTAAGTAAGTACATCGAAACTGCAGATCTGTTTTTATTATTCTAATAACTTTGGAATAAATAAAAGATAATTAATATCTTGTAATTTACAAGCTAACACTAAAATATATATTATATGTATACAAGTATATAATCAAAAATTAAAGAAAAAGGCAGGAGCTCATTGGGGATAATATAATTCGTCCGCATTGCTGTCAATGGGACAAGTGCCCAAAAGGCTGGCAGCATTACTACGTTGGATGGCAATGCTGATTCTTTGGGCTAAAAATTAAATAGGCCAGCCTTCTGGTCACGTGAAGAGTCAGCTAGTAAATTGTAATTGTTGTGTCTTTGTGAATAAATAAAAAATAATATTTTGTTATAGACACAGTAATAGAAATAGTCCTCCAGATTTCGGCCATTGTGGCCAATCTCAACGGAGAAGGCTAGTCAGCCTTCGGCGCGGGAGATATTATAGTGCATAAGACACAGGTGCACTCTCTTCTCTCACAATAGTATGGGTTGGCTTTGTTCAGCCAACCCATACTATTGTGAGAGAAGAGAATTTCTATTGTTTTTTAAAGTCGCTAGCACATCAAGCTACCCGAAACTTTTTCCCAGTCAACTTTGAATCTTATTCTTTAGCGATAAAGTTGAAATCTATTAAGGCTGCACCGACCGCGCAGTTGCGCCCTCATCGTTTGTTTGTATTTCTATTATTTTAGAATGAAAATGCAGAAAATAAGCACGTTAAGTTGTGCTCCACAAGATTATACGTTAATATTATTATAAACGGTAGTTTTACATTGTTTAGTTTTATTATAATCACTAAAACTGTAAAAAGTGGCCACTATTATCCATTTTAGTGATTATAATAATACTGCGCCTCGCGGTTTCACCCGCATAAGTGTCGATCCCGTGGGAATATCGGTATAGAAACTATCCTATGTCCTTCCCCGGGATGCAATCTATCTCTCTGCCAAATTTTATCGAAATCCGTTCAGTGGTTTAGGCGTGAAAAGGTAACATACAGACAGACAGAGTTACTTTCGAATTTGTAATATTAGTAAGGATGACAATTTCTCTTTTCTTGCAAGGTGTCCCAATTCGGCTGCACATGCTTCGCTCTCCTGTTTGATGACATTGAGCCCGAGATGAGTGAGGCTGACAAACAGATATTCCAGAGCTTTGCGCATGCACAAGTAAGTATAAATATATCTGCATCAATCAGAATCTCAACAATTTTGAAGGATATTGCTAATAAATCTATTGCTTCGTATGTTCGAAACATTTTTCTGCTCAACAACGTAAATAACGCAATGAATGTTGTTGAACTGTCAAAATGGAAGCCATTCCTACTGATAGTGTGTTACGCAATTACCCCGCAGTTCAGTTTAAATACAGTAACTCCAGGGGGCCAAGTCTAACAATTTACAAACATTGCATGATTTCTCCATTGTGACAGGTTTCTGAAAACCTACTCAATGATATCTCTTCTCAGATTTCATAATATCAAGTTATTTTATGGAAATCCAGTTATTTTTAGAGCAGGCGGTGGCCCAGAGGTAACGGTCCCACTTAGGAGATGTAGGTCGTGGGTTCGAACCCAGGCTGTGTAAATAATTTCATCACCCCTGCTCTCAAAACAGTGCAGGAAAACATCGTGAGGAAACCGGCATGTCCTAGAACCAAAAATTCAAAGACATCTGACATCTACCAACCTGCACTGCGAAGGCTTAGTGGATTACAGCCCACTTCCTCTCGTAGAGGAAGCCTTTGTCCCAGCAGTGGGAACATTATAGGCTGATTATGCTTTATGTAGTTCTTCAACGTTACATTCTATACAAATCTTAGCAATAACGGGCAGCTAAACACTTTACAAAAGCGATCAAATATTAATATTTATTAGTAGTTTTAAATCATGTGCACCACCGTGGCTCGGAAAGCACGTTAAACTGTTGGTCCCGGCTGTCATTCGTGGAACTTTGACAGTCATTACGGGTCGTCAGAAGCCCGAAAGTCTGACAACCAGTCTTACCAAGGGGTATTGTATTACCCAGTAACTGGGTTGTGGAGGTCACATACGCAGTCGCTCCATGTAAAATACTGGTGTTCAGCTGCATCGGGTTAGACTTGAAGCCGACCCCAACATAGTTGGAAAAGGCTAGGCAGATGATGATTAGTAGTTTTAAATCAAAAAGATTTCTTGTAACTCAGCTCACTTAGCTCTATCTACAGTAACTCATGCGAAACTGTAGATACAGCTAAGTGGCTGGCGTCGAGCTAACGGCCTTCAAAATTACTAGCTCGCCTGAGTGCGCAACCTAGACATACATAATATACGTTATCTGCAGTTGGTTATGTTGATTAGAATGTGCAGTTGCTATGGTTACAGCCGCGCTCCTTTTTATTTCAGCTGAGATTTTCGTATTGCGTTCGTGGCTAAATAATAACAGCCGCACAGGTCGATCGATCAGGTTAAGCTACGCTTGCCGCGGTTGGTCTGTAGATGGGTGACCATCTATACATCCCGAGACCCTTTCGTGCCTCGGAAAGCACGTTAAGCCGTTGGTCCTGGCGGTCATTCGTGGATCTTTGACGAAGACAGAAGCTCGAAAGTCTTGACAATCAGTCTTACAAGGGGTATCGTATTACCCAGTAACTGGGTTGTGGAGGTCAGATGGGCAGTAGTTCCATGTAAAATACTGTTATTCCGGTAAGACTGGAGGACGACCCCAACATAGTTTGGAAAAAGGCTAGGCAGATGGTGAAAGAAGTAAATCGATTCCTTTGTTTTATATAAAAACATAAGACAAATGAATAAAAGCTTGAATAAACTCTTGTGGCTTTTAAAATATCTTACTGCAACAAATCCCACAAATTGTTTAGATGAAATTCAACATTTTATTGAAACAGCTGTTGCTTACTTTTTCCTTACTTGAACCAGCAGTTATATCGGCTCAGAAATTGCGTTTCGAAAAATTAAAAAATTGTGCACCTATCTCGTAGTCACCAAACTTTTTAATATGCATAGCCATAGACAATCGACTCTGCTTCTAATCATATTAAAACTCTTTCTGCCCACCCAGGTATCTGTAACCAACGAGATCCACCAACACCTAGGCTGTCCCCGCTTCCTACTGTGCCCCACTCAGTACTGCTCCACTCGCGCCGTGCCCTCCGTCAACAGCTCCGAGTACCTCAACACTCTGGGGACCAAACTGTCGCAGCAGATCGATATCATGTGGACTGGTATGTGTTTGTTCTTCTTTAGTATGAGCAAGGATTTTATGAAAATAGCCCATGTCATGGTTAAAGTATGAGCCAGTTAGCAAGGTGTTTTTTTTTAAATCTTTATTAGTTTATAGATCAAACTCAAACTCAAATCATTTATTTCAATTAAACCTTGTACAGGCACTTTTTAATTGTCAAAATTAAATAGTCTGTCAGTTAGTCAGAAAGTTGAAGCTAGTTGCCCATTCCAAAGCGTAGATCTCTATGGAGAAGAACGGGCAAGAAACTCCATGGACACTCTTTTAAATCAAGATATTACAAAATCCTGGGTACATTATTCTTGTTGCTTCTATAAGATGATGGTTTGATCAGTATGACTATGTCACCCTTTTTTTTTCTTTTTTTTTCTGTATAGACTATGTCACCCTCATAGTGGCATTCTATGTCTGTCTGCGCTTAATACCTAGGTGTACAATTTTGTATAGTTTTTTGGAGCGAGGTGGTTACTCCTGTGAACATCAGAAACCCAAATCCTGAACACATTTTTGACACTATAAGTATTTGTTACTATAGTACCTACTACATAACGATTAAAATCAACTTGTACAACCTTTTTCCTTTACAAAACTCAAGTCTTATAATATGGAATCGCACACATACCGCGAGCCACATATAGTCATACTTAGGGCTGCCATCATCTAAATTAGTGACCCCGGATAAAAACTTCAAAAACCCCGGAAAATTAGGTGAAAAAAAAAACCCCGGACGCCCACCAAACTAGGACAAATCTGGGGAAACCCGGACGGATGGCAGCCCTAGTCATAGTAAACAAATAACTGCAACTAATAACCACGTGGGCGCTAACTGAATGGAAAAGGTCGTCCGCTACATGTACTAACATGTTTATTATACGTTGTGGAAGTTAATTATACGTTATGACGCCATCAGTTGGTGTGAAGAATGACGAGTAGGAAACGTGTTCTGATAAAAAACATTTTTAATAATATGACAAGCCGTGCGCCCGGTGGTGGTGCACATCGCGAAGAAAATCAGCTGTTCCCTACATTTTGACGATTTAGATGAACATAAATGTAGGGAACAGCTGATTTTTTTCGCGATTTCTAGTTTTGTCCCATAGTAAAAGTTGTTCATAATGATGAGTACAATGGCCTCTTAAAAGGTTGTTGGTGTTTTTCCAATAACCCTGTAACAAACTAACAAATTTTATCTCTTTATAATATTAGTATAGATAACGTATGCTAAGGATAAACATCTATATAAAATGTATCCGCTGAGCGCCAGTCGAGTTTTCCATCGATTACTCATAGATTGATTACACAATAATGTTTACGATATTGCTAACTAGACATGTGGGAAGTTTCCATGTGGTTTTATGTTTTTGTCTGTGGTCATTAAACCTTTGCGATAGGTGGATGACCTTTTCAATGTCGTTTGTTTGATCAATGTAGGTTTTTTGACGCGTTTTATGTCTGTGATGATATTTATTGCTCCATCATTTTTTAAGCTAACGTTTTTTTAAGGCCAACCATGCCATTAGAGATTAGGAAACACTGCGCTGTTTCGTGCCATCCATTTGCCACCACCACCAAATCACTAACCATCACCAAACCACTAACAACCACCACCAACCATTGATTTTGTTATATAGCGCAACAGATCGTTTGCTAAATTGCATACTGGCAGGCAAAATCCTTGTCCTAGGGATATTTAATATCAAGTCTTTTCTTCTTTTTGTCATTATGCCAGCATCATAGGAAAGAGACTTATGTTACCACCCCAGACAGGTATACAATAGGAAAGTACTGACTGGACTAGCGCAACATAAAACACCTTAAGGAAATCTAAAAAAATGTAAACATATTTAAGTAAGTATATTAATTTTCTCTGTCTTTGCCAGGTCCCAAGGTGATATCGAAGGTGCTAACAACGGAAGCAATAGAAGAAATAACCCAAGTGATGCGACGTCCTCCAGTCATATGGGACAATCTACACGCCAACGATTATGATCAGAAACGAATGTTTTTGGGTGAGTAGTTATCACCAACATACCGATCACAGCTGTGCTGCATGCTGGGGAGTTTGTTGCACCACTTCTTCTCCCAGCTAAAGCACTAGGAAGTGGTGAAGGGCGGGCGTTTTGGGGGACTGTCTCATGTAATTTTGACGTTCAAAAAGTGCGAATTCTCAGCCGACGAGAGGATGCGTTTTTGACACCTGTCAGTTTCATACAACCAAATACGTGTTTTGCGAATTAGATCTTTATTAGCTGATAGAATTGTTGCATTGACAGGTGTTAGGATTCATTAACCCGTAGTATGTCGGAACGTAGATCCAGGCGAGACACAATGGCTTTTTAATTGTTTCTGTAATTACGACATTCAACCGGTTTACCATGAGTCTCTTATGACGCCAAAGTCAACAGGAAGGTTAGTCAAAATAAGACCTAATTTCTAAAGACATAAGATACAAACTTCAATAAATCAACCTGTGTTGTTATTTCCCAGGACCATACTGCGGGCGTTCACCGGAACTAATCCCTCTCTTACGCGGGGTACTAACGAACCCCAACTGCGAGTACAACGCGAACATGATACCAATAAGGACTCTCGCACATTGGGCGAGTTGTAGCTTAGATGCGCCTGCACATAGTAAGTATGAAAATCACTTGCCCAGCAGCCATTTCCAAACTATGTTCGTGTCGGCTTCCAGTCGAACCGGATGCAGCTGGATACCAGACTTTTACATGAACCGACTGCCTATCTGACTTTCACAACCCAGTTATTGGGTAATAGGATAGCACTTGACAAGACTGAGAAGAACCCTGCATCTTAATAGAAAACGATCGTCGCGTTCATATGTCACTTTTTGTTCGAAAAACCGGAAGGCGCCCTCTGTCGGCGCGATTACGCGTTTCGTTTCACCGAACAAAATGTGACAGAAGACAGACTAAGAAAAATAATAAACATCTTAGGGTTTTTGGTTTGCTTTCAAATACATACTTGTTTGTATACGTGAGGAGCCTGTAACCACAAACTACAATTTACTTACTGAGCATGTTTTATGCTCGGTTCCTATAAACAAAAACGAATCGTTTTGTTTATAGGAATAAATAAATAAAATCGTTAACCAATAATGGTCCCTAAATTATGGAAATCGGCTATTAGCCTTAGTTAGGAATTTATTAAAAAGTACTACTCGAGATTTGATGGCCCCTCGGGACTGGGGGCCCGGGGCGGCCGTCCTTAGTCCGCCACTGCTAATACCCTATTCTTCTTTACAGTGGAAGCCGTCTCTTGGGACATAAAGTTAGAGCGAGAGAGCGAGCAAGGCGTGTGTGAAGACGAAGCGCCTCTCACTCTCGGAAAGCATGTGTATCATCATAGACAAGCTCTCAGGTAAACTAGTTTGCATGAGGTTTTTTTTGTCAGAAATGAGACTAGAGACTCAATTGGAAGGCTCGAAGTAAATCATTATATTTAGGTTTTGGTTGTTGTTATGTTAGTCTACAAACTACGACTGAGATTTGACATCATTCATCATCATCATTTACTGATTAAAGAATAGTAAAGTTTTTTGAATACCCATCATATTATATAATGCCCAAATTGTACGCTGACGGCTGTCATGTGTTCAATATTCAGTAACTTATAAATATCCTCAATTCCCTTAGACTCTCCACAAATTAGTTATTGTAACGACTGTCTAATATAATATTTTCTTTCTATTTACAGACAAGCTATCAACGAATGGCTACCAGAGTTTTCCATACCTAAGACTGCTCAGGGTCCTGTGCTAAAACCACAACCTACCATCACAGGTAAATAAAACAATAAGGAAGACGTAACACGTGCTACTATAGGTACTATGTATACCGACTTGGCTCAAGCCTTTGACAGCGTAAAGCGATCTTGGCCAATTCGAAATTAAGACTATTGTGTCTCGGTTTTCCTTTGTTATACTAAATATCATTATATTTGAGTCAAAATAATTTTAGTTCATTGCAATAGGTAAATTAAAGTTTCAGTCATAGCATACTGAATCAGGAGTTCCACAAGGATCTTATCTAGGTCCTGTTCTTTTTACAACGTTATGAGGAATACGGGCAGCAGAATGATATATGCTACCAACTATGAAATTTTAATTTTATTTTGGTTGGCGTTCTAATACGTTTAGGACTTTAAAAAAATCAAATTTAACCTTTATTGTTACAGTACCACCAGTGCCAATAATCCCAATCCTACCATCAGTGAACACTTGTATGTCCTTAATAACGGCGACCTCAAACACTTCAACCACAAGCACAGCAGAGATGGCGCTCGCCATTCCTACTGTTAACACGTCACAGTTGCAAGCCTTGGCTGATGGTTGCGCTTCAGGCTCTAATGACCGACCAATTTTATCTACTAGGGTAAGTATGTCGAGTGGTGAAATAGTAATCTATGCTAATAATAAAGATAAAGAATGTTTGTTTGTATGAAACGAGCTAATCTCGGGAACTACCAGTCGGATTTGAAAAAATATTTTTGCATTTGATAGCCCAGTTTTTGTGGAAGGCTACAGGCTATTTAATATAACGCATCACTACTGCTCTCAAAACGGTGAAGGAAAACATCAGCCGACACGCACTGCGGATGCCTGTCCCATCAATGGGTACATTATAGGCTGACTTTGCTATTCAAATCATCAACAAAATAAAACTGCTTTCTGCCCACAGGTCTCACCAATTGAAACACTCAACCCCGTACCAAACCCAGTCATGAACTCCCTAGTCTCCCCTACCAAAGTCATCCTAAACGAGTCTATACCTAACCCTATCATTCCCATAGCCAGTTCCAACATTTCCCTCCCCACCGAAATGCCCGTTTCAACACTCCCCGTTCCCATTTTAGGGTTAAAAGCTTTGGAAGGAAGTGTGAATAAGAATAATCATGATATGGATAAGTCGGATAGTGGCGAGTTGGTTAGTGATTTGGGGGCGAGTTTTGAAATGAAGAAGGATAAAGAGGGGGAGGATGCTGATCAGATTATAGTGGATGATGTTGAGCCGGCTGTGGAGGAACAGCAGAGGAATGGAGATATGAGTGTTGGCGGTAAGTCTATTTTCAAGCCTATTTCTGTAGGCAAAGGGTTTTTATTGTATTGTATTGTTTACTATTTTGTTTCTTTTGTATAGCTTGAAAATGCTAATTGGAGTCTTATTTGCATCATTGATTAAGGGGGATGCGCTAAGGTAGCCCGCAAATTCAAAGGGTATTGAAGATTTTTTTATGGAGCCTTGTCGATTTATATTGCCAACCAATATAAGTCGATAGCTGACATCAACGCAAAAGAAAACATACAAGGACCAAACCCCGTAAAGCGTCACGTTTCCTAGATATTAACGTTCAAAGTTGATCACGTGTCATCAATATTTTTTTAACTTGCGTACAATTTGTTGCTTAGATGTTTGATTATACATTCAGTGATTAATTCATATTTTGTGCGAAAACCTGCCAGTAATAGAACAGCCCTATAAAATATAATAGAGTTCATTTTCTGTTGCCCAGACACGCCACAGACGTTAAGTCCTAGCCGCCCGTCTATTACTGAAGTTGGTGAACCGTTAGATGTGGACCCGCCGTCTACTGCCGCTACTGATCCTGATGTGGTTATGAATGATGGGTTGAGTGAAGTAAGTAAATACATATAAGAATTAAAGTCAGCAAAAGCTTTTTAGGGTTCCATAACAAAATGGTAAAACGGAACCCTTATGGTGAGACTCAGTCTCTGTCTGTCTGTCACAGCTGGATATCTCAAGAACTGCGAATGCTATCAACTTGAAATTTGTAATAGTTTTAGATGGCGTTTGTCCAACTATTTTACAAATTGAAATAAAGTTGGTATTGGGCAGAGGTGTGCCAGCACTGCGCATTTTTACTTTACATGAGTGCTTATTTCAGAACGGGTCGATGCAAGTAGAGCCAAGTCACAGTCCGCTCAGTACCGACATGATGGTGGAACCGCCGGAAATCACAGAAGTAGTCGACGAGTGAGTATATTACTCAATACTCAATACTTTATTGCATTCCATAATGTGTACATAATGATAGTTGGTATTTAAAAAAAATCGAATCAATTATGGACCCTGTCGGGCACAGCAAATTTAATTTTAATAGGAGAGAGGATGAAGGCGCTTTTTGTTATAGAAAAATAAATTAATATTAAATTAAAATAGTATCATTATAATAATTTCATTTGCTTTTATGGTATTTATATTTTATATAAGTAAGTATTTTTATTTAACTAGGACAGTATGGTTAAATCCCCTTACCCCAACCACCTAGTTCACGTATCTTAGACACCTTGCACTTTACCGTACCCTGTTCCGAAGACTTAAAAAAAAATCTTCTTCCATACATTTTGATCGCGTAGGTATTGTATTTTTCTATGAAACGGCAGATTTTTTTTTATAACCGGGTCGAAGTCCCTGCCACTTGTATAATAGCAGTTTTAGGGTTCCGTACCTAAAGGGTAAAAACGGGACCCTATTACTAAGACTCCACTGTCCGTCTGTCTGTCACCAGGCTGTATCTCATGAACCGTGATAGCTAGACAGTTGAATTTTTTTCACACAGACACAGACAGTTAAAATTCAGATGATGTATTTCTGTTGCCGCTATAACAACAAATAATAAAAATAAAGTCAAGTTAAAATTCAAAAGGGTATAAAAGAAACTTTTTTTTCGGCGTTTTATGCCTTGTGGTACGGAACCCTTCATGTGCGAGTCCGACTTGCACTTGACCGGTTTTTTTTTTTTACTTTAGCAGTATTTTCCATGAACCTTGTTTTTCCCACCAGGCCCGTAGAAAACGAAGACCCTTCAATAGACCCGAACGCGTTAGTAGCCGACGACCTGCTCCTACTCTGCGATCTGTTTTACTTGCCCTTCGAGCACGGCTCGCGCGGTCTGAGGCTACTACATGACTTCAACTGGCTGACCACGCATGCGGCTAGTTTACTGCCTAGAGGGAATAAGCCTGAGGTATGTAGTTTTTGATTCTATTAATAAACCCTACATTTTTACCTGTCTATGGCTGAAAGGAACGGTTATGAATCTCAGTGGTCATGTATGTAAGTTCGTTCCCTTTCATGTAAAAAAAGAATCATCAAAATCTAACTACTCTGATTTGTCGTTGTTTTTAAAAATTATATTCATTCACTCATTCACTGACAGACAATGCACCGCCTTAACCGCTGGGTCTAGAAGCATGAAATTTTGCACAAGGATTTTTGAAAATTGCTATCTATGGATATTTTTAGACCTATTCAAGGCATTTGACACGGTCTGTGTCCCAATTCTCTTAGAAAAATTAGAAAAGCTCGGAATACGAGGTACTGCTCATAATATCTTTAGGGAGTACCATAATAACGGAAAGCAAATAGTTAAAATAGATGGACACATCAGTGACGAACATACAGTCTCTTATGGCGTTCCGCAAGGGAGCATCATGGGCCCTACTCTCTTCCTGCTGTATATAAATTACCTCTGCTCAATGTCTCTCCCATATACCAAACTGTTTACATGTACAGATGCCACTGCTATCTTCGTCTGGAGTCCGAACTCGGTTATCCAATATTGTGCCATTGAAACACTGGATTGTGTAAGAGGTGATACGTACGGCTACAAAGAGATTGATCACTGCGTCAACCCCAAATAAATTTGGGTAAGGGGGGGGAGCATAATGTTATGATTATATTTGTTTTTCTTCCACAGACAAGTGAATGGCGTCGCCGCCGCAGTCGTTTCGCGTGGTGGATGTGTCGCACGCGACGCTTAGCGCGCCGCCTCGCCGCCGCCAACAACCAGGAGCTGCACGCCGAGCTGCAGCCCTACGTGTGGGAGCTGTGCGCTGTGCTCGCGCTGCTGGACGGCTTCCTGAGGTGGCTAGGTTGGTATCAACACGTTAACGTTGTTATGCTGGGCATACACAAGATTTAAAGACGATATATACGACCTATTTCGACTTAAATATTAGACCTTACACAAAGGCTGATGAAGATTCAGAAGTGTTTGTCAGATTTACTCGGTCATCTTCGAGCAAGATCGATCGTATTCGTAACGATAGCAGTAAAAATTTCAATACTATTTATTTTGTTTCAGAACTCGGCAAATACCCACAAAACATAGCAACAAATACACAAGGAAGTTACACATGTAAGTTTTTTATTTAATTTATTTTATTTTAATTGTTATGTTGATAAACAAAATATACCTAATTTCTATTAAAATAAAATTTATTTTGTTATTGTAGTAGCATTGTAGTGAAAATATTTGTACAAATACTCCAATTCAAATGCCAGTATAAGAAAATGCATGTTTTTAGGCAATTTAATACAAATATCGCCACTATTTTGCCTATTACACGGTAGTAAATCCATTTTTTCCCCATCGCAGGGTTTTCAAAAGGCTGGCGTGAGGCATTCGAGAGTGGTTCCCAGGAACCATGGGTGTTCCGAGGAGGTCTTACAGCAGACTTGCGAAGATTACTGCCAGTAGAATGTAACAGTGACGCGTTGAGAACATTACCTCCTCCCACGATACTGCCACTCACAATAAGGCCATATTGTACGGCTGATGAAGAAGCGGTAAGTCTTTCGGAAGCATTCGGCTGTTTTCGTCAGCTGGCATCGTATTTCACAATATAGATCAGAAAAAATCCGGCGCATTTTGCGCGAACCGCGGGCTTTGATCTCGTGATCAGCCGTAGTTTTTTATGGACGTTTGTTTGTTACGCTTTCACGCTAAAACAGCTGAACAGATTTGTATCAAACTTGGTACATGGGTAGACCATGACCTGGATTAGGACAGGATACTTTTTATCCCGATATTCCTACACCGCGGGGTGCATCTAGTTTAAAGTAACGCTGTATGTTGTAAAACAGTAACAAATATATTCTGTAAAGTAAGTGATAGACAGAAAATACAGGAACATTTAAACACAGGTAATGAATGCTATAAGTTTTTTTAACTAAAATAATTATTACAGGTTTGCGCGATATGCCACAAGACATGTCGAGACGGGTCTGACTGCAGTGATCTTTTCCCTAGCGATTTACAAACGTTACCGGCTGACAGGTATGTAAATTCAAATCTTTGTTTTTATACACGTTATTTCCTTTTACATATATCAACTTTATCCTTGTCAAATTAAGTTGATTTTAGAATGGTACGACACAGCCCAAACGTCATAGTATCTTTTTTTAATGCTAAGGGTAATACAAAGTTTAAAGCTTTTGCTTGAGTGTACTATGGCGGATACTGGCGGTGGACCACTTTTCAACCTTATTACTAAGGGCGTAAGGGTGAAAAGTCGTTGACCGCCATTGTCCGCGGTCTTCAGAGTGTGGGAAAAAACATTCAGGTTAGTTCCAATATTTGTTAAACTATGTTTTGGAACAGTAGTGGCCAAGTGGTAACGGCCGCGACTTATGAGTTGTAGGTCGTAGGTTCAAACCCAGACAGGCGCTTAACTGTGTGTAAATTATTACATCACCACTGCTCTCAAAACGGTGAAGGAATACATCGTGAGGAAACCGGCATGTCCTAGAACCAAAAATTCGAAGACATGTGACATCTGCCAACCCGCACTGGGCCCGCGTGGTTGATTACGGCCCACTCCCTCTATTATGTGTTTTAGAGAACCTTACAACTGTGACAAACTTTAAGAAATATTTGCTGTCGAAAGAAGGCCAATTCTCGTACAACATTCAAACTCAAGTCGCATCTCATCTCAGCTACAAACAATGTCAAAAACTTGTCAAAAAATTTGGTAAATTAAAGGTTTTTCGACAGATTGAGGCTGAGCAAAAAAAAATTTGGTAAATTAAAGGTTTTTCGACAAATTGAGGCTGAGCAAAAAAAAATTTGGTAAATTAAAGGTTTTTCGACAGATTGAGGCTGAGCAAAAAAAAAATTGGTAAATAAAAGGTTTTTCGACAGATTGAGGCTGAGCAAAAAAAAATTTGGTAAATTAAAGGTTTTTCGACAGATTGAGGCTGAGCAAAAAAAAAATCGGGAATTGCCCTTCAGGTTTTAACAGTCACTACGCTGTCCAATACCTATTAATACTGTAATTTGAAAATATTGTAAAAGCCAATTCTTTTTAAAAGAGTAACCCTGGAGTTTCTTGCCGTCTCTTCTCCATAGGAAACAACCAATTGGAACCGTGCACCTAGCTTCTAACTTTTCATAAGTGGTCATGTAGGTTTATATGAAAATATGTATTTTGATTTTGAACAAATGTTTTCTCTCCCAGGCTAGTAGCACCATTCCTGACACTAGTACCTGAACTATGCATGGTGATAGAAGACGATGAGGAATGTATTCCTCAGGAAGTGGAACAGTCCGGGGATGACGATGACAAGCGAACCATCGAACCTCGAGTTAACGGTAAGCCATACTGAGCATACTCTAAAATACAATTTTATGCATGAATAGCATCAGCCCATAACGTCCCCATTGCTGAGACACAGGCCTCCTCTCTGAGAGCTAAATATGATGATCGGCAATTTAAAAAAACTGGCCAAGTGCGAGTCGGACTCGCACACGAAGGGGCCCGTACCACAAGGCAAAAACGCCGAAAATAACACGTTTGTTGTATGGGATTGCCCCCCTCAAATATTTATTTTATTTTAATTTTATTATTTAAGTAAAATTTTGTGAATAATTCAAGTGCCTACCTGTTCGCTGCTCGATATCAATAATGGCTTATTGATATCGAGCAAAAAAAGGGCAAAAAAATCGCGTTTGTTGTATGGGAGCCCCCCCTTAAATATGTATTTTATTTTGTTTTTAGTATTTGTTGTTAAAGCGGCAACAGAAATACATTATTTGTGAACATTTCAACTGTCTAGCTATCGCGGTTCTTGAGATACAGCCTGGTGACAGACAGACGGACAGACAGTGAAGTCTTAGTAATAGGTTAAAAAGAAAGAAAAATTGCTGAATAGGCCTGCTCTTGACCTCGATCAATCCTAATGGAAAGCGTTGGATGAGGTCTATGATGGAACGAGCGTGCCCAGAAGATGCCTGTTCACTCTTGCTGTAAAGGCAGACAGTCTGCCTATTTTCTTGTGATTATTTAATTTATTTTTTATCTCGTTCACTCACCCTGCATATAATGCTGACAAGGAAGATGGAAGCCTGAAAAATCGCAATCTTTGAAATAAATAATAAAGTTTTAATACGATTCTAAAATCAAGATTGTTTTTATCATCAAGTCTTTCTATCACTTAAGCCCGCTTGCACCACAAATAGCTTAATATGTTTAACGCTAAACATATTCAAAATAAAAAGTATCCTATGTCCTAATCCAAGTCATGTGCCAAATTTCATCCAAATCCTGTCAGCCGTTTTAGCGTGAAAACGTAACAGACATACAAAAAATCAAATCTTTCTCTTTATAATATTAGTTTAGACATCGTCGCTCTGTTACTGTAAATCATTTGAAGATGACAGAGACCGAATGATGTTTTGAATATGTTTAGCGCTAAATGCATTTAGTGATTTGTGGTGCATGTAGGCCAAATTGTTAGCATCAGCCATTATAACCCTTGTTAGTAAAAATCAGTAATAATAATAACACAACAAACATTCTCCCACAGGCATGAAACCGGAAATAGTAGGATATGCGTGCGCAGTACTGAATAGCAAGGAGTTCTACAAGCGACAGGAAGTAGCGTGGATACCGGAAATGTGCACCAAGTACCCGGAACAGCTGACCGAGAGACAAGACCTTAGTCAGGCGGCTAAAGTATGTAAATCGACAGATTTTTTGTTTAACCTATCTTCATCTACCTAGCCTTTTCTCAACAATGTTGGGGTCGGCTTCCAGTCTAACCGAGTATTATATATGGAGCGACTGCCTATCTGAACTCCACAACCCAATTACTGGATAATACGATACCCCTTGGTAAGACTGGTTGTCAGATTTTCGGGCTACTGACTACCCGTAACGACTGTCAAAGAAAAATCCACGAATGACAGCCAGGACCAACAGCTTAAAGTGCTTTCCGAGGCACGGAGGGGTCTCGGTATGTGAAGACGATCACCCATCCACGGATCAACCGCAGCAAGCGTAGCTTAACCTGATCGATCGACCCGTGCGGCTGTTATTTTTTAGCCACAAATCTAATGAGAGGTTTTCTTTGTGAGTATTAAAAAAAAAATAGTTTCCAAGAACTCTGTAGATGGCGTTGTACTGACTACGTTACTAGGTGACAAAGTCAAAACGCTTGGAAAAAAACCATTGCGTCACATCACGTACGCTCGTTGACTGACACTTTCGTTTGCTTTCGTTTTACGATCTCAAAATTACATCCAAGTGAAATAATCAAAAAATGATGTGAAGTTCCGTTCCTTGCAGTAACTTACCAAGGTCAGCGCCATCTATCCAGCGAATAGGGAAAAGTAAAAAAAAAAAAAAAATGGTTGCCTGTAAAGTCGGTTTTACGGGCGAAGATTTTACGTGACAACGTCTTTTTCTCGGTAGAATATTTATTGATATGAATTCAATGATTCAATGCGCCTAATTCTCTAGTGCTGCGCGCGCGGCAGACCGATCATAGTTGAGTGGGAGAGAGACGCAAGGCATTCGGCGGGCCTCTCTCTCGTTCGGTGACTCATCGTAACGTTACCGAGCGTTACACTTTTTCATAAGTGACTCCCAGCCGCAACCTAATTTAAGACGTTGTCACGTCAAAAAGGAAAATCCTTCATTACAATATGAGTTATAATTTAAGTCCAAGCTTATAGCTTCAAGTCTATTTTTGTATTTAGAGCTTTATTCCGACTAAAGTCACGTTTCTAAAGTCAGTTTTTGTATTAAGAACTTTTAAGTTACTTTTGTAAGAAGCCTTCGAATGTGTTTGTATACAGTGCCTTTTCCTTCTAGGAATGCGTTCGTCACTTCCATCAGTTCAACGTATGCGAGCGAGCTCCTGAAAGCGTGACACGCTCCCACCCCGCGCTACTGACGTGCTGCGTGCTGGCGGCGTGTCGCGACCCGCTCGCGCCTGCCAGGCTGCTGACTTGCGTGTTAGCTGCGCTCAGAGCACACGGTGAGTGTCACATACTCATACAAATATAGCTTCATACAGGAGGGAGCGTAAGTAAAAACGAGAGGTCCGATGAATTTGATTAACGTCTCAAGTAAACCACTATAATAAGTCTGTATGCACGCAAGTTTTTAAAGTTGAATCTATGAATTGTTTTTGTATAGCAGCTCAAGTGACACAAATCTCTCATGCAAAAACACAACTGAAACCATTACATATAAGACTAGCTGTTCCCCGCGGTGTCACACGCTGCGCGGCTCCTAAGGGCCGTAGCGTGATGTTATATAGCCTATAGCCTTCCTCGATAAATGGACTACCCAACACTAAAAGAATCATTCAAATCGGACCAGTAGTTCCAGAGATTAGCGCGTTCAAACAAACAAACTCTGCAGCTTTATAATATTATTAGTATAGATATATTCCTCTGGTGATAAAAAGATAGCGTTAAACAAAGGCTTGTGGTTCAAGGAACTGTGTCATTTAATTATTATTTTGTTTTCACAAAACCCTGCTAATAGAGACAAAATCGGTGTTTTCTAAAAAATTGTGATAATTAGCCCATATTGTCTTACTGCAGGGCAACGGCTCTTTGCTTTTTCAACTCAATTCGATTCCGTTTCAAAAATGTTGTCAATCTGTACCCGCAGGTGCAAGCGGCGTGCACGCGTGTATAAACGCGACGGACCACTTCCTGCACCAGTTCTACAGCAAGCTCGGCTTCGTGGAGCTGCAGCGCGGCGCGTGCGGCCGCGTGTACCTCGCGCGCTCCTTCTAGCGCGGGCGCGGCGTGCGGGGCTGTGGGGACCCGCCCAGGCGCAGGCGGAAGCGGAAGCACTGAGGTTTTGTAGCTCAGTTAGTCTTTTAAGAAAGATTAAGTAATATACTTTTTCTGCTGCATGTAAATCACTGTTTTTTTTTTTTAAAATAATGTAGTCGTGCGTTTAAGGCAGCTACGCTCTATTTCCGAGGTCGTAGCACGAACATGTGAGGTAACCGTAACGTAAATTTGAACGATTTTTTATTAAAATTATTGCGATAAACATGCGATAAATAAAAAAAAATGCTGGAAGAGATTTGTTTAGAAATAAGCATCATCTTTGTACCTACCTTTTTTCTATTCTTTCTTTTTCTTGTTTTATCACCATCCATATGTCTATATCCGTATGAAACAGCAGATTTTTTTTTTTCGTGATGGTAGAGTTGGTCCCCTAATGAAAGTTGTTCATATTCATAGGTAGAACACCTGTAAAAATTTGGATGGATATAAAAATTCTTCCTTTATGTGTGTACTTAAATTGATAAACAAATAATATTACGCGCGAAACGAGTATTTTCAAATTTAAAACCGTTCGAATTTACGTTACGTTTATTCCGCACGGTCGTGCTAGCCCCACAGAGTTGGTTGTAAAAATCGTGTGTATCTATGAGTATTTCACTTTTCCTAGAAAGGTGCCAATGATTGCAATTACAGTCTGTATAATTAAAAATAAATCGTAGCTCATTTATTATGAAAAGGTACTAATGCAAGAAAACTGAGAACATTTTAAGTATCTCTGTATTATGATGTCATGGTGCATGACTGCAAGCAGCCTACGGCCTCCGTGCGTTCAACCGATAATCCTTCATTCGTCATAACGGAGACATACGGGGTGTAAAAATACCCAACAAATAGCCACAACTACGCATTCTGGTCATCAAACTAAGTAACACTGCACAAAAATAACTGCTGGGAAACTACTTTTATTTTTGGTGTGAAAATTTGCTGTTTACGGTAGTGCGCAATGTAACACACGCAAAACATTGTGCTTATGGGTGCATGCAACGGTACAGTACAGGGGTCGTGGGGGTAAAAAAGCGTCGGTAAAAGTTGGAATTTTGACCTTAAATATCTCCGTAACCAGAGGGTTCCCAGGTATAGTCCAGTACAGAAAAAATATTACAATGACGGGGAGTACAAGTGACTCTCGGCTTCGTTGAGTGTCTTTTTACACCCGTTATGTATAAAATTACACAGGTAACACAAAAATCCATAACCTCCTCCTTTTTTTTTTAAATAATATAATAAATAAAAATAGCGGTGAAAATAAAATTAAATAACGATGCCTCTAGTTTTGTTGTGTCTTTTATTCGCTTTTGCGCTTGAACTAAGTTGACTAACTTGAAAATCATTCTACTTTAATTTATCACTAAAACAAAATCAAGAAACTGCCTCACGCATTACGAATTTTTAAGTATTCTAACTACCGAATTGATTCTAATATTTCGCCATGGCAACTTTACAATTAAATTTTTTTATAAGGCAATGATCATTCATATCAAACTATTATAACGAATAATGTTCTAATTCTAAGCCGCATTATTTAAGTAGAATAACATGTACTCAAATATAAATAGTAGTTATATGAAATGTATATTTAGCTTATTGCTTTAAAACTTTATAAGTATCACAAGTTCACTATTTGTTTTCTAAATAAATCTGTAACTATTGTATTATTTGTTTTGAAAAGATGATAATATAGAACTTTCATAATAATCAAAAAGCCTACGATTACATGCTAGTTATGATTACACGATAAAAGTGAAAACTTTTAGCCGAGTATACGCGATTCAGAATCACCGACTGATTGGAGCCGAGTAGACCCGACTCAGCGTCACCGGCCCGAGCGTGACGGTTCGGTTTCGTTCACTGTTCAGAAAATGCGCAAAGTGCACCTAAAGAAGTTTTCACTTCAAAAATCCGATATATTATATTTTCCATTGCCTCCAATTGAATATGTTATCATAAATCTTAGGACTTCTATAAAACGTTCGGATAGACACTTTCTACTAGATAAGTGTGACAGAATTTGAATGGAAATATGTTCTAGAAAAGTAAACCGGAACTTACTAAGAGGTCATGAAACAGGCTAGTATTTTTTTTCACTGCGAGTTTTAAATCCTGAAAGATCGAATTTGAAGCCAGGAAAAGACGTACCTACATTTTTTTTTATCTAATAAAATGATTGTCTTAGCTTGTTTCTATCTTTATTAAATAGGTAATATGGGCTGATGTCCGCAACTCCACGTCAACGCGCGTATTTTACGTACGGGTGGGAAAATCGATAATTCGATCCACCCCAGCTATTATCTTTATTTTGAAGTATTGGAAGAGAGGGAGGGAGTGAAAGAAATGGTTTCGAGCTGAACTAGGATATTAGTAAATTAAATAGAATGACGCCAATTAAATTGGCCAAAATAATCTGCCTTCCATTCTAATAGGCCATTTAGAGTAAACTAAGAAAAAAATCTTTGTTCAATACATAACAACAGTAATCCAGTAGTTCCAGTGCCTTTTTTTTTAAAGATATTTTGTGGCCTGAAAATTTTAATGATTCTCGCTGTTCTTGCTCTTAACGCGTTCAAGGTCAACGGGGGGTAACTTGATTTGCTGGCGGCTGTACCTAATCGGTAATTTAATGTCTCTGTTCTTCCTTCCACATTTAACCCGTCTGCCTTCACAGCAAGAGTGAACAGGCATCTTCTGGGTACGCTCGACCTAGACCATAGACCTCATTCATCGCTTTCCATCGGGCGTGATCAAGGTCAAGTGCGGGCCCATTAAGCAATAAACAAAATAAAAAAACCTAGGTATATATATTTTTTCAAAAGATTTGGCTAATAACAAGACACTGTACGCGGGTGGAGCCACACGTTAAAAAGCATTTTATAATTTTCCAAGAGACTAGAAAATTACCAAAAGTTGTATATAGTTATAAGCATGTGAACAATTAATGTATGTAAAGAAAAAGTTTCAATAAATTGAATACTGCATGTATAGTAATGTTAGAATAAATCGGAGTGAAAGTGGGATTAGGTCTACAAGTACTTTAATTAGTTAACGCATTCACAGCCCTATTCTGTCATGTTCACTTCGCATCTCACCTAAGTATCGCACACAATTCGAAAGCGAACTTCTTAGCGTATCAATGGCAAATAATAATTATTATTATTAGCCTGTGATGTCCCACTGCAGGGCAAAGGCCTCCCCCTCTTTCCACTTCTCTCTGTTCAAAGCTGCTAAGGACCAGTTCAGAAATAATAATTAACTTCTCTTTATTTTAATCACAATTACATGAGTAGCTTTTATTTGTAATAATTACGCAAAATTTATTTAGTTATTATCGAAATATGATTTAGGGCCGAATTTCCATCGCCAGATAACTTTTATTCGACAAATAAAATTGACGTTTGACAGTTTTTGTTTGATACAACTGTCAAAATTTCAAAATTATTCCTCGAATAAAGTTTTCAGATGATTGAAAAATCAGCCCTGCAATATGTTATCTTATAAAGTGTTTTATTGCACAATTTCGCATTTAATTTGCTTTTTTTATCAGCTGTAGAAATAAGTCGAATGATATTATATTTTGTATCGTTAATAACGTTCAATGCTTCAGTATTATTAAAAAAAAAAATATATATAAAAAAACTGATTTTTGTAATTTGTTTGAGAGTTTTCGGTACGCGAAATCCAATTGTCCAAAACAAAATGAAAACATAGTAGGTTTTTTAACAGAATGTGTAGTCACTAATTAAGGTAAATTAACAATTTTGTATGTCTAATAAAAATATAATTGAATATGATGGATAATTTAATTGTGTAATGTTCCTTTTTATATTATTTTAGTTGTTCATAGGTCTTCGTCAACATTGCCCGAGTATCTGGGCAAAGTTGTCAAAAGGCTGTTACAGTGAGCTTCAAACTTTATGGCGTGAAGTGAGCTACACGCTGCGCAGTACCGCACCCCTCATCCCCGCGGTCACATGAATTTGTTACTGCGCAGCCACTCGCCTCGTGTTCAGAGCCGCTATAAAGTTTGCATCGGGCTGTAATTTTATGTAATGGCTAACGTACAGACGCCAGCACATCAAGTTACTACAATCTGTCCTTAATAGATTTTCAACTATGTCGCTAAAGCTTAAGGTTCAAAGTTGATTGGGAAAAGACAGTTTCGGGTAGCTTTATGTGCTGGCGTCTGTACTTTTAAAACGGCGCGCGGCGTCATGTGTGTAACCATGATTATTTTAACGTAAGTGTCAGTTATATTTTGTGTTATTTATATTGCGTTTTTATTATGATGCCGCCGGCCATTTTGACGATAAATCGATAATAAAAAAAAATAAAAGCCAGATATTTTCTTTTATTTTCCAAAACCATAAGATACTGCTTTTTCCTAACAATATTATTGTATTAAAAATAAAATCTAAATACTAGTCTAAATGTTCGTGTAGCCCTTCATTCAGCTTGTACGTCTCTAGTGTTGGTCGTCGAAAGCTCCATTAACTTCTGCTTTATTTCTGAGATCTAGAACAAAATAATTTTATTAGAACCGACGAGATAATATTCAAGTAAGTACTAACTCTACCTACCGTATTTTTTTTTATCAAGAAGCATCAAAATGGAAGGAAAAGACTGGACCCATTAACCAACCCAAAACCGCCAAGAAATAAACCAATGTCACCATCTGCCTAGCCTTTTCCCAACTATGTTAGGGTCGGCTTCCAGTCTAACCGGATGCAGCTGAATACCAGTATTTTACATGGAGCGACTGCCTACCTGACCTCTACAACCCTACTGGGTAATACGATACCTCTTGGTAAGACTGCTTGTCAGACTTTCGGGCTTCAGACGACCCGAAACGACTGTCAAAGATCCACGAATGACAGCCGTATGACTGCTTGTCAGACTTTCGGGCTTCAGACGACCCGAAACGACTGTCAAAGATCCACGAATGACAGCCGGGATCAACGGATAACGTGCTTACGGAGGGGGTCTTCGTATGTGAAGATGGTCACCCATCCACGGACCAACCGCGGCAAGCGTAGCTTAACCTGATCGATCGGCCCGTGCGGCTGTTATTACTTAGCCACAAGGAGTGCACAGGCGTCACCCAGATAAGGTCAGAAACCCTCGGGACACTGAGATCGTACACAGATGTTCTCAACAGACCAGGAGACTTAATCAGTTTCTGGAGGGAGGTGGGCTGGTTCGAATAACCACCGACGGCCACCATGGCCCACGCACAATGGTCCACTGTAGGACTAAGTGCGGAAACCAAACCCATAACATAGAATATTATTATGAAACAAGGTAATCACGGTTAAGAAAACAGGTCATAATTATATAACAATACGTCTGTGATCCCCGAAGGGTTAAGGCACCGAGGTGTACAGTCACGAGCATAAGTATGTATACACTTGGCTTTATTCAAAGACGATTTTCTCCTTCAGTTTTGAATGAAATTTTATTTTATTACGAACAAAGTATTTTCGAACCCATAGGTTTGTGTAAAGTATCGTATTTCAACGTTGCATTCGTTATTTCACGAAAAAATCGCAATTGAAAGTTGCCAAGCGTTGACATATTAGTGCTCGTGACTGTACATAGAAAAAAAGGTCTTATTATTATTATAGAGTAGTTACAGACACACACACAGCACATCAAGCTACTACAATCTGTCAAATTTATTTAATAGATTTTCAACTTTATCGCTAAAGCATAAGGTTCAAAGTTGATTGGGAAAATTTGTCAGTTTCGGGTAGCTTGATGTGCTGCATGGCGTCTGTACCTACACCCACATTTCGCCAGTTATGTTTATGTCCAATGTAATAAGGAGTGAACTTATTGCCATCAACCAGGCACACGACTCCGGGCTGCTACTGAGAAATTCCTGACCTGGGAATCGAACCCAAAACCTCCTGCTCAGCAGTAGCGCTTGCGACTACTAGACCAACGAGGTAGTCCATAATTTTATTACAAAAGTAAACTGTACAGTGAGCTGCACATCAGTGTTAATAATGGAACTACAAGAATTGGCCTTACTGGTACGACATAAATCTGCATCAAGCAAAAGCATAAAGGTGCGTACGTGACTGTACCCAGGGCCGTTTTAAACCTATTGGAGGCCCAGGGCACATAAGGATCACGGGGCCCCCGAAGAGAGATGAGAGCAGGCCGGGGCCCCCGAAGAGAGATGAGAGCAGGCCGGGGCCCCCGAAGATCGCGGGGCGCTGGGCACTTGCCCAGAGTGCCCAATGGAAAAGAAGGGCCTGACTGTACCGTTGTTTTTCTTCTACCACATTACCTTTTGAATCTCATTCAGCAACATTTTCTGCTCCGTCCTAGGCGTCATATCTTTCCTATTCAAATCGATAGCCTCCAAATTTTCAAACAGCTGTTTTATCTTCAAAGCTAAATGGACGTCGTTGTTACTCTTCCTAGGTACAGTTGGTTTGCACCTTCGTATCAAGTTCTTTCTGTATTTGTCAGGCAAATCTTTTTCTAAATCTTCTCTGCTCAAAACTGTCATGTAATCAGGATTTGTGTCGTAAGGGTAATCCTTCGAGTCCAATTTGTATGAACTATTTACTTTGCTTTTGTTTATTATGTAGTCTTTTCGCCAGTTTTTTAGTTGTTCTAGGTTCCTGGAAGATTAATGCTGGGTAATAGTAATGTACAGGTAAACCAGAAAAGTTATGCGCTTCGGTAATCTTCGAAATACGTCGCGGCACAAAGTAGCCCACAGAGGCAATGATTCTAATTTTTGTACTACCGCGCTTTGTTGTGTAACTAGTGCACCTATCATTGCGCATTTGTATGAAGTTTTTCTTTAGGGTTACCTACTCCGGTCGCAGACCGTCATTTGTCACTATTATACTTTTTTTGGATTTGCATAGAGTTGTATGTTGGCTATTTTGTATTACTAAGGGCTGATTTTTCAATCAACTGATAACTTCATTCGAGGAATAATTTTGAAATTTTGACAGTTCTTTCATACGAATAAAAATTATCGGTCGATTGAAAAATCAGCCCGTAAACACGGAAGGTAATACAAAATAGGCAAGTACTTCAATGGTTGTAAATTGTCAAAGATAGACGATGATTCCCGAAGCGCATATTTTTCTTGGAATAGCTGTATGTAGTTTGGTTTAAGCAAAAAGTTACTTGTGCAAAAAAATAACTTGAAAAAGCGTAAAAAATAATTTTATAAAGCAATGTATTTTTCCTGTTTTATTTTCAAAACTTACAATTAGCTACAGTTTTTTTAAACTAGCAACCAAAAACAAAAATCTGACCAAGTGCGAAAAGTGGGTCGGTAAGTAGGTAGGTAAGTACATAGAAAATTGTTAAAAGAACACACTTTCTCCCTTGCAGAATGTTGTCTCTCGTCGCTAGTAAATCTTTGTGCTTCTTTATAGCCAAATCTCTCAAATGGCTGTGTTTTATTTTAGCCTCAAAAACATTTCTTCCATCCGCACTCGATGGCTGAACATATTTCGAACTTTGATAATATGTCGGTATAGTATAACGACTCTTTGCTAATTTCGGACACTTCCCTCTAAAACTCGCATACAAATCTTCGTCAGAATCGTCCAAATCTTTCTCATTGAAATGAACTGCCATATTTTTTTTCAATTTGGCCATATCAATAACCGAATTGTAGCTCCGGCCTCCTTGACTACAGTTTTCAGGACTAATTCCGCTTGTGCTTACCGTAATTTCAGACATATCGGAGCGAGAGGAGTTTTCGAACATTTCATCAATGAATTTGTGGTTTAGAAATTGTTTGACGCTTAAAACTCCCGCGTTTATTACTTCTCTTGGCGGGTACATAAGCGGGTTCCCGCTTATCTGAAGGACTTTCAAGTTAACGACAGTTCCTAGTTCGTTCGGGAGTGATGTTAGTTTGTTGTTTTGTAACAACAGGTGCGTGAGGCTCGGATGGTGATTGATGGATTTTGGTATATCGGTTATTTGATTGTCTCTCAAATCTAAGTACATGATATACGGTAAAGAGGGAAATAGATCATCTGGTAAAGTTTTAATTCCGTTGTTTTGAAGGTACAGGATCTGTAATACAAAAATGTATGTTTAATTGCAACCTGAAGGGCTCCGTATGTATCTGGAGGCGATAGTCCTCGCGCGCCTGTATGAGTGGCGCGCGGAGGCACTACGCCGGGGGGAAGTTCCGCTTCCGCGGCAAATTGCTGCGGAGCGGACGGATCTCCGGCGCGATCTCATGGCGACATGGAAGGAGCGACTGTCGCAACCCAGCGCAGGGCACGCCGCGATAGCGGCGATAAGACCCCTCTTTGAGGAGTGGCTAGAGAGGCGCCACGGCGCCCTCACCTACCGCCTGACGCAGGTCCTCACCGGACACGGAAGTTTCGGGAGGTTCCTGCACATCATCAGGCGGGAGGAAACGCCCGGGTGTCACCATTGCCAGGATCGCCCAGAGGACACGGTGGAGCACACGGTGGCGGTCTGCCCCGCTTGGGCGGAGCACCGCCGTGTCCTCGTAGAGGCGATCGGCAGCGGCGGCGACCTCTCGCGCCCGGCCCTGGTGCAAGCCATGGTCCGGGGCGAGAGGGAGTGGAAGGCAGTCACCTCCTTCTGCGAAGCAGTCATGCTAGCGAAGGAGGTGGCGGGACGGCTCAGGGAGAGAGCCTCCCGTCCCAGCCGCCGCGGGAGACGCTCCGGGCGTCGGGAGCCGCGCGACGACTCCCGGCCACCGTAGGCGCGGGCCTGCGGGCGGAGAGTAATGGGTAGCTCACCGTCCGATCAGGACCAGGCCCGTGCCGGACGGCGCGTACGTGTTCCACGCGCGCCTCAAAGAGATGTCAGCATCGAGGAGGGGCCCCATAGGGCCGAAGCCTGCCGGGTCAGCGGGATTGTCCGAAAAGGTTACCGCTGGCCCGGAACATAAAGGGCTAAGGAAGGAACACGGGTGGGTTTTAGTCAGTAAGAGTCTGACACTCCCTTCCGCTCCACCCAGAGCGGGAGGGGTCATTTGATGATTTCCCATCCGAAAAAAAAAAAAAAAAAAAGGGCTCCGTATGTTTTTATTAAATAAACCTTCCATCTTTGGAAGGAGTAAAGCAGCGTAAACCTCGGACTGGTGCACCGTATTACCACAGTCTATAATATACTGTGCGCTATTACCTACTAAGACTCCACTGTCCGGCTGTCTGTCTGGCTGTCACCAAAACGCGCTTCCGTCACCTTCCGTGCAGTGGCTCCGTTTCACGCACCCTGCTGCGTAAGAGCCGTTCCACACGGTGCGGTGCGGCGACGCACCGCAAAGATTTTGCCGAATCGGCGGGCACACAAGCAGCTCGTGTGCCCGCCGATTCCTTGAAATTTATGCGGTGCGGCGCCGCACCGCACCGTGTGGAACGGCCCTTATGCGGTGCAGTGTGCCAATCGCCTTAGTCCCATTGACATAAATATTAGGTATGGGTCGTTACGTGATTTTCGCGAAACGTAACGTAACTAGTTACTTTAAAGGCGTAACCTGTTTTGAAAACTAGTGATTTTTGTAACTAGTTATTTGTCATATTCTATTCAGTGATTCAAAATGGTGTTACCGAAGTATTTGCGAAACGAACATTTACCTGTTTTGAAAACTAGTGATTTTTGTAACTAGTTATTTGTCATATTCTATTCAGTGATTCAAAATGGTGTTACCGAAGTATTTGCGAAACGAACATTTATATGGTTACCTACGTAATCGTTACATGTCACAAGCTGTAGGTTTTTTGAACGAATTAGTTTTTGTAGTTACCTTAAGCAGTTACATCATTAATGCTATAACGTAATACGAGATGTTTCCTCTTCAAATGCGTTTTTAAATTGGCGGTTGAGGATTTCAAGCTTTAAAATTCACCACACTTGTTGCATTTTTTTTTTCTTGTTATTTTTGTTTTGTTTTTTTTTTGCTTTTTTTTCATTAAGTAGTTTTTGGAAGAACTTCCACAGGACACTCGAATTGCATCGAGACATGACGAAAAAGTTATTTATTCACAGTTTTTTTTATACGTACTACACTATTCACAATTTATTCAAAAATATTACGAAAACATGCATGGAAGTCACTTTCACAATAAATGCAACATACATAGGTACATACTTGTGCAATATTCACCAACGAACTAAACAAGGTTTACTTGTCAAAGTTATCATAAACAAATACTAATACAATTTCAAATTTGTGTTCGTACGCCGCCCGTCGAAGGTTAAAAATAATGACCAATCTAAATTAATCTCTAAGTCCTAAGTAATACGTATGAAAATTATACGCATCATTTTCGTAGTTGGCGACTTGGTGTGTGCATGTTCGGATTTCATCGTGTCATCACTCGTGATTTCGGGAAGTCTCGGCTCGCTTTGCCAGTCAGTACAAAGAAGTAGGCACACAGGCACAGTAGTAACCATGTAGAAACGACTCGCAACGTACTTTTGTTTCGTGTCTCGCTTTTCATTCGATCACTGCATTGGTAATGTAACTAGTTACAAAAATCACTAGTTTATGTGTGACTCGAAACTAGTGATTCGGTTACATGCCCCATAAGCAGTTATTGTAACTAGTGACGTGAAATAACGCTCATACCTAATAAATATTACTTACTTTTGAAATCATTGCTTAGTCCCGTATTACAGAACGTCACTCAAAGGTACTCAAGCATTATAACTAGTTTCAACCAATCAAATGGTTTGAATCTAGTTTTAATTAATGCTTAAATATTGAGTCTAGAGGTCTGTGATACGGGCCTTAGTCGGAGGTGTCAACAGTAAAAAAAAAGGTACTTTTGTAAGTGTACCATTTATTATAAGCTCGAGAGGCATTAGAAAAGGTTACATGCTCTGTGCCGCCGACCGCATCATCGCTTACTATGAAGAGAGATGGGGTCAAAGCAAGAATCCCGAATAAATAAGTAACTATGAAATATGTAGTAATTATCACTTACACATAAATGGGGATTTTTTAATTCAGGCACACTATTCAATCCTTGGGATGAGAGATCCAATGTTGTTTCTTCATTTATTTCTCCTTCATAAATATTCAAAGGCACGGTTATCGACGCTTCAGACATAGTTTACACGAATATAAAATTGTAGAGCTTCACGCTAAAATAAGTAAATTATTGCCTCAGATTACAGAACAAAGTGTTAAAGTAAAGGGTGTAACAACCAATAACTATAAACAGGAGTTTTGTTCTGTAATCTGAGGGTAATGTTTGATCAATAAAAATAATATTACAAAAACAAAAAATCAAATATGGCGCGTACAATTAATTCTCTATTGTCAATGGTTTGCCCAGTCTATCAAAAAGTACTCTGTGGGTTTGTCTTGCCAACGTCATTTTTGCATAGCTAATATTCATCGACTCGAAAGGTTTTTTTTAGTTTCTTTCCTAGGTATATAAAATTAAATGCTAAAATTATTTTACATACTTATTACACTGACCTCTATAATACATTATTGTAATATAGAGGTCAGTGCTTATTATTAGCAAAATAAGCTAACCTTTACTCTTTGAAGCTAACCGGCCACTCGGCCAGCTATCAAGTTATGGTGGTCGGTGATTTTATAAAATCTCACATTCTCTTATAGATTTTCGTACGACAAATCGGCTGAAAACACAAGTAGCTTTGCACTAATAATTTATAGGTAAGGTTTGTGAGAATATCATCCTACATAGACTCATAGACAAGTTGATGAATTTGCTAGTGTCGCTTTTCAACGATGATGCGCTGTCGATTTTATCGAAATGACAACACGCTGGATGAAAAAATGGACATTACGAGACAAAAAATACTCCTTTCATGATAGTTTCCAGTTTTCAACAGTTAACAAGTATTTCTTAATTTTTTATTCATATTTAAAGCTTTATTTAATGAATAATGGTTGTTGAAGATATAAATATTTTATCGATCTACGTTCAAAAATATGTTCAAAAGACACATGGCGAATACGTCACTATTTCAGTTGCAAGATGGCGAACGTTCGGGATAGTGACACATCTTTGTGGCTCCACAATAAACTCGGTACTTCGAATGATTCGTGGACAAGCGGCTCAATTTGTACGCAATTAAATGCCGAAGTGTTGAAAAACATCAAGGACTGTTTTCCAGATTTGCAAACGCAAGTGAAATTGAAATTATTGCTAAGTTTCTTTCATATCCCGCGCAGAAATGTTGAGGAGGTAACTTTTCTCTTTGATTTTCTATGGTTTTGCGTAACTGTATTGTGTTTTTTGTCTCTTTCCTTTCATATTTATAGCTATGAGTAAGAATGAGATGCAGTATCACGCATGTATGCATTAGTTTTATTTGTTGTCATGTATTGAATTTACATGCTAAAAAAATTTGTTGAATTTATTTGAATTGCATTTTTACACCTATGAATTACAGATAGATTACCTTTTAAAACTAGTGGTTAATTTCTGCCTGTTTTGAGGTATTATTAACCGTTACCTAAGAGCTTAGAAAATACTGAATTGCTATAATTTACGTTTGGTAAATTACGAAACAATTCAGTTTTATTAGTAAAGTACTATGTTAGGAGTGCATTAGAAACTACAGTTTATGACTGTTGCTATGTTTACACGAAGCCATCGCTAAAGATTTGTACCCTTCACTATCAATATTATTCCAATGTTGTGAAATGGGTTTTCAAGGACTATCATGTTATTACATTAATGAATTATGCAAACACATACAGCTTTTATCAAACAAGCAATAATTTTTCCTATTATAATAACTATTAATATATTTTCTGAACAACATTTGGCAATTTTGCATATTGATGCTGGTAAATACCATTGCTTTTCCAAATATTTAGGCTTCATACAACAATAATGTTTCATAGAATGTTTTGGGATATAAAAAGACTGTTATATTCATGTTAGATTACTCTTAACCTCTCGAATGTCTTATGTTACACAGTCCGACATAAGCAATTGTCTTTCTATTGTGTCTCTAATTACGACAATCAAAGAGTTAAGGTAGACATGGAGCAGTATAGTTTATTTATTTATTAAAGCACAACAACAGCATACATTCAACATTGGTATATACAAATTATAGTAAAGTGTACACAGAAATTATACATGACAAAAAAATATATAATGTTAATATTTAGTTGTCAAACTGTTCTTGTCTAGAACTGTCTCATTTTTAGGGTTCCATACCCAAAGGGTAAAAACGGGACCCTATTACTAAGACTTCGCTGTCTGTCCGTCCGTCTGTCTGTCACCAGGCTGTATCTCAAGAATTGCGAGAGCTAGACAGTTGAAATTTTCACAAATTATGTATTTCTGTTGCCGCTATAACAACAAATACAAAAACAAAATCAATTAAATATTTAAGGGGGGCTCCCATACAACAAACGTGTTTTTTTTTCGGTGTTTTTGCCTTGTGGTTCGAAACCGGAACCCTTTGTGTGCGAGTCTGACTCGCACTTGGCCAGTTTTTCTTGTTTCTTCTTGTCTGACTTAAAACATCATCTAGTTCAACTATTGTGATCATCATTGTCCTGCCTTTATATCAATTTATTTTGGGGTCTGTTTTTAGGTGGGGGCAATATGTTGTTGTTATTTATTTTTATGTTTTTACACATCTCGGGACCATGGGGTCTCAGTACTTTGGAAGGCGTACGAGGGGCCGAAGCCAACTCGCAGAGGCCCCTTAGGAAATTTGAATGAAATGCGACACCAACCAACGATAATCCTCTAAGCACTATGCAAGTGCTCCCAACGACAACCCCAGGTTGGTGTAGGACTGTTGCAGGATATGGAAACAAAGATATTGGATTATGGGTTTGGGTGGCTAAAGTGAACTGGTTATTTAGGACTATGGGAATTCTATAGCCCCTGCCTGACCAATGTTTTATATAAATTACACAGATAAAATGGTAGGGGGTGGCTGGCACACTCAATAATGGGCCCCCGAAAACAGTTGCTAGCACATAGTGTTGTAGCCACAAGACGGCAACATGTCCTGAGGTTTTGATGAGGACTGGAGAGGTATTCCACGGCTATCGAGACAATCCCGGAAACGGTCAAGATCCCTACCAGCATCTTACTGGAATACTTCCTTCCTCCTAGCACATTTGCACACTAGACACACTAGCCCGTACGCAAAATGCGCGCATTGACGTGGAGTTGCGGACACCAGCCCGTATTACCTACGTAGGTACACCTGTGCCCAACCCTTTGGGGAAATTAGGCGTTATGTTTTTTCCAAGATGTAACAAGAATAAAGCATGTATTATTTATTAGCCATAATTCAACACAATATAATGCGGCATTGTGAATTAAATTGTCGGTCTGTTGTACTAGTGACCATGAACTGACATTCTGTCAAGAATGACTGACACCTTGAATTGTAGGTTCTTGTGTGCTGGTATCGTCAGACTAAAGCACGATATACACGGTTTAAAACCAGTCTACAAACCAAGGTGACTTTCAAGTTGTTGTTGCGAGATGTCTTCTACACGGTTTAAAACCAACATCTTCTTCTGCCACTGGTTTGCAACGCTGGTCTTTCTACCAAGGACGTTTAAAGGTCATACGAATTTGGTTTCAAACCACTGTCTACACTGTTTTAAACTTAGGTTTGAAACCGTGTATATCGTGCTTTAATGTCACAATGTATTGTTTATTACGTTCTGGGTTGTGTTTGTGTGCTCAAGGATTTCTAGAACAGGCGTTTAAGTACTTATATCTTAAAAAAAAAATCACTTACAAATAAAATTTTAAAACATAAATCGAATTTTGAGCTTATAAAATCATATAATAGAAGAATAATTATTGTCATTCATCATACATACATAATAAACAAATACAAACTATTTACACTAGATACTAAATTAAATGACTAACTAACTTACTATACAAATAAATACAAAAACAAAGGACACTTAAGCGTCGAAAAACCTACTCATCTGCATCATATTATCAAATCATATTATCTACCTGCCAAGCATGGTGATAGAAATATTTATGTTGATACATTACAAGGTCTTACTCAAAACAGACTGGGGTAATTGCGTAACACACTAACAGTAGCAATGGCTTTCATTTTGAGAGTTCAACAACATTCATTGGGTTATTTACATTGTTGAGCAGACAATTTTTTCCAACATATAAAGCAATGGATCAGCACTATCCTTCAAAATCATTCAGATTGTGGTTGATAGTGTGTAACGAAATTAGGGTGCAGATTTTAAAGCACAGAATTGACATTTATTTATAGCCTTATTTCAGAGTTACAGTTCGACAGGTTCAAGACCTGATAATCATCACTTTTCAGCTAAATTAATAATCACCTTGGCACAGAATTAATAGACGAAATAGTGGCAGTTTATGAGATCTATTTGCTACTTCCAAACCTTCATGAAACTTATGTGTATACCTATGTGTGGTCAATGTACATTCCAAAATTATAACTCTATCCCCCTTTTTCCAGTGGCGCAATGAACTCGAAGAGATCATCGAGGTGGCAGCAGTGGACTCGGACCTCTGGGTGGCCATGCTGGCAGAGACCCTCAAGACGTTCCCCTCAGCGGGCACCCTCAACACCGAGATAGCAGAGTTTGATGAAACCAGACCGATCTTTAGCGATATGATCAGTGAACTCAGACGGGCATTAGCCAAGCATTCAGAACTGGGACTGTTACCGCTTGAGTGCCTCTATCTGAATAAGAATGCTTTGGTTTCTGTGGTGAGTGGTTTAGAATATTATTTGTCAATGCTGTTGAGAAGAATAACATGCTGATAATATTGAGCTCTATCTAATTGTGATTAAGACTGGATGCCAATCCCAAGGAAAGAAATTGTTCCTTTAACTGACTTCAAAAAAGGTTCTCGATTCGGTTGAATTTTTTTTTTTAGTCTTTCGAAAGAGCTAGCAGGTAATTTTTTTTTTTTTTTTTGTTTATATTTGAACCACACTGAAAAGTGAAGGAATTTAAGGACAGGTGATGGGATGTACATTTTTTTTGGATGCTGGCTTAGTCGTTGGCTGAGCTAATCTTGACGTCATAGTTAATATTTTTTCCCGCCATATTTGTACTTACTCTAAAAAAATTCAATGTGTAAATCTATACTAATATTATAAAGCTGAAGAGTTTGTTTGTTTGAACGCGCAAATCTCAGGAACTACTGGTTCGAATTGAAAAATTATTTTTGTGTTGTATAGTCCATTTATCGAGGAAGGCTATAGGCTATATAACATCACGCTACGACCCTTAGGAGCCGTGCAGCGTGTTACACCGCGGGGAACAGCTAGTATCAAATAAAACACCAAATATTTTTTTCAGGTGGGCCAACAACCCAATCCAGTAAAGCACTTCACATTGAAACGCAAGCCCAAGTCTGTAGCCCTACGGAGCGAGCTATTGGCTAAAGCGACGGAGGTGCAAGCCAATCAGAAGAAGGCTCAAGCTCCTACCGTGCCTGTGCGCAGTAGAGGCATGCCTAGGAAGATGACTGATACTAGTAAGTTATGTGTTATTTATTCATGAGTTGTTTTGGACTGTTTACTTGTTTTTACTTTGTAAAAGGCACAACAAAACTCAATGTCCTTCCCACAGCCCCGCTCAAAGGCCTGCCGTCTCGCTTCGGCGGCGCGCGCGGCGGCACGTGGCGCGGCGCGGCGCGGCCGCCTCCCCGCGCGGGCATCAAGCTGCTGGACATCACGGAGCAGCCCGCCACGCACGCACAGATCAAGAAGAGGAGGAAACTCGGTATGTACTCAGTTAAGCACTTTAGTTTAAAAATGTTTACCGCCCAATCGAGGGTATAACAGACTGCAGCGAGACAATTTTTTTCTATGTAATTCTATAAAAACTGAGAATGGCGGTAATGTCGCCTGCTACGGAAGCGTTTTCATAGAGGTACATTCGTCACCGCGTCGTTCTTGTTCACACGAACGTTACCGAAGCGCATATTTTTTTTGGTTTAACTGTGCTTTATTGAGAGCAGCGGTTACCCAGTGCTAACGACCGCGACTTACGAGTTGTAGGTCATAGGTTCGACCCCAGACAGGCGCTTTACTTTGTGTAAATTATTTCATCACCGCTGCTCTCAGAACTGTGAAGGAAAGCATCGTGAGGAAACCGGCATGTTCGAAGACATGACCCGCACGGGGCCCGCGTGGTAGACCCTCTCACCCTCACCCTCTCGCCGAGAGGAGCCCTGTCTCCAATGGGAAAATTATAGATCGATTATGTTGATGATGTACAGACGCCAGCACATCAAGTTACCACAATCTGTCAAATTTCTTTAATAGATTTTCAACTTTATTGCTAAAACATATGGTTCAAAGTTGATTGGAAAAATTTTACAGTTTCGGGTAGCTTGGATGTGCTGACGTCTGTACTTAATTCGAGCACATTTAGGTAATGCCATCCATCACACTAATATGTAAAAGTCTCACAAACATGAAAGCATTGTAGAACACCGTTTAATCATAATCTTTCCCTGCACAGAAATGGAGGAAGGAGCTAAGAAGGCCGCAGCAGCCGCTCCGCCGTCGCCTCCGCCGCCTGACTACGCGAAGGGACTCAACAACTACACCATGCCTAAACCTGACGAGAACACTAATGGTAAGTGTAACATCAGCATAACAACACACAACTGACTGCAGACACATACCTACTTTCGACTTCGCCACTGTCTCGGACGGTACTAAGAGCACAGAGCATTGATTATGAGCTCCATAACACATCAAAGCTAGTA
This sequence comes from Oligia latruncula, assembly GCA_948474745.1. NCBI lineage: Eukaryota > Metazoa > Arthropoda > Insecta > Lepidoptera > Noctuidae > Oligia > Oligia latruncula. The sequence goes on from OX419705.1 coordinate 3,349,213, forward strand.
AAACATAAAAGGAACAAAGGGGAACCTTTGTTCATTTTTAGGGTTCCGTACCCAAAGGTAAAAAAGGGACCCTATTACTAAGACTTCGCTGTCTGTCCGTCCGTCCGTCTGTCTGTCACCAGGCTGTATCTCAAGAACCGCGACAGCTAGACAGTTGAAATATTCACAAATTATGTATTTTTGTTGCCGCTATAACAACAAATACTAAAAACAAAATAAAATAAAAATTTAAGGGGGGCTCTCATGCAACAAACGCGTTTTTTTTTTCGGTGTTTTTGCCTTGTGGTACGATCCCTTCGTGTGCGAGTCCGACTCGCAATTGGCCAGTTTTTTATAAAACAATTTAACGGTGATCGATTTTGAACTGAATAGAATAAATAAAGAAGTAATTGAATAGATTCTTTTGTCATATTATTTAAATTTTGTTAAAAAGTGGTAACACATATAGGTTGTCATTTTACTGCAGCTAATTAAGGCTCAATTTACACCCTCGCGGAACGGAATAGAAGCGAAATTTTTTTGCACAAAGCATTCTGAACTTTATTTCAATAGTGTAACGCACAAATTAGATACACCCATACGCACAGGTCGCGCATCTTCTGGAGAATTATCGCGCATTCTCGGGAATTCCCGCAGTAACAAGCTCGTATCTAGTTTGTACGTTAGACAATTGACATAAAGTTCATTTTGCTATTACGAAAACTCGATTCCACTCCGTTCCGCGGCGGTGTAAATTGAGCCTAAAAGTCCGACTGTAAACCAATCGTGTTTTGTTATCAAATCAGTAATTGCACTTTACCTATAGTCTTCTGCTGAATGTGTTCAGCATAAAATGCATTAATAAGCCAAATAAAAAAACTGGCCAAGTGCGAGTCGGACTCGCATACGAATGGTTCCGTACCACAAGGCAAAAATGCCGAAAAAAACACGTTTGTTGTTTAAATATTTATTTTATTCTGTTTTTAGCATTTGTTGTTATAGCAGCAACAGAAATACATTATCTGTGAAAATTTCAACTGTTTAGCTATCACGGTTCATGAGATACAGCCTGGTGACAGACAGAAAGACAGACGGACAGTGGAGTTTAAGTAATTTAAAAAAAAAATCCCTTTGGGTACGGAACCCTAAAAATTTACAGTGCTCCTAAAATCCTAATCCCACTTACAGCTTTTCAAACAAAAGCACTTCGGGAATCATCGTGATTCCGAATTAACACGAACGTCGCGCCACAGAGTAATTCCCACAAAGGCAATGCTTCTAAGTTTTGTATTACCGCGCTTTCTTGTAGATTTGGAGCGCGTTTGTAAGAAATTTTCTCTGTCGCATGTCGGGTTACCTACTCCAGACTCAGATCGTCATTTGTCACATGTTTATCACACAAAAGTTTTCTTGGGATTGCATAGAGTTGTTAATCTATAATTTTATTTAGTTAGCATGTAATACAAATTATGCAAGTACCGACTTAAATGGTTGAACCGCTCTATATTAGATCTCATCATATCGCGCGTTCGTATTTCCGAAGATAGTTGATAATTCCTGAAGCGCATACTTTTCTTTGGTATGCTGTATGTTAAGCCGTTTTCTTGGCATTGGTAACATAAACTATGATGTCTCCGCACAGCGACAGCCAGCAGCACGGACAGCCCGGCGGCGCCGGCGTCGCCCCCCGCGCCCCCCGCGCCCGCGCCCCCCGCGCCCGCGCCCACCGCGCCCCCCGCGCCCAGCACGCCGCCGCTCAGCAGCCCGCTCATTGTACACGTGAGTACAGCTTGCATTTAGGTTATAAATACTAGTTTTGGGATTGGTGCATCCAAAACGTTTGGACTTCCGACAGGTGTGTCGCTCTTCAATGGTGGGTTTGTGAAACGTATCATGAATTGTTCACACGTTGAAACAAATTCGCCTATACTCCATTTGAAATAAGATTAGACATTTAAATAAATCTTTTTTACAGTCCGTTCAACCAATTTAGCTTTATCATACCGATCGAAAGGCTTCATCATAAGGATTATTTTTTGCTAAATAACATAGTGTCAGAAATAAAAGGAAGACCATATTAGTCTTCAAACTAATCCCTAATCTTCAATAATTTACAAGCAAATATTCATTGGCAGATTGTCGTTCTTAGAACTCTTTTGTTTGATTTAGGTACTTACTTGAAAAATTCAAATAGTCTTGAAGGGAAATACAATTGACTTTTGTACTAGAACTACTATACTAATCAAACCGCAATCAATTTATTCGGTTCGTTAGACTCGGTCACAGATTACTGAATAGTTACTATGTAACAGATACTTCACTCAGTAGAAAATTTCCAATACCTATTACGATAATTGCCTACTCCCTCGCGTCAACAACCACTGTATGCTAAAATGCGCCTAAATGCTCAAGCGTACAGCAGTGATTGCTTCGCACCGCGCGATTCCACAGTAATCGCAGGGCTGCCTCTTCGATAAAATTAAATTAACATAACTTTTTATCTATGTTATTGAGAACTGTGAATATGTTCTGACTTTTATGTGGCAGTTAAAAATTTTATCATTTATAAAATATTTAACCAACTTAAAAAAAAGGAGGTGATCAGACATACAGGCCAAACTGAGATGTTTGACTTGTATGGTTTGTAGGTATGTATGTTTGTGCGCGATAATCTCGCGTTTGGCTATATATCATTGACAGGTAAATGGAAAAATGTTAGGTGTTTATCCCTTCTTTTGCTTGATTTACACCCATCTACAGCACATAAGGCACCACACGGCATCGTAATACGCGTACGAACGAACAGCACTATTAAAATTGAACGGCGTGCGCGCGCTTCGCTTGTGAAAACCGCACTGAATTTGATCCGCCGGCGGACCGAGACCGCTCGGCTGGGCGGTAGGCACTTATAGCGCGCAAGTACATGGAGTGACGGAGGCCTGACTCGGTCGTCAATGGCGACATTACAATCAGTGCTTGTTCAATCTTACGTCCCATTTAAATCACACGCATAAATATCATTTTACTAGAACATTATTATTTTAATTCGAAATATTAACCCCTTTATTCATAAGCGTAGCTTAAAATTGAGTAGTGATTATCGACTGTTTAATTATACCACTTGACTTAAATCATCTATTCTAATATTATAAAGACGTGTTTATACAGGAAGATTTTTTTATCACCATCCAAATTTTTACAGGGTGTTCGGGTGGTGTGAATATGAGCAACTTTCACTATTGGACCAACTCTGAAATCACGATAAAAAAATCTGCTGTTTCATACAAAATTTCAATACCTACTTGACCAAAATGTATGAAACAGCTGATTTTTGAGCACCCTGTAAAAATGTGGATGGTGATAAAAAAATCTTCCTGTATGTATGTAACAAATTCACGTAAAGTTCATCCTTCATAGAAAAGGGAGGATCCTCCGTGTTGGGCAACTGCCCGATGATTCGTGTTGGGTTGTTGTATATTTATGCTAGTCGCGCGGTAAACTCTTCTTGCGCGATGTAGGATTTTGCGTGATGTCAGTATGATGCGTAGTTCGCATGTGTCGGTGTAGAAGCCGCTACATATGTGATATTTGGTATTGTTCGTCGAATCGTTGAGCTCAAGTTTTGAGTTGAGCTGTACGATTTCTGACAAATGCGTGCACTGACTGGACAGGTCCTCTCAATCTGTGTGGTTCTTTCCTAAAAAGACCATTTCAGATCTCAGACATCGATCTACATGGTCTTCATATAACCTGACCAAGATTATGTCTGGACTTTAAAAGAGACTTTGACCTCTGAGTTTGTTTCGGCCTTTCTTCTCAGAGTAGTCAGGTAGGAAACGCCGACCTCATCTAGTTTAAAAAAAAATATGATTGACGTGTAAAAGTGTTTGTGCAAACCTACTTACAAAAATAAAATCATTTATCATAATACTGTAATCTAAATCTATCTTCTCTTGCACAGGGCACCGGCGCAAAACCAATAGTAATAGGTCAACAGCCGAAGCTCCTGATAGCCGGGCCGGCGGGCGGGAAGCCTCTCCTACTGTCCACGCAGAACCTTCTCAACACCTCCACCGTCATACTGCAGCCGGGCGGCAAGGCAGTGCTGCTGCAGAATATCAAACCTGTGAGTATGATACACAAATCTATAATAGTGTTTACAATCTGGTCAATAGTAGTCACTTCCGTTGGTCATTATCTGACCCAATTGTGGTCAATATCTGGCTAAATTGTGGGCACTACTTGCCCTTTGGTCGCTATCTGACCAACAGTGGTTGCTGGCCAAATTGTGGTTACGTTCTCGCGAAATTGTGGTCGCACTGGTCAAATTGCGGTCACTATCTTTCCCAATTGTAGTCACACTCTGAACATAATTTAATTTACTGTTTTGCCTCGTAGTGGAACACGAACCATCTAGTACAGCAGCAGCAGTTATGGCGGCTCTGCAGTGCGCTACTCGCTGCGCAGTACCTCACCCCTTACCCCGCTGACACGTGAATTTGTTATTGCGCAGCGACTCTCCTCATGTTCCGATTCCGAGCCGCCATAAATTTTGAACCTTGCTGTAGTCACCAACGTGTTGTCACATTACGGTCACCAAGTCCCCATCTCCTACGTTCAACCACGTACAACAACACTGACCGTGCGCACGCTTGCAGATGTCGCAGCCGGCGGTGGCGCCGGCGCGCGCGGCGCAGGCGCAGGCGACGCTGCAGCACCAGCTGGCGCCGGTATGTTGCTCTTGTGCACGTGTTGGGAAAAACACCTCCTAGTAAATGGTCATAGGATATTGTTATTATGAAGCATGCATACATAAATCTACATTGAGGGACCCGCGGCTAAATAACAACAGCCGCACAGGTCGATCGGTCAGGTTAAGCTACGCTTGCCGCGGTTAGTCTGTGGATGGGTTACCATCTTTACATACCGTGACCCCTCCGTGCCTCGGAAAGCACGTTAAGCCGTTGGTCCCGGCTGTCATTCGTGGATTTTTGACAGTCGTTAGGGGTAGTCAGAAGCCCAAAAGTCTGACAACCAGTCTTACCAAAGGGTACCGTATTACCGGGTTGTGGAGGTCAGATAAGCAGTCGTTCCATGTAAAATACTGGTATTCAGCTGCATCCGGTTAGACTGGAAGCCGACCCCAACATACAACCTGACACTGACCTGAAAATTGCAAAAAAACGTAAGAAAAATTTAATTTCACGGGCTACAACTGCTTAAAAGATTTACTTACAGAAATAAACATCATTACATTCATTGTAACTACAAACACTCATAACTAGGAAGATTTTTAAACAAATATTTGATTCCACCAGGTACAAATAGCGCAAACGGTGCAGCCAACTCAAGTTGTTCAAGCCGCGACTCCAGTTCAAACGACGCAAACCGTACAGGCGCAAGCGCAACAGACCGTGCAGCAAACACCGCTGTTGCCGCGTAGAGGACTATCACTTACGGTACGCTGAATTTGCTATTTACTTTATGCTGTTGATGATCGCAACCCTTCATCCCGATCTGCATAGCTACAGGGCCCCTGTGTAGATAAGAGACAATAAGAGAAGCATACTAATATTTCATAACTCCGGCTAGAAAGTTATTGTAAATCACTTATTTTGTCATTGAATCGGGTACTAATAATGCGTATAATGGAATGGTGGCTGCAAATAATGGTTTTTTATGAGAGCAGGCCAGGGCCCCCGGGGCCCTGGGCACTTGCCCAGAGTGCCCAATGGAAAAGAGGGGCCTGCATAGCTATCCACAACCGTTCGGAACGTTTTCGTGCTGAATCAAACGTCAATTAATATTATCAAAAAGCGGTTCACAAATTTTGACAGTTTAAAAAGACTATCGATCGCCATTCTTTCGACAGGTATTGGCTGTCGCGGGCAAGGCAAATTAGTAATTGAAAATGTGTCATTTTCGATTCGACAACTTGTCGAAAGGTCGTGAATAACTGGATTGGGTTGACAAAATGTTTACGTCCTACAATTTGCCGACTTAATAATTATGGCCACATTCTTAAACACAACTCTTACAGTATCAAGACTGTTTTGAAGATGGTTTTAATTTTAAGAGGCCTTTGTGAATTCGGGGGGGAAATTGCTCGAGACAAATAAGGCAGGTTTTACTTGTCTGCTCAAAATTTTTGTTTTTATAACCTAAGACGTTATTATTTCAGCGTGAACAAATGTTGGAAGCGCAAGACATGTTCCGCAACGCGAATCGCGTCACAAGACCCGAGAAGGCGCTCATACTTGGTTTCATGGCCGGCTCCAGAGGTACGTATTTCTATACCTTGTTATTTACCCCATAAACATAAACAAACCTGTAATTAGTCTGATTAACTATACATTTTTTGATGTTTAAACATCTCATAACGTTAAACAACGTTTATAAATAAATTCCATAATATCTAAGTAACCCCTTCTTTTGCGAATTAATTCGTACTCATGTCCTTAGGACGGCAAAATAAGTTCGTAAAGGAGCGAAACCGGGCGAATCGTACGTCTAAGGTTGTAGGTGTGCAAAATTTTGAACACTAAGTGCGGGAGTTTCGCTTTCATACGAATTATCATTTCCTTCTCTATGTTAGGACTTATTCTCGGTTCCTAAAAACAAAAACGAATCGTTCTGCTTACCAATGGTAACTTTTTTTTATAAATAAGCTTACGAATCTATTTATATGCCGTTTGGCATATAAATAGATTCGTAAGCTTATTTTACCTGATAGCAACTTCGATAATATTACCATTCAAAGATACAAGGGTCTTAATTTCAACCAATAACGACCCGTTAATTATAGGAATCGGCCAATAGTTGTCAAAATTCAAGTCTCCATCTTGAAAGGTATAAAAGTCTTAACAATTTTTTTTTCCAGAAAACCCCTGTCCGAATCTAGGCAACATAGTTACAATAAAACTATCAGAAAACATCGAGAATGTTCTACAATCCGACGACACATACCTCACGATGCTCTCAGAAATGCATTTCCAAATGAACTACAACAACGGCCAGTGGACACGACTCAAGAAGTACAGACACATAGACGGAATGGTCCCGCAGAAGATACCCCCCGGCTCCACAGTAATATCCACCAATAACCAGCAACCTATAGTGTCGATAGCCAATCAGAGTGTTAGTTAACTCAGTGACAGTGACGTTACACAGTGTTCGAAGTTTAAAACAACGGAATATTGAAAAAAGTTCGAGTTTTGTTTCGAAGTAAGTCTGATTTCTGTTTTCTTTTTTGTTGGTTTCTGAAATGTGTCAATTATTTTTTTTTGATAATGTTTTGGGGCTAATTTCTGATTTGCTTGTCCGATGGTCGGATCGAGAGATACACAACTTCAGATTTTTATAAAATATCCTTTGTCAGATATTTGTAGCATAATAATAAAATTATTAATCTGTGTAACGCTTTACTTAAATTTAATCAGCCAGTTGGACTAGCAAATCGGAAATTTGTCCTCAAAAATAATAATTATAACAATGTCTAACTAGATTTTTATAAAGCGCGCGTCAGATGACGTTAGGCGGCAAGTCATATTAGAATTTTGGGATAAGTCTTGCGAGGTAATCGCGTAACACACTATCAGTAGCAATGGGTTTCATTTTGACAGTTCAACAACATTCATTGCGTTATTTATATTTTTCAAAATATATGAAGCAATGGATTAGCAATATCCTTCAAAATTATTCAGATTGAGATTGGGTGCCGAATCCTATAGGATAGGATATCACCATGTCATGGGGATCCATGGATGCCACTGCTACAAACACTGATCAATAGTTGTGTAACAGTTTACGTTCATTATCTTAAGAGTCTATACTACCTCAAATGGCTTAGCATGATCCTCCGTTATGTCGAAAATACCGCAGCATTAATTTTGAAATAAATATATGCTAAAGTTGAGGATTAATGTGAGGTACTATGTTAGACGAAAACACGATTCCATAAAATTTTCTCGATAGAAAAAAAGTCGGTAAAAATTCCAAAGTTACCTCCAAACCGAACAATAAACCGCTGGTATTCAAAAAATACTTCAAATTAGATCATGAAACTTTGCATACTAACTGAACTAAGTATAAAGCAGGTCTTATGTTAGTTAGTTTTTTTGAATTACCTTTATTTTCACCGTAAAAAGCAAATATCTAAACTATTGGCGCTGCCTTCCGCCCAGCACCGCACTCTGTCTCGCTTTCACACAGTCCGCGAGCAGTATCGTGCGAGCGAGATAAAGAGTGAATTTTAGCTGAGGTAGTATAGGCTCTTAATTATCTTCTCATACCTTGACATTGGCAAAATCATCGAATGTTACCGATGGAGCCAGAACCTCAAAAAAATAGAATAGAATATCACCATGTCAGATGTATTCAAATGAAATTTATTTTTATAGTAATTACAACTATACTCAACCTGTGATTTCAAATATTTCACCAGCAGGAAAGTATCGGAAGATTTGTTTTCTGTAAATACTTACATGATTTTTTTTAAATTTATTATGATGTTAATATACATAATAAATACACTTTTGTTATCGTCGTTAAACTGAAATTGAGCATGCATTTCGGACTTTATTGCCTAAATTATTCTAGGACTAAATGCTAGGACTGTACTTTGTATCTCTGTAAAACCAATCTAAGCATTATTGCATTTTACACTGTTAGACGAAGGGGATGAGGTACAAAATTGCTAGATATCATCAAAAAAGCACGTCAGATAGAACGTCTTCCAATGTCGTCTTTTTTATAAAAATCGCCACATAAAAATCCCTTCCAAACCCGACGGGCATTGGAGGCGATTTTTATGGGGTCGCTTACGATATTTTTCCGTGATGATGTCTGGAATGTTTTGCAGAAAAAAATATTACCACTGCCAACAAATTTCTGACGCGCGCATGAAGTCGTGAAATATAAATCCTCTTGTAATTTTATTTTATGTTAGCAAGGAAACGGCTTGGTATGACGATTAGCATAAAACAAAAAATCGACTGACTTCGAATAAAAAAATTGTTGATTATAAGAGTATCGTGTTCCTTCTCTAAGCCCATGTTCGCACTAACGTAAATAATATCGCGGCGGGATTGTATCGCGCACTGGATTTTCAACTGTCGGCGTTGAGCCGAGCATTGAGAATCCAACAGAGCGCATCCCAGCGCGTTAAAAAAAATACACTGTTGGATTTACATCTCTAGGCACTAAGCAGTACGTTAAAAACCCAGAGCGCGAAAAAAAATCGCCGCGGTAAAAAATCGCCCAGCGGAACCAGGGCTAAAAGTGCGTCAAACTATTTGTCGCGTAAAAGTTTAATGTCGTCGCAATACGCAAATTATTCTAAGTGATATTTACGCGATCTAGTAGAGTCAGAATATTTGGAAGAAAACTTTTAAGTTGTGATCTCAAAGGGATTTGACATAGAAATTGGACATTTTTACTTTGCAGTATAATTTCTAGTGCCAAAATAACTTTCGGAAACGAAAATCTTGAGTAAAATAACGTTTTGTGAATTAGTTTGTATGAAACCTTTATGTATATTAGATTAGATTTCGTTTTCAGTAGATTTGAATATAATATAATATAAATATATGCCTACAGAGCCTTTCTATGTAACTAAGGGTAGTTATAACAATAATAACGTACACGTTTTTGATAGAGTGGTCAGCAAATGATAGAATGGACAAAGAACTGTACATGCGAAATTGAGCCTAGAGATCATTTTATTTTAAACTAACAATGGACATAATAATACGAAATTAATAGTGTTTTAAGTCACATGTGTCTTAACAATGTTTTTGTAGTGTATTGATATAATATTATCAACATAATATTGACTGGTAATTAAATTCGCATACTAAGTGGTGAAACAAAAATGAGAAAAGAACATATATATATTTGCGGTAGGAAAATCACAAAAAGCTGGAGAAAAATATGCATCACATCCGCCCAAAACGGCCATCGCACTGCAAAATGCTGTGACACTATGCTTACGCGTAAGAAAGAACGCGAAAGCGAACTAATCCCGCGGGCAGGCGATGCGATACGACGGGGTGGGTCGGGGGAACAAGACATTTTACGCGGACGAAGGCGAGGGCAGAAGCTAGTAATTTGTATAAAGTAGGCCAAGTCCAAGAAAAGACTTCCAATTGACTACCTTCTTCTTTCTCTATCAAAAACGTGCAAGCGACAAGAATGAGAGATGGCATGAATCTGTTCACTCAGTGTGTAACATGCTTTAGGTGTTAATCCTTCTTAAATGACCAATTGTGCGAAGTGAGATTGTTAGTGTTTTATTGTAACATAACTTTATCGACGCGTCAATTTGCGCAGTTTTCAATGAAAATGTTCTTTTGCTTATAAGTAGTTCAATGAAAATCATGCCTTGTATGCCTCGGAGAGTCATTAAATAATCGTGTATTTCCTCGAAATGAAAAACGAATTTTATCAACATTTTTTTCTTTTTTTTTGACAAACGCCGTTGTTGTTTTTTTTAATTCATTTCGTGGAACCAGCAACAAAATAATAGTGTTTAATTAATTTGTAAAGATTTTTAAACAATGTCAAAAGTACTTTAGAAATACAATGTAGTGGCGATCTTTGTATCCGATTTTGTATAAACCAAAATAATTGTTAATATTGATACGGTGAAGCTGGGTTGGAGTTTTTTTGATGCGAGCACGGTGCCTTTGTATGATAAGACTTATAGGTAGATGCTGGTTGGCAACATAACTTTATTATATGTTTGACAAGATCCAAGTTTTATAAAGCTCCGAAGAGAAGGAATAATCGTGTTTTGAAACGACTAGTCCGTTTATTGAATGTATATTTATTACAAAGTTCAAGAAGGCCTGAGCAGCGACGCGTTAATTTTAAAATTATTTTATAGGAGATTTTTTTTTGCAAATTTAATCGCATCGAAAGTGAACTTCCGTCCAGTTTCACATACTTCTTTTGTTCTATATTATTTTGGGAGCTATTCTATCTTAAATGTTTAAGAACGAGACCTCGATCAATATGGCCGAGTCTTTACCCAATTATGTTCGGGTTCCAGTCTAATCGGATGCAGCTAAATAAATACCAGTATTTTACATGGAACGACTGCCTATTTTACCTTCACAACCCAGTTACTGGGTAACACGATACCCTTGGTAAGACTGTGGTTGTCAGACTTCTGGGAAAATCTACAAGACCTAACAAGTAAAAAGTTTTTATGGTTTGTTAATTAAAAAAAAAAAGTGTCCATCATTAAAAGGTCAAAAATTTTTAAGAGGTTCAGTTCATTAAGAAGAAAATATCATAATAAGAAATAGCTCTCATCATATTTGAACTCAAGAAGACTAAGCAATTTAAGTTTTTTTTATATTCATAAGCAAATGTGTGTATGAGTTCAGCAGGAACCGTGTTATTTTATTTAGTATTCGCGTTAATTCTAAGTTTTGTTGTACGATGTTTTTTTCTATAGATATTTAATATCCACATTGTATATAGTAGATAGTACAAAAATATAAAATGAAAAAGTTAAAAATTATTTTGTGATTTTTTTTTTCTTAACGTAAACTATTTACATGCTATGAAGTGATGGAGGATTCGCCACCGATGTGTTTTCTGTAGGTGTCCACGAGAGGTAAGCATCGGGATATAGCTGTAAGGATAGAAATAAATACATATTATAAGACTGTTGTCCCACTGCAGGGCAATGCCCTCCTTTCCCTCTTTCCACTTTTCCCGGTCTACTGCTATTGTGGGCCAATCTATTAAGGAGTCCAGGGGGTCTAATCCGAAGCGGTTAACCACTGTATCGGCCGAATGTTCAGTCATTTTCTGATTCGAATATTGTTGTCCTACTACGAATTTAAAAAAGAAAAGGTAAAAGAAGGGTTAAGGGTTCTAAAAAGGTTCGGATTGGCACAGTTTCGTCGGGACCGGGCTGATGATGGAAGGAACAACTCCTTAACAGTAAGAAGTTACTCGAACAGGCAAGGACTGTTTTAGTAAATTGTTTTGATGTTTGATAGGGCATTTGCCACATTTGGTCTCATGATCATCAAGTCATGACCTGATGCTGCAGTCAGGATAGTCTGCAGAGTACCTAACTCCTCGACAACTAACAGCAGATATATCGTGTTTAGGCTCATTGAAAAGGGCTCGATGTGTGGATAAACGTACTGTTAATGAGGACTTACAGACCTGATGCTGAAGCCAGGAGCACCAGAAAAAGTACAAACCTTGAAATTACAGCACCGTAGTCGTGTTTGGGCTTATTTTAAACAGGACTAAATTTTAGGTTCAATGCAATGTTGACATAAGTCTGGCCTGATGCTGCAGCCAGGATTATCAGCTAGGAGAGTGGAATACTAGGAGAACTCCTCAACAATTAACGTCCCTGCATCGGGAAAAGCAATATTTTGTAAAAGGTGATCAGCAGTTGACATTAGGCAACTTAGATAAATTACAAACTGACCCACTAAAAAGTAAAAAATAAAAACTTTTTTACAAAAAATACAACCGACTTCCAAAAACACTATAAAGTGAAAAATAACTTTAATTTCGGAAGTCGGTGGCAAAAAACAAAAATACAAATCCAAAGACACCGACTTCCGAAATTAAAGTTATTTTTCACTTTATAGTGTTTTTGGAAGTCGGTTGTTTCTTTTTACCGTCGTGATTAGAGGACTACCAGACAAATTAGATTTTTTTTTAACATAAATAAAAAGATAGGAACCTAAACATATTCTTTCTTATAATGTTAATGTAAAAAATAATTGAATTGGCTGTTTTCGAGGAGAAAAAAGGGGAATACGAAACGTCAATCTCGTCAAAATTTTTGTGATAATTTCGGTCTGAGCTGCAGCTGTGCCCTAACACACACTACGGGGGCAGACTTGAGGTAAGGCGACGGCAATAGTTTCTTCAAATACATCATTATCATCATCATTTCAGCCGAAAGACGTCCACTGCTGGACATAGGCCTCCCCCAAGCACCTCTACTTCTCGCATCCAACGGGTTCCTGCGGCCTTCACAAGGTCGTCGGTCCACCTTTTGGGAGGCCTTCCAACGCTACGTCTTCCGGTACGCGGTCGCAACTCTAGAACCTTTCGGCCCCAACGGCCATCTGTTCTGCGAGCAATGTGCCCTGCCTACTGCCACTTAAGTTTGGCAATTCTTCGGGCTATGTCGGTTACCTTAGTTCTCCTGCGGATCTCCTTATTCCTGATTCGATCACGCAGGGAAACTCCAAGCATAGCCCTCTCCATTGCCCTTTGGGTGACTTTTGGCCTTCTTATAAGGCCCATTGTGAGCAACCACGTTTCAGTGCCATAAGTCATCATCTTCAAATACCTATTTTTTAAATTCCTCGCAGGCCCCGTCCCCTCATCACAGACAGCTGTGCTGCTGAGAAATTTGTTGCGCCACTTCTTCCCAGCGAATGCACTAGGAAGTGGTGAAGGGCGGGTGATTTGGGGGACTGTTGAGATCTTATGTGATGTCGACGTGCGAAAAGTGCTGATTTTCAGCCTAATTTGAATAAACTACTTTTGATTTTTTTTGATAATATAGCAGTAGAGTACAGACTCCAGCACATCAAGCTACTACAATCTGTCAAATTTCCTTAATAGATTTTCAACCTTATTGCTACAGCATAAGGTTCAAGGTTGATTGGGAAAATTTGACAGTTTCGGGTAGCTTGATGTGCTGGCGTCATGGAGGCAACGGTAACTCTTGCGAAATGCACACACTCGCTTCGTAGTAGTCATTTAACTATAATACCTTAATGAAATAATGCATTCAAAACCGAACTATGCATTGCATTAGCTGCTTTTGCTTAGATTCGATATACTTATAACGCCTAAAATATAAAACCCTTGCTGAATATGGGACATGGCCAGATTTCCTCACGGTGTTTTTACTTCACCGATGTCAGTAATCTCAAAGAAAAAAAATGTGAAAGTGCAGACGCCAGCACATCAAGCTACTACAATCTGTCAAATTTCTTTCATAGATTCTCAACTTTATCGCTAAATCATAATGTTGATTGGGAAAATTCGACAGTTTCGGGTACATTGAAAAAGTCACACTTACCCGGATTTAAACCCATAATCTCGTCCATGAGCGGCGAGTTCAACCACTGGGCTAATAATGACTTTTTATTATAAACCTTTTCGAAGCAAGGGCAAAGACCAAGAAAATGATTAAAGAAGCTCACCAAATAAGAAGCCAACTTCAGTGATAAACCCGACCAGACACGAGGTCCCTTCTAACTTGTATTTGAAGAGGAAATCGACAATGTTCACGACGAGCCCCAACACAACGAACGCGAGGGTATACCACACGTATAGCTGTACTAGGACTGCACTCTCCTGTGAATGAGAAAACAGTGATGTTATAACGTATAGTAAAATTACAAGTCCTGCAGACCGGTCTAGTATTTCTGCCATGGCGGCCAATCTCAATGGAGACTAACCTTCGGCGCGGGAGATAATAGTGCATAGGTGCACTCTTCCGTCACTCACGGAGTCCGATGGGACGGCAATCCGATACGACCGGAGAGAGATCAGGCGCAGAACCATTTATGGTTTTACGTGCTTTCCAAGGCGCGGGGGGCAACACACTCCGGCAACTTCCAAACTCCGGGCCGTTATTTAGAAATTACCATACTGGCTCGACCCGGGAGTCAAACCCAAGACCCCACGCTCAGCAGTCGCGCTTGCGCCCACGAGAACAACGAGGTTATATACTATACTAGCTGCGCCCCGCGGTTTCACCTGTATAAGTGAAGATCCCTTGGGAATATCGGGATAAAAAGTATCCTATGTCCTTTCCCGGGACTCAAACTATCCACACCAAGTTTCATCTAAGTAAATCGGTGAAGAGGTAACAGACGGACACACTTTCGCTATGTAAGTATGGATAACTTATAGTAGGTATTGCTGAAATATGTATGTAGGTTTTAGATTGAGGGCCTAGATTTTTAGTGTAAGTTCTTATACCTGTTGGTATGGTGCTGATTCCCTTGTTCACAAACTAAACAAAATTTAAGTTCAGTGCATCTTTTTCTTTCTAATTCATTAAGAAAAGGACAGAAGATAAATTTTAGTTTATTCCTGTCAAATTAATCAGCGCCTGACGTAAATTGACGTAAATTTAATAAGCAAGTTTTTAAATACGTCTAAACCTGTATGGAGTAGTGCCAGGCGCAGATTAATTTGACAGGACTTAACTAAAATTTATCTTCTGTCCTTTTCTTAATGAATTAGAAAGGAAAAGATGCACTGAACTTAAATTTAGTATAGTTTGTGAACAAGGAATCGGCACCAATATCAACTAAATTCATAATGTCTCTCTCAAATTCATTCATTCACTGACAGACAACGGGTCTAGAAGCGTGAAAAGGAAGGATTTTTAGAAATTTATTCCCTTGGGGGATAAAAGTTTTAATGGAAGTTCGTCAATTTTGCCGATAGGAAAACCCGTCAGGCAAACGGCTTGTAAACTTATAAGTTACTAGCTTCCGCCCGCGGCTGCGCACGCGAGGTATGTCGATAAAAACTATCTATGTTCCCCGGGATGCAATCTATCTCTGCCAAATTTTATCGAAATCCGTTCAGTGGTTTAGGCGTGGAAAGGTAACAGACAGACAGACAGAGTTACTTTCGAATTTATAATATTAGTATGGATTGACTGGTACTCACAACAATAGAAGCGAGCAGTAACAGAAGATTTGCCATTTGAAATAATGTAATGAGAAGCTGTTTCGCGCAGTCCACTTGTGCGCATAACAATGTCATGTTTTCGGGACACTGGTTGGGCTTATCATTTGATATCATGTCCAGGATGCATGCTATCTGTAATACAGTGCTGTAAATTAGAAGAGCAGTGGTGGCCCAGCGGTAAAGGACCCGACTTAGGAGCTGTAGGTCGTGGGTTTGAACCCAGCCAGGCGCTTTACTTTGTGCAAATAATTTCATCACCACTGCTCTCAAAACAGTGAAGGAAAACAGCGCGAGGAAACCGGTAGGCCTAGAATCAAAAATTCGAAGACATGTGACAATATATCTGGGCCCGCGTCGTATAATAAAACTCATTCCCTCTCGAAGAGAGGAGGCCAGTGTCCCAACTGTGGGTGGGCACATTAGAGGTTGATTATGCCATGTGCTGTAACTTTCACAAAGGTCGATGAGGCGCAGTGCCCGAGCACCTACTGCGTGCTCGCGAGTTCGATTCCTACACGAAGCTTATAACGAAATATTTATTTTATGTTGTTTTTAGTACTTATTTGTTGTTACAACGGCAACAGAAATACATAATTTGTGAAAATTTCAGCTGTCTAGCTATCGCGGTTCTTGAGGTACAGCCTGGTGCTGTCACCAACTCACCAGGCTGTAGGTATCTCAAGAACCGCGATACGCTCAGACGGACGGACTAGTAGTAGTAGTAATAGGGTCCCGTTTTTATCCTTTGGGTACGGAACCCTAAAAAGTGAAACGATGCTCGCCCGCCATATCGCGATGGAGTTTTTTTTTAATTTGACTCGCCTTTTTTATTAACTTTTGGTTTGTGGTTGTATTAGTAGATACTTGTCATATTTTAATTTTCGACAGTATCTGCGATTTGATGCATTGTAAGTACCTTCGCGCTCTAGGGAGTTAGGTTATATAGCACAGAAAAGAAAGGGGTAGGTAAAGACTAGACCTTATTTGAAAGTAGGCTTGGGAGAGATAGAGATAGATAGGTACATAGATTTAGGAGGAATTATTTTCACTCATTACTTACCGAAAGTGCTAATCTAAATCTAAAAATAAGTAGGAACAACCTCTCCTCCAGTCCTCGAAATGTGATAATAATGTAAAAAGCATGCCTCCTTTAGGCATTCAGCATTCGTTTAAGAATTTACTAGCTTCTGCCCGCGAGCTCGTCCGCGTGAAATTTCTTGACCGTGTCGCATCGCATCGCCTGCTCGCGCTTTTACTTTGTTTTCGCTTATAGTTCTCTCTATTTTTTCTTTTTGCTCGGTTCATATGGGTCCTAGCGTGATGTTAAATAGCCTATACCCTTCCTCAAGAATTGGGCTATCAAATGCAAAAATATTTTATTCAAATACGACTGGTAGTTCCAAAGATTTGCACGTTCAAACAAATAAACAAACTCTTCAGCTTTATAATTAAATATGTTTATTTATCTCTGCACATTGGCGGAATTTGTATATGTAATGGCAGAAAAGGAAGGTAGTGATATTGATAGAGGAATTATAAGTTTACGAACCAAACTGATAATCGATATGAGAGCGATCATGCTTCTCTGAGGAATGCAGCAGCAACTGCCGTCTCCACACCGAGATATGATCGTCAACGCCTCCATAAGATACATAGTTATAGTGTATATTCCACTGTTTGTAAACTATAATTGTATTCTATTCTATTCGATTTTTATTTATGGCAAACTATAAAAGTATGAAACAACACTGTACTGTTACAAAGTTTACCTTTTTTATACAGCATCATATTGTAGTCTTTGCTTTTGACTGCTTTTGACAAACTTGGTGACAATGACATGAAAACTCAAGGAAATCTTGACACGGAGTTTTCTCTACCTTTCTTATCTATGATGCTCTGTTGCCGATGCAGAGGTAACCGTACGTACAGCCCATTCACAGAGTTACCTTTGAATATGCGTCACTGTCAAAATTAAAGTGATCTTTGTTCTAGTTACCCTAAGATTGGTTTTGGGTTGCTGCCACTGACAAGTCTGTCAAAATCACAGTGATCTTTAGTCTTAGTTATAATAAGGTTGCTTTTGAGTTGCTACTATCAGAGGTAAAATAACTGTGAACGGACTGTAAGCACCTGTCGCACAGCCGGCGATTAACGAGAAGCCCGTGAAGCGAGTAGAGTTAGCAACTAAAAACGAGTTGACGAGCGAAGAGCAGCGAGTGCGCAACGGCGACAAAATAATAAATATTCGTCGGGTATGAAATAAAAATCTGCTGTTCCATACATTTTGACCGCGTACGTCGTAGTTTTCTACGAAACAGCTGCTTTTTTTGTGCTGAATTCTTGTTTACAGTTTGCGCGTTTATGTCCTTGCCTCTCTGTAAAGAAATTAGTCGTGGTCGTGTTTATCAGTAATCTACCGTCTAGCTGTGGAACTGTAGAGCGCTGGCTACAATCCCATCGAACCGCCAGCAGGCAGGTACAGACGCCAGCAGGTCAACCTACCCGAAACTGTCAGATTTTCCCAATCAACCTTGAACCTTATGCTTTAGCAATAAAGTCGAAAATCTATTAAAGAAATCTGACAGATTGTAGTAACTTGATGTGCTGGCGTCTGTACATCACCCATCACGATCACGACTCATCACTAAACGTATCCGTAGTCTATTATTGTTCTTGAATTAGGTATCTCGGTACGGTGGTCACTCTCACTAACATCGTAGGGTAACTCCGCGTGAAAAATTCTATAAGTACCTATTATAAACATTGCAGGCGCAGTAACTTAATCGATAGTCGGAAAACACTTGAATTAGGTATTTAAAAAAAATTGCTGCCACCTGTACGTACAGTCATGAGCACCAATATGTCACCACTTGGCAACTTTAAATTGCGATTTTTCACAAAATAACGAATGCAACGTTAAAATACGACACTTTACATATACCCTATGGGTTCAAAAATACTATGTTCCTACTAATATAAAATTACATAAAAAAATAAAGGAGAAAGTCGACTTTGAATAAAGCCAAGTGTATACATACTTTTGGTCGTGACTGTACAACATTAATTAGGTACAGACGCCAGCACATCAAGGTACTACTAAAAGGTTACAATATGCTCTGTGGGTACTACAATCTGTCAAACTTTAATAGATTTTCAACTTGCTCGCTAAAGTTTAAGGTACCTACAAAGTTGATTGGGAAAATTGTACAGTTTCGGGTAGCTTGATATGCTGGCATCTGTACACTGCTATAAGGATCTATTTTGACGCTCGCATGACGCTAGCAGGGGGCGCTGTTGGACTATTGTTTTGTGAAACCTTTGAGAAAGGTATTAAAAAAACAAAATGCAGTGTTAGTTCCGATTTTGGCCACGTGCCAAAAGAACCACGTCGCTTGACTTTGCGTTGTCGCGTTGATACGATAGCCATTATCTAATAAGAAGTACTTATTCTCAATTGCTTTCAATATTTATTTTAGATACGTGTAGGTACAACTAACTAAATAATATAGATACAATTTGTCGTTCGGCAGTTTATACAATTTATCGTTCGGCAGTTGACCAATGAAGTAATCATAGAATTTGCTCGAAGAAGAGGATTTATTCGTAACTTTAATGTTTAGTTTTTTTTTAGAAAAGTTCTTCTTTTTGCCTTCACCTCTATACGTTCTTCTGTCATTTTAAAGATGTTCATGGTGAAAGCAAAGATGTCGCGTACTTTAAGTTTAATTTATGTGACCGTGCTACTTTTGGACAATGCTAGCGGAGAACTATTAGAAGCTGGTAAGTTTTTAATTATTTCACCATCATCATTTCAGCCCGGATTCACCTACTGCTGGGTACCTATAGGCCTCCATTCTTCTGCCATACTTCCCGGTTCTATGCGTCCCTCATCCAGGTGTTTCCCGTGACTTTGACGATGTTGTCAAACTATCGTCAATTATTTAGTACCAAATAACTGCCGTAAGTTATCGAGCTGTACAGTCTTGTTTTGACTGTAGGACCTTTGGCTATTATGACCATTTGCTTTTAGGACTTTTTGACACGGAGGGGTAGGTATTGTGGTGGACTGGTAAGTAGACTAAAGGATCTCGTATTTCCCTTTTCGTGTTCAATTCGAGACACAGGATGTCAAGTGTAAGTCCAGCAGCGCCCTCCGACCACCAATTGGTTTGCTTCTTCTTCTTCGTGTCGCTGGCAAGTGGCATATGACAGTTATTTAAATTGTGTTGACCCAAAACTTCGCCAATTCCACGGCGTTTATTGGTGGCAGCGTAGAGGTTAATTTGGCTGCATGTTTTGGGTCATAGAGGGCAGGACAGGCGGTGGAGCATAGTTAGATATTCGGCTCCGCATCCACAACCTGCGGCCGTACCGTCGAGGTTGCTAAATTGAAGATTGTGCCATACAGTCAATTTAGCAAACCAATTGCTATGAGCGTTTGTTGTGGGTCTTTAGAGCTATGTTCATCAGTGGGCGTTAACACGCTGCTCCTACTTTAAACAATCACTCACATGTCTATTGGATAGCAGAAGGTGATCTCTTTTCTGGAGAATAGTCAAACCCAGGACCTCATGCTCAGGGACGGCTCAGGGAGAGAGCCTCCCGTCCCAGCCGCCGCGGGAGACGCTCCGGGCGTCGGGAGCCGCGTGACGACTCCCGGCCACCGTAGGCGCGGGCCTGCGGGCGGAGAGTAATGGGTAGCTCACCGTCCGGTCAGGACCAGGCCCGTGCCGGACGGCGCGTACGTGTTCCACGCGCGCCTCAAAGAGATGTCAGCATCGAGGAGGGGGGGGCCCCATAAGGCCGAAGCCTGCCCGGGCCCGGGTCAGCGGGATTGTCCGAAAGGTTTACCGCTGGCCCGGAACATAAAGGGCTAAGGAAGGAACACGGGTGGGTTTTAGTGAGTAAGAGTCTGACACTCCCTTCCGCTCCACCCAGAGCGGGAGGGGGTCATTTGATGATTTCCCATCCGAAAAAAAAAAGGACCTTATGCTCATCAGTAGCGCCTGCGACTACTAGACCAACAAAGCAGTCTAAAAATACTACTCAATTTATAATTTCAGGTGAAGCTGACCTGACGGCTGACCAAGAGTTCAACCTCATCAACCCGGACATAGAGAAAGCATTACAGAAACTAGAACACATGACTAGAACAGCTTATAAACTAAACCAACTCGACGCAGATGTTATTAAGACGGAAAATCCAGAAAGCATCTATGACGACATGATAACAATTCTGAACGATATCATAGAGGCTGTGAAGAATTCTAACAACGCATACAAGTTCTTGAAAGCTAATGGTTTAGACAGAATCGTCCAGCAGCATCTAAGAGTAGATTACGATAAGCTTAAAACTCGCATTCTTATCCTTTTAAAAGTCTTATTTGATGTTGCTCCGACAACAACCAGCGCGGTCATACCCATCACCGTTGTCGACAGGGTTCTAGATATATTCGAGAGAGATAATTTAGCTTTAAAGGCCCATTCTTTAGATGTTATGTATGTTTGGCTGCCTGGCAATCCGAAGGTGCAAGCCAGAGTGATGAAAATCAAAGGCTTAGCACCATTTTATGAACAAGTATATAAATTAGACACGTCAGAGTTATATACTCTTTTAGATCTGTTTAATAAAATACTGAAGGAGCATATGGCAGCAAGGGACGATGTGCAGAGGACTATCGTCGATAGAGACCAACTGAAATTCTACCAGAGGATAGGTTTACTTGAACACATGGCTACTCCAGTAGTCTGTAATGGCCTGCTTAACATATTCAAGAAGATGTGGTCTTACGGTACCGATGAAAATAACATTCATCTAAAAGTTTTCGAAATACTGAAGAATATTAAACAGTTTTGCTTGAACAATTACCGTGGGAAGGATGACGCTAAGAAACTGTTTATTGCGATCCAAAAGTATATTAAAGAGCCAAACAATTTTGAGTACTTCGAGTCGAACCAATTGAATGTGACCGAGATCTCGCAGGTGATTGATGAGTACGTCGAAAAGTTGAAGAATTCTGTTAAAGATGAAATGTAAGCTTTATTTGTGCTCTAATTAGTTATTAAAGTCTTAAATATATGTTGTCTTATAAGGTTTGTTTTAATGTATTTCTTCCTACAACTCTACTTAAAATGAGTAAAATAGAGCCAAAACTCTTCAATTTGACCGTATCTCCAAAACACGACATCACTTAGGGTTCTGATCACCCCAAATCGTAGCTCAATATAAAGTCAAACCCCACGTGTGGTCTAACCGCAAGTACGATGACACTTTCAGCAGTATTGTACCGTCCCTACACATAGGGGATCGAGACGTATGCGCAACAATAGCGACTGGAGTTGAAAGAGATACGTCCTACGATTGTTGGCGCGAAATTTATAGCCCTCATGTTGATAGGATGTTTTATTTAATTCTTTTGATGGGCTTTGGTGAGTTATCCCTATAATGGGAAAGTGGGTTATTTATAAGGTCTGTTTTGTAACGTCCTGGCAGAGTACCTAGGTTTATGATAATCTTTCTTGTGTAGTGATTCTCTTAGATCACGTTAGGACTTCAGCGACTTTCATTGCAGACTTTTTTATATCAACTCTCAACTGTCCCAATGCTGGGCAAAGGTTTCCCCTCATAACTTTCCACTTTTGCATAATGTGTTGCCTTCTCCGGCCAATCTCTAGCTGACTTTACCACCTGAAAAATGGGTGTTATCACAAAATGCTTGGAAAGACTTAGAAATAACTACTGGTGGTACTTATCATGCTGGGCAAACAACTGTTGAAATGATGATGACTGCTATGTGATCTGGATGAAAGGGTTTTCATCCAGATCACATAGCAGTCATCAACATTTCAGGCGAAAAGACGTCCACTGCTGGACATAGGCCAGCACCTCCACTTCGACCAGTTCTGTGCTTCTCGCACCCAACGGGTTCCTGCGGCCTGCTTATAGCAGTGTTACTATATAATTCTAATTGTTTATTTACGTGCAGTCACGAGCACTAATATGTCAACACTTGGCAACTTTAAATTGCGATTTTTTCACGAAATAACGAATGCAACGTTGTAATACGACATCTTACATAAACCTATGGGTTCGAAAATACTATGTTCCTAATAATATACAATTTCATTCAAAAACAAAGGAGAAAATCGCCTTTGAATAAAGCCAAGTGTATACACACTTATGCTCGTGACTGTACATGAGGGACTTCCAAAGTATGCATTATTAATTACATGGTGTAGGTACAAGGGATGTTGGGTGAATTGCTGCTCTCCTAGCTAGATTACTAAGTAGTAAGCTGTAATAAAGAGATATTTTTTAGCGCTACAGTATAGATACCTTTCCTCGTTACAGAGTTGTTTAGCCATGTTTTGCAAAGTTCATCAGAAGATGGTCGATAATGTACATACCTAGCAAATAAATAATAGATTCTAACTCGAGTGAGGTCCACCAAGTTAAGGTTAAGATATGCTGACTGATGGGCATTCTCCATTTCGACAGCTTCAAGAAAGACCAAACAAATCGATCGAGGATCCTCACTTGATTTACCATTAACATTCACGCAATTATAAAACCAATTTTATTCGAAATCGTATAGGACGCGTCTATTTCGAATGTTATCGGAATAACAATGCGATCTTTATGCAAGTTGTGCCATCATTACCACAATGACAAATCACGCACCATGGGTGGCCGCCATGACAGTTTGTTGCATTTTCCCGCGCTTCCGTTTGAGCGGGAAGTTGTCATTAGCGTTTTTTTATTATTATTACTTTTGTGGTTGGGTATAGAATAATTTCAATTTGATTTATATTTATCGTAGTTGCAAATAATTGTGTGCAGGTATTTCATGTTGACTTATTTCCTTGTTATTATTCAACGTACCTACTTAAAGCGAAAGTTCACGAATGCTTTCTGACTTAAAAATTATCAAAGGTCTCATATTTAACACCTCTGTTAAGACTTGTGACTGTTGAAGAAAAATATATTGCCCTCTTTCTGGGACAGTTGGGTAAAACAGCACAGCCATCCACAAAATATTGCGTGGGAGTCTCAAAAAGGTGTCGCAAGTGCCAAAAATTACACTCACAGTCGACAAAACAAACACAAAAATCGAATCGAATCGATCATCGTTTTAAAAAAAGGCACCCATTCACGACCCGTCAAATTCAGAGAGGTGCAACCATCGTGCAACCTGACGGATTCCGGAGCGAATTTGCGCAAAAGTCAAGTACTTTACTTCGTGGGAATAACAAATTTGTATTTTTTTTACGTTAAATCTTATGAATGAGCTTTGTAGTGTAATGGACGCGGTAAATAATCCTATTTGTATTGTTGGTGCCATCTTTAGCGAATTGTAGAGTAGGGTGACCATAAAGTGTGCGTCCGTGATGTTTGATGACCATAGTAGGTATAATATTAACCTAAGGACCAGCATAACATAAAATTTTCCTAGAACTTAGCCTTGCATGAAGTAGGTACCTATAACTTGCGTTTAGTTAATAATTGAGTTTTCAATCATTTTGCCGAGGGTTATTTGAGAAGGTTAGGTAAGTTGTAGCGCTAAGCAGCAGTAACCTACTATACCTACCCAGTTTTTTGTTCATTTAGTTTTTGTATTTTTTATTTTATTTCAATTTTCTTTTAATTGTTGTAAAAACTAACTGTAAATTGTATATAAGTAGTCTAACTAGTTAAACCTTTTCATGCTGATCCATGAAACTGGAGAGACCTCATTGATGTATCGTTGAAATAATATTACTGTTAGGTAACGACACAAAAAACGTTTCTTCTAAAAAATACCCATATTTTTCATTCTGGGGCCTTTATTTTCTACCAAATCCAAAAATTACATTTCGCTAATTCTTAAATTGTACCATCCTTCCTGTTACGGATTGTCCTACACTGACCCAACTTTATGGCCCCTACACACGTATAGTAGCTACATCAGGTAGCAATAGCCGTACTAAAAAGTATATTCTGTAGGCGTGACACGGCCCACTGGCCCACCTGACCGATATTCCCATGGACCGTACTATTGTTGTACTGTAGCCAGTGTAAGACTAATTTATTGCTCTGGGTAAAGAGTCAATTATCCCTTCGAAATTGTTAAAGATCCTGTGAAAAAAAGTAAGTAAGTAGTTGAAGATATTTTACTACTGAGAAAAATGCGAATTGCCTTGTGGTATGCACATTACCTAAGTACTAATAATGTATATATAGTCTTCGCCAAATATAATATATTATGTCAATAGCGAAGAAAGAAAGAAAAATTGGTTTGGTTTTTATTTATTTTATTTATTTATTAAACTTTATGCACAAGTAAAAACTGTACGAAGGCGGACTTAATGCCTTGGGCATTTTCTACCAGTCTACCTTAGGGTGATGCAGAGACAATACCTACACAGTAGGTGCAAATACAGAAAACAACTTAGAAAATAATTAGAATATAAGAATAAATACTTAGATACATACATACAACAAAATATAATAAAATAAAAAAAGTTATGAGAGTTATACAAAAAAAACCTGCAACAACTTAATCTTTTTTGCAACGGGTCAGGATCGAACTCACGACCTTTGAGGCTTTGACACATCGTCTGCGCCTAAATTCCTGGTTCCTCACTGTATTCTCACATTAGGATAAAATAGCGGGATAAGCCGTTGGTTTTAATATAGTTAAAATATTATGGTGATTTTTTAGTAAATAGTATTGGGCAATGGGCATAGCCTATGGTTCCGCTGATTAAATTGTTTTCGAGTTTCTAGTTTCTCCCACTCTTAAATTCTTTTCGAGTTTGGTCTAAGGAGTGGTCTATGCGTATAATAAATCAAATCCTCAGATATTTCGCAGGGTTTAATCGGCTACTCCCTCATTTGTCGAATAAAATTCCCAATGCATAACAAAAACGGTTTATTCACAAACAAAAAATGGTTTACACAATTTCTATCATTAATTTTATAAGCTTTGTCGCAAAGGTTTCATTCAGGCTATATCAAATGCCACCTGTGTCTAAAAAAAGTAATATCGATTTTTTACTCTAGCAACTCCAACACACACTGACCTTATACGGCCAATAAATTATCTATTCAGCGAATTTGTTCGGATGGTAGGCGGGTTGTTATAAATAACTTGGTATTCCTTCTGTTTGTCGAAAGAATTAAAAAGATTATGCTCTATGGTTAAAAAGTAGGGTCACACCTACGCTGGTGATGCTGGCCAGTTTTTTGGACGTGGGAACTATCGAAGGATTAACAAAAGGTCGCAAAATAATGTTTACACGGGTTAGATATATTTTTTAATGGATAATTTTTTATCATCGTTGTCTAATTTATCTTGAAATTATAACAAGATTTTATGAGCCCTTAATAATTTATAACTTTTGCATTTAGTGCAAAACACATCACCACCTACACAGAATAAAAAATAATCAGCCGTCGTTTCAACATTTGGGTCGAGTAGGTATTGAAGTTTTGTATGGGACAGTCGATAAGTTTTTCGCGATTACGAAGTTGGTCCCATGAAACGGTTGTTCAGTTTGATAGTCTGTACCACACCCTTAATACCATATCATAAAGGTGTAGTCTACACCTTTATGATACATGTCATGCTGTACATACTGCCCTTACTTATCTGTAAGTAGCTGTACACTTCGCGGAAACACCTGGATGAGAGACACGGGAAATATGGCAGAAGAAAGGGGAGGCCTGTACCCAGCTGTGGGTGAATCCGGGCTGAAATGATGACGATGGTGAGCTGTACAGTTGACTGTTATCAGATGACACCTAACATAATCAGCCTATAATGTTCCCACAGCTGGGACACATGCCTTCTCTCAGTAAGAGGGAGTGGGCCGTAATCCGCCACGCGGGCCCAGTGCGGGTTGGTAGATGTCACATGTCTTCGAATTTTTGGCTCTAGGATAAGCCGGTTTCCTCACGATGTTTTCCTTCACCGTTTTGAGAGCAGTGGTGATGGAATAATTTACACAAAGTAAAGCGCCTGTCTGGGTTCGAACCTACGACCATAAGTCGCGGCCGTCACTACTGGGAGACCACTGCTCAGATGACAGTCATAACTAAAATATGGTGCATTTTGTAAGCTGGATAATGAACCCCTACACTAAAAGAACTCGTCGAATAGTCATTTCAAAACTTGCTTCCTTTTACTTCAAAACTTATCATTACTTTGTTACCCAACTGCTCCAATTACAATAACGGAAGTCAACATTCAACAAAAGAACTCACGCAGCGCGCAATGACAACACCTCATTCTTCCAATTAAACCAGTGTTCCCAGTGTAAAAATATCTCAATTTCTTGCTAAGAGTCCTGCTGGGTAAACGGACGTCCGAACAGTACGTTTTTAATGTATTTAGGGGTTATTTGGGGCAAATATAAGTGAACGTGGGAAAGTAGCTAATTTGTTTGTTGCTTGGACGCGAAATGGGCAATCTTCAATTTATTGCGTGTTTATTGTGCATTCGATATTTGAATAATACCTATTAAGATACATTTCATAAGACTGCGTTCAGTAAAAGTTTTCTTTGGTCACATTAAAACAGAATTAAGATGTCGCTGCTGTATTGTGTATTTATTTTATTTGTTATTGTGTTATTTAAATATCTCGTCGTACTATAATGCACCAGTTGCCGATTACATCGACGCCGGCTGTCGCTGAAAACCAGGGCTGGGGCTCTGTCTTGCATGGTCGTAGCATTATGCCATGCGATGGCCGTTTTGCGTGGATGTGAGTACCTATGTGACGCATATTTTCAAAATATAACATGGGGTAAAAGTTATTGGAATCGATTCAGTTACTTATTCTGAACAAACTATACTCAGGTTTCGCATAAACTAAAAATAACGTTGTCTATTACGGCAGATGCAAGAACCAATTCATCCTGTAGCTACAGTACCACACATTAGGTTGCACTGGTTGCACAATTACCAGTTGCATTGCACTTGTCCCTACAATATCATGGCCAAAATCAGCTATCAATCACCAGCATAACGAAATCGACCCTGATCAACCCTTTATTTACTAGTTAAAAATTTTATTGATTGACAAATTGAAATGAATCGCTCGTGTATTGTGGAGGAGCAAACCCTACCATTCACAACTCTATCGATGTATGTATATTATACATAGATAGACTAACTACTTATTCTCACAATTGTGAGAATCTCTAATCAGATAACTGGTTCTAGGGTTATAAGCAATTTTAGCAACAAATTCTCTGTTCTAAAGATTTTCTTCTCACAAAGCTAGACATAAACGTAAAGTCAGCTCCGCTGGCGCTTGTAACATAGCTTGGTGAGTAATAATCAACACTCTCTGTATTTGTTTATATTGCTATCTTTGCCAATCAATAACAGAAGGTAGTAGGTCATCCATCATCATCATCATTTCAGCCGAAAGACGTCCACTGCTGGACATAAGCCTAAAAGATAGGTTAGGTAGTAGGTACTTTAGCTCAACTGTGACACAATCGAATTTTTCATTTTTCAACAGTTGATTGGTCAATATAACTCCAATTGGTTGTCATATGATGCAGAGGGAATGAGGAAAATGTCGTGAGGAATGTTTTGAGTATGAATGAGGACGGCTATAAGAGTAGGGGAAGACCAAAATAAACGATGAATGGACTGTGTGAGAGATGCAATGGCTAGAACGGGGGTGATTACCGAAATGATGACTCATAGAGAAGTATGGAAGAAATAGACATGTTGCGCCGATCCCAAATAAATCTGGACAAGAGCTGGAGAATGATAATGATTCTTTTCGCAATAATAGAAGTAGAAGTATTTTCTAAGTGAACAGACAGCTGTGCTGCTGGGGAGTTTGTTGCGCCACTTCTCTCCAGCGAAAGCACTAGGAAGTGGTGAAGGGCGGGCGTTTTGGGGGATTTTCTTTTGTAATTTTGACGTTCGGAAAGTGCTGATTCACAGCCTAGTTTGAATAAATGGATTTTGATTTTAGATAAGCGTAGTTTTCTCTCTAATAGTAAAAGCCTGCGCAGACGATGGACTTTTGTCCGCGGACTTAAAATAGATCGCTTGAACATTGTACGCGGTACTTTTAATCCCTCGTTTGCGTTACTCGATACAGTTGTAAGCGATCTATTTTAGCGGACACAAAAGTCCGCCGTCTGCTACGTGTAATCAACAGTCTCTCCGTAGTTTTTGAAATTTTTAAAGATGGCGACTCATGGCTATAGCTGGAACGATCCAACATAACTCAAACCTCCGTTCGCAATAATGATTTCTTCACGAGTAGTGATGTGCCTGGTGGCAATATTGCCACTGCCGGCAATATTCCCAATGTTGCCGCTACCGGTAAAATACCAATATTGCCGGCAACATTGGCAATATTGCCAAAGTTGCCTGTCAAATAATACCAATATATTTTATTATTACTGCAATTGTAATCATCGTTTATTTATATTTAGTGTAGTATATCGATCATAAAATATTTGTAAAGATTGACACTTTGTTATTTCCAATATTATACTTATACCTGTATTTTATATGTATATGAAAAACAAGTACAACATTAAAAGAAATGTTTCGAATTTATGCCTTTTTAGGGATCCGTACCTAAAGGGTTAAAAAACCGGGCAAGAGCGAGTCGGACTCGCGCACCGAGGGTTCGGTACCATCATATATTTTTAAATTTTCACAGGCGAGCTACTTATTAGATCTCGTTCAAACCAATTTTCGGTGGAAGTTTACATGGTAATGTACATCATATATTTTTATTAGTTTTATCATTCTCTTATTTTAGAAGTTACAGGTGGGGGGACACACATTTTACCACTTTGGAAGTGTCTCTCACGCAAACTATTCATTTTAGAAAAAAATTATATTAGAAACATCAATATCATTTTTAAAGAGCTATCCATAGATACCCCACAGGTATGGGTTTAATGAAAAAAAAAAATTTGAGTTTCAGTTCTAAGTATGGGGAACCCCCAAAATTTATTGTTTTTTTCTATTTTTATGTGAAAATCTTAATGCGGTTCACAGAATACATCTACTGACCAAGTTTCAACAGTATAGTTCTTATAATTTCGGAAAAAAGTGGCTGTGACATACGGACGGACAGACATGACGAATCCATAAGGGTTCCGTTTTTTGCCATTTGGCTACGGAACCCTAAAAACGGGACCCTATTAGTAAGAATTCGCTGTCTGTCCGTTTGTCCGTCCGTCCGTCTGTCTGTCACCAGGCTGTATCTCAAGAACCGCGATAGCTAGACAGTTGAAATTTTTACAAATTATGTATTTCTGTTGCCGCTATAACAACAAATACTAAAAACAAAATAAAACAAATATTTAAGGGGGTTCCCATACAACAAACGTGTTTTTTTTTCGGTGTTTTCGCCTTGTGGTACGGAACCCTTCGTGTGCGAGTCCGACTCGCACTTGGCCAGTTTTATTCAATACACAACGATTTTCAATTCTAATCTCAATATTTATGTGTTATTTCTAATAGCCACTACCGTGTATGGCAATATAGGCAATATTGCCGGTAAAATACCGGGAATATTGCCAAAAATGCCGGCATTATTGGCAATTTTACCCAAAAAAATATTTTATTGTACACAATGTAGATTATGGCCTTTAAATGCTAATTTTAAATATTGTGAAAAGTTTCCGTAGTTAATCAGACTTATAATTAAGCAATATTCCCAAATATTTCCACTCCCGGCAATATTGCCGGCAATATTTCCACCAATATTCCCACTTCGGGCAATATTGCCGGCAACGGCACATCTCTATTCACGAGTATTTCTCAAAAATCTTTTATCGGCCCAAGTGTGCATCTTTTTTATGAACTTTTCTATCTTTGACGTAAAAGTCAAAATATTTGGAGAATAACAAATTGTGTTACAGTAGCCACGTCCATTCATGTATTCTTATAACCGGAAGTCCGTACTCTAATGCTCGGATACTTTATTTGCACAAGTTTTTTTTTTAAATCGATTCCGATTTGTATGAAGTGATGAATCGATTTTATAATACTTTTGAAGGCGATTTGAAGTTCTTTTGCTTCGTAATTGTGTTGCTAGAGGCTCGATTCATCGACTGTGATTGTGCAACACCTTAGTGTCAATCTTATGTCCAAGCGTTTATGATAAGTTATTGCTGACTCTATACATCCTTCTTACCTTCCTACGTAACTAATAATAAACGCAACGTCTTTGCGCGTATAACGCGAAGATTTACGTCTATAATAAAATCAAAATCGAAAGTAATTTATTCAAACTAGGCTGAGAATCAGAACTTTTTTAACATCAAAATTAGCATAAGACAGCCTCCCAAAACGCCCGCCCTTCACCACTTCCTACTGCTTAAAAGCTGGGAAGAAGTGGCGTAACAAACTTCCCAGCAGCACTGCTATCGTCTATTGTAAATTTGTAAGTAATGTTACAAGTTCTTTCAAGTTAAACAAATATCAACTTTATTCTTTCGGGGAATTAAGTTGATTTCAGAGGGACTAAGCGCTATTGAAAAAGTTATACAAATGTTTGAAGTTATAGCGTAAACTGAACTTTATTGTGTAGGAATTAAAGTTCTCTCAAGAATCCATAAACTCAAAGTTTACATTTTTGGCAAACAAATCGCGAATGCAGATTATGTCGACTTTTAATTAATAAAGCTTAGCGTCCCGCCCCTGCTTCGCATGGGTGCAGTTTACATAAGTACAGACGCCAGCACATCAAGTGACCCGAAACTTTCAAATTTTCCCAATCAACTTTTGCTTTAGCGGGTTAGTTGAAAATTAAAGAAATTTGACAGATTGTAGTAGCTTGATGCGTCTGTACCTACGATGTCAAAACATCGTATGTATACTTAGGTAGGTACCTTGCTTGGGCTATATATTTTGTTTTAGATAATACCTAAGTCTAAAGTCTAATTATGTACATGTAAAGGTAGTTACCAAACTTCCTGATGTTTTCCTCTCCAGTAATTTTTATCATTTTAACGTTCCTGTTCGACAAAAAGTTTGGAAATATCATGTAGTTACTCGTATTATTTTTATTTTATACCTGTCTTGTCAATTTAATGTAAAATTACGATTAGAAATTTTGCTCTAGGCCTCCAGCAAGTACCATACTGGCAGTAGGTTTATCGAGATACAGGCTATGAAAAACTTGCGACGAACATAATCCAGCCATCTCGCCTCCCCAGGTCGAGAATGCGATAGACTTCAATATAATATGCGTTATAGTTTCAATATATTAGATTAAATGTATTACAATTCTTAATAATTATCACAATTTTAAGAATAATTAACCACGACTCACGAGTCATAGGTTCGAACCCAGATAGGCGCTTTAGGTAATGTGCTCATTCTCATTCCCTAAATCATATCAAATCGAGATTAAGTGAGGCATTTAAAAGTCTGCCTAACTATGTCAATCTTGTATGTAGCTCCGGCTTTTTGTTTTTCAAGAGTAAATTAAAGTTTTTCTGAAAAGTACCTAAAGTTAATAAGGAAAGTTATTTTGAGGCAAAAATATTTTTCATAATTTCGTAAACTTGTTTTTCTTGGCTGTGCAATTGAAGGTACTTAAAAGTCTCCTGAAAACGAAGGTAACAAAAACAATTCGAGAGTAAAATTCGAAAAATATATTTATTTATCTTTCTTACAACTACATATTATATTCACAACCATTTTACACATAACTGACTGGTAGTCGTGGATAATTTATTTTTATATACACATTGTTATTTATTTACTAGCAATATTTACCACTAAAATATATTTTTTTTATGAACTTTTATTATTTACAAGTATACCTACTTAAACGTATTCCTGCATCACATCGTATTAAAACATATGTTTATTTATTTTATTTCACTTCACTTAAACTACACATTTTCAAAAGCTCTGCCTATTAAAATAAAAGCTCAAACTTTTGCAAAACTCGTCATGAATTTCAAAGAATACGTCACATGTTAAAGAATGAAGAAGAATAAATTTTATTTTTACCAGTCCAGATTTTAAAACCCAGGGAGAGAAAAAAAAATTATCATTGTCAGTAACTTTTCATGTTTTCCGAATTTGTTCAGAAAAATTCCGCCTTTTTCTCGTCTCTCAATAACCGTATAAATACGGAAAGCCAGGCATATGGGGAACCGCTGACAGCGGCACAAAAACTGGCATCATTCGCTCCGCCTGAACAAAATGAGTCCGCGTATGCTTCTTCAAATGGTCTCGTCTGCCAAATTTCTTCCCACAAGTTGAGCAAGGGAACGGACGCACCCCAGAATGGATCCTTTTATGTCTCGTCAACTCCTCGTTTCTCGTAAAGGTCTTTCCACAATTCTTCTCGTCACATTTATAAGGTCTTTCCCCAGTGTGGATCCTAATGTGGCCTTTTAGTTGTCCGTTATTTGAGAAGCCGACGTGGCAGTGTGGGCATTTGTATTTCTTCGGTCTTTGCTTTTTCGCGTTTATTTTCGCTTCATTCTCTTGGTGCAGGATTCTTGCGTATTCCAGCTCCATCGCGTATCCTTGTGCAAGAGATTCGAGAAGTAACGGGTCTGTTGGTGGTACTCCCAATGCGTGAGCTATATCGGCAGTTGGTAAGTAGTCTGGCATAAATGTCGTGCCGTACGGCATCTGTGGTAGCTGCGGATAAGGTTGAGGTTTTAAGTCAATCTCCGTCGGCTTTTCAATTTTTTCTTTTTTTGTTGAAGGAGGTTCTTGAAGCAGCCTGTCACAGCATAATGTTAGTTTTTCAACAGGTGAATTTACTTCAGTTATAGTAGCAGGCTTTTTATCTTCATCACCGTCTCTAGTAGTTGTAGAAACAGTAGCGTCTTGATGACTCAGGTCAGACTTCTTAAAAGTCCCGCGAATTTTCCGCAAACGACTTTGCCTTTTTGTTTCGTCAATTTTCCTTTTCTTCGTCTTTATTTCAGCGTCTATACTAATATCACCGTTTATCTGTCCATCATTCTTACTATCACTCACATCCCAAGGTCTGAAAAGCCTCGAGTAACTTTGTTCAGAAAACATATTGGAACACTGGTATCACTCACGATCGAAATGGAACTGGGACCCTTTTTCATTTCAACAACTTTTATATACATTCCTTTGACAATAAATTTAATAAAAGCGCCTAAAAGTAGAGGGACTGTATCTATTGAATGGACGAAAGAGACGAAATATTTTTCAATTGTTGCACACTTGACGTTGACTTAACTTTTTTCGGTAATGGTGCGTTCGTTTTCGCGCCAAATTGAGTTCTGCGTTCGGATGCACAAGGGAGCGTTTGCGTTTATGGTTCAGTTGGTGGTTAGACCTTTTTTGTTGTTGAAGGTGTCATAGTGTCTGAGATAGGGGTGTGTATTGTTATTTATGTTGATTTTTGTGCGTGCTCAGGGGGCGGGCCCGGGGGCCGAGCGTTCCGCTCGAGTGGCCGCCGCTCGCAGCTGCAATCCTGTTTGTTTTAATGGTTTCTGCAATTGTTGCGGTTCCCGATTTATATTAATGTTATATACGCACGCATGTGTTATGTATGTAGGGATATTGTTAGCGGTTTATGGGAGACTTA
Source organism: Oligia latruncula (assembly GCA_948474745.1). Classification (NCBI taxonomy): domain Eukaryota; kingdom Metazoa; phylum Arthropoda; class Insecta; order Lepidoptera; family Noctuidae; genus Oligia; species Oligia latruncula. The sequence continues at coordinate 3,383,471 of OX419705.1, forward strand.
GCAATTTTAGTTTTGTTGTACCGATGGGAAAAGTTATTGCTTGCATAGGTTTCAATATAAAATAAGACTACTAGAACTAACTGTTTGTCGAAGGACCGATGGCCGGTGGAGTAGACGAGTCCTGGAGTGGAGACCACGTACCTATCTGCAAGCGTAGTGTGAGACGCTTCCCATCTAGATGGACCGACGACCTCAAAAAGGTGGCTGTGGCAGACTAAATGCGGAAAACGGAGGACAGGGTGTCGTGGCGCATGGGAAGCGGCCTATGTCCAGCAGTGAACTGCGATAGGCTGAGTTAATTGGTTGATTGACTAGAACTAACTTGGCCGAAGAGCGCTGTCTTTAGGGACACAAAATAATAGGCAACGTGCGCTGGTATCCGCAACTCCACGGCAAAGCACTGCACTCACCTATAATGTATCATCAGAACTGTGAAATACTTAAAAGCTTGCTTCAACATTCAAAACTTGTTTTTAAGGACTAATCAGGATCAGGAATAAAGATCGAGTAACAGACTGGCTGCTTGTTAATTCCTATGGGGCAGTTGTCGGGCTTCTATGTCACAATCCAGCTTACCCGTTGTAGCAAAAAGGAGCACCTTCAATTACACACACATAACATCACGCCTGTAAACCCCAAAGGAATATGCAGAGGTGTACCTATACACCCACATCTCACCAGTTATGTTTAAGTCCCATATAATAGGGTGCGAGTCTATTACCATCAACCGGGTACAAATTCAGACTCCGGGCTGTCACTGAGAAATGTTTGAAGGAAAAACCCAATAAGACATTGTCCGACCTAGGAGTCCAATCCAGGACCCTCGTGCTTGCGACCGCTAGGTATGTCAACGAGGCCGTTCTCGTCCCTCGTCAAAGTCCTCGTCATCATCGGCCTAGCCTTTTCCCAACTATGTTGGGGTCGGCTTCCAGTCTAACCGGATGCAGCTGAATACCAGTATTTTACATGGAGAGACTGCCTATCTGACCTCCACAACCCAGTTACTTTGTACGATACGATATCCCTTGGTAAGACTGGTTGTCAGACTTTCGAATCATCATGGTGTACCTCCTCTGCAATGATGTTATTGTAATCTGCTGTTAGCTGCCACGGTCCTTGAGGAGACCATTGCAATGAAAAGAACATTTTCAAGGAAAATATTTAATTATTGCTATATAATTAATTTGAAAATCTATACCTTTCACTCAGAGTCTGAGTTATTGGTCAAGAGAATTTAGAAATAATAATAGCAATAATAAAATCATCGTTTCCTGGATTCTATATAAAAAGCTAACTGTCCGCGACCACAAAATGGATGGGTCGGATCAATCTAAACAAATCAAGTTACATCGATTCAAATACAATAGACTTGATTGGGCTGCCTTTGATGCATTTACGAAGATATCCGAACTTATTTCGAAAATGGCGCGATCTGTCAAAATTGGCGCGTATGATCGATTGGCCGCGTTCATATTTTTATTAGATTGTACAAAATATTGTGTCTTACGTAAAAAGTTGTTTTTTTTAGTGTGCATTATTTTTTATTTTGGGTTGAATGAGATTTAATCGTGAGAAATTTTTGGCAGAATATAATAATTCGCACATACAAACGCAGGTGCCTGGTACCTACAAACTAAGAAAAAAAAACACAGCTCTTTAAACTCATAAAATCAAGGAGAAGCACAAATTTTAAAACTTTTTTTATCTCTATATAATCAGCCTATAATGTTCCCACTGCTGGGACACGGGCCTCCTCTCTTCGCAAACCATGATGTCGATCATTTAGCGACGGCGAATAATTGCAAATACAAAATAGATAATCATTGCTGGACGCTTCTCTCAATTTGCATGACAGCACCGTTTCTCTAAATTCATTAAGTACAGATTGTTATCCATAGGTGGGTATAATAAAAGGCTAAGCACGCCATCAGTAGGCCTCAGCAGCCGCAGTCGTTGCGATTTTTTTAATCGCATGTTCATGCGAAATAAAATCGCAACCGCAAATCATTCAATTTTGTCAAGCGTTTTTTAACCGCAGTGCGCGGACGTTATAATAATTATACATATACTAAAACAATCTCCGCGCCATTTTTCACAAGCATTTCAGTATCGTACATACAAAAGCTTGTTACAACTTGTGTGTTGTGCTTGTTGTTTGTTTAAGGATACCAGGGTTCTTGGCACGCTCCTTCCAACTCAGTTACAAAACGATGAAGTCCGTTGCAATCACAAAGGGGCTCGATTCGTCAAGATTGTGACAAGGAATCCATCGGATCTACTCGTATCCATCAGGCAGGATTCCTGTTATTTTGATGTTTTGTTACGTCGCGCCTTTAAGACGTGCTACGGATGATCGATGTGCCGTTATCTATTCAGCATGGCCCCAATACCTCAATCTGTTGAAGTAGGCAAGATTACTGTGAATAAATGCAGTAGTAAGGACTTTTTCATACTAATTTTTTTTTTAGAAGTCCTTTACCAAAATCCATTTAATGTTTGTTTTTTTTTATCTTATTTGTATTTTCTTTGTTGTAATGTGAATTCTCTTCAATCTCGTAGAAGCAGTCAATGTAAGCTTGCAGTATGTGCATATGAAGCGTGCGTCGTGGCGCCCTGGTGAACTGCAACAGAGGCGTTGCTTGCAATGCCTATTTCAAGCATCAGTCTCTCACAACTAGGTACTGTACATTTGTGAAGAGAAAATAAATAAACTTACTAATTTTATTTTATGTTTACTGTTTTTATGATCTAAATAGTCTCGTTGGCACTACCTACACATACTCCAAGTAATTTACTGTCTTCGTAACATCAGAACGCGGCAAGATTTAGTGGCACCTTTATCTTGTTCCAATTTTTCAATTGCTTTTCATGGTTTCCCGAAACAATTAGAGATAAGTTAATTATCTTGTTGAGCTGTAACATCAAAGTAAGTTTTGATAGATATCTAACAACTTATGCGCCAATATATCTACTACCAGCGTCTACCAGGTAGGTCTAGCCATTAAAAAATAATACCTTTTTATTGTATCTTGAACGCGACAAATATGATAGCTATTCCAATTTTAAAATCCATACAATGAATGGACATAATCCTTGAATGAAAATCGAATTATACCATTCATTCGATCTATTTAGTTCAATAATAAATCTTCCGCAATAATACTATTAAAGCTCGTGGTTTTGCCTCTATGTCTTTATAAAATTCATATAAATCTCTCTAAGAATGCATTGGTATAATATTCGAGTATCGTTTAGTAGAATTTCTCGAGGACCGTGACGAGTTAATATCAATTTTTTGTGAGTTTTGTGCGAGTCTTTCGATGGACACTCATTGTGGTCAATTACTACGGGTGTCATAAAATGTAGCAAGATTTGTGAATGGGGAACCGTGTAGGAGTAAATGGGGTGTTCAAAAAATATTACGAGATTTTTATTTTGACGATTTTTGTTTAGGTAGGTACTTATCATATTATCCAGTGGTTGAAAGAAAGAAAGAATAAAGTATATTAATACACACATCAAAAGTGTCTAGGGATCAACATATATTTTTGCAATAACTTTTCTCCTGATTGATATTAATTAAAATTTTCTTTAAGGATTCATCAAATAAAGTGTTTTCGTTTGTCACAGTAACGATAAACCAAGTCACCTTTGCATTAATAAAGAAATTTGCCATTTTCCTAATAAAGGGATTTTTGACATTTGAACCACTAACACAAAAGTTCGAAAAAAAGACTGAAATAACAGTTTTCTTTAAAATTTTATTGGGTAACTTAAACAATTAATAATCCGTGTTTCTACCGCGAACACTAACAACACAAGAACATCGGTTTGGCATACTCAAAATGAGTTCATCCAAATCACGCTGTGGAATGGCCGCCCATGTTCGTTGCAACAACAAAAAAAGGTCTTCTTGCGACTGGATACCCTCCATATTCGGCAGAGCTCTTCTCTGTAGCATATCCCATGCATGCTCAATCGGGTTCAAGTCTGGCGACTGAGCAGGCCAGGGCAGGACATTGATGTTAGCTGCGGCGAGAGTCTATCTTACAACTCTTGCGGTGTGCGGTCGTGCATTATCATGCATTAACTGAATTATGGGACCGATTTGCACTTGTAGAGGAACGATGACGTCTGATACAATCGTCTCAGCATAAATTTGAGCGTTGAGGTTGCCTCTGATCCAAATCAACTCAGTTCTTCCGCCGATCCAAATACCCGCCCATACCATGATGGTTCCACCACTATAAGGATGGACTTCCTGGCAGGATTTTAATCGCTGTTGGCGTCCAGGGGTTCTCCAGTGTCGTATACGTCTTGTATCCGGTCTCATACCAAAACGAGACTCATCAGAAAAGCACACGAAACGCCATTGTTCTTCTGCCCAATTTCTGTGTTCAAGAGCCCATTGATATCGAATCCTACGATTGTGCATTGCTATAGGTGGTACCCGTAGCGGTCTTCGGGAATGAAGGTTCACTTCATGCAAGCGGTTTCTGACTGTTTGGTCGCTAATTAAGTTCCCTGAAGAGTGATGAAGCCTCACGGCTAACATCATGGCGGTTATTGTTGGAGCTCTTCGAGTTAAGATTTGAATGTATCGGTCTTGTCTCCGTGTGGTGCAGCGATACCGTCCTCCATGGCGCTCAGCCACGGTACCAGTGCTTCGGTAACGTGTCCAAAGTCGACTGATAACACTCTGACTTGTATTCAGAGCTAAAGCCACAGTACGTTGCCGGGAACCAGCTTCTATCATTCCCACGGCTCTGAGCATTTCTTCCCTGCTTAAATGACGTCGCCGCTCCATAATAACGTTGGTTTTAATCAGTAGTAGGGAAACAGTAGCACTAATAATGTCTTCAATGCGTTGTATGTTTTTATAGGGAAAATATTGACAGCTGATTTTCATCTTTTACTCGAATTTGATTCACAGTTCCTGATTCAAATTATGAAATGCACCAAAAAGGATCCATATAAATTTATAAAATCATAAATTTATTACAAAGCCACATCTCAATCTCAAGAAATCCGCATAAAAATGCTTGATCCCTAGACACTTTTGATGTGTGTATTTGGATACAGTTCGTGAAACACAAAATACACCTCACTGTCTTAGGGCAGTCTGTTATGCGGCAGACATGGCCTGGCCAATAGATATATGAAACACACTTCTATGGCCTGCCCAGTCCCATTTAAGTCCCTCTCTCCTACTTATTTTAAATTTTGCTGTGCCCGAGAGGTTCCATAATTGTTTCTATTTATTAATACTTACCACCTGTATGTGGACATTATGGATTGCAATAAAGATTAATGTTTATAAAAAAAAAAAGATGATATTTAAATAATATATCTAAGCTAACAGAACAGACTTAAAATAATATTAAGTAGGTACATGTAAGTATATACAAAAACAAAACAAGGGTAAATAAAATCATAGTGAGAACAGCCCAAAAGACTGGTAGCATTGCGACGATGAGATTAATTTAATTGAAGTACCTACCCATCATTTACATATTGAAAGACTCTTCTCCCTTCTTAAATCTCTGGTTCTAAATATTCAAACCACACGAGGCATTTTAAACACACCCTGTACCTCAATATTTGCACCTTCCGTGTGGTCCGACACCTATGGTGCAACTATAGCGAAACCTCATAATCGTGTCGCAAAACAAAAAGCGCCATAAATCGCTCGTCGCCATTGTGGCGCTGCAAGCGCTGCGACCCATTCATACCGACGCAGACGCAGTGACGCCATGAAGTCTCTATGTTTACGGTCTGGATTGTGTAATAAGAATTTAACGTGAAAAACTTAAATTGTAGTTTGAAGATCTGAGGGGCCCGTGGCTAAATCCGCAAATACATAAACGGATTTTCTTCCTTTCTTTCATGAATTTGAGGGAGCTCCTAACTAGAATAAATAGGATCGATTTACCGATCACATTATGTTCCTTTACAAAACTCATAGGTACCTACAGAACAGTAACTGTTCGAATCAACAAAATCTATAAAGTATTTCCTCCTTTCCCAGGTCAGAATGGAAATCGATCCCAAAACGTTTTCATTTACAAGTTTTAATTCCCCACGGTAACCGCAACACGATTTCATCACGACCCCACCATACCACCGTGGAGTTTAAACGAGGGTCAGTCAGTAGGGAGGAGCGTCGCCCCACAGGGGGGACCTCGTGGTTTGATCATGTAGGGTTAGTTTGTGATATTATTACTTTAACTTTGACTTATCAATTTGTAGGGCTTGGTAATGGTTTAAGTTTAGAAGTTTTGGATGGGTTCGAATGACTTGAATCGACATAAGTGATGTTTGCGGGTCATCCCTTTTAGTTTGTGAAACTTAGTTATATGAAAACTACGTTTTGCTAACTGATTCATTTATGCTGTGAAAAACGCGTGATGTTATGTTTGTGTGTTAAAATTACACATAAGTAAAAAAGTAGTAGTATAATTCTGTAAATACATAGGTATTATTATAGTCGCGAATTATATTTTGATCAAGATACAACCTGACACTGACCTGCAAATTGCAAAAAACGTAAGAAAATTTAAATTTCGCGGTCTACCACTGCACCTTAAATAAACAACTTTACTGAAACCAGAAAAACCTTTTAAATTCATTAAGCTAGTGTTACGATATATGTATAAGAACAACATAATATCAAAATCTCTCTTTAGGTTGCTGTGAATAGCATAGGATAACTTCATGAATCCTATTCCTAAAAAATTGAAAATTGCGCAATGCCACAGGTGTTTGACCAGTGTCAAATAGCTCTTTTTCAATTTCAAAGTGATGCATCTCAATTTGACATCAGAAATGTGTAAATAAAGGGTTGCTCATCTCGTCATGAAGATGATGGATCACTAAAATTTTAAAGTGACACGTGCAAAGACATCCCACAAAAATTAAGAAAGAACTTGGAGCCCGCCTAAGTTATTGCACATTCTAAAACTACATATTAAGCAGCAAATCTTTGCATTTGCATTTGATAGCCCAATTCTTAAGGAACCCTATTTAACATCACGCTATGACCCTTAGGAGCCGAGCAAAAAGAAAAAGAGGCAGAAAAAATCCTAAGCGAAAACGAAGTAATAGCGCGGGCGGACGACGCGACGCGATGCGACGCGGTGAGTCGGGGGCCGAGGAAAGGAATAGACTGTGAGATAGTTTCCGACAACCACGCGGGCGAAGCCGCGGGCAATAACTAGTGCAAAATAAACTTACGGAAAATGAAATACCTAACCTAATCTGCATTCGCGATTTATTTGCCAAAAATGTAAACAAATATAAGTTTATGGAAAAATAACTTTAAAATCCTACACCATAAAGTTCAGTTTTATAACTTTTTCAATAGTGCTAGTTACTCTGAAATCAACTTGATTACCATTAAAATAAAGATGATATTTGTTTAACTTGAAATAATATTGATTTGAAACAAGTTTGAATAGCTTTACAATTACCACAAGTTTACTCAAGAAAAGGATGCGGTTTGGGAATCATAGCCTATCTTCGGAAATACGTACGCGCTATGATGAGATCTAATACAGAGCTGTCTGCTGGGACACAGGCCTCCTCTCTTCCAGAGGGAGTGGGCTGTAATCTACCACGCGGGCCCAGTGCGGGTTTATATATGTCACATGACTTCGAAATTTTGGTTCTGGACATTATGTCGGTTACCTCACGATGTTTTCCTTCACCGTTTTGCGAGCAGCGGTGGTGATATTATTAACTCAAACAAAAAAAAAACCGACTTCCAAAAAAAACACTACAAACTGAAAAAAAAACACTACAAACTGAAAAATAACTTTAATTTCGGAAGTCGGTGTCTTAGGGATCAATATTTTAGTTTTTGCCACCGACTTCCGAAATTAAAGTTATTTTTCAGTTAATAGTGTTTTTTTTGAAAGTCGGTTTTTTTTTTGTTAAAAAGTTTTTATTTCTCGCTTTTTAGTGGGTCTATTTATAATTTATCTAAGTTACAATAGCCTAATGTCAACTTGCCCATCGCCTTTTTATAAAATATTCCTTTTCTCGATGCAGGGACGTTAATTGTTGAGGAGTTCTCCTTTTATTAGTTTTTAGATTAGATGCTGATAACTGGAGGCTGCAGCATCAGGCCAGACTTATGTCAACATTGCATTGAACTTAAAATTAGTCCTGTTTAAAATGAGCCCAAACACGACTACGGTGCTGTAATTTAAAGGTTTGTACTTTTTCTGATGCTCCTGGCTTCAGCATCAGGTCTTCGGTGTTCCTCAGTAACAGTACGTTTATCCACACATCGAGCCCTTTTCAATGAGCCTAAACACGATATATCTGCTGTTAGTTGTCGAGGAGTTAGGTACTCTGCAGACTATCCTGACTGCAGCATCAGGTCATGACTTGATGATCATGAGACCAAATGTGGTCGTTAAAAACAGTCCTTGCCTGTTCGAGTAACTTCTTACTGTTAAGGAGTTGTACCTTCCATCATCAGCCCAGCTACCTGAGATGGTGACAACCATACACAAATACACAAGATACTTCATAAAATATGCGAAAAACAATAAGTGAGCCTATAAAATTTGAGGGTTGCCCTCGATTTCTCTAAGATCCCATCATCAGATCCTAACTTGGTGACAATGGGACCACCTCAGAACTATCTACTTTCGAACAAAAAAAGAATTTTGAAAATCCGTCTACAATTGGCGGCGTATTCGATGAACAAAAATACAAAAAAAAAAAAAAAAAAAAAAAAAAAACATACAAACACCCGAACATACTACCTCCTCCTTTTTGTAAAGTCGGTAAATAAAGCGCCTGCCTCGAACCTACGACTACATCTCGTAAGTTACCTCTGGGCCACCACTTTTCTCATATAGATACTTGCCTATATTACACAAAATATACGTACCTACCTACCTATGTGTATGTATGAAGAAATATGTATTTTTGAATAGGTATGGCAAAAGAAGGATCGTTAGTGTATTCTCAAATAGGCATATTTATTCGCAGAAGATGTGCATGTCGCAAATATTTTTGAGTTCTCATAATTTTATCACCTCATGAAATCTGAAGCTATTACATTTAAAGTTCTAGCCATAGACAAGTGCCTAGATGACTAGGCCTATACATTGATAAGCCAATGAATAAGTACTGTTTTCGTGTTACATCATAAGTTAACGCTACGTTAAACAGACATAAGCTTTTCCCAAACTGTCACTGAATTCAAAACACCTACGATCCTACCTCAATCCTTCTCAAACAACATCTGTACAAGGTGCGCGGGCGCCGACAAACAAACAAACAGACAAACATATCGTTGACATGACAGACGCCGCCGCCCCGCCCACCGCGGTGACTTTGAAGCGGCGGCCATCATTGTTTGATTGAGACGGCTTGTTACTTGAAGGTGTTAACAGTGTTGTAAGGAGTATGTGGGGCGTAGTCAAAGTTAAAGTTGAAGAATTAAAAGAGAAATCAGTTTTGGTTAGTCGGGCTATTATAGCCCCGTATTCTAACGCGCTGCTTTGAGGAGCAGTATCGGGATTTTTTAAAACAGTCGCATGATTCGAGTCTCAGTCTTCATCTATCAAAAATACCTGTAATTTCCCTACATTTTAGACAAGTTTTTGACATTGCTTGTCGCTGATATGAGATTGCGACTAGATTTTGAACGTTTTCAAATACGGCATTGGCCTTCCGTGCATCTCTTTCAAACAACAGATTTTTCTTTCAGTGCAATTTTATCTTCTGGTCTGATATCTTTTCAAATCCAGTTTTAAATCTAGATTCATGACTGATTAATGATCATTATTAAAAATCTCTCTTACCTTAGACAACAGATTCTAACTTAAGTTATACTTATTATTGTAACAAACTGAGTCTTATAGGTTCTGTAATAGTGTCTCTATCATGTGGCGTAACAGAATTAAATTTAATTGTATAATGAAATAATTGATTTACATAAATATTTACAAAATAGGACCTTATACACACACACAACACACACACACATAATTACTACAATGGGGAATACTATAAAAATAGGTGTCTGTGCCACAGATATCTATATTTACATTTCAGTGGTCTGTGCCTACGGCGTAACACCCGCTACGATAACATCGTAGCGCTAGTTGCTATTCTACGTCTAATTTTGTTTTACTTGCCATAATGATGCCTCCTATACTATGCCACTTGAATACTAAACAAAAACTTCAAAATCAACCGAAAAACGAGCCCATAAACAGACCCAACATCGTTCCGCTACATTGAGCTACTTATCCTCACACCTGAACAAAAATGTCACCTAAAAACCAAACAAAAATTCGCCACATCAAACTGCCCGACGACTTTTAATTTAATTTACAATCACAGTAAGATCCTATAGTTTGACACAATAAAAGTCATTGTGACACAATACGCTTGTATAGAACGACATTTGAGGGCGGAGCGCGGTGACTTTGTAGAAGCGTTCGGAGAGCGGCTTCTTCAAAACTTTGTCGGTCCAGTAATCGTTAGTCAATACCTTTATTGGATGACGTGTGTGTTTGTTAAGTGTAAAGGCTCTTTATTCCATGCATGTTTAAATGCTTTCAACATACCGACTTCGGTGAGATGAAATGGTATTGCAAGTGGCGAAATATTTTGAATGAAATTGATGTCAGCAAGTTCTTTTTGTTGTGAATTGTGTTAAGTGGTTTACTTTGGTGTTGTATTCTGTATCTAAATTAGGGGTCTTTTTTTAACAAACACTGCAAACTTTTTTAACATTAGTTCGTTTCAAGCATTTTATGCGACGCGATTGGATGTCATGTGGTAACGTTAACAACTATAGTGCAAGTCCATTAAAACTTATTTAGTTGCTAAACAGTTCTAAATTTGTGTCTCGACAAATACCTACCATCTTACTTTATATAAGTAAATTTGTAAATATAGCACAAAAGAAAATATGGTTTCACCCGGACGAAATTAAAATCAATTGTAGTTTTTTCTTCGGCGGCGTTAGCAAGTCCTCATTGACAATGGCATAGATGCTTACACAAGATAATTTTTATAATTGCGTAACACACTATCAATCTCAATCTGAATTATTTTGAAGGATATTGCTAATCCATTGCTCCATATGTTCGAAAAATGTGTCTGCTCAACAACGTAAATAACGCAATGAATGAGGTTGAACTGCCAAACTGAAACCCATTGCTACTGATAGTGTGTTACACAATTACCCCGTTGTAATAACAACCAATTCATCACATTTACCTTCGTAGACAAGGCAGAGTTTCCTTATTTTTCCCATAACACCCAACTATCGAAAATTTTCTTTAAGTTTTTGCAATACTTTATTTTTAAACTTTTCCCCTACGTAGTCAATCAGGAACAAATGTGTCCCCTCGATGCGGTCAGCCCTCTTGTCACAAACCCATACCGAATTCACGCGCGACTTCACCGCGACTATGGCGGATACGAATCATTTGTTATCTGTTGTTGCTTATATACTTCATGTTGTGTTTGAGCATCAATGTGCGGCGCCTTTGCCAGTTGGTGCAGAAGAAGTTATTATTATTTATGATTTTTATTCAGTTGCAATAAAGCTGTAGGTAGATCTCCATAACATCAATTAAAAAATAAAAGATTGCTCTAGAATTTGTTACAATGTATACCTGAGCTAGTCAATAAGATCTGGCCCTGGCACTGGCAACTGAAGGAACACGGGTGGGTTTTAGTCAGTAAAAGTCTGACACGCCCTCCCGCTTCGCCCAGAGCGGGAGAAGTTATTTGATAATTTCCCACCCAAAAAAGAGCTAGTCGATATGATTAGGTACTTATCCTTCCAGAAGTAACATTACATTTTTGCTTGTGTGTTAAAGTAGGTCCTAAAAGCAAGCTCTACCAATGTTTTTACTATTTTAACTTATACTCGGCTGCGCGGCAGCATAGACAGGGTTTTGTTTTTTATAAGTTTTTTTCTTTCCTCGACTTCGTTCACGTGAAATTTCTTGGTCCCGCGACCCATCCCATCACATCGCATCTCCGCCTGCGCTATTACTTCGTTTTTGCTTAGCGTTTTTTCAGGCTCGGTCTCTAATGGTGCTAGGGTCATTGGGCGATCAAATGTAAAGATACTTTTTCAAATCTGACAGATGTACCTAGTTCCAGAGATTAGTGCGTTCAGACAAACAAACAAAGTCTTCAGCTTTATTATTGGTATAGATAAAGCTAAAGCTAGCTTGTTTCAGATAGCTGTGATTTGTTTAAACGTTGTTTGCTTTATGCGTAATAAACTGTTTATGTTAAAATTAAACAAAAATTTATAAATTAAGGGATGTTATTTGTTTAATAAAGTTGAACCTATTGAAGTTAAAATGTATTCGAAAAGGCTTTACATTCTATATGTACGAACGTTTACCGTTAGACCGGACCATTAGAAGCACATAGTTGCCCATATACCAGCTAACCGATGGCAACGATCGTCGGCGAGTGTCACATGTGGCCACAGACACAAAGCGATATGAGATATTGGCTTTTCAACGCACAGCTGCCATACCGCGGCAAAAAAATATCATATAAAATGACTTTGACACGGGCTAAATTATAATAACTGCAGCCAAGACCGTTGACTTAAAAGTTAATAAGAACTCAAAAGAAAGAGAAACAAAGTTGAGGTTTGTGGCAAAAATGCATTCGGTAGCTTTGAAAGGTTGTAACAGTTTTGTTAGCAAAATGAACGAGCCTGAATTGTTTTGCAGAAGTAAGGCATTGATCTCTTTCTAGTAGGTCTGTAGCTACATTACTTTTCACTTTTCAGAAACTGCAACAGTTTAAAATGAAAGCTTCTTCTCCCATAGGACCACATATCTTCATCTTCGCCCCTTTTCCCCTAATTTGTTCTTTTTTGTGTTTTTTCTTTACCCCAATTATACGTATTTTCTGACCTTTTTTCTTCTTGTTTTGCTTTCTTTCCACGTTTTGGATGTAGATTTACTATCTTAAGGTGGCGTAGTTGGTTAGATTAGTAGTAGTTTTTTTTATTATGTCGTAACTTTATTCTTTCTTTTCGTAGGTACCTACCATTTTATTTATTCTTTGCTTGCCCCAGCCCCGTTATTTTCTTTCACTATTAAACCTTCTTAAATGTAGGTATCCCAGTATTTACTTACCTTTCCACCACTGAACGATGTAAGTGACTTTCGAAAACACGAAATAAATATTGTAACCATTAAAACTTAATACAGTTCAATCCTATTCAAAATCCACACCTGTTGATCCCAAACCAAGTCAAGCACTCGATACTAAACAATACAACAAACATTACTAATCCGATTACAAACAATAAGTTCTAAACACTCGAACCTCATGAATTGAAGTGTCAAATATAAGTTTTAACCCAATTTACTGAACGCAAACCGAAAAAAAATCTATACAAAACCATTCTTATGATTGACCAACTTAGGAAAAGCGTTCCACTTAACGCTTACTACCATCCTTTTAAAGTTTGCATTCGTGTATTTGTGTGCCACAATAAGTTGGTCGTCCCTCCAATACCGTTGACGTATATTATAGAAGATATCCCTTTGTGTCGCCACAATGGCTAATGCACTCATGATCCTTTCAACATTGTCATCTATACTAAGTACTTCACCCGACATACATTATCTACAATTGTATATCGATTTGACAGTTCCTAATACAAGGCTATAAGGTTGAAAATCGAGAGTTATTTTTTTAAAGTTAAGGTATGGTAAAGTTGGTGTAAGTGCGTAATTGAAATTTTGACTTTGGTAAATCGTGTGACGGGGCTGTGGTGTGTGTCGAATCGGAGAACATTTTAATTGACAGCTCAGCTTGACACCGGAGAAAGTTGTGAAAAGTGTCACAGAATTTGTAGCAGATAGTTATTAGTACAGATTATTGTTGAAGTTTTTTGCTGTAATGTAATCTGAGCCAATATTGTGAATGGACTTGTTATCTTTTCACGACTTTATGTGTTAATAAGAGATTTGTTCGCGTGTTTTATGAGAAACCGCGATCATCAAGGCACTATACTTACTTTACTACTTTTATTTTTTAATTATAGGTAATCAGTAATCAGAGTACAAGACTTACATAATTTATATAAAAATCGAATTCAATATTTTGTAAAAGTAAGCAAATAAGTTACACTTAGGTACAACCTAAATAAATACTTACAATAATCAATTCATTTGAATACCCGCAGAGAAAAATCTAATGTTCTATATTCATCGAACTAAGTCATCATTCTTACTTGCATTTATAATATTAAGTTAAGTACCTACACTGGATAACTTCATAGACTTACTAAATTAACTATTAAAATAATAAAAATATAACCTAACCTAACTAAAACTAATAACTGACTAAAATATGGCGTCGAAAGATTCCTCCGCGTCCGGTCCGAATCATATTTTAATCAACGTACCTACACCCAAACACTGAGCTGCAAATTGCAAAAATCGTAAGAAAAATAGAATTTCGCGGGCTACCTTATCGCTTCCACCCTAAGCTATACCTACCAAACCACAGACACTTAAAATACAAATAAAATCTACAATTACCACAACGCACAGCACATCTGTTCCGCCACACCCATACATTTAACTATTGATAATATTAAATCGTCACCCCGCTACAAGGTTACGGTGCGCAGACAATTATTGTTGCGCTAACCGCGATGTGGGTATTTAATGTTGGTCTTGTAATTGATTAATGGAGGGATTTATTATTAGTTATATTAATAAATCTCCAAAATAGATTGTCCTTAATGACCATTTATTGGTTGGTAGGTATTAATAAACGTTGGAAGCTATACCCGGCCTCTCAGAGACTCAGTGTCCGTATACTAAAATATTCACTTAGTGGACCGAGAGTACTGAAACTGTATTTTTGAAGTGAAAACTTCTTTAGGCGCGTTGAGCAACTCGCGCCACTGTTACCGTAAGCGACACCGCGCGTGTTTTGTTTATAAGACGATTGAAAAAATTCCTTCTTCGGATATCTTCGGCTGTCCTCGGGATGTACTCGGTTTTAATGTATAACCGATAAACATGTTCAGTAAGTGATGGCAAAGTATTCTGTTTGTGTTTTGTTTTCACTTCTGTCGGCAATCCCGGAGTGCCACTGTTTTTTTTAACCATTTTTTGTGGGTGTAGGTACTATATAGGTAAGTAACTTGTGCCCTAACCCCTGCCCCTAATATGAGTTAAAAATCTCCCTATTTGTTTGACCAATTATTCATTTAGGGCTGATTTTTCAAACGACAGATAATTTTTATTCGTGGATTAATTGACGTCTGACAGTTTTTGTAAGGAACAACTGTCAAAAATTCAAAATTATTCCTTAACTGGCGTTGGAAAAATCAGCCCCTAATCGTGTCATGACCACCAGGTGTGTAGGTACTGCCATCTATACTACGTCCTTGGAAACGTAAGCGACCAACCACTTACAACTTTTGCTAACTCTACTTCACGAACAAGGAAAAGTGTAAGTCTGCTACCCACTCATAGGTGGCGCTGTTATAAGTTTAATTAAAAAATGGCTCCTGGTAAAAAGGCCGATGGTGTGTCATGTCACACAAAGATCGAAAAATGTCTTAATCTCTATAATAATAGACGAGTAGGTAGTAATGTGGGTTCAGGAAGATTTCACTGCCAATCCTTTTGATTTAATGAAAATATAGGTAGGTATGTGTTTTCAACATTGAGATTTTCTACATACACAACCTCTAAGTAGATAATTTCTTATCTATCACATCTCGGGTAAAGAATGGTGACCTTTTCGTTAACCTCACGGACTGTGGGTTACCATTTTTTTTTTCGCTCATCATAGCTGTTATCCTCTGCCTAGTTTTTCCCAAATATTTTCGTTATTTTAATGTTTTCAATACAGTGTGCTTTCCACGGATATTATCTATGGTGCTTTCTGAGTTTGTCTTGGACATTACGGACATCGGTGATAGGAAAACATCGTGAGGAAACCTGGTCTAGGTTCCCGTCTTGAGCAAGCGTGGTGATCAATTCTCATGCCTTCTCTGTATGAGAAGAGGCTTTTGCCCAGCAGTGGGACAATAATAGTCTGGTATAATAATAATTATTATTGAAGTGAAAACTTCTTTAAGCGCGTTGGGCATTTTTTGAGATGGGAAAAAACCATTGAACTCGCGCCACTGTTACCGTAAGCGACACCGCGCGTGTTTTGTTTATAAGACGATTCAAAAAATACCCGCTTTGGATGTGTTCGGCTGTCTTCGGGATGTACTCGGTTTTGATGTATATCGGATATGTCAGTGAGTGATGGCAAAGTAGATTCTGTTTGTGTTTTGTTTTCACTTCTGTCGGCACTCCCGGAGTGCCACTGTTTTTTTTTTTTTTTTTTTTTTTCATAAAACCATTAGAATTCCAACATGTCACAAACATACAACTATAATACTTCAAGGATTGCATTTCAAGTTTTCAAGTAAAACAATAAATTCCGCTGCAGTCGTTTGGCGCTGTGCCAGCTTCAAGTAATAACAAACAATGCTGCAATGCTTTGAAATATAAAATACCAGCCACTCTTCGCGCTCCAAGCTAACGAAAAAGTAAAGAATGTGTTAAATATATCTTAGTTTCCATGCTTTAATTAAGAATTTATGCACTTGCTCCTTATTATTAAGTACAGTATCTGGGTCATATTCAAAATAATTGTATATTTACTACTGTCTTAATGTCCAACCCAATTATTTTCATAACGAGATGCAACTGACTAGAATTTCATAAACAAACAGATAAAATATTTATTTGAGCTTAATAAAAAACAACGAAACATTTGGTAAACCTAAACAATTCATTTAAAAAAATTAAACCAGACATTGCGTAGGATCCGTTTCATACAAGTATTCTATGTCCACGTCTTTAACGGTAAACTAAAAAAAATAATTTAATTAACCATTCCTACACAAAAGTTAAAAAAAAAAATATATTCAGAGAATATTGTTTAAACTTTCAACACTTTACTAAACAAAATATAAAATACTATTTAGTGTACTCCAAATTTAATTTATTAACGAGTGTCCTGATTTTGCACATATCTGTTATTCTTCTCTGTTATGCTATTTTAACATTATTTCCATGGCAATAAAGAAATTTGAAATACTGGCAAAATTAGTTCACTAGCTGTTACTACACGACGCGTAAGAATAAACGCTTTGCCATTTTGTTCAATATAGTTTTTCAGCTCGTTTCGTTGTCGAAGAAAATTAGACTTTTAAAAGTAAATATTCAATGTGAGTCGTTTACAGTAGCGGTAAGTACTTACTGTTTTATTACTCATACTAGGAAAGGGCTGTATTGTGATATTTGTTATAACTATAAAATATTCGTATAATCATGTGAATTGGTGTGGAAATAAATAGATTTGTAAGATAGACACGTGCAATTAATTCATATACGTTATTTTATCTGTCACTTTTTTCCGTTACGTAACAGATATGAATGATTAGGCGTTATTCACATTGTCTCATGTATGAATTAATGAAAATAAAATATTAATAGGTACTTAATGCACCGCAGGTTAGCCAAAACATTTTTTTTTACTTACTTAAATTTATTTGAAGTATGTAAAGTTGGCGTATATTGTGCCATGTATTGCATTGCTGTGCCATGTATTGTCTGTGTGTGCATGTTTTACTGCGTATCCTCAGTCCTCACTGCTTGAGCCTTTTATACTAACCGCGCAGCCTCGCCGAGGCGTACCCAGCCTCTCGTCGGCCGTCTCAGTATCAGTTAAGGGGGATGCGCCAAGGTAGCCCGCGAAATTCAAATTGACTCAGGTTTTTTGCAATTTACAGGTCAGTGTAAAGTTGTATGTTGATTAAAATATGATTCACGACCGTAACAAATATGGCTATACATAATTCTAATCATTAGAATCCTTTTGCCTTAATATTAATATCAAAATTTTAGGCTCGGTAGTTTCGGAGATAAGGCATTATGGCAATGATGATGATGAATTTATGGCAATTATACCAACTAAAATACGATCACCAAAATGTTATTTCATTATGTACCCACCTAGCGACCCACACCGACTTCGCACTCGTAGCCTGTTATAAACGTGTGCTATTTAAACTTGCCCTAATAATTCCTTTCTGTTATTTTTCTGTTACAATCAAATAATATTCATATCTGTTTCCTATCCGTAACTTACAATTATTTTGAATATGACCCATCTATTACTAGGTTTTGCCAATTCAACAACATTCATTGCGTTATTTACGTTGTTGAGCAGACAAATTCGAACATAATTATTATGAATTATGAAGCAATGGATTAGCAATATCCTTCAAAATGTAGATTGAGATTGATAGTGTGTTACGTAATGGGCATTGTTCATATTTTTTTAAATGTTGTAATTGAAAAACCATTTCGAAGAATAGCGTTACTGATCATTACGGACTAATTAATTACGAAAAATATTCATATTTTATTGATATTTTTGATAAAATACGATTGACCTTGTTTGCCCTTTGGTTTGGCTGTACAGTTTTGTATCGTTACCTCGTTATCGTTAAAAAGTAAGAGGCAAGTATTGTCTACAATCTGTCAAGTGTCAAATTATATTTATTATATTATTATTTTTGCTCCCCTTATTTCAGCTACGCTATGATGGCTGCTAGTAGAAATATACTCTAATATCATAACGGTCTCAACTTTAGGCAGGTTTCGCGAGTCAGCTTTAACAAAAGTATCGCTCATTGTGGTCATTTGTGGTTCAGGAAAACGAACAATAAAATTATGTCGCCGCGTGCGTTATTATTCTATTTCTAAGTCGCCGCGTAGATTGTTCTAGTGACGACAGAGAGTAGTATATTCCTTGGACGACACTTACTCATAATAAAACCATTTGTAAACAAATACGATAATAGGATAGGATTCGAATTCGATTATATAAGACAGTATTTGAGTATTCAGTATTGACACTTTGACAGATGTGATATGGATGACGTTGTGTTGACAGATTTAAATTTTTAATTATGTACTAGTGAAGCAACGGCACAATCTTTTTAAGCCAAAGATGACGTCACCTACCTTAAAAACTTAAAATAATTAATTTTTTTTTTTTAAAATAACTATTGAACCAATCATCAAAATATTCAAATTAGTTTCTCAAAATGCTCTAAATTTTCAAAAAATAAAATAAAATCTAATGGTTAGAATTTTTGGACAATCCCCATTGT
This sequence comes from Oligia latruncula, assembly GCA_948474745.1. Lineage (NCBI taxonomy): Eukaryota > Metazoa > Arthropoda > Insecta > Lepidoptera > Noctuidae > Oligia > Oligia latruncula. The sequence continues at coordinate 3,402,693 of OX419705.1, forward strand.
TATAGGATGCAGGTCAGCTTATACTGGTTTTGTTACCAGTGACATGCAGCCTACTGTACTATATAGGTACGTTTCATATTGCTGCGGACTATTTACGGAAAGGCTAAATAATTGTTATTGGGATGTTCCATCTGGATTTTTTTCTCAGTAGCAGCCCGGAGTCTGGATTCGTGCCCTGTTGCTGGCAATATGCTCGCCCCCTATTGATAGCCTCCCCGACCGTTTTCGGTCACGGTGGTCAATCTCAATGGAGATTAGCCAGGTACGCAGGAGATATTAAAGTGCACAAGTTTGTGCGCAAACACAGGTGCACTCTCCTGTTCCTTTACACTCATAGTCCGATGGGACGGAAATCCGACACGACCGGGGAGAGTTCAGGCGCAGGACCAACGGCTTTACGTGCTTTCCGAGGCACGGGGGTATTAAACCGCCTACTTCCAAACTCCAGACTGTTACTAAGAAATTCCTAATGGAAAACCCAATAACACTTTGTCCGACCCGGGAATCGAACCCAGGACCCCACGCTCAGCAGTCGCGCTTGTAACCACGAGGCCAACGGGTCAGTCGCCTCTTATTACATGGGAATTAAACATAACTGGCGAAATGTGGGTGTAACTACTATAGGTACAGCTCTGCCTGACCCTTCGGGGTACAGGCGTGATGTTATGTTATGTGTGTTACTCACGAAAGCTAATCTCAAAGAAGGCTCCTTCCAGTTGCCTGGTTGCACCCTAATTGCATAACACACTGTCAACAATATTCTGAATAATTTTGAAGGATATTCCTAATCCATATATTGCTTCAGTTCAAATGAAACAATTAGTTTTTGAGAAAATCGCGGACATACAAACATACATACTTACATACGGGTCGAATACAGAAACTCCTTTTTTGAAGTCGGTTAAAAATGTGTCTGATTAACAACGTAAATAACGCAATGAATTTTGTTGAACTGTCAAAATAAAAGCCATGCTATATTGATTATGTTACGGGATTACCCTGCTGGATGGAGACATTATTACTTACTGAAATCGAAGCCAAACAAAATAGTGACCTTCAGAAATGATGTTTACAGGAAGTTACAGAACAATACCCATTATAAGGAACTAAAGGGTAATACCTTCTCGCGCGTTCATAGGTTTTCCTAAATAACTCGGAGGTAACAACTAATTCAGAGTTAATCAAGCTTTGTAATTAGCAAATTTCCCTGCCTACGAATGATTTTTAATTGTCTTGTTAGTCTGTAAGCTTTCTGTAAAAATAAATAAATAATCAAACAGTTCAACAGCGCCCGAGTCAAGCGAGCGAAGCGAGCGTTACCGCAGGACTCGCAGGAGTGGCCCGCGTGCGGTACATCCAACTTGGTCGCAGTTACTTAGCTATTTAGAATTTTTATGACTCCATAATAGAAATTATTTAAGATTCACAAAAAGAAGCGCAATCATTATATTAGAGAGGTCAATAATATTTTTAGGAGAGCAAAATGAGAATGATTTGAGGTTCAATTGAATACATGCCTTTTAAGTCCACCAATAAAAGTATGTCCGAATATTTTCTATTATCTGGTATACAACTACAGAATAATTAGCATCTCCTACAAAAAAAAAAAGTGTCATCCCGAGGACAGCCGAACACATCCGAAGCTGGTATTTTTTTTAATCGTCTTGTAAACAAAACACGCGCGGTGTCGCTTACGGTAACAGTGTCGCGAGTTCAATGGGTTTTTTCCCCCATCTCAAAAAATGCCCAACACGCCTAAAGAAGTTTTCACTTCAAAACTCACTCACTTGGGGTTAATTCGATACAAAAGTAAGCATTGAGTAAAGCTATACTCAATGCTCTACTTTTCTGCTAAACTTGATAACTAATCAACGCTGCTGCGGCGTTGTTATCACATAATTGATTTACCTGTCATTGCTTAATTTTTAATTCTTTTTACCTTTTGTGGTAGACTAATTTTATTCTAGGTGCATCGTCTTCACATAATATATAATTATATTATGTATACAAGACCCTGTAAAACATTTTAAAAGAGTAACGGTGGAGTTTCTTGCCCATTCTTCTCCATACGAAAACTACCTTTTGGAATGGGCGACTATAGAATCAATTTTATTTAGTTGTAATTTTTGACGTTCAAAAGTGCCTTTAATGTGGCTATTTGAAATAAATGATTTGACTTTGACTTTGTTAGCAGTTCCACATCGTCATTATCAATAGAGGTTCGTCTTGGACCCCACAAGATCAGATTCCTGCTGCAGAGATTTTCCCCTTAATTTTACTAAAAAACACAATTAATTCACAAACGAACCAAAATACAAGCTACGCTGTAACCATATTATTTACTGATTCCAGCTGAAACTCAATATAATCAGCTTTACAACAAAAATTCTGGCGAAATCAGCAGCGCACTTAATATTCCCGGGAGCCCTTTTCCTAATTAAGTGGGAGGCTTGATAAGGGAGGTTAGTCGGCTTCGTAGGGCAGGCTGTGACGTCACGAAGACCGTAATAGGCTGAGTTTAGACTGAGCTCGAGCTAAATTTAGTGATCTAGGTGGCTATTTGTATGCTGCTTTAGTGCACATAAAGAGGGTTATGCCAGCTTTAGATATCGACACCCACATCGTGTCTGCGGAGTTTAGCGAGCCAATTTCAAATAACTCTGTATTCATTAAGTTAAAATATTGGGATATTGTATGTATCTAACATTGATTAACACTCTCTCAATAATTTTATCTTAATTTGTATATAATTATATGCTTATCTGCCTCCACGTCCCAGTTACTGGGTAATACGATACCCTGTAAGACTGGTTGTTAGACCTATCAGATCCACGAATGACAGCCGGGACCGACTGCTTAACGTGCTTTCCGAGGGTCTTGGTTTGTGAATGTAAAAATTACACATCCACGGACCATTCATGCACTTGTAGTTTGACAGTTGGGCGATAGTGACCATGTGTTCTAAGTAACGTTGACAGATCACGGCCTTACCTCATTTAATCAAGCTTAAAGCCCATTTACACGGTGTAAGATTATTGCCTGTGGCATTCCATGAAATTGAAGCAACAATTTACTGGCACCATCTAACCAACACGTACTGACGCCAGCACATCAAGCTACCCGAAACTGTCAAATTTTCCCAATCAACTTTGAACCTTATGATTTAGCGATAAAGTTGAAAATCTATTAAAGAAATTTGACAGATTGTAGTAGCTTGATGTGCTGGCGTCTGTAATATTGATACACGATACGGGCAAGTTAGTTGTCGTTCAAAACTGGTACAGGTGTAAACTGCGCGTACAATAAAATCGCATTCAATTCTGCCTTAATATTTTTTTATCAATCAAACATGAGCGAACGAAACAAGTTTAAAAAAATCTTGAGAAGACGTTCAATAAAAATTAATGAAATATTTGGCAGCGCAAGTATGGGCAATACTTAAGTCAATTGTTACAAGGACGTGCAACTCTGTGTTTAGACGAGGCAAAACTTTTTTTATCCTTTATCATAAAGAACCTGCACCCTAATTGCGTAACACACAATCAATCTGAATCTGAATCATTTTGAAGCATATTGCTAATCCATTGCTCCATATGTTCGAAAAATATGTCTGCTCAACAACGTAAATCACGCATGAATGTTGTTGAACTGTCAAAATGAAACCCATTGCTACCGATAGTGTATTACGCAATTGTTGCTGGTTATTAATCATTTATTGCCTAAGTCATAAAAGCCATTTTAATCCAACTAAATTTTTTACGTGATACTTAATCATTTTAAAACTGAGAATCGTGTTGATTGTAGGTAGGTAAGTACTTTACACAAGTCCATTCCACTTTCTCCGTCCGTTTTCTTTCTAAACACTTGCATGCAATTCTTGCATGGCAATAATTGAACATGCTTTATGGCATGCGATTGTTGCTCTTGCACGTTTAAATAGTGTTGTATACATGTATGTATGTTATGGACATCGATTAATACACGAACAGACCACGACACGACGATATTCCTGCTCGGAAAAAACACCACCTCGGGTTAAAAACGACCCTAAAGGCGGATATAAAAAGTTTTCGGAATAATTTTGTAATTAAGCTGAAGTTCGCCTGAAGTTTTTTGGGTTTCGTTGGGTGACTTCGACTTTTTTGTTTGTGTTAGTTTTACTTTAAATTCGACCTAGTTCATTAGCTGTGTTTTTTTCTATCTATGCTGTCAGTGTGATGTGACTGTGAAGGTGGATTGATGACCTTGTGAAGACCGCAGGAATCCACTGGATGTGAGAAGCACAGAACCGATCGAAGTGGCGATACTAAGGGGAGGCCTATGTCCAGCAGTGGACGTAATTCCGATTGAAATATGATGAATGTGATGCTATATATTACGCTGTCGACTTTTCGAGTGACAATCTGTTTTATCCTAGATGACTAAGACTATACAGGTTTTAGGTTAAACAAGGAACATACTTTAAGAAAAAAAAAACGATAAAATAAGACAAAAAAAAATCATATTAAATTAAAAAAAGAACATAATCATTATTCTAGTAAACCTCGTGAAAGCCAAGATAGATAAACAAATCAAGTATCTTCACTTGGCTCGCGAGACTGTCGACATATGGACATTATCGACCGTGCCGATAGTCGTAACAGCCAATGGCTTAATAGCCAAAAGCCTCGACCAACAACTGAGGAGCTCGTTAGGCAGCTTGATTCAGAAAGCGGTACTTCTGGACATGGCTCGCATTGTTAGGAGGTTCCTCTATCTGGAGCCCTGACCTCCGGTAGCTTGGAACCTGTTCCCGATACCGGTAGGCTTCTATTTTTATATATATTTTTAAATGTTTTTATATTCTAATATTTTAAAACATTATTTACATTGCCCAGAGGTAATATAGGAAATTCTAATAACAGTACATAATTCTGTTAGTAAAACGTACGCATAATATTCTAACTAGAAAATAATGAAATAAGTATCGTATTAGAATACGTATGCAATAAGAATTGACCTTATCTTTTGCAGATGCTACTGGCATTATAATATTTTACTCTGTAAAAAATATTAATATTTCAAAATTAAAATATTTCATTTCAAATAAACCTACACACTTATGAAACGTCAGAAGCTGTTGCACGGTTCCAATTCGTCGTTTCCTATGGAGAAGAGCTGGCAAGAAAAGAAACTATTTCATAAGGGGCTGTTCATTTATTACGTAAGACAATTTTGACCACTTTCTGACCGTAAGAAAAAATAAGACCTGAATGAAGGGTCTTCCTCCCCTGTATCTACCAAAATGTCAAAAGAAAAGTAGCAAGAAAATTAAAAACTTATAATTTTAGCTTACTTTTGTGATTACGTAAGAACAATCTAGACACCTCCCATACACACGTAAGAAAAAAAAAAGCACTGGCACTCCAGATGTTTTTCCTTCATTGATGTCGATAATGTCCAAGATAAACTTAGAAAGTACATATGAATTAAAAAAGTTACATGGTTGCATATCTGAAATAAAATATCTAATTAAAGACGGATTTCTTGACCTGTATTTAATTGATTTAACTGAGCTACGCAAAAGCTACGCTTCGTAGCATACGGCCTACGAGGGTCTACGAGGGTCTACGAAAGCGTAGCAAATGTTATTCGCTGAAGCGTGAACACGCTTTGATTTAATATTGTTATCACCGTTATAATTATTGTTTTAATAAACATGATAAACTGTGTTGACGTTATCTAAAAAAATATTTATGTTATATAGAGTGGCGATTAGATTATCACACACACAACAGTGAGTACGGCGGTTATTACAAGTTGTTATCGCGAAATTCAAATTTTCTTACGTTTTTTGCAATTTACAGGTCAGTGTCAGATTCTATCTTGATCAAAAAATTATTCTCGACAATAACAGGTACATATTTAGAGAATTATAATGATTAGAATCATTAATAATTTCTACCACCCTTGATAATAAGGCTAAGCTTTAGACACGCGCGGGGCGATGGTATCAACAATTCAACACAAACTTTATGGTATTGTTGCCAAATAATTATTGTAAAATACTCAAATGAAAAAAAATTCCCACCGGTCCCACAGCTAGAAAATCGTTATCAGTAATTATTTTAATAGTGTATGTTTAAAATACGTAATGTAGAATACGTGGTTTCAATTAATTTGATAACCTTATCGCACACACTGCAGTTATCATATTTTTTTAAGAGGGTCGCGTGGGTAAATAATAACAGCCACACAGGTCGATTGATCAGGTTAAGTTACGCTTGCCGTGGTTGGTCTGTGGATGGGTGACCAGCTTACCGTCATACCTAACATAGTTGAGAAAAGGCTAGGCAGATGATGATGATTTTTTTCAAGATAGGTGCACATTTTCAAATTTCTGAAAGTATACTTTGTGTAGATCAATCCCAAAGGTGTTTTAAAACTTTAACAAGAATATGGAAATAAACAAAAGAAAGCTGAATGATGGTGAATTTATTAAATGAAATGCTTTGACAAATGAATGAAAAATAGGCGCCACCATGTATATTCTTCCATCAATGCTGGAACAATGCTCATCTAGAACACAAGAGCATAAAACTAACTAAAATAATTAAAACTAACCTTATTTGTAGAACCCTAAGAGCCATGGCCACTGAACGAAAATGTCGCCCTCAATTTTACACCGCACTCAAGTAAATTTCAACTTTATCATCGTAGTTATAAAGGTTAAACAATAACACAATGTAGCGACTTTGTTTGTATGCGTGAAGCGCGCAGTCGCCCCGTGGAACCGGCAGTTAGCTCGGGGGCGCCACTGAGCACGGTTGTATCAAACGTCCGCGGAGCCTGCACCACAACGGCATTACAGCCAAAAACTGTGAATAAAAAAAAAAGAAAAACCTATAGTCAATTCCCGCCTTCCATTTTCAAGAAAGACACTTAAACTTTTTTTGAGACGAAAGTGTGCACGCATTCAGCCTAGTGTTATACTTTTTTGACTTTAAAACAAATCTCGCAAGTTTTTTTTATTGGTTTTAGAGTAAAATGTGCGTTTTATGAGTGTTTCAGTCAGAGGCGGCAAACGTTTTGGCTGTGTCGTGTATTACGTAACGGTTCCGGGGAAAATCGATATCCTGGGCGTATAAATAGCGGCGTACGCTTGAAACAGCTGGCCGATCGCCAGTATGCAGCCTACGGTGAGAACTTGCCTTATTTTATATTATCTGTGGACTAAGAGAGCGTCAGCGGAACGGAATGATGAATGATGAAGCGTGTTACAGGATTTTTTGATACCCTTTCACTTACTTTTTTTCAGGAGTTTTTAGCTTTTGCATTTCAAGATATTTCTTTTAATGAATAAGAGTTGGTATTAAAAATAATAAAATTAGACTTGGTAAGCAAATAAAATTTTTTCTCACCTCTGTGAAATTAAATTTAAGTATGTCACTAATAATTTAAAGACAAAAGACAAGAAAAGATTGTGTAATAATTACAGACGATTCATTAACTAACTCTCCTATAGTCCAGCCCCTTGCACTATAGCTATTATTCTAAACCATACCATTATAATCAGCTTATAATGTTCTCACTGCTGGGACACAGGCCTCCTCTCTGTGAGAGGGAGTGGGCCGTAATCCACCACGCGGGCCCAGTGCGGGTTGGTAGACGTCACATGTCTTCGAATTTTAGGTTCTAGGATATGTCGGTTTCCTCACGATGTTTACCTTCACCGTTTTGAGAGCAGTGGTGATAAAATAATTTACACAAAGTAAAGCGCCTGTCTAGGTTCGAACCTACGACTGGTAAGTCGCGGCCGATACCACTAGGCCACCACTGCTCTACTGGGCCACCACTGCTCTAACCATACCATAATTGATTAACTATAAATAGCAAAATATCCAAGGTTAAATCATTACCATTTCGTTCCAAAATCAAGAGTCAAATATCAAATAATAGGAAACGGAGAGAATGAAAAAATGTCCTCTGAATCACAATGGCTGTTGAAAAAAAATCCAATTCATTCACTAACAAATAATGCTAAGGGACCCTTTTCCCGCAGTCTCGTAGTAGGGTGTGCTGCGAATTTCATAGCATCCTTATACAAATCGCGATAAGTCGGTGAGTCACAGAAATTTCCTTGATTTCTTTTTCAAAGGCTAGACTTTTTGGCAGCATCTATACTGTTAAATCAGAGGGGCCTGTGGCTCAGTAATAACAGCCGCACAGGTCGATCGATCAGGTTAAGCTACGCATGCGACGGTTGGTCTGTGGATGGGTGACCATCTTTACATACCGAGACCCCTCTGTGCCTCGGAAAGCACGTTAAGACGTTGGTCTCGGCTGTCATTCGTGGATCTTTGACAGTCGTTACGTCTAGTCCCCGCCGTGTAGCCCGAAACTCCATTCTAACCAAGGAATATACCCAGTTTCTGGTTGTGGAGGTCAGATAGGCAGTCGCTCCATGTAAAATACTGGTATTCAGTTGCATCCGGTTAGACTGGAAGCCGACCCCAACATAGTTGGGAAAAGGCGAGGCGGATGATGTCGTGAGTTAAGTAGTAGTTACGGCACTACGGAAACTGCTTAAGTTTTGGTATCATCACTCAATCTGTGTGGTTCTTGCCTCAAAAGTCTATTTCAGACATCTATCTACATGGTCTTCACATGATCTGACCAAGATTATGTCTGGTCTTTAAAAGAGACTGTGACCTCTGAGTTTGTTTCGGCCTTTCTTCTCAGAGTAGTCAGATAGGAAACTCCGACCTCATCTAGTTTTTAAAATATGATTGACGTGTTTGTACATAGCTAATTACAGAAATAAAATCATTTAGGTATCATTTAACAGCTGTCCAAATACTAAGCGTTTTCGACACCTTATTTGCAAATATTGATAAAAATTACAGATTTCCACGGCCGCCGCTGTAATATGACGGAAGCGCTTTCGTAGAAAACCAAAGCTGTAGTGACCTTTAGGTTGGTGCGGCAAAAGATGACACTGGTTCTTCCCGGACAAAGACCCTGATTCCTTCAAGTCTTGACCACAGATTCCGAAAATCCATCTGTCAAACCCCATTGCAACTTAATTGATTGGCTGCCAATATTTCATGTGTGAGCAGTGGTGACCCAGTGGCAACTGCCCCGACTTACGTGTCGTAGGTCGTGGGTTCGAACCCAGGCACATTACTTTATGTAATTTATTTCATCACCAGTACTCTCAAAACGGTGAAGGAAAACATCGTCAGGGAACCGGCATGTCCTAGAATCATATCATATGTGTATCCACCAACCCGCACTGGGCCCGCGTGTGAATTATGGCCCACTCTCTCACACAGAGAGGAGGCCTGTGTCCCAGCAGTGGGTACATTATGGTTATGCAATACTTCTTTGTGTTACGTGATAAGTAGATTTACTGAACTCAGACGTGAACATGTTTCTCGAAACCACCCCGGTAATGACTGATTTAAAACTCCTATGAAATCTTCTAATAATTAAAAATCTTAAATTCCTTCTGAATGAATTTATCATTCACTCACTGACATACAACGCACAGCTTTAATCGCTAGATCTAGAAGCATGAAATTTTGCACTAGAGTTCCCTATATAATGAAGGTAAAGCCTGCAAGGACGGATTTCTGGAAAATAGTCCCTTTTATGGTTTAAATAGAGTTTGAAAGTTTATATGGAATTTTTACGAAGGAAGTTCCCATCAGGCACACAGCTTGTATGCAATAAAACCTTTTTACAAAGTTTAATTTTGACTGCATTCATTAGTCGTACAGTCCGTTCACACCATGGACGTAATATATAGAGTTACTTCTATATATTACGTCCATGGTTCACACTTATTTTACCTTTGACAGCAGCGAACCTAACAGCAAACGTGACGTCACAATGATTTTGACAGACTTCTCAAAGGCAGCAACGCAACAGCAACTTTATTGGAATGAGCATAAAGATCACTGTGATTTGGAGATTGATGCAAAATCAGACGTAAAAATAACTATGAACAGACTATACTTGAGACGTTTACGGATATAGACAATGGCCAAACTTTACCATAGACCCTTTCGAAATGATTGTTCATCTATATGTAAAGAAACAATACAAGTCGAAACATGTCTCTTTGATGTTATTTTTCCAGTATTTGACGTTGTAACCAGCCCTCGAGGCAAACCCTTTGCGGGATCAAAGGTACGTCTCAGTTCTATATATATTAACATTTGTATTTTTAGGCTATACATACACTACTTGAAGGGTTCGTGGTTAAATGAAGGGCATAGAGTAAGTAAACATGTAAACATATAAGAAACGGAACTCCCATAGAAAAAGTTGAAAAACGTCGCTTGTATGAAACGTGCACTAAAACTGAATACCAACAAAACAAAAATAACACAGACTGCAGACATGACGTAAAGCTACCAACATAATAACAAGATAGGGATGTACTAAACATGATAGAGTCGAATAGATGTTAAAGCGAGACAGCGATAGCCGCCATTATGTTTAGTGCATGTTTCATAGTTTCTTTTTTACCGACTTCAAAAAAAAAAGGAGGTTATCAATTCGATACGTATGTATGTAATATTATTGGAATTGCATTATATTCACATATGATAATCTATTAGGGCTTCCAAACAAATATACAAAATTTCATAGACGTATGTATGTATGTATGTATGTATGTATGTATGTTTGTCCACGCATATCTCCGGAACTATTAATCGGATCGTGACCATTTTTTTTTATTGGCTTACATTTTCTTCAACTTAGGGAACAGTGCAAGTTTCATCAAGATCGATTCAGTAATTTTCAAGATATGGACTAATACGTGTAAGTGTGACGGCCTGGCTTATTGATAAGAGCTACGGGTGTAGTGTCAAAGGGAAAACATCTCAAAACCTTGGTCAAATACTAGTGCAAAAACTAAAAATTACGAAATAAAATATAATTTAAAAAAATTAAACCGACTTCAAAAAGAAATTAACTCAAAATTATGAAATAACTTTAATTTCGGAAGTCGGTGGCATAAAACTAAAAGACAGATCCCAAGACACCGACTTCCGAAATTAAAGTTATTTCATAATTTTGAGTTAATTTCTTTTTGAAGTCGGTTTAATTTTTTTAAATTATATTTTATTTATTAGACAGTTGCGTCACACTGATGAAGGGCTCGTGGGTAGTTCCACCGCTGGACCCGGCTGTCATTCGTAGATGTTTAACAGTTGTTACGGGTAAAAGCCCAAAAAAAGGTCTGACATCCAGTCTTACCAAGGGGTATCCAGTAACTGGGTTGTGGAGGTCAGATAAGCAGTCGCTCCATGTAAAGTACTGGAATTCAGCTACATCCGGTTAGACTGGAAGTCGACCCCAGCATAGATAAGGCTAGGCAGATTGAAATAATAAAAAACTAAAACAAAAAAACTTGCAACAGGGTCCATTATTGATCTAATTATAAGTTTACCACTTATGAATACCTACATGTAAAGCAATCCATACTAATATTATAAAGAAATTAACTCTGTCTGTCTGTCTGTATGTTACCTTTTCACGTCTAAACCACTGAACGGATGTCGATAAAATTTGGCAGAGAGATAGATTTTATTCCGATAGTCCCACGGGATCGACACTTATGCGGGTGAAACCGCGGGGCGCTGTTAGTAGTTAATATAGGATGTAGCTTAGTGATTGATTAGTAGGTCCACACGATGACATTTCAAGCTATAAATTTCTAGTATACCTAAGCTGACTTCTCATTGCATGAAAGCGAAAAGCCTATTACGCAATGCGAGGTCAGCTAAAACTGGAAATGTATAGCTTGATATTAAATGTCGTCGTGTGTACAGTTCCCTAGCCAGCCAATTAGCCACACTCGGTAATTTTAGGCACAGATAATTTAGGAGGTTGTCTATTATTTGTTGATACAGATAACCTCCATGTTTGTTGGCTTACGACTCAATAAATATTACATTTGTTATCGCAAGGTTCTGAACTGAGGGTCAGACTTGCATGAACGGTTTTGTGAAACAAATGATTCAATGGTTTCCTAAACTGTCTACTAGCTATGCAAATTAATGTCCAAAACGTATATATTTTTTTACCGATTACTCCGTCAATTGTGGACCATTTTGAAAATTATTTTTTCATTTGGAAGGGTATGCTCACGAAGTGGTTCCATTCAGCAAGTCAGAATTTGATGAAGCGATCCCATGGAAATCGAGGTAAGCCCTCAAATTTTATAGGCAAAGTTATAGCGATTTGGGTATTTGTATTTTTTAAAGTAACTTAAACATTTGCTCTCGGAAATCATCATTTGGTAAAGTGGAGCTGGTGATGAAGACCACAGATGGCCATCGGAACTACTCAATGATAAATATTTCACGGGTGCGATTCGGTTACTTTAATATGGTTGCTAAACAATAATTTATGCTCGTCACAATGCGAATGGTGAAATGAAGCTGATGGTGGAATACTAGGAGAACTCCTCAACAATTAAGATCCCGCATCGGGAAAAGCAATATTTTGTAAAAGGCGATGAGCAAGTTGACATTATGCCATTGTAACTTAGATAAATTATAAGCAGACCCACTAAAAAGCGAAAAATAAAAACATTTTATCAAAAAAAAAACCGACTTCCAAAAAAACTACAAAGTGAAAAATAACTTTAATTTCGGAAGTCGATGGCAAAAAACTAAAATACAGATCCAAAGACACCGACTTCCGAAATTAAAGTTATTTTTCACTTTGTAGTTTTTTGAAAGTCGGTTTTTTTTGTTAAAAAGTTTTTGACATAGACTGTACCAAATCAGTCAACACAATACCAAATCACAAGTTGTTATCAAAAGTCCGTTTAAGATAGCCAGGTTCAAAAAGTGGCATTAACTGACGGTATCGATAGTAAGGCGATTGGCACACTGCCACGCACCACGCTGCATGTTGCGTGACTGCGTGTTGTAACGTTACTTGTAAGTATCTCCGTTTGTATAGAAAACACGCACAGTCCAACACACTGAAAACGCAACCACGCGCGTTCATGCGGATCACGCGCATACACGCGGAGAAACATGCACCCCCGCGCGTAGGTGCGGGGCGAGACGCAAGGTATGGCACACCGAATCCCGCAGTGCCGCGCGAGATTTTGACCACGACGACGACCACCACAGATAAATGAGAGCCGCCGTGCGTGAATCTACAAAACGCACCTACGCGCGTGAGTGCGCAAAAAACCCGCACGATGATGCAGATCTGCACTCCCGCAGGAACGCGCGTAGGTGCGTCGACACGCAATATGCAGCATGATGCGGGGCAGTGTGAAAACCGCCTAAGACGTAGGTACAGTCAACAAAAGAGATAAGTATGCAGGATCGTCAGATATAGTCGAAGTTTATTTGATAAATGAGCTTTTGTTTTCTAATAATAAAATAAAATTTTATTCGAGAACATCCATCGGTTTCTTAATAAGCTTAACTATATCCGAAGGTCCTGCATACTTATCTCTTTTGTTGACTGTACATACATACCTATAATAATCAGCCTATAATATTCCCACTGCTGGGACACAAGCCTCCTCTCGGTGAGAGGGAGTGGGCCGTAATCCACCACACGGGCCCAGTGCGGGTTGGTAGATGTCACATGTCTTCGATTTTTTTTATGTTTTATTGCCATTTTAAACAATCATTAGCGATACAATAGATAAGGGAGGGCAACAAAATATTACAGGAGGTCATTTCGTTTAAAAATAGACGCTGTCTCTCGGAATTAACTATTTCGGTACGGTCTTTATTCTCATTTAAGTTTATCAAACTAATCACAGTTTTACAAGATAACTGCAATAAAAAATTTTTTCATGTGGACTCGGCTCAGCTTGTATTTTTTTATTTATTTACTAGAATTATAATGTTATGAGTCATCATCATCTGCCTAGCCTTCTCCCAACTATGTTGGGGCTGGTTTCCAGTCTAACCGGATGCAGCTGAATACCAGTATTTTACATGGAGCGACTGCCCATCTGACCTCCACAACCCAGTTACTGGGTAATACGATACCCCTTGGTAAGACTGGTTGTCGGACTTTCAGGCTTCTGACAACCCATAACGACTGTCAAAGATCCACGAATGACAGCCGGGACCAACGGCTTAACGTGATTTCTGAGGCACGGAGCGGTCACGGTATGTAAAGCTGGTCACCCATCCACACACCAACCGCGGCAAGCGCAGCTTAACCTGATCGATCGACCCGTGCGGCTTTTAATACTTAGCCATAAGCCCCTCAATGTTATGAGTCAATAACTTATATTATTGAGAACAGCAGTGAACATTAGCGTCGTAAACTAATACGTTTACATGGTACTTGTAGGTCTGATATCTCTATAACCCGGTATTTCAAAGCCTTCTGCTCATAATGAAAATTGATTCTTATGATATAAACTTTCATTTGATGTATATGTGGTTTTTATTGGACATGTCGCAGCCAACTGGTTAAATTAGCCGTTTAGTTAAGAGCCTATACTACCTCAGCTAAAACTCACTCTTTATCTCGCTCGCACGATACTGCTCGCGGACTGTGTGAAAGCGAGACAGAGTGCGGTAATGGGCGGGAGGCAGCGCCAATAGTTTAGGTATTTGCTTTTTACGGTGAAAATAAAGGTAATTCAAAAAAACTAACTAACATAAGACCTGCTTTATAGTTAGTTCAGTTAGTATGCAAAGTTTCATGATCTAATTTGAAGTATTTTTTGAATACCAGCGGTTTATTGTTCGGTTTGGAGGTAACTTTGGAATTTTTTTCTATCGAGAAAATTTTATGGAATCGTGTTTTCGTCTAACATAAGACCTTACATTAATCCTCAACTTTAGCATATATTTATTTCAAAATTAATGCTGCAGAGTTTTCGACATAACGGAGGATCATGCTAAGCCATTTGAGGTAGTATAGGCTCTTAACCGCCTGGGCTTTGGATGTAGTGCTCGCCTCGCTTCGCTCTCTCAGCTCGCTCGCGGTTGATCACAGTTCTAACCTAACCTAACCCATTTGGTCGGGGTACGACCACATGGGTTTGGGGGGGGGCTTAGTTACCGCGACCAATTCGGCTCGCGCGTGATTGCTTACAGTTCCAACCTAAACTATAATATTGAATATCATTCAGGCGGTTAGTCGAACGGCCGCCGGTTAGTTAAAAGGCTAGGCCGTTAACTAAGCGGCTAATTAAACCAGTTGGCTGTGACAGACATACTGGCCAAAACGCCCATCATTCTTTAGTGACCCCAAAACTTCGCTACTTCCACGGCGTTGGTGGCAGCGCAGAGGTCACTTTCGCTGAATGTTTTAGAACATAAAGGGATATCTCATCATTATCATTTTTTATATATATTTTTTTTATTATCATTTTCCATCAAATTTTGCCGGCCATTTTGCTGTCACGGGCTGAAGGTTGTAGTTTAAAGTAAATTGTGTCTACTCATGAATAAAAATCGAATCACCTGAAAGAAAAAAATACTTCCAACACGCACGGTTTAGGAAACAATCAATAAGGCGAAGTTCAGAGTTTCACCTTCGAGTCATGGCAGTCAAGAGTCAAGTGTAGTTATCGACATAATCGGATCTCGCGGCCTTTGTGCCTTGGGCTACTTTGTGGGATTTCCTACTAGTACGATATTTTATATTAAGAGTTTTTTTGGTGTAGGTTATTTTGTAGGAAAAAACGGTTTTCAGTAAGTTTTTTGTTCTAAAACTTTTTAACCAAGCCATCAGCCATCAGGCCAATTCATGATGACATTAAAGAATATATGTAAAAATCGACCATCAGCGCCCTTAAAACTATAATGCAAATGGTACCAGTCATTTGAACATCTGCTTGATTTCAGACGCAGTCAAATGGCAACATACAAAGCCAGCAGCTGTAGGTAATTTTCAATCCAAAAGAGCGAATTGAAACCTGGCGCTAGCCCAACTATTTTAATTTCAACTCATATCTCCACAACGTGCAAACGACATTCGTATGGCTCACCAATTTTTTGGTTCATAGTGGAATATTGGATCTAGTATAGTAGTAGAAGTAGGGTAGTCAGAAGCCCGAAAGTCTAACAACCAGTCTTACCAAGAGGTATCGTATTACCCAGTAACTGAGTTGTGGACGTCAGATAGGCAGTCGCTCCATGTAAAATACTGGTATTCAGCTACATCCAGTTAGACTGGAAGCCGACCCCAACATAGTTGGGAAAAGGCTAGGCAGATGATGATGAGTAGAATATTGAATCTAGAATCCATATCCGTACCGTACTAACATTTATACGGTTTAAATTAAAATGAAATATTATAAAAAACGTGCTGGTGTTTCGAAGTTGTAATACTATGGGACCAAAAACTAGATAGACCTGGATAACGCAAGTATCACCAGCTCTATGAAAACCTAGCGTGCCATTTTTGACTACTTATTAAGACGTCACAAGCACTATTTCATCATCATCATCACCATTTCAGCTGAAAGACGTCCACTGCTGGACATAGGCCTCCCCTAAGCACCTCCACTTCGACCGGACACTTTCACACGACAAAAATCAATTAAGAGTTAAAACTAGATGAGATCGGTATTTCCTATCTGACGACTCAGAGAAGAAACTACAAAACAAACTCAGAATCATCAACAGAAGAATACTGCAAAAGAAAGTGTTCTATATCGTCGTGTGAAAGAAGCGTTAACTAAGCGTGGGCAAACTGTCCCAAGAGTGCGCTGCGGTCTTTAAACTCAATAAACGGATGTACGTGTTCGTAGCGGTGACAACGTACTTAGTTACACAAACAACTAGAGGTATCTAAGAGTATGTATAGTGTAGGTGTCTATTATTATGGTTCCGTACACAAAGGGTACAAACGGGGCCCTAATACGAAGACCACTGTCCGTCTGTCCATCTGTCACCAGGCTGTATCTTATGAACCGTGATAGCTAGACAGTTGAAATTTTCACAGATGATGTATTTCTGTTGCCGCTATGACAAAAAAATACTACAAACAGAATAAAATAAATATTTAAGGGGAGCTCCCATACAAAAAACGTGTCTTTTTCGGCGTTTTTGCCTTGTGGTACGGAACCCTTCGTGTGCGAGTCCGACTCGCACTTGGCAAGTTTTAGGTGTAGCGTTAGTGCAACAAGAATGGGTAAGTAATCGATTTTAGGTAAAATAGTAATTATTTGGTGGATTAAATTTAAATGGACAAATGAATGAAAATTTAATGGGTGTTTTGGATTGCTGGGTTTTAATGGATGGATGGGTGGATTTGGAATGGATTTTAATTGTAATCTTCAATCTAAAACACGTTCGATCGCAGTCCACTGCCGAATTTTAGGCTTCTCCCAAACACAGAGGGAGTTTCACACAATACAACGCAAAATTAAACATTCACATGACACATTTGAGCAGTGGTGGCCCAGTGGCTGCGAGTTGAGTACGACTTGTGTGTGTAGGTCGTGGGTTCGAACCCAAGCAGGCACTTTACTTTGTGTAAATTATTTCAACACCACTGCTCTTAAAACGTTGAAGGAAACATCGTGAGGAAACCGGTCTAATTAGAACAGAACATTCGAAGATATGTGACATCCGCCAACCCCCACTGAGCCCGCGTGATGGTTTATGGCCCACTCCCTCTCATTATGGGCTGATTTTGCTAAATAAAACTCTCTGCCGGCATCTGTGTTCCCTTCCACATTTAACCCGTCTGCCTTCAAAGCAAGAGTGAACAGGCATCTTCTGGGCGTACTGGGTAGTACTTACAAAATTATTATTCATGAAACTCTTATTTTGCCCAAAATCCTTTAGAAAAATGATTTTGTATCATTTTGATGACAAAATCTTCAATTTGTTTCACATTATCCTAATGACATGTGCTCTGAACATAATTTGACACGTCTCCATACTTGACAAAGACATCACGTAACAAATGGCTCATTACTCCTTATACCCACACGTTTTTTCATACATTATCCTAAACGGATGATCTATCTTAGGCCTGTTTTCCTTCGAGATGAAAAATGACTGATTCATGCGTGTCATGATATACTTAACATGACATAAAGAAAGAAAAATGGTTTATTCTGCACAAATAAGTTTGAATACACACGAGCGACATGCGTCACCGGCAGAGGCTGATGAATTTGGGGCGTAAAGTAAACAAAACACTAAAATTAAATATGATTTTAATCTCTGCGAGCGCAGATACATAGGTCAGGGGCACACTTAACACTGTCATTATTTCCATAGACGACAGCGACATCTGAAGTTTGGTGGGTTAAAAAAACTTGGCAGCCATCTTGTCTTGTTTGTCAAACAAATGTTGTCGCCGGCCATCCGCTATTATCAATTCCGGCTTTCCCGACGTTGATGCGCTTCCCGAAATTCCGAGTTTATCTCAGTTATTTCTGTTATAATTGTTACTGTTTTGTTTTTTTGTTGCTACCTACTCATAGTAAGTAAGTATGCATATTACTATGAGTAGCGAGTCAATATGTCAAATCACAGCTTACTAGTACAAAGAGTCTCTGAGCTATGTCGCGGATAGACAGACGGGCAGACATGGCGAAACTATATTAGATTATTGTATTATTTCCACACAGGAAGGTGCATTAGACGAGTAAGTGCACTTTTAAGTACCTACGTCCGGCGCACCCCTTGCTTTTAACTCCGCTACCAGTCTTCTAAAAAGCAACCATATTAGATACCTGAACTATAGACTAATAATTACTCTCGATAAAAGTAAGTTTCCTTTCGTTTATGAGAAAAAGGATGTTGCTTTTCTCCCTAGTGTATAATTAAAAACTTAAACCTTAACATAAAGTGCCGCTTTTGCAGCCGGAAACCTGACCTGAAGGCTGAGGTTGGGTCGAGGTTATTGTTACGCCTAAACTTTTTTTTTTAACGTAGAATTATGTTTTAGAAAGCATCGATTTATACTTTTTTCTAATAGTGAGGCTTCCATTTCAGCAAAATTAAAACTGAGACGACGACGGCGACGTTGTAAAAACATTTAAACTAAATTCCAGTCTTTTGAACACTGTTGTAGAAATATGCTAGTCATCGCCTGCCTTTTTCCAACTATGTTGGAGTCGGCTTCCAGCTAACCGGATGCAGCTGAATATCAGTATTTAATATGGAGCAACTGCCTATCTGACCTGCATAAGCCAGTTACTGAGTAACACAATAGCCGTTGGTAAGACTTTGAAGGCCAATTCCCGTAATCAAAAACATTCAAAATCTAGGCACAATCTCATTTCAGCGATAATCAATGTCAAAAACTGGTCAAAAATGTAGGGAAATTAGAGGCATTTTTGACAGATTAAGATTGAGATCAGACTGTGAACGTCCTTAAAAAAATACGAGAATTGCGGTCACTTTTCAGATTTTAAGGGCTTCTGACTACTTACCCGTAACGACTGTCAAAGATCTACAAATGACAAGGGTTTACCGTGCTTTCTGAGAAACAGAGGGGTCTCGAATGTAATGGATGGTCACCCATCCACGGACCGGCCCGTGCGGCTGTTATTATTTAGCCACAAGCCCCTCATACTAGGTGTCAAACTCACAGACCGCATTAAGAACTCTATACTTCGTTCCAAAACACAAATAGCGGACGCTGGCCGCACAGCGGCTGGACTACAGTGGAACTGGGCTGGCCATATCTGTCGCATGTCGGAGCAGCAATATGCAAAAGCCACCACTCAGTGGATCCCCAATGGCAGAAAACGACTGCGCGGCAGGCCCAGAAAGAGATGGCGGGATGATCTTGACTCCTTCTTAAAAGATTGGCTCACAATCGCAGTAGACCGGGAAAAGTGGAAAGAGGGAAGGGAGGCTTTTGCCCTGCAGTGGGACAACACAGGCTCATAATAATAAGTCCCTCATAGATTAAATACTATAACTACAGTAACTCCATTACATAAATAACACTGCTGAATGTTCTGTAAACCTAGTTACGGATTCTCGAGAACTTTAGTCTCTGGCTTCACTCGGAACTAATTAGTTAGTGAAGGGAATTATTAAATCTCCTATTGATTCCCTGAAGACGTCTCCTCAAGATCCAACGTAGTTCCATTAAGTGAGGCTTTGATCTCTACCGGTTGGTTTGTAGTTGTAGGTACTTTGATCAAGATAAAAGGAAAATATTATAACCTTGCCTTTAACATAGTAACAAAGAGCGAGATTGCAATGTAGTTTTCTGAGAAATGTTGGTAAACTACGACCTTTTTTATAAGACCACGTTCGCACGTTCGGATTTTATCGTTCATTGGATTTTCAACTCTCGGTGTTGAACCGAGCATTGAGAATCCAACAGAATGCATACCAGCGCGCAGGCGCTTCAAAAAAACACGAGTGTTGAAGATCCAGTCCGCGAATAAATCCAGCCACGATATCTTTACGTTCGTGCGAAAGTGGACTGTAGGAGTTTGTTAAAAGAGTAATAGTTATTATTTAATCGTATCAAATCCCATTGGTGAAGGATTTTTCAGTTATTTCTTTTTTGTCTGTTCTAAAATACCAATGAATCCAATCCAAATCCAATCCCAATCTCTTTGATTATACATAAGTAGTGCAGCGAAAAAAAGAAAAACACGGACTGTCTTATGTTATCCTTTTACGATTCTGCTAAAGTGACCTTTTTAGGCTCCCTGATTATTATCAAGGTCCTTGAGACAAAACCTAGAATAAATCAAACAAGACAAAGAAAAAGCCCTTCAGACTATGTAATGGAAGCCAAATCTATTATTATTGTAAGGAATTATCTAGACTCAGTCTAGACACGTATAATGAATTGCTTGCCAAACCGTTTTGACAGACGGCGATTAAGGTTGCCTTCGTATCAAATCTCTTTACGTAATCACCAGAGGAGGTTTTATTACCTAATACAATTAAGACCTTTGTTCACGGCACGGGTTTTTTAAGTTTCGGCGTAACAAACTTCGCGTACGGCGTTCGGTGTACAGACCTAGTAAAAATAACTTTTTTCAAGGCGTACTGCCAGAGTCTGTACACGAGTAATCTATGTGTCAATTACACTAAGAGGTCGCTGGATGTCTTGCGCGTCCAGTACAATAATGGTTTCAGGATGTTGTTGGGACTTCCTCGCTACTGCAGCGCATCGGAAATGTTTGCGCAAGCTCGTATCGACGGGTTTCACGCGATTATATGCAAAAAAATAGCGTCCCTACTGAGGAGAGTGAGAGACAGTCGCAACAGCATCCTGAGAACTGTAGCGGAGAGTTTCGGCTCTCCAATTGTAAAGCAGTTTGTGCGGAGGGTGATTGGTACTAACACTAGATAATAAGTTGTTTTAATATTATGTTACTATAACACTCTATGGATTCTGTTTGGTCCGAAATAAAAATCATTATTATTATTGTACGAGTCCGCCCACAAGCTTCTACAATGATCCATACAACAGTGACAAACATCTACCAACCCTTACTGGGCCGTGAATTACAGCCCACTCCCTCTCACAGAGAGGAGGCCTGTGTCCCAGCAGTGGGAACGTTATGGGTTGCTTATGCTTATACTGTGTCCACACATTTATAATGGTTAAAGTGTAATTTTACAGCAATTACAGCCATAACTTTGGCCACAAAACAATTTATAGTGGATCACGATTTATGACCACGTAATAAAGCTCGCACGTCAGAGCTCCAACATTAATAATAAAGCTCGCACGTCAGAGCTCCAACATTAATAATAAAGCTCGCACGTCAGAGCTCCAACATTAATAATAAAGCTCGCACGTCAGAGCTCCAACATTAATAATAAAGCTCGCACGTCAGAGCTCCAACATTAATAATAAAGCTCGCACGTCAGAGCTCCCACATCAATCAGGACACGGCAGCATGGTGGCATCCATTTTATTGCGATGCAAGACAATGTATGATGTTTCATGTAATACAACGTACATGTTTACCTGCGTCTGTGTTTCCGAGCGCATACAACCCGAATCTCTTCGAAGTAAGAGTGAACAGGCTTCTTCTGGGTAAGTTACCTCGTCGTCGACTTTGTCTCTGTCACCTCTGACATAGACTACAGTCAAGAGCAAACCCATTTCAAATAAAAAACAAGTCTTAAATTGTAAGGTCTAATATTCAATTTCTAGCAAATGATAAGTCACGAATGTGGTATATCTATAGGTATATATAAAATTCAAAGTCCTGACTGACTGATATTATCAACGCACAGCCTAAACCGTTGCGCTGGTCCTAGAGACATGAAATTTGGAATGGGTGAATGGGGGGGAGGGTGAAATTTCACGAGGACTAAGTCGCAGGCAGAAGCTAGAATCCTATACAGGGACATCGACACGCAAACTGTAACCATGAATTCAGCACATGATTCGATGATTGTAGCGTAGAATATTTTTGTCAGTTATCAAAAACAAAGATAAGCGGTGCTATTCTCAGCGGGATTGTCCGAAAGGGTTACCGCTACCCCGGAAAATAAAGGGCTAAGGAAGGAACATCCATGGGTTTTAGTCAGTAAGAGTCTGACACTCCCTTCCGCTCCACCCAGAGCGGGAGGAGTCATTTGACTATATCCCAAAAAAAAAAAAAACTTTGCTATTCTGTAAAAAGATCACCGTGATAACGTAGGTGAAGTGAGCTCTGAGCTTAAAAGTGGCTTGTCGCTCCACCTGGAATTGACACTATTGACAGCTCACTCCACGCTCAGTTCACCTAAAGTTTTCACGGTGAGATTTTTACAGCTGTTTCGTAAAGTGCAATACCTATGCCATCAAAATGTATAGAGCAGCTAATTTCATTTTTTTTTTTATAATAAATCAGAATCATATTGCGCTGAATTTATAGCTACAGTTTACGGGTCGATGTCCCGCCTGCCACCCTGTTTGGGTTAATGCGATTCGTTTTGGCTTCCCTTCACATTACATTTGTAATAAGTATTAAAAAAAACGGTCAAGTGCGAGTCGGACCCGCGCACCGAGGGTTCCGTAGTTATGTAAATATTTTATCACGCGTTTTTTTTATGTAACTAAATATTTACGGTTTTCGGATTTTTTCCTTTACTTGTGCTATATAACCTTGCTTCTTGCCAAATTTCATGATTCTAGGTCAACGGGAAGTACTCGATAGATTTTGATTCCCTTGAAAATTTCTAAATATAGGTACGTTTTTTGCGGCATGAACGGCCGTATCTTTTTTTACGTTATCTTTTCACAGCTTCAAAGGACCGCAGACCTGAGTTATGGTTTTAATTTCAACTCAATAACTCCACGCGTTCCCGACATAAAGGGTCTTGACAGATACACAGACGGATAACAAAGTGATCGTATAAGGGTTCCGTTTTTTCCTTTTGAGGTACAGAACCCTAAAAATTAACTAGCTTCCCTTACCTACTGTCGTACTACTTCGCTACTGTCCTGGTAACATCTCTGCGTGAAGAGCAATGTCTTGCGATCACCATTTTGTCCGCCAAACGAGGTTGTTATGACTCCCACTTTCCTACCATTTGATAGAGAGGTCTAAAGGCGAGTACTGACCGGTGGCGGTGGCGATACGGGCCGTAATGTAACGTGTATGAGGTATTTGTTTAATCATTGATTAAGATACGAGAGACTTAATTTGAACCAATAACGGTCCGTAAATTACCCAGTAACTGGGTTGTAGAGGTCAGATAGGCAGTCGCTCCATGTAAAATACTGGTATTCAGCTGCATCCGGTTAGACTGGAAGCCGACCCCAACTTAGTTGGGAAAAGGCTAGGCAGATGATGATGATAATGAACGGTCCGTAAATTATAGGAATCGGCCATAAGATATGACATGACAGGTCGTGCATTTACCCCTCGCGAGACATAAGGCATTTTATGTTGAATTTATCGCAACCATAAATTAGTTGGAAAAGAAGAATAAGAATGACAAATACCCCATAAACATTTAACCTAATTTAACGACGTATATTCCCGGGGTCGGGGTCCCTATTACTAAGACTCCACTGTCCGTCTGTCTGTCTGTCACCAGGCTGTATCTCATGAACCGTGATAGCTAGAAAGTTGAAATTTTCACAGATGATGTATTTCTGTTGCCGCTATAACAACAAATAATGCCGCTAAAAACAGAATAAAATAAATATTTAAGGGGCCTCCCATACAACAAACGTGTCTTTTTCGGCGTTTTTGCCTTGTGGTACGGAACCCTTCGTGTGCGAGTCCGAATCGCAGTTAGCCAGTTTTTCATAATATTTCATCCCATTCGCTCGTGTTAACCCTATTACCATAGACAAGTAATGTGGTCTGGTTACTGTATATTTTTTTTGGCAAGCGTCCCCGACCTAGTATCCCTCTAGTGTCAACTTGCCGCCAACGAGACGCAATATTACATCATAGCTGACGTCATGAAAGACATTATGGAGGGGGACGTACTGGATTTGTGAGCGCTATAAAGTGTGGAATAACATTATATTGACTAGAATTAGGTTATGGCAAGTCGTTCGAAAGTTTGGGTTTTAAATGGATGAGAGTTTATTGTTTTCATTTTGCAATATTTTCATGGGTACTCAATGGTTTATTGGCCATGTTGGTCTAGTGGTCGCCAGCGCTAATGCTTAGCATGAGGTCCTGTGGGGCAATTGCGTAACACATTATCAATCAGAATCGGTTTCATTTTGACAGTTCAACAACATTCGTTGCGTTATTTACGTGTTGAGCAGACAAATTTTTCGTACTTGTGAAGCAATGGATTAGCAATTTGCTTCGAAATTACTCAGATTCCGTTTGGTGGTGTGTTACGCAATTAGGGTGCTGGGTTCGGTTCCCAGGTCGCGCAGTGTTATTGGGTTTTCCTATCAGAAATTTCAGTAGTAGTACGGAGTGGATATGTGCCCGGATGATTTCAATAGGCTCGCCCGGGACTTATGACATGAATGACGAAATGTGGGTGTACTTTAAGGTGCAACTCTGCCTGACCCTTCAGGGAAATACACACATGATGTTATGTTATGTCAATGTTTTAAGATCATGATACGAAGATAAGTCCTTCGTAAACATTTTACCAACGTGGAATCTTCCCGAAAACCTTTTATCCAGTGTTTTTTTTATTTACTTTTTATTGCTGAATAGGCCCGCTCTTGATCTCGATCACGCCTGATGGAAAGCGATGGATGAGGTCTATGATGGAACGAGCGTGCCCAGAAGACGCCTAAGGCACTGGAACTCCCACGCATCGACGAAACACAGCAGGCTGCTTGACGCCGGACTCCGGTGGGAGGGTGGTAGCAAACCAGGCGGGCGTTAGCCCTACCACCGCAAGGGAAGAATTGACCAGTCAAATAAGGTGTTGGGTGTGACTGTCCCACTATAGCCCACAAAATTCAAATATTCTTACGTTTTTTGTCTGGTTGTATGTCGATTAAAATATGATTTGCGAGCGTAACAAGTATGTATTAGAATTATAATGAATAAAATCATCAATATCAAATAACAGGATTATATGAACTTAACACGCCGCTGCCCTGTCACGTCCTGGGCACGGAACTGATATGATATGTGTGGATAGACCTTTAAATAGAGACGGTCACACAGCTATGAGTGACAGGGACGACACTCTACAAAGCGTGTTCTGAAACCCGAAGTGGCAGATTAACGACCGAGTACTGAACGACACAAACACTAAATATTTACGCCTCGTAATGGACGGGGCGGTACGGCAGCCATGTCCGATGTTGTCTGTTCGTCCGGAAATAAACCGATTTGGCGTTCGCCGTGTCAATAATATGTCACGTCGTCGGTGGAAAGGTGGGATCAATGAGGGATAGACTGCTCTGCCGATTTGTTCTGTAAAATTCTCGCCGTCGAAAATTTGGTGAAGTGTGGTCGGTGTGTCATTCGTTATTTCAATTCAAAGTGTCGGCTTCGTAGTGTCACTTAATTTCTTTTAGTATTTTATCGTTTTTTTTTAATTTATTTTTTGTATGTTGGTACCTTGTTTCTCTATATTCGTGTAATATGTTAGCATATAATTGTGCTTTTGTGTGTTGTGCTATATCTTTGGTGTGCACTGATTACCTCCAAATTTTATCGAAATCCGTTCAGTGGCTTAGGCGTCAAAAGGTAACATACAGACAGACAGACAGATTTACTTTCGAATGTATAATATTAGTATGGATTGCTAAGCAAAGGTTTAACGGCGACCGGAGAAGCCGAGGGCGACCTAAGCTCAGATGGTTGGATGGCGTAGAAAAAAATGCCAGAAATAGGTCACGTTGGAGAAAATATACACTCGCGGCTGCAAAGCCTTAGATGACGAAGGAAGGAAGGTAAAGATGAGGGTATTACGACCCATAGATGACAGCTGCAGCTTTCGAACTCTTCAACACAGTCAAGATAATTTTAACGATGTCAAAATCGTGAAAAAGCGCTTGACACAGTTTCGGCACTCACTCGTTTGAGCTTCCTTTCAATTCGCTCTCATTTCAGCGTGGGTGTCAAAAAGAATCTCAAGTTTCTAAGCGCAGGTTTCAGATAATATTAGATATACAAGGTGGAGATGACTATAAAGGAGATTGAATATCATATAAATTTTAAAATGTATTGTGGTAAGATTTTTTTTTTTTTTTTTTTTTTTTTTTCTTGTGTGGACCCTGGCATACCTACCTGTCCGCCATTTTTTTTTCAAAATGCCGACCGCGCATAATTCCTAAATATACCTATAGAAATCAAAATGGCGGACAGGTATGCCACGGAACATCAAAGCCCTTTAACTTCATATTTCTCTCAGTCTGCATAAAAAAATTCAATCAAACATATCCAATGGTTTAGTCATTATTACTTATCACATTATCAATCCATAGTGATTCATTTTATAGCTGATCGGTAAAACACAACACATAGTCGGCCCAACACCGATATTTAGTTATAGTTTTTTCGAAAAAAACACTTTTATTTAATTTCAATGTTAGAATTATCTTTGATAGTTTCGAATTTTCGTATTAGGATAGCCAGTGTTTTCATTTATTTTCGTCTCCACCTTGTATTGTACAGACGCCAGCACATCAATCTGTCAAATTTCTTTAATAGATTTTCAACTTTATCGCTAAAGTATAAGGTTCTAAGTTGATTGGGAAAATTTTGATGTGATGGAAATGTTTGATGTTTACCTTATTCCATGTGTGGAATATAGACACTGACAGCTCTTGAGCGCATTAGAGATGCTGGGGTATTATTATAATAGTATAATTATAATAATATAATAGTATAATTATAATAATATAATAGTATTATAATAGTATAATTCTGTATTATTCCCCGCGAATCTTACCACGTGCAAACCACGTCAATATAGTGTCTTGTTAACGGCAAGGAATCGAAATGTCAACTGTACGGACAACATGTAATTTGTCAGTTCAAACCATGCCATTGTGACATATAGAATACGATCGTGATTAGGTAAGGAATTGACATGATTTCGACGTAAGGAAGCGTTCAGTTCCATTGGTGAAAATCGCCCTTAGAAACCTAAAAGTTCAAATATGGAACATGACGTGAAATCCGCCATCTTGTCCCGTCGTTCGGAACTTCCCTCCCGGACATCTGACTGACACAACAATAACTTAATACAAAGGTGCGGTAGGATTTCTGCTACATTATATTGGTACGCTCCGGAGAAAATAGGTTTATTATTTTGATGATACTGCAAGGGAAAAAGTAGTTATTGGTTCTCTTATTTTCTTCTTGAGGAGTTCCTGAATATCTAGGCAATCTTTCAGTAAAAAATTAAATATTAGGGAAGGTTTTTCTATAACAGCAAGACAGATTGAGCTGATGGAATTATTAATATTTTTCGTTAACATATAAAACCCACTCGATAGGCTCGCCCACTATTACATGGGACTTAAACATAACTGGCGAAATGTGGGTTCTATAGGTTGTACAGTAAGCGTCACTATGTCCTAACCCCTCAAGTTTTAAAATGTTACACTACTACAACATTGTATTCCTTACGAATAATCTAAAGAATACTTCAAAAAGAGTCCATTGTGTTGACTTGGATTCGAACCATCGCATCACCGAACGTCGTCATACTCATACCGGCAGTTTGACGAACTAGCCAGCGAGCCCATATGAATTGCGATGAAATTGTTATCTACTATCGGCTGAGTCATTATATCTTTAGGTCCTTGTCTAATCGAAAGATGTTATAATTTGAGGGTATCCATTAATTTTACTTACTTACGTTGTCTTTATAAAATTAATCCATACCTTCAAGTTAGAACTTTGTATACGTTCACTTAAAACGGCAAAGAGTAAACGACTACTATTTATCAATTCTTTTTTTAAATGATTTCTGATTTTATGAGAACTAAAATAGTTGTTCTGTTTGTTGTAAAATAAGATCATAGTTTTGTTAAATAATAGCAATAATAAATATTATTAAATGATTAATAAAGTATTTTATTTTTCTTGATTTTTTAATTCTTTATAAATAATTACTTTACTTAAAACAAAATAGAAAAATATATCAAAATAATATAATGAACAAAAAGCACATTTCGTGCCTATATAGGATTTGAACTTCCAATCTCATGCACGGTAAGCGGTCTTGAAACCTCCAGTCTATTTAGACGATGAATAAGTTGTCGTAAATGTTAACCCTGTTATTGTTGCTTGTCGTCGCAAAAGTATTGTTTTATTGAAAAAAACAATAATAAAAACAGAATTAAAAAAAAAAAACTTACTTAAACTTATTTATTCACTAAAACAATACATTATTTAAAATAAAATGTTTTTGCAAAATACAAAAACCAACTTGGGCCTATCACGGATTTGAACGCACATGTCTTTTGGTGGGGTAACTACTTAATGGAGCTGTGTGTACCTATACAGGGTTATTGGTAAAACATTAATAACCTCTTAAGAGGTCATTGTACTCATCATTATGAACAACTTTTACTATGGGACCAAACCTGAAATCGCGAAAAAATAATCAGCTGTACCCTACATTTCGACGAGTTATACGAACATAAATGTAGGGTACAGCTGATTTTTTTTCGCGATTTCAGGTTTCGTCCCATAGTAACAGTTGTTCGTAATGATAAGTACAATGACCTCTTAAGAGGTTGTTAATGTTTTACCAATAACCCTGTGTAGGTGCATCTCTGCCAATTCTTTCGCAGAATACAGACGATGGTGATGATAATAATCTATGTACAGACGCCCGCACATCAAGCTACTACAGTCTATCTTTCTTTAATAGATTTTCAACTTTATCGCTAAAGCATTAGGTTCAAAGTTGATTGGGAAAATTTTATAGTTTCGGGTAGCTTGATGTGCTGGCGTCTGTACTACAAAATATATTTCATTTTGAAGGATATTTTTCGTCAAAATAAGTGCTTAATGTCTCTCTCGGTACTTTACGAAAATAAAATCACACCAACCCTTTCTATGAAATAATTTTATTAAATTATGTAAATATTTTAGGATTGTATAATTTTATTCTCTCTCTGTCTATTCTACGGAGGACATTTAAAGCCCATAATAAATATTTTCAAACAAAAAAGGCTGCTGTCATTTGTATCTGTCAGAGCTGTGCAATCTGAGGTAGTTAATTACAACCTTCTTTTTAATAATTCCAATTTGAAAAGTGCCAACATTTCGCTACTATTCTTTGCATAAAGGTATTTTAAAATGGACTGGCTTGATATATTTTTGTATTGTTTTTTTTAAGCACTAATAATAATAATGTTTCCATATTCTGCAATAGTCCAACACCACACACCAACCGGGGGTTATCTTTGGGTGCACTTGCATATTGCGAACAAGGATAATCGTCGGTTGGTGCCTAACGCCTAAGGGGCCTCAGCAGCGGGGCTTGCTGGCCCCTCGTACGCCTTCCAAATAGCGGGACCCCAAGGTCCCGAGCAGAAAAAAAAACAATAATAATGTTTAAACCTGTCAGCCTGATTACTAACAGGTCTGCGGGTTGGCAGATGTCACATGTCTTCGAATTTTTGGTTCTAAGACATGCCGGTTTCCTCACGATATTTTCCTTCACCGTTTTGAGAGCAGTGGTAATGAAATAATTTACACAAAATAAGCGCCTGTCTGGGTTCGAATCTACGACCTACAACTCGTAAGTCGCGGCCGCTACCACTTGACAATTTAACGATTTATTAATATTATTTCAAAAACAATAATAATAAATCTTTCTAGCTGTAACAGTTAGCTTAGCGGCCAGTGATTCCTGTACAAGAAAATCCAACTCATTGAATTCAAATGTCGGATATTTGAAACCGCACATTTAACGTGACCCTTCGAACGTGAATCCACGCTAGACATAATGGCTTTTTAATTGTTTCTGTAATTACGGCATTCAACCTGTTAACAATTAAAATAACGTTTTACTAACACAATATTCACTGAATACTATTGAATCGCACTAATTAAAGTGTATGTGTGTGTACCTTTATGTGGCCAATCAAACAAACTGCTTTACCTGTTTCAAAAAAGTTGGTTTGTAGGTCAACGATCGATTGCTTCCGCTTCGAAGTTAATAGAGTTTTAATACGACAAAACTGTTGCTTATTTCCGTGTTAAATATTCATTCGTGGTGTCAGTTAGCTTACTGGCCAATGACTCCTTTATTTGAAAATCCAACCTATTGAATCCAACGAAACCGGACATTTAACCCTTCGAACGTGGATCCACGCGAGACACAATGGCTTTTTAATTGTTTCTGTAATTACGGCATTCAACCTGTTAACAATCAAAATAACGTTTAACTTAACTAATACAATATTCATTGAATACTAATCAATCTCACTAATTGAAGTGCATGTAGCCAATCAAATAAAATGCTTTACCTGTTCCAATACAGTTGGTTTGTGGGTCAACGATCGATTGCTTCCGCTTCGAAGTACAGTTTTAATCAGCGACAAATGTTGCTTATTTCCGTATTTTAATATTCATACGTGGTTTTATTACAGGTATGTATATACTTCCGTTGATTCTATATTATTAGTTATTGTCGTTTTCAATAT
The DNA here is from genome assembly GCA_948474745.1 of Oligia latruncula. NCBI lineage: Eukaryota > Metazoa > Arthropoda > Insecta > Lepidoptera > Noctuidae > Oligia > Oligia latruncula. Next base: position 3,433,683 of record OX419705.1, read on the forward strand.
TTCAAATACATAAGGGAAGTCGCTCACTGGTAAGTCGAGGCCGGGGTCGCGGCGGCGTCGTCGCAGCAGCGTCGAGGCGTGGTCTCCATGTAGAGTCGGGGCGCGGTCGGGGTCGGCTATGCTTCCTTCACACATTCCAATTCATTTAACATGTCGTCGTCAGAAGATGAAGACGTACTTGCACTCATGCAAGTATAATCGTACAATTTCGATGAATACCACGTAGGTTTCAAAATCATCACGCATTATTTTAACTGCATAAATACGTCTACGCCCGAAACAAAATGGCGGTGGAGTCGCGTCGCGGTCGGCCACAGCGCCCCCGCCGCGACTCTATTGCACTTCTCGCACTTCCATTTATTCCTAACTAGCTTCTGCCCGCGACTTCGTCCGCGTGAAATTTCACCCTCTTAGGGGTGAATTTCGAAAAACCCTTTCTTAGTGGATACCTACTCTTCACAAAGAACACACCATCCAAATTTCATGTCTCTAGGAGCAGCGGTTTAGACTGTGCGTTGATATATCAACAATCAGTCAGTTTATCATTTTATATATATATATATATAGGGTGCCTGGTAATTAGTGACCGATACTTAAACACGTGATTTTACTCATCATTATGAACAACTTTTACAATGGGACCAAACCTGAAATCGTGAAAAAAAAAAACAGCTGTTCTCTACATTTTGACCAGTTAGACGAACATAAATGTAGGGAACAGCTGATTTTTTTTTCGCGATTTCATGTTTGGTCCCATAGTAAAAGTTGTTCATAATGATGAGTAAAATCACGTGTTTAAGTATCGGTCACTAATTACCAGTCACCCTATATATATAGAAGAAAACGTAGAAGCGGCGCGCCGCTCGTGCGCCCGCGCTTTTACGCCGCCGCTGCCTCGACTCTAGCTCGTGTGAGCGACGCCCCTGGTTATGTATATCTATCTATCTTCATATCATACACATAGGATCATTCAGTTCCATTCAATATGGTTGAGTGAATGATACTGATTGATACCTTCGTGATGTTCGTGTACGGGCGCCGTCTGTTGAGACTGGTCATCTCTTATCTCATATCTGCCACGGTTTATATTAATTACTACTTTATTTTGTTTTTTTTTACTTTTCTCGTACGTCTTTTTACATCGTTCTCACATAGTATACCCCTTACTGATAAACGTATTATATCAGATGAAGAGTTACACACCGATTTCTCTCTTTCAGTCAGCAGTAATTTAACTTTCGAAAGAAGAAGACAAAGCGTTGTGTAACTATACAGACGCTATACAACGTTTATTAGTAAGGGGGTTAATGTATAATTTTAACATGAATGATGTAACCATAGAAATCCGTGGATGTAACCAATATATGTTATGTTTTTCGAATGTACGTATATTTCTTTGGCACGATCTGTAGCCTAAACGGCTTGATCGATTTCAGCTTGAGAGGTGCCGTTCCATTCGTCTTAATTGTGAGAGTCAAAATCAAAATATTTTGTTTCACATAAACCTACATGGGCACTTATGAAACGTCAGAAGCTAGGTGCACGGTTCCAATTGGTCGTTTCCTATGGAGAAGAACCGGCAAGAAATTCCATGGTTACTCTTTTTAAAAATTTGCCTTTTACAATATTTTCAAATTACAGTAGGTATGGGAGGACAGCGTAGGCCTGTCAACAAGTACCAAGTACTTGATAAAATAAAAAATGGTCTATAGAGTGATACTGGGCATATCAAAATTGAATAATGTGACTGAACAACAAAACTGTCGACATGCAGGAGAGAGAACTAATCACTTCTGCCCGATCCTTCACGTAATGCAAGCCTGATGCTTTGTATTAAGTAGATTAAATAAATAAATATGGCAACACTATCTAGATTCTCAAGGAATGAATGCAGGAAGCGTAGCTCCAGTGAGATGTACTCTGCTACGTGCGCGTAGCGACGTGCTACGAACGCTACGAAATATATTTAGATTCGTAGCAAGGGTCTACGTGAACCAATTTACACCATTTACGTGAATCATTAATTTTGGTTTATTTTTATTTACTTATATTTTCTGAAAATTAAATACTATTTATAAGTACCAGTGTGATATTAGAAATAAAAGTTTTTTTTTTTTAACTATGAATACCTACTGAAAAAAATGAGAAAAACCCTGTTGTATAAAATTCCTTGTTTTACATAACACTCACTTTAATAAACCAACAAAACCTATTAATCGAGCGGTCTAATATTGAAAACCACTCACACAAATTCAAAAACATCTTGCCAACAAAAGTAAGCAACGAAAAAAATTTCCTGTTACATGATATTTTATCTTTGGCCCTTGTAATCTGTTTACCATACCCTCGGGGCCCTTACAAAATACTTGAAACTACCCTACAGCTGTATAAAAAGAGCAAAAGGGTGACTATGCTCTTTGGGATGTATTCTCTCAGGCTACTATGGTAATTGAGACTAAAAAATCGTGCACGAACTTCAGTGAGTTTAGTTGAGCTAGCCCAAATATTATTATCTTGAATTTACAGGGTGTAAAAGACACTCAATGAAGTCGAGAGTCACTTGTTCTTTCCGACATTATTATATTTTTTGTACACTATTTTGACAGTTCAACAACATTTATTGCGTTTTTAATACTTTTATATGAAAAATTTGTTTTTCGAACATATGCAATGGATTAGCAATACCTATCCTTCAAAATTATTCAGTTTGTGATTCATAGTGTGTTAGGGTACAGGACCATTGGTAAACTAACCTCCTAAAATGATCTTCCAACAAAAATATCTGAATTAGTTATCAACGCACGTTGGTAAAATTTATAACAATAACGTATCATATCTAAATACAGAACTTGGTTGTTTTTTTATTTTTGAACCTTCTGATTAAGGAGAAATTTGAAGGTTCCAACACCGATTTTTAAATACAACACTAAAGTAGTTTCCCAGAAATCATTTTTGCTCAATGTTACTTTTATGTTCAGAATGCGTAGATGACGGCGGCTATATGATGGGTCTTTGTACACCTGTGCAGCTGTGGCCGGAGTCTATATCGCCACATGGAACTACGCATCACAACGTATAAGAAAGAAATAAAAATATATGTATATTTTTTGCAAGAGGGACTGAAAGGTGGTCTGAATAATTCGAAGTGGGGCTACTAGAGCATGTAGGTATCATAATTATGAAAGGGCTCAGTTTGCACATACTCAAAACACAACGTCCCGATATTACTCATCGGGCATTTGCCCACCAGACACAACACTCGTCTTCTCGGAGATTCCTCCTTTTTCGTTAGAGGATGAGTGAACTTTACACGCCGTTCCTCATGAGGTATGAGGAACGGGGTGTAAAGTTCACTCATCCCACTCTTCATAAAATAATGAAAACTAACGAATTAACGATACAATTGAGATTTAGAGGTGATCTTAGCAAGCATTCATCGAATCTCCAATTCTCCACCCTTGTGTGGGTTAATGGGGAAGTTTAGAACGAAATCGCGGCTAGTAGCTAGTTCTAAATATAGTATTCCGTGCCCTCGCGTTCAATAAGACTCCCACGGTTCTATTTTTGGACCATTCGGTATCTCATCCATACAATATCCAAAGAGCCGCATTTAGAGCAGGCTAAACCAGTCTAAATCTGGTTTTATTTATGCCGTTTAATCAACAAAATCGCTGCTTGTTGCACACTTTGTTGTTTACTGTAAGTGCAGCAAGGTATATGGATACCTTGCTTTTTTTTTGGTTACCTTGGAGAGCAGCGCCCCGCGGTTACACCCGCATAAGTGTCGATCCCGTGGGAATATCGGTATAGAAACTATCCTATGTCCTTCCCCGGGATGCAATCTATCTCTCCTCTGCCAAATTTTATCGAAATCCGTTCAGTGGTTTAGGCGTGAAAAGGTAATATACAGACAGACAGTTACTTTCGAATTTATAATATTAGTATGGATAATGAGTCGAGGAATAAGTCAGCAATAATGGAAAAACGAATCAGTCTCGAACGTATTTTCTTTCTTTCTTTCTCTTAACGAACTATTATAGCGCTATTTCCAACTCCAACGCACTTTCCATATTAACAGTACAATAAAATCTTTAAAAAAAAAACATTAATCTGATAAAAATTGTAATACTTAATTACAAATTGTTCAAAGTGGGGCTTTTGTTGTTATGTGCTTTTATATTGAAGTGCACCCACGCTAATACCAAAATACTCGCAGATACACTGGTAGCTACCAGTTATAACAAGAACAGAAATGAATGCCCGCCTGGCTTGCGATCACTGTCTGCTGTGCTTCGTCGATGCGTGGGAGTTCCAGTGCCCCAGGCATCTTCTGGACACGCTCGTTCCAACAAAGACCTCATCCATCACTTTCCATCAGGCGTGATCGAGATCAAGAGAGGACCCATTCAGCAATAAAAAAAAAGTCATTGCAGTCTGTAGAATAATAAAAACAAAATATTTTCAGGGTTGATAGCACTCATGCATATGAACAACTTTAGCTACCTCGACCAACTCTGAAGTAGCGGAAAACAAACATCTCTTCAATAGATTTAGCTAGGTATGTAGTTATGGGGCTTACAGTACCAAAACGCAAAAAACGCAAGTTTTAGAAACAATTAAAGTATGTGATCGACTACAGTAAACAAAATCAGAAAAATACATGATCTTCTTCAGGATATATGCTAGGTTGATAGTGTGTTGAAAACATAATACAACTAGGTACCTCTAAGAACTTTCTTTTTACAATAAAAACCATAATAATATACATAAAATCATTGTAAATTTTTTTTCAGATTATTCTACAAGCAACATACTAAAACACTAGTGTTTTAATTTTTTAGTCCAAACAATACTTAGATTTTTTGTAATTAAATAATTGCTTCTTATTTTGCAATAAATTACCAGCGTTGTGTTTGTGTCATCGCGCTTCTCTTTCTTTTCTATGCAGTCCGACAGTGACCGCGCTTTAGGTCATGTAAGCCACTTAATATTGCCTTTTTGTATGAAATAGCAGATTTATTTTCAACGCTTTTGCCCACGGCTTCGCCCGCGTGGAGGTCTGAAATTATACCACGGAAACGTACTTCTATGTTTAAATTCCGTAATACATTGTTTTCATATAACTGTATTGGTTCACGCCACAGAACAGATTAAAGAAGGTGTTCTGTGGTTCACGCGGCGCACGCCATTAAAGATCTCAGTCGGCATGATATTTTTCTACATCTTTAACAATCATCGTTACATTTCAACCAATTTACACAAAACCTTTATGAACACTTAAACCTTCCTAATGAAGCACTCCGTCTTTTGTTGAAAACCGTATGAAAATCCGTTCAGTAGTTTTTGAGTTTGAGCCAGACAGACGCGGCGGGGGGACTTTTTATTATATACATGTAAGTAGTGATATTTCAGGCTACGTTCTATAGCAAAAGTCGTTTATATTCACTCGTTCAAATATTGTAAAGTCGGATAAATTAATGGTTAATAAAATCGACTAACAACTGAAATTGACCGTAGGTACTTATTCAAATCACAATTGTCATTTGACAGTTGTATAAATAATAGGCTGTCAATTTGCTTAACTTAATTTTTCCCTGACTGTACAATATTATTGCTAGACATACTTATAACATGCATGCATTATATACATATTTGCATTGTAGGTATTGAATAAAGTGAGACATTTTCATGAATATATAACGAACGCTGTAATTGAACGCTCCTCGTCTTTAAAAATATCTTCAACATTTTCTAACATAATATTGTTCATAGTTCTGAAATTCATTTACATTTTGTCGTAGGTATAACAGGCTTCGAGAGCTTTGCACTGTGTCCTTTGTCTTTGACTGAAGTGCAAAGAACTCTACACTTACGTACTCTTGCTATATTGGTTTACTATAGGGATGATGACATACCCCCTTTTTTTTTTGCGTATAAAACCCACCCGTGTTCCTTCCGTAGCCCTTTATGTTCCGGGCCAGCGGTAACCCTTTCGGACAATCCCGCTGACCCGGCAGGCTTCGGCCCCAAGGGGCCCCTCCTCGATGCTGACATCTCTTTGAGGCGCGCTTGGAACACGTACGCGCCGTCCGGCACGGGCCTGGTCCTGATCGGACGGTGAACTACCCATTACTCTCCGCCCGCAGGCCCACGCCTACGGTGGCCGGGAGTTGTCAGGGTGGAGTCATGCTAGCAAACATGCTCTCGCCCCGGACCATGGCTTATATCAGGGTCGGACGCGAGAGGTCGCCGCCGCTTCCGATCGCCTCGAGGACACGGTGGTGCTCCGCCCAAGCGGGGCAGACCTCCGCCGTGTGCTCCACCGTGTGCTCTGGGCGATCCTAGCAATGGTGACACCCGGGCGTTTCCTCCCACCTGATGATGTGCAGGAACCTCCCGAAACATCCGTGTCCGGTGAGGGCCTGCGTCAGGCGGTAGGTGAGGGCGCCGTGGCGCCTCTCTAGCCACTCCTCAAAGAGGGGTCTTATCGCTTATTTTTCTCTTTCAGTCGTCAGTAATTTGACTTTCGATAGAAGAAGACAAAGCGTTGTGTAACTATACAGACGCTAAACAACGTTTATTAGTAAGGGGGTAATATTAGAAAATAATGTTCGAACAAATAATGTAATTTCTTGGAAGGCATAGAGAAAAAACGAGATAACAAAAAAAATCAGCAAAAACGGTGGAGCTACTACACGCTTTAAAAGTTTTTGATGGGGATTACTTCCGTCCTTGTCGCACGGTAGGTACGGACAACGTATGGCGCTAGAATATAGTTACATAGTCGTGACGTCTCTTCTATGGTAGTGCCGTCTTTGTCTAGCACTTATTTCTTTTTACAATAAAAACCATACTAATATCATACAATCATTCAGATTTTTTGTCAGATTATTCTACAAGCAACATACTAAAGCACTAGTGTTTAAATTTTTTAGTCCAAACAATAGATTTTTTGTAAATAGATAATTGCTTCATATTTTGGAATAAATTACCAGCGTTGTGTCATCGCCCTTCTCTTTCTTTTCTATGCAGTCCGACAGTGACCGCGCTTTAGGTCATGTAATGTAAGCCCTTTATCATAGCCCCACAAAAAATAATCCAGTGGTGTTACAAACGATGATGTGCTGGTGTCCTGACCTACGTCACACGAGGAGAAGTGAGTGTCAAGTGTCGCTTCTTTAGTAATAGTTATTATTCTGTGGTATAAGCTTCAAAGTGCGCGTCCCTCCTTTCTAGTGGACTGAAAATTCAAGTTTTTCCTAGCGCTGGAAATTTACCTAACCCTTCCGGTGGCAGTCTTAGGTGTTCATGAGATCGTCAAAACGCACTGTGTCCTCCCCTAAGCACATATTCCTTAGTCAATATTGTGTCCAGTTTAACATAGTTATCCTCTTTAAACTATTTGTGTATTTGGTTAGGACGAATCCCACGCTTCTTCTGCAAGCCAATCAAGCATTAAAACGGTGACCGTTTCGAAACTGTCAAATTTTCCCCAATCAACTTTCAACTTTAAAAGCTGTAGCGATAAAGTTGAAAATCTATTAAAGTTTGACAGATTGTAGTAGCCTGATGTGCTGGCGGCTGTACTAAAAAAATATCACAATGACGGGGAGTTCGTTATTTATCGAAGTACAGAAAAAAAAAATTGCTGAATGGCCGCTCGCTCTTGACCTCGATCACGCCTGATGGAAAGCGATGGATGAGGTCTATGATGGAACGAGCGTGCCCAGAAGATGCCTAAGGCATTGGAACTCCCACGCATCGACGAAACACAGCGGGCTGCTTGACGCTGGACTCCGGTGAGAGGGTGGCCCTACCACCGCAAGGGAAGAATTGGCCAGTCATACAGTTTTGTAATACAGGTTTTCATTACCTACCACAGGCACCAGTGATTCACAAATGTTTGTATACTGTATACTTATGATACCAAATAAATAAATAAATAAGGTGTTGGGTGCGACTGGCCAGGTTGCGCCGAGCGCTCGGTTCAGTTGAGTAACTGGCGGAACAAACTGCGCTACACGAGGAGGCTTCTTCTAGCATCCTAAAAAAAATATCTATCCTACAGTTACTTCACGAAGATCGAAAGTTTAATTTCATGATTTTTTTTATGTTTTTTTTCTTATCGTTGCCATGGTGATTACGTTGAACACTGCTATAAATGTATAATCTGTTGTAATAATGTTTCATGATGATAAGAGCTTTAAGGTCGGCAATGCCGTAGTGCGTAAATACTCGTGATTTAATTACAGAAAGTCATTATTGTTGCATAGTAACACCAGATTATAAATTGGTTAGTCATTTTCTCTTTCTGAAAATACTGCTGCATTCGGTTAGACTGGAAGCAGACCCCAACATAGTTAGGAAAAGGCTAGGCAGATGATGTGTTATTCTCCCTTTTCTGGTAGCAGCCGCGGGCAAAAGCTAGAAAACAAATAAAGCCCAGGTGAGACAAGCGAACCTATCCAATGTTTTAAAACCTGTCAACCGCGCACCGAGGGTTCCGTACTTTGTAGGTATGTAAATAGTTTATCACGGGATTTTTTTAAAATGTAGGTACAAATTTACGGTTTTCGGATTTTTCTTTACTTGTGCTACATGATCTTGCTTCTTGCCAAATTTCATGGATTCCCTTGAGAGTGTCGAAATATACGTTTTTTGAGGCATAAACGGCTGTATCTTTTTTTTACGTTAACTTAGTTGTTTGATTTTTTTATAGCTTCAAGGTACTGTAGACATGGTTTTAATTTCAACTCGATACCTCCACGCGTTCCCGAGATAAAGCGTCTTGACAGACAGACGGACGGACGGACAACAAAGTGATCCTAGTATAAGGGTTCCGTTTTTTCCTTTTGAGGTACGGAACCCTTAAAAAACTCGGTTACCGGCTATTCCTAAAGGAGATACAAAACATAAAAGAATCATACAATAAAAACCAATTACTGTCAGAGTTACAGCTCTAACAAGCGGTTATGAAAAAAGTTCCCGTAAAATACAAAATACGATCCCTCCCCTCCCTATTACAAATCAAACATCACCTTTATTACTTTTTTAATCCACTCGAGTACTTATCAAATGATTTCTATACCCATTCAGTTGAAGAGGGGATTATCTTCACAAGAAAAATCACCATAATTTACGTTTTTCCTCATCCCGTATTCGCGTTGTATTTTTAACAAGGTTTTTTTTTATACTGTGGCTCGAATTGATTGATTGAATGGATTTTAATAGTAGATATATGATACATGTGTGCTATGTTGATCATTATACTCTAGGCGGTATTACTCGGCGATATTATTACGAGGCGATAAGGAAGCCGAGCGTATAATGATCAAGCACACGCGTTTCATACGACGTTTTTCAACACACTTGCGAGGAAAAAAGCAGATTTGTATTGATTGTTAAATATTAACTTTTATGGAAAATGGCGCGCTGGTTTTATTTTTCCAGCAGGTGTAAATAGAAGCACTGACAAAACCGCTAAACTACATATAGAAAAAATATAATAAACACAAAATAACACTGACCTGTATCATACAAAACTTGTATGATACAGGCAGATTCATGTTTAATACAGGTCAGTGCAAAATAATGTTTCGTAGTGTTGTCATAATGTCAAATTGTAGTTTAGTTAGTATGGAATTAGAAAGTACTATTGGCATAGAGAAATATACATTAATTCAGTGAGAATCCGCAATAATAGAACGCCAGTCAGGGTTTTATCCGTCTGGTTTCGGAAGAGACCACGGACAATTTAAGGTGAATGCAAATCATTTTTTGATCAAGATACAACCTGACAGTGACCTGCAAATTGCAAAAAACGTAAGAAAATTAAAATTTCGCGGTCTACCACTAAATAAATATTAATTCATTTTGGGACTAAGGACAATACAGACTATTTAAAAAAAAAGTGAAATATGGCCCGCGGATTTCTTTTGGCTTGAAGTCTCTTTGATGAGATTAAAAAAGCGCGCATCTCCGACTAGTAAATACTTAGTTATCTGTGGCGTTAATGCACTAGTGGAATAACATAAAGAAAAAGCACGCGTTTTTAATACACTGCATTATGGATCTAAAACCGGTTCAATAAGAGCCACTTTACGAGCAAGTGTGTTGAAAAAGGGCTTTTGAGTATGGTTTTATTGAGTTCTATTTTATAGGCTCCTACAAACAGACGATATAATCGCGCGCGACACAAAGGCACCGCAGGTTGTGCGACTTGCGGTGCCTTTGTGTCGCGCGCGATTTTATCGCGTGTCGCGCCTGTTTGCGCCAGCTGTTTGATAGCTCACAAGCGCGTTATTATCGGTTGATAATATCAGATGCGTTACGAGTATTTTACATGGATCGACTGCCTATCTAACCTCCAAAACCCAGTTACTGGGTAACTCGTTACGCCATGGTTAAGACTGGTGCACAAGCATAAGCATAATCTGCCTATAATGTTCCCACTGCTGGGACACAGGCCTCCTCTCTGTGAGAGGCTGGTGGGTTGGTTGAAAATACACGATCAATATTTAAAAAACACAAAAATATCTAAGTATAGGCCGACCGCTTAACTGAGACTTTGCCTGAGGTAGCTGCGCGGTGCGGGAGGGGTGATAGTTGTCACAAGTTGACGAATCACTGAGCTCTCGCATCACGTCACCACACCCATCCCGCACCGCGCTGCTACCTCAGGCAACGTCTCAGTTAAGCGGTCGGCTTGATATCAACCTCTGTGCGACCCATGTAATTTACCAGCTTCCCATTTCCCTTTACTAAAAAAGTAATGTATCAGCTATTTTCATTTCGTTGTACATTATACGGGTCAACTAAGGGAAAGGTCATATTTCGCTGAAAAGAACCGATATTTCTTATTATATTTTTGTTACGTCTCTGAATATCTTTGAGGGTTTTTGGAACAAAGTCCCTTACGGCACGTTATACTTTGCACACTTGGCGAATGAGAGCTAGACCAAAAGAAAACAGTGGCACTCCGGGAGTGCCGACAGAAGTGAAAACAAAACACAAACAAAATACTTTGCCATCACTCACTGACATAACGGTTATACATTAAAACCGAGTACATCCCGAGGACAGCCGAACACGGGTACAAAGGGAATAAGGTTGAATATGGTTGAATGCCACTTGCACGTCGACAATGTGAGAGTTGTTATTGTGTTGTAATATTTTCTATATACATACCTACTTGTCGCAGCTTCAACACTGATCCGCCATCTTTATTTTTGATCAAACTCATTTTGATCTTTATTCCCGTTAAAATAAGGTTGCTGTTAGGTGGCTGCTGTCAAAGATAAAACAACTTTGAATGGACTGTAGGGACCGAGCTGTGGTCATGCCATCTACAAATAGCTTTGACCGGACTTCCCCATTTACTGGGAATTTCTGTACAACGTGGAAGAGCAGACATCCCTGGAGGCGCTCCGTCACAAAGAGCTCTGCTGCCTCTAAACTGGATTAAATGTACAGACGCCAGCACATCAAGCTACTACAATCTGTCAAATCAATCCTTTAATGTATAGGATTTAAAGTAATTTTTCTAAAAACTCCTATTTGGTTACATTTTTGGCAAATAAATCGCAAATTCAGATTACCCGCGCTATTTCCTCGTTTTCTTACCGTTCGTTCTTACTTTTTTTCTTTTTGCGCGGCTCTTAGCAGTCTTATCGTGCTGTTAAATAGCCTATAGCCTTTCTTAAGAACCGGGCTAACATGCAAAAAAAAAAGCAAATCGACTGGTAGTTGCTGAGATTATCGCGTTCAAATAAAGAACCCTTAGGTACAGCTTTATTCTTGACAGATGAAACTTGACATATCTTTGGCATTGACATATATATTACTAGCGTGAGGACCGGGCTAACCGTGGGACTAAATGGCACCAACGCGCTGGCCCTAAAATGACGGTTTTAGGGCCAACGCGACTCAGTTGACAGTGGTGCGCGCGAACTTCTAATTTCGAACGAAGAACTTCTATGTAAAATGTTCAGACGGGCGTATCCTTACTTTTGAAATCATTGATCTTTGGCTATAAAAAAAATCTTTTATTAGCAGGCATCGTAGGGCCCATAGCGTGTTAGTGTTAGTAATACAAGAAAATCTATGTTAGTAATATGGAACAAATTTGGCACACAAAAACAATATTCTTTAATAAATATAAACTGTAAGTGTTGATCATCATTAAGGTCAAGTAATGTTTGTTGGTAATACCACTTCTGAATAAACTGAGAGAAAATATATAAAAATCTTTCTCGTACACATCGGAAAAATAATGTTATGAGGATTAAGTAGTTTTCGTATACTTTGGTACACAAGCTTTTACTGGTAATGTCGGAAATGTATGAAAGAATCATTATTTTATGTACGACATTAACCCTTCTTATCCACGTGGAACGATACGATAAGAACGTGGACCCAAGCGAAACGCAATGGCTTTTCATAAAATTGTTTCTGTAATCACGGCATTCAACCGGGTAAGCAATCATTGTTACAATATCCTTCATCATCATCTGCCTAGCCTTTTCCCAAGTATGTTGGGGTCGGCTTCCAGTCTAACCGGATCCAGCTGAATACCAGTATTTTACATTGAGCGACTGCCTATCTGACCTCCACAACCCAGTTACTGGGTAATACGAACAACAACAATACAACAACAACAACAATACAATATTCTTCTTAGGGCGAATTTCACCAATGAATCTGAAAAGTTGGTAAAATTCTATTTTAGCTTTTAAAGCGTTATCCTATGACTTGTAACTTACTCGTATGATAAGAGTAAATTAGAAGGTAATAGTAATTTATTTCCAAAACTTCAGCACACTTTACTTCAATGAGGTCTCGACCTCGACCCCTGAATTAGGACATCCTGTATGACAGGGGTCAAGGATTCTCCTGGTACATGGATGAGCATATGAAGGGTTAGACTAAATACAACTATGAGAATTTTTTTATTAAGAGAAAATTGAAAAAGACCAAAAAAAAACAGTGGCACTCCGGGAGTGCCGACACAACTGAAAACAAAACACAAACAGAATACTATGGCATCATTCACTGACATATCGGATATACATTACAACCGAGTACATCCCGAGGACAGCCGAACACATCCGAAGCGGGTATTTTTAATCGTCATAAAAACAAAACACGCGCGGTGTCGCTTACGGTAACAGTGGCGCGAGTTCAATGGTTTCTTCCCATCTCAAAAAATGCCCATCGCGCCAAAAGAAGCCTTCACTTGTAAAAAGGTCGAAATATCTAAGTATTATGAGTCGTATTAGATCATTTGCTAACAATGTACTAGGGTAGTTCTTCGAAATTTGATTCTTTGACTGATCCATATGGCCAAAATTTAATTTCACTTTCAGCTCTGTAAAACATGTTCATATGAAAATAGGTATACCAAATAACATATATTTGAATGAGGGACTCGTTTTTATAAAGTAGTTTTCAAGATATTAATTTTGTGCCCAGATGAATCAGAATGTGTTACATATTAATCAGAAACAGAAATAAAAAGTAATAAATACACCGTTAGTTATGAATATAAATTCTAAACAATAATTATTAATTCTTAAATAGGACTAAGACATATCAAAAGTATCATATTTAGAAAAAGATTATACTCCTGTAATTTTTTAAAATTCAAAAGGTTATAGCTAAGTAAATAATAATAAATAAGATTAAAACTACTGACTTGTACACGGTCAAAAATTGGACAAGGAGAATTACGCAACAAAAGCGCTCCTTTCGTGCTGGAGAGGGGAAAAACTAATTTATTTTATTATTCATATGGGGTTTTGACCATACGAATCAGGCACAGATGAATCAGGATTTTGCCTACAATCGTGCATAACTCATCATACATACAAACTTCATTATTTTCATTTTTCTACACGAATCTATAACCCAAAAGCATCACACGAAACACAGATTGAAGTTTTAAAATAATAAAATAAATTTTATAAAGTAGGCATTGTAATCAGGATGCCACCTGAACCAAACACAGATGAATCAGGTATTTTCCTTCGTAACACCGGATCTAAGCCAACCAGCCGCATTGTACATTTAGTATTTTATCTATGCAGCCGCACGTCCACCTTCTAGGTCGTCCGTTGCACGACTGGCTTCCCTCCGCGCTGGAAGCCAGACTCTCATTATTATTACCCGACCAAGTACGGTCAAGCGCAGCTTACGCCACATTAATCAGTATTATACGCCGGACACTTCTTTTTTACTTATTTATAAACAGACTAACGTAGTTATAACTAATACACATTTTTTTTGTAAGAGGACAATTCATTTCCTTTCGATATAATTATAATTTATATTGATGTATCAAAGGGAAAATGCTACATCGACCATTTTGTTCCGGAAAATGGCAAACGGACGCGCTATATGAATCAGAAGAACGACCTTCAAATATTTTTATTTTGTACCTAGACAGCAATTATTAAAAAAAAATCATTTGTCCCAGTAAGGGATAAAGCTAAACTGTACAAAAAAAAATATTACATGCCGTTTTGTTAGTTGGTTACAGAAATATACCCACAGACATCGAAAATTTTGTCCCTGAAGAATTACCCACTACCAACAACAATAGCCCAGACAAACCGCTCGATCGATAACAAACTCCCATTCAAAGCGAAGAAGAAAAATAGCTGTCATAATCAACCCCTTCAATAAAATCCTTGAAGAATTCAATATTTTTCATCTTCACTCCGCAAATCGTTCAATCCCCCATTCTTCATTCCTTCCATTCGATGATGGCCGCCAAAGCGAACAACGCATTCATTCCTTTTGAAGTGCAGTGTAAAGGAGTACGTACGTCACAAGTATTGATCGAACCGGGCGTCTGTGTGTGCGTACTCTGTGTACCGACATTACTTGAGCCGTCGATGTGTGCAACTTTCAGTTTGTGTTAACAGATTTTAATACGCCGCCGGGAGGGACGAGGGAGGTCAGGTTATAATGGTTTATTTCAGATTAATGTTCCTATGTATAGTTAGTCATGAATGTGGAGACGATCGCGTGGTTTAATTTGTTTTATACATTCGGATTATGTTGAATGGATGGATATTATTAATTGGTTTTGAAGGTATATTTAGGGAAACGGAAATATTTTTAGCTACTTATGGAATAACGGAGCGTGTGGAATTGTTTATTTGTCCTCCAGTAGTGCCGATCTGAAATTCCAGTTTTACAATCTAAAAGGTACGCAAAAAAAAACAATCCATCTGCTTAGACTTTTCCCACCCAACTAAGTTGAGGTCAGCATCCAGTCTAACCGGATGCAGCTGAACACCAGAATTTTCCATGGAGAGATGGGCGATTTTACATGAACTGGATAACACGATACCCATTGGTAAGACTGGTTGTCAGACGATTGGGCTTCTGACTATCCGTAACTACTGTCAAAAATCTACAAATGACAGCCGGAACCATCGGCTTAAAGTACTTTCCGAGACCAGGTTAAGTAATGGATGGCCGGTCACCCATCCACGACCAACCACAGCAAGTGTAGCTTAACCATCCATCGACCCGTGCGGCTATTATCGTTTAGCCACGAGTCATAAATCTCCTGTACCTATCTGACTGTCTACCTGAGTCGACGAACACTATCAAATAAGTACCTTATTCTGTAAAAATCTCACCTTGAAAACTTATGTGAAGTGAGCGTGGAGTGAGCTGACAATTCCTACCAAAAACAAACTCACTTCTCCTAAGTTTTCACGGTGAAATTTTTACAGAATTGACCGGCTGCCCGGCTGTAATGAAAAATAGACACCAATGAAACCAAAAAAGCTCGCCCATTTCAATTCGGATGGATTAAACAAATCCTGGAAGCGTATCAATACCTCTGTTTTAAGTATTCTCGTCGCGATTGGTTGGCTTCCCATTTGTTACTACACGAATCGATTGGAGGACCTACGATGTGACATGGTCACTTCTTATCCTGCTGACTTTTGGTCGAAGGAATTGCTTGGGATGTGGGGTAGTAATTTTCTCGGGACGTTACATAAATTGGATGTCAGATTCTAGATTCATATTGTAACTTTTGTGATAGCTTTTCGTATTTTTATTCGTGTTTACCTGGGCACACTAATATTATAAAGGCGAAAGTTTGTGAGTGTGTGTGTGGGGGTGTGTTTATATGTTTGTTACTTCTTCACGCTGAAACGGCTGGACCAATTTTGATAAAATTTTGTATGGAGGTAGCTGACACCCTGCATTAACATATAGGCTAGCTTTTTATCCCGATAATCCCACGGGATCGACATTTACGCGGGTGAAATCACGGGGCGGAGCTAGTTACCTCCCGACCGATTTCGGCAACAGTGGCCAATCTCAACGGAGATTAGCCAGGTATGCAGAAGATATTATAGTGCACAAGTGTGTGCGTAAACACATGTGCACTCTCTGTTCGTTTAATCCGACACGACCGGGGAGAGCTCAGACGCAGGGCCAACGGTTTTAAGTGCTTTCCGAGGCACGGGCGTATTAAGCCGCCAACTTCCAAACAATTTGTCCGACCTGGGAATTGATCCCAAGACCCCACGCTCAACAGTCGCGCTTGCTACCAGGAGCAATGGGGCAGAAACACATGCTATAATCGCTGAGTCATGCTTATGATGTATTCAGAACGTCTTTTACCGATAGCCAAGCGCTGAGATTACCAATCAAACAATTCTAAGTACGGTCTATACAATTCCAAGTACGGTAACTACGGTCCACTCCCTCTCACAGAGAGGAGGCCTATGTACCAGCAGAGGGAACAATATAGGCTGGTCTTGGTTATGCTACCTACGTTTAAACACAGACATACAGAAATTATTCAAATTGTAGCTCGTCTATCAAAATAACCACAGCAATTATCACCCCAGTTTTACCGTCCATAAAATATTATCAAGGCTGCGTAAACAATTAATTTAAATAAACAAGTGCGAGTCGGACTCGCTCACAAATGGTTCCGTACTAGCGTACAATACTGAACACTACATAATATTTAAAAACGAAAAGCAAAAAAAGCCTAAAAAAACACGTTTCTTGTTTTGGGACCTCCTTTTATTTTCAACTTTATATTATTTTTATCGTTTGTTGTTTTAGCGGCCATAGTAGTACACGATCTGAGAGGAGGTGGAGGTCAGATAGGGAGTCGTTCAGCTGCATCCGGTTAGACTGGAAGCCAACCCCAACATTGTTGGGAAAAGGCTAGACAAACACAACAACTAAGTAGTACACACTGAAAATTTCAAGTGTCCTATCTACCTATTACGGTTCAATAGATACAGCCTTGAGACAGACAGACATACAGTGGAGCCTTTGTACTAATAGGGTCCCATTGGCACGATTTGGGTAGGTACGGAACCCTAAAATGAGGCTTCACGTTATTATTAATGTAAACCAGAAATAAATTAACGATGGTAAGGAGTACAAAGGCGGCCATTTTGTATTAACAAACAAAGTATTAGGTAGGTACGAATTTGGTTGATTAATACCTACTCGATAAATTGGAAACCGGGAATTCGGAATTTCGAATATTGAATTGGTTGAATGGGAAATACCTGGTATTTGAAATTACCATTATCATTTGCATGTATTGGTCCCATAGGAATAGGTAGGTACTATGGAATATGAATATGCAAATTGCAATCATTTGGCACATTGCGACAGTCGAATACAATTTGGTTCAAATAAAAAGAAATAAATTGAATGAGCGCAGAAAGAATTCATTCTGTGTTCATTCATTGTGAAAAGAACAACATAGGTACAGTCAACAAAGGAGATAATACCTACTTAAAGTAGAAAATAAAAACGTTAATAAGATAGACGTTTAATATTTACGTTGTTCTTTAAAAAAGAAACCTTTTGTGTACAATATTATTAAGGCTACGATATTTTTCAGTTAGTCTAACACCGCTAGATTACCTATTTCTGTTAGTAAAATGATTAATGACTTTGTGGCATTCATGGTCTTGCAAGAATAATTTATTTATTTATTTATTTATCCATTTATTTCAGGCATCAAGGCCCATATAAAACACATACAATACAATATTAATAACATAATAATAATGATAATACAACATAACATAATGTAACTACAGTTCATACTAGGTACATACAATGTAAATATTAAAGAGTTTACATACTTTTGCATGACTAGATACTTTTATTTTTGAAATACTGCCAGTATAGTACCCAATAACTGGGTTTTGGAGGTCAGATAGGCAGTCGCTCCTTGTAAAATTTTGGTATTCAGCTGCATCCGGTAACTGCAGCGGCGGCCCTAGAATATTTTTTAGGTGGTGCAAAATCTTATCGTGGCGCCCCTCTATGTACAGTCAACAGCAAAAGTAGATGATCAAAGTCAGAAATTCAATACTAATGAACGGAGTTCGCGTCAGAACTGTGTGGCGTCGAAGTGATTCAAAAGTATTCTACGTAATAAGTATTCTAAGTAGTAGTACTGAATTTCTGATTTTGATCATCTACTTTTGCTGTTGACTGTACCATGTTCCTATGATTTAAGCATATGCAGTTGCTTGGTTGTAGACGATCGGCTTTATAGTAAGTTACTATCATCAATGACTGGAGCCTGGTGGACTGTCCACCAGGCACCAGTCATTGATGATAGTATAAAGCCGATCGTCGAGGAGCTGAAATCAACCGAAATGCGATGACTAGTGGAGGTCGCATTTCGGTTGATTTCAGCGCCTCTCCCATCACGGGGCGCCCGGTGCCGTCGCACCGCTCGCATCGCCCTAGGGCCGCTACTGCCGGTAAGACTGGAAGCCGACCCCAACATAAGGCTAAGCAGATTGGTTTGATACTTTTGCAGGACTCTAAAAGTCCTCAATCATCAAACAGTCGATAAGTACTTCTAGATGTAAAACTCAAAACGCTTCCTGAAAATAAAACACGAACAACTGTATAAGTACATTCAATATTTACACAAATATACTCTCAATACAAAAACCCAAACAATTAATACAAGTCGGGCCAAACAAAAAGGAACCAACGAAAAAAATCTTAATACGAAAGCACGTGAACATGCTCAATAAAGCCGACAATTGCAAACATACCGTGAAAGTGGCACAGACGCACAGTTCGTGTTTGTACTGTCGGTATTGGGTGGGTGGATTTGCGGCACTCCAGTACCTACACTTGCGAGTCGAATGAGGTGAACGTGAATTTTTAATGTGCACGCGTTACGTTCCATTACAGTGCTGACATGTCGCTTTTTTGGGTGTTGTTTGAATTGAAATACGTGTAGGAAGATTTGTCTTTTATTATTCATCTGCATGTATGTTAGGAATTTTACCAAATTGGTAAAATGACGCAAAATTACTCCTTGATTTTTCTATTAGCTATCATCAATAAATTTATTTAGCCTGTAAAATATTATTTTTTCCGTCTTCAGTTACAAAAACAAAAAAAAAGCTTAACCTTGTCACTACTTTTAACCTTTTGAACGCCATTGTCACATATACGTGACAAGCAAACGCGTGTCCTGTACGCCAGCGACACAAATATGTGACAAAAAATGCGGTGCACTTTATCACGAAATAAACAATTAAATCATTACTTTTGTGTGTTTTTATTTGTATACCTTAAATATTTAAAATTGTGGCTTGGCGTGGAGGGCACGCGCGTGCGTTTATGCTCTGGCGTTCAAAAGGTTAAGGGGCTTACATTTACATGACCTAAAGCGCGGTCACTGTCGGACTGCATAGAAAAGAAAGAAAAGCGTGATGACACAACGCTAGTAATTTATTGCACTTTAAGAAGCAATTAACTATTTACAAAAAATCTATTGTTTGGACTAAAAAAATAAAACACTAGTGCTTTAGTATATTAGTATGGTTTTTATTGTAAAAAGAAAGTTTTTAGAGGTATCTTCATGATTTTTTTCTATCGTATCAAATTATTTATATTATATTTTTAACACACTATCTACCTAGCATATATCCTGAAGAATATCATATATTTTTCTGATTTTGTTTACAGTAGTGGATCATATACTTTTATTGCTTCTGAAACTAGCGTTTTTAGCGTTTTGGTCCTGTCAGCCCCTTAATATGTAAGTTTTATTTATGTTATGTCATGGGGCGAACCTATTGCTAATACCACACTACCAAGAAAAAAAACAAGGCCATAAGTCGCAAACAAAACTACATTTCGTCCTCATTTATTCAGCTCTTTAGTAATTCCGCCTGCTGAATTCTTAGTCAAAACTAAACGGTTATATAGTGAAAGTGTGCACTAAGGAAGGATTTTTAAAAATTCATCCCTGTGGTTACGGCCCCGACTGAGGAGTACAGGTTACGGGTTTGAACCCAGACAGGCGCTGAACTTTGTGTAAATTATTCACACCCCTCGTTTCCTCTCGATGTTTTCCTTCACCGTGTTTTAGATCTTATACAATGCTCTAAAACACGGTGAAGGAAAACATCGAGAGAAAACCGGCATGTCCTAGAACCAAAAATTCGAAGACATGACATCTAACAACCCGCACTGGGCCCGCGTGGTGGATTACGGCCCACTCCCTCTCACAGAGAGGAGGCCTGTGTCCCAGCAGTGGGAACGTATTGTAACTGAGAATTTTTAGGTATGGGAAATCCTGTCGGGCACACGGCTTGTAAAAAAAAACTGGCCAAGTGGGAGTCGGACTCACACACGAAGGGTTCCGTATCACAAGGCAAAAACGCTGAACTCGTTTGTTGTATGGGAGCCCCCTTAAATATTTATTTTATTCTGTTTTTAGTATTTGTTGTTATAGCGGCAACAGAAATACATCATCTGTGAAAATTTCAACTGTCTAGCTATCACGGTTCATGAGATACAACCTGGTGACAGACAGACAGACAGACGGACAGTGAAGTCTTAGTAATAGGGTCCCGTTTTTACCCTTTAGGTACGGAACCCTAAAAAGAAAGAAAGAAAAGCTTGTAGGTAATGTAATAAAATAACAATGCGTACGTAACAATGCTCTCAAGTGTACAACCGCACCATGAGTACAGTCACGAGCAAAAGTATGAATACACTTGGCTTTATTTAAAGGCGATTTTCTCCTTTATTTTTGAATGAAATTTTATATTAGTAGGAATATAGTATTTTAGAACCCATAGGTATATGTAAAGTGTCTTATTTCAACGTTGCATTCGTTATTACGTGAAAAAATCGCAATTTAAAGTTGCCAAGTGTTGACATATTGGTGCTCGTGACTGTACAATCTGCCTCGGGGGACGTGTTGAGATGCTCGCGTGTTCTCAACGGTAACATATTCGTACTCCGAGGGCACGCGATGACTTGTTACAAGTGAACATTGGTGGAACAAATCTCTGAAAATATTACTTCCATCTCGTGAAAGAGGAGGGTCTTGACATACTGAGGTATGTCTTTTCTTAACTTTACTCAATCTTTTGAAATCTCTAAAAAAATTGGACTTCCATCTTTTAGAACGAGGTGGGTCTTATTAGACACGTCACTGTTATAATATGAGCGTTTCTTTTATTTGCACTATCTTCTTGAAACTTGTCAGAACAATTTCAAGTTCCATAATTTATGACAAACTACCTGACCCGGGGAACTTCGTACCGCCAAAGAATAAAAAAATGTTGTATTATTATTATTATAATCTTCATTTATTTTTCATGACCGAATATGCCGAATACAGAACATAAAACGAATATTCGGCCCATCCCTAGTGTAGACCATCGAACTGAACAACTTTCTCCATGGGACCAACCTCGTGATTACGAAATAAGGGTTCCTTGTCAGAACTACTGAACCCTAAAAAATATCAACTGTCCCATACATGTAGGTCAAGTAGGTATTGATTTTTTGTATCGGACAGTAGAATATTTCCTCCTAGTACCTATACACAATCCATCCCTTTACATAATCAGGACGCGTGTCGCCCCACAAATCCCCTCGAATCGTCACGGCCTGACAGGACAAAAATATGTAAACCGACTTGTCGCAACTACGTACAGCTAATAAGATTACTGGGCACAATCCCATGACATGACCATCAAAAGGACTAAGTTACAAGATGTATCTTATAACTTAGTCCTTTTGATGGTCAGTATGGAAACGGACATTTTCATCCCACCATTCATATTTATACAGATTATTTTGTATCAGGGCTCGGAAACCGGTTGAAATTCTTAACCGGTTACGGTCATTGACCCCAAACAGAAATCGATTTAGGTTAAGGTTTGCACTTTACCGGTTAATGCGGGAAACCGGTATTTCATGAATTTTAGTTTTGATAGTGGAAATTAACTGGTTAAAACCAAGTTTGAACCCCCCTCCGGCCCCCGCCACTCTCGCGAGCACGGTCTGGTCGTTGCGATATCATTTAGTTAAAAAAAAATATTATGGAATTACGGAATTAACCGGTTAATTTAGGTGTCAAAACCGTTTGTGCTTAAGTAACCGGTAACCTTCATCATTTGGGTTTCATAAGAACAGTTCACTTGTTTAACCGGTTAATGAAGGAACGATATATTAACCGGTAACCTTCATCATTTGGGTTTCATAAGAACAGTTCACTTGTTTAACCGGTTAATGAAGGAACGATATATTTACCGGTACTTAATCGAAATTAACCGCTCTTTTTAAACCGACCTCGTAGCAAGCTGCTACGGCGTAGACCGGCTACGAAGCTACTCTACGAATGCTACGAAGCATTTCTTTTAAAATAATTTATTTCGTTGTTGTCAATGTTATGTGATCATAATTTACCTCCCCGTTTGACAGGGCAAGTTTAGCCGCTAGTTATCTTGCATCTTTGGATCATATAATTGACATTAATAACAAGGCCAAAGCATGGACTAAAATGTTTCCAAAGTATCTAATGTGTCAGCTTATTACATGTAAAAGAGATTCCGATAATCTATTTATAGAATTAAAAAAATATATTTCATTTCATTAGGTTTAAAATTATATATTTATAAAATTAATTATTTACGAGTAGCTTCTACGTTCAGTTCCCGTTTTAGACCTAGTAAGAAAGAAAAATTGGTTATTCTGCACATTACAAAAAAAAGACCATAAACCGAGCGAGATAGATCTATAGAAATATTATGACAATTGTATACTTTAATTTCCTTTTAAAAACAACTTTCTAAAAAGTAATCAGATTTTATCAACGTCTAATTAGAACTCACTCAACAGAACGATTTCAATCACAACTTTTTAGGGTTCCGTACCCAATGGGTGCCAGCGGGAGGCTCCACTGTCCGTCTGTGACAGGGCTGTATCTTTCAAACCGATAATACGGTAGACACTTGAAATTTTCACAAAATGTGTAGTTGTGTACTAATCCTTAATATCCATAGTACATAATATTATAAATGCGAAAGTGTGTCTGTCTGTCTGTTACCTCTTCACGCTTAAAACGCTGAACCGATTTAGATGAAATTTGGTACAGAGATAGTTTGAGTCCCGGGAAAGGACATAGGATAGTTTTTATCCCGATATTCCCACGGGATCGACCCTTATGTTTTCACTTCAAAAAAATGTTCGCTGTACAAGAAGCGTGCCAAAGAAATAAGAAGTGTTAAACTTTGTTCGGTGGTT
This sequence comes from Oligia latruncula, assembly GCA_948474745.1. Lineage (NCBI taxonomy): Eukaryota > Metazoa > Arthropoda > Insecta > Lepidoptera > Noctuidae > Oligia > Oligia latruncula. The sequence goes on from OX419705.1 coordinate 3,457,269, forward strand.
CGGAACCGTTCGTGTGCGAGCCCGTCTTGTGTTACAAACAACTACGACTAGACTTTCAGACTCTACGAGTGTCGTCAATCGATGTTCTACGTCAGACACGACGTCAATAAATCGCGTCGTCTGTTCACGCCCTTACTCGGCTATCAGCCACATCGCGCTGACGTCACTCCTTAGTGATTGATCGCGGTGAAGGAAACGCTGCGTCATTCCAATGTCTACATTTTTTATAGGCGGAGGAAGTCTGTACATACGCCAGCACATCAAGCTACCCGAAACTGTCAAATTTTCCCAATCAACTTTGAACCTTATGTTTTAACGATAAAGTTGAAAATCTATTAAAGAAATTTGTAGTAACTTGATGTGCTGGCGCCTGTACATGGCTTTATTTAGTACAATAATTAAATGGTTACTGATCAATATGGTACTGACTTTAGTTTTCGAGGTTTTTACGCAGATTTCGGGTCCGTCCGAGTAGTTTCGACCTCGAACGGAGATCTACATATCACTCAGGAATGTCACTGAGTTTGACTACTCCTTAGACCATTTCGCATTTGCTCTACAAAAACACTGTAAACTGCTGCGGTGCTATTCTGTAAAAAAGTGAGCGTGGAGGGAGCTGTCAATAGTGTCAATTCCTAGCAAAAACAAACTCACTTCACCTAAGTTTTCACGGTAAGATTTTTACAGAATCGACCGGCTTTTTCTATTTTACAACAGGTTTTTAGACGAAGTGCTGCTAGAGGCCGTTCAGTGGACAAATGGTGTCCACTGAACGGCCTCTAACAGCACTTTGTACATGTAAGCTCTACGGAAACAAAGTAGTTTCACATAAAATGAGAACACAGTTTACATACATTATACCGTTTATAGTTTACTAGCTTTCGCCCGCGACTTCGTCCGCGTGAAATTTCGCCATCTTAGGGGTGGAATTTCGAAAAACCCTTTCTTAGTGGATACCTACTCTTCACAAAGAACACACCCTCCAAATTTCATGTCTCTAGGAGCAGCGGTTTAGACTGTGCGTTGATATATCAACAATCAGTCAGTTTATCATTTTATATATATAGAAGATTTAAGATAAACAACTTGGGCTGGACTCAATACTGTACGAAATGAAAGGTTTACATACAGTATACCGTTTAGTTTATTTAAGATAAACAAGTATGCTGGACTCAATACTGTACGAAATGACAGTTGTTTTTTTTGCCGATTCAAAGCGCCCCGCTCGAGGGTCTCAGGAACTAAAATTGACAGACTGTTGCAAATGGTCGTCGTGTTGTTTTGGTACAGGGAGCTTACCATCACCTCTTAAAGCAGGGCAGAAGTTGAACTGCACTACTTTTTTGTACTAAGACGTCATACAAAAAAGTAGTGCAGTTCAACTTCTGCCCTGCTTTAAGAGGTGATGGTAAGCCCCCTGTACTTGTATGATAGTAGAGGTCAGTGTTTTGGTACGTCTCTGATGATTTAGGTCTAAATCGTGGAATAAGACTTTTTTTGTGTATTTTGTCTTTACTTTAAAGTGTTCTAAATATCTCGTAGATATTTAGAACATTTTTATCATAAGAGTATGCGCATTTTGTAAAACTCACTATCAAAAATATTAGTTCCACGGACGCTCACGTTGTAATCAGCGCCAAAATGGCGAAAATCAAATGTCTTCGTTTTGTCATCGATAATATGTTAATAATACCTACAGACTATTGTGATAGAGGTCAGTGACTATTTATAATAAAAATATAAACTTTTTTACAAAAAAAAAACAACAGACTTCCAAAAAAAAACCATACAAAGTGAAAAATAACTTTAATTTCGAAAGTCGATGTCGTTGTCGTTGGGTTCGCATTTTCGTTGTTTGCCACCAACTTACTATACAATTGCTGTGCTAGCGTAAAAATACATCTTAGTCATGTAACATGTGATTCAACTGTTTCGAATGGAAAAATACGTTGTTTCCTTTGTATAGTCAACCTCGCTTGGTATAGTCTACTATCCCTTTTGACAACAATGAGGGCTACCGTTTTTGTTCTCACCAGTTGGCGCCACTGTCGAGTAAGGTCCTGAAGTGTAGCTCTCAAAGTTTGTTATTATGGGCATGAAAACAAAGTTTACATTTAAATCATATTTAAGTAAACAAACAAAAAATGTGTTTGCAAACAGTAAACAAACTAACCTCTGAATTAGCTGTTATTTCAGCCCGCTTAATGCTTAAAAATAATCAGCTGTTCTCTACATTTTGACGAGTTATACGAACGGCTGTTTTTTTTTTTTCGCGATTTCAGGTTTGATCCCTTAATAAAAGTTGTTCATAATGATGAGTACAATGATCTCTTAAGAGGTTGTTAACGTTTTACCAATAACCCTGTATATATTCAATAAAATCAATTACAACATAAAAGCAGCTATAATTTGCCACTCGATAAACTACAAAGTTTATTACGGTTACTTTTTACCGACAGATATAATAAAACGATGTTTATCGCTTTAAGAAGTGCCCATTGCTGAGAGAAGTGATTTCGATTTATGATCAATAAAGAGGGGCTCATGGCCTAATAATAACAGTCGCGCAGGTCGATTTTCATGGTTAAGCAACGGTTTCCGAGGTCGGTAGGTGGATGGGTGACCATCCATTACATACTGGGACCCCTACCTACCTTACCTCCGTACCTTGGAAAGCACGTTTAGCCGTTGGTCCCGGCTGTCATTCTTAAGATCTTTGACAGTTGTTCAGGTTACAAGTAGTCACAAGCCCGAAAGACTGGCAACCATCCTACTAAGGGCAATCGTTTTACCCAGTAACTGGGCTGTGGAGGTCAGATAGGCAGTCGCTCCATGTAAAATACTGGTATTCAGCTGCATCCGGTTAGACTGGAAGCCGACCCCAACATAGTTGGGAAAGGCTAGGCAGATGATGATGAAAGAGGTTTTATTTCGGCTGAATGGCGAGTTTCCTTCGTCAATAAGTTGAAATATTAAGAAATAATATTGTCATTGATAACGTGTGTAAATTATAAAAGGCTGATTTATTCATGAAAGCAAATGTAACAAGAGATGAACAACAAAGCTAACTATGGTGTTTTTCATGTGCTTTATAAATCCTGACGTTTGATTTAAGTATTGGTAAGGAAAGCAGACTTGTTTCAAATGTTTTAATTCGTTGTGTGTCAACTTGTTGTGAATGAAAATATTATTTAAATTGCAATAGTATCACGAACTAACACCGCACCATTTACTTAACTCTGCTAATCCATTGCTTCTTAATTATGTTCGAAAAATTTGCCTGCACAACAGCGTAAATAACGCAATTAATGTTGTTGAACTGTCAAGGGCCCGCGTATTGGATTACGGCCCGCGTATTGGATTACGGCCTACTCCCTCTCACAGAGAGGAGGCCTGTGTCCCAGTAGTGGGAACATTATAAGTTAATAATGCTTCTTGCATTTAGTAGACGATCAATTTGCGCATCAAAAAGTAGTGTAGCAGTCACGTAAGCATTAGAATAGCTTGTTGTAATTATTTTATTTTAATATGTTGATTATTCTTTTTTATAATAATTACTAATTATGTTAAAGAGTGTACACCTTTATGGTATATTTTTGAGGAACTAATTATTTCTTATTAAGATCTCATGTAAAAATGTACCAAAAATCACAGCAATAAATGAATTTGAATTTAAATAGCGATAGTGGTACTGTTCGAATCAATAATGTCATAGTATAATGAGATAATGGAAAAACTCAGTATAATATGGCGGAGCTACACGCTTTTAAATTTTTTGGAAGGGATCTTCTTCTTCTTCGTGTCGCTGGCACGACTGTATTTTAAATCTCGATTTTCCAAAACTTTGCCACTTCCACGGCGTTGTCGGTGACAGCGCAGAGGTCACTTTGACTGCATGTTTTGGGGCACAGAGGGCAGGATAGGAGGTGGAGCATGGTTTGTGACATAGCTCCTCAATCACACCCTACTGCTGTTCCGTCAAGGTAGCCCCACTTTACGGTCGGATACATCTTCCCACTTGTGTCCGGAGACGGTTCAGAGACTTCCAAGTGGGCCACGGAAGGTTACACCCTGCAGGGAGATGCTCCTTTAGTGGTTTTTGGAAGGGATTATTCCCGTCCTTGTCGCGCGGTACGGACAATGTATGGCGCTAGTATGTAGTGACATAGCCGTGACGTCACTTCTATGGTAGCCCGTCTTTGTCTAGCAGTTATTTTAAAACGTTTATAACTTGGCATCTATTTGCAGACAAATATTTTTTAGAGTTTTAAATGCCTAAATTTACCTTGTCCGCATCTTTTTGTCCTAGTACCTATTACTACCTATAATCGTATGTTTCGTTATGATGTTTTAAAAGTCGGGAGGTGAGAAGGGGGAGTGCAGAGGCCTTTGTCCAAGAGAGGGACAATTCAACCTGACAATCTCATTCACGAACTTAATACTAAATGCAAAAAGTGCATTTTGACCCCGACGTGATTTGAACACGCAACCTTCTGATCTGGAGTCAGACGCGCTACCGTTGCGCCACGGAGTCGTACGAGACTCTCGCTAATTTCAAGATATAGCTGAAACAATTGACGCACGCGTATACGTCAAAAATGGCGCTACCTATCGTCAAACCAAAAATAGCGTTGTTTCACAAAAGTATGCGCGATGACACAACAAAAGTAATTTATTGCAAAATATGAAGCAATTATCTATTTACAAAAAATCTATTCATTTTTTCTATTTATTTTTTATTTTTTAGTCCAAACTAAAAAATGGAAACACTAGTGTTAAAGTATCTGACAAAAAACTGGCCAAGTGCGAGTCGGACTCGCACACGAAGGGTTCCGTACCACAAGGCAAAAACGCAGAAAAAAACACGTTTGTTGTATGGGAGCCCCCCTTAAATATTTATTTTATTTTTAGTATTTGTTGTTATAGCGGCAACAGAAATACATAATTTGTGAAAATTTCAACTGTCTAGCTACCACGGTTCTTGAGATACAGCCTGGTGACAGACAGACGGACGGACGGACGGACAGCGAAGTCTTAGTAATAGGGTTCCGTTTTTACCCTTTGGGTACGGAACCCTAAAAATCAGAATGATTGTATGTATATTTCGTATGGTTTTTATTGTAAAAAGAAAGTTTTTAAAGGTATAATTATTATCTTTTCAATACACTATCTACCTAGCATACATCCTGAAGAATATCATATATTTTTATGATTTTTTTTACTGTAGTCGATCATATACTTTTATTGTTTCTAAAACTTGCGTTTTTTGCGTTTAGGTCCTGTAAGCCCCTTAACCAACCGTTTGGAACAACCGGCCCTTAAGGAATCTTTATCTGATGACAATTAAATAAATAAATAGCAATTCAATCGAGTGATGCATTTACAAGTATACTTAACACATTGAAGGGCACTGAACGCGACACAATAGAAGTTTAATTGTTATTACGTCGAGGGGCATCGTATTACCCAGTAATTGGGTTGTGGAGATCAGATAGGCAGTCGCTCCATATAAAATATACTGGTATTCAGCTGCATCTGGTTAGACTGGAAGCCGACCCCAACATAGTTGGGAAAAGGCTAAGCAAATGATGATGTAGAGGGGTGTTAAGTGTCCCGCAAAGTAAAACAACCTCAAAATCCTTAGTCCTATAAACTACCTCCAACTAAACCTGCTCTCTTTCTGTTCCAGAGGATGAGAAGACCTCGTCGGCACCGATGGCTTACCGTCTCCGTTTTCTTCATCGCCTACTCGGTGTTCCAAGCGGTCTACAAACCGTCCAACGCTTCGGAACCTATCGACAAACCGGCAGAAGACACCGGTCCGGTCTTCGGACCGACCAATAAACCAGAAATCATTGCTAAGGAGGCACCGATTGCGGGTAAGTTATTCATAATATTATTGAAATAACTGAAGGGGATCACCCTTTGTAAGTGATAAATGATAAATGATTTTTATTTTGTAAGTCGGTTTGTACAAACACTTTTACACGTCAATCATATTTTTTTTAAACTAGATGAGGTCGGCGTTTCCTATCTGACTACTCTGAGAAGAAAGGCCGAAACAAACTCAGAGGCCTCTTTTAAAGTCCAGACATAATCTTGGTCAGGTTATATGAAGACCATGTAGATCGATGTCTGAGATGGTCTTTTGAGGAAAGAACCGCACAGATTGAGAGGACCTGTCCAGTAAGTGCACGCATTTGTCAGAAATCGTGCAGCTCAATAGCGCCATACATACCGCGCGACAAGGACGGGAATAATCCCTTCCAAAAACTTTAAAAGCGTGTAGCTTCTCAAGTTTGCAGTTCTCGCCATTATGAATAACTTTTACTATAAGAACAACATACTGTTCGCCATAATATTCATCATCATAAATCGCCCGTGGGTACAGGCTTAGCGCCCGTACCCACGGGCGATTTTTATCGCGCACTGGATTTTATACGCACTGTTTAGCGCCGAGAGTTGAAAGTCCAACAGTTTATTTTTATGTCGCGCTACTGAACGCATCCCCTCTATTGAATTCTCAATTCTCTGCTCAACATTGAGAGTTGGAAATCCAGTGCATGACAAAAAATATTTGCTTTAAAAAATCATCGGTATGAATCGGACTTCGAGCTATGTGAGGCCACGCTTGAAATTCAGAAATCGTAAAAGGAGATATTAAATTCTTACTACATAATACCTACATACTTAGGAATTTGGGATCATTTACCGATGGATTGTATTACGACATTATTAAATTGTTGGGAATCCTTCGGCATAGCGAAATAGCTGGTAAAGCCAATAAGCAGTAGGTACCTACCTATTTTAGTTAGATCATAAATAGACTAGGGTTGTTGCGAACATCAACATCAGCATCAGCATCAGAGGAACTTCAGCATCATTTTCAACATCAGCATCAGCATTGATTGATGCTGATTATTAATGCTAAAGTTCGAGTCATGACCGCAGAGTGGGCGGGGCTTATAACACGTGTTGTTACGGTTGCGAGTTTTGACCAATCCAGAGATCGACCGCGGTTATCGCGAATATTGCGATTGTAATCAAACGCTAATTATTACTAAACTAGGTACTTATGGTGATATATAAAATTATGGTGAGAACTGCATCATAATCCGTTGCAACGCGTTTCACGTTCACACTGGGTTACCAAAAGTAAAGCGCAGATCGCTTCGTGAGATAAAATACTACGATTACGAGAACCTCAGTTTTTTGCAGGATGATAAAATGTTAAATGGATAAGCGTGTCATAACAAAACTGGCTGATTTTTTTTTAGGCTGAGAGTGATATGAGTTAATAAAGGCAAAAATAGTTTTGTTTGCGACTTTTGGCCTTGACTTGTCTGCGATTTATCAGTCTACCAAATAGTAAAGGTCTCGTCCTCTATTACAACATAATGGCGAAATGTAGTGACGCGGGACGGCATAAAAAAACACCGTTATAGCGTTTTTTTTTTTGTTTTATGTGTGCTTATTAGAATCCATACTAATATTATAAATGCGAAAGTGTGCCTGTCGGCCTGTCTGTCTGTTACCTCTTCACACTTAAACTGCTGAACCGATTTAGATGAAATTTGGTATAGAGATACTTAGTTTGAGTCCCGGGAAAGGACATAGGATAGTTTTTATCCCGATGTTCCCACGGGATCGACACTTATGCGGGTGAAACCGCGGGGTGCTGCTAGTCTAATAGTGCCTCGATGGTCTCGTGGTCGCAAGTGCGACTGCCGAGCGTGGCGTCCTGGGTACGATTCCCAGGTCGGGCAAAGTGCTATTGGCTTTTTTTCATTACGAATTTCTTAATAACAGCCTGGAGTTCAGAAGTTGGCGGTGTGATACCCACGTGCCTCGGAAAGCACGTTAAGCCGTTGGTCCTGCGCCTGATTTCTCTCCGGTCGTGTCGGCTTGAGTGCTGTCCCTTCGGACTATGAGAGTGAGGGAAGAGAGAGTGCGCCTGTGTTTGCGCACAAACTTGTGCACTATAATATCTACAGCACCGAAGGCTAGTTTCCATTTAGATATTGGCCGCCTTGGCCGAAATACGGTCTGGAGGACTATAATAATGTATACTTCACAATTTACAGAAGAAAGTCCCATTCTGCCCATCGCTCCGGAGACGGACAAAGAGAAAGAGGAGGAAGGGCCTCCCGCTGAAGGCGGCAAGAAGGACATGAAAGGGCTTCCAGAAGATGACGAGCCCGACAAGAAGGGGCAGAAGGATGCGGGTTATGTTGAGGTACGTGAAATTATCTTTTTTCAATATGATCAACTTTTTAACCTTAAGGTGGAACTAGTCGTGAGCTCGAACTCACTGATGGGCATGGCCAAAAAGCTCGCTGGCTGTCTCACTTGGCATCGTGTCCGACAGAGATACTATCAGTGATAAGCAGTTAGATGCTACTCTACGCGCACAACGTCTAGTTCGCACGCACACAAACTCCGTTCCAAGCTGAAACGCGCGTACAAAAATACGAAAAGTCCTTTGAAAAATCGAGATACCACCGTTGAGGAAACCACTGTATAAATAAATTACAAATAAAAATTATTGAACACTTCGATAATTGGACTTTGTCGGTGCCTACTTTGTTTTGAAGATTTTACACTTCTTTTATTACTTATATACACCGAAAGTTACGTTCAAATTAGCAAGAAAAACGAATCTTTGTTGGCTCATAACTTTTTAATGGCTTTTTATTTTACTATTCTGTTTCCTTACAGACAAAATTAATAATAAGACAAAACGATATCATGTTTAACTTTGTAGGTATGTTCAATGTCAAACAGTGCAGGAATACCCTCCCGATTTTTTTATGGAAAAAATATCGACTAGTAGTAGCCCGGCGAGTTTAACGTGTTGGCGAGCAACAAGCGGCGAGTGCGCTCGTTGATTGCTAGTCGCTTCCTCGTCGTCGGACCTTTATGCCTAGATAGTTGCGACTTTAGTGAAGTTTCAATTTATTGGAAGTGTTTGTCAAATTTGTAGTAATCTTGTAGAGAGCAGTGGTGGCCAAGTGGTAACGGCCGCGACTTACGAGTTGTAGGTCGTAGGTTCGAACCCAGACAGGCGCTTTACTTTGTGTTATACAAGGTCGACTATACCTACCCCTCGAACGCAACTTAAAATAGAGATTGCAAATAAATAATTCTGAATAATCTGTGTTTAGATAAAACTGCATAGTTGGTATAGTCGTCGCAAGTGCTACGGCTGAGCATGAGGTCCAGGGTTCGATTACCAGGACAGGCAAAGTGCTATTGGGTTTTTCCATCAGGAATTTCCCAGTAACAGCCTGGAGTCGGGATTTGGGTCCGGTTAATTGACGAAATGTGAGTGTACTATAGTTACACCTGTGCCTGACCCTTCGGGGTATACAGGCGTGACGGTATGGTATATTACATAGTTAACGTTATAGCGTGTCAGTAAGTTAAACTTACTAAACTCAACTCATTAAAGTCCTCCAGACCGTATTTCGGCCACGGCGGCCAATCTCAACGGAGACTAGCCTTCGGCGCGGGAGATATTATAGTGCACAAGTGTGTGCGCAGTAACAAGTGCACTCCCTCTTCCCTCACTCTCATAGTCCGATGGGACGGCAATCCGACACGACCGGAGAGAGATCGATCGGAGAGATATGATTTTGACTTTGATTTAGAGATCAGGCGAAGCACTAACTGCCCCGTTAGTCCCGTGGTCGCAATTTTGCGACTGCAGAGCGTGGGGTCCTGGGTTCGATTCCCGGGTCGGGCAAAGTGTCCGGAGTTTGGAAGTTGGCGGTGCGATGCCCCCGTGCCTCGAAAAGCACGTTAAGCCGTCAACTCATTATTTAACCATAGCAATCACATTTTCAATTCACATTTCAATTTCAAGAATTCACAAGAAAATTTCAATCATTACTTGGTTGGAAGTCAAACATGCTGAAAGTTTGAACGTACTCATATCCCCCAGGTATTTAGAAGACCGCAGCCCCGACGGAAATTGTCGTTTGTACTGAATCGCTGTGCCAGTTGTGAGGTATAATTTTTTATTTTTTTTTGTTTTATAAAACTAAAACCCGACTACTGAAAAGGATGAAACAAAATAGTACCTTCCCGTGGTCGCATGCCGTTGTACTAACATTAGTACTTATAAGGTAGCATGCGACCACGGGAAGGTACTTTCTTGTTTCATCCTTTTCAGTTCAGTAGTCGGGTTTTAGTTTTTAAACTTATTTTTTATTTTATTATTTTGGGGCTTTTCAGTGATTTTTTTTTTTTTTACTGGTATTCAGCTGCGTCCGGTTAGACTGGAAGCGGACCCCAACATAGTTGGGAAAGGCTAGGCAGATGATAATGATTTATATTTTTGAAATGTGTTAATTAAGCCCTTTATTTTGATACCCAACAAGGCACCATCCCAACATATTTATTTTTAAATTCATTACTTTATGTCATCTAGAGGGCGCCATATTGAATTTGGTGTGACGTCACATAGCATATAGCCAATTTAAATCTAACTTAATTTTTTACGTGATAATTATTTTAAACTAAGCTCACTAACTAACACAAGTATTATTAATTACTTACTGGGGTTGTCTCATTTATAATCTATGTAGCTGTTTTGAGACAAACATTTTTCATTTTTTTTCAACTAACCAACTAACACTAACGCTCACTAACTAACTAAGTTCTATGTGCTGGCACATCAACTAAACTACTAATATCTGTCAAATTTCTTTAATAGATTTTCAACTGTATCGCTACAGCATAAGGTTTAAAGTTGATTCAGAAAATTTTACAGTTTTGGGTAGCTTGATGTGCTGGCCTCTGTACTTTACACAAGTTTACTCCACTTTTTTAGTCTGATATGAAGATATAAGAACTTTGTTCATGTGTTATACGTGTGCAGTGTATCATTGTCACTATTATTTCTACAATTTTATCATTACACTAACTCAAAAGGTTTCTTCGCACTATATTTGTTTGGTCTAACAGCTGAATTGCTTTGTTCGGTTGTCTGTTTGTCGGTGTTTCTAACAATTTGCTTAACGGCAGGGTTGTTAGGGGGATTGTTGCGACTCGAACTCGTTACAGTGTAGCATATCACCTTCTTTCGGAACATTAATTGTATTCTAAATTCTAGTAGGCCTGTCAGGTTTGACATCTGGTTGATTTCACTTTTGGATTTTGCGATTGAATGTGAAAATAAACTGTGGTAACCTACCAGCGCGTTTTAGTTACATTATATTGTAGTCTTTGGTTACAATCAGTAATAGGGATTAAGTACTTTTGAGTTTGTGTTCTTTATCATTTGCATCTCCTTGGCAACTAAACATCCTCTATAGTTGACTGGGTGAGGCAAGCCACAGTGGACACATTTAGCTTTTTCTTGTGCAGGTTTGTTGCAATCAGCTGTGAGGTGTTTTACCTGTTTAACACGGGAGTGATATGAAGATTCGAATGACGTTATTGCGACACACGCTATTTCGAAAAAAATTAAGAGTGGTACGCCAGTTCGAAAACTCATAAAATCGAAAACCGCTATATCGAATGACGTTGTCGCGAACACGCTGATTCGAAAAACTGTTTGAATGGTACGCTAGTACGAAAGTCTTGGCATTGAAATCCACTGTTGCGAATAGCCTAATATTCCAATCTGAATTTGTCTGAGGATCGAACTCGCGACCCCGATAAAGCCTTAGCTATGTATTTTGGGTTTGGGAAACAAGAGCAATAAGAAGTACCTATTATTTTAAGTTAACTTTTGGTACCTAATGAGTATTATATACCACCTATAATTTTGATTTGTTGACTACTGTGTTGATTATTAGTCGGGGGTCGCGAGTTTTGAAAAAGTAACTCCAAATGAATCACCCGTTAGGTAGGTACCTATTATTATTTAACAGTTGGTTAGGCGTAGGAATTAAAAGTAGTAAAATTGGTTTGTATTTGGTAATTACTTAACGATATCTGTAATTTAAAAGTCGTTTTGTGAGTAATCTAACGTATATTAAAGTATTTATGGTAGATTTGGAAAATTGAGTTACGACGCTATGAAAATCTATAGTTACAATTGCTAAGTGACGTTATTTCTGTAAGAAAGTTTGTACAAACACATCTACACGTCAATCATATTCTAAAATTATAAATGATGTTGGTAAAGTCCATTTGTTTTCTAGCTATTTACGGTAGGATGTACGCCAGTGTTAACAAGAACAGTATAAGCAGCGGAGTAGTGCCGTAACACACTAACAAGTAGCATGACTTTCATTTTGAGAGTTCAACAACATTCATCGTGTTATTTATTTATTTAATAATTTATGTATGTACCACACCTAATGTTTATACAGATAAGAAAAAAAGAACAGAAACATGACACACACTCTACGTCAATTTACTTTGTTATAGCCACAGAGCATGTAACCTTTTATATAGCCATTTCATACAACTTTCAAAGAATGACAGTTGTGATTTTGAATATACGGACAATTTTATGTTGGTAGTCAACTTGCATTTTCCTTGACTTGCGCAAGTTTATCATAAGATGTTTGTTTTTCAGGACAGTGAAACGGATGAGGCTCGCGAGGAGGAGAGAGCAAACTGGAAGGCAAACCCCACCGTGAAACCTTTGCGGGTCAACTGTTCCCCACCAGCGATCGAACAGGTAACCTATTGAACTGAATTTAACTCGTGTCTTTCCGTGCTTCGGAAAGCACGTTAAGCCGTTGGTCCCAGCTGTCATTCATGGATCTTTGACAGTCGTTACGGGTCGTCAGAAATCCGAAAGTCTGACAACCAGTCTTGCCAAGGGGTATCGTATTACCCAGTAACTGGGTTGTGGAGGTCAGATAGGCTGTCGCTGCATGTAAAATACTGGTATTCAGCTGCATCCGATTAGACTGGAAGCCGACCTAACATAGTAGTTGAGCAAAGGCAGACAGATGGTCTTCGATAGCTCGTTTGAAAGGTTGCCCTATTTCAGAAAGAATTCCAAAGGAACTAAACATTTAAAAGATAAATATAAAGTACCTAATATACCTGCAGGGTGTAAGGGAAATAGACGCGTAAATTGTTACTATGAATTCAGTACATGATTCTAGACACACCAGCTACGTACGTTTCACGCTGAAGGCTTTAGAATCATTTGTGCTAAAGTCATGGTGTCAGTTGGCTTATCGATATTTCACCATGTATCATGTATGTCGCAGTAAGATGGTTGAAGCCGCGATATAGTTATATTATATCCCTAGGGATATAGCTATATACCGTATAATATAGATATATGAAAGCGGTTCATAACTATCTTAATTGGAATATAACTATGTTACGAGCACGATCTAGTAATATAACTATCTAAACTAAATCTCTAAGGATATATTTGGGTTTAACTTTAACCATCTTACCGCGACATATATTTCGGAAGGTTTATCAATTCCCTGGATCCCTCATGTATGTTATTCGGGTACCTATTTAATGCAATTTTTAAAACAAAATTAAGCTTTAAATGCATTACACAGTCGTCCGATAAGACAAAAATTAGACATGTGGCAAATAGCTTCATGGTTAAGGCTCACGAAGTCAAGAACTCGTAAATTTGATTGGCTTGTATAACATAACAGCATATCCAGCACCTCAATTTCGTAGCACAGTCGGAAGCTTTATATTTTTGAAAAAAATCGCCTGCTCGTCAATGTAAATAACGCAATGAAGACGGGGGAATTGCCAAACGAATAACATGTCCATATTAAGTGTGTTACGCAATTGACCATCCAGATTTCAACTAATCCCTTAATACCAAAATCTGAAACTTTATTTAGAAACTTACAAGCAGGAAAAGATATTATTTTATATATTCGTCTTACTCTCTAGAGTTCTAAATTGTGTGGGTCGATATTTATATTATTTAGCGTAAGAATAAACTTAATTTCCTTCCCTCTTCTTTCTTCTTTTAGTTTCCACAACCCCTGATGGGTCAGAATGCTCGCAAGCACGGCGGTCTGATCATCCACGTCCTCGTGGCGATGTTCACGTTCATCGGCCTCGCCATCGTGTGTGATGAATATTTCGTCTCCAGTCTTGATAGGATCTGTGAGGGTGAGTCTATACGTAGTTACTAATTTTAAAAGTATCCATAAAATAGATCCTTTGGCAGATTTAAAAATGCAAATAGAATGTTGTGGAAGCCAAAACCTATGATGATGATAACGATTTCAGCTACAGATCCATTACAGTGACTCCAAAAAAGCTGCTAAGTAAAAGTTAATCTAAGAGCAGAAGTGAGAGTGAAGTTGGTTAAAAATGACGGAACATGGTAGATTATTTTCAGTCTTAAATGAAAAAGGCAAATAATTGAAATGAAAACAAATAGCACTGCGGAAACTACCTGGGTTTTCCTATCAACTCTTCGCAGGATTAATACCTACTAACACTACATAATCTTATGTCCCCAGAGTTAAAGCTGGCTCCGGACGTAGCTGGAGCGACTTTCATGGCAGCCGGCAGTTCCGCGCCTGAGCTCGCCACCGTCGTCATCGGAGTGTTCTGCGCACAGGACGATATTGGTAAGGAAGTTTATTCATTACTAAAGGTACCTACACAAAACTGTAAGCTACATGAAGGTTAGGGATTCGTTAGACACTGTATTAGAGCCAACACCTCTTCGCGAGATCATAGTTAAACTGGCGATGAATGATGATGCTGTAGGTTATAACTGTTCGATATAATGTCATATGGAGTATGGATGTGTCTTGATTTGACATATTATGTATACAAGACCTTGTAAAACATTTTAAAAGAGTAACGGTGGAGTTTCTTGCCCATTCTTCTCCATACGAAAACTACCTTTTGGAATGGGCGACTAGAATCATTTCTATTTAGTTTTTTTTTTGACGTTCAAAAGTGCCTTTAATGTGCCTATTTGAAATAAATAATTTGACTTTGACTTTGACATGGGTGTTTATTTAAGAACACACTACATTATGAAATGTCTTCCAGAAATGTTTTAATATTTGTCAACGTAAAGTCAAAATAACAATGGGATATTAGAAAGATTGGAACTACACAATTTAAACCAAACTGCCTCTTCCAAAATATTCTATATAAATTTAAATAATTTATTTACTCACATGTACTCGTAGGTATACATATAGGATGGAATTTCCATGAACAGTCGTAGTCGCTGGCGTTGTACTTTTTATATTAGGTACTTACTCACCTAATTTAGTATTTGCTCCCCAGGTGTGTCAGGCGTGATCGGCTCAGCGGTGTTCAACATAATGTTCGTGATCTCTGTGTGTGCTCTGTGCGCGGGCACAGTGTCGCATCTCAACTGGTGGCCTCTCTGCAGGGACTGCTTCTTCTACGCCATTTCTATTCTTGTGATGCTGTGTACGATTGCCAACTCTATTGTGTCCTGGTGAGTTGTTTTCGTTGTTTTGTTTTTTTCAGTTTTCCTTTTGCAGTTTTCTTTGAGAAATTGTTTTATTTGATCTCAAGAAGAAATACACCGTAGTTCTTACGGTGCACATAATAAAAAGTATTTTCTGTTCTATTTAGAACTTTATTAAGAAGAAAGGAGGATTTTTAAAGTTTCAATTTTCCATAACGCGCAAACAAAATGGTTTATAAATCTCAAATTCATTGTGATAAGCAAGGTGGTACTTAGTATAAAGCCTTTTCGACTAGAGTGACGCTGAATTATTGTCTGAAGCTGAGCTCATTTATTTCAGTTTTATTTGGATCTTCAATTGTAATTCCAAAATCTGGTTGTCAAAAGCCAAAGATTTTTAAGATTTCAATTTGAAAGAATTCATAACTAAGTTTTACCCGAATCCGTTTTTAAACTTTCTACTCCGTTTGAAGTTGTATTAACTCCGTTATTTGTTCTGCAGGCCTGAAGCTCTGTTCATGTTGTTAATGTACGGAGTGTACTGTGTTGCATTGCGATTCAACACTGCTCTCGAACGTTGGGCCATGAAGCTTCCACTACCTTTCAAGCTGCCTACTAGGGAAGAACAAGCGGCTTTGGTTACATACAGGTATGTTCAGGATAAATTATAGTAGTTTGACTTAGTCCCAACTTGGGCGCCAAAAGGCTAAATTGGCGCCCAACGTGGGACCATGGGAGAACCCTAAAAAATTTATTTCGATAGAATTATGTCATATTCATATTCATAATATTTATTCGCAATGTCAATCTAAATAATTATTGTCAATGAAAGCAAATTGCTAAACAATTCCCATAATAATCCTACCCAGGAGCACGGCGGGCGGCCAGCCAGCGCCGGCGGCAGGCGACAGTGCGTACGCGCAGGTGGACGGACAGACAAAGGAGACGCCGCTGGGAGACTCGCGTGAGTGCACTTTTATTATCATTCGCAAAACATCCAATAAAAGCGAAATGCTTATCTTTATTAACAATTTCGTTGTTCAATAGTTTTTGGTGATTTGTAATTTTGCGCAACTCTAAACTTGCCTGTCTTGAGAATTCAAAAAATATATTAAAAAACGTAATATAAAGATCTATTTATGATTCGGTTTTCCAATACAAAATATTTATTTGCCAGAAAATACATTGTTCAATGGGGGAAGATCTTAAAGCCTAAAACTTATTGTATTCTGCCTGCAAGCAAGCGTTTCATAGATGATTCCATCCAATATATGTTTTTTAACCCTTCCGTATTCTGAATACCGTATAGACGATGGGAAGATAAATCCTAAGTTGTGACTTAAGAGGGCGCCGACCAAACGCTGACCGCGCAGTGGCGCCCTCATCGTTTGTTTGGTTATTTATTTTATTTTAGAATGAAAATTCAGATAATAAGCACGTTAAGTGGTTCTCCACAAGATTATACGTTAATATTATTATAAACGGTAGTTTTACATTGTTTAGTTTTATTATAATCACTAAAACGGATAATACTAAAATAAAAGAAATAACCAAACAAACGATGAGGGCGCCACTAGGCGGTCGGCGTAGCCGTAATATGTAATGAATGAATTCGTCCCCAGCATCGTACAACCCCGACGGCGCGTACATCAACGCGGCCTACAACGCCGAGCCCACGCCCGCCTGGGCCAACCCCGTGCAGGAGTGGGACCCCAACCGCGCCTGGGACGATACGGTACGAATTCATTTTTCCTGACTCTTTGGATACAAAGTAAGGTAAAAAAAATATGTTTTATATTTTCTTATTTAGAAACTATACAGAAACTAGAAAATAGCGTCGAAAAACTCATCCGCATCGCTGTCGACTGGTAATGTACCCAAGAGACTGGCGGCTTAGCCTCTGGCCAAGGTAAAAGCCAGCCCTTGGGTCACGGGAAGTATCAACCAGCCGTTTCGAAATTTATTTTAGTTAAGTTAGAATTTAATTTTGTTATTTTTACCTGTCTCGACATTGTTTAAATAAATTTAAAAACCCGTGACTTTGCTCTCTTATAAATTAAAGCCTGCTATTAAAACCCGTTACCTTGCTCAAGCAAGGGTTTTGAAAATTATTCTTGAGTTCACCTCTACTTCGTCTAAGAAACTTTTCTTCCAAACTTATCTTTAGAGGTTTATGTTATGCATTATTATAGATGTCAGCCCCAATCTACAACGCTCAAATGTCCGGGCAACAGTACTCGCAGCAACCTCAGCAACAACAACAACAGCAACAGTCGTCAACAGGGCAGCAACAACAACAGCAACAACAACAGCAACTAGATCAACCACAGCAGCCACCACAGGTAAAGAAAGAACTTCATCAGTAGGTATTCTAGTGTTCGCCAAGGCTTTAAACCTATCAGATTGAACTACTCTTAAGCCTGGGATACAGGAGCCTAGTTTTTTACGTGAATACTACTAATACTAGCACTATTTTGCTACCCTAGCTGGTAAAACTAGCATCCTCAAACTCAAAGTATTTATTTCTAATAAACCAATTACAGGCACTTTTGAATTGTCAAAGGCGTCGGTGAGTTAGAAAGATGAAGCTAGTTGCCCATTACAAAGCGTGGTAGGTGCTTATGGGGAAGAACGGGCAAGAAATTCCTGTAATGATATTCTACGATATTTGAATCACACAAATTCGTAATTTCAACAAACTTCTTTTGCATTCGTTGGTTCTTGCACTTACCTGCCATGAGCCCTTAGTATTCAAGAAGAATTAATAAAATATATTATAATATTTCAGCCCGCAGCCGCTCCAGCTTACTACAAGGCTAAGGAATACAATCCCGAGACTGCTATTAATCCTCTCGTCAAACCCATCGGAGCCAGTAAGTTTTTTTTATCAATTTGTAATATTCCAGGCTTTTTATAGAGTTAAAATTTTCATGCATCATTCTGAGAAATGGTATGGTGGATTTCGATCATTTCGTGACCTGCTTTAGAATAAGCGGGTGCCCTCACTTTACTATAAACTGGACCTGAAAGAATGCCCAATTTATTCTGATAGTTACACAATTGCTGAAAATGTAAAATTGAAAAAATACAAAAAAAATTGTTTAATAAAATAACAATTAAAACAGCATTGATTTCTCATATTTTGAGCATATCATGTTTTGGGAAAAGCATATTTTGGAAATAGCAACGAAGATAACTATGGAAACGAAGGGTCAAAAGGTGAAACTTCATGACAATAATAATCACACTAATATTATAAAGGCGAAAGTTTGTGAGTGTGTGTGTGTTTATATGTTTGTTACTTCTTCACGCTCAAACGGCTGGACCCATTTTGATAAAATTTTGTATGAAGGTAGCTGATAACCTGGATTAACATATAGGCTACTTTTTATCCCGATATTCCCACGGGGTCGACATTTACGCGGGTGAAACCGCGGGGCGCAGTTAGTTATATATAAAAACAAAGTCAGAAAGTGTCTTTAAAATTCAGAACATTGCGGTAGAGTTATGTTAGCGTGTTATTTACTAATTAAAAACTGGCTGATAAGGAATCTGTAACCTAAAGACCCCTATGTCCGCAGACTACCTGCAGCTGGCGTGGTGGTACCTGGTGTTCCCGATCCACTGGTCGTGTCGCCACACGATGCCGGACTGCCGCGGCCGCTGGTATCCCGTCACCTTCATGATCAGCATGCTGTGGATCTCCTTCTACTCCTACTTCATGGTCTGGATGATTACTATTATTGGTGAGTCAGTTTTATTCACTTCGGAGTAGATTCTTGTTGTTGGTCTTCGTTAACGCATTATTTCTTTGTCCTTCACCTAGTTCTCCTGTCGCAAGTTGAAAAAAATATAAAGTCTCTTCAGTATTTTTGAAAAGTAAAAACTTAAGTTCAAAGTTTGACTATTATATTGTTTACAAGATGTCCCAGAAGTCAATGTCAAGCCGGAATAAGGTAATAACCAAAGCCAAGTCATAACAGTAATCAGAAAAATTTAAAAAGAAAAAACTCGAAACTACTTGCCAAACTCGCATAGTACATTTTTTTTTCAGTACAGTCAGTCAAAGTTGGGCGAAGTATTAATTTTGAATATTTGATTGGGCAAAAAGTGACATTTTCTTCCAAGCTGGACCAGCTGGCTTTACATTTTAGGCAAGCGTTTACAGAAACATTATTCAGGATAGATATCCTAAGATTAGCAAAAATAAAAAAATAATTAAAAGGTAAGATAGTTAACAGGAGTGAAAAGACAGATTTTCTCGATTTTTTAAATAATGCCAATAATCTTTATGATACACAACTTAGATTTTTTTTCTGATAACCATTATGACTTGGCGCATTACCCGATTGCAGCTTGACATCGACTTTTGGGACACCTGTTTATATACTGAGAGGGTAGTCAGAGCGCAGAATGCGGCTTAGACCCGTGTTGGAATAATTGCAGCAACAGTCCCGTGCTGTATCTGCTGCGAATAACTTACGATTTACTTTTTAGATGTCATGTTTCTTTGTAAATGCTTCTTTAAAATGCAACTACACAATTCGTCTGACCCTAATTCCTTTCCCTCAGGCTACACGCTGGGCATCCCGGACACAGTGATGGGCCTGACGTTCGTGGCGGCCGGAGTGTCTGTACCTGATGCACTCTCTTCACTCGCTGTTATCAAAGAGGGGTAAGTTTAACACAAATATAATTATTAAAAATCATCAAAGAATATTTCGTTCAATATTTGAACCGAAATGACGACTAAAAGGGAAGCTGTACAGAAGGAAAATATTATGTCGCGTTGACCCCAAATAAATTTAAAGAGAATGATGACCAAATAATATTTCAAAAATATCTATACGACTCCAAAGACATTATTTACTAAAACGCTTGATATAGTTAGTAGCCCACTTCAAACTGTTTTTCCATATACCTACACGATACTACGAGCCAGTTTCTCGAACGTTTCACATTAATTTTGGAAAAAAATTCGTTCGAGATTCTGGCCCTAAGATACATTAAATCATCAGTGACGAAACTTTAGTTCAATTTTTGTAACTGGCTAATCTGCACGCCAGGCCGCGCGCTAAGCTTGGAAAGCGACATGGCTCGAGACAAGCCTAGCCTAAAATGATTTTTATTGAAACTGTGTTAATGGTTGTACACTATAAAACTATGTTAGGTAGCTGGGAGTAGAAATAGCGCTTGTACTATTCACTGTAGTATTAACGTCAATAACGTGACCCCTTTTTCCACAGTTACGGTGACATGGCGGTTTCCAATGCTGTCGGCTCCAACGTGTTTGATATCCTGGTGTGCCTCGGTCTGCCGTGGTTCATCCAGACGGCCATCATCCACCCGGGTTCGCATGTCAACGTTTACCATAAAGGTAAGGTTCACAACGAGCCAACGACATTTGTTGACGTCGTCAAGGTTTACTTAAACTCCGAGCATGTTGCAAAAAATGCAAAGTTGACGTAATGACAGAACTTTGAGTTATTTATTTATTTCAGGCGACGCAGGCAGGCCCAAAAATATATAACACCTTAACCTAAACGTACCTACATATTTTTATGATAAAATAGTAGATACTACTACTAAATACCTACTACTTGTGCAATTCTGTGCTACTTGTCCGCGGAAGCGACGGAGCACCACGTCCTGCGGCCAGAAGTCTTCTTCCATGACGACGACGGGCAGATAACAATTCGGTACTCGCACCACGAACGCTTTGCAGTTATAATACCAATAACTGTGTCACTTTTGCATTTTCTCAGTGAAATTTGGAAATATTCTAAGTTGCTTGGTATGTTTGCCTCAGAAAATTCCTGGGCAATGTTTTGTTCTATATTTTAACGTTTGGGCCAAGCACTTCGATTTGTTTTCCTGAACCAATGGCTGAAAACTGCACTACGCAGTAAGCTATTACCTATTTAGGTCTAAGGAAATTAAGCAGGCAAATAGGCAGGGAAGTAGGAATCCGCCTCTATACGTTTATATGCTTGAGGTACTTATTAAAAAAAAATAAAAAATAAAGGTCTATCGATTGCCAAGGTTCGGAAAAAATTTAAGTCTTATAATTCAATACAAATGTTTTATTTACAGGTCTGATCTACTCAACGCTCTCTCTATTCTCCACGGTAATCTTCTTAGTGGTCGCCACCCACGCTAACGGCTGGAAGCTGGACCGCAAATACGGCGCAGTGCTGATGGTATGGTACATCCTCTTCATAACCCTCGCCAGTCTCTACGAACTCAACGTCTTCGGATACTACACCCACCCCGACTGCATCTCTACCTATTAATTTTTTCACATTAGCAACATTTTTTGTTCTGTTAAGTTGGCACGCTTGGCTGTCAACTGTCAAATGTAACAGATTATTTTTTTGTATGTGGAACAGACGTAAGGAAAATATGGATATGACTTGTGTATTCAAAATGCACTTTTAACCGTTTCTTCTATGTATACATAAGCCATTTAAAGCACATTCCAATGATTAGGTTCTAGTTAGATATGCATTATTAAGATTTCGTAGGAATACAACAAATGTTTTCTTTCTAGTTTAAACTAGTTTAAATCATTGGCCGGGCTATGTTTTTAGTAATATTATTTATAGCTAGTTAAGCTGCGCCCCGCGGTTTTACCCGCGTAAGTTTCGATTCCAAAAAAAATCTGGAGAGGGCCACCCTTATCACCTAGGGGTACAAAAATTATTCTCAGACCTACCAAATATACAAAAAAAATTCATAAAAATCGGTCAAGCCGTTTCGGAGGAGTTCGATAACAAACGAAATTTTTATATAATTATAAGATAAAAAACATAGACAATTTTATTTAAAATATTACAAACACTAGATAAGTTTTGTAAAAACGCTATTGTCTTATGATTAAAGAAGCATCGATGTTAGTTTCAGTATATCTTATATAATATAAGTAATATTAACATTACCGTGGAGGACTATATCGGTCCAAATTAATATGGTATTTCTACTCACTTTCACAATAGAAATGCTAGTGTTAATTTATTAATAATATTAAGCGGTTATGTAGTTTGGGTCGAGTGGTTATTTTAATTATTGCATACCTCAATTGTAAGCAGAGATTGAAGGGTTTTTTACAAAACGGCACATTTTTTTATTCGTTAATATTTCTTTAAATTCAATTTTATTTATTTTTTTAATTAAAATTTTTATCTGTACCTAAGATTGGTTAAAGATAAAAAAAAATTTAATTTATATGTTAATGTAGTATTGATGAATTAAATTATGTATTATTAAAATCTTAAATGCTTCACATTACTGCAAACTATTTATAAGAATACTTTACCTACAGTTGTGATGTTTTTGTAAAAATGTGGTAATTCAGTTATTTTTGTAAAAACATATAGCTGTATTTGTAAAATAATAAAAAAACATGAATGAGAAAATAAAAAATAGTTTATTATTTAATAAAAACAAAATTTGTATCAATCTTCACCGCTGCTATCTTCGTTTCGTTTCGTTTTGGCCCAATTTTCTGGCAGGTATCAACTGATTTTTATGGTTACAGTGCTCCAATCTTAACGTTTTTGTTTTTCACATTTTCTTTATTTTTTCTCTTCAAAATACTAATATTATAGCGCTGTGAACTAACAACATTTTCCGCTATTTTTGATAAGTGTCAACGTGATTTTTTTTTTACAAAAACAGCTAACTTCTGTGGAGTTGTACCGTTTTTGCAAAAAATCATGTAATTTATGTTGTTTTTGTAAAATCGCGGTATTTCTGGCTAAACTTTTTTATGCTTTAGTGTTTTTGTAAAAAACTTAATTATGGCAAACGAATGCTCTTGAGCCATAGATTATAGGGTTTAATAATGATAAGCATAAAATATATTGTGATAATTTAGGTACATTGGCATAACCAAATTCAGCATAATTATCGCTACGCATAATATTATTAGGCATAAATGATTTGCCATAAGTACTGTTGGCATAATAATAATGCAGCATAATTTTCTAAAGCTTAATAAAATAAACGCATAATGATATTTACAAATAACGTTCTTTGTAATAAATATAATAAACCCTAATCGGTAACTCCTAACGGTTGTAGACACTATTTTGCATTATTGATTATTGCTTCAATATAATGCCGAATTTAATGTAATAATAAGGCGTAGTTGACGAAGCCCCGCTTGGCGGGGCTATTTCTGTCTACAGGGTTTAAAGGAACCTAACACGAAGGAGATGACGGAGGCTCGTTCGCTCGCTTTTCTCGCTCACTTGAGTCCCCGTCATCCCCTTCGAACCTAACCTGTCCGACTCGGGGTGCCCCAAGTCCCGAACTCACTCCGCTCGCTCTTGGACGGACACTTAGAAAAAATTCTCAAATAAATTATGTAAGTAATTAACAAGCAATGCATTTTGTCAAACGTTATTTATGCTTTGCGTTGTTTTAGCAATTAACATGATTATAAAAAGATTAGTTTGTAAAATGACTTTTTGATGTAATGAAATATTGTCTTTCAATTATTTGTCAAATGAGTTATTTACAGAAAGAATAGTTTGCAAAGTGATAACAAGTATAAATTTACGTAACGTTATTTTTAAAATGAAAATTTGTGATTCTTTTTTAAGTCAAATGACAGGAGACCCTTTTTATATTTATGGCTCATGATTATTAGACATATAAATATTATGCCTTAAAAATGTATGCAACTCCAAATTATTCCAAAACAAATTAGACCAAATGATAATTAAGCTAACCATTGTATTATTCCAAAGTATATAATATGCCACAGTATTATTACGCTTATAAAAGAGCTATGCGAAAATGTTATGCCAAACCATGTTATGCCTTATAATTTTATGCCAAGAGATTCCCAGATTATAGAGATGCAAAAAACAAAAAAGGATGAAAATGCAAGTTCTGCTGTTTTTTGTAAAAAAAAAACCCCCTTCAATTAAATGGAGAGTTTGAGAGGTAGGTATTAGGCAGTTCTTTTTACCATGAGTAAATGAAATGATATTGTTTATTCTGTAAACAGGATATCAGAATCACTTTTACGGCTCATAAAAATAAATATCAATAAGCTAGGTGGAGTCGACATTTCCTATCTGACTACCCCTCCCTAATAAGATAACTCAATATGAATTTTATTGAAAGTCGCCAGCAAAATGATGCTTGAAGTAAAATGGCTGCCTAATGTTGCTTTATAATAGAGAAGAAACGTGGAACATAAAGTAGGTATTGCCTTGTTGTAAATAGCTTTGTGAAGCACTGGTGTTGCTTACGCACAAATTGCCGTTTTCTAACCAAAGTACTCGTGAGAATCTCATATAAAGTGGGATCTTAGCTAATGAAAGGTAGATTCTCTTTTGCGATACGAAAGTACCTACTAGAACCAATAATGAATGGATTCACCGTAAAACTCGTATATTCATACATACCACCTGTTATAACATTCACGGTTCATGAGATTTAAAATTCGTAGCAAATGCGAAACCTTTTGTCTACCTTTCTAAACTAACTTACGTAGATATTGTAACTGTTACCTACCTATTAATTTTGTTGGCGTGTTGTCTATGTAAATGTGACTTGAAGCAAAAAAGAATAATTCGCTTTAATGTATAAATATCTTAAGAATATTTGCATAGTTTTAGTGAAATTACATTTTGAAAACGTACTAGTCGCGAATATCGTAATGTGTACTACTATTAAGATGTTTTTGTTTGTGATATTATGTTTAAAACCAAAAGGACTTAGTCACTTTTCTGAATAATGTATATTTTAGTCTAAATTATTAGATAGAGTGGATATAATTTTGTAAATTATATTTTTATCACAAAACATCGATGTTTGACGAATTACTACAATAGTTATGTGAGGAAATTTAATTTTTTAATACATTTTGTACTTTAACTAGCTACTGTACAGCTATTCAAAAAGTAGCAGCAACTGTAGTTATTTTATGTAAATAGTAGGTACTTGATCTTCAGTTTCAATCTTCTGATCTTCCACATATGTATTTATTTTCACATATTCCTACGTATTTATTTTATATAGAATATTGTATATAGACTTTCTGATTAGTGAATGCCTAAATAAATATATCCTAATCAAATTAAATGTACGTAATCCGAGTAATGTATTGTAAACTAAATATAAATATAAATTAGCTTACAGCCTTACTCTTGTTAGTCAATAGAAAATCTACTCCTTGTCTGATATCACTAATCTTCCAAAGACCTGTTTTCCATGATGATCCAAATACCTCAGCGTCCCTCTTCCTTTCATAGGTACTTATTAAAGCACTCCCATTCCAATTCTGTGATCTATTTAGATGTAATATTGTAAAGTTAGCGTGTAGGTATGTGTCTATTATAAGAAAAAAAAATCTTTAACCAAAAGATAATTAGCTGATTTTTTTAGGTTAGTTTTTTTCTTGCACTTTGTCTGATGTTGTTACCTGAAACGAAGGATAACTGGACTGTTACTAGACAGTATCTAAATAATCGACATATTATAAGTACCAAATTATTCTAGCCCATGATTGACTAGAAAAAATAGGGTAACTTTTAAACAAATATGGTCATGTTAGTCTAATGTGTAAGTTACTCATGTAAAGCTTAATTTAGACCATAAAGAGCCTTAACATCGCTCAAAGTACCGGTCGTGACAAAAACCTACCGTAGGTATATGCCTAGTCAATGTTCGAGTAGGTAAGTCATAGGTATCTAATTTAAGAATATTCCGGTAGTAAAATGATATGGTCTATTTGAAGGGATTTTGGACGTAAAAATGCTTTCAATTCCAATCTTAATGTGACAAATCCCGTTCCCCAGCTTATATTTAAGAACGTCTATATGTTTTGAGCCCCTGCGCTGTCATTCAAGCTAACGACGATAACGTGAACGTGAAGCTCTGACGAGTAGGTAACAGCCTTAGAAAGTCAGCAAATGTATGTATCAATTAATTTGTACATGTTCATGATTTCATACAGACATTATTCAATGAAGAAAATGTTGATGTGATAAAATTTGGTAGGTATTATTCGAAGTTATTCCAAACACTCGTACGTAAAAAGTATACATAATTCGTTCTTTTAATTTTTGCATTATCGTAGTTATTGCAATGGCGTATCCTCTTTATGACCAACGCGGCAACTAAGGAATAGGTACCTACGTATTTCACTCGTAAGAATAAACAAAGTTGCCCCTCATTCCAAAATAATTATTAAAAATGTATCAGACCTACTTAGTGATCGTCAATTAAAACTATCTTTGTGTAATATATTGGTATATCCTATCGACAATAATCTCTAAATGTGGCTTCACTTAATATTGGATGTGTTGCCAGTGTAAAATAAAAAGGCTGTATAAGAATCGCTTGTGACAATGTTGGTATTAAAAACTTTAGTGATGTTCCTAATTTGAAATAACGGAACGTATTATTCAACTCACTTGTTATTGAGAAAAAAACAAAGTTCTAGTTTATGAAAATGTCACAGTACTTAATAGATTGTGCTTAATTAAAGCTATGTAAGGGAAGGAAAGCTTCATTCAGCCAATGATTTCCGAATACAGTGGGTTCTGTTTTCTTTACAATGCTTTTTGGTCCTTACCCTAACCTATCTAACCAACTTACTTAGACAAAAAAAAAACTGTTCTAAATGATTATAGAACACATCAATTATAAATGTCAATTTGATGTTGAATTCAATTAAATAGATAGTATTATATTTCAATTAAGTACTTAGATTAAATTAATGTTTTTGAACATTGATAAAACGATCGAATGTAACGCTATATTTAAATGTTTAAAAAACGCCTATACTTAGGTATGTAAACCTAGAATACAAGACTCGATCAAAAAAAAATGGAAACATCTAAAACGAAATGAGTATAAAAACTGAACGATACTACTATAATATTCACGTACCTACTATAATTATGTAAATAGTAGAGGACCATTATAGAACATGTATTTTTAAACCTATTTATAATATTATATCGCTGTCACGTTTCATTTTGTTCTAAGTTACATATTATAGCTGAATTGTGTAATATGTTTGTGTAGTTGCAGAAGCTTTATTCATATCAGTAGTTACGTAGTATTTGCAAGATTATCTTGTGCACCTAACAGTTTTTCTTGAAATAGTAAATTTTCCAGCACGCACTGGGTTTTTGTGACCAAAACTTTTAATGTAATTCCTACTGACCAGACAGGATGTGTTTTGACGAAGGGCAATGAAAGAAAACAAACAAATGAATTGAATTGAATTGAATTGAAAGATGGTGGTTTGAAACTTTGAACTTAACGGTTTCCTTAGAATCAGAAGCACGAAAACTGTTGCGTCGTAGCTAGGTCAGTGCTACACTTAGCTAGCTACGCCGTAGCACGGTGCGTAGCAAACGAAAATCAGTTGCACCAACTGTATCTTTTGTTAGCTACCCACAAGTAGCTAGAACTTTTTGTCAAGTTTAAAATATATCTTGAATTTGTCCGAAAGTTAAAAAAACATTCTGCATTAAATTAATATCTGAATAACGCACATCAAATAAAATTGACACACTTTCAATAGTTTAGGGCTGTATTTGAGTAAAAGTAATTTAATACTAGCATACTGGTAACGTAATTAATACGGTAGTTAGCAACGTAACATGCTAGATTGCCACAGCAAGACTTAATCCGGCTCTAGGCCCTAGGGTACAGTTAAGAACACAAGGCTTAACGTCGGTTGACCACTCAATTGTTATTCGAACTGTCAGAGTGACAGCTTGCCAGCAAACATTGTAATTAGGGTTTTTGGAAGCTCTAGTTAAGATATAGTTCACTCGACATTACAGTACGAATAAGGGATTGCGCACTACGAGTTCACGACCACGAAATATCACAGGACCGGCCAGGGCCTCAAGTCTGCTATTACAATAGTGTCAGGATGGTCTATCATTGATTTCATAATTGTTGATTTTGAGAAGTTTGGTAATCTACTAATATAATGGCGTCATTATGACTTTCCAATGGTCAACTGACACTCCATTGAAAGAAATGGCATAGAATGGTAATCTCGTACATAATGACAAATGAATGACTGACTTAGGCGGTAATTTGCTAAAATTTTGACAGTTCCTTTGATCAGTGACCTACCATTAGAACGTCATTGTGCAGTCATTGCTTTTAATTCGTTACGAGTATCGTATTATCTTCTGTGCCATTGACCGACTAATGAACGACCATTATGAATTTAGCAGATTACGAACTTTTAGCAAAATGACAATGGGCGATCCCATTGTCATTTTGCTAAAAGTAAGTGTTGGATGACGAATTTATAAAAATAGCAGATTTGGGCCCCAGGAAGGTAGCACTACCGTTTTGTCAAGATTGAGGCAACTCCTGCGACAAATCGTGGTCGCGCGGTTTGAGGTCCAAATCTTATTTTGCCAATGCATGATGCAGTAAGGGCATTTTTATAGCACCAGTATTCAGGATACGAAAATAATATATTTTATTCAATAAGTACCCATATATTTTGACATATCTACCTACAATAAAGCATAATATTCCAACAATCTATAAAAAATGACATACTAAAGTATGTTTTTCTTTGATTAGGAGTTAGTTTTTCCACCCATCGATCGATGCGTACAGAGTGAACTATTTCCACGTTTGTTTTTTTATCGATGTAATTTTCACACAACGCGTATTTTTATGTTTAATTATCACATAGGTACAATCAACAAAAGAGATAGTATACAGGAGCGTCGGATATAGGTAGTTGAAGTTTAGTAAGAAACCGATGGATGTTGTCGACTGAAATTTAATTTGATAAATGAACTGTTTGTTTCCTATTAATAAAATTAAATTTTATTCGAGAACATCCATCGGTTTCTTATTAAACTACAACTATATCCGACGATCCTGCATACTTATCTCTTTTGTTGACTATACATACCCACCCATAGCGTTTCATCACCTTGCTAGGCATTTATACTCTAGAATAATCTAGATAGTTAATCTTAGCCTTTTCACCTGTTAAACTTTTCAAAAATTGTGAGTAGATTTTTTAATAAATTGTTAGCGTTTTCATGTTTCCTTGTCCAAAAATCAAGTTTCGTTTCGTTACCTACGTGATATTTGTAAAATTCTGGCTGTAAAATCAATGTTTGTTTCAATTTCCATCTGTTCAAGATATTACCCATACCTATTAACATCTATGTAATGTGTATCTACTCACTACATGTACTTACAATCCTTTTGATGTCTATATTAATTTGTCGTTATAGGATTAATATGTAAGGGTAGTTTGCATCTGTAATAATAAACGCTCTCTGTTTTTCTAAATTGTATACCTAATACATTTTAGCTTATACAGGGTTATTGGAAAAACACCAACAACCTCTTAAGAGGTCATTGTACTCATCCGAAACACAAAATCGCGACAATAAATCTGCTGTTCCCTACAGTTTTGACGAGTTATACAAACATAAACATAGGGAAGAACAGATGGCCGATGGGGAAGAAAGGTTCTGGAGTGGCGACCGCATACCGGAAGACGTAGCGTTGGAAGGCCTCCCACAAGGTGGACCGACGACCTTGTGAAGGCCGCAGGAACGCGAGAAGCACAGAACCGGTCGAAGTGGAGGTGCTTGGGGGAGGCCCATGCAGTGCCGTAAATAGGGCGGTGCCAGCGGTGCCCAGGCACAGGGCGCAGAAATGACCAGACCTGGGCCACTAACAATACCTATTATTTATTTATTTATACGTGTGGATTCGCGTCGTCCGCGTATATTCTTCTTACAAATAAATAATATTATCAATATTAAAGACATGAGATCGTAATAATTATTGGCGCTCGACGGTGGACGCCATCATACGCGTGAGAGCCCTCACGACGGGGGACGCGGTGTCCCGGGGTGGGGTCGTCGTGGCGGTGTCACTCGGCATCGCCAACGCGTTTAACATCCGGCATCCGGTTCGGATCCGGCAGTTGGGTCTCGAGGTGGCACGACATGGCCTCGGACTTGTGCAAAAGTCCGAGGCCATGTCGTTTCATGGGCCCATTAACGCGCCACCATCGGGATCCCAACTAACGGTAAGAGGGGTTCACATCGGCGTCGAGACGACGATGAAATACGTGGGTCTCGTCCTCGACAGCCGGTGGAACTTCGTCGAGCACTTCCGACGTTTAGCCCCCAAACTGGAACGGGCCGGAGCCGCCTTCAAGTGGCTCTTGCCCAACCTGAGGGGGCCAAACGCCTCCTGCCGGAGGCTTTACGCGGGGTCGTGCGGTCCATGGCCCTATACGGGGCCCCGGTGTGGGCGCGTTCACTGCGGCGGCG
Source organism: Oligia latruncula (assembly GCA_948474745.1). Taxonomy (NCBI): domain Eukaryota; kingdom Metazoa; phylum Arthropoda; class Insecta; order Lepidoptera; family Noctuidae; genus Oligia; species Oligia latruncula. The sequence goes on from OX419705.1 coordinate 3,487,941, forward strand.
AGCCGCCCACTACCTGAACGCGCCCCAGAAGGTGGTAGCCGTAAGGCTTATCCGGGCCTACCGCACGATCTCGGGCGAGGCGGCAAGTCTCCTTGCCGGTTTGCCGCCATGGGATCTGGAGGCGATAGTCCTCGCGCGCCTATATGAGTGGCGCGCGGAGGCACTACGCCGGGGGGAAAATCCGCTTCCGCGGCGGAGCGGACGGAACTCCGGCGTGATCTCATGGCGACATGGAAAGAGCGACTGTCGCAACCCAGCGCAGGGCACGCCACGATAGCGGCGATAAGACCCCTCTTTGAGGAGTGGCTAGAGTGGCGCCACGGCGCCCTCACCTACCGCCTGACGCAGGTTCTCACCGGACACGGAAGTTTCGGGAGGTTCCTGCACATCATCAGGTGGGAGGAAACGCCAGGGTGTCACCATAGCCAGGATCACCCAAAGGACACGGTGGAGGTCTGCCCCGCTTGGGCGGAGCACCGCCGTGTCCCCGTAGAGGCGATCGGCAGCGGCGGCGACCTCTCGCGTCCGACCCTGGTGCAAGCCATGGTCCGGGGTGAGAGGGAGTGGGAGGCAGTCACCTCCTTCTGCGAAGCAGTCATGCTAGCAAAGGAGGTGGCGGGACGGCTCAGGGAGAGAGCCTCCCGTCCCAGCCGCCGCGGGAGACGCTCCGGGCGTCGGGAGCCGCGCGACGACTCCCGGCCACCGTAGGCGCGGGCCTGCGGGCGGAGAGTAATGGGTAGCTCACCGTCCGATCAGGACCAGGCCCGTGCCGGACGGCGCGTACGTGTTCCACGCGCGCCTCAAAGAGATGTCAGCATCGAGGAAGGGGCCCCTTAGGACCGAAGCCTGCCGGGTCAGCGAGATTGCCCCAAAGGGTTACCGCTGGCCTGGAACATAAAGGGCTAAGGAAGGAACACGGGTGGGTTTTAGTCAGTAAGAGTCTGACACTACCTTCCGCTCCACCCAGAGCGGGAGGGTCATTTGATGATATCCCATCCGAAAAAAAAAAGGCGCGTTTGTAGCAGCTCGCACCGGGCGCATAAAAGGCTAATTACGGCACTGGGCCCATGTCCAGCAGTGGACGTCTTTCGCCTGAAATGATGATGATGATGATGAAACGTAGGGAACAGCTGATTTTTTTTCGCGACTTCTAGTTTGGTCCCATAGTAAAAGTTGTTCATAATGATGATTGGTTGATTGGTGTTTTTCCAATACCTAACCCTGTAAGTATAACAAAAAAATACCGTAAACATGATTAAGTAGAAAATATTAATTTCCTATGTAGAATTTCATGAACTTTTAAAGTAGGCATAGCATGTTGATTGTGTACCTATAAATTATAGCACATTTCTTATATTTAAGTTGCGCTCCCTATAATCGTGTATATTTTGTCGATGCAAATGAACCTTTGGTGTGACTACCCCCAGTATTAGACGTACGTACATACCTATCCTCGTTATGCTGTTTAAATCGGTGTTTTCCTCGAATGTTGCGACTTAGACTAGGTGTTCTGTACATAGCCCGCGAGGGCTAATAACAATTATGTGAAAATTTATTGTTAATTACTGTAAGTTATATGACAATGTTAAATAAAGTGTAAAATGTAATTTGTTGTATTACTTGAATTACTTCTCTCATGCTTTAGAATATTTTTTCCTGTTACCTATATTTTTTTACCGGTTTGTTGGGGATTTTAATATACAACCCCAGGGATATCAAAGCGCAGTGAAACCATGAATGATCTAGAATCATCAAAGTTAATAAAAAACTGGCCAAGTGCGAGTCGGACTCGCACACGAAGGGTTCCGTACCACAAGGCAAAAACCCCAAAAAAACACGTTTGTTGTATGGGAGCCCCCCTTAAATAATTATTTTATTGTTTTTAGTATTTTTTGTATAGCGGCAACAGAAATACATCATCTGCTTGTACCACTGTATGGGGGAAATTGAATTCTTTAATATCTTTTTAATTACACACCGACTGAATCTGTAACTTGGCGACAAATTGCGACTAATTGGCGACAAAATATGGTGCCCTAGTTTTTGAGATATAAATGTGGCCTTGCTGGGGAGGGGAGACTCTCCAGATCGGCCACCTATAAACCCTTAGGTCGAAGGAACAAGAGCACGCGGCAGGTCTGCCACGTGCTCTTGTTCCTTCGACCTTATATCTTTTGAACCAGTGACCGATAAATTCTGATATTTGGCGACAAATTTCGACTAATTGGAGAGTTATTTTTTGTGTTATCAAAATTAAAATCCCCGATGGTGGCTCTGCCAGTCAGTGACACCAATAATTATCCGAATCTGTTTTTTCAATCTTTTAAAACAATATCGTTGATATTATTTCTTGTAACTACTCCGGTTTGTTTGGTGTTAGCTAGTACTTTTCATGGAACACAAATGAATTATTCCCCTTCTACTTTATGTAGATTAGGATTTGATTTTTACACTTCAACTGTGAACATGAATATTTTAAAACTCTGAATTCAATTATTATTGGTGTTTCGTATGTGTAGTGTGCAGGTCTATGGGATACTTTAGAGAAAACCCAAAGGATATAAAAAGGAAACAAAAAATTAGTTTATTACTGTTTATTAATTTATAGAGTGTTGACACACTGAGTAATACACACAACTGGAGACAAAATGCGTGTCCTGAACCTGCGTAACTGAGTCTCGAAATAAAACCAAATTTGAAAGGAATGAGATCCATAATATCACTCACAAACATACCAACATAGTAACTGTACATGGTATTCAAACGTTATTTATTTTGTCTCCATTTGTTCGCTCACACTTCGTTCGCACTAATCATTCCGGAAACTTATAGTTATGTCTTAGAAATAACATGGTGTATTATGATACTTCTAGCATTCAAACTATGGAAGCATTGTTTTGTGATCGTTTAATATAAAAATATTACATACGGCGTCGACTGTCACGCCGAGACTACACAAGTCCGAGTTTCCTGTTAACGGGAATCACTTCATTAACATTCATTCATAGATTATTATGTAAAGGTTGTATAAAAACATGAATATTACTGAATAGTTCCGTTGAAAGTCTAATCATTGTTAGCTTGAATGGTAAATGGAATGTTTTTCATTCGAAAAACTGAGGCGTATGTAACCTCAAATGAAACTCATTCCAGTTACGAGTCAAGTTTCAGAGTCTTTGGAAACCTTATGAAGACTGTAGCCCCGGTTTAGGCTATGTGAGGGAGCTGTCGAGAAACATCACGAGCTGCGCGTCTGAGCTGTCCGTTAGAAGTAGTTACTCGCGACGGTATCCGTAACCATCCGACAGGCTGATGTTTCTCGAACTACCCGCGAGAGCCCCACTCAGAACAAATCTTGCAGTATCACAATACGCCACAAATCAAACGCAATTAGTGCTTTCTTAAAAAAATATGTAGTGATTAAAACAAGTTTACTAGCTTATATATTTACAATTTTATAATCTTCAAATAAGATATACCGCCATACCAACGTCCCTTTGAAACGCGCCCTGCCCATGTCTATGTACAATTTATAAGTGAAATATGCCAAAGTAAAAGCAAAAAAGTAAAAATAATCTTAAAACTATGTCTGTTTAGTTTGGCAGGACACGTTTCAAACGGCGGGAAATCAATTCACTTAGGTACTACCACATGTTCGTTTTTTTTTTTTTTTCATTTTTCCCATTTTTCACGTTTTGTTATAGACTACTTTATTCATTAGAAATCTGCAAATTTTAATGAACAATTCTAGCCAATATTGTGTTACGCGTCGATCCGCCGGCAGTATTCCGAACACAATTCGCGTATGTACAGAGAACAGATTGAAATACCACCGGCAGTAACAAGAAAATGTGAACACTAGCTTATTAGAAAACTAACATCGAAAACTAAACAATCATCGAGTTACATAACTACAAACTGAATTAATAATGAATATTTTCCTAGTGTAATTGTATCAACATCTGTAATGTAATTATACAGTTAAATTTATACAGTAAAAAAAGACGATTGGAACTGTGTCCAAACAGTAAGATCATTATAATATACCACTGTGATAGTGGATCTCGATAGTACAACCACAGTGCAGCTATCTATTCCATACCGTCGCCTTGCCTTTGCTAGACCTTCGTCTTTACGTGTCCGGATAATAAATTAAAACGCTGACTGAGTCAGTCGACTGTCGACAAAACGAACTGTCATATGATGTCGCTATCCGCAATAGGGCAGTAGGGACATAAGCAGGCTGAAGCGTGCGACAGTATGGAGGTGTCAGATAGACTGGTGAAACGTAACGCAAGGCCTCGTCTAGTCGAGAGAAAGCAAGTCCGTTGTCATGAACGCGTTCGGCGCCCGTCGGAGAGCATCGTGCGTGGCCGCATCTCATGCACACGTACACACTAACACACACTCGCACACTACATATGCTATCGCGCTCTCTTCTTCATCGGACCACCCGGGGCTGCCGAACGGCGGGTTCTCTTTCACTGCGGAACAAAGAAGGTTTTATTAGTTTTATCAAGTTTTCTGACAAATATATTGTTAGGCCCAATTGACTAGCATTGTTTATCTAAATTCTAAAATGCTAGATGGAGCATGTCATCGAAATAAAATATGTGGACAACGCGCAAGTGGGCCTTACAGTTTACTGTATAACTAATAGTTTTGATCAGTACACTAATAATGACGAAGAAAATCCCTATCAAAATGACTCAATATTCATCAAGTCAGAATAATTATACTAAAACTACTTCAAGCTAATCAGTACATAGGACGTCTGTTTTGAACTAATAAATGATTAAATACTAACTGCTGGTTAACTACATAATTATAAGCACGCAACATTACCGCAAACATCTCGCGTCTTCCGGGTTTACTTGTTTTTTGCAAATTATACGCATGTACTACTAAACTTGAAGGTTTTTTTATTCAAATTATACAAAATTCACATCGTACCCTGTCGTTATGTTGTACCTTATTCAAACATTACAGTATTTTTAGTGTTGGCAACACTCATTTTATAATTTATACAATTTTTAAACAATTAAAAATATAAAAATTTGCGATGCAATGTATCGAAAGAGTTTTATTTCGTATCAATCAATTGTGTACTGTTAGCAGCAATATGATTGCACAAAACTGAAAAAGGTATCGTTTAAAACACGGTTGCTAACTGTACGCAACTGGCGAATGTATTAATAATACTATCAATAATGTTTTTAAACCTTATAAAGTAAAAATTTACAGTGAACAAAACGCACACACACATTCACACCACGTTACATCCAATCACAGTTGGACTCAAGTAGAGAAGTTCTTAGGAACGCGACAATTTCACGGACGATGAGGAGTCTCCGAAACCGTCCGCTGTGACGACAACGGCGCGAGTGGGCGTAGAGGTCAATCAGCTAATTGCTAATAAAAAAATCTAAAATTTCATATAAGTACATCATCTCTATTGCCCTTCGCGTTAAATGAAATAGTGTTCCTCAAAGCCTAAAATAAAGGTTTGATTGTCAAACATTTATTTTGTATAAAACTAATTATCGCACCTACTAAAATTTGCTAGGATATGATGTTACATGAATATGCGCCTGATTCCTTGTCAATCGACTCAACTCGAATTTTCGAATCTCATTTTACATTATTTTGTGCCATATTTATAACGACATTAAAGTTACAAAAAAAACTTTGTTTTTGTGAGTATTTTTCTTAATAATGAACCAAGTATGTGCGTACGTGACTGCTGTATGAGTCACACAACACAACACGTAAAACGCGCAATTTATTACTAAAGTTCAACTTATCAATTGTAAACAGCACTACAAATACTGCTTGTTACGTGTTTACATTACAAACACATTATATTGATTTCACACTTTTTGTGACAATTTATTCAGTAAAAATACACATTATGGGACAATTTGGATTCGACGAGACAAAAAATTACCTACACATTCGTGGCTTCAGAAAGATGTAAAAAAAAAGTTTTAAAAACACTAATAGCGAAAGTATTTTTGGAAATAAATATCCTTTCTGTACACAAGAAAAGTACGTACGTACTATAGAATCATGCGGCGCATATTCAAGTAACATTTTATAAGATAGGGAATAGAAGTGTCTGGTATATTTATGATATTGCAGTGAGTTTCTTCTTGAGTTGACTGACGGACTGATGCCCCTTCACCGGCTGCTTGTTAGTGGTCGCATCGTTTGTGGCATGGACGGATTTGACCTAGGAAACGAGGGTAGGTTAGGAAGAGGAAGGATACAGGTGTTGGGGGATAAGAAGGTATTTTATTTAATCTACTTTTTGGGAGATCGCAGTAGAAAATTTATGGGTTGCTATACTAATCTTCTTAGCGTGTCGATGGCAAAAGGAGGTCTTCCATGAACCCCCATTTATGGAGGTTGTCCTTGCTGCGATCTACTTGGGTACGAAGTCTATTTAAAGTTTTGCAAGTAGGCCACGGTAACTTATGCCCTGATGAGACTCTCTGATGGTTTAATAAAGAGATCAGGAGGGTTAAGTTGTTGTTTCCAAAAGTCACATCTTTGCGTGGAGGGTTGCCTTCGGCTGAACTCACGCCCCCAAGAAAATAATTATGCGGCTTTTAAGCCTCTGTGGCAATGAATTAAAATTGTGCATTGAGTGGCATGGGTCATCCCATAGCATCGCCCTCGATGCGGCTGGCTATAGTCCTACGAATTTCTGGCGAAGCGTTGCCAGTCAGTGGATACAGCATTCGCAATGAGGTCGGCTTTAAGCAACCAGTAATAATCGGCATGTCTCATTTAGAGCTGTATCCACTAACTTAGCGTGGGCTGATCGGCTACATACTGGACAGGCATATTCGCCTGCGGAGACACAAAGCGACATTACAGTTGTTCGGCAAGTCTAATCCTATAAAAAGTTAAACTATTTGCACAAACACATTTTAAAATGGTTTCTAGTCTGTCTGCGATCGCCCTTTGGTATAGAAACAATTTAAAGATAATAGAGTATTTAACAATAGTCAGTACAAAGATTGATAATATAATTTTATCTTTTAACAGAAACCAATTAATACTGATCATGCATTTGATAATGATCGTGACTAGCTTGAAGGAGAAAACACCGCTATTTTGTATACTTGATGATTCCAGTTATCTTTAAATTGTGGTTTATGCAAAGTGGATTATATAAAAGGAAAGGTTGGAAACGTTATGTGACGCGCGGTAGTTTTGGAAACCGTGAGAAACTCCTTTATTTATTCACAAAGCAGTAGCATTGTTAGTTTCAACATGATTATATACTGAAAAGTCCTTTTTGTAGTGTTTTATAAGTTGCTGTTATTTCATCCAGTGTAGATTTGACTGTTTCAACAACAATGCTATATAGAGCTTTGATGATAACGTTATTCATTTCGATACTCAACTTTGCCAGCTTCATGACATAAAAGATGACGAAAAAGTATGAAGAATAACGTTACAAATGAATCTGTAACGTTTCAAATGTAACGTTATTACAAGTGATTAAGCTTAATGTTACTGATACCTATAACATTGTTTTCTTTTTGTAACGTTATTGGTATTTTTAGGTTTTTAGTATCGTTACAAATTTTGTAACGAGGGCCTAACGCTCGAAGGTGTAAAGCTGTAAAGCATGTGGAAACACAAAAAGCATCGCGCGAGCTGGGCCAAGCCTCGCTCGGCAGTGTGCAGTCGGCACGCACCTCGTTGTTGGGCGGCGGCTGCGAGGGCTGCTGCTGCGCGCGGCGCTGCACGGAGGGCGAGCGCCGGTCGGCGGGCGCGGCGCCGGCCTCCATGTGCTGCTTGCGCTGTCGCAGGATCGTCCAGTCGAACGTGTAGTCGTACTGATAGTTCATCGTGCGGAACAAGATGCGGAACAGCTGCGAAGAGACGAGACAAGGGTCACTTACGTGAAATGATCAAAGGAGTCATTCTCGTAATTTTATGAACGTTCACAGTCCGATCTCAGTCTCACTCATACCTCTAATTTCCCTACATTTTTGACAAGTTTTTGACATTTACTGTCGCTGAGATGAGATTGCAACTAAATTTTGAACGTTTCTAATTATGAGAATTGACCTTCTGATATCGTGAAATCGAGATGCATGAAAAATATACTCTATCCAGTGTATTATCATGAGGATGTCATAGACCACATAATATAATAATTGGAGATAATATCGGACACCCAGAACAACACTGCACTAAGTCTAAATAGCTCATTTTTCAGAATCGACGAAAAACTTTTATCTCATATTAATTGTGACAGTTATTGCGAATGTCCTACATTTGATTCTTTACATGCAATATGAGATAACGGTTTTTCGTCGATTCTGAAAAATGAGCTATTTAGACTTAGTGCAGTGTTGTTCTGGGTGTGCGATATGTAGCCAAATAGTTTTTTCATCAGTTAGTCATTTCAAATGGCTCGTGTAACCGTCAACTGCTAAGATGATACAATCTTCTACATAGACAGCTGCGTTATATATACATTTGAAAACATTTATACGTGTGTGGTACCCAATTAATGCAGCTTACTTCTTTGAATTGGCTGCTTCAATCAACTAATTACCAAAGCTAACTAGAACTAGTATCAAACGTTACACATTTTATAGTAGAACACGGAATATAAGTGTGTAAATGACTCACCTGTCTAAGATACATGTAATCAGGAGCCTCGTCGAAGGTCAGTCCGCGGCAGTAATTTAAATACATCGCAAACTCAGCCGGGAATCCCTGCGCAAATAATAACGTATTTTAATAATAATTCTGATGATAAAGAAGGGTTAAAGGGAATTAGCTGCGAAATTACATAAGAAATTGTTAATTACGATTTCCTTGGCAAAACATACAGGCTGGGGGGGAACCGACGTGCAACCTCTCAACATGGATTCAGCCATATTTCTGAATGCATTTTTTCGTCGGATATAAAAAGCCCGAAAGTCTGACAACCAGTCTTACCAAGGGGTATCGTATTACCTAATAACTGGGTTGTGGAGGTTAGATAGGCAATCGCTCCATGTAAATTACTGGTGTTCAGCTGCATCCGGTTAGACTGGAAGCCGACCCCAACATAGTTGGGAAAAGGCTAGGCAGATGATGATTAAACTGGTTTGCCCACCACACAGGTGACATAAAGACCTTCGAATTTATTTATTCAAGTCTCATTTCCGGCGGATTGGATTTACGATTTTAATTAATTCGCTATACACGAGCGTTAACGTTCATAATTATAATCAGTTAATTGGCAAAAGAATCCTCTCAGGAAATGATATTACTTACTTTCCCTTCCTATACAGGTTTAAAAACCTGCCGTTTTAATTTCTCCGCCTATACTAATATTACAAAGAGGTGACTTTTTTGAGTTTCGATCTTCGGAACTACTGATCCGATTCCAAGTAGTTACACTATTGCGGAGTGTCATAGGATCTATGTATTTTTACGTAAAACAAGACATTTTACGCGGACGAAGTCGCGGGCAGAAGCTAGTGTTAAATAAAGTTTGTCTAGGTATTATGCCCCGTTCCTGAGGTTGTCAGATAAACTCATAAATAGCTATTGTTTGTTCAAAGTTATCTAATATAACCCGTTCACCACATCTGGACTTTGCTATTTGTTAAACAATTGTGTCTGCTTCGCGGAAAGTGAACCTAGAAAGTGTTTTCTATACACTGGCGCCGACTCTGTTGTTCACAAACTAAACTAAATTTAAGTTCATGCATCTTTTTCTTTCTATTTCATTATGAAAAGGACAGAAGATAAATATTAGTTTAGTCCTGTCAAATTAAGATACTCCATAGACAATTTAGACGAGATTAAAAAAATGGCTATTAAAAATACGTCAATTTACGTTAGGCGCTGACTAATTTGACAGGACTAAACTAATATTTATCTTCTGTCCTTTTCTTAATGAAATAGAAAGAAAAAGATGCCTAAACTTAAATTTAGTTTAGTTTGTGACACAACAGAATCGGCGCCACTGACTGTTCAAGAACACTATCCATCTTAAAGCCTGGTCTACACGGTGCAATTTAATTCCCTGTGTTATAAAAGTTGCATCGTCTAAACAGTGTTTAGACGATGCAAATCATATGTGGCTTTAATTTTCTTGATTGTTTTATTACTGAATGGGCCTGCTCTTGACCTCGATCACGCCTGATGAACAGCGATGGATGAGGCCTATGATGCAGCTTACTTCATCATTATATTTTCTTTGCTAATGTTTCATGTTTATTATTATATGTATATATTTATTTAGATTAGTATAATTTATTTTATGTATGTATTTATTGTAATATGTAAATGGTACACCACAGACTACCTACAGTATTTGTCTGTCCTTCCCCTTTTTAATCCATCCAAAGGTTGTCTTTAAAAGATCGCTTTTAGCGATAAGACCGCCCATTGTGTCACCCTTTGTTTAGTTTCTATAATTATGTCTGTAATTTATATGGTGTACATAATAAAGAGTATTCTATTCTATGATAGAACGAGCGTGACCAGAAGATACCTGTTCACTCTTGCTTTGAAGTCAGGCGGGTTAAATGTGGAAGGGAACACACGCTGACAGAGTTCCACTTTGGCTGTGCGCATAATAAATGTGTGTATGCCACGACGGGCAAGAAATTTGCACCGTGTAAACGTGGCTTTATACCGAACTAATACCAATATCAAACACAAAAGCTCTGGTTAAAATACAGTGATATAACTAGCGAGTTAGGATATAAATCGACGACCTTCTTCGCGAGGTCGCAGGTTCAAATCCATTACCACTCACGCGTATGCAGACGTCAGCTGAGTTACTAGGCTATGCACAACGCTTATTCAATTACTGGGGCTATGGAAAGATACTTGGTACATTTTGTGCTAGGTCTTGTGTCGAATATACCCACATGTACACGATATATTGATTAAATTATTTTTAAAAAGACTCAAGGAAATATACCAAACAAACAGGTAAGTACTTGCCTATTTCAATAAAAGCGACCCCGCCCTAACGCTGTTCGGGCGATTGAATATTAATTTATCAGAAATCTTTATCTTCCTAGACTTAGATAACATCGAATCAAAATATATCGAGTAGTTTAGAAGCACTAAGCGAATACTGAAGAAACGCGGAAAACCGATTTATACTGTTTAGAAATGAGTGAATAATTGATTACCGGTATGTTATCAGTCTATTACAATACGACCGATGTATCTTGGCAAGCCCGAACTTTGCGCAGAAGGCTGCACAGTAAGATTTTTTAGGAACCAAATGGTGACATGAGGCGAGCGAGAGTACATGCGCGAAAGTTCTTAGTGCCTATGTTCAGGCTCGCCAAGTTACGTCGATCGTATTGTACAGTGTGCTAATAGATTCTGATCACATCTTGTGTACAGTCACGAGCACCAATATGTCAACACTTGGCAACTTTAAATTGTGATTTTTTCACGAAATAACGAATGCAACGTTAAAATACCGACACTTTACGCAAACCTATGGGTTCGAAAATACTATGTTCCTACTAATATAAAATTTCATTAAAAAATAAAGGAGAAAATCGTCTTTGAATAAAGCCAAGTGTATACATACTTATGCTCGTGACTGTACCAGCTATACATTTTCAGTATAAAATGGTCTGGCATTGTTATAGGCTTTTCTCACAATGCGAGGCCAACGCATACTGGGCCCCAGCTCTGTATTGCTGCGAAATCTTACCACGTGCAAATCACTTCAATAACGTGTCTTGTTAACGGCAAGGAATCGAAATGTCAACCGTACGGACAACATGATGTCATTTTGACAGTTCAAACCACGCCATTGTGAATAACAGATGTCGTGATTTACTAAGGAATTGACCTGGTGTCGAAGGAATTGTTAAGTGGTCGTGTGATATTGACGAATTTTCAAAACAAAAGGTTGTTTACAAACCTATAAAAGCAATCGATATTGACTTCTTAAAATGAATTTAAGTCACATAACAAGCATACAATCTAGGTACAGTCAACAAAAGAGATAAGTATGCAGGATTGTCGGATATAGTTGAAGTTTAGTAAGAAACCAATGGATGTTCTCAAATAAAATTTTATTTAATTAATAGAAAACACTAGCTGCTGAGCTGTTTGTGTATGTGAGTTTAAATGTTTGTAAACGCACCCACAATACAGGAGAAATTCCTAGTGTGGGGCAATGTTTAAAAAAAAACACATCTCATTTATCAAATTGACAAGTCGACAACATCCATCGGCTTCTTACTAAACTTTAACTATATCCAACGATCCTGCATACTTATTTCTTTTGCTGACTGTACCTACTTACTATATTTCCAAATTAAATTTGTATGAATATAAACATGCTGTTAAAGTCTGTTGTGCTTACCTTACAGAGCACCTCAACGGGCGTCGACATCTTTTTCTCGCTGATCCGTTCGTACTTTTGCTTTTTGGTGATCGCCTTCAGACCTTGCCACGGCAGCGAGCCTCTGTTAAACAAATAGAGAAAATTAAATCTACAGAAAAGCATTAAAATCAGGTACAATGGGAAGTGCAGACTGTTTTTTTTCAACCTCTATGGAACCTAGGACTTCAACGACGTCACGCCCGCTTGAAACAAATGAATTGTAACGTAGTTGCGATTTCATAAAATTAACTCTTAGGGAGGGTGTCCACGACCAACATAGTTGGTTGCCCAGTAACTTTTTTGTCTCTATCGCTGTTTCCTCACTGAGCTTTGGACGATGCGCACACGAAAATGACAGCAACGAAAATGACAGCAACGCCATTATTTTGAGAAATTTTCAGTTGAGCGGCCACTGGCTAGCCTGCAACTTTTTGTCGCCGTACGCGCACTTGCATTGCAACCAATAGACGGGCGACAGTTGCGTCCAAATCCGCAGACAAAAATGTCTCCCAGCTGTCGCGTCACTAATGCGGGCACTAAAGTTGTTCCCTTAATGGTTTTATATAATATGCAAATTCTATATATTACTATACTAAGCATTCATTCGTCCGTCGCACCCTGGACAGTAAGCAACCTGTTTCTCTACAGGTTCAATCTTTTAACCTCGGCATGAGTAAAGTTATCATTCTCGTAAAGGTCACGAGAGAAGAATTACAATAAAGAAAGGTAAAGAATAAGACGAGTCTTTTCTAAATCTATCCAGCATGTTTTTTGTAACTGAAGCAATGGATTGGCAATATCCTTGACAATGATTCACATTGTGAGTCATAGTGTGTTACGCAATTAGGGTGCAAATTGTGCGTAGATGTCCGTACCGACCTGTATAAGAAATATTAAAAATTCTGAAGTAACTGTGTCTGTCTGTTAGCTTTTCACGCTTTAACGGCTGCACGGATTTCGATGAAATTTGGTACACAGGTAGACCATGACCTGGGTTAGGCTTAGGACATAGGATACTCTTTATCCCCGTAGAACGTTCTCGTGGGATAATTTCCGATATACACGCGGGCGAAGCCACGGGCAAAAGTTAGTCACTCCCATAATATGAAAATCCTTGCTTCAACGAATCGTAATCAAAAGCCATGCTAACAGTAACCTATACATAAAATTGCGCAACTCCCGGACACATTTAAAATTATTAACGGCCTTATTCCGTAGGTTGTAGTAACGGGTCGAAACGAGTCCTCGCGTGAGTCACTTGCGACAAGTCCAGACTTGCACAGCGGATCAACTGGCAGCCTCAAACCGGAATATGTACTGTATCGAGTGGTTTTGTGAACGGTAATCATATTGACTCTGTACTCTTATGGTTCCTTCGCCACCTTGATAAGTTTCTTTTTATTATTAGTTTACTAGCAACGTCCATGCTTCGGACGGGTGCAATCTGCTGCTGATGTAACGACATGTCAAGCAAGACATCAAGATTTCAGTGCTTTTTTATCTAAGACTAGCTTTTGCCCGCGACTTCGTTCGCGTGAAATTTCACCCTCCCCCCATTCACCCTCTTAGGGTTGAATTTCTAAAAATCCTTCCTTATTCCTTGTCTACATTATAAAGGGAACCTCTGTGCAAAATTTCAGCTTTCTAGGTCCAAGGGTTTGGGCTGGGCGTTGATGAGTCAGTCAGTCAGTCAGGACTTTTCTTTTTATTAAACATTGTTGTATCCTTCAGGAATAAATTCTTGAAAAACTATGGTGTAATCTGTTGCGTAGTTTAGAAGAACAACGCGGTAACGAAAATTGACTTTAATTTTTTACTTGAAAGATAATCTATACAAATTTCATTTTAGTTTTAAATGTATCTTGTAGATTCCTAGTGCCCAACTGCACATTAATTAAAATGTCCGTAAAACCACTTGCGATTGCTCGTTCGCAAAAGTGCACTTTTCGATATCCTGCGCCTGTATTCTAAATGCGTAACACTTTCATATCCACGATCACTTTGATTTTAATATCAAAGCTAGAGTGGCGTTTGACGAAAGCTGCAATATCACGAATAAAGAAAAGTCCTGTGTTATTAAAACGAACATTGGCAATATGCCCAAGGAATGAACTGCGAAAACAAAGTTGTTTATTTTTTCTGAGAAAAGCATTTTCGGGAAAACCAAGGCATCAAAACGGTAGGTTTTCAAGATTCAGTACAGATTCTGAATCCCTCTGAGTTAGTTTTATTTAAAAAAAAATACTGTTTCATACATTTTGACCGCGCCGGAATGGCACTTCTCTATGAAACAGCCGTTTTTTTAGGGTTCCGTACCCAAGGGTAAAAACGGGACCCTATTACTAAGACTTCGCTATCTGTCCGTCCGTCTGTCTGTCACCAGCCTGTATCTCAAGAACCGCTATAGCTAGACAGTTGAAATTTTCACAAATTATGTATTTCTGTCTATAACAACAAATACTAAAAATAAAATAAATATTTAAGGGGGGCTCCCATACAGCAAACGTGTTTTTTTCGGGGTTTTTGCCTTGTAGTATGGAACCATTCGTGTGCGAGTCCGACTATCACTTGGCCAGTTTTTTTTTTATATAACCAACGGAAAAATTCTACTTTAGGGTGTATAGAATCATGTGCTCAATATTCATGGTTAGAGTTTGCGCGTCGACGGTCCCTGCCACCCTGTATAATTTAATTTTGTCGCTGTCGTATCGTGTGAAGGTGGAATGAAACTAAAATGCAACCTTCACTCGAGTGAATCGTCTGATATCGTCGTATTTCTACAAGATTATGCATAAAGCACTCAAAAGATACAAGGATATCAAATATTTTCAAGTAATTTTACACATGGTTTCGAAAGATCCGTGATTCAAGTAACAATGAATCATAATAATCAGAATCGATACCACCACAGATATTGAACAGGAGCTACGGTGTGGATTCCGTGACGTCACTCCATTAACAATCGAAACACGCACGACTTCGCTTCGGTGAAAATAAACGTACGACGTGATGTCTGTCACAGTGTTCTATAGTTTTCTCATATAAATATACCATGTCAGACGGTGTAATAGAAAAGCGCGCTTTGTCAGTCCTTGTCATTCTTTGTCACTACAACATGTTCACTAAGAGAAACTAGAAACATATATAAATCACGCCATCTTCCCATAGGGTTAGGCAGAAACTACAGAACACCACCGACTAAAGTCAAAGCATTTACTTCAAATAGGCACTTGAGAAAGTCAAAATTTACAATAAAATAGAAATGATTCTAGGCAGTTTTCACTAAAAACATACTTGACCACTAATGTAGCATAGCATAATTCGCCTATAGCGTTGCCACTGCTGGGACACAGCCCTCCTCTCTGTGAGAGGGCTGTAATCCACCACGCGGGCCCAGTGCGGGTTGGTCATGACACATTTCTTCGAATTTTTGGTTCTAGGACATGCGATATTTTCCTTCACCGTTTTGAGAGCAGTGGCTATGAAATCTATACTAATATTATAAAGCTGAAGAGTTTGTTTGTTTGAACTCGCTAATCTCAGGAACTGCTGGTTCGAATTGAAAAATTATTTTTGTGTTGTATAGTCCATTTATCGAGGAAGGCTATAGGCTATATAACATCACGCTACGACCCTTAGGAGCCGCGCAGCGTGTGACACCGCGGGGAACAGCTAGTTATTTATACAAAGTAAAACGCCTGCCTGGGTTCGAACCTACAACTAACAATGTGTGAATCCAAAATGTCATTGACCACTTGTCGCTCATCTAAGTTTGATGCTACTTCGACTGGCCAGGTATAAACCAACCTTATTTTCTAGATTGCATTAGATACAATTAAAATGATATTGTAAGGGGACTGCGATTTGTTCGACAGTTTTGCACGACTATTCATTGTAGTGATAAATGAGGTCAAGTTGATGGCTATTACGGTTCATGAGATACAGCCCGCTGACAGACGAGATAGATGGACGGACGGACGAACAGCGGAGGCTTAGTTATAGGGTTCCGTTGGCACCCTTTGGGTACGAAACCCTAAAACATAACGTATCAGCCTTCTATAAACAATTTTACCTTCAAACACAACTAAAATGGCAAAATTACATCGTTTTCAACAAAATAAGGCGACTTACCTGTTGAAATACATAAGTACGTATCCGAGTGACTCCATGTCGTCTCGCCGCGACTGCTCGATGCCGAGGTGGGCGTTTATCGACGCGTACCGAGCCGTACCTGTTACAAACAATGCGTTATTTAGAAAACAACATATACTAAGCAACTTTGGGGAAGAATTGTTCTTCTTCCATTTCCCTTCCCTTCGTTAATGATAAATTACTTTATTTCTGCAAGTAGATTTGTACAAATACTTTTACACGTCAATATTATTTTTTTGAGGTCTGCTATCTGACTACTCTGAGAAGGCCGACACGAGGTCACAGTCTCTTTTAAAGCCCTTTGGTCCTAAACAGTGGTTGGTATGACATCTTGCGTTTGAGTAGAATTCGGGAAAGCCTGGCGATTCAACCCCCCCCACGCCCCTCCTTCCTCCCCTCCTGGCCGGCCTGGGCAATTATTTGGGCACAGCACGCTAAATATGCACAAGGACAGCTTTATAACAACGTCATTTATTACTTCTGCTGTAGATAGTCGAATGCACAAAGATCTGCATGATGAAGTTTCCCCGATGCTTTATCGGTGGCAAACTGTTTCGTTTGTCATTATAAAGTAATTTGTTATCTTATTATTAAATTGCGCCTTTTTATACGTTTGTTTGCATCATTATCATACAAAAACGATAAGACTTAAATAAATGATAAGTCAGACATCAACATGAACACAGAGGGGCAATTCTCGAAATTTAAAGAACATTCGCAGTCTGATCTCAGTCTCAATCTGTCAAAAATACCTTTAATTTCCCTACATTATTGACTAGTTCTTTAATTTCCCTACATTATTGACTAGTTCTTTAATTTCCCTACAGTATTGACTAGTTCTTTAATTTCCCTACATTATTGACTAGTTCTTGACAATGATTGTCGCTGAGATGAGACTGCGACTAGATTTTGAACGTTTTTAATTACGAGAATTGCCCTTCAGTTCCTGTCTGGTACAATTTAATGTTATCATTAATGCTTAATTTGATTGGCTTTGAAGGCCCGTGGCATACCTACCTGTCAAAATGGCGGACAGACAGGTATAAAGGTAGGTACAGGTAGGCTCCATTTATAAATCTTCAATACCCTTTCTGACTGAGTCAGCCAATGGAAATCCATTTACTGACTCAGTAATTTTGCGCTTTTATAATTTCTAACGTAACGATATTATCGTGGACGTTCGCGGTAACACGGTGAAGTAAAATGTATGGGAATATATGAAGACGCTTTTGATTTCCGTCCACGACAATGTGCACTGTTACAACGTGCGCGTATTTCCATACATTTTATGGACCTCGGTGCACTGTCTAAAACTTGCTAATGGCAAAGAGGGCGGATTTTATTTGAATCAGCTGATCGACTATTGTGGGCCTCGAAGTTAGACGTGGATGTAATGAATGTGCGCCATTCACTTGTTTATTTTTTCATAATTTTTGCTATCGACACGCTAAAAAGAACAATATCGTGACTGCATAGTATGCTTCAATGTTCTGAAAAGATATTGACTTTTAACACTACAACAGTGTACTAAAACCTGTCCCTCTTGAGGGATAGATAGCACCAAAAAACCAGTCTATAGTTAATCTATATCAGCCATCGTTGAGTAACTATGGCTACAACGCGCATGCTTGGAATACCGAGCACCCGGTGTGAGTCACTCGTTTATTAAGTTAACTGTATTCTACGAGGGAACGTGGCGAACTTTGCTGTACGGGACGCGTTTGTCTCGTGGGCTGTCTATACCGAGTTGAAAAGACTGTTGAGACAAAAGGGGGGCTTGGATCTTAACGCGAGTTTTGTTAACTAGCAGTTGCGTGTACAGATTAAAACGTGTCGGAAGTAATTGTGAAACATTTCTTTTTGAACGTGTTACCCGTTTTTCAACCCGTTTTTAAGGAATACTTACTACATCTTGTAATTATTAAGAACTGACCTTCCAGACCCAATAAAATGCAATAGCAACCACTACATTATATTACCACAATACGCCAGACATCACCGATATCGTTTAATAAAACCAAGACACAGATAATTTTGCTGTTTATCTGGAACGTCTCGAATCGTCTCGCGCATCACGCTGTTTTCCCGTCCCCGGGCTCTTAAAGACACTAAACAATGTTCGGGTACATTCGATTCGGCAGTACCCGTTGAACAACAAAGCCGAGCCGAAGAAATTAATACACATATTTGGCTTGTGCCGATCGGCAAACTCCGTTCGGCATCCACACTCGCTGAGTCATGCTCGGGCCGGTTCGGCAAAATTTCCCGAACATAATATTCTCGAGTTTGCTGCCCAGCTGTGCCCGATTCATGCTAAGTCTCAAAGAACCATGTAGCATCCCATACAAAAAGTATAAGCAACTCACCGGTAAGATTCTTATCCTCGCGATATGAGATGTGTGCACGCGAGCGGAGGTCGCGGAACTTCTTGGCGAGCCCGAAGTCGATCATGTAAAGCTTATTGCAATGGCGGCCGATTCCCATGAGGAAGTTGTCCGGCTTTATGTCACGGTGGATGAAACACTTGCAGTGGATGAACTCTACGCGGCCCAGCATTTGATCTGTGGGCAAAGGGACGGTTCTAGAATGCCTGCAAAACGACCACAAATTTTCAATGACAGTCACAGATTCGCAGATAATCTGATAGCGTTTTAAGAGCGTTCATCCCGCGTGGGCTGGCAACGTCGCATTTCTAGTGGGTTTTTTGAAGACCACTAGGTCGTTAAAAAAAACCACTACAATTTTTTGCAGCCAGAGTTGGCTGTAAAAAAAAAATTGGTTTATATTTAATAACATAATCAGGAAAAACCACTAAAAATGCGACGTTGCTAGCCCGCGCGGGATGAACGCTCTTTATCCAAGTTGAGGTATAGTATAGTCAGCGCAGACAGGGTATGAAAATGCTAGAGAGGATTTTCATTTATAAATTGATTATGAACTAAATCAAAACTGAAATAGAGTTCAGAATAGCATGAAATGTGGCTGTTGCCTATGTTCGAATATTGACAGCAAAGAACATGCTCAAGCATTTTGCTGTTCAGTCTGCACTGCAAAATAAGTAAGCAGTAAATTCAACAGGAGTTTTAACAAAATAATACTACACATTTTCTGATTTTTGAGGTCAAAGTTCAAAGTACCCTCAAAATAACAACAATCAGGCAAATTCGTAAATCTGCTGTATTTTTTATTTTATGTGAGGTATATAAACGCAGTGTTGACGTTAATGCATTTATTTAGTTGTAGTTGCTAATTAGTTTGAGAAAAACAAGTAATAAATCTGACGCAATTACTTCATAGTTGTTAACAATAATGACAGTGTAATGTAATATATGAAAAAAATCTAAGTGAAAATAAACATTAACACATAAGAGTGACTACTTTACATGCTAACCCCCTTACTATCATTATTATAGCACATGAATAGTTACACACCGATTTCTCACTTTCAGTCGTCAGTAATTTGACTTTCGAAAGAAGAAGACAAAGCGTTGTGTAACTATAGGTACAGGCGCTATACAACGTTTATTAGTAAGGGGGTTGGTATTCCTTTCTTGTATAATGTTGAGTAGGTAAGTACACACGGTGACACATCAAGCTGTACATTTCCAGTTTTAGCTGACCTCGCATTGTATAGGTTTTTCGTACAATCGGAAGTCAGCTTATACTGGTCATGTATAGCTTGATGTGTAGCCGTGCGTACAGTCACGAGCACAAGTATGTATACACTTGGCTTTATTCAAAGCCAATTTTCTCCTTTATTTTTTAATGAAATTTTATGTTATCACGAACATAGTATTTTCGAACCCATAGGTTTATTTATGTAAAGTGTCGTATATCAACGTTGCATTCGTCATTTCACAAAAAAATCGCAATTGAAAGTTGCCAAGTGTTGACATTAGACTCCTTTTTGGCAACAAACTATATTATTTCAATGTTAAAATCGCTTTTAAAGTTTCGTCCCGATTCACCCCTGCATCCCTATTCACCCCGTTTGACGATAGCCTTCCTCAAAAATTGGGCTATCAAATGCAAAAATAAATATTTTAGATTATTTGAAGATTGACGCATTGTAATAATGTAGAAATTGAATAAAGACATCCAATAATAAATTAATTAATAATGAAATGATGACATTAAAAATGTAATAATTGTTAGGTTTTGTTCCTTGTTAATAAATAGAAGCTTAAGTTTTTAAAGATAATTGTTAAAATGAGTTAATTTTGTTAGGATTTTTGTTAATATGTTTTAAATATTATCAAAGGAATTTTGTGTAAACGATTAATTTCAATTGTTTGGGAATGTCAACTCTTGATTTAATATTGATTGGTGGGAAAATAGGTCGCTCTACGATTGGATTACGACACTAGTATCGCCTGATGTCGTGGGCCAATTGGAGAGCAGGATTTGCCGCGGGGATGTTAGGGGTTCGTTGGCTAGGAGCAGGTGCGCGCACGACACTCGCTCCTGGACCATCGATTGCGACATTCGATTAGAATCGGTTCCGAAAAATGTATTAAGAAGTGTAACAGTTGTTTTGTTCTAAAGACATTAAAACTAAGTGAACAGTTTGAGTTTGTATTCATACAGTCTTCCCAACTAGAATAGTATCCCTTTGAGAGTGGTGACCGCTGAGGCTGTTGTTGTTCACACTTCAGAAGTGACAAGTACCCAAAACGTAAGTACACGCCCAAATTGTATCTCTACTTTGTTTGATGTGATTATAAGTTACGGATCTTGCCTCGGAATTTTATTAACTTGAAACCTAAGACTAGTTTTAGGATATTGCGTTAATTACGTACTAATACGCTCTTGTTTTTAGATTTCGTATAGATTTTGTACTGCTGAACGTTATTAAGTTGAAGTCTTATAATCACATTTTGTCTATAATTAATGTTATTAGTTTTTGAGGTCTGTCAACCCATATTAGCGTGGCGTATTTTAGCGAGTGAATACCCGTTTACACTATTCCGTGTTACTACTATGGAAGACGTAACGGGCCGGCTAATAAACAGTTGAATTGACATATTGTGGTCCGGGTTCGAATTCCGGTCGGTAGCCAAATCGCAAGCTTGGAATCAAATGGTTGAGGTGGATGTCAGGGAACCCCTTTAAAACAAATGAAATATAATCAAAAACATAAAGTTGTTCTGTAGTTTGTCGATGTAGATCTTTTAAGTTTAGCATTATTGGGTTGAGACGGCGCTTACCAAGCAGAGCGTCACCCGACACCTCCCACGATAAGTTGAACCGATGCGAGCGAAGCACTTGACGCCGCATACCGCATTTATCGCTTTTGGGACTTAAGTGTTCTTACTTAGAACAAAGATGCCAGTTTTATTTTTAGAACAGGATGAATTAGATTTCATTGTTTGTATAAGAAATACCGATCTTAATCCCACTGAAAAATGCATAATGCTCAACTAAAACTATATATCTGTACCCTTTGCTGTTGTCAAATGGTATTTAAAGAAAGGTTTAACGATTGCTTAGAGTTTGTGTCTGTCTGCAATCACTAACTTCTCAATATCCAGTTCTCAAATTCCTTTATCGCGAGATTTCAGACAATGTCGAAGTCACCGGGCCAACGGAGGCTCGTGACTCCGGGTCACAGGGAGCCCCACTCTGCCACGCGGAGCCGAAGTCGGCTGCGATGTCGAAGTCCCGAGCCGGACATCGAGTTGGGCCGTGACCGGCTTCGAATTCTTGAGAATGAAGTACGGCGGGAGCGCGACCGTTTGCGCGCTGCCGAAAACCTGCACCACGGGTCGCGTCGCAGCAACGAGGCACGAGCGGACAGCCGTCTCCGCAGCATCTCCACGTCAGCACGGCGCCAGGACGCCGAGCCACGCGCAGAGCAATCCGCGGAGCGTGGACCACGGCAGCATGACCGTGCAGGACGGATTGGAAGGTCACGTAGCCATTCTTTTTCAAAAAGAGATTTTCTTGACATCATTAGTAACTTGAGAGATGGTCTCGCATTACCACATGTAAATCAAAGCGCACCACAACCGCTACAGCGAATTGATTATAAAAATACATTGCCAAACTTTGATCCCTCGTCCAAAAACCAGCGAATGGACGTGTGGTTAAGAAAGGTGAATGAGTGCGCTTCGGTATACGGTTGGGATGAAAGATCCACTACTCATTTCGCTATGCAAAAGTTGCAAGGTCTGGCCAAGACGTGGTACGAAAGTTTAAATACTATCCTATTTACTTGGCAAGAATGGCAAGAGAAGCTATTGAACGCGTTTCCTTGCGAACAGAACTACGGCCAGACCTTGGAAGATATGATTAAAAGAAAAAGCAAATATAACGAATCCATAGAGGTGTATTACTATGAAAAATTAAGCCTAGTGAATCAATGTGATATAGTAGGTACCCGCGCAGTAGAATGCATAATACATGGCATTACAGATAAGACACTTAAATCAGGAGCGTTAGCACTGCGTTGTACCCATCCCGATCAGCTGTTACAGTATTTACTCAGTAATAGGGATTTTGATAATTCTCACGTTTCCAATACAGCGAGCGCTAGACCTAGTGCCAGACCGAGCCACGTCATATGTTACAATTGTAAGGAAAAGGGACATTATTTCTTGCACTGCACTAAGCCGTTGGTGAAGTGCACGCGTTGTAATAAGGTCGGTCACACCGCGGAAAAGTGTTATAGTCAGTTAGATGACAAAGTAACAAACACTAGTGATGCAGCGCAGAAAACTGTCACAATTGATTTAAAACAATGAAGACGCGCACCTAAATAATAACCCTGGCTCTAAATTTATAAAAGAAATAAAAGTCAATAGTTATGTACTTACCCCTACAGCCTTTATAGATTTCGGGAGCGACGTTACCCTAATTAGGGAATCCACTGCCAGGAAACTAGGTGTATCTCACGATAATGTCCCCACACTAATGAAAGTATTTAGTAATAGCGTGGTCCAGCCGCTAGGAAATCTGACTCTTGACATGAGTGTCGATGAGGTAGAGGCTAGAGTTACTTGCAAAGTCGTGGCCGACCATTTATTAGAGGTCCCTGTGCTTATGGGACAAACGTTCACGGAGCAATCTCACATATCGGTTTATAAAGATAGAGACAAATTGCAATTCTATAATATTGGGAATGAATTGCCTTGTTCTGAACTTGCTGATGACAGTGATACCTTGTTGAGGTTTTCGACATCTAGTACAATTGATATCTATAGTCCTGCATCAGTTAGAGTGGAGACTCAACTTGCGTTCGATGGAGATGTTCTTCTGAAAAATAGCGTAGCGAGGAAGCTCGATCAGTATTTCATAGTTGGAGGACTTCATCGTTAGATCAATGGACGTATTAACGTATTGGCTGTACCATATTTAGATTTTTCAGAATTTCATCTTAACAAATCTTTTGTCGTGCTGAGAGAGTCGACGTTGTAAATCGAGTTGTAAATGAATCGTCAATTGAGTCAAAAGTTGATCAGCGATTCGATGAAGGTTAGGTGCGTTCTATTGTTGGAGATATGTTAGATGCTGGCGTGCTACGAAGATCAGTTTCCGACGATAATGACCATTAGTAGCGAAGATTGGGCTCATACGCTTCAGTTAGGCGACTCTGAGCTGCGTAGGATAGTAGATATTTTAAATAGTAACCTAGATGAAAAATGCCTACGATACATTAAACAGAATTATGCCATTAGAGACATTAGGTTATTTCGCTATTTAGACTATGATGAGGTAGATGAGGCAGATGGGTATTACCAAAAGAGGCAAGGTAGCAAATATGTAAGCTCAATCATGACGACATTGGACATTTCGGCATTAAGAAGACCATTGGTTCCCCAAAATGTCCAGGTTTGTCAAGTATGTGGGCGCTTGCATTGAGTGTGCATATGCATAAAAAAACAATACTCGCGAAGGGTACTGCACCCCATCACAAAGGTAGAGAGTCCATTCCATACGCTTCAGGTGGACCACCTTGGACCCTTTGTGAAGTCAAATAGGGGTTTTACTCACCTGTTCGTGGTTGTGGACGGTTGAAAACACCAACACCCAAAATGTAATTAGGGCTTTAGAAGATATCTTTAGTACATTCAGAAACACTGACCGTCTCATAAGCGATCGTGGTAGCTGTGTTACCTCACATTCATTCAAGCGATTTTGCTTAAATAAAGATTTAGAACACGTTTTGAACGCGGTAGCTAGCCCCAGGTCAAACGGGCAGGTCGAGAGCTACAGCCGCACCGTTCTCGATTCCCTGAAGGCGTTAAGCACTAGAAATGGTGAAAAGAGCTATGACAGCCATTTGGGTAAAATTAAATGGGGGGCTCAACAATGCCAAAAAAACCATGGGAAGGACACCTTCAGTAGTAATGTTCGGAACGTGTATGAGCAGTGAAATTAATCTCATGCTTAATGTTGTCACAGTAGTTACTCGCAATAAGGATTATTTATTTAATATATACGCGACGAAGTTAAGGCTAGAATAGATAGAGAGCAGGCAAAACAAAAAGATATGTATGACAGAAACAGAAAACTCAATAAAAATAACAAAGACTTATTTTAGTGACAACGGACAGAGCAAAATAACTTATGCCTTCTTTTGTAGGACCATACCGTGTTAGCAATAGCAAGGTTCTATGGACCGTTATGTTGTAGCACCGATACCGGGAATAGTCCATATAGAAAGCAGACGCCCAACAACTGTCGCTGCGGACCGCATGGAGCCGATCCATGTGACCGCTCTAAAGATCGACGAAGACGATGTTGATGATAGCTGTGATAGTGACGACAATAATGTTGGCAATACTTAGAGTTAGAATATGATCACCTTACTTGTTGCGTTATGTTGAAATTAAGACTATATTATGTACAGAATATTATTCGTTGTTACAGATAAAGTACGCGAGAATCGATCGGTTCGTGGCTTGATGCAAAAAGTGCAAAAGCGGGCCTATCGGCTGCCATCACGAGTTGGATCGACCGGCTCGTGCGGGCGTCGCTAGGCATCCCGATTGGTGGCTTGATGCAAAAAGTGCACAAGCGGAGCGGTGGCTTGATGCAAAAAGTGCACAAGCGGAGCGGTGGCTTGATGCAAAAAGTGCACAAGCGGAGCAGTGGCTTGATGCAAAACGTGCACAAGCGGAGTGGTGGCTTGATGCAAAAAGTGCACAAGCGGTGGTGCAAAAAGTGCACAAGCAAGTCCTATCGGCTGCCATCACGAGCATAAATCGATCGGCTCGTGCGGGCGCCGCTAGGCATCCTGATTAATCGATCGTTCAGGATATTAGGGCACCCTGATTAATCGATCGTTCAGGGATCTGGTTTGTTTCACGACATAATCGATCGGTCGTGAACTTACTCTTAGATGTTTCGTGACCCAATTAATCGATCGTTTGGGTTCACCTTGTGTCGATCCGGCAAATCGATTGCTGATGGATCATCATCTGCCTAGCCTTTTCCCAACGAGGTTGGGGTTGGATTCCGGTGTAGCAGAATGCAGCTGAATACCAGTATAATTTCTGATGGATATCGTTATTTAAACCTTTTCTGTGTTATTTTTACAAGAAAAAAAAAACATATTTGTATGTAATGTTAATTTGTATTCACTATTTTGTTTGTTTGTTTGTATTAGTTCATTAAAATAAATTGAGTACCTAGCAGTAGCAGTAGTTATTAATTATTATTGTAATAAGTTTATGCAACTGTCAAAAACTCGATTGTCTAAAAGGTTCAATAATGCTATTTTGCCTTCACTATTTTATTTTTGATTGTTGTTAGTTCATTGAAAGTAATTAATAAGTAGCAGCAGTAGTAGTAGTTATTAATTATTATTGTAATAAGTTCAAGCAACTGATTAAAATCCGATTGTTAGGTTTCCACCTGGAGTCGTGTGCAGGGCCGCACACGATGTCAGGACGGACGATTGTTAGGTTTTGTTCCTTGTTAATAAATAGAAGCTTAAGTTTTTAAAGATAATTGTTAAAATGAGTTAATTTTGTTAGGATTTTTGTTAATATGTTTTAAATATTATCAAAGGAATTTTGTGTAAACGATTAATTTCAATTGTTTGGGAATGTCAACTCTTGATTTAATATTGATTGGTGGGAAAATAGGTCGCTCTACGATTGGATTACGACACTAGTATCGCCTGATGTCGTGGGCCAATTGGAGAGCAGGATTTGCCGCGGGGATGTTAGGGGTTCGTTGGCTAGGAGCAGGTGCGCGCACGACACTCGCTCCTGGACCATCGATTGCGACATTCGATTAGAATCGGTTCCGAAAAATGTATTAAGAAGTGTAACAGTTGTTTTGTTCTAAAGACATTAAAACTAAGTGAACAGTTTGAGTTTGTATTCATACAGTCTTCCCAACTAGAATAGTATCCCTTTGAGAGTGGTGACCGCTGAGGCTGTTGTTGTTCACATAATATATTTCTGAATAACTTTATATAATAATGCATGCAATAATAATTTAATTTATAGTTAAGAAACATAATGTTGCGGTGCCCTCGCAGGGTTCATGTACGAATCTTATATTTAAATTTTAACAACCTTGTAAACGACATGAATGCAATATAAATTAAATAAATAAAATATTTTTTCAAATCCGGCTGGTACTTCCAGAGGTGGCGCGTATTAGAGCTCGTGACTGTACCTACTAAATATACGAAATCTACACAATAATAATAAGTTTCTTTGAAAGGCAAAACAGCTTCTACTGTTAAACTATTTCTCTGATCAGTAAATCTGCACCATAATTGCGTAACATACTTTCTATCACAACACGAAGTCTTTACAAGGGAAATTCCTAATTTATTGCTTCATAGGTTTGAAAAATTCGTCTGCTCAACAACGTAGATAACGCAATGAACGTGGCAAAACTGTCAAAATGAATGAAATTGCGATCAACTGTCATTTCATGTGTGTTACGCAATTACACCGCAGTTCAGCATAAGTTAGATAGCCAGACAACTAACACACGGTAAATAACATAAATTAATATAATTCTCACGTCAACCAAGTCAAGAACTTTACAAGAGTCAAATCACCGAAAGGCGATCAAAGCAAAATCTTTCGATAACTTCTCTTGAATCCACAAAAACATAAGTAATACAGACCTGCCAGCATAAGAACAGTCTTGATAGTGAACTGGCGCGAACAGAAGTTGAAGAGGTCCTCCAGTGACGGACCAAGAAGGTCCATCACCAGGATGTTGTGGTCCTTTTCGTAGCCGTACCATCTGAAACAATTGAAAGCTGCCATGAGATAATGTCGGTGAAGGTGCTGAAGGCGTTATTTAAACGAGGATAGTTATTTGACGTCGAGTGGCGATAATGGTCTTGCGAGACTCGGTAGCCAATTGTGAGCACTTGACGGTCGAGAAACTCTCCTTGTGAAAAAGTGCCTTAATTTATGATTATGTTTATCTGTCAGGAAATTCTCAGTCCCAGCCCTGAATTTGGAGCTTTTCCCCTAAAATGGTAAAACGCTCGCCCCCTATTACATAATTGACAAAACGTTCGGTGTTATACATCCCTGCCAAGAAAGGCGTGATTCGGTGTTGATGATAATCTGAGGACGTTTTTAGTTCAATTGTAAAAATCACGATATTAACCCAGATTAGCTATGTTTATCTATGGTAATCTATGGGTGTACGAACATCGGTCAGGTTATCGCGCATATTCAAAATATTTACGAATAAATAAAAATGCTTTTATGGAACACGAAATATTTTAGTTCTGTGTATTAAAACGCCATTACTAATCTGATAAGCAGTCACGCATAGCAAAAGCCTCCAACCTAGTGTTTGACTGATTAACTGTACTCAGACCTTCACAACCTAAACCACTGAAAATAACCATGAATTTGGAGTAATTGTCCGTTAGAGAGCGTAGAGGTGTTACCAAGAAAAAATATTTTTCTGAAACTCAACGTCTCACGTTGGTTGGTTAAGCGGGCGAATTTGCAAACAATAGCCACGTTTTCATAAAAAAATACGACAAAATATTGAACCAAGTTTCAATTAAACAATATAATATAACCTTGCGTAAAAGTTAAATGAATCATTTCTAGGGCTTCGTCTGTCAACTTTTGGAATTGCGCAAAAGGAAGAAAATCACCCGCAACGTGAGGATGAAGGGGGTTTGCACGTCAACGTGCCGAATTGCGCAATAGCAATCAAGGTGTTTTTACCTTAAACACAAGGGCATTTCCAAATATAAGGGGCCAACTAACGGTGCAAAATGGAACCAAATATGGTTACCAAACTACAAGTAATAACAATTTAGAAAGCGTGGGTTGTACCCTAGAAATTTATACAAATGCATAAGCAGAAATGATCTTGAAACTCAACGCCAGTCTGCGGTTGAGACGTGGCCATTAGTGAAGATAAGAAGTTTTATTATTATTAACCGGAATCAGAACAGTGGCCGATTACTTTTGATAAGCCAGTAAGTACCTTTGCTACTTTTGGGAGTAATATCGACCGACAACGCCCAATCGTACGCACGATACTAATCCTACCTTTCAAACCGTCGTCGGGGGATCCCTTTCAAGGATTCCCGTTACAATTTTCCGGGTTTTAATCAACGTTTCACGCGACTGGGTCCTCCATAGTGATTGTAGCAAAAACGTGCAGATTTCATGCGCACGGTTTCATGGTAGGTGTGACGGGGTGCGGCGACGCGTAACGAACGTTTAGGCGGATGTGGAACTTTTCTCCGCAAACAATGTAATGCTAGTCTAGGCTGAGTTTCATTGTAGGTAGACGGTGAGTAACGATGCGCTGTTTCCCTATTCCGTCGTTTATTTTAAGAGGCAATGTGTTGAAGGACAATATTATTGCGAATACGCTAGCTGATACGGTAAACAAAGCATTGCACCTATTTAAAAAGAACTGCGCTTAATAACGAACATAATATTATGTAATTAATATAGTTTTAAAGACAGGGTTTTCAAGTCATCGGATCGGAGCTAAAATCAGTAATGAGAACGACACCTAGTACCTACTAAGACAGCCAATACTATCTATCAGAGCCACGAGGCAGTATCGAGTGTATTATGTAGCAAGGTTCAAAGATCGTTGCAGATCATCATATCACGTGAATGTCACTGTCAAACCAAGAAAGTCAAAATATTGAGATTTAATAATTATTTCATTTTCGTGCGAGATATTTTCTTTTTGTGAACTTATCATTCAACCAGCCTATCATTTTTACAGAGAGACGTAAAATTTTAATATTCTTATCAACAAACAAATGTTAGATCTTACTTTGTTTGATCAAGTTTGATGCAGAACATAAAGCATATTAATGCATGAAATGTTCATGATAATAAGGAAGTTCCGAAATGTAGGTAATACAGGAAGCGGAAACCTTACGGTAATCGTACGCAATAAAATCAAGTACATATTTTATTATTTCAAGTCAAACAGGACGGACTTTGAAGCTCTAAGGACGAGACCAAAACTGCAAATGCATGCCATCTTTAGAGAAATTCTAGTAAAATAATCCCTGATAAGTCGTTCAAAAAGTTCCTTTCCAATATTGGCACTAAGCACTATTAGACACATAGAACCAAATGTAGTCGTAGCCGAGACTTGGCAACCGCGTGTAGGCAGACCAAACCTGTTGTTACTCAAATCGCTGCAACTGATGAAGGTTATAGTCATGTTCAAACTAAATAAAATAATAAGCACTATAACAATGATGTGACATTCGCTGAGTGAGCTGAGAACATCTATTCATTTGATTCAAACCTTGAGTTATTAACTTATTATACGGTAAGATACAGTTACAACAAGATTGACCTTCAAAATGTCTGGATTAACAGTCTCGTCTCAAATCTTTTAGCAAAAAATTATGTCAAGTATGTTTGTACAATAGTAACTGATGCTTATGAGTCTATTTGTATTTTTTGTGCTGCGTTCTCGGCGCGAGATTCTGAGCTGACCTGACGTCATTGAAAGTGATATTTTGTTGCTGATGAGGTATCTAAGTATGAAATAACTAACATACTTAGATACATAAGCCACCACAACTTTTTTATTTTCGTACTAAACCTTTTGGGCTTCTATGTATTAGTGTTTTTTACGATAAACATTAAACAAAAATAATGCGACGTGAATACAGTTAGTGCTAATTAATTTATGTACATATTTTGTGGTATCATAGTATCATTATAAATAACAGAAAATATATGCATTGGAGTCACTGTCACTTCCAAATACAGATTCAACCTTAAATTTTTCGCCACGAATCATTACGAATGTTTTGAACAAATCGCATATTTAGGCGAGTTTCTCAATTGCGACACAACGTGGAAGTTTTGTGGGCCGAACGTCGAACATCGATGAACGCCCGCGCAACAGAAATGACGTATTTTATCGACCAAAACAGCGACCTTAGCGCCTGGTTCATAAGACACTTGCCCACACAGACGTAACTAACACAGCGGCTGCGGTCGACAGACGATAGCCTTAATTGCCTTAAGGAGACAATGTTCGTGACGTACAAAGTCGCCATTAACAGAAATCTGGCAGCTGCCGATATTCAGAGCGCTCCAATTGATTTTCGTAAGGCGCTAAGCAGACGATGGCCAGTTTTTCTGCGACGATAGAAAGTATAGGAAACTATATAAGAAACATGGATTGCCTGGATTTCCACACATTCTATCGTCGAGGATAGATTGTCCATCGTCTGCTCAGCGCCTTAAAAATCTAAAGAATGCGTAACTATGGGTGTATAACCGTTGCTATTGGGGCGTGGCGATTGAGAGTCGGACTTCCTTTACGAACCGGTGGCCTCAACGTAATACTAGTAGGCGTTGGTCAGGCCGCGTTTGTTTACAGTTTGGGTCGAACGAAACCTAAACAAAGTTTTTAAGAGTTTGTAGATTGCCATAAACTGAGGAATGGTAACTAAGCTACGGGCGAAACAACTCGTGATGGTATACCAATTTGATATAACTGGTTTTTGGGCTACGTACTGAATCATACTGTAGACATCGACTTGGATTGACTCATAAACTTGCAAAAGGCCTTCAGATTGTTTCTATGCAGATTTTTTATTTTTGTGTGCAACGAAATCACGGCTAACACTAATAAGCTATGATTCACAGCACAGAACTGTAATTCCATCTTCTCTTCTAACATTCTTTTTAAAACTTTTAAAATGTTAAAGACTAAAGAGGGCCTTCAGTGTACAGCTTCGCTGTAACTAAAACGAAAAAGAAAATAAAAACATACTTTCAAAAATCAAAATGGTTGCCAGCCACATAAATCATATTTGCGCTCACAGAGTTCGCACGTAACACAAAATTGCAAGTTAGGTAACGCACTTTCTATGGCTTTAGTTATAAACTACTGTTATAGCTGTTGTTTTATATCGAAATCTGATAAACCTTGTAACGATTTAACATTGGATTGAGGTCAGGCGGTTTGATTTGCTGAAGGTCCTACCGATTCAAGGACTTGTTACCTGTCGTCGAGAATATTTAATAAGTGAAATGATTAACACTAATTGGAAAGATGGAGCTGTGCCAGTAACGGTGATAAACTGGCGGCGAAAAGATATGATGATAGACGCCTTGTTGATGTTTGTTGTCAAGAGTACAAATATAGACTGCGTTTGCAATTTTGTTTCCAAAAGTGTAAACAAATAACGAATAATAATGTTTTTGGAAAAATAACTGTAATGCCCACACATAAACTTCAGTTTACGCTTACTTCAAACACTTTTATGACTTTTCATTAGTTCTAGTCATTCTGAAATCAACAACTTAATTTACACTGTAGTTGATATTTGTTTTTCAATCGCAAACATGAATTTGAACAGACCTTAGGTTGTTTATTTATTTTGGTCTGGCATAGTATAATATAATATTAACCTGATCAAACCTTAGCTTCCAGCCATTCTCTATTTGGCCGATGCCTAAATACGGGCGCAGTTTTAGGTCAATCGGACACTTCGGCCCCGTTTTCGTCATCCACTTTCGTAGTCCGAAAACGTACCAACACGCCGACTACTACACGTGGACAGCTTCAAGCCATTACAAACAATACGACGGATGGACCGATTTCATGAGAGCCGCTGTAAAAATACATGCGTTTACAGTAAAAACAGTTCATTCGGGCTCGGTAACTAAAACTGTTTGACGCACCGAAATACAGTTTTGTGACAATCGTGTTTCAAGTTGCGGTTCACCGCGTCCGGCCACGTTTTAACTATACATAATATACGGGCGTGCGTTATGTCCCTATGTATCTAAACGGACTTATTTACTAACAACAGGCGATACGCAACATTCTCCTGTCCTTATCTCAATTTATTTGGGGTCGGCGCAACATGTCTTTTCCCGCCATATTAGATGTCATCTCGGGAGTCACCCCCCTTTCTAGGCATATCATCTTTCACACAGTCAATCCATAGTTTTTTTTATCTTCCCATACTCGTATAGCCATCCAACTTTCTCGACGCCATATTCCTCATTCCTCCTCATCACATACCATGACAATCGCTGTATTCCTGAATATTTGGCTAGTTCTTTAAAACAGTAAACTTTCTCAAGCGTTTCGCTCATTTTGTTCGTTTTTATCGCTGATTGGCTGGTTTTAAGTTGCAAATGACTTTCATTGCTCGTCTGCATTCCTCGAAGAGGTCGGCAGAGTAGTACCTACACCCACATTTCGTCAGTTTGTCAAGTCCCATGTAGGTAATAGGGGGGACGAGCCTCCCTAACGATACTGATGATGATGTTTGCTGAATTAAGTACATAACTAGCGCAGATTGGTTCTACGATAGATACTTACCTTATGTGTGGTATGCCGATGCCCCCTTGGAGCATCTTATACACTCGGCTCTCATAGAGAAGTTGGGGGTGCCGCGCCTTTATAGATTCAACCTTTACTGCTACCTCCTGTAACAATAGAGAATCACATTGGTAAGTCTTCTTGCAAGTTTTAGTCCCGTATTACAGAACGTCACTCAATACTCAAGCATTACTTAAAACTAGTTTCAACCAATCAAATGGCTTGAATCTAGTTTTAAGTAATGCTTGAATATTGAGTGACGTTCTGTAATACGGGCCTTAGTTTCAAGGGCCTATGCATAAGGCGTTTTTTATACGCGCGTCGCGTCGTATGCGCATCGACCGCGCGTTTTCTGCCTTGATAAAGCATCGCTATTCGCTAGTTATGTTTGCAGCGCGTGTAGGTACGCAAGTTTACGACGTACTATTATTGATCGAAGTTTACGACGCATAAAAAAAACGACGTGCGTTTAAGCCTTTAGAGGGGCACTCATTGGGTCGTGAGTTCGGCCCATTAAATATTTATTTGATATTAAATCATTAATGGACAATTAAAACTGTCAACAAAATTAATCTGAGCTAATTAAAAAGTTTTTTTTACTTCTATGTCCGTTGACCACTTTATGATGGGGATTCTTTAAATAGAAATAAATTAAAAACCTATCATAGATCAGAAAATTCTTTTCATATTTACAAATTGAAATAAGTAATAATATTGAACTTGTTTGAAATGGACTGCAATGGTGCTTGTAAATGATCAGACCAATTACGAACGAAGTAGGCCGCAGCGAACTGTATGATGTAACGATTATGAAGTATTATCAAACCCTGTACAAAGTTACATGTGTGGCTATACATTTTCACATGGGGCTGCATTAGTGCAGTATTCATGCATTTTTAGGGTTCCGTACCAAAATGGTAAAAAGGAACCCTAATATTGTTGTTACTTTAACCGCCGCCTCACGGGTTACTTACAGCGTCATTTTAATTTTGTGTACCTATGTTTTAAGAACTTTTTGCAAGACACTTTTATATTTATAATTTTCGTCTTGCGACCAAACCGTGTGAGAATCTTTTGACAAAGAACTCCCTTTGAGTTCGAAACTAGACGGACAAGCCCGAAATAACAGTCAAACCAGAATGATTCTTTCATTATGCAAGTAAAGACAACTGAAGATGCATCTGGACCACCTATTGAGTGTATATAAAGTCTACAGACGACGAACTAAGTATGAATGCAACCCCTTACTTACGGGAAGTAAGGGGTTGCATTCGTACATAGTTCTGAGTATGTTAGAGCCGACAAAAGTATATTATCAGAAGACATCCCGTTGTAAGCTAATAATATCCTAAGATCCTGTTGCTAGGGCAGAATAACAGCTGCTGAGAGGTTGCTAAAGAGATTTCAAAGTTTAACACATCGGAAAAAAAAACGTATTGAATAAAACTGTTCAATATTTTCTCTCCTGTAAGAATACTTCTTTACAATTTTGTCATTATTATTTGACGCGTAATGGCCACATGGGACGATTACAGCGAAAGGTACACTGGCGATGTGTTAACGAAGCTAGGTTTCAACGAATTTGAAGGATGCACAGACTTCTATATTATACTTCTAAGTTCTCTCACTGAGAAATTGCGGTCAAAGCTAACTTTTGTTGCCATGCTGAGTAAAAAAATTTAAGAGTAATGTCACACGATGTGACCACAGCGCCAACGTTGCGTGCAAATGCAACATATGGCACTCTACCACCTGTCAGGGCATTACACACATTTCATAATGGGCATCTGGGCCCACTCATATTGTCAGTACTGGAGTGTTCAGTGGGGATAAAACCAGTGAGGGTTTTTAGACAAAATACTTCATGCAATTTTTATATTCGGGGGACAAAGCAGGGCTTGGTAAGTCACAAAAAGAAAAAGGCACATCATGATTATAGCCCTGGATCGTATTCGATTACGTCTGCAGTGCGTGTAGCGTGCAGAAGGATTTGTAACCAATGAAACCGTGTGAGAGATATAGATACAAATGCAAGTTACTAGGGTTAATAGGGGATCACAAAGAAAAAGGCCTTTCTAAGGATTTTCAATAATAAGGGATCATTTTCATTTTCATAGGTATTGGAAGATGTTTTACTCATATTACGTGAGACGTATGATCCCACGCAAGGCAAGGCAAGGTGAAGAATACAGTTACTTTCAGTCAAAAGTATTCGGTTTTTAAAAAGCGATTTGGAAAGAGAAAAACTATAGTATAGTCTTTGCTATACTTCAACACAAGTGAAGTTTCGTCCATCTGCACGTCACAGCGCCATGCATGCGCAATGTATCTGTATTCTAGACTGAAACTTTGGGCTGAATATCTTGCCAAAATAATAAAACAGTAAACTGCTGCAGTTGACCTGGTTTGTTTTCCTGCTGAGTTTAATACTTTGTAAATCAGGCATACTGTGAAGATATTGTTTAATTAAAAATACGCAATTATGTTGACTCATATCAGTTGATAAACATCCTGTGTATAAGTAATTATTAAGAGGTACATGCTTGGGGCTTCTTGCTTGACAGACTATATTTTATACGTCGTATTTCATGTCTTTTTAGTTATTTTAAACTACACAATGCATTTTGATGCAGCTTTCACCACCAGTCAATTTATTCTGGAAGGTTTTTGTGCATAATACATTAATATTCAACTAAGATATTGCACAGAAATCTCGGATGTTTTGAAATGCCGCCATATCAGAGGGGTGCAATTCTCGTAATTTTAAGAACGTTCACTGTCTGATCTGTCTCTATCTGTCAAAAATACCTTAATTTCCCTATATTTTTGACACTTGTTTGTCGCCGAGATGGCACTACGACCGAAATTTGCGAATGAGATTTTGAACGTTTTTAATTATGAAAATTGGCTTTCAGTATACTAATATTGCACCCGCGCAAAGCAGGAACCCCTACTCCTATAACTAAATGTACATGGTATTGTAAGTACCACAAAGAAAAAACAGATTTGTAATCAAACTATATGCTATTATTGGTCTAGAGACTAGAGGAGGATGCATACAGTCTCATGGTTGCCTTTTACACCCACAGTCAGATAACAAGTTTGTTGACTTTACCTTGGGAGGACACCTACAAGAAAAATGAAGTTGATTGTTTATTATTGAAAACTTTGGGTTAATGTCAACAAACAATATTTATGAGTTTTTTTTTTTGTAAGCGATCACATATCAAGCTATACCGTTCCAGTATAAGCTGACTTCTCATTGTAGGAAAAGCCCATACAATACAAGGTCAGCTAAAACTGGAAATTATAGCTTGATATGTTGTTGTGTGTACAAAAAACATTCAAAATAATTTTAAAAAGTAAGGCAAAGAATTAAGTCTTAGCCAAGATGTAATGGTTAGGCCCTAACTATTATAAAAATCTTGTCAAGATTTATATCAAAACAATATGATAGGATGTCTGGACAAACAAAATGATAAAACCTATCTTTTTAGTGTAATTCCTGCATGCCAGACCAATGCACTTTCTAGATGAAAACATACAATTTCTCAAGTTTGTATGTATTATGTTATTCAATCAATGTTCTACAAATAGCCTTGTTCTGCTCTGTTGGTGATATAGGTGTATATAGTCACAACATTATTATACATTGTATAACAAAGGTCAATGACAAATATGTAAAATTTTACTCTACATAAAATATCGAAATATAAATGTTCTTAAAATAAATGAATGATTAGCTTTATGAGAAAAAGAATAGTATTTTATGAGACCATGAATCATTTTGAAACTGCACCAATTTGAGTTTTTATTAAATACTGTAAGTATGGAATCCGTTTTACACATTTGAATGCATTGTTAGAGTATTTCCAAGTTGAAAGTTAAACACAATTCAATTTTAAAATGTAAGACACTCAAATAGATCCTAACAGTTACACAAACTTGAAAACTGATTTGGAAGGAAGATTTTGTCTAGACAAAGAAATGGTCCAAACTAAAAGTAAGTAGATACACAAGCCTGAAATTATGTCCATTATCTACTCCAGTCAGATTGTGATCTGAATGTGATTTTTATTGCTTCTCAAGTGCGGTCTAGTTATACCAAATAATGCAGAGAAAAAGAAATGACAACCTTTCTATCTAGGTGAGTAGATTTTTTGTTTTATAAACTTGTTACTTTTTCTTTATATTAGTACTATCCCTAGGGTCAGAGTGTAGTAAAGTGTGTGCAAAGGTTTGTAGGATTTGATACTTGGCTGAATGGCGATAGAAGACAATTTAAAGTGAACAAACAGTAATTGATCGAGTTTACATTTAAACAAATATTTGTAACAACATGAAAACAAAGAGTCAAATAGATGTGGATAAAAACAAGTATGAATAGGTTTTACTGTATAAATCTAACATTTGAATACACACAAATGACAGAAAGTTGTTTGGAAAATACCTACCTACCAATTAGTCATACGGAGCCCTAAATATTAAGAAGTGGCAATGACAAGGCAATTAATTTATTACATTTTTAGACTTTCGATTACATATTTAATATGGAAATTGTATACCTACTTTGATTATTGATCAGTAGTTTTGTTTTTTTGCACATAAAAAAGGTGTAACATGGTGGTACTAAGCAATTCACTAAGTACTTATTGTTAGCAAACAGCTGGTTCCTAAATGGCAAATTACAGGTCTGTAGACATGATATGCATCTCATCAGTGATATTTCACAATCACCACTCAAAAGCCATTGTTACAAAGGAAAATTGCGAAACGTAAGTTCTGTGGCTGCAAAAATAACGAACTAACTTCGAGCTAAAATATCACAAGATCCATAAAATAGTGACCTCTCATCATCATACATTTGAACAAGGCGTATTTTTCAAATTGTCCTAATTACGTAAATTATGAAATGCTTGGAAAATATCTGACAGTATCTGCTAAAATTCAAAACTCTACTCAATACTGTGCTGATTGTAATCAAAAATACGCCCAGACCGCCATTTTCAAGAACAAAAACCCCGAAATACACGGCCGTCTTGACACAAGAAATAAATTTGTTCCTTAGGAATTTGTCCAATGAAAAATCAATCTCAGAAATGTTATTTACCTCTCCATCGTTGACATTTATTCCTAGAAAGATATCTCCGAAGCTGCCACCGCCGATTTTGCGAATAACGTTGTATCTTTCATTTATAATTACATGTTTCCTGGCTAACAACATGCGTTCAAAGGTAGCCATTTTCTTTTTCCTTCATCACTCGTTGTCACTAAAATTATTGGTGGCCCATCGCACCGAGTGAAATTTTAACACAACACTTAGTTAATTTAACGTTTATAATACTTGAAAAACACTATAAACCGTAGAAGCACTTCGAAAAACCACTGAAAATCATTTTATTACGAAGTCTAAAAAGGTGTCGTCAGCCTATTTCATGTGACGTCACAATGGCAGTGTTGCTAGCTTTTGGTATGATTCAAATCTACCTTGATCGAACGCGTTGATGTTGCCAGTACGTTTTAATTAATATTACCTGGTAGTTTTTTATATTTTGTACAGGCGTTGTTTTTCATTTCTCCTGATACATTTTGTTTTGTATTTTTTTTAAAACTACTTTTGTAAATTTAGATGCCGGAACAGCTGGGCTTCACCAAAAATGGTGTGGTGTATGAGCAAAACTAATGCACAGTAGTAGTAATTGGAAGACATGGGAGGTCAATCCAAGCCCATCGTAAATTGATGACTCAAAATAAACAGTAAGAGTAATATAAATGTATATTTTTTTAATGAATTTTTTTACTTTACGTACTGTTATTTTTTTAATTTTAAAAGATTTGTTTATGCCTATTTAATTTCACATTAACACAAGCAGAAATTCATCACAACTGCTCTAAAACTTGTTTACGATAAAAAATTACACATTGCAGTGTTTTTGGCATGAAAGAGATAAGAAATGATAACAACTAATAACCAATGATAATGTTAATTTAGATTGGCAGGTAGCTGATTACAATGTGATAACTTTAATTCAGTTGTAATATGATTACAAGAAGACTTATTCCTAAGAATGTTTTGTGATTGTTTTAGTTCATAGTTTTTGTGATTCACAATCTACTTTAGTACAGTAGTGTTGAATTATAAAAAAACTAATTACAAATTTTGACGACTTAAATAACGCCCTACTGCAGGTCCAAAATTGGTTCACTGCTAATCATTTAGTATTACATGGAAAAAACACTAAGTGCATAAGATTTTCTTTACCAAAATTAATTGTCAAGGGTAGTGATTGTGAGATAATATTGAATCAAGAGAAACTAGAATTCGTCGATAAAATTGTTTTCTTAGGGATCACTCAAGTCTACAATGGGGTCCTTATTTAACATCTCTTGTAAGACGGCTAAGTTCAGCAAAAAAATCCGTCAATTTACTGATGTAGATACCGCGAGACTAGTCTATTTTAGTCCGTATTTTTTTGACAGCTCACTTCACCTAAGTTTTCACGGTGAGATTTTTACAGAATAGCACCGCTGTTCAGTGTATGGTAGACAAGAATATATTTGACACATAATATACCTTTTTGAGGGTTTAAAATTATACCATCTTGAATTTTACATTAATTTTGAACAAAACTACAAATGACAGAATCAATCTTCTCCATCAGTCCTAATATTATTACATATTCAATAATATTTAGGTTGTTTGTTTAATCAATAAGATTTTTTATTTTTGAGAACTGGGAATTTACAGAACCAGGTCTGTTTGGATACCAATAGATTTCACATCCGTGCTTGTCTTACTATCCTACTAATATTATAAATACTACTAATATTATAAACGCAAAAGTTTGTGAGGATTGATGGATGTTTGTTACTCTTTCACACAAAAACTACTGAACAGATTTGGATGAAATTTGGCACACAGATACTTTATAACCAGGATTAACACATAGGATACTTTTTATCCTGATATTCCCATGGGATCGAAACTTATAAATAAGGTTGTGAGGAAATTTTTGAGTATGAATATGAATGGCTACAAGAGTAGGGGGAAGACAAAAGAAACAATGGATGGACATGTGCGAAACATGATATGGCTAGAAAGGGGGTGACTACCGAGATGACAACTATTAGAGAAGTATGGGAGAAAAATTAATGTTGTGCCAACCCCAAATAAATTGGGATAAGGGCAGGAGAATGATGCTTGTATACAAATAAGTAAAGTATATTAATATGGCAA
The DNA here is from genome assembly GCA_948474745.1 of Oligia latruncula. Taxonomy (NCBI): domain Eukaryota; kingdom Metazoa; phylum Arthropoda; class Insecta; order Lepidoptera; family Noctuidae; genus Oligia; species Oligia latruncula. The sequence goes on from OX419705.1 coordinate 3,528,506, forward strand.
CATTCGAACATTCTAAATTAAACAAGGCTTTAAACATGTAGGTATCTATTTAAATGTCAAAGCATTTGTTTAAAATAACATTTTCCCGTACAAAAGTTGGATGTAAAAATGTTGTAGATCATCATTCATCAGAGTCATTTTACCAAGAAATATTGTGTGTTATGGGTTTTTTAGTATAATAATTATGGTAACAACCAGTCTTACCAAGGGGTATCGTATTACCCAGTAACTGGGTTGTGGAGGTCAGATAGGCAGTCACTCCATGTAAAATACTGGTATTTAGCTGCATCCGGTTAGACTGGAAGCCGACCCCAACATAGTTGGGAAAAGGCTAGGCAGATGATGAATTATGGTAACAAGAACAATGCAGAACTGTTCAATAGATAAGGCCTAGGACCTCAGATTATGAAATTGATTCCTGTACCTATTTGATACTAGCATTGATTGTATTTCTAATAAACATTTTTTAATATGTTATTGAGACTTTGGCTCGTTGTTATGAAATAAGTACTAGTGAGGAAATTCATTGGTTTATTTATTTTTACTATTGATTAGAATGGTAAATGTTTATATCAATAAAGATTTTTGTTTACACATTTGTAGGGTTTATTTTACATTGGATTGAGCAATAATATCCTGAAAATCATTATTCAAGCAGTGACTTCTTATATCTGTTGCCATGGTTCACATTCATGTTGTCAAGTAAAGGAACAAAACAGCTGCTAACTTTGCACTAACACAAAGAACTTTATATGTTCAGTATCCATAGCAATATGCATATGGATAGGATAAGAATAGGGGTACAAATGAGTAAAAATATTTGGTTAATCTGAAATATTTGGAATTTCTTAGCTATGGTAATCAGTGACCCAATAATCTAGTTTAACCAAGGTCAAAGCTAGTTTTATTTCTGTGCAGCTATAAAACCACATTCTGTATTTGTGTGAAATATTGAGCATAAAGGTTCCATAGAATAAGTCCTATGATGTAATGGCGATGCAGATCCCATGATCTACTGACCCAGTAACAATACAGCATAGAAACATTACGATTTTCTATCAATGTTTATAAATGTGTTAAAAATACACCAAATTGCTCAGATTGAGCATGAGGAGGTCATCTTTGAACAATAAAAGCGCCTAATGAGGTGAAAGCTAACACAGACACGATTTATGGTAGAAAATGTAAAAGAGCACGTCAATACGTATTTTAGGGATGCATCAAGAAATATTAATTTGATTTGACTGTAGACTATTCATGCAATCTCCGACGACCCTGGAAATATCTCATCAACGTCCAATCTTCATTTCCCTACATAATACGTCATAGAAAATAATCAACATGCACCCCTCTCCCCGCCATAACGTGCCATCGGTGACGCGTGGGCCTTCACAATGTTACGAAAGCAAATCAACGCAGAATATATAAAATAAAAAATATGAATCACGTTACCTCGCCACTCGCGATGTTGATCGCTAAATAAATATCACCAAACGATCCTCCGCCGATTTTTTTCAACACCTTGTATTTTCCAGTAATCAATAATTCCTTCCGTGAATTCATAAAAGTCGACATGGTTGCAGATTATTTATAATCGTCCCGGTATTTGTAAAATATAACTCGAAAGCACTAATTACGCACTTTTAGAATAAAAACAATAATAAATTCACGGCTACATTTTACGAAACTGTGACTGAATGGAGGACGTAACGCGTTCGAAAACCAGGCCACGCGTTTAACTCAGTACTTTCTTCCGATTAGAATTTTAAAAAATATTTGTGTCTCAAAGGTATTTAAATAACACAACAAATATTTTTAAAATAATTGTGTAACTTTTGAAGTGCAAATATGCGTTTGATACTGATTTATGGTGTTTTCTATTTTTAAATTATCATAAAAATCAATCAAATATCGAGCAAGGAGGTAACATCATCTAGTTTCTAAACGCAGCCATTTACGTTTAATGTTGCCAGTTTACAATTTTGTAACTTTTTTTTCGGTTTGGTAGAATTCGGTGGATGAAACGGAGACGACCTATGAGAACTAGGCCTAGAATTAAATGTGACTCTTTATATGCATTATGCTGTGTGATTAAAAATTGTCATGGTCTTTCAAAAACCATGCAAAAAAACCTTTGGAATATACACGTGAAAAATATGTACGTCACTAAATGAATAAGTAATGCAATTTTAATTGAATATTTAAAATAATTAAATTAATATAAAAGCTGCTATTCTGGCAGTACTTTCCATGACGACGCAATCAGATGCGCGGTTCCGAAATGCGAGCACACAACCATTTCAATTAGCGCGCGTTGAAAACTAGGCATTCGTAATTCATAAACGCGCGTTAGATTTGTAGAAAAGGGCCCAAGAGTTAGTTCTTGCTGAAACTAGCAAGAAAAATATGTTTTTGAGTCTATTTTTTATAGTAAAGTATACTAGGTATATGCATGCACTTAAAATAATTTAAAATTATTTACTCACATGCTGTTCAATGTTTGGTACTTCTAAGGATGTCTTGTTTATTCATTTTAAAGTTTTATGGTCCAACTAAAATGATTAAAAAATATGTCTGATAACAGTCATGTAGAATCACTGTAGTCAATGAGTCATTAGAATAAGCAGAATGATTAGTAATGGTATCTTTTATCTAAACAATTAAGATTATATTTAGAACTTGAACATAATGTGCAGAAACCACTTCAAAAGTTTCCATACCTAAGTACATTTCTTGCAAAAACATTGTGTAGGTAACAAACTTAATAATTATTCAAAACTATTGGATAAAACATAAAGTTGATGATTCTTGATTAGGTAGCTACTCTAATATTATTTTGAAAATTAATCATGAATAAGTATAATAAATATATAAATTAATTTATAGTAACAAATTAAAAGTTTTATAGATCTAAATAAAGACATAAAGTTTATACACTATTTTTCAATATTTACTGTAATTGTTTGTTTACATATTTTAAAATTTTCTCAATTATGCTTGTCTAGGAAAATACTATGTTTTAAAGTAGTTTGGAGATAGTTTCGAAGTATAATCCAGTTATCATTGTGATCTTAAACATGTATTACTAGGTTTAAAAGTTTCAAAACTAAAACTTTTATTTTGGCTTGTGATAGAGCGCAAAGTTCGCAATAAATACGTCTTGAGGCGACTAGTATTCACTGCCGCGGTCGAGTGTCTTAACAATCAGCGACGTCTTCGTGATGTATCTAAGAATAAATTGATAATAGACCGATCTAAACGTATGTAGGTTAACATTCAGATGCCCTTTGCATACCAATACTTTAATTATTATTTGACCACTTTCGCACTTTGAAAACACTTGAAACTCGCTGTACATGCAGTCCGTTAGTTTAGTTGTTGATTAAATAGCAAATTAAAGCCACTTACCTCACCATTTGAAATGTTTATGCCTAAATAAATATCTCCAAACGAACCGCCACCTATTCTTCTGATTATTCTGTATTTACCGGCAATTAATAACTCTTTCCTAAAAGCTAGAGCATGTTCAAACGAATTCATGGTGGGTTTGTGTTTGACAATATAATTTAATTAATAAATTTTGAACAAAATAACACAAAAACACTTCAAATAAACACTCAACACGTTAACAGCTGCGATCGGAGTTGCCAATTTATTGCAAGATAAAAGATAAGACCAATGTTCAATGACATTAGATAATTATAGTTTCTGAACGGAACTAATTCAACCTCTAAGAATTCAACTAATAAAATCTTACTTGATCACATTTTTGGTGATACTTGATTTTGAATTAATATTAATAGGTATCTAACAAAATAAATACCTACACAGATTTTTCGCTATAGTGTAACTTCATAATTTTCTCAGTCCAAAATCACCCACTGAACCGGTCGAGAGACCCTATGTCTAGCAGTGGAGGGTGGTATGTACGTCTTTCGGCTGAAATCACACACTGCAGGGTGTACGCTCCTTTCTTTTCTGGCAGTCTCCTCGGATTTTCTTTGTCCTTTTTAGGGTTCCGTACCCAAAGGAACAAAAACGGAACCCTATTACTAAGACTTCGCTGTCTGTCCGTCCGTCTGTCTGTCACCAGGCTGTATCTCAAGAACCGCGGTAGCTAGACAGTTGAAATTTTCACAAATTATGTATTTCTGTTGCCGCTATAACAACAAATACTAAAAACAAAATAAAATAAATATTTAAGGGGGGCTCCCATACAACAAACGCAATTTTTTTGCCCTTTTTTGCTCGATATCAATAATGGCAACAGGTAGGCACTTGAAATATTCACAAAATACTCAGTTGTATTTTTACTTTAATTTTGTTACCATCCTACAACAAACGTGTTTTTTTTTCGGCGTTTTTGCCTTGTGGTACGGAACCCTTCATGTAGTCCGATTCGCACTTGGCTAGTTTTTTATTTTTACTCGAATATACCTACTTGTAAAGTTTTAAACCAAGCTTGTAATTTTATGAGAAAGAATTTCTAACCTGCCTCACAAGCTACCTACCTAGCAAGGATGACCTTTCCACCGAGTTGGCCGTAGCCGTAGTTAGGTCAGAATCTAGTTTGCAAGAAATAGGACACTTCCTATTCCAAAAGTATATTGGCAAAACTCCAAAAAGTATATCTACCTGTATGTTCATGCACGTATACCACATAAACAATACACAATGGAAACCCCTTCCAAAGTTCAAAAGCTGATTGAAGTGATGACGAATATTGAAAAAGTATGCTATTAATATTTTTTTAAACTTGTATGTACATACCTAGCTGTCAAAGAAAGTAAGTAGTATCTTAAGACTAGCAGCGCCCCGCGGTTTCACCCGCATATGTTTCGATCCCGTGGGAATATCGGGACAAAAGATCTATCCTGTCCTTTCCCGGGACTCAAACTATTTCTATACCAAATTTCATCTAAATCGGTTCAGCGGTTTAAGTGTGAAGAGGTAACAGACAGACAGACAGACACTTTCGCATTTATAAGATTATGTATGGATACTTAAGCGCAGGCCACACCGCCAGCTACCGACTAACCTAACGAGCTAAGCTAACGAAATATCCGACGATTCCAGCGAAGCTACTCGTTCACCTCGTTGGCGCGCCCGCGCTTCGCTAGCTTAGCTCGCCCGCCAGCCCGCTCGCCCGATTCGTTCCGCTTTCGTGCAAATTCGTCATTGAAAAGCCCGCTTAGCCCGCTCAGCGCGCTCCGCCCGTCGCTCGTCTGTCCGTAGTTTTCGGTGTGAACCCCATAGTTTAGCTCGCCAATATTTCGCGTAGTTTGTATAGTTTCCTTCGTTCGCTTCGCCCACCCGCTTAGCCCGCCCGCCCGCTAGCTGGCGGTGTGGCCTGCGCTTTAGTCAAACCTACTCTTTGGTCAAGACGCATCTGCCAGAGAGAATCAAGAGGGTCCGAAGCAGTTCTCGTGCACTGGGCCTCAGCCTCCGCTAGGAGTAATAGTGTTCTGTGGCCTCAGCGCAACACACTGGCGGATCGCTCGCCAGGCGGTTTTTTGCGGCTACAATGTTGTGTTGCGATGCGGCCCGCCTGTTATGTAGTGCGAAAATTCAAAATGTTCAAACAAAAGTGATCTAGGTGGGTTTTTGCAATTCGTTGCGTTGGAGTTTGTGTAGCTAATATACCTAGGTAGAATTTTTGTGACTTGTAACTTTGCAGTTATTATTCAGATTTCGAATATGAATAATAACTGCAAAGTTACAAGTCACAAATGCCGGGCGCAAGATGAGACATGATCAAACACATGAATTCTTCTAATAAACATGTTCTTTATTCAGTAATAACGTACAATATTACAGTGTAGTGTTGTATAAAATAACATACTTGCACAATAAATACGTAACACTTAAAATGATAAAAATATCTAAAACGGTTTTTGTTTACATTATAAATTCGAGTAAAATCCACGTAAAATTAATACAATGTCTATACCTAGTTACTAGGTCGATGGGTAAAAAGCATTCTTACTCTACTTGATAATGTTCGCATGTAATTTGGACTTTTGCATTTTGTTTTCTACCAAAACTAGGATATCAGTTACGTAAAGCTACATCTAATTATCTAGCAATCTAATATACGAGTGAAAACCCTAATAAAGTCTGCGTCAGCAGTACTTTTTATAAAATCTTTTATGCCTGAAACTACAGACATCAGCGGTGCTATTCTGTAAAAATCTCACCGTGAAAACTTAGGTGAAATGAGCGTGGAGTGAGCTGTCAATAGTGTCAATTCCTAGCAAAAACAAACTCACTTCACCTAAGTTTTCACGGTGAGATTATTACAGAATCGGCCGGCTGTTTCATATTACCCAGATCACCAAGCTGAACAATTCTAAACCGTAATACCATTGGTGCATGGTACAATACTGCGTATTTCTAATCGGCATTAGTTTAGGGTTTCGTTTTCAATGGGGAAGACATGAACCATCAGTCAATAGGTCAATCAGCCGGTCGATTCTGTAAAAATCTCACTGTGAAAACTTAGGTGAAGTGAGTTTGTTTTTGCTAGGAATGGAAACTATTGACAGCTCACTCCACGCTCACTTCACCTAAGTTTTCACGGTGAGATTTTTACAGAATAGCACCGCTGGCAGTATTTAAACTGTAAATACAAAACGTTCACTTTAGTGTTAAGTAGGTACAGGCCGGCGAGAGAATGCGTTGAACACCGGTCAGTTTCATACAAACGAATACGTACCTATTTCGCGAATTTGATCTTTATTAGCTACTAGAATTGTCGCACTCGACGAAGTAGTAATTTTATAATTATGATGGTCAGTCTATGACGTATAATTATAGGCCTTAGTTCTGTACATACAAGACGGTCGATGAATTATGGCCGGTCATAACTTAGCGCAGAAGGCTGCGCAATAACATTTTTTAGGAACGAAATGGTTACATGTTGCGAATGTGAAGTGAGAGAACGTGCGCGAAAGTTCGGAGAGCCTATGTTCAGACCGGCCAAAGGGGTAATTGCTTAACACACTATCAGTAGCAATGGTTTATTTTGACAGTTCAACAACATTCATTGCGTCATTTACGTTGTTGAGCAGAAAATTTTTTGTAACATATGAAGCAATGGATTAGCAATATCCTTCAAAATGATTCAGATTGTGATTCATAGTGTGTTACGCAAGATTCATCGGCCGTTTTGTATGATATTATAAATCTACTTCCAATATTTTCTTTTGTTATCGGCCCAATGCCCAAAACCTATTAAAACACGCTTGGTTTTCCACAGAATAAAAATATTTTTATTGCGTATAAAATAAAAAGCACTTGTAAACTATAATGGATGTCGTTCGGTACACTTTCGATTGATTCTTAAAATGTAATAACAAATAAAATGGTTATAAATAATAAAATTTCCAAATCCATTAAAAATCTTGTGGATGTGCTTCAGAGACCAAATGGCAACCTGAATGAAATGTGACCAAGATACTGGTTAGGGTTCTTTACCCAATTGGCTAAAAATATACTGGAACCCTGTTTATTTCATATATTATTTTATATGTGGTATAATTCATTATACCACAGCCATATTTTTATTCGAGGACTACAGCGACATGGTTCGAAATTGTCAAAAAAAAAAAAAAAAAACGAAAATTAAAGTGAAATGAAACTAAGGTTTAAATAAAAAGTTTTGATGGACTTCGTCGTGTCCCTATCGTTAGGTAGGTATTTAAAAAAACACGAAAGTTCCCGAATCACTTTTTATTTAGCTCCGGATGTGTAATGTGTTCTCTAACTTTCCTACCGTGTCAGCAAAAGATTGGATTAATCTTAACAATTATCATGTAGGTTTATTTTCACTTAATGATGAATACCTGCTACGGAACCCTACTAGGTGCCTGACTTTGCTGTTTAAAAAATCAATGGTAAGGCACCCTAATATTTCAGAAATAAATTATGAAAACCACGATTCATTCAGGCTAGCCAGCACTGTAATTGCGTAACACACTATTACTCTCAATTTGAATCATTTTGAAGCATATTGCTAATCCATTGCTCCATATGTTCGAAAACTGCCTGCTCAACGACGTAAATCACGCAATGAATGTTGTTGAACTGTCAAAATGAAACCGATTGCTACTGATAGTGTGTTACGCAATTATCCTGCAGTTTCCACTACGTTTTAACAGTGTATATTACGTTTATTTATTTCGATTTTTTCTTAAGGCGAAGGCATACACTTGAGGCGTTCAAATGCGGCCTTCTCTAACGCCTGACGATGGTCGGGGTGAGCTATCTTGATCAGTTCGTATGCTCTCTGCCGGAGCGACTTGCCGAATAAGTTGGCGATGCCTTGCTCGGTCACAACCCACTGTACGTGCGCGCGACTTGACACGACACCAGCACCTGCAAGTTACAACATGATGAACCTTTTAGTTATTAAAGTGTTTCTTAAGTTTTTCTTTTAATTTGCAAGTCATCAGGTTGTATTATTAGTATCGGGACCGTTGAATTGTAAGAATTAGAAACATTAATACAATTCTATAAGTTATGTAGAATTGGCTTCAAATGTCATGATTTCATCAACAATCAAACAAGGGCAATGAATTAGTGTTAAGAAACTGTAAAGGAAATTAATTAAATCATTCATTCATTCATCAAATAGTTATTCAATGGTGCAATTAAAGGATTCATTTTTAAAAACGTTACTCAACATAGATAATTGTCAAGTAATTACGTGCGAAGTGGGGACTTGACCCACATCAGCCATAAACAGTTCGCGTCAAATAACTTTGCCGCTCTGAAGCTAGGCTCTTCCCTAGCCGCGCCAATCCGCGCCATGCGCGCTGCTGTTGTATTCATAGGATTAATTACTGCGCAGTGACTTGTTGCCTACTTCAGAGCGGCAAAGCTATTTGACGCGAACTGTACTTGAAATTAAGATTTTAGAAAAACGATCATAATTGTTTTAATAAGCACCAGATACTCATCAGTCATCACGTTTATGAAAATTGGCCAGTTCATTTAAGAAGAAAAAATAAAGAATGAAAAATATGTACTGGGACTCGCACGGGCAGAAAAAACAAAAAGACCTTGTCATCATCATCATCTTCCTGCCCTTATCCCATGTTTACTTGGGATCGTTATTATTATCGTTATTAGTATAACGATATAATAACGTAATTCATTACGATACTCAACTTTGCCAGCTTCATGACATAAAAGATGACGAACAAAAATGGTTGCCTGTAAAGTCGGTTTTACGGGCGAAGATTTTACGTGACAACGTCTTTTTCTCGGTAGAATATTTATTGATATGAATATAATTAAATTGCACAATAGGAACAAGGAATTGAATGATAGTTGAGTGGGAGAGAGACGCAAGGCATTCGGCGGGCCTCTCTCTCGTTCGGTGACTCATCGTAACGTTACCGAGCGTTACACTTTTTCATAAGTGACTCCCAGCCGCAACCTAATTTAAGACGTTGTCACGTCAAAAGTATGAAGAATAACGTTACAAATGAATCTATAACGTTTCACCTGTAACGTTATTACAAGCAGATAAGCTTAATGTTACTGATACCTATAACGTTACTTATAATATTGTTCTACGAAAATGATATTCTGTAACGTTTTTCTTTGTAACGTTATTGATATTTTTGACGTGACAACGTCTTAAATTAGGTTGCGGCTGGGAGTCACTTATGAAAAAGTGTAACGCTCGGTAACGTTACGATGAGTCACCGAACGAGAGAGAGGCCCGCCGAATGCCTTGCGTCTCTCTCCCACTCAACTATTCTACCGAGAAAAAGACGTTGTCACGTAAAATCTTCGCCCGTAAAACCGACTTTACAGGCAACCATTTTTTTTAGGTTTTAGTATTGTTACAAATTTTGGAATGTTATACGATAACATTAGTGGTAACGAAACGAAATCCATTTCGTTTTCAAGTTTGAGATATCGACACCTATGCGATGTCTATGTCTGCGAAGTTTCGCTAGCTAATTTATCATCATCATTCAGCCGAAAGACGTCCTCTGCTGGACATAGGCCTCCCCCAAGCACCTCCACTTCGACCGGTTCTGTGCTTCTCGCATCCAAAGGATTCCTGCGGCCTTCACAAGGTCGTCGGACCACCTTGTGGGAGGCCTTGAGGCCTGGAACTAATTTAAGACCCTGCATAATTATTATTTTTTTTTTAAATTACTAACATTAGTTTTAAGCTAAATTCTTGTCACTAACAACTTGCCTTGTCTATGGACTTTTTTGTCTGAAATAAATTATTTTTATTTTATTTATTTATTATAACAAAACTGCAGAATACTGACCAACTTTAAGCGTGGGCACAATCTTGGACTCTCCCTTCTTGGTGACAGACACAAGCGCGATGATGGGCTTGCCTCGCCCGTCCACGCCCTCCGCCGCCCCACGGATAAAGTCTACTTGACCACCGAAGCCGGAGAACATGCGGGTACCTAGAAGATTCAAGAATAGGTGATTGTAGTGGCAACACTGCGTTCAAGTGTCAAGAACTCGGAACGAGAAATTAATCGTCATAACGTCACGCCTGGATTCCTCAAGGGATTGTGCAGAAGTGTATCCTTAGTAAGTACATGTTGGCTGTTATGTTCCATGTAAAAAAAATTACCTAAAATGTACTATTTAGTATCTAGGTTCAAAAAAATTGTACGTTCTTCAGAACGAAATTGTTAGGTAATGATTGCAACATTGTCCTATTATTGTTTATTGGCAACATTATGTAGATGTCATAAATGTCAAACTCTTCTCTGCTTTGCCGCGTTTATTATAGTCGTTATAATTTTCACTCCGTGGTTTTATTAAAGTCTATCTAATAAAGTCTATTAAGCTAGTAACCCAAACATCATCATAAATCTACAGAAATTTTCCTAAAATTTAGGTACACCCGCCATAGTGATGTACAGACGCCAGCACATCAAGCTACTACAAATTTCTTGAATAGATTTTCATCTTTATCCCTAAAGCATAAGGTTCAAAGTTGATTGGGAAAATTTTACAGTTTCGGGTAGCTTGATGTACTGTACATCAGAACGTTCGGCCAACCGAGGTAGGGACCTGGCTGCTATTCCAGTTTTTAGTGACGATTTTGTGACGTATAAAGATGCCAGCCACATAATTTGTTACAGAACAGTTCGAAAGTTAGAAGCATTTATTTCGGCCAACCTGAATCTCCATATCTGAGGTTGAGGACCTTAGAGAAACTGTTACTGAATAGAAAGTTAGACTGGATACTGAACCCCAAAAACTACACAAGTGGACTGGTATCAGCTCAACGTTGATGTGCATAATAGAATTAAAAAATTTCGACGTTTTTAGTTTCATTGAGATCTACTGGATAAAATAATACTTATTTCGTTGGAATACCTACATGGTCATCTTATTTCAACGTGTTTTGTTTCATTAACTACCTAGGTACTCGATAAATACTTGTTTTGTTCCAACGGAACAAGTACCTATTTATCGAATATTCCAATATATGGTCACTCCATTTCAGTCGCCATCACATCATCACATAATTGTAATCTTGAATCAATAAAAATACTGACACCATTAAACTGAAAACCTGCAGAGCAGTTACCTATTCTCGACGACTGCAACACATTTTTACGAGTCTTCTAGGCTTTTTCGTTGTGGAAGATCGATAATCTCAATCATTTAAGGTTATATGTTTAATTTTCAATTTATCATTTAATGGGGCTGTCACGAAAAAAACAAAAGCAATGAAAATTCGTTTCAGTGTCGTCACTAACTCTCTATTCAGTAACAGTTTCTCTAAGGTCCTCAGTTATGGAGATTCAGGTTGGCGTAACGTTCTGATATCAGGCCGTTCGGCCATATTTTTCAAAGATCTTTTGGCGCCTGAATGACAGTTACAGGGAGGCGTTGTTCATAAATATGTATTTGTGAAATTAATCACAGAGAAAAAAAACCCGGTAAGAAAAAGATGGTGGCTTTATTTTTATTTTTTTGAGGATGGGAAATCATCAAAATTAAATGACCCCTCCCGCTCTGGGTGGAGCGGAAGGGAGTGTCAGACTCTTATTGACTAAAACACGTGTTCCTTCCTTAGCCCTTTATGTTCCGGGCCAGCGGTAACCCTGTCGGACAATCCCGCTGACTTTAGTTCCGATTTTAGCCACGCGCCAAAAAACCCTTGCACCGTTCTAATATCTTACCAATAGAGTCTGCGCACACTTGTCCCGTGAGGTCGACCTCGATGCAGGAGTTGATGGCCGTCATGCAAGGCTGTAGCGACACTATGTGAGTGTTGTTCACGTAGTCGATCTCCAACATTTCTGAAATTATATTACAAATTTAAGTCATCATCTGCCTAGCCCTTTCCCAACTATGTTGGGGTCGGCTTCCAGTCTAACCGGATGCAGCTGAATACCAGTATTTTACATGGAGCGACTGCCTATCTGACCTCCACAAACCAGTTATTGGGTAATACGATATCCCTTGGTAAGACTGGTTGTCAGACTTTCGGGCTTCTGACTACCTGTAACGACTGTCAAAGATCCACGAATGACAGCCGGGACCAACGGCTTAATGTGCTTTCCGAGGCACGGAGGGGTCTCGGTATGTAAAGATGGTCACCCATCCACAGACCAACCGCGGCAAGCGTAGCTTAACCTGATCGATCGACCTGTGCGGCTGTTATTATTTAGCCACCGGCCCCTCCGGGTAATATTACAAATTTAAGTAACCTTATTATAATAAAATATAATAAAACATAGCCAGACAACATTATTACATCTATAGGCCGACCGCTTAACTGAGACGTTGCCTGAGGTAGCAGCGCGGTGCGGGAGGGGAGTGGTGACGTGAAGCGAGAGCTCAGTGATACGTCAACTTGTGACAACTATCACCCCTCCCGCACCGCGCAGCTACCTCAGGCAACGTCTCAGTTAAGCGGTCGGCCTATAACAAACTTTAGCCCGCGGCTTCGCCCGTATAGAAGTCAGAAACTATCTCACAGGAATGTGCTACCAGAATAAAAAGTATCCACGAGCAATGGATATAATGTTTTTGGCACCTTAAGGCGAAAGCGCCAGGGTAGCCCGCGAAATTGAAATTCAATTTTTTTTTAGATTTTTTGCAATTTACTGGTCAGTATTAAGATGTACGTTGATTAAAATATGATTCGCGGTCGTAACAAATATGTATTTACAAAATTATAATCATTAAAGTCATCAACACAACTCTCTAAGACCATGTAATCCCCAAGAATGACTATTTCATGAAATCTTGACATTTGGGGATTACATGGTCTTAGAGAGTTGTGTTGATGACTTTAATGATTATAATTCTGTAAATACATATTTGTTACGACCGCGAATCATATTTTAATCAACGTGCAACTTAATACTGACGAGCAAATTGCAAAAAACGTAAGAAAATTTGAATTTCGCGGGCCACCTTAGAGCTTCCCCCTTAATGTCAAATACTGGTGAAAATGACAGATTTTTACAACGGCAGTTATAATATAACGGAAACACTCTTCTTGGAAATCGTAGGTACAGACGCCAGCACTTCAAGCTATCCGAAACTGTCAAATTTTCCCAATCAACTTTAAACCTTATGCTTGAGCGATAAAGTTGAAAATCTATTAAAGAGATTTGACAGATTGTAGTAGCTTACGTTAAAACATTATAGAGAATTAAATGATAATACTGACCAATGAAGGGGTTGTTGTCAACGAAGTCGTACAGTTCCTTGTTTCCTACAAGGAAACTGCCCACCATACGTCCTTTGTGGAACTTCTTCCTGGAAAAATAAATAAGAATCATAAATTAGCATAATAAAATAATCACATAACATCACGCTTGTAGTCACCGAAGTGTTGGGTAGAGGTGTACAGTCAACAGCAAAAGTAGATGATCAAAATCAGAAATTCAATACTAATTAACGGAGTTCGCGTCGAAACTGTATGGCAGAGCTGTTGCTGTTGTTGTTGTTGAGCTATGTGCAGAGACTGTGTGGCTGTGTGGCAGAGTTCTGACGCAAACTCCGTTCATTAGTAGGTATTGAATTTCTGATTTTGATAATCTACTTTTGCTGTTGACTGTACCTTTAGTACATCCACATTTCACCAGTAATGCTAAAGTCCCATGTAATAGGGGGCGAGCCTATTGCCATCAACCGGGCACAAGTGCACAAGACTCCAGGCTGCTACTGAGAAATTCCCGATGGAAAACTTCTCTCTCTTCACTTTCCCAACCTGGGAATCGAACCTAGGCCCTCGTGCTCAGCAGTTAGCGCTTGCGACCACTAGACCAACGAGGTAGTTAATATTTATTTATTTATTTGATTTACATGACTTTTTTTTTTGCGGATGGTAAATCATCAAATGACCCCTCCCGCTCTGGGTGGAGCTGAAGGGAGTGTCAGACTCTTGCTGACTAAAACCCACCCGTGTTCCTTCCTTAGCCCTTTATAATTTACATGGCTTAAGAAACCAATTACATAAAGCCAGCCTATGCCAAGTTAGTATTAGAGCTTTGGTCTGTTCCAAATCACCAACCCGCACTGGGCCCACGTGGTGGATTACGGCCCACTTCCACTCACTGGGAGGAGGCCTGTGTCCCAGAAGTTGGGAACTTTATAGGCCGACTAGCAGCGCCCCGCGGTTCCACCCGCATAAATGTAGACCCCGTAGGAATATCTGGATAAAAACTATCCTATGTCCTTTCGCGGGACTCAAACTATCTCTATACCAAATTTCATCTAAATCGGTTCAGCGGTTTAAGCGTGAAGAGGTAACAGACAGACAGACAGACACACTTTCGCATTTATAATATTACAGTATGGATTATGCTATGCTTATGCTTACGTCACGCGTTAGTGCTTGGGCTTACAGTAATAAAGTAAAAACTTTACTTGTTGTTCGTAATGCATCCGCGCTTCACGAGGTCGATGACCCCGACGCTGAACATCTCGGAATGGACGCCCAGGTCCTTGTGGTCCTTCAGAGCCGAGAGGACCGCGTCCGGAATGCTGCCGATACCTGATTGTAGGAAAGTTATAGTCAATTATTCATCATCTGCCTAGCCTTTTCCCAACTATGTTGGGGTTGGCTCCCAGTCCAACCGAACCGGATGCACCTAAATACCAGTATTTGACATGGAGCGACTGCCTATCTGACCTGCACCGCGGCAAGCGTAGCTTAACCTGATTGACTTTTGCGGCTGTTATTATTTAGCCACGGGCCTCTCTTGGTTACACTCCAATGTACTAACCGGAATAATAAAAATATGTATTACTAGCTTCCGCCCGCGGATTCGCCTGCGAGGTATGTCGATAAAAACTATCCTATGTCCTTCCCCGGGATGCAATCTATCTGCCAAAATTTTATCGAAATCCGTTCAGTGGTTTAGGCGTGAAAAGGTAACAGACAGACAGACAGAGTTACTTTCAATTTATAATATTAGTATGGATTTGATAAGTAGTAGCTAGAGTGCTACAAGGATCTTTTCGCGCCGGAATGACATTGAAAGGGTTGTTGGTAAGCATTTGTAAAATTAAAAACAAAGAAATTGTATCGAAAAAAAACCGGTCAAGTTCGAGTTGGACTCGCGCACCGAGGCTTCTGTGCTTTGTAGGTAGGTAACTACAAATTTACCATTTTCGGATTTTTTCCTTTACTTGTGCTACATGACATTGCTTCTTCCTAAATTCCATGATTCTAGGGTCAACGGGAAGTACCCTATAGGTTTTGATTCCCTTGAGTGTCAAAATATGCTGCATAAACGGAACATAAACGCCCATATCTTTTGATTGCGTTGACTTAGAAGTTTGATTTTTTTACTGATTCAAGGGATTGCAGCCCTGAGTATTTTATATTAATTTCAACTTGATAGCTCCACGCGTTCCTGAGAAAAAGGGTCTTGACAGACGGACAACGAAGTGATCTTATAAAGGTTCCAATTTTCCTTTTGAGGTACGGAACCCTAAAAACAAAGTGGCGACGTTAGTTCCGACTTTTGCCACGCCCCTATAGATCCTTATAAAGCTATACTATACATACCCATCTGCAGTGTAGCACCATCTTCGACTAGATTCTGTCCAATGAGCTTGCCGATCTGTGTCTCCTCGGGACTGGCGTCTTTCCCGACGCCGTGTTCAGGCAATGGCGTGTGGTCTTCAACGGCCACGTCGATGTGGGACATGTGGATGATCGCGTCGCCGAATGTTCGCGGCATGTTTACGTTCACTTGTGCTGTAAAGGAAAATAAAATAAGTGAAATATCTAACTGATTCTCTAAAACCTTATTGACCTTCCAATGATGTTCGCTTTTTTAAATGAAAGAACCTCTTGAAACTTTTTGGGCTTCTAATGATGCACACTTTGTTTGTTTTGAGACTCTTTTTAACTCTCTGACCTTTTCTCACAGTTGGTCGCAGAAACTAAGCTAATCTGCATTCGCGAATGTACAAAGAAAAAATATGAGTTTATGGAAAAATAACTTTAATTCCTACAAAATAAAGTTCAGTTAACGCTACAACTTCAAACATTTTCATAACTTTTTCATTAGGGGAAGGACATGGAATAGTTTTTATCGACATATTTCGCGGGCGAAGCCGCAGGCGCAAGCTAGTCAAATATAAAACAGCTGTCAGCAGAGAAATACCGGACTTTGAACACAGTTCACAATTATCCATAGAACAAAGGACAATAAGATAATGCTACAATTACAATCACGTGCAGAGATAACAGATGGCAAGGTGAGTGGGCGATACGATCTCTTCAACAGATTAATCTATGTATTTAATCAGATTACAAGGCGCCTCAGGGAAAAAGTTGAGTAAAGCAGTCTAGTAGCATAAGCAACCTATAATGTTCCCACTGCTGGGACATAGGCTTCCTCTCAGTGAGAGGGAGTGGGCTAAATCCACCACGCGGGCTCAGTGCGGCTTGGTATTAGTAGCAAATAATCTTCTGCAAATAGTAGTGCTAGCAAATACATAGTAGCGAAAAGCCAGGAGTACATTTTAAAATGCGGTAGAGAGGGTTTTCGTGACCTATCGATGCGATTGCCCATTGACATCTTTCAGGAGCCTTCTTAGCTTGAGATGATTTTCAAAAATACGGTAATGCAACTAACTTTTACTTATAAACAGCGGTGCTATTCTGTAAAAGATCACCGTGATAACTTAGGTGAAGTGAGCTTAAAGTGAGCTGCCATTCCACCTGATGGATTGCGTATGTTCCCAGTCGCCCCCGCGGGGATTGCCACCGGAGGCAAATGGGAATAAAAATTCCCAGTCGCCACCGGCGGCGACTGGGAAGTCATTGCCCCCACTTCAGTTTCGCTGTACATTGCTTTCTCCATCGTAGAGAATAAAAGGATGAGACAACTTATCGTAAACCTGCCTCTAATCTTTTTCTTTTCTTTCTTTTTTTTATCTTTTTTTTTCTTTTTTTTTTTTTTTTTAGTCCGCCTCTGTACATTTACGTGCTTGAAGTATTAAATAAATAAATAATAATAATCTTTAAAAAAAAGACTAAGCGCTTTGAAATATTTTTTTATTTTGATTTCGATATCAATAAACTTGTTAAAATTAAACATTTAAACTGGTATTTTGTATCACAGATAATCAGACTCTTAAAGACAGTAATTAAATTAGGAAAGTAATACATAGTAATCATTTCTTAGTAAATACGTATTATAAACAAGGCTGTAAATATTCATAGATAACAGACTTTTTTTATATTATGGTCAATTATAAAAATAAATAATAAAAATATTATAACAAAAATATTCAAGTACCTACACCATTAAATCACAGATAAAATCAGACTTTTATTCCGTTACGTTACTATCATCGATCATTCGGATCGATGATAGTAACGTAACGGAATAATAATGTGATACAAAATACCAGTTTAAATGTTTAATTTTAACAAGTTTATTGATATCGAAATCAAAATAAAAAAATATTTCAATGCACTTAGTCTTTTTTTAAAGGTTATTATTATTTATTTAATACTTCAAGCACATAAATGTACAGAGGCGGAATAAAAGAAAAAAAAAAAAGAAAAAAAAAAGGTAAAAAGATTAGAGGCAGGTTTACGATAAGTTGTCTCATCCTTTTATTCTCTACGATGGAGAAAGCAATGTACAGCGAAACTGAAGTGGGGGCAATGACTTCCCAGTCGCCGCCGGTGGCGACTGGGAATTTTTATTCCCATTTGCCTCCGGTGGCAATCCCGCGGGGGCGACTGGGAACATACGATGGATTGACACTATTGACAGCTCACTTCACCTGATTTTTGAAAGTGAGATTTTTACAGAATAGATTGGTTGAAGTCTAAGTACGAACTGCCACATTTCTAGGTTTCGAAAATGGCTAATTTCCGTTTTTTTTTATTCCCTATATATATATTAGGGGTGAACTTTCAAAAAACCTTCCTTAATGCTCTTTTGTATACGGAACTAGTGTAAAATTTTATCTAGACCCAGGGGTTCAAGCTGTGCGTTGACTGGTCAATGAATGAATTTATGATCTTTATTAAGCAGAAATCTTACCAATAATAATTTTGGAGTTGACTAGCGCCGCCCGGACGCAATCGACCGAGGTCCCCAAACTGCAGTATCCATGCGCATCGGGAGGAGAAACCTGCAATGAGTGAAGGAACATCATTAGTACCAGTACAGTTATGTCAGTACGGTCTGTTCGAAAAGTACCTGATGAAGTGTAAACATGGGAGGGGGAGGCGTCAGAAAAAAAAAAGAACTAAAGTCAGCGGGATTGTTCGAAAGGGTTACCGCTGGCCCGGAACATAAAGGGCTAAGGAAGGAAAGAACACGGGTGGGTTTTAGTCAGTAAGAGTCTGACACTCCCTCCCGCTCCACCCAGAGCGGGAGGGGTCATTTGATGATTTCCCATCCACAAAAAAAAAGTAAACAAACCCTCAATCGCTCAATAAAGGGAACATTATCACCACTTTTTCCAACAAATATTGTTTGAATATCATTATTAAATTTTAAGGTGTAACTGAAAAAACCTCTTTTAGGGCTGATTTTTCCAACGCCAGATAATTTTATCGGTGGAATAATTTTGAATTTTTGACAATTTTATTCTTCCATACAAAAACTGTCAGACGTCAATTTTATTCCACGAATAAATATTATCTGTCGATTGAAAAATCAGCTCTAATTAAAATTAGAATTTCGGATTTAAGTATTTTAAATCAAGGCAATTCAAATTTACATCCACATGTACGTTTTCCGATCCATTTTTCACCTCTTTCCCGTCCAATACGGATCCTCCCGACCTTAATTGAAAATGTGTAGTATTTTAAATTGCAATGAACCTGCGCTTGATATTAATCTTAACAGTTAATTTGTTAATAGTATCAACAGACCTGAATAACAGCAATGTCAGGCTTGATAATTTTCCTGTGGAACAGCTTAGGGATGTCCTGCAGGAATATAGGGATGGCATCCGAGCGGCCCTCGGCGACTGACTTGCGGACATTGGCAGCCATGAAGAGAGAACACGATCTGGGGTGAGAGCACAATATTGTTAGGCTGTATATCATCATTTCCTTGCCCTTACCCCAATTCATTTGGGAGGAAAAATCCTAAGTAAAAAGTCGTATTTCCTCCTCCGATATTGGCCCAATTCAAAAGATATTTCATAAACTGAATAATAAGGATAATAAACTGTGTCCGTATGTTTTTCTTTTTTCAAATTTGTACACTAGGTCTCTGTTGACAGCGGTTTAAATCGGCGAGGATTCTAGTGCTTCTAAAAATAATGTATCATCAAAAAGGAAAACATAGGGACATACAAGTAGTTAATATCTTTAATTTATTCTGTAAAAAATCATTGGTTTATGATCATTAACCAGAGCGTTTCTATGGAGAAACGACCACCCGCATATTCTCTTAACTCTTTTTCTTTCATACTTCTCTATTAATCGCTATCACGGTGGTCACTCCCTTTCTAGCGCTAATAACTTACACACAGTCCATTCATCGGTTCTTTGGTCTTCGGCTCCTCTTATAGCCATTCACATTTATACTCAAAACATTTTCTTTCCTCACGATTTTTTCTCAATTCCTGCTCATCACATGCTCATACCATGACAACCCCTTTCCACACAACTTTTCAGTCACTTTTATCCCCAGTGAGAATGCCTTAATGTTCACATTTTTTAAATGTTTTATATTGTTTTTTACATTCTTCTCATCTATATAATCAAAAAGCATAATGTAGGTTTCTATAATATAGGTTTTGGAACGGACAACTAACTGCAACATTTTGACTTTGACTACCAGACCGACCCCTTAACAATTCAAAAGTGCCTGTAAATGGTTTTGAAATCAGAGAACGTGGTGGATTACGGTCCACTCCTAGCCACTCCAGGCCTGTTTCCTATCAGTAGGAACATTAAAGGCTGTCTTGAAATTTGCTTTTGTATCAAGAAAACGTCTATTGCGGAAACTGGTTCATTGTTAGATCATAATTATTAACTAAAAAAAGTAATTTAAAAAAATTAAACCAACTTCAAAAAGAAATCAACTCAAAATTATGAAATAACTTTAATTTCGGAAGTCGGTGTCTTGGGATCTGTATTTTAGTTTTTTGCCACCGACTTCCGAAATTAAAGTTATTTCATAATTTTGAGTTGATTTCTTTTTGAAGTCGGTTTAATTTTTTTAAATTACTTTTTATTTCGTAATTTTTAGTTTTTGCACTAGAATTTGACCAAGGTTTTGAGATGTTTTCCCTTTGACACTACACCCGTAGCTCGTATCAATACGCCAGGCCGTCACACTTACACGTATTAGTCCATATCTTGAAAATTACTGAACCGATTTTGATGAAACTTGCACTGTTCCCTAAGTTGAAGTAAATGTAAGCTAATACAAAAAAATGGTCACGATCCGATTAATAGTTGCTGAGAAATGCGTGGACAAACATACATACATACATACGTCTATGAAATTTTGTATATTTGTTTGGAAGCCTTAGTAGATTGTCATCTATATATATAAAATGGTAAACTGACTGACTGACTGATTGTTGATATATCAACGCACAGTCTAAACCGCTGCTCCTAGAGACATGAAATTTGGAGGGTGTGTTCTTTGTAAAGAGTAGGTATCCACTAAGAAAGGGTTTTTCGAAATTCCACCCCTAAGAGGGTGA
Source organism: Oligia latruncula (assembly GCA_948474745.1). Taxonomy (NCBI): domain Eukaryota; kingdom Metazoa; phylum Arthropoda; class Insecta; order Lepidoptera; family Noctuidae; genus Oligia; species Oligia latruncula. The sequence goes on from OX419705.1 coordinate 3,549,677, forward strand.
AATTTCACGCGGACGAAGTCGCGGGCAGAAGCTAGTATGTGAATATAATGCAATTCCAATAATATTACATACATACGTATCGAATTGATAACCTCCTTTTTTTGAAGTCGGTAAAAATATTGGATAATAGCTTATCCAATATTTTTCAAAACAGTATGGTCTAACATTTTATCGTTTAATAGCATGTCATAACTAGATAATCGCTTTTTGCGACATTATCAATCACAATTAATATCTAATCTGTTTGGGATTAGCTTATCAATTACCAGACTAAAGGATGAAGGTGTGTCAAAACGGTCAATGTAAAATGTTTGTAGGGATGCACTTGCGCTGCGGTCTCAATAATATTACATAACATAATTAGCCTTTAATGTTGCCACTGCTGGCTGGGACACGGGCTGCTTCTCTGTGGGAGCGAGTGGGCCATAAACCACCACACGGCACTGTTTCACCCTACATAAAATGTCTACATTTGTATCCGTAATTTTTATGGTGTACTTACATAATAAAGAGTAGGTATTCTAACTACTTAAATTACTTCTTTCTTTTTATATTTTTTTCTGAATGCTGCTTATAAACGGGCAGCTATTAAAGAATCTATAGTGAGTTGCGTTCAATTAGAATGATTACGAAACAAAATACATGCCATCAAAAACATAACTTGTAAAAAAAGCCAAGTCTCGCAACTCAGTTCTTCTACCGTAAAAAGTTGTGAGATCCATGAAATACGAAGTCGGTTAATTTATTCACTCCCTACTTAAGGAACCTTCTGTCTTAAGTTATTACATAATTAGCTAACCTAACAACATCTTGTAGTGACCATCAATATTAAAAATCTTCTATGTTTTAAATAAATAAATTGACTTGGCAATCGCACTGTGAGATACATTGTGTTTTCATGCGATGGCGATGGCCAAGTCAATTTATTTATTTAAAACATAGAAGTTTTTTAATATTGATGGTCACTACAAGATGTTGTTAGGTTAGCTAATTATGTAATAACTTAAGACAGAAGGTTCCTTAAGTAGGGAGTGAATAAATTAACCGACTTCGTATTTCATGGATCTCACAACTTTTTACGGTAGAAGAACTGAGTTGCGAGACTTGGCTTTTTTTACAAGTTATGTTTTTGATGGCATCTCACTTCTTTTTGTAGATAGTCCTACTTTTTTTCCTTTCCGGTACCTTTTTAACTTTTTATTTTTAACATAATCCGTTGACCATTTTATAAGTTACCTTTGAACATAATTATATCTAGGTACCTATCTACACCTATTATTCCATTATATTATATACTAGCTTCCGCCCGCTTCTTCGCTCGATAAAAAAACTACCGCAAGTCCTTCCCCGGGATGCAATCTATCTCTCTGCCAAATTTTATCGAAATCCGTTCAGTGGTTTAGGCGTGAAAAGGTAACATACAGACAGACAGAGTTACTTTCGAATTTATAACATTAATATGGATAATTGTTATTTTCCTCGCTAGAGAGCTCCGATAAACGCGTGCGATCGCTGCTAATCTTAAAGTGCTAATAGGGCGAAGCGCGTTTTTGTTTTTTGACTATGGCATCTCGCTCGTAGTTGACCTTATTCTTCTTCTTAGCGTGTCGATAGCAATCTAAATGGACTTGGCCCAGAATTCGGCTACTTGTTTGGCGCCTTCACCAGCGTCCATCAGTTCCTGTAACGTGCAGCTGACAGGACACGCAGGACACGATATTAAGTGTCACATCGTTCGTGGGACAGCACCACATTTACACTCCAAGGCGGAGTCGTCTATGAATCTCCGCCTGAACAGGTTTTCCTTGCTTCGGCCAACCTGGGTCCGGAGTCTGTTTAAAGACTTCCAGGTTACCCAAGGTAACTCATGTCCAGGTGGGAGGTCTTCAGCAGGTGGGAGGTCTTCAGCGGGTGGGACGAACGGTTTGGGTAAGGAAGCACTGTCTCGCCACAGGTTCAGTCTCTCTTGTGATGGTTCGCCAGTGAGTGGGACGACACACTTTAAAAAACTGTTTCGACTTTTCAGCCTTTGTGGCACAAGGATGTTGTCGTGTATCGGAGACCATTTGGCTCTTTCGCTGGAGCTTGCCACCGCTCTGCAAAGCACTGGTGGCGCTATTCCTGCTAGTGGATACAGCATTTGTACCGGGGTTGGTTTTAGGCAGCCAGTGATGATCCGGCACGTTTCATTCAAAGCTGTATCCACCAGCTTTGCATGGCCAGAACGGCTCCACACGGGGCACGCGAATTCTCCCGCAGAAAAAGATAGCGCCAGTCCAGTAGTCCGCATAACTTCAGGCGAAGCACCCCATTTCGATGAGACCAGTCGACGAAGAAGACTGTTGCGAGTGTGCACCTTCTGCTTGATATTTTTGCAGTTTTTGCTGAATGTTAAAGACCTGTCCGGGGTAATACCAAGATATTTAGGGGAGTTGCTGAGCTCGAGGTACACCTCACCCCAAACGATGAGAGGTCGTGACTACTTAACCGTACTATCCTGTCGTTGCCATAGGTAAACTCACCAGCGCAACCGCTATGTCCCTACATTTTAAATCTGTAATATCTTCAAAAATATTCATTTAAATTACATGCTTCACAGGGCCAAATTGATCTATAGTAAATGCACAATGTATTTAAGGTACTTAATTGGATATAGGTTAATGCTGTATTGCTTAAAATCGCTTCGTAAACAAGCCACTATTTCTCGTAAAAAGTAAAGGATAAAAAATGGTTATTGTGGGTTATCCCTAACAGATAGACATATACCATCGCGGACTTTTTTGTAGACCTTTTTAAGGTGTGCAATACTGTAGTACATTATTTTGATCTATCTCGTAGGGTTCAGCTAGCTTTTGCAATATAAGCGCAAGAAAATCTGTTTATTTACGACATCACTTTAGAAACCTCTAAAATTATCAGTGTTTCTCTACTATATTATGCATGTATTATACAAATAAACCTTCCTTTTGAATCATTCTATCTATTAAAAAAAACTGCATCAAAATCCGTTGCGCAGTTTTAAAGATCTAAGCATCCATAGGGGCAGACAGACAGCAGGAAGCGACTTTGTTCAGGTACACCTGCAAATGTAACTTTGTAATTCTATATATTTATATGGGATTACAAAGTTATTTATGCAGTTGGTGTATCTAGAAAACTGGAACGAAATTGCAAAATATTTTAGTTTTTCCTTGATTTTTACACTAAACGCTAATTGTGTTCTAAATTTGAAGCTTCTATGTCTGCTAGAAGTGCCTTAGAATTTTGATGATCGGTCAGTCAGTCAGTCAGTCAGTGAGTGACAAAATTAAGAAACTTTGACTAGTTATAATTCTTAAACTACTGGTTCAAATTGAATGAAATTTGAAATATACCGTGTTTATACAATACCTGCTTGATTACTGAAAATTCAGGTCTCTAGTTTTATCCACAACGAAGTTATAGGGGGTCGAAAATGGCTTGAACTGCTTCGAGAAAAGGATGGCACTGCCGTGCCCCCCGACCCCCCGATTCGTTACCAGTTGATTAATGAAGAGTAGGAGTAAACAACGTAAGGCCAATGAGCCTGTTGACCACGCGCCAAAATAACCTTGTAGTGTTGTAACACGGCTTTAAGTAGTGTGTCAAAATGATAACCAAGACTTACTCTGACTGTCCCGAATTCATAACCATTAGTCATTTATAACCCTAGCGACACAGAGTCGGCTTCAAGATATAGTAGTAGGTATCTGACAATGTCGCCTATAACATGATTTGAAGGTATCCACTTGTTGATAACTGATAAGATAATAAGATGATGCGGATTATTTGAATGTCACCGAGTACAGACAACTAACTTTAAGCCCTCGTAACTTCGGGAGATTTTTTTTCGCGCACTGGTCGGAGTTCTGCATAGTGTTGAAAATCTAAAAGTGTATTTTTTTAAGCGCTGGGATGCGCTCTGCTGGATTCTCAATGCTTGGTTCAACCCGTTCAACACCGAGAGTTGAAAATCCAATGCGCGATAAAAAAATCGCCCGCGTCACCTTGGGCTTAGGTATCGTTCAAAAACTCTTTGTGGCTCGTTTGTTACTTAGTTTATTACGATAAAGCATCAGCCGGTTGATTCTGTAAAAATCTCACCGTGAAAACTGAGGTGAAGTGAGTTTGTTTTTGCTAGGAATTGACGCTATTGACAGCTCACTCCACGCTCACTTCACTTAAGTTTTCACGGTGAGATGGTTACAGAATCGCACTGCTGATTCAGCGGGGTAATTCCGTAACACTATCAGTAACAATGGCTTTCATATTGACAGTTCAATAAAATTCATTGCGTTATTTACGTTGCTGAGTAAACCGAACATAAAGGATATTGCTAATCTATTGCTTTATATAAAGCAATAGGTTAGCAATATCCTTTAAAATGATTCAGATTGTGGTTGATAGTGTGTTACGCAATTAGGGTGCAGCAGTGCGAACATAAAATATATCCTATGACACTCGGGTAATACTGTTCGTGAATCTTTGACAGTCGTTACGGGTAGTCAGAAACCCGAAAGTCTGACAACCAGTCTTACCAAGGGGTATCGTATTACCCAGTAACTGGGTTGTGGAGGTCAGATAGGCAGTCGCTCTATTTAAAATACTGGTATTCAGCGGCATCCGGTTAGACTGAAAACCGACCCCAACATAGTTGGGAAAAGGCTAGGCAGATGATGATGACACTCGGTAATACTTTCAAAATTAGTGAAAAAAAATCGGAATCGGATCAGCAGTTACGAAGATTATCGTACTTATATATAAATTCATAAATTCACACATATGCCATGCCTTCCACTGATGTACAATCAGGGAAATCGATTGTTAAGCAATAAGCAATTTGCTCATTTCTAGTTCCTATTAAATTTAACCTTTATTTGTGTAAAATTTAACCTTTATTTGTATTAAATTTAACCTTTATTTGTATTAAAGTACCACGACAATGACTCAATTGAGTATTGTTCTATCGTTGCAGTTTACTGCAACGATAGAACAATGTCTTAACATTTACAACAATGTCTTAAAAATAAATTTAAGTTATTGTTCAAAATATTGCGATTCAAATAGTTACCCAATAAGTTGTATTTTATACTAGCGTCTGCCCGCGACTTCATCCGCGTGAAATTTCTTGTTCCCTGACCAAGCCCGTCGCATCGCATCGCCTGCTATAACTTCATTTTCGCTTATGACTTTCTGACTTTTTTTGCTCAGCTCCTAAGCGTGATTTGATGTTAAATAGCCTATACTCCTATAGCCTTCTTCAAGAACCGGGCTATCAAATGCATAAAGATTTTTTTCAAAACCGACTGATAGTTCCAGAGATGAGCGCGTTCACACAATTTTAGTATAATATAATAAGTATAGATTACGAAGCAAATAGACTTCTTTACGTTTACAAATATATGTATTGCTAGCGAAAGTTTTATCACAAGTAAAACAAACAAAACATCTCGCCTGTATTTCCCGAGCCCGAAGAGGTAGGTAGATGTGTACCTAAAGTACACTCACATTTCACCAGTTATGTTTAAGTCCCATGTAATAGGGCGAGCCTATTGCCATATCACAAGTTAGGTAAACGTTTTAACTTATCTATGTACGTTACTTTTATAGAACATAACATATAACTTAACATATCACATAGGTTAATTTGTGGTAATACGTACTGCATTAACAGCTTTCTGTTTTTATCAAGAATTTATTAAGATAACCAACTTGGTATGTAAGCAATTTCAGATAGAATGAAATATCATGATACAACTAAATTCGTGTGCTTGAAATCACACCGGGCGGCGGCGGCGGTGTAATTCCTGCTACACGCTAAAGAATACCTTTTATTTTGACAGTTCAACAACATCCATTGCGTTATTTATGTTGTGGAGCAGACAACATTTTCGAACGTATTGAAGCAATGGATCAGCTGTATCCTTCAAAATCATTTAGATTGTCGTTGATATTGAGTAACGCAAGGGTGCTGGATCTGATGCTTGAAAGTACTAACCTGAAGACATCTTTGCATTCAGGAGCGACGTATTTAGCCTCCTTTTCAGTGTGCATATGGACGACCTGGATGTCTTTCATGGAGCCCTGCATGCCTACGCCCGTCATGGCATCGACAAGAGGCACCGGGGTCGCTGCCGCACCCTGAACGAACACCGTTTGTCCTGGAAAGATGGAGAGCAGATTATTTAGAGAGGGACATGCATGAAAATGTGTAAAATGGCCTGCGCGCAGTGCTGGCCATGGCGTGAAACAATGCCAAGAGAGATAAATTGATGATTTTTATTATTATAATTCTATTAATAAATATTTGTTACGGCCGCAAGCAAATACAACAATATTTCGTTCAACGTACAACCTGATACTGACCGGCAAATTGCAAAAAACGTAAATCTGAATTTTGTGGACTACCCTGACGCTTTCACCGAAACAAAACAAAGTAGATTGTGCTTCCCGAGTTTCGATCTTAGAAAAAGTAATACCAATTACTTCTGACTTTTATGTTTTAATCTCAACTTTATAATTTTCTCCTTTATGCGTGTCTTTATTTATCGTAATTGGTAAGGATTGTAGCAGGTGGCGTTCTATTTACTCCCATGGGAAGTAGTTGTGAGCTTATGTATGTAATCAAAGTAAATAAATTTCGCGCTCAGGGTACGAAGAGCGATGCAGAGTATAATTTCTTTGACATTGATAAACTCGCTCGTGTTCCCCATGTGTGAAGGACATATGGGGAAAATGAGCGGCAGTGGCCTTCAAAAGTTAGTTGTCATTTTTTCACTCCGTGATGCCACATTACGATTTAAAATAAAAAAAATATCAGGTACTAAAAAGGGATTACTTGAATAATTCAACATTTATTTATTTTTTTATAATAAATTTATATCTGTAAGTAAGTAATTTACATAATATGGTCTTGTGGCTAAGTAATAATAGCCGCACGGGTCGATTGTTCAGGTTAAGTTACGCTTGCCGCGGTTGGTCCGTGGATGGGTGACCATCTTTACATATGAAGTCCCCTCCGTGCCTCGGAAGCCGTTGGTCCCGGCTGTCATTCGTGGATCGCTAACAGTCGTTACGGGTCGTCAGAAGCCCGAAAGTCTGAGAACCAGTCTTACCAAGGGGTATCGTATTACCTATTAATTGGGTTGTGGAGGTCAGATAGGCAGTCGCTCCAGGTAAAATACTGGTATTCAGCTGCATCCGGTTAGACTGGAAGCCCACCCCAACATAGTTGGGAAAAGTCTAGGCAGATGATGAGATACATAATAAAGAGTATTTATTCTATTCTATCCCCCTGAAAGTACACGAACAGACTAAACCTCTCCTTAGTCCTAAGCTATGATGATTGATTTTATAATTTACTTTTCAAGCTACCTACAGTTATGATTGAAACTGTAAATGGACTGTCCCTGGCTTCATTCTTTTAACTTTGAACAGACGAAATAAACCAAGTACTTTAATTGATTTATCAAGCAAGTTTTGTCAATGGGTAGAGGTACTTAACTACCTAATTAATTCCGACATTGACCTCTGATCACAAGAAAAACAAAAATAAAGTCATTTAAAAATAGATTTCTACATATTTTAAGTTTCAATAACGTTTGACTTTAGCCGGTCGCCAAATTGTAAAATTAAGATTTTTTTTTCACAATTTATTATTGTTAAATTAAAATTTTCAGGGGTGGATTGTGTGAGGAATGCTATGAGAGAGAAGGGAGTGAATGACAGCGTGACGGTTGACAGGGGAGACCGAGGAAGAAGAAAACCTGTTGCGCCGACCGACCCCCAGTAACATGGGACAAAGGCAAGAAAATCAAGATTGAAATTAAATTTTCAGGGAAATGCCAATCTATTTCTTTTTTTTTACTTGTATTGTAATAATTATGTTGTGTTGTCAGTCTGTGCTAAATAAACGTATGTTCTTCCTTCTTTCTTTCTATACCTACTTGGGGGACAAAGTGCAAATAAATGAGTTAACTCTGTTGCCTAGTTAACACTTAGAAATAATGATAATTTTCCGATGACCTACAAAACCTCATTGCGTACGTAAGCTGTAGCCTGTACATAGTTGTTTTATATACCCAGTGTATTATGTAGTCAGCGAGATAAACGGCTTGTTTCATGACGTTTGTGATTGTATAATATGCGCGGGCGCCGATGCAAACAACTGCAAATCGTAGTTTATCTACATATTCACATCTAGCGATTCATTTAGGTACTATTGTTTTTCTGTAGTAAATATTGGTTTCTGTTTTAGCTGACTACGGCGAAGCCAAAAGGATGGGTTATGTTTTTATCTGTCTATGTACGTATGTTTGTTTGTTTGAACCAGTGTAGCGCCTTAAATACTCATTCCTTTTTGATGAATGAGGTGTCAATCAATTCGTTATGATGGTCGGACACTGGGCACATTTTATACCAACAAAAGCAATACGACGGATGCCACATCCAAAAAAGTGGGGGTCTCTGAGTATTTTTTTCAACTTTTGCTAGGAAGCATTTTAAAGATCACCAGCGCTATCTATGCCTTCGAGCTCGTTTTCGTTCGCATGGATTACGGATGCTCCCATAAAAACTTCAACACACCATTTCATTAAAGTAACCGCGATATCAACCTGTTGGTTATAGCATAGCGTGATCTACCACGTTCTATTCTGTAAAAATCAGACAATGATACCGTGAACCCTAAGGTAAATTGAGTTTGAAATGAGCTGTCATTCCACATGATGGGATTACATTTTTGACAGCTGGTAAGATAAGACCCTTTCAAAAGGGCATCTCCTTTTCCTTTCCTACACAAAGCGTACCTATAGAAACCAAGTCTAATGTTATTGGGTTTTTCCATCAGGAATTTCTCAGTAGCAGCCCGCATGGATTTGTGCTCGGTTGATGGCAATAGGCTCGCCCCACAGATATAGATCATACACCTTGATAACGCAAGAGCATGTATAGGCACACCCCTGCGTAGCCCTTCGGGTATTATAGGCGTGATGCTATGTCTAATATCAGTAGCAGGAGAATTCACGTCATTAATGTGCCACTAACGAACCGGAATACGCAGCAATAAACAACTAAAACTACTTACATTTACACTAGTTGATATCATTATCTGTTTGCGTACACGCTATTAGTTATTATTACGTTGACCCAGCTATTATCGCAATTTCATTTTATTAAGTGCACTCGAGAAAAATTTTGAGTGGTAGCACTGCACTGGTAGTCTGGTACAGCCCGATTCTAACTTTATGGTGGCTCTGAAGAGCGCTACTCGCTGCGCAGTACCTCACCCCGCTGACAGGTGAATTTATTACTGCGCGGTGACTCGCCTCATGTTCCGATTCCGAGCCGCCATAAAGTTTGAATCGGGCTGTACGCTTGAGTATATTGTCATAAATGGATTTAATTTATCAGTAATCTCGAAAAATATTTTTTTACAAAAATAGAGGAGGAGAGATTACTGGCATGTCCTATAACCAAAAATTCGAAAACATTTGACATACACCAACCCGCACTGGGCCTGCGTGGTGGATTACGGCCCCCTCCCTTTCACAGATGTCCCACCAGTGGGCTCATTATAGGCCGAAAAATTATTGCCTTACTTTAATTTTATAATTGATTTAATCGAAATTGAATACCAAAATTGACAAAAACTATTCTCTGCTTCTAATTTTAAGTATTCAGGCTACTTATAATAAACAATCAAATTAACTGAAGGTACCGATGCAATATGTAAGTATTTGCTAAAGTGCCCGTTTTTTGCCAAAGAGATTATAATTTCAATCTTACCAAGGGGTATCGTATGATACCCTGAAACTGGGCTGTCAAATGCAGAAATAATTTTTCAAATCAGACTGATAGTTTCAGAGATTAGCGCGTTCAAACAAACAAACAGTAGTATGATAGAAGACTGATGGCTTTGACACTTCACAGTACAGTCTCCCGTTATGTTCACCTTCAGTTGTTTATCAATAATAATAAAAAGCGCCACCTCATTTGAAATGCATGAGGACAATATTAATATTTATTGATAACCTCTGCACTTGAACTAGTTACAGAAATTATATTCAAGTGTAATCGTTACTCGTACGCATTGATATATAATGTATTGTTTTAGCTTGTTTGTACCTTTGCTACATTATGCAGTTTGAGTCAGAATTGCATTTGGTCTAGTATGCGCGAAAATATCTACCCGAAAATACATTGCACGAATGTACAGTCAGGGAAACCTACGGTAGTGTTCAATCAAGGATTATACAAATCCAACGATTAAACAATGAATACTGAACATTTACCATTGCACAAGATTATTAGATGAAGGTATATTTTTCTTTCAAAAGATACCTTTTCAATGCGACATAAGAAAGAAAACTTGACCTCTCCAGCAAGCGACGCTCCAATCATAGCCTGCGTTACGTAATCGGGTCAATGACCTAACGCTTCCCTACAGCCCACACAGTTGTTAAAGTACGACCTAAGTATAACTTTTATTCATGTTTTCATGTTTTGTTTATCAGACGTAATAAATAATGCCAGTTGGCGGCTTTTTCCCTCGATTGTAGATTTGTTTTTAATAGACTTAAGTTGTAAACAAAGATTATGGAAAACGACAATAACATTACAATCAAAGCCACTCCTCCGCTTAAATTAAGTATACAAAATGCGTAGAATTGGCTGTCGACGATAGTATTTTGCATACCTACTTGGTGTTTTGTTTTACTTCATTATTCTGTCTGACCTTTCCAAAGATACTATGTATTTTTGTTGTGCCCGCATTGTTTTTATACAATTTATTAAGTAAGTTAGTACTTACTGACTGATACTGATAACTATAGTTAGATACCTACCTAAAAAAACAAAATTAAATCAAGTATTTATTTGACGAGTCGCATCCGGAAGAGCAATCTACCAGGCTGTTTCATCTGCCTTTTCCCAACTATATTGGGATCGGCTTCCAGTCTTACCAGATGGCGCTGAATACCAGTATTTTTTTACTAGGAACGACTGCCACTGCACTACATATAGTAGGAAAAAAACAATCACGTAGTAGAGAATACCGAGAGGAGGCCTGTGTCCCAGCAGTGGGAACATTATAGGCTCATTATGTTATGTTATGTAGTAGAGAAGATAAAAGACAACGCGACAGGCCCAGAAAGTCGTTGGGATGAGCCCGGTTCCTTTTTTGTAAAGATTGGCCCAAAGTCAAATAATAGTGTGATTTTTGGTGATACAGCAGGCCTTCTAATTAGGTTATGGTAACAATAATTATAAGAAATTCCAAATTCGCGTTTCCCAATTAATGTAGGGGGAGGCTTTTGCCCTAAAGTGTGAAAGCATAAGCTAAAAACAATAAGGGAAGTTAGAACATCGATTCTGAAATTATAATCGTTCAGTATTGTCGAAAAGAGTGAGTCAATCGGCCTAACCTTGTATGTTGAGGTCGGCTTCCAGTCTAAACGAATTCAGCTGAATACCAGTATTTTACATGGAGCGACAGCCTATCTGACCTCCATAACCCAGTTACTGGGTATAAAACACGATACCCCTTGGTATTGGGCTTCTGAATACCAGTAACTAGGTACTGTCAAGGGTCTACGACTGACAGCAGGAACCAACGGCTTAACGTGCATTTCCGAGACACGGAGGGGTTTCGATATGGTCACTCATCCGCGAGTCGACCGCGGCAACCGTAGCCTAACCTTCGACCCGTACGGCTGTTATCAATTATCCACGAGCCCCTCAGTAGGAAAGAGTGAATAACCTTCATTAATTAACTGTGCAAAGAGCAGTTGTTTGGACTTTGCACATTCGGTGATATTTAGTTTTAAAAGTGATACTGATAAATGATAGTAGATTACAATTACAAATAACGTAATGACATCGTCGCGATGATCGCGAATATTAAAGACACTGTTACAGACAGACTATAAAATAAAACCTAATAAGATTCTTTCCGAAAGAAAAACGCATAGGGGAAGAAAAATTTACGTGTTATAATCAAAATGTAGTTTACCTCGAAATGGCAACATTTGCAACGGTAAATAGCCATATCCCACATAGCTGGAAAATATGCTTATCCAGTCCTAATCAAAACAATTTCCTCTTCCTGAAATACGATAAAAAGAAGGGTGAATTCATGAGTGCTAGCAACGGCGCAGGTCTGGAAGTAGGCCAAGATAATCGATTGTTAGGAGCAACGACATCTTATCATCCGGTACTCCGGGAGGGTCGGCGCGGGCCTTTGAAAGAGGCATAATTGCGAGTTGAGCTCTAAGATTACTGACAAAGACTAGCACTGACTGGACAGGTATCTTTTTTTTTCTTCTTGGATGGAAATTATCAAATAACTTCTCCCGCTCTGGACGGAGCGGGAGGGCGTGTCAGACTTTTACTGACTAAAACCCACCCGTGTTCCTTCAGTTGCAGTTCGCTCCGTACCATGGCCTGGACTAGGGCCGGACGCGACAGATCGCCGCCGCCGCCGGTCGCCGCCGCCGGTCGCCGCCGTGAGGACGCGGCGGTGATCTGCCCAAGCTGGGCAGACTTCCACCGTATGCTCCACCGTGTCCTCTGGGCGATCCACACAATGGCGACACCCGGGCGTTTCCTCCCGCCTTATCCGGAACAGGAACCTCCCGAAGCAGCCGTGTCCGGTGAGGACCTGCGTTAGGTGGAAGGTGAAGATGCCGTCGCGCCTCTCCAGCCACTCCTTAAAGAGGGGACTTATCGTGGACAGGTACCCACAAATCTGTGTGGTGGTGTCTGTGTGTGTGCTTCCTTCAAAAGGCCATTTCAGACTCTAGGTCCTCACATAATATGGCCAAGATTATGTCTGGATTTTAAATGAGACTTTGACCCCTGAGTTTGTTTCGCTATTTCTTCTCAGGGGACCTACCCCTGTAAAAAAAATACCGTTCCCCCGGGGTTATCTCCGAAGTTTGCAAAGAGAAAAATCTGAAATAATTCTATGTGATAGGAGTTTATGTAAAGATTACAGGAAAAATAAAACGATGTCTCTAAATAGCACACTTTTTCAGAAGTTAATCATCAACAAAAGTTAAACTAGTTCCACTAACGGTCAAGAGATGGCGCTGACCTAAAACTGCAATATTCTAGCCCGGTATTTTTTAAATTGACTTTTCATACCACACGCTCGATAACGTCAAATTATATGTCATTCAAACCTAACTTGGTCATTTAAGCCCTAGAATCTAGCCGGACATTAAAATTGTACTGAATTTAATTATGACCCGCTGGTCATTTATGTAATTTGAATTTGGATCGTTAAACTGAGAAAAACGTACTTACGGAAACATTAACAAAAAAATAACTTTTTTTCTAAATTAATGTACAAGGTCGAGTGCCAGTGTTAGGGTTGCAGGTAAAGAACCGGTAAGAAATTCCTTGGTTACTTCAATTTGATTTTGGAATTCCCGGGTTACGGTATATTTTGCATTTGGAATCGCGCCAAATTATTCCGAATCAACTGCCCACGCATCTCAATTCACTGTTGTATGTTGTTGTCTCCGACTCTGTTTTCGTATACCTACGAGTACCTACCAAGATATGCTGTTACAAAAACAAAATACGTTCGATCTACATCTTCTACTGTCTGGCGACGGTTTACGACTTGACAAAACATAAAGATTTCTCTATTATATTTTAGTTTAATATCAATACACAAACCTTCCGGAATAAATATTGGCTAAATGATAGTACAAACCACGTCAAAATCAGTTGCGTAGTTTAGTAGAACAACGCGGTCAGCATAGCTATTTACAACCACTCGATACGCTTCCGTACCGTATCGAACATCAATCAATGTTATCGTAGGACTCCTCTAAACGCTGTTCACAAGTCCAAAACCCGTCAGTTAACGCCAAATAGACGACCGCTATTCTTCCGACAGCTGTTAGCTGTCGGCAAATCAGGTTATCGAAATATGTCATTTTTTTTCGATACGATAGCCTGTCGGATGGTTGCGAATGCAATTCACATAGACAGACACGAAAAGCGACTATGTAAGTATGTATAGATATTATAGATGTTGGTGTTCATTGACACGATAATCCTTGATTTATATAAAAACGAGTTGTTTCAAAATAAACGAATTTGTTGACAAGTCTGCAATATTACATTTGCGTTAAGGAAAAACTGCTTCAAAAACCTCAAGAACGTGGTAGTACCTATTTTGCTATATCTTCGCCTTGGGCGAGCTTGAATCCCTCGATTCTAGTCGCCCGTGACATAAGACACTGCTTTACCCCCTTGTGAATAATCTACTACTAAACACGTCTCCCACAAGGTGGACCGACGACCTTGTGAAGGCCGCAGGAACCCGTTGGATGCGAGAAGCACAGAACCGGTCGAAGTGGAAGTGCTTGGGGGAGGCCTATGTCCAGCAGTGGACGTCTTTTGGCTGAAATGATGATGATGATGAAACACGTCTTCTCTGAACCAGATTTGTGTTACTACTACAAAGCAAAGTAACGCCATGTGTCATCAAATCTAAAAGAATAATGATCGAACATTTCTAATTTGGCAGCACCATCTAATAGCAACAGACTACCTTGACCTGTGCCAAGGCGGGCCTAAAAAAATAAACCCGCGACTTCCTTCGTGTGCATGTCGATAAAAAATTGGATTTCATGGATTATGTTTTTGCGCGGAACCCTAATTCTGGTGAAGTGAGCTTGGAGTGACCTGTCATTCCACCTGATGGTAGGGACCGCTAGGGATTGACAGTATTGACAGCTTACTTGAAGCTCACTTCACCTAAGTTTTCACGGTGATGCTGAATAGATCGCCTGATGCTAGGGATTGACACTACTGACATCTCAATTTTTACAGTTTAGAGCAGCATTATATTGTAGTCTTTGGTTTAGAGTAAAAAGAAAGAAAGAAGAAGAAGAAAGAAGAAGAGTGACAGTTTCAACATTAGCATAGCATTTATCTAAAGGAAAGATATTGACAGTGACCTCCCCGACCGTTTTCGGTCACGGTGGCCTCAATGGAGATTAACCTGGTATGCAGGAGATAAATTATAGTGCACAAGTGTGTGCGCAAACACAGGTGCACTTTCTGTTCCTTTTCTCTCATAGTCCGATGGGACGGCAATTCGACACGACCGGGGAGAGTTCAGGCGCAGGACCAACGGCTTTACGTGCTTTCCGAGGCACGGGGGTATTACACCGCCAACTTCCAAACTCCGGACTGTTACTAAGAAATATTGACAGTATATGTGGGGGACAACGCTGTCGGTCGTCCGGCGCGGGCGGCGCGATGGCTAAACAACATTGTTGGTCTTTCCGAGCAAAACCTGGATGAGCTGGCAATGTGTGGGGCATGCATCTATGACATTATTTCTCTTCTTCGGGGCCTTAATTCACTATGACCACTTGCACTCTCCTATGATTCCTAATTTCGAAACCACATCAATAGCTAATTACAAACCAACCTCGCGTTGATTTCGCGCGTTTTAGTTGTATCATCATTGTCATAGTCTCGCGTGGTCGTGGGGGCGCGAGGTTTCGTTATTGGGGTATTTTGGCCCCTTGCCCAAGGCTTTTTGTTCTCGGTGCCCAGAATTGGGGACCCATCATTGAAGTACTCACACATACTACTGTGCGTTACTGCACGTGCACACATAGTTGCCGAGGAGTTTACCGTTTTCCCCCCGGCAGTCGGAAGTGTCTTGGGGTGTGGCTGTAAGAACGCCCGAAGTGCTTCACGACCGACGCCCGTGCGACCAGGCCCCTGTTGGGTGAGATCCCTAGTTCCCCAGGGAAGGTCCGACAAGAGCCGACCCAGCAACGACGGCGGCGTCGCGTCGGTTGTCATAGAGAATGGCCCAGCCTGTTTACACGTTCCTTCGGGGTTTTAGAACATATTTGTATTGACTCTATTGCTTTTTTTTATTTTTTTATTTCACAGTAGCAGCGCGGAGTCTGGATTTTTGCCCGGTTGATGGCAATAGGCTCGCCCCCTATTACATGGGACCTAAACATAACTGGCGAAATGCGGGTGTACTTATAATACACCTTTGGGCTCTGCCTGAGAGCCTGTCCAGATGAGGCGTTTTACGCGCGAGTCGACTCGCGCGTAGACACTCGCGCGTTCCCGAGATACTAGAGCTACAAAGGAACGCGCGTAAAGCGTGCTATCGGACGCAATATAAAAACGCGCGAGCTCGCGCGTAAAACGCCTCATCTGGACAGGCTCTAACCCTTCGGCTTTTAGATCGCGGTTGCATAAAAACTAGTTTTACTGAGCATATGTAGTGAACAACGTAGGTACTTATTTTTTTACATCTGCTCGATAAACGGTTTGACGCAATCCGAAATTTTGCGTTGTCCAAATATATCCAACGTGACCCAATAAAGGGTTAACAACACTTGCAACAGCTGCAACATGCAGAGAATATACGGGATTGTTGCTACAATTATACTTACCGTCTTTGTAATTACGTGCAAATGTATTTATGTACTTATCCACTCACGGGTACGCCGCCATAAACTAACGCAACCTAAAATACGCCACAATGACCAAATTGGATAAAACTCACATATCATAAAACTGTGACAGCAAGCCCAGCAAGCCCCTCAGTATTTATTTTTTTGTAATTTTGTCTATGGGAGCATTGCTTGCGTTCCATTTTCTTTAGTCGAGTGGTTAGATGTAGTACATGTGTGCCAAAAACCGTGAGTTCGTAGCAGCATTACGAAATTAGTTATCTGTAGTTGAAAATCACTTGCCTAACAATCTGTTTCCCTGATTATAAGCACGACGATATATCAACCTATACATTTCCAGTATAAGCTCATCAATTCATCATCAGCTCATCAGCTCAGTAGTTCTCATTGTAGGAAAAAACTGGAAATGTATAGCTTGATATTATGTCGTCGTGTGAACAAACAATGAAAAATAATTATGTGTTGACATTTGTACCTAGATTGACCCGTGATTTAATCAAAAGGGGTCAATTTATGCTTGTTTGATTATAATTATGTAAATCACGACACTGGTATTTTTTTTTGTCTTTTTCTTTGGATCAATGTACCTATGTTACATTGTACGATCAATGTTTTTATTAGTGTGCATACGCATGTGTCCTCGTGTGTAGGTATGCACACTTACACGACTGCGCGACAGATCAAAGACAGGGTTTCGTTTTTCACGCATACCTGTCGTCGCACTAGGACGACCTATCTATACCGACAGGTATGCGTGAAAAACGAAATATTATAACTACTTATAACTTTGAAATTGAAGGGATTTTAATACATGAGGTGAAAAAATTTTTTTATTAACCGACTTCTAAAAAGGAGGAGTTTCTCAATTCGGATGATTCATTTATTTTATATTTTTTAGGTAGGTATGTAACATACCTACATAAGAAAGCCCGAACATACCGTATGTTCGGGCTCCATCGTAAATAGACGGAATTGCACTTTTTTTTTTTTTTTCGAAAGAGCGTTTTTCCGAAATGGTCCTACCTATTTAAATTTCGTAAAGATCTGATGATGAGTTTTGGAGACAGAAAAAGGAACTCTTCAATAAATGCCAGCAAATCAACAGCGATTGCTGCTATAGCATACGTATGCATTGTTTACGCAATCACACTACATAAAATCACGCCTGTACTCTTTCAAGGGGTGTAGTATGGGACTCATTTTGAGCATTAATTAATAAATTGATTAATTTTGTATTAAAAATGTTAAAATTCATGGTCTTCCTTTTATTTCTGACACTATGTTATTTAGCAAAAAATAATCCTTATGATGAAGCCTTTCGATCGGTATGATAAAGCTACAAGGTAATTTTTTATCTCGTGTAGCGGGTTCGATTCCCGGTTCAACCATGTAATTATTTAAAAATCTATGAATGCAGTTTAAATTGTTTTTTTTTATTAAAATAATGTCTACTTTCAGTAAAATGTTCCATCTACAATATTCAAGGTACTTTCCCTCCATGTGGCATAGCCGTGAGACGCCCTGTATACTCAGGGGGTCTACTCCGAAGCGGTTAACCACCGTATCGGCCGCATGTTCGGTCATTTTCTACTACCTTTCATTTCCTATATTGACTATAGGTCCCGACCAAACTGTGCCAATCCGAACCTTTTTAGAACCCTTGCCCTTTTTTTACCTTTTTTTTATTTTAAATTCGTAGTAAGTATAGGACAACAATATTCGAATCAGAAAATGACCGAACATTCGGCCGACACGACAATCAACCACTTCGGAGTAGACCCCCAGGTCTACAGACCCTTGAAGCTGTGAAAAAATCAAACGTAAAAAAAGATACGGCCGTTTATGCCAGAAAAAACGTATATTTCGACACTGTCAAGGGAATCAAAATTTATAGGGTACTTCCCGTTGACCTAGAATCAAGAAATTTGGCAAGAAGCCAGATCATGTAGCACAAGTAAAGGAAAAATACCGAAATCCCTAAATTTGTAGGTACAGTCAACAAAGGAGTTAAGTATACAGGAGCGTCCGATATAGTTGAAGTTTACTAAGAAACCGATGGATGTTCTGGACTGAAATTTAATTTAATAAATGAGCTGTTTGTTTTCTATTAATAAACTAAAATTTTATTCGAGAATATCCATCGGTTTCTTAGTAAACTTCAACAATATCCGACGCTCCTGTATACTTAACTCCTTTGTTGACTGTACATTAAAAAAAAAAACCCGTGATAAACTATTTACATACTTACTTACTACAAAGTACGGAACCCTCAGTGTGCGAGTCCGACTCGCACTTGACCGATTTTTTTCTTCCTTGCCCTTGTTACATCATAACTGGGATTAATATGTGGTTATCTATTGCCCTTTATTTGTATTTTATGTACTTGACACATCCTGATATAATATAACTAGCTTCTGCCCGCGACTTCGTCCGCGTGAAATTTCTTGTACCCCCACCCCGTCGCAACACTTCGTATTCGCTTCGCGTTCTTTTTCTTTTTTTTTTCTTTTTAAATTGCATTCTGACTTTTTTTCTTTTTGCTCGGCTCCTAAGGGTCATAGTGTGATATTAAATAGCCTATAGCCTTCCTCAAGAATTGGGCTATCAAATGCAAAAAGATTTTTTCAAATCTGACTGGTAGTTGCAGAGATTATCGCGTTCAAACAAACAAACTCTTCAGCTTTATTATTAGTAATATATAGATTTTGAACACAAAATCGGTTATTGTGATTAAACCATGATAGCTAGATATATGTTCTCGCTGACTTTTTTGTAGGTCTGAATGGGCTCTACAAACCCGTAGTACATCATTTTGTTCTATTGTCAATAGTTTTTGCAGCGCACGCAAAAATAGGTTTTCGATTTTACACCTTGTGTTACAAAATAGCAATTTTATTACGGATCCCTAATTTTGAAAAAAGCCTATAGCCTTCCTCGATAAATGGACTACCCAACACTAAAAGAATCATTCAAATCGGACCAGTAGTTCCAGAGATTAGCGCGTTCAAACAAACAAACAAACAAACTCTGCAGCTTTATAATATTAGTATAGATTATACAATTATATAAAACCAAGTTCATGAGTGTATTTCTGTATAATTAATATGCCAATATTCCATATTCATAAACAGTGGCCCTGTTTATTGTTAGTGAATATTGGCATAAGTATTATTAATTATACAGAAATACACTCATGCACTCATGAACTCAAAGGTAAATGGCAACACCAATAGGTACATAGAGTACAAATGTTTATTTCTTTTTATTTTAATAATAACTACCTAACCCGACAGACATTGTCCTGTAATTTCAATAATCCATACAGAAATCCCATAGAAAAAAGTTTGTTCAATCTTCCCGCATTTGAAAAAATTCCGGAAACTTTTTAAAATTTTACTTTACCAAATAGCTTGTTTGATTGTATATTTGAATGGAATGAATGTGTCTTATTACGTAAGACTAAACCAAGTTATACAGTACTAGTTAAAGGCAACAATACAGAAAATTAGCAAGCACTAAATTTGATAGCATTCTAGTTTGATTACAGACCGAGTATTTGATTACACAGTACTTATATTCAACAAACAGCAATTTGCTTAATCATTTCTACTTTAAGCATAATGTAACTCGTAAAACCTCGTAAAACAGACAACTATCAAAACAAGAATAACATAACACCTTGTTTCCCCAAAGGGTTGGACAGAGGTGTACAGTCACGAGCAAAAGTATGTATACACTTGGCTTTATTCAAAGGCGATTTTCCCCTTTATTTTTGAATGAAATTTTATATTAGTAGGAACATAGTATTTTCGAACTCATAGGTATATGTAAAGTGTCGTATTTCAACGTTGCATTCGTTATTTCGTGAAAAAATCGCAATTTCAAGTTGCCAAGTGTTGACATATTGGTGCTCGCCCTTTCACACACCCACATTTCGCCAAGTATGTTAATAATAATAATTATTTATGAAACTTTCAGTAGCGCCATCAGGATGGAATTTGGTGTGGACAAATGTGCAGTCATGCATGTAAAGCGAGGGGAGATTATGGAATCCGAGGGAATTCAACTCTCCGATTCCATAAGCCTCAGATCCCTCTCCTCATCCGAAAGCTATAAGTATTTGGGTATGTCGGAAGCGTTAGGCATCAACGATGCTGACATGAAGCAATCATTGAAGGAGCGCTTCTTTTGTCGCCTGAAGAAGGTATTAAATAGTCTTCTTTCGGGCGGAAATAAGGTGCGCGCCTTCAATGGTTGGGTCATGCCGGTTTTGATGTACTCTTTCGGCATACTCAAATGGACTCAGACCGAACTCGATGCCCTGGATAGAAGAGTCCGTACACTGCTAACCGCAAACCGGATGCATCACCCACGATCATCGGTGATGAGACTGTAGGTATATCCCGCGGAAGTGCGGGGGTCGAGGCTTTTTAAATGCGAAGACCCTCCACAACCGCGAGGTGTGCAGTCTCAGGGAATATTTCTTAAAAGCCGAAGTGGGTATGCACCGTGATGTGGTCGCAGTGGACAAGGGGCTCACCCCGCTCTCCATGGCGAAAGAGAACTGGCGCAAACCTGTAGTACTTTCTACAGATGACCGCAAGAAGGTATGGCAAAGCAAGGAGCTTCACGGGCGCTTTTATCGGGCTCTTCATGAACCCGGTGTAGACTTCTTAGCGTCCGTATCCTGGCTACGTTTTGGTGACCTTTTCGGGGAAACTGAAGGTTTTGTCTGTGCAATTATGGACGAAGTTATCTTAACGAATAACTACCGGAGACATATTATGAAGGACGGGACGGTCGACGTGTGTCGGGCATGTCACCGTCCGGGTGAGTCTATCAGACATATTATCTCTGGTTGTTCTCGTCTGGCTAACGGCGAGTACTTGCACAGACATAACCAAGTAGCTAGGATTATTCACCAGCAACTTGCTTTGCAATATAAACTTGTAGATTCTGAGGTACCGTACTACAAGTATGTGCCCGACCCAGTTCTTGAAAATGACCATGTCACATTGTACTGGGATCGGTCTATCATTACTGACAGGACTATTGTTGCCAATAAGCCTGATATAGTGGTGATAGACCGATTAGCGCGCCGCACAATGATTGTCGATGTTACCATCCCACATGACGGGAACCTCGTGAAGGCTGAGAAAGAGAAACAAATTAAATATCTCGACTTAGCACACGAGGTTGTTGACATGTGGAATGTGAGCTCGGCGATCATTGTGCCGATTGTCGTATCAGCCAATGGACTGATGGCCGAAAGCCTCGATCAACATCTATCGAGGCTCTCGTTAGGCGGTTGGATCAAGGGCCTGATTCAGAAGGCAGTACTCCTCGATACGGCTCGCATTGTGAGG
Source organism: Oligia latruncula (assembly GCA_948474745.1). Lineage (NCBI taxonomy): Eukaryota > Metazoa > Arthropoda > Insecta > Lepidoptera > Noctuidae > Oligia > Oligia latruncula. The sequence continues at coordinate 3,571,530 of OX419705.1, forward strand.
AGGTTCCTGTCTCTGGAGCCCTAACCACCGGTAGCTTGGACCCTGCTTCCGTTACCGGTGGGCTACTATTTTTTTATATTTTTAAATGTTATTACATTTTTTATATTCTAATATTTAAAAATATAATTGATATGTTATCTAATGTAATAAAGGAAATAATTATTTATTTATTTGACAGACAACAAAAGGTCCACACTGACAAAAACAAAAAATACATAAAAGATGTTAGTAACAATATATTGTATGTTAATACTTATACACTACGGCAGACAGTGTAGTTTTGATGAGATGTCCCATTATGGAGCTCTCATCAAGCCTTAAAGCTCCAAGTAAAAGGGGGGACGTGCCTATTGCTATCAACAGGGTACGAATACAGACTGCTACTGAGACATTCCAAATGGGAAAACCCAATAAAACTTTGTGCGAACCCAGGATTCAAGCCCTGGACCTCATGCTCAGCAGTAGCGCTTGCAACCACTAGACCAACGAGACAGTCCAGATTAAACTATTAAGGGGCTTACAGGACCTAAACGCAAAAAACGCAAGTTTTAGAAGCAATAAAAGTATATGATCGACTACAGTAAACAAAATCAGAAAAATATATGATACTAGCTGTTCCCCGCGGTGTCACACGCCTTCCTCGATAAATGGACTACCCAACACTAAAAGAATCATTCAAATCGGACCAGTAGTTCCAGAGATTAGCGCGTTCAAACAAACAAACAAACAAACTCTGCAGCTTTATAATATTAGTATAGATTCTTCAGGATAATAAATGTATGATACGATAGGAAAAAATCATGAATATAAATATAATAATATATTCATGTATATGAATAAAAACATACAATCATACTGATTTTTTGTCAGATTATTCTACAAGAAACATATTAAAGCACCAGTGTTTTAATCTTTTAGTCCAAACAATAGATTTTTTGTAAATAGATAATTATTCCTTCATATTTTGCAATAAATTACCAGCGTTGTGTCATCGCACTTCTCTTTCTTTTCTATGCAGTCCAACAGTGACAGCGCTTTAGGTCATGTAAGCCCCATGTTTTCTCTAATTTCCCTACATTTTTGACATTGTTTGTCACGAGATGATACTGCAACTAGATCTTGAACATTTTAAATAACAAGAATTGGCCTTCTGATTCACACAGATTAACCATATCCTAGATAACATATGCAATACTTTTTATCCATGTAGATGACGAAGTTTCCCTAGGATCAAGTGAAACCAGACACAAAAGCTTGTTAATTTATCTATAAAAATACCAACTGTAAACAGAATAATAAAAACAAGATCATGGTAAATTGTATGTTAATGCTGAAGATTTATGGTTCAAGGTAGCATAAAACATGATTCTTATTGTACTTTGTACTTGAGTTTGCTACTTGTTAGTTCCCTTCCTCCTATTAAATATTAGGCCAATAGTTCATTCATCGGCCCCTTCTTTCTAGTGATATAGCTTTGGATTTTAACTTGTTAATCAATTGTCACCTTTATTGTCTCCTAAATTTGGAATTGTTTGGGGGGCTTGTGGCTAACTAATAAAAGCCACATAGGTTGATTGATCAGGTTTAGCTACACTTGCCGCGGTGGGTCCGTGGATGGGTGACCATCTTTACATACCAAGACACCTCCTAACTAGGGGTGGTAGGTGTCAAAAGTAGGGGAACTACTTTTTGACGTTAGATGAATATGCCATTATGCCACATTCTGCATCTTTCAAAGTTGTCCTAAAATCTCTAGTATTTTTGAGTTATGTACTCTTTCTTTTGTTTTATTTTAATTTGGGGCGGTTCGGACTTGCCATTGTCACTATCAAACGCCCGTGTGGAATGTTGATCATAAATAAACTAAAACATGTCGCTATATACGGCCTTAATTAGCATAATTCTGTGCTGAGCACGTAGAAAAATAATTTAGGTAATTTGTGCAGAATAAACCGTATCGAGAACAAGTTTAATATTAGAAAATATAAATTATTTATGTACTTACCCGATTTTAAATATTTCTCAAACGCCTCCTTAGCAGTCACAAATTCAGGCTTCCTGTCCAGGGGCTGCGACAATTCTTGGGTGTACGTAAAATAACTTCTGTTCAACTTTGCACTACATAGAACGCCACCTAATCTACCGAAATTTCGGATTGCCACATTGGGCACGTATTTACACACGGACATTTTGATGAAGCTTATTAAAAATGCTTAGTTTATTTTAATCGTAACCAACTAGTTGTACAGGCCGGGTGTTATTTGTCTGATTTGATAATTTTTTTATTGAACGTTGAATGTCCGAATCCCACCGACTCATATAACTACACACCAGTGTTGATGTTACCAACCCATAAGTCCATAACTAAATTTGCCCCCAAGATTTTTTTTAAATCCCCCTAAAAAAAACCCTAAGTATAGGTTCACATAAGGTAAATTTCTTTGATGCAGTTCCCAACTCCCTAAGTCGTTCGTAACTCACAAAATAAAACGCATAGGTACATAGTTTGTAAAAAAAAGACTAGGTACCTAAATCATCATCATAAACAGCCTATAATGTTCCCACTGCTGGGACACAGGCCTCCTCTCTGTGAGAGGCAGTAAATACCTATTGCTAAACTACTAACTAAATTGTAATATTGTTAATCAGTTCCAGAACGGCATCATCATCATCGCCAGCGGTGCTACTGTTCAAGGTCCATGTATTTTTTAAATCATACATTCGTACGCTAAAGGCTTCTAACATTATATTTGCCGTAGGTTCAAACTTAACGCAAGACCCATATTCATACCCATAGATACGAGCAGCGCAGCGTCAATAACGCCACAGCAAACTTTTAGCAAGCCCCTAAAAATAACCCCAAAAAAAATCTGTCCCTAAAAATACCCCTTTTAAGACTTCTTCCCCCTAAATTTAGGGGGAAAACCCCAAAGTTGACAACACTGCTACACACACATAAATATAAATAAAAGTGCTCGTCCTGTCACTGTGCTACAGTGCTACACACACACTCACACAGTAATGAGGGGTGTGACGCACGATAATTTTCGCTCGAGATATCGATATTATTTTGGCTGTTATAATTAATATGTGCTAGCTTTTGCTCGTTGTTTCGCAGGCATGGGGATCGGAAAGAAACCTCTTAAAAACGTTCTCTACAAAAAACATTTATGTGCCAACTTTCATGAGGATCAATTATAATCTCCAACCATTTGACCGATAATAATACCAGTTAATTAATAATACCAGTTAATTAATTATAATAATACCAGATTAATAATTATATAATAATTATTAATGTCATAAAAAAACAACCTTTATAAATAACTCAATTTTTCTTAATTTTACAGGGGAGCGTTTTGTCTGTTTTTATAGGTAAGTAGCAGCGCCCCGCGGTTTCACCTGCATAAGTGTCAATTCCTTGAGAACATCGGGTCAGGATAAAAGTATCCTGTGTTAATCCTGGTTCTCAACTACCTGTGTGCCAAATTTCATTCAAATCCGAACAGTAGTTTTTGCATGAAGAAGTAACCTCACAAACTTTCACTTTTTTAATATTACTTAGTGTGATTTACAAAATGTAATGGTACAGTTTTGGTTCGAAATGATTAATCTTTCCTGTCCCATACTTTTTTCAGGACACCTGCAGTGGTTTTCACTGTGAACCTGTTTTCAGTTTCTATCACGCTTTTTTATCACCAAGTAACTAGAAATATTTCTTTTTGCAAACAAAAATTGTCTATGTTGATCGCCAATAGTTGCTAAACCATTTCGTGAGTTGCTTGATTTCAGTCTTTATCTCTTACCAACTAAGATTAAACCGCATTCTTCTAATAATAAGTGACGGCAGATGGGATACGTGATTTTTTTTTAAATGTATAACTGTATCTATGCATTATTTTTTTTTACGGTATTTCAAATACATGCCATTAGCTTAGAAACAAAATATCTTAATTTTTTTTTAATCTAGTTGATTTAAACTTTGATCAGCTGTTTTACTGTAAGGTTTTTTTTTATTAAAAGCAATATTTTGACACAATCTCAGCCTGTTAAGGCTGAGATTTTACTAAATATCAGTCAATACAACAAAAAAAATATCGGTCCAAAAACAGCGGAGTTACGCTTAGATAAAAACAGAATCAAACAGAACTGAGGAGTTGATTTTAGAGGTCGGTACAAAACGGCAATAATCTTACAATTTCATTCCGATATATCAATATTTTATTTGGAATAGATTAGCAATATCAATACATTTTAAAAATGTCGATTATATTATATAGATACTTTTTGACACTTACCTACATCCCTAAATTTACACAGGCTGTTTTTCAAGATGCGACATCTAGTGTCCGCATCCCAAAGCAACATGTTACTTTTCTCACTGCAGATGGCGACACTATCAATAAAATTATAATAATATTTCTATTTTAGTCCGAATTATATCAGTGATAATGAAATTATCAATAATAATGTGAAACAATAATATAATAATATGTGTCATAAAAAAGCAAAGGCAGCAATATCCATGTCTACCTACTGAATAAAAATAATAATTTAGGTAATTTTGCCATGTATCATAGAACAAGCCGTGCGCTCGCCGGATATAAAGGGGTTTTCCCATCGCTCGTAGTCACATCCAAAGACTACTTTATTAGGTATACTGGCACAAGTCACAACACAGCAGCGGTGGCGATGGCGGCGCCGCGGACAATTTGTCCATCGTCTGCGCAGGCCTTTATGGTGTCCTAAGTTTGGGCAATTTAATTTAAACCTGAAATCTCGATGTCGTTTTATGACGTGCAAATGACATTCAACTTTAGGGTGATAAAGTAATTACGAGGTCGACTATACTATTTTGCAAATTCAAAATAATAACTTTTCGTTATGAGTGTAAATAAATATTTTTATTGCATAAAAAATATAAAGCATTTCCAAAACGCAATTAATGGGCAAAAATTATCCAAGTATGTCACTCACGAGACCTATGTAAATAGTCTTATTTAATTATATTATCCGTCATCTTGTTTTTTTTTTTTCAAAATTCTTATCGCCGTTTTCATTTGTGCAGTCAAAACAAATCTAATAATACCTCATTAGATTAAATCAATCAAGCTGTACCTACAGGCAATAATTATTGAAAAAAAAACAATAATTTTTAGTTTTACTTAGATCTTTTCACTGACAGATTTTTTAGTATGGGATTCCTCCTTTTTAAATAATTACTATTGAGAGACAGGTCTCATTAGTGGTGGAGACATTTAGACTTAGGGGCTGCCTCCACGAGCGAGATAATCGCGGCGATAGTCTCGCCGCGCCATCAAATTTCCGCGGCGATGAAATCGCCGTGTGGAGACACGTTCTAAGAGAGTGTATAGAAATACGTGGCACGACGATAACATCGCCGCGATTCTCTCGCTCGTGGAGGCAGCCCCTAAGCACCATACATTTTTGCCCAATGTCCTTTATAATAGATAACGTCTGGTAGTTTTGATTGATATATAAATGTTACAACAAATAAAAATAAAATAGTTATAAAATTAATAACTTCCAAATCCATTACAAAAAAATTGTGGAAATGCTTCGGGGACTATGGTTGATTTGACCTGAATGAAATGTGACCAAGATACTGGTACTAATAGTATTTCATTGAATAAAATGGACCCCATAATAAATAATGATGTCCGTCCGTCTGTTTGTCATAGCCATTTCGTCTGTGGAGACTACTTATAGCTATTCAGAACCATCCGACAGGCTATCGTATCAAAAATTACTAACCTGAGTTGACTTGCCTTGCCCCTGACAGCAAACAGCTGTCGGAAGAATAGCGGTCGTCTAATTGATTTAGAGCTGATTTTTCAATCGATCGATAATTTTTATTCGTGGAATAAAATTGACGTCTGACAGTTTTTGTATGGAAGAAATGTCAAAAATTCAAAATAATTCCTCAAAGTTATCTGGCGTTTGAAAAATTAGGCCTAAAACTGACAAAGTGTTCGGGGTTTGGACTTGTGAACAGCGTTTAGAGGAGTCCCACGATAACATTGATTGATGTTCGATACGATACGGAAGTGTATCGAGTGGTTGTGAATAGGTATGCTGGGACAAGGTTTTAAATTAGCAGGAAGGTTGAGACCGCGTTGCAAGCTGGTTTACAGTTTTATTCAGGTGAATATTTGGTGAGATAATAATGATGAGCTTTAAAGTCGTTTACCATGTGCCTCTCCCAAAGTCGAACGATCAATTGGAAACTGCACCTAGCTTCTGACGTTTCATAAGTGCCCATGTAACCCATAATCAGCCTATATATAGTTCCCACTGCTGGGACACTGGCCTTCTCTCGGTGAGAGGGAGTGGGCCGTAATCCACCACGCGGGCCCCAGTGTGGATTGGCAGATGTCACATGTCTTCGAATTTTTGGTTCTAGGACATGCCGATTTCCTCACGATGTTTTCCTTCACCGTCTTGAGAGGTGTGGTGATAAAATAATAATTTACACAAAGTAAAGCGCCTGTCTGGGTTCGAACCTACGACCTACAACTCGTAATAAGTCGCGGCCGTTACCACTTGGCCACCATAGCTCACAGTGCCCATGTAGGTTTATGTGAAATAAAATATTTTGATTTTATTACAGACTTCACAAAAAGGAGGAGGTACTATGTTCGGATGATTGAGTTTTTTTATTTTTATTTTGTCGTCCATCGTTCTCGTCTCGTTGCCAACAACTTTCTAAGTATGTAGAGAAAAAAATAATATCTTTTTTACCGAAGTACTTACTACATATATTTAAACTGTGTATACATTTTTTATAATTTTCTTATGGGCAAGGCATACACTTGAGACGGTCAAATGCGGCCTTCTCTAACGCCTGACGATGGTCGGGGTGAGCTATCTTGATCAGTTCGTATGCTCTCTGCCGGAGCGACTTGCCGAACAGGTTGGCGATGCCTTGCTCGGTGACAACCCACTGAACGTGCGCGCGAGTTGTTACGACGCCGGCACCTGCAAGATACAAAATAATATTTCTTTTAGTTATCCATTTAGTTAAGTTTTTTTTAAAGCACTTAGTTTCCTTGGAGTGATAATTCGTAGGTTCCTGGGCCCATTTCAACTTTTCACCTTGTATTCATATAGTATGAGCTGGCCTTCACAGGGTGGCAGAGACATCGATGACTTGTTACCGTGGATTCAGTACATGATTATAGATCCCTCTGCATTCCGCCGCCACCAGACTAAATTCAACAGCACGCCGCGCCGCCGCCACAAAATTTGGGTCGGCGCCCATGTCCAATAGAAAAGCAGATAAAAAAAAAATTAAAGACGAAATATTTCAACGCAGGGGTGTCCAGAATCATGTACCTACTGAATCCATGGTAACAGGTACCGCGTCGATGTGCCTGCCACACTGTAGTGTAATAAAAAAACTGACCAAGTGTGAGCCGGACTCGCACACGAAGGGTTCCGTACCACAAGGCAAAAACGCCGAAAAAAACACGTTTGTTGTATGGGAGCCCCCGTAAATATTTATTTTATTCTATTTTTAGTATTTGTTCACCAGAAATACATCATCTGTGAAAATTTCAACTGTCTAGCTTGAACCGTGATACCGTGATGTCTGTGGAGTCTTAGTAATAGGGGCCCGTTTTTATCCTTTGGGTACGGAACCTTAAAAGTAGCAAGAACGATGTAGTATGCTGACCAACTTTAAGTGTAGGCACGATCTTGGATATTCCCTTCTTGGTGACAGACACAAGCGCGATGATGGGCTTGCCTCGCCCGTCCAGTCCCTCGGCCGCCCCGCGTATAAAGTCTACTTGACCACCGAAGCCGGAGAACATGCGGGTACCTAGAAGATTCAAGAATAGAAGATTGTAGTGGCAACACTGCATTGAAATGTCATTGTTATTTTCTGCCAGTATTACCACTTGTATGACATCAGATGGTTTTTTTTTAATGGTATACCACAGCTCCTACCTGAGTAACAGTAACAGTCTCCTAATAATGTGGAATATTAATTTAACCGTTGGAAGCCGCCGGCCAAACAAAGGCTTATCATGCCCTACACCCGGTCACTATTCCTGTCTTGAATGTGCATGTGACAGGGAGTAATTAGCGATATTTTCACTTCATTTCTTTAATGGCGCGGTTAATTCTTAAATCTTACCAATAGAGTCTGCGCACACTTGTCCCGTGAGGTCGATCTCAATGCAGGAGTTGATGGCTGTCATGCGCGGCTGTAGCGATATGATGCGAGTGTTATTCACGTAATCTATCTCCAACATTTCTGCAATTTAATTACAGACTTCAAGTGCCTGTGCTTTAATATGTTACCTAATATAATAACAATTAGGTACTCTAATAAGCTTATCAAACCTAGTTAAATAATGGTGCCGATTCCCTTGTTCATAAACTAAACTAAATTTAAGATCAGTGCATCTTTTTCTTTCTATTTCATTAACCCTTTACACCCGACGGTATACGATAGTGCTGATTAATTTGACAGGATTAAACTAAAATTTATCTTCTGCCCTTTTCTTAATGAAATAGAAAGAAAAAGATGCACTGAACTTAAATTTATTTTAGTTTGTGAACAAGAGAATCGGCACTAATATTTACTTAATAAAAATCTTAAATTCACTGACAGATAGCACAAAATCTAGACGTAGACCCAATTAGACCTAACGGTTTACGCTAGGTCTAGAAGCACGAAATAAGGGGACTACAGGACCTAAACGCAAAAAAACGCAAGTTTTATAATGCTTTATAAAAGTACCTATATGATCGACTACAGTAAACAAAATCAGAAAAATATATGATATTCTTCAGGATATATCACGGATATCGAGGGATATGTCATGGAGGCGTGGCACATGTCGCCTCCATCCGATAAAACTAAAATGTGTATTAGATAAAACTACGTTAGTCTGTTTATAAATAAGTAAAAAAGAAGTGTCCGGCGAATAATACTGATTAATGTGGCGTAAGCTGCGCTTGACCGTACTTGGTCGGGTAATAATAATGAGAGTCTGGCTTCCCGCGCGGGGGGAAGCCAGTCGTGTTTACAAAGAGTAAAGTAACTTTATAGGAACGTGTTTAGTACTCTGTGCAGTCGTGCAACGGACGACCTAGAAGGTGGACGTGCGGCTGGTTGGCTTAGATCCGGTGTTACGAAGGAAAATACCTGATTCATCTGTGTTTGGTTCAGGTGGCATCCTGATTACAATGCCTACTTTATAAAATTTATTTTATTGTTTTAAAACTTCAATCTGTGTTTCGTGTGATGCTTTTGGGTTATAGATTCGTGTAGAATAATGAAGTCTGTATGTATGATGAGTTATGCATGATTGTAGGCAAAATCCTGATTCATCTGTGCCTGATTCGTATGGTCAAAACCCCATATGAATAATAAAATAAATTAGTTTTTCCCCTCTCCAGCACGATAGGAGCGCTTTTTTTGCGTAATTCTCCTTGTCCAATTTTTGACCGTGTACAAATCAATAGTTTTAATCTTATTTATTATTATTTACTTAGCTATTACCTTTTGAATAATAAAAAAATGACAGGAGTATAATCTTGTTCTAAATATGACACTTTTGATATGTCTTAGTCCTATTTAAGAATTAATAATTATTGTTTAGAATTTACTTTCATAACTAACGGTGTATTTATTACTTTTTATTTCTGTTTCTGATTAATCTGTAACACATTCTGATTCATCTGGGCACAAAATCAATATCTTGAAAACTACTTTATAAAAACGAGTCCCTCATTTCAAATATAATTATGTTATTTGGTATACCTATTTTCATATGAACATTAGTTACAGAGCTGAAAGTGAAATTAAATTTTGGCCATATGGATCAGTCAAAGAATCAAATTTCGAAGAACTACCCTCCCCCTCTATACAACATAGGAGTTGGGTAATTTTTGCCAATAAGAAATACCATTGGGCGCACGGCTTGTTAGAAATAAAAGCCTGCAGAGGCGATAATAGCAATTCTTTACGCGTGTACAGTAAGTTGTACTTTGATAAAAACACATAAGTATACAGGGTTAAATTAAATTGACCAGCGAAACTCCGCACACAGACGGTTTCGAAATCTAAACAAGATAAAACAATAAAATTGTAATGCGATGACTTTTTTGGGTTATCTATCGACCGCATTTATTGTAGTCACTTAAAATATAAGTTTCAAAAACCGTTTATTGTGTTTATTTTGCAGACTGGGTGAGTCTCGATTTCTAAATACGGTAACACAAGATAAATTAACACTATATCTAACACTATCTCTATCTAACACTATATCTTTTTATTATTATTATATAAAGTCCTCCAGACCGTATTTCGGCCACGGCGGCCAATCTCAACGGAGACTAGCCTTCGGCGCGGGAGATATAGAATAGAATAGACACAAGACACACACAAGTGTGCGCGCAGACACAGGTGCACTCCCTCTTCCCTCACTCTCATAGTCCGATGGGACGGCAATCCGACACGACCGGGGAGTAACAGCCCGGAGTTTGGAAGTTGGCGGTGTGATACCCCCGTGTCTCGGAAAGCACGTTATTATTATATAGCACGTCTGCAGTTTCGCTAGCTTATCTGTATGATAGGTTATAAATCCCGTGGGTTCGTCGGATTTGTAATTATTTATGGGGTTTCATCCCGGCAATCTGCACGGCTCCTGTGGGATGGGATGCAAATGAACTACGGGAGCGAAGCCCCGGGTAAAAGTTAATGAAAACTAGTTTTTCCCGATATAACTAATTATTCACGGACGATATATGTCAGTAACAACATCAGAACAAAAATCTGATAATACTAACCAATTAAGGGGTTGTCGTGGACAAAGTCATACAGTTTCTTGCTTCCATCGAGAAAACTGCCTACTATGCGGCCTTTGTGCCTATTCTTCCTGGAAAAGAAATAATAATAAATAATTAACAGATTCAATTACATTTACGATCATTACTGATAGTCGTATCAGTAAATGGTTTGATACTGAAGAGTTTCGACCAACACCAAGAGAAACTATCGCTGAACAGCTGGCTAAGGAGTCAGATGCAGAAGGTGGTCTCGCAGTCGTCTTGGACATGGCTTGCATTTTGAAGCGGCTCCTCACTCTTGATCCCTAATTATCGTTAGTTTGGGTCTTAACACCGTTTTTTTTTTTTTGAGGATTGAAGATCATCAAATGACCCCTCCCGCTCTGGGTGGAGCGGAAGGGAGTGTAAGCTGGTCTTACTGTAACATCGGGCCCTTTGTATCGGACACGACAAACTAAAAACAAAATACGACTTATACGACTACACATGGAGCTAAAGTCCATTGTTTTTGTTATGGACCTCTTTGTTTCTATACAATTCTAATTACAACTCATCTGAAAATTCAATCAAGCCGTTTAAGCTCAAACTATTAAAAAAATAGGCTCTAACTTAGTAAAAGTTAGAATTCAGTGACATAAATCTCGTTTGCCCAACGTCCTTTGAAAAGGTTTAAATAATGTTTGCATAACTATATTGTAAACTAGCTTCTGCCCGCGACTTCGTCCGCGTGAAATTTCACCCTCTTAGGGGTGGAATTTCGAAAAACCCTTTCTTAGTGGATACCTACTCTTCACAAAGAACACACCCTCCAAATTTCATGTCTCTAGGAGCAGCGGTTTAGACTGTGCGTTGATATATCAACAATCAGTCAGTTTATCATTTTATAACTATATATATATAATATAATATTGTAAATGAAAGATTGGGATGTTGTAATATTTTTAAAGTGGGATTACTGGGTCAAGTGGGGTATATTAAGCGATGTCTTCATTTGCCCAAATATTTAATTTATTGCCCTATCAAAATCAAAATTAAAATCAAAAGTCATTTATTCAAACTGGCTGAGAATCAGCACTTTTCGAACGTCAAAATTACAAAAGACAGTCCCCCAAAACGCCCACCCTTCACCACTTCCTATGATGAAAAATGTCCGTAAAATTACCATTCTCTATCTCCGAAGTTTGCGAAGCAAAAAAAAAAAATTATATTGGATTACCATCCGTCCGGACTTTGTCATGCCTTGTCATTTAATCGAACTTTTTATATTTTTCACAGAAAAGGAAGATTAAAAAGTAAAATGACTGACTGAATGACCTGACTTTTTTCGAAATTCCTCGTTGTAATGACTTTTAAAATTTCGCAATGGTAACTGGTAACACTTTATGCTACATAAATTTAAAAGTACATATATTGGTATACATGTTGTTGGTAACGCATCCGCGCATGACCAGTTCGATGATCCCGTCGCTGAACATCTCCGAGTGGATGCCCAAGTCCTTGTGGTCCTTCAGAGCTGACAGCACCGCGTCCGGAATGCTGCCGATACCTGAAGAGATAAATGAAGTTATTTGAGGAAAGTAGGGATAACGAGCGGTAATTTGCGTAAATAATATTTCCTACATAAATTATGTATTAATGTATAGTACGGACGCCAGCAGGTCAAGCTACCCGAAACTGTCACATTTTCGCAATCAACTTTGAACCTTAAAATGTAGTAATAAAGTTGAAAATCTATCAAAGAAATCTGACAGATTGTAGTAGCTTGATGTGCTGGCGTCTGTACATACTCCTTCCATGAACTGCTGTGCTGTGATTGGACAGACAATCCAATCTTGTTGTCTAACCTCCTTACTCATAAACGTATTGTGATTTTTTTTTTAACACACCGTTTTTTCTCTTTCTGTCGTCAGTAATTTGACTTTTGAAAGACGAAGACAAAGCGTTGTGTATGTACCTATAAAGACGCTGTCCAACATTAGTAAGGAGGTTAGTGTATAATGATGTACAGACACCAGCACATCAAGCTACCTGATACTGTCAAATTTTCCCAATCAACCTTGAACCTTTAGCGATAAAGTTGAAAATCTATAAAATAAATTTGACAGATTGTTGTAGCTTGATGTGCTGGCAACTACATACCCATCTGCAGTGTGGCGCCATCTTCAACCAGATTCTGTCCAATGAGCTTGCCGATCTGTGTCTCCTCAGGAGAGGCAGCTTTCCCGACACCTTGTTCAGGCAATTCTGAGTCGTGTTCAACCATCATGTCGATGTGAGAGACATGGATGATCGCGTCGCCGAATGTTCGAGGCATGCATTTGTTTACTTGTGCTGCAAATGTTTGAATTCAGCATAACACTGACAGATCTCTTTATTAATTACCTCTCTTTAAGTGACTAATTGACTGCTAGATTCATCTTTCTGACTGACCGACAACCTTTGACAATAATAATTATTCAAAAGTGCCTGTAATTGGTTAATTTGAAATAAGTAAATGCTTTGCAGCCGTTGCTCATATTTTTTAACAGTTCTTTTTTTTTGTGGGCCCGCTCTTGATCATTGCAAAAAAATTGAATTTCGCGGGCTACCTTAGCGCTTCCCTCTTTAGGCGAAAGCGCCAGGGTAGCCCGCGAAATTCAATTTTTTATACTGTTTTTGCAATTAATTTGTTGGTCAGTATTAAGTTGTACGTTAATTAAAATATGTATTTACAGAATTATAAATAATCATTACAATCAGTAATAGAACTTGTTAAATTAGTACAGGTACAATCGTCTTAGACCTTGTCCAGAAGGGACGAATTCGCCGCGAAACGTTTCGCGCGAATCCATTCGCGCGTTAACGAGATACTAGGCGCCAATACATCGCGTCCACAAGCATCGCGCGATTTCAAAATATGCGCGTAAATCGCGTGCAGTTCCCCAGACTCTCGACTCGCGCTTAATTCGCGCGTATTGCGCGCGAGTCGAGATACTAGAGACCACTAGAGACTCCTTGTTGCGTCCACTTGACGCGCGAACTCCAGAGCGTTCAACTCCATGTTTTCTACTGTCAAATGAAATTCGAACCCAAATGCTCGCGCGTTGGTACGCTCCTTCTGGACGCAACGGTCGCGCGTAATACGCACGAGAGAATCGCGGCGAATTCGCCCTTTCTGGACAAGCTCTACATGTCAAGATTTCATGAAATAGTCATTCAGTAGGATTAATTGGTCATAGAAAGTTGTGTTGATGACTTTAATAATTATAATTCTGTAAATACATATTTGTTACGGCCGCGAATCATATTTTAATCAACTACTGACCAGCAAATTCAAATTTTCGTACGTTTTTTGCAATTTGCAGATCAATATGTCAAGGTGTATGTTGATCAAATTGTGATTCGCGATAGTAATAAATATGTAAATTCATTCCCAAAGGGGGAAAACTATAGGGGATGAAAGTTTGTAAGAAAGTCGTAATTTTTACGGATGAGAAATATCTTGGGACGGCTTGTATTAAAATAATTATTCTACCGATAATAACTTCGGAGTTGACTAGCGCCGCCCGGACACAATCTACAGACGTCCCCAAACTGCAGTATCCATGCTTGTCGGGGGGATGTACCTGCAAACATAAAGAAAGATTATTAGTAAGGCTGAAGCCAGCCCGCGCCGTTGAGCTTCAAATTCGTCCCTAAATAATTTCGATCAGGTCTGTCCCTTGAAGCCCGCTCCCAGCGACGCCCTAAGCCGATGTCCGTACTCCACAGGGGGTGCCCTTAGCGTGTAGTCGTTAAACGTCGATCGACTGATGCGCTTTGTCGGTATAATTATGCGGGCATTCAAAAGGCCAAAAGGAGTACATTCGTTTTGGCACATACGTCGTTTTATTCCGAGCGCACGCACATTATCTCTTCTTTTGCGTTTCAAAAGTAATTCCATCACTTTCGCTCGCTTAGTAGATCAGTCGCTACCTACGATTTATTTTCGAGGTAGCGCCTTAATTTGGAACAAACCTGAATAACAGAAATGTTGGGCTTGACGATTTTTGTGTGGAACAGCTTAGGAATGTCTTGCAGGAATACAGGGATGGCATCCGCTTGGCCCAAGGCGACCGCCTCGCGGACATTCTTACCCATGAACAGAGACATCGATCTGGGAATGGGGAGCACAAAGTTATTAGGCTGAAATGGGTTTTGCTTTAGGAATTGGCGAAGACCAAAGAAACGATGGATGGACTGTGTGGAAGATGATATAGCTGGAAAGGGGTGACTATAGTCCGCGCGGAACTAGGTGGCCGCGCCTTAGGTATGTGAACGGTGGTGGGACGGAGGGGCGGGGGCGCTTTGTCATTACTCAGTACGTGCGTTGCGATTACTAGGCAACCCCGCCGCCCTCACCCCCGTCCCCAACTAAGGCGCGGACAACTAGTTCCGCGCGGACTATAGTTGCCCGCGCCTAAAGTATGTGGGCGGTGGGACGGAGGGGCGGGGGCGCTTTGTCTTTATTCAGTACGTGCGTTGCAAACACTAGGCAACCCCGCCGCCCTCACCCCCGTCTTCACCCGAAGCGCGGCCAACTAGTTCCGCGCGGACTATACCGAGATGACGGCTAATAGACAAGTTTGGAAGAAGCAACATGTCTGTTGCGCCGAACCCAAATAAATTTGGAGAAGGGTACTACTTCTATTGCGTCGTTATTATCGCAGCAGTGAGTAGGTACCTTCGTGGCCGTCTTAATACAAAATGTAGGTACTGAAAACGGATATCGCAATAACGCATTCGATATTAACGACCGATAAAGGTAACGCGCCTGTAGGAGAGAGCCTTAAAACTAACATTTTTGTATAACATTTTACTGTCATGGATTTCCGCAAAGTAACGTCTGATTCCATAACTTAACCTGAAGACGTCTTTACATTCAGGGGCGACGTATTTAGCCGGCTTTTCAGTGTGCATATGGAAGACCTTGATATCTTTCATGGAGCCTTTCATGCCGACACACGTCATAGCATCGAGCAGATGCACTGGGGTCGCTGCCGCGCCTTGCGAGAACACCGTGTGCCCTGGATAGATGGAGAGCATATTTTAGATTAGCTTTTGCCCCCGACGACCTCCACCACGGGAACGTAGCTAGGTAGGTCAGTGGGTCGTCTTAGGGGCGGAAGAATTTAATATAACTAATAAAATTAGACTAGACTACTGGGTTAACAAAATATCTGAAGTCCTAAGAAATAATGGTGTGCCTAATTGAATATTGATTTTAGTGTCCGTTCCAAGAGTTTACAAAGCACTATTAGGATAAAAAGAGAAATAACATGAGTATTTTCCGAAATAGTGTTAAATAAAAACCGGTCAAGAGTTGAGATATGTTTTAAATTTTCATCGGCGAGGCATAAATTCGTCAGAGAATTTTAACACTGCGCGCTGCGGTGTAGAAGTCAAAGTCAAATCATTTATTACAAATAGGCACATTATAAAGGCACTTTTGAACACTTTAGAATATTGCAGTTTTAGGTCAGCGCCATCTCTTGACCGATAGTGGAACTAATGTAACTTTTGTTGATGATTTCTGAAAAAGTGTGCTATTTAGAGACATCGTTTTATTTTTCTGTATTCTTTACATACAACTTCTATCACAGAATAATTTCAGATTATTCTCTATGCAAACTTCGGAGATAAGGGTGGGGGGGGGCAACAACATTAACATTTTTCATCAAAAGTCAAAAACTAAGCGCTTCGCCCCACTTCGAATTTTTCAAACCCCCTTTCAGTCTCTGTTGCAAAAAATATTTTTTTTTTTTATCTGCAAAATAGTTGAGCAAACTTCATCTAAAACTGTTCCAAATTTCAAGTTGATAGCATTAGTAGTTCTTGAGATATCCAGCTATGACACGGACAGACAGACAGACTGAGTCGCACCATAAGGGTTCCTTTTCGATAGTTCACCACTGGTAATATTTTATTACACATAAACTACAGGTGCACGGTTCCGATTGGTCGTTCCCTATGGAGGAGAGCGCCACCTGGTGGTCACTAGGAGAAACCTAATTTCCCATACAAAATTCTAAAGGTGCAATTCCAAGATGGACCGCAGGCCGCAAACTGCAGCTGCAGGTTCAAGCGACACTATTGGTTTCTATATAAGTATCTTTATGAAAACTGCGGTCCGTCTCGGAATTGTACCTTAACGCGCTCGCAATCGAATGTGAGTCGAAAAAACTCACACTAAGACCACTGCACTGGCTAAGTTACTGCTAAACCACAGAGCATCCTTTTAGTCTAAACCAGTTGGCTGCGACAGGTAGGTACATACATAACAACATACAAAATGGTCAACTAATCTACAGCCGGTTTATTCCCGGTCGTCCCCACCCCGTCGTCCCCACTGAGCACGAATGGGAAAAAAAAGTTTCCGTGAAATCTCCAATCCCCATTATTGCATTTTGACTCTCGGTCTATAGCGGAACGAGTGGAAAATAAAAAGTTCCAATCGTCTCACCACTGGGAAGGAACGAAACTTTTTCTTCCCTCTCGTGCCCAGTGGGGACGACGGGGCGGGGACGACCGGGAATAAACCGCGGTATATACAACGCCACATGCAAACAACGCGTCATACTACGTCACGCAAATCCTACATCGTGCAAGCAGAGTTTACCGCGCAATTAGCATAGATACAACGGCCCCGGAGGATCCTCCCTTTTCTATGGAGAATGAGTGAACTTTACACCCTGTTCCTCATATCTCTTTACAGTTTTAGTAGAATTCCTCTCGCTAGGCTGTGGGCTAGGTAGGTAAGGATCCATTTTTCTAGATACAAGATTGCTTTCTTGCATCGAATCACAGCTTATTTTATAATGTAGGTAAAGCAAAACTAGATTAGTATGTATAATTAACTTACCCGATTTTAAATATTTCTCAAACGCTTCACCGGCAGTCCCACATTCGGGCTTCCTATCCAGGGGCTGCGACAGTGATTTGGTGTACGTAAAATAACTTCTGTTCAACTTTGTACTACTCAGCGCCATTGGCGTAGGCTTTTTTCCAGGGGGGGCCTGGCCCCTAACCTTTTTTTTTTTTTTTTCGTTGGGTAACCCTCCGTCTGGAATGAAAGGAAGGTTATGTCGGACTCCTACCGACTAAAACTCCACTGTTCCTTCTACTACCATAAGTGTATCGAGAGCACAGAACACATATACTCCTATCGGAGATCGAGAGCCCCGAGAGATACTTGTACATTCGCTGCACCCTCGAATGATATCAGCCCGCCATGCCATCGGGCCTCATCCCCAATTAATGCGGTCCTTTTCTTTTAGCACATTTTTCATTAGGTATTAAACATTCTGCACAAAGAGTTTCGTCAATTTGGAGAATACCCTTATACCCCGTTACCCCACAAAATGCTTTCCACTTTCGAGATCTAAATTAAAAAATGCAGCGGTATTCCGACGTGCGCCTGCTTGTCGATTTAACCCCGGATAAGCCTTAGTTATGGCTACCACCTTCTGGGGCGCGTTCAAATAGTGGGCGGCTCGCCGCGGCCGCAGTGAACGCGCCCACACCGGGGCCCCGTATAGGTTCATGGTACCGCACGACCCCCGCGTAAAGCCTCCGGCAGGAGGCCTTTGGCCGCCTCAGTTTGGGTAAGAGCCGCTTGAAGGCGGCCCCGGCCCGTTCCAGTTTGGGGGCCAAACGTCGAAAATGCTCGAAGTACCCAGGTATTTCATCGTTGTCTCGATGCCGATGTGAACCAGGAGGGGTTCCTGATGGCGTCAGCGTGGTTTGCTATGCTGACGACACGCTAGTCCTGGTGCAGGCGAGGTCGCATCAGGCGGCAGCCGACGCGATGACACGCGGGGTTGCGATAGTCGTGGAGAGGATCCATTAGTTGGGATTCCGATGGTGGCGTGTTCCGGGGCCCATGAAACGACATGGCCTCGGACTTGTGCAATGACACCTCGAGGCCCAACTGCCGGATCCTCTCCACGACTATCGCAACCCCGCGCGATGTCGAGTGACACCGCCACGACGACTCCACCCCGGGACACCGCGTCCCCCGTCGTGAGGGCTCTCACGCGCATGATGGCGTCCACCGTCGAGCGCCCCTTGCGGAAGCTAAGCTGGCTGTCAGCAAGATCCGGCCCCGTCCTCACCAGGTGCCCGACGAGGCGGCCCGCAATCACTCTTTCAAAGAGCTTGCCGACCTCGTCGAGCAGCACGATGGGTCGGTATGCAGACGGAGAGTCCGCAGGGCACCCTGGCTTCTGAATGAGGACCAGCTTCCCCGTCTTCCAACGGAGTGGGAACTGGCCTCTCTCCAAACATATGCTTAAGAGTGCCTCCAGTCGAGGCCCGAGAGCCCTCGAGACCAGGACCTAGGCTTTACCTGGCAAGCCGTCGGGTCCTGGTGCGGTATTTTTGGCCTTCAGCCTTCCTACCGCCACTCTCAGATCTACGCCGGTCACTTCAGGGATGTCGTCGTCGTCCACGTGGTCCGCTTCCTACACCGCAAGTGGCGGAGCCATGGGCGAGGGAGTGTGATCCCCCCGTGAAGGGAACAGAGCGCTCACCACCTCCTCCACCAGCTGGGGGCGGAAACTCTGCTTCAGCGGGGGGGCCCAGGTGCGGAGTTTATTCCGCACCATTTTGTAAGGGCGCGCCCCCATGGATCTCTGTTCAGCACCATCTCCTTGCGGGTGCATTGTGGGCTGTGGCACGAAATTTAAATATACCTACCTACTCTAGCTTAATATCGCCCGGGCCCGTGGCTAAATAATAACAGCCGCACAGGTCGATCGATCAGGTTAAGCTACGCTTGCCGCGGTTGGTCTGTGGATGGGTGACCATCTTTACTGACATATTGTAGTTTTTGCATACCGTGACCCCTCCGTGCCTCGGACAGCACGTTAAGCCGTTGGTCCCGTATGTCATTCGTGGATCTTTGACAGTCCTTCGTTACGGGTAGTCTTTGTCACGGCCCACCCGGCCCCCCCCCTATCTACGCCTATGCTCAGCGCGGCATGGCAACAAATCCTCTGAAATTTCGGCTTGCCACATTGGGTACGTGTTTACGCACAGACATTCCAGTAAAGCTTTTGTATAACTAAATGATAAAATAAAATACTTATGTTTCTAAAACCTTCTGACTTTTTAAAAATTCCGCCAAATAATGTAATATCCTCTATGAATATGAATTATGATGTAAACAACAATGGCCGACTAATGACGTAATGTTTGCTTGAAATTGTTTATGGCTAAATTGTTTATGAGTTTATTCTCTGTGAGTGCCCGAGACGATCAAATCAGATACAACCTGATAACCTGCAAATTGCAAAAAACGTAAGAAAATTTGATTTTTGCGGTCTACCACTACCCATTTTTTTCCAACGCCAGATAATTTTATCCGAGGAATAGTTTTGAATTTTTGAAATTTTTTCCCATACAAAAACTGTCGGACATCAATTTTATTCGACAGTTAAAGTTATCTGTCGATTTTTCCATGATTTCATGTTCTCTATTTCGCCACGTTTTGTATGCTGCCAGCTTAGAGAGGCTGCCAGTCATCCGTGAATGCGAACCCGCTAGGAGTAAAGTAATAGTGTTCTGTCATAGAGTAATAAAGTAATACTGTTCAGTCTGTGATGCGAACGTAGATTAATGAGGTGACCACGTCTCCTTTAAATATTATTGTACTCTGCGTGACCACGATTTGATGCATTGGTTGGCGATGTGTCAAAAGTAAATTGTTACATTTGTGCCCAATGATATTATAAGTATTACACTTATAATATCATTGTTTGGGCCTATATAAATATTTGGTTCCAAAATGATTCTTCATACGGTACAAGGATCTTTTGGCGCGTGGTCTATATTGGTACTAACGCAGCTATATTGTTTTTGTATATTTTTTACCCTTATAGTTTCGCCATGTCCGTCCGTCTGTCCGCAGCTTAGCTCAGAGATTCTTAGTACTAGAAAGCTATAATTTGGCATGGATATACATAATAATCACGCCGACAAACTGGTAAAATAAATTTTTATTTAGGGTAACTCCTCTACACGTAAAGGCTCCTACAAACAGGCGCGACACGCGACGCGAATCGCGCGCGACACAAAAGGCACCGCAAGTCGCGCAACGAGCGGTGCCTTAGTGTGGGGATGGTATTTTTTTTCTCGTCTACCCCATGGTGTGGGGTATCGTTGGATAGGTCTTTTAAAAAGATTGCGGGTTTGTGGAAACAATTTTTCGATTCAGGGATCCGTTTGTGAAATATTAAGCTCTAAAGTGCTTATTAGTCAAGTGTCCCTCCTCCTGCCAGCTAAATGGTTGTTTTTGAAGTTAAAACAGTTAAACAGTACAGAGTAGAGAAGTACGTTCACGGTGTTTGTTTGTCACTAATTTCTGTCATACCAACTCAGGCGCACGCTCACCGCTGCACCGATTGGTCGACACTTATAATAAAAAGTTTGGATCAATTGATATTATATTTCTGAATAAGAATAGGTTCAAAAATCAAGTTATTTCCACTTTAAAGGAACAGCCATAAGTTTTGATGTTACTTAATTTTGATTCCTATACCTCATGTATTTATGTAGCTTTACGTTCGTCCTTCTTTTTTTCTCTTGTTTTTGCATGCCGATTTTATCTGATTCCATACCTTTTTTGCATGCCGATTTTAATAATAATAATAATAAATCGTTTATTTCTTAATTAGAAGTTACATTTGGAGGTATCGTTGGTCCCAAACTAGGCACGGCCTGTGTCTTGGGCACCATTACATAGGTACAAAATAATTAATTAAGTGAAAATTAAAATTAAAAACAAAAACAATAGAATTCTTATAATGAATTACAAAGTAAAAGTAAAACTTGGTTTGCTTTCCGTTTGTGCGCCTGTGTTTGAGTGTGTGTGTGTCGGGGGGTGAGAGGCTATGTGTGTGGGGTGTATGTAAGGATGTGTGTAATACGTGTTTTTGTGTTGGTGCAGTGTGAGTTGAGTTTATTTGGTTATGCTTAGTATTTTTTCAGTAGAAGTGTATGATTGTTCCAAGAGCCAAATTTTAACTGTGTGTTTCATTTGGGTGTAGGAGGAGCTATGGATCTTCAGAACAGAGTTTACCTTATTGTAGATGTGAGTATGTAGGAATGATGGAAGTCTTTGGGCGAACGCAGAGTTTACTCTAGGGTTCGGGGTTCTGAATTTTCTTTTACTTTGCAGGGTTTTTAAATCAGTTCTCTTTAAACTGATTCCATACCTTTAAATTTGTCCCTTGTATTAAGATGCAAATATTATTAGATATTATGCTGTCCGAGATTGCATTTTAATAACAAACCGAGTAACTTTGTAATGAGTATCTTTAAGTTTGCCTTTATTGTTATTAATAACAGTACCTATGCTAATTATTTTATATGGTAATCTGTGGATAACGTCGTGAGTAGTGTATTTGTTAATTCTATTAGTTTAGTACTCCAATCATGTGTAATATTTAATATACTACTGTTTGTTGTCCCTAATAAATAAATAAATAAATAAAAATAAATCTATCACAGCTATGTAGGCTTTACAAGTTTACGAGTAATAATCGACCAACTTACATTAAAATTTGCAGTGGCACTAAATGGGAGAAAATGATTTTCAATTACAATGTTCATGGGATAGGTAAATTCATTCCAACTACGGAACCCTTCATTGTGCGTGGTCCGACACGCACTTGGCCGGCTTTTTTTCAATAGAATTTCACAAATGTTTACCTACCCACAAAGTCTCCTTGTTCTTGATAATTCAAACACCTAAAAATCCTTGTAGACCTGCAAATTTTTATTCTGCAAACCCATGCAAAAATAAAAAAGTGAGTTTTGGGAGCGAGTTATTAGAGTAGTATCAAATCCATAGACAAAATAGATGGATTAAAAAGAAGTTTTTTAATTGGGTTGCCATACAAAATTGCTTTTCCCTTTTTAGTGGTAAGCCAGTCTTTTGTAAAATAAACCAGTCTGAACTTAGGCGGGCCCTAGACCTACAATAACTGTGCACAATATTTTTATGGCGCAATATAATTGAACTACCCTTTGCGATCAAACGATCAATAATAACACGTAATATATTTGCACAATAACTTTGATGCGTCTGCCGGTGTCGTCATTTGTGTTTCCCTGTAGTGAGCAAGATGTCCGACCAATATTTGGCTGCAGCTGTCGTTGCCTCTGGAAACATCTCTGTATTTCATCATCATCATCATCATTTCAGCCAAAAGACGTCCATTGCTGGATGTGGCGACATTTACCACATCACTACTGACATAACTGGCAACACCAGTTTGCCACCTGACGGGACCGCGCGCGGGCGGTACACTTCGTACTGTAACAAAACAATACAATAAAAGAGATAAAGGTGTTAGGTGATACGGACGTTTCATTACACACCGTCACCCTCCTCATTGGTGACCCGCGACAAGAAAACCGCTTACAGTGAAGTGCAGTGCGCTAATATCGCTAAAGAACATAGACGGATTTAAAAAGTTTGCATCGCCGCCGCCATTGTTTTCTAAAACCGGCTGCAAAAATTGTAATTGCGAGAATTCTACGGGTGCTCCGCCATCGATTAGACTGCCGCAACAATCAAGCGACCAAGGCAATTTGCAAGACACATTTTGCTTGCCGGGTCGCTTTACTCCCGAAGTCCCGAAGTCAACGGTAACGTCGCGCCTGTCATAAACTCTCCGTTTCTACACGGCTCGCGCACGGACACGACCGGCGCGCACGCCCCTACTAACTAACAACAAGTTGCGGCCGTCAACGTTCAGCTACCGACATCGGCCAGGGGGTAAAATCAACAATCCGGTGAGCGAACTCATTACTACCTACCTACTCCTGCTGCGGTCTCTACGATAGACAATCTACACGTGAAACTTGAACTCATTCGTCGAAATAGTGCGTCAGTTGAAATTCCGATCCGCGCTCTCGGTAGAAACAAGTGAAACGTTGCATGTAATTCTAACTGCTCGCGGAGTGTGGTGATAGACTAATTTTTTCACATAATTACCGAAATAAAACTAACTTCCGCGACGAGAACGTACCTACTGCACTATATTGTAGTCTGTGGTAGTACTGCATTATATTGTAGTCTGCGGTACCCATTCATTCCATTCACAGACTAAGAAGAGAAGCACCCTTATTCCATTACAATAATGACATTTGATTGATTGATTTGACCCTATTGTTACATTTGATAACAGTGATAAGCTAAGACAATAATTATTCTAGTAATAAGAACAAACTCTTTTTTATTGTTTATTGTCATTATTTCTTTGTATTGTGTGTGTACCTTTTATGTATATCTAGGGTGACCTAGCCTAGTTGTGTCCTAGTTCCTGTACTGTAAATTGGAAATACTAAAAATACCTAGGGTTAGCTTGTTAGATGGTGTACATTCGAATTCATACTGATTTAATAAGCTCTGTCCACCAATCGCAGAAATAAATAAAATTGTATATAATAATATTTGTAATTAGAGCGCTGACATTTATTGTGCAGTTTTGTAACTCTGTTTTACTTGCTAGATTTCCATTCTTTTTTTCTTTTTCTTCTTCTTTGCGACCATGGCGACCGAAGAACAGATACTAGCTCTGCAAGAACAATTGAGAGAAATGCAAATGAGCCAGGCCAGTCGAGCAATGGCCGTGTCAGCCAAATTACCAGCGTTTTGGGCCGATAAACCCACCGTATGGTTTGGCCAAGCTGAGGCTCAATTTGAATTGGCTGGTATAAAACATGACCGCACAAAATATAGCCACATAGTGGCCATGCTGGATGCCCGGGTTGCTGGGGAAGTTGCTGATATTATAGAAAATCCACCGGAAAGTGACTGTTACAATTACCTCAAAACAGAGCTTATTAAGCGCCTTTCAGCCTCAAGAGAGGACAAGGTCCGCAGACTTCTGGGAGAGGAAGATATAGGGGACCGGAAGCCCTCACAGTTTTTACGCCACCTCCGCTCCCTGGCTGGCTCGGTTTTCAAAAGTGATGATATCATCCGACAGCTTTGGATGCGCCGCCTACCAAACAATGTGCAGGCTATCTTGGCAGCCCAAGAGGAACTGCCACTTGAAAAGGCTGCAGACATAGCTGACAAGATTGTCGAAGTGGCAGTGCCGGTTTCAGTGCATGCAGTAGGCCCTTCATCAGAATTATCTCAACTCACCCTTCGAGTGGAACAACTGACCAAGGTGGTCGAAGCGCTTAGTGCTGACAGGCATGCACGCACAAGAGGTCGAAACGACTATGGACCACGCTCCAGATCAAATTCATCATCCCGCTCTTCCTTGTGTTGGTATCACAGGACCTATAAAAAGAAGGCTAACAAGTGCACCAAGCCATGTAGCTGGAAGGAGACGGAAAACGAGAACCACGGTCAGTAAACGCGGCGACTGACCGTGACATGTTGTGCCGTCGTTTATTTGTCACAGACAGAGCTTCTTCCCGTCGATTTCTCATCGATACTGGCAGCGATCTCTGCTGCTACCCAAAAAAGTTAGCCAGAAGCCGCGCCACATCATCGACTGGGTACCAGCTGTCAGCAGCAAACGGCAGTTCAATTAAAACTTACGGCAGCATTACCATGCGCCTCAACCTTGGTCTGCGCCGGGATTTTCAATGGAGTTTCACAATAGCTGACGTCGAGACTCCCATCATAGGTTCGGATTTTCTTAGTCATTACAACTTACTACCCGACCTTCGCCACAAACGCCTCATCGACGGCAACACAAGCTTGACCACTGCGGCTTCAGTAGTTCAAGCTAGTCAGGTCAGTGTTAAGGCCGTTTCCTTGACCGATGAATCAATTTTCGGAAAACTTCTCCTGGAATTTCCAAATTTGACCCGTCCTCCTGGATTTCCTCGACAGGTCAAGCACACCACGGTTCATCACATCGTGACCACCGATGGCCCGCCTGTGTCCTGCCGCCCTCGCCGCTTAGCCCCGCAGAAGCTACTCGCGGCTAAAAAGGAGTTCGAAGAGATGGTCAGTTGTGGAACTGCTAGACCTTCCGACAGCCCCTGGGCTTCACCGCTACACATGGCTCGAAAAGGAGAAGATAACTGGCGTCCCTGTGGGGATTATCGTGTCCTAAACGCCAGGACAGTCCCGGACCGCTACCCCGTTCGACACATTGCTGATTTTTCACAAAACATGGCAGGATCAGCTATATTTAGCACCATAGATCTCATGAAAGCATATCAACAATTGCCAGTCCAGGAAACCGACATCTGCAAGACCGCAATAACCACACCATTCGGCCTGTTCGAGTTTCCCTTTATGACCTTCGGTCTGCGAAATGCTGGACAAACTTTTCAGCGTTTTATCGACGAGGTCGTAAGGGGACTCGACTTTTGCTATCCTTACGTTGACGATGTTCTGGTCTTCTCACGTACACCAGAGGAACACCTGGAACATCTGCATACTTTGTTCCAACGGCTGACCGACTATGGTGTCATTGTAAACGCATCCAAGTGTGTTTTCGGAGCTGATGAGGTAACCTTTTTAGGGTACCGAATCAACAAGGACGGCACGCGCCCTCCTGCGGAGAGAATTAAAGCCCTGCAGAGTTTTCCCTTGCCGAAATCCGTGCAAGGCCTTCGCAGGTTTCTCGGTATGGTAAACTTTTACCGCCGATTCCTCCCCAACGCTGCAGAACTACAAGCACCGCTCATCAATGTTCTGACTTCTTCCAATCTGAAGGGTGCCAAACCAGTACCATGGACGCCCGAATTAGAGCTTGCGTTTACAAAGTGCAAGGATAGTCTGGCAAATTCTACTCTCCTAGCTCACCCAGTCAGTGATGCCACTTTGGGACTTTTTACGGATGCCTCATCATCACAAGTCGGATCTTGCCTACAACAGAAGGTGGACGACATATGGCAACCTTTGGCGTTCTTCAGCAAAAAGCTGACAGAAAAACAAGCACAATGGCCCGCGTACTATCGTGAACTTCTCGCAGTGTATGAAAGCGTCCAACAGTTTCGCCACATACTCGAAGTTCAACATGTCACGATATACACGGACCATAAACCGCTCATCTACGCCTTTACTCAACGCCGCGAGAAACTCCCTCCAGTCCAGCTCAACCAGCTTACCTTTATCTCCCAATTCACAACTGACGTTGTACACGTCAAGGGACAGGACAATGTGGTCGCTGATACTATGTCAAGGATAGAAGCTATTTCCCTCGAGGACAGTTACTCAGCGCTGGCAGAGGAGCAGGCTACAGACGAAGAACTACAAAATGCCAAGACCAATTCTTCCCTTAAGCTGGAGAAAATCGACATCCCAGGCACCAACCTCACCATTATTTGTGACACGTCTACCGGAAAGCCACGACCATTCGTGACACCTTCCTTTCGTCACAGCTACTTCAACAAGATCCACAATCTCAGCCACCCCGGCGCACGAGCTTCTGCACGCTTGGTGGCTGACCGCTTCGTGTGGCCACATATGAACCGGGACTGCCGGAAATGGGCACGGGAGTGCCTCCCATGCCAACGCAGCAAGGTCTCGAGGCATACCTTAACTCCGTTAGGAAGTTTCTCTGCCCCGACCAACCGATTTCGTCAAGTCCATATCGACATTATTGGCCCAATGCCATCGAGCAAAGGGTTCCAATATTGTCTAACGGCGGTGGATCGTTTCACCCGATGGCCAGAGGCTTGGCCAATGGTGGGCATCACGGCAGAAGAAGTGGCCGATACATTCACGGCCAACTGGATTGCCCGCTTTGGCGTCCCTTTAACTGTTACCACTGATCAGGGCCGACAATTCGAATCGGCCTTGTTCAAAGCTCTTTTAAAGCACTGCTCTGTGCACCGCACACGCACCACCAGCTACCATCCTTGTGCCAACGGTATGGTGGAGAGATTACACCGCCAATTAAAGGCAGCCCTCATGTGCCACGGAGGCACATGGTGCGCGGCTCTGCCTCTGGTGTTACTGGGCATGCGAGCAGCATTAAAAGAGGACTTGCGGACCTCAGCTGCCGAACTCGTTTACGGTGAACCGCTCAGACTACCTGGGGAGTTTTTGAGTCCTCCTACCGGAAATGATGTGCTGGAGGAGGTTCACAATTTTGCGTCACAACTGCGGAACCACATGGCCAATCTAAAACCAGTTGATGGGGCGCACCACTCTAACCATCGCCCATTCATTTTCAAGGACCTACCTACTAGCACACATGTGTTTCTCAGAGACGACACCGTAAGGGCATCGTTAAAGCCACCCTACACCGGTCCCCACCCTGTAATTAGCAGAAACGACAAAACGATTCACATTACTGTGGGGAACAGGGAAGTTCAAGTCAGTTTGGACAGAGTGAAACCGGCTTACATCGAGTACACATCACCAGCACCGCCATGCCAACTGCCGTCCAGTCCTTCCCAAGCCACACCCACATCAACACCATCGCACACATCACCAGCATCAGCTCTACCCACAACATCAGCTCCCAAAGACTACGTATCTCGTTCAGGACGCCATGTCCGCTTCAAGACGCCCATCGACGTCTAATGTATCTCTTTTCCCCCTACTTTCCATACTTTTCTTAATTAAGTAATGTAAATTGTTTTATTATTATTATTATTTTTTTAAATTGTTACTTTTATTTTTTATTATGGGGTCATTTTACACCGTGGGGGGGTGGTGTGGCGACATTTACCACATCACTACTGACATAACTGGCAACACCAGTTTGCCACCTGACGGGACCGCGCGCGGGCGGTACACTTCGTACTGTAACAAAACAATACAATAAAAGAGATAAAGGTGTTAGGTGATACGGACGTTTCATTACACACCGTCACCCTCCTCACTGGACATAGGCCTCCCCCAAGCACTTCCACTTCGACCGGTTCTGTGCTTCTCGCATCCAACGGGTTCCTGCGGCCTTCACAAGGTCGTCGGTCCACCTTGTGGGAGGCCTTCCAACGCTACGTCTTCCGGTACGTGGTCGCCACTCCAGAACCTTTCGGCCCCATCGGCCATCTGTTCTGCGAGCAATGTGCCCTGCCCACTGCCACTTAAGTTTGGCAATTCTGCGGGCTATGTCGGTTACCTTGGTTCTCCTGCGGATCTCCTCATTCCTGATTCGATCACGCAGGGAAACTCCAAGCATAGCCCTCTCTGTATTTAGACAACAATATTTCATAAGCATGATTTTTTTTCTCACGGTCGTGATATTCGGTGGACTTAATATTCCACAGAGTTGGCAATTCTCCGTATAGCTGTATACATTCGAGAAGGAATTCCCGTTCTTTAATTTTTCTATCTGCTATTTTTTTCCGTGCACGCGTGCTTTCTTCGTGGCGGCTAAACATAGAATAAAAAATATTGTGCAATACTGTCCCTAGACGGTACAATGAAAAAAGGTGGTGCAATAAAAATTAAACTTGCTCAAATTTTTGTTCAATCATTGCGCAATCTTCAATACTAACCATAAATGGTCAAAAACATTGCACAATTTATTCGTAATTTTGCGCAATTTAATTGATCGTTTATGGCCGGCCTTAGAGTAAGAAAGCTATAGAGCATCGGGTAGCGTGGCCACACATGAGACAAAAAACTAACTTAAATAACATTGGCGCCATAAGTAGCTGCCTTGAAAAAACGGGCACGCACTGAGAGACGAAAATAGTGTGTAGCTTTATCCTTTTCTGTTACTTATAATAACTCAATACTTTATCCCTTTCTTGTGGAAATGAAATGGTGCTACCCGCAGTCTATACTTTTCTCTGTCTAAGAATCTGACTAATTTTGTTTCTTCACATTTTGTACAGACGCCAGCACAGCACATCAAGTTACTACAATCTGTCAGATTTCTAATCTGTAATCGTACCGTGTAATATCTGTAATGTAATCGTAATAAATCTGTATCCTGGGTGCGTTTACAAACATTTAAAGTCACATACACAAACAGCCAGACCCGGAACAACTACTTGCTAGGTCATACAAATATTTGTTCCGTGCGGGAATCGAACCCGCGACAAAATTGCTCGTTTTTACTGAGACTAGGCTACTCCTAAATGTAAAACTCTCCGGAAGGCGAACGATTTCGTGCTGTGATGAAACGAGAGTAGTTACGTAGGAAACTGCTTAGGTAGGCATTACCATTACCTAACTGGGTATTGCAGGCATAAGGCCCATAATAAGTTCTTTCGACATGGTCGGTGATTTTCATTTTAAATTGGTTTCTTTGGCAGTAAGACAATATAATTATTATTGGGCATTAAAAAGAAAAAGGAAAAAAAGACTTCAATAAAGGAGGAGGTTCTCAATACGGTTGTATTTTTTTTATGTTTGTTACCTCAGTACGCCGTCATTTTTATACCGATTTGGTCCCATTTTTATCAAAATCCAGTTCTGATGATGGGATCGAGGGAACTCCTCAAATATTATAGGCGCACCTATAGCGATTTGGGTATTTTTTATAGTAACTCGTGCATTAGCTCTCGGAAACCACCATTTGGTGAAGTGGAACTGATGAAGAAGACCACAGATGGCCAACGGAACTACTCAATAATAAGTATTTCAAGGGTTGCGATTCTGGGCACGCCACAATTACGGCGATAAGTCCCCTCTTTGAGGAGTGGCTAGAGAGACGCCACGGCGTCCTCACC
Source organism: Oligia latruncula (assembly GCA_948474745.1). Classification (NCBI taxonomy): domain Eukaryota; kingdom Metazoa; phylum Arthropoda; class Insecta; order Lepidoptera; family Noctuidae; genus Oligia; species Oligia latruncula. The sequence goes on from OX419705.1 coordinate 3,601,992, forward strand.
TTCCGCCTAACGCAGGTCCTCACCGGACACGGCTGCTTCGGGAGGTTCCTGTTCCGAATAAGGCGGGAGGAAACGCCCGAGTGTCACCATTGTGTGGATCGCCCGGAGGACACGGTGGAGCATACGGTGGAGATCTACCCAGCTTGGGCAGAGCACCGCCGCCGTGTCCTCACGGCGGCGATCGGCGGCGGTGATCTCTCGCGTCCGGCCCTAGTCCGGCCTCCGGGCCATGGTACGGAGCGAGAGTGCATGGGAGGCTATCGCCTCCTTCTGCGAAGCAGCGATGCTAGCGAAGGAGGAGGCGGAGCGCGTGAGGGAGACGCAATCCTTGCGCCCTCACGCCTCCAGCCGCCGCAAGAGACGCCCCGGGCGTCGGGAGTCGATAGCCGATTCCCGGCCACCGTAGGCGCGGGCTTGCGGGCGGCGAGCAATGGGCAGCTCGCCGTCCGGTAAGGACCAGGCCCGGGTCGACGGCGCGTTGTGTTCCACGCGCGCCTCAAGGAGATGTCAGCACCAACTGACGGGGTCCGGTAGGGCCGATGCCCGCCAGGGTCGCGGGTTGTTCGAAAGAGATACCGTGGCCCCTGGCACAGGCAAGTGAAGGAACACGGGTGGGTTTTTGTCAGTAAGAGTCTGACACTCCCTTCCGCTCCGCCCAGAGCGGGAGGGGTCATTTGATGATTTCCCACAAAAAAAAAAAAGGGTTGCGATTCGATTACTTTAATATGGTTGCTAAGCAATTTATGCTCGTCACAATGCGAATGGTGAAATGGAGCTGATGGTGGAATACTAGGAGAACTCCTCAACAATTAACGTCTCTGCATCGGGAATAGCAATATTTTGTAAAAGGTGATGGGCAAGTTGACATTAGGCTATTATATATAACTTATATACATTTTAAACAGACTCACATAGAATCGAGAAATAAAAAAATTTAACAAAAAAAACAAGTGAAAAATAACTTTAATAAAATTTCGGAAGTCGGTGGCAAAAACTAAAATACAGATCCAAAGACACCGACTTCCGAAATTCAAGTTATTTTTCACTTTGTAGTGTTTTTTTTTGGAAATCGGTTTTTTTGTTAAAAAAGTTGAAAGGAAAGACTCAATGGGAAAGACTATCGATTTTTGGGGAAATAATACTACCATAGAGCAATTTTTGCCTTGTGATAGGTCACGTGACGGCACGTGAAGTAACATAGACAAGACATCCATTCGTCAGTTTTCGGGCGAGGAGGCAGCGTAGTTTGCTGTTTTATTGAACGGACTGCCAAAAGTGAAAACTGAAAAATGGCAGCAGCAAGATCAAGCCTTTCGACTCAGGCCGCAGCTGAGCAGCATGTCTTGGCTGTATCCCGGGACTTCATATCCCAGCCCCGTCTGAGTGAGTACACTCAAATTTTAATCATCTATTTCGGCTATGTCGTATGACATCTCAATGAAAATATCGATTTGGCTTCTGAATTTCTATGTTACGCAGTTTTGATGTTGTCTTTCATTTCAGCCCTATTTACAATAACAAGGGTTGTGGTTCTTGAGAATGGATGGTGTAAACTTGTGATATCGACCAACCAAAAGATAATTATCTTACTATCGTTGAGAGCCCCATTTTCTTTGATTATGGACTGTGTGACACATAAATAGATGCCTAAAAGCTATATTGTAGTCCCTAAACCCGAAAAACATGAGAATGTTGTAATTCGCTATCGGAAATTAACGTAGTCCTAGCAAGTCCTTAATTTTTGTCATCTGATCATGGGTACCTACCTAACTCTTTACGACACGTTAGAACAGCCTTATATGTGTTTATATGGTATAAATAGGCATTACCACATTGAAGATAGAACTAGTACAAAAATTAAAAAAAATATGTGAATTTTAAAAACTTTTAATTGCAATTTGTCTAATTAGAACGCACCTGATTGGAGTCTTACTACCTAGGAAGATGTAACATAATTATGTTATCATCATCAGGGAGGATACAGTTTTCTTATTTAGCACATCATAAATTACTTTTGTCTCAAGACCGCCATGATCGCTACAATCATAGGAATAGTAATTCTCTAGAAAATCTATGAATGAAAGGAAGATGATATCATAAAGATGCTTCCTCTACTATTAATAGTCTATTCTAAAAATCATGCATACAGAATAAATATTCATATATTTATTTGCATTCCATAATTTTGTAGAGGTGTTAGAAATACAATAGGTTTACATAGATTTTTCTTCTAAATGATGTAACTGATCAATATTAAACAGTCTTATGATCATAATGTTACCTAATACGCAATATTGATGTCATTTGCAGTTATCTCAATAGAAAAAAATATAGGTGATCAGCTGATCTTGTTTATGGAAAAAAAGGTCATTGCCAATCCCTCATTATATGAAGGTCCTATTGATTTCCACTTTCTAAACTAAATTAAAGAATGGAATTTTCTCCTAAATCTTGTTAAAGAAATGGTCATTTTATAAGAACAATGTTTAGTAATGGGATTCACTTAGGGCTGGTTTTTTGATATGTGGTTAACTCAATTGTTTAAAAAAAATAGTAACTAATGATCAACTGGGTCAACTAATACTTAATTATTTGACAATTCAAAGTCCAACAATTGATCAAAAAACACATTTTGCCGAAATTTAACCTTTAGTTACTATTTTTAACAACTGCGGATCAAAAAACTGGCCCTTAGACAACAAATAAAGCCGATTGTCACTGGTTTTTTAAAGAGTTTATGCCATAAACTCTTAATTTTTTTTTTGGCAATGACATCATTCACTAACATCCACTGCTGGACAAAGGCAGATTATCTGCACCTATCGAAAATCTAATTGAAAGTCTAATATGCAAATGAGGTCTTTGCTTCATTATTGGTAAAAAGATACAGGAGTCTTAATTTTAACCAATAACAGTTCATAAATTATAGCAATCGGTATCAGGCCATGTGCACATTATGTTCATTCATTCCAGCTCCATAAGATTATCTCCATGAAAACACCAGTGTACAGTTATCAGCCAACATTCTCCAAAGAGGTGGTTTTAAATACTCTATAGGGAATGCTGGCCGGTTAGCTTTTCACATAAAATTCACCACCTCAGTCATCGCTTGTCATCAAAAGGAAATTAAGATATGTACAAAGTTATTGATTTTGTTCAAATTAGATGTTTTAATGTTGTAGTTTCGAATTGCATCCTTTGATTAGACCAAGCATTTCTATGTTCGAATGTACAGACGTCAGCACATCAAGGTACTACAATCTGTCAAATTTCTTTAATAGATTTTCAACTTAAGTAAGTAAGGTTCAAAGTTGATTGGGAAAATTTGACAGTTTCGGGTAGCTTGATGAGCTGGCGTCTGTGCGACTAAAGTATACAGGGTGGCAGGGACACAGACGCGCAACCTGTTATGTGTTAAAAATTTTCTTTGGTTATTAAAAAAAAATTCAGTTCTATTCTATACATTTTGACCGCGTAGGTATTGCACTTTTCTATATTAAATACAATAAGGGCTGATTTTTCAATCAACCAATAATTTTTATTCGTGGAATAAAATTGACGTCTGACAGTTTTTGTATGAAATAACTGTCAAAATTATTCCTCGAATAAAGTTATCAGATGATTGAAAAATCAGCCCTAATAATAATAAAATTTATTTAAAAATATAAGGACTAACGTTAAATATAGTTTTTCTCAAATCTATGTCCAGTTCACCCATGATTTGTGCCTGAACTAGGTAATCCTGTGTTTCGATTGGAGGTAACATTAATTGATTAAATAATCCCATAATTATCATATTTATCTTGTTGATACATATGTAAAAAGGTGTATAAAATTATATAATACGAACAATATTTACTTTAGCACAAGTAATAACTTTTCTGTATTTTCATAGGACATAGTTTGAAGAGCCTCCATAAGAAACAGTTGATAATAATAATTATTTTTTGATAATCAATGGAAAATTTCTACACTAAGAGGTCTAGAATCATTTGCTCAATTTATTGTTACAGTTGGCGCTTCAATGTCCATGTCCCTACCCCCCCCCCTACCTATCTTTAAAAAAAACTAGTATGTACAGTCAACAAAAGAGATAAGTATGCAGGATCGTCGGATATAGTTGAAGTTTAGTAAGAAACCGATGGATGTTTTTATTTACCCCGCCCTCGATTTTCAACTCTCGGCGTTGAGCCGAGCGTTGGGAATCGAACAGATCGTTGCGTGCACATGCGCGTTAAAAAGACTTCCCATGACTTCTACCACAACTTCTACTGCATGCATCGATTCAAAGAACTCTGTCATCTTTCCACATACTCTGATTACCAGTTTTTTAATAATTTTATAGCCCACAAAGGGTCAGTTCACACCGAGACGCGACGCGCAATTTTCAAAATAGAAATACAATTACAGACCTTATCTACTACACAAAAAGGTACACGATTTAGTGAGCTACGCAGCGCTGCGCCGCGCGGCTTAGCTCGACGTAGTAAACCCTGCATTGTGTACCTTTTAATGTAGTAGATAAGGTCTGTAATTGTATTTCTATCTTGAAAACTGCACGTCGCGTCGCGTCTCGGTGTGAGCTGACGCAAAGGATACAATAGAAGTTTTACCTACTTAACTAAACCCTAACAAGATTGTGCTTTCAACTACTAATTATTTACTTAAGAAAGTCAAAAGGTCATCTTCCGTCTTAACTCTTAAGGCAGACCGGCGCGACGCGACTCCGGTAAAACAATTTCCCTGAAGTTTTCATAGAATTTGTTGCATCGCATCGGAGTGGGGTTGCGCCGTGAGTCGTCGCGTCGCTCCTTTCTTTAACTGGCGATCGTCCAACACAGGACTATGCTATACTCTGTTAATTTTAAGAAGATCAATATTACATAATAATTATCTCATAGGTTAGGTACTTGTCATGCTTATTTTAGAGGTTTTCATTTGTACTTTAGATCTTAGAACAAAAGCATGACTATTTTTTGCTTTGTGTCTTTTAGCTAGGTAATGATAAACACAGTATAATTCCGTTCTTACAGAATGCCGTCCTTCTTATTACAAAACATGAATTCTATATTAAGACCCAGGTTTTAACGTTCCAGCCATTTTTGAATTTCAGACTTTATTCAAAGCACGGTAAAGTTCTTAATACAAAATTGACAACTTTGTATTAAGTTAAACTTTTTTTTTTGTTTATTTAATTAAACTTTTTTGTAATAGACTTCTTTATTCAAAAATGTCTCGGATGGTTTTAACCACCACCCTAATTGCGTAACACTATCAATCACAATCTGCGGGGTAATTGCGTAACACACTAACAGTAGGAGTCGCTCTCATTTTGACAGTTCAACAACATTCATTGCGTTTTAATACATTGACGAACATATGAAGCAATGGTTTAGTAATATCCTTCAAAATGATTCAGCACCCAAATTGCGTAACAATATCAATCACAATCTGAATCAACAACGTAAATAACGCAATGAATGTTGCTGAACTGTCAAAATGAAAGCCAATACTACTGTTAGTGAAAAAAAATCAGCTGTTTCATACATTTTGGTCAAGTAGGTAACTTTTATGAAACAGCAGATTTTTTTTTCGTGATTTCAGAGTGGGTCCCGTAGTGAAAGTTGTTCATATTCATGGGTAGAACACCCTGTAAAAATTTGGATGGTTATAAATAAATCTTCCTGTATTCCACCCCATAAACCACAAAGATGTACCCCCTTGACTAAAATCAATATTACTTGTCTAGCTTACAAGACGGTGTCTGGTGTGAACGGGCCCCTGGTCATCTTGGACGATGTGAAGTTCCCCAAGTTCTCCGAGATTGTACAGCTCAGGCTCGCCGATGGCACCCTTCGCTCCGGTCAGGTATGTTGGCGATAACTTGTAAGATTTTTATCGAAATGAATAATCCTGCTTATAATAATAATATAATAATAATTTCATTTATTTCGGACAGAGTCCATAAAAGTGTTAGTAACAATGTTCTTAAGATCTATGTTAGTAGGTATCTAATACAAAGTGAACTAAAATAAACATTAAACATTACAATTTTCCCGTTACTATTCCCACCCAGTGTGCCTGTATGGGACAGTCATAACGGGACGCAATCATTTGCAAAATGCTGTTGGAGCTACCGCGCAGTCTTTGCAATGATGACGCCACTTTCTTACGCATTACCGCGTGGAAACCGTCAACTCGCGCATCTGCGAACATTTGCGACGCACTGCAGTGCCGCGGCAACCCCAGCAGCATTCTGAACGCATTATTATACTGAATACGCAGGACGTTGTAGGCTCGTTGCGTATACCGAACCCACAGGCCGCTCGTGTAAAAAGATTGACAATATGCCCTAAAAAGTGTGATCTTAACTTCCTTAGTACATCGAGCGAACCTACGGGCCAGCATATTGCTCCTAACCGCCAACGCCCTGCGTTCTCTTTCTATATCTGGGTCATCCTTTAAGTCCTCCGTGACCAGATGCCCCAGATATTTAAAGTGGTTCACAATTTTTAACGCCGTTCCATCAACCATGATCGGGGGCACTGTACTAGGCGTCTGTTTTCCTGCCCTAAAAATGAGTACCTCACTTTTCTGTGAGTTGTATCTTAGACCATGCTCGGTAGCGTAGCGTTCACAAATCTCAACCAATGTCCTCAAGGCGTTGACCGAGGGGGCCAGCAGGACCATGTCATCAGCATAGCTTATGTTGTTGACACATGTTCCGTCAATGTAGCATCCGACATGCGTCCTGCTGAGCTCCTCTATCAACTGGTTCACATAAAGGCTGAAAAGGCCGGTAGATGTCAGGCCACCCTGCCTCACACCGCATTCCAACCTATATTCGTCAGATAGTGTATCCACCCATCTCACCTGGTTAGTTTGGTTTTTATACCAAAACCTAAGAATTTCCGTTGGCATACCTGTTTCCTCTAGCTTTCGCCACAGTATGTCATAGGCCACTGTGTCAAAAGCTTTTGACAAATCGAGGAAACAGGCATATATCGGCGTCTTTCTCTCCGTGTAATACCTGACAGTATGCTTAAGGCACAAGATAGCGCTCTCAGTGGATAGTCCCGCCCTGAAACCAAATTGTGCGTCATGTAAATGTAAGTACCCACTGAGACTCTGATTAAGCAAACTGTCAAGTATCTTCGCTGCTGTTGTAGCAAGTGAGATGGGCCGATAGTTTGCTACATCTGACACATCCCCTGTCCTGTTCTTAAGAATGGGTCAAGCCAATGCTTATACCCTGCTGAAAGGGGCCATGATACATTCCCCTACACACACTAATTTCATGATTTTTGGAAGACCACCCCTTAGGGCTTACTCTCTAAGTCCGTTAACGAAGATATATGCCCGTCGGAAGTAGTTTTTAGGGTTCCGTACCCAAAGGGTAAAAACGGGACCCTATTACTAAGGCTTCACCAGGTCCTCCGGGGCTCCGTCTGTCACCAGGCTGTATCTCAAGAACCGCGATAGCTAGACAGTTGAAATTTTCACAAATTATGTATTTCTGTTGTCGCTATAACAACAAAAATACTAAAAACAAAATAAAAATAGCCCCTCTTCAATAGTCCTTCCTTAGCCCTTAAATGTTCCGGGACAGCGGTAACCCTTTCGGACAATCCCGCTGACCCGGCAGGCTTCTAGACACCAAAACGTATAAATTTTTCGTCGGTTGTCAAAACAAAAACAGCTGTTTCATAGAAAAGTGCAATACCTACCTACGCGGTCTAAATGAATGCAACAACAATTTTTTTTTATAACAAACTAAAATTTTTTTCTAGAATCATAATTATGCTGAATACATGGTTACAGTTAGCGCACTGGTAAAATTTTTGTCCTGTATAGGTAAGACCTGACATTAAGTTTTGTTTTATTATATTTTAAACGATATGTGTCTCCCCAGGTGCTCGAGGTCAGCGGCACCAAGGCCGTGGTCCAGGTGTTCGAGGGCACATCAGGTATCGACGCCAAGAATACTCTCTGCGAGTTCACCGGCGATATCCTGCGTACACCCGTGTCTGAAGATATGTTGGGTAAGTAGAAGATCAGCTGCTGCTAGGATAATATTTTGTTTGTAACTTTGTACTTGGTCCCGGCTGTCATTCGTGGATCAGTGACAGTCGTTACGGGTAGTCAGAAGCCCGAAAGTCTGACAACCAGTCTTACCAAGGGATATCGTATTACCCAGTAACTGGGTTGTGGAGGTCAGATAGGCAGTTGCTCCATTTGAAATACTGGTATTCAGCTGCATCCGGTTAGACTGGAAGCCGACGCCAACATGGTCAGGAAAAGGCTAGGATGATGATCATGACTTCATAGATAATGTAGGTACTGAAGTTGTTGGTTAAAAGTTTACTTTCGTCACTTATTAATATTGGCTCGTGAAATGCAGCATACAATTTTATCAAGAAATCAAAATCAAATGTCATTTATTCAAATTAGAAAATAATAATTATAGGTTCAACTATACAATAAAGATGGGTGTAGTACTGTTCTCCTAGATAGGCTAGCCTGTGATAAGGAGAGACAGTGTCGGTCCCCTGATTGGTGGATTATTATATAAAAATATTGTGATAAAAGACAATAATTTCAGCCAAAATTAAAATCATAAACGTAAATAGGATCAGAACGCCATTTACAGCGCGATTCAAACTTTATGGCGGCTCGGAACATGAGGAGAGTAGCTGCGCAGTAACAAATTCACGTGTCAGCGGGGGTGAGGGGTACTGCGCAGCGAGTAGCACACTTCAGAGCCGCCATAAAGTTTGAATCGGGCTGTTCCACGAACCTTACCTAATAACTTAGTTTTATCAACAACAAAAAATATTATCCTCTCTTGGGGGTTTTACCGCAGTTGGGTAAAACTTTATGCCGGCTCGGAACATGAGGCGAGTCGCTGGGCAGTAACAAATTCACGTGTCAGCGGGGGTGAGGGGTGAGGTACTGCGCAGCGAGTAGCACACTTCAAAGCCGCCATAAAGTTTGAATCGGGCTGTACCTACTACGAACCTTGCATAATAACTTTTTATCAACAACAAAAAATATTATCGGGGGGTTTCACCGCAGTTGGGTAAAAAATACAGACATCTTCATGAATTTGACTGAGTGGTAGTGGTTCATCCAAGGATAAAATTGAATCCTCGGCTGAACATGTATACAAAGTGGCGAATAAGTTACCTAGTAATGTCAGCAAAGGTCACTGGTGTTGGGGAATATACAGCATGTATCAGAAAGGTACAGACTATCAAACTGAACAACTGTCTTCATGGGACAAACATTCTAATCGCGAAAAAATTACGAAGTGTCCCATACAAAATTTCAATACCTACTCAACCCAAATGTATGGGAAGGCTGATTGTCTGACCCACCCCCTTACCATAAATTGACCACACTTTTCTGATACACGCCATAAGTTTGTCAGTAATCGTGTACCTCAACTAAGTTGAGGTAGTAATCGTGTACCTCAACTAAGTTGAGGTAGTAATCGTGTACCTCAACTCAGTTGAGGTACACGATTACTGACAAATACGTGCATTGACTGGACAGGTCCACTCAAATCTATTCTTTCCTCAAAAGTCCATCTCAGACATTAACCTGCATCGTCAAAAATCCTGATTATGTCGGACTTTAAACGAGACTGACCTCTTGAGTTAGTTTTGGTCTTTCTTCTCAGAGTAGTCGGTTAACAAACACCCAACTCATCTAGGTTTAAAAACATAATTTAATCTTGATGTGTGTTTTTTTTTTAACCATTTTACATAAATATCATTTAAATGTCATTTTTGTCACCAGGACGTGTATTCAACGGTTCCGGCAAGCCCATTGACAAGGGACCCCCCATTTTGGCTGAGGCCTTCTTGGACATCCAGGGACAGCCCATCAACCCCTGGACTCGTATCTACCCTGAGGAGATGATCCAGACTGGTAAGGATTTTATTTTGTTGCATTTTAAAGACAAAACAGCATAATGTTATTTAATAATATTCATTCATATAATTGGTTGTTTATGTAGTTACTTTATATTCTGAGTACTGTTCATTTTATTACCTATAGTACTAATCATTAAACCTGACTTGGTCTCCATACCTCCTTTTCGGGTAACCACTGAAAATTAGCGCTGTGAAGTGGGTCCCTCACAGCAGAGCATCATGCTGAGTGGACCTCTTCATGTCATAGTCATGACGTGCAGTTGTCGTCTATTTGTTTTTGTTCGTAATTATAGACCTATTTGCTTTTAGGGTTCCGTACCCAAAGGGTAAAAACGGACCCCTATTACTAAGACTTCGCTGTCTGTCCGTCTGTCACCAGGCTGTATCAAAAGAACCGCTATAGCTAGACAGTTGAAATTTTCACATATTATGTATTTCTGTTGCCGCTATAACAACAAATACTAAAAACAAAATAAATATTTATGGGGGGCTCCCATACAACAAACGCGATTTTTTTGCTCGATATTAATAATGGCAACAGGTAGGCACTTGAAATATTCACAAAATACTCAGTTGTGTTTTTACTTTAATAATAAAATTAAATAAATATTTGAGGGGGCTCCCATACAATAAACGTGTTTTTATCGGCGTTTTTGCTTTGTGGTACGGAACCCTTCATGTGTGAGTCCGACTCGCACTTGGCCATTTTTATATTTCTTTATTATTTGAGTTAATTATCTTTTATTCATGCACGTGTTTCTGTGACAGATAGACCTATTTTTCTTCCTTTGTTTCAGTATATAAAATAATGTGTTGTTTCCAGGTATCTCCGCTATCGACGTGATGAACTCTATCGCCCGTGGTCAGAAGATCCCAATCTTCTCAGCCGCCGGTTTGCCCCACAACGAAATTGCCGCCCAGATCTGTAGACAGGCCGGTCTTGTCAAGGTAATAAGCATCTTTCCTCTCAAAATATTGTTGAATTAAACCGTTTGACCCTGTATAGGGCAGAAACGAAATTTGTAGTTGACTAGGTGTAGCGTAAAAATATCGAAGCGGGATTTTCTCGCGCACTGGATTTTCAACTGTCTGTTGAGCCGAGCATTGAGAATCCAACGCGTCAAAAAACACACTGTTGAATTTTAAACTCTCTGCGCTAAGAAATTACGGATTTCTTGCTTATAGTAAAAAAAAAAAAAAAAACACACAAACACCCGAACATAGTACCTCCTCCTTTTTGTGATGTCGGTAAAAAGGGGCATACTGGATGTAGGAAAGAAGGCTGCCAGGCTCAAATGGGATTGGGCGTCACATCAGCCGTATGCACGATGACCGCTGGGCAAAAATCTCCACAAGTCCAAGGTGGACCGCGGCGGCGCCGAGGCCGGACCAGAAAGAGATGGCGAGTTGACCTGGACGCGTACCACGAGGGCTCGTTCGAGGTGGCGCGGGAAAAGAGTTCCTGGAAGGATTTGGGGGAGGCCTTTCCCCAACAGCGGGACAGCATAGGCTAGCAAAAAAAAAAAAAAGTAGACCTGTGCCGGAATCATTATTTTATTTCGGCCGAAAACCAAAACGGTACGGTTGGCGCAGTGGTTAAGCGATTGACTTCTGCGCTGCGTGTCGCGGGTTCGATTCCCGCACGGAACAAATATTTGTATCACCTACAAGTAGTTGTTCCGGGTCTGGCTGTTTGTGTATGTGACTTTAAATGTTTGTAAACGCACCCACAATACAGGAGAAATTCCTAGTGTAGGGCAACGTTTAAAAAAAAAAAATCGAAACTAAAAAAAAAAAAAAAATTACTGAAACTGCAAATTTCTGGCAAAAACGAAATTCTGTCAGACTCTACAAATCACACCTCACACACTCACTTATACTTTTTCTCCACCAGCAAACCGGCAAATCCGTAATGGATGACCACGAGGACAACTTCGCCATAGTATTCGCCGCCATGGGTGTGAACATGGAAACCGCTCGGTTCTTCAAACAGGACTTCGAGGAGAACGGTTCCATGGAGAACGTGTGCCTGTTCTTGAACTTGGCTAACGACCCTACCATTGAGAGAATTATCACACCCCGTCTGGCTCTGACTGCCGCCGAGTTCTTGGCTTATCAGTGTGAGGTAAGATATCTATTATATACCAGGCTGGCCTGTTGGTCTAGTGGTCAGTGACTATGACTGCTATGCCGGAGGTCGTGGGTTCGATTCCCACCCAGGACAAATGTTTGTGTGATGAGCATGATCATTTGTTCTGTGTCTGGGTGTAATTTATCTATATATGTATGTATTTAGAAATATATAAGTATGTTTATCAGTTGTCTAGTACTCATAACACAAGCTCTGCTTAGCTTGAGACTAGACGGCGTTGTGTGATAGTTGTGGAATATTATTATTATATTATTATTATTATTCAATTCTATGTTACAATTAGGCTATATTTTCCATAGAATAAGCAAACGTAAGGTCTTAAGAGCGTAGACGGGCTGCATTTTTTCCATACAAACGTATTCCCCTATTCTCTTCCTGGATAATGCCTCTAGAGTAATCATTTTTATTTATAAAAATCTAGGTCTATTGAAGGCATGCCCCTGTTTTTTTTTTTTAATACAAAAATAAATATGATTTTCCGAAAACCTAAAAAAATGCCCCGTTTTTACCTACGTAATCAGACGACTACCAAAGAAAATTTAAATGTTTTTAAGATAAAAATTCCTTTAAATTTTTATACCAAAAATATTTTTGTCGGCTTAGGTTTTGAGGAGAAAACAGGGGAATACGAAACGTCGATCGGTCATGGTTTTTTCTAGGTAAAATCGTTCTGAGCTGCAGTTGTCCCTATCGCACTCTACGGGGGTAGACTAGAGGGAGAGAGACGGCAATAGTTTCTTCAAATACCTATTTCTCAATTCTCGCGCAGCCCGTCTACGCTCTTAAGGCCATTAGTTAGGTGGAGTGACGATCTTCGCAGGGTGACTCTCATCCAGGCAACAGTTTCGCCTCCTCGGCAATGGTAACACAGCAGTGTTACCATTGCAGTATTAACAAATCCAGTATAAGCTGGCCAGTGCTACTGACTTTCGGCCTACCGTACTATAAACTTATGCTTATCCCTTGAAGGAATACAGGGATGATGATATGTAATGTTTGCACAGAAACACGTGCTGGTCATCCTGACCGACATGTCCTCATACGCCGAGGCTCTGCGTGAGGTGTCCGCCGCCCGTGAGGAGGTACCCGGCCGTCGTGGTTTCCCAGGTTTGTCTCTAAACATTTATGACTTAGCTTTTGTAATTTATTATCATATCTCTGTTAAAGAATAGTCAAACTGTTCGGACTTGTGAATATTCTACTACACTTCACTTACGAAAATATTGGACATAAATAAATCTTTGATAAAATATGTAATGACGTCGCTGGAAAAGCTTACTGGAGTCAAACATTCATATTTAATATTGGCTCATAAAATGCCCTTCCAATTTCATCCAGGCCATGGCCACTTGTGCCAAATTTCATCAAAATCCGTTCAGCCGTTAAGGCGTGGAAAGGTAACAGACAATTACTTTCGCATTTAAAATAAAAGTGTTTTTTAAAAAGTTTTTGTACTAGGGTTTTCTCCCGGTGATATTTCCTTACTCCCGCCCTGAGACCCTCAGCGAAAAGGAGGTTCGGATCCCCTCTCACAAATACTGTACCACCCAGTACTTTGCTTAATATTAAAACGTATTTCTCCCCAGGTTACATGTACACCGATTTGGCCACGATCTACGAGCGCGCCGGGCGTGTAGAAGGCAGGAATGGCTCCATCACTCAGATCCCCATTCTGACTATGCCCAACGACGACATCACCCATCCTATTCCTGATTTGACAGGTTATATTACCGAGGGACAGGTGAGAGATATTTTTATTAAGGCGAAAACGCCAGGGTAGCCCGCGAAATTCATTTTTTTTTAGGTTTTTTGCAATTTGCTGGTCAGTATTAAGTTGTACGTTGATTAAAATATGATTCGCGGTCGTAACAAATACGTATTTACAGAATTATAATCATTAAAGTCATCAACACAACTCTCTAAGACCATGTAATCCCCAAATGTCAAGATTTCATGAAATAGTCATTCTTGGGGATTACATGGTCTTAGAGAGTTGTGTTGATGACTTTAATGATTATAATTCTATAAATACATATTTGTTACGACCGCGAATCATATTTTAATCAACGTACAACTTAATACTGACCAGCAAATTGCAAAAAACGTAAGAAAATTTGAATTTCGCGGGCCACCTTAGAGCTTCCCCCTTAATACTTAAAGCTATTTTGTCTAAAGTGTATTTACATGGTACAGTATTATTATCTCACGAGGCGACGCGTGCCTTACTTGTAGTAACCAAGTGTACAAACACGCTGTATGACTATGTGCGTAAAGTCAAGTAGCGTCAGCACAGAAGACACGTTTCTGACTTCGCTATTGGGTCGGACGGTACCGAGAGCTCCTGCGCTTACACATAATTAGAGGTATGAGGAACAGGGTGTAAAGTTCACTCATACTCTATAGAAAAGGGAGGTTCCTCCGACTAGACGGGGGTTGTGTCTGGCGGGCAACTGCCCGATGATTCATGTCGGACCGTTGTATCTATGCTAGTTGCGCGGTAAACTCTGCTTGCGGGATGCAGGATTTTGCGTGACGTCAGTATGACGCGTTGTTCGCATGTGGCGTTGTAGATACCGCTACACACACACATTTACAGCGAGTTACCGTCGACTCCGGAGTAGTCAGTTAGGAATGTCGACTCCACCTATTTTCTTTTTTAAACGTGAGTAAAAGTGATTCCGACATTCTATTTACAGAATAAATAATTTAATATAATTTCTGAAGAAGATCTAATCGAAAGAAATTTTTCCTGCCACATTAAAAAAAAAAGAAAATAAAATCTTTTCCATACCTTTCCTCGTCTTCCTCTACAGATCTACGTAGACCGTCAGCTCCACAACAGACAGATCTACCCTCCAGTCAACGTGCTGCCGTCTCTGTCTCGTCTCATGAAGTCCGCCATCGGTGAGGGCATGACCCGCAAGGACCATTCTGATGTCTCCAACCAGCTGGTAAGTTTGACTGTAACTCACACCGACATTTTACTCGGAGACTCATCATCATCTTCCTTTCCTTGCCCCATGTTACTGAAGCTTAACATTTAATAGATTTTCAACTTTATCGCTAAAGTATAAGTTCAAAGTTGATTGTGACAGTTTCGGGTAGCTTGATGTGCTGGCGACTGTACATAACTGCGATCCAAAATGGGGATCCTAGCCGACGTAGGCTGACACGCTGAAATGGGATTGGGTGGGTCACGTTGGCCTCATTCATAGTGACCGCTGGGCAACAGTCACCACACGGTGGGTCTGAGGAGGCCCCAGGCCCCAGGGACAGGTGGCGATAAGACATAGACGCGTCGTAGATAGAGGGTCGAGGTGGCTCTAGAAAGGGATGCCTGGAAGGGTTTGGGGGACGCCATTGCTCAGCAGTGGGTCAGTATAGGCTAAAAAAAAACAGTGGCACTCCGGGAGCGCCGACAGAAGTGAAAACAAAATCACAAACAGAATACTTTGCCGTCACTCACTGACATCGGATTTACATTAAAACCGAGTACATCCCGAGGACAGCCGAACACATCCGAAGCGGTGTCGGTTACGGTAATAGTGGCGCGAGTTCAATCGTTTTTTCCCATTTCAAAAAATGTCCAACACGCCTAAAGAAGTTTTCACTTCAATAAAAAATAATATAAGATACCTCCATGATCCCTGTTGGCTTGTACCGAAGTATGCAGGTGTAAGCACTATGTTTTGCGCGCGTTACATTTATTTCACCAAAACAATTCAAACTCAAACTCAAATCATTTATTTAAATTAAACCTTGTACAGGCACTTTTGAATTGTCAAAATTAAATAGTCTGTCAGTTAGTTAGAAAGTTGAAGCTAGTTGCCCATTCCAAAGCGTAGATCTCTATCGATCTCAATAGAAGTCGTTTCCTAGCAATTACTTTTGGGCAAAAGTATGTATACACTTGGCTTTATTAAAAGACGATTTTCTCCTTTAGTTTTGAATGAAATTGTATGTTATTACGAACAAAGTATTTTCGAACCCATAGGTCTGTGTAAAATGTCATATTTCAACGTTGCATTCGTTGTTTCACGAAAAAATCTCAATGAGGGATTTTCCTTTCTTTTTTTACGACAGTGTCAGTCAACGAGCGTATGTGACGTGACGCAATGTTTTTTTCCAAGCGTTTTGGCTTTGTCACCTAGTAACGTAGTCAGTACAACGCCATCTACAGAGTTCTTGGAAACTATTTTTTTTTTAAATACTCAAAAAGAAAACCTCTCATTGTAAGTTGCCAAGTGTTGACATATTTTTGCTCGTGACTGTACAGAGTGCGTAGTTGAGGGTTACAACCAAATCACTTATATTTTTCAATATTATGTTTGTTGTTGTTAATACTAACGTGTTCCCTTCCAGTACGCTTGCTACGCCATCGGTAAGGACGTGCAGGCGATGAAGGCCGTCGTAGGAGAGGAGGCGCTGACACCTGACGATCTGCTGTACCTCGAGTTCCTCGTCAAGTTCGAGAAGAACTTCATCTCGCAGGTATGTCCAATATT
Source organism: Oligia latruncula (assembly GCA_948474745.1). Lineage (NCBI taxonomy): Eukaryota > Metazoa > Arthropoda > Insecta > Lepidoptera > Noctuidae > Oligia > Oligia latruncula. Next base: position 3,618,587 of record OX419705.1, read on the forward strand.
ATCATTATATTATTGTCGTCATGGCCCAGTGTTTGCGGCCTCGCCTCTCATGCACGAGGGTTCAAATCCGGGCAAGTACCAATGAGGCTTTAATTCATTATGACCTTTCTAAGTTTATCTTGGACATTACTGACATCCGTACATGGATGTTTGGAAACATCCTGAAGAAATCTGGACTTGTAATTAAGGTGATTTATTGAAAAAATTTGGTTTTTCTATTTTGTGTAACTTGTTAATTATGTGGAATAAGGATTTAACATGTACGAACGAAATGTCTTGTTTAAAAAAAGATAACTGGAAATCTCTGTTTCTATGGAAAATTTAAAATCGGTCTAATTTGGCTGTAACACTATTTTTCGAAAATGTTCTCTACTAACTTTTTAGACCTCTGTATCCTGCTTATGCGTATGAAGTTTCATTAAAATCGGTTCATTCATTTCGAAAAATAAGGGCTTGAAAGTTTGTATGAAATGCCGTACGGCGTAAACGCTCTTAATATAAGTCTGAAGTCGCCAACCCATCTTGAGCAAGCGTGGTGATCAATGCTCGTGCCTTCCCTGTATGAGAAGATGCCTTCGTCCTGCAGTGGGACTATAAAAGGCTGGTATTGGTGCCGATTCTGTTGTTCACAAACTAAACTAAATTTAAGTTCAGTGCATCTTTTTCTTTCTATTTCATTAAGAAAAGGACAAGAAAAATTTTAGTTTAGTCCCGTCAAATGAATCTGCGCCTGACGTAAATTGACGTAATTTTAGTAGGCAAGTTTTTAATCACGTCTAAAACTTGTCTATAGAAGTGTCAGGCTCTGATCAATTTGACAGGACTAAACTGAAATTTATCTTCTGTCCTTTTCTTAATTAAATAGAAAGAAAAAGATGCACTGATCTTAAATTTAGTTTAGTTTGTGAACAAGGGAATCGGCACCATTGTTATGCTCGCTTCCCACGGCGCGTAATATCATAATATCGGTGCGGCGCGACTTGTGAGTAGTGGTATCGGTCTCCACTTACCGAGTCGTCGCCTTTATAGGCGCTTTCCTTTGTGTATGTACCTATATTTGCATATGAGCACTGGTGGCACAGTGGAATCTGCCCTGACTTACAAGTTGTAGGTCGTAAGTTCGACCCAGACAGGCACTTTACTTGTGTATTTAATTACATCACCACTGCTCTCAAAACGGTGAATAAAAACATCGTGAGGAAACCGGCATGACCTAGAAACCCGGACTGTTCATGTTTTTGAAAATAAAATCGACTATAAGTCATACAGATAGAGTTATGAAAATCCATAACCATATGCAAAACTTATTTTATTAGTATGTTTTATGCATATTTATTGGAATGGAATGCACCCTAATTGCGTAACACACTATCAATCTGAATCATTTTGATGGATAATCCATTGCTTTATATGTTCTAAAAATGTGTCTGCTCAACAACATAAACAACGCAATAAATGTTGTTGGACTGTCAAAATGAAATCAATTACTACTGCCGGTCGATTCTGTAAAAATCTCACCGTGAGAACTTAGGTGAAGTGAGTTTGTTTTTGATAGGAATTGACACTATTGACAGCTCACTCCACGCTCACTTCACCTAAGTTTTCACGGTGAGATTTTTACAGAATAGCACCGCTGGATGGTGTTACGCAGTTCCTGACGGGGGTCCCCCGACCGCACACGTTTTTTAATATTTACACAATGTTTATCATCTCCAGGGTAACTACGAGAACCGCACAGTGTTCGAGTCCCTGGACATCGGCTGGCAGCTGTTGCGTATCTTCCCCAAGGAGATGTTGAAGCGTATCCCCGCGTCCGTACTCGCAGAGTTCTACCCACGAGACTCCCGTCACTAAGCGACCCTGTACCGTGGTCGGCAGTACTAGCTTCACGATTAGAAGCGCTTATACGAGCAACTTCGGGCAATTTTTGGCAATTCTGGGCAATATTGGTCATGAGCGACCACATCAAGTATTACGTTGGCTATTTTGGTCACTTCTGAGCAATATTGGTCATATGAATGTGAATTCATAACATCAAGGAACTCCAATGCTACCATATTGTTGAGCGATATGGATTAAGTATATAAACTTATTTAAAATTCATGGAGTAATTAAAGGTAATGAAAACTAGATTGCTCCAATGGCTCCGGCAACTGTTGTATGGCAATAATTGCTAAAAAAAAGTGCCCACGTAAGCATAGCTACACACGATCATCATGCCAGAAACATCTAACGAATGTAACCCCAGGTTAGCACTCCGACCATGATATTCTTGTAAGATAAAATACTGTTTAATAGTAAGTTGTTAATAGTTTATTATAATGTATTACATACATGTATTACGATCATGTGCAAAATTATATAAACGCGTTTAAATCGTATGTAACAGCCATCGTAATGCTGAGAACGACCGACTTGTGTATATATTTTCATCGTTAATAATCTAGAATGTACTTGAGCGGTTAAATTATTATATTTTTGAATAGATGCCATTTATTTGACTTTATTTTTCTTTTTTGGTGCTTCGGACACAGTTAAAACGATATAAATAAAAGCTAAAAGTTATTTTGTGTGCACAAATTGTTGACATGTGTTCAAATTATATGTAATTATAATCAAAATCTGTTTTAAATCATGATGTTGCTAATTATTATGGTGATATCGGTTACACTTCCGCCGTTTGTGACGTCACTGATGTGACAGATATTTATGTGTAAATAAAACACAATAGCCCAGTAACGACACGTTACATTCCAAATTAAGGTTTCCTGTTCACTCCAGCTAGATACTGTATTCAGCTAATAAATGTGAATTAGGATACTGTTGTTTTCAATGGAAATAAAAATATAGAAAGTTTAAATTGTTTTTTTTTTGACGTGACAACGTCTTAAATTAGGTTGCGGCTGGGAGTCACTTATGAAAAAGTGTAACGCTCGGTAACGTTACGTTCTTATTGACGTGACAACGTCTTAAATTAGGTTGCGGCTGGGAGTCACTTATGAAAAAGTGTAACGCTCGGTAACGTTACGTTCTAATTGACGTGACAACGTCTTAAATTAGGTTGCGGCTGGGAGTCACTTATGAAAAAGTGTAACGCTCGGTAACGTTACGTTCTTATTTTCATTTAATTCCTTGTTCCTATTGTGCAATTTAATTATATTCATATCAATAAATATTCTACCGAGAAAAAGACGTCACGTAAAATCTTCGCCCGTAAAACCGACTTTACAGGCAACCATTTTTTACGTATTATAATAGTCTCAGTCAGTGGGATTAGATAGACTAGACAGTAACTACTATCGGTGGCCCAGTGGTAGCTGCCGCGACTTACGAGTTGTAGGTCGTAGGTCGAACCCAAATATGCACTTTGTGTAAATAATTTCATCACCACTGCTCTCAAAACGGTGAAAGAAAACATCGTGAGGGTACCGGCATGTCCTAGAACCAAAAATTCGCAGACTTGTGACATCTGCCGTACTTGGTCTGCGTGGTGGATTACAGCCCATTCCCTCTCGATTATAGAACTGTTCTAGGAGATATAATGGTTTATAGGTGTAGGTATAGTCCAAGAGCTAGATCGAAGAGTTCACGAAAAAACTTCGACTAGCTTTTGGACTATACCTTACTAATTGAACTCATTATATCTCCTAAACTAAGACCCGATTAAATCTTGGCGACTGATTCCGACTAATTAGCGACAAAATATGGGAGAAAACAGATCTTCGCTAGGTGCCCTAGTTTTTGAGATATAAATGTGGCCTTGCTGGGGACTCCAGGATCGGTAACCTATAAAACCCGTTCATTCCCTTATATCTTTTGAACCAGAGACCGACAAATTCTGATATTTGTCGAAAAATTTCGACTAATTATCGAAAAAAAATTTGTGTTATCAAAATTAAAATCCCTGATGGTGGCTCTGCCAGAGTCAGTGACACCCTTTGATTACCTCGGGTTATTTCTAAGCTACTCCCAGCACATTTAATTTAGGTATCGTAAGTATATTTGGATTGACGAAAGATAAATAAAACCAATTTCTTGAAAAATTCTAATTTAATTATAAAAAATATAAACTGATTGACTTTGGTCATACGAAAATGCAACTTACACGTAAACCAAAATATTATATGACAAAAGCAATAAAAATAGTAGAACACCTTATAATAATTATCAATTTAATCGACTAACAAACATTTAAAATTTATCGTCTAATCAGTACCTATCTGAGAAAGTAAAACTGCTAAAGGTTCAAGTTTGACGCCTTAAAAAAATTTTCGGCTTCTTAATTTCCTGCCGGTCGATTCTGTAAAAAAATGTAAAAATCTCACCGTGAAAACTTGCGTCAGTGTCATCCCACTGATACTAGGGATTGACCAAGCAAACATTTACAATCTTAATCGATATTTTAATAATATTATTTGCGTTAATTCTTTTAGTCCTAAAGTTAAACGCCAATGTTTTACATTAATTACTGTTCGTGCGTGACGCGCTCGCGCCTCAGTCTTTAAAAGGGCTAGTCTAGGAAAAAAAAACAACATTGAGATTCTAAGAATTATATAAAATGATCAATAGAATTAGCATAAAAATATTATTAAAATCTCGATTATGATTGTAGGTAAATGTATGCTTGGTCAATCCCTATCAGGTGTTCCGGTAGGATAACACTGACAGCTCACTTAAAAGGTTACATGCTCTGTGCACTTCACCTAAGTTTTCACGGTTACAGAATCGCACTGCTGTTCAACTTTTTTCAAGTTGACTTTACGTTCCTCTTTAGTAAGAAACTTCATAATGTTACCATCACTTTCAAAGTTTACCTTATTCTCACCTTTAACCCTATCTAACCGGCCCACATACTTTTCACTTACTTTAACAAAGTCTTTGACACTCACACCCTTGATGACGCTTTGGTAACTAACAAATACTTCCTCAATATCGTCACTAACATCCACTGGGAAGATGGTCACTAAATCGTCCTTGAATTTTTTCTTTTTCAAAATGTACTCTCTATATTCGTTCAACGTAGGGAATTTATCATTGTCCTTAACACAATGTAGATACAAATTATACAAAGACAAAATTTTACTGAATTCCAGCTGGTTAATTGGTTCATATGTCAGCACAATCTCGCCTTCAATATTATGAACTACAACTTGATTAGCACTCTTGTACAATTTGTTATAGAAAGATTCGTGTTGGTCTATCATAAAAAAGGGACGGTATGTTTTCTCGCAAATATGAACCACTGGACTATCAGACCGATGTAAGAAGTGAACGTAATCCTCCAATTTGACTTCCTCCGTGATGACGTCGTCTCTCAGCATTTCTTTGTGGTTAATTTTCAAGTAATTAAGTTTTTTCACATTCGCCTGATTTTCAATTTCACTGACTAGAAAACCGCTTACGGTTTTGAAAATCTTCTCTACCATGTAAAAAACTTTTTGCCTCTGCGTTGGGATTTTCTTCAGAATAACGACATGCCTCATTAAATCCTTTCGCTTATTGATGGTCTCCAAGTCTAATTTGTAGTTTAAATAGATCAGGATTTCGTCCATAGCATCCGCGACGCCGCAGTACATTCGCATGCGTTCGTGTGCAAAGCGTTGAGGATCGTCTTTGAAGATGATCGTGGACATTTCGACGCAGTACCACAGAGCAGTCGGTAATGAAGAATTCACTTGAGGATCTAGAGGCAAAGATGACAGTCCAATCTTACACTTTGTTGTACTGATACGCCGCAACGCGTACTTTTTGAACTGTGCAACTACGTTTTCGTCCATCCATTGTTTCTTTTCACAAATTTTCCATAACACGAAGTAGAACAGACCGATGTTGTATTTCACTTTTTTGAAGTTGAAGTACGTGGCAGAGAGAATATAGTCGTTGTATCTGTCGAAGTCGTCGGTATCTACCAGCACCAGACCGCCGTGGAATGGTCGCCGTGAGCGAGGCTCAAACTTTGGTTGTTCTAATAACTGTTTGTAGACAGTTAGGGTATAAAAATACCCAATTGAGTCATTGAGATCAGGATCCTCCAACAAAAACAACGGACATTCCATCATGCCATTGAATTTTGAGAAACTTGCTGTCGATTCAGAGTTTTGGAAAATAAGTTTTTCCAGCAGATTCAATTCTGTGCATAAGATCACAGGAATTCCTGTCTCGTTAGCCAAAATGATGTCAGGAAACTTGATTTCTTGGTCAACTGTAAAATTGATATCCTCAATCGGTTCTTCGGGAACTTCATTGTTGAATGTGTTTCCGAACTTTAAAGCGTCGAACCCATATGATTTTTTTTCACTGACGATGTAGTTAATTAATGTAGTAATGGATCTCTCAATGTCTACTTTCAAATCGTATGATGGATTGCTGAAACTCTTGTACCAGTTTGTATTCTTAAATTCAAGTAAAAATGTATCTTTATCCATCGTGTCTGGAAAGTTTTCTGTCGCCACGCTGTTCAATCTATTTTTCAACTTTTTCAGCTTATCAATTTCTTCGAGAGATTTTACATTATTTTTCCCTGAAGTTAGGAATTTGAATTTAATGTAAGACTTCAGACTTTCTTTATCGGTAGCAAAGTTGTCGGCGGTTATTTTATCGTAGTCAAACTCCTTAGAAATATCAGTTTCATCGAACAGTTCATTGTTCCGGTAAATAGTACATTGGCTTTTGATAAATGACGCGGTGACCGATAAATCGATACAACTCAAGTTTTCACTTAGCGCATGAAAAACCACTTTTTCATAATCAATATTTTCATTAAGGGCCAAACATGTGTCGAAGCTTCGCCTGTTGATCTGACCGTCGGTAATGATGTACAACAATTTAATTTTGTCGTTGCTATCAATATTTTCCTTTACCCACTCGATAATAGTTTCCGGCAACGTATTGGTCCCTCTGGCATCCCGCTCCCTGTAAGCCTGACGAGCTTTAGTTTCGTCGACTTCCTCGCATCTGTGTCCCCAGTGTAAGTAAACAATTTGTGATTCTTCATCTGCTAGAGCACTATTAATTTGGTTCACGTCACTTTTAAATTGTTCGAGAGTTGTTAGTCCATTGTTGTGATAATACATCACTCCTTGCGTCGAAATGGAGTAATCCTTCGCGTAAATGTAATAATTAACCATTTTGAAGTGTAGTGATGAACTTGGGCCACTGATAATTAAATACTAGCTTGGATTAACATGGGTAAACAATAAACTTGACCCGGAGTGAACTACAGAACACTTCTCTCTGGCGAGAGGAGTGAACCGTACACTCGACACTCGACTCGACGACTGATAAATATTTCGCGAACTCCGGCTTTTAAGCGCTCCGTACCCGTACTAGGGAATACCTAACGGGATAAGGCGGACCTGCTTGCTGGCTTGCTGTCAGTTGCTTGGCTTGACCGGATGCGAAATTGATATTTCATGAAATAGGGTTTTATGAACCTAGAGGGCTGTATTGAGCAATTTTCCGACAACTTAGGAAACTTCTCTTCTTTCTTCTCTCTTCCAACTAGACATGTACTGATGCACGGGGCCGTTGCCACACACAACCGGTACTATCACCAGGGCCCGCACCCTAATTGCGTAACACACTATCAACTACAACCTGAATAATTTTGAAGGATATTGCTAATCCATCGCTTCATATGTTCGAAAAATTTGTCTACTCAACAACGTAAATAACGCAATGAATGTTGTTGTCAAAATAAAAACCATTCTTACTGATAGTGTGTTACACAATTACTCCGTAGGTTGATGATGATGAAGTTGAAAGATACATATATTATTATGTCGATTAAAACATATTTCAATCCGTTATTCTGAGAAATTCTTTAACCTTTTGGTTTTGACCGCCACACGTCCAAAAATCAAAAACGTGCCCTCGGCGTCAAAGTCCCCCGGCCCCCCCTTAGATCGAGCCCTGACTGTCAGTCCATCCGGTCAGATACCTACTTAGGTATGCCGATTTGAATACCTAGCTTCAGTCACTCCCCTCATGCGCGTAGTACTTGAGGCAAGAACAACAGAACTTCAGACAAGGTATTCATTTTTATAAGGTGAGGCAGAACTGACAGTAAAACTGATCATGTACGACTGTCTACGGGAAATAACGCCGGCGCTTAACAACAGTTGGTGAGTCAGCGACAAGATTATCGCTCCGATAGGAGTATAATATGTGTTCTGTGCGCTCAACGGTTTCTGATGCAACAAAACAGAGGCGTTGCAATCGATCAGTATTGTTTGTTGTCGCTGCAATTTCATTTTTCAAACTAACGAAAGTTTAATAAGATGAAAGATAATAAAAATTAAATTGCAAAGTAGTACCTAACTAAAGAATCATAATTTTATAAAATTGTCGAGAATTTATGAATTATGTCGAGAATGTTTGATCAAAATAATAATTATGGTGTAATGAAGTGTAACGTAGGGTTTTCTTGCATCATATTTCACAGTTGTTTTTGTTTTGCTCTTTCACAATTCTGTCATCATATTTGCAATTCGTTGCAAGTTTGCAACCTATATATCAGTAGGTACAAACCGTGCGCGATAAGTTGGGACCAGCCGGTCGATTCTGTAAAAATCTCACCGTGAAAACTTAGGTGAAGTGAATTTGTTTTTGCTAGGAATTGACACTATTGACAGCTGACTCCACGCTCACTTCACCTAAATTTCCACGGTGAGATTTTTACAGAATAGCACCGCTGCCTGAGCGCGGTGACGTCACAGCAGTGGCGTGTTTGTACGATACGGTACAATAACCCTCTTTTTGGGTTTCGCCGCAGTCGGGTAATTAATTTAGTGTAGGTAGGTACACATACTTTGTGTAAGTAAATTATTTCATCACCACTGCTCTCAAAACGGTGAAGGAAAAACATCGTGAGGAAACCGGCATGTCCTAGAACCAACAAAAAATCGAAGACAGTGACATCTGCCATACTGCACTGGGCCAGCGTGGTGGATTACGGCCCACTCCCTCTCACCGAGAGGAGGCCTGTGTCCCAGCAGTGGAAACATTATAGGCTGATTATGATGCCACATAAACCTTCCGGAATAAATTCTATAAATTATAGAGTTTCTCTGTCTACGAATGATAGTGAAAATCGCAGTTTAGAAGAACAACGCGGTCACCGTCACACAGCAGACACGAACTAATAAATTATTAGTTTTCGTTCGTGTATTTATACAAACTGAAGCCACAAAATTGTATTTTGTGGTGTAGCTAAAGAGGCCATTGTATTATTATTATTTCACATAGCATTGGTGAAGAGGCAGTCTAACAATTTTAGCAATAGGTAAAAATGCAACAACAACAGAATATAAATATACCTTTCTCTAAGACCTGTGTGATCTTTCAGTTTGTAGGTCTCGTGACAGCCATCTACCAACTTTCGTCTACCGAATCTGGTGAGTCGTTTTCATTTTGTTTGTACTGCTTCCCTGGGTATATCTAAAAGTGCCGATATGATAAGACTAAAGCTATTTTGAAAAAGGTTCAAGTTGGAGACTTTGTACTTATTGCTAATGAGGAACGAAATCAAACTAAATTAGGTCCTTATAGAATTTTAGAACTATTGGATTTGTTAAAATTACCAATTAAAAACTACCAATAGAAATTACAAATACGATGATCGTGTACGAAAATGCCTGAATGTCTAATCACTGTTATTGATGATGTCTATGATGACCATAAAATACTAAAGATGATGACACTGATGATGATTCATCTGCTGCTGACTGCTGACATACTAAAGCAGTAAAGCTGAATTGACAAGTTGTCTACGTTGACCAATGTTGACTCTTGTTTGCATTGTCTATCTTGACACTTAATCGAATGTCTATGTTGACTTCTGGATTTGGACGTTGATCTTGACCAGGGTTGGATTTAGGTACCTACGTTGAAAAAGATAGCACAAAAAAAATTAAAAGGATAATAGTATAAGATGATGATAGCGGACAGGCTCGACTGTCCTTACATGCGACGCTGCTGTGACTTGCACGTTACCTACAGTCGTGTGTAAGGGTCGGAGGTACGGTGGTCTTTTGTTATTGTTTTGTATTGTTAATTATTAATGTATTTTATTTTATTTTTTGATGAATGTGTGATGTATTTTATTGAATTTTGTATATTGTCTATGAGTCTTTTTAACTTGAATAAATAAATAAATAATAATAATAATAATAATAAATTATAAAACAATTATAGTAGGTACACTTTCATTATTTTTAATGATTTACCTAATAGTCAATAAAATCAACACCAGTTATGGCAAACTCTACTCAGACGTTTTTTCTTTGCGGTGGATACACTTGGTCTGTCGTCATTTTCATGACCATCACTGCCACTTGCCATAATTAAAACACTAAAAACGTATTAACTTACACAAAAATTCGCAATCGATTGTTGTCACTATGATTGAATTTCGAATGGAATGGCAGGAAGAAGAAAGAAGAAGAAGGAAGAAGAAGGAATGAAGGAAGAAGTGTACTGCGGAGGATAATCGTGGAATCCCCGGCCATCGATACAGAAACTCGTTAGAGTAAATATGTTCCTTGCACATCGCAAGATCAGAATTCGGTCAGAACGCACGGTCGAAATATTCATATGACGTAAAACTGAGTGAGGGAATGTTCTAGAACCAAAAATTCGCAGACTTGTCCCAAGTAGCACAGAAGCGCTGAATAGTAGCTGAATCACTGTTCACAATGGAAATTTCAGCTGAATAAACCTGCTGAGTAAGAGCGTTAGAGGCGCCTACTCAGCTGATATAACTCTGATTTGGGCACAAATTAATCAGCTGTTAGCTGAATAATGTAGCTGGTTGCACTATATCAGCGTTATTTGAGCATTATTAAAGATAACAGTCGCCCCAAGAGCTGAATAATGACTGATTATCAGGGTATGTGTTACCTTTTATACACCACAAGGGCTGAATAATAGAGTACTTATTACCTATTTTTCAGCACAAAATACACTCCAGGATAACAGTAACTCTTTTATGGATCTGACAATTCACAAGTGGCAAAATTGTGAATAATTTTCACCCTACTACTTATTATTTTGATATGTTTTGTGTGAACCATTTTGTAAAGTGTTTGTGGGAAGTATAGGCAAATATATATGTTAACGATAAGTAAAACTTTGTTTTTTTCCTCCATGTGCATGAAATTCGAATGGGAAAGAGAGTTTATTGTCAAATACTATATAATTATAGACGAAAATTTTCACGCGCTCTCAAAATATCACTGTTTACTTGAAAATTATAGTATAAAATAGGTTGATGATATTAATATAAAAAATTAAGTATTTTTATTTTTCCTTTGTAATTTGACAATAAGCTGTTTACGTATAAAATCATTACATTTTCTATTCAAATTCTGTTGTTATTTTCGTTGACTAAACAAAAACAAATTGTTATTATATTGTATACATAGGTTAGAATCTAAAAAATGGCAGACAAGCTATGTGTACCGTATTAACCACAATTAAACAGCATGAGCTGTTTAAGTGTCCACTCGTGGTACATGAATCAGTAACGAGCTGTTACGAGTGGTTCTTGTTTTACACAAGTCAGCTACAAATTCATGTAAAGCTTGATAGTGGGTAACATGTACGCAAATAACTGTAGGTATGGGTAACATGTGATTAGATTATGGGTAATGTGTGTAGATTATGGGTAACATGTGAGCTAATATAGAGCAGTTTGCTTTAACTTAGCATCATATATGTTCACCCATAGTGATCATGTGGGCTTTATAAGAGCTATTATACGATTGCGTGTAACAAGCTGATTAACATTACACAAATTCCACCGTGTGCAGCAAAAGGCATTATATCTTTGTTATTTGAAGCCACAGAATAACTGATTACATTATAGTAGCTCACGTGTTCTTTCTTAAAATGCAAGTGGTCTAAGGGTTCACTTGTGGTCTTCAATTCAGAATGTAGCTTAGTTAAAGTCCACAAAAATCCTTTAAATTGCTTAAAGCTGTATAATACTGAACTTGTTACCTATATTAACGCTGCAAGCGTTACATTGTGGTCTCCGTGACGCATAATAACGTTCTTATTCAGGTGAAAGCTCACTTTTCACCTATTGCAGGTCGAGTGTACTGTAATAACTCTTCATAAGTGCTAAAATTACCGATGTTACCTCTTGTGACATCTTATAATGCAGTTTTGTGCTACTTGGGGTGACATCTACCGTATTTGGCCTGCGTGGTGGATTACAGCCCACTCCCTCTCGAATAGAGGAGACCTGTGGGCTGTGTGCCACTGTGGGAACATTATAGGCTGATTGTGATCAGTGGCGTAGCTAGCATGGGTGTCAACCGGTGGGCTCGTCGTCGTGGTGTCACCCCGCGACACAGAAAGCTCTATGAAAGTAAGACGCGTTGAAGAAGCGACGGTGGCCGACTTGTGAGCTGGATGTTCAGGGTTCGACCCTTCATTATTTATTTACGTATTTGTATTACATTTTATTTTAATGTGTTGTGTACTTTTCTGTTAATAGAGGTTTTCACGGTCGGGCGTCACCCTTGGCATCCGGGGCGAGCCGCCCCCGCCGCCCCTCCCTAGCTACGCCACTGATTGTGTTATTTATAAGCATTGCATTTGCAACTAATTGAATGATACCTACTCCGCTGAATTTGCATTAGCTTATATGTTAAGTACCTACCTATATTGCGACACCTATCTCACTATCATTAGGTAATTATCGCACTTATCTAGACTAATGTTATAAAGCTGAAGAGTTTGTTCGTTTGAACGCGCTAATCTCAGGAACTACTGGTTCGAATTGAAAAAATATTTTTGTGTTGGATAGTCCATTTATCGAGGAAGGCTATATAACATCACGCTACGACCCTTAGGAGCCGCGCAGCGTGTGACACCGCGGGGAACAGCTAGTCATTATTAATCGTCGTTTTATAACAAATCACATCTTCAGTATCTATAGGGGGACAAATATTTTTTTGTTCCCCTATAGATACTGAAGATGTGATTGAAAACAGTGGCACTCCGGGAGTGCCGACATTAAGTGAAAACAAAACACAAACAGAATACTTTGCCATTACTCACTGACATATCGAATTTAAAACCGAGTACAGTTCACGTCAAATAACTTTGCCGCTCTGAATTAGGCAACAAATCACTGCGCAGTAGTTAATCCTATGAATACAACAGCAGCGCGCATGGTGCGGATTGGCGCGGCTAGCAAAGAGCCTAGCTTCAGAGCGGTAAAGTTATTTAACGCGAGCTGTACATCCCAAGGACAGCCCGAATGTAGCGCGCGGTGTCGGTAAAAGTGTCGCGAGTTCAATGGTTTTTTCTCGCATCTCAAGAAATGCCCATTGCGCCTAAAGAAGTTTTCACTTTTCACTTCAAAAACTAGGTACATGCAGCCCGATTCAAACTTTATGGCGGCTCTGAAGTGCGCTACTCGCTGCGGTACAGTCAACGGCAACAGTAGATGATCAAAATCAGAAATTCAATACTAATTAACGGAGTTCGCTTCAGAACTGTATGGCAGAGCTGTTGCTGTTGTTGAGCTGTGTGCAGAGACTGTGTGGCTGTGTGGTAGAGTTCTGACGCGAACTCCGTTCATTAGTATTGAATTTCTGATTTTGATCATCTACTTTTGCTGTTGACTGTACCTGAACCCACGCCCCTTTTTTTTTTGCGGATGGGAAGTCGTCAAATGACCCCTCCCGCTCTGGGTAGAGCTGAGGTTAGACTCTTACTGACTAAAACCCACCCGTGTTCCTTCCCTAGCCCTTTATTTTCCGGGCCAGCGATAACCCTTTCGGACAATCCCGCTGACCCGGCAGACCCCTCACCCCGACACGTGAATTTAATGGCTAGGTACTGCGCAGCGACTCTCGTCATGTTCCGAGTCGCCATAAAGTTTGAATCGGTCTGTACTGTACGATTGCATGCTAGAGGGAAATTTGTGATAAGTAGGTATACCTTTGATTACCTCGGGTTATTTCTAAGCTACTCCAAGCACATTTAATTTACTGTATATATATAGGTATGTTTGGTAAAGTTTGACGAAAGATAAATAATACCAATTTCTTGAAGAAATATTCTAATTTAATTGTAAAAAAAATAATATAAACCGAGTGCCTTTGGTCATACGAAAATGCAGCTTACACATAAACCAAAATATATGACAAAAGGCAATAAAGAAAATAAAAAACTAGTAACTAGAAGAACACCATAAAATAATTATTAATTTAATCGACTAACAAACATTAAAATCTATGTCTAATGATTAGACATAGATTTTAATGTTTGTTAGTCGATACTGATTAGACTCTAATCAGTATCCCAGAATGTAAAACTGAAAATTAATTGAGAGATGACATTGATATTGTGATTTGTGACTAAGTTTCTGTTTTGCTATTTTATTTAAAACCCCATAAAATAGTAATGTTTTGACAACTAAAATACTAGCTTCGAAATTATATAAAATGATCAATAGAAGTCATTGCTGAGTACGATACTTAACAATGATTAGATTGCTGTCTTTGATTCTTGTCAAAATGAAAAACACATGTTTGTCAATAAATAAAACTTCATAATTTACAACAATCTTTTTATTTGGTTCGCTATCACTAAAGTAATGAAGAAGGATTTCAAAAAGTTACGAGTAATTGTCATTTGATAACCCTCAAGTTAAAAATGGCATAACCTTAGCTTGCCAGACTTTACGTTCCTCTTTAGTAAGACACTTCATAATGTTATCATCACTTTCAAAGTTTACCTTATTCTCACCTTTAACCCTATCTAACCGGCCCACATACTTTTCACTTACTTTAACAAAGTCTTGACACTCACACCCTTGATGACGCTTTCGTAACTAGCAAATACTTTCTCAATATCGTCACTAACATCCGCTGGGAAGATGGTCACTAAATCGTCCTTGATTTTTTTCTTTTTCAAAATTTACTCTCTATATTCATTCAATGTAGGGAATTTATCATTGTCCATAACACAATGTAGATACAAATTATAACATCATCTTTAAAGCGTTCAGGATCGTCTTTAAAGATGATCGTGGACATTTCGACGCAATACCACAGAGCAGTCGGTAACGAAGAATTCACTTGAGGATCTAGAGGCAAAGATGACAGTCCAATCTTACACTTCGTTGTACTGATACTCAACGCGTACTTTTTGAACTGTGCAACTACGTTTTTGTCCATCCATTGTTTCTTTTCACAAATTTTCCATAATACGAAGTAGAACAGACCGATGTTGTATTTTACTTTTTTGAAGTTGAAGTACGTGGCAGAGAGAATATAGTCGTTGTATCTGTCGAAGTCATCGGTATCTACCAGCACCAGACCGCCGTGGAATGGTCGCCGTGAGCGAGGCTCAAACTTTGGTTGTTCTAATAACTGTTTGTAGACAGTTAGGGTATAAAAATACCCAATTGAGTCATTGAGATCAGGATCTTCCAACAAAAACAACGGACATTCCATCATGCCATTGAATTTTGAGAAACTTGCTGTCGATTCAGAGTTTTGGAAAATAAGTTTTTCCAGCAGATTCAATTCTGTGCATAAGATCACAGGAATTCCTGTCTCGTTAGCCAAAATGATGCCGGGAAACTTGATTTATTGGTCAACTGTAAAATTGATATCCTCAATCGGTTCTTCGGGAACTTCACTGTTGAATGTGTTTTCGAACTTTAAAGCGTCGAACCCATATGATTTTTTTTCACTGACGATGTAGTTAATTAATGTAGTAATGGATCTCTCAATGTCTACTTTCAAATCGTATGATGGATTGCTGAAACTCTTGTACCAGTTTGTATTCTTAAATTCACGTAAAAATGTATCTTTATCCATCGTGTTTGGAAAGTTTTCTGTCGCCACACTATTCAATCTATTCTTCAACTTTTTCAGCTTATCAATTTCTTCGAGAGATTTAACATTATTTTTCCCTGAAGTTAGGAATTTGAATTTAATGTAAGACTTCAGACTTTCTTTTTCGGTAGCAAAGTTGTCGGCGGTTATTTACGCGTAGTCAAACTCTTTAGAAATATCGGTCAGTGGGTAGTCTTAGGGGCGGATTTGAAATATCAGTTTCATCGAACAGTTCATTGTTCCGGTAAATAGTACATTGGCATTTGATAAATGACGCGGTGACCGATAAATCGATACAACTCAAGTTTTCACTTAGCACATGAAAAACCACTTTTTCATAATCAATATTTTCATTAAGGGCTAAACAAGTGTCGAAGCTTCGCTTGTCGATCTGACCGTCGGTAATGATGTACAACAATTTAATTTTGTCGCTGCTATCAATATTTTTCTTTACCCACTCGATAATAGTTTCCGGCATCGAATTGCTCAATCTGCCATCCCGCTCCCTGAAAGACTGACGAGCTATAGTTTCGTCGACTTCCTCGCACCTGTGTCCCCAGTGTAAATAAACAATTTTTGATTCTTCCTCCGCTAGAGCACTATTAATTTGGTCCACGTCACTTTTAAATTGTTCGAGAGTTGTTAGTCCATTGTTGTGATAATACATCACTCCATGCGTCGAAAGGGAGAAATCCTTCGCGTAAATGTAATAATTAACCATTTTGAAGTGTAAATAACTTGGGCCACAGATAACGAAATACATGAATAAGTAATAATAAGTAATAGCTTGGGCCTTGGGTAAACAATAAACTTGACCCGGAGTGAATTACAGAATTCTCTCTGGCGAGAGGAGTGAACCGTACACTCGACACTCGACTCGACGACTGATAAATAAGTATTCTGTGTTCCGTGAACGCGCTCCATACTGGGGCCTTAATCTGCTATTTTTATAAATTCGTCATTCCAACACGATCCCATTATCATTTTGATAAAAGTTCGTAATCAGCTAAATTCATAATGGTCGATCATTGGTCGGTCAATGGCACAGAACGATACTCGTAACGAATTAAAAGCAGTGACTGCACAATGACGTTCTAATGGTAGGTCACTGATCAAAGGAACTTAAAATTTTAGCAGATTATTGCCTAAGTCAGTCATTCATTTGTCGTTATGTACGAGATTACCATTATATGCCATTTCTTTCGATGGAGTGTCAGTGGTTGACCATTGGAAAGTCATATTGACGGCATTATATTAGTAGATTACGAAACTTGTCAACAGTTATGAAATCAATGATAGACCATTCTGACTGACACTATTGTAATAGCAGACTTGAGGCCCAGAGGGAGTACCTAATGCGGGCCATTCACGATCAAGTTCACCGTCAAGTTTGACGACGCGTTTGCCATCTTATGCTTAGTGCTCGCAATTAAGAAAACCGAAAGAAAAGATCGATCAGTGTGGTGCAAAAACTGGTTACTGAAACGAAAATGCTTATCTCATGTAAATTTTGTAAAAGAATTGAGGATTACTCCAAAAGATTATCAGAATTATGTACGGATGAATGAATAAACTTATTTAAAGCTCGAAAACACGTGCGTGTGTGCGTCGCTCACAATGCCAACTAATGTCATGCATACCTACTTGAACGCTCACACACATGTTCAAGTTTACATGACGCTGCAAATTTGATCAAGCCGGCAGAACGAAATCCTATTTTCACTTCAAGTCATTGAGATATAGGAAAAGACTTATCATGCATACCCATAGCCATACCGTCAAGTTTACTGGACGTGGCTTCAAGTCCGCTGCAAACTTGATCGTGAATGGCCCGCATAACGGGATAAGGCGGACCTGTTTGCTGGCTTGCTGTCAGTTTTTTGGCTTGACCTGATGCGAAATTGATGTTTAATGAAATAGTCGTTCAATAGGGTTATATGAACCTAGAGGGCTGTATTTAGCAATTTTCCGACCACTTAGCAAACATCTTCCAACTAGACATGTACCTACTGATGCCATAGCCGCACACAACCGGTACTGTCACCAGGGCTCGACACTATCAACCACAACCTGAATCATTTTGAAGGATTTTGCTAATCCATCGCTTCATATTTTCGAAAAATTTGTCTGCTTAACAACAACAACGGCTTTCGACAATTCAACAAAATTCATTGCGTTATTTGCAATGAATGTTGTTGAATTGTCAAAATGAAAGCCATTCTTAGTGATAGTGAATGCTTGAATACTATAGGTACGCAATTACCCCGCAGATCTAGCTATTTAGCCACTTCGGTAAAAATTAATATTCGGCGCCTTTTACACTAACAATATATTAGTCTTGTGCCAATCCACAGGAAAGGTACCTGTAGAATTAAATGCCATTTGTCGGGCTCGAATAGTCATCAAGTCTGGCGGCTGCCACTTAGCCAACAGCTAAACCGAAGTTTTTCATTCATAAAAAATTACAGTCAAAGAACATCGGGTGACAACTTTTGCGCCACCTTTAATTTCTCAGAATCTACTGAACGGATTGAAATAATTATGTAATAATCGACATAATAATTTAAGTAGGTACATATCTTTCAACTTCATCGGCACAGCATCAACCTGCGGAGTAATTGCGTACCTAACACAAAGCTTTAATTTTGACAGTTCAACAACAATTACCTAACAACATTCATTGCGTTATTTACGTTGCTGAGCAGATCTTTTTTATTTTTATTAAGCTTCGAAATGATTCAGATTGATAGTGTGTTACGCAATTAGGGTGCTGTTTCGACTCACTCTGCTGGATATAGGATAGGTCTTTTCCCATGTGCCACTTTCCCCTGTCTCGGGCTAATCTTGCTCACGTATGACCCTTTAACGTAGGAGTACAATAAACATTTTTCATCGAAATTGTTTTAGAAGTTAAATGATTAGGACCAAACTGTTAAAATTATGAAGTTTGAACATATCGAAAGAGTTGATTCCGTCTTTCCTATAAGCATTTCTTCTCCTTTCTTTCGGCTTGGCTTGCTTAGGTGCTGACTTATAAGTTTCTTAAGAAACAGCATACGAAAATTATAAGACAAAACAGCACTTTAAAATATTGTTGGTCAGGTCCGGATTTATAGCCGCAGAAGTAGGTGGCTAGAAAAACCATAAAAAAAAACACTTTTTTGTCGGGCTGCTAAGCATGGTAATTTTATAAAAATTAAGGACTCTGTGCAACCGCCTGGCGCCCTAAATTTTGCCGCCCTTCATTTTTATCGCTTTGGGCATTTGCCCGGCTTGCTACGTTGCCACCCCTTAGGCAACTAGCTTCAAATTTCTGACAGACTATTTAATTTTGACAATTCAAAAGTGCCTGTACAAGGTTTAATTGAAATAAATGCTTTGAGTTTGAGTTTAGATCGAGCCCTGACTGTCAGTCCATCCGATCAGTACCTACCGATCGGATTGAATACCCAGCTGCTTATTCGATCATTCGCGTCATGCGCATAGTCCTGGAGGAAAGAACAACTTCACTCAAGGTATTCATTTTCGAAACGTGAGACAGAACTGACAGTAAAACTGATCATGTACGACTGTTTATGGGAAATAACGCCGACGCGCCGGTAAGTAGGGACTAGCGCTCAACGGTTTCTGATGCAACACAACAGAGGGCATTGCAATCCAATTTACTTACTTTTGTTAGTAAGAAACTAAGTAGGTAGGTACTAACAAAGTTATGTAAAGGTAAGTTAAAAAAATACACTCTTCATAAAGTTCAAAGTAGTAACTTATGCTTCATAATTTTATAAAATTGTCGAGAATGTTTGATCAAAATAATATAGTGTAAGTGTAATGTAGGGTTTTCTTGCATCATACCTACCTATTTCACAGTTGTTTTTACGTTTTGCTCTTTCACAATTCTGTCATCATCTTTGCAATTCGTTGCAAACTTTATCAGTTTAATTAGGTAGGTACCTATAGATAAGCAAAAAAAATCATAATCAGCCTATAATGTTCCCACTGCTGGGACACAGGCCTCTTCTCTGTGAGAGGGAGTGGGCCGGCCGTAATCCACCACGCGGGCCCAGTGCGGGTTGGTGGATAAATAAAATAGCAAAAAAACTGGCCAACCACAAGGCAAAAACGCCGAAAAAAAACACGTTTGTTGTATGGGAGCCCCCCCTTTTTTTTTTTTTTTTTTTTTGCGGATGGGAAATCATCAAATGACCCCTCCCGCTCTGGGTGGAGCGGAAGGGAGTGTCAGACTCTTACTGACTAAAACCCACCCGTGTTCCTTCCTTAGCCCTTTATGTTCCGGGCCAGCGGTAACCATTTCGGACAATCCCGCTGACCCGGCAGGCTTCGGCCCTATGGGGCCCCTCCTCGATGCTGACATCTCTTTGAGGCGCGCGTGGAACACGTACGCGCCGTCCGGCACGGGCCTGGTCCTGATCGGACGGTGAGCTACCCATTACTCTCCGCCCGCAGGCCCGCGCCTACGGTGGCCGGGAGTCGTCGCGCGGCTCCCGACGCCCGGAGCGTCTCCCGCGGCGGCTGGGACGGGAGGCTCTCTCCCTGAGCCGTCCCGCCACCTCCTTCGCTAGCATGACTGCTTCGCAGAAGGAGGTGACTGCCTCCCACTCCCTCTCGCCCCGGACCATGACTTGCACCAGGGCCGGGCGCAAGAGGTCGCCGCCGCTGCCGATCGCCTCTACGAGGACACGGCGGTGCTCCGCCCAAGCGGGGCAGACCTCCACCGTGTGCTCCACCGTGTCCTCTGGGCGATCCTGGCAATGGTGACACCCGGGCGTTTCCTCCCGCCTGATGATGTGCAGGAACCTCCCGAAACTTCCGTGTCCGGTGAGGACCTGCGTCAGGCGGTAGGTGAGGGCGCCGTGGCGCCTCTCTAGCCACTCCTCAAAGAGGGGTCTTATCGCCGCTATCGCGGCGTGCCCTGCGCTGGGTTGCGACAGTCGTTCCTTCCATGTCGACATGTGATCGCGCCGGAGCTCAGTCCGCTCCGCAGCGATTTGCCGCGGAAGCGGAACTTCCCCCCGGCTTAGTGCCTCCGCGCGCCACTCATACACGCGCGCGAGGACTATCGCCTCCAGATCCCATGGCGGCAGTCCGGCAATGAGGCTTGCTGCCTCGCCAGAGATCGTGCGGTAGCCCCGGATAAGCCTTATAGCTACCACCTTCTGGGGCGCGTTCATCATCTGTGAAAATTTCAACTGTCTAGCTACCGCGGTTCTTGAGATACAGCCTGGTGACAGACAGACGGACGGACGGACGGACAGCGAAGTCTTAGTAATAGGGTTCCGTTTTTACCCTTTGGGTACGGAACCCTTATATTAGGTAGGTATAGATTTCTATATTTTAGGATGATTTTAGGTAAGTTTAAAACAAACACATAACCTGCTTTCGGGCTTCGCCGCAGTCGGGTAATTAATTTAGTATAGGTACACTTAAACCTTCCGAATGAATTCTTTAAATGGTAGTGAAAACCGCATCAAAGTAGTTTAGAAAATCCGGGTAAGAGCGAGTCGGACTCGCGCACCGAGGGTTCAGTACCATCATGTTTTTAAATTTTCACCGGCGAGCTACTGACTAGATCTCGTTCAAACCAATTTTCGGTGGAAGTTTACATGGTAATGTACACATCATATATTTTTTTTAGTTTTATCATTCTCTTATTTTAGAAGTTACAGGGAGGGGGACACACATTTTACCACTTTGGAAGTGTCTCTCGCGCAAACTATTCAGTTTAAAAAAAAATTATATCAGAAACCTCAATATAATTTTTGAAGACCTATCCATAGATACTCCACAATTTATTGTTTTTTTTCTATTTTTTTGTGAAAATCTTAATGCGGTTCACAGAATACATCTACTTACCAAGTTTCAACAGTATGGTTCTTATAGTTTCGGAAAAAAGTGACTGATGTTGACATACGGACGGACAGACAGACAGACATGACGAATCCATAAGGGTTCCGTTTTTGCCATTTGGCTATGGAACCCTAAAATCGACGCGGTCACCGTCACACAGCCAGACACGAAATGCTACTTTAATTTTTACTGACTTCAAAAAAAAAAGAGGATATCAATTCGACACGTATGTATGTATTAGGGCTTCCAAACATATATACAAAATTTTATAGACGTATGTATGTATGTTTGTCCACGCATATCTCCGAAACTATTAATCGGATCGTGACCATTTTTTTTTGTTGGCTTACATTTACTTCAACTTAGGGAACTGTGCAAGTTTCATCAAGATCTATTCAGTAATTTTCAAGATATGGAGTAATACGTATAAGTGTGACGGCCTGGCTTATTGATACGAGCTACGGGTGTAGTGTCAAAAGGAAAACATCTCAAAACCTTGGTCTAATTTTAGTGCAGAAAATAAAAATTACGAAATAAAAAGTAATTTAAAAAAATTAAACCGACTTCAAAAAGAAATTAACTCAAAATTATGAAATAACTTTAATTTCGGAAGTCGGTGGCATAAAACTAAAATACAGATCCCAAGACACCGACTTCCGAAATTAAAGTTATTTCATAATTTTGAGTTAATTTCTTTTTGAAGTCGGTTTAATTTTTTTAAATTAGGTACTTTTTATTGTAATAATGTAGGTAGGTATTTATACAAAACCTGAAAAGAGGCCATTGTTAGGTACTTATCATTATGAACAACTTTTACATAATAAGAGATCGTGAATAAAAAAAACAGCTGTTACCACAGAGTAGGTACTTACTTTTACTATACCTACTTCCCTACATTTTGACGAGTTAACACACTAATATTATAAAGGCGAAAGTTTGAGTGTTTTTATGTTTGTTACTTCACGCTCAAACGGCTGAACCAATTTTGATAAAATTTTGTATGGAGATAGCTGACACCCTGGATTAACATATTATTATAGGCTACTTTTTATCCCGATATTCCCACGGGATCGAAACTTATGCGGGTGAAACCGCGGGGCACTGCTAGTAATCTAATAAAAATTATCAGTACTTAGCAGCTCAGCCCGAAGCTTGGATTTGCGCCCGGTTGATGGCAATAGGCTCGCCCCCTATTACATGGGACGAACATTACAGTCAAACGAATTTAGAATAGGTACCTACTAGGTAGGTACGGCTTCCAGTCTAACCAGATGCAGTTGAATACCAGTATTTTACATGGAGCGACTGCCTATCTGACCACAACCCAGTTACTGGGTAATACGATACCCTTGGTAAGACTGGTTGTCAGACTTTTGGGCTTCTGACTACCCGTAACGACTGTCAAAGATCCACGAATGACAGCCGTGACCAACGGCCTAACGTGCTTTCCGAGACACGGTATGTAAAGATGGTCACCCATCCACAGACCAACCGCGGCAAGCGTAGTTTAACCGGATCGATCGACCTGTGCGGCAGTTATTATTTAGCCACGGGCCCCTCATCATCGCAAAAGTTGACGACAGACTTTCGGGCTTCTGACTACCCATAACGACTGTCAAAGATCCACGAATGACAGCCGAGACCAACAACGGCTTAACGTGCTTTTCGAGACACGGTATGTAAAGATGGTCATCCATCCACAGAACAACCGCGGCAAGCGTAGCATAACCTGATCTATCGACCGGTGCGGCTGTTATTATTTAGCCACGACTCCACGAGCCCCTCAATCATCGCAAAAGTATTTGAAAAATCATTCTTGAGTCGGTGCCGATTTATTTTTTAAATGTCGCAGCATTATGGTGAGATAAGAGCCTTTTTGGCCTACCACAAGTATTTTTTTTTCAAAAGTGGCCGCCATTTATTTTTATGACGTGCAAGTGACATTCGACATTGGGATGGTAAAGCAAAATTACTTGGTTGTTAAGCAGCAACAAACGTACAAGTAGGAAATAATAACTTTCGGGTTTCGCACACTGTTGTATAGTGTTCATCACAAAACATCGGAACAACGAGGATCATTTAGTTACTAAATAAAACACCAATAACTGTAGTTTATCATATTTATTAGAATTGTATCTGACACTATGTACATGCTCCGCGTGGTCATGTTACAAACAATTTTATATACGTTTTCAGATTTTAACTGGAATGAAGAAAATTAATTTTCTACAAATAGATACGAAAATTCCCCACGAAACTCGAATTCCGCCGGGCGTTGAGTAATAAATACTAATTTAAAAATACTCCAGCTTATACCTATGCGCATGGATTGCACTGTGTATTCATTACTAACATTTATATGAATATTGTTATAAAAAAACTGCATTACTGACTTCCCGAATCATCCCCGCTGATATTTAATACCCGCAACTGTAATTTTGCTACGACAAATGCATTTTTTATGTGCCTTATAACTAAATTACCCAGCGATACCGACGATGGCTTCCGAAGCGAAGTATTTCACGTCAACATCAGGATCTACGTTTAATTTCTCAAGTACAGGCTTGACTTGCGGTTGAATGACCGCGGGGTCTAAGAAAGGCGCCATTTTCTGCAAAGTCTTGGCAACATTGAATCTTACATTGGCAACATTGTCGTCTGCCATCGACAAGACAGTTGGCAGAAGTACTCTGGTGGTGATATCCTTGCCGCACACTTCAGAAAGCACATTGATGCAGAACAGGTAGGTCATTCTGTGGAGATAGTTCTGTTCGCGTGACATGGCGAGTACTTTGGGGATGACGTTGGTTTCGGCCCACTGCGATCCATATTGTTCGACTAATTTCTTGAGGTTGAGGGTGGCTGCCTCGCGGATGGCGTACACATGGTCGATGAGCCAGGACATGCAGAGACCGGTCAGTTTCTCATCGAAGAACTCCTGTCCAAGTTGTCCGGCGAGGAGGGGCATGTGTTCGATGATGGCGAGACGCACGCGCCATTTTGTGTCTTCAGCTAATTCTACGATGGCGGGAAGCAATGATTGCACGAGCTGCTGGATTCCGATGACTTCATTGACGCACTCGAGGTTGGAGATGATGTTGAGCCTGACCTCAGGGCACTCATCCTTGAGCTGGGTCAGGAATAGAGGGAGGAGGTGTTCGATGGTGTTCTGGCGGCCGACGATAGGGCTGAGAATGGATAGAAAACTCTTTAATACACCATATTATATATATCGCAGCCAACTGGTTTAATTAGCCGTTTAGTTAACCGCCTAGCCTTTTAACTAACGGCCTGTAGACTGTAATCAATCACGCACGAGCCTAACGTTCATGTGCGACCGCATTTTCAGAAAAAATGGTAATGGGAACAATGGCGGACAGGTCATATGCCAGGCTTCTTAAAGAAATATTCAATCCACTTTACATAAAGTTACACAATGGGCGGTCTTATCGTTAAGGCGCTACCTCGAAAATAAATCATAGCGAGTGGCCTGCTAAGCGAGCGAAAGTGATGCAATTAATTTTGAAATGCAAAAGAAGAGATGGCTTTATAGAGCGTGCGCTCGGAATAAAACGAGACGCATGTGCCAAACGAATTTACTCCTTCTTTAA
This sequence comes from Oligia latruncula, assembly GCA_948474745.1. Taxonomy (NCBI): domain Eukaryota; kingdom Metazoa; phylum Arthropoda; class Insecta; order Lepidoptera; family Noctuidae; genus Oligia; species Oligia latruncula. The sequence continues at coordinate 3,643,926 of OX419705.1, forward strand.
CCTTTTGACCACCACAGTCATAATATAGATGACAAACCAAAATGTGCCCAGCACGCCACGGTTCGACTACATGACAGACTTTGACGCCGAGGGCACGTTTTTGATTTTTTGACGTGTGGCGGTCAAGAGGTTAAACAAAATAAATGAATTAAATTCAAAACTACTTTGAGTAAACTTTGATATATGATAATTCTACATTGTTTTAAATTTTACTCTCAAGCGTTACGCCGTGATGTCGAAAAAAGGAAAAAAAAAAAGATATTATTTTGCAATTTTTTTGTATCGTGAAAAATTTCATTTCAAAAACATTGAATCGTGTATTCCTTTTACATGATACTAGACCAACGAGACAAAAGAGTAAAAAAATATATACCAAAATGTTAAATCCCTAGTCCACATACTTAACAAGATACACGAAATAGAAAAACCAATTTTTTTTCAATAATTATATCACCTTAAAAGCGATATTTTTATTTTAAGACAATGCTTGTAGTACCTGAGGCCCATGATGACGGAGGCGAGCGCTGACTTGACGTGCTGGTTGGCGTCGCACACCAGGTCCTTGATCTGTGGCAGGATCATTGTCATGATGATGTGCTCCTGGTGAGCCTTGTCTAAGTTCATGCAGAAGTCCTTTACCTGGAGGAACGAGGGAAATTAGTAAATAAAAGAAAAAAACATTTACCACAATAAATTATCGTGGCGGCGCTCAGGTCACTTTATAAATAAAAAGATCTCAGTGATAACAATCAATATTAAAAAAATTACAAAATTGTAGAAAAATAGAGGTTTTTTTTCATAGATTAAGACTGAGTTTAGAATGTTCGTAAGGGGGGACTACAGGACGTAATCGCAAAAAACGCAACTTTTATATTGACTAGAACTTTATGATAGACTAAAAAAAATATATGATATTCTTCAGAATTTAACCTAGGTAGAGTGTGTTGAAAACTTAATACAACTAATTTGATATGATAGGAAAAAATTATGAAGATACCTCTAAAAACTTTCTTTTTTCAATAAAAACCATACTAAAAATCACTAGTCATTTTTTGTCAGATTATTCTAAAGTACTAGTGTTTTAATTTTTTAGTCCAAAACAATAGATTTTTTGTAAATAGATAGATTCTTCATATTTTGCAATAAATTACCAGCGTTGTGTCATCGCGCTTCTCTTTCTTTTTTATGCAGTCTGACAGTGATCGCGCTTTAGGTCATGTAGTCCCCTTAATAAAACTACGAGAATTGCCCCTCGGTTAACATTCTGATTCATTTGAGGAAAATTATAACTAGAAGTGGATTTTGCCGTTCGACAAAACATTTGTTGGGGTTGGTCGTCAGCATGTTCTATGTTGTTTGGTTTCCGCACTTAGACCTTCAATGGACAATTGTGCGTGGTATCGACAGCATTATGAACCAATTGCCCAATTTCACGACTTCATTTCAAATTGTACAATCATCGTCTGCCTAGCCTTTTCCCAACTATGTTGGGGTCGGTCCAGTCTAACCAGATGCAGCTGAATACCAGAATCAAATCAAATTGTACTATATACACTGTAGCTCTATTACAGGTCAACGCCAGCTCCGAGTCTTAGCGTGAAGACCGTTTGGACATAACAAGACTGCTAGTGGATTTTGAGGTTAAGGCCAATTATTCTAATGCAGCCCACGCTGAAGCATGTCCTTACCTTGCCAGCAGCTGCTGCACGGACCTCAGCCTCCGTGTCCTTGAGCAGAGCTTGGAAGATCTGCGCGAGATCAGAACGAGCCAGCTCCGGTCCAACGGCCTGCTGTAACTCAACGAACCTGTAAAAGAAATTATGATGGTTAATGCTGTGCAATTTAGAACTACCGCGCTGGGCGGCAGCACATCGTATTAAAAGCGGCCAAGTGCGAATCGGACTCGCACACGAAGGGTTCCGTACCACAAGGCAAAAACCGCCGAAAAAATACGTTTCTTGTATGGAGATGGAGATTTTTATTATTTGTTGTTATTGCGGCAATAGAAATTAAAATTTTAACTGTCTACCTATTACGGTTCATGATATACATCTCACTGACAGACAGACAGACGAACGGATGGGCGGACAGCAGAGGTTTAGTATTAGGGTCTCGTTGGCACCCTTTGGGTACGGAACCCTAATAAAAAGTACGGTGCGGCACGCCTGTAGTGTGCGATGGTTTATACAAAATGTACAGTCGCCAGCACATCAAGCTCCTTTTGGCAAGCACATTCTGTCAAATTTATTAAATAGATTGTCAACTTTATCGCTAAAAAAGCATAAGGTTCAAAATTGATTGGGAAAATTTTACAGTTTCGGGTAGCTTGATATGCTGGCATCTGTACGAATGTGATGTAGCATGATTTTTGTAATGAGCACTCACTTGTCGGCGACCATGTAGCGGACCCTCCACGAGGTGTCTCCAGCCCGAGCGCGCACTGTGGGCATCACCAGCTGTTCCATGTCTTCGGGAGGTAAAAGAGCCGCTACTGCCGCACAGGCTTCTGCAGCTAGCAGACGCACTGAGTCTTGCTCGTCCTGGATTAGGAAGATGTTGAGTATGCAATAGCTTAAGCCAGATTTTGCCAGTTGCCTGTAGCATAACATAAGTTGAAGCAACAATTAAAGTTGAACCTTCTAAACAGTGTTTATACGATGTTGTTCCTTCAAGTTTATTGTAGGCCACAGACAAGACACAACATGTAAATGGGGCTGTAATCACTTATACCTGTATTGATGTTAAAGTGACATTGCAAAAACTTATTGGTTTCTTGATCAGTGGGCCTAAAAAGGCCATTTTGACAGAATCATAAAAGGATAACATAATGGACAGTTATCTGTTAAGTTAATCGTATCAAATCCCATTGGTGAAGCATTTTTCAGTATTTTTTTTTGTTTGTGCTAAAATACCAATCAATCCAATCCAAATCCAATCCCAATCTCTTTGATTATACCTACGTAGTGCAGCGAACAGCGAAAAACACGGACTGTCTTCGCCATATTATGATTCATAATGTTATCCTTTTATGATTCTCCAAAGTGGCCTTTTTAGGGCCCCAGACCTCATGTTGGTCTACTATAAGTCTTTCGTTATCTGTTGTAATTGGTTAGACAAATATTACCAATCAGGTAAGTAAAAGTTTTGAACTCCACCAACCGCTGAATTGCAGGCTTTATTTCCTTGGAGAGGAAGGTAAACCACCAAAGAAATATAATTTTTTGGCTGAGGCACCTTCATCGAAACAAAAAAAAAACAAAACAACCAACAAAAAAACTTACAAACAAGTCCAAAGGCTTTTTCTACATACAATAAAAATCTATTTAATCATAATATATGATATACCAAATATAGATGACAAACCAAAATGTGCCCAGCACGCCACGGTTCGACTACATGACAGACTGACGCCAAGGGCACGTTTTTGATTTTTGACGTGTGGCGGTCAAAAGGTTAAAATAGGGTCCATGGACTTTCCTTCCTGCTCTTCTCCATAGAAACCTACTATGCTTTGGAATGGATATCTTTCCGACTGACAGACGCCTTTAACAATTCAAAGATGCCTGTAAATGGATTAATTGAAATGAACATTATGAGACCAAAACTAAGATAACAGACGTTACCCAAAAAGCCGCTAAACTTAAGTGGGACTGGGCCGGACATGTTTGCCGCATGTCAGATGACAATTGGGCTAAGAGAACCACCGATTGGGTCCCACTAAACGCACGACGCCATCGCGGCAGGCCAAGACGAAGATGGCGGGACGAGCTTGACTCCCACCGTAGGGACTGGCCGGCTAAAGCAAGACAGAATTGTGTGGAAAAGGGAGAGGGAGGCCTTTGCCCTGCATTGAGACAGTACAGGCTAGTTAGATTAGATTATGAGTTTTTGATTTGTAACATACCTGAGCCAGCGTTACGAACATAGGGATGAGGTCACTCTTCACGTACTCGACCTCGACTACCCTGGCGAACTCGCCCAGCTTGTAGGCGGCTGCGCGTCGCACCATCGGTGTGTCGTCCTGGCACAGCGAGCGGAAGTGCTGGCGGAGCTCGGCCTTCACAGGGGCGGAGACTCGCGGATAGCACACACTGGAAGTAAGAATGGATATTGGTTTAGATTTAATATTTTATTTAAAGACAAAAAAAAAAAAAATTTATAAAAAAATAGCATCCCCAGTCGGGAGGTAAAACTGTCATTGTGACTACTAAGAGAATGCAAGAGCGAGTGAAGTAAGCTTGACATTTGAAACATCCTGACTCCTGAAATTAATGCAAGATCTTAAGAATAGGACCGCACCTGTAGTATAAAGCATTTGTAAGTCAAATTACACATGTAAATTTACATTTTCTTTAGATATTCATTTATAGAGGCATGAGAAACAGGATGTAAAGTTCACTCATCCTCCATAGAAAAGGGAGGATACTCCGACCCGACGGGTGTTGTCTGGTGGGCTACTGACCGACGATTGATGTCCGAACGTTCAACGTTGTACATTATATGGTAGTCGCGCGATAAACTTCGCTTGCGCGATGCAGGATTTTGTATGACGTAAGAGCCATGCGTAGTTCGCAAGTGGCATTGCAGATGTCGCCACACATTCTTTACGGGCCTATTATCAAAAGAATTTGAAGTTTGGATTTTATTTTACGAATACGTATACGTAGGGGCTCTGCTTGGGGGCCATTATCATGGATGCGGCTGATAGGGAGGCAGTTACGCCACTGTACGAAGTTATTCTGTCTGTCCGTTACCTTTTCTGCTGAATGGATTTGGATGAAATTGGGCACAGGGTATTCCCTGTGCCCAATTTCATCCAAATCCATCCATCTTCATTCATCCTATGTCCTAACAAAGGTCACGGTCTATTGACCATGACCTTTGTTAGGACATAGGATACTTTCCCGTGGGAGAATTTCCGACCAATATTCGGGCGAAGCCGCAGGCAAGAGCTAATTTAGAATAAAATAAATAGTATTTATGAAACTGGCATTGGAAATAATTTACAAGGATTTTCAACATTTCCTTTGTTGCAGTTGCAATGCAGACCTTGCTAATTTCACAAATTACAAGGTCTGCATTTCTGAATAATTCCAAGTAAGCAAAAAGCTTAAAAATACAGTTCAAATAGACTCCCTAATCAAGCCCGCAGTGGGCTGAAAAGCATAATCAGCCTAAAATGTTTCCACTGGTGGGACTGAGGCCTTTTCGAGAGGGAGTGGGCTGTAATCTACCACGCGGGCGCTGTGCGGGTTATAGATTTCACATGTCTTCAAATTTTTGGTTCTAGGACATGCCAGTATCCTCACGATGTTTTCCTTCACCGTTTTGAGAGCAGTGGTGATGAAATTATTTACACAAAGTAAAGCGCCTGTCTGGCGCTAAACAAAGACTTCGCCCAAAACGTCAACACGCCACAAAACAGTCTTCAATATTTACCTGAACAACCCGCAAGCAGATGCACGAGATGTGAACCAGTCACCGCCAGCAAGGCGTTGGACTAGCGGCACAAAGTGCTGCTCCAAAGCTTGAGGAGTGTGATGAGCAGCTACAGCACGGAGTGAAGCAACTGCCTTGTCACGCACTACAGTCTCTTCTACGGTGGCCAGCGATTCCAGCGGTGGGAGGAGGCAGTGAGCAAATTCACCACCACCAACCAAGTTGATGAAATTTCCTGAAAGATTTTGGTACAGGTTATTCATTATATGAAATGATACTCACACCCATCTAAGTTCCTATTAAAATTCACGTGCTCCCATGAAATACCTGTAATACCCAATTATGAGTTTAAAAAACAAAGAAAAACTTGTAAAAGAAAAATGAGAGAAAAAAAGCAATTTTATTTTAATTGAGGACTGTATTTAGTTTGTTTTTTTATTGCCTTTCTTTCAGAATTTTCTCTTTGTTAATATACCTATTATAAACAATAATTTTCATTTTTCAAATAAAAATAAATAATTAAATCTACATTAGGTTTTTATTGCTAACACTAAATAGGTTCACACACACAAATACGCATTTCGGGACACGTCACTACTACAACCGAGGCTGAGCGGGACTTTATCAGATAGATCATCTATACCAGGGGTGGCCAACCGGTCGACGTGGCAAGGCAAAAAATATTTCCAAGTACAAACCTGATTTTGCTAATCTAGCGAAAGATGCTCAAACGCAATGCTCACTAAGAATAATTTTCAGTTTTATATTTTCCCTCTTAATAAAATTAAAAATACTACATACTTAATTGTGTACTGAATGAACTATGCTGTTTCATTTAAGATTTTAAGAAGTCTGTAATTGGTAGATCGCACAGAGTATCGCGTCAGTGAACAGTAGATCTTGGGTCTAACCAAGTTGGCCACCCCTGATCTATACTAAAGAGAATAATAACACATTTATTGTGGTTATAGAATTAAACTCAATAGTCAAATGAAAGACATCTTTAGGGTGTTATGAATTTACCTGAACCTGAATTTATAATTTTAGTTTTAAGTATGCAAAAACTGGCCAAGTGTGAGTCGAACTCGCACACAAAGGGTTCCGTACTACAAGGCAAAAACGCCGGAGAAAACACGTTTGTTGAATAACAGAATAAAACTAGCTAGTTGCCCATTCCAAAGCGTAGGTACCTATGGAGAAGAACGGGCAAGAAACTCCACGGACACTTTTTAAATCATAAAATTATTACAAAATATTGGTTAAATCATTCATGTCGAAATTATACATGTGAGAACTATGTAAAAAGACGTGCACGTTAAAAGCGTCCTTAATATATTTTTTTTTTAATTGGAAAATCCAAAAGTGCACAAATCATAATGCTCATTTGATCATTTATAAAACCATAGATTTTTTTGCAAGCTACAATGTTTTCAGGTTTATTTTCATTACTGCCCAATTCAAACTTTTTGGCGGCTGTGAAGTGTGCACACATTCATATTCATACATATAATTTTGAAGTTCAAAAAGGCTGATTCTCAACCGACTTTGAATAAATGACTTTTGTTTTTATTTTTACAAAAACAGGCTGAATAGTGCAGTATTTTATTAGTGGCCTACAATCTACTATGGCCATGTGAATTCCCACTCTGTTGAATTTTACATTCTGATTATCCTTATTATTGGAATTTTCTCCTCTCAACAATCGTCATCATTTGCCAAGCCTTTTCCCAATGGTGGGTAAGTAAGAGTCGGCTTCCAGTCTAACAGGATGCAGCTGAATACCAGTATTTTACATGGAGCGGCTGCTGTGTCTGACCTCCACAATCCAGTTACTGGGTAATACTATACCCCTTGATAAGACTGGTTGTCAGACTTTTGGGCTTGTGACTACCCGTAACGACTTTCAAAGATCCATGAATGACAGCCGGGACCAACGGCTTAACATGATTTCAGAGGCACGGAGGGCAACCGTGCCTCAACCGCGGCAAGCGTAGCTTAACCTGATCGATCAACCTGTGCTGCTATTATTATTTAGCCTCGGGCCCCTCTCCTCCTCCCAACAATCATTTCAATATTATTTAGTTTTCTTCTCAGCTATAGTAATAGGATTCTTCATCGTAACTTTGTGGAAATTAATAATAGCAAACAGGTTTTTTTTAATGAAGGTAGTTTTTGCTGGTTGTCTATGGCATTTTACGTATCTACATTGATAATTTAGTATCGGAGCTATTACTCTGAATTGCTCCGCGAAAAACATGTTTATCTTTCAACCAAGGCATTGTCTACAATTTTTTTGTGTTAGTACGTATTTTTAACCAAAAACAGACGATATGATGGGGAAGCTTTGTATATTGAAACAGGATGAAAAACAACATTAAATAGGTTATCAAAACATACAATGCCGAGTTACAGATAATCTTCTAACGATAATTATAACATTTGCAATGTACTAACCCAGTTGTTCGGCAAGGGCGAGTAAAACTTCGTCTTCATCGTAAATAGTTTCCGTCAGGAAGGGGATTAGCTCAGACCTGGTTCTCTCCACGCCCAGGGCCAACGCGATGGTCGATAATTTCTTGATAGAATTCAAACGAAGCTGCACATCCTCGTTTTTCAACTCGTCTATGAGCACCGCAATAGGATATAGTGACTCATCTGTCCCAGAGTCGCTCGCTGCCATTTTTGTTTGTTGCGCTGCTTTGATTCCAAATTTCACGAACTTTATAAGATTTTCAACAGATTTACAAAATTATTGCGAGTATTATCTTAAAAAAACGAACGCTATTGAACTCAAGTGCAGCAAAATGGCAGCTTGTATTTTCTTTTTAATCTTCTAGGTCGATATTTTCAAGCACAGAAACAACACGATACAGCCATAGACAAAAATAATAGTGATAGTGTGTACTAGCAAAAAAAAAAAATACACGTTCGAATTGAGAAACCTCCTCCTTTTTTGACGTCGGTTAAAAAAACTGATTTAAATTCATTAACATTATTAATTAAGAACAATATTCAGATGCGCAATTTTTTTAATACTATGGAATCAATAGTGCCACAAAAGAACAACCGTTTGTAGCGCCATCTTGTTTACAAACTAAACACTAATTACTTCCACGCAGGGACTTGAAAACGAAATGAATTTCATTCCGTTACCACTAATGCGTATAACGTTCCAAAATTTGTAACGATACTAAAACCTAAATATATCAATAACGTTACAAAAGAAAACGTTAAGTATAGAAATTCATTTTCGTAGAACAATATCTTAAGTAACGTTATTGGTAACATTAAGCTTAGCAAGCAACACCGCTTGTAATAATGTTACAGTAGAAACGTTACAGATTCATTTGTAACATTATTGTTAGTGACTAATTATTGTTACCAGAACCACAAGTAACGTTACAAATCCCTGCTTACACGCTTCTAATGTGACTTAGGTGATTTATTTAGTTGACTTGTTTAAAAACACTTTTGTCTTGTCTTGAACTCTTGACTAGATTTGTCGAATAACCTTCTAAATGAGAGTTAATTAAAAGAAAACTATCAGTTTTTGTTCTTGATAGTAATATGTGTTCTACAAAGTGTTAGTGTAAAGAAAAATTGCTGGAGCAGTTTTTCTAGGCGCTGGTGCAGAACATCCGTTATTTTTAATTAAGAGGGCGCCGACCGTGAAGAAGTAACATGTGTGTATGGGGGTGTGTTTATACACACCCCCATACACACACACACACACCCCCCCACATACTCACAAACTTTCGCCTTTATAATATTAGTGTGATAGTGTTGTCTACGTTTCCAACGATACCTCATTTACTCTGTCTACGCTTCCAATGATACCTCATTTGTCAAATTATGACAAATGACAACAAGTTTAGAAGTTATGAGGGAACGGAACAGATAAACATACATACCGGTCAAAATCATAACCCTCCTTTTTGCTTCGCCGTAGTCGGGTAAAAAATACCTCAAATCCTGGAAACTGTCTGTTTACTGGGTGTATTGTATATCTCTGAGTGAAAATAGAATTGAAATTATCCTGAAAAAAGAAATGCACGATCTATCAGTACAAAACTTGTTTTATTTAACCTCATTAAGGGGGAAGCTCTAAGGTGGCCCGCGAAATTCAAATTTTCTAACGTTTTTTGCAATTTGCTGGTCAGTATTAAGTTGTACGTTGATTAAAATATGATCAACACAACTCTCTAAGACCATGTAATCCCCAAGAATGACTATTTCATGAAATCTTGACATTTGGGGATTACATGGTCTTAGAGAGTTGTGTTGATGACTTTAATGATTATAATTCTGTAAATACATATTTGTTACGACCGCGAATCATATTTTAATCAACGTTGTACTCATATTTTAATACTGACCAGCAAATTGCAAAAAACCTAAAAAAAATTGAATTTCGCGGGCTACCCTGGCGCTTTCGCCTTAATATAAGAAAATAGTAAGAATAAATGCGACATGAAAGCAAATAAGTAGGTACCTAATATGATTCACAGAAAAATGTGAATGTTAAAGGTTGTATATCTCTGAACGGACAGCGAACTGCGACTATCCCCCATAACAACTAGATATTGTTCTACATATTTAGACCTTTCAATCTGTACCTATATAAATTTTGTTCTTGGTTGTAATTAGTTTTCGGGTACCAAAACGCCCGTCCTCCTTTCACAAGATGCACATTCTTCTTACGAATGTTTTTTTTTTAATTAGTCACACCTCGAAAGAAGATTGTATTAAAATTAGAATGACATTTGACAACAATTTTTTTTCTGCTCAAAAAAAATGCCATGGGGTGCGCAAATTTTTAATTTTATGCGTGTTGTAACAATATTTAGTGATTAAGTTAGTGTACAAATGCTATGGGAGCCGAAGACGACAACCTTAATACATCTGTTGCACACCTCGCACTGTGCTGCGTCGCCGGGCGCGGGATCAGTCGGATGAGCGGCGCAAGCTACACACATCCTGGAATGCATGCAAATTTCTTTATACACGGATTAGTTGGATTCTTACATTTCCAAAGTAGGTATGATGGTGCTCAGTAGACAATGTCAGCAGCAGAGCTTATGTCAAAAATTGCGAGTTCAGATTGGCGATAGACTCGTTTTAGCATAGGAATCGATCGACAATCTCGTTTTAGCGTAGGAATCGATCGACAATATCGTTTTAGCATAGCAATCGCTGGACAATCAGAAGCTCGGAAAATTACGTTTCGATAATTATGGTCTTAATATACAAATAATAAGTATCGGCCTATAATGTTCTCTGCACTATAACTAGGACACAGGCCTCTTCTTTATGAGAGGGAGTGGGCCATAATCCACCACGCGGGCTCACTGCGGGTTGGTCACATAAAATGTCTTCGAATTTCTGGTTGTAAGACATGCCTTTTTGAGAGCAGTGGTGATGAAATTAAATACACAAGTAAAGTGCCTGCCTGGGTCGAACTCACGACCTACAACTTGTAAGTCGGGGCCGATTCCACTGGGCCACCAGTGCACAAATGCAAATATAGGTACATAATAACTAAATTAGTAGTTGTAATTGAGGTACCTATCCAAAGTGTCTTGTGTCAGTTAAATGTCCGTGGGTTCGTGTCTTAACTTTTCCTTTATCATTTTTCTCCAGGCGGAATTTTGGGCGACGATATCAACGCAATCTACACGATCAGCTTGAAAGCTGCACGGTACTTGGCCTTGCCATGTTTGAATGCGGACCTCCGGCGAAATGATCAGACCGTCTCCCTGATCCACTTGCTCTCGGGAGTGATTCCCTTCGCTATTTCCCTCGCTGGCCAGGACAATGTCCCTCTAGGGAATCTAGCGATTGCCCTGAACATTATTTCTTTGTGCCATTACTCGCACCTCAACAACCGCGAGTTCGGTTGGTATACGGCGGGTGCTGCTTGTCTGGCGTACTTCGTCACCCCGCAGGCGCACCAAAAGTTTATTTTCCCTCTGGCCTTGGCACTTATGGAGTATTTCGCGTACAGGGTCTACCACGTACACTACGACCCACCACCTGGTCCACCTGGAAGGCGATGAATGGTTATATTGTATCTGTTTTTTTTGTAATACAATTTATTTATTTTTGAGCCTTGTTGTTTTATTTTTCTGCCCGCGACTTTAACCGTGTAGAAGTCAAGTATACCTTATAACATACCCGAGATACTATACTTACCAAGTAATCCTATACTCGGTGCAGCATTTTGAAATACTGCAGGTAATTTGGAATACTCGGATATCTCAATTCATGTGTGCCATCTGTGTTTTTTGCGGTTATCATCGTCACTTGATATACCTACGATGTCAATGAGTATTAAAAACTGTTTTGCAAAAAAAAAAACCGACTAAAAAAAAAACACTAGGTACAAAGTGAAAAATAACTCCCACTTTCGGAAGTCGGTGTCGTTGGTTCCGCATTTTCGTTTTTAGACACTGACTTCCGAGCTTCCGACATGAAATTTTCACTTATTTTTCACTTTTCCACACAAATTTATATACTAACACTACTGTCTTGCTATGTGAATATCAGTGACAGGAAGCTATTGAATACATCTGCGTACCCCTTTGGAGGGTACAGGCGTGATGTTATGTTGTGTGATTGCGTAAACAATGCATACATAATACATATGCGATAGCAGCAATCGCGGTTGATTTGCTGGCATTTATTGAAGAGTTCCGTTGTCTGTCTCCGAAACTCATCATCAGATCTTGACGAATGGGACCATTTCGGAATAAACCTCTTTCGAACAAAAATATAATTTTTCAAATCCGGAATCAAACTTTTATATTAATATAATATGACGGAGTTATGCCCGAACATAAAAAAAACAAACATCCGAATTGCGAACCTCCTCCTTTTTAATTAAAAGTCTGTTAATAATAAAAATCAGGACGCATTCTTAAAGATGACATGACATAATTATGTCACATATGACATGCATCTTGCCATTTCTGCTGACGGAAACGCACCAGGGTAGCCCGCGAAATTCAAATTTTCTTACGTTTTTGCAATTTGCTGGTCAGTATTAAGTTGTATTGTACGTTGATTAAAATATGATTCGCGACCGTAAAAAATATGTATTTACAGAATTATAATTCACTATAATGGCTTAGGGTTTAAAGTAAAACCAGTGTGACGCAACTGTCTAATAAAAAAAGAAACTATGAAACGTGCACTAAACATAATGGCGGCTATCGCTGTCTCGTTTTAACATCTAATCGACTCTATCATGTTTAGTACATCCCTATCTTGTTATTATGTTGGCAGCTTTACGTCATGTCTGCAGTCTGTGTTATTTTTGTTTTGTTGGTATTCAGTTTTAGTGCACGTTTCATACAAGCGACGTTTTTCAACTTTTTCTATGGGAGTTCCGTCTCTTATAAGTATATGTTTACATTTGTTTACTTACTTTAAGAGTAAAACTACCACCCCAACGGGCACGTCCAGTCGCCACGGGGGGTAAACCGTGACAGACTCGAGCAGTGTTGCCACTGAGTTGTGTGCTACATTTAATAGTACACCACAGTCATCAACACAACTCTCTAAGACCAAGTATGCTGCACTGGCTGCAGTGGCGGAATTGCACATTTGCCGCCAGTAGGCTATTCAAATGTTCCCGCCCCTACCGACCTCGCGTTCCTAGATTATTTTTACAATCGAACAATTTGGTTAAAATAGCTCAAGAAATAGTTTTTGGGTATATTCTGAGCTTATCAAAGCACAATCATGTACTAATAATAAGGCGGCAAAACAAAATGAGGCCGCCTCCCGGTCTTCTGAGTTTATACAGGCTGACTTGTCGTTTGACGTATTCCTTTTAGGACGTGATTAGTACACGCGCGGTCGCAGACTCGCAGCCCAATATTTGGGAGGGGGGGGGGGGGTCACCATGGGTGCCGAAGAATATTTTTAGGGCTGTCCTCGTTGGTCTAACGGCGTTACTACTGAGTATAAGGTCCTGGGTTCAATTTTCAGGTTCGGGTAAAGTGTTATTAGGTTTTTTCATCAGGAATTCCTCAGAAGCAGCCTGGAGTCTGGATTTGTGCCCGGTTGGGTAACAAACACAAACTTACTTTCGCATTTATAATATTAAGTTAGGATAACCACGTCCGTCCTCCATACCTACCTACTCATAACAGATAAGTACCGACGCCATCACATCAAGGTACTACAATCTGTCAAATTTCTTTAATAGATTTTCAACTTTATCGCTAAAACATAAGGTTCAAAGTTGATTGGGAAGATTTGACAGTTTCGGGAAGCTTGATGTACAGACGCCAGCACATCAAGTTACTACAATCTGTCAGATTTCTTTATTAGATTTTCGACTTTATTGCTAAAGCATAAGGTTCAAGGTTGATTGGGAAAATCTGACAGTTTCGGGTAGGTTGACCTGCTGGCGTCTGTACCTTCATAATCCATGCTAGCATAAAGGCGGAAACACATTATTAAAACGCGACGCCATCCCACGCTTACTTATTGACCAAATGACGAAAATATCTCAACGAGATAAAAATGTGGCCAATGAATAAGCGTGGGATGGCGTCGGGTGTTACAAGTGTGTTTCTGCCTTTATCCGTCGTGTCACGTCGCCCGTAGCAACAAGAAAAAAAACAATTCCTTTGTCTTCCCCATAAAGGGGGTAACAAACCGTGCTGGTACAAAAAGGATGCCTAATGCATGCCTGCTGGTTCATCGTAGAGCTCCCGCGGAGACAACGTATTAGAAATTAGAACGTGTTGTACAGTCACGAGCATAAATACCTTACCTTACCTTTTGTTTCATCATCATTTCAGCCCAAAGACGTCCACTGGTGGACATAGGCCTGTCCCAACAATCGCCACTTCAACCGGCACCCTAATTGCGTAACACACTATCAATGTCAATTTGGTTTGATATTGCTAATCCATTGCTTCATATTGTTTGAAAAATGTGTCTGCTCAACAACGTACCTAAATAACACAATGAATGTTGTTGAACTGTCAAAATGAAACCCATTGCTACTAAGTACGTTGCTACGCTCACGGTCTGCGGGGTAATTGCGTAACACACTATCGCAATGAGTTTCATTTTGACATTTTACTGATAGTGTGTTACGCAATTACCCTGCTGACTTAGTTTCCGACGGAAGCCAAGTCAGGTTTATTAAAACTTTCCGTACGCACTTTTCGGGTGACCGCTGAAAATCAGCGCTGTGTGCTCGGAGCAACATCGCTTTTCAATATTGCGTGACTTTATCGCAATTATTTATGCTCATGACTGTACATTGTAGGCACCTAATACATTTATGTAACTTTACAGTATTTATTTTTTCTTGGTAAATGATATTATATAACAAAGGAATGTGATGAAGATTTCATTTCGAGTTTCGAGAGAAAAGATGATAACGCATACCTACTAGAGGAACAGGAAAGTAAGTATATCTTTTTTTAATTTTATTCACTTTCAATCGCAATCTGAATTATTTTGAAGGATATCCATTCATCCATTGCTTCAAATGTTCGAATTTGTCTGCTCTACAACGTAAATAACTTAATAACGCAATGAATGTTGTTGAACTGTCAAAATAAAAGCCATTAACTCTTATACGCAATTACCTACCCTGCTGGGTCTAATCATAAACCTTGTTTGGCTTTGAAAAGTCGCCAAACAAAGTTGAAGGGACATTTTCTTATCACAAAGTAAGTATTTTATAAATGTAAGATCTCTATGAATGTAAGGCAGTACGCCAAAATAAAGATGAAAGTGTAAACGGATACTGAAAGCACTCAAAACGTGTTTCTATTTTGAGTGAAACTTACTCTACATATCAGATATGTAACAGACGATGGTTATTTTCGCGCGGATTACGTTTATTTTTGATGTTTTTTTTTTAAACTCTTGTTAATATTAATCCACTGTGGAATCCGTTGGGTAACCCTGGTCGGCTTTGCTTTGGAGCATGTGTCTGAAGTCGCGTAGGTAGGTAAGTAACTACTACAATCTGTCAAATTTCTTTAATAGACTTTTAACTTTATCGTTATAGCAAAAGGTTCAAAGTTGACTGGGAAAATTTTACAGTTTCGGCTAGCTTGATGTGCTGGCGTCTGTACATAACATAAACTCACGCCTTCTTTCCATTGGGGTAGCCAGAAACTACAGAACTAATTAAGTAAGGTACTTTTTCTGAAAAATTCGTAAGGATTTTATGTAATTTTGTATCTAGTAATGTAGGCATGAATTTTACGGTCACCAGGTAATTTTAGGTCATTAGGTGGTTTTTACACGTTTCACGAGTAATTTATCATGAGGTTACTTAGTTTCAGGCGGCGGCTTAGGCTGTAGTTTTGGACAACCGTTTCCATAATCAGCCTATAATGTTCCCACTGCTGGGACACAGGCCTCCTCTCAATGAGAGGGAGTGGCCCGTAATCCACCACGCGGGCCTAGTGCGGGTTGGTGGATGTCACATGTCTTCGAATTTTTGGTTCTAGGACATGCCGGTTTCCTCACGATGTTTTCCTTCACCGTTTTGAGAGCAATGGTGATGAAATAACTTACACAAAGTAAAGCGCCTGCCTGGGTTCGAACCTACGACCTACAACTCGTAAGTCGTGTCCGTGACCACTAGGCCACCCACCACTGCTCACTCAACACACAACACACGTTTCACGAGTAATTTATCTTTAGGTTACTTAGTTTCAGGCGGCGGCTTAGGCTGTAGTTTTGGACAACCGTTTACAGTTTTATATTGTAACATATTATTTCTTCTTCTTACACTCCACCCCACCCTAAAATATAACTGGTGCATGAGCTATAGGATCACAGCAGAGCGATGCCACACGGGCGCGGGCGTTGCCAATGCGTAGCGTCGTCGCAGGCGCAATGATTTCGACGCAGTGAGCAATGCAACGCAGCTTATCCCGACGTCGCCTTCTACCTTCGATATTCTAGAAACACCCAAATTGAGAAACTCCTTTTTTGAAGTCGGTTAAAAAATATTGCGCTGCGCTCCGTTGTCGCTCCCTCGCGACGTCTCCCTGGCTTTTGCCTATTTTGGGGCTTATTTCAGTAATATTTGATGTCAGCATCGAGGACCGCCCCATAGGGCCGAAGCGTGCCATCGGTCAGCGGGATTGTCCAAAAGGGTTACCGCTGGCCCGGAACATGAAGGGCTAAGGAAGGAACACGGGTGGGTTTTAGTCAGTAAGAGTCTGACACTCCCTTCCGCTCCACCCAGAGCGGGAGGGGTCATTTGATGATTTCCCATCCACAAAAAAAAAGCCCCTTCATTTGATACCCCACAAGGCACAATCCCAAAATATTTATTTTTAAATTCATTACTTTTTGTCCTCTAGAGGGCGCCATATTGAATTTAGTATGACGTCAGATAGCCTATAACCAGCGGACGGTTAAGACGCTTCTAACGATACCTCATTTGTCAAATTATTATAAGTATTTTTGAAGTTATGAGGGAATAGATGAACATACATACGGGTCAAAATCATAACCCTCCTTTTTGCTTCGCCGTAGTCGGCTAAAAATACATTAAACATATAGTTCGCCTGCTTCGACAATAATTTCATACAGTTGACTAAAATATCGGTATCAACACATGTTGCCTTTCCCTCGCCCATTAGACTGAAACTGATACTTTAGGAGAAACAATCAACACAATGGGTACAAAGCGAAACATTGTCGGTGCCAAAATTATTTAGTAATGCCATAGTAAAGGTCACAGCTCATTAGAGCCACCCGGCACCCACTCCGCACCGCCTCGCCTCCTGCGGCTAGTTTTCTTTATATGGACTTTTATGGGTATGCGCTCACTACATCAACTCCGTAGCGTCACCGGATCGCCTCGGTCGTAAGCTATTCCGTGGTCGTAAGCCCTCCGCGCGCGGACGGCGGCGGGTGGACCACTCGGTGACAACTCGCTGCTCGCATGCTTGCCTGGTGTTGACTGCGCATTGCCAACGCGATAATGTTATACGCGACGCGGAGTCCACTGGTTGAGCGCGGCGTCCACCCGTGGACCACCTGTAGACAACGAGTGGACGCCGTGCGACGAGGCGGTACGGGGTGGGTGCCGGGTGGCTCTAATGAGCTGTGACCTTATTGCGACGGTTTCGAGCCTTTCATTGACAAGTTTGCTGTAATAATTGTACAGAGTCAAGTTAAATTAGCTAGCGAAACTACGCAGACGTGATGGGTATCAATATCTAAACATGGTCAACATGAAAATTATTTTTTCTGGGGTCAACGATAGTATGTGTGTGTTGTAGTTGAAGTATGAAAACCAGTTTCTTTTTGTGTAAATTTAACATACGTCATGGCATGGCTATCATTATCAAAACACGATAAACAAAAAAAAACAGATTTCCTAAAGTCATACTTCAAGTAACTCGCTGACCCCAAAAATGATAATTTTCTTCGTTTTATCATGTTTATCTAGATATCGGTGGCCTGTGGCTAAATAATAACAGCCGCACAGGTCGATCGATCAGGTTAAGCTACGCTTGCCGCGGTTGGTCTTTGGATGGGTGACCATCTTTACATACGTAGTCAGAAGCCCGAGTGTCTGACAACCAGCCTTACTAAGGGGTATCGTATTACCCAGTAACTGGGTTGTGGACGTCAGATAGGCAGTCGCTCCATGTAAAATACTGGTATTCAGCTGCATCCGGTTAGACTGGAACCCGACTCCAACATAGTTGGGAAAAGGCTAGGCAGATGATGAAATATTAGATATCGGTACCCATCACGTCTGTAGAGTTTCTCTAGCCAATTTAATTTGACCCTGTTTAATATGACTAAGTTCTCTGTTAATGTTTTTGTGAATTAGTCGTTGGAGTACCATAACTAATAAGAAAACAAACACATAAAATATCACAGTCTCACAGGCAGTTCCTATTAACTTTAAATATCCATATTGATATTACGAAACATAAATCACAAGTTTATCACACAAAAGAATACCATGAAAGTATTCCTCAAAGAACATTCACCGTTTTAATCAAACGCAAAATTAAATAAAATGCTACTAAGGTTGAATCGTTCCTGATAAATTAAAGGAAGATCTAATGGTAGTCTAATTAATAAAGAAGAATCGCCATTGGCCAATTAGTCTGGATTCCGGAATCTGAGCGAATTAGGGCGATGCATACGTGACCGGAAGTCACGACTTTTTTATCATTTTATAGATTAGTATTGCACAATTTATGAAAACAGTTTCGTAAATCATATTAAGCATATTAAAATACTACTGACAGGTTTGAGAATGGAGGTCAGTCTAGTACGGTGCCTTTAAATTAAGGTGTCCCTCAAGGTTCAACTCTGGGACCACTATTATTGTATCTAATGATAAGTATTCATAAAAGGGTTCTCCATTAAAATTAACATTTATTTACTTAGTTCGGACTGAAGGGTTCCTAGAAAGGTTATGTAGGTACCGTAATAACTTCTCGTTATTGTAGCACCGGGATGTTTATTATTAAAAGACTATTTACTTGCATAGCGTAATTACTTCTAAGAATTTTTAAATTTGGTACATGAAATTTTTATATTTATTTTAACCGACTCCAACTGTTTTTTCTTCTATTCTAAATTCATATTAGTGTTTATCTCATAATTTTATGCAATCACACTAATATTATAAAGGCGAAAGTTTGTGAGTGTGTGTGAGTGTGTTTATATGTTTGTTACTTTTTCACGCTCAAACGGCTGGACCAATTTTGCAAAAATTTGGTATCACCTTCCTGGAGTCCTCTTTGCGAGATCCGCCATTTGTGTTTTTGCTGTAACTCGCTTAGGTATTCGTTTCTCCACCATTCCCAGAAATGTTGCCGCATTTGATCTAAACTTCGGTATCTGTCAAGTCTGTTGGTGTTTAAGTAAAAGTTGTTCATAATGATGAGTACAATGACCTCGTAAGAGGTTTTGCGCATTTAACGTTACACCTTGTACAGTGTTAAATTTAATTAGCTAGTGAAACTCCGCAGACGTGATGGGTATCGATATCTAAGCATGATCAAACAAAAAAGAAATTAATTTGATGAGTTTTTTGTTTGTATCCGCAGATAGTTTAGTCACTTGAAATATCAGTCTAAAAAATCGGTTTTCTTTGTGTAACTTCGCAAACGAGATGGATATCGATAAGATATCTAAACACGAAAAATCATTATAATCATTACAATCAGTAATACAACTAGTTAAGTTAGTATAATCCCAAAATGTCTAGATTTCATGAAATAGTCATTCTGGGGGATTATATTACTTGGTCTTAGAGAGTTGTGTTGATGACTTTAATGATTATAATTCTGTAAATGCATATTTGCTACGGCCGCGAATCATATTTTAATCAACGTACAACTTAACACTGACCAGCAAATTGCAAAAACCGTAAAAAAAACTTGAATTTAGCGGGCTACCCTGGCGCTTTCGCCTTAAGTATCTAATGTCAAAGAGAATAGAGATTTCATCGTAGACAAGAGATTTATTTTATAGCCTAGCCAAAGGCTATTTTCCGTGCCTCCGTAGGCTTATTACTAGATAAATTCAGGTGTAAGTGGCAGCCTAGCTAAAGATGTAATTAGGCAGCTAATGTTTTGGCTAGCACTATAACTTTTCGGGTCACTTACACGGATTAACCCGGGTTCTTAGTCATTTTGAAGCACCTAATTTAGGCCCATTGTAATTTGTCTAGGGAGATCGTTTTCCTGATTTTCTTAGCTTGTGGCGACTGGTCTTGAAATTAATGGTTCCTATATTGGTAGTACTAGCTTTTGCCTGCAGCTTCCCCCGCATGGAGGTTAAAAACTGTCTCACGAGATCATACTATCCGTGTATGTACCAACTTTCTTACAATTACAAATCCGATATCTTTGTACATCCATTTTGGCCGAGAGCCTGGTGCCAAATAGCACGTCTGTCCGTACGTTTGCTTTGAGCATGCTTATTTATGAGTAGGTATGCTTAAAACAAACATGCTTATTGCTGGCTAATGTGAACAGTTTCAGAGCATGCAAATTTTAAGCAAGCATAGGAGCATGCTTTTTTTGAGCACGTCTGTCAGTACCATATAGGCTCTTACAAACAGGCGCGACACGCGATATAAACATAAAGGCACCGCCGGTTGCGCGACTTGCGGTGCCTTTGTGTCGCGCGCGATTTCATCGCGTGTCGCGCCTGTTTGAAGGAGCCTTATATCATGAAAAGTTAACGTCAGACAGAGTTAATTTCGCATTTATATTATTAGAAAGAACGGAGTATGAATAGAGGACTTTCAATTTGTTTGCTCGTGAGATGTTAATTGATGATAACTCATCAATCCACATCAATTAACATCCCGAAAAAGAACCAGAGTAACCGAAATAGCTTGCAGAGTAAGCAATTGAAGTGGCAGTGGGCTGGCCATGTTTGTCGAAGGACCGATGGCCGCTGGAGCAGACGAGTCCTGGAGTGGAGACCGCGTATCGGCAAGCGTAGTTTGGGACCTCCCCCAGCTAGATAGACCGACGAACTTAAGGGGCTTACATGACCTAAAGCGCGGTCACTGTCGGACTGCATAGAAAAGAAAGAGAAGCGCGATGACACAGAACTGGTAATTTATTGTAAAATATGAAGAAATTATCTATTTACAAAAACTATTTAAGAATAAATAATCCATCGCTGAATGTAGTTTGGCATTAGAAATTTAATGGCATATTTATAATTATAATTAAAATAGTTAATGAAAGGATAAACTGCTTTTAAAGACAATCAAGAGGTGTATTTGAAGATTTTTTTTGATGCATTAATGTATGTTTAATTATGATTTGAGTTCCATCACTGTATTAAAATAAGACTTGAAAATATCATTATTTTTTTTGGTCAAAATTATTTACGGTTTAAGAGATACACTGCTTTAAAAAACTAACTTTTTGACCGTTTTCAAGGAATCTCCGCCTTAAGAAGGTGGCTGGGACGGACTGGATGCGGAAGGCGGACAACAGGGTGTTGTGGCGCAGGGCTCTCCCTACGCCACAACACCCTGTTGGTATAGGCCTCTGCCTATATCCAGCAGTAGACTGCGATAGGATGAACTGATTGATTGAGACGTCGCGTAACTCGCGTAGCCCCAAAACCTGAAAAATAAACAATTGAAGATAGATAAAAATACCTAGACGACACAAGTCAAGAACAAAGTCATAGTAGTAAACTAAAATAATACACGTTCTAAAATTGATAAATGTCACATAGACGTCAAAATTATTCACACCGCTGTCGACTGTTCCAAATTATGCACAAGAGCACCGAATGTCCCGGATTATGACGTGCTTGTATAACACTTTGTTCTAAATTGTAGTGGGCTTAGGGCTACCCCTTTCATTCTGTGTTAATCTTAGGAGGATACGTTGTATAAATGTTTGAAATAATCACTCTGAAAGTTTAAAGTAATCAAACAAGGCAACAAGATGTTACAAGCAAGTTAAAAAAATATGGATGTCACGTGATCGACTTTGAACATTAATATCTCGGAAAAGCGACAATTTACAGATTTTGGTCTGATCAATGCAAACAGAAAACATTATAATGTTTTCTATGGCGGTCAGGTCTATGCCACGGATCTTCAAACCCCTTTGAATTTCGCGGGCTACCTTTGCGCGTCCCCCTTTATAACTGACTTTAGGTTATTTATTATTTTATTTTTAGCCGTTAATGTCCCACTGCTGGGTAAAGGCCTCCCTACCCTCTTTCCACATCTCTCTGTCCAGAGCTGCCAAGGACCAACTTTATCAAAGGAGTCCAACTCATCCCGCCATCTCCGTCTGGGCCTGCCGCGATGTCGTTTGCCATTAAGCGGGCACTGGGTCCGAAGATTGGCCCATTGATCGTCTGCCATGCTGCTGATGTGTCCAGCCCAATTCCATGGCAGCTTTCCGAGTGACATCAATTATTTTTAGTGATGGAACGGACTGTTGTATTCTTAACCTGGTCCACAAGTTTAATACCCAGAATACTACGTTCCATAGCTCTCTGGCATACCTCGATCGTGGATCTCTGCTGAATTATCAAAGACCTTTTTTTGGGAACCATACGTGAGGATGGGACGAATACACATGTCTGAGTCTTCTCTTCTTCTCGTCTTCTTCTTATGTTAGGTTTGTATAAACTATAATTTGACAGTTGGTGGTTTGGAAAATATCATCATCTGCCTAGCCTTTTCCCAACTATGTTGGGGTCGGCTTCCAGTCTAACCGGATGCAGCTGAATACCAGTATTTTACATGGAGCGACTATCTATCTAACCTCCACAACCCAGTGACTGGGTAATACGATACCCCTTGGTAAGACTGGTTGTCAGACTTTCGGGCTCCTGATGACCCATAACCACTGTCAAAGATCCACGAATGACAGCTGGGGCCAACGGCTTAACGTGCTTTCCGAGGCACGGTGTGGGAAATATATTTTAACTATAAAAGTGTTTAAATCCTAATATGTTTTTTTAAAAACTTCAACCCTGTGTCATTTTTAGATTAAAGTTAATGCCCAAATGGTACATAAAGCATATGGAGCCGTCGTTCATAGTCATAAAGTGGAATTAATTACAAATTAACGATCTTTGTGGAATATTACACCTATTATAAACAGCCGCTGTTCTGAATTATAAGTACCTAGTGGAATCTTTTGTGTGAGTTGCTTCGCTTTTTCAGCGGGTTCGTTTAGAATAGAATAGAACTTAGAGTTACTACCGACCCGCCAATGCTATGCACGGTTTCTACCGACTTGACAAAATTACAACATAAGTTTAATATAACAACGTTAATTTTAGTATATAATGCGAAACCTGAATATATAGTTTATTCAGAATAAGTAACTGAATCGATTCCAATAATTTTTACTCCATGTTATATTTGGTCCCAAAAATACACTAAGTAGGTTATTCAACGGTTAGGTACCTAGGTACTATTATCAATGAGCGCAAGACGGGTGGCGTGGCGCGAGCGGCGCGGGTGAGCATGTTTTTGTACGGACAAATAGGTAACTTAACAAGCTTATAACTTTGTGATTTTTCATGATACAGTTTTGAAATTCATAGATTCTTTACATAAAATACTAGACACGTGTTTCGGGTTTCGCATATACTAAAAATAACGTTGTATATAATATTGATGTACACATAAACCTTCCATAATTTCTCGCCGGCTGGTCGAAACTTCACGTGACCAGAGGGGTGGGTCATTCTTTGGACAAAGAATTAGCAATGCTGCCAGTCTTCTGGGCACGTTTCCGGATGACAGCGATGCGGACGAGTACTTCTACGCCTAAGTGTCCTTTGTTTTTGTATTTATTTGTCTAATAAGTTAGTTAGTCATGTAATTTAGTACACTCTAGATAATTCGAATTAGAAAGCTTCGTTCGTTTTAGGAGTAAACTCACCCCAAACCGGGTAAATTCCGGTATAAATTCTCTAAACGATGGTCAAAACCGCATTAAAATCTGTTGTACAGTTTAGAAGATGAACCCGATCACACAGCTAGACAAGAAAAGCGACTATAATTTTCAATATGTAGGTAGGTACAGATCGTTGTTGTAGGTTGCTTACAACATTAAGGCTCCTTCAAAGAGGCGCGATACGCGATAAAATCGCGCGCGACACAATGGCACCACAAATCGCGCAACGAGCGGTGCCTTTGTGTCGCGCGCGATTATATCGCGTATCGCGCCTGTTTGTAGGAGCCTTTATGCAACAGCACTCGATTTTTAATTCAGAACACTTTGCTTTGTTTTTGACTTTACTTCAGTTGACAAAATTTTTGTGATAAACACTTCCGTACTCTGGCAACCATCTTAATTATACAATTTATTAAAGGATAAATTATCCTAAATATTCAGCTGTTTCTTAACCCTCGGATCCATCATCATCAATCTACTGTCATCTACAGAAGTTTGGGCTGACGTCAGACGAAGCGTATTCATTCACACCACTCGACACTCGTAACCTAATGTGACTCACTAAATCATGCTAAATGGTGGAGGAAAGGAAATAGACGTATTTATAATCATGGTCTGTTTAGTGCAGAATTTTGACTGTGGTTCTGACTTTACTCCTAGAGTAATGCATGGACTTAAGAGCCTATACTACCTCAGCTAAAATTCACTCTTTATCTCGTTCGCACGATACTGCTCGCGGACTGTGTGAAAGCGAGACAGAGTGCGGTGCTGGGCGGGAGGCAGCGCCAATAGTTTAGGTATTTGCTTTTTACGGTGAAAATAAAGGTAATTCAAAAAAACTAACTAACATAAGACCTGCTTTATAGTTAGTTCAGTTAGTATGCAAAGTTTCATGATCTAATTTGAAGTATTTTTTTAATTCCAGCGGTTTATTGTTCGGTTTGGAGGTATCTTTGGAATTTTTTTCTATCGAGAAAATTTTATGTAATCGTGTTTTCGTCTAACATAAGACCTTACATTAATCCTCAACTTTAGCATATATTTATTTCAAAATTAATGCTGCGGAATTTTCGACATAACGGAGGATCATGCTAAGCCATTTGAGGTAGTATAGGCTCTTAAGAATGTACTATATACATACTAAATCCATGCATTACTCTTACAATGGTACTTATAGTATAGTACATACATACTAATTCCATGCATTACTCGCTAAACTAAAATGTGATATTAAGGGCCGTATGGAAGGAAGGTAATATATATTTTTAACTAGCTGTGCCCGCGACTTCGTTCGTGTGGATGTCAGAAAACAATAATGAGTCTCTCTACTGATTCTTTTTCTTTCTAAAATAAAAGTAGTAATGTGACTCCTTACTTTTTGTTATTAAATAAGTACCGTAATTATACTTTCATAATAATTATGCATTTAGTAAAAAGCTGTTATTTTGATATTACAAACAGACACTTTTTGTATAGATTTGTACCTACAGTGCCGCTGGCAGTAAATGTATAGTAAAAGTGCGCAGTGCTGCACACCTCCACCCTATTTCAAGTTAAACAAATATCAACTTTATTTCAATGAACATTAAGTTGATTTCATAGTGACTAGCACTATTGAAAGAGTTATAAACATGTCTGAAGTTGTAGCGTAAACTAAACTTTATTCTGTAGGAATTAAAGTGATTTTTCCATTAATTCATATTTGTTTACATTTTTGGCAAATAAATCGCGAACTCAGATTAGGTAGTTAAGCAAATAAGAGAAAACTTATTTCATTCATCATAATTCATAATAGTTTGTCTAGTGCAATTAGCAAGCCTTAAGAGACACTATCCAAGGATAAGTTATCTTAGCCAGCAGTTAATTACTTACTTTACTTACAGACAGGCTATCTTCACTGGTTTAGCTTGGGTTGTTTTTGCTTCTTCCGTTATTGTGTTATAATATTACATGGAACTGGAAGCTGCTTGGTTTTAAGTCTAAAAAAAATAATGACATACAGGTTCAAATTAAATTAGCTAACGAAACTCTGCAGTCGTCAGGTAAAATAAAAATGAAAAAGCTTTTTTTGGGGTCAACGACGGCAGGTAGTGTTATAATTTGGTACAAGTTAAGAAAATCTGTTTTCATGTGGTTTGAAATATCGATACCTATTCATATCGACTGCAAAGTTTACTAAAAGAAAAATGGATTAATTCACCGTAAAATCGAATAATTGTCTATTCTCAAACGCAACCTTTATGTCAAAGTTGAAGTTGGGTTGAAGATACCAAACATATAGGTAGTAGATACATGGAAATCCGCTTTCACTCCGTTTAAGGACTAAGAAACCAACAAAACACAGCCCTCGGAACTCAGAAAGTTATTATAAATTATTAAAACTTAAACACATGACATTAAAAGCTAAACCGTGTTTCGCGCCAATTTTTACCCAAGATGGCGGATCATGTGTCACTCTTGTCGCTATTCGATCATTTGTTACAATAAGGCAGCCTATTACGTGGCTGTCGTGAGGTCTTTAAGCTACATTTATCATCGCCATCGGCAGATGTTTTGTGGTTAATGTAATAGTCTACAAATTACGAGATGATTTGGCAATATCGTTACGAAAGATTTTCGGGGATAAATTGATTTATTTTTCTGTTGTGTTTTATTTATTTACAACTAGATTCAATTAAGCTTAAGGAAAGTCAGAATGTGAAAAGTGTACGGTGCCAATTTGCCGTTTCTTTTCAATTCTTCCTTCAGCAAGATCAGAAGCCATTTGTAACTTTTCGGGCGTAAAAATCGCAAATCGCTTTCAGAAACTGTCCACCTGTCACAAAGCACCCAAACTGAGCTGTTTTATTATAGGCCTATTAAGATTAACGGCTTCTCAGTGTAATTACTCGTCCATCGTGCGAAGTAGTTAAAGGTGCGTTTTCATTAGTTGGATAGAGCGAAGACAACGGCGATAACAGAGTAGAAAAGTCAATTTTAATTAGTAAAAACGCTAATAGCTAAAAACAACATGTACGAACGCCAGCTACCCAAAACTGTCAAATTTTTCCAATAAAACTTGAACCTAATACTTTAGCGATAAAGTTGAAAATCTATTAAAGAAATTTGACAGATTGTAGTAGCTTGATGTGCTGGCGTCTGTACATAATTTCAAGAGTCTGAAAAGTTGATGAATAGTTTCAACCTCAAACTCAAAGCATTTATTTCAATTAAACCATTTACAGGCACTTTTAAACTGATAAGCAGTCGGTCAGTCAGAAAATATGAAGCTAGTTCCTCATTCCAAAGCGTAGTAGGTAGGTACAGTCAACAAAAGAGATAACTATGCAGGATTGTCGGATATAGTTGAAGTTTAGTAAGAAACCGATGGATGTTGTCGACTGTTTGATAAATGAGCTGTTGGTTTTGTATTAATAAAAAAAAAAATCGAGAACATCCATCGGTTTCATACTAAATTTCAACTATATCCGACGATCCTGGAGAAGAACGGGCAAAACTCCATGTGTTCGATGTAATAATTACGATCGAACACGTTTTGCTGATCTAGCTAACCAATTATGCCGCGCTAAGTGCGGCGCGGCATCAGTGCATAATCGGACAGCAAACCGAGTGCATTCGTACTTATTAGCAATTCGTTCATAAGCATTTAGCGTAGCATGGTATAGCAACTGTTTTACAATAAACCTCAGGTTCGCTGCCAACTGGAATTTGGTGACGTCATGAGAAAATCCAATGCATTTTTTTCATGTATTATTCAAGCGCAGAGCCAGCCTACAAATGTGTTGCCAAGCGCAGTGCCGGGCGCGTACTAATTCATAGAAACCGAGCGGCGCTACTCCGCATATTAGCGGGGCCGGCACCCCGCGCTCACCCAGCACCCCGCTAATTTGCGGAGTTGGCAGCGAAGTTGTTAAAGTGTAGCATAGGTCTATACCACTTAGGTCGCGACTCCTACACAATGGACACTCTTTTAAATTATATTATCACAACAATTATTAATAATTATTATTATATTTTTTTTTAGGGATTTGGTATTACCCAGTAACGGGGTTGTGGAGGTCAGATATAAGGCAGTCACTCCATGTAAAATATAGTATAATATTAATACTCAGCTGCTCCGGTTAGACTGGAAGCCGACCCCAACATATTTGGGAAAAGGAACGACGTACTTACACGTTAAAAGCTTCCAGAGTACAGCAAATAGTAACAACACAAACAATCCAAAAATAAAATAAGCCGACGCAGCTAAGTGACGAATTGGAATAGTCAGAAGTTTTTCCCCCTATAGTTCATAGCCAGCATGACTCTTTCAGTCTATCAAAAAGTACTCTGTGCATGACTCTGTGATGAAAACGCACTTCAACTTCAAGCAAGAACAATTTCAAAATTAGAACAAAACTAATGACACAAAGTTGTGTTGTTTAGTTTTTTTTTCAGTGGCCACTCTGGCCATTGTCACAAAATAAACTATAGCAGTAAAACCTCTTTAGTAAGACAGGCACGTCATTCAATGTCGTTAAGCGAGGTAATGGCGCGTTAACTTCTGACCCGATTGCTGTGCGTATTACTGTTGTCTGGTCACTACCCTATTTTAAGGGTATGTTCATACAAAGTGCGGAATTACCATTAATAAAAATTTAATAGTTGAAAACCCTTTATTTTTATATGGCCTTGTTGTTTATAAACATAAAATACATAGCTTATAATAGCCGAAGGCTTTAGCGGAAGGGTTAGACAGAAGTGCACCCATGTGATACGCTCAGCCAACGACAATATTCATGTCAATTAAGTTAGGGCAAAATAACTTTTAGCAAACAAAAGAAGTTAAGATGCAAATCAAATCAAAAGTTTATTTGCTAAAAATGTTGTAAATGTTGTGTTGTGTGTGTTGTTGTTTGTTTGTGTTGTGTGTTGTGTTTTTTGTGTTGTTGTTTGTTTGTTGTGTTTTTGTTTTCTTTGTAAATGTTTGTTGTGTTTGTTTGTTTATTTAAAGTTTATTTTGTAAGTTGGTTTGTTTGTTTATACCTACTTACATTGTTTTGGTAAAGGTAAAATTAAGTTAAAGTTAAGTCAGTTATTTAAGGCATCTGTCCTTGTGTTTGAGGAGACCCAGGGCACCTAGGCACATTTGCGCCCCGATCTCAAAAAATTTGCACCTCGCACAGGTTAGGTTTCATTAGACTATTCATGCAGTAAAAGGAGTTACTTTCTCGAGTAAAAAAAAAGAAATAAGAGTTAAGTAGGTACTAAAGATTCAATAGCGAGCGATGCGAGTTCGAACATTTTCAGCACGCCTCCTCGGAGAATTTAGATTTCTTTTGACAATTTAAAACAGAAATAGGAGTTGCTTTGTCGACTTGTGCAGAAATGCTGAAGAAATAACGGAAACTATGATGCTTATTAGGTAGCATCCCGCCTCTGAGAGGGCAGATTTCTTATTTGGGTCGGCTTCCAGTCCAAAAAATGGAAAATTAAACAGATATAAATTAAACTAGTTTAAAAAGAAATCCTATAGTTTATCCTACTAATACTCAGAGTCAGATATTACCTATATGAGGATAACTTTTTATGCTGTTACCAGTATTTTGTGAAAGTGGAGTACATGAAAATTCCTTCTACAATCAAAACTAAAGACAGCATTGATCATCAAACGTCTATAGAGTCTAAATTGTTATTATGAGAAAGCCAAAAACATATGACACTAACACTCAACTTCAAAAATTCGTTTAGATGCTATTAAACTCCAAAAACTCAGTACAAAACTGGAACATCGTGCCCACGTTTGAAACACGAAAAGTTTTCCAATGCCGCCGCTGTTATCCGTAAATAATATGTCCAGTGACATTTGCAAGAACAAGAAATATCAAACTTGTATGTTTTCGCGACATTTTCATTTTAAAAGTTGTTTTCCAGATGTTGTATGGATTTCAAAGTTTGTTAAATCCAGTTGGAAGCATTATTTCATTATCAAACACAGACTCAAGGGGTCGGTCAGTCAGAAATATGAAGCTAGTTGCCCATTCCAAAGCGTAGTAGGTATACCTATGGAGAAGAACGGGCAAGAAACTCCATGGACACTCTATATTGTAACAAAAATTATGTTGGATTTATAATTATTTCTAAGAACGATGTACAAACGCCAGCACATCAGGCTACTACAATCTGTCAAATTTCTTCAACTTTTCAACTTTATCGCTGAAATTTAAGGTTCAAAGTTGATTGGGAACATTTGACAGTTTCGGGAAGTTGATGTGCTGGCGTCTGTACAAGAAACGTACACGTTAAAAGCGTCCAGAGTTACAGCAAATAGAAACGAAAAAAATAACAAAAATAATATAATTAAAATAAGGCGCCGTCATATCACTCACAATCATGGTAATATTAGCCAAAATACATTTATTGCAGTATTGCTACAAAGGCGTCCCTCAAGAGTCCTTGGTCCAGCATGAGTGAAGAATTGCTATATCTTTATACCGACTTGGTATCGGCCCGACTGTTGGTCGTGAGTTCGAACCCAGGCTCTTTACTTGGTGTATTTAATTTCATCACCATTGGTCTCAAAACGATGAAGGTAATATCGTGAGGAAACCGGCATGTCCTAGAACCAAAAAAATCGAAGTCATTTGTCATCCACCAACCCGCACTGGGCCTGCGTGGTAGATTATGGTCCACTCCTCCCGTATTATTATTATACTCTTTGGTCCACTCTCTCTCACAGAGAAGAGGCTTGTGTCCCAGCAGTGGGAACATTATAGGCTGATTATGCTTACAGCTACTTAGTAACACTACACTAAGTAGATATAAAGATATAGCAATAGTTAGCTTAAAAAAAATAGTGTTACAAGCACACCACAATTTATAAATCAGGAAGTTATTTCCCGACTAAAATAAACTTCAAAAATCGTTGTTAAAATTACAGACGTTGAGACAAAGGGGGTTAAGAAAGACAAAGACAAAAGAGACGGAGGTTTTCTTTTATTTCGTCTTTTGAAAGATAACAATGGAGCTAAGACTAAGCTGAAAGAATTCGCTTCACTAGTTGGCTAATGCAATGATATTTTATAGTGGTACAGTGAGTGTTATCTTGCTCATCTATGTTAGCCTGGTATTTTTGTCCGCAAATATGTTTTGACGTGAATTCGTCTTTAAAATTGCTTCTATAGTAGGAGGCAAGTCAAAAAATTATAATGATAACAAAATGATAACAAAATCGGGGTATATAGTTTGGTGTTGCAGCTTCATATATTTCATATCCATCCTAAATTCAATTACAGCATTGGATAGCTAAAGAATCAAAGAACATTACGCCAAGTGAGGACTGTGACTCATCGCGTGCGGTGGAGGGGGAAGCGCTGCCATTTTGGGGTAATTTTGCTGCGTATCAAGATTTCCACTTAGTATAACTTTTAGCTCTCATCAAAATCTATCGGTTGTACACAAAACATAATGTAAAATAGTGACAGTGAATATAATGTGTTAAAAGAAAAAGAAAAATAATATTAAAAATATACAATGTCGGCCTATACGCGTCAAAAAGCCAAATCCAAATACAGAGATCGTATACGGTTGGAAAGGGCTTCTCAAGAGTAATCGAAGGGTACCAATAAAATACCATATGACTGACTCAAGCAGTGCCGGGAACGTAAAAGAATGAATGCGGCCGAGCGGATCAACCCCGTTACGTAAACGTATTCACGTACAACACACGGCCGTGTCCATGACACAGCCACACCCCATTTTTTTTCAAAATCATTTATTTGCAGTAAATGTGGTACAAAGACGGTAAAGTACCTATATATTAATATACATTCAAAGTGCAATGACATATTTCGCCATAGATTGACATGAAAATATTAAAAAAATAAGGTGCTCACTAAAACCATCCAATTTGTCACCGCACCGTGGCCTGCGCGTATCTGCACATAGTTTCAATAATTCGATAGAGAATTGTTCAGCATTTAACATTAGCCCGGCTGCATCATAACGCCATGAAGAGCATTTTCAATCCTACTAGAAACAATTATTTTTACTAACAGCGCACTATCAGTGGGCATAGCACGAACGCGCGGAGTAAACGTTACGTAAAATCTCGTTTCACACTAGTTTTATTACCCTACGCTGTCCCACTCTTTGGCAAAGGCGTCTCTCCACTGCTTCCATCTTTCGCGAGCCCGTGCATCCTCCTTCCTGATTTGACAGAACCTATCCAAAACCAATATGCCGTTGTATTTACGATTCAAAAATCGTTTGAATTTTCTGGCCTCTGGCTATTCTGCTTCCCCCGACTAACCAATATAGTCACGACGATAATCACGACGTTAGCCAAGCAGTTTTGCGTCTAAAGAACCTCTGATGTCCGTCTCTGGCCTGCGGGGTAATTGCATAACACATTAACAATTGCAATGCCTCCCACTTTGACAACTCGACAACATTCATTGCGTTATTTACGTTGGCGAGCAGGCAAATTTTTTAAACATAATGAAGTAATGTATTAGGAATTTCTTTCTAAACACTTTGGATTGGAAAGAAAGTGTGTAACACAATTGGGGTGCTGATCTGTCCAGTCCAAATTTTTTTGCATACCTTGCATTCACAATACCCTATCAACCTACAAACCCACGGTTTGTTGACAGAAAAACAAAAGAAATTCGAACTCCATTGACATTAGTGCTTACGTCAGCTGCCAGGGAGAGAAAATAATGGCACGACGTAACTTTTCCGACGTATGTGGGGCATAGTAAAGTGTTACATGCTCTGTGGGGCATAGCGCACGAACTAGTTGAAGGGAAATATGTGCATGCCACTGCAAAGTTGGTGTTTATGTTAGTATGACGCCGTAATTTTACTTCGTAGGTAATTTGTTGTAGATAAGGAAGAAATGTAGGCGTTTTTTTGGAACGGAAATTATTCATTTACTTAACAAAAACTGCTTTCTTAAAAAAAAAGCTAAATACAAAATAAAAATAAATGCTTAATGTTAAATGCTTTGAGTGCAAGTTACGTGTTTGAATAGCATCCACTTAGATTAGATACACTGTCTTGAATTGATCGCCTGGAAA
The DNA here is from genome assembly GCA_948474745.1 of Oligia latruncula. Classification (NCBI taxonomy): domain Eukaryota; kingdom Metazoa; phylum Arthropoda; class Insecta; order Lepidoptera; family Noctuidae; genus Oligia; species Oligia latruncula. Next base: position 3,676,855 of record OX419705.1, read on the forward strand.
GGATTGACGACCAAAAAGTTTATGGAAAAGTCAACAGAGAAGCATTTCAGGAGAGGTTTCAGTACAAATTGAAGTTGATGTGCGAATATATATAAAAACTCACACAAGGCCCTCTGCTTTCACCACGTTATTATTAAAGCCTAATGGATATTCAGACACCAATGGTTTCAGAATAGGTAGCGTTTTAAATCAAAGACGGCCCTGTTGATGACGCTAACTCAACTTAGCAACATACTTAAAAAACTGACGTCTCCCATTGACATATATATTACTAGCGTAAGGACCGGGCTAACGGCGCGACTAAATGGCACCAACGCGCTGGCCCTAAAATTACGGTTTTAGGGCCAACGCGACTCAGTTGACAGTGGCGCGAACTTCGAACTTCGAACGAAGAACTTCTATGTAAAATGTTCAGACGGGCGTATCCTTACTTTTGAAATCATTGACGTCTCCATTTTCCATTTTTAAAAAGAGTAACCGTGGAGTTTCTTGCCGGTTCTTCTCCATAGGAAACGACCAATTGGAACCGTGCACCTAGCTTCTGACGTTTCATAAGTGCCCATGTAGGTTTATGTGAAATAAAATATTTTGATTTTGATTTCATTGCTTCACTCTTACATCAAACAATGATCATTGAACGTAATTGCGAACGTCGACCATCCATACCGTATCTGTATTCTGTGTGTGTCCATTGAGTGTTTGTAAGCTCAGTTGACTGACGTTGATTGATCGAGCCGTTCAATGGATTTCGTTTTCAGGTAGTCCTGTCGTTAATTGGATTGACGCTTGAGTTAATAGGGAGAAATTTGATTGACACAATACTGACATGGGATATATTTTCATCAGATAGTATGAACTTATTTATAGACTAATAAGAAAGGTTCGATAGGATTACCTACCTATTTATTAATATCCTAGTAGATTTTGTCAATCGATCACTTAACTCAGCTTATTAGAGCCAACTTCTGGCTAGTGGATATAAGCTTCTCATAGTTGCCCCACAACAGCTTCACCCTAATTGCGTAACACACTATCAATCGGAATCTGAATCACTTTGAAGCAAATTGCTAATCCATTGCTTCATAAGTTCGAAAAATATGTCTGCTCAACACGTGAATAACGCAATGAATGTGGTTGTACTGTCAAAATGAAACCGATTCCGATTGGTAAAGGCTTCTACAAACAGGCGCGACACGCCATATAATCGCGCGCGAAACAAAGGCACTGCTCGTTGCGCGACTTGAGGTGCCTGTGTGTCGCGAGCGATTTTATCGCGTGACGCGCCTGTATTGCCCCGCTGGTTCTCTTTCGCATCCAGCCCGTCCCAACCGACTGTCATCATCATCTGCCTAGCCTTTTCCCAACTATGTCGGGGTCGGCTTCCAGTCTAATCGGATGTAGTTGAATACCAGTATTTTACATGGAGCGACTGCCTGTCTGACCTCCACCACCCAGTTACTGGGTAATATGTAGCTCATAAAATTTTACCAACTTCCCTCTTCCCAGCACTAGGTGAAAAGCAATATTAAGTGGCATCAAAAGGTATCAAACCTTACCTCAGTAACGTCCATTCCTTCCACCATCTTCGATAAAAGACTGCCTCTGAACAATGATGTCGTATCAAAATGGACAGTCGTCAGGAAATTAAGACTTCGTCGTCACCGCCATAATGTGTGATAGTGTGAGAAGGTTCACTTTTCACTGGAGTCGCCATTAGAAGGGTCTCCATCATATAAACACAATTACACAAGGACCTAGTTGCAGACGTCAAGTAATTGAAAGAATAATAGAGGTAAGAGATTGAGTTTTACAATAGATTTTGTCCGCGGCTTTTTTTTTAATTTATTTTTTTACAATGGGGCCTAAAAAAAAATGAGAATGTGCAAACTACCCCACATGCCCTAGTAATTTTTCAGACCCCCTTTCAGTCCCTGTTGCATAAAATAAACATATATTTTTATTTCTTTTTTATTTCCAAAATAGTTGGGTAAACGTCATCTAAAACTGTTCCAAATTTCAAGTTGATAGCATTTGTAGTTCTTGAGATATCCAGCTGTGACAGACAGACAGACAGACAGAGTAAGTCTCACCATAAGGGTTCCGTTTTTACAAACGTTTTTTTCAAAATGGCGGCCACTCGTGATACCTCTATAAATTGAAAGCTTCATCAATGTAAACGGAAAATATAAAACTACATACTTACTTAAACTTAGTGGTTATTTCAAACATCTAAGCAACAAGATGTACGCAAGTTCAAAAAATATGGATCTCACGTGATATTACACGTACACGTGGAAACGTGACACTTGACGGGGTTTGGCCTTATTATGTTTCCTGTTTGCATTGATGTCAACTCTCGATTCATATAAGTTTCATGAGAGGCCGCCATTTTGAAAAAAAAAAATGGCGCGACTGTAGGTATGCCACAGATCTTCAAAGCCTTTTCGGCCGTTAAAGCGTGATAATTAACAGACGTACAGACAGAGTTACTTTCACATTTATAATATGAGTATTAGTATAGGATTACTCTATTATATAGTAATTGCCAATACTATCAGATTGTTTTAAATCCATAGTTAAGTCATAGGTATCTATGACAATTGGGCTAAGTGAACCACCGATTGGCTCCCACTAAACGCATGATATGCCATCGCGGCAGGCCAAGACGAAGAGGGCAGGACGAGCTTGACTCCTACCGTAAGGACTGGCGCCGCACTCGCAAGACAGAATTGTGTGGAAAAGGTAGAGGAAGATCTTTTAGGCTAGTTAGATTTAGATAGATCTTGAATAATTTTTGAGTATATACCAGTGACTTCCGAAAGTACGATGATTTTCGCTTCTAGTAACAAATATTTAACTTTGAAAATGCTAGACAATTTTCATGGACTCATCACAACTACACTTCTCTTGCTTCCGTACCATGTGTCGCTGATTCTGCATTTGTACAAGTTTCAGAGCTGGAAATATAATTTCCGTTTGGTTAAACTTGCGGCTTCTTTATTCGTCGGCTTATTTTACTTTTTTCTTGGCAAATCTGCCATCTTTGCGGCCTGTGATATTTATTCAAGATTGTGTGATTTTATGAATTTGTTAAGAGAATTTGTACATTTTTATTTCAGAAGTGCTTGCCGTGTTAAATAGCATAACTTTTCTGCGAAAAGATTATGTTTTTTTCAAATTAAATTATTTATCGTATCCATTTTCCAGAAATAATCCTTGACTGTTGGTTGCGATGTCTGCAGGAATTGGTTGAATTAGCGGTTCTTTGGTCAGCTCAGAAGCGAATTCTTGAGTTTTTAGCTGCACGATAACTGACAATTTTTTCCACTGGCAGGATAGCTCCACGTATACATGGTCCTTACATGATCGAACCAAGATTATGTCTGGATTTTCTGAGGCACGCGCCGCGGCAAGCGTAACTTAAGCTGATCAATCGAACCTAACTGCAGTCTATGACCTCACAAAAAAACATCAAATATTTGTTTTAATTAGGTATTTTTTGTGTTATCGTGTTTAGATATCAATACCATCACGTCTGCGGAGTTTCGCTAGATAATTTAATTTGACCTTGTAAATTTGCTGTCATTTTGGTCTAGCAATTTAAAATCAGAGTTTAGTGACAGTAAACGACCAATTTTTAGGGTTCCGTATCCAAAGGGTAAAAACGGGACCCTATTACTATAAGACTCCACTGTCCGTCTGTCTGTCACCAGGCTGTATCTTTCGAACCGTGATAGCTAGACAGTTGAAATTTTCACAGATGTATTTCTGTTGCCGCTCTAACAAATAAAAATAAAATAAAGTTAAAATTTAAAGGGGTATAAGTATAAACGTTTTTTTCGGCGTTTTACGTCTTGTGGTACAGAACTCTTCGTGTGCGAGTCTGACTCGCAGTTGGCCGGTGTTTTTATGTAGCCATTTTCATCCCTACCCAGATTTAACTACCTACACGGTTCATGGTCAAGCATATATTTTAAGTCCCCCATCAAGTAGCCTCATAAAAAAAGATTAATAAGTCCATCCGGTGTCCGGAGCTTACAAAGAATTTAATCAGAGTATGGGTCGAGTTTTTATTCGTTCAAAGACCGCCACATTCTTTGTTGTCAGCCTTATTGGCTATAAGTTAGGCGATAAACTGGGTAGAGATAGCCTAGTTCGTGAATATCGGCTATGGGTAATCTAACGAGTGGCACGGACTTTGACGAGCAAATTGTTATAATGGTTTTAGTACATGATCCTGAAGTGTGTCCAACTGGCGACACCGGTCTCGCGATATCCGAATCTCTGGAACTACCAGTCGGATTTGAAATTTCTTTATAGCATTTGGCAGCCCAATTTTTGAGGAAGGTTCTAATAACATACAGGGTTATTGGTAAAACATTAACAACCTCTTAAGAGGTCCATTATGAACAACTTTTACTATGGGATCAAACCTGAAATCGCGAAAAAAAAACTAGCTGTTCCCTACTTTTTGACGAGTTAAGTATACGAACATAAATGTAGGGAACAGCATTTTGTTTTTTTTTGCGATTTCAGGTTTGGTCCCATAGTAAAAGTTGTTCATAATGATGAGTACAATCTCTCAACCTCTTAAGAGGTTGTTAATGTTTTACCAATAACACTGTATAGAAGCTGTTGTGGACAAGAACGACGCTGATAATTCAATAAAACTTTCTATTAGGTTAATTTACCCCAAAAATAGAAGCGATGTAGCACAAAATTGGAACAGATACGCATTGAAAGTTCACCAACATTGAAATCCGAAATTGGGGGATGGATGAAAGGGGGGAGGGAGGATGAATAAAAGAGGGAGGAGGTATGAATGGCGTTTCATAGACTAAGTTAGGGAAGGCGTTTAGAGTTGTAAAATGTATTCGTAAGTTCAGTTTGTGATTGAATTAATTTGTAGTTCGTTCAAAGTTGTGCTGGCTTTTATTTAAGTTTGAACGGAGTTTTTTGACAGAGTTATAGTGTTTTTAGTTAGGTAATGTAGATTTGTTGACTGTAGATTGGAAGTAGTCAAACAGACGTTATTTTTTTAAGGTTTCTTGACTTCGGTGAAGGAAAACATCGTGAGGAAACCTGGACAAGACTTACAAACTATGCATAAAATAATAGCTTTTTACTATCTTCCTTACTAATAATCGTTGTATAGCGTCTGTATAGTTACACAACGCTTTGTCTTCTTCTTTCGAAAGACAAATTACTGACGACTGAAAGAGAGAAATCGGTGTGTAACTATTCATCTGTTAAAATACGTTTATTAGTAAGGGGGTTAATGTATATGAAAGTAGTTATACAGGGTGAATTTTTCAAGTGGGCGTGTATGGCCAAATCCGAAACTATGAGGAATAGCGAAAAGAACTCAAAGGAATCGCGGGCTCGATTTTGATGAAAACTAAAACTGCATCATTGGATTTTTGAAAAATCAATTTTTCTAGCCAGGATTCGAACCCGTTGATTTTGATTAAAAAAAAAACACAGTTTTTCATACTGGCCATCATTTCAATGCCATGATTATTTGAAATTCGAATTAACGATCAATGAAATAAATTAATAGTTTAAAAAACACTAGAAAAACACTCTTTTATAATTATGCACGTAAAAACAAAAAACTAATCGTGGTAAAGTTCTTTAAAAGACTTTTCTAAGAAATCCAAAACCGCTATGATACGATTTTCCATCATGAAGTTCCAGTTCATATCTTCCGGCTCCATCATCAGATCAGTTCGACCGTACCATATTATTGTATTGTCATCAGAACTACATACAGCTGCCAATTTTCATTACGCTACAACCCTTGGAAGATGGTTAAATAAGTTACCTTAGATTCCATTACATAGTTAGTTACATACAGGTCGACCTAATAAAAGCGTGTTAAAAAGGTAATAGACCTGTCTACAAAAATATTTAGGAGTCTGGGAGTGTATTTATAGAACACAGTCACTGTACTAACAACCACCACGACTTCCACTATTTTGTAAGTTACTTACAATCTCAACGCAATGCGCTCGACAGTCCCCAGCGTGCAATGGCTTATCTTGAGCCCAAGCGGAATTAATCAGAAGAAATGTAGAGGCGTAAGAAATAAAATCCGTTAGCGCCTTGCGTTTATAGAACAATATTGAGGTTCTAGAAGGCCCCAATTATGTTGGGGTCGACTTCCTGACTAACCGGATCCAACTGAATACCAGTATTTTACATATAGCGACTGCCTATCTGACCTCCACAACTCAGTCTGGGTAAAACGATACCCCTTGGTAAGACTGGTTGTCAGGCTTTCGGGCTACTGACTACCCGTAACGATTGTCAAAGTTCCAGGAATGACAGCCGGGTCCAACGGCATAAAATGCTTTCCGAGACACGTAGGGGTAGGTAATAGGTAATAGGTAATACGGGCTGGTTTCCGCAACTCCACGACAAAGCGCGTATTTTGCGTAGGGGTAATGGGAATTTTAGAGAAACGAAAAGAAAATCGCACATTTTTTGGTCCTTCGAGCCGGATCAGTATCCAATGAGGATTCCAAATTTACAGCCTTGTAACGATAAAAATATAAAATCATTGTGTGTGTGCATGACAACTTAGTTTAAGTAAAGACATACACACGTTACATACATACACTACACACACACTACATTTACGAGTACTTGAATCCATGATTTCCCATCCGCAAAAAAAAAAAACTTTATCGCTTAAGCTTATGGTTCAAAGTTGATTGAGAAAATTTTACAGTTTCGGTTAACTTGAGTTCCTGGCGTGCGTCGTCTGTGCAATAAAGAGTATTCTATTCTAAAGTATCAATTTAGTTTACAAACACATTAAGTGACCCGTCAGTCATTCAAATGTTAATGTGTAAGTTAATGTAGGTAGGTACAGTCAACAAAAGAGATAAGTATGCAGGATCGTCTCTTTTGTTGACTGTACATAAGTAAAGTACTGCTTTTAACTTAAATGCAGTGCTAAAGTTTTTATGTTTCGAAACGAAACGCTAATGGTTTGTTTTATAATTTTAACGATACATTTTAGGCCCGGCGGCGCCCACTATCGGCATCGGCACGGCTGAGGATTTTTATGCGACGAATAAAAATGTAACTTAATTGTATGACGATAAAATTGAAATTTCAATGATAATAATCATCGTATGTGCAAAAATAAAGATAGGGTATCCGACATACCGTGTCATTGAAATTAAAATTTTATTGTCATACTATTAAGTTATATTTCTATTTGTCGCATTAAAATCCTCAGCCGTGCCGATGACGATAGTGGGCGCCGGGCCTTAGTTGTTAACTTGTTACGAAATATATTCAGGTAGTTGTTTTGTTAAAAAATCTATAATTTTAGTCACCATCATCTGCTTAGCCATTTTCCAAACTATATAGGGGTTGGCCTCCAGTCTAACCAGTACGGCTGAATATATCTACATGGACCGACTGCCTATCTGACCTCCACAATCCAGCACCCTAATTGCGTAACACATTATCAATCGGAATCTGAATCATTTTGAAGCAAATTGCTAATCCATTGCTTCATAAGTTCGAAAAATTTGCCTGCTCAACACGTAAAAAACGCAATGAATGTTGTTGAACTGTCAAAATGAAACCGATTCCGTTTGATAATGTATTACGCAATTGCCCCGCAGTTAAAAATTATAGAGTCTTGCCTGTTATTTTTAGTCCAAAAATAAATGGGTAAGATTTCATTTCTAGTCATGATCTGAGAAATTATAATTTTATGTTGTTTTAGGTACCTACAAATAATGATTATAAAAAACTAGCGCCCTTCCTTTTATAGTAGTCTTTCAAAAGAATAATGCAAACCTTTAAGGCGAAACAGGCGCGACACGCGACGCGAATTGCGCGCGGCACAAAGGCACCGCAAGTCGCGCAACGAGCGGTGCCTTTGCATGTAAAATACTGGTACTCAGCTGCATCCAGTTAGACTGGAAGCCGACCCTAACATAGTTGAGAAAAGTCTCGGCAGATGATGACCCAACAGTGATAGTAATTTTCCTAGTTTTGATCCTCCAAAACAATTATATATATTTTTTTTTAAATAACCTAGAACTCTAGAACTTCTTATATTCTTCTTCTAATCATTCAAAAACGTCTCCGCTCCCCCATCCATCTTTGGGCTGGACCAATAAACTATAATCCGTTTATTGGCCCCATTATTACTATTTATAGGGCTCCCTAATGCGACAAACACTCATACATCATACCCGTTGGTCGGTGTTGAGTTAAAGCGGTATAAGGCTGGGGATACACTTGCGATCCGTAAGTTTGATTGTCATATTTTTTTTTGTGAGTGGCCAGAATTTTTAAGGCTCACCTTTAGGGAAGTGGTCACCGTCGCCTGTGAACATCTGTAAAACCAGATGCATCGCTAAAATATATCATGTATCCGAAATTGCTGACGCTGACAGAAAAGCTGCATGGCGGCAGAAATATCATCATCATCATCATCATTTCAGCCGAAAGACGTCAAGTGCTGGACATAAGCCTCCCCCAAGCACCTCCACTTCGACCGGTTCTGCGCTTCTGGCATCCAACGGGTTCCTGCGGCCTTCACAAGGTCGTCGGACCACCTTGTGGGAGGCCTTCTAACGCTATGTCTTCCGGTACGCGGTTGCCACTCCAGAATTTTTCGGCCCCATCGGCCATCTGTTCTGCGAGCAATGTGTGTGGCAGAAATATGTCGGATTAGAAAATCTATTAATTTCCTTTTGATTTCATTAAACAACGCCGGTAGTCGCTAAAAAACCAGCGCTAGGGCTCTGTCTCCCATAGGGTCGTAACATTATGCTGAGCGATGACTGTTTTGCGTGGATGTAACGCATATTTTCTCCCATTTTTTCTCTTTTTTGTGTTTTTGTTCTTTTTCTGCGTCATGTTTACCGCAAATAAACGTATTTTTTTTCTTTACTATTAATCTCCTTTAATTTCGATACATGCGAAATTATCGCTTGTTCCACTAAAATCTCTTAGACTAGCCGGTCGATTCTGTAAAAATCTCACCGTGAAAACTTAGGTGAAGTAAGTTTGTTTTCGCTAGGAATTGACACTATTGACAGCTCACTCCACGCTCACTTCACCTAAGTTTTCACGGTGCGATTTTTACAGAATAGCACTGCTGTCCCCCAGGTGACTACACACTCAATATAATTACGATAAACATTGCCGTGTGTGTTTTGTTTAGCAATTAAATTCATTAACCATTTAATTTTGATGGTCCCACGACGCGATTATAGACCAATCTCAAATGTGGGTCCGCCCTTAGAATCCTTTCACTTTCGCTCACTCAGATTAAACGACTGTTTATACCATAGAGAAATAGTTTTTCGGTTATTTTCGTCCTATATGGGGTTATTCTGAGGGCCGACTTTGAAACGTTTTGTGTATTTGGTTCGATACTTGATCCTTTGTGTCTACGGAAAACTCCGAAAATATGCTTTTTAAGATTATGAACATAGACAGTATAAAATTAAATTACTTAGCAAAACTCCGCAGACGCAATGGCTAAACCCATCACGTTTGTGAGTTAAAAAAAAAAAACTGATATTTAAAGTAACTACTAATCGCATACGGTTTGCACTAAATATAAAAACTTTAAAACATTTTTCTATTTTTATATTGTTTCGTTTTAGTCTAAATTGCAATGTTCGTCTTTTTATTTTACTTTTTGCTATTAACCTTAAGTTTAAGAAGTATTTTGCCATAATTTTTAAGTTATTGCGTAGCATCATTTATTTCTGAGATTGCTGGTAATTGGCTACTGTGTAAGACCGAGACATAGGGCTAATAAAAAAAAATATTTAGATATATCATCTGCGGAATTTCGCTACTTGCCTAACTTAATTTCGCTACTTGCCTAACTTAATTTCGCTACTTGCCTAACTTAATTTCGCTACTTGCCTAACTTAATTTCGCTACTTGCCTAACTTAATTTCGCTACTTGCCTAACTTAATTTCGCTACTTGCCTAACTTAATTTCGCTACTTGCCTAACTTAATTTCGCTACTTGCCTAATTTAATTTCGCTACTTGCCTAACTTAATTTCGTTACTTGCCTACCTTAATTTGATACTGTATAGATCTTTACTTAGCTGACCTGTTATGCCTGCGTTTGACCTGGTAATTAGGTGCTAACTTTTCAAGTACTTACTACATAGTTATCCTGCGCAAATAAATGTTATTTTTAACCCCCGACGCAAAAACGACGGGGTGTTATAAGTTTGACGTGTCTGTGTGTGTGTGTGTGGTGTGTGTGTGTGGGGGTGTGTGTGTGTGTGTGTGTGTCGGTCTGTGGCATCGTAGCTCCCGAACGGATGAACCGATTTTGATTTAGTTTTTTTTGTTTGAAAGGTGTATTAGTCGGGAGTGTTCTTAGCTATGTTTGATGAAAATCGGTCCAAGATGGCCGCCGCTACAAAACGGCGGATAACATATTTTTTCACAATTCCCTCAATATGGGTATCAAATGAAAGGGCTTCAATAGTAGAATACTATACACTATAACAAATTTCAAATTCAAGATGGCCGCCACCACAAAATGGCGAATTAATTTTTTTTTCACAACTCCTTCAATATAGGTATCAAATGCAAGGGCTTGACAAGTAGAATAATTTACACTATATTGAAAGGGAATGAGGAATATTAACTACCTAACGAAATGAAAACTAAAAACTTGAAAAATATAAGTAACTAGCTTCTGCCCGCGACTTCGTCCGCGTGAAATTTCACCCTCTTAGGGGTGGAATTTCGAAAAACCCTTTCTTAGTGGATACCTACTCTTCACAAACAACACACCCTCCAAATTTCATGTCTCTAGGAGCAGCGGTTTAGACTGTGCGTTGATATATCAACAATCAGTCAGTCAGTCAGTTTACCATTTTATATATATAAATAGATAAAACAAAAAATCTGTTTAGTCTTAAAAATTATTCTTCAACTATAAATTAATCAATATTTTTTGACGGATAAAAAATCTGATTAAACACCAAATTACCAGAATCTTAAAACGGAAGAAAATAAAATAAATGAAATACAAAAATTAAGGAGTCCCTACAAAAAGCATGAAATAAAAAATTAAATTAAAAATTTAAAAAACCCCCGACAAAAATAAAATTAAGGAATCCCTACAAAAAGCATGAAATAAAAAAATAAATTTGAAAAAATCTTATGGAAGTCGGGGGACCTCAGAAGCAAAATAGAAGGTGTTCAACAGAACGGTCCCCCGACTTCCATAAGATTTTTTCAAATTTATTTTTTTATTTCATGCTTTTTGTAGGGATTCCTTAATTTTATTTTTGTCGGGGGTTTTTTAAATTTTTAATTTAATTTTTTTTTATTTATTTATTTATGCGTACAATCTTAATACAGGTCTATGAATGTGTAAGTATGTATAAAACTGGATTTGATATTGTAATGTAAAAATACCTGTGCCATTGCTTTAAGTGGGCATGTGACTTTCGCTGACCGAATATAAGGTTTAGGTTTACAATAAGTCAAATTTCTTTTCGCTAAATCATAAAGTTCAAAGTTGATTGGGAAAATTCGACAGTTTCGGGTAGGCTTGATGTGCTGGCCTCTGTACTATGATTATAGCCACAAAATATACCTAATTTACAACAGTTTTGTTAGGGAAGCCGATAGCCACACAGAGCATGGAATCGCCGCACCGGCAGCGCCTAGAGACGTCAGTGCAATACAATTCGTGGCGTCGCAAGTGCGTTGAGTGCACGACTTCGGCCGCCATTCAAAGTCGTCACAATATAGGTATACGTTATTTGTCTCGTAGTGCGAGTATATGGTGACATGCTTAGTATGATCTATAGAAAATGTTGACAATATCACTTGTAGCAGCGGCTGCCGAGCCACTTCCCTGCTCCGAATGAAGTCCAACAGCCATGCCCATAGGTAATATCTGTTTTCAGTAAGGTACCCTCTGGTAACTGTGATGGATTCAATATCCCAAATGTAGACTCTTAGATCATATTTCGCGAAAAACGGATATCAAATTTCATAAAGAAAAAATCAAATAACGAACAAACAACAAACGTTCGTGACCACTTCGTGCGACTTCGGCTCAAGATCGGAATGGAAATAAAATCTATTGTACCGTCAATTTATTCATACTATGTCACTTGCACAACCTTTTGAACAAAGGTTCCTTACAAACATTAATTATGAAAGGTCCTTAGTTTATTACGAATGGCTTTGTAAGGGCCTGTGCACACCGCGTTTTTTAAAGAACAGAACACGTTTTTCATCCTACAGAAGGTCTACGGGCTGCGCCCGACTCGCGTGCGTATCGCGTCTGTATCGCTACAAACGCGCGTCAACGGCGCGTTTAAAAAACGCTTTGGCGTTCTTGATGACATACTAGCTTCTGCCTGCGACTTTGTTAGCACGGAAGTTCTAAGATACACAATACCTATACTAAAATAACAGACACATTTATATAAAACTCCCGGCACCCGACCCTACGCGTCGCATTGCATCGCCCGCCCGAGCAAACTTTCACTCCACTGTCAACTGAAAAAATAATATTCTATAGTTGATTCGACACCTTTGGCAGCTGAAATCTATAACTTTACAAATCTGTGGTGCTTAGGTGAAACAGTCTACCATTTCTCCCTGTTCGCGTATCCACGAGAAGCGGCACGCCCCAGTTAAATGACGTTTTATCGACGGGGAACTCAATAAGTATGAATGTTTTAACTTTTCCAATATTACTGTTGAAGACTGAATTGTTACAGAATAGTTCCATGTTAAACGTTCGGAGTTTTAGACGATGTATGAGGAAATGTTGGGATGAAATGCAAAGATCAACGCCCTTTGCGTGAATGTGCAGGGTTTGTATTTGTAATAGATTATCGACACTCAGAGAAAAAACTTTTTCATGTAGCTCAACTTATGGACATTGGTTAATTAGCACAGGAAATAGTAAAAACAATGAGCCAAAAAAGCCTTTTAAATTGAAAAAAACTACTCAAAAGTCTCATTTACCAGTTATTTGACTGGCATCTAAAAATAGACAGAGATTTATGGTGGCACAGATCGACGAATAAAAAAAACGTGTGGTGTCAGGGAACCCCCGGCAGGAACGAATTTCAAAATGAAAATCCAAGGTGGCGGCTGCGAAAATTTGAAAATATTTGCAGCCGCCATCTTGGATTTTTATTTTGATCTCACTATCGGCTTCAGCACCCTCGAAAACCATAAAAACGACACCCATGAAGAAAAATTTGTTTGGTATTTTTGACAGATTGAGACTGAGATCAGACTGTAAACGTTCTTAAAATTATTGTGACACTAGCACTTTAAACTATTTATATTGCTGTGCCCTAGCATTATTCATATAATATGGAGCCTATATACTTGTAACAACTTGTAAACTACATGAATGCAATAAATGATGATAATGATAAAATTTCGAGAATTGCCTCTCTGATGGGAAACCCCAATAACATATTGCTCGACCGGGGAATCGACCCAGGACCTCATGCTCAGTGGTAACGCTTGCGATCACTAGACTAACGAAGCAGTTAGATTTCACTATATTCGAATTACGATAAGATTAAGTGCAATACAAAACCAACAACAAAATGGAATCCACCACAACTTGTCTATTAGCATGAACCCTTTGTAGAACTGTTGTATGGAGTCGATTTAAATATTTTAACTACCTCCAAAGTCTTTGAAAGAAGATTTGAATAAAACATGCGCAATATGCAGAAATGCGACCAAGTTCGTCTGCTAACACTAGTTTGTGTTGACAAGTTTAAAGTCGAACTTAAGTGGAAAACAATGAAAACTTATTTTGATTTGGGATTTATTTTCGTACTAGCAGCGCAGCGCGGTTTCACCCGCATAAGACTTGATCCCGTGGGAATATCGGGATAAAAAATTGGTCCAGCCGTTTGTACGTGAAAAAGTAACAAACAAATAACATACACTCAAAAACGTTCGCCTTTATAATAAGTGTGATAAGGGCAAAAGAGTAGTGTTTAGCTTTTGAGCTCAATCATCAATCATTAATTATGGAACAAATCTAACTTAAAGAGATGTATTAATGATTCTAATGACTATAATTTTGTAAATATACATATCTATTATAGTCGCGAATCATATTATGACCAAGATACAACCTAACACTGACCTGCAAATTGCAAAAAACGTAAGAAAATTTGAATTTCGCTGTCTACCCCTGCGCAGATGGGACCGCAATCCGACACGACCGGGGAGAGATCAGGCGCAGGACCAACGGCTTTACGTGCTTTCCGAGACACGGAAAAATCAACCACTCATTTTGACAGTTGCAACACTTGCAGCCACAGATTAACCTACAATTTTCACATTTGTTATTTAAAGTTATAATAAATAACAAGTTCCTAGCTATAAAACGTTATTTATACCAGTTTGTTAACATGGTGTTAGTTGATAAATAGACTATTTATTATACTAAATTATATATAATGTCGCTATTTGTAATTTTTATTGGATACTAGCTTCTGCCTGCGACTTTGTCCGTGTATTGTTCCCAGACCCACCCCGTCGTTTTGAATCGCTTTTGCTCCATTTTCACTTTCGTTCTTTCTGCTCGGCTCCTAAGGGTGCTACCGCGATAGTAAATAGCCTATAGCCTTCCTCAAGAATTGGGCTATTAAATACAAAATAATTATTCAAATCCGACCGGTAGGTCCGGAGATTACCTCCTACATACAAACAAACAAACACATACCTCTTTATAGATAGGAAGGAGGAGGAGGAATGTGAATGTGAAACTGTCTATTGCAGTTTGTCTTCACGACAGTGTAAATGGGGTTATATGTAGGTTAATATGGTCTTCTAAGTTTTAATCAGTTTAATTTATTTGTGAGTGACTGCCTCGATGGACTAGTGGCCACAAGCGCTACTGCTGAGCAGGAGGTCCTGGGTTCGATTCCCAGGTCGGGCAAAGTGTTATTGGGTTTTTCTATCCATCTATTACCATCAACCGACAAAGCAATCAATTCATATGACAATAAGCTCACCCCCTGTTACATGACTTAAACATAATTGGCGAAATAAAAATGTACAGAAGCCAGCAGATCAAGCTACTACAATCTGTCAAATTTCTTAAATAGATTTTCAACTTTATCGCTCAAGCGCAAGGGTCAAAGTTGATTGGGAAAATTTTACAGTTTCGGGTAGCTTGATACTTACATACATACCGAGAATTGCTAAATTAATGTTTTCTTTAAACCTTCTAAGAATAACTTCATCATTGTTAAGCTGCAATTTTTTTTGTATCGAGAACATTTCATCGTATCGTGTATTCCTTCTTTATGATGATGCTAGGCCATATAGTCAAAAACATATTTAAATGTTAAATCCCTAGTCATATGCACTAAGGATTGACCTTGAAGTGTATGTTTAAAATGTACACTTTAAAGAACAAGCACATGTTTTTCAATATAACATCTGAAGGGAGTGAGACAGATCCGACTCGAGCACTTTTGTAACTTACTTAGCATGCTAGCAAGTTTAAGAATTTCATTTTAAGCTATCAATGTTCGTCATCAATTATTCATCAGTCATCGGGGCATCCAGAAAATACCGAATTATACTCCACTGCCCGCCCCAGCTTCTCGCGGGTGTAATGTCTTTTTCGAATTTCCTAAATTTTCTTTCATACAAACCCTGTCCTGGCAATACCGAACACAAAAAAAAGAATTATCCAATTTGGTGCAGTCATTCGGAAGTTATGCGCGTACAGACATTTCGGGTATATATTATATCTAAGTAGGTTGTACATTTCTCCTTTTATTACACTGTTCTTTTGATTGAATCATGCCAAAAAAATGCCTAACATCCTTACGTTTACTTTACTTTCTTTATACGTTATCCACTTAACTGATAATTCACTTTTTTTCATCTTCTTTTTCTATTCGGACATCTGAAACCACAGTGAACTAAAAGGTATGACATTCATAGATCTGAAACATAAAAGATATCAGACTTCAAGGGACCAAGATGTTGCGACACCGAATCTTAAACATTTGGACAGTCTTCAAAGAGCATATAAATAATTTAATATAACTTCCACGATGATTGAAAGCGACTGTTTATTTATCAGAAACGAAGTTCAATGAACGGTGTTTCGTAACGCAATCTCATTTGATTTGTTTACGAAGCTTTATGGCTAATTTTCGTAGTAAATCTCCCAAATGTTACCTCACTGTTTGATTAAGTAGTTAGGAATATTTTGGGAGATTTTAGGTGGTTTAATTTAAGTAGGTCAGCGGGTCGATTGTGTAAAAATCTCACCGTGAAAATTTAGGTGAAGCGAGTTTGTTTTTGCTAGGAATTGACACTATTGACAGCTCACTCCACGATAACTTCACCTAAGTTTTCACGGTGACATTTTTTACAGAATAGCATCGCAGGTGAGTCGTACTTCAATCAAAGCGTGGAGTGAGCTGTCAGTGTCATCACACCATGCTAGATGCTTGGGATTGACAGCTCACTTCACTTTAGTTTTCACTTTTCACGGTGAGATTTTAACAGAATAGGTCAGCTGTACCAAAATATGAAAAAAAAAAAAAAAAAAATAGGTTACTTCGTTCCTTCAAGACGAAACGGAACAAGCGAGTCAAACTTTTTGACGTTAACTTAGTACAATTAACGTCAAAAAAAACTTTGGAAGACATCGTGTATTAACATCAAACCTTTACATTTTACGTTTATAGAAGTTCTTATCCTATGCCCGGATCGGTAACTAGGAATTGCCATCCGTCATTTCTGTTCAGCATTACTTACCGTACAGTTTCTTCTAAAATAATTGGATATTTGTCAAAAATCGAGCCAAAAAAGAGTAACACCTGAGGGGCAATTCACGTAATTTTAAGAACGTTCAGTCTGATCTCAGTCTCAATCTGTCAAAAATAACTCTAATTTTCCTAAATTTTTGAAAAGTTTTTGACATTGACTGTCGCTGATATAAGATTGCAACTAGATTTTGAACGTTTTTAATTAAGGGAATTGGCCTTCTAATATTCAGCTTTGGTCTCATCAGATCGGTCAGAATTTTGAAAAGAGAGTCAATAGTTAAAACAACGTGCATTATTAAAAGCGCAATTTCTTTTTTAGAGGTTCTATAATAATTTATACAATTGTCCATAATTAGAAGTTTAGTGAATCAGGTTAATATTTCCTTTTACAATGTGGGGATCAAGACTCTCAAGAGTAACAGGAGCAGATGAAAAACTTAGATATCTTTCCACCACTTTCAGAGGTTGAGGTCAACAACTTTTCAAGTACAATTTCAGCTTATTTCCTTAGGGGAATAAATCTAGTAGATAAATAAATAAGAAGTCACATCTCACCTTATTTGACAAGATAAGTTAGTGCCAAAATTGTAGGCCAATCTGACCTTCTACATTGTCAGGAGTTTGTGTAAATAGGAATACGGGACGTGAACAAGGATCGTAGAAATATGAAAAGACTAGCTGCGCCCCGCATATTGTTCCCACTGCTGGGACACTGGCCTCCTCTCGTCGAGAGGGAGTGGGCTATAACCTACCACGCGGGCCCAGTGCGGGTTGGTAGATGTCACATATCTTCGAATTTTTGGTTCTAGGACATGCCGGTTTCCTTAAGATGTTTTCCTTCACCGTTTTGAGAGCAGTGGTGATGAAATAATTTACACAAAGTAAAGTGCCTGCCTGGGTTCGAACCTACGACCTACAATTCGTAAGTCGTGGCCGTTACCATTGGGCCACCACTGCTTCATCGATAAGGAACATAATATAGTTAATGTTTCTTTCTTCAGTGGTTGTGCATGGTTAGTTGGTCACACAATGATTTAAATGTGTAGATAGAATACGATGTTCTTTATTAGCCTTAAGATCTATTTAAAAAAAAAACAGTAGCACTCCGGGAGTGCCGACAGAAGTGAAAACAAAACACAAACAGAATACTTCGTCATCACTCACTTGGCATATTGGATATACATTAAAACCGAGTACATCCCGAGGACAGTCGAACACATCCGAAGCGGGTATTGTTTGAATCGTCTTATAAACAAAACATGCGCGGTGTCGCTTATGGTAACAGTGGTGCGAGTTCAATGGTTTTTTCCCATCTCAAAAAATGCTCAACGCGCCTTAAGAAGTTTTCAGTTCAATAATCCCACAGTGTTAACTTATGTGAAGAAAGCAGTTTCACCTGATGCTATGGATAGCTAGGGATTGACCACAGACATAGCTATATCTTAGGGTTAGACACTATTGACAGCTTAGTTTTCACGGTGACATTTTATTGAATTGACATTTCCTCTTTTTATTCTAACTACTACCCGCTCCTTTAGCATATCATCCTATTTCTGTGCTCCAGGGCCGTATCAAATCATCTGACTCCTATATTTGCGTACTCCTCAGGCTCAAACCCATTCGGTATCGGATTGAAGGACTGTTTGTATGGTGTTAGCAGTTGACCTTCGATCATCTTTGACTGTACGACCTTCGACCCAGGGAGGTATTTGTGGAATTATGAAATAAAAAATGCGGGACTTCACAAGTATTCTCACCTGGTGTCATTTGTGGTAATACGATCTTCGGCCATCGGATATATTTGTGGAATTAAGTATGTAATTATAAAGTGTGTATCTATAGAAGTATGGGATCCTGGTATTATCTGTGGTATGTTAATACGAACTCCGACTAGAATTGGAAGGTATTTGTGGAATTACCTTTAGAAGTATGGGACCCTGGTAACTATATAGGGATTTAATAACGAAAGGTTTGAGGTAAATATTTGTGTAGGTGTAATTAATTTGGTATCTTTGATTAAGACGAGAAATGTGGGCCGGGAATTTCACTAACCAGATTTTGGTTTTTTAGAATCTAATCATACGTATGTCTGGTCTGGGTCTGGCTGTTTGTGTATGTGAGTTTAAATGTTTGTAAACGCACCCACAATACAGGAGAAATTCCTAGTGTGGGGCAACGTTTAAAAAAAAAAAAAAATAAGGGTAGGAGAGGAGGTAAGACATATTCTGCGGTGTAGTTCTACGTTCCACATTCGCACCCTTCCGCCGTTTCGTCAAGGTATACCCACTTTACCACTGACGAGTTGAAAACCAAAGAAATGACCTGAAATACAGATCAAAATCCAACTACGTAAGCGTGATGATATAGCTCATAATTATATCTTCTCTGTATCGAAAGAGAAGGATTTGCTTAGCAAAAGGGCAGTTGAAAGCTGATCTTCATAATAATGGTAAATGTTAAAATTTTACCCTGTAAAAAAAAAAATTAAGAAAAGAAGAGAAGAAGAGAGTATAGAGAGAGAGAGAGATCTGCATGGTTTCTGGCATGCAATTTTTTGGTAATCTATGCCTAGATAATGTCATAAAATTAAAAGATAAAATATGCCAATACACATTGAGAATCGAAGGCGGTATATAGGCGTCAGCTTTGGCTAACAAGCCAAAGGACAAAGATATAAAAAATGTTTTTATTTTAAAGATCTTAATAATCTATACATATAATAAAACAGTAACGAAAGAAAAACTGTACATTGAGAATTTTCGAGAAAAAATAAGTGGCTTTTGTTAGAAAAACGTAACTGATGACAAAAAGTGACTTTTTAGAATTTTTGTCTGTTTGTCTGTGTGTATGGTAAGGCTTCACGCCAAAACTACTGGATAGATTGAATTGAAATTCAGCAAAAATGTTCTTTGTAAACCAAGGAAGGCTTTAGGCTACATATTATCACGCCGTATGTTATGGGAGGTAAGCAATATTGATTTTAAAAGGTTTTGGTTCGTAATTGAATGCACAAAATAATTGAATGCTCAAAATGACATGTTATTTATTTAGTTAATAAAAATTTAACCCTGGAAACATAACAATCACGCTATTTTTATAAAGGAGCGGGGCAGTAATATTATAAATTGCAAGGGAACAGCTATTTCAGCAATATGTCAACAGGGAATATAGCGGTATGGTCAGGCGACCGTTTACCGCACTAAATGGTGCGAGTTCAAATCCCGTATTATTATTTTTTTTAAATCGTAAAATTCTCTTTTTTTTAGTTTTTGCATTTTTTATGTGCATTAGTAACGATACTGTTATGAAATCTGAGAACTATACATGTCCTATCTAATTGTATGGGGAGTTTCACACCAATATTAATAAACAGATTGATTGGTGGTACAACAAGCTACACTATCATAAAGTCAAGTCAAACTTTTGGTTCTAAGTTATATCTTACCAAGCACATTTGTTGTTTGTGGAGTTGACACTCCAAACGCAACAGCAACAGCGACAAAGGGCGCGTGCTTAAAGATTGCTCTTTAATCGTGTGGGATGAATGCACTATGGCGAACAGAAAAGCAGTAGAGGCGGTAAACAGGACTTTGCAGGACATCCGCAGGAACCAGCAAATGATGGGTGGCGTTACAGTTCTGTTAAGCGGCGATTTCCGACAAACGCTGCCTGTGGTGACGCGAGGAACTAGGGCTGATGAGGTGAATGCTTTGTTGAAATGCTCTTTCTTATGGCCACATATTCATAGGTTGCGCTTAACGATGAATATGAGAGCACAGCTTGGCGGGAATGTACACGCCCAAGAATTTTCTGATGTTCTCTTAAAATTGGGTGAGGGAACGCTACCAGTAGACGGTGGCCAGGTGGTTCTACCTGGGTACCTAATACTTGGGAGAGTGGTGTCCACCTTAGAAGATTTGATACGCCTGGTGTACGGGGACATCAATAGGATACCGCACCAAGATAATTCTTGGGTGTGTGAACGAGCCATTTTAACACCCAGAAACGACCAACTTTCAGCGATCAATGAATGCATTCTCGCGGAAATTGAGGGAAATGAAGTGATCTACACTTCAATAAACACTGTTGTCGACCAAGATGACGCTACACATTACCCCGTAGAATTTCTGAATTTCCTCAGTGCAAGTGAACTACCAGCGCACACCATTAAGCTAAAGGTCGGTGTCCCAATTATGCTTCTTCGGAATCTCACTCCGCCGAAACTGTGCAATGGGACCCGGCTCAAAGTCGTCTCGCTGCAGAGAAATATCATTGAGGCGGACATTCTAACGGGTTGTGGTGTCGGCGAGATAGTGTTTATACCACTTATACCACGGATTCCCCACAATTACCCCTTTTTTTTTCGGATGAGAAGTCATCAAATGACCCCTCCCGCTCTGGGTGAGCGGAAGGGAGTGTCAGACTCTTACTGACTAAAACCCACCCGTGTTCCTTCCTTAGCCCTTTATGTTCCGGGCCAGCGGTAACCCTTTCGGACAATCCTGCTGACCCGGCAGGCTTCGGCGCTATGGGGCCCCTCCTCGATGCTGACATCTCTTTGAGGCGCGCGTGGAACACGTACGCGCCGTCCGGCACGGGCCTGGTCCTGATCGGACGGTGAGCTACCCATTACTCTACGCCCGCAGGCCCGCGCCTACGGTGGCCGGGAGTACTCCCGTGGCTCCCGACGCCCGGAGCCGCCGCCGCTGCCGATCGCCTCTACGGGGACACGGCGGTGCTCCGCCCAAACGGGGCAGACCTCCACCGTGTGCTCCATCGTGTCTTATGGGCGATCCTGGCAATGGTGACACCCGGTCCCAATTACCCCTTTCAATTCAAGCGCGTGCAGTTTCCTGTGAGCGTGTACTTCGCAATGATAAGAAATAAGTCACAGGGGCAGACACTGAAGGCTACGGGTGTCGACCTCAGGACGAGCTGCATCTCACACGGACAACTGTACGTCGCTTGCTCCCGCGTCACCAGTCCTGACTCGCTGTACTTACATATTGAATGAGACGGAATGGAAAAACAACGAACGTTTTACACAGAAGTGTTACAGTAAATTATAACACTTCTGTTATTCGACGTCTCCTAAATTTCCTTATTAACCTGACGTCTCTTACCAGTAAATTAACTACATAACTTTCAAATTTTGAGTTTACTAAGCCAAATAGTTTTTGAGGGATCTAAGCTATAGTACAGTATGAGACGCATCTTTTGAGTGTTTCTGTAAATCAACAAACTATCACTAATTTATTTTGGAAAATGGAACACCTGATGCAGAACCGCAACAGATCAGCTAAAGTATACCTAAGAGATATAAAAATGGTGCCATAGCAAAAAATATTCCACGTGAAGAGCATTTTCTGCTGTGAGAATAAATTTGAAGATCTGGAACACCTGTTGTGGAACTCCAAAGCCCAGCGACACTATTTAGGAATGACGTCTTAGCAAAAGTTGTTTAGTCTGCTGGGCATTTTCTGTTGACTTACAAAAATGAAAGATCTGAAACGTCTCGAATCGTCTTGCGCATCACGCTGTTTTCCCGTCCCCGGGCTCTTAGAATTCAGACATCAGACGTTTCAGATCTTCGATTTTGACGACCCCGTTGTCGCTGGCATAAGCAACAGGATACGCGTACGAAGTCGCGGGCAGAAGCTAGTTAAGCTATATAAAAGTAAATAGCCTTTTCTTAATTAATTCTGGTATAGTTAGCATCCCTCCGATGCTACATAGAGGAGGGTGAAAGGAGAAGAGTATTCTACCTACCTATCCATCATGTAAACATGATGGTCAATGCTCATATTATCCTTGTATCTCTTAGAGCGGGGGTTGCTTAGCAAAAGGGCAGTTATAGGCTGGTCTTATTAGACGGTGTCGATTTTAATTGTTGAATGGGCCTGCTTGACCTCGATCGCGCCTGATGGAAAGCGATGGATGAGGTCTATGATGGAACGAGCGTGCCCAGCAGGTACCTGTTCACTCTTGCTTTGAAGGCTAATGGGTTAAATGTTATGTTATAAGCGGTTTACGGTTACGCTCTGCTTACCATAGTGTCTTAAGTTTACGTAGTTTGCAATAGGAATGCATAAAATAGCTAAGACGACAAAGAGGTGTGTCGAGACCGCAATTGACCGTTTGTGACGAACGAACTAGAGTTAAAAATAGTAGCTTGACTGAAAAACCATCATATGACCCACTTGCAGAGCTAAGTTCAACATAGGTCGTCTATGAGACGGAGGAGATACGGTCACATAATGTGGCTGAAGTCGGAAAGTCTTAAAATGCGCTAATAAATCTGAATATTTACTTGTAATAGATTCTGACATGACAGCTAAATTCTTTAGGAGCCTAGCACGAATGATAACGTAAAACAAACGTAAATTCGAACGATTTTAAAATTGAAAATACTGGTTTCGTAATATTTACTTAGTTCTACGGGTTCTATTTTGCTTGCCGCAAAATTCCAAACCAAAATGCTATAGGATATTTATAAATTGTTTATTCAAAAATACTTTGAAATTCCGTTACGATTACGTCGCGCGTTGGTATGGCGAATGCTTTGTTGTTCTGTTACAAGAGTACCTATGCTCAGCACTTTTAATTTTTTATGAAAATTGTTGAACATGAACTGGATTTTCAAAAATCACTTTTTTCTGTTTTTTTGACAAAGTACTAAAATTATTTGAAAAAGCAGCTGTTACATTATTTTTTTTTAGATGCAATAAAGCGATGCAATGATGGATAGACCTCTGTAGGTAGGTAGGTACTGTAGAGATTATAATCCATGGTTTGTGGCATGCAACTTTTTGATAATTATAAGATTACATTATAAGACAAACGCAAATACAAATTGAGAATAGAAAACAGTAGGCGTCAGATTTGGCTGATAAAAAGAGACAATGATAAAAATTTTAAAAGCACGTAGAATTATTTCTAGGAGTAATAATTGAACATATACGAAATACCGTGGTTTAATTGATTCCTCCCCGTACCCTGAGAGCTCGTAGCTCGTATAGCTCTTCTATAGTACTCTGTTATTGCATTTAGGTTTCCACATTTTCAATATCCACACAGTAAAGTAGAGGATACTACAGTTTTGAAAGCAATATCAAATGTACAACGATCATTTTATAAGCAATCTACATTCACCCAAATTTCATCAGCCGGCGACACTACTCTTATTATAGAAACTTCATACATATTTGAAGCACCTACCTACACTTATGTTCACCTGTTGGATTCAGTAGAACTCTGTAACCCAATTGTAACTGAAGGCTGCGAATGTGTTGGCACTTCTAATACTCCCACGCGGTTCCTTACATACGAGTATATTTTTAGGTTGAAATTTATATACGGGTATTGTAGTTAGGGCGTTTGCTTTGCGTTGACGTTTTCCGATTGGTGCGTAGTGGTTAATACATCTTGCATCATTGGAAACGTGGGTAGAGTGCAAAGAGAATGTCGTTGGTAGAGTGTGATGAATGATTAAAAGAGCCACCAAGATTACTTATAGATCAGCGGGATTGTCCGAAAGGGTTACCGCTGGCCTGGAACATAAAGGACTAAGGAAGGAACACGGGTGGGTTTTAATCAGTAAGAGTCTGACACTCCCTTCCACTCCACCCAGAGCGGGAGGGGTCATTTGATGATAACCATCCGCAAAAAAAAAGGGGTGAAGTGACAGTCGTTACGGGTGGTCAGTAGCCCAACCAGTCTTGTCAGTGTGTCAGTCAGTGTCTGACAACCAGTCTTACCAAAGAGTATCGTATTACTCCTCGTTGCTGACATCTCTATGAGGCACGCGTGGAACACGTACGCGCCGTCCGGCACGGGCCTGGTCCTGATCGGACGGTTAGCTACCCATTACTCTCCGCCCGCAGGCCCGAGCCTACGGTGGCCGGGAGTCGTCACGCGGCTCTCGACGCCCGGAGCGTCTTCCGCGGCGGCTGGGACGGGAGGCTCTCTCCCTGGTTCGTCCCGCCACTTCCTTTGCTAGCATGACTGCTTCGCAGAAGGAGGTGACTGCCTCCCACTCCCTCTCGCCCCGGACCATGGCTTGCACCAGGGCCGGACGCGAGAGGTCGCCGCCGCTGCCGATCGCCTGACACGGCGGTGCTCCGCCCAAGCGAGGCAGACCTCCACCGTGTGCTCTGGGCGATCCTGGCAATGGTAACACCCGGGCGTTTCCTCCCGCCCGATGATGTGCAGGAACCTCCCGAAACTTCCGTGTCCGGTGAGGACCTGCGTCAGGCGGTAGGTGACTGCCCATCTGACCTCCACAACCCAGTGACTGGATAACACGATACCCCTTGATAAGACTGGTTGTCAGACTTTCGGGCTTCTGACCACCCGTAACGACTGTCACCTTCTGCAATAAGGTTTTGCCACACTATAGTCCCAAGCGCACTGTTGCCATAAATGAAGTGATACACACTTGATACACATATTTTTCTATCAACATCTTGCAAGCGGTAACGCTCACGATATTCTCCCGTATATTCCACTCAAATATCATTCTAGAGTTGTGGGCGTGGGCGGGGAAACATATCATTTCGTTAGGATAACATTACAAGCTGCACCGCGTGCGTATGTTGTTTCTAGGAATGTCCTTCAGTTCGGAAATGTTAAAAGTAGTTCATATTTTGTGTGAGTTAGAAATATGGTGTTTTGTTTTAGTTTCAATTCCAGTAGTTTAAAAGGGTGACCTTCTTCCCCTTTTGTATCGGCACAAAACTAATTGAGTTTAGCACATGACGTCATAAAAGACGTCATCGTCGATAAACAGGGTGGCATCCCGACATCGACGTGCAACCTCTTACCCTGGGGGTCTACTCCGAAGCGGTTAACCACTGTATCGGCCAAATGTTCGGTCATTTTCTACTACCATTAATTTCCTATATTGACTATTGGTCCCGACCAAACTGTGCCAATCCGAACCTTTTTAAAACCCTTAACCCTTTTTTTTTCCTTTTTTTTTTAAATTCGTAGTAGGACAACAATATTCGAATCAGAAAATTCGATTCGAATACCAGTTACTCTAAGTAAATTCCCCCTTACACACTTGGCCTCGGGCCGTGTGTTTGGTTTTTGTACTCTAGCTCGTGTGACCTACACCCGCACTTAGGTCACGCATTTCTGTGTAAAAATGTACTACTTTTTTTTTTCTTTTCGGAATGGAAGTCATCAAATGACCCCTCCCGCTCTGGGTGGAGCGGAAGGGAGTGTCAGACTCTTACTGACTAAAACCCACCCATGTTCCTTCCTTAGCCCTTTATGTTCCGGGCCAGCGGTAACCCTTTCGGACAATCCTGCTGAAGATGGACTATTTAAGTCACAGAAAAGTCACAGAAAAGCGTGACTTAAATACGGGTTTAGGTCACAGTGCTATACATTTTTGAAGTGAAAACGTCTTTAGGCGCGTTGGGAATTTTTTGAGATGGGAAAAAACCATTGAACTCGCGCCACTGTTACCGTAAGCGACACCACGCGTGTTTTGTTTTTAGGACGATTAAAAAAATACCTGCTTCGGATGTGTTCGGCACTGTCCTCGGGTTGTACTCGGTTTTAATGTATATCCGATATGTCAGTGAGTGATGGCAAAGTATTCTATTTGTGTTTTGTTTTCACTTCTGTCGGCTGTTTTTTTTTCTGTAAATAGGTTTGTTTAATTACGTCAAACATATCTTGAAGTCGGCGTTTCCTATCGACTACATTGAGAAGAAAGGCCGAAACAAACTCAAAGACTCTATATTTATGTGTACGAGTAAGTTGTGTCTTCGATATACGATGGTAAACGATACTTTTACTCCCTGCAGCCGGAACGTAAGAGATTTCTAGTCAACAGGCGCAACCGAAGATCCCTTGACCTCTATTTTACTTATATTTACGAAACAGTCCAAACAATGTGTAACCCTACCGACAAACACTTTCTCGGTTTTCTCCATCTTATTTACCATTAACTTGACTCAATTCACCCCTCTTTGGTCTACATCTCCCCTCTGCCTGTTTTGCTCCTCCCGCCGCCTGAGCCAGAAAGCTAGTCAATATTTGATGTAAACTGATGTGTCAAGCGATTTTGAACCTTGAGCGGTGCACCTTTTCGGTACTGTCAACTTAACCTGCCCAGCTTGTAATTGTAACTGCGAATGATTCACAGTGTGTTATAAACCCTCATTTTGTCTCACCTTGGATTTATTGAATAATTCCATAGTTATTATCATTACAAACTTAAGAGTAAAACTCCGAAATCTTCAGAGAAAGCAATTTCAAAGTTTGCTTATAGCCGGCTCAGGAAATACACAATCGGTATCAGAGTCTGATGGCGACACATGTAGCCTCTACGCGAGATTAATGACGCTTCCGTTTCGCTGCCTTTTTCATAACCACCCCTATTCTGTAAGGTTCAGATTGTCATGTAAGATAATAGAAAGCCAATTCTCGTAATTGAAAACATTCAAAATCTAGTCGCAATCTCATCTCAGCGATAATCAATGTCAAAAACTTATAAAAAATTTAGGAAAATTATAGTGGTATTTTTGACAGATTGAAACTGAGATACAGAGTCCTAGCCAACTACGCAGGTGGCTACAGACAGAAGCACAATACACAAGCAGAGAGCTGGTGGACCTCGTCACCGGGCTGTAGGCAGTCCAAGGAAGCCATGCCATCATTTATAGATGGCAAGCTAACCAGGCGTTTACTACGCCTGGACAGGAAAGGCCTGCGCCTGGTGCCGGGAACCATCACGGGACACTGCTCGCTAAACAAACACTTCCACACATTAGGCATAACGGACAGTCCCCTGTGCAGGGCCTGCATGGAGGCTGAGGAAACCGTTGCGCATGTGCTCTTTGTGTGCACAGGCGTCACCCAGATTAGGCCAGAAACCCTCGGGACTCACACACAGATGTTCTCTACAAGCCAGGAGACGTAGGCTGGTAGGCTGGTTGAAATAACCAGCGACGGACAGCATGGCCCATGCACAATGGTCCGCTTGAAGGACTAAGTGCGGAAACCAAACCCATAACATAGAACATAGAAGGGTCCTAGCGTGATGTTAAGTAGCTTATAGCCTTCCTCAAGAATTGGGCTATCAAATGCAAACGGGAATTTTTCGAATTCGACAGGTAGTTCGCATATACAACATTATTTTTAGTATATGCGAAACCCGAAACACGTGTCCAGTATTTTTATGTAAAGAATCTATGTAAGTACAAAATTTCAAAACTGTATCATGAAAAATCACAAAGTTATAAGCTTGATATGTTACCTGTTTGTCCGTACAAAAACATGCTCACCCGCACCGCTCCGTCTTGCGCTCATTGATAATAGTACCTAGGTACCTAACCGTTCGGCGCGGAGATTGGATAACTTACTTATTGCCGCTCGGTGTCCAACTTTTGATATTTTTGGGAAAAAATACTACATGGGGTAAAAATTATTAGAATCGATTCAGTTACTTATTCTGAACAAACTATATTCAGGTTTCGTTTATACTAAAAATAATGTTGTATACACTGAATAGTTAGGCAGATATATAGGTGCACCCACATTTCGCCAGATATAGCTATAGATATGTTTATGTCCCATGTATCTAATAAGGGACGAGCCTATTGCCATCAACCGGTCACAAATCCAGACTCCGGCCAGCGCTTTCATTTTGACAGTTCAACAACATTCATTGCGTTATTTACGTGTTGAGCAGAAAAAAAAACGAACCTATGAAGCAATGGATTAGCAATTTGCTTCAAAATGATTCAGATTCCGATTGATAGTGTGGTACGCAATTAGGGTGCAGGTGTTTGGATGTTGATGTTATGGATAATAACTTATTTTGCCGGTGTACTTTTCCAATACCCAAGGCTATTGCAGGTGCTAGAATGCAAATCCGTTCTGTTTCAAAATCCGGATTTTTAAGAACGGATTTTTGGTCCAATCCGGATTATCCGGATATTACGGATTTTTCATGAAAATAAACAAATCTACCCATATTATATGATATTTCTTATATTTGTGTAAATGGATTAAAATAAAAGCACACGAAAATCACATCAAACGATTTTTTAAATTTCTTGATTTGGAATTATTCAAACTATCATCATTAAATACCATAATTATGATGGTATTGCTATAATATGTACTTATTCTTATTAAAATAATTAGTCTGTGTCTCGCGTGCTAAGTAACGATGATAAAATAATTCACCATCATCATTTCAGCCGAAAGACGTCCACTGCTGGACATAGGCCTCCCCCAAGCACCTCCACTTCAACCGGTTCTGTGCTTTTCACATACAAAATTAAAGGCTCCAAGGTTTCTGCTAGAGATTAATGGCCAGAGCCAGCTTAGGAAACTAACGACCGATTATGACAGGATCGTGTCCGCCAAACCTGTGCTGTTAAGAGAGATCGAGAGGTTCTATGGTCAGTTATACAAATCAACAAGTAACCCTGTTACAAATCTGGCAAACTACCCAAGAACTAGATTTACCCAACACTACACCGAAGACATCCCGGACGTCAGCCTGTACGAGATGAGGATGGCTCTGAAGCAGCTCAAAAACAACAAGGCGCGAAGTGATGACGGAATTACGGCCGAGTTCGTGAAGGCCAGCGGAAAACCCGTTTCTAAGGCCTTTCAGAAGCTGTTTGGTTCCGTCATACTCGAGGGTAAATCACTACAGGCATGAAACAGTGGTGTGGTGATACTTTTCTTTAAGAAGGGCGACAATGCCCTTCTTAATAATTATAGGCCCATCTCACTTCTGAGCCATTTGTACAGTCACAAGTAATAATATGTCAACACTTGGCCACTTTCAACTGCGATTTTTTCGTAAAATAACAAATGCAACGTTGAAATACGACACTTTACATAAACCTATGGGTTCGAAAATACTATGTTCGTAATAACATAAAATTTCATTAAAAATAAAGGAGAAAATTGGCTTTGAATAAAGCCAAGTGTATACATATTTTTGCTCGTGACTGTACAAGGTGTTTTTGAGAGTCATCACGAACCGTCTCGCGCGCAGGTTTACACCACATATATACGATGCGACTGGTTATACAGTAGACCGAAGAATATAACCTACCTCTCTGCTTAGCGTTTGTGGACTACGAGAAAGCCTTTGATTCGATCGAGACATGGGCTGTACTGCAATTTCTTCAACGGTGCCAGATCGACTATCGGTACATCGAGGTGCTGAAGTGTCTGTACGAAAACGCTACTATGTCAGTCCGACTCCAGGATCAGACCTCGAAACCTATCCTTCTGCAGCGAGGTGTGAGACAGGGAGACGTTATCTCTCCGAAATTGTTCACCAGTGCACTGGAGGATATCTTCAATGTTCTGTACTGAAAAGGGGCTGGCATTAACATCAATGGCGAGTACATAACCCACCTTCGGTTTGCCACCGATATCGTAGTCGTGACTGAGACCATGGAGGACCTCGGTACAATGCTCGATGACCTCAAAAATAATAAGGCATCTAAAGTGCTGTCGTTTAACCTGCTGCGAATTCACATAATTCGTGCTGCGGAAAAAGCACGCTCTGATACGACGCTTGTAGGCGGAATGCACTCTGAAGACAGTGTAAGCGGAATGAACGGAATGATCAAGGACGCCTCACACACTTTCTCGACCCGCGTCCCGCACCCTGCTCGCTTCCCCCAGAGTCGAAACGATTTTTTTGTTACAATTTCTTAAAAAAATTATTATTCAAAAAATCCGGATTCGATTTTCAAATCCGGATTTGGAAGTCTAGTAAAAATGTGCGGATATCCGGATTTTTCGGATTACGGATAATCCGGATTGCATTCCCTAGCAGGTGCGTAGCCATCTTAGAGAAAAAGCTGATGTATCTCGTGTGCCTGTAATCACACCGGCAATTCCAAATCTTCAAACTCTGCTTGGCGGGAAACTGGATATGATCGTGGTATTAGGGATTCCTGTTGCTAAAATTGTCCTGTGTAATAGAGGGGATCATATTCCGTTAAGCCGTATAGACTATACAGATTATAATTTCCCGATAATCTCGTTCCACACCCTTTTCAATTAACCTTCACTAAGTACTTAAAACAGTAAACAGTATTATCGTTGAACCATACTTCGTATCACAAACTGTATTGCTAAATCCTGAACGTGCCTCCCTCAATAGTTAACGGATTTATTTACTGATTTATATACTAGCAAGCCGCCCCTGCTTTGCTCAGTTTTTAAGACCTTAAGGCCAATTCCCGTAATTAAAAACGTTCAAAACCTAGTCGCAATCTCATCTCAGCGACAGTCAATGTCAAAAACTTGTCAAAAATGTAGCGGAAACTAGAGGTATTTTTGACAGATTGAGACTGAGATCAGACTGTGAACGTTCTTAAAATTACGAGAATTGCCCCTTTCATAAAACATTGCGATTTCTTAACTACATAATTATATCCTCTCTCCCACTTTTGCTGTGCCCGACAAGGGTCCACAATGATCATATTCTGTAAAATAAAACCTACCACCTAAGTTCACATGTGGAAACAATAAAATGAGTGTTGATTGTGCAAGTTTATTATTATTGTGTTATACAGGGTGTGCTAGAATGGTGTGGTCAATGTGGTACAGACCATCAGACTGAACCACTTTCACCATTGGACCCGCGACATGGTAATCGCGAAAAAAAATCGTCGTCAAAAAAATAGTCGATATTTGGGTCGAGTACCTAGGTATTGAAGAGTTGTATGGGACAGTTGATAAATTTTTCGCGATAACTATATTGGTCCCATGGAGAAAGTTGTTCAGTGTGACACCCTTAAATTTTGACTACACCTTTCTGGTACTGCCTGTATAGACGTTCCGGAATAAATTCTCTAAATATTGGTGAAAACCGCATCTCCGTTTCATCCGCATCCGCGTCTGTTGCGTAGTTTAGAAGAACAACGCGGTCACACAGACCGACACGACAAGCGACTTCAATTTATAATATGTACAGAGCTATAGCGATACACGTCAAAAGGGCTTAAATTTAGTAATGACGTTATTGTATATTAATTGATATGTGTTTGTTTAAAATAAGCTTTGTGGTGGAAGGATAAAGCGATCTATTTTGTGCAGGCTTGAGTTCATGTGTGTCTTAATTATAATAATGTAAGAAGGAGATTTAGTGAGATTTTTATTAAGCATAGTCAGCCTATAACGTTCCCACTTCTGGGACACAGTCCTCTCTGAGAGTGTGGGTTGGTCTGAGGATGTCACATGTATTTGTATTACTGGAGTTGATATTTTGATTGTTTGGTCACGATACGAGCTTTCATTATAGGGGATTGAAGTCACCTCGCAAAATGATGCAGAAATTTTAGATGACAAAATAGTACTCATCGTTGAACTAGGATAGAAAAAAATCTAACAACACCAGTCCGGAATACACATGCCTGTAACTTGCACAAAAGTATGCAAGTGGCTGGCATGCCATTATGGTTGACCAATTAGAAGTTGATGATTTCTACCTGCATGATTTGGGAAAGTTACAGATGTGTATTCCAGACTAATGAGCTATTTTCAAGTTTTAAGTCGGAAACCAGATAACACACTATATTAAACTTTTCATGACAAAAAATGACATGTCCACCAAACTACAGACCAGAATATGCCCCTCCACCAGTAATGGAATCGAGAAACCGACTAGATATATTAAAATGCTTGTCATCTACCCTGACACATATGTCAGTCGGCGACCGAATACAGCTGGTGCCACAAAAAATCTCAAGCACGTTATACATTGCCAGTTTTGTAACCACATGACTGAAATTGAATAAAGTTTGTACGCAATGTACGAGTATGTGTAGATTAGGAAAGCGACATGACGTTGACGAAGATGGATTAATTTCAGTTTGAGTGGCACTTGGGTTCAGATTTTTATGGTGAAAAAACATGTTTAAAGATCTTGGGACAAATGTTTTTTTTCAAAGACATGGATAGTGAAGGGTTATTTTAAGAATTGGCGACTATTAAAAGGTTTATTTCGCCAAAATACACACACATAGGTACAGTCAACAAAAGAGATAAGTATGTAGGATCGTCGGATATAATTGAAGTTTAGTAAGAAACCGATGGATGATAACGAATGAAATTTAATTTGAGAAATGAGCTGTTTGTTTTCTATTAATTGAATTTTATTCGAGAACATCCATCGGTTTCTTACTGAACTTCAACTATATCCGACGATCCTGCATACTTATCTCTTTTGTTGACTGTATAATGTAGTACGTATACATCAATTCAAAATATTTTGTACCTATGCCTTTAGTCTGTGCTAAATAAATGTATTTTTTGTTTCTTTCCTTCAAATAATAAAGTAAAAGTAAGTAGCAGAAATGTCTGCCAGGTCAAATGGCTGACTATAGCCTATTAAGAAAAGTAGTCGCAATCGTCGGAAACGCAACTGTTGAGCATGCAAAGTCAAAGCATTTATCTCAAATAGGCACTTCTATGGCACTTTTGAACATCAAAAGTGCGAATCTTGAATTCGACCCCCTGTTTGTAAGTGTTATTCAGTTTCGGTCAGCCCGAAGACTGGATTTTTGTCAATTGATGGCAAATACCCTTTGGACTTGAAATATAGCTGCGAAATGTGGATGCATTATACCTACACCTCTACCTACACTCTTCGGGGAATGCAGTCGTGATGCTATGTTATGTTAATGTGGCGGCACTCTGCCGTTACATTATTAGATACCGTTTGATAAATAAAATAGAACTTGTCCGAAGTAGATAACGTTTACGTGTGCGTTTACATCACCGTTTGCGTCAACCTGAAAACGGAATCTTTTACGATATGACGTGACGCATGCAATATTACAGCGCACTATATAAGTATTTTAAATACAAGATAGATATTAAATATAAGTATTTTATATCAGTTTAGTTATTTTTAAACCTAAAGTTGAACAAAATATCATATTAACTAGCAGCGCCCCGCGGTTATACCCGCGTAAATGTCGATCCCGTGGGAATATCGGGATAAAAAGTAACCTATATGTTAATCCAGGGTGTCAGCTACCTCCATAATTTTTTTTATCAAAATTGGTGTAGCCGTTTGAGCGTGAAGAAGTAACAAACATATAAACACACACTTTCGCCTTTATAATATTAGTGTGATACAACCCTCTAATTTGATAGATATACTATTCATATCATAATCAGCCTATAATGTTCCCACTGCTGGGACACAGGTCTCCTCTCGGTGAGAGGGAGTGGGCCGTAATCTACCACGCGGGCCCAGTGCGGGTTGGCAGATGCCACATGTCTTCGAATTTTTGGTTATAGGACATGCCGGTTTCCTCACGATGTTTTCCTTCACCGTTTTCAGAGCAGTGGTGATGAAATAATTTACACAAAGTAAAGCGCCTGTCTGGGTTCGAACCTACGACCTACAACTCGTAAGTCGCGGCCGTTACCAATTGGCCACCACTGCTCTCAATATACTATTCGATATACTATTCTATTTATTTATATTTTTCATGAAATACTCATTCATTATGATTATATGGACTTAGAAGAGTTAACTCAGTAGGAAAGTACTGTCACATCAGCACCACCGGAGCGTGATTTGTTTGCCGGGAGATGGATAGATGGGTGTCATGAATTTTAAGATTCTGCGAGATGATGGATTTACGATGAATAAGTAAATAATTCTTTCTTTGAATGACGGCACGGTTGGCGCAGTGGTTAAGCGATTGGGTTCGATTCCCGCACGGAACAAATATTTGTATGACCTACAAGTAGTTGTTCCGGGTCAGGCTGTTTGTGTACGTGAATTTAAATGTTTGTAAACGCACCTACAATACAGGAGAAATTAATAGTGTGGGGCAACGTTTTAAAAAAAAAAACTACCGCTAAAACATAAGGTTCAAAGTTGATTGGGAAATTTTGTCAGTTTCGGGTAGCTTGATGTGCTGGCGTCTGCATATGCCATGGCAGTGCATTTTTCAAAACAAAACACAACAAATATAACACAAAACAAAACACAATCAAAACATACAACACAAAACTAAACAAAGCACCAATCCAAATAAAACTCACAAAACTAAAGATAACAGCGATTTAACTGGTTTCACAGCCTGTGTAAAATGTGAA
The DNA here is from genome assembly GCA_948474745.1 of Oligia latruncula. Taxonomy (NCBI): domain Eukaryota; kingdom Metazoa; phylum Arthropoda; class Insecta; order Lepidoptera; family Noctuidae; genus Oligia; species Oligia latruncula. The sequence continues at coordinate 3,711,788 of OX419705.1, forward strand.
TTCTGTCGTCAATAAATCAGTTTCGCTGGCCTGTTCATTGTCTTCTGGGAAATGCATCTCTTGCAACGGGTTGTGCTCTGTGCTCTGTACCAGGAACTGTGTTTTGGAGAAACAGAATAGAATTAGACTGACATGGTGACGTGTGTGTGTGTGAGAGCAGTGGTGGCCAAGTGGTAACGGCCGCGTCTTACGAGTTGTAGGTCGTAGGTTCGAACCCAGACAGGCGCTTTACTTTGTGTAAATTATTTCATCACCACTGCTCTTTAAACGGTGAAGGAAAACATCGTAAGGAAACCGGCATGTCCTAGAACCAAAAATTCGAAGACATGTGACATCTGCCAATCCGCACTGGGCCCGCGTGGTGGATTACGGCCCACTCCCTCTCACAGAGAGGAGGCCTGTGTCCCAGCAGTGGGAACATTATAGGCTGATTATGGTATGGTGACGTGTGTTGCATAGAAAGCTATACGACATAGATTATATTTTTGGTTTTAAGAGCGTTTACGCCGTACGGCATTTCATACAAACTTTCAAGCCCTTATTTATCGAAATGAATGAACCGATTTTAATGAAACTTCATACGCATACGCAGGATACAAAGGTCTAAAAAGTTAGTAGAGATCATTTTTTTAATTTTGTTATTTTTACCTGTCTCGACATTGTTTATAAAGCATATTATTAGGTATGATAAATGATAAATTGGAACCACACACTTGTTATCTAGATTTATGATCAAAGCAACAAATTACATAGGCCTTTATTATGACACTAATATTTCAGCATAAGTATGAGAATACATCAGTAGCGCTTGCGCATGCTCAGTCATCATCAAAGCGAACATTTCTGAGAAGATTGTCTTCCACACTCAGGTGCTATCCAATATTTTTACTACGAGAAATATTTTAAAAGAACTTTTTCCTCATTCAATGTGGAGGTATTATTTTTTCTCAATGTAAACGCATGGAACACTCGTGAGTCAAAGCCGACATTAATTTCTGGATTTCCCAGACAATGTATATACATAGTTTCCAAACTCGCTTAGGAAGTTTGTATATAAAAAAAAAAGTTAAGATAAGGTAATTTATTTGTCCAAAATATGAGTATACACACATGACATCCAAGATGTTATATCAAATTAAAGCACGGTCATGTTTTGCCTCAACGGCGGCGTACAAATATAAATAGGTGATTATATCAAATAATTATAAATTTATCCATTATTCAAAACAATTAACATTACAAATTAGAACTTAAAAATTTAAATAAGTGTACTAATAGTAGATGACGCTGCCGCTGTGCTGTACAACGTCATCAACTTATTATAAAAATATATATTAAAATAGCCAATTAAATGTCAAAGTAAATAGGAACAAAATCTAGATATTTCACACAAGTCAGATATTCTAAGAAATCTTTTCGCGCGCCACTTCGAACCAGACCAAGTTTGTATTAATTGATTTTTTTTCAAAATATCGTAATTTGTAATATTCCGTAATCAAGCTACATTTTATTTTACATAATGATACGCGCGGAAAATTAATTTGTACATTTCTCAGAATATGTCAATGTAATGTCGTCACTAGATATTATTTCACGACGGATTCCAAGAATCCGATGCGCAGGCGACGAAATACGCGTACGAGGAACATCAAAATAGTTACAGTAAATGTTACTATTTAGTTAAACAGTTACTATTCAGTATAGTCCGTTTAGTTAAAACAGTTGTTTCATTGGTCTAGTTGTCGTTAGTGAGGTTACAGATTCGATTCTTGGGATGTTTTTTTTTTTGAGATATTTGATCGGTAATTCGCATTTGTAGCCTAATAAGGTTGGAATATTCCTAGTAATGTATGTATAAGGAAACAAGAAAAAAATTGATTGGGCCTCTGCTTTCCCTTTCGCGAAATACAAGCGTGATTTTAGAGTAAAATGCAACTGTTTCTGAGAAAGATGGCGCACGCGACGAAATATTCATCTACAAAGGAAAATCGAAATTGTTTCTGCTTAACAATGACAATATCAGTCTGCTATTTTTATAAATTCGTCATTCCAACACGATCCCACTGTCATTTTGCTAAAAGTTCGTAATCTGCTAAATTCATAATGGTCGATCATTTGTCGGTCAATGGCACAGAACATATATGATACTCGTAACGAATTAAAAGCAATGACTGCACAATGACGTTCTAATGGTAGGTCAAAGGAACTGTCAACATTTTAGCAGATTAAAGCCTAAGGCAGTCATTTATTTTTCAACATGTACGAGATTACCATTCTATGCCATTTCTTTCAAAGGAGTGTCAGTGGTTTACCATTGGAAAGTCATAATGACGTCATTATATCAGTAGACTATCAAACTTGTCAAAATCAACAATAATTATGAAATCAATGATAGACCATTCTGACACTATTATAATAGCAGACTTGAGGCCCAGTTTAAATGATTCTTCTCTGGCGATATAATGAGCTAAAGCTGTCTTAAAGCAAAAAGAGATTCCATAATTCACCATTTTTAGGGTTCCGTACCCAAAGGGTAAAAATGGAACCCTATTACTAAGACTTCGCTGTCTGTCCGTCCGTCCGTCCGTCTGTCTGTCACCAGGCTGTATCTCAAGAACCGCGATAGCTAGACATATGAAATTTTCACAAATTATGTATTTCTGTTGCCGCTATAACAACAAATACTAAAAACAAAAAAAAAAAAAAATTAAGGGGCAAAAAAATCGCGTTTGTTGTATGGGAGCCCCCATACAACAAACGCGATTTTTTTGCCCTTTTTTGCTCGATATCAATAATGGCAACCGGTAGGCCCTTGAAATATTCGTAAAATACTCAGTTGTATTTTTACTTTAATAATAAAATTAAAATAAAATAAATATTTAAGGGGGCTCTCATACAACAAACGTGTTTTTTTCGGGGTTTTTGCCTTGTGGTACGGAACCTTTCGTGTGCGAGTCCGACTCGCACTTGACCAGTTTTTTATTTTATTTATTAGGGAAAACAAACATTTTAATAACAGAAGCTTCCCGTACCGCTGTTTTCATTCTTAAAATGACAAAATCAGCAATTTAAATTTTCTTACGTTTTTTGCCATTTGCAGGTATCATTGATCAAAATATGATAATGATGGTTCTAATGATTATAATTCTGGAAATACACATTATTTTGTTAACGTCGCTAATTATATATTTTGATCGACATACAACCTGCAAATCGAAAAACGTGAGAAAATTTGAATTTCGCGGGATACCTTAGCGCTTCCCCCATAAAAATGGAATCAAAAACAAATATTTACTTGGGAAATACAGTGAGAACCGAAATACAGGTCCAAAAATATTCTTGTAAGTATATTATTCACTACATAAAACATTGCTCTCTCTATCATTGGTTTTTATTGTAATGTTTATATTTCCTATTGATTAAAATAATAATGTGACTAAAATATTTGTACGCCAATATATTTTAAGGCTAAACATGATTGGACTCATATATTGTAATTTATTATCATCTTGCATGCTCTTGTGTGTATACCATGTTTATACAAATAAATAAATCTTATCTTATCAGTGCGAGGACTATTGATTATTTCACATACTTCTCTAGGTAAAAAATACTTGTTCTATAATTTTATATACTCCATTTGAGACGACCTTACATCTAGGGATTTATTGGAAGATATTCCTCCAAAATAAACATCAATACAATAATAAATCAAGCGAACTATTTTACGTAACATGATTTACGTTCGCTATAGAAAATAGTTGAATATTATCTAGAGTAGTATGCGCGACAAAAGTCTGCAGAAGGCTCATTTTCATGCATAATCAGCATATAACGTTCCCACTGCTGGGACATAGGCCTCCTCTCTGCGAGAGGGAGTGCGGGTTGGTTGGTTGCGCCACGCGGGCCTAGTGCGGGTTGGTAGATGGGGTCTATCGGAAAGACCTTCTCGCTGAAAGACAATTCACGATGGATGACATGAAAGCTATTTACCTACTAGATAGCCGAAAGACAATTCAGCTACATGATATACTTGTAAAAACAGAGTACCTGTCAGCAGAGAGTCAACTCAGCTGGACGACATAAAAGCAGAATGAGCTAGTAGCAAAATGTCTGGAATTGCGAACAGTCCGTATGATTAGAATACCGACTTCGTTTATTTTCTTTTCTAGGACACACCGGTTTTCTTACGGTTTTTTCCGTCACCGTTTTGAGAGCAGTGGACTAAAGAAATTAAATACACAAAGTGCCTGCCTGCGTTCGAACTCACGACCTACAACTCTGTAAGTCGGGACCTATAGTTACCACTCGGCCACATCCGTTCAGTGGTTTAGGCGTAAAAAGGTAACATACTTACAGACAGACTTTCACAGACAGATTTTACAGAGAGTTACTTTCGAATTTATAATATTAGTATGGTTTTTTTTTTTTTTTTTTTAAAACGTTGTCCCACACTAGGAATTTCTCCTGTATTGTGGGTGCGTTTACAAACATTTAAATTCACATACACAAACAGCCAGACACGGAACAACTACTTGTAGGTCATACAAATATTTGTTCTGTGCGGGAATCGAACCCGCGACACGCAGCGCAGCAGGGCGCAGTGGATTACTCCACTGTTTGACATTCACAACATGACAATATGATATCATTCTGTCTTATTATTAATTTTGTCTGTAAACATAACAGTAAAATAAAAAGCCATTGAAAAGTTATGAGCCAACAAAGATTCGTTTTTCTTGCTATTTGTAACGTAACTTTGGGTGTAAATCCTAACTAATATTATAAATGCGAAAGTAAGTTTGTTTGTTACCTTTTCACGCCTATAGTATAGGCGTGAAAAGGTAAGGTGCAAAATTACAGGTGTACAGAAACGGACATAGGGTACCTTTCATCCCGAAAAAAAGTGCTGTTCCCGAGGAAAACAACAATAACATTATTATGATAATAGATAGCGACACGTGTCACAGAGTACCTACCTACAACCCGAATTGATTGTCAAATTCTAGATTAACGCGAGCGAAGCCGCGGGCAAAAGCTAGTAAGTAATAAAAGAACTGTAACATCTTCAATACAAAGTCGGTACCGACAAAGCTCAGTTATCGAAGAGTTCAATAAACTTTATTTGTAATTGATTTATGCAGTGGTTTTTTCGCCTCACAGTTCGGAACGGTGTTTCTGTGCGTGAGAACTAGACGTTGTGCGTGTAGACTAGCGTCTAACTGCTCTTCACTGATACTAGCTCTGTCGGACACGAAGCTAGGTGAGACAGGGTGCTTTTTGGCCATGACCACCAGTGAGTTCGAGCTCGCGACTAGTTCCACCTTAAGCTACACCGTTCTCGGAGGGTCACTGTGTAGCTTATGTCAGCTTGACTGTCTGGTTACATCATACATATAGTCGTATGGACTGGATCTTCTGTCTCGACTTCCATCTTTTATAACTAGACAACCAGACAGGGCGGCGGCAGGTGGGCTACTGTCTGCTACGGCCTAAAATCAGATGAACAGGTGGCATAGAACAACACATTCCCAACGAAATTCTAAAGTCTTTACTATCCATTGCTGCTTTTATTCTAGCTCCTCCACGTGTCAATAGTAGAAAAGCAGCAATGGAAATGAAAAGGAAGAAATGGTCGTTAAGGTTTTGGGTTTTGTGGTAGATGCCAAAGCGCGGGCGATGTCCAAGCCAACACGTTTGCACAGAGGGCTATAATTCAAAGATATAATTTATGACAGTGCCAAAATCACTGAGGTGGGTCTCGGTATATTTATATGCTGTGTAACACGCCTTTTAATCTTCAAGTCGAATGGTTAATGTTATTACACTGTAGTTACACTGACAAATATTGCTCCACAAATAACACTGTATTTTGTTTCGAAGAAAGAAATCGTACAGGCCTGTATTTTACAACGAATAAAAGCAGGAATCTCGGTTCAAAATTCATAGAGTTCATACTCCTCCTTACCATACAAAAAGTATTTACGAAAACTCAAATAGTGGCATAAAAATAAATACGCAAATCGGATATATGGTTCTCAAGTTATAAATACATCGGGCAGACGAAGAAACGAAGAAGGCTTTTTAACGTTTGTAAGAAAATATGAACGAATGACTTTTTGACTAGCCTAATAAATCTTTCAGTCGCAAAATGTACCTTTCGCAAAATGCACCACGTATATCCTAGCTAGCAAAAAGGTCGGGTTGGTCCGAATGTATAGCAGTTCGTCGTCAGAAGACAGCCACCACGGAACTATCGATACAAAGCTCTGCTAGAGTGACTGTCATCACCAGCCAGTGTCACTTTTAACCGACCTCTTCGGTGATTTCAGTAACTTTGTAACAAAATTAGACGTCGCTATTTTCTGCGCCGTGAAAGATACTCGTATATTAACTCCATTACCTCCATAATCTATATCAAGGAAAATACAGCCATCCAGACAATTCAATTCCCAATTCGCTGAAACTACTCCGATACAAGGAAAACAGAAGAATATAATGGCAAAAGGAAGTTTGCGACGACATTTTTTATTTGTTATTCTTCCTGTAACACATATTTTTGTCATAGTTTATGATAGGTCGTATATGTGGAGAGTTGTAGATTCTATCCCTAATAGGGCTGTAAAGATTTTGGCGGGAGGAAATATACAGGGTTCGTTGACCTGCATCGCTAATTCGCTATTCACAACCATTCGATACGCTTCCGTATCGTATCGAAGATCTATCAAAGTTATCGTAGGAGTCGTCTAAATGCTGTTCGCAAGTCCAAAACCCGAAAAGGTGCTTACAGGACCTAAACACAAAAAACCCAAGTTTTAAAAACAATAAAAGTGATCGACTACAGTAAACAAAATCAGAAAAAATATATGATATTCTTCAGGATATATTATGCGAGGTAGATAGTGTGTTGAAAACATAATACAACTGATTTGATAGGTACGATAGAAAAAAAATATGAAGATACCTCTAAATACTTTCTTTTTACAATAAAAACCATACTAATGTAATAAAATCATTCTGATTTTTTGTCAGATTATTCTACAAGCAACATACTAAAGGACTAGTGTTTTATTTTTTTAGTCCAAACAATAGATTTTTTGTACCATCGTTGTGTCATCGCGCTTCTCTTTCTTTTCTATGCAGTCCGACAAAGACCGCGCTCTAGGTCATGTAGTCGCCTTTCTTCCGATAGCCGTTTGCTGTCGGGGGCAAGGCAGGATGCTGTGTCTGTGTGTGTGTGTGTGTGTGGGGGTGTGGGGGGGTGTGTGTGTGTGTGTGGGGGTGTGGGGGTGTGTGTGTGTGTGTGCGCTTAATATTGTGCACTTGGCTTGTATGTTTGCTTGAGTGTAATGATTGTAGATAGACCACTAAATAAAAAAACAGGTTATCGAAATGTGTAATTTTCGATGCAATAGCCTATCGGATGGTTGTGAATAGCTATGCTGGAATAAAAATAAGTTGAACTGTTGGGGTGGTAGAACAGTGATTAGAGGTTATTTATAAGATGGGTAGGTGTCGAGGGAATAGTCTGATTAGGTACTGATCGTATTTCTCTATGGGATAATGTTCGGCTTATTAGACGATTCGCACGAATTTACTCGCACGAAACGGGGGAATGGTCACTTTTAAATAATTTTATTTTTTCTATAGGCGACTTGCACCAAGTTACTACCGTGTACTACCAGTCGGATTTGAAAAAATCTTTTTGCATTTGATAGCCCAATTCTTGAGGAAGGCTATAGGCTATTTAATATCACGCTAGGACCCTTAGAAACCGAACAAACAGAAAAAAAGCTAAGCGAAAACGAAGTAGCACGAGCAATCAACACGATGCGATGGGTCGGGGGTGGTCGGGGGAACGAGACATTTCACACGGACGAAGTGCCGGGCAAAAGCTAATTTTTAATAAAACTACAGTTATCACCACATACGTACTTTTAAAATTGTACCAAGTCGCTTGGGATGTAAAAAATCTAATTTCTTATTTTTCATTCATATTGACATTGATTTCAGCAATGTATTATTATTAATTTTACGCGCGAATCATACAGAATGAAATCTGAATGAGTGTAGATTTATTCTATAATAGGAACATTAAATTATTTAAGACACACAGAATTAATATTTAAAGTGTCTGACGTCTGTGTTTTAGTTCGAATCGGCCATTATTTTTATTGAATAATACTTTTTCATGATGCATGACTTTGTAAGACATAATTCTGTCTGTTAGTTCAGGGTTGGCAAAGCTTTGACGTGTAAAATATTCCCGACAAAAGAATATGAAATCGTGATAAGTCGCAAAAGAGGTATGTAAGGAGGATATGCATTCTGTAGTTTATGACTACCATGGGAAGGGAAGAAGGCGTGATTTTATGTATGTTTGCATCTAGTCTATTAAAACTTTTGTTTCAAATTAATATTATTGCAAGTTAAACAAATATCAACTTTCTTTTAATTGTAATTAAATTAATTTCAGAGTGACTAGCACTATTGAAAAAATTATAATTTTTTTTGAAGTTGTAGCGTAAACTTCGGGTTCGATTCCCGCACGAAACAAAATTATTTGTATGACCTACAAGTAGTTGTTCCGGGTCTGGCTGTTTGTGTATGTGAGTTTAAATGTTTGTAAACGCACCCACAATACAGGAGAAATTCCTAGTGTGGGGCAACGTTAAAAAAAAACTAAATTTTGTTACTCAATAGTTGTTTTTCCATAAACTCATATTTGTTTACATTTTTGGCAAATTAATCGCGAATGCAGATTAGATACTCGTATTAGTTTTAGATAGAGTGTAAGGTTCGACATCCCTGTTTTAATGCGTAGTTCTAGTAACCATTAGATATGTTTATGTGAGTGTGTACAATTGAAACACATTAGTTTTTCGTTATAGTTTATTGTCTTTTTGATTTATTGATAGTTATGAAAGCTGATTATTTTTTATCTTTGTTCTTTGTTTTAGGATTTGTAGCAACATTTCTATTAAGAAAATATAAATTCTGAATAAGGGCGAGTCACTGTTACTTCTCCGTCTTTTTAAAAGTCAGAAAGAACGCTAAGCAAAATCGACGTAATAGGGCGATGCGATGCGACGGGATGGGTTGTGGGAGCAATAAATTTTACGCGGACGAAGTCGCGGGCAGAAGCTAGTAATATTTATAAAATGGGCAGACAACATTTCTTTTATAATTTGTGCTCGCAGCTATAACAAAGCTATATGTTTGACGGTTTGTGAGTAGGTAATTGGGTATTCTATACGTCTTTACTCATTACAGTCGCGTCAAAGAAGGCGAAAATAGCGTCTCCATTAAAATTCAAAAAAAGAAAAATTAAATAAAAAAAAAAGAGTAAATTCATGCGAATCGACTACTAAGCCATTTTGTAGAGTTCATGAAGTACCTAGTTGTTGAGCTCGTCATCACAACAACAAGTATGGACACGATCGTTTTCGTTGTAATGTTATGAAGGGCAAGTATGTAACTAGTTACGATGACGCCTATTCTCTCTTTTACGATTTTGTTTGCTGTAAGAGCAATGACATACCACCCTGGAACTGAGACAATTATTACTTTTTGTTCGCTATGCGTGAAAGTTAATTATAAAATCTATCAACTATACGAGAGTATAAAGCATAAATAATATACAGGGTTATTGGTAAAACATTAACAACTTCTTAAGAGGTCATTGTACTCATCGTTATGAACAACTTTTACTATGGGGGCAAACCTGAAATCAATCAGCTGTTCCCTACATTTATGTTCGTATAACTCGTCAAAATGTAGGGAACGGCTGATTTTTTTTCGCGGGTTATTTTACATTAGCTAGCTAAACTCCGCAAACGCGATGTGTATCGATATAAAAAGATTCGATGGTTTTTTTGGGAGGTCAACGACAACTATTAGTTTTGCTATAAGTATGAGTTGAGAAAATCTGTTTTGTCATGTTTTATTTTTATTAAATATACTTATTCAAAAAAAAAACTCACTAAAAAAAAACTGATATTTCAAGTGACTACAATAACTGCGGTCGATGAGCCCACAAAAAAAATCATCTTTTTCTAGCCAATTTAAAATAACCCTGTATGTATATTTATACTTTATACTGTCGTATAGTTGATTTTATATTTAGCTTTCACGCACAGTGAACAAAAAGTCTTAATTGGGTCGTACATCGTAATTCGTAACATGAATTCTTGGCATCAATTCGAATTGCGGTAGGTTAAACGATACGCTTTTAATCGTCGTGTTTTAATAAAGGAACTCAATAAAACGTTTAAAGAAAACATATATGGAGGTAGGTACGAGCAATTACGACGGTTTGTTTTATGAAAGAAGTGCTAATGAAAGTCACCGTCGGTTCAGCGGGATTGTCCGTCAGTGTTACCGCTGGCCCGGAACATAAAGGGCTAAGGAAGGAACACGGGTGGGTTTTAGTCATAAGAGTCTGACACTCCCTTCCGCTCCACCCAGAGCGGGGGGGCAATTTTATGTTTTCCCATCCGATAAACAAAAGTTATCGTCGGAACCCGCGATCACAAAGAAGCAAATAAAAAAAAGTGCTAACGAAAGTCACCGTCGGAACCCGCGATCACAAAGAAGCAAAGAAAAAGAAGTGCTAACGAAAGTCACCGTCGGAAGCCGCGATCACAAAGAAGCAGAGAAAAAGAAGTGCTAACGAAAGTCACCGTCGGAACCAGCGATCACAAAGAAGCAGAGAAAAAGAAGTGCTAACGAAAGTCACCGTCGGAACCCGCGATCACAAAGAAGCAAAGAAAAAGAAGTGCTAACGAAAGTCACCGTCGGAAGCCGCGATCACAAAGAAGCAGAGAAAAAGAAGCGCTAACGAAAGTCACCGTCGGAACCCGCGATCACAAAGAAGCAGAGAAAAAGAAGTGCTAACGAAAGTCACCGTCGGAAGCCGCGATCACAAAGAAGCAGAGAAAAAGAAGTGCTAACGAAAGTCACCGTCGGAACCCGCGATCACAAAGAAGCAGAGAAAAAGAAGCGCTAACGAAAGTCACCGTCGGAAGCCGCGATCACAAAGAAGCAGAGAAAAAGAAGTGCTAACGAAAGTCACCGTCGGAACCCGCGATCACAAAGAAGCAAAGAAAAAGACCAGTTAATCTTAGATGCTCAACTACAGTTAACACATGGCAGCATTACAGTGCCACTTTTTTGGAAAGAATGAGATAAATTCACAATCGCGATTTACGTGATCCTATAATGTTTAAAGAATTTTTGTTTGAATCTAGTCAATTGTTGTAAATATTTTTGATTTTCGTTTCAATGCAAACAATTTATAATGAAAGTTGATTATAATATCGACATAATTACTTACTTATCTTTGATTAACGCATTTTTTGTTTATTATATTAGAAACAACACCTGGTGGGGGGATTGTTACTTATTTTTCAAAAATCCCCACTAGGCTGAGTTTATTTAACTAGTGGGGATTTCTGGAAAAAGAAATAAAAAAGAAAAGCACTCACATAACTCATAAACCAATTGTTTGAGTTTGTCTTTTAATAGACATATTTTCAAGAGTAAGTTAATAGGTCAACATTTGACACAAACAACTCAACAATAATATTGTGAGACATAGATACATGAGACATGTAATTATGTTTGTAAACATATTATAATACGTGACGCCTGTCAGGCACTACTGAGCCCTTTACATACACAAACTCACCCCTGTTCCCCCCACCCTCCACCTTAACCTATAATTGATTGTTGACTGGGTGCAAAAATATTTGTCTTGTCATGAATCGGTTCGCAACACCATAATACGCTCCAAGGCAGGCGTCGTCGCTGATATTGGCAATAAGTCTGCGAGGATGCAAAAGAGATAGGCCAAGATCGTCACACAATGGGTGCCTGAAGAGTGGCGTCGTCACCGAGGCACGCCTAAGGGTACAATTCCGAGATAGGCTGCAGACTGGAACTGCAGGCGAAAATGCGGCCACAGTTTTCATAGAGATACATAGAAACTAATAGTGTCGCTTGAACCTGCAACTGCAGTTTGCGGCCTGCGGTCCATCTTGGAATTGCACCTTTAGAAACGAGTCCAAATGGTCACGCCATCACGCACAGGCCTTTTGAATTGTCAAGAAGTCGGTCAGTCAGAAAATATGAAGCTAGTTGCTAGTAATACCGGCCGTAAGGTAATCCACCACGCGGGCCCATTGCGGGTTGTAAGGGTTCATACGCACTATGCGGTTACCCGCAATGCGGCTAGCCGTCCGGCTGACCGCAAGCACAATTATGTACGTAATATTCATTTCTATGCGCACTGCGATGCGGCTACCCGCAGACCGCTCCGGTCGCTCGGAGGGCTGCGGCCCGAGAGACGGCCACCCGGACGGTTGCTATACGCACTGTGCGGCTCAGTCTGCGGCTGCCCGCCATTGAGTGAGTGTGTGCACGTGGTACGTCTGGTAAAATGGAATTCGATACCGAAAAATTTATCATCGAAATCCAGAGTCGGCCAGCAATTTGGAACACCGAATTACCAGAGTATTCTGATAGAATATAAAATAATAATAAAACAAAAAGCATTTGAAATGGATCGATATGACCGCAAATCGCAACGGTTCTTCAACCGCACGTTGCGGTTGCGAATGTGGCTGCCCGCGATCCGGCTGGCCGCATTCGCAACCGCATCCTGCGGTCAGCCGGACGGCTAGCCGCATTGCGGGTAACCGCATAGTGCGTATGAACCCTTAGATGTCCCATGTCTTCGAATTTTTGGTTCTAGGATGGTTACAGTTCGCGGACTGGTTATTTTTTTCTTGTATTTGCTGAGAATCGCTCGTATTTTTAGATATGTAATGCATGTGGTTTTTAAATAGAATTTTTGGCGTTCTTATTTTCCTGAACTCATTTTCATGATCTATAAATGAATTATTTATTTGACCTAATACAACCCATTAATCTTTCGTTTGTGTTTCAAATAGATTTATTATAAAAAGTTTTGAAGATGAAATTTATTTTATTTCCCGTCTGCAGCGGAGCCCAAAGGAGGGTAATGTTTTAGGTTGGTATGTAATGTATGTATGTATAGACGCCAGCACATTAAGTTACTACAATCTGTCAAATTTCTTTGATTTTCAACTTTATCGCTAAATCATAAGGCTCAAAGTTGATTGGGAAAATTTGACAGTTTCGGGTAGCTTCATGTGCACTATAAAAAACTGGCCAAGTGCGAGTCGGATTCGCACACGAAGAGTTCCGTACCACAAGGCAAAAACGCCGAAAAAAACACGTTTGTTGTATGGGAGCCCCCCTTAAATATTTATTTTATTTTGTTTTTAGTATTTGTTGTTATAGCGGCAACAGAAATACATCATCTGTGAAAATTTCAACTGTCTAGCTACCGCGGTTCTTGAGATACAGCCTGGTGACAGACAGACGGACGGTCAGCGAAGTCTTAGTAATAGGGTTCCGTTTTTACCCTTTGGGTACGGAACCCTAAAAATCAAACAATGATATGATTTCTTTATGTTTATTCCAAGCGTACGTCTTTACATCATCATTATTATCTTCAGCCTATTGCAGTCCACTGCTGGATATAGGCCTCTCCTATTGCACGCTATTCAACTCGATTTTTGGCAACTCTCATCCAGGTGCTACCAGCCATCCTGCGAAGATCGTCGCTCCACATAGCCTGAGGGTCTTACCTTACTATTCTATTATATACTTGTAACTTTAACAGTCTCGAACTGTCAAAAATTAACAAAAAACACTGGCATGAAATAAACTTACAAGCGTTAAAAACGGCGGGAAAACAAAAGTCAAACAAAAATAAACTACATAGAAATAAAATACCTACGAAAATAAATCAGTTTTATTTGTATATCGAAGTTTTATCGCTCAAGAGAACTATATCGCCGAAAATCATGCTATTGTATAAAGCTGTCTACACGCTTTACGATGTAGGAGCAACAGAATTACAGAATATTGCTTTTACATCTAGAAACACACACATGACATGACATCACGCCTGTATTCCCATAAGGATCAAGCAGAGGCATACTTATAATACACCCAGACTGCTTCTAGTCTAGATAATAACAATGATATTAAGTACTAGCAGCGCCAGGCGATTTCACCCGCATAAGTTTTGATCCATAACCATACCATAATCAGCCTATAATGTTCCCACTGCTGGGACACAGGCCTCCTCTCGGTGAGAGGAGTTTTGATCCCGTGGGAATATCGGGATAAAAAGTATCCTATGTGTTATTATAATGTATATTATTACTGTAACTGTGTTAGTGGACTGCGATAGGCTGAGTTGATTGAATTGTTTCTAATCGAACAATCACCTAATCTAATGACTAAATTAAAACATAGTTTCATAATATAACATTTTGATCGACGCTTTCAATAGTATAATGTTGTGCGTTGTTGAGTTTTGTTGTGTTGTTGTTGTGTGTTGTTGTGTTGTGTTGTGTTGTTGTGTTGTGTGTGTGTGTGTTGTATCTCATTTGTTTATTGTTTTACGGCGTGTGCGGCATGCCTTAATGTTTGGGAAGATTTATAGTTGTCTTAAAATAAAATGATTGATGTTCAAAATATTTACGTGTTCAATATTGAAATGCGGGCGAAAAATAACCAGAAAGTAACTACGAATAGCAATAAAATCCGATAGTGTTTGAAAACCTTTCATTGCAATATTATCACTACAAGAGTGTTACTCTCTCGGCGGGTTGGCCTCGGCATGAATTTTAATAAGACCATTCATGACGTGTATTTGCCGAGTCCAATCCACATTGAAGGATCATTTCTCGAAATTGTGATGGAGTGTGTCTACCTAGGGCAAGACATCAAGATCGGTAGACACAACTTTGACAAAGAAGCCGACAGGAGGCTCCAGTTGGGATCCCGCAATGTTGCGTCCTGCCCGTTATGACATATACAGTGCCGAAACGTGGACACTGACAGTCGGGCTGGTCCACACACTCTAGGTCACTCAGCGCGCTAAGGAGCGAGCTATAATACTCAGAGTTTTTTTGAAGGAGCACATGAGTCCTGGAGTGGAGACTGCGTATCGGCAACTGTAGTGTGAGACGCCCCTCAGCTAAATAGATCGACGACATAAAGAAGGTGGCTGGGATGGACTGGATGCGGAAGACGGAGGACAGGGTGTTGTGGCGCAGTCTGGGAGAGGCCGATGTCCAGCTGTGGACTGCGATATATCATCATAATCATCATAATCAGCCTATAATGTTCCCACTGCTGGGACACAGGCCTCCTCTCTGTGAGAGGGAGTGGGCCGTAATCCACCACGCGGGCCCAGTGCGGGTTGGTAGATGTCACATGTCTTCGAATTTGTGGTTCTAGGACATGCCGGTTTCCTCACGATGTTTTCCTTCACCGTTTTGAGAGCAGTGGTGATGAAATAATTTACACAAAGTAAAGCGCCGGTCTGGGTTCGAACCTGCGACCTACAACTCGTAAGTCGCAGCCATTCCATTACCACTTGGCCACCACTGCTCTCCTGCGATATATATGCGAATGTATTGTTATTTGTTACACTATATCTCAGCATAACTCTGCGATGATATTCTTGCGCTGGTATTCTTATAGGCCCCGGTGTGATGCCATGGACACACCTACGGACATTTGAATTATCCTGCTTCATAATATCAAGAATGATTCTGCTGTAAATAAATCAAATTTGTGGTCGGGAGTAAAAATGATTTCCGTATCTAATAGCCTACATGTTGGCATACATTCAGCTTCCGTCCGTCCACTGTTTGTTACGTTTTTATGCGTTTAATTACATTATCAAGAGTTGTTACAATTTTATTGAGTAATGTGGTGTGAGAAAAATGTGCTATGGAGTCTGTTGAAGTTGGTCTTGTGGTCAGTATTATTTCTGGCCTTAATTTGGTGATCTTCCTAAGCTTGTGTCGTGTTCAGAATAGTTAAAGAAAACTCATAATCCTTGGGAGTGTCTTTACAATTCAAAGCTTATTTCCTGTGGCAAAAAATCGCGTGTTATTCCTTACATTGACGACTTTTATGCATCCTTTTTAATATACCTCCATTCCCTTCTTCGACAGCATTTTTTTGTTGTTTTTATAAGTATTTTTGTATTTCCGATCTTATTTGTGAACATAGTTGATTGTTAGGGTTCCGTACCCAAAGGGTAAAAACGGGACCCTCTTACTAAGACTTCGCTGTCTGTCCGTCCGTCCGTCTGTCTGTCACCAGGCTGTATTTCAAGAACCGCGATAGCTAGACAGTTGAAGTTTTCACAAATTATGTATTTCTGTTGCCGCTATAACAACAAATACTAAAAACAAAATAAAATAAATATTTAAGGGGGGCTCCCATACAACAAACGTGTTTTTTTCGGTGATTTTACTTTGTGGTACGGAACCCTTCGTGTGCGAGTCCGACTCGCACTTGGCCAGTTTTTATTTTATTTTATAACTTTTATGTAAGTAATTCAACTAATTATATATTATTGTGTTTAATTTCGCAGCTAGTGCTGTGCACTTCTATAAATGACGAATTCACAATTCCTAAAACTGTATGTGATTTTTGTTTGTGTATGTCTTGCTGAATAAGTCGGTAAATTGCCTCATTAATAAATAAATAAATAAAAGAAATGACCAGAACAATCCCTGTTTTCAAAAGTATCCAAGAACATTTATATACTTTTTTAAACTCTTTAATCACCATGCCATGGTTCGATCATTAGAACGTCATTATCATCAATCACTCTAGAGATTCGAAACGAATTACAAGATCATTAAATGCATAAACAAGATAGCTGACTCCAGTAGGTCAACGAGTAGATCTTCAAACGTTTTGATTGGATTGCACTAGTCTGGTAGAAACATGCCTCTGGAGACCTGCCATTCAAACTGGTGTTAATTAACTAAATAAACATGTCAAGGAATCAAATTGTGTGGTTCTAGAGTATCAGAATGTTATTTTAGACGCTACAACTACTAATTTTGAAGTGGCATAAAGTATGATACTTTGTCAAATGTCATGACTGAAGTGTTTTGTTAAGCATTTGTGTTGTAGAAATACGAAATGCTTTAAAAGCGATTACCACTATTCTAGGCCCTCAGGTTTTAAAACCAAACCCTCTCAAACCGTTCTGCTGGCTCCAGTTCTCCACCAATTGACGTCAACGACCTCAATCACCGCTTACACCCACCGTCTAAGTTACGAATGTTTAACTTATTAAGTTAATGAAGCTAAGTCATACAGAACCGCTCAATAACAATCGATCACACTTGTTTGTGCACAAACAATGTTAATCTACGCATCCATCATGCTGTGATAAAAACGTAAACAGGGGGGGTCGTTCATTTGCAAGCTGATGAGTAGGTAGTGCCTTTTCTCTTGTTTTTTGAAGTGAAAACTTCTTTATTGAGAGTTGGCCATTTTTTGAGATGGGAAAAAACCATTGAACTTGCGCCACTGTTACCGTAAGCGACACCGCACGTGTTTTGTTTATAAGACGGTTAAAGAAATACCCGCTTCGGATGTGTTCGGCTGTCCTCAGGCTGTACTCGGTTTTAATGTATATCCGATATGTCAGTAAGTGATGGCAAAGTATTCTGTTTGTGTTTTGTTTTCACTTCTGTCGGCACTCCCGGAGTGCCACTGTTTTTTTTTTTAAGTTAGCATAATCACAATAGCATAATCAACCTTTTATGTTCTTCTTTGTGAGAGGGATTGGTCAAAAATCCACCACACGGGACACCCAGTGCGGGTTAGAGAGGATGTCATATGTCTTCAAATTTAAAATAGTTACACTAGCGGTGAATGTGTTGATAGAGACCCAAATAAAAAGACAGAAAGAAAATACATTTATTTGGCACAGACTAAAAGACACAATACACCGGCACCCTAATTGCGTAACACACTATCAATCTCAATCTGAATAATTTTGAAGGATATTGCTAATCCATTGCTCCATATGTTCGAAAAATGTGTCTACTCAACAACGTAAGTAACGCAATGAATTTTGTTGAACTGTCAAAATGAAACCCATTGCTACTGATATATACTGGGTGTAAAAAAATTAACCTTACAAACTTTAAGAGGTGCTTTAGACCATCGAACTGAACAACTTTCTCTATGGGACCAACTCTGAAATCACGAAAAACAAATCAGCTGTTCCCTACATTTATGTTCGTATAACTCGTCAAAATGTAGGGAACAGCAGATTTTTTTTTCGTGATTTCAGAGTTGGTCCCATAGAGAAAGTTTTTCAGTTCGATGGTCTAAAGCACCTCTTAAAGTTTGTAAGGTTAATTTTTTTACACCTTATATAGTGTGTTACGCAATTATCCCGCTGATACATACATCAGATAAAAACAAATAAAAAGTGTAAAGTCCGATGTAAGAAATTAGCAAATGTTTGCTTGGCGTCGGTTACCATATACATAATGTACAGACACCAGCACATCAAGCTACTACAATCTGTCAAATCTGTCTGTGTGTTTCTTTAATAGATTTTCAACTTTATCGCTAAACCATAAGGTTCGAAGTTGATTGAGAAAATTTTAGTTTCGGGTAGGTTGATGTGCTCGCGTCACACATATTATGTTACTGTCTAGTTAATCTTTTTTCTATATATCCCAATACAAAACTGGTGCCTCTATAACTTCAATCGTAAATTCGTACTAAAAGCCTTAATAATTGTCCCTAGGGTGTGAAGACATGTAACAACACTGAGGAGGAACTAGCAAAGACATCTATTGAACAATGACACTGACATTATTTTGTGTTGCCTATATTCTATTTGTGACTCTAGGTCTCTTAAATATGTTTTTCTTTATACCCTTAGACGCTCAGGCCAGTTCATAGCATAAACAGCCTATAATACTCGTATTTCCAATGTTGCCTATAATGTTGTGTTTGTTGTTTTCGTCGTATTGTGTTGTTTATAATGTTGTTGTTGTGTTTTGTTGTTGTTGTTACTGCTGGGTCACTGGCCTCCTCTTTTCTAGGGGGACTGGGCTGTAATCCCCATTGCGGGTTGGTAGATATAACACGTCTTGAAATTTTTGATTTTATGGTTCTAGGACATGCCGGTTTCGTCACGATGTTTTCTTTCACCGTTTTAGTGATGAAATTATGTACTTACAAAAAGTAAAGCCCCTGCCTGGGTTCGAACCCACGACCTACAACTCGGAAATTGAGGCCGTTACCATAAGGCCCCCATTGCTCTCAGGCCACTTACCTATTTGGCCCAAATTAAATCGGAACGTGGACAGAAACACGTTTTGCCTGAAATGCCTTTTACACACAAAAAATACAACCATAATAAAGATCTTTTTGAGTTATGACATCTACAATTTGTCGGGAATTTGACGCAAACAAGGTATCTTTTACAGAGCGTGCCAAAGAAATATACAATCAGACACTCAAAAAACATAACCCTCCTTCTGGCGCAGTCGGGTAAGGATCCTCCGACCAGACGGGTGTTGTGTCTGGCGGGCAACTGCCCGATGATTCATGTCGGGCCATTAATCACCTCCTGCTACTCCATACAAGTTTAGACGTGATTAAAAACTTGCCTACTAAAATTACGTCAATTTACGTCAGGCGCTGATTAATTTGACAGGACTAAACTAAAATTTATCTTCTGTCCTTTTCTTAATGAAATAGAGAGAAAAAGATACACTGTACTTAAATTTAATTTATTTAGTTTGTGAACAACAGAATTGGCACCACTGTATATAGGGTGACTAGTAATTAGTGACCGATACTTAAACACGTGATTTTACTCATCATTATGAACAACTTTGACTATGGGACCAAACCTGAAATCGCGAAAAAAAAATCAGCTGTTCCCTACATTTATGTTCGTCTAACTCGTCAAAATGTAGAGAACAGCTGTTTTTTTTTTTCACGATTTCAGGTTTAGTCCCATAGTAAAAGTTGTTCATAATGATGAGTAAAATCACGTGTTTAAGTATCGGTCACTAATTACCAGTCACCCTATATATTTCCATATTTTCCACACATTTGAGGGGCTGGTGGCTAAGTAATAACAGCCGCACGGTTCGATCGATCAGGTTAAGCTACGCTTGCCGCGGTTAGTCCGTGGATGGGTGACCATCTTTACATACCAAGACCCTCTGCTGAGCTGTCATTCGTGGATCTTTGACAGTCGATACGGGTCGTCAGAAGCCCGAAAGAACCAGTCTTACTAAGGGGTATTGTACTCGTATTACCAAGTAACTGGATTGTGGAGGTCAGATGGGCAGTTTCTCCATGTAAAATTCTGGTATTCAGCTGCATCCGGTTAGACTGGAAGCCGACCCCAACATAGTTGGGAAAGGGCTAGGCAGATGATGATTTTCCACACAGTTATCATGATAACGTGACATGGAAGAAAAGGTCCAAGATAATGATGTCACATTTAACATTATAATAAGAACTACATATCCTCAATGAGACATTATTTAAAGCTAATACTTATATCCGTGACGTTACAAATTCCTGAAAGCTGACGAGGAAAAAGAACGAACATTCCCCCCGCCACAGCATTCCTAAGTACAGTCAACAAAGGAGTTAAGTATACAGGAGCGTCGGATATTGTTGAAGTTTACTAAGAAACCGATGGATATTCATAATAGTGATGTAGATCATGTTCGTTAGTATTCGTCAACCTTTCTCAGTAACCTGTGCACTTGACCTAATTCTTGTTCAGTTGAATGGAGATTTTGTATGACGATGCCTGGTTCAATTGAAATTGTACTGAAACATTGAATGTAGTATTTTGTAGGGAAAATCTATACTATCTATATCTATATATATAATATTATAAAGCTGAAGAGTTTGTTTGTTTGAACGCGCTAATCTCAGGAACTGCTGGTTCGAATTGAAAAATTATTTTTGTGTTGGATAGTCCATTTATCGAGGAAACGCTATATGCTGTATAACATCATGCTACGACCCTTAGGAGCCGCGCAGCGTGTGACACCGCGGGGAACAGCTAGTTCTTAATATACATCATGTTCCGGAATTAATGCACACCATCAAACACCCCAATTCTATGTTATAATTCATGATTATACATTTTTATTATTATATATAGAAAATTGTTTATTTATTAAGAGGAAATGCGGTTGGTCTATTCTCCATAGAAACGCTCTCGCCTGTTTTCTTTCTGGTTAATGACCATAAAGCAATGATTTTTTA
This sequence comes from Oligia latruncula, assembly GCA_948474745.1. Lineage (NCBI taxonomy): Eukaryota > Metazoa > Arthropoda > Insecta > Lepidoptera > Noctuidae > Oligia > Oligia latruncula. The sequence goes on from OX419705.1 coordinate 3,732,971, forward strand.
TAGAATAATAAATATTAACTATTTCTATGTCCGCATGTTTTTTCTTTTAGATGACAAGCACTAGAACCCTCAAAAAATGCCGATTTAAACCGCTGTCAACAGAGGCCTAGTGTACCAATTTGACAACTATTAATGAAAAAAGAAAAACATACGGACACAGTATATATCCTTCTTATTCAGTTTATGAAACATCTTTTAAATTGGTCTAATATTGGAGGAGGAAATAAGCGAGAGCCAAACCTCGAATTATGACTTTTTTCTTAGACTTTTCCAAGTCTCTCAAAAAAAGTCAAAAATTGTGGGCACATTACAAATCTACGCACGCACACAGTCGCACACGTATATAGGTCTAAGGTAGTAAGTACTTCGTCCATGTTGGGTTGTTTTGACTGTACAGCGGATGTGTAACGGCCAAGCCTCATATTTTGACTAATTGTAGAGTTTGTGAAGTTAGGGCGTGTAGAGTTAGAAGCTTGGCTCTACATGAGATCTGATAACTTTTTGGCAGTGCGAGCCATATGTGGTCTCGTCTTGGCAACATTTTACATGAAAATGTTTTTGTGGGATAAAACTAATATAAAGTGCGGCAGAACTATAGGAACACGCCTTACCTTTCGGGACATACAGGCGCGATGTGACAAAAAATGTGATTTTCGATATGAAGTAAACCTAAATATTAAAAGACTGCTGGGGAGTTTGTTGCGCCACATCTTCCAAGCGAAGGCACTAGGAAGTGGTGAAGGGCGGGCCTTTTGGGGGACTGTCTTATGTAATATTGACATTCTCGTCGAAAAGTGCTAATTCTCAGCCTAATTTGAACAAATGACTTTTGATTTTGACAACATAATAATCCGATTTGCAATTTTCTTCATCGCTTGTAAATGTCAATGTGTCAGACACACATGCACAGCATATTAAAAACCAATGTAACCGTTTGTGAATTCCATAGCAACAAAATTCACACTTGACGTCATATTACACCGTTAAGTAAAAATTAATTCACTTTGAATATGACATAACCTAATCCAACATTCAACAGCGGTTCTAAAACATGCCAAGCGTCTAAATTAAACGCTGCAACGGTAAAATGTTTTGTTCTCGAGAGAAAGTAAAAGTGTACCAAACATACCAAATGCGAAAGTAAGAGGAATAAAAATTATCACATCTAACGTGTTTTGGTAAAGATACTATGTTCACAAAAATGTATTCTACACTAGCTGCGCATCCGCATAAGTTTCGATCCCGTGGTAATATCGGGATAAAGTATATGTTAATCCGGGGTGTTAGCTATCTCAATACAAAATTTTATCAAAATTGGTCCAGCCGTTTGAGCGTGAAGAAGTAACAAACATATAAACACACCCCCACACTCACAAACTTTCGCCTTTGTAATATTAGTGTGATGATAGTGTGATTATAATCTAAGGCCTGCATATTAGTGACTAGCTGTTCCCCGCGGTGTCACACGCTGCGCGGCTCCTAAGGGTCGTAGCGTGATGTTATATAGCCTATAGCCAGAGATTAGCGCGTTCAAACAAACAAACTCTGCAGCTTTATAATATTATTAGTAATTAGTAATATTAGTAATTAGTATAGATTTGCGGTGCACGCAAGTCACTAAAGGACAATATACACAATTTACAATGGGCCAGGTACGTAAAAAAAAAAAATATATATATATTTTTTAGCAACCAATACTTGTATTACCTATGTTACAGAGTATATAGTAAGCTAAACGCATTTAGTGATTTGTGGTGGTGCAAGAGGGCCGAAGGCTTTTATAATAAAAGTTTTATTAGTCTATTTCACGGTATTCTCCTTTCCCAGCTTAAACTTTAGGAAGCGGTGTTTTGCGGGCCTGTCTGGTATATTTTATGTCAATCAAAAAGTTCTAGTTTGCATTTAAATCAGATTTGTTTTATATAAAAGTACTTACACATTAATAAACATGAATATTTCAGCACTATGTAAACAGACTATTGTCAAACGCGAAGTATGACCAACATTTTAATAAATAAAGACAATACGACAAAAATATTTCTCCCTTTCAACAACTACAGACAATTAATTATCTCTTGGCGGCCAGTAATTAGCTCTCGCCCTATAACGTGTGTAGGTACGCACACGTAGACAATGATGAACATTCGAATCTCGAACACGGCTTTCCCGCCCTCGACGCGTGATCCAAATGAAAACTCCGTGGGTGTGAAAATTCAGTGGGCCAGTCTTCGCGCGACAAGCGTCTTGTGTAGACGTCCTCACGTCGCTCCCACCAAAGTTTCCGCGCGAAAGTTTTCACGTAAACATTAGTGACAAAATAATATTACAATAGTGTCAAACCAGTGTTTGTTGCATTATAATTTGTGTTATTGTGAGTTTTCCAACTGATGACCAACATTTCGATTTATGTGAGTATTAGAACTTTGATTTTTATTTTTGGTTCGAATAATTAATGCTTCCGAAATATGTTATTGGGATAGATTTGTAATGAGTGGTTTTTGCAACATAAATATGAATTCTAGATTGACATACATACGTAATGAAAAATCTTCAAAGGCGTAGTACCTATATGTGACATGTTTTTCGGGATTAAGATTGTAAACTCTAGTTAATTTCTTATGTCGTTAAAATGTCAAACACATTTTTAATTGAATTAAGAGGTGGCTTTTCAAACTAATTTACTTATTTTCTTTGAATTTATGCAATGATATTAAGATTTTTTTGGACAACAGTCATTTACGAATTAAAAATATAATTGTTGATTTGACAAAGTAACTAATTATATAAAAATATTAAGTATAACAAATAGAAATGAAAGATTCAAGTTTATAGTCTTATTTCTGTGTAAACTGCTTCGCCGACAAAAGTTAATAAAACAAGCATGTTCAATAAATTGTCTATAAAGATATCAAAGCAAAATTTATTGAACCATAAAACATTGATTTAAAATATTTTGCTGAAATAAAACCGACTTCAAATGTCAGCTTAATGTTCAAAGTTTATTTTTAATAAATAATAGATACCTTTATTTCAAAGCAGTGACAAATTGTTACAAACATTACATTTTTAACATACAGAAAAATGTCAGAATCATAAACATAATTCTGTCCTGGCTCCCAAATTAGGCTTGTCCTATGATTTAGGAATCACTGTTCCTCCATTATAAAAGTCATTACGCATGTCGTTGGTTATATATAGTGTATTTTTGACGTATAAAGAAAAATTCAAGGTGTTTTACTTTCTACAAAACCAAGAACCGTTATTTATGTTCATTTTCTCAGAAAAAGAGTTACAAATATGAAACGGTCCAGTTTCCTAGAATCTCGCACAAACAAGAGAGCATCTGCTACATTATTTTCCCGCGTAACTTATGTCCACAGATAATAACATAAGTAGGTATAACTGAAGATGTGGGTTAATTAAGAGTCCCTTTTTCTTTCAATTCCCGCAAACACGATTGACCTAATAAGTTATTGATATTGAACCTTCATGGTAGTCACTTTAATATCGATCTCTTTTTCATTAATTTTTTTCCTTTGCTTAGATTTCTGAAGATAAACAAACCCTATAGAAAAAATTGGTTTATCACTTATATTGTGACTAGCTGCGCGCACGGTTTCACGGAATATCGGGATAAAAACGTAGCCTATATTTTATGTTAATCCAGGGTGTCAGCTACCTCCATACAAAATTTTATCCAAATTGGTCCAGCCGTTTGAGCGTGAAGAAGTAACAAACATATAAACACACCCCCACACACACACTCACAAACTTTCGCCTTTATAATATTAGTGTGATTGGCGTCTAGTTTAACGTCTTATTTTCAAAAATTATCTTCAGCCCTATTTTATTCAAATGGGTATTAAACTGGTCCAAATCTTTTACTTTTTAAGTTTTTTTTACATTATTTATGGAAAAGACAGAGATATTTTTTATTAGAATATTTTCGTAATACCATTCTTTTCTAAACCATACTTAATACGTACATCATCACGACAAATTGTGCCGCAAATAATAAATAAATACCTAACAACATACACAGCCGTTCACGAAACGATATCATATTTAAACTTTTCGAAGAAAATAAACGTCTTACTAAATCACAAAAAAGTTCCGAACACGCTTTTATAAAAAAGTCATTGGAACCGTCATAGAGAAAAAAAAAAGGTACCTACTCGTCCATTTCCTTTCTCATTTCAAAAAGTATACTAATTTAACGAACGCACTGCATAAATCACTTCAGTAGATTAATCTTCCCACACTAGTAATATATCATAATAACGTGTTAACATAAAATTAATTAATGTTAACACAATTATAAATAGTTCAAAATACTGTCATTAATTCAGCTCTAGAAATTATGAATATGGCCGTTGTTTATTGCTTTGAAAAATCTTGAATATGTCCCGGAAAAATTTAAATAGGTTTCAAGATTTATGGTCGGTGCAATGAATGAAAGACTCATTGAAATATTATTATGAAGAGGATAATAACAGGAAAGGAAATTGCATGATGCTCTTATAAACCAAAAAAACACTAAAAAGTGAAAAATAACTTTAATTTCGGCAGTCGGTGTCTGGTTTTGTACTTTCGTTTTTGACACCGATTTCCGAAATTAGTTATTTGTCACTAATTAGTGTTTTTTTTTTGGAATTAGGTTGTTTTGTTTTTGTAATAAACTAACCTATCTTTTCACTTGCTAAGTAAATAACAGTCACAGGAAGTTATCAACAGTTAGTATCAACATACACTGTGGAACTGAAATTAAATTTGATAAATGAGCTGTTTGTTTTCTATTAATCAAATTAAATTTTATTTGAAAACATCCATCGGTTTCTTACTAAACTTCAACTATAACCGACGATCCTGCATACTTATCGCTTTTGTTGACTGTACATTGGCACTCGTCAGTAGATTGCTCCAATTTCCTGAATGCTTAAGTAATTGATATTATTATATTAATCTTCCCCCAGTCCACAAAAACAGGGATAATAATTCAGTCTAGGTATATAATTCACACTACGCAAGTGGTTCCTTCATGAATAGCTTAGCATTACCACCAGGAGTCACGTCCGGGACGTTTATCACATTCTGCAGCTTTATCTTGAGGTAAAGACTTCGGCTTTTGCTTGCAGTGTAAGACATACTAAGAGAGGCTTTAGTTTCATGAGCGTTTTTTCAATATCTATTAGCATTATACGTAACTAGCTTCCGCCCGCGGCTTTGCCCGCGAGGTATGTCGATAATAACTATCCTATGTCCTTCCCCGGGCTGCAATCTATATCTCTACCAAATTTTATCGAAATCCGTTCTAAAAAAAAAGGTAATATACAGACAGACAGAGTTATTTTCGAATTTATAATATTAGTATGGATGGTATTAGCCTGTAACTGTCCTATGGTGTGGCAAAAGCATACACAGTTAAGTACACACATACAGACAGGAAATACTCATTAAACGTATAAAAAAAAAAAAATTAACAACCAAGGCTCCAGAGGATCGGCGCGACGCGACGCGACGGTGCGACGCGATTTTGGTAGAACAATTTCCATGAATTTATAGAAATTGTTCTAGTAGAGTCGCGTCGCTGAGCCTTAATTATGGTTATTCTAATTTAGGACTATAAAAACCCAAATAAATCATTATTCATTTAAAAAAAAGTTTTTATAGAACTAGAAAAACTTGCGAAAAATCCTTTTATGTAGATAAGTTTTAGAAACCTAATTCAATCGAATTTGAAAAACTAAACTTTACATGGGACTTAAACATAACTTGCGAAATTTCGGTGTATTATAAGTACCTACCTACTCCTTTGACCAATAGCAGCAGCAGTTGACACCCTTCGACAGCAGCCGTCGACGTGTCGACTGCAGCAGTTATCTCTGCTGATGACGCGTGCGGCTCGTGTGTATGCACACTAAAATGCAAGCAACTAGTGTAAGTAAGTAGTAGATGAAGGCTTATGTCATTTTGTAGCAATTTTTAAATCTACTTCTGACTAGTTCGAGCGGCAATTTAGCACCAATTTAATATTGCGTCGCAGGAATGCCGTATATTGCAATGTTGCAATTAACATAGTTGACAGCATCGGAGTAGGTACCGACTGATGATGTTATTACTAACCAGGCGACAGTGGCGGATTTACAAATTTGCCGCCAGTAGGCTAAGTATTAAAACTATTCTGTGGTTAGTATTACTGATCACTTATCGCCTAGTTCAATACGTCTTTCCGATGACTTGTCCCTAAAAGTCATCGGAAAGATGTCTTGTGGAGTGCTTGCTGCAAGACATCAGAAAACCGTTTGATTTCTGTAAGAAGGTATACAAAAACAATCGGTCGCCAAATTTGCCGCCTCTAAATTTTGCCGCCCTAGGCTCAAGCCTACTCAGCATGCTGGTAAATGAGCCACTGCCAGGCGAAAATATCTGTACTATATGAGATTTATGTTTATCATCTTCTGTCTAGCCTTTTCCCAACTATGTTGGGGTCGGCTTCCAGTCTTACCGAATGCAGCAAAATATCAGTAGGTGTACATGAAGCGACTGCCTATCTGACCTCCACAATCCAGTTACTGGGTGACACGATACCCGTTGGTGAGACTGGTTGTCATGAGTTTCGGTCTACTGACTACCCGCAAAAATATACCTACATATATTTTTATTTCTTTCTTAATTGCAAAATAGTTGGGCAAACGTCATCTAAAACTATTCCAAATTTCAAGTTGATAGCATTAGTAGTTCTTGAGATATCCAGCTGTGACACACAGACAGACAGACAGACAAACAGAGGGAACAAATTAAAAATATAACAGGAGCTCTCGCATCACGTTACCACCACCCACACCCCAGTTTTTTTATCATTTAATTGTATTTTTGTGTGCACTAAATGAACTGTTTATCTATCCATCTATCTATATGTTTCCTCACACAATCTATTCATCCAATCTATTCATTGGTCTTCCTTTCCATTAATCAACATTCTTATTGTTGATGTACAGTCACCAAAAGAATTAAGTAACCAGGGACGTTGGATATAGTTGAAGTTTAGCAAGTAACCGATGGATGTTGTCGAATGAAATTTAATTTGATGAATTAACTGTTAATTATCTATTAACAGCCTGTACGCCGTACGGCATTTCATACAAACTTTCAAGCCCTTATTTTTTCGAAATGAATTAACCGATTCTAATGAAAGTTACGGATAACCAGGATATAATTGTCAAAAAAGTTAGTAGAGACCATTTTCGAAATGTCTTATTTGAAAAAAGATAACTGAAAATCTCTGTTTCTATGGAAAATTTAAAATCGGTCTAACACTATTTTTCGAAAATGTTCTCTACTAACTTTTTAGACCGTTTCATTAAAATCGGTACATTCGTTTCGAAAAATAAGGGTTTGAAAGTTTTTATTATGAAATGCCGTACGGCGTAAACGCTCTTAAATAAATTAAATTTTAATCGAACACATCCATCGGTTATTTATTAAACTTCAGCTATATCCGACAACCCTGGTTACTTATCTCCTTTGGTGACCGTACATGCGTTTCGCCCCTAAACTAGTGATCTAAATAAATGTAGTACATCTGTAGGTATAGGTATAGACCTGAGCACGACACCAGCGCGGGGGCAATTGCGTAACACATTATCAATCGGAATCGGTTTCGTTTTGACAATTCAACAACATTCATTGCGTTATTTACGTATTGAGCAGACAAATTTTTCGAACTTATGAAACAATGGATTAGCAATTTGCTTCAAAATTATTCAGATTCCGATTGATAGTGTGTTACGCAATTAGGGTGGTGCAAAGACTTAATTAAGTAGTTAACATGAACTAGTAGAGGTTATTTACCAGCAGGTTAGATGAGAAACTCGGTCATCCATAGTTTCACATGTAATGGGATTCACATCATATTAAAACTAATCGTAAGTGCTTGGCCAGACTGGCAGCGCGGGCGCGGGGCGGGCGCGGTGCGGCGTACTCAAACATAAGAACTTCATTTGAGTGTCCATAGTGGGCACGCGGGCGTGGTGAGCGGCGCGGGCTGTTCGGCGCGAGGAGCGTGCGGGCAACGCCATAGCTCGTTCATACAGTGGCCCGCGCTGAGACTGGGGTCCAAAACTAGTTTGAGCTTGTTTCTAGTAAAAATAAGCCTTCTTCAAATCTTCATCCATGTTATATTTTGACAAACACTGGACATGACAACACGCAGAACGCAGCCGCGCTCGACTGCGGACAGGCAGATCTCGCGCGTTCCCGCACCCGCGCCGCTCCCCGCCCCACGCTGCCAATCTGGCCAAGCACTTAGGGACTTGTACTATTTATTCTGTGCTGAGGGTATCTTTGCCGAGCCTGCTCCTTATGATAATCATAGGATCCTTATGATTATCAGGTACGGAAAAGATACCGTTAGACTGTATTCTATTCCCCCATTTTCTCTCAGTTATACCTTAAATCAGCCTACAAAATATCCTATAAACCTTTACAAACAACATGAGAACATAATAGCAAACTAATGCCTATTTTAACTAACACTACCTACGTGACACCTAAAGTAATCCCTAAATAAATTACTAGGTACCTACTGTTGGATTTTCAACGCTCGGCTTAAGGCCGAAAGTTGAAAATCCGACACAGCAATAATATTAAGGCGTTCATTTTAGTGCTGCCTAAAGTTACTAAAACTGGCCAAGTGCGAGTCGGACTCGCACACGAAGGGTTCCGTACCACAAGGCAAAAACGCCGAAAAAAACACGTTTGTTTTAGAAAAAGAAACTGAAACAATTTTTAATTCATAAATGTTACTACTCCACAACCGAGTTTATGGAGGACACCACTGACATTTAGATTATTCCAATATTACCTACATTTAATTTAATGATTTTATATATATATATTATTGTTGACATTGGTAATTGTGTTGTGTGTAAGTACGTAAATAATTGTGTGTTAGTATGTAAGTAATCGATTTATTTTATTTTAAATGTGTGTCTGTGGTTTCGACACCTCACACCACTAACTTTAATAATATTTATATGCTCTCGAGTAAAATGTAGCGAACTGACCATCTTATTATAACACCTTATTGTAATGAAACCTACATTTACGAATAAATTTGATTTGATTTGATTTATGGGAGCCCCCCTTAAATATTTATTTTATTTTGTTTTTAGTATTTGTTGTTATAGCGGCAACAGAAATACGTCATCTGTGAAAATTTCTACTGTCTAGCTATCACGCCTATGTCTAGCTAGCCTGGTGACAGACGGACAGACGGACAGTGGAGTCTTAGTAATAGGAACCCGTTTTTACCCTTTGGGTACGGAACCCTAAAAAAAACTATGATCTTTTATGATAGATACTCTAACCCACCATAATTCTGACGAGGATTAGTGTAACACGATATTTTAGTAATCTACGGTCAATCACCTGCTTGTTAGGGATTTATCTTATAGGCAGTGTCGTTTCTTAGTTCGGTAAATCCATGACACACAATATTTATCTTGTCTGTCTACATATTATGATAGTTCTGGGGCCGCATTACGAAGTACCAATTAATATTATCATGATTCTAGTGCGAAAAAGGGATGGTGCTACCGGTCATGTACAGTCGGCAAAAGAGATAAGTATACAGGATCGTCGGATATAGTTGAAGTTTAGTAAGAAACCGATGGATGTTCTCGAATAAAATTTCATTTTATTAATAGAAAACTGAATTGTATTAATTTTTGTTATTTTATGCATGCACATTTACGTAATAGTAATCTTATGATATATTTGTTTTTTAAGTCATTCATTATGGAAATAAAGAGGGTATAATAATAATAGAAAACAAGAAGCTCATTTATCAAATTAAATTTCAGTGGACAACATCCATCAGTTTCTTACTAAACTTCAACTGTGTCCGACGATCCTGCATACATAACTCTTTTGTTGACTGTACCTATAGCTTCCTCTCCCTCTTACACTGGAATCATGATGGCGTTAAACCGTCATAATAAGGCACCAGGAGGCCTAAAAAGGCCACTTTGGCAGAATCATGAAGGAAAACATTATGAATCATAATATGGCGAAGACAGTCCGTGTTTTTCGTTTTTCGCTGCACTACGTAGGTATAATCAAAGAGATTGGGGTTGGATTTGGATTGGATTGATTGGTATTTTAGCACAGACAAAAACAAAATTCTGAAAAATCCTTCACCAATGGGATTTGATACGATTAACTTAACAGTTAACTGTCCATTATGATTCTTATGTTATCCTTTTATGATTCAGCCAAAGTGGCCTTTTTAGGCCTTCAGGTTTGCAGCTGAGCATAATTAGCAATCGCTTTTGTTGAACTGAACAGAAAAGGATTTGTCGAAAAATGTTGAATGCATTGGCATTTTAAGCTTTAAATTATCTGATGATTGAAAACCAGCGCTGGGGCTCTTACGCATAGGGTCTTAGCATTATGCTGAGCGATGGCCGTTTTTCGTGTATTTGACGCATATTTTCCTACAACTTGTTTTTTGTTTTGTTTGTGTTCTTTGTCTGTGTCATGTTTACCGCAAATATAATCGTGTTTTCGTTCTTTCTTTCAAAGGTCGCCCCAAATGACTTCCAATTATTTTTCGACCCATAAAATAAAAAAACTGTCCAAGTGCGAGTCGGACTCGCACACGAAGGGTTCCGTACCACAAGGCAAAAACGCAGAAAAAAAACACGTTTGTTGTATGGGAGCCCCCCTTAAATATTTATTTTATTTTGTTTTTAGTATTTGTTGTTATAGCGGCAACAGAAATACATAATTTGTGAAAATTTCAACTGTCTAGCTATCGCGGTTCTTGAGATACAGCCTGGTGACAGACAGACGGACGGACGGACAGCGAAGTCTTAGTAATAGGGTTCCGTTTTTACCCTTTGGGTACGGAACTCTAAAAAGACGTAAAAGAAAACACAAACAATCATTGCATCGTCTACCTAATAATAAATATCCTACATAATATTATGCCACATTTCATACTCCGAATTGAATAATAAATAATAATTTACGTCCCATATTCGCGTACAAATCTTTCGCCACGTCCGAACAGGTTGGGTAGTGGGACATAAAAACATTGACCCCTTCATGTGTCTTCATTAAGATATCCCGAAACAAATGTTCTATAATGTGTTGCTTGTAGCGTGGCCATGATGGAAATGGTACGGGACTGTCCTGAAAATTATAAAGGTAAAGGTAAGACTCCGTTGTGGTAGAAATTGTTTTTTTTTTTAAATTGTAAACCAATGTTTATAAAGTACATGAAAACGGTAAATATGATTTTTGTCATAATTAATAATATAGTTTTCACAATCATTGTCATATTTAGGTAATAGTTAAATTATAATAAAATTGTTGTGGTCCACGGTAAAAAATGCATGGTTGCAATTAAATCATTGAAACTGAAACAGTTTTACTGAAATAATTGATGTAGGTACATACATACCTACATTATTTACAATATTAGGGTTTAGGGCCTTCAACTAGAGATATATAATCATTGGATTTTGATAATACATACATATATTATGTATGTTATTTGGATAACCGGCAGTCATTAAGTTTCCCAAGTGTGATGACTTTAGAAATGTTTTCATCAATGTCGATTATATCGGTCAACTATTAATAGTTGCGTTTAGTAAAGAAATTAAAGCTTTCTGATATTACTAAAACGTAAATAAGAAAAAGAAGTTATCACACTAATATTATAAAGGCGAAAGTTTGTGAGTGTGTGTGTGTTTATATGTTTGTTACTTCTTCACGCTCAAACGGCTGGACCAATTTTGATAAAATTTTGTATGGAGGTAGCTGACACCCTGGATTAACATATAGGCTAGACTTTTTATCCCGATATTCCCACGGGATCGACATTTACGCGGGTGAAACCGCGAGGCGCAGCTAGTTTAAAAATAAATGAAAAAAAAAAACGAGCTTTTAAAATACTAAAACCACTTTGCGTGTCATGAATAGTTTAGAAGCTGTTCGCGAATCATTCCACGCAAAAATCCTTGTACGAAAATGGCACATGATGCTAAAAGGATTGAGAGAGTCCGAAGAGAAACGCTTACATCCCTTAGAAAATATCACGTTATACTTGGTCGTCAAGATGTGACCTTTTGAACGAAAGGATTCTTTGTACTTTTGTGAATCTATACTAATAATAAAGCTGAAGAGTTTGTTTGTTGTTATGTGCTAATCTCTGGAATTACCAGTCGAATTTAAAAAAATATTTTTGCATTTAATAGCCAAATTCTTGACGAAGGTTATAGGCTACCTAACATCACGCTGGGACCCTTAGGAGCTCAGCATAAACAAAAAAGTCAGAGAGAACGCTTAGCGCGGACAGGAGATGCAATGCAACGGGGTGGGTGGGGAGAACGAGAAATTTCACGCGGACGAAGTCGCGGGCAGAAGCTAGTGAATGATAGAATGATGACGTTGATTCAACCTTAGAACTGTCAGCTTTGAAATTTATCCTTTTGTTGGTAAATCCGATCAGTTTTATTTGTGTGGTACCTTTCACTCAAACTGTAAAGAGTTTCTTGTGAATGGCCATCCCTTTTAAGATCCTCAAAAAGGTTCCGGTTTATGCCTTGAAAGGAGTACCTACAGCAGGCCTATTCTGTAGAAATATCACTTTGGTAAATATTAGGTCAATAGTATAAATCCCAATTATCAGGTGAAATGACAGCTCAATCGAAAAATTTTGTAACTATTTGTATGGTAGGTACAGTCAACAAAGGAGTTAAGTATACAGGAGCGTCGGATATAGTTGAAGTTTACTAAGAAACCGATGGATATTCTCGAATAAAATTTTAGTTTATTAATAGAAAACAAATAGCTCATTTATTAAATAAAATTTCAGTCCAGAACATCCATCGGTTTCTTAGTAAACTTCAACTATATCCGACGCTCCTGTATACTTAACTCCTTTGTTGACTGTACCTATTTCAGAAACCCTAAAGGGTTTCTTGTGAATGGCTTGGCTTATCTTTAGTAAGATCCTTTAAAAGGTTCCGTTTAGGTCTTGAAAGGAGAACAGAGTACTATTTAAAGTTGTTAAGTTCAATAGACTCAATGACAAGATTATTTTGCTTTATAGGCAACATCTCGCTCGCACAGGCAAACTTTTTGGTTCTACAATCGCGTTAATCGGTCAGATTTTTTTTGTATTACTTTCGTTTTTATTTGATATCTTCTGTTTCATTTAGCTCCTACAAAACATCAGCAAACGATCGTATGCCGTTTGCGAACGCTCTAAATTTTCTCTTAGTGATTTGACTTTATATTTTTGTTCTTTATTTAGTACCTGACCTAAGTAAGCACCTACTTAGTAATCGTTTTGATGATCACAAGTTATGCTTTTAGTTTCTACGTAATCGTTATTATCCATTTCCGAAAGACAAACTGTACCTACAACATCCCCTGACGTCACAAACAATTTTTATAACAATTTTAGCATTAACCAAGGCCCAAAATCACAAGTGCTGCAAGAGTTATAACTGTTTTACAATTATTCCAGACCTGCGCCTGCTCATATAAAACAAATTTCAGTGTATTACACTTAGGCCGCACACGCAAAAAGTTATTTAGTCATTTGGAAGTCGGCCAAATCCCAATTTTTCATGTAGATACTTTCTTCCGAATTGACTGATTTAAATGTCATTATGGTTTCATTGCGAACATTGCGCGAATGAGGTCTGCACGCGACGGAAGTTGTAATATGTTAAATTATCTTGCTGTAATATTTATTAGCGATAAACATATTAGCTGTGATGTTTTAATTTTTTTTTTTTGTTAAATTATTTATTTGTTTTCATAACATGATTTGCTATAAATATTGGAACAATTGTTTTCGTAAGTATCTTTTTCAGTAAAAGGCATATTAAAAAAATAATATTGTTTTTTCTTCAGAAAAAAGGACAGCGCATAGAAGTGATAAGTGTTAAATATTATAAAACGTGTCATTTCGTAAAATTCAAAATGTGCCAATTGCCTAATACATATTTCTTGAGTTGTCGACTCGCCCACAAATAAATTAAATTCGTGCGAGTCGCCTACAGAAAAAAATAATATTATTCATTCGCCCATTTCGGTCGAATAAATTCGTACGAATCGACTAAGAAGCCTAAAAGTGGCGTAAAAAACGGACAAGCAAAATAACACTATGGACATCAGACATTGCAAACGCATGAACCTATTTTTTTGTTAAATTATTACAGAGAGGAAAATAACGGAAGCACATGAATGAATGAATTCTCACGTGTTTTATTTCTTGAAAAAAATTTCTTTACTTTTTGTTAGCAACAGCAGGGCTGACCAAAAGTCTAAGTACGTGGAATAAACCATTTTTTACTGTCCCATTTTCAACTTTTTCTATCGAAATGAAATAAGATGAAATGACGAAATGAAATGAAATAAGAATGACGAGAAATAATAATGACGAAATGACATGAAATAAGATACCTTTGAAATTCATCAAAATAAAAAGACGTTTTTAGTTATTCTATACTGGCATTCGCTCACCGATTGAAGCTCACCAAGCTGAAATGGGATTGGGCGGCATGTCGGCCGTATGCACAGTGATCGCTGGGCAACAGTCTTCACACGGTGGGTGCCTGAGGATGGACAGCGCCGCCGAGCCAGAGACAGGTGGCGAGACGACGTAGACGCGTACCGCAAGGGTTGGATCCAGGTGGCTATAGAAAATAATGCCTGGAAGGATTTGGGGGAGGCCTTTGCTAATTAATAAAATTTAAATCGACTTCAAAAAGAAATTAACTCAAAATTATGAAATAACTTTAATTTGGGAAGTCGGTGTCTTGGGATCTGTATTTTAGTTTTAGTTTTTTGCTACTATCCATTGCCATCTATAAAATTTTGTATATTTGTTTGGAAGCCCTAATAGATTGTCATATGTATGTGAATAAATTCACATATCAGTTCCAATAATATTACATACGAGTACATACGTGTCGAATTGACAACCGCCTTTGTTTTGAAGTCGGTAAAAAAAAATTGGCATTTTAAAATAATCTTTGTAATCATCATTTCAGCCGAAAGACGTCCACTGCTGGAAACAGTCCTCCCCCAAGCACCTCCACTTAGACCGGTTCTGTGCTTCCCGCATCCAGCGGATTCCTGCGGCTTTCACAAGGTCGTCGGCATACCCTGACGTAGTGTTGGAAGGCCCCTTGCGTAATGTTAAACACGAAATAGAACAGGGTTTCCAAAAATACCACTATCTTTATATATGAATAAATAAAAAACCAGAATTTCAGTTATCAGGATATCATATAACCTAAATCGTTAAATGTCCGTCGGCACAAACAGGCCATTAAATGTTTATGGACCAAGATATAGATAAATAGTCTTTACCGAAAGTCTACAAAACGAACGAACGGGTAAAGTAAAATGCCTACGAATCTGATAGTACAAGATTACATAAACAGCCTGTAATTGTCCCACTGTTGAGACACAGGCCTGGGCCTCAAGTCTGCTATTACAATAGTATCAGAATGGTCTATCATTGATTTCATAATTGTTGATTTTGACAAGTTTGGTAATCTACTAATATAATGGCTTCATTATGACTTTCCAATGATCAACCACTGACACTCCATTGAAAGAAATGGCATACTTAGAATGGTAATCTAGTACATAATGACAAATGAATTACTGACTCAGGCGGTAATCTGCTAAAATTTTGACGGTTCCTTTGATCAGTGACCTACCATTAGAACGTCATTGTGCAGTCATTGCTTTTAATTCGTTACGAATATCGTATTATGTTCTGTGCCATTGACCGACCAATGATCGACCATTATGAATTTAGCAGATTACGAACTTTAAGCAAAATGACAATGGGATCGTGTTGGAATGACGAATTTATAAAAATAGCAGAATAAGGGCCTAGTCTTTTGAGAGCTAGTGGGCCGTACATCCACCACGCGGGCCCAGTGCGGGTTGTTAGATGTCACATGTCTTCGAATGTTTGGTTTTAGGACATGCCGATTTCCTCACGATGTTTTCCTTTAACATTTTGAGAGCAGCGGTGAAATAAATTACACAAAGTTATCCGCCTGTCTGGGTTTGAAGTTTGAACGCACGACGTACAGACGCCAGCACATCAAGCTACTACAATCTGTCAAATTTCTTTAATTGATTTTCAAGTTTATCGCTAAAGCATAAGGATCAAAGTTCACTGGGAAAATTTGACAGTTTCGGGTAGCTTGATGTGCTGGCGTCTGTACATCTCGTGAGTCGGGGCCGTTACCACTGGGTCACCACTGCTCCTACACACAAATACAGGGAAGAAATTGAGAGTAAATACGTCGCTGTCCAGTTGAATTTTAATCTATACTCCATACTCATCATCATCTGCCTAGCCTCTTCCCAACTGTGTTGAGGTTCGCTTCCAGTCTAACCGATGCAGCTGCATACCAGTATCACTCTAATATTATAAAGGCGAGAGTTTGTGAGTGTGTGTTTAAAATGTTTGTTACTTCTGCACGCTCAAACGGCTGGACCAATTTTGATAAAATTTTGTATGGAGGTAGCTGATACCATGGATTAATATAAAGGCTACTTTTTATTCCGATATTCCCACGGGATCGACATTTACGCGGATGAAACCGCGGGGCGCAGGTAGTTTTACATGGAGCGACTGCATGATAACATGACTACAGGTTAATAGATTTTTGTAAAAACTCCTACTAACTAATAATTTAATTTAGTTAGTTATAAAAGAAAGAACTGATTGTTTTTATTTTATAAAAATAAAACACGATTTTTACTTTTCGTAAAAGAAAAATTAGAGCTATCCTGCCCAAAATCATGGTTCACTTACGGTCGGATGGTGAAGCAACACGGAGTGCACTGGAGACCATAAATCTCGTCAATTGAACACAAAATTGATACTAATCGCTTGAACGGATCCGTTTTATGTGGCCGAGCCACCAGAATAGCTATCTTTATAGTTACAGGTAACTGCGAATGGATGTTACTGTAAACTACTGACGTATTTTGGTGGGGTTGTTAAAAAAATATGTGTACACTGCGTTCGCGATTTAATTCCCAAACATGTAAACAAATATGCGTTTTTGTAAAAACAACTTTATAACCAAACATAAAGTTAAGTTTGTACAAAAATTTCAAACATTTTAATGACTTTTTTAATATACCTGTAGGTATAAGAAACTAGCGGCCCGCCTCAGCTTCACAGGGATGCAATTTTTTTTTCGAATATCATAAATATTCTTTCATACAAACCTTGTCCTGACAATACCGAAAACACCATAAAAAGAACCATCCAATTCGATGCAATCATTCGGAAGTTATGCGCATAAAGACAATTCGGCGACTTTTTTTTGGGGCGTTCTTTACTAAAAATCCTGAAACATGTATTTTATTATTTATTACAAGGAGTCCCTATATCAATTTTCAGAACTCTAGCATCAAAATTTGCGGAATTCTCTTACAAACTTCCATCCCCTAGTTTAAAGGGTTGGAGGGTAAAAGTTCCAAGTTTTAGAATTGTTTTGTTGTTTGTGTACTATTATTAGCTTACATACCAAATTTCATCTTTCTAGGGCTTCAGGAAGAACCTTAGAATATTGATGCTTATGAAATAAAAAAAAATTTTTTTGGGGGGTTGGGGGGTTATTTACTGAAAATCTTGAAATACGTATTTTATTATTTATAACAAGGAGTCCCTATATCAATTTTCAGAACTCTAGCATCAAAATCTGCGGAAGTCTCGTACAAACTTCCATCCCCTATTTTAAGGGGTTGGAGGGTAAAATTTCCAAGTTTTAGAGGTTTTTTTTTGTTTGTGTACTATTACTAGCTTACATACCAAATTTCAGCTTTCTAGGACTTCAGGAAGACCCTTAGAATATTGATGATCATCAGTGAGTCAGTGAATTAGTGAGTCAATGAGACAGTGACGAAATCGGGGTATTTTAGATATCAATAAAATCTAAAGTATAAAAGCTATGCAATTGAAACTTTATAGGTTTAATAAGTCAACCACTGACATCATATCCCGAAAATTTTGTTTATCTGGTATAATCCAAACCCAAGTTATGAAGGTTAAAAAATACGACGAAGTGCTTCGAGAAAAGGTAGGTAGTGCCCTTGCGCTTCGCTTGGCTTGTCTTGGCGGGGGCACTCCCGTGCCCCCAGATAAAATCAAAACAATACCAAAGTTACTTAATTCTAATGAAACACGGGAGAATCTAAAATTCCAAGCAAAGTTTTCGCGTAAATCATTAAAGTAAAATTTCCAATGACGGAGTTCAGCGAAATTATGATTAGCATACAGAACAACAGATTTAGCACAACTCCGAAATATAGGACGGAACTAATGAATCTCTCCTCCGAAAAATACGAAGAAGTTTCATTATTTAGGGGCCAGTTTTATTCTTGCTGTGACAAATTATAATGATTTAAATTATTCGTAGGTAACATTTGTAATCCCAATAAAAAATAAAATAATAGTTCCAGCCCACAACTGTCCCACTGCTGGGCAAAGGCTTCTTCTCATACAAAGAAGGCACGAGCATTGATCACCACGCTTGCTCTAGATGGGTGGGTTAACTGTAATAAGTCCTGGGGGCCTAAAAAGGCCACTTTGGAGAATCATAAAAAGATAACATTATGAATCGTAATATGGCGAAGACAGTCCGGGTTTTATTTTTTTTCAATTTTCCACTTGCCATATTCTATTATGGGCTTATTTTTCAATCGACCGATAATTTTTATTCGTGGAATAAAATTGACGTCTGACAGTTTTTGTATGGAAGAACTGTCCAACATTCAAAATTATTCCTCCGATAAAGTTATATGGCGTTGGAAAAATCAACCCTTTTTATTTTTTTGTGGATGAGAAATCATCAAATGACCCCTCGCGCTCTGGGTGGAGGGGAAGGGAGTGTCAGACTCTTACTGACTAAAACCCACCCGTGTTCCTTCCTTAGCCCTTTATGTTCCGGGCCAGCGGTAACCCTTTCGGACAATCCCGCTGACCCGGCAGGCTTCGGCCCTATGGGGCCCCTCCTCGATGCTGACATCTCTTTGAGGCGCGCGTGGAACACGTACGCGCCGTCCGGCACGGGCCTGGTCCTGATCGGACGGTGAGCTACCAATTACTCTCCGCCCGCTGGCCCGCGCCTACGGTGGCCGCGAGTCGTCCCGTGGCTCCCGACGCCCGGAGCGTCTCCCGCGGCGGCTGGGACGGGAGGCTCTCTCCCTCATCCGTCCCGCCACCTCCTTCAGCTCCATCAGCCCTTAGTGTAACAAAAAGCATGTTCTTACATATGATAATGGCTTCGTTCCTTTAATAAATCATGAAGTTTGTCCGTGGCCACACATTGTGCCAATGTTATTCTTACCAAAAATAACTTCGGTAAGTTTATGAACTCAATAGGGAGATATCTCGTGTAACTTATTCGCCTAACATTGAATTTGTATCGGATTTCGGGTCGAGCAGTGTCAGGATTTCCATTTTTTGTTAGACTTTGTTATTTCATCAGATTTCGCGTTGCAAGACGATATTTTTGTCGCAAATGGAGAGGTGAAACTGAAAATAGATTGATAGAATACTTTAGGATTTTTTTTGCCAGAAATACCGTTTTTTGTTATAAGAAAACTTACAGTTCCCTAAATGAGGGTTTTATTAATTTATTTAATACTTTAAGCACACGTATATAAAGAAGGGGCTTGATCTCATAGGCATTTTCTACCTGTTAACCTTTGGGTGATGCAGAGGAAAACAGTGGTATTATGAAAATTGAGGAATAAAATAATATTTTGAAATATAAAAATACGCAAAAACCTTATAAAACTATTAATATAATATAAATACCTAATTAAATATAAATATAAACGCAAATAAATTTATATAATACACGAATAAAAGAGAAGGGTTCTAAGGAATGGCTTTTTGTATCGCTTTTAAGCGTTATTTAACATCATCATCGTTATACTTCGTGAGCATTAAGCTGTTGTTAAAAAATCGGGCAAATCTTGTTGTTGAAAATGTAATCTTCCAGAAAAATTCCCATAGGTTTTCATTTATAAAAGAAGAGGAAAAGTTTCCCTTTTCTGCTCAAAACTAATTATACATACAGGGGTATGTGGCAGCCGCACGTGTCGATCGATCAGTGTAAACTGTCGCAGTCCAGTTGGTGTAATGGGTGACCATCTTTACCAAGACTAAGACCCCTCCGTGCCTCGGAAAGCACGTCAAGCCGTTGGTCCCGACTGTTATTCATGGATCTTTGGCAGTCGTTGCGGGTCGTCAGTAGCCCGAAAGTCTGACAAAAAGGGGTATTGTAATACCCAGAACCTGGTTGTGGAGATCAGATAGGCTGTCACTTCATGTAAAATACTGGTATTCAACTGCATCTGGTGAGACTGGAAACCGACCCCAGTATAGTTAGGAAAACACTAGGCCAATTAATTGAACCAACGAAACACACAGTACTTATAATATTAAAAGGCATTAAAAACTTTAAAAGTTAAAATAGTAAGCACTTCAGAAGACAAAAAATAAAAAGAAATTCCGATTGAATTTATGCCAGCATTTTATGAGGAAATGCGGTCAGTAATCAGTAAAAAGTCATAATTCGAGGTTTGGCTCTCGCCTGTTTCCTCCTCCAATATTGAACCGTTTATGAAATATCTTTTAAATTAAAAGATATTTCATAAACGGTTTAAATTGGCAATTTTGAGCATTTTTTGAGGGCTCTAGTGCTTATAGAAATAATGTATCATCAAAAAGGAAAACATAGGGAGATACAAGTACTTAGTTAAATTTATTATTCTGTAAAAAATCATTGCTTTATGGTCATTAACCAGAAAGAAAACAGGCGAGAGCGTTTCTATGGAGAAAATACCACCCGCATTCAAAATATCCAACTTTGCGATTTTATAAAGTATGTAATTTAAAGTTGTAAGACTCATAATATCTGTCATGCCTTGTCATCTGGGAAGGAAGTTGGGTTTAAAGTTAACCCATTGACTGACTTTATCTTTCTGTCTGACGCTTCATTAGTTAGAGTTATTACGATAGTGATTGCGAATCTTCTGAAATGGAACTAACCGTTTTCAAGATGGCGGATTCGAGATTTAGATTTTGCTTACGTCTACTGTTTTTAACTTTGGGATATCGGATAAAAGCGCCTCTCTCTGTGTGATGGTTTAGCATAAGCATAATCAGCCTATTGTATATCTAATGTCCTTTCTTTGGTATGGTTCGTCGAATCGTTGAGCTCCTTAAGTCTTGAGTTGAGCTGCACGATTTTTGACAAATGCGTGCACTGACTGGACAGGTCCTCTCAATCTGTGTGGTTCTTTCCTCAAAAGACCACCTCAGACATCGATCTACATGGTCTTCATATAACCTGACCAAGATTATGTCTGGACTTTAAAAGAGACTGTGACCTCTGAGTTTGTTTCGGCCTTTCTTCTCAGAGTAGTCAGATAGGAAACGCCGACTTCATCTAGTTTTAAAAAAACATGATTGACGTGTAAAAGTGTTTGTACAAACCTACTTACAAAAAATAAAATCATTTCATTTCATTTCATCAAGTTCTGAGTTGAGCTGCTAGATTTTTGACAAATGCGTGCACTGATTGGACAGGTCCGCTCAATCTGTGTGGTTCTTTCCTCAAAAGACCATTTAAGACACAAATCTACATGGTCTTCACATGATCTGACCAAGATTTTGTCTGGACTTTAAAAGAGACTGTGACCTCTGAGTTTGTTTCGGCCTTTCTTCTCAGAATAGTCAGATAGGAAACGCCGACCTCATCTAGTGTAAAAAAATATAATTGAAGTGTAGAAACAAACAGTGTGTTAGTGCGTTTGTACAAACCTACTTACAGAAAATAAATCATTTATAATTTTAATGTTCCCACTGCTGGGACACAGGCCTCCTCTCTGTAAGAGGGAGTGGGCTATAATCCACCACGCGGGACCAGTGCGGGTTGGTGGATGTCACATGTCTTCACATTCTTGGTTCTAGGACATTCTCACGGTATTTTCTTTCACCGTTTTGAGAGCAGTGTGATGAAATTAAATACACAATGTAAAGTGCCTGCGTGGCTACGGACTCACGACCTACAACTCGTAAGTCGGGGTCGATACCACTGGGCCACGACTCCTCCTCATGTATTATGATTGCTGGGAAATACCAAATATAAGAATGCCTAATGACTACAAGCGGACTTCAGAGAATCCATTTATTGTAAATGCCCTGTATACTTAGTGCTTGGCCAGACTACAAACGCGGGCGCGGGGCGGGCGCGATGCGGCGTACTCAACCATAAAAACTTCATTTGAGCGTCCATAGTGGGCACGCGGGCGCGGTGAACGGCGCAGGGTGCGCGCGGGCAACTCACGCCATAGCTCGTTCATTCAAGTGGTTTTAAAACTAGTCTTCTTCAACCATTTTATATTTTTGACAAACACTGGACATGCCAACACTCAGAACGAAGCCGCGCTCAACTGCGGACTGGCAGATCGCGCGCGTTCCCGCACCCGCGCCGCTCACCGCCCCGCGCTACCAGTCTGGCCAAGCACTTAAAGATACTTCCCGTACAAAATAATTAGATACTATATGCAACAAAATAATGCTTGACACTAAAAGTTGATTGTTTGACCTTTGTAAACCAAAAATACCTTAAAATCTGCGTAAACAAAGATCTCACAGCATTTCTGCCGATCCTTACAAATCAACAAACAAAAAAGAGGTTACCTACTAACCTCGTTGAATTTATTTAGACATCTTGACGATTGGCTTGTGGCTACCGAAAACTAAAGAGAATACAAAGTAAATTAATGAATAAATATTTTTATTTATTTTTATTAATAATTATCTTTCAATTTAACTCTAAAATATACATATTATATAGTATATACAAGTATATAAAAAAAAGAAGGGAAAAGAAAAAGAGAGGAGCTCATTGGGCATCAAAAAATTCGTCCGCATTTCTGTCAATGGCATAAGTGCCCAAAAGGCTGGCAGCATTACCACGTTGGATGGCAATGCTTAGGTATTCTTTGGGCTAAAAATAGGCCAGCCCTCTGGTCACGTGATGAGTCAACCAACCGCTTGGCGATGTCCCGATATATTTGATGAGCACTCGGACCCCAAGGCCCTAGTGTTTCAACCCCAAACGGCTCAAACATATAGCTCCCAATAAGGTTGTTATATTTGCGCCGTTTGAGGTTTTCTGCTCCTGCAGCAGCCGCCCCAGCACAGCCCACCGTGCTAGGAAGATGGGATGGCGCGAGGGTGTCGACACAGGTAGCATAATGAATAAATAAATTATTATAATTAATTCATGCCTTTTTCTCTTTTTTTTTTTCTTTAATCTTCTTCCATACTTAACATTGTAATATATACAGGATTATTGGTAAAACATTAACAACCTCTTAAGAGGTCAGTGTACTCATCATTATAAACAACTTTTACTATGGGACCAAACCTGAAATCGTGAAAAAATCTGCTGTTCCCTACATTTTGACGAGTTATACCATAGATATCCGTGGTAAGTAGGGTATAGGTAGTACCGTCATTATTCTTAGAAACTATAGATACGTGAACTCTGAGGTAAACTAAGTGTAAAGTTAAGATAACACTATCTTATTGCCTGCTTGGTTGGGCAAGATGTTAGGTAGTGGCTCATTGAAGCATGACTGGAACTTTTAGCGAAAATGTCGCATGATGACACAGGTATCATATAGGTGGTAAGGCAGAAGCTCACAGGCTGTATAGAATTTATAAATGATATATTTCTGTAAGAAGGTTTGTACAAACTCTTTTACACGTCAATCATATTTTTTTAAACTAGATGAGGTTGGCGTTTCATATATGACTATTCTGAGAAGAAAGGCCGAAACAAACTCAGAGGTCGCAGTCTCTTTTAAAGTCCAGACAAAATCTTGGTCAGATCATGTGAAGACCATGTAGATTGGTGTCTGAAATGGTCTTTTGAGGAAAGAACCACACAGATTGAGCGGACCTGTCTAGTCAGTGCACGCATTTGTCAAAAATCGTGCAGCTCAACTTGAGGAGCTCAACGATTGACAAACTTCTTTTCTCATTGACACCTTAAGCTGTAGCATATTACGCAGCGAATTGCAAAATTGCTCCAAAGCAGCAAATTTGAATTTGAACTGTATCCAGTCGAGTGCAATGAGACGCATTGATCACGCAACGCACATTTTGTATTAACCACATTCGGGCCGCTTTGCAAAGAATAACAGCGGCCGCATAAATACGCGTAGTAAGCGATCCACCACCCGCCAGAACGTTGCGCTGCGACCTGGTGCGGTGCCGTCCGACTGTAGTGTGTGAGGATTTTGGCAATGCGTTGCGTTGCGTTGCGGCGCACCCTTATCTGCGCTAGCCTTAAGAGCCTATACTACCTCAAATGGCTTAACATGATCCTCCGTTATGTCGAAAATACCGGAGCATTAATTTTGAAATAAATGTATGCTAAAGTTGAGGATTAATGTTAGGTCTGTACTATGTTAGACGAAAACACGATTCCATAAAATTTTCTCGATAGAAAAAAAAACCAAAGTTACCTCCAAACCGAACAATAAACCGCGGGTATTCAAAAAATACTTCAAATTAGATCATGAAACTTTGCATATTAATCGAACTAACTATAAAGCAGGTCTTATGTTAGCTAGTTTTTTTGATTTACCTTTATTTTCACCGTAAAAAGCAAATACCTAAACTATTGGCGCTGCCTTCCGCCCAGCACCGCACTCTATTTCGCTCTCACACAGTCCGCGACCAGTATCGTGCGAGCGAGATAAAGAGTGAATTTTAGCTGAGGTAGTATAGGCTCTTAACAAGAAAGGTCCAGCTCGTAAAGTTCGGTTGATAGCAGGCAGTGCTAGAATACGTAAAAAATATTCAAGCTCTTCTAAAACATACAAACAAACAAAGAAAAACAAGAAGACAACAAAGGCAAACTTAACTGAGCAAACTTATTGAATTAGTAGTGAGCCATTTTGATTTTTAATTATTTACGAGTTTCTAACGTCCATTGTTAATACGAGGTATGAGTGAATTTCAAACTCTTTTGTTCGATAACTTACGATAGAGGTTTCAAGTTCAGCATCTTCAATGTTATATTTACGATGTTTATGATACGCCTTTGCATTTGCATAAAAATAAAAACTTTAAAAAACTTTTAACTAATATCATTGGTCTGTAAAAAATAAAAACTACAGACAGACTTATTTTATGGATAACTAAAAGAGTTTTCTCATAAAGTTTGTTCATTTGTTTTGATCATAAAAAAAAAACTTTTGTTATTGTGACTACAATATATACAAAGGATTTTATATATCGTCTGTAATTTATATATGTTGTACATAGTCTGACTATAAGAATTTATATGCTTTTTGTTAAATTGCCAGTAGCTAAAGTATCACAACTAATATTATAAAGGCGAAAGTTTGTGAGTGTGTTATGTTTGTTACTTCTTCACGCTCAAACGGCTGGATCAATTTTGATTAAGTTTTGTATGGAGGTAGCTGACACCCTGGATTAACCTAAAGGCTACTTTTTATCCCGATATTCCCACGGGTTCGACATTTACGCGCATTTTGGTTCAGTTTTTCCATTCCTTATGATTTCTGAATAAAATAATTTATTCTAGTTGCCGTATGTTTCGATCAGTCTAATTGCCTGGAGTTTGTTTAAGGATCATTTTAGGGTCAAATTAAATTAGCTAGCGTAACTCCGCAGATTTGATAGTCGATACCCATCACGTTTTCGGCGTTTCGCTAGATAATTTAATTTGACCGTGTGTTCTTGACAACTCTGTCGTTGAGAGCAGCGAGTGGTCCTGAAGACCATGATAATGTTCAGCGGTAGACATTACCACGTAGTATACAACACCCTACAGTAACTTGCTAGGCTGTGGCGATAGCCTAGAAAATTAATGTAGGCTATCTATAAATATAAAAGAAAGTCGTGTTAGTTACACTATTTATAACTCAAGAACTGCTGAACCGATTTGGGTGAAAATTGGTGGCGAGGTAGCTTATTAGAACCAGGATACGGATATAGGATGGATTTTTTTTTTAGGTAGGAGTAGGGTAGGAGTGGGTTAGGAGTAGGGTAGGAGTAGGGTAGGGTAGGAGTAGGGTAGGGTAGGAGTAGGATAGGAGTAGGATAGGAGTACGGTAGGAGTAGTGTAGGAGTAGGTTAGGAGTAGGGTAGGAGTAGGTTAGGAGTAGGGTAGGAGTAGGGTAGGGTAGGAGTAGGATAGGAGTAGGATAGGAGTACGGTAGGAGTAGTGTAGGAGTAGGTTAGGAGTAGGGTAGGAGTAGGTTAGGAGTAGGGTAGGAGTAGGGTAGGGTAGGAGTAGGATAGGAGTAGGATAGGAGTACGGTAGGAGTAGTGTAGGAGTAGGTTAGGAGTAGGGTAGGAGTAGGTTAGGAGTAGGGTAGGAGTAGGGTAGAGGTAGTGTAGGGTAAGGGGTAGGACACCACGCGAACGAAGTAGCGCCGGGAAGCTAGAAATAATTTATATGGCAAAACAACGTTTGCCAGGTCAGCTAGTATTCAAATAAAGAAATATTCAAGATGACCCAGTAGACAAGACTGCCAAAAACAGTTCTCTGTATAATCATATGATATTCTTAATTGGAATATTACTGTATATACGAATATGTGGAAACGTTAACAGATACGTTTACGTAACGACTTGTTTATGTTTCGACGAAAGTTATGACATGTTTGAATGATACCTATGTTTTACGACCAATTTCCTATGAGTGGAGATCAGTTATGGCACGAAATAGGAGCAGTGGTATTGGCCCCGACTCACGAGTTCTAAGGTCGTGGGTTCGAACCCAAGCACTTTACTTTGTGTAATATATGTTCATCACCACTGCTCTCGAAATGGTGAAGGAAAACATCGTTAGGAAACCGGCATGTCCTAGAACCGAAGATTCGAAGACATGTGACATCCACCAACTACCCGTAACGACTGCCAAAGACCTATTGATGATGTATTTCACATTGGGCACCCGCTTACGCACCTGAGTGAATGCACCTGACACACAGCGGCACATTCACTCAGGTGCCATTTGAGCGGGTACCCAATGTGGAATACATCCTATTGATGACAGCCGGGTCTCGATATGTATCCATTACATATCGAGACCCGGCTGGTCACCCATTCACGAACCGACTGCGGCACCTGCGATATAATTTAGCCACGAGCCCCTCGCACCTACCTTCGTCTTTACCTTTATTATTCTCTTTTCTTTATTTTGAGAAGTTCAAGATTATTTTGCCCTGCTTTTTAGGGTTCCGTTCCAAAAGGGTAAAAACGGGACCCTATTACTAAGACTCCACTATCCGTCTGTCTGTCTGTCTGTCACCAGGCTGTATTTCATGAACCGTGATAGCTAGACAGTTGAAATTTTCACAGATGATGTATTTCTGTTGCCGCTATAATAACAAATACTAAAAACATAGTAAAATAAATATCTAGGGGGGCTCCCATACAACAAACGTGATTTTTTCGGCGTTTTTTGCCTTGTGGTGCTGAACCCATTGAATGTGCGAGTCAGACTCGCACTTGACCGGTTTTTTTTTTGTTTTTCGTTGTGCTTAATTTATTCATGTTATTAAATGCAATCTTAAAAGTTAATTATAATTACCTTATGAAGAAACTGGTATTACTAACTGCTATAAACCTTTAATGGAATATTGATAAGTTTATAATTATTTACAAAAGGGACTAATAAAAAATAATAAACTGATACCTTGCCTAATTGCTTAGTGAATAAACTGAGGATTTCATTATAAGTTACCTTAAAGGATTATAATTAGATATGATGATCTTATGACTGCGTCAATGAGCGGTGTTCGCGCGGCTGAATTTTAGACCAAAGAAGAAGGATTATAGGGAAGGAGGTGACCAAATATTATTTTTATTATAGGGAAGGACCATCTTTACGTACCGAGTCCCCTCCGTGCCTCGAAAAGCGCGTGGTCCCGGCTGTCATTCGTGGATCTTTGACAGTTGTTACGGGTAGTCAGAAGGCCGAAAGTATGACAACCAGTCTTACTAAGTTGTGGAGGTCAGATAGGCAGTCGCTCCATGTAAAATACTGGTATTCAGCTGCATCCGGTTAGACTGGAAGCCGAAACCTACACCGTTGGGAAAAGGCTAGGCACATGATGATTATTATAGGGAAGGAGGTGACCAAATATTAATTTTCTCCCATGTCATTTCCGTGGTTTTCATAAAGACTAGCAGCAATTGCACCGAAAAACATACAAAAAAAAAAACATTTAAGTTCCGACACTCGTGGAGACATTTTTACGCATATCACTGTAAAACCTTCTAAGATACTGCGGTGAGAAGACGTCCTAAGAAGTCCTAAACAAAACGCCCCTAGCCCCTTTTCAACAGTTTTTATTACAATGCTGTCATACTGTCGTACAGATACACCGAACTAGTAGGTAATACATATATAGACTAGGTGAGTATTTACCGTAAAGGCTACGGAGGTCAGGTTATTACGGGTATATTATTCTAAACTAGCTTCTGCCCGTGACTTCGTCCGCGTGAAATTTTACCCTCCCCCTATTCACCCCCTTAGGGGTGGAATTTCAAAAAATCCTTCCTTATTCCTTGTCTACATTATAAAGGGAACCTCTGTGCAAAATTTCAGCTCTCTAGGTCCAAGGGTTTGGGCTGGGCGATGATGAGTCAGTCAATCAGTCAGTCAGTCAGGACTTTTCTTTTTATTTATATATATATATATAGATAGGTTATTAGTTTCTGAATCTAATAATGCTGTGTCGTCGCCAAATAACGACGAACCTCATCACTTGAGCCAAGAAAGCCTCCAAAGCTATACTAATGACAGGTTCCTATACCTACTTTCAACAAAATTTATGTTCGAAGCGATTTAGAAAAATTGCCAGCCTTAACTTTATAAACTGCTTTTCAACTTTTAATCAATTCACTCAAAGTTTTTGGAGCAAATAAATAAGCGGCAGCTTTTTTTTACTTTCGCAATTTAGCCATTGATATTAACCTATACGAAACGTGTTGAAAGGAGAAGGGAGCTTACTCTCCTGTTGCATCGACACGGACCTAATCAAATTAGTTTTTAACATATTGACATGAATATGTTTGTGTTCTCCGAACCCTAAATAATTTCCATTTTGATTTCCTAAAAATATAAATGGACCTAAAAGAGCAGCTTCGAGAGCAGTGGTGGCCAAGTGGTAACGGCCGCGACTTACGAGTTGTAGGTCGTAGGTTCGAACCCAGACAGGCGCTTTACTTTGTGTAAATTATTTCATCACCACTGCTCTCAAAACGGTGAAGGAAAACATCGTGAGGAAACCGGCATGTCCTAGAACCAAAAATTCGAAGACATGTGACATCTGCCAATCCGCACTGGGCCCGCGTGGTGGATTACGGCCCACTCCCTCTCACCGAGAGGAGGCCAGTGTCCCAGCAGTGGGAACATTATAGGCTGATTATGGTATAAATGGACCTTCCTAATATAATTAATGTGCCTATTTTGTGAGCCTCAAATAATTCCCATTTTGCTGTCCTAAAAATACTAAATATCCAAGTAAATGCGACCAATTTGGATTTAGCGCTGGCCGGTCGCTGCCGCGGCACCGCTCGCTTCGCTCGCTCGTCTCGCGCTCGTTTGGTCACAGTTCTAACCCATTTGGTCGGGGTGCCATAGCTTAGTTACTGACGAACTACTTTGGGAAATGTTCATAAAGTTAAAAAAAAAGCTCGTTTATTAATAAAAGCGTACATCATTAGAAGGTCAATAAGTGTTTAAAGGATCAAATTACATTATTTCCCTAACAACAATCAGGCTATAATCCGTGAATGCACTACAGGGTTCCCCGGACGTACATTTAAGAGCGTAGACGGGCTGCGCGAGAATTGAGAAATAGGTATTTGAAGAAACTATTGCCGTCTCTCTCCCTCTAGTCTTCCCCCGTAGAGTGCGATAAGGACAACTGCAGCTCAGAACGATTTTACCTTGAAAAAACCATGACCGATCGACGTTTCATATTCACCTGTTTTCTCCTCAAAACCTAACCCGATTAAAATATTTTTGGTATCAAAATTTAAAGGAAGAATAGATCTATGCCCCTATCATTGGTTTTTATCTTTAAAACAATTCAATTTTCTTTGGTAGTCGTCTGATTACGTAGGTAAAAACGGGGCATTTTTTTAGATTTTCGGAAAATCATATTTATTTTTGTAATATTTTTTTTGAAAAAAAAAAATAACAGGGGCCTTCAATAAACCTAGATTTTTATAAATAAAAATGATTACTCTAGAGGCATTATCCAGGAAGAGAATAGGGGAATACGTTTGTATGGAAAAAATGCAGCCCGTCTACGCTCTTATTTAATTCATCCCCCATTTCAACTCGGACGGGTATGTAATTCAGAAGAAATCCCTACCAAGTGTAGCATCACTCTAATATGCGGAATATGTGTAAATACTCTTAGCGAATCTCGCAGAACTAAGTATTCCGTACGTGTCTCGAGCGATAACAGTTGGATTTGTAAGACGCATGTACCTAGCTGGTTCAAACGTACGATTTACATGTTGAATGGAGTTCTGTGTAGTATTGTTTACCGATGTATTTGTGAGTTTACATGTACATTCTTTGTTTTGGGGATAAAGAGTGCTATGTAGGTAGAAGTGAGTAGATGTGAGTGTAGATTTTATATTGGCTAAACCGAAATATTTGTACCGGTAGTGAAATTGACACCGGTTTTTGGCAGGAGTGGTACGTACCTGTTCTGGTTAGTTAAGAAAGAGCCTTTTCCCAACTATGTTGGGGTCGGCTTCCAGTCTAGTCGGATGCAGCTGAATACCAGTATTTTACATGGAGCGACTGCCTATCTGACCTCCACAACCCAATTACTGGGTAATACGATACTCCTTGATAAGACTGGTTGTCAGACTTTCGGGCTTCTGATTGCCCGTAACGACTGTCAAAGATCCACGAATGACATGAGGCACGGAGGGGTCAAGGTATGTAAAGATGGTCACCCATCCACAGACCAACCGCGGCAAGCGTAGCTTAACCTGATCTATCGACCTGTGCGGCTGTTATAATTTAGCCACGGGGCCCTGTCCTAAAACAATGAGGGTTAATTTTACAAAAAGCTACCAAAGTTGGCGATGATTCATTTTCTGTCACCGTCTAGCTTGCCCTTATTGATTAAGTTTTCAAACTTCTGTTTTTTATTTGACTACAAATTAAGAAGTTCTGCCAATTATTTACTTAAAATAATGGTCCCCGCGGAATTTCTGGCGATATATTTTTATGGTTCAAGTTTTAATTACTTGATTATGTTACGGATGGCTTTGGTTTAAGCGGATTCGTTTTTTTTTTTTGTTATGGCTCGAAGCGGTCATTGGCTTTTTTGTTTGTGGTAAACGGGGAAGGCAGTTTTGGTGGAGTATAACAAAAGTTTTCACATTATTACTGGAGTTATTTTTTAAGAGGTTGGCAACGTCGCAAAAAGCTGTCAAATATTTTGCTGTTTAGATTAGTTTGTCAATTTTAATTAATTTAATTATTTAATACCTAGCGAGTAGAGCACTAAACTATTGATTGTGAATTGCAAAAATAACCCTGAATTAAGTGTTGTAACTTAGGAGCCGAGCAAAAAGAAAAGAAGTCGAAAACTAAGAAACCTAACTCGGACAAACGATGCGATGCGGCGGGGTGGGTCGGGGAACAAGAAATTTCACGCGGACGAAGTCGCGGGCAGAAGCTAGTAACATCCTACTAATATTATAAATGTGAAAGTTTGTGAAGATGTTTGGACGCTCGTTACTCAATCACGCGTAAACCGTTAAACAGATTTAGATGAAAATTGGCACGTAATTCATTTTCTGGAATACTTTTTATGCCGATATTCCCACGGGATCGAAACTTACGCGAGTGAAACCGCGGGTCGCTGCTATAATAGCATAAAATGTAACTAAAATTTAGTTATTTCTACAGAAAACCGACACAAACGTCTGCTTCTGACTGAATTCAGTGCATCGGTGTATAGCAGTATATCTTTGTAATCGTTGACGTATAACTGAACAATCGGTAGCAGTATTTCAGGATCAAACCGACTCGAAGTTTTTAAACACTTGTTGGTCGCACACGATATATTTTGGGCAAGATACGTATGTACGGATTCCTTGAAATTATATTATTCTTACATTCTAGAGGGGCTCGAGGCTAAATGACTACGCTTGCCGCCGTCGGTTTTGGGATGGGCGACTGTCCATTACATATCGAGACCCCCCGTGCCTCTGGCAGCACGGTCCCGGCTGTCATTCTAAGATTTTTGACAGTTGTTACGAGCAGTCAGAAGCCTGAAAGTCTGACAAGCAGTTTTACCAAGGGATATCATGTTACCCAGTAACTGGGTTGTGGAGGTTTAATAGACAGTTGCTCCGTGTAAAATACTGAAGTATTCAGCTGCATCTGGTTAGACTGGAAGCCAACCCCAACATAGTTGGGATAAGGAGGAAACATTCTAGGATAGATTGCATACCTACATTCAGTCTATAATGTTCTTACTGGGACACAGGTCTCCTCTGTGTGAGACAGAGTGGGCCGTAATCCACAACGCGAGCCCAGTGCGGGCTATACCTACATATTTACGAGTATATCGACTCTTTCACACAGTTCTATTAAGCATACGTACCATTTTTTTACGTTAACATCATAATCCCATTGAATTTAAGCATCCAAAGTTGCTGAAGGACACTTTTAAACTGTCTTTCTGTCTTTTTCGTGCTGCAAACTAAAAATCATTTAAGTTAATCCTTCCATTTTTTAATAAACCAGCTGATATATACCCCAGAGTGCACAGAATGCCCCGGGCCAGCAATTAAGTTGCAGATTTCCCCGGACATCGGACAATTTTATTATAACCTCGTTTCGATGCACTGCAAAAAGATCTAAGAAGTATGTTCAAACGCCTTTGCCTTTTATTAAAGTTGACCTACATAGACAATGTGGAATGTTTTAGGCGGGTTTTTGAAGTTTGTTTTTAGAACGTTGTGCTTTTTAATTTGTTTTGATGGTTGTTTGTTTATTTGTGTGTGTTATTTCGAAACGTTGTTCAGTGGCCTTAGTGTTCAGAGTTTTTTCACTCACGTTCGATTGCGAGCGCGTTCGAATTTTATAGCGAAAGTTATAACGCCACCTGGTTGTCACTAGGAGAAACCTAATTTCCCATACAAAATTCAAATGCGCTCGCAATCGAACGTGAGTCGAAAAAACTCACACTAAGGTCACAGATTGTCAGATCTAATTTTAACAATTTGAAATAATACCTACATACTTTAAATTCGGTGTCAAAATCTGAAAGAATGAAACGTAGGTTTTTTTTTTTTTTAGGTAAGCATATAATATATTTTATTTTAAATTTATATTTGTATAGATTGACTTAAAAAAAATTAAGCGAGCTTTATTTTGCATAGCTGCGCCCCGGGGTTTCACCCGCATCAATCTCGATCCCGTGGGGATATATGGATAAAAAGTATACTCTCTCCTAATCCAGGTCATGGTCTACCCATGTGGCAAATTTCCTCGAAATCAGTACAGCCGTTTTAGCGTGAAAGCGTAACAAACAAATATACAAAAAAATCAAATCTTTTGAATCTCTTTATAATATTTGTTTAGAGAGAAAATATTAATAAAATGGAATATACCTACATTTAACTAGCTTCTGCCCGCGACTTCGTTTGCGTGTAATTTCACCCTTTTATGGGTGGAATTTCGAAAGACCCTCTCTTATTGGATACCTACTCTTCACAAAGAACACACCCTCCAAATTTCATGTCTCTAGGGCCAGCGGTTTAGGCTGTGCGTTGATATTTATATCAGTCAGTCAGGACTTTAAATTTTATTGTTTATGTAGCGTTGGAAGGCCTCCCACAAGGTGGACCGACGACCTTGTGAAGGCCGCAGGAACCCGTTGGATGCGAGAAGCACAGAACCGGTCGAAGTGGAAGTGCTTGGGGGAGGCCTATGTCCAGCAGTGGACGTCTTTTGGCTGAAATGATGATGATGATGATGTATAGATGAATATTCTACAAGATAATATATCCGAAATTATTCTAGAGTTGTTGATACAGGTTATTAAAATTTGTAGGTAGGTAATAGCTACCATATTTTGAAAACTGTCCATTTTCATCAATCCACCGTCTTTTAAAAATACTCCACTCCATAAAACTTAAAAATACAACCAAAGATACCACAATAATAGTCCTTCCACAAACCAATATCCTTCCACAGTTTTATCGAAACGTTATGCATTTCCGAAACAGAATGAACGCTACTTAAAAACACGTAAAACTCGTTGCAACAAGACAAACTGATAAGAAATGCTACTGATAACAGGGCGTTACGTCTTGATGTGTAGTTGAGGATATGTTTGACATTATGTTGGTGATATGGTTACGGGGCCTTTCCGTAATGACATACTTGCACACTGAAAGAAATAAGCAGTAAATAAAAACTGAACTA
This sequence comes from Oligia latruncula, assembly GCA_948474745.1. Lineage (NCBI taxonomy): Eukaryota > Metazoa > Arthropoda > Insecta > Lepidoptera > Noctuidae > Oligia > Oligia latruncula. Next base: position 3,767,584 of record OX419705.1, read on the forward strand.
CTTTAAACAGTTCCATATGAGCCTAACGTTGTGGAGGTCAGATAGGCAGTCGCTCCATGTGAAATATCATTATTCAGCTGCTTCCGGTTAGACTGAAAGCCGACCCCAACATAGTTGGGAAAAGGCTTGACAGATGATACCTTTATACCTTTACGATAATTTCTTTCGCCATTTTAAAAAGTTTAAGAGTGCGCCATTATTTTTTGTTTTAGGAAAACCTAAAGTAACATAATTTTACTTATAGTTTTAAAGCTGACATTGTGCCAAGACAATATGCAATACAATGAAATTAGCTGGTTAGATACTTTCTCGTACAAAATGTCCCTGTAACTAATGTCACAGCATGATCTTATCAGTGTTAGCGGATGCAGCTTCCCATCTACTTAATGGATTATCCATTAGTTATTTTCTTTGGAAATGGTGTTCTTATTCAGCAGACTGGGTTTATAAAATGTATCCGTAAATGTTGCCGTCAAGGCGCATTATTCATATTCAGCTGCATCCGATTAAAACCGAAACCATCATAATTGGGAAAAGGCTATTCAGATGATGTTTTGTATGAGAAGAAGCTTTTATCCTGCAGCAGGAAATAACAAAAATTACTACTATTTAATTCCAGAGCCTACCAAAACAAACCACATACTAAAATTTCTCTCTCGATTGATTTTAACAGCTTGCTCGGACGACGCTTATGGCGCTGACGACATGGTTTCGCTACATACACATACTATAATGTTGGGATATGATTGTATATTGTATTTCCACGACATTAAGTTAACGTGTTCCTGTAAAATGGAAGTAGACTGAAATTTTACTTCGCAGGAGATTGGGACAATCGTTATGGCCCATGAAAATGTCCGGAAGAATAACATGTTGGTTATAATGCTTAAAACGTTTATGCGACATGAGGTTGTTTTTATGTCGTTATAGGTAGTTTTGTTAAAGGTTTTATGACTGGTATAATAGGTATTAGGTAATAGTTTTTTCTCGTATATAAATGTAGTGTAATAGGTGTCTGGGTTTTTGGGGTTAATTTTATGTGGGTAGGTTTTTAACGTTTGAGTTGAAAGCTTAGTTTACGATTTTAATTTAAAAGCGGTGTAACTCTCTCCTTTACTAGTCTACACTTTACCGTGAATATTAATCTTTTACATGGAGCAACTGATTTCTTATTCGCTTCTGAAAAGCCTGCTTTGCAGCCGGAGTAAAGCTTATTCATACTAATATTATAAATTCGAAAGTAACTCTGTCTGTCTATCTGTCTGTATGTTACCTTTCACGCCTAAACCACTGAACGGATTTCGCTAAAATTTGGCAGAGAGATAGATTGCATCCCGGGAAAGGACATAGGATAGTTTTTACCGACACATCTCGCGGGCGAAGCCGCGGGCGGAAGCTAGTTTAGGTTTACTGCATAATGTTCATAATAACAAAATCCTTTTATAACAGCGGGATTGTCAGAAAGGGTTACCGCTGGCCCGGAACATAAAGGGTTAAGGAGGGAACTTTAGTCAGTACTTTAGTCACTACTACAGTACTACTTTAGTCAGTAAGAGTCTGGACACCCTTTCGATCCGCCCAGAGCGGGATTAATTCGATGATTTCCCACCCTAAAAAAAATAAAGGTCTATTCAAATTATTGTTGGCAATTAATATTATTTAAGTTAAATATCAACTTTATTTCAATGGTTATTAAGTTGATTTCTGCGTGACTAGCACTATTGAAAAAGTTATAAAAATGTTTAAAGTTGTAGCGTCAAGCGTGAACTGAACTTCATTTTGAGGAATTAAAGTTAATTCATATTTGTTTACATTTTTGGCAATTAAATCGCGTAGCTGCCATGAAAATAAATTCACAATTAAAGTTAGCTGCAATGTTCTTAACAAAATTGCTTGTATAAGTAGGTAGGTTATCTTGCCAAAAAAACAGCTGGCAATCAAAGCTTCCACAAAACCCTTTTCTCTGTATCATCGCTGGCATGAAAATATCACCTTTCAATAAAAATTTGCTGCAATTTTCTAAACAAAGTTCCGTGTATAGGTAGGTTATCCCGCCTAAAAACAGCTGACAATCTAAACTTTTTCCCATACTTTGCCAAACCGAACAAAAATCAAGCTTCAATATTGTTCCCAATACAAGCACTCAAGCACAGTAAATATTATCATGAATCTGTGTGACCACTCAACAAGCGAATTTGTAAAGTGATCCGCGTGACGTACATTATCCTTTTTAGTGTCATTCCATTACAGTTCTAAGGCGGAGGGCGGACTTGCATTTTTGACGGCGCGTTTTTTTGTGTGAAGTGTTTTTTTATCTATTCTTTGGTACCTAATATTGGACCGAAAGAGTAAATGGGAACTCAAATGCGAGACAGTTCAAGATGCAAAGTCTGAAATATATGTTTAAACCAATTGATTTTACTATGTGTTAGCGGGGTTAATACCTACTACTAAGATTATTATTAATACCTCCTCCTTTTGAAGTCTGTTAAAAATCCCGTTAAGTTTGCAAATATTTTTCCCAAGTACCTAAATCTATCTTTTTAAAAAACAGCTGACAATTTAAACATATTTTTCCCAAACTCAACAGAAACAAGTTCTAATATTGTTCTTAATACAAGCACCTTAGTGCTTTTTTGCCTTAGCACAGTAAACACTATCAGGAATCTGTGTGACCACTCAACAAGCGAATTTGTAAAGTGATCCGCGCGACGTGCATTATCCACTTTAGTGTCATTCCATTACTGTGCTAAGGCGGAGGTCGGACTTGCGTTTTTCGACGGTGCGGTTTTATTTTTATTAATGAGTTTTTTTTTATTTAAGCAAGAGCTATGCTTATTTTGAAGTGGAATTTACTTATTTGTAGTAAATCTGTTGTAGGGACTAGAGAGGACTTTAATATTTTGTAGTTTTGGAGAATGATAATTATTTATTTTAGGTAGGTAGGTACTGTAGTATAGTTATAAATATCTGTTTGAATTAAACCAGATTTATATTTTATAATAATTTCAATAGCAAACCTCGGAAACCACGATATGCCATTCATATTTCCGGCTGTCATTCGTGGATCTTTGACAGTCGTTACGGGTCGTCAGAAGCCCGAAAGTCTGACAACCAGCCATACAAAGGGGTATTGTCTTACTCAGTAGCCGGGTTGTGGAGGTCAGATAGGCAGTCGCTCCATGTAAAATACTGGATCCCAACATAGTTGGGAAAAGGCTAGGCAGGTGATGATGACTGTAATATACATAAACCGACTGTATTTACTATTTTATCAACAAATTCTCTACATTTTTATGATTGGCAATATATTTGAAACATTTTCAGTTCACTGAATTGGAAACCACTGTTTCAAATTTCACATGCGTAACGAAATTGTTAATTTGACCAAAAATCGTCAGCCATTCAACGGACAACAGAATATCTACATTTGTTCGGTTATCTATCCTAACTCAGCGAGCTATGGAACGAGTTATGCTTGGAATCCGTCTGAGGGACAGAATCCGGGATGAGGTGATCCGGCTGAGAACCAAAGTGGTTGACATATCTCACAGAATAAGCAAGCTGAAGTGGCAATGGGGCGGCCATATTAGCCGTAGAACGGACCACCGTTGAATCCATGTAATAGGTTGCGTGTCGATGTCCCACCATGTAAGTATGTTGGGGTAAGTTCGTCGCTGGGACAAGACCGTATGGATCAAATGCTGTGCCACTTTATTACAAAAAAATAAATTGCCCTGATCGTCTTCGGGGCAGAACAAAATGGCGTAGAATTCAATGTAATCCGCATTATAAAATATTGCCAAATAAGCCGGTAATTTGATTCGGACTGTCTCATCCCTTAACTTACCCCAATCCACTATATTTTATGTTAAAATAAGAAATTTCACGCGGACGAAGTCGCGGGCTATGTCGCCATGTCTGTCTAAGCCCTTAACATGGTTTCAAATGTTGTGACGCAAACAATTCCATAATCTATAGTATTATCTTTATTTCTATTACCTACCATCAGTAGGTCAGTGGGATTTCAAATGTGTTTTTGACCGACTATGACTAAAAGGGTCATGGTTTTGACGTATGTATGTTTGTGTCAACTTTATCGAAATCGCGGAGCCTATTTGGATGTGCTCGATATGGTTAAAGTGAAGGTTGTGTGTGTTGTGTTGTGTTAAGGCGACTACAGGACCTAAATGCAAAAAACGCACGTTTTATAATGCCTCTTTTAGGCATTATAAAACGTGCGTTTTTTGCATTTATATGATCGACTACAGTTAACAACATCAGAAAATATATGATATTCTTCAGGATTTATGCTAGGTAGATAGTGAGTTGAGAACATAATACAATTACTAATTTGATACGATAGAAAAAAATCATGAAGATACCTCTAAAAACTTTATTTTTTACAATACTATACTAATATACATACAATCATTCGGATTTTTGCCAGATTATTCTACAAGCAACACTAATGTTTTATTTTTTTTTGTCCAAAAAATAGATTTTTTGTAAATAGATAATTGCTCTTTATTTTGCAATAAATTACCAGCGTTGTGTCATCGCGCTTCTTTTTCTTTTCTATGCAGTCCGGCAGTGACCGCGCTTTAGGTCATGTAGTCCCCTTAAGGAGAATAAATAATCAAGATTTGGCAATCCGGTTCGCCCACTGGGTTTTATGGGTTTTTAAATAGTTTCGCTTAATATGGTCAAACACCAGATTATCTATCAGAGAGGCAATTGTCGTAATTTTAAGAACGTTCACATTCTGATCTCAGTCTCAATCTGTCAAACCTTGTAAGTTTTCAATTTTTTTTACAAGTTTTTGACATTTAGGTATTGTCGCTGAGATGAGATTGCGACTAGATTTTTAACGTTTTTAATTACGGAAATTCCTCTTCCGGCCTCGCCTCTCTTGCACTGGGTTGTGGGTTCAAAACCGGGCAAGTGCCAATATGACTATTTCAATTCATATTTTAGGTACAGACGTGGCACTCATCAAGCTACTGCAATCTGTAAAATTTCTTTAATACATTTTCAACTTTATCACTAGAGCATAAGGTTCAAAGTTGATTGGGAAAATTTTACTGTTTCGGGTAGCTTGATGTGCTGGCGTCTGTAGGTACATATAAATTGAAACAGTCACATCGGTACTAATATTCTTAATTCTCTATTGTTAGCCTGATATTTTAATTTTGCTTCCCACACCTTTGTCTCTTTTCAACAGCTGTTTTATTAACTTTTGTATGGCCAACTTATATTGCCAATAAATCTTTCAAAGGAACTTCAACAAACAACAAAGCCTGAATTTCACGAAAGGCTAGCTTTTCTACTTTTCACGAAACACCAAAAACCGTACCGGCGGCGTGACCTTTGTACTATAATTGGACACTAGTTTTTCATCAGGATCCAATTACATGCTTTGTTGCTTGCTTTGTGGGCTCTTGGCTTTATAAACACTGCCGCACCGGTCGATCGAAGGTTAAGCAACGCTTGCCGATGTCAGTTCTTGGATGGGTGACCGTCTATTACATATCCAGAGCCCTCCGTGCCTCGGAAAGCACGTTACGCCGTTGGTCCCGGCTGTCATTTGTAGGTCTTTGACAGTCGTTACGGGTAGTCAGAAGCCCGAAAGTCTGACTACCAAACGTATCGTGTTACCCAGTATATCAGTGAAAATACTCATCAGGGTCAGGGTCATACGGTTAGCGAAATTGTCCGAAAGGGTTACCGTTGGCCCGGAACATAAAGGGCTAATGAAGGAACACGGGTGGGTTTTAGTCAGTAATAGTCTGACACTCCCTCCCGCTCCACCCAGAGCGGGAGGGGTCATTTGATGATACCCATCCGCAAAAAAAAGGGTCATTATACAGAATTTATATTACTACATCGTTGGTCTAGTGTTCTAGACTGGGTCCTAGGTCCTGGGTTCGCTTCCCGGGTCGGGCGAGTGTGATTGGCTTTTTCTATACGGAATTTCTCAGTAGCACGCTCGTTCCATCATAGACCTCATCCATTGCTTTCCATCAGGCGTGATCGAGGTCAAGAGTGGGCCCATTCAGCAATAAATCCATACTAATATTATACATTCGAAAGTAACTGTCTGTCTGTCTGTATGTTACCTTTTGACGCCTAAACCTCTGAACGAATTTCGATAAAATTTGGCAGAGAGATACATTGCGTCCCGGGGAAGGACATAGGATAGTTTTTATCCCGATATTTCAACGGGATCGACACTTATGCGGGTGAAACCGCGGGACGCTGCTGGTAAAAAATAAAAAAAGTGTAAAGTGTGTGTGTGTGAGTGGATTTTCCTTCGGTATTTCTCAGTAGCAGCCCGGAGCCCGGATTTGTGCCCGGTTGATGGCAATAGGCTTGCCCCCTATTACATGTAACTGGCGAAATGTGGGTGTAGCTATAGTAAACCCTTCATGTTATGTTAGATATATTACAAAAAAAATTGTGTATTTTTAGCTGAAATAGAATACAGGATAACCCTTCTCTAACTGTGGACGTTGTTAATGGTTACGTCAAGAAGAAGGGCAGAGCCTTTTGTCAGATAATAAAAACAAATGGCGATCACGGTTTTGACACTCATTCTTTGCCAGAAACTACTCGTTCAATCCAGGCAGGGTGAAAGTATTTCAATGAGAGAAAGAAAGAATTAAAATAACAAGGCAAAAACGCCGATAGTAAAAACACGTTTGTTGTATGGGAAAAATAAATATTATTAAATATTTATTTAATTTTAATAATATTATAATAAAAAAAAAAATTTGTGAATATTTCAAGTGCCTACCTGTTGCCATTATTGATATCGAGCAAAAAAGAGCAAAAAAATCGCGTTTGTTGTATGGGAGCCCCCCTTAAATATTTATTTTATTTTGTTTTTAGTATTTGTTGTTATAGCGGCAACAGAAATACATAATTTGTGAAAATTTCAACGGTCTAGCTATCGCGGTTCTTGAGATAGAGCCTGGTGACAGACAGACGGACGGACAGACAGCGAAGTCTTAGTAATAGGGTCCCGTTTTTACCCTATGGGTACGGAACCCTAATAAAAAAGGAGGTAGGTACGTAGTGAAATGATTTCGCGTTGGAAGGCAAGATGAACCGCTGAACTTGTGAAGACCACAGGAATCCGCTGGATGCGAGAAGCACAGAACCAGTCGAAGTGGCGGCGCTTGGGCGGCCTATGTCCAGCAGTGGACGTCTTTCGGCTGAAATAGTGATGATGAAAATCCTTTCCAACTCTTAAATGTTCGTTCCTAAGTAGGTAACTACTTATTTAAAATTCTGGCTAACAATATTTTCTGCCCTTAATTTCATAAGTCATCTCCTACAACAGATTAATCTTCCACTAGAATAACTTATTATTGTTCTAGAAACTCCCGATTGAAGATAACCGGATTAAATCCCAGTTCTGTGTTCGGATAGCTTCTCACAATTTTTTATCATAAAAAAAAATATACAGAAAGCTTTCTACTTGACAGCCTGATTAGTCTAGTGGTTGCAAGGGCTACTGCTGTGCATAAGATCCTGGGTTCGATTCCCAGGTCGGACAAAGTGTGATTAGGGTTATTTCATCTGGAATTTCTCAGAAGCAGGGACACAGGCCTCCTCTCTGTGGGAGGGAGTGGACCAAAATCCACCACGCGGGCCCAGTGCAGGTTGGGGAATGTCACATGTCCTCGAACCAAATAGATTCATCCCAAATATGGACTATCCCTTCACTGTGCGTGGTCTGTCTGGTTCATGACCGCTTTTTTAATGTGTCTCTCTTTGTTTATAACTGTCGTTAAATTCGATGTAAAAGTACTGAGATATGTTTGTCGATGTATCTGGTTACTGGTTTTGACTACATCGTAAAGGGATGTGTGTGATAAGGCGAGATGATCGTCTGGACAGGGTTTTATGTTTGAACCCTGGGGCTGGTCACTGTATCCTACAGGCTATAAATGCTATGTCAACGCTTTATTTTTTCGCTGAAAACCAGCGTTGGCTCTCAGACTCGCATAGGGTCGTAGTATTATGCTGAGCGATGGCCGTTTTCGTGGATGTGACGCATATTTTACTCAAGTTGTTATTTTTTATTGATTGCAAATAAACGTGTTTTCTTTTTCTTTTAGTAGGTACCATATGCTGTCTTCGGAATTTTCGTGAGTTAAATTTTTTTTTACATCCTTTATTAAAAAGAACCAGCACCCTAATTGCGTAACACACTCTCAATTTGAATCATTTTGAAGCATATTTCTAATCCATTGCTCCATATGTTCGAAAAATGTGTCTGCTCAACAACACAAATAACGCAATGAATGTTGTTGAACTGTCAAAATGAAACCCAGTGCTACTGATAGTGTGTTACGCAATTACCCTGAGGGTTCAATTAGATACAATCTAGCCTATAAAACTAATAAGCAATTTTAATCTAACCTAATTTTTTACGTGATATAAAGTTTCGAGGTAATTTTTGGAGGTACCTACCACCTAAAACGAAAGAAAAAATAAATAAGTACAGGCGATTAGTTCGCCTGTACTTATTTATTTTTTCTTGCGTTCTTAAGTACTATTCATTCGTATTTTTTTTACATTCAGGGAAATTAATTGTTTATCAAATTAAACTGCCGTGTTAGATAACCAGTTCATGCAGCTAATCTACGAATGACGGTTGTAATTTGAATAGGTACCTTATAAGTTAATCAAATAATTTCCCTTTTACCTTAAGGGTCAGTTCACACCGAGACGCGACGCGACGCGCAGTTTTCAAGATAGAAATACAATTACAGACCTTATCTACTACACAAAAAGGTACACGATTCAGTGAGCTACGTTGCGCGGCGGCGGCGCCGCGCTGCGTAGCTCGACGTAGTAGGTAGACACTGAATTGTGTAGGTAGACCTTTTAGTGTAGTAGATAAGGTCTGTAATTGTATTTCTATCTTGAAAACTGCGCGTCGCGTCGCGTCTCGGTGTGAACTGACCCTTATCGTGCCTTCAGGCATTTTCAGGAGTTCACGAAAAAGTTAAGGAATTCATAGAGGACATGAAATAAATCAATAAAAGGTGAATAGTAAACTATTTATAAGTCATTCCAAAGTCAAATATAAAAGTGACATTAGGTAATTTATAGGCATGTGGAAAAGTTTCTTTCCCACGAAAACTTAATGAACTTTCGGTTTCCATAATTTTTTATAGCAGGAAACCGTAATCAGCCTATAATGTTCCCACAGCTGGGACACAGGCCTCCTCTCTGTGAGAGGGAGTGGGCCGTAATCTACCAAGCGGGCCCAGTGCGGGTTGGTAGATGTCACATATCTTCGAATTTTTTATTCTAGGACATGCTGGTTTCCTCACAATGTTTTCCTTCACCGTTTTTGAGAGCAATGGTGATGAGCGCCTGTCTGGGTCAGAACCCGCGACCTACAACTCGTAAGTCGGGTCCACTACCACTGGGCCACCACAGCTCTCCTGCTGATACCTAACCTACTTAAAACAGGCCTAGAGATCGCCTCAAAGACACCTAAAGCACAAAGGTCAACAAGCCAGACTTGCAACACAAAAATCAGATGTCTCACTTACATTTACTTAAGGCGAAAGCGCCAGGGTAGCCCGCGAAATTCAATTTTTTTTTAGGTTTTTGCAATTTGTTGGTCAGTATGAAGTTTTACGTTGATTAAAATATGATTCGCGGCCGTAACAAATATGTATTTAGAGAATTATAATCATTAAAGTCATCAACATAACTCTCTAAGACCATGTAATCCCCAAGAATGACTATTTCATGAAATCTTGACATTTGGGGATTACATGGTCTTAGAGAGTGGTGTTGATGACTTTAATGATTATAATTCTGTAAATACATATTTGTTACGACCGCGAATCATATTTTAATCAACGTACAACTTAATACTGACCAGCAAATTGCAAAAAACGTATGAAAATTTGAATTTCGCGGGCCACCTTAGAGCTTCCCCCTTAAAACGTTTTTTTATGTCGGTACTTTGTCATTGGCAATAACACTTTAGTAGTCAATAGTACCGATTCCCTGAATATTATGTTCAGTATAGGCTATACCACTTAGCGTTACGCTCAGCGTATGATAAACGAGCGAAACCTTGGAAAACTTCCACAAATATGAAGAGGACGATGTTATCGCGATATTAGATCTATTAGGTACTTTGTTTTATCTGGGCACAGACTACATAATAGTACCTACTACGTAATCTGTATTAGTTTGAAGGCTGGGACTGGGACATAGTGGCTGGCGGAGCGAGGGCAGATAGCGTTCTGATACTACTACTAGCTGCGTCCCGCGATTTCACCCGCATAAGTTTCGATCCCGTGGGAATATCGGGATAAAAAGTAGCCTATATGTTAATCCAGGGTGTCAGCTACCTCCATACAAAATTTTATCAAAATTGGTCCGTCATGGCGGCCAACCGCGAAGAAACCGCGATGCAACCGCGTTATAAGCGGTTGGACCGCTTAAACGAACCGCCTAGGCGGCCAACCGCTATTGCGTAAGGACACTAGTCTTAGGCAAAATTGCAATATTGTTACTCTTGTAATTTTATTAATCTTAAGTTTAAGAAGTACATATTTTACCATCACAGTCTTCGATCAATAATAGTTATTGATCGAAGATCACAGTAATATTATAAAGGCGAAAGTTTGTGAGTGTGTGTGGGGGTGTGTTTATATGTTTGTTACTTCTTCACGCTCAAACGGCTGGATCGATTTTGATAAAAATTTTATGGAGGTAGCTGACACCCTGGATTAACATATAGGCTACTTTAATCCCGATATTCCGAGGAACCTTTTAACAATGCAGGCCGTGTCCAGATTTCCAGAAGTACTGCTTTATTTATCAAAGATTGCTTGTTAACCTGTAATTGGCGACTGTGTAAGTTCAAGGCAATTGTTACAATCATATCGTCACCGGAAAGGCAAAAGTACTAAAGCGCCATTTTAGCCAAAATGAGTTTTATATATGGTTGGATTCGGTTTTTTTTTCTCTACACACTGGTCTTGGTCTCGTAGCAATTTGAGCAATAGTTAAAAAGTTACTGGCGCTTTAGCAGTGACATTTTTGTTTTTTTTCGATACGTCTTTTTTACTTACCTAAAGGAATTTATACGACTTTTATTGATAATGTCGGTTAGTTTTTTTTTCTTATTGCCATCTGCCCGTCGACCCTTGATGAGAAACCTAAAATGCGTAATTTGTAAACTAATGGGTCGCTTAGTAAATTTGCCTTACGTAAAAATTTATGGACTTAACGCTTTAGTACCTTTGCCCTTCGACATTTTTAAATGAAAATCTTTTTAGTACCTTTGCTACAATTATCTACATTGTATGGTGATTATTAGGCGTATTTGACGTTTTACTTTCTTGATGAAAAAGTATTTTAGCTATAAAAATTTTACTCCACAAAACTGTGGTGGTACATTAGTATTGAAACCACAAGTAAAAATATTAATGATCAATTGACAGTTATTGCAGCTGTATTTTTCTGGATTTTGTTATGGTATGTAACATTTAAGGATCATAAATTTGAAGCGTTGCGCATAGTCATTGGCGCTTCAGTCGATTTCCAAATTAAAATTACCAAAAAACGTAAACAAAAAAGGATAAAAATAGAATAAAAAAATATCAGCAAAAATTGTGTTAGATGACACTAAAGAGAACACAGAGTTAGAAAAAGGAGAGCGAAAAATTAGCAAGAGGAAAGTTAGGAGCAATCAAATGAACAGTGGAAAAGTTATAGAAGACAAAAAAGTGAAGACTTCTACATGTACACCAGAAAATTGTCATAATAATGTTAATAATTTGTCAAAAGCTTCAATAAAAGTTGATTTTCCGTGTAGAACATAAGTTTATTTTCCTTGTTTTTGCTGCAATCGCTACAATTGTTCAGTAAGTATACAATCACTAGCTGACCCGGTGAACTTCGTACCGCCTCTAATATAAATTACTACACTACACTACCCTAACCTGCACTACGTACGTTACACTACGCTTCCCTACGCTACGCTACTCTACGCTACTCTTGGCTACGCTGCTCTACTGTACGCTAAGCTAAGCTACCCTACCCTACACAACACTGTAACACTAGTACTACTACAACCATTACAACAACAAAAAAAACTATTATTCGGGTCGGAGACAAATTCAACAAATCAAAGATCATCAAAATCAGTCCAGTCCAGTCGTTATTAGTCGTTATAAATAGTTTAACTATTATTATTATTGACTTTGTTTTATTTATTGAGATTTAGATTATTAGAGTTGATACACGTCAACAAGTAACCCCGTTATGAATCTGGCAAACGACCCGAGAGCTAGATTGACCCGGCACTATACCGAAGACATCCCGGACGTCAGCCTGTACGAGATTAGAATGGCTCTGAAGCAGCTCAAAAACAATAAAGGCGCCGGGTGATGACGGAATTACGGCCGAGTTGCTGAAGGCCGGCGGAAAACCCGTTCTTAAGGCCCTTCAGAAGCTGTTTGGTTCCGTCATACTCGAGGGCAAAACACCACAGGCATGGAGTATAGGTGTGGTGATACTTTTCTTTAAGAAGGGCGACAATGCCCTTCTTAAGAATTATAGGCCCATCTCACTCCTGAGCCATGTCTACAAGCTGTTTTCGAGAGTCATCACGAACCGTCTCGCGCGCAGGTTTGACGACTTCCAGCCTCCCGAACAAGCCGGATTCCGTAAAGGCTTTAGCACCGTAGGCCACATACATACGCTGCGACAGGTTATACAGAAGACCGAAGAATATAACCTGCCTCTCTGCTTAGCGTTCGTGGACTACGAGAAAGCCTTTGATTCGATCGAGACATGGGCTGTGCTGCAGTCTCTTCAACGGTGCCAGATCGACTATCGGTACATCGAGGTGCTGAAGTGTTTGTACGAAAACGCCACTATGTCAGTCCGACTCCAGGATCAGACCTCAAAACCTATCCTTCTGCAGCGAGGTGTAAGACAGGGAGACGTTATCTCTCCGAAACTGTTTACCGCTGCACTGGAGGATGTCTTCAAGGTTCTGGACTGGAAAGGGGCTGGCATCAACATCAACGGCGAGTACATAACTCACCTTCGGTTTGCCGACGATATCGTAGTCATGGCTGAGACTATAGAGGACCTCAGTACAATGCTCGATGATCTCAGTAGAGCCTCCGAAAAAGTGGGTCTTAAAATGAACATGGACAAAACGAAGGTCATGTCAAATGCCCATGTAACACCCACTCCCATAAAGATCGGAGACGCTACACTCGAAGTCGTGGACGAGTATGTTTACCTAGGACAAACTGTCCAGTTAGGTAGGTCTAACTTCGAGAAAGAGGTCAATCGTCGAATCCGACTCGGCTGGGCAGCGTTCGGGAAGCTACGCAATATCTTCTCGTCCCACATACCGCAGTGTCTCAAGACGAAAGTCTTTGACCAGTGCGTGTTGCCAGTGATGACTTATGGCACTGAAACGGGGTCGCTCACAATGGGCCTTATAAGAAGGCTAAAAGTCATCCAAAGGGCAATGGAGAGGGCTATGCTTGGAGTTTCCCTGCGTGATCGAATCAGGAATGAGGAGATCCGCAGGAGAACCAAGGTAACCGACATAGCCCGAAGAATTGCCAAACTTAAGTGGCAGTGGGCAGGGCACATTGCTCGCAGAACAGATGGCCGATGGGGCCGAAAGGTTCTGGAGTGGCGACCACGTACCGGAAGACGTAGCGTTGGAAGGCCTCCCACAAGGTGGACCTTGTGAAGGCCGCAGGAACCCGTTGGATGCGAGAAGCACACAACCGGTCGAAGTGGAAGTGCTTGGGGGAGACCTAGGGAATGCAATCCGGACTATCCGTAATCCGAAAAATCCGGATATCCGCACATTTTTAATAGACTTCCAAATCCGGATTTGAAAATCGAATCCGGATTTTTTGAATATTAAGAAATTGTAGCAAAAAATCGAAACGAGCGAGTTCGCTGTTCGCGCGTCAGGTTTTGTGAGTATCGAGTTTATCGGCTCACGGGGGAGCAAGCGGGGCGGGGTGTACAAATCCAAATCGAATGCCAAATAATCGAATATAAATTGATCGACCACTATAAATCGAAAGTCTAAATACTCGAACGTTCATAATATCGAATGGTTAATAAATTGAACATTCAATCTACCGTCCACTCAATACATCGAGCGTTCAAAATATCGAGCAAGAACTTTCGAGTATTTATACGTTCGATTTAAAGTGGTCGATCAAGTAATATTGGATTATTTGGCATTGGATATGGCATAGTACACCCAAAATAAAAGCAGATGAAAATCAAATCAAATGATTTTTTATTTTTGTGGGTTTATTCAAATTTTTATCAATAAATACCATAATCATGGTGTTATTGCTGGGTGTACTATTAAAACATTCATTTGATTTGATTTTCATGTGCTTTTATTTTATTTTAATCCATTTAGGTACACAAAATATCAGAAACATCATATTAACAAACTAATATGGGTAGATTTGTTTATTTTCATGAAAAATCCGTAAAATCCGGATAATCCGGATTAGACCAAAAATCCGTTCTAAAAAATCCGGATTTTAAAACAGAACAGATTTGCATTCCCGAGGCCTATGTCCAGCAGTGGACGTCTTTCGGCTGAAATGATGATGATGATGAGAGTTGATAGAAGTAGGTAAGTAGCAAATATACGACTAAAAGGCAATAAGTCAAATTGTTTTAGATCTTTATACTTAATTATTACGTATAAGTAATAATGACTAAGAATGTAAATGTCTGGAATGCATGTTAGTTGTTTTTGCGTTCCTAAATTTCAATGGATTTATTGAATAGTGTTTATGCTTTACTGTACCTGAATATTTTTATGAAGATAAGTATTATTGCCTTACGAAGTGGACAGAGCATTTATACTAAAGCGACACTATCTTCGGAAATACAGTAATAATAGGCAATATGTCAACTTTAACACATAGATAATAATATAACAATGATTTTTTGCCTTCAGCATATTTAAATTGGAATGCTAGAAAAAAAGATATGCCAGATTTAGTAAAAAAAAAAAGTTTAAATCGCTCTCCTGTAAAATGCCCTTTTTGCAGTTTAGTACTTTTGCCTTTCTAGTGACGATATAGTTTTAAAGTTATAATTATACATAGAAGCTGTTGGTGTACCTTAATAAAAATAAAATAAACAGACTCTTCGAATAAATCTCAGCATTCGTCTGTGCAAAGAATGAGCGTATCAAAAGTAGAAAAGGTTTATCATGCAAGAAAGAAAGCAAAATGGTCGTATTTCTTCAGAAATTCATACAACAAGGTAGGGGATTGCGTGGGTTGAGTTCCTAGGACTAAGAATATAAAGCGGAATTTCTTGAAGGGAAGGGAGCTCTTGGTTCTGCGTAGGCGTCGAAGCCGTGGTGGGTACACCGCGATTTCTTACTGACAAACAACTTTATTTGCGTTAAGAGAAATCTTTTCAAATGCAGGATCTTTGACGCTATTTTACTTGCAACGACCATTTCACGGAAAATTCATGCCACAGTATAAAATATTTGCAGTTGATCAATGAATTATTTTTTCTTAGGTTCGATTTTTATCATTTAGTAAACATTACCAAGGAGTAGTATCAGTAACTGGGTTGTGGAGGTTAGATAGGCAGTCGCTTCATGTAAAAAACTGGAATTCAGCTGCATTTGGTTAGATTGAAAGCTGACCCCAACATAAACATAGTTGGAAAAAGGCAGGTGATGAAGTCTATTAAAACAAAGTCGGGTTAGTTAAACCATTTAGGTATAACTCAAGAATGGCTGGACCGATTTTTATGTACTTTTATTTGTTGGATTTGTCTTCGCCCCGAATAGCAGACTAATTATTAAAACATGGGAAAAATCTGAGGCGGTACGAAGTTCACTGGGTCAGCTAGTATAACATACATAACATAACATAATCAGCCTTTAATGTTCCCACTGCTGGAACACAGGCTTCCTCTCGGTGAGAGGGAGTGGGCCGTAATCCACCACGCGGGCCTAATGCGGGTTGGTAGATGTCACATGTCTTCGAATTTTTGATTCTAGGACATGTCGTTTTCCTTCACCGTTTTGAGAGCAGTGGTGATGAAATAATTTATACACAAAGTAAAGCGCCTGCCTGGGTTCGAACCTACGGCCTACAACTCGTAAGTCGCGGCCGTTACGACTGGGCCACCCCTGCTCTCACTCAGCTAGTATAAAAAAAAATCTTACGGATGTCGCTCGCTTGCGCCTACACCATGCTACAACCTTATACCACAATTCACGAAACTTTCAGATATGTTTCAAGTTGGTACAGAATACCGTCCATTGAACCTCGAGTTCTGCTTATCCCTCATTTACATCGGTTTCGTGCGCTCGCAATCGTTTAGTAAATCGTGAAATTGTTTATGTGCAACTTTTGACATTTTGACGTTTACAAGGTTTCGATTTTTTGCACAGGAAAGCTTGGTTCGGAGATTTAGGTTACTAGATATAAAATGTGTTGTTGACTTATGTTACCTAACTCACTTATAGATAACCGTCTTGTAGCGGCATCTACAACGCCACATGCGAACAACGCGTCATACTGATATCACGCAAAATCCTGCATCTCGCAAGTAGATTTTACAGCGCAACTAGCATAGATAGATACAACGGCCCGACATGAATCATCGGGCAGTTGCCCGCCAGACACAACACCCGTCTGGTAGGAGGATCCTTCTTTTTCATAGAGTATGAGTGAACTTTACACCCTGTTCCTCATACCTCTATAATCTCATAAATTATACGCACAATAGGTATATCGGCACCGCTCCAACCCAGCAATTAACTTGTCATAGAGCATTTAATTGTGTGTCGTTTATTACCGAGTTGCCAGCGAAACAACGTCGTTGCGCTGCTGTCGCCCGCGCACCACCGTCGCTAATTAACAATTGTGTTCGCGGTGACAACAAGTTTGCACCTCGCGGCCAGCGTTTGGCGGCTAGCGTAGCCTAAATTCGAGGCGAACGCGACGCTGTGCTGCAGCTGTGCAGGGCCTCAAGTCTGCTATTACAATAGTGTCAGAATGGTCTATCATTGATTTCATAATTTTTGATTTTGACAAGTTTGGTAATCTACTAATATAAGGGCGTAAATGACTTTCCAATGGTCAACCACTGACACTCCATTGAAAGAAATGGCATAGAATCTACATAATGACAAATGAATGACTGACTTAGGCGGTAATCTGCAAATTTTTTTACAGTTCCAGTGACCTACCATTAGGACGTCATTGTGCAGTCATTGTTTTTAATTCGTTACGAGTATCGTATATGTTCTGTGCCATTGACCGACGAATGATCGACCATTATAAATTTAGCAGATTACGAACTTATAACAAAATGACAATGGGATCGTGTTGGAATGACGAATTTATAAAAATAGCAGACTTGGGCCCCAGTTGCGGTGCCGGTCATTGGCATGACCTTTAGACACTGGAATTGTGCCCGGTTAACGACAATAGGATCGCCATTACATGGGACTGCTTTAACATGCCTATGTGGCTAAATGTGGGTGTTTTAAACACCTCTGCCTTACCCTTCGTAGAGTACAGGTGTTGTGATGTTATGTTATTATTATTGACTAGCTGCGCCCCGCGGTTTCACCTGCGTAAATGTTGATCCCGTGAGAATATCGGGATAAAAAGTAGCCTATATGTTAATCCAGGGTGTCAGTTACCTCCATACAAAATTTTATCAAAATTGGTCCAGCCGTTTGAGCGTGAAGTAACGAACATATAAATACACACACACACACACTCACAAACTTTCGCCGTTATAATATTAGTGTGACTAGCTTCCGTCCGCGTTTGATAAAAAGTAGCCTATATCTTTCCCCAGGGTTCCCAAGTAATGGCGATCCCCATACAAAATTTTATCAAAATCGGTCCAACTGTTTCGGAGATTAGCTGGAACAAACAGACAGACAAAAAAAAATCTTTTACATGTACTATCTATATACTTTGGTAAGCTGATTAAAAAGCTGTTATTTTGACATTAAAACAATATACAGGGTTATTGGTAAAACATTAACAACCTCTTAAGAGGTCATTGTATTATGTAGGTAGTAGGTATAACTGAAATCGCGAAAAAAAAATCAGCTGTTCCCTACATTTTAGTTCGAACGTTTTTGGAGGTATCTTCATGATTTTTTTCTATCGTATCAAATTAGTTGTATTATGTTTTCGCCTCACTATCCACCTAGCATTATATCCCGAAGAATATCATATTATATTTTTCTAATTTTGTTTACTGTAGTCGATCATATATTTTTATTGTTTCTAAAACTTGCGTTTTCTTGCGTTTAGGTCGAGTTAAGGACGAGATTTTTAATAAATGACGAGATTGAAGCTTTTCAGACTTTTATTTTTCAGTAAAGAGTTACAGTGTGTTGTTTATTATAGCCAAAGACCATTTAGAAAAAGGCTTTTACTGTTTCTAGCGAACCATTTTAACAAAATTGAGTTTACGTACTTTTTTGTATTTTATTTTTTAAATCTAGCGACGTAAGTGTCGCTAAATTGAGCTGTTTGGTAAAAATATGTTTGGATTGTATTTTTATTTAAGGGTTTTCAAGAAAGTACCAATAGTTTTTACAAGAAAAATGTACAATTGTTCAGTATGACTCTGCGGAGTAATTGCGTAATGGTTGTATTTTGACAGTTCAAGACGTTCATATGGCGTATGTATGGCGGCATAGGCGTTATATATACCAGGCCAATCAGAAAGTATTGCGAAAAACCGTTTTTATGTACTTATGAGAGACTGGCCAGTTATAATCTATTTTGAAAATATGATTATTTGTAAGTAAAAATAGGTACGTTCCAATTTCAAAATTTCCCTCCACATTGTTTGCGAGCTATTATAGTATCTCATTAAAAAATATATCTGCGCTAGAAAATTTTCGCGCTATGATTTTTTACGATTTCAAGTGTCGTCGCCTGAAACCGGACGAATCGTACGATCGACTTCAAATGGCAATTATGGACGAAGGCCCTTCTAAGGTAACCGTGTATCGTTGGTATTCACGATATACGAATTCAAGCGCGGTCGACTAACTTTGGGGGATGAAGAAAGAAGTGGTCGCCCTTTGACGGCTGTTACGGAAGAAAACGTACTAGCAGTGAAAAATTTAATCAAAGACAACAGGCGAGTTACGTATCAAGAGATTCAGCACATACTGCAGGTTGGATCGGGAAGCCTTCACGAAATTCTACACTTGAATCTTCGCTTGAGGAGGATAGTTTCACAACCTTACCGACGCAATGCTCAGAAGCAGGCCCGGGTGGAAATTTGCCGTGATAAGATAAACAAATTTGAAGCAGGCTCGTCTCGGCTTGTTTACGATATCATTACAGGTGATGAATCTTGGATTTATACAATCCAGAAACGAAGCGCCAGTCGACGGTTTGGGTGTTTCAAAACGAATCAACGCCTACTAAAGTGAAGTGAAGTGAACGATCTAGAAGCGGGGGGAAGATATTGATCGCGAGCTTTTTCAATTTGACTGGCTACTTGGTGTCAATTCCTTTACGGAACTAAAGAAGCATCAACGCTGAATGGTATACTACCAAATGCTTGGCAGAAGTTTTCTCTATTGTGAGCAACAAGCGACCAAACACAGGGCTCCGCGGGCTACTGCTCCTCCACGACAATGCGCCTTCGCACACCGCGCTCAAAACGAGGACAGCACTTCCTGGGCAGCACGCCGGTCAAACTCCTGGCTCACCCTCCTTACAGCCCTGACCTAGCACCGTGTGACTTCTTTTTATTCCCGGAAATAAAAAATCTGCTCAAAGTGATACAATTTTCGTCGCCGGAAGATGCGCTGTCAGCGTCCGAGCAGGCTGTAAACGAGGTGTCTGCGGCGGACTGGAAAAAGTGTTTCAAAAACTGGTTCAGATCAGACGCATGAAACTTTGGCTAATTTTCGAAAAAAAAATATGTGTGTCCCACGTATAACAGAAAGAAAGAAAAATAGGTTTATTTGTCACAAAACACAAAAACAATAAATTCACAGATACCATTAATACTATAACGAACCGATTTAAAACCACTCAGCCGCAGAAAAAAACAATTGCCTACACGAATGGTAGGCCCCCTTTTTGGCTAGATTAGCGTTTCGGCGACATCAAACCGTTGGCCGTTCGCCAGTCTGTCGCGGGTACAATCGCGCGCGATGGCTATCGCGAAAAAAAGCGGTATATTGTGTGTATGTGCCAATAAAATACTCTTGTCGATAGATAATGCGACTTTTAACGCGATATAACGCTTTCGAAAGGTCAGAAGTATCTGAAGATGCTGATAGCGATCCTTTTGATCTGGCGAAATGAGTGTTTTTATTGTTTTTTCTTTTCTTGTATGTGAACTGGTTGGTGTTTTAATTTTTTTCGTACAAAATTAGAATGCTCTGTTTAATGAAATTTTTGAGTATTATTAGGATTAAAACTTATTATGTTACGTAGGTACTAAAGTTTTGTTCGCTTCTGATTATTTTTTTTAATTAAGGGTAAGAATTCGGTTTTTCAAAGGAAATTCCCAGTATTGTTAAGTTTAAAAATGATGACGAATTATTTTAAGAGGATAAAGATAAGCAAAGTTTTTAATAGCTCTTAGCTAAAACACGAAGGTATTATGCAAGCATAATGATCAGAATTAATGGAATTAAGTACATAATCAGCCTATAATGTCCCCACTGCTGGGACACAGGCCTCCTCTCTGTGAGAGGGTGTGGGCCATAAGCCACCACGCGGGCCCAGTGCGGGTTGGTGGATATCACATGTCTTCGAATTTTTGGTGCAAGGACATTGGTGTGGTTTCCTCACGATGTTTTGCTTCACCGTTTTGAGAGCAGTGGTGATGAAATTATTCACACAAAGTAAAGTGCCTGCTCGGGTTCGAACCCACGACCTACAATTCGTAAATCGCAGCCGTTACCATTGGGCCACCATTTAATATTAGTATATAGATACTTAAAACTTTTGATAAGTTTATTTCCTTTTGTAATTATATTCATTAACACTCAGAAGTAATAAAGCTTTGTTTTGTAAGATCAAGAGCATATTCTTTGATTTCTTTTCAACATATTTTGGCGTTCGAATAATAAAGAGAAAAAATATTTAATACAGGCATATTTCAACAGGCAGTTATTAACAATTGCTGCATTCTATAATTTTTTTTTTCTCAAAATAAAATATGCTACACGATGGAAAATATTTTCACTCCATGTCGTACCTATTTAAGACAGTACAGGTGGAATTACTAATAACTCACTTGTAGTATTTTCATTTAATAAGCGTATTACTTGTAATTAATATGTTTTGATTGCTTTTTCTGCTACAAATATTAAGAAAGTTCTTAGGTTTTAAAAAGCCTTATATAGTTTTAGTAGGACAAACAAGATGAAAGCAAAATGCCTATAAAATTTGTTGATCCTACTTCATAAGTTTTTAAGATTGTTACAAAAAATTAGTCTCAGTTTTCGTCGGCGTATCCTTGAACAAAGTTCCTGATTATATCGGCGTGTTTCCACGCGATACTCGCTAAGATTAAATTAATTAATTAAATTATACATGAATAAGTTTCGGTTACAAGTTCTCATTAACGTTGGTTTCTGTGAGAATCTCTCATTTGTCTCATGTTACCTGAGCCAGGATTCATTATGACCACTTAGCGATTCCTTATCAAAACATTAGTCAGGTCTGGTTATTGAGGACTATGGAAAGTCGCCGCTATAGACTTTCCATAGGCCTCAATAACCAGTTCACTTTACCCACCCAAACCTTTAATCCAATATCTTTTTTTCCATATCCTGCAATAGTCCTAGAGTCTAGGACTATTGCCCCCGGTTGGTCTAGGACCTAGACCAACCGTGGGTTGTCCTTGGGTGCACTTGCATATGCATACAGGGATATTCGTCGGTTGGTGCCCAATTTCATTTAAAAAAATCCTAAGGGGCCTCTGCGAGTTGGCTTTGGCCCCTCGAATGCCTTCCAAAGTAAAATAAAAACAAAATAGGTCTAATCTCGTAGCGTACCTACTCGTAGCAGTGATATTTTCATAATTTAAAAAAAACAGTTCAGTTTATGGCTCAGCATTTTCGCACGTAACTGTACGTAACAGCCCATTAATAGTTCCACAGATCTTATAAATATTAAAGGTGACGTGAATTTGTTCCTTGTCTAGACGATTGTACGCGATTGTACCGGCTTACTATCACAATTACTGTTCGGATGATCTTTATATCCGTTTTTATTTATGGTGGTTGAAGATATATGGGGATGTAGAATAAATAGTGGATTGTTGTACTTGACTGTACTGTATTATGAAGTATTAAGGTGAATGGGTAGTTGAGACCGCGAAATTTAAATTTTCTTACGTTTTTTGCAATTTGCAGGTCAGTGTCAGGTTGTATTAACACTTTTCCACAAGAGATTGGTGGTTGGTGGTAGAAATCTAACTTAGAAAGATATATTAATGATTCTAATGATTATAATTCTCTAAATATGTACCTGTTATTGTTGCGAATCATATTTTGATCAAGATACAACCTGACACTGACCTGCAAATTGCAAAAAACGCAAGAAAATTTGAATTTCGGGGTCTACCACTATGCCATTATGATTCCAGTCCTTAAAAGGGATGGTGCTATCGGTCATGTATAGCTCCATCTCTCTCTCACACTAGAATCGTCATGGTATTTTACCGTCATAATACCTGTGGAGCTTAATAAGGTACTTATGTAATTTTGTGCCATATATTCTTGTAGGTATATCCTTATAGGAAAGGTGTTCGTGGCTAAATGATATTAGCAGGCCGCGCGGGTCGATCGAAGGTAAACCTACGCTTGCCACGGTCGGTTCAAGGAAGGGTGACCATCCATTGCATTAACTAGCAGAGGATCTACGGAAGGTGAAGGGGGGGTTCAGCAGATCAGACCGGAATAACTCATATCGACACCCCTCAGTGTGTCAGAAAGTACATTTTAAGCCATTGGTCCCGGCTGATGATGTATTTCTGTTGCCGCCTATACAACGAACGTGTTTTTTTCGGCGTTTTTGTCTTGTGGTACGGAACCCTTCGTGTGCGAGTCCGACTAGCACTTGGCCAGTTTTTTTCCAATATCTTGTGGTGAAGTTTTTTTTCACAATTAAATAGTCGAGTCACACATTTCGAAATGTTGACAAAATGTTATGAAGTGGACATTGTCGAGAGTTTTCTAAGGCTTCTGTTGACGCAAACTTCTCTTTAAATTCTACACACACACACGACACACACACACACGTTTCACACGTCACCGTTTTCGTCGTCGTTTCACGTTTCGTTCTACACGTTTATGAACATTTTCATTTGCAAATAATATCGATATGAGCAGCTAACAAATTCCAGCTCCTTGCAAATAAATAAGAGCCAGAATATTTTTCAAATAAAACTTGTAATTTATAAATGGCTGACCTGAGATTCCCGTTTCATCGTTCTTTGGCAAACTCCAAGGCTCAATAAAAATGGCGTGCAACTGG
This sequence comes from Oligia latruncula, assembly GCA_948474745.1. Classification (NCBI taxonomy): domain Eukaryota; kingdom Metazoa; phylum Arthropoda; class Insecta; order Lepidoptera; family Noctuidae; genus Oligia; species Oligia latruncula. The sequence continues at coordinate 3,791,163 of OX419705.1, forward strand.
AGAGTCTTTTATTCAGCAGTAGAGTTCTATATGCTAATGATGATGATGACATTCGGCCAACTAGGAATCAATGGAATCAACCCATCACAGTCGGTTGCCACGTCTAGACATGTCATAACGCTAACTGCTTTATGTCAAAAATAATATTAAAAAAAAACATTCCCCGCTTCTGTCCATTTCCGGTTGTCAAATTATGTGTCCGTCTGTCACTTATGAAATAACTTTGTTACATTTTACAGCAGTATTTTGTGAATAAAAAATGATTGATATTTCAATATTTGAGATGCAGGAATTTAGGTCGTTTGACGTAGATCGCAGTTTGAAGATCAATTCACTGGGATTTGTTGAAAAGACAAATGGTGAAGAATGTTGGAATGGTAAAGATTTATTATGTGGGAATGAATACGGAAGGAATAGAGCGAATGGAACGTTGGTGGGGGAATGGTAAATTTTCCTCTATTTTCTTAAATAACTTTAATACAATTTACTATAAAATTATGAAAAAAGTATATTTGAGATCCTCACAGTAAGCCCTTTCATTTGACACACGGTACAGATTGCGAAACTTTTTTTAAATTTTTTATTTGCCCCAAAAATGAAGATTATATTCAAAATTCATTTATTTACGTTACACGTCTAGAAAGAAAGAAGAAAATTTAAAGAAAGAAGCAAATTGGCTGTGACCGACAGACGGACAGACACACGAGTGATCCTACAAGGGGTCCGTTTTTTCTTTTTGAGGTACGGAACCCTAAATAGGGTAGATTATTAACATTAGGTACGTAATGTCTGACTGCATCCTACATAAACACTGAGTAAATTATTATTCATATTTTAGTGAAACATTTAAATACCAGGATATAAATTAGGTTGCACATTTCCAAGCAAACTAACCAACATTTTCTTTGAAATTCCTTTCCATAAATTTTACTCTCATAATTATCATCCTCTTTAACCAGTGTTAGGATACCATCAAAGTAAATGATATTCTCATAGTCCCTACCGTTCTCCGACCCCCTTATATGACGTCCCCCCTTTTAGGAACGATCTACATGCGACACTTCATAATCTTTGCTAGATTTACATATTTAGATCATTATGAAAATTTCATCTCTATTATATACTGATATGATAGTTCAGGCTGTAATTTCGGTTCTATTTTGGCTATGTTTTGTATGTAAGTCTAAGTGCCGATTTTTAAGTTGTGTTTTCACCACTAGGTATTTGCATAACTGCCCTGTTGGTCTCGTGGTCGCAAGCGCGACTGCTGAGCCTGGGGTCCTGAGTTCGATTCCTGGGTCGGGTAAAGTGTTATTGAGTTTTCCGGAAAAATCTGAAATGTTCACAGAAGTGAAAACTTACGACTGGAGCCAAGTATACGCGATTCAGCGTCGCCGACCGACTGGAGCGGGAGCCGAGTATACTCGATAAAGCGTCACCGATTCGAGCGTGACGGTTCAGTTTCGTTCACTGTTCAGAAATACCGCAAAGTGCGCCTAAAGAAGTTTTTAATTCAAGAACAATTCGGTAGGTACTAGAAACCATGAGTCAAGTCCTATTAGGGCCGAAGCCTGCCGGGTCAGCGGGATTGTCTGAAAGGGTTACCGCTGGCTCGGAATATAAAGGGCTAAGGAAGGAACACGGGTGGGTTTTGGTCAGTAAGAGTCTGACACTCCCTTCCGCTCCACGCAGAGCCGGGAGGGTTCATTCGATGATTCCCATCCCATACGCAAAAAATAAAAAAAATAGTTAACAAAATCTGAAACATTGCGACAAATGAACAAAACCGAAGTCCGTCACTATCTTATCCCAGTTTATTTCTGTTGTGTCAGCTGTCACTTTTTCTAATCAACGCGTCGTGTAATGTAAAAACTTACGCCAAGTTGTGAGATCTTTTTAAAGACCAATTTGGCGCGCCCTCTTTTTTGCCAAAACATCAATCAATGTGTCTTCGCTTCATAAAATAGAGTTCGATGTTGGATCAACAGCAAAAGTTGTCGAGTCTATGGAATTTAAGAATTTATCGGCATTCTTTTTGGGTGAATCGACAGCTTTTGTTTTTAGAATAGAATGTCTCAATGTTATTTTAAATATAGAAAAGTGAGTAGATACTCTTTTTAAAGATTTCGTGAAACAAGTTGTAAATAGGTATTGTTGTGGTAATGTGATTTCGAAAGTCATGTTCAATTAATCAAAACAACTTCGTTACTTATATATAAATGTTTCAGCGAAACTCTTCTAAACAAAATTTTAAAGTTTGCCAAAATTAAACATGATTTCTGTAAATTATTTCATCACCACTGCTCTTAGAACGGTTAAGGAAAACATCGTGAGGAAGCATGCCCTAGAACGAAAAATTCAAAAACATGACTGTGACAACCACTAACCCGCACTGAGCCCGCGTGGTGGATTATGGCCCACTCTCTCTCACCGAGAGGAGGCCTGTGTCTCAGCAGTGGGCAGTCAGCCTACAATCACAGATTAGATAATCAATAATACGTAACTATAATGCTCCTACTGTGAACACTTAGGTGTTTGAAGTGAACTGTCATTGGCTGTCAATAGTATCAATCCCTAGCACCAGGTGGAATAACTGCTCACTTTAAGCTCACCTAAATTTACTCGGTGAGATTTTTACAGAATACATCGGCTGGCCTCCTTTCTGTGAGAGGGAAATGAGCGTAATTCACCACACGGGCTCAATGCTGGTGTCACATGTCTTAGAATTCCTGATCCTACGAGATCACGGTTTCCTCACCTCAGTTTATACTAGAGTTTATTCCAAATATGAATTCATTTTCAAATTCATACCCGAGTTTTGCATTGAGAATTTTAAGTTGAGAACTTGTCAAAATCTACTAAATAGTTTTATTTACTTACTTATTAAATAAAACTATTTACTTGCTTACATTACTTATGGCAAATCACGAATTCGTGGTTTTTGCACAGAATTTAGTACTTATTAGGTTTAGTTTCGAAATCCTACAAAACTTATTGAAGGTAAAATGTTTATAGATTTTGCTATTTAAAATTGTTTTGTGGCTTTAGGCGGGCCGCGCCGTTTCGCAACACGGCTTATGCATCACTTTGGCCCGCAGCGCAACGCGGCCTTATGCATCACTTTGGGCCGCAGCGCAACGCACCGGCGCGCGGCGGCGGCGGATCGCTTGCCAGACAGGAAACAGTTCTATAGGCCTACCGCTTAACTGAGATGGTTCCTGAGGAAGTTGCGTGTTGCGGGAGGGGTGGTGAGCTCGCATCACGTCATTACATCCCGCACCGCGCTGCTACCTCAGCGGTATAACAATTCAAATACGTTTGAAACAATTACTGCGTTGCGGTGCGGCCCACCGCGCGTCTCGTCTCTAAATGTGCGTTGGCGCATTTTCGGCGCGCTGCGGCCTGCCGCGTGGCTACAATGGCCGCTTAGCTTCGAGTTTTACTTTCAGTGAAAGATTCTAGGATGACCTATACATCCCCTCAGACAAATTCAGATTGGAATATTAGGCTATTCGCAACAGTGGATTTCAATGCCAAGACTTTCGTACTAGCGTACCATTCAAACAGTTTTTCGAATCAGCGTGTTCGCGACAACGTCATTCGATATAGCGGTTTTCCATTTTATGAGTTTTCGAACTGGCGTACCACTCTTAATTTTTTTCGAAATAGCGTGCGTCGCAATAACGTCATTCGAATCTTCATATCACTCCCCCTATACATACAACATTACAGAGAGATCCGCATCATGACTAAAACAACTTAATGATAATAGTTATGTTTAAAACTTGGTAAGGGATTTCAAACTTAGATCATTAAAATAAATGTGTTACATTTGACTTCGGTATAACTTTAGCAAGTTACTGCAGATTTAATCACCTAGCTCATATAAATGTCTCAAGCTCGCTTCAAACTAAATTGGATACCTACTTATAACTTTTAAGTCCCAAAACCGTTCCAGGGCAATAATAGTATAAAGGCATGAGGAACAGGGTGTAAACTTCACTCATCCGCCATGAAAAAGGGAGGATCCTCCGATCAGACGGATGTCATGTCTGGTGGAGAACCGATGATTCTTTTTTTCAAGTGAAAACTTCTTTAAGCGCGTTTGGCATTTTTTGAGATGGAAAAAAACTACTGAACTCGCGACACTGTTACCGTAACCGACACCACGCGTGTTTTGTTTATAAGACGATTAAAAAAATACACACGTAACTGTTCAAGTTTTTTAATTCGTGGATATGTGACATCTACCAATCCGCAATTGGTCCGCGTGATGGATTACGGCCCGTTCCCTCTCATAGAGAGGAGGCCTGAGTCCCAGCAGTGGGAACAGTAGGTATAGGCTGATTCATAGATATCCGTGGGCTGATTCGAACACACGAAGTTCGTAAGAAATATTACTATGGTCTATTTCACAGACAGAATATATCAGCCGGTTCATTCTGTAAAAATTTCACCGTGAAAAGGTAGGCGAAGCGAGCTGTCAGGACCAAGCATTAGATGGATTGACAGCTCGCTTCAAGCTTACTTCACCTAAATTTTTACAGTGAGATTTTTACAGATCGGTAGATAAATATCATGTCTGCCTACAACATTATTTTAAGTATATAAGTATGCTAAACCCGAAACACGTGTCTAAAAAATCGCGAAACCTGAATAATTAGTTTGTTTAGAACATTCTTATCCATAGAGATCTACGTTTTGGAATGGGCAACTAGCTTCAACTTTCTGACTAACTGACAGACTATTTAATTTTGACAATTCAAAAGTGCCTGTGCAAGGTTTAATTGAAATATATGCTTTGAGTTTGAGTTTGAGACATATAACAATCGATTCCAATAATTTTTACCCCATGTTATATTTTGTCCCAAAAATATTTAAAAAAAAAGGTTAAAAGTTGGACATCGAGCGACACTTAAGTTGGTTATCCAATCTCCGCACCGAACGGTTAGGTACCTAGGTACTATTATCAATGAGCGCAAGCCGGCGCGGGTGAGCATGTTTTTGTACGGACAAACAGGTAACTTAACAAGCTTATAACTTTGTGATTTTTCATGATACAGTTTTGAAATTTTGTACATAGATTCTTTACATAAAAATACTAAACACGTGTTTCGGGTTTCGCATATAGGTACTAAAAATAATGTGGTATGAGCTTGCTGATTAAATCTACAGTAAGTTACTAAACTTACGGCGAAAGCGAAATAAATATTATATATACCATACCATACCATACCTGAAAACACCTCTCTAGTCTCCACTCTGGAATTCGTACTCCGAGCCCCAAGATACAGACTAACTGTCTAGTTTGGGGCTCACTAGTTAATACTCTTATTGTAACCTAGCTATGTTTCAAGTTCCTTCATGACACACATAATAGATATCTGAGGTCATCGGACAACCTGAGACTAGAGATGCCGATGCATTCCACCAGTTTCTATGACAAATCTTTTACTGTTCAAGCAGTACGGTTATGGAATGCCTTACCCGTGTCCGTAAGGCGTGCTCAAACTTTGTTTACTTTTAAAATTATGGTTAAAAAGCACTTCCTCTCTCCTTAAACATCATCATTATATTTTCTTTGCCCCTGTTTCATGTTTATTATTGTATGTATATATTTATTTGGATTAGTATAATATACTTTATGTATGTTTTTATTGTATTATATAAATGGTACACCACAGACTACCTACAGTATTTGTCTGTCCTTCCCCTTTTTTAATCCATCCAAAGGTTGTCTTTAAAAGATCGCTTTTAGCGATAAGACCGCCCATTGTGTCACCCTTTGTACAGTTTCTATAATTATGTCTGTAATTTATATGGTGTACATAATAAAGAGTATTCAATTCTATTCTATTCTATAGGTAATATTTTAAGCTACTCATGTCGTCTTATCTTGCTGTAAACCACCTACTTATTGTATTACCTGGATAATAAATATTTTCTATTTCTATTTTCTAATACACAATCAGGATGTTCCTAAGCACATAATTAAAATCATGTCAGATTTTGACAGGGTAGTTCGGTTGGTTGTTACAGTTGGCCTTGTCTTTCTATTTTCTTCTCGATTTTCATGAAAAATATAATCCAAATAAATCAAAATACAAAAGCTCCGTAAATAATCATTAAGACAAGTGTACGGAACACCCAGGCGGTACACTGTTAACAGAGGCCAGTAACGTTCTAGTTAAGTGCGTTACTGTGTCCGCTTTGTTACGTTACACGTCGGGCCCTCCAAATGGGACAGCCGATATTTTGTGCACATTTTTCGTATATTGTGTTGGTATTAGCGATTTGGTTGTTACGTAATGTGTCTGTGTGTTTTTGTGTACACTGGAGGCCAAATAAATTCACCTAAGTGTGTACGATCTTATGACAGCGTCAGAGGGCGGAGTTCGCGCAGCTGAATTTTGTGCCAAAGATGTTTGAACTTTTTGCTGTTCATATGCTAAGAAGAAGAAGAAATGTGTAAGCTGAAATCAGTCAATACGTCATTTTGGAATGAAGTACCTACTATATGGCACGCTATACATTTCAAACTTTTGTTACGTAACGAAAGTGCTTGACGGTCAAAATGTTACAGTTTTTTCGGTCTAGCTCCCATTCGCTAAGTGTGCAAAAGGAACTTCCTTTCAACAGGCACCCTAACTGCGTAACACACTATTAATCTCAACCTGAATAATTTTGAAGGATACTGCTAATCCATTGCTTCATATGTTCGGAAAATTTGGCTGCTCTACAACGTAAATAACGCAATGAATGTTGTTGAACTGTCAAAATGAAAGGCTGTTGCTACTGTAAGTGACTTACGCAATTATTTTAATACTGTTATTTTAATACCTATAAAGCTGAATTGCGTCTTTCTGCGTTTTATGATTCATTTTTAAACTTTAGATTTTTATTACACTATGTATTTTATTTCGGCAAACGTAGTGTGGGACGCCCTCCGGCCAGGTGGGATGACAATCTGCGAAAGACTGCAGGCAGATGCTGGATGCGTCAAGCTGAAGACAGGGCGCTATGGCGCTCATTAGGGGAGGCCTATGTCCAGCAGTGGACTGCTATAGGCTGATGATGATGATGTATTTTATAAAACTTTCTTGTTCCCCTACCCACCTCGTCGCATCGCATTGTTTAGCGTTCTTTTTCTGACTTTGTTTTGTTTTTGCTGGGCTTCTAAGGGTCGTGACTGGGCTCATAATGTTAAATAGCCAAATTGGGCTATAATGCAATAAGCATTTTTCAAATACAACTGGTCGTTCCAGAGATTGCTCCCTACATACTTATAAACAGACAAACAAATTTTGCCTCTTTACAAAATCACACTAATATTATAAAGGCGAAAGTTTGTGAGTGTGTGTGTTTATATGTTTGTTACTTCTTCACGCTCAAAGGGCTAGACCAATTTTTATAAAATTTGGTATGGAGGTACCTGACACCCTGGATTAACATATAGGCTACTTTTATCCCACGGAATCGACATTTACGCGGGTGAAACCGCGGGGCGCCCCTAGTTATTATACAGGGTTATTGGTAAAACACCAGCAACCTCTTAAGAGGTCATTGTACTCATCATTATGAACAACTTTTACTATGGGACCAAACCTGAAATCGCGAAAAAAAAATCAGCTGTTCCCTACATTTGTGTTCGTATTGCTCGTCAAAATGTAGGGAACAGCTGATTTTTTTTTTTCGATTTCAGGTTTGGTCCCATAGTAAAAGTTGTTCATAATGATGAGTACAATGACCTCTTAAGTGGTTGCTGGTGTTTTACCAATAACCCTGTATAGTATAGACTTCTTAACTTTAGATTTTTACTTCACTATTTTTAAGACATTTTAGATGATTCATTTTATGGCACATTCGTAGTTTAAGTAGCATATCTTAATAGATCAGTCATCACAAACTACTCTCGAATTTAACGACGTCACATAAAATCTCTCTGTCAGGGAAAAAGATGACCAAAAACTAAGTACATAGGTACACGAAGTTGAGCTGTATGTGACAAACTATTCGCAGTAAGTCGTATCAATTGTTTGCCATAACTTAATTTAGTTCCTATTGTTTTACTGTGCCAATAAACCTATGAAAACTATTTTTGCGTTTAGACTTGTGACTGTCATATTGTGTGTCGTCGGGTTTTTTTATTTTTGGTAATGTAAAATAAGAAAGAAAAAAAAGAAAATTGGTACACGCACAGGAAATACAAATAGGCAGTAAAAAACTGGCCAAGTGCGAGTCGTTCCGTACCACAAGGCAAAAACGCCGGAAAAAACACGTTTGTTGTATGGGAGCCCCCCTTAAATATTTATTTTATTTTGTTTTTAATATTTGTTGTTATAGCGGCAACAGAAATACATAATTTGTGAAAATTGCAACTGTCTAGCTATCGCAGTTCTTGAGATACAGTCTGGTGACAGACAGACGGACGGACGGACAGACGGACAGACAGCGAAGTCTTAGTCGCGGTGCTTTTAGTCACAGGTGCCGCTTAGGGGTACCGTAGATGCGCGCGTCTCTGTGAGTGTGCCGTTTCGAACGTTAGTACCTACGTAGTTTCCGTACTGTTCATATCTTTACTGTGACGCTGATAAACTAATGCCGCGGGAAAAACACACTAAATAAATATATTTTTTCTCAACATAATTTGGTTTTGTAAATCATAATTTTCAGCCGTAGTAAACTCTTATTATAATAATCTTATTATAATATCGCATAAATTATCAAAATAATTTGTTTATTTTGAAAAACATAGCAATACATTTAATATACATCTGACATATACAATTCTACAATGAAAAAGAACATTAGAAAATAAAATTTTCCAAATTGCCCCAAAATCTTTTGCCGCGAAAACACGGCCGTGATCATAAATTATATCTATAATATTATAAAGTGGTAAAACTTTGTTTGTTTTTAAGTTTGTATGTAGGGTGTAATCTCCGAAACTACCAGTCGGATTTCAAAAATTATTGTTGCATTTGATAGCCCAATTCATGAGGCAGGTCATAAGCTATTCAAAATCACGCCACGACTCTTAAGGGGCTTACAGGACCTAAACGCAAAAAACGCAAGTTTTAGAAACAATAAAAGTATATGATCGACTACAGTAAACAAAATCAGAAAAATATATGATATTCTTCAGGATATATGCTAGGTTGATAGTGTGTTGAAAACATAATACAACTAATTTGATACGATAGAAAAAAATTATGAATATACCTCTAACAACTTTATTTTTACAATAAAAACCATATTATGATATACAATCATTCTGATTTTTTGTCAGATTATTCTACAAGCGTTTAGTGTTTCAATTTTTTTATCCAAGCAATAGTTTTTTAAATTAAATAATTGCTTCATAATTTGCAATAAATTACCAGCGTTGTGTCATTGCGCTTCTCTTTCTTTTCTATGCAGACCGACAGTAACCACGCTTTAGGTCATGTAAGCCCCTTAAGAGCGTTTACGCCGAACGGCATTTCATACAAACTTTCAAGCCCTTGTTTTCCGAAATGAATGAACCGATTTTAATGAAACTTCATACGCATAAGCAGGATACAAAGGTCTAAAAAGTTAGCAGAGAACATTTTCGAAATGTCTTATTTCAAAAAAGATAACTGGAAATCTCTGTTTCTATGAAAAGTTTAAAATCGGTCTAATTTGGCTGTTACACTATTTTTCGAAAATGTTCTCTGCTAAATTTTTAGACCTTTGTATCCTGCTTATGCGTATGAAGTTTCATTAAAATCGGTTCGTTCATTTCGGAAAACAAGGGCTTGAAAGTTTGTATGAAATGACGTTCGGCGTAAACGCTCTTTAGAGCCGAGCAAAAGGAATACAAGTCAGAAAGAACGCTAAGCGAAAACGGGGAAACGGAACGTCGGGGGGGCCGAAATTTCACACGGACGAAGTCGCGGGCAAAAGTTACACTTCAATATTTAGCACTCTATTAGTTACGAGAATGTTACATTGAAAGTCTCAGTGAGCAAATAATCTTCGTTCTGAGTAATTTATTGCTTTCGTTGACTTTATTCTGTTATTTACGTGTTCGTGTTCTACATTAATTTATCATAGACTTGAGTTTTAGTTAGTAGTCCTGAGTTTTTGTTGTAGGAATATTTTGTGTGCTGACAGGTAAATATCTAGCTGAGTTTTTTATGTGTTTAGGCTTTTAGTAGATATTTCATCGAAATTATAATTATATTCGATTTTACGTGATTTATAGTCAGCCTATAATGTTCCCACTGCTGGGACACAAGCCTCCTCTATACGAGAGGCAGTGAGCCATAATCCACCACGGGGGCCCAGAATTTTTGGTTCTAGGACGTGACGGTGTCTTCATGATGTTTTCTTTCACCGCTTTGAGAGTTGTGGTGATGAAATAATTTACATAAAGTAATGTGCCTGCTTGGGTTCGAACCCACGACTTACAACCCGTAAGTCACGGCCGGTACCACTGGGCTACCACTGCTCTCAAACAATGTAGGTACAAAGAAATCAATATCTTATTGATATTGTACAAGATTTAATTTAACCTGTGGCTAAATAATAACAGCCGCACAGGTCCATCGATCAGGTTAAGCTATGCTTGCCGCGGTTGGTCTGTGGATGGGTGACCATCTTTACATATCGTGACCCCTCCGTGCCTCGGAAAGCACGTTAAGCCTTTGGTCCCGGCTGTCATTCTAGGATCTTTAACAGTCGTTACGGGTAGTCAGAAGCCCGAAAGTCTGACAACCAGTCTTACCAAGGTGTATCGTATTACCCAGTAACTGGGTTGTGGCGGTCAGATAGGCAGTCGCTCCATGTAAAATACTGGTATTCAGCTGCATCCGGTTAGACTGGAAGCCGACCCCAACATAGTTGGGATAAGACTAGGCAGATGATTACCTATGACCGATTAAAAATCTCTCTAATATTATAAAGGCGAAACTTTGTTACTGTGTTTGTATGTTTGTTAATTCTTCACGAACAAACGGCTTTACCAATTTTGATAAAATTTTGGTATGGAAGTAGCTGGCAGGATACTTTTTATCTCGATATTCCCACGGGACCGAGTCTTATGCGGGTAAAACCGCGGGGCGCAACTCGTAGAAACATAAAAATGGCAGTCAGTTTTGAGTGTGTTACGCAATTACCCCGCGAGGTAGACTTGTCTACGAAAAACAGCTCTTTATAGAACTGTCCAGAATTAACTGTTGTTGGCGCCCATTTTTGAGATTATCCACTGAATAACTGTTCAGCTAGTCTCATTCTTTCTTATTAAATGTCTACCAACACAATTTAAGTTTCTTGAGCTAGTTATCTGTTATTTCTCGTTATTATACCACTGTTTTAATCTAGCTTTACTGGTTAGTTTTTTTTGTAGGACTTGTATTACAAAAGGCCAAGGGACAAATACCTAATATATCTAATAATGTTTTGGCATTCAGCAAATTACGCAGAAATAATATCAACCATGCTTTTTACGGCTCCGTACCGCTAAAGAAAAAAACGGAACGTCCGTCTGTCTGTCACCAGGCTGTATCTCAAGAACCGCGGTAGCTAGACAGTTGAAATTTTCACAAATTATGTATTTCTGTTGCCGCTATAACAACAAATACTAAAAATAAAATAAATATTAAAGGGGGGCTCCCATACAACAAACGTGTTTTTATCGGCGTTTTTGCCTTGTGGTACGGAACCCTTCGTGTGCGAGTCCTACTCGCACTTGGCCAGTTTTTCTTTACTTTATTGCCGAGTTTTCAAGAACGATGTCGCGACCGCAAGCTAGTAAAATTAAATAAATATTTTAGCCTTGTGGTACGGAACCCTTCATGTGCGAGCCCGACTCGCACTTGGCCAGTTTTTTTATTAGCAGAATATTTGCCTTCAAAAACAGGCAGCGATAAATGTGAACTTGGGTGTAATTTAGAAGAATTTTGTCAAACATAATTTTTCGGCTTAAAAATAATTTCATGCCGATTACTTTACAACAATTTTTTTTATGTCTTTCTTCATGGGCTTGATTATAATAAGATTAATAATTCTGCCCACAATAACTTTCCTTTGACTCAATTTGTAATTAACATAAACTAATTAGCGTAAATTCTTACTTCTCTGGTCTTGTTACTGTAGCAGTATCTAAAACGCGAACAACGCGTCATACTGTCGTCACGCAAAATCCTGTATCGCGCAAGCAGAGTTTACCGCGCAACTAGCATAGATACAACGGCCCGACATGAATCATCGGGCAGTTGCCCGCCAGACACAACTCCCTTCTGGTCGGAGGATCCTCCCTTTTCATAAAGTGTGAGTGTACTTTACACCCTGTTCCTCATACCTCTATATCACAGTGATACTTGTCTATGTATAATTTATGTACTAACTTTTTTCTGCTCTCAAAACGTTGAAGGAAAACATTGTGGGGAACCCGTCATGTCCTAGAACCAAACATTTTAAGATATGTGACATCTACCAACCCGCACTGGGCCCGCGTGGTGGATTACAGCTCACTCCTTCTGGAAAGCACGTTAAGCCGTTGGTCCCGGCTGTCATTCGTAGATCTTTGACAGTCGTTACGGGTCGTCAGAAGCCCGAAAGTCTGACAACCAGTCTTACCAAGGGGTATCGTATTACCCAGTAATTAATTGGGTTGTGGAGGTCAGATAGGCAGTCGCTCCCAACATAGTTGGGATTAGACTAGGCAGATTGATTGATACCTCTCGAAGAGAGGAGACCTGTGACTGTGTCCCAGTAGTGGGACATTATAGGCTAATTATGCTACTCAATTTCTGGAACAATGTAATTTCAACAAACAAACTATAGTCTTTTCATTAGCAAATATCCCATTTAATTAAGGTCATTAAAAATTTGTTAAAGCACCTAAAATAAAAAAAACCCATATTATTATTACATTCATAGTGTAGTTAATTAAAGGCTGCCACGGCATGCATTAAACATAGAAGTAGGAAAGTTTTGTAACTGCATACAAAACATATTTAACTTATATATATAGATTTAATTTAAGTAAATGAGAAAGACAATAGAAACTCAATGATTTCAAAAGTAAGGATACGCCCGTCTGAACATTTTACATAGAAGTTCTTCGTTCGAAGTTCACGCGCACCACTGTCAACTGAGTCGCGTTGGCCCTAAAACCGTCATTTTAGGGCCAGCGCGTTGGTGCCATTTAGTCGCGCCGTTAGCCCGGTCCTTACGCTAGTAATATATATGTCAATGTAGAAACTACACTATTAATTTATCACTTTTAAGATAAAGCCCTATGCTAGGCAGCCTTGACTTTTTTTTGTTTTTATGGCCTAAAGTATACCTTGTCAAGTACAATACGCCTGAAACTACAATATTTCTTCCTCAATAAACCGTAGACCACTTCCCACGGCCTCAAGTGTACTCGGTAGGTTCCTAAAGGAGGTAGTTCCTTGCTACTGAGTCGGTCAACATTTGCTGAGTATTACATGACGTCTGGAGTACGACTAAGGGGGTGTGGTAGGGGAGGGGGCAGACAATCCGAGCTAGCTTGAGGAAATGTTATCAAGTTAGGATAAGGTTGTCTGTAGTCAGTCATTCATCTCATCATCATCTGCCTAGCCTTTTCCCAACTATGTATGTTGGGGTCGGCTTCCAGTCTAACCGGATGTAGCTAAATACCAGTATTTTACATGGAGCGACTGCCTATCTGACCTCCACAACCCAGTTACTGGGTAATACCTACGATACCCCGTGGTAAGACTGGTTGTCAGACTTTCGGGCTTCTGACTACCCGTAACGACTGTCAAAGATCCACGAATGACAGCCGGGACCAACGGCTTAACGTGCTTTCCGAGGCACGGAGGGGTCACGGTATGTAAAGATGGGCACCCCCATCAACAGACCAACCGCGGCAAGCGTAGTTTAATCTGATCGATCGACCTGTGCGGCTGTTATTATTTAGCCACGGACCCCATAAGCTAAATTACTCAATTGAATTTCATTGAAAGATAAAAAGTAATTTAAAAAAATTAAACCGACTTCAAAAAGAAATGAACTCAAAATTATGAAATAACTTTAATTTCGGAAGTCGGTGTCTTGGGATCTGTATTTTAGTTTTAGTTTTTTGCCACCGACTTCCGAAATTAAAGTTATTTCATAATTTTGAGTTTGGGGCCTAAAAAGGCCACTTTGGCAGAATCATGAAAGGATAACATTATGAATCATAATGGACAGTTAACTGTTAAGGTAATCGTATCAAATCCCATTGGTGAAGGATTTTTCAGTTATTTTTTTTTGTCTGTGCTAAAATACCAATCAATCCAATCCCAATTTCTTTGATTATACCTACGTAGTGCAGCGAAAAAAAGAAAAACACGGACTGTCTTCGTCATATTATACATAGGGAACGTACTACCGGGATTGAAAGTACCCTTTGTGTTAATGCAGCTTATAAACTATCCTTGTGCCAAACTTCAGCCAAATCAGTTCAGCCGTTTTTGCGCTAATCCGGAACATACATCCAGACAAACAGATAAACGGCCAACTTCGTTAGTATTTTTTTATTATATTATTTATCTTTCACTCCTACATTAGAACAGGGGGCCTAAAAAGGCCACTTTTGCAGAATCAAAAAAGGAATTCATCAAATCATTATAAATCATGATAGACAGTTAACTGTTAAGTTAATCGTATCAAATCCCATTGGTGAAGGATTTTTCAGTTATTTTTTTTTGTCTGTGCTTAAATACCAATCCAAATCCAATCCCAATCTCTTGCAACGAAAAAAAGCAAAATACGTTTATGATTCTGCCAAAGTGGCCTTTTTAGGCCCCCAGGAATGCCCTATTTATAGTCGAGTATGATTCCCGAGGCCGCTAAACCCTATTGTATTATTAGATACCTACTGATTCTGATTATTATTAATAGTTCAGAATATTTCCGTACTTTAAGAATGGTTTGTTTACACAATATTACCATATGGTAATATTATTATCATAGAGGAAGCTGGAATCTGTGATCTTTACAAGACTGATGACAGAATACGCACAGCTTGAGTCACTGAGAGAAAAAAACATGTTGTTTTGTAATAAGAAAAGATATTAGCATGTACGTACCTACAGCCAGACAAATATTTTTTTAAGTAAATTACCACCCTACGTTAATTTACCGTGTTATAGCCGTATCCAATTGTCAAAGAATGGCAGTTGTGATTTGAATATACGGACCAGAGCGGTAATTGCGTAATACATATACAATGACAACCGTAGACAGAGTAATCTATAGACTCATGGTATCCGTGTCACCGAAAGGGACAAAAAAATCCGGCAATCTTCATCATACTATCATTTTTACAGCTTATTATACCTACACTGCACCTTACCATTTTCACAGTTGCGCAAATGATATCAATTTGATAACAGGCATACAATTATTTATTCTATTTTTAAATGATTTAAGAATTACCCATTCAGTCCCAAAACATCCACGTCTTCCGTAGATACTAAAAGCAATTATACCTAAACTCAAGTGAGCAAATGTAAATGCCGTGTACATCTAAATAGACGGAACCCGTAGATTCCCCAGGGTGTTGTTTGGCAAATACAGTCGATAAGCATAGACAACAACAACAAACAACAATGTTAGAATGATCTTCTATTGTTTGACAAATTGGAACGTTTATGTCTGTGTTCCAGTTTTGAAATGCGTGTAATTTGAGGTATGGGGACAATGACTTTAGTATTAACAGTCTGTTCATAGTTTTTATTAGCATCACTATCAATATCACAGTGATCTTTATTGTCGTGGCAATAGGGTTGCTGTTAGATTGCTGCCATTGTCAAGTCTGTCTTAAATCATAATGATCTTTATTTTTGTTGCAATAAGGTTGCTTTCGGTTGCTGCTGTCAGAGGCCAAATAGTGACAATCGTGTTATAATGTCAGGATAATTTTGGGCCATCGAGATTTCCTGACTTTTTTTGTCATTAAGGTATTTTAGTGTAGGTATAGTCACCAAGAGAGTTATGTAACCAGGGTCGTCGGATATAGTTGACTCAACTTCAACTTTTCGACGACTCTGGTTACTTCTCTCCTTTGGTGACCGTAAAATAGATTAATTAATTTAAAAAAATGCAAATTAGTTATTGAGAAGCGGCTCGTGATCTAAGCAACTACGAGCCATAAAGCTATTTACCTACCATAAAAAGTAAAATAATTCTAAGACCACAGTACTTAAAAAAAAAACAAAGTACAGACGCCAGCACATCAAGCTACTACAATCTGTCAAATTTCTTTAATACATTTTCAACTTCATCGCTAAAGCATTAGGTTCAAAGTTGATTGGGAAAATTTGACAGTTTCGGGTAGCTTGATGAGCTGGCGCCTGTACAAAGTAAAATCAATCTGAGAACACACTCACAGTAAGAAAACTTAGGAATTTTTCACTTACCAAATTCTGGCAATCCAAGAGGAATCATAACAGCATTCGATTGATATCAAATGCAAGTTTATACCGGATCCTCTTAGTCCAATGACACGTAAACCGGCAAACCTTACCCGTGCGTGACATCAAAATCTTTACGAGTAACTTTTGAAGAAGCCGGGAAATAAGTTTTGAGGGAGCAAAGAAGATTTTTGTACTTTCGGACAAGTATCGGATGTGATGCTAATTGGATGAAACGATGAATTTAAATGACAATTACATTTTTGAACTGTGAATTCTATTCTTAAGTAATTCATATTAACCATTCTAAAGGTGAGTCCACATGAGCAGTTGCTTACGAGCATTTGAGCAATGGGGTAATGTTGAACGAGCATTACAAAGAACACACGAAAGCACCAAGTTTCTTTAGTGAGGATTTTCAAAAGAGCACAGTCATTTCGGCTCACTTTCGCCATGGTAATAAGCCAGGCGGTGATGCGTTTACGGGGTAAATTGAATACGGGAAGATAATATATTGAAGCGGGGCGAGTATTAGATGAACGCGTGTATATAACCAAATCAGAAGAGTAATCATGAGTACCATTAGGTGTAGGTTTAAAGATATTTATTCTCAAAAAAGACACAAAGTCACTTACATGAGAACAATGCTTATGGTAAATTATATAAAGTTCGTCACAGACGTCACGGTAGCAATTATGATACACCCATCCAATGCATTCAGCTTTTAGGAAGGGTGTTATTTGTGATTAAATATGCAGCTAATTGAGTCTTGAATACATTGCATGAGTGCAACCATTACACTTGCCAATTAAGTAGCCACGTTTTCTTCTGGTATATTGATAATAGGCGGAAGCAGTAGGCGATCACAATTCACACAGCGCGTGCAGACAGAACTTGCACTCCACTAACAAATGCGCGCGATATAAACGCCCCCCTATGTTAACTCCGATGTCATACAGCTATGCGAATGCAACGACATCAGATAATATTTTAAATTAATTAACGAGTGAATAAACTTTAACCCGACGGAGTACAACAAGTGGGACATGCGAACTGCAAACTCCTGTTGAATAAAATGTAGTTTGGATGTGGCGTATCGAAAACATCATGTCTACACAGAAATATATAACAAACTCTTTCTTCTTTCTCTCACAAGATAAGATAAGATATTTTTTTATTTGTCCAAAACATGAGTATACACACACATAGCATGCAAGATGTTACATCAAATTATAATTATGACAGTCATGTTTTGCCTGAAAGTGTAGGTATCGGAAGATGTCGGACGCTACACAGCATCAATTGATTTTAAATTCGTCCATTACACACAGCAATTAATATAGCAAATTTTAACAATCCAGAAAGAAGACCTTTTATAGAACGACCTTTTTTATATCCTTAACGTGCTCAGCCACAAGCTGGACAGCCTCCTTCTGGGGCACTGGGTTCAAGCACAAGTGCGTGTGCCCGGGGGCCCAGAGGGCGAGGCAAATACTTAAATTATTTTTTTTCTTTTTTAATGTAACTTAACATAGTTTATAAGTTGTACTACCTACCAACAATATTATTGGGCAAAATATGTCAGAATTAAAAAGTTTTTTATATAGGCCGTGTAGCCCGACCACTTCTAAGAATACATAGACATCTCCTTCTATACAAAGTGACATTTTGCTCTCTTCATTTTTGACATCGAGAAATCTTACAAGCTGTCCCTTTGTTGTCTTTCGTTTGTCTGTTTCTACTGTGGTCATGCAACGCGTATTGGACTTTTTTGTTTATGGATTGGCTTTAAAAAATGAAAGACATGATTTAAAAGGGCTAAAAATGTCAAAGAAAAAGTATTGTATGTTGTTCTTTTCCACAGTGTATTAAATTACGTAAGGGTTATTGGACTAGCCAGAGAAACCAAAGCGTCTCCACATTATTCCTTGCTTACCACATCTTGGTCTGAAAGATATTAATTAAACTAACACGTCGCGTCGGCACGGCTGCAGTTACGTAACAAAAATTTATCAAACTTCACTGTGAGGGAATAATTTGTACCGTTTCGTTACCATCCTTTCTGGACAGTTCTGCAGACTTTACAACTTTCAGTTCAGGCAGGCTTTTGTTTTAGTGGTTGCTACATGTTCGCTGCATGCCAGTAAAGATTGATTTATGCTAGGCCGTGTCTAAGCGAGGCATGGGTTAGGCGCGGATGCAAAACGTTGCGATTTTTTAAATGATTTAGTACCACAAGTCTAAGAAACGATCGATGGACTGTGTGAATAAGGTAAGAAAGGGGGCCTACCGAGATGACGACTTATAACCTAAACTAACACGGGACTAATAGGAGCCTTTTTGGCCTCGTGCAGGTCTTTTTAGGGTTCCGTACCTTAAAAGGAAGAACGGAACACTTATAAAATCACTTCGTTGTCCGTCAGTAAAAAAAAAAGGCCTCCAGTCTAACCGGATGCAGCTGAATACCAGTATTTTACATGGAGCGACTGCCTATCTGACCTCCACAACCCAATTATTAGGTAATACGATACCCCTTGGTAAGACCGGTTGTCAGACTTTCGGGCTTCTGCCGATACCAAAGATGCCCCAAAGATGATTATGTCGCGTGTCGCGCCTGTTTGTAGGAGCCTTTTTGTTTTTTTTTTTTCGGATGGGAAATCATCAAATGACCCCTCCCGCTCTGGGTGGAGCGGAAGGGAGTGTCAGACTCTTACTGACTAAAACCCACCCGTGTTCCTTCCTTAGCCCTTTATGTTCCGGGCCAGCGGTAACCCTTTCGGACAATCCCTTAAGACTCTTTTGAATTTGTCCCCATTTTCGCTGTTATCAAAGAGATTTCGGGATGAGTTACCAGCGATGTTAAATTAGCGTAAGCTCCTAAATGTCAACTGAGATTAAGTTTGATATTGGTTCGATATGGAAATTAATATCTCTTCAGCCCTTTTATAACGATTGAGGGGGGTAGGCAAATTCTCAATAATTAAATTATTCTATTTTATTTACTCTGAAGAGTTATTGGGTTTTTCTAAGGAATTTCTCAGTAAGGGCCTGGATTATGCTCGGTTGATGGCAATAGCATGCATAGCATATGTTCCCACTGCTGAGACACAAAGCATCCTCTATCTGTGAGTGAACGGCAATCCACCACGCGGGC
The DNA here is from genome assembly GCA_948474745.1 of Oligia latruncula. Classification (NCBI taxonomy): domain Eukaryota; kingdom Metazoa; phylum Arthropoda; class Insecta; order Lepidoptera; family Noctuidae; genus Oligia; species Oligia latruncula. Next base: position 3,810,732 of record OX419705.1, read on the forward strand.
CCAGTGCGGGATGGTAGATGTCACATTTGTCTTCGAATTTTTTATCCTAGGACGTGCCGGTTTTGTCACGATGATTTTCACTCATCACTTTCGAATTGCCAGTTTTATCAAGGGGTATCGTATTACCCAGTAATTGGGTTTGTGGAGGTCAGATAGGCAGTCGCTCCATGTAAAATACTGGTATTCAGCTGCATCCGGTTAGACTGGAAACCGACCCCAACATAGTTGGGAAAAGGCTAGGCAGATGATGACTTTCGAATTGTCAAGGAGTCGGTCAGTCAGAAAGATGAAGCTAGTGGCTCATTCCAAATAACAGGTTCGCATATTTCTAAAGCTAAATTGTTAACATTTTAACCCTACCATATTTCCAGTTAACCCCTTCTTCGAACTTAAAGCTATTAACTATTTCGAGCTAAAATTCTAGTAAAATCCGTTAGACGCAAATCTCGTTAGGATTATCCGTTGCAGCAACAAAATTAGATCGTTCCAGCGCTGCAGCAGTCCGCTGGATTGGCTTCGAGCGACCCGCGGTTTATACGATTATGTCTTCCGACTGTACGAGTATCCTTAGACGGTTCTATGTACCTAATAGAGTAGGTAACAAGAACATTGGGGACAAGATTTTTTTGGTAAATTTAGCAATCGTACCGAAAATTTTTGCTCTATTTTTTTATGATTTTTGGCTCGGGCCTAATTAATTACAACCGCACGGGTCGATCGAAGGTAAAGCTACGCTTTCTGAGGTTGGTTTGTGGATGGGTGACCATTACATATCGAAAGCCCTTTGTGCCTTGGAAAGCACATTTGTCCTGGCTGTCATTCGTGGGTCTTTGGCAGTCGTTTTTGGGTCGTCAGAAGCCCGAAAGTCTGACAACCAGTTTTACCAAGACCTTCAAAACCCAGTAACGGGGTAACAAGATACCCCGTTACTGGGTTTTGAAGGTCAGATAGGCAGTCGCTTCATGTAAAATATTGGTATTCAGCTGCGTCGTTAAAGTGGAAGCCGACGCCAACGTAGTTGGGAAAAAGGCTAGGCAGATTACGATGATGAAGAAGAATTAAATTTGGTTACTGTAAACATAAATACCGGGTTTACATACATCTTAAATAAGAGGTCATGTTTTAAATTACTGCCTCTAACACCTTCCGTCCCAGATTAACATTTTGCCACGCTGTAAAATGTTTAGACTATCGCCATGTAAACCTGCCTTTAATTATTTTGTACAAAACCTGAAATGACTACGTGCGTCCTTAGACGACGAGGAATTAATTAAATTGTGTTGGAAATGGGGTGAAACGCGAATAAATCAACGGCAAAGATGAATCTAGGACGCAAATGGTCTGGCTGTTTGTGTATGTGAGTTTAAATGTTTGTAAAACGCACCCACGATACAGGAGAAATTCCTAGTGTGGGGCAATGTTTAAAAAAAAAAAAAAATTGCAGGTTCAAAACCCGGGAAGCATTAAAATCAATGTCACTTTTCCATTCATTAAGTACTTGCTTAGTGAAACTAGGTAAGTAATGGCTTTGGTCAGGGAAATTAATTGTTAAGCTTTACTAACAAATTAAATTGCCTGTATATTCAAATCACATGACCTAAAGCGCGGTCACTGTCGGACTGCATAGAAAAGAAAGAGATGCGCGATGACTGTTTCGGTAGGAGTCAAGCTCGTCCCACTATCTTGGCCTTGGCCTGCCGCGATGTCGTTGTTCGTTGAATAGGACGAATCGGTGCTTCGTATAGCCTATTTTTTTTCATCTGACTATTTCAGCTCGAGGTAATAGAAGATTTCCCTTATTGCGAGAAAAAATAAAAAGAATATAAGAAAGTGGGGCATAGACAAAGGTCGGAAAAACGACCTCCTTTGGAGAGGACAAATTAGATTTTTTAAATTGAGAATGCCGTTGGAATTAAGTTTGGCTTTATACAGTTAAGCGGTTTGAATGAATACTTTTAAAGCTGTTACTGCTTTAATCAAGCGTTCCTAAATTAAAGTTGATTGTTTAAGTTAAACTGCAATTTGTTTTCCTGTGGCAACACTAGAGCTAACAGCTGTTTAATATAATGTTCTTGTAATTTAAAAAAAATAATTTGTTCGGGTTAACATCTATTATTTTATACATACTTTATTTCAGTAGGGATATAAGTTAATTTTTTATTTTATTTATTTAACCATTTATATAGAGACGCCAGCATATCAAGCTACTACAACTTGTCAAATTTCTTTAATAGATTTTCAACATTATCGCTAAAGCATTAGGTTCAAGGTTTATTGGGAAAATTTTACAGTTTCGGGTAGCTTGATGTGCTGGCGGCTGTACCTGCATACCTACAAATAAACAGACAACAAGAAAGAAGCAAAAACATACCTACAAAGGTGTTGCTTATTTCTAAAGAAATCTCTTCCAGCACACCTGCGGTAGGAAAGTACAGACGCCAGCACATCAAGCTACTACAATCTGTCAAATTTCTTGAATAGATTTTCAACTTTATCGCTAAAGCTTAAGGTTTTATGTTGATTGGGAAAAGTTGATAGTTTCGGCAGTACATTGCTCGCAGAACAGATGGCCGATGGGGCCGAAAGCTTCTGAAATGCCGACCGCGTACAGGAAGAGGAAACATCGGAATGCCTCCCACATGGTGGACCGATGACCTGGTGGCTGGCATTATTGCTAGAAATTAGTTAACACTGTGATGACGGCTTTCACCAGGAGCTATGCTCGGAGTCTCTTTGAAATATAAAATCAGGAATGAAATTATCCGGAAAAGAACCGGAGTTACCGATATACATGAAGTGGCAGTGGGCCGGCCATGTTTGTCGAAGGACCGATAATCGGTGGAGTAGACGAGTCCGTGGAGACCGCGTATCGGCAAGCGTAGTGTGGGAAGCCCCCCAGCTAGATGAATGGGTCGTCCATTCATCTAAAGAAGGTGGCTGGGACGGACTGGATGCGGAAGGCGGAGGACCGGGTATTGTGGTGCAGCCTGGGAGAGGCCTATGTCCAGCAGTGGACTGCAATAGGCCGAGTTGATTGAAAAAAATAAATACCTACATAAATTAGATCTTTCTTAATAATAGTGAGGCAAAGTCACACAAAATAAAGTTATGAAGACTCATTATAAAAGAATGAATTTGATTGCATCTTACATAACATAATATTACGCATGTAATACCGGAAGGTTTAGATAGAGGTGTACCTGTAGTACACCCAGATGACACCAGCTAAGTTCAAGTCCCATGTAATAGGGGGCGAGCCTATTGCCATCAACCGGGCACAAATGATAGACTCCGGGCTGCTACTGAGATATTCAAGATAGAAAAACCCAACAACAGTTTAATTCAAATCATTTTCTGGGTCGTTCTTTGGCCAAAGAATTAGCATTGCCATTCAACGCGGCAATGCTGCCAGTCTTCTGGACACGTTTCCGAAAGACAGTGATGCGGACGAGTACTTCGATGCCTAAGTGTCCTTTGTTTTTGTATTTAATTGTAAGTTAGTTAATCATTTAATTTAGTATCTAGTGTAAATAGTTAGTTATCTATAGGTTACGGCTAATGACCGAAGTGCGGCTAAACCTAGTTTTACAGTTTTTAATGCGGTAAAACCTAACCTCAGGGTGCCCTTCGCTCGCTCTTGCATCCTATGTCGCCTCCCGATATACACACGAACCGCATGTGGCCGGCTAAAACTAGGTGTAGCCGCACTTCGGCCGGCTAAAATTTGGTGTAGCCGCATTTCGGCTATTAGCCGTGACATATACATACAATAAATATAGTATTCAAATTATATCAGGAATGAAGTAGAAAATGCAAATCAAATCACATTACAGCTGAATAAAAAAAATACAGTCTGCAATGGAATTGAGTTAGGCTTTTGACACAGTTGCGCAGTCCGAAGTCCGAACAACTGCTGTAAAACTTGTTTTAGTTTTAATCTACTGTTTTAAACTTGTTGTTGATTGTTTAAGTTCGAGTTTATCTTGTTAGTTCAGCTGTTAAATAATTGTGTTTTAACTTGGTTTAGAGTTCACGATATTCTGCAAACGAATCTTGCGGCAGTCTTGAACTGATTGTAAATACATAAGTTACTTGGTTTGTTTTTGTTAAATGTTTTCTTGTGGACTGATTGTTGTGTTGTTGTTGTAATAAGAGTGTAGTTCTCTTTAATTTGTTTTCTATTATTTACTGATTGAGAACATTACGTAGATATGTCTGAATACTACAAATTCAGCTTATAATGTTCCCTCTGTTGGGACACAGGCCTCCTCTCCTCAGTGAGAGGCAGTGGGCCGTGATCCACCACGCCGGCTCGATGCGGGTTGGTAGATGTCACATGTCTTCGCATTTTGGTTCTGGAACGGTCGCGACCGTTTCCACTGCGCCACCAGTGCCCTCTGAAATCTTAAATACCGAATTTAAACATAATACTTATTAGTTTATGACGGTTTACGGTCTTATTCATATTATGCTCATTTCTAGGTATCCGACTAGTTTTAATAGGATTTAAATAGATCCCATACATGAGCCGATCAAGCAGTGAGTTTGTTTCAAGTTCTGAGTTGAGCTACACCATTACTGATTACCTACTGACAAATGCTTGCACCAACTACACTGGTCCACTAAAATCTGTGTGGTACTTTCCTTAGTAGACAATGTAGATTGATGTCTGAAATGTAGGACATCAATCTACATGGTCTTAACATGATCTGGCCAAGATTACGTCTGGACTTTAAAAGAGACTGTTACCTCTGAGTCTGTTTCGGCCTTTCTTCGAAGTAGATAGGAAACACCGACTTCATCTAGCTTATAAACAGAGATATATCAGTAGGCCATGCCTTGGACAAATTCCGAACATGATTGTAAATGGCGAACTGCGTAATAGGAGTACTTATGTAATTATGCGACATATTTTTATTTGTAACTAGCTGACCCGGCAAACGTTGTTTTGCTCCTACACTACTCCTACCCTACTCCCACACTACTCCTACCCTACTCCTACACTACTCCTACCCTACTTCTACCCTACTCCTACCCTACTCCTACCCTACTCCTACACTACTCCTACCCTACTCCTACACTACTCCTACCCTACTCCTACCCTACTCCTACACTACTCCTACACTACTCCTACCCTACTTCTACCCTACCCCTACCCTACCCTACTCCTACCCTACTCCTACACTACTCCTACCCTACTCCTACACTACTCCTACCCTACTCCTACACTACTCCTACACTACTCCTACCCTACTTCTACCCTACTCCTACCCTACTCCTACTATAAAAAAAAAAAAAAATACAAAAAAAAAAAAAAAGTATCCTATGTCCGTCTCCTGGCTCTAAGCTACCTCCCCACCAAATTTCAGCCAAATCGGTTCAGCCGTTCTCGAGTTATAAGTGGTGTAACTAACACGACTTTCTTTTATATATATAGATAAACTATTTTACCACAACTCTATTTTCTCAGTGGTAAGTATAGTTTTAGACCCACCATACCACCGGAGGTATGGCCAGTGGTATGGTGGGTCCGCAATGATTTTTTTTATATTACGTGTAAAAGTGATTCCGATAACGTATTTACAGAATGTACCATTTTTATTTTATTTCAGAAAGTCATTTCATCAAGTTGAAATACAGGTCAATTTGAGCCTTGCTTTCCTATATGCTTTTATAAATGAAATGATTCCATGAGCATATGAGCCAAAGATTCATGTAGGTAAATGTACCATGAATATCACTTATTTGCAACCAAAAACATTTTGTTTGTTATTTGATTTCGTCCATAAATACTACTCAATCGTCCCTTTTCCTTGAGTCAACAGTAAGATATATTAAAGGCTAATTTATTCGTATTTGTAAGAAAACAAAGATTGCCTAGTAAGCAATGTGTACTTGTGGTCAATGTTTACGTATATCCTGATTTATTGTAGGAATAGCCTTTTTTAGCTGGTAGACTAATTTGGAACTTTATCAGAAAAACGTGAACACGATCATCGATATAAAAATATACAAAGAAAAACAAAAGCTAGCGTAATGTTGCTTAGATATAATATTTGTCTATTTCTTGTCTCGTCAAATATGTACGAGTACATAATACAATATTATTTTACTATATGCGAAACCCACTATAAAGAATCTACGTACAAAATTTCAAAACTGTATCATGAAAAATCACAAAGTTATAAGCTTGTTAAGTTACTGTTTGTCCGTACAAAAACATGCTCACCCGCGCCGCTCGCGCCGCGCCGTTTGCGCTCATTGATAATAGTACCTGTGTACCTAACTGTTCGGCGCGGAGATTGGATAACCTAGGTACTTAGTGTCGCTCGGTGTCTAACTTTTAACCTTTTTTAAATATTTTTGGGACAAAATATAACATGGGGTAAAAATTATTGGAATCGATTCAGTTAGGTACTTATTCTGAACAAACTATATTCAGGTTTCGCATATACTAAAATTAACGTTGTGTACGGTTTTTTATGTCAAAATAAAAGATTTTTACTAAATGTATGTGAAAGGATAATTATAACTATGGCTTATAATAAACAACAATTTTTAAACATTTTTGTCTGTCGGCTAATTTCCAAAACGGCTGGACCGATTTTAACAGGACTTCCACTGGCAGATAGCGGATGTTCTAAGGAGAAAATTAATTTTAGAAAAATAATTAGGGTTCCTCGCAAAAAAATTAAAACCCTTCAAACCCAATTTGTTTTCCGAGATGCACGCGAACGAAAAGCAGGCACAACTAGTAGTACCTAAATAAGAAACTGATGTTTATTATCTGCCCTATAAAGTGAATTTCATTAGAAAATGGCAAAAAATGATAGTGTTAGATATAAAAAAAACGTGTGGGGTCGGGGATATTCCCGTCAGGAAGGAAATTCAAAATAAAAAATGACGAAAAATTTGCTGCGAAAATTTGTGTGCACGTGCAGCCGTCCTCTTGGATTTTCATTTCGACATCACTATTGACTTTAGAGAGCAGTGGTGGCCAAGTGGTAACGGCCGCGACTTACGAGTTGTATGTCGTAGGTTCGAACCCAGACAGGCGCTTTACTTTGTGTAAATTATTTCATCACCACTGCTCTCAAAACGGTGAAGGAAAACATCGTGAGGAAACCGGCATGTCCTAGAACCAAAAAATTCGAAGACATGTGACATCTACCAACCCGCACTGGGCCCGCGTGGTGGATTACGGCCCACTCCCTCTCACCGAGAGGAGGCCTGTGTCCCAGCAGTGGGAACATTATAGGCTGATTATGGTTATGGTATTGACTTTAGCATCCTCGACAACCATTGAAAACGACATGATGTAAAATTATACAATTTTCACAGCCGCCATTTTGAATTTTCATTTTGACCTCACAAAGTCGCATGCACCCCGGGCATAACGCTTTTTCGTAACGTGACGATTTCTTCCAGTTTAGTCCTACCGTAAGCTGCGTTAAAGACCTACTTTCCAATTAATTCATTACAGTCTACTCAAGCTATAAATAAAATTGATACAAGCAAATAAAAGTTCACTGGTCGTGTAAACACATATGATATTGAGTTTACTCCTGCTGTATATTCTCACTGCCCAAAGAGCAAGAATGCTCCTAAGAATATTGTAATGTCCCCTTTTGTAAGGGTCAGCAATCTATCACTAGTTTCGGACAGTCCGCATAGTAGAACTCAATACTTCACAGAGAAATGTGCTGACACTACATATTGGTCGGAGTTTTAGTTACCCTTTCATCCAGGGGTGTCCTTACAGCATTCAATAAAGATCGTCCGTAACAGATGTTTGTGAAGCTTCCTTGTCAGCCTGCTTTATTATTTTGTAAATAGAAAATTGGAAGACTAAAATTATATCAAACATGTTTTAGGAACAGTTCGATCTTATTAAAAAGTAATTTAAAAAAAAAAAACTGACTTCAAAAAGAAATTAACTCAAAATTATAAAATAAGTTTAATTTCGGAAGTCGGTGTCTTAGGATCTGTATTTGAGTTTTTTGCCACCGACTTCCGTTGTTTTAAATATTGCACTAGAATTTGACCAAGGTTTTGAGATGTTTTCCCTTTGACACTACACCGTATCTATAAGCCAGGCCATCACACTTACACGTATTAGTCTATCTAATCTTGAAAATTACTGAATCGATTTTGATGAAACTTGCACTGTTCCCTAAGTTGAAGTAAATGTAAGCCAATAAAATTGGCACGATCCGATTAATAGTTGCGGAGAAATGTGTGGACAAACATACATACATACACCTATAAAATTTTGTATATTTGTTTGCAAGCCCTAATAGATTGTCATATGTGAATAATGCAGAATGAAATAATGCAGTTCCAATAATATTACATACATACGTGTCGAATTTTATTGATAACCTCCTTTTTTTGAAGTCGGTAAAAAGGTAAACGTAGTAGAAGCATATGGCACGGATATCTCTTCTTTATACACAAGAAAATGTAATATTTCTTCTGTAAATCGCTTTTAATTGTCCCGCAAATAATGAAGTCCCTTTAAAAGTTCTTGAACGAAATTCTTCTGGTAATATTAAATTGTTACTTTTCTTATGAAAGAATTGATATAGATAAAGTGTGAGCTTTGAAAACTTTTAACTAAGCTCCGTATCTCCTTATCTATATTAATGCAGCCATTTCAACTTTTTGGCCTAAAAAATTTTGGTTACCATATTTTTGCGTAGAATGAGTTTTGTTTCTCACTGTTTTATAAATTCACTAGTACCGCCCCGTGGTTTTACCCTCATATGTTTCGATCCTGTGGGAACATCGGAATAAAAAGTATATCCTTTATGTTATTCTGATGTATAAGCTATATCACTATAAAGTTTCATCAAAATCCGTTCAGTAGGTTTTGCGTGAAAGAGTATAAAACATTAGTTTTTGGTTATACTAAACCCGAAAAGGGGTCATTGTACTCATCATTTTTAAGAACTTTTTCTAGTTCAACCTTGAAATCGCGAAAAAAAAATCAGCTGTTCCATACATTTGTGTTCACTTAAATCGACAAAATGTATGGAAATGCTGTTTTTTTTTTTTTTTAAAGGTAAGTATATCAGTAGCCTCGTGAAGTATCTCTATCCCGAAGTATGAGTTAATGTAACTTAGGATAAGTGCATTTTGTTTATGTTCCATTGGTAAATAAAGATAATAATTAACTACTTGAAAATGAAAATGAATCAAATCTTTTCAGCTTAAAACAGATTTAAACATAAATGCCGTTTAACTCGTAAACCCAAAGTGGGTCACCCAATTTCCATCTACGCACAGCTACTAAAGGAAAATATAAGAAAACAATATCCCTCCGGAATGGTGTGGCCAGCTAATAACTATAGCTAAATGATCCAAGTAACCCTTGCTCCCTGCGGCCGGCAGTAAATCACTCGATCAACCGGCTAATACGACGATGGCCTGGTCATTGTGGCGCGCGTGTTCGCAGTTCTGCAATATATAGCTAGAGTTGCTATGGATTTTTATTTTCGTAGTAACTGGCAGACCACTTTATGTTGAGCTGTAAACCCTGCTCAGGGTACCAAGAAACTGCCAGAAGTGCCCTCTAGTTCAGAACATAGGAGGTTTGGTAGTTAAAATAGTTGCCATCGGACAATTTTACGGAGTTTACAAAAATCAAAATCTAAAGTCGTGTTTATTCTTGGCGTGGCGCAACAAGTGGAGCAGCACACCAGTCTGTTCAGTTAGAAAAACTTGATTTTATACAATAGTAGGTAGGTATGCAAAATAAAAGTGATGTCATGTGAGAATTGTTCCTAGTCAAGTAAATCCAAAGTAACTGGAAAAAGGATCTAAGTAATAAGTTACAAAGTATTCTAAACTTAGTTTGATGCTTTTGTATCGCTTTGTGTTTGTGGCTCAGCAAGAAACATTTTGGTCGTGCACAGTATGAAGGCGGGTAACTGTATTAATTCGTTTACCCCAGGATATATATCAACGGTTCGGCACAACCGAAGATCACCAAAGATCTTGTATTCCACTTTCTTGTATGCTGACGATAATGTGATTAGAAAAGTGTGTAATTGAGAAAGAGTGTCATCGACGCAATAACTAACCAAAAAACGGTGTGACACTAATATTATAAAGGCGAAAGTTTGTGTGTGTGTGTTAATATGTTTGTTACTTCTTCACGCTCAAACGGCTAGACCAATTTTGATAAAATTTGGCATGAAGGTAGCTCACACCCTGGATTAACATATAGGCTATCCCGATATTCCCACGGGATCGAAACTTATGCGGGTGAAACCGCGGGGCGCAGCTAGTACCAAATAAAAGGACACAAGAACCCAACCTATATTCTTCTTATTCTATGTATCTTCTATAAACCCTTACTAAATAACAAGAATTAATAAGTTCTTACCCTTTACCAAGCAAACAATTTAAAACCGCAGCTACAAAATGCCTTAATTTCAGACTAGACTATTACAATTGGTGGAGCAGCTTTATGAATGAACCGAGTTTCGTCTAGACACAGTTCGCCTACGCAATGCACTAAACTTTGTCTGGGCAGGTCTTAAAGTTAGGGAGCTGTCAGAGTAGGCGAATTTATAGTAAGAAGCGATTGGTGAGTGGGTGTTGGAAAAAGGCTCTGAGGGAATCGGCAGCCTTCTGTGCGTTATTAATATGGATAGTAAATACAGGGTGGGCCATAAGGGTGTTGGCGGTTTAAATATTCGATTTAAAAAAAACTACGAAACATAACACAAATATATTTGTATTGTTAAAAAGTAGAAGCATAGGAATTTTTAAGACTTAAAAATAATGTTGTCCAAATGGCTTCCCTCGGCTGCTTGGCACTCTTGGAACCGAAGTCGCAAATTTTGGAAAACTCGTTGAAAAGTTGTTCTCGGTATTTTGTTACTTTCCTGAATGCGCCAATGTGTTACGAAAATGGATCAGAATGTTTGAAACAACCGGCTCAACAGTACCAATTACGGCTCGTGGTCGCCCAGTTTCTGCAAGATCAGCCGACATTGTGGAGCGTGTTCGTGTATACAAATATATTTGTGTTATGTTTCGTAGTTTTTTTTAAATCGAATATTTAAACCGCCAACACCCTTATGGCCCACCCTGTATTAATGCAGTGTAAATTAAAGTCCTCCAGACCGTATTTCGGCCACGGCCAATCTCAAAGGAGACTAGCCTTTGGTCGAGATATCGTTTATGAGCTGTACGGGGATATAATATATACTATTAGTGCACTGGATTATCTGCTAATAGTAACTAGAAAGAAAAGAAAGAAAGAAAATAAATTTATTTAGCACAGACTAAAAGACACACAATACACCAAATAGTTAGACAGTAATCGTACATACATCAGTTAAAAACAAAAAAAGATATAAAAAAAAAAAAGTGCAAATTCCGATATATGAAATTAGCAGGAATGTGCAAGCAAGCACGCAAGGAACTAGCAAGGTTTTCTACGTGAACTTCATTTTGAACTGTATCGTCAATCTTGGAGGCTCGGTTAATAAGGGTTTATTGAACCCCATAAGTAGGGACCCTCTTACCTGAGATTGAAACTACAATAGTGCTAAAAATGGTAGATGACTTATCTCTATTACAAATTATTAGTTCAACAACATCTGATCATGTATCAGAGATTGCCTCTATCAATTCCGACCACGCCGGAAACGATGTGTTTCGTGTATTTGCTTCCGTTTATTCCCTTTGCGCATGTATTTACTTTGCTTGTACTTATAAATTTATTAGGCAAGTAGGCGTACCTAGACGAAAGTGAAATAATTCCATGTTGTTCGTCCAGGTAGAACCGTTGATGTGTTGATTTTGTAAGCGGAATATGTAATTTCTACGATATTTTTTTTTTTTGATAACTCTTCTTTACTGTAAAAGAAGAGTTATATATTATAAAAATGAATTAACTGTATTTATGGAGTTTTTTTTTTGAGTGATCCTTACAAATGATTCATAGTATCGAGAGTTTCTCTAAAAGGATCCTTGCTCTTTACCGATCAGAAACCTTCCGAACGACCGAAGTAATGTCTCGTAACAAGTACCATACCTGAAGTTTGAATTTATTAGGCTCTTCAACAATTATGTTTTTTTTTTTCATATTTTTCTAACAATTTGCAGCAGGATTTCATACAACAACAAAACTTTTATCTCTTCGCTCAATTTCCTCTCAAAGTGTCTCCATCAAGATTAGGAACCCCCAACCTTGGAGACTATTAAGAGATGGATCTGCCTAATGCCCCAACATCGTACTAATTGGCCAGATATCCGGGAAGCCATAGTCACGGATACCCATCTCTCCCTACAGTAGTCTGGCACGCACACTGTCACTTACTTGGAGAGTAGGTAAGGATATAGGACATGAATTTGCCTAGAAAAGTAGGAAGGGCTTGCTACTAATCTATAATATTTTGGTTAAAGCTTCATTGGGATGCTATAAAAACGTACCATGGCAACATCCATTTGGGAAGCGTGTTGGTTTCGGGGAAGTTGTGTCAGAACAGATTCTATTAATCAGGAATGGATATATTTTTATCGAGAAGTCCACATTTTTCTACAACTAGCTGACCAGACTGACGATGTCCTGTTTTTGATTCTAAAGACACGTGGCGCAATCTATTGTCATAATAATGTTATTGTTGTTTTCCTCGGGAACAGCACTTTTTTTCGGGATGAAAGGTACCCTATGTCCGTTTCTGTACACCTGACAACGTATATGCAAAATTTCAGGATGGTTCAGTGGTTTAGACGTGAAAAGGTAACAAGCAAATTTACTTTCGCATTTATAATATTAGTTAGGATTTCTAAGTATGCATAGGTACCTACTTTATCCAACTTTACTGTCACCGAACCTTTGTTGGTGTTTCGAGCAACATTTATTTAGGGTACGGACTCTGTAGCTTATACAATACAAGTCATAAGCAGGTCAGGAGTCACATAGACAGAGCATCGAAACAGAAAACTTAAGCAAAACCATGCCTTAAATAATATTGAAAATATTCTACGTATCAGCAATGGCTTAAAAAAAGCCTTGACTGTCTGTTTGTCAGTCTGACCAGCAAACGCCCACAATCATTAATGATTATAGCCGTTAATGATTATAATATTGAAACAGGATAATATAACAGTACCTACAGGCCTTAATATCTACGAATATTCGCCTAAACTACTTACTGTATTTCGAGAAAACGATAATTGCCTATTAGATCCGGCTGCGTCGTACGACGGATGTAAGGAAGATGTATATCAGTTACTAGTTCTAAAGATTGTGATACCATCTCTTTGAAATTGAGGAGCATTGAAACTAATGGGTATAAATAACGAGCATGACTGTGAGGCACTACAGAGGGACATCGATATGGTAGTAAAATGGAGTGAAGCCAATCACTTGGAATTTAACACTTCCAAGTGTAAAACTATGTCTTTTACCCGTTCGCGTGCGCCCATTCAACATAACTACCACATATCGGGGGTCCCTCTGGAGCGCGTCAGCGAAATACAAGATCTTGGACTGACCTTAGACGCGAATATGACCTTTAATAAGCACATTAATAATGTCTGTGGCAAAGCCTTTCAATCACTTGGTTTCGTTATGCGGCAGGCGAGTAGGTTTAAAGACAGGAATGTTATTCTCACTCTTTATTACTCTTTTGTACGCAGCAAACTTGAATATAATGCGCTGGTATGGGATCCACATGAACAAAAGTACAGGCTCATGATAGAACGTGTCCAACGAAAATTTGCTCGCTACCTATATAAAAAAATTTATGGTTACTATCCCTATTTGTATCCGTCTCTGTTTGTTGCGGGAATGGTAGGACTCAACACGTTGGAATTGAGACGTAAGTGTGCGCTGTTGATGCACTACTACTTATTGCTCAATAATAAGATTGATGACGCGACTACACTAGCTCGCTGTTCATTATTTGCTCCGGATCGGCTGCGGCGGTCGCGCGCCTGTGCCTCGCGGTGCCTGCTCGCGGCGCCGCCAGCGCGTACCCATACTGCTCGCTTTGCTCCCACAACCCAGGCGATCAATCTGCTGAACGCCCTGATTGCTCAGGAGCCTGAAGTCGATATATTTATGTTTAGCAGTAAATCTATGTTTAATGTTTGTATAAAGTTTTTTAGTTAAGTAAATGTTATGTATATGTTTTTGGCTTGCTGCGCGCTTTGGTGTCTTACTGTAAGTGCAGCATGCAATTGTTATATAAATAAATAAATAAATAAATAATAGGCGTCCATACGTAGATACTTCATTAATCTTAATGATTACTGTTCTTATCAGTTGGTTATTCTGTTTTATAGAAGACTAGCAGCGCCCGTGGTTTCACCCGCGTAAGGTTCGATCCCGTGGAAATATCGGGATAAAAACTATCTTATGTCCTTTCACTCAAACTATCTCTATACCAAATTTCATCTAAATCGGTTCCTCGGGTACAGCACTTTTTTATGGGATGAAAGGTACCCTATGTTCGTTTCTGTGCCCCTGACAACGTATATGCAAAATTTCAAGATGATCGGTTCAGTGGTTTAGGCGTGAAAAGGTAACAAACAAATTTAGGTTCGCATTTTTAAAGATAATCCTAACTAATCTAAATAAGATTATCTTTTGGAATTTTCGTAGTTGAGTAATAAGTCACAAGGCTTTTATCAGATAACAATTTCTGGGTTCTAATTGGAGGTAGATTATTGCTAAATCGATCAAGTCTTGGAGTAGTATGACAGACTATAACCCCAAAAGATTTTTGTTTTCGTACAATTTTTATGCAAGAGGGGATTGTGGCTAAGTAATAATAGCCGCATGGATCGATCGATCAGGTTAAGCTACGCTTTCTGCGGTTGGTCCGTGGATGGATGACCATTTTCACATAGGTACCAAGACCCCTCCGTGCCTCGGAAAGCACGTTAAGCCGTTGCTCCCGGCTGTCATTCGTGGATCTTTGTCAGTCGTTACGGGTCGTCAGAAGCCCGAAAATCTGACAACAAGTCTTATTAAGGGTTATCATAATATTACCCAGTAACTGGGTTGTGGAGGTCAGATAGGTAGTCGCTCCATGTAAAATATTGGCATTCAGCTGCATCTGGTTAGCCGATCCCAACATAATTAGGAAAAGGCTAGGCAGATGATGTTGATGATGACAATTTTTATTCAGGAAGCAAAAAGCCTTTCAAAATTGACGTCTATCCAAAAATGTATAGGTACCCAAGTTTTAAATATAAACAACCCTGAATTGCTTTCGTTGCTCGTAGATTATCGCGAAGCCTGGTTCTAAGCAAGATGAATTTCACCATCGTAATGTGCTAAATTCTGAAACTAATTTGTATGATAACATCCTACCTAAATTTTGGGGTTATTACGATACAGTAGGCCGTACATAAGTAGGAACAAAACCAGTATAACCTGGCATCTTAGCATAATCAGCCTAAAACGTTCCCACTGCTGGGACATAGTCCTCCTCTCAGTGAGAAGGAGTGGGCCGTAATCCACCACGCGGGCCCAGTGCGGGTTGGTAGATGTCACATGTCTTCGAATTTTTGGTTCTAGGACATGCCGGTTCCCCACGTTGTTTTCCTTCACCATTTTGAGAGCAGTGGTGATGAAATAATTTACACAAAGTAAAGCGCCTGTCTGGGTTCGAACCTACGACCTACATCTGGTAAGTTGCGGCCTTTACCGCTGGGCCACCACTGCTCAGCTGTCCTCTTAGTCTATTGAAAATCTGTACTACTGTGTCAAAGTGTTACCGCGTGCAGTCGACAGTACCTACTCTAATTTGCTTTGTAATTTACAGTAGAATTTTGTAATTTAAACGTTTAAGTTGAGTAATTTGTTTTTAGGAGGGAAGCAAGACGGAAATTCTGGTTGAAATTGGGTTGAAATAACTTTGATATATGTGCATACGTGGCCCTAGATAGAAAAGGTTGTTAAACATAGTGTAATTAGAAGATTTTTGTGTGCATACGTTGCTTTACGAAAAGCTTGTAAAACGTAGTGTAAATGCTAGAATATTTTTGTTTCGTTTAAATTAATTTTATGAATAGGTTCCAACGGGAGCCCATTACTAAGCTTCCGCTGTCCGTCCGTTCGTCTGTCTATTTGTCAGCAGGCATAATCTCATGAACCATAATAGGTAGACAGTTAATAAAAAGCAATAAAAAAAAAAAAAACATAAACATACAAAAATAAACAAAACAAACATTAAAAACAAAACAATGTTTTACAAACAAACAAAAATCTAACGGACTAAATTAAGAATAAACAGAACAAGAAGGAAATGAAAGTTTGTCCAAGACACCTAAATGTAACAGCTTGCTATTTACGATAAATTTATTTATACAATTACAGAGGAACAACAGACTGTTTTAACGAATTTGTCGAGCAACAGACATGTTGTTGAAGCGTTGTGGATAATTGTTGCAACTTCTTTAGCCCTAGTACCTCAATCTTCAAAGGCACGATGATAAGTAATATAATTATCAACAAATAATTATTATATTAGTGCCGGTTTTGGTGATACATTTCAATTTTAAAATGCATAAATCTTTACTTTATAACAAAAAGCTATTTGACAGAAACAATTTGCCGTTTTTTGAAAGAAGGGTAGTAGGTAGGTATGAAGCAATTATATTATAAGTGTAAAAAGGTTTATTTATAATATCATTGGTATGAAGCCCTTCTTTTAAAAATAATGGCTACTCACTGCACTGCACTGAGACGGGTCAAATCTATAATAATAATATTCCACAACTATCACACAACGCCGTCTAGTCTCAAGCTAAGCAGAGCTTGTGTTATGAGAACTAGACAACTGATAAACATACTTATATATTTCTAAATACATACATATATAGATAAATTACACCCAGACACAGAACAAATGATCATGCTCATCACACAAACATTTGTCCTGGGTGGGAATCGAACCCACGACCTCCGGCATAGCAGTCATAGTCACTGACCACTAGACCAACAGGCCATCTATTAGATAGTGCGTAAGCGTGGGCTTATAACTTAGTACATAGATACAGGATTTGTATGTTATTAGCGTAGGTATTTCTCGGATTCCCTTTCTTTCATTTCTCTATGAATATAAATCTACCAAATCTTTCACCGTTGTCTAGTGCTAAGTAAATAAAAGTCAGGGAAATAAATTCTTTGACAGTAGTTTGTCAATTTTCCTGACAGTATATGGTTTGTTCCTTTATTAATGTGCACTTTCTCCTTGTTACAGATGACCCAAAAAATATCACCGTCCTAACAGACACCAAAGAGGAACAATGTGAAATTATGAACTGACACACACACATGATTTCAACAACCAACTTCACACACACACCGACAGATGTGAACACACTACATTACGACTGTAGGAACATAACATTTAATTACAAAAATGCAACACAAAACTGTACATACGAAACTGCGGACGAGTACGAGAATTCGGGCTTCGGGAAGGCGAATTTCACGAATGCGACATACGCGATGTCGAATGACAATTTTACGGAATACGCTGAGATCCCGTATTACATAAAAGCGACGTCGATGACGTTTTGTATAGTGATAATGTGTCTCGGTGTGATAGGGAACGTGATGGTACCGATAGTGATACTAAAGACGAAGGACATGAGGAACTCGACGAACATTTTTCTGGTGAACTTGAGTATTGCGGATCTGATGGTGCTGCTGGTGTGTACGCCGACGGTGCTGGTGGAGGTGAACTCGAAGCCGGAGACGTGGGTGCTGGGAAAGGAGTTATGTAAGTATTGCATACTCATTTAGTTTCTGATGATAAAGAAAAGGAAAGAGTAAACAGCGGGATAATTGCATCACACACTATCAGCAGTAATGGGTTTCATTTTGACAGCTCAACAAGATTCATTGCATTATTTACATTGTTGAACAGACACTTTTTTCGAACATATGAAGCAATTTGTTAACAATATCCTTCAAAATGATTCAGATTGAGATTAATAGTGTGTTACGCAGTTAAGGTACTGGTCCTTCGATCAGCGATGGTAATACTAAGGAAAAACTGGTCTCGTCTCTTGGTCCGTGACTACAAATGAACTGTACCTATTACCTTTTTGTCTCTTTGTAGATAATATTTTGTAATAAGGTGAGGGTAAATGAGCAATTGTCGTTAATTTTAGGATTGACCCTAATTTGATTGCACCACACATTTATATGCAGAGTGGCATTTACTCATTTTGAGCTCATTTATACGCATCGACGTTATTTAGCACAAATGATTCTAGACCATCTAGCGTAGAAATTTTTCGTCACTCAGACTCAGAACCCCCTTGCGTTGAAATTTTTCGCCGGTTACGAAAAATTTCAACGCAAGGGGGTTCTGAGTATCTTTACGCCCTCACGCCCCCCTAGTCGCCGCAGGAGACGCCCTAGGCGTCGGGAATCGACAGCCGACGCCGTCTGCAAGCCCGCGTGGTCTGGACCGTAGCCGCGGGCTTGCGGACGGCGACCAATGGGCAGCTCGCCGTCCGGTAAGTAGCAGGCAAAGACTACAATATGATGCTGTATAAGTAGCAGGCCCACTCTACGGGCGGCGGCACGGCGCGTTGTGTTCCATGCGCGCTTCAAAAAGATGTCACCACTAACTGACGGGGTCCGCTAGGGACGATGATTGCCCATGTCAGGGTTGCGGGTTGTTCGAAAAAGATACCGTGTCCCCTGGTGCAGGCAACTGAAGGAACACGGGTGGGTTTTAGTCAGTAAGAGTGTGACACGCTCCCGCTCCGCCCACAGCGGGAGAAGTTATTTGATAACTTCACACCCAAAAAAAAAGGGGGTTTCAGAATCATATACTGAATTCATGGTAACAGGTTGCAGACTCCGGTAGAGTGTGGTCGCAAGCCAAGCGGGCGTTAGCCCTACCACCGCAAGGGAAGAATTGGCCAGTCAAATAAGGTGTTGGGTGTGACTGTCCAGGATGCGCCGAGCGCTCGGTTCAGTTGAGTAACTGACGGAACAAACTGCGCTACACGAGGAGGCTTCTTAATGTATCCCAAAAAATATGAAGATACATAATATATTATTATTTCCGTCCCGTTATGCTCAACAGTATATTTCTCAAAAGCATATTCCTCAAGTTTATCTGTATATTTAAAGCTCGTCAATGTAAGTAAGCATATACGGGGTCAATCCTCCCAGTTATGGGCCATTAAATACACATTAAGGCATACAAATACTTAATACGATATGTTACAAGTTTTAAATATCCATCAACATAACTATCTTGAATGAATGACCAACCCGCACTGGGCCCACGTGGTTGATTATGGCCCATTCCCTCTCACCGAGAGGAGGCCTGTGTCCCAGCAGTTGGAACATTATAGGCTGATTATGATGAACACAATTATCTTGAATGGCGGACGAAGTTTTAGCATTTTATATACATTTTATCATTGTTATATATGTTGATATATATGTTATTTAGCTCAATGCATTTTATGTTCTTCTCACAAATGCTTTGGCGTAAGCTCATTAGTGGCTCAAAGAGGGCGCTGCCACTTACTTCATTCATGATGATAGAACACGTTTCATATTGTATAAAGTTCCCGCTTTTGCTAAGGGCGTTATAAGTGCAACTGTATTCAATGTGAAGAGAGCAAGAAGATTCAGTAAGAGTTGAATTGTACTCCGCACACGGTTCAAGGTGTTGTGCTGTCTTGAAAAACTTTTCTTATATAAAATATACCTACAGGGTGGCGGGGACACCGATGCGCAACCTCTTACCATGGATTCAGTGTACATGATTCTAACCCCCCCGCGTTGAAATTTTTCGTCGGTTATTAACGAAAAATTTGTTGTTTCATACATTTTGCACAAATTTAAATTCTTTATTATTTTTTGTGACGAAAATAACACAGTACAGAATTTTGAAGATAGGTGACAATAGGTGGGTTCTTAGAACTTAGTTGCCTGTTATGGCATTGCAATTTAAATGGTTTTAAACATTAAAAAAATACATACTTATTCAATATCATTAAAAAAAATTACAGTCTATTCAGACTGTAATTTTTTTTAATTAGTAAACAAGACATATGGATTCCCATATGTCTTGTTTACTAATTTAATTTCAAGATAAAATTCAACAATTAATTCTAATTAATAAAGACTTCATTAAAACCAGCTTTCATTTAATTAAAACAGCCGTTCGTTAAACTAAGATTTTATCCGCAATCGATTGCCGGTTGCCATGGTTACAAGATAAAGCCACAGTGCTCTTAATATTATTATATTAACATTAAAACGCAATCTTTATTTCTTGGAATGTCCATTAAAGTCTTTTGAAAAAGCGGTAGCCATCTTTTAAGCGTTCGACTACCGACTTGACCACCCTACATTTTTGAATACTTTGTGAAAATGCATTATTTTTATTGTGTTTTAACATTAAATTCCCTTATATGGCAGGGCTTAATTATGATTTTTGCGCAAATTGTGGAATAAATCTGATGTTTCCTTATACAAATATGAATGGAGTTCTGAGTAATTTTTAACCGTTTTATTTTAATTAATAACTGTACAGTATCATCAAGTCCTCTTTAAGATGTATATTTTTAACCGACTTGCAAAAAGGAGGAGGTTATGTTCGACTCTATATATGTTTTTTTTTTATGTATGTTCATCGATTACTCGAAGACGGCTGGACCGATTCCAAAAATTCTTTTTTTATTTGTAAGGGTATACTCTCGAGGTGGTCCCATTATCATCAAGTTGGAATCTGATGAGAGGATCCCATGGAAATCGAGGGAAACCCTCAAATTTTATAGGCAAACCTATAGCGATTTGGGTATTTTTTTTAAAGTAACTTGAGCATTTGCTCTCGTAAATCATCAGTTGGTAAAGTGGAACTGATGATGAAGACCACAGATGGCCATCGGAACTACTCAATGACAAATATTTCACGGGTTGCGATTCGATTACTTTAATATGGTTGCTAAGCAACTTATGCTCGTCACAATGCGTATGGTGAGTGGTGGTTGAGGAGTTCTCCTGGTTCTTACCAGGAGAACTCCTCAACAATTAACGTCCCAGCACCGGGAAAAGCAATATTTTGTAAAAGGTGATGAGCAGTTGACATTAGGCTATTGTAACTTAGATAAATTACAAACTGACCCACTAAAAAGTGAAAAATAAAAACTATTTTACAAAAAAAAACAACCGACTTCCAAAAAAGAGTCCTTCCTAAGAGTCGACTAATTCTGGTTTTCCACCAGAGATGAGCGAGGGTCCGATGCGTAGCGAGGAATGTGTGTAAAACTAAGCAATACCAACGCTAACTTAGTTCAAGCTATAAAAATGAAGCGATTTTATTGGCTGGTTTCACACATCCCTCGCTACGCATCCTTAATAAAGTAGATGCGGTAATACTGAGAATTGTGATCATCAGAATCTGAGTAGGTAGTAGGTACTAACTCCAAAGGAGTGTATACCAGTTTCTACATTCAAATAAGTAAAGGCGCGACGCGTCAGCAGCGCGACGTGACTCCGGAACCTAGGTACTATTATCAATGAGCGCAAGACGGCGCGGCGCGAGCGGCGCGGATGAGCATGTTTTTGTACGGACAAACAGGTAACTTTCGGTCGATTCTGTAAAAATCTCACTGTGAAAACAGGTGAAGTGAGTTTGTTTTTGCTAGGAATTGACACTATTGACAGCTCACTCCACGCTCACTTCACCTAAGTTTTCACGGTGAGATTTTTACAGAAGCTTAACTTTATGATTTTTCATGATACAGTTTTGAAATTTTTTTATATAGATTCTTTACATAAAAATACTAGACACGTGTTTCGGATTTCGCATAGACTAAAAATAATGTTGTATAAATGGTACCTACTTCGAAAGAGATGTCTGGATTTCCTGTCCCTAACTCCGTACCATTGTAATTATTTTAATAATAGACTGCTCTAAGCTACGTTTGCCTAGCTATATAAGTGGTCCTCGGTTCCGCAGTTCAAATTAATTCGGTAATAAGGTAGCGGAGTCTCTTTTAAATTGGCCTATCGGGAGGCTCATTTTCAAAATAGGCTATTAGAATGTCCTTACTGTAGATATAGGTTGTTATTATGTACTTACCAGTAGAGAAGGGTCAATTTTTGTAAGAGGTAAGCCGGAGTAGTTATCTTTAATATGATAAGGTATATTATTTGTCTATATCGGGGGTGCCCAACCGGTCCATCGTGGCAAGGCAAAAAATATTTCCAACTACAAACCTGATTTGCTAATCCAGCGAAAGATACTCAAACTATGCTCACATTAATATAAATAAGTAGTCACTAAGAATAATTTTCAGTTTTATATTTTCCCTGTTAATAAAATAAAAAATACTGATGCTGTTTCTTAAGAGATTTCAAGAAGTATGTAATTGGTAGCTCGCACAGGGTGTCGTCAGTGAACAGTAGGTAGATCTTGGGTCTAACCAAGTTGGCCACCCCCTATAGAATACTGACTGTGGCCTATGTATCCCTATATTGTAGCGATACTGTAACCGTTACGCGATCAGAATAAAACTGTTCACAGATATACATATTGGAGCTGGTATTGTTCTGTATACGACTGTTTATACCTAAGGTTGGGGTTCCTGTGACAGCGATTTTGTATGTCCAGTTCATAAATGACTTTTGTTAAATATCGATTATCTATTAGACCGCCTAAAAATCACACGAATATTATAAAGGCGAAAGTGTTGTCTGTTACCTCTTCACGCTTAAACCGGTGAACCGATTTAGATGAAATTTGGTATAGAGATAGTTTGAGTCCCGGGAAAGGATATAGGATAGTTTTTATCCCGATATTCCCACGGGATCGAGTGTTATGCGGGTGAAACCGCGGGGCACAGCTGGTAGAAACAGAAAAATGGCTTCTGGTATCCATATTATTAATATTATAAATTCGAAAGTAACTCTGTCTGTCTGTTCTCTTTTCACGCATTATGGCTGAACAGATTTAGAATAAATTTGGGACACAGGGAGATCATGACATGGGTTAGCAAATAGGACCCTTTTTATCCCGGTGTTAAGTTCCAGTGAGATAATTTCTGACCTGCACGCGGGCAAAACTGCGGGTAAAAGCTAGTTTCAACCAGAAACGGAGAAATGCAACTTACTAGCATCAACTTTCTGACCTCTTGTCAATTCAAAAGTGCTCCTACTAAAAATGTCCTGCAGTTAGAACCCAAAAAACACTTTGCCCGCCCAGGGAATGACTTGTAACCCAGGCCAGATCAACAGTAGGTATAATCATTTATGCGACGTTCCCAGAAACGTCAAAACTGGAAACAGCAGCTTTTCCCAAGCTCAAATCGACTACTCCGCGACAACGTTCAAAGAATATAGTTTTACTTTCAAAATTCTCAGTATTAGGTACGGTCAGCAACAAAATTGGTTTAACACTTCAGTTTTATTAATCTCAGTTATTGAGAAAAATATTTGTTCAAAATTGTAGCAGAAGTACAATGCAATTTTTTGGGGGAGCAGTGGTGGCCCAATGGTAACGGCCCCGACTTACGAGTTGTAAGTCGTAGGTTCGAACCCAGACAGGCGCTTTACTTTGTGTAAATTATTTCATCACCACTGCTCTCAAAACGGTGAAGGAAATCATCGTAAGGAAACCGGCACTGGGCCCGCGTGGTAGATTATAGCCCACTCCCTCTCGAAGAGAGGAGGCCTGTGTTCCAGCAGTGGGAACAATATAGGCTGATTATGATGAATAACTGAGATTATTAAAACTGAAGTGTTAATATTTTGCTCAATAACTGAGATTAAAAAAACTGAAGTGTCAATCGACTTTTGTTGCTAACTGTACCTATTCCTACATTAATATCACGTGACATTAAAAAAAATATAGTAGATAGCTATGAGCCAAAGAAAACAATACCCGCTACTCGCTTGTAATGGACACCCACTAAATAGGTGACCATTCGAAGCACATGCCGCCGACTTTGTGCTAAACGACCGATACAACCAGATACAAACACAACACCACAAATAAAAACTACCCTTATTTCTTAACCAATAAGGTGAGAATTTCTTCGTAAATTGGTTTGGAAGCCGAAACCGCGAAACGCCCTAATTATGTGTAATAAAGTAAACGCTCGGCGAAAAATTGTACGCGCGACTTTTTGTCGCACGATTTTTTATCGGCGATCACTTGTGAAATTTAATCGCTTGTGTGAAAAATGCTCCAATTACGAACACGTAATTGGAGCATTTTTGCTCGTCTATTTAGAATTCTAGATACTACTATTAGTTATACTGTGTCCATTACTATTAGTAATAATAAAGCTGAAGAGTTTCTTTGTTTGTTTGACCGCTCTAATCTCTGGAACTAACAGTCGGATTTGAAAAATTATTTTTGCATTTGATAGCCCAATTCTTGAGGAAGGCTATAGGCTATTTAACATCACGCTATGGCCCTTAGGAGCTGCGCAAAAATAAATTAAAAACAGAAAGAACGCTTAGAAAACGAAGTAATAGCTCGGGCAGGTGATGCGATTCATGCGATGCGACGAGGTAGGTCGGGGAAACGAAGTCGCGGGCAGAAGCTAGTTTAACTAATATATGTAGTTGAAATCTTGTGATCGGTTTTTTATCAACTTTCCGTTATCCGATGTTGTTGGAATTTTGCTAACTGGTGTACTTCTGATGACAATACATTATCTGGGGGCACGGGAGTGCCCCCGCCAAGACGAGCTAAGCGAAGCGCAAGGGCACTACCTACCTTTTCTCGAAGCACTTCGTCGTATTTTTTAACCTTCATAACTAGGGTTTGGATTATACCAAATAAACAAAATTTTCGGGATATGATGTCAGTGGTTGACTTATTAAACCTATAAAGTTTCAATTGCATAGCTCTTATACTTTAGATTTTATTGATATCTAAAATACCCCGATTTCGTCACTGACTCACTGACTCACTGATGATCATCAATATTCTAAGGGTCTTCCTGAAGTCCTAGAAAGCTGAAATTTGGTATGTAAGCTAATAATAGTACACAAACAACAAAAAAACTCTAAAATTTGGAACTTTTACCCTCCAACCCCTTAAAATAGGGGATGGAAGTTTTTACGAGACTTCCGCAGATTTTGATGCTAGAGTTCTGAAAATTGATATAGGGACTCCTTGTTATAAATAATAAAATACGTATTTAAGGATTTTCAGTAAATAACCCCCCAACCCCCCAAAAAATTTTTTTTTTATTTCATAAGCATCAATATTCTAAGGTTTTTCCTGAAGTCCTAGAAAGCTGAAATTTGGTATGTAAGCTAGTAATAGTACACAAACCAGCGAAAGAGCCAAAATGGTCTCCGACACACGACACCCTTTGCACGACAACATCCTAGTGCCACAAAGGCTGAAAAGCCGAAACAGTTTTCTAAAGTGTGTCGTTCCACTCAATGGTGAACCATCACAAGAGAGACTGAGGCTGTGGCGAGACAGTGCTTCCTTACCCGGACCGTTCGTCCCACCCGCTGAAGACCTCCCACCTGGACATGACCTACCTTGGCTAACATGGAAGTCTTTAAACAGACTCCGGACCCAGGTTGGCCGAAGCAAGGAAAACCTGTTCAGGTGGAGATTCATAGACGACTCCGCCTTGGAGTGTAAATGTGGTGCTGTTCCACAAACGATGGGACACTTAATGTCGTGTCCTGCGTGTCCTGTCAGTTGCACGTTGCAGGAGCTGATGGACGCTGGTGGAGGCGCCAAACAAGTGGCCGAATTCTGGGCCGGGTATATTTAGATTGCTATCGACACGCTAAGAAGAAGAAGAACAAAACAATTCTAAAACTTGGAACTTTTACCCTCCAACCCCTTAAACTAGGGGATGGAAGTTTGTACGAGACTTCCGCAAATTTTGATGCTAGAGTTCTGAAAATTGTTATAGGGACTCCTTGTAATAAATAATAAAATACATATTTCAGGATTTTTAGTAAAGCACCCCAAAAAAAAAAAAAAATTCATAAGTAACTTTCAAAAAGATGTGAAATCCCACCAAAAACATTTTCATGTAAAATGTTGCCAAGACGAGACCACATTTATGGCTCGCACTGCCAAAAAGTTATCAGATCTCATGTAGAGCCAAGCTTCTAACTCTACACGCCCTAACTTCACAAACTCTACACCTTAGTCAAAATATGTGGCTTGGCCGTTTCGCTACCATCACATGGGCGTAAGGTGAAAAATTTATTCAGTGTTCATTACTTTTCTGTTATGCAATAGTTTTTGTAGTAACGAAACGGCCAAGCCTCATATTTTGACTAAGGTGTAGAGTTTGTGAAGTTAGGGCGTGTAGAGTTAGAAGCTTGGCTCTACATGAGATCTGATAACTTTTTGGCAGTGCGAGCCATAAATGTGGTCTCGTCTTGGCAACATTTTACATGAAAATGTTTTTGGTGGGATTATGGTATCTTGTAGCTAATCTATAATGATGGATAAACTAAAGATGATGACTAATGGAGAAAATCTTGAACTTACTGACAAGGCAGTAAGTTCAAGATTTTCATGATAGTAAAACCGAAATGGAACGAAAAATGGTTTCGAAATTAACCCTGTTTCGGTTTTTTTTTTTCATCGAGCAAATTACAATTTAACGTGTTTTGGACCGTTAATTTTCCCTAGAACGAGGATGTATTAAATAAGACATACTATATTTTTTCAAGGCACACACTAATTTGACCATTTAAAATTGATTCTAAAACAGGCAAATTCTGATAACAATTACTGCTGTTTTAGGGTTCCGTACCCAAAGGGTAAAAACGGAACCCTATTACTAAGACTTCGCTGTCTGTCCGTCTGTCCGTCCATCCGTCTGTCTGTCACCAGGCTGTTGAAATTTTCACAAATTATGTATTTCTGTTGCCGCTACAACAAATACTAAAAACAAAATAAAATAAATATTAAAGGGGGGCTCCCATACAACAAACGTGTTTTTTTCGGCGTTTTTGCCTTGTGGTACGGAACCCTTCGTGTGCGAGTCCGACTCGCACTTTTTACATTATTTTTGATTATTTTATGGTAATTGAATTCGGATTTCACAGAGAAACAAACACGTTAATCGGGGGCACGGCAGTGCCCCCGCCAAGTCGAGCGCGAAGCAAACTGCCGTACCATCCTTTACAGGAACCATTTCGCCGCATTTTCAGGCCCCTATTTGAGAACCTCTGGATAAGACCAGAACGCAGAAATTTTCGTCATCCAGTAAGCTATAATTACATACTTATAATTCAAAATTTCAAGTCTGTAGATTATTTAGTTCCGAAGTTAAGCGAAAGCAAAGTTTCGCATTTTAGACACTCACTCACTCATCATCAAAATAGAACTAGTACTTCCCATAAACTCAGAGTGCTGAAATTTGGTACAGAGTTAGGGTTTAATGGCCACATAAAGGGAAAACTATAAAAATTAGGATAATCCTGATCTGGAGTACCTGGTGACCCTGATTAGAAAACACAAGAGCCCAACCAAACTATTAGAGATCGACATACCGCCTTTACAAAAAATATTTAACAGGGTGGGCCGCTTCATTTGATGTGAAAAATCGAAGGTCTGAAGTATCTGACAAAGGAGTATGGGCAAAAATATATGGAACCTGGTACCCGAAAAACATGGCAACCAAACAAAATAATTTATATACAGTTTTAAAGGTCTAATTAGATAGAGCAATAGTCGTTAGGGGGGATAGTCTAAGTTCGCTGTCCGTTCAGAGATATACAACCTTTAAAGGTTAGGTTAGGTTATCGTTAGGTTAGGTCATAAGTAACAATAATAGACTCTTGCTTTATCGTGACGTGACTGAATTTTATCTACCTTTTTTTTACCCTTTTTTACCCCCATAATTAGACCTTTCAATCTGTATATAAATTATTTTGATCGGATGTAATTAGTTTTCCGGTACCAAAACGCCCTAACCTAACCTAACCTAAACCTAACATAAATGTATAGTGTTAAAGGTTGTATATCTCTGAACGGACAGCGAACTGGGACTATCCCCATAACAACAATTGTTCTACATAATTAGACCTTTCAATCAGTATATAAATTATTTTATTTAGATGTAATTAGTTTTCGGGTACATACCAAAACGCCCTAACCTAACCTAACATAAATGTATAGTGTTAAAGGTTGTATATAATCTCTGAACGGACAGCGAACTGGGACTATCCCCCATAACAACTATTGTTCTACATGATTAGACCTTTCAATCTGTTTAGAAATTATTTTGTTTGGATGTAATTAGTTTTCGGGTACCAAAACGCCCATCCTCCTTACACTAAAATATTAATTTCGCTCAAAATTTGGTCAAAATATAATGCATTGGACTAAGAGTGGCGGTGATACCCGCACACGTCGCTAGATGACGCTGACTGTATTTTAAAACGCGCTTACGTTTCTTTTTCCGATAACCTTATATGGCGAAGTGGCAACCGGCCGCGTTACAGTCGTTTACGACATTCTTCTACTGCGCTTGAAAACGTTTGCTAGGGATTAGGAGGGATTATTTGCATTTCGTTGATTTCGCTTATTATTTCGTGAGAATAGAATAGAATAGAAATACTCTTTATTATGTACACCAAATAAATTACAGACATGTTATTATAACGATTCGAAGATTTGAATAGGTTAGAAATTTTATGATTAGTGACGGATTACTGATTATTACTTAATTATTAGATTTAAAAGAAGTTTTAATTGAATACTACAGCGATCACCGAATACAACCGGCTTAGGCGTAAATACCGCGCCGATCTTTCAGAAATTAAACTGTCTAAAAGAATAAATAATGAACGCGAATGGGCAATACGAAAAACTGTTGCTACTGTACAAGAATCAGAACCGGAAAAAAAGAAAAGAAAGATTTGTAATAATAAAAAAACTACTCCTAAAAAAAAAAAAACTGTGTCTAATAAGAAAATCTAATAAAATAAATCAATATACGTACAAAAAGAATACGTACGTACGTATACGTTTCTACAAAAAGAAGTGAAATCCCACCAAAAACATTCTGTAAAAAACTAGCCAAGTCTCAATGGAGCTGCTTGTTTATCTCTAAAAAGTAATGAAATCTAGACAAAGTCGTACCAAGTCTAAGGTTCCTTACTGCGATTTCTTTATTATTATAGTTAATGTTGTGTGACTTGGCCGTTGAAGGGTCCACAAGGGTACAAAACCAGGTGCTCCATGACACCATTGCACCAATCTGTTGCCAGAACCGCTACCCATTGACGATGGAAAATTGCCACTTGGAAAACGTTGATTCAATAACTAGTCAATTGTAGGCTTGATAAAGCTGCGTATTTCAATAATACTTATGTATAGGCGAGCCTGAAACAAACAGTATTAAAAATTATTTCCAGTACAGACGGACTTATAATCATTGATAGAAGTCCGTCTGTACGTCTATTTTATGTTAGATCGGTGGTCGATTTGATGCTCCAAAAAGAAGAGAGCAGAAGTCAGCATTGTCAATGCTGAGTGCATGTGTTGCACAATCAATAACAGCCTAAAATGAGACACTAGCGTCCAATTACCAATACCAGTATGGGCTATTATCTCGCTTAACAAACGTTATGTAGTTACAACAGATATAACATTACGTGTAAACAAAATTGACTTGTACCCACTAACGTATAAAGAATGTTCAACGGCCAAGTCACACAACATTAACTATAATATAAAGAAATCGCAGTAAGGAACCTTAGACTTGGTACGACTTTGTCTAGATTTCATTACTTTTTAGAGATAAACAAGCAGCTCCATTGAGACTTGGCTAGTTTTTTACAGAATGTTTTTGGTGGGATATACATTTCCGGTTTTTATGTTGTAAAAATGTGAAAATAATATACTTTCATCACGCAGTACCGTAATTACTGAGCATTTATTGACTCAAAGGCATTCTGAGGTAATGTTTTATTTCCATTTCGTGCTTATTTTCATTAAACAAATAGAAGTATCTGACCATTAATTAGAGTGCTGTAACATAAAAAGCACGAAGTCACTATTTCCACTAGGTAAAGGCCAGGACATCAAGGTACTACAATCTGTTAAATTTATTTAATAGATTTTCAACTTTATAGTTAGAGAATAAGGTTCAAAGTTGATTGGGAAAATTTGACAGTTTCGGGTAGCTTGATATGCTGGAGTCTGTACATATTACCAGCTAATGACCATCATTTTTCATAGAGAGCTGTAGTGGTAGTTGTAGGTCGTGCATGATTTCATCACCACAATAATCAGCCTATAATGTTTCCACTGCTGGGACACGGGCCTCCTCTCGGTGAGAGGGAGTGGGCCGTAATCCACCACGGTGGATAACGGTGGAGTTTCTTGCCCATTCTTCTCCATACGAAAACTACCTTTTGGAATGGGCGACTAGAATCATTTCTATTTAGTTTTTTTTTTTTTGACGTTCAAAAGTGCCTTTAATTTGAAATAAATGATTTGACTTTGACTTTGACCACGCGGGCCCAGTGCGGATTGGCAGATGTCACGTCTTCGAATTTTTGGTTCTAGGACATGCCGGTTTCCTCACGATGTTTTCCTTCACCGTTTTGAGAGAAGTGGTGATGAAGATGAAGTGGGTTTTTTTTTTTTGTAAAAAAGTTTTTATTATTTCAAGAGTACAATAAATAGCAAAAATTATCTTAAAGGAAGGAGTTTTGAAATTCACCCCCTAAACCCCTTTAGGCAACTTTCAAATAGGAGATAAAAGTTCGTCCTTTTTTTTCCAATGGGAAATCCCTTTGAGCACACAGCTTTTCATGATATGACTTCTTATCTTATTTGAATAGTTCTACACACAAATCACGTACAAGCAGTACCTTACTATCGTTTGGCACACCACTTATATTAAAAACGTGAGCGAAGACCTTGGCCAAATACTGCCTGGCTTTCCACGTTTCTGTTCAAAGAGAACGGCCTTATATTTACCCGACTGGCTTAGGAGGGTAATGTTACTGTCTCTCTCCCACACACACACACACCCTCACACACGCACACACACCCCTCCTAACCCTCACACACACTCACACACCCTCACTCACGCGCGCACACACATACACCTATATAATTGATCGTATTTTCTTTCGTTATTGTTTTTATTTTTCCTCTTTTCGTTATTTGCCTACTTGTATGTTTATGATGTAAGGGAAGAGCGGAGCCTTCAACTACAGGCATTTTCTATGCCTAAATGGAGACTCCTCGTCATGCAATGTAAGCCAAAATGATATGAAATAAACTTATTTTATTTTTATTTATTTTATTTATAGAGACTAGCACTCATGAATTTATCCTTTGATACGTAGTTTACGTAGGTAGATTATGAGTTTGACTGCTCCGTCGGTCTCGTGGTTGCAAGCGCGACGGCTGAGCTTGACGTCCTAGGTTCGATTCCCGGGTCGGGCGAATTGTTATAGGGTTTTTCCATTGGGAATTTCTTAGTAACAGCCCGGAGTTTGGAAGTTGGCGGTGTGATACCCCCGTGCCTCGGAAAGCACGTTAAGCCGTTTGGCCCTGCGCCTGATATTTCTCCGGTCGTGTCGGATTGCATGCTGTCTACTAACGCCCTACTGTCAGACTATGCCCTAGTGTTGAATATTGAATTTAAATTACATAAATATAGCATCCTTCCTAACTAATATTATAAATGCGAGAGTAAGTTTTGTTTGTTACCTTTTCACGCCTAAACCAATGAACCGATCATCCAAAAATTTTGCTTATACGTTGTCAGGTGTACAGAAACGGACATAGGGTATCTTTTATCCCGATAAAAAGTGCTGTCCCCGGGGAAAACAACAATAACATTATTATGATAATAGATGGCGCCACGTGTGTTGTGGTTTTCCTCGGGAACAGCACTTTTTTTCGGAATGAAAGGTACCCTATGTCCGTTTCTGTACAACTGACAACGTATATGCAAAATTTCAGGATGATCGGTTCAGTGGTTTAGGCGTGAAAAGGTAACAAACAAACTTACTTTCGCATTTATAATATTAGTTAGGATTTCACGCGGACGAAGTCGCGGGCAGCAGCTAGTCATTTATACAGTGTGAGTCTTCATAATGTGCACATATCGCAATGAGGGAAACTAAGCTTAATTTTATCGACAGAAAAAATATTTAAAAAAATCAAAAAAATAATAATTTTGTAGCATTTTTTAAATTCTTGTTCGCTGCTGTGACCCCTGTGTAAACAATCGCCCTCAATTGAGAATTATGTTTTTTTTTAACAAAAATCTGATATTTTTTCATCAATTTTTACAATAATTGTAAAATTACTTAACAAAAGTCCCGATTACCTACCCTTTTTATTACTTTAAATTATTCTCCATCGTATCAGATTTCTAAACGTAAAAATACCATGTTTATAAATCAATCCCAACATTTCCTATCAACTGTTAAAGAAAGGCCTTGCAATCACCATACTTTAGCAGGTAAAGATCCTTTTAAATATTTTTTTTATTTTTTCAAATATTTTTTGCGTCGATAAAATTAAGCTATGTTTCCCTCATTTGGTTAAGTGCACATTATGAAGACTCACACTGTATTCAAAACAACGACGACACGATTGTTTAATATCATAATGTGTTTCAACCCTAAGCCACATGGCCGGATGAAATCAAAACAAGTGTTCGTGGAAACGAAGTGCTGTTTTTACGAGCTTTTTATTAAGTGGCCATTATATTCTTTCAGGTATATAAAGTGGATATTATGAGGTGGTCACGGATTTAGCAACATCATCGTTAAGTTAATGTTCTTCACGCCAGATAGCAACGAAGTAGTTGGTATGATGTTACGTAATTTGTCAGTTTTTATGATTATTAAATGGTGTAGTATATTACAGGCTGCGTCTTTGGAAAGTGTGTAAATATTTCGTTCGCTATCAAATCTATAAATTAATTTTAAGTTTCTGTTTTTAATGTCAAAATAACAGCTTTTTACGAAATTCATATGAAAGTATACAATACGGTAGATACTTAGAACAAAAAAACAAGTTTTAAATTTTTACCGACTTCAAAAAAAAGGAGGTTATCAATTCGATACGTATGTATGTAATATTATTGGAATTGCATTATATTCACATATGATGATCTATTAGGGCTTCCAAACAAATATACAAAATTTCATAGACGTATGTATGTATGTATGTATGTATGTATGTATGCATGTATGTATGTATGTATGTTTGTCCACGCATATCTCCGGAACTATTAATCGGATCGTGACCATTTTTTTTTTATTGGCTTACATTTTCTTCAACTTAGGGAACAGTGCAAGTTTCATCAAGATCGATTCAGTAATTTTCAAGATATGGACTAATACGTGTAAGTGTGACGGCCTGGCTTATTGATAAGAGCTACGGGTGTAGTGTCAAAGGGAAAACATCTCAAAACCTTGGTCAAATACTAGTGCAAAAACTAAAAATTACGAAATAAAAAGTAATTTAAAAAAATTAAACCGACTTCAAAAAGAAATTAACTCAAAATTATGAAATAACTTTAATTTCGGAAGTCGGTGGCATAAAACTAAAATACAGATCCCAAGACACCGACTTCCGAAATTAAAGTTATTTCATAATTTTGAGTTAATTTCTTTTTGAAGTCGGTTTAATTTTTTTAAATTACTTTTTTTTGTATATCTGCATGTCTCTTGGTTCCGGCAAATCTTAGAAACGGCTGGACCGACGCCGACGGGACTTTCACTGGCAGATAGCTGATGTTACAAAGAGTAACTTAGGCTACTTTTATTTTAGAAAAAGAATTAGGGTTCCGCGAAGAAAAAATAATTCCCAGATAGATATAATCATTAGAATCATTAATACATCTTTCTAAGTTAGATTTCTACCATTAACACTTTTCCATAAGAGATTGGTGGTTGGTGGTAGAAATCTAATTAATGATATAATTATATTAATGATTCTAATGATTATAATTCTCTAAATATGTACCTGTTATTCTCGCGAATCATATTTTAATCAAGATACAACCTGACACTGACCTGCAAATTGCAAAAAACGTAAGAAAATTTGAATTTCGCGGTCTACCACTATCCATTACCTTAAACCGCTCTGAATCTATTTAGATGAAATTTGGTATAGAGATAGTTTGAGTCCCAGGAAAGGACTTATGATAGTTTTTATCCCGATATTCCCACTGGATCGACACTTATGCGGGTGAAGCCGCGGGGCGCTACTACATAAAATTACCTACACAAGAGAAGAAGACTTCTTTTTCTCTCAGTAATTTAGAAGTTGTAAAATTACTGAGAGAAAAAAAGCCAGGCCTACTTATCATTATGCCGACTGTACCATTTTAATAGCAGTACTTAAACCATCTAGGCTGCTAGTAGGCACTTAAGGGGACTACATGACCTAAAGCGCGGTCACCATCGGACTGCATAGAAAAGAAAGAGAAGCGCGATGATACAACCCTGGTAATTTATTGCAAAATATGAAGCAATTATTTATTTACAAAAGGTGATCTATTGTTTAGACTAAAAAAATAAAACACTAGTGCTTTAATATGTTGCTTGTTGAATAATCTGACAAAAAATCAGAATGATTGTATGTATATTAGTATGGTTGACTACAAATATAAAGTTTTTAGAGGTATCTTCATGTTGTTTTTTCTATAGTATCAAATTAGTTGTATTATGTTTTCAACACACTATCTAACTAGCATATATCCTGAAAAATATCATAGGTATATTTTTCTGATTTTAGTTAACTGTAGTCGACCATACTCGTATACTTTTAGGCATTATAAAACTTGCGTTTTTTGCGGTTAGGTTCTGTAGTCCCCTTAATTTCATCGACATGTCACTATTAGGCCAAAAGGAGGGAGAGGATAGACCAGGCTAGACAAAGGTCTGTTAATCAAGACATCTGGGATCGATATAAGTAAGGGATTTATAGCCAAATAGCCAAAACATTTGAGTGTTACTCGATTAGACGAAATTGCCTCTTAAAGGGTATGCTGTCCTTTGTAAGTTGTAATTGGTCAAACAAAATGTTTGTAAATGTGTGTGTGTGTGTTTGATTGGATCGAGGGGGGGGGAGGTGGTTCAGGGGATCAGACCGGAATAAATCGTGCAGGGAAATAGTTTTCCATTTTTGATTTTTCTTCTAAGTAGTAGAAAAATCTAAAATGGCAAACTTCACATTGCTTCACACATTATAAAGGCGAAAGTGTGTGAGTGTGTTTGTATGTTTGTTACTTCTTCAAGCACAAACTACTGAACGGATTTGGATGAAATTTGGCACACAGATAGTTTATATAACAAGGATTAACACATATGGCTAGTTATAGGAAATTATATGGTGGGATAGTTTTTATCCCGATATTCCCACGGGATCGAAACTTATGCAGGTGAAACCGCGGGGCGCAGCTGGTATATTATAAAGTAACATAACATCACGCCTTTAATCCCCAACGGGTAAGGCAGAGGTGTACCTATACTACCTACCTACCTACACCTACAGCTCGCCAGTCATGCTTAAATCCCATGTATTGGAGGCGAGCCTATTGCTATCAACCGCTTAAAAAAATATCAAAATTGCTTCAGTCGTTTTTGAGAAAATCGGGGACATACATACATACGGGTCGAATACAGAATCTCTTTTTTGAAGTCGGTTAAAAAATAAGAAACAATTTGCCTATCTTTTGAGTAATTAGTGATAATAATAAGAATTAGACTGCTGAGATAAATTGGTTTGTGGGTGGCCAATTGGCCATGTCATTTGTCTGTTGTAAAAGTGAGCCTAAATAGCGGGACAGCTAAGTGGGACGACTTATACAAATTGCATGACCATTTAAAATAATAGCAAATAATAATATAACTGTGCCTTGGATGGATATACAAAGCTACAAGTCATACTTTGATACGAATATTATAAATGCAAAATTAACTTTGTCTTGTCTCTCTGTCTGTCTGTTTGTAAAAATTTTTCGCATTAACGGCTGAGCGAATTTGGATGAAATATAAATCCAAGTTACTACTTTTTGACGGCCATATCTTCGTTGACGATCTTAGACAGGTGGCCCCCTGATAGGAACTTGTCGGCGATTATCGGTGATGGTTCCCGCCACGGATATTATCTATGGTTCCCGCTGATTTGATAAGAAAACTGCCTGCGCCATATCGGCGCCGGTTACCAGCGTTCTACATGAATACACCCAAAAGATATATTTGGCAACAATACATATTTTTGAAGACAGCCCCACTATGAACGCAAATTGTATTAAATTCTGCGGTGAGCATAAGATTGCCTTGCCAAAGGAAATGCGGATTTGTCAAAGAATAAATCTATTGGGACGATTGTATTAAATTCAGTTGAGATTTCTCAAATAGATTGTCTGGATTTATTGTTTCGTCTTTTTTTCTTTTTATATCATAACTGATTGATTGATTTCTTATCTTATATTCCTTTGTTTAGAAGCTTTTGTTATTTTATCGGAATTCTTCACCTAATTTTGGAGTTGAGTGAGTTAACTATCTTTGTCTTTTTTGACGTATTGAGTGAACCGCCCAAGGGATCAAGTGATAATGATGTTTGTTTACCAACAATACAGCACACACAACAACAGTGCTTTAAATTTCCATCCATACTATTATTATTTCTAAATTCGAAAGTAACTCTGCCTGCCTGTCTGTCTGTCTGTATGTTACCTTTTCACGCCTAAACCACTGAACAGATTTCGATAAAATTTGGCAGAGAGATAGATTGCATCCCGGGGAAGGACATAGGATAGTTTTTAACGACATACCTCGCGGGCGAAGCTGCGGGCGTAAGCTAGTATATACATAAAAAATACACATAAGACGCAAAAAAAAACAATACTGCACTCCAAAACAAAGATAGCTAACGTGGGTCAAAAGGCTGCCCAACTTAAATGGGACCGGGCAGGACATGTCTGCCACAAACTGTGGGCCCAAATAGCACAGAACTGGTGCCCTGAGACAGTGAGGCAGGGTCACGGCAGACCGATGGAGATAGCGGGACGAGCTGGATAAGTTCCGTCAAAACTGGAAGGAGGACGCGCGGGCTCGCGAAAGATGGAAGAAGTGGAGGGAGGGTTTTGCCCAGGAAAGGGACGGAGCAGGCTAGTGAAAAAAAAAACAGTGGCACTCCGGGAGTGCCGACAGAAGTGAAAACAAAATACTTTGCCATCACTCACTGACATATCGGATATACATTAAAACCGAGCACACGCCGAGGACTGTCGAACACATCCGAAACGGGTATTTATTTCTTATAAACAAAACGCGCGCGGTGTCGCTTACGGTAACAGTGGCGCGAGTTCAATGGTTTTTTCCCTTCTCAAAAAATGCCCAACGCGCCTAAAAAAGTTTTCACTTAAAAAAATACGCAAAAAATAGTAACTTAGGAACGAAAATGAAGAATAGGGAAAATGCCTCAGGCGTTAAGTCCGCCTTTGAACAGCATTTCTTTTACTTGTGCATAAAGTTTTAATAAATAAATAAATAGGGCAGGTATCGAATAATATAGGGTTTCCTCTAAAAGGTTATGTCACGACAAATGCCATTGACAAACCCACAGGCCTCTTCACTAAGCCAATTCCGCTCGTTAAATCTTACCGCAAAAGCAGCAATTATGCCTATTTGCATGTCTGCGTCTAATTTATGATAAAGCACACACGTGTGCACACCGCAGTGCAGACGCCAAAAGGCTGTGTTTACACGTGCCTGCGGTTGGTGGCTGTATTGAATGCTATTGGCAGATTCAGTGACATTTACTAGGTAGGCAAACCACAGTCGAAATAGTTTTTACTACAGTTGAGAGTACAAAAGGCCATTTCTCGTATTCCATCATCATCATCATCATTTCAGCCGAAAGACGTCCACTGCTGAACATAGGCCTCCCCCAAGCACCTCCACTTCGACCGGTTCTGTGCTTCTCGCATCCAACGGGTTCCTGCGGCCTTTACAAGGTCGTCAGAACACCTTGTGGGAGGCCTTTCAACGCTACGTCTTCCGGTACGTCCGTACGAGCAGTGGACGTCTTTCGGCTGAAATGATGATGATGATGATGATTTGGTTTTGGTCCTATTGGTCCCAGAAAAGAAACTCCATGGA
Organism: Oligia latruncula; assembly: GCA_948474745.1. Taxonomy (NCBI): domain Eukaryota; kingdom Metazoa; phylum Arthropoda; class Insecta; order Lepidoptera; family Noctuidae; genus Oligia; species Oligia latruncula. The sequence continues at coordinate 3,848,851 of OX419705.1, forward strand.
AATTCCTTAAAATACAACAACATTATTAGTTTACGCGGAATTTCGGAGGCCTTTCTTCATCGAATGTTTTTATTTGATAATGATCCTAAATATAGTAATCTGAAAAATAAACCATGAATGAAGAAGTGCCTCGCCTCCTTATTGATAATTGTCTGTTTTCAATGACATCCTCATTGAGGGAATTCTAAGAATTTCATTACAATTTTTATCGTGTTTTTGGAGCAAATTAGGAAAAGCCCAGCTGAGTTTCAATGAAAGCGTATTTGTCAAAGCAGTGTGCGAACTTCCTTTCATATAAATTAATTTAATAACAAGCTGTCCCTGCTTCGAATGGTTTTTACCTATTTTGTGACTTGACAAAACATCGAGATTTCTTAGGCGATTAACACACGGCACCGCGCACCGCCGCGGTAGGCGGTGAAGCGGATCTCATGTCGCATTGGTCTCTAATAAATCCGTAGATGCCTAACACACGTACACCGCCTGGCCGCACAGTCGAGGAGCGGTGCTTTCACCGCCACCGCCCCTCCGCGCTGCCGTCCGCGCGGTGAGGCGGCGCCTCACACACGGGGCGCCGCATAACCTCGCGGATCATCGTGGGTGCAGGACGTGTTGCAATTTAAAAATTATGAAAAAGTGATCAAACTGGTCAAAACCGTGTTAAATCTATCCGCGCGGACAGGCGCGCAAACCGCACGGGCCACCGCTATGAAATCCACTTTACCGCCACCGCCCTCCGCGGCGGTGCGCGGTGCCGTGTGTTAATCGCCTTAAGTTAAATAACTAAGGGCTGATTTTTCAATCGACAGATAATTTTTATTCGTGGAACTTAATTGACGTCTGACAGATTTAGTATGGAAGAACTGTCAAAAATTCAAAATTATTCCTCGGATAAAATTATCTGGCGTTGGAAAAATCAGCCTTAAGTTATTATACACATAAACGTTCGGGAATATATTCTCTAAATTGGTGATTTCAAACCGCATCAAAATTCAACGCGTATATTATAGAAGAACAACATGGCACGCGCCCAACGCGGTCGCACAGACTGCACACTCGAAAAGATACTTTAATTTATTAAATGTATACTTAGATTCATCATCATCATCATCAGCCTATAATGTTCCCACTGCTGGGACACAGGCCTCCTCTCGGTGAGAGGGAGTGGGCCGTAATCCACCGCGCGGGCCCAGTGCGGATTGGCAGATGTCACATGTCTTCGAATTTTTGGTTCTAGGACATGCCGGTTTCCTCACGATGTTTTCCTTCACCGTTTTGAGAGCAGTGGTGATGAAATAATTTACACAAAGTAAAGCGCCTGTCTGGGTTCGAACCTACGACCTACAACTCGTAAGTCGCGGCCGTTACCACTTGGATTGTCCATTACATATTTATAACCTTGTTAGTAACAGCCACCTTTATACCCTTCATTTAGGTATACTTTAAGGCATTTTTAAACCTCTCCTAGTCACACTAAAGTAGACTAGTAATAAACTAAATAAAGGCAAAAGTTTGTGTGTGTATGTGTGTATGTTTGTTACTTCTTCACGCACAAACGGCTGGACCAATTTTGTTAAAATTTTGTATGGAGGTAGCTGACTCCCTGGATTCACATATAGGCTATTTTTTATCCCGATATTCCCACGGGATCGACATTCACGCGTGTGAAACCGCGGGGCGCAGCTAGTAGGTAATAAATAGAACCAACCAAAATTCAAGACTATAGATCTTCCTGAAACAGGAGTATTTGGCGACGTCACCGGGAACACTTGAACAGCAACCGGACCATTGTACACTGCATTCAATTGGGCGAAGGAATTTGATAACGTATGGCCTAAAGCTATGTGCTTGGCAAGTACATAGTTACAATGGTTTTAATACCTTTCAAAATTAATTTCAATTATCTTAGAACTTACTTTACCTTCAATTCTTAACCGGTTGGCTTTCAGGATCTTGCAACTTCTTTTAATGTTAACATTTTAAGGGGGAAGCTCTAAGGTGGCCCGCGAAATTCAAATTTTCTTACGTTTTTTGCAATTTGCTGGTCAGTATTGAGTTGTACGTTGATTAAAATATGATTCGCGGTCGTAACAAATATGTATTTACAGAATTATAATCATTAAAGTCATCAATACAACTCTCTAAGACCATGTAATCCCCAAATGTCAAGATTTCATGAAATAGTCATTCTGTAAATACATATTTGTTACGGCCGCGAATCATATTTTAATCATCGTACAACTTAATACTGACCAGCAAATTGCAAAAAACCTAAAAAAAATTGAATTTCGCGGGCTACCCTGGCGCTTTCACCTTAAGCCAACTCCGTTTTAGCAATCTGTGTGATCTATAGGTACTCATAAGAGCTGAAGATTGTTTGTTTATTAGTTTGAACGCGTTAATCTCTGGAATAAAATTATCACTCGGATTTGAGAATCCTTTTTGCATTTGATAGCCCAATCCATCAGGAAGCATGTGAGAACGATGCAGAACGTTAAAAGCGTCCGTAATGAAAAGGCGAAAAAATAATATTTAAATATTAAATTAAATTAAAATAAGCCATGGCAGCAAAGAGATGACCAGTCCCTACTGACGGCGCCCGTTCACGAACATAACTATAAGCTAACATCACGCTAGGACCCTTAGGAATCGAACAAAAAGAGAAAATGTTTAGCTAAAACGTAAAGCCGCAATTATATGTAGCCCGCGCCGCGTGTCGCCACGCGTGGGTAAGCTATCGGTTACATACATTTAGAATAGAATAGAATAGAAGTAATCAATCCTATACTAAATATATGGAACCGATAGCTTACCCACGCGTGGCGACACGCGGCGCGGGCTACATATAATTGCGGCTTAATAGTGCCACGAGTGGGCCATGGGATGCGACGCCATGGGCCGGGGGGTGAAATTTCACGCGGACGAAGTCCCGGGCAGGAGTTAGTACAGAATAAAGTTGTTTGCAAAGTTTGTTCACGCTACCAAATTAGTAGAACAGTTGAAAGTAAAAAAATAATATTAGTTTCAATCAATTTTGTTTATTGAATGCCTTATTTAGATAACAAGAAATCGAGTCTTATCAATTAATAGCCAATTAGTGCGTGGGTTTGAAGCCTTTTTAAAAGCATTCGGTGTCTTTATGAAAGTTAATCTTAGGAAGCTGTTTGACGTCATCCAATATCTTTTTGTTGATTTTGGTGTCTTGTGTGTGACGCAAATACAGGTAGGTATACCACTGGCAAGGACATCGCCGCACCAACTAACCATGATTCAGCACACGTTTCTAGTGGAGCAATTTTTCGTCGGTTGTCAAACAAAAAATCTGCTGTTCAATAAGAAAAATGTCATATTAATAAAGGTGTTCGTTTTACTGATTTTTATACTTTGTCAAGCCAATCCATAGTCCACACACACACAAGCAGACAAACAGACAATAACAATTTCTTCAACGCTACCTTCGTAGTGCCACGTATTACCGCTATTTGGGACGCTAATATGCATAAAAATTAACTGCAAAAAAAGCGGACATTTTCGAGTCCGCTTTTTAGAGATGGTTCCGTACCACAGGGCAAAAAACGCAGAGGAAAATACGTTTCTTCTATAGGCACAAGACACGTGTTTTTCCCTTTAATTTCTAACTTTATTTTATGTTTATTATTTGTTCTTATAATATAAATCGTCGTTCGTCAATAGAAATACACACTCTGTGAAAATTTCAACTGTCTACCTATTACGGTTCATGAGATACAACCTACTGACAGACAGACGGACGGACGGACAGCGGAGTCTTAGTATAGGGCCCCGTTGCCACCCTTTGGCTACGACAACCTAAAAAGGACCAAGATTAATTATTTAGTATAATCTGCTAATTGTATTTACTGAGTTGTCGTGCAAGGCATACTAAGTATTCCTCGAACATGATCCACCCAAAGAAGACCAAAGCTAACCCATATTAAGGCTCCCGGAGACAGGCGCGACGTGGCGTGAGACTCGATACTGGTAGAACAATGTCAATGAAGTTTTTATAGAAATGGTTCTATTAGAGCCGCGGCGCGCCTGCCTGCGGGAGCCTTTAAACAGCAAGAAACCTGGGCCCCAAGCCTGCTATTTTTATAAATTCGTCATTCCAACACGATCCCATTGTCATTTTGCTAAAAGTTCGTAATCTGCTAAATTCATAATGGTCGATCATTGGTCGGTCAATGGCACAGAACTTAAACGATACTCGTAACAAATTAAAAGCAATGACTGCAAAATGACGTTCTAATGGTAATGACTGATCAAAGGAACTGTCAACATTTTAGCAGATTACCGCATAACATAAGTCAGTAATTCATTTGTCATTATGTACGAGATTACCATTCTATGCCATTTCTTTCAATGGAGTGTCAGTGGTTGACCATTGGAAAGTCATAATGACGCCATTATATTAGTATATTACCAAACTTGTCAAAATCAACAATTATGAAATCAATGATAGACCATTCTGACACTATTGTAATAGCAGACTTGAGGCCCAGGCTAAACCCACGCATTTCTTAAGCTCAAGGATGTGTTAAAGAAGTTAACCTAAAATATTATAACAGTATACATTTGGAAACAAGATATTTAGGTCCCAAGACTATAGTTATAGTATCTTATAGCTTTGGTCCGTGTTCCGTAGGAGGAATAACTTGGAATAAATTAATTTCGGAATTTTAAGATATTTAAAGGGTTGAATGAACTGCTTTATAAATGGTATCTACCTAATAGAATTCCAACATGGACAGCGCATAAAGATTGTTTCTAATTTACTCGATTAAAGTCATTCTAATTATCTCGTTTGTGAGGCTAAGAAATATTTCTGTCATTATTTTTTATTGTTTTTAAGAGTTCCGCTTTCAGCAATCTAAATTGGTGATTTGGGCAATTGGTAAAAGTTTCTTGACATTGACAAAATTATATTAAATTTTGTGTTATTATCGCCCGATTAATTATCAAAATCTGCTGTTTCATACATTTTGTTCAAGTAGGTAGGTATTGAACTTTTGTATTAAACAGCTGATTTTTTTTCGTGAGTTCAGTGTTGGTCCCATAGTGAAAGTTGTCCATATTCATGGGTCGAACACCCTGTAAAAACTTGGATGGTGAAAAAAAATCTTCTTGTATATATTTTTAACTCATTTTTCAAAGCTAAATAAAAACAAACATATAAAATCGATTAGTTCCAAAGGACCAGGGCGTCTACTCTCTAAGCCAGTCAATGAAGATATGGGCCGGTCCGAAAGTTGTGGATCCGTTAAAACATGAGACAAATTCAGTTCTTCGGACGGCAAAGCTGCATCGGGATTAGGAACAACTGATGTCTAATCGTATTGTCATTCATTCTTAGTTTTTAAATTTTCTTAATTTAAATTTGATTTTTTTTTTTTCTCCGTAAGTGATACGGAGTAGGCCCTTAGCCTCGGCCGAAAGTACGGACTTAGTGCTTAAGGCGAAAGCGCGTTCAGTAACAAATATGTATTTACAGAATTATAATCATTAAAGTCATCAACACAACTCTTTAAGACCAAGTAATCCTATTGAAATCTTGACGTTGTTTCATGAAATCTTGACGTTTTAGGATTATACTAACTTAAGGGGGAAGCGCTAAGGTGGCCCGCGAAATTCAAATTTTCCTACGTTTTTTGCAATTTGCTGGTCAGTATTAAGTTGAACGTTGATTAAAATATGATTCGCGGCCGTAACAAATATGTATTTACAGAATTATAATCATTAAAGTCATCAACACAACTCTCTAAGACCATGAATGACTATTTCATGAAATCTTGACATTTGGGGATTATACTAACTTAACAAGTTGTATTACTGATTGTAATGATTATAATTCTGTAAATACACATTTGTTACGACCGCGAATCATATTTTAATCAACGTACAACTTAATACTGACCAGCAAATTGCAAAAAAAGTTAAAAAAAAATGAATTTCGCGGGCTACCCTGACGCTTTCGCCTTAACAAGTTGTATTACTGATTCTAATGATTATAATTCTGTAAAAACGTATTTGTTACGGTCGCGAATCATATTTTAATCGAATTAACGTACCTACAACTTAATACTGACCAGCAAATTGCAAAAAACGTAAGAAAATTTAAATCTCGCGGCCTACCTTAGCGCTTAACGACTAGTTTCAATAAATGTATTCCTATATTAAAAGAAGCCGTAATTACACACACACACATTGTCGCACATTTATCTCTGAGCAATAAATCACGTTGAACCGAAAAGCCTCTATTTAGTGGATAATGTAAAAACTATTAGTAGTAATGCGGGTAGGATTTATTAATGCCGTATCTACGTATTTTTGGGTCACGTAAAATCTATTTTGTTGACGGGCCTCGTGGTTTGTTCCATGTGGCTTATTGTCAAGGTCTTCCTCTTAATTGAAATACTAGCTTCTGCCCGCGACTGCGTTCGCGTGAAATTTCTTGTTCCCCCGACCCACCCCGTCGCATCTCATCGCCTTGTCGCGCTATTAGGTACTTCGTTTTTGCTTAGCGTTCTTTCTGTTTTTTTTTTCTTTTTGCTCGGCTCCTAAGGGTCATAGCGTGATGTTAAATAGCCTATAGCCTTCCTCAAGAATTGGGCTGTCATAGACAAAAAGATTTTTTCAAATCCGACTGGTAGTTCCAGAGATTGCCCTTATATAACGTGACTGGTAATTAGTGACCGATACTTAAACACGTGATTTTACTCATCATTATGAACAACTTTTACTATGGGACCAAACCTGAAATCGTGAAAAAAAAAACAGCTGTCCTCTACATTTTGACGAGTTAGACGAACATAAATGTAGGGAACAGCTGATTTTATTTTCGCGATTTCAGGTTTGATCCCATAGTAAAAGTTGTTCATAATGATGAGTAAAATCACGTGTTTAAGTATCGGTCACTAATTACCAGTCACCTTATATACAAACTTTACCTTTTTATAATATTAGTATAGATTTTAGAACACCTAAAATAATTAAATATACAAGTTGGCAGGGATATTGACTCGCGAACTGTATCCATGAACTCAGCACATGATTCTAAACCCCTAGTGTAAAAAAATTTTCATTGGTTATTAAAAAAAAAATCAGCTCTTCCATACATTTAGCCCGCATCGGTCGGTATTGCACTTTCATGAAACAGCAGTTTTTTTTTTATAACCGCCGAAATTTTCTACACTAGGGGTTCTAGAATCACGTACAGTCAGCAACAAAAGTCGATTAACACTTAATTTTTTTTAATCTCAGTTATTGGGCAAAATATGAACACTTCAGTTTTTTTAATCTCAGTTATTGAGCAAAATACATATTTGTTCAAAATTGCAGTAGAATTACAATGCAATTTTGAACAAATATTTTGCTCAAACTGAAGTGTTAATCGACTTTTGTTGCCGACCGTACCATGGTAACAGATTGCGCGTCGATCCACCCTGTATAAGTTCCATATTAACATACCGAAAACAAGGGTTCAGGAGTTTTTAGGAATAATGCCTCTAGAGCAAAATTATTTTTTTCGTAAAATTAAGGTCTGCTGTAAACACGTCCCTGTCATTTTCTTTTTTTCAGTAACTATTTAGTAAAGAAAATATGACCCTCTAAAAATTATAAAAAATGCCCTATTTTTAACGCCGTGATTAGAGGACTACCAGACAAATTAGAAAAGTTTTTAACATAAAAAAAAATGACAGAAACCTAAAACATACTCTTTCTTAAAATGTTAATGTAAAAAAATTATTGAATCGGCTCAGTTTTTGAGGAGAAAAAAGGAGAATAGGAAACGTCGATCTAGTCAAAATTTTTGTGATAATTTCGGTCTGAGCTGCAGCTGTCTCTATCACACACTACGGAGGCAGACTTGAGGTAAGGCGACGGAAATAGTTTCTTCAAATATCTATTTTTCAAATTCCTCGCAGGCTTCGTCCCCTTTTAATCGAGTTTGGTTTACGGATTAGTTGTGGCCTAGTGGTATCGACCCCGAAATACGAGTTGTAGGTCGTGAGTTAGAACCCAGGCAGATTTCACTTCACCTTTGTGTATTTAATTCATCACCACTGCTCTCAAAACGATGAAGGAAAACATCGTGAGGAAGCATGTTCAAGAATTAAAAAATTACCAAAAACATGTGACATCCACCAACCCGCACTGGGCCCGCGTGGTGGATGACGGCCCACTCCCTCTCTCATAGAGGTCTGTGTCCCAGGATTGGGTACCTAGATCCACGGATTAGTGAACGCAGTATGTTGTGGTTAGCAGGCGAGCAAGAGTTAATTTAATACCTTGGTCACCGGTCACCGTTTACGACGCCCACAGGTGCAAACAGGGTTACCTATACTTTTCCCAAATCACAATTTACAGCACCTCTTAACTTAACAGGGACTCCATATATTGCAATAACGGCTTCGAAACTGCCAATAAATCACCAAAGACTTTCCTCACCTCCACTACAAGGCACACATTTGAATTTGTGCCAATCTTCGCCAAAATTCTCGCGCCCAGAAGGACCAAATGCTGTTTATCCGCCATTTCTTTTTACGATGTCTTTTTAGCGCCAGGTCTGGGAACACGCCAACTCTTTGGGACAATATCGATGATACATCATAATGAAAAAGTAGTTCTGTGTCTATTGCATTAATTTCGTCAATTTTATTCATTGGAATAACTTTCCTTGGCCATCCCTTTGTGGATTATTAGCCTGCAAAATACATATCGAGAATCGTCGAATCCAGATTGGCACGTAATGGTCTCTGTTGTGGGGTGCACGTTGAAGAGCCTCCACGTGGCGCACCCTGGGCAACGTCGGCTCCAATTGCCCACCAGGTTTGGGTGGACAATTGGGGGGGGCGGCAAATCTTCGACAGGAGGAGAAGGTCATGGTTCCAGTCACCGATCATCCTCGATGGTCGGTGAAGGGAACCGGGCTACAGGCGGTCACGCGGCTACTCCCCCTCTGCTTACAGAGGGAGGTGAGTGGGCGTAGATCGTCGCGGGGCGGTTCACACCGCGGTACCCACAAGAGTGTGGGTGGTGGAGGGTGTCCCATGCCCGCGCTGCGTCTGTCCGGCATCCGGCGGCAGCGTGGGGACGCCGGGGCGGCGGTTGGTTCTGCCCAGCCGTCGGCCACCCCGTAATCCTGAACTGACAGGACCGGGGGTCCAGGCCACTGAGGCCCGGGCCGCGAGGTAGAAAACCTCTATAAAAAATTACCCCAATCCTAAGGTCTAGCGTGCCGAGGGGATGAATGGCCGGAGGGGATCCGGTCGTTAGCGCAAAAAAGGGACCTCACCCTTAAAAGGAACACAATAATGGAATCGACAGACCGAAATAAACTACCCCAGGGCGGTACCGGCTGCTCAGCAGTCGGAGAATCCGCCACGTTCCCTTTGGGAACGTCAAGCCCCCAATCGTATTCTGGGGGGGGCAAAGTATGTCGTCCGCTTGCCATTGGCAACAAGAGCCGAGGAGGCTCCTGTCCCTCAGGGGACCAAGAAGAGGCGAGAAGTGATGCGGGGTCGGAGTCCGACGCCGCATCTGGAGGCACGAGCATGGGAGGCTCAGAGAGCCCCTGCCGTGCCGGGGAGGTGGCTGCGAAGATAGGCAAGCGGCCAAGGTCTGGGGATAGCCAGGGACTGTCCTCAGACGGAGAGCAGGCCTCGGCCCGAAAAATCCCCACAAGTAGGCGGGGTGGGGTCCGAGAACGAGGCAAGGGGAGGGGGCTCAATGCCCGTGAGGCGAAGGAGAGAGCGGAGGAGTCCGCAAAGGAGGGGGGGACCGGTCGTACGGCCGCTTCGGGACCCTCGAGCGACGAGGCGGGTGCGGCTGACGCCCCTGACCCCGAGGCGGACTCCATGCGAAGGTTCGCGGCGGTAGTGGAGGCCGCCATCCGGGACGTGTCCTTGAAGAAGCTACAGACTTCTAAGAACAGGGCCATAGTCTCGGCGACGGCCTCCATCATGGCGGCGGCGGAGGCGGCCAACTACACCGGCCCTTCGGCCGGCGAAGTGGCCGAATTGCGGGCGGAGGTCGCCCGCCTGACGGCAGCCACGGAGCTTCTCCAAAAGGAGAACGGGAGGCTCCGGGCAGACCTGGCCGGCCTGCGGGCCACCGGGGGAGCGCAACCACCGAGCCAGCCCGTCCCGGTGGAGAACCAGGTCCTCAGCCTGGTTCGGCAGGAGCTGGCGGCCTTCCAGGCGCGGTTTTCCGTCCTGGAGGGCATAGTCCTGCGCCCCCCCCTGGCGGGCGGAGCGACCCCGGGGCCGAAGGCGGCCTCGTACGCCGCCGCTGCGGCAGCTGCCGGCCCTAAATCCGGACCGTCGGGCCGGGCCCAGGCGCCGGCCAAGCCGGCGTCGGCCAGGCCGGCGTCGGCTAAACCGGCGCCGGCCAAACCGGCGTCGGCCCAACCGGCATCGGCTGGAGGAGCCGCGGCGCCGGCGCCAGCTGGCGGGGCCCCGGCGCCTATGGGCAACCCCCCGGCGCAGGGCCGAAAGAAGAAGGGCAGAGCGGCGCGGGAGGCGAAGGCCCCAGAGCCCACGCCCCGCCCCCAAAACTCCCACACTTCTCCCGCGACCGACGCCGACTGGCAGGTGGCCGGGGAGAAGAGAAGGGCGGCCAAGGCGGCCAGGAAGAAGGAGCAAAGGCGGCGCCGCAAGGAGAGAGCCGTTGCGGCTAGGCTTCGCGCCCCGAAGACCGCGGCTGTAGTGATAACGCTACAGCCGGACGCGGTTAAGAGGGGCGTGACGTACCGTGACGTGCTCTCAAAGGCGAGAGAGACGGTGGACCTCCGTGAGCTGGGGATCACCGGGGGCCTCCGGCACAGGGTGACCGCCACTGGCGCCCGCATGCTGGAGATCCCCGGTGCTACAAGTGGCCCCACCGCTGACGCCCTAGCTGAGAGGATAAGGGCGTCCCTAGCGGACGAAGCTCGAGTCACCAGGCCCGTCAAGTGCGCAGACATGCGCATACTGGGCCTGGATGACTCCGTGACGGAGGGAGATGTGGTGGCCGCCGTTGTCAGGACGGGCGGGTGTCTGGCCGACCAGGTCAAGGCGGGCACCTTACGTCCTGACTTCGCGGGGATGCGAACCGTTACGGTTAGCTGCCCCGTGACGGCGGCCAGGACGATTGTGGAGGGCCGAAGGCTCCTGGTGGGCTGGGTTTCAGCGCAGGTCAAACTCCTGGAACCCAAGCCTCTGAGGTGCTACCGATGCCATGTGGGGCACCACGTTGGCATCCAGTGCACCTCCGAGGTAGACCGCAGCACACTGTGCTTCCGCTGCGGTCAGCCCGGACACAAGGCCGGCTCGTGCAACGCCGCGCCGCACTGCATCACATGTGCGGCTGCTGGCAAGCCGGCCGATCACCGGGCGGGGAGCAAGTCCTGCGCCCCACCCACCGGAACCAGGAGGAAAGGCAGGCCCTCCGCCGCCGCCGACACTCCCACCGTCGCCGCCGCCGCTGCCGCCGCCACCGCCGCCGCCGCTGCCGCCGCCACAACCGCCGCCACCGCCGTCGCCGTTGCCGCCGCCACTACCGCCGCCACCGCCGCCGCCGCCGCTGCCGTCGTGGAGCCCTCGCAGGGGGCCCAGGAGGGGGCTGAAATGGAGGAGTAATGGCTCCATTGCGCCTCCTCCAGGCGAACATCAACCACTGCGCATGCGCTCAGGATCTGTTGCTCCAGAGCGTGGCGCAGTGGTCGATCAACATCGCCGTGGTCGCTGAGCCGTACTTTGTCCCGCCCAGGGATGACTGGGTGGAGGACCTGAGCGGCTCAGTGGCCATAGTTTCGTCGGTCGCCGCCGGCACCCCGTCCCTGGAATGCGTCACGAAGGGACAGGGGTGTGTAGCAGCACGGTTCGGAGAGGTTGTAGTCGTGGGAGTATACTTCTCTCCGAGCCGAACTCTCGCCGAGTTCCACAACTCTTTAACAGAGTTGAGTGTCGTCGTCGCCGGAAGCCATCCCTTCCCCGTGCTAGTGCTCGGGGACTTCAATGCCAAGAATTTGGCCTGGGGTTCCCGTTGCACAGATGTGCGGGGTAGGATGGTGGAGGACTGGGCTCTGGAAACAGGCCTGGTCGTCCTAAATCGGGGTTCTGTTCCCACGTGTGTGCGGATGCGGGGTGAGTCAGTGGTGGACATCTCGTTTGCCAGCCCCGCTCTGTCACAGCGTGTCATTGACTGGCGCGTCATGGAGGAGGTGGAGACCTACTCCGATCACCGGTATATCCGGTTCGACGTCTCCGCCCAGACCTCTAGCGCGCTGGTCCAACAGGCCCCGAGTGGTCCGCGGTGGGCGCTGAAGCAGCTGGACCGGGAGCTCCTCCTGGAAGCCTCGATCGTGCAGGCCTGGGTGTCATCACCGGACAGGCCTGCCGATATCGACGAGGAGGCGGAGTGGTTCCGGGAGGCCATGTCCGAGATTTGCGACGTGGCAATGCCCCGAGTCCGGCCAGGACGCGCCCGACGTCAGGTGTACTGGTGGTCGCAGGAGCTGGACGCGCTACGCAAGGCGTGCGTCGATGCGCGACACCGGTACACCAGGCACCGCAGGCTCCGCATTCGTCCTCCGGATGCGGAAGCCACGGAGGCGGAGCTGTACGAGGGGTACAGAGCAGCGAAGACCGCCCTCCAAGAGGCTGTCCAGCGGGCCAAGGATATGGCCCGCGAGGAGATGCTGGAGACTCTGAACAGAGATCCGTGGGGGCGCCCTTATAAAATGGTGCGGAATAAACTCCGCACCTGGGCCCCCCCGCTGACGCAGAGTCTCCGCCCCCAGCTGGTGGAGGAGGTGGTGAGCGCTCTGTTCCCTTCACGGGGGGTGCACACCCCCCCGCCCATGGCTCCGCCAATTGCGGTGCCCGAAGCGGACCACGCGGACGACGACGACGACATCCCTGAAGTGACCGGGGTAGAACTGAGAGCGGCGGTAGGAAGGCTGAAGGCCAAAAATACCGCCCCAGGACTCGACGGCTTGCCGGGTAAAGCCTGGGTCCTGGCCTCGAGGGCTCTCGGGCCTCGACTGGAGGCGCTCTTAAGCGCATGTTTGGAGAGAGGCCGGTTTCCACTCCGTTGGAAGACGGGGAAGCTGGTCCTCATTCGGAAGCCAGGGCGCCCTGCGGACTCTCCGTCCGCATACCGGCCCATCGTGCTGCTCGACGAGGTCGGCAAGCTCTTTGAGAGAGTGATTGTGGGCCGCCTCGTCGGGCACCTGGTGAGGACGGGGCCGGATCTTGCGGACAGCCAGTTTGGTTTCCGCAAGGGGCGCTCGACGGTGGACGCCATCATGCGCGTGAGAGCCCTCACGACGGGGGACGCGGTGTCCCAGGGTGGGGTCGTCGTGGCGGTGTCACTCGACATCGCCAACGCGTTCAACACCCTGCCCTGGAGCTGCATTGTGGAGGCACTCCGGTATCACCGGGTGCCGCCCTACCTCCGTCGAATAGTCGAGGCGTATCTGACGGACAGAGCCGTCAGCTACCCCGGTCGCGATGGGGAGTGGAACCGGCGAGAGATGTCGTGCGGTGTCCCACAGGGATCGGTCGTGGGGCCGTTCCTGTGGGACATCGGCTACGACTGGGTGCTGCGGGCCGACCTCCCTGAGGGCGTCAGCGTGGTTTGCTACGCTGACGACACGCTGGTCCTGGCGCAGGGGAGGTCGCATCAGGCGGCGGCCGACGCGATGACACGCGGGGTTGCGATAGTCGTGGAGAGGATCCGGCAGTTGGGTCTCGAGGTGGCATTGCACAAGTCCGAGGCCATGTCGTTTCATGGGCCCCGGAACGCGCCACCACCGGGATCCCAACTAACGGTAGGAGGGGTTCACATCGGCGTCGAGACAACGATGAGGTACCTGGGTCTCGTCCTCGACAGCCGGTGGAACTTCGTCGAGCATTTCCGACGTTTGGCCCCCAAACTGGAACGGGCCGGGGCCGCCTTCAAGCGGCTCTTGCCCAACCTGAGGGGGCCAAACGCCTCCTGCCGGAGGCTTTACGCGGGGGTCGTGCGGTCCATGGCCCTATACGGGGCCCCGGTGTGGGCGCGTTCACTGCGGCGGCGAGCCGCCCACTACCTGAACGCGCCCCAGAAGGTGGTAGCCATAAGGCTTATCCGGGGCTACCGCACGATCTCTGGCGAGGCGGCAAGCCTCATTGCCGGACTGCCGCCATGGGATCTGGAGGCGATAGTCCTCGCGCGCGTCTATGAGTGGCGCGCGGAGGCACTAAGCCGGGGGGAAGTTCCGCTTCCGCGGCAAATCGCTGCGGAGCGGACTGAGCTCCGGCGCGATCTCATGGCGACATGGAAGGAACGACTGTCGCAACCCAGCGCAGGGCACGCCGCGATAGCGGCGATAAGACCCCTCTTTGAGGAGTGGCTAGGGAGGCGCCACGGCGCCCTCACCTACCGCCTGACGCAGGTCCTCACCGGACACGGAAGTTTCGGGAGGTTCCTGCACATCATCAGGCGGGAGGAAACGCCCGGGTGTCACCATTGCCAGGATCGCCCAGAGGACACGGTGGAGCACACGGTGGAGGTCTGCCCCGCTTGGGCGGAGCACCGCCGTGTCCTCGTAGAGGCGATCGGCAGCGGCGGCGACCTCTCGCGCCCGGCCCTGGTGCAAGCCATGGTCCGGGGCGAGAGGGAGTGGGAGGCAGTCACCTCCTTCTGCGAAGCAGTCATGCTAGCGAAGGAGGTGGCGGGACGGCTCAGGGAGAGAGCCTCCCGTCCCAGCCGCCGCGGGAGACGCTCCGGGCGTCGGGAGCCGCGCGACGACTCCCGGCCACCGTAGGCGCGGGCCTGCGGGCGGAGAGTAATGGGTAGCTCACCGTCCGATCAGGACCAGGCCCGTGCCGGACGGCGCGTACGTGTTCCACGCGCGCCTCAAAGAGATGTCAGCATCGAGGAGGGGCCCCATAGGGCCGAAGCCTGCCGGGTCAGCGGGATTGTCCGAAAGGGTTACCGCTGGCCCGGAACATAAAGGGCTAAGGAAGGAACACGGGTGGGTTTTAGTCAGTAAGAGTCTGACACTCCCTTCCGCTCCACCCAGAGCGGGAGGGGTCATTTGATGATTTCCCATCCGCAAAAAAAAAAAAAAAAAAAAAAAAATGGTCTCTGTTGTTATTTCGGACATTAGTTTGGGTTGTTGGAAGTTATGTTAGCCCTATGTTAGAGTTTATGGGCTAAGCTGCCACAGATTTTAGTATGTTTTTGTGGATATGGACGGTAATAAGGCCGTATTTTAGATGTTGGACAATATCAGTAAAGTGCTTATTTTTCGATGGGGTAAAAGAAAAAAACTTTTTTGTTTTTCTGCCAAAAAAACCTACCTCTTTATCACGAGGGGTATTGGTATCTATCTATACTGTAATATTATAAATGCGAAAGAAGTCTGTCTGTCTGTTACCTCTTTACGCTTAAATCGCTGAACCGATTTATATGAGATTTGGTATAGAGATAGTTTGAGCCCCGGGCAAGGACATAGGATAGTTTTATTCCGATAATCCCACGGGATCGACACTTAAGCGCAGGCCACACCGCCAGCTAGCAGGCGGGCGGGCGAACATCGTGTCACCTCTTTACATACTTCGGTTCACACCGCAAGCTACCGACTAACCATGTAAAGAGGTGAAACGATGTTCGCCCGCCTAGCCCGCCCGCCCGCTAGCTGGCGGTGTGGCCTGCGCTTTATGCGGGTGAAACCGCCGGGCGCTGATAGTCTGTTATGGGTCTGTGTGGGTGTGTGGTGTTGGTCTGTGGTGGTGTCATCAAACCTATAATTCCCGAAGGGTTAGGCAAAGGTGTACCTTTAAAGTACACCTACATTCGCCAGTTATTTATGTCCCTTGTAATTGGGGGGGGCAGCACAAACCTGGCACAAATCCGGACTCCAAGCTGCTACGGAGAAATTCCTGATGGAAAAACCCAATTATACTTTGCCGACCTGGGAATCGCACACTAGACCAACGAGACATTTCCAAAAGCGAACTACATTCTACCTAAAACCTCTGAAATCAGTTCAGTAGTTTAAAGCAAAAGTTGAACAAAAGGTTTGCGAACTGGCGCAGTAGATACGTCCAAAAATACACAGATGGATAGACTCACACGCATATTTAAATGTAAGGGTAGCAACATACATAATGCAACGCAACATGCAAGTCAACGTGAGTCCGCACGAATAGTGCTCGCGAACAAATCAATATGTAAAGAAGAAAGAACGAGTTCCGATGCAAGTTGCACTGTGTAGCTTGTTGTGTGACGTGAAGACACGGCTTTATGGTACAGACATATCAAGCTACTACAATCTGTCAAATTTATTTAATATATTTTCAACTTGACGGCACGGTTGGCGCAGTGGTTAAGCGATTGACTGCTGCGCTGCGTGTCGCGGGTTCGATTCCCGCATGGAACAAATATTTGTATGACCTACAAGTAGTTGTTCCGGGTCTGGCTGTTTGTGTACGTGAATATAAATGTTTGTAAACGCACCCGCAATACAGGAGAAAATCCTAGTGTGGGGCAACGTTTATTAAAAAACAAAAAAAAAAAAAAACTTTATCACTAAAGCATAAGGTTAAAGCTTGATTGGGAAAATTTGACAGTTTCGGGTAGTTTGATATGCCGCGTCTGTACATACATACATAAACTGACGCCTTCTTTCCATGCGGCTGTCCCCTTCCTGCGTTTCCACTCACATCTGATTTGTAAATACTTCTTGTTCGTCGCCTTACATTCATCCTCTAAACGTGACCAAACCATCTCAGCATTTACTCTTTAATTTTGTCACTCCATCTTCTTTTAAACCGCAACGTGGCCTTGTCATATCAGTCCTCAGCCTATCGTTCATAGTAACACCACAGGCTTTGAAAGGAATGCCTTTATAATGTAGGTACTGTAGAGGGTCAGAGGGATTCTTTAGTATTCCCTCTGGGAGGTGCACAAATGATAGGCTTTAAGACTTGGAAAAATTATTATATTGTACAAGTCACACGTTACAGCTTCGCGATAAAAATATGAATCAACGCTTCCAGAACAAAACAACATAATAAAATACTTGACATACGTTTAAACCTACGAATCGAATAACATCTCCAGCCAGTGCCTTTTTCTAAAGGCTAGAACACATAGAACTCTACAGTACATATAGCCTTCGCTTATGCAAGACGTCAACGGGTCTAGCATGTATGTATGTACTTCAAAACTGTAAGAATATTTTTCGACCGAGTTACCTAAAATGCAAAAAAGAACTAATAGAACATGATTTTGCACTAAAATTGGTAGCGATTAGGATAGAAAGGTTAAACAAATAAGTCAAGCTAGCTTATTTCGTATCGTACTGAAAACTAGGGAAGTATTCAAATGTAGTGAAAATAAATACAGGGTTTATTTTCAAAGGCCAGCCAAATTTAAGGGCGTGGTACGGACCATCAAACTGAACAACTTTCTCCATGGGACCAATATCGTAATCGCGAAAAATTTATCAATTACTGTCCTACATTTAAAATTTATAAAATTTAACAACTTCAATACCTACTCGACCTAAACATGTCGGACGGGACGGCTGAATTTTTATTCGCGATTACAATGTTGGTCCCATGGGAGATAGTGGTTCAGTCTAGATTTGTGCCCGGCTGAAGGTCTTGAAGGTCTTGCCCCCTATTACATGAGACGTAAACTTAACTGGCGAAACAAGGGTGTACTATAATGTACACCTCTGCTTAAACCCTTTGGAGAAAACAGGCGTGATGTTCCGGTGTGTTCTGTTATGTAATCTAAGTTACGGACCAAAAGACCACCCAAGTTGTAAACGGTAAAAATTATTTAAAACTAAGGACCAAATCATACTTATAGGTAATTTTGTATTTTTCTACAGGTCTAGCGGTACCATTCGTGGAGCTGACAGTCACTCACGCATCGGTACTGACGATCCTCGCGATCAGTTTTGAGCGGTACTACGCGATCTGCGAGCCCTTGCGCGCCGGGTACGTGTGCACCAAGACAAGGGCGACGCTGATCTGCGCGCTAGTGTGGTTCTTCGCGGCGTTGTTCACCAGGTACTTTTAGTGGCAAGTGGTCAGTGATGGTACCTACTTAATTGGGATTTAATTTTTAATTCTTATTATTTCCTAGGGAACACAATTTCAATTGGCTTGGTGTGATTTGTAAGCCAATTGAAAGAAGGCCTTTGAGTTTATTTGCAAGCAATAGGATATCCAGAAGTTTTTGGTATTATTACAACAAATCTATTAGTTATTTTTTTAAACTAGTTCGGACCATCTCTGACCATTTTACCTTCGTTAAAGATAAGGAAATTAGCTTTAAGTTTAGTATAAGCAATGTAAAAATGTAAAGTGATATTTAAAACGCTGATTGGTCAAAATTGCCATTTATAACAAGCAAGACTTAAAATCATTGAAAATTTGCATAAAACCGTGTTATTTTTTTTGCATCGTGATGCCTACAGTGATTAACAAAAAAGGTGCTAAGTGTGCGCGTTTGTCTGCCGCGTTCGGAACGCTGCGTTGACTACAGCTTTCATAACAAGTTTCACACTTTTGCTATTAACTATACACCCAAAATGGACAATGGGCGTTGGTTTTGCTTTAAGCTAAGATCTAAATAATTTTGTGCACAATAAATTGGTATAAAATTTATATTCTACTGGTAATTTATCAGTTTCAATCTGTTTTATCGTTTGTATCGCGGATTTGAAGACCAGATATTATATGAGACGGGGCTTCATATCCCGGAGGGTAGAAAAACATTATTCATGTGTCGATCATTGTGACGAGTTATTGGCATGTGAATGTGAAAGCTAATACATTTTCCCTGTCTTCCTAAAACCCAATATGTAGATCCGTCAAATCATTGTAACATAAATCATGATAATTTTTATCTTTTTTAGTGAACTTAAGATCTAGGAGTCTTAAAATAATAATAGTACAAGTAAATAAAATGGGCAACTACAGCTTTGAGCCTTTTGGGGTCGAAACGCTCGGGTCATGGGGTCCAAGTGCGCGTCTCCTTTTAAGGAAATTTTTCGCTGGCTGGTCGACACTTCTCGTGACCAGAGAGCTGGGTCGTTCTTTGGCCAAAGAATTGCCATTCAACGTGGCAATGCTGCCAGTCTTCTGGGCACGTTTCCGGATGACAGCAATGCGGACGAGTACTTCGACACTTAAGTGTCCTTTGATTTTGTATTTATTTGTGTAGTAAGTTAGTTAGTATCTTAATTCAATATCTAGTGTAAATAGTTAAATTTTCTCTAAATAAATATTTCCAGTAAATAAAAAGGAAAGAATCATAGGGCATCAAAAGATTTGTCAGCATCGTTGTCAACAGGAAATGTGTGCAAAAGGCTGGCAGCAATGCCACGTTGTTTAAATATAGGATAGTTTCGAGATCAAAGAAACAATCTTTCTTATAAGGTTGTTGAAGAACACGGAGAAGTTTATTCTAAACTGTTCTTAAAACTTTGGCGAAAGCTCCATTTTCACTTAAAACACTTTTCAAAACTCTTTGGCCGGCGCCGGCGTCCCTACACATCGGTTCATTTGCCTCTGTAATAAGTTTCTCATGCCACGCCACTTCGAACTCCAACAAACTTTCATCGTCGTTCTCACACACTAAAATTCACATATTCAGCATTTCCTTGGCATTTTATTGATGTCTTCATTTCATATTCTTCGTTTATACGATTTCGATACTGTTACTTGCATTCTTCGTATTGGAATCCTAACTTCTCCATATGGGTTTTAACAATTCAATTGGTAGTTTTAGAGTAGCTTATGTATTCTACAGGCTTCTTTACTCGGCACAACGGACTCGGGTAAGAATGTGTGGATATACAGAAAATAATATTGAGTATTTTCCACAAGTATTTAAAACTAACACAACCATTAACATATCATTTGACTTGACTTATTATTTCCATCTTAGAGCTTTTGCAAATCTATCAACAAAATGGCGTAGAAGATAACATATTTAGGACAATAATAGTATTCATGAATGAGCTAGACATTTCTTATTCTATGTGGAACGAAGATCTGATTGAAGTAATTCTAAGGAAAATTCACTATTACTATAAAGGTGAACGTCCACTGATCTGGATCCGTGGACGTCCACCGAAAATCCGTTGCCGCCGGTGCGGCCCAGTGGACGTTCACTTATTGGCCAATTCAGACTCTTGTATTTTTACCAATAATGAAGCAAGTAACTTTGATTTGCATTAGACCCTCCAAAAAAATTACATGTAAAATTGTTTTACGGGTCTATCTATATGGCCAGTTTGGCGGTAAAAATGCTGCCATTGGTAAGCAAAACGATTCGTTTTCGTTTATAGGAACCGAGCATAACCAAAACTTTCTTACGTCAATATTGCAAGTCCTACAAAATTTAGAACAAACAACTCCATTTTGGGGCAAAACTTAGAAATTGATATCATTAGTCACCAACAAGTTTTCTTATTAGGTATGGAAATAATTCATTGTTTACGATTGTTGGGAACCATCGAAATGAAAGTAGGAATGAAAGTCCACCTAGGATTTCATAAAGAGGAGACCAAATTATTTTTGACTTGGGAACGGCCATTGTCAAAGTTTGCACAAACAAGCATAATTCTGACTCTGTATTAGTGAAGTTAGTTTTGGTGTGAAAATGAACGTAGAAGAGCTTAGAATTACGACTACCAAGTACCAACCTATAGGTTTGAGATGAGTAGGTACTGTGAAACTTTCGAGGAGGAATGAACTAAACCACAGTTTATAACGTACGTTCAATAATTATTCCTAGAAATCATTCTACGTAATTTATAACTTTTTCATTCGGCTTGTCAGCCAAATCTGACGTCTAATCTCTTCTAAATCTTAAACTAACTTCATGTTAGTCTTGTATTTCATGCCAATAACTTTTAACTAACTTGAGGTTTCATGTAAGCCCCAAATAGGCTATAGTCTCTACAGTGCCTACTCAAATATCTTGGCCTTGAATATATTGGGTACGGCAAGCTCCGCGCGTACCCTATGTAGTACGATACAATAGAAAATCAATTGTGTCTCATTAGCGGAGCTTGGGAGGTCATTGATAACATAGGCTGTGAGCCTGTGACAGAGTGGCGTCCAAAGACTGAAAGATGAGTTGTTGGTCGCCTGGTGGCGAAATGGGCAGATGACATTGTGGCCAGCGCGGGCAAAATCTGGATGAGGCTGGCACAGGAGCATGGGGATTGGCACAAGAAAAGAGAGGCCTAGCAGTGGCTGTCAAGCTGTGGATAATGATGAATGATAAATTAATTTATTTATTAATATTATATAATCCCTCTCACAGACAGGAGGCCTGTGTCCCAGCATTGGGAACATTATAGGCTGATTATGTTTTTATGTTATGTTTTAAATTTATTAATTAATTTAGTCCTTATTAATAAATTTCAAGCAATCATTCTTCAGATTTTCAGGATTATATTTTGTCTAGTGGTGAGAAATAATATAGCAAAAAATATCGAGGGTCAAAATAATCGCTTTTTCCTTTTCACCAGCTGCTTTGATATTATTCTAGATAATAAATCAAACAAATCAGAAATTCGGCCTCGTTCGCAGATTATAGCAGATGGATTTTCGACAGCACATTGTTTTTTATTATTCATTTATTCTACAGATTCCATTTGGTTCATTTTTTGAGTAGACATTGTGACACAGCCGGTGTTACAAAGAGACAAAAAACCGAATGTGACTTGGTTATTTCCTGGCAAGTCGTTCAAGACGACCAATGTTCAATATAACGTCGTTCCAGTCATCCTGTTACTAGTTTCAGTATTGCAATTCCCACTTCCAATACGAAATGGATTCTTGTAACAACGTTTTTAGTTCAACTTAGTTTTTATGGAACGATAGTTGTGTATTTGATTCTTGACCGATTGGCTGGAATTTCCAATCAATAATACATGCCTTTCCGAATCCAATCCACATAGAAGGGCCGCTTCTCGAAGTTGTGAAGGATTACGTCTACCTAGGGCAAGTAATCCAGCTCGGTATAAAGTTGTGTCAACTGGATCCTTTGATCCAGTTGGGTTGGGCAGCATTTGAAAAACTCCGTCAAGTCTTGTCAAAGAATAAGGTCTTCAACCAGTGCGTCCTGCCCGTCATGACATATGGTGCCGTAACGTAGACACTGACGGTCGGGCTGGTTCGCAAATTCAAGGTCGCTCAGCGCGCTATGGAGCGAGCTATGCTCGGAGTCTTTTGAAGGATAAAATCAGGAATGAAATTGCCCGGAATAGAACCGGAGTTACCGAAATAGCTTGCAAACTGAAGTGGGCTGGCCATTTTTGTCTAAGGACCGATGCCCGGTGGAGCAGACGAGTCCTTGAGTGGAGACCGCGTATCGGCAAGCGTAGTGTGGGACGTCCTCCAGCCAGATGGACGGACAACCTAAAGAAAGTAACTGGGATTGACGGGATGCGGAAGGTGGAGGACAAGGTGTTGTGGCGCAGCCTGGGAGAGGCCTATGTCCAGCAGTGGACTGCAATAGGCTGAGTTGATTGAGTACATGTATAGTAAACAATTATGCAACAACATTTTGTGACGTTTCTTATGCCATATATTGCCATATATTCTTAACCTACTAAACTAAGATTCTCATCAAAACTTTGGTCCTTAGATCCACAGAAAATATCATAAAAAAATAACACATCCAATAACTATATCAAAAACTGTGTCAACGCCAAAAACGTTGTTTGTCTATAGTACGTCTATAGTTGTCTATAGTAAGTACTAAGCCTATGACTTGAACGAACTCTATTACTAACAGTAATTCTGTTTCCGATGGAGAAAACTTGTTTGGTGCTTCTTTGAGTCAGGTCTCGAAGGTTTAATGTTGTTACACTTCGTATTATTGTTGGACATGTTAGTTGAAAAGAGGCTTATTTCCTGGAAATGTTTCTGGAAAGAACTGTTCGAATGTTCATTTGTAAGTTTAGGTGTTCTTGACTAGGCAAGTCTGTGTTTATTGAATAAACGTCGTTCTCTCCGTCGGTATCCTTATGTGTTTCGTAGTAGACACTCCAAATGGTTTTACTTTTTTTTTAACTCAACTCAAACTCTCCAAATGTTTGAACTGTTATAACGTTTTTATTGACTAATTCCACTACCTTTGACTCATCATAAAAATAATCAAGTGGAAAAATGTCAACTAACTTTTTGAGGCTACTGTAGTTTCAGGACTACGGAGTAATGAGCTTACAATTAAAAAGAAATCTAAGTCTATTTGAAATTAAAGTTAGAACTTTGCTCCAGCTCCTACAACCATAACTTTTTCTCTCGACCTATATTTTTGTTAATCTAAAATATTTCCCGAACACTTTAACGAGTTGAGCCATAAACCTCCAGTTTCTAGTCCTTGTGAACAATTCGGACATATTGTCCAAGCTACTTTAGACAAGGCGCACACTATGCGACATGCGACTGACGACGACGACTAGACGCAACGACAGGCTGCTTTTTTATTTTTTATAAATGCCATCTCGCATGTCTACTTATGAGGTTGCCGGCTGTTTAACCGGTCTTGTCTGTGGGTGCCTCAATAAATTAAGGCCTCCAGCCTGAGCTTAAAAAACTTAAAAACTATCGCTTAGTTTTTAAGTCAGCCTGGTTTGGTTTATACGACAGACTGCGACAATTTTCATATATTTTGTTCAAAGCTCCGCACAAGCTAGTCGCACGCTCTCGCTACTTGTCGCAGCACGCGGACACCCGATGAAAGTCGAGCATGTGCAACTGACGCAGTCGCATGTCGCATAGTGTGTGCGGTGGTTTACAGTTTCATAGCTGAACGAGCGCCGGCTACATATTACGTGAAGCTATAAAACAGCTGGACGCTTGTCATAACGTTACTTGCAAGTTTCTGCGCTTTGCATTTTATTGGCTGGCAACCATAAAAGCTAGGGTTGCCACCATTCACAGAATTGGTCCTAAATTGTTCATAATATCTAGTTGGGAAAAGTTTTGACGATTTTCATGCTGTAATTTTGTAGAAGTTTATGCGTTTTGTTAAAGTTTAACTGGGTTTAAATTAAATGTGTATTTGAGTTTTTATACATTTACTGTTAAATAGTATTTACTAGCAGTATTTGTAATTATGTATGTAATTTTGTGCTCTTGTACACTCACTCATTCACTCTTGTAGTGAGTGAGTGAGTGTACAAGAGCACAACATTTTGTAAACATAGGTAACACTCTCTTCTGCACTATGAGGAAAGTGTAATAGTTACAAAAACCCGGTTGTTGTTTATAAAACCCAGTCATAGCAACAACAGTATTAGGACTAGCTATTTCCTTACTGAAACCTCCACGTCAAAACATCATTTTCATTCTCCTGCTCTCATCCCAATTTATTTGGGTTCGGCGCAACATGTCTTTTTCTTCCATACTTCTTTATTAGTCGTCATCTCGGTAGTCACCCCTCCTCTAACCATATCATCATTCCCACAGTCCATCCATCGTATTTTTGTTCTTCCCGTGCTCTTAGAGCCATCGACATACATCCTACTCAAAACTTTCCTCATTACATTTTCCTCGTTCCTCCGTATCACGTCAAAAAATACCTATTATTGTTCTTTATTTTGAAAGCCGGGCAGCCGTTCCACAAAAGGCTGTCTAAACAAAACGCCTTACATTTCCCAGCAACCACGATATTCTTTTCACAAAGAATCCCTTACAACTAGTAGACTAGCTTCTCCAGTACATTATTCTAAAGAATTTTTAATACCACAGCTTATTGCAGTTCTACACGCGACGTTGTCCCCTATATTGGTTCTGAGTTTAAATAATAGATGGCGTTTTGCAATAAATCCTTCGTTCAGCCGCCATGTTGGCCGTCTGTCGTTCGTTCAGTTCAATTGTTTGAACGTTCCGTTTGAATGAATGAATGGAACCGTTCTTAATTTGAAATTCCGTTGTTGTTGTGGCGGAAAATTATTGTTATTGGTATTTTACTCTTTGATACAGTTCTGTTATTTATATTCTTGTATTACTAATAATATCATATTATTTATATATAGGTAATATTCTTACTACTCTTTAATGACTACGGAGAAACTGGGAATCTATAGAATTGGCATTGCTAGAAAGCAACGCCAAGATTCCAAGTTCCGATATCAAGCAAGGGTCGTAATTAAGTGTAGAACCAATTAGTCCTTTTGGGGCTAGAATAAAGAATTATCTCGCCTCAAAAGGACTAATTGGTCCTTCTAGTCAAATTTGACTAATTGGACTTTAATTAGTCCTTTAAAATATATCCGTAAAACTTCCAAAAGTTTTACCAATACCTATACAATAATAATATCCGGACCTAGTTGACTTCAAGATGTTTAGAGTAAGAAAGTAAAATTCTGAAAAATCGGTTTTAAGAGTTAGATACCTTACAATGTACCAATTTCACGAAATGCAACCGGATTTTTTTTCAAAATTTTATTTTTGGCGTTTCAGGCTTAAGATTCGCAACGAATATTTTACTAATAATCTGTGGTTAAAAAGATACGTATTTCAGACTATAAACTAAAACCCTTTGAGAAACAAGGTTCGTACCGTTTTACGCTTTACTTTAAGAATGTTTTTGACAGCTATTGTGTGTGTTGTGCTTTATTTGTCTGTTTGTTTTTTGCACTGGAAACATATTTAGCATACGCCTCTGAAGATTTAAATGCTACCAGAATTAAAAACGACGCTGATTTCATTAAACACAATTTTTCTTAGTCAATTTATTGTTTTTATTTATAAAATTTTTTTTAGTATACGTATGCGAAACCTGAATATACGAGTAGTTTGTTCAGAATAAGTAACTGAGTCGATTCTAATAATTTTTACCCTATGTCATATTTTGTCCAAAAAATATTTAAAAAAGGTTAAAAGTTGGACACCGAGCGACACTAACTAGGTTATCCAATCTCCGAACCGAACGGTTTGGTACCTAGGTACTATTATCAAACTTTGTGATTTTTCATGATACAGTTTTGAAATTTTTTACCTAAATTCTTTACATAAAAATACTAGACACGTGTTTCGGGTTTCGCATAATATACTAAAAATATTATTGTATTATGTTGTATTATGTACTCGTAAGATTCTCATCATTTGTCAAAAATGTAGCCATTGTATTTGAATAAAAACGCAATAGTAGTTGCAATCTTTGTAAAGTTCAAGGAGTTTCAACTTTCTACACACCTTATATGTTCTATAAGTATCTATCTACCTACCTATGTTCCTTAAGTAATTGCCTACACACAAATATTTCAATTTTTACTTACGACTATTAAAAACTCCAAAGTCAATTAACACCATAGGACATCATGTACTGACCTGAAAGCTTGAAATGACGTTCTAAAGGAATAGGTTCACGACCTGTCCTCATTTGAGTCCGCGGCGATCTTCAGCACGATAAGTGAGGTTTTTGCAAGTTGCTATTACAAATGGAAATTAAACTTTGGCAATATTAATTGAAGTTCTTTTACGAAGCTTTTTGTAGAGACAATTGATTAATGAACTAGAAAAAAGTGGCTACTAAGTAGGTTAATTATTTTATCCTCAAATACTAGATACAGTCAACAAAATAGATAAGTATTCGGGTTACAAGCAATATTCCTAACTACTTTTTGGTCGATGATGTGTATGTGCTAAGAAAATATAGAAGAGGTTATTACCTAGGTAATCTTTTATTTTACAGTAAAAATATACATAATTTTTACACAGCCCGCAGTTTTTTTTTTTTAATATACATAGTTTTTAAGCTAACACAGTTTTTCATAATATTAATATGTATTAGCTCCTGGACACTGCACACGTAGTGTAGAGGATCCTCTCTCTAGAGCCCTGACCACCGGCAGTTTGAACCTGACGCCGATGGATATGTTTTTATAAAAATATTTTGAAAAGTAAATAATATGTATTGGTAATGATACAAAAGAATTATTAAATGTACAGATAATGTCCTCCAGACCGTATTTCGGTCACGGCGGCCATCTCAACGGAGACTAGCTATCGGCGCGGGAGATATTATAGTGCACAAGTGTATGCGCAGACACAGGTGCACTCCCTCTTCCCTCACTCTCATAGTCCGATGGGTCGGCGGCAAATGTACAGATACAAAGGGGAGGAAGAACTCTAAAGGCATAAAAAAATGGTCATAACTGCCTAACTACTTAATTTTGTAGCTATTGCAAAATGTTTTTTTCTCTGCATTATCAAACTCTTTTGTTTACTGCGTCTAATATTTTAATCATAGAAAATAGATAAATCGTTTTTACAGTATTAAAATAAATAATAGGTAAATTATTATCTTATTATGGCTGGTTGTTATGACATGTATGTTAAATATGTTTTCATGTTTCTACTAACTGCTTGTGTCACTACCATGTTTTATTTTTATTGGATTTTTCTGCACGAGTTTTTGAAATGTTGATCTAAGAATTGTGTCTTATGATATATGGTAAAATATAACTTATTTATGAAAGAAGTTAAAATATAACTTGACCTGTCAAAATGCAAGGAATAATAATATAGAAAATATTTTTCTGCACAGTAATAAAATTTCAAATACTATAGAGTGGAGCAATAAATCAAATAAAATGCTTACAGAAAGCATTCATAAATATTCATAGTAATGGGGCAGGTAAAGTTAACTTTTAACTGACTCTTCAGTTTTTATAAGTAATGTTTATTTTCTGAGATTATTTTTAAAATGTTACAAGAGTTTCCATCGAATTCAACCATTAGCATTATAGTGTAAGGGTAAAAACTTTTAGGCTATTTAGGTCCTATACCTACCTACCTACCTACCTACACCAAAAACCTTAATTAGTGAAGAATAATGAAAATCATAGAATTATAATTATGGTCCTAACTTCCAAATAGGAACACTATTTTAGATATAGGTACTCCGATTTTAAACACCAAAAATATTTTAAAGCGCGTTACAAATTCAAGGTTTAAGGGTGGAAGTTAAAAGCAGATCTGGCGTAATTTTTTACACAAGTTTTTAAACTATGTTAATTATTTACTTAAATCAACAAGTGGCACATGTTTCCATTAAAAATCGAATAGAATAGGTATATTTTGTTCACAAATTGGAGTTTAAGGCTTGGGCTACATTAACTGCCACTGTGTGTATATTCCCGTTTTACTGTCATATATCTATGATATATTGAGATTTTTAGTATGGTAACATTAATCGAAACCAAAAAAATAATTTGTAAAGAAAACAAAAGAAAGAAAAAGCATTCCTATTGAGCAGAACAAAGAGTGGGCGGATACTGTACCAAAAGATGCTGACCAACATCTAACACATGGACACACGAGTCTTTAGCACAGCCTCCAAATTGGGCACGACCCACTTTCTATTCGCTAAAATATTTAAGGGTCATCCATTACATAAAAACAATAAACTTGGATGCTCTGGTTATGAGGACCATCTGTCATGTTCAACGAGCTTGACTAACGAGCAGCGTTTTGTTTGATGAATTGTTTTTTTAAAGCAATTTAAATTAAATAAAAACTACAGTGTAGGTATACACTACAGTTTTTATTATTTTTGTAACTAAAAAAAAAAATTGTAGGCAGTATGTAAGAAAATTCTGCCTACATTTTTTTTTCTTTTGTATCTAAGTACCTACCTACTTTTTTATGTCTTTCCTCAGACACATTATTAGAGATGCAAGTTTTTGACTTCTGACAAGGTAAATTAATAAAATGCTGCTAAAATTTTCTTTATAATGGGGTCAAAAAAAATTTACCATGTATAAAAATGATAAATTATGACATGACATAAAAATTGTTATAAATTATAATAATATAAAAAATATTATAAACTGTAATTTCCTTTTTATGAATTCAATGATAATCTATTTTATATAATAAGTTATTCATAGTAGGTAGGTATACAAAAAAGAATTACACTAAGAACCATAGGGTTATGCTTATGCTCGTCTATGAGGCGGAAAATAAGCAGGAATTATTACGGTCGATTAAACACTGATCATAAATAAGACCGTTACCAGAATTTATACACTGCAGTTAAGAATCTAATTAATATTAATAAAATATAACGTGTCATTTAACTCCACGCATAAAATCTTAATGAAGAATTTGAATGATCTATAGGAAATTACATATCATAAACGTCTGCATGATTTAATATTATTTGCAGGGCCTAATGGTGTAGTATGTAGGTTGGTTGCATAATACATAAATATTAGAGAAAGCGACACATCATTATTAGAACTCCACCTATTATTTTCGTAGATAGACTCTTCTGTTGCAAAATCATCCGTAGTTTTGTTGTTAGCTTTGTAGATAATAATATCATGATCATAATCTTTCTTGTTTTCAGTCCTATCCTGGCCATTGCTGAGCATCACTCCGTTACTCGTCACGACGGCATTGTCTACGGCCAGTGCCTCACACAAGCAGTCACCTTCTGGCAAATCACGTTTTTCATCGCCATCATCATCCTCCTCTACGTACTACCTCTAATCATCCTCATAGTATTATACAGCGTTATAGCCAAAAATTTAATCACTGCAGCTTCCAAAGTAGTCATGAACAAAACTGTGGATCCTTACAACACTAGAGCTAGAAAGCAGGTCATTCTGATGCTTGGGACTGTTGTGTTATGTTTCTTTTTATGTCTAATGCCTTATAGAGCTCTCACGCTATGGATAATAATAACACCACCAGAATTCTACGAAGATTTCAGCGCAGAGAAATGGTATAACATTCTCTACTTCGCCAGAGTCATGCTCTATATAAATTCAGCGATCAATCCCATACTATACAACTTAATGTCCTCGAAATTCCGCATCGGATTCTGTAAGGTCTGCATGTGTTATAAGAGAAAGTTAGAAGATAAGACACGGCGAACTCAGAGAACGATTACAAATGGATCGACGACGAGCAGCAGCTTGACGCGAACGACGAACAGTTTGAAGAAACTGTTCAGCCAAAGAAGCAGCATCGACCGTACAGACGCAGAGTCGGAAAGCAAAGATGAAATAGAAAAGAGTCTATTTGATAGAATATTTCCCAACAGAACATTTGTGAGACAGCAATCGGCGCCTGTTTGTTCGAATACAAAGCCGGTCATAAACAGGATGAGGAGTGAAGGAAACATTGAGATATCCGAAGTGGTTGACGTCGAACATAAAATTGATCACGAAGATTGTAGGGGAGGTGATACTGGCAAGTTTATCGGTCATTCCAATAGTAAAAATATTAGGTCAGACAGTGAGGTTGATAATTTGGGTCGAAGTCACTCTTTGAGACGTAGCGTTTTAATAAACAGTGCCAAAGCTAGGAGCATGGATTGTGAAAAGAAATTCGTGTCGTACCAAAAGATAAAAGTCGACTGTGTGGTCGCTTTTCAGAAGTCTAAAAGTGTTGATTACGAATTTCCTGAAAGTTTTGTATGATGTTTTTTGTATGTCACAGGGATGTTGTTTGTTCTTTGTAGTTTTACGCTTGAGTCGGCGTGTGTAGACTATTTTTGTCTAAGGGCATTATACTGTAGGAGCTTTAGGAATCATAATCTATAGCTTTACAATATACTGAAAAAAGGCAAGTAAAAGCATACCTACCAGCGCGGCAGCGGGATAATTGCGTAACACACATAAAATGACAATTGGTCTTCATTTTGACAGTTCACCCACATTCATTGCGTTATGTACAGACGTCAGCACATCAAGCTACCCGAAACTGTC
Organism: Oligia latruncula; assembly: GCA_948474745.1. Lineage (NCBI taxonomy): Eukaryota > Metazoa > Arthropoda > Insecta > Lepidoptera > Noctuidae > Oligia > Oligia latruncula. The sequence goes on from OX419705.1 coordinate 3,879,608, forward strand.
AAATTTTCCCAATCAACTTTGAACCTTTGCTTTAGCGATAAAATTGAAAATCTATTAAAGAAATTTGACAGATTGTAGTAGCTTGACGTGCTGGCGTCTGTACGTTGTTGAGAAGACGATTTGTTCATACCCATGAAGCAATGGATTAGTAATATCTCTCAATTATAAACTCTCGGATTATGATTGAAAGTATGTTACACAATTCGGGTGCTGAATAAATTGTAAACTTTGCAAGAAAATTGATATTTTTAGTAATAAAGTATTCCTCTACGTGTCATAAAGTTTACTGACACCTAATAAAGTATTCTTGCGACACAGGTGTAGGTACGTGTTAAAATGCCAATGCTTTTACAGAATTATTGTTATTTCTTAAGTTTATTGCTTCTAAATGGAGGAATTATGATGATGTACAAATTATGGAGTACTTAGATAATTTATATTTAAACAATCTGTATATTCTGCTTTCGTCTGAATTTTTATTTAATTTCCCTACCTATATTGATGGTACCACCAGAAAACATTAAGGAAATAAATTGCTTAATAATTTGAGTATCTTAATTGTCCGTTATATTCAAATTACAGCCACCATTCAATATCAAATGTATGAAAAGCAGGGCAAATTGACGTAGTGTGTCAATTTGCTTGTCAGAATTCACATTTATTTTCCTATTGTGTTGAATGACTTTATTCATTTATTTATCAAGTATGTTTTATTTTGTTTCAATTTAGCAAATGATGTACATACCTATATTTTTATTTTATCTTGCAATCAAAGCTACGCAATTGCAAAGTATGTAGCCGCTTGATATTTAGTAAGCCTAGCTCCTATACAAAGAACCAATCATGTCATACCTGCCAGTAGAAAGTAACTTAGCTCTAATTTATACCTACCAGGTCAAATTAAATTATTCAGCGAAACTCCGCTGGCGTGATCAGTTTCGATATCTAAACATGATTAATAACAAAAAAAAATCATTTTTTTAGGTACGACGTCTTCTTGAATTACATAACATACATAATTAGCCTATAAAGTTCCCACTGCTGGGACACAGGCCTCCTCTCTGTGAGAGGGAGTGGGCCGTCATCAAATACGCGGGACCAGTGCGGGTTGGTAGTTGTTACATATGTCTTCGAATTTTTGGTTCTAGAACATGCCGCCAGTTTTCTTGTTTCGTTCACCGTTTGAGAGCAATGGTGATGAAATAATTTACACAAATAAAAGTGCCTGTTCGAAACTACGACCTATAACTCGTAAGTCGCGGCCGTTGCCTAATACCTAAACACTATACTACCTAAACACGATAAATAAAAAAGTACCTACTCATTTTCTATACTCAGACCAGACCCTACCTGCGGTCGTTGATCGGGCTTTTTTTATTTTATTTATTTATTTACTCAAAACAAAGGATTGTAAGTACACGTTAAAAATACAGTTTTACAAAATAAGTATTATTTCTACAAACGTGTGGGTGAGCACTGCTCTCCTAGCTAGGTTATGGAAACCTGTGTTAAGGTGCCACTAGTCTATATTTTTTCCACACAAATTTCGGGAGAGTATTACTCCACTGTTTGACATTGTGCATCCAAAGTTAAACATGATATCGTTTTGACTTATTATTAATTTGGTCTGTACGGAAACAGAATAGTAAAATAAAAACCCATTAAAAAGTTATGAGCCACCAAATATTCGTTTTTCTTGCTATTTTTAACGTAACTTTGGGTGTAAATAAGTAATAAAAGAACTATACAATTTTCATAACCAAGTCCTTACCGACAAAGCTCAGTTATCGAAGAGTTCAATAAACTTTATTTATAATTGATTTATGCAGTGTTTTTTTTTATAAAACTCGATTTTCCAAAGCACTATTCGATTTTTTTTACGCGCCTATCAGTTCGGAACGGTGTTTCTTTCTGTGCATGATAACTAGATGTTGTGCGTGTAGACTAACTAGCGTCTAACTGCTCATCAATGGTAATAGCTCTGTCAACCACGAAGCCAGGTGAGACAGCGTACTTTTTGGCCATGACCACGAGTGAGTTCGAGCTCGCGACTAGTTTACTCTTAAGGAGAAGCAGTCCGGTACCCTAAGGTACAATGACGTAAAAGTTACATAGTGATGTTACTGCTGTTTTATCTTTAGATATCGATACCCGTCACATCTGCGGAGTTTTGCTAGCTAATTTAATTTGACCTTGTATACCTATTAATAAGTAGGTAGGTAAAGTACCTAGTCGACGATATGGCACATCGAGTTTTACGAAGATCATCGCCTGTGTCATTCATACCTAGGGCTCGAAATACCGGTACTTTTGGGGACCGGTACCATTGACTTTAGTGTGATGTCCGGCACCAGAGTAGTACCTGTACTATTAATATTTTTAATCAGTATCGGTATTTTGAGTTTTAGTACCGGTACCCGTCTGAAACTGATACCCGTCTGGAACCGGTACCCGACTGGAATCGGTACCCGTCTGGAACCGATACCCAAGTACCGATGGCAAAAACCGCTAAGTACCGATACAGAACCTGTACTTTTGGTACCGGTATCTGTGTGACAGCCTCTTTCTAACACTCGATGTGCCATAACGGCCGGTACTATACTTAACTTTATAGATCTATTATGACAATTGTATTTAAATGTTTGTTATTAAATGTGATTGAAAATGCCTATTTATTTAAATATTAAAGAAAATAAACGAGATATTAATATAATAAGTGCCAAAGTATTTATGTGTTTTATTATTTAACCTTGTACAAAATAAATGGTTTTATGGTGTGGGTTAATAAAGTTTTAATAAATAAATAAATCAGCCGGTGTCGTCAAGGCTTTTTTTTTTTTTTTCGGATGTGAAATCATCAAATGACCCCCCTCCCGCTCTGGGTGGAGCGGAAGGGAGTGTCAGACTCTTACTGACTAAAACCCACCCGTGTTCCTTCCTTAGCCGTTTATGTTCCGAGGCTTGAGCTTTCCTTTATCCACGCAACATTTTATGAAAATCTTATTGCATATCTGCCTGTTGTCTAAATAAATCACATGTTGTCAACTCATTGTTTTACCCGACTACGGAGGGTTTAAGATTTTAACCGGTATGTATGTACCCTCATAACCCCAAAACACCCAACCCCTCCCTCATAACTTCAAAAGTACTTATAATAATTTCACAAATGAGGTATCGTTAGGTAAGCGTCTTGACCGACCGCTGGTTATAGACTATGTGACGTCACACTAAATTCAATATGGCGACCTCTAGAGGACATAAACGAATTTAAAAATAAATATTTGGCATGGTGCCTTGTTGGGTATCAAATGAAAAGGCTTAATTAGCACATTTCATATATATATAAATATAACTAAAATATGCCCCAATAAATTAAATAAAAAATAAGTTTAAAAACTAAAAACCACAACTGAAAAGGATGAAACAAGAAAGTACCCTCCCGTGGTCGAAAGACGTCTACTGCTGGACATAGGCCTCCCCCAAGCACCTCCACTTCGACCGGTTCTGCGCTTCTCGCATCCAACAGGTTCCTGCGGCTTTCACAAGGTCGTCGGTCCACCTTGTGGGAGGCCTTCCAACGCTACGTCTTCGAGTACGTGGTCGCCACTCCAGAACCTTTCGGCCCCATCGGCCATCTGTTCTGCGAGCAATGTGCCCTGCCCATTGCCACTTAAGTTTGGCAATTCTTCGGGCTATGTCGGTTACCTTGGTTCTCCTCATTCCTTATAATTATGGGCTGTATGTGTATGTGTATGGGTTATATGGGCTGGTGGCTATTAAAATGTTCACCATCTTTTATTGAGCTGTAAATATTTAACTTGTAGAACAACTGTTCCAGTTAAAGAGGGTGGAGAAGTATTCATTCCTGTTAATCCTACTAATATTATAAACACGAAAGTTTGTGAGGAAAGATTAATGTATGTTTGTTACTCCTTCACGCAAAAACCACTGAACGGATTAGGATGAAATTTGGTACACAGATACACACATAAAATATCTTTTTATCCCGGCAGTATGTTCCCGTGATATAATTTCCGACTCACACGCGGGCGAAGCCGCTGGCAAAACCTAGAGAAAAAACAAATGAAAATATAAATAAAGACATCTGCAGTGCCCATTGGAGTAGATTTTTTTTTACTTGTTTCCAAAGAATAAGATGTACACAATATCGGATAGATTATCTTTTGCATTGACTGCCGCGTGGGTCTGGTGGACGCAAGAGCTTCTGTTAAGCATGAAGTCCTAGGTTCGAGCACGGATCTTTGACTGTCGTTACGGGTCGTCAAAAACCCGAAAGTCTGACAACCTGTCCTACTAAGGGGTATCGAGTTACTCAGTAACTGGGTTGTGGAGGTCAGATAGGCAGTCGCTCCATGTAAAATACTGGTATTCAGCTGCATCCGGCTAGACTGGAAGCTGACCTCAAAATACATATTAAGGAAAAGGCTAGGCAGATGATGAGAGGATAGGTATAGATAGAGAAGACACGCTAAATTCTAATATGCTAAAGCAATATGTGAACAACATGAATGATGTATTCTTAAACAATATGCTCAAAAGCTGAGCTATATCGATAATTTATAGCTCATCTGGAAGATTTAGCAGACAAAGCACGCTATCACAGCCTGTTAAGTTATGGCGAAGTTTAAGTTATTGCACATTGTGTGCTAACAATGGGGGATAGGGCTGCCACGATAATGTTACAAAATGTTAGGTCGAGTAAAAACATGTAGGTCCAAAACTTCAGCTACCAGAAAAATAAGTATGTAGGCAAGTGTGTTTGAAACATTTCTACAGCACAAAAAATCCAATAGATTTTTAGTAGATTACTTCAGATAAACGTAGTTTTCCCGACACTTGAAAAATTTCGTGATTCATGCTTGCTACCCAGTTTATTTTTTCATTACAAAAAGATATAAGTAACTAAAAAGTAGACATTGATTGAGGCAACCTAAATTCATCATCATCTACCATCATCATCATCTTCCTTTTCCCATTTATGCTGGGGTCGGCTTCTAGTCTTACTAGATGCAACTGAATACCAGTATCTATTTTACATGGACGACTGCCTATCTGACCTCCACAACCCAGTTACTTATAAGATCAAAATAATATCATTTTCTACCCAAACATTTTCAACTCTATCATCTAAGTCAGATTCCTCAAAGCTGCGACAACCCTTATAACGTGGGTGTTAAACATGAAGGCAGCTACTGGATTATACAATTTGTTTACCAAGTTACCCTTACGGCTGTTTGCAGAAGGTTCAAGGGTGTACACGGGCTCACGTCATATACCACAGAGTTCATCCAGGACACCAAGACATTATGTCAACTACTTGGTCTTATGTGGGTCCTTCAGGAAGTACAATACCTACTTATAAACCCTTGTGAATGATGCACTACGCTTTTACTCGCGAATAAATAAAGGTGTACCTGTAAGTACAAATTTCCCAAGAAAAGTGCGCTTCGGGAATCATCGTCTGTCTTCGGAAATAGGAACACTCAATGTTGTGATCTAATATAGAGCTGTTACAACAATGGAAATACTCGTCTATTTTGTATTACCATGACTACAAAATTAAAGAATAAAAACTCTATGCAATTCTACAAAACGTTTCTAAACTTTTCAGTGGGTAAACCAACAGAGAGATAACTTCATACACATATGCTATGATATGTGCACTACTAAAAAGCACGGCAGTACAAAACTTAGAAGCTTCGCCTCTGTGGTGCAACATTCGTTCTAATTCGGGAAAACCGAAGCGCCTACCTTTTTTGGTTTGGATTTTAAATGGATTTGTCCGTGGAGTTTCTCGCCCGGATTACGCTTTGGAATGGGAAACTAGCTTCATCGTTCTGACTAACTGACCCTTTGACAATTCTAAAATGCCAGAAATGGTTTAATCTATTTAAACCGCCCGACCGACCGACCGACTTTAATGATCTTTGATTTGTTGGGTTTGTCTCCGCTCCAAATAGCAGAATAATTATTAAAAAGTAGGAAAATGGTGAAAAAATAATGAAAATTGATTCTGAGGTAGTACGAAGTTAGGTCGGCTAGTTTAAAATAAATGCTTTGAGTTGAGATGAGAAATTAATATTCATATGAATCAGGAGGATTCAGAACGCCTGAGCGCCTGACAAAAAATTGAATCTATATAAGAACTGACATGAAATTTAATAAACTTTGGATGAAGGTCTGTGGTCTTTGCCAATGTCGCAGATCTAGCACAAACACATTCAATGAAAATAGGAAAGCCAAATTATACCCAGTGGGACAAAAAATATTATCATATTTTTTGTCCCACTGGGTATAATTTGGCTTTCCTATTTACTTATAAGATCAACTGCAACCTGGAACTGAAACTTTTGTGTTCAAACCAAATGTATACTTCTACAAATCTACACTTATATTATAAAGTGGTAAAATTTGTGAGTTTGTATGTAGTAAGTAATCTTTAAAACTCCTGACCCAATTCTAAAACTCTCAATCTGTGTGGTTCTTTCCTCAAAAGACCACCTCAGACATCGATCTACATGTTCTTCATATAACCTGACCAAGATTATGTCTGGACTTTAAAAGAGACTGTGACCTCTGAGTTTGTTTCGGCCTTTCTTCTCAGAGTAGTCAGATAGGAAACGCCGACTTCATCTAGTTTTAAACAAAACATGATTGACGTGTAAAAGTGTTTGTATGTACAAACCTACTTACAAAAAATAAAATCATTTCATTTCATAATTGCCATCGTGGTGAAAGGACTAGCCAATCGACAGAAGTCCAGCAATATCAGAGGTTGGAAAGTACGTCGCAAGGGGAGACTCGTGTTAGTAATTTATTTATTTTAGATACTCCAACGACTTGTTCACTAATAACATATTATATAAAAAAAACTTACATATTATATCAATTAATATGGTGAATTTGTCACTTAAAGAAGTACACAGCTTAGACATAAATAAAAAATACATACCTCCAAATTAAGAGAATTATTTCAAAATGATTTCAAATAAACTAACTTATTCTCTGTTACAATGCAAGATAAATATGAGCTACTTTACCATATGAAGACATTATAAAGAAAATACAACATCAGATTAAATTAAATTAATTAATATATAAATAATACATACCCAGTTTAATTTTAGTGAGATTAGTAAGACGACTGCAATAAACGTAATCAAGTAATATTACCTAGTTAGTTTTAATTAATTCGCATAGCATTCTCTACAAATAATGTTTTGAAGAATGAACAAAGTCAGAAAGGTCTAACACATAACGCCTGTATTAAGGGCCAGCACATCAAGCTACGACAATCTGTCAAATTTCTTTAACAGATTTTTAACTTTATCGCTAAATCATAAGGTTCAAAGTTGATTGGGAAAATTTGACAGTTTCGGGTAGTTTGATGTACTGGCGTCTGTACCTTTAGAACACACACATTTCGCAAGATATGTTTCTGAAAGGTCTACTATATTATAGCCAAAAACACGTAATAAAAAAAACAAACGGTTGTTTTTTTTTAAACACATTTTTATGACTTTTACGAAAAAAAAAACATCAAGGGCTGATCTTTCCATCGCCAGATAACTTTCCAAGAATAAAATCGACGTTTGACAGTTTTTGTATTTCATACTGTCAAAATTTCAAAATTGTTCCACGAATAAAGTTCCAGATGATTGAAAAATCAGCCCTTAGTCCAATTGAGACCTCCTTTTTGAAGTCAGATAAAAATAGCAGCCGCGCGACTTCGTTACGAAAAAACATGAAAGAACTTTTCATAATGAAGCAATATTTTTCTTTATTCCCAGAGACTGTACCACTTGTGATGATGAATTAATTTAATTTGTGCAGACAAATAGAGAAATAGGCTTCATTACGAAGGAATATTTAAGCAAGGTTAATACCGTGGGAGCTAAAAAGTTAAAAAGTATTTGCAAGCTTTTTTTGCGGGCTTATTTATTTTATTCGGGAAGGAAAGGAAATATTGTGAGTGAGTTGGCGTTCTGTACTTTCTACATAAACCTATGGTCAAAAGGTGTGAGTTGATGTGTGTGAGTGGATCGTTAGGAAACGACGCAGCTGACTAATTGGCCAGAAGGGCATCCAGTATGTCAGTTTGTGGACCGGAACCTGTCGTGCCCATCCCCTTCAACCAACTACGCAGGTGGTTACAGGGGCACACTAGAACACAAGCAGAAAGCTGGTGGACGTCGTCACCAGGCTGCAGACAATCCAAGGAAGCTATACCATCATTGGGTGACAAGCTAACCAGACGTTTGTTACGACTGGACAGGAAAGTATTGGTGACGGGGACCATTACAGGATGGATACTGCTCGCTGAACAAACACTTCCACACAATGGGCATAACGGACAGTCCCCTGTGCTGGGCTTGCATGGAGGCTGATGAAACCATTGCGCATGTGCTCTTTGAGTGCACAGGCGTAACCCAGATTAGGTCAGAAACCCTCGGGACACTGAAATCGTATACAGATGTTCTCAACAGACCAGGAGTCTGAGGAATTTTTGCCGAAAAAACGAAGAATACGAAAGATTAAGCAGAGGTACACCCACATTTTGCCAGTTGTGTTTAATTTCCATATGCCAGCCTATTGCCATCAACCTGGCACAAAACCAGACTCCGGGTTGGAACTGAGAGTTCTATTAAGCCCAGGTTTCCGCCTGCTAATGGAAGAACTTTGTGACGAGCATTCAAGTATTAAGAACACCCACTTATTTTTCTTTATTTTACTAACCAAGTCCCTTGCTAAATATTTGTTGCCTTGTATTTTTAGGGTATAACCCTGTCCCATCAAAGCTGGTCTGTGACATCATAATATCATAGAAAGAAAGAAAAGAAAAAGAACAAAGAAAGAAAATACTTATTTATTTGCGGTAAACATAAAGAGTGGAACTCTCTCTACCTGCGTCTGTGTTTCCGAGCGCATACAACCCGAATCTCTTCAAAGTAAGAGTGAACAGGTTTCTTCTGGGTAAGCTCACTCCATCGTCGACTTTGTCTCTGTCACTTCTGACCTAGACTAGAGTCAAGAGCAAACCCATTTCAAATAAAAAAAAATATGACGCAGAAAAATAATACAAACACAAAAAAAATAACAAGCTGAAGTAAACATGCGTCATATCCACGCAAAACGGCCATCGCTCAGCATAATGCTAAGACCCTATGCGAGACAGAGCCCCAGGGCTGGTTTCATCATCAATATCGTCATCATCATCCAGCTGATATACGTCAATTTTTTTTTTTGCGGATGGGAAATCATCAAATGACCCCTCCCACTCTGGGTGGAGCGGAAGGGAGTGTCAGACTCTTACTGACTAAAACCCACCCGTGATCCTTCCTTAGCCCTTTATGTTCCTGGCCAGCGGTAACCCTTTCGGACAATCCCGCTGACCCGGCAGGCATCGGCCCTAAGGGGCCCCTTCCTCGATGCTGACATCTCTTTGAGGCGCGCGTGGAACACGTACGCACCGTCCGGCATGGGCCTGGTCCTGATCGGATGGTGAGCTACCCATTACTCTCCGTCCGCAGGCCGACGGATAGTCTTGCGTTTGTCGCGGGAATGGTGGGTATCGTTATTGTTATCGGTATACGTTGGAACTGAGATTTTAGGGTGCGCTGTTAATGCACTACTACTTACTGTTCAATAATAAGAAGAAGAGATGACGATCTAGCACACTGTTCATTTATTGGGTGACGCGCACCTGTGCCTCGCGGTGCCTGTTCGCTGCTTCGCCAGTGCGTACTGGCGATAAGCTCTCACAACTCAGTCGATCAATCTGCTGTCATTGCTCAAAAGTTGGATGTTGTCCTATCCGATGTTGACATATAGCAGTAAATCTGTTTTGAATGCTTACATTAAGTTTTTTAGTTAAATGTTATGTTGTTGGCTTGCTGCACAACTACAACAAATGTTACTGTAAGTGCAGAAAACAACTGTTATATAGATAAATAAATCACCAAGCTTCGCTACAACGACTGGTCTTGTGCTTCCCGCATCCTACAGATTTCCCCGACCATTCCCAGGTCATCGGTCCTTCTTGTGGGAAGACTACCCAGGCCTTGCCTGTGCCTTCCAGTACGCGGTCGCTAATCCAGAACTTTCCTGAATTCCCTAATATAGGTATTTTAACTTGTATCTGGAGATCAGGACAACTATTATTTTCCAGCTTGCGATGTTACTTTCACATACTTATACCTACTTATACCTATAGCTTGTAGTCGTTAAAAAATACTTCGGAGAAACTATTCCGTTTCAATTAACTGTGACTCGCAAACTTAATGAAGAAATTCTTTAGAGTAGTGGGTTAGTACATACATCGGGTAGACATCGACGGTTAAATCAAAGCTTAAAGGCAATTAGTAGATCGGTATGTACCTCGGTGTAGGCGAACCCTTATCTCATCTGTCTTACAATAAAGTGAAAAATACCTCTTTCATTATTTATATAAAGTACACCAGAAAATACATACCAAAAACAATGAACACTACAAAACATACAATGGGGGGCCTTATTGATTAATAAGTTTGAAATAAAATAATAAAAATCTGTGTTTTATTAATATATTTATTTTAAGAAGATTACTTATGAACTTATATGTATGATATAGATGTGCGGTGGACGGAGGTGGGTGGTATATGCAATACAGAATTTTACTGGCTATAGCAACAAACTACTCAAAAATGACCACATAAATTTAAAAATGGTATGATGAAAACAAACTTAGATTGGTAAAGATTATTCTAAATGTAAATCTAGAAAGACTTGCTCCAAGTGAACCCGAAATTCGGTTCCCAGCCAGTATTGAAGCGGGGAGTCTCCATCCTATTGAAGCCTCCAGAAAAGTCGAAAGAAGTGGTCGGATTTCTGTAGAGATTCAGGTTTCCCATTGCAGAGTAGTCCTTACGGTCGAAGAACGGGGTACTTGACATGCCCAGAGACGCTCCCACCTTATCCTTGAACATGTAGTCAACGCCTCCACCAACAGTGTTGAAGTTCGGTATATTTGGGACAGCAGGCATGTGCCGAGTAAGAGAACCGCGCACGTCAACGTTATGGTCATCATTGTGGAACACGTTCAGTTTCCCAGCACCAGTCCAAGAATCTTCGCGCCCGGGAACATTTTGTTTCATCAGCGTCAAGCTGTGACCGTCCTTGTTTTCAAGTTGCAGCCCGTGTCCTTTAGCGGAATTTTCCAAGTTGCTATTAAAATCCATAGTACCGAGGGCACTGAGTCGATTCTTCTCATCGCTAGCTATTGGTACTTTACCAAGTAATCCCATACTTCCGTCGGAGTTGAGGGTGAGGCTGCTTGATGCTCTGCGGGTCCTAGCTAAGTTGCCGGGATGGTAAGATTCTTCCGGTTCAGGGAGAAGATCTTCTTGGTCGAAAACTGGGCGTCCTTCTTCGTCGTATCCGAGGAGGTATCCTTGGTCGTATCTTTGGTCGTCCCATGGCAGATGTCTGGCGCTTGCGACCACGAAGACTGTCGCTAGTATCAACTTTAAAGCGAACATTTTGTTCAAGTATTTGGTTAAGTTTTTCTTGAAGTGTTGGATATTCAAGAGATGTTGTAGAATGGTGCTTAAAGTCTTGGGACGCCTATTTATACTGGGTACTGAGTGTATTGATAAAGGAGATGAGAGTCCCCAGACAGAGATATACAATGTGATGTATACTAGATGTGGCAAGAAGTGTTTGTAAAAAAAGTAGTTTGTTTAAAATCAAGTACTGAATCGATGTCAAAATTATTATACAGGTAACCAATTCGGAAGTAGGTATACCACTTTAAATTGAGATTATTGTTATTGCAAACGAAAATTACCCGATAATTATATTATTAAGGCTTGGCAATTTTATACGGCAAATAGGATGTGCCTAATTTAATCTTTTCCTGTTTTATACTTCAAATTGTGATCGCTTTTCATCTTGTTTTTCCTCAAAGTTTCGCATACTTTATTAGGTATCTCACTAACAAAGTCAGAAATATTCAGCTTTTCGTATTATAACTTGACCACAACACGCCCCTTTTGATAACCCCACAAGAAAAGGCAAGACGTGTTGCGAAATCCCAAGTGATCAAAATCGTAACCTCTTAATGATTTGTTAAAAAAAATTGGGTCATTTTTTTATTATTTTAAGAACTTCAGGATAATAAAATTATTACCTACTAAAGGTATTGCGGTGGTCATGGTCCTATAGACCGTGTATTACAAATTTGCCGCATTGTAACATAATAATACTCATCTAACAACTGCAAAATTCGGCGCAATATCAGAATGTGGACTAAAAAAAGTTGTATCCGAATTGGCCATCCTATACATAAAATTGACGCTTATCTAAAAGATATCTATTTACACGGGGACAAGGTATGGAAACACTGCAAAACATCGTGAGGAAGCCGGACGAGGATGTCCTAGAACCAAAGAAGTTCGAAGACACGTGACATCCGCCAACCCGTACTGGGTCCGCGTGGTGGATTATGGCCCACTTTCTCTCAGAGACAGGAGGCCTGTGTCCCACTGGTAGGAGCCAGTGGGAACATTATGCTTATGGTTACTGTTGCCCTCTTAAATTACACCCTCCTGTCATACTACGCTCAACATCGTCCAAAGCCCATCCAGTACACATAATTCGCAGTGTCCCAAGGAATCCCCAGTTCCCAGCGATATCGCAACTGACCGCAATTGACCGAAAGCTATCGTATTAATTACTGAATACCTAATTATCAGTCCGGTTCTCTCCCGCTTATCGCTAAATAGGTCAAGAGTGTATAGACCTACTGAAAGTAAAATGTTCTTAAGGTAAGGTCAGCATTTATCAAAAAGGTGTGGTCTTATTGAAGGCCCTCTTGTAGTGCAGTGTGTAGGTATGATAACGTTTCCTCACTCCCCGCACAATACGTATCGGGGCATCTCTTTCTCACAGGCCAGAGCCGGCCGTTGCGAGCTCTTGAACTGCTAGATTTTGTGTATATTTGTTTCATAGAAAAAAAACTTTATGGAAATTATAAAATGTGTTCTCACCAAACCTTATAAAACAATAAGGCTTATCTTTTGGTATAACTTTTACATGGTTTAACGATGAAATCTATTCAAGGTATACGTTTTAAATAGCTATTTAGTGTCATCTTTATGATTTTTTTTTATCCAGCCAATTATTTTAATTCACGTTTCTATCTTCTTACAGCGCTTGACAATATGTTAAATTTACAGAGCTTTTAAAAAGTTAAAAAGTACTGCAACCTCGCCTTAAGGGGCTTACAGGACCTAAACGCAAGTTTTAGAAACAATAAAAGTATATGATCGACTACAGTAAACAAAATCAGAAAAATATGTGATATTCTTCAGGATATAATAAATGCTAGGTGTTGAAAACATAATACAACTAATTTGATACGATAGAAAAAAATCATGAAGATACCTCTAAAAACTTTCTTTTTACAATAAAAACCATACTAATACATACAATCATTCTGATTTTTTATCAGATTATTCTACAAGCAACATACCAAAACACTATTGTTTTAATTTTTTAGTCCAAAAAATAGATTTTTTGTAATTAAATAATTGCTTCATATTTTGCAATAAATTACCAGCGTTGTGTCATCGCGTTTCTCTTTCTTTTCTATGCAGTGACCGCGCTTTAGGTCATGTAAGCCCCTTAAGGGTGTGGCCATCAAAATCAAAATATTTTATTTCACTTAACCGTACATGGGCACTATGAAACGTCAGAAGCTAGGTGCACGGTTCCAATTGGTCGTCTTCTATGGAGAAGAGCCGGCAAGAAACTTTTTTTCAAGAGGCTTTTTTAATTTTTTATTAGCCATTATTTCCCACTGCTGGGCAAAGGCCTCCCTACTCTCCTTCCACCTCTCTCTGTCCACAGCTGCCAAGGACCAGTCTTCCTTTTGACCGCCACACGTCAAAAAATCAAAAACGTGCCCTCGGCGTCAAAGTCTGTCATATAGTCGAACCGTGGCGTGCTGGGCACATTTTGGTTTGTCATCTATACATGACTGTGGCGGTCAAAAGGATAAAGGAGTCCAGCTCATCCCGCCACGGTTACTCTTTAAAAAAATATTGGCTTTTGCAATGTTTTCAAATTACGGTGTTAACAGGTATGGACATGGCATAGAACTGAACAACTTTCTGCATGGGACCAACTTCGTATCGCGAAAATATAATCAGTCATCCCATACATTTGGGTCGAGTAGGTGTTGTATGAGACAGGGTAAATGTTTCTCCCATGGAGAAAATAGTTGAGTTTGATCGTCTGTACCTCTCCCTTAAAGACTACACCTTGTTTTGGTCTTTCTTCTCAGAGTAGTCAGATAAGAAACGCCGATTTCATCTAGTTTTTTTTTGAAAGATGATTGACGTGTAAAAGTGTTTGTACAAACCTACTTACAGAAATGAAATCGTTTATCATTTACCTTAAAAATCTAACATAAGCCCATATTTAACTACTGTTTAACTCTTTGTAAGGTATCTTATTTATGTACAGTCAACAAAGGAGTTAAGTATACAGAAGCGTCGGATATTGTTGAAGTTTACTAAGAAACCGATGGATATTCTCGAATAAAATTTTAGTTTATTAATAGAAAACAAACAGCTCATTTATTAAATTAAATTTCAGTCTAGAACATAATGGATGTTTACTAAGAAACCGATGGCGGTTTCTTAGTAAACTTTAACTATATCCGACGCTCCTGTATACTTAACTCCTTTGTTGACTGTACATCGTTCACATGTTAAAGGTACTTTTGATCAATCAGAACGTTGGATCGTCGTTAAGGACAAGCAATTTCGATGAATCGTACAAAAGGGATGAAATGCTCAATTTCAGATAAAGCTTTTTTCTAAAGCGATTAATTTTAAGGGCTACTAGTTGTGCCCGTGACTTCGTTCGCGTGCATATTAGATTTCATGTTTTTTTTTGCGCTGAACCCTAAGATAAGAAAAAGATATTAAGATAAGAAAGAAATAAAGAGAAAGAAGACCTATTTTAAGATATTATAAATATATTATTAACTCAACGTTTTCTCTTCCACAGCCCCATCCTTGCCGTGGCAACCTTCACGTACGAGGTCTACGACGACGGCACGCAGGTTCCCGTCTGCCTCACTCAAGCAGACACCTTCTGGTCAGCACTCTTCTTTATCCTGACCATCGCAATCTTCTTCATCGTCCCTCTTGGAGTACTCCTCGTCCTCTACAGCGTCATCGCAAAGAACCTCATGGAGAACCCCGTCATCATAGCACAGAATACCAAAAACACTAGCAATACCGGCAATGTAGTGCGATATAGGAAACAAGTCATCCTTATGCTTGGTACTGTTGTCTTATCATTCTTCATCTGCCTCCTACCATTCAAAGCACTCACGCTTTGGATCATCGTATTTCCACCAGAGACAATAATGTCATTAGGTATAGATGGTTACTATATACTTTTATATTTTTGTAGGGTAATGCTATATTTAAATTCGGCGATCAATCCAATATTATACAATTTGATGTCGTCTAAGTTTAGGGAGGGATTCGTGAAACTGTTAAAGATAAATAAGTTGATGAGGTGCAGCAGGACTTTAAGGGAGACAATGCAGAGGCGAGACACTTTCAACACGACCACTTCAACAGGATTTTCTAGCAGTCAGAATACATCAGATTCTTTTTGGAGAAGGTATAGCAATAGGACATCGTCTCAGAAAATTTTCGTTAACAGAGAAAGTAAAAAAGTCAAAGAGGAGACTGTACAGCAAATGAAAGTAGGAGAAATCATAAACGTAGAGAACACAAGAAGAAATAGTATGAAAATGGTAGCAGCCCTAAATGAAACTGACAACGACATATATGCTGAAGTACACGATAACAACTACTCTAATGAATTAGCAATAGACACTGCCAATGAGAACAATAAACAAATACAAATATTGAACCTAGATGTAAAGACTAACAATGTTTATTCAATAACTTTAGATGTAAGTGATACGGTAGAGGGTAGAAACAAATTCGTTTGTATACCAACACTTGATAGAGAGAATAATATATTTATATACGATTATAGAACTAAGGAGAGCTTTGTATGAAATGTTTCGTTTGATGTAGCGAGCTTGGCTGGGAGCCAAGCAGAATCACTGCATTTACTTAAGACAAGCAAATATATTTACGATCGATTCATACATCACTGGGTAAAGATAATCTTACTAAAATGACCTGAATAAATTCTTATGTGTATTTCTAATAACGCGATATCTATTTGTGCCATTAATATGAACGTTTTGGCATTATATTACCGTAGGAATCCTCATGTTTGTTAGTTGGTGATATCAATCAAAGGCCTTTGACAGATCGTTTTGTTCGGGAATGGCTTTCATTGTTCCAATTTCACACGCAATTTGCGGGACCATTAATTAGGTTCCGAACAGTCCGAAACAACCTACCGATAGATGAGGCTATTAATTAAAGGTGCCTATTTATTTGGCTGTTATATAGGTTCAAATTAAATTCGCTGGCGGAACTCTTTGCAGGCGTGATGGGTATCAATATATAAATAAATACGATAAAATAAAAAGAATTAATTTTTTTTTTTTGGGGGGTCCACGACAACTTGTAGTGTTGTTACTTGAAATATGAGTTGAAAAAATCTGTTTTATTTTGTTTTATCATGTTTTGATATATATGATTGATCGATGTGTTTTGATCTCCAAGTCAGTGAAGTTTACCCATTTTTTTTTATTTATATTTCAAATGACTACACTAACTGTGGTCGATGACCCCACAAAAAACATTATCAAATATTGTTTTTTATTTATACATATCATAATAATTTCTTTTTGGTTTGTCATGTTGAGATATCGATAACACACACGCCTGCGGAGTTTCGCTATGTAATTTAATTTGACCCTGTATATGTATTAGATAAATAGGATCTAGATTTATGTGTTCTTCTTCTTCTTAGCGTGTCGATAGCAATCTAGATGGACTCGGCCCAGAATTCAGCTACTTGTTTGGCGCCATCACCAGCGTCCACCAGTTCCTGTAACGTGCAGCTGACAGGACACGCAGGACACGATATTAAGTGTCCCATCGTTTGTGGAACAGCACCATATTTACACTCCAAGGCGGAGTCGTCTTGTGTTTAATATTCTTGATACTAGATCAGGGTTTAAAATTGAACTTGAAAATGAAGC
Organism: Oligia latruncula; assembly: GCA_948474745.1. NCBI lineage: Eukaryota > Metazoa > Arthropoda > Insecta > Lepidoptera > Noctuidae > Oligia > Oligia latruncula. Next base: position 3,896,820 of record OX419705.1, read on the forward strand.
TTTCAAAGACACTTTTAGAGATCTTTAGACTAGAAGAAAGTACATACTTAAAATGAATAGCTTGATTGTCTGGTCACCAGAGCATGCGCTTAATTTTAAGAGTGATACTTTTGGAGTTCAGTCTTCAAAATCATCAAATTTTCTAAGTGAGTCACCCTTTATTTTGCAACCATTGCATGCAATAGGTATAGGTATGTCTTATAAAATCAGTCTATAATTTTCCCACTGCACATTGCACTGGCTGAAATGATGATGATGATGATGACTAGTGACGTACGAATCGATCCCCCATACATTATAATTATCCATCTATAAGAGAAATGAAAGCTCCAGTTATCTCGTTCAGTCGTATTTTATCTTGTATCCTTGACAGTTTGATTTATATAGTACAGCCTATTTGTCATTCATATTGTATTCTATGATGAATGGCCTAACATGGGGACAGTTTATTTCTCCTAACTTTTTGAATTGCTGAATTTGTTATGTGTCCGATACTTTCTGAACTAATGTCTACGTATTTAGTTGAAAAAGAAATAGGCGTATTGTTTGATTTTAGGATTTTATACTTTGTGATATATATCTCAAATAAAACGTCACCGTTGTGCGGAATATGATTTAGGTTTCTCGGGTTTTCCACAAAGGTTTTGTAGCACTGATGTATAAAATAAAGTATCCTTCATATTGCAAAATATAGAAACAGAATAACCCAAACTGTTCAAAACGGCCACTGGGTGAAGATTATGTTCTTGATTGTGAAGATTATGTAGACTAGCTGCGCCCCGCGGTATCACCCGCGTAAATATCGATCCCGTTCGAATATCGAGATAGAAAGTAGCCTATATGTTAATCCAGGATGTCAGCTACCTCCATACGATTTCTACCATAAGCACTTTTCCAACATAAGCGGTCATGTCGACAATGTTCGTGGTCTTTTATTTCACTTTCAACTAAGACGTATTTTAATATAGAATAATCAACCTACAACGATCCCACTCCTGAGGCACAGGCCTCCTCTCTTATAGAGTCAGTGGGCTGTTTGAACCCCGCGTTTGTCTGGTAGGGTTGGGCCCCGAAGTAGTAACCGTGACCCACAGGGGCCACAGGGGCCGCAGGGGTCACGGGCACCCCCCTACAGGGGGTATGGGTGCTGGCTTCCATTCTGACACTACATAAACAAGGATTGGTGGTCGGTGGTAGAAATCTAACTTAGAAAGATATATTAATGATTCTAATGATTATAATTCTCTAAATATGTACCTGTTATTGTCGCGAATCATACTCGTATTTTGATCAAGATACAACCTGACACTGACCTGCAAAAAACGTAAGAAAATTTGAATTTCGCGGTTTCAACTACCCATTCACCTTAATTTAATTTCTCAGCAGTCGCTGTTGATAGATTGCTGGCAGATGGTACATGTCTTCGATTTTTTTTGTTCTAGGACATGCCGGTTTTCTCACGATGTTTTCCTTCACCGTTTTGAGAGCAGTGGTGATGAAATTAAATACACAAAGCAAAGTGCCCGCCTGGGTTCGAACTTACGACATACAACTCGTAAGTAGCGGGCTGATACCACTTTCCCACCACTGCTCTATCAAATTTTTGATATAGGTCTACCAGAATCTCAATGACATAAAAAAAATAAAACATTGTGATTTTTATATGGCATTGTCAATCCATATGAAAATCACTATTTTTTTTTATGCCATGATATTCTGGTAAACCTAGTACCTAATTATTTGAAAATATGAACTTTGATAAACGGTTAGTTAAGAAAGACATTATAAGCCAATGATATTCTAATAAACAGATATGTTATACACTTACAAAACAACAGAAAATAGTGTTCCGCGCCGAGAGGCAGCACACGTACACACTTTTCATTAATTTTACATTTCACTACAAGTAAAAAGGATAGAAAAAGGATAGCTTGATAAAACCAATAAGAAAGAAAGTGACAGCTAGATGTTGTCAATTGCGTCATGTATTTCGTCATTGTCAGACTAAAGGCAATACGTCCCAATTAGGACGTTTTCTAGTCTTCACGATTTGCGCGCTCATAACATATCTGTTTACTAAAATATCATAGTTATAAGCTTTATCTCAAGCTTTATCTGAGCAGTGGTGGCCCAGTGGTATCGGCCGCGACTTACGAGTTGTAGGTCGTAGGTTCGAACCCAGACAGGCGCTTTACTTTGTGTAAATTATTTCATCACCACTGCTCTCAAAACGGTGAAGGAAAACATCGTGAGGAAACCGGCATGTCCTAGAACCAAAAATTCGAAGACATGTGACATCTACCAACCCGCACTGGGCCCGCGTGGTGGATTATGGCCCACTCCCTCTCACAGAGAGGAGGCCTGTGTCCCAGCAGTGGGAACATTATAGGCTGATTATGATGATGATGAAGCTTTATCTATATGCCCTTGCTTTTCCATATAGGTTCTTTCACCTGACGATATGTTTAAGTTTTGATGAGAATTGAGGCTTACAGTAACGGCACCATTCGATAAACGATCTAAGCAGTAAGCCAGACAGGTGGGCAATTTTACAAAATGAAATTGAATACGTGAGGTAAATAATAATTGGATTAAGTAAATATGATCGGAGTTTTGTAAAGGGGTAAGAATAAAACGACTATTATAGCGGTTATTGACCCACCTACATGTTGTAGTATTTTTTTTTTAATTATTTTTTTTTATTATTTAACCCAAAGCGTAAAAACGGAACCCTATTACTAAGACTCCACTGTCCGTCTGTCCGTCTGTCACCAGGCTGTATCTCATGAACCGTGATAGCTAGACAGTTGAAATTGTCACAGATGATGTATTTCTGTTGCCGCTATAACAACAAATACATAAAAACAGAATAAAATAAATATTTAAGGGAGCCCCCCTTAAATATTTATTTTATACAACAAACGTGTTTTTTTCGGCGTTTTTGCCTTGTGGTACGGAACCCTTCGTGTGCGAGTTCTACTTGCACTTGGCCAGTTTTTTTTAATATCTAATAAAAAAAATATTTTGCTCTTATTAGTTGTAGTACCTACCCCACACAAATGTGTACCTTCACTTGCTAAGTAATAGTGACAGAAAGCTTTTAAACATCATCAACATAGGTACACTAAGTAGAAAAAATACGAATTATTGTAGCTTTCTCAAAAACCACTCATCATAACTTGAATCAAATTTATTTGGGGCCACGCCTAGCCTCTTACTAATAAACGTTGTATAGCGTCTGTATAGTTACATAACCCGTTGTCTTCTTCTTTCGAAAGTCAGATTACTGACGACTGAAAAAAAAAACGGTGTGTAACTATTCACCTGATATAATACCTACGTTTATTAGTAAGTGGGTATAAGTAGTCCCAAATAAATTTTCAAACAAAAGAATGGTTTTTAAATCTGTTTATAAAATTAAATGACGGAGTTCTGAGCCCTCCTCCTTTTTTGAAGTCGGTTAAAAAACTTAAATAAAGTCAGTTAATGTCCTGAATCAATATCTATCGTAAACTTCAAGGTATTTCAATAACGAAAAACCGTAAGTATGGACGCCAGCACATAAAGCTACCCGAAACTGTCAAAACTTTCCCAATCAACACTGAACCTTATGCTTTAGCGGTAAAGTTGAAAATCTATTAAAGAAATTTGACAGATTGTGGTAGCTTGATATGCTGGCGTCTGTATGTACATTAGTTTATTGTTTGGATTCGTACGGAGAGATATTACGGAAAATGGCACTGACAACTATCGCTATGCTAAAAAATTAATTTAAAAAACCCCCGACCCAAAATAATAATAAAATTAAATGTAATTGGAAAAGGATAAAATAATTTAAAAACCCCCGACTTAAAGAATTTATGTAACTAGACTAAAACAGATAAATTCATATGGCAGTCGTACCTCTTAGAATAGGTGTTCCAAGGAACGGTCCCCCGACATCCATATGAATTTATCTGTTTCTACTGAATAGAACGTAATTTCAGCTGGTAGAAAAGTATTAAAGCAATAAATAGTCATCTTTATTTTTCGAAGATTTCAGTAGGTACATATCTCATTCGGTCGTTTCGTCATTTTTATCCGGACAAAAGTAGTCGGAAAGTTACTATTTTAGGCAGTAGATTTAATATTTTTAGTAAGGACAATTCTTATTTTTTTGTCGGAGCTTTTATACCTACCCGATTTTTATCAATGCACTTATTATGGAACGCTTTTAAATATTTATAATTTCAAACTGATCTCATTAAAGTTAATTTGGAATAAGGTTTATTTGGAATGGGTGAAATTGAGCTTTAGATCCATTTTTTTATGTAAGCGAGAATATTTAAAACACCTACATAGACGAGAGCTTTCATTTCTTAAAAAAAAATAAGGATACTATTAGAGATTAATTCCTAAGCATTTTAATTTACTACAAGACTTCTATACATACGTACTTTTTATGTAAAAACATTTTATGAATTTATAAATTAATTGTTTTGTTAATAAATAAAAACTAATATTTTATTTTGTGTTATGAATGTTATTATTACATAATAACGTATTAAACTCGGTGGCCAGTCAAACGACATCCAAATAATATTTATATAGTATGTAGGTATTTTAAAAAACCCCCATGTTCAGCGATTCTATATTTATAGTTTAGAAAACTAGGCAGTTTTTTAAATATTTTTTGGGAAATTCTCAATTCACTTCAGAATTTTTATTTTTCTCTTTCCGCGTCGCATTTTTTGAAAATATTTTTTTTATTATATCTACGTCCTTCAATTAGGGTCTACGAACGATAAAAATACTAACAGAACTAAGTATCTAAACATCACCCAAAGTGAATAAAAAAATTCTTTGGACGTCATTTTACGGGCCACCCTGTATATGAAGTAGAACATAGATTAATGTCTAAAGGGAACGAATTATAGAAAGGAAAGTAGGTATAAAACTGCCTAAAGTGATTGGCAATCGCGAGCCAAGTCGGAAAATGTTAGTTGTCAAATGGATGTGTATATAGAATGGTATATATTTTATTACAATGTAATAATAAATTACTTAGTTAATGTTATTTGTACTTGATGGGATTCACCTAGACGCGATAATAAGCCCAGGGGGCCTAAAAAGGCCACTTTGGCAGAATCATAAAAGGATAACATAATGGACAGTTAACTGTTAAGTTAATCGTATCAAATCCCATTGGTGAAGCATTTTTCAGTTATATTTTTTTGTCTGTGCTAAAATACCAATCAATCCAATCCAAATCCAATCCTAATCTCTTTCATTATATCAACGTATTGCAGCGAAAAAAAGTAAAACACGGACTGTCTTCGCCATATTATAATTCAGAATGGTATCCTTTTATGATTCTAGCGCACGGGCGTTTTTCTATGGCGCACTAGAATTTCAGCTCTCGATATTGAGCCGTATCCCAGCGCGTCAAAAAACACAGTGTTTGATTCTCAACTCTCGGCGAGCAGCGCGTTGAAAATCAAGAGCGCGAAAAAAAACGCGCGATGAAAAATCGCTCGTGCGTACCCAGGCTAATAGTAGTATTATTAAAACAACTCGATCAAATGACAAACTATCTCATATTCATAAAAATTATAATTACTCATTTAGCTCACAAAATAACATCATAATACGAAAAACCGACTTCAAATAAGATAAAATAATGTTAAATATCAAACAGTTTGCAGACGTATTCCACAAATGGCACCTGAGTGAATGCACCTGACACATAGCGGCACATTCACTCAGGTGCCATTTCAGCGGGTGCCCAACGTGGAATACGTCAGTTTGCAAAGTCGATAGGTACCTATAAATGTAATTATTAAAATCGGTCGCAGGATATCAGCAACATGGGCGCTTGGAGAATTACATAACATCAGACGGACTAAGAGTCTCCTACTTATTCAGCCTCAAGCCCCTCATAACATTATAAAGTACAGACGCCAGCACATCAAGATAACTGAAACTGTCAAATTTTCCCAATCAACTTTGAACCTTAATCTTTAGTAATAAAGTTGAAAATCTATTAAAGAAATTTGACAGATTGTAGCAACTTGATGTGCTGGCGTCTGTACCATTACCTACTTTAATACATTATGACTTGATTGGGCCAACAAGGGATGAATATCAAACGCGGGATAACTTCAGAAAAACAATAGAATCTGATAACTTTCAGAGGCACACTAGAAATTAAATTATTCTGTCGTGAAGTTGAAGCGATAGTTTCAGAACTTACAAGTTTGTTGATCTACATTACGTATGTTATTATGGTAAACCTATATGTACACTAGCGATGTAACTTAACTGAGCGTGTTACGTAAGCCCTCGTTCACACAGGCGAATTTTGGAACGATCTCCCCTAACGCACGTTATATCCTTATGCACATTATGCAAAAGACAGTTTTTTTTTTGCGAGTAGCAGCTGACATCAAAATCGCCGCAACAAACCGTAAAGGCGTATATGTAGCGTTTATACATAATATGTATAAACGCTACATATACGCCTTTACGGTTTGTTGCGGCGATTTTGATGTCAGCTGCTACTCGCAAAAAAAAAACTGTTTGTTGTTTGTAAAAAGGAGAACTTCTTTCTTAGATCTACATATTATGTAGATCTAAGAAAGAAGTTCTCCTTTTTTCGATCTAGCTCTTATTCGCCAAGTCCGTTTATCCACCCCAAAAAATTCACCTTACCGTGGATACGCGAAAAACTCATGTCCGAGAATTCACCCCAAGCTTATAAATTCCGTTTATCCAACTAGGCCTAGGGTGGATTCTTGGACATACGTTTCCGCGTATCCACCTTAGGGTGGATTTTTTGGGGTGGATAAACGCTTAAACACCGGCCATGCGTACCTGGACTAAGAATAACGCTTAACAAAGTAGGTACCTACCTATTTTTTTTTATTGCTGTTGTAGCTCAAAAGTGGGTTTTTCTATCAACCCGTTACGTTACGTACCCGTTTGATATTCAATCCTTTATGAATATACTTAGAACAGAAATCGTATACTTTAAATTAAAACAAATGAATGTTGATACGAGTACCTACCTATATAATAATTATGTAGAATTTTAAAGGACATTTTTAAGGTCTGCTGGTCCAATTTGGGTTCATTCAGCAACTTTTAGTCATATTTAAATAACCAAATAATATAAATATGTGTTGGAAGAATGAAATGTGCCAAAATGAAGGCTATGTAAAAAGAAAGTGTATGAGGACTGTAATAAAGTATTACAATTATTATGTGTTAATTTCACGACTTTGATTGTGAGAAGACCACAACTACTATCTAGTTGTTATTTTTTGTCTTGAGATTGTAAGTTTTCTTTTACAAACAAAAACAACAAATTAATCTAACTTACAGAGCTATACAACATTATCTATAGTATATGGGAAACCCGAAACACGTGTCTAGTTTATGTAAAGAATCTATGTACAAAATTTCAAAACTGTATCATGAAAAATCATTAAGTTACCTGTTTGTTTGTACAAAAACATGCTCACCCGCGCCGCTCCGTCTTGCACTCATTGATAACAGTACCTAGGTACCTAGCCGTTCGGCGCGGAGATTGGATAACCTACTTAGTGTCGCTCGGTGTCCAACTTTTAACCTTTTATTCAGGTTTCGCTTATACTAAAAATAACGTTGTATATTTAATCTATCTTAAATATATAACTAATCTAGCTATATAATTAATCTAACTTAAAACTTAATGATTTTAATGACTATAATTCTGTAAATACATACTTTATTGTCGCGAATCATATTTTGAACTAGATAAAACCTGACACTGACCTGCAAAAGTTGCAAAAAACGTAAGAAAAGTTGAATTTCTTAAAATACTGGCCTTTTCTTTATAGAGCTTTGATTTTTTTTCTTATGGGGCTTACATGACCTAAAGCGTGGTCACTGTCGGACAGCATAGAAAAGAAAGAGAAGCGCGATGACAAAACGCTGGTAATTTATTGCAAAATATGAAGCTATTATTTAATTATAAAAAAAACTATTGATTGGACTAAAAAATTAAAACTCTAGTGTTTTAGTATGTTGTTTGTAGAATAATCTGACAAAAAATCAGAATTATTTATGATTATTAATATGGTGTTTATTGTAAAAAGAAAGTTTTAGAGGTATCTTCATGATTTTCATCAAATTCATTGTATTATTTTTTCAACACACTGTCTACCCAGCATATCCCGAAGAATATCATAATATAATTTTCTGATTTTTTTTATTATTTCTAAAACTTGCGTTTTTTTTGCGTTTAGGTCCTGTAAGCCCCTTAATTAACTTTCCCCTTATACTAGAAAACTACAAATTTTGTCTTCTCACAATCACGAATATCCACAATGAGTTACATAAGCTGAATGTTATTAAATTGTATTCACTTATTGCCTGTTTATGTGCAAAGTTGAAAATACATGTAATATTTAAATATCTGTTTTATTTTCTCCATGTAAAAAACGAGGTTGTTGGTTGATTATGTACACACTATAGATAAATCTACCTGCCTAGCCTTTTCCCAACTATGTTGGGGTTAGCTTCCAGTCTAACCGGATGCAGCTGAATACCAGTATTTTACATGGAGCGACAGCCTATCTGACCTCCACAAGCCAGTAACTGGTTAATACGATGCCCTTTTGTAACACTGGTTGTCAGACTTTCGGGCTTCTGACTGGCAGTAACGACTGTCAAAAGTCAACGATTGGCAGTCGGGATCAGCAGCTTAACGTGCTTTCCGAGGCACGGAGGGGTATTGGTATGTTCAGAGATATTCACCCATCCACACACCAACCGTAGCAAGCGTAGTTTAATGCGGGCCCACTGCCGGTTGGTAGATCTACGCAACCTCTACTGCTGAGCACGAGGTCCTGGGTTCGATTCCCGGGTAGGGCAAAGTAAAGAAGGGATGCATGAATAAGCCTTCTCGTGTAGCGCAGTTTGTTCCGCGAGTTACTCAACTGAACCGAGCGTTCGGAGCATCCTGGACAGTCACACCCAACACCTTATTTGACTGGCCAATTCTTCCTATGTGGTGGTGCTAAGGCCCGCCTGGTTTTCGATCACCCTCCCACCGGAGTCCGGCGTCAAGCAACCTGCTGTGTTTCGTCGATGTGTGGGAGTACCAGTGTCTTAGGCATCTTCTGGGCAGGCTCGTTCCATCATGGACCTCATCCATCGCTTTCCATCAGGCGTGATCGAGGTCAAGACCGGGCCCATTCACCAATAAAAAAACAATGTGTTATTGGGTTTTCCTTCGGAATTTCTCAGTATCGGCCCGGAGTCCGGATTTGTGCCCAGCCGATGGCTATTACATGGGACGTGTACTGTAGGCACACTTCTGCTTCAGCCTTCGGGGAATAGGTACAGGCGTGACGTTTGTTATGATGTCATCTTAGTAACTAAGCAGCTAACTCTGAAAGGAATCGTCACCGAATCGGCTGGTCGCCTCGCCGTCATACAGGCGTCAACCTAGCGTAAGCACCATAGATATCCGTGGTAAGCACGTAACCAAAGCGGATCAGCAGCTCCGATACGTCAACTCGGCTACGGGTAGGCGACGCCGCGCTTACCGCTGGTTGATGGTGCTGCAGGCAGGCCGCGAGAGAAGGGCAAGGTTGGACGAAAAGACGTAAGCTCGGGTATGGAGAGACGAAAGCGCGGGGTCGACGAGCCGTAAGCGCGGGAACTGCAAGTTGACCACGCACCGCACCACGGTTCGTGAGCTTGTCCCGAGGCGAGGCGATTACGTTACGATTCCGATTAGTGTGCGTTGCAGTAGGAAGTTTCATACAAAGAATACTGAATGGATCGAGTTGATACGGTGACGATCCCTTTCCGAGTTGATATGTGTGCACCTTTAATGTCCCTCTGCTGGACAAAGGTCTCCCGGTCCCCCCCTCTCTTTCCACCTCTGAACTGCCAGGTAAGCAATCTTTATTAGGAGTCCAGCTCATCCCACCACCTCCGTCTGTGCCTGCCGCGATGTCGTTTGCCTCTAAGCGGAACCCACTGGGTCGTAAGTTTGGCCCATTGATCGTCTGACATGCGGGAGATATGTCCATTACAAATAAATAAAAGTACCTAGGTACCGACGATATTGCTAGAACCAGGACTTCCCAATTAACAAAGCGAAATATGTTTATTTAGCTTCGTGTTATCGGAGTGGGACGTCATAATTACACAGATAACAAAGTAAGGTATTTGCCCTCACAAAGCAATTAATATGTGGTAGGTCAAGCGTGACGATCAATGAGAAGAGGCCTTTGCCCTGCAGTGGGACAATAAAAGTCTTTTCAGAGGAACCGGGACCACCCCTATGTGCTGATGGTGATCACCATTGTGGTTTTAGTGAGGTAAAAATCCCACACTCCCCGACCTTCCTCCCCGGAGGTCCCATTGTTGGGTTTTCCTTCGGAATTTCTCAGTATCGGCCCGGAGTCCGGATTTGTGCCCAGCCGATGGCTATTACATGGGACGTGTACTGTAGGCACACTTCTGCTTCAGTCTTCGGGGAATAGGTACAGGCGTGACGTTTATACAAATAGTCAACAAATAGAAATAGTTAAATTATCGTCAATAATGCAACAAGTAGAAATCGAACTTAAGACCTCTTACTTGCCAGATCGTGCTTTAACTATTGGGATATTGCCGCTTCAGTATCTAATCAGACTGTAAAGGCCCATTATAATTAATTTACATACATTCAAACACCAATAAACAACAATTAGATACCTACTCCATTTAATTGAGATATAAATACATCGAAAAAATGCAGATTTTAATCAATTTTAATTTGCATAATTTTACTTAGTCTCTTTTGGTATGGGTGCATTAAAATCACAATTTAACGACTGTCGAAGGCCCGACATTGCTATTAAGATAACCATAAAAAAAAAATTATGTTAAAATTCATTATAATTTATAAGTATTTTTAAAGCATTTTTGAGAGCAGTGGTGGCCCAGTAGTTACGACCACGACTTACAAGTTGTAGGTCGTGGGTTTGAACCCAGTCAGGCGCTTTACTTTGTATATTTAATTTCATCACCATTGTTCCTAAAACGGTGAATTAAAACATCGTGGGGAAACCGGCAAGTCGAAACAAAATTCGAAGACATTTGACATCTACCAACTTGCACCTGTACCCGCACTGGGCCTGTATGGTAGATTATGGCCCACTCCCTCTCACAGAGAGGAGGCCTGTGTCCCAGCAGTGGGAACATTATAGGCTGATTATGCTATGAACTTATGAAGTATTCTTAAAAGGCAGTAGGTACCTAATGTACTGCCTTTTCTACAATCTATGGGTAGGTATCCGAGAGTGTAAAGAGGAAAACCAATAAACATAATGTAATGAATAACTTTTGATAAGTACCTAAGTAAATGTAAACAATGGACCATTTAATCAGTATAAGTAGGTACTTACATTGATAAGAACATATAAAGAGTACACGTCCGGGGATAAACCAACAATATCTGCAGTTATATGCAAAACTAAGATACAGACTTCATAGATACATAAACTCACGCGTTCTTCCTATGGGGGTAGGCAGACACTACAGAGCTCCACCTGCTACGATCCTTTTTTTTTTTTTTAACGTGGAGAAATGCACTAAACTCTACGGTGTCCTCCTCTGCCGCTTATAGCGGGAACACGGGCACGCGTTAGCACTCATCCGTGAACCCGCCGCGGCTGTCTGTCACCGTACCGGACCCTCCTCTGGGGAGTACTCCCCATCACCGGCGCACCAGAACACATAGCACGCCGTGACCACCCCAGGGACCAAACCAGCACACGGGCGCCAGACGACCCCGTGTCTGGGCACCCTTGGTCCCCCTGCGACGAGTCCGGTCATTGGCCCCGCCGCCTGCCAACTTTCTGCCGCAGAGGATAGGGACAGCGGCCATCGTCATACCAACACTCCTCCTCCCCTGCGACCCCACCGTGTCCGCCATCAGACGGTGGCTACCCCGTCAAGGCCGTGGAAGGTAGGGAGAGCGGCGCACGCAATACGAGCACTCCTCTCCCGCCGCGGCCTCCAACCCTCAGCCGCGATGCCTCCCATACGACATCGCGGCCAGCCTCATTTGCGATGTCGTCCAAGTGGCACCGCAACCTACTTGTTGGCCGCTACGTCGTCGGCTTATCGGCAAAAGCCCTGACGAGCGGCCCCTCCTCGGGTTCCTCTTCTCTTCACCGAGACCTTTTGCTTTTACGTTCATACATCTGGTCATACAAGCACGCTGGTTGTGAGTACTACGCATCTATAAACAGACTAGTTGTAAAATAATTAACAGAAGGTTTGTTGAGCCCTGGAGGTATCCCTCTTTGTTAACGTCTCGCATGTATGCAAATGCATCCACAAATGTATGCAAATGCATCCACAAATGCTAACGACATATGTCAGCGTGGAAGATTCCAGAAGGCCAATTCCCGGATTTAAAAACGTTCAAATCTAGATTTTGACAATCAATGTCAAAAACTTGTCAAAAATGTAGAGAAATTAGAGTTATTTTTTACAGAATGAGACAGATCTGAGGGGCAATTTTCGTAATTTTCAGAACGTTTACAGTCTGATCTCAGTCTCAATCTGTCAAAAATACCTTTAATTTCCCTAAATTTTGACATGTGTATGTCGCCGAGATGAGACTGCGACTAGATTTTGAATGACGAGAATTGGCCTTCAGACTGTGAACGTTCTTAAAATTACGAGAATGATCCCTCTGAAGGCTGCGTAACCTGGGCGGCGCACTGCCGACAGGCGCGCAGCCGACAGGCGCGCAGCCGACAGGCGCGCAGCCGACAGGCGCGCAACCGACAGGCGCGCAGCCGACAGGCGTGCAACCGACAGGCGCGCAGCCGACAGGCGCGCAGCCGACAGGCGCGCAACCGACAGGCGCGCAGCCGACAGGCGCGCAACCGACAGGCGCGCAGCCGACAGGCGCGCAGCCGACATGCGCGCAGCCGACAGGCGCACAGCCGACAGGCGCGCCCTCTTTAGTCTTTTAACCTGTTACGATTTGACAAGAAGAATGTCATATTATTATTCATGATGTTTGAATTAAATTAATATACATTTCTCTAATTGGAGCATCGTTATTATTATTGACTTCCATTCATTGCCTCACAACGAGCATCATTGCCTTCACACTCTTACAATGATCGTGGATGTCAGGAAGAAACCAGAGAGTTAAAAACTCATACTTACATAGGCGACACAGATAATAAATTTTGTTTCGGCGGGAATCAAACTGGTAACACATGTCGCAGCTGTGCCAGTGCCCCAACTGTTTGGTCCAAACGTGACTTGTACATAATTTCTTAAATCCGACTTGGGCATCATGTCACACAGTGAAAACGCTCCCCGAACAAAGCTCATATTTTCTTCTTTGAAATATAAATCATTGTATTTTTTTTTCTGTTTAGAAAGAAGGCTTTACAGGAGTGAAGAGCTCTAAGATGATATATCGTTACTACAGGTCTAACAATATTATTAACATATAGAACTCTATATACAGGGTTATTGGTAAAACGTTAACAACCTCTTAAGAGGTCATTGTACTCATCATTATGAACAACTTTTACTATGGGACAAATAAAATCAGCTGTTCCCTACATTTTGACGAGTTATACGAACATAGGGAGGTAGGGGGGTAGGGAGGGGGGGGGAGGGGGGAGGGAGGGGGGGGGTAGGGAACAGCAGATTGTTTTTCGCGATTTCAGGTTTGGTCCCATAGTAAAAGTTGTTCATAATAATGAGTAAAATGAGGTTGTTAATGTTTTACCAATAACCCTGTATATACAAAAAAATAAGCTGAATAGTTTGTTCGTTTCTTTGTTTGAACGCGCTCTCTGGAACTACCAGTCCGATTTAAAAAAATATTTTTGCATTTGATAGCCCAGTTTTTGAAGTTGTGTTCTTAAATAGCCTATAGCCTCCTATAGGCTATTTAACATTACGCTACGACTCTTAGGAGCCGAGCAGACAGAAAAAAGTCAGAAAGAACGCTTAGCAAAACCGAAGTAACAGCGCGGGCAGAGGATGCGACGGGCATGAATTCGCGGGCAGAAGCTAGCAGGTAATAAGTGGAGACATTTGCTGTTCCCTGAAAAAACAATAATTTATTCAAATTTTAATAAAGCCACACAGAATATAATCCCAACCAAATTATGCATAATTTCCATGGTAATATTCTAGTGTACCCTACGCATACAGACGAGTAATATTAAATGTCAAGTTTGCCATTAATTTTGGCATTCTAATACAGTTAGAAGTTAATCGTTTGGCATAACGAGGGACACCTTCAATGGCGGTAGACGCATGTCTAGTTGTTTTGGTAGATTCATGTTGATAACGTCTGGTGGTTTTATAGTAAACAAATTTTGGGGTGGAGAAACTAAGTAGGTAATGATTTTTTATGGAACACTACATAACATCACATCGTCTGCTGCATGCTGGTGGTCAGGATACCGTTAAAAATGTTACTGTGAAAACTTAGGTAAAGTGAGCATGAATTGACACTATTGACAGCTCACTTCACCTCACCATCAGAATAAACCGCTAGTTATTAGATTAGACCACAACAAAAACCAGCTCTAACTTAAATATCTACTTCACAATCCCCAGACGGACGTAAGGATGATAAAAACTCTTCTAAATATTGCAATAAGGCTCATAATCTCATATGCAGACTGAAGATCGCATATCCCGTCTACACCAATGACGTCGGATGTCCATAAAGGGAAATGAAACTTAATTACTTTTATGATACCGTTACCATTAATTTAATTCTTCATGAAGATTGTAGATAGGTCCAGAATTCAGTTTTTTTTTTTTTAATTTACACTGATTAACGAACCCATTTAGCATTTTTCTTTTTATGATTCTTTAATTAATTTTATATTTTTAAATGGGGAGGATTAAAATGAGTAGTTTGTACAGGATGTTTAAAAAGTAAGTTGAGCCCAGTCATATTTTGTTAGAGAATGGAGTTTTTGAGTTTAAATATATTGAGTAAGTAAGTGCCTTCTACAAGTTGGACTGATGACCTGGTAAAGGCCGTGGGAATCCGCTGGATGCGAGAAGCACAGAACCGGTGGAAGTGGCGTTGCTTGGGGGAGGCCTATGTCCAGCAGTGGACGTTTTTCAGCTGAAATTATGATGATGATGATGAAATGCATATTGTTTAAGAGCATTGTTTAATTTAGCTGTAAGTTTCCCGAACAGAATAAAATAAAATAGTTTAGTGACAATGAGAAAAACACAGAGCCAATGGTGACCCAAATGTAACAACATAACATACCTAATCTTAAGTTTTTAGCAACAGAACTCCTCAGAGCCATTTCTTCTATTCAAGGCGTAGGGTCTTACGCTTTCTTTGTTTGAGACCCAAAAAGTATAGATGCTTTTTATTGCGTTTTGGTTTTGGCAACACCATAATGACAGATTGAGCAGTTACTGAGTAGAAACTGAGCACTGGTAGCCCAGTAGTAACGGACCGCGACTTACGAGTTGTACTTCGTAGGTTCGTACACAGACAGGCGCTTTACTTTGTGTAAATTATTTCATCACCACTGCTCTCAAAACGGGGAAGGAAAACAATGTGAGGAAACCGGCATGTCCTAGAACCAAAAATTCGAACCCGCACTGTGCCCGTGTCACCCGTGTGGTGTATAACGGCGAAAAATAGTGTTGCAGCCAAATTAGACCGATTTAAAATTTTCCATAGAAACAGAGATATATTTTTATAAATAAGACATTTCGAAAATGTTCTTAAGTAACTTTTTAGACCTTTGTATCCTGCTTAAGCGTATGAAGTTTCATTAAAATCGGTTCATTCATTTCGAAAAACAAGGGCTTGAAAGTTTGTATGAAATGCCCTACGGCGTAAACGCTCTTAAGACACGTTTAATAAGCAATTATTTTCTCAAACACCTTCGCAGCGCACGGGAGCTTAGAAACTCCCCGTAGGAGCATTATTTCTACAGAAACGGCGCCGCAGGCAAGTCTCATAAAAAAAAAATCAGCCTATATGTACCAAAAAAGTTCTCTAATAAAGTAATTTTACAGCTAACTAGCCAGTGTGATAGCATCTTAATATGCACTTTAAGTGCTACTGAACTTAAAGTACCAAACCGGTTGGGCACTGTAGTATTTTCGGCATGTTTACTAAATTAACCACTCATGTATGTGGGTGTATTATTACCTACTACGTAGATCTCGTAAGATGTAAGAGAGGAAATGATGATGAAGGGCGTTGTGGGTGTCCAAAAGGCGTCTAAGATGGTTTATCCTGAAAATGTAGTCAGCATTTCTGTGAGCATTATTATGGATACCAGCCGGCGCGTCTCAGTCTAAGGTAAGGTTACCCACCAACAAAAAGTTTCTGTTTTGCTATTTTATTTAAAAAAAACCCATAAAATAGTAATGTTTTGACAACTAAAATACTAGCTGAAATTATCAATAGAATTAGAATAAAAAATATTATTAAAATCTCGATTAAATGTATGCTTGGTCAATCCCTAAGTTTCAGGTGGGATGACACTGACAGCTACGCTCACTTCACCTAAGTTTTCACGGTGAGATAGTAACGAAATCAGAACATACTAAACTTAATGGTAGGAGTACAGCTCCTTCAGAAAAGCTAATCAATCTGCCTGCCTTTTCCCAACTATGTTGGGGTCGGCTTCCAGTCTAACCAGATGCAGCTAGATACCAGTATTTTACATAGAGCACTGCTATCTGACCTCCACAACCCAGTTACTACGGAATACGATACTCCTTGGTAAGACTGGTTGTCAGACTTTTGGGCTTTTGACGACCGTAACGACTGTCAAAGATCTATGAATGACAGCTGGGACCAACGGCTTAACGTGCTTTCCGAGGCACGAATGGGTCTGCAATTAGTTAATATAGAGGTATTAGTAACAGGGTGTAAAGTTCACTCAACCTCCTTAGAAAAGGGAGGATGCTCCGACCAGACGGGTGTTGTGTCTGGCGGGCAACTGCCCGATGATTCATGTCGGACCGTTGTATCTATGCTAGTTGCGCGATAAATTCTGCTTGCGCGATGCAGGATTTGCGTGACTTCAGTATGACGCGTTGTTCGCATGTGGCGTTGTAGATACCGCTACATAGAGATAGTATGTTTCTAGGTTAATAGTTGTCTGGTAGATAGCATCTAGGGAGTGCTTCGATATAAGCCCTCAGTTTGTTACCCAACTTCAACTCGAATGATAACCAAAAATGTTTAACCTTTTTATTAATTTCCAAGTTAATACCAGGCTTCGTTCCAGATTATTATGAAACTTTTTTCAATATTAGGTCTATTGCGCAGGTTTTAAAAACTTTTAAGCGGTACTTGGCCACCATTTTGATATTCATAAATCTTTCAGATCATCGCCGGTTGGAAGTCGTATTTTTTCACGTCCGATTAAATGTTTTAAATCTTTTCAGAGTGCTCATACTTTTTGCATGCCCATTTTTTTAATAACGAGTTGTGTCAGCCCGCAACCAGCATTAAATGGAACCAGATAGGTAAAGACCAGTTTAAGACAAGGAAGAAGAAAACTCGTCATCCACATCCCACTGCTGGGCATAAGCTTCTCTTTTTTTTTCTCTCTTTTCACACTTTCCTGCTAATTTCTTACATCGGACTTTACACTTTCTATTTGATTTTTACCCGACTGCTCCAGAAGGAGGGTTATGTTTTTCGAGTGTATGTAAATATGTATCTAGGTATATTTCTTTGGCACGCTCTGTAGCCTAAACGGCTTGATCGATTTCAGCTTGAGAGGTGCCGTTAGATTCGTCTTAATTGTGAAAGTGACACTGGGTACCTATATCCAAATTGAAAAAAAAAAAACTAAGATAAATGCGAAATCTTTCACATTTGTTATCTAAAAAGCTGGAAATAAAAAAAGGAATTAAAAAAAATAAAAAACCCGACTGCGGTAAAAACTTAATTTAAAAAAACTGAAAAGCTAAAAGCAAGGCCATTTTAAATTAAATAAATTTGGAAGCAGGCGGGACCCATACCATTTGTATAATATTTTCAAATTCAAACTGCACCTCTGCTTAACCTTTCGGGGATTGCAGGCGAGATGTTGTTTCATATTATATTATAAGTTCTAAGATAAAGAAGAAAACATTTACGCATAAAGCCGTTTCACAAAATTAATTAGGTATTCGTTGTTATTTACTAGCAGTAGGTAAGTTAAAGTTATGAATAATAAAAAAAATGCATTTCACAAAATACGACAGACTAAGTGAATAGCACACTTAATATAACCCATTGTCTCACCTATATTTGCGCAATTAATTAAGTAAAACAATGATGTCGGAGATATGGGCATAGCTAAACACCGTTTGTCACACCCTGACAATGACAAATGTTCCTAAATACTGCTTACGCAATGCTAAGCGAAGCGAACTGCAAAGAAGACATGTCTCGTTTAGCTCTGGGTGTGCTTCTTACATTTTGGTAATGAGTGCGCATTATTATTTTTTTGTTATAATGGCATGTCGCAGTTCAACCTATGAGGTTGTCGTCTTCTTAACCGGGATTGCCTGTGGATGCCTCAATAAATGAAGGCCTCCAGCCAGGGCGAGCGCATCGCCGGCGCAGTGAAATTTAGAGTACTTTTATTTTATTGATTAAAGAATCAAAGTATCAATATTTGATTTTTTTTTGTTGATATTGTTTAAGCAATTATTGAAGACTTTTTTGGTATAAATACTATGTGAAAATTATGTAGAAGTTAGGAGATATTCAGATTTGTTTCCAGTAGAAAAATGAATTAGGTCCAGAATTTTTTTCTTTGTTTAAAAGGCATTTAACAAAAAAATATTCTATTATTGTAAAACTATATGATATTTGTGATATAAAAAAAAAATTTTGATGGATTATATTCAACAGAATCTGCAAATTAGAGCCCTCAAATCAGCTCTCCATGAGTTTTTGCCTAAACATGCATCAGGAGAACGATTACTGCTAAATAAATAGACAAATAATAAAAAAATCGGTGTATTAATATTGTAGAAGAGAAAACAAACTATCTTTGCCAATTAATTGCTATTTATACCAAAGCATGCTCTACGCGCATTTTTGTAAGAGGACTCCCAACACACATGAGACACCAATGTGTTTGATGTATGTTGACGATTTCATAGTCTTAGTGATCGATGCGTATTCCTTCTTTACAGAGACAAATTAAATTAGCTAGCCATACTCTGCAATTGTAATGTGATGAGTTTCCCTAGCTAATTTAATTTTACTCTGTATATGGGAAGAGGCCCTTTGCCCTGCAGTAGCCCCAGTAACAGAACAATTCGTCTAAACAGCTCGTCTAAAGAGCTCATCTCATTTCTAGCTTAGCTCGATGTGGTACTTTTACAAGCACCACCTCTGAGATGTAGCCACTTAAACGGTCCTACTAGTGCCAGGCGCAAAACTGTTCCGTTAACAATTTGTTAAGGCCAAAAAATAAAGCCAAATAATCTTTAAAGTTGCCCTATATAAGAATGTTGTTAAGTATTGTTTGGCTTTCTTAAGTGAAGTAGGTACGCATAGATTTTCTAGATATGTACTTACTTTGTCAGGAATTTGGGAAAAATTACTTTTTCGGCGCTGCAAAATAATGATGTGTCAACTTCAAAATTCTCAGGGAACCCCAAATTAACTGGGGTGTTTTCTTACAATACCTACTAGAATGAAAATTCCATAAACAATAGAACACTTGACATCTTGTCCTGATTGCTTCTCCTCCATTGTAATAAAAAAAATATAAACCACACAATATAGAAACACTAGAAAAACTCAAAAAGACATGATGTAATTGATGTATCATAGAAGAAAGTAAAATGGCAATTACTTCTTCTTCTTTTTACGCGACTACGGCGAAGCAAAAAGGAGAGTTATGGTTTTAACCGGTATGTTGTATGTATGTAGGTATGTTCATCTGTTCCGTCATAACTTCAAAAGTACTTATAATAATTTGACAAATGAGGTATCGTTGGAAGCGTCTTGACCGTCCGTTGGTTGCTTCCAACAATCGATGTCACACAGCTGCACACAGCACAGGCTGTGTTACGTCACACTAAATTCAATATGGCGCCCTCTAGAGGACATAAAGCAAGGCACCATCCCAAAATATATTTTTAAATTTTTAAAAATATATTTTGGGATGGTGCCTTGTTGGGTATCAAATGAAAGGGCTTAATTAGCACATTTCAAAAATATAAATATTACGTACTGAAATAAGACCCAAAATAATTAAATAAAAAATAAGTTTAAAAACTAAATCCCGACTACTGAAAAAATTGAAACAAGAATGTACCTTCCCGTGGTCGCAGCATCACTCTTCTTGTTACAAGACGGTCTATAACTTTCCTTTCCTAAAAATAAAACAAGAAAAACAAAACCAACTCTAGTCAAAACAACCCTATTAGCATACTCAGACAATATCTATGACTGACGCACTGTGAGGGTTTGACGATGAGTTATAGACTACAGACTTAGCATATTGTCATAGTTGGGATAGTTGATAACGTCAGTCAATCAAGTGACTATGTCGTCCTTTGTCGTTATGTATACGAAGGCTGATGGATATTAGGCAAGGACTGGATAGGTACTCTTCTTTGTCCTATGTTTTAACCGGTCTTTTGGGTTCCGTACCCAAAGGGTAAAAACGGAACCCTATTACTAAGACTCCACTGTCCGTCTGACTGTCACCAAGCTGTATCTCATGAACCGTGATAGCTAGACGGTTGAAATTTCCACAGATGATGTATTTCTGTTAATTTTTATTTCTGCAAAATAAGCCATGTTGATACCGGGATAACTCTGAACGGACAACGAATTGGTAAAAGTCGTCATGGTAAATATTGTAGGTACCTATTGGAAAGACCTTTTCAACGACACCTTGATGTGTCTGTACATATAGCATAAAATAAAAGCTTATGGAAAGTGAACCCTAACATAACTTTGGTAAATATTTAAGGTCTCAAGTAGAAGTAGTAAAACAAGACTCACAATCTCATAAAGATCGGAGACGCTACACTCGAAGTCGTGGATGAGTATGCTTACCTGGGACAAACTGTCCAGTTAGGTAGGTCCAACATCGAGAAAGAGGTCAATCGTCGAATCCGACTCGGCTGGGCAGCGTTCCGGAAACTACAAAATATCTTCACGTCCCACATACCGCAGGGTCTCAAGACGAAAGTCTTTGACCAGTGCGTGTTGCCACTGATGACAACACGCACATATGGAATAATGACATATGGAACTGAAACGTGATCGCTCACAAATTCACAATGGGCCATATTAGAAGGCTGAAAGTTACCCAAAGGGCAATGGAGAGGGATATGCTTGGAGTTTCCCTGCGTGATCGAATCAGAAAAAAAGAGGAGATCCGCAGGAAAACCAAGGTAACCGACATAGCCTGAAGAATTGCCAAACTTAAATGGCAGTGGGCAGGACACATTGCTCGGAGAACAGATGGCCGATGGGGCCGAAAGGTTCTGGAGTGACGACTGCGTATCAGAAGACGTGCAGTTGGAAGGCCTCCCGAGATGGTGGACCGACGACCTTGTGAAGGCCGCAGGGACCCGTTGGATGCGAAAAGCATAGAACCGGTCGAAGTGGAGGTGCTTGGGGCAGGCCTATGTCCAGCAGTGGAGGTCTTTCGGCTGTTCAAGTTCAAGTGCGCTTTCGGATAAAACAATTCATTAACGCAAGTGCTCCAAAACTTTTTTGATCATTGTATTTCGTTAAACCCCAACCGCAAAAAATGCCAGAGAAAAAACCTTTATACATTTCACACACAATTCGCGACATAAAATACTGCACTAAACTCGGTACACACTAAAAGTACCGATTTATTTCGCATAACAAACAACAGCCATTCGTTTGGTACTTTTCAAAATGTGCTAAAATAAAATGAAAGTCTCCGTCGGGTATTTTGTTTTAGAGTTCACTTTTTCTCGCATTTTGCTAGCGTCACACCTACTCGTAGATGCGTAAAACAATGTATATATGGGTAGGGATGTGTTGCGCTGCATAGCATTTTATCGACTGTCGATGTATTTGAAGTGAAACTTCTTACCGATGTCGGAAATGTCCAAGATAAACTCAGAAATATGAATTGAAAAAGTTACAATGGTACTTGCCCGGATTTGAATTCACAACCTCGTGCATTAAACGCGAGGCCTGAACCACTAGGCCATCATGACATAAAAATGGTCTAAAATCTCAAAAAAATTTAATGAAGAACTCGGAACATTTCACTTGTGTTATCTTCAGTTGGCACCCTGACTTCGGGCGACATTTATTAAAATGATAAAAAACTTGGTGGAATTGTTCATGCGGAAACGTTTTTTCGTGTCAAAGCCTTATTCAGTTTTTGAGAAAAAGTTAAAAGGCCTTCACAAAGAAGTCGGTAATTATAGCGATGAAAACAAATTATAAATACGAGAACCATTTGAATTCGCATTCATAAAAAAAACCGGCCAAGTGAGAAACCAAAAAACATTTCTTGTATGTATTCCCTTTAATTTATATCTCTAGCTTCTGTCCGCAACTTCGTCCGCGTGATATTTCACCCTCCCCCGATTCACCCTTTTAGGGGTGGAATTTCGAGAAACCCTTTATTACTGGATACCTACTCTTCACAAAGAACACACCCTCCAAATTTCATGTCTCTAGGGCCAGCGTTTAGGCTGTGCGATGATATATCAGTCAGTCAGGACTTTGAATTTTATATAAATACTAGCTTATGCCCACGACTTCGTTCGCGTGAAATTTCACCCTCTTAGGGGTGGAATTTCGAGAAACCCTTTCTTACTGGATACCTACTCTTCACAAAGAACACACCCTCCAAATTTCATGTCTCTAGGACCAGCGGTTTAGGCTGTGCGTTGATATATCAGTCAGTCAGTCAGGACTTTGAATTTTATTTATTTAGATATATCTGTTTGAATAGCAGCAATAGTTATGACCCACTCTGTGGAAATACTTACGGTTCATGAGATACAGCCCGCTGACAGACGGACGGACGGATGGACGGACAGTGGAGGCTTAGTAATAGGGTCCCGTTAACACCCTTTGGGTACGGAACCTTAAAAACGTTACTAGAAAGTGGAAAAGGTTGATCAAGATAAGATAGAAACAAGATTTTTTTCCTCCAAGATCACCTTTACGGCCTTTACCTTGTCGAGTTAGGAAAAGAAAGGTCATCGAATAAAAACTAGGTAAGAGCTGCTTAGAAGTACCTAATGTTTATCAATGAGGGTTTGAGGAATGAGGGCAATTGTTGACGACGCGTTCCAAGGGGCGTACCAGTCTTACATAGATTTAGAGGTATGAGGAACAGGGTGTAAAGTTTACTCATCCTCAAAAGAAAAGGGAGGATCCTCCGACCAGACGGGTGTTGTCTGGTGGGCAACTGACCGACGATTGATGTCGGGACGTTGTATATACAAATGCTAGTTGCGCGGTAAACTCTGCTTGCGCGATGCAGGATTTTGCGTGATGTCAGTGTGATGCGTAGTTCGCATGTGGTAATGTAGATGCCTCCACATGGATATTAGATGGGCAGTCGCTCCAAATAACTAATAATAATATAATATTGGTATTCAGTAGCATCTGGTTAGACTGGAAGCATTTTTTTTTTGTTCCGGGTTGGAAAATCCTCATGGATGTCCACCGCCCTGGGGAGGGCGGAGGGGTCTGTCAGACTCTTACTGACTAAAAACTACCCCGGCGTTCCCTTCCCACATTTACGCTGGGGATCACGGGAACGTACGCGCCTTCCGCAACCCCCGACTGGTGCCGGCCTGCCTTTACGGGCCTCTTCAGGTCAGGGGGGTTGAGGTATTTGACTCCTCCTGCGACGTCGAAGGGGGGCGCGCGTGGAACACTACGCCGAATGGGGGGCGACGAACATCCCAAAGTCCGCCGCCCCTGGACCCATTTAGGGGAGCCGGAAGAGAGCGTTGTCCGCCCTCCGCCAACGCCCGGTGTGGCTGCTGCGGGCCGGGTGAGTGAACGGGATCTCCCTCTCCACTTCCGCAGCCTCCTTCTGCAAGACGACACAAACGAAACGATCGTGTCCCAGGCCTCTTCGCTGCCGACCATCAAAGTGATTATGTCCAGCAGTGACCGGTCACTGCCTACTTCTGAGATGAGGGCAGACTGGAAGACTGGAAGCCTACCCCAACATAGTTGGAAAAAAGACTAGGCAGATGAAGTTGACGACGCGTTGAATAAACCTCTAAAATATGGTCCTCAATAGATTGCCAAAGCCAAAATAATAAAATCACACTGAACACTAAAAATCTTTACATACACAGATCGATCGATAACTCTTTGACGGATTAAGTGCTTTTACAACTTGAACCGGGGAAAGCAGCTTATGATGATAAATAACATATTGAAACCAATATTGAACTCAAAATATATCTGAAAGAGTATTAAAGTTGTTTATTATAAGATAAAATGTAATGTAATGTAGGTATGTCATAGGCAGCCTATAGTGCTTCCATTTTAGGTCACAGGCCTCCTCACGGTGAAAGGGAGTGGCCGACTGTGGGTTGGTAGATATCTTAATATGTCTTCGGATTTTTGGTTCTAGAGCATGCCAGTTTTTTCACGATGTTTTCCCTCGCCGTTTTGAAAGCAGAAAAAATATAACTGAGAAAATGTAAGTATATTTATATTTTAAAAAAGGCAAAAAAAAAACCCCCACCCCTTCCCTTCAAACCAGACGATCTAATCTGTTGAAATCTCACTGTGAAAACTAAGGTGTCGTAAGCTTGAAGTGAGCTGTCAATAGTGTCAATCATCATCTGCCTAGCCTTTTCCCAACTATGTTGGGGTCGGCTTCCAGTGTAACTAGATGCAGATGAATACCAGTATTTTACATGGAGCGATTGCCTATCTGACCTCCACAACCCAGTTACTGGGTAATACGATACCCCTTGGTAAGACTGGTTGTCAGACTTTCGGGCTTCTGACTACCCGTAACGACTGTCAAAGCTCCACGAATGACAGCCGGGACCGACGGCATAACGTGCTTTCCGAGGCACGGAGGGGTCACCGGTCACGGTATGTAGCTTAACCTGATCGGTCGACCTGTGCGGCTGTTATTATTTAGCCACGGGGGCCTCCCATATCGATTTATTCTAACTTATTATTATAATTAAATTATGCAACCAAATTTAAATAAAAACAAATTCATTCATTTTGAATTCACTTACCGATCATATCGATATATCGTATCACATCCCTAAACCCCGAAGGTCAATGTGAGAGGTCATTCCACTGAAGCTTTTTGCCCGACAATAACACCTAAAACCAGCCCTATTACGGTCTTATAGGGCACTGTAATGTATGTGTCGCTGTAACTTTTAGTTTGAGAGCGAGTGGAAGAGGTTTGTACGTAAACTGGAAAACATTGGGAACAGTTTTGTGCAATTGTTTTAAAAGAGAGAAGAGAAAACTGTTTATTCTAAAAAAAACTGGATAAGTGCGAGTCGGACTCGCACACGAAGGGTTCCGTACCACAAGGCAGAAACGCCGAAAAAAACACGTTTGTTGTATGGGAGCCCCCTTAAATATTTATTTTATTCTGTTTTTAGGATTTGTTGTTGTAGCGGCAACAGAAATAAGTACATCATCTGTGAAAATTTCAACTATCTAGCTATCACGGTTCATGAGATACAGCCTGGTGACAGACGGACAGACAGACAGTCGAGTCTTATTAATAGGGTCCCGTTTTTACCCTTTGGGTACGGAACCCTAAAAAACTACCTATGCTTCGAATATAAATATTGTTTCATAGGGTTTCACAGATCCTATAGATACACCTAGGTAACACAAGTATCACGATCTGTATGAAAACCAAGCGTGCCATTTTTTGACTAACTACTATGACGTCACAAGCACTAGTTAGTGATGGGAAAATCAAATCGATTCAAAGACGCCGCCGCGTGCGGCACCCGTCTCGCCCCGCCCCCGGGGCCTAGCGCCAGCGCTCACGTTCACCCAGCCAGCAGTACTATAGGACTGAGCGCGAAAGTGGCGGCTTACGATTTTTGTACGTAAGCTGGGCACGCGAAGTAGTTGCTCTTGCGTTATCTAGGTGTATCTATATCTGTGGTCATATTAAATTAACTAAAATAATAAATTACTTCTGGCAAAGTATGGGTGTACTAAGGTACACCTCTGCCTAACCCTTCCCGGATAACAAGAGCAATGTAATGTAATAAATGAAAAAAAAAAACCTATTTCGCAAACTGTAACCACGGACAGCGGTTTCACCCGCATAAGTTTCGATACCGTCAGAATATTTCGGAATATCCGGGATAAAAGTATCCTATGTCTTAATCCAGGGTGTCAGCTAGGTACCTCCATACTAAACTTTGTCAAAATTGGTCCAGCCGTTTGTGCGTGAAGAAGTAACAATCATACAGACACACTCACAAAGCTTTATAATATTAGTATGATGGTTATAAAAACAAATATTAGTTGTACAGACGCCAGCAGGTCAACCTACCCGAAACTGTCAGATTTTCCCAATCAACCTTGAACCTTATGCTTTAGCAATAAAGTCGAAAATCTATTAAAGAAATCTGACAGATTGTAGTAACTTGATGTGCTGGCGTCTGTACATTTTGACCGCGTAGCTATTGCACTTTTCTAAGAAACAGCAGATTTTTTTTATTACCTTCGAAATATTTGTTCGCGCACTGGTTACATTTTTTTCCAGTAAAAAAACTTCACAGTTATATCGGGTACCGATATCAAATATATTAGATAATTTTATTTTCTAGTCATTTTTTTTTCTTTTTGAGTTGAATTTAAATTTTGACGTTGTAATTTCAATTTAATTTTATTTTATTTTTATTATTTTTGTTTTGTCTAGTGCAACGAATTTTGTATGCCATTAATGGCAAAATGTGTACTCGTAGCGTAGCCACCTCATATTAATTACTAGCTGTTCCCCGCGGTGTCACACGCTGCGCGGCTCCTAAGGGTCGTAGCGTGATGTTATATAGCCTATAGCCTTCCTCGATAAATGGACTACCCAACACTAAAAGAATCATTAAAATCGGACCAGTAGTTCCTGAGATTAGCGCGTTCAAACAAACAAACAAACAAACTCTGCAGCTTTATAATATTAATTAATAATTAATAGTATAGATAAGACCTTCGTTCATACTGTACTCATGTTTTACAAAATAAACATTATCATATCTTAAAAAAAGAACTAAAATGCTAAGATAAACTAACAAGCCATTTTATTTGATTTTTGGTAATAAAATAAAATAGCCCAAATAAATCCCATTTCTCCTTGCCCAGTCGAGCGAAAAGGGTTATTTATCTCAAAAACGGACGATGGGCAATCGAAACAATGAGAAGGTAAGCAAATGAGTTTTTATTATCAAATCACTGAAATTGAAAACCCTTCAGTGAGATCGTTACGCAAAATGGCCTCTTATAGAAATTGATTCTTGGTGTTCAACAGTTTAAGCATAAAATATTTGACTGTTTTTTTAAGCAAAAAATGTTGGCATGTCTAATAAAAGAGATAAGATACTGATTTTAAAACCATATTATTAAACGTTGCTTCAAGATATATACCCTGCGTTCCGAGATGGGAAATAATCGATGTGAGCGTGCTTAAACCCGTACCGAATTAGCGTGAGCGCGATAACGACGTTCCGTGAATCGTCATAGATGACGTCATGACATGCGCCATCTTGCGATAACGCCGACCATGCCCTAGAATAATATCATCGTGAGCGCTGTCAAAAATGACAGTGTGTGTGTGCGGATGTGTCAGTGTGTGTTTTGTTTTGATTTGCATCTTATCATAAAATTAAACTAACGTGGCATTTTCGAAATTGTGCTTCTGGCTGATAGTCGCCACCTAACCAAAGAAGAAGATATGTGGTGTTTATACAAAGAAATACTGTAATAATATCGTTTTTACATTGAGTAAGCACTGTGAGCGCGCTCACGGGCGTTCTGAATTGTTGACAGCTCTCAGCTTTCATAATCGTGATATCTAAATCGGTACGCATGTGAGACGATGTGAGCGCTGTGAGCGATTATAGCTAATTCGGAAAGCGCCCTTAATGATCGTCTGCAAAGTCATCCATCGTAAAACGCTTAAACGTCTCTTAAAGCGCTTTGAAGATCCGTGGCATACACCTACAGTCGCGCCATTTTTTTTTTTTACTTTTAATATTGATCAGCTGATTTTTTTTTCGCGATTTCAGTTTTTGTCCCATAGTAAAAGTTGTTCATAATGATGAGTACAGTGACCTCTTAAGAGGTTGTTAACCTTTTGAACGCCAGAGCATAAACGCACGCGCGTGCCCTCCACGCCAAGCCACAATTTTAAATATTTAAGATATACAAATAAAAACACACAAAAGTAATGATTTAATTGTTTATTTCGTGATAAAGTGCACCGCATTTTTTGTCACATATTTGTGTCGCTGGCGTACAGGACACGCGCTTGCTTGTCACGTATATGTGACAATGGCGTTCAAAAGGTTAATGTTTTACCCTGTATAGATGGGAAAAGGCTAGGCTGATGATGAATGATGATACTTATTTACGTAGGTACCTACTTGAAAGAGCTCTTAATGAAACCTTTATAAATTCGTCAAGAGCAGTTAGTCCATAGCCCGAAGGACACTTCTATTGAAGTGTCTATAGAAATAACTTAAAGCTTTCAGTTACCTACCTGAATATTGAATGAACGAACGAAGACATGACTGAATGAGATAGAGTGAATGTATGAATGAATAGATAAACAACATTTTATGACGATATTCGGGCTTTAGAAACAGTGAAAAAGTGCTTTTATTTTAGAAAAAGAAATAACTGCTCTACTGGACATAATTTTAAATTAACTTAATTAGGGTAGAATATTAAATTGTGCTGTGAACCAAAACGGTTAGCCTTTTTTAATGGCTGAACTACAGGAGTTTACTGGACCTATTTTTGAGGGAAAAGTAGGTTTGTGTTTTTACTATTTACCTTTGTAGGAAATTGCTAATGACTTTTCTCTTGAACTAGCGACCTGCTCCAGCTTCGCACGTTTGCAATTTTTTTTTAATTTTCGAATTTTTCTTTCATACAAACCTTGTCCTAGCAATACCGAACACAATAAAAACAAGAATTATCCAATTTGGTGCAGTCATTCGGGAGTTATGCGCGTACAGACATTTCGGTGACTTTTTTATACTATGTAAGGGTAATTAAAAGCTTCATTCGTCCTAAACTTAGCTTTTGTATGTTAAACGTCTGTAAAAGAAAAACTCGAGAGAAAACAACATCATTCTCTCGTCCTTATCTCGATTTATTTGGGGTTGAAGCACCATGTCATTTTCTTCCATACTTCTCTATTAGTCGTTATCTCGGTAGTCACCTCCTTTCTAGCTGTATCATCTTTCACACAGTCTATTTATCGTTTCTTTGGTCTTCCCTTACTCTATTAGCCATTGATGGACTTAAATTTTAAAGTCTCGTATCCACTAGGCCACATATTTTGGCGAGCGAAATGTTGCACAACACGTTGAAATTTAGCGCGGAACTTTTGTTTAGCAACGTTGTCTGTCTACGCATGATCAGTCGTCGACAACATGTCGCCAGAGGGACTAGTGTTGTTTTCAGCGGCGATGGTTATAATTTTATCGAAAAATGCATCAAAAAGAAAAAAAACACGTTGGTGGGTTAGAAATTACTAACAAAATAAAGAAAATGTATCCAGTAATCTCCGTGTGGTTGATGGATTTTTTACGAATTTTACCCGAATGAGCACTCTTTCATTACGCCACACGGCACGTCTCCACTCGACATCATTTGATGCTCAACTGCATGTTGCACGGAAACAAACAACTTGCGCTCGCGCGCTCCAGCTAGCAACGTCGCGCGCTGTTATGCAACGCTACTGAACATGTTGAGCGTCACGTGTTGCGCGTCAATTGTTGCCTAGTGGATACGAGGCTAAAGTCTGAAATCATTCCAAAATGGGCCTTCGTGGTAGATCACCCACGCCACCACCACTCCGTCTTGAAGAGAGGAGGCCTGTGTCCCAGCAGTGGGAACATTATCGGCTAACAGGCTATTTGACAATGTAAAAAATAAGGTCATAATTATTGACACTCGTATAGATTATCGCTTTTAAAATCGATTTGCATTAATTTTACTACAAAACAATGTATTATTTATATAAAAAATCCCGAAAAAACTTCATCTTTTTAAATCTGGCGCCACGTAATCGAAAACGGTCTGGATTGGCTGAACTTAAGATGACGTCATGATTTAGTAAATTTCTGTCTATCGCTGACAGAACAGATGACTTTTGTCTAGCATCTCGACCGTTTCAACGTTTGTTTACGTGAATAAAGATAGCGTTTTGGCGGCTTATTTAAACAGTACATTTTTATTTACAATTTTTAAATGAAATACATTATGCAATTTGAAGTAATAGGTTTTTGTGGGCTCGTTAGACACCATTAAATAATCTGAGAAGTTTATCAGAAACCAGTCAAATAGCCTATTATGCTATGCCAAAATAACCCTTATTTGTATGAGAAAAGATTTATTGACGCTGCGTGCTGCAGTGGGACAGTGTCAGACCGATATTATCAAACCGCTCTCGTCTTTGTTAACTTAAACATAAAAACACTACAAGAATAATTCTTACACAACCCGCAGGTTGTTTCCCCCTGACATCAGTATTCAAGAGTAGTGTGTATAAATTTGATTCAACAGGGGTCGTCAACCTGTTCCTCTGAATAACGTATCGTGTCACTCGATGTACATACGAGATGTTTTATCTTAAGTTCGAAGCGAGATTCGATTTGCAAGTGATGTGGAGTTAGAATAATACAGCGGTTATAGTCTTGTTTTTAAACCAGATTTGTACCACATCGATGGTAAGACTTTGACCTTACGCTGGCGGAGTTTCAAAAGAGTGTGAGGCCAGTTTATACTGGTTTTGTTACCTCTTTAGAGGTATGAGGAATTTCCCCTCCTTTTATACAAGGTGTTGATTGGCATCCTCGTCAAATTTCATTAGGTTGTCATAAAATACATTTTATTATTTTAGTACTTAGTAAAGTAAAAGGCGTTTGTTTGTGTGTGAAAGCGCGGTTATAGGCTAGTAACAGACGGGCGTTTAAATACGGCTGGTTCACACTTACGGATTTCGGTAAATAAGAAAAAAAAAAAACTACCCATTTTATTGTTGATTTGGGTCGAGAATCATTAGCATAATTACGTCCTTGAATTTGATTAGGATGCAAATCAACACCTTGTATAGATACGTGTACATATTATTTCATTAAAAGAAAACAAACAGTACATTTATCAAATTGAATTCATTCGAAAACATCCTAAACTGCAACTATATCCGACGACCCCTGGTTACTTATTTGGTGACGGTACAACGAAATGTAATTATACAACTCCAGTACTATTATTATATTATTCAAAACTTAACATAGACTTACAGTTGGAACAGTTAAACTTCGCTTAACACCACGTTAAGACGAACTTGAACAGCTCTCATTGAGAACTATAAATTGTAGTTTAATGAGTTCAAAACATAAATTTTAATATATATTGTTTTAAACAATTTATATTACGAATGCAGGTAGGCGTACCTATACATCACGCCTGTATTCCTCAACAGGGTAGGTTGAAAAAGCCTTTGTGGAACATGGTTTGGAAAATAGCCACTATAGTCGGACTTTAATTAGCTGCAGTAAAATGACAGAAGACTGAAATTGGCGTTTTTTTGTTTTTTCGCGGCCATCAACCCAATCTTGTATTTCTAGTACAGAATAGTGTAACAAAGGAGCAAAACTCAGTCGTCAGTAAGAAGTGTCATTTAAATGCATTTTTTTTTCATTTTTCTACTAGGGCATGTGAGGTATCATATGAAAGAGCGCAGTTTGCACATTCTCAAACATTTTTTCGTTTTCGACTTTTGATGAAAAATGTAAAAAAAATACCGTTCCACCCCCCACCCCCCCATATCTCCAAAGTTTGCAAAGAGAAAAATCTGAAATTATTTTGTGTGATAGAAGTTTATGTAAAGATTACAGGAAAAATAAAACGAAGTCTCTAAATAGCACACTTTTTCAGAAATCATCAACAAAATGACATTAGTTCCACTATCGGTCAAGAGATGGCGCTGACATAAAACTGCAATATTCTATACCGCAGTGCACAGTGTTAAAATTGACTAACGAGTATAGGCCTCGCCGATGATAATTTAAAAACATGATGTTACGGAACCCTCGGTGCGCGAGTACGACTCGCTCTTGCCCGGTTTTTAATCCCAGATTCTAATCTGACAGGTATAATGTCAAACTTCTATACTAAAAAAACGCAAACACAAAAGACTTAAATGTCAGATACTCTCTGGGATAAAAAAAAACAAACTATAGGCTACTTTTCTTCATGGATATTTGCATAAAAAATTCTGAAATACAAAATATACACAAAAATAGGAAGTCGCGAGCAACAGCTAGTATAAAATAACTGCCACAAAAATGAAATAGGTGATTTCTTTCTTTGTCAGAAAATTAACGATAAAAATGTTGAAGTCCATTAAAAATCGACCATGTTCACCATCGTCAACATTTTAACGCACACACAAACAACACTTTGCAACAGCTTCCCTTAGATTCGCCACAAACTGAAGCATACCCGACACTTAGACCGACATAAACCGAAGTCACCAATAAGCTGTAAGATCCATCGTAAATGATTTTCAATCAAGTCCCGGCGTCGTGGCTTATCCCGGAATCCCGGACTTCTGAAGTGCCGTCATAAGGCCGGGAATGGTCGCTTTTGTTCGGGATAGATGATGATTTTCGAAGTCGATTATCGTGGATTTTAGGTAAGGAAAGATGAGGTTCTAGAATGGAGCATTTTGTTTGAGAGCTTTGGTTTCTAGTTTTATTAAAGGTTTATAGATAACTAGCTTCCGCCCGCGGCTTCGCCCGCGTGGTATGTCGATAAAAACTATCCTTTATTCTTCTCCGGGATGCAATATATCTCTCTGCCAAATTTTAGCGAAATCCGTTCAGTGGATTAGGCGTGAAAAGGTAACATACAGATAGACAGACAGACAGAGTTACTTTCGAATTTATAATATTAGTATGGATGACAGTCTGTACACAATGTCGATCGATCAGGTTAAGCTACTCTTGCCGCGGTTTGTCTGTGGATGGGTGACCATCTGTACATACCGAGACCCCTCCGCGCCTTGGAAATCACGTAAAAGCCGTTGGTCCCGGCTGTCATTCGTGGATCTTTAACAGTCGTTTGAGTAGTCAGAAGCCCGAAAGTCTGACAGCCAGTTTTACCAAGGGGTATCGTATTACCTAGTAACTGGGTTGTGGAGGTCAGATAGGAAGTCGCTCCATGTAAAATACTGGTGTTCAGCTGCATCCGGTTAGACTGGAAGCCGACCTCAACATAGTTGGGAAAAGGCTATGCAGATGATGGGTAGCTTGATGTGCTGGCGTCTGTACGTACTCCTATCTCTTGCCTTTGCTTTCAGCAATTACGTACTATTAATGCCCCATTTTTACAAACAAAAGCAACACTCATCAGTGTTCACAGATTTTCAATCAAGTTGTAAGCTGTCTGAGTTCGTGCCTCCGTGTAGGTTCAATATCAGCTGTTACTCGGCCGGCGATGGCCGCCTTTTGTCAGGAGCTGAGCACACAGCAATGTCTGCCTTTGTGAGGGGCCGAGATATCGCGATGATGCTCTTCGTTACCGAGTTATAGAGGAATTTGTTCGGAGTTCTGCCGGATGTTTGTTGAGGAAGTGATGTATTCGATGAGTAACCTAGATAGGAGATCAGGCTTCGTATTTGAATATTATGTTTGAGTATGGATAAAAGTATATGTATACTGAACTAGCTACTTATGATTTGTCATCCCTGACTACCTACCCCGTTGGTCTCGTGGTTGCAAGCGCGACCGCCGAGCGTGGGGTCCTGGGTTCGATTCCCGGGTCGGACAAAGTGTTATTGGGTTTTCCATTAGGAATTTCTTAGTAACAGTCCGGAGTTTGGAAGTTGGCGGTTTATTACGGTCATTCGTGGATTTTTGACAGTCGTTACGGGTCGTCAGAAGCCCGATAGTCTGACAACCATTTAGGCTGGTTCTCAGACTGTCGGGCTTCTAAATTACTGGGATTAATACGATACCCCTTGGTAAGCCACGGGGTATCGATTTACCCAGTAACTGAGTTGTGGAGGTCAGATAGGCAGTCGCTCCATGTAACATACTGGTATCCAGCTGCATCCGGTTAGACTGGAAGCCAAACACGGTTGGGAAAGGCTAGGCAGATGATGATTTTTGACAAATGATTGATATGATAAATTATTTGTGACTAGCAGCGTCCTGCGGTTTCACCCGCGTAAGTGCCGTAGGAATATCGGGATAAAAACTATCCTATGTCGTTTCCCGAGACTCAAACTATCTCTATACCAAATTTCATCTAAATCTAAGCGGTTTAAGCGTGAAGAGATAACAGACAGACACACTTTCGCATTTATAATATTACTATGGATTTTTGAGAACAAATAAATTCGAGTAAAACAAACAACGCGTGTGAATAAGAGACATTCGACATCGTATTTTGTAAGCAAATCTTTTAATAATTTTTTAGCTG
The DNA here is from genome assembly GCA_948474745.1 of Oligia latruncula. Classification (NCBI taxonomy): domain Eukaryota; kingdom Metazoa; phylum Arthropoda; class Insecta; order Lepidoptera; family Noctuidae; genus Oligia; species Oligia latruncula. The sequence goes on from OX419705.1 coordinate 3,931,540, forward strand.
AGAGATCTTATTGATTGTCAAAACACAGCCAAAAATCGATCATATCTGCAGGCACCTTTACCTAGTTTCGAGTCTTAGTATCAAAGTCATCTAAAAACAGAAAAAGAAGATCGATTGTAACTTGCAAAAAAGTAACTTTTCTTTAATTTTATTTTGCTGGCGCAAGCTCTTTATCAACCTGACTAAGATCTTTATCTTTCATATTTTATGGTTCATAAAACGGTCGTAAATAATTTTCAATCAAGGGCTGAATTTTCAGCGATTCTTCAAACCGTCATGTTCTCAAGATTATTATATTAGACTGTGACGCTATAAAGTAATTCTCGAAAGTTTTTACAACTTTTAGCAAAAATTTTGAAGACGTGTTGCTATGTTGCAATGTTTCGTTGTTGCCAGGTTCCATATACCTAAAATATTATAACTTATATTGAACTAGCTCTTGCCTCTAGTAAAGAATGGCTGGAAGGGTTCGGGGAAGGCAAAGGCCTTCCCCGAACCTTCCTTACGTATTTTTATATAGAGCGACTGCCTATCTGACCTCCACAACCCAGTTACTGGGTAATATACACACATAATCCTTCCGGAATAAATTCTCTTTATGATCGTGAAAACCGCAGAAAACATGTTGCGAGAGTGTTACGACAGCGTCATTTAGAAGAAAAACGCAGTCACACAGACAGCCACGAAAAGTGGCTTTATTTGGATATATGCATGTGTAGAAAATATAGATTTGAAAACTAAATATAGATATATAAACTAAGATATAGATATCCTTACGCAAAAACTAAAAACAACTTATCCTCATCGCTTTTATCGAGTACTGGCGTTACTACTTTGGATGGCAACGCTGCTGATTCTAAAGACCAAACAATAAATCAGCTCTCTAGTCACCAGAAGAGTATTGTTGTTGCTAATCATTCGATTCTCGTTATTATCTCTCTGCTCACACCTGGCGATGCAAGCGAGATATATTTAACACAATGTGTAACACTGAGTATTTGTACCGCTGCACTGTGATTCATTGACGTCAAGATATTTCTGTAAAAATAAACGCGTGATATTTTGTGGGGATTCGCTGAAATAATAATGGATTAGATGCTCAAAGTAATTTAATCAAACGCGGAATCAATAAAGCGCGACTGCTGAGCCATTGGGTTGCTAAGTATTGGGTTTCTCCATCAAAAGTTTCTCAGAATCCCATAAGCGTTCCGGAGTGAGAAAAAATAACGAATAAAAAAATATGAAGATAATTTATTTTCTCTTACATTTGTTCTTATTGATTCTGAGGCGGCACGAAGTTCGCGGGGTCAGCTAATAAAATCATAAAATTGGGTAAAATTACCTAAAATCTACAACTAGACAAAATGAAATTAAACAAAATTAGATAAAATTGATTGACTTTGGAAGCTTATCAAAAATACTTTAATATGATGCCAACAGGTATACTACGTACGCTACAAGATACTATCAACCATCTCCTTAGTCATAGGAATTTTACTATTTTAGATCCCGAGGCAAATGCAACTGCTTTATCGGAAATTGGCACACAACTCTTTGATATGAGTATACCGACCACCTACTCGCAAAATAAAAAACAGTCGCCTTTAAAGACTAAATACCTACGCTATGTTGAAGTTCTAATTATGAGTTGTGGGTAATTAGCTGTGCTGTTAGTAATTAACTGCATTCTTTAAAATTACAACGGATAAATACGATGATATAATTTACAGAATATGTATGGGACGCTTTTAATGATTTATTCTGGTCTGATCCACTGAACCCCCCTCCACAACCCCCCCCCCCTCCTCGACCCCCTTTTTTTTTTTTTTTTTTGCGGATGGGAAATCATCAAATGACCCCTCCCGCACTGGGTGGAGCGGAAGGGAGTGTCAGACTCTTACTGACTAAAACCCACCCGTGTTCCTTCCTTAGCCCTTTATGTTCCGGGCCAGCGGTAACCCTTTCGGACAATCCCGCTGACCTGGAACAATCCCGCTGACCCGGTCCTCGACCCCCTGCAAGTTCATCTTCTGTCTTATCCACAATTCCACATTAGATATGTAAGTTTACTCTTTTTGACAGGTAAGTACAGTCAAAAGATATCGTGTCGTGCATGTCCTGTCAGATACTACTGATGGCGTTGTCATCGTCACGCTAAGGGGAGGAAGAATTACTATGGATGGAACCTACATAATATACTGTTCACAGGCATCTTACATAACTAATAACATTTTTAAAAGGGTATCAAATAAAGGTAACATGCGATACCTTAATTATTCTCCTTATAAAACCACCCACTTCTTGAGGTAAGTATACCCCTTCCTCATAATCAACAGTTTCCTCTGTTTCAATAATATGGAACTTAATCTTGTCCCAACTATTTTATATACAATAACATTTATTATTTTTATTAATTTTTGTTTTACATTTGTCCCCCCCTCTTGCAACCCATAACTTATTATCTCTTTCATTTCGTTCTAAAGTGGCAACATTACCGGGAGCCCCACAATTAGTTAACCCAATTTGCTGTTCCGTACGTGAACATCATTTTGATCACTCATTGTGGCTGTTACTGTCCACAAATAAATTTTGTCATTAAATGTTCGCCGAGATAATTTGCCACTTGTCTGTACGTTTTTTTCGTGGTGTAAGTTCATTGGACAAAGGTTGCTGTTGTGAAATAATAACTAATTTGTGGAAACCATAGCGATAGGTACAGTCACGAGCACGAATATGTCAACACTTGGCAACTTTCAATTGCGATTTTTTCACGAAATAACGAATGCAAAGTTGAAATACGACACTTTACATAAACCTATGGGTTCGAAAATACTATGTTCGTAATAACATAGATACAATTTCATCAAAAAAATAAGGAGTAAATCGCCTTTGAATAAAGCCAAGTGTATACATACTTATGCTCGTGACTGTATCTAATAATGAGTAATATTTAATTGTAAGACAATATCTTTTATCAATAAAAACATTCTGCTTTAAAAACTACCGCTTTGCATTATAGAGGTATGAGGAACAGGGTGTAAAGTTCACTCATTCTCCGACCAGACGGGTGTTGCCTCTGGCGGGTAACTGCCCGATGATTCATGTCGGGCCGTTGCTGTTGCATCTCTGCCATGTACAAGTTTCGCGGTAAACTCTGCTTGCGCGATGCGGATTTATGACGCGTTGTTCGCATGTGGCGTTGTAAATACTGATACAGCAGTAAGTACTGTTCTGAAGCTGTAGTAATCATTATTTTATGCACGAAAATTAAGTAAATGAGGATGGGATGGATGGGAATACAAAAAATGCAGGGTGGCTCGATTGACGAGTCCGAATTTACGATCTGTAGTATCTATGTTTAATGAAACCTCGCATCAATCTATACATATATAAAATTCAAAGTCCTGACTGACTGACTGATATATCAACGCACAGCCTAAACCGCTGGTCCTAGAGACATGAAATTTGGAGGGTGTGTGCTTTGTGAAGAGTAGGTATCCACTAAGAAAGGGTTTTTCGAAATTCCACCCCTAAGAGGGTGAAATTTCACGCGGACGAAGTCGCGGGCGGAAGCTAGTATCTTCTATCGGAAACAAACTGTTCTTCATTCGCTAAAATAATTCACTGAAAACAACACTGACACACTCCAATAAAGTTCTTCATAAATAAATGTCGCAACACTTAAAAGTCAACATGTATAAAACGTAATTGTCGATTAATTTAATTATTCAATTAACACTCGATGTTCACATTTGTATGTAGGACAGGTACTTCATCCATCTTGTCCAATTTGTAACAATGTGAATTCATTGTTGTCCTCATTTTTGTTACGTTTTATGGCCAATGAAAGAGAAGAAAAGTGTCGTGAAAATGTTAACAAAAAAGAAATCTACAAACGTGTCCAAAAAAGGTGTTGCTTTATCTTCGCTATTTTGCATCGGTAACTATTTACCAGAAGAGCTGCTCTTTGTCAAAAGGTGGCCGATATTTTTTTATTTATTTATTAATAACCAACTTATATTAACAGTTTGCACCACACATACAAGTTATTAGTCAATATTAGTAATTCCACATGTCATACAATCATAAAAATCACATAACAAAAAACTGGACAAAAGATGAAATTAAATAAAATGTAACAAATTTTGTCAACATTAGATAAAAATTACCGATATATTTTCTAACAAACAAGCAATCTCTTACACCCAAAATAAACCGCTCTTCATTCATTAAAATAATTCACTGAAAACACCACTCGCACTCCATCTAATAAAGTTCTTTATAAATAAACGTTGCAACAGTCAACACTGCTTAAAACGTAAGTGTCGATTAATTTAATTAACAGTCGATGTCCACATTTGTACGTCATCCATCTTGTACAACTTGTAACAATTATGAATCCATCATTGTTCTCATTTTTGTTATGTAAAATTTTGGCAAAACTTTTTACGAAGAAAAAGTCTACAAAAGTTCGATTTTTTTATTCTTTTGCAGCAGTAAGCATGTCGAGGAGGTTCAAGAACTCGTCATGACGATACTCAAGGACCTGATCATGGTCACTACAACCTTTCATCGCGTGTTTTGTCTACTTAAACGACGATGTTTGTCGTCATCGTCATCTCTTCCTGCCCTTGACCAATGTTACTTGGGGTCAATAAAGTTTATATATACTGTTCTCACTGCTTACTGGGACACAGGCCTCCTCTCTGTAAGAGGGAGTGGGCCGTGATCTTCTAAGCGGGATCAGATTTTTGGTTCTAGGACATACCGATTTCCTCAAACGGGTTCCCTACTTGAAATCGAATGACGTGTGCTCGAATAACACTTGCTCGAAAACGTTAACTCGATAGTAAATGAAATCGATGAATTATGAGCGCGACAGTTCACTACCTCGATGCATCAAAATCTCGAATAACTATAAGCTCGAATCATCGGCAGCGCGAAGGCCCATTATCTCTAAACATCATTTCTCGAACGACCATCTAATCGATTTACAGATAAGTTTTAAGGATTTTTATTAGAGTACAATATAATGAAACAATATATGCGTAGAAATATAAATCAATTTAAATCATGTACAATAATTATGGTAATAAAATAACATTATACACAAATACCTACAGTAACTTTACCAAATAGGTAGGAAAAAAAACAAATCTTTGTACAAAATATGGAATAAATGTTTTATGTATTAAAAAAAAGAATTATAATTTTGTATGATTTGCAATACCTCTCAAAAAATCGAGTAAACTCATTTTCCCTTTACTCTCACATAACCTAATAATAGAGGCATTGCGTTGTCTCATTTTCTTTTTACGTGACTTGTCTACTGCGGCATTGGCTTTTTCTATGGCATGTTTAGTGTTGACTTGCTCCACGTGACGTGTTCCACGCGCGCCTTGAAGAGATTCAGTAGCAATATATATAAATAATAATGAATATATATATATAGGGCCGAAGCCTGCCGGGTCAGCGGGATTGTCCGAAAGGGTTACCGCTGGCCCGGAACATAAAGGGCTAAGGAAGGAACACGGGTGGATTTAGTCAGTAAGAGTCTGACACTCCCTTCCGCTCCACCCAGAGCGGGAGGGGTCATTTGATGATTTCCCATCCGAAAAAAAAAAAGGCCCATCACACTAATATTATAAAGGCGAAAGTTTGTGAGTGTGTGTGTGTGGGGGTGTGTTTATATGTTTGAAGAACACAACAGCCTCTTTTCCCTCCTGTGTTGTGGTCAATCCAACTAAATAATGTTAAGGGATTTCCAAGGACCCAAAATAATGTTGAGGCATGGCATCGTCGTTGGAATGCCTTGTTAGACAATAAAAAACTTGGATTATATGAAACAATTGGAAAACTTAACGAAGAGCAAGTCAACACTAAACATGCCATAGAAAAAGCCAATGCCGCAGCACGTAAAAAGAAAATGAGACAACGCAATGCCTCTATTATGAGGTTTTGTGAGTGTAAAGGGAAAATGAGTTTACTCGATTTTTTGCGAGGTATTGCAAATCATACAAAATTATAATTATTTTTAGGGTTCCGTACCCAAAGGTTAAAAACGGAACCCTATTACTAAGACTTCGCTGTCCGTCCGTCCGTCCATCCGTCCGTCTGTCTGTCACCAGGCTGTATCTCAAGAACCACGGTAGCTAGACAGTTGAAATTTTCACAGATTATGTATTTCTGTTGCCGCTATAGCAAAAAATACTAAAAACAAAATAAAATAAATATTTAAGGGGGGCTCCCATACAACAAACGCGATTTTTTTGCACTTTTTTGCTCGATATCAATAATGGCAACAGGTAGGCACTTGAAATATTCACAAAATACTCAGTTGTATTTTTACTTTAATAATAAATAATAAAATTAAAATAAATATTTAAGGGGGGCTCCCATACAACAAACGTGTTTTTTTCGGCGTTTTTGCCTTGTAGTACGGAACCCTTCATGTGCGAGTCCGACTCGTTTTTAATACTTAAGACATTTATTCCATATTTTGTACAAAGATTTGTTTTTTCCTACCTATTTGGTAAAGTTACTTTAGGTATTTTTGTATAATGTTATTTTATTACCATAATTATTGTACATGATTAAAGTTTTTATATTTCTACGCATATATTGTTTCATTATATTGTACTCTAATAAAAATCCTTAAAACTTATCTGTAAATCGATTAGATGGTCGTTCGAGAAATGATGTTTAGAGATAATGGGCCTTCGCGCTGCCGATGATTCGAGCTTATAGTTATTCGAGATTTTGATGCATCGAGGTAGTGAACTGTCGCGCTCATAATTCATCGATTTCATTTACTATCGAGTTAACGTTTTCGAGCAAGTGTTATTCGAGCACACGTCATTCGATTTCAAGTAGGGAACCCCAAATTGACACCCTACGTCAATTTGCCGCGTTATACAAAGAATGATGAATATACGGACAATTTAAGTAGGTAGTGTAAATTTCCTTAACAATTAATTACCCCGGCTTTACATAAGTCTTAGCCATGAAGTGGGCAGTAGGTAACTAGCTAAGTAGTATTTTAGACCAAGCCACATTTCCTTTAATCTACTCACCAAGTTAATTAAATTAAAACTTGTGGATATTATCGTGACCACTGATGCTCTTAATTACTGCGAGTTGTATCGAACTGCAACAGTGCAAGTATCCAAGTTGCACAAACAAGCAAATTGCGACTACCCGCAAATACTTCAAGTCGCTGCCCTGAAACGTAGGGCCAGGAAACAAGCTGCTGGCACGTTGCAATATAGCCGACAACGTATTCTTGAGCTCTTACAGATCTGCGACACCGTGCCGCGACAGCTGTCGCGAGCGGTCGTCGCCGATTCAGGTCGGCGACCGCGACGGTTCCCGACCGTAAGCGACCTGAATCGGCGGCGGCGTCGACGCGACGTCGCGTTATGTCAGCGCCATCTCTTAACCGATAGTGAAACTAATGTAACTTTTGTTGATGATTTCTGAAAAAGTGTGCTATTTAGAGACTTCGTTTTATTTTTCCTGTAATCTTTACATAAACTTTTATCATATAGATTAATTATTTCAGATTTTCTCTTTGCAAACTTCGGAGATAAGGGTATATTTCGGTATTTTTTTTAAATTTTTCATTAAAATTCGAAAACTATGCTGCATAATTTTTTTTTTTTTTTGTGAATGTCAAACTGCGCTCTTGCATATTAAGATACCCCACTTCGAATTTTTCAGACCCCCTTTCAGTCCATGTTGCAAAAAATATACATACTTATATTTTTATTTCTTTCGTATTGGCAAAATACTTGGGCAAATGTCATCTAAAACTACTCCAAATTTCAAGTTGATAGCATTAGTAGTTCTTGAGATATCCAGCTGTGACAGACAGACAGACAAAAAGACAGACTGAGTCTCACCATAGGGGTTCCGTTTTACCATTTTGGTACGGAACCGTAATTAAATAGGATTATATGAACTTAGAGGGTCCATTGTGTTGATGATTTTGACTCAAATCTCCATCGTTTATTTACCGCTCGCTCTATGGCCCAACTGCAAGTGAAGGCGAGTGCAAATCGAAGCAAGTTTGAAGCACGCAAGTTTTAATAGAAGCGAGGACCGCAGCATGTGCTAATTATTGAAGACCTCCGCTGATAACGTCAGGAATGTCGGATACTTTGTACTTATAACTACTATACTAGCAGCGCTCCGCGGTTTTGCCCGCGTAAGTTTCGATCCCGTGGTAATATCGGGCTAGAAAGTATCCTATGTGTTAATCCAGGAAATGATCTATCTATGTTCCAATTTTCATCTAAATCTGTTCAACGGTTTACTCGTGATTGAGTAACAAACATCCAAACATCTTCACAAACTTTCACATTTATAATATTATATACTTAGTAAGATATAGTAGGATTATAAATAGTGATACATACTAAAGCCGCAATTATATTTAGCCCGCGCCGCGTGTCGCAACGCGTGAGTAAGCTATTGGTTACATACATTTAGTGCGTGGCGTGGCGACACGCGGGGCGGGACTAATGTAATCAATCCTATACTAAATGTATGTAACCGATAGCTTACCCACGCGTGGCGACACGCGGCGCGGGTTAAATATAATTGCGGCTTAACTCTTTCTCAGTGTAACTTATATAGACAGTTGTGGGGAGTTTAATGCGCCACTTCTTCTTCCCAGCTAAAGCATTAGGAAGCGATGAAGGGCATGGCATGCATTTAAAGGACCTGGGGGCCTAAAAAGGCCACTTTGGCGGAATCATAAAAGGATAACATTATGAATCATAATATGGCGAAGACAATCCGTGTTTTTAATTTTTTTTACTACACTACGTAGGTATAATCAAAGAGATTGGATTTGGATTTGATTGATTGGTATTTTAGCACAGACAAAAAAAATAACTGAAAAATCCTTCACCAACGAGATTTTGATTTACGTTTAGATTACGTTTCATAATGTTATCCTTTTTTATGGCAGAATCATATTTTCTGCCAAAGTGGCCTTTTTAGGGCTGTGGCTGTGTGGGCAGTGGCTGTTTTATGTAATTTTGACGTTCAAAAAAGTGCTGTGCCTCAGCATAGTTTGAATAAATGACCTTTGTTTTTTTTTTAGTTTGAGAAGAATGCGACAACTTAGGCTTACTTAATATACCTTATATTAAGTAAGTATTTGCAGGCTGATACGATGAAGTTTCTATGAAATAGCAAAGTCCAAAGGTCGAACGTCAATCTCAGCTGTCTGCAACCTGTTTTTGATCGACGAGATTCTAACGACGCGATATACTAACGTACCTACTTACAACAAGATGGAATACTTAGAAGAGTTCTGAAAGTGGAAATAACTTCTCTACTAATAACTTCTCTACTAATAATCTATATCAAATCTTGACTTGGCTCGCGAGGTTGTCGACATGTGGGATGTGGACTCAGCGATCATTGTGCCCATAGTCGTGACAGCCAATGGATTAATAGCCAAGAGCCTCGACCAACACCTGAGGAGGCTCTCGTTGGGCAGCTGGATCAAGGGCTTGATCCAGAGAGCGGTACTTCTGGACACGGCCCGCATTGTTAGGAGGTTCCTCTCTCTGGAGCCCTGCCCGCCGCGCGCCGGTAGCTTGGACCCTGTTCCCGATACCGGTGGGCTATTATTTTTAAATGTTTTTATATTTTTTTATACAAAAATATAATTTACATGTATTTAGTTAAATAAAGGAAATAATAATCTATACTAATAAAATAGAGCTGAAGATCGTTTTTTTTTAATGTTTGAACGAAAGAAAAGAAGGTGGTTGGGGTAGACTGGATGCGGAAGGCGGAGGACAGGGTGCTGTGGCGCAGTCAGGAAGAGTGGACTGCGATAGGCTGAGTTGACTGATTGATTGATGTTTGAACGCCCTAATCTCTGGAACTTCTATTCGGATTTAATAATTCTTTTTGCTTTTGATAGCCCAATTCTTGAGGCTATAGGCTATAGAATATGGCATCACGCTAGCACTCTTAGGAGCCGAGCAAAAAAAAAATCAAAACGAATAGCGCGGGCACGCGATGCGATGCGACGGGGGGGAGAGGACGACTGGAAAAAGAAATTTCGCGTACGAGTCTTGGGCAGAAGCTTGTTGATAAAATAATATTTTGTATTATATTATGACTAACATCTGCCCGTGACTTCGTTCGAAAACTTGAAATAATTTCATAGCACAATTATTTTAAGTTTTTCATTTATTTTCTTAAGGAGCCTATATGCTATATGTATGTATATTCTTAATTTCTCACTCGTTTGTTTCGCTACGGCTCATACACAGGAATGAGGAATAATACCCTACTATAATACAGTATCAACTATGTAACATACATGGTGCTGATCCACGCGTCATATTCGTGAACAGGCGCCGTCGGTTGAGACTGGTCATCTCTTAACTGCCAAGGCTTATTTTTAATCTTATATTTTGAATTGTCTTCATTTGTGTCTTTTTTTTACATGGTTTTCACCTAAAGAAGCAACAAGAATAATTTACCCAGGATTTTGTAATATCTTGATTTAAAAGAGTGTCAATGGAGTTTCTTGCCCGTTCTTCTCCATAGAGATCTACGTTTTGGAATGGGCAACTAGCTTCAACTTTCTGACTAACTGACAGACTATTTAATTTTGACAATTCAAAAGTTCCTGTACATGGTTTAATTTAAATAAATGCTTTGAGTTTGAGTTATACTTAAGGTAATAAATTGTGCAAAATAAATAAATACATACAGTAGCGGAGCTGCTTGGCGGCAGAAATAAGTATAACATTATTTCTCCAAATAAAATTAAAGTAAAATAAAATAACTCCCAGATATCGGTTTTAGTACAGCAACGTGTATTTCACACGTATACGGACTGTATAAATTGTATAAATCCGACTTTAACTGGTTTTAGACTTTGCTGGTTTCCCCCGGGATTGCGGAGTTCCGTAAAATCTCGATTTACAATACGAAATGTGTGGTAGAGTGACTGTAATAACAATAATTTACAGTCAAAATAAAGTTAGTAGGTATTACTGAAAACGACATTCATTGACGATTTAAATGCTGTAAAAGATCAAATAAATTAATCGTTTAGAAAACATTAGAAAAACACGCTTTTATAAATGCACGTAAAAAAAAAAGAAACCTCATCGTGTTCAAAGTCCATTACGTGGCCTTTCTCACAAGTGCAAACACGACTATGATACGATATTCTATCATGGAATGCCATGCGGCTTCATCATCAGACCTTGAAACCTAATCGTGGTCAAAGTTCATTACAAGACTTTTCTAAGAAATCCAAAACAGCTATAATACGATTTTCCATCATGAAGTTCCAGTTCATATCTTCCGGCTCCATCATCAGATCAGTTCGACAGTACCATATTATTGTATTGTCATCAGAACTACATACAGCTGCCAATTTTCATTACGCTATGACCCTTGGAAGATGGTTAAATTAGTTACCTTAGAGTCCATTACATAGTTAGATAGTTACATACAGGTCGACCTAGTAAAAGCGTGTTAAAAGTAAAAGAGATAAAATTTTCAAGAGATCTTCATGAGTTGGTGAATTTCATAATTACATACATATAAACTCACGCCTTTTTCTATGTGGGATGGGCAGAACCTACAGAACACAACCTGCTACGGTTCTTACATACTCCTTTTAACAGGCGCGACACGCGATAAAATCGCGCGCAACACAAAGGCACAGCAAGTCTCGCAACGAGCGGTGCATTTGTGTCACAAACTTTCACCTTTATAATATTAGTGTGATGTCCAACAAAAGATATTCAAGACACATACACTAAACATTTACATATAGTTATTGGACGACAAAGTATTTGGTAGGTGTACTCTTTCAATTACAGGAGATCACAGCATGTACAGACGCCATCAGCACATCAAGCTACTACAATCTGTCAAATTTCTTTAATAGATTTTCAACTTTATCGCTAAAGCATAAGGTTCAAAGTTGATTGGGAAAATTTGACAGTTTCGGGTAGCTTGATGGGCTGGCGTCTGTACATTTAAGTGAATAGGTGCCAAACAAAGCGAAGGAAAACATTTTTATCACCAACCAAGCTTACATATTCAACTTCTATCACTAAAAAAACTACTTACCTAAACAACAATTTAATTTTATTATTTTCAAAATTGAATTTTTATTCGTAACTACTTAAAGTTAGAACTTCGGACAAGAGCCTTCGATGGTCTAAACGTGCTCGGAATAAACATTGTAAACTTGTTCAATAAAAAAACTAAAAGTTTTCCAACACAATTTGTTGTGACCCAAGAGAAACGCTTCTGAAACTAAATTGTGGGTGTGTTTTTTATTAAATGTGTGGCGGCATCTACATCGACACATGCGAACTACGCATCACACTGACGTCACGCAAAATCCTACATCGCGCAAGCAGAGTTTACCGCGCAACTAGCATATAAATACAACGTCCCGACGTCAATCGTCGGGTAGTTGCCCATCAGACACGACATCCAGTCGAAGGATTCCATTTTCTATAGAGGATGACTGAACTTTACACCCAAACCAATACAGGTCCATATATTTTCCTCACCATTTTCCTTACTTCTAAAAATGTGTTACTTTTGTGATTAAGGGACTCGTGCGAGTCATTAGAGTGAACATGACATACCTACTCTCAGCCGCCAGGGCACATTCAAGACAATGAAAGACGTACCCGGTAAATGGTATCTTTATAGTAAGTACATAGTGCTCACACGTGTGCTATGCAATTACACAATACTAAGAAATTGAATTTATACAATGCAAAGATAGTATATCAATGTTCAGCAGCTCTAACAATGTTTCCGAATGCTAAATAATCAGTTTATGCGCCCTTGTGGAGGAACAGCGTTGAGCCTAAGCATTTGTTTCAGCGATGTAATCCCTTCAACTAGTAATATGCTTGACTGTATAGTGTGCGTTTACAAACAAATATATTCAGCATTACAAATCCTCAGAGCATTTTACTAATAAGTCTTAGATTTACATAAACGCAATACTCGCCGTTGTTACTAGCCAGTAGGCAACAAGACAGTTAATAGAAACGGAAGGATAATGCTTCGGGTTTTAGGGATACCAACTTTTAGGTAAACTATTTTGTAAAATAAATACAACGTGGCAATGCTGCCAGTCTCTTGGGTATGTAGCGGTATCTACAACGCCACATGCACGTTCACAGTCTGATCTGTCTTACTTTGTCAAAAATACCTCTAATTTCCTTACATTTTTGACAAGTTTTTGACATTGATTGGCCTTCTGATAGTGTTTCTCAATTTAATTTAAAAAATCTGTATTCAAAATCCTTTCACCTTATAAAGGATGGCAACCCCGCCTTGTAACTGAAACCTAACATCGAAAGCTTTGAGGGAGGCGTATTGCCAAATTGCACTTTACCAAATTGCGATCAACGGGTTAAGTGAAAGGCGTTTTGTTAAGACGCGGCTTTATGCTCTTTGGTTCGAGTGATTTCGTAAGTGTTAAGGTTTAAGCTAGATTTATGAGGTACCTACGTCTATGAGCATTGTTTGCTACTGAAAGTATAGCGGCAGAGATAGAAATACTGTGATACCTGCATTTCGTAAAAGCACCGACCAACCCGTAATGGGCTCGCGTGGTGAGTTAAAAAATACTGCTCGATTGCACCTGCGAACTTGACGAAGAAAGAATTGACTACATGTAGTTATTTTTTTCTTAATTTTTGTACAAAACAACGCAGTAACGTGCCAAAATGTAATTGGGAATAGTGAAATAATTCAAAAACAAAGAAATTTGAGGGGCAATTAGGGCAATTGTCGTATTTCTATGAACGTTTGCATTTTCTTAGTCATAACCTGTCAAAATTATCTCTAAATCGTATATTTTGTTTGTTTTTTGACATTGATTGTCGCTGAGATGAGATTGCGACTAGATATGGAACGTTTTCAAATATAATAATTGGCCTTCCGTGCTCTGTATACGAAGTTCTCTTGTACTCCTCTAATTACCATAGGTACCATCTTTATTCAATTTTTCCTCGCAATTCAAGCAGAAAATACATCAATTTGTTCCCTGCGAATGACATAAGCGGACAAAGATAAAAATATGATAAACATGCCGAAACATCCAACTAGTATCATGAATAACTTTGTTCATATGAAATTCATAAAAAGATACCAGCGTCAAAGAGTTTGTGGGACATTCTGCTGTATATTTTTCCCTCCTTTTTATGAGGAATTTATCATGATATTGTACGGTATTTTCTGCTTTTTATAGCAACACTGTAGTGTAGCATTTTGCGCAGTTAAACAATAGTAAACATAAGAGGGTTTATTTTTTACTAGCTGCGCCCCGTGGTTTCACCCGCGTAAATGTCGATCCCGTGGGAATATCGGGATAAAAAGTAGCCTATACAACATTAGTTTTTGTTTATACTAAACCCGAAAAGGGGTCATTGTACTCATCATTTTGAACAACTTTTTCTATGGGACCAACCTTGATATCGCGAAAAAAAAAAACAGCTGTTCCATGCATTTTGTCTTTTCATTTTTTTCGTGATTACAAGGTAGGTCCCATTGAAAAAGTTGTTCAAAATAATGAGTACAATGACCCCTTTTCGGGTTTAGTATAAACAAAAACTAATGTTGTATATTAATCCAAAGTATCAGCTACCTCCATACAAAATTGTATCAAAATTGGGTCAGCCGTTTGAGCGTGAAGAAGTAACAAACATATAAACACACAAACACCCCCTCACAAACTTTCGCCTTTATAATATTAGTGTGACAAACGTTTTTGTGTAAACGTTTTGCTTAAAATTAAGAGAAGTTTCAATGTCACAAGTAGGTATGGTGAAAGCGTCAGTAACCTTTTGGGTACTTCACTTTATGCAACGTTTAGAAATAAATGGCTTTTGTCGCGTTTTTTAATTTTCACAAACTTTTTTTTTTAATTTAGCTCGCACGGGTTTTACTTTATAATACAGCCTGTTACTTGTTCATACAATGTTCGTGATTGATCTCTTTTGTGATTGGAACTTTTACTAACAATATCCACATTCCAAATTCAAATCACTTTTAGTCCCTAGGGATTAAAGAGCTATTTTAGTCCCTGTTTACGAAGAATACACTAGCATTTTTTGAATAAATGGCTGAGGTATGATAAAAAATACATCTAAGCTCAGCCATATTTCACTTACCTACTTTACTATCCATGAGTTTAATCCATTATTAGGTAGGTAAAAGCTAAAAAACCGGACAAGTGCGAGTCGGACTCGCGCACCGAGGGCTCCGTACAAATTTGTAGGTATGTAAATAGTTTTGAAATTAATTTTTGTAATGTAACTACTTTACGGTTTTTTGATTTTTCCGTTACTAGGATGCCAGCACATCAAGCTAACCGAAACTGTCAAATTTTCCCAATCAACTTTGAACCTTAGGCCTTAGTGATAAAGTTGAAAATCTATTAAAGAAATTTGACAGATTGTAGGAGCTTGATGTGCTGGCGTCTGTACATGACATTGCTTTTTGCCAAATTTCACGATTCTAGGTCAACGGGAAGTACCATTATAAAGGCTTTGATTTCGGAACATAAACGCCCGTATCTTTTGATTGCGTTGACTCAGAAGTTTGATTTTTTTTACTGCTTTAAGGGATGGCAGCCCTGAGTATTTGATAGGAATTTTAACTTGATAACTCCACGCGTTCCTGAGAAAAAGGGTTTTGACTGACCTACAGACAGACGGACAACGAAGTGATCTTATAGGGGTTCCGTTTTTCCTTTTGAGGTACGGAACCCCAAAAACGATAAGAAAATTAGCAAGGGTAGTCTGACTCTCACTTGACCGGTTTTTTTTTTAATGAGGCTTGCGGTATTGACTGGTAGAACTAGAAATCATCACGTAAGGAAAAAGCGTAATGCCCTCTCCGTGCGACTTTTTCTCTTTCTATAATACGAGTATGTATGTGCGTGCGAGTATTGCTTCGTTCCTGGCGGGTGTCTCCCGACCGCACACGTTTTTTTAATAACTAACGATATTTTCTAGAGTCAAGCTATGAATATATAATGAATTCATAGTAACAGTTTGTGCGTCAATATCCGTTACACCCTGTATTATCGTTTTTTCAACAATTGTCTGCAATTTCATGTTCCTTTTTATTTTCCACGGAAATGCAGCGTATTTTTTCAGATTAAGACCTTTGCAATAAAACAAAACACAGTCTAAAACCGGCACAAGTATACGCAACAAAGTGTGTTGCAGTTAAAACGTATAAATGTGCACATCAGTAAGCGACAACGTGCGGACACTTTGAGATATGTCCGAGACGAAACTAACAGACGTCATATTTATAAACGTTGGGAAGTGGGCGTCCAAACGACGAGCTGTAGCGGGAAAGTATTACTTTAAAGGGTCTACAGGACCTAAACGCAAAAAAACGCAAGTTTCATAATGCCTTTAAAAGTTTATGATCGACTACAGTAAACAAAATCAGAAAATATATGTCATTCTTCAGGATATATGCTAGTTAGATAGTGTGTTGAAAATATAATACAACTAATTTGTTAATAAAAACTTTCTTTTTCACAATAAAATCCATACTAATATACATACAATCATTCAGATTTTTTGTCAGATCATTCTACAAGCAACATACTGAAGTTAAGTTTTAATTTTTTACTCCAAACAATAGATTTTTTGTAAATAAATAATTGCTTCATATTTTGCAATAAATTACCAGTGTTGTGTCATCGCGCTTCTCTTTCTTTTCTATGCAGTCCGACAGTCACCGCGCTTTAGGTCATGTAGTTCCACACACATAGGCAGCAATAACCGCCGCACGAGTCGATCTATCAAATTCAGCTTAACTTGATAGATCGACTAGTGCGGCTAGCATCATCTGCCTTTTTCCAACTATGTTGGGGTCGGCTTCTAGTCTAACCGGATGCACCTGAACACCAGTATTTTACGTAGAGCGACTGCCTATCTGGCCTCCATTACCCAGTTACTGGGGAACACCATACCCCTTAGTAAGACTGGTTTGACAATCACCCATAATAAGATCAGTATTTAAAAAACCGAATATTGGTTTTCTTTCTTTCATTCGACTTTATGTGATTTTTCAACTTACACCACAACCCTGTAATGAATGATACGAACATGTAAATATTTATTATGAGAAATGTATTTTTGGCGCTACTATGCATATTCCCGTTGTTTACCCTCCAAACTGTCACGGGCTGGACTATAAATAAGGAACAAGTTACAAACGTAAATAAACAACTCATTAGTTTAACTTCGCGCCATTCATTTGTTTAGGAAGAACATGATAAGTCGAAACAAACATTATTTAAATAACTGTCTGTTTAAAATTCTGCGATTTCAGACAGTTGGAGTAATGGATGGGCGATTATGTTTGATTGGGGGAAAAAATATGTGTATTATGGCCTAAAAATAGCTGTTCCGGGTTTGTGTATCTACGTGTACTACCTACCTACCTACTATCCTACTAATATCCTATCCTACTAATATCCTACTTCCTACTATCCTACTAATATCCTATCCTACTAATATCCTACTTCCTGCTATCCTACTAATATCCTATCCTACTAATATCCTACTTCCTACTATCCTACTAATATCCTACTTCCTACTATCCTACTAATATCCTATCCTACTAATATCCTACTTCCTACTATCCTAATAATATCCTATCCTACTAATATCCTACTTCCTACTATCCTACTAATATCCTATCCTACTAATATCCTACTTCCTACTATCCTACTAATATCCTACTTCCTACTATCCTACTAATATCCTACTTCCTACTATCCTACTAATATCCTATCCTACTAATATCCTACTTCCTACTATCTTACTAATATCCTATCCTACTAATATCCTACTTCCTACTATCCTACTAATATCCTATCCTACTAATATCCTACTTCCTACTATCCTACTAACCCTATCCTACTAATATCCTACTTCCTACTATCCTACTAATATCCTATCCTACTAATATCCTACTTCCTACTATCCTACTAATATCCTATCCTACTAATATCCTACTTCCTACTATCCTACTAATATCCTATCCTACTAATATCCTACTTCCTACTATACTACTAACCCTATCCTACTAATATCCTACTTCCTACTATCCTACTAATATCCTATCCTACTAATATCCTACTTCCTACTATCCTACTAACCCTATCCTACTAATATCCTACTTCCTACTATCCTACTAATATCCTATCCTACTAATATCCTACTTCCTACTATCCTACTAACCCTATCCTACTAATATCCTACTTCCTACTATCCTACTATCCTACTAACCCTATCCTACTAATATCCTACTTCCTACTATCCTACTAATATCCTACTTCCTACTATCCTACTAACCCTATCCTACTAATATCCTACTTCCTACTATCCTACTAATATCCTATCCTACTAATATCCTACTTCCTACTATCCTACTAATATCCTACTTCCTACTATCCTACTAACCCTATCCTACTAATATCCTACTTCCTACTATCCTACTAATATCCTATCCTACTAATATCCTACTTCCTACTATCCTACTAATATCCTACTTCCTACTATCCTACTAACCCTATCCTACTAATATCCTACTTCCTACTATCCTACTAATATCCTATCCTACTAATATCCTACTTCCTACTAACCCTATCCTACTTCCTACTAATATTATAAACGCGAAAGTTTGTGAGCATGGATGGATGGGTGGATGTTCGTTAGTCTTTCACGCAAAAACTACTGCACGGATTTGGATAAAATTTGGCACACAGATAGTTTATAACCAGGATTAACGCATAGGATACTTTTTATCCCGATATGCCCACGGGATCGAAACTTATGCGGGTGAAACCGCGGGGCGCTGTTAGTACTGCATAAAATACTGGGACCAGCAAGACCTTCGGCAATTATTATGACGATAATGACCCCGTCCTTGATGAATTGAAGAAACAACTATGTAGATATTTGTTTAATACCAATTTAAAACATCAAAATAATATATCCCGGAATACACTTACCTATCTTATAAGCTGGGTCAAAATAACCACTACGTGGAGCCCTGACACAGCCCGAAGGCGTTGCGGCAGACCCCGCAGAAGATGGCGGGACGCGCTGGAGAAAACCAATCACCAGTGGTCCACTTTAGCCCTGGATTGAAAGAGCTGGAAGTTACGGGTAGAGGCTTTTGCCCAGCAGTGGGATGATGCAGGCTAACAGTAACACATCCCTAAATGCTTATAAAAGCAATCACTTTTCCAGGTCACGCTTCACAACATTAAACGAATACTTTCATAAAACTCGTAAGACTATTAAAAACCCTTCCTACTGAGAAGCATCTGCGAATAAATTGACGACACATAATATCTGTGTCACCCATAAAACCTCCATTTTAAAAAGATTCCTTCAAGAGTATTAAAAAACGTCTCATCATAAATATGCAGACTGACGTATCTTCTCTTTATAGAGGTCTGAGTACTTTCCTATAGCTAACACTTCAAGGGAATCTGACCACTAATGTACAACTTACAGAGGTTATATCAGCGTGCGGTCATGTTTAAGGAGAGGGTACATGACAGTTTATGGTCACTTCAACGAGTTACATTTTAAGACAGTGATGCCACGCGATCCAGTGTGGAAGGACGTCCCACAGAATTGATTTCAAACTGCCCTTATAAGTTACAAAATTATGAATAAAAAATGGAACGTACTTTTATTAAGTTGCATTGCTTTATGAATATAGAATTTGGAAAACTCAATCTAAAAACCAACAAGCTAAATAGGGCAGAATGTACGACCAATTAGACCACCCTTAATTTTCATAAACTGAAATTAAGAAAAATACCAATTTTTTCTCCATACGCATATCACTCAACAAAATTCACATGACAAAATCTCATTCCCACCACAACCTGTGACCACAACAATAGGGCCCATCTTGTAAACCTCGTGTCGTGTTTACAACATTTTACGTCCAAATCTTTGTCGGCTAGGGATTTGAATTGCTGGTTTAACGATAGACCTTGACGGATTTACGCACTGAAGACATGTGCTTTTCATTTAGGTGAGTTTGAACAGTAGCTATGTGGTCAATTACTGAAACGTTGAAAGGAAAACGTTCATCGTCGTCGTCGATCGTGAGGTGATCGTCGGTTGATGGCAATAGACTCACCCCCTGTTCCATGGGACTTCAACATAGCTGGCAAAATGGGGATGTCCTTTAGGTGCTTTTCTGCCTAATCCATCCATATGCTCGTAAGTTCTATGGCCTTCGGGGAATACAGGCGTGATGTTATATGTGTAGGGAATAGTTTGTCTTGGAGTGGGCTTGTGATGAGGATGTAACTAATAGTTTGTGTTGTTGTGGGCTTGTGATGAGGATGTGACTAATAGTTTGTGTTGTTGTGGGCTTGTGATGAGGATGTGACTAATAGTTTGTCTTGGTGTGGGCATGAGATGAGGATGTGACTAATAGTTTCTTTTGGTGTGGGCATGTGATGAGGATGTAACTAATAGTTTCTTTTGGTGTGGGCATGTGATGAGGATGTGACTAATAGTTTGTCTTGGTGTGGGCATGTGATGAGGATGTAACTAATAGTTTCTTTTGGTGTGGGCATGTGATGAGGATGTGACTAATAGTTTGTCTTGGTGTGGGCATGTGATGAGGATGTAACTAATAGTTTCTTTTGGTGTGGGCATGTGATGAGGATGTAACTAATAGTTTGTCTTGGTGTGGGCTTGTGATGAGGATGTGACTAATAGTTTGTCTTGGTGTGGGCATGTGATGAGGATGTGACTAATAGTTTGTCTTGGTGTGGGCACGTGATGAGGATGTAACTAATAGTTTGTCTTGGTGTGGGCTTGTGATGAGGATGTAACTAATAGATTGTCTTGGTGTGGGCTTGTGATGAGGATGTGACTAATAGTTTGTCTTGGTGTGGGCTTGTGATGAGGATGTGACTAATAGTTTGTCTTGGTGTGGGCTTGTGATGAGGATGTGACTAATAGTTTGTCTTGGTGTGGGCTTGTGATGAGGATGTGACTAATAGTTTGTCTTGGTGTGGGCTTGTGATGAGGATGTGACTAATAGTTTGTCTTGGTGTGGGCACGTGATGAGGATGTAACTAATAGTTGGTCTTGGTGTGGGCATGTGATGAGGATGTAACTAATAGTTGGTCTTGGTGTGGGCTTGTGATGAGGATGTAACTAATAGTTTGTCTTGGTGTGGGCACGTGATGAGGATGTAACTAATAGTTGGTCTTGGTGTGGGCATGTGATGAGGATGTGACTAATAGTTTGTCATGGTGTGGGCTTGTGATGAGGATGTGACTAATAGTTTGTCTTGGTGTGGGCTTGTGATGAGGATGTAACTAATAGTTTGTCTTGGTGTGGGCATGTGATGAGGATGTGACTAATAGTTTGTCTTGGTGTGGGCACGTGATGAGGATGTGACTAATAGTTTGTCTTGGTGTGGGCATGTGATGAGGATGTGACTAATAGTTTGTCTTGGTGTGGGCACGTGATGAGGATGTAACTAATAGTTTGTCTTGGTGTGGGCTTGTGATGAGGATGTAACTAATAGTTTGTCTTGGTGTGGGCATGTGATGAGGATGTGACTAATAGTTTGTCTTGGTGTGGGCATGTGATGAGGATGTGACTAATAGTTTGTCTTGGTGTGGGCACGTGATGAGGATGTAACTAATAGTTTGTCTTGGTGTGGGCTTGTGATGAGGATGTAACTAATAGTTTGTCTTGGTGTGGGCTTGTGATGAGGAGGATGTGACTAATAGTTTGTCTTGGTGTGGGCACGTGATGAGGATGTAACTAATAGTTTGTCTTGGTGTGGGCTTGTGATGAGGATGTAACTAATAGTTTGTCTTGGTGTGGGCACGTGATGAGGATGTAACTAATAGACAAAACGTAATCCACCACGCGGGCCCACTGCGGCTGGGTGGACTTCACATGTCTTCGAATGCGTTTTGGTTCTAGGACATTATGCCGGTTTGCTCACATTTTCACCGTTCACCGTTTTACAGTTTTGAGAGCAAATACAAGAATATTTCGCATAAATAACGTAATACAGATATTTTTCAAATCCAGAATTTTCAGGAAGAAGCTGTGAAAATGTTTTTAAAACCATTACTACGGAGCTTCACTTTAGTATAGGGACTATAGGGGAATCCTTATAGTACCTACAATATTCCAATAATATTGATTTATAAAGCTAAGTCGAATATCTTGAGAACATCCCCAGGCTAAATATTTGACCTATTTTGTTTAACAGGCTCGGCAGGTCAGCAGACTCTTCGGGCGAAACCAGAGCCCTTTATCGATGATAAAAAGTTTTCATAAACAGAATATAATGTATATGTATGTGTATAATTATAACCTATTTATGTATTTGTGTACTTAGTTTTAATAGTTTTTTTTCATTGTTCCTCTCAACCAAAGCACCTGTCTTCCAATCTCTTCACCACCCTTGGTTGACTGGTAGAGAATGCCTAAGGCATTAAGTCTGCCTTTGTACCTTTTTATGCGAAAAGTTTAAATAAATAAATAGACCATTTTACATATGTACATGCACCATTTGACATTACAAACTGACACTTCAATTGTATTTATTTGTAGCTTATGTATATAGCGATAACGAAATTAACTTATCTCTACCTTTTTGCCACAGAAAAATGCGATCGTTTTTCATTGTGTTTTTCATCTTTACGAATACTTTATTAGATCCCCAATATCAAAGTCACGTATTCTTTTCTTAGTGTTCAAGAGTGAATAGAACACTTAAGAGCAGAATATGTGACTTTTTTTGTCGATTGAGTTAAGGTTGTATCTTTGGCGCCTAATCAGAATGGTGGCAAAAAATCTGGTCACCCTGTAGATTTAACACGAACATCGATACTTACATTCATTGCATCTAGGACACACATTATCAACCGATCGATTGGTCAGAGAAACAATTCGCAAGATGGCGAAAATCCCTAATATCGGTTTCACATAACCTATTTCACAATATCGAGCTGAAACTGAAATAATAAGAGCAGTCTGAAGGTCGGAGGATAATGATTCTTTGTACGAAAGGTCAAGTGCGGCGACCCTCAGTTAAATAGAGATGGAACAAATTCGAACACAGGATGGAAATGTTCGAAGTCGAAAGTTTGAAATAGAAATTGGAGACTAAAAATTCTGTTGCAATTGATGCAAGCTTGTTGGAAATGTATTGCGTCGATGCTTTTGTTTTTTTTTTTTTTATTATTAAATGGGCCCGATCACGCCTGATGGAAAGCGATAGATAGCGAAATGTCTTATTTAAAAAAAGATAACTAGAAATGTTTTTTTTTCTATGCAGAATTTAAAATCGATCTAATTTGGCTGTAACACTATTTTTCAAAATGTTCCAAAGGAACTTTTTAGACCTTTGTATCCTGCTTACGCGTATGAAGTTTCATTAAAACCAGTTCATTCATTTCGAAAAACAAGGGCTTGAAAGTTTGTATGAAATGCCGTACGGCGTAAACGCTCTCAAGAATTATTTCCTTAGTCAGAAGGTAGAACTGTAGATTAGTGGACGCAGCATAGTTCTGACATAATAGTGAGGCCAATCTACTTCATTTTGGGTAATTTTTAATTGGTTTTTGGATTGCAAATCTATCTGTTGGTCCTCAGGTTAGTGATCATGCCGAATTTCGGCTATTAACATCAATTGCCTACGCCAAAGTCTGCTGTCTACTTGTGTGTTTGTTTTAGACATAAAGCGTGTAAATTCAGTAAATGTGTTATCCCTAACTAAAGCAGAATTCCAAATGTTTGCAGAAAATTCATCCCCTCCCTAGTAATAACCTTAAATACGGAAACGATAACATGTTTGGGTCGCAAAAGGACATTCGTACTAATTGAGGTCTTTGGGAGCCAACGGAAGTTTTAGCCCAAAAGTGTAGTGGGAGAGATATTTTATTTTTATGTGTCTTGTCTGAAATAGGGGGATTTAGTAACTTACGTAACTAATAAGATAAATCTTCGTAGTAGAAATTTCATTACTTACTGTGTATTTAAGTTTGCTATCCCTTGGTTACGGCCTACATAGGCCGCGCCTAGCTAAAAGTGAGCGTCGCGGGAGTACGCAATCGTCACGGTCTTTTATATGAATATAGTCACGCGTCGTAGTCGTGTTTGTACGTCAAAATCCATACAAATGATTGCGTCGATCGCGAACTCGCGCGACGATCGGTTTTGGTTTGCTTTGGTTTGGTTTGGACGCGGGGTCAAGCGACACGTCACGACACGAAAGCGACTGGGGAGAAAACAAAAGAAAGAAGTTGTACTCCGCTTTAGTGAAACCACAACAGTATAGAGGTATGAGGAATAGGGTGTAAAGTTCACTCATCCTCCATAGAAAAGGAAGGATCCTCCGACCAGACTGGTGTTGTCAATTGTGTCTAGTGGGCAACTGCCCGACTATTGATACCGAGATATTGTAAATATGCCAGTTGCGCGGTAAACTCTGCTTGCGCGATGCAGGATTTTACGTGACGTCAGTGTGATGCATAGTTCACATGTGTCGATGTAGATGCCGCCACAAGTGAAACCACCACATTTTTTCCTCTCTCCAAAGGTCAGCAGGGCTTCAGATATTAGGTTACATGGTACTTCGTAAAGCCTAAAGTCCAACAATAATTATCAAGCCTAACAATTGAAAGCTGAAAATCCTTCACATTTAGTTTCGACCAAAGCCCTTGGGAAGTAATTAATGACAGTAGGAGCTTAGCCCAACTTGACCATATACCCTTTAGAGGTGATTATGCGATGTCCGCATAATTTAAAGGGACTAATTTGATAATTTATTGCTGCATTATATTTCAGTGGCTGTTTCCTTTAGTGGGATATAATTGCTAAGACACTATTTTCTCACGAGTGAAACTTAAAAGGTAAAATCTGAAGAAAATTCTTAAATAAAAAAAAAGAAAAGCCATTATTTTTTTATTAACTTATTTGATTATTATCTTTTTTAAAAATTAACTGTGAATCAAAAAAAGAACATCGGCAGTATGCATATTATCTCCAATTTTCAACCGTTAGTTAGTTTGGTTGTTAGTTGTGAGGAAAGCGGCATGTCCAAGAAACTAAATAAAAAACAAGTAATTAAAAAAACTAAAAAACCCGACTGCGGTAAAAAAAAATTGTTTAAAAAAACTGAAAAGCTAAAAACAAGGCCATTTTAAATTAAATAAAAGTTGGAAGCAGGCGGGACCCATACCATTTTTTTATTATATTTTCAAACTCAAATGGGTCAGAAGAAAAAAAAATTTCGAACTCCACAATATGGCACCCTAAATCCGCCATTTTACTTTGTTTTTGATTTTAATGTGCCAGTGACACTCGCGCTACCAAGACAAATCTAAAGACGTATAATTTATTCAAATCCGTTCATTCGTTTAGAAGTTACGAGGGAACAAAGAATCGGACATACATACATACATACATACATACATACATACATACATACATACAGGTCAAACACATAACCCTCCTTTTGGGCTTCGCCGCAGTCGGGTAAAAATTAGACATGTGACATTCACTAACCAGCTATTATTAATCCTATACATCCTGTATATCCAAGCCTGCAAAAATGGACAAATTTTCATTATTTGGTCATTTTTGCAGCCGCCATCTTGGATGTTCATTTTGAACTTCGTTCCTGCCGGGGGTCCCCTGACCCCACACGTATTTTTTTTGGTTCTAGGACATGCCGGTTTCCTCACGATGTTTTCCTTCACCGTTTTGAGAGCAGTGGTGATGAAAATTATTTTATTCCCATATGTATTAACAAAAATATGTGTGAACCTCTTAAATCGAAATAAAAATGAACGATGTCATTCCTTTGGGTAATAAAATCGTGGCAAAATATTTAAAGGGGCAGTAATTACAATTTCGTTCGGGTCAAATAAAACGGACTGTTGTGCAGCGACAACGATGAATAATTTCACATAACAGCAAGACTATTCTGTGAAAATCTCACTGTGAAAACTTAGGTGAAGTGAGCTTAAAGTGAGTTGTTACTCCACCTGTGGCGTAATTGCGTAACACACTAACATATATAGCTTTCATTTTGACAGTTCAACAACATTCACTGCGTCATTTACGTTGAACTTTTCAAGCATATAAAGCAATGGATTAGCAATATCCTTCGAAATTATTCAGATTGAGATTGAAAGTGTGTTACGCAATTAGTGTGCTGATGCTAGTGGTTGACTGCTGACTTTAATCTCACTTCAATTAAGTTTTCACGGTGAAATCTTTACAGAATAGTACTACAGAGACCGTCAAAGCCATTTGAACAATGTTGATTGACATTTTAAATTCCTACATTTGATAGGAGTAGCAGATTGAATGATTAGGAATTAATCGCTAAATAAATCGCTTTTTTAAAACTATTATATTCATCTAAGTAAAGTATAAAATAATATTTTATTTGAAAGACTTTTGTTTTTCTTCCGTTACAATAAAAATGATACTAACAGGAAATAGAATCGAAATCAGAAACGCAATATAAATGATAAATTTTACTCATTTTATAAATTATTATGGCAAAATTGTTTTCAAGAAAAAAAAGCTAATGGCTCCTAAGACAGTTTCCCTACAGGCGCGACACGCGATAAAATCGCGCGCGACACAAAGGCACCGCAAGTCGCGCAACGAGCAGTGCCTTTGTGTCGCGTGCGATTATATCGCGTGTCGCGCCTGTTTGTAGGAGCCTTTAAGCTCCCCTAATGAGATACTATTGATTTTCTATTGTTTCGTGACCCATCAGTCACGCGCGGAGCTTTACCAGATAATGGCGCCGATTCTGTTGTTCACAAACTAAACTAAATTTAAGTTCATGCATCTTTTTCTTTCTATTTCATTAAGAAAAGGACAGAAGATAAATATTAGTTTAGTCCTGTCAAATTAGTCAGCGCCTGACGTAAATTGACGTATTTTTAATAAGCAATTTTTTAATCTCGTCTAAATTGTCTATGGAGTATCTTAATTTGACAGTACTAAACTAATATTTATCTTCTGTCCTTTTCTTAATGAAATAGAAAGAAAAAGATGCCTGAACTTAAATTTAGTTTAGTTTGTGAACAACAGAATCGGCGCCAATGTTACATCAATTTGATAAAAGAGAAATGAACACTTTGTCAAGTCTCTTGCTGTGTCCATCGTCAATTGTTTCAATATTCCTCTTCTAGATTCCAAAGTCTTTTCGTCTTCTGCGAGCAATCTGTCTGTCACAAAACAAATTCTCCATACAGTTATCGTTGTTTCCTCTAATCCTTCGCATTGCGAATAAAATCAAATAAGTAAGGTCACATATGGAGCTTACCAGCTCAATACGACAGCACGATACAGTTGGCCGGGTCGTGTGGAATGCTGTTTATTTCGTTATGAAACAGTTCTTTACGTTATTAGAGGAAACATTCGGAGGGAGAAAGTGGGCGGAGACGCAGAGGCTGTGTTTTTTTTATGATTTTGTTTTTTGTGTGCCTTCCTGGGTCAAACAAGATAATATTTACATACCTAATATATAAGCTAACAGACTTAAAATAATAATATTTATATGTATATAACACAAAACAAGGGTAAAGAATTATAGGGCATCAGGGGGGGTGGAGGGGGGTTCAGGGGATCAGACCGGAATAACTCAAAAATTTCGTCCGCATCGCTGTCAGCGCTAAAAATCCTGCCCATTCCCACGTTCTATGGCGATGCTGATTATTTGGTCAAAAAATCAACCTGGCTGGGTCAAATTAATTTATGCTCTTTTTTTCTTTTTTCTGCGTAAAATTATAATCCCGAGAAAGGGGAACATTAGCTGGTTATTTTTTACCTGAAGAGTGTGAACGTCCTACCTTACGGTTCGCGGTCTCCACCCAAGAACACGTCTAGGCCTCGGATTTTGATGTGGTTTTCACCATAATTTAGAGAATTTATTACGGAAGGTTTTATGGGTTGTGGAGGTCAGATAGGCAGTCGTTCCATGTAAAATACTGGTATTCAGCTGCATCCAGTTAGACTGGAAGTCGACCCCAACATAGTTGGGAAAAGGCTAGGCAGATGATGATTACGGAAGGTTAACTTTGTGATGTATTTCTATCGAGATTATCTTTTGATGATCGGGTACTATAAAAACGCTTTCTTATTTCGTTTCTGTATGTTTCAACGTTTCTTTGTTGAGCCATAGAGGTCAATAAGTAAGAGGCTTGCGATATAGAAATGGCGACGATATAAACAGCTTTACTGAAACTAACGTTTCATAATATTTTCTATCGGAATCGCGTGTGAAATGTGGAGAAGAAAGAAATTCTATTGCTGTGTGACTTCACGATTTAGCTAGAATTAATACTAGAATTGGAGGAAGAGTTGTTTGATTATCTTCTGTGTGGAAATTCTCAGATTTCGAATTGTGTTGGTTGACTAAAAGGGATGGATGGATTCGGAAATTTTATCAAAGAATTAACTGACCTTCGGAGCGGGTTGGCAGATGTCACATGTCTTCGAATTTATGGTTCTAGGACATGCCGGGTAAATATATTTTATATATTATCTAAATTATCGACCTTTTTAGGAAAGAATTTCACAAAAAAGGGTATCTAGTACAAAACACCTGTGTTGCAGAACCCTGTCTGTCTGATTTTTGATACGTTTAACGCATCATAATATGCGCACAAAAGTAATGATAGCAGCAGATTGAAAAGTAAGAATGGAAGATAATTTTGAATAGAAAATAAAAAGAAAAGAAAAATAAAGATGGTCAGAATCACCCCTTATATGACGTCAAAACTTCCTTGGAAAATGTTGTAAATCTATCAGGAATGCCAGAAAGGTTCTTGCCTTGTCTTGTGAAGAACTTGTATCTTACAATTAACATTCCGGGGTGTATAATAAAAACGCTAAAATCTTTAGGCTTTTAGCTTACAGTTTAAACGAACATCAATTTCAAAACAAAACTCCTAGTGAGGTCATTACCACAGGTAGGCCGTCTGTCGTAATCCTACGTAACGTCACAACGAGCTGTAAAAAAGATTACATGCTCTGTGAGCTGTAATGTCTGCGCTCCTTTAGAAATGTAGGTACTTCAAGATGTACCCCTGTACCAGTTTATGTGGGTCCTTCATAGAGGCGCCGCTTGCATAAGATAGCTCGCCTAGCCTTAGCTCGCTACTTCGATGTCATCTCTCCATGTAAAACAAAGACATGCTAATTTAACGCGCACGCACTTTTGTTCAATTTTTTTTATTTTAGACCCAACGGTTTAGGCTGTGCGCTGTTTGTCAGTGAATGAATTTCAGATTTCAGTAAATAGATGAGGATGACACACCTTTATTTTTTTTTTGTTTTTTTGGGTGGGAAATTAACAAATAACTTCTCCCGCTCTGGGCGGAGCGAGAGGGTGTGTCAGACTATTACTGACTACAACTCACCCGTGTTCCCTAAGTGCCAGGGGCCGGTGTCATCTATTTACTATAATCTGATCTGATCTGGTCTTTTTAGCCTAAAGAGGCCACTTTGGCAGAATCATAAAAGGATAACCTGGTGGACAGTTAACTGTTAAGTTAATCGTACCAAATCCCATTGGTGAACGATCTTTCAGATATTTTTTTTGTCTGTGCTAAAATACCAATCAATCCAATCCAAATCCAATCCCAATCTCTTTGATTGTACCTACGTAGTGCAGCGAAAAAAAGAAAAACACGGACTGTCTTCGCCATAATATGATTCATAATGTTATCCTTTTATGATTCTGCCAAAGTGGCCTTTTTAGGCCCTCTGATCTATATACGTAAGTACCTTGATTCATCCTCCTGCCAGAAAATCTTCTATTAAACACACGAGATTTCCTCGTTAAATCTCAGTCGAAATAGTTGGAGTCTTGTTTTTCCACCTTTTATTAGTGGTCCAGCTGATCTGTTCTGTAAAAATCTCATTGTAGAAACTTAGGTGAAGTGTCCTTGAAGGGAGCTGTCATGGTCAGCGGGATTGTCCGGAAGGGTTACCGCTGGCCCGGAACATAAAGGACTAAAAAAAAGGATCACGGGTGGGTTTTAGTCAGTTATAAGCGTCTGACACTCCCTTCCGCTCTACCCAGAGCGGGAGGGGTCATTTGATGATCTGCCACCCTGAAAAAAAAGAGCATTAAAGGGAGCTGTCATTCCACCTGATGCTAAAAAATTACACTATTGACAACTTGAGCACTAGGTACTGCTCTCGCCAGCATCTTCTACCGCGCATGGACGTAATATATAGAAGACGTCCATGCTACCGCGTGATCAGATTTACGATGCCCGCCATCTTACAAAGAAGTTTAGTTCCCAATTCTGCCACAGGTCAAGTTACATTGGGCGCTAGTGAGGCTGTTTAATGCCACAGATTACACTAGGGAGACGATTGACGGTTTATCCGGAGAAAAGAAAAGGGTACTTTGACATGCGATAGTTTCGAGTTAGTGTTGTGTTAAAATCGTTTTTATGTTGACATGACATTGTAGTACATAGGCGGTAAATTGAAGTATTGTACACATTGTAATTTAATTCTAATCTTCTCTGTAACATTATTCTGCGATACTTTAATCCACAATATTATTATTCTGCTGAAAAAACTGAGTAATAAAAAACAAAACCTATCTTCCGTCGCCACTTTTCGTAAAAATCCTTACTGCGGTACTAAGGATTTTTACCAACTCAGGAATGTTATTTTTTCCGGTCAATAACTAGAAAACCATTTGCAAAGTGGTTTTCTGACCTAGCTAGGTGTCCACGCAACTTTGCTTACGTCAGATACTAATATTTTAACTCAGAAATACATTTAGAACACCCATCAGACAACGCCACGCCGTTAAAAACATAAAGAGTAATAAAACACGAGAAAAGGACTTACACTCTGGTCACAGGTATTTACAGTGATCTTTATTGTCGTGCAATAAGGTTGCTATTTGATTGCTGCTGTTAGAGATAAAATGTAAAAGGGTTGTACATAGGACAATATGTCAAGTTATGTAAATGAGACTTTTTGGCAGATAAAGGCAAAGGTAATAAATACTAGACAGCTTGAGAACTTGAGAAGTCAAATCAACGTTTAATTTTTATTTAGGTACCGCAAAATAAATACAGATAAGTAGGTACCTACGTAATTTATTTAAAGCTAATAAAATAATATGTACACGTTTAATTTATTTTTGTAGGGTTCCGTACCTTAAAAGGAAGAACGTAACCCTTATAAAATCACTTCGTTGTCCGTATTGGTCAGTATTGTCAAGACTCTTTTTCTCAGGACCGCGTGGAGTTATCAAGTTGAAATTAATATCAAATACTCAGGGCTGCCATCCCTTGAAGCAGTGAAAAAATCAACTTCTAATCTAAGTCAACGCAATCAATAGATATTTTGGCACTCCCAAGGGAATCAAAACCTATAGGGTACTTCCCGTTGACTAAGAATCATGAAATTTGGTAAGAAGCAATGTCATGTAGGTACCTACTTAGCACAAGTAAAGGAAAAATCCGAAAACCGTAAATTTGTTGTTACATACCTACAAATTTGTACGGAACCCTCGGTGCGCGAGTCCGACTCGCACTTGACCGGTTTTTTTATGAATCCGTTCAGATTGATGTTAGTGTTTTGTTAATTTCAAGTTAAACATTAGCCGCCATTACCCGATAATTTAGAGAACGTATTTTATACTCCTAAGTTTTAATAGAACTCTGGAACGTCTTATTAATATTAATGTTTAAATTACATGAGTAGACAAACGGGTAGATAATATACCTCACTTATTTAAATTTTTAAGGCGCGGGAAATTTAAATTAATTGGAACGAACGTAGAACTGTAGAACGGTCGCCTTGTGGTCTTCATTATTTTACTTTTTAAAGTGTTCTTAACCTGCATTCGTGCATTCTTTTTTGTACGGTTTTATTTTTTAAACTGGTCGCGTTCGTGAATTTTCTCTTTATTTTTCACAAATGAGTTTTTAATGTTCAATGTTTTTCGGATGTTATGTAGTTTTAATGTGAGTTTAATCTTGTTTGTGCTTATCTTGCAATTCAAGGAAAAAGACGTCATAATATTGCGACCCCCTCTAAAGATATTGCCCTAAGTTCACGTGAGTTTTGTGATAATGATAAATAATGCCAAAACTTACGGGATACTAATGGGGAAATATTTGATTTGGTGCAATTTATTAGGGACTAGCTGCGCCCCGCGGTTTTACCCGCGTAAATGTCGATCCCGTGGGAATATCGGGATAAAAAGTAGCCTATATGTTAATCCAGGGTGTCAGCTACCTCCATAATAAATTTTAGCATAATTGGTCCAGCCGTTTGAGCGTGAAGAAGTAACAAACATATAAACACACACACACACTCACAAACTTTCGCCTTTATAATATTAGTGTGATATTATATTTTGAGATCCAGTAGGTACCTATAATCAAAATTGATGATTAATATCGATCTGCAAATTATTCCATCTCACGCCCTAAACTGGCATTCCATACTTTTTTCTTATTGCGGAATGGCCCCGCTCTTGACCTCGACCACGCCTGATGGAAAGCGATGGAAGAAGTCTATGATGGAACGAGCGTGCCCAGAAGATGCCTGAGGCACTGGAACTCCCACGCATCGACCAAACCCAGAAGGCTGCTTGAGGCCGGACTCCGATGGGAGAGTGTTCGCAAACCAGGCAACCCTACCACCGCAAGGGAAGAATTGGCCCGTCAATTATGGTGTTGGGTGTGACTGTCAAATGATTAAGTTTCTGCTGATTTTGATAGGTACTTATTTGAATTTAGAAACGAAGAAAATCAAAGATGTCAAAAGGATTTTTAATCGTTACCTACTACGTCTTAAAAGTAAAAGATTTTTAAACAAGTTTAAGTATAAGTAGATAATAATAATTATTTACTATTACCACTTACATTTGTTTTTACAAGTTCCCAGAACCCATAGAAATATCTCTTGACGAGACGTCACCCAAAACCCAATAAAACACTAATGTGCCAACCAAAATTAAATATTATTATGTAGCGATTTCTTAATTAGAAATTGGCACAGTAGGCACTTGCAAAATTTGTATGTTTTGTTATTCAATCACGCAAAAACGGCTGAACGGATTTGCATGAAATTTGGCACACAGATAGTTTATAACCTGAATTAACACATAGGGTACCTACTTTTTGAATCGTGGTAATACGTTCCCGTAGGATATTTTCAGACATCCACGCGGGCCAAACCGCGGGCAATAGCTAGTATTAAAATATAAATAAGCAAAATCCACGCCATTGCTCGGCAAGCAATAAAATTCCCTTAAGACCAGCCTATGTAGACTCCCTGCACCATTTTACCTACAATTTGTTGCTAATAGATTAGCCCTGGATCCCTACCCACTCTCCTAATGATTTGCACAATTAACCCAGTTTCTTTTACACCACAATTTATACTTTTCCTTCTTTATCCGTTGTTTTTAGGGTTCCGTACCTCAAAAGGAAAAAACGGAACCCTTAGGACGGGTTGTTTCACGTCCACTTGACGCACGCTTAAACGTCAAAAATGACGCTAACTACGAGTATCGTCAAACCAAAAAAAGCTTTGTTTCAAATTAGAATTACAAAATTAACTTGCCGTACGTCAAATAATAACGGGTACGTAATCGTTATTATCTGACGTACCGTTTGAAACAACCGGCCCTTATAGGATCACATCGTTGTCTGTCCGTCTGTCTGTCAAGACCCTTTTTCTCAAGTTCGCGTGGAGCTGTCAAGTTGAAATTAATTTCAAAACTTTGGAGCTTTAAAAAAATTCAAGCTTTTAAGTGAACGCAATAACATTCTGGCAACTTATTTTGATACTCGCAAATAAATCAAAACCTTAGTATAGGTACTTCCCGTTGACCTAGAATCATGAATTTTGGCAAGAAGCAAGGTCTCACAGCACAAGTAAAGGCAAAAACAAATTAGTAGTTTTACCACATTTTTATTGCGTATACAAACTTACATTTGCAGTTGGAGAATTGACCGTGACATAAATATCTATGTATGGGAGAACATTTTAACAAAAAAGTTAAGTTTGTTCTTGGGATAAATTCATCCCGACTACGGAACCCTTAGTGTGCGTGATCCGACACGCACTTGACCGGTTTTTTATTAAAAGAAAGCCTACTAATTTGTGGATTATCCACAAATTAGTAGACTTTTATATTTTTTAAACTTTATCGGGATCAGATTGGATGTACTTAATACGAGCTTGTCCTAGTTGCCAAGTCTTCATAGGTCTAAAAATCTTCGTTCCTCTTGTTTGTATTTCCGAGGCAAGGATGGGTCTCGGTATCTAAAGATGGTCACCCATCCACAGACCAACCGCGGCAACCGTAGCTTAACCTGATCGATCGACCTGTGCGGCTGTTTTTATTTAACCACGATGCCCACCTACTGTAATTTAAAAATATTGTATTTTTAATTAAAAAGTTACTGTTACCAGCTGTAACCAACTATTAGCCTCCCATTGCTTATCCCACTGCTGGGCAATGGCTTCTCCCCATGACTTCCAGCTCTTTCGATCCAGAGCTAAAGTGGATGTTCGTTTGTTTTGTTCAGCTCGTCCCGCCATGTTCTAAGGAGTTTGCCGCGACGCCTTCTAGCTGTGGCTCCACGCAGTTCCCCCCGGTGGGTTCCCGCATTGTTGAGGCCGGGAGGGTTAGTAGCCGTGGCAAGTCACCCACAGTGAAGCTAAGAGGAACCCGAGGCGGGGCCGCTCGTCAGGGCTTTTGCCGATAAGCCAACGACGTAGCGGCCAACAAGTAGCAACTGAGGCGGGCCGCGATGTCGTATGGGAGGCATCGCGGCTGAGGGTTGGAGTAGGTATTGCGGTGCGCCGCTCTCCCTACCTTCCGACCCTACCCTACCTTACCTGACCCGTCGCAGGGGGACCAAGGGTGTCCAGACACGGGGTCGTCTGGCGCCCATGTGCTGGTTTGGTCCCTGGGGTGGTCACGGCGTGCTATGTGTTCTGGTGCGCCGGTGATGGGGAGTACTCCCCAGAGGAGGGTTCGGTGACGGGCAGCCGTGGCGGGTTCACGGATGAGTGCTAACACGTGCCTGTGTTTCCGCCGTAAGCGGCAGAAGAGGACACCGTGGAGTTTTAGTGGGTTAGAGTCCCACATAACTGCACTATCTCCCTGTGGTAGTGCAGTTATGTGCATTTCTCCACGATAAAAAAAGGGGCTCCACGCAGTAGTTATTTGGTGCCAAAGATATGTTTATTTCATCTAAAGGCTTCCTTGAAACTAGACCCTCATAGCTATGGGACTAGCACTGCATCCGTATTTCTGCACATTAACTGACTTTTTCAAGAAGGAATTCTAGAAGGAATCCAAAGAAATGATGTCAAGTAAGATATAACATCTAATTGAATATGACCTCATTTACTATGTAAAAAGTAGCTTTCTCCCCTTCTTGCATTTGAAACCTCGTAGCTTTAAACCCACGACTGTGCCAGTTTATTAAAATTTCTGAAACTTGTGGGCGTTGAAATCAATCCGACATTTTTTAATTTACAAGGATGAAATGTGGAATTAACTTCTGATTTGTAATTTTCCGGAAAAAATCGTCTGAATTTCAAGTTAGTCTATGAAGCTACACCTGTCCTATTGCCATTACCTGTGCTATTGCCTGTCCTAAAATATTGTTATTCAGCTGCATGCGGTTAGACTGGAAGCCAACCCCAACCAAGTTGGGAAAAGACTAGGCAGATTGATTCGATTTCAATATACCTTTTCAATAAGTAAAAGCTCTGTCTACCTACGCAAGTAATATCGAGAAGCTACAGTTTATATCTCAAAACGGTGAAGGAAAACATCGTGAGGAAACCGGCTTGTCCTAGAACCAAAAATTCGAAGACATTTGATATCTGCCAACCCGCACTGGGCCCGCGTGGTGGATTATGGCCCACTCCCTCTCACCGAGAGGAGGTCTGTGTCCCAGCAGTGGGAACATTATAGGCTGGTTATGTATGTATGTACTTATGTACAAGCTTAGGTGTAAACCTGACAATCTTGAATCGGGGTCGTTTTGATTGATTCGCGTCTGGAAACTTTTATAAAAGTGTGTAATATTATATCAATCAGTGATACGTCAATCAATCATGTTGCTCGTTCATTTCAGTTTTCGCGCCTATTAATTTTTAATAGAGATTTCATGAAAATGTTTAGTCATTATGAGTGAAAAATTGAGAGATTGTTTTTATTTAAGACAGTTTGTTGAAATATAACATACACAAACCATTAATCTTAGATTGCAATAGGTACAGTCAACAAAAGAGATAAGTATGCAGGACCGTCGGATATAGTTGAAGTTTAGTAAGAAACCGATGGATGTTGTCGACTGAAATTTAATTTGATAAATGAGCTGTTTGTTTTCTATTAATAAAATTAAATTCATTCACTTTAAAGCTTCACGGTAATTATATCAATCTTATTCTATTCAACGAAAACACCATATTTTAATATTTGACGTTCGTTTGAACTTTCCAATCAAAAAGTACTCTGTGGAACTTTCCAATGGAATCCATCAACAAATATTACCAGCCTGTATTAATTAAAGGTCCAGCCTCTACAGTAGGTACCTCGCAGATCTGATTGGAGTGAGCAATAATAACAAGAATTGTAAAACCACGTTATAGCTTCTTAAGTAATAAAAACCACTCAAAATCAACAATTTTTGCAATACTTCGGAACCCAGACATATACGAGTAAGTCGATATCATATTTCACAACCTATCACAATAAAAACTCCTTACATAGGTAGGTACTACTTTTATGAATCAGATAAATCCAATGGGATCTCTTTTAAATTCAATTCTTAAACCTTCCTAACCCCGTTTGGCCCGGAGTGAATAAAAACAGAGCACTCCCGATCAATCAGGCAGGCTATCAAGATCAGTCGGCCATGGAAATATGACCTTTATTGCAAAAGATGAGAGAATAAATTGGATATTTTCTTATTGACAGCTCGATCTGCCCCACTGCTATTTTCATAAATTAAATATTCGCTTGGAACTGTCTCACAGTAAAGCCTTTTGTTAGAGAGAAGGAATCAGTATTTTATCAGCATGCTGTTTACTTATAACGTGGTGCATGCTACTACCGCATTAATGTTCTAAAAGTCAATAGGTACAGTCAACAAAACAGATAAGTATGCAGGATCGTCGGATTTTTTTATTTACCTAAAAAATAGCCCCATTCATACCGAATCGAATGACATATAATACATACCATTGTAGTTTCAAAGTTTTTATAAACAATAACATTTACATCACGCGAGTATCGTATTGCGCTCGGGTCATCGCCGTCATTTGTTTTTTTTTATGATTTTCAACTACAGATAACTTATTTCATAATGCCGATATAACCACACGGCATTTGGCACACATGTACTACATCTAACCACTCGACTAAAGAAAATGGAACGCAAGCAATACTCCCATAGACAAAATTACAAAAAAATAAATACTGAGGGGTGGGACGTGCTTGCTGTCACAGTTTTATTTTACGTGAGTTTTATCCAATAGACATTATGGCGTATTTTCGGTTGCGTTAGTTTATGGCAGCGTACACTTTAGTGGTTATTAATAGAAAACAAACAGCTCATCTAACAAATTAAATTTCAGCTTGGCTGTGGCCAGAGGGTAAGGATACTTCGCGGGCTGCTTAGGGATTCACCTCGAGGCCTGGCATGTTAACCTCCAAATAATTAATTTTTATGTCTCTGGGAATGGGAAATGAACCCGTAATATTTTGCACAAATATCACCGCACTGCCGCTTCAATATATTACAAGTACAGACGCCAGCAGGTCAACCTACCCGAAACTGTCAGATTTTCCCAATCAACCTTGAACCTTATGATTTAGCAATAAAGTCGAAAATCTAATAAAGAAATCTGACAGATTGTAGTAACTTGATGTGCTGGCGTCTGTACAATAAATAAAATCAACTAAATATGAAAACTTTGCAGAATTTTCCTTTTCAGATTTGTATTCATTGGACTAAGTCCAAGATTTAAAGGTTTCCATTGAGAAAATTAAATTAAAACGCGAATTATTCTTAAAGTTGGTTCCATTCCACGAAGTTTAAATTATCTTCGGTCGTACTGTCTTAGCCATACATCCTCTGGGTTTTGCAAGACATGGTGCTTATTTGTTTTTCTGTCACACATCTTCAGAAACTCGGAGTTTGGAGTAGTGCCGTTTAAAGGTACTGGCTCATCCGTCTCTTGGCGGCATGTCATTTCAATGTCCATTTTACAGTAGACACGAATGTGTTTAACAAAAAAACGAACACAGGTTTCTCTTGACGGCCGGACGGCCGTTTCTGAAACCTGTCAGTGCGATAATTCTAGTAGCTAATTCTGCAAAGTTTTCATATTTAGTTGATTTTATTCCCTGCGTGATCGAATCAGGAATGAGGAGATCCGCAGGAGAACCAAGGTAACCAACATAGCCCGAAGAATTGCCAAACTTAAGTGGCAGTGGGCAGGGCACATTGCTCACAGAACAGATGGCCGATGGGGCCGAAAGGTTCTGGAGTGGCGACCGCGTACCGAAAGACGTAGCGTTGGAAGGCCTCCCACAAGGTGGTCCGACGACCTTGTGAAGGCCGAAGAACCCGTTGGATGCGAGAAGCACAGAACTGGTCGAAGTGGAGGTGCTTGGGGGAGGTCTATGTCCAGCAGTGGACGTCTGTATGTCGCAGCCAACTGGTTTAATTAGCCGTTTAGTTAACCTAGCCTTTTAACTAAACGGCGCGGCGGCCGTTCAACTAACCGCCTGAATGATATTCAATTATAGTTTAGGTTGGAACTGTAACCAATCACGCGCGCCGAATTGGTCGTAGTAACTAAGCCAGGGCACCCTGACCAAATGGGTTAGGTTAGATTAGAACTGTGATCAACCGCGTGCGAGCTGAGAGAGCGAAGCGAGGCGAGCACTACTTCCAAAGGCCAGGCGGTTAGCTAAACGGCAAATTTTACCAGTTGGCGATATGTATATTGGAACCAGTACGAAAATGTCAGTTTAAAATTGGCTTCACAAAAGAGCTGTAGTAGAAAATCTATATTTGGAGCTAAGTGAGTAAAAACAGGACAGTTCCGATCAATCAGTGGGTGCAGCAGATGTGCGGAAGTTCGGTTTTTTTGCTGGTTTCCGAACGATCCGATCAGCCAAGCGAAAATTGATTAGTTTTTTATATTGTGTGTTTTATAATCACGTTAATGCCTTTTTGTTTGAAATTGGGGGGAATTAAATTGGACACTGGAGCTGAACGTTGAAATGTTTGCTATTTTTGACCCTCACTGATATTTCCTATCACCCTGAATAGACTAGTTTTAAAAGGACTCCTTAGAGGACCTCCTATCTATACATATAAAATTCAAAGTCCTGATTGACTGACTGACTGATATATCAACGCACAGCCTAAACCGCTGGTCCTATAGACATGAAAGGAGGGTGTGTTCTTTGTGAAGAGTAGGTATCCACTAAGAAAGGGTTTTTCGAACTTCAACCCCAAAGAGGGTGAATGGGGGGAGGGTGAAATTTCACGCGGACGAAGTCGCGGGCGAAAGCTAGTTGTAAATAAAGGTCGTGTGTAAAACAGAGTGTCCTTGGCGGAAAGCGACGGGAGTTTCCTGTATACCTTCAACTAAAGATCCGGATGCATTTTCTAATACATACATCATATCAGTTCTCAAGAATACTATTCCGAATGCGGTCTGTGACTTTGACTGGGCCACCACTGCTTTCAGTTAAATCAAATAAAGTTAATCATTTATTAATTACTGGTGATGTCTCTTTTCAGAGACGTCAATAGGCTACGCTACGCTACGTCTCCGTAGCGTTGGAAGGCCTTCCACAAGGTGGACCGACGACCTTGTGAAGGCCGCAGGAACCCGTTGGATGCGAGAAGCACAGAACCGGTCGAAGTGGAGGTCCTATGTCCAGCAGTGGACGTCTTTCGGCTGAAATGATCAATCAAAAAAAATCAAAATCAAAATATTTTATTTCACATATAAGCCTACATGGGCACTTATGAAACGTCAGAAGCAAGGTGCACGGTTCCAATTGGTCGTTTCCTATGGAGAAGAACCGGCAAGAAACTCCACGGTTACTCTTTTTAAAAATAATTGGCATTTACAATATTTTCAAATTACAGTAGGTATGGGAGGATAGCGTAGGCCTGTCAACAAGTATCAGGTACTTGATAAAATAAAAAATGGTCTACAGATCTAAAGTCTACAAGGCCTACAAAGTCCTCACATTTACAAAATAAGAATCTATCAAAAGGATAAAAAAAAAAAAAAAAAACATAATAAAACCTAGTGATATGATTCCCATTACAACCACTAAGAGATGAAAAATTTGAATTGTCTGTATATAATGTCAAGTAATAAAGAGATTATGTCAAAAAAGTATGTAAATAAAGTAGAGTAAATAAAAAATGAACATCGTAATTTGAGAGCAGTTAATAGACATTTAAATAGTTAAGCCGTTAATGAGTAGCCAGGGAAGCCACATGTGCAGAAGGAATTATTGCCAAACTACCTTGTCTTCAACATAGTCTTTAATCTTATAATATGCTTTTTTGATAAGGACACGTTTGATGAAGGTTTTGAAATGATGATGATAATGACGTCTCTGAGTGTGTAACATCACCAGAATACCTAGTAGATTATTTATATCTACTTTTATAAACTCCCTTTTTAAAGGACCTCCAAGTACCTGAAAAATCGATTGAAAATCGGCCGAAGTTAATAAATAAAGAACAGTTACCTTTCAAAGGAAATAAATTGCTTTTAGTTAGCCTATCCTGATTGCAAGCTAACGGGAGCAAGGTTTTCCAAATCCAGTATTACGTGTAACTTTTTAGGGTTCCGTACCCAAAGGGTAAAAACGGGACCCTAGTTACTAAGACTCCACTGTCAGTCTGTCCGTTTGTCACCAGGCTGTATCTCATGAACCGTGTTAGCTGGACAGTTGAAATTTTCACAGATGATGTATTTCTGTTGTTGTAATAAATACTAAAAACAGAATAAAATAAATATTTAAAGGGGGCTCCCATACAACAAACGTGTTGTTTTCGGCGTTTTTGCCTTGTGGTACGGAACCTTCGTGTGCGAGTCCGACTCGCGCTTGGCCAGTTTTTATATCCTAGGTTTATCCTATTGCTTATTTGATTTTGTTTCGTTTTCTTTTTTTTTTCTACACATTTAACCTTGGTTGGTGAAAAGGGTATAGATATGGGGAGACCGTTACGACGCATATTGACTAATACGCATACGCCATAGGTAGTCCAATCACGTAACATCACGCTTGTAGTCCCAAGGGTGAGCCAGATAGTATATACACACGAGCGACACGCGTCGACGACAGAGGCAACTGCAACCGTCGACGCGTGTCGGCGACAGCCAAAAACGAGTGTCGACACGTCGGCGGCTGCCGCGCGTGTCCCTCGTGTATTTGAGCACCGTACGTCGACGGCACCGCCAACACGCGTTGATGGCTGTTGCCAACACGCGTCGAAAGCAGCGAGGCATCCATCTGCAACCATCAACGCGTGTCGGTGACAGCCAAAAACGAGTGTCGACACGTCGGCGGCTGCCGCGCGTGTCGTACGTGTATTTGAGCACCGTACGTCGACGGCAGCCGCCGGACACGCGTTGATGGCTGTTGCCGACACGCGTTGTCGGTTGCAGTTGCCTCTGCCGTCGACGCGTGTTGGTTGTGTGTGCGCACACTAAAACAGAGACGGCACAAACATTGATTACCACGCTTACACAAGACGGATTGGCGATAAGTCGACTTTAACTCTATTCCTATTCCTATGAACGATGAGGGCATTCACCTCGTCAACAAATGAAGGATCGGCCTTTCCATCCAAGAAGCTAAAGAAAACCTTACCTAACAGGATAAGTGATTCAACCAAATCCAATATTCGGTAACATGCCTCCGACTTACC
This sequence comes from Oligia latruncula, assembly GCA_948474745.1. Lineage (NCBI taxonomy): Eukaryota > Metazoa > Arthropoda > Insecta > Lepidoptera > Noctuidae > Oligia > Oligia latruncula. Next base: position 3,973,625 of record OX419705.1, read on the forward strand.
ATAATCAAATATAATTTCTTTATTACATATAGTGACACAGCTCCAATTTCGAAAATGTAGATTTACCTTGACGAGATCTTTGGTGTAAGGACATCTGTGTGGTGGTACTGTAGTCTCCATTAAGATGAGATGCGTGCTATCTTTTTTGAAAACGTCTCACCGTGAATACTTAGGAGAAGTGATCTTCAAGTGAGTTGTCAACAGTGTCAATGGCAGAATGACAGCTCAGTTCAAGCTCACTTCTTCACCTTAGTTTTAACGGTGAGATTTTTGCAGTTTATACTGGCTAATTACGTAACTATCAATCTCAATCTGAATCAATTTGAAGGATACGATATTGTTAATCCATTACTTCGTAATTATGTTTTAAAAAATTGTCTGATAGTTTAAAAAAAATGAATGTTGTTGAACTGTCAAAATGAAAGCCACAAATGAAAACCATAGTGTGTTAAATGCACTTACCCTGCAGTTACGTTCTCGACCTCTAAACCCTCTTCTATCAGACTAAAATAGCTCAAAAGTAATCCTCAAAATATTCACATTCACCATTTTCCCAGCACAAATTGACACAAACTGTTATCAAATCCGAAATGGGTCGGCCATTTTATGCTGAGTGTGAAATGATTTCAGACGAAGATGTAGGACTGAATGTCACACCCTAATCATTTTATATCGATACCTGCCATTTTTGTGACATTTGAGCCTAGGAATAGTTTTATTAAATGTTAGAAGTTGTCTATGTGTTAGAGTGAGATAAAATTTAATACGGCGACCGGTTTCACTGTCAATGTAGCCCTTGAAAGATCAGGGCCCCAATTCTTTATGGTCATTATTACTCGTATTTCCCGCGTAATCTTACCACGTGCAAACCACGTACAGCCGATCGATTCTGTAAAAATCTCACCGTGAAAACTTAGGTGAAGTGAGTTTGTTTTTGCTAGGAATTGACACTATTGACAGCTCACTCCACGCTTACTTCACCTAAGTTTTCACGGTGAGATTTTTACAGAGTAACACCGGAGTTGTCAAGCGAGGTATTTTGACAGTTCAAACCACGCCAACTTCGCATTTTTCGCGCGGTTTCGTTCATAATTGACGTAGGTAGTTTCGAAGTAAGGAATCAGTGGCTAAATACTAACAGCCGCACCTGGTCGATCGATCAGGTTAAGCTAAGCTTGCCGCGGTTGGTACGTGGTCATGTTTGAGGTTCTGTGATATGTTGGACGAGATGAATTTTTCATTTTTGTGTCTGTAATATTCGTTTGTTGTTTGTTAGTTTTATTACTAAACCACTGAACGGATTTCGATAAAATTTGGCAAAGAGGTATATAGCATCCCGGGGAAGGACATAGGATAGTTTTTATCGACATACCTCGCTGGCGGGAATATTATAAATGCGAAAGATACGAAAGTGTGTCTGTCTGTTACCTCTGCACGCTTAAACCCACGGATATCGATCTATGCTTAAACCGCTGAACCGATTTAGATTAAATTTGATATAGAGATAGTTTGAGTCCCGGGAAGCACACACGGCGGCACATCAAGTTATACATTTCCAGTTTTAGCTGACCTCGCATTGTTTAAGGTTTTCGTACAATCAGAAGTCAGCTTATACTGGTTAAGTATAGCTTGATGTGTAGCCGTGCGTACATAATATAGTTCTTATCCCGATATTCCCATGGAATCGACATTTACGCGGGTGAAACCGCGGGGCGCATCTAATATCTCTATATCGTCGACCGTAGGTTCAATTGATGTATACTCAACTCATTTTGCGTATTTGGTCCCTCCAAATACGCAAAATGAGTTGAGTATACAGTTTTGTTCAGAATTTTGCGCTCTTTCGAATGGTGTATAAGAAAAAATTCTAGCTTAAAAAAAATGTCCCTTACCCTACTGATTTTTGGATTCAAATTTCGAATCAGCCCCATAACAACAATGTATCTGAAAAACTATGCAATATAGCAACTTGAAATGGTGTAATTACCGCCGCCAATCCACTTCACATAAGGTAAGGGTCTTCCCAATCAACGAATTATTCTTCATAAATTTTTTCAACAAACGTTTACATTATTTTTTCATTATAGATTGGATCCAACGTAGATATCAATTTAATGTAAGGGTACTAACAAAATATGTTGGTGCAAGGGACGTCTATTTTCTTAAATAGCTAACTTATTTAAATAAACGTTACACAGGTAGATAGAGCACTAAAATACAAGATTATGTGTGAAATCAGATCCGAAAAAGGTTAATAACAAAAAAAGTTATAGGCGATTTAGTTCGAAAAAAAACTTTGTCGGCCTCTCCTGAAAAATCGTATTTTGTCCCTTACCTCAATTGAACCTACTGTCGACGATATATTTCTCACTAGTCTCTCATATTATCGGCATAAGCTGCGTTGAGGAAACAGCTTCACACAGAAATAACCCAACGACTCCTAATCACTCCAATCCAACTATGCCAACAATAAAGCCTGTCACACACAGTTAACGGCTACTTCACATCTCAAGTGAAGCCACAGCGAAGCTATAAATCCGGCTGATGTCACGCTATATGACGCGACATAAAAATGTGAACGCAGCAGTAACACTTGAACAACGAAAATCGACCTTGCTGCTACGGAATAAAGGTGATATCAAAGACAAATTGTTGCTATGGATGTGCCGCGTCTGTGCCCGCAGTAAATCTGTCTGTCCGTACATTCGCTAAGTGCTTTGTGGGTAGGTATTATAACTTTTAAATGGATAGTTTTGGTTTTGATATTGTGAAGCTGAAGAGTTTATGGATACTGCAGCTGCCGAGAGAATCCTGAAGGCATTTGTGGGAGATTTTTAAATTGCCTGACGATAAAGAAAAGAAAAAATTTTATTTGGGACACAGGAGATACAAAATAATAGTAAAAACCCGGCCATCCGCGTGTCGGACCACGCACAATGAAAGGTTCCGTACCTAGTTGAAATGAATTTATCCCAAGAACAAACTTAACATTGTAGTTGAAAATCATGTTCTCCCATTATATTGCAACTGCAAATGTAAGTTGGTCGACTATTCCTCGTATACTTGTAAAGCCAACGATAACCCACACTAGGGGATAGACGAGAAAAAAAAAACATCACTACTTTACGTAAGGAGGTACGGTCTACACTAAAAAAAAATATTTTCCACTTTGTCGGCGTGATTAATTATGTATATCCATGCCAAATTATAGCTTTCTTGTACTAAGAGTATCTGCGCTAAGCTGCGGACGGATAGAAGGAGATGGCGAAACTGTAAGGGTTCCTTGTTGACGACGGAACCCTAAAAAGGAGCATTGCGTGGTGATGGAAACCTACTTTTGACCGGCTCCAGGATACCTATCTAGCGGTAAATAATAGTTGCTGCTATTGAGAGTTGGTTCATCCTCATCATCTGCCTAGCCTTTTCCCAACTATGTTGGGTTCGGCTTCCAGTCTAACCGGATGCAGCTAAATACCAGTATTTTACACGGAGCGACTGCCTATCTGAGCTCCACAACCCAGTTACTGGGTAATACGATACCTACCCTTGATAAGACTGGTTGTCAGACTTTCGGGCTTCTGACTACCCGTAACGACTGTCAAAGATCCACGAATGACAGCCGGGACCAACGGCTTAACGTGCTTTCCGAGGCAACCTTGAACCAACCTTGAAATATAAGATTGTAGCGATAAAGTTGAAAATCTATTGAAGAAATTTGACAGATTGTAGTAGCTTGATCATTGAGAGCTTGATGTGCTGGCGTCTGCGTCTGTACCTACATATTATGATTGAATTTGAAAAAGTCGCATTCGTACTAGCCTAGATTTATACCCAATACCCTCGTGCATCAGAGAAGCCTTCACGACATTTCGCGGTTTTAAACTGTAATCATTTTCAGGTTTCGGATTTGTAAACATGTTTTAGAGGACTCTTTCGACAACATTCTTTGATGTTCGATTCGGCACGGAACTGTATCGAATGGTTGTGAGTAAACGTGCTGTTTGTAAAAATCAGGGATTTAGTTTCTCACATCGTGTTCACTATTAATAGGTAATCATCAGAGCTAGGTACTAGTACTAGTAGAGGTCCAGCCGGGACCTCTACAGTACCTATGGGTGGAAACTGATTGAAAAGCTGGAACTAATATATTTATAAAAAGACTTTACAGCTTCATGAATATTCTAGCAACCCTATAGAACAAAAACACCAATATTAAATTATTTGACACTCGTTTGAATGTTTGAATGGAATATTATCTCCAGCCAGAGCTTTCTGCTAAAGGCAGGAACACACAAGACGCTACAGTACCTACCTAACTTAACACAATTAGATCTGAGTTAATAACTTGACCGCATGTAATTCAGAGACATGTCACTCAGTGTGATTGCTAGCTTACCAAAAACACCAAACCACATCAAAATCACCTTAGTTTATCCGTCAGACTCATTATTCCGAACACTGACAAGAAATAGCCTTTAACCTAACCCAACAACACATAAATAAGGCCTCTCACGCCTTTCACCCTAGGTATCGTGTTCAGCCTGCATAATAAAAACACCTGAGACAAAGTATCTACTCGTTTAAAAGCGGCTAACTACCAACGACCGCAGCTTGGGGGCTGTCGTCAAATAACGCTCCCCCAAAATTGCCTTCAGACGGATGTTAGAATGGGTTAAATGAAAAAAAACGTGTTTTTAACCGACTTCAAAAAAGGAGGAGGTTCTCAATTCGACGGTATGTTTTTTTTTTTTTTTTGTGTGTTTGTTACGCGATTACTCCGCCAATTGTGGACCGATTTTCAAAATTTTTTTTTGTTCGAAAGGGTATACTCTCGAGGTGGTCCCATTATCATCTAGTTGGAATCTGATGAGAGGGTCCCATGGAAATCGAGGGAAACCCTAAAATTTTATAGGCAAAGCTATAGCGATTTGGGTATTTTTTAAAGTAACTTGAGCATTTGCTCTCGGAAATCATCATTTGGTAAAGTGGAGCTGATGATGAAGACCATAGATGGCCATCGGAACTACTCAATGACAAATATTTCACGGGTTGTTTTTGGAAGTCGGTTGTTTTTTTTTGTAAAAAAGTTTTTATTAATTGATATTGTTATTGGGTGCGTTTGAATGTGTGTGATGTGTTTCTAGTGTGAATGGAGAACAGGAGAGGTTAACATTATAAACATAAAAACTGGCCAAGTGCGAGTCGGACTCGCACACGAAGGGTTCCGTACCACAAGGCAAAAACACCGAAAAAAAAACACGTTTGTTGTATGGGAGCCCCCTTTAATATTTATTTTATTATTTATTATTAAAGTAAAAATACAACTGAGTATTTTGGGAATATTTCAAGTGCCTACCTGTTGCCATTATTGATATCGAGCAAAAAAAGCGCAAAAAAAATCGCGGTTGTTGTATGGGAGCCCGCCTTAAATATTTATTTTATTTTGTTTTTAGTATTTGTTGTTAAAGCGGCAACAGAAATACATAATTTGTGAAAATTTCAACTGTCTAGCTACCACGGTTCTTGAGATACAGCCTGGTGACAGACAGACGGACGGACGGACGGACAGTCAGCGAAGTCTTAGTAATAGGGTTCCGTTTTTACCCTTTGGGTACGGAACCCTAAAAAAAAATATATACCTACGCGTCGACTTGAGAACCTCCTCCGTTTTTTCGTCGGTTAAAAATGCATAAAACCTAGAAGTACCTCTTTAGCGAGTGAAGAAGCCATTAAAACAAAAGACGACCCTTAAGTTCCCGTAGACAGAGTAAAGCTAGGTACACATAAATGTAACTTGCACAAAAGTATTCAAGTAGCTTGCAAGCCGTGTGCCTTATTAACTTGGGGCCGTATTCTCTATGACATGAATAAAACCGCGCTAAATTAACGTGATATTAGCGTGATTAGCTAAGGAATTAACGTGGTTTCGAAGTAAGGAATCATTGGGTGGTCATAATTAGAGCCTTGATTGGTGAATATCATAATGGCATGCAGGCTACTTGCAAATTACAGGCATGTACACATGTATTTCGGGCATAACCTGTCTACGTTCGTTCCCCAGCAAAATAAAATGTGACAGCCATTGACATATATATTACTAGCGTAAGGACCGGGCTAACAGCGCGAATAAATGGCACCAACGCGCTGGCCCTAAAATGACGGGTTTAGGGCCAACGCGACTCAGTTGACAGTGGTGCGCGCGAACTTCGAACTTCGAATGAAGAACTTCTATGTAAAAGTTCAGACGGGCGTATCCTTACTTTTGAAATTATTGGTGACAGCATTCCACTTACAAATTAAATATTTAATTTTTCGTCATCATGTGGGGTCCACAAACTGTGCGACAGTGTAAATTGTAAAATCAATTATTTTAAACGTCCATTTGGGAACAGTTTGTAGACAATTATTTGCCATGCTGCCACAAATATTTGCTCAGCTCTCGTTCGCCTGTTAAGTCCACATTACCAGATGCGGGTAGGGGGAAAAATTCACTAACGTCATTTGTTTTAATTGATTTCAACTGAAGCACGCTGAATATTGTCGAGAGTAGGTATGTGGAGTAGATATATACGATCTAATTTCGATTTTTAATTAAAAACCGGGAACGGTTTTCAGCTTAATTTTCAAGTTTTAACTTCATTTCAATTGGATTATGCAAACAAGTAAAATAATGGTGAAATGTGGGTGTTAAATAGAAACATCGTGAGAAAACCAGCATGTCCTAAAACCAAATAAATCAAAGACAATCATGTGACATCTACCAACCCGCACTGGGCCCGCGTGATAGATTTAGCTCACTCCTCCTCGAAGAGAGGAGGCCTGTGTCCCAGCAGTTGGAACATTATAGGTCGATTATCTATCTATACTAATAATAATCTATATCTATATACTAATCTATACTATATATAATATTATAAAGCTGCAGAGTTTGTTAGTTTGTTTGTTTGTTTGAACGCGCTAATCTCTGGAACTACTGGTCCGATTTGAATGATTCTTTTAGTGTTGGGTAGTCCATTTATCGAGGAAGGCTATAGGCTATATAACATCACGCTACGACCCTTAGGAGCTGCGCAGCGTGTGACACCGCGGGGAACAGCTAGTACTAATAATAAAGCTGAAGAGTTTGTTTGTTTGAACGCGATAATCTCTGGAACTAAGGGTCAGATTTGAAAAAATCTTTTTGCATTTGATAGCCCAATTCTTGAGGAAGGCTATAGGCTATTTAATATCACGCTATGACCTTAGGAGCCGAGCAAAAAGAAAAAAAAGTCAGAATGAACGCTAAGCGAATACGAAGTGTTGCGACGGTGGGGGTACAAGAAATTTCAGGCGGACGAAGTCGCGGGGAGAAGCTAGTATGTACAGACGCCAGCAGGTCAACCTACCCGAAACTGTCAGATTTTCCCAATCAACCTTGAACCTTATGCTTTAGCAATAAAGTCGAAAATCTATTAAAGAAATCTGACAGATTGTAGTAACTTGATGTGCTGGCGTCTGTACATATCTAGGCTAAATAATAACAGTCGCACAGGTCGATCGATCAGGTTAAACTACGCTTACCGCGGTTGGTCTGTGGATGGGTAACCATCTTTGCCTCGGAAAGCACGTTAAGCCGTTGGTCCAGGCTGTCATTCGTGGATCCTTGACAGTCGTTACGGGTAGTCAGAAGCCCGAAAGTCTGACAACAAAAGGGGTATCGTCTTACCCAGTAACTGGGTTGTGGAGGTCAGATCGAGTCGCTGCATGTAAAATACTGGTATTCAGCTGCATCCGGTTAGACTGGAAGCCGACCCCAAGGTAATTGGGAAAAGGTTAGGCAGATGATGATCTAGGAAACAGTGAACAGTTAACATCTTATGCCTCAGTCTTCGGAAAATACAGGCGAGGCGAGAATATGTTAGGTATGTTATATTTTAGTAGCTTATTAATTTTTAATGCAGATTGGTAAACTGAGTATCTACTAATTCCATACCAACTTGATCTTGCTTGCTTCGACCACGTAACGAACTACGAACTTAACTAGGTACCTACTTACCTACCAAAAACCACAATAACCTATTTACTTTTCCCTTTTCATAAAATTAAATCAACGTCTCACGTTCTCACGACGCAGTACCTAACCTATCATAGGGGGGAGTTAACCCAACTCAACCAGCAGGGTAATTGCGTAACACACTACCAGTAGCAATGGGTTTCATTTTGACAGTTCGACAACATTCATTGCGTTGTTTGAGTTGTTAGGCAGACACATTTTTCAAACATAATTATGGAGCAATGGATTAGAAATATGCTTGAAAATTATTCAAATTGAGAGTAATAGCGTGTTATGCAATTAGGGTGCTGCTGTCGAAGTTATAAACTAGAGAATGCGTCGGCAATTACGAAGCTATCGGGTGGTTGATAGATAGCATTGGGGCATTCTTCTACTATATCCGACGATCCTGTAGACTGATCTCTTTTGTCGACTGTACAAGTATGTATGTGTACATAAATCATAGTAAGTAGGTACACCGTTCATATAACGATTGGAACTGCCGGAACGGACTGGACGCGGAAAGCGGAGAACCGGCTGTTGTGGTTGGGAGGCATCCTAACTGGTATTATAAATGCGAAAGTAAGTTTGTTTGTTATGCTTTCACGGTAAAACGGCTGAACGGAGTTGGATGAAATTTGGCACGAGGGTAGACCATGACCTGGAGAAGGACATAGGCTACGTTTCATCCTGGATCGCAGACGAAGGCGCGGGCAACAGCTAGTAATATAATAATAGGTCCAGGCTGTCACGACTGTCCTCATTATAAGTAGGTACCTATAACAGGCCATTAACCTCTGATTTTGCATTATATCTAGTGATCTTTATTATCATTGCAGTAAGGCTGTCAGGGGCAAAATAACTGTTTTTTTATGACTGGCATATAGCAGTTCAACCTAGGAGGTTGTCGTCTGCTTAACCGGACTCCTGTGGGTGGATGTTTCAATAAATTAAGGCCTCCAGCCAAGGCTTTAAAAACTTTAAAACTAAGCAACTACACGCTAAGGGCACCGGTAAGGACTGAGGTACCTAAGGACCTAGGCTTAGGGCGTCGCTGGGAGACGGCAGCAAGGGACAGGCTGGATTGGAATTAGCAAAAATAACAGATTCTTAGAATATTAATTAGCCGCTCTTGTGCCTTCAAACCGCGACTAAGTCTGTTCCCAAAGAAAAAATAAAACTTGCTTAACAGCGCCATCTGTTGAATTTTGAGGTAACTTTAATAGAGACTGATTGAAATGAACACTTCTATACAATAGGTAACCATTTTATTCAGTAAAACAACTATATTACTTACAATATAAATTAAATCATACTTTAAACACCAGTGTTGAGCTTACAACCAACATTTATACATTTAAATGCGATATCAAACAAATGAATAAATATAAACTTTTAACGTAAATAATATTCCACTTCTTGGCTGTTCCACATTTGTAACAAATGACTGGCCTGGAATATTGGCCCAATACCTATCCAAGATGTTATAACCAGCCAGTAAGTAAAGGATACAACTATATTAGTACAGACATAGACAGGACCTATTGATATGGATTAGTGAATGAAATATTTGTTTAGGTGTGACTTACAGCTTATGGAAACACAGTCACATGGTTGTTAACATTAATTCCATACTAACATATTCCTGTTTTCTCCCTGGTTAATGATACTCAGGCGCAGGACCAACAGCTTAACGTGCTTTCCGAGGCACGGGGGTATCACACTGACAACTTACAAATTCCGGATTTCCGGGCTGATCTCTCTCCGGTCGTATCGGATAGCCGTCCCACCAGACTATGAGAGTGAGGGAAGAGGGAGTGCACCCGTGTCTGCGCGCACACTTCTGCACTATACTATCTCCCGCGCCGAAGGATAGTCTCCGTTGAGATTGACCGCCGTGGCCGAAATACGGTCAGGGGGGACTTTAATGATACTAGTCCAATTTTAATTATAATATGATTTAGACAGGATGAATTTTCCAAGTGGGCGTGGATGGCCAAATCCGAAACTATGAGGAATAGCAAAAATTACTTATTATGAAAACTAAAACTGCATCATTAGATTTTTGAAAAATCAATATTTCTACCCAGGAATCGAACCCGTTGATTTTGAAAAAAAAAACACTGTATTATTATACTATTCGATAATGGCGCCGATTCTGTTTTTCACAAACTAACTAAACTAAATTTAAGTTCATGCATATTTTTCTTTCTATTTCAATAAGAAAAGGACAGAAGATAAATATTAGTTTAGTCCTGTCAAATTAAGATACTCCATAGACAATTTAGACGAGATTAAAAAAATGGCTATTATAAAAATACGTCAATTTACATCAGGCGCTGACTAATTTGACGGGACTAAACTAATATTTATCTTCCTATATTATTTTCTTATATTTATCGTCCTTTTCTTAATGAAATAGAAAGAAAAAGATGCCTGAACTTAAATTTAGTTTAGTTTGTGAAAAACAGAATCGGCGCCAGTGTCGCTGATAAGGATCGAATTCTGGGAAGTATTGACATACGGGAAACTAAGGAAAAGAGCTCATTTTTAACAAAATACTTTATGGAATGAAAAGTAGAGGCGATCCTTTTATTGGATACGACTATGAGACAACCTGGTGACAGTGATGTAACTTGTAAGTGAAAAATACAATGAGCCATAGCTAAGCTGAGATACTAATGTAACGCCATCAGTTGGTGGTCAAATATTTCTCCACCCACCTCGTATGTTTTTTTTCTATAGAGAAATCAAATCCTGCAGTTAAATAAACAAACAACAGAATGCCAACGACCATGTGACCACATTACCTCTTAGAAATGACTGAATTATTGACTGATTCGCAGTTATGCCAAAGGCAACACAAGGATCAGCAATTCTACACTTTTATCTCTAGCTGAAATTGTCTGATCAATAAAGGTCCAAATGCCTTGCACATTGCAAAGTCATCAACTCACAATTTGACTAAAATATGCTTACAAACTAACCTAACCTAACTTTAATATACATGTACCATTCCGTAAATAAAAGTCCAGAACAATACATAAGTGAACAGCGCTCCAAAGAATCCGTTGGTCAGTAGGCTCTGTCGTGACACATAGTACTTGCTCCATTTTGGTCCCGTCTTTACCATGAACATCACCCAGAGGCTGACAACTGCGAAGACGTAGAAGGCAAACCCGTAGAGACCTGTTAGGCCTAGGACACCTGGAAATGAGAAAGTAAGGGATAAGTATTGTAATTGGAAGAATTTGGGGAAGACCAGGCCTAGCAGTAGGACATCTAAGAATAGATATATGTAAGCAAACCTCCACAACAAAATGATGGACTAAGTTGGATTCTAGAAACTGTATCTGATCAGTAGGTCTGCTGTAAATTTTTAGTGTGATTCTCATCTCTCACATAAATTGCTAAGTTGTGAAAATAACATCAATCAACTTTATTAAGTTAAGTCGTTTTCAGAAACTGGGGATGAGTTCCACATGGAACACATCATCATCGTTTCAGCTGAAAGACATCCGCTGGATATGACCTCGAGCCTGTTTCCAAGCACCGCCACTTCGACCGGTTCTGTGCTTCTCGCGTCCACAGTTACCAATAATCTTCAAAACAATTTAAAATAGCCTGGTCATACCGTCAGTGCTAAAAAGTTAAGTTATTCATAGATAAGCAGCATCTTAGTAAACACTTCACATAATTATAAGTAGTTTCACATCAAAAATGCGTGTTCCTATTAGCTAGGAACACGCATTTTTCGTTTTTATCAATCTCAATTTAGCATGAATGGAAACAAAACTATTCTAATAGGTAATTATAGTTGGCTTCAAGAAAGGAAACCTCACAATAAACGAAATTCATTGTGGTACTGTATTATAATTAGCACTAAGGAAATGCTTTATTATATGAATAAATAATGTATTACCAGCGGTGGAACCGGACAACGCAGCCATGGATGTTCTACAGTATTCCACGACCACAGCATTGTTCCTAAGCGCAGCGTCGCTGTACGCAACGGGCTCGGACTTGATGTTATCTTTATTCACTTTAGCTACAGACATCTTTTATTTCACTGTTTTAATGGTTATTTAAGTTAAATTGAGGAAACTGGAAATTATAATCAATTTTAGCTTAGCATGAGTTTTTAGTTCAACGTTTTGACGTTTATATTTCTTAACTGACAGTGACATTGACAGCAGCTGGGAATGTGACAATGTTAAAACTGACAGGTATCATATTACCAGCTGATTGATTGTTTATGGTTTACATTCATGCAATGGGCACTTTTATTTTGTTTATATAGTGTAGGAGTTAATAGCACAAATATTCTTAAATATTTAAGCTAGTTGGCACAAATATTTAATGGAAATCAAGGAGAGTTTTTGTATTTTTCTTTTTCTAATTTCCGTTAACAAACCATAAACATATTAATGTGACACTAGGATTTTCAAAGTTAGTTTTAGTGCTTGATTCGTGGTTCAGTACATATTATTATTTAGTCATTATGAATGAATCGTCATCCTAGGCCTGTTTCCACAAGTACCTGAAGCTTGCGCCGGGTGTACGGTGATAAAATACAATGCATGGGATGTGAAGTACTCGCTTAAAACTTTTCACATTTTTAGGTATTGCCGCGGCACAAAATAATTGAGAAGCACCATTCTCAATAATCCCTATAAAACGATTTTGTGCTTGTTTCCTTCTTATCACTAACTACAGACATTACAGTTCAGTTTCCTGTATTTATCCTATTCATGTTGGGTTGGAATATTCTTTTTATTTATTTTCTAATTATTGACCACAGGTATTTTGTAGAGATACTTTTTTATTTAGTTTTGACTAACTTTGATAACCACCTGCTGCGACAATAAACAATATTCTTTTCTAATCTGCATAAAATGCCATGAGCAAGTATTTAATAGTAGTCTGTCTATGGCCATGAGACACCACGAGGCATGTGCCGCGACGCGAGGCAATCGGGCCATCGGGGCAATCGCTTCGACCATAGACTACTATTAAATACTAGAGACATACATAGAGACATAGACTACTATTAAATACTACTACTACTATTATTAATACTACTATTAAATACTTCGACGGATGCCCGGAGGCATAGGTAACATGGCATTTGAAAACTCATTCCCAGCATGCTTCTCGATGTCTGTACGCTGCTTAAGTCTAATGATTTTATTATTCATTTCGGAGATGACAAGACGACGTCTTTGTATAATGACTTCCAAAGTAACTAATAACCCTCCTTTTGGGCTTCGCCGCAGTCGGGTAAAAAAAGATATGACATTATAACTTTACTACTTGATCCAACCGTACTCTAATACCTAACCAGAGTGATTTGATAATTTGTCAAACCAGATGAACGAAGTAGGTAATCTCCACAGAGTACACTTTAATATACTTACTGAAAGTAATCTTTTAGTCCATCTACCGAAGAATGAACAGATGAATATAATGAGAACCTCTCTTTGAAATCGGTTGAAAATACAGGGTGTCCCTGGTTTCTTTGTTTTTTTATGAATGTGCCAAAGGTGCCAGCCATCAGTATCAGTATCGGTATCAGTATCAGGCCGCATTCCGAATTAGCTGTAATCGCTCACAGCACTCACATCAGCTCACATGCGTTCCGATTGAGGTTCCGATTTAGATATTACGATTATAATTATGATGACAGCTGAGGGCTGTCAACAATTCGGAACGCTCGTGAATGTTGCCATTTCGTTATAACCTAATAAGGGCGCTTTCCGAATTAGTTAAAATCGCTCACAGCGCTCACATCATCTCACATGCGTTCCGTTTTAGATATCACGATTATGACAGCTGAGAGCTGTCAACAATTCGGAACGCCCGTGAGCGCGCTCACAGTGCTTACTCAATGTAAAAACGATATTATTACAGTATTTCTTTGTATAAACACCACATTTCTTCTTCTTTAGTTAGGTGGCGACTATCAGCCAGAAGCACAATTTCGAAAATGCCACGTTAGTTTAATTTTATGATAAGATGCAAATCAAAACAAAACACATACTGACACATCCTCACACACACACACTGTCATTTTTGACAGCGCTCACGGTGATATTATTCTAGGGCATGGTCGGCGTTATCGCAAGATGGCGCATGTCATGACGTCATCTATGACGATTCACGGAACGTCGTTATCGCGCTCACGCTAATTCGGTACGGGTTTAAGCACGCTCACATCGATTATTTCCCATCTCGGAACGCGGGGTAAAATTGCAGAAATTTCTGGCGACATTAAATTTCTATTTGAATGACATAAATAAATTATCGACAGATTATCGACATGGTTCATTCACAACTTTATTTATCAGGTTACATGTTCTGTCTGACTGTCTGTGCCTCGAGCCCCGCTCGAGGTCTCCGCTAGGAATATAGTGTTCTGTGCTCGAGGTTCTCAAGCTTGCTTTGAATCGGCACAAAAAATAACTGTCATTTCATATAGGTTTAGTCCAGCGGCGTACTTGTATAAAAGAGAGAGGTCAGTGAGTAGAAGTATAATCATTCTCGATCACCGTCTCAGCTTCGCTCTCGGTAGGCTCCACTCCTTACTGACCGCCCGCAGCAAATTGTCACTCAAGTGCAAATTGCGCCTCTATACCGCGGTCATCCGTCCCATCATGACCTACGCTTGCGTAATCTTCGCGCACGCCAACCCTCGTTTCCTGCATAAAATGCAGACCCTCCAGAACCGTTTCCTCAGAAAGGTCACGGGAGCCCCCTTCTATGTCCGAAACGTGAATCTCCACGTCGATCTCAGACTCCCCACCGTCCAGCAGTTCATGAAGCGCTACTTCGATTCTGCTATTAAGCATCCCAATCCCCTGATTGCGGCGGCCTCCCGTTACACTCCCTCCCGTATAAGTAAGATTCGCCGACCAAGGCATACCCTCACCACCCCCGACGACGCCACTACTCTCCTCCAGGAGAGTAGTAAGACCACGTACTCTCAAGAAGTATAAGTCCCGACATCCGTCCTTCCGTCCTCGCCGTCGAGGCCCGTCGCGACACCCCGTACCATGCCCACCCCGACCCTTGCTCGAGCCAGCCCGCGCCGCTGAGCCTGTAGCTTTAAATTCGTCCCCATTCATTAATTCCGATCCAGCCTGTCCCTTGCTGTCCTCTCCAAGCGACGCCCTAAGCCGAGGTCCGAACCCCACGGGGGGTGCCCTTAGCGTGTAGTCGCTTAGTTTTTAAGTTATTTATGCCCTGGCTGGAGGCCATTGACATATATATTGCTGGAGGCCCAATTTATTGTGGCATCCACAGGAAAGTCCGGTTGAGCAGTCGACAACCCCTATGGTTGAACTGCGAGATGCCATTTTCAAAAAAAAAAAGTAGAAGTATAGTTACTTTGCTCTTTTGAGTAGAAGTAGAACTTAGTTAGATACTGAACCCTAAAAACGAACTATTTTGAAAGCGTCGGTAAAACAGTTTGTGATAAGCAAAGCCATTGAACTGTATGGAACTCTATACATGTGTGTATAATCAGCACAAAAATTCTCGTTGTACTCTTACTCACACAAACACAGCATATTCATGTGTTTTCGCGGCACCGAGGAGCGTCGGTATTTCTGTGGCGGAACTTATTTTCATTTGTAATTCTAAATATAATGCCTTTTAATCAGTGTTTATAGTTTTATTCGTGAGATAATTTGTGATAACGTTTGTAGAAAGCGCAGTGATGCTTACTGCGGGCTGGTTTCGCTCAATTCGATGTATAGAATTATGATGGCGCGTGTTTGACTGTGCAACTGATTGCTTTCTCGTAACAAATTAGGACTTTGCTCGAACGATATTTGAGCGCTGACGATTATAGTTAATATTCCTGTTTCTGTAATACAAAACGATCCTGAATCTGGTGTTGAAACAATTGTATCTGGAAACATCGTTGTGTAAAAAAGGATATTAAGTTTTCGATGTACTGTGGCTCAATTATGCACCAAGGAGAACGCCAATCTGACGATTTGTCTTGTGTGAATTGCAATCACTGACGCGACTAAACTGAATAAAGCGGAGGTGAGTCGACATTTTATGATTTAATTCAGAAAAATTTCCATTTCCACTTACAAAACATGATATTGTGTTCAAATATTGAATTAACCTATTTCATGAGAATAACGAAACTTCATTTCGATTCTTTTGTTTCAGAAAAGCAAGTGAAACCATCTGGGACGGGCGTAACCTGTAAATATAAGTTTGTCGTCACATTTCGCATTGTATTTTTCTCATAAATATGGGATTAAAATAAAATATTCGCGATTTGAAGTGATACTTGCGATGTGCTATTTCGTTACGTCAGACGCATTTAGAAGGGCCTAGATTAATTGAAAGAGGTCATAATGGACGAGTCT
This sequence comes from Oligia latruncula, assembly GCA_948474745.1. Lineage (NCBI taxonomy): Eukaryota > Metazoa > Arthropoda > Insecta > Lepidoptera > Noctuidae > Oligia > Oligia latruncula. The sequence continues at coordinate 3,990,044 of OX419705.1, forward strand.
GATGATAACATGAGTTCTGAGGACTTGAAGGCATCTGATAGTCCTCTGTTTATCAAATCAAAACCAAAGAAAAGGTCACTCGTTGAACGTGAACTTGAAACTAGTTTGACTTCTAGAGTGACTTCCCCCGTGTCCATCGGTGATGGTACTAGCACCAGCCGCTATGGGAGGGCTCGCCGGCTCAAGTCTGAAATCGAGCACTCCGCTGACACCAAGAAAGTGTCTGCTGAACTAAAGTCACCACAGGCCGACAAGTCTCCGGTGAAGACACAGTCACCAGTATACAAGATGCACGCATCAAATTCTCCATTGAGATCAGAACCACCAAAATTAGTTGGAGTTGAAACTTTTCTGGAGAATCAAATAGAGAGTATTTACCAAGAAAACATATCACTGAGCCGTTTTGGCACTGAGGAAGTTAAGAAGACTAGTCCGTCTCCTGCTAAGAAATTTCCGAAAGTCTACATTAGAAAGGACCTCATCCAAAAGAGGGAATCAGATGAGAATGCAGTCTTTATCAAAAATATAATATCGCCAGTCAAAAGTGCAAAGAAGTCTTCCAGTACTCATTTGAATAATATTCTAGAACGCTCCTCCGAAAGGTACAGCATTGGTTCTGCGAAGCAGCAGAATGGATTCTTAGATAATTCATCTGTGGTCAAAACTCTGGACTTTGACAGTAAAAAGAGGAAGAAAGAACAGAAGGATACTAAAACTCTGTCAAAGAGTGATTTGTTTGATTTGGAAGCCAAATGCGCCTATCAAGTTGGAGACCTAGCCTGGGCTAGAATGGGTACCTATCCATTCTGGCCTTCCATTGTAACAAGAGACCCCTCAAATGGGATTTTTGTTAAAAAGAAGTGTAAGTATTAAAAATGGTCTTTAAAAAAAAAATGAGAATAACTTGCCCCAAACAATTACAGCTGAGTAACATTTTCCTATATGTACATGTGCCTATATGCCTTTAATAATTCACTGTCAGGCATGCAATGCATATAATAATATTATGCTCATTTAAAATGGTTTCAGTCATTTTTATCTAAACTTCCTTTAGTTAGAAAATGATTTGCAGATTAGAATTAATAATAGTGTATTGCAACAAGGTAAAATGGTAATCTGTGTATTTACAAAACTATTTCTAACAATTTATACAGCAACAACCATCTGTTACCATGGTATCAGTACACAATTGTGAATCCTGCAGCGTTTAAAAAAAAATCATTTGTTATTAAAAAAGAAATTACTGTTCCATACATTTTGACCATGTAGGTATTACACTTTTTTTATGAAACAGCTGTTTTTTTAAATAACTGACGAAAAAGTTCTACACTAAGTCTTAGAGTAATTTACTGAATATTCATGGTTATAGTTTGAGCGTCTATGTCCTATACTAGAAATAACTAAACCATTTTTAATATTGATATTATAATAATCTACATCCCTTTACTGTGTTATCTAACTTAACTTCGGTTAAGGGAACTGCTTATCTTTACATAATGCTTGCTGCTATTTAAACTAATAATATTATTCCTATAATATTGCTGTGCAATTGTGTTTTACCCATCCCAGATATTTTATGTACAATAAAATATTGGTAGTGGTCTAAAAAGCCTTTTTATTGTTACGTATTTTAATATTTTGCAATTACCAATAACCGAAATGCTGCCAGAAAGTTGTCCATCTTAAAAAAAAAAACTGTTTGTCCTTGTATACACACACCCATAAAAAAAGGGGTTGTATTTTATCTGCCTAAACCAACCTCTGATGTTCAAACACTAAATCTAAAATAGCAACAGCATTCTTTTTTTCTTAATTCCGTTCTCTTTGCTAAAAGCATAGCTTATTTACAAATGAAATAGATTATTTCTAAACATTCTTTTAACCTGGAACACTTTGATCTGTGATTAGATTATTTATTGACAGCAAATTACAAGAAACAATGAACTCATAAATTAAATGATAGTAGATATATGTTTTATTGTTGCTGCAGGTGGCAATTGAAAAGACATATCCCTACAATACTATTTCAATAATAAGAAAACAAATAAAAATAATATGCTAACATAAGCAAACAGACCCGAAACTGACAACTACGTAGCTTCCATTTAAGAAGTCATAATGTTTCTAATACTCTACAGAACGGCCCAAATATAACCTTCCTTTATTTCATTCCTCCACAGTATTTGGCCGAATAGAACGTGACGTCATACACGTGACGTTCTTCGGAGACAACGGGCGTCGCGGCTGGATCGTTGACACCATGCTTCGAAAGTACCTCGGCCAGCTCGAGTTTGAGAATACCCGGCAGAATTTTACACCTGAGGTTTGTTTCTATCCTTATCTTGTCACTTAGGGTTATCTCCTGAACTTTTGTTGGTGATATGAATAAATTGATTTTTGTTCAGCCTTGACATTATTTTAATGTTGTAAATGTTGATGTTACCAATCTTTATCTGTGTTTCTATCATGCCTTGTAATAATGTGAAGAAAAAATAACTTCCTAAAGTTTACTATTCAATTATTTAAGTACAGACGCCAGCACATCAAGCTACCCGAAACTGTCAAATTCTCCCAATCAACTTTGAACCTTATGCTTTAGCGATAAAGTTGAAAATCTATTAAAGTAATTTGACAGATTGTAGTAGCTTGATGTGAGTCTGTACAGACAAGATGAAAGGAACAGGAAATACATACATGGTTTGCATGTAAGGTCTCTTTTTTACATTGATTTGAATGCTCTGTTAGTGTGGCATAAAAAAAAAACCTGACATGAATTTTTTCCAAATCCAATGTTGTAAGAAAAATACCTGACAAAAAATCCATAGTAATATTTTGCTTCTTTTTTAGGATAAGAAAAAAGACCCCAGACTGTTTGCAGCATTCTTCGTATCAGAAAAGAAACAAGCCTTATGGAACAACTCAGTAGAAGAAGCAGAGATGCTGCTTAGGGAACCAAAGAGGTTGAGAATAGACATCTTCAACGACATGCTAGAAAAGTCTAGAACTAAAGTAAAACAACAGAAGAGCGGGAAAATCTGTAGAACGGACAGTGACGTGTCTTTGAGCGAGAGTTTGTATGACAGTCTGTTTTCAGAAGACGACGGTAAAACAGACAATACCGAACGTTCTAGAAACAGGACAAGGAACAAGTCTTTGGACATGTTTGAAGTCGTCACGGCTTGTCTCGATAACATGGCTGCTAAAACCGGCATTACCAAGATCCAACGGCAGTCCCATATGGACAGGTGGCTACAGAAAGCCAAGTCCAAAACTCCAGAGAAAACCCAGGCTAAACCCCCAGCTCCTCAAGTAAAAGTAGAGGAAAAAAAAGACACGAAAGTTATTAGTTCTAAAAAAAAAAAAAGTTTGTCTAAAGTAACAGTAAATAAGCCTTATAGTTTAAGAAAATCTATGACCGAATCTCAGAATCTCTTACCATTTCTAAATGACCATGACTATAGTAAAAATGTTATAGAGGTGACTGATTCGGATCACAATTCTACGGATACAGATAGTTGTAAGAATTTCGCTTCTCAGGAACCTACTGGTATTGTAGCCCCCGTTGAAAGTCTAAGTACTAAACCTGAAGAAAGTGAAAAAGAGGAAGAAACTTTAGTAAACGAAGATATTAAAGCTGAAAATCCTACAGAAACATTACCAAAAATGAATGGAACATGTGAATCTTCTGAAGGCGAGAGCGTGGATGAAAATAGTCAGGACAGTGTTATAAGTGCAGCAACATCTCCAGGCAATAATAATAGGACAGAAGGCGGACACGCTGCAAAGGTGTCTTTTTATAAAGATGAAATAGAAAACACTTCTGAGAATCGTGCTAATATCCCTGATCCTGTAACTACGAGAGATCAAATGATAAGCCCTGTTTACGAAGATTCATTTGATGAGGACCAATGCAGTCAGGCGTCAATTGATGGAAGTCACATAGAAAATGAAGAAATCGCTCCTAAAAGTAAACCTGCAAATGTTACTGCTGACTCACAGGACGAAATGACCGATTCAACATTGGCTAGTACTGAGCCAAGTTATATGTCAGTTGATGAAGACAGTGATTATAAGCCTGAGTATGAAACTGACAGCCAGACTGATGACAACTGCAGTTTCAGCGAAGCTCCTCTCACTAACGACAGTATACTAGATACACAGCGTGATATTTATGACGATTCAGTATCTGATGTCCCTGCAAAGAAAAATGTCGTTATTGAAATCGATAGTAGTGTTAGTCATGGTGAATTTAACAATGAAATAACAAATGATGTGCCTTCTAAATTGAGTAAGGAAACCATTTTAGATGATTATGGAACAGACTCAGTTTTGGATCGTGTGCCAGAAGGTTTAGAAATTAAGCAAATTAGCAATGGAGCAGACAGTGTTGTAGAAAGTAGTGATCAGTTTCGTTTTTCTAATAAACTCGAAGAGGGTAAAATTTTAGATAAAATTGAGGATACAAATAAATTTCCTATCTCTATTAGTAATATTAGTGATGAAATCCCAAATCGTGATATGGTTGAAACTATAACAAGAAATGGACCTTTGAATGGTCGTTTGAATGTGAAAGAGATTGATATGAATACTGCCAAAGAGGTTCATATACCTACTTTCAAACCTGATATGATCAAAGAAAATGGCTTTCACGATGAGGACACTCATATGAATGGTGAAATAGATTTGGATTCGATCTCTATTCATTCAGAAGACAGTGTGAAGTCAACGAAATCTGAAAGCAAACGCAAATTACGCTCTAAAGATAAAAAACCAGAAGATCCTTTAGAAAATGCAGAATTTGTCAAATACCTAGAACTGAGACAAGATGCTATAATGGACGAAAACCCGGAGTTAACGCAAAACGAAATTGCCGCCTATTTGTATAAAACATGGCTTTACGAAGAAAACTCAAAATCTGATGATAAAAAAAACAACGATTTGCGAGAATTGAATTTAGTTAAAGGACTGAATTCTGATCCTGAACAGAAAAAGAAACCAAGAGAAAGAGATCAAACAAGACAAAGGAACGCTCATAAAAAAAAATTGAGTCTAAATAAAAATATGATGCAGAGATTCTTACATAGAAAGACAAGAGGCGAAAGAAAAATGGTATATACAGATGTAGATAGAAATTGTCAAATCAATGAAGACACCGACAAATCTTCTGATGAAGTCGACGAAGTACCATCACCAGCCTATGAATTACTAGACGATGATAAGCCTGACACCAGTCAATCGTCTATTTCGGTTCAGGATACATTGCAAACGAATGAAACAGAAATCGCATTAGGATCCTCTACGTCTATAGAATTAGAACCTCACGAAAAAAAAGACGTAAGTGCAGAAACAAAAGATGTGCAACAAAATGAAGATACCAAAGTAACATTGACAAGTACTGATGAGCAAAATATAGAAAAAAGTAAAGAAGTATCGCCAATCGATTCTTCAAACGCAGTACAAGTTATTTTTCAAAAGAAATCGGAACAAAATAACTTCAATGATGATTTTGACGCAGACTCTATTGATTCAGAAGATAGTGAAGCACCCCTTATTAAGAGTAAACTGCGCTCAAAGGCTAAAAAAGAAAATTTCTTGAAAGAAGACGTTAAAATTAAAGACGAAGAGGCTGACACAATTTCCATAACTTCCGGAGACAGTGAAATGTCTATAACTAAACGTAAAAAGAAATTCCCTCCGAAGAAAGTCGAAAATGCATTAGAAGATCCCGAATTTGTGAAATATTTGGAACTACGACAAGACTCCTTGATAGACGAAAATCCAGAATTGTCGCAAGATGAAATTGTCACGTATTTATACCAAACTTGGTTGTATGAAGAGAATACTAAGTCTGAAATTAAGAAAAACGATGATATTGAACAGTCAGGCTTGGTAAAGGGACTCGAAGATGCGGTACAACAACCCAAAAAAGTTAAAAGGAAAGTCAAAACTGAGAAAGAAACGGAAAAAGATGAGAAAAGAGAAAGGGAAACTGACGTTGATATCGTACCAAAAGATAAGCCTAAAAGAAAAGTAATAAAACCTTATTACAACGAAGAATTTTCAGATATCGAAGAAGAGCTGGAAGTCTTCGCTATATTCAAACCTAAAAATAAACAAATTGGTGACAATGGAGAAGAATCTGAAGAACCAATTCCCGAAGGAAATGACATTGATGAAGTAGAACTTTACTTTGAAGAATTAGCCCAACCAAAACCCAACGTTTTCAAAGGTCTAATTAGAGAGAAAGTATGTGAAATATGCGAGATGACTGGCAATCTAGTCAAATGTAAAGGCTGCAATGCAATGTTCCACGTCGATTGCGTAAATAAAGAAGATGTAGAAGTAGAAAACCCAGTCCCATCCAGAGGGAGAAGGAGGAAGAAAAAGTTAGGTCGGAAACCGAAGAACTCCGACGAATTTGACAGTCAAGACGAGAAATCTCAAGATGTTTCCGAAGAAAGCACGTCAATCGATGAAATACTTGAAACGGAAACGTGCACAGTGGACGCTGAGACCCTAGAAGCTCAGCTAGAAGCCAAAATGAAAGAATTACTCGATAAAGAAAACGAGAAAATCGATTACGATTCCTACTCGAGCGATGACGGTTGCGATTGGAGCGACACAGTACCCGGAAAATGCGAGATTATCGACGTAAAATTAAAACCACGACGCTCAAACGACACAGATTACTCCAATTTCAAATGTAAGAACTGTCAGAAATACGATACACCCGTATGCTTTGTATGCAAATCTGCTGTATCTAAATCCGAGGCGACTTTACGACAAAAATGTCATGTGGCGCATTGTCATAAGTACTATCATTTGAAGTGCTTAGACCACTGGCCTCAAACTCAGTTCAACGGAGGGGAGCCTTCGAAGACTAATAAGAAAATTAATGAGTATTTTGAAGCTTTGACGTGTCCTAGACATGTATGCCATACTTGTGTTTCTGATGACCCTAGAGGCTGTAAGACGAGATTCAGTGGGGATAAGTTGGCGAGATGTGTGAGGTGTCCCGCTACTTATCATTCGTTTACAAAATGTCTGCCGGCGGGAACGCTGATCTTGACGGCGTCGCATATTATCTGTCCGAGGCATTACGACCATAGGTGAGTGTTTTATTTAGTTTTAATGGTGTTTCTTAAGTAGGTAGTAAATTGATGCAAATCGTTATAAAGTCGTATACTGAAATAACACATTATCATAACCATAATCAGCCTATACTGTTCCCACTGCTGGGACACAGGCCTCCTCTCGGTGAGAGGGAGTGGGCCGTAATCCACCACGCGGGCCCAGTGCGGATTGGCAGATGTCACATGTCTTCGAATTTTTGGTTCTAGGACATGCCGGTTTCCTCACGAAATAACACATTATTGCGCGAATACTCTTATAAAAGTAGACAAATGTCAGTCTTGAAAAATTCGTCCATATCTGACAGTTGTCTAGTTTTATGAATGGAATAGTAGTTGAAAACATAACTAATTTGGAGTACCCATAAAAAGTCGTATGGTGGCACCATTGACAAAAATTCTATTTTGGTCCCAAGTGATGGTTATTGTAAGTTTGATGCCTTTAGCTGTCTCTAAGTATATCTGAAGCGTTGTACCTACATAAACAAGGCATAAAACGCCGAAAAAAACGTAAATTTTAACTTTATTTTTATTATTTGTTGTTATTGCGGCAACAGAAATACATCATCTGTGAAAATTTCAACTGTCTAGCTATCACGGTTCATGAGATACAGCCTGGTGACAGATGGACAGTGGAGTCTTAGTAATAGGGTCCCGTTTTTACCCTTTGGGTATGGAACTCTAAAAACGGATGAACGGATTTTAATGCATTTTGGCTATTATAATAACGTATCTTGTTTGTTTTCCGTCAATAATAATAATATTGTTAAATAACTAACAATATAAAGCATAGTTTACACGAAGCCAACACTGGCTGCCAATAAGACTGGCCGTCAGCGCTGGCTTGATATTTGCCTTGTGTAAACAGTTTTTCAAGCCAAGCCAGCGCTGGCTGCCAACGCTGGCGAGAATAGAGCGCCCGTCTATTTTTCTAGCCAATGACTGGCGCCAGCATTACTGGCTTCGTATGAACTCTGCTTTATTGTAATTTGAACGACATTAAATGTCCGCCTTTCCATCCACAGGCCCGGCAAAGTCCCGTGCCACGTGAATACAGGCTGGTGTTTCATATGTGCGCTGGGCGGATCGCTGATATGTTGCGAGTATTGTCCTACGTCCTTCCACGCCGAGTGCCTGAACATAAAGCCGCCTGAAGGTAAGAAATGCTTCATTTTATTCGAGATTCAAGATTCAAGAATCTTTATTTGTGGAAACATGAGTATACATACAGAGCATGCAAGTTATCACAATAGGTACATTATTAGATCAGTCATGTTTGGCCTTAGTGGCGTACAAATATTTAAATGTCAGTAAATTAATTGGATAAATTAAAACAAAATAGTTAAATGTCAATTTTGAACTATTTTGTTTTTGACGGCACGGTTGGCGCAGTGGTTAAGCGATTGACTGCTGCGCTGCGTGTCGCGGGTTCGATTCCCGCACGGAACAAATATTTGTATGACCTACAAGTAGTTGTTCCGGGTCTGGCTGTTTGTGTATGTGAGTTTAAATGTTTGTAAACGCACCCACAATACAGGAGAAATTCCTAGTGTGGAGCAACAAAAAAAAAAAAGAAAAAAATTTTAAAAGAAATAAGTAGTCTTAAATACAATTACAATAGGCTATTTGACTGGTTTCTGATAAACATCTCAGATTATTTAATGGTGTCTAACGAGCCCACAAAAACCTATTACTTCAAATTGCATAATGTATTTCTTTTAGAAAATAGTAAATAAAAATGTACTGTTTAAATAAGCCGCCAAAACGCTATCTTTAACAATATGGCGTCGTGACGTCACAATACACGTAAACAAACGTTGAAACGGTCGAGATACTAGACAAAAGTCATCTGTTCTGTCAACGATAGACAGAAATTGACTATATCATGACGTCATCATAAGTTCAGCCAATCCAGACCGTTTTCGATTACGTGGCGCCAGACTTAAAAAGATGAAGTTTTTTCGGGATTTTTTTAATAAATAATACATTGTTTTGTAGTAAAATTAATGCAAATCGATTTTAAAAGCGATAATCTATACGAGTGTCAATAATTATGACCTTATTTTTTACATTGTCAAATAGCCTATTATAAAATGTCAATTAAATTATTAGTTATATCATTAATATGTTGGTTTATTATTATGAGATGCATTGAAACATTATTCAAACAGTATTTTTATCTCACAAACCGACCCGCGCTTTACTGCCTGACCCTTCGGTGAATACATGCGTGATGTTATGTGTAAATTCTTGTACAGAAGCCAGCACATCAAGCTACCCGAAACTGTCAAATTTTCCCAATCAACCTTGAACCTAATGCTTTAGCGATAAAGTTGAAAATCTATTAAAGAAATTTGACAGATTGAAGTAGCTTGATGTGCTGGCGTCTATACTATGTTTCAAGGTAAATAAAAAATATTATGTTCTAACACACAAGCAAATCTTGAACGTTTTTAGGTCAAACAAACCAAATATTTCGACTCACGATTACGTCATACAAATATTTCCATGAACGGGAATTAAGCCCTTGACCTCTTCAAAAGCGGGACGCTAACAACCGGCCGACCGCCAGCGCCGCCTGTAGATTTTTCATACATAAATGAATACGCGATTGTATTCAAATTGAAGATGACGTGTTTTTGAATGGCAAAAAATATGAAACATGTAACCATTTGTAACTTGGTTTGGTTTTAAAACGGGGGAAGGCGTGAATGGAACTAGTAAAAATTCTGTTTTGATTATGTGAGAAAAAAAAATAGGAATTTTTTTATAAGTAGATGACCCAGATAACTTCGTACCGCCTCAGGATCAATAAATGAAATCGGTCAATCCGTTTTCGAGATCCTTTTAAAAAAAGTGGTTCCGTACAAAATGTATGAGAAAATCTCTTTTTTTTTTTTCGTGAAATTTTACTATGTTTTAATAGGTATTCTGCTATTCGGGACGGAGACAAATCCAAAACAATTTAAGATCATAAAAATCGGTCTGGCCGTTCTTGAGTTATAATTACTCATTAGGTTTCTTGATAACATTAGACGGCACGGTTGGCGCAGTGGTTAAGCGATTGACTGCTGCGCTGCGTGTCGCAGGTTCGATTCCTGCACGGAACAAATATTTGTATGACCTACAAGTAGTTGTTCCGGGTCTGGCTGTTTGTGTATGTGAGTTTAAATGTTTGTAAACGCACCCACAATACAGGAGAAATTCCTAGTGTGGGGCAACATTAAAAAAAATAAATAAAATAAATACTTCCATTTGTTTGTTCTTAGGTGGCTACATGTGCGAAGACTGTGAGACGGGACGACTACCGCTGTATGGAGAAATGGTGTGGGTGAAACTAGGTCATTACAGGTTAGTAATTCAATTCAATTCAATTAAATTCATTTATTTTAGGCAGACAAAAAATATCCATAACGTCACAAGTACACAATACATGAAAATATTAAACAAAGTCAAAATACATACTTACTTTAGCAATTAAAATAATAATTTAAAATAACCTAACCGATTAGAAATGTGTATGTAATGTATAATCGCTTATTCTACCTCTTTGAATACATTACAGCAGTAAAAAATACTCTTGTAGTTTTTCGCCTAATCTGAAACCTATCACGATTGTCGGTTACCAACATCTCATAATCGGCCTAGCCTTTTCCCAACTATGTTGGGGTCGGCTTCCAGTCTAACCGGATGCAGCTGAATACCAGTATTTTACATGAAGCGACTGCCTATCTGACCTCCACAACCCAGTTATTAGGTAATACGATACCCCTTGGCAACATTTATCTATACTAATGACAAAGCTTTTCTAGGCATCAAAAAAACCCAGTTAACTGGGCTTTTTTGCCTAGAAGAGCTTTGTTGGAAGAGATCGCAGAAAGCGATAAGGCCGCCCATTGTATATTTTGTAGTGATTGATGTATTTTTTTAAACTTCTTTAGGCGCGTTGGCCATTTTTTGAGATGGGAAAAACCATTAAACTCACGCCACTGTTACCATAAGCGACACCGCGCGTGTTTTGTTTATAAGACGATTAAAAAAATACCCGCTTCGGATGTGTTCGGCTGTCCTCGGGATGTACTCGGTTATAATGTATATCCGATATGTCAGTGAGTGATGGCAAAGTATTCTATTTGTGTTTTGTTTTCACTTCTGTCGCCACTTCCGGAGTGCCACTGTTTTTTTGTTTATGTTATGTATTTTTTGTGGTAGGTATATAAAGTAATAAAGTAAAGTATATACTTAGGTAATAAATAAATAATTTGTTTGAACGTGCTAATCACTGGAACAACCAGTCGGATTTCACTCTTTTGAATTTGATAGCTCAATTCTTGAGGAAGGCTATAGGCTAACATCACGCTAGGACCCTTAGGAGCCGAGCAAAAACAAAAAATAGTCACAAAGAACGCGGGAACGAAGACATAGCGTGGGTAGGCGATGCGATGCAACCTGACCCATTCGGGGAAACATAATGACGCGGGCCGAAGCTAGTAAAAAATAAAGGAGAAGGTTTTAGAGTACTTTATTTATTCTTATGAAATGCCAGGCCACTAGAGAAAGTTGCACATAGGTAGGTATTATTTTTAGTAAAAATCTGCTTACGGTGCCACTAGTCGATTTTTTCCATACAAACTTCGGGAGAGTATTACTCCACTGTTTGACATTGTGCATCCAAAGTTAAACATGATATCGTTTAGTCTTATTATTAATGTTGTCTGTACGGAAACAGAATAGTACAATAAAAAGCCATTAAACAGTTATGAGCCAACAAAGATTCGTTTTTCTTGTTATTTTTAACGTAAATTTGGGTGTGAATAAGTAATAAAAGAAATGTAAATCTTTAAAACCAAGTCCGTATCGACAAAGCTCAGTTATCGAAGAGTTCAATAAACTTTATTTGTAATTGATTTATGCTGTGGTTTTTTCATAAAACTTGATTTTCAGAAGCACTTTTCGATAGTGTTTCTGTGCGTGAGAACTAGACTTTTTTCGTGTAGACTAGCGTCTAACTGCTCATCACTGATACACTGATACTAGCTCTGTCGGACACGAAGCCAGGTGAGACAGCGTGCTTTTTGGCCATGACCACCAGTGAGTTCGAACTCGCGACTAGTTTACTCTTAATATAAGAACTTACTCCACAGATGGTGGCCCGGTATAATCCTGCATCCGTCAGAGATACCAGAGAACATTATGGCAGTGAAGCACAACCTCGGAGAGTTCGTGGTGCGGTTCTTCGGCCAGTACGACCACTACTGGGTCAATCGGGGACGCGTGTTCCCGTTCCAAGAAGGTGAGTTTGTTTGAATATTAAAACCCGTCGCGCGGCAATTAGCAGACACAATAGAAACTTTATTGTTATCTGTGCAGTCACGAGCATAAGTATGTATACACTTGGCTTTATTCAAAGACGATTTTCTCCTTCAGTTTTGAATGAAAATGTATGTTATTACGAATAAAGTATTTTCGAACCCATAGGTTTGTGTAAAGTGTCGTATTTTAACGTTGCATTCGTTATTTCACGAAAAAATCGCAATTGAAAGTTGCCAAGTGTTGGGTCGTGACTATACACATGGTACATTCGGCGTTTGAGAGGTTAATAAATCTAAGGTTAACATATTCGTTTCGTTTGTTAATACAGTATTTTTATCTCAAAAAGCGAAGCGATCTCACGAAGCGAAGCCGTCGACGCACGCCGACGGTAGCCGTCGACAATTTATACAACTTTTAGATTTGCGTCGATCTACGAAGTGGTCATGAAGTTTAGATTAGTTTATAATTACAAATAAATTAGTTTATTGATTCAATCAACTCGGCCTATCGCAGTCCTCTGCTGAACATAGGCCTCTCCCAGACTGCGCCACAGCACCCTGTCCTCCGCCTTCCCCATCCAGTCTACCCCAGCCACCTTCTTTAGGTCGTCCGTCCATCTAGCTGGGGGGCGTCCCACACTACGCTTGCCGATACGCGGCCTCCACTCCAGGACTCGTCTGCTCCACCGGCCATCGGTCCTTCGACAGACATGGCCAGCTCACTGCCACTTCAGTTTGTGTTTATTCATTAGGGTTAATTATTTAAGTAACTAATAATTTATAATAATCTGTTTACAGGTGATTCTGGCCGGATATCAAGCCAGAAGTCTAAAATTGATGCAGCCTTTACCACAGCCATGGAACACGCACAGAGAGCTTGTGAAATTCTAAAGAGTAAGTGTGAACTTAAATTTTAGTTAAATCCAATATAATGGTCTTTTTACGAAAACACACGGAAACGGAAACGCATCTTGTGTCGGCATGAACTAGGAAATACCCATTAGCACACCAACGCAGCGAGCAACAGTATGTATGAGGAAGTATCGCGTTCCGATTCAAGCGGAGTAAGCGCTGACGCTTGTATTTCTGCAAACTGATGTCCTTTGAGGGTAGTGCATTAATATACTGCAATTTTACTGTAAAAAACACATCATAATCAGCCTATAATGTTTCCACTGCTGGGACACAGGCCTCCTCTCAGTGAGAGCGAGTGGGCCGTAATCCACCACGCGGGCCCAGTGCGGGTTGGTGATGAATGTCACATGTCTCCGAATTTTTGGTTCTAGGACATGCCGGTTTCCTCACGATGTTTTCCTTCACCGTTTTGAGAGCAGTGGTGATGAAATAATTTACACAAAGTAAAGCCTGTCTGGGTTCGAACCTACGACCTACTACTCGTAAGTCGTGCCCGTTACCACTGGGCCACCACTGCTCCCCCACAAAAAACACATTTCACTGTAACTATTATTATCTAACAACTGAATGGCTTTCAGGTGCTGCTCCAAACGAGGAAGAATCTCTAGACATAGCATCATCCTTACTCCCGCCTCACTACGTCAAACTAAAGGTCAACAAACCTTGCGGGTCACTCTGTGGTCGGAAACTAGAGGACCCTGAGAGCTCACTGACGCAGTGCGAGTGCAATCCTAATGATGAGGACCCCTGTGGGCCTTACTCACAGTGTCTTAATAGGTAAGGAGATATACTTACCGTATTTACGCAAAATACGCGCATTGCCGTGGAGTTGCGGACACCAGCCCGAATTACCTATTTACCGTATTTCAGTGTTATTCCAAACTAGCTGTTCCCCCGCGGTGTCACACGCTGCGCGGCTCCTAAGGGTCGTAGCGTGATGTTATATAGCCTATAGCCTTCCTCGATAAATGGACTATCCAACACAAAAATATTTTTTCAATTTGAACCAGCAGTTCCTGAGATAAGCGCGTTCAAACAAACAAACTCTCAGCTTTATAATTATTAGTATAGATAATACCAGCCTAATACATTGGTTGGAAAAAAAAGTCGGGAGCTAGAACTTTGTGATGTGAGTTTAATTGACTTTTCTGTGCTAAATCCAAATCTGTTCACAGATTTATTCTATTACGTCTAGTTTTTGAGATTTTATTTTAATTTGTATAAAATTATAATATAGTACATCATTATTTTGAAAAAAAGTAAAAAAATCTTACACATCAATGACTTCTATGATATAAATTAAAATCTTAAATGAATGACACACACTAATATTTTAAAGGCGAAAGTTTGTGAGTGTGTTTATTACTTCTTCACGCACAAACAACTGGGCCAATTTTGATAAAATTTAGTATGGAGGTAGCCTGACACCCTGGATTAACACATAGGCTACTTTTTATCCCGTTTAGTGTGCTTCACTACAAAAAACATGCTCGAGCATTTTGCTGCTCAAACTCAAACTCAAACCATTTATTTCAATTAAACCATTTTACAGGCACTTTTGAATTGTCAAGTAGTAGGTCAGTCAGAAAAATGTGAAGCTAGTTGCCCATTCCAAAGCGTAGGTACCTATGGAGAAGAACGGACAAGAAACTCCATGGACACTCTTTTTAAATTATATTTTACAAAAATATTAGTTACATCATTACTTTTGAATTTATAATTAA
This sequence comes from Oligia latruncula, assembly GCA_948474745.1. Classification (NCBI taxonomy): domain Eukaryota; kingdom Metazoa; phylum Arthropoda; class Insecta; order Lepidoptera; family Noctuidae; genus Oligia; species Oligia latruncula. The sequence continues at coordinate 4,005,125 of OX419705.1, forward strand.
ATAATGTGAGAACGATGTAAAAATAAACAAGACGTATGCGTTAAAAGCGTCCAGAGTACAACAAATAGTACTAAAACAACAATCCAAAAATAAAAATAAGCCGAGGCAGCTAAGTGATCAAGTGCTCAATGTGTGCTTACCGTAATATGTGAACAAAAAACTATATGTATTTTCTTTCACAGAATGCTGCTAACAGAGTGCGGACCCACCTGTAGAGCGGGTGATAGGTGCAACAACCGCGCGTTTGAGAAGCGAATGTACCCCAAACTGGTGCCCTACAGAACACCCAGCAGAGGATGGGGGCTTAAAACATTGGAGGATGTTAAAGCAGGTAGGAAACTGTCATTAGCCGCATGTCGGATGGATTGTGGGCTACCACAACATGGGTTCCTGAAAACGTCCAACGATATTGCGAAAGCCTCACGCGTATATGGCGGGAGGAACTTGACGCCTTTCTGAGGGATTGGTCCATATTGGCCCAGGATCAAGTTGAGTTAGAAAGGGAGGTCCTTGCTTTGCAGTGGGCAAAGACAATACGGGCGGATTATTATGATTATTATTATTACACTAATACATATTATAAAGGCGAAAGTTTGCGAGTGTGTTTGTACGTTTGTTACTTCTTCACGTACAAACGGCTGGATCAATTTTGATATGGTATGGATGTAGCTGACACCCTAGATTAACACATATTTTATCCCAATATTACCACGGGATCGAAACTTATGCGGGTGAAACCGCGGGGCGCAGCTAGTGTTATATAGGAACGACTATTAAGGGCCTTGATCAACTGGGTAACACACAAAGGGTTAGTGTGGTTCTTAGTGAACAAAAACATCATTATCTACGTGGCTCTTTACAAAACATTTTAACAGTTGATATGTGATAGAATTTGCTGCAGCTTTGGCACTATAACTTTTTATGGCGTCATGGTAAGTATTCAGGGTGGCGGGGACATCGACGGAAACTTTTGAAATAGATTATGATAATAGATGGCGCCACGTGTATTATTGTTTTCCACGGGAACAGCATTTTTTTTCGGGATGAAAGGTACCCAACATCCGTTTCTGTACACCTGACAACGTATATGCAAAATTTCAGGCTGATCGGTTCAGTAGTTTAGGCGTGAAAAGGTAAAAAACAAACAAACTTACTTTCGCATTTATAATATTAGTTGGATAGTTAGGATTTCACGCGCACGAAGTCGAAAAAATAAATATAATTTATTTATAAATACTTATAATTTATTTATTTATAAATAAATATGATTTATTTATCTGGGTCAAAGACATTCAGAACATGCAAAATGTTTGTTCGGTTTGGCACACAGCATAAACTAACCTAAAATAAAACTAGAATTACCCTTTTCTTTCTATTTACAGGACAATTCGTGATAGAGTACGTGGGCGAGTTAATAGACGAAGAAGAGTTCCGTCGTCGAATGCGGAGGAAGCATGAGATTAGAGATGAGAACTTCTACTTCTTGACGTTGGATAAGGAGAGGATGATTGATGCTGGACCTAAAGGGAATCTTGCTAGGTGAGTGACGATTTGTAATGTAGTTGAGAGGTTATTGTTGAAGTGATTAAGGTGAATGGATAGTGGTAGCAAAGGGTAAAGTGAATGGATAGTGATAACCACCAATCAAAATGGAAAAGTATTAACACTTTTCCATAAGAGATTGGTGGTTAGTCGTAGAAATCTAACTTAGAAAGATATTATATTAATGATTCTAATGATTATAATAGGCTATTTGACAATGTAAAAAATAAGGTCATAATTATTGACACTCGTATAGATTATCGCTTTTAAAATCGATTTGCATTAATTTTACTACAAAACAATGTATTATTTATAAAAAAAATCCCGAAAAAACTTCATCTTTTTAAATCTGGCGCCACGTAATCGAAAACGGTCTGGATTGGCTGAACTTAAGATGACGTCATGATTTAGTAAATTTCTGTCTATCGTTGACAGAACAGATGACTTTTGTCTAGTATCTCGACCGTTTCAACGGTTGTTTACGTGAATCGTGACGTCACGACGCCATATTGTTAAAGATAGCGTTTTGGCGGCTTATTTAAACAGTACGTTTTTATTTACAATTTTTTAAAAGAAATACATTATGCAATTTGAAGTAGGTAGGTTTTTAACCTGACACTGACCTGCAAATTGCAAAAAACGTAAGAAAATTTGAATTTCGCGGTCTCAACTACCCATTCACCTTAATCAGTAGTCAGATGACTACTGATTCAACCAAGCTTTCACCGCAGAAAGAAAGAGTTCGGGCTTATAGATTCTTATTAAACTGATTTAAAAAACAAATGGCTTTCAATTGTAATTTTTTCCATGCTGCATTGTCTAAACGTTTTGAATAGCATAATCAGCCAATAATGTTCCCACTGCTGGGACACAGGCCTCCTCTCTTCGAGAGGGAGTGGGCCGTAAGCTTTTATCAAGAATAGAATACTCTTTATTATGTACAGTCACGAGCAAAAGTATGGATACAATTGGCTTTAATCAAAGCCAATTTTCTCCTTTATTTTTAATGAAATTTTATGTTATTACGAACATAGTATTTTCGAACCACGGTTTATGTAAAGTGTCGTATTTCAACGTTGCATTCGTCATTTCACGAAAAAATCGCAATTGAAAGTGGTCAAGTGTTGACATATTATTGCTCGTGACTGTACACCATATAAATCAAACAAATCAAATAAAGCAAAACAAAAGAAGAAAAAAAAAAACAAAATTTTCTTAATCAAATTAAGTAACAATAAATGTATAATAAAAAAAAAAATGTGTAAATTTCGATGACATAATATGTGACATCTGCCACTCCACACTGGGCCCGCGTGGTGGATTACGGCCCACTCCCTCTCATCGAAAGGAGGCCTGTGTCCCAGCAGTGGGAACATTATAGGCTGATTATGTGTGTGTGTGTGTGTAAATGTATAATTATATTATTTCAGGTTCATGAACCACTGTTGTGAGCCAAACTGCGAGACACAAAAGTGGACAGTGCTAGGCGACGTTCGAGTAGGACTGTTTGCTTTGTACGACATACCAGCAGTAAGTATACTACTTATACTTTACAGCCTATAACATTCCTACTGCAGGGGCTGAGTCCTCCTGTCTCTGAGAGGGCTGCAGGCATCACACCAACAAAGTGTCGCCTAGCTGTGACCTTGGTTGATACAACGCCGTAAGCTGCTGGCGATATTGATAAAAAAAAAAATAGTGGCACTCCGAGAGTGCCGACAGAAGTGAAAATATAACACAAACAGAATACTTTGCCATCACTCACTGACATATCGGATTTAAAACCGAGTACAGTCACGAGCATAAGTATGTACACTTGACTTAATTCAAAGGCGATTTTCTCATTTATTTTTTAATTAAATTTTAAACTATTAGGTACATAGTATTTTCGAGCTTATAGGTTTATGTAAAGTGTCGTATTTCAACTTTGCATTCGTTATTTCGTGAAAAAATCGCAATTTAAAGTTGCCAAGTGTTGACATATTAGTTCTCGTGACTGTACATCCCGAGGACAGCCGAACACATCCGAATGTAGCGCGGTGTCGGTAACAGTTATTATTATTATTGGTCGCGAATCATATTTTGTATGTATACTGACCTGCAAATTGCAAAAAACGTAAGAAAAATTGAATTTCACGGCTACCCTGGCGCATCCCCAACATAAAAAGACTTACAAGATTTCACAAATGCAGTAAACTTGAAACTAAAGTGTTATTTCTATTTTACAGAACAGTGAAGTGACATTCAACTACAACTTGGAATGCGCCGGCATTGAAAAGAAGCGCTGCATGTGCGGAGCTAAGCGGTGTTCCGGATATATTGGCGCTAAGCCTAAACAAGTATGTATAATATCGTCGCTCGCATGACTAATAGTCCTATCTCATTTTTTTGCTCATTTTTTTGCGTGCACTGACTGGACAGGTCCTCTCAATCTGTGTGGTTCTTTCCTCAAAAGACCACCTCAGACATCGATCTACATGGTCTTCATATAACCTGACCAAGATTATGTCTGGACTTTAAAAGAGACTGTAACCTCTGAGTTTGTTTCGGCCTTTCTTCTCAGAGTAGTCAGATAGGAAACGCCGACTTCATCTAGTTAAAAAAAAATCATGATTGACGTGTAAAAGTGTTTGTACAAACTTCTTACAAAAATCAAATCATTTATAATTATCATTTATAGCTTATTTGGGTTGGGACAGTTACATTTTTCTATTCGTGATTCTTTACATTTTGTTTGTTTGATCCAAATAATAGAGGTAAGTGAAAAGTGTAAAGAATCACGAAAAGAAGAGAAGTTGATGAGAGATGAGATTTTGAGATTGAGAGATGTATTAATGATTCTAATGATTATAATTCTCTAAATATGTACCTGTTATTGCCGCGAATCATATTTTGATCAAGATACAACCTGATACTGACCTGCAAATTGCAAAAAACTTAAGAAAATTTGAATTTCGCGGTCTCAACTACCCATTCACCTGCGTTTTGCGTATCAAGGTTACTATGTTACTTACAAAAAATTTATATGTTTTTCGTAAATCTAACACAATCCCTTCAACTTTCCAGGACGAATCTCAATCAAAGAAACCAAAAATACCAGGCAAACGGACATACAAGAAGAGAAAAACGACAGAAGAATCCCCGTCGACGAAAAACAAGCCGAAACGCCCCATAGGCCGACCACCGAAGCCGAGAGAACTGACGGACATCGAAAAGGACGTGTTAATAATCCGAAATGCGACGAGTGGCATTTCAAGTGACGAGTCTTCCCGAAGCATGAGCTCCGAATACGAAAGAAACCCGAAAGCGTTGAAAAGAAAACGAGTGAGTTTTTCTACAGAAGAAGTACATACATGTGATGGTTCTGAGTCGCCAAGTGTTAAAAAACCTAAGCTGGATGAAAATGGTGATGTTGGTGATTGAGTTAAAATGTAGGTATAGTCGTTGCAAATTACGAGCGCGTTTTTTGACTTTAATGTCATGAACTTAAGGTTCAAATTGCGTGTTCGTGAAATGCAACAACTATACAGGGTGGTAGGGATATTGACGCGATTGCAACCTGTTACTGTGGATTCAATACATGGTTCTGGATGCTCCTGTGCCTAAAATTTTTTTCGTCGGTTATTAAATAAAGAGCCAGTAGTATTGGCTCCGACTTACGAGTTGTAGGTCGCGAGTTCGAACCTAGGCAGGCACTTTACTTTGTGGATTTAATTTCATCACCACTGCTCTCAAAACAGTGAAGGAAAACATCGTGAGGAAACGCCGCATGTCCAACCAACCCGCACTGGGCCCACGTGGTGATTATGGCCCACTCCCTCTCACAGAGGGGAGGCCTGTGTCCCAGCAGTGGGAAAAATAAAGGCTGTATGATTGATTAAAAAAATAATCAGCTGTTACATACAACAGTTGTAGCAAAATGTATGGAAAAGCAATTTTTTTTAAGTAAAAACTCCTTTAGCCGCGTTGGGCTATTTTTTGAGATGGGGAAAAAACCATTCAACTCGCGACACTGTTACCGTAACCGACACCGAGCGTGTTTTGTTAGACAATTAAAAAAAGTACACACGTAATTGTTTAAGTTTTCACTTTGTCGGCACTCCCGGAGTGCCACTGTCCTTGCGTTTGCGCGTCCATGTCCTTGCCATCCTGTATGTTGGTATGTGTTGGTGCGAAATGCGTGTTGAACTTTTAAAGGATGTTATAACATAGTTGGAATTATATAGGCTGATATAAAATTGACAAACAGTTACGACTTAGTGTAAGGAGTATTAAATTTGTTTGCCTATTACGCACATTATTATAGGTTAACAGAATTATTGTGCAAAAATGTACTCTGATGTCAATGCACTAAGTTCTTTTGTTACGTAGCGAATCAAACGCACAGTCAGGGATGATAATTTAGCAATTTGACTGCCAACTTTAGGCGAAAGCGTCTACGTATTGCTGATTCTAATGACTATAATTCTCTAAAGTGATATTTGTTACGGTCGCGAATCATACTAAGATTAACATACAACCCGACACTGACCCGAAAATTACAAAAAACGTTAGAAAATTTAAGTTACGAGGACTACAGTTCGCGTCAAATAACTTTGCCGCTCTGAAGTTAGGCTTTTCGCTATCCGCGCCATGCGCGCTGCTGTTTTACTCATAGGATTAACTACTGCGCAGTGATTTGTTGCCTACTTCAGAGCGGCAGTTATTTGATGCGAACTGTACCTCAGCGCATCCCCCTTAAATTGTCTGTCATATATTAAAATCAGAACTGGAACCCCCTTCCTAATAAACGTATTATATCAGATGAATAGTTACACACCGATTTCTCTTTCAGTCGTCAGACTTTCGAAAGAAGAAGACAAAACGTGTAACTATACAGACGCTATACAACTTTTATTAGTACGGGGTAATTCTTTGACTTTGCTTAACAAATAATTACCCTGACTGTACAATAAAATCATAAAATTAAAATCATGTGAACACTACCGTTGTTGATATAAATTATCATCTGCCATGAGTAGTGTCTGTCTATTCTGTTAAAATCTTACCGTGAGAATGTTTCTAGGTAATACCTAATTGAGCTGTCTTTCCAACCATTGATAGTTCACCATAATCTCACTTCACCAAAGTTTTCATGGTGATATTCTTATAGAATAGACCAGCGGAGTAATTGCGTAATAAACTATCGATTCCAATGGCTTTCATTTTGACAGTTCAACAACGTTCGTTGCGTTGTTGTTGAGCAGACAAATTTTCCGAACATATGGAGCAATGGATTAGCAATATCCTGCAAAATGATTCAGATTGAGATTTATAGTGTCTTACGCGAGGTTCATCTGATTGGTATAAATTATGTTATTATACAAGTTCACATTAAGTTTCATCCTCCAACCATATCAACATTAGATCAACAAAGTTATCAAAGATTGTATTATTGTACATATTTAGCATAGCCCTACTTAGTTGTTACAACATAAGTCAGAAAATAGTCTGATGCAAGTGCAAACAACGCCTTTATTCATAGGTAAATAAAGTTCATAATACTATACCAATGTTCATCGACTTAGGAGGAATTATGTTGTGGAAATGCCAAATTTTTCAGGCTAGGATTAGACTAAAACGTGTTTCTTTGTGAAAAAGTGATTCTGTGATGAGAGTAGGATTTTTCTAAGTAATTTGTAATGATAATGTGTAGTTTAAAAGATATATTGTTACCCGAAGACGTAGACATTGGGGGTTTGGCGAGACAGAATAATTAAGTTAAATAAAATATTAAAATTTACTTCAGTTTTTTTTTCTGACTGTACCGTATCTTCTTAGGGTCAGTTCACACCGAGACGCGACGCGACGCGCGGCGTCTCGGTCGACGTAGTAGGTAGACACTGAATTGTGTACCTTTTAGTGTAGTAGATAAGGTCTGTAATTGTATTTCTATCTTGAAAACTGCGCGTCGCGTCGCGTCTCGGTGTGAACTGACCCTTATCCGACACTTTGTGTACAAGTGGCACGCGGCGCACGCTGCGCACGTGCACGCGTGGATTCATTTGTTTGACAACGTGGGTCTACGTTTCCACTGCAATACACACCACTCCATGCTATGGGAATGCGATACAGAGAAATAAGAACATTTCGCCACTTGTATTATTAAAAAAGTGTAATAAATAAAGAGAATTGAATTGATCAAAAGGTATTTGTACCTAATTAAAGGAAGTATTTTGAAAATGCCTATTTCACATTTAGTATTTAAAATACAAAACACGAAACTATTTAGTATTTTGCATTTGAAACGGCTAATCAAAAAAAAAATTGCATTTTATATTTAAATACATTTCTTTGCCATCAACCGGGCACGAATCCAAACTCCGGGCTGCTATTGATAAATTTCCGATTGAAAAACCCAATAACACTGCCCGATCTGGGAATCGAACCCAGAATCTCATGGTCAGCAGTGCTTGCGACCACCACAACCACCGAGGCAGTTACCTAAGTAATATTATGTAGGGTATATTTGGTTAGTTTCAGTATATCTAGGTACAGTCGAGTTCATTAATATATTGGCCCTATAAGGCTTCAAAAATATATGAACGTCAAAAAAGTTCACAATATTGTGACAACTATAAGCATGTGCATAAAAGCTGTTTTTTGTTTTTTTTTTGAAACTTACCATTGCCTATATATTATTCATGAACATGATCAGATATCACTGTACGATATATGTATACAAAAAACTGGCGAAGTGCAAGTCGGACTCGCACACGAAGGGTTCCGCACAACTAGGCAAAAACGCCGAAAAAAAATTCGTTTGTTGTATGGGAGCCCCCCTTAAATATTTATTTTATTGTTTTTAGTATTTGTTGTTATAGCGGCAACAGAAATACGTCTGAAAATTTCAACTGTCTAGCTATCACGGTTCATAAGATACAGCCTAGTGAAAGACTGACAGTGGAGTCCCGTTCAGTGGTAATAGGTGGTGGTGGTGGTGGGTTGGTGGTGTTTATTATTGTATGTATATATTTATTTAGATGAGTATAATATACTTGATGTATGTATTTAGTGTATTATGTAAATGGTACACCACAGACTACCTACAGTATTTGTCTGTCCTCCTTTTTAATCCATCCAAAGGTTGTCTTTAAAAGATCGCTTTTAGCGATAAGACCGCCCATTGTGTCACCCTCTGTACAGTTTCTATAATTATGTTTGTAATTTATAAGGTGTACATAATAAAGAGTATTCTATTCTATTCTAATAGGGTCCCGTTTTTACCCTTTAGGTACCTACGGAACCCTAAAAATTACGAAATCGGTTGCGAAAAAAATCTGCTGTTCCCTAAATTTATGTTCACAAAACTCTTCAAAATGTAGGGAACAGCTGTTTTTTTTTCGGGATCGATTTCGTTGGTTTTTTTCGATTGATCGACTTTCGTTGCCAAGTGTCTCCAGCAGGTACCTATAAAGTCTAGGTACAACAGTTTTTTTTTTCTCCTTTTTCTTTCCATTTGCAATCGGTCGTTGGACCATAAGCGAATTTGTTCCATGACGAAATGGCGTTGTGGTGGAGCAGCCAGTGATGCGCCTCCCACTTATAGAAGGTGGTTCCTCGTCAGCCTTTTCACCACCGCTGTCGGGTTTAACAGTTCAGCAGCTAGTGGGTTTGGATGCAAGGTTAGGCGTTCCTTGTGTTGTTCCTTGTACCGCTCGATTTCAAAGCTTACTGTTGGCATTTGTAGATACTCGTGGATTTCGTTTCATCGTTCCTAGCAAACCAAGGTGCGTTTACTATGGATCTTTAGATACCATTTTGGACTTTGTAGGCAGAGGATGTTGGATTTGCTGGCAACGCCCCACAGTTGGATCTCGTAGGTCCATATTGGCTTGAAAACCGATTTGTAGATGAGGAGCTTGTTGTCTACAGAGAGCGCAGAGTTTCTTCCCATGAGCATTGGCTCATGGGAAGAAACTCTGCGCTCTCTGCCTGTATTGACAGGCGCGGTCGCAGCCTGAAATTTTGGAGGGGGTCACTCACTACACTAATTAAAAATACCTAGGTATCTGGAATAAAATAAACATTATTGCACAAGACACAATTTTATTTTATACATTACTTATAAAACAAATGGAAGTCGTCTTTTTGTATTTGCGAATCGGGTGATTCAATTCTTGACAATAAGAAGATCTTCTGTATATTCAGATTTCGGCATAAAAATGCCTAATCCGAACAAGTTTATTGTATCCGCAGAAAGTCGGTCTTGTAGGTCAGTAATTTATGCTATCTATAAGTGGAATATAAACAGTCCTCCGAAAATATTCCTCGTTATTTCCTTCATAATTATCGCGAAGTGTCTGCCGAGGCGCAGTACGAGGTTTCATAATAACAATAACCAGCTTTCAGCAAACTATAAATTTATCGCTGTTAACTGTTAACTGTTAACTAGAAATTTCCTTTAATTTTTTGGAAAATTTTTGAGATTTTTCAATTTGACCTTAGATTTTGGGGGGGTCATGTCCCCTGTGACCCCCCCCTTCGGACCGCGCCTGAGCCAATACAGGTTGCGGAACTTGTAGTTTATCTCGTCCCTTTTATTTTTAATGTGATGCTTCCATGTTAGGCGCCTGTCTAAGTGGAAGCCAAGATACTTCACACAATCTGTGTGTGGTAGGGTATCAGAACCAAGCCTGACAGGAGGGGTGTTTCCGTATCTGAGCGCGAAGGTGATGTGGTTAGACTTGGATGCACTGGCACGTATCCGCCACTTACAGAACCATTTGTGAGTTTCGAACTACAACAGTATTAAATAAATAAAAGATACACCATGATATTAAAGGTAAATAATCTTTATTATGAAAGTTGTGTGGACATTCTAAGAATTTGTATCATAAAGGTGAGGGTACAGGTGAAATACAAACAGCACACAACTGTGTACAGAATCTTATATCGCCTTTCGTTGATCATCGAGAGAACTTTGTATTTTTTCTCGAAAAACACATCTGTGCACCATAACAGCTGAAACAAAGGAAGCCTTCTGAAAAGTTGTATCCTTCTGATAAAGTTATATACCTACCTATTTGGAGTATTGTAAGATGAGCGTATGACTGCGGAGTATTTTTATAGTTTTCGTCTTAAGGTGAATGAATTGGGTAGTGGTAGACCGCGAAATTTAAATTTTCTTACGTTTTTTGCAATTTGCAGGTCAGTGTCAGGTTGTAGGCTTGATCAAAATATGATTCGCGACAAACCAGTAAGTAATCGCTCGTCGCCTTCGTTCAATTGATGCTCGTTAATCGCCGGCAATGGAAGAGGTGTATTGGAACAGCGCGTCAGATAAATAAATCGCGCGTCGAGAGTTTTGCCTGGAGAACCGTGGTTCTTTGACGAAGCCTACTGTCATACCTACTTCCTCTTGGAACTCGGCTTATAAGAAAAGGCAATTGATACTTACAGCGCCAAAGACAGCACAAAATACGCATCCACTTTTGAGACCAAAACTGAAGTTAAAACTATCAGGATCACTGACGTCGAGGAACCTTTTAATCATCCTGTTATTTTTGATCTTCGTCAGCGAATTTCTTGGAGAGGAAAATGGATACTCTTAAACAGTAAATAAATATCTTTTGATAGCAAATTCTTGTATAGGTTTGACCTTTAAAACAGCATTCAGCGAGCATTTCAAAAAATGTAATGACGTTTGTACTTATATCCAGAGAACATTGCAAAGACATTAGTTTTTTTATCTATGGCAAAGACTTGATAGGTGTACTTCTTGTGTTGTTGAACTATCTATTCCTACGTTTTTCTTGAAGAGGTTATTCTTCTTAGCGTGTCGATAGCAATCTAAAAAGACTCGGTCCAGAAATTTGTCTATGACTGGAATTTAGTTTTCCAGTAGACTACAAAGACTACAATATGATGCTGTATAAGTAGACTACAAACTGATTGAGGCAGGGAAATTCTATCTTCTTTACAAATACAATTATTCTGAGGCAGTATCTACGAAATTCGCTAGCTAGTAGATAAGAGATAAACTAAAGCCATTGAATAAATATTGAAATGAATTGCAGCGTTGTTAATTAATTTAGATTACTAGAAATAATGTCATTAAGCCCGCGTACTTATATTACTAGATTAGATATACACTTTGTTGGATATTCAATCTTCAGTGCGCGATAAAAGTCGTCCGTGCGAATGGGGCCTAAGGGAAGATACTTAGCTAATGCCCTAGTCGAACGTAATCAGTCCACTGCTGAGTGTAAGCTTTATAATAATAATTATAATAAGCCCATCGCCGTATCTCTACGTTGACGTCGTGGTGGGGCTTGCGCGCTCCGAACTCTAGGCCTGTGCCGGAAGAGTTTACTTTGCCGGAACAGGTCTAAGGTGAGGAGCCAGACCAAGAGAGATACAGATACCTGCAGGGCAGCATGTGGCGAGCTGTTGAGCAGTAGCGACCCCATGGACTCTATCTCCTGGGAGAAGTCTTGTTCCTCACCTCTGGTTTGCCTTTATTGGCCGGCTGGAGTGAACAATGACGAGGAACAGAGCTCCCACCTCATTCTTGCCTTTATTGGCCGGCTTGAGTGGAGATTCGCAAGAGCAAACGTGCTCGGAGGAAGGAAGTATTCCAGTAAGATGCTGGTAGGGATCTTGACCGTACTTCCGGGATTGTCCTGATAGCCGTGGAATACTTCTCCATTCCTCATAAGCACCTCAGGACATGTTGCGCCCCTTGTCGCTACGTCACTATGTGCTAGCGACCTTTTCTGGGGGCCCATTATTGAGTGTGCAAGTCACCCCCTGCCATTTTATCCGTGTATATAAAACATTGATCAGACAGGGGTCATAGTTCTTGGTAACCAGTCCACTTTAGCCACCCAAACCCACAGTCCAATTTTTTATTTTTCCATTTCCTGCAATAGTCCTACACCAACCGGGGGTTATTTTTGGGTTCATTTGCATAGTGCATGCAGGGATAATCGTCAGTTGGTGCCGCATTTCATTAAAATTTCCTAAGGGGCCGAAGCCATGAGCAGGCCCATTCAGCAATAAAAAGGAATTAAATACACGCGACCTTGAGTTGGTCGACTGAGGATTCCACCATGTAGGGCAAAAGGGGGATCTACCCACGCTATAAAAATTACGGACTGTAATATTTTTAGAAAATAACGCAAAAAACGCAGTCCCAAAATAGAAATCGAATTATATTACACAGGCATTAATAAAAAATAAAATTCCATAATCTGTTTGATAAGTATTGAGTTGAATGTCAGATAATTGTCAAAGAGCCCGTCGTAACAGTATTACCTATATATCTATGGTAACGATCGATGCAGAGAGGGATGTAGTAAATTCACAATTTTATTTCTAACTGGCTGCGCCCCGCGGTTTCTCCCGCGTAAATGTCGATTCCGTGGGAATATCGAGATAAAACGTAGCCTGTATGTTAATCTAGGGTGTTAGCTACCTCCATACAGAATTTGATCAAAATTGGTCAAGCCGTTTGAGCGTGAAGAAGTAACAAACATATAAACACACACACACGGGGTGTGTGTGTGTCTCACAAACTTTTGCCTTTATAATATTAGTGTAATAAGAAGTAGAACCAGTGCTGGAAATTTATTCTTGTAGGGATGGAAAAATATTCCATCCCAAAATCTGCCGCGTTCGTCAAATTTTGCTGCATCCGTTTAGACTGGAAGCCGAACCTAACATATTGGGGTACTTAGGTAAAAAGGGTACGAAGATTGATTGGGGTACGTAAAAAGGCTAGGCAGATAGATTGGTCGTCAATTTTTAATTTTCAATTCTCGAATCGATCCCCGGTTTTGGAAATGTACAAACTCCAGCACATCAAGCTACTACAATCTGTCAAATTTATTTATTACATTTTCAACTTTATCGCTAATGCATAAGGTTCAAAGTTGATTGGGAAAATTTGACAGTTTCGGGTAGCTTGATGTGCTGGCTGGCGTCTGTACCAAATTCATGACGCCAAGCATGCTAGTTGGTAAGTAAGTTTTATTTAAAGCCATCCAATGGGGGCATTGCATGGGCCTTAAATAAAACTGGCGAAATGTGAGGTATTTATAATCTGAAATCCTCAGTCTACCCTACTTCGGAAAATACAGGCGTGATGTTTTTTTTTATTTGTAATGTGCATTTTGTTTGTGCAGAATAAACAATTTTTCTATCTTTCTTTCATGTTATGTTTCAGGGTACGAAAAAATTTAATTACCTACCTATAGTTTTATGAACTCCAACATAGCTATTCACAACCACTCGATACGCTTCCGTACCGTATCGAACATCAATCAACGTAAAGGCTCCTACAAACAGGCGCGACACGCGATATAATCGCGCGCGACACAAAGGCACGCGCGTCTGTTTGAAGGAGGGTATAACCTAGGAGTCCTCTAAACGCTGATCACAAGTTCAAAACCAATTTTTTTTTACAGTTTAAATCAAGAAGACCGCTATTCTTCCGACAGCTGTTTGCTGTCGGAAGCACAGGTTATCGAAATGATTGTGTCATTTTCGATACAATAGCCTCGGATGGTTCTGAATAGCTATGCTGGGTTCCTTAACCTTTTGAACGCCATTGTCACATATACGTGACAAGCAAGCGCGTGCCCTGTACGCCAGTCGTGTGTCGCCTATCCTATTACGAGCGACACAAATATGTGACAAAAAATGCGGTGCACTTTATCACGAAATAAACAATTAAATCATTACTTTTGTGTGTGTTTTTATTTGTATACCTTAAATATTTTTAATTGTGGCTTGGTGTGGAGGGCACGCGCGTGCGTTTATGCTCTGGCGTTCAAAAGGTTAATAATATTTATAAAATCAATGGTGCTCCTATTAATTTTCCAATATTTAATAGATACATTTCTATCTTAATATTTCTTCATTTTTCTGTTATTACCATATCAGAACAAGCCAGGTAAAAACATAATATTTACGAGTTTATAAGGAAGTTGAATTTCGCTATCGACTCAGTACCCAATTTCCGGCGTCGACGGGTTTTTGATTAGATGTAACCTACCTACCTCCCTCTATAAACGATATAAAATATGATTAGGATGTCCTATTTATCATATTTATATATATTTATCATCCTGAGAGATTATTTTTTTTTACCTAATTTAAGTTGTATCTTCTAGGGTCTGTGGTACAATATACTTACGGATCAGGGGGCCTGAAAAGCCCACTTTGGCAGGATCATATAAGGATAACATGAATCATAATATGGTGAAGACAGTCCGTGTTTTTCTTTTTTTCGCTACACTACACCAGGTATAACCAAAGAGATTGGGATTGGATTTGGATTGGTTTGATTGGTATTTTAGCACAGACAAAAAAAAATTACTGAAAAATCCTTCACCAATGGGATTTGATACAATTAACTTAACAGTTAACTGTCCATTATGATTCATAATGTTATCCTTATACGATTCTGCACAAAGTTGCCTTTTTAGGCCCCCAGGTAGGCTACAGTAATTACTATCCAGCATAATCATCCTGTAATGTTCCCAATGCTGGGACACAGACACAGGCCTCCTCTCTTCGAGAGGGAGTGGGTTGTGATTGTGATATACCATGCGGGCCCGGGAGTGATATGAAGATTCGAATGACGTTATTGCGACCCACGCTATTTCGAAAAAAATTAAGAGTGGTACGCCAGTTCGAAAACTCATAAAGTCGAAAACCGCTATATCGAATGACATTGTCGCGAACACGCTGATTCGAAAAACTGTTTGAATGGTACGCTAGTACGAAAGTCTTGGCATTGAAATCCACTGTTGCGAATAGCCTAATATTCCAATCTGAATTTATCTGAGGATCGAACTCGCAACCCAGTGCGGGTTGGTAGATGTCACTTGTCTTCAAATTTTTGGTTCTCGGACGTGTAGGTTTCATCACGACGTTTTGAGCGTCTGTGCCAAGACTGACCCTAGTCAAACTGTGTTAACTAAGTTAATCTAAATATATAAAATTCAAAGTCCTGACTGACTGATATATCAACGCACAGCCTAAACCGCTGGTCCTAGAGACATGAAATTTGGAGGGTGTGTTCTTTGTGAAGAGTAGGTATCCACTAAGAAAGGATTTTTCGAAATTCCACCCCTAAGAGGGTGAAATTTCACGGGAACGAAGTCGCGGGCATAAGCTAAGCTAGTTATATCTAAAATTCTCGCTGAAGTCGCAGGCTGAAGCTTAGTCCTGCTATGTAGGTAACATACAAGATTAGGAAACCCTATTTATTATCTCGAGACGTTTATTTTTACACTTGACGCTGTATTGTATAAGAACTATGATACGCAGTTTTATTATTAATGGGAAAAAGCTGACTGTGCGAGATTTTACAGTTCCTATGAACTGACGGAGATCGCTTACTTGAGTAATTCGTGTAATACTTTGGCTAAGTAATAAGTATTCTTTTATATTTCTTACTGGCCTCTAATTCTGGGGGCCGTGGCTAAATAATAACAGCCGCGCAGGTCGATCGATCAGGTTAAGCTACGCTTGCCGCGATTGGTCTGTGGATGAGTGACCCTCTTTATAATTATACCGAGACCCCTCCGTGTCTTGGACAGCACGTTAAGCCGTTGGTCCCCGCTGTCATGCGTGGATCTTTGACAGTCGTTACGGGTAGTCAGAAGCCCGAAAGTCTGACAACCAGTCTTACCAAGGAGTGTCGTATTACCCAGTAACTGGGTTGTGGAGGTCAGATATGCAGTCGCTCTATGTAAAATACTGGTATTCAGCTGCATCTGCTTATTTTAAACGCCCCTTACCAAGTATAGTCAGCTACCAGGTAATGTCGGCCCCAGCTGTATTTTATGAGCGGACATTTGTATGCGACCACACCACAGTTACGCGGGTGACGTCACGGATACATGAATCACTTCCACGTCTGATTTATTAATATGGCGATTTCATTGGTTGTTGCGTGTGTATCAGTTTTCTCTCGTGTTTTCTTTGTATGAGGAGATGCCTTTGCCCTGGTAGTGGGACAATAACATGATGGTATCTTAACATTTTTTTCGTTCAAAGATAATTTTCCAAATCAACCAAACCGACCAACCAACCAACCAAACCGATCAACCAACCAACCAAACCGACCAACCAACCAACCAAACCGATCAACCAACCAACCAAACCGACCAACCAACCAACCAACCAACCAAACTGACCAACTAACCAACCAAACCAACCAACCAACCCCACCTTTTTCATATCATACCCCACATGCGCTAGTAGCCCCTGTTCGAATTTTTCAGACTCCCTTTCAGTCCCTGTTGCAAAAAATATACATGTATTTTTATCTCTTTCTTATTTCCGTAATAGTTGGGCAAACGTCATCTAAAACTATTCTAATTTTCAAGTCGATAGCATTAGTAATTCTTGAGATATCCAGCTGTGACAGACAGACAGATAGACAGACTGAGTCTCACCATAAGGGTGCCGTTTTACCATTTTGGTACGGAACCCTAACAACTTTGAATGGACTGTATATCTTGGTTGAACGTAAATCACTCTTATTGACGCATATAAACCACCTGGATATTCTACAACAATGCTGTAAAACAAAACAATATCGATTCATGTTCATCTTCCACATTTTACATTCATCTGTACGCACGAACACAAAGCTTTCTCGCTATGAAATCGAGAGGAAACGAAGAGAATCGATCATATCGCATGGAAGTAACATCCGGCAGGGAACAGAGAGGCGATGAAGCGAATCGATTTAGCAATCGAATGAGTCCCTTGAGGTTTCTGAATGGGATAAATAATTGATTAGACCTTTGGAAAAACTACATTAATTTACGTTTTTTTAGGTCAAAACTTCTTTAGGCGTACTTTGGGCTCTATATGAACAGTGAACGAAACTGAATCGGCACCGGGTTGGTGACGCTGAATCGGGTATACTCGGCTCCAGTCGGACGATGACGCTGAATCTCGTATATTTGACGTTGAATCGCGTATACTCGGTGCTGAATCGGAGGTCAGATAGGCAGTCGTTTCATGTAACATACTCGTATTCAGATTCATCCGATGAGACTGGAAGTCGACCCCAACATAGTTAGGAAAAGGCTGGGCAGATGATGATGATGATATTTTGTATTATTTGGCAAACCGACATAGTTATGTGGGCAAAGTGCTCTTTTATCTGATCTTTTGGCGCCTGAATGACATTGACAGGGGTTGTTGTACATTGTTGAACAAGTGTGAAATTCACACTGAAATTGTATTGAAAAACAAGATGGCCTTGAGGGAAAGAGCCTCCCGTCCCAGCCGCCGCGGGAGACGCTCCGGGTGTCGGGTGACACGTGACGACTCCCGGCCACCGTAGGCACGGGCCTGCGGGCGGAGAGTAGGTAATGGGTAGCTCACCGTCCGATCAGGACCAGGCCCGAGCCGGACGGCGTGTACGTTTTCCACGCGCACCTCAAAGATATGTCAGCAACAAAGAAGGGGCTCGTTAGGGCCGAAGTCTGCCGGGTCAGCGGGATTGTCCGAAAGGGTTACCGCTGGCCCGGAACATAAAGGGATAAGGAAGGAGCACGGGTGGGTTTTAGCCAGTAAGAGTCTGACACTCCCTTCCGCTCCACCCAGAGCGGGAAGGGACATTTGATGATTTCCCATCCTCAAGAAAAAAAAAGATGGCGAAATTAGTTCCGATTTTGGCCACGCGTTAAAAGTTCCTTGTACAGTTGTACTATTTATTTTACTTTTTTGGCAAAGAACTGTTACTGGCTAGTTACTTTAATCTTAGTTCAGAATCAATTGGTATTTGAAGACTCGTTTGGAGACAAAATGATCGTATAATTTCGAGATGTGTAAACAATCGAAAAAATTTGAATTCTCGTAGCAGCGCTACGCCGTGCCGTAGCAAAAACGTAGCTGAGACGTAGCGGTGACGTGATGCTACGACTTTTACATTAATTTTATCTATGGCTACGACTCATCAATGAAAGATTGTGCGATCGATATCTTTAATATAAGTTTTAAATTAATATTAATTTTACGAAGTGTCTTTTGATGGTATGTAAAAGTATTTTACATACCCATGATCATCTGCCTAACCTTTTCTCAAGTATGTTAGGGTCGACTTCAAAAGTATTTTACATACCTACCCATCTACAATTACATAATATGACATATTTCTTTTTACAAAACTGGAAGGGTCCAAAGCGTTTCGTAGTCAAGCCGTGGGTCCTGGCTGTCATTCGTGGATCTTTAACAGACCTTACGGGTAGTCAGAAGCCCGAAAGTCTGACAACCAGTCTTACCAAGGGGTATCGTATTACCCAGTAACTGGGTTGTGGAGGTCAGATAGGCAGTCGCTCCATGTAAAATACTGGTATTCAGCTGCATCCGGTTGGACTGGAAACCGACCCCAACATAGTTGGGAAAAGGCTAGGCAGATGATGATATACGTTAGTTCAAAGTAGATTTTCTAAAACACCTAATCGTCATGCACGACGGACGGTTGCAAATTACTTTATACGTTTATCAGATCAGGTGCGTAGGCACCTGATCTGATAAACGTATAAAGTAATTGCCAAAAAAGTAAAATAAATAGTTACAACTGTACAAGGAACTTTTAACGCGTGGCCAAAATCGGAACTAATTTCGCCATCTTTTTTTTTCATGAGGATGGGAAATCATCAAATGTCCCTTCCCGCTCTGGGTGGAGCGGAAGAGAGTGTCAGACTCTTACTGGTTTAAACCCACCCGTGCTCCTTCCTTATCCCTTTATGTTCCGGGCCAGCGGTAACCCTTTCGGACAATCCCGCTGACCCGGCAGACTTCGGCCCTAACGAGCCCCTTCTTTGTTGCTGACATATCTTTGAGGCGCGCGTGGAAAACGTACACGCAGTCCGGCTCGGGCCTGGTCCTGATCGGACGGTGAGCTACCCATTACTCTCCGCCCGCAGTCCCGCGCCTACGGTGGCCGGGAGTCGTCATGCGGCTCCCGACGCCCGGAGCGTCTCCCGCGGCGCCTGGGATGGGAGGCTCTTTCCCTCAATATGACATATTTCTTTTTACGAAGGGTCCAAAGCGTTTCGTAGTCAAGCCGTGGGTCCTGGCTGTCATTCGTGGATCTTTAACAGACCTTACGGGTAGTCAGAAGCCCGAAAGTCTGACAACCAGTCTTACCAAGGGGTATCGTATTACCCAGTAACTGGGTTGTGGAGGTCAGATAGGCAGTCGCTCCATGTAAAATACTGGTATTCAGCTGCATCCGGTTGGACTGGAAACCGACCCCAACATAGTTGGGAAAAGGCTAGGCAGATGATGATATACGTTAGTTCAAAGTAGATTTTCTAAAACACCTAATCGTCATGCACGACGGACGGTTGCAAATTACTTTATACGTTTATCAGATCAGGTGCGTAGGCACCTGATCTGATAAACGTATAAAGTAATTTGCTAAGATATCTTATCGTCATTAGCAAAACAACACTACACACAATTTTAAGCACGCTTTGTCTAAACTTACTATGGAGTAGCTTAGTAAGTGGTTCTTAAGTAGCTTCTTATACTCCAGATAAATATATAATGTATGTGATTTGTGCTTGTAAATAAGGGCTTGGTTACACCCTCTACTTTAGGTTTAGTTTGTGTAAAGTGAAAACGCTCATTCTTTGTAGGTATAGTGGAAATGGTTTAGACAAACAAGATGGCTACTTTGTTTTAAGTGCAGAATTCAAAATGGACCTGCCGTGATATCTCCCTACCATCCTTGGTTAACTGGTAAAGAATGCCTAAGGCAATATGAATATTTCGGGGAAATATAACGATTTGCAGCAAATGTAATTTCGAGAGCTATATTGATATTTGAAATGATTATTATTTTATATTAAGTGCACTGGTGGCCCAGTGGTAACGGCCGCGACTTACGGGATGTAGGTCGTAGGTTGGAACCTATTCAAGCGCTATACTTTGTGTAAATTATTTCATCACCACTGCTCTCAAAACGGTGAAAGAACCTGCGGTTTTCTTTCACCGTTTCTGTCCTAGAACCAAAAATTCGAAGACATGTGACATATACCAACCTGCACGGGGCCCGCGTGGTTGATTATAGCTTACTCCCTCTTACTGAGAGGAGGCCTGTGTGACATGTGTCCCAGCAGTGAGAAAATGGCAAATTATGATGATAATTTTGTTATTGTTTTATTATGATTGCCGCGTAATAAATGTTGATCAACATACAACGTAAAACACAATTTCAGGGCAACATTGACGGATCACCCTTTACGTAAAAAATTTTCTAAAATATCTCAAGTGCTTGTAATTTGACCACAAATCAATTAATCATTTTGTACTAACTCACAAAATAATTATAAACGTTATAATATAAATATTTTATAAAAAACCACCAGTTCTTTAAACGTACAACCGTTGTTTTAGCAGCCAAAACTCCTCTTACATAATAGACACCACCTTAGTGCGTAAGTGCCGTAAGAGGTTCAGCGAGGAAACACTAACCGCTTGGGAGGAAACACTGCCTTTTATCGCGAATACTTAACCTTCCTGCTGCCATAGAGCATACATAAAAGAGACACCTGAGTTTCATACAATAGCGCTAAGATAAGTATGTACAGACGCCAGCATATCAAGCTACCCGAAACTGTCAAATTTTCCCAATCAACTTTGAACCTTATAATTTAGCGATAAAGTTGAAAATCTAATAAAGAAATTTGACAGATTGTAGTAGCTTGATGTGCTGGCGTGACCAGTATTTTACATGAAGCGACTGTCTATTTGACCTTTACAACCCAGCTACTGGGTAGGTAATACGATACCCCTTGAGACTTTCGGGCTTCTGATGACCCGTAACGACTGCCAAAGATCCACGATTGACTACCGGGACCAATGGCTTATCGTGGTTTCCGAGGCACGGAGGGGTCTTGAAAAAAGATGGTCACCCATTCACGGACCAACCGTGGCAAGCGTAGCTTAACCTCATCGATCGACCCGTGCGGCTGTTATTACTTGGCCACAAGCCTTTGCGTCAATATACGATCCAATTAAATTATATCGTGTAAATCAGGTTTTAGTCTTTCCGTTAGGAATCCTTCTTGCGATCCAAATCCCCAATAATTCAAGGATATTGTATTTTGCGACTACTCAATCATTGAATCGTAATTTTAATTATTTATTTTAAGGTAGAAAAGGAAGGAAGGTAGGTATAATAGGACTAGCTGCGCCCCGCGGTTTCCCCGCGTAAATGTCAATCCCGTGGGAATATCGGGATAAAAAGTAGCCTATATGTTAATCCAGGGTGTCAGCTACCTCCATACAAAATTTTATCAAAATTGGTCCAGCCGTTTGAGCGTGAATAAGTAACAAACACACCCCCACACCCCCTCACACACTCACAAACTTTCGCCTTTATAAATTAGTGTGATGTGATGTGATATACCACAAAGTATTTTGTTACTTATGAACAAGTACAGCAAGTAGGGACTTACTTTGTTAACTTCAGCAATACTTGAGTCATTTGGGGATAAAAGAAAAATTGTTATACGTACCTACACTTCTTCTAATACGGTTTATCTTTTGTCCTTATCTTTTTCTGAACTTGGGATATAATAATATTGAATTTAGGTAGCCGTTGCTAAATCAAATTATACAGGATACATTTTTGACCTGCGCAAACTGTGTAAACAGCATAATTGATTCTAGACCTAGCGTAGAAATTTTTTGTCGGTTTAAAAAAAAAAATTGTTGTCCCACACATTTTGACCGAGTAAGGTTTCACTTTCCATGAAACAGCAGATTTTTTTTTTGAAAAACGACGAAAGCTTTCTACACTTCTAGGATCATAATATATGCTGAATTCATGGTTACAGTTTACGCACTGGTTTACAAATTATCACGTAGTTATACACGCAGTGATGTGATTTCTTCTATTTAGTGCTTGGCCAGAATGGCAGCGCGGGCGCGGGGTGGGCGCGGCGCGGCATACTCAAACAAAAAGCCCGGTATCCACCGCGAGCGGAACGGATCCATTAATTACTTCTTTAAACTCGCAAACGCAACTGCATACTTGTATTTCCATGGGTCCGTTCCGCTCGCGGTGAAAACCGGGCTTAAGAACTTCATTTGAGTGTCCATAGTGGGTACGCGGGCGCGGTGACTGGTGCGGGCTGCTCAGCGCGCGGGCCTCGCGTCATAGCTCGTTCATACAAGTGGCCGCAGTGGGTGCGCGGGCGGCCCGCGCGGGGACCGGGGTTCTCAAACTAGAATAGAATAGATTTTTATTTGCACAATAAGTCTAGTTCGGAATTTTTTTCAGTAAAAAATCCATATTATATTTTGACAAACACTGGACACGACAACACGCAGAACGCAGCCGCGCTCGACTGCAGACAGGCAGACCGCGCGCGTCCCCGCACCCGCGCCGCTACTCGCCCCGCGCTGCCAGTCTGGCCAAGTTCTTGGGCTTGCGTTAGACCACTATTTCACCTACAAATTCCAATTAAGTATTTTTTTGAGTAAATTCTTCTAATAGTCTTCTACACTCTAAGTTACCTTTAGAGTATTAACGTTGCTTATACAATTTCTTATTGCTTGATTTGTAGCCTGAGCTGTAACCAAAGCGACGGTCGCGTTCATGCTGTTCGGTCGTGCCAACAGACCTTCCAGTTTTCCTAACAAATGAGTGTCATACGAACGCGACGTCAATCTCTAGTGAAGACGCAGGGTAATGCGGGCTTTACACAGTCGGGTGACTATAGCCGACTGTCTAAATGGCAATTCGGTGAGGCCGCAGGTGACTAAAATTGCAAGTTCCAAACTCCAAAGTAGGTTTCGGGTTTAGTCGTGCGGCGACAGGTTGCATGCAGCGGGTGACTAAAACCGACCGCATAAATGCTCAGGCGCAGGTGATGGTCCGCCGCATGAATGTCGACATTTTGATGCAAAATGAACTACGTAGTTACCTGCAATTTTTATCGACCAGTGCAAAGGGGCTGGCGATTCGGCTTGTGACGTCATTGGGTAAGCGACCAGTGTGAATTCCCCATAGAGCATTAACATCCCACCTTCCAACCCAACCTTTTTGCAAAAGTGAAGCTAATAAAGACAGATGATTATTTCCGTACTTTTCCAGTAAGTAAGTAAGGTTTGTCTCCAGGGAGTGTTCGGTAATAATGAGATTATTTGGTGCGGGGGCGCTGTTACCGGCTTGAGGCTTCGCAAGTGAGAGGCACCACCGAGGCACACACCAATTGAGTTAGTGGTAAATAGATCGCGAGATGTAGAGGTGTTTGTGGGTATACGACGACATACGGTCAATTACGTGTCGGACCAGGGTTCCGTAGTTCGGATGAATTTTTTCCAAGATTTCGAATCGAATAGTTCGGATGAATTATTTCCAATGATTCAGGAAGCAGTACTCCTGGATACGGCACGCATAATGAGCAGGTTCCTCTCTCTAGAGACCTGACTACCTTTGACCCTGTTTCTTGATGCCCATGGGCCACTATTTTTTGTAAAAATATACGACATATTATTATCATATTGTATGAAAATAAATAAAAGAAAAACTAAATAAAAAAAAATGGTATAAAAAAAAATGCAAAGAAAAGATAGGTAGCTGTTTATTTTGGTTTCCTTCCTACATAAAAATAACTCTGCAGAATATGGGTCAGGATATTATCGGAAAAGGTATTCGACAAATGTCTTTTTCATACAATACAAAAATAATATCCATTATAACTTAGAAATTCAAAAATAATCTTATCTTTCTAACTCAGGCGAGAACGTAATTAAGGGGGAAGCGCTAAGGTAGCCCGCGAAATTCAAATTTTCTGACGTTTTTTGCAATTTGCTGGTCAGTATTAAGTTGTACTTTGATTAAATTATGATTCGCGGTCGTAATAAATATGTATTTACAGAATTATGATCTAATCATTACAATCAGTAATACAACTTGATAAGCTAGTATAATCTCCAAATGTCAAGATTTCATGAAATAGTCATTCTTGGGGATTACTTGGTCTTAGAGAGTTGTGCTGATGACTTTAATGATTACGATTATGTAAATACATATTTGTTACGGCCGCGAATCATATTTTAATCAACTTACAACTTAATACTGACCAGAAAATTGTAAAAAACGTAAAAAAAATGAATTTTGCGGGCTATTTGACTGTCTCTCACAAAAGTAGGACAGATTCGATCTCATCTCAATAAGTACAAGATCACGGGAAAACGTGTCTATTCTCCAGAGAGTGCGAGTACTTCAAAAATATATAAACGTGGAAAAAAAACGTGTTACGGGCTTAGAGTAAAGTAAGCAAAAGTAATATTATTTATTTAACTAGCAGCGCCCCACGGTTTCACCCGCATAAGTGTCGATCCCGTGGGAATACCGGATAAAAATTATCCTATGTCCTTTCCCGGGACTCAATCTTTCTCTATACCAAATTTCATCTTAATTTGTTCAGCAGTTTAAGCGTGAAGAGGTAACAGACAGACACACTTTCGCATTTATAATATTAGTATGAATTAGTATGGATTATTTGACGGGGACAAAGTCGCGGCCAGAAGCCGTTGTCTTAAACCCAATGCCAGCTACAAAGAAAGATTGAAAAGAAAAAATACAGCACAAATTCGAATGAAAAATTGGTGATTTCGGTTTTTTATTGCACATCGTGTTATTCGGCTTTACATAGTCCCTAAGCAACCCTTTGATAAGCCCAAGGGCTGAAAGGAGCTGCCTATTCTTTGGGGAAAAAACAATACCGCAACGTGAAATAATTATGCTTCGAAAAACACAGCCACGGAAAAAACCTACATTGTCTGGCAGTTGTGTCCTATCTCAATAATTCTATTCGTGGTATAAATAAAATACCCTCTGTATTTTATTTATACCACGAATAGAATGGAAGGAAAAAATAAATTTAAAATAAACAGAACGGGCACGAATGGTATAATAAACGGGCGAGTCCGAGTATTTACGTACGACACTGAGTTCCGTGCAATTTATTTTAGCAGCCTGTGACAAAAACATGCTACACAGCTTGATCTATGACTAATCTTTGCTTGTAACTGTGATAATGCCATGTAATAGATACAGATAACCAGATAGACAGACGGATAGACATAGATCGGTCGGTTGAATAAAAGGCCGGTATTAGGTTAGACTCAGGCATCGTCCTGATAGAACGCGAATGCGCGATCATCGCGCGAGTAAGCGACGCGACCATCGCGTGTTCGCGCGACAGCAAAAACTGGGTGTCCTAATAGAACGCGAATATGTGATCATCGCGCGAATTAACGACGCGAGCGACCGTGGAGTATGTACCTAGTTTGGCAATGGCACGGTCGGTACCAAAATTAGGACATCTATTCGAATTCAATCTATGTTTGATCGCACGTTCGTACTTTTAGTAAGTTTGTGCGAATAGATTTTCAAACATTTGAGTCGCGCGACCGCGTCTTGCGATTGTCAGTTAGAACACCTATTCGAGTTCAATATGTTTGATCGCGAGTTCGTACGAGTAAAATCCGCGCAAACCTACGATGATCGTGCATTCACGTGCTATTAGGACGATGCCTAAGGCCACGAGCGATGCGACTTCCGACGCGACGTGTAGCAAGCAACACACGCGCGCGCGTCAAAAGTCAAATTCGAATATTTTTTGGAAGACAATTGTTTTTTTGGTAATTTCTTTTTTTATTTTTCATTTTTTAGTGGGTCAGTTCGTAATTTATCTAAGTTACAATAGCCTAATGTCAACTGCTCATCACCTTTTACAAAATATTGCTTTTCCCGATGCAGGGACGTTAATCGTTGAGGAGTTCTCGTAAGCGACGCGACCATCGCGGAGAACTGGAGAACCAGGATAGAACCAGGAGAGAACCAGATCACCAGGAGAACTGGAGCTGATTGAGAAGTCACCATCAGCTCCACTTCACCATACGCATTGTAACGAACATAAATTGCTTAGCAACCACATTAAAGTATCTAATCGAATCGCAACCCGTGAAATACTTATTATTAAGTAGTTCCGATGGCCATCTGTGGTCTTCATCATCAGCTCAGCACTTCACCAAATGGTGCTTTCCGAGAGCAAATGCACGAATTACTATAAAAAATATCGAAATCGTTACAGGTGTGCCTATAAAATTTGAGGGTTTCCCTCGATTTCCATAGGATTCCCTCATCAGATTCCGAGTTGGTGACAATGGAACCACCTCGAGACCATACCCTTCAAAACAAAAAAAAAAATAGGTCCACAATTGACGGAGAAATCGGTGAACATACATTAAAAAAAAACATATATAAAGTCGAACTTAATATAACCTCCTACTTTTTGGAATTCGGTAAAAAATATTATACCACAATAGGTAAAAAAAGAAAAGAAAAATAAAGCAATGAAAGTTAATTAATTACGTACACGTACTTATTTACAAATATTGTAAAAGTAGATGATTTTCCTAAATTTTTAACAAGTTTTAATTTAGTGTGTGACATAGTAGTCACAGATTGTAAAATCGCGCAATAACTGTTTCCATCTGTCGCGCCGCAAGTCGCGTCGCGGTGACTCGTGGCGTGCTACAAACAACTTCTTTAATTTGTTTTCGCAAGACGATTAGTTATAGATCCTGTTAGCACAGTTTGCATAAGGAACCCTAATAACCGTTTCGTATAAATAAAACGTGATACAGGTCTAATATGCTACAAAAAAGGACCAACAGATGAAGGGCATTTTATTCAATTCCATATGTAAACAGATTTTTTAAAATAAATTTAGTATTTGGAAATGGTGGGTTAGAAAACAATTCCAATGTGATGTGACTTTATAGTTAATATTTGTTTCTGATAATTAAAAGGCTTATTGTTCCTATGAGAGCTGTGAACATTGTGTATGTGTAGTCGGTAATCTGTACAATTCAGGTATTCTATACAATACCTAGGCAATGTACTTATATAATACCTGAGGCGTCCGGGCAATGTATGAAATATTATGAATATTATTGTCCAAATCATTACACACTTTGCCTAGGTAATGTATACATTTCCCAGGGATTGTATAGAATACCTGCTGGTTCACCGGCAATGTGTAAAGTAAATAGATTCGGTCTATATTTTTCAATGTTATGTAAGTACCATGCAAGAAACGAACAAGTATATATCTCAGGCAATTTGTATGATTCCGCGTTTTACAAAAGGCGTCGTCCGTTTACAAATGCTCGCTGATTTAAAATATGGCGAACCCCGAGGTAAGGTTTGGTTAGGTTACTATGCCGAACCCGATGTTAGGTTTGGTTAGGTTACTTTAAACCCTTTACACAGGAATAGAAGCCCCACTAAGTGGGGCTACGTCGACATAGGATGCAAGAGCGACCGAACGGCACCCCGAGCTTTCGTCTTTTTCACACATTGCCGGCTGCGCATTCGGTACTGTATAGAATGCCTAGGCAAAGTACAATATAAATAATATTTCATACATTACCTAATCGTTTTAGGTATTCTATACATTGCCTAGGTATTGTCTAAAATACCGGATTATACAGATTGCGGTAACATATGTATGTCATGAATATTATTCTGGGATTAGAAGGGACCTTCGCCCAGCCACAAAGTGGCAAAACAAAAAAAGATTTTATTTATTTTAACATAAAATGGCCAGGGCAAAGTACATTAGTTAAAGACACAAACACATAGTTAATTACATTAACGAGAAGTATACAACTAACCGACAGTCATAGGATCAACTCACAATACTCCAGACATCAGTAGCGAAGGGTAAATTTTTGTAAGAGGTAAGCCGGAGTAGATATCTTTAATATGATTAGGTATATTATTTGTCTTTAAAATACTGACTGTGCCATTTATCAAAGGGAAGCCGGTATGAATCGAGTTGTATGGAACCTTCGCATTTGCCAGACATACTGACAAGATCTTCTTCCATTCATCCGCGGACACATAGTCAGGCTTATCGTCCAAGAGTGCGAGGGACTGGTCTCGAGCGACGGTTCGACTCCCAGACACGGTAAACAATCTGTGCCTCCTGTTACGGCTATAATTTGTCGAAGCAAAAAGATGGGACAGTTCGTCGAACACCAATCTATCTGCTAACACCGTTTCAGAAAGGCCGATCAATTCTCTGTTCAGATAATCTGTTCTCTAAGATGTTAAAACTCACGCTTGTTGTTGTGATTGGTTACTTGTCGGAGAAACAAAGGGGAGCGTCTGTCCTTACACCCGTTCTTAGCTGCTAATTAATTATATAGAGAATCTACTTATATAGGGTGACTGGTAATTAGTGACCGATACTTAAACACGTGATTTTACTCATCATTATGAACAACTTTTACTATGGGACCAAACCTGAAATCGTGAAAAAAAAAACAGCTGTTCTCTACATTTTGACGAGTTAGACGAACATAAATGTAGGGAACAGCTGTTTTTTTTTTTTGTATTCGGTTGTTTAGTTTTGTTTCTACTGTTTTTTTTTTCTTTAATTATTAACGATTTGTCTTAATGATTTGTCTTGTGTTTGTTACGGAATTGGATATTTTATATTTTTTTATCTTACCACAGTCTGTATTTTGATTGTTTTTGTTTTAATGTCTTTGTAAATGGTCAATGTAATTTATTTAATTTTAGTCTAACTTTAATCGAATTTTCATGTCAATTATTTTTTAATTTTATCTTGTTTGTCGTAATTTAATAGCTAATGGTCTTACCACTGTTTTTTTATGCTAGCGGTGTTAACCTGTAATTAATTGTTGCACCCGCAATTGTATCCTATTATAATAAGCTGCTAATGTGTTGGTGTAAGCAATTGTTGGTTATCCTAAATAAAAAAAATAAAATATTAATAATAAGTAACTCCACCTTCTGAGGATATAGGAACGATTCTTCAATAACCAGTGGTCCCCTAACATAACAAACCTACCTAAGAGTCTATAATTCATTAGTTTTCTATTTGAGACTTTATTTTTAGGGTTCCGTACCTCAAAAGGAAAAACGGAACCCTTATAGGACCACTTTGTTGTCCGCCCGTCCATCTGTCTGTCAAGACCCTTTATCTCCGGAACGCGTGGAGCTATCGAGTTGAAATTAAAACCATATACTACAGTCCCTTGATGCTGTGAAAAAATCAAAAACCTAAGTTAACGTAAAAAAGATACGGCTGTTTATGCCGCAAAAAAACGATATTTCGACACTCAAGGGAATCAAAACTTATAGGGTACCTACTTCCCGTTGACCTAGAATCATGAAATTTGGCAAGAAGCAAGATCATGTAGCACAAGTAAAGGAAAACATCCGAAAACCGTGAATTTGTACGTACATTAAAAAAAACCCGCGATAAACTATTTACATACCTACCTACGAAGTACGGAGCCCTCGGTGCTCGAGTCCGACTCGTAAAGGTCGAAAGGTTAGAATACAATGGATAGGTTTATCAAGCTACATGTCAGGCTTGATAAACCTACCTGTAATTAGGTGCTTTACTTATATCATGTTTCTTAAAATGTTTTAAGGCTCTTTCAAACAGGCGCGACACGCGATAAAATCGCGCGCGCCACAAAGACACCGCAAGTCGCGCAACGAGTGCCGAGCGGTGCCTTCGTGTCGTGCGCGATTATATCGCGTGTCGCGCCTTTGTATTTGTGTGCCTAATATGTTATCTACCACTAACATAGATTTTAAAGTTACTAATACTAACACGCTACGTGCCTACGATGCCTGCCAATAAAAGTATTAATTTTTTTAATATTATTTGTGTTCACCAAGTCATGTTAAGAGTTTCCACACTTGTGGTCTGTAATTCAGCTCGGTGCCTAATTATCTACAATTCTACAAGCCGAGTTCGAACACAATCTGCATAGGAGGCGGGAGTCGCGTGTTTGCAGCTGTTTGGTTGACTCGCGGTAATGTTGGCGGATTCAACCATAGTTTGATCCAATAAAATGATTATGTACAATATATAACGCAACACACTTGGTATGTACTGACCAAACCAGCACATGGGCGCCAGACGACCCCGTCTCTGCCACCCTTGGTCTCCCTGCGACGGGTCAGGTCATTGGCCCCGCCGCCTGCCAATTTTCGGCCGCAGAGGATAGGGAGAGTGGCCAACGTCATACCAACACTCCTCTTCCCCTGCGGCCCCACCGCGTCCGCCATCGGACGGTGGCGACCCCGTCAAGACCGCGGAAGGTAGGGAGAGCGGCGCACCATAATACCGGCACTCCTCTCCTGCCGCGGCCTCCAATCCTCAGCCGCGATGCCTCCGATACGACATCGCGGCCCGCCTCAGTTGCGATGTCGCCCAAGCGGCACCGCAACCTACATGTTGGCCGCTACGTCGTCGGCTTGTCCGCAAAAGCTCTGACGAGCGGCCCCTCCTCGGGTTCCTCTTCGCTTCACCGTGTCCAAGCCACGGCTACCGAGCCCCCCCGCCTCGACAATGCGGGAACCCACCGGGGGGGATTAGCAATATCCTTCAAAATGATTCAGATTGTGATTGATAGTGACGCAATGAGGGTGCAGTTATCAAATAATTTTAGGGATGCATGAAGAAGCCTCCTCGTGTAGCGCAGTTTGTTCCGCCAGTTACTCAACTGAACCGAGCGCTCGGCGCATCCTGGACAGTCACACCCAACACCTTATTTGACTAGCCAATTCTTTCCTTGCGGTGGTAGGGCTTAACGCCCGCCTGGTTTGCGACCACCCTCCCACCGGAGTCCGGCGTCAAGCAGCCTGCTGTGTTTCGTCGATGCGTGGGAGTTCAGGTGCCTTAGGCATCTTCTGGGCACGCTCGTTCTATCATAGACCTCATCCATCGCTTTCAATCAGGCGTGACCAAGGTCAAGAGCAGGCCCATTCATCAATAAAAATAATAAAAAAAGATTTATTACTTAAAATTTTATTTTATTATTAAAAAAATCTGCTGTTTCCTACATTTTAAGGAACAAAAAGGTTATCCATTAATTACGGGTCACCCTGTATACAAACGCTACTCGTGGAGACTTAAAATGTAATCCGAAAGAGTTATATAAATTTAATCAAATTATGATCTTCAAGTCGAAAAACAGTAAAGGCGCCATTTCCTTATCATTCTTCAAGCGAACGTTTAATTTTGTATTTAATTAAAAAGGAATTCATCAGTCGGAATTTCAAACGTTAATGCTCGATTTATTTCAGAAAGCGGTAATTGCAATCCGATTATATAGTTAATTTTAATCGAAAATGTGGAAACGAGGTTACATTGTGTAGGCAACAAGATGGAATAATATAAATAGGACAGAATAATCCTACTAATATTATAAACGCGAAAGTTGTGAGGATGGATGGATGTTTCCTACTCATTCCCGCAAAAACTACTGAACGCAGTTTGATGAAACTGTACAGTTAATCACACTAATATTATAAAGGTGAAGGTTTGTGAGGGGGCGAGTGTGTGTGTTTTTATGTTTGTTACTTCTTCACGCTCAAACGGCTGGACCAATTTTAATAAGATTTTGTGAGGTAGCTGACACCCTGGATTAACATATAGGCTACTTTTTATCCCGATATTCCCACGGGATCGACATTTACGCGGGTGAAACCGCGGGGCGCAGCTAGTATTAATATAACTAGCTTTTTCCCGCGGCTTCTCCCGCGAGGTATGTCGATAAAAACTATCCTATGTCCTTCCCCGGGATGCAATCTGTCTCTCTGCCAAATTTTATCGAAATCCGTTCAGTGGTTTAGGCGTGAAAAGGTAACATCCAGACAGACAGACAGAGTTACTTTCCAATTTATAATTATTATGGATATTATTTACCTACTGTTGATTGTTATCGTTTCATCAGCTAATATTGTTAGAAAACTACCCTGCGGGTTTTCTAATAAACGGTTTCCTAGAAATTCTAAATCGGGGTTAAGAATAGTGACGGTGTTTAGATAGTTTCATTGTTTTTGCGCGCTATGGACCGAGCTATGCTCGGAGTCTCTTTGAAGGATAAAATCAGGAATGAAATTATCCGAAAACGAACCGGAGTTACCGAAATAGCTTGCAGAGTAAGCAAACTGAAGTGGCATTGGGCTAGCCATGTTTGTCGAAGGACCGATGGCTGGTGGAGCAGACGAGTCCTGGAGTGGAGACCGCGTATCGAAAAGCGTAGTGTGGGACTCCCCAGCTTCATGGACCGACGACCTAAAGAAGGTGGCTGTTAAAGACTGGATACGAAAGGCGGAGGCCAGGGTTTTGTGGCGCAGCCTGGGAGGCCTATGTCCAGCAGTGGACTGCGATAGTCTGAGTTGATTGATTCAAATGTCTTGATATAGGTATAGTTTTTCTGAACCCTAACTTAAAAACTTGAGATATTCCACTCAGAGCACTAATTTGAACAACACTTGGACGAACCGCACCTGAGCACTTCCACTAACCGCACTGAAACTAAATTTTGTAACGTGTGGTTCGGTGGACTTTACTTGAATAGAAAATTTTGTCGAATCAATAGCTATCTGGACTTTGAGTACATCTGAGGATTACTCACCAGGAACTAGGCTCAACTTACTCGTAATGTATCCTGGTCAGAAACAGTCTCCTCCATAAGTTCTTGAGGAGGCGACTATTCAAGAGATTTCAAGAATACCATCCAGTACAAAGACTGCAACAAGAATACAGAATATTCAAAACTCGTGTTCAGTGTCGAAGTCACAGATGTTTTAAGCGCGTCTCGTAATTAGGGACTTTGAAAGGATTTGGAATACTACCGTACTCATTCGTACTTGTAACTTTTAAGTGGAATGTTTCGTTAAGGGTAATGAGGGTGATATTAACTTAGAACTTTTCTCTATTTAGACCTGCGTATGATTTGCTTTTCCTTTACGCAATGTATATATTTAAAAGTACCTAAATGATGGCACCGGGGTTCAACCACAGTAAAGATATGAACAGTACGGAAACTACGTACTAACGTTCGAAACGGCATACTCACACAGATGCGCGCATCTACGGTACCCCTAGCGATAGTCGCGGTGCTCTCAGTCACGGGTGCCGCCTTGGTTCAACTCTACGCTGTAAAAAAATGCGTGCTAGGAAAACACCAACACACCAACAACGTCAACGTCATAACGACAAACATAATAATTATGGACAAACTGGATGCGGAAGACCCCACAATACTGACGTCACGTATAATCATGCATCGCGCAAGCAGAGTTTACCGCGCGAATAGCTTAAATGCAACGTCCCGACATCAACCTTTGGGTAGTTGCCCACTAGGTACGACACTCGTCTCATCGGCGGATCATTCCATTTCTATAGAGGATGAGTGAACTTTACACCCTGTTCCTCATACCTTTTCAACGTAATATCATAATGGTTATGGTTAAACAAACCACACCGTGGTTGGTTGGTTTTGGTTTGGTTTGGTTGGTTGGTTGGTTGGTTATGGTTGGTTGGTTATGGTTTATGATCTAGAAAAGATAAAGATGCCAAAGCTCTGGCCCTGAGGCGAATCCCGCGTCGATTTTAATGACTAAGAAGTCACGCGACTATTCGCAACAGTTTGAACACTTCAAGTTAGCACAATCACGGGAGCGAATGTCGACCCGCATTCCGCGCAGGATTCGCTTCAGCTTTGCCAGGACTTAGGCATTTCAATGCAACACCATTATGAACGAGAAAAGGTGTAGTTTCCATTTCAAACTACTTTCGCTCCATTCTAATTTCGGTGTGAAAGGAATAATTCTGTGCAATTTTCTTATCTTGCACAAGCTGTAACTTTCATCTAAGTTATTGCCTGGAGAGTGGAGCAATTTTTAATCCCTTTGTTATAGCTCCGCGAGATTTCAGACTATAACTTACAGCTTAGCACCTTTCTTGGGCCTTTATTTGCATCTAAAAGCTTTATTTGTGTTGTGAAGATGAAAAGTGGGATGTAAGTGTTGTTTATTCTTGGGAATGTCAGGCTGTAACGTATTAATGCAGGGCAAAGGACTCTTCCTTTCCTGCTGTCAAAACGGTGAAGGAAAATTGTGAGGAAATCGGCATGTCCTAGAAGCAAACATTTAAAGACATGTGACATCTACTGGCCCTGGGCCAGCTTAGTGGATTACGGCCCACTCCTTCTCACCGAGCAGTGGGAACATTATGCTAAAGGGCTACTTCTCGAACAGAGAAAGATCGGGCATTGATGATGCTTACTACATGGCAATTAAGTTCAGAATCCTAATTGCGTAACAAACTTACAATCAGTCCAATCCGAAGGATCTCATTTATTTATTTATCATTATTTTTTGTCTATTTATACATAATCCTTACTGTTTTTATCTGACACAATTTTAATTTATTTATTTACTTATAAGTATGCATACGCAACACACGTCACGATGCAGTATAAAACTGATTTACATCCGTCACCTCACACCTGATGACACCAGCACATCAAGCTACCCGAAACTGTCAAATTTTCCCAATCAACTTTGAACCTTATAATTTACCGATAAAGTTGAAAATGTATTAAAGAAGTTTGACAGATTGTAGTAGTTTGATGTGCTGGCGTCTGTACATGATTCTGAACCCTACTACTACGTTGAAATTGTTCGTCGGTTATTAGTTATTACCCTAGGGGGTCTAGAATCATGTGCTGAATTCATGGTTACACTTTGCGCGCTGATGCCAATCGCAGGTGCAGTTTGCCACCATGTATAATACGTGGTCAGCAATCACGTTTTCAGTATCGGAGGATATATTTGGGCAAAACCTGCCTAGATTCATTCAAAACTCACAATTAATCATTGAAAAAGGTCTGGTATTATAACGTTGTTGCAATTTTGCTTATCTACATCATCATCTGCCTAGCCTTTTCCCAACTCTGTTGGGGTCGGCTTCCAGTCTAACCAGATGTAGCT
This sequence comes from Oligia latruncula, assembly GCA_948474745.1. Taxonomy (NCBI): domain Eukaryota; kingdom Metazoa; phylum Arthropoda; class Insecta; order Lepidoptera; family Noctuidae; genus Oligia; species Oligia latruncula. The sequence goes on from OX419705.1 coordinate 4,040,550, forward strand.
AAATACCAGTATTTTTCATGGAGCGAATGCATATCTGACCTCCACAACCCAATTACTAGGTAATACGAGACCCCATTATTTGCTTACCTACATAGCAGGTGATTTTATTTAATTTTTTGTAAAGGATATACGGTAGACATTGTGACTTATAACAGTTATAATATCGCCTTGGATGATTCTGTAAAGGTGTTATACATAATTGTGGTTTAAATAAATAAATTTCAAACAAACAGTTTTATTAGCTTTTTAAAAGTAACACTGTAACATCTGACGACTCATTAACAGACTCTATTAAAAATAAACAAAACAAAGAATAAAAACACCATTAATGAATGTTACCAGTTAATAATGGAACCGCATAATACTAAGTGATAATAGACGGTCACTTACATCCCCACAGAGTCGTAAACAACGGAGGCTTTTAGCTCGCTAAGTTAAAAATGTTGCTCAGTCTATAATCTGTATACGAAGTTTTAGTAACGCACTGGGTAGACTGACCGCTGCTGTTAAACTTTGACCGATATTTCAGAAAACCATTCCAATCCATACTAATATACTAATACTAATGTACCAATACTTACATACTAATTCTAATATACTAAGGGCTGATTTTTCAATCGACATATAATTTTTATTCGTGGTATAAAATTGATGTCTGACAGACTTATGGAAGGAAGACAGTATGGAAGAACTGTCAAAAATTCAAAATTATTCCTCGGATAAAATTATCTGACGTTGGAAAAATCAGTCCTAATATTAATATACTACTACTGATATCCATACTATCCATACTAATATTATAAATTCGAAAGTAACTCTGTCTGTCTGTATGTTAAATTTTCACTCCTAAACAACTGAACGGATTTCTATAAAATTTGGCAAGGAGATAGATGGCATCCTAGGGAAGGATATAGGCTACTTTTTGTCCCGGTAGCACGTTTCCGTGGGATAATTTCCGACATCCACGCGAGCGAAGCCGCGGGCAGAAGCTAGTAATATTATAAATCCGAAAATAACCTGTCTGTAACTCTGTATGTTACCTTTTCACGCCTAAACTACTGAACGGATTTAGATAAAATTTTCCAAGAAGATAAATGGCATCCTGGGCAAGGACATATGTTAGGCATACTTTTTTTCTCGGAAATAATCTTATAGAGGATGAAATATTTGGGAAACCCAGCATTTCTTAAGTTAGGATTGTAAAAATTGTTTTTTTTTTTTAATTTTTGGTAAGAAATAAAGACATACTTGTTTCAGCGTTTTTGAAAAACCGTCCCCCAAGAGATTTTAAAATATATAATTATGTCTTTAATATTGAAATTATTGTAAGGGATTGGAAATAAAGTCTGTCTGTTATCTTTTCATACCATAACGGCTGAACTGAATTGGATGATAGGTCATGACCGGTATACATAGGATCTTTTTTTTTTCAGCTCAGACCAAATAAAAAACCAAGACAGAGGGCTGTCAACAGAAAAGTGAGGCCAGTTTCGTAAACATGTGTGCACATAGTGAGGTGTAGTTTGATTGTAAATGGTTGTAAATGTGTGCGTGTCAGCGTGTATGCACAGAGCGGAGGTGTAGTTTTTGCATGCTTAACTGTATTGTTCGCAGCGCTATGACTGTCTTGACTTTTTATCTGGTCTGAATTTTCCGGTAGTAAATTCCCGTGGTATAATTTCCGATAATCACGCGGGTGGAGTCGCGGGCAAAAGCTGGTTTATCATAATATAACGCGGCATTTTTATTTGGTAACGGCAGGGAAACAACCTAGTGTATTGTCCGCCATTACATAGCAAACAGACCCGTACTTTATTGAACTTTATTTGACTATGGGAGAATTGAAGCGGATTACGGTCCATAGAGAAAACTGAGCCAAGGTTGGACCTCGAGATAATATAAGATTTGTAACAGATTAGAATGCAATTTCTCTCGAACATTCTGAATCGAAGTCTATGTCGCAGCCAACTGGTTAATTAGCCGTTTAGTTAACCGCCTAGCCTTTTAACTAAACGGCGGCCGTTTGACTAACGGCCTGAATGATATTTAATTATAGGTTGGAAGTCTGTAACCAATCACGCGCGAGACGAATTTGTCGCAGAAACTAAGCCAGAGCACTCCGACCAAATGGTTTAGGTTAGGTTAGAACTGTGATCAACCGCGTGTGAGCCGAGAGAGCGAAGTGAGGAGACTACCAAAGGCCAGGCCGTTAACTAAACGGCTAATTAAACCAGTTGGCTGCGACGTGTACAGTCAACAAAGGAGTTAAGTATACAGGAGCGTCGGATATTGTTGAAGGTTACTAAGAAACCGATGGATATTCTCGAATAAAATTTTAGTTTATTAATAGAAAACAAACAGCTCATTTATTAAATTAAATTTCAGTCCAGAACATCCATCGGTTTCTTAGTAAACTTCAACTATAGGTATCGGTCGCTCCTGTATACTTAACTCCTTTGTTGACTGTACATTAGCATTTTTATATTTTTCGTTTAGTGTTCACCGATTGTATTTATTTATGTGTTGAGGGTGCAGTGGTGGTGGTGACGGCTGCGACTTGTAGGTCGTAGGTTCGAACCCCGACTGGCGTTTTACTTTGTGTAAATTATTTCATAACCACTGCTCTCGAAACGGTGAAGGAAAACATCGTGAGGAAACCAGCACGTTCTAGAACCAAAAATTCAAAGATATGTGACATCTACCAACCCGCACTGGACCCACGTAGTAGATTATAGCCCACTTCCTCTGGAAGAGAGGAGGGCTGTGTCCCAGCAGTGGGAACATTATACGCTGATTATCTAAAAACGGTGAAGGAAAACCCTTTACCGTTTTTTAGAGCTTTGGATGATATTATATTATTTACACAAAGTAAAGCGCCTGTCTGGTTAGGTTCGAACCCACGACCTACAACTCATAAGTCGGGGCAGTTACCACTGGGTCACCACTGCTCCACTTTAAGGGGCTTACAGGACCTAAACGAAAAAAACACAAGTTTTAGAAACAATAAAAGTTTAAGATCGACCATACTAATATACATGCAATTATTCTGATTTTTTGTATAACTTTTGTGTAACTGTCCAGGACGTCCAACGTCTATTTCTGTCCACTCATCATCATCTGCGTAGACTTTTTCTCAACTACGTTGGGGTCGGCTTCCAGTCTAACCGTATGCAGCCAAATAAGTTACTAAGTAACACAATAACCTTGGTAAGATTGGTTGTTAGATTTTTGGGACTTTCCGCTACCCGTGCCGATTGTCATGGACCCACAAATGACAGCTGGGACCAAAGACTATATTTATAACCATGTGGTTATATTCTCTTTGGCCGGGACCAACGTCTATTTCAGTCCACTAATTCAATAAAATATTCCCTTTCCTTTGTTTAACTTAATAAAAGGTTCATTTAATATGTATTAACTGCCGAATAAGTTAGTATTTGCATAACATTCAGTTTGTGGTTCCCGGAATAAGCCGCCTACATCATGATGCGTGGGAGCTGTATGACTCGAATAAATAACGATTTGGTATTAGAAGCAATCAAGATTTTCTTGTTGGCTTTGTTGTAGCACGTGGGTTTGTAGTTCGATCAGTATGAGAAAACTATTTTTACAATTGAAATGTCAGATAATGTAAAGGCTATACAAAAGGCAAACATCGTGACACGTGCTTCGTTTGCTTGTATAACACGTGCTTGCAAACGCAGCACGTGTCGCGTACGGTGTTTGAGGCGGACATCTTCTTTGCCTGTAATTTGAATGGTACCTGTCTATAATTCAACATCATCATCGTCATTTCAGCCGGAAGAAGTCCACTGCTGGACATAGGCAGCCCTGAAGCATCGACGGTTGGACCGATTCTGTGCTTCTCGCATCCAGTGGATTCCTGCGGCCTTCACGAGGTCATCGGTCCACGAGGTCATCCAGTGGACTCCTGCGGCCTTCACGAGGTCATCGGTCCACGAGGTCATCGGTCCACGAGGTCATCCAGTGGACTCCTGCGGCATTCACGAGGTCATCGGTCCACCTTGTACGAGGCCTTCCAACGCTAAGCTACGGTACGCAGTAGCCACTCTATAATAAGTCACTCAAATTTGAACAATGTTCGATAGCAAAGTAGTAGCCTAGAGGCAAGGTAGCAAGTAGGTAATTCCTAGGACTAGTCTAGTAAGGTTAGACAACCTTAGTATAAAATCAAGACTTAAAAGACTTAACAGTTTTAACGACTTAAAAGATCGCTTTTCCGCCCATTGAGTCACCCTTTGTAAAATTTCTACATTTAGGTATTCTGTAATTTTTATGGTGTAATACATAGTAAAGAATATTATATTACAACGTTATTTTTAGTATATGCGAAACCTGAACGGAGAGTTCTCAGTGTGTAAAGATGGTTACCCAACCACGGACCAACCGCGGCATATTCGGTCAAACAGTGCGGCTGTTATACGAGTACGTAGGTATTTTACAAAACTTAATAAAGAGTAAAGTTTGTAATGAAGAAAACTGAAGCAAAATGAGCAACATTAACTTCTTATTTCATTATATTCTAGCTTGTTACACATTTTGTCTTGTTATTTTAAACGTAATGAAAAATAAAACGGATTTTTACTTTGCGTTCCTTCGCAGTTCCGAGGCGTTGATTAAAGTTTGCCCGGGCAGAATCTAAAAGTTTCTGATCGCGACACGAAAAGTTAACAATGTAGAAGTTTACCAGTTAGCTTACCTTGCTGTATACAAGCTGGGTCTTAGGGCAATATCATGGAATGATAAATGATTTTATTTCTGTAAGTCATCATTATCATCTGCCTAACCTTTTTCCAACCATGTTGGGCTACGCTTCCAGTCTAACCAGATGCAGCTGAATACGAAACTGAATGATGCTGAAGATTGTGGATAATTAAATGAATTCTTGTAATCATTTTGAGGCTGATTCTAGCTACATACTGTTACATCTTGTTGGAAGCTCAAAACTCGGACAATAAGGAGAGGTGACTAGTAGGTACCTAAAAGTCGCTATTAGGTACTTCAAATGTTTTATAGGTATAGTTGTTTAACTAACAGGCTATTTACTCAATACAAAGTAACGAAAGAGCTAGTTAGCTCGCACAAAGTTACGGACGCCCGACACCAATGAAATGCTTCCACTTTGTAACTTGGCAATTGATAGTTTTGAATTCTACAGCGTCGATCAGTTTCAGGGATTCGGAAGTTTACCTGCAAATGGTAACGTTACCTTTCTCACCCTGTATTATTTTACAAAAGGGAAATGACTTTAGTTTTTTTATGTAGGTCACACCAATTATAACATTAAGAAAACCTGCTCAGGTTGAGATTCACAGATGTCTCCAACCAGGGGGCCTAAAAAGGCCACTTTAGTAGAATCATAAAAGGATAACATAATGGACAGTTAACCGTTGAGTTAATCGTATCAAATCCCATTGGTGTAGCATTTTTCGGTTATTTTTTTTTCTCTGTGCTAAAATACCAGTCAACCCGATCCAAATCCAATCTCTTTGATTACACCTACGTAGTGCAGCGAAAAAAAGAAAAACACGGACTGTCTTCGCCATATTACGATTGATAATGATCCTTTTATGATTCTCCAAAGTGGCCTTTTTAGGCCCCCTGCAGTCTAAATGTGGTCATCATCATCATAATCAGCCTATAATGTCCCTACTGGCACTGCTACAAAACAGGCCTCCTCTCTTAGAGAGAAAGTGGGCTGTAATCCACCACGAGGGCCCAGTGCGGGTTGGTAGATGTCACATGTCTTCGAATTGTTGGTTGTGGAACGTGTTTTGTTTCGTGATCTGTGGTTCAGACCAAATGTAGAAGCAGAACTGCAGAAAGAACAGTGGTAGCCCAGTGGTAACGGACCCAACTTACGAGTTTTTGTTATAGGTTCAAGCCCAGCCAGGCGCTTTACTTTGTGTAAATAGTTTAATCACCGCTGCTCTCAAAACGGTGTAAGAAAACATCGCATCGTGAGGAACACGGCATGTCCTAGAAACAATACTTTGAAGACTTGTGACATCTAAAAACCCGAACTGGGCCTGCGTTGTGGATTACAGCCCACTCCCTCTCACCGTTGAAGGGGCTCACGTCCCAGCTGTGGGAACATTAGTTCCTACTCGGGTCGTGAGTTTAGCCTATTGTTCGTCCGACATGCGGCAGATTTGTCCAGTCTAGTTCCATTTTAGCGTGGCAGCTTTCCGAGTGACATCAGTTATCTTTCTTGAATGGATGGTCGTAATTCTGACTCGATCTGTAAGTTTGATACCCAGAATACTAAATTCCGTCCGTAGAAAAGTAATTTAAAAAAACTGTGCCACACTAACAAGCCGACCGGTGTCACTTATTGCTTTGATCGTGAAGGTCTATCGATATGAAGTGTGGCCACGTCTAGACCACGGACGTGATCGATGAAAGACCTCTAGTTTTAATGAGGAACCACTTGATTGCTAGTGGTGTCAGTAAATAAGTTATCGAGATTTGAAAGATAAACGTATGAAAGAAAAGTGTTGGTTTTATTACGATAAAACCTCCGTTCTCCAAAGACGGAGGGGGAGTTCATGAGGATTTCCTTATAGAAAAAACGTTAAGTTACCATCGAGTATTTTCTTCTTAATAAAGGGTTGCCATGTAATGGGTTGTGGAGCCAGATAGGCAGTCGCTCCATATAAAATATTTGTATTCAGATGCATCCGGGTAGCTTGGACGCTGACCCTAATGTAATTGGGAAAAAGATGATGAGTATTTTCACAGTGTGTACTGAAGATGAAAACTACCGCTTTATTTTTTTTTAATTTTTTTATATAATATTTATAGATTGACGTGATAAAAAAGACAATAAAATAACACAGAGATTGGTATGAAAAACTCATCAATATTTGTTATTGATTTGAAAAACACGTTCATGTTCAAATATTCCACTATTTCCATGTTTATTTTTAGATAGATGCTAGGAAACATTTTAATACGCTTCGGATTTTATTTGCATTGAAATGTTTCCTGGAAAATTTATTCCAATATACGCGTCGCATGGAATTCATACACGTGCTGAAAAACTAGGTCAATAATAGTTACCTATATTTTTCCTCAAAACTGCGGGGTGATTGCGCTTGAAATTGTGGTACAGGTTGCATTACACTATTTATCACAATCCGAAGGGTTTTGAAAGAAATTCCTTATCCATTGCTTCATTATGTTACAAAAATCTTAATCAGAAAACGTAAATGACGCAATGAATGTTATTGAACTGTCAATTAGAATGGAATTGCCATTGTAAATGTGTTACGCAAGAAGCTTACCCAATGCTTATTGCTAGTCACTTTTTAGACATGTGTTATTGAATGAAAAAAAAAACTGGCCAAGTGCGAGTCGGACTCGCACACGAAGGGTTCCGTACAACAAGGCAAAAACGCTGAAAAAAAACACGTTTGTTGTATGGGAGCCCCCCTTAAATACTTATTTTATTCTGATTTTAGTATTTGTTGTTATAGCGGAAACAGGAATACATCATCTGTGAAAATTTCAACTGTCTAACTATCACGGTTCATGAGACACAGCCTGGTGACAGACGGACAGACGGACCGCGGAGTCTTAGTAATAGCGGGACCCTATTACTAAGACTCCGCGGTCCGTCTGTCCGTCTGTCCGTCTTAACCCTTTGGGTACGGAACCCTAAAAACGGAACGATACAAAATTGTCATAAAAATGCCTCCTCAAAATATAAAAAAAAGAATACTATACATAAACTCAAAAAGTTTTTGAATGCGTAGACCCCACCTACGCAGCCGTAGCTCCTTCCAAACTACGCCGCTACGCCGTAGCATGGCGCGTAGCCAAGCGCACGATAAAATTGAAAACGTAACTTATTTTTTGTTACTATTGATACGCTCGCTTTTGACCACGTATTATTTTACTATACAGTTATTTTTAAAACGAAGTGGTGTCTTAGAACAAAATCTATCATTAATAGTTTCATATTCGTCCATACTAAACTTAGATATACTGAACCATCTCAATGGCTCACCGGGATACACGCACAATGGTCCACATGAAGGACTAAGTGCGGAAACCAAACCCCGTAACATGGCTCACCGATACACTTCAAGATAACAAACACGCTGTGAATGTGCACAGGAGCTCTCGGTACCGTCCGAGACAATGGTGAAGTCGGACGAGGAGCACGCGCACATTCGTTTATACAAGTGACGTTTCAAGCGACGCGCGCTTTACTTGTGTTCAAAATCAAAATATTTTATTTCACATAAACCTACATGGGCACTTATGAAACGTCAGAAACTAGGTGCACGGTTCCAATTGGTCGTTTCCTATTGAGAAGAACCGGCAAGAAACTCCACGGTCACTCTTTTTAAAAATAATTGGCTTTTACAATGTTTTCAAATTACAGTAGGTATGGGAGGACAGCGTAGGCCTGTCAACAAGTACCAGGTACTTGATAAAATAAAAAATGGTCTACAGATCTAAAGTCTACAAGGCCTACAAAGTCCTCACATTTACAAAATAAGAATCGATCAAAAGGATAGATAAAATATAAAAACCTACTAAAATCAAGTGATATGATTCCCATTACAACCACTAATAGTTAACTTAGTGGTTAACACCAGTAAAGCGCGCGTCGCTTTCGTTAGATTAAAATAATGTAGCGCTAGACCTGTATCTATGCTATATATCTATACTAATAATAATATTATAAAGCTGCAGAGTTTGTTTGTTTGTTTGAACGCGCTAATCTCTGGAACTACTGGTCCGATTTGAATGATTCTTTTAGTGTTGGGTAGTCCATTTATCGAGGAAGGCTATAGGCTATATAACATCACGCTACGACCCTTAGGAGCCGCGCAGCGTGTGACACCGCGGGGAACAGCTAGTACTAATAATAAAGCTAAAGAGTTTGTTTGTTTGAACGCGATAATCTCTGGAACAACCGGTCAGATTTGAAAAGATCTTTTTGCATTTGATAGCCCAATTCTTGAGGAAGGCTACAGGCTATTTAATATCACGCTATGACCCTTAGGAGCCGAGCATACAGAAAAAAAGTAAGAATGAACGTTAAGCGAATACGAAGTGTTGCGACGGGGTAGGGGTTCAAGAAATTTAACGCGGACGAAGTCGCGGGCAGAAGCTAGTTCCCTTATAAGGCCCATACGTTCCATAAACACCATTATCATAAACCATTTCCAACATAGTCATTCACCTTGACCAATTGCGTTTCTGACGACATGCTAGTAATCCAGCTTAAATTGTAGTTTGGTACTTCACCATAAATAAAAGTTGCGTGGCAATATGCAATTACATACTCAACACAGCTTTCATGTTCATTTATTAGTAGAATCGTAATAAAAATTGTAAAAATCTGGCGTAGTACATTTTTATGCTTGAAACTCATTTTAGTAATTACGTTTTTTACTATAAGCTTCCTCTTTGCAACTAATGTATATTTTATAGTAAATTAAAAAAAAAAGGTAAATTTTATAGTAAGGTGTATTTTATTGAAATGTTTGTGTAATGTAAGCAATTAATTTTGTGGATTCAGATTTTATTTATGTAAGTTTTTATGTACAAACACGTTTATACGTCAATCCACCATCATCTGCCTAGCCTTTTCCCAACTATGTTGGGGTCGGCTTCCAGTCTAACCAGATGCAGCTGAATACCAATATTTTACATGGAGCGACTGCCTATCTGACCTCCACAACCCAGTTACTGGGTACTACGATAACCCTTGGTAAGAATGGTTGTCAGACTTTCGGGCCTCTGACTACCCGTACCGACTGTCAAAGATCCACAAATACCAGCCGGGACCAACAGCTTAACGTCCTTTCCGAGACACGGAGGGCCACGGTATGTAAAGATGATCACCCATCCACAGACCAACCGCGGCAAGCGTAACTTAACCTGATCGATCGACCTGTGCGGCAGTTATTATTTAGCCACGGGCCCCTCTCGTTTATACGGCAATCCAAAGACATTAAATTATTTACTCGTCAATCATATTTTAAAAACTAAGTGAGGTCAGCGTTTTCCATCTGACTACCTGAGAAGAAAGGCCGAAACACACTCGGAGGTCACAGTCTCTTTGAAAGTCCAGACATAATCTTGGTCAGATCATGTGAAGACCATGTAGATTGATTGATGTCTGAAACGGTCTTTTGAGGAAATAATCACACAGATTGAATCGACCTGACCAGTCAGTGCACGCACTTGTCAGTAATCGTGCAGCTCAACTCAAACTTAACTAGCTCAACGATTCGACCAACAATAGGTACCAAAGGTAAATTTAATAAATAACTTTTGAACTACGCTTGATTGCGGTCAAAGAGAAATGGTAAAAATACAATTATTAACCATGCTGGGTGGGTGAATTCTGATGATTTATTTGTTTGTACATAATATGATTGATTAATCTTTCAATGTCAACCTTTTGCAAAATTAAAGTGTGTAGCGGTATCTACAACGCCACATGCGAACAACGCGTCATACTGACGTCACCCAAAATCCTGCATCTCGCAAGCAGAGTTTACCGCGCAGCTAGCATAGAATAAAGATCACTGTGATTTGGACAGTGATGCGAAATCAGAGGTAAAATAATTGTGAACGGAGTGTAGTAGGCGTAGAGCTTCCAATCAGTGTTCCGCTCATATGCAAGGTACACACGCAGTGCCTTTAGTCACCGGCGAGTTGCTGACGATTTCATAATCTCTGCTATTTACGTAATAACTTAAGACAGAAGGTCTCTTAAGTAGGGACTGAAAAAATTAACCGACTTAGTATTACATTGATCTCACAACTTTTTACGGTAGAAGAACAGGGGGCTTACCCTATCCTCTTAAAGCAGGGCAGAAGTTGAACTGCACTACTTTTTTGTACTAAGACGTCATACAAAAAAGTAGTGCAGTTCAACTTCTGCCCTGCTTTAAGAGGTGATGGTAAGCCCCCTGAGTTGCGAGACATTGTTTTTTTTACAAGTTATGTTTTTGATGGCATTGTTTTTATCTGTTCCTGATTGCCTCTGCCTTGTGTATATAAAGTATTTTCTAAAAAAATAAAAACGTCAAAGATTAAATTGAATGTCAATTCCCTTCGTACTGTCACTGCATTATATTGTAGTCTGTGCATCGGATCTTGAAGATTTTTTAAAACGTGGCACCAAGTGAAGTTCCGAGCAAGGGTACTTCTCTTCTTAGTCTGTGTTCCGAGCTTTGCGGCTTCGCACTGAAATATTTATTAACCCCCTTTTTTCAGCATATCAGAATGTACACAAGTGTGCCTCTCAGAACTCTCAGACTCTTAGTGTTCGCCAATCAATCCTGATGCCGCCCCTCTACAGACGTAGTCCTGTGGACTGGTTCGGATACCCTTACAAATGCTGCCACTGCATCCCTTTGAGAGCGGCCGCCACACTTATATGTGGTTTCTCATTTGTAAGTATCTCCAACCTCGTTTTTTTTTTAGCAAAACCAGTGGCCAATCTTCTTTGTAGAGTTTAAGTTGTGTATGTGAGTAAGTACAAAAAAATTGGATTTTATGATCGGAAATAAATAATAATAAAGAATAAAACCGGCCAAGTGTGTGTAAAACAGCACAGGTTTCCATACCAATTAAATTATTATAGTTTACCTTCTTTTTATTATTTAGGACAGAGGCAAAAATTTACATACCGAGACCCCTTCGTGCCTCGGAAAGCACGTTAAGCCGTTGGTCCTGGCTGTCATTCGAGGATCTTTGACAGTCGTTACGGGTAGTCAGAAGCCCGAAAGTCTGATAAGCAGTCTTACCAAGGGGTGTCGTATTACCCAGTTACTGGATTGTGGAGGTCAGATAAAATACTGGTATTCAGGAAGCCGACCCCAATATAGTTGAGAAAAGGCTAGGTAGATGAGGAGAGGCAAAAATTTAAACTGGCTACATACAACCGTTGATAGTCCAGCTTTGCAAAGCCAAAAAGTAAAGAGTCTGAGTTCGATGTTTTACTTTTTGGTTTCATTCCTTGTCTTTCACTCGAAGTGAAACGTCTGAACACGAAATGAATTTAAAGTGAAAAAATAATTCATTAGTGAACCGATCCAACGATTTTGGATTTCGTCCCTCGGCATCTTTCAAACGCCTACCGAATGATTGAAAATGAAGTTAAAGGAGCATATGAACGTTTATTCCTTCGTAATTTTTCGGTGTTCGTGTAAACGTGAAAAACAAAATTAACCTTTACTGAGTGAACCATTCACTCGAGTGGAGCTTCTGATATAGGCTTAAGGCTACGGTTTCCTAGAAATGCGGTGACCGCCCACATAGCGGCCGCAATTTTCCGGTGAATGACGTCACTGAAACGTGGTTTATGAAAGTTTGTTTGGTATGTTTTCTTAGAGAGCGTTTTTGATACCCTAAACTTAAACCCCGCTGCCCAAATATTTAAATCGCTAGATTTGCCGTCACCGTACTAAGCCACGCGTAAAAGTATCCATACTGAGAAGAGTGAGCTCACATAATTACATAGCGTTTCCATGACAATCAAGTCAAGTCACTGCGTCATTGTATGTTAGAGGTGTCGAAACGAAACAGAAACGCAAATCTGGTGACGCGCTTGGGCGTATCTAATGATTTAAATCTTGGCCGCTGTCATCATTTTCATGACAGCCGTCGTGTGTATCGTGTTTTGTTAACGGCAAGGAATCCAAATGTCAACCCTATGGACAACATATTGTATTTTGACAAATCAAACAATGCCATTGTGTTATAGAGAATACGTTAATAGCAGATGTCGTGATTAACTAAGGAATTGAAGTGGTTTCGAAGTAAGGAATCGTTAAGTGGTCATAGTGAATTAGGGTCCTGATGGAGACGAGACAGCGTAAGCCTGGTAATAGGGTCTCACTGGTACCCTATTGGTACAGACGCCAGCAGGTCAACCTACCCGAAACTGTCAGATTTTCCCAATCAACCTTGAACCTTAATGCTTTAGCAATAAAGTTGAAAATCTATTAAAGAAATCTGACAGATTGTAGTAACTTGATGTGCTGGCGTCTGTACATAACCCTAAAAAGATTGGTTTCAGCTTTCTTTAAAAAAAATGGCTTTTTTCTTTTGTGTCGTTGGTAGTCTTCTTTTTAGTTTTTACTAGCTTCCACCCGCGGCTTCGCCCGCGAGGTATGTCAATAAAAACTGTCCTATGTCCTTCCCCGGGATGCAATCTATCTCTCTACCAAATTTTATCGAAATCCGTTCAGTGGTTTAGGCGTGAAAAGGTAACATACAGACAGACAAAGACAGAGTTACTTTCGAATTTATAATATTAGTAAATATATATTGTTTGAGCCCAATAAGCTACGTCAAATTGCGGCCATCTGTGGTCGCAAAAAAGCTGTGATCTGATTTTCTTTATGAAAACGTTTATCTTTCGCCACTGATGAAAGCATAGTTTTTTTCTCTGGAAGGGATATTTTATAGCCTGTCAAACAAACTACAGCTTCTTAAAATCCTTGCTTTTCAATGGACGTTATTTCCACATAAATAACAACTTTACGACTGTGTAAATTATCTTGATTTCAGAATGGGGTACAACTATTATAAATGGAGTTTCTTCCCGGCTCTTCTCCATAGGAAACGACCAATTGGAACCGTGCACCTAGCTTCTGACGTTTCTTATGTGCCCATGTAGGTTTAATTGAAATAAAATATTTTGGTTTTGATTTTGAAATGTTGGGAAAAACGTTGTATCAGACACTAACCTTTGGCGACCATGACGCATAAACACTACTTTGGCAACACTTGGAAATAGCGGTTATGATATTATTATCGTTATTTCTAGGTGGGGCAAATGTCGTTTTAAATGGTAAAATGTAGTGCAAAGCTAGTCGTTGTTGAAAGAGTACAGATGTGCTATTAAAAAGTATCAGCAAGAAAAGTGTCTTTTCTTTATAATAGTAGGAAAGTTATTAAAAAAAAAAAACTGATCATTCCTCCTCCATAACTCCGAAACTGTTGAGGTTAAAATTATGAAAAAAAAAATTGTTCTTTACTTAAAGATTACAAGGAAAACTATAAGAAGTTTCTCTCTTGTTAATAAAATACCAAAGGGAGTGCAACATATGCTGGGCAAAGACCTACCCGAAATCCTTCAAGGAACTCCTTTCCCGCGCCACCTATCGAACAACGTACTTTAATCAAAATATCCAAGGTTACTCTTCCAAATTACTGGAAATAGAATTATTTTTGGAAAATACCAAGTTTGATATCATTCGTTTAACAGAACATTGATTGGAAAATCGTCAAGTAAAGTCAATTAATTATTATTTTTATTAAATTGCAATTAAACGAAAACAATAAAATAAAACTTTGTAAACAAGCATATTACAAATTAGAGTATTATGATAAGATCCAAGATAAGAATGCTTGGAAACATGCTGGTCCTGCTCCATAGGACAATCAACAGTCTAGACAAATTCAAACTGGTTGATAATTTAATTGTTTATGTAATTTATTCTTCTCATGACATTGATTTACATTCTGTAATTACTTTAACATACACACTGATTTATTACTTGTTATTTTTTTAGACAAATCGTATACTTTTACTATGTTTGTAAATATGTGAACACCTTGTATCTAATACATAACGAAACTACCTTTGGAAGGGGCGACTAGAATCAATTCTACTTTATTGTAAATTTTGTCGTTCAGGTGGCTTTTATGTGCCTATTTGAAATAAATGCTTTGACTTTGAAATCTGTGTGGTCTTAAAATAACACAGATAATCTCTCAATATTACGCGTACAAACTTACATTTGCAGTTGGATAGTATAGGATAACATGTTTTTTAACAGCAAAAGCAAGTTTGTCCTTTAATCCGGAATTGGAAATTCGGGCAGCCGAGCACAGCTTTGAGATGGAACCCTCAGGGCGCGAGTCCTACTCGTACTTGTCCGGTTTTTTGTTCTCATTCAAATAAACTCATTATTTTTCTTCCTTCTTTGATAAAATCAATATATTTGTCCACAGCTATGGGTTATAGTCGAGATGTCGCGATCAGAGATATACATAAATTCAATATTTAAAGGTGCAGACGCCCGCATTCTCACAATTGCATGGGCAATGCATTTATTTGTGGTCGTCCTCTTCTTAATCGCTTGCAGTGTTCTAATGCTTGGGATTATTGCTGTAAGTAAATGATTTTTTCTCGGATCATATAATTAGGTAGCCTGTTTATTTCATACTAGCTGCGCTCCGTGGTTTCACCCGCATAAGTCTCGATCCCTTGAGAATATTGGGATAAAAGTATGCTATGTCCTAATCCGGGTCACAGCCTACCCATGTGCTAAATTTCATCCAAATCTGCTCAGCCGTTTTAGCGTCAAAGCGTAACAAACAAACACAAAAAATCAAATCCTTTCTCTTTATAATATTAGTTTATATTGATTTAGTCTTCTTTAATCTTTGACATTCGTTATGGGTAGTCAGGAGTCCAAAAGTCTGACAGCCAGTCTTAGCAAGGGTATTGTATTACCCAGTAACTGGGTTGTTGAGGTCAGATAGGCAGTCCCTCCATGTAAAATGATTAAGCCTGTCTTTCTGTGAATGGCTTAAAAAGTGGCAGAACCTCTTGTGACCTACCTTACGACTCAGAATCAAAGTCAAATAATTTATTTCAAAGCACATAAAAGGCACGTTTGAACGTCAAATTGTACAAGACGATATAATTGATTCTACATCGCCTCGCCCCTTACAAACGCGCTGTAAACGCGCGTTTGTAGCGATGCGTCGCGCCGAAAGCCGCTGCCATTTGGAACCACAGTATTACGATGGCGTCGCTCGAGGGAAGCGCTAAGGTAGCCTGCGAAATTCAAATTTTCTTACGTTTTTTGCATGTTACGGGTCAGTATTAAGTTGTACGTTGATTAAAATATGATTCGCGGTCGTAATAAATATGTATTTACATAATTATAATCATTACAACCAGTAATACAACTTGTTAAGTTAGTATAGTCCCCAAATGTCAAGATTTCATGAAATAGTAATTCTTGGGGATTACTTGGTCTTAGAGAGTTGTGTTGATGACTTTAATGATTTAATTCTGTAAATACATATTTGTTACGACCGCGAATCATATTTTAATCAACGTACAACTTACCTAATACTGACCAGCAAATTGCAAAAAACGAAAAAAAAAAAAAATTTCGCGGTCTACCGTGGCGCTTTCGCCTTAAGCTAGCCTTCGTGCTGCTTTTAACACGACGACCAAAAATAAAACAGAAAAAAAAACAGCGTAAATTCTGGTTACACCCATTTATGAAGGAACGGGCCATTAAAAAACAGCAATGGCACAAACACGCTGTAAGCGCGCGATTGAATCGATACAAACGCGCGTTATATTTGCGTTTGTATCGATACAAATTTGTAAAATCTGCTAAAACGTGTTGGAGGACGCGCTAGTCAAAAACGCGCGTCGTCAGTGCATAAAACGTACGTGGTGAAAAAGAAAGAAAGAAAGAAAAAAGTTTATTTGGACACAGTTCGTGAAACACAAAATACAAAATTAACAAGATAAAAAATAAAAAACTATGTTACAACTACAATAGTGTGTGCCTCACGGCTGCGCCAAAAAGGTTCATTTCAGCATTAATGCCAGACAGATGCTGTCTGACCCTGGTTTCCGAATGAACCTTTAGGGAAAAAGCGACGGGGAGCAAAGGCTCTTACCAAAACTATCTGCCTTATGTGGTGCTTGGGGGAGGCCTATGCAGCTGTGGACGCCTTCCGGCTGTAATTATTATGATGATGATCTGCTTTTGTTTTTCAGCAAAGGAGTGTTCCCATCCACTTTTACGTTTGGGCTGCGTTTATATTCAACTGCATATGTATAGTGACGACACTCGTCTCAATGACTCTTCAAGTGATAAATAATAGGAAATTACCTAAGAAGACAATTTTGGGACTAGTGTTCTCTGTTATATGGTATAGTCGTAAGTTTGATAATGGTTTTTTTTAGCGCTAGTTAGAGTTGTATTTTTCTTTTTTACCCCTCCGACGTCCGTGTCTCGGAAACCACGTAAGTGCTCATATACACTAGCGGCGCGCGTCTTTGGCCGCTGTAGAGATGTCGGTGGCGGCCGTCGACAAGTGTCGACGGCTGCAGTTGCCTCTGCCGTTGACGCGTCCCGCTCGTGTGTATGAGCACTTAAGCTATAGATCTTAACTGCCATTCGTAGATCTCTGACAGTCGTTAAGGGGTCGCTACAAGGTTTTTTTGGCGCACGGCCAAAATCGGAACTAACGCCGCCATGTTGTTTTTTGAATGTTTTTTTCACAAAAAACACAAAACATTTTACCAACAGCGCCACCTTGTCAATGTCATTCGAGCGCCAAAATATGCATGTATCAGTTTATTTAGAATCTCGAAAGTCAGACAATTAAGCGGGGAAACCGTGTTACCTAGTTATATTAAATAGCTTTGCCCAGTAACTAGGTTGCGGAGATTAAGTATGGAGATCAGATAGGCATTCTCTCCATGTATAATCCTGGTATTCAGCTGCATCTAGTTAGCCTGCCAACGCCAACATATTTTATTTTTTATTGCTGAATGGGCCCCGCTCTTGAACTCGATCACGCCTAATGGAAAGCGATGGATGATGTCTATGATAGAACGAGCGTGCCCAGAAGATGCCTACGGCACTGGAACTCCCACGCAGGCTGCTTGACGCCGGATTACGGTGGGAGTGGTCGCAAACCAGGCAGGCGTTGGCCCTACCACCGCAATGGAAGAATTGGTCGGTCAAATAAGGTGTTGGGTGTGACTGTCCAGGATGCACCGAACGCTCGGTTCAGTTGAGTAACTGTCGGAACAAACTGCGCTACACGAGGAGGCTTCTTCATGCATCCCAGTAGTTGGGTTAAGGCTAGACAGATGATGAAACCTGTATCTTTCTGTGGGTGGAGTCAAAAGGGGCAGAGCTTCTTGTGAGCTTTTATAACCTATCTAGTACGATCCCAGTTTGTTATGCACGAGTACAAGTATTAAAACAGCTATTCTTCGCTCAGTTATTCTTATTATATTTACTTGATGCCCAGTTTCTAATAGCCATAGATACTGAAGTCATATTCACCTACCCGTACTGGGCCTCTTCACTCTCACAGAGTGGAGGCCTGTGTCCCAGCAGTGGGAAAATTATAGACTGATTTTATATATGTATGAGACTTGTATGTAAAGGTCTGGTGGCCGTAATTGCGACTACTTGAACCCGGGTCGAGCAATCTTTTTGGGTTTTTCGTAAAAAAAATGATCAGTAGGAGTTTGGGATTTTTTCGCTTATGGGGAATAAGGCGGGATTTATGTATTTTTTGTGTGATAACTTAATTATCTAATGTTTCTTTGTTCACAGTTTACTTCTACTTCATAAGTGTTGTGAACAGTTATAAGGCTCGGATAGTGGTCGATTTTCATTTTTACTTCTCGTAAATAAATCTGTAAAGTTGTGATATGATTTTTATTGTTATACAGAACTCGCTTATAACAAACTAGCTTCTGCCCGCGACTTCGTACGCGTGAAATTTCTTGTTTCCCCCGACCCACCCACCACCTCTTTTTGCTCGGCTCCTAAGGGTCCTAGCGTGATGTTAAGTAGTCTATAGCCTTCCTCAAGAATTGGGCTATTAATTGACAAATAATTTTTCAAATCCGACTGTTAGTTCCAGAGATTAGCGCGTTTAAACAAACTCAACAGCTTTATTATTATATATGCTTTATAATATGAGATGATATATATAATATATACTAGCAGCACCCAGCGGTTTTACCCGCTTAAGTGTCGATCCCGTGGGAATATCGGGATAAAAACTATCCTATGTCCTTCCCCGGGATGCAATCTATCTCTCTGCCAAATTTTATCAAAATCCGTTCAGTGGTTTAGGCGTGAAAAGGTAACATACAGACAGACAGACAAGAGTTACTTTCGAATTTATAATATTAGTATGGATATATGAACTGCCCCGTTGGTCTAGTCTTCGTAAGCGCGACTGGTGAGCGCTTGGGTTCGATATCAGGGTTGGACAAAGTGTTATTGAGTTTTCGATTGGGACGTTCCCAGTAGCAGCCCAGAGTTTGGAAGTTGCCGTTCCCAGTAGCAGCCCAGAGTTTGGAAGTTGCCGTTCCCAGTAGCAGCCCAGAGTTTGGAAGTTGCCGTTCCCAGTAGCAGCCCAGAGATTGGAAGTTGCCGTTCCCAGTAGCAGCCCAGGGTTTGGAAGTTGCCGTTCTTAGTAGCAGCCCAGAGTTTGGAAGTTGCCGTTCCCAGTAGCAGCCTAGAGTTTGGAAATTTCTAGTGTGACACCCACGTGTCTCGGAAAGGACGTAAAGCCGTTGGTCCTGCGCCTGATCTCTCCCCGGTCGTGTCGGATTACCGTCCCATCGAACTTTGTTTGCGCAAACACTTGTAAACTATAATACCTTCTGCATACTTTGTTATTCGTGGATCTTTGACAGTCGTTACGGGTCGTCAGAAGCCCGAAAGTCTGACAACCAGTCTTACCAAGGGGTATCATATTACCCAGTAACTGGGTTGTGGAGATCAGATAGGCAGTCGGTCCATATAAAATATTGGTATTCAGCTGCATCCGGTTAGACTGGAAGCCGACCCTAATATAGTTAGGAAAAGGCTAGGCAGATGATGATGAGTGACTATAAACTACTATACTGGTGGCTAAATGCTTATAACATTCCCACACACACACACCCAAAGACCTAAATAAACAAACCCAACATATTTCAATCTACCCACATTTACAGAGTAACATGGAAAAACTTTCACCCTCTACAATATATTCTACTTATTCAAGTTGTTCTCTAAAAAGGCGTTCGTTGTACTCGATGTATAAAGTACAGTCGCCAGCACATCAAGCTACTACAATCTGTCAAATTTCTTTAATAGATTTTAAACTTTATCGCTAAAAGATAAGGTTCAAAGTTGATTGGGAAAATTTGACAGTTTCGTGTAGATTGATGTGCTGGCGTCTGTACATCGAGTAGCCTACGCCGACTACTAAGTATTTACTTAAGACGCTTGACATCGCTTTTATAAATGCACGTAAGAACAAAAAACTAATCGTGGTCAAAGTTCATTACAAGACTTTTCTAAGAAATCCAAAACAGCCATGATAGGATTTTCCATCATGAAGTTCATATCTTCCGGCTCCATCATCAGATCAGTTCGACAGTACCATATTATTGTATTGTCATCAGAACTACATCAGCTGCCAATTTTCATTACGCTACGACCCTTGGAAGATGGTTAAATTAGTTACCTTAGATTCCATTAAATAGTTAGTTACATACAGGTCGACCTAATAAAAGCGTGTTAAAAATTGGTACAAAGGTGATGCTTATTTCATACGAAATCTCTTCCAGCATACCTGCGATAGGACAATAAATAGAGAGAGACAGCGTGTGAAAGAGTAAAGGAGACAAAAAAATACATAAAATCGTAAACAATTCACATAATAAAACCAAACACAAATATTGTGAGAATATCCTAGTTAGTTTGTGTAGTTTGATAGTTAGTTTAGTTTAGGATATTATATTTACTTTAATTTCAATAGTTTGTTAGTTAATTTAGTTTAGGAAGTTTATCCAGTGTAAATGGTTTTACCGTAAACATTTAATTCCGAATATATTATAACAGAAAAAATAATGTCAGTTTAACATCCTTATCAAAAAATGCCCAAATTGTCACATTTTCAATAATAAAGCAGAAAATGTTATTAAATTGTCGGATGCTCGCCTGACACCTGTCAGTTCTATTAAATAGGCCCCAGATTTAAGAATAATTTTGTTTCAATTTAGATTTTACATCGACTTTCATTGCTGACCTTACAGCGAACGGTCTTCTATGACGACGTAGCTGGCGTAGAGACCTCGTAGCATATATCGGCTACGGCGTAGCCAATTCGTAGCACTATTCATAATTTACATATTAAAGGTTATAATAATAGTCATCCCACATTGTATAATACATTCTTCTATTGATAAATACTGACCCGACGATCTTCGTACCGCCATCGAAATCAGTGAATCAGTTCTCGAGATATCATCAAAAAAGCCGTTCCATACAAAATGTATGAGAAAATGAATTATCTTCATTATTTTATTTTTTTTGTGAATTTTGACCATATTTTAATAGTTATTCTGCTATTCCGCGTCGAGACAAATCCAACAAATCAAAGATCATAAAAATCAGTCCAACCGTTCTTAAGTTAGAAATGGTGTAACTATAGTCCGCGCGGAACTAGTTGGCCGCGTCTTAGGTATGTGAGCGGTGGGACGGAGGGGCGGGTGCGCTTTGGCATTACTTAGTACGTGCGTTCCAAACAATAGGCAATACCGCCGCCCTCACCCCCGTCCCCACCCAAGGCGCGGCCAACTAGTTCCGCGCGGACTATAACCCGACTTTGTTTTATGTATATGTCACGGCTAATAGCCGAAGTGCGGCTACACCTAGTTTTAGCCGGCCGAAGTGCGGCTACACCTAGTTTTAGCCGGCCGAAGTGCGGCTAAACCTAGTTTTAGCCGGCCGAAGTGCGGCTACACCTAGTTTTAGCCGACCAAAGTGCGGCTACACCTGGCTTTAGCCGGCCACATGCGGTTCGTGTGTATTTCGGGAGGCGACATAGGATGCAAGAGCGAGCGAAGGGCACCCCGAGGTTCGGTTTGGTTAGGTTCCTTTAAACCCCTTACACAGAAATAGGAGCACCGCGAAGCGGGGCACCGTCGACGTAGGATGCAAGAGCGAGCGAAAGGCACCCCGAGGTTAGGTTTGGTTAAAACTAGGTTTCCCCCCCGGTGGGTTCCCGCATTGTCGAGGCGGGGGGGCTCAGTAGCCGTGGCTTGGACACCCACGGTGAAGCGAAGAGGAACCCGAGGAGGGGCCGCTCGTCAGGGCTTTTGCCGATAAGCCGACGACGTAGCGGCCAACATGTAGGTTGCGGTGCCGCTTGGGCGACATCGTAACTGAGGCGGGCCGCGATGTCGTACCGGAGGCATCGCGGCTGAGGGTTGGAGGCCGCGGCGGGAGAGGAGTGCCGGTATTACGGTGCGCCGCTCTCCCTACCTTCCGCGGCCTTGACGGGGTCGCCACCGTTCGATGGCGGACGCGGTGGGGCCGCAGGGGAAGAGGAGTGTTGGTATGACGTTGGCCACTCTCCCTATCCTCTGCGGCCGAAAATTGGCAGGCGGCGGGGCCAATGACCTGACCCGTCGCAGGGGAACCAAGGGTGGCAGAGACGGGGTCGTCTGGCGCCCATGTGCTGGTTTGGTCCCTGGGGTGGTCACGGTGTGCTATGTGTTCTGGTGCGCCGGTGATGGGGAGAACTCCCCGGAGGAGGGTCTGGTGACGGACAGCCGCGGCAGGTTCACGGATGAGTGCTAACGCGTGCCCGTGTTCCCGCCATAAGCGGCAGAGGAGGACACCGTGGAGTTTTAGTGGGTTAGAGTCCCACATAACTGCACTATCTCCCCGTGGTAGTGCAGAATGCATGAGCATTTCTCCACGTAAAAAAAAAAAAAAAAAAAAAATGGTTAAAACTAGGTTTAGCCGCTCTTCGGTCATTAGCCGTAACATATACACCGTGTTCTTCACGTTATCCATAAACTTTGTCAAACGCTTCTATAACTTTTACAAATTAAATCTAACACAGGAAGTAGTACTTAAAAAGGCTTTGTTACAAAGATATTTGTAATTTCATTTAATTGAGCTATGCAGTAAGAAAGGGTCTTAACTTATTTTTGAAAAGTTTCAGCCCGCCAAATCTTGTGAATGACAATACGTCGTTGCCAATTCGGATAAAGAGGCATGCATATAACTCTGTCAAAATCACAGAGATCTTTATTTTCATTACATTAAGGTTCCTGTTGGTTGCTGCCAGCAACAACTCTGTCAAAATCACGATTTTTATTCTCGTTACAAATAGGGTTGCTATTAGATTGTTGCTGTCAGGTAGGCAGGTAAAATAACTGTGGAAGGACTGATGAAAAAATTAAAATCATATTAAAATAAAAACAATTCTAATTAACTTCTTTAATGGAAAACACTGTCACCATAAACACGATATTTATAACTGTTCACCACACTTATATAATAGAAGAACACTGTGAACAAACAGACAAGTCATTCATTATTATACAAACATATACCGTTGTCCCAAAAGGTTACGTAGCTGGGAGGGACACCCTGTATAAACGGTAAGTATTTAACTTATCCTCTGACTGATCCTCTGAGGGGCTTGTGGCTAAGAAATAACAGCCACACGGTTCGATCGATCAGGTTAAGCTAAGCTTGCCACGGATGGTCCGTGGATAGGTGACCACCTTTACATACCCCTCCATGCCTCGGAAAGCATGTTAAGCCGTGGGTTCCGGCTGTCACTCGTAGATCTTTGCCATTCGTTACGGGTCGTCAGAAGCCCGAAAATGGGACAACCAGTCTTATCAAGCGGTATTGCATTACCCAATAAGTGGATTGAGGAGGTCAGATAGGCAGTCGCTCCATGTAAAATACTGGTAAATACTGGTGCTACATCCGGTTAGACTGTAAGCCGACCCCAACACAGTTGGGAAAAGGCTAGGCAGATGATTTAACTGATTCTCTAAAAACTTATTGAGCTACTAATGATGTACACTGAAAGAAAACAAAGAACAAAATACATTTATTTAGCACAGACTAAAGGACACACAATACACCAGATACATACATCAGTCACCGCTTTTCTAGGAAACCGTGGCTTTAACTAGTGCGAGCTAATGCACCTTTATTTTTTTGTTTTGTTCTTGGGGGGAAACCTTCAAAAGCCGCCTGGTACTTGGGGATAAAACCAGGGAGTGTTGGATTTTTACCTCACAAAAACCATCCCGGCGGTCACCATCTGCACTATGGAAGGGGGGCACCGTTACCTCTCAAAAGACCAATCCGGAGCCCCCTCGGAGCTAACGCACCTACAGTTTGATGTCTCGTCAATTCAGTCCAAGTACGTGTTGGATTCTCAACGCTCGGCTCAACGCCGAGGGTTGACATTTCAGTGTGCGCAAAAAAAAAACATGTGCGAACGTGGGCTAATAAGGTACTTACAACTATGCCAAAGAACAGCCAATGTCAGCAGTGTAGGTATCCTTGTAGTCGGCGTAAGTGTCCTTGTGACCTGGGATGCAAACGATATCAAGACTACCGCTATGCATATACAGTTGAATATCAATGCGACCCAGACATATACATTGATGACCTTGAATTTGTTCTGTAAATAATAATCAAGTAGGAATATTAGATACAAGCCGTGCGCCCAATGAGATTTCCTATCGGGAAAAATTAAAAACTATACATACTTTCATCCCCTATTTAACCCCTTTAGGGGATGAATTTTTGAAAAACCTTCCTTAGTCCTATACTTCGTTATAAAAGGATTTCGTGTGTAAAATTCCAGAATTCTAGAACCAGCGGTTTAGGCTGTGTGTTGTCTTTCAGAAAGTGAATGAGTGAATGAATGAAGGAATTAATGAATTTCATAAAGTAGATAAAGCGACACGCGTCGATGACAGAGGCAACTGCATCCATCGACACCCGTCGACGCTCGCCGTCCATGCGTCGACGGGTACCGTCGACAACGTGTCGTTCGTGTATTTGAGTACGGTACTCATATATATCCCCCTGATGTATGGTTACCCCCCTGAACTCTTAAAGCTCTTCTGGGTAACATAGACTCTGAAAAATATTAAGCTTATACTCACAGCTATAATGCCGAGCATGAGCACACCACAGGACACCAAGTATACAGTTATCACGAATATGTGGACCATTTTAGCAGATTTAAATAAGTTGTCTTTATTAGGGAATATCGTAGCTATCGTTCTTTCTGATCGTATTAGCTCCACCAGGGCCCATATCTGAAAACAATGGGATAAAATTTGAAGCAAAGATGGAAGATGATGATGGATGGCAAGCGACATCGCGGCAGGCCCAGACGGTGATGGTGGGATGAGCTGGACTCATTAAACAAGAAATGGTCCTTAGCAGCTTTAACAGAGAGAAGTGGAAAGTAGGGCGTAGAGAGGCCTTTGCCCTGCAGTGGGACATCACAGGCTTTTAAAAATAATAATAAATTTAAATAGTGGTGAATCAATCAGTGGCGCGCAATGATTGTTGACATAACTGTCCCGCATGATGAGAACCTTGTGAAAGCCGAAAAAGATAAGCAAATTACTTATCTTGACTTGGCTCGCGAGGTTGTCGACATGAAAATGATGAGTTGCAATGATGAAATGATATGATTAAACGAAATGATGAAGTAATCAAATTAAATCTAAATACAAATATATCTTCAAGACACTTTTACAGAACAATGCTTGAGTGGATATTTAAAAACATTATCCTAGTCTTCAAAGCTCAGTTTGTGTTTACTAGTCAAACGATTCACTTGTAAAAGACCATAAACATAAACACAGAAAAATCCTCTCCAACATATCTTCATAGAGATGATGTAAATGTTGAAAAGGCAGCGAGTGCCAAGTCAGGTGGCGCATACAGACATTATGTAATTCTGAACTGCTCTTTGCATACAAATGACTACTGCCTGAGAATCTGAGCTCTCAACCGTCAGATGTTTTGTTTACATTCAACAAATATGGCGTCTTTTCACTTGGAACACTGAGGGTAGGTATCGTTTTTACGTGTTTTTGAGTATACTAGAGCGTGAATATTGCTTTTAGTCCCCAAACCTGTGTAAGTGTGTAGTGTTTTGCTGAAGAGACCACCTCAGACATTAACCTAAATGGTCTTCATATAATTAGACCAATAGATTCTATGTTATTGAGGAGTTTAGAGGGGCTTGTGGCTAAGTAATAACAGCCGCACAGGTCGATCAATCACGTTAAGCTACGTTTGCTGCGGTTGGTCCGTGGATGGGTGAATATCTTTACATACCAAGAGCCCTCCGTGCCTCGGAAAGCACGTAAAGCCGTTGGTCTCGGCTGTCATTCGTGGATCTTTGGCAGAAGCAGCAGCAGGATACAAAGGTCTAAAAAGTTAGTAGAGAACATTTTTGAAATGTCTTATTTAAAAAAGATAACTGGAAATCTCTGTTTCTATGGAAAATTTAAAATCGGTCTAATTTAGTTGTAACACTATTTATCGAAAGTGTTCTCTACTAACTTCTTGGACCTTTGTATCCTGCTTATGCGTAAGAAGTTTCATTAAAATCGGTTCATTCATTTCGAAAAATAAGAGCTTGAAAGTTTGTATGAAATGCCGTACGGCGTAAACACTCTCAAATCAGATCACAGCTCCCGACTATCCGCTCTCAAGTTGCAAGTGAGCAAGTTACATCTGTACAAGTTTCAAATTCAATTTGTTACTTGCAGTAAGTACATAGATTAACACGCCTGCCGCCGTTTTGCAGTTTAGTAACAAAGTTTTACACCAAATGTTCTTAGTTGATTCGTTAGCAGTAATGACATGGAAACCCAACGGCTAATGGGCTCGCCATCTATTATATGGGACTTAAATATAACTGGAGAAATGTGGGTACGTATATACAACGCTGCCCGAGTAGGAGTAGAGATGGTGTAGGCTGAGGTCACCTGTTATGTTTACAGGTCCTAACTTCTACTACTTTTCACTTTTCAGAGTAGTCACTTTGGAAACACCGAACTCATCTACTTTTAAAACATATTTGTTTTTTGACTTATTTAAGGGGCCGTTTCCACGAGCGAGAGAATAGCGGCGATATTATCGCCGTGCCACGTATTTCTATACACTCTTAGAACGTGTCTCCACACGGCGATATCATCGTGGCAAAAATTTGATGGCACGGCGAAAATTTGATGGCACGGCGAAAAGATGGCACGGCGAAAATTTGATGGCACGGCGAAAATTTGATGGCACGGCGAAAATTTGATGGCACGGCGAAAATTTGATGGCACGGCGAATCCATCTGCATCGCCGCGATTCTCTCGCTCGTGGAGACGGCCCCTAAATGTTTTTTTGAACCAATTACCTATTTGACGCAGTCGTGAGGCACACAATACTATTTTAAGTTTTTTTTTCTTATTTTTATTGTTTTTTTGTGAATTACTTAAACTGCGTCAAATAAACTTATTTTCTTTTATTTTCAATTTACAGAAATGAACATCTTCATCTTTTGCCCGTGGCATCGCCCGTGTGGATGTCGGATAATATCCCAGGGGACCGTACTACCGGGCTAAAGAACCCTATGTGTGAATCCTGAAATTTCATCAAAATCAGTTCAGCCGTTTTTGCGCCAATCCGGAACATACATCTAGACAAAAGGACATTTTATTATTATTCTGCCGTACGTTACTTAAAACACGGTTAAGCCTCAAACTGCCATTTTTTAGTTTTGAATCACACATTACGTTTTGAAAAATTCTCTATCTTTTGTGCTGGGTCCCATTACTGTACGACTTTTACTTTCCGAGTTAGAAAGATTTTTATATCTTTATTCGTTTGGAAGAGACATCATTTCGCAGGTTTTTGTCCGATATCTCTGAAACTACTTTATGGGTTTAACCGTATTTTAAACAATGTACGGCAGTATTATAAGCCTGTGTTGTCTCACTGCCTACAGTGAGTGGATTTTTCCCGGTCTACTGCGATTATGAGCCAATCCTTTAAGAAGGAGTCCAGCTCATGTATCGCCATCTCTTTCTGGGCCTGCCGCGGAGTCGTTTCCCGCCATTGGGAATCCACTGAGTGGTGGTTTTTGCATATTATTGCTGCTCCGACATGCGACAGATATGGCCAACCCAGTTCCACTTTAGTCCAGCAGCTGTGCAGCCAGCGTCCGCTATTTGTGTTTTGGAACGAAGTATAGAGTTCTTAATGCGGTCTGTGAGTTTGACACCTAGTATACGTCGTTCCATTGCCCGTTGGCAGACTCCAAGTGCGGACTTTTGACGTTTTGCAAGAGAACATGTGCACACCAAAAGGACAAAAATACTAAAACCACATGAACGAAACGAAAATGAACTATTCTCGTATTTATCTCGTGCCGAAACAAGAATGACAGATACCTTCTAATAGATAAACAACTAACAACGTACTTACAAAAGAAATACAGCATATTGCAACAACGCCTGCCTTCAGTGGGATGCAGCAGCAGCATTTGTAAGGATACCCGAGACAGTCTATCGGTGATCTGTAGCGGGGCTTGAGAGGAGAGTCGTAGATCTCTAGTGGCGGAGGAGGGCATGCGCATGTTGCAAGGCTGAAAAACAAAATAAAGAAGGGAGTCAAAAGAAGGAGATGATTCTAAAATTATTTCAATGCAGCCTATCATGTTTCTACTGCTGGGACTTAGGCCTCCTCTCTTTGAGATGGAGTGAGCTGTAATCTACCACGCGGGCCCAGTGCGGGTTGTTAGATGTCACTTGTCTTCGAATTTTTGGCATGCCGGTTTTCTCACGATATTTTCCTTCACCATTTTGAAAGCGGTGGTGATAAAATTATTTACATAAAGTGAAGCGCCTGCTTGGGTTCGAACCCACGACCTACAACTCGTAAGTCGCCATTGGTCTCATAAAACATAAAAAAAAACCGGGCAAGAGCGAGTTGGATTCGCGCACCGAGAGTTCCGTAAGATCATATTATGTTTTTAAATTTTCACCGGCGAGCTACTTACTAGATCTCGTTCAAACCAATTTTCGGTGGAAGTTTACATGCTACTGTAGAAACCTCAATATCATTTTTGTAGACCTATCCATAGATACCCCACACGTATGGGTTTGATGAAAAAAAAAATTTGTTTAAGTTCTAAGTATGGGGAACCCCCATAATTTATTGTTTTTTTTTCTATTTTTTTGTGAAAATCTTAATGCGGTTCACAGAATACATCTACTTACCAAGTTTCAACAGTGTAGTTCTTATAGTTTCGGAAAAAAAGTGGCTGTGACATACGGACGGACAGACAGACAGACAGACATGACGAATCCATAAGGGTTCCGTTTTTGCCATTTGGCTACGGAACCCTAAAAATCATTACATCTAGCTTCTAGAACCTTTTTTTTTTTTTTTTTTTTTTTGTTTGCGGGGGGAAACCTTCAAAAGGCACCTGGACTTCGGGGAAAAAGACCAGGTAGTGTGGGATTCTTACCTCACTAAAACCACCCCGGTGATCACCATCAGCACATGGAGGGAGGCCCGTTACCTCTTAATAGACCAATCCGGAACCCCCTCAGTGCAACGCCTGTTAGGGCACGTCTCTGGGGAGACTGTAAAGGGGTCTCCCCTGATCCTCACTATGCACGGCAGCACGTGATCACAGTGCCGCCGTATTCCCTGAAATCACTTGGTGGGCAATCAGAGTCCCCACTCCTAGCGCCCGTGATTTCAAAGTCCCGCCTGCATTCAATGATGCAGGTGGGGTTTCGGCGTGTTAGGCGTCGAGGCGGTTGCCTCCTCGACGACTTCTTCTCCGAGCGGGATTGACTCTCTCACGATCCCGCTCGGCAGCCTCCTTCTGGATCATCACGGTCTCACAGAAGGAGGCAACTTCCCTCCAGTTTTCTGTCTCCGTCAGCGTTCAGCTTCTAGAACCTAGAGACTAGATGTATTTACCGACAAAAACAGTGTTTGCAGTCAACTTGTTCTTAAAATAAACAGTTTAGGAAAATGTTTATTTACCCTTGAATACACATTAAGATGGATCACAAATAATTCACATAGTTATTAATAATGTAAACAGTTTCCCATCACGGCGGCTGTTTGATTAATTAGGTATTTAAGTATTGCCTTTTTCAATAAAAGCAATTTTTTTTACTTACAAATACAATAATTTATAATACACTACGATAATACATGATCTTTTGATTTTCAGTTACATGACGTTTAATTTTTTTTAGAACAGACTATAAAACGAAGACGAAGATAATCTGCTACAGTGTTACTTTAAAGTACCTATGTGTTACTTTATAGTACATACTAATTCCATGCCTACACTAGACGTCTTGTCTGCAATACTTATTAGGCTGTGGTCTATCTGACCACACGCCTATCGCTATCGACGACATCTACCCGTCCTTCACGACGAGACGCGACGGCCCATAGGCTTGTATTATAAACTAGAACGGCCCTGTTTGTAAGTACAGACCCACAAACATATCTGGCCCGGTGAGGGAGTCGCTGATATCGCATTTGGTGTCGCCAGGAAATATTAATTTTGCAATAAAGTGGGAAAGCAAGTCGATGTAATCAAAACATTTTGGTCCAAATCTTGAAAACTACGCTCGCACGCCGATAGGTGCCACGGTGCGGTGGCAACAAAAATTTTGGCAACCTGCCGCCATAAGAGCGTTTCGCCGAACGTCATTTCATACAAACTTTCAAGCCCTTGTTTTCCGAAATGAACGAACCGATTTTAATGAAACTTCATATGCATAAGCAGGATACAAAGGTCTAAAAAGTTAGCAGAGAACATTTTCGAAAAATAGTGTTACAGCCAAATTAGACCGATTTTAAACTTTTCATAGAAACAGAGATTTCCAGTTATCTTTTTTTAAATAAGACATTTCGAAAATATTATAATATAGAATAATGAAAGAAACTACGGATGGAAAGATTCTAATAAAAGGTTCATATTATTATTTTATGTGGAATTTTTGTATTTTTTTATATACTTTTATTATTACTTTTTTTTTATTTGTTGGGAAAGTAAACGGTTACACATTATCAATATTACATAAAATATGAGCTACTGAGTGAGTAAATGTATAACCTAAGACATTTTCCACATATTACTTATAAAGAACTGACGGCACGGTTGGCGCAGTGGTTAATCGATTGACTGCTGCGCTGCGTGTCGCGGGTTCGATTCCCGCACGGAACAAATATTTGTATGACCTACAAGTAGTTGTTCCGGGTCTGGCTGTTTGTGTATGTGAGTTTAAATGTTTGCAAACGCACCCACAATACAGGAGAAATTCCTAGTGTGGGAAAACGGTTTAAAAAAAAAAAGTTATCCAATGCGATGTGCAGATACAATAAAATTACCAGTTACTAGGGCATGAGTAGTAGCGACGCATACGCGCGTCAACGAACCGCTGCAAAAAGTAGACGGAAAGCGGCCGTCGCGCCCTAAACCATGGCCCTTATAAAAATTTAAATAACTTTGACTTTTACGATATTCGCAATTTGGAGCGACTCTGGATTATTTAAATTAATACGTTTTGGTTTGTTATGAATATTCTATGAAGATCAACTCGTGGGATCAAATCTAATCTCGCTTGATTGAATAGCCACAATATCAAATTATTAGAATGATTAATTTTTGGGGCTGTTATGAATGGTCCACTGATTTTGAATAATTTATACTAATAAAGATTTATGGGTGGTGGGGGGGACCTATCTTCAGTAACGAAACTCATACATACATTTTATGCAGCCCTTAATGTTGGGAACATTAAGGGCTACTGGGACATAGGCCTCTCGGTGAGGGGAGTGGGCCGTACTCAACCACGCGGGCACAGTGTAGATGTTACATGTCTTCGAATTTTTTGTCCGAGGACATGCCGGTTTCCTCACAATGTTTTCGTTCACTGTTTTGAGAGCAGTGGTGATGAAATAATTTACACAAAGTAAAGAACCGGCTTGAACGAAACCAAATTTTGTCTAAATAGGTGTTGAGTAGGTTGTCGTTTCTAACTGCAGACTTTACCTACCTACTTGTTGCAAATAATAGAAGAAAATACTTAACTAAAATTCATTGGTTCTCGATATCCATAGACTATAACAATAAAATATAAAACAGTGACTTAATTGTTTACATAGCGGTGGTAGGACACGCCATTTGTCTTCAGGTTGATGGTATTTTTTTTTTTCATGGTATTTGACCTATGTTTACATATAATTACTGCACAACTCGGCATTTTGGTTTTTTACGCATCAATAGTTCACTGTACGCAGTTGCAAAGCGGCTGAATGAAGCGTACAGCCGCCGTTCGAACATAAGACCAATTTTATAATATCGAGGCGGCATGTGCCACGCCCCCAAGGCATATACCTCGATATTCGTGATTATCCGTGATTGGTTCGGTAACGTATGAAGATTCTTTACAATCATAATCAAACTAGAATATTGCCACAGCTGGCACTCAGATCGCCTCTCTGAGAAAAGGAGTGGACAAAAAAACTCAACAAAAGGAGTGGTGTAATCCACCAGGAATAGAAATATATAAAAAAAAAATTAGTCTGCCTCGTTAATCTAGTTATCGCAAGCGCTACCGCTAAACATGAGGTCCTGCCATGAATAGTTACACACCGATTTCTCTCTTTCAGTCGTCAGTAATTTGACTTTCGAAAGAAGAAGACAAAGCGTTGTGTAACTATACAAACGCTATACAACGTTTATCAGCTAAACTTACAATGCTCCCAAAACTCACGCATTGAGCAAGATTTTCACTGCCTGTACCTTCTTTGTTCAAGAAGAGGCCTTTGATTTCAATCGAGTAAGATTCAAGTAAGATCGCTAGCACAGATTATGAAAAAAGGGAATGATAAAAGAAGATATTGCATTACAAAATATATGTGTGCTGTGTGCCCTCTACACACGAGTGGCACTCACTTGACCCGCATCCCGTGCGGTCGGTAGGGCTGGCACAACTGATAAAAATACAGATAGGCGTGAAAAGGTAACAAACAAACTTCCTTTCGCATGTATAATATAACTAGCTTCCGCCCGCGGCTTCGCCCGCGAGGTATGTCGATAAAACTATCCTATGTCCTTCCCCGGGATGAAGTCTATCTCTCTGCCAAATTTTATCGAAATCCGTTCAGTGGTTTAGGCGTGAAAACGTAACATACAGACAGACAGACAGAGTTACTTTCGAATTTATAATATTAGTATGGATATAATATAATTATATATAGTTAGGATACCTATAGTAGGTACAGGTACTACGTCTGGTACCGGTATCAATAGTACAGATACTACTCTGGCATCGGTATCACACCAAGGCCAATGGTACCGGTTCCCAAATATACCGGTATTTCTAGTCCTGGTGCCGATGCCGTTAAATAAATGTGGATTTAAGAAAATTCTTAAATAGTTTGCGTCTATGAGAAAAAGCATCCTAAATGCCGTTTTAATAATAGTAGTGTATTTTGTTTATTTCACACGTTTATTATTATCTGTGTAGGATGTTTACATGTAACGGTTGACGTCTTTTAGCTGATCATAACGGACATCCTAGCTTTAATACTCTTTTCAGATGTACACGAGGAAATTTTGTTGACCGTTTTTAGACTTTTATTTCCTTTTGAAAGATCAAACAATCTTTTCTTGGTTCCAAAAAATGATTATCAACTCACCCTATGCTGTAAAGTGTACACTGTTAGAATTAAATATACCATCTTAGTTGAGCCAAAACACTATCAATATTCAAATCCAGGGTTGGATTTAGGTATGTTGAAAAAGATAGCACAAAAAAATGAAAAGGATAGTATTTATAAAAAAATTATAGTACACTTTCATTATTTTTTAAAATTTAACTTGATAGTCATTAAAATCAACTACTCAGACTTTTTTTTTTTTTTGGTTTGGATACTTCCGGTCTATCGTCATTTTCATGACCATCACTGCCACTTTTTCTAATTAAAACACTAAAAACGTATTATTTTACTCAAAAATTCACAAGCTATTGTTGTCACTTTTACTGAATTTTGAATGTAATTGGAAGGAACGAGATTAGTGGAAAGAGAGAAGTGTACAATACTGCGAAGGATAGTCGGGGAATCTCCGGCCATCGACACAGAAAACATCACAAGATCAGAATTCGGTCAGATAGGTACACACAAGCACGGTCGAAATATTCATATGACGTAAAACTATGCATTCGGGAGCGTACTTAAAATTATAGTATTTTATCGTACTATCCTTAGATGTGGATAGTATATAGTACAAAGGGCGAAATTATAGTATAAATACTATAATTATAGTACAAAATCCAACCCTGTTCAAATCAAATCGTATAGTGGTTTGCAAACATGGGTTCACAAATGTTTTATTATAAGAGTCTTCCATGTTCTACCGTCACATGGGCAATTAGTCAGTATAGTTAAGGAAGTGATGAAAACACTTTTTATTTCAATTACCCGTGCGTGACAACCCTAAGCAACCATCCTCACGAGTCGGACGTGTGAAGGGCCATGGTTGCCACTTCTTTGTTTTCTTTGGGTTCCGGCCGTCTTTATAAAGTTTATAAATAGAATGTTTTAGCCTTACCGGATCTTGGGTTAACACGTTTAGGTCGACTTTTCACTCACACGGTATCCGGGTGTATATGTAATTTATTTTTGGATTTTTTTTTAAGACAGTGGACGTGGTAAGAATATCTCAAGTTTTCAGACATTCAGTTATTTATTTATTTATTAAACTCTCCCTTACAACTTTCATTACAGGTGTATACCTAATACGATAGCGTGGTCTTAAAATTACCTTGGGTAGGTACTTACAATTTAAAACTATGAAAAACGTAAAAAACTAGTAGTACTTATAATAACATCTAAAAATAATAAGATTATTATTATTTGATTATTTCCTTTCCTTTTTATATACTTGTACATATTCTTGTATATTTATTTTAATACTGTACATAATTATATGATCATAATCTAAATCATTTTGAAGGATATTGCTAATCCATTGATTCACATGTTCGAAACATTTCATAACAACGTAAATAACGCAATGGATGATGTTGAACTGTCAAAATGAAAGCCATTGCTACATTAGTGTGTTACGCAACTACCCCGCGACTTTTATTTAAGTGTGCATTAGTTCTGTAAACTGGAAAGATACCTACCATAATAAACACTGATTTAAAAACATAAAAAAAAAGTAATAAGTAACTACTTTACTAAGTTCCCTAAATAAAAGTATAGTAAAATTGAATCATAATCAGCCTATAACGTTCCCACTGCTGGGATACAGGCCTCCTCTCTGTGAGAGGAAGCGGGCCACGTGCGGGTTGGCGAATGTCACGTCATTAATTTTATAGTTCTAGGGTATGCCGGTTCCCTCACAGTCTTGAGAGTAGGGGTAACACAAAGTAAAGGGCCTGCTTGGGTTCGAACCCCGTTGTACCGTATGCACCATTGACTTGCACCATCCATGGTGCAGATGACCCACGACCAACAACTCGTAAGTCGCGGGCGTTTCCACTGCGCCACCACTGCTCTCAGTTATCAGCGTTTAACTGAATGCTTAGTTCAGTGCAAAGTTAATCAAAAACAACAATAAACAACCACTTTGCAAAGCAGCAAAATATAAACAATTTTTAAAGCGAGTCATCTTTCTACTTCCCTGCACAATTAATAACAGCCACGCAAAGAAAAATGTAGTCGTTGGACACTAAACGGTAGAGTGCCGCCATCTTTAAAGCTAGCTTTAAAAAAATAAGCAAAAACAAATGGCCGCCAGGAAGAACGATAAATCTTCATTCAATGTAGATAAAGAAGCTAGAGTAAATAAAACTAGGAGATAAGAGTGGCGAAAGGTTTAAACACTTTGTTCCCGTTTACAAACCTCTAGTGTTTGTAACAGATTAGCTGCAGGAAATTAAGACACGAAAATACATGTTGTTTTTGGAAGACATTGTGTCTATTTAAAGCCACGTTGGTCTAGTGGTAACAACTCTTAGTGATATGAGGAAGAACGCGCGCGATATGCGTCCGCAGTGGAGCGCGGCTGCGTTCTGCGTGTTGGCGTGTCCAGTGTTTGTCAAAATATAATATGGATGAAGAATACTTATTTTTACTAGAAAAAAGCTTTTGAGAACCCCGGTCCCCGCGCGGGCCGCCCGCTCACCCAGTGCGGCCACTTCTGTGAACGAGCTATGGCGTTTTAACTGTCAAAATGAAAGCCATTCCTACTGATACTTAGTGTGTTACGGAATTACCCTGCGGTTTAAGCAGGGTTGTAGAGTTCCCTTTACAACTCTGCATATCTCTTCACAGAATAGATACAGAGTCATGATAATTTTCTGATATCGTTTGATTTACTTACAAAATTAGACCATCCCCTTTACCATTCATGGATTTGCACAAGATAAGAAGGAAGGTCACAAGATAAGAAGGAAACAAGTAGGTGAGTACTTGTCAGGTCAAAAGAAAAGAAGTACAGTCAACAAAAGAGATCAGTATGCAGGATCGTCCGATATAGTTGAAGTCTAGTAAGAAACCGATGGATGTTCTCGAATAAAATTTAATTTTATTAATAGAAAACCAACAGCTCATTTATCAAATTAAATTTCAGTCGACAACATCCATCGGTTTCTTACTAAACTTCAACTGTATCCGATGATCCTGCATACTTATCTCTTTTGTTGACTGTACCTACATCTGCCTACGCAAAAAATAAACTTACTACATAAGGAGTCACTGAACTATTCATAATACATGAAGACATGTAGGCACATTAGAAATAACAAAAATATTTATTCCTTTTTTCCTCTTTCGCTCTTGTTATATATTAAGATATTATTATCCCACCAAAAACATTCTGTAAAAAACTAGCCAAGTCTCAATGGAGCTGCCTGTTTATCTCTAAAAAGTAATGAAATCTAGACAAAGTCGTACCAAGTGTAAGGTTCCTTACTGCGATTTCTTTATTATTATAGTTAATGTTGTGTGACTTGGCCGTTGAAGGGTACACAAGGGTACAAACCCAGGTGCTCCATGACACCATTGCACCAATCTGTCGCCATAACCGCTACCCATTGACGATGGAAAATTGCCACTTGGAAAACGTTGATTTAATAACTAGTCAATTGTAGGCTTGATAAAGCTGCGTATTTCAATAATACTTATGTTTAAGCGAGCCTGAAACAAACAGTATCAAAAATTATTTCCAGTACAGACGGACTTATAATCATTGATTAGAAGTCCGTCTGTACGTCTATTTTATGTTAGATCGGTGGTCGATTTGACGCTCCAAAAAGAAGAGAGCAGAAGTCAGCATTGTCGATGCTGAATGCATGTGTTGACCAATCAACAACAGCCTAAAATGAGACACTAGCGTCCAATTACCAATACCGGTATGGGCTATTATCTCGCTTAACAAACATAGGTAGTTACAACAGATATAACATTACGTGTAAACAAAATTGACTTGTACACTAACGTATAAAGAATGTTCAACGGCCAAGTCACACAACATTAACTATAATAATAAAGAAATCGCAGTAAGGAACCTTACACTTGGTACGACTTTGTCTAGATTTCATTACTTTTTAGAGATAAACAGGCAGCTCCATTGAGACTTGGCTAGTTTTTTACAGAATGTTTTTGGTGGGATTTTGTTTACACGTAATGTTATATCTGTTGTAACTACCTATGTTTGTTAAGCGAGATAATAGCCCATACCGGTATTGGTAATTGGACGCTAGTGTCTCATTTTAGGCTGTTGTTGATTGGTCAACACATGCATTCAGCATCGACAATGCTGACTTCTGCTCTCTTCTTTTTGGAGCGTCAAATCGACCACCGATCTAACATAAAATAGACGTACAGACGGACTTCTAATCAATGATTATAAGTCCGTCTGTACTGGAAATAATTTTTGATACTGTTTGTTTCAGGCTCGCTTAAACATAAGTATTATTGAAATACGCAGCTTTATCAAGCCTACAATTGACTAGTTATTAAATCAACGTTTTCCAAGTGGCAATTTTCCATCGTCAATGGGTAGCGGTTATGGCGACAGATTGGTGCAATGGTGTCATGGAGCACCTGGGTTTGTACCCTTGTGTACCCTTCAACGGCCAAGTCACACAACATTAACTATAATAATAAAGAAATCGCAGTAAGGAACCTTACACTTGGTACGACTTTGTCTAGATTTCATTACTTTTTAGAGATAAACAGGCAGCTCCATTGAGACTTGGCTAGTTTTTTACAGAATGTTTTTGGTGGGATTTCACTTCTTTTTGTAGAAACGTATACGTACGGACGTATTCTTTTTGTATTGCATTATATTTTGACCAAATTTTGAGCGAAATTAATATTTTAGTGTAAGGAGGATGGGCGTTTTGGTACCCGAAAACTAATTACATCCAAACAAAATAATTTATATACAGATTGAAAGGCCTAATTATGTAGAACAATAGTTGATATGGGGGATAGTCCCAGTTCGCTGTCCGTTCAGAGATATACAACCTTTAACACTATACATTTATGTTAGGTTTAGGTTAGGTTAGGGCGTTTTGGTACCGGAAAACTAATTACATCCAATCAAAATAATTTATATACAGATTGAAAGGTCTAATTATGTAGAACAATAGTTGTTATGGAGGATAGTCCCAGTTCGCTGTCCGTTCAGAGATATACAACCTTTAACACTATACATTTATGTTAGGTTAGGTTATGGCGTTTTGGTACCCGAAAACTAATTACATCTAAACAAAATAATTTTTATACAGATTGAAAGGTCTAATTATGTAGAACAATAGTTGTTAGGGGGATAGTCCCAGTTCGCTGTCCGTTCAGAGATATACAACCTTTAACACTATAAATTTAAGTTAGGTTTAGGTTAGGTTAGGTTAGGGCGTTTTGGTACCGGAAAACTAATTACATCCAATCAAAATAATTTATATACAGATTGAAAGGTCTAACTAAGTAGAACAATAGTTCTTAAGGAGGATAGTCGCAGTTCGCTGTCCGTTCAGAGATATACAACCTTTAACATTATGTAGGTTAGGTTAAGGTTAGGTTATAGGTTAGGGCGTTGTGGAAGGATTTTACGTTCCCGCGTCCCCAAGCGTAGTGTAAATGGAAAAACGGGGTAAAAAAAAGGTAGATAAAATTCAGTCACGTCACGATAAAGCAAGAGTCTATTATTGTTACTTATGACCTAACCTAACGATAACCTAACCTAACCTTTAAAGGTTGTATATTTCTGAACGGACAGCGAACTGAGACTATCCCCCCTAACGACTATTGCTCTATCTAATTAGACCTTTAAAACTGTATATAATTTATTTTGTTTGGTTGCCATGTTTTTCGGGTACCAGCTTCCATACATTTTTGCCCATCCTCCTTTGTTTATTTAATTTGTGTAATGTTCGACATCAAATGAAGCGGCCCACCAAGTTAAATATTTTTTGTAAAGGCGGTATGTCGATCTCTAATAGTTTGGTTGGGCTCTTGTGTTTTCTAATCAGGGTCACCCACCAGGTACTTCAGATCTTCGATTATCCTAATTTTTATAGTTTTCCCTTTATGTGGCCATTAAACCCTAACTCTGTACCAAATTTCAGCACTCTGAGTTTATGGGAAGTACTAGTTCTATTTTGATGATGAGTGAGTGAGTGTCTAAAATGCGAAACTTTGCTTTCGCTTAACTTCGGAACTAAATAACCTACAGACTTGAAGTTTTGGATTATAAGTATGTGATTATAGCTTACTGGATGACGAAAGTTTCTGCGTTCTGGTCTTATCCAGAGGTTCTCAAATAGGGGCCTGAAAATGCGGCGAAATGGTTCCTGTAAAGGATGGTACGGCAGTGTTTGCTTCGCGCTCGACTTGGCGGGGGCACTGCCGTGCCCCCCGATTTTATTATTTATTACAAGGAGTCCCTATATCAATTTTCAGAACTCTAGCATCAAAATTTGCGGAAGTCTCGTACAAACTTCCATCCTCTAGTTCAAGGGGTTGGAGGGTAAAAGTTCCAAGTTTTAGAATTGTTTTGTTGTTTGTGTACTATTACTAGCTTACATACCAAACAGCTTTCTAGGACTTCAGGAAGAACCTTAGAATATTGATGCTTATGAAATAAAAAAATATTTTTTTGGGGGGTTGGGGGGTTATTTACTGAAAATCCTGAAATACGTATTTTATTATTTATAACAAGGAGTCCCTATATCAATTTTCAGAACTCTAGCATCAAAATCTGCGGAAGTCTCGTACAAACTTCCATCCCCTATTTTAAGGGGTTGGAGGGTAAAAGTTCCAAGTTTTAGAGTTGTTTTGTTGTTTGTGTACTATTACTAGCGTACATACCAAATTTCAGCTTTCTAGGACTTCAGGAAGAACCTTAGAATATTGATGCTTATGAAATAAAAAAATATTTTTTTGGGGGGTTGGGGGGTTATTTACTGATAATCCTGAAATACGTATTTTATTATTTATAACAAGGAGTCCCAATATCAATTTTCAGAACTCTAGCATCAAAATCTGCGGAAGTCTCGTACAAACTTTCATCCCCTATTTTAAGGGGTTGGAGGGTAAAAGTTCCAAGTTTTAGAGTTTTTTTGTTGTTTGTGTACGATTACTAGCTTACATACCAAATTTCAGCTTTCTAGGACTTCAGGAAGACCCTTAGAATATTGATGATCATCAGTGAGTAAGTGAGTCAGTGAGTAAGTGAGTCAGTGACGAAATCGGGGTATTTTAGATATCAATAAAATCTAAAGTATAAGAGCTATGCAATTGAAACTTTATAGGTTTAATAAGTCAACCACTGACATCATATCTCGAAAATTTTATTTATCTGGTATAATCCAAACCCAAGTTATGAAGGTTCAAAAATACGACGAAGTGCTTCGAGAAAAGGTAGGTAGTGCCCTTGCGCTTCGCTTGGCTCGTCTTGGCGGGGGCACTCCCGTGCCCCCAGATATATGATTTATGTCATACTAGATTTTGTTACACTCAGTAGGCGTGAATGACGTAGGTTTCTGCAAATCTAGTTATTTTTTGGAGGCTGTTTAAGGGGGAAGCGCTACGGTAGCCCGCGAAATTCATCAAAGATCATTCTTCTGAGCCTGGAGTTCTGTCATACAGGCCCTGTGCCCAGTATAGACTCCAGCTCTCACAAAGGTTTGAATATGCATGTGAATTATATTTTTTTGTACCAAATTGTACCTTTTTGAGAGAAATAAACGTATATTATAAAAAAAAAAAAAACATTCAATAGGATTACTTGGTCTTAGAGAGTTGTGTTGATGACTTTAATGATTATAATTATGTAAATACGTAATTGTTACGGTCGCGAATCATACTTTAATCAACGTAGAACAGAAAATTGTAAAAAACGTAAGAAATTTTGGATTTCGCGGGCTACCCTGGCGCTTTCGCCTTAAGACAAAATATTATGAAGACATTATTTTCTCATCACTCACTGGTAACAATAAGGTTAATAATGTTCCCACTGCTGGACTCAACACAGGCCTCCTCTCTGTGAGAGGGAGTGGAGCGTAATATACGCGTGGCCAGTTTGGGTTGGTGGATGTCACATGTCTTTTTAGGGTTCCGTACCCAAAGCGTAAAAACGGGACCCTATTACTAAGACTTCGCTGTCTGTCCGTCCGTCTGTCTGTCAACAGGCTGTATCTCAAGAACCGCGATAGCTAGACAGTTGAAATTTTAAACAAATACTAAAAACAAAATAAAACAAATATTTAATAATATTTCCAGCCGTTTGAGCGTGAAGAAATAACAAACATAATTATAATCACACACACACCCCCCCCCCCCACACAGTCACACACTCACAAACTTTCGCCTTTATAATATTAGTGTGATTTCAAAGTAGGTATTCCTATATATGAATGAATGAATGATATACTTACCTATTTATTTGCAAGAATATAGGTAACTAAAATAGATCTATAAGGGTTTTACTATATTCGGCATTTCAGCCGTGAAAGTATTTAGATTTTACATATTGGTGATACTTATAGCATGCAGTACACATTTAGTAATTAGCAATAACATAAAAATACTAACAATAATAATTATCATAATTTTAATTTGGATTACAATGCAATTAATAAAATTAAATTATACAATTATATTTCTTTAAAACAATAATTTATATTAAAAATAGCGATTAATAATAATGATGTTGTAAGGGACCTAACTAAGGACTTTAATTTAAATCAGTGGACTGTAGTTTTAAAGGTATAATCCCAATAGGTACAATATACAATCGACGCTTGTGAAACGTATGGAGCGCGCCGCGCGTGCCGTCGTCCGAGATCGGTAGCGAAGTGGCCGACCGCCCGCGTCCCGCACGCCGCACCTCTCGCCGCCGCTCGCCGCCTTCCGTTGTCTCACGACAGCAGCCGAAGATTGCCGGAGGCGCCCGAACAATGTCATGTCAATGAAAAATTGCAAGAACAATGAAAACGTTTCAATATTATATAATGTAAATATATAACGCATTGTATGCTATTGTCATCCTTGTCCATTGCAGTCTGCCCGTATCTATACAGTCCGTGGCCTCGGAAATAGCGATGAAGGCCACTTTTTAATCCAATTTTTTTCTAAAGATAGAAATAGACCAGAATAGGCGATATACTTGAGTTTTCTCTTAGTATGAGAGATACCTTTAAAAAAGGTAAGGATTCTATTTTTCATTCTTGTCTACTTAAGCTAGGCCATGCATACACTGTCTGAGGCCTCGAACATAGCAAAGAAGGCCACATCCTTCTTAGAATCGTTCCTTTGATGCAATGTTTTCTTTGAGAAGAATGGGTAGATACTGTAGATAGGTCGAGATTTCTGTCCAAGTATTATTTATATATTATGCATTTATGATTGCCATCCTTGTAAAATAGCCTTCATGATTGAAGTCCAACAGAGTCTGTTTAGCTCGTGGCCTCGAATATAGCTATAAAAGTCAAGTTTATTATTTCTTGAAAACAGATGCTTCTATCCTTACTATTGATATTGCTTTTTGTGAGAGCCTCGTTAAAATAAAATTAAAAGACATTGGCATTGCGCCTGTACTTCAAAGGGGTAAGCAGAGGTGTCCAGTAAGCCCACATTTCGCCAATTGTGTTTAAGTCCTTCGTAACTGGAGGGTATAAATCGAGATTCCGTACTGCAACTGAGAAATAACAAATAGAAAACAATAATTTAACACAAAAAACAAAGAAATATTAGAGTACAAAAAAATAGAAAACTATTATCACACATACTTTTTCATAAACAGTGCATATTTGTATATAGGTACCCATACTTTGTGGCCTCGTAATAGAGAACAAAGGCC
The DNA here is from genome assembly GCA_948474745.1 of Oligia latruncula. NCBI lineage: Eukaryota > Metazoa > Arthropoda > Insecta > Lepidoptera > Noctuidae > Oligia > Oligia latruncula. Next base: position 4,083,597 of record OX419705.1, read on the forward strand.
TTGTTTGCTGGGGTCACTTCCGTGAAAGTTGTGTCATAGTTCCAGAGGGAACAATTACTGCGTTCGTTTCACAAAAGTTTCGTCCGAGAATATTGTTATTGAATATTATTCTAATAGAAAACTTTAGGTCAACTTACAAACGAAATGGTTTTTTGGAATTTTAGTATTGTGAGAGGATAGCTCCCAGAAATGAAAAAGAACTATGTACCTATAGAAAAATATAGGTACATGCATGACATTTTGTGTAGTGTAAGATTTATTATTACGGCCTTGCTGGCTTAGCGGTCGAAAGCGCCACTGTTGAGCGTGAGGTGCTGGGTTGACATTATCATGTCAGGCCAAAATAACGTTAATGATTTTTCCTTTAGGACTTTTTTAGTACCAGTCTGGGGTCTAAATTTGTACCCGGTTTATGACAATATACTCTCCCTCTTACGTCTGACGAAATGAGGGAATACAGAAGTTTAATGTTTTATTAAGTTTTCATTCATTCTTTCTACTAAACAGTTTCCGCATTTAAATTAAATCTCGCATGACGTCAGAACGTGCTATTCCATGGCCTTAAGGATACAAACAAAGGCCACGTTTACTGGGTCGTTTCCTTATTACTCGCCTCATTGATCTTTTCGGAAGAAACATATTCACATACAACGTTATTCAAAACAGGGAACTGTTCCTCTTTCATTAATTACCTACTCTTGCCAATTAATTTAATGAAGCAAAAAGAGGAGCTTGGTCTTTAATTTAATTAATAATACAGGTTTTGGTAGAAGTGGTGGCCCAGTGGTAACGGCCACGACTAACGAGTTGTAGGTCGTGGGTTCGAATACAAGCAGGCGCTTTATTTTCTGTTAACTATTTCATCACCACTGCTCTCAAAACGGTGAAGGAAAAAATCCTGAGGAAACCGGAGCATGCCCTAGAACCAAAAATTCGAAGACTTAGCTTATAACGTTGACACTGTTGGGACACAGGCCTTCTCTCTATGAGGGAGTGGGCCGTAATCCACCACGCGGGCCCAGTGCGGGTTGGTAGATTTCACATGTCTTCGAATTTTTTGCTTCTCGGACCAAAAATTCGAAGACTCAGCTTATAACGTTCCCACTGCTGGGACACAGGTCTTCTCTCTATGAGGGAGTGGGCCGTAATCCACCACGCGGGCCCATTGCGGGTTGGTAGATTTTAAATGCCTTCGAATTTTTTGCTTCTTGTTTGCATGCATTCCTTTTGCATGTTTTCCTTCAGAGCAGTGATGATAAAATTAATACACAAAGTAAAGTGCCTGTATATACAGGCACTTGACTTTGTGTATTAATTTGAACTTATGTTCGAACTCACAACCACTCGTAAATCGCGGCCGATACTACTGGCGCCACAACTGACTGTAATTAGTTTAATTGAAATCAATGGTTTGTGTTTTTGAACATAAGTTTTGACACCTGATGAAAACACTATTTCGTAACCTCTAAAAACAAGCCCACAAGGCCACAAAGCCCCAGACCACAGACCACGAGGACACAAGTGTTAGTCCTTCCATTGTAGTGCCAGTGACAGATGACCAGTTCATTTGAAGGGTTAAAGGAGCTCCATTTCTCTTAGTTAAGACCTTGTGATATAAACAGCTAATGTATCCTGTTTTGATGAAACTTGTGTACAGTAACGAAGGATACAAAGAGAAATTGGGGAGATAAGGATATTGCTGTAGTTTGTTAAGACCTTCAGAGTTTTGTAGGTTAAATTATGAAGGACCAAAATATTTGTATGGTAAAATTTTCAGGAAATATTATTGTTTTGATTGTGTTTATTGGGTTAAGGCTAAGAATGTCCTCGACCGAACTCGTGTAGATAAATTCTATTCAAACAGGGAGAGAAACAGGACTTTAACGTATTATGTTTGTTTACTAACAAATTACTAACTACTTTCTATGGTTGTGCAATTATATGGCCTTTGGACAATTATATGCAACAATATAGCAATTCAATTTTATGGACTGTCTCGAAATTAAATTATTAATTTAATTTCGAGACAGTCAATTAAATTATTAATTTTATTATTGTCATCTGCGATGTAGGTACTCAGTTACCCATGCAATAAAATACCTAACTACGATCTAAAACAATTGCCAAATGGGTCGATTTTATCGGTCATTGTATTCAACATACAACACTATATTATTAATATGGGCATCCTTAACAAGGATCCAGCACACCGTATGATGGAAACCTCTGGGATAACCGTCAGCTCGGACGTCTAGCTGCATTACAGCAGCGACTTATGATTTAAGTCACTACCTCTACCGGTCTCATCTCTCTGTGGACAAATTATTTTGTAGTAGTTGCGGGTAGGAGGCAGGAAATTAGACCCTGTACTAATTAAATTAGCCAACGAATCGCCGCAGAAATAAAGCTCCTACTAATATTATGAATGTAAAAGTTTGTATATTTGGATGATTGGGTGTTTGTTACTCAATCATGCGAAAACGGCTGAACGAATTTGAATGAAATTTGGCACACAGATAGTTTATAACCTGGATTAACACGGGATGCTTTTTATCCCGGTAGTTCGTCCCGTGAGATAAAAGCTAGTATTAAATAAATTAAACATTGTGAGAGAAAGTACATATGAATTAAAATGAAGGAAGAAAACCGGATAAGTGGTTCTCGATGCTGCGTTTTAATAATAATAATTTAAATGTAAGAAAGGTTTTATAATAAATTAAATTAAATTAAAAATTTCAGACCCATATGATGTGCAGTTCATTTGGTTAGTATACACATGACTTAGAAACTAATGTTAGTACTTACATGTACCAGAAAAACAACACAAACTATTCATTAACACGCCACAGTGACACGTAGGCGCATCCAATGTCCCAGTATGGGGCTGTCCCACCTATCAGCTATAGTTCTCAGGATGCTGTTGGGACCGGCGCGTACCCTGAGCATTCAATTCTATTAATTCCCACCTATCAGCTATAGTTCTCAGGATGCTGTTGGGACCGGCGCGTACCCTGAGCATTCAATTCTATTAAATCCAAGGAACGAAAAGACATCATTGGGCTGTCAGTTGAACACACCATTGAATTGTCCTGTGTTGAGCTTGATAAGCATGTGGTAGTATGCGTATACAGACCTCCAAGTTACCAGAATCTAGCTGTGTTTGATTCTGTAATGGAAGATGTGCTAAAGAAACTTTCTGCTAGTAGTAAGTCAATAATAATATGTGGCGATTTTAATATTAATTTATTAGAAAATAACTCGAATACTATCAGATTATTAAGTCTTTTTAGGTCATTTGATTTGTCAAATGTTTTTATTGAACCCACCCGTGTGACAGCTTCCTCTGCCACTTGTATAGATCTGGGGGCACGGGAGTGCCCCCGCCAAGACGAGCCAAGCGAAGCGCAAGGGCACTACCTACCTTTTCTCGAAGCACTTCGTCGTATTTTTGAACCTTCATAACTTGGGTTTGGATTATACCAGATAAATAAAATTTTCGAAATATGATGTCAGTGGTTGACTTATTAAACCTATAAAGTTTCAATTGCATAGCTCTTATACTTTAGATTTTATTGATATCTAAAATACCCCGATTTCGTCACTGACTCACTTACTCACTGACTCACTTACTCACTGATGATCATCAATATTCTAAGGGTCTTCCTGAAGTCCTAGAAAGCTGAAATTTGGTATGTAAGCTAGTAATCGTACACAAACAACAAAAAAACTCTAAAACTTGGAACTTTTACCCTCCAACCCCTTAAAATAGGGGATGAAAGTTTGTACGAGACTTCCGCAGATTTTGATGCTAGAGTTCTGAAAATTGATATTGGGACTCCTTGTTATAAATAATAAAATACGTATTTCAGGATTATCAGTAAATAACCCCCCAACCCCCCAAAAAAATATTTTTTTATTTCATAAGCATCAATATTCTAAGGTTCTTCCTGAAGTCCTAGAAAGCTGAAATTTGGTATGTACGCTAGTAATAGTACACAAACAACAAAACAACTCTAAAACTTGGAACTTTTACCCTCCAACCCCTTAAAATAGGGGATGGAAGTTTGTACGAGACTTCCGCAGATTTTGATGCTAGAGTTCTGAAAATTGATATAGGGACTCCTTGTTATAAATAATAAAATACGTATTTCAGGATTTTCAGTAAATAACCCCCCAACCCCCCAAAAAAATATTTTTTTATTTCATAAGCACCAATATTCTAAGGTTCTTCCTGAAGTCCTAGAAAGCTGTTTGGTATGTAAGCTAGTAATAGTACACAAACAACAAAACAATTCTAAAACTTGGAACTTTTACCCTCCAACCCCTTGAACTAGGGGATGGAAGTTTGTACGAGACTTCCGCAAATTTTGATGCTAGAGTTCTGAAAATTGATATAGGGACTCCTTGTAATAAATAATAAAATCGGGGGGCACGGCAGTGCCCCCGCCAAGTCGAGCGCGAAGCAAACACTGCCGTACCATCCTTTACAGGAACCATTTCGCCGCATTTTCAGGCCCCTATTTGAGAACCTCTGGATAAGACCAGAACGCAGAAACTTTCGTCATCCAGTAAGCTATAATCACATACTTATAATCCAAAACTTCAAGTCTGTAGGTTATTTAGTTCCGAAGTTAAGCGAAAGCAAAGTTTCGCATTTTAGACACTCACTCACTCATCATCAAAATAGAACTAGTACTTCCCATAAACTCAGAGTGCTGAAATTTGGTACAGAGGTAGGGTTTAATGGCCACGTAAAGGGAAAACTATAAAAATTAGGATAATCGAAGATCTGAAGTACCTGGTGGGTGACCCTGATTAGAAAACACAAGAGCCCAACCAAACTATTAGAGATCGACATACCGCCTTTACAAAAAATATTTAACTTGGTGGGCCGCTTCATTTGATGTCGAACATTACACAAATTAAATAAACAAAGGAGGATGGGCCAAAATGTATGGAAGCTGGTACCCGAAAAACATGGCAACCAAACAAAATAAATTATATACAGTTTTAAAGGTCTAATTAGATAGAGCAATAGTCGTTAGGGGGGATAGTCTCAGTTCGCTGTCCGTTCAGAGATATACAACCTTTAAAGGTTAGGTTAGGTTATCGTTAGGTTAGGTCATAAGTAACAATAATAGACTCTTGCTTTATCGTGACGTGACTGAATTTTATCTACCTTTTTTTTACCCCATTTTTCCATTTACACTACGCTTGGGGACGCGGGAACGTAAAATCCTTCCACAACGCCCTAACCTATAACCTAACCTTAACCTAACCTACATAATGTTAAAGGTTGTTTATCTCTGAACGGACAGCGAACTGCGACTATCCTCCTTAAGAACTATTGTTCTACTTAGTTAGACCTTTCAATCTGTATATAAATTATTTTGATTGGATGTAATTAGTTTTCCGGTACCAAAACGCCCTAACCTAACCTAACCTAAACCTAACTTAAATTTATAGTGTTAAAGGTTGTATATCTCTGAACGGACAGCGAACTGGGACTATCCCCCTAACAACTATTGTTCTACATAATTAGACCTTTCAATCTGTATAAAAATTATTTTGTTTAGATGTAATTAGTTTTCGGGTACCAAAACGCCATAACCTAACCTAACATAAATGTATAGTGTTAAAGGTTGTATATCTCTGAACGGACAGCGAACTGGGACTATCCTCCATAACAACTATTGTTCTACATAATTAGACCTTTCAATCTGTATATAAATTATTTTGATTGGATGTAATTAGTTTTCCGGTACCAAAACGCCCTAACCTAACCTAAACCTAACATAAATGTATAGTGTTAAAGGTTGTATATCTCTGAACGGACAGCGAACTGGGACTATCCCCCATATCAACTATTGTTCTACATAATTAGGCCTTTCAATCTGTATATAAATTATTTTGTTTGGATGTAATTAGTTTTCGGGTACCAAAACGCCCATCCTCCTTACACTAAAATATTAATTTCGCTCAAAATTTGGTCAAAATATAATGCAATACAAAAAGAATACGTCCGTACGTATACGTTTCTACAAAAAGAAGTGAAATCCCACCAAAAACATTCTGTAAAAAACTAGCCAAGTCTCAATGGAGCTGCCTGTTTATCTCTAAAAAGTAATGAAATCTAGACAAAGTCGTACCAAGTGTAAGGTTCCTTACTGCGATTTCTTTATTATTATAGTTAATGTTGTGTGACTTGGCCGTTGAAGGGTACACAAGGGTACAAACCCAGGTGCTCCATGACACCATTGCACCAATCTGTCGCCATAACCGCTACCCATTGACGATGGAAAATTGCCACTTGGAAAACGTTGATTTAATAACTAGTCAATTGTAGGCTTGATAAAGCTGCGTATTTCAATAATACTTATGTTTAAGCGAGCCTGAAACAAACAGTATCAAAAATTATTTCCAGTACAGACGGACTTATAATCATTGATTAGAAGTCCGTCTGTACGTCTATTTTATGTTAGATCGGTGGTCGATTTGACGCTCCAAAAAGAAGAGAGCAGAAGTCAGCATTGTCGATGCTGAATGCATGTGTTGACCAATCAACAACAGCCTAAAATGAGACACTAGCGTCCAATTACCAATACCGGTATGGGCTATTATCTCGCTTAACAAACATAGGTAGTTACAACAGATATAACATTACGTGTAAACAAAATTGACTTGTACACTAACGTATAAAGAATGTTCAACGGCCAAGTCACACAACATTAACTATAATAATAAAGAAATCGCAGTAAGGAACCTTACACTTGGTACGACTTTGTCTAGATTTCATTACTTTTTAGAGATAAACAGGCAGCTCCATTGAGACTTGGCTAGTTTTTTACAGAATGTTTTTGGTGGGATAATATTTTCTGTAACTGTGATTATTTACACAAAGAAATTGTAAATAAGTTGCCATCTGATCACAGTGGACAAACAATAACATTTTGCTCCCACGTGCCTTTACAAAAATTTTTAATAAGGTTTAGGCCAATTACACGTAAAAATTTAGAGAAATTAAATAATTCTTTGGCTAGTAAATTATGCGTTCAGAGTTTTAATAATCTATGTGACCCAAATGAGTGCTACGCCGAGTTCTTTTCACTATTAAACACGCAATTTAATGACACTTTCCCACTAAAGACTAAAAGTATTTACACAAAGTTTTTATTTAGTGATTGGGCGACTCCAGGTATTCGTAAAAGCAGGGAAAACCTTTTTAAACTTTATGGCCTGAAGCAACATATGAATAACACAAGCTTTCATCAGTATGTTGCAACATATTCTAAGACTTTCAAAAGTGTATGCAAAACAGCTAAAGCTCTTTATATTAGCAATAAAATCAAATCAGCCGATGACAAAATAAAAACTACCTGGCAAATAATAAATAATGAAACAGGTAGGAAAAAACAGCGTAATACTGAATTTAATTTAGAGACTGCACATGGCCCCATCAATTCAGATGTAGAAATTGCTCAGGAATTCGAAAACTTTTTTTTTTTTGCTAATATTCCCATTAAAACTACTGAAGCTTTAAATTCTTCACCCGCGCTATCTGCTAACTTACTTAGAAAGAATGTTAAGGCATGCCCTTCGGAGTTTAAGTTTCAACATACAAACCCCCAGGCTGTTATAAAAGCTTTTAAAGATCTTAAAATTAAATCAACAGAAGATCTCTGGGGAATGTCTGTAAAAGTTTGTAGATCTATCATCGAAACGATTGCGCCCTATTTAGCTTTCATATTTAACATCAGTGTAGACCAAGGAGTCTTTCCGGATCTCATGAAACACAGTAAAGTAGTTCCTTTGTTCAAATCCGGTGATAGTAAAGAACCTAACAATTATAGGCCTGTATCAATTCTGCCAGTTCTCAGTAAGGTGTTTGAAAAGTTGATGCTCAACCAAATGTTACGCCACTTTAATAAAAATTCCATCTTTCATGAACAACAGTACGGTTTCACCAAAGGGCGTTGTACCACTGACGCCGGTGTCACCCTAATAAAGAACATTTTTAACGCCTGGGAAGAAGCACAAGATGCCATTGGAATCTTTTGCGACCTCTCCAAGGCGTTCGATTGCGTAAACCATGAGACACTTCTGCTGAAACTTGATCACTATGGGATTAGGAACTTAGCTCTTGATTTACTAAGGTCATACCTAAAAGATAGAAAGCTCAAAGTTCAAGTAAACGGCGTAAACTCATTGGGGTCTGAAATAGCAATGGGCGTTCCTCAAGGTTCAATATTGGGTCCATTCCTCTTTTTAGTTTACATTAATGATTTACCCCAATTACTTCAAAATCAACCGAAGATGGTGTTATTTGCAGATGACACCTCATTGATCTTTAAGATAGACAGACGGGCACAAAAACTTGACGACGTGAATAACGCTATTCTTCAGGTCCAAGATTGGTTTTCGGCAAATAATTTGGTATTAAATGAAAAGAAAACCAAATGCATTAGATTCAAATTACCTAATGTTAGAAGTAGCGAATGTGACATCATACTGAATGGAGAAAAACTGGAATTTGTTGATCAAACGGTTTTTCTGGGAATCACGCTAGACGAGAAATTGCAATGGGGACCTCACATAACATCTCTTGCGGGGCGGCTTAGCTCGGCCGCTTATGCTGTTCGAAAGATAAGACAGTTAACTGATGTAGAAACCGCGCGTTTAGTCTATTTTAGCTACTTTCACAGCATTATGTCGTACGGCATTTTACTATGGGGTCGAGCTGCTGACATTGAATCCATCTTTATTTTGCAAAAGAGAGCTGTCAGAGCCATTTATAATCTACGTCGCCGCGAATCTCTCAGGGAACTTTTTAAAAGGATTAATATTACGACGGTACTTTGCCAATTCATCTATGAAAATATTATGTATGTAAGAAAAAATCTACATCTTTTTAATAAAATAAGCGATAGACATAATTTTAACCATTTTTCAGATTAGCCAAAGTACATACATCTTTTATGGGGTACTGTGTTAAATGTTACAATAAAATACCTTGTGATATATTGCAATTAAATGAAAAAAAATTTAAAACTCACATTAAACGTACACTTTGTAAACAAGCATACTATAAATTAGAAGATTATATCCAAGATAAGAATGCTTGGAAACATGCTGGTCCTGCTCCATAGGACAATCTAGAGTCTAGACACAATCAAACTGGTTGCTAATTTAACTGTATAATTTATTTATTTTTTGACATTCATTACATTCTGTAATTATTTTTCTTTAACTCACACCCTGACATTGACCCTGACAACTTGAATAATTATTTTTTTTTTGTTTATTATTTTATATGAAAATCATTTACTTTTACCATGTTTGTAAATATGTGAGCACCATGTATCTATCAGATAATTAATTAATTTATATATCATGGTTTCATTTTTAATTCTTTTACCTATTGTGGTATAGTAATTTTATTGTAGGTGCATCGTCTTCACATATTATTATTATATAATGAATGTATGCAAAATATTGTAAAACTTTTTAAAAGAGTAACGGTGGAGTTTCTTGCCCGTTCTTCTCCATACGAAAACTACCCTTCCGAATGGGCGACTAGAATCAATTCTATTTTATTTATCGTAATTTTTGACGTTCAAAAGTGCCTTTAATGTGCCTATTTGAAATAAATGCTTTGACTTTGACATAATGGAAGCGCAACGCTTGCGCATGATAGCGTGAAAGCCGTCTATTCTCGCCTCCGCGAACATGCCAGAAGCACTGCAGTAGCGCGGCAACCCCGTCAACACCCTGAAAGCATTATTGTATTGTACGCGCAGGGCGCTGTATGGCCTCTGCGTGTAGTTGACCCACAGGCTGCATGTATAGAACGACTGACAGTACGCTGTAAATAGTGTACCCTTTACTTCAGTCGAGCATTTCGTAAATCTGCGAGCCAACATATTGCAGCGGACAGCCAAAGCCCTGCGCTCACACTCAATATCCAGACTGTCTTTTAGGTGTTCGGAAACCCAGTGGCCCAGATACTTGAAAGAAGTTTATGCCTGAAACATTGACACCTAAGATTTATTATGCATACCAAAAATTATTTTCCAACAACATTCCATAAATTTCAGTAAGCTTTAACTTAAACAAACTAATTTAATTACAAAATCGCATTGATTACCATTAATTTAAACGTAAACCCACATTTTAGCTTCAATAATAAACGGCCTAAAAATGTCCTTGGCCAGTCCATGGCCTGGCCATAAATTAATTAATACTGTCATCGGATATTGAGGTAAAAGATAATTTATTCGTTATGATTCAGGCGTGTTCGGCTGTTGTCGGTTTTGTTCGGCTGTTATTGGAGGATATTATTGATGAATGGAGATATATTGTAGATATTGTTATGTGTGGAGCGTTCCAATTGTAATTAGTGATCTGACGCGGTTTTTCATAAGGATTGCGTTTGTTCTGTAGGTCAATATTTCCAGAACGAAAACGTTGTAACATCATCCTTCAAGCTATTTCTGCAGTGCTGGTGCCACGGTGGAATTCGTATTCGTAAATAACACCATATTTTAAGTTTTCCATATTGTGAACAGAACGATGTCAAAAACAAAAGGCGCGAAAACAAATGAAACTTGTACGAGTACAAGCCTGAAATAAATTTGAATTTGGAATTCGTAACCAAACGCCAGAGGGGCGATTCCCGTATTTCTATGAACGTTAGCATTCTAATCTCAGTCTCAATCTGTCAAAAATTCAATCAATTTGACAAGTCAATATTGACAACTTCAACATTTTTGACATTGATTGTCGCTGAGATGAGATTGCGACTTGAATTTAAACGTTTTTTACCGACTTCAAAAAAAAGGAGGTTATCAATTCGATACGTATGTATGTAATATTATTGGAATTGCATTATATTCACATATGACAATCTACTGAGGCTTCCAAACAAATATACAAAATTTCATAGACGTATGTATGTATGTATGTATGTTTGTCCACGCATTTCTCAGCAACTGTTAATCGGATCGTGACCATTTTTTTTGTATTAGCTTACATTTACTTCAACTTAGGGAACAGTGCAAGTTTCATCAAAATCGGATCAGTAATTTTCAAGATATGGACTAATACGTGTAAGTGTGACGGCCTGGCGTATTGATACGAGCTACGGGTGTAGTGTCAAAGGGAAAACATCTCAAAACCTTGGTCAAATTCTAGTGCAAAAACTAAAAATTACGAAATAAAAAGTAATTTAAAAAAATTAAACCGACTTCAAAAAGAAATCAACTCAAAATTATGAAATAACTTTAATTTCGGAAGTCGGTGGCAAAAAACTAAAATACAGATCCCAAGACACCGACTTCCGAAATTAAAGTTATTTCATAATTTTGAGTTGATTTCTTTTTGAAGTCGGTTTAATTTTTTTAAATTCCTTTTTTTAAGTAGGAGAATTAGAAAAAGCGGAATACGAGAATTAGAGAAAAGCCGATAGAGAATGACTTGTGGCTAAGTAATATCGGCCGCATGGATCTATTGATCAGGTTAAGCTACGCTTGCCGCGGTTGGTCCATGGACGGGTAACCATCTTTACATTCCAAGCCCCTCCGTGCCTCGGAAAGCACGTTAAGCCGTTGGTCCCGGCTGTCATTCGTAGATCTTTTTGACAGTCGTTACGGGTAGTCAGAAGCCCGAAAGTCTGACAATCAGTCTTACCAAGGGGTATCGTATTACCCAGTAACTGGGTTGCGGAGGTCAGATAGTCGCTCCATGTAAAATACTGGTATTCAGCTGCATCCGGTTAGACTGGAAGCCGACCCCAACATAATTGGGAAACGGCTAGGCAGATTGAATTAGAGAAAAGCCTTCGGATATTTGAGATCAAAGTGGCCAGTTCGATAAAACACCAATTTATTATGTAAGGACCTAATATAACCTGTGCTGAAGGCAATATACTGCTGTTATTTTCTTAATATAATCCCTATAACCTTCCGAGGAGGAAGAAAGTGGCCTTTCCTCCGACTTAACCGGTGTTCTCAAGGCCACAATATAAGCTTTGAGTTAAGTCTGTGTAAGCGAAAATTGCATATATTAACTTTTGCTACACCATAATTTTCGGTAAAGTATTCATTGCTGAAAGCTATTTAGGAACGGGGTTATATTAATTGCTTTTTGGATTATCAAGGCAGATTATGATTGGGGTACCTATTAATTAGGTTTTACAGGAAGATAAAACAACAATAGGTAAGATTAATATTGGGTTAAATATCAAAAGGTTAAGCAGGTAATGGTCCGCTCCGTGATGACCCGTCTGTTTTTTGACATGACCGTAAATTTCCACGATTCATAATGCTACCGTTTTCTAGAATAGCGGTGGCCGCTACATAACGGCCGCAGTGACAGCTGAAACTTTTTTTTTTTTAAATTGAAGTACCTAATAGCGCTGACGGGCGATGAGATACGATGCGATGGGTCGGGGGCCAAAACTTCACTCGGACACAGTCGCGGGCAGAAGCTAGTAATAAGAAATAATAAAATCACAATCACACTAATATTATAAATGCGAAAGTTTGTGTGTGTGGGGGTGGGGGTGTGTGTGTGGGGGTGTGTGTGTGTGGGGGGGGTGTGGGGGTGTGTGGGTGTGTGTGTGTGGGGGGGTGGGTGTGTGTTTATGTGTTTTGTGTGTTATGTGTTGTGTGTTTATGTGTTTGTTACTTCTTCACGCACAAACGGCTGCACCAATTTTGACAAAATTTTGTATGGAGGTAGCTGACCCCCTGGATTAACATATAGGCTACTTTCTAAGCCGATATTTTTTCGGGATCGACATTAACGCGGGTAAAACCGCGGGGCGCAGCTAGTAGACAGATAAAGATGAAACTACTATCCATCAATTTAAACCGTAGTGACGTTCAACAAAACCCTTGGGATGAAATTAAATAATACCTATTATTTTCTCTATTCCCTTGACAATAATATAGTTATTAATTCTCACAGTTCCATCATAATTAATAATGACATGCTGGTAAAACAAATTACTGGCCGACGAAATTATTAACGAAATAATTACGAGTGGTCTGTCCCTCTATTTTGTAGGTAATTATCCTTAATTATAAGGGAGAATAAGTTTTTGATACTTCGACGTATTTTGGAAGGTTTAATAGTAATTGGAATATCCTTCAGAGATCTATAAATAGAGTTAGTTTAAGTTGCTTAAGGCTACGCCGACCGCGCAGTGGCGCCTTCATCGGTTGTTTGGTTATTTATTTTATTTTAGAATGAAAATCCAGAAAATAAGCACGTTAAGTTGTGCTCCACAAGATTACAACTTAACGTGCTTATTTTCTGCCCTTGACCTTGATCACGCCTGATGGAAAGCGATGGATGAAGTCTATGACGAAACGAGCATGCCGAGAAGATGCCCAGCATAATCAGCCTATAATGTTCCCACTGCTGGGACACAGGCCTCCTCTCTGTGAGAGGGAGTGGGCCATAATCCACCACGCGGGCCCAGTGCGGGTTGGTAGATGTCACATGTCTTCGAATTTTTGGTTCTAGGACATGCCGGTTTCCTCACGATGTTTTCCTTCACCGTTTTGAGAGCAGTGGCGATGAAATAATTTACACAAAGTAAAGCGCCTGAAAGAAGATGCCCGTCCAATCATAATAAAGAGGGTAATGGAGAGGGCTATGCTCGAAGTGTCCCTAAATGATCGAATCAGGAATGAAGAGATCCGGAACATAAAGGCCTAAGGAAGGAACACGGGTGGGTTTTAGTCAGTAAGAGTCTGACACTCCCTTCCGCTCCACCCAGAGCAGGAGGGGTCATAAAATGATCTGCCATACTAAAAAAAAAAGAGATCCGCAAAAGAACAAAGGTAACCGACATAGCCCTTAAGACGCAGTGGGCAGGACACGTTGCTCGCAGAACAGATGGGGCCGAAAGATTCTGGAGTGTAGGCGCAGTGTTGGAAGGCCTCCCACTAATTGACCAAAAACCTGCTAGGTTATGGCTTATATTTTGACAGTGAAACAACATTCATTGCGTTTTTTACGTTATTGTGCAGACAATGTTTTCGAACATATGAAGAAATGGATTAGTAATATCCTTCAAAATAATTCATATTGAGATTGTTAGTGTTTTATGCAAGTAGTGTGCTGGTGATGCAAAAAGCACAGAACCGGTCGATGTGGCGACGCTTGAGGGAGCCCTATGTCCAGCAGTGGACGTCTTTCGGCTGAAATGATGAGGATGATGACGCGGAGCAATTGCCTATCTAACCTTCACAAGCCACTGGTTAATTATTTATTTCATAATGTAAGATATAATTTTAATAACTTTGAAAAAGTTCGGTAACAAAAAAGGCTGGAGGTCTTAAAAAAGAAAACAATAAAAAATCTTATGAAACATTAAAAACGCGAAAGAAAAGACGGATAGAAATTACGTACTTTAAAACAACTGACTAGCACTTCTTTTGTATTTTCCATTTAATTTAGAATTTGGGTGTCGTGTAAAAAGACAAATATTATTATTTTAACTAGCTGTGCCCCGCGGTTTCACCCGCGTAAATATCGATCCCGTGGGAATATCGGGATAAAAAGTAGCCTATAAGTTAATCCAGGGTGTCAGCTACCTCCACACAAAATTGTATCAAAATTGGTCCAGCCGTTTGTGCGTGAAGAAGTAACAAACATATACCTAAACACCCCCACACACTCACAAACTTTCGCCTTTATAAAAATAGTGTGATAGTGTGATTATAGTGTGATAGTTCCTTGTTTATTTATTTATAATATAGTTTCCTTCCTTTGATGTAGGTAACTGTTGACAATCTAGTCCGACATCGTTAAACCAGTGGGGTAATCAAGTAACATTGGACCGCGCTTTAGAACATGTCCTCATGTAGCTCCCTTATAATGGATTTTAGATTTTAACGTTTAAATGGCATAGTTTGTTGCCAACAAGGGCACTTAATCGAAATTATTATACAATCAATACATTATAGTCCTTTTAGGCAGCAAACTATGTCAGTTCAATGTTAAAATCCCTTTTAAACTACCTGCCCGATTCACGCCTGTATCCCTATTCACCCCGTTTGACGTACCAAAACTTAAGACCAAAAGACCTTTTCTTTGTCTCTGGCAGATCTATTTCCGAGCATAAGAAAAGCAAGAGGAGGCAGAAAACTGTTTTTCATTCTTTTCTTCAATAAATCTAGACGAATTTTCACTATATTCAACTGTCAGTCTCAACGTGGAAAATACTTACTCATTTACTGAAAATTCGTTTGATAGAAATCGGAATCCGTTTTGCTGTATTCGAAATCCAAACAATATTTTACCACCAAAACGTAGGTGACATACTACCAACTTCCACTCAATGCCGACAAAAGTGAAAACTTAAAAAAAAAACTATTATATCAATGCTTTTTTCACTGCTGGCCAAGCGCAACACGTCATACAGCACGTCGGTGACGCGCCTAAAGAAGTTTTCACTTCAAAAACAATCACACTAGGTATGCTCAAAAAAAAAGCTGCATCGTGTATTCGTGTTCTCAGAAACTAGACTGCACTATCCGTGTACATACGAGCGGATACGGGCGAACCTGCGCTATAAGCAATAATTCACTGCAGCGAGTCTTTCGGGCCGCGTCTCCAGTCAGTCTCGCGTCGCGCCGTGCGATGGTCGCATACTCGCAACCGCCGTTATTCGCGCACCAAATTCAAAAGTGATCCTTTGTGTGGAATACGTGTGTTGATTCAATTTTTTTTTGTTTTTAATGTGTATGTGTGACAGTTTTTATGTGAGTGTGGATTATTTATTTTTTAACTAAAAGTGGTAAGTTTGAATTGTATTTTAGTAAAAGTTTTTTCTGATTGTCGCATTTACTTTAAGATGACTGAAAAGTTTTATACTTATTAGATAAGTATTTTCAAGAGTAAGGGCTGATTTTTCCAACGCCAGATTTTATCCGAGCAATAATTTTAAATTTTTGACAGATCGTCCATAAAAAATCTGTTAGACTTCAATTTTATTCTACGAATAAAAATTATCTATCGATTGAAAACTCAGCCCTAACTCGATTGTGTATTAATTAAGAGTTGACTTACACTTTGATTTCGCCATAGGAGATGCCTATCTTCTTTATAAGTTAAACCTAAAGAAATTATGAGCACAAAAAAGTTTTGAGCCTTAACTAAAATTATAACATGGTTTTTATCGGACACCATATTTTCTAAATACGCAACATTAAGTATTAATTTATTTTATTATCAAAACCTTTATGAATAAGTATTTTAAATATTTTGTTATCTACCTGTATTGACCCACTGCTGGGAAAAGGTGTCTCCCCATAACTTTCCACTGTTCCTTGTGTGTTGTCTACTATGAGCAGGATCCTTAGGAATAATTGCAGTCGTTAATTTAACGGCCATCAGAAAACATTACTTAAAATTTTATGTAAATACTTTCTGGTGGATATTAAATTGTATTGTTTATCGGCGTTAAATAAATAATGTCAGGATTTTAACACAACCGCGCTGTTTGCCCAGACACAATTAGTCTTTTTTTTTTTTAGTAAGTACCACTTAAAAGCATTTAAACGTTCACAGGGCTAGCTGTTGATAGCAGTAATTAACTCATAATAATTACTAATATTATTTTTTAAGCACCATAATTATCTACACTTCTTTTGTTTTTTTTTTTTTTTTTTGTGGATGGGAAATCATCAAATGACCCCCTCCCGCTCTGGGTGGAGCGGAAGGAAGTGTCAGACTCTTACTGACTAAAACCCACCCGTGTTATTTCCTTAGCCTTTTATGTTCCGGGCCAGCGGTAACCCTTTCGGACAATCCCGCTGAACCGGCAGGCTTCGGCCCTATGGGGCCCCTCCTCGATGCTGTAATTAACTACACTTGGGTAATTAATTATAGTTCTCTTTTTGTAAGTGGTGAACATCTCACAAGGATATCATTAATTTCGTACCGAAAAAATAAAGAGCCGGTTAGAAAAAATAGTACCATTTTCTTATGGGAAATAACATCTTGAGCATTTTTTACAATTACAGCGAAAGTCTATAATTAATCCCCCGACTGCTATTTGAGATTAAAAATGTCAAAAAATAAATTTTTATTCAAACAAGTGTTTTAAGCATTAGGTACATTAAAAAAGTACTAACTTTTCATTGAATATAACATCTCGAACATGTTTTAACTATTACAATATAGATCTGCAATTAACCCCCTGACTGCTATTTGGGTTTGATAGTACCAAAATGTTTTTTTTGCCAAAAATATATAGGACATTCGTTTAAAAAAAAAAAATGTATTTGTTCAAATTGCAGCAGAAGTACAATGCAATTTTGAACAAATATTTTTACTGAGATTAAAAAAACTGAAGTGTTAATATTTTGCTCAATAACTGAGATTAAAAAAAACTGAAGTGTTAATCGACTTTTGTTGCTGACTATACGTGTGAATGGGCCCTAAGTCTGAAATAATCCGTCTTGAGCAAGTGTGGTGATCAATGCTCGTGCTTTCTTTGTATGAAAAGAGGTCTTTGTCCTCATCATCATCATTTCAGCCAAAAGACGTCCACTGCTGGACATAGGCCTCCCCCAAGCACTTCCACTTCGACCGGTTCTGTGCTTCTCGCATCCAACGGGTTCCTGCGGCCTTCACAAGGTCGTCGGTCCACCTTGTGGGAGGCCTTCCAACGCTACGTCTTCCGGTACGTGGTCGCCACTCCAGAACCTTTCGGCCCCATCGGCCATCTGTTCTGCGAGCAATGTGCCCTGCCCACTGCCACTTAAGTTTGGCAATTCTGCGGGCTATGTCGGTTACCTTGGTTCTCCTGCGGATCTCCTCATTCCTGATTCGATCACGCAGGGAAACTCCAAGCATAGCCCTCTCAATTGCCCTTTGGGTGACTTTTAGCCTTCTTATAAGGCCCATTGTGAGCGTCCTGCAGTGGGACAATAATGGGCTGGTATTATTTAGGTAAATACGTACAGTCACGAGCACTAATATGTCAACCCTTGGCAAATTTAAATTGCGATTTTTTCACGAAATAACGAACTTACATTTACGAAACTTTATATATACCTAGGAATAGGTTCGAAAATACTATGTTCCTACTAATATTAAATTTCATAAAAAAATAATGGAGAAAATCGGCTTTGAATAAAGCCAAGTTTATACATACTTTTGCTCGTGACTGTACTAAGAAAACAATACAACCTGATTGTTTGTCGTATGAACAGAAACAATGGTTTATTTCAAAGTAATTTTGGTTACATTCAAATGGGAAATTAGTTCTTTTGTTTCATCTTTACAATAACTGTTAGACCTAGCCACGGTAATATTATCTATACAGTATTCTATCTTCATACAAACGGTCGGAACGCGAGTTTGTGCAGAATAAACAATTTTTCTTTCTTTTATTTAAATTATGGAAAAACATATTTAAACAAATGTTTCCTGTTGATGCAGAAAGGAAAAAGCGTGTTGCTTATACAGCATCTTGACAGTAGATTAAAAGAACCATTAATTTCAATTAGGAGAAATTTGACAATTAAAAAAATACTGGCCAAGTGCGAGTGGGATTCGCACACGAAGGGTTCCGTACCACAAGGCGAAAACGCCGAAATAAACACGTTTGTTTTATGGGAGCCCCTCTTAAATATTTATTTGATTTTGTTTTTAGTATTTGTTGTTATAGCGGCAACAGAAATACATAATTTGTGAAAATTTCAACTGTCTAGCTATAGCAGTTCTTGAGATACAGCCTGGTGACAGACAGACGGACGGTCGGACAGCGAAGTCTTAGTAATAGAGTCCCGTTTTTACCCTTTGGGTACCTACGGAACCCTAAAGAACAGGCCAGTGTCGAATAAACTATGGAAAATGTCGTAAGGATAGTTTTGAGTATGAATGAGATATCTTATAATTTATTCATTTCTTAAATCGGTTAAACCGAATAAATGATGGATGAACTGTGTGACAGATGATTGATGGGGGCTAAAAAGGGGGTGACTACCGAGATGACGACTAATAGAGAAGTATGGAAGACGAAGATATACTGTGCTGACCCGAAATAAACTGGGATAAGCGCAAGAAAATGATCATGACGAATTTAACTTATTATTTTTAAATACAGAAATTTTTTTTATCACCATCCAAATTTTTTCAGGACGTTATTTCTACCCATGAATATGAACAACTTTCAATATGGGACCAACTCTGAAATTACGAAAAAAAATGTCAGCGATTTCATACATTTTGGTCAAGTAAGTATTGAACTTTTGTATGAAACAACCGATTTTTTTCGTGATTGCAGAGTTGGTCCCTTAGACCTGTCTAAAGCTGTTAGTAAATGCTTATTCAATTGTTTTGTGGAATGTATTGAAAAAACAATATGGCAGCGTTAGTTCTGATTTTGGCCACGCGCCAAAACGTACAGCTATTTTGCATCACTGTTAATATTACAGTGGTCTTTAACCTCTAGACAATATGGTTGCTTTTGGGTTGCTGCCACTGACAATTCTGTCAAAATCATAGTGGTTTTTATTGTTGTTGTAATAAGGTCGCTGTTGGGTTGCAGCCACAGATTTTTGAACGTAAGCTGGTGCGATTAGTTGGCACGCGAAGTAGTTGCTCTTGCGTTATCTATGTGTATCTGTGGTTGCAGCTGTCAGAAGTAAAATAACTGTGAAAGGACACTATACATTTATGTATTGTCATTCGAGACAGCTATACTAAAACAAAATTCGAATTAAAGATCAAAGGAGGTTCCTACTCTATAAAGTAGCAATACAACCTCTTGACAAATAATCTAAACATTTTAATTCCTTCGCGGATCAGTTTCAACTTTCAAGTCGTTAGCAAATTCGTCTCGCGGCTTTATTTGTTTTAACGCTTCATGATAATTACAATTTGCTTAGGAATAATCTTAACAATTTAATAACGTTTACTTAATAATCTTTGTGTGGATAAGCTGGGTTTACTTTGATTAATGAAGCTTCAAGCTATAATGCAATGCTACTAAGTAACCAACCCGCACTAGGCCCGCGAGGGGGTTATAGCCCACTTCCTCTCACAGAGAGGACCAGGCCTGTGTTCCAGCAGAGGGAACGTTATAAGCTCATTATGCTGGTGTAATGAAGCTTCGGACATCTGAAGTCACAAATGATATGCCGACCGCTTAACTGAACCGTTGCCTAAGGTAGTTGCGCGGTGAAGGAGGGGTGATAGTTGTCACAAGTTGACGAATCACTGAGCTCTCGCATCACGTCACCACATTCCTCCCGCACTGCGCTGCTACCTCAGGAAACGTCTCAGTTAAGCGGTCGGCCTATAGTTTGTGAGGGATGGGCCTCACAGTTGAAGCCTCGTGACTTCAGATGTTTGAAGCTTGATTACACCAGCATATTCAGCTTATAACGTTCCCTCTACTGGAACACAGGCCTGGTCCTCTCCGTTAACAACGTTTTAGTTAGCCGCGACATTTACGGACCGCCATTGAAATTTGAGTGTTGTGAAATCTTGGCTAGTCATTGGTGGGCTACCTTTTCAGGGTTTACAGATGTGTGATGTAATGATTGAGGATGACTGGCATTACGAATTCGGCGTTATCCGATGTAATCTGTACTTTCTAAATCTATATCTATAATCTAAATTTCTAAATCAATTCCGTCAATAAAGGTGATAAGATTTAGATAATAATATCTGCGAAATTATTTGCCAGATTTATCAACTTACCTTCGGAAATTCTTGATAAACACCAAATCTCTTTTATTATCAAGATAATAATAGCCTCCCGACCGATTTCGGTCACGGTGGCCAATCTCAGCGGAGATTAGCCAGGTACATATGAGATATTATAGTGCACAAGTGTGAGCGTAAACACAGGTGCACTCTCTTTTCCTTTACTCTCATAGTCCAATGGGACGGCAATCCGACACGACCGGGGAGAGATCAGGCGCAGGACCATCGGCTTTACGTGCTTTCCGAGGCACGCAGGGGTCACGGTATGTAAAGATCCATCCACAGACCAACCGAGGCAAGCGTAGCTTAACTTGATCGATCGACCTGTGCGGCTGTTATTATTTAGCCACGGGCTGAATTTTGATGGCCCAAACAGTTAAAATATTTCGGAATTTTCACTTTAAAGTCAAAAGTTATTTACTTTCTCCTGTAACGTGATAAAAATGTCGCCTGCGGAATGATAAAATATTTATTATGACCTTCTAATCTTGAAGGGGCTCGTGGCTAAATAAAAACAGCCGCACGGGTTGATGTAGGTTAAGCTACGCTTGCCGCGGTCAGTTCTTTGATGGGTGACCATCCATTACATATCGAGACCCCTCCGTGCCTCGGAAAGCACGTTAAGCCGTTGGTACCGGCAGTCATTCATAGATCTTTGATAGTCGTTACGGGTTGTATCGTGTTATCCAATAACTGGGTTTTGGAGGTCAGTTAAGCAGTCGCTCCATGTAAAATACTGATATTCAGCTGCATCCGGTTAGACTGGAAGCCGACCCCAACATTTTTTTAGCAGATTAATTTATATGATATTCTTATTCGCTGAATCTATTTCCTTCACCGTTTTGAGAGCAGTGCAGTGGTGATGAAATAATTTACACAAAGTAAAGCGCCTGTCCGGATTCATACCTACGACCTACAACCCGTAAGTCGCGGTCGTTACTAATGTGCCCTATGTCTCTACTTACTACTTATAATAAAATAAACGCGAAAGTTTGTGTGGATGGATGGATGTTTAAATTGTTACTCTTTCACGCAAAAACAACTGAATGGATTTTGATGAAACTTTACAATAATAAAGCTTCCTTTGTTATTCTGATGAATAACACAGAAGGCGGAGGATACGTCTTTATATTCCCACGGGATCGGTATTTATGCGGGTGAAATCGCGGGGCGCTGCTAGTAAAAACCACAGACAGACGTATTACCAGAGTAAATACAAATGAGTAGGATATCTTCATAGGTACATACGCACCGAACACGGTTTGTACGTGAGCGCGCTCGTACGTATGCGTCGTCGCACGCACACACTGACAAAATTAATCGCTGCTAAAGGCTCCTACAAAAAGGCGCGACACGCGATATAATTGCGCGCGACACAAAGGCACGGCTCGTTGCACGAATTGCGGTGCCTTTGTGACGCTCGCGATTTTATCGCGTGTCGCGCCTGTTTGAAGGAGCTTAAAGGTGCGCCAGCCGTGGCTAGGGTATATATGTTCTGTGGCCGTGGCTACGCCGTACGTAATACCGCCCGCGAAAAATGAAAAAATCTAATTGCTTATTGGAAATCGAACCCACGGGCCACGGTTTGAGATGCGACTCTTAACGCTAGAAAATTGTAATAACCACTTTAATTAATGCCTATTATTTGAGGTTATTGTAAAAATATATTTAATTTCCGAATTTAGAAAAAGTAAAAAATAATTTATAGTGTAAAAAATACAATTTCATAATCATTTTATTTGAATAAATACATGATTCAGTAAAACGTTTGGAATTATTGAATTTTTTCTGTTAATATTTTTCGATGGTTTATGTTTTACTATAAATATTATATGTATGTATTATTGTACAGAATCCATACAAGATGTTATACAATGTCATAAATTATTAATAATAATAGTAACAACAAACACGTTTCAATTAATCATATTTCGATCGTAATTTCTCAAATAACTAAATGGTCAATGTATACAAAAAATAATTAAATAAAAAAAAACTTTATATTAAAGATCCCTGTTGCTTACCCTACACGGAAAAATTGTTTTGTAGAGATTGAGTATGCATTTTTGACGATTGAATAAACTATAAGTGACAGCCCTACGTGTTTAGGCTATTATCGCTCGCTCTGGCTCGAGTTGACTTTCTTATTTATTTTTTCTATGGTATTACTCAAGAGGCTTCTTTCATTCCAATGTCGACTTAAGTTTGGTTTGACTTACTCTTAAATCAAAACAAGATGTTTATTTATATCTTAGGTTTTATATTCATGAATATTTTAGCCGGAAAAGGGAACGGAGGAAAATAAATACAAAATAAACGAGAGAAAAGACAAATTACGGATCAAGATTTTATTTTTTTGATTTCTTATTTTTGTTCTGTTGTGAATTTGACAAGAACAAAGTGTAATTTAATGGCGCTTTTCATCGATCTCACAACAAATAATAAGATTATTTATTATCATCATTTCATAATATTTTAGTTTAAGTAAAAAAGAAAACTCTTTCACGGCTAAGAAAGCCTTTCACACATTTCACACATTTCTTGGTGTGTTGCATTTTTTTTATTATTGGTAAAGTAATGCTTCTCAGTAATTAGGCGACATTTTAAACTGAAGTTATTCGCATTTTGCTTGCATTTTCAATATAAAAAGCTAGTCTCTAAACGGCTACGGCTCGTTTGGGGAAACTTTTGGATTTTTTACTTTGGGAATGTTAGACATTCCCTGAAAATCCAAGTTCGAAAAATAGTGTTAAATCCAAATTAGACCGATTTTAAATTTTCCATAGAAACAGAGATTTCCAGTTATCTTTTTTATAAGGCTACGCTGACCGCCCAGTGGCGCCCTCATCGTTTGTTTGGTTATTTCTTTTATTTTAGAATGAAAATGCAGAAAATAAGCATGCAACAGCAACATTATATGTTAATATTATTATAAACGGTAGTTTTATTAGAATCACTAAAACGGATAATAGTGGCCGCTATTTTCCGTTTTAGTGATTATAATAAGCGCGGTCGGCGTTTGGTCGGCGCCCTCTTAAATGAGACATATCGAAAATCTTTCTAAGAAACTTCTTAGGCCTTTTATCCTGCTTATGCGTATGAAGTTTCATTAAAATCGGTTCATTCATTTCGATAAACAAGGGCTTGAAAGTTTGAATGAAATGCCGTAGGTACGGCGTAAACGCTCCTAAGTAATAGGTATCGTTTAGATCTCAACCTAAGACCTTAAACCCAAAGTGCTAGTCTAGGTCTTAACAAACACATTAAGGTGAATGTAGGGTAATTTTTAACAGCTTTGAACTGTCGTTTTAGGTGTTAGCACCTGGGTTCGCCTAGTTTCGACATGAAGGTAAGAAGTGCAATAAGTTTGTCTTACTTATGAAATAATCCCTAAACGTGCCTATTTAAGTTGGTAATAAAACAACCTTTTGTATACCATTTTACATAGCTTATATTTATAAAAAGGGAAGACTAAAACAGGAGCGGTAAGAAGCAATTTTTTAGATAATTGACAATAGCGCATCAGGTTTGCGCACAAAACAGCGTTTGATGTTAGTTGAATCGAATGACTACCAAAATAAAAATAATTTTGCAGTTTTTAACAGACTTCTAAAAAGGAGGAGGTTATATGTTCGACTTTGTTTTTTTTATGTATGTTCACCGATTACTCGAAGACGGCTGGACCGATCCCAAAAATTCTTTTTTTGTTTGAAAGGGTGTACTGACACTATTTACAGTTTACAGGCACACGTATCAAATCGGAAAGGGATCGGCACCGTATCGCCTTTCGCCTCGCCGTCAAACAAGCGTAAACCTAACGTGAGCACGTAACCAAAGCGGATCAGAAACTGCGATACGTCGACTCGGCTACGGCTCGTCAACCGCTGGTTGATGGTGCAGCAGGCAGGTCGGAGGGGTGAGAGGGGCAAGGGTGGACGAAGATACGTAAGCGCGGGGATGTCGAGCCGTAAGCGCGGGGACGACGAGCCGGAACACACCGCACCGCGGCGGTTCGTGAGCTTGTCCCGAGGCGAGGCGATTACGTTACGATTCCGATTAGTGTGCGTTGCAGTAGGGAGAATACAAAGAATACTGAATGGCTCGAGTTGATACGGGGCCGATCCCTTTCCGGTTTGATACGTGTGCTAAGAACTTACTTCACCTAAATTTTCACGGTGATTTTTACAGACTAGACGGGCGTAATCGAAGAACCAAGTTTTTATTTCGATTATGCTACAGCTATAAAATAACTATTTAGCATGTGTACAACAACACATAATATAAAATAAACATCAACATAAAAAATGCCTTCACATTAAATGAACAGACTATAATTACAATTGTATTTGCCCTCATTAAGCTTAGACAAATAAAACTAATGTCTATTTTCACAGACACCTAAATTAATGCCTATGTAAAAACGCGCTGTTGGATTTACAACGCTCGGCTCACCACCGAAAGTTAAAAATCCAACAGCGTACTTATACAGGGTGTATTAGAAAGGTTTAGTTAAATATATGGGTGTGACCATCAAACTTTCTTTATTCATCAAACTGTCTTCCTTTTATTTCTGACACTATATTATTTAGCAAAAAATAATCCTTATGATGAAGCCTTTCGACCTGTATGATAAAGCTACGGGGTAATTTTTTTTCTTGTGTAGCGGGTTCGATTCCCGGTTCAACCTTGTAATTTAAAATTATTTAAAATTCTATGAATGCAGTTTAAATTGTTTTTTTTTTTTTATTAAAATACCGTAATGTTTTCTTGCAGTAAAATGTTCCATCTACATTACATACTATTCTAGGTACTTTCCCTCCATGTGGCATAGCCGTGGGACGCCCTGTATATCAAGTAGCTAGTTTTAGGGAAATATCTTACACATAATTAATTATGTGAATTATTCCTGTTCATTAAAAAGCGGCCATGTACGAGTCGGACTTGCACTCAAAGGGTTCCGTATCACCGTAAAATATTTAACACTACATATTTTAGTATTTCTTATTACAGCGGCCATATGTAGTAGTACCTACAGAGCCTGGGAAAATTTGAAGTATAATCGGCCTATAATGTTCCCACTGCTGGGAAACAGGCCTCCTCTCTTTGAGTGGAAGTGGGCTGCAATATAGGTACCACGCGGGCCCAGTGCGGGTTGGTAGATGTCATACGTCTTCCAATTTTTGGTTCTAGGACATGCCGGTTTCCTCACGATGTTTTCCTTAGAATATAATAAAATACGATTACACTTTATTATGTACACCATTTAAATTTCAGACATAAATATAGAAACTGTACAGTCACGAGCATAAGTATGTATACACTTGGCTTTATTCAAAGCCAATTTTTCTCCTTTATTTTTTAATGAAATTTTATGTTATTACGAACATAGTATTTTCGAACCCATAGGTTTATGTAAAGTGTTGTATTTCAACGTTGCATTCGTTATTTCGTGAAAAAATCGCAGTTTAAAGTGGCCAAGTGTTGACATATTAGTGCTCGTGACTGTACAAAGGGTGTCACAATGGGCGGTCTTATCGCTAAGAGCGATCTTTTAAAGACAGCCTTTGGATGGATTAAAAACACATAACCCTCCTTTTGGGCTTCGCCGCAATCGGGTAAAAAGGGGAAGAACAGACAAATACCATTCACCGTTTTGAGAGCAGTGGTGATGAAATTATTTAATCAAATTAAAGCCCCTGCCTGGGTTCAGTATGTCTACGAAAACACACACACACACATATGAATCTCTGTGACCCAAACACAGACGTGTAACGTAAATAAAAGAATTTTCAATGGCAAATAGAAAATTAAGTTCCGCAATCTGGACCGTGTGACATATCAAATGAATGTGCTTATTGTGTGGATCTAAAATTTTTGACTATTGCCGAACCCCGCCCCCCTTATCTCCGAAGCTACAAGTCTAAAATTTGAAAAAAAAAAACCAGAAAATAGTTCTATACCTATAGATGACAGGGAAAACCTATAAAAAGTATGTGGTCTTAAAACAACATGGTAAATCTCTCAATATTGTGCGTACAAACTCACATTTTCAGTTGGAATGTATGGGAAAACATGTTTTTCAATTACAATGATTAGTTTTTTTTTTGTACCACAAACAAAATTGGGTCTGATTTAAAAAAAACATGGTAGATAAAAGATAAAATATTCATCGTACGGAACCCTCTCCATGCGAGTTCAACTCTCACTTGACCGGTTTTTTTAGGGTACCAGGAACCCCCTCTAAGAAATGGAAATACAGTTGACAATGCTGATAAGACTCAAATCAAAGAGTGAAAACAGTAGGTACTTTACAATTTAAAGAAAACCAATACAAAGTAGGTACATTCTAAGGCTAAATATCCGTGGCTAAAGGCTCCTACAAATAGGCGCGACACGCGACGCGAATCGCGCGCGAAACAAAGGCACCGCTAGTAGCGCGACTTGCGCTGCTTTTGTTACGCGCGCGAGTCGCGTCGCGTGTCGCGCCTGTTTGTAGAAGCCTTAAGACGTTATTATTTCAGTAGGCGTATCGTTTGGTTTGCCTTTCCAAAAATAGACATAGCAACTGTTTACTAATACTTTTGTAAATACTATTATGGGTATTGGAAACGGCCTTGCTAAAGTATGTTTAGCTTTGAAGGAAATTCCTTCAAAGATGTCCGTATCCGGAGATTTATTGCTTGATTTATTAGAGAAAATAAAAGAGAGAAAATTCTCTCTTTTCTTCGAATTTCAATTACAAATAAGTTGAATAGTACTTCCATGTAAGGTGCTTGTGTGCAACATTACCTATAGGTATGACACGCGTCTTGATATGCGAAATACTTCATTGTTGCCAAGTGTACCTACATTGTACCTACATCTTATACAGATCACCAACATCATCATATTAGCCGAAAAACTTCCTCTGCTAGACATAAACCAGGCGTCGCCACAACACTGTCCTCAGATCTGGGGGCCAAACAAGGCCACATTGGAGAATCATAAAAGGATAAGATTATCAATCGTAATATGGCGAAGACAGTCCGTGTTTTTCTTTTATTCGCTGAACTACGTAGCAATCAAAGAGATTGGGATTTGATTTGGATCGGATTGATTGGTATTTTAGCACAGACAAAAAAAAAAACTGAAAAATGCTTCACCAATGGGATTAGATACGATTAACTTAACGGTTAACTGTCCATTATATTATCCTTTTATGATTCTGCCAAAGAGGCCTTTTTAGGCCCCCAGATTATCGGTCCACCTTGTGGGAGGCCTACCAACAGACCCCCGTTATGCGGATCATCATCAACATTTCAGCCGAATGACGTCCACTGCTGGACATAGGCCTCCCCAAGCTCCGCCACTTCAACCGGTTTCGAGCTTTTCGCATCCAGTGGATTCTTGTGACCTTCACCAGGTCATCGGTCCACCTTGTAGGAGGCCTTCCAACGGTACGTCTTCCGGTACGCGGTCGCCACTCCAGAACCTTTCGGCCCCATCGGCCATCTGTTCTTCGAGCAATGTGCCCTGCCCACTACTTACCAATTAAGTTTGGCAATTCTTTAGGGTATAGCGGTTACTTTGGTTCTCCCACTGATCTCTTCATATAAACGGAGGAGTTTGCACAATTGATTACGATAACAAACGCAATCTAAAGTGCATGTACCTACTCCATTCGAATGAAAATCACGCAGCGATGGTATCACACTCCAATGATATCAATTCACACATTATCAGTTTTATGACATGTGTACTCAGCATAATCTTACATAAACACTTTATCTTACAAGATTCACAATACTATTGTTAACGTTTAAATAAATACCTGTTGCGGAAATAACGCTAGAATTTTATTTATGTTTGCACTAAGAATTTGAGAGTGGCCCGTGGCTAAATAATAACAGCCGCACAGGTCGGTCGATCAGGTTAAGCTACGCTTGCAGCGGTTGGTCTGTGGATGGGTGACCATCTTTATATACCGTGACCCCTCCGTGTCTAGGAAAGCACATTAAGCGGTTGGTTCCGGCTGTCATTCGTGGATCTTTGACAGTCGTTACGGGTAGTAAGAAGCCCGAAAGTCTGACAACTAGTCAGCAAGGAGTATCGTATTACCCAATAACTGGGTTGTGGAGGTCAGATAGATAGTCGCTCCATGTAAAATACTGGTATTCAGCTGCATCCGGTTAGACTGGAAGCCGACCCCAACATAGTTGGGAAAAGGCTAGGCAGATGGTGTTTGCACTAAGAATTTGAAGATTTAAGGCGCTACCTTGAAAATCTAAAATCCTCGAAAACCTACTAAGCGAGCGAAAGTGATGTAATTACTTACCTTTGAAACGCAAAAGAAGAGTGATGGCTATAATGTGCGAGCGCTCGGAATAAAACGTCGTATGTGCCAAAACGAATTTACTCCTTTTAAAACAAAATAAATGAATTAAATTTAAAACTACTTTGAGTAAACTTTGATATTATAATACAAATTCCATTGAGTAACTTTGAAGCGTTACGCCGTAATGTCGAAAAAAGTAAAAAAAAATATATAACTCTGCAATTTTTTTGTATCGAGAAAATTCATATAATTGTGTATTCCTTTTACATGATACTAGACCAACGAGTCAAAAAACGTATACCAAAATGTTAAATCCGTATTCCACATACTTAAAAAGTTACACGAAATAGAAAACCCAATTTTTTTTCAATATATCACCTTAAGTGTCGAATGATAAAACCAGCCTAATAATATTGCCGGGTCAGCGGGATTGTCCGAAAGGGTTACCGCTGGCCCGGAACATAAAGGGCTATGGAAGGAACACGTGTGGGTTTTAGTCAGTTAGAGTCTGACACTCCCTTCCGCTCCACCCAGAGCGGGAGGGGTCATTTGATGATTTCCCATCCTAAAAAAAAGCCTAATAATATTGTTACGAGCTTCGGGTTCGTGACAATAAAATCTGCCGATTTTATAACCAAAAATAACAATTTATTTTTACAACACTAATTACAACTCAAAACAATAATTAAAAGAACACAATCACACTACTGATCACTCTTAATTCGCACTTGAAGATCGCTTAGATGTTTTCGCTCTTGTCGCTTTATCCAAACTGTGTCGGTCGTCGCGCATCCCGGCCTTATATAGTGCCGCAGATAGTTCGAGAACCTTCCATTGTAGAAACATCTAGAATGTTCGAGTACATACCGGCCCCGACCGACTAGGTATCGAAAGTTCGAGAAAGTTCTACAAAGTTCTAGTATCGAATTTTCTAGAACGATCGTGACTCGACTAGTTCTGCTACTCGATACTAGATGGCGCTAGTGGTAACTAATGTCACCTTGTACCTGGCATTAATTATGGCGCGTAACACTGCCCCCTCCTAAGACATGCTCGTCCCGAGCATTATCAGCCCCATAATAACGCGCCAGTCGGTCCACATGGACGATCTTAGGAGTACCTCTTGCACCTTTCTGTATCCGGTAGGTTACGTCATTGATCTTTGTCACAATCCGGTACGGTCCATCCCATTTAGCTTGAAGCTTAGGAGATTTCCCTTTGCTGCGGACTGGATTGTGCAACCACACTAGTGAACCTTCGTCGAACCCTTTATTGTTCATTTTGCGGTCATAACGGGTTTTCATCTTTTCAGACATTTGCTGGCCCGATTGTCTGACGTGCTCATAAATGTCATTCATTTTGTTCCGCAAGTCATTCGCATAATCGGTTATACTGCGTGGGGCATCAGGTGGTATTCCGGTGATCAGGTCTGCAGGCAGCCGTAATTCTCTTCCAAAGTTTGCGAAAGCTGGTGTCATCGATGTACTTTCGTGAACAGCGCTTCGATATGACAACAAAAACGGTTGTATGTGCTTGTCCCAATCTCGTTGCCGATTTTCCACAACTTTGGCTAGGTACCTCTCCAATGTCTGATTAAATCGTTCCACCATTCCATCCGACTGTGGGTGGTAAGAAGTTGTTCTGGTTTTATGAGTACCCATAACTCGACAAGTTTCCTGGAATATTTGTGACTCAAAATTCCTTCCTTGATCACTGTGAATCTCTAAAGGTACTCCAAAACGACAGAAGACTTCCTGAACTAATTTATCTGCAACTGTCGAAGCTTCTTGATTTGGAATGGCGAAGACTTCCGGCCACTTGGTGAAGTAATCCATCACAACCATGAAATACTTGTTGCCACTTTCACTTACCGGAAACGGCCCCGCAACGTCAAGGGCTATCCTCTCCCATGGTGCACCAACATTGTACAATTTCAATGCACCTCTACTGCGAGTCTGAGGTCCCTTTACAGCTGCACAACTGGTACATTTGCGACACCAGTCCTCGACATCGTCCCGACAGTGGACCCAGTAAAACCGTTCTCGTATCTTCAGTAGAGTCCGTTTTACTCCCAGATGACCTCCTGAACAACCATTATGGTACAGCTGTAGAACATCCGGTACTTGAGCTTTAGGGACAACCATTTGCAAATGACAGCTGTCTCCCCGAGCATTTTCCCATTTACGGCACAGGACTCCATCCTGAATCACCAAGCTGTCCCATTGGGCCCAATAGCTTTTTGTGATCGAACTCATCGCTGAGACGTCACTCCACCTGGGCTTAGGAGCTCTGGCCTTAATCCACTCCAGAATCGGCTTGATGTCCGAATCTTCCTGCTGTGCACGTTGTAGGCTTTCCTTCCACTCGTTGCTGAGGTCTGTCTTGAGCATCCTCACAGGTACGACTTCTTTACTTTCTTGCCTAGTACAATGCTTGCAGTCTTCAGGACAAGGTCTTCTTGACAATGCATCTGCGTTGCCATGAGATTTTCCGCTGCGATGTTCGACCACAAAGTCGTATTCCTGCAGTAGCTCAATCCATCTCGCAACTTGTCCTTCTGGATTTTTGAATTGCAATAGCCATTTCAGTGCAGCATGGTCAGTTCGTACGTGGAATTTCCGCCCCAGAAGATATTTGCTAAAATGCTGCAATGACTTTACCACAGCAAGCAATTCCCGTCTCGTGACACAATAGTTCTTTTCCGGCTTTGACAACGACTTGCTGAAGTACGCTATCACCACCTCTTGATCGCCGTTCCGTTGAGACAACACACCGCCAAGTCCTATGTCACTTGCGTCTGTGTCAATTATAAATTCCTTGCCCGCATCAGGGTACCCCAAAATAGGTGTTTTGCACAGACGGTCCTTTAGCTCCTGGAATGCGATGTCGCAACTTTCATCCCAGCAGAACTGTCTCTTCTCTTCGGTGAGTTTATGTAGGGGTTTGGCTATGTCTGCAAAGTTCTTGACAAATCGCCGATAATAGGAGCACAAACCCAAAAATGCTCTGACCTGCGTCTTGTCTTTTGGAACTGGCCAATCCTTGACAGCGGCGATTTTCTCTGGATCCGTGCGGATACCTTCTTCAGACACTACATATCCCAAAAAGCTAACTTGTCGTTTGAATAGTGAACACTTCTTCGGACTTAACTTGAGGTTGGCACTCTGGATCTTCATGAGCACGCGTTCCAGGTTTTGAAGATGTTCTTCAAACGTGCGGCCTACAATGATGATGTCATCCAAGTAGACCAGGCAGGCATCGCCAATTAGCCCGGTAAGTACAAGTTCCATCAACCTTTCAAACGTTGCCGGAGCATTGCACAATCCAAACGGCATAACTTTAAATTGCCACAGACCCTTTCCTGTCGAGAATGCAGTTTTCTCCTTGTCCTTAGGATCAATTTCGACTTGCCAGTAGCCACTTTTTAGGTCCAGCGTGCTAAACCACTTTACTCCAGTAAGCATGTCCAGCGTGTCGTCTATTCTTGGCAAAGGATAGCTGTCCTTCTTTGTAACGTCGTTCAGACGACGATAGTCAACACAAAACCGCATGCTGCCGTCCTTCTTTCTTACCAGCACTACAGGTGAACACCATGGACTAGATGAAGGTTCAATAACGCCATCCTTCACCATTCCCTCAATCATGGTTTCCACTTCCTTTTCGCGTGCTACCGGCAATCTCCTTGGCCGCTGACGGATAGGCAATTCTTCTCCTGTGTTTATTTTGTGTTGAACTAAACCAGTCTTCCCGATGTCAGCATCGTTTGACGAGAAAACATTGGCGTACTTGAGTAACATCTTCTTTGCCTTGACCATTTCATTTTGGGACAGAGCGCTGCGGCAGTCTTCTAAAAGTGTGGTCACTTTCGTTTGTGCATCCTTGCTGAGGGTCCCAGTCGATAGATATTGGCATCGACGCAACCAATCCACTTCCTCGCAAGTACCAACTAGTGTGCCTTTTTCTATAGTCTGTTCCTGATCACAAAGGTTCAGCACACGTACCCCTGAGATGTCGGTGGCTCTGACCAAAGTTCGTGCCACTTTCCATGGAAGGTCATTGTCTACCCTTTCCACGAGTACACAACGATGAGTCTGCCCAGGATTCCGAGGAAGACTAACCGGCACAATAGTTTCTGATCTCGGCGGAAGAACAATCTTCTTAAGGCTGTACACATTCCCTGGTAACGCCCCTTCCACGAAAAGTTCCTCTTGTCCACATTTCAAAACGCCTTGCTTGACGTCAATCTCGCAACAATTCTTCCTCATAAAGTCAAGGCCCAGGATGCAATCGTCCATTATATCGGCCACGATGACATTATGCAGGTAGATTCTGTTGCCTAGCTTCAACTCCATCTTCTTCTCTCCATGGACGGGTATGCGCTGACCGGTGGCTGTTACCAAATTAATGCGTTCTCGGTTGTATGCGGAGTCCCCAAGGGACCGTCTTATTAGTTGGGAACTGACAACCGTGCGAGAGGCTCCAGTGTCTATGGTCAGCTTACACGGCGTTCCGTTGACCTCGCCCTTGATGATTAGGCTGTTCCCGTCATGGGTTTGTGTGATCGAAACCCTTGGGGCTCTTTGAACATCAGCCAGCACCCGCCCCGCAGTCCTGGCTATTACTCGTTTCCCTGATGCTGGGCGGTGCTGTTAACCGCACTGCCCTCTGGAGATCGGCCGTCTTCTCTTTCTGCAGTTCGCTTAGGGCAACTGGATCGAAGGTGGCCCTTTTCCCCACAGCCGTAGCACCTAGGGCTGTATCCTTTATTGCGGTCGCGAACTGTAGCCGCTGCAACCTCCCTGACGCGATGGGAACGATGATCCTGCCGCACAGCTTCCACCTCCAGTGCATGTGCCAAGGCGTCCTTAAGCGTCCCGTGGTGACCGAGCCTCACAGCAGCTCTAACTTCAAGGTCGCGGATGCCGTCGATGAATGCCTGCACCAGGTTCCCATCAATAAGCGCAGGTACAGACTGGTACGCTTTACGAACCAGCTTCTCCACTTCAAGGGCCCACTGCTGCAGGTTTTCATTACTGCGTTGCACGCGATCCTTGAGCTGCGCACGAAACACGTGTTCCAGGTGAGCGTCGCCATACCGAGCCTCCAATGCCTCAAGGAGCTGCTCGTAAGTCACTTCCTTACCGAGAGCTTCCAGAACGGTTAAGGCCTGGTCACGCAAGCCTAGGGTGAGGGCAGTCATGGCCTGACTTTTATTCCACCCGTTCGCCTTCATGACAGCCTCAAACTGGATTTTGTAGGCCGACCAGGAAGAAGTTCCGTCGAACGGTGGCACTTTGAATCCACGTAGCGAAGGTGTTGTAGCTACGGGAGCTGCGATTCCATCCCCAAGTTTAAGGTTACCCAACTCCTGCTTCACATCAGCAATGACGTCATTAAACTTGCTGATCTGAGTTTCAGCTTCTGACAGGCGGTTGTCATGCCGGGCAACCTTCTCCTTCACCTCCTTCATGTCTTTCCCGAAGGTTGCGTGAAGGTCCTTCATGAGGAACATTTGCTCTTCCTGGCGGCGCACCTGCTCCTCCTTATCCCGTTTGAGCTGTTCTTCCAATCGATGGGCCTGTTCCTCTTGACGGCGAGCCTGTTCCTCCTTATCACGCTGGAGCTGTTCTTCCAGCCGACGAGCCTGTTCCTCCTGTCGGAGAGCCTGTTCCTCCTGTCGGCGAGCCTGTTCCTCCTGTCGGCGGGACTGTTCCTGCAGCATCATCATCAGGGCAGCAAAGTCTGGTGCTGATGATGCTGGAGCAGCTGTGGACGGGCCGACCTCCGTGGTCGGTAGCTGGCCTTCCGACCTCTGTGGGGTTGCTCCACCGAATCTCCTCTGGTCCGTCTCTTGCTGCCGTTGACTCCGGGTACGGGTACCCTCCGTGTCGTCTTTGGGTAAAACCGGCATAATCCTTGCTTCTGACACCAATTGTTACGAGCTTCGGGTTCGTGACAATAAAATCTGCCGATTTTATAACCAAAAATAACAATTTATTTTTACAACACTAATTACAACTCAAAACAATAATTAAAAGAACACAATCACACTACTGATCACTCTTAATTCGCACTTGAAGATCGCTTAGATGTTTTCGCTCTTGTCGCTTTATCCAAACTGTGTCGGTCGTCGCGCATCCCGGCCTTATATAGTGCCGCAGATAGTTCGAGAACCTTCCATTGTAGAAACATCTAGAATGTTCGAGTACATACCGGCCCCGACCGACTAGGTATCGAAAGTTCGAGAAAGTTCTACAAAGTTCTAGTATCGAATTTTCTAGAACGATCGTGACTCGACTAGTTCTGCTACTCGATACTAGATGGCGCTAGTGGTACCTGGCATTAATTATGGCGCGTAACAATATCTCTCTGCAGGATAATGACCTCTTATAAACAAGTCACGAGCATTGAACGCCAATTTTGCTCAAGACGGGTGCCACATGTAAGACTTAGACACGATTAACGAGATTATCTAATGAAATAGAAAAGATAATAATATAATTAAGTATTTATGAACATGCTTCGCCCTCGTAGATTCCTAGAATACGTGAAATCTTTGTCCATACTTCTTCGAGCCCTTTAAGGTTCATTTTCGAATAATATGTTACTTCGTAGCGGTAAGGGCGGGTTTCGTAAATCAAAAAAAATCCCGATCTATTCTGTAAAAAACTCCCCGTATAAACATAGGTGAAGGGAGCTGTCAATAGTGTCAATTCCAGGCATCAGGGTGGAGTGACAGCTCTGTTGGGGCTTTCTCGTTGTTAATTAATGTCCCGGTAGTTGTTGTTTGTAGGTAGTTAGTATTGCACACCAAACCACTATTAAGTCATTTATTCATTTGTTTACCGTAGGTACAATAATGATCCTAACGAATATTATAAATGGGAAAGTAAATTTGTTTGTTACCTTTTCACGCCTAAACCACTGAACCGATCATCCCGAAATTTAGCATATACGTACCTTTCATCCCGAAAAAAAGTGCTGTTCCCGAGGAAAACAACTTGACTACTGTACTTATTTCTTACTTTATCCATAGTCGTCATTCCACACATCCATCTCAACATTATCATCTCGGCTGCAAACAATCCTTTTTTTATCCGTCTTCTTCGCGGCCCAGCATTACGATCCAAACAGTACGAAAGGCCATAATATATCTCGGACTTGTAGATTTCCCCCCTTTAACTCCGTGTGTCGCAAGTTGTTCCTTTGACTTGCGACCCATGGATGTCTCTCGTTGTCATTGCCACTGAATAATAAGTTATTATTATGTAGGTACGCTACGTACTTTGGAGAACAGTGGTTCCCCAGAGGTAACCGTCACGACTTACGATATATAATAGGTCGTGGAATCGAATCCAGGGAAGTGCTTTAATTTGTGTAAATAATTTCATCATCGCTGCTCTCAAAACGGTGAAGGAAACCGGCTTGTCCTAGAACCAAAATTCGAAGACATGTACCAACCCGCACTGAGCTCGTGTGGTAGATTAGAGCCCATTCCCTCTCGAAGACAGGAGGCTTGTCTTCCAGCAGTTGGAATCTTATAGGCTGATTATGCAAACGTACTTTTGCTGTATGATAATTATTGGCTCGTACAAGCTCCCTTCAAGCTGTTACATTATGCTGAGCTGAGGCCTTTTTGGCATTATAATCTTTGTTTGCTGTTTTTATAGTTTGTATATGAGCTAGGTGTCTATGGGTCAATTTATCTTTTTTAATTATTGTTATTTTTTGTTCTTTCACCTTTTCTGATATTTTTTAATACCTGTATAATTGTGTGATGTTTTTAATACCTGTATTATGTGTCTTTTGTTGCACTGAATAAACGTTTTATCTATTAGTTTAACGGTGTATTTATTTTGCTGATGCCAATAAACGCATTTTTCTTTCTTAAGTTTACAAGGTGAGATTTTTACAGAATGATGCTGAGCTGAGGCCCTTTTGGCATTATAATCTTTGTTTTCTATTTTTATAGTTTTACGGTGTATTTATTTTGCTGATGCCAATAAACGCATTTTTCTTTCTTTCTTTCTTAAGTTATATACAGAATATGCCGCCGGCTGATGTCCGTACGTCCTTTCCCACTAAGAGCTGATTTTTCAATCGACCGATAAATGTTATTCGTGGAATAAAATTGTCGTCTGACAGTTATTGTATGGAAAAATTGTCAAACATTCAAAATTATTCCTCGGATTAAGTTATCTGGCGTTGAAAAAATCAGCCTTATGAAATATATATCTTTTAATTCGTGTGAAGTCTGTAAGTTTGTAACTAAACTCAATGGAAAGATTTGATTTTCCGGTATGCAGATAAGTGGATATAAAACTAAGCGTACATTGTTATATCATAAACGTATTACGGCTAATGACTTTATTTTGCGTCTTACAACAGCCTTATCTTTTCTTCTCCGGGTGTTATAAAAAATTATGTCATCAGTGTAAATAGTAGATATAATCTTCGCTTCTTTAATGCTGAGACCTGAGAGATATCCTCCATTGCATTTTACCGGGTCTTAGGCCTCCCGCATCAATTAATCTGCCCAGACTTTTTCCAACTATGTTAGGGTCAGCTTCCAGTCTAACCGGGTGCAGCTGAATACCAGTATTTTAGATGGAGTGACTGCCTATCTGACCTCCACAAAGAAGTTGCTTCCCACATCCAACTCGGAAATCAGGAGAAGAGAGAATCGTTGCTTATCTTTCGCTGATAGTTTAAAAGATTAATTGTCATGAATGGCCAAAAAATATTTATTTATTGTATCTACTTTTCGTTTTTGACTATCTGAATTGATCAAAGATAAATCATAAACGTTATTTACTTCGGGATGAAAGACAAAAAGTTTCAATAAAGTACCATCCGTTTTTATCCATCCATATTTCATCCATATCCATAATTCGAAAGTAACTCTGTCTGTCTGTCTGTATTTTATCTTTTCACGCCTAAACCCCTGTACGGGTTTAGATAAAATTTGGCATATAGATTGCATCCCGGGGAAGGACATAGGATAGTTTTATCCCGATGTACCCACGGATACCTATTATTTTTGCAAATGGAAAAATAACAACCCTTTGAAATAAAGATTAATTAAAATCAAGTCTTTTGAAAGAAATATAAACGTAATGGATTTTATTTAATGAGTTTGGTTTTATTCATGGACGTTTTAATATTTTTATTTGTAAAAAAATTATTTTGTTTTTCGTATCGACAGATGTCAATATAAAATTGGCGTTTTATTTTGTACTGATACTGGATACATAAAAATACGAATCGTATTTTTATATTCGGACTTGTAATAACTTCGTTAAATACATGGTACATCAAATGTAATAATAATAATGTAATAATGCTTCCCTGGTGCGCAGGGTGTGGGGCGGCTCCAACAGTGTCTTAAACATGGTTGCGAGTCGCCTTGACTGTGTTTACGTGGGTCACTGTTGTGCCGTCTCTCATGGGATGTCACAACGGTGACCAACCGTTACTTCTTGTGTTTTTGTTTAGTGTCTGTCTTTTCGTTTGGGGTTGAAACACTAGGGCCATGGGGTCCGAGTGCCCACTTGGTTTTTCGAGATATCGCCAAGCGGCTCTTCACGTGACCAGAGGGCTGGCCTATTTCTTGGCCAAAGAATTAGCATTGCCATACAACGTGGCAATGCTGCCAGCCTTTTGGGCACTGTTCCTGTTGACAGCGATGCGGACGAATTTTTTGATGCCCTATGATCATTTTGCTAATTTTTTTTTCATATAAATGTACATATTATTATTTTTTTAAATAGGTATTAGCATAAATTATGTAAATATTAAAAATATTTAGTGTCTGTGCTTACTAACATAGTCGTAAGTTTTGCTAACAATCTTGTTTGAGTTTGAGTCTTGGTCACTTAAATAAAGAAAAATTCTATTCTATAAAAAGCTGAATCAAAAGAAATCGTGTTTTATTGCAGTATTTTTCTAACATTTACATTGACAAACATTAATTTTGTGGAACATAAATATGCCTGCAATGTATGTATATGTCGTATTTTTAGTACTGATACTTAAAATTTACGAATCGTATTTTTACAGGTATTCGGACTTGAATAACTTCATTAAAATACAAAGTGCTGAGAATTATCGTTCAAATGTTAACTTGATGTGTTTTGCACTAAAACATAAAAATTCTACAAAGTAACTTAAAAATAGTATGCTAGATCAAAATGTGCTGCTGGGGAGTTTCTTGCGCCACTTCTTCTTCCCAGCGAAAGCACTTGGAAGTGGTGAACGACGTGCGTGTTTTGTTTTTTTTTTGTGGATAGGAAATCATCAAATGACCCCTCCCGCTCTGGGTGGAGCGGAAGGGAGTGTCAGACTCTTACGTTCCTTCCTTAGCCGCCCGCCCGCGTTCGTTGGGCCCGCGTGGTGGATTACGACCCATTTCCTCTTACAGAGAGGAGGCCTGTGTCCCAGCAGTGGGAACATTATAGCCTGATTATACTATACATTAGACTGGTTTCTCGAAATATATAGCTGGAGCATTCACGTGGAAGGGTTAGTGGTCAGTAATCTGAACTGACACTGGATGCAGATCAATCATTCTGGGAGATCAAAGATTGTAACTGCTTAATGTCCTGGAACGAACAAAAAATAGATGATCTTTCTCGACTTGTGAGTGAAGGTTTTTAGAAAGTAGCACTTACTACATAGTAGCATTCGTAACACCTACGGTTTAGACACTAGGGGGCCTAAAAAGGCCGCTTTAGCAGAATTATAAAAGGATAACATTATGAATCATAATGGACAGTTAACTGTTAAGTTAATCGTATCAAATCCCATTGGTGAACGAGTTTCAGTTTTTTTTTGTCTGTGCTAAAATACCAATGAACCCAATCCAAATCCAATCTTTTTAATTATACCTACGTAGTGCAGCGAAAAAATGGAAAAACACGGACTGTCTTCGCCATATTATGATTCATAATGTTATCCTTTTATGATTCTGCCAAAGTGGCCTTTTTAGCCTCCCTGGTACATGGTCTTCGTATGATCTGAGCAAGATATGGCTGGTCTTTAAAACAGACTGCGACCTCTGAGTTTGTTTCGGCCTTTCTTCTCAGAGTAGTCAGATGGGAAACGCCGACCTCATCTAGATGAGGTCGGAAGTGCCTTGTAATGTCAAAATAACAGCTTTTTACTAAATGCTTATGAAAGTAGGTATACATTACCTACATATCAAAAAATATTTTTTTATAATTTTTTGTCTGTATGTTTGTTCTGGCTAATCTCCAAAACGGCTGGACTGATTTTGACAGTATTTTCACTGGCAGATAGCTGATGTTATAAGGTGTAACGTAGGCTTACTTTTTGAAAAAGACATTAATGTTTCCCGACATGAACGCTTACGAAGTCGCGGGTACAGTCAGTCAACATTTATATAAATAAAACAGTATCACAAAATAAACCCCTGTAATTTAACTCGCTTACAAAATTAATGCCAATGTCAAAGTTTCTCTCAAATTGCAACGGTCTTGAGAACTTCTCAATTTCGGACAGACGGTCAGACATTTATCATTTAAGTCTGGGTCAAGTTCAACTCTCTGAAGACTTCTTGATGTCTTGCGAAGGGTATTTAGTGCTAAAACTGTTGCCAATTTAGCTGAAGATTTTCAGTTTACGTAAGAAAAGTCAGTTGATGATATAGTATAATAACTATAGGTATTGTAGGTAAACAGGCAGTGAATGTTCATACATATACTAAAATATCTTATTTGTGAGATTCTAATATCTTTTTTTTTGTACCAATTCCTACTGATTTCACGTACTTACATTACATAAATTGCTGTGTCCAATTTGATGACCATAAAAAGGGCAGTCCAGGGAATCCACAAACAGCAGCCACCAGCCAACCCAGCCTACCCAGCGATTGACTGCTGCGCTGCGTGTCGCGGGTTCGATTCCCGCACGGAAAAAATATTTGTATGACCTACAAGTAGTTGTTCCGGGTCTGGCTGTTTGTGTATGTGAGTTTAAATGTTTGTAAACGTACCCACAATACAGGAGAAATTCCTAGTGAGGGGCAATGTTTAAAAAAAAAAAAAAAACAAAAAATAAACTATACCTATTACGTCTGGTAAAATGTCATGACATCGTTTAGATAATCTCAATCACACTCACGCTTCCAAAACATTTATGGAACCCTAATATATTCCACGATTGAGCCCCATTCACGCCTAAACGGCTAACATTGAACGAAACCCTACAAACTATTAAAGTGAATGGATAGTGGTAGACCGCGAAATTCAAATTTTCTTACGTTTTTTGCAATTTGCAGGTCAGTGTCAAATTGTATCTTGATCAAAATATGATTCGCGATAATAACAGGTACATACTTAGAGAATTAGAATCATTAATATATCTTTCTAAGTTAGATTTCTACCACCAACCACCAATCTCTTATGGAAAAGTATTAATGGTACAAATCTATTGCTGCTAATTACAATAATTTACACTTTGTAGCTATACAAAACAATAGATGTAGCATGACAAATAAACTCACAACGTATCGACAGTGGGATGAACCGGGATGAACAACTGAACAAATTGCCCCCAATGCGACGACGCGTCCAATTGGATCCGTCCAATAATGGCATTATTCTGTTATGCTTGCAATTAATGGGGCAGAATGATAGACTTATGGCACCTGAAACGAAGTGGCTTTTGGTGTGAAAAGTTGTCATTAGTTCGATCAAATAGTGCGACATGGGGATAAAATTAAATAATATTATACTGATGACGGGCCCGTGGCTAAGTAACAGCTGCACGGGTAGATCGGTCAGGTTAAGCGACGCTTACCGCGGTCGGTCATTGGATGGGTGACCATCTTTCTTTACACACACTGTGCCTCGCCGTTGGTCCCGGCTGTCATTCTTAGATCGTTGACAATCTTTACGGGTAGTCAGAAGCCGAAGGGTCTGACAACCAGTCTTAACAAGGAGTATCGTATTACCCAGTAATTGGGTTGTGGAGGTCAGATAGGCAGTCGCTCCATGTAAAATACTGGTATTCAGCTGCATCCGGTTAGACTGGAAGCCGACCCCAACATAGTGGGGAAAAAGCTAGGCAGATAATGAAATGAGCATTATGAGTCGTGAAAAGAAAAAAAAGAAAGAAAAATTGCCTATTCTGCACAAACAAAACGCACATTGAAAAAAAAAAAAGGACATAAAATATACACATACAACGTAGTCAAAATGTTGTTGTTGTTTCGTGCATTTTTTTTTCTTTTTGCTCGCCTTCTGATGGTCCTGGCCTAGCGTTAAATTAAGCCTTTAAGAGCGCTTACGCCGTACGGCCTTTCATACAAATTTCAAGCCCTTGTTTTCCGAAATAAATGAACCGATTTTAATGAAACTTCATACGCATAAGCAGGATACAAAGGTCTAAAAAGTTAGTAGAGAACATTTTCTAAATGTCTTATTTAAAAAAAGATAACTGGAAATCTCTGTTTCTATGGAAAATTTAAAATCGGTCTAATTTGGCTGTTACACTATTTTTCGAAAATGTTCTCTACTAACTTTTTAGACCTTTGTATCCTGCTTATGCGTATGAAGTTTCATTAAAATCGGTTCATTAATTTCGAAAAATAAGGGCTTGAAAGTTTGTATGAAATGCCGTACGGCGTAAACGCTCACAAGCTTCCTCGAAAATTGGGTTATCAATAGATTAGGTAATCAATAATAATGCTAGAAATTATGTTGTAGGTACAGTGAACGCTCCTAACTAACTATCAAACTATTGGCCTGATTCCAATCAGTAGTATTAACGATAAATTGATTTAACAGATACGCGAACTATAATCTCAGTAGATTGCCAACATTAGCCAACTAGAGCAGAAACTTCAAAACAATCATGGCTAATGGTATAATTGGCAGTATTATATTGTAGCCTGTAGTTTGTACAGACGCCAGCACATTAAGCTACTCGAAACTGTCAAATTTTCCCAATCAACTTTGAACCTTATGCTTTAGCGATAAAGTTGAAAATCTATTAAAGAAATTTGACAGATTGTAGTAGCTTGATGTAGTGGCGTCTGTACATGCAGCAAAAGTAATAAGTAGGCCTGTCATAGGTACTAATATGGCAGATGATATACACTTAGAAAAAGTAGGTAGGTATAACTTGGTGAGA
Organism: Oligia latruncula; assembly: GCA_948474745.1. Taxonomy (NCBI): domain Eukaryota; kingdom Metazoa; phylum Arthropoda; class Insecta; order Lepidoptera; family Noctuidae; genus Oligia; species Oligia latruncula. The sequence continues at coordinate 4,126,798 of OX419705.1, forward strand.
AAAGTCATCTATTATCTATACATCAGACAAGAAGATAACAAAGTAAAATTCGCACGTAAACTTAAACAATATTTATTAGAGTCAATGTAAGTGTAGGTATTATGTAGGTTATAGATGTATTGATATTAAGTTTGCTGTAATAGAGACTCATCGATTAAGCAGTATTGTGGTGCAGTGTATTAGCGTTAAGAAACTGTAATTAAATAAATCATTCATTCATTCATCATTCATTCATTCATTCATCCATCCCCCTTAATAATAAATGTTGTATCTGTATAGTTACACAACGCTTTGTCTTCTTCTTTCGAAAGTCAAATGACTGACGACTGAAAGAGAGAAATCGGTGTGTAACTATTCCTCTGATATAATACGTTTATTAGTAAGGGGTACATCTATGCACTAACAGCGCCCCGCGGTTTCACCAGCATAAGTTTCGATCCCGTTGGAATATCGGGATAAAAAGTGTATACGGATACTTTTTATAAACTATCTGTGAGCCAAATTTTATCCAAATCCGTTCAGTAGTTTTTGCGTGAAAGAAGAGTAACATACATACAAACACACTTACAAACATTCGCCTTTATAATATTAGTGTGATAGGTACATAAGAGCTATGTTTTCCATATTTCTTCTAACACATACTCATTTGCGTAGCCTTTTCTTTTATGTTCGGGCTAGTCTATCCGTGTGCAGCTGAATACCAGTATTTTACATGGAGCTACTGCCTACCTGACCTCCACAACCCAGGTACTGATTAACACAATACTCCTTGGCAAGATTTCTTTTTTATTTTATTTATTTGGGAAAAACAAACAATTAATATGTTTTACAAAAAAAAATATATATAAAGGACATAATATGGTTAAATGTACAATCAACAACGTTTCCATAGATTACTGGTGTACATTAATAATTAGATAGGTAAGTACAAATTACATTTAAATACTAAGTAGGTATCTTAAACTTTTTTTTTGACCATCACACAAACTATCCATAATTTTTTTCTTGAAATTACTTTGAGACAGAACGAAAAACACATTCTAACAAAATTACTGAAACCAAAGACTTTAAGACTTGTTAACATTGTCTTTAATGTATCAACGCGTGACGCACTTCCTAGTCCCAGGTCCCAGGTCGACGTAACCTCGCACAGTATATCACATTTAACGTCAAATGCGGACTATCTACTGGTATCTTCTCGTTTTATTCTGAGTTAGAAGCTTTTGTGTAAACTACCTTTGAAGTCAGTTTAAAAAATCATTAGCTTTTCGCCATGCAGTGGAACAACACAGGCTGATTTATTACTATTATTTATATTTCTGCATTTGTTTTCCTCGGCCTGGCCAGGTATGAGGAAATGGGTGTAAAGTTCACTTATCCTTTATAGAAAAAGGAGGACCCTCCCACCAGACGGGTGTCGTGTCTGGTGGGATTCAGCCTGAAAATTGATTTAGAGACGATAAATAATACAACACACGCAATATTTTCCAAAAATATGTCCGTCGAATTTAATTCACCTTCAGTATCGTCAAAATTGATTACCAAACACAACCATAGGTACGCCATTATTAATTACAGGCGACAGAATAAAGCCATAACTCGTGTGTCGAAGCTTTCCATTTGTTTTACTCTGTTTACCGCACGTCCCGTATATTTCGTCGCGCTATCGACATCGCTATAGATGACGCCGCGAGGCATGTCATGTATCATTCACCTATAGAGATGTTTTTTTGGTTTACTGAGTGACAAACGGGTGTGTCTATGTTTTATAGGGCAGAATTTGAGAACGAACGCGTGTTTTATTAAAGTGTGGTGTATTGAGCGCACCGTGGCACCGCTCGCTTCGCTCGCTCGGCTCGCGTGCCATTGCTTACAGTTCTAACCTAACTTAACCCATTTGGTCAGGGCTCTACCTTGGTTACTGTGACCAACTTTGAGAATAAACAGACAGTTAATAAGAGGCAAATTTATTTAAAAAAGCGTATCGCGCGCGGTCCTTTAAATACATATTTCCCAATTTTGAAATTGAAATTAATTAATTATACGTGGCAGAATAAAGCCATAACTCGTGTGTCGAAGCTGTCCATTTGTTTTACTCTGTTTACCGCACGTTCCATATATTTCGTCGCGCTATCGACATCGTTATAGATGACGCCGCGAGGCATGTCATGTATGATTCATCTATAGAGATGTTTTTTGTTTTGCTGGATGTCGAACAGGTGTGTATATGTTTTACAAGGCTTTTGAGAAGGAACGTGTGGTTTAATTAAAGTGGTGTATTGAGCGCACCGTGGCACCGCTCGCTTCGCTCAGTCGGCTCGCGCGCCTTTAGTCACTGTTCTAACCTATCTTAACTCATTCATTCCGGGCCCCACCTTAGTTAATAACCAGACAGTTAAAAAGAGGCATATTTATTTTAAAAAAACGTATCGCGCACGCTTTTCATTTAAAAAGTTTTTGGAGGATCAAAAACATATTTCCCATATGAAATTAGTATGGATCAATTACACGTGACAGAATAAAGCCATAACTCGTGTGTCGAAGCTTGTCCATTTGTTCTACTCTGTTTAATACACGTTCCGTATATTTCGTCACGCTATCGACATTGTTATAGATGACGCCGCGAGGTGTGTCATGTATCATTAATCTATAGAGATGTTTGTTTGTTTTGTTGACAGGGGTTGTTGTGAGGGACAGGTTACGTTCGTTGTCTAAAGATGAATTTGAAAAACGAACGCTTGTTTTAAAGTGTAGTGTAAAGCTACTATTCCCTTGAAGAGCAGTGACCGATACGCCCGTTATGTCTAAATACAGAACATTTTTTGTCAGTTACTGGTGACATTGACAGATATTCAGGACGGCCGTTATAAATTATGACGGAAACGCTCTTCTATGAAATTGTAGCTTAAAGAGTCTTACCACCTTCCACTGGTGTTGTCATAAGAGACTTGTATAGTAAGGCTTTGGCGCGGGGCCCGCCCCTTTTGGGACTAGGTACTTTCGTTTCCTCCGATTTTTCCATGGCCTTTTCTTTCACATCATCATCTTCCTGCCCTTATCCAATGTTATTTGGGGTCGGCGCAACATGTTTTCTCCTTCCATTCTCCCCTGTCAACCGTCACGCTATCATTCACTCCCTTCGCTTTTATATCATTCCTCACACAATCCATCCATCTTTTCTTCGGCCTTCCTCTCCCTCTCCATCCATCAACATGTATATTCATCACTCTTTTAGTCACATGCGTTTCGTCCCTTCTCATCACATGCCCATACCAAGCCAAACGATTTCCTTTCAACTTTTCTGTCACTGGCGCCACTTTCAAACTTCCTCTTATATACTCGTTTCTTACTTTATTCATTTTCGTCACTCCACACATCCATCTCAACATTCTCATCTCCGCTGCATGCAATCTTTTTTCATCCGTCTTCTTCACGGCCCAGCATTCAGACCCCTATAGGTTTCGTATGATTTTCATAAAATTTGGCTTGTGGTTTTCACCCTGGTTCTTAAGCAATATTGCTCTGTCAGCTTTACTTTCATGACCTATGATGGTTGAATGGTTCATTCATTCAGAAATATGCAAGGTGGATATGACAATACAACAATAAATGAAAGTGGGTACCCAGTCCGCATACGAAAATTCATTCAAATATATCTAATAGTTTTTTTTTTCCCCTTTCTACGTTTGGGCGCTCCTTGCGGGGCTTCGCATCGCTGTCAGTGCGGTGAAACTGTCGACTGCCTCGGGCACCATGGCCTATCTTGCAGTAGGAGCGCAGGCCGGATAGCACGGCACGCCAGCATTAATGACATCATCCGTCGTGCTCTTCTCACCGGGTGCCAGCTGTTTTAGAACCCAACGGCCTGGCACGCGACGATGGGAAGAGACCAGACGGAATGACCATAATGCCCTGGAAGTTAGGCAGACCTTTGGTGTGGGATGCAACATGTGTGGACACCCTTGCGCCATCCCATCTTCCTAGCACGGTGGGCTGTGCTGGGGCGGCTGCTGCAGGTGCAGAAAACCTCAAACGGCGAAAATATTCCAACCTGATTGGGAGTTATATGTTCGAGCCGTTTGGGGTTGAAACACTTGGGCCATGGGGTCCGAGTGCCCACTTGGTTTTTCGAGATATCGCTAAGCGGTTAGTCGACTCTTCACGTGACCAGAGGGCTGGCCTATTTCTTGGCCAAAGAATTAGCATCGCAATACAACGTGGCAATGCTGCCAGCCTTTTGGGCACTGTTCCTGTTAACAGCGATGCGGACGAATTTTTTGATGCTCTTTGATTATTTTGCTTATTTTTTCATATAAATATTATTATTTTAAATGTTAGCATAGATTATGTAAATAGTTTGGCAAAACCCATAGTCGGCCCATCACTGCTAGGTATGTATTTATTATATTTGAAAAATACACTTTTTTATTTTCGGAGCTAGAATTTATTTGACAGTTCCAAAATACTCTTCGGCATTAGTATTGGCAGTATTTTCATTTATTCTCGTATTATTGTCTCCACATTGTAAATAGAATTGGAATAAATTGTTATACTGTAAATATTGCCTTATTGTTAAAAAATGTTGATTCATGATGCCATGACATCTTGAAGTTCTTTGTACCTATTTATTACGGAGGATCATTAATCATACTAGTAAAAAAAAGTGACTCCTAAAATATCCTCATATAAAAGTATCTAAACCAGCTTATAAACAGCTGATACCTTCAACATAATATCGTTGATTAATTTCACCGTTAGAACAATCGGTGCCTTCCAAAAATATCACATTGTTAGCATATTTTTGGTAGGTAAGTTATGACGGTATATTTACCGCAGTTCTTCGGTTAATTTTTCATCGTGAATTATCGCGTTGACACACGGAGACCGACTGGTAGAATAAAATTATTTTCGAGCACGAAATTAATAACTTGTAATTGGTAGAATAACCGTGTGTGTCAAACTCAAACTCAAAGCATTTATTTCAATTAAACCAATTACAGGCACTTTTGAATTGTCAATTGGTCGGTCAGTCAGAAAGATGAAGCTAGTTGCCCATTCCAAAGCGTAGGTACCTATGGAGAAGAACGGGCAAGAAACTCCATGGACACTCTTATAAATCAAAATAATATGGTTACAAAGTCTTGTTTACATCATTCATGTTAAAAATTATGCATGTGAGAACGATGCAGAACGTTAAAAGCCTCCGTAATGAAAAGACGAGAAAAAAAACAATTCAAAAATTAAATTAAAATAAGCCATGGCAGCATATAGATGTCAAATCTATGCGTTAGAACAGGCAGTTTTACTAGTTTTCCGCGTCTCCTACTTATGGACAAGACATGGCGAAATTACTGTGGTTCCGCTGTTATGGTTTCGGAGCGGAGGTGTGCTACGGGCGTCTACATATGATCGTTATTTCGCGCCTGACAGTTCATTTTGTTTATATTTATGTATGTATCTATGTATTAGTATTTATTTTATATTAATTTTCCGAGCTATTTATCGCGTATGTTGCACCTGCCATGTTTTGTCTCTGCACCACCCTAAGGGTGATTGATCGGTAGAAAATATCTTAGGCATTAAGTCCGCCTTTGGTATTTTTTTACTTGTGCATAAAGTTTTAATGAATAACTATACAACTAGACTTGCTATGTTAGAGTTATCAGAAGTCGGCGGTCATCAAATCGATTGTACGTCATTTATTATTATAAATGTGTTATCTGAAGGATAGATTTACTGATAATGAAATTTTATTAATACGCCGTGCGTGCGTTGGGATTTCCCATCGGCAAAAAGGACGAACTTCCATGCAGCCTTCATCCCTTAGCTCCTTTAGGGGATGATATATGCGTCATGTTCGTGAACGGGCGCCGTCAGTTGGGGCTGGTCATCACTTAGCTGCCTCGGCTTATTTTTAATTTTATGCACAAGTAAAAGAAATACTGTTCAAAGGCGGACTGAAGCATTTACTACCAGTCAACCTTATGGTGATGCAAAGACAAAACAGGGCAGGTGCAACATACATACGGGATATATAGCTAGGAAAAGACTATAAAATACAAGAATAAATACTAATACATAGATAGATACATGCATACATACAAATAAACAAAATGAACTGTGAGGAGAAAAAAAGAAAGAAATAGAAAAAAAAGAAGAAGAAGATTTGATGTGCTGTTGTTTTTTTAGGCCTGAATACTCCAAAAATTCGAAGACATCTGACATCCGCCAATCCGCCCTGGGCACGCGTGAAGGATTATGGCCCACTCATTCTCACCGAGAGGAGGTCTGTGTCCCAGCAGTGGGAACATAATAGGCTGATTATGATGATGTACCTACTGAGATATACACACAACTACAAGAGTCCAAAAGTGTACTGAAAGAGTTTTCACAACAGACTAGTTATGGAAGGGTTACATAAAATTATAACAATCATTTTGGCTGAAATTCTGAGACAAACCGTTTTATTTAATGCCCAAGTTTAACGTTACTTTAACATAATTCATGTATGATGTAGCCTAGATGAGTGGTGTGGAGTGGAATACCTAAGGGCCTGTGCACACCACGTTTTTTAAACGCGCCGTTGACGCGCGTTTGTAGCGATACAGACGCGAGTCAGACGCAGCCTGTAGACCTTCTGTAGGATAAAAGCGCGCTGTCGAAGCACGTTTCTAAAACGCGCGTCAACGGCGCGTTTAAAAAACGTGGTGTGCACAGGACCTTAATGACACGGTCCATATACTTTGGTGCCGAGTTGGTTAATTGGCTCATTGGCTGTGAAATTTGAGGCGAATCTTGATATAATCATGCTGCATAGGTACTATTCTTGGAAATTAAGGCACAGGGTATTTTCTTCAATTGTTTAACGTGTGGAGACCAATTAGAATAAAAGAGGTATAGTTAAAGTTTTAAGTGATTTGATAGTTGTTGTTCGTGTATGTACTGGGGCCTAAAAAGGCCACTTTGGCAGAATCATAAAAGAATAACATAATGGTCAGTTAACCGTTAAGTTAATCGTATCAAATCCCATTGGTGAAGCATTTTTCAGTTATTTTTTTTAGTGTGTGCAATCAATCCGATCCAAATCCAATCCCAAACTCTTTGATTCCTACGTAGTGCAGCGAAAAAAAGAAAAACACGGACTGTCTTCGCCATATTACGATTCATAATGTTATCCTTTTATGATTCTCCAAAGTGACCTTTTTAGGCCCGCAGACGCCAGCACATCAAGCTACTACAATCTGTCAAATTTCTTTAATAGATTTTTAGCGACTGGTGACAGCCTGATTGGATTCGAACCTACGACTCGGTAAGTCACGGCCGTTACCACTTGGCCACCACTGCTCGAAAGGAAGACCAAACGTAAAAAAATAATAATTATATAATTTGATCCTTTCCAAAGGTCAAATTAAAAGTAATATTAAGTTTTCAGCGAAGTGACTTTGTATTTCTACAAAGCATTTGTGTGTTGTGCATAACTTAATATTCTTTTCTTTGAAATGTTAACGTTATCTTTACCAAAAAGATTTGCCCGAACGCGAATTTACTATTCCATGAAATTGTTTTACTTTGGTTAACCTTCTTAAATAAACCAGTAACTGAGACGGAAAAACGAACAAGGTTTGTTTATGAGCGTTTACGATGTAAGGCATTGCATACAAACTTTCAAGCACTTGTTTTTCGAAATTAATGAGAATGAATGAATGAAAATGAATGATGTGAATGAATGATCGAGTTTCATTGAAATCTTCATACGCATAAGCTGGATACGAAAGTCAAAAAAGTTACATAAGAACATTTTCGAAAAATAGTGTTATTGCCAAATTAGACCGATTTTAAATTTTGCATAGAAACAGAGATTTCCAGTTATCTTTTTTTAAATAAGATATTTCTCGGCATGTCCTAGAATATTTGGTTCTAGGACATGCCGATTTTCTCACGATGTTTTTCTTCACAATTTTGAGAGCAGTGCGGTGATGAAATTAATTTACACAAAGTAAAGCGCCTGCCTGGAACCGGTTCACCAGTACCTAATGTTCTGAATCGGTACCTAAATGGAAAATATTTATTTCTTGTTTCTACACCCTGTATAATTCAAGCGCGTACCCAAGGCAAGTTATACGTTTATACAGGTCCGTCACTTAATGGGAACGTAGGACTGACAGTAACAAAACCAATTTTCTACTTTTGGTTTACCTTTTAGATAATCGGAAATCTGCGCGGTGGGCTTTTTTGATAAATGATTTTATTTCTGTAAGTAGAAGTTGAAGATGTCTCTGTTAGATACTAATATTAGAAACTAGCAGCGCCCCGCGGTTTCACCCGCATAAATGTCGATCCCGTGGGAATATCGGGATAAAAACTATCCTATGTCCTATCCCGGCACTCAAACTATCTCTACACCAAATATCATCTAAATCGATTCAGCGGTTTAAGCGTGAAGAGGTAACAGACGGACAGATACACTTTCGCATTTATAGTATTAGTATGGATGCGAGTACCTAACTTAGTCTGTATTTCAGTCTGTTACCTCTTCACATCTTAACGACTGAACGGAATTCGATGAAATTTGGCACTCTGTTAGACCATGCGCGTGGTAATTGCGTAACACATTAACAATAAGCAATGGCTTTCATTTTGACAGTTCAACATTAAGTTATTTACGTTGTTCAGCAGACACATTTTTCGAACATATATGAAGCAATGGATTAGCAATATCCTTCAAAATGAATCAGATTGTGATTGTGATTGAAAGGGTTCCGGGAGTACGTTCCCATGGAATAATTTCCGACCTCCACAAGGGCGCAGTCGTGGGCAAAACCTAGTTTACTAAGTTACCTATACAGGGTTATTGGTAAAACATTAAAAGGTCATTGTACTCAAAATCAAAATCATTTATTTGCATAAAATGTGGTAGGTACAAAAGATGATAATATAAAATTGTATAGTGCAAAGACACATTCCGCCATGTAATAATGGCATGCAAATATTTAATACATGAAGTAGGTATGTGTTAACAACATGCAGTAACATACTAATATCGTACAGTTAATTATATTAACAAAGGAAGATAAATCATTTAAAAAATATTACAATGCATTTCTAAAGTGGTAGGACTGACAAGTAATACTCGTAATTATGAACAACTTTTAAACTGTTCCCTACATTTTGATAAGTTATACGAACATAAATGTAGGGAACAGCTGATTTTTTTTTGTACCCATAATGATGAGTACAATGACCACTTAAGAGGTTGTTAATGTTTTGCCAATAACCCTGTTTAACTCTATAATTTTATGTTGATTGTTAAAGCATACAGCTTCACTTGGTGCCACGAAGTTTCCTAGAAGTTGTTTAGAGCATACCACGAGTCACCGCGACGCGACCTGCGGAGCAACGGACCTACGAAAACAGCGAAGTAATTGCGCAACACGTGGGGCATGTGGCTAAGTAGTTACAGTAGGTACATCGATCAGGTTACGCTACGCTTGCCGTCGTTGCTCCATGAATGGGTGACCATCTTTACATACTAAGACCCCCTCCGTGCCTTGGAAAGCACGTTAAGCCTTTGTGAAAATCGTTACGGGTCGTCAGAAGCCCGAAAGTCTGACAGCCAGTTTTACCAAGGGGTATCGTGTTACCCTTATACTGGGTTATGGAGGTTATATTCGCCTTAATTTTATGAACTATGACTACGGACTACTAAACTGCACTTTGCATAATTAGAGACTCTCATACAGGCTGTTCTGCCCATAATATATAATGCAAAGTATGGCATATACAAGGCGCATACGACAATAGTGAAGTAAGTAAGTTTAATTTCGCGAGGTTCGCTGATGCTTTCGCTTTAACTTAGAAAGTCGAGAGCACTGTGCAAGACCGCAGTTTAGATCTCTTGAGTCAATATGGCTTACTGCGGATGAGTCGATTCTGTGGTGTTCAAAATAAAAGAAAGGATTCTTATTTTTCATTAAATCTAGCGTGAGTGGTGGCCCAGTAGTATTTTTTTTTTCAGGCGACTCAGGCCCGTAAATAAATACCTTAACCTAAACATACCTAATTTTATTATAAGATAAAAATATTTATATTTATTTAATGTATGTAAAAAAAATAATACATATATTTAATCTAAGTATAATATAAGTAAATAGTGTATAATATAAGCAAAGGCCGCGTTGTATATGCTGGATTAAACCCAAGCAGGCACTTTACTTATTGTAAATTATTTCCTCACCACTGCTCTCAAAACGGTGTAGGAAAACATCGTGAAGAAACCGGCATGTCCTAGAACCAAAACGTGGAAACATGTGACATCCACCAACCCGCACTGGGCCCGCGTGGTGGCTTACGGCCCACTCCCTCTCACAGAGAGGAGGCCTGTGTCCCAGCAGTGGGAACATTATAGGCTGATTATGCTATTAAATCTACACCAGGGAAGCATGGCACAAAAGGTATGACGTCTCTACGCAGCAGTGGATTGAATAAAGCTGCTATGATGGTGATGACGATAGAATAATCCCACCAAAAACATTCTGTAAAAAACTAGCCAAGTCTCAATGGAGCTGCCTGTTTATCTCTAAAAAGTAATGAAATCTAGACAAAGTCGTACCAAGTGTAAGGTTCCTTACTGCGATTTCTTTATTATTATAGTTAATGTTGTGTGACTTGGCCGTTGAACATTCTTTATACGTTAGTGTACAAGTCAATTTTGTTTACACGTAATGTTATATCTGTTGTAACTACCTATGTTTGTTAAGCGAGATAATAGCCCATACCGGTATTGGTAATTGGACGCTAGTGTCTCATTTTAGGCTGTTGTTGATTGGTCAACACATGCATTCAGCATCGACAATGCTGACTTCTGCTCTCTTCTTTTTGGAGCGTCAAATCGACCACCGATCTAACATAAAATAGACGTACAGACGGACTTCTAATCAATGATTATAAGTCCGTCTGTACTGGAAATAATTTTTGATACTGTTTGTTTCAGGCTCGCTTAAACATAAGTATTATTGAAATACGCAGCTTTATCAAGCCTACAATTGACTAGTTATTAAATCAACGTTTTCCAAGTGGCAATTTTCCATCGTCAATGGGTAGCGGTTATGGCGACAGATTGGTGCAATGGTGTCATGGAGCACCTGGGTTTGTACCCTTGTGTACCCTTCAACGGCCAAGTCACACAACATTAACTATAATAATAAAGAAATCGCAGTAAGGAACCTTACACTTGGTACGACTTTGTCTAGATTTCATTACTTTTTAGAGATAAACAGGCAGCTCCATTGAGACTTGGCTAGTTTTTTACAGAATGTTTTTGGTGGGATTTCACTTCTTTTTGTAGAAACGTATACGTACGGACGTATTCTTTTTGTATTGCATTATATTTTGACCAAATTTTGAGCGAAATTAATATTTTAGTGTAAGGAGGATGGGCGTTTTGGTACCCGAAAACTAATTACATCCAAACAAAATAATTTATATACAGATTGAAAGGCCTAATTATGTAGAACAATAGTTGATATGGGGGATAGTCCCAGTTCGCTGTCCGTTCAGAGATATACAACCTTTAACACTATACATTTATGTTAGGTTTAGGTTAGGTTAGGGCGTTTTGGTACCGGAAAACTAATTACATCCAATCAAAATAATTTATATACAGATTGAAAGGTCTAATTATGTAGAACAATAGTTGTTATGGAGGATAGTCCCAGTTCGCTGTCCGTTCAGAGATATACAACCTTTAACACTATACATTTATGTTAGGTTAGGTTATGGCGTTTTGGTACCCGAAAACTAATTACATCTAAACAAAATAATTTTTATACAGATTGAAAGGTCTAATTATGTAGAACAATAGAACAATAGTTGTTAGGGGGATAGTCCCAGTTCGCTGTCCGTTCAGAGATATACAACCTTTAACACTATAAATTTAAGTTAGGTTTAGGTTAGGTTAGGTTAGGGCGTTTTGGTACCGGAAAACTAATTACATCCAATCAAAATAATTTATATACAGATTGAAAGGTCTAACTAAGTAGAACAATAGTTCTTAAGGAGGATAGTCGCAGTTCGCTGTCCGTTCAGAGATAAACAACCTTTAACATTATGTAGGTTAGGTTAAGGTTAGGTTATAGGTTAGGGCGTTGTGGAAGGATTTTACGTTCCCGCGTCCCCAAGCGTAGTGTAAATGGAAAAACGGGGTAAAAAAAAGGTAGATAAAATTCAGTCACGTCACGATAAAGCAAGAGTCTATTATTGTTACTTATGACCTAACCTAACGATAACCTAACCTAACCTTTAAAGGTTGTATATCTCTGAACGGACAGCGAACTGAGACTATCCCCCCTAACGACTATTGCTCTATCTAATTAGACCTTTAAAACTGTATATAATTTATTTTGTTTGGTTGCCATGTTTTTCGGGTACCAGCTTCCATACATTTTGGCCCATCCTCCTTTGTTTATTTAATTTGTGTAATGTTCGACATCAAATGAAGCGGCCCACCAAGTTAAATATTTTTTGTAAAGGCGGTATGTCGATCTCTAATAGTTTGGTTGGGCTCTTGTGTTTTCTAATCAGGGTCACCCACCAGGTACTTCAGATCTTCGATTATCCTAATTTTTATAGTTTTCCCTTTACGTGGCCATTAAACCCTAACTCTGTACCAAATTTCAGCACTCTGAGTTTATGGGAAGTACTAGTTCTATTTTGATGATGAGTGAGTGAGTGTCTAAAATGCGAAACTTTGCTTTCGCTTAACTTCGGAACTAAATAACCTACAGACTTGAAGTTTTGGATTATAAGTATGTGATTATAGCTTACTGGATGACGAAAGTTTCTGCGTTCTGGTCTTATCCAGAGGTTCTCAAATAGGGGCCTGAAAATGCGGCGAAATGGTTCCTGTAAAGGATGGTACGGCAGTGTTTGCTTCGCGCTCGACTTGGCGGGGGCACTGCCGTGCCCCCCGATTTTATTATTTATTACAAGGAGTCCCTATATCAATTTTCAGAACTCTAGCATCAAAATTTGCGGAAGTCTCGTACAAACTTCCATCCCCTAGTTCAAGGGGTTGGAGGGTAAAAGTTCCAAGTTTTAGAATTGTTTTGTTGTTTGTGTACTATTACTAGCTTACATACCAAACAGCTTTCTAGGACTTCAGGAAGAACCTTAGAATATTGATGCTTATGAAATAAAAAAATATTTTTTTGGGGGGTTGGGGGGTTATTTACTGAAAATCCTGAAATACGTATTTTATTATTTATAACAAGGAGTCCCTATATCAATTTTCAGAACTCTAGCATCAAAATCTGCGGAAGTCTCGTACAAACTTCCATCCCCTATTTTAAGGGGTTGGAGGGTAAAAGTTCCAAGTTTTAGAGTTGTTTTGTTGTTTGTGTACTATTACTAGCGTACATACCAAATTTCAGCTTTCTAGGACTTCAGAAAGAACCTTAGAATATTGATGCTTATGAAATAAAAAAATATTTTTTTGGGGGGTTGGGGGGTTATTTACTGATAATCCTGAAATACGTATTTTATTATTTATAACAAGGAGTCCCAATATCAATTTTCAGAACTCTAGCATCAAAATCTGCGGAAGTCTCGTACAAACTTTCATCCCCTATTTTAAGGGGTTGGAGGGTAAAAGTTCCAAGTTTTAGAGTTTTTTTGTTGTTTGTGTACGATTACTAGCTTACATACCAAATTTCAGCTTTCTAGGACTTCAGGAAGACCCTTAGAATATTGATGATCATCAGTGAGTAAGTGAGTCAGTGAGTAAGTGAGTCAGTGACGAAATCGGGGTATTTTAGATATCAATAAAATCTAAAGTATAAGAGCTATGCAATTGAAACTTTATAGGTTTAATAAGTCAACCACTGACATCATATCTCGAAAATTTTATTTATCTGGTATAATCCAAACCCAAGTTATGAAGGTTCAAAAATACGACGAAGTGCTTCGAGAAAAGGTAGGTAGTGCCCTTGCGCTTCGCTTGGCTCGTCTTGGCGGGGGCACTCCCGTGCCCCCAGATATCTAGAAGCTCCTGGCGGCACTGTGTAAAGTTTTAACTTGCTAGAATGTAAATTATGTCTATTATAATAGTGTACGTGGATATGTAGTAGGTACTGTGACGGTCTGAAGAGCTCTTCTAAGAAATCAAACAACGTTACGATATCTTCACGTTTATTTTGTCTGCACGTCTTTACATTTTCCCGACTAAACTAACACTACATTTACTTGGTTTTAATGCTAGGTTTGTTTTCACAAGCTTCTAGAGTTTCTCAAAGGATGGGGGTGATACTGAGCCTATGCTGTAACCAGTTTTGCTAACGGGGCATAGCCTTCGCAAGGTGTGTTTTGAACAAAAAAGCCTTATAAAATATTTGACACCTCGTTCTAAACTTGCTTGACTGTTCGAATGGAACCAGAGCTAAATTATTGCCAGCCAGCCTCCACTACATAAGGTTGCCTTTAGCGGACAACCTTTACAGTTCTGTAAAAGGAATAAAGGATGATAAAAGACTGTCTCTAAAAGATTTAAGGTTCCCTTTTCCAGACAACCTTTTATCATCCTTTATTCCTTTTATCATACCATTATTCAGGCCGGTAGAAAAATAACTCTGGTTGGATTCGATCAGTCAAGCGAATTTAGAATTAGTTGTCAATTTTGATTTTTTTTCGCGTCGTTTCGCCTGTCATTTCACGTGTGGGTCATTTAGCGTATTGGTCATTATGCGTGTTGGTCATTTAGCGATTGGTAATTTCGCGTATTTATGACGGTAACCATCATTGGTCATAATGCGTATTAGTCAATATGCGTCGTAATGATAATAATAATAAGTGAGCACGCCCGCTTGAAATAAATAGTGGAAATTTAATATTGCTTTTGATGCAACGCCCATACATCCTGAAACATTGAACACACAACATCACACCGTAAACATTTCAGTTTTTAAAACTCTTCTATTTGAGAAAAGTAAGAACCTTCTTTGATCGTATGAAACTTAGACACATGACATACACACATACAAAACAGAATAACAGATGCAATTTTTTTTACAAGCTTTTATTTAGCTTGCACTGTTCGTATGTATGTAAGTTGTCCGTCAAAATTTGCAAACCATTTTTCGACCATTTGTTGTTATCCGATTGAGCTGAAAGTTTTTACATTTGGCTTTATTTAAATTTAATGACCAAGCTCAAAAGAACCCAACCATTCAAAAGCTTGTCCAAAATAAAATATATCAAAGAAACTGGCTAATAAAACGGCAACCCTCAGCTGTAGTGTACCATTTTTTCTTGGTCGGTCAATTTATAAAGGTAGCTGGGGACTACGGGGAACTACGATTTTTCTTTAAGAGCTTTCTTTCTCCGAAACTTTGTAAAACAGCGGCCAAGTGCGAGTCGGAGTCGCACACGAAGGGTTGCGTACCACTGGACATCGTACAATATTTAACACTACATTATTATATTTTTTTACGGCGAGAAAAATACCTTTCTTGTGTGGGGACTTTATTATTTGATATTATAGCGGCCATAGTAGGTACAGTCACGAGCATAAGTATGTATACACTTGGCTTTATTCAAAGGCAATTTTCTCCTTTATTTTTTAATGAAATTTCATGTTATTACGAACATAGTATTTTCGAACCCATAGGTTTATGTAAAGTGTCGTATTTCAACGTTGCATTCGTCTTTTCACGAAAAAATCGCAATTGAAAGTTGCCAAGTGTTGACATATTAGTGCTCGTGACTTTACACATTCTGTGAAAATTTCAAGTATCTACCTATTACGGTTCAAAAGATACAGCCCTGTGACAGGCGGACGGATGGAATGACAGCGGAGCCTTAATAATAGGGTTCAAGACGGGCGGGTACGGAACCCTACAAACGGTCAGAATGAATAATTTAGAGGCAAAGGTTGAATAAGTTACTTTCAAATTGGGTAAGACATATTTTTTTAGAATTTCGCCACATAAATTTTTAAAGTTTTAGTGTACCTCAGGGAGATGCGCGCCCCGCCCCGGAAATTCCCCGCGAAATTCAAATTTTCTTACGTTTTTTTGAAATTTTCAGGTCAATGTCAGGTTGTATGCTGATTTAAATATGATTCACGGCCGTAATACCCTTAATTTTATGAACTACGACTACGGACTACTAAATTGCAAATTGCATAATTGGAAACACACATGCAGGCTGTCGTGCCTGCTAAGGCAAAGTAAGGCATATACAGGGTGGTTAAAAAGTCGTGGATCACACGAAATAGGGAGATAAAGGAGGTCATTTAGCTTTTAAAGTGAGAAATATTTTTTGGTAACGCTTTAAAGTTTTTGGAAAAAAATTAATATTGGTCTTGAAATTTGGTACCCAGGGCCGCAATAGAACTTTTGTAGTGCTGATACATTATCTAGTAATAATACAACATTGTTTGTTTTATTGTTTTATATCACATTTTTTTTTAAATTTAGTCTAATTGTAAAAGAACTCGGAATACAAAAATATTCATAACTTTTAGGGCAATTGAATCATGGCCATGCTGTAGAAACATTTTTTGTTGTAAATGACCTCCTTTATTTCCCTATTTCGTTTGATCCACGACTTTTTGACCACCCTGTTTATGGGAAAATGCGCCATATTTTACCAACACTCGACACAAGTCAAGTAGTGAGTCTGTGAAACTTAAGGTGATATACAATGGTGATATATTGAAAAAAATGTGGTTATTCTATTTCGTGTAACTTGTTAAATACCTATGTGGAATAGGGATTTAACATTTTGGTATATGTTTTTTGATTATTTGGTCTAGTATCATGTAAAAGGAATACACGATTCAATGAATTTTTCTCGATACAAAAAATTGCAAAGTTATACTTATCTATTTTTTTTTACTTTTTCGACATCACGGCGTAATGCTTAAGAGTTATTCAATGGAATTTACTTTAAAACATAGAGAATTATCCAAAGTTTACTCAAAGGAGTTTAAATTTAATTCATTTATTTTGTTAAAAAAGGAGTAAATTCGTTTTGGCACTTACCTCGTTTTATTCCGAGCGCTCGCACATTATAGCCATCTCTCTTCTTTTGCATTTCAAAAGTAATTGCATCATTTTTGCTCGTTTAGTAGATCAGTCGCTCCGATTTATTTTCGAGGTAGCGCCTAAAGACTTATCATAAAAACTAATGTGGCATCACTGCTGAAGTGGAAAATTGTCCACTCTTTTGAGGGCACTGTACTTTAGCCAGATTATTTCTGGTGCAGCACAATATCGCTCTGAAATTAACACATCAAACGACAATGTAAAAATTTAAAAAGGCCCCGTACAAAAAAAAAACTGTAGCATTGTGTTATGCCTTCAAAGAAGCTCATTAATTTAAAAAATTGCATGCTACAAATTGTTAGAGGTTCATTAATTTCAAAAAAGTTCCATCATTAGCAGGTAATTAAGTTTTATTCGCTTTATTAAATCAATTTAACTTCCTCTCATGTCATTTTTCTCCAAGTGGAATTCACTTGGAGACACACATGCTTTTTTATTTAGGAATAATTAAACTACTCTATGAGGGCAACAAAGATCAACATAGTTCATAATATTAAAATTAACTTTGTGTCCCAGACACGTACGTTCTTAGCCATTCTCCTTTATTTTGACCGTACAATTTAACCTTCACTTTGAAAACATGAAAAATTTATCATTTAGCCAATAAAAGGGGTGGTTCAATACTTTACAAAAACCGACCTTTAAATCTAACCCAGCTGTAGGTAATGTACACTTTTTCTTGCTCGTCCCATTTACAATGGGAGCCCACACGATTTTTCTTTCAGAATTATTAAGGACTTAAACTTTGTACATAACGGTCAGAATGAGTAACTGAGGGTTGGACCTTTGCATACATTTTTATAGTTCGGCGGTAAAAAAATTAAATGCGTCTGTTTTTTTTTTGGTAATTTTGCTTGCGATTTACTTTTGTTTTTAGGTTTTAAAATGTGAGAAATGGAGTCAGGTTGAAAAAAAAAACAGTGGCACTCCGGGAGTGCCGACAGAAGTGAAAACGAAACACAAACAGAATACTTTGCCATCACTCACTGACATATCGGATTTAAAACCGAGTACATCCCGAGGACAGCCGAACACATCCGAATGAAGCGCGGTGTTGGTAACAGTGTCGCGAGTTCAATGGTTTTTTTTTTCATCTCAAAAAAGCCAAAGTGTCAAAATCAAATCATTTAATCCAAATAGACACATAAAATAGACTTTTGAACGTCAATATTTATAAGAAAATGGAATTGATTCTAGTCGCCCCTTCCAATAGTTAGTTTCGTATGGAGAAGAATGGGCAAGGAACTCCGTAGTTACTTTTGACTCTAGTGACAGATTCACCTTCTGTAGTAAGTAATTATGTTTAGAAAAGTTAGCTGCTAGAATGTGACCAATCATGTCTAGTTGTCGAGTTCTTAACGTTTTAGTGAAAACGTCACGAAAACCACTTAGTATTACCATTTTTTAAATCCACATGATTTAAGAGCCTATACTACCTCAGCTAAAATTCACTCTTTATCTCGCTCGCACGATACTGCTCGCGGACTGTGTGAAAGCGAGACAGAGTGCGGTGCTGGGCGGGAGGCAGCGCCAATAGTTTAGGTATTTGCTTTTTACGGTGAAAATAAAGGTAATTCAAAAAAACTAACTAACCTAAGACCTGCTTTATAGTTAGTTCAGTTAGTATGCAAAGTTTCATGATCTAATTTGAAGTATTTTTTGAATACCAGCGGTTTATTGTTCGGTTTGGAGGTAATTTTGGATTTTTTTTCTATCGAGAAAATTTTATGGAATCGTGTTTTCGTCTAACATAAGACCTTAGATTAATCCTCAACTTTAGCATATATTTATTTCAAAATTAATGCTGCAGTATTTTCGACATAACGGGGGATCATGCTAAGCCATTTGAGGTAGTATAGGCTCTTAAGTAGCATAAATCATCATCATCATCTGCCTAGCCTTTTCCCAACTATGTTAGGGTCGGCTTCCAGTATAGCTGGATGCAGCTGAATACCAGTATTTTACATGGAGCGACTGCCTATCTGGCTTCCACAAATACGATAACCCTTGGTAAGACTGGTGGTCAGACTTTCGGGCTTCTGAATATCCGTAACGACTGTCAAAGATCCGCAAATGCCAGCCGGGACCAACGGCTTAACGTGTTTTCCGAGGCACGGAGGGTGTTTTCCGAAGTACGGAGGGATTACCCAGTAATTGGGTTGTGCAGGTCAGATAGGCACTCGCTCCATGTAAAGTACTGGTATTCAGCTGCATCCCATTAGACTGGAAGCCGACCCCAACATAGTTGGGAAAAGGCTAGGCAGATGATTGAGGGTTCTCGGTATGTAAAGATGGTCACCCATCCACAGACCAACAGCGACAAGAGTAGCTTAACCTGATCGATTTACCTGTGCGGCTGTTATTATTTAGCCACAGGCCCCTCAGAAGCCCTCTTATGTAGCGTAAATAGTAGATGAAAATTTTTATAGACCTAGAATGCTACATAAATTACTAGTATAATTTTTCGGCCTATTACATTTCCAATAAAAAATGAAACAAGATCCGTTTCTACCTTTGAATGATACACGAAAATACATTAAGCTAAAGGTAAACCCAAGTATAAATAATAAATTGTAAGGGGGTGTGTAGAACGCCAGATGGGCGGGCTGAGTTATAGGCGAAACGTGGTTCCGCGAGCCAAATGCGATTACGATACGCTTAGGAAATGTTGAATGTATACATACTTTATGTTGTTGTAAATATTTTGTTTGAACAAAGGTATGGTTGGACTGGATCCAACTAGTACTGGTAGAGGGGCTTGTGGCTAAGTTATAACAGCCACACGGGTCGATCGATCAGCTTAAGCAACGCTTGCCGCAGCTGGTATGAACCATCTTTACATACCAAGACCACTCCATGCCTCGGAAAGTACGTTAATCGGTTAGGAATGAGTCCAAATCGTCACACCAGCGTTTTTTGGACCGGCCTTTGTGACGACAGCCGTCTTTAGGCACCCACTGTGTGACGATCCTGACCCATCTGTCTGAATACATCCTACAGGTGTGACGCACCCAGTCCCACCTGAATTTAATTACCAACTAAGAAATATAAGGAAACTTAACTAATTAACGTTAGTATTTATATTTTGAATGAATTTATTATTATTATTATTAAAAACATGTTAATTATTACAACTAAATACTCGAAAATAAGGACCCTGGATTTTAATAACATCCAAATCAAAATACCAATTGTAATTTAAAATTAAAAAAAAAGAGAAAAGAGTTCCTGGAAGGACTTGGGGAAGGCCTTTAATCTTATTCAAGAATTCTTTGATTTGTAAAACGCAAAAAATTAGGTCAGCCAACCTTATTTGATGTAGAATTCGACCAGCAAAAAAACGTGGAGCAAATCCTAAAGTGTGCTTCGGGAATAGAACGTTCAATGAGGTCACTGCTGTTGGAAATGTAAATTCTAAATGCCGAACGTAGGAATTTGTGTGGTTCTTGAATTAAAAAAGATTAAAAAAGAAATCTTTGCTTTCCCAGAGTTTAAAAAATTGGAAGCTTTGTGGTTTTAGTCCGTAGGAGTTCGACATAAACCTAGATCAAACCTTCAGTGTACTATTTTTGACTGTAATCTCATATTTCTCATACCATAATCTATATCCAAATTATTATAATCCTATTATACTACTGAACCATATGTACCTACACTTTTTGTAAACTTATTATAATATTTCAATAAATTTTATTTTATTATATTTTATTTATTTATTACCATCCGCTCTCCCCAGACGGAATGTATGCATGAGAATATCCCAACGGAAAAAATAAAAGGCGATAGAGAAAAGAGATGGACCTGCACTGCTGAAAAATTTTACTGCGAAGAAGTACTCAAATGACATGCGAATTTAAAATAGAAATTACAAGTAGATAGATAGATAAACCATTTGCTTGGCGCACACAAAAAGACAGCACCACACACAAAAGTACAATAATATTAAGTAATATAATTAGTGGTCATAGAAGTTATCAGTTCGATTTCGGCGAAAACGGACGAAAATAAAGTTATCGGGAAAAAATCCAATTGGTTTTTTATAGCGCCTGTATGATAGACTAGCATTCATATCGTTCTCGGTAAATCCATTTTGCAAAAATTTAAAAGGCCTGTGAATTTCGATAACGATGGTTACGCATGGCTACATATCAAGCTATACATTTTCAGTATAAACTGACTTCTCATTGTACGAAAAATCAATAAAATGCGAGGTCAGCTTAAACTGGAAATATAGCTTGTATATGTCACCGTGTGTACAAAGTCACATAACAATTTTTTTTATTTTAGTTCCTGGAAAACTAATCTATTTCCCAAATAGTGGACACTGTCCTTTTTCACATTTTTTTTTATTTCCCGGAAACCTAATCTATTTCCCACATAGTGGACACTTCCTTTTTGGTTCAGATCATAACACAATTTATTATAATTCCGTGACGCCCAAAACCGATTGACTGAAACAAGTAGGAAGCAGAAAATTGTATCAAAATAAAGTAAATTGATTTTTTTTACGAAACTGAATTGGAATTAGATTTCCTTGGGGATTATAATGTTCAAAATGGTGCGTTGGTTTTTATTTTACACGAGTTCGTATTAACGAGGTAGTGGGTTCTTTTCCTTGTTGTGGTTTGAGGTCGTAAATTGCTAGAATGTATTTCATTGGAAAATACTGGTGCGTTAGAGTGGTTGGTAAGACTGGAAGCTAATTCCAGCATGAAATAAGCTTAGCTTTTATGTATATATTTGTCCGCTTTATACTAATTAGTTTGACTTTATTTGGTGTTGTTTTTAAAATAGTCTTCTTTTCTCGGTTCATTATGAGTTTACCATGAGAGTTGCTTAACCCGTGGTAAAAGAAGCCATTAAAAAATTGAGCCATCGCGCGACGCCTGGCCGATGTGAAACATCGAAACTATTTTTTAGAAGATATGCTAGAAAGGATGGTTTATTAGAGAAATTAAATACGGCATTATCAAAAAATATGGCAAAAAATATAATATGTATAATAAAAATATGATATTTCTGTTACGTTTTGACACCTCTCACTGACACGCAGTCACTTGACATGATTGTCATGGGAACGTCACAATGTCACTTTTTCGCGTGACTAAGTACGGTGAGGGCAAATCTAGCGATTTAAATCTTTGAGCAGCGGGGTTTGACTTAATGTCAAATACTGGTGTAAATGACAGATTTTCAAGACGGCCGTTATAATATGACGGGACCGCTTTCCTGAGAGACTAAAGCTTTACGCGATACTCGCACGCAGAAAGCCGCATGGAGGGGGCATAACGCTTTTTCGTTACGTGGCGGTTTCAAAAACTAATATGTCACACGTGCCTGAAATTACACTGACATCGATTTGGTAAAAAGGTCGCCCATTAAACGTTACCCCAAAGTTATTTCAAACCACCAATAGGGTCTTAGCATTATGCTGAGCGATGGCCGTATCGTATAGTGATAGTTTCCCCCAACCTGTTCTTTTTAGGGTTCCGTACCCAAAGGGTAAAAACGTGACCCTATTACTAAGACTTCGCTGTCTGTCCGTCCGTCTGTCTATCACCAGGTTGTATCTCAAGAACCGCGATAGCTGGACAGTTGAAATTTTCACAGATGATGTATTTCTTTTGCCGCTATAACAACAAATACTAAAAACAGAATAAAAAATAAATATTTAAGGGAGGCTCCCATACAACAAACGTGTTTTTTTCGGCGATTGTGCCTTATGGTACGGAACCCTTCGTGTGCGACTCCGACTCGCACTTGGCCAGTTATTTGTATTCTTTCTCTACGCCATGTTTACCGCAAATAAACATATTTTCTTTCTTTCTTTATTTCATTCATAAAACGACTTCGAACATAGAAGTCTACTTATATTTTCGCCAACGCCTTAGGTTCTACAGTGGAGAGACGAATTTAGACCTTATGATATAACTGAACTGCCTGAAATAACGATACAGAGAGAGAGTATTGATCTCGGTCTAAAATAGCCTGTGTTCTAGATTTAATTCATTTATGATTCTGACATGTCACTGCTGCATGTGAAGTTGTATCTTAAATATAGTTCTACTATTTTAACGCGGGTTTAAAGCTTGAGTTTATGGGTTGTAACGAGCCAAGAGCTGGTCTCCTTTAATAAAGACTGGTCCTGGCCTCCTTGGAAGCTCTGGACAGAGAGAGGTGGAAATAGAGTTGGGAGGTTTTTGCCCAACAGTGGGACATTAATGACTGATAAAAAAAACCATGTGCGAATGTGACTTTTCTAAGTTCATGTGTCTGGAAATCCGCTGCCGGATTTTTTAAATAAATGGGACATCTAGCTTTTACTCGCGGTTTTTTTCTAATTTTAATTCTTTTTCCTTTGCGTTTCTAAAATAAAAGTAAGTTACTCCTTATAATATCAGTTATCTGCCAATGAAAGTTCCGTCAAAATCAGTCTAGCCATTTCGGAGATTACACGGAAAATATACACAACAAAAAAAATATACCTTTATATCCATTTAGTAAAAAGCTGTTATTTTGACATTACAAACAGACACTTCAATTTTATTTATTTGTATGTATTGTAGGTATAGACTTTGTTATCGTGCCAAATGATAAATTATCATTCGATCTTACAAAAGAAGTAAATCCTAATTCAAGGAATGGGACAAAAACTTTGTTGGTTTCGTAACTTGGACTCACGTCCGAATTTGGCTCTTATCATAACTCAGAATTATTCAACTGGTTTTAATAAAAATGAACAGCACGACTAATGAGACAACTTTTCAGTTTTCATGGTAGCGAAGTTTGAAAATCGGGGGAAAATATTTCGGGGTTGTGTAGGGGATATGTTTAGGAATAGAAAAAACTGGCCAAATGCGAGTCGGACTCGCACACGGAGGGTTCCATACCATCGTACAATGTTTATCAAACAGATATCTAAGATACACCTAGATAACGTAAGTATAACTACTTCGCGTGGCAAAAATCGCACCAGCTTATAAGAGCGTTTACGCCGTACGGCATTTCATACAAACTTTCAAGCCCTTATTTTTCGAAATTAATGAACCGATTTTAATGAAACTTCATACGCATAAGCAGGGTACAAAGGTCTAAAAGTTAGTAGAGAGCATTTTTGAAATGTCTTATTTATAAAAAGATAACTGGAAATCTCTGTTTCTATGGAAAATTTAAAATCGGTCTAATTTGGCTGTAACACAATTTTTCGAAAATGTTCTCTACTAACTTTTATACAAATATATCATATAAATTTTACAAAAAATATCTAAAATACCTAATGGTTTATTAAGTAAGTATTTGGCAGATATTAAAGTCCCCATATAACATTATTTATTACTCCAAATGATAGCATATTAATCCCGCAGTAAAGGCACATTTTATAGGTGTTTATGGCTACAACCAATTTGTAAGTGTCAATTTAATGGTTTGCCTGATTTAATGGTGTTGTTCGGCTATTAAATAGACGCTTTGGTATATAAAGTCTGTTGCTGTGGGGTTATATGGATTGCCAAGATCCATTTGACGGGAAAATATGAACCGTAAGAAAGTGAGAAAAAAGATGCGTTTCAGTAATAAATGCAGACCGATTTAATTTTGTATCTAGGTAGTTTTGACAAAGACAAATAAAAGGGAATTTCGTTACATGCATAATAAGCCTATAATGTTCCCACTGCTGGGACACAGGCCTCCTCTCTGTGAGAGTGAGTGCCCAGTGAGTGTTAGTTGATGTCCCATCTCTTTGAATTTTTGGTTCTAGAAATTGTCGGTTTCCTCACAATGTTTTCCTTCACCTTTTTGAGAGCAGCGGTGATGAAATTATTTCCATCCATCCATCCATAATCAGCCTATAATGTTCCCACTGCTGGGACACAGGCCTCCTCTCGGTGAGAGGGAGTGGGCCGTAATCCACCACGCGGGCCCAGTGCGGGTTGGTAGATGTCACATGTCTTCGAATTTTTTCGTTCTAGGACATGCCGGTTTCCTCACGATGTTTTCCTTCACCGTTTTGAGAGCAGCGGTCATGAAATAATTTACTCAAAGTAAAGTGCCTGACTGGGTTCGAACCCACGTCCAACAACTCATAAGTCGCGGACGTTACCACTGTGCCACCACTGCAAGAAGTTGTTTATTGGTTGTTGTTGTTTTTTTCCTTATTATTAGAATTAATTATTTTATTGTATGCACGTGTTTCTGTGACAAATAAACCCATTTTTCTTTCTTTCTTTCTAAGTAACTTTAACAATCTTTTACTGTCAATAAGGTAAATCGCACATTATTATGTGATAAGACTTTTTGAGACTGTGTCTTTTTGATAGTGTGGCATAATGAGAAAAGGCATTTTACGAATGTGGCATTGTGCGCCGAATCCCTCACAAAAAAAAATGGTTGCCTGTAAAGTCGGTTTTACGGGCGAAGATTTTACGTGACAACGTCTTTCTCTCTCTCGTTCGGTGACTCATCGTAACGTTACCGAGCGTTACACTTTTTCATAAGTGACTCCCAGCCGCAACCTAATTTAAGACGTTGTCACGTCAAAAGGAATTGTCCGTTTCTAAATACGTTTAGTTTACTCTCGAGTCAACTGGGTCAAAAACATAATGATTATATTTCATGTCGGATCTTCAGCCATGCTTTGTCCACATACCTACATTGATACGAGAAGAGTCAAGGCCATTTCCATTAGTTTCCAACAGACGGGCCAACAGTGAAGTAACTAGAATAGGTATCTATAATATTACAAAGTCAATTTAGATATCGATTGGTAAGTGGTCGTCATTTTAAATGAGGGCATAAAATACGAGGAGGTAATTGTGCTCTTTGAAAGGATTCGGGTAGTTGATATCTAAATCTAAATCATAGATATTCGATATCCGTGATCTAAACTAATATTATAAAAATAATGGATTTTTTTTTTAGTGTTAGGTTTGTTGTTTGGGTCGCTTTAACGTTAAATCGGCTGAATGGATTTCATGGGTAGACTATAACCTTGATTATGAGAGGATACTTTATATTCCGATATTTCCACGGGATAGAGACTTATGCTGGTGAAATAATAGCAGCAGCTTGTATTTAGATCACACTACCCATACTAATATTATAAATGCGAAAGTGTGTCTGTTACCGCTATCCGCTTTTTTTTTTTTTTCGGATGGGAAATCATCAAATGACCCCTCCCGCTCCGGGTGGAGCGGAAGGGAGTGTCAGACTCTTACTGACTAAAACCCACCCATGTTCCTTCCTTAGCCCTTTATGTTCCGGGGCAGCTACACGCTACACGCTTAAACCGCTGAACCGATTTAGATGAAATTTGGTATCGAGATAGTTTGAGTCCCGGAAAAGGACATAGGATATATTTTATCCCGATATTCCCTCCAAATCGAAACTTATGCGGGTGAAACCACGGGGCGCTACTAGTGAATTAGAAAGAGAAAAGATTTTATTTTTTGTATATTTGTTTGTTACGCTTTCACGCGAAAACGGCTGAACGGATTTCATGACCTGGAGAAGTATATAAGCTACTTTTCATCCTAGATCGCAGACAACGTCACGGGCAACAGCAAGTTTGCAATCTCAAATCTGTCAACAAAGG
Source organism: Oligia latruncula (assembly GCA_948474745.1). NCBI lineage: Eukaryota > Metazoa > Arthropoda > Insecta > Lepidoptera > Noctuidae > Oligia > Oligia latruncula. The sequence goes on from OX419705.1 coordinate 4,153,486, forward strand.
TTAACATATTGAACAGCTGCGAAGGAATAAAATAATCAATTCACTTTGTACTAAAACAAAATCGAGATACAATCCCCAGCTTAAAACCATACACGGGGAAGAAAATGCAGAATTGTTTATAGTTAAAACAAAAGATGATCGTATTGATGACAAAGCCGACTTGGGTTGAAAGACTGGGATTATGTCTGAGGGCCCAGGAGGCATTACACTAATCCACGACTCAAGCCCCAAAGATCTTATGTCGGAGTGTTTTTCACAAAATCGCTTTATCGCAAACAAATGGTGTAGGGTTCTGTAAGAATGGTGAGAGCAAAAGTCTTTGTAGGGGATTTTTTTTTGTAGATTCTTAAAATGAGTTAGTATTAAAAATAATTGGTGGAAAAACAGTTACATTAGCACAATTTCAAATAATAAATATTTGTTTTTCTTTAGTGAGTTTTTTTCTTAGTAGGTCTTAAGGGCAAACGCATCGCATCAGACCCATACGAAGATGGCGGGATGAACTAGACTCTCTGAAAAAAGATTCTCTCTGAAAAGAGAAGAGAAGATGATGAAAGATTGGTCCTTGGCAGCTCTGGACAAAGAGAGGTGGAAAAGGAGTAGGGAGGTCTTTGTCCAACAGTGGGATATTAATGGCTAATAATAAATAAACAAATAATAAGTAAACTATCGAAGATGAATTTTAAAATAACACTGGGTTTATGCGAGACTAAATAACACCTGTACTTATCAAAGGAACTCGAGGAGGAGAAGAAGAAGAAGAAAAAAAAAAAAAAAGTTAAACCGTGGTTAACTATTTCAAAACATCTTTAAACTAGGTTTAAACCGTCGCATGTTAAACCCTCGGTGCTGGTTGTCAATACCAGAAGTCTCTCTCAGTATATTTGTAGCATAAGCATAATCAGCCTATAATTGTCCCACTGTTGGGACACAGGCCTCCTCTCTGTGAGAGGGAGTGAGCCACAATCCACCACGCAGGCCAGTGCGGGCTGGTGGATGTCACATGTCTTTGAATTTGTTGGTTCTAGGACATGCCGGAATATTGGTAGGTATTATCCAGAAATTGGAATATAGAGGTCAGATCACAGTTGTTTCATGAAAAGTCAATAAAATCCAGACACTTCTGGCTAGGTTGGATAGACTGGAAGACGGCACACGTACAAAATAGACAAAAAGGTCTAGAGAAATTTCACTTGACCTCTATAACCAAGAGCCTACAGAAAGGCCCATTCCTGTTAAATTAAAATAGTCTAATTTAGACTTGGATGTCATTGACTGTAGTTCGAAACTAAACCATATCGACTCAATTGTATTTTTAGCGTCATAGGCACCTGTGCTACCGCTGACGAGAAAACGACCAGCTATGAACGATTTTCTCACTCAAGAAACGTACAAAGGATTGTAGGTCCTATGTGAGTAAAACAGACATACAAGGTGGCAGGGACGACTTCGAGGCACAACCTGTTACTATGAATGAAAAAAAAAATGGTTCAGTACATTTTGACTGCGCACTATTCAATTGAAACAGCAAATTTTTTTTTGATAAGCGACCAAAATTTTCTACGCTAGAGTGTCCCTACCACCTGTCTTTTAATAGTTGGTCATGACTGTTCTACTGACGGCGAGAACTCTCTCTCCACTAGTTTGTCATAGCGACTAGAGCTATCAAAGCGAGTACCCGCTCACTTGGCGAGCAGAACACTCGCTGAGAGACTCACGCTTGGTACAGTCATCAAGCTACCCAAAACTGTCAAATTTTCACAATCAACTTTGAACCATATGCTTTAGCGATAAAGTTGAAAATCTATTAAAGATATTTGACAGATTGTACCGTCGCGCACTCGCTGCTCTTCGCTAGCCAACTCGGTTTTAGTTACTAGCTTTACTGGCTTCTCGTTAATCGCCGGCAGTGCGACAGGTGCCATACCCGGCGGCTATTTCAGTCAGTACTATAAATATTTAAGTGAATGACGTAAATTTTCCGTTCCTTAATCGAAGAATCGATAAACGGAATTAAATTTGTACTTAGATATCTATGAACTGTATTTATTTTAACTTGGGTTTTATTTTTAACCGCTTAATCACCTTTAATGAGACACAATTGATTTTCTATTGGAATGGGCCGATAGCGTACCACGCCGGGATTGCTGTAGCGGTATCTACAACGCCACATGCGAACAACGCGTCATACTGACGTCACGCAAAATCCTGCATCGCGCAAGCAGAGTTTATCGCACAACTAGCATGATTCATCGGGCAGTTGCCCGCCAGGCACGACACCCGTCTGGTCGGAGGATCCTCCCGTTTCTATAGAGTATGAGTGAACTTTATACCCTGTTCCTCATACCTCTATAGATCTAATCTAATTTATATTTGCCATCTTGGTAAAAGGATTAGCCAATCGACAGAAGTCGATTGCCCAGGGTGTGCCGGACATAAAAGAAGATGGAAGGAGGGTACGTCACTCGGGGAGGCTCCTTTCATGTAGCTGAATTTTGGGCCAAAAATATTTTAAATTTTTTGTCATCGATACGCTCAGAAGATGAAGATCTAGTCTAACTAGCCTGTATTTTCCTACTGCAAGGCCTGCCTCTCCCTTTTCCATACAATTCTGTATTTTATAGTGTCGGCCAGTTTTTTCTGTAGGAGTCAAGCTCGTCCCGCCATCTTAGTCTCGGCCTGCTGCGATGGCGTCGTGCACTTAGTGAAACCCAATGGGTGGTTCTCTTAGCACATTTATCATCTTAAATGCGGCAGACATGTCCGACCCAGTCCCACTTAAGTTTAGCGTCTTTATTTACAAGGATACTTATTATTTTAGTTTGTTTATCTACTATACCAGAATGCGTTTAGCGCGGATGTGACGCATATTTTCCCCCAAAGTGTTCCATTTTTGTGTTTTTTTTTGCGTCATGGTTTTACCGCAAATAAACCAATTTTTTTTCTTTTTTTAGGTCGTAGGATCGAACCCAGACAGGGGATTTACTTTGTGTAAATTATTTCATCACCAATGCTCTCAAGAAACGGTGAAGGAAAACATTGAGAGGAAACCGGTATGGTCCTAGAACCAAAAATTCGAAGACGTGTAACATCTACCAACCCGCCCTAGGCCCGCGTGGTGGATTATGGCCCACTCCCTCTCACAGAGAGGAGGCCTGTGTCCCAGCAGTGGGAACATTATAGGCTGATTAGTGATTATGCTTCTTTTTTTTTAGAATAGATCATCAGCATCTGCCTAGCCTGGGTTCCGCTTCCAGTCTAATTCGAGGCAGCTGAAACTTATATTTTAAATGGAGTGACTGCCAATGCAGTCCACAACCCAATTACTGGGTAACACGACGACTCCTCGATAACACAGTCATGGTAAAATTATTTGCTAATCAGCAAAGTGGTAGCTAACTGCCCAAGGTAATTTTTTTTTGATACTATCCACAGGATGGCAGGGAAATCGACCAACTACCTGTTACCATATAGGTATTCAATACTGATTTTGAACCCGCTTGGTTTGAAACTTTTCATCGTTTACTAAAATAAATGCTGTTCCATACATTTTTACCGCGTAGGTATGTATTACACTTTTCTATGAAAAAGCTGATTTTTTTTAATAATCGATGAAAAACTTCTACGCTAATGTCTAGAATCATGTGCTGAATTCATGGTTACAGTTTGTTGCATTGATGTCCCTGGCACCCTCTAAAAAATATTGAACAAAAGAATTTAAACAAATAGGTTATTTTAAGGTGTTAATAATTAAAGTAGACTTAAATTAACCTGCCATTAACATAACCCACCTAATTTTACGCCTCATGAATATAAAAATAAGACACTTTTCCAAAACTGACCATTAATATTAGTAACGCTTCTAAAAGTGAATAAATAGCCTACCTTAGCTAAATATATCGGCCTACCGTACCAAAAAAAGGGTTAAAATATTCATTCTACCCTCCATAAGCGATTTTTCACGAATCAATTCGTCCATTTTCCCCAAGGGATGCCGTTCGACCCTTGTGTAATTTAAACCTAAACTGTGAGTTGTATGTAAATATTAGGTTTTTATACAAATATGGGAAGAAAAATAAATATAAGTTTTCAATTTTCTTTATATTTGCAGAAACCGATTCATGTTTTCGAATAAAATTTAATTTAAATAATAGAAAACAAACAGTTCATTTATCAAATTAAATTTCATTTGAAAACATAAATCGGTTTCTTACTAAACTTCAACTATATCCGACGACCCTGGTTACTTATCTCCTTTGGTGACCGTACTTATCATAGATTCTCCAATCGTAGGGCAAACTGTATGGGAGCAGTGGTAGCCCAATAGAAACGGTCGCGACTTCCGAGTTGTTGGTCATAGGTTCGAACCCAGACAGGCGCTCTATTTTGCGTAAATTATTTCATCATTACTGTTCTCAAAACGGTGAAGGAAAATATCGTGAGGAAACCGGCATGTCCTAGAACCAAAAATTAAAACACATGTGACATTTACCAACCCACACTGGGCCCGCGTGGTAGATTACGGCCCACTCCCTCTCACAGAGAGGTCTGTGTCCCAGCAGTGGGAACGTTATAGGCTGGTTATGTTACGCTGATGCTACAGCAAATCTCCTTTCACTGGCGATTTAAGTACTCGTGCAAAAGGAAGCTTCAAGGTCTCTAAGAAATCAGCCATCTTCTTTGATACAAAAATAACCGATTTTTTACCGAAACAAGTAACAAACTTATAAGTCATTAAACCGATGGTCAAACAAACCCAGACCATTGCGTAAACGATGAATTTTCACAACAGAATAATAAGTATTGTTGTTATTTTATACAATATTTTCCTTGCAAATGCCATCACAATATGAATTGGCAAACACGTTCCTTAATAAAATAAAAACACTGAAAATGAATTTCCGTCGTGTGTTATACCCAACTGTTTTAACTATGCATATTCAAATATGTTCGTGAAACTACTGGAGTGTTCAGAAAAGTGCTGGAAAGTCGAGCGGTCTAGTCTAGTGGTGCGATAATGTACGGTAAGCACCCCTATAACAAGATTTTGTGATAACGTTTCTGGGTTCCGTAGTAAGTTTAGATAGAAACTTGTTAGGTTTGATTAAAACAAGCCAAAATGGCCGAAGTACCTACTACCCATAAACGAGTGCGACTGATTTCAGTATGTTTTTTGATTGCAACATAATATTCTAATTGGTTTCCACGTGTATTGAAAATACGTGGCCACCATCATAAAAGGAGTCGAAACTGGGTTTGCAATATGCGGTATTAAATATAGCTTTGCTGGCCGATTTTAAGCAGTAATTTACGCTCGGCAACTTATTCCCTGTGCATTGAGCCGAAATATGACGCTTCTGTGCGCTGCAATCGAGCACCTAGGTAAATAAGGTTTGTGCACTGGAATTCTGATTATATCTGATATAAATATACCTATGAATATCTACATACGTGCAATACACTTTGTTTTTGTTTAGAGTACCTATTGCTGAAAACGAGCTGAGGGGATCCGTCTCGCATAGGATCGTAGCATTATGCTGATCGATGGCCGTTTTGCATTGATGTGACGCATATTTTATTACCACAACGTTTTTGCGTTTGTAATCTTTCTCTGGACTATCTTTACCATAAATACGCGTATTTTGTTTCTTTATTTTGACGTAAATACGTCTTTAAAATTGCTTCCATAGTGGGAGGCAAGTCAAAAAAACAAACGATAACAAAATCGGGGTATACAGATTGGTGTTGCAGCTTCATATCTATCATCTCAATCCTAAATTCAATTACACCATTGGATAACTTTTGACTCGGAGAAGCTCCGACGTTCGTTTTAATTTCAATCGCCAGCTCTCGTCAAAATCTATCGATCGTATACAAAACATTAGTGTTAAATAGTGACAGTGAGTATAATGTGTTATAATAAAATGAAAAATTAAAAAATAATTTCAAAAATATAATGTCAGCCTATACGCGTCAAAAACCCAACTCAAAATAAAGAGATAGTATACGGTTAGAAAGGGCTTCTCAAGAGCAATCGAATGGTACCAATAAAACACCATATGACCGCGTCAAGCTGTGCCGGGAACGTATAAGAAAGAATACGGCCGAGCGGATTAACCCCGTTACGTAAACGTATTCACGTACAACATACGGCCGTGTCCATAACACAGCCATACCCCATTTTTATTCTATATTATTTAGCCCCAATTTTACACAATTGCAATCTATTCCAGTTGTCGGTTAAGGTCTCCAGGATTCCATTATACCTGGTCGATTCACTTAGACTTTCCACCAGTCTTTCTTAGACGCCAAACGTTTTTATTTATATATAAAAAAAAAAAAAAACGTAATTATAATATGCGGAGCACGAGGTCCTGGGTTGAATTCCTTGGGCGGGTAAAGTGCTATTGGGTTTTTCGTCAGAGATTTCTCAGTAGCAGCCCGGAGTCTGGATTGTGCCCGGAGTCTGGATTGTGCCCGGAGTCTGGATTGTGCCCGGAGTCTGGATTGTGCCCGGAGTCTGGATTGTGCCCGGAGTCTGGATTGTGCCCGGTTGATGGCAATAGGCTCGCCCCTAGGGAATGCAAATCCGTTCTGTTTCAAAATCCGGATTTTTTAGAACGGATTTTTTGTCTAATCCGGATTATCCGGATTTTACGGATTTTTCATGAAAATAAACAAATCTACCCATATCAGTTTGTTAATATGATGTTTCTGATATTTGTGTACCTAAATGGATTAAAATAAAATAAAAGCACATGAAAATCAAATCAAATGAATGTTTTAATAGTACACCCAGCAATAACACCATAATTATGGTATTTATTAATAAAATTTTGAATAAACCCACAAAAATAAAAAATAATTTGATTTGATTTTCATGTGCTTTTATTTTGGGTGTACTATGCCATATCCAATGCCAAATAATCCAATATTACTTGATCGACCAAAAGTGGTCTTTCAAGTACTTAAGAACTTTCTCGATTTATGTTCTCTTGTTGTGTTTATGTTTGTGTTGATTTGTGTGTTGTGTGTGTGTTGTTCTCGGTTTTTGTTTTCTTGCTCGATATTTTGAACGCTCGATGTATTGAGTGGACGGCAGATTGAATGTTCAATTTATTAACCATTCGATATTATGAACGTTCGAGTATTTAGACTTTCGATTTATAGTGGTCGATCAATTTATATTCGATTATTTGGCATTCGATTTGGACTTGTACACCCCGCTCGCTCCCCCGTGAACCGATAAACTCGATAGGTACTCACGAAACCTGACGCGCGAATAGCGAACTCGCTCGTTTCGATTTTTTTGTTACTATTTCTTATTATTCAAAAAATCCGGATTCGATTTTCAAATCCGGATTTGAAAGTCTATTAAAAATGTGCGGATATCCGGATTTTTCGGATTACGGATAGTCCGGATTGCATTCCCTACTCGCCCCCTATGACTTAATCATATACTTAACTGGCAGAATGTGGGTGTACTAGGTACACCTCTGCCTAATTCTTCAGGGATAACAGGCCATGTCATGTTATGAAATTCCAATTAGGTAATTTTTTTTTTATATTGAATTATAATACCATTCTACTATACATAATCAGCCTAAAATGTTCCCACTGCTGGCACACAGGCGTTCTCTCGGCGAGAGGGAGCGGGCCGTAATCCACCACGCGGGCCCAGTGCGGGTTGGCAGATGCCACATGTCTTCGAATTTTTGGTTCTAGGACATGCCGGTTTCCTCACGATGTTTTCCTTCACCGTTTTGAGAGCAGTGGTGATGAAATAATTTACACAAAGTAAAGCTCCTGTCTGGGTTCGAACCTACGACCTACAATTCGTAAGTCGCGGCCGAAATAGTGCAGTGATTTTCAATCGATTCTTTTTGTTTTTGTAAACAAAACATTCTTAATCGGGTATTGTTGTTTTTAATTAGGTATATACCGACAAGTGTAAACCATTTTTTTTTCCTTTTCATGTCCCGGTTTAACTAAAAACTGAGTAGATAAGCGGCTTTCGAGTCAATCCTACCGTTTCAAAGCTGAGGCTTTAAACATGCAAAACTTTATTTTTGTTAGGCACTGTTGATAACGAACGGTAAAACTTTTATTTAAATGAAGTCCAGTTTAAAGCTAGATTTGAGTCAAATATTTGAAAATGGCTCTCTGTACCAAACAAATTGCTGTTAAATACGCACAGTCAACAAAACAGATAAGTATGCAGGATCGTCGGATATAGTTGAAGTTTAGTAAGAAACCGAGAGTGGTCTCAAAATTTTTTTTTTAACATTGCTTTGGTAGTTTTTGAGTTAGCTTCATAATACGAATTTTTGCCACTTAGTTTTATATTGATGATGTTATAATGACTTCCTGTCACTGATATTTACATCACAAGTAGTGTTATAAGAATTTGTGTGGGATAAGTACAACTTAAAAGTGAAAAGTAAAAACTTTTTTACCAAAAAAAAAAAAAACCGACTTCCAAAAAAGACTACAAAGTAAAAAATAACTTTAATTTTGGAAGTCGGTGTCGTTGGGTCCGCATTTTCGTTGCTTGCCACCGACTTCCTAAATTAAAGTAAAATCGATGATTGTTTTTTTCTGTAAAAACGTGTCAATCTCCAAGATCCTGGGCTAGCCTTATCCAGGTTCTACCAGCAATGGCAGCAATATCATCCGCCCAGCTCACCGCCGGACGACCGACACTTTATCTTCCAGTCCTTGGAACACGGTCTTTAAGCCTTATGCCAAGCACGGGACGGTCGCCGGGAGACGCTCCGGGCGTCGGGAGCCGCGCGACGACTCCCGGCCACCGTAGGCGCGGGCCTGCGGGCGGAGAGTAATGGGTAGCTCACCGTCCGATCAGGACCAGGCCCGTGCCGGACGGCGCGTACGTGTTCCACGCGCGCCTCAAAGAGATGTCAGCATCGAGGAGGGGCCCCATAGGGCCGAAGCCTGCCGGGTCAGCGGAATTGTCCGAAAGGGTCGAAACTGGCCCGGAACATAAAGGGCTAAGGAAGGAACACGGGTGGGTTTTAGTCAGTAAGAGTCTGACACTCCCTTCCGCTCCACCCAAAGCGGGAGGGGTCATTTGATGATATCCCATCCGCAAAAAAAAAAAAAAAAGCACGGGACGGTCCATGGTTCTCTGTGCAACTCTCACCTTGAACACACCCTCAAATTACCTCCTACAAAAAAAATGTGTGTGTGTGTGTGTGTGTGTGTTTGTTGGCAATTACAATAACAAACCAGAAATACATATGTGTAAGATGTTTGTTATATAAAACAATTTGAATGATTATGTGTGTATTATGTTAAGTATAATGGTAATGGAAAGATTATTTTCGTACTCTTTTGTTGATACAGTACCTATAAGGAAAACCGTTATATTTTCCTACGTTTCAACCACAAGGAGGGTCTTACTTAGGTACTTGTACGTGGATCTTTTTTCACTCGTATGAGGTTGACAGGGTGCGCGGTTGGTAAACATTTTTGCAATTTGTTTTGTGAAATGTCACTTGAAATATAATCAGAAATCAAGATGGCGGCGCTAGTTCCGATTTTGGCCACGTGCCAGAATAACTTTGAAACTATACGGAGGTCCATTTTTTTAAAACCAGTAACTGTTCACAGTTTTGGTTTAAAAACAAGTGACTATAAATAAAACATACTGAAAATACCAGTAAAGTCTGCGTTACACGTTATCTATGACAATCTGAATCATTTTGAAGGTAATTGCTAATCCAATGCTTCATATGGTCTAAAAAAAATTCTACTCAACAACATAAATAACGCAATGAATGTTGTTGAACTGTCAAAATCAAAGCCAATGCTACTGATAGTGTGTTACGCAATTACCCCGCCGGTATAATGATATTATTAATATAATATTTATGCCAATTCGTGGCCGCTGACCTAATTATTTGTTATAGCCCAGTTAATAAAGTTCATGATTATAGAACAGTCTCCATTAAAAGGTTTAATTTTGTTAATGGTTTTGCATTTGTTTTTTTTGACATTTGACATTTTCAAACTTGATATTGTTGTCTTGTTTGTTAAGTTGTCTTATTTAGATAGGCTTAATGATCATCATCATCATCATTTCAGCCGAAAGACGTCCACTGCTGGACATATGCCTCCCCCAAGCACCTCCACTACTACCGGTTCTGTGCTTCTTGCATCCAACGGGTAGTCGCTTACTAATTTATGTAAAATGGTATTTTTAAAAGCAGTCTACCTGCGGTGTAAATGTGTAACACACAAACAGTAGCAATGGCTTGCATTTTGACAGTTCAACAACATTCATTGCGTTATTTACGTTGTTGAGCAGACAAATTTTTCGAACTTAAGAAGCAATGGATTAGGAATATCCTTTAAAATGTTGCAGATTGTGATTGGAAGTGTGTTACACAATAAAATTAGGGTGGTGTTTATCAAATCTTTGACAACACTTTCGGTAGTAATCAATGTTGAAAAATCAAAATTTGATTTATAACAATAGAAATTCAATTGTGTCCAATTGTGTTGTGTTGTTGTTCAATTGTGTGTGTGTAGCCACAGTTGAGCTAAGAGTCGAAGCTAGATGTCATGGCCGGGTTGTCTATCTTGTTCTATCGCTGACGATGCGTTTTTGTTTTTTTTTAGGCCATTTTCATTTACCAACAAACTCAGAATCATCATCTGCCAAGCCTTTTCTTAACTAAACAGGGGCTCGGTTTATAATACCAGTATTTTACATGGCGCGACTGTCTATATGAAAACCACAACCCAGTTACTGGGTAAGACGATACAATAATCAGCTTATAATGTTCCTACTGCTGGGATACAGGCCTCCTCTCTTCGAGAGGGAATGTACTGTAACTGTAATCTACTGCGCGGGCCCAGTACGGGTTGGTATATGTCACATCTGTTCGAATTTTTGGTTCTAGGACATGCCGGTTTCTTCACGATGTTTTCCTTGAGAGAGCAGCCGTGATTAGACTATTTACTCAAAGTAAAACGCCTGTCTGGGTTCGAACCCACGACCCTCATAAGTCGGGGCCGTTACCACTGGGCCACCATTACTCTCTGAAAATCACACTAATATAATAAAAGCGAAAGTTTGTGAGTGTGTGTGTTTATATGTTTGTTACCTACTTCTTCACGCTCAAACGGCTGGACCAATTTTGATTAAATTTTCTATGGAGGTAGCTGACACCCTGGATTAACATATAGGCTACTTTTATCCCGATATTCCCACGGGATCGAAACTTATGCGGGTGAAACTGCGGGGCGCAAGCTAGTACAGTAATAAACAGCAAAACATAAAATAATATTAACAAAATGTTCGGGAGCATACCCATCTTCATTACACCTCACTATAATGACAAGGTGTCGGAAACATCTCATTATAATGAAATACATACATATTTCTTCTTGTTCGTTGGAGCTACGTTATTGAAGTTTCATGTGTCTGAAATATTCTTGACGTGTTAATATGTTACACGTGAAATGTGTCATATATGTTGTTCAAATATAATTGAAAAAACTGGCCAAGTGCGAGTCGGACTCGCTCACGAAGGGTTCCGTACCACAAGGCAAAAACGCTGAAAAAACACGTTTATTGTATGGGAGCCCCCCTTAAATATTTATTTTATTTCAATTTTATTATTTATTATTAAAGTAAAAATACAACTGAGTACTTTGTGAATATTTCAAGTGCCTACCTGTTGCCATTATTGATATCGAACAAAAAAGGCCAAAAAAATAGCGTTTGTTGTATGGGAGCCTCTCTTAAATATTTATTTTATTTTGTTTTTAGTATTTGTTGTTATAGCGGCAACAGAAATACATCATTTGTGAAAATTTCAACTGTCTAGCTACCGCGGTTCTTGAGATATAGCCTGGTGACAGACAGACGGACGGACGGACGGACGGACAGCGAAGTCTTAGTAATAGGGTTCCGTTTTTACCCTTTGGGTACGGAACCCTAAAAAGAAGTCTGAAAAAAATTTAATTCATACAAACGTAATACCAAAATAATTTGTAAATCAAACATATTCTTAAGGTAGTGTGTAGTTATTCCGATTGGATTATAGAATATCTAGGTTCACAAATATATATTTTGAAAGGACTCTGATATAAAGACGAGATATGAGGAATTTCAAATTTCTTTAGATAACTTATTTTTCTCATAACTCGTCTTTAAATCTGTGTCCATTCCATACATTTGACGGCGTAGCTATTCCACTTTTGTATGAAACAGCACATTTTTTTTGATAACCAACGAAAAGTGGTCTGGAATAATGTGCTGAATTCATGGTTTCAGTTTTCTCGTCGGTGTCCCTGGCCAGTCTGAATATCGTTTAAATGGAATTACTCGAGCGAAAATAATTTTTTTTTATCGAAGAGTATCGTATTACCCAGTAACTGGGTTGTGGAGGTCAGATAGGCAGTCGCTACATGTAAAATACTGATATTCAGCTGCATCTAGTTATACTGCAGGAAGCCGACCCCAACATACTTGGGAAAGGGCTATGATGATTGATTGAGTATATCGTATCAAGATCAGGTATAATATTTTATATGAATATTTTATAGGTAGATTTTATATGAATATTTTATGGGTAGTTTTTGTGCTCCATTTTTTATTGAACCGTTCAATCATGTTGTTTAACAACCTCACAGTGGCCCTGTGGTAACGGCCTCAACTTACGAGTTGCAGGTCGTAGGTTCAAACCCAGCCAGGCGCTTTACTTTGTGAATTTAATTTCATCACCACTTCACTCAAAACGGTGAAGGAAAACATCGTTAGGAAACCGGCATGTCCTAGAAACAGAAGTTCGAATCTGGGGGCACGGGAGTGCCCCCGCCAAGACGAGCCAAGCGAAGCGCAAGGGCACTACCTACCTTTTCTCGAAGCACTTCGTCGTATTTTTGAACCTTCATAACTTGGGTTTGGATTATACCAGATAAATAAAATTTTCGAGATATGATGTCAGTGGTTGACTTATTAAACCTATAAAGTTTCAATTGCATAGCTCTTATACTTTAGATTTTATTGATATCTAAAATACCCCGATTTCGTCACTGACTCACTTACTCACTGACTCACTTACTCACTGATGATCATCAATATTCTAAGGGTCTTCCTGAAGTCCTAGAAAGCTGAAATTTGGTATGTAAGCTAGTAATTGTACACAAACAACAAAAAAACTCTAAAACTTGGAACTTTTACCCTCCAACCCCTTAAAATAGGGGATGAAAGTTTGTACGAGACTTCCGCAGATTTTGATGCTAGAGTTCTGAAAATTGATATTGGGACTCCTTGTTATAAATAATAAAATACGTATTTCAGGATTATCAGTAAGTAACCCCCCAACCCCCCAAAAAAATATTTTTTTATTTCATAAGCATCAATATTCTAAGGTTCTTCCTGAAGTCCTAGAAAGCTGAAATTTGGTATGTACGCTAGTAATAGTACACAAACAACAAAACAACTCTAAAACTTGGAACTTTTACCCTCCAACCCCTTAAAATAGGGGATGGAAGTTTGTACGAGACTTCCGCAGATTTTGATGCTAGAGTTCTGAAAATTGATATAGGGACTCCTTGTTATAAATAATAAAATACGTATTTCAGGATTTTCAGTAAATAACCCCCCAACCCCCCAAAAAAATATTTTTTTATTTCATAAGCATCAATATTCTAAGGTTCTTCCTGAAGTCCTAGAAAGCTGTTTGGTATGTAAGCTAGTAATAGTACACAAACAACAAAACAATTCTAAAACTTGGAACTTTTACCCTCCAACCCCTTGAACTAGGGGATGGAAGTTTGTACGAGACTTCCGCAAATTTTGATGCTAGAGTTCTGAAAATTGATATAGGGACTCCTTGTAATAAATAATAAAATCGGGGGGCACGGCAGTGCCCCCGCCAAGTCGAGCGCGAAGCAAACACTGCCGTACCATCCTTTACAGGAACCATTTCGCCGCATTTTCAGGCCCCTATTTGAGAACCTCTGGATAAGACCAGAACGCAGAAACTTTCGTCATCCAGTAAGCTATAATCACATACTTATAATCCAAAACTTCAAGTCTGTAGGTTATTTAGTTCCGAAGTTAAGCGAAAGCAAAGTTTCGCATTTTAGACACTCACTCACTCATCATCAAAATAGAACTAGTACTTCCCATAAACTCAGAGTGCTGAAATTTGGTACAGAGTTAGGGTTTAATGGCCACATAAAGGGAAAACTATAAAAATTAGGATAATCGAAGATCTGAAGTACCTGGTGGGTGACCCTGATTAGAAAACACAAGAGCCCAACCAAACTATTAGAGATCGACATACCGCCTTTACAAAAAATATTTAACTTGGTGGGCCGCTTCATTTGATGTCGAACATTACACAAATTAAATAAACAAAGGAGGATGGGCAAAAATGTATGGAAGCTGGTACCCGAAAAACATGGCAACCAAACAAAATAAATTATATACAGTTTTAAAGGTCTAATTAGATAGAGCAATAGTCGTTAGGGGGGATAGTCTCAGTTCGCTGTCCGTTCAGAGATATACAACCTTTAAAGGTTAGGTTAGGTTATCGTTAGGTTAGGTCATAAGTAACAATAATAGACTCTTGCTTTATCGTGACGTGACTGAATTTTATCTACCTTTTTTTTACCCCGTTTTTCCATTTACACTACGCTTGGGGACGCGGGAACGTAAAATCCTTCCACAACGCCCTAACCTATAACCTAACCTTAACCTAACCTACATAATGTTAAAGGTTGTATATCTCTGAACGGACAGCGAACTGCGACTATCCTCCTTAAGAACTATTGTTCTACTTAGTTAGACCTTTCAATCTGTATATAAATTATTTTGATTGGATGTAATTAGTTTTCCGGTACCAAAACGCCCTAACCTAACCTAACCTAAACCTAACTTAAATTTATAGTGTTAAAGGTTGTATATCTCTGAACGGACAGCGAACTGGGACTATCCCCCTAACAACTATTGTTCTACATAATTAGACCTTTCAATCTGTATAAAAATTATTTTGTTTAGATGTAATTAGTTTTCGGGTACCAAAACGCCATAACCTAACCTAACATAAATGTATAGTGTTAAAGGTTGTATATCTCTGAACGGACAGCGAACTGGGACTATCCTCCATAACAACTATTGTTCTACATAATTAGACCTTTCAATCTGTATATAAATTATTTTGTTTGGATGTAATTAGTTTTCGGGTACCAAAACGCCCATCCTCCTTACACTAAAATATTAATTTCGCTCAAAATATAATGCAATACAAAAAGAATACGTCCGTACGTATACGTTTCTACAAAAAGAAGTGAAATCCCACCAAAAACATTCTGTAAAAAACTAGCCAAGTCTCAATGGAGCTGCCTGTTTATCTCTAAAAAGTAATGAAATCTAGACAAAGTCGTACCAAGTGTAAGGTTCCTTACTGCGATTTCTTTATTATTATAGTTAATGTTGTGTGACTTGGCCGTTGAAGGGTACACAAGGGTACAAACCCAGGTGCTCCATGACACCATTGCACCAATCTGTCGCCATAACCGCTACCCATTGACGATGGAAAATTGCCACTTGGAAAACGTTGATTTAATAACTAGTCAATTGTAGGCTTGATAAAGCTGCGTATTTCAATAATACTTATGTTTAAGCGAGCCTGAAACAAACAGTATCAAAAATTATTTCCAGTACAGACGGACTTATAATCATTGATTAGAAGTCCGTCTGTACGTCTATTTTATGTTAGATCGGTGGTCGATTTGACGCTCCAAAAAGAAGAGAGCAGAAGTCAGCATTGTCGATGCTGAATGCATGTGTTGACCAATCAACAACAGCCTAAAATGAGACACTAGCGTCCAATTACCAATACCGGTATGGGCTATTATCTCGCTTAACAAACATAGGTAGTTACAACAGATATAACATTACGTGTAAACAAAATTGACTTGTACACTAACGTATAAAGAATGTTCAACGGCCAAGTCACACAACATTAACTATAATAATAAAGAAATCGCAGTAAGGAACCTTACACTTGGTACGACTTTGTCTAGATTTCATTACTTTTTAGAGATAAACAGGCAGCTCCATTGAGACTTGGCTAGTTTTTTACAGAATGTTTTTGGTGGGATACATTTGACATCTACTAACCCGCACTGGGCCTGTGTGGTAGTTTACGGCCCACTCCCTCTCGAAGAGAGGAAGCCTGTGTCCCAGCAGTGGGGACATTATGATGATGAATTTTATCAGGACAGACCACTTCTAGTCGCTGATGGCGCAGCCATTCCGTGCTCTGTGATATCTCGGTCAGGTACTCTACATAATCCGCCTATATGTCGTAGCCAACTGGTTAAATTAGCCATTTAAATTTCGTTTCGCGCTCTCGGCTCGCACGCGGTTGGTCACAGTTCTACCCCTTTTTTTTTTTTTTTTTTTTACGTGGAGAAATGCTCATGCATTCTGCACTACCACGGGGAGATAGTGCAGTTATGTGGGACTTTAACCCACTAAAACTCCACGGTGTCCTCCTCTGCCGCTTATGGCGGGAACACGGGCACGCGTTAGCACTCATCCGTGAACCCGCCGCGGCTGTCCGTCACCGGACCCTCCTCCGGGGAGTACTCCCCATCACCGGCGCACCAGAACACAAAGCACGCCGTGACCACCCCAGGGACCAAACCAGCACATGGGCGCCAGACGACCCCGTCTCTGCCACCCTTGGTCCCCCTGCGACGGGTCAGGTCATTGGCCCCGCCGCCTGCCAATTTTCGGCCGCAGAGGATAGGGAGAGTGGCCAACGTCATACCAACACTCCTCTTCCCCTGCGGCCCCACCGCGTCCGCCATCGAACGGTGGCGACCCCGTCAAGGCCGCGGAAGGTAGGGAGAGCGGCGCACCGTAATACCGGCACTCCTCTCCCGCCGCGGCCTCCAACCCTCAGCCGCGATGCCTCCGGTACGACATCGCGGCCCGCCTCAGTTGCGATGTCGCCCAAGCGGCACCGCAACCTACATGTTGGCCGCTACGTCATCGGCTTGTCGGCAAAAGCCCTGACGAGCGGCCCCTCCTCGGGTTCCTCTTCGCTTCACCGTGGGTGTCCAAGCCACGGCTACTGAGCCCCCCCGCCTCGACAATGCGACCTAACTTAACCTATTTGGTCGTGGTGCCCTGGCTTAGTTACTGCGACCAATTCGGCTTGCGCGTGATTGGTTACAGACTTCCAACATAAACTATAATTGAATATCATTCAGGCCGTTAGTTGATCGGCCTCCGTTTACTTAGAAGGCTAGGCGGTTAACTAAACGGCTAATTTAACCAGTTGGCTGCGATATATATACCATCTATTTATTAAATACAAAATACACCGTATCAAGTACTTCACATAAAACATTTATACCACTTTCATCACCTCATTTCATATGGAATCGTTCAATCGTGTTGTTAAACAACCTTCCTTGAATCTAAGTTAATTGGTATTGATCGATACCGATATAGAAACGTTTGTCCGCTTTTTGGATATAGATATTTTTAAGGCGTTTATGGATCGGGTCATTATCAATAGGTAGTGATGTGCCTAGATTGTATAGTAATAACTACTTATTGGAAGCTTCAAGTTCGGTTGTGAACGTTTCTAAGACAGTTAGAGTAATAAGAAGCAAAATATTTTTTCAAACGACGGTTATTCATGACAATAAGTACCTACATAATTATATAAACTTTGTAATAGTAAAAAAATAAAAATCACACTAATATTATAAAGGCGAAAGTTTGTGTGTGGGGGCGGGGAGTGTTTATATGTGTGTTACTTCTTCACGCTCAAACGGCTGGACCAATTTTGATAAAACTTTGTATGGAGGTAGCTACTTTTTATCCCGATATTCCCACGGGATCGACATTTACGCGGGTGAAACCGCGGGGCGCGTGTATACACGCACACATTCACAGCGTGTTTGTACACTTGGTTACCACAAGTAAAGCGCGTCGCCTCTTGAGACAAAAATACCTCACTATGAATTCGAATACCAGAACTCGTTTGGCAGTCAACCTTGCGACCAGAAAGTATTCAGATCAATCATATCCTCATGGGACAACTAACATTATCCACATCAATATAGCGCATTGAAAGTTAATGCAGTTCATATCATATTTCATTGAAACCGTCTGTTGTTGTACCGACAATATTTGTTTAGTTTCGAAAATGCACGAAACGACGGTCAACCATATCATATTGCGATCACACAAACACACACACAGAGACAGCTTGAAGCTGCGACTGCACAGCAAACTACAGTCTTCTACGTGCACACATACACGGAACCGCTCGAGCAGTCGCGACTGCTTCGGGCGGTCGGCAGTGCGGTGAAATTTCATCGTGCTGTCAAGCAGTCGGCAGGCATACACTGACTGCTCGAGCCGTCGACTGCTCGAGCGCAGTTACCTCCGCCCACGCTCCTCATTCCACGACGCGTGTGTTAAGGCTGGCAGTAAAAATCCGCAGAGCAGTTGATACCGACTGCTGCAGCAGCAAGCAGGCAGGTATCATACATATTTTCTCCCAAATTGTTATTTTGTTTTTTTTTTTGTTTGTGTTTTTATTTTTATGCGTCATGTTTGCCGCAAGTAAACGTATTTTCTTTCTTTCTTTCTTTCTTATCAATGGTAGCTACAAGCGGTTGAATTTGACTGCACGAGCAGTCTGTGTATGGCCAGCCAAGATAATGCATGTTCTTTGCAAAACAAACTATAGTTACATTTCCTTATAGAAACCAATAAAAGCTATTTCTTGTATTCCCGTCTACGCTCCAGAGACTTGGTTTGTAGTAGGGATGTAAAGAAAAGAAATAAAGAAAGAAAATAAGTTTATTTGCGGTAAACATGACGCAATAAAGAACATAAACAAAACAATAAAAATGTACGCGTAAGTGTAGCGGAGGCCATATTAGAGGACCTCCTCCTCTAATATAAAGTCACTAGCAGCGCCCCGCGGTGTCACCCGCATAAATCTGGATCCCGTGAGAATATCGGAAAAAATGTACCCTATGTGTTAATCCTGGTTATAAACTGTGTGCCAAATTTCATCCAAATCCGTTCAGTAGTTTGTGCGTGAAGAAGTAACAAACATGCAAACAGACTCACAAACTTTCGCCTTTATAATATTACTAGCTGCGCCCCGCGGTTTCACCCGCATAAGTTTCGATCCCGTGGGAATATCGGGATAAAAAGTAAGTCTATATGTTAATTCAGGGTGTCAGCTACCTCCATACCAAATTTTATCAAAATTGGTCAAGCTGTTTGAGCGTGAAGAAGTAACAAATATATAAATACAGACACACACACACACTCACAAACTTTCGCCTTTATAATATTAGTGTGATTATTTATACAGGATTTATACAGGAAACCAAACCTACTTACTTTCGTAAATAGGGTTTTGGTGACGTCACTCGCCGGTAAAAGGCGGACGCTATCTGGCAGCCACCGCTCTTCTAAGAAAAAGTAGCTTTAGTTTCAGTACTAAAGCTACTGACGGTGGTAGGAGCAAAAACTTAAAACTTTGATTTATATATTTTCCATATTGAGGGGCCCGTAGCTAAATAACAACAGCCGCACAGGTCGATCGATCAGGTTAAGCTACGCTTGCCGCGGTTGGTCTGTAGATGGGTGACCATCTTTTCATACCGAGACCCCTCCGTGCTTAGAAAAGCAAGTTAAGCCGTTGGTCCCGGTTGTCATTCTTTGACAGTCGTTACGGGTAGCCAGAAGCCCGAAAAGTTGGGAAAAGGCTAGGCAGATGATGATCTTCCACATTAAAGAGTCCTTGCTGAGTTGAAGCCGATTTCTTTGTTAGACCTCGCTCCATTATAAATTCGATAAAAACTTGCGGAGGTGCATGCGGAGGTGAAATAAAGGAAGAATATAAATTAATTTGTCATAGAAACACGCATACAAAAATATGTAGATGATAGAGGTACGATTTCTTTCGGAAATTCCCTATTTGCGGAGGCGAGGTTCAATTACAACCCCAGTTCGAAGATAAATAAGTAAATAGCTTTACCATAATGTGGGTAGGTCGTGTTCTCGTTAAGCCGAGGGGGGGGGGGGAAGCGATAACGTCATTAACAGCTCAGACGTGGCCGTGAGCGGTCGACCTAGAGCGAGATAGTTGAATATTAATGTATTTAGATCCGAGTAATATGTGATACACGAGTTTGTTGGAGGTACAATTCAATTCAATTGCGAGCAGTTTATGTTGAGTTAAATAATTAATGATGTTTTAGTTTAAGTTTTGATTCGAGTTTAGCATCTAATGCTCAAGACTATCATGAGAGAACAAAATTAGATGATTGTTTAATTAATGCATTAACACTATTAATTAAATACCTTATGTTAAGCGTTCTTTTTCTTTGGAATTACGATCTACTTGATGTCTTTCCTTAGGCTGTTATGAATGTGAATCGTACGCGTGAAATTTCTTGTTCCCACGTTGCATCGTATTGCCCGCGCTATTACTTCGATTTTGGGTAGCGTTCTTTCTGAAGGTTTACTTTTTGCTTGACTCCTTCGGGTCGTAGCGTGATGTTAAATGACGTGATGAGTTTTGGAACTTTGGAGATTAGCATCCAAACAAACAATTTCATCAGCTTTATTATTAGTATACAACATTATTTTTAGTACCTATATGCGAAACCCGAAACACGTGTTTAGTATTTTTATGTAAAGAATCTACTCGTATGTACAAAATTTCAAAACTGTATCATAAAAAATCACAAAGTTATAAGCTTGTTAAGTTACCTGTTTGTCCGTACAAAAACATGCTCACCCGCGTCGCTCGCGCCACGCCGTCTTGCGCTCATTGATATAGTACCTAGGTACCTAACCGTTCGACGCGGAGATTGGATAACCTACTTAGTGTCGCTCGGTGTCCAACTTTTTTTGGGACAAAATATAACATGAGGTAAAAATTATTGGAACCGATTCAGTTACTTATTCTGAACAAACTATATTCAGGTTTCGCATATACTAAAAATAACGTTGTATAGATAGATAGATAATCAAGACGTGATATATTCCCAAAATAATGATCCGAAATCTACAAGATCACCTAAAAATCCACCTTCAACATTAAAACTGATTATGAAACACCATTTATATCCCCTTTGTTTCAAGGTTCTAAACTAACCTAACTCCATATACTGCACCCTAATTAACTGATCCAGTATGAATCAGCGCGTGGGCACAAAATAAGCGTTGTTTCATGCCGCCGTCCATTATCCTTCGTTCATTATAACTTTTTGCACTCATCGCAGTTTCCGTGAGCTCGGAGAACAGCGGGGCGGAGAACAGCGGGGGCTTAATGAAAATGTGAGATAATATTCGTTCATTTTAAGGGGACTACAGGATTTAAACGCAAAAAAAGCAAGTTTTATAATGTCTAAAAGTATATGATCGACTACAGTAAACAAAATCAGAAAAATATATGATATTCTTCAGGATATATGCTAGGTAGATAGTGTGTTGAAAACAAAATACAACTAATTTGACACTACAGAAAAAAATCATGAGATACCTCTAAAAACTTTCTTTTCACAATTAAAACCATAAATTTTTTGTGAGATTATTCTACAAGCAACATACTAAAGTGTACGTGTTTTAATTTTTTAGTCCTAACAATAGATTTTTTGTAAATGATTGCTTCATATTTTGGAATAAATTACCAGCGTTGTGTCATCGCGCTTCTCTTTCTTTTCTATGCAGTCCGACAGTGACCGCGCTTTAGGTCATGTAGTCCCCTTAAAATGGAGTTTTATATTTTTTAACAAAAAGTGTCTTTTTCGAAAGGGTAAGTGGAGGTGTAAAGTAAAATAGGTACTTTAAAATAAAATTGTGCTCCTAAATATGGAAAGTTATTATGTTGTGAACATACCTATACCAAAATAATAATTATGGAACCGATTCCTAATTGCGTAACACACTGTAAATCATTTTGAAAGATATTGCTAATCCACTGCTTCACTGTTCGAAACATTAGTCAGCTCAACAACGTAAATAACGTAATGAATGTTGTTGAACTGTCAAAATGAAATAATAAAGAACGCTAAGCAAAAACAAAGTAATACCGCGGGCAGGCAATGCGATGCGACGAGTGGGTCGGGGCAACAAGAAAATTTGACGCGGACGAAGTCGCGGAAAGAAGCTACCACAGCAGCCTACAGTATTTGTCTGTCCTTCCCCTTTTTAATCCATCCAAAGGTTGTCTTTAAAAGATCGCTTTTAGCGATAAGACCGCCCATTGTGTCACCCTTTGTACAGTTTCTATATTTATGTCTGTAATTTATATGGTGTACATAATAAAGAGTAGTCTATTATATTCTATTCTCGTAATCATACAAAGTCGTTAAACAAACAAAAGGAAAGAAAAAACGCGTTAGTTTAGAGGCCCCAATCCAGTTTCCCCAGTGTTTTTCATTCTAATTTCTGAATATAATAAACTGTAAATAAAAGTTCCTCCGACTTTGATAAGTCCCATTGGAAACATTCAACACAGTGGGTAGAAATGGGTTCCCTCTCATAATAATATTAATAAAACAATAATTTTTGTACCCCACGCACAGGAAAAATACGAGAAAGGCTGTAGTATCTAGTTAATTTATTACAGTGTTTATTTTTGTTTTGTTGGTATAATAGACGTGTTGGCCTGGTTTAAATATAGGTACGTTTCATGAGAAACCGGGTGGTGGGTAAAAAGCCTCAGGGCGTAGTATAAAAGCATAATCACCCTATAATGTGGCCATTGCTGGGACAGGTCTCCTTTCTGTGAAAAGGAGGGCTCTCAGGGCGTAGACAAAGTGATATTCTATCAGAGCAATTTATGTATATGTTACCGGAAATGTATTAGATATATGCAATTCCGAGCCTAGATACTTAGGAAACGTGTAAAATAATCTTTCAAAGATTCTTTAATACAAACATTCCCTGTGAAATGTATGTATTTCCTAGGAATTGTATGCAATTCCAAGATGATACTAGGAAAAATATATAAAAAAGTAATGCTTTCTGTGACTAAAATAAATAATAATTTCTCTAATAATAATAATGATTATGTGATGATGATGAGTCAGCAATCATTGTGCCGATAGTCGTGACATAATGATTATGTGATGATGATGAGTCAGCAATCATTGTGCCGATAGTCGTGACAGCCAATGGGTTAATAGCCAAGAGCCTCGGCCAACACCTAAGGAGGCTCTCGTTGGGCAGCTGGATCAAGGGCTTGATTCAGAAAGCGGTACTTCTGGACACGGCCCGCATCGTTAGGAGGTTCCTCTCTCTGGAGCCCTAACCGCCGGTAGCTTGGACCCTGTTCCCGATACCGGTGGGCTACTATTTTTTATATTTTTAAATGTTTTTAAAAATATAATTTATATGTAATATTTAATGAAATAAAGGAAATAATGATTAAACATAACATTCTAAAGCATAAATTTAGCATGCTGCATGTTTTAACGTCAGGTCGACGGAGCCCCGCTGGGCGGGGCTCCTATTTCTGTCTGTCTGTGCAGGGTTTAAAGGAACCTAACCAAACCGAACCTCAGGGTGCCCTTCGCTCGCTCTTGCATCCACGTCGTCTAGTAGCACAACATATTGAATTTTTAAGATTTCCGATTGCTATTTAGGAAATGTATAGATTTCCTAGGAAAAGTGCATATTAAAAAATATATCATCGATTGCCTATCTATTTTAGGAATTGTACACATTCCCTAGGAATTGTATAGAATGACGGATTGCACACTTTTCCAATAACTTATACACAAATACAATTTGAAATGCAATCAATAAGCGGGGATTCGATAAGGTCAAAGTGTTACGACGGCCTGCTACACAGAGCATGAGGTCCGGGGTTCGATTCCCGGGTCGGGTTAAGTGATATTGGGGTTTTCCAGCAGGAATTTCTCAGTAGCAGCCCGGAGTCTGGATTCGTCCCTGGCTGTCACATGGGACTGAAACATGACTGACGAAATGTAGGTGGTGTACTATGTGGGTACACCTCTGCTTCACCCATCGAGGGCTAAGCAGAGCGTGATGTTATGTTACTAAATACCAATTTCTAAGAAGTACTTATCTTGAAAGTGAAGCAATAAAAATGAAACACTTATTCGACGAAACCGAATATAATAAAAGAGATTTCCAACAAAGGATCATTTCTGACTGACAGCACAAACCCTCATCTCACATTACCGCAATAATCTTTCTTTATTTCTTTCTTAAATACCAATATTTATCTTTTCTAACACAAGTTAGACGTACATCAGAAAGTTGTCAAAGTTCTGTAGTGAGTACTCGGGGGAATTTATTAATATTAAGTTTACGTCTAAGAGCTGGGCACTTGGGAAACCTGTAGGGTTGTTACCTTTTGTAATTTATGATCCTTAGGTATATATATTTTATTGTGTATTATTTTATCCATACTAGTATTATAAATTCGAAAGTAACTCTGTCTGTCGGTCTGTCTGTATGTTACCTTTTCACTCCTAAACTGCTGAACGGATACATATAATTTGTTGTTTTTATTTTATTTTAAACTAGCTTCTGCCCGCGACTTCGTACGCGTATCCTGTTGCTTATGCCAGCGACAACGGGGTCGTCAAAATCGAAGATCTGAAACGTCTGATTTCTGAATTCTAAGAGCCCGGGGACGGGAAAACAGCGTGATGCGCGAGACGATTCGAGACGTTTCAGATCTTTCATTTTTGTAAGTCAACAGGAAATGCCCATCAGACTAAACAACTTTTGCTAAGACGTCATTCCTATATGTTATAGTGTCGCTGGGTTTTGGAGTTCCACAACAGGTGTTCCAGATCTACAAATTTATTCTCACAGCAGAAAATGCTCTTCACGTGGAATAGTTTTTGCTATGGCACCATTTTTATATCTCTTAGGTATACTTTAGCTGATCTGTTGCGGTTCTGCATCAGGTGTTCCATTTTCCAAAATAAATTAGTGATAGTTTGTTGATTTACAGAAACACTCAAAAGATGCGTCTCATACTGTACTATAGCTTAGATCCCTCAAAAACTATTTGGCTTAGTAAACTCAAAATTTGAAAGTTATGTAGTTAATTTACTGGTAAGAGACGTCAGGTTAATAAGGAAATTTAGGAGACGTCGAATAACAGAAGTGTTATAATTTACTGTAACACTTCTGTGTAAAACGTTCGTTGTTTTTCCCTCGGTCTCATTCAATATGTAAGTACAGCGAGTCAGGACTGGTGACGCGGGAGCAAGGGACGTACAGTTGTCCGTGTGAGATGCAGCTCGTCCTGAGGTCGACACCCGTAGCCTTCAGTATCTGCCCCTGTGACTTATTTCTTGTCATTGCGAAGCACACGCTCACAGGAAACTGCACGCGCTTGAATTGAAAGGGGTAATTGTGGCCGGGTGTCACCATTGCCAGGATCGCCCATAAGACACGATGGAGCACACGGTGGAGGTCTGCCCCGCTTGGGCGGAGCACCGCCGTGTCCCCGTAGAGGCGATCGGCAGCGGCGGCGACCTCTCGCGTCCGGCCCTGGTGCAAGCCATGGTCCGGGGCGAGAGGGAGTGGGAGGCAGTCACCTCCTTCTGCGAAGCAGTCATGCTAGCGAAGGAGGTGGCGGGACGGATGAGGAAGAGAGCCTCCCGTCCCAGCCGCCGCGGGAGACGCTCCGGGCGTCGGGAGCCAAGGGAGTACTCCCGGCCACCGTAGGCGCGGGCCTGCGGGCGTAGAGTAATGGGTAGCTCACCGTCCGATCAGGACCAGGCCCGTGCCGGACGGCGCGTACGTGTTCCACGCGCGCCTCAAAGAGATGTCAGCATCGAGGAGGGGCCCCATAGCGCCGAAGCCTGCCGGGTCAGCGGGATTGTCCGAAAGGGTTACCGCTGGCCCGGAACATAAAGGGCTAAGGAAGGAACACGGGTGGGTTTTAGTCAGTAAGAGTCTGACACTCCCTTCCGCTCACCCAGAGCGGGAGGGGTCATTTGATGACTTCTCATCCGAAAAAAAAAGGGGTAATTGTGGGGAATCGGTGGTATACGTGGTATAAATACTATCTCGCCGACACCACAACCTGTTAGAATTTCCGCCTCAATGATATTTCTCTGCAGCGAGACGACTTTGAGCCGGGTCCCATTGCACAGTTTCGGCGGAGTGAGATTCCGAAGAAGCATAATTGGGACACCGACCTTTAGCTTAATGGTGTGCGCTGGTAGTTCACTTGCACTGAGGAAATTCAGTAATTCTACGGGGTAATGTGTAGCGTCATCTTGGTCGACAACAGTGTTTATTGAAGTGTAGATCACTTCATTTCCCTCAATTTCCGCGAGAATGCATTCATTGATCGCTGAAAGTTGGTCGTTTCTGGGTGTTAAAATGGCTCGTTCACACACCCAAGAATTATCTTGGTGCGGTATCCTTTTGATGTCCCCGTACACCAGGCGTATCAAATCTTCTAAAGTGGACACCACTCTCCCAAGTATCTCAGGTAGAACCACCTGGCCACCGTCCACTGGTAGCGTTCCCTCACCCAATTTTAAGAGAACATCAGAAAATTCTTGGGCGTGTACATTCCCGCCAAGCTGTGTTCTCATATTCATCGTTAAGCGCAACCTATGAATATGTGGCCATAAGAAAGAGCATTTCAACAAAGCATTCACCTCATCAGCCCTAGTTCCTCGCGTCACCACAGGCAGCGTTTGTCGGAAATCGCCGCTTAACAGAACTGTAACGCCACCCATCATTTGCTGGTTCCTGCGGATGTCCTGCAAAGTCCTGTTTACCGCCTCTACTGCTTTTCTGTTCGCCATAGTGCATTCATCCCACACGATTAAAGAGCAATCTTTAAGCACGTGCCCTTTTGTCGCTGTTACTGTTACGTTTGGAGTGTCAACTCCACAAACAACAAATGTGCTTGGTAAGATATAACTTAGAACCAAAAGTTTGACTTGACTTTATGATAGTGTAGCTTGTTGTACCACCAATCAACCTGTTTAGTAACATTGGTGTGAAACTTCCCATAAAATTAGATAGGACATGTATAGTTCTCAGATTTCATAACAGTATCGTTCCTAATGCACATAAAAAATGCAAAAACTAAAAAAAAAAGAATTTTACGATTAAAAAAAAATAATAATACGGGATTTGAACTCGCACCATTTAGTGCGGTAAACGGTCGCCTGACCATACCGCTATATTCCCTGTTGACATATTGTTGAAATAGCTGTTCCCTTGCAATTTATAATATTACTGCCCCGCTCCTTTATAAAAATAGCGTGATTGTTATGTTTCCAGGGTTACATTTTTATTAACTAAATAAATAACATGTCATTTTGGGCATTCAATTATTTTGTGCATTCAATTACGAACCAAAACCTTTTAAAATCAATATTGCTTACCTCCCATAACATACGGCGTGATAATATGTAGCCTAAAGCCTTCCTTGGTTTACAAAGAACATTTTTGCTGAATTTCAATTTAATCTATCCAGTAGTTTTGGCGTGAAGCCGTACCATACACACAGACAAACAGACAAACAGACAAAAATTCTAAAAAGTCACTTTTTGTCATCAGTTACGTTTTTCTAACAAAAGCCACTTATTTTTTCTCGAAAATTCTCAATGTACAGTTTTTCTTTCGTTACTGTTTTATTATATGTATAGATATTATGTTTTTTTTATATTTAGGGAACTTAGTAAAGTACTTACTTATTATTTTTAGGTGTTCATAGTTTTAAATTGTAAGTAAGTTAAATTTAAGACCACGCTATCGCATTAGTACCTATACAGATTTTAATAAATAAATAAAAGATGTTCGCATCAAAATTAATTGGCAGATACGTATTCCTTTTGTTCTGCAAGTTCAGAAACTATATGTGCACTACCTATTTACCGTCGAACAAGCTATTTGATATACAGGCAGCTAACTAGCAACTTCTTATAAATAATGTTGTGAGTGTGTCAATAGGTACTTTTAAATGACTATCTTAAGCAATGATGATAATTATTTATAATAAAAAAAGAGGTAGATGGTTATACTCGCTCCACAAGTGCTTTCTTTCGTACTTAAACGTATCATCTGTAGTGTGACATTACAATATTGCGTTATTTAGCGTGCCGTTTTTCAAGATTGATAATAGAAGTTTTTGCCTGTTACACCAAATAGTTTGTTCCACTGTACTTTATCCAGCTTCCACGAATATCAGTATCGGTTGTGGTATCGGCTTTTCCTTCAAGCCTTGTATGTGGATTGTGGAGTCGACTTTGTTAACATTGAGCTTCGGTATTGAGATTTTGGAAGAGAATTGGTCAAAGTTTGATACAGGAGAAACTGATATTATAATTTGCAACAATGATAATTGAGTGGTTGTCGGATATATATTTATTTATTTATCTACTTACATCTACCGTTACGTGGTTAAGAAGCACACACATACAGACACGAAAAACAATTTTAATAATTTATAATACATATTTATACATACCCATCAACATTGAAGCAGTAGCATTTTTGGCAAATCAGAATTTTTTTTCTGAAAATATTAAGTACACATTAAACTAAATGCCATTTTTCTCGGACGACACAAAACCCTCGACGCTGTTTTTTTTTGAAGTGAAAACTTCTTTAGCGGCGTTGTACACTTTTTTTGTAATGGGTAAAAAATGTTAAACTCGCGTTTATAAGACGATTAAAAAAATACCCGCTTCGGATGTGTTCGGCTGTCCTCGGGATGTACTCGGTTTTAATGTATATCCGATAGGTCAGTGAGTGATGGCAAAGTATTCTTTTTGTGTTTTGTTTTCACTTCTGTCGGCACTCCCGGAGTGCCACTGTTTTTTTTTATTACTAATTGGGCCCGCTTTTGACCCCTGATCACGCCTGATGGAAAGCGATAGATGAGGTCTATGATGGAACGAGCGTGCCCAGAAGATGCCTGTTCACTCTTGCTTTGAAGGCAGACGGGTTAAATGTGGGAGGAAACACTTTGGCTGTGCGCATAATAAAAGTGGAGGAGAAGCGCTGATAAGGTACGACGCTTACGTACGTTTTTCAAAGAAACTTAAAACTTGTAGGTAAAGAAAACAATGACCCACTTTCCCACGTTCACGGCAGCCCTATCTACCAGTAGCTGTGTTTGTTCCTCACACCACAGACCAGAAAGTTTCTCGCCCTGGGATATGTTGTCATAAACTAGTGCCACATGCGGATTAGGTACGAACTATTTTTGAGTTATACTGTCCCAGCTGTCAAAGTTTTTTGCTAACTCGTCTGTTTTTAGAAAGGTTTTTAGGATTTTGGGTATGAATTTTAATTGGGTTCATATCATCATACTTAATATTATAAAGGCGAAAGTTTGTGAGTGGGTGTGTGTGTGTTTATATGTTTGTTACTTCTTCACGCTCAAACGGCTGTACCAATTTTGATAAAATTTTGTATGGAGGTAGCTGACGCCCTGGATTACCTAACATATAGGCTACCTTTTATCCCGATATTCCCACGGGATCGACATTTACGCGGGTAAAACCGCGGGGCGCATCTAGTTATGTTCATATATTATGAAATGTTCGTGATATTTCGTTGGTCTAAATAATGTACCCCGCTAGGTTCAACCCTTATTCCACGAGTGTCAAAAATATTTGAATTGTTCAATATTAAATGTATGATAGAATGAAATAAAGGGAAATATTTCGGTAAACATTGTACCATTTTAATAAAATATGTGACCTTACTTTTGACATTTGATTTTTGAGCTCCATTTCAAAAGGTTGACTTTAATTGTCACAGATACTGAAATAAATGGGATTAGTAGGTTTTACGGCTGCGTCCATTGCGTCCATAAGGAGGTCCTTCACGTGTGTTGAATACGGCCAACGAAAACGAACAAATTTTATTAGGCGGCCAAATAATACTACTCACCATGTCATCATCTGCCTAGCCTTTTCCCAACTATGTTGGGGTCGCCTTCCAGTCTAACTGGATGCAGCTGAATACCAGTATTTTACATGGAGCGACTGCCTATCTGACCTCTACAACCAAGTTGCTGGGTAATACGATACCCCTTGATAAGATTGGTTGTCAGAATTTCGGGCTTCTGACTACCCGTAACGACTGTCAAAGATCCACGAATGACAGCCGTCCACAGACCAACCGGGGCAAGCGTAGCTTAACCTGATCGATCGACCCGTGTTGCTGTTATTATTTAGCCACGGGCCCCTCCCAATTAATATTACTATCTTAGTCATATCCCTCTTTGAATATACTGACGGTATAAACAGCCATCAGCGCAGTAACTCGTAAACAGAAACATAGTCAGTCAGGCATGATTAGGCACGGGCCGAACCATGCCGACCCAAACATGTGTCTACCACTTCTTGCAAACTCTATTATGAACTCTACTACTAACTTTTTAGACCTTTGTATCCTGCTTATGCGTATGAAGTTTAATTAAAATCGGTTCATTCATTTTGAAAAATAAGGGCTTGAAACTTTGTATGAAATGCCGTACGGCGTAAACGCTCTTAACCCAACTATGTTGGGGTTGACTTCCAGTCTAACCGGATGCAGGTAAGTACCAGTATTTTACATGGAGCGACTGCCTATCTGACCTCCACAACCCAGTTACTGGGTAATACAAAACCCATTGCTAAGACTGGTTGTCAGAGTTTATCTATTAACCCGGCCTATCCATAAATTAATGAAACATTAAAATACTATTGTTTTTTACCGACAAATGTTCTGAACACAAATCATACTGCGGATACCGAGTGGCCCCTGCAAACACTTATCCAGCCGGTTTTCTTTCGCAATTCGCAGTAACATAAAATATATAGATTGTCCTTTACTGGACTAAAATGACACATATGCAGTACAAGGCTGTGTCCTAAACAAAGCGACCGTTCGCCTTCATTTTGTACGGTAAACCCGAATATGTCATCGCGTTGACAGAGGGCGCTCTCCGGTTGTCCGAAAAAAATATTGACAAAAAATCACGATAATCTTAGTCACGCGACTAATCGCTTTAGTTAGGACGCAAGTTATTGTATGCAAATAACAGCCTTTGATCTTAATTCCATTATCTCTGAACTTTCAAATATCTTTGACAAAGAATTTAAAAGAGGTCCTCTTGATTTCTATATTAATACAAGACTTAAAAAACTTTGTAACTTAACAATTTCTTTGAACTTTCAATTATTAAAATGACGAGATAAAAGATGAAAACTCCTTCAGACCATTTATTTTGATTTAATCATGTTTAGATAATCTGTGATGTTTTAAAATACGATTACTTTTTTCATCTACGTAGGTTTGAGGTTGTTAAACTCTAGTAAATCACTATTTGTAAAAGTTTTTTAAGCGATATTTTTATTTGATTACATTTTACTTTTGGTCTTCTACGTAGGTACCTGTAGGTTTTATGTTTCATTTAGATTGAGATCAGGTTTAATTTTAATTAGACGGAACCCAATATTCCTGCACCCAACATCCCCTCGGAAAGCACGTTAAAGGAAAGGGATCGGCACCGTATCGCCTTTCGCCTCGACGTCGAACAGGCATCAACCTAACGTAAGCACGTAACCAAAGCGGATCAGAAGCTCCCGATACGTCGACTCGGCTACGGCTAGGCGACGCCACGCTTACGGCTCGCCGACCGCTGGTTGATGGTGCAGCAGGCAGGCCGGAGGGGTGAGAGGGGCAGGGGTGGACGAAGAGACGTAAGCTCGGGTACGGAGAGACGTAAGTGCGGCGATGACGAGCCATAACGCACCGCACCGCGGTTCGTGAGCTTGTCCCGAGGCGAGGCTATTACGTTACGATTCCGATTGGTGTGCGTTGCAGTAGGGAGTTTCATACAAAGAATACTGAACGGCTCGAGTTGAAACGGTGCCGATCCCTTTCCGGTTTGATACCTTTAGCCGTTGATTCCGGCTATCATTCGTAGACCTTTGACAGATTGTTGTTGTGTATAATAAATCTATATAACTATAGTATATCTACCTCTAGGCTGTAACAATACCTAAGGGAACATATCTACGTCACAGATAAAATAATACTCTACTAACTATGTATGTGTATTTGTTGCTGTCTAACGAGTTTCCAATACTTAATCACTTTGATTTATAAATAATAAATAATTTGATAACATTAATGACTTATACGTGCGCAAAATGATATTACGAACTTATGTCAATCACATCATAGTATGAATGTGGCCAGCTATAGATTGTGTATACAGGAAGATTTTTTTATCACCATCCAAATTTTACAGGGTGTTCTACCCACGAATAGGAACAACTTTCACTATGGGACCAACTATGATATCACGAAAAAAAAACAGCTGTTTAATACAAAAGTTCAATACCTACTTGACCAAAATGTATGAAACAGCTGATTTTTTTTCGTGATTCAGAAATGGTCCCATAGTGAAAGTTGTTCATATTCATGGGTAGAACACCCTGTAAAAATTTGGATGGTGATAAAAAATCTTCGCTTATGTTTGCTACATATATACATTTTTCTGGCTGTTTTTTTTGCAACCGCTGCTGTGGCGCATGCAAATTCAATTCAGTCGTCGGGTCAGCAATTTTCCTTCAGTTTCGGAAGGAAATCCAGATTGTGATAATATGTTTTCAAAAAGCGTGTAAGCCGATTTTGTGGGATGCATACCTACTTAACGACAAAATGGCCTGGGATTACTGTTCAAGAACAGTTTACTGTGAAGCCCACAGATACGCGCAAGAGCAAATACTTCTCGTGCCCAGCTTACGTACCAAAATCGTAAGCCGCCACTTTCGCGCTCAGTCCTGTAGTACTGCTGATTGAGCGCTGGCGTTACGCCCCGGGGGTGGGGCGAGAAGGGTGCCCCACGCGACGGTGTCTTTGAATCGATTTGATTTTCCCATCACTAAATAGCGCTTGTGACGTCATAGTAGGTAGTAAAAATGGCACGATTTGTTTTCATACAGATGGTGATACTTGCTTTATTCTGTTAGTCGTTTGAGGCTGTCCTAATTTCAACCAAATTACCAACCTTGTTGATCACATCGGAGAGCAATTTTGCGTGTAGCTACGAGTTGCGGTGAAATTTAATACCTGCCGCTCTTGACAGTTTGTCATATTCATACTCTCGGATAAGTACGTCTCCTGATTACATACTCAAAACTTATGTCATTAAACCTACTTTGATAGGTAAACTTCGTACCTCTGTTTGTCTATGACATACTTTTGGCGATGATTTGTCTGTGTTTAACTTTGCAGATCAAATCTTTGGATATTTTAGTTAGGGCTGTTATAAATTGACCTTTCTTGCAGTTGAAGTGTTAAATGATGAGGGGTCAATCAAAGGTCTATTGGTTTTGGATAATCTGGAGTGAAAGATAAATAAAATGTTTTAGTATGAATTTGAAATTTTGACTAAACTAGGTTTGATAAAATATCCAAGTCAAACTTGTAGTACGAAGCAAAATCAATCTTAGCAATTGTTACAAAGGTACTATGAAAAGTGTGATTTTCTATATAGGCCGACCGCGTAACTGTGACGTTGCTTCTAGTCTAACCGGATGCAACTGAATACCAATATATTACAAGGAGCGACTGCCTATCTGACCTCCACAACCCAGTTACTGGGTAATACGAAACTTCTTGGTAATACTGGTTGTCAGACTTTCGGGCTTCTGACGACCCGTTACGACTGTCAAAGATCCACGAATGGCAGCCGGGGCCAACGGCTTAACGTACTTTCCGAGGCATGGAGGGGTCTTGGTATGTAAAGATAGTCACCCATCTACGGATCAACCGCGGCGGGCGTAACTTAACCTGATCGATCGACCCTTGCGGCTGTTATTACTTAGCCACAAGCCCCTCTAAAAACTCTGCTGACATCACGCTAGGGATATCATCGTGACGTCCCTATTCGACAAAAATCGCCATTTTGCTCGTTTTACCACTTTATAAAGGCAATAAAGTTCACCAGTAGATTTCCCGTGGGCTTGTCGAGGCGATCAGTCTTAGCATAGATGATGAAATATAATTTTGTGAATATTATGCTTCTTTGTTAAAAAATTACACGTCATTTTTTAGTTGACTAAGAAGTTGGTATGTGTGAGGATAAAGTTGTAGAACACTTACTATACAAAATTGTAACCATTCTATATTTTGCATAATCAGCCTATAATGTTCCCACTCCTGGGACACAGGCCTCCTATCTGTGAGAGGGAGTGGGCCACAAACCACCACGCGGGCCCAGTGGTGGATGTCACATGTCTTCGATTTTTAGGGTTCCGTACCCAAAGGGTAAAAACGGGACCCTATTACTAAGACTTCTCGTCTGTCACCAGGCTGTATCTCAAGAACCGCGATAGCTAGACAGTTGAAATTTTCACAAATTATGTATTTCTGTTGCCGCTATAGCAACACATACTAAAAACATAATAAAATAAATATTTAAGGGGGGCTCCCATACAACAAACGTGTTTTTTTCCCGGTGTTTTTGCTTTGTGGTACGGAACCCTTCGTGTGCGAGTCCGACTCGCACTTGGCCAGTTTTTTTTATTCTAGGATATGCAGGTTTCTTCACGATATTTTCTTTCAACGTTTTGAGATCAGCGGTGATGAATTATATACAGATAGTAAAGTGCCTGCCTGGGTTCGAATTCACGACCGTACACACGACTCGTCAGTCGTGGTCGGTACTATCTACTGGACTACCACTGCTCTATAGAATCGTTCGAATATACTTTACGATTACCTCAGCCGTTCTTGTTACGACCTCTGAATATGGATATCTCAACTGCATATATGCAAAACCATTCGAAAGCATACATATAGCAGCCATATTCATAGACCTATCTGTAGATCCCCACATGGCCTTAATACCCTGTGCCAATACTATACAGGCTGGCAGGGACATCAACTACAAACAAACAAACTAAAACCAAATTTTTCGTCGGTTATCAAAAAGCTCTTACAACCCAAAGAAATAAATGATTTGATTTGAACCCTTACCCGGGATTCTGCCGTGAAATATCACTCCGCGGTATTTAGATCTTCGCAGAATCAGAATCAGGTCATGTGTCGGATAAATTGCAGGAAATGTCATGCATGCAACATGACACTTCATCACGCTATGGTTCACCCACATTTCACCAGTTATATTTAAATCCCATGTAATAGGGGGCGACCACAGATATAGAAAGATCTAGATAACGCAAGTATCATGATTTGTATGAAAATCAAGCGTGCTATTCTTGACTACTTAGATTTTATCCCGATATTCCCACGGGATCGAAACTAACGCGGGTGAAACCACGGGGCGCTGCTAGTAGGCTATTATTGCTAGTAGGGTATTTATAAATAATAATAAATAAACTATTTGATTAATTTTGCAATTGAATATTGTTTTTGGTTAGCCTTTCGATTGCCTTTCGATTTCGTAGAATCATTTTATGAGAGTTGAGATTGATCTTTATGATAAATTTTAACTTTTGGTGCAGCAAATATATTGGTTTTCAGACATTCAGTAAAACGTGAGCCTTCTATTAGACCAGACTTATAAATGGATGAAATAATTTTTCTAAACTAAGAGACACTCAATCTATCAGCCTGGTCTTTTCCCAACTATGTTGGAATTGGCTTCCAGTCTAACCGAATGCCGCTAAATACAAGTATTTTTCATGGAGCGACTGTCTATCTGACCTCCACAACCTACCTACTGGGTAATACGATACCCCTTGGTAAGACTAGTCAGACTTTCGGGCTTCTGACGACCCGTAACGACTGAAGATCCACGAATGACCAACGGCTTAACTGCAGACTGCAGTTTATGGCCTGATGGTATAACTTTCCGCCGTTTCGTGGATTTCAGCAGACGAGATTTAGACAGACGTAAGAAATCTGATACTGGTGCAAAAATAAATCTAAATGGATAGTACAACAAACAATGAAAGTTTAAAATTCATCAGTTTCAATTGTAAGTCTTTTAAGAGATCCTCCGATTGTGTAAGACGGCTGTGCCAAACTGCTGATATTGTTGCACTGCAGGAAACGTGGCTCTTGCCACACGAGATACCGGAACTCGGTAAAATAAACAACGACTTTGGATTCTGCGGCAAGTCTGCGGTCGACCTTACAAGCGGTATATTGCGCGGGCGGCCGTACGGCGGCGTAGCACTTTTATGGAGAAACAGTAAGTGTAATTATGTGTCTGTGATTCCGTGTGACAGTAACCGAATAAGTGCAATTAAGGTGTGTGTGTCGGATCGGTTAATACTCGTTTTCTCTATCTATATGCCTACTGACTCATCAGACAATCTCTTGGAATTTGTTCAATGTTTAAGCGAAATTACGTCAATAGTTGACAGTAACAATATTGAAAATGTATTTATCATGGGGGACTTTAACGCTCATCCGGGGGCATTGTTTGGCAATGAATTACAACATTTTTGTAATGAGCAAAACTGGACATGTGTGGACCTACAGATGTTGGGCTTGAATTCTAATACCTACACTTTTGTGAGTGAAGCGCACGGTAGCCGCAGGTGGCTCGACCACTGTATTGTTACCGACGCTGCATTAAACACGGTATCTTCGGTAAAGGTATGCTATGACATCTTCTGGTCTGATCACTATCCAGTAGAGATTCAGTGTAACTTAAAATCATTTTGTCGAACCATTAAGCCTCCGCTCACCAAAGCAAATAAAGTTCTATGGGGAGACAGGGATTTAAATCAAATAGCAAAATATACCAAATGTTGTAATGATAAACTAAGGGAATTTGCCTTCCCTCAAGAATTCCACCAGTGTGGTGATAGCATGTGTAGTGATAGTAGCAAGGATCACTTGGCAGCGATAGACGCGCTTTACGGTGACATTGTGAGAACGTTGCAGGAGGCAGCTGTTGATAGCTATGTTGGTCGTGGGGGTAGCAGTAGACAGCACCGCGGTCGTCATATTGTCGGCTGGAACAAGTATGTTCGTGACGCTCACGGGGAGGCTAGGCAGAAGTTTTTAACCTGGGTGTGGTGTGGTCGACCTAACAGTGGTAACATTTATAATGAAATGTATGAATCAAAAAAAATATTTAAAAGCAAACTTCGCTATTGTCAGAATAACCAAGAATTAATAAAAATGAATATTTTAGCTACCAAACACAAGAATAAAGATTTTAAAGGATTTTGGCAGCAAACAAAAAAGTTAAACCCAAAACCTAGCA
The DNA here is from genome assembly GCA_948474745.1 of Oligia latruncula. Classification (NCBI taxonomy): domain Eukaryota; kingdom Metazoa; phylum Arthropoda; class Insecta; order Lepidoptera; family Noctuidae; genus Oligia; species Oligia latruncula. The sequence continues at coordinate 4,190,736 of OX419705.1, forward strand.
TCCCGGTGAGTGTCGACGGCATCAGCGAACCAAAAGACATTGCTAATATGTTTAGATGTCACTTTCAAGTGGAGTCTCCGCTTAAAGGTGAGCAGAACGGGGATGCGGGGGTCGTCGTGTCAGCGGTGCCCGAGCGTGTCACAGCACAACAAGTGGCTCTAATAATAAAGGGCATGACTCGAGGGAAGTCTCCCGGACACGACGGCCTTAGCATCGAACATTTGCAGCATGCGGGGTCACACCTCCCGAGGCTCCTGGGACTTTTGTTTACGCTCTGTATTAGGCATTCCTACCTGCCAAGTGAACTGATGAAGACGGTGGTAGTGCCTATAATTAAAAACAAGACTGGAGATAATTCTGACAAGTGCAACTACCGCCCGATATCATTAGCTACTACCACATCTAAGGTGCTTGATAGCCTGCTTGAGAGACAGCTTAAAGAACACCTAAATTTAAACGATGCACAGTTCGGTTTTAGACCAGGACTTTCGACGGAATGTGCGGTTATGTCTCTCAAGCAGACGGTCAGGTACTACACAGATAGGAGCACGCCTGTATATGCAGCGTTTCTTGATCTCTCCAAGGCGTTTGACCTGGTTAGGTATGATATTCTCTGGCGTAAATTGAAGGATACAGGTGTGCCGGGTGAGTTAATTAATATTTTTAAATATTGGTATGACCACCAAACTAACCAGGTCAAATGGCTTGGCGAACTTTCTGACGAGTACAGGTTGGAGTGTGGGGTGAGACAGGGGGGGTTAACATCTCCCTCACTCTTCAACCTGTACGTGAACGGGCTAATTGTTGAGCTGAGCGACATCGGAGTAGGCTGCTCGATCGATGGTCACTGTATCAACAGTATAAGTTATGCCGATGATATGGTGTTGCTCAGCCCATCAATGGCTGCGCTTAGAAAGCTGATAGGCGTGTGTGAGGAGTATGCGAGGGTTCACGGTCTCCTATACAATGTAAAGAAAAGCGAGCTCTTGGTATTTCAAGCCAGGGGTCGTAAACTGGGGGACGTGGCACCTGTGCTGCTTAACGCTGTCGCTCTTCGAAGAGTAAGAGAATTTAAATACCTCGGCCATGTGGTCACCGAGGATTTAAAAGACGATGGGGACATTGAAAGGGAGAGGAGGGCGATGGCGGTCCGCTGTAACATGTTGGCGCGCAGATTTGCTAGGTGTAGTTTAGAGGTAAAGATCACTCTGTTTAAAGCATTCTGCCAAACTCTCTACACCTGCAATCTGTGGGTCAACTACACGCAGCGGGCCATCAACGCTCTCCGAATACAATATAATAATGCGTTCAGGGTGCTGGTGGGGCTCCCACGATACTGTAGTGCGTCTGCGATGTTTGCGCATGCGCACACAGACGGATTTCATACTGTTCTGCGGCGTCGCATCGCTTCGCTGATGTTCCGCACGCGTGGGAGCGCCAACACCATCCTGAACGTGCTCAGCCACAAGCTGGACAGCCCCCTTCTGGGGCACTGGGTTCAAGCACAAGTGCGTGTGCCCGGGGCGCCAGCGGGCGGCAAATACTTAAATTAATTTTTTCTTTTAATTTTTTCTTTAGTTTTTCTTATAATTTTGATTTAATTTTAATTTTTAATTTTGATTCTGATTTTAATTTTGACTTTAATTTTAACAGTAATTTTAAAAAAAATTAATTAATTTTATTTAATTCTGATTTTTCTTTTATTCTTTATTTATTTTATTCTTTTGTAATGTGTCTAACATAGTTTATAAGTTGTAGGTACTAACAATATTATGGGCAAAATAATGCCTGAATTAAAAAGATTTTATTTTTTTTTATTTTTATTTTTTATTTTATTTTATTTAACGTGCTTTCCGAGGCACGGAGGTGTCTTGGTATATAAATGTGGACACCCATTCACGGACCAACCGCGGCAAGCGTAGCTTAACCTGATTGTGCGGCTGTTATTACTTAGCCAAAAGCCCCCTAACTAAGAGACAACCTTTTGAAATAAAGGAGTCCGTAAAAGAAAGCCAAGACAAACCATTTACATACTTCAGTAAACATAAGCTACAGGATTATTTTGTAAACGTATTTGCTGCAAACTTTGTGAAAGACATTGTGTGCTCACCAAACGAGATGAAGACTCAAAGAGTTCTGTGAGAAAATACAACACGTTCCTTGTACTCGTGCAACATGTAGTCATACTTAATTTTTTAGACTGTAACCTATTGTTTTATAAAACGTGGAAGTATTTTACAAAATTGAATCGAGTGTCTTTAGTAGCTTTCATTTCTAAATGCAGTTTTCATTCTAATCGTAGATTCTAATTTTTCAATGACAAACTTAATCGTTTACTAAGCATAGTCGTGGTAAAATATGAAGATAAATGATGTTAACTAAACTCTAGCCCATTACTAATCAGATGAATAGTTACACAGCGATTTCTCTCTTTCAGTCGTCAGTAATTTGACTTTCGAAAGAAGAAGACAAAGGGTTGTGTAACTATACGGAGTACGGACGCTATAAAACGTTTATTAGTAAGGGGGTTATGAAAGTAACTCTGTCCTCTGTCTGTCTGTCTGTATGTTACCTTTTCACGCCTAAACCACTGAACGGATTTCGATAAAATTTGGCAGAGAGATAGATTGCACCCCGGGGAAGGACATAGGTTAGTTTTTTTTCCCGATATTTCCACGGGATCGACACTTATGCGGGTGAAACCGCGGGGCGCTGCTAGTATTTTTATAAAACAAAATACTAGGGACGCTGCATAATGTTAAAAGTTTATGCCGCCCATTGTGTCACCCTTTGTAAAGTTTCTATATTTATGTCTGTAATTTATATGATGTACAGTCAGCAAAAGAGTTAGGTATGCAGGATCGTCGGATATAGTTGAAGTTTATTAATAAACTGATGGATGTTGTCGACTGAAATTTAACTTGATAAATGAGCTGTTTGTTTTCTATTAATAAAATAAAATTTTATTCGACAACATCCATCGGTTCATTACTAAACTTCAACTATATCCGACGATCCTGCATACCTTACTCTTTTGCTGACTGTACATAGTAAAGAGTATACTATTATAAATGATAAATGTACGGTACTGTAAAATGAAGGCTGTGTTTCCTGAAAATATTTCCTAAAGGTAAAATAGAATTACGGGCGATATTAAATAACGATATGTCCGAACCCTACAATATCTATAGAAAGAAAGAAAGAAAGATATTTATTTTGCAAATATGGGTACAAAACACGGTGACATGAAAAAATATAATTGGGAACAGCCATATTTAACCACAAGGCAAAAGTACATAATATACTAGAGATGCTAAAAGTACTACAGATAAGCAATGTCACTAAAAAGATTGAATACCTATAATTACAATTTAATTATGAAACAAATACTTCAATAGTTATTTATGTTATACACAATTCTCTTGCAGTCAACAATTTCATATAGGAATTAAATAAAGATTAATAAAATAAAAATTAAATGTCATATTTTTCTAATTTCTAATCATTATAAAAAGTACTCATGAAATACCTTTTTCCATTAAAAATTCCGTCACACTATAATATGCTTTGTCTACTAAAAAACATCGAAGTTTTTTTTTAAATAACGTCAATTTTAGTTCTTTCCAACTCCGCGGTAATTTATTATAAATGACAGGCGCCATGTAGCAGACACTTTTGCGCATTAAAGTCGTTCTCGCACTAGGAAGACATAGGCTACTATTATCACGCCTATTTCGTGGAAATATGTCAGCTATGCGGTCAAAACGATCAGGATTCAGCTTTACAAACACTGCTATTTCTAAAATATATAAGCATGGTAAAGTTAATATTTTATACTGTTTAAAATATGGTACGCAGCTATCAGTAGTTTGCAGTTTTAAAAAGGACCGTATACATCTTTTCTGTGCTTTGAATGCAGTTTCTCTTTCGGTGGAGTTGCCCCAAAAGATAACACCGTAGCGTAGGTGGCATTCGACCAGACCGTAGTATGCCGTCAGGAGTGCGTCTATATTTACAATAGACGACAAAGTATATAAAGCGTAAGCGGATGTGCTTAGTTTTTTGCAAAGTGACTCTATGTGTGTTTTCCAACTAAGTTTTTTGTCTATTTCTAGCCCTAGAAATTTAGTACTTACTACATCGTTAACTGTGTCATTATTATATTGCACATGCAGATTACTCTTATCTGGCATGTGTTGGTTAAAATGCATTATCTTTGTTTTGCTTATATTTATTCTTAAGTTATTATCGTCTAGCCATTTTATAATTGATTTTAGAGAAATATTAATGTCACTTTCGTATGTATCTACACTTTTCAAGGGTATTGTCACGGTACTGTCATCTGCAAATAGGGTCAATGGTTGTTCAATGCATTCCGGTAAGTCATTAACATATAATATAAATAGCAAAGGACCCACCACACTCCCCTGCGGTACCCCGTAACTAACTATTCGCTCGTCTGATCTAAATATCTCGTCTTGTTTATTAACTAAATTGATTCTATTAATTTCAGTTATTTGTCGTATATTATGTAAATAAGTCTGAAACAGGTCTAGAACATTACCCCTTATACCATATGCTTCGAGTTTCTTCAGAAGCGTAGGATGGTGGACATAGTCAAACGCCTGCGTCATGTCACAGAAAATGGCGCAGACTGGGTTTCGTTTGTCTACATTATTAATGACATTCTGTATAAAATCAAAAATCGCCATATTTATTGTTCTGCTTGGTCTAAATCCTTTTTGTTGTTCACACAAAATATTGTTTTTTTCTAAGTAATTGTATAGCTCCTTGCAAATAAACTTTTACCTTTAAACCTTTTACCTATAAAATAAATTTTAGGGGCAAAGGTTGGGATAGCAAAATCATAACATTCTATTCCTTGGGCTTTATCTAGTAAAAGGTTAATGCTAGGTAATCTATCTCCATAAAATTAAAGTAGATGGACATTATTTTGCTTTTGAGAATATTCTGCTTCGTCTTTTCCTAGAGTATTTTAAAGTTAACGTTATCAATGATCATCAATCACGCCTGCGATTATTAGACCAACGAAGCAGACTGAATTAATTCTTCTTCTTTTTAGACCAACGAAGCAGACTGTACAACGTTTATTTGTATACCCCTTCAGCTTGCTTGTTTGTACTTAATTCAGTGGGCCATTGTCTGTGAGGATGTGCCACATACGCACTTGAGAACCATCCGTGAACCCCCCCCCCCTCCCCCACCTTTCTTTGCTCCGGTTGACTTGGGTCCGAAGTCTATTTAGAGATACCCAAGTCGGCCATGGTAACGCGTGGCACCTTCCATCCTGTCGCCTGTGCGCTTGATGATATTATGACTGCGTCAAAAGAAGAATAATTAATTCAGTCTGCTTCGTTGGTCTAAAAAGAAGAAGAATTAATTCAGTCTGCTTCGTTGGTCTGAAAAGAAGAAGAATTAATTCAGTCTGCTTCGTTGGTCTAAAAAAAGAAGAATTCATTCTTCTTCTTTAAATCAAGCGCACAGGCGACAGGATGGAAGGTGCCATGCGTTACCATGGCCGACTTGGGTATCTCTAAATAGACTTCGGACCCAAGTCAACCGGAGCAAAGAAAGGTGGGGGGAGGGGGGGGTTCACGGATGGTTCTCAAGTGCGTATGTGGCACATCCTCACAGACAATGGCCCACTGAATTAATTACAAACAAGCAAGCTGAAGGGGTATACAAATAAACGTTAATACAGATTTGTATTGATCGATATTTTTATTCCCCTTCATTCCGTATAGATCTATATTTTTATAATATACTAGCAGCGCCCCGCGGTTTCACCCGCATAAGTGTCGATCCCGTGGGAATATCGGGATAAAAACTATCATATGTTCTTCCCCAGGATGCAATCTATCTCTCAGCTAAGTGGTTTAGGCGTGAAAAGGTAACATACAGACAGACAGACAGACATACAGAGTTACTTTCAAATTTGTAATATTAGTATGGATACTCCTATACTTGAAGTTCTTTAGCCCCATTTAACACACTGGCCATTATTATACCAACCCTTTTAGAAAAAGGCTTTATTTACGTATCAGGGCACGCCGGTGATGCCTACCTTCGCCTGTTTTAGGGTTTCGTACCCAAAGGGTAAAAACGGGACCCTATTACTAAGACTCCACTGTCCGTCTGTCACCAGGCTGTGTCTCATGAACCGTGATAGCTAGACAATTGAAATTTTCACAGATGATGTATTTCTGTTGCAGCTATAACAACAAATACTAAAAACCGAATAAAATAAAATATAGGGGGGCTCCCATACAATAAACATGTTTTTTTCGGCGTTTTTGCCTTGTGGTACGGAACCCTTCGTGTGCGAGTCCGACTCGCACTTGGCGAGATTTTAATCTCTGTATAGTATAAAAAGGTTGTGTGTTTAGAGCTACGGTGTCGTAGTGGCGTGTCGCGGCGTAGCGGGTGGCGTAGCGAACTACGTAGCAACGTAGCGGGTGGCGTAGCGAACTACGTAGCAACGTAGCGGGAGGTTAGGCTTGTTTGTGTTTTAATTTAATTTAAGCAATTTATGAAATTAACCTTATGTAATTAAATAACATTTACAGACTGTGGTATTATTTTACCAATCATTCTTTAATGAGAGATATATAGAGATACTAGCTGCGCTCCGCTGTTTCACCCGCGTAAATGTTGATCCCGTGGGAATATCAGGATAAAAAGCCTATATGGTAATCCAGGGTGTCAGCTACCTCCATACAAAACTTTATCAAAATTGGTCCAGCAGTTTGAGTGTGAAGAAGTAACAAACATATAAACATACACACACACGCACACTCACAAACTTTCGCCTTTATAATATTAGTGTGATTACTACTACTAGCGTAGACATTTTTCGTCTGTCGATTCTAGACCTAGAATCAACCACACGATGAGAGACAGTGGTCTAATTGTCGATATGCATTTCCACAAATACAAAAACCGCTTTTCACTTTTAACGCTCCGCTTATCCACCAACCCGCAGTTTACCACTGATTTGAGGCAATTTTTAAAACCTGTGCGCATGTAAACATGTGGAGGTCATGTCAAAGAGAAGTTTACATATTCATGAGAACGACTGTTATGCCAATTTTATTGTGAACAGTCTAAATTATGACCCGTGTGTGTAGTATGTGTGTGTTTGTTTCATATATTCGGGATGAAGCGATTAAAAATTAATTTGAAAAACATTATTTTAGGTTTTTGATGTACCTAGTGAAAAAAGTATTGTAAGTGTTAGTTGTTTTTTAACCGACTTCAAAAAAGGAGGTTCTGTATTCGACCCGTATGTTTTTTTTTATTTATAGTTTAGTTTATTTTAAAATAAACGTTGCCCCACACTAGGAATTTCTCCTGTATTGTGGGTGCGTTTACAAACATTTAAATTCACGTACACAAACAGCCAGACCCGGAACAACTACTTGTAGGTCATACAAATATTTGTTCCGTGCGGGAATCGAACCCGCGACACGCAGCGCAGCAGTCAATCGCTTAACCACTGCGCCAACCGTGCCGTCGTGTCGTATTTATGTATGTATGTCCGCGATTTTCTCAAAAACTAATATAGCAATTTTGATAATTCTTTAATTAATGTGGTCTACATATTTTCAGGAAGGTTTTAGTGTATAATACATCAGGTAATTATTATTATGTACGAAGTTATATGCATAAATGTAGGTACTGCATCTCTTTCTTTCTTTTCTTTTTAAAAATAAAAACATTGCCCCACACTGGGATCTCTGGCATATCTTTGCGAATTTTGATGATTCTTCTAGTCGGTGTCTTCAAAAATGGAAAACATACATACAGTGTAAGTCTTCATAATGTGCACATATTGAAATGAGGGAAACTAAGCTTAATTTTATCGACGGAAAAAATATTTAAAAAAATCTTAAAAAAAAATTTTTTTGTAATATTTTTAAAATTCTTTTTCGCTGCTGTGACCCCTGTGTAAACAATCGCCCCTGAATTGAGAATTACGGTTTTTTTTTAACAAAAATCTGATATTTTTTCATCAATTTTTACAATAATTGTAAAATTACTCAATAAAAGCCCCGATTACCTACCCTTTTTGATTACTTTAAATTATTCTCCATCGTATCAGAGTTCTAAACGTAAAAACACCATGTTTATAACTCAATCACAACATTTCCTATCACAGTTGATAGGAAATGTTGTGATTGAGTTATAAACATGGTGTTTCTACGTTTAGAGAAAGGCCTTGCAATCACCATACTTTAGCAGGTAAAGATCCTTTTAAATATTTTTTTATGTTTTCTAATATTTTTTCCGTAGATAAAATTAAGCTATGTTTCCCTCATATCGTTATGTGCACATTATGAAGACTCACACTGTATATAAATTAAGTGACACTATGATATACTTTAAATATAAATACTATAAATTCTTGCATTCAGCACCAGTTAGACTGGAAGCCGACCCCAACATAGTTGGAAAAAGGCTAGACAGATTGATTGAAAGCGTAACCACCAATTGTTTTATAAGCATAAAACCATTACAAGTTTTCACTTCAAATCCTGGCAGCAGGCCAGGGTTTTTGAAGATGAAAAAAAACCATTGAACTCGCGACACTGTTATCGTAACCGTGACACCTCTGTTTTAAGTTTTGGCCATTATAAAGACATCAAAGCAAGGTACATTTTCTTTGGGAAGAATGACCTTCAAACATATTTATAAAATTACTATGCTTTCTCAAGTTTTCATTTCTGTCGGCACTCCTGGACCGCTGTTTTTTTGACCCGACTCGCAAAATTACTCGATTCCGAATAAACCTGTAGGTAATCTTTCAAGAAAACATATAAAGAATTTCGTAACATTTCCCCACGACAACACATTATGCACACAATGGAATGCCACGGTTCTCTTGAAAAGAAAGCGCGGATTTCCCTTTGATCAAAAACACGCGCAACAACTGTTTGATGTCAAAATGGCGCAAACCGTACCCTTAGGGGCGTTACACACATGTTCGGGACCGTACATTTGATTCCGCAGTATTTGTTGAACAACAAAGTCCACAATTATGCCACATACGCTTTCATTCGGCTCGTGCCGATCGGAAAATTTAAATCCGTTCGGCATCTACCTTCGCTTAATCGTGTTTGGATCTGGGTCCTACTCTTTAAGCCCGTCAACGAAGATATGTGCCCTTTCGAAAATAGTCCGGAACTTCGGAGTGTACCCTCCACCCGATTAGTTAACTTTTTTGAACGGAAAAAAAGATATCGGAAGTAGCGACAACTGTCAAATCGTGGTGTCATTCATTCTTAGGATGCGCCCTAAACTAATCGAATGTTCGTAGGCGGTACGGAGTAGGACTCGCCCGTAACTTAGTAGAGCTCCTGCTCGGCTCAGTTTCAGCAAAGCCAAGTGGCTTTTACCGACCATGTATCTACATTATATTCAATTTTACCACCCGGCTGAGTCGAACAAGTGTATATCACCCCCTACGAAAAACCTTCACCATTTTGGGGACAAAAGAAAACTCAACTTTCCTTTCTTTTTCAGGCAACGACAATGGAAATCACCTCCACGGATTCACACGTCAACGCTTACAGAATAAAAGCTAACGCGACCTGAAAAAATGTGAAACATGAAACTTGAAATCGTCCTTGAACCTGACAATTTTACTTTGGACCTCGCCGACTTATCAACTTCAATGTATTTGACGGATATCTATGTGAACAAGACCTTGGAAGTCAATGAAACGACCAATGACTTGGTATACTCAAATCAGTTTGAAGATGATCCTTTAATAGTGTTTTTAGTGATACTAAAATGTCTGATAATGCTGTTTATCATACTCGCTGCGATATTTGGGAACTTATTAGTGATAGTGTCTGTTATGAGGCACAGAAAACTACGAGTGATCACGAACTATTTCGTCGTGTCTTTAGCCCTGGCTGATATGTTAGTCGCTATCTGGGCCATGTGTTTTAACTTCAGTGTAGAGATAACTAATGGAGAATGGTTGTTCGGGTACTTTATGTGTGATGTTTGGAACTCTCTGGACGTGTACTTCTCATCAGCTTCTATTCTCCATTTATGCTGTATCAGTGTTGATAGATACTACGCCATAGTCCAGCCTTTGGACTACCCCTTGATAATGACGACAGCGAAACTTGGAATCATGTTGGCTGTGGTCTGGTGCAGTCCAGCTTTAGTATCCTTTCTCCCAATCTTCATGGGCTGGTATACAACGGAAGACCATTTGAACTTTCGGAAGAGGTTCCCAAACGTGTGTAGTTTCACTGTGAACAGAGTGTATGCTGTGGTGTCGAGTAGTGTTAGTTTTTGGATCCCGGGTGTCATAATGCTGTACATGTACTATAGGATCTACTTGGAGGCTGAGCGGCAGGAGAGGATGTTGTACAGGTGAGGATTTTTTTTTTAATAATAATTATCATAAGTATATAATTATTCCATATCCTACAATACTCCTACCTATACCAACCGAGGGTTGTCCTTGGGTGCACTTGCATAGAATAGAATACTCTGTATTATGTACACCATACAGACATGATTATAGAGACTGTACAAAGGATGACACAATGGGCGGTCTTATCGCTAAAAGCGATCTTTTAAAGACAACCTTTGGATGGATTAAAAATGGGAAGGACAGACAAATACTGTAGGTAGTCTGTGGTGTACCACATAGTGCACCTGGCATAGTGCATTATAGAGATAATCGTCGGTTGCTATCTCATTTCATTAAAAGTGTCTGGGCTTCTGCGAGTTAGCTGCGCAGCGGTTCCTCGTACACCTTCCAAAGGTATGGGACCATGAAGCCCCGAGAAGTTTCAGACAAAAAAAAACATATGACCGTTGATAGTTTTGATTATGTAACTGTTCAAGATTCAAGAGTCTTTATTTGTGGAAACATGAGTATACATACAGATGATGCAAGTTATCACAATACAATAATAGATCAGCCATGTTTCAACTGTTAATATCACAGTTGATCATGATGTGTTGATTTCAGCATTGCCCGACTAGTCTAAAGCCCTTTGCACACAAACGTTTTTCTTGCCCTGAATAACTACGGCTTCTTCGCCGTGTGTATGGTCATAGTGTTGTTGTATGGATCACTATGGAAGTTTGTTGATAGACACGTTTTTGAAGTGAAAACTTCTTTAAGCGCGTTAAGCATTTTTTGAGATGGGAAAAAACCATTGAACTCGCGCCACTGTTACTGTAAGCGACACCGCGCGTGTTTTGTTTATAAGACGATTAAAAAAATACCCGCTTCGGATGTGTTCGGCTGTCCTCGGGATGTACTCGAGATGTACTCGGTTTTTTCGAAGTCGTTTACAAATTCAAGTTAAATAATCAAAAAACGAATAGAAATAGAAATAATGAAGTTTTTGTCAATTTCACTTTCAAAAAAAAGTCACGCAGTTTTACCGAGCAAAAGTGAGTGATGATGTCATGTGAAGAATATTGAGTCGATCTTGTCAAGAATATAGCTTTTATCAAAGTTTGGGGTATGTGTAAATAAACTTTAACGTAACAATTTTACCTTTTCATACAATAATATACTTAACATAATTAAAATATTCATTTAGATTTTTGAGGTATCGTCTGTTATTTAGAGAGCACAGGGTAGGCCCAATTTGCGAACTCAAACTCAAAGCATTTATTCAATGTCAAATGTTCGGTCAGTCAGAAAGATGAAGCTAGTTGCCCATTCCAAAGCGTAGGTACCTATGGAGAAGAACGGGCAAGAAACTCCACGGACACTCTTTCACCGCACGCAACTGTACTTTTGTTTCATTTCGTGCTCAAATGTTTCAAATGAGTGAAAGATGCCGAAAGACATAAATGAACAAAAAGTGAAGCGGCTTGTATCAGTTTAACTGAACCTAGTACGATTTGCAATTTATTTTTTCTACTTAAATATTGGCTGCCCCAGCATATCGAGTATAACATTTTGCGCATATTATATTTTTACCGGGTAATTCTTGGTTTCAGTATTTAATATCAAATTAGTTTTGATGATTGAATCAAATGATTGAATACCGTATTAATTCGAATGATTCAAGTCGATAAATTTTGTAAAACATTTCTGATAGACTATTCCATATTATTTGGCAATCAACATGCAATACTTCATAATATTTTATGTAGGTATTTTCCACAGTGTCTGGGAAAATTACAGTTATATTATCGCAAAACATAAGTGTTACCCACAGATATATATAGACCTAGATAACGCAAGTATCACGATCTGTCTGAAAATTAAGCGTGTCATTTTTGACTACCTACTATGACGTCACAAGCACTATTTAGTGGCGGGAAAATCAAATCGATTCAAAGACGCCGCTGCGTGCGGCACCCGTCTGGGCCCCACCCCTGGGGACTAGCGCCAGCGCTCACGCTCACCCAGCCAGCAATACACAGGACTGAGTGCGAAAGTGGCGCCTTACGATTTTTGTATGTAAGCTGGTGCGATTTTTGGCACGCGAAGTAGTTGCTCTTGCGTTATCTGTGGTGTTACCACTTAAATGTTTTTATCACAAATCACACGCGACTGATATCGTCACCATCGATCTTTTGTCCTTATCCCAATTTATTTGGTGTCGGCGCGACATGTCTTTTTCTTCCATACTTCTCTAATATTCGCCATCTCGGTAGTCAGTAGTCACCCCCTTTCTAGCCATAACGTCTTACACACAGTCCATCAGTCTTCCCCTACTCTTATCGCCATCCACATAGATCAGATACTAAAAACTTTCCTGAAGACATTTTCCTCGTTCCTCCGCATCACATGACACCATGACAAGTAATTTCCACACAAATGATAAGAAGCTACAAATATTGATATTATCATAGATACGATACGATTTCTTTGTGTCATGTTTACCGTAAATAAACGGATTTTCTTTCTTTCTACACGCACTAAGTTGTTGGTATTGTTGTATTGTACCTTTTTTTTGTTTTCTGGGGGAAACCTTCAAAAGGCACCCGACCTCCGGGTCGGGGAGTGTGGGATTTTTAAGTCACTAAAACCACCCCGGTGATCACTATCACCATATAGGGGTGGTGAGGTTCCTTCGGTTGTATTGTACCTAAAGTTAACTACATACTTTACTTATATTTTAAGGCGTGTAACTAGTGTTTATTTAAGGCTCGTGAAAACAGGCACGACACGCGACGCGAATCGCACGCGGATCAAATGCACCGATCGCGATTCGCGTCGCGTGTCGCGCCTGTTTGAAGGAGCCTTTAATGTTCCCACTTCGAGTCGAGTTCAATTAGCTAGCGAAACTCCACAGTCGTTATAGGTATGGATATGGGTGTCAAAGAATGACAGTCGCGATTTCAAATTTACAGACCATTTAAATTAGTAGTCAAATTGTTTAATAAATTAATTACTTGAGCAGTAATAATTCGGAGCATGCAGTGGTAGCCCAGTGGTAACGACCGCCACTTACAAGTTGTAGGTCGTAGGCCCTTTACTTTGTGCAAAATATTTCATCACCACTACTCTCAAAACGGTGAACGAAAACATCGTGAGATAACCAGCATATCCTAGAACAAAAATTCAAAGACATGTGACATCCACCAACCCGCACCGTGGTGGATTACGGCCCACTACCTGTACATGTACTAACCCGCACTGGGCCCGCGTGGTATAATATAATATAGACCTCTCCCTCTCACAGAGAAGAGGCCTGAGTCCCAGCATTGGGAACATTATAGGCTAATCATGCTAATTACCCGACTTTACATATTTACGACAGCACAAAGCCCTTATTTTTGCGTTACCTACTTGTATTATTCAACGCAGTCTGGTATTCTTACTTCTATTGACTCCTAACATTAAGTACAGTAATCCAGACCTAAATAAATTCAAATACTTTAATCACTCCGTACATCAAAAGTTCAGTAATCTTCGCTAATGGAGGCAACAGGCTCCCTCGAGATCTGACCTTTTGAGTCCCTCCTTAATGAAGCTAATTCTCATAAAGGGATAATGAGGAAGGAGACGGGGGCGGGGTGTAGGGATGGTTTGTTAGGTTACACAGCATGTCTCAGAAAGTTGTGGTTCGTGGCAATATACAACGCCACATGCGAGCTACACAGCACACTGATGTCACGTAAAATCCTGCATCGCGCAAGCAGAGATTACCGCGCAGCTAGCATACAGGGTGAATTTTCCAAGTGGGCGTGGATGGCCAAATCCGAAACTTTACCATTTATCATTTACGTTTTCACGCTAAAACGGCTGAACGGATTTGGATGAAATTTGGCACATAGGTAGAGCATGACATGCAGAAGCATAGCTAGATCCATCCAAAACTATCAAAGTCAGAGTTATCCAAGAGTTGGGATTCACTATTCTACATACTATGAAATATTAGAAATATTGCAATTAAATGAAGAAAAATTTAAAACTCATAATTTAAAGTAAGTAAAAGTAAAAAGTAAACTTTGTGAACAAGCATCAATATAATAAACATACAGGGTTATTTGTAAAACACCAGCAACCTCTTAAGAGGTCATTCTACTCATCATTATGAACAACTTTTACTATGGGACCAAACCTGAAATCGCGAAAAAAAAATCAGCTGTTCCCTACATTTATGTTCGTATAACTCGTCAAAATGTAGGGAACAGCTGATTTTTTTTTCGCGATTTCAGGTTTGGTCCCATAGTACAAGTTGTTCATAATGATGAGTACAATGACCTCTTAAGAGGTTGCTGGTGTTTTACAAATAACCCTGTATAATTGATGTATACAAATTATTGTAAAACATTTTAAAAGTGTAACGGTGGAGTTTCTTGCCCATTCTTCTCCACACGAAACTACCTTTTGGAAGGGGCGACTATAATCAATTCTATTTTATTGTAAACTAGCTACGCCCTGCGGTTTCACCCGTGTAAATGTCGATCCCGTGGGAATATCGGGATAAAAAGTAGCCTATATGTTAATCCAGGGTGTCAGCTACCTCCATACAATTTTTTTTTAATTGATCCAGCCGTTTAAACAACGCGAGCAGTGGTGGCCAAGTGGTAACGGCCGCGACTTACGAGTTGTAGGTCGTAGGTTCGAACCCAGACGGCGCTTTACTTTGTGTACATTATTTCATCACCACTGCTCTCAAAACAGTGAAGGAAAACATCGTGAGGAAACCGGCATATCCTAGAACCAAAAATTCGAAGACATGTGACATCTGCCAATCCGCACTGGGCCCGCGTGATGGATTACGGCCCACTCCCTCTCACCGAGAGGAGGCCTGTGTCCCAGCAGTGGGAACATTATAGGCTGATTATGGTTATGGATCCAACCGTTTCAGCGTGAAGAAGTAACAAACATATAAACACACACTCACAAACTTTCGCCTTTATAATATTAGTGTTACTAGCAGCCCGCCCCAGCTTCGCACGGGTGCAATTTTTTTTCGAATTTCCGTGATTTTCTTATAGACAAACCTTGTCCTGCCAATACTGAAACAAGACTTGTCCAATTTGGTGTAGTCATTCGGAAGTTATGCGCGTACAGACATTTTGGCGACTTTGTTTTATACTATGTAAGGATTTTGACGTTCAAAAGTGCCTTTTATGTGCACGCGTATTTAAAATAAAAATACTGCTATGCAGCTGCATCCGGTTAGACTGGAAGTCGACCCAAACATAGTTGGGAATAAGCTAAGTGCAGGTAGGTATTGTGTTTAACTATTGTTGAAAATCTTAAACAAATAAATAAATACATAATGTGACATACATAAGGTACATTCTCCCGCTCCCATCAAAATTCAAATTAAATTTTTAACCACGTAGGAACTGGTAATTCCGACCGCTGTTCAAAAATAACCTGAAATGGGTCGTCGGTCGCGTCAATTTGTTGACCGCCGAATGAATTCTTAATTCCCTAACCCAGTGACCGTTAATTACATTTTTCAGCAGTTAATTTAATTACTGACCCCCTTACTAATATACGTATTATATCAGATGAATAGTTACACAGGGATTTCTCTCTTTCAGTCGTCAGTAATTTGACTTTCGAAAGAAGAAGACAACGCGTTGTATAAATATACAGACGCTATACAACGTATATTAGTAAGAGGGTTACACGTGTCACATCTCCTGGATGCCAAACTGACTCCAAAGTCGTCGTCTGTCGCCCTCGGCCACCTGCAGGTCACCAGCAGCACTGAGAGATGCCAATTGTGGCCAGTTTTTTTTGGTGTCTGTTTAGGGTGGTTTAAAAGTTTGTTACACGTTATGTTCATCGAAGTTAGATGTAGAGGAAAGTAGTATCTATTACCAGTATTAAGGGTCTTCTTCTTTTCGAATCGAGGGCAAAAAAAGTTATTAAGTTAGATGAATTGAGCCCAGTAGGTGGCCACGCCAATTGCGGCATCTATCCTACTAATATTATAAAGAGGAAAAATTTGTGAGTTTGTATGAAGGGGTAATCTTCAGAACAGCGGTGCTATTTTGTTAAAATCTCACCGTGAAAATTTAGGTGAAGTGAGCGTGGAGTGAGCTGTCAATAGTGTCAATTCCTAGCAAAAACAAACTCACTTCACCTAAGTTTTCACGGTGAGATTTTTACAGAATCGACCGGCTGCTGATCATACTCGTAATCCGAAAATTCTTTCACTAATGGGAAGCTTCAGTAGGTATTACCGAGTGTTTTAAGATATATTTCATGTTACAATAAGAAATTTCAAGCTGATGAAGTCGTGGGCAGAAGCCAGTGAGTTATATGGGTTGGGTTGGACATTGCTAGAAATTAAAGTTACTACTTCCCTAGCCAAGGTATTATGGTCTTAATAAAAGATATCTAAAGGTTCAAATTAAAACTACATTGGGTATGATTCGAACTCAAGCCTAATCACTGTCCATTCAGACGCCTAAACCATACACATAAATATAAAATAAAGAAAATGATAACGTTAGCCATTTGGACATTGTGGTCATTGCCTTTATTTCTATTTCTGTAGACCCTGATAAAATAAAATACTGCTTTTATTATTGCTTTTGTAACAAAGACTTATACAAAATAATTCAGCAACGAACTGAACGGGAAAATTAAATGAATTCTTAATTTCTTAAAATCCAGTAAACCAGTTAATTACTTTCAAATTCATTAAATAAGTGAGCTGAAGTGAACTGTTTATCAGAATCTTACTTCGAAATTGTATCTCTGTTTATTTATTTCTCAGTTCACAAATGGAATTCTACTGTTCCATTATTCTCTTGTTTTGTTTATTTCGAACAAAGAACAAGATCAGTTTTATTTTTAAAACTAAGGGTGTATTTGTATAGAACGCTGTCAAGCAGGTCCACTGCTGGGACACTGACCTCCGCTCTGTGAGAGGTAGTGGACCGGGTCCAGTGCGGGTTGGTAGATGTCATATGTCTTCAAATTTTTGGTCCTAAGAGCCGATTTCTTACAATCTTTTCTTCACCGTTTTTGAGAGCAACTGTGATTGAGATGAAATTAATTACACGAAGAAAACAAAAACCACTCATTAGTAGGGGCCGTTCATTACCACTAGGCCACCGCTGCTCTCTGGTAAACGGTGTAGATATGCCATCGTTTGACGGCGCCGTCAAGCGCTGATTGTGGACTCTGGTCAGTGCAGGCAGTTTTTATACTTTTTGCCGAATCAGCACGAACCTGAGCGAACCGGCACTTATCAGCGGTCCATACTCAGAATAGAGTATGGGTATGAAATGTATCGATATCATTACGACAGGTAAGATACAGGAATACGTTCAAAATCATACCTCCGCTGTCTGATTACGATTAGGTTTCAATTTGGATACCAAATAACGCAGGTATTTCTGATAACAATCTTGTGTCATTATAAGATAGATTCTCCTGCTTCCATCAAAGTTCAGAGGTCGGCCCGTGGATGGTGAACATCCATTACATATCGAGGCCCCTCCATGCCTCGGAAAGCACGTCAATTTGTCCCAGCTGTCATTCGTAGATCTTTGACAGTCGTTACGAATGCCTACGCCGAAGCATTGACAACCGCGATTGTCAGCGCCGAGTAGCGCTGACTTATCGCCGCCGGACCGAAGACTACCAGCGCACAACGTTCTATATGAATACACCCTTTGTCTTTATTATTTTTATTTTAAGAATAGTATGCTTGTCTTGTTTTTCTTTACCTTGTTTTTGTTTCCTTGTAGTGACAAGACAAAGGAATGAAGTCAGTCAGGGGTGGGTTTTTTGAAAAAAATTGTTTTTATAAGCTGAAGTTACTGTAAATGTTTGTGACAAGCCGACGCTACACCTTAATGTACTTTTCTAGGTATGTACTTTTCGTCTCCCGTTGGCCTCGTGGTCGCAAGCGCGACTGCTGAGCGTGGGGTCCCGGGTTCGATTCCTAGGTCGGGCAAAGTGGGTTTTTCATTGGGATTTTGTCTCAGTAATAGCCCAGAGTTTGGAACTTGGCGTTGTGATACCGCCGTGTCTCGGAAACCAAGTTAATTCGTTGGTCCTGCGCCTGATCTCTCTCCGATCGTATCGGCTTGCGTGCCGTCCCATCGGACTATGAGAGTGAGGTAAGAGAGAGTAAAATCTTTTTGAAATTATAAACAAAAACGTTGCTGATTTTTAAGAGTATATTAAAACTTACTTCCTTGTGTAGTCAAGACAGCCATTATCTAAAAGAAAGAAAGAAAAAGTATTTATTGCGACTCGTACAGGAAGATCACAAACTAAACTAAACACAGTAAAATAAAAATACAATCCATCTTAAATCTAGCTCACCTTGTAAGATCGAATGCTCTTCCACGAACGTCGCAGCATCATGCTGAGATAGGAGCCTTTTGACCTCGTATAGGACTTTCTGTTTCATTTTTCTCTTTGTAACTTTTTTTATATAGCTTTTTTTTTACTTTGTTTAGTTTAGTCTGTCATCTTCCTGTACGAGTCGCAATAAATACTTTTTCTTTCTTTTCTTAATTTCTTTCTTTCCTGATACTGATTAGGTGAATGCCGTAGACAGTGGTATAATATCTAGCTACAGCCACAAAGCGTAAAGCGGCAAATAATAGGACATTTGTGTGCATTGCCTGAGGCTTATGCAACCGGGTAAGATCATTTGAAACACGTATTACACAATCACATTTCAATATGCGGCTGTTTTTATTTAGTCACGGGCCCCTCCTACTGCAAATCAATTAGCCTATTGTAATTGTACCTAACATTTACCGAACCCTATCAGAATACCAGCGCTGAGGTATTTTTTTTTTAATATCGCAGTATTAAGTTGATATAGTAGCCTTTTTGGCCTCGCACAGGTCTTTGTGTTATGTACTAAGTTAAACACGTCTATTAAATTAAAGTTGTATTTATTCTTTAGTACTTTAGCTTACGGTTTTACAATATGGCTGATCGGTCGCGAGAGAGCGAGACAGCAACAACAATGAACAGTCCAGACATACTACTACCACAGATAATATAATACATCTTAGACTGCTACGTTCCGATATCACACTTTGTTTTCGGTTGTTTATAAATTAAAATTGTTAGTTCTAAATGCTCCTTTTGTACTATTTGTATTTACTGTCTAAGTTAGACTGGAAGCCGACCTCAACACAGTTGGGAAAAGGCTAGGCAGATGATGATGATTTACTGTGTCCCAAATAAAATATTTTTCTTTCTTTACCAATTATATAGTTCATAAAGCTTTAATCTTGTTTATTCATTTAAAATAGGTTGTCAGAAGCTCGAATGTCTGACAACCAGTTTTACCATGGGGTATCGTACAACTCAGTTACTGGGTAATAACCCAGTAACTAAGTAATGGAGGTCAGATAGGCAGTCGCTCCATGTAAAATATTGGTATTCAGCTGCATCCGGTTAGACTGGAAGCCGACCCCAACATAGTTAGGAAAAGGCTAGGCAGATGATGATTCATTTAAAATATGTCATAGATTTAAATCTCTAAATTTGCCATCACCGTACTTAGTCACTCGAAAAAGTGTCCATTATGAGAAGAATGAACTCACACATAATAAAATAGCGTTTCTATGACAAGTCAAGTTACTGCGTCATTGTTTGTCAAAACGAAACAGAAACGCGAATTCTTTTGACGCGATAGGGCTTATCCAATCATTTAAATATTTGTTTTAGGTACTAAAATACCCCCTTAAGGGGTCAGTTGATGATTTCCCATCCTCAAAAAAAAGGTACTAAAATAAAACGTAAACAAATATACATAATTAAGTTTATTTTCTAAAAATATTCGCTTAAGATCTTCAACATCCCAAATCATATTACATCGTCGAAAAAAATCGTAGTATTGTATAATTAAGAGCATTTGACGGTCAGTTCACACCGCCTAGCTCGACGTAGTAGACACTGAATTGTGCACCTTTTAGTGTAGTAGATAAGGTCTGTAATTGTATTTCTATCTTAAAAACTGCGCGTCGCGTCGCGTCTCGGTGTAAACTGACCCTTAGGCTTAACTTTGGAAGGCCACAATACTTGTAAGTCCAATCCCGAAAATAGCACCTTAAATTTAAATGACCTGATTCTTGTAAAGGTCACTTTGGTGGAAACCTCAGTGACCTTTGGAATGACACAAAATAGATACTTCAGCCCAGGTCCGCATGGACGCGTTTTTCCTGCGGCGATTTTTTTTCGCGCACTTGATTTTCGACGCACTTGCCCGCCGAGAGTTGAAAATCCAACAGTGTTTTTTTGACCCGCTGGGATGTGCTCTGTTCGATTCTCAACGCTCGGCTCAACAACAAGAGTTGAAAATCCAGTGCGCGATAAAATCCCGCCACGATAACACACTGGATAAGCTTCTTTTACTAAGGGCTGATTATTCAATGGACAATTTTTTTTTTGTAGAATAAATTTGACGTCTGACAAATTTTGTATGGAAGAACTGTCAAAAAGTTCAAATTATTCCTCGCATAAAATTATCTGGCGTTGGAAAAACCAGCCCTAAATTAACTAACAATTTTTTTAAATAAAGAGAACCTTATTTTCTTCAAGTCGGTTAAAAAATACTGAAACCAGGAGGCCTAAAAAGGTCGCTTTGGCAGAATCATAAAAGGATAACATAATGGACAGTTAACCGTTAAGTTAATCGTATCAAATCCCATTGGTGAAGCATTTTTCAGTTATTTTTTTTTGTCTGTGCTAAAATACCAATCAATCCGATCCAAATCCATTCCCAATCTCTTTGGTTATACCTACGTAGTGTAGCGAAAAAAAGAAAAACACGGACTGTCTTCGCCAGATTACGATTCATAATGTTATCCTTCTATGATTCTCCAAAGTGGCCTTTTTAGGCTCCCAGAAGTCTAATTTTAAATCACGTTAAAGATGTTTTTCATTTGACAATAATTTTGAGGTTAATTTTAAAACAGTAACTGGCTTGTGGAGGTCAGTCAGGCGTTCAGTCGCTCCATGTGAAATACTGATATTCAGCTGCAGCCGGTTAGACTGGAAGCCGACCCAACATTGTTGTTGATGATGAATTAAAGTTAATTTTATAATCATTTTCACTGAGGATTTTTCAATTACAATTTAATTTTGTTATTCAAACAATAACTGTTGGAGTAAGTGGTAAGAAATAAAGTTGAGACTTTCTAAATACAAATGAATATGGTACTAATTCCCTTTAGTGAGTGACTGCGTATAGCCGGATTTACATTACTGTGTTGTCGCTTTCTGACGCAATTTTAGCCAATCAAAACTCATTGTGATTTGACGTAGTCCTTTACAGAAACGTTTGATTGACGTAATCTGCGTCACGACACAACACAACACGGTAATGTAAATCCGGCTTAAGAATTTAACCTGAACAGGCGGGGTAACACACTATCGGTAGCAATGGGTTTCATTTTGACAGTTAAACAACATTCATTGCGTTATTTACGTTGTTGAGCAGACACATTTTTCGAACGTAAGGAGCAATGGATTAGCAATATCCTTTAAAATTATTCAGATTGAGATTGATAGTGTGTTACGCAATTATGATGCAGGAGATACATTATTTGTATCTCACGAAGCGAGGTGCATTTTACTTGTATTTACCAAGTATAGATACAGGCTGTACAATATTTTTGGAACAGCCCAGCCCCATTTTTTTTTTTTTTTTATTTGAAATGGGTTTGCTCTTGACTCTAGTCTAGGTCATAGTTGACAGAGACAAAGTCGACGATGGAGTGAGCTCACCCAGAAGAAGCCTGTTCACTCTTACTTTGAAGAGATTCGGGTTGTATGAGCTCGGAAACACAGACGCAGGTAAAGAGTTCCACTCTTTTGCTGTACGCATTATAAAAGACATTTGAAAACGCTTAGTGCGAATTGGTGGAATAGCAACTAGGTAGGGATGGTAACTTGCAGTGCGTCTTTACGTCCATTATTTGCAGATGGAGCAACTTTAGTTGAGGCAACTATCAACTTTTTAAAATTTTCTTTTAAAAGTTGCCAGTTGCTACAACAAAAAAAAAACAAAAAAAAAAAACAAAAAAAAAAAGCTGCAGTAAAATGACACTTCTTAATAACTCATTTCGGATTGAGTTTAGAGATATGCATGTCAAATAAGTTTCGTTTGTTACATTATTCTGAACTAGAAAAACAAGATTTGGTTGATGGCCGCGAAAAAACAAAAAGACGCCAATTTCAAAGTCATTTAAATAACACAAATAAGCTGTTATTTTACTGTAGCTAATTAAAAGTCCGACTATAGTTGCCAGTTGCTGCAATAGTTGCTCCATCTGCAAAGCGCCCGGGTCTATGTGTGCGTGCGTCTGTTTTTTCTCGTTGTGTGAAGACAGCTCAATCAGCTTTCTGTATCTACCTATTTTGTGCCTATTCTATGGTATTAATGACGCTAATGGGCCTATTGATTTTGATATCAATTTACTACCTCTGAGTAGATGATAATTGCGTAAAGTCCTTCTACTAATTAGCAACTGAATAGGAACTCAGTTGCTAATTTGTGAATGAGTAGTACAATCATATCTGATTTGACGTTACATTTGTAGATGTAGAGATTATCTGTCTGCGTTTGAACTCTGAAAGCTCTTGACTATACAGGATGTACAATTAATACTTATTGGTGCTGATTCCCTTTTTCACGAACTAAACTAAATTTAAGTTCAGTGCAACTTTTTCATTAAGAAAACGACAGAAGAAAAAATTTAGTTTAGTCCTGTCAAATTAATCAGCGCCTGACACTACTCCATACAAGTTTAGACCGTGATTAAAAACTTGTTGCGTATCGTTTTCCCTGCCACTTACTTTTACAAGAACTGCTAGCTAGCTAGCTAAGCTCATATCATGTCATAAAATCGTCAAAGATCCACGAATGACAGCCGGGACCAACGGCTTAACTTGCTTTCCGAGGCACGGAGGGGTCTCGGTTTGTAAATATGGTCGCCTATCCATAGACCAACCGCGGCAAGTGTAGCTTAACCTGATTGATCGACCTGTGCGGCTGTTATTATTTAGCCACGAGCCCCTCTCATGTCATAAAATATTCCTTATTTTAATTAAAACAACAGATACTAAACTAGAAAACAAACCCCAAACTATTACGATTCCGCTAGATTTAATTAAAAGTTTTCTCGCCTGCATGGATTAGTACCGTTTGGCATCAATAGATGGCGTTTACTTAAATTGTACGCGCTGCTGGACCACCTGTGAAAACAGGATAGGACTCTCTAAATTGTTCAGTTCGAGGGTAGTTTAAGTGTTTAAGGATTTTGTGAACGGGTAGAGCAAACATTGTGCAGTGGACGGATGAACACTAAACTGCAGAGGAGTTTTAAGATAATGATTTTGGGAAGGAAATTGTGCTTGCTATGTATGTGGGTAGTGTATATATTATGTTACAGCCAAAGTAATAATGAAATTTCACGCGGACGAAGTCGCGGGCAGAAGCTAGTTGCTTATAATTATCTTCACCAACAGCGCCCGTGTCTTCGTCATTTGAACGCCAAAAGGTCCTTGTAGGATAGTATAGGAGTAACATGCAAAAAAATTGAATTGGCTTCAAGTGCCGTGATTTTATGATATATAGTCATTCAACAGGGCAATTTGAGCTTAGAGAGTTGTACTGATGATTTTAATGATTATGCTTCTTAGTCGCATTCCCCTTAATCGACGTCACCTCAATATTATTTATTTATTTATGAAACAACCTAATATTTAGTAAGGTAAATATTTTAGCTAGTAAACTAAGGTATTAGATATTTCATTAAATTTACCTGCTGCTGTGGCACCGAAACGTGATGAAATATGCATGTGCTTATGTAAACGAGCGACGCGTGTAAGTAGTTAGAAAACATACTACCAGTTTCTGTAATAGAAAAGTTCTTCATTATTTTGTTTATGAGGAATTGCGGTCGGAGAAACTTTTTGAAAAAGCCTAATTAAAAAGTCATAGTTCGAGGTTTGGCTCTCGCCTATTTTCTCCTCCAATGGACCAATTTAAAAGACATTTCATAAACAGAATAAGAAAGGTATACACTGTGTCCCTATGTTTTTTCATTAATAGTTGTCAAATTTGTACACTAAGCCTCTGTTGACAGCGGCAATTTTGAGCATATTTTGAGGGTTCTAGTGCTTATAAAAATAATGTATCATCAAAAAGGAAAACATAGGGACACAGTATATAACCTTCGCGAAGCCCCTGGTATTGCAGTTCTTCACATACATTACCACCACTACCACATCTTAGTACCACCTCTTAGTTTAATTTCAAGGTTTTATACACATAAAGCTTTCTGAATAAATTCCCTAAATGATGGTAAACACAGCATTAAAATCTGTTGCGTAGTTTAGAAGTTAAAAGGCTAAGCGGTTAACTAAACGGTTAATTAAACCAGTTGGCTGCGACATAGACATATAGATTATTTTATTCTTACTGTAGTGTGGGAAAGGGATGGAGTTATACTTTTAACAATTGTTTGCCACTAAATAACATTAAAAACATACAAATATTTGAACAACCATTCTCTTGCCCTTTTTTTTTTTGGTGGGAAATCATCAAATTACCCCTCCCGCTCTGGGCGAAGCGGAAGGGAGTGTCAGACTCTTACTGAGTAAAACCCACCCGTGTTCCTTCCTTAGCCCTTCATGTTTCGGGCCAGCGGTAACCCTTTCGGACAATCCCGCTGACCCGGCATTCTCCTGCCCTTATCCCAATTTATTTTGTGGTCGGCGCAACATGTGTTTTTCTTCCGTATTTTACTATTAGTCGTCATTTTAGTAGTCACTCCCTTCGTAGCCATATCATCTATCACACAGGTCATCCATCGTTTGTTTGCTCTTCCCCTACATAACCATCCACATTCATGTTCAAAATATTCCTGACGACATTTTCCTCATTCCTTCGCATCACATGCACATACCGTGAGAACCAATGGCCGCACAACTATTCAGACACCTGTGCCACTGTCAGACTTCCTCATACGTACTCATTTGTCATCATATCCATTCGCGTATCAAATATCAGCAATCATAAGTAAAGGTACCTACTAACAAACATGAAAATACATAAAAAAAATATTCCACGGTATACAAAAAACAAACCAATAAAGGCACTATAATTATTTTGTTTGTGCGATTATTGCTTGACAGTCAAAGCAACAAATACTTTTATATCTTTGGCTTGCTTAACTTGATAGGTTCTACCATGAGAAACAACTGAACATCGGATATAGGGTAGGGATATATTTTTCCCCACAAATGACTTTGTAGCTTCCAATAAAAAAATATTAGTTTGTTTTTGTTTACTTATGTAAATCTCGAGAGAAATCAAAGGCCAAGCGCGCACTGCGATGCGAATTTTTTTCAGCGCATGTCCATCTATTTATATTTTAATATTATAAAGCTGAAGAGTTTGTTTGGTTGAACGTGCTAGTCTCAGGAACTGCTGGTTCGAATTGAAAAAAATATTTTTTTGTTAGATAGTCCATTTATCGTGGAAGACTAAAGGCTATATAACATCACGCTGCGACCAATAGGACCAGAGGATCAATGAAAAATGTTGGAAAAACGGGTAAAAATTATTCCTATTGAGAGCTTCCATTGCGTATGCTGCGTAAAAGGTTAAAGTTACGCAAAAATTATGTAGCACGGAAGGTTGACTCACTATAAGCTTTTTTATGGTAATCAAATTTATTCTAAAATAATGCATTATTTGCGAAGGTGTTTTTATAAACATGATATTAATCCTTTTATAGTTACTTAGCAGTTTAAGTTATATTTAAATTACTTATTAGCTAATAGGCTAGATTGTAATGTAAATAAAGTATCACCAATTGTGCTACTTACTTTATAGAGGAAAAAAAAAAAGTTTTTTCCTCAAATTAACGCGGGTGAAACCGCGGGGCACAGCTAGTGCGAAATAAAATCGCAAACGCAAATAATATTTCAAGCAATTTTGTTACAGCAGTGCGGGGACTAGTATATTCGTATTGTTCACAGATTGGCAATTATTTATCTCAACTATTAAAGGGGATTGAATATTTTTTATGGAGCCTGGCGTACCTACTGTCACGCCATATTCTGTAAACTGGGTACAGTCACGAATCGGATATGATTTTCATAGCGAAAGTTGTTTACAATGACGAGTACAATCACCCCCTTGACGGATGCAGGTAACTAAATCGCCACCCCCCCGTATTAAAAGATTTGGCTTGTACAAAAAACCTCGTATGAAAATGGTCTAATCCTCACAATGACTTAGCTCGAAGTAAAATTATGCAAGTGCCACTTAATTTAGAACAAAATGCAAAACAGGCCAAAAGTCTTGGAGAAAACTTTCCAAGTAAATTCAATAGGAAGCCGGCAAACATTTATTAATGTCCAAACAAACTGCTAAAGCGCTTGTCGAATTTGCATAGTATTAGATAAAACCTTTGTTCTTTTGCGCTGAAGTACACGTGGCACAGAAATTTGGTATGCAGGCTACATCTATACTAATAATTAGAAAGAGGTAAAAGTGAGTTTGTATTTAGGGAGTAATCTTCGGAACTACTGATCCAATTCCGAAAATTATTTCACTAATGGAAAGCTACAGTATTGCCGAGTGTAATAGGATATACAGAGTGGTATGGGACATCGGCGCGCAAACTGTTACCTCGAATTCAGCATATTATTATTACGGACAAAATGTATGGAACAACATTTTTTTTTTCGTAACCGACGAAATGTTTCCACGCTTTTAGAAGCATGTACTGAATACATGGTCACAGATGGCAGTCGATGTGCCTGCCACCCTGTATATTATTTTAAAACAAACTCGCGGACGAAGTCGCGGACAGAAGTTAGTCTAACATGAAATTGTTGTTGAATTAGTGCTATATGTGGCCCTTACAATCATATACCAAAAACCAAAGAGGATTTTGTCTATATCGCCGAATATCGCGATCCTCTCTCCATCTAGATAAGTGAACTATTAGAAGGTAAGAGAACGCTCTCCGTTTGTAGTTATTATTAGATCAGAAGAAACTACCCGAACGCTTAATTGTGAAGGCAATTAAGCGTTCGGGTAATTTCTTTGACTTTGACTTTGACCGAATGGTCAGAGTCATTAAATCTTATCTCATCTTATCTTGTCATTAGATCATTAAATCTTAACTATTATAGTTAAGATTTAAAAACCTAATGTTAATCAACTGTGCAAGGAAGACAAACAGACGTTTTTAGGGTTCCGTAGCCAAATGGCAAAAACGGAACCCTTATGGATTCGTCATGTCTGTCTGTCCGTCTGTCCGTCCGTATGTCACAGCCACTTTTTTCCGAAACTATAAGAACTACACTTTTGAAACTTGGTAAGCAGATGTATTCTGTGAACCGCATTAAGATTTTCACAAAAAAAAATAGAAAAAAACAATAAATTATGGGGGTTCCCCATACTTAGAACTGAAACCCATACGTGTGGGGTATTTCTGGATAGGTCTTCAAAAATGATATTGAGGTTTCTAATATCATTTTTTTCTAAACTGAATAGTTTGCGCGAGAGACACTTCCAAAGTGGTAAAATGTGAGTCCCCCCTCCCCCCCTGTAACTTCTAAAATAAGAGAATGATAAAACTAAAAAAAATATATGATGTACATTATCATGTAAACTTCCACAGAAAATTGGCTTGAACAAGATCTAGTAAGTAGCTCGCCGGTGAAAATTTAAAAACATGATGGTACGGAACCCTCGTTGCGCGAGTCCGACTCGCTCTTGCCCGGTTTTTTTTTCCAGTTGTTTTTAATCATTAATATTTTGCTCTTATTTCTAATTTGCAGTCCAGTTACAGCCTAGCTGCTTCGTCTGTGATAGAACTATGAACTCAACTATTGTAAAACCAACCCACTTTCACTAACCACTAGGTAAAAGCCTAGCAAAATTATTGAGGTTCGAACTCTGGAATTTCCGCCACAACTTTCAGTTTATGGTCAGTTGTGTCGAAAATGTTTTAGAACAGCTGTAAACTGGGATGTTAGTGTACTAGTTTATATTTTAATTATATTAAAACTATATACGTACTGTAATTTGTTGAGAAATAAGCAGAAAACGTGCATTACTTATATTTAAGCACGAATAGCGTACTTATAAGAAAGGTGTTTTTTCATTAAAAAAAATAAAAGTTAAGAATACCTTACCTCAGGGTTAATTAACGATGTTTAGAGCCGATTTATTAAACGTCAGAAAATTTTCATAATTTTTTTATTAAATATGGCGGCTTGACATAATAATATTTTATAGGTTTACTTTATAAAAGCTGTTAATTCGCAATTTTTATATTTCTCATATTAAAGTTATCTGACGGTTGCAAATCGGCTCTTAATTTATAATCTCACCTATAAATCATCATTCCATAATTATTATATCATCATTATTGATAACTGGATAACGAGACCCCTACCTTGCCTCGGAAAGCACGTTAAGCCATTGGTCCCAGCTGTCATTCGTGGATCTTTGACAGTCTTTACGGGTAGTCAGAAGCCCGATAGTCTGACAACCAGTCTTACCAAGGGGTACTCGTATCGTATTACCCAGTAACTGGGTTGTGGAGGTCAGATAGGCAGGCGCTCCATGTAAAATACTGATATTCGGCTGCGTCCGGTTAGACTGGAAGCCGACCCCAATATATTTGGGAATAGGCTAGGCAGATGATGATCATCATTATTGCTAACAAGCGATTTGACACAAAATTAACCATTATGCTTCAGCAGAATACCAGCGCTGGGACACTTATTTTTAAATGTCGCAGCATCATGCTCAGATAGGATCAATTTGGCCTCATGCAGGACTTTCTGTTTTTTTTAAATATAATTTTCTTTTTTATATTTTACTAGCTGCGCCCCGCGGTTTCACCAGCGGAAGTATCGATCCCGTGGGAATATCGGGATAAAAAGTAGCCTATATGTTAATCCAGGGAGTCAGCTACCTCCGTACAAAATTTTATCAAAATTGGTCCAGCCGTTTGAGCGTGAAGAAGTAACAAACATATAAACACACTCACACACTCACAAACTTTCGCCGTTATAATATTAGCGTGATAGTGTGACTATTCTGTTTAGTTTAGTTTGTAATCTTCCGGTGCGAGTCACAAGATAAACTTTTTCTTTTTCACTTTCTACATCTTCTCTTTGTTAGCGTGTCGCTGGCAATCTATATAGTGTCAGCCCAGAATTTGCCTACGAGTTTGGCACCTTCAGTAGTGTCCATCAACTCCTGTAGCGTGCAGACAACAGAAGGCAAATTCTCGTAAGTAAAAACGTTCAAAATCTAGTCACAGTCTCATCTCAGCGTCAAACAAATGTCAAAAACTTACCTAATTGAATTAAATTGAATATCTTGGGGCCTAAAAAGGCCACTTTGGAGAATCATAAAAGGATAACAGTATGAATTATGATATGGTGAAATCAGCCCGTGTTTTTCTTTTTGAAAAAAGAAATTGGGATTGGATTTGGATTGATTGGTATTTTAGCACCGACCAAAAAAAAACACTGAAAAATGCTACACTAATGGGATTTGATACGATTAACTTAACAGTTAACTGTCCATTATGTTATCCGTTTATGATTCTGCTAAAGTGGCCTTTTTATGCCCCCTTGTCTCACAAACCATCTTCTAAATGACCAATATTGCCCAGACAAAGTCAACATTGCGCCGAAGTCAATATTGAGCGAGAGTAATATCAATATTGCAGCCGTAGAGATATTCAATCACTGTCTAGAACTCCGTTAAATCCGGACGGACTTGAACTGAATACTCACTAAACGTCTTAAGATAAGTCGTTGCGGTCTTAAGACTTGCAAACTGGAGATAGAATATAATAGAATAGTCTTTATTATGTACACCATATAAATTACAATGACAATTACATTAATTACAATTACATTATTATCACAATTATAATGTTTGAATGGAACTTTTTTTTTTTTTTTTAAACTTTGCCCCACACTAGGAATTTCTCCTGTATTGTGGGTGCGTTTACAAACATTTAAATTCACGTACACAAACAGTCAGACCCGGAACAACTAGTTGTAGGTCATACAAATATTTGTTCCGTGCGGGAATCGAACCCGCGACACGCAGCGCAGCAGTCAATCGCTTAACCACTGCGCCAAACGTGCCGTCACGACTTAGCTAAGGCTTTACCCTTTAAAATGGTTGCAGGTTATTAGGATAATATAATACCAGAATATATTGGCTCACTGCAGCCCCCTTCTCATACAGAGAAGGCACGAGAACGGATCTTATAGTCTTGCCAAAAACCAAACATTCTTTTTATTACCTAATCAGCCTAAAATGTTCCCTCTGCTGGGACACAGGCCTCCTCTCTGTGAGAGGGAGTGGGCTGTAATCTACCACGCAGGCCCAGCGCGGGTTGGTAGATGTCAAAATATATCTTCGAATTTTTGGTACTAGGACATGCCGGTTTCCTCACGATGTTATTCTTCACCGTTTTTACAGCAGTGGTGATGAAATAATTTACTCAAAGTAAAGCGCCTCTCTGGGTTCGAACCGACGACTCACAACTCGTAAGTCGCTGCCGTTACCACTGGGCCATCACTGCTCTTCGTTCTATTAATTATACTGAATTCCTGTTTTAGCAAATCGGTAAGCAATGATGGTACTTTTGCAAAAAGAAAGTCTTGCAGAAATACCCTACATCATCAAAAAATCGTACCCAAACAAAAATATTCAAGTGTTCGCAAAAAAAAAACTTTATCAATTTACTGGCTGTTTTCTTCCCCCGTGCCCACTCGAAAATTTAGAAGATGTATTATCCCACAAAAACATCAATTTTATTTAAGATGAGCCTAAGGCATAGAATAAAAACGAATAGAAGCGAAACTCATCGCCTTTTTATATGCCCGCCGTTTCGGGGCGTTACACCGGCCGCGGCCAAATGTGAGTTGGACTCGGGTACTGATGGTTCCGTTTTGCAAGTCTAATTTCTCTATTTTTTACTTACTTTAAGAAGGCAGGAGATTATAATAATAATAATCATTTTATTTCGGAATAATAAATCCATAAATTTGTTAGTAAAACATAAAAAACATAAAAAAAAAAAAAAAAATTTGGCGATTTTTTTAACTGACTTAAAAAAAGGAGGAGGATATAAAATACGTTTGTTAGGTACTATGTTTTTTTTTTTAATGTATGTTCGCTGATTTCTCCGTAGTTACTGGGATGATTTACGTGATTATTTTTATATTTGGTAGAAGACGCCTGCGCGGTGATCCTATATTAATTTTAATGACGTTGCTTGAGCTGTTTTTAAGTTGATTTCAATAATAGGTCTTAATCCAGTTCGTCTATGTTGATAATGTGGTTATCTTCACAAAGTTCGCACTGGTACACAAGAGAACATATCAAGCTATACATTTCCAGGTTTATCTGACCACGCATTGTACTCGTATAGACTTTTCGTACAGTGTGAGAAGTCACCTTATACTAGAAATGTATAGCTTGACATGTCGTCGTGCGTACATGAATTTGAGTGGGGGCAACTTTAAGTAAAAAATAAACTCAAAACGGTTATCTTTCTTTGTAAAACAGTTTTTTTTTTAAATAAATGCTATGATAGAGGTTACACGTCGTCATCATTATCGTTTCAGCCGAATGACGTCCTCTGCTGGACATAGGCCTCCCCCAAGCGTCGCCACACCGAGCGGTCTCGTGCTTCTCATATCCAGGTGCTTTACACGTAGGTAGGTAGCTACACTCTGTAAAAATTTTAACTGACTACGTATATAAATGGTTAATAAGTTACAGTCCTGTGACATACAGACAAACGGCTTAGACTTAGTGATAGGGTTCCATTGGGTTTCGGGTAGCTTGATGTGACGGCCAACTGAACAACTTTTTACATGAGACCAATATCGCAATTACGATTAAAGGCTCCTACAAACAGGCGCGACACGCGATATAATCGCGCACGACACATAGGCACCGCTCGTTGCGCGACTGGCGTTGCCTTTGTGTTGCGCGTAATTTTAACGCCTGTCGCGCCTGTTTGAAGGAGCCTTAAATAATCAGCTGTCCCATACATTTGGGTCGAGTAGGTATTGAAATTTTATATGGACTTAATATTTTTTAAATCAATACAGAAAATTATAGTAGTCTTCTTTACAATAAATTCCGTGATTTTCGCGTCTACACAGTAGTCTTAGTCTATGACAAAGCTAAGATTAAGATCGGTAAAGATCACTTGAGTGGGAAAAGGTAATTTTGAACCCACGATCAAGAGACGTCTAGAGTACTTGCGTTAGATTTAGGGATGTATGAAGTGCGGTTCCTTTTAATGAAATGAAGATTATGTGGGTTGATTTGTTGACTGGTAGTACTTGAGAATCTAATAGTAGGAACTCTTTGTGAAGATGCTTGTCTGGCGAAGTAATTTTTTTTGTTTTTTAATTTCCGTTGGGAAATCTTCATGGATACTCTCCGTCTGGGGAGAACCGACGGTTTTGTCGGACGCCTACCGAGTAAAACCCCGCTAATAAGTCGGTGTCCCGGATATACTTGTACAGTCAACAAAGGAGTTAAGTATACAGGAGCGTCGGATATTGTTGAAGTTTACTAAGAAACCGATGGATATTCTCGAATAAAATTTTAGTTTATTAATAGAAAACAAACAGCTCATTTATTAAATTAAATTTCAGTCCAGAACATCCATCGGATTCTTAGTAAACTTCAACTATATCCGACGCTCCTGTATACTTAACTCCTTTGTTGACTGTACATTAGCCGCACCCTTGATTGGTATCATCCCGCCATGCCTAGCTCGCTGCGTCGCCAAGTGCTGCCGATCCCATACAGGGCGTCTTACGGCTATGCCACATGGAGGGAAAGTACCTTGAATATTGTAGATGGAACATTTTACTTAAAGAAGATATTAATTTAATTTAAAAAACAATTTAAACTGCATTCATAGATTTTTAAATAATTACATGGTTGAACCGGGAATCGAACCCGCTACTCGAGAAAAAAAATACCCTGTAGCTTTATCATACCGATCGAAAGGCTTCATCATAAGGATTATTTTTTGCTAAATTACATAGTGTCAGAAATTAAAGGAAGACCATGAATTTTAACATTTGATGTGAGATTTTTTCTAGCCTTTAATGTCCCACTGTTGGGCAAAGTTCTCCCTAATCTCTTTCCACCTCTCTCTGTCCAGAGCTGCCAAGGACCAGGAGTCCATTCCGCCGTCTCTGTCTGGGCCTAACTTACGACCCAGTAGGTCGAAGCAACCGATATCGCGGCATAATATTACCAAGTAGAAAATTTCTTTTTTTTCACTCAAAAAAATCACTCATGAAAATAACCAGCCTTTATCAATGGGTCAAAAATAATATTATCCGGGTCCAGTCTATAGATTTAGTTCAGCAACCGGACGCAAACACTCCACCGTCATTAGGGTAATCAATCACCATTACACAACTAAATATATTGAGGTCAGACTCCAGAACCAGATGTGGCTGGGAAATTGAAAAAGAAAAAATAAACCTACGTCCTCCGGGTTGTAAATATTTTAATAATAATAATAATATGACATGTGGAATGTGAGTTGGATCAAGGGCCTGATTCAGAAGGCAGTACTCCGCGATACGGCTCGCACTGTGAGGAGGTTCCTGTCTCTGGAGCCCTAACCACCGGTAGCTTGGACCCTGCTCCCGTTACCGGTGGGCTACTATTTTTTATATTTTTAAATGTTTTTATATTTTTTATATTATAATATTTAAAAAAAAAATTGAGATGTTATCTAATGTAATAAAGGAAAATAAGACACCGGCGGACCCCATTTTTTTATATTTTTAAATGTTTTTTATACTTACTTTTATTTATTAAAAATATTTAAAAATGTAATAGAATAAGATATCAGAATAAATAAATGAAATAATAATCAATTTATTGACACACACAAGTTAGGAAGCATACAAACAGTAACATGATAGTTAAAAGAGTGCATAAGTAGTCTTGTTGGCCCAACATTTTAACATCGATTTCTAGTTAAATTATTTATTTTAGTTGAAATTGTACGGTTGTTGAAAAAGGCAGTCTTACCAAGGGATATCCTGTTACCTGATAACTGGGTCATGAAGGTCATTTAGACTGGCTTTATACTCACTAATAATAAAGCTAAACAGTTTGTTCATAACCCGACTGCGCCAGAAGGAGGGTTATGTTTTTTGTTTGTTAGTTTTAATGCGATAATCTCTGGACCTAGCAGTCTAGCAATTTGTAGTGTCACTTACAAATTATCTTTGATTTCATATTATAATACTTGTAACTGAAATTCAAATTTGTAATCACCTTATAGAAACAATGCAGGTTAATTTTATTTTTATAACTTCAATTTGTAGTCGATGATTTTTCAATTACACTTTAATAATGTTATTCAAACAATAATTGGTAGAAAAAGTGGTGGAATATAAGGGTGAAATCACCTAAACGCCTTTAGTAACCCTTTAGTAAGTGATTATCTAAGAATTTACCAGAAGACGGTTTATTTACACTTTCATCAGATATAAGTAAACTTGTTACAAACTAACTTGCTCTGACGTGTTTAGTTAATTATTAAATACTCCCTGACCCGGCGAACTTCGTACCGCCCCGCCAGCCGCTCTGTCCTCGCTTTTTAAATCTCTGATATCTTCTAAGATATTAATTTTAATGATATGCTGTAAAGGGCAATTTTGATCTCCGTGAAATGCACAACGTTATACATATATAAACTTTCCTCTTGAATCACTCTATCTATTAAAAAAACCCGCATCAAAATCCGTTGCGTACATAGGGACAGACAGGCAGCGAGAAGCGACTTTGTTTTCTACCATGTAGTGAATTTTAGGATTACGTTAAAACTCAGAGTAGATATATATATAATCATATATAATGCTGTTAAAACATACTAAAGTTAAACATGTGAACAAGTTTGACAGTCATTCAGTTCATTACTTTTGACAGTTTGATATTTTAACATTTACTTGCTTATTTTCACAACATAGTCTCCATATTACTTTACCCTGTGATAAATGATTTTATTTATGTAACTAGATTTGTACAAACAAGTTTACACGTCAATCATATTTTAAAAACTATGTAGATGAGATCGGTCGGCTTCAGAAGAAAGGTCGAAACAAACTCAGAGGTCACAGTCTCTTTTATAGTCCAGACATAGGTAATCTTGGTCAGATCATCTATAGACTATGTAGATTGCTGTCTGAAATGGTCTTTTGAGGAAAGAAACACAGATTGAGTGGATCTGTCCAGTGAGTGTCCAGTCAGTGATACTTAATCGTTATTTATAATACAATAAACACATTAGACACCTTTTTGGCAACAAACTATAATATTTCAATGTTAAAATAATTCAATTTAGGTACCTACCCTAACAATCCCCGTTTGTCAATAACTAAGTTAAAATTCAGTTAGGTAGTTTCGAAATAAAATGCAAATTAAAATTCCAACACTCGCTTCCGATTGAATTTAAATGAATTATTAGCATTTTATAAAATATTCTGAACTCTGAATAATTTACGTGTCAATTAGTCTGAATATTAATTTGTTAGAAGTGTCGTTAATGAGATTAATAAATGTTTGTGGTTACATGAAGGTCGGGGATGACGGATAACCCTGCGGTACCCGCAATTACGCAATTAGGCATCTACTGGGCACGCTCGTTCCATCATAGACCTCGCCCATCGCTTTCCATCAGTCGTGATCGGGGTCAAGTGCGGGCCCTTTTAGCAATAAAAAAAAAATACTACTACGCACATACTTACAATGGCAATGCATTTTGACAATTCTACAACATTCATTGCGTCATTTACGTTGTCGCGCAGATAAATTTTGCAAACAAATGAAGCTATGGATTAGTAATATCCTCCGCTCAATCTGTGTGGTTCTTTCCTCAAAAGACCATTTCAGACACCAATCTACATGGTCTTCACACGATCTGACCAAGATTTTGTCTGGACTTTAAAAGAGACTGTGACTTCTGAGTTTGTTTCGGCCTTTCTTCTCAGAATAGTCAGTTAGGAAACGCCGACCTCATCTAGTTTAAAAAAAAAAAATATGATCGACGTGTAAAAGTGTTTGTACAAACCTACTTACAGAAATAAATATCATTTATCATTTAAAATCGTGCGGATTGTGATTGAAAGTGTATTTCGGAGTAGGGGTGCTGGTTGATTGACATTTGAAATTGTTTATAACAGAAAGTTGACGGCTGGAAACATTCAAAGGAAATATGAACTAACACCCGGTTTCTGAATTGACAAATTAAAGCTGAGAACCTGCCAAACTCTTATCGTAGGATGATTCGTTCAATGTAGCTTCATATTTTCTGACTGACCGACTTCTTGACAATTCAAAAGTGCCTGTTAATGGTTTAATTGAAATAAATGCTTTGAGTTTGAGTTTGAGTTTGTAGCCCGCCAAATTAAAAATGACTGACGTTTTTACAACAGCAATTTTAAATGATTTTATAGTAGGTACCTAATTAAAGCCTATTCCTACCTGTTCTTTTTTTTTACAACATGCTATATAAAAAGCGCTGCAATTTGCAAAAATCGTACAAAAAAAATAATTTCGTGGGCTACATGAAGTAATCACTTTCAATGTAAGTAGGTACGTAGCTTTTCCCAACTATGTTGGGGTCGGCTTCCAGTCTACCCGGATGCAGCTGGATACCAGTATTTTACATGGAGCGACTGCCTATCTGACCTCCACTACCCAGTAAATTATATTCGGTACTCCGTGGAACTCATAAATTAATATCGATTAATAATTAATATCGATCGGGATGTCAGACTTTTGGGCTTCTAACTACCCGTAACGACTGTCAAAGATCTTCAAATTACAGCCGGGACCAACGGCTAAACGTGCTTTCCGAGGCACTCAAAGCTCCCAGGTGGGCGCGAGGAAAACTCAAAAAAAGGCTAGGAAACCAGATACTTCATCGACATACGTATTTCCATTGCCAAGAATTTGTGTCCGAAACTGCTATTCGTAAAAACATCAGTCTTCAAATGATTGCCGAAACAGACATCAAATACGATACTGCAGTGCCAAAGCTTTCGCGATATTGCTATTGGATACTCGTAACATGTACTTACTCATATTTGAACCATCTGGCGTACAGAATATTCTGTCAAATGTGTCTATTATCTATAAGTTATGTCTTTATTTCTGTATGTTAGGAGATATTATTGAACAGAATATGTTCTTAAAAAAAAATTAAACCGACAGCTGTGCTGCTGGGGAGTTTGTCCGGTTATTCCATTTATTCACCTGGACAAATCCATCTTAACGCGGTAACGCATGTCCAAAAATCCACCCAAAGCAGTTCTACACTACATCCGATCCGAATTCGAGAAATGTCGGTCCGCGGAGTGGCCGTGGTACTATTTGTATGAGGGGTTGTGCACTAGACCCGAACTCTGTCCGTCCGAATTTAGAACATTCCCAATTCGGATTGACCTCGGATCTTGAATTCGGATTCGGATCGGATGCAGCTGCACTGCATCCGATCCGAATCCTATAAATTAGGTCTAGAGTGGATTCTCGGACATGCGTTTCCCTGTATAACGGAATAACTCAGTTTGTTGCGCACTTCTTCCCAGGTAAAGTATGTACATAATAGAAAGTGGTGAAGGACGGGCGATTTTCGATCTAATTTGAACAAAGTCAAAACTACTTTTGAGTAATCTCCATTCATTAGTAAAGTAGTTAGTACCTTAGTACCTATATACCGGTGTTCAAAGATCTCTTTACTGCGGGAATCAATTAAATATATATCAAAGCCTAACTAAAGCCTTACAAAATACAAAATAATTTTATCTTTCGCCTGGATGAAGAATTTTGGGAGGAAAGTTCATCCTTCCATTATTAATTCTTTTTCTATCTTATAGACGAAGTTCTAACCACATTATCTTTTAATCTTCAGCGTAGATTTCAACCTAGACGCGGTAGATCGTCGGAATTAATTTAGGTATGCAACGAACTTTTAGTTCCTGTTGTAATATTCTTGTGAAATGATGGGTACCTAAATGTTTTAAAAGAAAAATTTGTAGTTATGAGTTCTGTCTCACATTTTTCTCATTTTTATGGTTTTCAATTTAAAGGTTCTAATTCGCATGTTCCAGTAATATTTTTTTAATTGCAAGAATCGCAACAGCTGAGCTACATAATCAGTCTTAAAATGTTCCCACAGCTGGGACACAGGCCTCCTCTCGATGAGTGGACTGGAATTCTCCACGCGGGCCCAGTGCGGGTTAGTAGATGTCACATGTCTTCGAATTTTTGGTTCTAGGACATACTGGTTGCCTCACGATGTTTTCCCTCACCGTTTTGAGAACAGTGGTGATGAAAATAATTTACAAAAAGTTAAGCGTCTGTCTGGGTTCGAACCTTCGTAACTTTACAGGCTCATTATGCTACGGGAAAAACGCCTTTCACAAAAGGACCAACACACGGACCAAATACCGACACTCCACCACTAATCCATTTTCGTAATAAATTCCGCATCTTCCGCCAGGTTTTAATATCGTTTACCTGAAAATTCTAAGACAAAACGAAATGCCAACGTAATAAATTCTGCCGTAATTTCGTGAATTACAACATCTTCTTAAAGATTTTCAATATCTTTGTTGAATTACATTTTTGTTCGTTTCAAAGGAGTTTTTTGCACGGAGAATAATAAAGGTTGTATACCGGTGATTTTTTTTTACCGGTTCCAAATTTTTACAGGATGTTCTACCCATGAATATGAACAACTTTCACTATGGGACCAACTCTGACATCACGAAAAAAAATCTGCTGTTTAATGCAAAAGTTCAATACCTACTTGACTAAAATGAATTTCGAAAATTAGAGAGAAATTTCGTGATTTCAGAGTTGGTAAAACATCCTGTATTATGGATGTAATCTGTGACCTAATTAAACAAATTAAAATAAAACCCACAATAGATAGAAAGATGATGGATTTTTCGATAAAATGAATATGCGATGCGTTGAACGCTCGATCAAACAAACATTCGATATTTTGAACACTCGATGTATTGACTGTGCGATGTATTGAATGTTCGGTTTAATATCCATTCGATATTATGAACGTTCGAATAAACGTTCGATTTATAGTGGTCGATCAATTGATATTCGATTATTTGGCATAGTACACCCAAGACGAGTAGCGTCACGCACACACACTTCCGACTTCGCCAGTGTCTCGGACGGTACCGAAAACTCTTGCGCTTACACACATATTCACAGTGTTTGTACACTTGGTAACTACAAGTAAAGCGCACATCGCTTCGTGAAATAAACATACTATCGGTAACTTACGTACCCCCCACTGCGTAGGGTTTTCTTCTGTATCAGAAGTTCGTTTACAAATCATAACGTGCATATACCTGAATCTGTAGGCTATGCAAAAATATGCTCCGAACGAGAATCGAACGAAAAAAAAGTTTTACATCACCATTTACGTAAGTGTAGCAAACCTAGACATTTATGGCCTACATATTAGGCCTATTCAGATATAAGCGATATCGCTGTCGCGCTCGGTAGCGATAGGCCCCGTTCCCACTATGTCGTGACGACAGATTAAGCGTCGTGACTTGTCTATTTAAATGGAGGTGTTCACATATTGGGCTAAACGATTAACTGTCGTCCACGACATTTTTTGCAGTGACGACAGATTGTCAAGTCAATGAGAACGGCTAGCACGACAGTCGTAAAACGATAAAAAAACGTCACGACTTATGGTGACGACAAATCATGTGTTGTTATTGAGACTATGATCTATCGTAGCACGTATCACACAAACGACAAGGCGACTGCCGTGAACAGTAAAAATGTCGTCACGATCCGATGGGAATCATCATTTAATCATCATTTAATCATCATCATTTAATCATTAATCATCATTTAATCATTTTACTGTTTATCGTAATTATGTCGTAATTTATCGTTGGACGACTGTGGTCTCGACTGCTAGAGACGACAGTCGTCCAACGATAAATTTATCGTCACGACATAGTATGAACACGCCCATATTGGTTCACCTTCTGGTTACGCACTTTGGACCAGTATCGCGACAGCAATATCGCTTATAACTGAATAATATATGCCTTTAATGTTTATGCCTTCTCTCGTTGTCATGAGCTAAACGAAAATATGAGCTAATGTCTTTTGTTGGGTATAAGTTTAAGAGAAAATGTGGTCGGAGAGACTTTTGAAAAGGCTAAGTAAAAATTCATTATTCGAAGTTCGGCTCTCGCCTATTTCCTCCTCCAATATTGGACCAATTTAAAAGATATTTCGTAAACTGAATAAGTAGTATACCTACAAGGTGTAACAGAACAAACGCAAGTCCTGAAAGTAGTATGTTCAATTGATTACTGAATCAATTTCGGTAACATTTAAGATAGGTATTTTTTTTTTAATTATGTATTTTGCCATACTGATCGCCGATTGAGCCAAAGAAAATTAAATCTTATGTCAATGCAATAAGACTCAATTTTGAATGCATAAAGTAATGATAGGGTCAACACAATTTACTTAATAAAAATAGTTAGCTTTAAAAAAAAATTGTTTTGATCATTGTATTATGCTTTTAACTCGATACTCTAATTGGGGTGTATGAGGTCTTGCGTTCATTATGTTACGCATTGTATATACTGTGTCCCTATGTTTTTCATTTTTCATTAATACTTGTCAAATTTGTACACTAGGCCTCTGTTGTCAGCGGTTTAAATCGGCAATTTTGAGGGTTCTAGTGTTTATAAAAATAATTTATCATCAAAAAGGAAAACATAGGGACATACAGGAAGTTAAAATTTATCATTCTGTAAAAAAAACATTGCTTTATGGTTATTAACCTGAAAGAAAACAGGCGAGAGCGTTTCTATGGAGAAACGACTACCCGCATCTCCGTATTTCTGATTCCATACAATCTCCATCAGCCAGCCC
The DNA here is from genome assembly GCA_948474745.1 of Oligia latruncula. Lineage (NCBI taxonomy): Eukaryota > Metazoa > Arthropoda > Insecta > Lepidoptera > Noctuidae > Oligia > Oligia latruncula. Next base: position 4,232,207 of record OX419705.1, read on the forward strand.
GAGAATTTCTATACATCACATTAAATTATAATAAACAAAACACACTCACAACATAAAATAAAGGTAATCCAAGGATATGTGTGTAGAATAAAGATTAGGAACATAAAACAAGTCACAACACAGTCCTTGTTTTTAGAACCTACTTATTTACTTATTGTTCGTACGTAATTTAAATAAGGGATTTAATTTATATTCGTTTGGAAATGATGTTTACACACGCATAAGTTTGGGTATTCTCAGACAAACATTCATAAAAAAAAAAATGTAAGTGCCTAAAAAACCGTTATCTAGACAAGATGTAAAAAGAACTTCGTTTAGAGAAGAAGTAACAAAACCATCAAATTCTACTCTACTCAGAAACTGGAACGAAAATTGTACCTACAATATTACACCTAGAAGGCAAATACTGTCAGAAAATGAGGGTACTACAAAAATACGGCGAATATTACGAGTATTACGTCGGCTTATTAAACATTATCGCTATGGCCGCCAGACTTTTTATTTTTAATATAGGTAAGTACTCGTAGGGAAAACTTCCAATGTTCTTTGGTAATAACGGTTATAATCGCGTAATGGAAAGGTGTGGAACCTTTTGGCCTTTAACTGGTATAGTGTAAGAAACTTACTACTACTGCTAGCAGGCATTACGATTGAAAATACAAAACATAACACTTAAACAGCCTATAATATTCCCCCTGCTGGGACACTGGGACACAGGTCTCCTCTCTGTGAGATCCTGGCCGTAATACACCACGCGGGCGCAGTGCGGGTTGGTAGATGTCACATGCCTTCGAATTTTTGGTTCTAGGACATGCTGGTTTCCTCACGATGTTTTCTTTCACCGTTTTGAGAGCAATGGTAAAGTAAAGCGCCTGTCTGGGTTCGAACCTATGACCTATGTAACAACCGCAACCTACGGGAGGTTGCGGTTGTTACTACTGGGCCACCACTGCTCTTCAAGTAGGCATAGTTGCATAATGAAAAGGTATGGCACTTTCAGGCCTTTAACAAGCATTGTATAAGAAACCCACAACTACTAACTCATCATCATCTGTCCAACCTTTTCCCAACTATGTTGGGGTCGGCTTCCAGTCTAACCGGAGGCAGCTGAATACCAGTATTTTACTTGAACCGACTGCCTATTTGACCTCCACAACCTCGTTACTGGGTAATACGATACACTTAGCAAGACTGGTTGTCAGACTTTCGGGCTCATGACTACAAGTACCGATTGTCAAAAATATATAAAAATTACAGTCATGACCAAATGCTTAACGTGTTTTCCAATGCATGGATGAATGAATTGAATGAATAGATACACACCAATTTCTCTCTTTCAGTCGTCAGTAATTTGACTTTCGAAAGAGGAAGACAAAGCGTTGTGTAACTATACAGACGCTATACAACGTTTATTAGTAAGGGGATAAGTTTCTACGTGACATCCATTAGAGTTTGTTTTTTACTGAAGCATAATTTATAACTGTCATAATTTCCACTCATAAAATACTTTTGACGCCGAACACATTTAAATTCGCACCCCTCGCTTGAAAAACCGGAAAACTCAGTCTGTCGGAAAAACATATGCTACTTATATTTGTACGCAAAATAAAGACAGGCATGTAAAGGTACATTTATGTTGTTATCTCATTTAAAATACAGGATGTGTATCCTCGCCTTTATGTCGAAAATAAAACATTTACGAGTTTCTTTATAGTGAAAGTATTTTTCTTATTTGACCTTTTTTTTTGTTTATACTTTGACTTATGGAAAGTCACGCACCACGTGTAAGATCTGTTTGAATAACGGAATGGCTTAATGAGGCAAATGTTCTTGTCATCAAGGGGAAACCGTCAGGGTAGCGCGCGAAATTCAAGTTCTCTTACGTATTTTTGCAATTTGCAGATCAGTGTCAGGTTGTGTATTGTTAGTCATTGACTTAACATTATGTAAGTAAAATAAACTAGGTATTCTAAAAAACATCAAGATAAAAAGGTTTTTTTTAATATATATTTACTAGATGTAGGTAAAGTGCTATTCAGATTTAATGCCTATTCAGTTATAAGCTTTGTCGCTGTCGCAAACGATAAGATACCGAAACGGTATGCGATATAGCTAAAGCGCTCGGTAGTCTCGATAATAACCAGAAGTTGGACCAGCCGGTCGATTCTGTAAAAATCTCACCGTGAAAACTTAGGTGAAATGAGTTTGTTTTTGCTAGGAATTGACACTATTGACAGCTCACTCCACGCTCACTTCACCTAAGTTTTCACGGTGAGATTTTTACAGTAGCACCGCAGTATCGCTATCGAACGCGACAATGATTTCGCGTACCTTTTCGGTATCATATTGAATGCGACAGCGATATTACGTACCTTTTCGATATTCTGTCGTGTGCGACAGCAGTATCGCGTACCGATTCGGTATCATTACCGAGAGCGACAACGACATCGCTTATATCTGAGTAGGACTTAATTTGCACAAAATAAATAGATACCATATGAGTGATATAACGTAACGATACTCTAACCAATGAATGTGATTCTTTATTAATTATACTAAATAGTTAAGCAATACTGACCTTGTCAAGGCTGCAGGAATTCGCTGGATACGAGAAGCACAGAACCGGTCGAAGTGGAAGTGCTTGGGGGAGGCCCATGTCCAGCAGTGGACGTCTTTCGGCTGAAATGATAATGATGATAATGAATGTGTTGAGCAATAAAATTTGGCCGGTATTAGAAATTATGACTGACAAAAATAGCAATACGCTCGTTTCTATACTACTAAACTACTAAACTAAACCTTTGTCTTAACCTTTAATTAAGAGGTAACGTAATAACACCTAAAATAAAATTACTATACCTATTGTGGTATAGTAATTTTATTTTAGGTGCATCGTCTTCACATATTATTATTATTGAATGAATGTATGCAAAATATTGTAAAACTTTTTAAAAGAGTAACGGTGGAGTTTCTTGCCCGTTCTTCTCCATACGAAAACTACCCTTTGGAATGGGCGACTAGAATCAATTCTATTTTATCGTAATTTTTGACGTTCAAAAGTGCCTTTTATGTGCCTATTTGAAATAAATGCTTTGACTTTGACTAACATAATTTGGAAAAACACAGAATTTTAAGATAATGTCAAGCAATTAATATTAATGGGCAAGAGCCTCGACCAACATCTAAAGAGGCTCTCGTTAGCGGCCGGGTCAAGTGTCTGATTCAGAAAGTGGTGCGACTGAACGCGGAATACAATGTTGGTTTTCTTTTTTGGGGTACCCACTACTTGAGCCCTAGTAGGAGCTTGTTTCCTATGCCGGTTATACTAAAGTTGTAGTTAATTTATGTATAAAGTGGTTTTGTTAAGCTTGTTGAAACGGTTTTGAGTTAAGATTGCTTAAGACATATATTCTTATGATTGCTTAAGATATTTATTCCTCAATGTTCTTGATTGCACCTACCACTGTTTGTCTCTGCATCACCCAAAGGTTGACTGGTAGAAAATGCCTATGGCAGTAAGTCCGCCTCTGTACATTTATGTGCTTGAAGTATTAAATAAATAAATAAATAAGACGTTTGGTAGCCAGATGTAAAGCCAAAGTCAAAGTTTTTATTTGTTAAACATAGGTATTATAAAATTAAAATAGGTACAGAGATCTCGAGATGTAGGTAGCAGCACTCTAATTGCATAATACACTTTCAAAGATAAATATATTTTATTCTGCAAATATGGGTACATATATCATGGATAAATGGAAATAGGTTCAGCCATATTATCTCAGTAGGCATGGAAAAATTACAAAAGTAAGAACTAAACACAAAACCAAACATAACGCTTAAATGATAAATGATGTTATTTCTGTAAGTAGGTTTGTACAAACCCTTTTACACGTCAATCATATTTTTTATTTTAATCTTATTTTAAACATTATTGTAAACAGTATAATTATGTTCTTTTTTTATATCAATCAAGAATTCTGTTACACTATTGTATGCTTTGACTCTCTATAAGCTTCGCAGCCTCTTTTTAAATAACAATTCTTTCCAACTTTTAGGTATTCAAAACTTCACTTCTTCTCCGCCTTTTTTCTTTTTTCAATCTCTTAACCTGAATAATTTTGAAGGATATTGCTAATCCGAGGGGCCCGTGGCTAAATAATAACAGCCGCAAACGTCGATCAAACAGGTTAAGCTACGCTTGCCGCGGTTTTTCTGTGGATGGGTGACCATCTTTACATACCGTGACCCCTCCGTGCCTCGGAAAGCACGTTAAGCCGTTGGTCCCGGCTGTCATTCTTGGATCTTTGACAGTCGTTACGGGTAGTCAGAAGCCCGAAAGTCTGACAACCAATCTTAGATCTCAGGGGGGTGGAGGGGGTTCAGGGAATCAGACCGGAATAAATCGAAATAATTTACACAAAGTAAAGCACCTGTCTGGGTTCGAACCTACGACCTACAACTTGAAAGTCGCAGCCGTTACCACTCGGCCACTACTGCTTTCAAGGGACAAGGATTAAAATGTAAAACAAGCTTCTAGGAATAATTATTAAAGTAATATTATGACAAACTGTGGTTTTATTTACTCGTCCCGGTACTGAGAGCTCGTAAAGCTCTAAATTTATATAAAAAAGACACTGCTAAGGCACTTTCAAGATTAAAATTCCAGATATACGTTGCTACCTAAAATTTATATTCGAAGCCAAACGTTTTCCAGTAGGCACTTAGTACTGGATCAGTTTTTCCTGAAAGGTCGACTCGAATTATTATCGCATCGGGTTCTGCGAACGATAAAATCTATTGGACTTTCGAATCGTTCAGTTCTTGACAATCGGAGTGGCCTTTTCTTGTCATTTACCCTGATAGTGCTTACGGGAGCGAATGAACGAGTGAACGGAAGATCGTTTTGATTATTATTTGTGGATATCTGATCGAAAGATTTTGTGCATCGTTGCGTATTTTGGGATTTTGTTGGGTTCATTATTGGGACAGAAACCAGTCATGTGTTAAACTAATACCCAAAGTCGTGATTGTGAATATCTCGAATAGGCCTCTCCAGATAAAGGACGTCAATGTATTTAATCTCGGATTAAAAAAAAACTGTGGCCTTTGTTATATTTATTTCGCAACATCCTTCAACCTACTTGCAGTTACCTGCTTCTCCACATAGAAATGCAATAATAAAAAGAGATTTGCTTAAATATTGCATCCATGATGAATACACATAAACTTAGGTTATAAAAAATTGTTCAAACTATTGTATGCCTAACGTGTAGCAGTGCAAACGCACACCAAAACTCAATAACAACTTTGTAACCAATGTCTCACAATAAAGATCTTTGCTTTGACTTTGACTTGGACTTTACAGTTTATTTTTAAGTGATTTTTAAGTCACATCAATCAGCCTATAATCGCGTTTCCAGATTATCACTGATATTAGGTCTCAAGTTTCGGGCTTCTGACTACCCTACTACTACTGTCGTCAGAAGCCCGAAAGTCTGACAACCAATCTTACCAAGGGGTATCATACCTATTACCCAGTAACTGGGGTTGTGGAGGTCAGATAGGCAGTCGCTCCATGTAAAATACTGGTATTCAGCTGCATCCGGTTAGACTGGAAGCCGACCCCAACGTAGTTGGGAAAAGGCTAGGCAGACGACGATGATTAGGATTCAAGAAGTTCTAATATATTTTCTTTTGTTTCTCTCTTTCTTTCAAAGAGAGGAGGCCTGTGACCCTATGGTATTCCTACTGCTGGGACACAGATGCTCTTTTTTTTTTCTTGTAAATATTTCCCGCAAATAACCCATACTCTCCTTTGGTCCTCAGGAGTAAAGTAGCAGCCCTTCTCCTGGACAAGCACCTGCAGATCAACGGGATCTCAATGGGCGAGGTCATGAGAGAGAGACAGAGCATGCAAATGCAGCCTATGGCCAGCAGCAAGATGAAGAGAGAGCGAAAAGCGGCCAGGACACTCGGGATTATCATGTCAGCTTTCTTGGCATGTTGGCTGCCCTTCTTCTTATGGTAAGAGACAATTTAAATAGAAGTTCAGTTAAGTATATGGATTTAAAGAGGAATGTCTTTCACGAGACATTTATTCATGTTTAAAATGATTGTGTACGATTTTAAGCGTGAGCATGTTTCGACGTTAATGGAGCATTATGCTGACAAGCCATTTTCCCGATGTGATGAGCGGGAAAATAACGAACTTCCATACTTATTTAACCTCTTTAAGTAAATAAGTATGGAAGTTCGTTATTTTCCCGCTCATCACATCGGGAAAACCTCTTTAAGTAGTCAGCGGGATTGTCCGAAAGGGTTACCGCTGGCCCGGAACATAAAGGGCTAAGGAAGGAACACGGGTGGGTTTTAGTCAGTAAGAGTCTGACACTCCCTTCCGCTCCACCCAGAGCGGGAGGGGTCATTTGATGATTTCCCATCCGCAAAAAAAAAAAAAAACTTTAAGTATACATTTTCAATACTCCTTCTGTACTGCTGACCTTCGTTATAACAGGAACTCTTGCGCAAAATTGCTTTTAGTGACTTCTTCTTCTTAGTGTGTCGATAGCAATCTAAACGGACTCGGCCCAGATATCGGCTACTTGTTTGGCGCCTTCAACAGCGTCCATCTGTTCCTGTAACGTGCAGCTGACAGGACATGCAGGACCCGATATTAAGTGTCCCATCTTTAGTGACTGATTGCGTAAGAGTTTAACTTGAAAAGGGTTTGTTTACACTTTCACGAGATACTTTTTGATTAGACCATACACTAGTTTAATCTTCCTATATTTGTCTTTCTTTAAAATCTCCTCTTCCTTATAGGTACATTATCACAGCCCTCTGCGGAGACGCCTGCCCCTCTCCCCCTCCAGTGGTGGCCGCCGTCTTCTGGGTGGGATACTTCAACTCGGCGCTGAACCCCCTCATCTATGCCTACTTCAACAGGGACTTTAGGGCAGCCTTCAGGAAAACCTTGGATTCTTGCTGCAGGTATGTGTTTCTTTAGATTGTGTACCTTTTGACCGCCACAGTCATGTATAGATGACAAACCAAGATGTGCCTAGCACGCCACGGTTCGACTACATGACAGACTTTGACGCCGACGGCACGTTTTTGATTTTTTGACGTGTGGCGGTCAAAAGGTTAACTTTTAGGTCCGTATCTCACTGGGACGCCATGGCTGCGCAGCCAGATCGTTCTGCTAACAAAATGAAAAAAAATGAAAAATGAAAAAAAAAAAATGCGCAACAAAGCGGACACCAGATGAGACACTCTCTATAGTGGTGTGTACATTTTAGGAGGAGTCTCGATGTATAACAGATGGTCACCCATCCACGGACCGACCTCGACAAACGTAGCTTAACCTTGATCGACCCGTGCGGCTGTTAAAACTTTGCCACGAGCTCCTCTAACCACTGACCCTGACAACTTTGCTTGACTAAATTCAATCTAGTTACCATATAAACTAGGTACTTGATCTATTGAACCCTGAACGCGGTTGATTTCCGGAATAGTCTAGAATTTATAGGTCATTTATGTGGACTTCTATTTGGCAGCTAGGGCTACCGAGTAAAGTATTACATTACTTAAGAACTATTTATTCTATCGCCTTATTAGTCTTTAGGCAGACCAGCACCCTGTGTAACACATTAACAATCTCAATCTGAATAATTTTGAAGGATATTGCCAATCCATTGTTTCATATGTTCGAAAAATGTGTCTGCTCAAGAACGTAAATAACGCAATGAAAGTTGTTGAACTGTCAAAATGTAACCCATTGCTACTAATTAATAGTGTACGTAATTACCCCGCAAAATGTAGGTACCTATTAATATCCATCTGTAGACCAAACCCATAGGTACTTAGAAGTGGGGGTTTTATGTAAGATCATATCGACCATCAATGTATTTTGGAAAAGGGGCCCGTGGCAAAATAATAACAGCCGCACAGGTCGATCGATCAGGTTAAGCTACGCTTGCCGCGGTTGGTCTGTGGATGGGTGACTATCTTTACATCCCGAGACCCCTCCGGGTTTTGGAAAGCACGTTAAGGCGTTGGTCCCGGCTGTCATTCGTGGAACTTTGACAGTCGTTACGGGTAGTCAGAAGTCTGAAAGTCTGACAACCAGTCTTACCAAGGGGTGTCGTATTACCCAGTAACTGGGTTGTGGAGGTCAGATAGGCAATCGCTCCATGTAAAATACTTTTTTTTTTTTTTTTGCTGATGTGAAATCATCAAATGACTCCTCCCGCTCTGGGTGGAGCAGAAGGGAGTGTCAGACTCTTACTGACTAAAACCCACCCGTGTTCCTTCCTTAGCCCTTTATGTTCCGGGCCAGCGGTAACCCTTTCGGACAATCCCGCTGACCTGGCATAATCCCGCTGACCCGGCCATGTAAAATACTTGTATTCAGCTGCATCCGGTTAGACTGCAGATGACGGCAGATGATGACCTAGTTCGGGAATCTTCGGTAGAACGCACCATTTCTACTAGGGAAAACAAAGTCTTAACCCCCAATACCTTGTTGTTGTTCTTGAAGATAACTCACGCCTTTTTTACACGGGGCTAGGCAGAAAGGCCACCTGCTGCAATCCTTACATACTCCTTGAAGACTTCATAGTTAATAGGTTTTTTAACCATTTATTCTTCCTCCAGGTCTCTCTGCGGTGACATTGCTCGACGCTACTGCTGCCAGCGCACGCGCCGCGAGCAACATCACTCAAACGCATCCTCAGACATCCACATGAACAACTGCATCAAGTCAACATCCGCGGATGTTCTGCGTCATCATGCGTCCTGTTCCAGACCAGAGGAAATTGTCTTTGGGACGGCGTAAAGAACAAAGGTCTTGGCACTTAATAAATAGGTACAGAAGGTTGGCTCCATACATCGAGCGAAAACCAAAGATTGAAATCGTAAGATTCGCCCCACCCGTGACAAAACATGGTCGCGTTTCTGTTTCGTTTTGACACCTCTGATACACACTATGCAATATGTCAAGTCTTGTTTGTCATGGAAACGATTAGGTATAGGTCTCTCACTCTCCTTAATATGTGAGGTCACAGTATTTGACACTTTTCGCGCGACATAAATACACATCATTAAGGCAAATCTAACTATATAAATCATTGGCAAAATTGCACGCACACATGCTTCATGCACAGTGAGTGAAGCTCTCATGCGATTAGCATTCGACCGAGATAGATCGGGTCACCGTATGTCCGCGTCTGTGCGTGCGCCTGTTTTTGCTCGTTATATGGAGACGATAATTCCGAACCTATCAATTTTGTGATCTTAGGTTGCAACCAGACCACAGTGGATCGGCAATATTGTAACATATTTTGAGACGTAATGAGGTGACATTTTTATCAGTCACCGCGGTCTGTGTGCACCCTTAAGTTAAAGGAGAAAAGTTTTCTATAATGATCTTTAAGTGTAGCAGTTTTAGATTGAATTTGTATTGAGATTTTTAATGTGTAATTAGTAGGTACGTTTTATAAGTTCGAGATCACAAACTCATTTTCAGTAGGTATACGTTTAACTAAAATATAAGGAGTTCATAATCGTTTGTTCAGCATCACACAGTTAACTTTTGTTTTTTTTATTTAGCCGACAAATTGCTCTTAACTAACTTAAATACATACAGACATGTTTAATGAAAGTCAAATAGCTTTAGGTAGGCCAACAAGATGAGGTAAAGAATGTAAACAAACTTTCAGGGGTTCATAACATTTTTATTTAAAGAAATTATATGTAGGTATACTAATTTTAAACTTCCTATTCTAATCGTTATCGTCTGAATTAGACGAAGATGATTCGTCAGAAGACTCCGAATCAGTGGTATTGATCACAAAACTATCTAATCAATCATGTGCTACCAGGCGGTGATCCCATACTTAAAATCAACAACAAAGACTAATAATAACGGATTAGAAAAAAATCGTACCACTTAGAACGCAATCCAAACAGGAATGAACAACATTTTTTGTTAATGACGTCTCGCTGTACGACCTATGAGGTTGTCGTCAGTTTAACCGGGCTTGCCTGTGGATGCCTTAATGAATAATTAAGGCCTCTCTCCTCTCTTTTAGCAAAATGACAATGGGATCGTGTTGGAATGACGTATATATAAAAATAGCAGACTTGGGCCCCAGGTTGTTTACGTATATTATCTCGTCTCGTTGGCTGCACTTTGTATCGTGTTATTTACATAAGTATGTGTGTCAAGTTTTCTAGACGTCTATGTAAATGATATTCTGTTTACTTTCAATAAACGCACTAAGTGCGTTTCCACGTCAAGGAAAAAGTTAAGAAAATATTTATTTTTAAAATGAGAAAATGCTTTTTAAGTAGTTAAGGTTGTGAAGGAGTTAAATACATAGTTTAGACGGTTGTGAAAAGATTATTTTTATTCAATTTTGTTAATAACTGCTGACTTTTTTACCGTCTGGACAAAAACAGGGTATAAAAGGAGAACGGAGTAGAAGCCTATGGAACAAAAATTCCTTTTTTTTTCCCAAAAAATAAAAGAATAAATCTCTTGTTTTTTGTTTTACATTCAACTCTTTGATTGGATCCGGCCGACGGCTTCAATCAAAGGGTTGAATGTCGCTGACAATTTCCGCCCGTAGAAAAGGGTGCTTTACTTGAATTATTATATTATTAGTCATTATATTCGTTTTTTTTTGGAGGGGCCCGTGGCTAAATAATAACAGCCGCACAGGTCGATCGATCAGGTTAAGCTACGCTTGCCGCGGTTGGCTGTGGATGGGTGACCATCTTTACATACCGTGACCCCTCCGTGCCTCGGAAAGCACGTTAAGCCGTTGGTCCCGGCTGTCATTCCTGGATCTTTGACACTCGTTACGGGTAGTCAGAAAGAAGCCCGAACGTCTGACAACCTGTCTTACCAAGGGGTATCGTATTACCCAGTAACTGGGTTGTGGAGGTCAAATAGGCAGTCGCTTCATGTAAAATACTGGTATTCAGCTGCATTCGGTTAGACTGGAAGCTAACCCCAATATAATTGGGAAAAAGGCTAGGCAGATGATGATGATTCGTTTTTTTTGGAAAAAAAAAAAGAAATTTCTGTGCCTCAGGCACCTCCATTCAGCTTTTTCCTGTGTTTGTTCAGACGGTAAAAAAGTCAGCCAGTATGTTAGTAGATAATTTAAGTTACATAGTTAAATCGAAAACCAAAGAAGAATGTATTATTTAGAGTATTACAAATAAGCAGAAAACGCTTAAAGCTTAGTTATAAATGGTTTAAAACCATAATAATTTAAAGTAGGATGTCAATGAATGTTGAATGTGCCCACTGAAATTATTTATTCAGGATCAAATAAAACTAGCATATTTTTTTTTTATTAATAAAAAAAAAAGTTACAAAACAGTAAACAAAAGTTATAAAACTCTGAATGCCTGATGGGTCGATACCCATCAGGCATCAGTTTAGAAACAAAAAAGATTCGATGTTTTTAGGGGTCAACGACCGCTGGTACTGTTGTTACTTGAAGTATGAGTTGAGTAAATATGTTTTTGATGAATTATCGATACCAATTAAGGATGAAGTTTACAAAAAAAAATGATATTGCAAGTGAATATAGCGGTCAATGACCCCACAAAAAAATCGTTTTTGTTTTATCATGTTTAGATTTTGATAGTCATCACCTCTGCGATGTTTCGCTAGCTAATTTAATTTGATCCTGTATATGTTAGATGTAACTGTAAAATCTATATCACTTAGGCTGTGTATTACATCTGTATAAGACTCTGTGAAACCATTATCAATTTCAGCCGAAAGACGGTCCATGCTTATATTTTATTTTTTTTATTTGACTCTAGTCTATGTCAGAGGTGACAGAGACAAAGTCGACGATGGAGTAAACTTACCCAGAAGAAGCCTGTTCACTCTTACTTTACACTTTCTCTTGCTTGACGTAAGGCCGCACCCACTGCCGCGCCGCATCAAACGGCATCAACGTCAGTCTGAATAATTTTGAAGTATATTGCTAATCCATTGCTTCTAAAGTTCGAAAAATGTGTCTGCTCAGCAACATAAATAACGCAATGATTGTTGTTGAACTGTCAAAATTAAACCCATTGGTTAGTGTGTTACGCAATTACCCCGCGGTTCTGTGCTTCCCGCTGTGAAAACATAACAAACTACAGTTTATTACAGACGAAACTATTTATCTCTTTTGACAGTTTCTTAAGCTAAGATTTCCTAGAAAAGCGGTGCACTTTGGGCAGTGCCGGACTAAGACTACTTGATGCCCTAAGCAATCCACGCCTGTAGGCCCTCCTATCCACTAGCTAGCGATTTGTAAAGATTGGCACACATCTCTAGCTAGAGTGAGTTTTGGGTCTTGTAATATCTTGCTGATAAACAGCCTTGCCTTTCATGTGCTAGCAAGTACTGTATGTTTCTGCCTTATGGTGCCCCCCGGGACGTGATGCCCTAAGCAATCCGGGGGCTAATCCGGCACTGACTTTTGGGAAACTATAGCTTTACTGCCAAATACAGGGTACAGTCACGTGCTTGCAATGGTATGTATGCAAAATATATAACCCTGTCTATAAACATCCGAATTGAGAACCTCCTCCTTTTTAGAAGTGGGTTAAAAATCGTTTTAATGGGAAAGTTGTTTGTTATGATGAATACAATAATTTTTTTATGTCGATACCTAAACAACTTCACTAATTACCAGTCACCCTATATATTTGGAGGCGGATCGAAAGATAAGATCGTTAAATATCTTTGTTCTCAAATTCATTACAGCGTTGCCACCAATCAAATACAATGAAATTCATTCCTGGCCGCTGATTTTTTATTTTTTATCAAGACTTTGTTCTATGTCGCTGAACAAAATCTCCTTTGTGAAAATGTTTGGTACTCAAGGACACATTTATATTATAAACAGCTGAACCGATACAAATGAAAATTAGCACACAGATAGATTTTGTCCTGGATTAACCCAAAGGAATCTTTTGTCCGAGCTGACCACGAAATTGTCTCAGGAAACCAGTTAAACCACGGCCAAAAGATACCTTGCAAAATTTCTATCCAGCAACTCGGAAATTTCTTGCTTCAATCTTTATAAAAGCCACAAAATTACACGAAACAAATTATCCACCAACTTTATAAGTATTTTCCACTCACAAGATAACTTCCTCATTCTTCTCTGTAATATTTCATGTTGGTATGACGTAATCACTATGATATTCCGAATGAAATTTTTACCCTTCGAGGTATCTCAATAAAGTAGAGTAGTTTCGGGAAATAGCGGGACACGGGACTTGGAGTAGATTTTTTTTGATGCCACATCCCGGAATTATGTGTGAGAAAGTTTCAGGTCAAAAAACAGTGAGGTACTACGAAATTTTAGTGATTGAAAAAAAATACTAGGATTGTTAAAAAAAGAAACAGTACAAAAATACCTTTGTTATCGAAAAAAATCTGCATCAGACGCTCGCAGGCTCGCTTACCATCTGGCGTGATCGAGGTCAAGACCCATTCAGCAATAAAAAAAAATCTTTGTCTAATCAAATAAAAGTTTAGTTCTTAACAAAAAAGTTGTGTCACCTTTATCAATCAATCTTCATTATAAGGTCACAATGAAGTTTTTTTGTCAACAGTTCGTCTAAAAGACAAAAACTTTCTCCGAAGATCCCAAAATAAACGACGGATAGATGTTTCGACAGACACTTAGCATACAAATTGTCAAGCTATTACACTAAAGAACGACCTGTTCACAGAATATTGAAAGGGTACTGATCAGTTCAATGGCCGGAATCAATCACGAAATGAAAACGACATACATAAACTTACATCTATTCTCCTTCAGGGTAAGCAGAACATTCATCCGTACATCTGATTATGCAAACGTGTCGGTGGCAAGTGTAATTCACCCGACGTTTCTGCCTGCTGACCTCCTTTCCTAGGGTTCTCACTCAATCCTTCACAGGGGTTTTTATTTTGCGTGGTGGTCGGATATTATCCCTCAAGAACGTATTATCGACATAAAATAAACCTATGACCTATCCCAGGTCATGGTCTATCGGTGTGCAAAATTTCATCCAAATCCGTTCAGCCGTTAAAGCATGAAAGCTAACAGACAGACAGACTCTCTTCCGCATTTATAAAATTAAGTATGGATTCAAGTTTATAGTTCAATTCCTTTCATGAATCCTCCCAAAATAACTAAAACTATTTAACCTTTTGACCGCCACAGTCATGTATAGATGACAAACCAAAATGCGCCCAGCACGTCACGGTTCGTTTTGATTTTTTGACGTGTGGCGGTCAAAAGGTTAAACAAAGAAAACCACAGTCCCGAGAAAAACGGGACACTTGCCAACACTATTATAGTCAAGATAGACTATATCATGAAATACCTTCACGAAATATTTAGTAGGTGGTATTATAGGAACGACCTTTAGTCCTCCTTGTGTAATGTGTTATGTCACGGTCAGATATAGTTGATATTGGAAAATAAGGTAGGTATATGGGGAAACGCATTTAGTGATTGGAGACAACTACAATAAATAGTTCCCTTCCCCAAATTCCCAATAAAAATCCAATTTGAAAAAAACCAGATTGTTATTTCTTGGCTAAATGATACTAGCCACACGAATCGATCAAAGGTTAAGCTGCGCTTGCCGAGGTTAGCTCGAAGATGGGTGACCTACCATTAAATATCGAGACCCCTCCGTGTCTCGGAAACTACTCTAAGCCGTTAGTCCGGGCTGTCATTCATAGATATTTTCTAAGCCCAAAAGTCTAACAACCAGGCTTACCAAAGGGTATGAGTTACCCAGTAACTGGGTTGCGGAGTTCAGACAGGCAGTCGCTCCGTGTAAAATACTGAGGTATTATAATTTTAATTACGGTGCCATATTAATCAAGCGTGTCACGGTAGCGTTAAAATTAATAGTCTGCTTGAGTGCTATAATGAACATTCCCGGCGAGCCGCTCGAATGCACTTTGTCGACTAGGTCTCTATAATGGGACCAGGACCAAGCTAGGGTCACATTGCTTCTATTAATAAGTCTGTATTGGTGAGTGGAGATAGCGGTGTGGAGAGCTTTTGAATTGCGTATAGTACAGCACATCAACCTACTACAAACTGTCAAATTTCTTTAATAGATTTTCAACTTCATTGCTAAATTATAAGGTTCAAAGTTGATTGGGAAAATTTGACAGTTTCGGATAGCTTGATGTGCTGGCGTCTGTATGTGTTTGTTCTAGTTCCTCAACTTGATTTTCCTTTGTAAAAAGTAATATTTTTCTTTCTAATAACTTCTTAAGAATATAAGTCTCAAAGTGGCACCGGTGACTGAAAAGTTGTGTGGAAATCGGTTGTCATGGCATGGGTATATTATGCGAACGAATGAGGAAAATGTCATGAGGAAAGTTTTGAGTTATGAATGTGGCTGGAATAGAATATTCTATTCTGGCTATAAAAAGTAGGGGAAGACCAAAGAAACGGTGGATGGAATGTGTGAATGATGATATGGTTAGAAAGGGGGTGACTACCGAGATGACGACTAATAGAGAAGGAAGACAAAGACATAATTATTTACTAATAGAGAAGTAAAGACATAAAGACTAATAGAGCAGTATGGAAGACAAATACATATAGACTAATAGAGAAGTATGGAAAGACTAATAAAGAAGTAAAGACATAAAGACCAATAGAGCAGTATGGAAGACAAATACATATAGACTAATAGAGAAGTATGGAAAGACTAATAAAGAAGTAAAGACATAAAGACTAACAGAAGACAAAGACATTCTTCCATACTTCTTTATTAATCGTAAAGACATGTTGCGCCGACCTTTAATAAATTGGGATAAGGACAGGAGAATGCTGAAGATGATGAACTTCTTAAGAAAAAAAATATCTAAATAAAAAAGAAATGGTACTTGTATTAATGAACAGGCGACTCCAGAAGTTGCCCTACATTGCTACCATTTGATTGGCTTATAGAAAACTAGCTGACCTGGCGCACTTCGTATCGAAATCAGACAATCCGTTCTCAAGATCATCATCTGCCTAGCCTTTCCCAACTATGTTGAGGTCGGCTTCCAGTCTAACCGGATGCAGCTGAATACCAGTATTTTAAATGGAGCGACTGGATCCGATGAAATCCGTTGGAAAAAGAAATCGCGATGGAATCCGTTCTCAAGACATCATCAAAAAAGCCGTTCCATACAAAATGTATGAGAAAATGAATTATCTTTTTTTTTCGTAAATTTTTCCTCTCTTTTAAGTGTTATTCTGCTATACAAATCCAACAAATCAAAGATTATAAAAATCGGTCCAGCCGTTCTTGAGTTATAAATGGTGTAACTAGCCCGACTGTGTTTTCTTTATAAGGAAGATGTTAGGGGTCAAAATATGTCGTACAGAAAAGATAAGTGTACGTAGTAAAAATACTTACCTACTTGTAAAAATGGTTAAAGAATTTCATTAGTCTAGAACTGGCTTCAAAATAAGTATGTCAAATAAAAATAAGTACAAAAGACTAAAATTCCGTGAAAAATTCTTCAAGAAATGTTTTCTACATTCTTACCGAAACACTTTTCGGTATACACAATCGAATTTATCGTGTTGCATTTTAGAAGTGCAAACGAAATATTCGATGTTTCCTTATTTCCATTTCGCGTGCCGGTTCCGTCTGGCATCCGGTACGGTTCCGGGCCACAAGAGTGCTTCAACGGTTTTGTGTATTTGCACGCCATTTTGGGGCATTTTACTGTTTTTTTCTTGTTTGTAATTGAACTGAGTTTTTATTTTTATGTGTTAGAGGTAGGAAAGTGTTGCCTAGCATTTTCCCAACTATGTTGGGGTCGGCTTCCAGTCTAACCGGATGCAGCTGATTATCAGTATTTTACATGGAGCGAGTGCCCATGTGACCTCCACAACTCAGTTACTGGGTAATACGGTTCCCCTTTGTAAGACTGGTTGTTAGACTTTCGGGCTTCTGACTACCCGTAATGACTGTCAAAGATCCACGAATGACAGCCGGGACCAACGGCTTAACATGATTTCCGAGGCACGAAGGGTTCTTGGTATGTGAAGATGGTCACCCATCCACGGACCAACCGCGGCAAGAGTAGCTTAACCTGATCGATCGACCCGTGCGGCTTTTATTACTTAGCCACAAACCCCTCCGTAAGTATATGTATGTATGTTATGGTAAGTACATTTGAATTCTTATTTAAGGATATTTAAACAGAGTCCCATAGGGTGTTTTGGTATTTTTATCTTTGTCACTGGATCGTCTGGTTAAGGCTATGAATTAATTTAAAAAAAGCTTTTTGTCACGAATGTTATCTAGTAGAAACATATTGAAGTTTCAACTTGATTGAAAATCATTTATTTGTAGTTACTTTTCCTAGCTTGAAATATAGATTTAAAACCTCATCTGCATCTTACTGCTTCAAAGATTTAACTCATTTTCGTCAACAAAAAAGGTACTAAGAAAATACAAGTAGTAAAAACAACCCCTTTTGAGGGTTGAAATTGAAATAAAACCCTTTCTCAGATTAGAGGGGTATACTGTTATCCCTTTGACGGTCATAGCGGTGTTTATTTAGGCAAAGGACTTTCAATTGTTCGTGAGTAATCACTGGCAATCAAGGGGATGCTTTGTGGTTGAAAAGACTCAGAGAAAATCTGCTATTTAGAAATTCCGGCTTTCATTTGTTTTTTTTTGTTAAAGGATTTCACGAAATGAAACTAAACGCGACGAGGATTTCTTAACCACGTTCGTAGGGCCCGTGGATAAATAATAACAGCCGCACAGGTCGATCAACCAGGTTAAGCTACGCTTGCTGCGGTTGGTCTGTGGATGGGTGACCATCTTTACATACCGTGAACCCTCCGTGCCTTGGAAAGCACGTTAAGTCGTTTTTCCCATTTTCACTTCACTTTAAAAATTATTTATACTTTGACAAAGCAGTCTATACTTAGCTTAATGGGGTGAAATAAAAATATAAAAAATCAATATGTACCTATTTTCAGAACCATTATGTTTAAAGGAGAATGCCGTCAAATATAGGGCGCCCTGTACCAAACGGAAAGTCCGCTGACACAACCAAATCTAGTGTATTTGGAGGAGAATTTAATGCCCTTCCTATTTTTTTGCTAACTATTTTTTATATGGATTCCCGCAATTCGTATTTATTTGCCATTTACCTGCTTCATATTTTGAGGTTACGTTCGAGAAAATGACGAATGAACGATGACGATGATTGATGGAGGCTTCGCTAAGGATTATCACAGAAAGACTACGTTATGGAAAAGCACCTGAACGTTTTCGTTAATAAGGATTTTAATTATATTGAAATAGTTCAGATGTAATTGACGGCACGGTTGGCGCAGTGGTTAAGCGATTGACTGCTGCGCTGCGTGTCGCGGGTTCGATTCCCGCACGGAACAAATATTTGTATGACCTACAAGTAGATGTTCCGGGTCTGGCTGTTTGTGTACGCGAATTTAAATGTTTGTAAACGCACCCACAATACAGGAGAAATTCCTAGTGTGAGGCAACATTTATTTAAAAAATAATAATAATATTGAAAGTAACGCCATCCGTGACGGCACAACAGCACAAATGCAATACGTCACAATAAAAACGATTTCTTTTTTTTTTATCGGTCCTATTTTCTTGTAAAATGTATTCCTTTAAATGTATTCTAAAATAATAATTTAAATTAATACGACGCAATGTGTGACCTAAAGATTTTTTGACACATAAAAATATACCTAATATTATAATAAATAGTAAATCGGTACCGGTAGGTACTTACAAATTATCTTCTTCATTTAAATGAAGAAGATAATTCGGAAATGAAGTACAATGGCAGTGACGTAAGAGAAAATACGTAGAAAAGTAAATAAAAATACTTTTGTTTTTGACGTCCGAAATCCGGGAATCTTTTTCATAACAAAAACGTAAATCTAATTGAAAAATATGAGTAATTTTATGAACTACATTTGGTTGTGACACGCTCCCTCGCAAGTTGGTACGGTCCCATGGCATTCTCCTTTCCTCACATTATAGAGAGTGTGACATCATCCATTGTTATGTATTTATTTATATTTTCAACATATCAATATAAACAGACTATTTAGAAACTTCCTCATTTTATAAAGTCGGTTATAAAGCCTGGTATTACAGTGACAAATACCAGCTAAAAATGTTGAACTGTTGCTACGTCGTCGTAGCTGACGGCTACGCGAGTTACGAGAGCTACGCTGTCGTAGCAGATAAGCGACCCGCTACGAGCCAAATTTGACGTGTGCTTTGTTCGCTGTTGTTTCATTTAAAAAGTAGAAGTTGTATCTAGATACCACTTCTACTACTAAAGAAGTATTTTCGTTTAAAAAGTGTATTTGATTTAGTATGTTATCTATATCCATTTATATCATTGTTTTGTGTTAGTGTCGTTAGTCAATCGGATTTCACAGTACATCTATTTAGATAAAACAAAGTCGGGTTAGTTACACCATTTTTATAACTCAAGAACGGCTGGGCCAATTTTTATGATCTTTTATTTGTTGGATTTGTCTTCGCCCCGAATAGCAGAATAATTCTTAAAACATGTGAAAAAATAACAAAAAAACATCTGAGGCGGTAAGAAGTTATATTAAACGCATGAAATAAAATGATATTTTTTACGACTGGTAGTCAAACTTTCGAGCTTCTGAATACCCGTAACGACTGTCAAAGATTTACAAATGACAGCCGGGACCAATGACTTAAGGTGCTTTCCGAAGCACGGAGGGGTCTCGGTATGTAATGGATGGACACCCATCCACGGACCGACCTCAGTTAGCGTTGCTTAACCTTGAAGATCGACTCTTTAGCCACGAGCCCCTCTCGACCATTCAAAATAAATATAAAACCACAAATCAAGCCCTTGATTTATAACACAATAGTGGGTAGGTATATTATTATTTCCACATAATAACCAAACTATATTATTTTATAGTTTGCCATATGAACGCAACAGCTTTCCTCAATCGCAAGTAAATTGCACCTACCAAGCTAACCTATTATTATAGACTTCACTGCGGTGAATTTACCACATGAATAACTTGAGACGGAATTTTCACCTTTTCTTTTATGAAAAATGAAAGCCTTTACTCAGCAAAGGGTAGTTATTTGGGCTAAAAAGATTTGCGTACGAATATAAAAAAAATATTTTCTGAAATGCTAACAATACAGTTGAAAAAGTTTGATTGTACAACCAAATTGCGCAACACGCTTTGTTTCACACTACAAAGGATTTTGAAATAAATTCCTAATCTATTGCTTCATAAACTCAAACTCAAAGCATTTATTTCAAATAAACTTTAATAAAGGCCTCTGACCAAATAAAAAGTCAAGCGCTGAAAGAAAGAAAGAAAAGAAAAGAAAGAAAAATGCGTTTATTGGCATAACATCAAAATAAGTACACCTTAAAACTATAAAAACAGAAAACAAAGATTATAATGCCAAAAGGGCCTCAGCTCAGTATAATGTCAGATGACAACACAAGGTGTACCACCTGACGCTGATTTTCAGCTGCAACCCACGAGTGCCATACGCTGGAATAACAAACACATAGAGTTCACACGCGAACATTTACAACCATTTACAATCAAACTACACCTCACTATGTGCACACATGTTTACGAAACCGGCTGTTGCGAATCGAACTCGTTATTACTGATCGTAACCAAAGACTACAATATAATGTAACTAAAACGCGCTGGTAGGTTACCACAGTTTATTTTCACATTCAATCACAAATTCCAAAAGTGAATCAACCAGATGTCAAACCTGACAGACCTACTTGAATTTAGAATACAATTAATGTTCCGAAAGAAGGTGATATGCTGCACTGTAACGAGTTCGATTCGCAACACCGGCTTTACTTTACCGTTGACAGCCCTCTGTCTTCGTTTTTTATTTGGTCAGAGTTACAGGCACTTTTGAATTGTCAAAGGGTCGGTCAGTCAGAAAGATGAAGCTAGTACCTACCTCCCATTTAACAAATAACAAATTAACTAACAAGCTATTAGAATAAAAAAAATAATAATAATAATGAATATGATATAATTTTGTAATGAAGAACGAACCATAGATAACTATCGAACAAATGTGCGGATGATTATGAATTACCCACTACTGTATATAAATTAGTACAGGGTGTAAAAACACCCATAACTTAGCCGTTTTCTACGCATTCTGCGCATCAAGCTATGTGCGCATACACACAAGTGACAAGCGTAAACGGCAGATGCAACTGCAGGCGTCGACAGCAGTCGACGCCCGTCGACGATCGCCGTCGACAGCGTACTCTCGTATATTTGATTGAGTACGGTGTTTAAATACATGAGTGGTATGTTGTTGACACGTGTCGCTTGTGTGTTTGAGCACTAAGTAACATTGAGCAAAAATAATTGCTGGGAAAAATGTCTGTCTACAGCAGTGCGCAATGTAACGCACGCAAAACATTGTGCAAACGGGTGCATGCACGAGTTTAACTCATCACCTAGATTAAAACTCAATTTATTTTATGTCCAGAGCACAAAAGGCTTTTAAAGGTAGTAAATGTAAGTACAACAAGAATAGACAATATTAAAACCAAAGTGTATTTTTTTTTATTTTAGTTTTTATTTTCATAAATGTGTGTTATTAAAATCGATCAATTATAAAACTTATAATAGATGTATATATATATATTAAAATAGTTTAAACATGTAAATTTTAATAAATTATTTACTTAATTATATTTAAATGTTTGTATTGTGCTTAGATTTTAAAGAAATGTATTTTGAAGGGTGGTTTGTGGATTTTATACTATTTTATTATATTTTTGTCTGCGCATACTCTTTACTTGTAACTGGTATTTCTTTAATTTTAATTTTTTTTCTTCTACTTAATAAGAATAATAAAATTACTCCTAAAAGTAATATTTAATTTGTATTTTTATACAAAAAATATTTCTATAACTGATCATCATTAAAATCACCCTTTAAAAATACAAAATTGACATAAAATGTGAATTTAAAAAATGTAACATATCTTTAATGCGGCAATAACGTGCCAAAATAAATAATTATTAATAAAAATAATAATAATTAGATCAATGGCTTCACGTTCCTTGTACATAGTACCTCGAGTGTTTAATATTATCTTATAGACCCCTATTTTGAGATCTGTGTATGTACATTGCATTCAAGTAGTATATGTAAATTCGGGAAAAAGTCGGTGTTAAGTAGGTATAGATATTTACGTGTGTAAAGAATTTATTATTCGAAAAAGAAACTATGTTTATCTATGGCAATGGTGCCGATGTCGAAAATATTCAGCGTACAAAAAAAATCTGGTTTAAGCCGTTACATCAAAAAGCATATGCATGAAAAAGCATATAACAGTCCTTGATATTTGTTAAAAAAGTTAACAATAAAAATCACAATTTTTATTTTTTTACAACAATATGATTATTTTAGAAAATCAATATATAAAAATTATAAAACATCGATACAAAATCATCGTACACGGTACATCTCTACAACGTAAACAATACTAGTGTTGTACTGTTTCACATTCCACATAACGGGTATTAAGTGTAACTAGATTATTAGTTAGCAATAAATTAAGTTTGTAAATAATAAATGTAAGGACTGTATTAGCAGAATAAATTCATTATTATGCGTGGCTCTGTGTTTTTAATGTATTCCTTTCCTTTTATGTTATTTTGGTGGCAATTAACCCTTAGTATGCCGGAAAGTAGATCCACGCGAGACACAATGGCTTTTTAATTGTTTCTGTAATTACGGCATTCAACCGGTTAAGCAGACGGTTCACCAGATGGAGGTACAGACGCCAGCACATCAACCTACCTGAAACTGTAAAATTTTCCCAATCAACTTTGAACCTTATGCTTTAGTGATAAAGTTGAAAATCTATTAAAGAAATTTGACAGATTGTAGTAGCTTGATGTGGTGACGTCTTTACCTAGCATAAGTAGTAAGTAAGTAATAAGTTAGTAAAAGAGATACAGTTGATCCCGCACACTCGTTCACACCGCTGGCGAGCACTTTGTTGTACAGACGGGGGTTTGGCTTCGACATGTGGAGTCGAATCCAAATAAATTGGGATGAGAGCAGGAAAACAATGATGATGATTATGCTATGCCCTCCGATTTCCTGTTTGAAAAACCCACTAACATTTTAGAAAAAAACTTACTTTTCTTTAAGAAAAAAAAAGTGGCACTCCATGAGTGCCGACAGAAGTCAAAACAATACAAAAACAGAATAAGTACTTTGCCATCACTCACTGACATATCGGATATACATTAAAGCCGAGTACATCCCGAGGACAGCCGAACGGCGAACACATCCGAAGCGGGTATTTTTTTTAATCGTCTTATAAACAAAACACGCGCGGTGTCGCATTCCTATCTCAAAAAATGCTCAACGCGTCTAAAGAAGATTTCACTTCAAAAAAAAAACTTAGGTGCATTGCATTTGCTCGAAAAATCTGTTTCCAGATAGGATACGAGTACACCCAGCCTAGTAAATATGAATACTTTCCATCCTCTACACAGTAATACGATATTTCCCCAGCAGCGCCGCAGTTACGTAATATCACGGGCCTTTTCTAGGCCGAACCGCAGCGAATGTGTTAATACAGGTTATACTGGCCATAGACTACAGATGTATAGAGGTGCATCCGAAGGCATTCTAAATGGATGGAAGCATTAATTTTTTTTAGAAAAAAAAAAAAGTATAAGCCTGACAACGCAGTCAGAATGGTAACGTTACTTGTAGGACACTAGTCACAGTATAGAGATAGTTTGAGTTCCGGGAAGGAACATCGGATTGTTTTTATCCCGATATTCCCACGGGATCGACACTTATGCGGGTGAAACCGTGGAGCGCTGCTAGTATCTCATATACCTGTAATTACACCAGCACGAACTGGAACACAACAACGCAGTTTGAAATAGGTACGGTAAGCAACAAAAGTCTATTAATACTTCAGTTTTTTTAAATCTCAGTTAGTGAGCAAAATATTTGTTCAAAATTACAGCAGAAATACAAAGCAATGTTGAACAAATATTTTGCTCAATAACTGAGATTAAAAAAAACTGAAGCGTTAATGTTTTGCACAATTACTGAGATTAAAAAAACTGAAGCGTTAATGTTTTGCACAATTACTGAGATTAAAAAAACTGAAGTCTTAATCACAGATATAGATAGACCTAGATAACGCAAGTATCACGAACTGTATGAAAACCAAGCGTGCCATTTTTTGACTACCTACTATGACGTCAAAAGCTCGCGCTCTCGCACACGCTTACCCAGCCAGCAGTACACAGGACTGAGCGCGAAAGTGGCGGTTTATGATTTTCTATCGTAAGCTGGTGCGATTTTTGGCACGCGAAGTAGTTGCTCTTGCGTTATCTAGGTGTATCTATATCTATGGTCTTAATCGACTTTTGTTGCTGACTGTACCTACTTATCTGGACGAGTCACTTCACAAAGAGCTTTACTACTGACAGTTCGCATCTATGCGGTTATTATTATTCTATGCACAGGCATCTCTTTCACTCGCAGCGTGAATATCGGAGCTCCTACTAAGGTCGTAAATAAATCTGCTAGCTAGAAAGTGGCGCTGGAGTTTCTAGAAGTATGCAGAAAAGGTATTTTTTATCTTTTGTTTCTAGAAAAACAACGGTAAAATAACGGATGGAAAAAAAAATATGATTGTTTTTCATCCATAATTTACCTGAGATTGTTCTTGCTAGTACAGACGCCAGCACATCAAGCTACCCGAAACTGTCAAATTTTCCCAATCAACTTTGAACCTTATGCTTTAGGGATAAAGTTTAAAATCTATTAAAGAAATTTGACAGATTGTAGTAGCTTGATGTGGTGACGTCTTTACCTAGCATATTTACTACTCACTCCAAATACACCAGCGAGAGTAGAGCTGACACTGACACTACTGTAAAAGTGTTTGTAGAAACCTGCTTACAGAAATAAATAATTTATCATTTATCACTAAAACGAGTAGGCGAACAACGAGCGAGCAGTAGTGGCCCAGTAGTGCAGTGGTAACTTCCGCGACTTATGGGTTCGTAGACCGTACATTCGAACCCAGACAGGCGCTTTACTTTGTGTAAATTATTTCATCACCACTTATTTTAGGGGAGATCTACGAATAACAACTGGGCTTAAGAGTTTGACGTGCTTTCTGAGGCACCGAAGGTTCTCCATACGAAATGGATGGTCCCATCCACAAACCATGAAGCTTATCGACCTTCTATGGCTTCGACAAAAATTAACTTTAAATAAGAGAAAATTAAGAAAGAAAAGAAGAAAGAAGTCGTATGTATGCAGTTACCCTTTAATTATGGCACCTTTTGAGATGCTAATACCGTGCAATTTCCCTCGCATTTTCATTTTTAGGGTTCCGTGCCCAAAGGGTAAAAACGGGACCCTATTACTAAGACTCCACTGTCCGCCTGTCACCAGGCTGTATCTCATGAACCGTGATAGCTAGACAGTTGAAATTTTCACAGATGATGTATTTCTGTTGCCGCTATAACAATAAATACTAAAAACAGAATAAAATAAATATTTAAGGGGGGCTCCCATACAACCAACGTGTTTTTTTCGGCGTTTTTGCCTTGTGGTACGGAACCCTTAGTGTGCGAGTCCGACTCGCACTTGGTCAGTTTCTTTTTTACTCTCTCTAGTAAAATTATGATTAAGGAACTGGCAGTATTTATGCACAGGTTATACGTTGATAGGCAACTAATAAAAGGTATTTACAAGGCAGATGTGAGTGGAAACACAGAGGGGCCCGTGGCTAAATAATAACAGCCGCACAGGTCGATCGATCAGGTTAAGCTACGCTTGCCGCGGTTGGTCTGTGGACGGGTGAACATGAACATCTTTACGTACCGTGACCCCTCCGTGCCTCGGAAAGCACGTTAAGCCATTGGTCCCGGCTGTCATTCGTGGATCTTTGACAGTCGTTACGGGTAGTCAGAAGCCCGAAAGTCTGACAACCAGTCTTACCAAGGGGTACTTGTATCGTATTACCCAGTAACTGGGTTGTGGAGGTCAGATAGGCAGTCGCAGAAAAGGACATGAAAAATAAAATATTCAAGGTACTTACTTATATTAATATATCATTTTAATTGCGGTTTAAGACGCATTTGTTTTGTATTTTTCGGTGAAGCAAAAATTAGCAATACGAATGGTCACGTTATGCATAAAACGTGATAATATTCATCAAAGTTACATTTCATCATTATTCGATAAAGATTAGGTATAATTACAATTCAACTATACGACGTATTTTTCTAGATATCGATAAATCATCGCGTCTGCGGAGATTAACTAGCCAATTTTAAAGAGCCCTGTATTATTAGAATATTCTGGCCTCTTTAGGCCAGAATATTCTTTGGATTAACACAATACAGGTTAGAGCACCCACGCAAATGCGTGGGTGCTCTAAAATGTGAAAGTTATCTTGTCATGAGAAGATCCCAGCTGTGTAATATACCCGATATTAAATACATTAAAGAAATAATCTGAATTTATAACATTCACGCACATTTTCCCCGAAGGCGCAAGCAGATATTTATCTAACACACCCACGTAATTGTATTTATAACTCCCATGTACCTATATAGGGGCGATTTTTTTGCAATCTTCAGGCGGGTACAAATCCAGATAACTGAAAGAATTCTAAAAAAAAAACCATCGAGCATCGAATCCAAGACACCTAGTCTGAACTAAATGTTATATAGATAATTCCTGAATGACTCATAACAATAGAGTTAAAACTACAAAAGTTAGAAACACGATATTTGGAACATAGGTTAAATGATAAATGAATGACACTTTAACACGTCAAAATTAAATCATGTTTTAAAATTAGATTAGTTTGGTGTTTCCTAACCGACTACGCTGAGAAGAAAGACCGAAACAAACTCAGAGTTCACAGTTTCTTTTAAAGTTCAGGTCTAGGTCAGGCCATATGAAGACCATACAGATTAGTGTCCGAGATAGTCTATTATCAGAGCAGCAAGAATTTTTTTTTTCTAAAATTAACGTAGGTACTAAACGACTATCTTTGAAGGATAAAATCAGGAATGAAATTACCCGGAAAAGAACCGGAGTTACAGACATAGCTTGCAGATTAAGCAAACTGAAGTAGCAGTGGGCGGGCCATGTTTGTCGAAGGACCGATGGCCGGTGGAGCAGAGGAGTCCTGGAGTGGAGTCAACGTATCAGCAACCGTATTGAGCTCCCCAGCTAGACAGACCGATGACCTTAAGAGAGTGGCTGGGACAAACTGGATGCGGAAGGCGGAGGACAAGGCGTTGTGGCGCAGCCTGGAAGAGGCCTATGTCCAGCAGTGGACTGCGTTAGGCTGAGTTGAACCTACTGAAGGTTTATAAGGTTTATAAAATGATACAATACCAACAAATCTGTCAAAGGCAGTGATAAAAACTGATTTCCAAATCGACATTAGAACCGATAGTACCTACTCACATATGAAAGCAGAGGAATGTAAAATGAATCGCATCGCTGAGATGTATTTATACTCGTAACAGCAATATCCAGTATTAAATCGTTGCAGGTTTGAATAGATTTTTTAGTTTGTTTTCTGATTTCAAATGAATGTTTGCATTTGCGGTTGCATTACCATTTTCCGTTATTGAATGTGTTTATAGGATTCGATTATGGTAATTGCGCACTGCTTCCAAACAAAAACCTTATGCAAATATTTGCCACCTCAATCTAAACTCGCTTGACTGTTCGAATTCAAACAAGAGTTATTTTATTGCCTACTTGCACTACATAAGGTCGAATTTAGCAGACAACCTTTACAGTACGAAGTGAAACAGATTTTTTCAATGTCATAACAAGGATAAAACCTCTACAGAATAAACAAGACTGTTACTTAATTAACAAGACGACATAATTAAAAATATATTCCTAAAAACATAATTAAAGAACAGCAATTAGGTAATGAATTCCTAGGAAAACGGTTTTCATTAAAAACATACTTTACAGGTCTCAATCTTTGACGAGGAATTCTTTGAAAGAAATTAAAAAAAAATAGCTGCTGATATTTTTTGACGCAAACTGAAAAACAATTGAAGGAAAATTTTATTGATGTTTGCAGAAAATGCAAATAAATAAAAAAGGAAATGTTAATTAATGTTGGCAGCATAATATTTTGCAGCACTGAATATATATTATGCTGCCACCATAAAGTGTTAAATCTACCGTTACATTTCAACCCAATACGATAAATGGCCTTAGACTAACTTAGTCTATACTACATCTATAACTTATTACTTAGTCAGATATGCAGTCGCTCCATGTAAAATACTGGAAAGTATTAGTAACTGTTATCTGGATATACTGAAATCCAACCCTAACCTATGTTAGGGTTGGCTAGGCAGATGATAACTGCGACGTTTTGAAACATTGAGTACTGCGTGTAAGTGATATGACAAACGCGGTGTCACTATCGCGGACGTTCAAGTTAAATAAATGTATGGTTTCTTAAGAACTCGATAATAACGTTCATATATGTGCACGTTGTTAGAAATTTATACTTCGTTCTAAAACACAAATAGCTGGCCGCACAGCTGCTGGACTAAAGTGGAACTGGGCTGGCCATATCTGTCGCAGCAATATGCAAAAGCCACCATTCAGTAGATCACTAATATCAAGAAACCACTGCGCGGCAGGCCCAGAAAGAGATGGCGGGATGAGCTGGACTCCTTCTTAAAGGATTGGCCCACAGTCGCAGTAGACCGGGACAAGTAGAAAGAGAGAAGGGAGGCCTTTGCCCTGCAGTAGGACAACACAGGCTTATAATAAAATGTTTTCGAGAACGGAAATTTAAAAGCGTCTTCTTAACTTTCCATACATTTCATTTCCCGTGTTATTTGCCGTGACGTCGACGTGGACGTCCACGATAGGATCGTCCCGTCAGAACTTTTAGTGCGTCATGTTCGTGAACGGGCGCCGTCAGTTGGGGCTGGTCATCACTTAGCTGCCGCGGCTTATTTTTTATTTTTGGATTGTTGTTTTCTTGCTATTTGCTGTACTCTGGACGCTTTTAATGTGTACGTCTTTTTTACATCGTTCTCACATAATAATATAATAGTACATTCAACATTAATCATGTAACTAATATTTTTGTAAAAATATAATTTAAAAGAGTGTCCATGGAGTTTCTTGCCCGTTCTTCTCCATAGGTACCTATGCTTTGGAATGGGCAACTAGCTTCATATTTTCTGACTGACCGACTTCTTGACAATTCAAAAGTGCCTGTAAATGGTTTAATTGAAATAAATGCTTTGAGTTTGAGTTTAAAAGCGCCCATTGTAAAGTGGTTTGTGTGAGTTAAACCCAAAGGCTTAACAAGTGGGACGGTGCAATCGGAAAGCAATCAAAAGGGATCCTTATACTCAATTGAAGCGAACAATTGTTCGAGAGGGATTCCTCGTTCCTCTTGGGAGATTAGGCTGAGTATTATTTGATTGTTTTTAGTTATTTTCTTTTTTCCTTATTTTCAGGTACAGATAGAATTAAAGGTATTATTGTTGGAAAAAACTGTTTGGCTCGTGGCTAATTAATAACAGCTGCACGGGTCGATCTTTAAGGTTAAGCAACGCTTGCCAAGGTCTGTCCGTGGATGGGATTTTTTTAAGGGAAAATAGAATAAGTCCCAAAAAAAAATTATAACAACAATTTTTTTTTCTTTGCTGCTCATAGTGCCCCTAAGCGTAGGCTCCAACTCTAACAAATCCGCCCCTAAGACGACCCACTGACCCCTCCATGACTCGGAAAACAAAAAAAAAAACTGACCACCAGTTTTGCCAAGAGGTAAAGTTATTTCCCTATGAGTTAATTATTTCCTTATTGTCATGTAGACAGTAATAAACCGTAAACGTATTATTGAAGAACTTCCGCAGAATATTTTTACAAGTTACTAATCCTACTAAATGTATGAATATTAAAGTTTGTATGTTTGTTACTCAATCAAGCAGAAACGGCTGAATAGATTTGGATGAAATTTGGCACACAGCACACTACCTGGATTAACAAATCGGATACTTTTATCTCGGTAATACGTTCACGTGGGATAGTCGCGGGTAACAGCTAGTCTATCTTATATCTATACAATATAAAAATCAATGTTTGTATGTTTGTCATCTGTGCGTTCCGAAACTATCGTTCAAATTGTGATGAAACTTTGGTAGGGTGTTCTGTGTGGGTTTTTAATTATTAAAATAAGGGGAAAAATGACAAAAAAAATATCTAAGGCAGTACGAAGTTCGCCGGGTCAGCTAGTAGGTACTTATATTATAAATGAAAGCGACTGCGGATCAAGATCCATTTATCATCATTATTGGCAGCCCTGTTTCACCCACAAATGAGGTTCCAGGAACCGTAGTCGTCCGTCAGTTGCGTCATTTCTTATGAATCCCACAAACACTAGGAAGTGGTGAAGGGTGGGCGTTTCGTGGAACTGTCTTACGTAGTAATTTAGACGTTCAAATAGTTCTGACATTTAGCGAAATTTGAGATAAGTTTTACGTTAGGTGTTAGTGTTATCGTAATCTGAAGCCTTCTAAAGTGTATACCTCACCGTCCGATCAGGACCAAGCCCGTCCCGGACGGCACGTACGTGTTCCACGCGCGCCTCAAAGAGATGTCAGGGCCAGTGAAGGGGCCCGTTAGGGCCGTAGCCTGCCGTGTCAGCGGGATTGTCCGAAAGGGTTACCGCTGGCTCGGAACATAAAGGGCTAAGGAAGGAACACGGGTGGGTTTTAGTCAGTAAGAGTTTGGCACTCCCTTCCGCTCCATCCAGAGCGGGAGGGGTCATTTGAAGATTTCCCATCCTCAAAAAAAAACCTTCTAAGTGTTAAATTCAATGTCTGGTAAAAACTGGGGGTTTGATATTAATACTAGGAGGTGTTCCATTGATGTCTCAAGGAATTAGAGTTCCAAGGATGAATACTGAGCTCGGGGCATTTGATTTTCGAGAAGCTAATGCAAGAATAATCCTTCAGTGATTACTTAACATTCTGCCAAAGCACCCTAATTGCTGTTTCTTTAAAAAAATATACGATTTTTTTTTTGTGGATGGGAAATCATCAAATGACCCCTCCCGCTCTGGGTGGAGTGGAAGGGAGTGTCAGACTCTTACTGACTAAAACCCACCCGTGTTCCTTCCTTAGCCCTATAAGTTCCGGGCCAGCGGTAAGCCTTTCGGACAATCCCGCTGAAAATATACGATTATATTAATTAAATGATTGTTGATTTAGGTTTTGCTGATGACGTACCTATGTCAGAAGAATGGGACATCTTGTTTACCTACTAACAAAATAAATTAGAATAAGAAAAAATACTTACTCTAAAAATACTTTACTTTAAAATATAAAGCAAAATATCGCCCATTAAAACACGAACAAACAAAAATAAAGCCGTCCACACACCCACAAACACTTCCGTACCCATAAAAGTCCGCATCCCACTTTCCAAATCATAATAAAACCGAACGACCTATCAACCGAAGGAAAACGTCCGTTTAAACAAACTACCTGTGTGGAAGCGATAACATTGTCATAAAAATTAAATGCAGCAGTGACCTTGTACTAGGGATGACCGCTAATGTTTGTGTAGCTTCATGGTCAAGAAAACCAATTGAAGTTTTTGTTAGGACGGTTTTAAAGTGGGACACTTTTTTGTGGCGTAACTGTTGCGATGCAGTATTAGGTAATGGTGATGTAGTTTAGATGTGTTACTGGGTAACACGTTTAGTATCGTGTTACCCAGTAACTGGGTTACGTTATGGAGGTCAGATAGTTTAGATTGGAAGCGAACGCCAACATGACTATGTAGTTGGGAAAAGACTACGCAGATTAATTGATGTGGTTTAGATTGCCATCTTGATTTTTTATTTGTAAAGTTAATTAATGATATCGAGTTTAAAAAACCACTGTTGACATTTTCCCTGTTAGAAGAACTGGGTGGGGCGTAGGTTTTTTCGCTTAATCTTTTTTCCTAGACTTTATATTTTAGCAGTTTTAACCGAATTTAGTAATTAGGAATTCACAGGCTATGAAATTTATTTGTACATACATATAAGCGGACTATGCGGACGAAGTTCCCCGCTGAGCTGAAGGTTCCCCACGATGACTCGGGGTCGGGGGCGTCAACCACACCCGCCTCATCGCTCGAGGACCCCGAACCGACCGCGCGACCGGTCCCTCCTTCCTTTGCGGACTCCTCCGCTCTCTCCGCTGTCTCGCAGGCAGTGAGCCCCCTCCCCTTGCCTCGCTCCCGGACCCCACCCCGCCTACTTGTGGGGATCTTTCGGGCCGAGGCCAGCTCTCTGTCTAGGGACGACCCCTGGCTGTCCCCTGACCTTGGCCGCTTGCTGTTCTTCGGAGCGGCCACCTCCTTGGCACGACAGGGGCTCCCTGAGCCTCCCTTGCTCGCGCCTCCAGATGCGGCGTCGGACTCCGACCCCGCATCACTCCTCACCTCGCTTTGGTCCCCTAGGGGACAGGAGCCTCCTCGGCTCTTGTTGCCAATGGCAAGTGGTTTTGGTTTTTTTATTTTGCTCGTCTCCTAAGGGTCCTAGCGTGAAGTTAAGTAGCCTATAGCCTGCCTTGGATTATGAAATGCAAAAATATGTTTTCAAATCCGATTGGTAGTTCCAGAGATTAGCGCATTTAAACAAACAAACAAAAAAGAAACAAACTCTTCAGCTTTATTATTAGTATCCACAAATATAGAGACAGGGTCATTATTTTAATCGCTTCTCACTCAGTCTTATCTTTTCCAACTATGGCTGCGTTACCACCAGCAACATTTTAGTGTCCCAACTAAAAGTTGCCCAGTTCACAACCAACCAAAACAACACGGAAATACTTTAACGATTTCAATCAAATAGAACGACTCTTTAGAAAGCCAATTGGTTCCGTAGGTAATTAACTAAGATTTTATCTTTGTTTTTACTTTTAAGTTTCGAGGTGACACTGTGAAGAAAGAGAGACACTAAATAGGAAAATTGTTTCCACCAGGTATTATGTTTCCTACGAAACATAAAAATTATCGGCAAAGTTCCTTTGTGTTATTTTTGGGGTTATAGTTTTACCCCTTTAGGAATAAACGTTGTATAGCGTCTGTATTGTTACACAACGCTTTGTCTTCTTCTTTCGAAAGTCAAATTACTGGCGACTGAAAATGAGAATTCGGTGATCCTGACTGACTGATATTTCTCAACACACGGCCTAAACCGCTGGTCGTAGAGACATGAGGGTGTGTTCTTTGTGAAAAGTATATAGAGGTATAAGGAACAGGGTGTAAAGTTCACTCATACTCTATAGAAAAGGGAGGATCCTCCGACCAGACGGGTGTTGTGTCTGGCGGGCAACTGCCCGATGACTCATGACGGACCGTTGTATGTGTGGTCTTCAACAACAATAGTGTATGACTCACGGCTGCGCCAAAAAAAGTTAATTTCAGCATTAATGCCAGACAGATGCTGTCTGACGCTGGTTTTCTAATGAACCATAATACTATGCTGGTTTTCTAATGAACATTAATACTTTCCTGGCCTCCCAGGCCAGGAAAGTCGAACCCAGGACCTTATTCTCAGCAGTAGTGACCACTACGAGCGACAACGAAGCTTGTAATAATATATTATTGCAGTAAAACGCTATTGCAGCTGGTTTTAAAAAGATTTTGTACATAAGTACTTTATTTAAATTGATAACGACGAAGTTCTTTGTTCCTCGTTTAAAAAAAATTAAAACATCCACAATAATTTTATTCGGGAACATTAATTAAATTACATCAGCTGTATTGTTTTTTTTTTAATTTCCATAGACATTTTTCTTGGACATACTCGTACCTATAAGGAAAATGGTTTCCGTCGCGACCGCTCTGTTCAATTGTGAAACCTAATAAAATGACTTTTGAGTAACATTAAAAGGAATCACAGTAATTGGGGTAGACATGTTCTTGAGTAATCAGCAAATCCAGCCAATCGGTAAACGTAAGGTATGATGACGCCCTCAAGCTAGCATAAGCAGCTAGATGACAGTTGCCCAAAATCCAGTTCTATGGCGTGCAATAGGAAAAGCCTATGTGTACAGTGCACTGCTATAGGTTGATGGTGAAAACGAATCTGGGGGCCTAAAAAGGCCATTTTGGCAGAATCATAAACGTATTTTGCTTTTTTTCGTTGCAAGAGATTGGGATTGGATTTGGATTGGTATTTAAGCACAGACAAAAAAAAATTTAAGGAAAATCCTTCACCAATGGGAGTTGATACGATTAACTTAACAGTTAATATAGTTATAGTATAGTCTATTATGATTTATAATGATTTGATGAATTCCTTTTATGATTCTGCAAAAGTGGCCTTTTTAGGCTAAAAAAATCATATTATGATTTATGATACTTAATAATTATTTTTTCAATTTCACAAGGATGAAGCCGCGGGCAGACGCTAGTTAGAAACACAATGTGAGATTTATTCACCATAAAGGGCAAATCCTCATTAAGCACATAAAAAAGACATTAGCAGCCAGTGTCCTACTTACCCTCAAAATTATAATAAACAATCACCAAATTACCCAACAAATGGAGCAATTAAGATGAAATTTTAATAATTCACAAAGTTTTCGATGATAATTTTTGGCGCAAACAGAAAGTTTATGAATTTGTTACTGCGAGGTTCGTTAAGATTACGTGCAAAAAGAAATACAATAGAACAACTTGAAATGGTTGTTTCTTAGAATTTGCTTTCGGAAATATAACGAAACTAAGTACCTACCTAACTAACTAACTAACTAGACAGCGATGCGGAGGAATATTTCGACGCAATATTTTAGTTTTTAATAGTTTTAGTTATTTTATTGTAATAATTTGTAGTTTATTTAGTACTAGCTGCGCCCCGCGGTTTCACCCGCGTAAGCTTCGATTCCGTGGGAATATCGGGATAAAAAGTATTTCATATGTTAATCCAAGAAATGGTCTGTCTATGTGCCAATTTTCATCCAAATCTGTTCAACGGTTTACGCGTGAGTGAGTAACAAACATCCAAACATCTTCACAAACTTTCACATTTATAATTATTAGTAGAATAGTAATGCGTACAATCTTCTACTCACACTAGTAGAAGATTGTACGCATTAGATAATATATACTCAATAAAAATGATCTCTTTCAGTAGGTACAGTCCACAGCAAAAGTAGATGATCAAAATTAGAAATTCAATACTAATGAACGGAGTTCGCGTCAGAACTGTGTGGCGTCGAAGTGATTCAAAAGTGTGTGATTGTAAATTATAACAAACATTTACTACTAGTACAGCTGCCATATATTCGTGATCAGTTTTCACTCCTATTGAATTTCTGATTTTGATCATCTACTTTTGCTGTTGACTGTACACACATTTCATGAAATATCTGTAACTGCAGGACAAATGCCTCAATACAAATTATTTTTATAAGAGTAACCAGTTCCTTGCCGGTTCTTCTCTATACACTTTCTTACTTTAAAATAAATTCCCTATTCAAAAATCAAATCCCCGACGCGTAATGTCGTAAAAAAATATAAAAATAATTACTATAATATTTAGATCTTGATGCATGCGACTTTTGGTCATTGTCCTTTAAGTGCGCGATAAATATTCGCTGCGTAAAACGGCCCTAAGCTAGTTTTTCCCAGGACAAGCTTAGTCTCACACAAAGACCTCTTAGTACTTAATTTTAACCTTTTTTACCCTTATGACGCATGTATCTATACAAAAGGTAAGATACCTATGACTAAACCTTCTTTACATAATTTTTTTAGGTAGGAGACCCGGCATAATGAGATAAGTAATATTATAGCCGGGTCTTCACCGGCCAGGGGTAACGGCTAATGGTACCTACCGGCTAATGGTGCCTCTTAATTTGTATATTGGGTCTTAGAAATTTTATGATTATGTGATCATAAAAAGGAAAACTGTGTAGTTTATTATTTGGAGGAAGTTATGGGATAATGAACATCATGTAATCTTTTTTATGAGTTTTTCTTACGAAACGACAGATTTGTTACTAGCTATTTCCCGCGCGTTTATCTGCGTCATCATCTGCCTAGCCTTTTTCCAACTATATGTTGGGGTCGGCTTTCAGTCTAACCGGAAGCAGCTGAATACCAGTATTTTACATGGAGCGACTGCCTATCTGACCTCCACAACCCAGTAACTTGGGTAATACGTTACCCCTTGGTAAGACTGATTGTCAGACTTTCGGGCTTCTGATGACCCATAACCACTGTCAAAGATCCACGAATGACAGTCGGGACCAACGGCTTAACATGCTTTCCGAGGCACGGAGGGGTCTTGGTATCTGAAGATGGTCACCCATCCACGGACCAACTGCGGCAAGCGTAGCTTAACCTGATCGATCGAACCGTGCGGCTGTGATTTTTCCAACGCCAGATAATTTTATACGAGGAATAATTTAAAGTTTTTGACAGTTCTTCCATACAAATTCTGTCAGACGTCAATTTTATTCCACGAATAAAAATTATCTGTCGATTTAAAAATTAGCCCTTACGTAGTTAAAAAACAGAATTAAAGATGTTTTGACATGTCTCCAAATCGGTATATAGTACCCCCCGCCCGGTTCAACTGCCCGCAGGTCTCGTGTTCGCAACCGCGACTGCTGAGCGTAGGGTCCAGGGGTTAGATTCCCGGATCGGCCAAAGTGTTATTGGGTTTTTCCATTGGGAATTTCTTAGTAACAGCCCGGAGTTTGGAAGTTGGCGGTGGGATACCGTGGCTCGAAAATCCTGCGCCTGATCTCGCTATGGTCGTGAATGAGAGTGAGGGAAGACAGAGTGCACCTGTGTCTGCGCACACACTTGTGCACTATTTATCCCGCGCCGAAAGCTAGCCTCCGCTGAGGCTGGAGGACATTTTTTATAAATGAATTTATGCCGTATGGCAATGGATGTTATTTAACTGAAATAAATGAATTTATTATTTATTTAATATTGCAACTGTGCGAAGTAGGGCTGGGTCGCTAGAATTACCTAGCGAGCGATGATGCATTTTATGATTAGGTACAGACGTCAAGCTACTACAAGTTGTCAAATTTCTTGAAAAGATTTTCAACTTTATTGCTAAGGTATACGGTTCAATGTTGATTGGGAAAATTTGACAGTTTCGGGTAGCTTGATGTGCTGCTTCTGTACATAAAATGCATCATAAAATGATCTAGTTATAGTAAGTCCATCTTACGATCCATCCTTAGCTTTACTAATCGTAAACTTCTTAGAATTTATAGGTTTCTCGTAAGTCTTGAAAACATTTTCGTATGAGCTATTTTATCACCCGCATGTGGCTGTGGTGGTTATGGCTTCGGAGTTCCATAAAGCGATCTTGAAATTATAGTTTTGTTTGCATGTCTTGTAGGTTGTATTTTCTTTCATGTGCACAGAACCAACCACAGGACCGGTCGATGTAGCGACGCCTATGTCCAGCAGTAGACATCTTTCGGCTGAAATGATGATGATATAACTGTGTTTTTATATGACATAATTATAGTCCTCCAGACCGTATTCCGGCCATGATGGCCGATCTCGACAGAGAGTAGCCTTCAGCGCGGGAGATATTATAGTGCACAAGTGTGTGCTTTGGAATTTTGTGTTTTTTGAGTTTGGGAGAAAACATGCGTCACATTAACACAATGGCCATCGCTCAACACAATGCTAAGACCCTATTTATTTATTATTTATTTATCCATTTATTTCAATCATCAAGGCCCATAAAAACACATACAATATTAATATAACTTAAAATACTATAAATACGAACATTATAATAAAATTGCACTAAAAAACTAACGCACACGAAGTGTCTGCGTCGTGTTTCGCTGACTGGTGTCATGTAGCCAGCACGAAACCGGCGGTACACAACACCCTTCGACCAGAACTCTTCCAACACGCACCACGAACGCCTTGAAGTTCGCGTTGTGACGCGACTCCAATTTCTCGACCTGCAAAGTCCAATTGGTCTTCACACGCATGTACTCCACGATCTCCTCAACCTTCGAGGAGTGGTGCAGTCTGGACACGTACAGACAGAACCCCAGCGCTGGTTTTCAGCGACAGCCGGCGTTGACGTGATGACGTCAGAGAACCAAAAATTCCAAGACATGTCTTTAAGAAGACATCTTTAACGGCCCACTCCCTCTCACTGAGAGGAGACCTGAGTCCCAGGAGTGGGAACGGATACCTTTTTCGACAGCATTTATACTTCCTCTAGCGAGATCCTTCGCATGGAGTTTTACCTACTACAATTTTCTCCAATTAATCCCATCTGCGAAAAAGCACGGAGAGTTCTTTCCCGCTATATCGCGTTATCAAAAAACCCTTCTGCAGTTATCTCAATCAAGCTGAATCAGCATATTTCTTTCTATGAAACTCGGCCGAAAACCTAACGAAGCATCTTTTATTTGAAGCTTGCCTGAAACTGGGTCAAAACTGGTTTAAGTGTATCACTGCATACAGGCCGCAGACTTGAAGGTTTATGTGGAAATGTTATACAGTGTGAATCTTCATAATGTGCACATAACGAAATGAGGGAAACATAGCTTAATTTTATCGACGGAAAAAATATTTGAAAAAATAAGAAAAATATATAAAAGGATCTTTCTTTACCTGTTAAAGTATGGTGATTGCAAGGCCTTTCTTTAACAGTTGATAGGAAATGTTGTGATTGAGTTATAAACATGGTATTTTTACGTTTAGAAATCTGATACGATGGAGAATAATTTAAAGTAATCAAAAAGGGTAGGTAATCGGGGCTTTTATCGAGTAATTTTACAATTATTGTAAAAATGTATGAAAAAATATCCGATTTTTGTTAAAAAAAAACCATAATTCTCAATTGAGAGGCGATTGTTCACACAGGGGTCACAGCAGCGAAAAAGAATTTTAAAAATTCTACAAAAAATTTTTTTTTATTTATTTTTTTTTTTCCGTCGATAAAATTAAGCTTAGTTTTCCTCATTTCGATATGTGCACATTATGAAGAGTCACACAGTATAGACCTAAGCTGTAGTTTTTAAGAAAATATAGCATTGAATAAGGACATAAGTATCTTTATTGCAGAGGACATGATCCATAAAAAAAACCTAATAAAATAAAAAATTGTTAGGTACTACAAAAAAAAAAATCAATAAACATGGCATAGATGTATGTATCTATTCCATTTTTATTGTATTTTTATTTTGTAGTATCTTTTTTTTTATGTTTTTTTGTAAACAAACGTAAATTCACGCCTTTCTTTTCTTGCACATTAGCCGCCATAGTGAAGTATATTCAAGTCAACGAAAGACGTTCCCAGTAAATGGTAGCTTTATGGTATGTATGTACACAGAACTTACACATGGGCTATGCAATTATCCTTGTGTCGGTTATATTTTTACGAAAGAATATTTTTATTTACTTATTTCTTTATACCACGAGACAACGCTGTTGTAATTGTTTCGAAAATAGTTCTTAACCAGCGAATTAGCATATAGATCGAAAAATAACTCAAAAAGACTCAATATTAATACAACAATAATTTGAATATCTCAAAGTGCCTTCACTTTCAATAAATTAATTAAGTGAATTTCTTGCTGGAATTTTACTGAAACTTAATTATTTGAAAAGCTAAATTTATTGAGATGCGTTAGATTCCATAGTTAACTTCGTTAGAATTTATTGAAGTAGATCCATTGTGAAATGAAGTTACAATTAGTCTATTTAGATGTAGATTAAGTGGTTGGAATTTAAAGATAAGTGCACGCAAGAGAATTATTTTGGTTTGTAAACGACTTTTGCAGATGTTTTGAAGTAAGAAAACGTACTAGGCATATATGTATTTGACCAAAAATACTATAGAGGTAAGAGGAACAGGGTGTAAAGTTCATTCATACTCTATGGAAAAGGGAAGATCCTCCGACCAGACGGGTGTTGTGTCTGGCGGGCAACTGCCCGATGATTCAAGTCGAGCCGTTGTACCTATGCTAGTTGCGCGGTAAACTCTGCTTGCGCGATGCAGGATTTGCGTGACGTAGTATGACGCGTTGTTCGCATGTGGCGTTGTCGATACCGCTACAATACCTACTATGAATTTATTGCCTGTATTCACAAACATTACTATGAGGTCTCACAGTGCGCGCAGACGCACGTAGTTTAAAAAACCTATTCATAGACAATACTTGAGTGGCAATCGACACTATGCGTCCCTTAATGTTGAGAAATGCCGTACTTCGCATAATATTGCTACTTTACTTAGAGCAGATTTTTCCAACACCAGATAACTTATCGGAGGAATAATTTTGAATTTTTGACAGTTCTTACGTATAAAAACTGTCAAACATCAATTTTATTCCTCGAATAATATCTGGCGATGGAAAAATCAGCCCTTAGACAAGTAGTGTTTGTAAATACAGGTGTAAGTATACTATGAATTTTAGTCTAAATAACATCGCTATATAGCCTACTAGCAGCGCCCCGCGGTTTCACCCGCGTAAGTTTCGATCCCGCGGGAATATCGGGATAAAAAGTATACTATGTGTTAATCCAGGAAATGCTCTATCTATGTGCCAGTTTTCATCCTAATCTGTTCACCGGTTTACGCGTGATTGAGTAACAAACATCCAAATGCATTACAGCATACGTTGTGCATTTCATGTAGATCAAAATTGCCCTTTACGGCATCATTAAAATGAACATCTTAGAAGATATCAGAGATTTAAAAACCAGGGGCAGAGCGGCTGGCGGGGCGTGTTGATGCATTTTAGCACTCTTAAATGTAGACTTACCTGGCACTTGAGGGAGTGTTAGTTAAGTGTTTCGTTTGTCCTGACTTGAGCCCTGCACTTAGAAAGTGCTGGACCTCACAGTGTTAACTTCGGGCGTTAGGTAGTTTTTTCCTTATAGGATTAATAGTAGGTAGGAACGCTTAAATTTTCGAATCGTTAGAATTAAAGTCTTGTATTTTGATGCGAGCTAGGCCAATACTTTAATTCAAAGTGGGGCGTAGCTTGTGTAGTAGCTTGTGTGTTCTAGCCTTTAGCAATAAGCACTGGCTAGAAATATTATTCGATTCGTTGGTTTAAACGTATGTCAAATATTATGATTATGGTGTTTGATTCTAGAAGGATTCATATCTTGACCGCGAAGTTGTAACGTTGCCTTTTTTACATTATAATTATTCTTGAAAGTCTTAAAGTCGTCTTATTTGTATTTACGCCCCCACACTCTATAGTACGAAGTTCGCTGGGTCAGATAGCTTGTTATTAAATATTACTATTGACTGCCCCGTTGGTCTCGTGGTCGCAAGCGCGACTGCTGAGCGTGGGGTCCCGGGTTCGATTCCCGGGTCGGGCAAAGTGTTATTGAGTTTTTCCATTAGGAATTTTTTAGTAACAGCCCGTAGTTTGGAAGTTAGCGGTATGATACCCCCGTGTCTCGGAAAGCACGTTAAGCCGTTGGTCCTGCGCCTGATCTCTCTCCGGTCGTGTCGGATTGCCGTCCCATCGGACTATGAGAGTGAGGGAAGAGGGAGTGCACCTGTGTCTGCGCGCACACTTGTGCACTATAATATCTCCCGCGCCGAAGGCTAGTCTCCGTTGAGATTAGCCGCCGTGGCCGAAATACGGTCTGGAGGACTTTATTTATTTATTAAATATTACAATACCAGTAATTTCAATTGGCGTATATTTTGACAAAAAAATAATTTTTATTTTATCTGAATTTGAATATCTATGTATAAAAATTCAAATTACAAAGACTCCGTGAAATCAAAAGATCCTTGTGATCTAGTGCAATCATAAGAAGCGTCGAATGCAATTCAAATAAAAGGCAATATAAATGTAAATGCATTTTCTTAGCTATTAAAACAGCTGGTAAGTATATGGCTTTCAAATAAATATGAGTTGGTAAGGACAAAGAAAGTTTCTAGGTGAAGGATACTATCTATTATTACTATTTATTATACGGCTTCAAGGCTATAATTTGCAAAAAAATCGGCTTCTTTGCTGCAGCGTCTGCGGGGTGCTAAGAATGGCATTCTGAAAGTCATTGCTGCTCGATTTGACTGCCCCATTCAAAAACACTAGGTAGGGTAATGAATGGTTTTATATAGTAGTCTACATAAAGATAAGTACTTACAATACTAACATAATTGTAAGCTAATATTGTTTATTATTTTATTATGTTTTTAGTATTTGTTGTTATAGCGGTAACAGAAATACATCATCTGTGAAAATTTCAACTGTCTAACTATCACGGTTCGTGAGATACAGCCTGGTGACAGACGGACAGACGGACAGCGGAGTCTTAGTAATGGGGTCCCGTTTTACCCTTTGGGTACGGAACCCTAAAAAAACTATATGGAGCCAAAGATATGTTTAGAAATGGCTTAATAAAAATTATACAGTCGAATAGCGACACCATTTAAAAACGAATAAAATGGAAATTAAATAAAAGGAGCAACCGGTCTATTGATCTTCCCGCTTATTCATATGTTTATCATATAAACTCACATTTGACGTCTTGAAAATACAGAACTATTTATTCTTCATCATCTTAATGAATTACTCCTTCACATTGGAGAATAATAAAGAAAGCTTGTTGTATCAATCAAACCTTCGTTACTCACAACATTAATGTGCACTTATAGAATCACTACGTCATTAGGTATAAGTGTAGATCACAGATATAGATACACCTAGATAACGTAAGAGCAACTACTTCAGGTGCCCAGCTTACGTACAAAAATCGTAAGCCACCACTTTCGCGCTCAGTCCTGTGTACTGCGGTGCTATTCTGTAAAAATCTCACCGGAAAACTTAGGTGAAGTGAGCGTGGAGTGAGCTGTCAATACTGTCAATTCCTAGCAAAAACAAACTCACTTCACCTAAGTTTTCACGGTGAGATTTTTACAGAATCGACCGGCTGGGTGAGCGTGAGTGCTGGCGCAAGGCCCCGGGGGTGGGGCGAGACGGGTGCCGCACGCGGCGGCGTCTTTGAATCGATTTGATTTTCTCATCACTAAATAGTGCTTGTGACGTCATAGTAGGTAGTCAAAAATGGCATGGTTTTTTTTTTGGGTGGGAAATCATCAAATTACCCCCCCCCGCTCTGGGCGGAGCGGAAGGGAGTGTCAGACTCTTACTGACTAAAACCCACCCGTGTTCCTTCAGTTGCCTGTGCCAGAGGCCACGGTATCTCTTTCGAACAACCCCCGACCCTGGCGGGCATCGGCCCTAGTGGACCCCGTCAGTTAGTGCTGACATCTCCTTGAGGCGCGCGTGGAACACAACGCGCCGTCGACCCGGGCCTGGTCCTTACCGGACGGCGAGCTGCCCATTGCTCGCCCTACGGTGGCCGGGAATCAGCCATTGACTCCCGACGAAAATGGCATGCTTGGTTTTCATACAGATCGTGATACTTGCGTTATCTAGGTTTATCTATATCTGTGGTGTAGATACTTTAGCGTGTACACATATATATTGGTACGCACTATATCTACACAGTAATAAGCTATGATTGAGATTGAATTGTGAGTTGCTACTGGGATTGAATGAGAAATACAAAACT
This sequence comes from Oligia latruncula, assembly GCA_948474745.1. NCBI lineage: Eukaryota > Metazoa > Arthropoda > Insecta > Lepidoptera > Noctuidae > Oligia > Oligia latruncula. The sequence continues at coordinate 4,275,928 of OX419705.1, forward strand.
GACGTGACTCAAGTTATGATTTCATGAAATAGTCAATCAAGAGGCCCATTTGAACTTAGAGTTGTATGGATGATGTCAATCTATCTATGTATATAAATATAAATAAATTTTTGTATGTTTGTCCTCTATGCGTTCCGAAACAATTGGTCAGATTGTGATGTAACTTTGGTAGGGTGTTCTGGGGACGCCCGTGAGGGTTCCTAGTTATTAAAACATGGGAAAAATAACAAAAAAAATCTGAGGCGATACGAAGTTCGCCGGATCAGCCAGTATTATTATAATTCTGTAAATTCATATTTGCTACCGTCGCGAATCATGTTTTGACCAACAAACTGTATTGTTGTTTGTGTCAAAATAAATCAGTTTGTTGAGGTATTCAGGGTTTTTTATATTTTGAGGGTTCCGTACCTCCAAAGGAAAAAACGGAACCCAATAGTATAGGATCACTTTGTTGTCCGTCCGTTCGTCCGTCCGTCTGTCTGTCAAGAACCTATATCTCAGGAACGTATTCAATCGAGATGAAATTAAAACCATATACTCAAGTCTACAGTCCGTTGAAGCTGTGAAAAAATCAAACACCTAAGTCAACGTGAAAAAAAAAATACGGCCGTTTATGCCGCAAAAAGCGTATATTTCGACACTCTCAAGAAAATAAAAATTTATGGGGTACTTCCCGTTGACCTAGAATCATGAAATTTGGCAAGAAGCAAAATCATGTAGAAAACCGTAAATTTGTAGGTACATAAAAAAAAAACCCGTGATAAACTATTTACATACCTACAAAGTACGGAACCGTCGGTGCGCGAGTCTGACTCGCACTTCACCGGTTTTTTTTAACATAATTACACCTCGTAGTATCTATCCTGGGCGGAGACGTAGACGGAAAGGAAATTGGCCCAGTGTGACCAGATTGACTCTCACAAAATAATCCACCTTGTTTTAATCATAACATACAGGTACACTTCATGCGTAGCGATAACGTAACCGCACACGCCAGTATGTTTGGTTAACGTATCAAACATTAAGGTATGTAGGCATGTAGGTAAACGGCCCTTCCAATTAATCCAATTAAATTGAATTGGAGTACTAAACTTCGGGAGGTCGCGGGTTCGATGTTTGGTTGTTGTACAAATTAGAACTAACTCCTGGATTATAAGCAATCAAGGTTTGGTTGAAACTGATCCTTCAATTTTAATGGTTTAGGTTGTTTCTAGAATTTTGAACATATTGTAGAATTGCCTGCGTAGTTGTCCTATGACTGGGCTCACTGTAAGGTACAGTCAGGGAAGTTTATTGCTTAACAAATTGACTTGCTACGTCAATTTGCCGTGTTGTAGCCATTTCATACAAATGTCAAAGAATGGCAGATTTGATTTAAATATATGGCCAATTTAAGTGTCGGCAGTTGACTACACCCTCCCACAGAGAGGATGCTTGTGTCCCAGTAGTGGGAACATTATAGGCTGATAATGCTTATCAAGCTCCAATAATCAATCACTGATCGTAATAAATATTCAGCCATAAATCTCAAAGCTATATGATCTATCTCTAGTCTTTAACCCATGAACATTACTAACATAAATTCCATTAAAAATTCCGGTCACAGTTTAATTAAAATCTGTTCAAAAATCTTCCATTGTTCAAAAGATGCTATCTCTTCAAAACTGTTGGGACATGAAACATGTCTGGTCTGTGCCAGCGATATGGCGAATTAATTCTTGCCGCGGACCGAGTGCTGTATGAAAATGGTAGGTACTGACAGTAGGTGAAGTGCTCGAGAATTTTAATATTGTGTAAAAGGTAGTACGGTCGGGTTTTGGTGAGCAATATGGTTATTTTGGTCTAAAAATATACTTGTGACATGAATGACTTGAAGAAAACTATCGGTATTATTCGGATTTCTATTAAGGGGATTACAAGACCCTAAACGCAAAAAAACGCAAGTTTTAGAAACAATAAAAGTGATCGACTTAGATAGTAAACAAAATCAGAAAAATATATGATATTCTAGGTAAATAGCGTGTTGAAAACATCTACACACAACTAATATTATGCGATAGAACAACATCATAAAGATAACTCTAAAAACTTTCTTTTTACAATAAAAACCATACTAATATACATACAACCATTCTGATGTTATCTCAGATTATTCTACAAGCAACTTTTTAGTCCAAACAAAAGATTTTTTGTAATATAATGCTTCATATTTTGAACTAAATTACCAGGGTTGTGTCATTGCGCTTCTCTTTCTTTTCTATGCAGTCCGACAGTGACCACGCTTTAGGTCATGTAAGCCCCATAACTCAACTATTTCTGTTTTGTGCTCAGTGATTAAAGCTATTTTTTATTTTTATTTTTCTTTATTATTTGAATTAATTATCTTTTAGAACGCATGTGTTAAACTGTTTTATAATAAAAATACATATTTGTTTAGGTTATTTATCTATGGGCCTGTGTCGCCTGAAATAAATGAATCACACTAATATTATAAAGGCGAAAGTTTGTGAGTGTGTGTGTGTGTTTATATGTTTGTTATTTCTTCACGCTCAAACGACTGTACCAATTTTGATAAAATTCTGTATGGAAGTAGCTGACACCCTGGATGTACATATAGGCTTGTTTTTATCCCGATATTCCTACGGGATCGACACTTATGCGGGTGAAACCGCGCGCTAGTAAATAAATAAAAATGATTATAAAACTGTAGTGCAATAAATTATGTAATCTAAGTAAAGCCATATTAAAACTATGTGTTTAAAAATAAATCTGACACCGACATACGACATTCGTTCATTCGTTCATTCGTTTCATCATAGACCTCATCTATCGCTTTCCATCAGGCGTGATCGGGGTCAAGAGCGGGCCCATTTAGTTATAAAAAAAAAACATGAGTAAACCTTACACACGTAGATAATCTTTTTTTTCTATCGTTTCCGATTACGTTACCGATTGTACCAATCTCGGTATAACCCTCTCGGGGCTCGTCCCGCCAACTGCGACTATTTATAGCCAAACTTTCCACTAACACTGTCGCGGTCATTTTTATGATTTTCCAAATAATTTCGAGCAGTGGTGGCCCAGTGGTATGAGCAGTGGTGGCCCAGTGGTATCGGCCGCGACTTACGAGTTGTAGGTCGTAGGTTCGAACCCAGACAGGCGCTTTACTTTGTGTAAATTATTTCATCACCACTGCTCTCAAAACGGTGAAGGAAAACATCGTGAGGAAACCGACATGTCCTAGAACCAAAAATTCGAAGACATGTGAAATCTACCAACCCGCACTGGGCCCGCGTGGTGGATTACGGCCCACTCCCTCTCACAGTGAGGAGGCCTGTGTCCCAGCAGTGGGAACATTATAGGCTGATTATGAAATAATTTCTGGCTTTCCTTATTTCTTACTAGCTTCCGCCAATAGGCAATTGGCTTAACAATTAATATACTTGACTTTACCATGATATTGTAAAGGTTAGGTGATACCTTGAATTAAAAGCGGGTATTTATTTCCTTTCGCATCGGTCTGTACGTTAGAATGATAAGTTCTTATGGACATGAATGGGCAATAAACCGCCGCAACTATACATAGCATCTACGAGTGCCGATGCATATCAAGCTACCCGAAACTGTCAAATTTTCCCAATCAACTTTGAACCTTATGCTTGAGTAAAAAGTTGAAAGTCTATCCCACCAAAAACATTCTGTAAAAAACTAGCCAAGTCTCAATGGAGCTGCTTGTTTATCTCTAAAAAGTAATGAAATCTAGACAAAGTCGTACCAAGTCTAAGGTTCCTTACTGCGATTTCTTTATTATTATAATTAATGTTGTGTGACTTGGCCGTTGAACATTCTTTATATACGTTAAGTGGGTACAAGTCAATTTTGTTTACACGTAATGTTATATCTGTTATAACTACCTATGTTTGTTAAGCGAGATAATTGCCCATACTGGTATTGGTAATTGGACGCTAGTGTCTCATTTTAGGCTGTTGTTGATTGTGCAATACATGCATTCAGCATTGACAATGCTGACTTCTGCTCTCTTCTTTTTGGAGCGTCAAATCGACCACCGATCTAACATAAAATAGACGTACAGACGGACTTCTATCAATGATTATAAGTCCGTCTGTACTGGAAATAATTTTTAATACTGTTTGTTTCAGGCTCGCCTATACATAAGTATTATTGAAATACGCAGCTTTATCAAGCCTACAATTGACTGGTTATTGAATCAACGTTTTCCAAGTGGCAATTTTCCATCGTCAATGGGTAGCGGTTCTGGCGACAGATTGGTGCAATAATGGTGTCATGGAGCACCTGGTTTTGTACCCTTGTGTACCCTTCAACGGCCAAGTAACACAACATTAACTATAATAATAAAGAAATCGCAGTAAGGAACCTTAGACTTGGTACGACTTTGTCTAGATTTCATTACTTTTTAGAGATAAACAAGCAGCTCCATTGAGACTTGGCTAGTTTTTTACAGAATGTTTTTGGTGGGATTTCACTTCTTTTTGTAGAAACGTATACGTACGTACGTATTCTTTTTGTACGTATATTGATTTATTTTATTAGATTTTCTTAATAGACACAGTTTTTTTCTTTTTAGGAGTAGTTTTTTTATTATTACAAATCTTTTTCTTTTTTTCCGGTTCTGATTCTTGTACAGTAGCAACAGTTTTTCCTATTGCCCATTCGCGTTCATAATTTATTATTTTAGACGGTTTAATTTCTGAAAGATCGGCGCGGTATTTACGCCTAAGCCGGTTGTATTCGGTGATCGCTGTAGCTTGAGCTTTTATACTCTTGAAGTCAACATTTATGATGTGCACCCCATGAATATTGGTTACTCGTGAAAGCGCCACGTAGGCTTGGCCACAAGAGAATATGGAGGTGCCAATGTCCATGAGGGCATTTTTTAGACTTAGACCTTGGCTCTTGTGAATTGTTAGGGCATACGCTACACAGATTGGGAATTGTTCTCTGTACACGTATGCCCGGGGTATGATCTCAAATTTTGACTTAAAAGGCAATAATTCGTGAATCAAATTATTAGCGAATTTTACTACCAATTGTTTAGTCTTTGTTTGGTCTTCCGGGTCCCACCTCACTTTTTGTACAATGCCTATCGACCCATTCACTAAACCTAAACTAATATCAATGTTTCACCTAAGCATTACTTTAGCTCCCTCTTTAATGATTTATAATGTACTTACAGCAGTATCTGATGTTACAGAATTTAATGTTATGGGATCAAAGGGGGAAGAAGATGGAGAGGCATCTCGTATAGGAATGAGTACATCGTAGTGGCCGCTTAAGTAACTACTGGTAAAACGTAAACACTTTTTTTGGCCAGCATCGCCAAAGGAACCTCTTAGTATACCGTTCTCATACACTTCAAAAGTGAAGGGTTAGATTTTTCCAGCAGCCATAAGCTCAGAAGCTGAGCCGTAAGTAGTGGGTTTCATCATATCGCTCGTGTAGGATTGCGCGCTCGTGTATACGTCACCATCAGCAACACACGTGTACACTTGCATTTCGTCCCAATGTTCAGCAAGGTATGCAACTATAACAGATCTGATACTGCAAGTTGAGTCAGTTCTACCATACACCAAGAAAGATATCGTATGGAAGAGACAAGACCCGTCTTTGGGCATACCAACTCTTGGTAGCCAATAAGTTCATCGTCGTCTTTTAATATTATCGACATTTTTTACGATATTATCTTGCGAAATCAAACACAAATAAACTCAACGACATATATATGGACAACAAATCAGAAATACCGATAATATTTAGACTAAAACAATAATAACCTATATATTTAAGACTTCTTTTGTCTTAATAAAAAAGAAGCTCACTATTCAAATTATTAACAAAACGTTAACTCTTAATTATTAGACAAGTGTCAATATAATTATTAATTATCAATGAACTTTCTACATACCCCGAACATAGCCCGAAGAATTTCCAAACTTAAGTGGCAGTGGGCAGGGCACATTGCTCGCAGAACAGATGGCCGATGGGGCCGAAAGGTTCTGGAGTGGCGACCACGTACCGGAAGACGTAGCGTTGGAAGGCCTCCCACAAGATGGACCGACGCGACGTAAGGAGGATGGGCGTTTTGGTACCCGAAAACTAATTACATCCAAAGAAAATAATTTATAATATACAGATTGAAAGGTCTCATTATGTAGAACAATAGTTGTTATGGGGGATAGTCCCAGTTCGCTGTCCGTTCAGAGATATACAACCTTTAACACTATACATTTATGTTAGGTTAGGTTAGGGCGTTTTGGTACCCGAAAACTAATTACATATAAACAAAATAATTTATACAGATTGAAATGTCTAATTATGTAGAACAATAGTTGTTATGGGGATAGTCCCAGTTCGCTGTCCGTTCAGAGATATACAACCTTTAACACTATACATTTATGTTAGGTATAGGTTAGGTTAGGTTAGGGCGTTTTGGTACCGGAAAACTAATTACATCCAATCAAAATAATTTATACACAGATTGAAAGGTCTAATTATGTAGAACAATCGTTGTTAAGGAGGATAGTCGCAGTTCACTGTCCGTTCAGAGATATAAAACCTTTAACATTATGTAGGTTAGGTTAAGGTTAGGTTAGGGCGTTGCGGAAGGATTGTACGTTCCCGCGACCCCCAGCGTAGTGTAAATGGAAAAACGGGGTAAAAAAAAGGTAGATATAATTCAATCACGTCACGATAAAGCAAGAGTCTATTATTGTTACTTATGACCTAACCTAACGATAACCTAACCTAACCTTTAAAGGTTGTATATCTCTGAACGGACAGCGAACTGAGACTATCCCCCCTAACGACTATTGCTCTATCTAATTAGACCTTTAAAACTGTATATAAATTATTTTGTTTGGTTGCCATGTTTTTCGGGTACCAGCTTCCATATATTTTTGCCCATCCTCCTTTGTCAGATACTTCAGACCTTCGATTTTTCACATCAAATGAAGCAGCCCACCCAGTTAAATATTTTTTGTAAAGGCGGTATGTCGATCTCTAATAGTTTGGTTGGGCTTTTGTGTTTTCTAATCAGGGTCACCAGGTACTCCAGATCTTCGATTATCCTAATTTTTATAGTTTTCCCTTTATGTGGCCATTAAACCCTAACTCTGTACCAAATTTCAGCACTCTGAGTTTATGGGAAGTACTAGTTCTATTTTGATGATGAGTGAGTGAGTGTCTTAAATGCGAAACTTTGCTGTCGCTTAACTTCGGAACTGAATAACCTACAGACTTGAAATTTTGGATTATAAGTATGTGAGTATAGCTTACTGGATGACGAAAATTTCTGCGTTCTGGTCTTATCCAGAGGTTCTCAAATAGGGGCCTGAAAATGCGGCGAAATGGTTCCTGTAAAGGATGGTACGGCAGTTTGCTTCGCGCTCGACTTGGCGGGGGCACTGCCGTGCCCCCCGATTAAAGAAATTTGACAGATTGTAGTAGCTTGATGTGCAGGCGTCTGTACGTTTATTTTGTGTGGAATTTCTCGTGAAAGGCAGAGGGGTATGGCAGACTGGTGTTATCTCTAATAATCTTGCCCTTCGTAACTCACGTTCGTTCTTCGTTGTCAGTTACTTTTGACGGGAAGATCGTTGATAGTGATAAGACTGTCTAATGTGACACCCCATGTGACTTTCGTTTGTTACTGTTTATTTACAAATATTATTATGGCGAAAGTATGTATCAACCGTGGATCGACACTTATGCGGGTGAAACCGCGGGGCGCAGCTAGTATGTTCTAAAAACAAAGACAACTTTAACGACAAGTTAAGACGAAGATCCTTTAAACCTCAGCCTTACCTGCTCTCCTTAAAAAAACATGAGGTCTGGAGGATATACTTTAGGCCTCGTTCACGGCATTGAGCGATGCGACTTGTGAATGCGTCAAGACTTGCGTCAAGAAACACGCGCGAGCGTCACCTGTTTTCGTCAGTCAAAATCAAAATATTTTAATTTACACTAGCGGCCTGCCCCAGCTTCGGACGGATGCAATTTATTTTCGAATCTCCGAAATTTTCTTTAACAAAATGGTTGCCTGTAAAGTCGGTTTTACGGGCGAAGATTTTACGTGACAACGTCTTTTTCTCGGTAGAATATTTATTGATATGAATATAATTAAATTGCACAATAGGAACAAGGAATTAAATGAAAATAAGAACGTAACGTTACCGAGCGTTACACTTTTTCATAAGTGACTCCCAGCCGCAACCTAATTTAAGACGTTGTCACGTCAAAAAAAGAATTACCTATCTAATTTGGCGCAGTCATTCGGAAGTTAAGGGCATACAGATATTTCGGCGACTTTGTTTTATCATGTAAGGATAAACCTACATGGGCACTTATGAAACGTCAGAAGCAAGGTGCACGGTTCCAATTGGTCGTTTTCTATTGAGAAGAGCCGGCAAGAAAATCCACGGTTCCTCTTTTAAAAATAATTGGCTTTTACAGTGTTTACAAATTACAGTAGGTATGGGAGGACAGCGTAGGTCTGTCAACAAGTACCAGGTACTTAATAAAGTAAAAAATTATCTGCAGATCTAAAGTCTACAAGGCCTACAAAGACCTTATATTTACAAAATATAAAATAATCTATCAAAAGTATAAATAAAATATTTATAAAAACCTATTAAAACCAAGTGGTATGACTGCCATTACAACCACTATGACCAGTCGCTCTGCAAGTCGACACCGACAAAATTATAAACGAATTAACGTTTATCTGATCTTTTCATTTCCTTTTTCGATCATTTGGTATGCTAGTGAACGATGCCAAGTGCCGAAATCCAAAATCGTTCCATCGGTTCACTTACGAATACATTTTCCACTTTTGATTAATTTTGTGATCAAACGTTTCACTTCGAGTAAAGAATGTAAGGGAAAAATAAACAGAGAACACAGAGAATGTAAAGCGTTTGATATCGGCTTATACAACTTCTTTCATTTGTTTCTTCCGCAGTCGCTGTCGTGTCGCTTGAGCCTGTAACTCGTGGCCACGGGGTCAAGAAATACGCGCGCATCACCTGTTCTCGTCCAAAGCACCGCAAGTCGCATCGCGGCGCGACTCGTGAGACGCTTTAAATTAACTTCGTTCATTTAACTTCTCCGTAGACACTGTCGCAAGATGCATGTCGCTTGAGCGTGTAGCACGTGGCCACGGGGTTGAGCAACCGGTGTACGTCACATGTTTCTGTCTATCACCTTAAGCCGCGTCGCGGTAACTCATGGCATCCTCTAAACAACTACTTTCATTTGTTTTCTCCGCAGTCGCATTCGCAAGACGCGTGTCGCTGGAGCGTACAGCTCGCGGCCACAGGATAAGCAACACGCGTGCGTGACTTGTTTTCATTCGTTGTTCAACAAGTTATGTCGCGTTGACTTGTGCAACGCTCTAAAGAACTTCTTTCATTTGTTATGTCTGCAATCGCTGTCACAAGACGCGTGTCGCTTGAGCGTGTAGCTCGTGACCGTGGGATCATGGCCTCGAGCGATGCGGCTTGCGACGCGACTTGCGTTAAGCGAAACGGGCGCGCGTTATCTGTTTCCTACCATCGCTTCGCACGTCGCGTGGTAGCGACAAGTGGCATGCTCTAAAGAACTCCTTTCATTTGTTTTATCCGCAGTCGCTGTCGCAAGACGCGTGTCGCTTGAGCGTCTAGCTCGTGGCCAAGGGGTAGTCGTAGATATAATCGGCTTTTCTTGCGAGTGATCCCCTTGAGTAGTAGGCCGACCCTTGACCGGCCATTAAAAGTTTTTTTTTTCATCTTATTTGAGAAAACACTGGCGTTTTGTGTCTAACTTTTAAGTGTGTATTTGTTGAGTGGGGAGAGATTTTTGGGTGAGGCTTTTTTTGGATTACCTAGTGTTTGTAAAGGTCATGGCATTTTAGAAGCTGCTGGAAGAAATGGCTACTACGAAAGATTTAAAACAGTGTGTAGGTATAGTTTTTTTATGCTAAATTTAAGACTTTTTTTTGGAAATACGGTCATATGCATAGACGGTTTCTAAGTCATCATCAGCTGCCTAGCCTTTTCCCAACATGTTGGGGTTGGCTTCCAGTCTATCCGGATGCAGCTGAATACCAGTATTTTACCTGGATCGCGACCGCCTATCTGACCTCCACATTCTCCACAACCCAGTTACTGGGTTACGATACTCCTTGGTAAGACTGGTTATCAGACTTTCGGGCTTCTGACTACCCGTAACGACTGTCAAAGATCACGGTATGTAAAGATGGTCACCCATCCAGAGACCAACAGCGGCAAGCGTAGCTTAACCTGATCGATCGACCTGTGCGGCTGTTATTATTTAGCCACGGGCCCCTCGATCCGGACACGGTTTCTAAGTACTTTTAAAGAAAAAAATACAACTAAAACCTTAGTTTCGTAATATCGCGAATCCATTGCTTCATAAGTTCGAATAGTTTGTCTGCTCAACAATGTAACGCAATGAACGATCTTGAACTGTCAAAACCACCACCCACTGCCACTGCCACTGCTACTGTAAAGTGTGTTAGGCAATTACTATAATCAGCCTATAATGTTCCCACTGCTGGGACACAGGCCTCTCGGTGAGAGGGGGTGGGCCGTAATCCACCACACGGGCCCAGTGCAGATTGGCAGATGTCACATGTCTTCGAATTTTTGGTTCTAGGACATGCCGGTTTCCTCACGATGTTTTCCTTCACCGTTTTGAGAGCAGTGGTGATGAAATAATTTACACAAAGTAAAGCGCCTGTCTGGGTTCGAACCTACGACCTACAACTCGTAAGTCGCGGCTGTTACCACTTGGCCACCACTGCTCTCGCTGTTAGGCAATTACTCCGCTGTAATACATTTGGCACTGCAGGAGTAAAATTATATGCCAATAGATTCAAGGTCAGCCTGACGTGGCCGCGTGAGTTCCGGAATAATAGCTATACATTCCACATAAAATGTTTTACACAATAACGATGCTTTACGGTCAGTTCCATAAATAATGAAACAAGAATAATAATACTATTTCTATTGTTTATCATTTTGTATTTATCTGTGTTTCTAGTGGACTGCGCTAATTTGATGATTTATCGCGTGTGTAGTGTAATCAAGTATGATTGTGATAATTCAATTCACAAATACATTCTAGTGCATTCAATGATAATAAAACATGTTTGAAATAATTATTTTTTTATTGTGATAATTTATATTGTTTCAAATTAATATTTTTTTACCTTTATTTTGATAAATGTAGCACAAGTAAAAGAAAAAATCCGAAAATCGTAAATTTGTAGTCACATTACAAAAAAAAAATTAAAAGTATTTACATACCCGCGCACCGAGAGAGGGCTCCGTACATATTAAAACTATTTACATACCCGCGCACCGAGGGAGGGCTCCGTACAAATTAAAACTATTTACATACCCGCGCACCGAGGGAGGGCTCCGTACAAATTAAAACTATTTACATACCCGCGCAACGAGGGAGGGCTCCGTACAAATTAAAACTATTTACATACCCGCGCACCGAGAGAGGGCTCCGTACAAATTAAAACTATTTACATACCCGCGCACCGAGGGAGGGCTCCGTACAAATTAAAACTATTTACATACCCGCGCACCGAGGGAGGGCTCCGTACAAATTTGTATGGAGCCCTCGGTGCGAGACTCCGACTCGCACTTGACCGGTTTTTTAGTTCTAGTATTCGTCGACCGTAGGTTCAATTGAGGTAAGGGACAAAATACGATTTTTCAGGAGAGGCCGACAAAGTTTTTTTTCGGACTAAATCGCCTATAACTTTTTTTGTTATTAACCTTTTTCGGATCTGATTTCACACATAATCTGGGTATTTTAGTGCTCTATCTACCTGTGTAACATTTATTTAAACAAGTTAGCTATTTAAGAAAATAGACGTCCCTTACACCAACGTATTTTGTTAGTAATGTCCCTTACATTAAATTGATCTCTACATTGGATCCAATCTATAATGAAAAAATAGTGTAAAGGTTTGTTGAAAAAATGTATGAAGAATAATTCGTTGATTGGGAAGACCCTTACCTTATGTGAAGTGGATTGGCGGCGGTAATTACACCATTTCAAGTTGCTATATTGCATAGTTTTTCAGATACATTGTTGTTATGGGGCTGATTCGAAATTTGAATCCAAAAATCAGTAGGGTAAGGGACATTTTTTTTAAGCTAGAATTTTTTCATATACACCATTCGAAAGAGCGCAAAATTCTGAACAAAACTGTATACTCAACTCATTTTGCGTATTTTGTCCCTTACATCAATTGAACCTACGGTCGACGATATACATGCAGGTTTGCTCACGATGTTTTCCTTCACCGTTTTGGGAGCAGTGGCGATGAAACAAATTACACAATGTAAAGTGTCTGCCTGGGTTTGAAACCACGACCTACTCTCTAAGGTTGGGGCCGTAACCACTGGGCCAACTTTGCTCTCCAAAAAAAGAATTATTCTACAATTAATATAATAATATTCTGACAAATAAATGTTATTATTTGGACTCGCACGAATCAATAAATTAATTAAATGTAGTTTCTAAAGCAGTCTGTTCTTCCTTTTGAGAAACTATAATTATTTATCGTTCCCATTAAATTGGATTACCAATTATGTAAGTAAATAAAAAATTAAACGTAATATTTCATTTCAATAAACATCAAACAGATTCTTATTTAGGTGCCTCTGCAATGCTACGAGTCACCTACGCAGGTGCTACGAGAGCTACGAGCGCTACGCAGATGCTACGAGAAATTCGGTTGAGTTGCGTTTACGAAATTATTTTATGCTTGTATGATACCTATACCAAAATATCTTTCAAAATAAGTTCTTTCGCAAATAATTTTTAAAGTACCTATTGTTCGTCATCATCAATCATCCCACAGCAATCCACTGCTGGGCAAAGGCCAATTGCACGCCATTCAGCTCGATTCTTGGCAACACACACCTATATTTTAAAACAAACTTTAACTTTTAAACGATTCCGTCATTAATACAAGGTGGAGACGATGATACTGTAGTAAATTAAACTGCAGATATCTAATGACGTTCCCAGTCTGCATACGAAAATTCAATCAAATATATCCAATAGTTTAGATACTATAGATAGCTAGTAGGCTGATAGACAAAATACATTAATAATCGGCCGGTTGTTTGAAAAAATCACTGTTTTAATTTACTTGAAAGTTTCAAAATAGTCATGCATTATATTAGTACTGCCAGCATTTTAATTTACTGTAGTATCTCGTCGTCGCGTTGTCTTCACATTGTATCTATACTAATAATAATATTCTAAAGAGGTAAAGTTTGTAAGTTTGTATGTAGGGGGTAATCTCTGGAACTACCAGTCAGATTTGAAAAAATCTTTTTGTATTTCATAGCCCAATTCTTGAGGAAAGCTATAGGCTATTTAACATCACGCTATGACCCTTAGGAGCCGAGCAAAAAGAAAAAAAGTCAGAAATAACGCTAAGCAAAAACGAAGTAATAGCGCGGGCAGGCGATGAGATGCGACGGGGTGGGTCGAGGGAACAAAAAATTTCACGCGGATGATGTCGCGGACAGAAGCTAGTATAATATAAAATGATTTTGTATGATAGAGTATGTTCCAGAATCCGTAAATAGCAATTTGCTAAGTATTTTTAATTGATAAACAAATCTTCTTCTGCCTGAGTCCACCAAATGAAATAATAAAGGTAGAGATAAAAAAAATAAAAAGTTTATTGACACAAAATACTTCTGTATACCTACCTTTTGTACCAGTCAGGCGCTTTACTTTGTGTAAATTATTTTATCACCACTGCTCTCAAAACGGTGAAGGAAAACATCGTGAGGAAACCGGCATGTCCTAGAACCAAAAATTCGAAGACATGTGGCATCTGCCAACCCGCACTGGGCCCGCGTGGTGGATTACGGCCCGCACCCTCTCAGCGAGAGGAGGCCTGTGTCCCAGCAGTGGGAATATTATAGGCTGATTATGTATGTTATGTACCTTTGTATAGGTCCACTACCAATACATTTCACATATCGTAATCATTTTTATCGTCATTTTTAATTCTTTTTACCTTTTGTGGTAGACTAATTTTATTCTAAGTGTTCCCATACAATTATATTATGTATACAAGACCTTGTAAAACATTTTAAAAGAGTAACGATGGAGTTTCATGCCCATTCTTCTCCATACGAAAACTACCTTTTGGAATGGGCGACTAGAATCAATTCTATTTAGTTGTAATTTTTGATGTTCAAAAGTGCCTCTAATGTGCCTATTTGAAATAAATAATTTGACTTTGAAAATTCTTATACACCACCAATTAAAAGCGAAACCCTAGACAGCAGACACAATGAGATTTCATGTCACCATAAAATGCTTATAACTATCATAAAATTTCTCAAGTATGCTATTAAAATATCCCATTCCTTTATTAAATTAAAACTTTTAGCAAACAGGCAGCAAAAGATATTAAATAAATGATATTATTTCTGTAAGTAGGTTTGTGGGGCAATGGTGGCCTAGTGGTAATGGCCGCGATTTACGAGTTGTAGGTCGTAGGTTCGAACCTATAGTCCGCGCGGAACTAGTTGGCCGCGCCTTAGGTATGTGAGCGGTGGGACGGAGGGGCGGGGGCGCTTTGTCATTACTCACTAAGTGCGTTGCGAACAATAGGCAACCCCGCCGCCCTCACCCCCGTCCCCACCCAAGGCGCGGCCAACTAGTTCCGCCCGAGCTATAGTCAGGCACTTTGCTTTGTGTAAATTATTATCATCACCACTGCTCTTCCGTAATCCACCACGCGGGCCCAGTGCGGGTTGGTAGATGTCACATGTCTTCGAATTTTTGGTTCTAGGACATACCGGTTTCCTCACGATGTTTTCCTTCACCGTTTTGAGAGCAGCCCTGCCTTACCCTTCGAGAAATACAGGCGTTAAATGTGGTATGTTACGTTAAGTCTAGGTAATAATACAGGCTGGTTTCCGCAAATCCACGTCAAGTCTAATACTGATACAAAAAAACAGTGGCACTCCGGGTGTGCCGACAGAAATGAAAACAAAACACAAACGGAATACTTTGCCATTACTCACTGACATATCGGATATCACTGACCTGTATTATACAGTACTTGTATGATAGAGGTCAGTGTCGGATATACATTAAAACCGAGTACATCCCGAGGACATTCGAAGCGGGTATTTTTTTAATCGTTTTATAAACAAAACACGCGCGGTGTCGCTTACGGTAACAGTGTTGCGAGTTCAATGGTTCTTTCCCATCTCATAAAATGCCGAACGCGCCTAAAGAAGTTTTCACTTCAAAAAAACACTAACTTCCAAAAATTACTTGACTACGGTAATATAACAACTGTACAAAAAAGGTGGATTTATGTTCGATTCTTTGGCAACAATCCCTGAGGGCACGACCAAGGCCCTCTAACGCGATTACTTGGGTTCATGACGTGGGAAAGCGAAGAGCGATAAGCGTTTTACAGTAGCGCTAGTAACAGTAGGGGGGCCCGTGGCTAAATAAAAACAGCCGCACAGGTCGATCGATCAGGTTAAGCTATGCTTGCCACGGTTGGTCTGTGGATGGGTGACCATCTTTACATAC
Source organism: Oligia latruncula (assembly GCA_948474745.1). Taxonomy (NCBI): domain Eukaryota; kingdom Metazoa; phylum Arthropoda; class Insecta; order Lepidoptera; family Noctuidae; genus Oligia; species Oligia latruncula. The sequence continues at coordinate 4,291,570 of OX419705.1, forward strand.
CGTGACCCCTCCGTGCCTCGGAAAGCACGTTAAGCCGTTGGTCCCGGCTGTCATTCGTGAATCTTTGACAGTCCGTTACGGGTAGTCAGAAACCCGAAAGTCTGACAACCAGTCTTACCAAGGGGTATCGTATTACCCAGTAACTGGGTTGTGGAGGTCGGATAGGCAGTCGCTCCATGTAAAATACTGGTATTCAGCTGCATCCGGTTAGACTGGAAGCTGACCCTAACATAGTTGGGAAAAGGCTAGGCAGTTGATGAGTAGCGCTAGTAACACGCAATACAGCTGAGGTCCTAGGTTCGGTCCTTAGGTCGGGCAAAGTGGGTATTGGATGGGTGACCATTACATATCGAGTTCCCTTCGTGCCTCGAAAAGCAGGTTAAATTTTTAGTCCCAGATGTCATTCGAAGTAGTTCGGATAGTCAGAAGTCCAAACGTCTAACTAAGATTGGTGTCTTACCAAGAGGTATCGTGTTACCGTAACTGGGTTGTGGTGGTCAGATAGGCAGTCACTTCAACTGGTATTCAGCTGCATATGGTTGGAATGAAAGCTGACCCCAACATAGTGGTTTTTGTTGACTTTCCTATCACAGGTATGCCGGGAAAGATTTGTTTAGAAATAAGCTTCACCTTAATTTGTACAGACTACGCCAGCACATCAAGCTACTACAATCTGTCAAATGTCTTTAATAGATTTTCAACTTTATCGCAAAAGCATAAGGTTCAAAGTTGATTGGGAAAATTTGACAGTTTCGGGTAGCTTTGTGTGCCGTCTGTCCGTATTTTTTTGTTCCTTTCTTCTTGTCTGTTATATATGTATAATTATGTATATGTGTGTGCATAAAATGGTTAAAGAAATCAATACATATTATGATAAAATTGTATCGAAGCAAAACTGTGAATCGAATATTTTTGAAAAAAGTAATTGCTGCCAGGTGTGGTAACGAGTCTCCAGCCGCAAGTTTTTAAAATTTTTGTCTAGATAAATGTTCCGTACTGGCGCGAAAACGGCCGAACAGATTTGGATAAAATTTTGCATACATATAGTTTTTAGCCTGGGTTAACACATAAAAATACTGTTAATACCGGTAGTACGTTCCCGTGGGATATTTTCCGACATCCACGCGGGAGAAGCCATGGACAAAAGCTAGTAAATAAATAGTTAGGAAAAGTACAGGCACATTGAAGTTATCAAGTTAAGGGTACGATAATTTTGTATATTGCACCACAAAGGTCTTAAAACTTGCGCCATACAACTTCAACCAAAGAAGTGTGAAAACACGTGCACGCCACTGTAATTTGATATATCGACGCGGCTATATTATTTGTAACATATTTACCATTTCCATTGTTTGATGTACAGACGCCAGCACATAAAGCTACCCGAAAATGTCAAATTTTCCCAATCCACATTGAACCTTATGCTATAACGATAAAGTTGAAAATCTATTAAAGAAATTTGACAGATTGTAGTAGCTTGATGTGCTGGCGTCTGTACACATTTACACTGTACACGTCAGGCCAACGTAATTGTATTGCTTTTGAAAATGTTTGGTGCCTGATGAAGTGAAATCTTTTAAGTCAATAATGGTCATACCTTTTTTTTTCTTTTTTTGTGTGCGCCTTTTAGACTTTTCGCTAGGTGGAGGCACAGTACGTGTGTAGAAGCAACAAGAATAATGTACCCAGGATTTTGTAATATCTTAATTTAAAAGAGTGTCCATGGTGTTTCTTGCCCGTTCTTCTCCATAGAGATCTACGTTTTGGAATAGGCAACTAGCTTCAACTTTCTCACTAACTGACAGACTATTTAATTTTGACAATTCAAAAGTGCCTGTACAAGGTTTAATTGAAATAAATGCTTTGAGTTTGAGTTTGTTGTAACGGAATAAGGCACCTTTGATGAGCTCTATTCTGATCGATTTATTTGCCACGTTTTTAGATACCAAATTGTTCCGATTTCTTTGGTTTAGCGAATGGGGTGAGAAGCATGGGGCAGAGTAGTCATGTGTCGAGATTCGGGTTGAATAATCATGACGGGAGAAGAAGTCCCATACGGGGGGGGGGGGGAGGTTCTGTAACCGTGTGGGCTGGTATTTTAAATACACAAATAATCTTATACATAAACAAATACATATTAAAAACCGAAAATTTAAAACAAAAGTTTTGCAAACTGTACCGTGTGACATATCAAATGAAAGAACTTTTTATGGATACAAATACATTGTTAGTATAATTTTAAAATAAACAGTTTCGAATTTATTTAAGAAAATATATGTAAATTGAGAGCAGTGGTGGCCCAGTGGTCACGGACACGACTTACGAGTTGTAGGTCGTAAGTTCGAACCAGGTTCGGACAGGCGCTTTACTTTGTGTAAATTATTTCATCACCACTGCTCTCAAAACGGTGAAGGAAAACATCGTGAGGAAACCGGCATGTCCTAGAACCAAAAATTCGAAGACATGTGACATCCACCAACCCGCACTGGGCTCGCGTGGTGGATTACGGCCCACTCCCTCTCATTGAGAGGAGGCCTGTATCCCAGCAGTGGGAACATTATAGGCTGATTATGGTTATGGTATGTAAATTGAACATTTATACTTTAATGTTGTGTCATGCAATAGTTCAATGGAACAGTCAAGCCAAACATTTGGACCAAGATGTAAGGTTTGTAAAGTTATGCCTTGAAGAGTTCGAGACTTGTCTCTACATTAGATCTAATAGTAAGTCTTGACAACGTACTTCACATGAAATATTTTTTGTGGGTAACATATTCATCATACGGAACCCTCTCCACACGAGTTCAATTCGCACTTGTCCGGTTTTTACTAATTGATTAAGATTCTTTCGTCATTCATTTATTCTTCTACTTAAATAAGTAACTAATGAAACATATAACTTAGAACGTCTATATTATCTATGGAGTATGTACTCTATTGGGGTTTTTTCCCTGTTCTTCTCCATAGAGTTCTACGTTTTGGAATAAGCGACAAGCTTCAACTTTCTGACTAACTGACCGACTCTTTGACAATTCAAAAGTGCCTGTAAATGGTTTTATTATTTTATTTTATTTTTACGACTCCGCTACTGAATGTCGAAGTTTGAAATGTCGACGTATCGTTAGTTACAAAGCATACGAGTGCGATGTACGCCAGTTCGAGATTACTCTGTTACGAAGTATGAAATGCCTCCGTACTTTTACTGGTACTCCTTCCCATCTGGCCCCTTCGAGCTTGCCACCGGGGTGGTGGCTGGCACTAAGTAGTGGCGTTTACCACCCCGGTGTTATGGATCATCCGTCCCGTAAGGATCATCCGGGGCTACCGCACGATCTCGGGCGAGGCGGCATGGGATCTGGAGGCGATAGTCCTCGCGCGCCTGTATGAGTGGCGCGCGGAGGCAATACGCCGGGGGGAAGATCCGCTTCCGCGGCAAATCATTTCAAACTTCGACATTTAGTAGCGGAGTCTATTTTTACCACTCCTCCCTGTCTGGAGCTACACACTGGTCCACAGACCAGTCCTTTCCGTCCTGTGTGTCAAGCTCATCCCACCAATTTTTTCCTGGGTCGGCCTCGATGTCACTGGACGTTTTTTAATAATTTTTTTTTGGTTTAATTTGCCGACTGCCTATCTGAGATCCACAACCCAGTTACTGGGTAATACGAAACCTCTTGGTAAGACTGGTTGTCACTGCTTTCGGGCTTCTGACGACCCATAACGACTGTCAAAGATCCACGAATGACAGCCGGGACCAACGGCTTAACGTGCTTTCCGAGCCACGGAGGGGTCTTGGTATGTTAAGATGGCCCTTTCATGGACCAACCGCGGCAAGCATAGCTTAACCTGATCGATCGAAAATCATTTCACTCCACAGATATTGTTACGTCATATTAAATTATGCACAATAAATTGAACGAAGACATTTTAATAATGTTCTGTTATAAAAGATAAGCCAGCCATGCTCGAAAGCATTTTAATTAATAAATTCAGATATATCATTTTCTTTTCCAATATGTGTACCTATATTGCAGTAGCTAATAATAACTATTTGACAATATTTTTTGCGCACGGTTCTCGTATATTCGTAAAAGGTGAATAGCTCAGGGTATGTACCTGAAATTGAATTGTGAGGGTACGAGCGAGTTCTCTTGTAATAAGGATTTATGTAGGGATGGTAAAGTATATACATATATTTTGTTTTCAATTTTTCTAAGTTGTTTTCTGTTACTTTACCGTGATGTTTTTTTTTGGGACAAACTGAAATATGTGGTGTGCTCGTAACTTTATCATTACCAATCTACTTAATTTTTTTTTAACTTACTGACAGACAACGCAAAGCCCAAACCTCTGGGTTTAGAAACTTGAATGTTTGCAAGTATTATTTATCAAAGGTGAGCTAATAAAGTATTTTTGCAAAATCATCCCCTGAAGGTGTTAAATAATTTGGGCGAGCACCGCCGTTTCCTCGTAGAGGCGATCGGCAGCGGCGGCGACCTCTCGCGTCGGGCCCTGGTGCAAGCCATGGTCCGGGGCGAGAGGGAGTGGGGGGCAGTCACCTCCTTCTGCGAAGCAGTCATGCTAGCGAAGGAGGTAGTGGGACGGATGAGGAAGAGAGCCTCCCGTCCCAACCGCTGCGGGAGACGCTCCGGGCGTCAGGAGCCACGGGACGACTCCCGGCCACCGTAGGCGCGGGCCTGCGGACGGAGAGTAATGGGTAGCTCACCGTCCGATCAGGACCAGGCCAGTGCCGGACGGCGCGTACGTGTTCCACGCGCGCCTCAAAGAGATGTCTGCAGTAGAGAAGGGCCGAAGCCTGCCGGCCCAGCGGTATGACCCGGAACATAAAGGGCTAAGGAAGGAACATGGGTGGGTTTTAGTCAGTAAGAGTCTGACACACCCTTCCGCTCCATCCAGATCGGGAGGGGTCATTTGATGATTTCCCATCAGAAAAAAAAAGAAAGAAAAAAGGGGTTAAATAATGGATGAAAGTTTGAATGGAAATTTGAGATAGAAAATTCCATTGGGAACACAACTTGGAACACAACGTTGTTGAGCAGACAAATTTTTCTAACATTAAGCAATGGATTAGCAATATCATTCAAAATGATTCAGATCGTGATTGATAGTGTTTTACGCAATTAAGGTGCTGGTGTCCAAAATTATCTTAGAAAATAAATACAAAATTCCGGTCTCAGACTAAAACTTTCAACTCAAGAAGCATGGTTGTATGAAATTAAATTAAATTTTAACTTTGACCACGACCACTTTGACCTTAAATTATTTCTAAACATTTTGAATAGATAACATTTTCCACTAAAAGCCACGAGCAACACTTGACTAAATTCTTATTAATTAATTAATTTACCTAGCTCACGGACGGACATTCGGGCATTGTCGGGTAACGTCGGGTATGGCCGGCAATGACAGCGGCCATCGCAGGTTGTTTCGTGTCAAGGCATGAGCTGTTAGCGGACATGGTCATCATCATCTTGAACGTCGCTGAATGTAGCATTGTTTAAGCGCTGCACGTCAACAGTGCAGCGCTTAAACAATGCTTTACGTATGGTGGATTTGTCCCCACATCAATGGGCAGACACTATTTCAATACAGAAGTCCAGTATTGATGGTTACCGAATAGAATTTCATATAATAAACAACCTAATAAGTTGCTGCTGTTGATGTTGTTGTTGCTTTTGAGTTGTTGTTGTTGTTGTTTTCTTTGCTGTATTATCTATTCCATAATAAGATTTTTTTTTGCGTCCTCAGTCAGATTCGAAAAGATCACAAGAATGACACACGATTTGTCGTTGTGTCTACAATAAAATTGTTGTTCCACATGTTGCTACAATTAATTACCCAGTATTTGATGTTTTATGACTACACATGATAATCAGCCTATAATGTTCCCACTGCTGGGACACAGGCCTCCTCTCGGTGAGAGGGAGTGGGCCGTAATCCACCACGCGGGCCCAGTGCGGGTTGGTGAATGTCACATGTCTCCGAATTTTTGGTTCTAGGACATGCCGGTTTCCTCACGATGTTTCCTTCACCGTTTTGAGAGCAGTGGTGATGAAATAATTTACACAAAGTAAAGCGCCTGACTGGATTCGAACCTACGACCTACAACTCGTAAGTCGCGGCTGTTACCACTTGGCTACCACTGCTCTTTAAGTGTCTCTATATGACTACACATTGATACAATATTATAGAACAAAGGCTGTAGGCAATGAAATTAATTCTGGTCGATGTATACATCTGTTAGTAGAAGGCTCAATCATTCAACTCAGCCTATCGCAGTCCACTGCTGGACATAGACCTGTCCCTGACTGAGCCACTGTGTAAAGATGGTCACCCATCCACGGACTAACCGCGGCAAGCGTAGCTTAACCTGATCGATCGACCTGAGCGGCTGTTGTTACTTAGCCACAAGGCCCCTACTGAATCCATGGTATCACGAGGCAATTCATGTAATTATAAGAACGTCTGATCTCAGTCTCATCTCAATCTGTCAAAAATACCTCTAATTTCCCTACATTTGTGACATTTGCTTGTCGCCGAGATGAGACTGCGACTAGATTTTGGATGTTTTCTATTACGAGAATTTGCCTTCAGGTTGCGCATCGACGGCCCTGTCACCCAGTACAGGTTATCTCCGACAAAGCAACGAGGGACTTCAGAACTTACGAATTAACTCACCAGTCCAATGATTTTTGCTATCCTAAAATAAATAGTAGCGGTATCTACAAACGCCACATAGGAACTGCGTCACAGCAGCAACTGCGTGAACATAGGTCTGATCGATAATACAAATCGATCGATGATACAATTTTATATTATCATCTTTTGTACCTACCACATTTTATGCAAATAAATGATTTTGATTTTGATTTTGATCGGAGGATCCTCCAGACGGGTAATGTGTCTGGCGGGCAACTGCCTGATGATTCACGTCGGGCCGTTGTTTAAATGCTAGTTGCGCGGTAAACTCTGCTTGTGAGATGCAGGATTTTGCGTGACGTCAGTATGACGCGTAGTTTGCGTGTGGCGCTACAAAATAAGAAAACTGTTCCAAAACGTTTCAAACTTATGACTTGGACTGTAAGTAAATGACGGACCAAAGGGACCCCTAGCCTTAAGGCACTTCCTCTGGATTTCCTTTTTCCCTACCCACTAGGTCAACTAGTGGGTACTTACCTAGTCCCTTGATTTGGTGCTTTATTCCCCTTTCTTTAAATAAATAAACAAACATTCAGAAGCCCGACTCTTGGTATTTATGTGGAAATACTTTTTTTGTGGATATACCATTCCTTAATGTTATTACAAGGTTTTATTTTATTCGTAGGTTCGTGGTTATATTTTTGTCTGTCTTTTATTATCTACACATTTTAATAAACTGGCTACCCCGTTGGTCTAATGGTCACACGGTACTGCAGAGCATAAGGTCCTCGGTTCGATTCCTTGGTCGGGCAAAGTGATATTGTGTTTTTCCATTAAAATTTTTTTTGTAGCACCTCGTAGTCTGGATTTATGTCCATACATACATACTATACATAATCAGCCTATAAATGTTCCCACAGCTGGGACACAGGCCTCCTCTCGGTGGGAGGGAGTGGGCCGTAAAACCACGCGGGCTCAGTGCGGGTTGGCAGATGTCACATGTCTTCGAATTTTTTGTTTCTAAGACATGCCGATTTCCTCACGATGTTTTCCTTCACCGTTTTGAGAGCAGTGGTGATGAAATAATTAACACAAAGTAAAGCGCCTGTAGCGATTTTAGAAGACCTATACAACGATACCCCACACGATGGGGTAGACGACGAAAAAAATATTCATCCCCACTTCACATGTAGGAGCTACCCGAAAAAAAAATATTTTCCAAAATTTTATTTTACCACTTAGTCGGCGTAATTTATATACACACTCCTGCAAAATTACAGCTTTCTGGTACTAACGGTTTCTTAGCAAAACCTCGGACAGACAGACAGACGGACATGACGAAACTATAAGGGTTCCTTGTAGGTACTACGGAATCCTAAAAACAACAAATAGGGCTTTAAGAACACCATTCAACCCCTCGCGTTATGGTGGTTACCAGGAAGATAAAAGTCAACTACCCACCTGTTGTATTTACATAAAGGTGGGCATAAAACCTTATACCTTTCAGCCTTTATAGCAAAGCATAAAATGAATACTGTCTAATTTCTACAGGTTTCTGTTTCAGGACTAGTGAAATATTAGAATGAAATACCATACAAATAAAGAAAAAAAATGTCGAAAACTTAAATTGTGATTTCTGTTCCCAAGCTCGTGTAACAGTTGAAACACATGCCTAATGCAGAATCATCCTATCAGTGGTGGCCCAGTGGTAACGGACCCGACTTGTAGGTCGTGGGTTCGAACCCAGACAGGCGCTTTACTTTGTGTAAATAACTTAATCACCACTGCTCTTAAAACGGTGAAGGAAAACATCGTGAGGAAACCGGCATGTCCTAGAACCAAAAATTCGAAGACATGTGGCATCTGCCAACCCGCACTGGGCCCGCGTGGTGGATTACGGCCCGCACCCTCTCAGCGAGAGGAGGCCTGTGTCCCAGCAGTGGGAATATTATAGGCTGATTTTTTATATGTCATCATTCATCATCATTTCAGCCAAAAGACGTCCACTGCTGGACATAGGCCTCCCCCAAGCACTTCCACTTCGACCGGTTCTGTGCTTGTCGCATCCAACGGGTTCCTGCGGCCTTCACAAGGTCGTCGGTCCACCTTGTGGGAGGCCTTCCAACGCTACGTCTTCCGGTACGTGGTCGCCACTCCAGAACCTTTCGGCCCCATCGGCCATCTGTTCTGCGAGCAATGTGCCCTGCCCACTGCCACTTAAGTTTGGCAATTCTGCGGGCTATGTCGGTTACCTTGGTTCTCCTGCGGATCTCCTCATTCCTGATTCGATCACGCAGGGAAACTCCAAGCATAGCCCTCCCCATTGCCCTTTGGGTGACTTTTAGCCTTCTTATAAGGCCCATTGTGAGCGACCACGTTTCAGTGCCATAAGTCATCACTGGCAACACGCACTGGTCAAAGACTTTCGTCTTGAGACACTGCGGTATGTGGGACGAGAAGATATTGCGTAGCTTCCCGAACGCTGCCCAGCCGAGTCGGATTTTATATGTATATAAAAGAAATTGCATCAATCACCTAACACATAATGAGAGAGACCATTCATAATAATTATGACGCTAATTAATGAGTAAGAAATGAACCGACCTTTTTGAAGGACGGCCGTTTTTTATCAAAACCAACGATAAGAGATGATTTATGCTAAACCGTACCGTTTCCGAACCGAGGCACATACGAGGTACGGACGACGGTAGTGGGAACACTCTTATATGAATTAGCATAATGCACTTAATGCTATACCGTGAGACTTCCAGTGCAGTGTACCGATTCAAAAAAATTCGATGCATTTAAAACATAGTGAAGAGTTTTCCGACCGTCGAGAGGCGAGAATGTGTCATCATCGTCATCATTTGCCTGCCTTTTCCGAACTATATTCGGGTCGGCTTCCAGTCTAACTGGATGCAGCCGAATACTACTATTTTACATAGAGCAACTGTCTATCTGACCTCCACAACCCAGTTACTGGGTAATACGATTTTCGGAATTCTGACTACTCGTAACGTCTGTCAAAAATCTACAAATGCCAGAAGCGAGAATGTGTTCCTATAATGTGTATAGTGTTTTAAATGATGAGAACCGCTGCATGACGTCATCGTTATTATTGGCAGTCTGGTTGAGAATAGGCCTCCTTTTGACCCTTGATTCCCTGGTATATGTCTACAACGGCAACTGTAGTATAAGTGAAGCTGTTTGTTAATAAGATCTTAATTTAGAAGACGATTTAAAAATACCCGCGTCCGATGTGTTCGGCTGTCCTTGGGATGTACTCGGTTTTAATGTATATCCGATATGTCAGTGAGTGATGGCAAAGTATTTTGTTTGTGTTTTGTTTTCACTTCTGTGGGCACTCCCGGAGTGCCACTGTTTTTTTGATTAGAACACTGCTCAGAAAGTCGGGTCATATTTCAATTATGATTTGAAAGACACGTAGCTATCAGCGATCTAAAGCAATTGTGACCGTCGAAAGTTATTGTTCTTTTCCTCGGGGACAGTATTTTTTTCTGGATGAAAGGTATGCTATGCCCTTTTGTATCCTTTTGTATCCCCTAACAACGTTTAGTCAAAATTTCATGATCATCGGCTCAGTAGATTAGGCGTGAAAAGATAACAAACAAACTTACTTTCGCATTTATAGTATTACTAGCTGCGCCCCGCGGTTTCACCCGCGTAAATGTCGATCCCGTGGTAATATCGGGATAAAAAGTAGCCTATATGTTAATCCAGGGTGTCAGCTACCTCCATAGAAAATTTTATCAAAATTAGTACAGCCGTTTGAGCGTGAAGAAGTAACAAACATATAAACACGCACACACACACACTCACAAACTTTCTTCTTTATAATATTAGTGTGATAGTTAGGATTCTATTCTGTGCGAGTCTCATCCATGCCATGATGACACGGTCTCCTACCACACACCAAACCCAAACCCAATCCCATTAATAACAACACATGGCTCGTTTATTTAACAATTTGGAAGGCAAACCTAGTCGTACGCAAATTATCGAGCCTCCCAGATTACAGGCGATTCGCGCAGATTCCACGGAACGAGACACATAATTGGAAACGTTTATTTAAATGTTGATTGATCCGTGAAACTTGAGCTTTAAATTAATGTTTTTTTCCTGTTTTTTTCAGGTTACTTCAGACTGAACAGCGGTGGCCCTGAAAACAGTGGTAACGGCCTTGACTTACGGGTTGTAGGTCGTTTATTATTTCATCATCATTGCTCTCAAACGGTGAAAGAAAACATTGTGAGGAAACCGGCATGTCCTAGAATCAAAAATTCGAACTACCAGTTGGATTTGAAAAAATCTTTTTGTATTTGATAGCCCAATTCTCGAGGAAGGCTATAGGCTATTTAACATCACGCTATGACCCGTAAGAGCTGGGCAAAAAGAAAAAAAGTCAGAAATAACGCTAAGCAAAAACGAAGTAATAGCGCGGGCAGGCGATGAGATGCGACGGGGTGGGTCGGGGGAACAAGAAATTTCACGCGGACGAAGTCGCGGGCAGAAGCTAGTTAGTAATATAGATAGATAGATATAGATCAAGGCAGATAAGTTTTAATAACAGTAGTAGTTAGGTATAAATGAAAAGCGATCAAGCTCCTCTACACCTGTGTTCATTTTATTTTACAACTTGCCGTGTATCGTGCAGAAAATTAAAACGAACAATTAATGGGTTTTTCTTCGACAAAAGAAAACGAATGGGTATTATTTACTTCCAACCTTCACTATTGGCTTAACGAATCATCAAGAGTGGAGCCACGAAAGCGATCAATTCATTATTGACGCTCAACTTTCTTTACTATACTAAAAACTTTTTTTTAGTTTGCTTTGAAATCCGGGGTTTGGGTGTTTTAGGACAACCTCATTGCGCCAGACTGTTTAGCGACCGCTGAGCTTGGGGCCTGGGTTCGATTCCAAGGATTCCAAGGTATTATTGAGTTTTTGCATTGGGAGAAAATTTTTTTTTATCGCGGAAATAGCTTGCTCTTGACCTCAATCACGCCTGATGGAAAGCGATGGATGAGGTCTATGATGGAACGAGCGTGCCCAGAAAGTATGTGTTCACTGCTTTGAAGGCAGACGGGTTAAATGTGGAAGAGAACACAGACGCTGGTAGAGAGTTCCACACTTTGGCTGTTTTCTTAGTAGCAACCTGGTGTCTGAATTCAGACTCTCTAAGCTTGCTCATGGGACTAAAGTCGATCTTCCATTGCACTGCTATGTAGGACGTGCACGAAGAGGTTTGCCACGCTAACTGCGCGGCTCATTTGTTTGCCCGTCACGCATTCGTGCGTAGCGTGGCCGTATGTCGCAGTGGACGATCCCGCCTACATTTTCACACAAAGCGAAGCTTAGTTCTCGTGCGTAGCTTAACCTGAGGTGCGGTGGAGCTGGTGAAATATATGGATGTACAGTCACTGAAAGAGATAAGTAACCAGGGTCGTCGGATATAGTTGAAGTTTACTAAGAAACCGATGGATATTTTGGAATGAAATTTTGTTTGATAAATGAACTGTTTGTTTTCGATTTATTTTATTTTATTCGAAAACATCCATCGGTTTCTTACTAAACCTCAACTATATCTGACGACCCTGGTTATTTATCTCCTTTGGTGACCATACCGTACTATAACCTCATCCTAGCCAAGTGATAGTGTTTGAGTAATATCTTAGAACGCTTCGCTAATACCTACGAATAATAAAAAGTCAGGAAGCGTAACTATGAACAAAATCAACGAGAAATTCGGCTCCAAAATTCACTACATTGACAAAATACCTCGAGTATTCAAACGAAAGAATACACATGCAAATAAGCCAATCAGTTGCGCTCGCGAGAAGCGTTGTATTCCGGCAAGCACTGTGATTGGTTCTGGTGCGCGGTGGCCTTTTCGGCAACGCCCACCGCGGTAAACATTTGCATGGTGCCATTTTTGAGCTTGACTTTTGTTATTCGTAGGTTAAGAGCCTATACTACCTCAGCTAAAATTCACTCTTTATTTCGCTCGCACGATACTGCTCGCGGTCTGTGTGAGAGCGAGACAGAGTGCGGTGCTGGGCGAAAGGCAGCGCCAATAGTTTAGGTATTTGCTTTTTACGGTGAAAATAAAGGTAATTCAAAAAAACTAACTAACATAAGACCTGCTTTATAGTTAGTTCAGTTAGTATGCAAAGTTTCATGATCTAATTTGAAGTATTTTTTGAATACCAGCGGTTTATTGTTCGGTTTGGAGGTAACTTTGGATTTTTTTCTATCGAGAAAATTTTATGGAATCGTTTTTTTGTCTAACATAGTACCTACTTAACATTAATCCTCAACTTTAGCATATATTTATTTCAAAATTAATGCTCCGGTATTCTCGACTTAATGGAGGATCATGCTAAGCCATTTGAGGTAGGCTCTTAATACCCACCCGCTAACTTACTAACCCCACAGCGTCTGCACCAAGCTAAGTCACTAAATTTATTACATTGCAATCAACTGCTAGACGCTATTTCATTGGCGAGGAGGTTCAAGTCGATGCAAGTAGTTTGTTAGCCCACCGCAGCGCGCTGGGATAGTGGGGGTAATTTATTTATTGAAAGTTATGTGGTTATTTTTTTAGTGGGGGAAGAGGTGAAAGATCAAATTAATTATTGTATTCATGTGAGAGGTTGATTTGTTTTGCTACATCTGTGTTGAAAACTAGTTTTCTTGGAAAATGAAGTAGTTAAGATATTTTTTCTAGCTTTCTCTTCTACTCGATTTTATTCATTTATTTATTACATTTGCGAAAACCAACAGTGGTATAATAAAGCATAAACAGTGTTGTCTTAAAATTAAACTTAACTAAATACAAACACAACAACATTTTCCACAGATTACTATATTATTTAAGTAATAAATTTACTTTTAATTTTCGGATATAATACATTTGTTAAGACTGTGGTAAAAACCAGCCTAACTATTACGTTAGGTACAACAAGGAACCGTGGATATGCATAGTTATAAACGCAAATTTTTTTCCACTAAGTATGAGAAGAAATCATATGAGAGGCCCGTGGCTAAATAATAACAGCCGCACAGGTCGATCGATCAGGTTAAGCTATGCTTGCCGCGGTTGGTCTGTGGATGGGTGACCATCTTTACATACCGACCCCTCCTCCGTGCCTCGGAAATCAAGTTAAGCCGTTGGTCCCGGCTGTCATTCCTTGATCTTTGACAGTCGTTACGGGTAGTCAGAAGCCCGAAAGTCTGACAACCAGTCTTACCAAGGGGTATCGTATTACCCAGTCACTAGGAGGACTAGGTTGTAGAGGTCAGATAGGCATTCGCTCCATGTAAAATACTGGTATTCAGCTGCATACGGTTAGACTGAAAGCCGACCCCAATATAGTTGGGAAAAGGCTAGGCAGATGATGATGAAGTATGAGAAGAAATCCTAAGATTCAAGGTAAGTATATTTTATGTTACCACTTAGTCAACAAAACGCTTATGGCTAAAATTTTCTTATGGGGTTTAAATATTGTGTACTAGTATCTCAATCTTATATGACAGGAGTTCGAACATGTGACCCTTTCATTCAACAGCGCAACATCCAAACCATTGAGCTATAGGTGCATACCTTACCTTCTACAATATTGATGAAGCATGATGCCTTATTAAATATTCATCCGTTAAGTGGCAGCAGGTGGTACTGGTTCCGATTTCTTACTAAAAGATATTATCATTTTATACCCTCTTTATTTTTTCTTTATAAAAGGTATTATCATTTTATACCCTCTTTATTCCAGATGATATAACTTTCTTTAAAGTTCTAACAGCATTGTCACGATGAAATTAAGTTCAGTATTCTAAGTTCAACGAAAGGTCAAAATATGAGATCGCTTGTTACAAATAATGGCTTGAAGCCCACCTAAAGGTCATAGCACACGTATCAAATCTGAAAGGAATCGGCATCGTATCGCCTTTCGCCTCGCCGTCAAACAGGCGTCAACCTAACATAAGCACGTAACCAAAGCGAATCAGAAGCTCAGATACGTCGACTCGGCTACGGCTAGGCGACGACGCCGCGCTTACGGCTCGCCGACCTCTGGTTGATGGTGCAGGCAGGCCGCGGGAGGGGTGAGAGGGGCAAAGGTGGACGAAGAGACGTAAGCGCGGGGACGACGAGCCGTAAGCGCGGCGACGACGAGCCGTAATGTAAGGAACCGCGGTTCGTGAGCTTATCCCGAGGCGAGGCGATTACGTTACGATTCCGATTAGTGTGCGTTGCAGTATCCCGGGAGTTTCATACAAAGAATACTGAACGGCTCGAGTTGATACGGTGCCGATCCCTTTCCGGTTTGACACGTGTGCTTATGACCTTTAAGCTACAAAAAATATGAAACCCTAAAAACTCATAAAACACCTTACCAAAAATAAAAAATTAAAGACTTTAAAACCCATCTTCTGCACTGAACTTTCTAATTTCCCTCGACAAGTTTTTAAAAAGTTTTTCGTCTAAGTGAAACTGATTTCGGTTTGCATTCATCCTCTCTACATTACCAAAGCATCTAAGCATACTCTTTTGAATTTTTGTCACTACATCTTCTGTTGAACTGCATCCTTGCCTTATCATATCTCCTTTACGTTATCATATCTCTTTTACCTTATCATATCTCCTTTACCTTATCATATCTCCTTTACCTTATCATTCCTCAGCTTAGATGGTTGAAAACCCAAATACACTTTGTCCGACCTGGGAATCATAACCAGGACCGCATGTTCAGTAGTAGCGCTTTTTTTTTTGCAACCATAGACCAACGAGCCAGTCCTTCTATTTCTCCTAACACTAATAAAAAGAGCAAGTTTATAAAAAAAAATAAAAGTAATAAGCTATCTTGAATATTTGCTAGCCACCTTATGATTGAAACATTTCATCTGCGCAACGGAATAACTTGAACATACAACGAGACTTCAATTTCAAACTTCAATACATTTGAATATCAAATTTGTACCACGCAGGGTTTGTAACAGAAAAAGATTTCCTGCATAAATTGCTAATCGGATTCAATATGTTTTGGCCTTACAGTATGAATAAAACAAGCATGAGATTGAATGTATGGAGAATTAAATTAAAAAGCAAATGAACAGAGACCACAGGGGCACTTCCCGTATTTTTAAGAACGTTCGCAGTCAGAATCTGTCAAAAATACAACCAATTTACATACATTTTTGACAAGTTTTTGACACTGATTGTCGCTGAGATGAAATTGCGACTTGAATTTTTAAGTACGAGAATTGGCCTTCAGGTCAAAGGCAAAACTGCGGGGAAATTACGTAACACAAAAAATGGCAATCGATCGCAATTCCCAAATAACGCAATTCGCTGAACTGTCAAAATTACAGCTAGCCACGTTCATTGCGTTATTTACGTTGTTGAGCAGACACATTTTTCAGGAAACCACCAGCACCCACTACCACCAACCATTTACCCACATAGTTTACAGAGTAAGCAAGCTGGCAGTAGGCTGGCCATGTCTGTCTAAGGACCGATAGCCGGTGGAGCAGACGAGTCTTCGAGCCACAAGGGCGGACTGCGTTTCGGCAAGCATAGCGTGGGACGTCCCGCGGCTAGATGGACCGACGACCTTAAAAATGTGGCTGGGACCGACATGAGGAAGGCGGAGGACAGGGTGTTGTGGCGCAGCCTGGGAAAGGCCTTTGTTCAGCAGTGGACTCCATTAGGCTGAGTTGTTGAATACGGCATCAGCTCACCAATTTCTCAGCAAGAAATTATATTATTTGCATGCCTACTGCTGTAAACGTCAGGCAAAACAACGCCTTTTTATCAAATGACGCAAGAAATATTCAACAGGTGTAGCTGCATCGCGTAACTCAGTGCTTCGTCTCATTCATACCCAAATGCCCCACTCCAACTGCTTACAAATCTTACGAAGATTATCAACGTAGATAAGTTTTATTTTTGCGAGTTCATACAAAATTTCGTAATAAATTTCGTTTGCAAGCTTTACGGGATTTTCTCCTTTCTTCTTAAGCATCGTGAATAAAAAAGTTTAGTGTTTCCTTCCTTTCTTTCCAAAAATGATTATATGTTTTCGAAGTTAAGTCTTTCTGAGTTTGTCTAGTACAGACGGGCGCACATCAAGCTACTACAATCTGTCAAATTTCTTTAATAGTTTTTCAACTTGGGAAAATTTTACAGTTCCAGCATCGGTGAAGGACAAACATCTTGAAGAAACCTGACATTCAGTTAGAACCTCTCCGTAAAAACTTAGGTGAAGTGAGCTGTCATTCC
Organism: Oligia latruncula; assembly: GCA_948474745.1. Lineage (NCBI taxonomy): Eukaryota > Metazoa > Arthropoda > Insecta > Lepidoptera > Noctuidae > Oligia > Oligia latruncula. Next base: position 4,308,533 of record OX419705.1, read on the forward strand.
AACTAATGTTTGGTATTGACATTATTGACTACTCACTTCAAGTCCACTTAACATCACGATGAGATTTATACAGAATAGGTCGGCTGGACTAACCCCACTAATATTAGAATAAATGTGAAAGTTTGTGAAGATATTTGGATGTTTGTTACTCAATCACGAGTAAACCGTTGAACAGATTTGGATGAAAATTGACATTCTTTCTAAGTTAGTTTTCTACCAATAACACTTTTCCAGAAGAGATTGGTGGTAGAAATCTATCTTAGAAAGATATTATTAATGATTCTAATCATTATAATTCTCTAAATATGTACAGTCAACAGCAAAAGTCAGAAATTCAATACTAATGAACGGAGTTCGCGTCAGAACTGTGTGGCGTCGAAGTACTACTACTTAGAATACTTACTACGTAGAATACTTTTGAATCACTTCGACGCCACACAGTTCTGACGCGAACTCCGTTCATTAGTATTGAATTTCTGACTTTGATTATCTACTTTTGCTGTTGACTGTACCTGTTATTGTCGCGAATCATATTTTGATCAAGATATGTACAATCTGGCATTGACCTGCAAATTGCAAAAAACGTAAGAAAATTTCAATTTCGCGGTCTACCACTATCCATTCACCTTAACAGGGGGCGAAAGCGACTTTGTTTTATACTATGTAAAGATAGTACGAGATAAAACTGTACAAAGTGTGTAATAAAATTATACAAAGATTTTACAAAATTGCAGTTCGCTGAAAAACTTACTACAGGCGATGCATTCCAATGTAAAAGCAATCCAGCGCATATTTGCACGAGCAGCAAAAGTTCCGATACGAGTATTAGCCCCAACTTTTTTGACATTATTTGCAATATCTCTCCCTTCCTTTGTAGTATCCATTTTAAAAGTAGCTCAATTGTACATCCATGTACTGCCGATCTCATCTGCTCTTTAAGCTAACTTTATTTTTTATTTTGTTGAGCGTGACTGTACCAGCCAGTACTTGTTTATCGCATTCTTTTTTAATTAACTTTATTAGCTGTCAAAGGACGGAACTATTTTTACAAAAAAAGAGTTGAGAAGGTGCTTTGTGCGCGAAGTTTATCGCAGCTGGTTGTCGAATTGAAAATCAGAGCTGAAAAGCTGCAGGGGCTGCAGTATTTATTTTTGTAGGACGTTATCCATACCTATACAATCTATACTAGTTTGGGTTGATTTTTCCATCACAAGATAACTTTTATTCGAGGAACTAGCTTCCGCCCGCGACTTCGTTCGCGTGAAATTTCACCCTCCCCCCATTCACCCTCTTATGGGTGGAATTTCGAAAAATCCTTTCTTAGCGGATGCCTACGTCATAACATCTACCTGCATGCCAAATTTCAGCCCGATCCCTCCAGTGGTTTGGGCTGTGCGTTGATAGATCACTATGTCAGTCAGTCACCTTTGAGTTTTATATATTTAGATAAAACTGATGTTTGACAGTTTTTGTATGAAATAACTGTCAAAATTTCAAATCCTCGAATAAAGTTATCAGATGATTGAAAAAAAAAACAAAAATTAAAAAAAACCATCTGCCTTCAAAGCAAGAGTGAACAGGCATCTTTTGGTCGCGTCGTCGTCGTTCCATCATAGACCTCAGCTATCGCTTTCCTTCAGGCGTGATCGGGGTCAAGAGCGGGCCCATTTTTTTTTTTTTTGCTAGCCTGTGCTGTCCCGCAAGGGCCCATTTAGTAATAAAAAAAAACAGCCCTAAATAAAATTGAAGTGTCTGTTTGTAATGACAAAATAATAGGGTATAATTATACGGTACTTATAACAAAAATTTTAATTTTTTAATTTTAGTCTTTCTGTCTCTTTGTTTCGACTCATCTCCGAAACGGCTGGACCGATTTTCACTGGCAAATAGCTGATGTTATTAGAAGTAATAGTTATAGGCTACTTTATTTTTTTTAAAGAATTACTAAAGACGAGAACGAAGTGCGGCACAGCACAGCTAGTTTTACATATTATCAAAGTCTCTTTGTTTTGGTGATCAAGAAATTGTATAATTTAACAAAATTTTTGCTTCCTCGGTGTTTACTCAGAAACTGTTGCCGATTACACTAATCTGCATCCGCGGTTTATTTGCCAAAAATGTAAACAAATATCAGTTTATGGACAAAATAACTTTAAATCCTACACAATAAAGTTCAGTTTACGCTACAACTTCAAGCATTTTTATAACTTTTTCAATAGCGCTAGTCACTCTGAAATCAACTAAATTACCATTAAAATAAAGTTGACATTTGTTTAACTTGAAATAATATTAATTTAAAACAGAAGTTTGAATAGGACTTAAAGTCCATAAATACTTCTTTAGATAGCAACCAATTTCAAATACAATCATAATTTAAACATAGTTCCTTTGTATTTAGAAACAGCAAAACAAAGCATTTTAGAACTCTCAAAGGTCAACCTGTCAAAACTCATGAACAATAGCGGTCTAACCCTTTAGCTGTACAAGCAGTGACTTCCCCGACTGTTAACTTAGTTGTTGAACACTTAACCACAACTTGATATATTGTCGTCACAACTTAACTGACAGATTTACTGAAACTTGTGTTTTACATGTACTCGACATGGAGACTATAAATTCGTTTGATAACTTTTGATTGTATACCATGTCACATCACTTGTTGGTTTGGAGCAAAGATAATCTTTGGTTTGGAGGGTACATTCAGTAGTGGGCTTAATATAATCAGCCTATTATGTTCCCACTGGTGGGATACAGGTCTCCTCTGTCTAAGAGGGAGTGAGCCGTAATCATCTGCCTAGCCTTTCCCAACTATGTTGGGATCGGCTTCCAGTCTAACCGGATGCAGATGAATACCAGTGTTTTACATGGAGCGACTGCCTATCTGACCTCCACGATCCAGTTACTGGGTAATACGATACCCCTTGGTAAGACTGGTTGTCAGAATTTCGGGCTACTGACGACCCGTAACGACTGTCAAAAATCTACGAAAGACAGCCGGGACCAACGGCTTAACGTGCTTTCCGAGGCACGGAGGGGTCTTGGTATGTAAAGATGATCACCTATCCACCGACCAACTGCGGCAAGCGTAGCTTAACCTGATCGATCGACCCGTGCGGCTGTTATTACTTAGCCACAAGCCCCTCTCAAGGAGTGAACCGTAATCACAGGCCGTAATTCAACGCGTGAGCTTTAAGCGGGTTAATGTACCTACCTAAGTCAAATAAATGTCTTCAAATATTGGAACGAGGACATACCCCAATTGCGTAAACACACTTTCAATCACAAACCGAAACATTTTGAAGGAAATTCGTAAATCATTGCTCTATAATATATTATTATGTTTGAAAATTCGTCTGCTTAACAATGTATATAAGTTACGCAATAAATCTTGTTGAACTGTCAAAATGAAAGGCATTGTCATAGTAAGTGTGTTACGCAATTATCCCGCACTTCCGCAGTTTCCTCACAATGTTTCGAAAGCAGCAATGGTGATGAAAATTACACGAAGTAAAGTGCATGAAAATCGGGCAAAAAGTGGACAAAAATTGAGTACGCTTTACCAACAAAAAGCATTCCATAACGGTAATGCACTAAAAAAAAACACTGCACTATAACAATAAAACAACAGTAGTACAACAACAGAGAGAGAGAGAATGCTTGCAGAGGAAGCAAACTGAAGTGGCAGTGGGCTGGCCATGTCTGTCTAAGGACCGATGGCCGGTGGAGCAGACGAGTCCTGGAGCGGAAACCGCGTATCGGCAAGCGTAGTGTGGGACGCCCCCCAGCTAGATGGACGGACGACCTAAAGAAGGTGGCTGGGGTAGACTGGATGGGGAAGGCGGAGGACAGGGTGCTGTGGCGCAGCCTGGGAGAGGCCTATGTCCAGCAGTGGACTGCGATAGGCTGAGTTGATTGTTGATTGAGTACACATGAATAATGTAGATTTTAACTGTCCGTTGGTCTCATAGTTGCAAGCGCGACTGCTGAGCGTGGGGTCCCGGGTTCGATTCTCAGGTCGGGCAAAAAGTGTTATTGGGTTTTCCATTTGCAATTTCTTAGTAAACTTCGGGTGGAGTTTAGACATTGGCGGGTTAATACCCCAGTGTCTTGGAAAGCACGTAAAGCCGTTGGTCCTGCGCCTGATCTCTCTCCGTTCGTGTCGGATTATCGTCCTATCGGACTATGAGAGTAAAGGAACAGAGAGTGCACCTGTGTTTACGCATACACTTATGCACTATAATATCTCCTGCGTAATTGGCTAATCTCCGTTGGGATTGACCACCGAGACCGAAATCGGTCGGGAGGATAATCAAGATTTACATGAATACTCTACATTTTTTAAACTTCCCAGAGTACTTAATGACATTCTAAACAAAGTTTAAGATTTATGCCACGGTAATCCATAATATCAAAGCTACCACCAACCTCCACCACCACCATATCTACCATTAAAAATATACGGTCGAATTGAGAAACCTCCTTTTTTGAAGTCGGTTAAAAACAGAAAACATCTATATAGTTACAATAAATTTTTCAAAGTACGAAAATGTTATTTTATTTATCGCAGCAAGAAATGTTATTCAAATAATTCGTATGAGCCGTCAGAAGTTATTTTTTGGCAATATTTTAAGGGTGTTTCTGTATATTGAGCGTGAAGAAATAAATTTTATTTCAATAACGTGCCTTTGAAATGTATATGTTGTTGACTTTATTGGTGTGGGACCTTGACCTTTGATACTTCGATAAATTTAATGAAAAGTATTCAAAAATATGTTTGACTATAAAGTGAAATCAATAGGTGTTTGCTTTTGATAATCGACTGTGCAAAACGAACGTGTTTGCAAAATACACCTGTCAATCTTTTCTGCAAAAATCTCTTCGTGAAAACATAAATCACACTAATATCATAAAGGCGAAATTGTGTGAGTGTGTGTGTGTTTTTATGTTTGCTACTTCTTCACGCTGGACCAATTTTGATAAAATTTTGTATGGAGGTAGCTGACAGCCTCGATTAACATATAGGCTTTTTATCACGATATTCCCACGAGATCGACACATACGCGGGTGAAACCGCGGGGTGCAGCTAGTAAAAAATAAAATAAAAAAATAAATGTGGCAATGCTGCCAGTCCTCTGGGCACGTGGATGATAGCGATGCGGACGAGTACTTCAGACGTCTTAATATCCTATTGTTTTTGTATTTATTTATATAGTTATTCTATTCTTTAAAGAGAATTCAATATATTCTATAATACAGGGTTATTGGTAAAACAATCTGGTGAATCCATACTAATATTATAAATTCGAAAGTAACTGTCTGTCTGTATTACCTTTTCACGTCTAAACCACTGAACGGATTTCGATAAAATTTGGCAGAGAGATAGATTTCATCCCGGGGAAGGGCATAGGATAGTTTTTATCGACATACCTCGCGGGCGAAGCCACGTGCGGAAGCTAGTCTGTCACAAAGCGAATCTGTCCTAATGCGAACAAGGGGAACTAGGGCCCAATTATCACGGTGAGATTTGTACAACATAGGACCGCATAATCAGCCTATAATATTCGCATTGCTGGGACGCAGGCGTCCTCTCTTTGAGAGGGAGTCGGCTAATAATCTACCACGCCAGCCCAGTGCGGTTAGGTTGCCCCCGTATTAATTTGTAAGGGTAATTACATGCCGAAGATGCCTCAATGCCAGGTATCGAGGTAAACCCTCAACAAGCCCGCGATGTATCTCAGTGTGGTATCCTTCGGCATTTGCGTACGTGTCTATTAACGTATTATCATACATTTCTTTCAAATGTAGGTGAAGTCGAGGTACCGAGCTAAACCACGACCGCGAGGTATCGTAGTGAGGCATCTTCGGCATGTATTTACCCTTAAATACTACACTGCACATTGGATATACCAGGCCAAACAAAACAAAATACATAAAGGTACCTATTTTATCACATCGTGTACAATAAAGTTAAATTAAATTACCAATTTAGTTCCCTTTCATCACATTAATGAAGGGTAAAAGGTTTTGCCTATACCATAACATGGAGGCAAATGAACATCGATCTTTTAAAATGTAATAAACGTTTCCCGTGTCAATATTAATAATTTGGCGCTTCAGTTAAGTAATATGGCCTTCGAAGGAAATTTGTCATCAGGAAATTGTGTTAAATTATTACATGTAGGTATCCTAGCAGTGGTAGCCTTGTGGCAACGGCCGCGACTTGCGAGTTGTAGGTCGTAGGTTCGGACCCAGACAGATGAGTTACTTTGTGTAATTTATTTCATCACCACTGCTCTCAAAACGGTGAAAGAAAACATTGTGAGGACACCGGTGTGTCCTAGAACCAAAAATTCAAAGACTTATGACATCTACCAACACGCACTGGGCGCGCGTGGTGGATTACGGCCCACTCCCTTTCACTGAGAGGAGGCCTGTGTCCCAGCAGTGGGAACATTAGGTATAGGTTGATTGTTATTACATGTATCAGAAACCCTCCATGCAAGAGATGAATCTTGATTTAAGTGATGGTATAGCTTGGTTTGGCAGAAATTTCAAACAAATTTATCAACTAGCACGCAGTAAAGGGTCCATGACGTCACTCGTACGACTCGACTCGACTCGACGTACTCTGCAAGCTATTTCGGTAACTCAGGTTCTTTTCCGGATAACTTTATTTCTGATTTTATCTTTTAAAGCAACTCCGAGTAAAGTCCGCTCCATAGCGCGCTGAGCGACCTTGAATTTGTGGACCAGCCCGACTGTCAGTGTTTCAGCACCGTATATCATAACAGGCAGGATGCACTGGTTGAAGACCTTAGTCTTCAAACACTGCGGGATAGGCAAAGAGAAGACTTGACGAAGTTTTCTAAACGCAGAAATGTATCTTGGTTTAACAGATATTTAGTTATGATAACTTGGTTTGCTAGATGTAAGTTTGTGCGTATGAGTTATTTTGCTGTGTAGTGTAGCTTCTCAAGGACGTAGATGGCTAAAGCTACGGTTTTTTAGATATGTGGTGGCCGCCATATAACGGCCGCAGTGACGGCTGACATGAAAATGATGACAGCGGGGTTTGACGTTACGCTGTCAAAAAACGCGCTCTGGAGGTTCACACTTAAGTGTTTAGCCAGACTGGAACAGAATTGATTCTAAGCGCCCCTTCCAAAAGGAAGTTGAAGAATGGGCAAGAAACTCTACCGTTACTCTTTTATAATGTTTTACTATATTTTGCATACATTCATTATATGTGAAGACGATGCACCTAAAATAAACCTTTTATGAATTAAAAATGAAACCATGACATATAACTAATTTTATGTGATAGATTCATGGTGCTCACATATTTACAAACATTGCAAAAGTAGACGATTTTCATAAAAAAATTAACAAGTAGGTAATAAGTCAGGGTGTGAGTTAAAGTAATTACAGAATGTAAATCAATGTCAAAGAATAATAATGTTAAATTAGCAGTTTGATTTTGTCTAGACTCTAGATTGTCCTATGGAGCAGGACTAGCATGTTTCCAAGCGTTCTTATCTTGGATATAATCCTCTAATTTATAGCATGCTTGTTTACAAAGTATACTTTTAATGTGACTTTTAATTTATTCTTTTAGTTTGAGACACACAAAATATTTACACATTGAATAAGCTTTAAAAACAAACAGATTCATGTCTCCAGATAGTACAAATGAGTGCACTCAGTGCCGCCGCTTTCAGCCATTGTCTCTTACTATAAACAATGTGTTTTAACGTGAAACTACTGAAATTGCGCACTTAATTAACTAAAACCTAGAGCAGGTATGTTACTTACATACTATACTTACATTATTATTATGGAAGGCACTCAAGTGGTTTTGTTAACTAAATAGGTAGGTAGTGTTTTGTGAGGCATGACAAGCATTTTCATTGTGTTCTTGTTTGTGATGTTACTTGGAGGTAAGTGGCTAAGTAATAACAGCCGCACGGGTCGATCGATGAGGTTAAACAACGTTTGCCGCGAATGGTCAGTGGATGGGTGACCATCTTTACATATCAAGAACTCTTCCTGCCTTGGAAACCACGTTAAGCCGTTGGTCGCGGCTGTCATTCGTGGATCTTTGACAGTTGTTACGGGTCGTCAGAAGCCCGAAAGTCTGACAGCCAGTCTTACCAAGGAGTATCGTATCACCCAGTACCTGGGTTGTGAAGGTCAGATAGGCAGTCGCTCCATGTAAAATACTGGTATTCAGCTGCATTCGGTTAGACTGGAAGCCGACCCTAACATAGTTGGGAAATGGCTAGGGAGATGATGACTAGGAGGTAATTAGAATATGTTATGAAACCTACTGGTGAATTTTATTATGAAAAATAAGTAAGGAAATAATTAGGGCATAATTAGGGCATAATTAGGAAATAATTAGGGCAGGAGGATGAGGATGATGATTTCAAGACGATGGGTGGCAGCGTGTTAAATGACTTCTTTTAGTAACAATCTAAGAAAATAATAATATAAGAATTTATAGAAATAAAAATAAAAGTAGAGCCAATAAAAAAGAAAAAAAAATTAAACAATTTATATTTTTTTAAATATGCTAGTCAAAAACATTCAGCTGCATACGGTTGGACTGGAAGCCGACCCCAACATAGTTGGGAAAAGGCTAGGCAGGTGATGATGCTAGTCAAACACATCTTCATGCTAATAACAACACACTGGGAACGTCAATCTGTATGCCCAGCATAGTCAGCAGAGTAATTGTTGTTATTTCTCCTTTCATCTTTTAATCGGCGGCCGCGTAACGTTTAGAGCTATTGCGCACTGTCGACTGGTCGCCGCCGCCGGCGACTCGATCGACAGCGACTGTGACTTACTATAGTTTAAATAGGTGAATACGCACTTGGTCACCGAATGATGCCTATGTTTTGGTCGCCGAGGGACGGAGTCGCCGCCGGCGACCAATCGACATTGCGTAATAGGTCTTTATGGCGCGATTAAAGGATAAATCGGTAAAAAAAAACTGCCCAAGTGCGAGTCGGACTCGCACACGAAGGGTTCCGTACCACAAGGCAAAAATTTGTTGGTATAGCGGCAAAAAGAAATACATCATCTGTGAAAATGTCAACTGCTATCACCGTTCATGAGATACAGCCTGGTGACAGACGGTCAGACGGACAGTTGAGTCCTAGTAATAGGGTCCCGTTTTTATTCTTAGGGTACGGAATCCTAAAAAGAATGTCTAACTTTTTGTGATTGAACTAAAACATTTTCTTTATATCTTTCCGTCAGGAAAAAAATAAACAACAACATAAAAAAAAACACGTAAACCTTACAAACGATTCAATTAACATAAATGTAAGTTCTGTATTTATTTACTACATACAAAAAATATAAAATGCGTCTAGGAATCAAATATCCGGTAAGAACGGATATGACATACGGAAGCAATAATATATTTTAGGCACCTTTCCCACTGCCAACAAGGGAGCGACTAGATATCTACTATTTTCTCGCTCAAGACACGTACACAGCACATCTCCTCTCGTCTCTTCTCCTCTCCGCTTTCGTGGATACCGGGCCTAAACGCGTATTTAGAGGCTTCCACAGACAGGAGTGACGCGACACTTCACCGCGATTCTAATAGAACAATTTTCTTTTCATAGAAATTGTTCGTCGGTGCTCCATGGACCGATTGAAATTTGACCAATTGGTCTTTGTTCTACCTTTTGGCGTACCGAAAACCCAATAATCGTGATTATGATATACTTACTTACCTCAAACGCTAATATCCACAAAATCATTCATGAAGGTCTGAGTTTATGTATTTATTCGTACAGTCATCAAAAGAGATAAGTATGCAGGATCGTCGGATATAGTTGAAGTTTAGTAAAAAACCGATGGATGTTGTTGACTGAAATTTAATTTAATAAATGAGCTGTTTGTTTTCAATTTTTTTTTTTTTGCTAGCCTATGCTGTCCCACTGCTGGGCAAAGGCCTCCCCCAAATCCTTCCAGGAACTCTTTTCCCGCGCCACCTCGAACCAGCCCTCGCGGTACGTGTTTTCTATTAACAAAATCAAATTTTATTCGAAAACATCCTGCGGTTTCTTACTAAACTTCAACTATATCCGACGATCCTGTATACTTATCTCTTTTGTTGACTGTATGTAGAGTAATTTTGGCTCCATACAGTGACGGATTTCAAGGCCATATCGTGGGCTATGTGGCCATTTCCTGCCGCTGTGATGAATGACCCGCTGAGATTTATTAACATCTACACACGCTATGTCTTCACTGAGCTTAGGGTCGTGCTAAGGCGCAGTCAGAATTAAAATAAAGTTATTATTTCTATTACAGGTGTTGGTTCTCCTTTATTATTTACTAGCTGCGCCCCGCGGTTTCACCCGCATAAGTTTCGATCCCGTAGGAATATCGGGATAAAAAGTAGCCTATATGTTAATCCAGGGTGTCAGCTACCTCCATACCAAATGTTATCAAAATTGGTCCAGCCGTTTGAGCGTGAAGAAGTAAAAACATATAAACACACACACACACTCATAAACTTTCGCCTTTATAATATCAGTGTGATTTACTTTTTATTTTAGCCTATTTTGCCTCAGTGCAGGGCAAAGGCCGTTTCGTCAATGCGTGGGAGTTCCAGTGCCTTAGGCATCTTCTGGGCACGTTCATGCCATCATAGACCTCATCCTTCGCTTTCCATCAGGCGTGATTGAGATCAAGAGCAATAAAAAAAAAAAAAGTACAATTTTTTACTTACCGTGACCGGCCTTAGATGAAATAACTTTCGCGTATTTAAAACAGCACTTAGCTAAGAGTATAAGTTTGACATTAAATGTAATTGCTTAGTTCTAGGCGCTTCTTAGGCATTGTTAAAGTTTTGGCCATGAAAACTGCGGTGACATAAAATTTGCAGCGGAGGAAATTTGTATCGCCTCATCTCATGGGGTACTCTACACAAATATACGCTGTATTTAAAAAGAAATCTGAGAGTATGTGTAAATTGTGAATATGTATAATGTCGACTGCATTTTCAAAACATAGGCAAAAGAAACTGCACCCAAATTGCGTAACACACTTTCTTTCAGGATTCAAAGTATTTTGAAAGAAATTGTTAATCCATTGCTCCATATGTTTAAAAAAAAATCTGCTTGATAACGTTTAGAACGCAATGAATTTTGTCGAATTGTCAAAATGCAATTGTTAGTTGTAAAGGCTATGTCGCTGAAGTCCCCTCTTTGAGGAGTGGCCGGAGAGGCGTCCTCACCTTCCGCCTAACGCTGGTCCTCATCGGACACGGCTGCTTCGGGAGGTTCCTGTTCCGGATAAGGCGGGAGGAAACGCCCGGGTGTCACCATTGTGTGAATCGCCCGGAGGACACGGTGGAGCATACGGTGGAGGTCTGTCTAGCTTGGGCAGAGCATCGCCGCGTCCTCACGGCGGCGATTTCTCTCGTCCGGTCCTAGTCCAGGCCATGGTACGGACCGAGACTGCATGGGAGGCAGTCGCCTCCTTCTGCGAAGCAGTAATGCTCGCGAAGGAGGAGGCGGAGCGCGTGAGGGAGAGGCAATCTTTGCGCGCTCACGCCGCTCTAGGCGCCGCAGGAGACGCCCTGGGCGTCGGGAATCGATAACCGATTCCTGGCGCGGGCTATACGAGAGCAGTGGTGGCCCAGTGGTAACGGCCACGACTTACGAGTTGTAGGTCGTAGATTCGAACCCAGACAGGCGCTTTACTTTGTGTAAATTATTTCATCACCACTGCTCTCGAAACGGTGAAGGAAAACATCGTGAGGAAACCTGCATGTCCTAGAACCAAAAATTCGAAGACATGTGACATCTGCCAATCCGCACTGGGCCCGTGTGGTGGATTACGGCCCACTCCCTCTCACCGAGAGGAGGCCAGTGTCCCAGCAGTGGGAACATTATAGGCTGATTATGTTAGGCGCGGGCTTGCGGACGGCGAGCAATGGGCCGCTCGCCGTCCGGTAAGGACCAGGCCCAGGTCGACGGCGCGTTGTGTTCCACGCGCGCCTCAAAGAGATGTCAGCACTAACTGACGGGGTCCTCTAGGGCCGATGCCAGGGTCGCGGGTTGTTCGAAAGAGATCCAACTGAAGGAACACGGGTGGGTTTTAGTCAGTAAAAGTCTGACACGCCCTCCCGCTCCGCTCGGAGCGGGAGAAGTTATTTGATAATTTCCCGCAAAAAAAAGGCTTTACCGTTGTACTTACATAAATGGAAAACCGAAGATTTGGCAATAAATATATAAATGCTGAATACCCAGTAACGTGAATACGTCCGAGATTCTATCTCGTGTGCACATCCGCTTTTTGACCAGGTCCAGATCTAGACCATGAAAAAATTGTGACAGCAAGCACGTTCCACGCCTCAGTATTTTATTTTTCGTAATTTTGTCTATGGGAGTATTGCTTGCGTTCCAGGTTCTTTAGTCGAGTTATTAAATATAGTACATCTGTGCCAAAAACCGTGAGTTCGTAGCAGCATTACGAAATTAGTTATCTGTAGTTGAAAATCATAAAAAAAAACAAATGACGGCGATGACGGGTGCGTAATAGGATACTCGCGTGATGTCAATGTTATTGTTTATAAAAACTTTGAAACTACAATGGTATGTATTATATGTCATTCGATTCGGTATGAATGGGGCTATTTTTTAGGTAAATAAAAAAATAGGGTCATCGCTTTCGATTTTGAATGAAAATTATTTTAATTTATAATTTTCGTAATGTAACCAAACATTAAAAATAAATGATTATTTAAAAAAATCTAAGTCTCTTAAAGTTACGAAACAAGTTTTATAATCTACCCTGGTCTATCCACAACAGCCATTAGTTTAACAGCGGTCCATAGAATATTTTTCTGTACGAGTCGTGTATGAGTGGCGAGGGCGCCCCGCGGCGCGTCGAAAAAAATTTAGGTACTTAATGATGACGTAACCTTGGGACGCGGGACACCTTATTTCTAATCACACAGTAAGTAGTTCAAGAACATATTTCGTCGTTTTAAAAGCCCCAAAATGTTATCTAACCTAAATTAAAGGTTTGGCAACCTAGCGATTAAAAATATCTACTAATTATAATTTAGTAGCGTGCCATGTCTGTCATTATGTAGTTTCATTCAGGCCATTTAGTCATGAACTAGCTTCTGCCCGCGACTTCGTCCGCGTGAAATTTCACCCTCTTAGGGGTGGAATTTCGAACAACCCTTTCTAAGTGGATACCTAGGTACTCCTCAAAAAGAACGCACCCTCCAAACATGTCTCTAGGACCAGCGGTTTAGACTGTGCGTTGATATATCAGTCAGTCAGGACTTTGGATTTTATATAAGGGGGTCCAAGTATAAATACCGAGTTTCGAGTTAATCGGACCGCGTGTTAAAATTCTTCCATACAAATGACACCCTCCAATCCCCCTTTAGGGGGTAGTTTAGAAAAACAAAAACTGCCAAACTTCATAATTTACCTAGATCAGTATTCGTGGCAAGTTTCAAGTCTATTAACCAAATATCGCTTTTCACTCCCACAGGGGTGGAATTTCGAAAAATCGTTTGGGGAATGTTCATTACTTGACTCAAAGATTATTTATACGAATTTTCGAGTAAATCAAGCCACGCAGTAAAATCCTATAATTAACCTGTATAATTAACTACCCCTTTTCACCCCGTGAGGGGTAGATTTTCGAAAAACCCTGATACACGTTATTCTTTATGTGTGGTCTTAAGTATAAATACGGAGTTTCGAGTTGATTGGACCGCGCGTTAAAATTCTTCCATACAAATTTTGACACCCCCCAATCCCCCTTTAGGGGATAGTTTAGAAAAACGAAAAATGCTAATTTCATAATTTACTTAGATAAATATTCCTGCCAAGTTTCAAGTTTATTAAGTCAAGGAATAAGATTGTTATGAACAAACTTTCATCCCCTATTTAACTCCCTTATGGGTTGAATTTCAAAAAATCCTTCCTTATCCCTTGTCTACATTATAAAGGGAACCTCTGTGCAAAATGTCAGCTTTCTAGGTCAGTCAATCAGTCAGTCAGTCAGGACTTTTCTTTTAATTTATATCTATCTATATTATTATATATAACATTGAACCTATGTATTTTGGAAAATTTCTCCAAAAACAATTCTTTCACTTCTCTGTAAAAACTCCAACATTAATTCATGCTTGCTATGTAACTATCAGTGACAGGAAGTTATTAAAACATTATCTCATATAAATTAAGTGAAAAAAATCGTATTATTGAAGCTAACTCAAAAACCACCCAAGCCAAGTTAATACAATTTATATGCGACCGTCCTAAAACATACCTTATTCATTAAAAAAAATATTTTCCAAATTGATCCACAATTGCCGGAGATACCGAGTAAAATATACACAAAAAAAAAACAACCGAATTGGGAACCTCCTTTTTGAAGTCGATTAAAAATACGTTCTAACGGGTCCCAATTAAAAAGGATAAAACGGAATCTTTATATCATTACCTTTTTGTCCATCTGTCGCAGAATTTTTTTTACGAGATTTATGCAACGTATTTCTTTCAATCATAAAATTAAAAAAAAAACATGACTAGCAAATATTTATAATTATTAAAAGTGTCCCAATATCAAAATCTGAACTAAAATAAACCGGCTAAGTGCGAGTCGGACTCGCACAGGAAAAGTTCCGTACCACAAGCAAAAAAACGTCAAAAAACACGTTTCTTGTGTGTATGTGGAGACCCCCTTATTTTTATGAACTTTATTTTATTATGTGTTGTTATAACGGCTATAGAAATACTCTGTTAAAATTTCAATTCTCTACTTATTACGGTTCATGAGATACAGCTCGCTGACAGACAGACCGACAGATGGATAGCGGAGGCTTAGTAAGTGGGGATCCGTTGGCACCCTTTGAGGACTGAACTAAAAAGCACTATGAAAAAATTAGGAATTATGTTTTATAGTTACTGGGCACACAATTTCATTCTTTTGTAAAAGTAACGAGCATCTAGAAGCTAAAAAGAAAACACCAAACCATTGTCAAAATAAAATATATTTGACAGAAAAAAATCACTCTTAAACAAACATTGCATCTTCAACAGTACAAAATTTACGACAATACCGACTGATTTATTAACACTGCCATTGAGATAATAATACCAATTCAAGTGCAAATGACTCTTAAGTTACTTTGGAAACCCGAAAAGCTTTGATTTGTGCGAGACACACATAGTCTCGACGTACGTCCGAGACATACACATATTCATAGTCCAAGATCCGACCCAACATCGACTCACCATAATCTAATTATTAAAATGAGAAGTTTTCTTTGAAAAAAGAAACTCATTCGAATAACAGATTAAGGTAGGTCGGTGTTAGGTCGGATCTAGTAACATTAAGTATGTGCAGTTAGGACAAAACTGTTTGCCACGCTAACGAAGTAGAACCACACTGAAACAATGGAAAGGTTTACGCATTTTAATGTAGATATAGTTATGCAATTCGGTAATCTTCGTGTTTCGGAATTAAAACGAATGTCGCGCCACCGAGTAATCCCCCCCCCCCCTCACAGAAGCAAAGCTTTAAGTTTTGTACTTGCGCGCTTTGTAGTAATCACAGTAGTAGTGCACCTATCATCACGCGTTTGTACAGACGCCAGCACATCAAGCTACCCGAAACTGTAAAAATTTTCCAATCAACTTTGAACCTTATGCTTTAGCGATAAAGTTGAAAATCTATTAAAGAAATTTGACAGATTTTAGTAGCTTGATGTGCTGGCGTCTGTACAAGGTGGGGCAAAAGTAATGTCATAATGTGAATGTGCCATATTATTTGTAAGTGGCGTCATAACTTTATTGTTATTTGACACTTATGTCGTACACAAATAGAGAATTAGTTGATAATGCAATGGAAATACACACAGCTCAAGCAAAGATGGAGATTTTGAAACACCGATTTCTGGGCCGTGTGATCTCCCGTTTTGACGATTTGAACTGCGAGGCCAGATCGCTAGATCTGACGGAGATAGACTTCTTCCTTTGTGGCTTTTTGAAATCTCGATTTTACCAAAACAAACCACAAATCTTGCAAGTTTTGAAAGCCAACATTGAAGACGAATAAATCACCAATTTGAAGCAAAATATTTTACGAGAAACAATTCAAAATGCCTTAAAACGAGCACAAATGTGCAAAAACTCAGGAAGTTATCTACTGATATTATTCCTTCTTAAGAATTATAGGCCCATCTCACTCCTGAGGCATGTCTACAAGCTGTTTTCGAGAGTCATCACGAACCGTCTCGCGCGCAGGTTTGACGACTTTCAGCCTCCCGAACAAGCCGGATTCCGTAAAGGTTTTAGCACCGTAGACCACATACATACGCTGCGACAGGTTATACAGAAGACCGAAGAATATAACCTGCCTCTCTGCTTAGCGTTTGTGGACTACGAGAAAGCCTTTGATTCGATCGAGACATGGACTATGCTGCAGTCTCTTCAACGGTGCCAGATCGACTATCGGTACATCGAGGTGCTGCAGTGTCTGTACGAAAACGCCACTATGTCAGTCCGACTCCAGGATCAGACCTCGAAACCTATCCTTCTGCAGCGAGGTGTAAGACAGGGAGACGTTATCTCTCCGAAACTGTTCACCGCTGTACTGGAGGATGTCTTCAAGGTTCTGTACCGGAAAGGGGCTGGCATCAACATCAACGGCGAGTACATAACTCACCTTCGGTTTGCCGACGATTGGGTTTTTCGAGTCATGGCTGAGATTATGGAGGACCTCAGTACAATGCTCGATGACCTCAGTTAAGCCTCTGAAAGATGGGTCTTAAAATGAACATGGCCAAAACGAAGGTCATGTCAAATGTCCATGTAACACCCACTCTCATAAAGATCGGAGACGCTACACTCGAAGTCATGGATGAGTATGTTTACCTAGGACAAACAGCTGAGCAGTTAGGTAGGTCTTACTTCGAGAAAGAGGTCAATCGTCGAATCCGACTCGGCTGGGCAGCGTTCGGGAAGCTACGCAATATCTTCTCGTCCCACATACCGCAGTGTTTCAAGACGAAAGTCTTTGACCAGTGCGTGTTGCCAGTGATGACTTATGGCACTGAAACGTGGTCGCTCACAA
This sequence comes from Oligia latruncula, assembly GCA_948474745.1. NCBI lineage: Eukaryota > Metazoa > Arthropoda > Insecta > Lepidoptera > Noctuidae > Oligia > Oligia latruncula. The sequence continues at coordinate 4,325,666 of OX419705.1, forward strand.
TGGGCCTTATAAGAAGGCTAAAAGTCACCCAAAGGGCAATGGAGAGGGCTATGCTTGGAGTTTCCCTGTGTGATCGAATCAGGACTGAGGAGATCCGCAGGAGAACCAAGGTAACCGACATAGCCCGAAGAATTGCTAAACTGAAGTGGCAGTGGGCAGGGCACATTGCTCGCAGAACAGATGGCCGATGGGGCCGAAAGGTTCTGGAGTGGCGACCGCGTACCGGAAGACGTAGCGTTGGAAGGCCTCCCACAAGGTCGACCGACGACCTTGTGAAGGCCGCAGGAACCCGTTGGATGCGAGAAGCACAGAACCGGTCGAAGTGGAAGCGCTTGGGGGAGGCCTATGTCCAGCAGTGGACGTCTTTCGGCTGAAATGATGATGATGATTATGATTATTTTTTCGACATCATAATACTTCCATAAACAATCTAATCTAACTAGCCTGTACTGTCCCACTGCAGGGCAACGGCCTCCCTCTCCCTTTTCCACACAAAATAACTAAAAATAAAATCGTCCGAAAGTGCGCCTGGACATTCTGTGGTCGCTTTTCAATGTCCATCTTGGACGGCCGGCCGTTTTAGGATCTTCGTTCAATGTCTATTTTCGGTAATGTACGCGTGAGTGGAATGCATATTTTTTATTATTTTAATATTTCTTCTATTCTAGAAAAGTTCTCTACTCAGAAAGAAAATATTTAAAGATGTAGGGCTTAATTTATAAACATAACTTAGAGTTATGTAATGATTAGAGACTGCTTATAATTATAAATTTTGACGTTTAAATGTCTTTTAACTTTAATTAAGAGCCCCTATCAATTGCGCAGACTAAAAACAGAAAAATCTGTTTTTTTCAGCGCAAATTTCTCAATATCCTTAAGTTATCTAGTTTTTTTTTAAATACACAAATATTTATCACCTATCTATCTAGTACGTCTACGAATTTAAGTTTTGATAACTACTTAATATAAATTCCAACAAAAAAAATAACAAACACGTTTTTACGTAATCACGAAACACCAAGTTTTTCAATTGCTTTCTGAGCTTACTGGTAGCAAATAACGATCTGAAAAAAATTCCTCAATACTAGGCTTAGAGTATAACTATTAGTAAGTCTACGATTTATTTTTTTTAAGTTTAATGAATTAGTACTTGTAAAAAGTCATGCGCAAAACCGTCGTCTACGCGTAAGAATTTATTGAAAATAACAAAAAGTGTAAAATATTTTAAAATTTGAGGTGTCTGTCTAATCTACCAAACTCAATTTTTATATTTTTATTTTGACTACTAATTTAATTAGTAGTAAAATATCTAAATAATGCCTTATAAACCGATGCGCTCGCTCGATGCATTCAGTCGCGCCCAAAGACTACAATCTATATATATAAAAGAAAGTCTGTTAGTTACACCACTTATAACTCGAGAACGGCTGAACCGATTTGGCTGAAAATTGGTGGGGAGGTAGCTTAGGACCAGGAGACGGACATAGGATACTTTTTTTTATTTTTATTTATTTCTTTCTTTTTTTTTTATAGTAGGAGTAGGGTAGGAGTAGGGTAGAAGTAGGGTAGGAGTAGTGTAGGAGTAGGGTAGGAGTAGTGTAGGAGTAGGGTAGGAGTAGTGTAGGAGTAGGGTAGGAGTAGTGTAGGAGTAGGGTAGGAGTAGGGTAGGGTAGGGGTAGGGTAGAAGTAGGGTAGGAGTAGTGTAGGAGTAGTGTAGGAGTAGGGTAGGAGTAGTGTAGGAGTAGTGTAGGAGTAGGGTAGGAGTAGTGTAGGAGTAGGGTAGGAGTAGTGTAGGAGTAGGGTAGGAGTAGGGTAGGAGTAGGGTAGAAGTAGGGTAGGAGTAGTGTAGGAGTAGGGTAGGAGTAGTGTGGGAGTAGGGTAGGAGTTGGGTAGGAGTAGTGTAGGAGCAAAACAACGTTTGCCGGGTCAGCTAGTTACTAGATAGATAGGTGATAAATACTTGTATATTTTAAAAAAAACTAGATAATTTAAGGATATTGAGAAATTTGCGCTGAAAAAAAATGATTTTTCTGTTTTTAGTACGCGAAATTGATAGGGACTATTAAGCAACGTTTATAAATAAACCTTTAAGAATACTCAAGTTGCTTAATTTGTTTGTTAGTTAAATCAAACCTTTTAAAACAAAGTATTTGAAACCTCCGACCCACGCCATCGTTAATTAATATAATATTGATTAATCTACTTTCGTTAATGATACCGGAGATTTAATATAACTTATATTAATATTTAACTAATACATACTAACTAGAATACATTGCAAAAAGACTAAGAATACGTGGTATTTAATTATTGAATCGTATTTCAAAGAATTATTGAATAGTACCTATTAATAATTAATTTTCTGAGAATTTGTGTATTATGACTGAACACCACTATCATATTTTACGAACTAACAAAAATTCCTTTAAAGCTTTTGTCCACCGCCACCGTCAACGGCACGTCAATGAGTAACGAGATTATTCGAACCCAACGTGACGTCCCGTTGATGGATATGTATGCGGTGGACACGTGACCATAGTAAATTGTATCGCTACGTCCCTCGGTGCCGTCATATTGTACTCGTTGACGTTCCGTTGACGTGGCGTTGGACAAACGGCCTTAAGCTCTAGCCAAACTGAAGCGAGCAAGCAAGCGTGACTAGGCACGCGACTATTTGCACCACTTCGAACACCTAATACAAATTAGTTGATACAATGGATGCAAACGAATTTCGTCCCGCTCGCTCGTCCGCTTCAGTTTGGCCAGACTTTAACCATACCATAACCATAATCAGCCTATAATGTTCCCACTGCTAGGACACAGGCCTCCTCTCAATGAGAGGGAGTGGGCCGTAATCCACCACGCGGACCCAGTGCGGGTTGGTGGATGTTACGTGTCTTCGAATTTTTGGTTCTAGGACATGCCGGTTTCCTCACGATGTTTTCCTTCACCGTTTTGAGAGCAGTGGTGATGAAATAATTTACACAAAGTAAAGCGCCTGTCTGGGTTCGAACCTACGATCTACAACTCGTAGGTAAGTCATGTCCGTGACCATTGGGCCACCACTGCTCTCCAGACCAGAAGGCCAGACTTTAATTTAGAAAAAAATAAAGACATCTTACCTAATAAATAACATATCATTGCTAGAAGTGTGCATGAGGCCGACAACCAGTCCATGTGACCAAGAAAGCACTTACTCCCTTGCCAAATACACTCGAAACCAATCGCTGCGATGATAAGTACTCCGAGAACTATATTTAATAATACAAGCACCGTGAATATTTGGGCTAACCCTTCTTGGTCCTGCAAATAAAGATACGAAAACATTAAACAAAAACATAAACTTTGGCAAACAGAAACTTTGACTTTTTATTCCATAAACTACTATAATCTAAGAAAAGTATAATAAACACGGCACGGCGTAACTCAACGTGTTTCTGGCTTTGCATAATCATAATCAGAAATAAAAAAGAAAAAGAAATATTCATGATAGGCTATTTGACAATGTAAAAAATAAGGTCATAATTATTGACACTCGTATAGATTATCGCTTTTAAAATCGATTTGCATTATTTTTACTACAAAACAATGTATTATTTATAAAAAAACACCCCGAAAAAACTTCATCTTATTAAATCTGGCACCACGTAATCGAAAACGGTCTGGATTGGCTGAACTTAAGATGACGTCATGATTTAGTAAATTTCTGTCTATCGTTGACAGAATAGATGACTTTTGTCTAGTATCTCGACCGTTTCAACGTTTGTTTACGTGAATCGAGACGTCACGACGCCATATTGTTAAAGATAGCGTTTTGGCGGCTTATTTAAACAGTACATTTTTATTTACTATTTTTTAAAAGAAATACATTATGAAATTTGAAGTAATAGGTTTTTGTGAGCTCGTTAGACACCATTAAATAATCTGAGATGTTTATCAGAAACCAATCAAATAGCCTATTCAGCCTATAATGTTCCTACTGCTGCAGCACAGGCCTTTCTGTGAGAGAGCGTAATCCACCACGCGATCACAGTACGGGTTGGTTGACGTCACATGTCTTCGAATTTTTGTTTCTAGGACATGTCGGTTCCTGACGATGTAGGTATGTACCTACTCGCGACTTCGCCTGCGTGTATTTTGTATTTCATCATAATTATTCAGAATGAAAAGCAACCTATGTCATTCTCCAGGTCACACGCTACCTCTTTGTCAAATTTTAATCCAAATCGGTTCAGCGGTTTAGTCGTGATGAAGTACCAAACAAACAGACAAGAGTTACTTTCGCATTTATAATATTAAAAAAAAAAATGAAAGAGTGGAAATGTGGTGCTGTTCCTCAAAAAATGGGACAATTCCAACGTGTCCTGCAGGGTAATTGCGTAACACACTATCAGTAGCAATGGGTTTCATTTTGACAGTTGAACAACATTCATTGCGTTATTTACGTTGTTGAGCAAACACATTTTTCGAACATATGGAGCAATAGATTAGCAATATGCTTCAAAATGATTCAAATTGAGAGTAATAGTGTGTTAGGCAAATAGGGTGCTAGCTCTACGTTAGGAATTGATAGACGCTTCTGCGCTCACCCATCTCGTTGCCAAATTTCGGGCCCCTATTTAGATAGCCATCGACACGCTGAGAAAAATACTAGAGAGATGTTTACACAATTACCCAGAAAGTAGCCACCAATAACAGCAGCCCCGCAAATACGAAGACCCCGGCCATAAAGGTAACAGTCGTTGGGATTATATTGGACAAATCTGAAAGAGCCTGTTCAGGTTCTGAAACAAAAGGTGTACGTTATCGCAATACCCATCTATTTAGCAAAATCAGCCTATAATGTTCCCACTGCTGGGACACGAGCCTCCTCTTAGTCAGAGGGAGTGGGCCGTAATCCACCACGCGGACCCAGTGCGGGTTGGTAGATGTCACATGTCTTCGATTTTTTGGTTCTAGGACATGCCGGTTTCCTCACGATGTTTTCCTTCAGCTTTTTGAGAGTAGTGGCGAAGAAATAATTTACACAATGTAAAGCTGGGTTCGAACCTACGACCCGCAACGACTTGCAAAACGGTCGCTACTGTTATCACTGGGCCACCACTGCCCATTTATTTATTTATTAGAACTAATAGGGTCCCGTTTTTACACTTTGGGTATGGAAGCCTAAAAACCATAATTTAAATTAAAAAATACATTGCATTTTCTACCAGCCAATCTAAGGTCCCAATCATATGTACCACAATCACACCACAAATACACCAGGTGGACGGGCACTAATTTGTATGAAAATGAAAAGTTCATTCACACGGACCACATTTGGCCGTCAAAATCAACCATGTGGGCGATATCGACCACATCAAGACCAGGGGGTCTACTCCGAAGCGGTTAACCACAATATCGCCCGAATGTTCGGTAATTTTCTACTACCATTAATTTCCTATATTGACTATTGGTCCCGACCAAACTGTGCCAATCCGAACCTTTTTAGAACCCTTAACCCTTTTTTTCCCTTTTTTTTTTTTAATTTGTAGTAGGACAACAATATTCGAATCAGAAAATGACCGAACATTCGGCCGATACAGTGGTTAACCGCTTCGGAGTAGACCCCCTGGTCACAGCCACAACAGAACCACAAGCGAGACCGCGCACTAGCTGCCGGCCACATCGCAAACACAACGACCTGATTCATTGGTTTAGTCGTAATGACGTAACCAGCAAACAGACAAATTCTCTTTCGCTTTTATAACATTATGTATGGACCAGCAGCGCCCCGCGGTTCCACCCGTATAAGTTTCGCTCCCGTGGGAATATCGGGATAAAAATATCCTGTGTTAATCCTGGTTATAAACTATCTGTGTGCCTAATTTCATCCAAATCCGATCAGTAGTTTTTGCGTGAAGAAATAACAAACATACAGACACACTCACAAACTTTCACCTTTATAATGTTAGTGTGATAAGCAAACTGACACTCACGGGTGTAATTTGAGACATTCTTGTACATCTGCACAACGCTGTCATAATTGATATTCGCCCTTTGCTCCATTACGCCGAGAGTGAGGGCACCCGATGTCTGTAACAAACATAATTGATATAACGGATGTAAAAGACGCTACGGAGGCCCACGCACAATGGTCCACTGAAGGACTAAGTGCGGAAACCAAACCCCTAACAAAGAACATAGAAGACGCTACGGAGCCGAGTGTCACCTGTACCTACTCCCAGTCATTATATTTTTTTTGTAATGGACCAATACCTGGGAAGTGGGAACCCTCTGGTTACGGAGGTATTGAAGCTTAAAGTTCTACCGTTTTATGACTTAATACCTCCACAACTCAAATTCAAAGCGCATTGTGCATGTGGTGTTTGCCTGTAATTGGTTGTGCAGTAAGATCTAAGACATAGGTACTTGTATGTTCCTATCTGTGTAATATCTGTTACAACTGTTGGTGAACCTTAATTAAATAAAATAAAATAAACTCCTGTACCATTGCATACACCCATAAACACAATGTTTTGCGTGCGATACATATCAGTTGTCAGACTTTCGGGCTTCTGACGACCTGTAACGACTGTCAAAGATCCACGAATGACAGCCGGGACCAACGGCTAACGTGCTTTCCGAGGCACGAAAAAGGAGAGAAAAAGAGAGGGGGGAGAGGAGTAGTGTTTTATAAGAAATAGTATGTTCCTATATTATAGGTAGGTATCTCTGCTCAAGCCTGCGGGGCTCATAGGTGTAAAGTTTACTTTATAATATTATACATTATGTAGTTCGACATGCAAACGAACAGTTGTGGTTGCGGTGTGTCGAGGACACGCTCTAATTTGGAATTAAGCGTGAAACACCCGCCATATTGGTTTTAGGTAGGTACCAGTATTACGTACCTACAATTCTGTAGATTTGCGTGATTTAGATTGGCATACGTGCCGTCCGGTTTACTAATAAACTGAATAGCTTGCTAAATGGTATCAAAAGTACTTACTTAGTTTATATAATTTCATAAGTAGCAAGTTAATTTGCTACAAATTTTTTTTCTGGTCCCAAGAACAATCGTTTTAAAAGGAACGACATATAAAGAAAGAAAAAAAGGAAAGAAGAAGAAAACACATTTGGTGCTTAAACCGTTAAAAAAAAGGGGCCCGACCACGCATAACACAACCACACCACAAAGACAACACGTGGCCGGGCGTTAATTTATAGCAAAGAACTAAATTATTTCAATGTTATAATCCGTATTCACCCCGTTTGACTATATACAAAAAATCAACAGCAACATGACGAAATTGTAAGTTACAAAATTTCTTTTATTTTTATTGCTGAATGGCTTTAGACCTCGATCACGCCTGATGGAAAGCGATGGATGAGGTCTATGATGGATCGAGCATGCCCAAAAAATACCTAAGGCACTGGAACTCCCACGCATCGACGAAACACAGCAGGCTGTTTGACGCCGGACTCCGGTGAGAGCCGGTCGCAATCCAGGCGGACGTAAACCCTACCACCGCCAGGGAAGAATTGGCCAGTCAAATAAGGTGTTGGGTGTGACTGTCCAAAAGTAATCAAACTTGCTACTCAAGTAATAAAAACTTACTTTGACATCTTGTAAAACACAACTCGATCTTTGGTGACGGAAATAAATCAAGTTTAACAAAAAATTGTAAATCATTCGACCAACTTACTAGTATCAATACGGGCCAGGCCATTATTTAAAATACAAAAAAAAATTTTGAATCACCAGATATTTTCTTTTGGTGTCTATATTTTTGGTATTTTTTTAGTGCATCATTGGATAATAGTAGGAAAATCGGGTACTCACTATGGATAGGACTGCTATTAGTATCAACCCGACTCGAATAGATGCTACCCCACAGCAGCTACCCACTTCTGGGACAATCTCACACATGATTGTGCCTTTACTACGTTATTTCATGAATAATGTGACATTTTGTAACGCAATGTTGATAGAAATGTAAATAAAATTCATAAAAATCTATATTTTAGTTGGTAAATGACGCTGACGCCATGACATTGATACCATAAATAAAAGAAAATTCTCTGTAAGCATAAATTAAACATAGAGAAATAAAGTAGTAAAGAGGTGTAAACTCACCTACTAACTACTAACATACACCTGTATGCTACTGAGAAATTCCCAGGCGCGCCAACTAAAAATGTTCGGGGACATTCTAGGCGACGTCACGTGGTACACGTGAGTAGAAATAAACACACCGTGTAAATCAGAGCTTCGTCCAGTCTCGAGTACTACAAGGATATTTGAAAATTGTATAGAAAAAACAAGATGGCGACGTTAGTTCCGATTTTGGCCACGCGCCAACCTTGTAGCAATGTACTATTGTTATGTGGATGGGCCGAGCGGATTACGAACAACAAGAGTTAACATGAGACCCGAGCGGACCCTACCGACCCCCGGGCTGTTACCGCTCTCGCCTAATGCGGGCCACTCACGATCAAGTTCACCGATATGTCGACTTATCATGCATACCCATACATGGGTATGGGTATGCATGATAAGTCCATGTCCATGTGTCATGTCCATGTGTGTGTGTCATGTCGTGTATGCATGTGAAGCTGCGTCCAGTAAACTTGACGGTGTATGGACACCGTCAAGTTTACTGGACGCGGCTTCAAGTCCGCTGCAAACTTGACGGTGAACTTGACCGTGGGTGGCCCGCATAAGACGACACGCCTCAATACCGCGCGCTTACGTCAACCGAGCGAAGCTTGCGGGTTGTATTGTATGTATTATGTGATCAAATGAATGCTATTAATGATTGTTTAGTGTTTTATGTTTATATTATTGAATGAGTGTTTGTTTGTGCTCGTTTATTAGTGTAGGACCTGTAAATATATGTACGTAAATATCGAAATCGCGAAAAAAAAATCAGCTGTTCCCTACATTTTGACGGGTTAAGCGAACATAAATGTAGGGAACAGCTGTTTTTTTTTTTTTCGCGATTTCTGGTTTGGTCCTATATTAAAAGTTGTTGATGATTACAATGACCTCCTAAAAGGTTGTTGGTGTTTTTCCAATAAGCCTGTATATTGAATTAAGGGCTTATTCCGTTTATCCACCCCAAAAATACACCCTAAAGTGGATACGCGGAAACGCACCGAGAATCCACCCTAGGCCTCTAGTTGGATAAACGAAAATAGGCTTATGGTGGATTCTCGGACAAGCGTATCAGAGTCTCCACCATAAGGTGGCTGTTTTAGGGTGGCTAAACGGAATAAGCCGGAAGCATTTAAATTAGGTACTTATTACTAACCAAAACTTGTAGGTACTACGATGAACTTTTTTTTTGCTTTGTTCTTGTTCAACATTTTCAATAATGAATTAAGAAAACTTGTTCTGGCAGAGATTCATAGATGACTCCACCCTGGAGTGTAAATATGGTGCTGTTCCACGAACGGTAGGACAGTTGATATCGTAGACAGAGTAAACTATAGAATGCTGCATATCTTCTTTTTCATTCGCACAAGAAAAAGAGAAATATATTAACGTCACTAGCAAAGAAAAGAGACAGAGTAAGAATATTTCTATCCCTTACTGCGTGTCGGCTAAGCACATCAATGTGCACAACTAAATTTGACGTTTATGAATGAAATAATAAAAACTACACCGCGATTAAACGGAAAATAAAATCTTTTTCGTGCATATAATTCAATAATTTAATAGTAGTACATTTGGGCAACTGTGAAAATGGTAAGGTGCAGTGTAGTAAAAATGATAGTATGATGAAGATTGCTGGGATTTTTTGTCCCTTTCGGTGACACGGACCATGAGTCTATAGATTTCTCTGTCTACGGTTAATATCGTGTCCAGCGTGTCCTGTCGTTTGCACATTACTGTAACTGATGGTCGCTAGTGATGGCACCAAACACGTAGCCGAATTCTGGACCGAGTCCATTCAAATTATCAGTTACATGCTAAGAAGAAGATTTTAAACAACAAAACTCCAGAAAATTCAAATACTTTATTGACAACACCAACGTAATGCAAACTTGTTTTACAGTCACGGACAACAATCACTACCAATTTGCAGTCAAAATACGTTCAGACTACAATGTCATTACTTGAGAGGAATTTAAGCGACATCCTCAGACTGTTCGTCACGATTAAGAAGTACACCGTCACTGAAAAAGAAAAAAAAACATAAATTCTCGACAGCTCATGATAACACCAAAAGTCATTTATATCAGCACTTTTCGAACGTCAAAATTACAAAAGACAGTCTACCAAAACGCCCGCCCTTCACTACTTCCAAGTGCTTTCGCTGGGGAGATATTTTATGAGCTGTTCTTAACCACTGGGCCATCACATCACCTCTCAAGCACGAGGTTGTGGGTTTTAGTCTGGGCAAGTACAAATGTGACTTTTTAAACTCAATTTTACTTGAACATCACTGACATCTATGAAGAATGAAACCAGGACTTATAATTAAGAGGAAATGCGGTCGGAGAGACTTTTGAAAAAACCTAAGTAAAAAATCATAATTCGAGGTTTGGCTCTCGCCTATTTCCTCCTCCAATGTTGGACCAATTTAAAAGATATCTTAAACTTAATACGAATGTTTTTTTTTTTCATTAATAGTTGACCTACACTAGGCCTCTGTTGACAGCGGTTTAAATCGGCAATTTTTGAGGGTTCCAGTGCTTATAAAAATAATGTATCATCAAAAAGGAAAACATAGGGACACAAAAGTAGTTCATCATCATCATCATTTCAGCCGAAAAACGTCCACTGCTGGACATAGGCCTCCCACAAAAAGGGGGGTTTGCCATAATCGCCACGCTTGGCAGGCGGATTGGCGATCGCAGTATGGTATAGTGGTGGAATGCATAGAGAACGCTGCTGCCCATTCTCCGGTACGACCCTTAGTCGCCTTTTACGACACCCACGGGAAGTATGGGGTAGTGCTATTCTTTAAGTCCGGGCACCACACAGACAGAGAAGGCATGAGTCTCACCACGCTTGCTCAATTGACGATTTCTGACTTTTAAGGTCACAGCTCATTTTTTTTTTTTTTTTTGAACGTTGGCCCACCCTAGGAATTTCTCCTGTATCGTGGGTGCGTTTACAAACATTTAAATTCACGTACACAAACAGCCAGACCCGGAACAACTACTTGTAGGTCATACAAATATTTGTTCCGTGCGGGAATCGAACCCGCGACACGCAGCGCAGCAATCAATCGCTTAACCGCTGCGCCAATCGTGTCTCGTCGCACGGCGTCCACTCGTGGTCAACCAGTGGACCTCGCGTCGCGTATAACATTATCGCGTTGGCAATGCGCAGTCAACGCAACGCAAGCATGCAAGTAGCGAGTTGTCACCGAGTGGTCCACCCGCCGTCCACGCATGGAGGGCTTACGACCGAGGTGATCCGATGACGCTACGGAGTTGATGTAGTGAACGCATACCCATACAAGTCCATATAAAGAATACTAGCCGCAGGAGGCGAGGCGGTGCGGAGTGGGTACCGGGTGGCTCTAATGATCTTAAAAGTCAGAAATCGTCGTATCGTTTGCGCTCATGCCTTCTCTGTATGAGAATAGGCCTTTACAATACACGTGGATAAAAAAAGGCTTGTATAAAAAAAATGCGATTCTTGTCGTACCAACGCAAAAAACGTATAAAGTATGTTGGGGTAAGACCGTAGGAATCAAATCCTTGCTAGCAAAATTAAATTTTGCTCTAATCTTCGTCGTAGCAGAATAAAAATAATGATGGAGAAGACCAATGTTAACAAAAACATTGCCACATTAGGTGGGAATTTGATTCATACGGTCTTATACCAGTGCCGATCTTACCCCAACATACTTTAAATAAATAAAAGATTAAAGAGAACTCACACAAAATAATGAGCACGATTAAGCCACACAGGACACTGCCGGCAATAATACAGTTAGCGTGAACAAAGAAGCAGAAAATAGCTAGTACAAAAAAGAGCAGTACCACAGTGGCACTGTATAATATTGCGCCCCACTGGTATATCTCAATCAGCACCGGTATATTCTGGGAAAGAAAAAAGAAGTTATTACAAAGATATTTTTTTAATTTTTACCGACTTCAAAAAAAATTAGGTTCTCAATTCGACACGTATGTCTGTAATATTATTGGAATTGATATTCACATATGACAATCTATAAGGGCTTCCAAACAAATATACAAAATTTTATAGACGTTTCTATATAAATATATAAAACTCAAAGGTTGACATTAGTGATCTATCAACGCACAGCTCAAACCACTGGAGGGATCGGGCTAAAATTTGGCATGCAGGTAGATGTTATGACGTAGGCATCCGCTAAGAAAGGATTTTTCGAAATTTCACCCCTAAGAGGGTGAATGGGGGGAGGGTGAAATTTCACGCGGACGAAGTCGCGGGCGGAAGCTAGTGTATGTATGTTTGTCCACGCATTTCTCCGCAACTATTAATCGCACTTTTACTTCAACTTAGGGAACAGTGCAAGTTTCATCAAAATACATCCAGTAATTTTCAAGATATGGACTAATACGTTAAGTGTGACGGCCTGGCTTATGATACGAGCTACGGGTGTAGTATCAAAGGGAAAACATCTCACAACCTTGGTCAAATTCTAGTGCAAAAACTAAAAATTACAACAGACTTCAAAAAAAAGAAATTAACTCAAAATTATGAAATAACGTTATTTCATATTTTGAGTTAATTTCTTTTTTTGAAGTCGGTTTATTTTTTTTAAATTACTTTTTTTATTATGTCATTATGCATATGTTGCTATTTTACCGTGTGTACATTCGTATTAATATTATAAATTCGAAAGTAACTCTGTCTGTCTGTCTGTATGTTGCCTTTTCACGCCTAAACCACTGAACGGATTTTAAAAAAAATTGGCAGAGAGATAGATTGCATCCCAGGGAAAGACATAGGATAGTTTTTATCGACATACCTCGCGGGAAGCCGCAGAGAATAAGCCGTTTACCCTATAGGATGTCCTATCTGCAAAAATGACCATGATACCAACTTTTATCTCCTATCTTACCCCTTTAGGGGGTGAATAAAAAAAAATGTATCATAGTATAATCAGTCTATAAAGTTCCCACTGCTGGGATACAGGCCTCCTCTCTGTGAGAGGGAGTGGGCCATAATCCACCACGCGGGCCCAGTGCGGTTTGGTGGATGTCACATGTCTTCGTTTTTTTGGTTCTAGGACATGCCGGTTTCCTCGCGATGTTTTCCTTCACTGTTTTGAGAGCCTGCCTGGATTCGAACCTACGACCTCGTAAGTCGCGGCCGTTACCACTGGGCCACACTTTCAGAATGCACGCTCTTAAAAATTTGTATTTTTTTCTTACACAGCAGGAACCAATAAGTAGCAAGGCACTTGCTAGACAAAGCATGATGGAGGCTATGCCAAGCGTCATCTGCACCACCAGCTCCGTGAATTCACTATAGTTTGCGAGCACCATGTTCATATCAAAGAAGCCAGGCGTATGGCTTACATTTGGAGCAAACAACACGCCGACGACCTGTAAAAACAATGGGGAATGATTACAGGGCATCAAAAAATTCGTCCGCATCACTGTCAATAGCAAAAGTACCCAAAAGGCTGGCAGCATTACTTGTATATTAATTCGGACATTTCTCGGGACCCTGGGGCCCGTTAGAGGTTTTGAATGAAATGAGGCACAACCCGACGATCATCCCTGTATGCACTATGCAAGTGCACCCAAGGACAACCCTCGGGTGGTGCAGGACTATTATTATTATTTTAAGACTGAGCTTTTAATTATATAAATATTATATTCCATGATTTATAATAAATAATTTATACAGTCAGTTTTTAGCAGTCAATGGAACTGGACTATTTATATCTAACTTCTTCTTCAGTGTAGTATCTAACTATATAGTTATTATTACAGAAAATTGAGTGAGGTACGTACGAATGAAAAGATGGCTATCAATACACAACCAGCTCTGAGGAAACAGCAGAAGCAACAGCTTATAACTGTCGGCAATCCGTCCATGAACTTCATCGTGTTCGGTTTTTATCACACTTTATATCTAAATATGAATTGAGAACTCATTGAATTTACATTTTCCAAAGCTTTATATTTGTTTTGACAGGTTGACAGATTGTTGACGCGAGAGGATTTTTTCTTCTGTCATACAAGTGATATCTTTGAGGTTACGCAAAGAAGTTTCTTGTTTTATGACTCTGTTCTCTTACGCACGCCACGGACGTAAAAATATCTGACGGGATTCTATCGCGCACTGGATTTTCAACTCTCGGTGTTGAACCGAGCATTCAGAATCCAACAGAGCGCATCCCAGCGCGTGAACTAACACTCTGTTGTATTTTCAACTCTTGGCTCTAAGACGTGCGTTGAAAATTCAGTGCGAGAAAAAAAAACGCGTCCGTGCGAACCTAGGCTAATGAATAATTATACTTTCTATAACGTGTGGGAAGACTTATTAATATTGGAAGACTTAAATAAAAAAAGACAGTGATGATTCCAATCCTATATTATGACAATGGTGGATTTGAACAATATAATTAAAGGAAATGAGTAATGGTGGGCCCCCCTCTCTAAATGTTTGTAAACGCGCAATACAGGAGAAACCTTAAAAAAAATGAAAATAAAAAAAAGTTTTTAAAAACAAGCTTTTATTTAAATAAAAACGTACCTAACCTAAAAAAGAAAGATTAACGCGAACTAAAAAGAAAAAAATAAATTTAAGTGACACTGAGTTGGAAGAAGCGCAATAACACAATTATACAGCATTATATTGTAGTCTTTGAATATATTGCTCTTGCTTGACCGGACGGCGAATTGTAGGAACTGGCGCTCACACCATAATCTTCATACCTAATCCATAATCTTCTATTCGATTTGGTACCTAGGAGTTGGGAGATATCAACAATTCGTGGCCAATGAACGGTCTACAATTGACAAAATAAGGCCTTGAATTGAATGAAACTTTGGAAGAATGGAGTGAAGAACTCTTTCACAAAGACAAATAATTAAAAAGTAAAGTCACGAACACAAGTCCAGTTTGAAACTTTGGAAATAATTAAACAATGATTCTTGAAAAGGAAGAATTGTGATGGTCTGATGAATCCATTTCGTTATTATTTAAATTTCGTCAGTGAATAAAAAAAATACATACCTAATATTCTTTTTCAGATTCTAATACATTAATAAATAAGGTTTTTTTTAAATTAATTAATGTATAAGAAAAAATCTTAGTAGGTATTTTTTTATAGCTGAATGGGCCTGCTCTTGATCTCGATCACACCCGATGGATCGATGGACGAGGTCTATGATGGAACGAGCAAGCCCAGAAGATTGCTGTTCACTATTGCTTTGAAGGCAGATGCGATAAATGTGGAAGGGAACAAAGACGCTGGCAAAGAGTTCAACACTTTGGTTGTGCGCCTATTAAATGTGGAGGAGAAGCGCTGATTATTTTTTACGAGTATGAAGTATTGACAATTAATTTAAAAGGCCCCGAAAAAATCTTCTAAATTCGTGTATACAAGGCATCTGTGTATGTGAAGCCTGCCGGGTCAGCGGGATTGTCCGAAAGGGTTACCGCTGCCTGGCCCGGAACATAAAGGTCTAAGGAAGGAACACGGGTGGGTTTTAGTCAGTAAGAGTCTGCGACTCCCTTCCGCTCCACCCAGAGCGGGATTATTTCCTACCCAAAAAACAAAAAAAACAAAAAAGCATCTGTGTATGTGCATCTGTATCATCATTGTATAGGTATTATTGGAAAGTTAACATATTGCTTAAACACGTCAAGCTACCCGAAACTGTCAAATTTTCCCAAACAACATTGAACCTTATGCTTTAGGGATAAAGTTGAAAATCTATTAAAGAAATTTGACATATTGTAGTAGCTTGATGTGCTGGCGTCTGTACATGCTTTTAGATTCAAATCGCATCTGTGTGAAATCGTGTAACACAATTTCAAAAACAATCTGAAACATTTTGATGGATTTTGCTAATCCATTGCTTCTTAATGTTGGAAATATTTATCTGCTCAACAACGTAAATAACGCAATGAATGTTGTTGAACTGTCAAAATGAAAGCCATTGCTACTGTTAGTGTGTTACGCAATAACCTAGCTGAATATCCTACCAAAAAAATAAATAAGTGGAGAGGAGGGCTACCAAAATGATCGTCAAACACAGGTAGTGAAGTACCCTCTGTTACATCTTAGTTGTGCATTTTGATATCATTCACATCTCTACTAGGGTCTATGGCACTCTACAGGCTAAATGCCTCATTTACATTTAGAGATTCATCAAAATTATGTCAGCGTAGCGATGAAGATTTTTGTATTAGACGGGCGACTTTTTGTCGCAGTAAGTACAGTCCTTGCGTTCCTAACACCTGAAGGTCAATTCTGGTACTTAAAAACGTTCAAAATCTAGTCGCAATCTCATCTCAGCGACAATCAATGTCAAAAACTTGTCAGAAATGTAGGGAAATTAGAGGTATTTTTGACAGATTGAGACTGAGACTGACTTCAAAATTACGAGAATTGTCCCTCTGTTAGTGCGACAATTCTAGTAGAATGAAACTGACAGGTGTCATGTACCTACGCATTCTCTCGTTGACTGCACTATCGTAGTCTTAGGCCCGGATTCCTCTGTCGCTGACGTCGGTCGCGTACCGTCAGTCGCGTAGCGCGCTGACCATCAGCGCCAATGAAAACATCCGTAGTGCGATACTGACCGCTCCACGGTACAGGCGTCTCCAAGTGGATTTGTTGTGGATTTGTGAAGCGGAGTTTGAATTTGGGATATTATTATGAACCCGTTTATAAATTGTTTAGTTGCTGCAGCATACTTACGCAAGCGGAGACGGCGTCAATATAGAAAAAAAAAATATCACATTCACCCAATTGTTGCTGATAGGGTGACGAATGGTGAATTTTCTACTTTATTTGAAAAGCTACGTCAGGACGAGGAAAAGTTTTTTAATTCAATCACACGTTCGGTATCAATGTTCATGGTGGCGGGCGACTGTACGCGCGCGTGCCGAAGGTCGGGAACAGAGTGAGGACGCTCATAGCGTTCTATAGCGCGTCAGTCGACCGACGAACGCGGCGCTGACGAGCGAGACCGACGCGCGTCATCAGCGGCGCGTAGCAACTCGCGCGCCGCTGATGTCAGCGTCACAGTGTGGTGCTTCATAGAACACAACGTATATTCGTACGCGCGACCGACATCAGCGACAGAGGAATTCGGGCCTTAGAGTAAGAAAGCTATAGAGCATCGGGTAGCGTGGCCACACATGAGACTAAAAACTAACTTAAATAACATTGGCTACTTATGTAGCTGCCTTGAAAAAACGGGAACGCACTGAGAGACGGAAATAGTATAGCTTTATCCTTTTCTGTTACTTATAATAACTCAATACTTTATCCCTTTCTTGTGGAAATGAAATGGCGCTACCCGCCGTCTATACTTTTCTTTGTCTAAGATCGTAGTGTTATACTGTCCTGCGTTGCTATTCTGTAAGAATCTCACCGTGATAACTTAGGTGAAGTGAGCTGAAAGTGAGCTGTCATTCCACCTGCCGGTCGATTCTGTGAAAATCTCAGCGTGAAAACTTAGGTGAAGTGAGTTTGTTTTTGCTAGGAATTAACACTATTGACAGCTCACTCCACTCACTTCACCTAAGTTTTCACGGTGAGATTTTTACAGAATAGCACCGCTGATTTTCACTATTGGGATTGACACTATTAACAGCCGGTCGATTCTGTAAAAATCTCACCGTGAACACTAGGCACGATCTGTTGGTAATGATGATGATGAATTATCTTCTATGAAATACTTCCTCTTGTAACTCAAGAAATATATGTGACTATCGGTCCCTAGTGAAAATAGCACAATCAAGGACTGACTGTCCTGAACTTCTTTCTAAGCTGTATCTGAGTGTACCACCTCGGCATTCTCGTTTGAGAAATCTTCTTCATGCACCTTACGCTCGCACAGTTTAACGTAGCCATTCATGATTCGCTCAGTCAAAGTTTTTAACCAAATTAATAGGAATAAACACACTTCAATTGATTTGTTTGCAAGCAGCTTAGCGTCCATCACTACTGTTTTATCTAAACAAACAGTATAATAATATATTGTTTCTGATACACTCTAATGGCGGCTGCGCATGCATCTGTCTGCAGGTACCTACCTACTTATTTTATTAGAATTAAGTAATGTAATGCTTTGTTAAAGTTAATGAAAACTTAGTCAATTTAAAAATGTGTACAACAATACTCTATTGCTAACTGTGGAAGCTTGTAAATAGCTTATCGTCAATTATCTCACTACTACTTCTGCATTTGATATCTGTAAGCCACCCAAACACAGTAAAATTATAATTTTATGAAGTCAGCCTGATTTTTTCCTAGCATTTTATCGTCACCTGAACAACAAATTCTTTTCGAAACAACTCGAAATCGCAGGTCTACACCCCTAGTCCAGCCCTAAGGCACGATCCTCCACCAATTTGCATTCAAATAGGTCGTAACTAACGCTGCCCGAATATTAATAATTATCAACCATCCCATCTTAGTACAGATATCTTAAAATTTGCATTGCAATCTTACCAAATGAAGGGCCTATTGTGTACCAGTCATTCAAGGTTTTATTATTTATTACAAGGTTATATACCTGTCAAGGACGCGATTGTCAAAGGTACATAGGGTATACGAGTACTCACAGAAGTAATAACTCTGGGAGATTAATAGCTAACTAAGATCATAGCACACGTATGAAATCGGAAAGGGATCGGCACCGTTTCGCCTTTCGCCTCGCCGTCAAACAGGCGTCAACCCAACATAAGCACGTAATCAAAGCGGATGAGATGCTCCGATACGTCGACTCGGCTACGGCTAGGTGAAGCCGCGCTTACGGCTCCGCGACCGCTGGTTGATGGTGCAGCAGGCAGGCCGAAGGGGTGAGAGGGGCAAGGGTTGACGAAGAGGTGTAAGCTCGGGGACGACGAGCCGTAAGCGCGGGGATGATGAGCCGTAACACACCGCACCGCGGTTCGTTAGCTTGTCCCGAGGCGAGGCGATTACGTTACGATACCGATTAGTGTGCATTGCAGTAGGGAGTTTTATACAAAGAATACTGAACGGCTCGAGTTGAAACGGTGCCGATCCCTTTCCGGTTTGATACGTGTGCTGTGACCTTTATCCTTGAAATATCAAACTCAGTATCTTAGTAAATTACGTCTTCTGTTTCGATATAGAGCAAAGGCCTCGTCAGTTTGCGACTTCAAATAATTGAGGGAAATCTTCCACATGATTTTTCAATTTGTTGTAAAACTCCATAACTGTCATTCTTGGTTTCTTATTGATCTTAACTTAGTAGTTTTCTATACAATACAAACAAATAAATAATTCAGCTGGATCCGGTTAGACTGGAAGCCGACCCTAACATAGTTGGGAAAAAGGCTAGGCAGATGATGATGATGACAAACAAATAAATAAGTGTCTGTTCGTAATCTCAAAATAACAACTTTTTACTAAATGCATATGAAAGTCTATAACAAAAATACAATTTTTAAAAGTTAAAAAAATGTGGACGTCACGTGATCAACTTTGAACTTTAATATCTCGAAAACGTGACACTACGGGATTTCGTCTAATTATGTTTTTTTTTTTTTTGCATTTATCTAAGATTCATGCGTGGTCGCCATTTTGAAAAAAAAACAAAAGACAGGTAGGTATGCCACGGATCTTCAACACCCCAAATACATGAGATTTACCAACCCGCACTGAGGCCGCATGGTAGATTACGGCCCACTCCCTCTCACAGAGAGGAGGCCTGTGTCCCAGCAGTGGGAACATTATAGGCTATGATGATGATGAAATGAGATTCAACATAAACGACACATCACCGGTCATCTCTTTATTGGACAGAATAGCTCTCATAAAACGACTACTTACAAACACATTAAAATTGCTTCAACCATAATCATAAAAACTCCGTCAACAGAGCACATAAAAATATCTTTAGCAGTACTATATTTCCATTTAGTACTAAACACCTGCACTCAAAGTGTGGCAGTAAACAGGCTATAAAATATATATTTAATTTTACTAGCTTGAGCAGTGGTGGCCAAATGGTAACGACCGCGACTTACGAGTTGTAGGTCGTAGGTTCGAACCCAGACAGGCGCTTTACTTTGTGTAAATTATTTCATCACCACTGCTCTCAAAACGGTGAAGGAAAACATCGTGAGGAAACCGGCATGTCCTAGAACCAAAAATTCGAAGACATGTGACATCTGCCAACCCGCACTGGGCCGGCGTGGTGGATTACGGCCCACTCCCTCTCACCGAGAGGAGGCCTGTGTCCCAGCAGTGGGAACATTATAGGCTGATTATGTATGTATGTACTAGCTTTCGGTCTTGACATCGTTCTTGAAAACTCGGCAATAAAGTATCGAAAAACTGGCCAAGTGCGAGTAGGACTCGCACACGAAGGGTTCCGTACCACAAGGCCAAAACGCCGACAAAAACACGTTTGTTGTATGGGAGCCCCCCTTTAATATTTATTTTATTTTGTTTTTAGTATTTGTTGTTATAGCGGCAACAGAAATACATAATTTGTGAAAATTTCAACTGTCTAGCTCCCGCGGTTCTTGAGATACAGCCTGGTGACAGACAGATGGACAGACAGCGAAGTCTTAGTAATAGGGTTTCGTTTTTACCCTTTGGGTACGGAACCCTAAAAAGGACTACTAGTCCTTTTTAGCGCAGAAAAGTGAGAAGAGTAAAATATTATAAAACGTGTACTTTTTCTTAACTTCATTGCATAACATTAAAAATGTGCCAACGTTATTTTTAGTACTTATATGCGAAACCTGAATATAGTTTGTTCAGAATAAGTAATTAAATCGATTCCAATAATTTTTACCCCATGTCATATTTTGTTCCAAAAATATTGGACATCGAGCGACACTTAGTAAGTAGGTTATCCAATCTCCGCGCCGCCGCCGAACGGTTAGGTACCTAGGTACTATTATCAATGAGCGCAAGACGGCGCGGTGCGAGCGGCGCGGGTGAGCATGTTTTTGTACGGACAAACAGGTAACTTAACAAGGTTACAACTTTGTGATTTTTCATGATACAGTTTTGAAATTTTGTACATAGATTCTTTACATAAAAATACTAGACACGTGGTTTCGCATATACTAAAAATAATGTTGTATATTTCTGGAGTTGTTGACTCGCCCACAAATAAATTAACTTCGAGCGAGTCGCTTATAGAAAGAATAATATTATTTAAAAGTGACAACTCGCCCGTTCCGGGCGAGTAAATTCGTGCGAATCGACTAATGAGCAGAAAATTCTAGTTAGCGTTAAAGGCTGATTAATTATGTTTATGCTACACTAATAACTGTAATCGCTTTCATTTCGACAATTCGATCATATTCATTGAGTTATTTACGTTATCAAGCAGACGAATTTTTCAAACATATGAAGCATTGGTTCAGAAATTTCGGTCAGTGGGTCGTCTTAGGGGCGCGGGCGGTTCTTTCAAAAGAATAAAAGCTTAAACCAATAATCCATTCCATTCACTTTGATATAAAGCCCTCGCTCTCTCTAACTATATTACCACTTATATGCAAATGAACATAACAGAGGCAGTAATTAGGGGTCTCTCTTCAAACGACACACACAATTCAGAACCCTATTCCTTTGGATCAAAGTACAGTTCGGCAATGTCAGTATCACCCAATTATTCCGAGACCACAGGTGGTAGTTCTTGCTAATTTGCGGTTACACAGCCGTTCATGCAAAGCCTATCTTTGTCTTGATTTATGTCAGAAACTAAGGCAGGTTTAGTCTTTTGCTTTGATTTCATTTGCCTAATTAGTTTGTGGGTAGTTTTGTGAGAGAAAACCGTAAAATAAAGTGCTGGACTTATGAATAATTAACCATTTTGTGATTCGGTTTATCGTCATTCAGGTTCATTCTACTTGGGTGGAAAGCCGTATGTCTGATCTTTATAATTTGTATTGGAAGCGTGCTGACTTTTTTTTATCTTCCGGAAGCTTTCAGATGTCGGTGGCGTTCTGTAGTTTCTGGCTTTCTACCAAGGCAAAAAGGCGTCATTAAATATTATGTAAGTGTTAAAAAATTCGGGACTTAGCGGCAATAAGTTTATTTTTTGCTAAAATTAAACCAAATTGTATTTTACATGTATTTAACATAACAAACAGAAATAGTCACTTTAACCTTTATTAAAAAAGTTACAGGTCTCCACGCTTACGTGGTAGTCGCTAAGAAATTGCTAAGCATTTAACCCTTTTGTAAAGTTCCATTTAAAATTTTATTTCTCCATTATTACGAACAATAAATTATAATTAAAACCAAAATACCGACTCCGAATCAAGGCTACAAACTTTTAAATAAGCTAAATTATTGCTAAAGTTCTCTAAGATAGCAATTTCGTGTCCCTAGATTATAATCTTTGGGTTACCTTTGTCAAAGTTACACAAGTTTTAGCTGGTTATAACTGTTGACTAATTAATGAAGATAAGCTTCTTAGTTTTGTTAATCAGTATACTCTGAACTTGAAGTTTTGCGTAAGCCTTAAGGTATGATTTTAACTGGGTGATAAATAATTTTATTTCTGTAAGTACGTTTGCACAAACACTTTTACACATCAATCAGCTTTTAAAAACTAGATGGGGAAGCCCAATGGGATTAGATACGATTAACTTAACAGTTAACTGTCCATTTTGATTCATAATGTTGTCCTTTTATGATTCTGCCAAAGTGGCCTTTTTAGGCCCCCTGATCAAAATTTATTAAGTTCTCTGCAGTAAATGATTTTAGTGGGCGGTATAGATTGTGGTGTTGTTTGGCTCGCTTGCGTCCCGGTGTGCCTTTAATGAGATGAACGTGTAAGGTCAGCAAAATAACTATTATGTCAAGAGTTTGGTAGAAAATTAATAAGATAATGTTTTTGACGTCTCAGATATCTGTCTGAGATGTCGAAACATATCTTATTAATTTTATCTAATCGTGCTAACAGCAAATTATATGTTTTTGACATCTGTCAAAAACATATCTAAGTACCTAATTTGCTGTTACCACATTTTTTGTAAATTCATCGTTAAAAAACTCTTTTACAAGTATTTTTTTTAACTAGACAGCGCAAGCGATTTGATACTTTAGATTAGGTATTGTTGAATCCAAATAATGTTGATGTCAGTAACAAGCTTTATGTCAATCGTGTAAGTTACACTCTAAGGGGCTCGTGGCTAAATTATAACAGCCGCACGGGTCGATCAAAGGTTAGGCTACGCTTGCCGCGGTCGGTTCGTGGATGGGTGACCATCCATTACATATCGAGCGTTTTGCCGTTTGGTCTTGGTTGTCATTCGTAGATCTTGGACAGTCGTTACGGGTAGTTAGGAGACAGACCCAGTAGCTGGGTTGTGGAGGTAAGATAGGTCGCCACTCCATGTAAAATACTGGTATTCAGGTGCATCCGGTTAGGCAGAATGCCGACCCTTATATAGGTAGTTGGGAAAAGGCGAGGCAGATTGACACATTGACCCTATATTTTGACCTTACTCGCCACTTTCACGGGATTTTTTTTTGTTTTACTTTTTTTTTTGCAACTGATCAAGTCTTTGCGAACCACTTCAGAAGAATCTGAAAGATCGAAATCTGACAAGAAATTGTAAAAACGATCAAAATAAATTGCAAAACTATATCATTTCTTGCACCAAAACTACTAAAACACTATATAAATAAAAATAATCGAATTGCAATTCAAATTCCCACTCTGTATGAACGCTATCAGTTCATCTAGTAATTGAATCTTAATACCAACAGCAGCGTTCACCAGCCACATTCCTAGAATTCGTTACCGCTACAGTTTCCCTGTCATTCATATTCCCTCAAATACTGACACAAATACCTTGATGACGATATTTAATTAACCAAATTGCTAATGTCATAGATTACGAATAGGTAGAAGCAAAACTTTCGCACCTCACGTTTAAATACCTACACATTTGGAGCGTATTTACTAAGGTACAGTCAACAGCAAAAGTAGATGATCAAAATCAGAAATTCAATACTAATAAACGGAGTTCGCGTCAGAACTGTGTGGCGTCGAAGTGATTCAAAAGTACTTATGTGATTGTAAATTATACCAAACATTTACTACAGCTGCCATATATTCGTGATCAGTTTTGACTCCTATTGAATTTCTGATTTTGATCATCTACTTTTGCTGTTGACTGTACTACAGGACATTTAAATTATTACATTTGCAAAAAAAAAAAGTTAGGGAAATGTTGCAAAACACTGGTTATGATGACAATCGACAAGAAATTTCTCGCGGACGAAGTCGCGGGCAGAAGCTAGTATAAAATATACAAAAACAAAGTAACCAAAAGCCTCGTACTCAAGCATTTAAAAAGTTGATCATTTGGTCCATTGCTGTCAGGGCCAGGAACCAAAGATAAATAGGCTGGTATTAAATAAATTACAAAGTCGACCATACATGAGTTCCATTTCTATCATCATCATCATCATCATTTCAGCCGAAAGACGTCTACTGCTGGACATAGGCCTCCCCAAAGCACCTCCACTTCGACCGCTTTTGTGCTTCTCGCTTCTAACGGGTTCCTGCGGCCTTCACAAGGTCGTCGGTCCACCTTGTGGAAGGCCTTTCAACGCTACGTCTTCCGGTACGCGCTCGCCACTCCAGAACTTTTCGGCCCCATCGGCCATCTGTTCTGCGAGCAATGTGCCCTGTCCACTGCCACAAAAGTTTGGCAATTCTTCAGGCTATGTCGGTTATCTTGGTTCTCCTGCGGATGTCTTCATTTCTGATTCGACCACGTCTTCATTTCTGGTTCGTTTCTATTCTAATTTCATAATCTATGGTATTATGCATCCATTTCCCTGGAAAATTTCGCTGCCGACGGTACCTCTCATTACCACAAGGTAGTTTGCTCGTAATGAATTTATGGTTGTACATTATATTTATGTTCTTGCATAACCTTACTAGAGGTTTGAGTGTTTTACCTAAGTCACTCACTAACGAGGTTTGTTTTGGAATTACGAAAAAAATTCACATTTCAGCATGGGTAATAACGTCTAACGGCATCGTGGAAGACCCAGGCGTAGATTTCGAGACGAACTTGACGCCTATATGAGGTACTAGCTGCGCCCCGCGGTTTCACCCGCATAAGTTTCGATCCCTTTTGAATATCGGAATAAAAAGTAGCCTATATATTAATCCAGGGTGTCAGCTACCTCCATACAAAATTTTATCAAAATTGGTCCAGCCGTTTGAGCTGGAAGAAGTAACAAACATATAAACACAACACACACACACACACACACACACACACACACACACACCCCCACACACGCACACACTCCCCCACACACGCACACACTCACATACTTTCGCCTTTATAATATTAGTGTGATTGATCCATATTGGCTCAGGATCGAGTTGAGTGGGAAAAGGAAAGGAAGACCTTTGCCCTGTAGTGGGACAATACAGGCTGATTATTATTATTGACCATTTAAGTCGGAAAAGAAATAAAAAAATTTACTCTGTGGCTAAGAATAATAAGTCACTCGGAATCGTCCTTGTCTCTCTGAAGGTGATATATTGAAAAAAATGTGGTTTTTCTTAACTTGTATGTGGAATAGGGATTTGACATTTTGGTATATATTTTTTTACTCTTTCGACTAGTATCATTTAAAAGGAATACACGATTCAATGAATTTTTCTTGATACAAAAAAATTGCAAAGTTATATCAATTTTTTTACTTTTTTCGACATCACGGCGTAACGCTTAAGAGTTATTCAATGGAATTTACATTACAACATAGAGAATTATCATAATATCAAAGTTTACTCAAAGTAGTTTTAAATTTAAATAAATTATTTTGTTAAAAAAGGAGTAAATTCGTTTTAGCTCATACTTACGTCGTTTTATTTCGAGTGCATGCACATTGTAGCCATCTCTCAACTTTTGCGTTTCAAAAGTAATTGCACCATTTTCGCTCGCTTAGTGGATCAGTCGCTACAATTTATTTTCGAGGTACCGCCTAAATGGATGTAAGGTAATCTAAGCAACAATAGAATGTGTAACTGAATTAATGCAAGTATGAAAGAAGATAATCGTTTACTGAATCGATATCTGTCATTTTGAATACAGGTAATTTTTATCCCAAAAATAATTAAAATTACGTAAATTACTGTCACACTTCCGCTGTTTGTTTTAGTTAAAACAAAATAAACGAAAATGGGTGAAGTACCTACTATGTTAGATACAACATTATTTTAGTATATGCGAAACCCGAAACACGTTAGACACGTGTTGTGTATTTTTATGTAAAGAATCTATGTACATTCAAAATTTAAAATTTGTATCATGAAAAATCACCAAGTTATAAGCTTGTTAAGTTACCTGTTTGTCCGTACAAAAACATGCTCACCCATGCCGCGCCGTCTTGCGCTCATTGATAATAGTACCTAGGTACCTAACCGTTCGGCGCGGAGATTGGATAACCTACTTAGTGTCGCTCGGTGTCCAACTTTTAACCTTTTTTAAATATTTTTGGAACAAAATATAACATGGGGTAAAAATTATTGGAATCGATTCAGTTACTTATTCTGAACAAACTATATTCAGGTTTCGCATATACTAAAAATAACGTTGTATAACATAAGGTAGGTACGTGGGTCGTCTTAGGGGCGGATAAATCCTAATTGGGTTGTTTTTTGGTGTCCGGTAATTCCAGGACATGTTGTATAACGATTGTATCAACTTTCTTGACTATGAACAAAAGCAGGTAGGCAATTAATTAATTATCTACTGTTGCGGTACCTACTCCCAAGAGCCACACTTGCAGATAAAAATTTAGAAAGCATATACACTGAAAAAAATAATTTCTTACGACAGCACATTAAAACGATTTCATTAAGACTTACTGACTTTATACAGTAAGAAGAAATGTTTGTAAAACAGTAACTTTTAATGATTGAACATATTATTTACTGAAAAAAACAACAAAAAAAACAGGAAAACCACCTTTACTGTAATGTAAATAAATTCAATGGTTTGAACAATATCACCAAATAAATAAAACAGTTAATTTTGTGACCTTTTAGCTACTTAGAACGTTAAAGTTTACTGTCATGACGGTAACATCTTGTCTCAAGCTTTAACTGTTTTCGGATCAGTAAAAAATACTGTTTTGAACGTTAGGCTCGTGAACGGGCGCCGTCAGTTGGGGCTGGTCATCACTTAGCTGCCTCGGCATATTTTTAATTATTTTATTTTTGGATTGTTGTTTTAGTACTATTTGTTGTACTCTGGACGCTTTTAACGCGTACGTCTTGTTTATTTATACATCGTTCTCACATTATTTAATTATAAATTCAAAAGTAATGATGTACCTAATATTTTTGTAAAATATAATTTAAAAAGAGTGTCCATGGAGTTTCTTGCCCGTTCTTCTCCATAGGTACCTACGCTTTGGAATGGGCAACTAGCTTCACATTTTTCTGACTGACCTACTTCTTGACAATTCAAAAGTGCCTGTAAATGGTTTAATTGAAATAAATGCTTTGAGTTTGAGTTGAGTTTGAGTTTGCTCATATGGAACTGTTTAAAGCAGTTCAGATTAAAACAGGGTAATTTATTTAGACAGGTAAAAATAACAAAATTAAATTCTAACTTAAGGCGAAAGCGCCAGGGTAGCCCGCGAAATTCATTTTTTTTTAGGTTTTTTGCAATTTGCTGGTCAGTATTAAGTTGTACGTTGATTAAAATATGATTCGCGGTCGTAACAAATATGTATTTACAGAATTATAATCATTGGGGATTACATGGTCTTGGAGACAACTCTCCAAGACCATGTAATCCCCAAGAATGACTATTTCATGAAATCATGACATTTGGGGATTACATGGTCTTAGAGAATTGTGTTGATGACTTTAATGATTATAATTCTGTAAATACATATTTGTTACGGCCGCTAATCATATTTTAATCAACGTACAACTTAATACTGACCAGCAATTTGCAAAAAACGAAAGAAAATTTGAATTTCGCAGGCCACCTTAGAGCTTCCCCCTTAACTAAAACTATACAGAAACTTGAAAACAGCGTCGAAAAACTCATCCGCATCGCTGTCGACTGGTAATGTACCCAAGAGACTGGCGGCATTACCACGTTGTACGGCGATGCTTAGCCTCTGGCCAAGGTAAAAGCCAGCCCTTGGGTCAGATTAAAGTTTTTTTCAATTTTATTTACTGCTTATTTCTTTCATTACAGAACTGAAATCTTTTCATGCAAAGTAAAAGGAGATATACATGGTGTGACATTAATCCACAAACTGTAACCATGAGTAACAGCACATGATTCTAGACGACCCTGCGCAGAAAGCTTTCGTCGGTTATAATAAAAAAAATCTGCAATTTCATAGAAAAGTACAGACGCCAGCACATCAAGCTACTACAATCTGTCAAATTTCTTTAATAGATTTTCAACTTTATCTCTAAAGAATTAGGTTCAAAGTTGATTGGGAAAATTTGACAGTTTCGGCGTCTGTACAATACCTACGAGGTCAAAATGTATGAAATAGCAATTTTTTTAAATTTTCAACTCAGTGGGTCTAGAATAAGGGGGGTATTCAGCTGCTTCCGGTTAGACTGGAAGTTGACCCCAACATACACACATCAAAAGTGTCTAGGGATCAAGCATTTTTATGCGGATTTCTTGAGATTGAGATGTGGCTTTGTAATTATGATTTTATAAATTTATATGGATCCTTTTTGGTGCATTTCATAATTTGAATCAGGAACTGTGAATCAAATTCGAGTAAAAGATGAAAATCAGCTGTCAATATTTTCCCTATAAAAACATACAACGCATTGAAGACATTATTAGTGCTACTGTTTCCCTACTACTGATTAAAACCAACGTTATTATGGAGCGGCGACGTCATTTAAGCAGGGAAGAAATGCTCAGAGCCGTGGGAATGATAGAAGCTGGTTCCCGGCAACGTACTGTGGCTTTAGCTCTGAATACAAGTCAGAGTGTTATCAGTCGACTTTGGACACGTTACCGAAGCACTGGTACCGTGGCTGAGCGCCATGGAGGACGGTATCGCTGCACCACACGGAGACAAGACCGATACATTCAAATCTTAACTCGAAGAGCTCCAACAATAACCGCCATGATGTTAGCCGTGAGGCTTCATCACTCTTCAGGGAACTTAATTAGCGACCAAACAGTCAGAAACCGCTTGCATGAAGTGAACCTTCATTCCCGAAGACCGCTACGGGTACCACCTATAGCAATGCACAATCGTAGGATTCGATATCAATGGGCTCTTGAACACAGAAATTGGGCAGAAGAACAATGGCGTTTCGTGTGCTTTTCTGATGAGTCTCGTTTTGGTATGAGACCGGATACAAGACGTATACGACACTGGAGAACCCCTGGACGCCAACAGCGATTAAAATCCTGCCAGGAAGTCCATCCTTATAGTGGTGGAACCATCATGGTATGGCGGGTATTTGGATCGGCGGAAGAACTGAGTTGATTTGGATCAGAGGCAACCTCAACGCTCAAATTTATGCTGAGACGATTGTATCAGACGTCATCGTTCCTCTACAAGTGCAAATCGGTCCCTTATTTCAGTTAATGCATGATAATGCACGACCGCACACCGCAAGAGTTGTAAGACAGACTCTCGCCGCAGCTAACATCAATGTCCTGCCCTGGCCTGCTCAGTCGCCAGACTTGAACCCGATTGAGCATGCATGGGATATGCTACAGAGAAGAGCTCTGCCGAATATGGAGGGTATCCAGTCGCAAGAAGACCTTTTTTTGTTGTTGCAACGAACATGGGCGGCCATTCCACAGCGTGATTTGGATGAACTCATTTTGAGTATGCCAAACCGATGTTCTTGTGTTGTTAGTGTGGGTATCATTTAAGCTATCACCAATTTAATTAGTTTTGTGTTTCTTAAATAATAGGGTTTGTCCTCCAAATAGTAGATCTGTCACCAAAATGTAGTCACCAAACAATGCAAAATCAGTTCCACAATAAATCACCTAAAATCCTGAGATATAAGGTCTAGTACCAAATAAATGTTTTTGTATGTATTATAATAGGTGTGTCCTAATAAGTATTTAAGCAAACTAATTTAAAGAGATCACCAATAAATCATATTATGTTACTAGAAAATTGCATTAAGTTCAAATATCCTTTTTCCATATCCTTCAAGTATCCTTTTTCCATATTTTTTTTCTTTAAAATTTAGTCGTTTCTGGCACTCGCCGGCCGCTGCCGCGGCACCGCTCGCTTCGCTCGCTCGGCTCGTGCGTAGGAGGTCACAGTTTTAACCTAACCTAACCTAAGCATTTTTTTTTTAAATAATTAACCTCGTAACTAATTCGGTTCTCGATAATGTCCGATCTCTTATTTTACACATATATTAACATTAATTTGATAATTCATACCATGGAACAATTTTTGTTTATCTGAGAACGAAAATATTTCGTGGCGATAGATCTATTTATTAGGTGATACAACTTGATGACAAATATAAATTTTGGTGATAGAAAATATAGTTCCCTTAGTGTTCGCGGTAGAAACACGGATTATTAATTGTTTAAGTTACCCAATAAAATTTTAAAGAAAACTGTTATTTCAGTCTTTTTTTCGAACTTTTGTGTTAGTGGTTCAAATGTCAAAAATCCCTTTATTAGGAAAATGGCAAATTTCTTTATTAATGCAAAGGTGACTTGGTTTATCGTTACTGTGACAAACAAAAACACTTTATTTGATGAATCCTTAAAGAAAATTTTAATTAATATCAATCAGGAGAAAAGTTATTGCAAAAATATATGTTGATCCCTAGACACTTTTGATGTGTGTAGTTGGGAAAAGGCTAGGCAGATGATGAGGGTCTAGAATCTGCTGAATTCATGGCTATAGTTGCGCTTCAATGTTCCTACCACACTGTATTATGTATGAATTCAGAATCACAATCAATTCACCGCTAACAAGTCCTAAACCAAATTCAATCAACCCAACAAAACTCACAACCCTACCTTTATGTAAAGTAGGTATAACACCTACCGTCCCTGAATTGGCAAATCAAATTATTTTACCGGGAACATTCCACCACATGAACCTACTCATGTACAGGTACAGTCAGCGGCTTATGTCGATGATTTTTTCGTAATAATTATTATTGAACTGGCTTCTGCCCGCGAGTACGTCCGCGTGAAATTTCTTGTTCCCCCGACCCACCCCGTCGCAACGCATCGCCTGCCCGCGCTATTACTTCGTTTTCGAACTTTTTTTCCTCGGCTCCTAATGGTCGTAGATGTTACATGATGTTAAATAGCATATTTAGGCGATTAACACACGGCACCGCGCACCGCCGCGGAGGGCGGTGGCGGTAAAGCGGATTTCGTAGCGGTGCCCCGTGCGGTAAGGCGGTTTACGCGCCTGTCCGCGCGGATGGATTTAACACGGTTTTGACCAGTTTGGTCGCTTTTTCATCATTTTTAAATTGCAACACGTCCTGCACCCACGATGATCCGCGCGGTTATGCGGCGCCCCGTGTGTTAGGCGCCGCTTCACCGCGCGGACGGCACCGCCTACCGCGGCGGTGCGCGGTGCCGTGTGTAGCTTTTCTCAAGAATGGGGCTAACGAATGCAAAAACAATTTTACAAATCCGACTGGTAGTTCCAGAGATCAGGGTGTTCAAAGAAACAAACTCTTCAGCTTTATTAATGTGACTAGCTTATGCCCGCGACTTCGTCCGCGTGAAATTTTTTGTACCCCCACCCCGTCGCAACACTTCGTATTCGCTTAGCGTTTTTTTATCTTTTTTTCTTTTTTCTTTTTTCTTTTTAAAATTTCATTCTGACTTTTTTTCTTTTTGCTCGGCTCCTAAGGGTCATAGCGTGATATTAAATAGCTTATAGCCTTTCTCAAGAATTGGGCTAACAAATGCAAAAAGATTTTTTCAAATCTGACCGGTAGTTCCAGAGAGTATCGCGTTCAAACAAACAAACTCTTCAGCTTTATTATTAGTATATAGATTACGTCAACTGGACCCGCGGGTTCAGTTCGAGTGGGTCCAGTTGACCAAAGACTCATTAGTATCATCAATATCTATTGATGATTCTCCCACGTCTCTAATAGAAACAATGGAGAAGTATCAATATCTATTGATACTTCTCCATTGTCTCTATTAGTGGTCCTATCGGTAGGTAGTCACTCCCTTTCTAACCATATCATCATTCACACAGTCCATCCATGGCTTCTTCACTCTTCTTGCTATCCACATTCGTACTCATAATTTTCCTCACGACATTTTTCCCCATTCCTCCTCAACACATGCATACCATGACACTACTTTTCAATCAATGGTGGCACTTTCAGACTTCCTTTTCTTCTTTCTTATACTGAATTCCTTATCAGCATCAAAAATCTGCACCTTATGGCACTAAAACCGACTTCCAAAAAAAACACTACAAACTGAAAAAAAAAAAACACTAAAAAACTGAAAAATAACTTTAATTTCGGAAGTCGGTGTCTTAGGGATCAGTATTTTAGTTTTTGCCACCGACTTCCGAAATTAAAGTTATTTTTCAGTTTTTTAGTGTTTTTTTTTTTCAGTTTGTAGTGTTTTTTTTGGAAGTCGGTTTTTTTTTTCTTAAAAAGTTTTTATTTCTCGCTTTTTAGTGGGTCTATTTATAATGTATCTAAGTTACAATAGTCTAATGTCAACTTGCCCGTCGCCTTTTTATAAAATATTCCTTTTCTCGATGCAGGGACGTTAATTGTTGAGGAGTTCTCCTTTTATTAGTTTTTTGATTAGATGCTGATAATCCTGGCTGCAGCATCAGGCCAGCCTTATGTCAACATTGCATTGAACTTTAAAAATTAGTCCTGTTTAAAATGAGCCCAAACACGACTACGGTGCTGTAATTTAAAATGACTATTTCATGAAATCATGACATTTGGGGATTACATGGTCTTAGAGAATTGTGTTGATGACTTTAATGATTATAATTCTGTAAATACATATTTGTTACGGCCGCTAATCATATTTTAATCAACGTACAACTTAATACTGACCAGCAATTTGCAAAAAACGAAAGAAAATTTGAATTTCGCAGGCCACCTTAGAGCTTCCCCCTTAACTAAAACTATACAGAAACTTGAAAACAGCGTCGAAAAACTCATCCGCATCGCTGTCGACTGGTAATGTACCCAAGAGACTGGCGGCATTACCACGTTGTACGGCGATGCTTAGCCTCTGGCCAAGGTAAAAGCCAGCCCTTGGGTCAGATTAAAGTTTTTTTCAATTTTATTTACTGCTTATTTCTTTCATTACAGAACTGAAATCTTTTCATGCAAAGTAAAAGGAGATATACATGGTGTGACATTAATCCACAAACTGTAACCATGAGTAACAGCACATGATTCTAGACGACCCTGCGCAGAAAGCTTTCGTCGGTTATAATAAAAAAAATCTGCAATTTCATAGAAAAGTACAGACGCCAGCACATCAAGCTACTACAATCTGTCAAATTTCTTTAATAGATTTTCAACTTTATCTCTAAAGAATTAGGTTCAAAGTTGATTGGGAAAATTTGACAGTTTCGGCGTCTGTACAATACCTACGAGGTCAAAATGTATGAAATAGCAATTTTTTTAAATTTTCAACTCAGTGGGTCTAGAATAAGGGGGGTATTCAGCTGCTTCCGGTTAGACTGGAAGTTGACCCCAACATACACACATCAAAAGTGTCTAGGGATCAAGCATTTTTATGCGGATTTCTTGAGATTGAGATGTGGCTTTGTAATTATGATTTTATAAATTTATATGGATCCTTTTTGGTGCATTTCATAATTTGAATCAGGAACTGTGAATCAAATTCGAGTAAAAGATGAAAATCAGCTGTCAATATTTTCCCTATAAAAACATACAACGCATTGAAGACATTATTAGTGCTACTGTTTCCCTACTACTGATTAAAACCAACGTTATTATGGAGCGGCGACGTCATTTAAGCAGGGAAGAAATGCTCAGAGCCGTGGGAATGATAGAAGCTGGTTCCCGGCAACGTACTGTGGCTTTAGCTCTGAATACAAGTCAGAGTGTTATCAGTCGACTTTGGACACGTTACCGAAGCACTGGTACCGTGGCTGAGCGCCATGGAGGACGGTATCGCTGCACCACACGGAGACAAGACCGATACATTCAAATCTTAACTCGAAGAGCTCCAACAATAACCGCCATGATGTTAGCCGTGAGGCTTCATCACTCTTCAGGGAACTTAATTAGCGACCAAACAGTCAGAAACCGCTTGCATGAAGTGAACCTTCATTCCCGAAGACCGCTACGGGTACCACCTATAGCAATGCACAATCGTAGGATTCGATATCAATGGGCTCTTGAACACAGAAATTGGGCAGAAGAACAATGGCGTTTCGTGTGCTTTTCTGATGAGTCTCGTTTTGGTATGAGACCGGATACAAGACGTATACGACACTGGAGAACCCCTGGACGCCAACAGCGATTAAAATCCTGCCAGGAAGTCCATCCTTATAGTGGTGGAACCATCATGGTATGGCGGGTATTTGGATCGGCGGAAGAACTGAGTTGATTTGGATCAGAGGCAACCTCAACGCTCAAATTTATGCTGAGACGATTGTATCAGACGTCATCGTTCCTCTACAAGTGCAAATCGGTCCCTTATTTCAGTTAATGCATGATAATGCACGACCGCACACCGCAAGAGTTGTAAGACAGACTCTCGCCGCAGCTAACATCAATGTCCTGCCCTGGCCTGCTCAGTCGCCAGACTTGAACCCGATTGAGCATGCATGGGATATGCTACAGAGAAGAGCTCTGCCGAATATGGAGGGTATCCAGTCGCAAGAAGACCTTTTTTTGTTGTTGCAACGAACATGGGCGGCCATTCCACAGCGTGATTTGGATGAACTCATTTTGAGTATGCCAAACCGATGTTCTTGTGTTGTTAGTGTGGGTATCATTTAAGCTATCACCAATTTAATTAGTTTTGTGTTTCTTAAATAATAGGGTTTGTCCTCCAAATAGTAGATCTGTCACCAAAATGTAGTCACCAAACAATGCAAAATCAGTTCCACAATAAATCACCTAAAATCCTGAGATATAAGGTCTAGTACCAAATAAATGTTTTTGTATGTATTATAATAGGTGTGTCCTAATAAGTATTTAAGCAAACTAATTTAAAGAGATCACCAATAAATCATATTATGTTACTAGAAAATTGCATTAAGTTCAAATATCCTTTTTCCATATCCTTCAAGTATCCTTTTTCCATATTTTTTTTCTTTAAAATTTAGTCGTTTCTGGCACTCGCCGGCCGCTGCCGCGGCACCGCTCGCTTCGCTCGCTCGGCTCGTGCGTAGGAGGTCACAGTTTTAACCTAACCTAACCTAAGCATTTTTTTTTTAAATAATTAACCTCGTAACTAATTCGGTTCTCGATAATGTCCGATCTCTTATTTTACACATATATTAACATTAATTTGATAATTCATACCATGGAACAATTTTTGTTTATCTGAGAACGAAAATATTTCGTGGCGATAGATCTATTTATTAGGTGATACAACTTGATGACAAATATAAATTTTGGTGATAGAAAATATAGTTCCCTTAGTGTTCGCGGTAGAAACACGGATTATTAATTGTTTAAGTTACCCAATAAAATTTTAAAGAAAACTGTTATTTCAGTCTTTTTTTCGAACTTTTGTGTTAGTGGTTCAAATGTCAAAATTCCCTTTATTAGGAAAATGGCAAATTTCTTTATTAATGCAAAGGTGACTTGGTTTATCGTTACTGTGACAAACAAAAACACTTTATTTGATGAATCCTTAAAGAAAATTTTAATTAATATCAATCAGGAGAAAAGTTATTGCAAAAATATATGTTGATCCCTAGACACTTTTGATGTGTGTAGTTGGGAAAAGGCTAGGCAGATGATGAGGGTCTAGAA
This sequence comes from Oligia latruncula, assembly GCA_948474745.1. Taxonomy (NCBI): domain Eukaryota; kingdom Metazoa; phylum Arthropoda; class Insecta; order Lepidoptera; family Noctuidae; genus Oligia; species Oligia latruncula. The sequence goes on from OX419705.1 coordinate 4,361,780, forward strand.
TCTGCTGAATTCATGGCTATAGTTGCGCTTCAATGTTCCTACCACACTGTATTATGTATGAATTCAGAATCACAATCAATTCACCGCTAACAAGTCCTAAACCAAATTCAATCAACCCAACAAAACTCACAACCCTACCTTTATGTAAAGTAGGTATAACACCTACCGTCCCTGAATTGGCAAATCAAATTATTTTACCGGGAACATTCCACCACATGAACCTACTCATGTACAGGTACAGTCAGCGGCTTATGTCGATGATTTTTTCGTAATAATTATTATTGAACTGGCTTCTGCCCGCGAGTACGTCCGCGTGAAATTTCTTGTTCCCCCGACCCACCCCGTCGCAACGCATCGCCTGCCCGCGCTATTACTTCGTTTTCGAACTTTTTTTCCTCGGCTCCTAATGGTCGTAGATGTTACATGATGTTAAATAGCATATTTAGGCGATTAACACACGGCACCGCGCACCGCCGCGGAGGGCGGTGGCGGTAAAGCGGATTTCGTAGCGGTGCCCCGTGCGGTAAGGCGGTTTACGCGCCTGTCCGCGCGGATGGATTTAACACGGTTTTGACCAGTTTGGTCGCTTTTTCATCATTTTTAAATTGCAACACGTCCTGCACCCACGATGATCCGCGCGGTTATGCGGCGCCCCGTGTGTTAGGCGCCGCTTCACCGCGCGGACGGCACCGCCTACCGCGGCGGTGCGCGGTGCCGTGTGTAGCTTTTCTCAAGAATGGGGCTAACGAATGCAAAAACAATTTTACAAATCCGACTGGTAGTTCCAGAGATCAGGGTGTTCAAAGAAACAAACTCTTCAGCTTTATTAATGTGACTAGCTTATGCCCGCGACTTCGTCCGCGTGAAATTTTTTGTACCCCCACCCCGTCGCAACACTTCGTATTCGCTTAGCGTTTTTTTATCTTTTTTTCTTTTTTCTTTTTTCTTTTTAAAATTTCATTCTGACTTTTTTTCTTTTTGCTCGGCTCCTAAGGGTCATAGCGTGATATTAAATAGCTTATAGCCTTTCTCAAGAATTGGGCTAACAAATGCAAAAAGATTTTTTCAAATCTGACCGGTAGTTCCAGAGAGTATCGCGTTCAAACAAACAAACTCTTCAGCTTTATTATTAGTATATAGATTACGTCAACTGGACCCGCGGGTTCAGTTCGAGTGGGTCCAGTTGACCAAAGACTCATTAGTATCATCAATATCTATTGATGATTCTCCCACGTCTCTAATAGAAACAATGGAGAAGTATCAATATCTATTGATACTTCTCCATTGTCTCTATTAGTGGTCCTATCGGTAGGTAGTCACTCCCTTTCTAACCATATCATCATTCACACAGTCCATCCATGGCTTCTTCACTCTTCTTGCTATCCACATTCGTACTCATAATTTTCCTCACGACATTTTTCCCCATTCCTCCTCAACACATGCATACCATGACACTACTTTTCAATCAATGGTGGCACTTTCAGACTTCCTTTTCTTCTTTCTTATACTGAATTCCTTATCAGCATCAAAAATCTGCACCTTATGGCACTAAAACCGACTTCCAAAAAAAACACTACAAACTGAAAAAAAAAAAACACTAAAAAACTGAAAAATAACTTTAATTTCGGAAGTCGGTGTCTTAGGGATCAGTATTTTAGTTTTTGCCACCGACTTCCGAAATTAAAGTTATTTTTCAGTTTTTTAGTGTTTTTTTTTTTCAGTTTGTAGTGTTTTTTTTGGAAGTCGGTTTTTTTTTTGTTAAAAAGTTTTTATTTCTCGCTTTTTAGTGGGTCTATTTATAATGTATCTAAGTTACAATAGTCTAATGTCAACTTGCCCGTCGCCTTTTTATAAAATATTCCTTTTCTCGATGCAGGGACGTTAATTGTTGAGGAGTTCTCCTTTTATTAGTTTTTTGATTAGATGCTGATAATCCTGGCTGCAGCATCAGGCCAGCCTTATGTCAACATTGCATTGAACTTTAAAAATTAGTCCTGTTTAAAATGAGCCCAAACACGACTACGGTGCTGTAATTTAAAGGTTTGTACTTTTTCTGATGCTCCTGGCTTCAGCATCAGGTCTTCGGTGTTCCTCAATAACAGTACGTTTATCCACACATCGAGCCCTTTTCAATGAGCCTAAACACGATATATCTGCTGTTAGTTGTCGAGGAGTTAGGTACTCTGCAGACTATCCTGACTGCAGCATCAGGTCATGACTTGATGATCATGAGAGCAAATGTGGCAAATGCCCTATCAAACATCAAAACAATTTACTAAAACAGTCCTTGCCTGTTCGAGTAACTTCTTACTGTTAAGGAGTTGTACCTTCCATCATCAGCCCAGCTACCTGAGATGGTGACAACCATACACAAATACACAAGATACTTCATAAAATATGCGAAAAACAATAAGTGAGCCTATAAAATTTGAGGGTTGCCCTCGATTTCTCTAAGATCCCATCATCAGATCCTAACTTGGTTACAAACACCCGAACATAGTACCTCCTCCTTTTTGTAAAATCGGTAAAAACGTGGTCGCTCACAATGGGCCTTAAAAGAAGGCTAAAAGTCACCCAAAGGGCAATGGAGAGGGCTATGCTTGGAGTTTCCCTGCGTGATCGAATCAGGAATAAGGAGATCCGCAGGAGAACCAAGGTAACCAACATAGCCCGAAGAATTGCCAAACTTAAGTGGCAGTGGGCAGGGCACATTGCTCGCAGAACCGATGGCCGATGGGGCCGAAAGTCTGGAGTGGCGACCGCGTACCGGAAGACGTAGCGTTGGAAGGCCTCCCACAAGGTGGACCGACGACGACGACGAAGGCCGCAGGAACCCGTTGGATGCAAGAAGCACAGAACCGGTCGAAGTGAAGGTGCTTGGGGGGGGGGCTATGTCCAGCAGTGGACGTCTTTCGGCTGAAATGATGATGATGATGATCAAAAATCTGACTGTTCAAAATTATCACAGCTACTTAAAAAAAATTAACTTCATCTCTATCTGTTAATTTGTGTCAGAAGCACGGTTGTCGTGTACAAGGGGTCAGAATGAACACATCGAAATAAAATAATTCTCTTTTAAACCCTTTGTGTTTCAACTTTTATTTTATTTTTTTAATAATAACCAACTTGTACTATCAGTTTGCATCACTCATACAAGTTATCGGTCAATATTAAATAAAATTAGATAAAGATAAATAAGATTTTTTCTTTGTTGATCTGATAATTTTGAAAAATTAATTAATTTTTGTTCCTCCCGATATTTTCGACACTGACCGTACATACATACCTTCCACGGATATGGACGGACGAGTTATCATAGGAGACAGGTAATCAAAGATCCAGTGTGTGCATATTGGAGCGTCAGATACAGGGTGATCACTTGATCAGCCTCATGAAATTCATTTTCACTTTTTTGGTTAGATATATACCATACATGCATACCTACAAAATATACAGAGTGTTTTAAAAAGGTTTGGTCAAAATTAAGGGTTACCCTTAATTTTACATGATTCTGAACCTGCCTTGTATTTTTTGTGGGTTATTAAAAAAAAGAGCAGTGCTAGCCAAGTGGTAACGGCCCCGACTTACGAGTTGTAGGTCGTAGGTTCGAACCCAGACAGGCGCTTTACTTTGTGTAAATTATTTCATCACCACTGCTCTCAAAACGGTGAAGGAAAACATCGTGAGGAAACCGGCATATCCTAGAACCAAAAATTCGAAGACATGTGACATCTGCCAACCCGCACTGGGCTCGCGTGGTGGATTACGGCCCACTCCCTCTCACCGAGAGGAGGCCTGTGTCCCAGCAGTGGAAACATTATAGGCTGATTATGTAAAAAAATTGCTGTTCCATACATTTTGACCGCGTGATTATTGCACTTTCTATGAAACAGCTGATGAATTTTTTAGATAATTGACGAAAAATTTTTACGCTACGGGCTCTAGAATCATGTCCTGAATTCATGGTTACAGTTCGCGAGTCATTATCCCACCACGCCACACTTCACGCTGTATAAAAGAAATGTGATCACCTGAAACTCCCTACGGAGTTTGCCGAATCGCTGCTGTCCTTAGAGACAGTATTGAATTTCTTATAGAAACACGAAAATGCTGTTTATCAGAAAATAAGTAAGCATCGAACCAAAATTGTACAGAATGGTATAGACGTGTTCTTGAGGCAAACGTCAGGTAGGATGCCCTCAGGCTAGGTGGAGCATCGATTTTCGCCTAGTGGCTGTTAGCAGCTGAATTAGTTCCCGAGAATCGAACTGAATGGAGTGCAACTGAAGAGGCCTATGTCCAGCAATGGACTGCTGTAGGCTGATGATGAAGTAACCATCAAAGTTCTTACTATCATCTGAAAAAAAAAATTATCTACTAGTAATGGATAGTCTCACCACAGGCAATTCAGTTTAAAAAAAAAAGTAATAAAAAGGAAAAGTAAAGTAATAGAAAGGTTCAGCGGGATTGTCCGAAAGGGTTACCGCTGGCCCGGAACATAAAGGGCTAAGGAAGGAACACGGGTGGGTTTTAGTTAGTAAGAGTCTGACACTCCCTTCCGCTCCACCCAGAGCGGGAGGGGTCATTTGATGATTTCCCATCTGAAAAAAAAGGGGGTAATTATGGGGAATCAGTGGTATACGTGGTATAAACACTGTCTCGCCGACACCACAACCTGTTAGAATTTCCGCCTCAATGATATTTCTCTGCAGCGAGACGACTTTGAGCCGGGTCCCATTGCACAGTTTGAAATAAAATGATAGAAAGGACCTAATGGGTGCGTCAGCGAACGCTATCCGCATTGCTGAATTTTGGGCCAAAAAAATTAAGAAAAAAAAACAACTATATTTTTGCCATCGACACGCTAAGAAGAAAAAGTTGAGCGTCAGTCCCTGCCACACTGTATTTACATTTCTTAATACAAACATCTTCAACCAAAGACACTAACATTAAAACCTTAAAGTGGCCGAGATTATTCCCAGACATAAACGTTAAACTACAGTGAGACACGTAATCTCTTTAGGTGACACAAATTGTACGGCAGCGTGACAGGTGTCCCGCTGGTGTAGCCTTGAAACACTTCAGAAGATAATACTCGTGAATGTAAACTTTTGAAGTTGGCTTTAGAAGTTTGTGATAGAAATTGATTGATATAGACTATTATACAAGAAGGAAATACAATTTTCGATACAAAAATATCAGTAAGTTAATATGAATTTCGTTATGTGTCGCAAATTGTACGGCAGCGTGATGGGTGTTCTGCTGGTGTAGCCTTGAATTACTTTAGAAGATAATAATTGTGAATGTAGACTCTTGAAGTTGACTTTAGAAATCTGTGACAGGTATTGATTCATATAGACTATTAATTATGAGGGAAACACACTTTTTGATTAATAATATCAATAAATTAATATGAATTTCGTTAAGTGACGCAAATGGCAGCGTGATGGGTGTCCCGGCGGTGTAGCCTTGAAACACTTGAAACTTTTCTTTAGAATTTTGTGATAGAAATTGATTGATATAGTCTTTATGGACTTCTTGTTTTTCAAAGATATCACTACTGGTCGTTGTGCTACCTATTTCATTTCTACAGGTACCTACACACTACATACTTATTATGTATTTATATATTTTTCATTTTATTGTTATACCTATTTGAATATACAGATTTTACTCAATAATTATTTTTTTCATTTTTATGCTCTGGCTGTGGCTTAACATTTAGTTTTTATTTGCATTTATGTTTTTATTTGTAATATCAAAAAAAAAAAAATGTTATTATTTAATATTCTAAAAATTTGGGAACGGTGCAGTATTTTCATGTTTTTGTCAACATTCCAAAACAAATATCAAAGAAATCTTCGAATTTCCTGGATCGCAATTCGCAACGCACCACGTAATAGTCCCAAAGCTGCCATCGCATATGTATCCTGATTTCCAGAGTTCAGCGTACTCATACTGGCTAGATTTAAATTCCCAGAAATTAGATTGTGACTACCACAAATCTACCATCGATTAAGTAGGCATCAAATTGCCTTCTTGAAATCTGCGTGCGTGCTGGCTACGTATACGTTCACAGAATGTGGTATTATGTTAGTTCTTGGAACTTGATATCCCATTAGTAACTCTGTAGAAGTTTATTATACTTCTAAGGTCGCGTAGTTTATTTTTCATGTCTAATATGATAGGCTCACATGGGTCTAAGTTCGAAAATGTTACATTTAGCAGACAGTTTAAATTAGCAATGGGTATAAATCTATACTTATACCTAATATTATACTGCTAGTACGAGTTAGCTAGCGCTGCTGGCTGCTGCTACTTACTGTCAGGAATAAATTATCTTAAATTTAAAAAACTGGCCAAGTGCGAGTCGGACTCGCACACGAAGTTCCGTACCACAAGGCAAAAACGCCGAAAAAAACACGTTTGTTGTATGGGAGCCCCCCTTAAATATTTATTTTATTTTAATTTTATTATTAAAGTAAAAATACAACTGAGTATTTTATGAATAATTCTAGTGCCTACCTGTTGCCATTATTGATATCGAGCATAAAAGGGCCATAAAATCGCGTTTCTTGTATGGGAGCCCCCATACAACAAACGACTTTTTTAGCGTTTTTGCCTTGTGGTACGGAACCCTTCGTGTACAAGTCCGACTCGCACTTGGCCAGTTTTTATTATTTTTATTTTCCTTTGGCAGCTGAAGGTACAATAAAAAGACACACTCCCCACTTATTGTCCTGAGGATTCCTCGAAGAGTTTTCGTAAATAATATCGCGTCGTGGACAACTTTTCTGTATCATATTAAGTGAATATCGCCTCGTGACTTGAAATATTAGATATTAGAAGACGTTATTTTCTTTGGCAGACTTTTTCTATAAAGTCGATAAAGTAGGAATACTTAAACAATCATGAAACTGAACCTGCAATTTTATTGTTAGACAAATCATTTTCAATAAAATTGTTAGGCCCTTTGTACGCACACGTTTTTCTTGTCGTGAAAAACTACTGTTTATTCGCCGTGTGTAGGCACGGCTGCCAGGGTCGCCAGTTGTTCGAAAGAGATACCGTGGCCCCTGGCACAAGCAACTGAAGGAACACGGGTGGGTTTTAGTCAGTAAAAGCCTGACACGCTCCGCCCAGAACGGGAGAAGTTATTTGATAATTTCCTCCCCCGAAAAAAAAGAGTTGCTTGGATCACTATGGTACCTTGTTGACAGACAAGTTTTTTCTACAGCGCAGTTTATACGCCGTGTGTGGGCACGGTCGTCAGTGTTGTATGGATCACTATGGAAGCTCATTGACTAACACGTTTTTTCTACGGCGTGGTTTATACGACGTACCGTGAAGAAACCGTGTCATATACCCATATACCCATGTGCCTTAGACCGCAGGGCAAAAGCCTCTTCCTGAAGTAACTAGCTATAATAACCAGCGTTACTTATTGTTGGCATTTCTGACCATCAAATCTAGATTGTCCTCAGGCTTTTTCTGTACCTTAAGAGTGTTTACGCCGTACGGCATTTCATACAAACTTTCAAGCCCTTGTTTTTCGAAATGAATGAATTGATTTTAATGAAACTTCATACGCTTATACAGGATCATCATCATCATCATCATTTTCAGCCGACAGACGTCCACTGCTGGACATAGGCCTCCCTCAAGCACCTCCACTTCGACCGGTTCTGCGTTTCTTTATGCAGGATACGAATGTCTAAAAAGTTACTTAAGAACATTTTCAAGCACCGGGTCGCCACAGTTTCAGTCTTTCTAGAGATCGTTCACGAGTGAGCGGGACGACACAACTTTAAAAATCTATTTCGGCTTTTCAGCCTTTAAGGCACAAGGATGTTATCAAAACATTCATGATTTATAAACGTACAATACAATAACGTCACGTGTAATTAATAGCGCTCATCGCATAATATGCTCCCGGGACCACTCCTTTATATTAAAATCTTTGGTCCGTTAAATACATTTATTTTACCATAGATATCCGATATTTTACCTTAATTACCGCACATTCATAAGATTTGATGGGTAGCACAATACATATTTAGGATGCCGTATGTCGTAATTCTTGGGTCCGATGGGACCTGTTACCGAGCGAGCGTAGGTCCGTGTGTTCGGGTCCATTCGGGGGCACTTCCGAACTATCTTCCAACAAAGGTCTTACCCGTCTAAGAATAAAACTAAGTATAAAAGAATAGTTATTTATTATAAAATTGCAAATGTCATAAATGAATAAATTTCAGGACATATTTCTTTCAGGATTTCAGGAGAACCTACCCAAAAACCCAAGTAGGTACAGAGAAAAATATACGAAATAAAATCCTCATTCAGTTAAAATAATATTGCAATTTTGTAAGAAGTTTTCAATGTCGGTTGTGGAAGTAACCAGCGCTTTTGAAGCGACTTATATCAGATGGACTGAGTTACCCTAGATTCTGGGCTAGATATTACACCGACTATCCAATATTGGCACACGTCCAGAAATTGCTATTTCAAGAAATTGTGTGTTGAAATTATCGGACGTTGGAGCACGAAATACTTATAGATATAGGATCTATCTACATATTTATGTAGGTATGTTAAGTTCTTCTAAGTAAACAGATAGCTGTGCTGCTGGGGAGTTTATTGCGCCACTTCTTCTTCCCAGCAAAAGTACTAGGAAGTGAAGGACGGGCGTATTGTCTTAAGGTTGAGACAGCGAAATTCAAATGTTCTTACGTTTTTTGCAATTTGCAGGTCAGTGTCAGGATGTATCTTGATCAAAATATGATTCGCGACAATAACAGGTACGTATTTAGATAATTATAATCATTAGAATCATTAATATATCTTTCTAAGTTAGATTTCTACCACCAACCACCAATTTCTTATGGAAAAGTGTTATTAATGATTCTAATGATTTTAATTCTTTAAATACATACCTGTTATTGTCGCGAATTTGTTTGTGTTTGTTTGTATCGCTCGCGTTACACTCTAGAGTGTAACGCGAGCGAAGATGTGGGCAAAAGCTAATAAGGTACCTATAGAGAGAAAGAAAAATTTTAAAAGTTCCCCGCAAAATTCGGGAAAAACTGAAAGTGCTGGTTTATGTCTCAATGCTTATGCATGCTTATACAATTCTAATAATATTAATTCATATTGTACTTATTGTAAATCACAAATCTTAAAATGATTTGAACTTAGTTATATAAGAATGACATTTGAATATTTGTACACCATATTTATTATGTTAAGTATAAGGAAATAAAAAAATATTAAGACCATACTATGTAAAACTATATTCTTACAAATAAATAAATTCTAATTCTGTGTTACAGCTTTGGTATTGCAACAATTTCTAGTAAAACATTTATAAGCTGACTGTAAAGTTATTTCAAAATGTTCACTTATGCTACGTCACTCTTCAGCTGGCTACATCTTCTAACAATAGACATGCAAGGCCGTGAGACTGCATCACATATTGTCAGGCTTTTAGAATTATTGGATACCATTCTAGGTCTTATTTATAGAAGCAATAAGACTGGAAACGGAGTCTGTTTTGTTTTACTTTTGGTGGTTGAAAGAGATGTCTGTAATAAAATTGATTTGGCTTTACCGTTTTTTTGTGAAATAACAAAATAGGATTAGTGTTATCAGAATTTTAATTTTAAATATTTATTTAAATGATCTATTCAACTCAATAAAAACTTAATTTCGAAGTCGGTGGCAAAAAACTAAAACTTAAATACAGATCCCAAGACACCGACTTCCGAAATTAAAGTTATTTCATCATTTTGAGTTCATTTGTTTTTGAAGTCAGTTTAATTTTTTTAAATTACTTTTTTATTTCGTAATTTTTAGTTTTAAGTAAAAACTGGAATATTTTTTTGTAATGACTAATGATTTTTTTTTCTGTGAAGTTCATGTAGATGATTTTTTAATTCAAACTCAAAGCATTTATTCCAAATAAACCAATTACAGGCACTTTTGAATTGTCAAGGGGTCGAGGTCAAGGAGTGAAAATGGTTAGTAAACTTTCCTTTAACGTTTAATTGTTTGATGTTTTAGAAAATTATATAGATATTGTACATCGATAGGTTTATCGAAGTATTAGGTACCCAATGGAACAGGATTGAAGGCCATTCAATTTGAGAATTTAGAGAAAAGTGATATTTAGTTACGAATTCTGGGAATTTTGTAAAAAAAAATGGGGTGCTTAATTGTTGCAAATGCGTCACACTATCACGTCCTGAAAGGAATACATCAAATTACAAGTTACCTTGTATAACTTTATAAGTACAGCCGCCAGCACATCAAGCGACTACAATCTGTCAAGTTTATTTAATAGATTTTCAACTTTATCACTAACGCCTAAGGTTCAAAGTTGATTGGAAATTTTTTACAGTTTCGGGTAGCTTGATGTGCTGGCGTCTGTATCAAGCCTTTTCTTATATGTTCACCTGCCAATAAACGCATTTTTCTTTCTTTCTTTCTTTCACCTACCAACCTTGACTTGCTGACAAGGTATCTACTTTGCTATGAAAATTGGTCTGCTGTTGTCTTTCCAAGAAACGATGATCAAACAAATCGATTGTAAGGCTCATCAATTTTGTACACCTGCTTGTAGTTCAAGGGCAATCATATTGATTGAGACAGAAGCAGATAGGTATTCTGATATTTAGTTTTTTTTATTTCCGTATATGCCACTGCATAAGGAAATAAAAAAAACTAAATTACATTATTTAGGTAGGAGTTGGTCTTTTAAATTAATTGAAAACTATCATCATCTTCCTGCCCTTATCTAAGGCCTAAAACATACACAAGCGACGTAAGGCAGCAGGCGTGGAACAGGCGTGGCGCAGGCGTGCGCCGCTTCAAAACGATTTCATACAAAATGTATGCAGGCGACGTTTTTGAATTATACTGAAGCGACGCGGCGCAGACACGCCGTTGTCTGCGCCGCGTCGCTTCAGTATAATTAAGGCGCACGCCTGCGCCACGCCTGTTCCACGACTGCTGCCTTACGTCGCTTGTGTATGTTTTAGGCCCAATGTTACTTGGGGGCGGCGCACGTTTTCTTCTTCCATTCTCCCCTGTCAACCGTCACGCTATCATTCACTCCCTTCTCTTTCATATCATTCCCCACACAATCCATCATTGAAAGCTATCTTTCCTTGGAAATTAGTTACTATCCAGTCCAGTTTTTATCAGAATTAAAATATATACTTATATTATAATATGTTGAATAACTTTATAAAATGAGATGTAATGAAAACTGGCCAATTCAAATCTAATCTACTTTAAGATTTCACATTTTTAAATAACAGCTATTGTTATAGGTATCTAATAAAGCAAAGAAATAGAGTTTAATACTTGTTCATAATGTTATTTTGTTCCTATAAATACATACTTGGATTTTGCATAGAACTTGGCACTCATTTAGATCTCCATTCTTGCCCACAGCCAAGCATATTTTTTGTATTGAACTTGGCTGTCCTTTTTTACATTTATGTTTTTAGTGGGATTTAAAATTACAAAAAAAGCATTACGGAGGACGGAGGAAAAAAATCTCGTCCTTAATACCTAGACTGCGGGACAGTGACAACAGTATACTGAGGACAGTAGCGGATAGCATCTATTCTCCTATTCTGAGACTTTTTTTGGGGGTAATGTACGAGTGAAGTACTTTCCCTTCACTTGTGCGTCGTCCACATGAAGCGATCTCAGATAAACAAGTTTTAAATAATACGTCACTAACTTTAAAAAACAACCGATTTCCAAAATTAACGTTATCTTATTATTAGGCCTATAATGTTCCCACTGCTGGAACACAAGCCTCCTCTTGGTGACAGGGAGTGGGCCGTAATCCACCATGCGCGGGTTGGTAGATGTCACATGTCTTCGAATTGTTGGTTCTAGGACATCGATGTTTTCCTTCACCGTTTTAAGAGAAATGGTGTTAAAATAATTAACTCGTGCCTGCTTGGGTTCGAACCTAACGATCTACAACTCGTAAGTCGCGGCCGTTACAACAGGGCTAAAATAACTTTAAGGAATACCAAAATAAAGCAAACATATATTCGCCAAAACACTTTTTCCTTCCTATTCAATATCATCAAACGGTTCCCTAATCCGAGGTTATTGCCATATTTTGTAGGAAAACCTTCCTGATCGCTACACACCGGTATTTATCGCAAAAACAATAATAAATCAAACGTAATCCTGAGCGGAGGACATTAATACCGTTCTTATAAGAGGGATATTATGAAGAAAAAGTTGGACTTTTCTGTGTTTTTGAAGCGAAAACTTCTTTAGGCGCACTTTGCGCTCATTCTGGACCATAGATATCCGAACGAAACTGAAACGTCATGCTCGTGTCGGTGTCGCTGCATCGGGTATACTCGGTTCCAGTCGTAAGTTTTCACTTCTGTCGTATGGACACACTTTATATTTTTTTGTGAGGATTATACGCATGCGATAACTTAGAATAGGATATTGTTAAGAGCCTATACTACCTCAAATGGCTTAGCATGATCCTCCGTTATGTCGAAAATACCGGAGCATTAATTTTGAAATAAATATAAACTAAAGTTGAGGATCAATGTTAAGTACTATGTTAGACGAAAACACGATTCCAGAAAATTTTCTCGATAGAAAAGAATTCCGAAGTTACCTCCAAATCGAACAATAAACCGCTGGTATTCAAAAAATACTTCAAATTAGATCTTAGAGAAAATTTGCATACTAACTGAACTAACTATAAAGCAGGTCTTATGTTAGTTAGTTTTTTTGAATTACCTTTATTTTCACCGTAAAAAGCAAATACCAAAACTATTGGCGCTGCCTTCCGCCCAACACCGCACTCTGTCTCGCTCTGACACAGTCCGCGAGCAGTATCGTGCGAGCGAGATAAAGAGTGAATTTTGGCTGAGGTAGTATAGGCTCTTAATTGTTGCTACAGATGGTTAATAAATAAAGTTTATCAAAACTAAAAAAAAAAAATCTGCAACATACTTTTAGGCCTTAGAGTCTAAAGTAAATAAATATAAAGATTTATTTCTATGTATAATCACACTAATATTATAAAGGCGAAAGTTTGTGAGTGTGTGTATGTTTATATGTTTGTTACTTCTTCACGCTCAAACGGTTGGACCAATTTTGACAAAATTTTTGTTTGGACTTATGGAGGTAGCTGACACCCTGGATTAACTTTTTATCCCGATATTCCCACGGGATCGACATTTGCGCGGGTGAAACCGCGGGGCGCAGCTAGTAGATCATAATAGTCTTACACAGTCGCCAATTATAGATTTACCAGCAATCTCAGAAATAAGTACACATAATAATAACTAAACTCATCATCATCTGCCTAGCCCTTTCCCAACTATGTTGAGGTCAGCTTCCAGTCTAACCGGATGCAGCTGAATACCAGTATTTTACATAGAGAGACTAGACAGTCTCTAGGAGGTCAGATAGGCATCTGACCTCCACAACCCAGTTACAGGGTGATACGATACCAATTGGAAAGACTGGTTGTCAAGATTTTCGGGCTTCTGACGACCCGTAACGACTGTCAAAGATCCACGAATGACAGCCGGGACCAACGGCTGAACGTGCTTTCCGAGGCACGGAGGGTTCTCCGTATGTAAAGATGGTCACCCACCCACAGACCAACAGCGGAAAGCGTAGCTTAACCTGCGGTGCTATTCTGTAAAAATCTCACCTTGAAAACTTAGGTGAAGTGAGCGTGGAGTGAGCTGTCAATAGTGTCAATTCCTAGCAAAAACAAACTCACTTCACCTAAGTTTTCACGGTGAGATTTTACAGAAAAGCAGATCGATCGACCGAATCTATTAAAGAAATTTGACAAATTGTAGTAGCTTAATGCGCTGGCGTCTGTACAAGAACTATTCTAAGTAATAACTTCTTGGATATTAATCCTAAAGTACTTCATAGGGAATATCATAAGTGTGTTCTACGTGTCATCGCATTATAATACAATTTAGCTACAAAAAGTGTTCAAGTGTTGCCTCGAATAAAAAAAATATAAATTAGTGCTACGATTTAGCTACGTGCGGCTACGAAGTTGCTACGCTTGCTACGCTCATAGCAATTCACCGACATAATTGAATTTGAGACCGTATTCATTCCACGAATAAACTATTAAGTACTCACTAACTATAAGTTCACTAAACTATTGCTTTTCTTTTACAGTAAATTGTATTATGTATACAGGGTGTGAAAATACCCAACACATTGCCTTTACCTACGCATTCGATACATCGAATTAAGCAACATTGAGCAAAAAAAATTCTAGGAAACTGCTTTTCTTTATAGTATTAAAAATCACTGTTTACGGCAGTGCGCAGTGTAAGTTTTGGTCCAGGAGTTCAGTAAAAAAGGTGGTACTTTTGCTTTCAATATCTTCGCCACGGCAACCACGAGGTTGCCAGATATGGTCCAGCCCAAAAAATATCACAATAAGGGGGAGTACAAGCAAGTCTCAGCTTCATTAAGGGTACGGTCTTTTTATACCTATTAAAATCTACAGAAAATATATTAATATACAGTATTTTAGTTATTAAAAAAGAGAACTTCATAAGGTACAATTAAATGAGTTGTAGAGTGTGAATGGGAGTGAGTAGGTCGGTGAGTGTGTATGAGTGTGTGAGATAGTAAATGTTGAAAAGGTAGTAAAGAGTTGTTGAAGATGTAAAACTGCTTAAAGGAAACCTAGTCACTCTGGAACGATTCTTTTGTTAAAATCAATAAATAAAAAATATTCATAATTCATATTTAATCTCTCATAGTTTCTCGTCCATTGGGCTATTTTTAAGGGGTCACCCTACTCTCCCCAGACTTAGTCCATGTCTGGACGCCCGGGGCTGTCATTTCCGTCGGCGAACTTCCGCAGTCGACACTAAGGGATACAGAAATATGGACCCGAACCGCTCCACTAATCTTAATGTCACTGACTTCTCTTGATTGAGTTATATTTTACTAAGGAATTCTACTTTAGCTAAGGAAATTCTACTTCCATTTGATTTATATTTCTAATTCCGCTTAGTAAATTGGTGAGTTGGGAACTAAAGGAATAATTTTGACTTTTTATTTATGTTAGGGCTAATTTTTCAATCGACAGGTAATTTTTATTATTCGTAGAATAAAATGGACGTCTGACAGATTTTGTATGGAAGAACTGTCAAAAATTCAAAATTATTCCTCGGATAAAATTATCTGGCGTTGTAAAAAAAAACCCTTATTTATAAAGGCTTGTGGCTAAGTAATATCAGCCGATCGGGTCCATCGATCAGGTTCAGCTACGTGGATGGGTGAAACCATACCACAAAACCTTTCCGTGCTTCGGAAACCAAGTGAAGACGTTGGTCCCGGCTGTCATTCGTGGATCTTTGACAGTCGCTACGGGTCGTCATTTGCCCGAAAGTCGACACCAGTATTACCAAGGGATATCGTATTACCTAGCAACTGGGTTGTAGAGGTCAGAAAGTCAGTCGCTTTATGTAAAATCCTGGTATTAGAAGAAGAAAGAAAGAAAAACTGTTTATTCTGCACAAAAACAAAACGCACATTGCAAATAAAAAAGACAAAATATACACAAACAACGTAGTCAAAAGCCTCGTATCGTAATGGACAAAATTGTCAATTTTGTCCATTGCTTGATGTTAGGGCCAGGGACCAAAGACATTCAGCTGCACCGTTACAAACCACCAATCTCTTATAGATAGAAATCTAACTTAGAAAGATGTAAGATTAATAATTCTAATGATTATAATTCTCTAGATATGTACCTGTTATTGTCGCCAAACATATTTTGATCAAGATACAACCTGATACTGACCTGAAAATAGCAAAAAACATAAGAAAATTTGAATTTTGCGATCTCAACTACCCATTCACCTTAAATGTGAATCCTGTTGAAAGTCATTGTGGTAGAAATTCGAAACGCTTTGAAAGCGATTTCCTCTTACCTAAGCCCTCTGTGGTTTCATTGAACTTTTATGTGTTGCTACCGGAGTCCCTTTGTCTCCATAATAAGATAAGCTCACTAGATAAGTACCAAATATCTGCATGTCTTGTGTACATTCGTACAGTCACCAAAAGAGACAAGTAACCAGGGTCGTCGGATATAGTTGAAGTTTAATTAAGTGTAATTAAGTTTTCCAATAAAATTTAATTTGATAAATGAACTGTTTGTTTTCTATAAATCAAATTAAGTTTTATTCGGTCCGAAATCAATTTTCAACTCTATCACTACAGCTTAAGGTTCAAAGTTGATTGGGAAAATTTGTCAGTTTCAGGTAGCTTGATGTGCTGGCGTCTGTACTCCATATAAATTACATGTATGTTTGTTTGTTATGCGTTTACGCTATAATGGCACATAGGTAGACCATAACATGAATTAGAACATAGAAAACTTTTTATCCCATAATCCCACGGAATTGAGACACGCGGGTGAATCCGCACAACTAGTTTCTTCACAAATCCATATGTTACAATAATACCTGCCGGTCGATTCTGTAAAAATCTCACCGTGAAAACTTAGGTGAAGTGAGTTTGTTTTTGCTAGGAATTGACACTATTGACAGCTCACTCCACGCTCACTTCACCTAAGTTGTCACGGTGAGATTTTTACAGAATAGCACCGCTGATTTTATTGCTATTGCAATAAACATTAATATCAAACCATTACCTTTCACAACTACCATATAAATGCAGCCATATCCTCAAAGCGCTGTTAAGACCCTCGATATCCCTCTAACATGGGATAATACTCAACAATAGAACTGCTCCATCGAATCTTTTGCTCATACGGCCGAGGAAGTAAGACGTCTCAAAAGGATATTGCAAAGAAATGGGAACGCCGACGATGCAATCTGGAACGTTTGAAATTGTATGTTCCTGCGATTATTTAGCTGTGTTTTGTAGACAGTGTTTTGTTTTTGACCGACTTCAAAAAAGTAGGTGGTTCTATGTTCGTCTGTATGTTGTTTTTATTAATGTATGTTTAGGTTTACGTGTTTCTGAATCAATTCTGAAAAAAATATCGTCTGTTGTTAAAAAAAATTTGCTGTTTCAAACATTTTGATCGCGTATTTTTCTATAAAAAAGGTTTTTTTTTTATGACTGACCAAAAATTTCTAAGCTAAGGGTCTGCTGAATTCATGGTTACTGTTTGCGTGTCGCTGTCCCCTGCCACAGTGTAAAAAAATATGGTATGAGTCTAGTGAAGTATGAGTCTTAAAAGCTACATTTAAAAGTCACAGCATAGTTAATGAATTACTTTAAGCTTCAAAAAATGCACCATGGTTCCCGCCAGATAACAAAAAAATAAAATTCGTTTACACCCCGTCTACCAATGTTTTCCAATATTTCAAAACGATACGAAAACAATGTAAAGCAGTGTCGCTAACACGATCAACACAAACGTATACCGGTAAGGGGCGTCCTTGACGCTATTATGAAACTTGACCGATGCAGTATTAGCGACAGTTTTGTATAACCAGCGACCTATATCGAATAAGTTTGGACTTTTTGGTACAAGTCATACCTACAAAATATACAGAGTGTTTTAAAAAGGTTTGGTCAAAATTAAGGGTTACCCTTAATTTTACATGATTCTGAACCTGCCTTGTATTTTTTGTGGGTTATTAAAAAAAGAGCAGTGGTGGCCAAGTGGTAACGGCCGCGATTTACGAGTTGTAGGTCGTAGGTTCGAACCCAGACAAGCGCTTTACTTTGTGTAAATTATTTCATCACCACTGCTCTCAAAACGGTGAAGGAAAACATCGTGAGGAAACCGGCATGTCCTAGAACCAAAAATTCGAAGACATGTGACATCTACCAACCCGCACTGGGCCCGCGTGGTGGATTACGGCCCACTCCCTCTCACCGAGAGGCCTGAGTCCCAACAGTGGGAACATTATAGGCTGATTATGGTACAAGTCGGATCAATGACTTTTATTTTTTTGTTATCTGGCGGCAACCATAGTAGATAACTTTTTACCCGACTGCGCCAGAAGGAGGGTTATGTCTTTCGAGTGTATGTATTTTAAGAGCATGCTGCAAGTAAATTCGGTTCCTTGCTTTATTCAGGAGCTTTTCCGAGCGCATTCTGACTACGAGAGGAAATAATTTGATGAATTAGTAGCTACTAAACTATTACATAAAGAGTTAAGTACCTGCCAAACGACTGACGGCTTCTAGCTGCTTTTAGGTTCTACAAACTAGACATCAAATAAGTAATGTACTAAATCTTGTTTACTTACTTGACTTATACAATGTGTAACTGAATTGATGCACGTTATGAAAGTAGTTTGTTCAGAATCGTTTACTGAATCGATTTCTGTAATTTTTAATATAGGTAATTTTTATCCCAAAGATTAGGTGTAGTCACGCTTCCGCTGTACAGTCAAAACAAACCAAAATGAACGAAGTACCTGCTACTCCAGACCCATATATTTATTTATTTTAGGAAAACTTACAGCTAAACAAATACAGTAAGTAATAATTTATACAAAATAAGGCCAATTAAAAAGAAACAGAAAAAAAAATAAATAAACAATGTATTATACATAAGTAAACGACATACATAAATAAACAATACATAAATAAACAATGTATTATACACATTATACATAATAAATAAACAATGTATTATACATAAGTAAAAAGTCAGTATAAATATTATGATTATGACATATTATTCTAATTGGGGTGTTTGATGGTGTGCGTTAATTCCGGGACATATTGTATACTAGCAGCACCCCACGGTTTCACCCGCATAAGTGTCGATCCCGTGGGAATATCGGGATAAAAACTATCCTATGTCCTTTCCCGGGAC
Organism: Oligia latruncula; assembly: GCA_948474745.1. Taxonomy (NCBI): domain Eukaryota; kingdom Metazoa; phylum Arthropoda; class Insecta; order Lepidoptera; family Noctuidae; genus Oligia; species Oligia latruncula. The sequence goes on from OX419705.1 coordinate 4,380,633, forward strand.
TCAACTTATATCTATACCAAATTTTATCTAAATCGGTTCAGCGGTTTAAGCGTGAAGAGGTAACAGACAGACAGACAAACTTTCGCATTTATAATATTAGTATGGATGTTGCAGTTACCGGTTCGCAAGCTTAGCAACAGGATTGACTGCTCGACGCACGTAAATATTGCTACTCATCTACGGTAGGTAAGTCATCATCTGCCTAGCATTTTCCCAACTATGTTGGGGTCGGCTTCCAGTCTAACCGGATGCAGCTGAACACCAGTAGTTTACATGGAGCGACTGCCTATCTGACCTCCACAGCCCAGTTACTGGGTAATACGATACCCCGTGGTAAGACTGGTTGTCAGACTTTCGGGCTTCTGACTCCCCGTAACGACTGTTAAAGATCCACGAATGACTGCCGGGACCAACGGCTTTCCGAGGCACGGAGGGGTCTCGGTACTTCCGTAAAGATGGTCACCCATCCACAGACCAACCTCGGCAAGCGTAGCTTAACCTGATCGATCGACCTGTGCGGCTGTTATTATTTAGCCACGGGCTATGGAATGAAAAAAAATTAAGTATGGAAGAAAAAGACTTGTTGCGCCGATCCCAAAAAATTACGATAAAGGCAAGAGAATAATGGTGATAATTGTTTAATCTTTAGTCGATTTAGGGCTGTTTTTTCCAACGTCAGATAATTTTATCGAAGGAATAATTTTGAATTTTTGACAGTTCTTCCATATAAAAACTGTCAGACGTCAATTTTATTCCACGAATAAAAATTGTCTGTCGATTGAAAAATCAGCCCTTAGTTGAGTATTTAATTATTTAATTTTAATTGCAACAGATTTTTTGTGGTACTTTAATACTAAAAATACTAAAATACACTCCTGATAAAATTACCGAAAGCTTTTTATTTGCATAATCTGCAAAAATAATGAACATAAATCCCCAACAATGATGATGAGGGTAGGTAGAGATATTTATAAAAATATAAATATATATAATATATATATTTTAACAAAATACCTACTCTTCAAAAACATCAACTGTTTTAATCAACAATAATTTCACAATTACAATATACATGTACGAACAGACAATATAAATGTGAAGAAAATCACGTACATTTCACTTAAAGCTTCGACATTGAGCGTTCACACAAGCCACAGTCGATGGCTCCGCAAACATTGATCACCCTGTATCTACCTGACAATTTTAAACATCACCAAAAACACAGAAATATCAACCTTATTACAATGTTGATGAGGTGTGGGGAACGGCAGATGTAAGTTGGTACAGCGTCCATTGTTTGCAAAGTTTGATGGGTCGAAAAATTGTGCTTCAGAAATAAAGCCCAGCTTTCAGGTACTTCGAACGTATTTTCACGTGTTGATATTTTAAAATAGGATGCTTAAAACACGCCTGTTTTTTGTCTCAATACGGGTTTGTAGTTAAAGGGAAATAATACGTGTAGGTACAGAACAATGAGGATGCCTGCACATTTTTTTTTTTTTTTTTTATTATTAGAGAAACTTTGATTCTGATATTGATTTGATACTAAACCTACTCGGAAAGTACCTTCTTACTTTTTTTTTAAATGAGGCAGAAAGTACGTCATTACTGTTGTACCGGGTCGAAATAGTGTATGAAAATCTATTGTTAAAGTGTTGTTCTGTTTTTTTTTTATTTAGAACAATTCAGAAGCTATTGCCACGCCGCGGTCAGTCGTGTCCACGCCCTCTTCCAGATATACTGTATAATTATTATTATTGGATAATTTCTGACAAACACGCAAGCGAAGCCACAAGCAGAAGCTAGTATCCCATATTTTGTAATTAACACCCGCAGCAAAACCGCAAAATAAACAGCACAAAAAGAAATATTAAACGTATATTTACTTCTTTATCTGAAAGGAAGTTTATTACCACGAGATAAGGCGTCGTTAATTAAAGTTGACAGACTAGTAGCGATATCAAAGGGATTCTGACTTGCAAAGAAAAAATGGCAGCTTGAAAGGTACAGAAGGTCAGCCCCATACAACAAGTGCGTGAGTTATGGGGATTTACACTAGGTCGACTTTCACCGTGCGGCTAGTCGTTTATCAAATCGCCTCACAATCCGAATTGATCGATAGAAATCGCACATGAAAGAAAGAAAGAAAATACATTTATTTAGCACAGACTAAAAGACACACAATACACAGATACATACATCAGATAAAAACAAATAAAAAGTGTAAAGTCCGATGTCAGAAATTAGCAGGAAATTGTGCCTCACGGCGGCGCCAAAAAGGCCCAGTTCAGCAAAAGTACCAGACAACTAGTACAGTCAACAGCAAAAGTAGATGATCAAAATCAGAAATTCAATAGGAGTCAAAACTGATCACGAATATATGGCAGCTGTACTAGTAGTAAATGTTTGGTATAATTTACAATCACATCCTTTTGAATCACTTTGACACCACACAGTTCTGACGCGAACTCCGTTCATTAGTATTGAATTTCTGATTTTGATCATCTACTTTTGCTGTTGACTGTACATGACGCTGGTTTTCAACAGGACCTGATGTGTGAGGTGACGGATGTAGATCAGTTTTATACTGAAACGTGACGTGTGTATGCAACTTAGGGCTGATTTTCCAACGCCAGATAACTTTATCGGAGGAATAATTTTGAATTTTTGACAGTTCTTTCATACAAAAACTGTCAGACGTCAATTTTATTCCACCAATAAAAAATATCGGTCGATTGATAAATCAGCCCATATATAAATAAATAAAGTGTCAGATAAAAACAGTAACGAATATGTATAAAGCGGATCAAACCGGAATGAGAAAGTTTATAGTGGATAAGACAGAGATTATAACAGAAGAAGAACTAGCAGGGGATCGAGGAGGGGAGGTGGAGGGGGGTTCAGCGGATCGGACAGAAATAACTCGTATAAATAGTGTGATATTGAGTAACATTGCAAAAATACAACAAAAAATATTGATAAATAAATAAATGAGATGGCCGCATGATACAAGGGCTGCTATTTATGTATCTGGAACTGGCCAGTTACAGAACAATATTAAAAAAGTAATTATAACATTTAAAAATGGAACTCTTTGACTGAAGAACACAATTTGTTTCATGTAGCTGTCATTTGTTTTTCTTTTGTGGCGTCATTTTGAAAATTGCGCGTCTTTATCACCATGGATTTAACTCGTGAAAATTTTCGTGCTATGATTTATTACGATTTTCGGCGAGGGCTAACTCAAAAACAGTGCATCTTTCAACTCACTTCGACTTTTGGGGACGAAGCACCATCGAAAACCACTGTGTATCACTGGTTTAGTGAGTTTAATCGTGGGCGGTCTGTGCTCACGGACAAATTTAAAGAAGGTCGCCCTAAATCGGTTGTTGTACTTCAAAATATTGATGCTGTGCGGGAACTAATAATGCAAGATCGTCATGTTACATATCGCGAGATAGAGGCGTCTCTGGGCATAAGTATGACGAGTATATATAAAATACAACACGAACATTTAACTGTAAAAAAAAAATTGTTCACGTTGGATTCCGCACAACTTGAGAATTGACCAAAAACGGGCTCGTGTCGATTGGTGTAAAAAAATGTTACAAAAGTACAATCAGGGTGCGTCAAAAGCTGTCTATAATATCTACACAGGTGATGAATCTTGGATATATGCGTATGATCCAGAAACTAAACAACAATCAACTGTTTGGGTGTTCCAAGATGAGCCGAACCCAACAAAAGTCATTCGTTCAAAAAGCACTTTGAAGCAAATGGTCGCTTGTTTTTTTGGTATAAATGGACATGTGGCTACAGTACCACTATAGGATCTTAAAACGGTTAATTCTGAATGGTACACAAGCATTTGTTTGCCAGAAGTGTTTAAAGAAATAAGAAAGAACAACCGACAACGCAGAATCCTTCTTCATCATGACAATGCTAGCTGCCACACATCGGTCGAAACAACTCGGTATTTGGAAGGCCAAAAGATCGAATTAACGGGTCACCCACCGTACAGCACCGACTTGGCCCCCAACGACTTCTATTTATTCCCAACCGTGAAGAATAAATTACGTGGTAAACTTTTTTCGAGCCGGGAAGAGGCCGTTGATGCATTCAAAATGCACGTTTTGGAGATACCTCAATCAGAATGGAAAAAGTGCTACGAAAATTGGTTCCAACGTATGCAAAAGTGCATCGATCATCGTGGCGAATATTTTGAAAAGCAATAAAACCATTTATTCCGGATACATAAATAGCAGCCCTCGTAGAGACCTTCATAACCTTCCTTTGTTTACGCCGTTACGGCATTTAATACACACTTTCAAGCCCTTGTTTTTCGAAATGAATTAACCGATTTTAATGAAACTCCATACGCATAAGCAGGATACAAAGGTCTAAAAAGTTACTTAAGAACACTCGGAAAGCATGTTTAACAGATTACTACTTCATCTACGTCTTACCTAAGGTTTTCGTGTTACCCAGTTAATGGATTGTGGACGTCAGACAGGCAGTCGTTCCATGTAAGATACTGATATTCAGCTGCAGTCAGATAGACTATAGGCTGACCCCAACGTAGTTGGGAAAAGGTTAGGTAGAGGGATGTTGCCACAAATTAACACTCAAGCGCACTCGCGAATGGCATTTTTTTGAGATCACCGCACTTAGGTACACGTTTATGTGTGCATGCGTCTGTTTTCACTCGTTTTATGCAGCCGGCCTTCTGTATACTTTTCTAGTTTGTGGTGGCGGTAAGCAATGAGAAGTAAGTGGGTGTCTTGCGAATTGCAAGTGGAAGTGGGCGCCTTGTATTTCATTTGGCTTTGGCGCTCTTGACATTTTGTAATTATGTCAGTTATTTATCTTGAGAGCAAAGATTAGTAGGGATTCTTGGAATCAGGAACTCTTTAGAGTTGAGGCAACTGTCGCACTGCCACTTCCCTGCGGCGATTAACAAGAAGAGGTTATTCCGTTTACCCAACCCGAAAAAATCTACCCTGAGGTGGATACCCGGAAACGCATGTCCGAAAATCCACCCTAGGCCTAGTTGAATAAACGCAATTTATTGACTTAGGGTGGATTCTCGGACATGCCTTACCGCGAATCCACCTTAGAGTGGATTTTTCGGGGTAAATAAAAGAAATAACCGACGAGAAGCGAGTAGAGCTAGGAAGTAAAAAAAGTTTTTTTTTTTTTGACAATAAACGAAAATGATCTCGTGAAAAGCTCATATTTACACTGTAACGTAATTTACAAAGTTAAATTTCACAAAAAACCGTTTTGTAACTCTACAATTTGAACTTCACTGTAAACTGCAAGACTCTAAAATTAAAGTCAATATGCACTGAAGTTTAATCTAGATTAGATTACCAGTCTAGACTGAATAAAATAGTAAAAAAACTAGCCAAGTGCTAGTCGGACTCGCACACGAAGGGTTCCGTAGCACAAGGCAAAAACGCCAAAAAAACACGTTTGTTGTAAGTATGGGAGCCTGCCTAAAATATTTATTTTATTCTATTTTTAGTATTTGTTGTTATAGCCATAGCGGCAACAGAAATACATCATCTAGGGTCCCGTTTTTACCCTTTTGCTACGGAACCCTAAAAAGAACGATTCCGACTAGCCTTAGTTATAAATTCTACCTATAAAAAACCGATTTTATTAGTTCTGGCTATGTTTTGTAATTTAATTCTATTAAGCTACTCTGAGGATACAATTTTCTGGAAAATAATACGATAACAGTGGACTTCATTAGAATAATGCTTGCGAAAGATAAAAAGAAAATAATGCAACATTGAAATGGCTTCCACGAAAGAGATACGTCTGGCGCATACATACCACAAAATACAAATAGTACCGAAGGCAATCACATGTATGTACTTCACTTTCATACACTTGTCAACTTTGGCTTATGCACAAAAAACTATCGTGGTAGTGGTGGCACTCGTATCTAGTTGTTTGATTTATTGTTGAGCTTATTCTACAATATTAAAACAAAACAATAAACTTAATATTACAATACAAAAAGTTTACAGAATAAAAACATAAAATTTTACATTATTTTGTCAATTTTCACTATCGAAAATCCCTATTAACTTCAAAACGGATTACCCTATTTACACAATTTATTTTGCCCTATCCGTTTTAGACCTAAACCTAACAAATGACACTAAAAACAACAAATCATATTTTCAACTTACGTAAAAGTTGGTGGCGTGAATTTACCTTACAAAAAAGTTACTTCGTTTATACTGATTCAAAATAGGAAACTGTTATATAAATCTAGCTTAGATAGGCATTTTTTGTTGCTCCATTTTTGCACTTCACAGACGCGTGTCTCAAGCGGTTGGCACCCGCGCTCGCACTACTCCCAACCCGTCCGAGATAACGTGTCCGTGAGCGGTGTCTATGTGTGCGTTGCTCGAGCGCACTTTGTATGTAGATTGCCTTCTGTACTATCTGTATTTTGTGCACATACTTTCTCCCAAATTGTTATTTTGTTAGTTTTGTTTGTTTTTTTATTTTTTTCCGTCATGTTTGCCGCAAATAAACTTATTTTCTTTCTTTCTTTTTTTCACAAAGCCAATAAGGTTCGTAGCGGTGCAACTGCGCGGGCAGTTGGCCCGAATATAATCTTTATATCACATTTAACTGTGTAGTGTAGGTCGCTTACAATGTGCCTTATTAAAAGGCTAAAAGTCTCCCAAATGACAATGGTGAGCTATGCTTGGAGTCTCCCTGCGTGATTGAATCAGAAATGAGGAGATCCACAGGAGAACCAAAGAACCGACATAGCCCGAAGAATTGCCGACTTAAGTGGTAGGTAGGGGCAGGGCATATTGCTCGCAGATGGCCGATGGGGCCGAAAGGTTCTGGAGTGGCGACCGCGTACCGGAAGACGTAGCGTTGGAAGGCCTAACAAGGTGGACCGATGACTTTATGCAGGCCGCAGGAATCCGCTGGATGTAGGAAACACAAAACCGGTCGAAACGGCGATACTTGGGGGAGGCCTATGTCCAGCAGTGTACATCTTTCGGCTAAAATGATGATGATGAATTATCATAATGCAGTTTTAAAAACGCGTAGGAAAGACCTTGGAAACAAAATCTTACCGCGTTTTGGTATAGTAAAACATAGTCCACAGTATCAGGCAGTTAAGATATTTAATAAGTTACCGCTTGAATTGAAAAGCATACTGTACACAGGCTCATTTAAAGCAAGACTCAAAGCATTCCTGTTGGAAAGATGTCTCTACTCATTAGATGAACTGTAAATGGACTTGTTGCTCGTAAAACTGACATGTAATTATTTGTATGGTGTTAGATTGTGTTCGGTTTTCATTTATGACTTTTATTGTTTTTAGTTGATTATTGTTTTCGTTTAAATTGCTACTACCCAGGACAAATGTTTGTGTGATGAGCATGATCATTTGTTCTGTGTCTGGGTGTAATTTATCTATATATGTATGTATTTAGAAATATATAAGTATGTTTATCAGTTGTCTAGTACTCATAACACAAGCTCTGCTTAGCTTGAGACTAGACGGCGTTGTGTGATAGTTGTGGAATATTATATTATATTATTATATTATTTATTGACGTATGGTTTTTAATTTTTGTTTGCATGGTATTATTCATAATCATATTTTCTAATTTAAATTGAATTGCATGTATTCTTATATATTTGTACCTACCTATATCTTATAATGTTGTTTATTTTAATGTTTCATGCTGGATTATATTCGAACGCAATGTGAATTGTTACTGAATAAAAATTTAATTGAATTGAATATTCGCGCGTTCAAACAAACAAATTCTTCAGTTTTATTATTAGTAGGTACTTAAAGTTATAAATTATTTAGTTACGGTAATGGTCCCCTGTAACAGAGGAGAGTTTATTGCCCTGATCCATAAATTTTAGCCAAATAAGTTTTAGTTATAGACGCCAAAAGAAAAAGGTAAAAATATCTATCTCTTTATTCGCCGTACATATTTACCTTAGAATATGATATCATCAAACGACCGCTCGCAGACACTTTACAATGTGGATGTCATTAGGGCTTGCTTACGTACATATACCGTACTTATGTGACTAGGTGTATATTATAATGATGCTAATTCTATCTTGGAAGGAGAGCTACGAAGGAAGTCCCGGATAGAATAACGGCTGTCATCATCTGCCTAGCCTTTTCCGAACTATGTTGGGGTCGGCTTCCAGTCTAACCAGATGCAGCTCAATACCAGTATTTTGTATGGAGCGACTGCCTATCCGACCTCCACAATCTAGTTACTGGGTAATACGATACCCCTTGGCAAGACTGATTGTTAGAATTTCGGGCTTCTGACGACCCGTAACGACTGTCAAAGATCCACGAATGACAGCCGGGACCAACGGCTTAACGTGCTTACCACGGTGCTTTACGAGGTACGGGTCACTCACCCACGGGACAACCGCAGCAAGCGTTGCTTAACCGGACCGATCGACCCGTGCAGATGTTATTACTCAGCCACAAGCCTCTTATTTATTGAATTATTCACACGATTGTATTTTAGTTAAAATTTGTGTGAGTGAATGAGCACCGTTATTCTATATTTTTATTCTATACAAGATACAACTACAGGGTTTAGTGCAACTACTGCTTCATTATGTTTAAGTCAAGTATGTAATAGGAAAAAAAAAAAGGCTAAAAGTCACCCAAAGGGCAATGGAGAGGGCTATGCTTGGAGTTTTCCTGCGTGATCGAATCAGGAATGAGGAGATCCGCAGGAGAACCAAGGTAACTGACATAGCCCGAAGAATTGCCAAACTTAAGTGGCAGTGGGCAGGGCACATTGCTCGCAGAACAGATGGCCGATGGGGCCGAAAGGTTCTGGAGTGGCGACCACGTACCGGAAGACGTAGCGTTGGAAGGCCTCCCACAAGGTGGACCGACGACCTTGTGAATGCCGCAGGAACCCGTTGGATGCGAGAAGCACAGAACCGGTCGAAGTGGAAGTGCTTGGGGGAGGCCTATGTCCAGCAGTGGACATCTTTCGGCTGAAATGATGATGTCATAGGACGAGGCGAGTCTTTGCCTATTATTATGTAAATACTTACACAATATATCAAAACACAAACCAACATAAGCCAACTCCACAATCTTCCTAGATCTCCGGCATAATTTCTCAAGCCATTGAGTCCGCGTCTCCGCCAAGGCGAGCATTCTGTCGATCGTAAAGCCATGCGTCCCGAATGTTGCGTACTCCTTCCTCACCTGCCGTTACGGGCTCTTTGTCCTCTTAACGTATTGTGTGCTGTACCCCTGACTTTGGAGGGGTATAAAACTCGACCTTCAGGTATCGATTTTTTGTGTGAATAGAAAGAAGTGTATCAAGATGAAAATAATTTTGAAACTTGTTTTATGATTGGCTTCTTAGTTTTGTCCTATGGGAAAGTGAGTTCGGTTCGGCCCAACACGGAACAAAGGTCTGATGATATTGTTGTTTCGCGTTTGGATGTTTGTGTGGGATGTATTGATATTTGTTTTGTGAATAGAATTGTATCAAGTTGAGGAACTTGCTCTCTGATTGACTTCTAAGTTTTTCCTACGGGGTAGTGTGTTGATCCAACATGGAACAAAAGCATAGGTATAATAATAATAAACTTTTATTTGCAGACCTTACAGTCCATAATGTTAGTATTTACATAAAATTACTTAATTAACTATTGTTAGTAACATACATACAATAACAAAGAAAAAATAAAATAAATAAATTCAAAACATTATATAAATAAACTACTTAAGGCCGACCTGTGTGTGCAGTCTCACCCACCGGCCAAGCATCGGGCAGTCCCACCGATCACTCAATGCCCTCAACATACTGAAAAAAAAAACACACTACAAAATCAGCTGTTCCCTACATTTATGTTCGTCTAACTCGTCAAAATGTAGAGAACAGCTGTTTTTTTTTTCACGATTTCAGGTTTGGTCCCATAGTAAAAGTTGTTCATAATGATGAGTAAAATCACGTGTTTTAAGTATCGGTCACTAATTACCAGTCACCCTATATAAAGATAGGACCATGTTAAGCAGCCATGTGGCACTTTTTCCAAAAATGAGTATAAACACAGCCATACTAATTTCGACATGCCCGATTTTTTGCAAAAACAGCCATGTCGATATTTCTATTTATCACGGAGATATGAGCCGTCAAATGCAGCCATGTCTACAAATGTTTATTGTAAAAAAACAGTCACTTCATGTAAATTGCAGCCAATTTTGTCAAAAATTAAAATACCTATTTTGCAGAAGTCAGCCTAACTTTATGGCCGTTTTTTACAAATTTCAAAATGTTAGGAGGTATCAGTGTTCGAGTTACGTAAAAGGCAGCCACTCTATGATAGCTGTTTACTGCAAATTATTTATTTGTTGATAATCGCAGTTGGCTTTTTTCAACACCATCCCGGCTGTTTTTGCCAATAATAAAAATAGGTATAACTGAGCCGTGACGTCTTGATATTTTACGAGTAATATCCAAACAGTCGTAATCTTCTTGGTCAAAGTCGGACTTCATATAAATATGATATTGGTCTGGCTTTGTTATTTTTAGTTCTCTGCAAATCTAATTTTATTCATGGGTTGCGCATAACGAAAGGACTAAGCAACAAGTACCTATCTACTTACCTGCTATTAAAAAATCGCATTTTTTTTTAGATAAAATAACACCAAATTTTTAATAACACCAAGTCCTTAAAACTAATAAATCACAAAGTTTCTCACATAAACAAATTGTATTATAAATAATTTCAAATCCTTAGCGTAGTTAACAGCGCTCTGCATTTAATTACTTACAATCAGACTGCAGAGTTGCACACTTTATTTAATTATATTATGCAGAATTTCAGCACAGAGGAGAAAGGCAGAAAGTCTATTCGATTTTATTTACTTTTACAGTGAAATTTAATTAAATATAATTATACAAGCTCACACGCTATTATAGTATGAACAAGTCTAAAAACTAGGGGGACTATCTCTTTGGGCATCAAAACGCAGAAAGATTATTCGATTTTATTTACTTCTTTACAGTGAAATTTAATTAAGTATATTATACAAGCTCACACGTACCGATATTAAAGTATGAACAAGTATAAAAAAGCGGGACGAGCTCTTTGGGCATCAAAAAATTTGTCCGTATCGCTTTCAATGGAAAAAGCGCCCAAAAGAGAAGTCCATGTCTAAATGGACGCGCCTTTTGGGAACTTTTTACATAGAGTTTAAGGAAGTCTATAACATAAGCATGTGTTAATGAAATTTGTGTACTTATGCGAATAGGGCACTTTAAATTAAAACCATTTTGTTGTTTTTTTATGGATATTATTGAAAATATTGCAGTTTAAAAAACAACGACTGAAATGGAAAGCTCTTCAAAATTATTGATTTCGAAGGAAAATATAAAATCAACGCAGATTTTTTTTTTATCTCACGATGGTACACGCCTTTTAGCACATAACAAACAAATACTACCGACTTCGCCCGTGTTTCGGACGCGGACAATACCCAGAGCTCCTGCGCTTATACACACATTCAGATGAAGAGTATTACACACCGATTTCTCTCTTTCAGTCGTCAGTAATTTGACTTTCGAAAGAAGAAGACAAAGCGTTGTGTAACTATACAGGCGCTATACAACGTTTATTAGTAAGGGGGTTAGTTACCACAAGCAAAGGGCGCCTCACTTTGTAAGATAAAAATACTATATAATACAATTTATGGAAAAATCATGAGTTGTTGGCGTTTGAATAGTCGGGAATTTGAGAAGTTGGCATTATACGCTGAAAAAAATTAAATGAACCTTCTGTCTTTCTTAAGTGCATCTGACTACAACAGTTTTATGCTCTAAGTTGCAGACACTAGTCGTTTTTCTGTTTAACTTGCTATGTTGTAGGCAGTTCCAAAATTTTTGCAATCAACATTATTTTGTAAAACACGCTTTGATTTCGACAACGATTAATGCTTATTGACGCACCTTTGAGTAAGTTTAAATCATTAAACTTTCAGAGGTAAAAAGCCCAAAACTCAAGCAATCACTCAAGTTAACCTAAGTTTACGTAGCAAGAAACGTTTGACTCATCACTTTGTCTAACATAAACATGTACAGTTAATTATTTTGATTAATAATACGCCAGCATGTCTCTTGAGGCATGTAATTATAAGTTCGCGATTGGAAAAGTTTGAATTATTGAATAGAATCTTGTCTCGTGTCGGTACGAGAAGCGCGAGTATAGTTTATGTCTTAGTGAGAAAATTAACCAGTCAGCACTGTTGGTAATAAGGCTGACTGCCCAGGAAGTGACGGACGTCATACGTATGTAAAGTCAGGGAAATCAATTGTTAACTGTGGGTGTGTTGTTGTTCTATGTTGTTTTCATTGTTTTTTGTTGTTGTTGTTATTCATTGTTGTTGTATTTGTGGTTTGTTTTGTTTTTGTAGTTGGTTGTACATTCACTACCAACTTAAATTGTTCGTAAATTAAAATCATAACGGTCATTCTTTGACAGTTGTATGGAAAGGCTAATAATAAGGCAAGTTTGCGTAGTGTATCAAAATATTAGTTTCCCTGAGGAAATTCACCTGGGTGAATCTTCACTTATAGAAGCTATTTCAATTCCTCCAAAGAATGTAGTGTATAGGCTTATTCAAATACCTTTTCGTTATTAATATTAAATTTTCATTATAAATTAAATTCAAAATACTAGATATAGGTACTGTTGTAAAATACGCAAAACGGATGACTAATAAAAACGAATGGTTGCCAAAAGATTGGATATATTTTTTATAGAAACAACATATATTTTAGATTTAATTTACGTTATACAGTAGGCCACCCTTCAGTGGTAATACATACTTTGCCACTTGCTGAGTTTCCTATGAATCTAGTAAATACAGCCTTCTACTAAAACCTCACTTAACTGCAACATAAGAAAAACTTGGCACTCTCCAGGTGGCTAGTATTTATTTCAACTTTTCTCGTTTGAAGGAAACTGCACTATGTTCCGTCGCTCCTTTTAATTAAAGATAAATAAATCTCCCAGCTGTTCAAGAACTAGCTGTCCTGTTTATCTTGTTTTAAGATGAAGAATAGGTCATCATCTGCCTAGCCTTTTCCCAATTTCTATGTTGGGGTCGGCTTCCTGTCTAACCGGATGCAGCTGAATACTAGTATTTGACATGGAGCGACTGTCTATCTGACCTCTACAACCCAGTTACTGGGTAATACGATACCCCTTGGTAAGACTGGTTGTCAGACTTTCGGGCTTCTGACTACCCGTAACGACTGCCAAAGATCCACGAATGACAGCCGGGACCAACGGCATAACGTGCTTCTCTTATCTTAACTTAAGATAAAGAATTGGTATTTTAACTACCTATTTATTTATCGTGAGGAAACCGGCATGGCCTAGAACCAAAAATTCGAAGACATGTGACATCTGCCAACCCGCACTGGGCTCGCGTGGTGGATTACGGCCCACTCCCTCTCACCGAGAGGAGGCCTGTGTCCCAGCAGTGGGAACATTATAGGCTGATTATGTATGTATGTAGGTATGAATATTTATTTATCTGGGACTACGATTTTCCCAGTGTTGTGGGTGATCTTTTTAATAAGCAGAAACACTAAGAACTTACTACACATAACATAATCAGCCTATAATGTTCCCACTGGTAGGACACAGGGGCCATGAGCCGTAATTCACCACACCGGCCCAGTGCGGGTTGATAGATGTCACACGTCTTCAACTTATTGCTTCTCGGACATCCGTTTCCGCAACATCGTAAGGCATCGTCCTAATAGAATACGAATGCGCGATCATCGAATTTTATTCGTACAAACACGCGAATTGTAAAGCAACCCAACAGCAAACCGTACTAGAATGATAATTTGGACAGTGATGCAAAATCAGATGTACCTAAATAACTGTGAAAGGACTAAGCCATTGATGCCGATTCAGTTGTTCACAATCTAAACTAAATTTAAGTTCAGTGCATCTTTTTCTTTCTATTTCATTAAGAAAAGGACAGAAGATGAATTTTATTATTTATTTATTTATTTTATTTAACCATTTATGTACACACATATAAACAGACAAGTAAAACAGAACAGAAAAATAGGTACAAAGGTGATGCTTATTTCATAAGAAATCTCTTCCAGCATACCTGCGATAGGACAATTAATAGAGAGATGTAGACAGCGTGTGAAATAGTTAGTTTAGTCCTGTCAAATTAATCAGCGCCTGACGTAAATTGACGTAATATTTAGTAGGCAACTATTTAATCACGTCAAAACAAATGTATGAAGTAGTGTTAGCCGCCGATTCATTTGACAGGACTAAACTAAAGTTTCTTAATGAACGGGATCGAAACTTATGCGTGTGAAACCGTGGGGCGCAGCTATTTTTCTCAATAATTATAACTATTTGTGTGCGTCGGTACCACAGAAGAGTTATACCCAACATTATCCAAAATAACAGTTCGTCTAATCCCAAATATAAACAATAGGGATAATACCCACATCAATAGAACACAAACTTATCTAAAATGCGGGTATGGTCTGTTCCAAAAGTATCTGACGGCAACAAAAACAAATGGATCAGAAAACGTACTGGTGGATGCCAAATCATAGTGCCGCTTACAAATTGAGTGCTTTGATTTGATCATTTGACTACTTAAGGGGCTTACAGGACCTAAACGCAAGAAACGCAAGTTTTAGAAACATTAAAAGTATATGATCGACTCCAGTAAACAAAATCAAAAAATATATGACATTTTTCAGGATATATGCTAGGTAGATAGTGTGTTGAAAACATAATACAACTAATTTGATTCGATAGAAAAAAATCATGAAGATACCTCTAAAAACTTTCTTTTTACAATAAAAACCATACTAATATACATACAATCATTCTGTTTTTTTGTCAGATTATTCTACAAGCAACATACTAAAATACTAGTCTTTTAGTTTTTTAGTCCAAACAACAGATTTTTTGTAATTAAATAATTGCTTCATATTTTGCAATAAATTACCAGCGTTGAGTCATCGCGCTACTCTTTCTTTTCTATGCAGTCCGACAGTGACCGCGCTTTAGGACATATAAGACCCTTAAGGCGCGGTAAGAAGCCAGTTTTTAGGCAATGGACAATAATAGCGCATCGCGGCAACAAATAAGGTACAAAACACCGATGCGTTTGAATCAAAATTTTCGATTCAACTAAAATCAAACGCATCGCTGACCACCAACATATAAGTAATTATGCAGTTTTAATTAAATTTTAAACAAATGCACAAATAATTTTTAGTATTAGGCACTATTTTTTCAAAATACTATTTTATTTTTATGAAATATTCTTGAATAAGTCTTTTCTTTGAACATTTGACAATACACTCAATTTTTTTCTGGCTTGTAATATCTATCAATTCGACTAACAGAGCGACAAAAAAAATGCGTTTTACGGTGTCCTTTGTTTGGGCAGCGCCTTAACCTGAACAAGGTTTGTTTACACTTTCAACAGACACTTTTGGGACAGACTGTAAAACCGTATTGTCTATGAAACGGTGATGCGAGGCTAATTTCCTCGAATTCTATCGATAACAGATCGTTTACGTCAACCTGAGCCATCCGTATTTGGAACTCGAGAACAAAAATACAAAATAAACGGTATACGAGTACCTTCGTGGAACCAGTAGTGTTGTTCTTACAATCAGTTGTCAACTTGAATGTTTTAAAGTCTTACCAAGGGGTATCGTACTACCCAGTAACTGGGTTGTGGAGGTCAGATAGGCAGTCGCTGTATGTAAAATATTGGTACCTATTCAGCTGCATCCGGTTACACTGGAAGCCGACCGCAACCAACGTAGTTGGGTAAAGGCAAGGCAGATGATTTATTTGTGCAGTAGTTTGTCGCATTTTGTTCTGGACGCACGTACTACGTCAATTTGCCATGTTATAGCCATCTAAAGCTGTTATTTGTACCTACCATTACTGAATACTTAAAAAGATAATCTATGTATTTACTAATCAAGTTTTATTTATTTAGTTATTATTATCACTTACGTACAGACGCCAGCACATCAAGCTACTACAATCTGTCAAATTTATTTAATAGATTTTCAACTTTATCGCTAAAGCTGATTGGGAAAATTTGACAGTTTCAGGTATCTTGATGTGCTGGCGTCTGTACATTTGTTTTTACGGGTTTCCCAAGTTGTACCCAAGTTTTCTGACGAACCTATAAAGTTCGCTTTAAAAAAAAGGTACACAAAAATATTATTTCCCACCCCTATCTTTCACCCGCACCTCTCAAGATTACGAGGACAATAAAGAAATAGAACAAAACACGACACCAATTGTTGACATTATCAATCCAAGACACTCGAATCCACCCCGTATTTTACTTGTACAGGCGAGGACACAAATATGACGCCTAATTTTGTTACGAAGGTACTGAAATCACCGAAGAGGTCGGATAAAAGTGACACACACGTGGCTGAAATGATGATGATGATGATGATTTGAAGATCATCATCATCATACCACCCGAAAGACGTCCACTGCTGGCCATAGGCCTCCCCAAGCACCTCCACTTCGACCGGTTCTGTGTCTCCCGCATGCAGCGGATTCCTGCGGCCTTCACAAGGTCGTCGGACCACCTTGTGGGAGGCCTTCCAACGCTACGTCTTCCGGCACGCGGTCACCACTCTAGAATCCTTCGGCCCTATCGGCCATCTGCTCTGCGAGCAATGTGCCCTGCCCACTGCCACTTAAGTTTGGCAATTCTTCGGACAATGTCTGTTACCTTGGTTCTGCTGCGGATCTCCTCATTCCTGATTCGATCACGCAGGGAACCTCCAAGCATAGCCCATAGCATCGTCAAATACTAAACTGAAATAAGGTAGTATGTAGTGTATATTGATTCAGTCATATTGTATTGGCAAAGGTAAAATAAATTTCGCGTTTACACACGCGACATGTTTATTTTGCGCAGAAAGCTGCGTAAAAATATGATTACAAATCCGAATTTCTGTTTTGATGTTTCTTTGATATTTTTTTCTACCGTTTGCTATTTCAAAGATACTTTCATACTGTGGAAAACAGTAGTGGGTATCACCCTAAGGTTGAATGTTACCTGCACGTCACAAAACGACAAGGTCTATTTGTCTATGTAACAATTAGATAGTTTCGACCTGAGTGAAATTTAAATTTACTGGAAATTGTTCTCGAAAGTGATATAGCAATTACATAGGATTTTTAAGGGATTCTATCTATGCATACTGCTTTTAAACAAGATAGGTAGGCAAGTATTTTCTGAATGATTTAACTTTCATATTTAATAGGTACAGTCACGACCATAAGTATGTATATTGTATACACTTGGCTTTATTCAAAGACGATTTTCTCCTTTAGAAATGAAATTTTATGATAGTACGAGCAAAGTATTTTCGAACCCGTCTGCTTGTGTAAAGTGTCGTTTTGCCGGACGGCGCGTACGTGTTCCACGCGCGCCTCAAAGAGATGTCAGCATCGAGGAGGGGCCACATAGGGCCGAAGCCTGCCGGGTCAGCGGGATTGTCCGAAAGAGTTACCGCTGGCCCGAAACATAAAGGGCTAAGGAAGGGACACGGGTGGGCTTTAGTCAGTAAGAGTCTGACACTCCCTTCCGCTCCACCTAGAGCGGGAGGAGTCATTTAATGATATCCCATCCGCTAAAAAAAAAAAAAAATGTCGTATTTCAACGTTGCATTCGTTATTTTAAAAAATCGCAATTGTATGTTGACATATTAATGCTCGTGATTGTACACAGTAATAAAAAATAATATATGAAATATACTTATCCATAGGTACTATATTAATATTATAAATGCGGAAGTGGGCCTGTCTGTCTGTCTGTTAGAACCTATTTAGATGAAATTGGTATAGAGGTTGTTTGAGTCCGGGGACAGGACATAGGATAGTTTTAATTCCGATATTCCCACGGGATCGAAACTTATGCTGGTGAAATCGCGGGGCGTTGCTAGTATAAAATATGATGATATGGTTAGAAAGGGGGTGACTACCAAGATAATAATAATAATAATTAGACTCAGCGATCATTGTGCCGATAGTCGTGACAACCAATGGTCTAATAGCCAAGAGCCTCGACCAACACCTGAGGAGGCTCTCGTTGGGCAGCTGGATCAAGGGCTTGATCCAGAAAGCGGTACTTCTGGACACGGCCCGAATAGTTAGGAGGTTCCTCTCTCTGGAGCCCTGACCGCCGGTAGCTTGGACCCTGTTCCCGATACCGGTGGGCTACTATTTTTTATATTTTTAAATGTTTTATATTTCTTTATACTAATATTTTAAAATATAATTTATAAGAATTTATTTGAATAAAGGAGATAATAATAATAATAATATTCCACAACTATCACACAACGCCGTCTAGTCTCAAGCTAAGCAGAGCTTGTGTTATGAGTACTAGACAACTGATAAACATACTTATATATTTCTAAATACATACATATATAGATAAATTACACCCAGACACAGAACAAATGATCATGCTCATCACACAAACATTTGTCCTGGGTGGGAATCGAACCCACGACCTCCGGCATAGCAGTCATAGTCACTGACCACTAGACCAACAGGCCAGTCAGATGACGACTAATAGAGCAATATGGAAGAAAAATACATGTTGCGCCGACCCTGAATAATTTGGGATACTTATGGGCAGGAGAATAGTGATGACACAGTTATAAATAAATGTGAAGACGTTTTCTGTGGGTTATGTTTACATAAATAAATACCGATGTTCCGTGTTTCGCAAATAAATTACTTTGACGTTGAAAATCTCACTTTACTGGCATTTTCCCGATTAAAATCACAAAACCTGATTAAACCTAACCGTATCAAAGAATAAAATAAACAAAAGGTCGCTTTGTAACAAACAACCAACTACTCTAGTCCATTCAACATGCTTTTATAAAGAAGACAGTGCAGTGGACTGGACTCAAAGCCCGCTGCAACAGCCTGCAATTAGATAGAAAGCATTGATGTCGAACTGTGTCATACAGTAGCTACAACCCGCTTCTTTAGAGAAACAAAGGCGCGAAGTAAACGTAACGTGAATTTACAAACGCGCGAAGTAGATAAACGTGACGCAAATTTACAAACGCGCGAAGTAGATAAACGTAACGTGAATTTACAAACGCGTGAAGTAAGTAAACGTAATATGAATTTACAAACGCGTGAAATAAGTAAAAGTCATGTAATTTACAAACGCGCGAAGTAGATAAACGTAACGTGAATTTACAAACTCGCGAAGTAGGTAAACAACGCGAATTTACAAACGCGCGAGGTAGATAAACGTAACTTGAACTTACAAATGTGCGAAGTAGATAAACGTAACGTGAATTTACAAACGCGCGAAGGAAACTTAACGTAAATTCAAGGAATTTATGAATCGAAATTACAAGCTATCCTACAGAAAAATAGTTTTAATTTATACTACAAGCACTATTAGTATCACAATAACAATAATGGCCGCCTGATAAGGCCGCCCATATTTTTTGAGTTATTCCGGCCTGATCCCCTGAACCCCCCCCCCTCCCCCCCCCCTAGATTCCCTGCTTGATCGTCTTCCGTCTGTAATTTGTTTTTTGTTACGTATTTTTGTGGTGTACAATAAAGTATAAGTAAACAAATAATGATATGAACAAAGATTTAAAACTAAATAAACATTATTTGTGAAACGAGTATTTTCAATTTTAAAATCGTTTTATACGCTTCGTTTACTCTGCGCGTTCGTGCTAGGCCCACGGACCATTTTCAACAAACATACAACATGCCTATTTCCCCCAAAGTGATAGGTAAAGGTTTTTAAGTGTTTAGTACACCAACATTTCACCAGTTATGTTTCAGTGTCATGTAACATGGGATCGTCCCTTGTATGAGAGTGAAATCCATACTAATATTATAAATGCGAAAGTGTGTCTGTCTGTTACCTCTTCATTAAAATTGAAATTTGTTATAGAGAGAGTTTGAGTCCCGGGAAAGGACATAAGATAGTTTTTATCCCGATATTCGCACGGGATCGTTACTTATGCGGGTGAAACAGCGGGGCGCAGCTAGTATTAGTATATTGCCATTAACCGAGCCAAAATCTAGACTCTGCGAGGTAATTGCATAACACACTATCAGTAGCAATCGCTTTCATTTTGACAGTTCAACAAGATTCATTGGGTTATTTACGTTGTTAAGCAGTTTTTTTTTCGAATATATGAAGCATTGGATTAGCAATATCCTTCAAAATGACTCAGATTGTGTTTGATAGTTTGTTACGCAATTAGGGTGCTGGGCTGCTACTGAGAAATTCCCGATAGAAAAACCCAAGAACACTTTGCCCAACGTGGGAATTGAACCCAGAAACCCATGCTCAGAAATCGACTTTTTCAGCCTTACATAAAGAAAAGAAAAGATAAGAAAATTGAAAAAGGCTTCTCCGGATGCGTCAATGCCAAGAAGAATGAGCTTCTAATATAAAATTCTAGACTTTTCTTGAAAATTAAACCATAATTGATTCCATTGGTATTAAGAAAAGAATTGAATTGAAAGACCATTTATTTTCCGTTAAACGGACGTTACGTGATTGGAATATTAATATAGATATAATATAGCGAGCGAGCATTGATCCTAGGTATGTATGTATGCTTAAGAATTAGTACAGTCAGCCTTCTTCTCCTTCTTCTTCGTGTCGCTGGCACTACTGTATTTTAAATCGTGTTTTCCCAAAACTTGAGTCATTCAGTATTCTTTGTATGAAAGACGAACCGCGGATTCAAATTTTGAATGCAGTACAATCCTTGAGACGTCGAATCCAGCTATGTATTGAAAACAATGGTCATCATTTTGAACAATTAATCAGATAAGGTTTAATAATAAGTAGGTAGGTAACATAAGAAAAATAAAAAAGGATTTTGTTAAAAATGAGCTCTTTTCTTTAGTTTCCCATATGACATTACTTCCCAGAATTCGATCCTAATCAGCGACACTATCGAATGGTGTAATAATACACTGTGATTTTTTTTTTCAAAATCAACTGTTTCGATTCCTGGCTAGAAATATGGATTTTTCAAAAATCCTATGATGCAGTTTTAGTTTTCATCAAAATCGAGCTAGCGACACCTTTGAGTACTTTTCGCTATTCCTCATAGTTTCGGATTTGGCCATCCACGCCCACTTGGAAAATTCACCCTGTATAGGCCAGGAGACCAGCCAGGCGCTTTACTTTGTGTAATATATTTAGATCACCACTAATAAATGCTCTAAAAACGGTGAAAGAAAAAAACATCGTGAAGGAACCGGCCATGTCCTAGACCCAAAAATTCGAAGGCATGTGTCATCTACCAATCCACGTGGTGGATTACGGCTCACTTCCTTTCACAGAGAGGAGGCTTGTGTCCCTACAGTGGGAACGTCATTGGCTGATTATGCTTATGTAAAATTAATATAAGTTCACGCAAACATCTTTTTGAGGCTGACTGTACTAGCAACCTTCATAATTTCATTATAGCTAAATTGCATCGAAGCTTGATTATTAGATTCAATATTCTGCAAAAGGAATTTCTGATCAACGTAACAATTTGCACGAGAATATGATAAATATTTTACTTATTGTTTAATTTATTAAACTCTCCTTTGTGTTGTCGCACAGTTCATCAATTCATTTCTTTTCTCAATCTACTCCCAATCGATATAATTTACTATAGTATTATAAAATATTAATACCATTTTGTTTTCCGACTTTCACGCGGACAATGTCACGGGCAAAGTCTTTTATAAAGTTTCAGTTTTACAGTTTCGATCACACATTTGCAATAGGTAACTATAATATTATTATATACTTTCTGCTCAATAACTTTTTTTTTTAGTTATCCTATGTTTTCCCACGGCTGGGCAAACGTCTCCCCCATGATTTTCCAATTTTCTTTATGCTGTGCTTTCTCCGGCCTATCGGGAAGGAACGAGTCCAAATCGTCACGCCAACGTTTCTTAGACCTGCCTCGGTAACATAGTCCGTCTTCAGGCACCCACTGTGTGACGATCCTGGAACATCTGTCTTGATGCATGTTTTGTGCGTGATCCGCCCAGTTCATTTCAGCCTTGCAGACTTATCGCCAACATCAGTGGTGCCTGTGTTGGACCGTATTAACAGCCTGCCGGCCTATGCTCCCGACCGATTTTGGTCACGGTGGCCAATCTCAACAGAGATTAGCCTGGCACGCAGAAGATACTATACTGCACAAGTGTGTGCGCAAACAGAGATGCACTCTCAGTTCCTTTACTCTCATAGTCCGATGGGACGGCAATCCGACTCGACCGGGGAGAGATCAGGCGCAGGACCAACGGCTTTACGTGCTTTCCGAGGCACGCGGGTATTAAACCGCCAACTTCCAAACTCCGGACTGTTACTATGAAATTCCTAATGAATAATGCGTATAATGGTGTTGCAAGGTCGGTGCTCAATAATAGTCAAAATAAATACGGAGTCTACGATAATGGCCTCCAAACACCTCACTTAACCTCAGTTATTTCTCCAAGCGACCATTGATTCAATTTACTGGTCCTCCCCGAACTGAAGTTATTTCGTTAAACTTCTACTAAAACTAATTGTGAACAAACTCAACTTCACCTGCTTTCAGTCTCCTGGGGAAATGCCGAGGAGTTTTAATTTTGTTAGGTTTTCTGATGATATAATAATAATAGATGTTTTATTTTATTTTTATATTTAAAAATATGATTTATATGTTCAAAATTAAATAAAGGAGATAATAATAATAATCTTTATTGTTCAGAAAAATACATAATTATATCAGATAAATCACTGGTCTCCACACTAGGATTCCCTGTGTCGTGGAGGCCAGTCTCTTTTATTGTGGTTAAAAAAATACAGTGTAACATAAGTATTATGTATGTATAACAAATGAAAAGTGAAACAAAAACAATAATTATAACTACATGGCGTCACAGATTACTGAATAGTTACTACGTAACAGATACTTCACTCAGTAGAAAATTTCCAATACCTATTACGATAATTGCCTACTCCCTCGCGTCAACAACCACTGTATGCTAAAATGCGCCTAAATGCTCAAGCGTACAGCAGTGATTGCTTCGCATCGCGCAATTCCACAGTAATCGCAGGGCTGCCTCTTCGATAAAATTAAATTAACATAACTTTTTATCTATGTTATTGAGAACTGTGAATATGTTCTGACTTTTATGTGGCAGTTAAAAATTTTATCATTTATAAAATATTTAACCAACTTAAAAAAAAGGAGGTGATCAGACATACAGGCCAAACTGAGATGTTTGACTTGTATGGTTTGTAGGTATGTATGTTTGTGCGCGATAATCTCGCGTTTGGCTAAACCGATATCGATGCGGTTTTCAGAAAAGGATTTGTTACATTTAGGAGAACGTTTTAAAATAAGTATAATACTTCTTAGTTTGATGATGATCTTCGGAGATGTTCACTAGAAATGAAAAAAAAAGCCTTAAAAAAAGAGAACCGACTTCAAATAAAGCACTAAGCCGTAAGAAATAATTTGTTTTTTTTTATGTCAGTGCTAACAGCTGGTAATTACGAATCGAAAAAGCACCGACATCAAAGAAGAAATTATTTCTTACGGTTTAGTGTTTTGAAGTCGGTTCTCTTTTTTAAAGTTTGTTTTATTATATTTGTAAGTTTGTTTTGTTTTATATATTGGTGCTGACTGTGGAAGAAAGCACATAAGGCACCACACGGCATCGTAATACGCGTACGAAGGAACAGCACTATTAAAATTGAACGGCGTGCGCGCGCTTCGCTTGCGAAAACCGCACTGAATTTGATCCGCCGGCGGACCGAGACCGCTCGGCTGGGCGGTAGGCACTTATAGCGCGCAAGTACATGGAGTGACGGAGGCCTGATGGCGTCTTTTGCAGTAAGAGTGTGCAAAAGTGTGAGTTGTGTGGTGTTGGTGCGGGTATGTATGTGTGTGTTTGTGGCTGTGCGCGTGTCGTGTCTCCAAAACTAATATGTCATGGTAGATTGTTAGTATTTCATAGTTTCCCTGTGGCGCCGTAATCCAGACCTTTTAGGTAAGTTTTGATATGACATTTGCATACCGATTTTGTCATAAGTAACAAATTAATTTAATCGTTATGTTTATTACAAAGAAATATTAACGTAAGTCCTATATAATAAAACCAACAGGCATCCGTCAATTTAGTAAAGCTTTTTCATACTTTGCTACTTTATTTAACAGCACCTAAATTTTTTTACAAATATATCTCATTGCCAGTTATTTTAAACTGGCAACGCCCCGCGGTTTCACCCGAATAAGTGTCGATCCCGTGGGAATATCGGGATAAAAACTATCCTATGTCCTTTCCCGGGACTCAAACTATCTCTATACCAAATTTCATCTAAATCGGTTCAGCGGTTTAAGCGTGAAGAGTTAACAGACAGACACAAGACACACTTTCGCATTTATAATATTATTAGTATGGATCATGAACAGCAGGTCTTGGGGCTCCTAAGGAAGTCAATCCTGCTGCCTGCTCACATACTTAAACTTCATCACTCGTCGATGCTCATTTATTTCAGCACATACTGCCTCCTCACTTAAAGTCATGTCCACAAATTACAGTCGACTCAATGCGCTTAGCACCGTGTGCTGGACATAAGCTGAACTGAGCTGAGCTAAGCTGATTTGTATCCAGCTTACACGAAGTTAGTAACAGTTAGTAAAACGCAATCTGCGGGTATGTTGTTAGTGTGACTTGACGAGTGCAGTGTTTTGTCGCTGTGCGGAATGGTGTCAGTTTTATATTGTGATCGTCTTATAATAAACAGTCAGGGATATTCATTGTGAAGCAAATTGACACCTTAAGACAATTTACCATGTTATATCCATTTCAAAGAGCTGTCACAGAATGAGTTTGTGTTTTGATTTTGAATATGATAAATGATTTTATTTTTGTAAGTAGGTTTGTACAAACACTTTTACACGTCTATCGTGTTTTTTTTTTAAACTAGATGAAGTCGGCGTTTATGAGCTAATGAGACACAATAAATTTTTCTATTCATAAGAACAACACACACACACGACACACGAGTCACGACAGTCAAAAAGAAAATCAAAATGAGGAAAATCATAATTTGAGTTATAAAAATCAAATTTTGATTTTCCTCTCACTGTGGGAAAATCAAAATTTGATTTGTGCGTGCGTGTGTGTTAGCATGCATTTGTTTTACATGGAGGTGATATGGAGGTAGTGAGCTGAACCGCAATCGCGAGGTATCACAGTGACGTATCTTCGGCATGTTTTTTTTTTTTTTTTTTTGTGGATGGGAAATCATCAAATGACCTTTCCCGCTCTGGGTAATATAATTACCCTTAGTAGCTGTCAAGTAGACGATGGACAATTGATCCGCGACGATAGAACGTATGGAAATCCAAGCAGTCTGTTTGTCCTCCGTGTGCTTTATTACATAGATTTCCAACCGATCTATGGTCGCAGACAAATTGTCCACCGTCTGATTAGCGCCCAAAACAATTCTTTTAAAATATTTGAAAATTCTAGTTTTAAAATATTGGCCAAAACATTGAAGTGTAAAAGTGTCCTAAAAGATACAGCTGTAAATATCATCTAATTTCACTTCATTTCGTTTCCTTTCAAAAGATATTGATACAGAATAATACAAATGGTATAAGCTGGTAAAGTTTCACAGAATCAGTTAACAAGGTATTAGTTATATTCTTTCACAAACTTTTCAAAAACTAGAGACAATTATCTGCCAAAAAAACTTACCTACACAAAAGACTTCATAACTTTACGAAAAGACACCGAAGAGTTCTTTATTTTCACAGACAATCGGTGGATACGAATGGCTCGAATAAAATGCGATTTTCGAGTAAAATGAATTTGTCTAGTGATGCTTGAAAGGTGAGCGGGAAGGAACATTCGCGAATTTCGTTATCCAATCGGATGTGCTATCACGGATGATTTTCTTTATGTAGGTACTGTAGTAGCTTGTGTGTTCTAGCCTTTAGCAATAAGCACTGGCTAGAAGTATGATTCGATTCGTTGGTTTAAACGTATGTCAAATATGATTATTATGGTGTTTGATTCTAGAAGCAGTGATTCATATCTTAACCGCGAAGTTGTAACGTTGCCTTTTTTTATATTATAATTTCTACTTGAAAGTCCTAAAGTCGTCTTATTTGTATTTGTGTCCCCAACACACCACACTCACAACATAAACTCTACAGTACCTACCTGGTAAAGTATTAAGAGGAAATACGGGTGGTCATTTCTCCATTGAAACGCTCTCGCCTGTTTTCTTTCTAGTTAATGACCATAAAGCAATGATTTTTTTACAGAATAATAAATATTAACTACTTGTTTTCTTTTTTGATGATACATTATTTTTGTAAGGACTAGACCCGACTCTACACGTTTTAAAATTACCTAACAAAAAGTCCCAACTCTACACGAAACGATAAAAATAAAACACATTTAGACTTCCATACAAAATCTGTCAGTCGTCAGTTTTATTCCACGAATAAAAATTATCTGTCGATTGAAACACATCAGCCCTTAAACGTCATAAATGTATGGTTAAACCCTCGCTAATCATTACTTAACTTTAAGCAAAGTTTATAAATAGCTTATTAGGAGCAAGACAACAAAATACTTACTCATCAATCATCTTTAAACACAGAAAATACATTATTGTTATTTTTTTTATCATAATATTATGATCATCTACAATACAGGGTTATTGGTAAAATATTAACAACCTCTTAAGAGGTCATTGTACTCATCATTATGAACAACTTTTACTATGAGAACAAACCTGAAATTGCGAAAAAAAAATCAGCGTTCCCTATATTTTGACGAGTTACACGAACATAAATGCAGGAAACAGCAAATTTTTTTTCGCGATTTCAGATTTGATTCCATAGTGAAAGTTGTTCTTAATGATGAGTACAATGACCTCATAAGAGGTTATTAATGTTTTACCAATAACCCTGTATAAACCTAATGGTCAATATATTAGATAATAAGGGTTATTTGTCGACTCAGTAGCAATCTAATAAGATTTACTACGGCCCGTTGATGATTATTATGAGTAACTAGCTGCGCCTCGCGGTTTCACCCGCGTAAATGTCGATTTCGTGGGAATATCAGGATAAAAAGTAGCCTATGTTAATCCAGGGTGTCAGCTACCTCCATACAAAATTTTATCAAAATTGGTCCAGCCGTTTGAGCCTGAAGAAGTAACAAACATATAAACACACACACACTCGCAAACTTTCGCCTTTATAATATTAATGTGATATTCATTTGCTTTTAGGAAAATTGGAATGATAAGCCTCTCTATCTCATCTGCCTAGCTTTTTCCCAACTATGTTGCGGTCGGCTTCCAGTCTAACCGGATGCAGCTGTATTTTACATAGAGCGACTGGGTAATACGATACCCCTTATTAAGACCGTTGTCTGACTTTCGAGCTTCTGACAACCCGTAACGACTGTCAAAGATCCACGAGTGACAGCGGGGACCAATGGCTTAACGTCCTTTCCGAGGCACGGAGGACTCTCGGTATGTAAAGATGGTCACCCATCCACAGACCAACCGCGGCAAGCGTAGCTTAACCTGATCGATCGACCTGTGCGGCTGTTATTACATAGCCACGGGCTCCTCTAGTACATAGTATTTGACAATATATTCAATTCAAACAACGGTTTAAAATTTGGATGTCCATATTTTTATTTGTAGAAACAATTATTTTACACCATTTTACACAGAACGCCATTAAAGGATTGGACCATAGACCACAATAATATCGATCAGTTTTGCCAGTACAATTACCAACAGTATCTATTATGAACCCAATAACCGTTACAATAAGTTCTATGAGATCGAGCATACAACATCGAAAGTTCCTACTAAAGTTCGACCCTTCCCTTGCCAAGAAATAGAGAACTTTCATTCTCCCGAGTAGTCTTATTACCTTTAAAATATTAAATTTCTCTAGAACTTTCCTTTCAACGAACTACCTACAGCAGCCATGAAGAAAGAACAACTAAGATAATATCGACAACACTTAGTATTAGATGGGACTTAGGCCTTGGTCTCGAAGTCAGCGATTGCGGGGCGGCGGCGGCGGCGGTGGGGATTGGTGGTCTAAGCGGTCTTTTAAAGACAACCTTTGGCTGGATTAAAAAGGGGAAGGAGAGACAATACTGTAGGTAGTCTGTGGTGTACCATTTACATAATAGGTACAATAAATACATACACAAAGCATATTTTCAACACACATGCTCGTAAAGTGGCTCTTAATGAACCGCTTTTAGGTGTATTAAAACGCGTGTTTTTTACTTTATGTTACTGCACTAGTGCGATAACGCCACAGGTGACTATTTACTAGTCGGAGATGGGCACTTTTTTAATCTCATCAAACAGACTTCATGACAAAAGGAATCCGCGGGCCATATTTCACTATTTTTTAAATAGTCTGAATTGTCCTTGGTCCCGAAATCAACTATAATTTATTTACCGTAAGGTGAATGCGCAGTTGTAACCCGGGAAATTAAATTTTTCTTACGTTTTTGCAATTGTCAATTCAGTGTCAGGCTGTATCTTGATCAAAATATGATTCGCGACTATAACAGGTACGTATTTACAGAATTATAATCATTAGAATCATGCGATGCGGTATTTCGGGGGCCGAAACTTCACGCGGACGAAGTCACGGACAGAAGCTAGTAAAGAATATTCTTCAAAGATTTATTGCCTCTACTTTGAAGATATAATATCAAATGGAAAGCAAATGGTACTCTGTGGAAATCATACAAAGTTAGTCAAAGGGTTTGCAACGAGAAATATATAATATCTCTTTTGAACTTATTTTAAACTAGAAATTGGTTCTTAGAATTTCTTTTGAATTAAATGCAGCCTGAAGGGGGCTTATTATATAGAAAGGCTGTAGGTGGAAGTTTAATTCAATCATTTACTTGGAATAAGGTAGTAAATGCAACAGCCTACTGTGTTCGTATACAATGTGTAACTGAACTAATGCACATTATGAAAGTAGTCTTCTTCTTCTTAGCGTGTCGATAGCAATCTAAATGGACTTGGCCCAGAATTCGGCTACTTGTTTGGCTCCATCACCAGCGTCCACCAGTTCCTGTAAAGCGCAGCTGACAGGACACGCAGGACACGATATTAAGTGTCCCATCGTTTGTGGAACAGCACCATATTTACACTCCAAGGCGGAGTCGTCTATGAATCTCCATCTGAACAGGTTTTCCTTGCTTCGGCCAACATGGGTCCGGAGTTTGTTTAAAGACTTCCAGGTTACCCAAAGTAACTCATGTCCAGGTGGGAGGTCTTCATCAGGTGGGACGAACGGTTTGGGTAAGGAAGCACTGTCTCACCACAGCTTCAGTCTTGTGACGGTTCCCCAGTGAGTGGGACGACACACTTTAAAAACTGTTTCCGCTTTGAAAGTAGTTTGTTCAGAATCTGTATTGTCTTCTGAAACTTTGAATAATATTAACCTACTTTTGCCGACACAGTTGGTAGTATCAATACTAAAATATTCTATCCACACAGAAGTCCTCACATCTTACAACATCTGTACCTATTCTTCAACATACAATTCATATTCAATAGTCGAACCGAACATCCATCACAAAAAGTAATATTACAATAAGTTTCGCTGCCTCACTCGCACACCGGATATTGGGTACGCCCCGTCACCGGAAGACAAGCGCTTGAATTTAAAACAAAGGGAAATCAGCGCCACCTAGCGGCGGGAAGTTCATGTCGGTGTGGATGTTTTACCGTTGGTTCTTTTACACGATTTCTGTCATTGTACGGTCTTTATATGTATGAGGTATATACCTAATCTCCTTGTAGTGGCAGAAAACACAGGGTCAAATTAAATTAGCTCGAATCGATATCTAAACAAAATCAAAATGGCGGACAGGTTCACCATTTTAATTTTGTTTATACCTATGCTACGGACCTTCAAAGCCCTTTTGCAGCTGGCTCTCCTACTATTGGAGAGTACTTGTTTCAGTTTGACGAGACGAAGCTTCAACTTTGTACAAGGCGGAACCCAATTCATGCCTCGGACTCGTGAAAATTATGCATTCATCGTTATTATTAGCCATTGCTGGACAAAAGCTGCATGTCATTTAGCTGAATCTCTCTTTTTTTTTATCTGTTTGCTCTTGACCCTAGTCTAGGTCAAAGATGACAGAGACAAAGTCGACAATGCAGTGATTTTACCCAGAAAAGCCTGATAACTCTCACTTTGAAGATATTCGTATTGTATGCAGTGCCGTAAATAGGGCGGTGCCAGCGGTGCCCAGGCACAGGGCGCAGACCCTGGAAGGGGCGCAGAAATGACCAGACCTGGGTCACTAACAATACCTATTATTTATTTATTTATACGTGTGGATTCGCGTCGTCCGCGTATATTCTTCTTACAAATAAATAATAATCGTAAAAGTTTGTGAAGAATGTGATATCAAAGACGATTTTCCTGAAAAGCGTAAAAAGCGTCTTTACTCGCGTAAAGAGGTCGGCAAGCTCTTTGAGAGATTGATTGCGGGCCACCTCGTCGGGCACCTGGTGAGGACGGGGCCGGATCTGGCGGACAGCCAGTTTGGCTTCCGCAAGGGGCGCTCGACGGTGGACGCCATCATGCGCATGAGAGCCCTCACGACGGGGGAAGCGGTATCCCGGGGTGGGGTCGTCGTGGCGGTGTCACTCGACATCACCATCGCGTTTAACACCCTGCCCTGGAGCTGCATTGTGGAGGCACTCCGGTATCACCGGGTGCCGACCTACCTCCGTCGAATAGTCGAGGCGTATTTGACGGACAGAGCCGTCATCTACCCCGGACGCGACGGGGAGTGGAACCGGCGAGAGATGTCGTGCGGTGTACCGCAGGGATCGGTTCTGGGGTCGTTCCTGTGGGACATCGGCTACGACTGGGTGCTGTGGGCCGACCTCCCTGATGGCGTTAACGTGATTTGCTACGCTGATAACGCGCTGGTCCTGGCGCAGGGGAGGCCGCATCAGGCGCGGCCGACGCGATGACACGCGGGGTTGCGATAGTCGTGGAGAGGATCCGGCAGTTGGGCCTCGAGGTGGCATTGCATAAGTCCGAGGCCATGTCGTTTCATGGGCCCCGGAACGCGCCACCATCGGGATCCCAACTAACGGTAGGAGGGGTTCACATCGGCGTCGAGACAACGATGAGGTACCTGGGTCTCGTCCTCGACAGCCGGTGGAACTTCGTCGAGCACTTCCGACGTTTGGCCCCCAAACTAGAACGGGCCGGGACCGCCTTCAAGCGGCTCTTGCCCAACCTGAGGGGGCCAAACGCCTCCTGCCAGAGGCTTTACGCGGGGGTCGTGCAGTCCATGGCCCTATACGGGGCCCCGGTGTGGGCGCGTTCACTGTAGCGGCGAGCCGCCCACTACCTGAACGCGCCCCAGAAGGCTTATCCGGGGCTACCGCACGATCTCGGGCGAGGTGGCAAGCCTCCTTGCCGGACTGCCGCCATGGGATCTAGATAGTCCTCGCGCGCCTGTATTAGTGGCGCGCGGAGGCACTACGCCGGGGGGAAAATCCGCTTCCGCGGCAAATCGCGGCGGAGCGGACGGATCTCCGGCGTGACCTCATGGCGACATGGAAAGAGCGACTGTCGCAACCCAGCGCAGGGCACGCCACGATAGTGGCGATAAGACCCCTCTTTGAGGAGTGGCTAGAGAGGCACCACGGCGCCCTCACCTACCGCCTGACGCAGATCCGCCTGACACGGAAGTTTTGGGAGGTTCCTGCACATCATCAGGCGGGAAGACACGCCCGGGTGTCACCATTGCCAGGATCGCCCAGAGGACACGGTGGAGGTCTGCCCCGCTTGGGCGGAGCACCGCCAGCGACGATCGGCAGCGGCGGCGACCTCTCGCGTCCGACCCTGGTGTAAGCCATGGTCCGGGGCGAGAGGGAGTGGGAGGCAGTCGCCTTCTTCTGCGAAGCAGTCATGCTAGCAAAGGAGGTGGCGGGACGGCTCAGGGAGAGAGCCTCCCGTCCCAGCCGCCGCGGGAGAAGCTCCGGGCTACGGGAGCCGCGTGACGACTCCCGGCCTCCGTAGGCGTGGACCTGCGGGCGGAGAGTAATGGGTAGCTCACCGTCCGATCAGGACCAGGCCCGTGCCGGACGGCGCGTACGTGTTCCACGCGCGCCTTAAAGAGATGTCAGCATCGAGGAATGGGCCCCTTAGGACCGAAGCCTGCCGGGTCAGCGGGATATTGTCCCAAAGGGTTACCGCTGGCCCGGAACATAAAGGGCTAAGGAAGGAACACGGGTGGGTTTTAGTCAGTAAGAGTCTGACACTCCCTTCCGCTCCACCCAGAGCGGGTCATTTGATGATCTCCCATCCAAAAAAAAAAAGGGCGCGGATATAGCAGCTCACACCGGGCGCATAAAAGGCTAATTACGGCACTGATTGTATGCACTCCGACACACAGACGCAGGTAGAGAGTTCCACTCTTTTGTTGTGCGCATTTTATAGGACATTTGAAAACGCTTAGTGCGAATTGGTGGAATAGCAACTAGGCAGGGATGGCAACTTGCAGTGCGTCTGGATGTCCGAAGGTAGAAGGGGCCCGGTGGAATGAGGTCGTGGAGTTCTTGGGCACACTCACTGAAGTACAATCTGTAGAAGACCGACCAGCAGGCAACCTTGCGGCGATGAGCCAAGCTGTGAAGCTTGGCATCCACCAGTTCTACGTCGTCGCCAATGAGCCTCTTAGCTCTGCGTTCCACCGAGTCAAGCGCGGCAAGTTGGTATTTCCATCCAGCTGCTACCATCCACCCAAAGATCATCGCCCCACCGGAATGAGAAATTTTATAGTGAACTAGCTTCTGCCCGCGACTTCGTCCGCGTGAAATTTCACCCTCTTAGGGGTGGAATTTCGAAAAACCCTTTCTTAGTGGATACCTACTCTTCACAAAGAACACACCCTCCAAATTTCATTAGCGGTTTAGACTGTGCGTTGATATATCAACAATCAGTCAGTCAGTCAGTTTACCATTTTATATATATATAGATATAGATAAGATTAAAACAGAAGACGAACAAGCAGGGGATCGAGGAGGGGAGGATGGAGGGGGGGTTCAGGGGATCAGACCGGAATATGGATCAGACGTCAAACTAGGAGTTAGTTTGACGTACGACGCGCGACGTGACAAACTATTGCCAATTAACGATGTTAATTCATGAACTTTTCCACCAGTCTACCTCATCGGTTATACGGCCAATATGGTCCACAAACAGACATCAGTGGTGGCTTAGTGGTAACCATCCCGACCTACGAGTTGTAGGTCGTGGGTTCGAACCCAGCCAGGCGCTTTACTTCGTGTAAACATCACCATGCACTGCTCGAAAACAATGAAGGAAAACTTTGTGCAAACTGGCATACTTCTATTTATAATATTTACATAATTTATGCTAATACCTATTTAAAATAATAATAATATGTACATTTATATGAAAAAAAAAAGCAAAATGATCATAGGGCATCAAAAAATTCGTCCGCATCGCTGTCAACAGGAACAGTGCCCAAAAGGCTGGCAGCATTGCCACGTTGTATGGCAATGCTAATTCTTTGGCCAAGAAATAGGCCAGCCCTCTGGTCACGTGAAGAGTCGACTAATCGCTTGGCGATATCTCGAAAAACCAAGTGGGCACTCGGACCCCATGGCCCTAGTGTTTCAACCCCAAACGGCTCGAACATATAACTCCCAATCAAGTTGGAATATTTTCGCCGTTTGAGGTTTTCTGCACCTGCAGCAGCCGCCCCAGCACAGCCCACCGTGCTAGGAAGATGGGATGGCGCAAGGGTGTCGACACATGTTGCATCCCACACCAAAGGTCTGCCTAACTTCCAGGGCATTATGGTCATACCGTCTGGTCTCTTCCCATCGTCGCGTGCCAGGCCGTTGGGTTCTAAAACAGCTGGCACCCCGGCGGTGACAAGAGCACGGCGGATGATGTCATTAATGCTGGCGTGCCGTGCTATCCGGCCTGCGCTCCTACTACAAGATAGGCCATGGTGCCCGAGGCAGTCGACAGCTTCACTGCACTGACAGCGATGCGGAGCCCCGCAAGGAGCGCCCAAACGCAGACAGGCAGCGAGCCGGAAGGTGGTGTCACCCAGCATAGTGCCTATGTTGGGTGACGGGAGTGCTTGAAGCCAGAGACCCGACTCTCACTCACCCACAGCCAGCAGGCGGGCACGCTCAGCAGAATTGGTGGACGTATTAATAAGATTATTCCGTACCAACCTGCAGAGCGGCTCATCCCACTGTCTCTGGGAAGATGGGTTTACGGGCCGATCTGTATCCGGGCAAGCCGCTTTCCAGGCGTTCACCGCGTCGGTCAAGCACGGCACTTCAGAGTCAACTAGGCAAGGGTGTGCTGTGGACAGAAGACAGGAACGCCGGTAAGCTAATACTGGTAATTTTGCGGACGCCGAGGCCACCAAAACGGATAGGTAGTGTGGCTTGAAGCCACGCTCGGTCGTCCAAGGCCACATTTAGAATGGATGTTAGCGTGCTGCGAATAATTTGGTCAATTTTGTCCAAGAGGTGTGGTTGCTTCCATAAAGGGGAAGAGCGTAGAAAATACATAAAATTTGGGCCAAAACAACAGTATCTAATCAGGGTGAATGCCGAATGTAAATTAATTTTGGAGAGTCTGTCCGAAACCTCGTTGAAATTTTGAATTTTTTCGTCGATGAAAGGAGTAAAACTATCTTCGAAAATCGGGGAACCTAGGAGGTGCAGTGAACTTTTGTCTAAAATTTTGATTTGTGGGGCTATTGCATTAAATTTATCTAGAGTCAATTGTCTGTCGGTAATGTCAGAAAGGTAAAGTTCACATTTTGAGGGGTTAAGGTCCAAGCCAATAGATTGAAATTCCTGTTTGAGGAGTTGTAGATCTTTCAAAACAGTGTCTACGTCACCTCCTAGCGTTCCATCGTCTAAATACCACACGTTAAATTTTGAATTTAGTTTCTGAATAATTGGATGAATAGCCAAACTGAAAATGACTGGCCCGAGAGGGTCACCTTGTTGGCAACCAACTGCAGATTCCAAAACATTGTCCTTGTATAATAATTTGGAAGGGTACCTGTAACATTGCATACTTCTAGAAACAAAATTTCGAAGATATGTGACATGATATGCTAACCTGAACTGGGCCCGCGTGGTAGATTACAGCCCACTCCCATTACATACAACATTAAAGGCTGATTATATTGCCTTTTCAGCTCGCTTATTCACAAGACACTGGGTAATTCTAAACCTCGAAAATCTAGACTAATACCTAAAACAAACGAAAATAGAGCGAAGCAATCAATTCAATTTCTAACAAGACTTCATTTAATATTTACATAGGTAAATACTAACAGCGCCCCGCGGTTTCACCCGCATAAGTTTCGATCCCGTGGGAATATCGGGATAAAAAGTACCTATCCTATGTGTTATACTGTAAAATTTCATCAAAATCCGTTCAGTAGTTTTTGCGTGATGAAGTAACAAACGTACAAACACGCTCACAAACTTTCGCCTTTATAATATTAATCAGCAGTTTAATGCTCTAAGTATTAGCACATTAGTGTGATTACTTTCCAATTCAAAAGAAAATTTCTGGTTATACAACCGATACGATTCACAAAATTTGAATTTTTTAAAATACCATCTGATATTCTACAATAAGGGCCAGAGACAGTATGTTATTACAGTGCTAAAATATTCAGCTGACACTTTGTTGAATAAAGAAATAGGTGGTGGATCGAAGTGTATAGGAAAACACCACGCACTACACACCAAAGCCGCGGCATATGTTGGCAACATTTTGCTGGCGGGCTAGGTTGGCGGCTTCAGTCATTGCAAGTCGTAAAACTTTGCCGGCTGCATGTCGGCGGCTCGACATCAGAAAAGTCGCAAAAACAAAAATACTAGCACGTCACTACAGCTCAAATGTCGCCGGGCAACTGAGCGCTTGCGTACGCTAGCCGCCGGCAAGCCGCCGACGTGTCGGCGGGCAACACGCGCGCGCGAAGGTTGCCGACATACTTCTTTCAACATAAGCCCGGGTTGTGTCGGCGGGCTGTGTCGGTGGGTTTGGTGTGTCTGTGTAGTGCGCTTTAGACAATACAAGGCAAAATAAGGTCGCGTGGTAAGTTGATTATACACGGTAAGTTTTTAAAGACCAGCAAAATTTTAGGGTGTGATACAGACCATCACACTGAACAACTTTCTCCATGGGACCAATATCGTAATCGCGAAAAATTTATCAATAGTCCCATAAAAAACTTCAATACCTACTCGACCTAAACGTATGGGTCGGCTGAATGTTCATTCGCGATTACGACGTTAGTCCCATGGAGAAAATTGTTCAGTTTTATTGTCTGTACAACACCCTTAAATTTGGCTGGTCTTTGAAAACTAACCCTGTATTTTTAGGGTTCCATACCAAAATGGTAAAAACGGAACCCTTATGGTGACTAGGTATTCCATTTTGGGTGTTTGTTCTGATTAAATAAAATAATTTAACTTACCATTTACGAATGACAGCTGGAACCAACTCGTCAGCACATCAAGCTACCCGAAACTGATAAATATTCCCAATCAACCTTGAACTTTATGCATTAGTGATAAAGTTGAAAATTTATTAAAGACAGATTGTAGTAGCTTGATATGCTGGCGTGTGTACTTTCCGAGGCAAATTGATTAAGTGACTATAGTGCGAACAAACACATATTAAACAAAAAATAATGAGTAATCGACATTTAATTGATTGTGGTCAACCGGTTGGCTGCCTGCATCACACGGAACCACATAAGGCTTGATTAATTAATGTGAAATGAGGTGTATTGAAATAATGGAGTTTTCATTATAATCGTCAATTTAATTTCGTTAAATATAGACCAGTCATCGACCACTATTGTGACAGTAAATGCAGAATTAATGAGATTTTCTGGCACATTTTGTGATCACATGTTGAGTAGTCAGGTAATCGTAGTAGGTAAGTTATACACCAGTAACTGGGTTGTCGGAGCTTGTGGCTAAGGAATACCAGCCGCACGGGTCACGGTTGCCACGGTTGGTCTGTGGATTGGTTACCATATTCGTCCAGGTCTTCACCAATTTAAGCATAATCAGTCTATACCGTTCCCACGGCTGGGACACCGACCTCCTCCCTGTGAGAGGGAGTGGGCCGAATTCCAAGACGCGGGACCAGTGCGAATTTTTGTTCTAAGACATTGTCACGGTTCCTCACGATGTTTTCCTTCACCGTTTTAAGAGCAGTGGTGATGAAATTAAATACACAAAGTAAAGTGTCTTACGAGTCGCGACTTAGGTACTAGTTGTAGGTCGTAGGTTCGAACCCAGACAGGCGCTTTACTTTGTGTAAATTATATCATCACCACTGCTCTCAAAACGGTGAAGGAAAACACCGTGAGAGGAAACCGACATGTCCTAGAAACAAAAATTCGAAGACATGTGACATCTACCAACCCGCACTGGGCCCGCGTGGTGGATTACGGCCCACTCCCTCTCACAGAGAGGAGCCGTGTCCCAGCAGTGGGAACATTATAGGCTGATTATGTGTTATGTAAAGTGTCTCTGCAACTCGCGACCTACAACTCGTAAGTCGGGGCGGATACTACTGAGCCACCACTACTCTCATCACCAATTTAATTTAGCCAAATTACCCTACTACTTATATTATACGGATTATTATTATATGGAGCCCAACGAGAAACTGCGTGCTGCGAAGCGGAACACTCCGGTGTATATTTCCCGCCTCCACTACACCAATGACGCCGAAGACATCATCGTGACGTCGTGCGCCAAAGGTTGAAATACGCGCCGAGAGTACAGCTGCTGGAGTCGCATCGCAACGTCAACTTTAAAAGGCGTTTGTGGTGCGCATACCAACATGCTACCTGCACCTGGTGATGGAAGAAAGCTTTTGGCCGCAGGATGTGGTATTCCGCCGCTTTCGCGGACAAGTGCCACCGGAACGCACAAAGACTTAGTGGAACTAAGTGATACTGACATCACTTAGTCGCCGGGTCAGCGGGATTGTCCGAAAGGGTTACCGCTGGCCCGGAACATAAAGGGCTAAGGAAGGAACACGGGTGGGTTTTAGTCAGTAAGAGTCTGACACTCCCTTCCGCTCCGCCCAGAGCGGGAGGGGTCATTTGATGAATTCCCATCCGAAAAAAAAAATATAAAAAGTAATACTAACATAGTTATTAAGTTTTATTTATGTACTAACAAAATTGTTACTATATTAAGATTATGTATACCTACTTAGGTTAAGGTATGTATCTATGGGTCTTTGTTACCTGAAAATATATGGTTTATTATTGTTATTTATTATTATTCTACGTCTGGCAGACACTTCCCACGAAAGCCTTTGTTTCCTACACAACCAAAAAAGTAATTTAAAAAAATTAAACCGACTTCAAAAAGAAATCAACTCAAAATTATGAAATAACTTTAATTTCGGAAGTCGGTGTCTTGGGATCTGTATTTTAGTTTTTTGCCACCGACTTCCGAAATTAAAGTTATTTCATAATTTTGAGTTCATTTCTTTTTGAAGTCGGTTTAATTTTTTTAAATTACTTTTTATTTTGTAATTTTTAGTTTTTGCACTAGAATTTGACCAAGGTTTTGAGATGTTTTCCCTTTGACACTACACCCGTAGCTCGTATCAATACGCCAGGCCGTCACACTTACACGTATTAGTCCATATCTTGAAAATTACTGAACCGATTTTGATGAAACTTGCAAAAAATGGTCACGATCCGATTAATAGTTGCTGAGAAATGCGTGGACAAACATACATACATACATACGTCTATAAAATTTTGTATATTTGTTTGGAAGCCTTAGTAGATTGTCATATGTGAATATAATGCAATTCCAATAATATTACATACATACGTATCGAATTGATAACCTCCTTTTTTTGAAGTCGGTAAAAATAGACGGACATTTTTATCCCCCAACTGCACTTTCGTTCCCTCAGCTGCATAATTATCCACTTGCGACACAAAACCTCGACACAATGATACTGAAATAGTTTTTGTTCCGCATCGTCCTTTGTTTTGTGTGATTCGGAAGCTACTGTATTGTTATAGTACCATTTTTTTTCAACAATTTTGTATGGCACATACTACTCAATTTTGTGATGAAAATCATTGCAATGCCCAATCAATTTGAAGCCGCGGACAAAAGCTTTTAAGAACACTTTTACAGGTAATTTTTTTTTTTCTGCTGATGGACAAATGTTTTGTTATTTAAAACACATTTTATTGATAAAAGATTTTGACAATTCTAGTAGGTACGGTCAGCAACAAAAGTCGATTAACACTTCAGTTTTTTTTAATCTCAGTTATTGAGCATAATATTTGTTCAAAATTGTAGCAGAAGTACAATGCAATTTTGAACAAATAATATTTTGCTCAATAACTGAGATTAAAAAAACTGAAGTGTTAATTAATATTTTCCTCAATTACTAAGATTAACACGTTGTATGCCTTACGACCCACCGGTGGGCCTAGCGTAGTACACCGTTCGGGCCAAGCCAAAATCAGGAAATCGGTAATTTTTATCAACTTGAGATTTTCATTCCAAAGCTTATAAAATGCGGTAATTTGTGTGGACAATAAAAATTTGCGACTTCTACCGTCTAGTTTTTAAGATTTTGTAAAAGGCTCACAGGTGGGTCCCGTGGCGTGGTACAAAGGACTGTGTATTTTTCCGTTGGCGGGGGCCGCGGGGTCACGCCACGGCCCACCCGGCGTGCGTGCGCTTCTGGCGTAGTGATAAACGCCTGCCGATCAATATCGCGCGCTGCGTCGACAAGTGAGGATCGGTTACGCTTTTCCCGCCAAAAATGGATGATTTTAAACATTTTGAGTTAACGGGAGAGGAGATAACGCAGTTATCCAACATCGAGATAAATCTTCTGAACCATAGTTTCCAAATAAATAGATTCAGATGAAGACTTAGTTCACCCAACGAAAAGAAGATGCCGCCGAATTGTAGTGAAGATCGAAGAGAATGAAACACGGTGTGTTGTACGTGAATACCTTTACGTAACGGGGTTGATCCGCTCGGCCGCATTCATTCTTTTACGTTCCCGGCACTGCTTGACTCGGTCCTAAGGTGTTATATTGGTACCATTCGAATGCTCTTGAGAAGCTTTTTCCAACCATATACGATCTCTGTATTTTGATTCGGCTTTTTGACGCGTATAGGCTGATATTATATATTTTTTATATTATTTTAACACATTATATTTATTCACTGTTACTATTTTACACTAATGTTTTGTATACATTCGATAGATTTTGCCGAGAGCTGACGATTGAAACTTAAACGAACGTCGTAGCTTTTCCATAACAAAAGTTATACTAAGTCGAAATCTCGATACGCAGCAAAATTACCTCAAAATGACGGCGCTTCCCCCTTCACCACGCCCGATGCGTCACAGTCCTTACTTGGCGTAATGAATTCTTTGATCCTCTAGGTATCAAATGGTGTAATTGAATTTAGGATGGAGATGATAGATATGAAGCTGCAACACCAAACTGTATCCCCCGAATTTGTTGTCATTGGTTTTTTGACTTGCCTCCCGCTATGGAAGGAATTTTAAAGTCGTATTCACGTTAAAAAGTATCCACTTATTGCCAAAGCTGTCCAACTAAACCTTACCTTTTGTTTACCTTGTTTTAATTAGAGTCAACAATAATTGTTTTATGCTTCAATGATGACTGATTATTTAAAAAAACTGAAGTGTTAATCGACATGTAGTCAGCAGAAAAGTCGATTAACACTTCAGTTTTTTTGTTTATTTATTAGGTACACCTAATAAATATCAAATTCGCTAGACAAGTCTTCGTTTGTATAAAAGTGACAACTGTCAGGAACGCATTCTATCGAAGGCCGCACTGTAGCTGAGGTTGGTGTTTCCTAACCGACTAATCTGAGAAAA
Organism: Oligia latruncula; assembly: GCA_948474745.1. NCBI lineage: Eukaryota > Metazoa > Arthropoda > Insecta > Lepidoptera > Noctuidae > Oligia > Oligia latruncula. The sequence goes on from OX419705.1 coordinate 4,421,804, forward strand.
AATACCAAAATGAACTCAAATATCATAGTTTCTAAAAAGTCCAGCCATTGATTGTCTCGGTCAGATCACTTGAGGACCATGCAGATTAGTGTTCGAGATGATAGTTTAGTATGTTACATTTAATTAGAGATTGAAAATTCCTAGGAGTGTCAAAACTGCTGGACAAAACTGCCCAAAACAAAAGAAAACCAAACGGTAATAATCCCACAAATATAGGGCATTTTTTTTTTGCGAATGTGAAATCATCAAATGACCCCTCCCGCTCTGGGCGGAGCGGAAGGGAGTGTCAGACTCTTACTGACTAAAACCCACCCGTGTTCCTTCCTTAGCCCTTTATGTTCCGGGCCAGCGGTAACCCTTTCGGACAATCCCGCTGAAAATATAGGGCTTTGCATAGCAATGCAAGGGAGCAGTAATAGCCCAATAGTATCGACCCCTACTTACCGAGTTGTAAGTCGTGAGTTCGAACCTAGGCAGGCACTTTTCTCTAATTTCATCACAACGGTAAAGGAAAACATCGTGAGGAAAGCCAAAAAAAAATTAAGACGTGACATCCACCAACCCACATTAGGACACTCCCTCTCACCGAGAGGAGGCCTGTGTCCCAGCAGTAGGAACATTATATGCTGATTATATTAAATAGCACTACAAACCTCATGAACCTAACACCATTTTCAAACATATCTAAACAAACACACGCAAGTCATAAGGGCCTGTGCACACCACGTTTTTTAAACGCGCCGTTGACGCGCGTTTGAAGCGACACAGACGCGATACGCACGCGAGTCAGACGCAGCCTGTAGACCTTCTGTAGGATAAAATCACGCCGTCGACGCACGTTTCTAAGGGCCTGTTCACACCACGTTTTTTAAAAGCGCCGTTGACGCGCGTTTGTAGCTATACAGACGCGATACGCACGTGAGTCAGACAGGCACTGCTATGTAGGATAAAAGCGCGCCGTCGACACACGTTTCTAAAACGCGCGTCAACGGCGCGTTTAAAATCATGGTGTGCACAGGCCTTTAAACGTACATCAACGGCGCGTCTAAGAAACGTGGTGTGCACAGGCCCTACATACTATGACACTTTGGAAATGAACCACCGCTGCACCGTCACAATGACACACTGCTGTACCTGACTGTATTACCCGGCTGACTCTACTTTAGTGTGCTCACTGAAGTCGGACGTGACTGTAATATACCAGGGAGGCTACAGGGCCGCAGGGTCTTACGAGGGAGTTGCGTGTTTTGTTATGAAAAGACGAATAAGAAAATAATAGTTTTTCTGTTGTCAGCGACGTGGATGAATTTTTTGATGCCCTTTGATTATTTGCCCTCCTTTTTAGGGTTCCGTACCCAAAGGGTAAAAACGGGACCCTATTACTAAGACTCCACTGTCCGTCTGACTCGTCTGTCCGTCTAGTATTAAATCTAGTCACACTATCACACTAATATTATAAAGGCGAAAGTTTGTGAGTGGGTGTGTGTGTGTGGGGGTGTGTTTATATGTTTATTACTCCTTCACGCTCAAACGGCTTGACCAATTTTGATAAAATTTTGTATATAGGTAGCTGACACCCTGGATTAACATATAGGCTACTTTTTATCCCGATATTACCACGGGATCGACATTTACGCGGGTGAAACCGCGGGGCGCAGGTAGTATTAAATAAAAACACGCTGCTGTATGACATTAGGTATAACAGCCCCCACGAGTATATACAGTGTCAAATTAGATTAGCCAGCGAAACTCCGCAAATGAGGGACCGATAAGTACAGTCAACAAAAGAGATAAGTATGCAGGATCGTCGGATATAGTTGAAGTTTAGTAAGAAACCGATAGATGTTCTCGAATAAAATTTTATTTTATTAATAGAAAACAAACAACTCATTTATCAAATAAAATTTCAGTAATACAACTTGTTAAGTTAGTATATAAAAATGTCAAGATTTCATTAAATAGTCATTCTTGGGGATTACTTGGTCTTAGAGAGTTGTGTTGATGACTTTAATGATTATAATTCTGTAAATACATATTTGTTACGGCCGCGAATCATATTTTAATCAACGTACAACTTAATACTGACTAGCAAATTGCAAAAAACGTAAAAAAAAATGAATTTCGCGGGCTACCCTCGCGCTTTCGCCTTAAGTAGATAACTATATCCATACTAAAACTTTCAATCTTTACAAGAATTTTTTGCTCGATCCAGCTTCAAAACTTATCCCATTTTATCCCCTGGAATTTGCCATCAAACTATAAACACCCTTTTCCACTTTTCCTAGAGTGAACCGTGTCGCACCACGTAAAATAAGCAATGAAGTAGTTCAGTACGTGACAGAAAACATGCGGTCGTATCAACAAACAGCTCAACTCTGTTTTTATTAGCTGTCAGTATTTCAGTAGGTATTCACGGTGATGTTTTGAGATAGACAAGTTGACAGACATGTGAAATACTGGTGTTTCGTCGCACATAGTCATGTATGAAAGTTAATTCTACGGCAATGCAGGGGACTGGTCGCATAGTAAAGGTCATTTACCACTCGTATCAAATCGGAAAGGGATCGGCACCGTATCGCCTTTCGCCTTGCCGTCAAACATGCGTCAACCTAACGTAAGCACATAACCAAAGCGGATGAGAAGCTCCAATACGTCAACTCGGCCACGGCTAGGCGGCGCCGCGCTTACGGCTCGCCGACCGCTGGTTGATGGTGCAGCAGGCAGGCTGGAGGGGTGAGAGGGGCAAGGGTGGACGAAGAGACTTAAGCTCGAGTGCGGAGGGACGTAAGCGCGGGGATGACGCACCGCACCGCGGTTCGTGAGCTTGTCCCGAGTCACCTTAGCTTTACTCCTTTTACATGAAATAAAGAGGCGATGATTAGGATTTAAGGTGAGGTGATAAAATTGGATCGTAATACAATTTTATCACACGGTCGACGCTGTTGGCGACCTTGACTGGACGACAGACGTTGAAAATTTGGTTGATACATTGCACAAATCGTTTAAAGAAAAGGTGTCCATTCGTTTCTTTAACAAGGAAGAAAAAAAAAATTATTTAAAAAAATTAAACCGACTTCAAAAAGAAATAACTCAAAATTATGAAATAACTTTAATTTCGGAAGTCGGTGTCTTGAGATCTGTATTCTAGTTTAAGTTTTATGCCACCGACTTCCGAAATTAAAGTTATTTCATAATTTTGAGTTATTTCTTTTTGAAGTCGGTTTAATTTTTTTAAATTATTTTTGTTTCGTAATTTTTAGTGTTTGCACTAGAATTTGACCAAGGTTTTGAGATGTTTTCCCTTTGACACTACACCCGTAGCTCGTATCAATAAGCCAGGCCGTCACACTTACACGTATTAGTCCATATCTTGAAAATTACTGAATCGATCTTGATGAAACTTGCACTGTTCCCTAAGTTGAAGTAAATGTAAGCCAATAAAAAAAAATCGTCACGATCCGATTAATAGTTCCGGAGATATGCGTGGACAAACATACATACATACATACATACATACATCCGTCTACAAAATTTTGTATATTTGTTTGGAAGCCCTAATAGATTGTCATATGTGAATATAATGCAATTCCAATAATATTACATACATACGTATCGAATTGATAACCTCCTTTTTTTTTAAAGTCAGTAATTACTAAATCTAGAAACTGACATCATCATATGTAAGTTTCAAAACTTTGAATGAAATAAAATGACGAAAATCTTTCAATTTCTGTATGTTGTGAACACAGCTTTATCTCAGGGACCCATCCAAGGTCCCAACATATAAATTGAATATTATACAATAGCAAAACATATTTCGGTAAAAGATTACAATCCACACGTCAACGCTAAACAGTGGAACATATAAGATCGGATTCCGATAAAATTTGACAAGGAGATAGATTGCATCCCAGCTATAAACTAGTGGATAGTAACTAGTCCTAGTAAAGTTATAGCGCATGACGGTCAGATCAGTGAGCTTTAAATATGAGGATAGGCTTAAAACTTAGCCTAAAAATTACTATAATTGAGCTATAATTATATATATATGTCCTCGCTCAACTACACTAGTTTTACAAGCTGAGCTGGGGTCAACATTAGTTCGCAATGTGAACTAGTTTTGTTGTTGTTAAGAAAATTATCGACATATTATCGACATGGAACATTCATAACTCTTTTTAGTTTCTGGGAACATCGAGCCCGCTTTGGATCGGCACAAAAACAACTGTAATTTCGTATAGTATATTTACCTATTTATTATTATTTATATCTTTTTTTTTATTAGTGGCCAGTGACTAGTCTAGAGGTCAGTGACTAGCCTTGGAGTAAGAACAGACAATGTATCTCCTGCCAGCACTAAATTGACAGTCACATTCAATCTTCGCCTGACAGTGCAATTTCCAACGTGTCACAGGATTGCTCGCTTGCATTGTAGGTGAGAAGAGAAATTGGCGAGGTTTGCTGTTTATCCAACAGGTACTACAATAAAAAATAAAGAGTATTCTATTCTATTCTATTCTACTACGTTGTATGTTCCTGTCATAGTAAAACAGCACTTATTTAAAGGCGCTGAAGTAGTTTTTTCATTTAAGGTCAAATTAAATTAGCTGAATAAACTTTATAAGTACGTGACGGACGATATCCAATAAGGATAAAACAAAAAAAGATTCTCTAATCTCAAAATACGAATTTCAAGTAACTGCAACTTGTAACGGGGTCAATGACCGCTGGTAGAGTTGCTAGAAATTATTTTTTTTTATAGCTTTAAGACTGATATCGCTTACGCATCACGCCCTGGAGTCGTGACCAAGTGGTGACGGCCGCGACTTACAAGTTGCAGGTCGTAGGTTCGAACCCAGATAAACACTTTAGTTTGTGTAAATTATTTCATCACCACAGTCACTGCTCTCAAAACAGTGAAAGAAAACATCGTGAGGAAACCGGCCTAGAGCCAAAAAATTCGAAGACATGAGGCGTCTACCTACCCGTACTGGGCCCGCGTAGTGGATTACGGCCCACTCCCTCGCACCGAAGGGAGGCCTGTGTCCCAGCAGTGGGAAACGTTATAGGCTGATTAAGCATCACGTCTATGAAGTTTCGTCAGCGACTTATGGATCTAAGTAAGCTGTAAACATCAGGACGCGGGTAGTTAGCCTCACGCCTCGGACTAAGTAGGTCACTGTAGCGAATTGATTAATAAACGTCCTAACGTGTCTTTGCGAAGCAATCGGTGTTATCATTTATCTCCACCAGTAGGGGGCGTAGGTCTAACTCACAAAAAAAAAAAAAGTATTTCGCATACCCAGAACAACACTGTACTAAGTCTAAATACCTCTTTTTTCAGAATCGACGAAAAACCGTTATCTCTTAGTGATTGTGACAGTTATTGCGAATGTCCTGCATTAGATTCTTTACATGCAATGTGCAGGGCATTCGCAGTAACTGTCACAATCAATAAATAACTGTCACAATCAATATGAGATAACGGTTTTTCGTCGATTCTGAAAAAAGAGGTATTTAGACTTAGTGCAGTGTTGTTCAGAGTGTGCGATTTGTTTATGCCAGGTGAATAACTCTGGAGCCGTCTGCCATGAGCCACAATAGGATGTCTCTCCCAGTTCTTACAGCTTGCACAAACATAAGCACCCTTACTTTTTCTTTTATCCCCGACGAGGATCAATAAGCTCTCGATATTCTAGAATAGGAATTCAGACCAATAGGTAGGAAACTTTAGAAGGTCCATTTGAAGACTGGCCAAAGAAGGTAGTACAATCTGTCAAATTTCTTGAATATATTTTCAACTTTATCACTAAAGCATAAGGTTCAAAGTTGATTGGAAAAATTTGACAGTTTCGGGTAGCTTGATGTGCTGGCGTCTATACCTTCTTGCGACTTACTAGTGACTGGCCAGTTAATTCTACTTTATCCTCAAGAATATCAACAAGATATGAAAAAGCTGCCAAGTGCCAGTCGGACTCGCACACGAAGGGTTCCGTACGACAAGGCAAAATATGCCGAATAAAACACGTTTCTTAGGAGACTCCCTTTAATGTTTAAATTTATTTTATTATTCTTTGTTAAAGCGGCAAAAGAAATACACACTATGTGAAAATTTCAACTGTCTACCTATTACGGTTCATGAGATACAGCTGACAGTCAGACGAACTGACGGACAGCGGAGGCTTAGTATTAGTAATAGGGTTCCGTTGGCACCCTTTGGGTACGGAACCCTAAAAAGCGACTCTAGCAAACCAACTAAGCTATGGGTTGATAATGGTGAGACCATTCTTCAACGTAGTACCGGGAAATAAAAAAATATACAAGACATTATGGACGACAAAAAGACAAACCTTTGCCCCCCCCCCCCCCCCCGTTTTTTAAAGCCTGATCAGTCATTCCGTCAGTTTTCGATAAAATATTTGGTAAGCTGTAGAAGCAAAGTAAATGATACTATAATTTATGGGACTAAGAATACTAAGATCAACTTTTACCACCAATCACTATGCGCGTTTAGCGCGAAACATCGTTCTCTTTCTGTCGGTTGTTGTTGTGTGTTGGTGTGAGTGTACCTACTGAGTGTGTGTATGTTTGTGTGTGTGTTGTGTTTCTGTGTGTCGTAGCCTTTGTGTTTCTTTTGTCTGTGTGTTTGTTAGAAGATGATACAGACAATTTGGTGGAATATACGAAAGTGACCGAGTGTGAAGGTGGACCGACGACCTTGTGAAGGCCGCAGGAACCCGTTGGATGCGAGAAGCACAGAACCGGTCGAAGTGGAGGTGCTTGGGGGAGGCCTATGTCTAGCAGTGAACGTCTTTCGGCTGAAATGATGATGATGATACGAAAGTAGACCTTCTATACTTATTTCTTTACTGTAGAAGTCTGGAAACACAAAGGGTATCGTCGAACTCAATGGACAATAGACTGAGCCGGCATTAAAAATGAATCAAACTGGAATATTTGGTATGACTTCAATATTATATTTTTGTGAGCTCTCTTTGTTGTATAGCGGCTTTAGCATTAAGAAGGATCTAGCAAGTATTCTGGGGGCCTATAAAGGCCACTTTGGCAGAATCTTATAAGGATTCATAATGGACAGTTAACTGTCAAGTTAATCGTATCAAATCCCATTGGTAAATTTTTCAGCATTTTTCAGTTTTTTTTTTGTCTGTGCTAAAATACCTATCAATCAAAGTCAAAGATTATTGTGAGACAGTGGTTACAAAGTTGTTATTGAGTTTTGGTGTGCGTTTGCACTGCTACACGTTAGGCATACAATAGTTTGTTTAAACAATTTTTTATAACCTAAGTTTAAGTGATTATAATAAATTATATTTCATTTCATTTATTTATCCAATAACAATTTTCATTGTGTCTGAATTTTAACAAAGGTACATATGCAAATAATTAAATAATAACAAATAAAAACAAAATTACATTTCTTCTTCAAACATAATCTCATTTCCTACCTACATTAATATTATTCATACAAGTTCAAAATTTAAGAAAAAAAATATGTCAACGAGAAAAATAAATTAATTAATAAATGTCACTAACAACTACCTAATAATTTCATTTAATTACCAATTTCATTTAATTGTCAATAACATTAAAATCCACATATGTCTTTATTATAACCAGTATTCAATATATTGATTATAATTATTAATTCAATCCAATCCCAATCTCTTTGATTATACCTACGTAGTGCAGCAAAAAAAAAAACACGGACTGTTTTCGTCATATTATAATTCATAATGTTATCCTTTTATGATTCTCCAAAGTTGCCTTTTTAGGCCCCCTGGTCCGTATTTGCTAAAGATTTGTTGATTTACCAGAATCAAAATTCTAGGTTTATAGAAAACAAAAGAAGAATCCTATATATCCTATCCTATCCTATCTCCGAGATTCTTTGGAGATCTGCACACTCATTGCGTAACACACTATAAATTTTGAAGGATATTGCTAAAGCATTGCTACATATGTTCCAAAAATGTATCTACTGAACAACGTAAATAACGCAAATGAACGTAAGTAGTTGAACTGTCAACATAAAACCCAAAGCGTATAAAGCGTGTGTGTGATAATGTGTTACGCAATTACCCCGAAGCTTTGATTGACATTAGCCTTTGTATTATATAACATCAAGCCTGTTTTCCCCGAAGGGGAAAGCAGAGATGTAGGTATTACTCATATTTCTACAGTTATGTTTAAGTCCCACGTAAAACGGGTGAGTTTTTTACAAATAACCAGGTACAAAACCAGAATCCGGGTTGTTACTGAGAAATTCCTGACGGAAAACCCCAATAGCAATTTCTCCGACCTTATATGCGAACCCAGGACCTCTTCGAGCAGTTGCGAGTGCAACGACCAGTATGTTTTGTTAACAGTTTCCAGAACAGGTCTCTGAATGTGTGGGTGGACGGCGCCGCCGAGGTCGGACTAGAAAGCGGTGGCGAGATGACCTGGGGGTCTACTCCGAATTGGTTGATTGTCGTGTCGGCCGAATGTTCGGTCATTTTCTGATTCGAATATTGTTGTCCTACTACGAATTAAAAAAAAAAAGGGTAAGGGTTCTAAAAAGGTTCGGATTGGCACAGTTTGGTCGGGACCTATAGTCAATATAGGAAATGAAAGGTAGTAGAAAATGACCGAACATTCGGCCGATACGGTGGTTAACCGCTTCGACACGTACCGCTATGGCTGGTCCGAGGTGGCGCGGGAAAAGAGTTCCTGGAAGGACTTGGGGGAGGCCTTGGCCCAGCAGTGGGACAGTATAGGCGTATAGGCTAATCAAAAAAAAAACAGTGGCACTCCGGGAGTGCCGACAGAATTGAAAACAAATACAAACAGAATACTTTGCCATCACTCACTGACATAACATCAAAACCGAATACATCCTGAGGACAGCCGAACACATCCGAAGCGGTGTCGGTTACGGTAACAGTGGCGCGAGTTCAATAGTTTTTTCCCATCTCAAGAAGTTTTCACTTCAAAAAAAGGTCTTTGAATAATCTTAACCAACCTAACTACACTCGTACCTACTTCAGTTTAAGCCACAAACATTTCCTTTCAAAACCAAATTATCCTAATATTAAACTTGATTCAACATTTCATACAATGATTGCCTCGAAACCGCACAACGAGCTGAATGGCATTAAAAATGAATCAACCTCGAATCTGGCGCTGATTTTGTCGACTGAAACGCTCTTTGTATTGTTTTTCGTAATGAAAGGCGTCGAATGTACTGTCGCGTCAAAGACAGATATTTCACTGCTTTATTTTTGAAGTTGATGTTAACTGGTGAAATGATTTGAGGTATTATTATAATAGTGCTCTTAATGATTGCGGATATATTTTGTTGAAAATAATTTTGGGAGGTAGGTAGAGTGTGGAACCTAAAATAGAGCACGCTTGTACGATACGACTATACACAATTGGCGACACGGTTGGGCGATTGACTGCTGCGCTGCGTGTCGCGGGTTCGAATCCCGCACGGAACAAATATTTGTATGACCTACAAGTAGTTGTTCCGGGTCTGGCTGTTTGTGTACGTGAATTTAAATGTTTGTAAACGCACCCGCAATACAGGAGAAATTCCTAGTATGGGGCAACGTTTTTTTAAAAGAAAGAAAAGAAATACAAAAAGCAAAACTAATACAAATCGCTATTCCTAGACAGCACGTTTCGCCGAAGACTTTGTTGATAGAAAACATTATTTGTAGATTTATCTCGGTACATAGGATTAGGAAGCACTGTTGACAGAGATCTCTGTTCATAGATAGCACTTCTTGCCGTAAACTTTGTTCATAGAAACCTTTGTTTATAGAGCCCCCATAAATATTTGTTTTATTCTGTTTTTAGTATTTGTTGTTATGGAATCGGTATATTGGAACCTTTATTCGGAACCGGTACTTTGGAACCAGAACCAAACCGGAACCTGAACCATACCGAAAAGAAGAACCTTTTTAAGAACCGAAATGAAGAACCGCAACCCAAATTCGTACCGGTTTTCAATCCCTGGACGTAGATAATGAAAAAAAATTAGTCAGCTTCCCCTGATGCTTATACTACAGGGGAAAATTGTTTTGTATCGAGATTGACTATGCATTTTTGACGATTGAATAAACTATGCTTTAAGTGACAGGCCTACGTGTTTAGGCTATCATCGCTCGCTCAGGGCTCGAGTTTGCTTTCTTATTTGTTTTTTCTATGCCTCAGACCATCATCTGCCTAGCCTTTTCCCAACTATATTGGGGTCGGCTTCCAGTCTAACCGGATGCAGCTGAATACCAGTATTTCACATGGAGCGACTGCCTATCTGACCTCCACAACCCAGTTACTGGGTAATACGATACCCCTTGGTAAGACTGGTTGTCAGACTTTCTGGCTTCTGACTACCCGTAACGACTGTCAAAGATCCACGAATGACAGCCGGGAGCAACGGCTTAACGTGCTTTCCGAGGCACGGAGGGGTCACGGTATGTAAAGATGGTCACCCATCCACAGACCAACCGCGGCAAGCGTAGCTTAACCTGGGCCTCAAGTCTGCTATTACAATAGTGTCAGAATGGTCTATCATTGTTTTCATTTATTGTTGATTTTTCTATGCCTCAGACCATAGCTACCTAATTATCCAGTCGCTAACCAAATCAAAGTCAAAATAAAATTGTCGTTACAAGAAAAATCTATCAAGCGAAAAGGCTAGTTGAAAGGTAAATTGAAACTCCTAAGAGCTCCACAATCTAACAAACAATCACAACCGAGGGAAATAACAGTTCGCACAATAAGTCCGCACTCGGTAACACAAAGGGGTCAGTGTCAATGGACCAGGATCGGCCAGCGTTGGCCAGCATGGCCCATGTAATCGGTATGACGGCACGTCGCGATACTATTGTGCTGTTCCCTATTGGAGTATGCAGTTCCGTTTTATGGCTGCTTATTATCAAAGGTTCGATAGAATTGCGATTGGAAGAAGGAACTAGCTGCGGCCCGCGGTTTCACCCGCGTAAGTGTCGATCCCGTGGGAATATCTGGATAAAAAGTAGCCTATGTGTTAATCCTGGTTATAAACTATCTGTGTGTCAAATTTCATCCAAATCCGTTCAGTCGTTTGTGCATGAAGAAGTAACAAACATATAAACACACACACTCACAAACTTTCGCCTTTATAATATTAGTGTGATGTGATTGATGGGTAAGCTTGGAAACTAACAGCGAATGGTGATGATGGGAAAGGTGAACGGCCTACGCTGAACTGTCTTTTAAAGATTAGTTACTAATCTATCTATGTATACAGGGTTATTGGTAAAACATTAACAACCTCTTAAGAGGTAATTGTACTCATCATTATGAACAACTTATACTATGGGACCAAACCTGATTAAATTTTTATTCTATAAGTTTTCATACATTAAATAACGTGTGCGGTCGGGGAACCCGGTCAGGAACGAAGTTCCTTACGCGATACTCGCACACACACACACACCTGTAAGTCCTAGGTATATAAAAAAACAACAACCATGATAATTTGAAAATGTTCACAGCTGCCATTTTGCTTCATTTTGACCTCAGTATTGGCTTTAGCACCCTCGAAAACTATCTCAAAAGCATGGGGCATAACGCTTTTACGTTAAATGACGACTTTCTACCAGGTTTATACTTCCGTATCTATTGCGTAACACACTATCAATCGGATTCTGAATCATTTTGAAGCAAATTGCTAAACCATTGGTTCTTATGTTCGAAAAGTTTGTCTGCTCAACACGTAAATAACGCAATGAATGTTGTTGAACTGTCAAAATGAAACCGATTCCGATTGATGTGTTACGCAATTGCCCCGCTGTATAGTTCGGTAGTTTCACCCCTATAAGCCTCTGCTCCTTGTTCCAATTTCATTCAATCAACTCCTAACAATGGTAGGCCTATGTGCGACGGTGGACTGGCGATAGACTGAGTTGATCCTAGTTATACCTTCCTACCTAACGAGCTCAGAGAAATGTCGTTGGAAGTTTGAAACGGAGAGCAAGTTCGCTTTCTAGGTAATCAACGGCAGATTGCCAGTTAGTCCTAGGCAGACTCTGTACACCGATCCAGTCTCATGTTTTCGAGCCGAACTAATGACTTTGGTTTGAAATTGCATTTATAGGAACAGCGGGGTACCTAATTGCGTCACACATGTTCATATGTTCCAAAACCGGCCAAGTGCGTGTCGGACTCGCAGTTGAAGGGTTCCGTACCACCCGCCAGGGTCGCGGGTTGTTCGAAAGAGATACCGTGGCCCCTGGCACAGGCAAGTGAAGGAACACGGGTGGGTTTTAGTCAGTAAGAGTCTGACACTCCCTTCCGCTCCGCCCAGAGCGGGATAATTTCCCACCCAAAAAAAAAAAAAAAAGGGTTCCGTACCACAAGGCAAAAAACGCCGAAAAAACACGTTTCTTGTACGATACCTACCCCTTTAATTTTTAACTTTTTTATTTTTATTTGTTGTTATAGCGGCAATAGAAATACACGGTGAAAATTCCAACTGTCTGCCTATTAAAGTTCATGAGATACAGCCCGCTGACAGACAGACGGACGGACGGACGGACAGCGCACCCTTTGGGTACGGAACCCTAAAAGCACCTAAAACCCATATAAAGTTCAATAGTCAACATACAACCCCACAGTTAAACAAAATTTTCATTAAAAAAGTTACACAAAAATTCTCACATTTCTTTTTCTTTATCTTAGAAATTTTCCCTCTATAAGCTACATTTTAGGAGTTCGTACATCATTACAACTTAACTTAAGTAAGGTAGCAATAGTACCCTTCGATGGTCGAGAAAAGGACCCGAAGTATCAAATGATTTAATGAGGATTAAAAAAATGGTTGCCTGTAAAGTCGGTTTTACGGGCGAAGATTTTACGTGACAACGTCTTTTTCTCGGTAGAATAGTTGAGTGGGAGAGAGACGCAAGGCATTCGGCGGGCCTCTCTCTCGTTCGGTGACTCATCGTAACGTTACCGAGCGTTACACTTTTTCATAAGTGACTCCCAGCCGCAACCTAATTTAAGACGTTGTCACGTCAAAAAAAAAAATTACGATGCTCTGGCGGCTGATAGTATGTCATGCTCACACAAATGTCTCGCTGACGGTGGCGTGTATGTTGGATCATTTAGCTCCCTTCAAAATGGTTGAGCTGAATGGTGCTGATCTATGCGTCATGTTCGTGAACGGGCGCCGTCAGTTGGGGCTGGTCATCACTTAGCTGCCTCGGCTTATTTTTAAGTAATTATTCTATTTTTGGATTGTTGTTTTGTTACTATTTGCTGTAGTCTGGACGCTTGTACGTACTTGGTACGACGTTTTTTATTTTTACATACTCCCAACATTAATGATGTACATCATTAATGTTGAGTGTATGTAAAAATAAGTATGTATGTATGTAATGTATGTATGTAAAACTAAGTAGTTTTGTAAAAATATAATTTAAAAGAGTGTCCATGGAGTTTCTTGCCCGTTCTTCTCCATAAGTAGGTACCTACGCTTTGGAATGGGCAACTAGCTTCATATTTTCTGACTGACCGACATAAATGCTTTGAGTTTGAGTTGAGTGGAGTGAAGTGAGAGTCTTTTAACTGCCAAGGCTTTTTTTAAATCTTATACTTTGAATTGTTTCTTCATTTGTGTCTTCTTTCACATTGTTCTCACATAATATAAGCAACAAGAATAATGTACCCAGGATTTTGTAATATCTTGATTTAAAAGAGTGTCCATGGAGTTTCTTGCCCTTCTTCTCCATAGAGATCTACGTTTTGGAATAGGCAACTAGCTTCAACTAACTGACAGACTATTTAGTTTTGACAAATCAAAAGTACCTGTAGGTACAGACGCCAGCACATCAAGTTACTACAATCTGTCAGATTTCTTTAATAGATTTTCGAATTTATTGCTAAAGCATAAGGTTCAAGGTTGATTGGGAAAATCTGACAGTTTCGGGTAGGTTGACCTGCTGGCGTCTGTACAAGGTTTAATTGAATTAAATGCTTTGAGTTTGACTTTGATACCTACCTACTTTGGGCCATTCAAAGTAGGTAGGTATCAAATACGATTGCCGAGAAAAGGCCCAAAGTAGGTATCAAATACTTTTGCTGAGAAAAGGTTCGAAGTAAGTAGGTATCAAATACGATTGCCGAGAAAAGGTTCGAAGTAGGTATCAAATACCTTCGTGCATTATTGCCTGTAGTTTATTCAGGAAACGTGATTTTTTGTAATCTAAGTTTCAGTCATTGATTGGCCGTTTGTAAGCCTTCTGAAATAGGTTCCCTTCGTGTAAAGAGAGAAGCAGGAACTTGAAATGTTACTCAAAATAAGGTTACGCGTAGTTCCGGTACCGGCATTTGTACCGTTCCACCAGGATCGTAACAGAATTAATTCCTTGGCTATAACGATACTGAACAATATTATCAATATACCGGTATTAGTATAACGATATATTAACGTTATTAATTTCGACACTCTCGAACGAATACAGCCGTTGCGGTGCTTGAGCGGTGTTTCACCTGTAACGTTATTACAAGCGGTTAAGCTTAACGTTACTGATACCTGTAATTAATGTTACATTACTTATAATATTGTTCTACGAAAATGATATTCTATAACGTTTTTTTTTTGGAACGTTATTTATATTTTTTAGGTTTTAGAATCGTTACAAATTTTGGAACGTTATACGATATAGATGGTAACGGAACGAAATTCACTTCGTTTTCAAGTCCCTGGGGAGAAGGTTTGTAGAGGAATAACATTAGAAAAGGTTTTGTTAAATTTTCCTAGAAGAGAGTCCGGGTGCCACATAGGGTCTGCAATTTACCGACGAACGACGTCACTGAAACGTTATTTATGAAAGTAACTTGGCGTGTTTTCCTAGAAAGCGTTTTTTGATGCAGCGTAAAGTCAAACCCCACTGGCATCATTTTCATGACAACAGTTAATATGACGGCGACTGTAATAAGAAACCGTAGTTTTAGTGGGGTAAGTGTTAGTTTCTTTCTTAACTTAAGAATGCATGGTGGAAAGTTGGGGAGGCCAGCTGAAGTTGAACCAACATTTTAGTCTGATTTTAATAGATTTGAAGATGAGATTCTCTGTGGCTTTACAGGCTGGTCACGACCTTGCCGCGATGGGCGAAAGCTACTCGTGCCGCAGCGACCGGTAATCAAGGGTGCGTAACAAGACAGGAAAAAAATTCACCCGCTCCAGGGCGTCGGGTAGGAGGCGGTAGCATTCCAACGATTTGTGAGATTGAAACATGCTTCAAGTACCTAGTTCCTGCAAAAAATAAGAACTTTGTAAGTGCTGAAAGAGCTTTATCCACTGACCTCTATTAATAAACAACTTGTATAATACATGTCTGTGGCTTTATCGTACCTAATAAATCCAAAAACAAAAGGAATTTTAAAAAATCGTATGTACGAGATACAGGCATTATGTTTCCATGTTTCCTACGTAAAAATCTAAACGAATTTTATTCTGTACCAAAGTTTTTGTTTATAAAAAGCTGCACAGATTTCTGTAAATCATGTTTCACTTTCCTATAAAAAAGAGCCAAACTCGCGTAGGTACACAGTATCTGACTGGGTTGATTGTAGGTACCTACAGTTTACCTTGTTACCTTGGTATGTTGTTGTGTTCATAAAAATGTTTGCAGAACGAGTGAAATGAAATGAAATGAAATGATTTTTTATTTTGTAAGTAGGTTTGTACAAACACTTTTACACGTCAATCATGTTTTTTTAAAACTAGATGAAGTCGGCGTTTCCTATCTGACTACTCTGAGAAGAAAGGCCGAAACAAACTCAGAGGTCACAGTCTCTTTTAAAGTCCAGACATAATCTTGGTCAGGTTATATGAAGACCATGTAGATCGATGTCTGAGGTGGTCTTTTGAGGAAAGAACCACACAGATTGAGAGGACCTGTCCAGTCAGTGCACGCATTTGTCAAAAATCGTGCAGCTCAACTCAAGACTTAAGGAGCTCAACGATTCGACGAACAATACCAAAGAAAGGACATTTGGGTAGGCCACATAAATAACTCAAACTGCCAGACCATGAAAAAAAAAAACAGAACAGAGAGAATAATAAAAAAATATATATAAGTATGTAAAATGACCCACATCGTCTTCACATTCACAATGAAAAAATAATATAATACTTTACAAAGTAAGCAAATGTCATTGTTTAAAAAAAAATCATCAATGTCAATGTGTATATAAAAAAGAAAAAAAATCATTCAAAATGCAGAAATTGGAAGCAGCTCAATCCCAAGCCTTTTTGTCCTCAATATAATCTTTAACGGTATAAAAGGCTTTCTGGCACAACTTACGTTTAATGAAAGATTTGAATTTATTAAGGCTTAGATCTTGAACGTGGCTTGGTAGTTTATTGTAAAAGCGTATACATTGGCATCTGAACGAGCCACCTATTTTCTTGAGCCTGGTTGTAGGTACAACATATTTGTGTTTGTTTCTAGTATTTATATTATGGATATCACTGTATTTTTTAAACAATTTTATATTTTTATGGGCATATAAAAGATTTTCATAAATGTACTGAGAAGGCACAGTCATTACATTAATCTCTTTAAATTTGTCTCTGAGAGAGTGTCTCGGACTTAATTTATAAATTGATCGAACAGCTCGCTTCTGCAAAACAAAGATAGTCTGAATATCGGCGGCATTTCCCCACAATAGAATACCGTACGACATTACACTATGAAAATAGCTAAAGTACACTAAACGAGCAGTCTCTATATCAGTTAAATTACGAATTTTTCTAACAGCGTATGCTGCAGAACTTAGCTTTTTTGACAATTTATCTATATGTGGACCCCACTGAAGCTTAGCATCCAAAGTTATGCCCAGGAATACTGTGTTGTCTTCAGGATTCAATTCCTCGCCCCTTATCAACACATTAGTTTTCACCTGCCTTACGTGTGGTAGCGTAAACTTAATGCATTTGGTTTTCTTCTCGTTTAGAAGCAAATTATTAACATTGAACCAGTGGACTACTTTCGAGATCGCGCTATTTACATCGTCAGTAACCAACTGCTGACGTTTAAGTTTAAACAAAAGAGAAGTGTCATCTGCAAACAACACTATATCATGATGATCCTTTATGAGGTACGGCAAGTCATTAATATAAATGAGAAACAAGAAAGGACCAAGAATTGAGCCCTGTGGGACTCCCATTGTTACTATAGATCCGGGTGATCTTTTTCCATTAACGTCAACGCTCTGAATCCTTTTACTCAAGTATGAAATAAGAAGATCCAGAGCAGTGTTTCGGATCCCGTAGTGGCGGAGTTTCCTGATTAACGTTTCGTGAAGAACGCAATCGAATGCCTTGGACAAATCACAAAAGATGCCCAAGGCATCGCATTTATCTTCCCATGCATTATAAATATGTCCTAATAGTTCAACGCCGGCATCAGTAGTTGAACGACCCCTTGTAAAACCAAACTGTTTGCTATGTAATAATTTATGTTTATTAAAAAATCTTTGCATTTGGTCTAAAATTAATTTCTCAAAAATTTTACTAAAGGTAGGTAGTACAGAAATAGGTCTATAATTTGTGGGGTCTGATGTACTACCTGATTTAAACAAAGGTATTATTTTACTATTTTTCATAAGGTCAGGAAACTCCCCATTGTCAATACAACTATTAAAGATAATAGCTAGAGTAGGCGCTACAATGTCAATAATAGACTTGGCTACTTCTACAGAATTACCCCACAGATCTGCAGTCTTTTTTACATTTAAAGTGTGAAAGGTTTTAATTATATCTCTACAGGTAATATATTCAAAACGAAATTCCGAATCGCAACCATTAACATTTTCCTTAAGCAAAGACTCAGCAACAGAAGGTGATGAGTTTAGTGATTTAGTAGTTGAAACGGGAATATCCGAAAAGAAATTTTCAAATGCCTCGGCGACTTGTGTGTCTGATTTTATTATGTTGTCATTAATAGACAGGCTGTAGTCAGTATTTCGGTTACTAGATCTTCCCGTTTCACTATTAATAATATTCCAAGTCGTTTTAATTACATTACTGCTGTTTTTAATCTTTGAACCCAAATAACGTGACTTGGCCATATAACAAACTTTTTTAAATAATTTTGAATAATTTTTAACATACAAATTAAATTCATCAGTGTTAATATAAGTCCTTTCATTGTACAGTTCATAAAGCCGTGTTCTACTTTTATGAATACCAATGGTAGCCCAATCACTGAATGATGCATTACTATTAACCGAAATAGTCTTGGGAATAAAGGTGGAATCAAATTGTTTACAGTATACATTGAAAAAATTATCATAAAGATGATTAGGATCAGCCTGAATAGACAAAACTGGTAATTTATCAATGAGTTTAACTTTAAAAGCCTCCAAGCGACTTGCAGTTTTGGGGTTAACAGTGATATCCTTTTTAGCCACTTTTTTGTTTTGATTTTGAATAGTAATCCTTTGCCCGCAATGATCAGAATCTAGTAAAGTTATAATTTCTTTGTGGCTTGGTATAATATCTGTATATATATTATCTAGGCATGTGGCACTAGTAGGGGTTATTCTTGTGGGCTCCAAAAATAGGTTTAGAAGATTGTAGGACTGAAACAGACTTAAAATTTTACTACAAGAACCTGAGTTTTCTAATAAATTGACATTAATTTTCTATGTTCTACGATTGGCGTATAACAATGGAAGAGGGCTGTAATAGCACTCTTACGAAGGCTGGAAATGGTGTGGTTAGGTTGAGAGGAGGTAGCGGGGTGATGAGAGGTAGCGGATTGCTGTTGTTATTGTTTGGGAGTGTGATACTTATTAATAAAATAATAAAAAATACATTGATGTTGTGGAGACTGGAGCCGGTACTAGGAATACCTGTGTTACAGGTCTCCAGGCCTCCAAACTACACGGACAAGTCACACTGATACAAACGTCCACTAACAGAATGATAATGATAATGGGATAAAAGATAATGTAAAAAAAATGAAAATACAAAGGAAAATATTGAAGATATAGGAAGATAGTTTTTGTGAAACTACCTAGCCCAAAGACATTAAATTATTTAGGTACTCTTAAATCTCTTTGAATTAGCCAATGTAGAGCAATCAAGCCAATGAGATGACAAATAGACATGGCTACGATTAACCAAGCTCTCAATGACGTCATCATCATCAATCTCCTGCATGTACAACTGCGAACATTGGCGGTCGACCACTTTTCACCCTTGTGCCCTTAGTAATAAAGTTGAAAAGTGGTCCACCGCCAGTGTCCGCGATGGTAGATAAATAAGCTTTCAAATTACATAATATGCCTGAGATATCCAGCATGGTGACTTATTATTGCCGAGGGGAAGGTCAAATCAAAAGTAACCAAACTGAAAGTAGGATTTATGAAATATATTGCCATATATATTCATATTATTAAAGTGTAACAGCCTCAGTAATAAAAATATAAGTAAGTATATACCTATTTATGTAGTAGACCTCCAAATTTAACTTCGCGATAAGCATGTGAGATAAAGCTCCGATGAGCTCGAAATAAACATTACCTATTAATAATCGCGAAACAGGCATGTAAATAAACATAGATAGAAATTGGCGCCGATTCTGTTGTGTCACAAACTAAACTAAATTTAAGTTCAGGCATCTTGTTCTTTCTATTTCATTAAGAAAAGGACAAAAGATAAATATTAGTTTAGTCCTGTCAAATTAGTTAGCGCCTGACGTAAATTGACTTATTTTTAATAGCCATTTTTTTAATCTCGTCTAAATTGTATAAGGAGTATCTTAATTTGACAGGACTAAACTAATATTTATCTTCTGTCCTTTTCATAATGAAATAGAAAGAAAAAGATGCATGAACTAAAATTTAGTTTAGTTTGTGAACAACAGAATCGGCGCCATTGACAGACTCATGGACGCCGCCGGTAGTTTTATTTTCAGGGGGGTGCTCGATCACCGTTTGTCCATACATACAACGATTACATTTTCGGAAGTAGGTGTTCGGTACCTACTTTGTCGACTAATGCAAAAAAAGTTTAGAATCGAGAGATTGCAGAACACAATCGAAAATTTTAGAATCTCGCCTCAAATACTTAGGTTGAGTTCTCTATTATTCTATTAGGCGTATTCGAATATTTTAGTTTTGAATGTTTTTACACCTATAGGTATTTTATTTTGAAGCCAGGGAGGAGCAAGTACACCCTCTTGCACCCCGCTCCCGGCGCCCATGCACAGAGTACAATACGACCGACGTTACTTGGCGGGACTGTCGAACTTCACGCAGAAGGCTGTGCACGAACGTTTTCTAGGAACTAAATGGGCCATGAGGCGAGTGTGAGTGAGAGAATATGCGCAAAGGCTATACTCAGGCCTGCCAAGTTACGTCGGTCGTATTGTATAACTTTAGAACATTATTTTTTTTCCCGCTAATCGCTGCATCTTCTCACTAAGCCCTCTCCCAATTACTTTAAGTCGTAACAAGATTCTGTGGGGGCTCCTAACAGTCGCTCTATAACATCTAACAGACACACAATGTTCGAAGGTAAGCCTTTTTAAAATTAAACCTATATTCGAAAAGGCTTTTAGGAGAGACAAGGAAATTTTATTTGTACGTTATTATGTTTTTATTGAATTTTCTTTGTATGAGAAAAAGATCGATTGAATCCGGAACGAGGTGATTTGGCAGAGAACCAAAGTTGTCGACATATCTCACAGAAGAAGCAAGCTAAAGTGGCAATGGGCCGGCCATATTAGCCGTTAGAACCGATAACTTTGGGGAAGACATGTCCTAGAGTGGAGACCGCGAACCGGCAACCGTAAGGTAGGTAGGACGGAGTACATGTCCATGGAGTTTCTTGCCCGTTCTTCTCCATAGGTACCTACGCTTTGGAATGGGCAAATAGCTTCATATTTTCTGACTGACCGACTTCTTGACAATTAAAAAGTGCCTGTAAATGGTTTAATTGAAATAAATGCTTTGAGTTTGAATTTGACGCTCTCGGGCTAGGTGTAGCGACGATCTTCGCAGGGTGGCTGGGAGCAGCTGAATGAGGGTTGCCGAGAATTGAGTCACTTGGCCTATGTTCAGCAGTGGATTGCTGTAGGCAGATGATGATGAGAAAAAGCAAAAGGTTTTGCTCTGCAGTGTCAGGGTAAGGTTCCGTAAGTCTACGTAGTCAGGGAAATAAATTGTTGATTAAATTGAAACTACGCCAATTTCCCGTGGGTACTATTATATAGCCATTCATAAAAGAAATAATGTTGAATGTTCACAAGTGTGATTTGGATTTACGTTGGTATCTACTTACCTAGTCAATTAAGGAATCCATTAATTTCCCTTTACAATTACAATTTATTTTCCATTTCAACATCATCATTGCTGCCGAAAGACATCTTTTTTTTTTTGAGGATGGGAAATCATCAAATGATCCCTCCCGCTCTGGGTGGAGCGGAAGGGAGTGTCAGACTCTTATATACTGACTAAAACCCTTACCCGTGTTCCTTCCTTAGCCCTTTATGTTTCGGGCCTTTATGATCGCCGAAAGACGTCTTCTGCCGGACATACGCGTCCCCTAAGTAAGCATCGCCAAATAGATCAGCTCGTGCTCGTGCTGGTCACATGCAGCGGATTTCCGCGAACTTCTCCACTCACCGGCGCGGCGGGGTTATTGCGTACCTAACAGAATAACTGTAGCATTGGCTTTCATTTTGACAGTTCAACAACATTCATTGCGTTATTTACGTTGATGAGCAGACAAATTTTACTAACATAAGAAGCAATGGATTAGCAATATCCTTCAAAAGCATTAATTTAAAGTGTGTTACGCAATTAGGTTGCCAGTAATCTGTCCGCATTGTGGAGTACGCTGTGCCGCGGTGGTACGCCACTTTAGCAGTTAATTTATCTCTGTCAGTAGCAACCCTATTGTTAAGAGCCTAAAGAGCACTGTGATTTTAACAGTGATTCAAAATCAGAAGTAAAATAACTAGGAAAAGGACCGTAGTTCGTGTTCAGCAGTGCGACGGGCAGGGCCGGATTATCCATAAGGCAGTGTAGGCAACTGCCTAGGGGCCCCACATCGGATAGGGGGCCCCGCGCACCTAGAATAAAACTATTGAAAATGTTTCATCGAGTGAAAAATTACTTTGAAAATTTGTAAGTATCCTCAATGACAATATTATTGTATTGGTTTTTTTGTTAAATTACATTATCATATTTCGAATTATTGTAAAATTATATTCGTGTTTTCGCGGCGATATTAACGCCGACTAATCAGACGATGACGGTATGGCAAGCAAAAGCAGTACTGTAGTAAAAAATAGCTTAATTATGAATATAATAGCAGTTTAGTAGAAAAAAGTATTTTAGGAAGTTAGAAAAGGGGAAAAGGGGCCCCGAGAATTGCATAGCCTAGGGGCCCCGACATGGTTAATCCGGCCCTGGCGACGGGTCGGACCGTTTTAACCGTATAAATATGCCCTCTTGGTGTTTACAGCCCCAATAAAAAAATACAATCATAAAAATTACCAATAATTATTTATTTAAAAAAAAAATACAAAATCCATAAAAAATAAGAATACGTTGAATAAAATTAATACATAGAGGTGTCTCCTAACCTAATGGCACAACTAATATAAACATTATGTGCTGAGTAAATATTTTAACCTTTGGACGGATATATTGTTAAGTAAATAGGTATTATACTCTTATTTATCACATTGACATTGATCAAATGTTTAATGCAAATAAATTAATTTGATTTAATTTGCTATGCAGTCAACAAAGGAGTTAAGTATACAGGAGCGTCGGATATTGTTGAAGTTTACTGAGAAACCGATGGATATTCTCAAATAAAATTTTAGTTTATTAATAGAAAACAAACAGCTCATTTATTAAATTAAATTTCAGTCTAGAACATCCATCGGTTTCTTAGTAAACTTCAACAATATCCGACGCTCCTGTATACTTAACTCCTTTGTTGACTGTACCTTGTGGAGGTTAGTGCATCCAGTATATTATAGCAATACACAATGAAGCTGTCAGACCAAAGAGGAACTCAGAGCAGTTGCCATAGTATTCTAAACCTTATTGCTAGTGTCTTAGATTGCGACCTGTGTCGATGATCATTCAACTTTGAACTTTATGACAGTTTTCTAATAAAGTACCTATATTATTCAAGTCTGAGCAGTGCTGAACAGCAAGATATTCTGTCAAATTCAATACACCATTTTCTGAAATATACTGGATGCACAATAGGTGATAATGTTACGCATGTGACGCAGGGCACGCAATTGACAAAATAATAAAATAAAAACAGTGGCACTCCGGGAGCGCCGACAGAAGTGAAAACAAAACACAAACAGAATACTTTGCCATCACTCTCTGACATATCGGATATACATTAAAAACCGAGTACATCCCGAGCACAGCCGAACACGTCCCAAGCGGGTATTTTTTTTATCGACTTATAAACAAAACATGCGCGGTGTCGCTTACGGTAACAGTGGCGTGAGTTCAATGATTTTTTCCCATCTCAAAAAATGCCCAGCGCGTCTAAAGAAGTATCTACTTTAATGGAATAAAATATGTAAAAGCTGTCTGCGGCGCTATTCTGTAAAAATGGGCGTTCAATCTCAGAAGATCCATTGGTCAGAACCACGTTCGGTGAAAACTTAGGTGACGCGAGCTGTCAATAGTGTCAATCCCAGACATCAGATGGAATGACAGCTCTTTCACCTAGTTTTTCACGGTGACGTTTTTACAGAACAGTCCGGCTGTAAGGTGTGTGTTAACATATTTGACATACAGGTAAAGACATCTGCCGACACCTTTTGAGTGAGGGAGGCAAATCGAGATTCTGTTCACCATCTGTATGGTGATATAATCTTCTATTGAGATTGTATTGTCCTTATGAGCTAATTATTTGAATACTTTTAATTGAATAGCTTTTCACCCACGTTTCAAGTTTATATAAAGTTAGTAAGAAAGTAGGTAGTAATAACTTAAAAAAGACTAAAATAGACGTTTGAAGATATTAAAGTCACTTAATATTTGAGCATTTTCTAAACGAACGTCGTAAGTGCCAAGAATTATGTTAGCGATTTTACACCTTATCTTTTTCGCTTTTAGGTCGTCTTTTGTAAAACCAGCGTCACTTACGTACCTTTTTTCAAGGCTTGTTCGATTTAAGTACAGTAAATGAGTGAAAAGCTAATTTATATAAATAATTGAGTAAATGAACTTAATATTTCATAATATAATAATGTACAACGTTAATTACTTAAATCTAATAAAAATGGACGGAGTTAATCACAACTTAAGTTATTATCAACAAGCTTACAAACTAACATTCAGCCTTCGTAACATCTTATAAATAAGGGGATTAACATACAGTTTTGGGGAGTTTAAGTCAATGAACAGCGACCTATTCTGTAAAAATCTCACTGTGAGGCTGCGGACACGAAGTCAGCGGGCGCGGGGCGGCGGCGCGGGGAGTGAGCTGCCACAAATGTCAATCGAGCATCAGGTGGAATGACAGCACTTCAAGTTTATTTCACCCGAGTTTTCACGGTGAGATCTATATATTACGTCCATGGGTGAGATACTTACAGAATAATTGACAATCGAAATTATCGAAATACAGGGTTATTGGTAAAACAATAACAACCTCTTAAGAGGTCATTGTACTCGTCATTATGAACAACTTTTACTATGAAACCAAACCTGAAATCGCGAAAAAAGAATCAGCTGTTTCCTACATTTTGACGAGTTATACGAACATAAATGTAGACAGCTGATTTTTTTTTTGTTAATTCATCTGGTAGCAAAATACTCACCATTTTGCTACCAGATGAAATGGTTCTGGACTGGATCCATATTCCCGATTTTATTGCCCGATCGTCTGATTCAATATCGCGATTCATGATTTTACTCGACAGATTCAACAACAGTTTAATAAAATTGTCTTTAAAACTCGTCGTGAAGATTTCTGAAAACATTTGGACAAACAAATCCAAATATCAGCCTGTTCTCAAGGTCAAATCAGATCTCGTCTAATACAACATTATAGCTCCATTAACTTTCTCTTCTAAGGCGGGTGCTATAGTGTCGACATCTCGTCCATCCGTCATGGCTATGAGTATGCAGACGTCGTTGATAAACGCCGCTATGCTTGCTGATACCACCAGCCTGGAAATTGAGGGAAGGTGAGGTGAGTAAAGGTCATAGCACACATATCAACTCGGAAAGGGATCGTCACCGTATCAACTCGAGCCATTCAGTATTTTTTGTATGAAACTCCCTACTGCAACGCACACTAATCGGAATTGTAACATAAACGCCTCTTCTCGGGACAAGGTCACGAACCGCGGTGCGGTGCGTGGTCTACTTGCAGTTCCCGCGCTTACGGCTCGTCGTTTCCGCTCTTACGTCTCTCCGTACCCGAGCTTACGTCTCTTCGTCCACCCTTGCGCGGGGACGACGAGCCGTGGCCGAGTCGACGTATCGGAGCTGATCCGCTTTGGTTACGTGCTTACGTTAGGTTGACGCCTGTTTGATGGCGAGGCGAAAGGCGATACGGTGACGATCCCTTTCAGAGTTGATATGTGTGCTATGACCTTTATGGGCACAAAACTATTAACTAAATACTAGTATTTTTCTCATGTATAACGTATAATACGAAAAATTCGAAGACATGTGACATCTACCAACCCGCACTGGGCCCGCGTGGTGGATTACGGCCCACTAGGGAGTGGGCCGTAATCCCCCTCGTAGAGAGGAGGCCTGTGTCAAAGCAGTGGGAACATTATAGGCTGATTATGCTTACGCTATGATGCTTTATAACCACTTTGATATGTATTACCACACTTAAGTGTCAGGGATTTACTCCAGTTGTCGTCACCATATCCAACGAATGTCCATGCCACTGTCACTTCTGTAACGGTACGTACAACGGCACATACAAACTACGCGTCATGCGCGTCACGCAAAATCCTGCATCTCGAAAGCAGAGTTTACCGCGCAACTAGCATATACAACTGCCCAACAAGAATCATCTTGTAGTTGCCCACCAGACAACACCCGTCTGGTCGGAGGATCCTCCCTTTTCTATGGCGGATGATCAAACTTTACACCCTGTTCCTCATACCTCTATACCTCTAGTTACTAGAGGTATAGAGGTATTGTACTCGAGTCTAGTACAATGCTTACCAGAAGGACAGTCCAAGATCAGCAGTATCGTCAGAAGACCACGTGTTGGCGAGGTCTTCGTCCGACATCACGTTGTGCTGCAGTCTCAGGAAGTACTCCGTCAGCCATACTGCTATTGCGCCCAGGCTGAATAGCACTGAAATGTGAGAAGTAATGTATTAGTGATATAAACTTAAAAAGGTTCAGCTACGCTAGCCGCGATTGGTTCGTGGATGGCTTACCATCCATTACATATCGAGACCCCGTGCCTCGGAAAGCACGTTAAGCCGTTGGTCCCGGCTGTCATTCGTGGATCTTTGACAGTCGTTACGGGTCGTCAGAAGCGTGAAAGTCTGACAACCAGTCTTACCAAGGGGTATCGTATTACCCAATGACTGGGTTGTAGAGGTCAGATAGGCAGTCACTCCATGTAAAATACTGGTATTCAGCTGCATCCGGTTAGACTGGAAGCCGACCCCAACATAGTTGGGAAAAGGCCAGGCAGATGATGCAACATGTCTTTTTCTTCCATATTTCTCTATTAGTCGTCATTAGTATTCTTCTATACAGGGTTATTGGTAAAACATTAACAACCTCTTAAGAGGTCATTGTACTCATCATTATGAACAACTTTTACTATGGGACCAAACCTGAAGTCACGAAAAAAAATTCAGCTGTTCCTTACATTTTGACGAGTTATACGAACATAAATGAAGAACCGTTTGACTATTGTAAGTACTAGCTTCGTCCTATCTCCGTGATGCGCCAACATCCACGCATGTATCAATGGCATCCGATAGCGGTAGAATGTTATACCAAATGATACGTCTATGATAGTCGACATGGTTGTATAGAGGCATGAGGAACAGGGTGTAAAGTTCACTTAACCTCCATAAAAAATATAGGATCCTCCGACCAGACTGGTGTCCTGTCTGGTGGGCAACTGTTCGACGATTGATGTCGAAACGTTGTATAATTATGCTAGTTGCGCGGTAAACTGCTTGAGCGATGCAGGAATTTGCGCGACGTCAGCATGATGCGTAGTTCGCATGTGGCGGCGTAAATGCCGCCACAATTGAAAGCAAAAAATCCATTTACAAGTTTGACCTCAGCTCATTCTAATATTTGCTTGGAATTGTCGGCAAACAGCCTCTCCATCCATTATCTCTGTCTTTCTTTTTCTCTCTATCAATAACTAATATTTACCTGCTAAAGAGTTGCTGACAAGTAGCGGTCGAGGCGAGCACCGCGCGCGGGCCGCCGACCCCAACGCGGCCAGCACGCATGCGCCGCCCGCCGACAGAAGTGACGCAGCCAGTAGTGCTGCCGTACCACACCACGCCCAGCGACGTGCGGGGTGAGTACCGGCTTTTACTGAAAATTAGGTAATTGTGTAAGTTAGTAAGGCAGTAGACATGATTTGAGAGAGCAGTGGTGGCGAGTTGTAGGTCGTAGAATATAGAGTAGTAGCCCCACTTCGAATTTTTAGATCCCCTTTCAGTACCTGTTGCAAAAAATATCATCATCATCATCAGCCATTTATGTCCCACTGCAGGGCAAAGGCCGCCCTTCCCTCCTTACACTTATCCCTATCCAGTGCTGTCAAACGCCATCCTTCTGGAAAGAGTCGAGCTCGTCCTGCCACCTCATTCCTGCCGCGCCGTCGTTTACTGCTGTTTGGGACCCATTGTGTGGTAACAAAAAAATATACATATATTTTTATTTCTTTCTTATTTGCAAAATAGTTGGACCAACGTCATCAAGTATTAGTAGTTCTTGAGATATCCAGCTGTGACAGACAGGCAGACAGACTGAGTTTCACCATAAGGGTTCTGTTTTACCATTTTGGTACGGAACCCTAAAAAGGTAAATTAAAGGAGAAAAATATTAGGTACAGGACGGATTGATGGTAATGGTATGGTTGTTGGGTAGCAAACAGCTGTTGTCGGGCTAATGCTTGCTTACAGCTGAAGCTAGACCTTCGGGAAGACTACACATTGCTGAAAATACTGTAGCAAAAGTATCCAAGTGATTCGGTATTTGGAAATCTTATTTGACACTGTTGCACAAGCAATTAATCCCTATCTTACAGATCGTAACAAAGTTACAAACAACATTAATCATGTCATCACAAAACCCGATGTCATTGTCGATTGACCAAACGCAACGACTCTGAGTCTGAATGGATTACAAAACTGAACGCAACTCGCAACGTCCTGATCTTATCGTGGACACAAAGCAAGTCTGTAGCAATGACTAGACCTGTTTATGTTGTTCTAGTTTTTTGACTTACAGCTCATATGGATTAATTTGATGTCACAATGAAGTTGGAGTTGAAACAGTAGCTAGCATTACTGCTTCATTTGTCTCTGAAAGGTTAGTGCTCGTATACACGAACGACAGGCGACAACGGCAGAAGCTAATGCAGCCGGCAGCCGGTACTGTTGCACCTGCCGTTGAGGCGTGTGTCTTTGAGCTGACGAAACAGAACCCTCCAAAGGATGCTTGCTAATGCATCCTTTGCCGTAATATGATAAGATGAAAGTACTTATTCACGTCTGCACAAAACTGATTATATATTTATTTATTTATTTATTAAACTTTATGCACAAGTAAAAACTGTACAAAGGCGGACTTAATGCCTTGGGCATTTTCTACCAGTCTACCTTAGGGTGATGCAGAGACAATACACAGTAGGTGCAATTACAGAAAACAGGTTAGAAAATAACTAGAACATAAAAATAAATACTTAGATACATACATACAACAAAATATAATAAAATAAAAAAGTTATGAGAGTTATACAAGAAAACCTGCAACAACTTAATCTTGAGACGAAACTGCCAACTTCTTGTGAATGTGTTCTCGAGCTTTCATTTTAAATGTGAACTGATTGGTTACCGTCCTGATATTCTGAGGGAGCGCATTCCAAAGGAAAACCGCCTGGACAAAGAAAGAAGACTTTATAAAACCAGAGCGATGAGAAGGACAACAAAGAAGACGATTATTCTCTGACCGAAGATTCTTGCTGTGTGCAGAGCATAAATATTGACACAGAGAAGTCAGATAAGAAGGAGAAGTGGGTTTGTGAAGGATAGAAAATAGAGTTGTCAAAGCCCTCAACGCTCTGCGCTGCCGGATAGGTAACCACTTTAAAAGCGATCGATGTGCGGATACATGATCATACTTGCGGAGATTGAAAACAAAATACATTGAATTGATATAACGGTGTCATTAAGAAAAAGCGTAATAGAAGCTCGTCGGAATAAAGGATGGGCATAATAAAAATACGAGCAGTGGTGGCCCAATGATAACGGACTTAGAAGATGTAGGTCGTGGGGTTCGACCCCAGCCAGGCGCTTTACTTTTTGCAAATAATTTCATTACCACTGCTCTCAAAACGGGCGAAGTCCTGTCATGTGCTGTATCATTCCCCAGAATGGGGAGTAGTGAAATTTGTAAAGGGGTTAATAAAATTAAGAAGCTATAGAGTCTACAAAACACTGGCAGAGTAAGCTGTAAATACATGACGCAGACTTACAATAGCCAGAGTGTCTCCAAGGAGTCCGTATGCCGCAAGGCGGGTAGGACCAGCCGGTCGATTCTGTTAGAATCTCAACGTGAGAAGTTAGGTGAAGTGAGCTGTCATTCCATTTGATGCTAGGGATGCACACTAATGACAGCTCACTTTACCCGAGTTATCATGGTGAGATTTTTACATAATAGGACAGCGGTGCTATTCTGTAAATAGATCACCGTGGTAACTTAGGTGAAGTGAGCTTCAAGTAAGCTGTCATTCTACCTGATGCTAGCGATTGACACTATTGACAGCTCACTTTAAGCTCACTTCACCTATGTTTTCACGGTGAGATTTTTACAGAATAGTATTAAAGAACAGGAGAGGGGCGGGATTAAGCTCTCAAAACGGTGAAGGAAAACATCGTGAGGAAACCGGCATGTTATGAACCAAAAATTCGAAGACATGTGACATCTACAAACCCAATTAATCAAACCCCACTCCCGTGCTCAGCCATAAGTCAGACTATTGTCAGCTCACCAAATTACAAAACAGAGGCATGTCAGTTGTTCAATCTTTTGTTATTCCAGTTTCATTTGTGGGTCGCAAGAAGCAGTATTATTCAAGGTGTCAATGTCAAATTTATCTAGGAATCTTAAAAGATATTTCACGATATTTTTATAAGATACGTGAGAGGGACACGTTCCATTAGCTAGCAACCTTATCTTCTTTGATCAACGTGTTAAAACTAATTAGTAAGATTCGTGTTTTTCTGAAGTAGGTAACTTTCAAAAGACATTATAGGGTCCAGTCCTTTGCTGTCAGAGGGGCAATGCTCGTAATTTTAAGAACGTTTACAGTCTGATCTCAGTCTCAATCTGTTAAAAATACCTCTAAATTCCCAAAATTTTTGAAAATGTTTGCCATTGATTGTCGCTGAGATGAGATTGCGACTAGATTCTGAATGTTTTTAATTACGGGAATTGCCTTTCAGGCTAATCCGTGAAGCAGAAAGTTGGCCACCAGAGAGGTTCACATGTTCAAAGACCTTCAAACCTAGGTTGTTAGAGGACGAGGATTGTAC
Source organism: Oligia latruncula (assembly GCA_948474745.1). Lineage (NCBI taxonomy): Eukaryota > Metazoa > Arthropoda > Insecta > Lepidoptera > Noctuidae > Oligia > Oligia latruncula. The sequence goes on from OX419705.1 coordinate 4,452,634, forward strand.
AGACAATGTCACCAGTGAAAATATTATAACACGTTTTTTAACGAAAACATTGACGGACTTGTGTAACTAACATACTTTGAATCAAAAACTTTATTAAGTACCAGTTTCTTATTGCTTCAACTATGAATATAGCACAATTTTTGTTTGACAAATTGCGCTTAAAAAATAATGAAGAAAAACTTCCAATGCTCTAAGAAAATAAACTCCAAATGAAATCCCTTACCACTAAAATCATTATTCCTCCACCCATATCCGAAGTTCAGCTCCTTCCGACCTTCGAACAGTCCGAAACTGATCCTTCCTTCGGACTCCAAAGGATTCGAGGTCCTTCGCGCACGCGCATCAATCCAATGCGTAGTCCCCAAAGACGCCACTATCAACGCTATACATAAACACGAACCGAAAAACGTCGCAAAAATCATCGACCGCTTAAACAAATTCAACTTCATCTTGATTTGATTTTGGAACACTTTCACTGTCTACCGAGTTCGTCAATAAACCACTAGATGGCGTTATGTCACATTATTTTTTCACATAGCTCTTCGCACTAATTGGTTTGTTTTTATTATATTTTCTAGCTATTCAAGTTGTGAGATTGACTCTCTGATACGTCCATTGTTAAAGCCATTCAGTGCTATAATAACAGTTTCCCTTAGCTGTATCTTCACACGAGGTGAGAAGAAAATCTGAAACAATTAAAAGAAAATTGATTATGCAAACGTTATTAAGGAACTTAAAGTGTATTTTAATTGGTAACAGCTGAGGCGTTTTGTCATTGAGTTATAAAATTGAAAGAGTTGTTAAAAAAAACTTGTCTTTTTATTATAAAACTATAAGTAAATACTTAAGAGAAATGACATCTTAAATAATTTGGCAAATAAAGATATCGCAGGTTTATTTCAATAATCTGGAACCCTCCGGAAGGGTATAAGTAATACTTTGTGGCGAACGGATTTCCTTAACCAATAAAAAGGATTGCACATTAGTCTTATGTAATAAAGTATGGACGTAAGAGATCCTTTCAAAATTTTCGATTTATCTTAATTACCAGTAAATAAAATCAGAATAGCGTCCGAGTGCAAGAGACAATTGCGACAAATTAGGTACTAAAGACAATGAAAGAAAAATTTCAGTAAGTAAATAAAAACGTTAAGTGCATAACACCTACCATATTTTTACAATCCACGATACTCAAGTTCAGTATGAGAAAGTTGGATTGTTATAAGAAAAGTGGAAGATCTAAGACAAATATCAATGGATAGTGTGGAAAATTATAATGTACTTATAGACTATCTGGGAAAAGACCTCGCGGACGGTCACCTAACCGCTGATCAGACCAAGTAACCACCCTCACTGGACTCTCTGTTGCGACCGCCCTGAGAGAAGCTAAGAACCGAACGAAGTGGAAGAACGTCGTGCATAAAGCCTCGAAGGCCTTTCAGGGACAAGACCTTCAGTAATGAAGTACGCGACCAAGAAGAAGATAGACTATCTGTAACATACTGATGAGCACCTGTCTGATACACGTTGTAGAACTAAGACAGAAAAGAACACAAAGATGATGATGATGATGTGATGCTGCTAGAAATGTAAGAAAGACACCTACCGATTAATAGGCAAAAGGGCTGGAGAAGCAGGACTATAAGTGCGCTTGATAAAATTTTGCCCAAGACACGGAAGGATACGAATAAAAGGACAGTTAAATAGGAAAGCTTGAATAACTTTACAAACCCCGAAGGAGCTCCCAACCAGATTTCCGATTTCAAATCACATTATACATTTAAGATACGACTGGTTCTGGACTAAATATGTAAAACAGAGCTTCTGTCTGCATTATTTGCACCAAATACAAGTAACGTATTCAAGGATCACGTGGAGGTGAGGAGGGTGGTTAAGTAATTTTCCCGTTTCCTCTGTGAGCCGTCATCTTATTTATGACTTTGGACTTCTTCTACCCGACTTATCATCATCCGTCTAACTCTTTCCCAACTATGTTGGGGTCGGCTTCCAGTCTAACCGGATGCAGCTAAATACCAATATTCCTTCACCCAAATATTGAACCAAAAAAAAAAAAACTAAATCAAATTCATTATTTCACATAACACAACATGGGCACTTATGAAACGTCAGAAGCTAGGTACACGGTTCCAATTGGTAATTTCCTATGGAGACGAGCCAGCAAGAAACCCTACTCTACAATTCATCAACGTTTATATATGCATCACTCTTTTTTCATCTTTTAATCTCATCCCAATTACATAGGTACGTATTACATAAAACTACGAGCCTGTTATTATCTCATACAGCCAGCTACCGTACAACCTTCCATTCAAAAAGAAAAAACCTTAATAATGATCCCACGATCTAATATTGCGTGTCCGAATTTGATTTACTCTGCCATTAACCGGTGAAAACAATTTGCGACGAAAGTTTCATTTTATAATAATTATAGCCGAATATTATACGGTCTGTTAGGTTCCGACTTAAATAATACAATGACTCAGTTAATAAATTCGCTACTTTTGTTCGAGAAAAGACAACATTGACAAGGAAATTGTCTGATTTTATCTTCTGTATCCGGATGTTTACAATTAAGAACATTTTGAGAAATGAATGTTTTATCAAAACTGACTTTACAATAAATGATGACTAAAGGAAGTTACGAGAATCTTACAGATTTCGCGACAATCCTAAATGACGTCGTCAAGGTAGGCAAAAGATCGTCCGGCCCTGGTGCAAGCCATGGTCCGGAGCGAGAGGAAGTGGGAGGCAGTCACCTCCTTCTGCGAAGCAGTCATGCTAGCGAAGGAGGTCGCGGGATGGATGAGGGAGAGAGCCTCCCGTCCCAGCCGCCGCGGGAGACGCTCCGGGCGTCGGGGGCCACGGGACGACTCCCGGCCACCGTAGGCGCGGGCCTGCGGACGGAGAGTAATGGGCACCATCCGATCAGGACCAGGCCTGTGCCGGACGGCGCGTACGTGTTCCGCGAGCGCCTCAAAGAGATGTCAGCATCAAGGTAGGGGCCCCTTAGAGCCGAACAGGTCAGCGAGATTGTCCGAAAGGGTTACCGCTGGCCCGGAACGTAAAGGGCTAAGGAAGGAACAGGGGTGGGTTTTAGTCAGTAAGAGTCTGACACTCCCTTCCACTCCGCCCAGGAGCGGAAGGGGTCATTTGATGATTTCCAACCCAAAAAAAAAAAAGTTAGGCTAAAGATTCGATCCTTGGATTGATCACGCTAAATACTTGAATGATGCTGACACAATAAGAAAGAAACGAATGTTTTATCAAAACTCATTAACAATAAATGGACAATACACGTAACTGATGACACTAAAGGAAGTTACGAGAACATCTTAATGATTTTGCGACATTTCTCAATAGCGTTGTCAAGGTAGGCAAGAGAGCCGATTCTTGGATTGATCAAGCCAAATATTTGAATGATGTTGTCATCAACCGGTCGATTCTGTTAGAATCTCATCGTGAGAAGTTAGGTGAAGTGAGCAGTCATTCCATTTGATACTAGGGATTGACACTAATGACAGCTCACTTTAAACTCACTTCACCCGAGTTATCACGGTGAGATTTTTACAGAATAGCACTACAGTTGATAGCAAAATAACATCACATCATTAAAATTGTTATTATGTCACTAACTACTGGATATAATTCCACATACCGTAAGTTGTTAATTAAGTTATGGTCTAATGCTTTATGGACAAAATGCCAGATGGTACTCATTTACTCACACCTGGACGACCGTTCGATAACAAAATATGCATGAGGGACATATTTGAAGACCCTTTTAAATATGACGTGAGACCAAGTGAGCCAGTGGGTCAGTGGGCTATCAAAATAAGAAACATATTAGAAATTCAAAAATTATTTAAGACTAGCAGCGCCCCGCAGTTTCACCCGCGTAAGTTTCGATCCCGTGCGTGGGAATATCGGGAAAAAACTATCCTGTCCTTTCCCGGGACTCAAACTATGTACCAAATTTCATCTAAGTAAATCGGTTCAGCAGTTTAAGCGTGAAGAGGTTGTCAGACAGACAGACGCACTTTCGTATTTATAATATTAGTATGGATTTCAAGTTCAACGTTGATTTTACTAAATAAAAATAACTAGACGCATATGCTGCCATTTACATTCAAGGTCAAAAAGACGTTAGTTGACGTAACATGCTATTAATGTGTTAATAATATTAAATGAAACTGGTAAAGTACGTTAAGCCGTTGATCCCGGCTGTCATTCGTGGATCTTTGACAGTCGTCACGGGTCGTCAGAAGCCCGAAAGTCTGACAACCAGTCTTACCAAGGGATTTCGTATCACCCAGTAACTGGGTTGTGGAGGTCAGCTAGGCAGTTGCTCCATGTAAAATACTGGTACTCAGCTGCATCCGGTTAGACTGGAAGCCGACCCCAACATAGTTGGGAAAAGACTAGGCAGATGATGATGATTAAATGAAACGGTCAATTCGAAACAAAATATTTGAGCAAAGAAATATATAAAATCACAGACAGATTTAGAAGGCAAGTATGGCGGTTGTAAAAGGCAAAGATATTATATAATGGTCCATACTTTGAACGTTAAAGCAAAGAATCTTTTAGATTTGCGGGCATTACAACAGGATGCAGGCTGCAAGAAGTTAAATAACAGTTAACGACGAAGAAGACATCGAAAAGGATATCACATAGTGAAACATCAAAAAGTTACGCATATTTTTGCAACGTGTATGTGTCATGTATAGGACCAATCAAACCTTTGTTTGTCATAAGAATGATTATATTATCCGATTTATTCATTTAATCTATTCAAGCAGTTTTTATTTACATTCCGATGAGCAAAGTCAATATAATTGATATGCAGTAGGAAGATTTTATGATAATTTGTTTGATACCGAAGAGGCTAGTATAGTTTTTGCTTTACAAACTTTAACCAAGTGAAGTGACAACTATGCTGCCTACATACTCGAATTTGGAGAGTAAGTATAAATGAAGAAATATCCATGTCTACATTTATTTAACCACCGTTTCAACGTTTTCTATTGCGTCATCTACGAGTATATGAGTGCAGGAGTAAATCTCCAAAACTAGAATATTCTTGACATTTGCGGAGCTCCTACGCTTGTACTCAGTTTTTCTACGGACTTATTCCAATCACTCGATTACAAACTAGATTGAAGCTCGAACGATGCTGGTACAAATTGTTTTTATATAACAATTTTCAACCGCCTCACATTGATTGTCATACACAACTATATATAATAACACATCCATTTCATTAAACATTCCGAAACAGCCAAACATAATCACGATTCATACGGCATCCATCAATTCTTGTCCGATTACACGCCATTGAATACGAGGGATCCAATACAACATCAAAATTTGGACTACTTTCTACTGGCTTGGAACTATGAAATGTTTACGATTTCACCCCATGCATGATATACATGGATGATGTTTTATTCATTGCTAACACCAGTAGTCGCATACTATGTGGGAAAGTTAGAGAAGATATCAACAGACGATGTTTAATTGGAAAATCGATGTTGAAAGGAATGCGTGGAAAAAGATCCACCTGCGGCTATTTTCTGGCACGTGTAGAAAATTCCTGAATTAAAGAAATTGCAAGTGTGTTACCGTGGAAGATTTCCTTTAGGTACAGTTCAAAAACTAACAAATTAGATCAGAAAACAACACGTTACATGACATCTTTGCGAGTATTTGACCGGTAAAAAACGGTAAAACGACTTTGTTTTTCTGTCTAGCAGGTGTAATGTTTACTTCAAATATATAGACGAGATTATACCTGTTACTCAAGGAATTAAATTGATAAATAATTTGATAGTGGCGTCAAATTAAAGACTAGGTATTTATTATCTCCAAATCATATATTCACCATCAGTTTATAGAAAGTGATTTGTACAACTCTAGAAGTCAGTTTCACAATGTCTAGTCTGTTACGCCATATGCATATTTATTCACAAAAAAACAACAATTACAATTTACAAGCTAACACTAAAATATATTATATAATATACAAGTATATAATTAAAGCTCATTGGGCATCAAAAATTCGTCCACATCGCTGTCAATGGGATAAGTGCCCAAAAGGCTGGCAGCATTATCATATTGGATGGCAATGCTGATTGTTTTGGGCTAAAAATAGGCCAGCCCTTTGGTCACGTGAAGAGTCAACCAACCGCATGGTGATGTCCTGAAATATTCGATGAGCATTCGGACCCCAAGGCCCTAGCGTTTCAATCCCAAACGGCTCAAACATATAGCTCCCAATAAGGTTGTTATATTTGCGCCGTTTGAGGTTCTTTGCTCGTGCAGCAGCCGCCCCAGCACATACCATGTTAGGATGGCACGAGGGTGTCGAGTGTCGACACAGGTTGCATCATAAGCCATAAGCCCTCTACATGCCCATTATTATTTCCCGTAACATCAAAATTCGCACAAAAGTCACAATCTACTTCTTCAACATTACTGTTGTTTCATGTACAAACTGACATTACATATTATCATAAAAATAAAATAGAGAACGAAAATTTCCAAGTATGTAATAATAAGTCACCTAGTAATAATAAGTCACCTAGTAATAATAAGTCACCTAGTAATAATAAGTCACCTAGTAATAATAATCAGCATCTCGAGAATAATACTGTCTGTAGTAATCTTTTTCGTGAATAAACACCTTTATGTTCTACACCAAAATATAGCGGGTCTGCTTAACAAAGCAGACACCCTATCTGTATGTATTAATGAATTGTCAGAAAAGGACCAGTCTGTTGATGTACTATGCATAACGGAGCATTTTATGCTGTCGGGTCATGAAGACCGCCTTGTCGTACCGAATTATAGACTGGCTGCATGTTTCAGTAGACAAAATAGTAAAAGAGGTGGATCCTGTATTCTGGTCCGGTCTGGTCATTTATGGAGGGAGTTATCAGAGGTTTCAGAACTTTCAATATCTAATGTTGTAGAATGTTGCGCAATTGAACTGACAAGTTATAAAGTAGTTATAGTTTGTATTTATAGAGTACCAAAGACAGGGAATTCAAATGTATTTTTTAGCAAATTAGAGCAACTGTTATTACTACTAACAAAAAGAAATTGTAGGAATATTATTATAGCAGGCGACATAAATATTGACATATTGAAAAATAATAATATGACTTCTGAACTTAAATATATCTTAACAAGTTTTAACATGACATTAGCAATAGAAAAACCAACCAGGATGCAAAGCCAGACCTGCATTGATAATTTTGCCCACAATTTCGAAAAAAAATGCAAGACGGAGGTGATAGAATTTGCCCTATCAGACCACACTGCGCAACTGCTGAAATGTCCCGTACGTTTGAACTGTGTTCTGAAATATTGGTATAAATCACAACGGGATTATAGCCCAGAGAATATTATTAAATTTAGAACCTGCCTGGAAAAACTAACATTCTCTGAAATTTATGACAATGATGATCCAAATGATGCATTCAACTTGTTTTTTGAACAATTTAAATTATTTTATGACCTGTGCTTCCCCTGTAGGCGTATTAAAATACCAACATGCAAAAAACCAAAATGGATATCGCGAGGAATTAAACTATGTAGCTTAAAAAAAAGGCAATTATTATGGACGTCTAGACTTAAACCTACTCAAATAAATAAAACAAAATATTCAAATTACACAAAGATATTTAAAAAAATTATTAATCTGACTAAACGATCTCAAAATAATCATAATATTAAAACTTCTGACAATAAAAGTAAAATGACATGGAAAATAATAAAGAACTCTAATTTAAATCTCCCTAATGACTCAATTAATACTATACAAATTGACAATAAAACGATTAACAAACCTCAATTAATTGCTGAACAGTTTAACAACTTTTTCATAGAAAAAATTGTGCCGATACCCGGAGCAGGCAAAAGATCTTGTGCATATATCACAAATAAACAAAAATCAATGTTCATGCCTCCATGTCAACCGATACAAATATTTAACATTATAAAATGCATTAAAAACACTAATAGCGTAGGGTATGACGAAATTTCTACTAAAATTATAAAACATGTTGCCGACTTAATCTCTAAACATTTGAGTCATATTCTTAATCTATGTATCAGCCATGGTGTTTTTCCTGATCGTCTCAAGGTCTCCATAGTGAAACCCATATTTAAAAAAGGTAATAAGCAACAAATGCAAAATTATAGACCTATTGCGCTTTTGCCAATTTTCTCCAAAATATACGAGAAATACATTTATAATGAGCTTTACACATACTTAGAAAAACAAAAGATTCTCTGCAACGAACAAAAAGGTTTCCGAAAGAACATGACAATAAACATGGCTATTTATGACTTTTTAAATAAAATTATGACTAATATTGATAATAAAACACCTGTCTGTGCTGTGTATTGTGATATGACGCAGGCTTTTGATTACGTTGACCATACTATCTTAAGAAACAAACTTGAGTCTTACGGTATAAGAGGTAACGTTCTGGACTTATTAAGCACTTACCTTTCAAAAAGAAAGCAATTTACCGCCGTAACAAACTTAAACTTCAAGACTAAAGAAGAAGTAACATACCTGTCGAATGAACGCACAGTATACTTTGGTGTACCACAGGGCAGTGTATTGGGTCCTCCACTGTTCCTAATTTATATTAACGATCTTCCCAAAGCTATAGACTTCCCAATAACACTCTTTGCTGACGATAGTACGATAACAATAGCATGTGACAAACCTGAATCATATGAAGCTGACGTTAATAACGCCATAACTTCAATAATCTCTTGGCTTGACAATAATAATCTAAGAATTAATCTTAGCAAAACACAAATAATGCACTTTAGCCATAAAAAACCCAGTTCGAAAATGGAGGTCCAATATCAGAATAACAAAGTTCACGATGTAGATAGTGCAAAATTTCTAGGTTTGATAATTGACAGGCAGCTCAATTGGAAGGATCACATTGAAGCGCTATGTAAGAAAATTAGTAGTTCATCATATGCCCTGTATAAACTTGCCCCAACAGTTAACACAGATGCACTACTTACAGCCTATCATGGTCTTGTAGCATCTGTAATAAGATATGGTATTATATTCTGGGGTAACTCTACAAATAGAGAAATCGCTTTTAAAGCGCAAAAGCGTTCCATCAGAGCCATGTTCAGACTTCAAATAACGGACAGTTGTGAACCATTTTTCAAAAAATACAAAATTTTAACACTGCCGTCTTTGTATATATATGAAACTGCCTTATTTGTTAAGCTGAATTCACACCTGTTTCCCAACTTATCAGATACAGTTAAACGTAACAGGCGGAATGATATGTTACGCGGACGTAGAGCTAAAACAGCATTAATGTGGAAGAGCATATTTTGTATAGCCCCGCAAGTTTTTAATAAAGTCCCAAAGCAAATCAAACAGTTAAATTTAAATGGGTTTAAAAAGGAACTTAAAGAGTTGCTGTGTAAAAAATGCTATTATACCTTAAACGACTTTTTGAACGATACGACTTTGCCATCCTAATTTAATTGTAATCTTTTATATTCTGAAATCTCTCTTTGATAGTTAATAGTTTGACATTGAATAATACTCTGACATTAACCAAGATACCTAATATTTAACTGACATGTCTCTTTAATGTAATATTAATTCGTAATTATTTATTCAATATTAACTAAATATCTTGATTTTTGTGTTTGTAAAATTTTGTTTGTGTACCTACCTGATATTTGCGCGCCCCACGTGGCAGAATGTGATGATACCATTTATTAATTTAAGACCATGTAATGTACCATGTTCGGACAAATAAATGAATTTGAATTTGAATTTGAATTTGAATTTGAATTCAACACGCATACAGCTACATAATTGCAGGCAATTACGCAAATCAGTACGATTCACCTAATGAATCCTGTCAACCTTGACAATGGGCAGACGTAACGGACACGAAGTAGCCACGCGTCGCGATACGCTTGGCTGGCCATAAGGTCATTGTTATGCTGACTGTTTCAAACAAATGTGGAATGACATCACCAGCAGCATATTACTGAAATGGGAGTCTGTTGAAAAGAAGAGGACAGAAAGAGAAGAAAGAGGGCGGAAGACTGGAGTTCCTTCTGACAGAAATGTGGTCAGGTGGACTATGACCGCTGATTCAGCTCTCTCGCTGGTGCTAATCTTCAACGACAGCGAACCAGCGTATCGATTCAATAACGAACTTCGTAATTCATTTATATCCATCCATAATTGTCTTATAAATATTAGATTGTACTAGTAGTCATTATATTGACAATCTATCAACTACGATGAATTGACGTCATACGCAGGAATTACTAGTAATTGCTATGGGAAAATATTTATAGTTTTTGTGACAATTAATCGTAATCGATCCAATTCGTTATTGAACACTTTTGAATCAAGAGGGTTTTTGTTGAAGATCCTAAATAAAAATAAAGAAGCTAGCTGATTGCAAACGTCAATCTTCGTTTTTATACAGCACACGGGATACTTTTGAATTTTCAAGGAGTCGGTCGGTGTTGCTAAGTTCCTTATGGAGCAGAGGTATAAAGTAGGATAAGCCATATGACCCAGAGGTAAAGGTGTCACCTCTCATGCACGAGGTTGAGGGTCCAAATTTGGGCAAGTACCAACGTGACTTCTTTAATTCCTATACGTACAGACGCCAGCACATCAAGCTACCCGAAACTGTCAAATTTTCCCAATCAACCTTGAACCTTATGCTTTAGCGATAAAGTTGAAAATCTATTAAATAAATTTGACAGTTTCGGGTAGCTTGGTGTGCCGCCCTCTGTACATTCTGAGTATATTCTGGGCATTACTCACATCGGTGAAGGAAAGACATCGTGAGGACACCTAGACGTATAGTTAATCGCCAACCCGTCTTGAGCGCTCGTAATGATCAATGCTCGTGTCTTCCCTGTATGAGAAGAAGCCTATAACCATGCAGTGGGACAGTAAAAGGCTAGTATTATTATCAAACATGTTCTGCGGTTCCCTTTTTTTTTGTGTGGGAAATTATCAAATAACTTCTCCCGCTCTGGGCGGAGCTCAGCGCGTGTCAGACTTTTACTGACTAAAACCCACCCGTGTTCCTTCAGTTGCCTGTGCCAGGGGCCACGGTATCTCTTTCGAACAACCCGCGACCCTGACAGGCATCGACCCTAGCGGACCCTGGCGCGCATGGAACACAACGCGCCGTCGACCCGGGCCTGGTCCTTACCGGACGGCGAGCTGTATGCGGTTCCCCCTTACATTACACCCCATGCGTCAAAGCACGCATGGCTGCCTACACTATACAGAGTATACAGTAAGGTCATTATTATTATGGCCGAATATTTAAACCGAAATTTTGTGAAATGGTATGGCATTAGGTAAGGCTGTTATTAAAACGTTTTGGCTAATAATTCTGGGTTTTGTGTCGCGTGTGTTGTTATTGATTTCGTGTTCTGTTTTTTATAGGTAACGCTAGAATGAGGAAAAACATTAAGCTAATCAACGAACAAAAAGCTTTTAGTCTATCGAAAGCTATAACTGCTGCTGCATTTTGATAACCAAGAAGTTTTTTAGTTCTGTGAAGTTTTGCCAACTACATTCAATGTATATATTTTCTTCGATCATAAAAGATGTTATACGAAGATGCAGAATGATCACGAATCCATTTTATCGAAGATCTCAGATCGTTAAATCACGTCAGTCAATAAACAAAAGAATTTCCGATTCATTAGAACAATTCTACACTCCAGTTAGGGCACGTTTCAGATATCAATAAATCTGTTCTAGATATCAGATTTTCGAAACCAACTAGAGTGTATTGATTCATCGAGTTACAACAACTCCGTAAGAAACTTACATAACTTGTACCAAAACCTCCTCCGATAGCATTGTCCATAAAACAATCACGTTATGGACATGTAGGTCTTTGTTCTTTTTTAAATCCCGTCCTTGCAACACCAATTAGATACAAGCTATGGCCACTCTAATGGATCCCACGTAGAAATCTTCGCAACGAAGCGAAACAGATGGCAGAACGAATTTAACATCTCGTGAATAAACGGTTGCGAACTCTGAACCAGGAAATATGGAAAAAATAGAAAAAAGTTACTGGTTTTAACTGCTCTTCCGAGATAATTGTCTAATCCTAATCCAAATAGGTGCCATATATGCGGCAAATCGCTCACAATTGAGAAAGGATACAAAGGGAAGCAGTGAACGAAACTGGATTCAAGAAGTAACAACCATCAAGTGATCAATGGTTGAGGTTAACCGAATGAATATTCGGTTAACCTCAAGTTCAACTATTGATCATTTGATGGTTTTTTGATGTTTGATTGGGAATCCAATCAGTCACACCTTGTCGTCCACACTGTTGGCGATCGGAAAAAAAAGTTCCATTCGTTCACAGTGTTGACGAACGGCAATGGTTTAGAAAAGTTCAAACGGATTTTTAAATGCTTTAACTTTTTTTCCCAATTGTCAACAATCTTAACGACAGTGGTGTTACTGATCGGAAATAATCGAAAAAAATTCGTTCGTCAACACTGAACGAATGAAACTTTTTCCCGAACGTCAACAGTGTGGACGACAAGGTTGGAATGATCGGGAATATTCGAGAATATTAACCCCGCCTTTTCGAATCTTTACAATTTGGCATCCTTACAAAATCCACAATGATATTCTGAATAATAATGATGTCATTTACACAGCCCACCACAAACACCAAATTCACTCAAGGATATGCAATGTCCGTACTTTGTCGATAGCCTCCGCCACAAGTGACCGCAATGCCAGGGCTGGCATACTGACGTATTTCTCACTTGAATCAAAATTACGATTGAAATCGATAAATTAATTAATACCAAAATTAAATGAAATTAATCACAACTATCATTGCCGTCAGTCAAAAACCTTTAAAGCCGCCATTTTTGATCTTAAAAGCAACACACGTAACGTATGACTAAAATTACATGCAGTTTTCCTAGTATCGTTTACATTGCGGAAGAAATGTCTTGAGACCGTTTCCTTATAAGCACTTGTAGTTTCTAGTTTCTCATGAGTGTTCTAATTAATATGGAAGTTATGTTCTCAAATCTAGATGGACATATCTGGACGACATTTTTGTGTTTTGGCTTGGGAAATGGATTTTTTGATGATCTGTCTATGATTTCATCGTACCGTACTTCTCAACAGATATATAAATAATTTGAATTTCTGGTTTCATAGTCTAACTAACTTCTGCACGCGACTTCGTCCGCGTGAAATTTTTTGTTCCCCCGACCTACCCCATCACATCGCATCACCTGCCCGCGCTATTACTTCGTTTTCGCTTAGCGTTCTCTTTGCTTGGCTCCTAAGGGTGCTAGCGTGATGTTAAATAGCACATAGCCTTCCTCAAGAATTAGGCTATCAAATGCAAAAATATTTTTTTCGGGCGGTAATTATAGAGATTAGCGCGTCCAAACAAACAAACTACTACTATCAGTATACTAGCTTCCGCCCGCGGCATCGCCCGCGAGGTATGTCGATAAAAACTCCTATGTCCTTCCCCGGGATGCAATCTATCTCTCTGCCAAATTTTATCGAAATCCGTTCAGTGGTTAAGGCGTAAAAAGGTAACAGACAGAGTTACTTTCGAATTTATATTAGTATGGATAGATTATTAGTAGGTACAAGTTTCTACGTCCTAGAATCCACCACTTGGTTTTCTGATTTAATGGACTTCGTAATCCATTAGCTCTCAATGTCAATTTGCCAACGGGTAGCCGACCCCAATTTAGTTGGGAAAAGGCTAGGTTAGATGGAAAATTGTCATTAAGTGCAGTTTTACTTGACAAGTTCATTATACCTAATGATATCTAAGGTACCGACGCCAGCTGCACATCAAACTACTACAATCTGTCAAATTTCTTTCATACACTTTCAAATTTATCGCCAAAGCATAAGGTTCAAAGTTGATTGGGAAAATTTGACAGTTTCATCAGTTTTTTCAGTGCTGGCATCTTTACAAGTAACAGTATCATCGATAACCCTGACAGTACTATCATGAACTAAATTGTACACATCTGTACAAATGTTAACATCCACCTGTCCATCCATTGTATCATCAACATCATACATTTCATCATTTTTGACCTTCTAGTATATCAAACAATACGTATTGTGGTTCCAATTATTGTTTGTAACCATTGTGGGCCTTAAAAGCTTTTATACGGCTATTTTAATTACCGTAATAGCCATTATTGCTGAACAGCTATAGTTTAGTGTTTTTGGAATTCTTTGGCTCTTTGGTAATGGGTTACATGATGTGAATGGTCTTGATGATTTAAAAACTCATTGGGGTCTAATGCAGTAATGAACTTGGGACGGTTAATGGCTAATTTTCGGAATTACATATTTAAGTATGTCAGTCAGTAATTTGCAATGTTGTGAGAATACAATGAAATTAAGGATGAAGATGCCTCGATTCTGATGGAAGATATACGAGTATGTTCGAAGAGAATGTCATCCATACTAATCCACAATTCCTTACTTAATATAAAACAAAGTCGCCGAAATGTCTGTAAACTCATAACTTCCGAATGACTGCACCAAATTGGATAATTATTTTTATTGTTGTGTTCGGTACTGCCAGGACAAGTTTTCTAAAAAATTAATTTTGGAAATTCGAAAAAAAAATTGCACCTCTGCGAAGCTAGGGAGGGCCGCTAGTAATATTATAAATTCGGAAGTATCTGTCTGTATGTTACCTTTTCACGCCTAAACCACTGAACGGATTTCGATAAAATTTGCAAGGAGATGGATGGCATCCTGGGTAAGGACATAGGCTATTTTTTTGTGTTGGTGGCATGTTCCGTTCGGATAATTTCCGACATCCACGCGGGCGAAGCCGCGGGCAGAAGCTGGTATGAAATAAAATGTGTCCATCGGTTTACGATCCCTTGCAAGTTCAGTGCATCTTATGATATGAGCAGTATGTATCAAAATCAATCAACATCTTAATCTGCAATTTCATGAAATAAGTAAAACCAGCACAATCGTCGCTTAGTACCAAATTATGATTGCTCAAGCACTTTACTAATTAGACCGACAGTCAAAGTAAAGGCGCCTATTAGGTAACCGTTTCCTCAATCTCTATATTATTACTTACTTCATTTTCATCTATTACAACATCATTTCCTCGACAGCTTTCCTCCAGTCATATTTCCTTGAAGAGTAAACTCATTGTTACTCAGTCCAAGCCTTTGTTAACTCAGTCATGCTTTCAGTTAACTTATTGTATAACTGGTCATAACCAGTTAATT
Organism: Oligia latruncula; assembly: GCA_948474745.1. Taxonomy (NCBI): domain Eukaryota; kingdom Metazoa; phylum Arthropoda; class Insecta; order Lepidoptera; family Noctuidae; genus Oligia; species Oligia latruncula. The sequence continues at coordinate 4,467,979 of OX419705.1, forward strand.
ATTCACAGTGAGTTAACAGTTCTCAGAGCAGTTAAACACCGGTTTACGGTTAACGTGGAGCCGTTTAATTGTTTGTCGTGCTTAACAGAGGCAATGTCCGTTTTGAATTGGACATCGTTCTTCTAGAATCTAGATAGTTTTAAAGTTAAAGGTTTATTGGATTTCGTAATGTTTAGTGTTTGCCGTGTTGGTTTTCAATAGAATGTAAGTAAGACACGCACTATGCCGCAAGTAACAAGAAACGATTAACCTGCAAAATTGGAAGTGCTGAGAAGCCTTTTCATAGCTGTCGAATGAAATTTACAGGTTTATCGCAATCCATCTATAATACGGGGCATACATAGAAACAAGACCACACAAGACACCGAAAATAAAAGCCAAGAAGAAAAGATTTATAAGAAGAAGAAAGATTAGAAATTAGAATTATAAAGAGAAGAAGCAAAGATCTATATGGTGTACATAATAAAAAGTGTTCTATTCTAAGAAACGCGGTCACATTAACTTGACGCTTGGCGTTTTTGGTTTTTTGGTAATATACTTACCTAATAAAAAATATATTTAAAACAACAACAGAAAACTAGCCAAATTATCGACGCGCGTATCGGTAAACAAAGACAAAGGTAACACTTGCCGGGCGAGCTAAGGAATGCGGGCCTCGCATTCGAGAGATGCATCAAGTTAACGTGACCGAGTAATTGAAAGTCTGTTCGAAAGATAACAAATTGACTGCGAACAATGATTAAGACCAAGCAAATACAAACACAGTAGGCTCTTCAATAAGACTTGAAATCGTAAACGGGACCTAACGATACCCCAAGATAACGATAAGAATAATGCACAAATAAACTCATACAGAAAAACGATCGGTCTACCGCAATCCATTAACCCAACTTGCACATGATAATCAACTCCCATTGTTTTTGCTTGAATTGAATAAAATTGGTCTCGTTGAACCTGTTTCGAGATGTGCGTAAAGCAGGTTGAAGCACAATCTTATGCAGAACGAGGGCTTAGCACAGATAGAAGTATGATCTCGGAAGCAAAATAATATGTTTTACAATACAGGATGGCAAGGACATCGAAGAGCAATCTGTCACCATGGATTCAGTACACGATTCTGGACCCTCTGCGTCGAAATTTTTCATCAAAAAAATGTTTTTGATAATCGACTAAATTTTTTTGCTCTAGTCCAGTAATCATGTAACTGGGTTGTGGAGGTCAGATAGGCAGTCGCTCCATGTAAAATACTGGTATTCAGCTGCATCCGGATAGACTGGAAGCCGACCCCAACATAGTTGGAAAAGGCTAGGCAGATGATGATGAGTCTTGTAATCATGTGCTGAATTCATGATTACAGTTTGCGAAACTAGACGATGGGTTATCTAAAGCGGCTGCTGGGCCAGATGATTCCGTTGCTAATTGTAGCTGAAAAGTAGGAAACTCTAATTTACCTTTGGCATTTCACGTACAATTTCCCAATAGATGAAAAGTGGTGGTGAGAAAATGACTAATGACATTATATAGATGACGTTACCACAACTATTCCTTGGCAACGAACGGATAGACATCTTCACTACTTCTTACTACTACTTCAGTTGACTACGGAAACTGTTTATGCAGCCAACTACCTCCTAGTCTTACATAATACCCTCATTACACCTGATTCCACGTTCATTGAAATCAAGTGAAAACATGATCCGTCGTTTTAAATTTAATGAGCTGCTACAGCTACTGGCCATTCGAAAGTGTCGCTGGATAAATTTCTAAATCATTGCGCTGAGTATTATAATTTCTTTTATGCCCATGTTCAACTTCGAAAGCGACAATTTTAAGTGCTCCCGAGTGTAAAGTGTCTTTTTAAGGTCGTCGAGAGCGTTTCTGGTCATTTATTTTAATTACCTGACTTATTATAACTTCAATGTCGTACGTAAGTGCGCCCGGGGATGTTAGGGAGTTGGTTTCGTTCTGATATTGAGAAGTATTTTCCTCTTTTTCTGTTTCTCTTTTGAGCTTGGTTTATGTTTCTTATAGACCTTTATTTGATTTAGTTTTTGGTCTTGGGAGTCACAGCACAGGTCCTGTCCCCGAGAAGTGATTGACTGATTTGGCAACCCAATGTGCTTCTAAGAGTATATTATATATATCTGATTCTGCCATTGGCGTAACGAAACGATGCAAAACGTTGTCTGTATAATCACCTATAATGTTCCTACTACTGGGACACAGGCCTCTCTGTGAGGGGAAGTAGGCCCAGTGCGGATTGGTGGATGTCACATGCCTTCGATTTTTTTTTTTGGTTTTGGGCCGGTTTCGTCAAGATGTTTTCCTTTACTGTTTTGAGAGCAGTGGTGATGAAATTAATTAAGTACATAAAGTAAAGTGCCTGCCTGGGTTCGAACTCACGACCTACAACTCGTAAGTCGGGGTCGATACCACTGGACCACCACTGTTCCCACTGGCTTTATGCTGAGACAAAATACCAACCAACCAATGTGTGGACTTGTGGAGCAATCTATTTGTTCTTGAGGACTGCATGTCTGCAATTCATTTATTAACGTGTGATTTTTCTCACGAGTTTCCTTCACTATATAAAGACGGTGTTCAATTAAAATAAGTGGTTAGACTGCTCACTAGAAGTTTTTGACTAGCGCTAAGTCATCATTAAAAATCTGTGTTCAAAAGCGGGAACATTGCGTGCAGATATGCTTAGATTATCTCTTACATTTGTGCGTTTCCCTCTACGCAGCTTACATTGCTTCCTTATCATCTGCTTTCTTCACTGGTAGCCTAGATGACCCGCCATTCTCTTTTCTTCTTGAATGTTTCTCGGATATCTAGCAGGGCAGTGTCAACACTATCAACAGTGCCTGCATTATCTCATCTAGGCATACATAAAACATTATTAAGTAACCAATGAGGAAACCACGGTAAAGCACGTAGAATGATCGTCACGTACCTAACTTGTTGCTTTTCCTTCTTGAACATTCACATCGCAGCATAGATGTACGTAACTATTTAATCAAAGCTAATGAATGGAGGTTGTAGTCGGCAAAAGCGGTCATTGTATAGGAGCCACAGTTATGGAAACCTCAATCAACTTTTTTGTACATTGTACTAAGTACCAAACAATTACCAAGCACCTGCTAATGTACTTGACCGATTTCTTTCTCCATTGAGAACAAAACGCGAAACTATCAACGTTAACAATAACGCATACGTAATCCAACGTTTAACTGACGTTTAAGTTACAACATAGGAAGAGAAAAAATAAAGAAAAAATTAGTCCGCTTTGTGGACAAAACTAGCGCACAGAGTGTGACGGATTCTTGCTGGTAAACAATAGTAATCGTTGTACATTTTGAACGATTAAATTCAAGCAATTTTAAACTTTATTGCTCTAGTTTTTAGGCAACATTTAAATGTGAAGGAGTGATGCAAAAACGACGATGGTTTTGCGTATTGTTGAACTTTATTACGAAGGCGCGAAAATTTGCAACCATCTAATAGTATCAAAACTTAGTACTTGAAGTGCTAGAAGATTTACTTTTTTCTTATTAATTTTGAGGAAACCATTTCAGATTGGACGACATCAAAACAGGGGCTTTAGATCAACAGTTTCTAAAGATTAGGATTGCGTCTGCGTTTCGATACAACTCCGATAGATTGCAATGAGAATTGTGTCTTATTGAGAGGTCTCATCACCATCCAGTTTTCATCAGTCATTTGATTCATACTGATATCAAGTTAGCAAGAAGAGGTCACTAAATTTTTTAGGGTTCCGAACCCAAAGTGTGCCAACGGGACCCTATTACTAAGCCTCCGTTGTCCGTCAGTCCGTCTGTCTGTCAGCGGCCTGTATCTCATGAACGGTAATCGATAGACAGTCGATATTTTCACAGTGTGTATTTCTACTGCCGCAGTGCCGCTATAAGGCTTTACCAACAACAAATAATAAAATAAGGATAAAAATTAAACCCATACAGCTTGGCAAAAAAGTCTAGAAACGGAACTAATTTTTTTGTCTGCTGGCAACATTCTCAAAATAATGACGTTTCAAATAAACAAAGATCACGACTTCGTAGATATTTTATTTCGACCATCAAACGGTGATTAAAATAGGTAAAAACTGAAAAATAATGAATAACACCATTCGAAGTGCTGACAGGGAGATTATTTATAAGGTGTACAGGCGATGTCTGGCGGAACATGAGGCCCAAACTATTCTTTCCGATCTTGACAACATTTACCAAAGAACCGCTGATATGACAGGTATGTAAGAGTTTGTTTTGTTGTTTGTAGTTGAATCAAGTGTTAATTGATGAACCCAAAGCTGTGAATTGCTTGCATGACCGAATATGTGGAAATTTGGGACAATAAACATTGAGCGCATAGGTTATGTTTACATTTTGTCTGCATTACTCTGCTATAGCGCGCCTAGATTAATTGATACTTGAGTGACTTGTACTCTGCTTTAAATAAATGTAAATTCGATTTCTACTAAACTTCAACTTTGAGTGTGATTACAAGGTAATAATGGATTTGTTGTAGCATTTGCAAATGTACCAGAAATTAAGGTGCCATAGACTTAAATCATATAAGTAGGTAACAGAAGATGATGCACATTTTTTTATAAAAGTATGTATTTTATTCAATTCAGGTAAATCTGTTAGCACTATAAGAAGAGTCGTGCTGGAAGGGACAAATTAGATCAACCGCGTTTCAGATTGTCTAAAGTAAAAACTTCTTTTTTGGGTTACTGTGTAAAATGTTATAATAAAATACCACTCGATATTCTTCAATTAAATGAGAAGAAATTTAAAACATGCATTAAACGCACACTATGTAGACAAGCATATTACAAGTTGGATGATTATATCGTAGATAAAAATGCTTGGCTTAATGCTGGTCCTGCTCCACAGACACTTGGACTCACTAGTTAAAATTTCAATATTTGGAAGAGGTGCTTCCCTTTTTCTTTTTTTTTGTGTTTCTGTCATTACGAACATAACTTTTTAAATTTATTCACTCAAGTTTTAATTGTTGAATACTTCAATATTAAATATCTCTTCCTGTTTGGTAGGTAATAAAATTCTATTTATCTCTTAAATAAATTGCAAACTGTAGTTTTGTATAATTTAGAAGCATTTTTTTTTTAAACTTTGTAAATGTAAGAACCATGTTTCCTTTTATTATCATTTTTTGATGTTGACTTGAAAGAGCATGGCAGTTGAGAACGTGTCATGCTCACTTAAATGTCTCACCGATGGTGGCGCGTGTGTTGGATCATTCGGTTCCCTACAAAATGGTTGAGCTGGATGGTGCTGATCCACGCGTCATGTTCGTGAACGGGCGCCGTCGGTTGAGACTGGTCATCTCTTAACTGCCAAGGCTTATTTTTAATCTTATGTCTTGAATTCTTTCTTCATTTCTGTCTTTTTTACATTGTTCTCACATATAGAAGCAACAAGAATAATGTACCCAGGATTTTGTAATATCTTGATTTAAAAGAGTGTCCATGGAGTTTCTTGCCCGTTCTTCTCCATAGAGATCTACGCTTTGGAATGGGCAACTAGCTTCAACTTTCTGACTAACTGACAGACTATTTAATTTTGACAATTCAAAAGTGCCTGTACAAGGTTTAATTGAAATAAATGATTTGAGTTTGAGTTTGAGTTTGAAGGAGATAGAAACAAAGGAGTACTGTGAGAGGGAACTAACTCTGTATGAGGAAATAGAGCGATTAGTCATAAATCTTGAGGATGATAGAAGCAGTACAAGACTCAGATGAGTTTGCAGCCAGCTCTAGCCAATACATGGATGTGGTGAGGGTGGAATATTTAGAGGAAGATTTATTTATTGGAATAAAATAGAATAATGTTTAAAATGTAATGTCTTTTTTTTATAATTCCTAAATATTTATTTTTAGGTATTTGGTAATCAGTTGCATGACGAGGACACGTCCTTGTTCAATTAAACTTACTGATTTGAATAAATTATACTTAAATAGAGTGGATATGTTTAACAAAAATACAGCTAATATCAAGACCAGATTGGTACGCTATTCGGTTACAGCGGGTTGCCATACGAACACAACAGTGGCGCCCCCATTATTTTCTACTCTTTTTTGCCAAGCTGTACAAGAAACGTGTTTTTTCGGCGTTTTTGCCTTGTGTCTCGTGCCTTGTGTCCGACTCGAACTTAGCCGCTTTTTCTCAATTGTGGCAGAGCTGAAGAGAGTCATTGAAAAGGAACTTACAGTTACCAGAGTACGACCAGACGGCCTTCTACACCCAGCAGATTGCATATTATTATGGAACTTTAGATGTCTATACGCATTCTGAGTTTCAAACAATGAAAGGAATACTGAACGCTCGCGCTCTCAAGGAAATCCACATGTCCGTGTTTTGATTTTAAAAGTAAATGATATAGTTTGGCATTTTCATGAGATACCTACTCGATGTTATCAAATTATAATTATTTATTTGTCATAAAAAAGTACACAGATACAAGGTGACACTAAATTTAAACATGCAAATAGCCCGGCGCAAAATAAATGATCAATCACCCCCATGCTAGGAAAAACCTGTTACAGGGGTCACCCATCCGTCCATGTATGGATATTATAACTGTAACAATGTAGTAATGTGCACTTCGGTAAAAATAAACTAGAGTAGTACTAATTTTGATGATAGGTAAGAAACTGGGGAAGAAAGAAACAAAGAAAAGGAAGTGTCTATTTGTGTGCAAACGGGCCGGCCATATTAGCCGTAGCACCGATGACCGTTGGGGTTGACGTGTGCTTGAGTGGAGACCACGAATCGGTAAACGTAAAGTAGGACGCCCTCAGGCTAGGTGGAGCGACGATCTTCGCAGGATGGATGAGAGTTGCCTAAAATCGAGTTGAATGGCGTGCAATAGGAGAGGCCTATGTCCAGCAGTGGACTGCTCTAGGCTGAGAATGATGGTGATATGTGCGCCACGTGAGTGTGTTTGTGTGAGTGGGTAAATGGCAGGTACAATTACGTTATTATCGCACAATTGCGTCGTTATCATCGCAGCAGTGTAACTTCGCGGCCGTCCTAAAACAAATTTGTACTGAAAATACCTAAGTATATCGCAATAAAACATCCGATATTATCGACCGATAATAATGCGCCTGTGGAAGAGAGCATTTATATTTCGTGGTGTGCGCTTAGCCTAATACCTGCAAATTGGAGGAACTCATGGACACTACCTAACACTGCAAAACTCTTGGCTGGCACAATTTAGTTTGCTACCAACACGCTAAGAAGATTAAAATAATTGTAAATTCAGCCCTTGTACACTATTATTACTGACACAGGTGCTAGAAAGTAGAAAGTGAAACCCACTTACATGAAGACACGCCCATACTAAACAGTGCTCATACAAAATTAAACAATTGTGTTTGTTATTATTATTCTTTATATTTTGGGGCATCGCGAAGCGGTTGGTTGACTCTTCACGTGACCAGAGGGCTGGCCTATGCCCGGGTGTCACCATTGCCAGGATCGCCCAGAGGACACGGTGAAGATCTGCCCCGATTGGGCGGAGCACCGCCGTGTCCTTGTACAGGCGATCGGCAGCGGCGGCGACCTCTCACGTCCGGCCCTGGTGCAAGCCATGGTCCGGAGCGAGAGGGAATGGGAGGCAGTCACCTCCTTCTGCGAAGCAGTCATGCTAGCGAAGGAGGTGGAAGGACGGCTCAGGGAGAGAGCCTCCCGTCTCACCTGCCGCGGGAGACGCTACGGGCGTCGGGAGCCGCGTGACGACTCCCGGCCACCGTAGGCGCGGGCCTGCGGGCGAAGAGTAATGGGTAGCTCACCGTCCGATCAGGACCAGGCCCGTGCTGGACGGCGCGTTCGTGTTCCGTACGCGGTTACCGCTGGCCCGGAACATAAAGGGCTAAGGAAGGAACACGGGTGGGTTTTAGTCAGTAAAAGTCTGACACTCCCTTACGCCCCATCCAGAGCGGGAGGGGTCATTTGATGATTTCCCACCAAAAACAAAATAAAAAAAAAGGGCTGGCTAATTTTTTGCCCAAAGAATCAGGGCATCCAACGTAGTAATGCTGCCAGCCTTTTGGGCACTTGTTCCATTGAGAGTGATGCGGACGAATTTTTTGATGCTCAATGAGCTCCTAGCTGTCTTTTTATTTATTTATTTATTTAAACTTTTCGCACAAAAAAGGTACAAAGGCGGACTTAATGCCTTAGGCATTCTCTACCAGTCAACCAAGGCTGGTGAAGAGATTGGATGGCAGGTGCTTTGGTTGAGAAGAACAATGATAAAAATAAAAAAAGTCAGAAGTATGAGAAGGACAGAGTAGGAGAAGATTGTTAGAAGAACGTAGACGTCTTTTTATTTTTATAATATATTTTAGTGTTATCTTGTAAATTGTACCCGCACTTGGCCCGCGTGGTGGATTACGGCGCCCACTCCCTCTCACAGAGAGGAGGCCTGTGTCCCAGCAGTGGGAACATTATAGGCTGATTATGTGTGTGTATGTGTTGTAAATTGTAATTGTTGTCTTTGTAAATAAATAACTTTGTAAATGGCTAAAGATCTGAAATAAGTATTTGAAATGCCTTTTTAGAAAAAAAAGATGACCTGTGGTTTTAGTCATGAAACCATATAAGGTGCATGCTGTGTTAGCCTATAGTAACCGACGGCACGGTTGGCGCAGTGGTTAAGCGATTGACTGCTGCGCTGCGTGTCACGGGTTCGATTCCCGCACGGAACAAATATTGGTATGACCTACAAGTAGTTGTTCCGGGTCTGGCTGATTGTGTATGTGAATTTAAATGTTTGTAAGCGCACCCACAATACAGGAGAAATTCGTGGGGCAACATTTAAAAAAAATTGTTGCACTTATAAATGTATTATCTAGGAAAATATATGTAGGTAAAATGTAATTGACGGCTAACCTAAATAAATAAATGATCTGCCTAGCCGGCAGCTTGGGGTCGGCTTTCAGTCAAATCCAATGCAGCTGAATACCTGTTTTTTACCCATGTAAAATACTGGTTTCAGCTGCATTCGAATTGACTTACACACGCTATGGAGCAATGGATGGGATTATAGATGGTGTGGTTTTAGCATAAGAACTATATTAACTTTGATCTTTCCTGTTAATATTACAAAAGTACTTTTATTCACACAGCTTGATTTGTATCAGCAAGGTCATTTGTCATCTCAAAATATTATTAAGTAGCACTTACGTGTGATTGAATTGTGCAATCAATTGTTTAGTTTGAGACTTCAATGTGAAAAAAGTTTTAATACTCATTTTCTTTTTAGTAGTTTTGTTTTAAATACTTTTTGTAAGATTCAACTTTATAAGTATTAAGTTTGTAAAATGGTTGTAGAAACATTGTAATAGTTGAACTATCTATATATAATAGTTCAACTATTACAATGTTGTGCCTAGGTACAATTGTTGTTTATCTACACTGTTATTATTGATGCTAAGTATATAATTATTTTATCAATATTTGTATGTCAGTCCAGTGCTTGGGATTGAGCTGCTCCAATAGGTTTAGAATGTTGTTTTTATTTTTCTAATTTACACTTTAATAATTTTCTTTTTTTTTAAGTATCTATTTACTTAAATAATGACATGTACATTTACTGTATAAAGTATTATATGATTTTAATTATTGTGAATGTGAGGACTATGTGGGTAATTTTTTTTTCTCTCTTCGTTTTAATTATGATCTGGCAGTTTGAGTAGTTTATGCGGCCTACCCAAATGTCCTGTCTTTGGTATTGTTCGTCGAATCGTCGAGCTCCTTAAGTTCTGAGTTGAGCTGCACGGTTACTGACAAATGCGTGCACTGACTGGACAGGTCCGCTCAATCTGTGTGGTTCTTTCCTCAAAAGACCATTTCAGACACTAATCTACATGGTCCTCAAAGATTATGTCCGAATTTTTTTATATACACATTGACATTGATGAATTTTATTTAGACAATGACATGAATATTTACTTTGTAAGTAATTTATATTATTATTATTTTTTTATTTTTTTTATTTAATTATTGTGAATGTGAGGACTATGTGGGTCATTTCTTTTTTTTCCTTCTTAGTTTTAACTAGCTGTTACCCGCGACTTCGTCCGCGTGGAATTTAACAAAAAAGTTATTGTTCAGTTCGCAGAGTTTACGCGATAACTTATTAATTCTGTATTCTGCGTAAAGAAATACCATGCTAATTTTAATGAAATTCTTCTATTTTATGAATCGATATTTTGTTTTTGTACATATTTCTCCATTTAGTTCTTTTTTCGTTTTTGGTAGTTTAATTTTTTTCTTGTTTAATTTTTTTTTTCTTTGTTTTTCGTATTAGGTTTATTGAAAATTTTATTTTTAAACAATATTTGGTGTACGATTTTCTGGGGCTAAAAAAACAACACTACTGGCATTCCTTCCACGTGAACATGCCACGTATAGTTGCCCATGGGTAAAGCAACCCTTAGTTAAATCTATTTATTTTTTTTATTTATTTATTTATTTACTCAATACATAAAATTGTAGAACACAAAAAAAAGTTAAATCTATGCCAGCTTTGCTTAACGTTTGCCCTTGTGACTTGTCGATTGTCATAGCAAAACTGACATTGATAGGGAATTGCAATCTTTTGAATTCAAATGGAAATTTCGACGGTATTATAGGAATCCGTGGTATAAATACTATCTCACCTTTTCCGCATCCAGATATTATACGACTTTCTATAACGTTTCTTTGCTACGACACTACTCGCAACCTAGTACCTACCATTGCAAAGTTTCGGTGTGTTTAAATTACGGAGCAGAATGATGGGCACGCCAATCTTAAGTTCTAGTTTGTGAGGGGGTAGACCAGGCACAAATATACTATTTACAAATTCTGTTGGGTAATTAACCACTTCATCCGGATTGCAAACTGTATTGATGGAAAGGTATGTTTGTGATTCACCAGGTAGTTTATCTAAAATGCGCTGATTAAGCGCAGTAACCTGGTCGTACATAGGTGTTAAAATTGATCTTTCACACAACCACGAATCTTCTTTGATATTGAGATTGTGAATATCATCATAAATACTATGTATTAAAATTTCAATGTCCGCCACAACCTCACAAATACCGGTAGGTAGTTCTATATCATGAGTACTAAGTATTCACTTCTGGAAACTTTCCCTCTCCAACATCAAGAAGAATTTTGCTAAATTCTGAATCGGCTGAATGTGCTCTCATATTTTCTTTTAAATTAAGTTTTTTACAATGTCTCCAAAGTACTGAACGTTTAAAACAGGCGTTAATTTCATCAGCTCGCTTACCTTTAATCACAACTGGTAATATTTGTCTAAAATCTCCAGCGAATAAAAATAAGACTCCTCCAAATAATAGATTATTACTTCTTATGTCCTGCATATCCTATTCACGGCTTCTATAGATTTTTTTTGCCATAGTGCATTCGTCCCATACTACAAATACACAATCTTGTAGAACGTTGGCTTTGAGACTATTTTTGGATAGAAAGAAAGAAAAACTGTTTATTCTGCACAAACAAAACGCACATATACACACGCGGATATACTGCATACTGAATGGAATTTTCCATACGGTCTAAATCTAATGGGATTTTAAACATCGAATGTGCCGTTTTTCCCCCAGGAAGTAAGGTTGCCGTTATGCCGCTATGAAAGAAAACGTTAAACATTAATTTATAATTATTACTAAACTAATGGTAAAAAAGGAAAACAGTAAAAATGTAACAAAATATTGGGTTAAAAACTACTACCTCTAAAGTAATTTATCAAATTCAAATTAAATAAAAAACTAACTAAAAAGGTCTTACTGCTACAAAACATTGCACATGTAAGGAAACAATTTGAGTTAAGAAGAACAGAACAGTGGAAAAATAAATAAAAGACCTAATCAAACAAAAAAGTATGATATAAGTGCTGGAAATCAATTTTTAAACGAATTCGTTGAGACAACCGTTAGCAATAGCCCGCTCGCGCGTTCTGAGCCCGCGCGATAGGCAGCCTTTGTGATATTAAGTCGTTGGTGGGAGAAGCGGGTGGGAGGCGCCCGAGCCACGACGTGACGGGCTGACGCGTGGGCTGCGCGCGGTACTGGACGGTACTTGGACATTGCAATATTACTTTATTTTATAATAATTTTATTTTAACAATATTATGTGTATATGACATCATAATACATAATTATATTATTTATTCAACAATCAATTTCTATGGAGATTAAGAAATCTTCACGTATTCATTGTTTTTTTTTTTTTTTCGTGGAACCTTATTATTTTTTCTAAAAAAAAAGTAGCCTAAGTTACTCCTTATTACATCAGCTATCTGCCAGTGAAAGTCCCGTCAAAATCGGTCCAGCCGTTTCAGAGATTAGCCGGAACAAACAGACAGACAGACAGACAGACAGACAGACAGACAAAAATTGTAAAAATTGTTATTTTGGTATATGTACCGTGTATACATCCATATGCATTTAGTAAAAAGCGGTTATTTTAATATTACAAACAGACACTCCAATTTTATTTATTTGTATAGATGTATAGATGTATAGATAATGATCTGGCAGTTTGAGTAGTTTATGCGGCCTACCCAAATGTCCTGTCTTTGGTATTGTTCGTCGAATCGTTGAGCTCCTCAAGTTCTGAGTTGAGCTGCACGATTTTTGACAAATGCGTGCACTGATTGGACAGGTCCGCTCAATCTGTGTGGTTCTTTCCTCAAAAGACCATTTCAGACACCAATCTACATGGTCTTCACACGATCTGACCAAGATTTTGTCTGGACTTTAAAAGAGACTGTGACTTCTGAGTTTGTTTCGGCCTTTCTTCTCAGAATAGTCAGTTAGGAAACGCCGACCTCATCTAGTTTAAAAAAAATATGATTGACGTGTAAAAGTGTTTGTACAAACCTACTTACAGAAATAAAAATCATTTAATCATGGTAAGACAAGTGAATCAAACGGAACTTGAACATGCAATGAAAGACATAGGTTTGGTCAGAGGGTTAATATTGGTACTTATCCTTTCCTTGTTTAATATAAAGCTACTAAGCACTGCTTGCTAAATAATAGTAAGTATACTAAAAAGTTTGAGGTTGAGGAAGTGAGAGGGCAGAATATTCTGGGTATCAAACTAACAGAATGGGTTAGGAATACAACCATAACAAAAATAACTGATGTCACCTGGAAAGCTGCCACGCTAAAATGGAATTGGGAGGGACACATCTGCTGCATGTCAGACAAACAATGGGCCAAACTTAGAGACCCAATGGGTAGATCTTAATGTCAAGCGACATCGCGGCAGATCCAGACCGAGATGGTAGGATGAGCTGGACTTCTTCGACAAAAACTGTTCCTTGTTGACAAAAGCTTTAAACAGAGAGAAGTAGAAAGAGAGTAGGGAGGCCTTTGCCTTGCAGTGGGACATCAAAGTTTATCAGTAAGTATATGTTTCAGGTATGATTTTCACTGCTGCTACTCACTTTGAGGGAAGACAAAAAAGTATCAAGCATCTAGAAAAATAATAGGGAGGACACTTTTTATCTAATAAAAATAAACTACACGCAGGCTATACCGCGGGCAGATCAGATAGTGTGTTAAATATTAATGATTAAACTTTTCTATGAAACATACATTGACCTACTACAGATTCTATGATAGACATGCATGGACGGTAATTACAACACGATTATGATCTATAATCGCATAGGCTTGATAAATAAACCAACTGCTCGTAACTAGCAACTAATTAATAACACTTTCTCACAAGAAAATAAACATAAAAATAACGGAATATCTCAATAGCAAATTACACAACTTTATGGGATGTAATTCTAGGAATGTTGAGTGTGTCCTGGATTTATAAAACTTGTTATCCTTACCTTTTAACTACGGCCTTGTTTCAAAAACTTTCAAAAGGATGTGAACTTGTTGACACAAAAATTAGACTTGATCACTTCACTGTGTGATATCACGGATTTTGTAGCTCACAATCCGTACAGACTTACAGTTAAAACTTTATTAATGTTTAATTGAGTTATTAATTAAACTTATTCGATTAAAGTCGTTGATTTTACACATAAACACAACACACTAACTTTCGTAGCTTCTGCGAACTCGTCTCGTGCGTGCGTCAACCATTACGTTCGGAAACTCACTCAACTTGTCATCTAACATTTATTTTGTTGGCCAATGAAAAATCGTGGATCGCCAACTCAAAACTGCCACAGATAAAATTTTATAGCTGTCACTTTTTTTAGACTGCAATATTTTGAGTTTTTTAACATTTTATGTGCAACAAATAAATAAAAAGCATCAAATAAAATATATATTATTTGGAAGCCCATTTATTAACTCATTTATTAACTTATTTTTGGTAACATCTGCATACTCTCAACTAAGAGTATAAATAAAAAATCTTAGATAGAGTAACTTTATGAAAAATAGTTTTTCAGATTGATCATGTTAAATTATAACTATTTTTAACCATAAATTAATTTGCCTTTTGTGGCCTAGCACCAAAAATTACTGATCCAACACGAACTGTTGTAGCTCCAAGTTCAATCTGGAAAAAGAATATGTAAAATAAATGTTTTGGATTTGTTTTTTTGTTGTTTGATTTACATTACATCATGTTATCTTATCTCTTGTTGTAGTTGTTATCAATCATGGGTCTAAAGAAGGCTATATTCCACTGACATAGTGAAAAGTTTAAATGGTAAAGAGGTTTATGTTCGGGTTAAAGCCATCAGGATACGATCACAATCAAAGAGAGGAGGCCTCCCAGCAGTGCAATCAGTATAGGCTGATTATGATGATTATGTAGAAGGATAATAAAATGTTTAAGTGGTCTAATTATACAAATATACTTACAGCATGTTCATAATCAGTAGACATCCCCATAGACAATTCCACTTCATTTATATCAAGCTTGAGGTTTTCACAAACTTCTTGTCTACATTTGGCAAGTGTCAGAAAATCTGGGTTTGGCCCTTTGGAGATATCATAGTCATATATACCAATAGTCATCAATCCTTTAAAATCTAGGTTTGGACAGTTCTTCAATACATGGTCTACAACCTTTGTTGCTTCAGATGGCTCTATTCCATTTTTAGCTGAAAGTAGATGAAATGATAAAGATTGCATACTTTGAAGCAATTTAAAAACACGTTTACTCAGAGGCATATTGCATCATTCACTAATTTACTTATGATGACCAGGGGAGGTCTTTGCCCAGCAGTGGGATATAATATATGCTAACAAAAGAAAACTTCTTAATGTTATATTTGAATGAAATTGCATCTGACTTACCTACTTGTAATAAAATGTAATTTAATAAATAGTGAAATTGAATATTATACCTTCTTCAGCACTTGTATTTATTTGTACCATAACGGGTAATTTCTCCTCATTATTTCTATATTTTGGCCACTGTTTATTTAAATTATCAGCTAGCTTTTCAGAATGTACAGTCTCAACAATATAGAGCTTCGGTGATCCAAGCAATTTATTTATTTTATTGGTTTGTAAGTGGCCAATAAAATGCCATTTTATATCCTTGCATTTCTCCAGTATCAGAGGGTTATTGGCTTTATCAGCTAGTTCATTGACGTAGTTCTCTCCAAAATGCCTTTGACCAGCTTCATAAGCTTCAACAATCAAAGAGGCAGGTTTTATTTTGGACACTGCCACCAACCTTGGCGTAACTTGTGGCAAATCCTGAAAAAAGTTCAATCTTGATCTAGATTATGTTTTTCAATGTATGTACCTACATAAATAAATTTACCCCCTTAAAATAATGATATAACCTTACAGACTTTTTCTGTAAGGTTCAGGTTATATTATGCCTATGCTGGCCTATGCGAGGTAATCAGCGAGGTTATTGTCAGAAAGATAGAGATAAGACGACCCCCTGTCCACTCATTGATATCATTATTTTAGGGGGGTAAATAAAGATTATCTAAATGGCAAGATTTACATACCTTACTGCGCCTTGCAACAGCGGCCTCGATTTGTGTTAGTACGTTCTTTAGCCCAAACATAACGTCGACTTGTTGATCTTCTGAATCTTCTGATGACATAATTATCGCAATTACACTCTACGATAATTATTATTTCGAAGATTTCTTTTATTGCTACTTTAATAAAATAACCACTTTGACACTTGACGTTGACAGCTTCTTATCTTATCAGAAATGTCAAAATTAAAATCAATATCATGCGTCAGCCGTCAAGTGCAGTCCAGCTGCAATACATCTGATTAGTAAGTACTTAATTAAGTTTTTTTAATAATTTATGATTTACATCGATCTTCTTAGATTTCGGCATAACTTCCAAGTTTTTCTTTCAGTAAAATTGCAAGGTGTGCCAGTGTGGTAGGTGGCAAGCTCACAAGCTCACACACCATTGACACCATAGGCCCACACAATAATGTAAACAAAGTTCAAAACGACCAAAACTGCCTACAGTGAATTCTACTGAAAATGTATTAGCTACGCTACGGTCAAAGAGTAAAGCTTAACTATGTAGAAAGCTACGGTCACAATCGCGACAATGTGACGGTCATTATAACGCGATCGATCCATATGGCGAACTACACTTCATGCGCTCTCTTTCGCATACGCACACCGCTTGACGCCGACGACGACGCGTTCTCTGTGAGGTGTAGTTGATAGTTCGCTTTAACGCGACAGTTTAGCCGTAGCCATAAAAACGACCCCTTTTTTTTCGGGTGGGAAATTATCAAATAACTTCTCCTGCTCTGGGCGGAGGAGGAGGGCGTGTCAGTCAGACTTTTAAGCACGATATACACGGTTTGAAACGGTGGTTTCAAACCTCAGTTTAAAACATTGTAGACAGTGGTTTGAAACCAAATTCGTATGTACTCTTTGATGGTAATACATTTTTGTGGTGGTGGACTCCACTGCTATTTCGTTCAGAAACAAAGGTACTCAAAGGTGAAGATAGAAAATAATTCAAAGAATAAAATTAAAATAAATTAATAAAAAACACCATAATGGTTACTCAGCACATTATTTACTTCTTCAATAAAAAAATACGGTCTTTAAAAATTTGTTTAGCTGAATTCCACATTTTCAGTACACAGCTGTTCCAATTCAATTCTTGTTTATTTCCGAACAAAACGTAGACGTCAACTCGATTGATTTTCTTCACGTTTGTTTGCGTTTTTCGCGACAGAAATTCGTTTAACATACAATAAATTGCTTTAATTATGATCGAACTACATACTGAGAATACCGGGTGATAAACAGGAGCCATGAACGTGTTGGAGAAAGCTGAAAAAGCTTTGGAATTTCTTAAGGCGAACGAAAGTTCAGCGAAGTGAGTTTTTGCATAATTTTTCCGTTTTTGGCTTGAAGTTTGTGATGGAGTTATTGATATGTGTGTTGTTTGTAGGAGTCATGAGCTGCAGGCGGCAGCAGGTACGCTTGGGCGTTGTCTGGGAGCCTTAGGGAGTCGTTCAAACTGCGCTCGCCATTATGCAAACTTATTGCATTCGGCTGCCCCTACTCTACTCCTACTAGCTAGTAATGATAGCGTAAGTTACCTTGAATGTTTTTTAGGCAAATAGCGTGAAGGATTATTCAATTATGTCATCCAATAGTTGGATATTATGCACCGTTGTTGAGTAATGAAATAATGAGGAAATGTAAGTCTTTAAAGAATTTGTATATGCAAAATAAACATTAAGTTTAAAAGTTGTTTCGCATTGAATAAGTCGTAAGTTTTAACTCTTTTACTTTGTAAAACTGTACTGTGTACTGGTCTTAGCTGCATGTGTTCATATTGGAAGCCATCCTCACCATATTTGAGAAAAGGCTTGGAATGTGAAAATTTTTGGGGATTTTATTAATACTAATAAATTTTCGTTTTAGGCGGAAGTCCGTCTTGTCGGTGATGAAGCATTGAACAGAGCTGTGGTTGGAGGATTCGCCTTTCATTCACACAAAACCAATATTGTGCTGCAGAATCAAATTGATCACAATAAGAATGCAAGGTATGTATAGTATATATAGTGTGTATAGCTTTTGCCCGCACAAAAAGTATGTTACTTCTTATGCTATGTTCACATGCACGCCGTGCAGCCCGGCGGGCTGCCTGGCGGGCTGCGCGGCATGCAGCCCGCCCCAGGTCGGCGAACATTCAAGCTGTTCACACGCACGCCGTCGTGTCAGTCAGCACGCCCGGTTCGCGGCATTCACGTTCACAGGCGCGTTTACGGGCTCGGGCGTACCGTTTACACGCTCGTGAATGTGAATGTGCACGTTGAATGTCGAGTTGAACGCGCGCGTGTGAACATAGCATTAACGTCAGCTATCTGCCAGTAATATTCTTGTCAAAATCAATACCGCTGTTTGTGAGATTAGCGAGAACAAACAGACAGACAATTTTTTTAAAATTGTTTTTTTTGTTATAAGAACTGTTTAAACTTTCATAATTATGCTTTTAGTAAAAAACTGTTGTTTTGACATTACAAACATACACTTCAATTTTATTTATTTGTATAGATAATAGAATACCATGCCATGTATTTTGGTTTTTTTTATAGACCACCTTATGAACACCTTATGGGAAGGACATAGGATAGTTTTAATCACAAAATTCCCATGGGATCGACACTTATGCGGGTGAAACCGCGGGCGCTGCTAGTTAAAAATAAAAAGAACAATAACTCTAGGATTAGAAATCCTGAAAAGATTGTAAATAATTGAGTTTTACATTAATTTCAAAATAACAGTGTTAACTACCTTAGTGAAAGATACTTACAGAACACTACAAAGTGCCCAGCCTTCAAGACCTGTACACTCGGAATGCGAACAAACATTCATAGAAAAAAAGCCCTTGAAGCGATTTTTGTGTAACCCAGTTGTAACAGCATGGAATAGGCTACCGGAAAATGTTGTGACGGCTCCCACACTGAACTGCTACAATAATCGTTTGGACAGATTAATATCTCCAAGCTATACAATACACACGCATCAGCTAATTAGCTGCTAGTATGTCTAACCAAGTAATAATTATACCTTTTCACTGTAATAACATTGATATTGAAGTATAAATAAATACAATATTATATTCTGTCATTACTCTCAGAAGGACTTGCCAAATCATTTATTGTTCTATGAATTTGTAACATTTGCATTTTAATGGGAATGACTGTTGATAATAACTGCTAGCCAAACCAATTTTCAACATTATTACTATGGGTATAAGGTTGAAAAGTGTTTAACCGTCATTGTCCTGGATGGCTGAGTAGTGACATTTTTGGGCATCAAATGGTGACATGAGGTGTGTGTGAGTGAGTGCTTATGTGCGAAGCTTTGGAGAGCCGTCTGGCCATAATTTATTAACTGTTTTGTAGTTAACTTGTAACCAATTTAATGACTTATTTGCTAGTTTTTGTGGAATTCTGTTTAACTAGCAGCGCCCCGCGGTTTCAGCTGGTGTGAATATCGGTATAAAAACCATCCTATGCTATGTGTTATTATGTATAAACTATATTACTGTAAAGTTTCATCAAAATCTGTTCAGTAGTTTTTGCGTGAAAGAGTAAAAAACATCCATCCATCCATCTATCTATCCTCACAAACTTTCGCGGTATAATATTAGTAGGATCATGATTAAATTTTCAATATCTTCTAATTAAAATAAAAAAAAGTTTTGTAAGTTATCTTGAAAATATTTCTAACATTACAAAACCCTTTCTTCCTGCTTGTTGAATAATCAATTTTATTTACGAAAATAATCAACTTTCTGTTGATCATCATCATCATCATCTGCCTAGCCTTTTCCCAACTATGGTGGGGTCGGCTTCCAGTCTAACCGGATGTAGCTGAATACCAATATTTTACATGGAGCGACTGCCTATCTGACCTCCACAACCCAGTTACTGGGTAATACGATACCTCTTGGTAAGACTGGTTGTCAGACTTTCGGGCTTCTGACTACCCGTAACGACTGTCAAAGATCCACGAATGACAGCCGGGACCAACGGCTTAACTTGCTTTCCGAGGCACGGAGGGTCTCGGTATGTAAAGATGGTCACCCATCCACAGACCAACCGCGGCAAGCGTAGCTTAACCTGATCGATCAACCTGTGCGACTGTTATTATTTAGCCATGGGCCCCTGAATAATCAATTTTATTTACGAAAATAATCAACTTTCTGTTGATAATTTAATTAACTTTTTCAATGATGTAGGTAATCGAAATGTCAGTACCTACTACTGGACTATTTAATTAATTAATTAAAACATACTAATTAGAATAATTGGCCCGCGCAGGGACATAAAATGTGTATGGCACTTAGGGAATATTTATGTCGCCATAATCTAAAAATGGTACTGACTGAGAAATGGTGTTTTTGACTTCTTGCTGACCCGCCCTTCTCAGTAAGTCTTTCAGCCAATACACATTATAGTAGTGTTCATAATCATAATCCATACTAATATTATAAATTCGAAAGTAACTCTGTCTGTCTGTATGTTACCTTTTCACGCCAAAACCACTGAACGGATTTCGATAAAATTTGGCAGAGATATAAATTGCATCCCGGGGAAGGCCATAGGATAGTTTTTATCGACATACCTCGCGGGCAAAGCCGCGGGCGGAAGCTAGTCTCGAATAGTTTACATTCAATAATCTACTACAGTTATCTGCTTCAGTTGTTACTAAGTGAAATCTATTCTTAGTTGATTTTTGAGTGACCTTTTATAACAAAAAGGTCCTAATAAGTTTTTGGTTGCAATGGAATTTGAACTTTGTTAAGTATGACATTCAGTGTGTTGTCACACAAACACATTTTTTTACATACAACACGAGACCACAAGCGGCCCGCCGCATCGCATTATTAACAATGTCTAAAACTTGTTTTTTTTTATAAGCGTTTAGTTAGATAGTATCGGTTCTTCATCTGAAATTAAAGCTCATTTTGCAATAACCATGACCTGACCTGACCTTGATAAAATATTGATTACCCATCTCTCTAGATGGATCAGAGCCGCCCTCTCCCGGATATGCCTCGGCGAATGCTGGCTCCGGCCCGGAGTCGGCAAGATCCGTACTCAAGCACAGACACTATTCCCCAAGCTCAGTCAGATAGTGCGACAGACCGATGAGATCCAGCTTATTGTGGAGGCTTTGGAGAACAACCTGCCCAGGATACTGACGGGTTTAGCGGAGTACACTACTGATGAGGAGATTTCTGGTAAGTTGGTGAAAGAAACACCGTTTAATAATAGCTAGAAAGTCAATCAGCAATTAGTATAGCGGTTACGGCTCCGACGCAGTGCGCTAATCCTATAAAGCAGGGGTGGCCAACTTGGTTAGACCCAAGATCTACTGTTCACTGACGACACCCGGTGCGATCTACCAATTACATACTTCTTGAAATCCTATATGAAACAGCATAGTTCAGTACACAATTATGTAGTATTTTTTCTTTTATTAAGAGGGAAAATATAAAACTGAAAATTATTCTTAGTAACTACTTATTTATATTAATGTGAGCATTGCGTTTGAGAATCTTTCGCTAGATTAGCAAAATCAGTTTGTAGTTGGCTTTTTCCCTTGCCACGATTGAATGGACTGGAGTCGCGATTGACCGGTTGGCCACCCCTGTTATAAAGCATATTAATCTAATTAATAAACGGTTGCCTCGTCGGTCTTGTGGTAGCTAGCAAGACTGCTGAAGATAAGGTCTTGGGTTTTATTTTATTTTATACAAATTCTTCAGTGACAGCCCTGCCTTTGGTCACAAGTCCTGATGATCCCAGACTATCCTTGTACCCAGATTATGGCAATTGGCTCGCCTGTTTTACACATAAAACTCACCGGCGAAATGTTGGGGTAACTGTAGACCTCATCTATCGCTTACCATCATTCGTGATCGGGGTCAAGAGCGGCCCATTTATTAATAAAAAAAAAAACGTAAGTATAAAATACACCTTTGGGAAATACAGGTGTCATGATAGATTATTTTATATTTTGTAAATTTGATGTGAGGATGTTGTAGGCCTTGTAGACTTTTAGATCTGTAGACCATTTTGTATTTGATTAAGTACCTGGTACTTGTTGAGGCCTATGTTGTCCTCCCATACCTATTAATATTGTAATTTGAAAACATTGTAAAAGCCAATTATTTTTAAAAGAGTAACCGTTGAATTTCTTGCCGACTATTCTCCATAGGAAACGACCAATTGGAACCGTGCACCTAGCTTCTGACGTTTCATAAAGGCCCATGTTTACGTGAAATAAAATATTTTGATTTTGATCATGTTGTAATATTTTAACTGTGGACAGTTGGGGCTTAAAAAGGCCAAACAATAAAATCATTAAATTACAAGTACATACTTATAAAAAATTATAGTTGTTATAATTTTTTTTTCCTTTTTTTCAGAGCTATCCAAAGCCTTACTCTCGCACGTGGAGACATCAGACCCAGCTGTGAGGCGCGGCATAGCAACGTGTGTGGCCCATCTCTGTTTTCATAGGGAACCACTGCTCACCAATATTTTGGCGAGAGTGTTTGGTAAGTTTACCAATAGAATTGACAATATTAACTGTAAGTATTGAGAATAAGGAAAGAAAAGGAAGGAATAAAAATGCTTCAAATTGTAGGATACGTTAGTTTTGTGGTGTAAAAAAACTTCTTTGAAGAAAATTTTTACCTTTCTTGAACCGACACATTTTGGATGGTCACAAACCCTACTTTGTTCTATAAACATATATCTGAAATAAGTCATGCTGATTTTTCAGAATGTGTTTATTATATTGTTTATGTACACAGTGCAAAGGTACTGGTTATTTCTTAAGAAATGTCTTCCAGCAGACCTGCGAAAGGAGAAGTGAAAAAGAAATGAATTTAATGTTTTGATCAATCAATCCTGCTATAATTATTGCAAACAATTCCTGTCAACAGACTGGTTGGACCTCCAATCACTTTTCATCATCTGCCTAGCCTTTTCCCAACTATATTGGGGTCGGCTTCCAGTCGAACCGGATGCAGCCGAATACCAGTATTTTACATGGAGCGACTGCCTATCTGACCTCCACAACCCAGTTACTGGGTAATACGATACGGTACGTTCTTAATTGTTCGCTTTTTTTTAATAATAATAAAAATTACATTTACAGAAAAGCTATGGCCACTGACTCCAGACAGTACAGTGGTGATGGGATGGTTTTGCGTCATAAAAGCCATCTTCCAAATCAACGATATTACGAAGTTTTCCGAAAACGACTTGTTCGGCGTTCGGGACTATTTGGAGGTACGAACAAAATTATTATTTAATCTTTTTATTAGTTTTGCAAACAAAAAAGAATCAACATTAACTTCGTTATTCAAGTGAATACCTAGTATAAAAGTTTTAAGAAGAAAAGCATTCCTTGTGATAAATAAGACTGACCTCAGGAGTGAGCTTGTTAACCTTTTGACCGCCACAGTCATGTAGAGATGACGATGGATGATGATGGAGGGGCCGGTGGCTAAATAATAACAGCCGCACAGGTCGATCGATCAGGTTAAGCTACGCTTGCCGCGGTTGGTCTGTGGATGGGTGACCATCTTTACATACTGTGACCCCTCCGTGCCTCGGAAAGCACGTTAAGCCGTTGGTCCCGGCTGTCATTCGTGGATCTTTGACAGTCGTTACAGGTAGTCAAAAGCCCGAAAGTGACAACCAATCTTACCAAGGGGTATCGTATTGCCCAGTAACTGGATTGTGGAGGTCAGATAGGCAGTCGCTCCATGTAAAATACTGGTATTCAGCTGCATCCGGTTAGACTGGAAGCCGACCCCAACATAGTTGGGAAAAGGCTAGGCAGATGATGAGTCATGTATAGATGATAAATCAAAATGTGCCCAGCACACCACGGTTCGACTACATGACAGGCTTTGACGCCGAGGGCACGTTTATGATTTTTTGACGTTCGGCGGTCAAAAGGTTAAATCTATCTATGTTTTGTACTTGAATTTTGCGTAACGAGTTGATAGAGCAGATTTTCAACAAAATTATCACATTTGGCTTCTTATTTGACTGCACCAAAACGAGCGCCATTGCCCGGATGTACCTGTCTAAGTTGCGTTTGCGATTTAGTTACCCAAAACATGTAAACAAATATGTGTTTTTGGAAAAACAACTTTAAAACCCATGCACAAAGTAGAACTACAATTTAAAAAAATAATGACAATTTATACAGGGTTATTGGTAACAAGTTTGTTACTTCTGCACGCACAACCGGCTGAACAGATTTGGATGAAATTGCAAATGGCACACAGATAGTTTACAACCAGGATTAACACTTAGGATACTTTTTATCCCGATATTCCCACGGGATCGACACTTATGCGGGTGAAACCGCGGGGCGCAGCTAGTATTTTAATACTTATCATTCTTCTATTCCAGCTATACTACCTATGCATCCACTACATAGAACAAACGAAGGAACACAACGTACAAAACGCAATAATGGAGTGTTTCACCGTGATCCTATCGTTAGCCTCCGGACAGTACAAGACAGCTCTACTTGATAGACATCCGAAACAAGTGTCCTTGGATAACACACACAGCGAGAAAGGACATAGAAGGAATATAAGTAAGTATTCTACATCTAACGTAACGTAATCAGCCTTATAACGTTCCCACTGCTGGGACACAGGCCTCCTCTCAGTGAGAGGGCGTGGGCCGTAAATCCACCACGCGGGCCCAGGGTGGGTTGGTATTCTACATCTAGATAATTATAATGAATTTTAAATAGAATTAATAAATCGTCCGTAGCAATTAACGTAGTCGTATGTGAAAAATCTATACTTACCGTACCGCCGTTCAAACTTTCAATACCTTAACCAAATTTGGTGTGACGTATAATGGTGTCACACCAAATTTGGTATCGGTACATGTCTATTGTTCACTTTTTGCAATATTATAGTCATTCAACATCAAATTAAATGAACAGGCGAAACTTCACAGGCTTGATGGATATGAATAATTAATGATGAAGAAACTTTTTTAAAACTCTTTAACACAGTGAAATATTGTATAAAAACAATAGGGTTCGGGGCGAAGATAATGATTAGTAGAATTGTACACTTTTCGGCGCGCAGCCCAGTTGACGCACATCACTCGGCTCATGTCAAAAAGGGGTTCACGTCGAATGTTTTTAACCTTTTGACCGCCACAGTCATGTATAGATGACAAACCAAAACGTGCCCAGCACGTCACGGTTCGACTACATGACAGACTTTGACACCGAGGGCACGTTTTTGATTTTTTGACGTGTGGCAGTTAAGGGGGAAGCTCTAAGGTGCCCCCGAAATTCAAATTTTCTTACTTTTTTTGCAATTTGCTGGTCAGTATTAAGTTGTACGTTAATTAAAATGTGATTCGCGGTCGTAACAAATATGTGTTTACAGAATTATAATCAATACAACTCTCTAAGACCATGTAATCCCCAAATGTCAAGATTTCATGAAATAGTCATTCTTGGGGATTACATGGTCTTAGAGAGTTGTGTTGATGACTTTAATGATTATAATTCTGTAAATACGTATTTGTTACGGCCGCGAATCATATTTTAATCATCGTACAACTTAATACTGACCAGCAAATTGCAAAAAACCTAAAAAAAAATGAATTTCGCGGGCTACCCTGGCGCTTTCACCTTAAAGGAAGCTTTTGATTTCGTGGTCGGAAAAATCCAATAGCACTTCGTAACTCCGAGACACTTAAAATTGACTTTCAATTTCCAGGTACCTCAAGTATAATGTCATCAAGGTACGCCCCCACTCCACCGTCGGAACTCAAGGATCCTTTAGAGATATCGTTCTCAGGAGCCTTACAGCTCGGCAGTCTGATGCAGTTCAATACGCCTAGTTTGAGCGTTGAAGATTTAACTATACAGGTTTGTGCTTATCTTGTATAGTACAGTTTCCAGGCATAAATATTAACTCAGCCTATCGCAGTCCACTGCTGGACATAGGCCTCTCCCAGGCTCCGCTACAACACCCTGTCCTCCGCCTTCAGCATCCAGACTGCCCCAGCCACACCGATACGAGTGACAGAAAAACCCTTTAATAATCCAAATTTTTAATAAAATCGATGTACCATATTTACGGCTACTGTATGTTTTTTTGAGACCATTGATTCCTTTTCGATTACGAATAAATAAATAATTAATCTGTTACGTGTATAACGATTTTCCTCTATTGCAGACACCAGATTCTCCAGTGAGCGACCAAGAAATGGAAATACCGAACTCGGAACAACTATCTAAGGATCTCTCTGAAAAACTACAAGAGATTGAAGAGGTGGAGCCTAAAGAGAGTGACCAAGTTGATCATGTACAAACTGTGACCGAGTGCGCTATTAAGGTAAAGTTACTCTCGCGTTTTTATAATCTGGGACTGATCTACTTTTTTGTTACCTATGTATTTTCTGCAGTGGGACAGAAATGGCTGATAATAATAATAATAATAACCGTATCTCTACGTTGACGTCGTGCTGGGGCTTGCGCGCTCCGAACTCTAGGCCTGTGCCGGAAGAGTTTACTTTGCCGGCGCGGGTCAACACCAACCGGGGGTTGTCCTTGGGTGCACTTGCATAGTGCATACAGGGATAATCGTCGGTTGGTGCCGCATTTCATTAAAATTTGCGAGTCTCTGCGAGTTGGCTTCGGCCCCTCGTATGCCTTCCAAAGGACCGGGTCCCGAGATATATAAATTCAAAAAATAATAATAATAATGTATTTTCTGGGCCCTTATTTACTATGACTTCGAAATCAAGTCAATTCCTTAGTTAATCACGACATCTGCTAATAACGTATTCTCTATGACACAATGGCGTCGTTTGAACTGTCAAAACACATGTTTTCCGTACGGTTGACATTTCAATTCCTTGCCGTTAACAAGACACCATATTGACGTGATTCGCACGTGGTAAGATTTCGCGGGGAATAATACAGAATTGGGGCCTTGGTGTGCAATAAATTATCACACTAATATTATAAAGGCGAAGGTTTGTGTGTGTGTGTGTGTGTGTGTGAGGGTGTGTTTGTTTTAAGTACCATCCGAGGACGTGCGTATGAATACACAAGGCACGACCGAGGACCTTTTCAAAGCGAGGACCTTTTCGAGGGTCCTCGGTTTGACTTGACCAAAGATTCGTATTCTGCAAGCGATTTTGAGTCTTTCTATATACTTAATACGAAAAAGTTGTCCGAACCTCGGTTTGATCAAGATTATTCATAATCTTACACAGACTTTGTGTATCCACCAGATGGTGCCACTGTCGCCTCATACACAGACTCTTTACACTCATTTCACGTTTGTTGTATTATCCGAGGACCTATGTGTTAACTTTAACACAAAAGACCTCGGTTAGGTAGCTTTTCCAAACAATGTGTATTTAAGACCTCGGTTTGCTAGATTTTCCGAACAGTGTGTATTCTAGTCCTCGTTTCGACAGTTTTCCTTGTGTATAGAAGACACATTATATGCTATCATTTAAATAAAATTAAGAAGGAGAAAATCGAAGGTAGACTGAATCCTTAAACAAACCGTTAGTAGCTACTAGGTGCATGAGGAATAATCAGGCTTCTTCTGCAGTATGTGCTAAGTACCTAGGCCCGCTTATATTATTCAACATTATGATTTGCACCATAAAATATTGTATTGTCTGGAAGTAAGAGCTGAATACGTGTGCTTTTCATAAAGAATCTAAAGTAAATGCCTTCCTAGGTGAAATTTCTGCAGCAAGATTTGAAGCAAATATAAAGTACAAAGAAATACAGAACATGAACCTACTAAAGAAAACCACGTCATAAACTTTACTGAAATAAAAGTAGGTTTATTTTAAAATGAAACAAATTATTTAACAATGTTATACCAACGATCTACTTATAGAAGTAATCATCAAGTTGCAGTAACATCTTTGAGAAGAATGATTAGAAAACTTACATAACAGTTAATAGAAAACGACTCAAACAAAAAGACTTATAGAAATCATAATTAAAAGAAATCGACATAATTTGGGCTAAAAACTTAACATAAAATTACATAACACAATGCTTAGTTAGAAAACAACAAAGAAATTTATCAAGTGAGATCAAAATAATTTGGGAAGCATGTAAACTTAATAACTTAATGGCGCCGATTCCCTTGTTCACAAACTAAACTAAATTTAAGTTCAGTGCATCTTTTTGTGTAATTCATTAAAAATGGACAGAAGATAAATATTAGTTTAGTCCTGTCAAATTAAGATACTCCATAGCAAGTTTAGACGTGATTAAAAACATGGCTACTAAAAATATTTTATCCACATAGGGGTGTAGTTTTGAAAAATCGTCTGGGATGTTTCTATAGCTTGACTTAAAGATTATTTATACCAATTATCCAATTAAGCCACGTAATAAAATACTTCCCTAAGAAATTGACTATCCCTCTTCACCCCGTTAGGGGTAGATTTTCTTAAAACCCTGATTATACTTTATTATTTATTTTGGTCTTACATACTGAGTTTTGAAATAGTTGGACCGCGCGTTAAAATTCTTCTATACAAAATTTTACACCCCCAATCTCTCTTTAGTTTCAAGTTTATTAACCAAATGAATAAGATTTTTCATATAAACTGTATTCCTGCTTTTCACCCCCACAGGGGTGGAATTTCGAAAAATCGTTTGGGATATGTTGATTACTTGACTCGAAGATTTATTTATAGCAATTTTCGGGTTATTCAACCCACGCAGTAAAATCCTCGCCTGTATAATTAACTACCCTTTTTCACCCCGTTAGGGGTAGATTTTGAAAAACCCTGATACACGTTATTCTTTATTTTTTTGTGTCTTAAGTATAAATACTGTGTTTCGAGTTAATCGGACCGCAAGTTAAACATCTTCCATACAAATTTTGCAATCTCAAACTCAACTCAAACTCAAAGCATTTATTTCAATTAAACCAATTACAGGCACTTTTGAATTGTCAAGGGGTCTGTCAGTCAGAAAGATGAAGATACTCGTAGTTGCCCATTCCAAAGCATAGGTACCTATGGAGAAGAACGGGCAAGAAACTCCATGGACACTCTTTAAATCAAAATTATATGGTTACAAAGTCTTGTTTAAATCATTCATGTAAAAAATTATGCATGTGAGAACGATGCAGAACGTTAAAAGCGTCCGTAATGTCTAAAATCACATTCCTAAACCCAGTAGTTTCGGCTGTGCGTTGATATGTCAGTCAGTCAGTCAGTTTTTCCTTATAAATATGTATATAGATACGGCCATTATTTTTAATACCTACTGTTTACGTTAAAAGCAACAATCACGAGTGTTTAACAAAATAAAGCGCTGACAAACGTAAAGACATTGACTCGTCCTCGCTTGGTACTTCATTCTAGAAAAAGTGTGTAAGAAATAAATTGGAACATTGATTATTATCTTACACGTAAAATGTTTTAGGTAGGTAGGTAGGTATTTTCCAGGTCCTCGGTTTGTACAAGTTCTACGCGAAAAACTGTCCTCGGTTTAGTGATATAAAGTCTAACACAACGTCCGCACTTTGTACAAGCTATAAGAAATATTGTGTAAAAATACGTCCTCGGAAGGACGTCGCAGGGCTTACGTAAGAGGTCCTCGGTTGGCTTACACAAAGTCCTCGTATGTGCATCGCTGGTCACATAAAGCTGTGTATTTCAGGTCCTCGGTATGATAGCCGAAATTCATACAGAAAAATGTTGAGATAGCATTATCCCAGTAGGCTCATCACTATAGATTTACTCACCTGTCTCTTTCTATCTTATTCTAAAAGGCCAACGAGGTATTTAAACCAGTTTTTTGGAGGGTCCTCGGTTGGTTCTAGGACTAACAAGGTCCTCGTAAGGGTGTCTGTACAAACAGGGGTGTGTGTGGGGGTGTGTGTGAGGGTGTGTGAGTGTGTGGGGGTGTGTGTGAGGGTGTGAGGGTGTGACGGTGTGTGTGTTTATATGTTTGTTACTTCTTCAAGCTGAAACGGCTCGGGCTCGGCCCGAAATCCCAACGGGATCGAAACTTTTGCGGGTGAAACCGCGGGGCGCAGCTAGAAAAACCCCTAAAGACCACATACCTATATACACTATCTAGACCATGCACATTTTCTTTGATGTATACTCATGTTTTACAATAAATATATTCTATTCTAATATGTTTTGCAGGTCAATATCGGAACATCGAAAGACGACGATATTCCACTGAAATACTGCGCAAGATTGTTAACGTCGAAGTTTCTTCTAACTGGCAATAAGGGTGGAGTTATACCTGATAGGTAAGTTCTGCCAAACGATTTATGTAAGGCCTCTCGAACACTTGTTCAGACCTGATGATGACCTGGGGGCCTAAAGAGGCCACTTTGGAAGAATCATAAAAGGATAAACTGCGATTTGATAAAATTAAAAAATGGTGAATGCTCTAGTCTATGCTCACCTTTTAGAATTACGCCGACCGAAGATTTAATCTGAACTTTATTTACAGGAAAATAAGAGTGTCTTTGAAGTCATCCGCACTGAACTGTCTGTCAGAAATTCTACAACTTTACCCTCAAGCGGTGACGTTGTTTCTAGATAAAGATGCTGATGCGAAACATCACAATATTTCTGGTAAGTTATATATTTTAATCTTTCGATCGTAATACTAGTAGTTAGTTAGAGATTAACTACGATAACATGGCGCGCCCCTCCAAATTACTGTGTACTGTACGATTAATGACGTGACTAGTCGAGCAACAAATCCGTGGATTTGTTTTTGTTTGACGGCCGTCTCATTTACGCACACATGCGTTGTGAATCTGGGTGGTGCATTGTAAATACTTTCACAAATACTTTCAAACGTTTTGAATTTTGGAGGGGCGTGCCATGTTATCGTAGTTTATCTCTAGCATTAGTAATAACATCGGTAAATATGAATGCAAAGA
Source organism: Oligia latruncula (assembly GCA_948474745.1). Taxonomy (NCBI): domain Eukaryota; kingdom Metazoa; phylum Arthropoda; class Insecta; order Lepidoptera; family Noctuidae; genus Oligia; species Oligia latruncula. The sequence goes on from OX419705.1 coordinate 4,498,973, forward strand.
GTGTATTCTTATGATTCCGGATCAAGCATCCGGAATTCGATCAAATCATTTATTTACTTGAATATGGGATGCGATTTTCGGAGTGCTAACATTTTGCTATCGATTTATTTTAACCGATCAGAAGGTCAAACCAACCTTTTTTAATGTTCCGAAACATTAACAGGATTCCTAATCAATTTCTACTAAGACTTCGGTTAACTATCTAGATTTAATTTCTGTTAGGTTCATCCGAAGGCATGGAATCCAACCAAGACCACATAAACGACTTCGTACTAGAAAGAAACGTTTGCTACCAAGATTCTTTAACAGACTCCTTAAGCCAAGACCTTCTAAACAGAAGCATAGACAGCCAAAATACCACACAATCGCATCAATTATCAAAAAAAGACAGCAAATCTGAGAAATCTGAGAGTACAGAACAAAAAAGCTCTAAGGATATTCCGAGTAATATTTTAGACAGTAAAGTATTCCCTAAAAACGATCTACTGGCTAGTGCAACTACTGATAGTACCAACCCTAACATGACGAATAGTAATTTCACAATGAATTCGAATATGACAGGTAGCAATGCCTTATCTACTGGCTACCCAATGTCTAGCAGTGGGGATGTTTTGTCCTCAAGCATCGATTTAGACATGAAATTCGACCACTTCGGTGAATCCACAACGAATCTAGACCACCTAGATGCTTTGAAAGACTTTGAAAAGAAGGAGGAAAGAGTTAAACGACCTCTTAAAAGAACTGATGGAGTCCAATGCAAAGAATTGGCGGAAATTGCGAATGAAAACGTAGCCGAGGTAGTGAAAGTGGTGGAAGATGCAGAAAATTTCGTGTTTCAGCATATGAGCGATGTGTTTACCCTGTTAGAGGGTCATAATGACCCCCAAATTCGAGGGTTGGTGAGGGTCTGTATTGCCAATTACTTAGTGGCTGCCTTGGATCTGTCTCATGGGTATTATCATCGATGGAGGAGTTACAGTTCCCTGCCTAAAGACGTGTCGGAGTTTATTAGTATGGATAAGCTGATTGGTGTTATTTTGAAGGTACGTTGATGTTATTTTAATATTTTATGCTTTACTAGCTGCGCCCCGCGGTTTTACCCGCGTAAATGTCGATCCCGCGGGAATATCGGGATAAAAAGTAGCCTATATGTTAATCCAGGGTGTCAGCTACCTACATACAAAATTTTATCAAAATTGGTCCAGCCGTTTGAGCGTGAAGAAGTAACAAACATATAAACACACACACACACGACCCCCACACACTCACAAACTTTCGCCTTTATAATATTAGTGTGATTTCAAACCCTAATTGCGTAACACACTATCAATCACACTCTGAATCATTTTGAAGGATAATTATTGCTAATCCATTGCTTCATATGTTGGAAAAATTTGTCTGCTCAACCACGTAAATAACGAAATGAATGATGTTGAAGTTTCAAATGAAACCCAGTGCTACTGTTAGTGTGTTACGCAATTACCCCGCCAATTAATAATGATCGGAATATTAATTGATCAAAAAAATACGGTAAGAACAGCTATTAGAAAAGTATGATTTAAGTGCCCAGAATGAAGTAGATTTTTGACACAGCAGTTTTTGTTCAACATGCTCAATAAAAAAAATAAAGATAGTCGGAAAAATAACCTTATTTTATTTGAACTACTGATTTACGGAGTCAAAATATCCTAATAATATCCTAGCCTACTAATATTATAAATAAACTAACACACTAATATTATAAAGGCGAAAGTATGTGAGTGTGTTTGACTGTTTCTTACTTCTTCACGCACAAACGGCTGGGCCAATTTTGATAAAATTTAGTATGGAGGTAGCTGACACTCTGGATTAACACACAGGATTTTTTATCCGGATATTCCCACGGGATCGACACTTATGCAGGTGAAACAGCGGGGCGCTGCTAGTATATCAATAAATTCTAGTGTACCTCTTTACAAGGATTTAGTCGGATTTCCAATCACCCTGTATTAAAAAAATCCTAATCACCCTGGTGAAAAAAAAAAACAATTTTATGACAGAAAGCACAATAATGATCTCTTTCATCTCTTCCAGGGCCTCTCAGACGACATCCACTCAACGGTGAACCACACTCTATCATCTCTCACGACTCTATCGACACCTCTGTGCAACAGTTCTCATTGGGCACAACTCATCGATGTACTGAACGCGCTTGTCAACGTAGAGACGAACAACTACTGGTTGTGTAGAGTCAATCTGTGTAAGCTGTATGAAAAGTTCCCTTATCAGAAGTAAGCGGGAAAGTTGATTATTCTTTTGTTTTTAGCACTTTTGACAGCAGGCTTGCGAGCAAGACAAATTCAGTCCTATGCTAAAGAATTTAAGGTCGAGTTTATAATGTAATCGAATTAGCAGCATAGGAATTTTTCCGATAATCTACTTTGACTGATGATTATTACGCTTCTAGCTGTCAGTTTAGCAATGGTAATTTAATGGCAATTAATTTGTCAATCGGTAATCAATTCGTCATCTCGGTCGGCTTCCAGTCTAACCGAATGCAGCTGAATATCAGTATTCTTTATGGAGCGACTGCCTATCTGACCTTTACAAACCAGGTACTGGGTAATACGATACCCAATGGTAAGACTGGTTGTCAGACTTTCGGGCACCTGACGACCCGTAACGACTGTCAAAAATGACAGCCGGGACCAACGGCTTATCGTGCTTTCCGACGCACGGAGAGGTCTTGGGATGTAAAGATGGTCACCCATCCATGGACCAACCGCGGCAAGCGTAGCTTAACCTGATTGATCGACCCGTGCGGCTGTTATCATTTAGCCACGGGCCCCTCAATTGGTAACGAATTTACAACCAGAATACAAAATCAAGTGGATAAGACAGTCTTTTCACAGTTATTTTACCTCAGGCAGCAACCAAAGAGCAACCTTATAGCAATGAACATACAGATCATTTTGATGCAAAATCTCGAGATAAAATTAATGTGAAAGGACTGTAACGACACTGACTGTATCAATTGGATCTAGGAATACAAGTTAACATTGAAAGTTGAAAGTCTGTTTCTCGTCTTAGCATAATCAGCCTACAATGTTCCCACTGCTGGGACACAGGCCTCTGCTCTTCGAGAGGGAGTGAGCTGTCATCTACCACGCGGGCCCAGTGCGGGTTGGTAGATGTCACATGTCTTCGAATTTTTGGTTCTAGGACATGCTGGTTTTCTCACGATGTTTTCCTTCACCGTTTTGAGAGTAGTGGTGATGATATTATTTACACCAAGTAAATTACCTAATTAATTATAATTAAGTATTATAATAATTATTATTAATTAAAAATTTTACCTGTCTGGGTTCGAATCCACGACCGTAAGTCGGGGTCGTTACCACCACTGCTCTATCTCGTCTTAATTCCTGTATAATATACGAACCGACGACCTTGTGAAGGCCGCAGGAACCCGTTGGATGCGAGAAGCACAGAACCGGTCGAAGTGGAGGTGCTTGGGGGAGGCCTATGTCCAGCAGTGGACGTCTTTTGGCTGAAATGATGATGATGATGATACGGATTATGTACTTTTCAGGTTATACATGCTGTACCCTATGTACTATGTCAGAAGTAAATTGACCATGGATACGTTAACTCGTTTGCTTGCTGATCAGGATCAGAAAGTGAGGAGTGCGGCCGCTCAGGCTATAGCCACGTAAGTTTCAGGTATTTTTGTTAGTAGCAGGCCTTGGTATAAAGAAGCATTGTTACTTCAAGTGTAAAAAAATAGTACCTTGGTTTAAAAATAAAATAATCACGAAAAAACACTAGAAATGCGACGTTGCCACCCCGCGCGGGATGAACGCTCTTAAATTAACTAGAGTACTAACATCGTGCATTGTCTGTCCACAGTATTACCCCAACAATTCACCCACCAAAACATTCTTCCCCCACCAACATAATCTCCCACTTAGCCAAAGAACAAAGTAAGCAGTTCACTTTCGACCACGAAGGTTTAGCCCTGGACCTGGTCAGGGACATCTACTTCTATAGCGATCTACCCCCACAACTGAGGTACGGGGAGCAGTTGAGTACTGGTGGAGGCGCCAGCTTGAAGATGATTGTCGGGAATCTAGTGGGGAGTTTGATGGCGGCGCATTGTAAATATTATTCGGTGAGTTGTTGTGATAATTTACAATGTAAACGATGTTATTTAGACATGCTGTGTGGTAGATACTTTGGCGTCAGCACGATGAATTTCCGTTGCATTATTTTCGGTTTAAGTGTCGTTATACCAAAAGTCTTAATAGCTGACACATGTGCTGTGGTGTCTCTCCTTGAAATCTCTCTGAGCAAATATTCAAACTTGTTGGTAATGTTCCATCATACTGTAACTGCGTCCTCAAAACTTGCTTATAACTATTTCGGATCTTGTATTTTTCTATTGATGATCGACAATACTCTTACCCCCTGACTAATAAACATTGTATAGCGTCTGTATAGTTACAGAACGCTTTGTCTTCTTTATTCGAAATTCAAATTACTGATGATTGAAAGAGACAAATCGGTGTGTAACTATTCATCAGTCAGTAAAATTTCTAGGTTTTCAAGAAGATTAAATATTAAGTTTGAGAATGTTAAAACATGTCTGAGGCTGATTGGTATGGCGCACAACGGCACTATTGGCAAATTTAGTTTTTCAAATTGCGGCACGGCATTTCATACAAACTTTCAAGCCCTTGTTTTTAGAAATGAATGAACCGATTTTAATGAAACTTCATACGCATAAGCAGGATACAAAGGTCTAAAAAGTTACTTAAGGCGAAAGCGCCAGGGTAGCCCGCGAAATTCTATTTTTTTATGTTTTTTGCAATATTAAGTTGTACGGTGATTAAAATATGATTCGCGGCCGTAACAAATATGTATTTACAGAATTATAATCGTTAAAGTCATCAACACAACTCTCTAAGACCATGTAATCCCCAAGAATGACTATTTCATGAAATCTTGACATTTGGGGATTACATGGTCTTAGAGAGTTGTGATGACTTTAATGATTATAATTCTGTAAATACATATTTGTTACGACCGCGAATCATATTTTAATCAACGTACAACTTAATACTGACCAACAAATTGCAAAAAACGTAAGAAAATTTGAATTTCGCGGGCCACCTTAGAGCTTCCCCCTAAAGAACATTTTCGAAAAATTGTGTTACAGCCAAATTAGTCCGATTTTAAATTTTCCATTGAAACAGAGATTTTCAGTTATCTTTTTTTAATTAAATATTCGAAAATGTACGTGAATGTGTGTGAACGCTCATAAAAGCCTTTACGCCACCACAAAATGTTTGCTTAACATATTTTTTGTTTAACATATTCATTACTTTCTTTCTAGCAAGGTCTTCTCGAAGCCCTGCAAGCTATCTGCAAGAAGTGGTCGCCATGGAAACACATGGAAGCCTTCTCCGATCAGGGGTTGTTAAGCTACTGTCTCGACAGTCTAGACTATTGTAATGGAACTGTGGTAGCTAGGACAATACTGATGGATCTGTGCTCCTTGTTATATCCGGGTAGGATTTCATTTAGATCACCATAACCATTTAAAAAGTATACATCGCCCAACCTGTTATCATGTACAGTCAACAAAAGAGATAAGTATGCAGGATCGTCGGATATAGTGGAAGTTTAGTAAGACACTGATGGGTGTTCTCGAATAAAATTAATTTTATTAACTATTTATTTAAACATATCAACGTTTTAATAATATTTACATTATTTATGCTAATATTTAAAATAATAATAATATGTACATTTATATGGAAAAAAAATAAGCAAAATGATCATAGGTATTATATTTATTATTATATATTATATTATTATTAGGTATCATAGGTATTTAGGTATTTTTTATTAATAGAAAACTAACGGCTTATTTATCAAATTAAATTTCTGTACACAAAATCCATCGGTTTCTTACTAAACTTCAACTATATCCGACGATCCTGCATACTTATCTCTTTTGTTGACTGTACATGATTCTAAACCACCTGCGTAAAAATTTATCGTCGATTATTAAGAAAAGTTTTCCATACATTTTTACCGCGTAGGTATTGTCCTTTTCTATGAAACTATTTAGTCTACAAAAAAATTTTACAGTAGACTCATGTGCTGGATTCATGGTTACAGGTTGCGCGACGATGTCCGTGACACACCGTATAGGGTGACTGGTAATTAGTGACCGATACTTAAACACATGATTTTACTCATCATTATGAACAACTTTTACTATGGGTTCAAACCTGAAATCGTGAAAAAAAAACAGCTGTTCTCTACATTTTGACGAGTTAGACGAACATAAATGTAGGGAACAGCTGATTTTTTTTCGCGATTTCAGGTTTGGTCCCATAGTAAAAGTTCTTCATAATGATGAGTAAAATCACGTGTTTAAGTATCGGTCACTAATTACCAGTCACCCTATATATATATTCGAATAAAATAAAACAAAAATATGCAGTTGCCTAAGGCTATCTTTTGAAGAAAAAGTAGGATTCCATTCATCACCCTAATTGCGTAACAGTATGAACCTCAATAATTTTGAAGGATATTGCTAATCCATTGCTTCATATGTTCGAAATATGTGTCTGCTCAACAACATAAATAACGCAATGAATGTTGTTGAAGTGTCATAATGAAACCCATTGCTAATGATAGTGTGTTACGCAACTACCCCGCAGGATTACTGTCTGTTTTGGAAAATTGAGAAACGAGCCTGTTATTTTGTATTCGAGTTTTGTTAGAACTTTCAGTAAGAATTATGTGATTTTTACGATTTTTAATCATTTTAAAAACCCATCTCCAAAGTAAAGAGGGTTTTTTTTTAACTCTGCATTTCCTAGAACCTTAAATACGAAGACATGCGACATCTACCAACCCGCACTGGGCCCGCGTGGCCCTCTCCCTCTTACCGAGAGGAGGCCTGTGTCCCAGCGGCGGTGGTGGGAACATTATAGTCTGATTGTGAAATAGGAATTCTACTTCTATTCAAATATCTTGCAACATTAATCTTTGGTATACTTTTTAACCCCTTCCAGTCGAAATCCACAACATAATGCGTCACAAAACAACAAACAGAGATATTTTCGAACGCGACACACAAAATACCAAAGAGAGATGGCAACATTTAGAAAGTGAGAGGGTTGCCAACTTAGCAGAAAAGTTTCTACAAGTAACGCTAAAGATGTTGAATGTATTGGTGCATTTAATTGAGGAAGTTAACCCTAATGTGCATTTGAATAAGGGTGGGATTGCGCTGCCTGGGAGTCCGGTAAGGAGGAAAACTACAGGTAAGATCATGTGATTGATAATTTTTATCAAGTATTATCGATCGATTTTAATTCTAAAATATAAGCTCACTAGAGCAGCGCTCCGCGGTTTCACCCGCATAAGTTGCGATCCCGTGGGAATATCGGGATAAAAATTAACCTATGTGTTAATCCGGTTTATAAACTATCTGTGTGCCAAATTTCATCCAAATCCGTGCAATAGTTTTTACGTGAAAGAGTAACAAACATCCATCCTTACAAACTTTCGCGTTTATAATATTAGTTGAAAATTCTATATTACCAGTGCAGTTTTGCCTTTTAGACGGAATGCCGCGAAGGGGCAGTAACCCTTCTGAGCTGGACGACAAAGGTTCTCTTCGGAAGAAACCTCCCCCACCAGCTTCCAGTCTCAAAGCTAACTTCGTAGGACATTTCTTTAACGAACCTTTTTATATGAAGTTCTATGAGACTTTGAGAGCTACGTATTCTAATTATAAGGTATGTATTGAGAAATATGGGGCGTCAAAGTGAAAATTATGTCTGTCGACTGCTTTCGATGAAAATTTATCAAAACTATCTACCGAAACTTTTAGAAGTTTTCTTACGTTTAAAATGCTCGACATTTCTGCAACTACTTGACGGAAAACAGGGTGAATGTGATTTTATTAAATTTCTAATAATAAAGACAGATTATAAAGTAAATAAAATAATTATGCTTTAATTTTTCGCTCTCGAAGGTTGTATTTTTTTAAAGTCTGCAAAATAACACGGTATTCTATAAAACTTTTCATAATCAATTAGTTCAACTAAGTAATGCTTAGTTTTATAAATAAACCTTACTTAACATCTTTACAGATAAACCTAGACCCAAAAAGCAGTATCTTCCACACATTCCTATCAACAGTACTAAACTCCTTGGCAATTCAACTAGAAATGGCCACCGAGAAAGAAATTGGCAACGTCACGGAAGAGGTTTTATTCTACCTCAAAGTCATCATGCCTTTATGTCCAGACATATCTGTGTACTGCATCACACAACTTTTAAAATGCCTGTTTGGTACCAACATGGTGAATCAATATTCCGATTTTATGAGTATTGTGGACAAAACTGAGATCAATAATAAATCGAGCTTCCACTTAGATGTTATGATGGTGAATATATTGACTACGTTGAAGGAAGAATCTAGAAGAAGCAGTGTATGTTCTAATGCTAGTCAGAAGTTGTCTCTGGATAGTAAGAATCCAAGGATGGTGGCAGAGAGGCAGTTGCTGATGACCATGGAGAATTTTGCGAAGAATAAGTCTGATAGAAAGTGGAGTACTAACAAGAAGGAGTTGGAGAGGTACATCAGGCTGTTTGAGCCGGTTGTTATACAGGCTTTGAAGGTTCGTAGTTGTTGTTTATTTTATTGTAAGATATTTGGCCCGCTTTGTTTTGATAAACATCTTCCTGTCTCTGTCTTCTTCAAACGATTGACAGAAACAGAACGATGTCGTGATTTATGGTGCAAACGGGCCTTAGAGTTGTACCACAAGTTTACATTTAAATTACAGCGTCTTTTTATCGTAAAGGTCAAAAGTTGTGCTGCCAAAGCTGCATGTAAAACTAAAGCAGTTCTTTATAATTTATTGTTGCCCTACAAAATCCGTACTAATACTAATTCGTCAAAAATGTCAAATGTGACAGCAAGCGCCGTTAAATTGAGTGCACTTTAATCACATTTTATCATTTCTATAATTACCAATTATTTACTCCTTTTTTTACAGAGCTACACAATGCAGAACGACATCCCACTTCAATGCCAGGTATTAAACCTGCTGAACCAACTTCTAACGCTACGAGTAAACTACTGCATGCTGGACAGTGATCAGATCTTCATAGGATTTCTAATGAAGCAGCTGGACTTAGTTGAACAGCATGAGATACCGTAAGTTGAAGATAATTTACGTATACTTACTCAGAATGTAAAATCATTATTTTACTGTGACTAGCAAATTTTGATTCTATGTCAAAGAGAATAAAGTTGTTATTACGTTAAGAGTAAACTACTGCATGCTGGACAGTGATCAGGGGGCCTAAAAAGGCCACTTTGGCAGAATCATAAAAGGATAACATAATGGACAGTTAACAGTTAAGTTAATCGTATCAAATCCCATTGGTGAAGCATTTTTCAGTTATTTTTTTTATCTGTGCTAAAATACACATCAATCCAATCCAAATCCAATCCCAATCTCTTTGATTGTACCTACGTAGTGCAGCGAAAAAAGAAAAACACGGACTGTCTTCGCCATATTATAATTCACTATGTTATCCTTATATGATTCTGCCAAAGTGGCCTTTTTAGATCTTCATAGGATTTCTAATGTAGCAGCTGGACTTAGTTGAACAGCATGAGATTCCATAAGTATGAAAATAACGTTTCAAAAAATTTGTTGCGACTTACGAATTTCAACTTTTATTGGGTTGGAATGGCAATTTCGGTTTACAGAAACCTATCTGTACAGACGCCAGCACATGAAGCTACCCGAACCTGTCAAATTTTCCCAATCAACTTTAAACCTTATTTATGCTTTAGCGATAAAGTTGAAAGTCTATTAAATAAATTTGACAGATTGTAGTAGTTTGATGTGCTGGCGTCTGTAGGTACGTAGTGTTTATGAACTTTCCATATTTCAAAGCATACATAGGCACATCAGCGAAATGTAAAGACTAGTGTAAGTATAGAAATTTTAATACTATCTTATTTGTTTTTTTTTTCAGAGATTGCTGTGATTTAGTAAACAGTATACTAATGTTTTTGGTGCAACTGTCCTCCTCTAAACATCACACCAAACAGATTATCGAAATACCAAAGGTAAGAACAGCTGTTTTAATTTGTTATTATGAGTCAATCATTGCAATTTAAACCTTATGTGAATGTTCATAAGAGTCATTTGATTCGCAACGACATCTTGCTTATCCACAAAGTTTCTAGGGTCTGATACATTCATACGTTTGTTACAGCTTATTCAACTATGCGATGGCTTGATGGCATCTGGCGCACATTCAGAATGTATAGCGGGTTTGGAGCCAGTTGCAGTAAAGGTCTTCAGCAATATGGGAGGTAAAAATCTATATATACTAATAATAAAGCTGAAGAGTTTGTTTGTTTGAACGCGATAATCTCTGGAACTACTGGTCAGATTTAATAAATCTTTTTGAATTTGATAGCCCAATTCTTGAGGAAGGCTATAGGCTATTTAATATCACGCTATGACCCGAGCAAAAAGAAAAAAAGTCAGAATGAACGCTAAGCGAATACGAAGTGTTGCGACGGGGTGGGGGTACAAGAAATTTCACGCGGACGAAGTCGCGGACAGAGCTAGTCATTAATAACTCTCTAAACGACTATAGCAAGTTTTAATGCCATCACGTAGTTTATTTAGCACTAGCAGCGCCCCGCGGTTTCACCCGCGTAAGTTTCGATCCCGCGGGAATATCGGGATAAGAAGTATACTATTTGTTAATCCAGGAAATGGTCTATCTATGTGACAATTTTCATCCAAATCTGTTCAACGGTTTACGCGTGATTGAGTAACACATCTCAAACACACAAACAAACACAAACCAACCACCACCACCACAAACCATCACCACCACCACCACCACCACCACCACCACCACCACAAACCACCACCACCACCATCTTCACAAACTTTCACATTTATAAAATTAATAGGATTTACATATACATACTGAGCGGGTATTCTTTAAAAAAATATTGTTTTAGATTTTACTTCCATAACAATTATTTTGAGAACTTTTTTTTTGTTATGTTACTGCCCCACTGTTGGGCAAAGGCCTCCCTCAAATCCTTCCAGAAAGTCTTTTCCCGCGCCACCTCGAACCAGTCCTCAAGGTACGCGCCGAGGTCATATCGCCATCTCTTTCTCTTTGAAATCATAAAGAAGGTTTTTAGAGAGTTTTAATCTTTTTTGAGTAACATTTTTGTAATTGGTTTTAGGTGCTAGTGTGCTAGGCAGAGCTCAGCAGCAAGAAGCGCAAGCGACTAGGGAGGTGCTATTCTATATGCTGCAGAAAACTATGCACCAACATAAAGTAAGTACAATTTAGGAATTCTTAGGCACGAAACACACGGCGGGCCGGGCCGGGCCGGTCAATTTCAATAATAATAATAAAATAATTTATTTGCGTAAAACATGGTATACAATGGTGTTAAGCATAGGTCAGAGTGGAACAAACATGTTTAGCTAAGATAAAACATAGCATGCAAAAATTTAATGTTACAGGGTATTTAATGTCAATAATTATAATGTCAATATTTTTTATCCATAAATTCTTTCAAACTATAAAAGCTACATTCATTTAGCCATCATCATTTAGCATTCATCGCGAACGATAGTGCAAAGGGAATCCTATACTACCAATGCACATAGAGGGCAAAAAGACCGCGCCGCCGATGTTTGTCGGATGATGTCTCTCGCGGTCATCCGCGGACAAAATGACCGCTGTCTGCGGAGCGCCTTATGCCTCGGCCACGAAAATAACGCCACGCTTGAGGCGTCAATACGCTACAAGCGTCATTTCTAAGCGTCAAAAGCAAGGCCACGAACTTCAAATATTCGCCTGTAGCGTGTACGTCGGTGGGGGAATGCATCAGCTACAGCCGGCGACCGCTACCGCCGGGTACCGCTTCTATCGGAGCGCGTGGAGCGACTGTTTCGTGCACACTGTGGAATTTTCTCATACAATTATTGTTTTCGACGCTCATAAAAAACGCCCGTCGGATCATCCAACCCTCGTGCAAATTCGCTCGTAGCAAATTTCGCTGCTGCTTGCAGCGCTACTTTGTGGCCTTGTATATAATAGACTATACATTTGTTTTTGACGCTCGACGCTCACGCTTGCAGCGCAAGGCGAATTCGCTTGGAGCGTCGGATTTCGTGGCCCTCGGGTTAGGGTACTGCAAGTACAAACGCCAGCACATCAAGCTACTACAATGTGTCAAATTTCTTTAATAGATTTTCAACTTTATCGCTAAAGCATAAGGTTCCAAGTTAACTGGGAAAATTTTGGCAGTTTCGGGTAACTTGATGTGCTGGCGTCTACAATACTCCCCACGAGTTATAAAAAAGAAAATTATTGTTTGCTTTTTCGACGTCTTCAGACACGCTGACTGACTGTATATTTCTCTACATGTGACTATACTGTTATCTCTTTCTCCCCGCAGGTATTAGAACTAGTATCATGCGTGCTATCTCTCTCACAAGACCACCCGGAGAGTTACTACCGCTGGTCAGAGCTAGCCAGCGACACGCTACTCAACTTACTAACACAGAGATCCATAGAGCTGCACTGTCATAGAGCGATCGGCTCTCTAGAGCGGTTGCTAGATAAATCCAACTTTATTTTCGGCATCAGCGCCCTCTAAACCCATAGAAATGATACCCATGACGTATAGTTTCCAAAGTTTAAAGATCCGCCATTTTGAATTAAAATTTTAGTTTGGTTTGTGTTTCAACACTTGCAGTTTTCTTCTTCGCAACGAATGTCTAGATGTTGTTTGCTTTTTCGACGTCATCAGACACGCTGACTGACTGTATGTTTCCCACATGTGACTATACTGTTATCTCTTTCTCCCCGCAGGTATTAGAACTAGTATCATGCGTGCTATCTCTCTCACAAGACCACCCGGAGAGTTACTACCGCTGGTCAGAGCTAGCCAGCGACACGCTACTCAACTTACTAACACAGAGATCCATAGAGCTGCATTGTCATAGAGCGATCGGCTCTCTAGAGCGGTTGCTAGATAAATCCAACTTTATTTTCGGCATCAGCGCCCTCTAAACCCATAGAAATGATACCCATGACGTATAGTTTCCAAAGTTTAAAGATCCGCCATTTTGAATTAAAATTTTAGTTTGGTTTGTGTTTCAACACTTGCAGTTTTCTTCTTCGCAACGAATGTCTAGATGTTGTTTGCTTTTTCGACGTCATCAGACACGCTGACTGACTGTATGTTTCCCACATGTGACTATACTGTTATCTCTTTCTCCCCGCAGGTATTAGAACTAGTATCGTGCGTGCTATCTCTCTCACAAGACCACCCGGAGAGTTATTACCGCTGGTCAGAGCTAGCCAGCGACACTCTACTCAACTTACTAACACAGAGATCCATAGAGCTGCACTGTCATAGAGCAATCGGCTCTCTAGAGCGACTCTTAGATACGGTGTACAAAGATGTGTTACTAGAACAGAGTCGAGTTGAGATTTTGTTGAAGATATTGTTTAAGGCGCCGCCGGATCAGGTAAGTTGATTATATCTATGTTATTTTAATTAATACATGTTTCGGCAAAATGGCGAGAGGGGCCCGTGGACTTTTTTTTTTTTTTTTTTTATAAATACTTTGCCCCACACTAGGAATTTCTCCTATATTGTGGGTGCGTTTACAAACATTTAAACTCACAGACACAAACAGCCAGACCCGGAACAACTACTTGTAGGTCGATCGATCAGGTTAAGCTACGCTTGCCGCGGTTGGTCTGTGGATGGGTGACCTTCCTTACATACCGTGACCCCTCCGTGCCTCGGAAAGCACGGTAAGACGTTGGTCCCGGCTGTCATTCGTGAATCTTTGACAGTCGTTCCGGTTAGTCAGAAGCCCGAAAGTCTAACAATCACTTTTACCTAGGGGTATCGTATTACCCAGTAATTGGGTTGTGGAGGTCAGATAGGCAGTCGCTCCATGTAAAATACTGGTATTCAGCTGCATTCGGTTAGACTGGAAGCCGACCCCAACATAGTTGGGAAAAGGCTAGGCAGATGAAGATGACATGTTTTGGCAAAATGATAAAAAAAAGAATTCATTTATAAAAAAACTTAAATTAAATTACTTGTTTTTTATTTCCAGCTTTTTAGTTTACAAATTTGAAAGATTTCGCAGACGATTTACTTAAGTATTAATTATTAGCTGACCCGTAAAGTCACTCAACAGGGAACAAGAAATAATTATTTTATTTAACGTGTTTTTTACGATTTGTCACTTCGAATTACTTTTAACCATATAAGTTGTATATATTTTTGTAATCACCGTTTAAAACCCTTAATTTTGATATTTCACTCGATGGTATTAGAAGAAAAAAAAATTCGAACTCCACAATATGGCACCCCAAATCCGCCATTTTACTTTGTTTTTGATTTTAATGTAGCCAGTGACACTCGCGCTACCAAGACAAATCTAAAGACGTATAATTTATCCAAATCCGTTCATTCGTTTAGAAGTTACGAGGGAACAAAGAAACGGACATACATACATACATACAGGTCAAACACATAACCCTCCTTTTAGGCTTCGCCGCAGTCGGGTAAAAAAAAATTAAGCGTGGTTCACTTATTCATAACGATGAATAATAATTAATTTGTTATCCCCTGAAGCTATATTACTACTAGTAGCTTCGACCCGCGATTTCGTCCGCATGAAATTTCTTGTTTTAACATAAAATATGTCTTATAGAGAAAGAGAGAATAAAGTTGAAGTTGAAGTGGAGGTGCTTGGGGGAGGCCTATGTCCAGCAGTGGACGTCTTTCGGCTGAAATGATGATGTGATATCTTATAATGGAAATATTGTAACTGGTTGCGAGAAGCACAAAACCGGTCGAAGTGGAGGTGCTTGGGGGAGGCCTATGTCTAGCAGTGGGTGTCTTAAATATGATGAGTCTGATGTCTATTTGTATGGAAATAATTTGAAAAAAAAAAATTGATTTCGTGATTTATTATATTTATCCATTGCATTTAAAAAATAATATGATTTATTTTAATTGCAGGCGACAACACCCTTGAAACTAAAACTGCGCTACCTTTCAATAATAATGGTGCTACTCCGAAAAATTCTCGTATTAATACCAGAAAGCGAAATACTCCTTACAATCAACTACTTGAAAGCAACGTGCATATCTCCATTATCCATCTTTTTCAACGTCAAAACTGACGTAGATCCGTTGAACGTTCAGAATGTGAACGAAAACTGCGCGAATTTATCGCCTGACGTCATTCTCGTCCGTTTTCTGTTCAAAACCTTGACGTACGCGATAATGGAGATGGACAATTGTTATGAGAATGTGGACAGTGAGGAGAATAAGTTGCTTTATGCTGTCTGTGTTAATATTATCGTGCAGGTGAAGCATATGCTGCATTTGACAGGTGAGTTTTTAATTTAAATCTTACTTCCGTAAAGGTGAGTAAAGACTAGAGCCTTTATTTCTAACATAACATTGAACATTCGCTGTTTTATAATTATATCGAAGCGCACTTTGAACACGACACTCGATTTTTTTTAACAACCTGATTTTAAAAACTGGCCATGTGTGAGTCGGACTCGCACACGAAGGGTTCCGTACTACAAGGCAAAAACGCCGAAAAAAACACGTTTGTTGTATGGGAGCCCCCCTTAAATATCTATTTTATTCTGTTTTTAGTACCTATTTGTTGTTATAGCGGCAACAAAAATACATAAATCGTAAAAATTTCAACTGTCTAGCTATCGCGGTTCTTGAGATACAACCTGGTGACAGACAGACGGACGGACAGACAGCGAAGTCTTAGTAATAGGGTCCCGTTTTTACGCTTTGGGTACGGAACCCTAAAAACCAACAAGCGTATTGGTGTAACATTTTATCGAGCAAAAGCAAACCTTTATTATTGTTTGCTATACTTTGTAAAATACTGTATTTCATTAGTTTCCATTTCATGTTTCCAGACGGCTGCCTCTTCCCCTTATCAGCTAAAACAGCTCAAACTCTTCTACACAACGAACAGAGCGGCCTTAACACCGGCCTGTACAGTCCCGAAGAGAACATTCCTCTAGATGTACTCAATCTAATATGTTTGAAGTCTGCGCATCGGATACCGTTGCTGACTGTACATTGGTCGCATTTACTAATCAGGTATGT
Source organism: Oligia latruncula (assembly GCA_948474745.1). NCBI lineage: Eukaryota > Metazoa > Arthropoda > Insecta > Lepidoptera > Noctuidae > Oligia > Oligia latruncula. The sequence goes on from OX419705.1 coordinate 4,515,225, forward strand.
ACTTGTAGTTACTATTTCTGATCAAAGAACGGCAGTGCTATTCTGAAAAAATCTCACCGTGAAAACTTAGGTGAAGTGAGCTGTCAATAATAATGTCTGCGCTGACGTTCATTCTCGGGGTCACCAGTATAGAGGTATGAGGAACAGGGTGTAAAGTTCACTCATATTCTATAGAATAGGGAGGATCCTCCGCCCAGACGGGTGTTGTGTCTGGCGGGCAACTGCCCGATGATTCATGTCGGGCCGTTGTATCTATGCTAGTTGCGCGTTAAACTCTGCTTGCGCGATGCAGGATTTGCGTGACGTCAGTATGACGTGTTGTTCGCATCTGGCGTTGTAGATACCGCTACAGTATCAACCCCTAGCATCATGTGGAATGACAGCTTACTTCACCTAAGTTATCACGGTGATGTTTTTGCAGAATAGCACCGCTGAACACTTTTATCATGACTGTATATGGTGGCATAGCCGACTTAAACGCTAAAACGCCTTCGGATACGCTCGGCTACTTTCAAGAAGCCCCGCCGCGAAGGTCTGATTTCACCGACCAAACGATATCGACGTCCTCCCGTACGCTGAAACAACAATTGTGATCACATAACAAGATAAATAACCCGTGTTCACATGAGTAATGTTCGAGAAAAGTTAATTTCATGGTATTAGTCAGCCAGCAAGTTTGTTAAAGAAGCTGAGTGTCCGGGTGCACAAGACGTGATTATCACCTCTCGTCTCCTGTCTTCTGATAAACCCCGCTCAATAAACGTTGTTTTTTTAGTAACGTAGATACTTTTATTCTATCGTGAAAACATGTGAGTCCGGCTAAGTAAATGCTCAAAACTACAAATTGAATTCAGTTTTCATTTGTTTCAGACTAAACTTCCTGTCGCACAAATACTGGCAGAAGCTCATTGGGTTCGCTCGCAACCTTCCTTTGAGTGCAGACTGTGGCGATACTCAGCTGTTACGAGTTGACATACTGCAGATAGCATGCGTCATGGCCTACTGCGAGTACTTTGTGAGTTTGTATACATATTACTATTTAGTCTTTTGTGTGTCAGAGTTGGGCTTGAAAAAATCAGCTGTTCCCTACATTTTGACGAGTTATACGAATATAAATGTAAGGAACAGCTGTTTTTTTTTTTCACGATTTCTGGTTTGGTCCCATAGTAAACGTTGTTCATAATGATGAGTAATGTAATAATGTCTTAATGTTTTACCAATAACCCTGTATATAGTCATTTTATTCGAATTACGCTGAGAATCAGCACTTTTTGAACGTCAACATTACATAAGACAGTCCTCAAATTTCACCACTTCCGCCTTTCACCACTTCTTAGTGCTTTAGCTGGTAAGAATATGTGGCGCAACAAACTCCCCAGCAGGCAGCTGTCTTTTAAGTTAGAAGAACTTGATTCTATACAATAGTATTCTATGACAATAAACTGTATAAGGTAATAAAAATTTAACGAACGTATCTGTTTCCTGACTATTTCCATGTAACTCTTAGGATTTATAAAATTACAAGCTGCGCCCCGCGATTTCATCCGCATAAGTGTCGATTTCGTGGGAATATCGGGAAAAAGTAGCATATGTGTTAATCCAGGGTGTCAGCTACCTCCATACCAAATTTTATCAAAATTGTTCCAGCCGTTTGTGCGTGAAGAAGTAACAAACACACTCACAAACTTTCGCCTTTATAATATTAGTGCGATTGCAAAAAACTTCAGTGAACAATAAGACAGTTATTAAGACTCTACGTAAATGATTGCTAAAACTATTAAGGCCATTGTAGCTGAAATAAACAAAGTTTTTTTTATTAATAACCTTCTTGTTGTAGGTAGAAAACGGTCTAACAGAAGCAGTTCACCTAACTTGGTTACTGGTCAACCGAGTACATATACTCGTCAGTCAGTACCGAGAAGAGATCGTGCAGACTCTTATAGCCAAAGTGCAGCAGATGGCAGGAGCTTCCGGGTTGTTGCTGCAAGCTATTGCAGCTAGGTGTCAGAGCTGTTTGAAGGTAAAACACTACAGGTATCAAACCGGAAAGGAATTGGCACCGTATCAACTCGAGCTGTTCAGTATTCTTTGTATGAAACTCCCTACTGCAACACATACTAATCGGAATCGGTAACGTAATCGCCTCGCCTCGGGACAAGCTAACGAACTGCGGTGCTGTGCGTGGTCTACTTGCAGTTCCCGCTATGACCTTAAGCCGCTTTACAAGCTTTATAACACTACTTGTCTCTGTCTAATTTCTCCGTATATCTTGGTGACTAAGGATCGAATTTAAATGCCTACCATACTTGGAACCCACTTAAGGAAGTTCCCATCCCTTTGTAAAATATAACATAATTTTTCTGCAAAATTTTATATTTATCGTTCATTTTATTGCCTTTCAGGACGAATTCGCACTGAATACATACAAGATTCTATCATTATGTCACGAAAGTCAGTCGGGACCACTCGTGTTTCTAATTTGTAGGATCATCGGGAAATTAGAACCGGCAATCGCTGGCAGGTATGTTATTATACGAGAATTTCTCTAAAGTATACAACCTTAAGGTTGAAAGTCTCTTGCACGTCATAAAACGGCAAGGTTTATTGCATTCAAGACCAATGTGACAGTTACAGATAAGCAACAATGAATACCTAATTAATTAATAACAAAATTATATCCTAACTTAACTAAAACTATTCACAAACTAAAATATAGCGTCAAAAATTCATCGACTGGTAATGTACCCAAGAGACTGGCGGCATTACCACGTTGTATGGCGATGCTTAGCCTCTGGCCAAGGTAAAAGCCAGCCCTTGGGCCACGAGACATGTCAACCAGCCGTTTCGAAATTTCCTTAAAAATACCATGAGCACTCCATGAACACCCCACGGCCCGAGGGTATCAATCCCAAACGGCTCGAAAGTTAACAGATAGATAGTTTTAACCTTAATGAAGTTTTAATTTATTGGGACTTTTTGTAAAAAAAATAATAGGCTATTTGACAATGTAAAAAATAAGGTCATAATTATTGACACTCGTATAGATTATCGCTTTTAAAATCGATTTGCATTAATTTTAATACAAAACAATGTATTATTTATAAAAAAAAAACCGAAAAAACTTTATCTTTTTAAATCTGGCGCCACGTAATCGAAAACGGTCTGGATTGGCTGAACTTAAGATGACGTCATAATTTAGTAAATTTCTGTCTATCCTTGACAGAACAGATGACTTTTGTCTAATATCTCGACCGTTTCAACGTTTGTTTACGTGAATCGTGACGTCACGACGCCATATTGTTAAAGATAGCGTTTTGGCGGCTTATTTAAACAGTACATTTTTATTTACTATTTTTTAAAAGAAATACATTATGCAATTTGAAGTAATAGGTTTTTGTGGGCTCGTTAGACACCATTAAATAATCTGAGATGGTTATCAGAAACCAGTCAAATAGCCTATTATGAAGTCCACTATATTTGTAACTAATAAAAGGTATGGTTGACATGAAAACTTAAATGTTGCATTAATTGATTAATGGTTTAACTATTTGCAGGTTTGCCAAATTAGCAATAGACAGGTGTAAGATATTAAAAGAGTTGCCAGTGGACAAAATTAACGTGCAGTTGTCAAAGGAAGACGTCCAAGTGGCTTTGGAGTTACTACAGAGAGACAAAGTCCATACACGGTAAGTGTTTCAACACTGAATCGGTAAAATAGATGGATTATAATTATGAAAGGAATTCGGTATTTTCTAAAGTGAGATACCATAATCAGCCTATAATGTTCTGGCGGGTCCTGCTATGCCACGCCAGGAGTAATTTTTGGGCTGTATACCAGGAGGAATCTCCAAATTTAAAGACGCTTTTAGATGCACACTGTTTATTGTACAGCTTTGGGTACACAACCATTGACACAAATACAGTATCTTATTTTATAATGTAATAATTAACGAGTAGAAAAAATACGTGACCGTGCAAGTTGATTGTAAGATGGCTAAGGAAGGAAACGGAAGTATGAGAGTTGCCACTACAAAATATTACAATATTATTGCCAAGTAATGACATTTGAATTTTAATAAAATTATTTTTATGTTGTTGCCAACATGTTCGCACAGCTGGGACACAGGCCTCCTCTGTGTAAGAGGGAGGGGGCCGTAATCTACTACGCGGGATGTCACGTCTTCGAATTTTTGGTTCTAGGATATGCCGGTTTCCTCACGATGTTTTCCTTCACCGTTTTGAGAGCAGTGGTGATGAAATAATTTACACAAAGCAAAGCGCCTGTTTGGGTTCGAACCTACGACCTACAAACTCGTAAGTCGCGGCCGATACCACTGTGCCACCACTGCTCTAAAAGTGAGATATGGCGGCTTGAAATTAACTGATGTCTTGGATAAAATAACACTTGGGTACTTAGGTGTGTTACACTCACAGATTGACCTAGATAACGTAAGTATCACGAACTGTATGAAAACCAAGCGTACCATTTTTTGACTACCTACTATGACGTCACAAGCTCGCGCTCTAGCTCACGGTAAGTCCTGTGTACTGCTGGCTGGGTAAACCAGCAGTACACAGGACTGAGCGCGAAAGTGGCGGCTTACGATTTTTGAACGTAAGCTGTTGCGATTTTTGGCACGCGAAGTAGTTGCTCTTGCGTTATCTAGGTGTGTCTATATCTGTGGTCCCACTACTCAGCGCCGAGAGCCCAAAATTCAACAGTGTGTTTTTTTGACGTTCTGTGATGAGCTCTGTTGGATTCTTAATGCTTTGCTCAACACCGAGGGTTGAGAATCCAGTGCGTGATAAGTTACATTTACGTCCGTGCTAACGTAGCCCACGTTAGCGTTAAACTCGGACATGTATTTATTGACCAAAAGCTTTCGTTTGTCAATTGTTTGAACTGATGACAATGCGATTGATCACGATCCTTTTTTTTTTTCCGGATGTGAAATCATCAAATGACCCCTCCCGCTCTGGGTGGAACGGAAGGGAGTGTCAGACTCTTACTGACTAAAACCCACCCGTGTTCCTTCCTTAGCCCTTTATGTTTCGGGCCAGCGGTAACCCTTTCGGACAATCCCGCTGACCCCCTCACGATCCCTCACGTGTTAAAATAGAATGCATTATAAAAATAATTAATGCAAGTGTTAATATATTATCAGAGAAACAGCGGGGTAATTGCGTAACACATTTACAGTAGCAATCGCTTTCATTTTGACAGCACAACATTCATTGCGTTATTTACGGTGTTGAGCAGACAAATTTTTCGAACACATAAAGCAATGGATTAGCAATATCCTTCAAAATGATTTAGATTGTGATTGTAAGTTTGTTGTTGCAATTTGGGTGCAGGTTCACGCGCATAATGCAGAACAAACTAATAGCATCGGTAAATGAAATAGTATTTTATTTTTTATCAGGTACTCAGCTTTAGTAGTGGAATTAAATGCCCTAGCGTCTAGCGTGTTTGATCTGTCGCCATTGGACTTGTCACAGGACAGAGCCATCAACCCACAGCACATTGTGACTACAAATATCGATGAAAAATGGTTATTGAATCAAGTTAAAAGCAGGTAACTATTCATTTTATATTATTTCATAGCATAACATATAAATAATATCAGCCGCACAGGTCGATCGATCAGGTTAAGCTACGCTTGCCGCCGTTGGTCTGTGGATGGGTGACCATCTTTACATACCGAGACCCCTACGTGCCTTGGAAAGCACGTTAAGCCGTTGGTCCCGGCTGTCATTCGTGTATCTTTGACAGTCGTTATGGGTAGTCAGAAACCCGAAAGTCTGACAACCAATCTTACCTAGGGGTATCTTATTACCCAGTAATTGGGTTGTGTAGGTCAGATAGGCAGTCGCTCCATGTAAAATACTGGTATTCAGCTGTATCCGGTTAGACTGGAAGCTGACCCCAACATAATTGGGAAAAGGCATGATGATGACATTGAGGATTAATGTTATCCATGCATTCTTTCAATCATGTAATTTTCAGCGTTTTTAAAGCTAAGAGTGCAAAGGCTCCAAGTATACAACAGTGACATGTAATAAATTAATCTGGCAAGACCATATTTTTGCTCTTAGACTCATTAATATAAATACTAGAAACAAACACAAATATGTTGTACCTACAACCAGGCTCAAGAAAATAGGTGGCTCGTTCAGATGCCAATGTATACGCTTTTACAATAAACTACCAAGCCACGTTCAAGATCTAAGCCTTAATAAATTCAAATCTTTCATTAAACGTAAGTTGTGCCAGAAAGCCTTTTATACCGTTAAAGATTATATTGAGGACAAAAAGGCTTGGGATTGAGCTGCTTCCAATTTCTGCATTTTGAATGATTTTTTTCTTTTTTATATACACATTGACATTGATTAATATTATTATTATTATTATTTTTTTTTTTAAACAATGACATTTGCTTACTTTGTAAAGTATTATATTATTTTTTCATTGTGAATGTGAAGACGATGTGGGTCATTTTACATATATATATTTTTTTATTATTCTCTCTGTTCTGTTTTTTTTTTTTCATGGTCTGGCAGTTTGAGTAATTTATGTGGCCTACCCAAATGTCCTTTCTTTGGTATTGTTCGTTGAATCGTTGAGCTCCTTAAGTCTTGAGTTGAGCTGCATGATTTTTGACAAATGCGTGCACTGACTGGACAGGTCCTCTCAATCTGTGTGGTTCTTTCCTCAAAAGACCACCTCAGACATCGATCTACATGGTCTTCATATAACCTGACCAAGATTATGTCTGGACTTTAAAAGAGACTGTGACCTCTGAGTTTGTTTCGGCCTTTCTTCTCAGAGTAGTCAGATAGGAAACGCCGACTTCATCTAGTTTTAAAAAAAACATGATTGACGTGTAAAAGTGTTTGTACAAACCTACTTACAAAAAATAAAATCATTTCATTTCATTTCAAATCATTTCATTTCATCATTTCATTTCATTTCATTTCATTTCATTGACATGCCAATTTCAAAGTGATCGAAAAAATATGTCTTCTTCCCAACAGATGCTGCCAAGCCGACTGCTCAACACCAAAAACGTTAAAACAAAACGAACTAGCACTGTTCCTATCGAATCTAACCAAAGAAGACCTAACTACTGTAATGGCTTGTCCAGAATTTGACCGAAAAATACTTAATCCAGCCTTCGGAATAGCCTGCAATAATTACCTAAGAGAGTTCTTGAATATCCTCTCAGTACACGAAACAAAAGAGTATGAGAAAGAAAGCGCAAGAGAACAGAGGGAGATGAAAATTAGAGAGGAGATGATGTCTTCCGTTGATAGTAACAAAATCAACATGGTCAACACTCTTCATGTTTTTAAGAAGAGTGATAATAAGGAATCAAAATCTCAATTCTTCATACCTATTACTGATAATGAGAATTTGAAAGAGAATTTCGGTAATCTACAAATATCTGATGAGGATCTCGAAATTGACCCACCCGAGTTGCCAGCTTTGTATACAATCGGTATTGCTACATTAGAAAAATCGTTGTCAGACATTATAAGACTGTTCCCTAAACAAATTCGGCCTTTAAGTCAGTCTGACAATTTCAGCTTGAACGTCGAACAAACTATTGATAGATACACAAGGCGTTGCCACCAAGTTTTCCAAGATAAACTATTTTACCAAGAGTTCAACATACTACAGACAATTATGACAGGATTTTTGGCATCTCTGGACAGAATAATCTCATTTGTCGATGAAGCCGACTGTGATTTACTCGATAACTGTATCGAAAATATCCTACCTACATCACTAGCGAAAAATATGGCAATATTTGCAGTAATTTCCTTACAATATTTATCTTTTCTGATCAAAAATAAGAAGATAGTCGAAACGCCTGTTCACGCTGACGTATCTTTCCGAGTGACGGCGTCAGCGACTGACAATATTGTTGTTGACAACGTTGTCAGTGTCACGATTTACAATGTGGCTAAGGCGCTAAGTTTCAAAGAGATTTGGGCTGAATTGAATACTGATTCTAATGTGAATCGGACGCAATCGGCTGTCAGCTGTTTGTATGCGATTGTCAAGTATTTGGTCAAGGTAAGATCTTGCATTTTAAACTTTTTGAGGTATCACATTAGTATACTTGCATCAATCTAAAAACTGCCCAAGTGCGAGTCGGACTCGCACACGAAGGGTTCCGTACCACAAGGCAAAAACGCCGAAAAAAACACGTTTGTTGTATGGGAGAATTATTTATTTTATTCTGTTTTTAGTATTTGGTGTAATAGCGGCAACAGAAATACATCATCTGTGAAAATTTCAACTGTCTAGCTATTACGTTTCATGAGATACAGCCTGCTGACAGACAAACAGACGGACAGTGGAGTCTTAGTAATAGGCTCCCGTTTTTACCCTTTGGGTACGGAACCCTAAAAGTAACAAATCCTTGCTTGTAGCAGTTCTCACAACTCCTACGTAATACATTCTCTTTTTTCAGGACACACGACCCCTGACCCCTAAGAACTACATGCAGCCACAAGACTCGGGTCCTAAGCCCGACATGATAATTACTGGAGACAAGTTAATCACACTACTGGAGTACTGGGAGAACAACTTCTATACCAAGAGTACAGGGGATTTCTTGGAGAAGTGTTACAGAGAACCTATTGAGAGTCTACTTGTATCGTTGGCTAGGTGAGTAGAACTGCTGTCTTTGTTATGTTGCCATGAGCTTTGTGAAACTCGGTTTTACCGTGATGAAAAGATGAGTCAGTCAGTCGATTGGTATCTGAATTGACTACCTCTAGGTACTTTGTACCTCGGACATGTAAATAACAATCGCCTTGCCCAGGCCCAATCACCGGTTTATTCATAATACTAGCTCCGCCCCGCGGTGTCACCCGCGTAAATGTCGATCCCGTGTGAATATCGGGATAAAAAGTAGCCTATATGTTAATCCAAGGTGTCAGCTACCTCCATACAACATTTTATCAAAATTGGTCCAGCCGTTTGGGCGTGAAGAAGTAACAAACATATAAACACACACACAAATTCACAAACTTTCGCCTTTATAACGTACCCACTACTGGGACACAGGCCAAAAACAGAAACATTATTTTGCAAAAAAAATCGGTGCCGTCATATAACGCCGCAATACGGACGGTCGTCCATATGAAAGCATTTTTGACACCGTTACCAGACACCTACCGTCATTTTATTGATGTCGCCATAATTATAGCGGCCACTATATGGCGGCGCCGCTTTCTTAGGTAACCCAAGCTTTAGATACACAAATGAACAAGCACTTTACATCGAAACTTTTTTAATTATAGATTGGACATAGTAAGCCACATAGCGCTTATCCCACCAATAGCGTGGTCGTCAGTGGATGTTGTGTCAAAGAAGGATGAAATACAGAAGATAGACCTGCCTCTACAAGCTTTGCAAGATATGGATGTGTTAGAAGCCTTTTTGTTCAGGTAAGCTACCAGTTATCACCCTTATTCCCAGAAAAGAAAACCATTTAAAGCTTCACCACCAGTTTCAGAAATCCTGTTTTATTTAGCCTCTTGTCAAATTAATATAATGGCGCCGCCGATTCCCTTGTTCACAAACTTAACTAAATTTAAGCTTAGTGCATCTTTTTCTTTCTATTTCATTAAGAAAAGGACAGAAGATAAATATTAGTTTAGTCCTGTCAAATTAAGATACTCCATAGACAAGTTTAGACGAGATTAAAATATTGATATAGAAAGAAAAAGATGCACTGAACTTAAATTTAGTTTAGTTTGTGAACAAGGGAATCGGCACCATTGTCAACTTTTATTTCTTGTGAAGCTGACGCTAGCATTATCTTTGACAGTATATTTACTGAATAGTGAGATCAGAAAAATAAATAAAAAAAGGCTGTCAAAATTGTATGATAATGTTTAAAAAGGTTAAAAAGCCTATTTCAGCTACACCTTTCTGAAACCAAAAATGTAAAGAATCTCCTTAACAACATTTTTGTATTTTTCATTCAAGGCGTTGAAAAACTCTGCAATTGGTATCTCATAAACAGATTTCGCCTTGTCGATTCTTTTCAACTCATTTAATTCGGATCGTCAGGAATAAAACCACAATATTTCTCATACAGGGTAAACCTAATAGGCTGGTCATCAAAGAAACAATTCGAAGAGATGTGGGTAGGTTTACTTGGCGCGTTACAAGGGAACGGCACACACTGGGCCGTGCGCGGGATCACTCAGCTGCTGCTTAGCGCTGCGCCTACAGCGCTGCAGCGCCGGGGAGAGTTGATACATGTGCCCAGACATAGGCTCAGCTGTAATGAAGGGTGAGATGCACACTGTTTTTTTACTGTCGACATTTAGGCCTACTTGCACCACAAATCACTAAATGTATTCATCGTTAAATGAGTTTAAAATATGACTACTAATAATATTACTATTCCTGTCATCTTATATTGAAGATGACCGAGACAGAATTATTGAAATGAGTTTAGCGTTAAATGAATTTAGTGATTTATGGTGAAAATGATAATATGCAAGATGTGCTGAATATTGGGAGACATACGAAAATACGACAATCAGTTTATACTTTCAGAAGTATTTTCAAACACGGAGAACATAAAGATAGGTATTTTACTAAATAGCAGATTCATTACGACTCCACATAGCTCCATAATACGCTTCGTGCGAAAAGTACACATTGAAGGACTTCGAAAGCGTGCAAACTTCCAATTTTGTTCATCTCCTGCTAATGTGCACTTTATTTCACAATTTAATCTTGCCTCCTCAGAATGCAACGACTCCGAAACATCTTAGTCGGCACATCTTCATATAAGCTATTCGAATGCGTCAACTTAGAACGAATACCTCTCATGAACGACGGTTTTGACGGGTATCATTACGCGCAGTTCAATACTGAGTACTTGAAATTGGCTTCAGGTGAGAATAACCACATAAAAACTTTGGAAAATGACTTATTTAATCTACAAAAACACTTGAATTGAGAACCCCCGTCTTTTTTTTTAAACTAAGTTTAAAATAATAATTATTGTTTAAAATAGTATAGAAAAAAATATTTCCTAAACATTGACTCAATATCAGATCTTGTATATTGTGTAAGTCAAGAGTGAGCGTCATGTGACAACGTCAGGTTTAAATTATTACAATAGTTATGAGCGTTTACGCCGTACGGCATTTCATACAAACTTTCAAGCCCTTATTATTCTAAACGAATGAACCGATTTTAATGAAACTTTACATGCATAAGCAGGATACAAAGGACTAAAAAGTTAGTAGAGAACATTTTCGAAAAATAGTGTTACAGCCAAATTAGACCGATTTTAAATTTTCCATACAAACAGAGATTTCCAGTTATCTTTTTTTAAATAAGACATTTCAAAAATGTTCTCAGCTAACTTTTTAGACTTTTGTATCCTGCTTATGCGTATAGAGTTTCATTAAAATCGGTTCATTCATTTCGAAAAATAAGGGCTTGAAAGTTTGTATGAAATGCCGTACGGCGTAAACGCTCTTAAACTAAAGTGTGCTCGTGAAATGCAGCAACTATAACTTACAACTTATTCAGAATACAAAAGCAGCTTTCGGCCGTGTCAAAAACCTCTGCTTTTCTCTAGATAACCGGGGAATTTTTAGGAAATATTATTTTATCTTAAGAGGGGACGGTTCTGCGAAGAATTTGAAACATAGGTATTTGAAGAAACTATTGCCGTCGCCTTGCATTAAGTCTGCCCCCGTAGTGTGTGATAGGGACAGCTGCTGCTCTGACCGAAATTATCACAATAGTACATTATGATATAAGTGCGGTAAGTTGAAAATTACAGCCAAGGCGATATTGCTAAGCAGAGGCTGTAATTATCAAAGCGCACGTATGTTATACGACGTTTTATACATATTTGCGAAGAAATAAATAAAACTCGGACTTTCTTAAACGAATAAATCTTTAATAATAATAAATAAAATAAAAATAAAAATATTTTATTTACAGACTACATAGGCCCACATTGTGTTAGTGACTAAAATTAACTTATAAACTATGTTAGTATATCTAATATTAAAAACAGAAAAAGGTGAAAAATAATAAAAAATATAAAAATAAAACGACCACAGATAGTTTCATCAAGCCCCATGTAATACATGAAGCTTGATAAACCTACCTATGGTAGGCCCCTCCAGCCTTTCAGCAAACACCCACAGGATACTGTTGATGCTTCCTCCCACTCTGCGCGTCACCGACGCCACCTTCTTACGCATAACTGCAAAATAGTCGTCAGTGCGTGCATCGGCGAACATACCTGACGCACTACAATAGGGTGGAAACCTCAACAGCACCCTAAAGGTATTATTATATTGTATTCGCAGTTAATCACTTGTTAAAGCAGTTATAAAAATTTTAACAATTTGGAAAATTGATTATTACGTTGCCAGTTGGCATTTTTAATGTTGTCAAGTTATTATTATTAGTTAACAATTTAACCAGTCTCTCTCACTCTCTTGGGTGAAAGTAGGAGAAACGAGACCACAGAGTTCTGCAGTCGGTGGCGGCGACGGAGGTGGCTGCGGCGGCGGCGACGATGGTGACTTGACTCTAGTCCAGTCTATGTGCACACACGCATACGTTCACGCGTGTGCACACAGACTGGACTAGAGTCGTCAACACTTTGCTCCATATTCCTTGTAATGCGAGAGCTAATTTCTTCTGTATTTCTCATCTAATCTTCTATATAGCCCTCGGCTACACTGTTCGACCGCCACCCTCCGTGGCGTTTTAGTATCAATAAGTTCGCACCTGAATCGGCGAGCAATGTAGCCGAGGACCTTGAAATTGGTGAAATAAGAGACCCTTTACGAGCAAATGTGTTATAATTTTTTACGAGATCGACGTTTCGTATTCCCCGTTTACTCCTCGAAGATTGAGCCGATTCAATTATTTTTTACATTAACATTTTAAGAAAGAGTATGTTTAGGTTCCTATAATTTTTTTTAATTAAAAACTTTTCTAATTTGTCTCGTAATCACGGCGGTAAAAATGGGCATTTTTTTGTAATTTTTAGGGGGTCATATTTTCATTACTATTTAGTTGTTGAAAAAAAGAAAATGGGACGTGTTTACAGCAGACCTTGACTTTATGCAAAAAAATTGCTCTAGAGGCATTATTCAGGAAGATAAAAGGGGAATACATTTGTATGAAGAATCCCACGCCCTGTTCCCTCTTAAGGCGAAGGCGCCAGGGTAGCCCGCGAAATTCATTTTTTTTTAGGTTTTTTGCAATTTGCTGGTCAGTATTAAGTTGTACGTTGATTCAAATATGATTCGCGGTCGTAAGAAATATGTATTTACAGAATTATAATCATTAAAGTCATCAACACAACTCTCTAAGACCATGTAATCCCCAAGAATGACTAGTTCATGAAATCTTGACATTTGGGGATTACATGGTCTTAGAGAGTTGTGTTGATGACTTTAATGATTATAATTCTGTAAATACATATTTGTTACGACCGCGAATCATATTTTAATCAACGTACAACTTAATACTGACCAGCAAATTGCAAAAAACGTAAGAAAATTTGAATTTCGCGGGCCACCTTAGAGCTTCCCCCTTAAGTGTAATACTTACTTTGTCTATTCATACAGACATAACAGACGACGCGAGCTATAAAGTGAAGAGAGAAGTAAAACGGGTACGGAGAAACAAAGAGATCGATATCAACAGCTGTTTACAAATACTGATGGATGTCACCTCGCAGATGTTGGAACCTAAGGTATGGGTACTTAAAATTGTGAAATAAAAATAAATATGATTATTTTGTAAACTTAGAGGGGCCCGTGGCTAAATATCTAATAACAGTCGCACAGGTCGATCGATCAGGTTAAGCTACGCTTTCCGCGGTTGGTTTGTGGATGGGTGACCATCTTTACGTACCGTGACCCCGCCGTGCCTCGGAAAGCACGTTAAGCCGTTGGTCCCGGCTGTCATTCGTGGATCTTTGATAGTCGTTACGGGTAGTCAGAAGCCCGAAAGTCTGACAACCAGTCTTACTAAGCGGTATCGTATTACCCAGTTGTGTGTAGGGTTGTGGAGGTCAGATAGGCAGTCGCTCCATGTAAAATACTGGTATTCAGCTGCATCCGGTTAGACTGGAAGCCGAGCCCAACACAGTTGGCAAAAGGCTAGGCAGATGATGATGATTTTGTAAACTTATACTTAAGGTTTCTATGAGTACCTAAATTGGGTTAAGATTTTTTTTATCTTACGGCCAATCTCGGTTGTTTTTAATCTAAAGGATTCATGAATTTTTTAGAGCCTTATTGTCAAAATAGACTTAAACGTGCCGTTTATCTGAGAGCACTTCCTAATATTGTTTAAACCAACTAACTACAGACCACTGTCGTATTAGTAACACGCGTCAAATAATGCAGCAGAATCTTGACACTCAAGTATTGCAATATTCGGACGCGGCACATTGCAGTGCGTTATTCTTTTGTTTTGTTTTCGAGCGCGATGCTGCCATCGCGCCTCTTGACTCTGGTTTATTATTGTCTTATGATAAGATAAGATAATCATTTATTTGCCTAAAATTGTCAGCATGCAAGAGATGTTAAAAGTAGGGATAACACAGATCATAACGTTTGCCTTTAAAAATTGGCATGCAAATATTAATAAAATAAAGTACAATGTCACTTAAAATAAATGTCATTCGCGCAGTCACACGGTCGTCAATCGCGGCTCAATCGTTTTGTGGAACTGTGACGTCATACTGTCCGGTTAACGTCAATGCACATAGATCAAATTCTATGTCAGCTTTTCGCCCTGCATATGCTTGCTCGGGGGCCCTTTGGACGCCCCTGCCACTAACTTGTAATCTGTGGAAAATGTTGTAGGTAGTATATTTGTGAAGTTTATTGTTATTTTTAACTAGCAGCGCCCCACGGGTTCTCCTGCATAAGTTTCGATCCCGTGGGAATAACGTGATAAAAAGTATCCTGTGTTTATCCTGGTTATAAACTATGTGCCAAATTTCATCCAAATCCGTTCAAATTCAACTGCATCCGGTTAGGCTGGAAGCCGACCCCGACATAGTTGGGAAAAGGCTAGGCAGATGATTCTATTGTTTGCTTCCCCTTAAAAAAGTACCTAAATCGTAACTCGCTTTATTCTCGGATTTAACGGTTAAATTTTAAATTGGTCTTTATTTCTAGGCACCAACAGGCCTCGCGGCGCGCGTAGCCCTCCTCTCCTGCATGTCTCAAACAAGCGCAGTATTCACTCAACCAGCCCACTGGTGCTGGGCAGCCGGCCAGCTCATCTCCCTGAGCAGTGCCGCACACTCCACACTTACACAATACAGCACTGCCGGGCGAGCGCTGCTACTCGCCCTGTCCCACTGCTTGTGTGTGTTGGACGGGTTCGAAGGGCTACAGGTTAGTTTCCAACATTGTATCGAGCTGGCTTTTGTTGTCTAATGTCTATTCTAAAACTATCTGATAAAAGTGTAAACAAACCTTCATAAAGAATTATGAAAAATCAAAGACGAAAATTGAGGTTATAAAATCCAGTCAAATAAAAAACATCTTCAAGGCGATTTAAAATTATAATTTCGGATTTAATTATTTAAATAAACAAGTGAAATCATCAAGCAGGTCTGTGGCATACCTAACTAACAGCCATTTTTTTTTTCAAAATGGCGGCCACGCCTATTACCTATAACGATAGCTGACATCAATGTAAACAGAAAACTTAATAAGACCAAATTCCGTAATGTGTCACGTTTCCGAGATATAAACGTTCAAAGTTGATTGTTATAACAATAGTTATTTGTGCAACAAGACAGCAAAGTCGTTTTTTGCTGGGAGTGCTGATTTTGAATCCTGAGCAAGCGAAGGATTCAAAGATTGAATCACGAGCGTAGCGAGTGATTCTAATGTTGAATCCTGAGTGTGGCGAGGGATTCAAAGGCACGATATGCAAAAAACTTTGCTCTCGTGTAACACACATAACTTTTCACTTCAGCAGCGAGAACACTTTGTAAAATTGTAAGGCGTGTTCGGAAATAGCACCCACCCATGATATTTTATTATTCAAAATATATTACTTATCATTATTGAAACTAGAAATAAATATTTACAGGTTAAATATCAGTTTTATTTGCAGTAAATACTTATTTTCGTTTAAATACAACAATAAGTTAAAAATTCAATAAATTACATTAAAAGACAATTTTATCTTTTTGCAAAATTTCTTTAGTTAGTGCGAAATTCCGAACGTGTTTGTCTTTGAGGTCGAATTCAAAATCGGAACTTCGAAAGGGCTGGTCTTTGTCTCTCTCTCTCTTTCTAATGGCGGGAAAGAGATAGAGTGTGAATGTTTTGAATTGTATGATTAACCTAAAGCTGAATAAGATATTCGCGGCTTTCAGAAAAAAATAATTAAAAAGTTACTTTGTCTCACTCAGTGAGCAAAATCGCATTTTGCTCACTGATTTCAGGCAGCAAAACCTACATGTTTGAACTACTGAAGTGAAAAATATGTTACCTACCACCTAAGCATATACATTGTGGAATGCAATAAATGATTGACTATTGAGTATCATGTGGTTTCCATATTTTTTTGAACTTGCGTAAATTTTGTTGCATAAATGTTTGATTATTTTAAACATTCAATTTCAGAGTGATTATTTCAAACATTTTTTTTATATTTTCATCACACGATCTTGCTAGATAATGACTGATTTATTTTATCCGTACGGTGTATGAACAAAACATTATTGTGAGGTTACCCTCAACGTTCATAACAACTTGCTTGATATTTAATACAGAAAATTCTTAGCTTTAAAAAAAAAAAAAAACATATTTCATTTAAAAAAACTTTTTCACCAGGAACTATCAACAGTCCACCAAAAACTCCTAAAATCTCTCTCCTCAAGCTACGCACCTTTACGTCAAGCGGCACTGCAGGGATGTCTCCTACAGTTGACTGGGAAGGCATATCTGCTGGCCAATGTGCACGGTCAGCCCAACCCTTATCATGAGCTGGTGTCGCAGTTGAATGTCGCTGTCAAGCAGTATCTTGCTCCTAATACCAAGTAAGTAACTGTTCTATGGGTATGAAACATTTACAGCTTTTGTTTAGTGCTGCACCTTGGGCAATTAACCGCGCTTCCATTTTGTTTTTGATAAAATTACTTGCGGTTGCCTATAATATTACCATTATTATTATTTGTTATATTATATTTATTATCTTTTTTGAGAGTAGAGTCTACTTAATAATTGCTTTACCACTTTTGACAACAATTTCAAGTAAATTGAAACTTCACTATGGTTTTAAACATTTGACTGTCACATTGACAACAAATAGGCCTAATCGTTTCACATACATAGTTGCATGAGGTGCAAGTGACATTCCACATTAGGGTTTTAAAGGAAATACGAGATCTTCTATACCTTTATTATTAGAAAAACAAGTCAATCGCCGTTGTTGCTTAGTTTTAAATGAAAATCCATACTAATATTATAAATTCGAAAGTAACTCTGTCTGTCTGTATGTTACTCTTTCACACCTAAACCACTGAACGGATTTCGATAAAATTTGGCAGAGAGATTGATTGGATAGTTTTTATCGACATACATCGCGGGCGAAGCCGCGGGCGGAAACTAGTCTCAAATAAATCTTATCCTATTTTCAGAATATCCCTCTACGAACAAAGTCTATACTGGACGGTGCTATTCACACTTATAGAACTCGGACATCCGGAGCTTATCAACATTGCTGTGGACTTCGTGCTGAACAACCCTAGGCATTACTGCATCGATCTAGTAGTTAAGGTAATCTAGAACTTATAGGTATCTATTTAAAGTCTATTATAACAGTGCGACGGGTGTGTTTCTTTACCAAACTACAGACGGGCGCTACTTATACGTTGATATGTCGTTAGACGAATATACAAAACTTCATTTTCCCATTAACTTATAATGGCAATAGAATACATAATACACAATCATGTGAACGAAACCACGGGTACACCTAGTTGCTTGATAAAGCTTGTCACATAGATAAGTCATTTACAACGTATTAAGTAGTTATTCACAAAGTCCAAATATTGTTGGGAATGGCAATGAGAATATGGAAACATTTGAACACAAAAAAGTAATTTAAAAAAACTCAACCGACTTCAAAAAGAAATTAACTCAAAATTATGAAATAACTTTAATTTCGGAAGTCGGTGACTTGGGATCTGTATTTTAGTTTTATGCCACCGACTTCCGAAATTAAAGTTATTTCATAATTTTGAGTTAATTTCTTTTTGAAGTAGGTTTAATTTTTTTAAATTACTTTTTATTTCGTAATTTTTAGTTTTTGCACTAGTATTTGACAAAGGTTTTGAGATTTTTTCCCTTTGACACTACACCCGTAACTCTTATCAATAAGCCAGGCCGTCACACTTACACGTATTAGTCCATATCTTGAAAATTACTGAATCGATCTTGATGAAACTTGCTCTGTTCCCTAAGTTGAAGAAAATGTAAGCCAATAAAAAAAAAATGGTCACGATCCGATTAATAGTTCCGGAGATATGCGTGGACAGACATACATACATACATACATACGTCTATGAAATTTTGTATATTTGTTTGGAAGCCCTAATAGATCATCATATGTGAATATAATGCAATTCCAATAATATTACATACATACGTATCGAATTGATAACCTCCTTTTTTTGAAGTCGGTAAAAAGGTTTTGAAGGTCCGTGGCATAACCTACCTGTCCGCCATTTTGTTTTTTTTTTTTTCAAAATGAAACCTGACATCAATGCGATCTATACAGGGTGACTGGTAATTAGTGACCGATACTTAAACACGTGATTTTACTCATCATTATGAACAACTTTTACTATGGGACCAAACCTGAAATCGCGAAAAAAAAAATCAGCTGGTCCCTACATTTTGACGGGTTAAGCGAACATAAATGTAGGGAACAGCTGATTTTTTTTTCGTGATTTCAGGTTTGGTCCCATAGTAAAAGTTGTTCATAATGATGAGTAAAATCACGTGTTTAAGTATCGGTCACTAATTACCAGTCACCCAATATATAGCTGATATCCACCAACCCGCACTGGGCGCTCGTGGTGGATTACGGCCCACACCCTCTCACTGAGAGGAGGCCTGTGTCCCAGCAGTGGGAACATTATAGGCTGATTGTGTGTGTGTGACATCAATGCAAACAAATGTTTTCGAGATATTAACGTTCAAAGTTGACATCCATATTTTTAGAACTTGCGTAAATCTTGTTGCATAGATGTTTGATTATTATAAACAGTCAGAGATTATTAAAGAAAAAAAATGGCGGACAGGTACAGTCAACAAAAGAGATAAGTATGCAGGATCGTCGGATATAGTTGAAGTTTAGTAAGATACCGATGACGTTCTCAAATAAAATTTTAATTTTATTAATAGAAAACAAAGAGCTCATATAACAAATTAAATTTCAGTCGACAACATCCATCGGTTTCTTACTAAACTTTAACTATATCCGACGATCCTGCTTACGAGTACTTATCTTTTTTTGTTGATTGCACCTAGGTATGCCAGGATCCATTAAATATTAAATAATAAAGATTAAAGAATAAAAATATTTTATTTTATTATTTGCTAATATTTTATCTAATTATTTATTTCTGTTTCTGTAACTGCCCGTGACATCACTGCGGGCCCTATCAGAATACCAGCGCTGTGACATTTTCTTTGTTTTAAATGTCGCAGCATCATGCTGAGATAGGAGCCTTTTGGCCTCGTATAGGGGTTTCTGTTTAATTTTCCTTTTGTCACTTTTTTTTTATTATCTTGGATTTTTATTTTACTGTGTTTAGTTTAGTTTGTAATCTTCCTGTACGAGTCGCAATAAATACTTTTTCTTTCTTTCTTTTCTTTCATTATAAAAATCTTCAATCCTTTGTAATGGTGTTTTCAGGGAATCACAACGACGATAAGACAGCAAGTTCTTCCAAAAGACCTGAAGAACATAATAATTGAGAAACTTTTGGATAACATGAAGAAATATTCGGAACATCATGCGGTACAAATATTGATGGTGCATTTATTTTCAGGTAAGCTTATATCTTTCTTTCATGTTTTTAATTTTGAATCACTTAAATCACTGAACTCTTGGTTTCTTTTGAAATGTTTCCCAATTTCTTTCGTTGTTATTGACTTATTTTTGATGTCACCTGTGCACTTGATGATCTTGATCTTGACTGCGTCAGTGAGCGGAGTTCGCGTAGCTGAATTTTGGGCCAAAAATATTTAAATAATTGTTTCTTAAAAAATTTGATCCTTAATTTCTTTACTCCACAGCCGACAACAAACTCCTCAGTCCAAAATTAACCTCAGACGTTTCAAACATGGACCCAGATATTCTAATGAACTCAATGGAACGCATCACACTACTCTACAAAGTCCTCCGCCAATCAAAAGAGAGAGAAAGCAAGAAAATTATAACAACTTCTCTTAAATACTTTTTAAGAGAGACTCTCCCTCCGGCGGCGACTTTGAGTAGAGTGGTCATAGAGTTTCTAGAGTGTTGCAAGGAGAGTGAGAAGATGAGAATGGAGATTGTATCGAATAGAGATCGCTGTGTTGATTGTGCGGTTATGAATGCGGAGATTGTTTTTGAGGTAAGATTTTTTTTTGTAAAAGATGACACTTTACCCACAACTTTGCTTTTGAGAATCCCAACCTAATATTTAAATGGAGGAAAATGAACCTAAGGCTTAACATTCAGCGGGATTGTGCCGGGTCAGCGGGATTGTCCGAAAGGGTTACCGCTGGCCCGGAACATAAAGGGCTAAGGAAGGAACACGGGTGGGTTTTAGTCAGTAAGAGTCTGACACTCCCTTCCGCTCCACCCAGAGCGGGAGGGGTCATTTGATGATTTCCCATCCGCAAAAAAAAAAAAAGGCTTACCATGCGAAATCAGTTACTGAAAATACCACTAGTGCGTGCACTGGTATAGAAAGCTATACGATACATTCTTCGGCGGTTTCAAACCGCCTTCTTTTAATCGCAGTGCACAATATGTCCTCCTAGGACGTTCTTATCTGCCCTGTAAATACCAATTGTTAGCAGACCTTTCATTTACTATAATGATCTGATACCTAAAAATATCTTTATTCTTCCACAGGTATTCCAAACATCGATAACTCAAGACCAGCTCCCAGTCTTATCTGGCTGGATATTCGAAGCCTTATGCCACTTATTGAACGGCAAAGTAACATCAAACCTCCTACCATACTGTTTACAAACACTACTGGTTTCAGCCAGTTCAAACCAGTTCATACGCCATGTTTCCCCACTGTGTTACCACATACTAAGGATAGGTTTCCTCAAAAGTGGGGAGATGTCAGAAAATTGGGGAATTTTCAAAGAGTTTTTGACTAGTACTGTAGGAATGTCTTTCAACGATAGAAGATTGTTGTGCGTAGTCTCAATAAAGTCTAATTTTACAGGATCTCAAATTGAAAGGTTGAAAGAACTTTGTAATAGTAACGAGTGTTTGGCCGATTTGGCTTTGTGCTTGAATTTGTAGTTTTTAGGTGGAAAGTGGAAGGGTTTAATGGTACCTTCGATTCTGATTGTTTGGTTAAGCGTTTTCCCGGAGTCCGCTTTGCTTTGAGGAACTGCTTTTCTG
The DNA here is from genome assembly GCA_948474745.1 of Oligia latruncula. Taxonomy (NCBI): domain Eukaryota; kingdom Metazoa; phylum Arthropoda; class Insecta; order Lepidoptera; family Noctuidae; genus Oligia; species Oligia latruncula. Next base: position 4,536,919 of record OX419705.1, read on the forward strand.
TACTGAAAGGCGATAATGAGATTACATTATTTTATGAAGTTTCCTTGATTAAAGAGATTATCTTGAATACACCTTGCAGCTGTCTTAAATTCGTTTAATAACGAAAATATGCATTTTTTTTGGTTACTTGTTTTTTTTTTTAAAGGTGATTTTAGAAAGTAAGTTAGCATTTGCGGTACCATTAAGCCTTCTAAAAGATCAAGCGTGTTAGTACTTGTAGGCAATTTTATTCTGTTTTCTTAATTCTCTCTTCAGAGCTAAATTTTTATTCCAAAGTGTAGGCATTTTTCATGAAGAGTTTGAGATTGGTCGTCATAGAATAAGTATAGGAACCTACTAAGCAGGCAGACTAAATAAGGCTATTAATATTTAACGTTTAGGATCTATGCGTGTGAATACTGTTTCATCGGTGCAACATCTCTAATATTTATAACTATTGGCCTTGACTAAGATGTTTACATGAATTACCTTTTCCTCTATCTATCTAACTAGCCTGTATTGTCCGACTGCAGGGCAAAGGTCTCCAGCTCCCTTTTCCACACAACTCTGTCTTTTGCCAGTCCTTCCGGTAGGAGTCAAGTACGTCCCGCCATCTTCGTCTCGGCCTGCCGTGATGGTGTCGAGCGTTTAGTGGGACCCAATTGGTGGTTCTCTTAGCCCATTTGTCATCTGACTTGCGGCAGACATGTCCGGCCGAGTCCCACTTAATATTTCTTTATTTTTAGCCTGTGTTGTCCCAATGCAAGGCGAATGCTTCCCTTTCCACTCCTCTTTGTCTGTTGTCTTGGTGTGGACCAATCCTGTCTGTAGGTGAAAACTCGTCTCACCATCTTCTCCTGGATCTGCCTTGATGTCGCCGGACGTTTTTTGGGACCCACATGGTGGTAGATTTGGCCCAAAGCTCATTTGACATGCGGCAAGTGTTCCCACTCACTCAGTAGATGCTTGACTGCATGTCTTAAAAAAAAAACTTTTTTTTTTTGCAAATTTCATCAGAAAATGCACATGGTCGTAGTTGGAGTGCTACAAGAATTTTTCGCGCCTAAATGACATTGATAGAATTTTTACAGACATTGTATTGACTAAACAAGATGGCGGCGTTAGTTCCAATTTTGGCCACGGGTCAAAAAAAAACCTTGTAGCGTAATAATGCTCGAAATAGGGACAGAGGAATTAGACCGTATTTAGGTTCGATAATATTGGAATTATTACAGCAGCATATTGTCTGCCTGCTCAGTGCGTTAAAGAAAGATGATAGAAGAATAATATAGAAAGTTATTGCCTGTTTCTCTTCTCAACCTGTAAGAACAACATCGTGAGTTTAAGAAATCGTTTGAGAGTCGAAATAAGTTTGAAAATGTCTTCGTCAGCACAGTAAAAAGTTTTGAAGAAAAATAATCTAGTTTGAGTATAAAGCGTCTCGTCCATACAGACTAAAGCAAGGATTTCCTAGAAGAGCTGTGGCCGTTATGAAAATCTGTAATTTTCTTCAGTACCTATTTGACATTAGGGTATCAAAAACGCTCCGTATTTGGATAGCCGTTATTGTGTGACCGTTCAACGTTTTCTTAGGAAACCAAAGCATAATTGAACATATTATCGACTATTCTAGAAAGTTCGACTCTGTCACTCATACCAGTCTGATAGTCTCTTTTGGCCCTATTAACGCCCGGGAACTGTACAGGCAATCATACAGTGGTAACACTAGCACGAGTAAAATCGCCCTAACTGCTACGACATAAAGGTGCTGTCAATGTCAAATTTCCATAATTCTATCTCTTGTCTATGCTTTACAGGATGGCAGGGACATCGACGCGTAACCTATTACCATGGATTCAGTACATGATTCTATACCCCCTCTTTTTTTTTTGGGTGGCAATTCAAATAACTTCTCCCGCTCTGGGCTGAGCTGGAGGGCGTGTCAGACCTTTACTGGCTAAAACCCATCCGTGTTCCTTCAGTTGCCTGTGCCAGGGGCCACGGTAACTCTTTCGAACAACCCGCGACCCTGGCAGGCATCGGCCCTAGCGGACCCCGTCAGTTAGTGCTGACATCTCTTTGAGGCGCGCGTGGAACATAACGCGCCGTCGACCCGGGCCTGGTCCGTACTGAACGGCGAGCTGTTCTGTACCCCCTGCGTTGAAATTATTCGTCGCTTATTTACAAAAAAGAAATGCTTTTCCATACATTTTGAGCGCTTAGGTATTGCAGTTTTCTATAAAACAGCAGAGTTTTTTTTTAAAACCGAAAAGAATATCAAAGCAATATACTGTCCAGATTCATGTACTGAATTAATGGTTAGAGTTTGCGCGTTGATGGGAATGCCATCCTGTATAAATCTCGAGAGTTCTGTTGTACTGTTGTAGACGAGTAGTGATCAGAAAAAGTATCGATACCCGAGTAACATCGAACTTACAACACATAGTATAATTATTTGCTAGTGAAAACATGTTATTATTCATATTTCAGTGGTTAAGCTACTTATGATCGTAGGTGCAATATATTTAATTTATAATGTTTATAGAAAATACTCGATAATAAGGTATCGATACTTTTTGACAGAATCGATACTTTTGACAGATGTATCGATACTTTTGACAAGAACTTCGGACGAGGCGCTTTTAACAGTTATTTTTATATAGCAGCAATATTTTATTAGTACATAGTACAAATTAAATGAACAATGTTCTTTCATTATTCAACTAATAATAGTTTATTAATATGATAACAATATATTAAAATAATCGCGCTTATATTTTTCGATGTAGATTAATTTATTAATTTCTAAACTAATATTATAATATTTCAATACTAAGAGAAGATATTTTGAAAATCGGTAGAGGTATATATTGCAGTAATAATGTTCTAATAATTACTATTTACCACAGTAATAATAGTAGGTACTCAGAGGTTCTGTAAAACAAAGTCTATTAACATCTAAAAACATTTATTATTTTCATTTAAACAAATATCAACTTTTCCTGCATATAAATAAAGTTGATTTTAGAGTGAAAAAAACTTTTTTTTATCAATTGGTACTATTGAAAAAGTGTTAAAAATTGTTGCAGCGGAAACTAAATGATAAAAAGAGTTTTTTTTTTAATTTATAACTGAAATAGGTAATGCGTTTATAATAAGTACAGGTACTATTAATTTGTGTATTTTTCACTTCCAAATAATTATTATCCTTATTCTTTGAATGACAAAGTTCTATTTCCTTTGGATGGCAATCGCGAGAGACGTCGATGTGACGTCATTGTTCTCTAGTGTCTTATAAATTATTTCGCTGTAAAACTGTATGATAATGTTGTACAATATATTGTATATTTTATGAAATTATGTAATTGAAATATTTATAATTATATTTTTAACTCGAAGCTTCAGCAAGTTAAATAAATAAATAGTGTAACGTTTTATAAGTCTTTTATTTTATTTTTATAACGCCCACTGGGCAAGAATTTCTAAAGTAAAGTATAATCAAATCCTTCTTTACAATTGATGTTATTTCCTCTTAAATGAATTATAACTTCATGCAAAAAAAAATCATCATGTAAATTAAGTTGATTTCAGAATTACTAGTACTATTGATAAGTCATAAAAATGTTGGAAGTTCTTGAATTTGCTTCGGTCTTTCTTCTGAAAGTAATCGGATAAGAAACGCTGACCTCATCTAGTTTTTAAAATATGATTGACAAACAGAAATAAAGTTATTAAAGTGGTAGCGCAAACTTAACTTTATGCATGGGTACCAGAAACACATACCTACCTATTTGTTTACATGTTTGGAAACACAATCGAACGCGGCAGTCAAGTATTTTTTTTTTATCTAACACCATGTTGTGGTTGTGGCAAAGTGTATATTATTATACAAATTAACCATGAGTTATCACGACTTATCTTGTTTGGTAAAACTTGATTTTTATAGTAAGTACGTATCTGCTGATTTAGATAAGATTATTATCTTGTAATTGGAACTAATGGATTTATTGCAGTTAAATCAAAAGTCTAGGCAAATATATCTATCTGCCTAAATAACGATAAACAGCCAAATCACACTAATATTATAAAGGCGAAAGTTTGTGAGTGTGTGTTTATATGTTTGTTACTTCTTCACGCTCAAACGGCTGGACCAATTTTGATAAAATTTTGTATGGAGGTAGCTGACACCCTGGATTAACATATAGGCTACTTTTATCCCGATATTCCTACGGGACCGCCATTTACACGGGTGACCGAAGAGTTCACGAAGAAACTCTTCGACTAGCTCTTGGACTATACCTACACCTATAAACCCTTATATCTTTTGAACCAGAGTGCAGCAGTGACCGACAAATTCTGATATTTCTAATAAGGGACTAATTGTTTGTGTTATCAAATCCCTGATGGTGGCTCTGCTAGAGTCAGTGACACTACCTATAGGTGCACGTCGGTTGCGAGCACTACGCACCTGAACTCTCTGATGAACGTCACCAACGAAGTGATGAAGCAAATCACGAGATAGGTCAATCACAAATCTGCGAACGAAGCGTACCTACGATAAATGGACCTTGGTAAGAGGAGCCGACGACCTGACGAAGGCGGTAGACACACGATCTATCCGGACGAAGGAGAACATTTTGATTATATAATGTAATCAAAGGGAGAACAGAGGCATATGCCATTAGGTATCCAGGAAAGGTCTGCGATAAGCTAAGTAGATTGAAGTTCAGATAATCGGGCAATGCATTATCAAAACGCGGCAAATACACCGAGTCACAACAAAAAATATTCAATATTCACTCATTATCAGAAGATTATCCACTATCAGTGATAATTATTGATAGAAATAAAGCGAAATATCTTTTAGTATTGTGTATTTTGGTCAAAATGGCTGTCACGCGTCGTGGTTATATTTTTTGTGCGTTCCTATCGAGTGTGTTCTGTGTTTTACTTGTTGTAGTTGCTCTTGCAAGTGATAGTTGGGTGAGTTGATAAGTTATTTTCTTTAAAATATCCTTAGTATATTCACATAAGTGGTATAGGCTTTAGGCTGTATTAATAAACAGGTTAAATAATAAAAATAGGTATACCTACAAACATCTTAGGCACAGGCAATTCCCGTATTTTTAAGAACGTTCACATTCTAATGTCAGTCTCAATTTACTGTCAAAAATACCTCTAATTTACCATTTACCTAAATGAATGACAAGTTTTTGACATTGATTGTCGCTGAGATGAGATTGCGACTAGATTTGAACATTTTTAATTACGGAAAATTGGCCTTAGTCTGTTGGCAGAGTCGTAAGCGCGGGGGATAACGAGCCGTAACGCCCCCATCGTGGTTCGTGAGCTTGTCCCGAGGCGAGGCGATTACGTTACGATTCCGGTTAGTGTGCGATGCAGTAGGGAGTTTCAAACAAAGAATACTGAACGGCTCGAGTTGATACGGTGCTGATCCCTTTCCGATTTGATACGTGTGCTACTATGACCTTAGCTCGCGAGCTTGTCGACATACGGAATGTGCCTGTCACAGTGACGAAAGTCGTTAGGTACAGCAGTAATGGTATTCGATAGTCGTTACAGAGTCTTGACTAACTAACAACATCTAAGAAGAGTCTCTTTGGTAGTTTGAATAAGGATATATTATGATATGTTGCTCTAAGGTCTAAGGGATACTCCTAGACGTGGTAGGACGTACCTACTATTGGGAGGAGGTCCCTCCTTTTGGAAGAGGCAAGATTAATCGAAGTTTACTACACTTCTTAAAAAAATACAGGACTAAAGTTAGTGTGTAACTAGTACTGTGTAGTTATACCTAGGTGGTGACTAAAGGAGAACTACTTAGGTATATCCGGTTGTTTTGCAATATCTTAGATCAACAATCATATTAATATGATTGTACACACATTACCATTTAAGCCAATTTAAATAATCTGAAAGATAACTAGCTAGTAAGAATTTTCCTGGAAAGTTCAAATATTAATTTGTGCTAATGCCAAATTATTATCTATGGGTTTTTACATTAACATTTTTTCAGTAGTATCTGGGCCTCAAGTCTGCTATTATGATCTATCATTGATTTCATAATTGTTGATTTTGACAAGTTTGGTAATCTACTAATATAATGACGTCATTATGACTTTCAATTTATTGGTCAACCACTGACACTCCATTGAAAGAAGTGACGGCAGAGCATGGAGAACATTATCAAAACATTGTGTAACATCTGTACCCCTACCCATGTTGGCAAAAATAAATGATTTGATTTGATTTAAATGGCATAGAATGGTAATCTCGTACATAACGACAAATGAATGACTGACTTAGGCGGTAATCTGCTAAAACTTTGATAGTTCCTTTGATCAGTGACCTACCATTAGAACGTCATTGTACAGTCATTGCTTTTAATTCGTTACGAGTATCGTATATTTTCTGTGCCATTGACCGACCAATGATCGAACATTATGAATTTAGCAGATTAAGAACTTTTAGCAAAATGACAATGGGATCGTGTTGGAATGACGAATTTATAAAAATAGCATACTTGGGCCCCAGGCTCCCTATCAGGACTCTTATAAAACACAACTATTCAAATGATAGTCCTCTGCCAAACCCCTGGGAGGAATGCAGGCCTGACTGCTGTTATGTTATTTTGAAGTGTCCAAAAGATGCGGGCCTGCGGGCGGAGATTAATGGCTAGCTCACCGTCCGATCAGGATCAGGCCCGTGCCGGACGGCGCGTACGTGTTCCACGCGTGCCTCAAAGAGATGTCAGCATCGAGGACGGGCCCCATAGGGCCGAAGCCTGCCGGGTCAGCGGGATTGTCCGAAAGGGTTACCGCTGGCCCGGAACATAAAGGGCTAAGGAAGGAACACGGGTGGGTTTTAGTCAATAAGAGTCTGACACTCCCGTCCGCTCCACCCAGAGCGGGAGGGGTCATTTGATGATTTCCCATCAGGAAAAAAAAATGTGCCCAAAATGTGTCATAAATGTTCGATTTTAATTATAATGCAAATTGGCCAGAAAAGGCATCAAAGTGAGTGTAAATAGGAGGCTTTGACGCAGAAGTAGCTTCAAAAGATAGAAGTGGTGGGTGACCTTGCTACTGTAAATATTAATCCCACCAAAAACATTCTGTAAAAAACTAGCCAAGTCTCAATGGAGCTGCCTGTTTATCTCTAAAAAGTAATGAAATCTAGACAAAGTCGTACCAAGTGTAAGGTTCCTTACTGCGATTTCTTTATTATTATAGTTAATGTTGTGTGACTTGGCCGTTGAACATTCTTTATACGTTAGTGTACAAGTCAATTTTGTTTACACGTAATGTTATATCTGTTGTAACTACCTATGTTTGTTAAGCGAGATAATAGCCCATACCGGTATTGGTAATTGGACGCTAGTGTCTCATTTTAGGCTGTTGTTGATTGGTCAACACATGCATTCAGCATCGACAATGCTGACTTCTGCTCTCTTCTTTTTGGAGCGTCAAATCGACCACCGATCTAACATAAAATAGACGTACAGACGGACTTCTAATCAATGATTATAAGTCCGTCTGTACTGGAAATAATTTTTGATACTGTTTGTTTCAGGCTCGCTTAAACATAAGTATTATTGAAATACGCAGCTTTATCAAGCCTACAATTGACTAGTTATTAAATCAACGTTTTCCAAGTGGCAATTTTCCATCGTCAATGGGTAGCGGTTATGGCGACAGATTGGTGCAATGGTGTCATGGAGCACCTGGGTTTGTACCCTTGTGTACCCTTCAACGGCCAAGTCACACAACATTAACTATAATAATAAAGAAATCGCAGTAAGGAACCTTACACTTGGTACGACTTTGTCTAGATTTCATTACTTTTTAGAGATAAACAGGCAGCTCCATTGAGACTTGGCTAGTTTTTTACAGAATGTTTTTGGTGGGATTTCACTTCTTTTTGTAGAAACGTATACGTACGGACGTATTCTTTTTGTATTGCATTATATTTTGACCAAATTTTGAGCGAAATTAATATTTTAGTGTAAGGAGGATGGGCGTTTTGGTACCCGAAAACTAATTACATCCAAACAAAATAATTTATATACAGATTGAAAGGCCTAATTATGTAGAACAATAGTTGATATGGGGGATAGTCCCAGTTCGCTGTCCGTTCAGAGATATACAACCTTTAACACTATACATTTATGTTAGGTTTAGGTTAGGTTAGGGCGTTTTGGTACCGGAAAACTAATTACATCCAATCAAAATAATTTATATACAGATTGAAAGGTCTAATTATGTAGAACAATAGTTGTTATGGAGGATAGTCCCAGTTCGCTGTCCGTTCAGAGATATACAACCTTTAACACTATACATTTATGTTAGGTTAGGTTAGGGCGTTTTGGTACCGGAAAACTAATTACATCCAATCAAAATAATTTATATACAGATTGAAAGGTCTAACTAAGTAGAACAATAGTTCTTAAGGAGGATAGTCGCAGTTCGCTGTCCGTTCAGAGATAAACAACCTTTAACATTATGTAGGTTAGGTTAAGGTTAGGTTATAGGTTAGGGCGTTGTGGAAGGATTTTACGTTCCCGCGTCCCCAAGCGTAGTGTAAATGGAAAAACGGGGTAAAAAAAAGGTAGATAAAATTCAGTCACGTCACGATAAAGCAAGAGTCTATTATTGTTACTTATGACCTAACCTAACGATAACCTAACCTAACCTTTAAAGGTTGTATATCTCTGAACGGACAGCGAACTGAGACTATCCCCCCTAACGACTATTGCTCTATCTAATTAGACCTTTAAAACTGTATATAATTTATTTTGTTTGGTTGCCATGTTTTTCGGGTACCAGCTTCCATACATTTTGGCCCATCCTCCTTTGTTTATTTAATTTGTGTAATCTTCGACATCAAATGAAGCGGCCCACCAAGTTAAATATTTTTTGTAAAGGCGGTATGTCGATCTCTAATAGTTTGGTTGGGCTCTTGTGTTTTCTAATCAGGGTCACCCACCAGGTACTTCAGATCTTCGATTATCCTAATTTTTATAGTTTTCCCTTTACGTGGCCATTAAACCCTAACTCTGTACCAAATTTCAGCACTCTGAGTTTATGGGAAGTACTAGTTCTATTTTGATGATGAGTGAGTGAGTGTCTAAAATGCGAAACTTTGCTTTCGCTTAACTTCGGAACTAAATAACCTACAGACTTGAAGTTTTGGATTATAAGTATGTGATTATAGCTTACTGGATGACGAAAGTTTCTGCGTTCTGGTCTTATCCAGAGGTTCTCAAATAGGGGCCTGAAAATGCGGCGAAATGGTTCCTGTAAAGGATGGTACGGCAGTGTTTGCTTCGCGCTCGACTTGGCGGGGGCACTGCCGTGCCCCCCGATTTTATTATTTATTACAAGGAGTCCCTATATCAATTTTCAGAACTCTAGCATCAAAATTTGCGGAAGTCTCGTACAAACTTCCATCCCCTAGTTCAAGGGGTTGGAGGGTAAAAGTTCCAAGTTTTAGAATTGTTTTGTTGTTTGTGTACTATTACTAGCTTACATACCAAACAGCTTTCTAGGACTTCAGGAAGAACCTTAGAATATTGATGCTTATGAAATAAAAAAATATTTTTTTGGGGGATTGGGGGGTTATTTACTGAAAATCCTGAAATACGTATTTTATTATTTATAACAAGGAGTCCCTATATCAATTTTCAGAACTCTAGCATCAAAATCTGCGGAAGTCTCGTACAAACTTCCATCCCCTATTTTAAGGGGTTGGAGGGTAAAAGTTCCAAGTTTTAGAGTTGTTTTGTTGTTTGTGTACTATTACTAGCGTACATACCAAATTTCAGCTTTCTAGGACTTCAGGAAGAACCTTAGAATATTGATGCTTATGAAATAAAAAAATATTTTTTTGGGGGGTTGGGGGGTTATTTACTGATAATCCTGAAATACGTATTTTATTATTTATAACAAGGAGTCCCAATATCAATTTTCAGAACTCTAGCATCAAAATCTGCGGAAGTCTCGTACAAACTTTCATCCCCTATTTTAAGGGGTTGGAGGGTAAAAGTTCCAAGTTTTAGAGTTTTTTTGTTGTTTGTGTACGATTACTAGCTTACATACCAAATTTCAGCTTTCTAGGACTTCAGGAAGACCCTTAGAATATTGATGATCATCAGTGAGTAAGTGAGTCAGTGAGTAAGTGAGTCAGTGACGAAATCGGGGTATTTTAGATATCAATAAAATCTAAAGTATAAGAGCTATGCAATTGAAACTTTATAGGTTTAATAAGTCAACCACTGACATCATATCTCGAAAATTTTATTTATCTGGTATAATCCAAACCCAAGTTATGAAGGTTCAAAAATACGACGAAGTGCTTCGAGAAAAGGTAGGTAGTGCCCTTGCGCTTCGCTTGGCTCGTCTTGGCGGGGGCACTCCCGTGCCCCCAGATCCCACCAAAAACATTCTGTAAAAAACTAGCCAAGTCTCAATGGAGCTGCCTGTTTATCTCTAAAAAGTAATGAAATCTAGACAAAGTCGTACCAAGTGTAAGGTTCCTTACTGCGATTTCTTTATTATTATAGTTAATGTTGTGTGACTTGGCCGTTGAACATTCTTTATACGTTAGTGTACAAGTCAATTTTGTTTACACGTAATGTTATATCTGTTGTAACTACCTATGTTTGTTAAGCGAGATAATAGCCCATACCGGTATTGGTAATTGGACGCTAGTGTCTCATTTTAGGCTGTTGTTGATTGGTCAACACATGCATTCAGCATCGACAATGCTGACTTCTGCTCTCTTCTTTTTGGAGCGTCAAATCGACCACCGATCTAACATAAAATAGACGTACAGACGGACTTCTAATCAATGATTATAAGTCCGTCTTAGTTTTCCCTTTATGTGGCCATTAAACCCTAACTCTGTACCAAATTTCAGCACTCTGAGTTTATGGGAAGTACTAGTTCTATTTTGATGATGAGTGAGTGAGTGTCTAAAATGCGAAACTTTGCTTTCGCTTAACTTCGGAACTAAATAACCTACAGACTTGAAGTTTTGGATTATAAGTATGTGATTATAGCTTACTGGATGACGAAAGTTTCTGCGTTCTGGTCTTTTCCAGAGGTTCTCAAATAGGGGCCTGAAAATGCGGCGAAATGGTTCCTGTAAAGGATGGTACGGCAGTGTTTGCTTCCCGCTCGACTTGGCGGGGGCACTGCCGTGCCCCCCGATTTTATTATTTATTACAAGGAGTCCCTATATCAATTTTCAGAACTCTAGCATCAAAATTTGCGGAAGTCTCGTACAAACTTCCATCCCCTAGTTCAAGGGGTTGGAGGGTAAAAGTTCCAAGTTTTAGAATTGTTTTGTTGTTTGTGTACTATTACTAGCTTACATACCAAACAGCTTTCTAGGACTTCAGGAAGAACCTTAGAATATTGATGCTTATGAAATAAAAAAATATTTTTTTGGGGGGTTGGGGGGTTATTTACTGAAAATCCTGAAATACGTATTTTATTATTTATAACAAGGAGTCCCTATATCAATTTTCAGAACTCTAGCATCAAAATCTGCGGAAGTCTCGTACAAACTTCCATCCCCTATTTTAAGGGGTTGGAGGGTAAAAGTTCCAAGTTTTAGAGTTGTTTTGTTGTTTGTGTACTATTACTAGCGTACATACCAAATTTCAGCTTTCTAGGACTTCAGGAAGAACCTTAGAATATTGATGCTTATGAAATAAAAAAATATTTTTTTGGGGGGTTGGGGGGTTATTTACTGATAATCCTGAAATACGTATTTTATTATTTATAACAAGGAGTCCCAATATCAATTTTCAGAACTCTAGCATCAAAATCTGCGGAAGTCTCGTACAAACTTTCATCCCCTATTTTAAGGGGTTGGAGGGTAAAAGTTCCAAGTTTTAGAGTTTTTTTGTTGTTTGTGTACGATTACTAGCTTACATACCAAATTTCAGCTTTCTAGGACTTCAGGAAGACCCTTAGAATATTGATGATCATCAGTGAGTAAGTGAGTCAGTGAGTAAGTGAGTCAGTGACGAAATCGGGGTATTTTAGATATCAATAAAATCTAAAGTATAAGAGCTATGCAATTGAAACTTTATAGGTTTAATAAGTCAACCACTGACATCATATCTCGAAAATTTTATTTATCTGGTATAATCCAAACCCAAGTTATGAAGGTTCAAAAATACGACGAAGTGCTTCGAGAAAAGGTAGGTAGTGCCCTTGCGCTTCGCTTGGCTCGTCTTGGCGGGGGCACTCCCGTGCCCCCAGATAAGAAGGAAACAATAATTTAAATATCTTTCAACGAATATCGATATGATTGAATTGTCTTTATTGTCTATTATAAAACTTATAGGTATCTATTGATAAACTACACCAGTAATTTTATTGGCCTAAATAAATGTTGAACATGAAGTGAATAACATGATTGCAACAAGTCAAACTTAATCCCACCAAAAACATTCTGTAAAAAACTAGCCAAGTCTCAATGGAGCTGCTTGTTTATCTCTAAAAAGTAATGAAATCTAGACAAAGTCGTACCAAGTCTAAGGTTCCTTACTGCGATTTCTTTATTATTATAGTTAATGTTGTGTGACTTGGCCGTTGAACATTCTTTATACGTTAGTGGGTACAAGTCAATTTTGTTTACACGCGTAATGTTATATCTGTTGTAACTACCTATGTTTGTTAAGCGAGATAACACCCCATACTGGTACTGGTAATTGGACGCTAGTGTCTCATTTTAGGCTGTTGTTGATTGTGCAACACATGCATTCAGCATTGACAATGCTGACTTCTGCTCTCTTCTTTTTGGAGCGTCAAATCGACCACCGATCTAACATAAAATAGACGTACAGACGGACTTCTATCAATGATTATAAGTCCGTCTGTACTGGAAATAATTTTTAATACTGTTTGTTTCGGGCTCGCCTATACATAAGTTTTATTGAAATACGCAGCTATATCAAGCCTACTATTGACTAGTTATTGAATCAACGTTTTCCAAGTGGCAATTTTCCATCGTCAATGGGTAGCGGTTCTGGCGACAGATTGGTGCAATGGTGTCATGGAGCACCTGGTTTTGTACCCTTGTGTACCCTTCAACGGCCAAGTCACACAACATTAACTATAATAATAAAGAAATCGCAGTAAGGAACCTTAGACTTGGTACGACTTTGTCTAGATTTCATTACTTTTTAGAGATAAACAAGCAGCTCCATTGAGACTTGGCTAGTTTTTTACAGAATGTTTTTGGTGGGATTTCACTTCTTTTTGTAGAAACGTATACGTACGTACGTACCTTTTTTTTTGTACGTATATTGATTTATTTTATTAGATTTTCTTATAAGACACAGTTTTTTCTTTTTAGGAGTAGTTTTTTTATTATTACAAATCTTTATTTTCTTTTTTTCCGGTTCTGATTCTTGTACAGTAGCAACAGTTTTTCGTATTGCCCATTCGCGTTTATTATTTATTCTTTTAGACGGTTTAATTTCTGAAAGATCGGCGCGGTATTTACGCCTAAGCCGGTTGTATTCGGTGATCGCTGTAGCTTGAGCTTTTATACTCTTGAAGTCAACATTTATGATGTGCACCCCATGAATATTGGTTACTCGTGAAAGCGCCACGTAGTCTTGGCCACAAGAGAATATGGAGGTGCCAATGTCCATGAGGGTATTTTTTAGACTTAGACCTTGGCTCTTGTGAATTGTGAGGGCATACGCCACACAGATTGGGAATTATTCTCTGTACACGTATGCCCGGGGTATGATCTCAAATTATTATTAAAAGGTTATCGGAAAAACAAACGTAAGCGCGTTTTAAAATACAGTCAGCGTCATCTAGCGACGTGTGCGGGTATCACCGCCACTCTTAGTCCAATGCATTATGTTTTGACCAAATTTTGAGCGAAATTAATATTTTAGTGTAAGGAGGATGGGCGTTTTGGTACCCGAAAACTAATTACATCCAAACAAAATAATTTATATACAGATTGAAAGGTCTAATTATGTAGAACAATAGTTGTTATGGGGGATAGTCCCAGTTCGCTGTCCGTTCAGAGATATGAAACCTTTAACACTATACATTTATGTTAGGTTAGGTTAGGGCGTTTTGGTACCCGAAAACTAATTACATCTAAACAAAATAATTTATGTACAGATTGAAAGGTCTAATTATGTGGAACAATAGTTATTATGGTGGATAGTCCCAGTTCGCTGTCCGTTCAGAGTTGGACAACCTTTAACACTATACATTTGTTAGGTTAGGTTAGGGCGTTGAAAACTAATTACATCCAATCAAAATAATTTATATACAGATAGAAAGGTCTAATTATGTAGAACAATAGTTGTTAAGGAGGATAGTCGCAGTTCGCTGTCCGTTCAGAGATATACAACCTTTAACATTATGTAGGTTAGGTTAAGGTTAGGTTAGGGCGTTGCGGAAGGATTGTACGTTCCCGCAACCCCCAGCGTAGTGTAAATGGAAAAACGGGGTAAAAAAAAAGGTAGATAAAATTCAGTCACGTCACGATAAAGCAAGAGCCTATTATTGTTACTTATGACCTAACCTAACGATAACCTAACCTAACCTTTGAAGGTTGTATATCTCTGAACGGACAGCGAACTGACACTATCCCCCCTAACGACTATTGCTCTATCTAATTAGATCTTTAAAACTGTATATAAATTATTTTGTTTGGTTGCCATGTTTTTCGGGTACCAGCTTCCATACATTTATGTCCAACCTCCTTTGTATATTTAATTTGTGTAATGTTCGAGGAGAATAAAGTTAATCGTTCGACTATTTCTTCTTGTAAACTTGTAAGTATAAGTATAAAAGCCGGTCTAGTCTTATCCAGAGTTTTCCTTTAATTTTATTTATATGCGTATTAAAAGCAGAAGGGGAGGCATTCGCCCAGCAGTGGGACGCTATAGGCTAGATTAAATTAGAAGATGTGTGCCACTACGCTGGATTTATGCAATGACAGTCGATTTTTATTTATTCGTCGTAGTAATACCAATAGTAGAAGGGGGCATTACCATATCTCTAATACAGCTGAGACCAGCTGAGGGTTCTTCATCAGATACTTCAGACCTTCGATTTTTAGGGTTCCGTACTCAAAGGGTAAAAACGGAACCCTATTACTAAGACTTAGCTGTCCGTCTGTCTGTCACCAGGCTGTATCTCAAGAACCGCGATAGCTAGACAGTTGAAATTTTCACAAATTATTTATTTCTGTTGCCGCTATAACAACAAATACTAAAAACAAAATAAAATAAATATTTAAGGGGGGCTCCCATACAACAAACGTGTTTTTTTCTGCGTTTTTGCCTTATGGTACGGAACCCTTTGTGTGCGAATCCGACTAGCACTTGGCCAGTTTTTTCACATCAAATGAAGCGGCCCACCAAGTTGAATATTTTTTGTAAAGGCGGTATGTCGATCTCTAATAGTTTGGTTGGGCTCTTGTGTTTTCTAATCAGGGTCACCAGGTACTCCAGATCTTCGATTATCCTAATTTTTATAGTTTTCCCTTTATGTGGCCATTAAACCCTAACTCTGTACCAAATTTCAGCACTCTGAGTTTATGGGAAGTACTAGTTCTATTTTGATGATGAGTGAGTGAGTGTCGTAAATGCGAAACTTTGCTTTCGCTTAACTTCGGAACTAAATAACCTACAGACTTGAAATTTTGGATTATAAGTCTGTGATTATAGCTTACTGGATGACGAAAATTTCTGCGTTCTGGTCTTATCCAGAGGTTCTCAAATAGGGGCCTGAAAATGCGGCGAAATGATTCCTGTAAAGGATGGTACGGCAGTGTTTGCTTCGCGCTCGACTTGGCGGGGGCACTGCCGTGCCCCCCGATGATGTGCACCCCATGAATATTGGTTACTCGTGAAAGCGCCACGTAGTCTTGGCCACAAGAGAATATGGAGGTGCCAATGTCCATGAGGGTATTTTTTAGACTTAGACCTTGGCTCTTGTGAATTGTGAGGGCATACGCCACACAGATTGGGAATTATTCTCTGTACACGTATGCCCGGGGTATGATCTCAAATTATTATTAAAAGGTTATCGGAAAAACAAACGTAAGCGCGTTTTAAAATACAGTCAGCGTCATCTAGCGACGTGTGCGGGTATCACCGCCACTCTTAGTCCAATGCATTATGTTTTGACCAAATTTTGAGCGAAATTAATATTTTAGTGTAAGGAGGATGGGCGTTTTGGTACCCGAAAACTAATTACATCCAAACAAAATAATTTATATACAGATTGAAAGGTCTAATTATGTAGAACAATAGTTGTTATGGGGGATAGTCCCAGTTCGCTGTCCGTTCAGAGATATGAAACCTTTAACACTATACATTTATGTTAGGTTAGGTTAGGGCGTTTTGGTACCCGAAAACTAATTACATCTAAACAAAATAATTTATGTACAGATTGAAAGGTCTAATTATGTGGAACAATAGTTATTATGGTGGATAGTCCCAGTTCGCTGTCCGTTCAGAGTTGGACAACCTTTAACACTATACATTTGTTAGGTTAGGTTAGGGCGTTGAAAACTAATTACATCCAATCAAAATAATTTATATACAGATAGAAAGGTCTAATTATGTAGAACAATAGTTGTTAAGGAGGATAGTCGCAGTTCGCTGTCCGTTCAGAGATATACAACCTTTAACATTATGTAGGTTAGGTTAAGGTTAGGTTAGGGCGTTGCGGAAGGATTGTACGTTCCCGCAACCCCCAGCGTAGTGTAAATGGAAAAACGGGGTAAAAAAAAAGGTAGATAAAATTCAGTCACGTCACGATAAAGCAAGAGCCTATTATTGTTACTTATGACCTAACCTAACCTAACCTTTGAAGGTTGTATATCTCTGAACGGACAGCGAACTGACACTATCCCCCCTAACGACTATTGCTCTATCTAATTAGATCTTTAAAACTGTATATAAATTATTTTGTTTGGTTGCCATGTTTTTCGGGTACCAGCTTCCATACATTTATGTCCAACCTCCTTTGTATATTTAATTTGTGTAATGTTCGAGGAGAATAAAGTTAATCGTTCGACTATTTCTTCTTGTAAACTTGTAAGTATAAGTATAAAAGCCGGTCTAGTCTTATCCAGAGTTTTCCTTTAATTTTATTTATATGCGTATTAAAAGCAGAAGGGGAGGCATTCGCCCAGCAGTGGGACGCTATAGGCTAGATTAAATTAGAAGATGTGTGCCACTACGCTGGATTTATGCAATGACAGTCGATTTTTATTTATTCGTCGTAGTAATACCAATAGTAGAAGGGGGCATTACCATATCTCTAATACAGCTGAGACCAGCTGAGGGTTCTTCATCAGATACTTCAGACCTTCGATTTTTAGGGTTCCGTACTCAAAGGGTAAAAACGGAACCCTATTACTAAGACTTCGCTGTCCGTCTGTCTGTCACCAGGCTGTATCTCAAGAACCGCGATAGCTAGACAGTTGAAATTTTCACAAATTATGTATTTCTGTTGCCGCTATAACAACAAATACTAAAAACAAAATAAAATAAATATTTAAGGGGGGCTCCCATACAACAAACGTGTTTTTTTCTGCGTTTTTGCCTTATGGTACGGAACCCTTTGTGTGCGAATCCGACTCGCACTTGGCCAGTTTTTTCACATCAAATGAAGCGGCCCACCAAGTTGAATATTTTTTGTAAAGGCGGTATGTCGATCTCTAATAGTTTGGTTGGGCTCTTGTGTTTTCTAATCAGGGTCACCAGGTACTCCAGATCTTCGATTATCCTAATTTTTATAGTTTTCCCTTTATGTGGCCATTAAACCCTAACTCTGTACCAAATTTCAGCACTCTGAGTTTATGGGAAGTACTAGTTCTATTTTGATGATGAGTGAGTGAGTGTCGTAAATGCGAAACTTTGCTTTCGCTTAACTTCGGAACTAAATAACCTACAGACTTGAAATTTTGGATTATAAGTCTGTGATTATAGCTTACTGGATGACGAAAATTTCTGCGTTCTGGTCTTATCCAGAGGTTCTCAAATAGGGGCCTGAAAATGCGGCGAAATGATTCCTGTAAAGGATGGTACGGCAGTGTTTGCTTCGCGCTCGACTTGGCGGGGGCACTGCCGTGCCCCCCGATACATAAACAATATTATGTTTAAGTAAATCATGTTGTACTTCTATCTATCTATCTTCTATGGGAGTGATATGAAGATTCGAATGACGTTATTGCGACGCACGCTATTTCGAAAAAAATTAAGAGTGGTACGCCAGTTCGAAAACTCATAAAATCGAAAACCGCTATATCGAATGACGTTGTCACGAACACGCTGATTCGAAAAACTGTTTGAATGGTACGCTAGTACGAAAGTCTTGGCATTGAAATCCACTGTTGCGAATAGCCTAATATTCCAATCTGAATTTGAATCTTCTATCTATATAAATAATAACCCTCCTTTTGGGCTTCGCCGCAGTCGGGTAAAAAGAAAAGTCCTGACTGACTGATTGACTGACTCATGACGCCCAGCCCAAACCCTTGGACCTAGAGAGCTGAAATTTTGCACAGAGGTTCCCTTTATAATGTAGACAAGGAATAAGGAAGGATTTTTTAAATTCAACCCCTAAGGGAGTTAAATAGGGGATGAAAGTTTGTATGAACAATCTTATTCCTTGAGTTAATAAACTTGAAACTTGGCACGAATACTTATCTAAGTAAATTATGAAGTTTGGCATTTTTTGTTTTTATAAACTACCCCCTAAACGTGAATTAGGGGTGTCAAAATTTGTATGGAAGAATTTTAACGCGCGGTCCGATTAAGTACCTCGAAACTCTGTATATACTTAGACCTATATAAAATTCAAATTTCCTGACTGACTGATATATCAACGCACAGTCTAAACCGCTGGTCCTAGAGACATGAAATTTGGAGGGTGCGTCCTTGGTGAAGAGTATCTAGGTATCCAGTAAGAAAGGGTTTTTCGAAATTCCACCCCTAAGAGGGTGAATAGGGGGACGGTAAAATTTCATGCGGACAAAGTCGCGGGCAGAAGTTAGTCAGTATATAAACGTCTATTGAAACTGATTAAGGGGACTAGGTACATGACCGAAAGCGCGGTCACTGTCGGAGTGCATAGAAAAGAAAGAGAAGCGCGAAGACACAACGCTGTTAATTTATTGCAAAATATGAAGCAATGATCTATTTACAAAAAATCTATTGTTTTGACAAAAAAATTAAAACACTAGTGCTTTAGTATGTTGCTTAATAGAATAATCTGACAAAAAACAGAATGATTGAATGTACTTATTTGATATTAGTATGGTTTTTATTGTGAAAATAAAGTTTTTAGAGGTATCTTTCTTCGTATCAAATTAGTTGTATTATGTTTTCAACACACTATCTAACTAGCATAATTATTATTAGTCAGACGGGGTGAATAGGGATGCAGGGGCGAATCGGGACGAAACTTTAAAAGCGATTTTAACATTGAAATAATATAGTTTGTTGCCAAAAAGGAGTCTAATGTGTTTATTGTATTATAATTAACGATTAAGTGTCCTTTTCGGCAACAAACTGTATTATTTCAACGCTAAAATCCATTTTAAAGTTTTGTCCCAATTCACCCCGTCTGACTAATAATAATTATGCTAGTTAGATAATATTAAATATACATATTTAGTTTAGATAGCTGTTATCGAAGCAAACAGAAAACGTAGTAAGACGAAACCCCGCAAAGTGTCACGTTTCCGAAATATTAACGTTCAAAGTTGATCACGTGACTCAATCATCAACTTTGAACGTTAATATCTCGGAAACGTGACACTTTCCGGAGTGTGGTGTGCCACGGATCTTCAAAGCCTTTTAATAATTAATGTAAGTAAGAAGGGTTATACACATAAACCTTCCAGAATAAATTCTCTGAGCGATGGTGAAAATTAACTGCTTCAAAATTCATCGTGAAGAACAAACCAGGGGGCCTAAAAAGGCCACTTTGGCAGAATCATAAAAGACTAACATAATGGACAGTTAACTGTCAAGTTAATCGTATCAAATCCCATTGGTGAAGCATTTTTCAGTTATTTTTTTTGTCTGTGCTAAAATACCAATCAATCCAATCCCAATCTCTTTGATTGTAGGTACCTACGTAGTGCAGCGAAAAAAAGAAAAACACGGACTGTCTTCGCCATATTATAATTCATAATGTTATCCCTTTATGATTCTCCAAAGTGGCCTTTTTAGGCCCCCAGACATACCTACACAAAGACACCAAAGGCGACATTGTTTTCAAACTCAACTCAAACTCAAAGCATTTATTTCAATTAAACCATTTAAAGGCCCTTTTGAATTGTCAAGAAGTCGGCGAGTCAGAAAATATGAAGCTAGTTTTTTACTATGTCTAGATAGATACCTATAATATTTTTAGGAATTTGAATTAAAATGAAAGAATAATCAAGAGGTTAAAATTTTAACAGAGGGAGTCTTTTTAATCAAAATAGTTACAAAATACAAAATTGAAGAGTTATTAATTGAGTGAACAATATGGGGAATTAATAGTAAAGCGCGCGCCGCCGGGTTCAGGGGGAATGAGCCCGTGGTCACAATGCGCGTCGTCTTATATGGACTCGATGCTCGATGACGTCATACTCCGGGCTAGCCGGAGTGGTAGGTATAGGTTGGGGATGCAGCTAACAATATGGTTTTCTTGAGGAGAGGAGAGCCTTCTTACTAAACAATCGGTTCAGGAAAAGGAGCAGTGGTTTTGCACAGAGATAGTTTCAGGGCCGGAGTGTCATTGGCTTTTAATCCCGTAAAAATGCACGGCTTCTGTAGAATGGACTACGGAATTAAAGCCGCGTGGGTAATGTTTTAGATAATTTTAAGCTTATGAAGATATTCCACTTGGCAAGCGGAATATCCATACTAATATTATAAATGCGAAAGTGTGTCTGTCTATCACCTCTTCATGCTTAAACCGCTGAACCGATTAAGATGAAATTTGGTATAGATATAGTTTGAGTCCCGGGAAAGGATAGGATAGTTTAGGATAGTTTTTATACCAATATTCCCACGGGATCGATACTTATGCGGGTGAAACCGCGGGGCGCTGCTAGTTTTTATAATTATTATTTATTTGACAACTATTTTGGTCTACAATAGATGCTAGGAGCACCTAGTTGTATGTTATTCCATTATTAAAAATGAATTTAAAATTCTATTCTATTTATTCAATCCCTTATATAATCATAATCATCACCAGCCTACAGCAGTCCACTGCTGGACATAGGCCTCTCCTATTTATTGCACGCCATTCAACTAGATTTTCGGCAACTCTCATCCAGCTGCTACCAGCTATAATGCGAAAATCGTCGCCCCACCTCATGATGAGGGTCCAGTGCGGGTTGGCAGATGTCACATGTCTTCGTATATTTGGTTCGAGGACATGTCAGTTTCCTCACGATCCTCCTTCACCTCTTTGAGTGCAGTGGTGATGGAATAATTTACACAAAGTAAAGCGCCTGTCTGGGTTCGAAGTTACAACCTGCAACTCGTAAGTCGCCACCGTTACCACTGGTCCACCACTGCTTTACAAGGAGTAGGAGGAGGCTGAATTTAATAACTGAACCATTTCGCCAAGTGGTATTTAAGCCGTTAATGTAGAAGAGCATTGTTTCAGGTAACATCAACAGCCACCGCGCCAATTCAAGCGGATGACAGCACGATCAGATATGGCCTCTTCAGAGGAGAGCTCACTATACGGGAATTGATCACACCCAGTATTAACACGCTGTACAGTAAGTATTTATTGCATTTTTTTGTTAGCCTTTACTGTCCCACAGCTGGGCAAAGGTCTCCTCCAAATTCTTCCAGGGACTCTTTTCCCGCGTCACCTCGAACCAGCCCTCGCGGTACACGTCCAGGTTATCTCGCCATCTCTTCCTGGGTCGGCCACAGAATTACTGAATATGATAATTCTGTAATAATAATCCCACCAAAAACATTCTGTAAAAAACTAGCCAAGTCTCAATGGAGCTGCCTGTTTATCTCTAAAAAGTAATGAAATCTAGACAAAGTCGTACCAAGTGTAAGGTTCCTTACTGCGATTTCTTTATTATTATAGTTAATGTTGTGTGACTTGGCCGTTGAAGGGTACACAAGGGTACAAACCCAGGTGCTCCATGACACCATTGCACCAATCTGTCGCCATAACCGCTACCCATTGACGATGGAAAATTGCCACTTGGAAAACGTTGATTTAATAACTAGTCAATTGTAGGCTTGATAAAGCTGCGTATTTCAATAATACTTATGTTTAAGCGAGCCTGAAACAAACAGTATCAAAAATTATTTCCAGTACAGACGGACTTATAATCATTGATTAGAAGTCCGTCTGTACGTCTATTTTATGTTAGATCGGTGGTCGATTTGACGCTCCAAAAAGAAGAGAGCAGAAGTCAGCATTGTCGATGCTGAATGCATGTGTTGACCAATCAACAACAGCCTAAAATGAGACACTAGCGTCCAATTACCAATACCGGTATGGGCTATTATCTCGCTTAACAAACATAGGTAGTTACAACAGATATAACATTACGTGTAAACAAAATTGACTTGTACACTAACGTATAAAGAATGTTCAACGGCCAAGTCACACAACATTAACTATAATAATAAAGAAATCGCAGTAAGGAACCTTACACTTGGTACGACTTTGTCTAGATTTCATTACTTTTTAGAGATAAACAGGCAGCTCCATTGAGACTTGGCTAGTTTTTTACAGAATGTTTTTGGTGGGATAAAATAGACGTACAGACGGACTTCTAATCAATGATTATAAGTCCGTCTGTACTGGAAATAATTTTTGATACTGTTTGTTTCAGGCTCGCTTAAACATAAGTATTATTGAAATACGCAGCTTTATCAAGCCTACAATTGACTAGTTATTAAATCAACGTTTTCCAAGTGGCAATTTTCCATCGTCAATGGGTAGCGGTTATGGCGACAGATTGGTGCAATGGTGTCATGGAGCACCTGGGTTTGTACCCTTGTGTACCCTTCAACGGCCAAGTCACACAACATTAACTATAATAATAAAGAAATCGCAGTAAGGAACCTTACACTTGGTACGACTTTGTCTAGATTTCATTACTTTTTAGAGATAAACAGGCAGCTCCATTGAGACTTGGCTAGTTTTTTACAGAATGTTTTTGGTGGGATTTCACTTCTTTTTGTAGAAACGTATACGTACGGACGTATTCTTTTTGTATTGCATTATATTTTGAGCGAAATTAATATTTTAGTGTAAGGAGGATGGGCGTTTTGGTACCCGAAAACTAATTACATCCAAACAAAATAATTTATATACAGATTGAAAGGCCTAATTATGTAGAACAATAGTTGATATGGGGGATAGTCCCAGTTCGCTGTCCGTTCAGAGATATACAACCTTTAACACTATACATTTATGTTAGGTTTAGGTTAGGTTAGGGCGTTTTGGTACCGGAAAACTAATTACATCCAATCAAAATAATTTATATACAGATTGAAAGGTCTAATTATGTAGAACAATAGTTGTTATGGAGGATAGTCCCAGTTCGCTGTCCGTTCAGAGATATACAACCTTTAACACTATACATTTATGTTAGGTTAGGTTATGGCGTTTTGGTACCCGAAAACTAATTACATCTAAACAAAATAATTTTTATACAGATTGAAAGGTCTAATTATGTAGAACAATAGTTGTTAGGGGGATAGTCCCAGTTCGCTGTCCGTTCAGAGATATACAACCTTTAACACTATAAATTTAAGTTAGGTTTAGGTTAGGTTAGGTTAGGGCGTTTTGGTACCGGAAAACTAATTACATCCAATCAAAATAATTTATATACAGATTAAAAGGTCTAACTAAGTAGAACAATAGTTCTTAAGGAGGATAGTCGCAGTTCGCTGTCCGTTCAGAGATATACAACCTTTAACATTATGTAGGTTAGGTTAAGGTTAGGTTATAGGTTAGGGCGTTGTGGAAGGATTTTACGTTCCCGCGTCCCCAAGCGTAGTGTAAATGGAAAAACGGGGTATAAAAAAAAGGTAGATAAAATTCAGTCACGTCACGATAAAGCAAGAGTCTATTATTGTTACTTATGACCTAACCTAACGATAACCTAACCTAACCTTTAAAGGTTGTATATCTCTGAACGGACAGCGAACTGAGACTATCCCCCCTAACGACTATTGCTCTATCTAATTAGACCTTTAAAACTGTATATAATTTATTTTGTTTGGTTGCCATGTTTTTCGGGTACCAGCTTCCATACATTTTTGCCCATCCTCCTTTGTTTATTTAATTTGTGTAATGTTCGACATCAAATGAAGCGGCCCACCAAGTTAAATATTTTTTGTAAAGGCGGTATGTCGATCTCTAATAGTTTGGTTGGGCTCTTGTGTTTTCTAATCAGGGTCACCCACCAGGGACTTCAGATCTTCGATTATCCTAATTTTTATAGTTTTCCCTTTATGTGGCCATTAAACCCTAACTCTGTACCAAATTTCAGCACTCTGAGTTTATGGGAAGTACTAGTTCTATTTTGATGATGAGTGAGTGAGTGTCTAAAATGCGAAACTTTGCTTTCGCTTAACTTCGGAACTAAATAACCTACAGACTTGAAGTTTTGGATTATAAGTATGTGATTATAGCTTACTGGATGACGAAAGTTTCTGCGTTCTGGTCTTATCCAGAGGTTCTCAAATAGGGGCCTGAAAATGCGGCGAAATGGTTCCTGTAAAGGATGGTACGGCAGTGTTTGCTTCGCGCCGCGCTCGATTTGGCGGGGGCACTGCCGTGCCCCCCGATTTTATTATTTATTACAAGGAGTCCCTATATCAATTTTCAGAACTCTAGCATCAAAATTTGCGGAAGTCTCGTACAAACTTCCATCCCCTAGTTCAAGGGGTTGGAGGGTAAAAGTTCCAAGTTTTAGAATTGTTTTGTTGTTTGTGTACTATTACTAGCTTACATACCAAACAGCTTTCTAGGACTTCAGGAAGAACCTTAGAATATTGATGCTTATGAAATAAAAAAATATTTTTTTGGGGGGTTGGGGGGTTATTTACTGAAAATCCTGAAATACGTATTTTATTATTTATAACAAGGAGTCCCTATATCAATTTTCAGAACTCTAGCATCAAAATCTGCGGAAGTCTCGTACAAACTTCCATCCCCTATTTTAAGGGGTTGGAGGGTAAAAGTTCCAAGTTTTAGAGTTGTTTTGTTGTTTGTGTACTATTACTAGCGTACATACCAAATTTCAGCTTTCTAGGACTTCAGGAAGAACCTTAGAATATTGATGCTTATGAAATAAAAAAATATTTTTTTGGGGGGTTGGGGGGTTACTTACTGATAATCCTGAAATACGTATTT
This sequence comes from Oligia latruncula, assembly GCA_948474745.1. Lineage (NCBI taxonomy): Eukaryota > Metazoa > Arthropoda > Insecta > Lepidoptera > Noctuidae > Oligia > Oligia latruncula. Next base: position 4,562,337 of record OX419705.1, read on the forward strand.
TATTATTTATAACAAGGAGTCCCAATATCAATTTTCAGAACTCTAGCATCAAAATCTGCGGAAGTCTCGTACAAACTTTCATCCCCTATTTTAAGGGGTTGGAGGGTAAAAGTTCCAAGTTTTAGAGTTTTTTTGTTGTTTGTGTACGATTACTAGCTTACATACCAAATTTCAGCTTTCTAGGACTTCAGGAAGACCCTTAGAATATTGATGATCATCAGTGAGTAAGTGAGTCAGTGAGTAAGTGAGTCAGTGACGAAATCGGGGTATTTTAGATATCAATAAAATCTAAAGTATAAGAGCTATGCAATTGAAACTTTATAGGTTTAATAAGTCAACCACTGACATCATATCTCGAAAATTTTATTTATCTGGTATAATCCAAACCCAAGTTATGAAGGTTCAAAAATACGACGAAGTGCTTCGAGAAAAGGTAGGTAGTGCCCTTGCGCTTCGCTTGGCTCGTCTTGGCGGGGGCACTCCCGTGCCCCCAGATATGATAATTACTTAAGAGCGTTTAAGGACTACGTACGGCATTTCATACAAACTTTCAAGCCTTTGTTTTTCGAAATGAATGAACCAATTTTAATGAAACTTCATACGCATAAGCAGAATACATTTTTAAATATCGGGGGGCACGGCAGTGCCCCCGCCAAGTCGAGCGCGAAGCAAACACTGCCGTACCATCCTTTACAGGAACCATTTCGCCGCATTTTCAGGCCCCTATTTGAGAACCTCTGGATAAGACCAGAACGCAGAAACTTTCGTCATCCAGTAAGCTATAATCACATACTTATAATCCAAAACTTCAAGTCTGTAGGTTATTTAGTTCCGAAGTTAAGCGAAAGCAAAGTTTCGCATTTTAGACACTCACTCACTCATCATCAAAATAGAACTAGTACTTCCCATAAACTCAGAGTGCTGAAATTTGGTACAGAGTTAGGGTTTAATGGCCACATAAAGGGAAAACTATAAAAATTAGGATAATCGAAGATCTGAAGTACCTGGTGGGTGACCCTGATTAGAAAACACAAGAGCCCAACCAAACTATTAGAGATCGACATACCGCCTTTACAAAAAATATTTAACTTGGTGGGCCGCTTCATTTGATGTCGAACATTACACAAATTAAATAAACAAAGGAGGATGGGCAAAAATGTATGGAAGCTGGTACCCGAAAAACATGGCAACCAAACAAAATAAATTATATACAGTTTTAAAGGTCTAATTAGATAGAGCAATAGTCGTTAGGGGGGATAGTCTCAGTTCGCTGTCCGTTCAGAGATATACAACCTTTAAAGGTTAGGTTAGGTTATCGTTAGGTTAGGTCATAAGTAACAATAATAGACTCTTGCTTTATCGTGACGTGACTGAATTTTATCTACCTTTTTTTTACCCCGTTTTTCCATTTACACTACGCTTGGGGACGCGGGAACGTAAAATCCTTCCACAACGCCCTAACCTATAACCTAACCTTAACCTAACCTACATAATGTTAAAGGTTGTATATCTCTGAACGGACAGCGAACTGCGACTATCCTCCTTAAGAACTATTGTTCTACTTAGTTAGACCTTTCAATCTGTATATAAATTATTTTGATTGGATGTAATTAGTTTTCCGGTACCAAAACGCCCTAACCTAACCTAACCTAAACCTAACTTAAATTTATAGTGTTAAAGGTTGTATATCTCTGAACGGACAGCGAACTGGGACTATCCCCCTAACAACTATTGTTCTACATAATTAGACCTTTCAATCTGTATAAAAATTATTTTGTTTAGATGTAATTAGTTTTCGGGTACCAAAACGCCATAACCTAACCTAACATAAATGTATAGTGTTAAAGGTTGTATATCTCTGAACGGACAGCGAACTGGGACTATCCTCCATAACAACTATTGTTCTACATAATTAGACCTTTCAATCTGTATATAAATTATTTTGATTGGATGTAATTAGTTTTCCGGTACCAAAACGCCCTAACCTAACCTAAACCTAACATAAATGTATAGTGTTAAAGGTTGTATATCTCTGAACGGACAGCGAACTGGGACTATCCCCCATATCTGGGGGCACGGGAGTGCCCCCGCCAAGACGAGCCAAGCGAAGCGCAAGGGCACTACCTACCTTTTCTCGAAGCACTTCGTCGTATTTTTGAACCTTCATAACTTGGGTTTGGATTATACCAGATAAATAAAATTTTCGAGATATGATGTCAGTGGTTGACTTATTAAACCTATAAAGTTTCAATTGCATAGCTCTTATACTTTAGATTTTATTGATATCTAAAATACCCCGATTTCGTCACTGACTCACTTACTCACTGACTCACTTACTCACTGATGATCATCAATATTCTAAGGGTCTTCCTGAAGTCCTAGAAAGCTGAAATTTGGTATGTAAGCTAGTAATCGTACACAAACAACAAAAAAACTCTAAAACTTGGAACTTTTACCCTCCAACCCCTTAAAATAGGGGATGAAAGTTTGTACGAGACTTCCGCAGATTTTGATGCTAGAGTTCTGAAAATTGATATTGGGACTCCTTGTTATAAATAATAAAATACGTATTTCAGGATTATCAGTAAATAACCCCCCAACCCCCCAAAAAAATATTTTTTTATTTCATAAGCATCAATATTCTAAGGTTCTTCCTGAAGTCCTAGAAAGCTGAAATTTGGTATGTACGCTAGTAATAGTACACAAACAACAAAACAACTCTAAAACTTGGAACTTTTACCCTCCAACCCCTTAAAATAGGGGATGGAAGTTTGTACGAGACTTCCGCAGATTTTGATGCTAGAGTTCTGAAAATTGATATAGGGACTCCTTGTTATAAATAATAAAATACGTATTTCAGGATTTTCAGTAAATAACCCCCCAACCCCCCAAAAAAATATTTTTTTATTTCATAAGCATCAATATTCTAAGGTTCTTCCTGAAGTCCTAGAAAGCTGTTTGGTATGTAAGCTAGTAATAGTACACAAACAACAAAACAATTCTAAAACTTGGAACTTTTACCCTCCAACCCCTTGAACTAGGGGATGGAAGTTTGTACGAGACTTCCGCAAATTTTGATGCTAGAGTTCTGAAAATTGATATAGGGACTCCTTGTAATCTATACATATAATAAATCTGTAGACGAGGCGTTTCTGTACATTGAAAATAAAAAAATAAAAAATAGTTGGGCTGTTAAAGGATAACCAACAGATGCCATTTCTTCAATTTTTGGAATTTTTGTCTGTTTGTCTGTTTGTCTGTTTGGATGTGACAGATTTTGAACAAGCTCAACGTAAAAAGTACCAAACCAATATGGTTCATATTTATACTCAAATATAGTGTAGAACTCGGAGCAGTGATTAGTCTTTGTTTCATCGCAATCGCTTCAGTCTATCAAAAGATAAAAAAAAATTTTTATTGCAATAAGTGGAAACATGTAACGACATCTATTGGCGCGATATAGTACTAACGAAATCATATTGTTATCTTTAAAACATTATTATGTGTTTAATCACGTCGTAAAGGCTTGCCTTTATGACGAAATAATTCTGATCCTTATGTCTGTGTTATTTAAAAAAAAAAAAAATGATAATGTTTAAATAAATAATATAAACATATAAGTATAATAAAATCGTAGGAACAAAACTGTACATAGAATATATAAAAAAAAAATACTTGGGGCGTGATCTACAATCGATATCGAAGCCAAAAATATAGTTTTTAGAATTTTTGTCTGTTTGTCTGTATATATGTCCGGGCTAAACTCAAAAAGTACTGCATGGATTTACTTCAAATTTTGCATGAATATTATTAAGAGGTCGGGTCAACATATAGGCTACATATTATCACGCTATCACCTACGAGGAGGAGCTGTGAATCTTTATTTTTCTTACGCATTCTGTGACAGCGTGTAATCTTACGACGCATATTTAAATGTGGTTTTTGAGTAAGTCATGCTATTATCTAGCTTTACACTATAAAAACTTTTACGCCATTTAAGTAACTTGGGCAGAGAAACATAGTTTAATTAATGTTAGTAGTATAAGACAATTTTGAAGCAGCGCCATCTATGAGATTTCATAAAAATCAAATCAAGTTACATGTCAACACTTTTTGGAAATTAATAATTTAAATTTGATCATGTTGGTGAGGTTAGTAGTTAGTTATTCTTAAAATTCATAGATGGTAATGTGCATTTTCTTCATAAAAGTTGTATCGTATAGTTCGTTTTGACAAATTCAAGTTCCAACAAAACCCTCAAAATCTTGAGCCGAGTTGAGGAAGACAATTTAAAAAAAATGCGGTGTTAAGTATTACAAAAAAGTTATGTTCATTGATGATGATCATTTCTTCATCAATTTCATGTTGTTAGTACAAAATAAACATTGACTGTTAATACTTTTGTTCGGTATTTATCTGTGTGATTATTGCTTGGTAATTAATATATTTTCATGTCGTATACCTAATTATAAACTTAAATTATACCGTGCATCCGAATAATGGCGAATGCGATTTTCTGCGGTTGTTACTTCACACTGTCCGAGGCAAAGTCTTTCGCCTTTCTGAGGACATTTGATGGCGTGGAGTTTCCCACTTACCGCGCAGCCTGCGTAGCACGTCACCTTCTCGACGGTGACCAAAATTGGGCTGACACCCTCGCGGAGGCGAGCGTCAGTGACAGTCCCAGCCGCATGCATCATCTGTTTGCCGTCATCTTGGTGTTTTGTGGAGTCGCGAACCCGGTAGCTTTGTGGGAGAAGTATCGCCATCATCTGTCTGAAGATTTTCTACGAGCTTTGAGGCGTGCTACTGGAGACGAAGTCGGAGACGGCGAAATGACCACCATACGAAATGACCATGTCGCTTTGTTCTCTTCAGAGCAAAAACAAATTTATGACACCGTCCTTGAAAGCGTTTGGCAAAACCAGGGTAAAATGTTTTTCTTGGATGCTCCTGGTGGTACAGGAAAAACATTTGTTACCACTGGCATACTTGCAGAGGTCAGGAGGCAAGGCAAAATTGCTATTGCTGTAGCGTCGTCGGGAATCGCTGCCACACTGCTTCCGGGACTGCAAGACAGCACATGCCATGTTTAAAATTCCCATCGATTTAGAGAGCGCCGAAACGCCTGTTTGTGGTGTCTCACGTAACAGCGATAAGGGACACGTGCTCAAGGATTGCTCTCTGATTGTATGGGATGAGTGTACGATGGCCGAGGATCGAGGGCTGACGAGGTGAATGCTTCGTTGAAACGATCTTCGTTGTGGTCACGAGTTCGTACGCTGCGCTTGACCATTAATATGAGAGCTCGGCTTGGCGGCAATGCACGCGCTCAAGAATTCTCCGATGTCCTTCTAAGTCTTGGCGAAGGCACTCTACCAGAAGAGAGAGGTAGACAGGTGGTGCTTCCAGAGTCTCTCGGTAGAGTGGTTTCCAGCTTAGAAGAACTCATTCGCTGTGTGTACGGGGACATTCAGTCGTATACCGCACCAGCAGAATTCTTGGGTGTGTGAGCGGGCCATTTTGACGCCCAAAAATGATCAGGCTGCAGCAATTAACGAATGCATTCTCTCGGAAATTGAAGGGAATGAAGTGGTCTACACCTCGATAAACACTGTTGTCAAGCAAGATGACGCCACACATTATCCCGTGGAATTTCTGAACTCCCTGTCAGCAAGTGGACTTCCAGCGCATTCAAGCTGAAGCGGTGTCCCGGTTATGCTTCTTCGGAACCTATCTCCTCCGAAGTTGTGTAACGGGACTAGCCTTAAAGTCATCTCGCTCCACAGACACACCATTGAGGCGGAAATTCTTACGGGTTGTGACGTCGGCGAGGCAGTATTTATACCACGCATTCCCCTCATACCTCATAACTTCCCGTTCCAGTTCAAGCGCGTACAGCTCCCCGTGAGTGTTTGCTTCGCGATGACCATCAATAAGTCGCAGGGGCAGACACTGAGGGGCTGGGTGTCGACGTCAGGACGAGTTGCTTCTCACACGGGCAACTGTACGTCGTCGCTTGCTCCCGCGTCATCACACATTTTGGCTCCTGGCAGCATAACTACCAACGTAGTTTATAGGGAAGTGTTGTAAGGTATATATGATACCTTTGAACGTATTTTTACTCTTTTGTGCCCTAGAATGTATTCCTGCATTATTTTCTCTATTTCCTTCAGTCACCTCTTATGACTGAACTCAGCAGGATTCCCATATAACTCTTTTCACTTGCTTCGCTTGCAAAAAAAAACTTATATTTTAATTCTATTTTAAAAGTTGTTTACTTTATAATTCTATAGCGACACTGGCATCTTAGGTGTTTTTGGTGCTGTAGAGCCTTCACGCAGACGACGTCGCGGGCAGCAGCTAGTAAATAATAAAATCGGGGGGCACGGCAGTGCCCCCGCCAAGTCGAGCGCGAAGCAAACACTGCCGTACCATCCTTTACAGGAACCATTTCGCCGCATTTTCAGGCCCCTAATTGAGAACCTCTGGATAAGACCAGAACGCAGAAACTTTCGTCATCCAGTAAGCTATAATCACATACTTATAATCCAAAACTTCAAGTCTGTAGGTTATTTAGTTCCGAAGTTAAGCGAAAGCAAAGTTTCGCATTTTAGACACTCACTCACTCATCATCAAAATAGAACTAGTACTTCCCATAAACTCAGAGTGCTGAAATTTGGTACAGAGTTAGGGTTTAATGGCCACGTAAAGGGAAAACTATAAAAATTAGGATAATCGAAGATCTGAAGTACCTGGTGGGTGACCCTGATTAGAAAACACAAGAGCCCAACCAAACTATTAGAGATCGACATACCGCCTTTACAAAAAATATTTAACTTGTTGGGCCGCTTCATTTGATGTCGAACATTACACAAATTAAATAAACAAAGGAGGATGGGCCAAAATGTATGGAAGCTGGTACCCGAAAAACATGGCAACCAAACAAAATAAATTATATACAGTTTTAAAGGTCTAATTAGATAGAGCAATAGTCGTTAGGGGGGATAGTCTCAGTTCGCTGTCCGTTCAGAGATATACAACCTTTAAAGGTTAGGTTAGGTTATCGTTAGGTTAGGTCATAAGTAACAATAATAGACTCTTGCTTTATCGTGACGTGACTGAATTTTATCTACCTTTTTTTTACCCCGTTTTTCCATTTACACTACGCTTGGAGACGCGGGAACGTAAAATCCTTCCACAACGCCCTAACCTATAACCTAACCTTAACCTAACCTACATAATGTTAAAGGTTGTTTATCTCTGAACGGACAGCGAACTGCGACTATCCTCCTTAAGAACTATTGTTCTACTTAGTTAGACCTTTCAATCTGTATATAAATTATTTTGATTGGATGTAATTAGTTTTCCGGTACCAAAACGCCCTAACCTAACCTAACCTAAACCTAACTTAAATTTATAGTGTTAAAGGTTGTATATCTCTGAACGGACAGCGAACTGGGACTATCCCCCTAACAACTATTGTTCTACATAATTAGACCTTTCAATCTGTATAAAAATTATTTTGTTTAGATGTAATTAGTTTTCGGGTACCAAAACGCCATAACCTAACCTAACATAAATGTATAGTGTTAAAGGTTGTATATCTCTGAACGGACAGCGAACTGGGACTATCCTCCATAACAACTATTGTTCTACATAATTAGACCTTTCAATCTGTATATAAATTATTTTGATTGGATGTAATTAGTTTTCCGGTACCAAAACGCCCTAACCTAACCTAAACCTAACATAAATGTATAGTGTTAAAGGTTGTATATCTCTGAACGGACAGCGAACTGGGACTATCCCCCATATCAACTATTGTTCTACATAATTAGGCCTTTCAATCTGTATATAAATTATTTTGTTTGGATGTAATTAGTTTTCGGGTACCAAAACGCCCATCCTCCTTACACTAAAATCTGGGGGCACGGGAGTGCCCCCGCCAAGACGAGCCAAGCGAAGCGCAAGGGCACTACCTACCTTTTCTCGAAGCACTTCGTCGTATTTTTGAACCTTCATAACTTGGGTTTGGATTATACCAGATAAATAAAATTTTCGAGATATGATGTCAGTGGTTGACTTATTAAACCTATAAAGTTTCAATTGCATAGCTCTTAAACTTTAGATTTTATTGATATCTAAAATACCCCGATTTCGTCACTGACTCACTTACTCACTGACTCACTTACTCACTGATGATCATCAATATTCTAAGGGTCTTCCTGAAGTCCTAGAAAGCTGAAATTTGGTATGTAAGCTAGTAATCGTACACAAACAACAAAAAAACTCTAAAACTTGGAACTTTTACCCTCCAACCCCTTAAAATAGGGGATGAAAGTTTGTACGAGACTTCCGCAGATTTTGATGCTAGAGTTCTGAAAATTGATATTGGGACTCCTTGTTATAAATAATAAAATACGTATTTCAGGATTATCAGTAAATAACCCCCCAACCCCCCAAAAAAATATTTTTTTATTTCATAAGCATCAATATTCTAAGGTTCTTCCTGAAGTCCTAGAAAGCTGAAATTTGGTATGTACGCTAGTAATAGTACACAAACAACAAAACAACTCTAAAACTTGGAACTTTTACCCTCCAACCCCTTAAAATAGGGGATGGAAGTTTGTACGAGACTTCCGCAGATTTTGATGCTAGAGTTCTGAAAATTGATATAGGGACTCCTTGTTATAAATAATAAAATACGTATTTCAGGATTTTCAGTAAATAACCCCCCAACCCCCCAAAAAAATATTTTTTTATTTCATAAGCATCAATATTCTAAGGTTCTTCCTGAAGTCCTAGAAAGCTGTTTGGTATGTAAGCTAGTAATAGTACACAAACAACAAAACAATTCTAAAACTTGGAACTTTTACCCTCCAACCCCTTGAACTAGGGGATGGAAGTTTGTACGAGACTTCCGCAAATTTTGATGCTAGAGTTCTGAAAATTGATATAGGGACTCCTTGTAATAAATAATAAAATCGGGGGGCACGGCAGTGCCCCCGCCAAGTCGAGCGCGAAGCAAACACTGCCGTACCATCCTTTACAGGAACCATTTCGCCGCATTTTCAGGCCCCTATTTGAGAACCTCTGGATAAGACCAGAACGCAGAAACTTTCGTCATCCAGTAAGCTATAATCACATACTTATAATCCAAAACTTCAAGTCTGTAGGTTATTTAGTTCCGAAGTTAAGCGAAAGCAAAGTTTCGCATTTTAGACACTCACTCACTCATCATCAAAATAGAACTAGTACTTCCCATAAACTCAGAGTGCTGAAATTTGGTACAGAGTTAGGGTTTAATGGCCACGTAAAGGGAAAACTATAAAAATTAGGATAATCGAAGATCTGAAGTACCTGGTGGGTGACCCTGATTAGAAAACACAAGAGCCCAACCAAACTATTAGAGATCGACATACCGCCTTTACAAAAAATATTTAACTTGGTGGGCCGCTTCATTTGATGTCGAACATTACACAAATTAAATAAACAAAGGAGGATGGGCCAAAATGTATGGAAGCTGGTACCCGAAAAACATGGCAACCAAACAAAATAAATTATATACAGTTTTAAAGGTCTAATTAGATAGAGCAATAGTCGTTAGGGGGGATAGTCTCAGTTCGCTGTCCGTTCAGAGATATACAACCTTTAAAGGTTAGGTTAGGTTATCGTTAGGTTAGGTCATAAGTAACAATAATAGACTCTTGCTTTATCGTGACGTGACTGAATTTTATCTACTTTTTTTTTACCCCGTTTTTCCATTTACACTACGCTTGGAGACGCGGGAACGTAAAATCCTTCCACAACGCCCTAACCTATAACCTAACCTTAACCTAACCTACATAATGTTAAAGGTTGTTTATCTCTGAACGGACAGCGAACTGCGACTATCCTCCTTAAGAACTATTGTTCTACTTAGTTAGACCTTTCAATCTGTATATAAATTATTTTGATTGGATGTAATTAGTTTTCCGGTACCAAAACGCCCTAACCTAACCTAACCTAAACCTAACTTAAATTTATAGTGTTAAAGGTTGTATATCTCTGAACGGACAGCGAACTGGGACTATCCCCCTAACAACTATTGTTCTACATAATTAGACCTTTCAATCTGTATAAAAATTATTTTGTTTAGATGTAATTAGTTTTCGGGTACCAAAACGCCATAACCTAACCTAACATAAATGTATAGTGTTAAAGGTTGTATATCTCTGAACGGACAGCGAACTGGGACTATCCTCCATAACAACTATTGTTCTACATAATTAGACCTTTCAATCTGTATATAAATTATTTTGATTGGATGTAATTAGTTTTCCGGTACCAAAACGCCCTAACCTAACCTAAACCTAACATAAATGTATAGTGTTAAAGGTTGTATATCTCTGAACGGACAGCGAACTGGGACTATCCCCCATATCAACTATTGTTCTACATAATTAGGCCTTTCAATCTGTATATAAATTATTTTGTTTGGATGTAATTAGTTTTCGGGTACCAAAACGCCCATCCTCCTTACACTAAAATATTAATTTCGCTCAAAATTTGGTCAAAATATAATGCAATACAAAAAGAATACGTCCGTACGTATACGTTTCTACAAAAAGAAGTGAAATCCCACCAAAAACATTCTGTAAAAAACTAGCCAAGTCTCAATGGAGCTGCCTGTTTATCTCTAAAAAGTAATGAAATCTAGACAAAGTCGTACCAAGTGTAAGGTTCCTTACTGCGATTTCTTTATTATTATAGTTAATGTTGTGTGACTTGGCCGTTGAAGGGTACACAAGGGTACAAACCCAGGTGCTCCATGACACCATTGCACCAATCTGTCGCCATAACCGCTACCCATTGACGATGGAAAATTGCCACTTGGAAAACGTTGATTTAATAACTAGTCAATTGTAGGCTTGATAAAGCTGCGTATTTCAATAATACTTATGTTTAAGCGAGCCTGAAACAAACAGTATCAAAAATTATTTCCAGTACAGACGGACTTATAATCATTGATTAGAAGTCCGTCTGTACGTCTATTTTATGTTAGATCGGTGGTCGATTTGACGCTCCAAAAAGAAGAGAGCAGAAGTCAGCATTGTCGATGCTGAATGCATGTGTTGACCAATCAACAATAGCCTAAAATGAGACACTAGCGTCCAATTACCAATACCGGTATGGGCTATTATCTCGCTTAACAAACATAGGTAGTTACAACAGATATAACATTACGTGTAAACAAAATTGACTTGTACACTAACGTATAAAGAATGTTCAACGGCCAAGTCACACAACATTAACTATAATAATAAAGAAATCGCAGTAAGGAACCTTACACTTGGTACGACTTTGTCTAGATTTCATTACTTTTTAGAGATAAACAGGCAGCTCCATTGAGACTTGGCTAGTTTTTTACAGAATGTTTTTGGTGGGATCAACTATTGTTCTACATAATTAGGCCTTTCAATCTGTATATAAATTATTTTGTTTGGATGTAATTAGTTTTCGGGTACCAAAACGCCCATCCTCCTTACACTAAAATATTAATTTCGCTCAAAATATAATGCAATACAAAAAGAATACGTCCGTACGTATACGTTTCTACAAAAAGAAGTGAAATCCCACCAAAAACATTCTGTAAAAAACTAGCCAAGTCTCAATGGAGCTGCCTGTTTATCTCTAAAAAGTAATGAAATCTAGACAAAGTCGTACCAAGTGTAAGGTTCCTTACTGCGATTTCTTTATTATTATAGTTAATGTTGTGTGACTTGGCCGTTGAAGGGTACACAAGGGTACAAACCCAGGTGCTCCATGACACCATTGCACCAATCTGTCGCCATAACCGCTACCCATTGACGATGGAAAATTGCCACTTGGAAAACGTTGATTTAATAACTAGTCAATTGTAGGCTTGATAAAGCTGCGTATTTCAATAATACTTATGTTTAAGCGAGCCTGAAACAAACAGTATCAAAAATTATTTCCAGTACAGACGGACTTATAATCATTGATTAGAAGTCCGTCTGTACGTCTATTTTATGTTAGATCGGTGGTCGATTTGACGCTCCAAAAAGAAGAGAGCAGAAGTCAGCATTGTCGATGCTGAATGCATGTGTTGACCAATCAACAACAGCCTAAAATGAGACACTAGCGTCCAATTACCAATACCGGTATGGGCTATTATCTCGCTTAACAAACATAGGTAGTTACAACAGATATAACATTACGTGTAAACAAAATTGACTTGTACACTAACGTATAAAGAATGTTCAACGGCCAAGTCACACAACATTAACTATAATAATAAAGAAATCGCAGTAAGGAACCTTACACTTGGTACGACTTTGTCTAGATTTCATTACTTTTTAGAGATAAACAGGCAGCTCCATTGAGACTTGGCTAGTTTTTTACAGAATGTTTTTGGTGGGATTATTTTGTTTAGATGTAATTAGTTTTCGGGTACCAAAACGCCATAACCTAACCTAACATAAATGTATAGTGTTAAAGGTTGTATATCTCTGAACGGACAGCGAACTGGGACTATCCTCCATAACAACTATTGTTCTACATAATTAGACCTTTCAATCTGTATATAAATTATTTTGATTGGATGTAATTAGTTTTCCGGTACCAAAACGCCCTAACCTAACCTAAACCTAACATAAATGTATAGTGTTAAAGGTTGTATATCTCTGAACGGACAGCGAACTGGGACTATCCCCCATATCAACTATTGTTCTACATAATTAGGCCTTTCAATCTGTATATAAATTATTTTGTTTGGATGTAATTAGTTTTCGGGTACCAAAACGCCCATCCTCCTTACACTAAAATATTAATTTCGCTCAAAATTTGGTCAAAATATAATGCAATACAAAAAGAATACGTCCGTACGTATACGTTTCTACAAAAAGAAGTGAAATCCCACCAAAAACATTCTGTAAAAAACTAGCCAAGTCTCAATGGAGCTGCCTGTTTATCTCTAAAAAGTAATGAAATCTAGACAAAGTCGTACCAAGTGTAAGGTTCCTTACTGCGATTTCTTTATTATTATAGTTAATGTTGTGTGACTTGGCCGTTGAAGGGTACACAAGGGTACAAACCCAGGTGCTCCATGACACCATTGCACCAATCTGTCGCCATAACCGCTACCCATTGACGATGGAAAATTGCCACTTGGAAAACGTTGATTTAATAACTAGTCAATTGTAGGCTTGATAAAGCTGCGTATTTCAATAATACTTATGTTTAAGCGAGCCTGAAACAAACAGTATCAAAAATTATTTCCAGTACAGACGGACTTATAATCATTGATTAGAAGTCCGTCTGTACGTCTATTTTATGTTAGATCGGTGGTCGATTTGACGCTCCAAAAAGAAGAGAGCAGAAGTCAGCATTGTCGATGCTGAATGCATGTGTTGACCAATCAACAACAGCCTAAAATGAGACACTAGCGTCCAATTACCAATACCGGTATGGGCTATTATCTCGCTTAACAAACATAGGTAGTTACAACAGATATAACATTACGTGTAAACAAAATTGACTTGTACACTAACGTATAAAGAATGTTCAACGGCCAAGTCACACAACATTAACTATAATAATAAAGAAATCGCAGTAAGGAACCTTACACTTGGTACGACTTTGTCTAGATTTCATTACTTTTTAGAGATAAACAGGCAGCTCCATTGAGACTTGGCTAGTTTTTTACAGAATGTTTTTGGTGGGATCTTATTTAAAAAATATAACTGGAAATCTCCGTTTCTATGGAATATTTAAAATCGGTCTAATTTGGCTGTACTTAACACTATTTTTCGAAAATGTTCTTAAATAACTTTTTAGACTTTTGTATTCTGCTTATGCGTATGAAGTTTCATTAAAATCGGTTCCTTCATTTCGAAAAACAAGGGCTTGTAAGTTTGCATGAAATGGCGTACCTACGACGTAAACGCTTTTAAGTAATGATACTGATTATGAGGTTTATTAGCAGGTACTTATAATTTAAACTAGCTTCTGCCCGCGACTTCGTCCGCGTGAAATTTCACCCTCCCCTCATTCACCCTCTTAGGGGTGGAATTTCGAAAAACCCTTTCTTAGTGGATACCTACTCTTCACAAAGAACACACCCTCCAAGTTTCATGTGTCTAGGACCAGCGGTTTGGGCTGTGTGTTGATATATCAACAATCAGTCAGTCAGTCAGTTTACCATTTTATTAATTTAATAAATAACTGCAGTAACTGGGTTGTGGAGGTCAGATAGGCAGTCGCTCCATGTAAAATACTGGTTTTCAGCTGCATCTGGTTAGACTGGAAGCCAACCCCAACATAATTGGGAAAGGCCTAGGATGATGATGACTTATAATTTAAATTTAAAAACATTTTGAGTTTCCCGACACTCTATACAGATTTATGATATTAATAAAGAATAATTTATGTCATAATTAGGTCAGGCCCCGCAGAATATTGTTTACGCATTTTCCGGGAAACTTTTGTGATTTAATCTGACAATTTTGCCGCGATATTAAAACAATGTAAGTAATATTTTCATCAAAATTTAAACCAAAGATTGTTAATGAGATATCAAATGTCATGACAATGGTGATTTATGTTATTCCATCAACATTAATATAACGACCAGATGTATGAACGTTATCGAAGGAAAAATAGTATGTTAGGATCGTAGCAGGTGACGTTCTGTAGTTTTTGCGCACCCCCGTGTGAAGAAGGCGTGAGTTTATGTTGTATATCTAGTAGGCATTCACGATTTATTTGCCAAAATGTAAACAAATATGAATTTATGGAAAACTAACCAAGCACAAATCCAGACTCATAGTTTATAGCTAGTTAAAAACCGGACACAAATCGGACTCCGCACTAGTCCCCAATCGTTCTTCCATAATAAGGTATCAATATGTAGCCACAAAAAGTATTACACATTGATAAAATGTTATGGAACACAGAAAATCAATTGGATGCTGGTCGATGTTCATCTTTTTGAGGCTGACTGTACAACGACGTTTCTAAAGTTCAAAAACAAGACTTTAAAAGCTTTAAAGGCGATAAAGTCATGTCTGTTACCTCTAAAAGGGTTAACAAATTAATACCTTTACAAAATTCAAGATTTCAAGCGTTCTATTAATAAATCATTTTGATCAAAATTCTCGTTGCTCGTTACAATACATTTTCGAGTAAAATTGCAAAACAAATAACTTTTGCGCGAGGGAGTGTCGGGTTTTCTTGTGGCCACGAAATAAGCGGTGTTACTAGGTAGTTTAAGAAGATAGGACCAATAAAACAGGAATAGTTTTGGGAGGAGTACTCAACCTCAAGTTATAGACACCATTCAATATGTCAACACACAACGCTAGGGTTTCCTGAGACAGTGAACGCGAGGCCCCATTTACCCGGCGATTGACGTCACTGAAACGTTATTTATGAAAGTACGCGTAAGTGGCTGTCCCTAAAGTTATTTCCCTAAAGAGCGTATTTGCCACAGTATAGTCAAAAATCTTTGGTATCGTTTTCATGACGAGTTAGGTTTTCTTAGGAAAGCGGTGGCCTCCACATAACGGCCGCAGCGACGGCCAGAAATGAAGAAAAGCACGTCTACTTACTTTCATGAATAATGTTACCTATGTGCTTCTATATTATAGACGCCATGTGACGGCCACCACTCTTCTAGAAAAGCGTATCTTTACGTAGGTAGCGGGTATGCCCAACATACAGACACCAGCATATCAAGCTACCCGAAACTGTCAAATATCCCAATCAACTTTGAACCTTATGTTCTAGCGATAAAGTTGAAAATCTATTAAAGAAATTTGACAGATTGTAGTAGCGTGACGTACTGGCGTCTGTACAAAGCTTGCCGGAAGTAAATACATGTCGTCATTCGCAATGACTCTTGCAGATATGATAAGAATTTACAATCTTTGTAATAATGATAAATACCTTCCTAGTACTGTACGTTAGAGCAGTGTAATGGGCATGGCAGTTTAAGTTGTGAGTTTCTGTTTAAAAAAATAAGCAGAAAATATAATAGCATCAAAAAGCGATGGCAGAAAGCGATAAGGCGGCCCATTGTATATTTTTAACCGACTTCCAAAAAAGAAGGAGGTTTCTCAATTCGACCGTATATTTTTTTTTTTTTTTTTTTATGTGTGTTCGCGGATAACTTCGTAGTTTATGAACCGATTTTGATTATTCTTTTTTTGTTGGAAAGGAGATATGCCAAGGGTGGTCCCATGATAAGAAAACCAGGATCTGATGATGGCATCCCAGTGAAATCGAGGGGAACATTCGAAAATCGTAGGAGCGACTAGTGCGTTTGTTAATTTTTTCATTAGGTATTTTAAAGCACTACAATTTAATGAAGGCCTGGAGTCGATCTGATGATGGAGCCGAAAGACAGTCGAGGGGACTCCTCAACGATTTACAGCAGTTACCTTGTGTTTGGGCTTGATTAATTTGTATTGATGAGAACTTTACACCTACATGGTTGTGACTGTCATTCGGGGTCTGATGATGAAGACAAAGGACAGTTAAGGGAACTCCTCAACAGTTTACAGTAGCTACCTTGTGTTTGGACGATTTACAGCAGTTTTTGTTAGGCTTACTTCATACGGTTCAATATGCCAAAATGTTCAGTTCGTACAATAATAATACCTAATTAAGATTGTAGTTTTACATAGGACGACCACTACCTACTAGTCATGCTGATGCGTCAATTTGAAACCGAATTTAAGTTGAGTAATCGCGTCATTTCTAGCAATGCTCTTTCGTCGTGTGGCCTACTCAATAATTAAAGTAACTTGAGCATTTGCTCTCGGAAATCATCATTTGGTAAAGTGGAGCATCAGCTCCACTTTACCAAATAGCCCACAGATAGCCATCGGAACTACTCAATGACAAATATTTCACGGGTTGCGATTCGGTTACTTTAATATGGTTGCTAAGCAATTTATGCTCGTTACAATGCGTATGGTGAGTGGTTGTTGAGGAGTTCTCCTGGCTCTTACCAGGAGAACTCCTCAACAATAAACGTCCCAGCATCGGGAAAAGCAATATTTTGTAACATGTGATGAGCAGTTGACATTAGGCTATTGTAACTTAGATAAAAAAGCTTGTAATTACAAACTGACCCACTAAAAAGTGAAAAATAAAAACTTTTTACAAAAAAAAAAACAACCGACTTCCAAAAAATACACTACAAATTGAAAAATAACTTTAATTTCGGAAGTCGGTGTCATTAAACGAAAATGCGGAACTAAAGACACCGACTTCCGAAATTAAAGTTATTTTTCAATTTGTAGTGTATTTTTTGGAAGTCGGTTGTTTTTTTTTTTGTAAAAAGTTTTTATATAGCGTTTGTTGTATTTTTTATGTTATGTATTTTTTTGGTGTACAATAAAGTACCTACATAAAAATAGATAATAAAATGGTAGGTATTGGAGACCAGCCGAGCGATTCTGAAAAATCTCACCGTGAGAACTTAGGTGAAGTGAGCTGTCAATAGTGTCAATCCCTATAGCATCAGGTGGAATGACAGCTCATTTCACCTACGTTTTTACGGTGAGATTTTTACAGAATTGATCGGCTGTAATGCTATTCTGTAAAAATCTCACCGTGAAAACTTAGGTGAAGTGAGCTTAAAGTGAGCTGTCAATAGTGTCAATTGCAATCCCTAGCATCAGATGGAATGACAACTCACTTTAAGCTCACTTCACCCAAGTTTTAAGGTGAGATTTTTACAGAATAGCACCGCTGATGCTAGGGATTGACACTCTTGACAGCTCACTTCGCCTGAGATTTTGACTGAATAGTCCGGCTGGGTCAATCTTTACATTGGCCAAAGTGTTAACTATTGGGCATTCCCATTTAAAATTTGTTATTCCTAACCATTTTTTACCGACTTCAAAAAAAAGGAGGTTATCAATTCGATACGTATGTATGTAATATTATTGGAATTGCATTATATTCACATATGATGATCTATTAGGGCTTCCAAACAAATATACAAAATTTCATAGACGTATGTATGTATGTATGTATGTATGTATGTATGCATGTATGTATGTATGTATGTATGTTTGTCCACGCATATCTCCGGAACTATTAATCGGATCGTGACCATTTTTTTTTTATTGGCTTACATTTTCTTCAACTTAGGGAACAGTGCAAGTTTCATCAAGATCGATGCAGTAATTTTCAAGATATGGACTAATACGTGTAAGTGTGACGGCCTGGCTTATTGATAAGAGCTACGGGTGTAGTGTCAAAGGGAAAACATCTCAAAACCTTGGTCAAATACTAGTGCAAAAACTAAAAATTACGAAATAAAAAGTAATTTAAAAAAATTAAACCGACTTCAAAAAGAAATTAACTCAAAATTATGAAATAACTTTAATTTCAGAAGTCGGTGGCATAAAACTAAAATACAGATCCCAAGACACCGACTTCCGAAATTAAAGTTATTTCATAATTTTGAGTTAATTTCTTTTTGAAGTCGGTTTAATTTTTTTAAATTACTTTTTATTAATTTATTAATTGAACTACTGGAAACTGCACGATGCCCTAGACATTCTCTGCCAGTCAACCTTAGGGCGATGCAGAGAGAAAACGTGTGTTGTGCAAAAAAATGGATTTAATTTGTAATCGATTAGTTACTACTCTTCAAGAAAGTGCACCGGCGGCGGCGTGACATTATAATGTGTTATTTTCATATAATATCTCTTTAAAATAACAAACAATGAGCTGAAAAGAAACTGAAACAAATAAATAAAAATAAAATCAAATATGTTTTCTTTCTTTTACTAATCCCGTTGATTTTGTGGCCCAACCCAATACAAAGGAACAAATTAAACTACAAAAGAATATGCTTTTTGTTTGCAACATTAGATAAATTCATCACTGTTTGTCATAATTTTAACAAAAAAACTAACTTAGTATCTCAGGCAATGTTTTATGGCTTTCATTAAAGAAATGTGTAGGTACTTAAATTCTAAATGTGCTCACAAGTACCTACTGTAGGTACTCTGTCTACTTTTTGTTATGGAGAGAAGTGGAAACCATTTTTAGGGTTCCGTACCCAAAGGGTAAAAACGGGACCCTATTACTAAGACCTCGCTGTCTGTCCGACCGTCTGTCTGTCTGTCACCAGGCTGTATCTCAAGAACCGCGATAGCTAGACAGTTGAAATTTTCACAAATTATGTATTTCTGTTGCCGCTATAACAACAAATACTAAAAACAAAATAAAATAAATATTTAAGGGGCTCCCATACAACAAACGTGTTTTTTTTCGGTGTTTTTGCCTTGTTGTACGGAACCCTTCGTGTGCGAGTCCGACTCGCACTTGGCTAGTTTTTTTCATTCCACTTTCGTAGCGGTTTCCAAGATAGTTGAAGAGCTGAAGACTGAAGAGCGCCGAGAGCGCTTTTCTGTTGGATGCCTCGGTATATTCTGGTTTCAAGGAGTTATGCTAGGATTACTGTCAAAAACAAACATTTATGTATAGTTGGTCTCATAATGCTTGCCAGTTTTGACAGCAATTATCAGTAAATTGAAACTTCATTAAGGTTGAAACTGTCAGATAGACAAATAGACGTCCTTCAACCTAAGGGTGGGAAAGAAATTAAGAGGTAGACTACACAACCAACAAAATGCAGTGTATTGAAGTCGATTTTTTTTTCTTAAATAACGTTGCCCCACACTAGGAATTTCTCCTGTATTGTGGGTGCGTTTACAAACATTTAAACTCACATACACAAACAGCCAGACCCGGAACAACTACTTGTAGGTCATTCAAATATTTGTTTCGTGCGGGAATAGAACCCGCGACACGCAGCGCAGCAGTCAATCGCTCAACCACTGCGCCAACCGTGCCGTCACATACTTACTTAACATATTTCTTTGCTAATAATATGCTACCGAAAATCTGCCTTTTGTTTGCATAAGTACATTCTATTTTGTATTATTTCAGTGACATGTGTACCGGAAATCGGAGCGTGTGCATTAAGCTGTAAAACAAATGAGTTGGCCAGGGAGATAGAGGTGAATAATCAATTAATTATTACATTATTTTACACATTAAAATGTATTAGAAACTAGCTGCGCCCCGCGGTTTCACCCGCATCAGTTTCGATCCCGTGTTAATATCGGAATATAAAGTAGCTTATATATTAATCCAGGGTGTCAGCTACCTCCATACAAAATTTTATCAAAATTGGTTCAGCCGTTTGAGCGTGAAGAAGTAACAAACAGCACTAGCACTTTTGAGTTTTATTTACATTGCTGTTTTAAGTGAAACAAATGAATTTACTATTTTTTAATTAAAAACCTCATTGGGTTAGATATAAATAATGATTTTATACAGTTTACAATAAAAACAAATTGCAGAAAAAAACGTAAAAATTAAAAAAAAAGCCGACGAAAAATTTCAACGCAGGGGGGTCCTGAATCATGTACTGAATGCATGGTAAGCGGTTGCGCGTCGATGTCCCTGCCACCCTGTATAAACACACACACACACACACTTTCGCCTTTATAATATTGGTGTAGTGTAATTTATAATAATAGCCTCCTGATCAATTTCGGTCACGGTGGCCAATCTCGAAGGAGATTAGCCAGGTACGCACGAGATATTATAGTCCACAAATGTGTGCGTAAACACAAGAGCACTCTTCATAGTCCGATGGGACGGCAATCCGACACGACCGGGGAGAGATCAGGCGCAAGATCAACGGCTTTACGTGCTTTCCGAGGCATTTGGCGGTTAAATGCCCCCCGCATTTATTTTATTTTTAACTCACGAAGTGACGCGCTTTAATTGTTGTAACCAAGTGTCTCGGACGGTACCGAGAGCTCCTGCGCTTACACACACATTCACAGCGTGTTTGTACAGACGCCAGCACATCAAGCTACTACAATCTGTCAAATTTCTTTAATAGATTTCCAACTTTATCGTCTAAGCCTATGGTTGAAAGCTGATTGGGAGACGGTTTCGGGTAGCTTGATATGCTGGTCTGTACCTGCCACCCTGTATAAAACTAGTTTTAAAGTAACAGCCAATAACCTGCAAGCCTTCTACAATAAACAATTTCCCTCTTGAATGGCTAGGTAATCAAAATCAAAATATTTTAGGTATTTCGAAAACGTCAGAAGCTAGGTGCACGGTTCCAATTAGTCGTTCCCATAGATATCCGTGGTCTTTCTGAAGAAGAGCCGGCAAGAAACTCCGCGGATACTCTTTTAAAAATAACTGGCTTTTACAATGTTTTCAAATTACAGTATTAACCTTTTGACCGCCACACGTCAAAAAATCAAAAACGTGCCCTCGGCGTCAAAGTCTGTCATGTAGTCGAACCATGGCGTGCTGGGCACATTTTGGTTTGTCATCTATTCATGACT
Organism: Oligia latruncula; assembly: GCA_948474745.1. NCBI lineage: Eukaryota > Metazoa > Arthropoda > Insecta > Lepidoptera > Noctuidae > Oligia > Oligia latruncula. The sequence continues at coordinate 4,583,744 of OX419705.1, forward strand.
GTGACGGTCAAAAGGTCAAAGGTCAAAAGGTTTAGGAGGACAGCGTAAGCCTCAACAAGTACTTAGACAACAGGTACTTAATAAAATAAAAAATGGTCTACAGATATAAAGTCTACAAGGCCTACAAAGTGCTCACATTTACAAAATATTAAAGAATCTATCAAAAAGAAAAATAAAATATTAAAACGTATTATAACCAAATGATATGATTGCAATTACAACCACTAATAACAATATAACACGTTTTCAGGTGCGGGCGCTGGCTGAAGGCCTTCGACCGAATCCCGCTTGCATTGGCAACACCAATGTCGATATTACCAACCCATGTATGTATTTTGTGTTTTATTCTAGTATATTTTAAGATCGAGGAACATACTGATTGGTCAGGTCCACTCAGTCTGAGTGGTTTTTCATCAAAAGACCATTTCAGACACCAATCTACATGGTCTTCACACGATCTGACCAAAAAAGAGACCTCTGAGTTTGTTTCGGAGTTTCTTCTCATAGTTGTCAGATAGAAAGCGCTGACTTCATCTAGTTTTTAAAGTATGATTGGCGTGTAAAAGTGTTGTACAAAACCTTCTTTATAATCATTTATTAAAGTTATAAAACACCGGCCAATCGCCTTTCAGACTACGTGCCATCAAGGGTTCCAAAGTTGTGAATATTTAAGCGTTGTATTGGTTTAATCAACCGCAAAAATAAGTATTTATTTCATAGTATTCTTAGAAAAATACAAACACGTCATCTAAAAAGGTAAAAACAAGACATCACAGAGAGACAAATTAAAAATAACATCGGTTGTTTTTGACTTATTAGTAGATTCACGCAACATCCTGCATCGGGCAAGCATAGTTTACTGCGCAACTACGAGAAATAGTGGCCACTATTATCCGTTTTAGTGCGGCGTTTGGTCGGCGCCCTCTTAAGAGGTTGTTGGTGTTTTCCAATAACCCTGTATACAACAGCCCGACATGAGTCATCGGGCAGTTGCCCACCAGACACGACACACGTCTTGTCGGTGGATCCTCCCTTTTCTATGGAGCATGAGTGAACTTTACACCCTGTTCCTCATACCTCTATACTGGTGACCCAGCGTGGTCACGAAAAAAGAAACCAATAACATTTTAAGAAAACAAAAGAAGAAAGAAAATAGGTACTTACGTTTATTTGTGGCAAACATGACGCATAAAAAAAAAATATAATTATTATTTTTAATTTTCTGTATCATTTTCAGTAAGTACTCCCCCGGTGATTTCGTTCGCCTTCTACGTGTGCTTCTTAGCCCTGCTCATCATTCAGCTGGTGCTAGCGGTGGTTTCTGCTTGTCTCGCCATCCTGAACGCTACTAAAAACCCTACAGAAACAGCTTTTGGATTGCCTGGTAAGTTTTGTATACAACGTCAGTAAGTGAACATCATAGTCAGCCTACAAAACAGCAGTCCACTGCTGAGCTACTGCCTCAATCGCACGCCATTAAGGCTACGCCGACCGCGCAGTGGCGCCTTCGTCGTTTGTTTGGTTATTTCTTTTTTTGTAACGTGCTCATTTTCTGCATTTTCATTCTACCGCGCCATCACTGCGCGGTCGGCGTTTGGTCGGCGCCCTCTTAAACTGTAACTGCTTCAAAAGTTATCTTGCAGTCGGGTTTTCGGATATTTTTTTTTTAACCTTTTAGTGTGTTTTATTTTAGGAAACGTCTCCTCAAGCCCTTTATTTTGATTACCCTTATAAACAAAGAATAAAAAAAAATAAGACTACTTATTGACGTCTAAATCCCGCCATTTTGATTTTATGAAAACACTGGCATTGCCCCGCGGTTTCACCCGCGTTGGAACCGGACAGTCGTGCGGATTTATTTTATTTATCTCCTAAGATATTCATTGAAATCATGATGATATACTACTTGTGATGAATAACGTATTTATTTAGATAAGGGATAATAATATCATGTTTATAAAAACACCTTCGCAAATAATGCATTATTACTAAAAAAAGGTTTTAGTGAGTCAACCTTAAAAGATAGACATATACTGTTGCGGACTTTTTTTATAACTTTTAAGGGGGAACAATTCCGCCATACATGATTTTTGCGTAACTTTAACTGTTTGTGCAGCGCACGCAACGGAAGCTCCCAAAAGGAATAATTTTTCCCGTTATTGCAACATTTTTCATTGATGCTCCGCTCCTATTGGTCGTAGCGTGATGTTATATAGCCTAAGCCTATAGCCTTCCTCGATAAATGGACTATCCAACACAAAAATAATTTTTCAAATTGGTCTAGTAGTTTCGGAGCCTATTCAATTAAAAAAAAAAAAAACAAACAAATCTTTCCTCTTTATAATATTAGTGTAGAAGTATAGAAAACCTTCGTACGGCCTAGACGAGCCGATAGGACACCTCTTGTTAAAAATCCATCCAGCCGTTAGGTTGCTTCAAGGGTATAAATAGTTCCACATAAAAATATACATAGGTTAGGGTACACACTTGGTTAATGAAATGTCTAAGGCATTATGGCCGTCTTACCTTTTTTTGTGTGAGAAAAATTTAAATAAATAAATAGGTAGGTACGCGTGAAAAATATAACCCTGTTTTTGCAAAAAAAAAACTTAAATTTAATTGTCGCTAAAAAACAGCGCTTGGGCTCTGTCTCGTATAGGGTCTTAGCATTATGCTGAGCGATGGCCGTTTTGCGTAGACGTGACGCATACTTTCTCCCAAATTGTTTTTTTTTTTTTTTTTTATGCGTCATGTTTGCCGCAAATAAACGTATTTTCTTTCTTTCTGCAGTCGCACAGTCTGGTAAAAAGAATTTACGTTTATTAACGTGGATCTTTTCGCAAATTCCAGGATGTCTATGGACGAACGCAGCGGCCGCGCTAGTGGGAGTGGCAGTGATGCTCATGTTCGGCATATACTATCTAACGTCTGGATTGAAGGACCATCTCGCTTTGACACACATAGCATTAGGATTATTCGTCCCCGGGCCGGGACTTGGATACTCTTATTGGTAAGAACAAGACCTGTAGCGGGTTTTTACAACGCCACATGCGAACAACGCGTCATACTGACGTCACGAAAAATCCTGCATCTCGCAAGCAGAGTTTATCGCGCAACTAGCATAGATACAACGGCCCGACATGAATCATCGGGCGGTTGCCCACCAGACACAACACCCGTTTGGTCGGAAGATGCTTCCTTTTCTATAGAGTATGAGTGAACTTTACACCCTGTTCCTCATTCTTCTATAAGACCCCCTTTTTTTCTAGCCTGCGTTATCCCACTCCTTGGCAATGGCCGCACTGCATTCCTTCCACCCTTTTTAAAAAAACTGTTTTAAAGTGAAAACTTCTTTAGACGCGTTGGGCATTTTTTGAGATGGGAAAAACTGTTATCGTAACCGACACCGCGCGTATTTTGTTTATAAGACGATAAAAAATACACATGTAATGGTTCAAGTTTTGACTTCTGTCGGCACTCCCGGAGTGCCATTGTTTTTTTTTCCTACTCGCTTTTCTTGTCGAGTGGTCGCAAGCGCTACTGTTGAGGAGGAGGTCCTGAGTTCGATGCCCAGGTCGGACAAAGTGTTATTGGGTTTTTCCATCTGGAATTTCTCAGTAGCAGCCCGGAGTCTGGATTAGTGCCCGGTTGATGGCAATACGCTCGCCCCCTATTACATGGAACTTAAACATAACTGACGAAATTTGGGTGTACTATGTGGTACACCTCTGCTGAACCTTTCGGTAAATACATGCGTGAAGTTGTTATGTGTTATTATTATTATACTTACGACACCACGTGTCATGCGCTGCGAATGGTTCGCCACGCATACCACAGGCTCAATGAATAGATACATAAACGGATGCTCTCAGTGAGCCCCTCGTCCACACAGCATGCCTCACGATGTGTGTACGTCGCTTTACCTAAGTTATTTGACTTATATGGCCATTCATACTTTATAAATGTAAGTGCTATGTTGGTTTAGAGATCGTGGAGTGCTATGAACGTGAGGTTCTCGATTCGATCCTCACGTCAGACCAGGCGGTCGGGTATTTCTGAGTGAAGAAATTACTACAGTAAATGTGGGTGTACTAAACAAACAGTTCTGCTAACCCCTCGGGGAATAACTACAGGCGTTATTAAAATTATACAAAGATTTTTGGAACGAAGCTTCTTATCGCACGTTAATATTGATTGGTGCTCAAATGGGAATACCTTTGGTGCTCTAAAAATAGGTGCTCAAACGGGAATACTCCACCTTGCACACTTGGCGAATGAGAGCTAAACCGAAAAAATTGTGTCATTTTGTCACGACACTTTTTTTTTCTTCATTTTTATTTATTTAGATTACATGCACTTAATTACATAATTTAATCCCAAGATGCTGTACAGAGAAAACTACAACTAAAAAGTGACACAAAAACTTACGTATTTAGGCTAGCAAAAATACAATAAAAACAATGTATACCTACACAAGAAAACCAAAATTAACGAACAAAACACAACACAATAATGCCACTGATGCCGCAATCAACGTGGCGAGGTATTCCACTCAGAGCACTACTGGGCTCAAACAATATAAAATATCGAAGAAGAGTACCGTCGACACGAAAAGAAGAACACAATATTCGGTTAGAAATTGTACATTTATTTCGTTGTGCCTGTTATTTGTTTTATATTATACTATAGCGAAAGGAACTTCGTTCCTACCGGTTGTTCTACGACACCTTGCGACTTTTTAACGTGAATATGTATTTAAAATTGCTTCCATAGTGGGAGGCAAGTCAAAAAACCAATGATAACAAAATCAGGGGATACAGTTTGGTGTTGCAGCTTCATTTCTATCATCTCCATCCTAAATTCAATTACACCATTGGATAGCTAAAGGATGAAAGAATTCATTACGCCAAGTGAGGACTGTGACGCATCGCGCGCGGTGGAGGGGGAAGCGCCGCCATTTTTGTTTTCATTGCAGACTTTCTCTCAACTCCTTTCATCAGGTTTTACACCAAGGTTAATAATTCTTCTATTTCTTTTCCCAGGTTATTGATAGTCGCATGCTTGTGCTCCGCAACCAACGTGGTCCTCATCCAAGTGAGAGCATATCTCTTAGAAAGGGACCCTCCACCTCCGACGATCAAGGTTGAGAACCATTCCGATGGAACCATATTCTTGTACTAAGGGATTGTAAGACTCATTTATACGTTTTCAGTTTTAGTAGAAGTGGTTAGAATTGGGGCTCGAATCGTGGGAACAGAATGAGCTTAGTTGGAAAAGTGATGCGTAACGGGAGAAATTAAGGTATTACCTACAGTATTTTAAGAAAAGATTTTAAGGAAGAGGGGCAAAATATTAATTGATTAAAAAAATACCAAAATGTAGTAGGTACGTATTTAATGGTGCCCAAGATACATGCTGTTTGGAACCAAACGATACCTCCATATTGTAATTTTGAATGTTGAAAATAAACGATTATACTTTACTTTTTTTATCTACTTTAATCATAATGTACCGTCCTATTTACATCTCCTAAGCGTAGCGAGCAATGTCTACACAGAAGTTCGTTGTGCCTAAAACGACACTAAATCATTTTTTACACATCATCATCTGCCTAGCCTTTTCCCAATTATATTGAGGTCGGCTTCCAGTCTAACCGGATGCAGCTGAATACCAGTATTTTACATGGAGCGACTGCCTATCTGACCTCCACAACCCAGTTACTGGGTAATACGATACCACTTGGTAAGACTGTTTGTCAGACTTTCGGGCTTCTGACTACCCGTAACGACTGTCAAAGATCCACGAATGACAGCCGGGACCAACGGCTTAACGTGCTTTCCGAGGCACGGAGGGGTCACGGTATGTAAAGATGGTCACCCATCCACAGACTAACCGCGGCAAGCGTAGCTTAACCTGATCGATCGATCCGTGCAGCTGTTATTATTTAGCCACGGGCCATAAATAATTTTTTACACATGAGACCAAAATTACGTCGAGTAATTTTGCATTGTAATTTTAAGAAGGTTATAAAAAAAAATTGCTGTTCTATTAATTTCGACCGCGTAGGTGTTGCACTTTTCGATGAAACAGCAGATTTTTTTTAAATTACCGATTTAAAAGAACAGTATTGTATACGTACGTTAAATCTCAAGTGAAATTAATATCAGTTTCCTTCCAATGTTTACGCGGTGCACGCCACTAAGCCTTCCAGTTGTCATGATTTTTTCCGACAATTTACACAAAAAAATACACGAATTATACACGTAAAACTTTCTCACGAGTCTACGTCCATTGGCGAAAACCGTATGAAAATTCGTTCGGTAGTTTTTGTGTTTATCACGAGACAGACAGACGCGGTGTGGAGACTTACTTTTATAATATGCAGTGATGAATCTTTTGAGATTTTATCAAAAGGTTAACAGGGTACCTACGTCATCGACTTAATTTTTCTGTTTCCACCAGAATAGAGCCTGATAACCACTGTGCGATTTATTTGCCAGTGACATTCAATAAGTTGAAATATTTATTTACATACTTAATCAAGATAATATTTACATAATATAAGTTACCATTTAATAATTATGTACAGCCAACAAAAGAGATAAGTATGCAGGATCGTCGGATATAGTTGAAGTTTAGTAAGAAACCGATGAATGTTCTCGAATAAAATTTAATTTAATTAATAGAAAACAAACTCCTCATTTATCAAATTAAATTTCAGTCGACAGCATCCTTAATTTTTGTTTTTATCTTTTTTAATACGGACGCTTTTATCGTGCACGTCTTTCTACATCGTTCTACATGTACAATTTCAACATGAATGGTTTAAATACCTAGAACCAATATTTTGTATCAATTTTATTATTTAAAAGAGTGTCCGTGGAGTTTCCTGCACGTTCTTCTCCATGGGTACTATAGAGGCTATCTATATGTAGCCTAACCTTATGTAGTGCAGGCTGGCTATGATTCAGCGCGGGTTCCATTCGAACATTCAAGCAAGCCTAGAACGGGATGTCAAATATTTTTTTAGGTTTATTTGTTTAGATAAGTCAGTGCTAGCTCAGATTGGAATATCTAACGTTGTTCTATCAATAGAAATTTAAAGAAGTCCTATCGGTGTTTAATTACTTTGAGGAGCTCTTCAAGCTCCTTACAGTACCTACTACACTTTGGGATGGGCAACTAGCTTCACCTTTCTGACTGACTATTGGTTTACTGGTAATTGGTTTATTTGAAATAAATGGTTTGGGTTTGAGTCTTAGGCACTTTTGAATTGTCAAAGACTCGGTCAGCTAGGCAGAAAGTCGAAGCTAGTTGTACAAAAGGAGCTTGGGAGATTTAAACCGTGGCGTGCTGGGCACATGTTGGTTTGTCATCTATACATGACTGTGGCGGTCAAAAGGTTAATCTACTGAGCTTGTAGACGTGGTAGCGTAACTCCTAATTCCAATATAAAATCCAGGTGTCTGTTGAAACATTCATGAAGATAACTTTGTCACCAAAAGGAATGGTGAAACTTTCTTATCATATAACAGCCCCCGTATTTCCCGAGGGGTTAGACAGAGGAGCATAGTACACCCACATTTCTGCCACAAGTCCAGACACCGGGCTCCTACTGAAAAACTTTCAAATCAATTAAGCTCTTTGCACACCCTTTCGAACTCTTTGTCAAATTTCTTTTCTTCTAAACTTTTGTACCTAAAGTTACAAAAAAGTCATTTTGGACTTTAAAAGATTTGCATAGAAATAAGAAAATTACAACTTTGTTAAAAACTTCTCAGTTAAACGTTTGCAATAGAATTTAGTTGGAATCGTCGTCCTTTTGTTTCGGATTTGATTGTATTTCTAATTGTATTAGTTAGTAGGTATTTTTTAGTTATTAAAGTTTATAGGAGGTACCTACATGATGTAGAGAAATAAAAGGAAGAGCTTCACTACATAAAAAAACACGACTAACTTTTTAATAGAAATGGATCCAAAACTAAATATTAAGTATAATTGTGTCAAAAAATCTAATAGTTGCTGAAAAATTTTGCAGCAGGTAAAATAAAAGTGATGACATAAGGTATGGCACAGAAATGTGTTCGCTTACAATAGGCCTTCTTAGAAGGCTAAAAGCATTGGCTAAAAGTCACCCAAAGGGCAATAAAGAGGGCTATGCTTGGAGTTTCCCTGCGTGATCGAATCAGAAACGAAGAGATCCGCAGAAGAACCAAGGTAACCATTCCATGAAGGTAACCGACAAACCCCATCATGGGATTTCACATCTTTTTGAAAGTTGTCTATGAAATTTTTTTTTTTTGGGGGGTTCTTTACTAAAAATCCAGAAATATGTATTTTATTTATTACAAGAGTCCCTATTTCAATTTTCAGAACTCTAGCATCAAAATTTGCGGAAGTCTCGTACAAACTTCCATCCCCTAGTTTAAGGGGTTGGAGGGTAAAAGTTCTAAGTTTTAGAATTGTTTTGTTGTTTGTGTACTATTACTAGCTTACATACCAAATTTCAGCTTTCTAGGACTTCAGGAAGAACCTTAGAATATTGATGCTTATGAAATAAAAAAATATTTTTTTGGGGGGTTGGGGGGTTATTTACTGAAAATCCTGAAATACGTATTTTATTATTTATAACAAGGAGTCCCCATATGAATTTTCAGAACTCTAGCATCAAAATCTGCGGAAGTCTCGTACAAACTTCCATCCCCTATTTTAAGGGGTTGGAGGGTAAAAGTTCCAAGTTTTAGAGTTTTTTTGTTGTTTATGTACTATTACTAGCTTACATACCAAATTTCAGCTTTCTAGGACTTCAGGAAGACCCTTAGAATATTGATGATCATCAGTGAGTCAGTGACGAAATCGGGGTATTTTATAGATATCAATAAAATCTAAAGTATAAGAGAGCTATGCAATTGAAACTTTAGGTTTAATAAGTCAACCACTGACATCATATCCCGAAAAGTTTGTTTACCTGGTATAATCCAAACCCAAGTTATGAAGGTTCAAAAATACGACGAAATGCTTCGAGAAAAGGTAGGTAGTGCCCTTGCGCTTCGCTTGACTCGTCTTGGCGGGGGCACTCCAGTGCCCCCAGATTAGAAAAGAAGGTTTTGACCGCAGAGGTAACGCTGCAATAGGTCTTAAACTTATCTGGCGGAATGTGGGTGTATGTACTATAAGTAGGTACATCTCTGCCTAACCCTTCAGGCAAATACGAGATGATGTTAAGTTTTTAATTATTCATAGGATATTAGAAGAGAATCTACGAATTGGTTGCCTTAGTTGCTCAGGAATAAGTCTCTACGGTACAGCGGGGTAATTGCGTAACACACTGTCAGTAGCAATAGGTTTCATTTTGACAGTTCAACAACATTCATTGCGTTATTTAGGGACGTTTTTGTGCTGACAAGTTTTTCGAACATATGAAGCAATGGATTAGCAATATCCTTCAAAATGATTCAGATTGATATTGATAGTGTGTTACGCAATTATTTAGGTCGTAAGTTCGAAGTGCTATTTACCATGGACAATTAATTTTAAATTTAAATGTAATTTTGGTGATTATTTAATTTTCTGTTACCTACTGAATTATATAACATACATAATCAGCCTATAATGTTCCCACTGCTGGGACACAGGCCTCCTCTTGGTGAGAGGGAGTGGGCCGTAATCCACCACGCGGGCCCAGTGCGGGTTGGCAGATGTCACATGTCTTCGAATTTTTGGTTCTAGGACATGCCGGTTTCCTTACGATGTTTTCCTTCACCGTTTTGAGAGCAGTGGTGATGAAATAATTTACACAAAGTAAAGCGCCTGCCTGGGTTCGAACCAACGACCTACAACTCGTAAGTCGTGGCCGTTACCACTTGGCCACCACTGCTCCTACTGAATTATTGCCATAATATAATTATTTATATTGTTCCATTTTGAATGCGTAATGAATTTTAAATATGAACGTACCTACTTATTGTTTTTTTTTGTTTGTTATTATTATTTTATTTATCGTCACTGTAAATAAATAACTTATGACCATTCTTAAGTATACAACCTTTCAATCACAGCATTGCCTTTTCCCACACTCTGATGCTTATTATCAACAGCAACCCTCCACATATCGATCTCCCATCTATGTTCTATGTTATGGGTTTGGTTTTCGCACTTAGTCCTTCAATGGACCATTGTGCGTGGGCCTCCTCTCCCATCCCTTTCCACCATTCAGACTCACTCGCACATTTCTACAGTGTCAAATTGACCCTCGCATCAATTGCCTTCAATACTTAACAAGTTTACCTGAACCCGATCATCCAACCCAGCGTTTACTGGAACTCTGGCGGTAAAAGCAAAGGCGTTTAATAATCTAATAATACTGGTACAATATCCAGTTACCATTGGCTGATTGCATGCAAATTGGAGCTGGCGCGTCGGACATGAGTGCCGGGATGGTGTAAGGCAGAAGAGGGGCCGGCGCGGCGGTGGGAAGGGGTTCAATTGATGGGAGTTTGACAAAGATTATACAGAAGTAGCAGTAGCAGCAGCAGCAGTAGCAGGAGCTAATTGCTGCAGTTAGCAGTTAAGTTTTGTAGTGTGCGTGGAAGGATAAATGGAAAACCACACAAAGGAGGCCGATGCCGATTATATAGATGCTGAAATTATGCGAAACTTTAGGAAGAAATAGCGAAAATACGTAAATTAGTCCCCTGAATTTGACAAAAATTAAAACGAAATCAGATTTTTGAGGATCTTTCTTGTTATCTAAAGGCGAACTGTTATCCACCAACCCGCACTGGGCCCGCGTGGTGGATTTCACAGAGAGGCCTGTGTCCCAGCAGTGGGCTGACACTTCGTGTGCGTTATATTTTTTAGTGTTATTATAATGTTGTATGTATTTATAGTATTTTTAAGTTATGTTAATATTGTATTGTATGTGTTTATATGGGCTTTGATGCCTGAAATAAATGGATAAATAAATCGCACACCCAGACAAACACTGCACTAAGTCTAAATACCTCTTTTTTCAGAATCGACGAAAAACCGTTATCTCATATTGATTGTGACAGTTATTTATTGATTGTGACAGTTATTGCGAATGTCCTGCACATTGCATGTAAAGAATCAAATTTAAAAAGAAAAAAACATTCGCAATAACTGTCACAACGGTTTTTCGTCGATTCTGAAAAAAAGAGGTATTTAGACTTAGTGCCGTGTTGTTCTGGGTGTGCAAAATAGTCCAATGGGACGGCACGCAATCAAAAAAATTATACACTGACGGTGAAGAGATGTTCATTTATAATTTTATAGCAGTAATCGTTTCTCTGATATTTCATGTTTTTAATTAATTCAGGGTAAAACTTGATCAACCAAATTACACATTACAACAAACATTTTCCTGTATCTCTTCTAGCTTGCGCCATAATTGAAGTAAAGAGCACGGTCAAAATTTCTGCCTGTAGGTGTAGACGGGCCGGAGCAATTTCGACTCCGCCATCAATCATTTCACTGGGCCCAGAAAATGTGTTAAGGGTGTGGCGCGTCCGAAAAAAATGAGGAATAATTTAAAATTTCGCAACTTTTCGAAAGTTCTGGTAAACAGTTCTATGTTAGGGATTTGGTTTCCGCACTTAGTCCTTCAGTGGACCATTGTGCGAGTCTGGTAAACAGTATTACGTACCCAAAGACTCACCCAAAGGATCCTATAGGATTAAGACCATACTACCCATGACTAAAGACCTATGACTACGCCGTGTGTCTGTCTACCTCTGACAGGGCTGTATATTTTTAAGCCTAATGAAGTTTTATCATGTTTAGAAATCGATAACCATCACGTCTGCGTTTCAAGTTTCGCTAGCTGATTTAGTTTGACCCTCTATGTTGCTAATAACAGCCGCACAGGTCGATCGATCAGGTCAAGCTACGCTTGCAGCGGTTGGTCTGTGGATAGGTGACCATCTTTACATACCGTGTCCCCTCCGTGCCTCGGAAAGCACGTTAAGCCGTTGGTCCCGGCTGTCATTCGTGGATCTTTGACAGTCGTTACGGGTAGTCAGAAGCCCGAAAGTCTGACAACCAGTCTTACCAAGGGGTATCGTATTACCCAGTAACTGGGTTGTGGAGGTCAGATAGGCAGTCGCTCCATGTAAAATACTGGTATTCAGCTGCATCCGGTTAGACTTGAAGTCGACCCCAACATAGTTGGAAAAAAGCAAGGCCGATGATGATGTTGCTATGGCATCTATCATGGTGAATAACAAAAAGAAGTTTAGCTGTAAAATTTTTGTTGGTACGGAACCGTTCTGGTGTGAGACCAACTCGCACTCAGCCAGTTTTTTTAGGAAGTTACTTTTGGAAAGTGGGTTTGGCTTGTCATGACCTTAATGATATAAAGTTTTAGAAGTGCGTTAGTTAATTTTTGTCTGAAAAAGAGTACATGGCAGCCAATTCTAATTAGGTAGGCACTACTTAGTGAGAAAGTTCCGAAACTCGAGATCCAGAATGACGCTTGAGAGAGCTACATTTTGTGGATAAATAATATACTTTTTGTTCATTAAAAAGAAAAAACTGGCCAAGTGTGAGTCGGACTATCACACGAAGGGTTCCGTACGACAAGGCAAAAACGCCGATAAAAACACGTTTGTTGTATGGGAGCCCCCCTTAAATATTTTATTTTTTATTTTAATATTTATTATTAAAGTAAAAGTACAACTGAGTATTTTGTGAATATTTCAAGTACCTACCTGTTGCTATTATTGATATCGAGCAAAAAAGGGGCAAATAAATCGCGTTTGTTGTATGGGAGCCCCTCTAAAATATTTATTTTATTTTGTTTTTAGTATTTGTTGTTATAGCGGCAACAGAAATACATAATTTGTAAAAAATTCAACTGTCTAGCTACCGCGGTTCTTGAGATACAGCCTGGTGACAGACAGACGGACGGACAGACAGCGAAGTCATAGTAATAGGGTTCCGTTTTTACCCTTTGGGTACGGAACCCTAAAAAAGACAATTCCGTAGGAGGAAGTGGTTTTAATTCAGCTCGCAAGATTAGACTAATAAATATAGTCCTACAGACCGTATTTCCGTAACCTATCACGCGGGACCAGTGCTGGTTTTTTAGATGTCAAATGTCTACAAATTTGTAATGTTTTTCTTCACCGTTTTGACAGCAGTGGTGTTGAAATTATAAACATAAAGTAAAGCGCCTACCTGGGTTCGAACCCACGACCTACAACTCGTAAATCGGGGCCATAAGCACGGCCTGTACCATAACTAACAAACTTTTAAAAAAATGAGAGAATGTGTTCACCCGAGTTTGATTTTTGTTTAAAACATTATTATTGTGAAACATAATACATCCTCATTAAAAAATCCTCATAATTGCCTTCCTGTGGAATTGTATAAAGCCACATACATTAGGATCAACAAAACAATTGTCTGGGTTTTTCAGTGGGAACAAAAGGGACGATCCCATTTTAATTTCAGAGCCAGTCTACCCCTTAAACCCATTGTAAACCACTGGTAAATATTTATGTCAGCGTTAATATTGGAAGTGGCGCGTAACTTACATTTGTTGAACCACAAATTACTTTTTATACGAATTATTTTGGCACCAGAAGCCAGAAGGCCAATTCTCTTGAGGCTGCACCGACCGCCAAGTGGTGCCCTTTTTTTTTTTTTGGTGGGAAATCATCAAATGACCCCTCCCGCTCTGGGCGGAGCGGAAGGGAGTGTCAGACTCTTACTGACTAAAACCCACCCGTGTTCCTTCACTTGCCCGTGCCCGGGGCCACGGTATCTCTTTCGAACAACCCGCGACCCCGGCGGGCATCGGCCCTAGCGGACCCCGTCAGTTGGTGCTGACATCTCCTTGAGGCGCGCGTGGAACACAACGCGCCGTCGACCCGGGCCTGGTCCTTACCGGACGGCGAGCTGCCCATTGCTCGCCGCCCGCAAGCCCGCGCCTACGGTGGCCGGGAATCGGCTATCGACTCCCGACGCCCGCCAAGTGGTGCCCTCATCGTTTGTTTGGTTATTTCTTTTATTTTACAATGAGAATGCAGAAAATAAGCACGTTAAGTTGTGTTCCACAAGATTATACGTTAATATTATTGTTAGGACAGAAGTAAAATCACAATTAAATAGAAGAATTATTTGATATCCTTTATGCTAATCACATGAATTATAAAAACAATTATCAACCATAGCAAAATTACAATCAGAGGAACAAAATCATCACAAATCAAGTTAAAGAAATCAACAAGAGATTATTGAGAAAACCAGATCACACCGAACGACTGACGGATGACGGATAGCGCTTCTGTACGCAACGCTGTCAGAAACCATAGACCGCCAAACGAAGACCAGAGAGCCTGGCCTGCCGCCTGCGGCAGCCTCCTTTCAGTGACCGCGTCCGCCGCACTCCTGGGCCGGGTAGTAGCATCTAACATTATTATAAACGGTAGTTTTAGATTGTTTAGTTTTATTATAATCATTAAAACGGATAAAAGTGGCCACTATTTTCCGTTTTCTCATCATTACATGCCCTGACAAAGTGGTCAACGGACCACAGTTCAAGTGAATGATCCTTTCCAGTAATCAACTTGTGGTTGCTCTGCCTGTGGTCCTGCTTGTCACGTGCCTGAGGCCTTATGCCCGAAGTGTGGACCATGCACGAGTTAAATAACATGACAAATTGGATTGGAGTGTTATTGGTCCTTTTAAACTGTGATCTGGTTTCATTTAGTTGAGGGTGAAAGGTGAGGGCATAGGTCCGTATGCTCTTTTGTATAGCTACTGAAGGTCTGGAATAAATTCGGTTATAATATTGATTCCACTGCTGGGACACAGGCCTCTTCTCTGCGAGAGGGAGTGGGCTGTAATTTACCACGCTAGCCCAGTGCGGGTTGGTAGAAGTCATTTTTTACCGACTTCATTTCATTTTACTTCGATGGTCCTAGTTTATTATTTGTGACTTCGAGTGACAGCTATGTGAACATAACCTAGCATTACATATTTATGTAAGCTGTCACGCTCTTAATGCCTGAAGGCTTTTATTTAGGTACCTATGAAGTTTTATTTGCATTTTTAATTTTTAGTTATTATATTTTTATAAGTATACTAGCAACGCCCCGCGGTTTCACCCGGATAATTGTCGATCCCGTGGGAATGTCGTGACAAAAAGAAGAATAGGCAAGAAACTCCACCGTTACTCTTTTAAAATGTTTTACAATATTTTGCATACATTAAATATATAGGTAATAATAATATGTGAAGACAATGCACCTAAAATAAAATTACTATACCACAATAGGTAAAAGAATTAAAAATGAAACCATGACATAAAAATTAATTAATTATTTGATAGATACATGATGCTCACATATTTACAAACATGGTAAAATTAAACGATTTTCATTTAAAATAATAAAAAAAAATCAAGTTGTCAGGGTCAATGTCAGGGTGTGAGTTAAAGTAAAATAATTACAGAATGTAATCAATGTAAAAAAAAAACAATTAAAAAAATAGCAACCAGTTTGATTTTGTCTAGACTCTAGATTGTCCTATGGAGCAGGCTCGCTATGCTCTCAATGTGTAATGAACATTTCCACATCTGACATGACCGCTCTTGTAGCTTAATTCCGCAAATTGATGGCTACTAGCAGCAACCAATTAGCCACGAGCCACGCCTAGCAATGTTAAGCTATGAGCATTAAAATAACATTTCCGGCTTGTTCAACATTTTGCGCGCTGACAACCGCCTGTCCAGTGCTTTAATTATGATAATGTGAACGTTCGTTGGGCATGCCCCATTCCGAGCCTTTATTCGGGGACATTTTGCCGGAATTTGGCTTCGGTATTTGCGTAGAATTATAATGCTGATACGAAACGTTAGGCGATTGTATAATGCAGTGGAAGGAGCGACGAGTTTATTTTGTAGGTTCATTATGATGGCTGGGTTGTTTTTTGTACTGGTTATTGCTTAATTTTAGAGGGGCCCGTGGCTGAATGATAACAGCCGCACAGGTCGATCGTCTTGCTGCGGTTGGTCTGTGGATGGGTGACCATCTTTACATTACGATCTTTGACTGTCGTTACGGGTAGTCAGAAGCCCGAAACTCTGATAAACGACAGCGAAGTCTTAGTAACAGGGTCCCGTTTTTACCCTTTGGGTACGGAACTCTAAAAATAAGTCTTAGCAGTTAAGAGATGACCAGTCTCAACCGACGGCGCCCGTTCACGAACATGAAACTACTCGTAAAGCCATCCTATTAACGACCACGCATCGGTAACCCTTTCTCTGAACGATTGTTATTCTTTACCTGGACTTAATCCTTTCGATCCTTACTCACAAAGAGTAAAGGTTCTGCTGCAAATGTAACTACAGATACATACATACATAATCGGTCTGTAATATTCCCACTGCTGGGACACAGGCCTCCGCTCTGTGAGAGGAAGTGGGCCGAAATCCGGCTTAGTCCCAGGCGCTCCATAATTTTATTCCCGGCGGCTCCGAATTAAAAAAACCGGGCAAGAGCGAGTCGGACTCGCGCACCGAGGGTTCCGTACGATGGTACGAAAAAAAAATTTTTTTGTAGAATATTGCAGTTTAGGTCAGCGCCATCTCTTGACCGATAGTGGAACTAGTGTAACTTTTGTTGATGATTTCTGAAAAGTGTGCTACTCGTATTTAGAGACATCGTTTTATTTTTCCTGTAATCTTTACATAAACTTCTATCACATAGAATAATTTCAGATTTTTCTCTTTGCAAACTTCGGAGATAAGGGGGGGGGGGGGGGGGGACGGTATTTTTTTCATTTTTCATCAAAAGTCGAAAACTATGCGGCCTAATAAAAAAAAGAAAAAATGTTTGAGAATATGCAAACTACGTTTTTGCAAAATAAATAAAAATAGTTGGGCGTCATTTAAAACTATTCCCAATTTCAAAATGCAAAAAAAATGTCATTCGGTAAAAGCATTAGTAGTTCTTGAGATATCCAGCTGTGACAGACAAACAGACTGAGTCTCACCATAAGGGTTCCGTTTTACCATTTTGGTACGGAACCTTATAAAGCAATATCTATACATATAATAAAACAGTAACGAAAGAAAAACTGTACATTGAGAATTTTCGAGAAAAAATAAGTGGCTTTTGTTAGAAAAACGTAACTGATGACAAAAAGTGACTTTTTAGAATTTTTGTCTGTTTGTCTGTTTGTCTGTGTGTATGGTAAGGCTTCACGCCAAAACTACTGGATAGATTGAATTGAAATTCAGCAAAAATGTTCTTTGTAAACCAAGGAAGGCTTTAGGCTACATATTATCACGCCGTATGTTATGGGAGGTAAGCAATATTGATTTTAAAAGGTTTTGGTTCGTAATTGAATGCACAAAATAATTGAATGCCCAAAATGACATGTTATTTATTTAGTTAATAAAAATTTAACCCTGGAAACATAACAATCACGCTATTTTTATAAAGGAGCGGGGCAGTAATATTATAAATTGCAAGGGAACAGCTATTTCAGCAATATGTCAACAGGGAATATAGCGGTATGGTCAGGCGACCGTTTACCGCACTAAATGGTGCGAGTTCAAATCCCGTATTATTATTTTTTTTAAATCGTAAAATTCTCTTTTTTTTAGTTTTTGAATTTTTTATGTGCATTAGGAACGATACTGTTATGAAATCTGAGAACTATACATGTCCTATCTAATTGTATGGGAAGTTTCACACCAATGTTACTAAACAGATTGATTGGTGGTACAACAAGCTACACTATCATAAAGTCAAGTCAAACTTTTGGTTCTAAGTTATATCTTACCAAGCACATTTGTTGTTTGTGGAGTTGACACTCCAAACGCAACAGCAACAGCGACAAAGGGCGCGTGCTTAAAGATTGCTCTTTAATCGTGTGGGATGAATGCACTATGGCGAACAGAAAAGCTGTAGAGGCGGTAAACAGGACTTTGCAGGACATCCGCAGGAACCAGCAAATGATGGGTGGCGTTACAGTTCTGTTAAGCGGCGATTTCCGACAAACGCTGCCTGTGGTGACGCGAGGAACTAGGGCTGATGAGGTGAATGCTTTGTTGAAATGCTCTTTCTTATGGCCACATATTCATAGGTTGCGCTTAACGATGAATATGAGAGCACAGCTTGGCGGGAATGTACACGCCCAAGAATTTTCTGATGTTCTCTTAAAATTGGGTGAGGGAACGCTACCAGTAGACGGTGGCCAGGTGGTTCTACCTGGGTACCTAATACTTGGGAGAGTGGTGTCCACCTTAGAAGATTTGATACGCCTGGTGTACGGGGACATCAATAGGATACCGCACCAAGATAATTCTTGGGTGTGTGAACGAGCCATTTTAACACCTAGAAACGACCAACTTTCAGCGATCAATGAATGCATTCTCGCGGAAATTGAGGGAAATGAAGTGATCTACACTTCAATAAACACTGTTGTCGACCAAGATGACGCTACACATTACCCCGTAGAATTTCTGAATTTCCTCAGTGCAAGTGAACTACCAGCGCACACCATTAAGCTAAAGGTCGGTGTCCCAATTATGCTTCTTCGGAATCTCACTCCGCCGAAACTGTGCAATGGGACCCGGCTCAAAGTCGTCTCGCTGCAGAGAAATATCATTGAGGCGGAAATTCTAACGGGTTGTGGTGTCGGCGAGATAGTGTTTATACCACGTATACCACGGATTCCCCACAATTACCCCTTTTTTTTTTCGGATGAGAAGTCATCAAATGACCCCTCCCGCTCTGGGTGAGCGGAAGGGAGTGTCAGACTCTTACTGACTAAACCCCACCCGTGTTCCTTCCTTAGCCCTTTATGTTCCGGGCCAGCGGTAACCCTTTCGGACAATCCCGCTGACCTGGCAGGCTTCGGCCCTATGGGGCCCCTCCTCGATGCTGACATCTCTTTGAGGCGCGCGTGGAACACGTACGCGCCGTCCGGCACGGGCCTGGTCCTGATCGGACGGTGAGCTACCCATTACTCTACGCCCGCAGGCCCGCGCCTACGGTGGCCGGGAGTACTCCCGTGGCTCCCGACGCCCGGAGCCGCCGCCGCTGCCGATCGCCTCTACGGGGACACGGCGGTGCTCCGCCCAAACGGGGCAGACCTCCACCGTGTGCTCCATCGTGTCTTATGGGCGATCCTGGCAATGGTGACACCCGGTCACAATTACCCCTTTCAATTCAAGCACGTGCAGTTTCCTGTGAGCGTGTGCTTCGCAATGACAAGAAATAAGTCACAGGGGCAGACACTGAAGGCTACGGGTGTCGACCTCAGGACGAGCTGCATCTCACACGGACAACTGTACGTCGCTTGCTCCCGCGTCACCAGTCCTGACTCGCTGTACTTACATATTGAATGAGACGGAATGGAAAAACAACGAACGTTTTACACAGAAGTGTTACAGTAAATTATAACACTTCTGTTATTCGACGTCTCCTAAATTTCCTTATTAACCTGACGTCTCTTACCAGTAAATTAACTACATAACTTTCAAATTTTGAGTTTACTAAGCCAAATAGTTTTTGAGGGATCTAAGCTATAGTACAGTATGAGACGCATCTTTTGAGTGTTTCTGTAAATCAACAAACTATCACTAATTTATTTTGGAAAATGGAACACCTGATGCAGAACCGCAACAGATCAGCTAAAGTATACCTAAGAGATATAAAAATGGTGCCATAGCAAAAAATATTCCACGTGAAGAGCATTTTCTGCTGTGAGAATAAATTTGAAGATCTGGAACACCTGTTGTGGAACTCCAAAGCCCAGCGACACTATTTAGGAATGACGTCTTAGCAAAAGTTGTTTAGTCTGCTGGGCATTTTCTGTTGATTTACAAAAATGAAAGATCTGAAACGTCTCGAATCGTCTTGCGCATAACGCTGTTTTCCCGTCCCCGGGCTCTTAGAATTCAGACATCAGACGTTTCAGATCTTCGATTTTGACTACCCCGTTGTCGCTGGCATAAGCAACAGGATACGCGTACGAAGTCGCGGGCAGAAGCTAGTAATAAATAAAATCTTTCTCATGAGCTCCAAAAAATTTAAAGTACAAATTGCACAAAAAATTATACATTTACAATAAAATACATTTAAGATTGAACAAAAAAAATTACCGGAGTAATGCGTCAATGGTGCCGATTCTCTTGTCACAAATGCCTCTAAACTAGACTAAAAATCATACAAATTTAGTGAACAAAGACTTCGAATTTTTGGTTCTAGGACATCCCGGTTTTCTCACGATGTTTTCCTTCACCGTTTTGAGAGCAGTGGTGATGAGATAATTATTATTCAAAGCAAATAAAGCGCCTGTCTGGATTCGAACCCACGACCTACAAGTCGAAAACCGCGGCCGTTACCACTGGATCACCACTGCTCAGGCACATGAAGGGCTTTATATCTTTGCATACATCACAGAACCTTTGTTGCCAAATATGCCTTTAGGTCATTACCACTTCTTAGCAGGTTTGCCGACGAATTGCTAAAAAACTAGTTGTTGATTAGTTTCAACTTTTACCTGGCAGAACACATATTGTAATTGAATAATCTTCCGTGGCTGAATGGCACATGGAACCATTTAAAAAAAAAATTGTCAACCAGTATTTTTTTTTAAATTACTAAATGGGCCCGCTCTTGACCCCGATCACGCCTGATGGAAAGCGATATTGATTTGTCCCACTGCTGGGCAAAAATCCCGGACGTCGTCGCCAAGGGTGGCCAAGGAAACGCTGGTGTGATGACTTAGCAACACTCAAGGAGCAGTGGAAAGTTATGGGGTTTATCATTCTTTTTGAAACCCCACCCAATCACTCTGTAACAGCGCTTTGGAAACGCCTTTTCCACACAAAACTACACTGAAACTCGTCAATATCTGTGATATTACTTGTAAAGCCATTCTATTAAAGACCACGCATCGTTACCTATACCTTTCTTTGAACTACTTTTATTCTTAACTGGCTTGACCTTTCTGTTTCGAGAGTGATCCGATTTAGGAACTTTCGTTATTTGTTCGTTTTAGTGCTGAATTAATGTTGGTTTTGGTGTTTCTTTTGTTTTTCTAAAAGATTTCCTGTTATGTACAGTCAGCAAAAGAGTTAGGTATGCAGGATCGTCGGATGTAGTTGAAGTTTAGTAAGAAACCGATGGATGTTGTCGACTAAAATTTTATTTGATAAAAGAGCTGTTTGTTTTCTATTAACAAAGTCATTTTTTTTTGTTTATAGGGACACAGTATATATCCTTTTTATTCAGATTATGAAATTATCTTTTAAATTGGTCCAATATTGGATGAAGAAGTAGGCGACAGCGAAACCTCGAATTACGATTTTTTACGTAGGTTTTTTCAAAAGTCTATCCGACCGCATTTCTTATTAATGAAAGACATAAGTCAAACGCTTAAGAGGCTAACAATATCACAAATGAGTCAGCTT
The DNA here is from genome assembly GCA_948474745.1 of Oligia latruncula. Lineage (NCBI taxonomy): Eukaryota > Metazoa > Arthropoda > Insecta > Lepidoptera > Noctuidae > Oligia > Oligia latruncula. The sequence continues at coordinate 4,605,198 of OX419705.1, forward strand.
TGTACCCTTTACAGCAAGAAAATGAAACCTCCAGCAAATCTTGGATCCTCAACCTTTTACCTCATTAGCCCTCTTCTTTACGACGATCTAAAAACTCCCATCTGACCTGACATATGTCATGTCATATGTGTGTGACCTCTGAAGAGCTCCTACGTCATAACCCGATCACCAAATCCCTTTATAAATTGCGGTCCCCCGTCATATTGCTGGGATAACGATATGCCTGTAAGGAAAAGGTTGGGCAATATCAGAGGAAATTGCTTCAGATTGCGTTCTCTTGGCGCGGCAATGAGGAATGTGGAAAGATTACAGGGAATCGTTTTCTTTTCTTGTTAATTTAAGGTGGGAAAAATGCTGCGTTCTTTGACCTTTGAAGAATGAGCTTTTATGGGTAAGCAATTTGTTTTGGCTGAAATTTATCGCCCTTCCGCCAGTTTCTTTTTGTACCTACTTCAACCAATGTGTTTATGGTATAGCATATGTCTTATGGCATTAAGTCCCTCAGTGTACATTTGTGCGCTTAAAGTATGCAATAAATAAATAATAATAGCCTCCCGACCGATTTCGGTCACGGTGACCAATCTCAACGGAGATTAGCCAGGTACGCAGGAGATATTAACCCGCCAACTTCCAAACTCCCGGCTGTTACTAAGAAATTTATAGGTAATGGAAAACCCAATAACACCTTTTGCTCGACCTGGGAATCGTACTCAGGACGCTCAGCAGTCGTGCTTGCAACCACGAGACCAACGGGGCAGTTAATAAATATTTATATAGGTAATAAATAAATATATGCCTGGACGTATATACACGTCTTCACAAATATTTTGTATAGCATAAACATAATTAGCCTATAATGTTCTCATTACTGGGACACAGGCATCCTCTCTGTGAGAGGGAGCGGGCCGTATTCAACCACGCGGGCCCAGTACGGGTTGGTAGATGTCATATTATTATGTCTTCGAATTTTTGGTTCTAGGATATACCGGTGTCCTCATCATGTGTAATTCAACTAATTATCTCTATTTTAGAACGCAAGGTGCAAAATTTTTGAAGTTGCTGAAAATCGTGTGTAATGCCCCCAAGTACCGACACGACACTGTTTCCATTTCCACACCTAGAAAGAAAAATGTGCTTATTGGCACAAGAAAAACTCTTAAATAAAAGAAAACAAAAGGAAATCGAAAACAAACCTCTAAAATTAAGCATTCATAGTACACACCCGTTCAGTCTTGGAACAACTGACGACCATGAAATCCAAGCCATAAGGTCTTCCTAAAGCCGCGTGTTCACTACCCTGCCGCGCGAACATTTTGTTTTGAGCAAACGTTTGCAGTTCAACAATGTAGTTACCGCAATGAATATTGTTTAACTGTCAACTGCGTAGACACAGTAAACTATAGACTGCTGCATATTTTCTTTTTCATTCGCACAAGAAAAAGAGAAATATATTAACGTCACTAGCAAAGAAAAGAGACAGAGTAAGAATATTTCTGTCCCTTACTGCGTGGCGGCTAAGCACATTACTGTGCACAACAAGTTTGACGTTTAGAAAGGAATAATAAAATAATACAACGCGATTAAACGGAAAATAAGATCTTTTTCGTGCATAATTCAATAATAGTATATTTGCGCAACTGTGAAAATGATAAGGTGCAGTGTAATAAGCTGTAAAAATGATAGTATGATGAAGATTGCCGGATTTTTTTGTCCCTTTCGGTGACACGGATACCATGTGTCTATAGATTACTCTGTCTACGGTCAACTGTCTGCCTCAGATTTTTCAAGTACCTAGCGGTAGGTTATATTATTTGTTTTTGTTACTTTATTATTTTCTCTATTATTTTAGGCATATAATTTGTAAAATAAGTATTTATATTGCTTCTTACTTTAATTTAGGCGATGTGTTCTTTGTTTTTGTGCTCACACCATAAATTTTACTATAAGTCTGTACGTGAGGATTTGTAAGTGGCTTTCGGGTGAGTATGGTTTCCTTTTGTTTGTTTTTATTAGCTGTAAGTCTTCCATGTACTAAAATAAATAAATAAAATTAAACCCGTGTTACGCCATTACACTGTTACTCTTTCTTCTGCTACTGCACCTAAACGCTGCGACTGTGATTTAGATCTTTCACGCTTCTTTTTGACTACTAATGGTGCGCGTGTCATAATGTCGGCTATGTATTTTAAAGCATCGTTTTTAATTGCGCTAGTTTTTTGATCCTTAATTTGCGGGTCCCAAGCATGGATCCATACTAATATTATAAATTCGAAAGTAACTCTGCCTGTGTCTGTATGTTACCTTTTCACGCCTAAACCACTAAACGGATGTTGAAAAAATTTAGCAAAGAGATAGATTGCATCCTGGGGAAGGATATAGGTTAGTTTTTATCGACATACCTCGCGCTATTTTTATTCATAAGCTAGTTGGGTTATAATTTTCAATTAGTTGCAAAGTTTTTTCTTGATTCTACTTCATGTTCGCGTAGAATGGGACAACTACTGAGCAACTGCTCGCTCGCCGGTGACGTCATTTTCATTGAATGAATGAGCGAGCGAACAATCGTTCGCCGAGTCCAACCGATCATCATGCTTGCTCAAATAGGTATTTTCATCTACCGCGCGAACAAACGCTTGCTCGCTCAAACCTGTTCAGAACGCTAAGTGAAAAAGCAGCTTTAGATAAACACCCCAACATAACTCCGCGACATTTTAATCCCGCATGACGGCACATAAACCAAGTGAACGTAAAACCGAGAGAAATCGCACGCACGGTGCGTGTGAGTTCGGGAATTGACGTCGTAAATTATACAACAACAGTCAGCTGCGGTGTCGTTTACGTCCTACGTGTGATTCGGGTAAGGTGATTGTGATAGCGGGGGTGACTTTAAATGTTGGTCTTTACTATAACTTTTTCTGTATCGTAAGTGTGTTAGCGCAAACAACCCTGATCTGAAACAATTATTAAAATACCCTGAAGACCATGGGAAATTAGTTGGGTCGACCACCCCGCCAAGCGCATAATCTGCTGATCTGGTAATTGTTTCACCACGTTAAAAAAACGTCCTGTCAAATTAAGATACTCCATAGCAGGTTTAGACGTGATTTAAAACATGGCTACTAATAATACGTCAATTTACGCTAAGCGCTGTCTAATTTGACAGGACTAAACTAATATTTATTATCTGTCCTTTTCTTAATGTAAGAAAAAGATGTACTGAACTTAAATTTAGTTTAGTTTGTGAACAAGGGAATCGGCGTCAATAGCAAATAAAATTAGCGACCTGCAAAACATCCTTTCCACTACCCGCTATCAATAAACCACACCTAGCAATTCGACGTCTCTCGCTCGCCTATAAATCTAGTCCCTGAAGCGAAACGTACACAAAAATTGGCTCTCACGCACACACAACCCACTCCCTATGGATGCATCTGTTCAGAGATTCTCCTTATTTATTCTCAAACTGATACAGGGTAACGGGATATGGAGATTAACTGATAGCCGTATATCTTTAAAAGGAAAAGCTTTGGGGCACGTAAATTCTTTGGTTTACGCCTCACAATTAAGGCAGGTGAAAAAGATGAAAGTGGGCAGACTCTTCCTGTTTGCTTGTGGGATGATTTCCACCAAACGGCTCGTATCGCATCGGATCGGAAAGGGTACGAACGGATGCCGCGACAGCCGATCGCGTATGGCAACATGTCGACGCATACGAGCGGCTTCGTACCGTCACTTGCGGACGCAGGTATCCGGTTCTGCGCCTAGACAAATAGTTTCATTTCACCGTGTTGACGTGTTCTAATTGTTTTAAATGGTTGAAGTTGACGTAGTATTGTTGGCTATTGCATTAGAAGAAGAAGAAAATAATCATAAAACACAGAAGAGGAAAATAAAAATTTGGTCGACAGCCGAAAGGATTCGATTGGATACGACGACAGGCGAACGGAGCCGATCGCGCGTCGCAGCATGCTTTTGGCTACGATCGCGTGTCTTGGCTTGGTAATAAAGACTTTAAATACTGTGTACACGATTCAATATGATTTAAAGATTGTGAAATCCGTTCCGATCCGATGCTATGAGAGCCGTTTGGTGTAAATCATCCTTAAGGAAATTCATTCAACAATTTCGTTTGCCGTATTTGAATATTGTGGCAATTTTGGGTAAGTTTACGTCCACCATCTATAAAAATAAATAAATGATAAATGATTTATTTTCTTTATGTAGGTTTGTACACACACACACGTCACACGTCAATATATATTTTTTTTTGATAAATAAAATTGAAGTAAATAACAGTTTTTTTAAACATTAAAGTATATTCTGTACCTACTTTTATGTATACATACATACATATATTTTTTGTGTCTTTCTGTCTGTTCGTTCCGCTAATCTCCGAAATGGCTAAGTAGTAAGCGATAAAAAAAATAAGCTATTAAATCCAATTTGTTTTCAGACCGAAATGAATGAACCGATTTTAATGAAACTTCATACGCATAGGCAGGATACAAAGGTATAAAAAGTTAGTAGATATCATTTTCAAAAAATAATGTTAGAGCCAAATTAGATTTTAAATTTTCCATAGAAACAGAGATTCCCAGTTATCTTTTCTTAAATAAGACATTTGGAAAATGTTCTCTACTAACTTTTTAGACCTTTGTATCCTGCTTGTGCGTATGAAGTTTCATTAAAATCGGTTCATTCATTTCGAAAAATAAGGGCTTGAAAGTTTGTATGAAATGCCGTACGGCGTACCTAAACGGTCACGAATAAGAGTTAGATATGCAAAAACAACGATTTCATTGGCTCCACTTTTTGCGCTATCACTAATTTGATTATCGCCGTTTTTCGGATTAACTGTTGCAATTTAACAGTACTGAGTACTGGATCAAACGAAATATTTAACTTCTTTCAAATAATATTTAGCAGCGACACGCCAAGAGGAAGAAAAAAAGAAAACAAATGTAATGGTTATAATGGATAGCTACTTTGTCAACGAACGAATGTACTCGTATTATGACTGCAGATAAGCCAATTTGCATTACTTACGTCTAAATGTTGGTAGCAATTTTGTTAAGCGTGACGCAATGACAATTCAGCTGAACGTTGTTCAGTTGTTTTGCATAACGGAGCTGTTTGGTAAAACAGATAAGTAGAGGTTATGTAAAACAGCGGATTTAACAATCCATCTGCGACGGTTACATTAACATTATAGTTCATCATCTGCCTAGCCTTTTCCTAAGTATGTTGGGGTCGGCTTCCAGTCTAACCGGATGCATACCACTCAGTATTTTACATGGAGCGACGGCCTATCTGACCTCCACAACCCAGTTACTGGGTAAAACGATACCCCTTGGTAAGATTGGTTGTTACACTTTCGGGCTTCTGACTTAACGTGCTTTCAGAGGCACGGTGGGGTCTCGGTATGTAAAGATGGCCACCCATCCACAAACCAAACGCGGCAAGCGTAGCTTATCCTGATCGATCGACCTGTGCAGCTGTTATTATTTAGTAACATTATAGTTATGTACACAATATCCTAACTAATATTATAAATGCGGAAGTAAGTTTGGTTGTTACCTTTTCACGCCTAAAGAGCGCCTAAACCACCGATCATCCTAAAATTTTGCATATACGTTGTCAGGTGTACAGAAACGGACATAGGGTACCTTTCATCCCGAATAAAAATTTTGTTCCCGAGGAAAACAACAATAACTTTATTATGATAATAGATGGCGCCACGTGTCTTTGGAACGGGGTCGACACTTATCTGGGTGAAACCGCGGGGCGCTGTTAGTACTCCATAACGTTTCCATATCCATTTGCCTTCTACAGTGGTACATTGTATCATTATTCAAACTGTACTCCGGAACACTTCGACAGAACTGTTCTACACAACTCTCCAAAACTTCTGTTGCCGTGTCGACAACATTGACACAATTTGCATTTTCTCTTTGAATACTGTCACTGTTTCCTCGTTATAACTTTAAGGAAGTTCTATACTCTATGTTGGAAGAGAGGTATGGGAACAATATTGCAAAACTTGATGTTAAAAGGAGTTATCATGCGGCAGACTAAGTGGTATTTTGGTTGTAATCATGGACGTAATATATAGAAGTAACAGGACCGAGCACTCGATAAATCGCGTCATTCAAAAATGAACCATATTAGTTGGGCCTTGGGTTTATTTTAGATACATTGTCGTAACCAAGGCAAAACGTGCCGAAAGAGAGAGCCCAACTCGAGCCGTCTGTCCCTTTTTCTCAATTGCCAGAAGATAAAAATGTTAAATATGGTAAAAAATATTTAATTGACCGAACAGTCAAATATTTAACTTCTAAGTCATGAAGGTAGCAACTAAGAAAATAATTACTTTTGTAAATATTTATTCTTGGTTACAAGACCAGCAAACTCTCTTAATCTTATTTATTTAATAACTAACCAACTTCGGAATGACGGCTCTAAATAATTTTCGTAAAAACTACTGTGGTAACCCTGAAATGTGTCATTGTCATGTGTGTCCATGGACGTAATATATAGAAGTAACAGGACCGAGCACTCGTTCCAGAAAAACGAGCAGACAGAGAGGTGACCTACTGAGCCGTTTGTCCCTTTCTAATAGGGTGACCAAACATTTTTTACACACAGGAAAATTCAAGGACTGACATTCAATATATTGGTACAAATAAATAATAAAATAATTGTTCTGTCTGACCTAGCATGAATAAATTTTAACGTTAAATATCGATAATGTATGTAAATTTTGAATCTAAAATACAGCAGTCCTTTAACACGTTGGTGAAATTTAATGCAATATGCGCACTTTGTACGACTATCATACAGAGATAATAATAGTCCTCAGTTTAATTAAATACTATATTTCAAAGTAATATTTTCGATTCATAATTCAATTACGTGAACGATGCGTACCTTCCCGTCTTCATCAGTGCTAGGGATAATGGTGTAGGATAAAATTCGTGATTTTGAGTTACGATATCGCTAGCTAGTGTCATATGAATAGCTCACGAGAGCCGCCAGTCGATTCTGTAAAAATCTCACCGTGAAAACTTAGGTGAAGTGAGTTTGTTTTTTGCTGGGAATTGACAGCTCACTCCACGCTCACTTCACCTAAGTTTTCACGGTGAGATTTTTAAAGAATAGCGTCGCAGCACCCCAATTGCATTAAAACCTCTGAATGACAATCCCTTTCACTTTGGCAATACAACACAATCTGTGGTGCTTCTTAGGATTGAAAAAAAATTCGTAACAATGAGTATTGTTGAATAGGTTGTGGAGATTAGTGGTGCATCCAGGGTTTTCTCCTTCCAGCGAACGCCCTTGGGAGCAGGTGAGGCTTAGAAATTAAAAAAAAAATTAAAATTGTTTATTTCTCACCACAATACAACAATTTTTTTTTTTTTGTATAAGTAGGTATACAATAAAATAACGTGGTGGCTCTGATAGTTGCTATAATGTTTTGACCCTATCCCCTGAACTAGGCGGGAACCTGTATCTCAGGGGGTAGTGTTCAGCCATGGGTTATGCAATTTTGCCGAGTGCCACTACTATTATTTGGAGATTCTTAATTGAAAGTATTTGTTTGTCTAACTATGAAAGTGGTGTATGAAATGTAGATATGCGAGGAAGGTGCATAGTGTAGGTGTATACTGAATAGTGTGGCGTGTAAGAGTACAGTAAGTATGTGGTGTGAAGTGTATTTTGAAGGGTGTGCTGTATGAGTGTAGAGATGTGGAGGAGAAATGTATGTACATATATATATATGTTTGTGTGTACCTACATGTGTGTAGAGTTTGTAAGTGGATATATAAATTTAAGGTTATATATCCACTTACAAACTCGAAGACAAAATGGAAATAAAACCAAGTCATATAATTATAATATATTTATCTTTACATAGTATAAAACAAAGTCGCTCCCGCTGTCTGTAACCTTAGATCTTTAAAACTACGCAACGGATTTTGATGCGGTAGATGAAGTGAATCAAGAGGAAGGTTTATATGTATAATACATGCATATTATAGTAGAGAATAACCGAGAAATTCAAAGATTTGTAATGTGATGTAACAAACATATTACGTATATTTACGTCCTCCGAATATCGTACACCTCTATTACTTTTACTTTCGTGCGTTTCCAATATATAAGTGCCGGACTAAAGTGAAGGCTGCAGACCGTTGAGTTTTTTGTATTTTTTTGTGACACGAGAATTTCATCCAACCATTTTTGGGTAATTTCTTCAATCTTCGGAAAGCTGATATAACAGAAAAATATTGCTCTTTTAATCATACGATACGAGGTACAAAATATAATTATTACATACATAATATTAGTAGATACTTTTATTCACAAATAAACGAAGCCAATAATAATGTCTTCTGTTTACAAAACGCCTGCGGCATGGTCCCTCTAGCCATGTTAGTAAACAAAATCTTTATTATTGCTTACCTGTGAAAGGATATGCCGCATCCACCATAGGATTCGCTTTTGCACGATTTTACGCAACACTTTTTGATCATTTTCACAAAAAAATACCGTCGATTTATCTGTTCATGCGCCCATGGTTCAAAACAACAACAAGAAAAAATCGCCATGACAAATTGACAATGACACATTTCAGGGTTACCATAGTAGTTTTTACGAAAATTATTTAGAGCCGTCATTCTGAAGTTGGTCAGTTATTAAATAAATAAAATTAAGAGAGTTTGCTGGTCTTGTAACCAAGCATAAATATTTACAAAAGTAATTATTTTCTTAGTTGCTACCTTCATGACTTAGAAGTTAAATATTTGACTGTTCGGTCAATTAAATATTTTTTACCATATTTAACAATTTTTATCTCCTGGCAATTGAGAAAAAGGGACAGACGGCTCTTTTGTGGCTCTCTCTTTTGGCACGTTTTGCCTCGGTTACGACAATGTATCTAAAATAAACCCAAGGCCCAACTAATATGGTTCATTTTTGAATGACGCAATTTATCGAGTGCTCGGTCCTGTTACTTCTATATATTACGTCCATGTGTGTGTCATTGTCATGGCGATTTTTTCTTGTTGTTGTTAGCTAGGTACCGTCATTTGTTTCGTCTGGAAGTTCTTTTGGATATCCTTCAACTAATTTGTCTCTCAGATCAAGTCTACGGGTATGTATGAAAGTGCGCGCATGTAGCGACGCGACAGCTGGGATACTTTTTTGTCCGTGGGTTTGGAGACAGCCGGCGACGCAACTGTCGCCCGTCTATTGGTAGCAATGCAAGTACGTGCACGGCGACAAAAAAGTTGCTAGCCAGCTAAAACTTTTACGAAAAAGTAGCGTTGTTGTCGCTCACGTGTGCGCACGTGCACGTGACGGCGAAGAAACAGCGACAGAGTAAAAAAGTTGCTGGGCAACAAGTTGCTCGTGGGCGTCTCCCTTAGGCGATTAACACACGGCACCGCGCACCGCCGCGGAGGGCGGTGGCGGTAAAGCGGATTTCGTAGCGGTGCCCCGTGCGGGGAGGCGGTTTACGCGCTTGTCCGCGCGGATGGCTTTAACACGGTTTTGACCAGTTTGGTCACTTTTTCATCATTTTTAAATTGCAACACGTCCTGCACCCACGATGATCCGCGCGGTTATGCGGCGCCCCGTGTGTGAGGCGCCGCCTCACCGCGCGGACGGCAGCGCGGAGGGGCGGTGGCCGACTGCGCGGCCAGGCGGTGTACGTGTGTTAGGCATCTACGGATTTCTTAGAGACCACTGCGACATGAGATCCGCTTCACCGCCTACCGCGGCGGTGCGCGGTGCCGTGTGTTTAGCCGCGTGTGCCTTAGATGAATAATTATGTTGGCCTTCAACCTCCATCTGCATAGCTTTTACCTCGCCGTCTTTTAGTATAATTCCAGTATTTTACATGGAGCGACTGCCTATTTGACTTCCACAACCAACCTACTCGGTTACGACTGGGCGACTAGAATCAATTATATTTAGTTGTAATTTTTGACGTTCAAAAGTGCCTTTAATGTGCCTATTTGAAATAAACGATTTGACTTTGACTTTGAACAATAACAAAATACTTTTTGGTAAGACGTTCTCTGACTTTCTGTCTTCTGACGACCCATAACGACTGTCAACCACAGAGCGACAAAACAGTAAGCGTCTTCAGCAAATGAGGAGGCGGGATCGTCACTGGAACGTACGGCACTTCTTCTCTGGCAATATCATTGGCACGTCTCAGAGGAAATTTCGTTTTTTTTCGAACTTTCTAGCGATGATTTTTGTTGTAATGGCGTGACTAGCTGGCATATGGCAAACAATTTAATTTAATTTCCTGTGTCTCGTAACGTTAATTACTTTTCAACCTAGTATTGTATACAATCAAGGTTTTCTAACTGAACAGGCAGCTGTGCTGCTGGGAAATTTGTTGCGCCACTTCTTCTTCACAGCGAAAGCACTAGCAAGTGGTGAAGGGGAGGGGTTTCGGAGGACTGTCTTGTGTCATTTTGACGTTCGAAAAGTGCTGACTCACAGTCAATTTTGAATAATGCTCCTTTTGATTTTGATGCTACTGAATAGAGAGAGATTGAGACTGAGATTGAATTGGATTTTACTGATTAAATTACGAATAAATTATCCAGGATTAGAACCACGGTTCAATCTAACCTTACATTGAAATGGCAATTAAAGCCACATTTTCGCTTTAAAAGCCATTCAGTGTCCGTTCCAAAGGGACCCAACTTTATTAGTTTAGCGCCCGCGCCAGTTAACGGCCAAATAAACATCAGCTGATCAAACAGTTGGCTACGTTCTCACAACTGTGATTGAGCGGAGTATGTGGTGTCTACACACACGCACGCACGCTTAAATTTACACACACACTTACCAACAGACTAATAATAATAAACAAGAATAATGAATTCATAAACCTTTGTTTCGTTACAATACATGTTCCAGTATTGTAACGAAACAAAGGTTTATGAATTCATTATTCTTGTTTATTATTAGTTGGCCACCTTCTCACAACTGTGATTGAGCGGAGTATGTGGGTGGTGTCTATACACACGCACGCACACATACACACCTACGTACGCTTAAATTTACACACACATTTACCAACAGACTAATAATAATAAACAAGAATAATTAATTCGTAAACCTTTGTTTCGTTACATGTTACACTAATTGCAAGATATAAAAGAGCGGCGCCTCCTGGCACAGGCATTTATATGCTTAATAGGAGACGCCACCAACTGTGTACGATTTATTCAGGTCTGATCCCCTGAAGAACCCCCCTCCACCCCAAAAATCCCCTACAACGGGTAATTATGAAATAAAACATTTTTGATTTTTGTTTTGTCTATACGATGACTTTGTGGCACATTTCACACGGTCCGGTCGTTAAAAGCTTGATTAAATCTCTGAGCAGTAAATCTGTCAATCCCATTGACCAATATTTGACCATAACACTTAAAATTATATCTGTGGACGAAATTCATTGCTCAGCAAAGTGACAGAAATTTACTCTAAACGTGTTTAGTGATTTGTGGTGCATGTAAGCCTTAGACCATTTAATCAAATTGTTTAATACTATTTTATCATTTTTATGTTGTACTTTTCTTTATAATATGGAATTTTATTTATTTATATAAACTTTTGGCATATACATAAAGGTGGACTTAATACCTAAGCCATTCATTATCAACCAAGGGTGGTGAAGATGGCAGGTGCTTTGGTTGAGAGGAACAATGATAAAAATATATACCATATTATTTTAGTTAAAAATAAAATAGGTACCTACACAAGTAGGTACATACATACCTCTTACTAATAAACGCTGTATAGCATCTGTATAGTTACACAACGCTTTGTCTTCTTCTTTCGAAAGTCCAATTACTGACGGTTGAAAGAGAGAAATCGGTGTGTAACTAATCATCTGATATAACACGTTTATTAGTAAGGGGGTTAGGTTAATAACTTGTAATACACATACATTCATATTTACTATTATGTATACACAGGAGAGCGGTGTTGAGCTGATTCTACGCTATTTATTTAGAAAATAACTCAACTATTTCCGCTCAAATGCACACCGACTTGATATCTCGAGGAAACGCGAATTATTATTACTAGGTATTCAAATTGTATTATTCTAAAACTATACTTTGAATTTAAATTAGCTGAACTAAGTAGTTTGCATAAACTTTACACTAGGCAAGCATGATATTATCACAGTATTATGTTATATAATTTGCTTAGTTTTTTATCTCTCTGTATACATAAAACGATACCCCAAAAAAAAAACCGTTTAAATATATTTTGTCTGTGGGACCAGACTATACAAAATATAGTCAAGTTTATTAGTTAAGTACTTAAATCAATCAACGGTCTACGTTCTCAGGATTTCTGTGATCTTCTTTTATCCCGTCTGTAATCACAATCACTGGAATGGTTCAAGCTTTCATGATAACAGTACTCTATCTACACTCAACACAAACAGGAACAGACAGCGATCAAACGATCATCGCGCTAAAGTTAATTAAAGTGAACGCAACAACGCACAATCAACTTCTGATCCGTCAAACTGATAAGTGGAAACAGCTATCAGTATTCGAATTCTGATGAGATTGTTTGTTTCTGCATGTTTGAATTTTAATGGAAAAGAGAATGAAGGGGTGTTTCGATGGTCTAGTCTAGTAGCAAGCACTACCTACTACTGAGCATGAGAACAACAAGTGAATAGTTGACTTATGACTTACTAAGTCTTAGTAAGTCAAATTTTATCGAAATCCGTTCAGTGGCTTTGGCGTGAAAAGGTAACATACAGACAGACAGACAGAGTTACTTTCGCATTTATAATATTAGTATGGATGAGTTCCTTGGTTCCATTCCCGGGTCGCGGTCGGGCAAAGTGTTGTTGGGTTTTTCCATCTGGAATTTCTCAGTAGCAGCTCTCTGCTACTGAGAAATTCCAGATGGAAAAACAACCGCACCGCTAATAACAGCCGCACAGGTCGATCGATGAGGTTAAGCTACGCTTGCAGCGGTTGGTTTGTGGATGGGTGTCGATCTTTACATACTGAGACCCCTCTATACCTCGGAAAGCACGTTACGTTGGTCCCGGCTGTCATTCAGCGAAAGTGAATTTTACTATTTAGCTTTTGGAAAATGGCTGCTTTTTAGTAAGAAAATGACGGGATTACTAACAAGAGATTGGTCAGCAGCTTTAATATGGCATTCAATATTCTTAATTGGGATATGGGCAGAAGTATAATGATGAGTTTTGATTGGTTGATACAAACGACAGCAGTAATTGTCACAAGATTTGATTACTTATGGTGGAACTAGTCGCGAGCTCGAACTCACTGGTGGTCATGGCCAAAAGGCACGCTGTCTCACCTGGCTTCGTGTCCGACAGAGATAGTATCAGTGATGATCAGTTAGACGCTAGTCTACACGTACAACTTCTAGTTCTCACGCACAGAAATACCGTTCCGAACTGAAAGGCGTGTAAAAGAAATCGGAAAATGCTTTGGAAAATCGAGTTTTATGAAAAATCCACTGCATAAATCAATTACAAATGAAGTTTATTGAACACTTCGATAACTGAGCTTTGTCGGTACCTACCAACATTGTTTTGAAGATTTTACAGTTCTTTTATTACTTATTTACAACCAAAGTTACGTTAAAAATAGCAAGAAAAACGAATCTTTGTTGGCTCATAACTTTTTAATGGCTTTTTATTTTACTATTCTATTTCCGTACAGACAAAATTAATAATAAGACCAAAACGTGTCCAAAATGTTTAACTTTGGATGCACAATGTCAAACAATGGAGTCCCAAAATTTGCATGGAAAAAAAATCGACTAGTGGCTCCTTTACTTTCTATAAACTGATCACTTCAGTATTGCATCCAAATCCACGTGAAAATCTATCCATTTTATATCAGAACTAAGCGATGCATGAAACGAAATCGGCTTGATTTTTAACGAGTGTCAAAACTGAATTTTAGAGCTGCACACATCCGGAGATCCGTTAAGTCCGGAATAAAATAAAAAATGGCTTTTGACATAAAAAAGAAACGGATTACAGGTTGATGAATATATATTTTATTTAAATCTTTTAATTTTAATATTGAGGCAGACGAATGAGGGTTTTATTGGCAAATAAATAAAATGCATCGTTCAATTTCATACATTCAATTTCGGAGTAATCTGTTAGTGACCTTTGGCATCCGTTCAGAATCATAATTACTCTTGCATTTGTATAAATTGGTGTTGGCATCGTCTGTGGTTGAGGTAGGTTTTCCATGTCTCTCCGTTCTTAATTTAGAAAACCAATTTTAAATGCAGTTTTGATAATCACGTTTGAAAAATGTTACCAACATTTGTATATGACTGTTAACACAAACTCACTCTATTATAAAACTTTGTATTTCCGCTTTACTAGCAGGTTTTCAAGTTGGTAAGACCCTCATTTTCTATAATAATATGTATATCGGTCCAGGTATCTGGGGGCCTAAAAAGGCCACTTTGGCTGATTCATAAAAGGATAGTCCAGGTCTTTTCTGCTATAGCTTTTTAACATGAATGAGCGTAAATAAAATAAACAGCGCTTTAACATTATCACAGTTATTAACAATGCTTCATTCATTCCCATATCTGAGCCGAGATCCGTTCCAGCCCTCAGTCGCCACAAATGAGATAGGGTACAGAAGGTTGGCTCCATACAACTGGCGACGTCTACGTGCACTCGCAACGGTATGGTAACGGTATTTGTTTGAGATTGTTTGTTGAAAAGTATGTGCTTCGGAATTCTCGTCTATATTTAGAAATACGAGGTATTCCACTCAGAGCACTGATTTCAACCGCATACAGCCGTGCAATATTGAGATCTTAGATCTAGATAGAGCTGCTGTAACCAGGGAAGTACTTGCCTATTTTGTATGACCATGTTTACAAAATTATAGATTAACAACTCTATGCAATCCTGAAAAACTTTTCAAATAATTTGATTGAAAAATGACGGTCTGCGGCCGGAGTAGGTAACCCTACAGAGAGAAAACTTCATTCAAACACACAATGATAGGTGCACTACAAAACGCGGTAGTAACAAACTTAGAATAATTCCCTCTGTGGGTTACTCTGAGGTGCGACGTTCGTGCTAATTCGGGAACAAAAACATTACCGGAACGCATACCTTTTCAGGACTCTAATTCACTATGACCACTTAACGATTCCTTACTTCGAAACCACGTCAATTCCTTAGTTAATCACGATATCTGCTATTAACGTATTCTCTATGACACAATGGCGTGGTTTGAACTGTCAAAGTACATGTTGTCCGTACGGTTGACATTTCAATTCCTTGCCGTTAACAAGACACGAACATAAGTGGGCAGTGGGCAGGGCACATTGCTCGCAGAACAGATGGCCGATGGGGCCGAAAGGTTCTGGAGTGGCGACCGTGTACCGGAAGACGTAGCGTTCGTTGGAAGGCCTCCCACAAGGTGGTCCGACGACCTTGTGAAGGCCGCAGGAACCCGTTGAATGCGAGAAGCACATAACCGGTCGAAGTGGAGGTGCTTGGGGGAGGCCTATGTCCAGCAGTGGACGTCTTTCGGCTGAAATGATGGTGATGAACAAGACACCATATTGAAATGATTTGCACCTGGTAATACTGAATTCGTTTTGCTGAATTAGTTCGTGCGCCTGTCTTCGTACGTTGTAAAGAGCTGGCCTTCTGTGGCTCTGTATATTGTGTTGTGTAATAACAGTAACACACCAAGTTTCATCAGCGTCCACATAAATATTCTTTATTATCATTCCCTCAGGAGAGATGCGGACAAATGACGGATAACTAGGACACGGGACATTCATGACTTGGGAAATTCACAGGCTGGGACATTCGCGTGGTCCACTTGTGTTTATTGTCGTTATGTACCGTTCTTCTCCATAGGTACCTACGCTTTGGAATGGGCAACTAGCTTCATATTTTCTGATTGACCGACTTCTTGACAATTCAAAAGTGCCTGTAAATGGTTTAATTGAAATAAATGCTTTGAGTTTGAGTTTGAAGATTTTTGGTTGCGGTGACCGTTCAAATGCCATAATTTTTGAATAGGGGTAAAACAGTGTACTATTTTGTTAGAAGTTATATAAATGATGAATGGTTTATTTCTGTAAATTGGTTTAAAAATCACTTTTACACATCAAAACTAAATTATGTTTTGATGAGGTCGGAAACACCAAATGTGTTTTTTTAACGTCCAGAATTAATCTTGGTTAGATTATGTGAAGGCCATGCAGACGAGTAAAGTTTTGTGTTTAAATTCCACAGATTAAAAACTTAATATCACACAGTTGGCGGCTCAGTCGCTCCATGTAAAATACTTGGTATTCAGCTGCATCGGTTAGACTGGATGCCGACCACAACACACATAGTTGTGAAAAGGCTAGGCAGATGATGTTGATGAGATTAAAAACATAACAATGTCGGCCCCAAAATACGAGATAAAGGATCATGTCCACTGCTGATAACATTGAACATAGGCAAATAGCAATTAAGGAAGTTAAGTACAATGAAAAGTCACAAGAGAAATTCCAAAGTAACGACGCTTGGGAAATAATCCCTTATGGCCGATTCATTTAATTTACGGACCGTTATTGATTAAAATTAAGACTCTTGTCATCTTTACAAAAAATAAATCAAATACCTTATAGCTTTGCACAGTAGCACCTCCCTGTATGGAAGTAGCTATCACGGGTAAAATTAGCTTAGAATCTTTTTATATGCCCAGTTTGGCAATAATATTTGGAAGCAAAACGATTCGTTTTGCTTACAAATATTATTCTCCCTAATGCAACGCATATTAATCGGTATCGTAACGTCTCCTCGCCTCGGGACCAGCTCACGAACCGCGGTGCGGTGTGTTACAGCTCGTCATCCCCGCGCTTACGGCTCGTCGTCCCCGCGCTTACGTCTCTCCGTACCTGAGAATACGCATTTCTTCGTCCACTCTTGCCCCTCTCACCCCTCCGGCCTGCCTGCTGCACCATAAAACAGCGGTCGGCGAGCCGTAAGCGCGGCGTCGTCTAGCCGTAGCCGAGTCGACGTATCGGAGCTTCTGATACGCTTTGGTTACGTGCTTACGTTAGATTGACGCCTGTTTGACGGCGAGGTGAAAGGCGATACGGTGCCGATCCCTTTCCGATTTGATACGTGTGCTATGACCTTATGTCACCTTTTACGAGAGCTTTTATTCTGCGCCGGGACTCACTCTGTAAAACTTTAAGTAGGTATGCAGTTTTCTGCTAATGTTTGGCAAATATGAAATCAGGCTCTTTTATTCCTCTAATCCCTTTAGAGATATGAGGAACAGGGTAGGGTTCCTCTTCCTCCTTGGAAAAAGGAGAATCCTCATGATTTACTGCTGTCATCTATTACTTCCTACGATCTTGAGCTCCTATACAACTGTCAGCTGCTTAGACCAGGAGTTGACTTCTAAAAGCATTTTACGGTTTGTGGGTTGATTTATTGTATGTATCAGAATGTTGGTTCCTTTAAACTTGAATTAAAAAAACCCAATTCAGAACAAACCTAGAAACGGGCTGTAAACGAACCCCTACGACGTGGACGTCGTCGAAAAACCCATGAACGCCGTTGATTTCTGTAAGTAGATCTTTTAATAGCCATCATCATCATCATCATCATCATATCAGCTGAAAGACGTCCACTGCTGGACATAGGCCTCCCCCAAGCACCTCCACTTCGACCGGTTCTGCGCTTCTCGCATCCAACGGGTTCCTGCGGCCTTCACTAGGTCGTCGGACCACCTTGTGGGAGGCCTTCCAACGCTTTTAATAGCCGATTCCTATAATTTATCTTTATATCTTTACCAATAATGAAGCAAAGACCTCATAGCTTTGCACAGTAAACCCTCCTTTATAGCTATCACAGGTAAAAGAAGCTTACGATTCTATTTAAATGCCCAGTTTGGCAATAAAAAATGCTTCTATTGGTAAGCAAAACAATTCGTTTTTGTTTATAGGAATTTTCGGCGGGCTTAAGACACTATTAAAAGCTGGGTGTCTATGGGTCAATTTATCTTTTTAATCATGGTTATTTTTTTTTCACCTTTTTTTGATATTTTTTATTACCTGTTGTTGTGTGATGTTTTTTAATACCGGTATTGTGTCTTTTATTGCACTGAATAAGCTTTTTATCTATCTATCTATCTAAAAGTATATGATTTATAACTATAATATTTACATAATTTATGCTAATACCTATTTAAAATAATAATAATATGTACATTTATATGAAAAAAAAATAAACAAAATGATTATAGGGCATCAAAAAATTCGTCCGCATCGCTATCAACAGGAACAGTGTCCAAAAGGCTGGCAGCATTGCCACGTTGTATGGCAATGCTAATTCTTTGGCCAAGAAATAGGCCAGCCCTCTGGTCACGTGAAGAGTCGACTAACCGCTTGGCGATATCTCGAAAAACCAAGTGGGCACTCGGACCCCATGGCCCTAGTGTTTCAACCCCAAACGGCTCGAACATATAACTCCCAATCTGGTTGGAATATTTTCGCCGTTTGAGGTTTTCTGCACCTGCAGCAGCCGCCCCAGCACAGCCCACCGTGCTAGGAAGATGGGATGGCGCAAGGGTGTCGACATAAATCATAAAGTATATGATGAATATTTGGCGCCGGCATTTCCTAGCTAACTGATCCCTGAGAAAAAATGTCGAAACAAACTCAGAGGTCATGGTCTCTTTTAAAGTCCAAAAATTATATCATTAGGATTTTATGTGAGTCTAACAATGCAAGGCCATGTCTGGAAGGGCCTTTTGAAGAAGTAGCCATTGAAGCTTTTTTTTTTTGTGGATGGGAAATCATCAAATGACCCGCTCTGGGTGGAGCGGAAGGGAGTGTCAGACTCTTACTGACTAAAACCCACCCATGTTCCTGCCTTAGCCCTTTATGTTCCGGGCCAGCGGTAACCCTTTCGGACAATCCCGCTGACCCAGCAGGCTTCGGCCCTATGCTGCTGACATCTCTTTGAGGCGCGCGTGGAACACGTACGCGCCGTCCGGCACGGGCCTGGTCCTGATCGGACGGTGAGCTACCCATTACTCTCCACCCGCAGGCCCGTCTATTAAAGCCCTAAGGTAAGTTATGGCCATTTCAGTTTTGAGTTGACCTGTCCCAACAGACTGCATGCATGCATCAGTCGTCATGTAGCTCAACCATATTTTAGGGAGCTCAACGACCCGTCACACGACGCTACCAGTGTTATAGTAAGTTGACGTCTCCATGGATGTCAGTCAATTTTTCACCAGCAAAGCGCTTAATCATCAAAATCCATACTAATCCATCCATACTTAATATTATAAATGCGAAAGTGTGTCTGTCTGTCTGTTACCTCTTCACGCTTAAACCGCTGAACCGATTTAGATGAAATTTAGTATAGATATAGTTAGAGTCCCGGGAAAGGACATATGATAGCCCACGGGACCGACACTTATGCGGGTGAAACCGCAGGGCGTTGCTAGTATCACAATTGTACTCCAAAATTGATTTAAAATTCACACTAGAGTTCGCTTCGCGCTGTAGGTGTCGGTCATAAATCTTGCGGCCACAGCGAACATTATCGGCCCCGGTGTGTATTCCTGTTTGCTTCAATTCCATTGCTGCATTTGTTAGACAATACGTGCAGTGGTATGTAGGAACGCGGCAATGGAATCCGGCGTTGCGATGTTTCCGTGTTGGGTTGTTGTGGTTCGGAGGTTAAAATGGAACTCAGGTAGTACTTACGTAAACCGGCTGTATCTGCGATTCTGTCCACGTGTGAATACCGAATTAATTAATTTTCCAAAATGACAAACATTTTAGGTAAGTTCTTCACTTGGTATTCAGCTACCTCTCTGATAAAGTTTTGACTTTATCTGGTTTAAAACTTTAGTTGGTTTAAATGCTTACCTAGCCGTTAAAACACGGAATTAAAAGCACCTAATGGCATCTAAATAGAAAACTAAAACTAACCACCACAATTAAATATTTCGGTATACCTAAAATAATAAAAATAATAATAGTTTATTTATAAAAAAGGGGATTTTACAATGAATAGCTTAACAATTAAAATAAAATAGCGCACAGTTGCTAATTTGCCTAAACAAGCACAATTAAAAATCGAGTGTATATTTCAAAAGCTAAGGTTTCCTAAAAGAGCAGTGATCACCACATAGCGTCCGCAATTTACCGGCGAATGACGTCATTGAAACGTTATTTATGAAAGTAAGTTAGTGTGTCTTCCTAGAGAGTTTTTTGACACCGTAAAGTCAAACCGCGCTGTCATAATTTTCATGACAACAGTCACTACTCACCTGCTAAAGTTAGCTATTTTTAGAAAATCATTTCAATTATAAACTTTACGTTCGTGCTTGGCCTTAGATGCCCGGACCACAGATGCGTAAAAATAATGGATAATAATTATTCAGCAACATAAAAGAACGATTCAGGAATCTGATCGAATACTAACGAGCGAAAAACCAATTCCCTTAAACAATACAGGCTTGAACCAGGCTGTTGATGGAATTGAGTACCTCTCAAACAAATAGAAAAACCAAATTATTATAAAAGGGAACAAAACGCCTGGAAATTAATTCAGAGCCTCCTAATTGGGAAACAAATGACTAGAGATTGGGAATAAAGGGAGTTTTGATGTCGGGATGGCGAGTGCTAATAGAAAACGACTATAATTATACATAAATATTAAGTCCTTACCTATGAAATTGCGGATTTTTGCTACTGGCTATTAAGAAGATCGATATCTTTCATTCTATTTAGAATTCCAAATTCAAATTAATTTAATCTATATATATAAAATGGTAAACTGACTGACTGACTGACTGATTGTTGATATATCAACACACAGCCTAAACCGCTGCTCCTAGAGACATGAAAGTTGGAGGGTGTGTTCTCTGTGAAGAGTAAGTATCCACTAAGAAAGGATTTTTGGGAATTCTACCCCTAAGAGGGTGAAATTTCACGCGGACGAAGTCACGGGCAGAAGCTAGTAGTTATATATAAATATTAAAGTCCTTACCTATGAAATTGCGGATTTTTGCTACTGGCTATTAAGATCGATATCTTTCATTCTATTTAGAATTCCAAATTCAAATTAATCTATACATATAATAAAACAGTAACGAAAGAAAAACTGTACATTGAGAATTTTCGAGAAAAAATAAGTGGCTTTTGTTAGAAAAACGTAACTGATGACAAAAAGTGACTTTTTAGAATTTTTGTCTGTTTGTCTGTTTGTCTGTGTGTATGGTACGGCTTCACGCCAAAACTACTGGATAGATTAAATTGAAATTCAGCAAAAATGTTCTTTGTAAACCAAGGAAGGCTTTAGGCTACATATTATCACGCCGTATGTTATGGGAGGTAAGCAATATTGATTTTAAAAGGTTTTGGTTCGTAATTGAATGCACAAAATAATTGAATGCCCAAAATGACATGTTATTTATTTAGTTAATAAAAATGTAACCCTGGAAACATAACAATCACGCTATTTTTATAAAGGAGCGGGGCAGTAATATTATAAATTGCAAGGGAACAGCTATTTTAACAATATGTCAACAGGGAATATAGCGGTATGGTCAGGCGACCGTTTACCGCACTAAATGGTGCGAGTTCAAATCCCGTATTATTATTTTTTTTTAATCGTAAAATTCTTTTTTTTTTAGTTTTTGCATTTTTTATGTGCATTAGGAACGATACTGTTATGAAATCTGAGAACTATACATGTCCTATCTAATTGTATGGGAAGTTTCACACCAATGTTACTAAACAGATTGATTGGTGGTACAACAAGCTACACTATCATAAAGTCAAGTCAAACTTTTGGTTCTAACTTATATCTTACCAAGCACATTTGTTGTTTGTGGAGTTGACACTCCAAACGTAACAGTAACAGCGACAAAGGGCGCGTGCTTAAAGATTGCTCTTTAATCGTGTGGGATGAATGCACTATGGCGAACAGAAAAGCAGTAGAGGCGGTAAACAGGACTTTGCAGGACATCCGCAGGAACCAGCAAATGATGGGTGGCGTTACAGTTCTGTTAAGCGGCGATTTCCGACAAACGCTGCCTGTGGTGACGCGAGGAACTAGGGCTGATGAGGTGAATGCTTTGTTGAAATGCTCTTTCTTATGGCCACATATTCATAGGTTGCGCTTAACGATGAATATGAGAGCACAGCTTGGCGGGAATGTACACGCCCAAGAATTTTCTGATGTTCTCTTAAAATTGGGTGAGGGAACGCTACCAGTGGACGGTGGCCAGGTGGTTCTACCTGAGATACTTGGGAGAGTGGTGTCCACCTTAGAAGATTTGATACGCCTGGTGTACGGGGACATCAATAGGATACCGCACCAAGATAATTCTTGGGTGTGTGAACGAGCCATTTTAACACCCAGAAACGACCAACTTTCAGCGATCAATGAATGCATTCTCGCGGAAATTGAGGGAAATGAAGTGATCTACACTTCAATAAACACTGTTGTCGACCAAGATGACGCTACACATTACCCCGTAGAATTTCTGAATTTCCTCAGTGCAAGTGAACTACCAGCGCACACCATTAAGCTAAAGGTCGGTGTCCCAATTATGCTTCTTCGGAATCTCACTCCGCCGAAACTGTGCAATGGGACCCGGCTCAAAGTCGTCTCGCTGCAGAGAAATATCATTGAGGCGGAAATTCTAACAGGTTGTGGTGTCGGCGAGACAGTGTTTATACCACGTATACCACCGATTCCCCACAATTACCCCTTTTTTTTTTCGGATGAGAAGTCATCAAATGACCCCTCCCGCTCTGGGTGAGCGGAAGGGAGTGTCAGACTCTTACTGACTAAAACCCACCCGTGTTCCTTCCTTAGCCCTTTATGTTCCGGGCCAGCGGTAACCCTTTCGGACAATCCCGCTGACCCGGCAGGCTTCGGCGCTATGGGGCCCCTCCTCGATGCTGACATCTCTTTGAGGCGCGCGTGGAACACGTACGCGCCGTCCGGCACGGGCCTGGTCCTGATCGGACGGTGAGCTACCCATTACTCTACGCCCGCAGGCCCGCGCCTACGGTGGCCGGGAGTACTCCCTTGGCTCCCGACGCTCGGAACGTCTCCCGCGGCAGCTGGGACGGGAGGCTCTCTTCCTCATCCGTCCCGCCACCTCCTTCGCTAGCATGACTGCTTCGCAGAAGGAGGTGACTGCCTCCCACTCCCTCTCGCCCCGGACCATGGCTTGCACTAGGGCCGGACGCGAGAGGTCGCCGCCGCTGCCGATCGCCTCTACGGGGACACGGCGGTGCTCCGCCCAAGTGGGGCAGACCTCCACCGTGTGCTCCATCGTGTCTTATGGGCGATCCTGGCAATGGTGACACCCGGCCACAATTACCCCTTTCAATTCAAGCGCGTGCAGTTTCCTGTGAGCGTGTGCTTCGCAATGACAAGAAATAAGTCACAGGGGCAGATACTGAAGGCTACGGGTGTCGGCTCAGGCTCAGGACGAGCTGCATCTCACACGGACAACTGTACGTTCCTTGCTCCCGCGTCACCAGTCCTGACTCGCTGTACTTACATATTGAATGAGACCGAGGGAAAAACAACGAACGTTTTACACAGAAGTGTTACAGTAAATTATAACACTTCTGTTATTCGACGTCTCCTAAATTTCCTTATTAACCTGACGTCTCTTACCAGTAAATTAACTACATAACTATCAAATTTTGAGTTTACTAAGCCAAATAGTTTTTGAGGGATCTAAGCTATAGTACAGTATGAGACGCATCTTTTGAGTGTTTCTGTAAATCAACAAACTATCACTAATTTATTTTGGAAAATGGAACACCTGATGCAGAACCGCAACAGATCAGCTAAAGTATACCTAAGAGATATAAAAATGGTGCCATAGCAAAAAATATTCCACGTAAAGAGCATTTTCTGCTGTGAGAATAAATTTGAAGATCTGGAACACCTGTTGTGGAACTCCAAAACCCAGCGACACTATAACATATAGGAATGACGTCTTAGCAAAAGTTGTTTAGTCTGATGGGCATTTCCTGTTGACTTACAAAAATGAAAGATCTGAAACGTCTTGAATTGTCTCGCGCATCACGCTGTTTTCCCGTCCCCGGGCTCTTAGAATTCAGAAATCAGACGTTTCAGATCTTCGATTTTGACGACCCCGTTGTCGCTGGCATAAGCAACAGGATACGCGTACGAAGTCGCGGGCAGAAGCTAGTTATATATAAATATTAAGTCCTTACCTATGAAATGGCTGATTTTTGATACTGGCTATTATGAAGATCGATATCTTTCATTCTATTTAGAATTCCAAATTCAAATTAATTTAATACTATAGTATGACATATTGTTTTCAAAATCAGTGTTGTTCATTTGTTTTCCCGCCGTTCGATATTTTTCAAATATCGCTGTTTCTGTAACCATGGAAAAATCTAAATTGCGCGCTATTTTTGAATACGAGTTCCATCGGGGCACCAGCGCAGCATAGACAGCACGCAATAATAACGACGTGTATGGACATGGTACCGCATGTGAACGCATGGTCGGTTTTTAGTTTCGTTCTGGAAATTTTGATCTCAACAATGAGCCCCGTGGCCGACCGGAACAACGATGAATAAAATTGAAAGCCATAGTGGAAGCAGATTCATCTCAAACCATGTTGGAACTTGTAGCTGCCTTCAACGTAAGTTAAACTCTATACTGATTATTTACTTTCTAATTGGAAATATAAAAAAGTTTGGAAAGTGGGTACCGTATGAACTCGCTGAACAACAACAACAAAATCGCGTCGAAGCATCGCACAACCGGTCGTCTCAAAACTATAGGAGTTACAACTGGAAACTCCTCATCGCCCACCATACTCACCAGACCTTGCTCAAACTAATTTCCATTTTTATTTGGAATTTGGATAACGTTTTACAGTGGAAATTTTTTAAATCCAACAAGGCTTTGAAAAACGCCTGTAAGGCCGTTTTTACATTAGAGCGTTAGCAGCGCGACAGTAGCGCGGCAGAAGCAGAAACCTTCACGCACGCTTCTGTTTATAATATGAAATTCTGACTGGGCGACAGTCGCGCGTCAGTCGCGCTGCTAAAGTCGCCTAAATTTGAAAGCGGCCTAAAGAGTTCATCGATTCCCGTCGCCGGGATTTTTATAATAATAATAATAAACTTTTATTTGCAGACCTTACAGTCCATAATGTTAGTATTTACATAAAATTACTTAATTAACTATTGTTAGTAACATAAACACATAGCTGAGCTGACCCACAACGAACTTCCACTAAAATATAATAAATACCGAGAAATATTTTTTTACTACAGATACAAATGTATGTTCTAGAAGCAACCCACTCGTAGTTTTGTAGGTAATCGTTTTGTCAGCTGCCATTGAAACTCTTTCAGTTTCAATGGGAACAGGGAAGGATTTAAATAAATCCACCATTTTTTGTGTCATTAAAAATTTTGGTTTTACGTCGAAAACTATTTCTGCAAACGTTCGTAGAAATTGTTTATAAAGTACGAAACGCAAAAAAGTACGCGTTGTGTAAGATTTCTTTCTTTTCCGAAATTGGCTTACAAGGACAAACATTTCAAACAGTTTTTGGAATTTGTAATACAGAAAAAAAAATAACCAGTGCACGAACTGTAAAGTCTATGGATTCCGCATATGAATCTATATAACCCCAGAAGTAGAAATTTCTCGTAGGTTATAAAAAAAATAGTTTTTTCATACATTTTGATCGTGTAAATATTGCGCTTTTCTATGAAACAACAGGTTTTTTTTGTTCCAACGAAAAGTTTCTGCGCTAGGGGGTCTAGAATCCGGGGCAGCGGGATTGACTGAAAGGGTTACCGCTGGCCCGGACCATAAAGGGCTAAGGAAGGAACACGGGTGGGTTTTAGTACTAAATATGATTCGCGGCCGTAACAAATATGTATTTACAGAATTATAATCATTAAAGTCATCAACACAACTCTCTAAGACCAAGTAATCCCCAAGAATGGAAATCTTGACATTTGGGGATTATACTAACTTAACAAGTTGTATTACTGATTGTAATGATTATAATTCTGTAAATACATATTCATCATATCATATTTTAATCAACGTACTACTTAATACTGACCAGCAAATTGCAAAAAACGTAAGAAAATTTGATTTTCGCGGGCTACCTTAGCGCTTCCTCCTTAACATATAAATAAATATATCATTTTAGGCTGGGCGCATACGCTCGGTTTCCTGATTCGGTTTCCGGATCAGGAATTCAGATTCGGAATTCCGTGTGCCTAGCGCAAACATCCGTTTTTTCAAATTCCGAAACGAACGTGGGGTTTTTTTCCGTTCGGAAATAGTAAGGACGTGTGCGCCTTGTTGAACATTTTGTATGTAAATGAAGTGCATTCAGGTTTCCGAATCTGAATTCCTGATCCGGAAACCGAATCAGGAAACCGAGCGTATGCGGCCAGCCTAAAAGTGACGATTCGCCCGTTCCGGGCGACGAAATTCGTGCCAATCGACTAATAAGCCAATAAATTATCGGGAATTTCCTTAAAAGGTCCCTTTTTATATGCTGATTGGTACAGAGAGAATAATTGGTTTTCGGATTTCCTGTTACTGTCAAACATGTTAATTATTATACTGGTAAATAAATCATGAACTAAATAATTGAATTTCCAATGACATAAAGTTTAATAAAATTAGGTGTGTAGTCGGTAGGTACTCTGGACTAAATCCTTTTTTAATAATAGTAGCTAATTATGGATAGCAATGTACAGTCGGTGAACAACATTATCTGACCCACCCAACCAACATTGCTTGACCCACTAGAAGTGGGTTAGATAATGGCCATCGACTGTACTTGATAATGTCAATTAAAAATTTAAAATAACATAGAGTCATCATCTGCCTAACTTTTTCCCAACTATCTTATGGTCGGCCTCCGGTCTAACCGGATGCAGCTGAATACCAGTACCTCTATTTTACATGGAGCGACTGCCTATCTGACCTCCACAACCCAATTACTATATAACATAGAGTAGGTACCTAAATAATAAAACACACCCATACATATACTTACTAGGAAGAAAATATAAACAACTAGCTGCCGCCCGCGGCTTCGCCCGCGGCTTCGCCCGCCAGGTATATCGATAAAAACTATCCTATGTCCTTCCCCGGGATGCAATCTATCTCACTGCCAAATTTTATCGAAATGCGTTCAATGGTTTATTTATTTGGTTCACCAACAAATTGTTTACACAGGTTCTATGCTAAAGGTAACATGCGAATGTATGTATGCAATAGTGCAACAATCACTTACAGGCAAACTCCGCATGCGTAATGAAGTTGTACAAATTGTTTAGGCGTGAAAAGGTAACATACAGACAGACAGACATACAGAGTTACTTTCGAATTTATAATACGAGTATTAGTATGGATTTAAGTATAGGTAAGCAGAAAAAGTAAGGTTCTCATTCCGTCCTAAATCCGTCCCTGCGAATGGTCAGACTCAAAGTCACGCACGATTAACTTTTACATATCGAATAGTGTCTCTAACGTACTTTTCTATTGTTTTTCCGAAGACATCTTTGTTCGGTACAGTTAGCAAAAAAAGGGTCCGGCTGCGAATGACTTTATGTTTTATTGCTTTTGTCGGGTTATCTTTATCCGTAAAATCATATTGTTTTGCTGAAGTTACAGAAAAAATAAAAAGAAGGTACAGATGTCGCAGTCGGTTTGTATAATCCGCCATATTACATTACGGCTAGCCGTTATCAAAAACAGCGGTGCTATTCTGTAAAAATCTCACCGTGAAAACTTAGGTGATGTGAGCGTGGAGTGAGCTGTCAATAGTGTCAATCAATTCCTAGCAAAAATAAACTCACTTCACCTAAGTTTTCACGGTGACATTTTTACAGAATCGACCGGCAGGGCCGTTTTGAAATGCGGCGGTACCACTGAACGGATTTCGATAAAATTTGGCAGAGAGATAGACTGCATCCCGGTGAAGGACATAAAATATAATGTTTTTATCGACATACCTCGCGGGCGAAGCCACGGGCGGAAGCTAGTACCTTAATAAACTTAAATCTACTATAGAAATGTGTTGTCAAGGCGTAAAACCGTACGAAGCAGGGACGGGTCGCTGGTTCGGAAATAAAATTTCGTCTCTCCAGGTTATTATTAGAAAGCGCGCATTACGATGGGATTTTTTAATATTGCATGTTTTTGCGAAATAAAATCGCGAAGGCTAATATAATTTTTCAAGCGATTATTTATCGCAGAGTGCGGACTCTAGTATATTGTTCACAGATTGGCTTTTATTTTCAAGCGATTATTTATCGCAGAGTACGGACTCTAGTATATTATTCACAGATTGGCTTTTAATTTTCAAGCGATTATTTACCGAAGAGTGCGGACTCTAGTATATTATTATTATATTATTAGATAGGCTGTTATTTTCCACAACGATTACACTTGGCCTATAAGGCCAAGTGTACACCACGAAACGAGTGCGGACTCTAGTATATTGTTCACAGATTGGCTTTTATTTTCAAGCGATTATTTATCGCAGAGTGCGGACTCTAGTATATTGTTCACAGATTGGCTTTTATTTTCAAGCGATTATTTATCGCAGAATACGGACTCTAGTATATTGTTCACAGATTGGCTTTTAATTTTCAAGCGATTATTTACCGCAGAGTGCGGACTTTAGTATATTGTTCACAGATTGGCTTTTATTTTCAAGCGATTATTTATCGCAGAGTACGGACTCTAGTATATTATTCACAGATTGGCTTTTAATTTTCAAGCGATTATTTACCGAAGAGTGCGGACTCTAGTATATTATTATTATATTATTAGATAGGCTGTTATTTTCCACAACGATTACACTTGGCCTATAAGGCCAAGTGTACACCACGAAACGAGTGCGGACTCTAGTATATTGTTCACAGATTGGCTTTTATTTTCAAGCGATTATTTATCGCAGAGTGCGGACTCTAGTATATTGTTCACAGATTGGCTTTTATTTTCAAGCGATTATTTATCGCAGAGTACGGACTCTAGTATATTGTTCACAGATTGGCTTTTAATTTTCAAGCGATTATTTACCGCAGAGTGCGGACTCTAGTATATTGTTCACAGATTGGCTTTTATTTTCAAGCGATTATTTATCGCAGAGTACGGACTCTAGTATATTGTTCACAGATTGGCTTTTAATTTTCAAGCGATTATTTACCGCAGAGTGCGGACTCTAGTATATTGTTCACAGATTGGTTTTTAATTTTCAAGCGATTATTTACCGAAGAGTGCGGACTCTAGTATATTATTATTATATTATTAGATAGGCTATTTTCCACAACGATTATAATATTTCGTGGTGTACGCTTGGCCTTATAGCTCAAGCCTACAAAAAACTTTGTTAAAGTATTTTTTTCAAATCAAACTCAAATTGTTTCTATTTGATTGACAAAAATACCCGGAATCTAACAATACAAAATAGTTAAAAGGACAAAATAAAATGTATAAAATTCAATAAAGCGGAACGGTTTAGCGTTGTTTTTTCCTGGAACTGAGATCGAGGCGAATATTTCAAATCGAAATATAAATGAAGGTTTGCATTTCAATACATTTTCCATTTCAAATGTTTGGGTTAGAAAATAAATCCGTTGTCTACGTTCCCAATTTCGTGCTTTAGCAACACAATCTGTTTTGTTTAATTAAATTCAAACATTTGTTATTGACAGCTTACACGAGCGAGAATGTGAATTTATAACTGGCAATATAAATAGATATTGTCTTTTTTTTAATTTGGGATTTATTAAAAAAAATGTTTAGGAGGAAAAAAGGGCTTGGTAACTAAGGTCGTTGACATGAGATTATAAATCTATTTTCTGTGTAAGTATTGAATAACCTATCAAGCCTTGATTAATGAAGTACCAAATGAGGCTGATTTAATTAATTTAGGCATTTTTAAAAACGCAAATTCTCTTCGGGCTAAAAGAGCGTTTGAATACAATAATTTATTACGCGCAAATATATAAATAATAGCTGCGCCCCGCGGTGTCACCCGCATAAGTGTCGATCCCGAAAAACTACCCTAAGTCCTTTCCTAGGACTCAAACTATCTGTAGACAAAATTTCATCTAAATCTGTTCATCGGTTTAAGCGTGAAGAGGTAACAGACAGACAGACACACTTTCGCATTTATTATATTGGTATGGATCATAGATATAGTTTTTTACATTTCTATGGTATGGATAGTATCTATGGATTTTATAAAAATTGTCAATCAGTCCATTTTCGCCTCAAAAATTACGTAACCTCATGTAAAACTTTCTAATATAAGTTTGAACAGCTGTCTTACCTACTTATCTGACATTTATTCGGAACCCAAAAAGCCCGGGTGTTAAGTTTGGAGTGATTTGACTTGTTGAAGAATTCAAAAAAACACGCACGTTCCTATTAAAAGTTGAGAACAAACTTGGCCATTTATATAAAAGCCGTTTGCAAAGTTCTGGAACTGATAAAAATTCAGTCGGTGTACCGCGTTTCATTTGTTACTTAGTAATAGGTTTTTAGTCTTTGGAATACTTCGTCTAGAGTTTCTGAGTCACAGTTGGTTTCCTCTTGACGTTAATGGGCTTTGTTTTTTACCCGACTACGGCGACGCAAAAAGGAGAGTTATGATTTTGACCGGTATGTATGTATTTAATTATGAGTTCGTGTTTTCTTATGGGGTATTTACACTAGGTCGATTTTCGCCGTGAGTCTGGTCGCTTATTAAATCGAATCGAAATAAATTAATAATAATTAATATTAATAATCTTATTAAATAATAAGTCGAATCGCTAACCCATTTATTTACACATCATATCATCATCATAATCAGCCTGTAATGTTCCCACTGCTGGGACACAGGCCTCCTCTCTGTGAGAGGGAGTGGGCCGTAATCCACCACGCGGGCCCAGTGCTGGTTGGTAAATGTCACAAGTCTTCGAATTTTTGGTTCTAGGACATGCCGGTTTCCTCACAATGTTTTCCTTCACCGTTTTGAGAGCAGTGGTGATGAAATAATTTACACAAAGTTATGCGCCTGTCTGGGTTAGAACCTACGACCTACAACTCGTAAGTCGCGGCCGATACCACTGGGCCACAACTGCTCTCATGTGTATATACCCATTTACCCAGGTCGATAGAAATCGCAGATGACTAGTAGATAATATTGCATCAAAATTTCGACTTTCATGCGGCGGGCGATCGCCTGTGAGTGAGCATTTTCACGGTCGATTATTTGCACCCGCCGCATTCGACCTTTAGATGTCGTCGCAAAACAAAAGTTGAAACCTACTCTACTTTCGAACTTGCGATTTTAGTCATCTGCGGCCTAGCCGAATTGCCATTTAGACAGTCTGAGTATGCCCGTGCCTAAATAATAACAGCCGCACAGGTCGATCGATCAGGTTAGTCTACGCTTGCCGCGGTTGGTCTGTGGATAGGTGACCATCTTTACATACCGTGATCCCTCCGTGCCTTGCGTTGGTCCCATCTGTCATTCGTGGATCTTTGACAGTCGTTACGGGTAGTCAAGCCCGAAAGTCTGACAACCAGTCTTACCAAGGGGTATCGTATTACCCAGTAACTGGGTTGTGGAGGTCAGATAGGCAGTCGCTCCATGTAAAATACTGGTATTGAGCTGCATCAAGTTAGACTGGAAGCCGACCCCAACATAGTTGGGAAAAGGCTACGCAGACGAAGACAGTCTCTGTGTGTATGCGGCTAGAATGACCTGAGTGTTAGTTAGTCAGTCCGCTTTATTAGTCATAAGTTAGTTTAAAATAGCAGAAGTAACTAGCATCACCTATAGTCTAATGAACATAGCAGCAGGGTGTGGACGTGGACTTGTGGCGTAAACTTTGCCCCACCACTTCTCCTGTCTTCTGTGCCCCAAAAAATGCAGCCATAGTGACCTCTGCGCTGCCACCGACGATGCTGTGGAAGTGGCGAAGTCAACAAAATCTAATTCACTGTCGTGCCATCGAGAAGACGAAGAACCGATCAAGGTAACTAACAAATACCTACCTGAATTGAAGTGGCCGACATGGTTGAAAATAGGTCTATATTATAAGTTTTTTTTAACTTTCTAGGCCTTGTTTTTCGAAATGAATGAACCGATTTTAATGTAACTTCATACGCATAAGCAGGATACAAAGGTCTAAAAGTTACTTTTCGAAAAATAGTGTTACAGCCAAATTAGACCGATTTTCAATTTTCAATAGAAACAGAGATTTCCAGTTATCTTTTTTAAATAAGACATTTCAATTCCCCTTTCTAAAATGGAAATAGATCGATCCAACATCTGTGCCTATGTATAGAGGATGTCGTCTTTGAAATCAAAAGCGATTTCTTGTCTGTGACGTACCGCTTAGTCAGCGATCCATTTGAATTACTGACCTTTAGCAGGGGATTTTAAGACGAACATTAAACGTTTAAAACACACAATTCGGAAAAATACCAAGCCTTTATGGGCCTGTAAAAGAATGTTTACGTTTGTTACAGTCCATTGTTTGATACGGTACGTCATACATCAGTGAAACTAAAACAACGGTTTCCTAGGAAACCTGCTACACAACGGCCCCAGTGACGGCTATTATGAAAAAAAAAAATAATTGTAAAATCCAAAAGTGCACGACTCTTTAGATCGCATAAAAAAATGTAATAAAAAAGAGAAGATTTTAGAATACATTCTACCTCTTACTTTTTATTTTATTAAAAATAATTAAACTACTTTGAATATAAAAGAGCCACTTCAAATAGGGTGAAAAGAATCTATAAAAAAAAAATACTCAATTAATTGATGTTTTCGCAAGCTACAATGTTTTCAGGTTTCACACTTGATTGACGGGAATGGAATCGGGATGTTTTTTTCGTTTCTACTGCATTCATCCCGGGGAAGGACATAGGATAGTTTTTATCCCGATATTCCCACGGTATCGACACTTATGCGGGTGAAACCGCGGGGCGCTGCTAGTTATCTATACAATGGTATATAAATTAAGTAGGTTGTGTGTACTAGCAGGCTCTGCGTATAACAATAGAAACAGTTGCAGAAATGAGGCAAAAAATTTTTTTCGATCGTAAAGCACTCTCTTATGCTTCGCACAATAATGATTGTGTGGTCGTTTGACTTTACGTTGTCAAAAACACTTTCTAGGAAAACGCACTTTCAAAAATAACGTTTCGGTGACGAAACTATGCGGCGGCCACCACTCTTCTAGGAAACCGCAGCTTTAGAGAAAATAGTCAAGGCTTTGAAACGTGAACTACTAAATCTAATCTGAAGATTATCATATACACACACAACTGACACCGAAATGATTTTTACACATCATCTATACCCACAAGTTGTGAGTTTGTGACACTTATCTTTGACAAGTCTTGGTAAAACTTTACAACAAAATGTCGTATAAAAAACATGTATCATACTTGTATTGACATTGTTTCAAACATGTATTGTTAACATTGACTTTTTGAAATTTTTGACAATTCTTCTACAAGTTTTGCATACAACTAGTCTTTTTATGGTAAAAATAATAAACAAAACTAGTAGAATACAAGTTCTATACCTTGGTGTAAACGCCTGTGTTCCATGTTTTTTTTACCCTGTCTACACTGACGTGCGGTCGACTGTACAGACGCCAGCACATTAAGCTACTACAATCTGTCAAACTTCTTTAATAGATTGTCGACTTTATCTCTAAAGCATAAGGTTCAAAGTTGATTTGGAAAATTTGACAGTTTCGGGTAGCTTGATGTGCTGACATCGACAACGAACGCTGCTGTTTGATCAAAATTCGTGTTACCATGGGCTTACTCTTTAAACACAAATCAAATCTCACTTAAACTGTGATGGCTCGAGCAAATATTTCGAGATCTTGACAAATTACATTAAATAAATTCTCGAGTAAACAGAATTAAGATAAGACACCTTGATTGCCTGTTTGATCTTGTAATGTCAACAAAATTAGTAGACGAAGGTAAATCACACTAATGTTATAAAGACGAAAGTTTGTGAGTGTGTGTGTGTGTTTATATGTTTGTTACTTCTTCACGCTCAAACGGCTGAACCAATTTTGATAAAATTTGGTATGGAGGTAGCTGTCACCCTGGATTAACATATAGGCTACTTTTTATCCCGATATTCCCACGGGATCGAAACATATGCGGGTGTAACCGCGGGGCACAGCTAGTAGGTTAATAAAAAAAGCTATTGACAAAACCTGGCTATAAAATTAGCCCATCACGACAAACTGCTGCGTCAAAGCTTGTTCGGCGTAATAGGCTGATCATAAATACTTTTTTGTTTCCACTACAATGGGTACTCAACCGCGTGGATCCTGTGACGCTGTCAGTATCTACATAGCAGTGTGTAAAATTCACAAAAATGTTTTAAAGAAAATGTGTTTTATAGTCACGATAGCTAGGGACCTACAATACATTAGTTTGGTACATGTATTTCATTTATGGAATAGAGAAAATTGAGGATTTTTTAAAGAAAACCATTTTTTATTTACCCGTCTGCGGTAAAGCCCAAAAGCGAATTCAATAAATGTTTTTCTTATTTTATTTTCATTCTTTCAAAGGGAGGGTAATTTTTTTACCAAGAAAAAAGTTTAATTTTTTTATACGTACGTTTTTATTTCTTTCAAAAGGAGGGGTAATGTTTCTTACTTGTTTTTTTTTTTCTATAAATTTTAGACTTGATTATTCATGGATGCCTATTACGTA
Organism: Oligia latruncula; assembly: GCA_948474745.1. Classification (NCBI taxonomy): domain Eukaryota; kingdom Metazoa; phylum Arthropoda; class Insecta; order Lepidoptera; family Noctuidae; genus Oligia; species Oligia latruncula. Next base: position 4,640,065 of record OX419705.1, read on the forward strand.
AAGACCAAGTTCAAAAGATTATCCTCTTTCACTGTTATCTTCATAATTATACAGAAAACGCGTGAATATACCTTACTATTAGAAAAAAAACTCAAAACTCACAGAAACAATGGACACAAACATAGAAGCTACCAAAATTCCCCATAATATAACCCCGTAAATGTAATAAAAATAAAACTTGGTAGGGAAAAATCCTTAAAAGCAGCAAATTATTTTATCGCCTGAAACGTTTTTCACACGTCCTTACTCTATTTACATGATAAAAAAGGTTTTTTTCAACATTTTTCGTAAAGACCGGAGGCACTTTATATTCGGGACTGGCCACAAAAAAAAATAGTCAGCGAGGTAATAATTTCTAGGAGAAATCGTGCGTTTCGTTGCCACTTTCTGACCGAAATGTTAATGGTGAGTTGGTGACATTAGGACTCGAGTAGAATTGTATGTGTAAGAAATTCTATTTAAAAAAAAGATATATACAACGTTATTTTTAGAATATGCGAAACCTGAATATAGTTTGTTCAGAATAAGTAACTGAATCGATTCCAATCATTTTTATCCCATGTTATATCCCAAAAATATTTAAAAAAGGTTAAGAGTTGGACACCGAGCGACACTAAGTAGGTTATCCAATCTCTGCGCTGAACGGTTAGGTACCTAGGTACTATTATCAAACCGCCTAAAACAACAAAATAATGCAATTTGGAAGCCGAAATACTGGCCATCATTTTGGTTTCATCATTGTTCCGAATTGGAATTAGCGGCCATTCAGAAATGGAATTATTCCTCGTTTATACACTTTCCTCGTAGAGACACTTGAAAAAATCTCGCTTCTGTTCCTTTTAGATTCAATTTCGTTTAGTACAGCAAGACAGAAAGAATTATTCCGGTAAGAGTTGGTGTAAAGTTTATACGCTGAAACAAAAAATGCAGGGTGACTAGATTTAGAAATCCTCACCATTTCCCCACGTGCAAACTTCAGGCATCTATTACGTACCTAGGTAGCCTAACCGAATACCGATACGGCAGCACGATAACCGGCTTTACAAACCGACTGCGTACAACACAAAAGCGTTTCCCTTTACCTCCCAGATTCAATGACTTTCGAATTTCCCAATAAACATGCCAAACGAACTCGGAGTAAAAATTCCAAAATAGAAAACCTCTCAACTTTGTTTGTTCACGTAGTTAGCTTTGTACCTTGTGGGTTGTTGTTTGACTATTGGGAAAGGTTAAAGGTACAGTTTTCTAGAAAAACGGTGACCACCTATATAGCGTCCGCAATTTACCGGTGAACGACGTCACTGAAACGTTGTTTATGAAATTACGTTTGTGTGATTTCTTTGAGAGCGTTTTAGACACCGTAAAGTCAAACCCCACTGTACTAGTCACGCGAAAAAGTGTCCATACTGTGAAGAGTGAGCTCACAGAATAGCGTTTCCATGACAATCAAGTTAAGTCACTGCGTGTCAGAGGTGTCAAAATTAACAGAAACGTGACTATCTATTGACGCGGTAAAATGTAAGTAGTGTAAGTAAAATGATGATCGCGGCAAAGATTTAAATCGTTAGAGCCCTATGTAACGATTTAAATCTTTGCTGCTGTCAACATTTTTGTGACAGCCGTCGGTAATATTATGACCGACCCATTGTCACTTCAGCTTACTTATTCGGTAGACCACATAGACTACTACTTCATCATCTTCTATTTCTCACTTATTAGGGTTTCGTTCACAAATAATAATATGACCGATCCATTGTCACTTCAGCTTACTTATTCGGTAGACCACATAGACTACTACTTCATCATCTTCTATTTCTCACTTATTAGGTTTTCGTTCACAAATAATAATATGACCGACCCATTGTCACTTCAGCCTGCTTATTCTGTAGGCCACATCGACTACGCCGCCATTTTCTTTAATTTCTCACTTATTCCATTTTCGTCCGACTTAATAACTCGTTTAAAAAAATCGCTATTCTCAAAACGATTCCATAAACAAAAGTGGTTGAAGCAAAAGTTCGGTAATTAAGTCTTGTGGACGTGATCTGGTTACTGAGAGGGTACCATTCAATTTTAGACGAAATTGAGGCACGCATCGCGAGTGGTTTTGGTTGAACAGATGTATGGGCTTCGAAGTTAGAGGGTGAGGACTCGAATGGTGATTGTGGTTCTGTGATGCGACAGATGAAATTGTGAGATGTAAGGAAAAGTTTTGACATTGACTTCGAAAAAAAAAATAGAAACAAAAATATACAGGGTTATTGGTAAAACATTAACAACCTCTTAAGAGGTAACTGTACTCGTCATTATGAACAACTTTTACTATGGGACCAAACCTGAAATCGCGAAAAAAAATCAGCTGTTCCCTACATTTATGTTCGTATAACTGTTCAAAATGTAGGGAACAGCTGATTTTTTTTCGCGATTTCATGTTTGGTTCAATAGTAAAAGTTGCTCATAATGATGAGTACAATGACCTCTTAAGAGGTGGTTAATGTTTTACCAATAACCCTGTATAATAATATAAATCTCATGCTAGATATTTATATTAATTACACGCTTTCTTCCTGTCCACACACAAAATCAGTTAAAAGTACGGGCTACATACAGGGTTGTAACATGGTGTTAGAGAACAGAAGCTTTTACGGCAGTTTTGTACGAATTAAATGGTACAGACGCCAGCACATTAAGCTACTGCAATCTGTCAAATTTCTGTAATAGATTTTCAACTTTATCGCTAAAGCATAAGGTTCAAAGTTGATTGGGATAATTTGATAGTTCCGGGTGGCTTGATGTGCTGGCGTCTGTACAGGTTACGGTTTTATTACACAACAATGTTATATATCTGTATACCAGGAGTTATTAGTAAGGTAGGTTTTATCTGTTTTTTTTTATTGTGAAACCTTTTTTTAAATAACATCCTGTACGAGTTTCTTAGAGTTTGTTTGTTTCTTTGTTTGAACGCGCTAATCTCAGAAAATACTAGTCGGATTAAAAAAAATCTTTTTGGGTTTGATAGCCCAATTCCTGAGGAAGGGTATAGGCTATTTAACATCACGCTTAGACTCTTGGGAGACGAGTAAAAAGAAAAAAATAAGAAAGAACACTAAGCAAAATCGAAGTGATAGCGCGGGCAGATGCTGCACTTAACAGAAGGCGAATTCTCGCACTTAAAAAAACGTTCTTAGACAAGTCGCATTCTCATCTCAGCGCCAATCAATGTTAAAAACGTTCGAAAAATTAGTGTTTTTTTTTACCGATTCAGATAAAAATGTTCTTAAAAATACAGGGATTTCCCCGCAGAACATACCAGTGTGTACCTGAGGAATAATTCCTGTATTTTTAACACTGGGTATAGCCCAATTCAAACTTTATAGCGGCTCGGAACATGAGGCGAGACATGTCAAATATCAATGTACAGACGCCAGCACATCAACCTACTACAATCTGTCAAATTTCTGTAATAGATTTTCAACTTTATCGCTAAAGCATAAGGTTCAAAGTTGATTGGAATTTTTTTACAGTTTCGGGTAGCTTGTGCACCTAACTTCAGACGTTTCATAAGTGCCCATGTAGGCTTATCTATACATATAATAAAACAGTAACGAAAGAAAAACTGTACATTGAGAATTTTCGAGAAAAAATAAGTGGCTTTTGTTAGAAAAACGTAACTGATGACAAAAAGTGACTTTTTAGAATTTTTGTCTGTTTGTCTGTTTGTCTGTGTGTATGGTACGGCTTCACGCCAAAACTACTGGATAGATTGAATTGAAATTCAGCAAAAATGTTCTTTGTAAACCAAGGAAGGCTTTAGGCTACATATTATCACGCCATACGTTATGGGAGGTAAGCAATATTGATTTTAAAAGGTTTTGGTTCGTAATTGAATGCACAAAATAATTGAATGCCCAAAATGACATGTTATTTATTTAGTTAATAAAAATGTAACCCTGGAAACATAACAATCACGCTATTTTTATAAAGGAGCGGGGCAGTAATATTATAAATTGCAAGGGAACAGCTATTTCCACAATATGTCAACAGGGAATTTAGCGGTATGGTCAGGCGACCGTTTACCACACTAAATGGTGCGAGTTCAAATCCCGTATTAATATTTTTTTAAATCGTAAAATTCTTTTTTTTTAGTTTTTGCATTTTTTATGTGCATTAGGAACGATACTGTTATGAAATCTGAGAACTATACATGTCCTATCTAATTGTATGGGGAGTTTCACACCAATGTTACTAAACAGATTGATTGGTGGTACAACAAGCTACACTATCATAAAGTCAAGTCAAACTTTTGGTTCTAAGTTATATTTTACCAAGCACATTTGTTGTTTGTGGAGTTGACACTCCAAACGCTACAGCAACAGCGACAAAGGGCGCGTGCTTAAAGATTGCTCTTTAATCGTGTGGGATGAATGCACTATGGCGAACAGAAAAGCAGTAGAGGCGGTAAACAGGACTTTGGAGGACATCCGCAGGAACCAGCAAATGATGGGTGGCGTTACAGTTCTGTTAAGCGGCGATTTCCGACAAACGCTGCCTGTGTGACGCGAGGAACTAGGGCTGATGAGGTGAATGCTTTGTTGAAATGCTCTTTCTTATGGCCACATATTCATAGGTTGCGCTTAACGATGAATATGAGAGCACAGCTTGGCGGGAATGTACACGCCCAAGAATTTTCTGATGTTCTCTTAAAATTGGGTGAGGGAACGCTACCAGTAGACGGTGGCCAGGTGGTTCTACCTGAGATACTTGGGAGAGTGGTGTCCACCTTAGAAGATTTGATACGCCTGGTGTACGGGGACATCAATAGGATACCGCACCAAGATAATTCTTCGGTGTGTGAACGAGCCATTTTAACACCCAGAAACGACCAACCTTCAGCGATCAATGAATGCATTCTCGCGGAAATTGAGGGAAATGAAGTGATCTACACTTCAATAAACACTGTTGTCGACCAAGATGACGCTACACATTACCCCGTAGAATTTCTCAATTTCCTCAGTACAAGTGAACTACCAGCGCACACCATTAAGCTAAAGGTCGGTGTCCCAATTATGCTTCTTCGGAATCTCACTCCGCCGAAACTGTGCAATGGGACCCGGCTCAAAGTCGTCTCGCTGCACAGAAATATCATTGAGGCGGAAATTCTAACGGGTTGTGGTGTCGGCGAGACAGTGTTTATACCACGTATACCACTGATTCCCCACAATTACCCCTTTTTTTTTCGGATGGGAAGTCATCAAATGACCCCTCCCGCTCTGGGTGGAGCGGAAGGGAGTGTCAGACTCTTACTGACTAAAACCCACCCGTGTTCCTTCCTTAGCCCTTTATGTTCCGGGCCAGCGGTAACCCTTTCGGACAATCCCGCTGACCCGGCAGGCTTCGGCCCTATTGGGCCCCTCCTCGATGCTGACCTCTCTTTGAGGCGCGCGTGGAACACGTACGCGCCGTCCGGCACGGGTCTGGTCCTGATCGGACGGTGAGCTACCCATTACTCTCCGCCCGCAGGCCCGCGCCTACGGTGGCCGGGAGTCGTCCCGTGGCTCCCGACGCCCGGAGCGTCTCCCGCGGCGGCTGGGACGGGAGGCTCTCTCCCTCATCCGTCCCGCCACCTCCTTCGCTAGCATGACTGCTTCGCAGAAGGAGTTGACTGCCTCCCACTCCCTCTCGAACCGGACCATGGCTTGCACCAGGGCCGGACGCGAGAGGTCGCCGCCGCTGCCGATCGCCTCTACGATGACACGGCGGTGCTCCGCCCAAGCGGGGCAGACCTCCACCGTGTGCTCCATCGTGTCTTCTGGGCGATCGTGGCATTGGTGACACCCGGCCACAATTACCCCTTTCAATTAAGCGCGTGCAGTTTCCTGTGAGCGTGTGCTTCGCCATGACAATAAAGAGGTCGCAGGGGCAGACACTGAAGGCTACGGGTGTCGACCTCAGGATGAGCTGCATCTCACACGGACAACTGTACGTCGCTTGCTCCCGCGTCACCAGTCCTGACTCGCTGTACTTACATATTGAATGAGACCGAGGGAAAAACAACGAATGTTGTTTACACAGAAGTGTTACAGTAAATTATAACAGTTCTGTTATTCGACGTCTCCAAAATTTCCTTATTAACCTGACGTCTCTTACCAGTAATTTAACTACATAACTTTCAAATTTTGAGTTTACTAAGTCAAATAGTTTTTGAGGGATCTAAGCTATAGTACAGTATGAGACGCATCTTTTGAGTGTTTCTGTAAATCAACAAACTATCACTATTATTAAAATAATACTTATGCGATACGTGGGCAAAGCCACGGGTACAGCTATAATTTATAAAGAATTTTTTTTAAAGTTATTTGCAATATTATTGTTAATTCAGTGTACCCTTGGGATCCACTGCGGAATTACGGTAGAAAAGTTTTTTGTTGTATAGGTACTAAGTCTGGGCAACATATAGGCTATAATTTATTTTGGATGGAACACCTGATGCAGAACCGCAACAGATCAGCTAAAGTATAAGAGATATAAAAATGGTGCCATAGCAAAAAATATTCCACGTGAAGTCCATTTTCTGCTGTGAGAATAAATTTGAAGATCTGGAACACCTGTTGTGGAACTCCAAAGCCCAGCGACACTATAACATATAGGAATGACGTCTTAGCAAAAGTTGTTTAGTATGATGGGCATTTCCTGTTGACTTACAAAAATGAAAGATCTGAAACGTCTCGAATCGTCTCGCGCATCACGCTGTTTTCCCGTCCCCGGGCTCTTAGAATTCGACATCAGACGTTTCAGATCTTCGATTTTGACGACCCCGTTGTCGCTGGCATAAGCAACAGGATTCGCGTACGAAGTCGCGGGCAGAAGCTAGTGTGAAATAAAATATTTTGATTTTGATTTTTAATCTTGATGTGCTGGCGTCTGTAACTTAATTTTAGTCTGTTGATGACAACACATAATATCATAATCTTTTGAATTAAGTAACAACCTAGATTAAATGTCCCAAGCCACTCTTCATAAATGACACTTACCGTTTTCAACCCAACTCTCCCCCTTTGGGGCTGGTCTGTAAGTGAGCAAAAACCTTCTACTCTCGCGAAGTTACCGTTTGTCCAATTAAGACAATTACGCAGGGCCCCAACTTTTCTCTCTTGAGTCCGATAATTCTACTTTTGCACTCTCGTTTAGTTCTGGGTGAGGACATAGGGCGAGCGAAAGCGGGAGTAATATTGTGTGTATTGCAATGTACGTCTATGCTGAGGCGTTTCAGGGGTAGTCTTGTAGCGGTATCTACAACGCAACATGCGAACAACGCGTCATACTGACGTCACACAAATCCTGCATCGCGCAAGCAGAGTTTACCGCGCAACTAGCATAGATACAACGGCCCGACATGAATCATCGGGCAGTTGCCCGCCAGACACAACACTCGTCTGGTCGGAGGATCCTCCCTTTTCTATGGAGGTTGAGTGAACTTTACACCCTGTTCCTCATACCTCTATAGTCCTAACAACATACTTGCTACACTGTAACTAACACTGTTTTGTAAGACTATCTTTGCATTGTATAAACTCAATTTCCTTTGTATTTACCATTCTTTGTATCTACCATTTACCGGGTAATAATGTCTTTCATTGACTTGAATGTGCCCTGGCGGCTGATAGTATGTCATGCTTACTCAAATGTCTCGCTGACGGTGGCGTGTGTTGGATCATTTAGCTCCTTTCAAAATGGTTGAGTTTAATGGTGCTGATCTATGCGTCATGTTCGTGAACGGGCGCCGGCTGGGGCTTGTCATCACTTAGCTGCCTCGGCTTATTTTTAATTATTTTATTTTTGGATTGTTGTTTTAGTACCTTCTATTTGTTGTACTCTGGACGCTTTTAACGCGTACGTCTTTTTTATTTTTTACATCGTTCTCACATTATTTAATTATAAATTCAAAAGTAATGCTAATATTTTTGTAAAATATGATTTAAAAAAAAGAGTGTCCATGGAGTTTCTTGTCCGTTCTTCTCCATAGGTACCTACGCTTTGGAATGGGCAACTAGATTCATTTTATCTGACTGACCGACTTCTTGAAAATTCAAATGATTGAAATAAATGCTATGAGTTTGAGTTTGAGAGTTTGACTGCAGTGGACGAAGGTTCCATACAACTCGATTCCTACCGGATTCCCTTTGAATAATGGCACAGTCTGTATTCTATAGACAAATAATATAATGCAGCAGCCGTTGTTGCCAACAGGTTGGACGGCCCTTTCATGTTGCACTGGCAGGGCTTACATGCACCTGTATATCGGGCTTGGGGCAGGTGAAAATTTTGAAATAACCCTTATCATAGGTTTTTTGTTATAATTAATTGTGTTTTGTGATTTTATATAATTTTTATTTATTTTTATTCATAAAATTTCAACATTTTTTATACCATTTTTACAATTTGACAATTTTATATTTGACATTTTATTTATTTTTATTCAATTCTGACATTTTTATAATTTTATTATTATTATTTTAAATTTAATGAACCTATTAATTTTTAAATGATCACAATGTTGTTTTGGGTTTTTACCTGTCTTGACTTTTAATGTATTTAATTGTATGTAATTTTAATTGTAATTTTAATGATGAATGTTAAACTATGGACTAGAATTTTATAATGTCTGAAATAAATAAATTATTATTATTATTATAATCATATTAAAGATATCTACTCCGGCTTACCTCTTATGAAAATTGACCCTTCGCTACTGATACTCTGGCGGACAAAATTACATTACACTAATATTATAAAGGCGAAAGTTTGTGAGTGTGTGGGGGGGTGTGTGCGTGTGTGTGTTTATATGTTTGTTACTTCTTCACGCTCAAACGACTGGACCAATGTTGATAAAATTTTGTGTGGAGGTAGCTGACACCCTGGATTAACATATAGGCTTTTTATCCCGATATTCCCACGGGATCGACATTTACGCGGGTAAAACCGCGGGGTGCAGCTAGTCATACATAAAGCTCGGAAGGCCTTTCAGGGAGACTACCTTTAATTATGAAGTTCAGAAGTTCGCGATCTAGAAACCTAGAGTTACCATCAATTTTGACAAATGCTTTTTTGAAGATTTGTTTATTTGACATAGGAAGATGCCTAAAACTAGCATAAACCTCATTTGACTGTAAAAGATAAAGGCATGTATTTGATCCAATCTTAAATAGTTTCAATTTTGCTTTCTTAGAATATTATTCAACACTCATAATTATAATGAATGCGCTCTCTTTGTGAATCTAAAACCATTCCTATTTTGGGGTACTAAAAATACTAAATAGTACCAAATTACTGCGACGGCCGCTGCGTTGTATTTGTGTGTATGAAAACATATTAAGTAGATTAGTAGGCAAAAACCCTCAAAATTGGAGTATCTACTCCAAATTAAATAATTAATATTCACAAAGGGAAAACTCCCACGTTCATCAATGTTATTAAAAAGGTCTGCCCTAGTGTAGGCGAAAATGAATTAATCACTCGTCATTTCAATGATTCATTAATGTGACATTTACTGGTTCGAAATTGGCCACCACAAATCTACCTATTAATCCGCCTGACAAAATTGCGCTGAACGCGCTCCCTGGGGGATTTGCAACGTGTTTATTGAAAATTACGCCTCGAGCGCTGCATCCGCTGCGCTGCGAACACGGTTCTATGTTTTGCAGCTTTATGCGTAATAATGTGGGGTAGGCTAATTTTTAATTAAAAGCCACGGTAATGACTACCTTGTAGGTGGATTTGTCGCAAGTGAGACTGCTGAGCGTGGGGTCCTGCCGGACTATTCTGTAAAAATCTCATCGTGAAAACTTAGTTGAATTGAGCTGTCATTCCACCTAATGCGGAGTAGGGATTGACACTATTGACTCACTTCACGTAAACTTTCACTGTAATTTTTTACAGAATACTTTGGGTGATTTCGATTTCCAGGTCTGACTGACAAAGAGATAGGTTTTCCCATCAGACATTTCTCAAGGGTAGTTCAGAGTCTGTATTTATACCCGGTGTGTCGCGATAAGCTTAGCGATCTTTGGATTCAGATTGCTATCGACACGCTAAGAAGACGAAGCTCAGCGATAAGTAACGAAATGTGATATACTTATACCTACGCGTAATCCTTACCTGTCAAAAAGAGTAAACTTACATAATGTGGATAAGACAGAGATCAAAACAGAAGACGAACTTGCAGGGGATCGAGGAGGGGGGGGGAGGTGGAGGGGGGTTCAGGGGATTGGACAGGAATAAATCCTTCAAACAAGCAGCATGTTAATTTTATAGATATGTTTTTGTGTGTTATTTCACGCGTGTGTGTCCTAAAAGGTAGCGTCCTTCTCTCTGCTTATGAAAACAAAACCTGTGTTCACCAAACATGTTGTTTAACCAGGAGATTATGGTAATTGGCTCTTTCAATATTACTTCGTCATTGAGGACATTAAAAAGATACATTATTACCTCAGACCAAATAAAAAGTCAAGACATAGCGCTGCGAACAATACAGTGAATCATGCAAAAACTGCACCTCCGCTCTGTGCATACACGCTCACACGCACACATTTACAATCAAACTACACCTCACTATGTGCACACATGTTTACGAAACCGGCTTCACTTTACTCTTGACAGCCCTCTGTCTTGGTTTTTTATTTGGTTTGAGATTATTACATGGGGCTACAACATAACTGGTGAAATAACGGTGTACAATATACTTCTGCCCACCGGTTAGAGGAATACAGGCTCAACAATCCTGTATAATTTTTTTTATTTAAAATTCTTTTGTAAAATTTTCTGCCATTAGTATGTGTACCTTTTCTTTTTCTTATTTTTTGGCGGTTGGGGGCATAACGCTATTCCCTTTTTTTTTCGGATGGGAAATCATCAAATGAGTCCCGCTCTGGGTGGAGCGGAAGGGAGGGTCACACTCTTACTGACTAAAACCCACCCGTGTTCCTTCCTTAGCCCTTTATGTTCCGGGGCAGCATCATCTCCCGACCTCTTTTTTTTTTTTTTGCTGATGAGAAATCATCAAATGACCCCTCCCGCTCTGGGTGGAGCGGAAGGGAGTGTCAGACTCTTACTGACTAAAACCCACCCGTGTTCCTTCCTTAGCCCTTTATGTTCCGGGCCAGCGGTAACCCTTTCGGACAATCTCGCTGATGTATGTGTCCCATATACAACATTTTGTATTGATTGCTCGCGTAACAAATAACGGCTATAACCATAACAATTATTACCTATATAGTGGCGATTTATTCGATAGCCTTCGTGTAAGTGATCAATTTGATCGTTTTCATTCGCAATCAGCGTCAGGTTGGTAGTTAACTCTGAATGCGGGCGATGATTGTTGAACTTTTTGTTTTATTTTATTGGTATCTATCGAGAGAATGGCTCTCTTTATGAATATTTATATTGTGAATGGTTTTTCAGTACCTACCAATACAGGACTTTTTTTTAAAGTAGTTGATAGAAACTTCAAATACGTGGTGGATATCGGCGTATACCTAACATTAGCAAAATACTTTTTTTTTAAATAAAAAACCAATTCCCTGCAGTGACTGCGACAACTTACTAATCTTACTAATAGGAATCTATTGTACAGCCTATAGTATCTCAATATACGGTGTGAGTCTTCATAATGTGCACATAACGAAATGAGGGAAACATAGCTTAATTTTATCGACTGAAAAAATATTTGAAAAAAAAAAAAAAAAAAAAGGATCTTTACCTGCTAAAGTATGGTGATTGCAAGGCCTTTCTTTAACAGTTGATAGGAAATGTTGTGATTGAGTTATTTTTGCGTTTAGAAATCTGATACGATGGAGAATAATTTAAAGTAATAAAAAAGGGTAGGTAATCGGGGCTTTTATTGAGTAATTTTATTAATTACAATTATTGTAAAAATTGATGAAAAATATCAGATTAAAAAAAAAAAACATAATTCTCAATTGAGGGCGATTGTTTACACAGGGGTCACAGCAGCGAACAAGAATTTAAAAAATGCTACAAAATTTTATTTTTTTTTTAGGTTTTTTTAAATATTTTTTCCGTCGATAAAATTAAGCTTAGTTTCCCTCATTTCGATATGTGCACATTATGAAGACTCCCACTGTATATACAATAGCCTGTTTAATAAAGGACCTGTCAAAACCAAAATACACGGTGTGACATCGACGCCCAAAGTGTAGCAATTTTTCATCGATTTTTTAAAACAAAATTAAACTGTTTCATACATTTTGTCCGTGCAGGCACTTTTGTATGAATCAGTTGTTTTTTTTTATCATGTGCTTTCATATTAATTGTTAACATTGTTTTAGACGTGAGGTTGATTACCCAAGTATCATCACATACTCTTTGCATCCCAATTTACCTACTAAAATAATTTTAAATCATCATACTCCTGCCGTAATCCCAACTTATTTACGGTCGACGCAACATTTCTTTTGCTTCAATACGTCTCTATTAGTCGTGACCTCGGTAGTCACCTACTTTCTAACCATATCATCATTCACACAGTCCATCTATCGTTTCTTTAGTCTTCCCCTACTTTTATAGTCATCGATATTCATAGCCAAAAGTTTCCTCACATTTTCCTCATTTTAAACCATTTTCATTTATTTGCTCGCAGAACAGATGGCCGATGGGGCCGAAAGGTTCTGGAGTGGCGACCACGTACCGGAAAACGTAGCGTTGGAAGGCCTCCCACAAGCTGGACCGACGACCTTGTGAAGGCCGCAGGAACCCGTTGGATGCGAGAAGCACAGAACCGGTCGAAGTGGAAGTGCTTGGGGGAGGCCTATGTCCAGCAGTGGACGTCTTTTGGCTGAAATGATGATAATGAAACCATCGATTTATATAAAAAAAAATATATATAATTTTTTTTAAATAAAAAATATTTATAATTTTTTAATAATATATATTTTTTTTAATATTTTTCATAATCTCAAGAAATAACGCAGCTAGTTTTGCCCGCTCGCGCTCCATCTTTCATTAGAGTCGCACCCAAAAGCAAATGCCCCAAGGCGAGACAATAAAACTTTGTTAGTCTCCCTGAAGGAAGAAAGTTGATCGTATCGTATCAGATGTTACATATGTATTATCAGATACTGTTTGAAAGAATTGTCTAGTCACACGTCCACTGGAGGACAATGTTAGGCTGTTTTGCAGCAGTTTTATAAAAATTAAAAGTTCTTTTATACGAGACTTAGGACAAATAAGGATGTATGAAAAATTGTGTAATCCAGGTTTACGTGAAATAGATTTCCCCCCAGAGTGTATTAATTTTATTGTGCGGATAAAATATGCAGCGATGTAACTCTCAGAGTGGTTTTAGACATTACATGAAAATCATTGATATACTTTCAACATCTGCTGAGCGGACCACTACAGGTATTAGACAAAAATGTTATAAACCTTTAACTGGTTGGAATAGGCATGTTAGAGGTGTTCACTCTCAGGCTCGGCTTGCTTTTCAGATGTGGCGTTTATTAACCGACTTCAAAAAGGAGGAGGTTCTCAATTCGTCGGAACCTTTTTTTTTTTTTTTTTTTTTTATGTATTTTCAGAATCTATTTATGAGAATATGCGAAATATGCGTAGCATTTTTAAAGTGGTGTCGCAATAATCAAGCACAAATAAAACTAGACATAATGGCTGAGCAGCGCAAATCTAAAGATTTCGGGAAGTTTTGGAAAAGTACTTGTAAACTGAACCCCAAGCCGGGTCTGCCGGTGAGCAAGGCAGGAATTTGTGACCCTCAAGCCATTTCAAATTTGTTTGTGACTCAGTTCCAAGTTGATCCCTTGTCGGGACCGGTTACACCCATGTCTTCGTCGGTGATTGGCGCTGAGGTAAGTTCTCCGTGTTTAAGGTTTTTGGCCAAGAAAATAGCTGATGTCATTAGTGAGATGGTCGGAGGCAAGTCTCCGGGACATGACCACCTCAGCGTCGAGCAATTGCGATACGCGGGAGTTCATTTACCCAGGGTGTTAGCAACATTTTATTCGTTACGTAAGTCACTCGTATTTGCCAAATAAGCTTATGAAGGCCATAGTCGTGCCTATAATAAAGAACAGAACGGGCGATATTTCAGACCCCGCAAACTCTATAGTATGGGGGTCTAAATACCCCCAAAAAAATAAAAAAAAAATGAAGGGGAAATAGGCCTATGCCTATTTCCTTGGCGACTGTTACAGCTAAGATACTGGACTGTTTGCTTGATACACATATCGCACCTCCGCTCAAATAATGTCACAACTCAAAAAAAAATAAAAACTCTTTTATTGCACCATTCGTTTCAGCAAACTTGAAAATCTTATCTCGAATAATGTCGTACTTATGGTTTAAATATTTCTCCATAGATGTCATTATAATGTTAAGTGAAAAAACTGGCCAAGTGCGAGTCGGACTCGCACACGAATGGTTCCGTAACACAAGGCAAAAAAAAACACGCTTGTTGTATGGGAGCCCCCCTTATTATTTATTATTAAAGTAAAAATACAACTGAGTATTTTGTGAATATTTCAAGTGCCTACCTTATTGATATCGAGCAAAAAAGGGCAAAAAAATCGCGTTTGTTGTATGGGAGCCCCCTGAAATATTTATTTTATTTTGTTTTTAGTATTTGTTGTTATAGCGGCAACAGAAATACATAATTTGTGAAAATTTCAACTGTCTAGCTACCGCGGTTCTTGAGATACAGCCTGGTGACAGACAGACGGACGGACGGACGGACGGACAGCAAAGTCTTAGTAATAGGTTTCCGTTTTTACCCTTTGGGTACGGAACCCTAAAAAACGTTAGCAAACGCGTTTTTATCGAAAGTTTGCTTACTTACAACATTATTTGAGCGGAGGTTGCGATATGGCGAGTCGTATAAATATTCACGATGCCCATTTCGCTTTCAGACCCCGGCTATCGACGGAGACTGCCATTATGTGTTTTAAGCAGACTGTTCAGTATTATGCTGATAGGAAAACACCGGTCAATGCGTGTTATCTGGACCTATCGAGGGCATTTGACCTGGTGCCATATGATATCTCGATACCTTTGACAAACCCGTGCGGCTGTTATTATTAAGCCACGAGCCCCTCACATCTCTCTTTCCATGTATGACAGACTTGTAGAGTGGACTGGTAGTTCTTTTATTTGTTCAGCAAATACTATAGCTTCAAAAAAGGCTGCCTTTTGTGCCTTAAGGTTTTAAAACCCAAAAGCTAGGTTTTGGGTTTTTTATTTCTTTCTTATTTGCAAAATAGTTGGGTAAACGTCATCTAAAACTATTCCATATTTCAAGTTGATAGCACTAGTAGTTCTTGAGATATCCAGCTGTGACAGATAGACAGACAGACAGACTTAATCTCACCATAAGGGTTCCGTTTTTACCATTTTGGTACGGAACCCTAAAAAAACCTACTGACTGGTACTTTTATAAGCAGTTTTCTACCTTAACTTCTGTTCTTTTTTTCGATCTAATCTCACTGAAAGCCTAGCAATAGGCTCCGCATTGATCAAGCTTCCCTTCCACTCCCATTGGGAACTTATCAGTAAAGGCTTACAGTTTCCCCACATTTGTATGCTTAGAGTATTAATGAGACAAGCTTACGTATGAACATACATTTTGAAAGAACAGCGAAAGTATAAATAGTTGGGAGACTTGAGTATAGTGTTTATTTTTTTAATTTGCGATTTTTTCCATAGCAACATCTTGCTTCTGGTTATGGTTGTTGAGAGAGCTTCGATGTAATGCTCTTTCATCATCAGCATAACAAGAAAATACAAGTTTAACTGGTGTTTTTCCGGGAAAAACTATGGTTTATTCGCCGTGTGTAGGCACGGTCATCAGTGTTGTGTAGATCACTATGGAAGCTTGTTGACGAACACATTTTTTTTTACGGTGCGGTTTATACGCCGTACTGTAAAGAAAACATGCTGTGTACAAAGGGCCTAAGCAAGTAAGCATTTCCCGGAAAATGGCTGTACGAAGGTCTCAGTGACGCCACTGTAACCGATTCACTACTGCATTTCTCACTACTCTCCGCATTCAGGCAACTTTCAAGCCTTAATCATGCATTGTAAACCTTTGAAGCTTGTCTAATCCATACTTTAATGCCGAATCCCTTCGCAAGGTTAGCGATATTAGTACGCCTCTCACGTCCAAAGGTAAAATTCTGGCAATTTGTTGGAGTAAACAGCAGCGTTACGTCTGCTGTTAAAACCTCACTCTTAGGTTAAAACCACGGATAAATCGAGCAGGTTAAGCTACGCTTGCCGCGGTTGGCCCGTGGATGGGTGACCTCCTTTACATACCAAGACCCCTTCGTGCCTCGGAAAGCACGTTAGCCCCCCCCCCCACATTGGGCGCGCGCCCATTGTGATATCAGCCTTAAGCTGTTGGTCCCGGCTGTCATTCGTGGATTTTTGACAGTCGTTACGGGCTGTCAGAAGCCCGAAAGTCTGACAACCAGTCTTACCAAGGGTTTTCGTATTACCCAGTAAACTGGCTTGCGAAGGTCAGATAGGCAGTCGCTCCATGTAAAATACTGGTATTCAGCTGCATCTGGTTAGACTGGAAGCCGACCCCAACATAGTTGGGAAAAGACAGGCAGATGATAATGAGTGAGGACATTAGGGGGGTGTTGGCAATCATGACGACAGCCTTTCTGATGATAAGTGGTAACATAACGTCAAGCTTTTTTCCCTGGAGGGCTGGGCAGCGGTGTACCTACCTTTAGTACACCCACATTTCGCCAGGTATGTTTAAGTCCCATATCATAGCAAAAAGAAAAAGAAAAAAAAAAACACATTTATTTAGCACAGACCAAAAGACACAGTACACCAGAGACATACATCAGATAAAAACAAATAAAAATCAAATAAAAAAGTGTAAATTCCGATGTAAGAAATTAGCAGGAAAGCGCGCCTCATGTGGCGTTGTAGATACGGAATACTAGCATGTTGACAGAAACGCAAGTGGTCAAATACGCATTCCGTCATCTCTCTGGATAGACTCGCAACTTGTCAGAAACGGAACTCGACAGACACGCAGTTCGACAGACACCTAACACGACAGATACGCAGTTCGACCACTAACTAAGAATGTTACCAAAGCTCCCTTATTTAAACAGACAGTTTATTACAAAGTACAAAAAAACCTACCAAGAAGGGTGCAAACTCGTGAAACCGTAACTTCACATAATTTCCGGGGGTTTTGAGAAATGGCCTTTATAGACTTAATTTATTACCGGCCTTTGCCACAAATTCACTTTTTTTAGGGTTCTATATACAAATGGTGAAACGGAACGATAATATTTAAAATCGTACCAGCTAGCTGTCTAGCTGTTACGATTTTAAAGATCGTCGTTCCGTAATACCTACTGTTATTACACAGAACATGCGTAATGATGGCTTACTATCATCATCTGCCAAGCCTTTTCCCATCTATGTATATTGGGGTCAGCGTCCAGTCTTCACCGATATTTTATATGAAGCAACTACCTATCTGGGGGCCTAAAAACTCCACTTTGGCAGAATCATAAAAGGATAAAATTATAAATACGTCGAAGACAGTCCGTGTTTTTCTTTTTTTCGCGGCAATACGTAGGTATAATCAAAGAGATTGGGATTGGATTTGGATTGGATTGATTGGTATTGTAGCACAGACAAAAAAAATCAAATAACTGACAATCCTTCACCAATGGGATTTGATACGATTAACTTGACAGTTAACTGTCCATTATGATTCATAATGTGATCCTTTTATGATTCTGCCAAAGTGGCCTTTTTAGGGCCCCTGTCCTCCGTTAAACGGTGAAGGAAAACATCGTAAGGAAACCGGCATGTCCTAGAACCAAGAGTTCATCTACCAACACGCACTGGGCCTGCGTGGTGGATTGTTAGCCTTCTCGGGATCTCGAAGAGAGGAGGCCTGTGTCCCAGCAGTGGGAACATTATAGGCTGATTATGATGATGATGAAAGCGAAGGCAAGGTATAATAGTTTGAATGGTACGGAAACTTTAGTGAACCAGTCTAACTCACACTTGACCCGTTTTTTTATACTGCCAAGAAGGTGAGAGCAAAAAGCAGTATTCCAATGTGAAATAATTTTTAATTTCGAAAAGAAAAATGCTGTGTCTAAAGTTATGGATGGGATCGAGTTAATTAAACACGGGTTAAGATGAGGGGTTGTTTACTCACCAATGAGGCACGCTTTTGAGTTATTTATAGTATTAGGGCACAGTATTTTGAGGCATCTAATTTTACTCACTTGGATTTCTCGATGGGCTTGTTGTGGCTTAATAATAACAGCGGCACAGGTAGATGGATCAGGTTAAGCTATGCTTGCCGCGGTTGGTCTGTAGATGGGTGACCATCTTTGCATACCGAGACCCCTCCGTGCCTCGGAAGGCACGTTAAGCCATAGGTCCCGGTTATCATTCGTGGATCTTTGACAGTCGTTACGGGTAGTCAGAAGCCCGAAAGGTTACTGGGTAATAACCCAGTAACCGGGTTGTGGAAGTCAGATAAGCAGTCGCTCCATGTAAAATACTTACTGGTATTCAGCAGTATCCGGTTAGACTGGAAGCCCACCCCAACATAGTCGGGAAAAGGCTAGGCAGATGATCTGCTGTGCCAAGGTTGCTGATGAGGGTGAGGGTGATGGCCAGGTATGAGCGTTCTCTCCATGCTGGTGGTCAGGATACCCGTTGAGGCCGTGAGTGCTGGCTGACTGTGAGACTCGACGCTCGAAAACTTGAGGAAGTAACGATGATGACGTCATGTTGAAGTAACTGAAGTAAGCACGAAATCTGCGCTAATGTCCGTATTCGAGGTCGCCAGAAGAGAAGTATGAGGAAGGGGGTGTAGTCTTCCGACTACCCGTAACGACTGTCAAAGATCTTCGAATGACAGCCGGAACCGGCTCAGTACCCCTTGGTAAGACTCATTGTCAGACTTTTGGCCTTCTGACTACCCGTAACGACTGTTAAAAAATCCATGAATGTCGGCCAAAAGCTTAACGTGTTTTCCGAGGCACGGAGGGTCTCAATGTGTAATGGATGTTCACCTATTCACGGACTGACGGCGGTAATCAAAGCTTAGCTGTTGCCACGAACCTTTCTAAAATGACAAAAAAAAAAAGTTTTTTTATTCAACCTGTGTTGCCTTTCTGATTGGTGTAGGTCTAAGAATATTAGGGGAGAACAGGGTAATGAGAGCCAGCGGGTAGTGGGAGCCATGGTGATTGAACGGAAAGTAGGTACATTTACGCGATTGTACACACTCGGTCGCTTTTGTCAACCATCGAAAAACTTCGCCTGACGAACACGAGCCGTTAGTGCCATGCATTAAGTTACGAGGGACGATTATGTGTTTTTCGCTCCACGCTTATAAAAAATTGCTGATTGCCAGCGCCGAGATAAGCATGAAGTTATGTTCTTATTTTATTATGTTTATGCTTATTATATCCCCAGATTCATGCACTAACAAGCCCAATTGGATAAATTGAGATTGAAAATAGAATTACATATTTATGTTATTACTTTTCAAAATGGTAGTCGGCGGGTAATGGTAGCCTAGCATATTTATATTATCTTAATCTTTTTTTCTTACTAAGTTGATTTTTTTATTTGTCTTACAAATAGTTTTTTGTATTAAATACTAAGATCACATATTTGAAAGTATGTCTAGTTAAATTTTCGGGAAAGAGTAAATTATGGCTCCCATTTACCATATGGGCGTTAAGCGGGCTCTCATTACCCGCATGTGTCGGGTAATGGGAGCGACTGATTTTTTTTGTAAAAATCGTTATTGTACCTTAATACAAGACTGTAATTGATTATAACTGTGTTTAAAATATACTCTAATAATGAATGTAAGAGTTCCTAAATAAACATCATAAGAATGTTAACAAATGTGGTTGTTATGAAATTTTTCCCTTAGTAGGCTCCAATTACCCTGTTCTCCCCTAATGCGAGAAAAATATACATGTTACCCAAAAAAAATACGTCAAATAAAATGTCCTAAACATACCTTTTCCTTAATTCCATATTTCTGATAACGAAATACAACTCGTAATGTTCAGTTATTTCGTTCCGAAAGTGATAAAAGGAATGTTTTAAGGCAACGTTAACATAAATTAGGTCTTTAAAGCAAATTTATCAAAATCCCCGGGTTTTACCGGGCTGCTTTTTCATCCCTTTATCCGGAGTAAAAAGGGTTGTAAATTGACTTTTTATCTGCCTGGCAGTTGTTTCGTAATTTACTTGCGAACGCCTGAGTTGTTCTGTCAACCTAGTACCTTGTGTTTTAAGTCACATTAGCGTTTGGAGGAAATGTATTGGAAAATTGAGTCGTTTGGATTTTTTTTTCCAAAATCTGGGTGTTAACCTTTTGACCGCCACAGTCATGATTGTATAGATGACAAACCAACATGTGCCCAGCACGCCACGGTTCGACTACATGACAGACTTTGACACCGAGGGCACGTTTTTGATTTTTTGACGTGTGGCGGTCAAAAGCTGTTAATGAATTAAACAGGGTCAAACAGAAAGCGAAACTCCGCAGACCTTTTGTTGGTCGCCTTTCACTCACGTGCTGTCTTTTTTTTGCGAACTCCTGAGATATTCTGTTCACCTGGTACCGACCTCGTATGTCTCAAGTCACGTTAGTGTTACAAGGAAATCGTACCGGAAAATAGGGACGGAGAGATTGAGAGCTTTTTATCCCAAATCTTGCACTATCGTGGATCTCACTTGCTCTATCGAGTGGATACTGATTTATATGGTATGATTGAATTATACTTAACCTACCCATCCTGTTCCTTTGCGTTTCCTTTTCGTTGTGATCTGTATGTACCTACTGTATCATTTATTTTGTTAGAGGTTAATAGATGTAGATAAGTAATTGCTTACAGTAAGACCTGTGTGAGGCCAAAGCTACAGCTGCTGTCGACGTTACTCATTCTTGTCGAAACTCATACAGAGTGACATCGACGCGCAAACTGTAGGTACTCATGAATTCAGCACATGATTCTGGACCTCCTAGCGTAGAAATATTTCGTCGGCTATAAAAAAAAAAATCTGTTGTGTCATAGAAAAAATGTATTGCTATTGTTGTTGAAACATAATTTTTATTTTGTTAATTTTGTATTTTGTGTTTCACGAACTGTGACCAAATAAACATTTTTCTTTCTTTCTTTCTTTCAATCTAGATCTTCACTACTATAAGGATCTTTTGGCGTCTACAGTGGAAACTGTTGGTAAACATTTGTGCAATTGTTTTGTGAAATGTCACTTGAAATGGAGGTGTTCCATTTCAAGTGACATTTCACAATTCAAAAACCAAGATGGCTGCGTTAGCCCAGCTGCGCAGTTTTTTTTACGCACTGGAATTTCAACGCAGTGCTTAGTGCTGAGAGATGGGATGCGCTCTGTTGGATTCTCAATCTTCGGCTCAACACAGAGAGTTGTAAATCCAGTGCGTGATAAAATCCCTCCGCGATATTTTTACGTGCGTGCGAACGTGGTCTTAGTTCTGATTTTGGCCGCGCCCCAATTAACTTTGTAGCGCTATACAGAGTCTTTGTTTAATTTTGCAAAGTATTCCGGGGAATTGAAGAATTGTTGTGTTCCAGTTTGAAGGGGTACAGGTGTTTCTAAATCATAAAAGCTTTAAACTACAGACTTAGTAGAGAAAACTTTCAAACAACATCAATTTTCTGATCATAAAACTGACAGTCAGAATAATTTGTAAATATCAAACTTCCATCGGGTATGTGATTGAAATCTAATTTGGTATTCAAAATCAACTCTTTCTCCCACATTTTAAAGTTCGATTTCCAGCGACGAAGTAAATAGGACCTTTAGTTCTAAGATATCTGACTTTAATATTACAGAGCTGAGAATTATTGGAGTCTGTGAATTCGTTTATTATCTTTTGTCTTCGGGTTCGCTCGGGCGGATCGGAAATATGGGTTCCGTAAATGTTTTTGTTATCGCTTTACGGATTTGTATGTGAAAGAACAGATATTCGGTGAAAATCGAATGGAAAGCTATATTTTTTCGATGATTTTTCCTTCATATTTTTCAAACGGTGTAATCCGATTCCAGTTTATTATTCCTGTATAAGTGGAATAAAATTGTGTTATATACAAAGTTTAAAACAATAAAATAGAAGTTTGATGTCGCTTTAATTTGTGAACGAAACAGATGTGTAAAATATAAAAATAAACACAGTGGCACTCCGGGAGTGCCGACAGAAGTGAAAACAAAACACAAACAGAATACTTTGCCATCACTCACTGACATATCGAATATACATTAAAAGACAGCCGAACACATCCGAAGCGAGTATTTTTTTAATCGTCTTATAAACAAAACACGCGCGGTGTCGCTTACGGTAACAGTGGCGCGAGTTCAATGGTTTTTTTCCCATCTCAAAAAATGTCCAACGCGCCTAAAGAAGTTTTCACTTAAAAAACAAACGAGTATTAATAAAATACGAGTGACTGCGTGTCCAGGAACTTGCACTTGAAGGTTGCACTTGCACCAACTATGTCAATAAGATAATTTGACATTGTTTTCATTTACTATCGCGGACACTCCCACCTGACCACCACTAAGTTCACTGGCTGTTTGTGTATGTGAGATTAAATGTTTGTAAACGCACCCACAATACACGAAAAATTCCTAGTGTGGGGCAACGTTTAAAAAAAAAAAAAAAAAAGAAAAAAAAAAAGAGCTTTGCTTGTACTCAAACTCAAACATAGAAGCGCTCTCTAGTAAGCGCGCCAAGGTCAAATAGTTCGTCCGTAAAATTCATAAAAGTAGTACACGTGATGCGTCACTAAGCTGCGCAGTGCAGGTTGTAACTAATTGCGTTATCGCTTTCCTAATAGGCGAAAGCTTTAAGAGGGCGTGACCGCGTGACACATCTGCCGCATGTCAGACGATCAGTGGGCCAAACTTACGACCCAGTGGGTCCCCATCGCGGCAGGCCCAGACGGAGATAGCGGGATGAGCTGGATTCCTATGTTTTAGATTGGTCTTCGGCAGCTCTGGACAGAGAGATGTGGAAAGAGAGTAGGGACTAGGGAGACCTTTGTCCAGCAGCGGGACATAACGGTAAAAAAAAATAATATTCTAAATATTTATCGAAGAATAGATGCCTAGATACTAAATAAATAAAATATCAATTAGATAAATTGTCCTTTACCACGTTATACAATAATTCAAGTAATTTATACGCTCCTATGTATTTGCATCATTTATGAAAAGTTGGGCTTACGCCTTTGTGTACCTGCTCAGGGCGTGTATAGGACATAATAATTATATTAATTTTTTTTGGTCGTAAAGCACATGCTGTCTCAGTCCATACAAAACCAGGCCCATTTTTGAAAAAACCTTCTTAGGGTCAGTTCACACCGAGACGCGACGCGACGCGCAGTTTTCAAGATAGAAATACAATTACAGACCTTATCTACTACACTAAAAGGTACACAATTCAGTGTCTACCTACTACGTCGAGCTAAGCAGCGCGGCGCCGCCGCCGCGCGGCGTAGCTCACTGAATCGTGTACCTTTTAGTGTAGTAGATAAGGTCTGTAATTGTATTTCTATCTTGAAAACTGCGCGTCGCGTCGCGTCTCGGTGTGAACTGACCCTTAAGCACATCAAAAATCTAAGAACTTTGTCCCTTGGATACTTTTATGTAGCTCTAAAAATGAGAGAGATACCTGTGTTTTGTGCTATACGCCCTTTAAGCCCAGAGGTATCGATGTCTTCGAATTTTTGGTTCTAGGACATGCCGGTTTTCTCACGATGTTTTCCTTGACATGACCTTACGATAATCCAAGCCCACTTAGGTACACATTGCTTTTAACAAAATGACTTCAAAATATCAAAAGGATTTCCCCTTTTCTCTCTATTTGCACGGATAAACATTGTTTCCCCAATGTACCATTTTAATTGTTGACATACATAAGTATGTGAGTTTTACGCTCAGTACTTTGTAGAGTACACAGTTAAAAGTTAATCAGATGAAAAGGGATTTTGTATGTTAAGCTGTGTATACTTATTTTGTATGTTAAGCTGTGTATACTTATTTTGTATGTTAAGCTGTGTATACTTATGAAATCTCGTGGAAGTCAATATGAGAGTCGTTTTGTTGAGGATGCTTAAGACTTTTGAATTGAGCTTGAGTGCTTTAAAGGCTTAGAATGTAGATTGGAAAATACTTTTTATGTCTAGTGTTTAGTAGGGAGTTTGAATTACTTTTTAAAACGATGTTTTCAATTTCGTATTCGTCTGGGAGGAGGAGGCTCTCTAGAAGTTCATATTATAGTGACCTTATAGGACGCTCTAGAAGTACATATTATAGTGACCTTATGGGACGCTCTACAAGTACATATTATATTGACCTTATGGGACGTTCTAGAAGTAGGTACATATTATAGTGACCTTATGGGACGCTCTAGAAGTACATATTATAGTGACCTTATGGGACGCTCTAGAAGTACATATTATAGTGACCTCATGGGACGCTCTAGAAGTACATATTTTAGTGACCTTATGGGACGATTTTAACAATTTTGACAATGAATCTGCGTTTGAGATTCCATTCCCATTCTGCATACAAATATTCAATCAAATATATCCAACAGTTTAGTCACTATAGCTAGTCAAAGATTGGCAAAACCGTTTGCACTATCACTGTTATTGATAGCAAATCAGTCTTATTGAACGTAGATCGATTAGGTATGTTTTTTAATAGTCTGCCTATCTTATGAGATAAAAAATCAACTACTGTGCCAACTTTTGACTTTTCATCCGTTTCCCGTAATCTGATTCAGTTAGAGCGTTCTGTTGACAATACATTTATTACCGTGTTCTATATTTTACAGGAAAGTAACAAAATACCTACAAGTTTCAATATCTTTCTATTTTGCCAAAACTTTCATAGCTCTACAAATAAAACAATATCTACTAAATTGCGTCTACGAAATTACATGTCATAAGTTATTCTAAAGCCTCCGCACTTCACTTCACGCTATCTGCCTTTTGATAGTAGGCAGAATATTTGAATAACGCTGAGCACAGACGACACCAGCGGAATGCTAGCTTGAGCGAAACCTACCTCGTAAACGTTCAGGGCTGAAATTGAAACGTATGCTTAACGGGTGTACCCTTAGTCCTCCCGAGATTGACTTGTTCTTTCTGTTAACATTTTTTTTTTGTCAGGTCCACACCTGGGTACCTTCTGGTTACGGAGATATTGAAGGTTCCAACTATATTTGAAATTTTTTTACAAAAACAAGCTTTATATGTAATTGACTTATGAGGAAATGCGGGTGGTCTTTTCTCCACAGAAACGCTCCCGCCTGTTTTATGACCTTAAAGCAATGATTTTTACAGAATAATAAACTTTATCTACTTGTATGTCCCTAGGTTTTCCTTTTTGATGATACATTATTTTTCTAAGCAGTAGAACCCTCAAAAAATGCTCAAAATTACCGCTGTCAACAGAGGCCATAATAATGAAAAAATAAAAAATTAAATTAAAAATTTAAAAAACCCCCGACAAAACTAAAATTAAGGAATCCCTACAAAAAGCATGAAATAAAAAAATAAATTTAAATAAATCTTATGGAAGTCGGGGGACCGTTCTGTGGAACACCTTCTATTCTGAGGTCCCCCGACTTCCATAAGATTTATTTAAATTTATTTTTTTATTTCATGCTTTTTGTAGGGATTCCTTAATTTTATTTTTGTCGGGGGTTTTTTAAATTTTTAATTTAATTTTTTATTTCATGCTTTTTGTAGGGACTCCTTAATTTTTGTATTTCATTTCTTTTATTTTCTTCCGTTTTAAGATTCTGGTAATTTGGTGTTTAATCAGGTTTTTTATCCGTCAAAAAATATTGATTAATTTATAGTTGAAGAATAATTTTTAAGACTAAACAGATTTTTTTGTTTTATTATATTTTTCAAGTTTTTAGTTTTCATTTCGTTAGGTAGTTAATATTCCTCATTTACTTTCAATATAGTGTAGGTACATTATTCTACTTGTCAAGCCCTTGCATTTGATACCTATATTGAAGGAGTTGTGAAAAAAAAATGTAATTCGCCATTTTATGGTGGCGGCCATCTTGGATTTGAAATTTTTAATAGTGTATAGTATTCTACTAGTCAAGCCCTTTCATTTGATATCCATATTGAGGGAGTTGAGAAAAAAAAAATTAATTCGCCACTTTGTTGTGACGGCCATCTTGGATTTGAAAATTTTTATAGTGTATAGTATTCTACTATTAAAGCCCTTTCATTTGATACCCATATTGAGGGAATTGTGAAAAAATATGTTATCCGCCATTTTGTAGCGGCGGCCATCTTGGACCGATTTTCATCAAACATAGCTAAGAACACTCTCGACTAATACACCTTTCAAACAAAAAAAACTAAATCAAAATCGGTTCATCCGTTCGGGAGCTACGATGCCACAGACAGACACACACACACACACACACACACACACACACACACACACACACACACACACACACACACACACACACAGACACGTCAAACTTATAACACCCCGTCGTTTTTGCGTCGGGGGTTAAAAACAGGGACACAGTATCTGGGGGCACGGGAGTGCCCCCGCCAAGACGAGCCAAGCGAAGCGCAAGGGCACTACCTACCTTTTCTCGAAGCACTTCGTCGTATTTTTGAACCTTCATAACTTGGGTTTGGATTATACCAGATAAATAAAATTTTCGAGATATGATGTCAGTGGTTGACTTATTAAACCTATAAAGTTTCAATTGCATAGCTCTTATACTTTAGATTTTATTGATATCTAAAATACCCCGATTTCGTCACTGACTCACTTACTCACTGACTCACTTACTCACTGATGATCATCAATATTCTAAGGGTCTTCCTGAAGTCCTAGAAAGCTGAAATTTGGTATGTAAGCTAGTAATCGTACACAAACAACAAAAAAACTCTAAAACTTGGAACTTTTACCCTCCAACCCCTTAAAATAGGGGATGAAAGTTTGTACGAGACTTCCGCAGATTTTGATGCTAGAGTTCTGAAAATTGATATTGGGACTCCTTGTTATAAATAATAAAATACGTATTTCAGGATTATCAGTAAATAACCCCCCAACCCCCCAAAAAAATATTTTTTTATTTCATAAGCATCAATATTCTAAGGTTCTTCCTGAAGTCCTAGAAAGCTGAAATTTGGTATGTACGCTAGTAATAGTACACAAACAACAAAACAACTCTAAAACTTGGAACTTTTACCCTCCAACCCCTTAAAATAGGGGATGGAAGTTTGTACGAGACTTCCGCAGATTTTGATGCTAGAGTTCTGAAAATTGATATAGGGACTCCTTGTAATAAATAATAAAATCGGGGGGCACGGCAGTGCCCCCGCCAAGTCGAGCGGGAAGCAAACACTGCCGTACCATCCTTTACAGGAACCATTTCGCCGCATTTTCAGGCCCCTATTTGAGAACCTCTGGAAAAGACCAGAACGCAGAAACTTTCGTCATCCAGTAAGCTATAATCACATACTTATAATCCAAAACTTCAAGTCTGTAGGTTATTTAGTTCCGAAGTTAAGCGAAAGCAAAGTTTCGCATTTTAGACACTCACTCACTCATCATCAAAATAGAACTAGTACTTCCCATAAACTCAGAGTGCTGAAATTTGGTACAGAGTTAGGGTTTAATGGCCACATAAAGGGAAAACTATAAAAATTAGGATAATCGAAGATCTGAAGTACCTGGTGGGTGACCCTGATTAGAAAACACAAGAGCCCAACCAAACTATTAGATATCGACATACCGCCTTTACAAAAAATATTTAACTTGGTGGGCCGCTTCATTTGATGTCGAACATTACACAAATTAAATAAACAAAGGAGGATGGGAAAAATGTATGGAAGCTGGTACCCGAAAAACATGGCAACCAAACAAAATAAATTATATACAGTTTTAAAGGTCTAATTAGATAGAGCAATAGTCGTTAGGGGGGATAGTCTCAGTTCGCTGTCCGTTCAGAGATATACAACCTTTAAAGGTTAGGTTAGGTTATCGTTAGGTTAGGTCATAAGTAACAATAATAGACTCTTGCTTTATCGTGACGTGACTGAATTTTATCTACCTTTTTTTTACCCCGTTTTTCCATTTACACTACGCTTGGGGACGCGGGAACGTAAAATCCTTCCACAACGCCCTAACCTATAACCTAACCTTAACCTAACCTACATAATGTTAAAGGTTGTTTATCTCTGAACGGACAGCGAACTGCGACTATCCTCCTTAAGAACTATTGTTCTACTTAGTTAGACCTTTCAATCTGTATATAAATTATTTTGATTGGATGTAATTAGTTTTCCGGTACCAAAACGCCCTAACCTAACCTAACCTAAACCTAACTTAAATTTATAGTGTTAAAGGTTGTATATCTCTGAACGGACAGCGAACTGGGACTATCCCCCTAACAACTATTGTTCTACATAATTAGACCTTTCAATCTGTATAAAAATTATTTTGTTTAGATGTAATTAGTTTTCGGGTACCAAAACGCCATAACCTAACCTAACATAAATGTATAGTGTTAAAGGTTGTATATCTCTGAACGGACAGCGAACTGGGACTATCCTCCATAACAACTATTGTTCTACATAATTAGACCTTTCAATCTGTATATAAATTATTTTGATTGGATGTAATTAGTTTTCCGGTACCAAAACGCCCTAACCTAACCTAAACCTAACATAAATGTATAGTGTTAAAGGTTGTATATCTCTGAACGGACAGCGAACTGGGACTATCCCCCATATCAACTATTGTTCTACATAATTAGGCCTTTCAATCTGTATATAAATTATTTTGTTTGGATGTAATTAGTTTTCGGGTACCAAAACGCCCATCCTCCTTACACTAAAATATTAATTTCGCTCAAAATTTGGTCAAAATATAATGCAATACAAAAAGAATACGTCCGTACGTATACGTTTCTACAAAAAGAAGTGAAATCCCACCAAAAACATTCTGTAAAAAACTAGCCAAGTCTCAATGGAGCTGCCTGTTTATCTCTAAAAAGTAATGAAATCTAGACAAAGTCGTACCAAGTGTAAGGTTCCTTACTGCGATTTCTTTATTATTATAGTTAATGTTGTGTGACTTGGCCGTTGAAGGGTACACAAGGGTACAAACCCAGGTGCTCCATGACACCATTGCACCAATCTGTCGCCATAACCGCTACCCATTGACGATGGAAAATTGCCACTTGGAAAACGTTGATTTAATAACTAGTCAATTGTAGGCTTGATAAAGCTGCGTATTTCAATAATACTTATGTTTAAGCGAGCCTGAAACAAACAGTATCAAAAATTATTTCTAGTACAGACGGACTTATAATCATTGATTAGAAGTCCGTCTGTACGTCTATTTTATGTTAGATCGGTGGTCGATTTGACGCTCCAAAAAGAAGAGAGCAGAAGTCAGCATTGTCGATGCTGAATGCATGTGTTGACCAATCAACAACAGCCTAAAATGAGACACTAGCGTCCAATTACCAATACCGGTATGGGCTATTATCTCGCTTAACAAACATAGGTAGTTACAACAGATATAACATTACGTGTAAACAAAATTGACTTGTACACTAACGTATAAAGAATGTTCAACGGCCAAGTCACACAACATTAACTATAATAATAAAGAAATCGCAGTAAGGAACCTTACACTTGGTACGACTTTGTCTAGATTTCATTACTTTTTAGAGATAAACAGGCAGCTCCATTGAGACTTGGCTAGTTTTTTACAGAATGTTTTTGGTGGGATCATACTTACGCTAATACGTGTTTGTCCTGCCTGTACTCAGCTTTATGTAAATGTTAGTGAAGATTCAGTGTAGTTTGAAGTTTATTAAGGACAGGGCTTTTGAAATGAAAGAATAACATGAAATGTTTATACTACACACGGTACGTGTCTGGTTAAATGCTGTTGGGTTGACATATAAAAGGATTATATTTTAAGCACTCAAAATACAGTTTTTTTAAATTTGTTGTACGAATAAATCCTGTTTCTAGTAAAAAAATATTATTATACCTTTTTGGCTGGTGTACCTACTGATTATAAACCACAGATTTAAAAGGAAAACGTTACACAAATTTATAGAAACTTTGAGGAAAAAAATGTCTGGGGATCTGTGTTTTTCAGGGTTCAGGTTATTGGGTTTTTCCATTAGGGTTTTCTCAGTAACAGCCCAGATTCCGAATTCGAGCCCAGTTGATGGCAAAGGACTCACCCACATCAAAGGTACACCCTCATTTCGAAGTAGGTAATACAGAAGTCTGACAACCAGTCTTACCAAGGGGTATCGCATTACCTAGTAAATGGGTTGGGGAAGTCAGATAGGCAGTCGCTCCATGTAAAATACTGGTATTCAGCTGCATCCGGTTAGACTGGAAGCCGACCCCAACATTTAGTTGGGAAAAGGCTAGGCAGGTGATGACGACTTTTAGATTTGTAACTATTTATAGTTATCACTTAATATTATTATCGTCATTGCAACTAAAACATCCCACAAAAACAATATCTGCATCAAATATCAGATACTGTCAAAAAAATAAATGAATACATAACATACATAATCAGCCTATAATGTTCCCACTGCTGGGACACAGGCCTCCTCTCGGTGAGAAGGAGCGGGCCGTAATCCACCACGCGGGCCAAGTGCGGGTTAGCAGATGCCACATGTCTTCTATTTTTTTTTTGGTTCTACGACGTGCCGGTTTCCTCACGATGTTTTCCTTCACCGTTTTGAGAGCAGTGGTGATGAAATAATTTACACAAAGTAAAGCGCCTGTCTGGGTTCGAACCTACGACCTACAAATCGTAAGTCGCGGCCGTTACCACTGGGCCACCACTGCTCTCAATGAATATAACCACACACAAAGAAGAAATAAAGCGAATAAAATAAATAAATAAAAAAATCCCTTTGGGGAAATCAAGCGTAATTTTATGTGTAAGTAAAGTTAAATATAACATCGTTAAAGTAGTGATTGTGGTACGTTATCAGTACACGACCCTCGGAAACCCCGTTATGAAGGTCAACAAAGCCAACATAAAAATAGAAACTTTATATAAATGTTGGTGTAAATTCTGAGAAAAACCCCACATTTTCCTAGTAAACGTAGTATCGCGTAAAGTGATTTTTATCTTTTGTGACGCGAAGGCTTCCTCTGTACTTTTATGGGTTTCTTTTTGTGTTGTTTCACTTCATTGCTCTAACAAGTGTGATGCGATGAGTTTACTGGATTTGACATCATAGTCAAGGAAAAAGATAAGAATATTTTTGGAAATAAATCCGTTTTTATTAGATACCGACTTCAAAAAAAACGAGGTTATCAATTTTACATGTATGTATGTAATATTATTGGAATTGCATTATATTCACATATGACAATCTATTAGGGCTTCCGAACAAATATACAAAATTTTATAGACGTATGTATGTATGTTTGTCCACGCATTTCTCCGCACCTATTAATCGGATCGTGACCATTTTTTTTTATTGGCTTACGTTATCAGCACACGACCCTCAGAAACTCCGTTATGAAGGTCAACAAAGCCAACGTAAAAATAGAAACTTTATATAAATGTTGGCGTAAATTCTGAGAAAAACCCCACATTTTCCTAGTAAACATACTCGTAGCATCGCGTAAAGTGATTTTTATTATCTTTTGTGACGCGAAGGCTTCCTCTGTACTTTTGTTTGCTGATGGGAAATCATCAAATGACTCCTCCCGCTCTGGGCGGAGCGGAAGGGAGTGTCAGACTCTTACTGACTAAAACCCACCCGTGTTCCTTCCTTAGCCCTTTATGTTCCGGGCCAGCGGTAACCCTTTCGAACAATCCCGCTGACCCAGATGCGACTGTCCCTGTAAATTCATTTTATCACTGGTCCTTTGAAACGTAGACTATTTTAGGTTACGGTTGAATGGCCCACGGTCCATTCGCTTTGGGCCGTTCAGACTAAATACCCATTAATGTTCATTACTTTTTGGGGTTCCTTAGCCAATGGGTGCCAACGGGACTTTATTACTAAGGCTCCGCTGTCTGGATAGACAGCGGAGCCTTAGTAATAAAGTCCCGGACGGATGTCCGTCTTTCTGTCACAGGGCTGTTATCTTTTGAACCGTAGTAGGTAGACCAAGTGTCTTCCCGTGTAACAAATTAGACGGGTTTTAAGCCTAAAATGAAAGGAATGCCGTTTGAACATGGTGATAATTTTCATAGAAACCCTCTAAACACCTAAATCCATAATAGATTTGTTACTCGCGTATCAGTATCGTGACGCGACTAATAAAGCGCGGTTTGCACAAGTAGCGAAGCAATCAGTACTATTGATCTATCCAAGGCCCAAGGGTTTATGTTGCGGTTCAAGTGTGAAAAAAGGGTCCTTGTAAGTTGTCAAGGGTTTTTGTTGAATAAATAAAAAGTTGCGCTTTTCATACATCACCTGATGTATGAAAAGCGGAGTGGAAGAAATAAAAAAAGTTTTGCTAATTAAGAACGGTGCGACGTTCTTCAATTGCAATTGCAATTGAATGCAGCTATCTTACTCTATAAAATAGTATATAAGGTTTTGAAATCTGCATAGTGTAAAGCTTTTATTGAATTAGGTTATGATGGGGCTGGCATGGTCGTGTTGTGACCAAAAGCCCCTAAATTTATAATAGATAATAATAAAAATAAAAAAAGTTCTTCAATTGCCCTCTTGATATTCACATTGTACAGACGCCAGCACATTAAGTTACTACAATCTGTCAGATTTCTTTAATAGATTTTCGACTTTATTGCTAAAGCATAAGGTTCAAGGTTGATTGGGAAAATCTGACAGTTTCGGGTAGGTTGACCTGCTGGCGTCTGTACATCCACCCTTAACAGGCGTCACGTAAGGCCGCAATACTGTCAAGGGTGTGACGGTACATGGAAATATATGATAAGTTATAGGAACCTACTAAGATCTACAAGCCTAACAGTCCCTGCGACCCTAAGCCCTATAAGCCCTACAGCCCTAACCTATCATATTCCTAGTGTGTGATAAATAAATATATAAATAAGTTCACCATGCGACCTAAGGTTACAGACGGATAGTAGACAGGAATTCCAGGTTCGGGAAGGGTAAACTCACTGCCAGTCAAGCAGACTCACCAGACTGATCAGAGATGGCTAAAGGTGTCTTGGCCACAGTGAGGAGTAATGAGATTCAAATCTGATTTATTTACAAAAATGTTCTGCTTATATACTACTTTTTCTTGACACACACTATTATACAAATTCTATGTGTCCTATGCGTGTGAGATGCAACCGAATCATTCTTTTAACTGGGCCGCGCGTAAGCCAGGCCGAGTGCTGAGTCAATGTCCAAAGGTAACATTGAACACTCATATTGCTTTTATATTACGGTCTATACTTGCAAAAAGTTGAGCAGGTACGTATCTGGAAAGGGAAACCGGTTATATTTTTTTAAGGCTATGTTTGTTTTTGAAGTGAAAACTTCTTTAGGCGTGTTGGGCATTTTTTGAGATGGGAAAAAACCATTGAACTCGTGCCACTGTTACCGTAAGCGACACCGCGCATGTT
Source organism: Oligia latruncula (assembly GCA_948474745.1). Classification (NCBI taxonomy): domain Eukaryota; kingdom Metazoa; phylum Arthropoda; class Insecta; order Lepidoptera; family Noctuidae; genus Oligia; species Oligia latruncula. Next base: position 4,673,758 of record OX419705.1, read on the forward strand.
TTGTTTATCATCATAATCATCATAAACAGCCTATAATGTTCCCACTGCTGGGAAACAGGCCTCCTCTCTGTGAGAGGGAGTGGGCCCAGTGTGGGTTGGTATATGTCACATGTCTTCGAATTTTTGGTTCTAGGACATGCCGGTTTCCTCCGGTTTTGTTTATAAGACGATTTAAAAAATACCCGCTTCGAATGTGTTCAGCTGTCCTCGGGATGTAGGTACTCGGTTTTAATGTATATCCGATATGTCAGTGAGTGATGGCAAAGTATTCTGTTTCATGTATTTACGTCAGGCGCTGATTAATTTGACAGGACTAAACTAAAATTTATTTTCTGTCCTTTTCTTAATGAAATAGAAAGAAAAAGATGCACTGAACTTAAATTTAGTTTAGTTTGTGAACAACAGAATCGGCACCAATATGATCCAAAAACTTTCGTAAAAACAAAATGAGGCTACCCTGAGTTACCGGGAGAGTTGCATGCAAAAAAAGTCACGAACAACGCCCACTAAATAACAATAAAGTAAGAAAACTGAAGCCCACAATAATAAAACTGACTACTTACTTTCAAACTTTTAAAACTTATGCCGACTTCGCAAAACAAACTCCGAAGCTATTTGTCTTAGCTCATAACTTTCAACTTAGACATTTCACTAAGTTCCTTACACGACAGTTTTGACGTAACACTATCAACCCTCTATGGTCGGCAAAAAAAGTTTCGGATATTTTCACAGCAATATCCGACCGCGGAATCCGATTTTATGTTACGTATATTAAATGTGACAAAAGTATGTGTGGCTACCTTTTGTATTCTAGATAACCAAGGACGGGAGTCGTTGGGCATTGGGCCCATCATATCCGTGGGGCCCATATTGATTTAGGTTTATGGTGTATAGGTAGGTTTTCAATAGGTCCAGTTTATGTGAAGATTTTGGAAGGGCTGTTGAAGATGGGCTTATGAGATTTTGATCGCCATATTATGCGTATAAGGAGATGAATCGGATAGTCGAGTAGATGCGAAGAATATGAAACATCGGTCTTGATTATCATACGAATGGGGGTACCAATCTTTTCAGGTTGAAGCCTAAACGACCCAACGTAGTTGACAAAAGGACAATGATAACTGGTGACAAAACCAACCTTTATACTTGTCAACTTTCATACAGTTCATTGATGCGTTATTAAATACTTTTAAATGTTGTTTTTCACTTGAAGAAGCTATCTTTCGTGATTTCGGAAATATTTCATAATAAGTGGCTTTTAGTGGGTCGGTGGCTAAATAATAACAGCCGCACAGGTCGATCGATCAGGTAAAGCTACGCTTGCCGCGGTTGGTCTGTGGATGGGTGACCACCTTTACATTCCAAGACCCCTCCGTGCCTCGGAAAGCACGTTAAGCCGTTCGTCCTGGCTGACATTCGTGGATCTTTGACAGTCGTTACGGGTAGTCAAAAGCCCGAAATTCTGACAACCAGTCTTGCCAAGGGGTATCGTATTACCCAGTATGGTCGTGGGTTCGAACCCAGACAGGCGCTTTACTTTGTATAATTTATTTCATCACAACTACTCTCAAAACGGTGAAGGAAAACATCGTGAGGAAACCGGCATATTCTAGAACCAAAAACATTCGAAGACATGGGACATCTACCAACCCGCACTGGGCCCGCGAGGTGGATTATGGCCGACTCCCTCTCGCAGAGAGGAGGCCTGTGTCCCAGCAGTGGGAACGTTAAAGGCTGATTATGCTTATATATTGCTCGTCAGCGTATATCCAAAACAATAGGTCAGGTCCAACACCCATTTGAGGTAACAATTGTAAGGTCACACGACCTCGGTGATCAAAGGCGGTGTTACACCAGCCGGATGGATACACGGAAATAGAATCCCACCAAAAACATTCTGTAAAAAACTAGCCAAGTCTCAATGGAGCTGCCTGTTTATCTCTAAAAAGTAATGAAATCTAGACAAAGTCGTACCAAGTGTAAGGTTCCTTACTGCGATTTCTTTATTATTATAGTTAATGTTGTGTGACTTGGCCGTTGAACATTCTTTATACGTTAGTGTACAAGTCAATTTTGTTTACACGTAATGTTATATCTGTTGTAACTACCTATGTTTGTTAAGCGAGATAATAGCCCATACCGGTATTGGTAATTGGACGCTAGTGTCTCATTTTAGGCTGTTGTTGATTGGTCAACACATGCATTCAGCATCGACAATGCTGACTTCTGCTCTCTTCTTTTTGGAGCGTCAAATCGACCACCGATCTAACATAAAATAGACGTACAGACGGACTTCTAATCAATGATTATAAGTCCGTCTGTACTGGAAATAATTTTTGATACTGTTTGTTTCAGGCTCGCTTAAACATAAGTATTATTGAAATACGCAGCTTTATCAAGCCTACAATTGACTAGTTATTAAATCAACGATTTCCAAGTGGCAATTTTCCATCGTCAATGGGTAGCGGTTATGGCGACAGATTGGTGCAATGGTGTCATGGAGCACCTGGGTTTGTACCCTTGTGTACCCTTCAACGGCCAAGTCACACAACATTAACTATAATAATAAAGAAATCGCAGTAAGGAACCTTACACTTGGTACGACTTTGTCTAGATTTCATTACTTTTTAGAGATAAACAGGCAGCTCCATTGAGACTTGGCTAGTTTTTTACAGAATGTTTTTGGTGGGATTTCACTTCTTTTTGTAGAAACGTATACGTACGGACGTATTCTTTTTGTATTGCATTATATTTTGACCAAATTTTGAGCGAAATTAATATTTTAGTGTAAGGAGGATGGGCGTTTTGGTACCCGAAAACTAATTACATCCAAACAAAATAATTTATATACAGATTGAAAGGCCTAATTATGTAGAACAATAGTTGATATGGGGGATAGTCCCAGTTCGCTGTCCGTTCAGAGATATACAACCTTTAACACTATACATTTATGTTAGGTTTAGGTTAGGTTAGGGCGTTTTGGTACCGGAAAACTAATTACATCCAATCAAAATAATTTATATACAGATTGAAAGGTCTAATTATGTAGAACAATAGTTGTTATGGAGGATAGTCCCAGTTCGCTGTCCGTTCAGAGATATACAACCTTTAACACTATACATTTATGTTAGGTTAGGTTATGGCGTTTTGGTACCCGAAAACTAATTACATCTAAACAAAATAATTTTTATACAGATTGAAAGGTCTAATTATGTAGAACAATAGTTGTTAGGGGGATAGTCCCAGTTCGCTGTCCGTTCAGAGATATACAACCTTTAACACTATAAATTTAAGTTAGGTTTAGGTTAGGTTAGGTTAGGGCGTTTTGGTACCGGAAAACTAATTACATCCAATCAAAATAATTTATATACAGATTGAAAGGTCTAACTAAGTAGAACAATAGTTCTTAAGGAGGATAGTCGCAGTTCGCTGTCCGTTCAGAGATATACAACCTTTAACATTATGTAGGTTAGGTTAAGGTTAGGTTATAGGTTAGGGCGTTGTGGAAGGATTTTACGTTCCCGCGTCCCCAAGCGTAGTGTAAATGGAAAAACGGGGTAAAAAAAAGGTAGATAAAATTCAGTCACGTCACGATAAAGCAAGAGTCTATTATTGTTACTTATGACCTAACCTAACGATAACCTAACCTAACCTTTAAAGGTTGTATATCTCTGAACGGACAGCGAACTGAGACTATCCCCCCTAACGACTATTGCTCTATCTAATTAGACCTTTAAAACTGTATATAATTTATTTTGTTTGGTTGCCATGTTTTTCGGGTACCAGCTTCCATACATTTTTGCCCATCCTCCTTTGTTTATTTAATTTGTGTAATGTTCGACATCAAATGAAGCGGCCCACCAAGTTAAATACTTTTTGTAAAGGCGGTATGTCGATCTCTAATAGTTTGGTTGGGCTCTTGTGTTTTCTAATCAGGGTCACCCACCAGGTACTTCAGATCTTCGATTATCCTAATTTTTATAGTTTTCCCTTTATGTGGCCATTAAACCCTAACTCTGTACCAAATTTCAGCACTCTGAGTTTATGGGAAGTACTAGTTCTATTTTGATGATGAGTGAGTGAGTGTCTAAAATGCGAAACTTTGCTTTCGCTTAACTTCGGAACTAAATAACCTACAGACTTGAAGTTTTGGATTATAAGTATGTGATTATAGCTTACTGGATGACGAAAGTTTCTGCGTTCTGGTCTTATCCAGAGGTTCTCAAATAGGGGCCTGAAAATGCGGCGAAATGGTTCCTGTAAAGGATGGTACGGCAGTGTTTGCTTCGCGCTCGACTTGGCGGGGGCACTGCCGTGCCCCCCGATTTTATTATTTATTACAAGGAGTCCCTATATCAATTTTCAGAACTCTAGCATCAAAATTTGCGGAAGTCTCGTACAAACTTCCATCCCCTAGTTCAAGGGGTTGGAGGGTAAAAGTTCCAAGTTTTAGAATTGTTTTGTTGTTTGTGTACTATTACTAGCTTACATACCAAACAGCTTTCTAGGACTTCAGGAAGAACCTTAGAATATTGATGCTTATGAAATAAAAAAATATTTTTTTGGGGGGTTGGGGGGTTATTTACTGAAAATCCTGAAATACGTATTTTATTATTTATAACAAGGAGTCCCTATATCAATTTTCAGAACTCTAGCATCAAAATCTGTGGAAGTCTCGTACAAACTTCCATCCCCTATTTTAAGGGGTTGGAGGGTAAAAGTTCCAAGTTTTAGAGTTGTTTTGTTGTTTGTGTACTATTACTAGCGTACATACCAAATTTCAGCTTTCTAGGACTTCAGGAAGAACCTTAGAATATTGATGCTTATGAAATAAAAAAATATTTTTTTGGGGGGTTGGGGGGTTATTTACTGATAATCCTGAAATACGTATTTTATTATTTATAACAAGGAGTCCCAATATCAATTTTCAGAACTCTAGCATCAAAATCTGCGGAAGTCTCGTACAAACTTTCATCCCCTATTTTAAGGGGTTGGAGGGTAAAAGTTCCAAGTTTTAGAGTTTTTTTGTTGTTTGTGTACGATTACTAGCTTACATACCAAATTTCAGCTTTCTAGGACTTCAGGAAGACCCTTAGAATATTGATGATCATCAGTGAGTAAGTGAGTCAGTGAGTAAGTGAGTCAGTGACGAAATCGGGGTATTTTAGATATCAATAAAATCTAAAGTATAAGAGCTATGCAATTGAAACTTTATAGGTTTAATAAGTCAACCACTGACATCATATCTCGAAAATTTTATTTATCTGGTATAATCCAAACCCAAGTTATGAAGGTTCAAAAATACGACGAAGTGCTTCGAGAAAAGGTAGGTAGTGCCCTTGCGCTTCGCTTGGCTCGTCTTGGCGGGGGCACTCCCGTGCCCCCAGATTACATGGAAGCGTTTCTCAGGAAACAATTGACGATCTCGGAAGACAGGAGTTGTGTTATTTCGTGTTACCTTTTGTTACTGACATACATACTTATAGGCAGATATTCACGTAACTCTATAACATTAGTTTTTGTCACTAAACCCGAAAAGAGGTCATTGTACTCATCATTTTGAACAACTTTTTCTATGGGACCAACCTTGAAATCGCGAAAAAAAATCAGCTGTTCCATAGATTTTGTCGATTTAAGTGAACAGAAATGTATGGAACAGCCGATTTTTTTTCGCGATTTCAATGATAATTAATCGATAAAAAATGTAGTGGCATGTTCCCATTCCACTGCATTTTTTATCGATACTACAAATAGAAACAAAAGAAGATACGTTTATGTGCGGCAAACATTACGCATAAAAAAAACAAAATAACAATTTGGGAGAGAGTATGCGTCACACCTACGCAAAATAAAGAAATATATAAAATACCCTGCTGCCGGTCGATTCTGTAAAAATCTCACCGTGAAAACGTAAGTGAAGTGAGTTTGTTTTTGCTAAGAATTGACACGATTGACAGCACACTCACGCTCACTTCACCTAAGTTTTCACGGTGAGATTTTTACAGAATAGCACCGCTGGTCCTACATTTAAAACTTTTGACCCACTACAATTCCTGCAAAAATAAAGTACAAAGCTGACACAAGACTACCAAAAAAATCATGAGATAAAATTAGCATAGTCTTACAAATTCTAAAAAAAAAAAAAAAACTGAAATACAATGTAAATTTATATGCCGAGGATACGATTAAGTTGACAAGGGTCCTGGGTTAAATTCTTCATCACAATTTCTATTAATGTCATCTCAATTTATTTTTATTTATTTATTTAAATAAGCATACACACATCACCGACATCATCATCACATGACCGATGGGGCCGAAAGGTTCTGGAGTGGCGACCGCGTACCGGAAGACGTAGCGTTGGAAGGCCTCCCACAAGGTGGACCGACGACCTTGTGAAGGCCGCAGGAACCCGTTGGATGCGAGAAGCACAGAACCGGTCGAAGTGGAAGTGCTTGGGGGAGGCCTATGTCCAGCAGTGGACGTCTTTCGGCTGAAATGATGATGATGATGATGATGACACACATCACGATGAATATAAAACTGATTTACATCCGTCACCTCACACACCAGGTCCAGTTGAAAACCAGCGTCAGGCACTAGTTGTCTGGCATTTTTGCTGAACTGGGCCTTTTTGGCGCAGCCGTGAGGAACACTTTCCTGCTAATTTCTTACATCGGACTTTGCACTTTTTATTTTTTTTATATATTTTTTGTTTCTATCTGATGTACGATTATTGTCTAACTATTTGGTGTATTGTGTGTCTTTTAGTCTGTGCTAAATAAATGTATTTTCTTTCTTTTCTCAGTACAACGGTTTTCCATCTCTAAATTTCACGAATTTCACTAGTAAATTGTTCTCTGTTTCCTTCGAGGGGGATTTTTGATTTGATTTTGTTAATTCACCTTTTTCATTGCGTTGCGTTCTTTGATTTCTTTTGGGTGAGACGATATGAGAATTGATTTGTCGTCATCGAATTTAAATAGGTACAGTCATGTGAAAAAATCCAATTATTTTTTTCCTAAAGGAATAGATTATAAATTGATTGACACTTCAAACCATTATGAAAAAGGGGAATAAATATGGCGTGAGTTTATTTGACACTAGCAGCGCCCCGCGGTTTCACTCAATATCGGCATAAAAACTATCCTATGTCCTTTCCTGGGACTCAAACTATCTCTACTTATACCAAATTTCATTTAAATAGGTTTAGCGGTTTAAGCCTGAAGAGGTAACAGACATACAGACAGACACACTTTCACATTTATAATACTAACAGCGGTCCGCGATTTCACCCGCACAAGTGTCGATCCCGTGGGAATATTGGGATCAAAACTATCCTATGCCCGTTCCCGGAACTCAAACTATCTCTATACCAAATTTCATTTAAATCGGTTTAGCAGTTTAAGCGTGAAGGGCTAACAGACAGACACACTTTCGCATTTATAATACTAGCAGCGCACCGCAGTTTCACCAACATAAGGGTCGATCCCGTGGGAATATCGGGATAAAAACTATCCTATGTCCTTCCCCAGGATGCAGTCTATCTCTCTGCCAAATTTTATCGAAATCCGTTCAGTGGTTTAGGCATGAAAAGGTAACATACAGACAGACAGACAGACAGAGTTACTTTCGAATTTATAATATTAAGTATGGATTATACATTTTCAATCCCAATCTTAAATCATCAAAATTCATTTGGATGTCTTTCTTTTGTACCCCAAAAATCGTGATCAAAGATTTGGAGATTTACAATAATTAGGTAATGGTTAGGAGACGGGTATAGCTTACACACTACGGAAAAATTTGTTGGTGAAATTTTTCAATGGAAAATATTTCACGCAGGTGAATCCGTGGGTGTAAAAATGATAAATTATATTTTATATCTGTAAGGGCTGATTTTTCAATAGCCAGATATATAGGGTGACTGGTAATTAGTGACCGATACTTAAACACGTGATTTTACTCATCATTATGAACAACTTTTACTATGGGACCAAATCTGAAATCGTGAAAAAAAAAAACAGCTGTTCTCTACATTTTGACGAGTTAGACGAACATAAATGTAGGGAACAGCTGATTTTTTTTTCGCGATTTTAGTTTTGGTCCCATAGTAAAAGTTGTTCATAATGATGAGTAAAATCACGTGTTTAAGTATCGGTCACTAATTACCAGTCACCCTATATATATATGTCAAACAGTCAGATTTAGTCTTCAGATAAAAGTTATCTGACTATGGAAAAATATGTCCTAAAATGGTTAAAAAAAACACGCTTACACGTCAAAAATAACTTATATTTCAAAACTAGATGAGTTTCGTTCCTTTAAGACTATTCTGAGAAGAAATACAGAAAGAAACTCACAGATTCTTTTAAAGTTTATAACTGTCTCCTTCAAAGTCCAGCATAGCCTGCTGACATAGCATACTTTTCAATATCCATTCAATTCAATTCATTTATTTGTGAACATAGGTTACAATAGGTATTACAGTCAAGTATACTATGATCTCTATGTCCTACCACTTGGTGGTGTACAAATAATAATATCAAATAATTAATCACGAATACAATTAAAATAGCAGGAAATGACTGAATGTCGGTATTGCTCCGTAATCAGTGTAGCTATTCACAACTGTTCGATACGCTTCTGTACAGTATCGAATATCAATGTTGTTTGTTGATTGTTGTTGTTGTTGTCGTAGGGGTCCTCCAAACGCTGTGCATAAGTCCAAAACCCGAAACTTTTGTCATCATCATATCAGCCGAAAGACGACTGCTGGACATAGGCCTCCCCAAGCACCTCCACTTCGACCGGTTCTGCGCTTCTCGCATCCAACGGGTTCCTGCGGCCTTCACTAGGTCGTCGGACCACCTTTGAAACTTCTGTCAGTTTAAATTAAACAGACGACCGCTATTCTTCCGGCAGCTGGGGAAAAGAAAAACAGGTTATCGAAATCTGTCATTTTCGATACGATAGCCTGTCGAACGGTTGTGAATAGCTATGCAGGTTCGGAAGCTCAAATAACAGTTCCATATATAACATTGATCTTCAGGCATCAGAAACAGTTAGTCTAAAAGCCGACACAAACATAGTTTGGAAAAGCCGAGATAAATAAACACATAGGAAACTTTTTGTTTTATCCAAAATTTCTCTTGGGATCGCGAAGTCGCGGGGAAATACTAGTATTCAATAGGGAAAATTGAGAATACTTGGAACTGATATTGAAACCCTGTTACAATACTGGTATGTATTACAGAGGTATTGATGTCTAAGAATTTAAGAAAATTGTGGGAAGGTTCCTTTTGATGTATTTTGGTATTATAATGTTAAAGCTGCTTCGTGCTTCTTAACGTGCTTTACGTGCCTCGGAAAGCACGTTAAGTTATTTGATTTGTGTATGTATAACACAGGCCTCCTCTCACAGGCCTGTCTGCCAGCAGCGACAATATTATAGGCAACAATAAAGCTTGATTAAAAGTCAAAGTCAAAGTCAAATCATTTATTTCAAATAGGCACATTAAAGGCACTTTTGAACGTCAAAAAAAAAACTAAATAGAAATGATTCTAGTCGCCCTTTCCAAAAGGTAGTTTTCGTATGGAGAAGAATGGGCAAGAAACTCCACCGTTACTCTTTTAAAAATGTTTTACAAGGTCTTGTATACATAATAAAAATTATATGTGAACACGATGTACCCATAATAAAATTAGTCTACCACAAAAGGTAAAAAGAATTAAAAATTAAGCAATGACAGGTAAATCAAATAAGTGATAGATACATGGTGCTCACATATTTACAAGTTATTTAAAAAAAAAATGCAAAAGTAGTTGAACTTTAACAAGTGTGTGAGCCACTGTAGTCGCAGATTGTAAAAATGAATTAGAATAAGATGTCATAATTAACTTAAAAAAAAGTATTAGTGTATTCTATCTGGCCTCTTAAATCTGTCGCAACTGTCATATGATTTCAATGGCATTTATAATTTTGAATCCGGAATACTGATATGCTTCCTGAGACAGAAATGGTGATAATGGTAGTGCTTTTAAGACGAACCCTTTTGAAAAGAGCATAAAATATTGTTATTAGGTACTTATCTAAGAATATGGATTAATTTCCCGCATTGAAAAGATTTTTAAGTCTGCCAAGAAATAGCCATTCCTTTAAAACTTTACCAACAAGGTTCCGCCTTTTGTTTTTAAAACCAAGTCATCAAATAAAAGTAATTTAAACAAACGACTTAAGTGCGAACAGACATAAAATCCTCCAGTGTTTTTGTACTTACCTACTTTTACTATACTAAATATTATAAAGAGGATACTTTTGTTTGTAAGTTTGTTTGTAGAGGGTAATCTCTGGAACTACGGTCAGTGGGTCGTCTTAGGGGCTACCAGACGGATTTCAAAAGAGAATGACCAAAAGTCTTATGCATCAAGATCAAAATATTGTAGTAATTCTTTTCATTTTTTACGACATAAGGTACGCGTCGGGGATTTAATTTTTCAACAGGGAATTTAATTTAAAGTAAAAAAGTGTTGATATTGTTTTATTCCTTTTACATGACGTTCTGTTTCAAATGATATGAAATGACCTTGAATTTTAGTGCTATGATGTCTTAAAAAAAACATGTAAATAATGGCCGTTCGTGTCAAACAAAATAAAGTACCTAGTTTTTAGGTTATTTAGATATTTTTGAAAATCTCCGAAACCCGGGTTTTCTTTACAAAAAAAAAGAACTTTTGTAGAAGTTAATATGATAAGTGTAATCTATAAAAAACAATGTTTGACGTTGGTGCAGCATGGTACGGGATTCCATACATCCATGATCACTGTCCATAGCCCAATTCTTGAGGAAGGCTATAGGCGGTATGGGCTATTTATTATCATGCTATGACTACTAAGGAGACGAGCAAAAATAAAAAAAACTGGCCAAGTGCGAGTCGCACTCGCACACGAAGGGTTCCCTACCACAAGGCAAAAACGCTGAAAAAAAACACGTTTGTTGTATGGGAGTCCCCCTTAAATATTTATTTTATTTTGTTTTTAGTATTTGTTGTTATATCGGCAACAGAAATACATAGTTTGTGAAAATTTCAACTATCTAGCTACCGCGGTTCTTAAGATACAGCCTGGTGACAGACAGACGGACGGACAGACAGCGAAGTCTTAGTAATAGGGTCCCGTTTTTACCCTTTGGGTACGGAACCCTAAAAAGTCCAAATGCTAAGCGAAAACGAAGTGATAGCGTGGGCAGTGGATGCAATGCGACGGGGTGGGTCTGGGAAACAAGAAATTTCACGCGGTCGAAGTCGCGGGCAGAAGCTAGTTTTTATACCTAAAGATCTTAGGGAGGTTTTTCGTAGGTTCGCTTCAGTGATTCATTCTTATTTTGGGTGCCGGCCATGATGAACTCAACGCCCTCTGTTCCTTTTGAGATTTTATTACACGACTCTTATTGCGAAGCATTAGAGTGCTTTACGATCGAATCTTTTTTTTTTGCCTCCTTTCTTCTTCAACTGTTCCTATTGTTATACTCCTGCTAGTATACAGAACCTACTTAATTTTTATACCATTGTATAGATAATTTAATGGAGGAGGGGTCTGTGGCTAAATAATAACAGCCGCACAGGTCGATAGATCAGGTTAAGCTACGCTTGCCGCTGTTGGTCTGTGGATGGGTGACCATCTTTACATACCGTGACCCCTCCGTGCCTCGGAAAGCACGAGCCGTTGGTCCCGGCTGTCATTCGTGGATCTTTGACAGTCGTTACGGGTAGTCAGAAGCCCGAAAGTCTGACAACCAGTCTTATCAAGGGGTATCGTATTAACCAGTAATTGGGTTGTTCAGTACTTTTCAAAAATTTATTTATTGCAATGGAAACGAAAAAAACATCAGAATATTTTTAAAGAGAATCCCGTCAATCAAATGTGAAACCTGAAAACATTGTAGCTTGCGAAAAACTCAATTAGTTTATTTTATTATTTATTTATTTATGCATACAGTCTTAATACAGGTTTATATTTGTTTTGTACCTTTAAACCAGAAATGGTTTGTATTGGTACTCACATTCGCTATAAGAACACTTCTTAATTGACTACTAAGTAAGTATGACTTATATTTACTTATTTATATCATTCTATTATCATTCATGTAGCCACACCGTTTGTTTATATTATATATCATAAGCAAATAATGTAGGTACACGATGTAGGAGATTTAGGAGCAAACATCTATCAGTAAGTGCGTGAGTCACATGTAAAGTCGAACACAGACATTGCGCAGCGCATGGCGTTCATCGCATGATTCGCAATGTGTGGACGTTCATATTCGTGGTGAGGCAAGTGCTTCCATATGCCTCATATTTGTTGTTGTTATTTGTTGTTATCTCCAAAAATATGTAATACACGTTCAAGAAAACCATGTTATTGTAAACAACCTTTGTTCCGTAACATTTGTATCTACCGATGTTTTGGTACAGAAGTTTTGGGACATGACTTTTACTTTGTTTTGGTAAAATAAATTGTACCTGTACGATGGATACAGTGCTATCACGGATATGAGTGCTATGGATCCAATGTCAATGTTGTGTTATGGTTGTAGACCACAAAATGGTACCTTGTCCGTGTATACACGTTTTTCAGGCTGACTGTACCTATTAAAGATTTATTTTCAGAAATAAATCACAGGAGTATTATTTGACTTGTGCGTTTAGTCTCCACCACGGTTAATCTGTCCGTCAAGTGTCTTCGTCAAAATATATATTTAGATAAAAAACATCATTCAGTAGGTACAAATGTAGAAACAAGATATTCCCTTCGCGCCTTTAGCCACTGAATTATTTAGCATCTGTTGTTTGGGGGTGGAATTAAGAGGCGTTACTTGAATATTTTAATAAAACCTCTTCAAAGTGCGATCAATCAAAACGCTACACTCTGTGTTGTTCGTAAAAAGTTGGTTCTTGGACTTTGGCTGTTGGCCAGAAAAAGGAGCCAATATTGGTATCACCGCCAGCATGGTCGACCTTCAAGTGTCCGAGCTGGTCTAATTAGAGGCAAATAAGTCGTTTTAGTTTTACAGATTTGTCTTTAGAGTCATGATCATCATCATTTCAGCTGGAAGACGTCCACTGCTGGACATAGGCCTCCCCCAAGCACCTCCACTTCGACCGGTCCTGCGCTTCTCGCATCCAACGGGTTCCTGCGGCCTTCACAAGGTCGTCGGACCACCTTGTGGTAGGCCTTCCAACGCTACGTCTTCCGGTACGCGGTCGCCACTCCAGAACCTTTCGGCCCCATCGGCCATCTGTTCTGCGAGCAATGTGCCCTGCCCACTGCCACTTAAGTTTGGCAATTCTTCGGGCTGTGTCGGTTACCTTGGTTCTCAAGCGGATCTCCTCATTCCTGAATCGATCACGCAGGGAAACTCCAAGCATAGCCCTCTCCATTGCACTGATAACGCATAATGCGAAGCCTTTTGCAACTCGCTATCACAATCGGAAGGATTTTAAAGGAAATTCGTAAGAACGATAGAAAAAATCATCGCTCGACAGCGTAAACAATGCAATGAACGTTGTTGAATTGTCAAAATATGTATTGCCATTGTATGTGTGTTATGGCTCCCGCAGACAAGCGGGATACGACGGTGTGACGCGATTTTGGTTGAGCGATTTCCCTAGTTTCCACAGAAAATTGTTCTACTAGCATTGCGTCGCGTTGTCTACGGGAGCCTTTACGGAATTACCCTGTAGATCACCTCACTACCATCTTGCTGACTGTGTAAGAGGGAACAGGGCGTGCGATTCTCCATACAAATGTATTCCCCTTTTTTCTTCCTGAATACCTAATTCCTCTAGAACAATTTTTTTTTTTCATAAAATCAAGGTCCTGCTGTAAACACGTCCCTGTCATTTTCTTTTTTTCAGCAACTAATTATTAAAGAAAATATGACTCTCTCAAAAAGTGCCCTATTTGTACCGCCGCCGTGATTAGAGGACTACCAGACAAATTAGAAAATTTTAACAAAAAAAAAAAAATTATATTCATGACACACACATACAACAACAACAACAACAACAACATACTCTTTCTTAAAATGTTAATGTGAAAAATAATTGAATCGGCTCAGTTTTCGAGGAGAAAAAAGGGGAATTCGAAACGTCAATCTCGTCAAAATTTTTGTGATAATTTCGTTCTGAGCTGCAGCTGTCCCTATCAGTATCACACACTACGGGGCCAGGCTTGAGGTAAGGCGACGGCAATAGTTTCATTTTTCAAATTCCTCGCAGGCCCCGTCCCCTTTTAATATTTTTACCGACTTCAAAAAAAAGGAGGTTATCAATTCGATACGTATGTATGTAATATTATTGGAATTGCATTATATTCACATATGACAATCTACTAAGGCTTCCAAACAAATATACAAAATTTCATAGACGTATGTATGTATGTATGCATGTATGTATGTATGTATGTTTGTCCACGCATTTCTCAGCAACTATTAATCGGATCGTGACCATTTTTTTTTGTATTAGCTTACATTTACTTCAACTTAGGGAACAGTGCAAGTTTCATCAAAATCGGTTCAGTAATTTTCAAGATATGGACTAATACGTGTAAGTGTGACGGCCTGGCGTATTGATACGAGCTACGGGTGTAGTGTCAAAGGGAAAACATCTCAAAACCTTGGTCAAATTCTAGTGCAAAAACTAAAAATTACAAAATAAAAAGTAATTTAAAAAAATTAAACCGACTTCAAAAAGAAATCAACTCAAAATTATGAAATAACTTTAATTTCGGAAGTCGGTGGCAAAAAACTAAAATACAGATCCCAAGACACCGACTTCCGAAATTAAAGTTATTTCATAATTTTGAGTTGATTTCTTTTTGAAGTCGGTTTAATTTTTTTAAATTACTTTTTTTACAATTAGCATTATTCTGTTAATTTATGTTCTTGTTCATACGAATAAGAGAGAAAAAAAAAAGAATTATGTGATATATGAAATATGAAAAAATATCCATTTGTTTCTTGTACACCTAACATTTAAGTCACAGTACCACCATAACTTAATCGAGAGTTCTCGCAAACTTTTCCTCGGGTAAATTAATAAGTTGTTACTGAGCCGTAACTTTTAACGTTATTCCTTTGGTAACCCAACTCGGTAAGTTTTAATGACGGAGTCCTTTGCTATTATATCAGCCTCGTATAGCGTCCTTTGCTATTTATACCCTTATTAAAAACACTTGCATGGGCGCTTTTTTGTTTAAAATGACACGATACTTATATTAAACCACAATTATCTGTCAAAGTCAATTAAATTTCAATCAGACTTAATATTTTTACTGAAATAAAATACTTATTGTGCCCTTAGTATGTAGTTTAAAAAAAATCCTTACTAAAACTATTCCTTAGAGTTACCGTTCACGACTCTACCCATTGAGCTATATCAATGACTCTACCCAAAAGTGACGTGTCACAAACTCAAATCCGCAATGAGTAGCCAGAGCGTCACAACGAAAACGTATTTTAATGGCGGTCCGTACACCACGCGACTTACCATAATCAGCCTATAATGTTCCCACTGCTGGGACACAGGCCTCCTCTCGGTGAGAGGGAGTGGGCCGTAATCCACTACGCGGGCCCAGTGCGGATTGGCAGATGTCACATGTCTTCGAATTTTTGGTTCTAGGACATGCCGGTTTCCTCACGATGTTTTCCTTCACCGTTTTGAGAGCAGTGATGATGAAATAATTTACACAAAGTAAAGCTACGACCTACAACTCGTAAGTCGCGGCCGTTACCACTTGGCCACCACTGCTCTCTGCCACGCGACTTACTAACGCGTTATTAATTAGTTTGTGATTGGTTGCGTTGTGTACGGACCGTGTCGTGGATGATAGGCCTTATGATTAAGTGTGCGTACACACGAGTGACACGCGTCGACGACAGAGGTAACTGCAACCGTCGACGCGTGTCGGCGGCAGCCAACGACGCGTCCTTATATTTGGGCACTGTACACTACTACACGCGTGACGCGTTGTCGGTGGCGGCCGTCGATTCGCGTTGACGGCTATCGCCAACACGCGTCGACGGTTGCAGTTGCACAGTAAAGATGAATGATGATGAGTTTTATAATCTCTGTTTTATCCAAAAAGGTAATCTTGAAATACCCTTCACTTTTGTACAGACGCCAGCACATCAAGCTACTACAATCTGTCAAATTTCTTTAATAGATTTTCAACTTTATCGCTAAAGCGTAAGGTTCAAAGTTGATTGGGAAAATTTGACAGTTTCGGGTAGCTTGGTGTGCTGGCACATACACTACATAGATCATGACATAATCGCACTGCCTTTATCTGTCCAACCACCTGATTACAATAATGTTTTCCCGTAAATTATGTTACCTTCATCAAAATTATGAACCCATTAATTACGACAGGTAATGAGACAGGTAAACCACAAAAGGGTCTGCAAAACAGATAAATTAATAAAGGAATTCCCACATTTGCAGATAATCACGTTTCAAAAGAGGTAGTAAATAAAAATCACTGCGAATTTAATCCATGAGCTGTCAGTGTTAATATTCCACAACAATGTTGACACTGACAGTTCATGAACGCGGTTTAGGTATGCTAATCGTGTTCAGTTTCATTGGTGAAATTCGCCCTTAGTCTGTTATTGACCAACAGGGCAAAAGCCTCCTCTCACTTGACTCATTTACAAAAAAAATCTCTGTTTTTTTAGAATGTTTTCTTGCCATTCGTGAATGGTATGCCAGCACATCAAGCTACTACAATCTGTCAAATTTATTTAATAGATTTTTAACTTTATCCCTAAATTATAAGTTTCAAAGTTGATTGGGAAAATGTACCTTACATCATCTTATTCTAAAAGGTACCAATGTACCTTTTAGAATAAGATGAAACGTTACTTGTCCAAAACCTGCATGAGTCAATACTCATGCAGGTTTTGGACAAGCAACTTTATGACTATCGTTATGGCCAGAGGTTTCTCAAACTTTCGGATCACAAGTGGTGCTAGCAAAATTAATAAAATCAGCCTATAGTAGTCCACTGCTGGTCAAAAGCCTCTCCATTGCACGCCACTTCGACCGGTTGTGTATTTCTCGCATCCAGCTGATGCCAGTCGTCTTCACAAGGTAATCGGTCTACATTGTGGGAAGCCTTCCAACGCTACGTCTTCTGGTACTCGGTCGCCACTCCAGGGGGTCTACTCCGAAGCGGTTAACCACCGTATCGGCCGAATGTTCGGTCATTTTCTACTACCTTTCATTTCCTATATTGACTATAGGTCCCGACCAAACTGTGCCAATCCGAACCTTTTTAGAACCCTTACCCTTTTTTTACCTTTTTTTTTTTAAATTCGTAGTAGTACAACAATATTCGAATCAGAAAATGACCGAATATTCGGCCGACACGACAATCAACCACTTCGGAGTAGACCCCCAGAACCTTTCGGCACAATCGGTCATCTGTTCTGAGTGTAATTTGCCCTGCCCACTGCCATTTAAGAGAGGTCGTTTTTCCAAAGAAACGCTCTCGCCTGTTTTCTTTCTGGTTAATGACCATAAAGCAATGATTACCTATCTACAGAATAATAAATATTAATTACTTGTATGTCCAGATTTCCTTTTTGATGATACATTATTTTTATAAGCACTGTCAACAGTTTTCATTAATAGTTGTCAAATTTGTACACTAGGCCTGTACAAATTTGACAACTATTAATGAAAAAAGAAAAACTATGTTTTTCTTTTTACACAGAATATATTCTTCTTATTCAGTTTGAGAAATATCTATTAAATTGGTCCAATATTGGAGGAGGAAATAGCCGAGGCACACATACATAGGCTTTTTCAAAAGTCTCTCCGACTGCATTTCCTCTTAAGTTTGGCTATATCGGTTACCTTAGGTTCTCTTGCGGATCTGTTCACTTCCTATTTCTAAAGAAAAAATAATAGGCAGAAGCATTCTCTATTTTATGAAGATCTTAACGAATTCACAAACGAGCAAAGCCAGTATTTCACAGAAAGTATGAGTGTTTTATGTGTCCTTGCACTAAGAGTTTTTTTATATCGCAATTGGACGGCCGCTGGGTCCAAATGCCGTATTTTTAGCCTACCATAAAAAGAAAAATTGTTTGTGACACAGTGTAGCTGATTCCGGTTGGTCAACAACAAAAAATAGGTCAATTGTTTAAGTACCTACGAAATTGTATGTCATTTAACAAATTGTTTTAAGTAAATTGAGTAAAAGCATAAACAAATTAGCTACTTTGCTTAATTAATCCGTCGTTCAAATATTTTGACAGTCTGTGAAGTGTATTTGTTGATGTTTGTAATAGTGTTTATCGTGAAACCTGTGATCTTTTAAGTATTTGTGCTTTGACAATATATTATTGTAAGTAAGCCCGGCACACACTGGTCATTCAGCCTCGCAGCTAACTTAGCTAACTTGCCAAACTTTTTACTACGGTATGCACTTAAAACTTACAGCTCAAAACGACACTAGTGTGACTGTAAATAATATTTTCAACACACTTGCTCGTAAAGTGGCTCATAATGAACCGCTCTTAGGCCCATAAGGCAGTGCTTTTTAATTACTTTATCTTACCGCACCAGTGCGGTAATGCCACAGATAACTATTTACTAGTCGGAGATGTGCGTTTTTTTTTTAAATCTCATTAAAGTGACTTCATGTCAAAAGGAATCCGCGGGCCATTAATATCACTTTTTTTTAAATAGTCTGAAATGTCCTTGGTCCCAAAATGAACTAAAATTTATTTGCCTTTAGGTGAATGCGCAGTTGTAGCTGCGAAATTCAATTTTTCTCACGTTTTTTTGCAATTTTCAGGTCAGTGTCAGGTTGATCTTGATCAAAATGTGATTCGCTACTATAACATGTACGTATTTACAGAATTATAAATCATTAGAATCATTCGCTTCAATCGACTCGGGAGTAATGATCAACATAACACACATGTGTCATAATGTATCTACTATTATTCCTCAATTTTTTGTAATACCACCTACCACTGTTTGTCTCTGCATTACCCAAAGGTTGACTGGAATAAAATGCCTATGGCATTAAATCTGTCTCTGAACATTTGTGTGCTTAAAGTAATAAATAATACTGTTTTCCGTACAGTACTGTGTGTTACGTTTAAGCCCATGTAATAACATGGGCTTAAAAATAACTGGCAAAATGTGGGTGAATACAGGCGTGGTGTTATGATATACAGACAGCACATCAAGCTACCCGAAACTGTAAAATTTTCCCAATCAACTTTGAACCTTATGTTTTAGCGATAAAGTTGAAATTCTATCAAAGAAATTTGACAGATTGTAGAAGCTTGATGTGCTGGCGTCTGTACTTAGTGATTATGTAAATAATACATCTTCTTCTTCACGGAAACTGAGATGCAAGTCAGATTATTCTAAACGTCGCAAGCATTCAACATCCCAACTTACATTAATCATCAATGGTGATGATGATTCGTCATCATTTCAACCGATAGACTTAAGCTAAATAAAAACAAAAGTGGAAATGGGTGAGGGAGGCCTTTGCCCTTCAGTGGGACAATACAGGCTAGTTAGATTAGACGTAAGCTGCTGGACATAGGCCTCCCCCAAGTATCGCTACTTCGACCGGCCCCCTAATCCTTAACATACTTTCAATCACAATCAGAATAATTTTAAAGGATTTCGCTAATCCATTCCTGAAGGAACAAAAAAACAGTGGCACTCCGGGAGTGCCGACAGAAGTGAAAACAAAACACAAACAGAATACTTTGCCATCACTCACTGACATATCGGATATACATTAAAACCGTGTACATACCGAGGACAGCCGAACACAACATCCGAAGTGGTTATTTTTTTAATCGTCTTATTAACGAAGTTCAATGGTTTTTTCCCATTTCAAGAAATACCCAACGCGCCTAAAGAAGTTTTTACTTCAAAAAAAGAAAATGTATTCTGGGTATCAAACTAACAGACCTGGTTAGGACTACGACCATCCGTTCCATCATATGGCATCCAATTATGGGGCTGTACTAAGTCGACCAACATCAAAATTATACAAACATTCCAGAATAAGGTACTCAGGAGTATTGTTAATGCGCCCTGGTATATAAGAAATGACGACCTCCATCGTGACCTAAAAATGGAACCCGTCACCAAGATAATCCAAAAATTTGCTGAGGCCCATGAACAACGACTCCACCGACATGTGAACATCGAGGCAATCCAGCTGTTAGACAAAACAAATATAGTGCGAAGACTAAAACGGACAAAACCTTTTGAATTAGTGTAGTGTAAAAAGTGTAGAAATAATAGTGCTAATGACACACATAATAACACATGAACAAAGTGTTTATATCATCATATCAGACTCTAAGAAAGTGGAACGGACTTGTGTAAAGTACAATAAACACTATTCAAGTTTTAAAATAATTATCACGTAAAAAATTAAGTTAGATTAAAATTGCTTATTAGTCTTAAAGGCTAGATTGTAATTAAAAAAGGTTAAAAAAAAAAAATCCGTTCCATCACGAAGATATGATGACACTTGGAAAGCTGCCACGCTAACATGGAACTGGGCTGGACACATTTGCCGCATGTCAGACGAACAATGGGCCAAACTTACGACCCAATGGGCCCCTCTTAATGGCAAGCGACATCGTGGCAGGCCCAAGCGGAGATGGCGGGATGAGCTGGACTCCTTCAACAAGAACTGGTCCTTAGCAGCTTTGAACAGAGAGAAATGGAAAGAGAGTAGGGAGGCCTTTGCCCTGCAGTGGGACATAACAGGCTAATAATAATAAATGGAAAAAAAAGATGAATGATTCATATGTTTATAAATGTGGTCTGTCAACAACGTAAATAACGCAATGAATGTTGTTGAACTATCAAAATGAAAGTCATTGCTACTGTTAGTGTGTTAAGCAAATATCCAATTGTTTTGTGCTTTTCCCATACAGCGGATTCCTGCGGCCTCCAGGAAGGTCATCGGTCCAACTTCGGTCTACTGATCATTTTACTCTGTGCCACCATTCCCTTATTATTCCCCTTTAATGATACATAAGCAAACACTTTTGTCAAATGTTTTTCCCAGCAATAAGTATAATAACACCGCTCAGCAGAGATCGTCAACCCTTGGGCTCTAACTAATGCGAATACATTTTGGAAATTATTCTTTTTTCGCTGGGCGAAAATATTTTACACACACCAGTGCATTTTGGTCATGAATGTCATGATTTATGCATGATGTAGGGTTCAATTTTTAAAACGTATGTACAACGTTCTTTCGACGAGGAAAGGTCGCTGAACTCAATGAAATTTTGGTGCAGTTTTCTGCTGCATACATAAATCTGAAATTGTTGGACAAGAAAATAACAATTTTACAATCATGGAAAAAGTTTTTGTAATTGTGATTGTTTATGCTAGTTACGAGTATTACCTACTGCTTACTGCACACACGAAGTGAAACAAAATCAAAATATTTCATTTCACATAAACCTACATGGGCACTTATGAAACGTCAGAAGCTAGGTGCACGGTTCCAATTGGTCGTTTCCTATGGACAAGAACCGGCAAGAAACTCCACGGTTACTCTTTTTAAAAATATTTGGCTTTTACAATGTTTCCAAATTACAGTAGGTATGGGGAGCGTAGGCCTGTCAACAAATATGATAAAATAAAAAATGGTCTACAGATCTAAAATCTACAAGGCAAACTTTATGACAAACTAGCTTCTACCCGCATTTTCGTCCGGGTCTATTTTCTTGACCCACCCCGTCGCATCGCATCGCCTGCCCGCGTTTTTACTTCGTAATCGCTCAGCGGTATTTCTGACTTTTTTTTCGCTCGGCTTCTAAAGATCCTGGCGTGATGTTAAATAGCCTGCTCAAGAATTGAGCTATAAAATGCGTTTTTTTTAAAACCTTCTGGTAGTTCCGGAGATCAGCGCGTACAAAGAAACAAAAAAAACTCTTGAGATTTATTATTAGTATTCTTTGATTTACCTGTTTTTCTGCCTACATACATGTAAAGGAGTTAATTTATTTACTGATCTATGCGTTATGTTCGTGAACGAGCGCCGTCAGTTGGGGCTGGTCATTACTTAGCTGCCTCGGCTTAACCAACCAAAAAAAAAACCAAAACCAAAAACCAACCAAAAAACCAAAACCAAAAATAAAATAATTAAAAAATTATTTTATTTTTGGATGGTTTTTCTATTACTATTTGCTGTACTCTGGACGATTTTAACGCGTAAGACTTGTTTTTACATCGTTCTCAAATATAATTATAAATTTAACATTAATGATGTAACTAATATTTTTGTAAAATATAAGTTAAAAGAGTGTCCATGGAGTTTCTTGCCCGTTCTTCTCCATAGGTACCTACGCTTTGGAATGGGCAACTAGCTTCATATTTTCTGACTGACCGACTTCTTGACAATTCAAAAGTGCCTGTAAATGGTTTAATTGAAATAAATGCTTTGAGTTTGAGTTTTACATTACAGTTAATTTCAGGGAAAAAACCACAGTGCATTCATTATCACCTGGCTGTAACTACTGCAGAAGTGTCTGTTAGAATCTAATTAGTAAATAAATATAACATTCATATCTTGTACCTAGTGCTCATTTAGCAACATTCAAAAGGTAATTAGGAACAGAAAAAATGCAAGAAATAGAAACATATTTTTGAAGTACAGCCAGCAGCCAAAGTTGATGCTAAATTTTAATTTCAAAATTTGGTATTGTGGCTAAGTAATAACAGCCGCACGCGTCGATCGATCAGGTTATGCTACGCTTGCCGCGATTGGTCCGTGGATGGGTGACCATCTTTACATACCAAGACCCTCCGTGCCTCGGAAAGCACGTTATGCTGTTGGTCCCGGCTGTCGTTCGTGGATCTTTGACATTCGGTCGTTACGGGTCGTCAGAAGCCCGAAAGTCTGACAACCAGTCTTACCAAGGGATACCTATAATAGTATTATTAGTAAGTGGGTTGTGGAGGTCAGATAAAATACTCGTACTCAGCTGCATCCGGTTAAACTGGAAACCGACCGCAACATAGTTGGGAAAAGGCTAGACAGATGAATGAATTTGGTATAAACATAACGTTTTCAAAAAATACAAAAAACAAGGTATAATAGGTAAAATAGGCATTTAAGGAAAGTAAAAAATGGATAATTTGCCATCGGCGCTTTATTTCATGTTATTGACTAATAACTACTGACATTATATTATATTTTCGTATATATAAAAAAAAAAAAAAAAAATTACGTTAGCAACTCCAAAACATCACTTTCAATGCTAACCCTACTTCTATAACTCACTACGTAATATTTTATATTCCTACTTCAAAGTGCTCAACCAGAATAGTGAATTAAATAAACACAGAAACACAAACATAGACATTTTGCTGACATAATCAGAACTATTTGACAGCGTCATTAAGGACTGCAAAGATCGAATATCCGTTGTAGAGAGCCTGGAAAATAAAAATGAAATGTCAGATAACATTTGAAAAAAATTGTAACCTAGGGTTTTTAATCGGGAGTAGTTTTGTTCAAGGGGTACATTTAGATACGTTTGCGCAGATAGAGGGTAGATATTGTTTTGTAAGTCACGTCTTTTTTTGTTCTAATAAACTGTTATTTTGTTTCTGAAAAGAGGTTGGGTGCATGCCAGTGCTTGCACCCAACTGCTTTTTACCATGCACCAACAGTAAAGGAGTAAAGAGTATTTAAAGTTGCATCAATTAAAAGTGGTTTAAAAAAAAAAATACGTTAAAAAAGTTGGAACTTTGACCTTCGATATCTCCGTAACCAGAAGGTTCCCAGGTATGGTTTAGTACAGACGCCAGCACACCAAGCTACCCGAAACTGTAAAATTTGCCCAATCAACTTTTAATCTTATGCTTTTGCGATAAAGTTGAAAATCTATTAAAGAAATTTGACAGATTGATGGCTGTCTGTACAAAAAATAAAAGATAATAGCGGGCAGGACAAGTGACACTTGTTGTTATTAAATAAATTGAAGACAAAATTATTTATTCAAATTTAAAAACAAAAGAAATCACGAATAAAGAATAAATAAGAAAGCACGTACATTTAATTCCCACGAATGTAACAAAATAAATCGTCTAAATATAATTACGCAAGTCCAATATTTGATGTCAGTCACATTATATTTCCATCACTTATACTGCTCCAGTCATTTACTTCAAAAGCACGCCACAAAATTAATTTAAAGCCATATTTATAAAAACCATAAATTACTTAGAAAAATACGGTATATTTTACGAATGCCTCATTAGCGACCTACTCAAACTGAACTCGGCTCCGTTTGCTCTAGGCAATTATTTAGAAATGGAACGGGTATCCGATTTTCTGCTTAATAAAAAGCAGAAAGTCGGATACCCGTTCCGTTTCTAAATAATTGAATTTTTTGAAGTCAGTTAATAAAACTGACTTAAAAAAAAAGGAGGTTCTGTATTCTATATATATAAGTTCACGTAGGTACTTGTTATACATATTATAAAAAAACTATAGCTAGTGCTAAATTAGGTATCAATAATGGTAATTGATCCATCTACAGTTCGCGTCAAATAACTTTGCCGCTCTGAAGCTAGGCTCTTTCCTAGGCGCGCCAATCCGCGCCATGCGCGCTGCTGTTGTATTCATAGGATTAACTACTGCGCAGTGATTCGTTGCCTACTTCAGAGCGGCAATGTTATTTGACGTGAACTGTACATACATTGATAAACTACAAAATTAAGTCCATTGTTATCAGTACCCTAACTGCGTAACACACTCTTAATCACATACCAAAGGATTTTGAATGAAATTGCTATCATACCATTGCTTCATTTGTTTGAAGAGTTCGTCTGCTCGACAATGTACATAAGGCAATGAATATGGTTGAACTGTCAACATGAAAGGCATTGTCATTGTTTCGCAATAACCCTGCTGAATTCATAAACTCGAAACTCGAAAACTGTCTACCGTTGTCGACAACCTTTTCCACGAATTCCGATGAAAAGTTAATATTTGGGAAAGAGCAACGACCGCAACAGCTGTTTTCCACCTATTTTAATCACTTCAAACCTAACCGGATCCCATGCCGGATTCCTTGTAATTTCTAATTAAGGGGCTACCTCGAAAATCTAATATCCTTGAAAACCTACTAAGCGAGCGAAAGTGATGTACCTAATTACTTTTGAAACGCAAAAGAAGAGTGATGGCTATATTATAGTGTGCGTGCGCTCGGAATAAAACGTGTGTCAAAACGAATTTACTCCTTTTGTATCAAAATAAATGAATTAAATTTAAAACTACTTTGAGTAAATTTTAATATGATAATGTTTTAAAGTAAATTCCATTGAATAACTCTTAAGCGTTACGCCGTGATGTCGGAAAAAGTAAAAAAATAGATACAACTTTGCAATTTTTTGTATCGAGAAAAATTCATTGAATCGTGTATTCCATTTACATGATACTAGGACCAGATCCAAAAAACATATACCAAAATGTTAAATCCCTATTCCACATACTTAACAAGTTACACGAAATAGATAAACAATGTGGTTTTTCTATTTTGTGTAACTTGTTAAGTTTTTCAACGTGTCACCCTAAGACATAAATTTCTTTAACCATAATCGGTTATAAAGTATTCTATCTAGTCGTATAGACGATTTTTTAATGAAAAATCTTCACAAATAAAGATATAATATTTTGAGATCAATGATGTTATATTTTAACATAGTTTAATTAAAAGATGTTGTATAATCATTACTCTCAAAATACTAAATAGATTGTCTAAAGTCTTGCTCATAATCTGTTGCTCTCTCTATATACTATTAACCTAGTTTTAACTAATACTAACACAGGGAATGAAAACCTCAGTAGTTTTTCTCATTTCTGTAGCTGACAGTTTTGGGTAGCAGATGTGAATTATCATTATCCTCTTCATTGTTTGATGTGCAGAATACGTTCAAGATAAAAGTGACGTGAGACGTGGTATTCATGATAAAATTGAATTGTGAGCTTCTTTCGAAACCGCGGAAAAATACTATCAGCTGACCTTTTGATTTTATGCCGTGTTCTAAATTTGAACGTAAAATAAAATAAAAACGGTGGAGAAATAAACCAGTTTCCCTTTTAAGTCTATTATAAGAGACTACACCGTTTCGAGATATAAAACTGTCCAACCCTCTTGTCAGCTTCTTATTTTTATGGGTCCCGTTAAGGCTTGTATTCATGCCAACGACCTTGTGCATTTGGGCGGAGCTAACTACCCCTCTCCGCGCCACTCCGCCACCCGCATGCAACGCGACGCACGTCCACGTGTGTCGCGTTGCCTAGCAACACGAGGCGCCCCGCACTGAATTCGTGGACGAGTGCGGGGATGATATAGACACGGACTTTAAACGATCGCATTTTTAATTTATTATATTAAAAAATATACATGTTTTTAAAAAGTAACAAAACCAAATCATTTTCGTTTGTATTGCAAAGCAGTAGATATTTTTTATATATTCTTTTGATAAAAAATGAAGGAGTAAAATGGTTTCATCTCAACGATTTGGAGGTGATTTGGTGATTTTTTTTCTTAATAGGTGATATCGATAGAAAAATTATGGCTAAACCAAATTACGATTCATATCATGTAGATTACCAACTATTTTTTCAGATGTAATTTCTCTGTAAGTTCCGGAGAAAAGCTGCTTCATCTGCACGCTGTTTTTAAGCTTTTTTCGAAAGAGTAGCCTTAAAAGCATGATTGTTGTTTTTGGCAGTTTTGCGATAATGAGTCTTAACGGACAGTATTTGGATTTTAGTTTTCCCAGCATAAACACAACTATTATGAACTCATCTCATAAAGCAAAAAATGTATGTAGGTATCTAATAAAAAACAATAAATAAAAAATAATGCAAAAAACATAAATAATATAATATGCAAAATATGATATACTAATATAATATACCACAGAATTTCTATGATCATTACGAACCATCTACGAACCTGGCTAAAAGTCTGTATAGACAGCAGTGCAAGACCACCAGCACTCAGCTTCAGGGGTCTTTGAGCAGCAACGATTAGGATAAGCAGGTCCTTTTGCAAGTCTACCGGCCATGACGTCCATGTTGATTCATAAGCTGCTAGAGCGATGCCTTGACTCTGAGGAAGATTAGCATATCATTTGTAGCGGTATCTACAACGCCACATGCGATCAACGCGTCATACTGACGTCAAGCAATCCTGCATCTCGCAAGCAGAGTTTAGGTACCGCGCAACTAGCATAGATACAACGGCCCGATATGAATCATCGGGCAGTTGCCCGCTAGACACAACACCCGTCTGACCGGAGGATCCTCCCTTTTCTGTGGAGGTTGAGTGAACTTTACACCCTGTTTCTCATACTTCTATACTGGTGACCTGACGTCACGCAATCCTGCATCTCGCAAGCAAAGTTTACCGCGCAACTAGCATAGATACAACGGCCCGATAGGAATCATCGGGCAGTTGCCCGCTAAACACAACACTCGTCTGGCCGGAGGATCCTCCCTTTTCTATGGAGGTTGAGTGAACTTTACACCCTGTTTCTCATACCTCTATACATTTGTTATAGTTTAGTAGATCGCGAGATCGCAGTTCGGCAAACGTAGTGTGGATCGCTCTAAGCTAGATGCGGCGACGACCTTATAAAGGTGACTGGGATAGACTGGATGCGGAAGGCGGAGGAGGCAGGTGTTGTGGCGCAGTTTGGGACAGGCTCATGCCAAGCAATGGAGCGCTGTAGGCTGAGTTGATTGATTGTATCAGATTGACAGTATTGCTATCAAACGTAGCTTGCTAGGCTAGCGTCACACACACAGACTTATCAACGTGTATGGCTATGGGTATGCATGATAAGTAGCCATACACCGTCAAGTTTACTGGACGCGGCTTCAAGTCCGCTGCAAACTTGACAAGTGAGCTTGATCGTGAGTGGCCGGCATTATTAAGTAGTGAAATTTTTACTGAACTGGACCAATTTCGGGGAGTATGTTTTTAAAAATATTTTTCCTTTTAACAAAATTACGTAGAATGTCTGTTCTTATATGTATTTCACGAGATAAAGGATGGAGTTATTTCAATTTCAAAGCGCGTATTATCTATGGTGGTATTACCTTTACCTTTGTTTAACTTTTTTTTCTTTTAAAGATGGCGGAGGTATAAGCGGATTAATACGTCAACAAAGGAAGATTAGGCCAGTATAAACGTATACAGTCATGTATGGATCTGTTCTTGAAATTAAGTCAGAATTCAGTTGTAATATGGAAAGCTGTAATCTTATTTATGATTAAAAAGTTCTTAAAAAAAAAAAAACAGTGGCACTCCGGGAGTGCCGACAAAAGTGAAAACAAAACAGAAACAGAATACTTTGCCATCACACACTGACTTATCAGATATACATTAAGAGCGTTTACGCCGTACGGCATTTCATACGAGAACATTTTCGAAATGTCTTATATAAAAAAAGACAACTGGAAATCTCTGTTTCTATGGAAAATTTAAAATCGGTCTAATTTGGCTGTAACACTATTTTTCGAAAATGTTCTTTACTAACTTTTTAGACTTTTGTATCCTGCTTAAGCGTATGAAGTTTCATTAAAATCGGTTCACTAATATCGAAAAATAAGGGCTTGAAAGTTTGTATGAAATGCCGTACGGCGTAAACGCTCTTAAAACCGAGTACATCCCGAGGACAGCCGAACACGTCCGAAGCGAAGAAAATAAACCTGCGTTGACCCACTGCAGGGCAAACGTCTCTCTTTCCTCTTTTCCCGGTCAATCCTTTAAAAAGGAGTCTAGCTCATCCCACTATCTCTTTCTGAACCTGCCGCGTAGCGATTTTCTGCTATTTGGGATCCCCTGAGTGGCGGTTTTTGCGTATTGCTGCTCCGATATGCGACAGATGTTGCCAGTTCAGTAACACTTTAGTTTAGCAGCTGTGCTGCCAGCATCCACTATTTGCATTGTTTTCATGAATCGTTTAGCGTATTGCTTAGTTACTTACTTGAATAATAAGTTCATTTCCCAAGTAGCAATAGATGTAGGCATTTATAAGTGCAATGATTAAGTATGCTAGGAACGTAATCAGTAGGGTTATTTGTTGAACCCCGACCTGAAAGAAATATATGGCATCGATGTCAAAATTATGCTAATCAAAAATGTATTTGCGTACCCTTTTCCCAACTATGTTGGGATCGGTTACCAGCAGTCTAATCAGGTACAGTGACCAGGGGGCCTAAAAAGGCCACTTTGGCAGAATCATAAAAGGATAAAATAATGCACAGTTAACTGTTAAGTTTTTCGTATCAAATCCCATTGGTGAAGCATTTTTCAGTCTTGTCTGTGCTAAAATACCAATCAATCCAATCCAAATCCAATCCCAATCTGTTTGATTATACCTACGTAGTACAGCGAAAAAAAGAAAAACACGGTCTTCGCCATATTATGATTCATAATGTTATCCTGTTATGATTCTCCAAAGTGGCCTTTTTAGGCATCCAGTATTTTTATAATGATGTTAAGACTTTCAAAATTCAGAGAAGATTCCAGCCATTCATAAAAAGGCAAGAACAGACTACTAAAGACATGATCTCCGAGTTTCAATTTCAGTGTAATTGGATTATGATAAATCTTATCTTGTACAGCCTTTCTAGAAATATAAGTTATATTGACTCGGGTCCTAGCAATGAACCCCTGATTGGATGACGAGGAAACTTGACTCAAAACTGCCTAGAATTACATAGTGATTAATTAGTTGAACGTACTAGCAGTATTTGTGCTTTTCAGCCTGTGTGAGTATAATATTCATCAAAGGCATTCCTAAAACCAATCTGTTATGAAAGCTTCGATGTTAAAATATTTAGGTATGTTTCTTTTTTATTCGGTCAAAGTATGTATCTATTGAGTTAAATGGGAGTTTTTAAATGTAACTACACGAGTTGCGTTTTTTATTAGTACCTATATCTTGATTTTATGTCCATTGACCAAGGGGCCTAAAAAGGCCACTTTGGCAGAATCATAAAAGGATGACATTATGAATCATAATATGGCGCAGACAGTCCGTGTTGTTTATCTTTCTTTCGGTGCACTACGTAGGTATAATTAAAGAGATTGGGATTGGATTTGGATATGATTGATTGGTATTTTAGCACAGACAAAAAAAATAACTGAAAAATCGTACACCAATGGGATTTTATACGATTAACTTAAGAATTAACTGTCCATTATGATTCATAATGTTATCCTTTTCTGATTCTGCCAAAGTGACCTTTTTGGGCCCCCGATCTTTCAAGATTTGAAAAAGTTTACTTTAGGAATGGCAAACTATTTCTGTTTATATCGATGGTGTAGTGGACATATAACATGGAAATGTACTCACCACAGTCACCATGACTGCGTTTAAACACAATTCTACAGTCACAGCCAAGTTTTGAACTAGAAAATATTCTTTGAAAATATTTTCCATTTTCATTGAATATCTGTAACATAACAACATTAACATTTATATTTTTTACATCATCTCCCAAATAGCTTTCACATTTATTTATTTATATATACTTTATTGTACAGTCACGAGCAATAATATGTCAACACTTGGCAACTTTCAATTGCAATTTTTTCACGAAATAACGAATGCGACGTTGAAATACGACACTTTACATAAACTTATGGGTTCGAAAATACTATGTTCGTAACAATATAAACTTTCATTCAAAAATAAAGGAGAAAATCGCCTTTGAAAAAAGCCAAGTGAATACATACTTATGCTCGTGACTGTACACCAGAAAATACATAACAAAAAAATACGATTAATACAAAACATACAATGGGCGGCCTTATCGCTTTCTGCGATCTCTTGACATTACATGTGATTTAAAAAAAATCTTTTACAAGTAGAATATTTTTACGTACTAAATATTTTTTAATGTTTGGTTCATTGAGAGCAACCAGTAAAACAACACAGTATTTTTTAAATATTCGTTGACCTTTTTGACCAGTAGTCAAAAAGACCAATCATGAAAAACTTCAGAGCATTATCATCATCTGCCTAGCCTTTTCCCAACTATGTTGGGGTCGGCTTCCAGTCCAACCGGATGCAGCTGAATACCAGTATTTTACATGGAGCGACTGCCTATCTGACCTCCACAACCCAGTTACTGGGTAATACGATACCCCTTGGTAAGACTGGTTGTCAGATTTTCAGGCTTCTGACCACCCGTAACGACCGTCAAAGATCCACGAATGACAGCCGGGACCAACAGTTTAACGTGCTTCCCGAGGCACGGAGGGGTCTCGGTATGTAAAGATGGTCACCCATCCACAGACCAACCGCGGAAAGCGTAGCTTAATCTGATCGATCGACCTGTGCGACTGTTATTATTTACCCACAGGCCCCTTTTGCCCTGAAAAACTTCAGAGCAATTACTTATTATGTTAATCGAACACAATATACGTTATATTTTTAACACAAATCAATGTAGCCTAACCTACCCCTTATATAATAATACTTCCGAGAATTTATTAGAAACGAACGTGCGTCAATTACAAATCGAGGGATAGATTTCTATAAACAATATCGAGGACTATTTGCTGGTATTGAAACAGTTATAAATCCTGCGATACCATCAGCAGAAAATTGCAAAGGAAATACAAGCTTAAATTTATAAAATTGCAAGCTGTCGGCTCCCACAAGGTGGACCGACGACCTTGTGAAGGCCGCAGCAACCCGTTAAATGCGAGAAGCACAGAACCGGTTGAAGTGGAGGTGCTTGGGGAAGGCCTATGTCCAGCAGTAGACGTCTTTCGGCGGAAATGATGAAGCTGTCATCCTCACATATGGTGGTCAAACAGGGTCTTTGACAAATCAGCAGAGGTCCACCCTCGCGGTTTGCCAGAGGGCTATGGAAACGAGTATTCTGGGTATCAAACTAACAGACCGGGTTAGGAATACGACCATCCATTCCATCAAAAAGATAAGCAGGCCACTTGGAAAGCTGCCACACTAAAATGGAACTGGGTTGAACACATCTGCCGCATGTCAGACGAACAATGGGCCGAACTTACGACCCAATGAGTCCCTCTTAATGGCAAACGACATCGTGGCAGGCCCAGACAGAGATGGCGGGACGGGCTGAACTCCTTCATCAAGAACTAGTCCTTAGCAGCTTTGAATAGAGAGAAGTGGAAAGAGAGTAGAGAGGCCTTTGCCCTGCAGTGGGACATCCCAGGCTAATATAGAATAAATAGGCGATTAGAATCATTTCTATTTAGTTTTTTTTTGACGTTCAAAAGTGCCTTTAATGTGCCTATTTGAAATAAATGATTTGACTTTGACTTTGAATAATAATAAAGCTGTGTGCCAGTGGTATTTTCCATCGGCAAAAATGACGAACTTCCATATAAACTTTCATCCCATACCCCGCTAGGGGATGAACTTTTATAAATGCTTTTTTAGTGCTCACTTTCGTTTTATAAGGAATCCATTTGCAAAATTGCATGTTTCTAGACTCAGCAAGTTTAAAGTAAAGGTGCGCAGTGCTGTACACCCTACCCTATTTCAAGTTAAACAAATACCAGCTTTATTTCAATGAAAATTGAGTTGATTTCGCAGTGACTAGCACTATTGACAAAGTTACAAAAATGTTTGAAGTTGTAGCGTAAACTGAACTTTATTGTGTAGGAATAAAGTATTTTTTTTAAATCGCGAATGCCAGGCAGACTGTGCATTGTCTGTCAGTGAAAAAAATTATGATTTTTGTTAAGAAGATTAAAATTAAACAGTTGAATACTTTACCCCATCAACCGTATGTGCTTCTTTATGATCCTCTTGAATTTCATTCTCGTCACCATTTCAGTCATCTTCACATACTCCAAATTCCTTAGCTCTTTCTGCACATGTATCAGCTGATCGCACAAGTACATTATCATACTGCACACAAGGCCTTGCATCGCAAAGGCCCTGCAGAGTCCGGGCAAAACGCAGAACGCAATAATTTGCAGTGAGAGTATCAAGTTCATTAAACTCTTCATTGGATCGAATGGTAACCAAGCTTCTATGGACATTGTTCCTTCAAATAGAGCTAGAAGACTAAAAGCTCCGACCACAGCAGCTGTCATCCCAGTTATAACCATCACGTAATTCGCCATCAATTTCTTTCGCTCATCTGTAACTTCGTCTCCAGAACTTTCAATTTCGTCAATAAGTTCTCTAAGTTCATCCCTCTTGATTAAAAATATTATCGTTTTGAAAAAGAAGTTGTATACAACCAGACATTTGTCCAAATTGGAGAACACGACTATGACGTCATCCTTATGCTGGTAAGTCCCAATTCCGGCTAAGGTAAGAAAAGTTATTGTTAGGAAATGAATGAAACATTCGTAGATCTTGTAAAGGAACTTTTGCTTTGTAGTCAATGTTTTTTCTGGCCATAATCCGACGAAAAAAAGGAATTTCATATTAAATGAAAAAAAACCATCGTCTATCAAATAGAAACGATCTAGAACAAAGAGCGCCATTTTGCAAATGACCACAACGATTTTGTCAGTAATGAGTGTAATAGCGTGGACACACATGTTGTTGATTTTATTCAGCTATACTCGTAATGACGCTTTTTTTTTTAGTTTGAGAATTCATCAAATCACCCCTCCCGCTCTGGGTGGAGCGGAAGGGAGTGTCAGACTCTTACTGACTAAAACCCATCCATGTTCCTTCCTTAGCCCTTTATGTTCCGGGGTAGCGGTAATCCTTTCGGACAATCCCGCTGAACGTAATGACGCTTCAACTGAATATGTATGAAATTTTTCTGTATTTTTATATTTTCCCACAACCTCTATAATATAATCAGCCAAAAATAGAACTAACGCCGACATTTTCATTTTTTAATACATTTCTAAAAACAATTGCACAAATGGTTACTAACAGAGCGCCGCCCTGTCAACGTCATTCGAGAGCCAAAAGATCCACGTAGCAGACTGACTGACAGTGACTGACTGACAGCAAACTGTTACATCACTGAAGAGGAACTCGCTAGGAAGATATAGGTATGTTGTCTAGACGGCAGGACGAGAAGATGCATTAAGAAAGACTTTATTGAAATTCAACCCTGGGCGAGTCTTTCATCAACTCAGCTTATTGCAGTCCACTGCTGGACATAGGCCTCTCCCATACTGCGCCACAGCTCCCTGTCCTTCGCCTTCCGCATCCAGTCTACCCCAGCCACCTTCTTTAGGTCGTCCGTCCATCTAGCTGGGGGGCGTCCCACACTACGCTTGCCGATACGCGGTCTCCACTCCAGGACTCGTCTGCTCCACCGGCCATCAGTCCTTCGACAGACATGGCTAGCCCACTGCCACTTCAGTTTGCTTACGGGGCGAGTCTTACGGGGGTTCAAATTAATATGTCAAGTAACAGGTAGGGAGATAGTAAAACTCATTTCTCATAGTTTCAGAATAAAAATAAACTCGATATCTGTCTGATCTTGATCTCAATCTGTAAACGTTTTATTTACAGACGCCAGCACATCAAGCTACCCGAAACTGTCAAATTATCCCAATCTCCCAACTTTGAACCTTATGCATTAGCGATAAACTTGAAAATCTATTAAAGAAATTTGACAGATTGTAGTAGCTTGATGTGCTGGCGTCTGTACATCTTGTCAAACAAGAAAAGAAAAGGAAGAAAGAAAAATGGTTTATTCTGCACAAACAAATATGTTGTTCCTTGTAGCTATTTTCGGATCGGTCCATGTTTAACAAGAGATGCCCCCGCAGGCAGCGCCGCCTCTGATAATTTTAGCCGTAGTTTTCGTATGAAATTGTGTACCTATTTCCTTATGTCAACAAGCAATTTAACATAAGTTTCACACTGTGCCCCAACTTCATAAATTCCATTTTGGAGTGTGTGTAAACTTGCTGAACGTTTCGCTTTCGGCCATTTTGGACTTTAAGCAAAGTCCGCCAATGTGTACCAAGCGTTATGTCACGAAGTTTGTACAAATTGTGCAACTTTGGACTGAAATATCTTCGGTATAACTGGTAATTTCCACATTCCCCGTCTCTTTCTATCTTGAATGTAAGAAGAAGATAGCGACATGACTTTGTGAACTATAAATGTCATATTACGGCTGAGTAATGTCATAACTGTTGAACAATTGACTAACTAGTTTGTTAAAGGGTAGCCTTGCTTCTTAGGAATTGTTTGTAATTATGTATTTATCATTTAAGTATGAACAATTTATTTTATCAGTTTTAAAGGTCAGTGGTAAGTTACTAATGTGGTTCAATGTCTAGGTAATGCAATTTATGAAACTACCAGCAGCGCCCCGCGGTTTCACCCGCGTAAGTTTTGATCCCGTAGGAATATCGAGATGAAGAGTATCTTATGTGTTAATCCAGGAAATGGTCTATCTATGTGCCAATTTTCATCCAAATCTGTTCAACGGTTTACGCGTGATTTAGTAACAAACATCCAAACATCTTCACAAACTTTCACATTTATAATAGTAGGATTCACTGTTAAGACACACACTTTCATTTGTTTGAGTTGTTCGTAATTTTTTTGATCTTCTTTTGTTGCGAGTTTCTGACGTCACTCATCCTTCTCCTGTCCTTATCTCAATTATTATTAGGTCAGCGCATCACGTCATTTTCAGGTCGATCAAGTCGCAGAAATAATAATTTTCTCTATTCTTCCTTTTATTTATTTCTTTTTTTTATAGTATCTATCCATAATGAACATCTGCCATACTTTGAAAGTTTCTAGCATAGCGGGAATTTCCCCTTTGAAAATGATCTTAACGCTGCGTGCACTTTACAGCATCACTTTAGTTTTAGCTGGGGATTTTAAGTTGGCATTAAGTATGTCGGCTTAAAATTTGCCGAGCATTGCAAGCTGTGCACTGCAACTGTGGAACAATAGTCACATTTTAAAGCGTTTCAGTTCCAACAGAGAATCGAATTTAATTATAGAAATCTTTTCATTTCAACACTCGTCTAAGACATTATTTTGGTCTTTACGTTGAGTTAAGAGTCAAAACTAAGCGTTTGAGTTGCTTGTCTATAATAATATTTGGGCTATCACAAGCTGTGGATTCAATAAATTCTGTTATGAAATTGTTAGAAAATCTTTTGTCACAGATCATAGACAAACATTATGATTGAAGTTATGATTGCATTGCCATTCAACGTGGTAATGCTGCCAGTCTTCTAGACACGTTTCCGAATGACAGCGATGCGGAAGAGTACTTTGATGCTTATGAGACCTTTTGTTTTGTTTTTATTTGTTTAGTTAGGTCATTTAATTTAGTCATAATTTCAGCCGAAAGACGTCCACTGCTGGACATAGGCCTCCCCCAAGCACTTCCACTTCGACCGGTTCTGTGCTTCTCGCATCCAACGGGTTCGGGTTTTGATTTAGTACTTAGTATAAATAGTTGTGTTTTATTGTATGTATTTATTGATCCCCAAATTATCTTCATTTTGTTTTTCCCAAAACTTACGATTCAATTGTTCAGACCCGACTACCGAAATGGATACGGAACACTATTAACACTTCCGACATTTAAAATAACTATAGCCATAAGCTTTGCCCTCAATATTTTATCCCCATACCGTTCAATACAAGGGTAAACGTCAATACACAGCAATGGCTGCGGTTAAAGAAATGCATCGCCACTCTAAAAGCGTAGAGTGCTTTCCGAGCCACTTAAATTGAGAATGTTGGAACTGTAGCTACTATGTGTTCTCGCAATGTTTGCTGTTCAGTTTTCCCTTACGGTAACGGTAAGGCGCTCCGCAGACGGCGGTCATTTGGTCCACGGATGACCGCGAGAGACATCACCCGACAAACATCGGCGGCGCGGTCTTTTTGCCCTCTATGTGCATTGGTAGTATAGGATTCCCTTTGCACTATCGTTCGCGGTCAAATTGACCGGCCCGGCCCGCCCCGCCGTATTTTCCCCTTCTAAACGGTCTTTATAACATCACGCCTGTATCCTCCGAAGGGAAGGCTGAGCTGTTTAATTTACCCAAATTACGCCAGGTACCTATGGGTGATTTTTAGTCGTTTGTTTGTTGCAACAGGTACAGCTCTGCACAACCTTTCGGGGATTACAGGTTAGGATGTTAAGTTATCGAATATAATCACATCACACTAATATTATAAATGCGAAAGTTTGTGAGTGTGGGGGTGTGTGTGTGTGTTTATATGTTTGTTACTTCTTCACACTCAAACGGCTGGACCAATTTTGATAAAATTTAGTATGGAGGTAGCTGACACCCTGGATTAACATATAGGCTACTTTTTATCCCGATATTCCCACGGGATCGACATTTACGCGGGTGAAACCGCGGGGCGCAGCTAGCATAATACTAAATGTGTTTTGTGTTTGGGTTACTTATACGTTGTCTTGGATCATCATCTTCCTAGCCTTGTCCCAACTATGTTAGGATCGGCTTTCAGTCTAACCGAAAGCAGCTGAATCTATGAATCTACGTATGTTACCTAAAAACTATTGCGTATGTTACTAGGTGGTTATGTGAGAACCAGTAGTATGGGGTCGTGAACATATGCAATTTGTCTTTCGTCGACGTATTTGTAAGTCTCTGGAGGGTTATGCACTTGCCTTATATTTTCTCCACAAAATCCCGCTGCCGCGCGTAATGGTTTATTTGTATTTCGCAGCAGCCGTGACACAATTGAACTTTTTTGAATAATAATAAAAGGTTTTAGTGTCTAAAACTTACTCATCATCATTTTATTCAGTTTAAACTTACTGTATTACTTCATGGGGTGGGGCGAGTAAAACTTTGTTATTGCCCATTGAAAGAGCTCAAAGAGCTATTCTCAAGGTGGCTACTTGCCGCCTTTTTCTTTTCCCCACTAACGTGCTGTATAAAGCCTGTAAAGTACTTAAGTTATTTATAACTAGCTTCTGCCCGCGACTTCGTACGCGGATCCTGTTGCTTATGCCAGCGACAACGGGGTCGTCAAAATCGAAGATCTGAAACGTCTGATGTCTGAATTCTAAGAGCCCGGGGACGGGAAAACAGCGTGATGCGCGAGACGATTCGAGACGTTTCAGATCTTTCATTTTTGTAAGTCAACAGGAAATGCCCATCAGACTAAACAACTTTTGCTAAGACGTCATTCCTATATGTTATAGTGTCGCTGGGCATTGGAGTTTCACAACAGGTGTTCCAGATCTTCAAATTTATTCTCACAGCAGAAAATGCTCTTCACGTGATATATTTTTTGCTATGGCACCATTTTTATATCTCTTATACTTTAGCTGATCTGTTGCGGTTCTGCATCAGGTGTTCCATTTTCCAAAATAAATTAGTGATAGTTTGTTGATTTACAGAAACACTCAAAAGATGCGTCTCATACTATACTACAGCTTAGATCCCTCAACAACTATTTGGCTTAGTAAACTCAAAATTTGAAAGTTATGTAGTTAATTTACTGGTAAGAGACGTCAGGTTAATAATTAGGAGACGTCGAATAACAGAAGAGTTATAATTTACTGTAACACTTCTGTGTAAAACGTTCGTTGTTTTTCCCTCGGTCTCATTCAATATGTAAATACAGCGAGTCAGGACTGGTGACGCGGGAGCAAGCGACGTACAGTTGTCCGTGTGAGATGCAGCTCGTCCTGAGGTCGACACCCGTAGCCTTCAGTGTCTGCCCCTGTGACTTATTTCTTGTCATTGCGAAGCACACGCTCACAGGAAACTGCACGCGCTTGAATTGAAAGGGGTAATTGTGGCCAGGTGTCACCATTGCCAGGATCGCCCAGAAGACACGATGGAGCACACGGTGGAGGTCTGCCCCTGTCCTCGTAGAGGCGATCGGCAGCGGCGGCGACCTCTCGCGTCCGGCCCTGGTGCAAGCCATGGTCCGGGGCGAGAGGGAGTGGGAGGCAGTCACCTCCTTCTGCGAAGCAGTCATGCTAGCGAAGGAGGTGGCGGGGCGGATGAGGAAGAGAGCCTCCCGTCCCAGCCGCCGCGGGAGACGCTCCGGGTGTCGGTAGCCACGGGACGACTCCCGGCCACCGTAGGCGCGGGCCTGCGGGCGTAGAGTAATGGGTAGCTCACCGTCCGATCAGGACCAGGCCCGTGCCGGACGGCGCGTACGTGTTCCACGCGCGCCTCAAAGAGATGTCAGCATCGAGGAGGGGCCCCATAGGGCCGAAGCCTGCCGGGTCAGCGGGATTGTCCGAAAGGGTTACCGCTGGCCCGGAACATAAAGGGCTAAGGAAGGAACACGGGTGGGTTTTAGTCAGTAAGAGTCTGACACTCCCTTCCGCTCACCCAGAGCGGGAGGGGTCATTTGATGACTTCCCATCCGAAAAAAAAAAGGGGTAATTGTGGGGAATCGGTGGTATACGTGGTATAAACACTGTCTCGCCGACACCACAACCCGTTAGAATTTCCGCCTCAATGATATTTCTCTGCAGCGAGACGACTTTGAGCCGGGTCCCATTGCACAGTTTCGGCGGAGTGAGATTCCGAAGAAGCATAATTGGGACACCGACCTTTAGCTTAATGGTGTGCGCTGGTAGTTCACTTGCACTGAGGAAATTGAGAAATTCTACGGGGTAATGTGTAGCGTCATCTTGGTCGACAACAGTGTTTATTGAAGTGTAGATCACTTCATTTCCCTCAATTTCCGCGAGAATGCATTCATTGATCGCTGAAAGTTGGTCGTTTCTGGGTGTTAAAATGGCTCGTTCACACACCCAAGAATTATCTTGGTGCGGTATCCTATTGATGTCCCCGTACACCAGGCGTATCAAATCTTCTAAGGTGGACACCACTCTCCCAAGTATCTCGTAGAACCACCTGGCCACAGTCTACTGGTAGCGTTCCCTCACCCAATTTTAAGAGAACATCGAAAATTCTTGGGCGTGTACATTCCCGCCAAGCTGTGCTCTCATATTCATCGTTAAGCGCAACCTATGAATATGTGGCCATAAGAAAGAGCATTTCAACAAAGCATTCACCTCATCAGCCCTAGTTCCTCGCGTCACCACAGGCAGCGTTTGTCGGAAATCGCCGCTTAACAGAACTGTAACGCCACCCATCATTTGCTGGTTCCTGCGGATGTCCTGCAAAGTCCTGTTTACCGCCTCTACTGCTTTTCTGTTCGCCATAGTGCATTCATCCCACACGATTAAAGAGCAATCTTTAAGCACGCGCCCTTTGTCGCTGTTGCTGTAGCGTTTGGAGTGTCAACTCCACAAACAACAAATGTGCTTGGTAAGATATAACTTAGAACCAAAAGTTTGACTTGACTTTATGATAGTGTAGCTTGTTGTA
Organism: Oligia latruncula; assembly: GCA_948474745.1. NCBI lineage: Eukaryota > Metazoa > Arthropoda > Insecta > Lepidoptera > Noctuidae > Oligia > Oligia latruncula. The sequence continues at coordinate 4,714,155 of OX419705.1, forward strand.
CCACCAATCAATCTGTTTAATAACATTGGTGTGAAACTTCCCATACAATTAGATAGGACATGTATAGTTCTCAGATTTCATAACAGTATCGTTCCTAATGCACATAAAAAATGCAAAAACTAAGAAAAAAGAATTTTACGATTAAAAAAAAATAATAATACGGGATTTGAACTCGCACCATTTAGTGCGGTAAACGGTCGCCTGACCATACCGCTATATTCCCTGTTGACATATTGTTGAAATAGCTGTTCCCTTGCAATTTATAATATTACTGCCCCGCTCCTTTATAAAAATAGCGTGATTGTTATGTTTCCAGGGTTACATTTTTATTAACTAAATAAATAACATGTCATTTTGGGCATTCAATTATTTTGTGCATTCAAATACGAACCAAAACCTTTTAAAATCAATATTGCTTACCTCCCATAACATACGGCGTGATAATATGTAGCCTAAAGCCTTCCTTGGTTTACAAAGAACATTTTTGCTGAATTTCAATTCAATCTATCCAGTAGTTTTGGCGTGAAGCCGTACCATACACACAGACAAACAGACAAACAGACAAACAGACAAAAATTCTAAAAAGTCACTTTTTGTCATCAGTTACGTTTTTCTAACAAAAGCCACTTATTTTTTCTCGAAAATTCTCAATGTACAGTTTTTCTTTCGTTACTGTTTTATTATATGTATAGATGAGCACTGTACTAAAACAACACGCAGCGCTTCCATACAGCACCGAATTTACGAAAAAGAGACGGAAAGATATAGTTTGCCCTCAAGAAAGTACAAAATAAAAAAAGTTATTAAAAAAAAAAAAAAACCCGACTGCGGTAAGAAACAAGTTAAAAGAACTGAAAAGCTAAACACAAGCCCATTTTAAATTAAATAAAAGTTGGAAGCAGGCGGGACCTATACCATTTTTATTATATTTTCAAATTCAAATGGGTCCCGCCTGCTTCCAACTTTTATTTAATTTAAAATGGGCTTGTTTTTAGCTTTTCAGTTCTTTTTACTTGTTTTTTTACCGCAGTCGGGTTTTTTATTTTTTTTTAATAACTTTTTTTATTTCCAGCTTTTTAGTTTACAAAATTAAATGTGAAATATTTTGCTGACGATTTAGTTCTTGGTACATGTTTTTTACGATTTGTCACTTCGAATTACTTTTAACCATATAAGTTGTTTATATTTTTGTAATCGTCTTTTAAAGCCCTTTATTTTGATACCCCACTAGATAGGTTTTGAAAAAAAAAATTTTTTTTGGAGACATACATACATACATAGTAGTCGCCATATTGAATTTTCACTAACTTTATGTCTTTAGTGACACTCGCCGGACTAAGAGGAATCGATTGACGTGTGAATCATAAAAATCGGCCCAGGCGTTTGGTCTGTATAGTGCTTCAAAGGAACATACATACATACATACATACACAGGCTGATGAACACATTACCACTCCTTTGCGTTGCGCAGTCGGGTAAAAACATGCTTTCACAGCCAAATTTTATATGTACTCTGACCGCAACTCTATAATAGGCTAAATGATAAAGGAAACATCTACTGCTTAAATCATAGTATTCTCATTAATCATAGATTCCTAAGTATTTTAATGATATGAAAATAAATTTAACTCTTTCTTATACCAAGACCTTTAAAATATACGTTGTTCTCAAGAGATGAAGTGGCTTCAACAAAACAACAAAAAAATCCTGTATCATCATAAAAATAAATCCTAAACATAAATAAAATATTCAACATAAGTACTGTTGAATGATTTACATCGCAAAACATTTATTCCAGAAAAACTTCTAGTATATCTGAGGGTAAAAACTGGTAAATATCTAAAACTAAAATTCGACATGGCGTCGTGAATAAAATACTATGAGAATCCTAGACAAGAATAAATCATCCAACAGAAGATTCATTCCAGAAAAACTTTTCAGTCACTCTGGGGGTAAAATCAGAAAATATTATATAACATGACATCACGCGGCGTGATGTTATGTATATTTTCTGATTCATGCGTGATTCTTGCCTGTGATCATTGAAGGTTTAGGCAGAAGTGTATCAACAATGGTATATTATAGCAACAGTACACCAACATTTCACCAGTTATATAGTTCACCAACATTTCACCAGTTATATAGTTCACCAACATTTCACCAGTTATGTTTAAGTCTCATGTAATATGGGCGAGCCTGTTGCCATCAACCAGGCACAAATCCATATCAGTAATGTCCAAGATAAACTCAGAAAGTACATACATAATCAGCCTATAATGTTGCCACTGCTGGGACACAAGCCTCCTTTTTTTTTTGAGAGGGAGTGGGTCGTGGGCGTAGTGAAAGTGGCACGCGGGCCCAGTGCGGGAAGGTAGATGTCACATGTCTTTGAACTTTTGGTTATATGACATGCGTGTTTCCACACGTTGTTTTCCATCACCGTTTTGAGAGCAGTCAAGAAATAAATTACAGAAAGTAACGCACTTGACTGGGTTTAAACCTACGACGTACAACTCTTAAGTCGGGTCCGTTATTATTGGCCCCATCACTGCTGTATAAACAGAAAAAATCAAAATGGCGTTTATATATACCGGATAAATACGAGGCCTAGTGGGGATCAATAAGCAGTCAACAGAAACCTTACGACGCGTACACAATGTAAATATACGGTTACAGTTGTGTGTAGGAACCAATGATTTCAAAAGTAAGGATACGCCCGTCTGAACATTTCACATAGAAGTTCTTCGTTAGAAGTTCGAAGTTCGCGCGCACCACTGTCAACTGAGTCGCGTTGGCCCTAAAACCGTCATTTTAGGGCCAGCGCGTTGGTGCCATTTAGTCGCGCCGTTAGCCCGGTCCTTACGCTAGTAATATATATGTCAATGGTAGGAACTGGCAATATTGTGAAATGTCTACACATATGGTGATAAATATTGAAAAAAAAAATGTTTTTTCTATTTCGTTTAACTTGTTAAGTATGTGGAATAGGGATGTAACATTTTGGTATATGTTTTTTGACTCTGGTCTATTATCATGTAAAAGGAATACACGATTCAATGAATTTTTCTCGATACAAAAAAACTGCAAAGTTATAGGTATATATTTTTTCCTTTTTTCGACATCACGGCGCGTAACGCTTAAGAGTTATTCAATGGAATTTACTTTAAAACATAGAGAATTATCATATCAAAGTTTACTTAAAGTAGTTTTAAATTTAATTCATTTATTTTGTTAAAAAAGGGGTAAATTCGTTTTGGCACATACGTCGTTTTATTCCGAGCGCACGCACATTAATAGCCATCTCTTTTCTTTTGCGTTTCAAAAGAAATTGCATCACTTTCGCTCGCTTAGTAGATCAGTCGCTACGATTTATTTTCGAAGTAGCGCCTTAAGGGGCTTACATGACCTAAAGCGCGGTCACTGTCGGACTGCATAGAAAAGAAAGAGAAGCGCGATGACACAAAACTGGTAATTTATTGTAAAATATGAAGAAATTATCAATTTACAAAAACTATTTAATAATAAATAATCCATCACTGGATGCAGTTTGGCATTAGAAATTTAATGGCATACTTTTTTATTATAATTAAAATTGTTAATGAAGGGATAAACTGCTTTTAAAGACAATCAAGAGGTGTATTTGAATATTTTTTTGATGCATTAATGTATGTTTAATTATGATTTGAGTTCCATCACTGTATTAAAATAAGACTTGAAAATATCATAATTTTTTTTTGGTCAAAATTATTTACGGTTTATGAGATACACTGCTTTAAAAACCAACTTTTTGACCGTTTTCAGGGAATCTCCGCCTTAATAAAGACAGCCTCAGAAAGATAAAGATATACATAATTTTATTTTGCAAAGATGTATAACATCGATAAATAGCAAACGGGTAAGTGATATGAAAGTAGTACCTACCTTTGTATGTTATAGATTCGTAAATAACACGTTACGTTACGTGTATATATACATTGGATAAACTGTTAATAATTTTATTGAATAAACTAACAAACTATTAAAATAAAAATATAATATCCTAACTTAGTAGAAGTAGAACTAAAACTATTGACAAATAAAAATATGGCGTCGAAAAGCTCTTCCGCGTCGCTGTCGACTGGTAATGTACCCAAGAGATTGGCGGTGATGCCATGTTGTTTGACAATATTAGCCTCTGGCCAAGATAAAAGCCCTTGGGACATTTGAAGTGTCAACCGAAACAGCCGTTTGGAGATTTCGTTAAATGTGGGTAGAATTGGTATTCGATCTTAATGACATTATATAATTTGTAAAAGGCAGTAAAAATATTTTACTTCACATCGAAAAAGTTCTTTTTATACAATTCCGAGGATATTATTCTAGTCAAAGAAAGAGAAGTTTGTTTTTACTGCAAAATTGAAACAGTTTATTTTACACAAATAGCAGCTGTGTCAACTTCAATCGCTTTTGTCTTAAAATATTTTTTTCTGAGATCTAACACCTTAAACTTGTTTCCCTATTTATTAATTAATTGTATAGTTAGAGTGCTTGTGGCGCAATTATTACGTTTATGGGGCATGTGGACTATGGTGCTAACCTATAATAAATTGTTACACTAACCTTTTTTTTAGCCCTTTATGTTTCGGGCCAGCAGCGGTAACCCTTTCGGACAATCCCGCTGACCCGGCAGGCTTCGGCCCTAGCGGGGTTCAGATGATGCTGACATCTCTTTGAGGCGCGCGTGGAACACGTACGCGCCGTCCGGCACGGGCCTGGTTCTGATCGGACGGTGAGCTACCCATTACTCTCCATCTGCAGGCCCGCGTCTGCAGTGGCCGGGAGTCGTCCCGTGGCTCCCGACGCCCGGAGCGTCTCCTGCGGCGGCTGGGACGGGAGGCTCGCTCTCTCATCCATCCCGCCACCTCCTTCGCTAGCATGACTGCTTCGCATAAGGAGGTGACTGCCTCTCACTCGCTCTCGCTCCGGACCATGGCTTGCACCAAGGCCTCTACGAGGACACGGCGCGCGGCGGTGTTCCGCCCAAGCGGGGCAGACCTCCACCGTGTGCTCTACCGTGTCCTCTGGGCGATCCTCGCAGTGGTGACACTCGGGCGTTTCCACTAACCTTAGACATAAGTAAACAAAAAATTTAAAGTAACAGTGCACTTAAAACAAATCTATACATATAATAAAACAGTAACGAAAGAAAAACTGTACATTGAGAATTTTCGAGAAAAAATAAGTGGCTTTTGTTAGAAAAACGTAACTGATGACAAAAAGTGACTTTTTAGAATTTTTGTCTGTTTGTCTGTTTGTCTGTTTGTCTGTTTGTCTGTGTGTATGGTACGGCTTCACGCCAAAACTACTGGATAGATTGAATTGAAATTCAGCAAAAATGTTCTTTGTAAACCAAGGAAGGCTTTAGGCTACATATTATCACGCCGTATGTTATGGGAGGTAAGCAATATTGATTTTAAAAGGTTTTGGTTCGTATTTGAATGCACAAAATAATTGAATGCCCAAAATGACATGTTATTTATTTAGTTAATAAAAATGTAACCCTGGAAACATAACAATCACGCTATTTTTATAAAGGAGCGGGGCAGTAATATTATAAATTGCAAGGGAACAGCTATTTCAACAATATGTCAACAGGGAATATAGCGGTATGGTCAGGCGACCGTTTACCGCACTAAATGGTGCGAGTTCAAATCCCGTATTATTATTTTTTTTTAATCGTAAAATTCTTTTTTCTTAGTTTTTGCATTTTTTATGTGCATTAGGAACGATACTGTTATGAAATCTGAGAACTATACATGTCCTATCTAATTGTATGGGAAGTTTCACACCAATGTTATTAAACAGATTGATTGGTGGTACAACAAGCTACACTATCATAAAGTCAAGTCAAACTTTTGGTTCTAAGTTATATCTTACCAAGCACATTTGTTGTTTGTGGAGTTGACACTCCAAACGCTACAGCAACAGCGACAAAGGGCGCGTGCTTAAAGATTGCTCTTTAATCGTGTGGGATGAATGCACTATGGCGAACAGAAAAGCAGTAGAGGCGGTAAACAGGACTTTGCAGGACATCCGCAGGAACCAGCAAATGATGGGTGGCGTTACAGTTCTGTTAAGCGGCGATTTCCGACAAACGCTGCCTGTGGTGACGCGAGGAACTAGGGCTGATGAGGTGAATGCTTTGTTGAAATGCTCTTTCTTATGGCCACATATTCATAGGTTGCGCTTAACGATGAATATGAGAGCACAGCTTGGCGGGAATGTACACGCCCAAGAATTTTCGATGTTCTCTTAAAATTGGGTGAGGGAACGCTACCAGTAGACTGTGGCCAGGTGGTTCTACGAGATACTTGGGAGAGTGGTGTCCACCTTAGAAGATTTGATACGCCTGGTGTACGGGGACATCAATAGGATACCGCACCAAGATAATTCTTGGGTGTGTGAACGAGCCATTTTAACACCCAGAAACGACCAACTTTCAGCGATCAATGAATGCATTCTCGCGGAAATTGAGGGAAATGAAGTGATCTACACTTCAATAAACACTGTTGTCGACCAAGATGACGCTACACATTACCCCGTAGAATTTCTCAATTTCCTCAGTGCAAGTGAACTACCAGCGCACACCATTAAGCTAAAGGTCGGTGTCCCAATTATGCTTCTTCGGAATCTCACTCCGCCGAAACTGTGCAATGGGACCCGGCTCAAAGTCGTCTCGCTGCAGAGAAATATCATTGAGGCGGAAATTCTAACGGGTTGTGGTGTCGGCGAGACAGTGTTTATACCACGTATACCACCGATTCCCCACAATTACCCCTTTTTTTTTTCGGATGGGAAGTCATCAAATGACCCCTCCCGCTCTGGGTGAGCGGAAGGGAGTGTCAGACTCTTACTGACTAAAACCCACCCGTGTTCCTTCCTTAGCCCTTTATGTTCCGGGCCAGCGGTAACCCTTTCGGACAATCCCGCTGACCCGGCAGGCTTCGGCCCTATGGGGCCCCTCCTCGATGCTGACATCTCTTTGAGGCGCGCGTGGAACACGTACGCGCCGTCCGGCACGGGCCTGGTCCTGATCGGACGGTGAGCTACCCATTACTCTACGCCCGCAGGCCCGCGCCTACGGTGGCCGGGAGTCGTCCCGTGGCTACCGACACCCGGAGCGTCTCCCGCGGCGGCTGGGACGGGAGGCTCTCTTCCTCATCCGCCCCGCCACCTCCTTCGCTAGCATGACTGCTTCGCAGAAGGAGGTGACTGCCTCCCACTCCCTCTCGCCCCGGACCATGGCTTGCACCAGGGCCGGACGCGAGAGGTCGCCGCCGCTGCCGATCGCCTCTACGAGGACAGGGGCAGACCTCCACCGTGTGCTCCATCGTGTCTTCTGGGCGATCCTGGCAATGGTGACACCTGGCCACAATTACCCCTTTCAATTCAAGCGCGTGCAGTTTCCTGTGAGCGTGTGCTTCGCAATGACAAGAAATAAGTCACAGGGGCAGACACTGAAGGCTACGGGTGTCGACCTCAGGACGAGCTGCATCTCACACGGACAACTGTACGTCGCTTGCTCCCGCGTCACCAGTCCTGACTCGCTGTATTTACATATTGAATGAGACCGAGGGAAAAACAACGAACGTTTTACACAGAAGTGTTACAGTAAATTATAACTCTTCTGTTATTCGACGTCTCCTAATTATTAACCTGACGTCTCTTACCAGTAAATTAACTACATAACTTTCAAATTTTGAGTTTACTAAGCCAAATAGTTGTTGAGGGATCTAAGCTGTAGTATAGTATGAGACGCATCTTTTGAGTGTTTCTGTAAATCAACAAACTATCACTAATTTATTTTGGAAAATGGAACACCTGATGCAGAACCGCAACAGATCAGCTAAAGTATAAGAGATATAAAAATGGTGCCATAGCAAAAAATATATCACGTGAAGAGCATTTTCTGCTGTGAGAATAAATTTGAAGATCTGGAACACCTGTTGTGAAACTCCAATGCCCAGCGACACTATAACATATAGGAATGACGTCTTAGCAAAAGTTGTTTAGTCTGATGGGCATTTCCTGTTGACTTACAAAAATGAAAGATCTGAAACGTCTCGAATCGTCTCGCGCATCACGCTGTTTTCCCGTCCCCGGGCTCTTAGAATTCAGACATCAGACGTTTCAGATCTTCGATTTTGACGACCCCGTTGTCGCTGGCATAAGCAACAGGATCCGCGTACGAAGTCGCGGGCAGAAGCTAGTAAACAATATTATTGTTTTCTTATTGTTGTGATTCACGTAAAAGAGAGTCGGCAAACCATAATATTTTGAAGAAAATGCTCAGCTAAACTACTAATAAGCTTGACTTCAAGAACTATTCTTCTTTCAATAATGTCTGTTATTCCCCTTAGCTTTAGATATAAAGCTACTAGAAAATCTAAACACAACTATATTACACTATTATACGCCACGCTGCCTGAGCAATCACAATTTTCCGAGATAAGGCGCAAGAAAGGCAGCATATTGCTTGGCGTCCGGCACACGACAGAAAACCTATAACTGATAATAATATATCAAACTAACGTGTGATGGTATTACACAGTGTAACTATTTACAGTGGCTCATCGCTCATATATTTGACAGGACTTGAGAAAATGTCAAAAAATTTGACGTCTCAATACTTCAGTGTAGACCATACCTGCTTTTTTAATATTTTTTTATTTATTATTATACCTACTCTACTCAGTAGATACATCATCCATCGACACCTTATATTATAAATCCGTAAATAACTCTGATGTCTGTTACCATTTCACGACTAAATCACTGAGCCGATCGTTTAGAATTCCGTAACACACTAACATTAGGAATGGCTTTCATTTTGACAGCTTACATTACATTATTTACGTTGTTGAGCAGATAAAGTTTTCGAATCTAAGAAGTAATAGAGAATATCCTTCAAAATGATTCAGATTCTGATTGATAGTGTGTTACGCAATTAGAGTGCTGGTACGGACGCCAGCACATCAAGCTACTACAATCTGTCAGATTTCTTTAATAGATTTTCGACTTTATTGCTAAAGCATAAGGTTCAAGGTTGATTGGGAAAATCTGACAGTTTCGGGTAGGTTGACCTGCTGGCGTCTGTACATGGAGAAGGATATAAGCTACTTTACATCCTGGATATCACAAAAAAATATGATGAAATATAGAATACACACAGATGAAGTCGCGGCCAACAGCTTACTCCACTTATTTACCCTCCTCACGAGAACTCTGCGAAAATGCTCCCGTTGAACTACTGCAAATGTTACACTGTGGTATTATCAATATTGAGAATATCTGTCACAAAAAGTTATTGAACGGGTCAGTATTCAGGCTTTGCAAAGAGGTTATTCTTTGTTTTAAGATATTGGATGATCTATCAGTGCTTCTTACTTGATTTTAGATTCGCTGTAACGTAGTTTGCGAATCTTACATAGAACGTATGGGAGATATTTTGTATGTTGCTTGCCGGCTACATTCCTCGTTTTTGTTGCAATCAGTTCAGTGTTTCTCTACTGATTTTAATAAGTTTTTGTCGAGGTTTCAGTCGGACCACCTATTCAAGAATAGGCACTAAGGTAAAACTCCTCAGTTGAAGGAATCTCGGCAATAGTTTAGCAATGCCGCTATGATATCGCAGTGTAGAAACTGATTCATAGAGTTTTATTTAAATTAGGTGACCTGGTAGACTATCGCCGCGATTCTCTCATACTCTCAAACTCATGCCGTGGTAAAAATATTACCCAGTCAACGATATGGTTAGACATTATTATATTCTATGATAAGGGTTTGGTTTCCGCACTTAGACCTTCAATGGACCATTGTGCGTGTGACAGACATTTCTGTATCGAGGACCCCATAGGGCCGAAGCCTGCCGGGTTAGGGCACTTGTTAACGACCGTTTTTGTCAACGGGTAACGGGCCGATGCGAAACGGTTACCTTGGTTACCTTTGTACCGTTTACCGGGTATGCGCCCGTCGCGTTAACTAACGCCCACACTAACCTATTGAACACTACGCGTCGGCCCGTCGCCCGTTATAAAAATCGGGCCGTTATCCGTTGTCGTTAACAAGAGCCCTCAGCGGGATTGTCAGAAAGGGTTACCGCTGGCCAGGAACATAAAGAGCTAAGGAAGGAACACGGGTGGGTTTTAGTCAGTAAGAGTCTGACACTCCCTTCCGCTCCACCCAGAACGGGGGTCATTTGATGAATTCCCATCAGCAAAAAAAAAACACCCCTATCAAAGAGCTATAAGTACACAAATTATTTAACAAAACAATTATTTACACAATTAATTAACGCAGGCAGATCCGGCTATTATTATAATACCTATATTAGAACTATTCAAACACTTCAAATCAAAACTATACCTTTCCATGTTATTTTTAGCTTTCTATCGGTGATTTAGTTGCTCTTCGGGAGTTCGACCGACTGACTGACATTTCTGTCAACTGATGCAACATCAAACCTTTTTAGCTGGCAAAATAATGTAACGGTAAACTGTCATTTGTTATAATAGGATTCAAGTTCAACCACGTTCAGTTCCGGCCGGTCGTCTGTGTGATAAAATATTATTTGTACTTATAACACCTGAATTTAAATAGGCTTATTTAAAACAGGAAATCGGTAGGTTCTGGGTTATATTTTAGAAGGGATTTCCCTATTACTAAACCTGTTATTGTGAAACGTGATATGAAAATGTAGAAGTTATTATATTTTTAGGGTTCCTTACCTCAAAAGGAAAAATGGAACGATTATAGGATCACTTCGTTGTTCGTCTGTCTGTCAATTATAAAATTAATATCAAATACTCAGGGCTGCAATCCCTTTAAGCAGTAAAAAAATAAAACTTCTAAGTCAACGCAATCAAAAGTTAAGGGCGTTTATTTTCAGCGGGATTGTCCGAAAGGGTTACCGCTGGCCCGGAACATAAAGGGCTAAGGAAGGAACACGGGTGGGTTTTAGTCAGTAAGAGTCTGACACTCCCTTCCGCTCCACCCAGAGCGGGAGGGGTCATTAGATGATTTCCCATCCGCAAAAAAAAAAAAAAAAGTGCGTTTATGTTCCGTTTATGCCGCATATTTTGACACTCGCAACGGAAACAATAGGAGAGGCCTATGTCCAGCAGTGACTGATGATGATTAAGGGAACCAAAACCTATTCCTACCTACTTCCCGTTGACCTATAATCATGAAATTTTGCAAGAATCATTGTGAAGTAGCACAAGTAGGTAAAGGAAAAAAACCGAAAACCGGAAATATGTATTTACATACCTACAAATTTGTACGGAACCCTCGGTGCGTGAGTCTGACTCGCACTTGACCGGTTTTTAACTATTGTATACAGGGTTATTGGTAAAGCATTAACAACCTTTTTAGAGGTTAAAAATCAGCTGTTCCCTACATTTATGTTCGTATAACTCGTCAAAATGTAGGGAACAGCTGATTTTTTTTTCGCGATTTCAGGTTTGGTGCCATAGTAAAAGTTGCTCATACAAACTTTCAAGCCCTTGTTTTTCTAAATGAATGAACCGATTTTAATGAAGCTTCATACACATAATTAAGGACACAAAGATCTAAAAAGTTCCTTAAGAACATTTAAACCTTCCTCTTGAATCACTCTATCTATTGCTGAAAACTGCATTAAAATCCGTTGCGTAGTTTAAAAGATCTAAGTTAACAGGGAACGGGAGTGACTTTGTTTTATACTATGTAAATAAAGAAGATAACGTACAGTCACGAGCACTAATATGTCAACACTTTTCAACTTTCAATTGCGATTTTTTCGTGAAATGACGAATGCAACGTTGAAATACGACACTTTACATAAACAAATACTATATTCGTAATAACTTAAAATTCCATTAAAAAATAAAGGAGAAAATTGCCTTTGAATAAAGCCAAGTGTATACATACTTATGCTCGTGACTGTACTTGTCTCGTAACTGTGTTTTTTAGTTCAGTTATCCCACATCAGTCATAATCAGCCTATAATGTTCCCACTGCTGGGACACAGGCCTCCTCTCAGTGAGAGGGAGAGGGCTATTTATCACGCGGACCCATTGCGGGTTGTATTTGACACATGTCTTCGAATGTTTGAAATGTTTGTTTGGTTTTAGCAAGCGAACGTAATATTTATTCCAATCATTCGAAGACATTGTGTCCAGGGGCGTAGCTATCGGAGGGCTAAGCGGTGTCGTGCACCGGGGCCCCCAAGCTCAGGGGGCCCCTCGACCCCTGACCAGCACACCTCGAACTGACCCAGCAAAAAATTTCTTCCATCTTCAGAACATAAATATAATCAATTATTTTTGTTGGGTTGTGTAAGCTTTTGTGTTTAGCCACTTCAACCAATCGGCTGTTATGCGACCGATTTATGGATACTAGTTAATCTACCGAAATCTTAGTAATGAACTGCACTCCCTTTTTTGACGATATTTCATATCCTTGACATCTTCTACAAAATATTGTTACGGTACTCCTACTACCTAAGCCGTTTACATATGTAAGTATTTATGTTTTTTACTTGATAAAATAAAACCTAGCCAGTTTAGATAGAGCCCCAACTTCTTCGCACCGGGGCCCCTGGTCACGTAGCTACGCCACTGATTTTGTCATCTACCAACCTGCACTGTATCCGCATGGTGCATTATGGCCCATTCCCTCTCACAGAGAGGAGGCCTGTGTCCCAGCAGTGGGAACAGTATAGGCTTATGTCATTATGTATTACATTCCTAATCTAAAATAATTAAAAAAAAATTACAAAGTCTAAATAACTAATTTAGTTTAACAACATCGTAAGCATTTAAGGGTCGGCTCTTAAGGGTGAAATGTACGGAACGCCGAAAAGGCCTAATGTCGTGAAATAAAAATGTTTACGACCAATTAAATGACTGTAATGTAATGAATTATTAATGAGCGGAGTTTATGAGAGCATAATTTGGTCTTGAGAAACCTGTCAAGTGCTAGTCGGACTGGCGCACCGAGGGTTCCGTACTTTGTATGTCTGTAAATAGTTTAAAATTTTTTTGTAATGTAAGTACAAAGTTACGGTTTTTGGATTTTTTCCTTTACTTGTGCTAAATTTCATTGCTTCTTGCCAAATTTCATGATTCTAGGTCAACGGGAAGTACACTATAGGTTTTGATTTCGGAACATAAACGCCCATATCTTTTGATTGCGTTGACTTAGAAGTTTGATTTTCTCACTGCTTCATGTGTGTGTGTGTGTGTTTATATATTTGTTACTTCTTCACGCTCAAACGGCTGCACCAATTTTGATACAATTTTGTATGGAGGTAGCTAACACCCTGAATTAATATATAGGCTACTTTTTATCCCGATATTCCCACGGGACCGACATTCATGCGGGTGAAACCGCGGGGCGCAGCTAGTGTTATATAAATATTTTAATGTTAGCTTGTATATTGTATCACACATTGTAACACAATCTTAAGAATGTACTTATCTCCATTTTAAGACTCTCGGTTTACGACTAGTTTTGGCCAGATAAAACAAAACAATTACAAATCTATTTATTTATTAAATACTAACTATTTACACTAGATACTAAATTAATAATAGCCTCCCCGACCGTTCTCGGTCACGGTGGCCAATCTCAATGGAGATTAGCCAGGTACGCAGGAGATATTATAGTGCACAAGTGAGTGCGTAAACACAGGTGCACTCTCTATTCCTTTACTCTCATAGTCCGATGGGACGGCAATCCGACACGTCCGGGGAGAGTTTAGGCGCAGGACCAACGGCTTAACGTGCTTTCTGAGGCACGGGGGTATTACACGCCAATTTCCAAACTCCGGACTGTTACTAAGAAATTCCTAATGGCAAACCCAATAACCAAATTGAATTGCCAAACTTAACTGGCAGTGGGCAGTGCACATTGCTCGCAGAACAGATGGCCGATGGGGCCGAAAGGTTCTGGAGTGGCGACCGCGTACCGGAAGACGTAGCGTTGGAAGGCCTCCCACAAGGTGGACCGACGACCTTGTGAAGGCCGCAGGAACCCGTTGGATGCGAGAAGCACAGAACCGGTCGAAGTGGAAGTGCTTTGGGGAGGCCTATGTCCAGCAGTGGACGTCTTTCGGCTGAAATGATGAACCCAATAACACTTTGTCCAACCCGGGAATCGAACCCAGGACCCCACGAGACCAACGGGGCAGTCAAGATACTAAATTAAATGACTAACTTACTATACCTATAAATAAATACAAAAACAAAGGACACTTAGACGTCTAAGTACTCGACCGCATCGCTGTCATCCAGAAACGTGCCCAGAAGACAAATTACAAATTACAAATCTCTCATAACTACCCACTTCGACTGTAAAACACAGTACGTCAAAGATACAACTATTTCTAAAAGTATACTCGTAAACTGGCCTTCAAGGAAATACTTAAGTACAGTTACCGATAACTTAATCTATAGTACTACGAGTTAGAGACCTCTCGATCACCGGTAGGTATCGGCTGATTGGCCGTCCACGCTAGGAGAACGAATTGAGTACTGATCAAGTATTTACGTAAATTAAGTGGATTATTTGTGTCTTATTCTATTATATAGCTGGAAGCCGACCCTAATATAGTTGGGAAAAGACTAGCCAGATTTAGTAAAGAAAGAAAGAAAAAAAAGTTTATTTGGACAGTTTTTTATTTTTTTTTATAAAACGTTGCCACACTAGGAATTTCTCCTGTATTGTGGGTGCGTTTACAAATATTTAAACTCACATACACAAACAGCCAGACCCGGAACAACTACTTGTAGGTAATACAAATATTTGTTCCGTGCGGGAATCGAACCCGCGACACGCAGCGCAGCAGTCAATCGCTTAACCACTGCGCCAACCGTGCCGTCGCCAACAGTTCGTGAAACACAAAAAACAAAATTAATAAAGTTACGTCTGTCGTCTGTCGTCATTGTCGTCTATTTTTAGTAGTTGTCATGGTTCAGGGCCTTATTTCACAATGACCACTAAACGATTCCTAACTTCGAAACCACGTCAAATTCTTAGTTAATCACGACATCTGGGGGCCTAAAAAGGCCACTTTGGCAGAATCATAAAAGGATAACATAATGGACAGTTAACTGGTTAGTTAATCGTATCAAATCCCATTGGTAAAGCATCTTTCAGTTTTTTTTTGTCTGTGCTAAAATAACAATTAATCACCCAATCTCTTTGATTGTACCTACGTAATACAGCGAAAAAAAGAAAAACACGGACTGTCTTCGCCATATTATAATTCATAATGTTATCCTTTTATGATACTCCAAAGTGGCCTTTTTAGGCCCCCTGCTATCAACGTATTCTCTATGACACAATGGCGTGGTTTGAGCTGTCAAAATACATGTCATCCGTACGGTTGACATTTCGATTCCTTGCCGTTAAAAGACACGATATTGGCGTGTTTACACGTGGTAAGATTTTGAGGGGAGTAATACAGAATTGGGACCCTGGTTTTTTTCTATTTTAGTAGAGAATTTAGTAGTAGGCTACTATGGGTACTAACCCATACTGGAGATAGGGAAGGTCGTAGGAAGCCGCTGGGCACGAGAAGCACGGAATCTGTCGAAGTGGCGGTGCTTGGGGGATGCCTAAGTATGTGTAGCAGTGGACGTATTTCAGCTGAAATGATGAAAATGATCATGACTGGACATAGGCCTCCCCAAACGCTCGGCATTAAACTCCATTCTCGAACACTTTTTCTTTTTTTTGCGGATTGGAAATCATCAAATCACTCCTCCCGCTCTGGGTGGAGCGGAAGGGAGTGTCAGACTCTTACTGACTAAAACCCACCCGTGTTCCTTGTAGTCTGACGCCTAACGCGCGCCTCAAAGAGATGTCAGCATCGAGGAGGGGCCCCCTTAGGGCCGAAGCCTGCCGGGTCAGCGGGATTGTCCGAAAGCGTTACCGCTGGCCCGAAACATAAAGGGCTAAGAAAGGAACACGTGTGGGTTTTAGTCAGTAAGAGTCTGACACTCCCTTCCGCTCCGCCCAGAGCGGGAGGAGTCATTTGATGATTTCCCATCAGCAAAAAAAAGTACAGAGGAAGCCTTCTTCTGCTTTAATTTGTGTACTTATAGCTCTTTAATGGAGGGTCCCCATAAAAGAGCAATAAGCACACAAATTAATTACTGACAAAACAATTATTTACATAATTAATTAACGCAGGCAGATGAGGCAGATCCGGCTATTATAACAATATGTTGATATTAGAACTATTCAAACACTTCAAATCAAAGCTGTACCTTACCTTAGGGCTTTAACAGACATGTTACTTTTAGCTTTCTATCGGTGATTTAGTTGCTTTTCGAGAGTTCGACCGACTGACTGACATTTCTGTCAACTGATGCAACATCAATAGAAAACGAATGTTGAGCACGGTATCGACGTCTGGTTCTAAAACTGCATCAAAGCAAACGTGCGATTTTGCTTTATCACGACCGAATTATCGCAAAATGCAATGCAGTAATGATAAAGGCACCTAATAAACAGGGTTATTGGTAAAACATTAACAACCTCTTAAGAGGTCATTGTACTCATCATTATGAACAACTTTTACTATGGGACCAAACCCGAAATCGCGAAAAAAAAATCAGCGTCTGTACCTGTGTAGATAAATAAAGACTTTTTACAAAAAAAAACAACCGATTTCCAAAAAAAATTCTACAAATTGAAAAATAACTTTAATTTTGGAAGTCGGTGTCTTCGGTTCCGCATTTTCGTTTATTGACACCGACTTCCGAAATTAAAGTTATTTATCTACACAGGTACAGACGCCTTATTTTTTTTTGCGATTTCAGATTTGGTCCCATAGTAAAAGTTGTTATGCTATCAAGGCTCCTGCAAAAAGGCGCGACACGCGACGCGAATCGCGCGCGACTCAAAGGCACCGCTCGTTGCACGACTTGCGGTGCGGCGGTTTATCGCGTGTCGCGCCTGTTTGCCTTCACGCTCAAACGCAGTGACTCGACAAAACGCGATGCAGCATGATGCAAAATCACCGCTCGTCTATGCTAAAAGTAGCATATCTGCTAAACGCCTTATTTAAACCTATCATTTACGAACGCAGTACGTAATTAATATCGCCCGTGAATAACCATTATTGACCTATTTGTGAAGCTATTGTTTGACAAACAGAGTTATTGGTCTAGGGTGATAATCAATAATGACTCGATAAGTAAACCCTTGGTATACGCTCGTGTTAAATTAACATAAGTTAAAGCACTACCTGTTGCATGTGACTTCACTTGTGAGCACACTTCAACCCTTTTTTGGGGTTGATGCCACGGGTGAGTTGTAAAATCATTTCTTAGTTCTCCTTCAATACCCGATAACCTGTAACTGGGTTATGATCAGATAGTAGGTCGCTCCGTGCACATACTTAAAATATTAGTTAGACTAGGATCCAACCCCATCACTCCCCCCCCTGACCCGACGAGGCCCGCAGTGGCAGGCCGGCACCAGTTGGGGGTTGCGGAAGGATCGTACGTTCCCGCGACCCCCGGCGTAGGTGTGGGACGGAACACCGGGGTGGTTTTTAGTCAGTAAGAGTCTGACAGACCCCGCCGCCCACCCCAGGGCGGCGGACATCCATGAGGATTTTCCACCCCGGAACAAAAAAAAAAGGATCCAACCCCATCCCCCCCGGTGGGTTCCCGCATTGTCGAGGCGGGGGGGCTCAGTAGCCGTGGCTTGGTCACCCACGGTGAAGCGAAGAGGAACCCGAGGAGGGGCCGCTCGTCAGGGCTTTTGCCGACAAGCCGACGACGTAGCGGCCAACATGTAGGTTGCAGTGTCGCTTGGGCGACATCGCAACTGAGGCGGGCCACGATGTCGTATGGGAGACATCGCGGCCACAGATTACTGAATAGTTACTACGTAACAGATACTTCACTCAGTAGAAAATTTCCAATACCTATTACGATAATTGCCTACTCCCTCGCGTCAACAACCACTGTATGCTAAAATGCGCCTAAATGCTCAAGCGTACAGCAGTGATTGCTTCGCACCGCGCGATTCCACAGTAATCGCAGGGCTGCCTCTTCGATAAAATTAAATTAACATAACTTTTTATCTATGTTATTGAGAACTGTGAATATGTTCTGACTTTTATGTGGCAGTTAAAAATTTTATCATTTATAAAATATTTAACCAACTTAAAAAAAAGGAGGTGATCAGACATACAGGCCAAACTGAGATGTTTGACTTGTATGGTTTGTAGGTATGTATGTTTGTGCGCGATAATCTCGCGTTTGGCTAAACCGATATCGATGCGGTTTTCAGAAAAGGATTTGTTACATTTAGGAGAACGTTTTAAAATAAGTATAATACTTCTTAGTTTGATGATGATCTTCGGAGATGTTCACTAGAAATGAAAAAAAAAAGCCTTAAAAAAAGAGAACCGACTTCAAATAAAGCACTAAGCCGTAAGAAATAATTTGTTTTTTTTTTATGTTAGTGCTAACAGCTGGTAATTACGAATCGAAAAAGCACCGACATCAAAGAAGAAATTATTTCTTACGGTTTAGTGTTTTGAAGTCGGTTCTCTTTTTTAAAGTTTGTTTTATTATATTTGTAAGTTTGTTTTGTTTTATATATTGGTGCTGACTGTGGAAGAAACCTAGATAAAACATAATTATAGACATCAGTGTGTAGGTAAAATAAAAAAATCTTTAAAGTTACACGTGTTTTTAATGTGTAAAATAAAAAAAATCTTTAAAGTTACACCCATCTACAGCACATAAGGCACCACACAGCATCGTAATACGCGTACGAACGAACAGCACTATTAAAATTGAACGGCGTGCGCGCGCTTCGCTTGCGAAAACCGCACTGAATTTGATCCGCCGGCGGACCGAGACCGCTCGGCTGGGCGGTAGGCACTTATAGCGCGCAAGTACATGGAGTGACGGAGGCCTGTCGCGGCTGAGGGTAGAAGGCCGCGGCGGGAGAGGAGTGCCGGTATTACGGTGCGCCGCTCTCCCTACCTTCCGCGGCCTTGACGGGGTCGCCACCGTCCGATGGCGGACGCGGTGGGGCCGCAGGGGAAGAGGAGTGTTGGTATGACGTTGGTCACTCTCCCTATCCTCTGCGGCCGAAAATTGGCAGGCGGCGGGGCCAATGACCTGACCCGTCGCAGGGGGACCAAGGGTGGCAGAGACGGGGTCGTCTGGCGCCCATGTGCTGGTTTGGTCCCTGGGGTGGTCACGGCGTGCTATGTGTTCTGGTGCGCCGGTGATGGGGAGTACTCCCCGGAGGAGGGTCCGGTGACGGACAGCCGCGGCGGGTTCACGGATGAGTGCTAACGCGTGCCCGTGTTCCCGCCATAAGCGGCAGAGGAGGACACCGTGGAGTTTTAGTGGGTTAGACTCCCACATAACTGCACTATCTCCCCGTGGTAGTGCACAATGCATGAGCATTTCTCCACGTAAAAAAAAAAAAAAAAAAGGATCCAACCCCATCGTAGTTGGTTTATTTATCTATTCCGTGGTAGTTAGGAAGAGTTCACTGATTCAGTTGCACGCCGATTTAAGTAATTGTTTTTTTGAAGTGAAAATTTATTAAGGCGCGTTGGGCATTTTTTGAGATTTAACTCGTGACACTGTTACCGTAACCGACACCGCGCTACATTCAGATGTGTTCGGCTGTCCTCGGGATGTATTCGGTTTTAATGTATATCCGATATGTCAATGGCAAAGTATTCTGTTTGTGTTTTGTTTTCACTTCTGTCGGGACTCCCGGAGTGCCACTGTTTTTGTTTTTTTGTTGATAACTATTATAAATATTTGCGACCACGGTAATTATTTCTTTTGCAAGTACTTACATTACCTAAAGCGCGGTCACTGTCGCACTGCATAGAAAAGAAAGAGAAGCGCGATGACATAATGCTGGAAATGTATTGCAAAATATGAAGCAATTATCTATTTACAAAATATCTATTGTTTGGACTAAAATATTAAAACACTAATGCTGTATGTTGCTTGTAGAATAATCTGACAAAAAATGAGAATGATTGAATGTAGGTATATTAGTATGGTTTTTATTGTGAAAAGAAAGTTTTTAGAGGTATCTTCATGATCTTTTTCTATCGTATCTTAGTTGTATTATATTTTCCACACACTATCTACCTAGCAATTATATCCTGAAGAATATTATATATTTTTCTGATTTTGTTTACTGTAGTCGATCATAATTATGCTTTTCTTGCTTCTAAAACTTGCGTTTTTCGTTTAGGTCCTGTAATACCCATAATGTTATTTGCGTAAGAAGTGAAATGTTATTACGTAAATTTTTGTAAAGAAAAACAACAGCTGCTTAGTTTGTGTGTCAAAGTTCCTAAAAGTTTTAAAAATGTTCTCAAGTAAGTGAGATCTTTGTAATTTCTTACTGAGAAATAAATTTCTTTCACCATATGTAGGTGAAATTGTGATACTGCAGGGAAGTAGCCTTAAATTATACAGAGAAGACAATTATAACCAAGTGTTCTAAAGGTATTACATCATCATATCAATCAACTAAGCCTATAAGAGTTCACTGCTGAACGTAAGTCTCTCCCAAGTTGCACCACAACAGCCGATGCTCGAGCTACACACATTGAGAATTTATAAATAAAGTCCTCCAGACCGTATTTCGGCCACGGCGGCCAATCTCAACGGAGACTAGCCTTCGGCGCGGGAGATATTATAGTGCACAAGTGTGCGCGCAGACACAGGTGCACTCCCTCTTCCCTCACTCTCATAGTCCGATAGGACGGCAATCCGACACGACCGGAGAGAGATTAGGCGCAGGACCAACGGCTTAACGTGCTTTCCGAGACACGGGGGTATCACACCGCCAACTTCCAAACTCCAGGCTGTTACTAAGAAATAATTGAGAATTTATACCTAGTGTGCATACACACAAGCGACACGCGTCGACGACCTAAGCAACTGCAACCGTCAATGCGTGTCGGCGGCTGTCGTCTACAACATGCCACTCGTCTACTTGAGCACCCAAATACACGATCGGGACGCGTGTCGGCGACAGACGCGTCGCGTCGTCAGCGGATCAGAAGCTCCGATACGTCGACTCGGCTACGGCTAGGCGACGCCGCGTTTAGGGCTCGTCGACCGCTGCGCTGGTTGATGGTGCAGCAGCCAGGCCGGAGGGGTGAGAAGGGCAAGGGTGGACGAAGAGACGTAAGCTCGGGTACGGAGAGACGTAAGCGCGGGGACGTCGAGCCGTAACGCACCGCACCGCGGTTCGTGAGCTTGTCCCGAGGCGAGGCGATGACGTTACGATTCCGATTAGTGTGCGTTGCAGTAGGGATTTTCATACAAAGAATACTGAACGGCTCGAGTTGATACGGTGCCGATCCCTTTCCGTTTTGATACGTGTGCCTTAATGAGGAGGACCCCCGTGGGGCTTACTTGCAGAGTCTTAATAGGTAGATGGTATACTTACTGTATTTCACTGTTATTCCAACGAATGCCAGCCTATCAATGTCCCACTGCAGGACAAAGACCTCTTGCCATGTAGAGAAGGTACGAGCATTGATCATCACACTTGCTCAAGACGGGTTGGCAATTTCACACATACAGTTTCACCAGCATACTAAATGTTATAAAAATTAAAGTATTATGCGCCAGTAATTCCATCGGCACTCATAAACTTCACGCCGGTGCTAAAACAGGAACCTATTCATGAACACTCCTAAAAACTTTAGCATTAACTTCTCCTTTTGCCATTGTAACAGGCGAAAACCGACCTAAAAGAACCTAACTTTTACATTTAGAAGTTTTTTTAGTACATCTCTGTCACGTTCACCATAAAGACTACATGGGTTTCACAAAGCCCTTTGTACACACACGTGTTTCTTGCCGTGAAAATCTACAGAGTCTTAAGTGTGAGTTTTTTCACTCACATTCGATTGCGAGCGCGTAAGAATGTTAATGGGAAAAAGTTATAGCGCCACCTGGTGGTCACTAGGAGAAACCTAATTTCCCATACAAAATTCTAACGCGCTCGCAGTCGAAGGTGAATCGAACGAGAACGTAAAAAAAGTAATTTAAAAAAATTAAACCGACTTCAAAAAGAAATGAACTGAAAATTTTGAAATAACTTTAATTTCGGAAGTCGGTGTCTTGGGTTCTGTATTTAGGTTTTTTGCCACCGACTTCCGAAATTAAAGTTACATATTTCATAATTTTGAGTTCATTTCTTTTTGAAGTCAGTTTATTTTTTTTAAATTACTTTTTATTTCGTAATATTGAGTTAGTAAATAAAAACAGGAATATTTGTTTGTAATAAGTAGGTAATAGTTTTGTTGTAAATATTGCACTAGAATTTGACCAAGGTTTTGAGATGTTTTCCCTTTGACACTACACCCGTAGCTCGTATCAATAAGCCAGGCCGTCACACTTACACGTATTAGTCCATATCTTGAAAATTACCGAATCGATTTTGATGAAACTTACACTGTTCCCTAAGTTGAAGTAAATGTAAGCCAACACAAATAAAATGGTCACGATCCGATTAATAGTTGCGGAGAAATGCGTTGACAAACATACATACTTACATACGTCTATAAAATTTTGTATACTTGCTTGGAAGCCCTAATAGATTGTCATATGTGAATATAATGCAATTCCAATAATATTACATACATACGTGTCGAATTGATAACCTCCTTTTTTTTGAAGTCGGTAAAAACTCACACTAAGGCCACTGTTTATTCGCCGTATGTAGGGACGGTCGTCAGTGTTCTATGGATCACTAAGTAAGCTTGTCGACGGACACGTTTTTTCTACGGAGCGGTTTAACGTAAATAAACCGTGCCGAGTACAAGCGGCCATGGGCTCTTTGTACACACACGTGTTTCCGCGGAAAGAAGGGAACTCCTCAACAGTTTGCAGTAGCTACCTTGTGTTTGGAATTAATTCATTTATATTGATGAGAACTGTAATGGCAAAGGAAACATTTCATGTGGTAAATAAAATAAATAAAAACTTTGCACCCATGTAGGTTATAAGTGCCATTACAGGTCTGATGGTGGAGACCATAGACAGTCGAGGGAATTCCTCAACGATTTACAGCAGTTACCTTTTGTTGGGATTACTTCATACGGTTCAATATGCCAAAATGTTCAGTTCGTACAAAAATAATACCTAATTAAGATTGTAGTTTTACATAGGACGACCTCTACCTGCTAGTCATCAACATCACGGTATGACCTTTAGGAGCCGAGCAAAAAGAAAAAAAATCAGAAAGAACGCTAAGCAAAAACGAAGTAATAGCGCGGGCAGGCGATGAGATGCGACGGGGTGGGTCGGGGGAATAAGAAATTTCACGCAGACGATGTCGCGGGCAGAAGCTAGTTTATGATAACATAGTAACTGGGTTTTCTTATATTTCTTCCGCACACAATGAAACAACTCAAACGAGAAACCATTGTTATTTTTCTGTGAATAGGAGGAAGCCATCAATACTACAATTTCTATGAAAGTACTACAAAACAATTTACGACCTATAATAAATTAATACTTCTGCGAACAATACTTGTTTTGCGAATGGTTGGTAACAATTAATATCGGCCTGATTTTAACCCGTTGCTTAAGTGAGTACAGTAATTTCTCGCAAAGCCTTGCGCGTTTTACTTGTAGGACATTATTTCAATTAAACCATTTACAGTGTGAAGAAGTCGGACAGTCAGAAAATATGAAGCTAGTTGCCCATTCTAAAGCGTAGTAGGTAGTTAGGTACCTATGGAGAAGAACGGGCAAGAAACTCCATGGACACTAATTAAAAAAAAATTTTTTTAACAAAAATAATAATTAGGTACATCATTAATGTTGAATTTATAATTATATGTGAGAACGATGCATGTAAAAAAAAGACGTACCTACGCGTTATAATAAAGTGTAATTATAGAATTCAATCCACACAGTGAATGTGTGAGTGAGGGGGAGTAGAGTCAGTACCTACATAAAACATACACACGCACACATTCTCCGGTCGTGACAGTTTGCCGTCCCATCGGACTTTGACAGTGAGGGAAGAGAGACTGCACCTGTGTCTGCGCATACACAATTGTGCTCTATAAGGCGAGTAGCGTTAGCACGTAACACACACACGCTCACTAACATACTCACTTCAGACTTTTCCATTGTCTCGAACGGTACCAAGAAGTCCTGCTCTTACACATACATTCACAGCATGTTTGTTCACTTGGTAACCCTAACCACAAGTAAAGCGCACGTCGCTTCGTGAAATGAAAACACTTTACTGTTTTAATTAGCATAAGACTAAAATTCGCGTGACAGTAAACGAAAAACATCCTAATTTAGGTAAGTAAGCGTGAGATAATTAATGACTAACTTAGGTAGTAAGCATAGGGACGATTAGCAGATTTGTTTACAGGGCGTAAAGAGGCCCATTATGAAATCGTCATCTACGCATTTTTGTAAGTACATAAAACTAAGTCATTCGTGCAAAAATAATTTCTGGGAAACCATTTTTGTTTTTGGTGTGAAAAATCATTGTATAAGGTAGTGCGCAAGACAATACATTTTGCTTATGGGTGCATTCAAAGATACTGGAAACATGAGAGTTTTTTAAATTATGTTATTGCTTTTAAAACTTGTTTTCGTAAAAAACGTAAAAAAAATCGAATATCTTCGTAACCAGAAGGTTCCTTCCCAGGTATCATAATCAGCCTATAATGTTCCCACTGCTGGGACACTTCCCACTGCTGGGACAAGGCCTCCTCTCGGTGAGAGGGAGTGGGCCGTAATCCACCACGTGGGCCCAGTGCAGGCTGGCAGATGTCACACGTCTTGAGAATTTTTGGTTCCAGGACATGCCGGTTTCCTCACGATGTTTTCCTTTGCCGTTTTGAGAGCAGTGGTGATGAAATAATTTACACAAAGTAAAGCGTCTGTTTGGGTTCGAACCTACGACCTACAACTCGTAAGTCATGGCCGTTAGTCCCAGGCATGGTCTAGTACAAAAAAAATCTTAATAACGTGAAGAACGAGTGTCGCACGGCTTCGTTAAGAGCATTTACGCCATACGGCATTTCATACAAACTTTCAAGTCCTTTTTTTTCGAAATAAATGAACCGATTTTAATTAAATTTCATACGCATAACATGTTCACTACTAACTTTTTAGACCTTCGTATCCTACACAAAGGTCTAAAAAGTTAGTAGAGAACATTTTCGAAAAATAGTGCTAAAGCCAAATTAGACCGATTTTAAATTTTCCTTAGAAACAGAGATTCCAGTTATCTTTTTTTAAATAAGACATTTCGAAAATGTTCTCTACTTACAGTTTAGACCTTTGTATCCTGCTTATGCGTATGAAGTTTCATTAAAATCGGTTCATTCATTTCGAAAAAAAAGGCTTGAAAGAAAATGCCGTACGGCGTAAACGCTCTTAAGGGTATTTTTACTCCCTTAATAAAGAAAATAAGTAAGATGTAAGTACACGGAAAGCATGTTGTAAATGAGCATAATCAATACACGTGTATTTCAAGCCTTCAGCCTTTAGTCCGGCCTACGGGTGGATGGTGTACCAATTAGCAATGATCCAATCCGACTGGCCACAATCTGTCCGTATTTGACAGTACATCCTTGATATCGGTGCTCGGCTTGTCAGGGGTCGACCACATTACCGGCTATGGGCTGAACCTTTATAGGATCACCGAGCATTGCAGGGTAGAAACATCTTTAAATACAGACAATGAACCATTGATGACCACGCTTACCTACTGCGTGTTGGGAATTTCAGGGATGTTACAGTTTCGATTTTTCCTCGATGATTAATATTTTCCATTTTGCGCTCCGAAAAATAATAAAATATGATTGAAGACTAATATTTATTATTGCAAGCGCTTCTTAATGTGTACCTCCAAACCAAACAACCAAACTACAGTTATCCAAAATAAAAAACTGGCCAAGTGCGAGTCGGACTCGCACACGAAGGGTTCCGTACCACAAGGCAAAAACGCCGAAATAAACACGTTTGTTGTATGGGAGCCCCCCTTAAATATTTATTTTATTTTAATTTTATTATTTATTATTAAAGTAAAAATACAACTGAGTATTTTGTGAATATTTCAAGTGCCTACCTGTTGCCATTATTGATATCGAGCAAAAAAGGGCATAAAAATCGCGTTTGTTGTATGGGAGCCCCCCCTAAATATTTTATTTTATTTTGTTTTTAGTATTTGTTGTTATAGCGGCAACAGAAATACATAATTTGTGAAAATTTCAACTGTCTAGCTACCGCGGTTCTTGAGATACAGCCTGGTGACAGACAGACGGGCGGACGGACGGACGGACTGACGGACGGACGGACGGGCGGACGGACGGACGGACAGACAGCGAAGTCTTAGTAATAGGGTTCCGTTTTTATCCTTTGGGTACGGAACCCTAAAAAGCATCTAAAAATACAAACGATGATCTAATTCCGTATCCATTGAACCAAACGAGTATCATAGTGGAGGTCAATGGGCAACACATTAGCCGACAACGCGCAATGGACACTACGCACGCAAGGCTATCGATACGAATCAAATTCATTATAGGAAGACGGAGGTTTTTTGCTATTAGAACGATTGCTTTTGTGGGGCAGGTGCGTTTGAAGAATGGTTTTATAATAGAAAAAGAATATTATTTATTGTTGCTAAGGAGAAGCTTCTATGTTCGGCTTTATGTTTTTTTTTTTGCACCGTTGGCCTCGTGGTCGCAAGCGCGACTGTTGAGCGTAGGGTTCTGGATTCGATTCCAAGGTCGGCAAAAGTGTGGCAACCGCCTTGGCGCCTAATACACTGAAACCCGCTTACCAAAC
Organism: Oligia latruncula; assembly: GCA_948474745.1. Taxonomy (NCBI): domain Eukaryota; kingdom Metazoa; phylum Arthropoda; class Insecta; order Lepidoptera; family Noctuidae; genus Oligia; species Oligia latruncula. The sequence continues at coordinate 4,741,034 of OX419705.1, forward strand.
AAGGTAGGTGGACCTTTGGGGTCGCGGGCCCACAGAGTGGGGACTCTGTCCGCCCACCAAGTGACCCCAGGGAAGACGGTGGCACAGTGATCGCGTGCTGCCGTGCATAGCGAGGCTCAGGGGAGGCCCCTTTACAGTCTCCCCAGGGATGTGCCTTTCAGGCATTGCACGGGGGGGTTCCGGAATTGGTATTTTAAGAGGAACCGGAACCACCCCTATGTGCTGATGGTGATCACCGGGGTGGTTTTAGTGAGGTAAAAATCCCACACTCCCCGATCTCTCCCTGGAGGTCGGGGGGTCGGGGTACCTTTCGAAGGTTTCCCACGGACAAAAAAAAAAGGTCGGTAAAAGTGATACTAGGTTTTCCATTAGAATTTTTTTAGTAACAGCCCGGAGTTTGAAAGTTGGTGGTCCTGCGCTTGATATCTCTCCGGTTGTTTCGGATTACGTGCCCATCGGATTAGAGAGTGAGGGAAGAGAGAGTGCACCTGTAACTGCGCACACGCTTGTGCACTATAATGTCTCCCGCGCCAAAGGCTATTATCCGTTGAGATTAGCCGCCATGGCTGAAACTATTTTTTGGTATACATCGTGTTCTTCGCGTTATCCATAAACTTTGTCAAACGCTTCTATATAGCTTTTACAAATGAAATCTAAAACAGGAGTACTTAAAAAGACTTCGTTACAAAGATGTGTATTCGTAATTTCATGTAATGAAATTTTTTTTTATTCTTTAAAAAAACATTGCCCCACACTAGGAATTTCACCTGTATTGTGGGTGCGTGTACAAACATTTAAAGTCACATACACAAACAGACAGACCCGGAACAACTACTTGTAGGTCATACAAATATTGGTTCCGTGCGGGAATCGAACCCGCGACACGCAGCCCACTGCGCCAACCGTGCCGCCAAAAGTTCAGGAGAATACACAGGAAAAATCGAATATATCTGGTTGATAATCTAGTGACACTGTTTATCAGGCTCTTTATTTTTAACCGACGAAAAAACGGAGGAGATTCTCAAGTCGACGCGTATACATGTATATATTTGTTTTTTATATGACCACGCATAACTTTTTACAGAGTAGTCCAATTTTGATAATTCTTTTTTTTTACTAACTGATCAACCTGTATAATGCCACCACAGAAGGGCAATGACCTCCAAGATAAGCATATAAATATCGCCATCATATATAAATCGTAAGCATCTTCAATTGAGACCGTTTTATTTGCCAATATAAGCTTTATGGTTTCTATGATAAAGTTTATAGTCCCATAGGTATATTTAATGTTAATTATACTACGCGTTTCAGGATAGTTATACATTCTACACGCGACATCGTGTTATATGCCTTGGGAGCGATTTATCTAACGGTAGAAAGGCTGGTTACAAACCTGCGAATAATTGTAATTATCTGCGATTAAACGAATTACTTTTTCTAATAGTGTCTAATTACGAAATTAAAAACTACGGTTTGTGCATAAACGCAGTGCCTACATTTCGGTCTCGATAATGATCATTCGGAATTGAGTAATTCGTCATGGCAAGCTTCCGAAGTTCTGTACATCGCGTTGATGAACATTCTCAATGAAGTAATTCGTCATAGCGTACTTTCGAACTCACGTAATTCGTCATAGCGTACTTTCGAACTCACGTAATTCGTCATAGCGTACTTTCGAACTCACGTAATTCGTACATGTAAACTTTCTGAATACAGTACATCGATATTTCGAACTTCGAAGTTCGTTAAGACAGTCCTGAAATTAAAGTTGTTTTTTTTTGTTATCCTGTACTGTCCCACTTCTGGGTAAAGGTCTCCCCTAAATCCTTAAAAGAACTCTTTTCCCGCGCTACCTCGAACCAACCCTAGTGGTGGTCCCTCGTCTCACCATGTCTTTCTGGGCCGGCCTCGGCGGCGCTGTCGATCTTCAGGCACCCATTGTATAGAGACCTTTGCCCAGCGGTCATCGTGCATGCGGCTGATGTGACCCGCCCAATCCAATAAATCAAAGTTTTTATTTACACTTTTAGTTGCGGTACCTACCCCACACAAATTCGTGTACCTACCTTCACTTGGTAAGTAAGTAACAGTGGCAGGAAGTTGTTATAACATCATCAACATACAGCAATTGGAAAGAATACGTAGATATTATTGAAGCTAACTCAAAAACCACTCATCAGAACTTAACACACATGGGACCACCCTATCATCATTTCAGCCGAAAGACGTCCACTGCTAGACATAGGCCTCCCTCAAGCAGCTCCACTTCGACCGGTTCTGTGCTTTTTACATCTAGTGGGTTCCTGCGGCCTTCACAAGGTCGTCGGTCCACCTGGTGGGAGGCCTTTCAACGCTACGTCTTCCGGTACGCGGTCGCCACTCCAGAACCTTTCGACCCCATCGGCCATCTGTTCTGCGAGCAATGTGCCCTGCCCACTGCCACTTAAGTTTGGCAATTCTTCGGGCTATGTCGGTTACCTTGGTTCTCCTGCGGATCTCCTCATTCCTGATTCGATCACGCAGGGAAACTCCAAGCATAGCCCTCTCCATTGCCCTTTGGGTGATTTCGGACCACCCTATAAGTATTCCATTTCCAACAAAAGGAGAATTTGAAGTAACAAACGTAAACAAAGCAAAGCTAACGACATTTCCGTATTAGCATTTCAATCGTACGCTTGCAACGATCCTAATCAGATACATAGACATTCAGCTTGATTGTTTGTGCACATTAAACTCAGGAACTATTGATTGACTCACTTTGAGCAGCGGATCGGAGACTGTTTATTAAGTAGAGTTAGAATTCAGAAACTGCTATTATGTATTTTAGTTTGAATTGGATTATATTTGTGTACCTTCTATACATATTTGAGTTTGTTGGTGGAAGTCAAGTAATACACTGACACTTTATTTTAATAGGTACCTACTCAAATTGACAAAAGGGCGGGGCTGACAGTTGTCAGGATGACATGTGTGACATGTGTGTGTGTGACAGGTGTGTTGTGTTGTGGTTGTGTATTATAATAAGTCCATGGTTGCGTCACATAATAACCAATCGCAGCTATGACTGCGTTCACACAAAATAACTTGTTATGCAACAATCATCATCTGCTTAGCCTTTTCCCAACTATGTTGGGGTCGGCTTCCAGTCTAACCGGATGCAGCTGAATACCAGTATTTTATATGGAGCGACTGGACCTCCACAACCCAGTTACTGGGTAATACGATATTTCCAGTCTTTCTGACTACCCGTAACGACTGTCAAAGATCCACGAATGACAGCCGGGAACAACCGCTTAACGTGCTTGCCGAGACACGGAGTGGTCTCGGTATGTAAAGATGGTCACCCATCCACAGAGCAACCGCGGCAAGCGTAGGTTAACCTGATCGATCGACCTGTGCGGCTGTTATTATTTAGCCACGGACCCCTCCGGTTCGGTTCGGAGCCTCGGGACTTGTTATAAAACAATATAATGAATTAAAGTCGGTTTTAACTGTTCGATTTGGTATGCTGTGAAAGATGTAAAGCACGGCGTAAAGCGTTAGTAGGTATAAGCGCTTTTTAGGGTTCCGTACCCAAAGGGTAAAACAGTAGGACCCTATTACTAAGACTCCACTGTACGTCTGTCACCAGGCTCCATCTCCTGAACCGTGATAGCTAGACAGTTGAAATTTTCACAGATGATGTATTTCTGTGGCCGCAATACTAAAAACAGATTAAAATAAATATTCAAGGGGGGCTCCCTTAGCAACAAACGTGTTTTTTTCGACGTTTTGGCCTTGCGGCACGGAACCCTTTGTGTGCGAGTCCGACTCGCACTTGGCCAGTTTTTTCATTTGTGGTATGGTTTTCTATACATATAGTCGCTTTTCGTGTTTGTTTGTGTAACCGCTTACTGCATCTAAACTACGCAACGGATTTTGATGAGGTTTCCACTACCACTTAGAGAATTTATCCTGGAAGGTTTATTGTGTATAATACAATATTAAACTTACATATTTAATAAAGGAGAAATAATGTTCTAAAACCGTGCGAAACAGAAGCGGGTCGCTAGTAGTTGAGGATTTAATTCCGTGTTAATGAATGATTAAGGAAAATGGAGCAGTGGTGGCCAAGTGGTAACGGCCGCGACTTACGAGTTGTAGGTCGTAGGTTCGAACCCAGACAGGCGCTTTACTTTGTGTAAATTATTTCATCACCACTGCTCTCAAAACGGTGAAGGAAAACATCGTGAGGAAACCGGCATGCCCTGGAACCAAAAAATTCGAAGACATGTGACATCTACCAACCCGCACTGGGCCGGCGTGGTGGATTACGGCCCACTCCCTCTCACCGAGAGGAGGCCTGTGTCCCAGCAGTGGGAACATTATAGGCTGATTATGGTATGGTTATGGTAAGGAAAATTATGTCTTTAATATGGCTGCAGGGTTTTGTAGACAACTAAAAGCTTCCTACCTACATTTTTTTTAATGCCAAATCAAACTCAAAGTCAAAGCATTTATTTCAATTAAACCATTTACAGGCACTTTTGAATTGTCAAGAAGTCGGTCAATCAGAAAATATTTTTTAAATAAAAAAAAGAAAAAATAATTGCGACATTTTTGGATAATTGCATAGCATATGAGTGAGTATTATGTAAATATATACTGTGACCCGGCGAACTTCGTACCGTCTCAGATAAAAAAAAAAAAAAAACAAAACGAAAGCAATGAAGCGCTATAGTGATGTGCCAAAAAATGAGTAATCGATTCTTATCGAACCCACTACTCGATTGAGGAAGCGTCAGCACTAAATGGGCTAGATCAGGGTTGTCAAAAGTGAAGGATGGAAAGGGAAAGTGCTTTTTATGTGTCGCAGTCGGATTGTATAATCCGCCATATTACATTACGGCTAGCCGTTATCAAAAACAGGGCCGTTTTGAAATGCGGCGGTTCAACGATTAGCCGGATTGAATGCAGCTGAATAAAAAACCGCCGGAATGTATTCGCCGTCATACGTTATTCAACACGGCTAGCCATAATGTAATACAGCGAGACAGTAGCCGCCTCTTTGACAGGTTTTAGTTCCGATTCTTAACACTCGTGGCGCTGCGTGACATAACAACAACAATGCCGTCGGATATAGAACTACGTCGACATAGGATGCAAGAGCGAGCGAAGGGCACCCCGAGGTTCGGGTTGGTTACAATCTAAGTAGTAGTACGATGCGGCTAAACGTGGCCTGCCTTATTGAAGAACGTATCGCAATGACAATCCGGTTAATCGTTGAACCGAACGCCGTTGTTGAATTTAATTTAACAAATGAGCTGTTTAATAAAATAAAATTTTATTCGAGAAAAAATTTTAGACATATTTGGATAATTACATAGCATATGAGTGAGCACTATGTAAATATATACTACTAGCTGACCCGGCGAACTTAATCCATCGGTTTCTTACTAAACTTTAACTATATCCGACGCTTTTGCATACTTATCTCATTTGTTGACTGTACATTTGTCTACCACAAGTAAAACGCAGTGCTTCTTGAGATAAAAATACTATGTCAAGAGGTGTAATTTTTTGTATCAAAGTCTATTGCTAGACAAAGGCCAGGGCTTCTACTTTATTGGAGCAGAGTCACAGAATAGTGGATTTATTTTAGTTTTTTCATCATCTGCCTAGCCTGTAGCGGTATCTACAACGCCACATGTGAACAACGCGTCATACTACGTCACGCAAATCCTACATCGCGCAAGCAGAGTTTACCGCGCAATTAGCATAGATACAACGGCCCCGACATGAATCATTGGGCAGTTGCCCGCCAGACATAACACCCGTTTGGTCGGAGGATCCTCCCTTTTCTATAGAGTATGAGTGAACTTTACACCCTGTTCCTCATACCTCTATAACTCAACTCTCTCTCAACTATGTTGGGGTCGGCTTCCAGTCTAATCGGATGCAGCTGAATACCACTATTTTACATGGAGCGACTGCCTATCTGACCTCCACAACCCAATTACTGGGTAATACGTACGATACCCCTTGATAAGACTGGTTGTCAGACTTTCGAGCTTCTGACTACCCGTAACGACTGTCAAATATCCACGAATGACAGCCGGGACCAACGGCTTAACATGCTTTCCGAGACACGGAGGGGTCACGGTATGTAAAGATGGTCACCCATCCACAGACCAACCGCGGCAAGCGTAGCTTAACCTGATCGATCGACCTGTTCGGCTGTTATTATTTAGCCACGGGCCCCTCAATAGTGGATTTATTTTAGTATTATGTACATTTGGTTGTCAAAACCGTATTGCACAGTTTGCAAAGGATTTAATTTTAAATGTGTGTTTTTATTTTGCTAAGTTAATACTTTATTTAGGTGGATAAAAATATATACAGTAGATAGACTTCTAAATAAACTAACGAACTATTGGAATAAAAATATAATATCCTAACAAAACTATTAACCCAACGTACTTTTTCTTTTTCTTCGTTTTCAATGGCTTTTTTAAAATTATTTCTATATTAAAGGAATTCAACCGGTTAACAAACTAAAATTTGACGTCGAAAAATACTTTGGCATCACTTTCGACGACTTTTCGGTAATATACCCAAAAGACAGGCAACATTGCCACGTTATATGGCAATACTTAGCCTCTGGCGATAGTTAAAGCCAGCCCTTGGGTCATGGGACTTGTCAACCAGCCGTTTGGAGATATCGTTGAACAAACCATGAGCACTTGGACCCCTCAGCCTGAGTGTTTCCAAGGCAAAATCTAATTTAACACCTTATTACCTCCAAAGGTGAATACGATTAAACCTATCGCACTTGCAGTTCCGTGACTCGTTTCGTATACTTGCTTTTAATGTTCTGTCAGCCCTGAACTAGACATTCCTTCGTCAATTTATCATACGCAGCATTGCTTTTAGTCTCTGATAACTGAAACACCCTATTCCCTTACGTCCAAAGGAGAATACTATTAAACCTGTCTTACTTGCAGTTCCGTGATTCGCTTCGTATACTTGCTTTTAATGTTCTGCCAGCCCTGAACTAGACATTCGTCCGACAATTTATCATACGCAGCACTGCTTTCAGTCTCTGATAACTGAAACACCCTATTCCCTTACGTCTAAAGGAGAATACTATTAAACCTGTCTTACTTGCAGTTCCGTGATTCGCTTCGTATACTTGCTTTTAATGTTCTGTCAGCCCTGAACTAGACATTCCTCCGACAATTTATCATACGCAGCACTGCTTTCAGTCTCTGATAACTGAAACACCCTATTCCCTTTCGTCCATTGGTGAATACTATTAAACCTATCGCACTGACAGTTCCGTGATTCGCTTCTGCCAGCCCTAAACTAGACATTACACCGCCAATATATCGTACGCGGCACTGCTTTATGTCTTTGATAGAATTATCGATATTTTATGTCATGATATGGGTTTTCGAATGAAACTCCTTACGTAAGAGGATCTAAAGGGATAACGAACACTTCTTATGGGACATTAAAGCTGGAAGTTTTGAGTGTCACATAACTAGTCTGAAAGGTTTCTAGATCGTAAATGTAAAACCACGGAATCGGCTCAAATCAATGTAGACCACTCACGGTTTTATTCCAAGATCATCACGCCAATTTTTTTCCATCGATTTTGGACCGAGATTCGAATACCGTATAGGTACCTTTCTTAATAATGACCATCGTTTAACCAGTCAGCCAATATACAACCTTCTGTCTAGATAACGTGAGGCAGAGATGAATCGTTTCATTGGAGCGAGAAGGCGTGCAAGAACGGGACAGATATATGTTGAATTAGGTTAGTTAGTGCTGAGCTAAGACAATATGTTATTGTCTTTGGTGGGCCAGGGACGGATGTAGGACTGAAGGGCCGGCTTTTGGATTTTTGGTATTTTTAGGGTTCTGTACCAAAAGGGTGTCAACGGGGCCATATTACTAGCTGTCCGTCTGTCCGTCCATCCATCTGACCATCCGTCTGTCTGTCAGCGGGCTGTATCGTATGCACCGTAAAAGATAGACAGCAATTTTCACAAAAAAAGTTTCTGACCTATATTTATAATGACTTGTTTGTATTGTATTGCTTTTATATGCAATTTTTATCTTTTTAATATCGAGATATAAAGTATTCTATGTGTTAATCCCGGTTATAAACTATATCTGTGCTAAATTTCATCTAAATCTGTTTAGTAGTTTTTGTATGAAAGAGTAACAAACATCCATCCATCCTTACTACCTTCCGCGTTTATAATATTAGTAAGAAGTAAGATAAGATTTTCATTTTAATTCTGTGACCCTAAAATTTGTACCGACTCATTCATTTAGTTTAATTTTATTCTATTCTGTTGCAGTATTGTCAAATTTTATTTTATTTTATGTAATTTGGGTTTTGTCTGAATGAAATGTTTTTTTTTTAACCATCACTTTTTTTTTAATTCCTAGGACCCGATAGATTTTGATCTTCTTTCGCTTTTTGCACCCAACCACAGCTAATATGGTTAAGATTTACATGCACCCCACTTTTCATCCTCAATCCGTCCCTGCAAGCATCGGGTAGCTCGTAATCTAAAGGGATTTGTAACGCTGCAACAAAACACCGTCATCATGATATATTTGAAGTCTCAATCGCCCATAAAAACCATTTTATAACGATCGTTGGAGATTTTGTAGGTTTTTGCGGTAAGCCAGATATATGTAATGTGTTTAAGCCTAGTTCTGGCTGTTTATCTTTGAAATGAAATGAAATGATTTTATTTTTTGTAAGTAGGTTTGTACAAACACTTTTACACGTCAATCATATTTTTTTTTTAAACTAGATGAAGTCGGCGTTTCCTATCTGACTACTCTGAGAAGAAAGGCCGAAACAAACTCAGAGGTCACAGTCTCTTTTAAAGTCCAGACATAATCTTGGTCAGGTTATATGAAGACCATGTAGATCGATGTCTGAGGTGGTCTTTTGAGCTGAGTCTTTGAACCTGTTTTATCTTATGTACAGTCACCATAGGAGATAAGTAACCAGGGTCGTCGGATATAGTTGAAGTGTAGTAGTAGTGTTCAGAAAGCCAACTCTCTTAATTAAAAACGTTCAAAACCTAGTCGCAATCTCATCTCAACGACAATAAATGTCAAAAACTTGTCAAAAATTAAGTCAAAGAGGTAATTTTGACAGATTGAGACTGAGATCAGACTGTGAACGTTCTAAAAATTAGTAGAATTTTCCCTCAGTTTGGAATTGTGAGACTTTACTATCTTTTTGGCATTCACTAAAATAAATGGATGCTTTTTATCACAACACCTATGTTATACAAATATCATCCGATCTAGAACTTTTCTGCAGGCCTAATACAGCAATAAGTATTATTTGGCGGCAGAACAAGGTACAGACGCCAGCACATCAAGCTATCCGAAACTGTCAAATTTTCCCAATCAACTTTGAACCTTATTCTTTAGCGGTAAAGTTAAAATCTATAAAATAAATTTGACAGATTGTAGTAGCTTGATGTGCTGGCGGCTGTACGTTGGAAGTACTTAGAAGTCTTTGACCAGCTGTAACATATTAATATAATGTAATGTATGTTAACGCATCAGCGGTCGTGAGAGTTGGTTTCAAAAACGTTTGGTTGGCCACTGGATACGTTTGCATACTGCACTGTGAGCAGTGGACAGTTCCTCCCGGTATTAATGTGTGTAACTGTCTTTTAACTGCTTTTTATTTTGTGTGTTGTTTTGTGTTTCGTTTGTTTTATTTTGATGTGAATTAGTTTTTTAAATGTGTGTGTTAAAATATGGATATTGTCTGAAATAAATGTTTATTATTATTATTAAAACAATGACATGTTTTCTGTAAGGACATAATAATTATGTCTTTCTTTCGTCAGCTATTTAGCCAGCGTGTCTAGCAGTTAGTCTATCCCAGAACTTATTGAATAATGTTTTATATCATCAAAATATAAACCAGAAAACAGCAAAGCAACTCCGCAACTAAACATTACCACGAAACAACGTCAGAGTCTGTTTTCACAAAGCCAGTAATACCAGGATCACGTATTTCATAATTACTAAAGTTTTGTGACAACTACTCCTGCCTCATTACTGGCGGACTGACGTAAATCTATATAAATAAAACAAAGTTTATTTATATAAAACAAAGTTGGGTTAGTTACACCATTTCTAACTCAAGAACGGCTGGACTGATTTTTATGATCTTTAATTTGTTGGATTTGTCTCCACCCCGAATAAAATAATAACTATAAAAAAATGGGTAAAATTCACGAATAAAAAATACTTAATTTCGACATGTTTATTATCATTTTTGATTCTTTGGCGGTACGATGTTCGCCGGTTCAGCTAGTGTGCAAATGAAAGGTAGAATATAGGAAGGCAGGACGGTTGGATAGCTTCCGCCAAAGGCTCGTGCAAGATGGAAGGAGTGGATCGAAGTCTTTGCCCAGGATCTAGTGGTCGCAAGCGCTACTGCTGAGCATGAGATCCTGGGTTCAATTCCAAGGTCGGTCAAAGTATCATTGGATTTTTCCATTACGAAATTCTCAGTAGCAGCCCGAAGTCTGGTTTTCTGCCCGGATGATGGTAATAGGCTCGCCCCCTATTAGGTACAGTCAACAAAGGAGTTAAGTATACAGGAGCGTCGGATATTGTTGAAGTTTACTAAGAAACCGATGGATATTGTCGAATAAAATTTTAGTTTATTAATAGAAAACAAACAGCTCATTTATTAAATTAAATTTCAGTCCAGAACATCCATCGGTTTCTTAGTAAACTTCAACTATATCCGACGCTCCTGTATACTTAACTCCTTTGTTGACTGTACATGGGACTTAAAAATAACTGGCGAAATGTGGGTGTACAACCATCTCACCGTTCGGGGAATACAAGCGTTTGCGGCATTACTTACGAAATACGGGTTCGCTTAAAACCCCTGCCTGCCTCGTTGGTGAATACAGGCGAGATGTCACTTTAAAGGGTAGTAAGTGGACAAGTAAATGGCACAGCTGCGGGAACAAGGAGCTTGGTTAAATATGCATGTTCTGTGATTGTAGGAGAGGGTTCACTTATTTTGTGCTAAAGGACTTGTCGGGATGTTTGACCCAAAATCTAAAAGCCTGCTCACGTTTTTGATCAAAAAATCTGTTCAAGTAAATTGGCTGACCAAAATAACAAGCAATTTTATTGTGGACATAAGCTTTCAAAACAGATAAATTGAATTGCTTTTAGGATTCGGGGTTAGCCTTTGGTCCTTAAATCTTTATAACAAATAAATTGAATATGTTTCTAGATACCAAAATCCTTTAGCTGATCTTTGAATTATGGTTCATTCTTTCCAATTAAGATACGTAATTTTTGCTTCATTGCGCGTCAAAATCGGCTACGCTACGCGCTACACCGTAGCACTATTATGCTACGCGCTACACCGTAGTACTATTATGCTACGCGCTACACCGTAGCACTATTATGCAACGCGCTACACCGTAGTACTATTATGCTAAGCGCTACGCCGTAACATTATTATGCTACGCGCTACGCCGTAGCACTATTATGCTACGCGCTACGCCAAATCAGCTACACAGCTTTAAGCTACTTTGGGGAACATAGCGGCGCTACCTCGAAAATCAAAAATTCTCGAAAACCTATTAAGCGAGCGAAAGTGATGTAATTACATTTGAAACGTAAAAGAAGAGTGTTGGTTATAATGTGCGTGCGCTCGGAATAAAACGACGTATGTGCCAAAACGAATTTACTCCTTTTTAACTAAATAAATGAATGAAATTTAAAACAACTTTGAGTAAACTTTGATATGATAATTTTCTATGTTTTAAAGTAAATTGCATTGAATAACTGTTAAGCGTTACGCCGCGATGTCGAAAAAAGTAAAAAAATAGATATAAATTTGCATTTTTATTGTATTGAGAAAAATTAATTGAATCGTGTATTCCTTTTGCATGATACTAGACCAAAGAGTCAAAAAACATATACCAAAATGTTAAATTCCTATTTTACATACTTAACAAGTTACACGAAATAGAAGAACCACATTTTTTTCAACATATCAAATTAATGTGGAATTGCTTTGTTTTGGCAAATATGTAGCTTGAGATTGTTGTTTTTATGAAGCACCGTATATATAAGTGACTAACACCAATTGGAAAAAAAAACTGGCCAAGTGCGAGTCGGGTTCGCACACGAAGGGTTCCGTACCACAAGGCAAAAACGCTGAAAAAAACACATTTGTTGAGTGGGAGCCTCCTTAAATATTTATTTTATTTTTAGTATTTGTTGTTATAGCGGCAACAGAAATAAATAATTTGTGAAAATTTCAATTGTCTAGCTATCGCGGTTCTTGAGATACAGCCTGATGACAGACAGACGGACGGACGGACAGACAGCGAAGTCTTAGTAATAGGGTCCCGTTTGTACCCTTTGGGTACGGAACCGCTAAAAAAAGGCGCGAATGTAAAATATTATTAGCAAACAAGATAAATAGTACAGTAGATATTCTATGTAGGTCTGTATCATCGTCTTACTGTATTACATGGCTCAATGGCCACGTATCGCGATTTACTGTTACGACTCACTGACTACAACTATGCATAAATTACTGGCTGTGACATGGCATGGCCCTGCACACAGTGGCTGATAATGGTTACAGCTTAATTTATGGATACGATAGATAGTACGATAAATCTTTATTGACGATTGAGGAGACAAGTGCTTCTGCATTATTTATATTTATCTTATCTGTTTTAGTTGAAATATATGTGCGCCAAATTAAAACTCATTATTCAACGGGTTATAAAGAAAATTTAGAGCATGTCATTAAGGAAAGGAATGCACATACGAGCGCGTAGGCAAGCGATTTCGCAATGTACGCGTCGTCGCGCGCCCTTTTTTTTGTAGGAACGGTAAAAATTAGGTAATTGACTGCTAGTTCAACGCGTTGCCAACTTGCTTCATGTTGTGAACTCTGCGATGAATGAATTATTACTTATCGCGCGTGCGCTAAAATTGATAGTTTTTCTTATTTGTTTTGATAGATATGTTTTTTTTTACTGCATGTGCATAAGCATAATCGCCCAGGAAGCCCGTGTCCTAGCCGTACGAATATTATAGGCTTATAATGTTCCTACTGCTGGGTTTCTGCATTTTGACGAGTTATACGAACATAAATGTAGGTAACAGCTGATTTTTTTTTCGCGATTTCAGTTTTGGTCCTGTAGTTAGAGTAGTTCATAATGATGATTACAATCACCACTTAAGAGGTTCTTCTTGTTTTACCAATAACTCTGTATACATGGTGCTCACATACATATTTACAAACATTGTCAAGGTAGATGATGAAAAGTAGATTTCATAAAAAAAAATTTAACAAGTAATAATTTTATTTGAAGACCGTGCCTACGCACGGCGAATAAACCATTGCTTTTGGTAAGAAAAACGTATGTGCACAAAAGACCTAAGTATAGAACCGTTTCAAACCATGACCTTACAACTCGTTAGTCCCCCGACTTATACCACCTGGGTCACTATCGCTTTTACTCAAATATTCCTTTTTCATTCTACAGGGTCAATTTAAATAAGCTTACGAAACTCCGCTGACGCGATGGGTATCAATATCTAAACGAGATAACACAATAAAAAAAAAACAGTGGCACTCTGGGAGTGCCGACAGAAGTGAAAACAAAACACGAACAGAATACTCACTGACACAGCGGAACACATCCGAAGCAGGTATTTTTTTAATCGTCTTTTAAACAAAACACGAGCGGTGTCGCTTACGGTAACAGTGGCGCGAGTTCAATGGTTTTTTCCCATCTCAAAAAATGGCCAACGCTAAAGAAGTTTTCACTTCAAAAATTTTGATGGGGCATTTTTTTTAAACGTCTCTGAATAATCAGTTTTTTTGTGGTAAACTTCACAGTCACAGACTTGATGAGTATACAATAACTAAACATATTCATTTCCTCAATTCCTGATTCCTGCTTCAAGTAAATTACAATACCATCGGTTGTTGAACCCAAAAAACGCATCAATTCCTAAAGGTAGTATTATTATTTTTTCGTTTTATTATGTTTAGATTTCGAAATACATCACGTCTGTCGAGTTTTGCTAGTTAATTTAATTTCACCCTGAATATCTATCACAATAGAACATACCGCATCCCTATTCTAAGCATTATAAGCACGAGTACCCGCATGTAACTACTTTAGTACAGTCAACAAAAGAGATAAGTATGCAGGATCGTCGGATATAGTTGAGTTGTTGTCGACTGAAATTTAATTTGGTAAATGAGCTGTTTGTTTTCTATTAATCAAATTAAATTTTATTCGAGAACATCCATCGGTTTCTTACTAAACTCAACTATATCCGACGATCCTGCATACTTATCTCTTTTGTTGACTGTACAGTCAACAGCAAAAGTAGATGATCAAAATCAGAAATTCAATAGGAGTCAAAACTGATCACGAATATATGGCAGCTGTACTAGTAGTAAATCTTTGGTATAATTTACAATCACATACTTTTGAATCACTTCGACGCCTCACAGCCACAGTTCTGACGCGTACTCCGTTCATTAGTATTGAATTTCTGATTTTTATCATCTACTTTTGCTGTTGACTGTACATAAATGTATGTTTTAGTACATGCACGTCCACAAACAATGGAATATGAAAGCTCACGTAATGTCCGTGTAATGTTAGTTTTATTTGACAGCCTTGTGTCCAGGATCCTTTACTGTCGGAAACAATGGCTTTACGGGTTGTTTGATGTTGTTGTGTTGAAATAAATGATGTGTGACGTTTAAATGCAAGAGATACACATTAAACAAGCTATGTTAGTAATAGTGTAATGTGTGTGTGTGTGTGTATGTGCATAAGTATTTGTACTTGTAGCTGAAGCGACCATCGATGAACGGTGTTTTCGGCGAATAGTTTTTTTTCTCTCTGTATTTTATAAGTGGAGACCTGTAATTGGCTTTCAGACTAATGTACTGACCTTGATCTGTTTGTTTTAGCTGTAAGGATCAGTTCACACCGAGACGCGATGCGACGTGCACTTTTCAAGATAGAAATACAATTACAGACCTTATCTACTACACAAAAAGTTACACGATTCAGTGAGTTACGCCGCGCGGCGGCGGCGCCGCGCTGCGTAGCTCGACGTAGTAGGTAGACACTGAATTGTGTACCTTTTAGTGTAGTAGATAAGGTCTGTAATTGTATTTCTATCTTGAAAACTGCGCGTCGCGTCGCGTCTCGGTGTGAACTGACCCTTAGTCTCCCAAGTTATTCAAATAAATAAATAAATAATAGTTCTATTGGCGATGGATTTATTCGTTGAACCAACCGTCGACTAAGAGTGATTTCGGCGAACCGCACCATCGGCAGAGAGGAGCTCGCTATACCGTTCTGAGCTCCATTTTCATAACGTTTTCAATAGTGCTAGTCACTCTGAAATCAATTTAATTACCATTCAAATAAAGTTGATATTTTTTTAACTTGAAATAATAGTAATTCGAGGCTGCATCAAATGGCGCTTTATCTCAAAAATCGATCAGTTTAATCAAGAAAATATAGCGTCTTAAGACAAACAACGCTTCTAATCATAGTTGAGACCGCAACTCAGTGAACATAAAACATTACATTGTATAGAACGAAGACATTAATTGGTGTGAAGTAATAAATTGCTTCAAACTTTATTAAATACTTATCTTATTAATTTCTTAGTATTATGAGCTCGACCTCTCCTACTATACTTCATTCTCCACCATCGAATCTTCCTGTCCCTTACTCTTATCAGCCTTTGTACACATTATGGATCATGTGATCCGACATTTTTTATACATCATCATCAATGTTTGGTTCTTTCTCATCCATTTTGGTCCTCTCTTCTTCTCCATTCTTCGATATTAATGCACCATCATTAATATTCCATATTTCATGCGCAGATAGGCAGTCGCTCCATGTAAAATACTGGTATTCAGCTGCATTCGGTTAGACTGGAAGCCCCAACATAGTTGGGAAAAGGCTATGCAGGTGATGATTTCATGCTCTATTCGTCTTCATTCTGCATCCTTGTCTACCATCATTAATTCTGGTCCTTTCTCATGCTAAAACAGCTCACCCTCTCCTACAATAATTTAATCTCCACTATTGATTCTTCCTATCCCTTACTCTTATCATCCTTCATATACCTTGCATTATCACGTGATCCGCCATCTTTGATTATCATCATAAATTTTTGATCCTATTTCCTTTTGCATTCTTAGTATTAAATACTTCATATTTTATCTACAAACCTCATTTTTTTCATCCTGCTTTCTTCATTCCCATTGACAGTAATTCATATGATTGTTCAATATTTCATCTTTGATACTTCGTCATCCACATTTGGTCCTATCTCATCCTTTTTAGGTACACTCTCCTCTTTTTGTTTACGTCTTTTGTTGCATCCTGTTTGCTCAATCTTTAATCAAGAACATAAAGGCAAACAACGCTTCTAATCGTAGTCGAGACCACAACACAACAACACACAACACTCCGTGAACATAAAACACAGTATAGAACCAAGACGTTAATTGGTGTAAAGTAAGAAATTCCTCTAGAACAAAGGTTGGAAAGTTATTGGGTAACTTGGTCGGGTTGCTTATTGTGCTGAAATATCGGCTTGTGGCTTTAGAGTAGGCGATTTTGTATAGGTTTTATGATATAAAATGCTAGATTTTCTTCTTAGTTTGCATACACACGAACGACACGCGCTGACAACGTGTCGCTCGTGTATTTAAGTACGGTGCATAAATACACGAGCGGCATATTGTCAACGGCTGCCGCCGACACGCCTTGACAGCTGCCGCCGACAAGACTTGACAGCTGCCGCCGACACGACTTGACAGCTGTCGCCGACACGCCTTGATAGCTATCGCCGACACGCCTTGACAGCTGTCGCCGACACGCCTTGACAGCTGTCGCCGACACGCCTTGACAGCTGTCGCCGACACGCCTTGACAGCTGTCGCCGACACGCCTTGACAGCTGTCGCCGACACGCCTTGACATCTGTCGCCGACACGCCTTGACAGCTGTCGCCGACACGCCTTGACAGCTGTCGCTGACACGCCTTGACAGCTGTTGCCGACACGCCTTGACAGCTGTCGCCGACACGCCTTGATAGCTGTCGCCGAAACGCCTTGACAGCTGTCGCCGACACGCCTTGTAAGCTGTCACCGACACGCTTCGTCGGTTGCAGTTGCCCCTTTCAACGACGCGTGTCGCTTGTGTGTATGCTAGTGTGTCGATGGCAAATCTATATTTGTTTGAAAATATGTTTAAAACTAAGTATTTTCTAATAACAAACATGATTCTCGATTCATAAAAAATATCACTGGGAAATTCAAAAGAAAGAAAGAAAGAAAGAAAATATCCTACATCTCTACCCTAATCTATGTCAACAAAGCTTATAATGTAAAATAACCAAACAATAAAATGTTATCTCTCCTTATTCGAATAAGGGCTAATTTTTCATAGTCAGATAACTTTTATCTGAAGAATAATTATGACAGGTTGATATATTTTCTATACAAAAACTGTCAAACCGCAATATTTATTCCACAGAAAAAGGTTATCTGAATATTGAAAAATCGACCCTAAATTATACAAACAAAATACAATTCCTCGTTTGGCCCAGTACAGTCACGAGTATAAATATATTACTATGGATGATAGCTCGGAATTATTATCGGATTTCATGATTCATCCATTCATTTAGGGCATGCGCCACAAGATGAAAGGTATGAACGAAGGAATGTAAGATACGAACGAACTGAGAAGACAATAGTGATAAACTTTCTAAAGAAGTTACGGCTGGCGCAACCAAAAGCAAGGCATCCACTGTTTTCACGCATCAACTGTGCTCCGCGCATCTGCTTTGTCGTAATGGCTGTTTTCATGCAAACATATAACGACTGGAGCATAGTTAGATGGAGTTGTGTTGGTGCATGAAAATGCTGAACCGAACTACAAGAAACTACGGTGACCGGGATGACGCGCTTGGGTGACGGATGTGAAGTGGACACGCGGTCATAGTAAGAGAGAGGTTAAGTTTATGACATTGAACTAGAATATGCATAATGAAATGAAAAAAGAACTATTAAAACGCTGTTTTAGTTGCCCCTTTTCTCGTTCATTGCATACAACCAGCAAAGAAAATACTGGCGTTTATTGTAACAGCTCTGGCGCTTGAATGCACTCTACATGAAATTAGTTAGAAACTAATTCCATGTGGAGTATAACACGGTTTATTTATAGATTTATATTTTTATTGCCTAGTGATTTAGCGTTTGGTATAATAATAATCTATACTATAATCTATACATATAATAAAACAGTAACTAAAGAAAAACTGTACATTGAGAATTTTCGAGAAAAAATAAGTGGCTTTTGTTAGAAAAACGTAACTGATGACAAAAAGTGACTTTTTAGAATTTTTGTCTGTTTGTCTGTTTGTCTGTGTGTATGGTAAGGCTTCACGCCAAAACTACTGGATAGATTGAATTGAAATTCAGCAAAAATGTTCTTTGTAAACCAAGGAAGGCTTTAGGCTACATATTATCACGCCGTATGTTATGGGAGGTAAGCAATATTGATTTTAAAACGTTTTGGTTCGTAATTGAATGCACAAAATAATTGAATGCCCAAAATGACATGTTATTTATTTAGTTTAATAAAAATTTAACCCTGGAAACATAACAATCACGCTATTTTTATAAAGGAGCGGAGCAGTAATATTATAAATTGCAAGGGAACAGCTATTTCAACAATATGTCAACAGGGAATTTAGCGGCAAGGTCAGGCGACCGTTTACCGCACTAAGTGGTGCGAGTTCAAATCCTGTATTAAAAAAAGAAACTGTTATTGTTTTAAAAAATCGTAAAATTCTTTTTTTTTTGTTTTTGCATTTTTTATGTGCATTAGGAACGATACTGTTATGAAATCTGTGAACTTTACATTTCCTATCTAATTGTATGGGGAGCTTCACACCAATATTAATAAACAGATTGATTGGTGGTACAACAAGCTACACTATCATAAAGTCAACTTTTGGTTCTAAGTTATATCTTACCAAGCGCATTAGTTGTTTGTGGAGTGTCACGCAACAGTGACAAAGGGCGCGTGCTTAAAGATTGCTCTTTAATCGTGTGGGATGAATGCACTATGGCGAACAGAAAAGCAATAGAGGCGGTAAACAGGACTTTGTAGGACATCCGCAGGAACCAGCAAATGATGGGTGGCGTTACAGTTCTGTTAAGCGGCGATTTCCGACAAACGCTGCCTGTGGTGACGCAAGGAACTAGGGCTGATGAGGTGAATGCTTCGTTGAAATGCTCTTTCTTATGGCCACATATTCATAGGTTGCGTTTAACGATGAATATGAGAGCACAGCTTGGCGGGAATGTACACGTCCAAGAATTTTCTGATCTTTTCTTAAAATTGGGTGAGGGAACGCTACCAGTAGACGGTGGCCAGGTGGTTCTACCTGAGATA
Organism: Oligia latruncula; assembly: GCA_948474745.1. NCBI lineage: Eukaryota > Metazoa > Arthropoda > Insecta > Lepidoptera > Noctuidae > Oligia > Oligia latruncula. The sequence continues at coordinate 4,760,588 of OX419705.1, forward strand.
CTTGGGAGAGTGGTGTCCACCTTAGAAGATTTGATTTGCCTGGTACGGGGACATCAATAGGATACCGCACCAAGATAATTCTTGGGTGTGTGAACGAGTCATTTTAACACCCAGAAACGACCAACTTTCAGCGATCAATGAATGCATTCTCGCGGAAATTGAGGGAAAATAAGTGATCTACACTTCAATAAACACTGTTGTCGACCAAGATGACGCCACACATTACCCCGTAGAATTTCTCAATTCCCTCAGTGCAAGTGGACTACCAGCGCACACCATTAAGCTAAAGGTCGGTGTCCCAATTATGATTCTTCGGAATCTCACTCCGCCGAAACTGTGCAATGGGACCCGGCTGAAAGTCGTCTCGCTGCAGAGAAATATCATTGAGGCGGAAATTCTAACGGGTTGTGGTGTCGGCGAGACAGTCTTTATACCACGTATACCACTGATTCCCCACAATTACCCTTTTTTTTCTTTTTTTTCGGATGGGAAATCATCAAATGACCCCTCCCGCTCTGGGTGGAGCGGAAGGGACTGTCAGACTCTTACTGACTAAAACCCACCCGTGTTCCTTCCTTAGCCCTTTATGTTCGGGGCCAGCGGTAACCCTTTCGGACAATCCCGCTGACCCGGCAGGCTTCGGCCCTCTGCTGACATCTCTTCGAGGCGCGCGTGGAACACGTACGCGCCGTCCGGCACGGGCTAGGTCCTGATCGGACGGTGACCTACCCATTACTCTCCGCCCGCAGTCCCGCGCCTACGGTGCCCGGGAGTCGTCCCGTGGCTCCCGACGCCCGGAGCGTCTCCCGCGGCGGCTGGAACGGGAGGCTCTCTCCCTCATCCATCCCGCCACCTCCTTCGCTAGCATGACTGCTTCGCAGAAGGAGGTGACTGCCTCCCACTCCCTCTCGCCCCGGACCATAGCTTGCACCAGGGCTGGACGCGAGAGGTCCCCGCCGCTGCCGATCGCCTCTACGAGGACACGGCGGTACTCCGCCCAAGCGGGGCAGACCTCCACCGTGTCCTCTGGGCGATCCTGGCAATGGTGACACCCGGCCACAATTACCCCTTTCAATTCTAGCGCGTGCAGTTTCCTGTGAGCGTGTGCTTCGCCATGACAATAAATAAGTCGCAGGGGCAGACACTGAAGGCTGCGGGTGTCGACCTCAGGACGAGCTACATCTCACACGGACAACTGTATGTCGCTTGCTCCCGCGTCACCAGTCCTGATTCGCTGTACTTACATATTGAATAAGACCGAGGGAAAAACAACGAACGTTGTTTACACAGAAGTGTTACAGTAAATTATAACACTTCTGTTATTCGACGTCTCCTAAATTTTCTTTTTAACCTGACGTCTCTTACCAGTAAATTAACTACGTAACTTTCTAATTTTGAGTTTACTAAGCCAAATAGTTTTTGAGGGATCTAAGCTATAGTACAGTATGAGACGCATCTTTTGAATGTTTCTGTAAATCAGCAAACTATCACTAACTATTATTAAAATTAAAATAATACTTATGCGATACGTATAAGTATAAGAGATATAAAATTGGTGCCATAGCAAAAAATATTCCACGTGAAGAGCATTTTCTGCTGTGAGAATAAATTTGAAGGAACACCTGTTGTGGAACTCCAAAGCCCAGCGACACTATAACATAATTATAGGAATGACGTCTTAGCAAAAGTTGTTTAGTCTGATGGGCATTTCCTATTGACTTACAAAAATGAAAGATCTAGAACGTCTCGAATCGTCTCGCGCATCACGCCGTTTTCCCGTCCCCGGGCTCTTAGAATTCGACATCAGACGTTTCAGATCTTCGATTTTGACGACCCCGTTGTCGCTGGCATTAGCAACAGGATCCGCGCACGAAGTCGCGGGCAGAAGCTAGTACTTAATATTATAAATGCGAAAGTGTGTCTGTCTGTCTGTTACCTCTTCACGCTTAAACCACTGAACCGATTTAGATGAAATTTAGTATAGATATAGTTAGAGTACCGGGAAAGGACATATGATAGCCCACGGGACCGACACTTATGCGGGTGAAACCGCAGGGCGTTGCTAGTCTATATATATCCCACCAAAAACATTCTGTAAAAAACTAGCCAAGTCTCAATGGAGCTGCCTGTTTATCTCTAAAAAGTAATGAAATCTAGACAAAGTCGTACCAAGTGTAAGGTTCCTTACTGCGATTTCTTTATTATTATAGTTAATGTTGTGTGACTTGGCCGTTGAACATTCTTTATACGTTAGTGTACAAGTCAATTTTGTTTACACGTAATGTTATATCTGTTGTAACTACCTATGTTTGTTAAGCGAGATAATAGCCCATACCGGTATTGGTAATTGGACGCTAGTGTCTCATTTTAGGCTGTTGTTGATTGGTCAACACATGCATTCAGCATCGACAATGCTGACTTCTGCTCTCTTCTTTTTGGAGCGTCAAATCGACCACCGATCTAACATAAAATAGACGTACAGACGGACTTCTAATCAATGATTATAAGTCCGTCTGTACTGGAAATAATTTTTGATACTGTTTGTTTCAGGCTCGCTTAAACATAAGTATTATTGAAATACGCAGCTTTATCAAGCCTACAATTGACTAGTTATTAAATCAACGTTTTCCAAGTGGCAATTTTCCATCGTCAATGGGTAGCGGTTATGGCGACAGATTGGTGCAATGGTGTCATGGAGCACCTGGGTTTGTACCCTTGTGTACCCTTCAACGGCCAAGTCACACAACATTAACTATAATAATAAAGAAATCGCAGTAAGGAACCTTACACTTGGTACGACTTTGTCTAGATTTCATTACTTTTTAGAGATAAACAGGCAGCTCCATTGAGACTTGGCTAGTTTTTTACAGAATGTTTTTGGTGGGATTTCACTTCTTTTTGTAGAAACGTATACGTACGGACGTATTCTTTTTGTATTGCATTATATTTTGAGCGAAATTAATATTTTAGTGTAAGGAGGATGGGCGTTTTGGTACCCGAAAACTAATTACATCCAAACAAAATAATTTATATACAGATTGAAAGGCCTAATTATGTAGAACAATAGTTGATATGGGGGATAGTCCCAGTTCGCTGTCCGTTCAGAGATATACAACCTTTAACACTATACATTTATGTTAGGTTTAGGTTAGGTTAGGGCGTTTTGGTACCGGAAAACTAATTACATCCAATCAAAATAATTTATATACAGATTGAAAGGTCTAATTATGTAGAACAATAGTTGTTATGGAGGATAGTCCCAGTTCGCTGTCCGTTCAGAGATATACAACCTTTAACACTATACATTTATGTTAGGTTAGGTTATGGCGTTTTGGTACCCGAAAACTAATTACATCTAAACAAAATAATTTTTATACAGATTGAAAGGTCTAATTATGTAGAACAATAGTTGTTAGGGGGATAGTCCCAGTTCGCTGTCCGTTCAGAGATATACAACCTTTAACACTATAAATTTAAGTTAGGTTTAGGTTAGGTTAGGTTAGGGCGTTTTGGTACCGGAAAACTAATTACATCCAATCAAAATAATTTATATACAGATTGAAAGGTCTAACTAAGTAGAACAATAGTTCTTAAGGAGGATAGTCGCAGTTCGCTGTCCGTTCAGAGATATACAACCTTTAACATTATGTAGGTTAGGTTAAGGTTAGGTTATAGGTTAGGGCGTTGTGGAAGGATTTTACGTTCCCGCGTCCCCAAGCGTAGTGTAAATGGAAAAACGGGGTAAAAAAAAGGTAGATAAAATTCAGTCACGTCACGATAAAGCAAGAGTCTATTATTGTTACTTATGACCTAACCTAACGATAACCTAACCTAACCTTTAAAGGTTGTATATCTCTGAACGGACAGCGAACTGAGACTATCCCCCCTAACGACTATTGCTCTATCTAATTAGACCTTTAAAACTGTATATAATTTATTTTGTTTGGTTGCCATGTTTTTCGGGTACCAGCTTCCATACATTTTTGCCCATCCTCCTTTGTTTATTTAATTTGTGTAATGTTCGACATCAAATGAAGCGGCCCACCAAGTTAAACATTTTTTGTAAAGGCGGTATGTCGATCTCTAATAGTTTGGTTGGGCTCTTGTGTTTTCTAATCAGGGTCACCCACCAGGTACTTCAGATCTTCGATTATCCTAATTTTTATAGTTTTCCCTTTATGTGGCCATTAAACCCTAACTCTGTACCAAATTTCAGCACTCTGAGTTTATGGGAAGTACTAGTTCTATTTTGATGATGAGTGAGTGAGTGTCTAAAATGCGAAACTTTGCTTTCGCTTAACTTCGGAACTAAATAACCTACAGACTTGAAGTTTTGGATTATAAGTATGTGATTATAGCTTACTGGATGACGAAAGTTTCTGCGTTCTGGTCTTATCCAGAGGTTCTCAAATAGGGGCCTGAAGATGCGGCGAAATGGTTCCTGTAAAGGATGGTACGGCAGTGTTTGCTTCGCGCTCGACTTGGCGGGGGCACTGCCGTGCCCCCCGATTTTATTATTTATTACAAGGAGTCCCTATATCAATTTTCAGAACTCTAGCATCAAAATTTGCGGAAGTCTCGTACAAACTTCCATCCCCTAGTTCAAGGGGTTGGAGGGTAAAAGTTCCAAGTTTTAGAATTGTTTTGTTGTTTGTGTACTATTACTAGCTTACATACCAAACAGCTTTCTAGGACTTCAGGAAGAACCTTAGAATATTGATGCTTATGAAATAAAAAAATATTTTTTTGGGGGGTTGGGGGGTTATTTACTGAAAATCCTGAAATACGTATTTTATTATTTATAACAAGGAGTCCCTATATCAATTTTCAGAACTCTAGCATCAAAATCTGCGGAAGTCTCGTACAAACTTCCATCCCCTATTTTAAGGGGTTGGAGGGTAAAAGTTCCAAGTTTTAGAGTTGTTTTGTTGTTTGTGTACTATTACTAGCGTACATACCAAATTTCAGCTTTCTAGGACTTCAGGAAGAACCTTAGAATATTGATGCTTATGAAATAAAAAAATATTTTTTTGGGGGGTTGGGGGGTTATTTACTGATAATCCTGAAATACCTATTTTATTATTTATAACAAGGAGTCCCAATATCAATTTTCAGAACTCTAGCATCAAAATCTGCGGAAGTCTCGTACAAACTTTCATCCCCTATTTTAAGGGGTTGGAGGGTAAAAGTTCCAAGTTTTAGAGTTTTTTTGTTGTTTGTGTACGATTACTAGCTTACATACCAAATTTCAGCTTTCTAGGACTTCAGGAAGACCCTTAGAATATTGATGATCATCAGTGAGTAAGTGAGTCAGTGAGTAAGTGAGTCAGTGACGAAATCGGGGTATTTTAGATATCAATAAAATCTAAAGTATAAGAGCTATGCAATTGAAACTTTATAGGTTTAATAAGTCAACCACTGACATCATATCTCGAAAATTTTATTTATCTGGTATAATCCAAACCCAAGTTATGAAGGTTCAAAAATACGACGAAGTGCTTCGAGAAAAGGTAGGTAGTGCCCTTGCGCTTCGCTTGGCTCGTCTTGGCGGGGGCACTCCCGTGCCCCCAGATAAAAGAAAGTCTGTTAGTTACACCACTTATAACTCGAGAACGGCTGAACCGATTTGGCTGAAAATTGGTGGGGAGGTAGCTTAGGACCAGGAGACGGACATAGGATACTTTTTTTTTTTTTTTTATAGTAAGGTAGGAGTAGGGTAGGAGTAGGGTAGAAGTAGGGTAGGAGTAGTGTAGGAGTAGGGTAGGAGTAGTGTAGGAGTAGGGTAGGAGTAGTGTAGGAGTAGGGTAGGAGTAGGGTAGGGTAGGGGTAGGGTAGAAGTAGGGTAGGAGTAGGGTAGGAGTAGGGTAGGAGTAGGGTAGGAGTAGGGTAGGAGTAGGGTAGGAGTAGGGTAGGAGTAGGATAGGAGTAGGGTAGGAGTAGGGTAGGAGTAGGGTAGGAGTAGGGTAGGAGTAGGGTAGGGGTAGGGTAGGGTAGCCGGGCAGCTATAAATAATGTATATGGCAAAACGACGTTTGCCGGGTCAGCTAGTATATCTATACTAATATTATAAAGCTGCAGAGTTTGTTTGTTTGTTTGTTTGAACGCGCTAATCTCTGGAACTACTGGTCCGATTTGAATGATTCTTTTAGTGTTGGGTAGTCCATTTATCGAGGAAGGCTATAGGCTATATAACATCACGCTACGACCCTTAGGAGCCGCGCAGCGTGTGACACCGCGGGGAACAGCTAGTAATATTATAAAGCTGAAGAGTTTGTTTGTTTGAACGCGCTAATCTCAGGAACTGCTGGTTCGAATTGAAAAATTATTTTTGTGTTGGATAGTCCATTTATCGAGGAAGGCTATAGGCTATATAACATCACGCTATGACCCTTAGGAGCCGCGCAGCGTGTGACACCGCGGGGAACAGCTAGTTTCATATAAAAAAGTTTGACAATATAACATAGCTACAACGCACGCTAGCACGCCTGTATTCTCCAAAAGATTAGTTGCATGGTTATCACAACGTCCAGTAGTGACTTAGGAGTGCTGATATTATGTTCTGGAAAAAGTTGCTCAGCTTAGTTCGAATTGTGCCAAGCCGATACGAATATGATTTAGCGGGTAGAAAGTTTGACGAGCCGAATGAAAGCCGGATGTACAATTACTACACATCACATCACAAATACCAGAGGAAAAAAAACAGTCTGCGGACCCCAGTCTGGAACAAAATTCCTTACGCATACACACTCGTGTATAGGAAAGAGACAGAGATAGAGAAACTAAACACCCTCGAAAACCTTGAAAACGATACCCATGATGAAAAATTTAAAAGTTTCGTAGCCGCCATCTTGGATATTCATTTTGACCTCACCCATAACCTCACTCATTACCTCACTCATTACCTCAATCATTACCTCAATCATTACCTTACTCATTACCTCACTCATTATCGGCTTTACAACTCTAGAAAAACCATGAAAACTACACATGTAACTAATAACAATAAGAGATAACTACAATAACAACATGAGAGAACGTCGTATAACTGAGGCATAACGCTTTTTGGTTACATGACAATTTCTACGAATTTACACCTACAGCAAACCGCGTTATAGAACTTTGTTCCAAAAATAAAAGGATAGAATGGAACAGAGCAACATCATCTGCCTCCTTTTCCCAACTATGTTGGGGTCGGCTTCCAGTCTAATCGGATGCAGCTGAATAGCAGTGTTTTACATGGAGCGACTGCCTACCTGACCTCCACAACGCAGTTACTGCGTAATACGATACCCCTTAGTACTGGTTTTCGACTTTCGGGCTTCTGACTACCCGTAACGACTGTCAAAGATGCGGGAATGACAGCCGGGACCAACGGCTTAACGTGCTTTCCGAGGCACGGAGGGGTCTCAGTATGTAAAGATGGTCCGCGGCAAGCGTAGCTTAACCTGATCGATCGACTTGTGTGGCTGTTATTATTTAGCCACGGGCCCCTCCAAACAGAGCACAACTTACATGCGTAAATTATTCCACTACATATTCGATTAAAAACACCTGTCTGAGCACTGTTTAATAAGAGACTTATGTAAATTAAACCCTAACTTCCTATAAACTAAGTTGAAAGGAACTGCGCAGTTTAAGTTAGAAAGCGAGCGGTTGTACAACTAAGTCCACTTTACTTAAAGGCTTGCAAGGCAAGAGAAGTGCTAGAAAAACTATACTTTTGAAAGCGTTTCAAACGTTCTCCTTACTTTCAAGTTTTGTATTGACTGAAGAACTCTAGTTTGAAACTCAGCGAATTACTTTGATTAATTAGAAATAATACTTTGAAGTTTTTTAAGCAATATATTGGTAAAAACTGCTTCAATAATATTTATAAAATCACTCTATCGAAAAGCAGGCATTCCAGGTAAGGTAGTCCTTCTAAAAAGTTATAATAAACTAGCTGCGCCACGCGGTTTCTCCCGCGTAAAGGTCGATCCCAAGGGAATATCGGGATAAAAAGTAGCCTATATGTTAATCCAGGGTGTCAGCTACCTCCATACAAAATGTTATCAAAATTGGTACAGCCGTTTGAGCATGAAGAAGTAACAAACACATACACACACAAACGCACCCCCACACTCACAAACTTTCGCCTTTATAATATTAGTGTGATAACAACAACCTACTTTGTTCCGAAGCAGGGAAAAGACCTCTTCTTAAACAGAGAAGGCAGGAGCATTGATCATCACGCTTGCTCAAGACGCTTTGGCGATATCAGACTTATAAGTAAGGTTTCTTCACGATATTTTCCTTTAGCGATGTCAGTGATGTCCAAAATAAACTTAGAAAATTCAAAATCCATACTAGTAGCACTATAAATGCGAAAGTGTGTCTGTCTGTTACCTCTTCACGCTTAAGCCGCTGAACCGATTTAGATGAAAGGTATAGAGATAGTTTGAGTCCCAGGAAAGGACATAATAGGATACTTTTATCCCGATATTCCCGTGGGATCGACATTTGGGCGGGTGAAACCGCGGCGCTAGTATCATATACCTACTGCTCTCTCAAAGTTGCAGCCGTAACCACTGAACCACCGACTTTCCAGTTGTAGGTCGTAGGTTCGTACCCAGACAGGCGCTTTACTTTGTGTAAATTATTTCATCACCACTGCTCTCAAAACTGTGAAGGAAAACATCTTGAGGAAACCGTCATGTCCTACAACCAAAAATTCGAAGACATGTGACATCTACCAAACCGCACTGGGCCCACTCCCTCTCACAGAGATGAGGCCTGTGTCCCAGCAGTGGGAACATTGTAGGCTGATTATGCTATGCTCTACAAGAAACAAGTACCTATGTACTTGTTTCAGAATTTTCAAATGAAAAACTTCTTCCCCAGTATAAATCCAGTAGTGATTAAATATGTCAACTTATTCATTTAGAGATCAGAATAACATTACCATCCCTTGTTATGCTGTTAACTAACTAATTAAACTAACTAACTACCAAGCCCACCCTAGCTGCCTGCCTAGTTACTAACTAGTAACTTTTCTATTTAAGGCAAGTACTAATATTTTATTACTTGCCTTAAATAGAAAAGTTAGTTTTGATCCAAAACTGACTTCTCGGCAATGTTCATGTTTTTCTCAATGTCAGCGGATTCGATAAAATTTGAGGATCAAGTTACATTGGTTGTTCAAAATATTTGATAGTAGCTAGTATGTTCTGACCCCCAATCAGACAACCCTTTGAGTCTATTCAGTAGGACAATCCACGATATTTGTATTTGAAAGGAATAAATAAAGATTTACTAAAATACCAATAGAGTGAAAGTGAATATTTTTAGATGATTCCGTTCTTTTGGAATTGTTTCGAACTATTTTCTCATTTCTTTTTATTATAATCGTGGAGCTGAATGGACTTTAAAGAATGCGTTTACGTTTCAATAAGAATAAAGGTTTCGGTTCATAGATATAACGTAGATAATATGTGCTATTTTATGGATTCCAAAGTAATTGGTTTGTTGAAATAGAAATTGTTTTTGTTTCTTATCCGATTACGGTAGAGCCCAAGAGGAATGTAATGAGTGCCAACCCATGGAGATGGGATGGCCAATTTGGAAGTATACCAACTACAACTTTATATTAAGTTTCTCGTTTTTGTTAGCCTACCTTGTTTCCCACTGCTGGGCAAAAGCCTCTCCTTTTTCCTTCCAAATATCCTGTCTCGTGCGATGTCTGGTCACGTTGACCCTGAAATGTTACCAGAATGGCAATTCTCGTAATTTTAAGAACGTTCACAGTCTGATCTCAAAAATACCTCTAATTTCCCTACATTTTGACAAGTTTTTGACATTTGTTTGTCGCCGAGATTTTGAACGTTTTAAATTACGAAAATTGTCCTTTTGATCGTCGCAACACCTTCACCGTGGTATACCTCGACAAAGGTGAGGTATAAAAAAAGGCGAAAATTACCAGATATTTTTCCATAATTGTGCGCAGCAGGTTTTGCGTAGATGTGACGCATACTTTCTCCCAAATTGTTATTTTGTTTTTTTTTTCTATTTTTATGCGTCATATTTGCCGCAAATAAACCTATTTTCTTTCTTTCTTTCTTGGAAATTCTGTATGATAATTATTATCCACAAAATCTCAGGTTTAAAATATGATTCATTTTCCATTATCAGAGTTACAAATATTCGGCTTTTAGTGTTAAAAAATGACAGATGGTGGCCAAAAATTATAAAAGTTGTATACATTCGAGTTGGCGACCTTGTTTTAAAAATATTTGTTAACAATACAGAAATTGAGATCCACTGCTACGACAATGTAAACTCACGAGACTTTTCCAAACAAATACAGCATCTAAGTTTGCATAAAGTTTAAGAAAAACTGAGATGAAAAAGTAGAACAAGTTTGTAAACAAGACTTTTAGATAGAGTTTTTCTAAATCTAGGGCTGCTATTTGTATAGTTATATTTACCTGGGTAGGTATAATCGTAAATACTGAGAAGCGATAAAGTTTAGCCAAATAAATTGCTTTCTCATATAGCAAGCGCATGTCGCCTTTTCGATCTGTCATTTGCATTTAAAATGTTGGCAATAACGTAAGTAGCAGCAAAACATTAAGGTAAAAGCTGGCCAAGTGTAAGTCGGACTCGCACACGAAGGGTTCCGAACCACAAGGCAAAAACGCCGAAAAAAACACGTTTGTTGTATGGGAGCCCCCCTTAAATATTTATTTTATTTTGTTTTTAGTATTTGTTGTTATAGCGGCAATAGAAATACATAATTTGTGAAAATTTCAACTGTCTAGCTATCGCGGTTCCTGAGATACAGCCTGGTGACAGACAGACGGACGGACGAAAAGACGGACGGACAGACAGCGAAGTCTTAGTAATAGGGTCCCGTTTTTACCCTTTGGGTACGAAACCCTAAAAATTATCCTTGAGGTACTTAGCATATTACCTAATTATTCCTTGACAGTACACTCACGAGCATAAAAACCTTACACAAACGCAAAATTCAAAAGCAATTTTCTCCTGAAATATTTTTTTCAGGCACTTCTCGTAATTTTAAGAACATTCACAGCCTGATCGGTCTCAATCTGACAAAAATACAAAAAAAATCTAATTCTAATTTTCCGATATTTTTGACAAGTTTTTGACATTGACTGTCGCTGAGATGAGATTGCGACCAGATTTTGAACGTTTTTTAGGGTTCCGTAGTCAACCAGGAACCGTTATAGTTTCGCCATTTCCGTCTGTCTATAATTTCGCATGGATATATCATTAAGACAGTGCTCGAGTGAATTGAATTTTGCTAACATAGTTTTAAGTTTATAGACTAACACACATTGTATTATTATAATATATGATATGTTAGTCTGTAAGGCATTTATCTATGGGCCAAAGTAGCCTGAAAATAAAGGTCTTATTATTATTATTATTAATCACGCCGATGTAGCGGAAAATTAAATCTTGAAAAAAAAAAAATGTACCGTCAACAAAGGAGTTAAGTATCGTCGGATATAGTTGAAGTTTACTAAGAAACCGACGGATGTTCTGGACTGAAATTTAATTTAATAAATGAGCTGTTTGTTTTCTATTAATAAACTAAAATTTTATTCGAGAATATCCATCGGTTTCTTAGTAAACTTCAACAATATCCGACTCCTTATAATAACTCCTTTGTTGACTGTACCTCTACACGTAAAGTGGGGGATAATTCAGAAACTTCATAGGTTGACCCTTGCTTTCACTTTCATGAAAAAGGCAAGATTAATTTTCCTTTCGGTTCTGGCAATCCGGGGTTATACCCGGATCGGTTCGGGGTTATCCGGGGTCTGCACTCTATATATAAACTCCTATACGTCCTCGAAACTAGGACAAAACAGGGTAAACCCATATAGGTGACTCCCTTGGCTAAAATTAATTGACCTATTTAGTAGTACTTCATCATCACGCTCCTATTCCCTGGAGGGTAACAGATTTGTATATTACACCTGCATTTCGCCACATAATATAATACGGTTGGCGCAGTGGCTGAGCGATCAACTGCTGCGCTGCGTGTCGCGGGTTTTCCCCGCACGGAACAAATATTTGTATTGCCTACAGGCAATACAAATATTTGTTCCGGGTCCGGTTCCGGGTCTGGCTGTTTGTGTATGTGAATTTAAATGTTTGTAAACGCACCCACGATACAGGAGTAATTCCGACCGCTTAAGGGGGCTACCTCGAAAATCTAAAATCCTCGAAAACCTACCAAGCGAGAGAAAGTGATGTAATTACATTTGAAACGCAAAGGAAGAGTGATGGCTATAGTGTGCGTGCGCTCGGAATAAAACGACGTGTGCCAAAACGAATTTACTCATTTTTTAACAAAATAAATAAATTAAATTTAAAACTACTTTGAGTAAACTTTGATATGATAATTCTCTATGTTGTAAAGTAAATTCCATTGAATCGCCGTGATATCGAAAAAAGTAAAAAAAATAGATTTAACTTTGCAATTTTTTTGTATCGAGAATAATTCATAGAATCGTGTATTCCTTTTACATGATACTAGACCAAAGAGTCAAAAAACATATGCCAAAATGTTAAATCCCTATTCCACATACATAACAAGTTACACAAAGTAGAAGAACCACATTTTTTCAATATTATCACCTTAACTGAGACGTTACATGAGGTAGCTGCGCGGTGCGGGGGGGTGATAGTTGTCAAATGTTGACGATTCGCGCTGCTACCTCAAGCAAAGTCTCAGTAAAGCGGTTGGCCTATAGTCCCATGCGATATTAACACTTAGTCCAAACCAACAAGGACAAGAATACAACCCAGAACTCCATATCCAAAAAAGCCCTGTGAGCACTACAAACAAGACAGTCACAGTTAGTAAACTTTAGTTTAAAACTCGGGCGAACTCTCCAGAAGAACCAACTTACTGTTTAAGTTTTCTCTGAATACAATGAAGTACCTTTTACTTCTAAGTTTTTTTTTATTTATTTTCTTCGTTCAGTTTAGTTTTCTGCCGGTTGTAAGGTCCGCTTTGTTTTTAATTAAGTAACCTATATACCTATGAATGAAATTCTACCCATAAAACATTAGTTTCTTCAACTATAATCTACTTGTGGCGGCAACTACATTGCCACATGCGAACTACACATCACACTAACGTCACGCAAAATCCTGCATCGCGCAAGCAGAGTTCACCGCACAACTAGTTTATTCTGTATACTGTCCCGACATCAATCGTCGGACAGTTGCCCACCAGACAACACGTCTGGTCGAAGGATCCTCTCTTTTCTATGGAGGATGAGTGAACTTTACACTCTATTTCTCATACCTCTTTATGCCTACATAATATAATCATCTGCGTAGCCTCTTCCCAACTATGTTGGGGTCGGCTTCCAGTCTAACCGGATGCAGCTGAATACCAGTATTTAACATGGAGCGACTGCCTATCTGACCTCCACAACCCAGTTACTGGATAATACGATACCCCTTGGTACGACTGGTTGTCAGACTTTCGGGCTTCTGACTACCCGTAATGATAATGGCAAAGATCTGCGAATGACAGCCGGGCCCTACGGCTTCACGTGCTTTCCGAGGCACGGAGGGTCTCGGTATGTAAAGATGGCCCACAGACCAAACGCGGCAAGCCCAGCATTACCTGATTGATCAACCTGTGCGGCTGTTATTATTTAACCACGGGCCCCTCTACCTCCCTTTCCTGGCTATATACTTAATCATTCATTCATACTTAATCTTTAATTCATTCACCACCGCATAGCCTGGCTGGATCCTAGAAGCATAACATTTTGCTCAAGAGTACCTTCTAAAACGAAAATGAGCACTAATAAGGGTTTTTGAAGAAAATGTATCCCCTAAAAGGTATTCCGTTTGGAGTATTCGTCTTTGTTACCGATGGGACATCCCATCGGACGCACGGCTTCTAAATTATAATTACTATAATTATAAAGCTCTGGCAACACTCAGGCAAATCCCGGTAGGGACGCGGGACGCGACTGCGCGCGTCGTTTGTTTTAATATAATAGGGTCACATAAAGATAGCTAGCGAAACTGCGCAGACGAGATGGGTATCCATATCTAAACAAGAACGAATTTAAAAATATTCTTGAAGTGTTTTTTTTTGTATAAACCTCATCATCATCATTTCAGCCGAAAGACGTCCACTGCTGGACATAAGCCTCCCCCAAGCACCTCCACTTCGACCGGTTCTGTACTTCTCGCATCCAACGGGTTCCTGCGGCCTTCATAAGGGCCAAGGGCCAAGGGCCTTCTTTGTATAAACCTACTTACAGAAAAAAAAAAACAATCAATATAATTATTTTGTCGTATTAAACTGCTTTAAAGATTACCTACTTTCGGTAAGGTTGGTACCTGAATTAATAATTTATTAAACCAGTTTTAGTTCACGATCATATAATTTTCTCTTCCTTACAACATTCCTCAAAAAATAATCTTTGGTATGGGGAACATTTCTTTTCATCTTAACGTAGTCTGACCGAGCTACCTCTTTTGCATTATTCAATAGCTTATGACCTTCAACCCAGTTGTGTGCTTCTGTATTGATCCTTATTGTAGCCAAAACAACTTTCGTGGAGACTGTCAATAGCATGTCCTGCATTTTTGATTATTTCATAGTGATAATAATATTTTTCTTTAAACAAGGTTTTATACTTCATAGGTTACTCGTCTGTCTTAAAATTGTTTTCAAGTTTAAGGGCCAATTCAAATTGTTTGGGCTTGCGTGGATGGGACACATATTTTTGCCATCATGTTCTTTTGTGTTTCAGGGGCCCGTGGCTAAATAATAACAGCCGCACAGATCGATCGATCAGGTTAAGCTACGCTTGCCACGGTTGGTCTGTGGATGAGTGACCATCTTTACATAGCGTGATCCCTCCGTGCCTCGAAAAGCACGTTAAGCACGTTCTATAGTTTCTGCATACCTACTGCGAAAATGCGTGAGTTTATGTTATGAATGTTATGATACGCTCAAAAGAGTGACGAATTTGAAACGGCATGTAGTAACATTAAATTCTTTAACAGTTCATCCGGTATTCAATCCAAAATAATATCTCTTTGCACGGTAATTCCCGATACCCGCATCTACAGGGTTATTTTAAATTGGTTAGCTAAAGTTCGCTACGCGATGGTATCGATATCAGGCTTTTATTTACTAAGCCACACTACTTACACCCATCTTCAGGATATAAACCCGAAACATCAGCTTCTTTACATGTCCCAGATTCATGTCACTATTAATAGCCAAAGCCAATAGCGAGATTAAAGGGCCACAAATGGGCTGGTAGGAAACCAAAGCTTTACGCCAGTTAGTACTAAGCTTACTTCGTACTGGTCAACGCTATTACCAAAACTTTGATGCAATATGAAAAGAAAAAGACAACACAGCAATTACTAGCACCCGGGTTACATAAAGCAGCCTAAAATAACCTAAAATCGCATACCTAGTTAGTATTTGCACAGACGATGTTTCCCTCGGTGACAGGTAGGTACGTACTAAGGCTCCTGTTTCAACGCCGAAGATTAAGTGACTAGCTATCAAAGTAGCTAGCTATAAAAATAAATACATAATGCTAAAATAAATAAACATAAAAATTATAAATTTTAATTTAAATTTTAACTTTTCTCAGAAATCTTCCATGTACAGTCAACAGCAAAAGTAGATGATCAAAGTCAGAAATTCAATACTAATGAACGGAGTTCGCGTCAGAACTGTGTGGCGTCGAAGTGATTCAAAAGTATTCTACGTAGTAAGTATTCTAAGTAGTAGTACTTCGACGGCATACAGTTCTGACGCGAACTCCGTTCATTAGTATTGAATTTCTGATTTTGATCATCTACTTTTGCTGTTGACTGTACCTACTCGTTAAATCAATAATATTTTAAAAACATTCGTCTATTAAGTAATAAGATAAGTAGAATAATAATTGTTAGGTCTTACGTTTCTATAGTTCAAAATAGACTAAATAAAACAACAGTAGCTGTAAGTTATTGAAGTTAAACACAATTCCAAAGTAATTATTTTTTAAATCTCCACCTAAGCGTTCCAGAATGTCTGCTTTTCTAGTACCCAAGTACTTGTTTAAAGTATTCGTTTGGTCTGAATTTTCATTGGTGAAGCTAGCTTTAAATATTTGTTTATAATTGGAGCTTTTAAACTTTTGCGGTATTGTAGCTAGCGGTTCAACAAAGCTAAAATAATTATCTGACTGGAAAGTTTTAAATAATTTCTGGACGAAATTTTGAATAGAAACAGTATTATGGTTATTTAGAATTTTGATCTGAAATAATATTACTATTTTAAGTAAAACTGGGATTGGGCGAGTCAGGTCAGCCGCATGCGCAATGACCGCTGGGCAACGGTCTCCACACTGTGGGTGCCTGAGGATTGACGGCGGCGGCGCCGCTGAGGCTGGCGTAGGAAGAGGTGGCAAGATGACTTTTGAAGCACCTTTGAAACTATCCCTTAGTATTTTACGATTCCCAGGAAAGAACCACATGGTAGATTCTCTGTTTAAAATTTTCATTTTTTCGCAGACTTTATCCTTCGCTCTTCACAAGGCGAGGTCAAGGGCTCTTGACTTGCCCTCGCAGACCCATTTCCCAATAAAAATATATTTTTCAAATTAGTAAAAACACCTTTTTTTTCAAAAATGATGACTTTTGTAAAGGAACTTGCTTTTTTCACGATTGGATTTGGGTTTCATAGACAAGTTTTTCATGGAAGAGTTGATTTTTAGGGTTCCGTACCCAAAGGGTAAAAACGGAACCCTATTACTAAGACTTCGCTGTCTGTCCGTCCGTCCGTCTGTCTGTCACCAGGCTGTATCTCAAGAACCGCGATAGCTAGACAGTTGAAATTTTCACAAACTATGTACTTCTGTTGCCGCTATAACAAAAAATACTAAAAATAAAATAATTATTTAAGGGGGGCTCCCATAAAACAAACGCGATTTTTTTGCCCTTTTTTGCTCGATATCAATAATGGCAACAGGTAGGCACTTGAAATATTCACAAAATACTC
Source organism: Oligia latruncula (assembly GCA_948474745.1). Taxonomy (NCBI): domain Eukaryota; kingdom Metazoa; phylum Arthropoda; class Insecta; order Lepidoptera; family Noctuidae; genus Oligia; species Oligia latruncula. Next base: position 4,777,641 of record OX419705.1, read on the forward strand.
AGATGTATTTTTACTTTAATAATAAATAATAAAATTAAAATAAATATTTAAGGGGGGCTCCCATACAACAAATGTGTTTTTATCGGTGTTTTTGCCTTGTGGTACGGAACCCTTCGTGTGCGAGTCCTACTCGCACTTGGACGGTTTTTTTTGTATAACGAGTTACTTCTAACTTGGTCGGTATAACGATTAGAATCATTCTCATAACAGCTGTAGATGAATAAACAACCAGTCTATATTAAACTAGGAGTTTATTGCAACACCACGCGATTAAGCCCAGAGATAAATGAGGCTGTCAAACGGAAAATGGCACTTCATTATTTATGCACAACTATCGGCTTTGAAGCTAACATGTTGCCCTAGATTGTGCCAATATATTCAGTAGTTCATTTATAACTAGGAACCCCCCCCGGGTTGCCATAATCGCCCCGCTTGGCAGGCGGGTTGGCGATCGCATCGATGGTGGTGGAATGCATAGAGAACGATGCTGAACATTCTCCGGTACGACCCTTAGTCGCCTTTTACGACACCCACGGGTAGTATGGGGTGGTGCTATTCTTTAAGTCACCACATAGACAGCATGCCACATTTATTTAGCACAGACTAAAAGACACACAATACACCAAATAGTCAGATAATAGTCGTACATCAGATAAAAACAAAAATAAAAAGTGCAAAGTCCGATGTAAGAAATTAGCAGGAAATATTTTGAGTAATTTGGTCTTCTTTTGCATAGTATAAAACAAAGTTTCCCTTCTTGTCTGTCTTCTTCTTCTTCTTAGCGTGTCGATGGCATAAACATCGTTTTTTTTTATTTTTTGGCCCAAAATGCAACCCGCATAGCATTCGCTGACGCCTCCATTAGGTCCTCACGTATGCAGTTGACAGGGCATGAGTAAGATGGGAGGTGAGCCATTATCTTTGAAAAGATACTGCTTAGGTATACACCGGAGGTCACAGTCTTCCATGAACCACTTGTGGAGGTTGTCCTTGCTGCGGCCTACATGGGTACGAAGTCTATTTAAGGTTTTCCAAGTAGGCCACGGTAACTTATGCCCGGTTGTAAGAGTCTCTGATGTATGTCTGTGTGACCGCTGAGTTCTTCTTAGGCGGATCACACACTACAACGCGCCACGCGACGGGGCGCGGGAAACAGAGCTTATTTTCGCTTAGATATTGGTCTAACTCTATATCGATCATACTTTTCGGATCTTCACTCTGTTGCGACGCTGTAGATGCTAATTCCTCGTAGCAATGGCAAAAAATTGCATGGCCTTCTTCTATACTCTATATATTTCTTCTATACTTCTATACTCACTCAACAAAATTATTTCTGCCTGCACAAAAATATTAAAAGGAGACCCGACTACGCATCTTTCATAAGCAAAAGAAATTAGAGAATCCCAACACCTGACAGCACCTCATTGCTAGCAAGATGCTCCCCGGCCTACTCTCTCATTAATACGTACAATAAAGTCTGTTAACTGCGAAATTAAAAATACTACTTCATTCGGCTGCAAAAAAATTGTAAAGGAAATTTTGCATAACACTGGCTATGATGACTCGGAACAATTAATATAAAGACCCTCACCTGACACCAAATTAAACGAAGCACAATGGAACAAACTCGCATACTTACGCACACACACATCACACATATACATACACACCACACATATACACACACACACACCATACAAATATCACACATACACACGTACCATACCATACCTGAAATCACCTCTCTGGTCTCCACTCTGGAATTCGTACTCCGAGCCCCAAGATACGGACTGTCTACTTTGGGGCTATACTATATATTATAACTAAGGACTATACTATATATTTTTTATATATTTTATTATATAATATTTGGAGCATTACGTACGTTCCCAATATCTGCGTCAATTAAACCGAGTTACTCAGCAGAGTACTCTGTTCTGTTCTGTTTGGTAAACATAATGCCGAACAATACTTGGTACTCGGATACAATAAATACAAAATTACATGAATATTCACTTTGTAAAATATTATTTTACTTTATATACGCAAAATACGCGCATTGGCGTGGAGTTGCGGAAACCAGCCCGTATTACCTATTACCTATTTACTTTATATAATGCGAATGTAAGGACTATGTGAGTAATTTTTCTTTTCTTTCTCTGTTAGCGTCAATGTTCGTCTGGCAGTTTGAGTACTTTATGCGGCCTACTCAAATGTCTTTTCTTTGGTATTGTTCGTCAAATCATCCTCATTTCAGCCGAAAACGTCCACTGCTGGACATAGCCCAAGTAGCGCCACTTCGACCAATATGTGCTTCTCGCATTCCTGCGGCCTTCACCTTGTGGGAGGCCTTCCAATGCTACGTCTTCCGGTTCGCGGTCACCCGTCCAGAAATTTTCTGCCCCATCAACCTTATTACTACTAAATACTCATACACTTTATTTATTAAAAACTAAACTTACAAACACCTATATTTTTAGCCTCTGTCAACAAATTTAACACGTACTCGTATCAGTAACAAATCTGTTCTCTCGCTATGAGATTACAATGACATACTATGCAGAGTAGGAATACCCATGCAATTGGCACCTATAACTCTTTTCCTTCCAATATACTTTTACGATCTCGCAAGATATACAGGAGATCCACTGGGTACGATTGACGATATGGAGCCGATTGATAAGAAAGGTTATTTGATTAAAAACCGTCGTATTTTATTAGATTCTGATTTACAATAGTCAGATAACTCAGACGGCACGGTTGGCGCAGTTGTTAAGGCAGAGATTCCTTGAAAACGGTCAAAAAGTTGGTTTTTAAAGCAGTGTATCTCTTAAACCGTAAATAATTTTGACAAAAAAAAAATGATATTTTCAAGTCTTGTTTTAATACAGTGATGGAACTAAAATCATAATTAAACATACATTAATGCATGAAAACAATATTCAAATACACCTCTTGATTGTCTTTAAAAGCAGTTTATCCCTTCATTAACAATTTTAATAATAATAAAAAAGTAGGTATGCCATTAAATTTCTAATGCCAAACTGCATCCAGTGATGGATTATTTATTATTAAATAGTTTTTGTAAATAGATAATTTCTTCATATTTTACAATAAATTACCAGTTTTGTGTCATCGCGCTTCTCTTTCTTTTCTATGCAGTCCGACAGTGACCGCGCTTTAGGTCATGTAAGCCCCAGCTGCGCTGCGTGCCGCGGGTCCGATTCCCGCACGGAACTTTTTGTATAGCCTACAAGTAATTGCTCCGGGTCTGGCTGTTTGCGTATGCGAGTTTAAATGTTTGTAAACACACCCACAATACAGGAGAAATTCCTAGTGTGGGGGCAATGTTTAAAATAAAAAAACTTTTATTTGAAGAATAAATAATACTGCGACAGCTTTTGTATAGAAAAATATGTTAAGTTGTCATATTTATTGTTCAGATAAAAGTTACCTGACCCTTGAAAAATCAGCCCTAAATGATGTATTTACCTATCTTTTGGTATTTTATCAAATTAGTAGTAGAACTCTTTGTGAAGGAGCTCCTTCGGGGAAGTACACACTACAAAACACTGTGGCGGCATCTACATCGCCAAATACGAAATACGCATCACACTGACGTCACACGAATAATCCTGCATCGCGCAAGCAGAGTTTACCAAGCGACTTGCATATGCCGGCTGGCTTTTTTACCGTCTGGACAAAAACAGGGTATAAAAGGTGAACGGAGTAGAAGCATATGGCACAGAAATCTCTTCTCTTCCACTGCTGGACATAGGCCTCCTCCAAGCACCTCAACTTCGACCCGTTCTGTGCTTCCCGCATCAAACGGATTCGGAAACGCATTTGGAAACTACCTAAATTCCTTTTTTACACCAAAAACTGTTACAGCAACTTATCCAGTATTGCAATTCATAATCAATGTTTCAGTGCTCTATAGAGGGGTATTTCATATTTCCATACAGTAAAAATAATAGCGGCGGTGGAGGGAGCAGTGGTGGCCCAGTGGAAACAGCCCCGACTTACAAGTTGTAGGTCGTGGGTTCGAACCCAGACAGGCGCTTTTGTAAATTATTTCATCACCACTGCTCTCAAAACGGTGAAGGAAAACATCGTGAGGAAACCGGCATGTCCTAGAACCAAAAATTCGAAGACATGTGACATCTACCAACCCGCACTGGGCCCGCGTGGTGGATTACGGCCCACTTCCTCGCTTGCCACTTCGGCGCTGGTTGAGCGCTTACTTCTGCCATGGACCGCCATTCAAAACCGTCAGTTTATATACGTCATAAGTGTCGTAGTGCGAGTTAACGGTGACACGCTTAGACTTGACTGGCAGCTTGTAGTAGCGGCCGCTGAGGCTCTGTGGAAGTAGCAGTTATTGCCATAATTTCTGGAGCAAAGCATCATTGCTGTGTTCCAGTTAAGTTGGTAAAATTACCAGCACATACGACGCAGGTGTCCACAAGCGCTAACCACTTTTCAGCACGCTGTTAGTCAACATAAAATATTAAAATCGGCCACGTGTACTCAGTGAAGGGGTTCTGTAGTCGGGATGAACGCATGCACTGTGTTGATTTTATCGGCTGCATAAATAAGTTTGTATTTCATAGTATTTCTCGAAAAAAAGTTATTTCTGCGGTCGTAATCGAAAGTATAATACCACGAAAACTATTGACTGAAATAGCAAACTCAATTATTTATTTTATTTATATTGTTACATGGACGACTTACTTACAGCTAATAAAAACAAACACAAAAGGAAACCATAATCACCGGAAAGCCAATTACAAATCCTCACGTATAGATTTTAAAACATGGGACCCCACAATACCCCCACAATACACGCTCATGTGTGTTGCTTTTTTATCATCGTTTGGTTACACGTATGAAGACTAACCACCTCTAATTATTTTTTACATAATTTCACTACACCATTGTTTAGCAGTGCATAGATTATACCTTCTTTCCAATTTTCATCGAAATAGTGCGCTTTGTGATAATCAGGCAGTCGGACAGAAGGTCATGACGAAATTACAAGGGTTCTGTTTTTGCCATTCCGCTACAGAACCCTAAAAAAAGCATCCTTGCAGATCGTGCCAAGCATAATAATGTTTCCCGTTGGCCTGAATAGCTAGAGAGCCTTAATAAGGTTTCAGTTTTCATTATTGCGGTTACAACCTGAAACTACCAAGTTCATTATTTACTATAATAACTTCTTCAAAGGGCTATTTCATGAAGAAATTTCAGGACAAGTTTGAAAACTAAAGTTCTGTTGTACTGTTTTGTTTTGCTAAGAGTTTAATTTAAAGGATTTATAATAAAGCCTTTAAGAGCGTTTAAGCCGTACGGCATTTCATACAAACTTTCAAGCCCTTATTTTTCGAAATGAATGAACCGATTTAAATAAAACTTCATACGCATAAGCAGGATACAAAGGTCTAAAAAGTTAGTAGAGAACATTTTCGAAAAATAGTGTTTCAGCCAAATTAGACCGATTTTAAATTTTCCATAGCAAGAGATTTACAGTTATCTCTTTTAAATAAGACATTCCAAAATCTCCTGAGTTTGGAAGTTGGCGGTGTGCTCTTTAGTCTTGTTGGATTGCCGTCCCATCAGACCACGAGGGCGGGGAGACAGAGTGCACCTATGTCTGCGCAAACACAAATGAACTATAACATCTCCCGCGCCGAAGGCTGGTCTCTGTTGAGATTGGCCGCCGAAATACGGTCTGGAGAGGACTGTATATTATAAACACACAATCAGAAAGGGCTATCGTTAACCGTTGTTGCAGTTGCTTACTTTCTTTATACAAATTAATTACTTATCCATTTTTTTTATTGAGGAAGAAGGCTTGAATGAAAAAAGGGGAGGCCTTTGCCCAGCAGTGGGACACAAAATAGGCTAACAAAAAAAATAAATTTTTTTTTCGTATTCACCTGGGTTCTGGGGTCCTAAAAAGCCACTTTGGCAGAATCATAAACGTATTTTGCTTTTTTTCGTTGCAAGAGATTGGGATTGGATTTGGATTGGTATTTAAGCACAGACAAAAAAAAAATAACTGAAAAATCCTTCACCAATGGGATTTGATACGATTAACTTAACAGTTAACTGTCTATTATGATTTATAATGATTTGATGAATTCCTTTTATGATTCTGCAAAAGTGGCCTTTTTAGGCCCCCTGGTGATAATACCTATCATCTTTTGCGTACGTAGAAAGAAATGATTGGAACTTACTACGCTTTGGAATAGGCGGTCTGGCTTCATCTTTCTGGCTGTCGAATCTTTGAAAATTTGTAGGTACTTGTGGTTTAATTGAAATAAATGCTTTGATTTTGACTTTGAATAATAAGATAAATCTATTTTAAGCTAAAATCAAAACTCTAATCAGAATCATCACTGAAGTAATGTGTAGATACATGTTCGTGTACAGTAATTATCATATTGATGAGGCAAGTTGGCGCCTATTAATACGCGTAGACATTCTAATGACTCCAATCTTCTAATTGACGTTCAGGCGGGGTTTTGCTGTAAGCGATTGAAGAAAACAATAAATATAACGAGAATCAAATAATTAATAGTAAAGATTAAGCAATAAACAATAAGCTTAGTGCAAGGTACATAAATCGCACTTTGACATTACTTTGATAAATAATGTAAGTGTTTCTTACGAATATGGTCCATATCTTTATGAACATAAAGTTCATAAACGTAAAAGCGTATTTGAGCAACCGTTTCTTACGAATATCAACATTATGATTATTTTATTTTACATGGAGCGACTGCCTATCAGACCTCCACCATTCAGTTACTGGGTAATGCGATACCCCTTGGTAAGACTGGCTGTCAGACTTTCGGGCTTCTGATGACCCGTAACGACTGTCAAATATCCACGAATGGCAGCCGGGACCAACGGCTTTACGTGCTTTCCGAGGCACGAAGGGGTCTTGTTATGCACAGATGGTCACCCATCCATGGACCAAGTGCGATCGACCCGTGCAGCTGTTAGTTTTCAGGCAGTGTTACGTGAAATTCGTGTAATAAACTCTTGCATCGATAAGTAATTTCTTTCCTTTCTTTTACCTTAGGACTAAATCACGAAGAACGACCGAATTAATGTCAAACAAAGTATTGTAATGATGAAAACTCAAACTCAAACTCAAAGCATATATTTCAATTAAACCAATTACAGGCACTTTTGAATTGTCAAGGGGTCGGTCAGTCAGAAAGGTGAAGCTAGTTGCCCATTCCAAAGCGTAGGTACCTATGGAGAAGAACGGACAAGAAACTCCATGGACACTGAAGATGAAGTTAAAGACTTGTTCAAAATAAATCGCTCCTCGCACACTCACTGACCGCACCCTTACACAAACAAACTCGTATCCATTAACCAGAGCTCTTAACGCTCACTTTGACTTGGAGTCACAAAGATTAAACTCATGTTAACTTAAATGACTGTTAAAGATGAGCGAGGAATGAACTAGGTTTGGTGAAGTTTTAGTGAGGTTATCGTTTGACCTTGACTAGCTATATTCTCCGTGGTTTTGCGCAATTTTTTACATATCGCTTTTCGTGTTTAACCGCGTTGTTTTTCTAAACTTCACTACGGAAGTTTGATGCAGTTTTCACCATAGTTTTGAGAATTTATTCCGGAAGGTTTGTGTGTAATTACTTAATTTTCGTGTAAATATTAAAGTAATCTCGATTTTTTTACATGTCCGTGTAAGAACCGTGTGAAACAGGGGCAATTCGCTAGTATACTAGAGAAAATACAACTTGTATTCCCATAAAAAGTATCCATTGTTAATTCAAAATACTTAGGGAATACAGGTGCCCATTTTCTTAAAAAAAAAAACAGTGGCACTCCGGGAGTGCCGACAGAAGTGAAAACAAAACACAAATAGAATACTTTGCCATCACTCACTGACATATCGAATTTAAAACCGAGCACATCTCGAGGACAGCCAAACACATCCGAATGTAGCGCGGTGTCGGTAACAGTGTCGCGAGTTCAATGGTTTTTTCCCATCTCGAAACTTGCCCAACGCGCCTAAAGAAGTTTTCACTTCAAAAATTCAGCTGCTTCATCACTACTTCGAGAAAGAAGCTGCCAGAAGGATCCAGTTGGGTTGGGCAGCGTGGTAAACTTATACGACTAAGGAACAAACATAATGGTACGATTCAGACCAACCGGCTCGCATCGGGCCGGGCTGGGCGGCATTTTACAATGCGGTAAAGAACATTGAAATGTATCAACAGTAATTACAGTTCATATTTGCATGCAACTTACGCATAGTTACCTCCGTCGGCATCCCGCGACGTGTCGCAGAATGCATTCGGCTGTCACGACGGCCAACCGGCCGCGACCGGCTCTGAACGGCGCCGTCGGCATCGAATCGGCTGCCGTCGGGTCCGTTCGGAGCCGGTCGGCCGTGCGTCGTGGAATACGAACGGAGATTACGGTGCAGCAACTAGCGAATCATTCAAGTTGTGTTCTTCAAGCGACAGTTACAAGTCAAAAATGGATACGGAAGAAAAAATAATTTCTTTAGTTCAGACATATGATTGTAACTGGCACGTGTACCGCGGCAGCCGTACGCATGCCGCCGTAGCGGTACGGCTCCGACGGACGCGTTCGGCTGCCGCGGCACACGTTCGGCTGCCGCGACACGCGTACGGCTCCGTTCCGATGCGGCGCGACGCGAGCCGGTTGGTCTGAATCGTACCAATATGTTCCCAAGTTGCGTTGCTGGAGATGAGAATGCGTAGAATGAGCGAAGTTACATCGTTGGAAAAAATTTGGTTTACTTGACCTTGGCTGAAAATAGTTGGTCTCTTATTGAAGGCAGGTATATTTATCAAGGATGAGAGTAAATTTAAATTAGGTACTGGCTTGCTACAGATGAGCGAGAAATTAACAAAGTTACAAAGTAGCAAAGTTTGTGATGTCGATGGGCCTTGGTTGCGAACAGCTGGTCATTTATTGAAGGTATCTCTAATAGCAACGAGGGTAAACTGAAATGACTGTTGTGAGATGAGCGAAGTTACAAGGTAGTGAAGTTATACGAAGATTGTTGTGGGTTTTCGAAGATGTTAATTAAACAGGATGAAATTGAATAGGTGCGCCAAATTAAAACATCAAATTCAATGTGTTATAAAGAAAATTTAAAACATGTCATTAAGGTTTGGTAGTTTAAGTAATTTATGTGGCCTACCCAAATGTCCTTTCTTTGGTATTGTTCGTCGAACCGTTGAGCTCCCTATGTCTCGAGTTGAGCTGCACGAATTCTGACAAATGCGTGCACTGACTGGACAGGTCCTCTCAATCTGTGTGGTTCTTTCCTCAGAAGACCATCTCAGACATCAATCTACATGGTCTTCATTTAACCTGACCAAGATTATGTCTGGACTTTAAAAGAGACTGTGACCTCTGAATTTGTTTCGGCCTTTCTTCTCAGTGTAGTCAGATACGAAACGCCGAACTCATCTAGTTTTAAAAAATATGATTGACGTTTAAAAGTGTTTGTGCATACCTACTTACAAAATAAAATCATTTATCATTATCATTAACAGGGATGTACATATGTATGAGCGCGCAGGCAAGCGATTTGGCAATGTCGCGCGCGCCCGTTTTTTCGTAGGAACGGTCAACATTAGGTAAATGACCATTAGTTCAACGCGTTGCCAACTTGCTGCATGTTATGAATTCTACGATGAATGGATTGCATATCGGGCACGCTATTTATACTTTTACTATGGGACCAAACATGAAATTGCGAAAAAAATCAGCTGTTCCCTATATTTTAACGAGATAAACGAACATAAACGTAGGGAACAGCTGATTTTTTTTCACGATTTCAGGTTTGGTCCCATAGTAAAAGTGGTTCATAATGATGAGTACAATGACCAATTAAGAGGTTGTTAATTTATTTATATAACAATTGCATGCTGCACTTACAGTAAGACACCAAAGCGCGCAGCAAGCCAAAAACATATACATAACATTTACTTAACTAAAAAACTTTAATGTTTTACTAATAACCCTGTATAATGTTATGTAACAGTTACTGCACTCCTATGTAGTTCGAGTTGGCGCATGTTTTCAATTTCATCCTGTATACGCAATATAGGTATGAAAGATGAATAGAAATGCGGCCTCAGCTGCAAAATTCACGAGTTAGTTGCCAACATCATAAATGTATTGAATGAAAACGAATTCGACAAGTAGAGAATGAGGTAATGGCGAATTCTTTGCCAAGAACCACCCACGTGTTATTGGCAAATAAAACAGCGCCGATGGAGTGAAAATAATGTATTATTTGTACTCAGTATATTACTAAGGCGGATCACACACTACAATGCGCCACGCGACGTGATTTTTTACACAAAAATTTAATAAAAACGCGTTTCTGCTCCGGGAATATGGCTTCCTTTCCCGCGCCCCGTCGCGTGGCGCGTTGTAGTCTATGATCCGCTTAAGGCCCGCTTGCACTAAACACGTTTATCGCTTAACGAGCTTAAAGGTCTCTGCACACAGCGGGCGCGGCGCGGCGGGGCGGGACGGCAACGCGACGCTGAGCAGTTGTAATGTACTTGATATTACGGACGACTCCACACAGAGTCGACGGTTACCGTCGCGCCGAGCGCGACGGCTCTGTGTGAAGTCCTCCGTAATATCTAGACCTTAAAACATCGTACTGTTTTTGGTAATCGTTTGAAAATGAGAGGATAGAACGTTGTTTTTAATACGTTTACAGCAACACGTATTTGTGATGCAAGGGTGCAAGTGGGCTTAATAGTAGTCTCCATACCTCATAGAAAAATTAGTATTTTTTTATTCTTAAAGTCAGACATTTACAGTACTGTCAATTACTGTCTGCAAATGTTTGATCTCAGTCTGGGTCTTTGTACAATGACTGCATACAAATGAGATAGGTCATTGGTTTCTTAAATTAAAAATATCTGTCTGACTTCAAGCATTCCAGTCACCACTATTAAAATACCTACCTATGATAATCCCTTCTAACCATACATACCCTGCCTGTGTTCCAGCAGTGGGAACAATAGGCTGATTATGTTATGTGTATTCAGAGGACACAACAAGTATACAAGTATATAATAAAAAATTAAAGAAAAAGGGAGGAGCTCATTGGGCATAAAAAAATTCGTCCGCTTCGCTGTCAACAGAAATACTGGAAAAAAGGCTGGCAGCATTGCCACGTTGCATGGCGATGCTAATTCTTACAGATTGTATTTTAGCAAACATGATTACATCGTTAAGATGTGTCTATTTTAAAATTTCATAAGGTCGCTTAATTGTCAAAATCGCTTGAAGTATACCTACTACCCATAAAGAAAAAAATTAAAATAATCCTACTAATATTTTAAATGTTAAAGTTTGTGAAGATGTTTGGATGTTTGTTACGCAATCACGCGTAAACCGTTGAACAGATTTGGATGAAAATTGGCACATAGATAGACCATTTCCTGGATTAACACATAGGATACTTTTATCCCGAAAAGCCCATGGGATCGAAACTTCCACGGGTGAAACCGCGGGGCCCTGCTAGTAAATTATAATAAAGTGCGTCAAAGTGCGTATATGTACATTCAATCACATGTAATGTTCTCTTATATAATTCAATTACGCGTGCCATTAGGAACTAACGTTTCCATCCCAAAGTTAGCGTGTCTAGTAACTTATAATATGTACTTTGGCTCGTTTAGTTATTTTCAGGGATTATTTTATGCCTTTGTGAAACAAACTCTAGTTAGCTTTAGACTTAGTTTGAACGTTGTTTGTGTAGACTAATTTAATTTTTCAAAATTTAGTATTAGGCTGTTTTGTTTACATATTTGTGAACAGCTATACTGATCAGGGGGCTTAAAAGGCCACTTTGGCAGAATCATAAAAGGATAACATTATAACAGACAGACGTCTGTCTGTTAACTTTTCACGCCTAAACCACTGTACGGATTTCGATAAAATTTGGCAGAGAGATAGATTGCATCCCAGGGAAGGACATAGGATAGTTTTTATCGACATCCATAATCCATAATCAGCCTATAATGTTCCCACTGCTGGGACACAGGCCTCCTCTCGGTGAGAGGGAGTGGGCCGTAATCCACCACGCGGGCCCAGTGCGGATTGGCAGATGTCACATGTGTTCGATTTTTTTTGGTTCTAGGACATGCCGGTTTCCTCACGATGTTTACCTTCACCGTTTTGAGAGCAGTGGTGATGAAATAATTTACACAAAGTAAAGCGCCTGTCTGGGTTCGAACCTACGACCTACAACTCGTAAGTCGCGGCCGATACCACTTGGCCACCACTGCTCCATACATAGTTTATCGACATACATAGTTTTTATTAGATTTTTATTATATCGAAACATGTAGGACTATTGCAGGATATGGAAACAAAGATATTGGATTATGGGTTTGGGTGGCTAAATTGAACTGGTTATTTAGGATCATGGAAAGACTAAGCCCCTGCCTGATCAATGTTCTACATAAATAAATTATCCAGATTTTTAAATTAATAATTCTCACTCCGGGCTGCTATCCAGTAATCCACTTGCCTGACCTGCGAATCAAACCCAGGATCAATGAGACTAGACCTGTATTATACAGTACTTGTATGATAGAGGTCAGTGGACTAGACCAACGAGACCGGCTTTATTGAAATACAACTATTTTTAGCACAAAGCCCCGGAGCCTGGTTGTATTAATAGTAACTGTAAAAATATGCAGTCTGACCTACTTTGTCACACTGAGGGCAGTGATCTAAATTCGAAAAAGCTTTGGAAAAAAATCAATAGATAGATAGGATTTCAATGTTTACAGAATAACCCGATTCGTGCAAGCCTCAGCTGCACGACAGGGTAATTGCGTAACACACTATCAGTAGCCATGGCTTTCATTTTGACAATTCAACAATATTTATTGCGTTATTTACGTAGTTGAGCTGACCAATTTCTCGAACATATGAAGCAATGAATTAGTAAAATCATTCAGACTGTGATTGATAATGCGTTCCGCAATTAAGATGTTGGTGAACAGGTGAAGCTATGCTTGTCACGGTCGGTTCGTGGATGGGTACATAATATCGAGACCCCTAAGTGCCTCAAGAAGCACTTTAAGCCGTTGGTTCCGACTGACATTCGTAGATTTTTGACAGTCGTTATGGATAGTCGGAGGCCCCAAGTCTGACAACCAGTCTTACCCAGTGGTACCTATCCTGTTATCCAGTAGCTGGGTTGTGGAGGTCAGATAGGCTCCATGTAAAAAACTGGTGTTCAGCTGCATCGGGTAAGATTGGAAGGTAGGTACATGTTTTATGAAGCATAGTGCATCTGCATACTTACCTCCTCGTTAATATATTTTTTTTGTAGTTACAAAAACCACCCGAAATGAGCAGAACCAGAATCCAAGACTTGACTGATGCTGAATGTTTTAAACCCAGCCTATGTGTAAAGCCGAGTACGCACGAACGAACAAAAACGTGGTGAACACGAACATCGAACACTTTGTTCGCACGTGCGTACCACTAACGAACATCAAATACTGTGTTCGTTAAAAATGTTCGTGGCGATCCAATTTGGTTGTTCTGTGCGGACGGTGTTCACTGTCGACCACTTTCAACGGTGAATCCATGGTTACGGAGAGGTTGAGCGCGAACACAAGTAGAACTGTGTTCGCAAGGTGTTCGTGTTCGCTTTACTAATTTACATCCACACGTACGAACCAAATGTTCCCTGACCGATGTTCTTGTTCCACCATGTTTTGTTCGTTCGTGAATAAAGTCGCTCGCAGTCGTGTCAGTGCGACACAATTCTGCGACAAATATCCGTTAACTATTGTATGAAAACGTAGTCGCAATGCGACACGTCGTGTCGTGTGACAATTAGTAGCACCTGTTTGTCTGGAGCCTTAAAGGTAAAGAAGGCAGGTAAAGTTTACACGAATAATCAAACAATACTATACATTTTATAATTTTATTACTGTTTACTTACAACTAACTAATTTACGACATTAACACGTTGCAACAATATTCAATTATTAATTGTATTTAAACATAAAAACATTATTATTGAATTTACACACAACTATTATTTCCGTTTACATACTATTATTGCTCTTATTTATGGTATTATTAATTCCATTTACAATATATACAGTTATGCTAATTAATTATTAAAAGCGCTTGATGTATAATAATTATGAGATCAGTATTTCGAAATATAGTTAATGGATAAAATAAATTATTTACAAAAACTCCCAAGTTGACAAAAACCACGCGAATAAATTCGCAGAAAATTAAAAAAGAGGTCGGATTTTTGTTTTAATAAATCCAAATAAAGTTTGATGGCTTCTGCTAGACGTCAGTCATCTGCCTAACCTTTTCCCAACTATGTTGGGGTCGGCTTCCAGTCTAACCGGATGCAGCTGAGTACCAGTATTTTACATGGAGCGACTGCCTATCTGACCTCCACAACCCAGTTATTGGGTAATAAGAAACCCCTTGGTAAGACTGGTTGCCAGACTATCAGGCTTTTGACGACCCAAATAAATAAAAAGGTTTTAGTATGCAGTAGAAAGTAATTAAAATTGACATGACCCGGAGAGCTGAGCGAAGATCGTCTCACTGGACGCCTGAGTGAGGACATCGCCGTCGAAGTAGACCACGGCGAAGGTGGTATAACGTTTGCAGGGCCATTATGGCCAGAGATTGCAAAAGACAGGGGTTTGTAGGAAAAAGGGAAGGCCTTTACCCAGCCGTGGGATACAAGATAGACTATTATCAAAAGACAAATGACAGGATGGCCCCACAAAAGTCATGTTCAAATTTTTTGCGGAATCGACCGGCAATTGATGATTAATCAAAGAGTTTCCTTTCAAATACTTCCGTAATTAATTAAACACTGTGTGTGTGACATTTTCAATCTCTCATCACAGTCATCACACACCAAAAAATAAAAATACAGGCGTAGGAAGCCCGGAATTCTTGCGTTTATAAATCTGGGGGCACGGGAGTGCCCCCGCCAAGACGAGCCAAGCGAAGCGCAAGGGCACTACCTACCTTTTCTCGAAGCACTTCGTCGTATTTTTGAACCTTCATAACTTGGGTTTGGATTATACCAGATAAATAAAATTTTCGAGATATGATGTCAGTGGTTGACTTATTAAACCTATAAAGTTTCAATTGCATAGCTCTTATACTTTAGATTTTATTGATATCTAAAATACCCCGATTTCGTCACTGACTCACTTACTCACTGACTCACTTACTCACTGATGATCATCAATATTCTAAGGGTCTTCCTGAAGTCCTAGAAAGCTGAAATTTGGTATGTAAGCTAGTAATCGTACACAAACAACAAAAAAACTCTAAAACTTGGAACTTTTACCCTCCAACCCCTTAAAATAGGGGATGAAAGTTTGTACGAGACTTCCGCAGATTTTGATGCTAGAGTTCTGAAAATTGATATTGGGACTCCTTGTTATAAATAATAAAATACGTATTTCAGGATTATCAGTAAATAACCCCCCAACCCCCCAAAAAAATTTTTTTTTATTTCATAAGCATCAATATTCTAAGGTTCTTCCTGAAGTCCTAGAAAGCTGAAATTTGGTATGTACGCTAGTAATAGTACACAAACAACAAAACAACTCTAAAACTTGGAACTTTTACCCTCCAACCCCTTAAAATAGGGGATGGAAGTTTGTACGAGACTTCCGCAGATTTTGATGCTAGAGTTCTGAAAATTGATATAGGGACTCCTTGTTATAAATAATAAAATACGTATTTCAGGATTATCAGTAAATAACCCCCCAACCCCCCAAAAAATTTTTTTTTTATTTCATAAGCATCAATATTCTAAGGTTCTTCCTGAAGTCCTAGAAAGCTGAAATTTGGTATGTACGCTAGTAATAGTACACAAACAACAAAACAACTCTAAAACTTGGAACTTTTACCCTCCAACCCCTTAAAATAGGGGATGGAAGTTTGTACGAGACTTCCGCAGATTTTGATGCTAGAGTTCTGAAAATTGATATAGGGACTCCTTGTTATAAATAATAAAATACGTATTTCAGGATTTTCAGTAAATAACCCCCCAACCCCCCAAAAAAATATTTTTTTATTTCATAAGCATCAATATTCTAAGGTTCTTCCTGAAGTCCTAGAAAGCTGTTTGGTATGTAAGCTAGTAATAGTACACAAACAACAAAACAATTCTAAAACTTGGAACTTTTACCCTCCAACCCCTTGAACTAGGGGATGGAAGTTTGTACGAGACTTCCGCAAATTTTGATGCTAGAGTTCTGAAAATTGATATAGGGACTCCTTGTAATAAATAATAAAATCGGGGGGCACGGCAGTGCCCCCGCCAAGTCGAGCGGGAAGCAAACACTGCCGTACCATCCTTTACAGGAACCATTTCGCCGCATTTTCAGGCCCCTATTTGAGAACCTCTGGAAAAGACCAGAACGCAGAAACTTTCGTCATCCAGTAAGCTATAATCACATACTTATAATCCAAAACTTCAAGTCTGTAGGTTATTTAGTTCCGAAGTTAAGCGAAAGCAAAGTTTCGCATTTTAGACACTCACTCACTCATCATCAAAATAGAACTAGTACTTCCCATAAACTCAGAGTGCTGAAATTTGGTACAGAGTTAGGGTTTAATGGCCACATAAAGGGAAAACTATAAAAATTAGGATAATCGAAGATCTGAAGTACCTGGTGGGTGACCCTGATTAGAAAACACAAGAGCCCAACCAAACTATTAGAGATCGACATACCGCCTTTACAAAAAATATTTAACTTGGTGGGCCGCTTCATTTGATGTCGAACATTACACAAATTAAATAAACAAAGGAGGATGGGCAAAAATGTATGGAAGCTGGTACCCGAAAAACATGGCAACCAAACAAAATAAATTATATACAGTTTTAAAGGTCTAATTAGATAGAGCAATAGTCGTTAGGGGGGATAGTCTCAGTTCGCTGTCCGTTCAGAGATATACAACCTTTAAAGGTTAGGTTAGGTTATCGTTAGGTTAGGTCATAAGTAACAATAATAGACTCTTGCTTTATCGTGACGTGACTGAATTTTATCTACCTTTTTTTTACCCCGTTTTTCCATTTACACTACGCTTGGGGACGCGGGAACGTAAAATCCTTCCACAACGCCCTAACCTATAACCTAACCTTAACCTAACCTACATAATGTTAAAGGTTGTTTATCTCTGAACGGACAGCGAACTGCGACTATCCTCCTTAAGAACTATTGTTCTACTTAGTTAGACCTTTCAATCTGTATATAAATTATTTTGATTGGATGTAATTAGTTTTCCGGTACCAAAACGCCCTAACCTAACCTAACCTAAACCTAACTTAAATTTATAGTGTTAAAGGTTGTATATCTCTGAACGGACAGCGAATTGGGACTATCCCCCTAACAACTATTGTTCTACATAATTAGACCTTTCAATCTGTATAAAAATTATTTTGTATAGATGTAATTAGTTTTCGGGTACCAAAACGCCATAACCTAACCTAACATAAATGTATAGTGTTAAAGGTTGTATATCTCTGAACGGACAGCGAACTGGGACTATCCTCCATAACAACTATTGTTCTACATAATTAGACCTTTCAATCTGTATATAAATTATTTTGATTGGATGTAATTAGTTTTCCGGTACCAAAACGCCCTAACCTAACCTAAACCTAACATAAATGTATAGTGTTAAAGGTTGTATATCTCTGAACGGACAGCGAACTGGGACTATCCCCCATATCAACTATTGTTCTACATAATTAGGCCTTTCAATCTGTATATAAATTATTTTGTTTGGATGTAATTAGTTTTCGGGTACCAAAACGCCCATCCTCCTTACACTAAAATATTAATTTCGCTCAAAATTTGGTCAAAATATAATGCAATACAAAAAGAATACGTCCGTACGTATACGTTTCTACAAAAAGAAGTGAAATCCCACCAAAAACATTCTGTAAAAAACTAGCCAAGTCTCAATGGAGCTGCCTGTTTATCTCTAAAAAGTAATGAAATCTAGACAAAGTCGTACCAAGTGTAAGGTTCCTTACTGCGATTTCTTTATTATTATAGTTAATGTTGTGTGACTTGGCCGTTGAAGGGTATACAAGGGTACAAACCCAGGTGCTCCATGACACCATTGCACCAATCTGTCGCCATAACCGCTACCCATTGACGATGGAAAATTGCCACTTGGAAAACGTTGATTTAATAACTAGTCAATTGTAGGCTTGATAAAGCTGCGTATTTCAATAATACTTATGTTTAAGCGAGCCTGAAACAAACAGTATCAAAAATTATTTCTAGTACAGACGGACTTATAATCATTGATTAGAAGTCCGTCTGTACGTCTATTTTATGTTAGATCGGTGGTCGATTTGACGCTCCAAAAAGAAGAGAGCAGAAGTCAGCATTGTCGATGCTGAATGCATGTGTTGACCAATCAACAACAGCCTAAAATGAGACACTAGCGTCCAATTACCAATACCGGTATGGGCTATTATCTCGCTTAACAAACATAGGTAGTTACAACAGATATAACATTACGTGTAAACAAAATTGACTTGTACACTAACGTATAAAGAATGTTCAACGGCCAAGTCACACAACATTAACTATAATAATAAAGAAATCGCAGTAAGGAACCTTACACTTGGTACGACTTTGTCTAGATTTCATTACTTTTTAGAGATAAACAGGCAGCTCCATTGAGACTTGGCTAGTTTTTTACAGAATGTTTTTGGTGGGATAAAATTGACTCAATAGTGGCAGTTAATTTCTATCACGTGCGTTAAAGTATCGATAAAGATACCCACTTTCTTTTAAAAGTAAAAAAAAGATACAAAGCTACAAAAGATACAATACCTAATAGCAAAAACATCACCTTCGTTTTCTTTTACCTTTTCTATACTTAAAATCTCGATACATTTACATAAATACAGATTAACCTAAGCTTTCTATAAAAAGCTTTCGTTTACAACCAATTTCTTTATTAATAATTATTCTATTTACAACTTAATAATTATTTATTTTAACACTTATTAGTTACGTATTTGTTTTCCCCTTTTGCAAACTTCCTACAAAGGTCGGCTGCACCAAACTCCATTTTTAATTACAACTTTAACCGCAGTTAATAGTTGAACTTCATTAGTATTAATTGAATTTTCATGTTCTCGATACAGAGCTCGGGTATCAGTTAAACTTTCGGAACCAGCTGGTATTTGTTTTATATTGACACTACAATATTATTGCAACCGATAAAATGTCATATATTTTTCGTAACGTTACACAGAAATGCAATATGCTGAATTTTTTACGTGATATATCGGTCACATGTGCAATATGCTCAGATCTCAATACATAAAATTATTCAAACTGCGAATGTGGTGGAAAATAATATTTTGAGTGTGAAAAGTCAGGCACACATTGCACATGCATTAAAAATGAAACGAGGTGCCCGCTGTTATTTTTACGATGATGTTTCATAAAACTTAAGATACTAAGTTAAAAACGTTCTGAGTAAGTGGTCAAATAAAAATCTCTATATTATGAAAATATTACAGAGAGAAGAAATTAAATTAAATTATAACAAATGGAATTCCTAAACGTAAAACTAACCGAAGTTTAACTTAAAAAGTTTGGTGTAGCCGTCCCTAAACGCCACTATAACTAAAGTTAAATCCACTATTTAATCATAAATAAGCCTTGGCTTTAACACTAGCCGAATTAAAATAGTAACTGCGGTATACAACGCATAAATAATTCTATGACTTAGCGTAATCTATGACTGATTTATATAAATACTTAAGTTACGCGTATGTAAGTTTAATTGGAGTCAATAGTTTTAGATACACGAGGGAATTTTAAAAGGTATTTTAATCTTACAACAAAAATACAATGACGTACCTATTTACTAACATTGGACGATATTTAATAAGTATAAAACTGATCTTGATGATGTTAAATTCTGCATAATAACAAAAATCATGGCGACTTGCGATTTTATGTTTGGTGATTTAGACTTTGTTTTGTAATATTAATAACATTACATACTATTGTATAGAATCAAGTTCTTCGAACTTACCAGAGACCGCTGTGCTGCTGTGGCGTTTGTTGCACCACTTCTTCTTCCTAGCTAAAGCACTAGGAAGCGGTGAAGGGCGGACGTTTCGTAGCACTATTTTATGTGATTCTGACGTTCAAGAAGTGCTGATTTTCAGCCTAATTCGAATAATGACCTTCGATTTTGATTTTAGACTTCTGTTTTCTTACACAATTAAAATGAAGTAGGGAAAGCTATTACTGTAGCGAACTAGTAGAAGCTAATATAAGATTAATATCAATTATAAAATAATCACAGTAGGTACCTACAACGTACAAAAGTTACAATAAAATCTGTCATTTTCTAAACACGCCTACTAATAGTATCACAATCAATCTAATTAGTGACTAGATTTATACAAAACAAGTGCTTAAACATTTAATTCTAATAACAGTTAGGAATATAGAGGGAAAGTTTTAAGCGAATGGTTAGTTTAACGAGAAGTTAAATATTTTACATTGTGTACACGGCCGTTTTAAGCTTTAAGCATTGAACGCATTTGGCAGTAATTTAAAACCATATTTTTTACACCTGGAAACAAATCCTGCCTCGTGCGTTGTTAGCCTTAAACATAAGCCTTATGTACAGTAGAACAATATAAGTAATCTTAATATTTTTTATCACAAGTAGGTAGGTTAACTTAGAGTTTTTGATATATTTTTTAGAACTTGTAATACTAAGTAAATTAAAAATAAGGTATTTTCCGCACTTCCTCTTAGTGCAATAAAGTATGCCATTCATTTGAAATTTTGTATACTGATTTGATCATCTTTTCTTCTTTTTGACCCCATGATCTAGATATTCCGTATCCAGGCCACGACACTTTTCATTGCAGACCTCTTAACGAAACCTGAAGCTCTCAAAATAATTTATTTTCTATAGACAACTTTCACATTATGAGATTAAAGGCAGTTTGTAACTTCGGTCTTTGGAACCACGTCGTTGCTTTTAAAACTTATTAAAGCTAGCTTTTGCTCGATAATTTGGTTAAAAGAATTTTGAAAACAGAGGGCCATTACTTTCATAGACAAACTTCTATTCTTCCATTTATTGATTTAGGGTTTACGTTTCGAATAAACTTTTAACTTTCTTCTTCTCCTTTATAAAAACACTAGCGAGCAGCCCCTGCTTTGCACGGTTGCTATGGCGATATGTCAAAACATCTGCCGATCATCATTCTTCTGCCCTTACCAGAATATATTTTGGGATTGGCGCAACATGTGTGTTTTCCTTTCATACGTCTCCATTAGTAGTCATCTCGGTAGTCACCCCCTTTCTAACCATATCATCATTCATACAGCCCATCGTTTCTTTGGTCTTCCCCTACTCCTATAGCCATCAACATTTATACTCAAAACTTTCCTCAAGACATTTTCCTTATGTCAAAATATCTGCTATGTCTAAGTTAAATATTATTAATGTAATAAACAAATAAATCTTCCTTAGGCTTTTCTATAAATAAACCTTCCAGAGCTTCCCCCTTAAACAAAGACACAGGTGTAGCATCGTCCTCTCATTTTACTATAAGGGTATAAGATCTTAATGCCATAAGGAGGCTTATCGCCTCTACCGGGCATAGTGCCAATCTTGAGTTTTATTGAGATTCTTTTTCAAGGGAAGTCTGTACTGCATTTTGGCTTGAATAAAATATATATAAATAGTGCATACTTGTCGTAATTTGAATACTTTCTAGGTGCCTCATGTACCTACTACAAAACCTTTATGTAGATACCTTAATAAATTGATTATTATAAATTATTATTTATAAAAAAAGAGATAATAAAAGCGTTAATCTATTTAATTTCACTTCGTCATTCACCATATTTACCATTCATATGTTCAATACCGGGCAGGCAAGAAAGACCATTGAATCCAATCTTCTTTTAACAGGTTATTTGTAGTCCGCCTTTGTATTGACTAAATCTTCCCCAGTTTTTGTCAAAAAGCAAACTTCCATCAACCTTAGGCTGTACGAACACCCGATCTTGAATATTTTGATCAATAAAGTGTTCTTCTCAGAACCCCCAAAATGTCTTTAAAAATGTGGCATCAAAACACCAAAAATAGTCCCTTTAAAAACTCCAACCCGTTAGGTTTTCTGTTCAGTACATTAGCCAATCGTAGTCCACTGCGTTCCGATTCACGCACCGATTGGTGGGGCGCGGTGATGCGTTCCTACCTCCATTGTTAGATCGTTCAACTAAAACGGAACGTAACGTGAGGGAAAGATTGATTCATGGGCTGTGAAATATGTTTTTATTATGCATGTTATGGGAAGTTTTGTACAGGTGAAGGCTAGATGGTCAAATTGAACGGAAAGCCTCGTTTTGTTTAGAAGGTAAAACCATTGCTGGGGCAGGCCTCCTTTTTGTGAGAGGAAGTGGGCCATAATCCACCACACGGGCCCAGTGCGGGTTGGTAGATGTCACATGTCTTCGAATTTTTGGTTCTACGACATGCCGGTTTCGTCACGATGTTTTCCTTCACCATTCTACCTATCTCAGTCCACTGCATAGGCCTCTCCCAGGCTGCGCCACAACACCTTGTCCTCCGCCTTCCGCATGCAGTCTGTCCCAGAGTCCCAGCCACCTTTTTGAGGTCGTCTGTCCATCTAGCTGGGGGGCGTCCCACACTACGCTTGCTGGTCTGCGGTCTCAACTCCAAGACTCGTCGGCCCCATCGGCCATCGGTCCTTCGACAAACATGGCCATCCCACTGCCAGTTCAGCTTGCTTACTCTGCAAGCTATGTCGGTAACTCTGGTTCTTTTCCGGATAACTTCGTTTCTGATTTTATCCTTAAACTCCGAGCATAGCCCGTTCCATAACGCGCTGAGCGACCTTAAATTTGTGGACCAGCCCGATTGTAAGTGTCCACGTTTCGGCACCGTATGTTATAATGGACAGGACGCACCAATTTGAATATAATACAGCCGGTCTATTCTCCAAAATCTTAGATTGAAAGCTTAGGTGAAGTGAGCTTAAAGTAAGCTTTTATTCCACCTGATTGAAGCACTGACAAGTATCTTGGATGCTAGAAATTGACACTATTAGCAGCTCACTTTATCAAAGTTTTCACGTGATCTTATAAGTAAACCAATTCCCTAAACGTAACACCAATAGATTTTCTTTAATGCTCCAATTTTCGCTCCCTTTGATCGAACGATCTACATTCTGCTCTACACGTAATGTTCTTACGAGCGCTTATTTGACATATCGGCTAAATATTCACGGGCTATTAAGTACCGTGTCGAAGCGCTGTCACACGTGAAACGGATTTTTTTTAGACGCGATGTACTCTCGTTGCGTGAATCGGAACGGTTGAGTAAGCACGAATTATTTTGAGAAACGCTTTCTTGTATGGGTGAATGAAAATGGAGATCATATTTTCGTGTATTGGAAACTTCCGAAATAATGTGTACGGTGTTTTTTATACTGTTTCGTTTTCTGTTTTTGTTTACTTTGAGTAGTGTAGACGATAATTTTTTAAACATCCCTGTATGGATTTTATGTTTATTTCGTCAAATGACAAATGGTTTTGGTATTCTAAAGGCTTTACGCTGTGTTTTACCTAATAGACACTCAGCATATATTGTACATATTGTATAGCTACTGGCTGCAAAGCCAGCTGGTAGTAATTTCGGGTAAAATACTGTGACCCCAACATAGTTGGAAAATTGAAGTTTTTCAACAAAAGGTCGTCACGACTTATCGCATGGTTGTCGTGTAAAAATACCTAACCGTGATTTTTAGAAGGGTTGACTAATCGGGACTAATTTATTTCTGTAATGTCGTGTAGTAAGTACATTTAATTTGCCCGGTTGGCTAATCGGGGCATTTACCTTTTGACCGCCACAGTCATGTATAGATGACAAACCAAAATGTGCCCAGCACGCCACGGTTCGACTACATGGCAGACTTTGACGCCGAGGGCACGTTTTTGATTTTTTGACGTGTGGCGGTCAAAATGTTAATTTCTGGAGGCATGAGGCAGGACCTCAGGTTCGATTCCCGCGTCGGGCAAATTGTTATTGGGTTTTTCATCTAGAATATCTTAGTAGCAGCCTGGAGTTTGGATTTCAGCTCGGTTAATGGGAATTAGTCTCGCCTCCTAAAACATGGGACTTAATCATAACTGGCAAAAGGTGGTAGGTGCACCTCTGCTTAACCTTTTGCGGAATACAGGCGTGATGTTATATTATGATTATGTGTTATTTTTGAAATGTTTGGTACCCCACCTTTATTAAAGGAACTACGACAACCGTAACAAAGTTATGACATAAGCCAAAATGTTCTATTTTCAACGCCACAAACCACTAGATATAATTTAATATTTCGTTATTTTTCACACTAATCACGGAACATCGCATGTTGATAACTCGTTGCGGTTTCATATAAAATAATCATGGCCGCTATTTGAGGTATGATTTCAGTTTTAATTACATTTAGACGTATCGTAATGTTTACGACCCCTGTAAAGTAGATAATATAAACTTTATGACCGTTTTATGATAGAACGCATTAGGGCTTAGCAGACATGCTACTTTTAGCATCTGCGATCACTGACTTAGTCGCTTTTCGTAAACTCAGTATAGCGACTGAGGCCGAGATCTAGAAACGTTAGTTACCTCATTTTACTTGACATTATTCCGGTCTCTAATTTGCACTTATAGTTTGACAGTTGTGCGACAATGACAGGAATAATGCTAAGCCAAAGTACGTGAAAAGTAACGTTTTCAGAACTTGGGCTGAAACCCCGCACACTTTGCGCATCGGAAATCAGCAATTTAGTTACATATAGGAGGCTCAACTCAGTGACCAACAGTCAACAGAGGAATCTGTCTGCCATCTTTTAACATAAGGCGTTTTAACGCGCTATTTCGAGATATCAGAATATCGCGTTATAACGCACTAAAACGCAGTAAGGCGGCAAAACGCAGTACAGCAACGAAACAATCGCTAAAACACGCGTTTTTACTATTGCAACCTCAGAGAGTCGCAAAACGCGAAGTAGCATTTAAGGAAGGAATAGTCGCTGCTAAAAGTAGCTAGTCTGCTAAAAACCCTTTGGTAAAAGCAGGCTGTGAGAGTAATAATCGCTAAATCGTCTCGGGTAGTTAGGAGCTCTAATTTTAGGTTTGGCCGCTTTAATTGCATCGGGGATAGGATTTGGGGATTTAGGATTGATTTAGAAAGTTTTTGTATTTAAAAAGTTCATGAAAATCTCTGGGTTTTTATTCATCGGCTATATTTTAATGTAAGTCATTAAAAACGCAGGTTTGCCTCGAGAATCCTAGAGGTGGAACTAAAATGACATTCTCTCCATGTAAAATTGCTGGAGTTGGTTGCATCTGGTTACCATGAGTATACTATTGGATAGTTGAATAAAGGTCGGTCAGTCATGTCAGTCTTACCAAGGGGTATCCTGTTAACCAGTAACTGGGTTGTGGAGGTCATATATTTTTTTTTTTATAAGCCGTCGCTTCATGTATAATGTATGCAGCTGATTCTGGTTAGACTGGAAGCTGGACACAACATAGTTCTGATAAGGCAGATGATGAGTTGAAAACAGGCGAGATAGAATGATATACGTATCATCCCAAAAAGCCGGGTGTTTAAGATCAAATCAGCATACAAAGACCAATTGAAGCATAACAAATGTAGGGCCAGCACAAACAAGTCGTATTAATTATAGGAATTATTGATTTTTATAATAAAGGACGTTCAATTAGAATTTGTACTGTAGTATCTTTACCACACGTCTCGACTGTATAAGGTACCAATATTCATTCACAAAGTATCTGAAGGGGTCATTGTACTCGTCATTATGAACAACTTTTACTAAAGAACAAAACATGATGTCGCAAAAGAAATCTGCTGTTCCATACATTTTGACGAATTATGCGAACATACATGTAGGGCGAGCAGATTATTTTTTTGCGATTTCAGGTTTCAGTAAAATTTGTTCGTAATGATGAATATATATATAATGATCCCTAGTGGCAAGCTCGAACTCACTGGTGGTCATGGCTAAAAAGCACGCTGTCTCACCTGGCTTCGTGTCCGACAGAGCTAGTACCAGTCATGAGCAGTTAGACGCTAGTCTACCCGCACAACGTCTAGTTCTCACGCACAGAAACACCGTTCCGAACTGATAGGCGCGGAAAAAAAATCGAAAAGTGCTTTGGAAAATCGAGTTTTATGAAAAAACCACTGCATTAATCAATTACAAATAGGGTTTATTGAACACTTCGATAACTGAACTTTGTCGGTACGGACTTGGTTTTGATGATTTACAGTTCTTTTATTACTTATTTACACCCAAAGTTACGTTAAAAATAGCGAGGATAACGAAATTTTAATGGCTCACAAATTTTTAATGGCTTTTTACTATTCTGTTTCCGCACAGACAAAATTAATAATAAGTCAAAACGATATCATGTTGAACTTTGGATGCACAATGTCAAACAGTGGAGTAATACTCTCCCGAAATTTGTATGGAAAAAATATCGACTAGTGGCACCTTAAGAGATTTTGTGTATGAAAAGATAGACCTTACATATCGTCTAGCTTCTGCCCGCGGACTTTGTCGGCGTGAAATTTCTTGTTTCTCCGACCCACCACTTCGTATCGTATTCGTATCCCGTACTATTACTTCGTTATCGCATTATTCTCTTTGCCTTTTTTCCTTGTTGCTCGGCTGCTAAGGGTCGTAGCGTGATTTTAAATGGCGTATAGCGATCCTCAGGAATTGAGCTATCTTAAGAAAAAGATTTTTCAAATCCACTATCCAAACAACATACTCTTCAGCTTTATTACATTATTAGTATAGATTATTTTTATCGATACTTGAACAGTTTTTTTTCGAGCAAAACTTGAATGCAAAGAAAACTTATTGAAAAAGTTGTGGTATCGATACTACAGTATATTACATAGTATAGAGTTCTAAGAAAATAGAGGAAATTCTATCACTATGAAGTTACAATTTATGTATAACAATTATCTCATCTATGTATAGGTAAGTCTAAATGCTTTTATCATGCTTATTGCCATCAAATGGACAATTTGAGCAACTAGTTAGTACTAACATTACTATGGCAAATTATCTACAAATATAATACATTAATAATATAATATTCGATGGGGTCCATTTGTCCCCCTATCAATTCCAGGGTTATTTATACTTGAGGGACAGATTCACCCCACAAAATAGAAACACTATAAAATAATTTTACATTATTGCTATGTCACTGATAATACTAGATATCAATATTACAGGCTAAATACTCGACTAGATATTGCACCCGTACTACGAACTTGCGATATAATTTATTGCAAAGCGCTTTTCCGAACAGAACCTTTTACATTATACTTACAAAATAAGGTCTAGCCTCGACACTGCGATTTAGAATCGCATTTTTTACCGAATTTAGAACTACCACTTTAACTAGACAAGGACCTTTTGAAGTGTTGCCACAGTATAATTGCTTACTTTGTGCAGCTAAACATATTCTTTGACATTGACACACGGATGACAGTATCACATTTGTTACCAGATAAAAAAAATTGTACGATTGTCAGTATTTAAAATATGTATGAATGAGCCGAAGCTTACAGCAATTTTTTTTACTGGGTCTGCTCACAGCAATTGTTATTTTTGTACAGAAATCGTTTCTGGTTACAGAAATTGTTTTTTTGTTTTGCTGTTTTTACTCACAGCAAATGTAGCTTCGTCGTTGACCATCTGCACAGAGTAGGATTTATAAATAGACAGTGGTTATACTATCAACTAATAGATATTACATACACTCACCATTTTGACATCAATTTCTTAAACAAAGCCTTAACTAAAGATGGCGCGAACAAGTATACAAATATTAACGACAACACTTAGATAACATTGCCATTTATTTCACAATATTCATCATCATTATCATCATCATTTCAGCCGAAAGACCGTCCACTGCTGGACATAGGCCTCCCCCAAGCACCTCCACTTCGACCGGTTCTGGGCTTCTCGCATCCAACGGGTTCCTGCGGCCTTCACAAGGTCGTCGGTCCACCTTGTGGGAGGCCTTCCAACGCTAAGTCTTCCGGTACGCGGTCGCCACTCCAGAACCTTTCGGCCCCATCGGCCATCTGTATCTATTCACAATATTACTAAAGCAAAATTTAGTTTCTATACCTCTTCAATTTTTTAGGATTTTTTCATACATACAACAATTTTGGGACAACGTTTCGATAATACAACTTTTCTTATACAAAAAACTTATTCAACGCGCTTGAATAAAAGCTTACATACAAAATTAAGCAGTATTCGATGCTCTATTCTACACACTAACGCTACACACATATCGTTCGTACGACTTTGCGACTGCGATTTTTAGTCGCACCGCTGTAATTACTACACGAACTGTGCCGTCCCCGTGTCTTTCCAGCAACTAAAGCAGCAAGGTAGTGCACACATGAGCGTGTTTTTGAACGCGTCTCGAAAGTCGCGGTTGAAATACGCGTAGATGAGGGGGTTGAGCGCTGAGTTGAAGTAGCCGATCCAGAATAGAACGCCGACCACGACGGATGGTGTCGCGCACGGCTCGCCACATACGTTAGTTGTGACGTACCTGTAGAAAAATATTGTTTTGTTTCAAATACAGTACAGACATCGACGCGCAAACTGTAACCATGAATTCAGCACATGATTCTAGACCCCTTAGCATAGACATAGTGCAAAATCTACACGGCCAAATGTATGGGATAGTCATTTTTTTTAATACTGACCAATAATTTTGACTCATAATCATGTTCTGAATCCATGGTAACAGCTTGCGCGGTGTTGTAATAATAGCCTCCCCGATCGTTTGTCGGTCACGGTAGCCAATCTCAATGGAGATTAGCCAGGTACGCAGAAGATATGAAAGTACACAAGTGTGTGCGCAAACACAGGTGCACTCTCTGTACAAAAAGGTACACGATTCAGTGAGCTACGCCGCTCGGTGGCGGCGCCGCGCTGCGTAGCTCGACGTAGCTAGTAGACACTGAATTGTGTACCTTTTAGTGTAGTAGATAAGGTCTGTAATTGTATTTCTATCTTGAAAACTGCGCGTCGCGTCGCGTCTCGGTGTGAACTGACCCTAAAAACTTTCTCTTTACAATAAAAAACATACTAATATAGATACAATCATTCTGATTTTTTGTCAAATTATTCTACAAGCAACATACTAAAGCACTAGTCTTTTCATTTTTAAGTCCAAACAATAGATTTTTTGTAAATAGATAATTGCTTCATATTTTGCAATAAATTACCAGCGTTGTGTCATAGCGCTTCTCTTTCTTTTCTATGCAGTCCGACAGTGACCGCGCTTTAGATCATGTAAGCCCCTTAAGTCACATGTATCTACTAACAACGTGTGTTAAATCATTGTCATTGAATTATTTATTAACTAGTCGGATAGTCGTTGTGTGATAGTTGTGGAATATTATTATTATTATTATTATTAACTATTCCTAAAAAAACCTAGTAATTATTTTTATTCACTGCAGGAGATAACACTTAAATAAAATACTCACCAAAGAAAAAATGGCAGCCAGCACAACAAAAACGCGCCGACTATGATGCCAAGTGTGCGCGCGGCTTTGTGTTCCGCACGCCACGACTTGCCGGCTGCCCGAAGAGACGCACCTGTTGACGAAAACCAATAATTACTGTAAAATATAATTATTTTCTTAGAAAACTAAGACAATAAATTAATGTACAGTCAGCAAAAGATTAAGGTATGCAGGATCGTCGGATATACCTAGTTGAAGTTTAGTAATAAACCGATGGATGTTGTCGAATAAAATTTAATTTTATTATTAGAAAACAAACAGCTCATTTATCAAATTAAATTTCAGTCGATCCATCCGTTTATTACTAAACTTCAACTATATCCGATGATCCTGCATACCTAACTCTTTTGCTGCCGGTATTTCGGCCGCGGAGGCCAATCTCAACGGAGACTAACCTTCGGTGCGGGAGATATTATAGTGCACTATTGTGAGCGTAGACACAGGTGCACTCCCTCTTCCCTCACTCTCATAGTCCGATGGGACGGCAATTCGACACGACCAGAGAGAGATCAGGACCAACGATTTAACGTGGTTTTCGAGGCAAGGGGGTATTACACCGCCAACTTCCAAACTCCGGGCTGTTACTAAGAAATTCCTAATGGAAAAACTCAATAACACTTTGCCCGACCCGGGAATCGAACCCAGGACCCCATACCCCATTAGGTATACACAATCAGCCTATATGTTTCCACTGCTGGCCTTAATCCACGCGGACCCAATGCGGGTTGGTAAATAAAATAGCTATATCTGTATAAAAATATTATATTTCTGCGTTCGAGATCGAACTTGCGGCCTTTGAAAAGCCAAAGGCCCTATTATATACCTACTATATTGTTATGACATTGGATCGAGACTAATTATTATAATTATTGTCCATTACCCAAAAGAAATGACAGTCAAATTAGAAAGTTTCTTAATTTTTATTACCCTTCCCCGGGTTCAATAAGGCGGTTATCACTGCACCTGAAACCGCTCCGGTGTGCGCTGCTGCGGCCTTTGACTGTAGACCGCACGAAGATGCGGTGTCAGTGTGTTATACCTATATACCTTGCGGTTTTTGTTTACAGATCAAGACTCTATAGTCAAAGTACAAAACCGCAGCTTCGCACACCGGAGCGGTGTCCAGTGCAGTGTGATGACCGCCTAACCCCAAGCTCAAGTCACGCTTGAGTTAACTAATCCAATGTGGCAGTGTGTCTAATGCCGCATTATTTTACACATTCGTGCGAATCGCGAGGTGAATGGCGAGGCGAATAACGAACACGCATATGTAAACAGTGCGCTCACTATTCGCCTCGTGGCTCGCCTCGCGATGCGAGCGCTCGCGTTGTCAAAATAAATTCACCCCGCGAATGTGTGAACAGTAGTTCGCGACGGCCCTCGTATACGAATGTTTCGTCGAATCGTTCGTCGAGTGACGAGGCGAATGGCGAACACGATTGTGTAAATGCGGTATAAAAAGCTCTTATGTCACCCGACTGCCCAACTTCCATTACGACCCCAGTCCTAGAAGAAGTGTAATGTTTTCATGAAGAAATACGTTAACATGGAAAACTCATTACGCATGCAACGTTTCTTTACGAGTTCAGAACTCGTAACAGGTGGTCTTACACGAAACTTGCAAAGTTTTCTTGTTTCATGAAGATAATGTTGCGGCCTCTGATGAAAAGTTTGTTATTTCGTACGAGTGTACGGAATTGCGGATTCTGGGATTATTATGAGGAGCACGGGCGTCAACTAAAGTATAATAATTCTTAACGGGCCCGGTGATGTGAAGATTATTATAGCTTATACTGAATGAATGAATGATATATTTATTTGCAAGAATGTAGGTAGCTAACATAAGTTCTTAAGATCTCTGGCTTTCACTATATTCGGAATTTCAGCCGTGCAAATATTTAGATTTTACATCTTGGTTATGCTTATAGCATGCAGTAGGTACACATTTAGTAATTAGCAATAACATAAAAATACTGATAATAATTTCATAATTTTTTGGATTACAATGCAATTAATAAAATTAAATTATAATAATAATTTATATAAAAAATAGCGATTAATAATAATAATGTCATGTCAATGAAAAATTGCAAGAATAATGAAAATGATTCAATATTATAATGTAGATCAGATGTCATAGTACTTAATTATCCGATGGGACGGCAATCCGACACGACCGGAGAGAGATCAGGCGAGGGAAGAGGGAGTGCACCTGTGTCTGCGCGCACACTTGCGCACTATAATATCTCCCGCGCCGAAGGCTAGTCTCCGTTGAGATTGGCCGCCGTGGCCGAAATACGGTCTGGAGGACTTTATTATTTTTTACTTAATTATAATAAATAAGTTTTACATTCAAAATATTCATTGATGGAATAAAAACATCTCTCACACAACCAGTTATATAGCTTTCTATTAAATTCTAAATCTGTAGCACTTCCAAATTCTTCGGCTAGGTTATAACAATTTTTGTCGCATACTTTTAGTCTATTACGCGGGACTAGTAGTGGCTTTTGTCCTTTTCATCTTTTACAAAAAGCGAGTAGTTGTTTCTTACACCAGTCGCTTTTTGAAGAAAATGAAAAGGCTCTCAACATATGGGTAGGCTCTATCGTTTGGGTGGACAGAACACGACTTGGTGAAGGCTAGGAATTGGCTGGAAGCCAGAAGCACAGGACTGGTCGATACCTGGGGGAGGCTGTTGGAATGACGGACTGGGGGATTATTACGAGGAGCACGGGCGTTAAGCAATTAAAGTTTAATGATGATATTATGAAGATTACGATAGCCTAAACTCTCAACGTATGGGTAGGCTAGATGGTTTGACAAGACCGATGACCTGCTTAGCTTGTTTCATCATCATCATTTCAGCCGAAAGACGTCCACTGCTGGACTTAGGCCTCCGCTAAGCACCTCCACATCGACCGGTTCTGTGCTTCTCGCATCCAACAGGTTCCTGCGGCCTTCACAAGGTCGTCGGTCCACTTTGTGGGAGGCCTTCCAACGCTACGTCTTCCGGTACGCGGTCGCCACTCCAAAAACTTTCGGCCCCATCGGCCATCTGCCCACAGCTACTTCAGTTTGGCAATTCTTCGGTCTATGTCGGTTACCTTGGTTCTCTTGCGGATCTCCTCAATTCAATCATCGTCATTCGATCAATTGTTTATTAAACACATAATCAAACGCAAAAGGTCGCAAAAGGAATTAGCTGGAAATGAGAAGCACGGGACAGGTCAATGCATGGAGGAAGTATATTATGTCTATGAAGTTGAATGATGATAATGGTGTTTTATAAGAGGCGAGGAGCCCCGCGGCGCGTCGAAAAAAAGAGCAGGTAGCTTGATATGCTGGCGTCTGTAAAATGTATATAACTGTTGTACCCCATGTTGCATTTTTACTCCTAGAAGCCGAAATGATTAGTTTTCCGTTGCAATGGTTTTAGTTTACAAATTCTCTTCCTCCATTAATCTAGTAGGTAAAGTTAGACAGCATGTCTAACTATAAATTACTAAGAAAATCTAAAAGTAAACAATTTCAGCTTCTACCTAATTACCTGCCAATACTGAAGCAAAACTTAGGACTAACTTTAAATAACAGTGTAATTTACACCTCTAGGGCTTCTAACAAATTGCATGCGTAGATATCCTATGTTTCTAGTTAATTGCAAAACTTTGACTCATCCGAACAGTGAAGAACATTAAAATAGCTACCATAGGTAAAGGCCATAGCAGACACGATACTTTAGCACCGGCAATCAGCGATTTGGCGACTGCACCATTTCTGCAGCAGCCGTAAAAATCTCACCGTGAAAACTTAGGTGATATGAGTTTGTTTTTGCTATGAATTGACACTATTGACAGCTCAATCCACGCTCACTTCACCTAAGTTTTCACGGTGAGATGGTTATAGAATCGCACTGCTGCTTTGAGTTTTGGCGACTCGCTGAGTGAAGTCGCTTTTGACCGATTTACAATTTTGCATTACAGTCCTTTCACAGCCTTTCACAGATACTTTACCCCTGATTTTGCATCATTGTCAACGTCACAGTGATCTTTATTCTCATTTCAATAAGGTTGCTGTTAGATTGCTGCCACTGACACGTCTGTCAAAATCTTTGGGATCTGTATTGTCGTTACAATAAAGTTGCTGCTGTCAAAACTGTGCTTATGTGGCGAGTTTAGTTAGATGTCAGTCCAAAAGTGTCAGTTTATCATTGTGAAGTGTCACCTAAAGACGTCAAGTTTCTGTCTGTAAATCAGCCTTTTGAGGACGGTTTAAAAATTGCACGTATTTTATCGATCGCTTTTTGTCAGACTATAATTATCATGTCTGTTTTGAGCCTAAATTTAGGTCCAGCGAATTCTGCGGGTCGTCAGCCCTGCTAGCAGCCTGCTGTGTGGCAAATATTTTTACAACGGTATGAGCTATGAAGGGGATTTAAGATTTTTATAATTATGGAGCATGGCATACCTATTGACTATAAGTTATTTGATAAGAGAGCAGTGGTGGCCAAGTGGTAACGGCTGCGACTTACGAGTTGTAGGTCGTAGGTTCGAACCCAGACAGGCGCTTTACTTTGTGTAAATTATTTCATCACCACTGCTCTCAAAACGGTGAAGGAAAACATCGTGAGGAAACCGGCATGTCTTAGAACCAAAAATTCGAAGACATGTGACATCTGCCAATCCGCACTGGGCCCGCGTGGTGGATTACGGCCCACTCCCTCTCACCGAGAGAAGGCCTGTGTCCCAGCAGTGGGAACATTGTAGGCTGATTATGGCTGGATACCATCCAAAAAAAAAAAAACGGGTTAGGCAGAGACACCTAAGTGCACTCATATTTCGCTAGATAAGTTTTAAGTCCAAATAAGTAATAGTGTAGTCTATTGCCGTCAACTGGACACAAATTCAGACTCCGGGCTGCTACTGAGAAGTTCCAGATGGAAAAACCTAATAAAAATTTGCCTGACAAAGGCGAATTCAGAATATTACCACGAAGGGCCGATTTTAACAGAATCAGATATTTTTTAGCGGTGAGATAAAATTCAGTATTACCACGAAGGGCCGATTTTAACAGAATCAGATATTTTTTAGCGGTGAGATAAAATTCACGTCGAACAGTTCTGGAGTAGTATGGGAAAACTGTCAAAAATTATATAATAATTTATTCTGTTAAATAAGATAAGACTTATTGTAGTTATAAAAGTTTGGTGAAATTCACCGTTAACAAAATAAAACTACTATTCTAAGAAAATTAGTGCCTACATTTAATTAAATAAAATACGTACCTACATAAATTCCACTTACTACACAGTAATGAGAAAGATAAAAATATGATGGATGGCCTCATTTTACTTCGCGACTGAAACGGGTACTAATGTCTTTCGAGATAAAAGTACGTTTTAAGTCGCAGAACATTATAATGTAGCAAAATGAACAGAGAATTTATATATTTCTACCGAGCTTATGAAGTTAGACTGTACTTGTGTTAAATGTCATATACATTACCAGCATTTAAACCGAAAGATTTTCACTGCTCCATAGGCCTTCTTTAGGCACCGCCAAAATATACAATGTGGCGAGTACGATAACATTAATTGAAACCACTTATCCATACTAATATTATAAATTCGAAAGTAACTATGTCTGTCTGCCTGTCTGTTTGTTTGTCTGTCTGTATGTTACCTTTTCACGCTTAAACCACTCAACGGATTTCGATAAAATTTGGCAGAGACATAGATTGCATCCCGGGGAAGGACATAGGATAGTTTTTATCGACATACATACCTCGCGGGTGAAGCCGCATTTTGAACATACACAATTAATAACATTTAACGTTCTAGTCACCTTTTTTTCGTTGTAGTATTTAACTATCGCCCCACGCGTGTCTAGTGCTTCATTATCAAAGGTGGTTTATGTCATGCCTATTACTAAGGTACCTTTTGTGGTAGACTAATTTTATTCTAGGTGCATAGTCTTCACATATATTTATATTATGTATACAAGACCTTGTAAAACATTTTAAAAGAGTAACGGTGGAGTTTCTTGCCCTTTCTTCTCCATACGAAAACTACCTTTTGAAATTTGCGACTAGAATCAATTCTATTTAGTTGTAATTTTTGACGTTCAAAAGTGCCTTTATTGTGCCTATTTGAAATAAATGATTTGACTTCTAATTTGACTTTATTTTATGGAAAAAATCAGTTTTCTATTATTTAGTAAAAAAAAAAAATATAATTATATTTTAACAGACTGCTATACAACTTGTAATATCCGCTGTACTCTAAATGAAATTGAAATTGATGTAATGTAATACGAATGAAAAGTAATGTAATACCTATTACTAATTTCTTTTAGAGTACTAGGTGTGTTTCGTGTGAGGGTATTTTAACGGTACAGGGGTCGTAGGAGTATTTAAACTTATGTTACAAAATTAAAAACTTGATTTTGTACAAAAAAAACAGTAAAAGTTGGAATTTTGACCTTTAAGGTGAAAGCGCCAGGGTAGCCCGCGAAATTCAATTTTTTTTAGGTAAATAATAAATAAAAACCAACCGGAAAGAAGGTTTCCAAGTATGGTCCCGTACAAAAAAATTTTTCCAATGACGGGGGCTACAGTCACGAGCATAAGTATGTATACACTTGGCTTTATTCAAAGGCGATTTTCTCCTTTATTTTTTAATGCAATTGTATGTTATTACGAACACAGTATTTTGGAACCCATAGGTATATGTAAAGCGTCGTATTTCAACTTAGCATACGTTATTTCGTGAAAAAATCTCAATTAAAAGTTGCCAAGTGTTGACATATTAGTGCTCGTGACTGTACAAGTGGCTCTCGGCTTCGTTAAGTGTCTTTTTACACCCGTCATATTTGAGTCAGACCTTTACAGCGTTATTCTATGATCCACATTAATATATTGTGATCCAGTGTTCTCGAGGGAAGCCAGTTCTTGCCAAGCTGGTCTTATTTGGTGATCCTTAAGATGTACAGACGCCAGCAAATCAAGCTACCCGAAACTGTAAAATTTTCCCAATCAATTTTTAACCTTAAGCTTTAGCGATAAAGTTGAAAATCTATTAATGAAATTTGACAGATTGTAGTAGCTTGATATACTGGCGTCTGTACTTGCGATAGGGTAGTAAACTCTAATAGTCCCACAGACCTGTCAGTCTGCTGAGTTAACGGTACGATTCCCTTCTCTAAAAAAAAATATATAAATAACCACGCCCTATAGTCTACCAACTTATGTAATTATTTCTACGAAAACCAAATTACAATGCTATGGATGCTGCGAGAGCATCGTAGGTACTGCATAGCAGGCAAATATTTCGTGCTTAGAATGAAAACCCGGGCTGAAAATCATTTCGAAAATCCATTTGATGTGAAGCCATTTTACCTATTTGTGATTGAGCGAAATGTGTATTCAAGTCCATTTCAACTTTGTCACGCTTTCTTTTGTAAGTTTGTGCTAGACTCTGTTAGAATTTGGCTTGGCTGGCCTGTTGGTCTAGTGGTCAGTGACTATGACTGCTATGCCGGAGGTCGTGGGTTCGATTCCCACCCAGGACAAATGTTTGTGTGATGAGCATGATCATTTGTACTGTGTCTGGGTGTAATTTATCTATATATGTATGTATTTAGAAATATATAAGTATGTTTATCAGTTGTCTAGTACTCATAACACAAGCTCTGCTTAGCTTGAGACTAGACGGCGTTGTGTGATAGTTGTGGAATATTATTATTATTATATTATTATTATTAATTTTAATAACAGTTTCTGAAAAAACGTTAACTTTAGCTAACGTCATTAACGTTAGCTGCGAGGAGGTTCTTAACATCCATCTTTTATGAATTATAGGCTTCATAATATGCACATCAATTTTCTTAATGCAATCATTCTTCACGCAAATTGACTGTAATAGAATTTAGTCATTAATTATCTTTGTCTAATGATGGGCAATTCGATAAACTTGATCAAATTCTGGGCCTGACTTTAGAAGAATTTTTATGTGATATTATATTAGTACGATAGTGTGATGGTTATAAGGACAAAAATAATTAAAGAGCTAAAACCTAACTTGAAAAGCCGTTGAAGGCTATGAATGACCTAAAAACGTTAATTGGTGCAACATAATTCAATCTACTGCTAATGCATTAAGCCCGTTCCATGCAGTCAGCAGAAAGTGATTTCACTTGGTATTGAGCACAGGCGAGGTAGTGGATATTGAATGGCATGCATTTGCTCCGTGAATGGCACCCAATTAGGAATCGACCTAAGCAATTTGCAATCCGTGTAGAATTGCGGAGTATGTGGGTACCGAATTGGCGGGATGTAACACGCGATTATCGATTCCGTAATACATGATTACAATTTGCAGTATCAACCTCATTGGAAAAGTTAGTATTTGATCATGTCTCACGACATAAGTTTTTATTTCAGTTTAATTCAGTGTGTTTAGTAGTGTAAAATCTACGCTTTTTGCTCGACTTGGCGGGGGTATTGCCATGCCCCCAGATAATAGTATCAACATGTTTTAATATGGTTATATTTCAATTTGCTTAACTTTTTCCCAACGATATTGGGATCGGCTTCCAGCCTAAAAGTCATTTATTCAAATTAGGCTGAAAATCAGCAATTTTCGAACGTCAAAATTACATATTAAGGTGTCCCTCAAAACGCCAGCCCTTAATTGATTAGGAACTAGACCCAACCTTACCCACCTATACCATTTTCCGATAGATATTTTCTTTCTATATCCCAATATTCACCTCATTTATTGCACACCCCACTACATACAGACGGAACTCGTTCATGATTAGAGCGAGTCGTATGTACAACGCAACCTGCCAGGAAGCTGATATCGACATTTTCAATACTAGTGTTGCTAAATTGAAGAAAATTTTATCTAATTGCTTCTTTGAGCATAATTAATAGTTCTTTTTTTTCTGTTTTGCTTAAAGTCTATTAACTTTTTTTTTTTTCTGTTTCATAATGATAATAATACTACTCGTGGAAACTTGTAATTGGCCTTATTTTGTATAAATTATTACTTACTGTATTGTTTAGCTGTAAGTTTTCCTAAAATAAATAAAATAAAATAAAATATACGGAATTACGCATCAAAACTGTCTACGCGCAACGCACTGGACCAAGGCCAAGGTGCTCAACCGCGCCTCTCTCGCTTTTCACTCGACTTTCACTTTGTAGTGTTGTTTTTGGAAGTCTGGTGTTTTTTTTTAAGTTATTATTGATTTTACTTTTTAGTTTTACCTACCCCACACAAATTCATATAACACTACTTGCTATGTAAATATCAGTTACAAAGCGTAATTTCGGGAAAGGGACATTTTGAGAAAGGGTAATTTTGGGAAATGGACATTATGGGAAAGGGACATTTCGGGAAAGGGACATTTCGGGAAAGGGACCTTTTGGTAAAGGGACATTCTGAACCTGAACGACAGGAAGCTATCAAAACATCGTCAATATAAACTAAGTGGAAAAAATCCTATTAGTGAAGCTAACTTAAAAACTATCCAATCTATCCAGAATTTTGCAAATCCGTCTATATATGACGGAGTAATGCTCGAAAATACATTAAAAAATATACATATATATAAAAATCCGAATTGAGAACCTCCACCTTTTTGAAGTCGGTTAAAAACAGTACAACAACATAGCAAGCGAAATGCGGGTCAACTCTGCTTAAACCTTCGCGAAAATATTATGTTCTAGTAACAAAAAACAAGAAAGAATTGATTACGCAGAACGTAGTTACGCAATAACCAAAACGCGGTTAATCGCATTTCTGAGTCTATTCAAGTTTCTCTTGAACATTTAGACGAGGTCCTAACGAACCTCTGTCGTAAGCAATTAAAGAGAAATCTGCATTAACTCAATCTTCGGCGCTAGATTAAACTCCGTAGGGTTGTACAAAATATAGCCCTATAGGGATTAATTTGGGGACTTCAAAACACTATTGAAACGAAGATGGATCTCTTTGTTTCTATTTGTGTTTAGTTTTCTTTAGCAGGAAATGGTTGGTAGGTAATGAAATTAAGTTTTCTAAATGCAAAGGCCGTAAATTGAGTTCTTCTCAGGCATTAAAATACTTTAGACAAAATATTTTAACACATTATATTCACTGCCTTCAGTATTCACTATTTTACACTAATGTTTTGTATACAATCGATAGATGTTCACAAGAGCTGACGATTAAAACTTAAACGAACTTCGCCGCTTCTCCGAGTCAAAAGTTATACTAATTGGAAATCTCGATACGCAGCAAATTGACCTCAAAATGGCAGCGCTTCGCCCTCCATCACGCGCGATGTGTAACAGTCCTCACTTGGCGTAACGAATTCTTTGATCCTTTAGCTATCCAATGGTATAATTGAATTTAGAATGGAGATGATAGATATGATGCTGCAACACTAAACTGTATCCCCCGATTTTGTTATCATTGATTTTTTTTGACTTGCCTCCCACTATGGACGCAATTTTATAGACGTATTCACGTCAAAAAGAAAAACAGAAAATCATAATATGAAATATTATTATGTATATCACATAAAACTACATGGTCGCTTAAGAAACATCAGAAGCTAGGTGCTCGGTTCCAATTGGGGGTTTAATATGGACAAGAGCCGAAAGAAACTTAACGGTTACAACTGTCAAAGAATGATAGTTGTAATTTGAATATACGGAAAATTTAAGTTGGTAGTTTTGCTAGACTGGAGGAGGCGCTCGTGGCTAAGTAATAACAGCCGCACGGGTAGATAGATCAGGTTAAGCTAAGCTTGCCGTGGTCGGTCCGTATGTAGATGACCATCTATTACATATCGAGATCCCTCCGTGCCTCAGAAAGCACGTTATGCCGTTGGTCCTGGCTGTCATTCTAGAATATTTGACAGTCGTTATGGGTCGTCAGATCTTACCAAGGGGTATTGTTAACACTAGGTAACCCCAGTAACCGGGTTGTGGACGTCAAATAGGCAGACGTATAGTATTTGCATGCATTAGCTGCATCCGTTTAGGCTGGAAGCCGACCCCAAAATAGTTGGGAAAAGGCTAAGTAGATTGATTGCATCGAATCAATTTTATAAACAATGAAGTTCCCTGATATTTACCTAACTGCTACATCGAAAAGATAAAAATAATAATGTTAAGTGGCCTCTCATGAACACACAAGACAGCTAACAGCCCCACCCCCAGACCCCACCCACACCCCCTTCACACCCCAGACCCCAGATAACAGCGTTTGATAAAAAACTACACTCAAAGTAGGTTCCGAATATCGAAGCACCAACAGTTACTTATTGGCATTCCTTCAAGATGCAATTCAGATGGGGATAAGATACATTCGCTTCGCTAGAATCTCAATCAATGTTAATTAACACCCTGTCTTCCCTCGCAATTTAAATGTCCAATCCAGCTGTAAAAGCGACTCTAGAAAGTCTGACGCAATTAGTTTTAGTGTCGCTGAGGGAGTGATCCTACGCGTGACCTAGACCCTTAAACCTTTCATTACAATATTATGTATAGAGATACATAGAGGGATTCTACCAAAATGGCTGACGCAAATCTCCTAACGAGATTTGGCGACGTCACTGTTTTGGGATAGCGAGATTTTTTGTTCTCTTGTGTGTTTATCTAGCTGACATTTGAATAGTAATAACTAATCAAAAACCTGTACTTTAGTACATACTTTGAATCTCAATCTGAATAATTTTGAAGGATATAGCTAATCCATTGCTTCATATAATTATGTTAGAAAAATTGGTCTGCTCAACAATGTGAATAACGCAATGAATGTTGTTGAACTGTCAAAATGAAAGCCATTGCTACAGTTATTGTGTTACGTTATTACCCAGCTGGACATTAATTGCTATAGAATAGACTCGTTGACAAAATGTTGGTGGAAGATAATATATAATTATATCTCTGCCCTGCCCCTCGGGGAACGCAAGCGTGATGTTGCGCTACGACTCTGGAAAAACTGTAACCTCTCAGAGTTCCGGAAAGCACTTGTTACCAAATATCGTTTTTACTTAGGTAATTATTGTGAAAAAACTTTTTAAATGGAATTCAATATTAGAACATACTGCCAACTTTAAAGAGAAAAACTTCATACGTCCGATATACTTGGGATCATTATAAAACTAACACAAGTGCTTGTGTTACTGTACACACATTTAACATTTGGGCCCACTAAGGAAGGAAGAAAGTATAATAAAAACGTCTAAGTAAGTATCATCGAGAGAGGTCAAGTGGGATCATTTTATTGGGGACTTTGAGCAAACTTTGTACAGGGGACAGGGTAGATCTTTACTTTAGCTGTTTTTTTTTTGGAAAAGAAAAACCCGGTTTTTTCCGTGTTCAAAGATAAACAATATGACATTTTCAAGTGGCCATTAGTCGTGCAGCTACATCATAATTTATTTAGAGAAAATAATGAGTGCGTGCTCGTACATAATTATTATTATGCTGAATTGTCTCTGATGATATGAGTAGATCTATGTAGTTTGAAAGATGACGTAACAAAATATTAAAAAAAAAAGAGTGAAACGCATGTAAAAATGTTAGTGTCGATGAGTTATGTACGCAGTAACCAGGTTGTGGAGGTTAGATAAGCAGTCGCTCCATGTAAATACTGGTATTCAGATTTGCTGCAGAGCTGCATTTGATAGGACTGTAAGTCGACCCCAACATAATTGGTAAAAGGCTAGGCAGATAATTGTGTTACTGAGAATAATGTAATTGCAAATATGTTATATCCCCTCTGAATTTCATAAGTGATAAGAGTCGAGAGTAAAATTCAGCAGCATTTTCAAACTAAATGAGAATGCAAAGTTCACTATCCATACTATGTACTTCATAGAATGGCAGTAAACCTATAAGAAAAGTTTTAGATGTTGCTGCTGCATAAAGAATGCAATTTTGTTTTATAGACCACTTTACTAGTCCATCTTAAACATTCTTCTTGAAAATGGTATGTGAATTGCAGAATTTTGTTAAGATAAGCCCTTAGACTTTTATAGAAAGACTAGCTGCGCCCCGCGGTTTCACCCGCGTAAATGTCGATCCCGTGGGAATATCGGGATAAAAAGTAGTCTATATGTTAATCCAGGGTGTCAGCTACCTCCATAATTTTTTTTATCAAAATTGGTCTAGCCTCAAATGGCTAGACCAATTTTGTGAAGAAGTAACAAATATATAAACACACCCCCACACATATACACACACAGTCACAAACTTTCGCCTTTATAATATCAGTGTGATAACATAAGTACTAAGATACGTTTTATTACTTGATGTTAAAGGAGAGGTAGTTATAGTTACTACGAAATAAATAACGACTGTGTTTTTTTGTTTTGCTGATTTAAATTTTCACTTCGTAAAATTTTTTAATTTTTTTGCAGTTCAATTTTGTCACATTATCTTTAAAGATTTATACCACTTCTGTATCTCCCACGTTTTCAATTTAGCGTTTCCCATAAATTCTAACTCCGTATAGTTCAAACTTTCGCCTATTGCAAGGGTATCCCGGTATCGAGAAACTGTCAAACAGATGATATCTTCATGACAAACGGTTAAAAGTAACTTTCCCTTTAGATGCCTGAACATCTACTTAGTGCAGATTTGTTATCTTTATTGGTTCAGACGACTCACTTTGATTCGAGAATCTTGGTCTAAAATCGGAAGTTTGGGTATTAATCGCTTAAGCACTATCTTGAATAAAGACGCCCCGGGGACTTGAAGAAAAATTGCTAACTCGCTTATCGTTAACAATTTATAAGAAACAACGCTAAAGTT
This sequence comes from Oligia latruncula, assembly GCA_948474745.1. NCBI lineage: Eukaryota > Metazoa > Arthropoda > Insecta > Lepidoptera > Noctuidae > Oligia > Oligia latruncula. The sequence goes on from OX419705.1 coordinate 4,821,223, forward strand.
ATTTCAGACGTAAACTCAGCAATATTTTTTCTTATATATGGGCAGTTTTCAAAGATTTACTAGAATAGTCGATTGATTTTTCCCAAGAGATGTTATTGTTTCAGAATATAAACGAAATAAATGAAAGATTTACGAGAGAATACAAGACAAGGACGTGTAATCGTATTTCAATGATACTAGATTCAAAGGGGTCGATCCTAGCTTGGTTGGATATATCCCGACCCTTTTTGTTCGATAGATACCATTTAGGATATATAATTGGACAATACTGTCCGCATTGTTATTGACTATTATGACTAAGGCAGAAATCCCTAGTGTGAAATTGATTTTACAAGACTAAACAAAGATTTCAGTTGTTCAAAATTCTGTTAATAATAATTATGTAACAGTCTAAGAAATACTCTTGTCCTATTTTCGGGAAATTGTCATCCTACTTTGTAACAGACTGTACCTATCACTGTTTATGAAATAAATAATTATTATAAAGACAGGTCAACGTACCTTGAGCATTCAGTTCTGTAGCAGCTTTCGCCAGATCTCTTGTCGCCACAGCAGAAGAACAGCTGGGTCTCCAGCCAGGTGGGGGCTGTCCACTCGAAGACCTCTTGTTCGACCCTCCGGAACAGTACCCAGAACTTGCCGTATCACAACTTACATTTACCGACTTTCTCGGACTAGCCTCCTTACTTGGACAAATGTCCCCAATAGCCATCATAACTTCCCCACCAAATTCAGTCTCTTCCGGTCCTACTTCAGTAAACGTGCTGTAGTTGGGACTGATATCGGAAGGTCTTCTTTCAGGATGTAAATAGTGAGAGTGGTGCGCCGAATGCGAAGTGTGCTTCATATGGACAGAGTTCAAAAGAATGTTCGATGATGTTCTCGTTAATGCTTCTCTCTGTCTGATAGCTTCTCTAAATATCCGACAGTACATTGAAATCATGACCAGACTTGGAATCCAGAATGAAACACTCGATGATACTATAGCGTAGACCATATTTACTTTGAACATACACACATCTGGATGATTTAGTCTTTCTTCTCTATGCTGTTCCGTTGTATACCAACCCATGAATATTGGCATAAAGCTGATGAACGCAGGCCACAACCATACATTTGCCAGCATGAAGCAAACAGTCCTATGTGTCATTGTAACTGGGTACTCCAAAGGTCTGACTATAGCGTAGTATCTGTCAACGGATATGCAGCAAAGGTGAAGTATAGAAGCGCTGGAGAAGTAAACATCGAGGGAGTTGAAGATATCACAGACTAAAGGGCCGAATAGCCATGTGTTAGTCAGTTCGGCGCTTGCATTGAAGGTCATCGCGCATAGAGCGACGAGCATATCAGCTACAGCTAGACTGACGACGTAATAGTTCGTCAGGACGCGAAGCTTCCTGTGTCTGTGGACCGAGATGATGACGAGGGCGTTGCCGAAGAGTGCTCCGATGATGATGATCGTGAAGATGAGGCCTTTGAGTATGAGTGAGAGGGTATGCTGCCAGTCGTGGTCGGGCGCGGCAGGGGGCGCCAGCGTCGAGTGTAGCTCGCCAAGGAACGCTGACTCCGTACCGCGCCCGCGCGCTTCTACCTCATGCCTGAAGACACCATCTGGGAACAAAAGAAAATCGTTGAAGTAATCGAATCGTTAAAGGGTCGTTTTAATTTTTAACAGAATTTGGGAAGGTACAGTCCTTTCACAATTATATTACCCTTGATTTTTATCACTGCCAAAATCACAGTGATCTTTATTATCAATACAATAAGGTTAATGTTCCTTTTGTTTAGTACTGGATAAAACACCGCCATTTCAATAATTAATTTAATCGTAAACAGTGGTTCGTTGCAGTTGTTTGTGCTTCTTTTCCTTCTTCGTGTCACTGACACGACAGTTATTTAAATTTCGTGGGCCCAAAACTTCGCCAATTCCACGGCAGCTAATGTTTGTTTAAGAATATTATTTTATTTCATGTCACAAAAGTTTGTTTATTCCAAAAACATAAATCCCACACAAAAGCAAAAGTGCTGAATCTCCGAAAATCTGCTCAAGCCTATTCAATTACTTTTAACAAGTTTCTCTACTTATCCGATTTCTTTTGATCAGTATAGAGTAAATAATCCAGGTAAATAATAAAGATCGCCCTAAAAAAATAACGAAAGTAAAGCGATATTCTGAAAAAGCCAATATTTCCAGTTATCCAAATAAAAGGTATAACTTCCGCTTCTAATCATATAAAGACAGGCTTCGGAAGTATCATACGTTTCCTTTGTGAATATATCCAAACAAAGGCATAGGTGCACAGGCAGTTAACTTGGAAGTATTTTTATTAGGTACGTAATGTTGCCAGTGTGCAGAGTAGAGCTTAGAACCGGTACAGGTTCTGTATCGGTACTGTAGAGGCTATATGTGTAGGCCTACATTTAATAAAAAGACAGGCTGGTCATAATTGTATCGATGTTCCATTCAAACATTCAAACGTGTGTCAAATAATTTAATGCAGGTGTTTTTGTTCTATAGGGTCATTGCTAGAATAATCATGAAGCTGTAATGTTCTCTTAAATATATATTAGTTCCAAGTCCAAGGCTTTTCAATCAGTTTCCACCCATAGGATTACCGATTTCTCTCTTTCAGTCGTCAATAATTTGACTTTCGAAAGAAGAAGACAAAGCGTTGTGTAACTATACAGACGCTATACAACGTTTATTAGTAAGGGGGTAAATGTTTTGGAAAAGTTTATTAATAAATTAATAAAAACAAAGAAAGAAATTAATCAATTAATTGGTATTATTGACTTTACGTTGTCAAAAAACGCTCTCTAAGAAAACAACCACTTATTGTCATAAATAACGTTTCAGTGACGTCATATAATTGCGAACGCTAAGTGGCAGCCACCACCGTAGTTTTAAGGGACCCTAGCTTAAGGCTGCCTTTCCACCAGAGCTGCAGAGATAAGTGAGGATGCGTAGCGAGGGATGTGTGTAAAACTAACCAATACCAAAGCTAACTTAGTTCAAGCTACAAAAATGAAGCGATGTTATTGGTTGGTTTCACACACATCCCTCGCTACGCATCCTCGCTCATCTCTGGTGGAAATGCAGCCTTATACCCCGATATAAAATCCTATTCGGCTATGCCTTCCGTTATTGGATCAATGTTCCAATGTCCAATCGGATTCTAATTTAATTTAATTTCTCAAAAGCATAATCCGTTACAAATTAAGTTATGAGACTACAATTCCAACGTTCGACGAAGCTTTCCTAATTCTGCCTCTATTTTATTTCGTTTTGAAAGGCAGCTTTCAAGGACAAAGAACTTCCTTAAGCCTTAGCTGTTGGCTGACTTTGAAACTAAGACCTTAATACGGCTTGAGAATCTGGTAAATTTATTTTTGCTGCTGCAAACTCAATACTATCCAGGAGGAAGACGTATAAGGCTTTAGCACGAATTCTAATAATGTAGAAAGGTTTTTCCGCATCGAGATGTTTTTCTACTTTTTGTAGATACATGATATTTTCGTATCTGGCACATCTGTATGTGACCCTAAAAGAGGATTCACGGAGGTGTGTTTGATTAGATTTGGTTCCTAAGCCGCTTGCCTTACAAATATATACATATTATTCATTTCCGCATTTCAAAATTGTGAGAGGTTTTTATATATCATTCTTGGAATGAATTTTCATAGGTGCTATATTTATTATGGTAGATTCAGGTGGCTTAAAAGAAATGTTGCTTACCACCGTAAAGTAACGAAACCAGGACTTCAAAATTATTCACTATAATAATAATAATATTTTTTTATATTTAAAAATGTAATTTATATGTGTAATTTAATGAAATAAAGAAATAATAATAATAATAACGTTTATTGTGTCCAAAAGTTATACACAAAACAATTTGGGTTTGGAGTCTTCATTTAAGTAGATGCCTGTATTAGAGGACTCCGCTCCTTCACAACAGTAGGTACTTACTTAAAACACAATAAAAACATGGGTGTAGTAAAACAAAATGTAATAATGTGAACATGAGTGAGTGTGCATGTCGCACCTTTAAAGTAAAACCGTTACTAAACGAAATTATAAAATTTTACAGGAGAGCCAATATTAGAAAAAAGTCACTGTTTTTTGTCAATAAGAAACTTGAAATCTCGAAAAAAAACAGCTGTTCCCTACATTTATATTCGTATAAAAAAAATGTAGGGAACAGCAGATTTTTTTTTCGAGATTTCAAGTCGTCGTCGTTGATCTTTGACAGTCGTTACGAGTCGTCAGAAGCCCGAAAGTCTTACTAGGGTATCGTATTACCCAGTAACTGGGTTGTGGAGGCCAGATAGCTCGCTCCATGTAATATACTGGAATGTAGCTGCATCCGGTAAGACTGGAAGCCAACCCTATCATAGTTGGGAAAAGGCTGGGAAGATGAGATGAGTAATAGAACATCTTTATTGTGCATGCTGCGGTCTTCTATAAGTGACGGATTATACCTTCTTAATGCCTGATATTACCCATTATTTTTTTTAAATAATATAATAATAGGTGGCGTGACGATCTAATATCATTCGCAGGGCCAACATGGCCGGAGATCGCACAAGACAGGAAGGTTTGGAAGGAAAAAGGGGAGGCCTTTGCCCAGCAGTGGGACACAAACTAGGCTAACAAAAAAAATAAAAAAATAATAATAATAAAATTTGAAAAACAAACATAAGTACACATATAGGATTTAATGTATATTGTACAATAGAATCACATTAAAGGGTGAACTGATGCCTCCTAAACTAGGCCAAAACCTGTGTTTTAGGAGTCAAAGTTCCTCTAGGTATGACATACAACCGATATTAAGTGTCATGCAAGTACTTATAATAAATGAAACATTATTTGTGTCACGTATTGTGTTAGTTTTGGCGATCGTAAGTAAATAAACATAAAGCCATTCCAATTTTACTATACAAAACCGTAAAGCAGATAATTGACTATCAAACAGTTCGCAAAACAGTACACCAATATACGTCGTGATTGGTTTGCCGCCGTTTATGCGACACAAATCCAATCTTGTTTTCTGCGAAAGCCAATCACAGATTTTTCCGAACTGGGAAATGCTGGGGATCCGAAATCTTTCTTGAAGATTGGAATAGTATGTTATTATATATCTTTATTTATTTCAGGCGCCGCAGGCCCATATATAAACATACATATCTATACTATTTATATTTTATATATCTATACTATCTATACTAATATTATAAAGCTGCAGAGTTTGTTTGTTTGTTTGTTTGTTTGTTTGTTTGAACGCGCTAATCTCTGGAACTACTGGTCCGATTTGAATGATTCTTTTAGTGTTGGGTAGTCCATTTATCGAGGAAGGCTATAGGCTATATTTTTTTTTTCAAAAATTTGGGATCCGTAATAAAATTGCTATTTTGTAACACAAGGTGTAAAATCGAAAACCTATTTTTGCGTGCGCTGCAAAAACTATTGACAATAGAACAAAATGATGTACTACGGGTTTGTAGAGCCCATTAAGACCTACAAAAAAGTCCGCGACAACATATATCTAGCTATCATGGTTTAATCACAATAACCGATTTTGTGTTCAAAATAATTATTAAATCGTCTGAAGAAAAAAAAACTACGTTAAATATGTATCGTAATATTAATCTTTATCGAAATTAAGCATTATGTTATCAAGAGTATTTATGAAGAAGTAAAATACTTTTTGTTTCATCTCAATCGGATATTTCGTTTAAAAGTTATCACGTGTGTAAGTGTACGGCCTGAGTGCCCGCTGAAATCTCAGTTCGTACACTAAGATGTTAAGAGTTGGTACCTATTAAGGAGTTATGGGCCATAGAGTTTTTTATCAACATAAAATCTATACTAATATTAAAGCTGAAGAGTTTGTTTGTTAGAACGCGATAATCTGTGGATACAACGCGATAATGTGTGTCTACCGGTCAGATTTGAAAAAATATTTTTGCATTTGATAGCCCAATTCTTGAGGAAGGCTATAGGCTATTTAATATCATGCTATGACCCTTAGGAGCCGAGCAAAAAGAAAAAAGTCAGAATGAACGCTAAGCGAATACGAAGTGTTGCGACGGGGTGGGGGTACAAGAAATTTCACGCGGACGAAGTCGCGGGCAGAAGCTAGTAATATTATAAAGCTGAAAAGTTTGTTTGTTTGAATGTTTGTTTGTTTGGTTGAACGCACTAATCTCAGGAATTGCTAGTTCGAATTGATAAATTCTTTTAGTGTTGGATAGTTCATTTATCGAGGAAGGCTATAGGCTATATAACATCACGATACGACTAATAGGAGCGGAGCATCAATGAAACATGTTGCAAAAACGGGAAGAATTATTACTTTTGAGAGTTTCCGTTGCGTACGCTGCGTAAACTGTTAAAGTAACGCAAAAATCATGTATGACGGAATTATTCCCCTTTAAATAAAAAAAAAAGTCCGCGAAAGTATGTCTATCTTTTAAGATTGACTCACTACAACCCTTTTTATGTAATCAAATTTGTTCCAAAACAATGCATTATTTGTGAAGGTGTTTTAAACAGGGTTATTGGTAAAACATTAACAACCTCTTAAGAGGTCATTGTATTCATCATTATGAACCACTTTTACTACGGGACCAAATCTGAAATCGCGAAATAAAAATCAGCTGTTCCCTACATTTTGACGAGCTAAACGAACATAAATGTAGGGAACAGCTGATGTTTTTTCGCGATTTCAGGTTTGGTCCCATAGTAAAAGTTTTTCATAATGATGAGTATAATGACCTCTTAAGAGGTTGTTAATGTTTTACCAATAACCCTGTATAGACCTTAACCACCTCCATCAGGCGGTGCAGGCAACTTAAAAAAAATCTGCTGTTCCCTAGAACATTTTGACAAGTGGAACATAAATGAAGCGAACAGCTGTGTTTTTTTGAGTTAAGTACAAAGACCTCTTAAGAGGTTGTTAATGTTTTACCAATAACCTATAAACATGATATTAATCCTTATCCAGATAAGTACGTTATTCATCACAAGTATTTAATTTTGATCAAAATTGCCCTTGACAGCATTTGATTTCAATGAAAATCTTAGGAGATAACATAGTTTTAACATAACTCCGCGAGGCGGCCGTCGGGTATCTATTCTATACTATCTATACTATATACTATTATACTATAATATTATAAAGCTGCAGAGTTTGTTTGTTTGTTTGTTTGTTTGTTTGTTTGAACGCGCTAATCTCTGGAACTACTGGTCCGATTTGAATGATTCTTTTAGTGTTGGGTAGTCCATTTATCGAGGAAGGCTATAGGATATATTTTTTTTTTTCAAAAATTAGGGATCCGTAATAAAATTGCTATTTTGTAACACAAGGTGTAAAATCGAAAACCTATTTTTGCGTGCGCTGCAAAAACTATTGACAATAGAACAAAATGATGTACTACGGGTTTGTAGAGCCCATTAAGACCTACAAAAAAGTCCGCGACAACATATATCTAGCTATCATGGTTTAATCACAATAACCGATTTTGTGTTCAAAATAATTATTAAATCGTCTGTAGAAAAAAAAACTACGTTAAATATGTATCGTAATATTATTTTTTATCGAAATTAAGCATTATGTTAACAAGAGTATTTATGAAGAAGTAAAATACTTTTTGTTTCATCTCAATCGGATATTTCGTTTAAAAGTTATCACGTGTGTAAGATGTTAAGAGTTGGTACCTAATAAGGAGTTATGGGCCATAGAGTTTTTTATCAACATAAAATCTATACTAATATTAAAGCTGAAGAGTTTGTTTGTTAGAACGCGATAATCTGTGGAACTACCGGTTAGATTTGAAAAAATCTTTTTGCATTTGATAGCCCAATTCTTGAGGAAGGCTATAGGCTATTTAATATCATGCTATCTATGACCCTTAGGAGCCGAGCAAAAAGAAAAAAGTCAGAATGAACGCTAAGCGAATACGAAGTGTTGCGACGGGGTGGGGGTACAAGAAATTTCACGCGGACGAAGTCGCGGGCAGAAGCTAGTAAGTAATAAATAAAATAAATAAAGTCCTCCAGACCGTATTTCGGCCACGGCGGCCAATCTCAACGGAGACTAGCCTTCGGCGCGGGAGATATTATAGTGCACAAGTGTGCGCGCAGACACAGGTGCACTCCCTCTTCCCTCACTCTCATTGTCCGATGGGACGGCAATCCGACACGACCGGAGAGAGATCAGGCGCAGGACCAACGGCTTAACGTGCTTTCCGAGGCACGGGGGTAATAACCACGTATCTATGGTAATAACTCATTATATTATGTAGTAATAATGGAATATATTTTAGTAGGTTTTTTCTTCAAATTAACGCGGGGCACAGCTATTTTTTATTATAAAATAGTACTTCACTAACTAACTCTTGTGCAGTACTGTGGTGATTAAAAAAATCATTTTTTTTATTGATATTTTAATTGAGGTAGTACCGGAGCCGTATACACGGACCCAAGGCGCGCCGATAGTCATATAATATGAGTAAACCTTAAAATCCTGAGATTAAAAAGCAGCCAATGCCTTCCAATTCCTTTTTATTATTGCACCAGTTGTGAACAGCTTAAGTGGATTCAGGCAGGTAGTACGCAAATCAGGCAATAAAATTTAAATATGTAGGCAAAGGCATGTTTGCCCTTAGACCGGGCGGTTGGGAGCAGGTGTTACTAAAAGCCACGCGGAAGTTTAGTGGGTTAGGTTCGAAAGCATCTGCTACGTTCCATGGTTCTAAGAGGCTTTTAGAGTCTTTATGAAGATGTCTTTTATAACACAGGTGCTGTAGAGGTATTTTGATCCATGACGACTTTTTTCTAGATAGGGTTTTTATACATTAAACTGATTATATACAATATACAACATTATTTTTAGTATATGCGAAACCGGAAACACGTGTCTAGACACGTATTTCCGGTTTTTTATGTAAAGAATCTATGTACAAAATTTCAAAACTGTGTCATGAAAAATCACGAAGTTATAAGCTTGTTAAGTTACCTGTTTGTCCGTACAAAAACATGCTCATCCGCGCCGCTCGCGCCGCGCCGTCTTGCGCTCATTGATAATAGTACCTAGGTACCTAACCGTTCGGCACGAAGATTGGATAACCTACTTAGTGTCGCTCGGTGTCCAACTTTTAACCTTTTTTAAATATTTTAAGGACAAAATATAACATGGGGTAAAATTATTTAAATCGATTCAGTTATCTGAACAAACTATATTCAGGTTTCGTATATACTAAAAATAACGTTGTATAACGCAAATAACAATTTACACTAGGTACTAAATTAAGTGACTAACTTAATATACAAATAATAAAAATACAAAAAATTCTTTGGTTTTTTAGCCATTTAGGCGTCGAAGTACTCGTCCGCATCTACAGCAATGATCTGGAGACGTGCCCAGAAAACTGACAGCATTGCCACATTGAATGCTAATGTTAATTCATTGCCCAAAGACAAGGTGACACGCGCTCGGGCCCCATGACCCGAGCGTTTCGACCCCAAACGACTCAAATCTGTAGTGTCCATTTTGACCAGTGACGGTTTTATTTATATTATATTTTTTCCATTTTCATTTCACAAGAATTTTGTTATGAACATAATATTTTTTTTTTTCTGCAATAGTCTTACACCAACCGGGGGTTGTCCTTGGGTGCACTTGCATAGTGCATATAGGGATAATCGTCGGTTGGTGCCGCATTACATTAAAATTTCCTAAGGGGCCTCTGCGAGTTGACTTCGGCCCCTTATACGCCTTCCAAAGGACCGGGACCCCATGGTCCTGAGATATGTAAAATAATAATTTTATTATCAGGCAACTAAGGCCCATAGGATAAATACACAAAATAATCTTATACAATTACAAAGTAATACATATTATTAACTTTAAAACTATGACTATACAATACACGTAACGTTGTCAGCGTCGTGTTTTGCTGCGCGGTGTCGCGTAACCGTCCTCGGAAACGTCAATAGAGTCTGTCTATTGAAAGCTGAGAGTGAAAATAAGCGGCAAATTTAAAAAAAATAGGTCGTGTATCCCCAGATCTACTAGGAAAAAACATATTTGATACTTGAATATCTTAAAATTTCTTGAATATCTTAAAATATATTAAAATTTCTATCAAATATGTTTTTTCCTAGTTGATCCGGGGATACACGACCTATTTTTTTAAAATTTGCCGCTCATTTTCACTCTCAGCTTTCAATAGACAGACTCTATACGACACCTTTCGGCCAAAAATCCTCTTTCAGGCAGGTCTGTAGATGTTGGGTTGGAACTCGTATCACTTGAAGTTGATGTTGTGGCGCGATTCCAACCTTTCGACCCTCAGAGTCCAGTTGGAGTTGGTTGGTTGTTAAACGTGACAGTGTTCAGTATAATAATATACTGTCCAAAGAATTGGCCAATAAGTTTGGGCTATCGATAATCCTTATTACTTGTCTTCGTAATTTCAGATAGCCAATTTCAAATTTCCTTAGCCAAATTCATGATAATTTTATTCCACAAACAAATTCTCCGAAGACCACTAGAAATATGAAAATACATTAATGCGAAACTTATTAGGTACCATTTTCGATATAATCTAATATCGAATTCCTTACGTACGCGTATTCACAAAATCCGATATCGATCTGGCACAGCTGAAGGTCATTATCTGACCCTCATTTGGCAGGCTGTCTTGGAAACGGGCCAGGAACGGTTTTGGACCGCATCTGGAAACGCGCAACAGGGGAGGGATGAAAGTTTATTGTCTGAAATGTAGTGTAATTTTTATGAGGGGTTCTTTAAGAGCCAAGGTCGGTCGGGTTTCCGATTTGACCTTTCGGAGTCAAGTGCGGTCCTAGGTAATATTGTTTAAGTTCTTGTTTGCGCGTTGGATCGTCGTCGTTAAGGATGAAAATAGGTGTTATTAAGTTAGAACTTATTGTTTTTATGATATTATGCTGATGGCGGGGGAATGGGTCGGGATTGTGGCTGAGGACTTTTCATTATACGATTTTATGAGCCGCAGAATGTCTTCTCTCGTCTGTTGTGACTGTTATTATTTTAACAGAGTGTATTTACTGCTGGTAGCTGTCTGTTTAAAGTTGTTAATGTACTGTTTTATGTACTGTATGATATTTTTTTGGAAAATAAATATTTGAACTTCGTAAACTTATGTTGAAGTCCTATGAAAGATGCTATTAGACACTTTTAGGGCATCATAAATTGCCAAGAAGCGATAAACATCCCCAATATAGATCATCCTCATTACAATATCCAGCTAAAGATCTCCTCAGAGGAGGTTTACTGTGTCATCATCTGCCTAACCTTTTTCCAACTATGTTGGGGTTGGTTTCCAGCCTAACCGAATGCAGCTGAATACCAGTATTTTACATGGAGCGACTGCCTATATGACCTCTATAACCCAGTTACTGGGTAATACGATACCCCTTGTTAAGACTGGTTATCAGACTTCCGTGCTTCTGACTACCCGTAACGACTGTCAAAGAAAGATCTACGAACGACAGCCGGGACCAACGGCTTAACATGCTTTCCGAGGCAAGGAGGGGTCTCGGTATCTAAAGATGGTCACCCATCCACAGACCAACCGCGGCAAGCGTAGCTTAACCCGATCGATCGACCTGTGCAGCTGTTATTATTTAGGTATAATACTTATTTTATCTACGTCAACAGTTTCTGTGAACTCTCGAACAATTTTTCTGTTCCCTTCAGTCAGTCTGCATAGTTTAAACCAATTTATCGCTGCAACAAAGTATACTTAATCCGTGTTTCACCGAGGCTATGGATGCCTGGAGACTCGCTTGCCCAAATACAGATCCACCCGACAATCCATCTTCCCAGAGACGGTGGGATGAGCCGCTCTGCAGAGTAGTACAGAACAATTTACTTGACTCGTCTGCTACTACTGCGGAACGTGCGCGCCTGCTGGCTGTGGGTAGGTGGGAGTCGGGTCTTTGGCTTCATGCACTACCTTCGTCGAACATAGGCACTTTGTTCGACGACACTACTTTTCGCCTCGCTGCTTCCCTACGTCTAGGCACTCCTTGCTGTTCTCCCCATCGCTGTCACTGTGGCGAAGATGTCAACAGCCTCGGACACCACGGCCTGTCTTGCAACCGAAGTGCGGGTCGCTTAGCGCGGCACGCGAACATTAATGACATCATCCGACGAGCTCTTGTCACCGTCGGCGTTCCAGCTGTTTTAGAACCCAATGGTTTGGCACGCGACGATGGCAAGAGACCGGACGGTATGTCTTTATTTCCATGGAAGGTGGGTAGGCCTTTAGTGTGGGACGCTACGTGTGTCGATACTCTTGCGCCATCCCATCTTCCTGGCTCGGCATGCTGTGCTGGCGCTGCTGCTGCGGCTGCGGAGAACCTCAAGCGGCGAAAATATAATAACCTCATCGGAAATTATATTTTCGAGCCGTTTGGGGTTGAAACCCTCGGGCCGTGGGGTCCGAGTGCTCATGGTCTTTTTAAAGATATTTCGAAACGGCTGATTGACACTTCCCGTGACCCAAGGGCTGGCTTTTACCTTGGCCAGAGGCTAAGCATCGCCATACAACGTGGTAATGCCGCCAGCCTCTTGGGTACATTACCAGTCGACAGCGATGCGGATGAGTTTTTCGACGCTATTTTCTAGTTTCTGTATACTTTTAGTTATGTTAGAATTTAATTTTGTTATTTTTACCTGTCTAAATTAATAAATCAATTTCTATATAATCCGACAAGTTATACATAACTTTCTAGCAGTGCCAAGAGTAAGTCTCGAACATTTTTCAAGTACAAGAAAATGTGTGGAACTAAGTGTGTCGTAAAATTAAGTGTGAAAGTTTACTGGCAGTTGTGTGCTAGTAAAATACACGTGTAGATGAAGTATATATACACGTGTATAGCATCGTTAACAGCACGTGCTCAGTGGAGATCGGTAGCGCAATGCGTCGAATTTACTCGTATTTATATAGCTATACTGTGCTATTGTGGCCTGGCCAGTTTGAAGCTATTCTGATGTAGCTTTTTGGCTTTTGCTTTATTTTGAAGTTTAATTTTGTGAATTAACATCATCAAAGATCCACGAATGACAGCCGGGACGAGGCACGGGGGGTGTCGGTATGTAAAGATTGTCACCCATCCACAGACCAACCGCGGCAAGCGTAGCTTAACCTGATCAATCAACCTGTGCGGCTGTTATTATTTAGCCACGGGCCCTTACTAGAAGATACTATAGAATTTTTTTAATCATAATTATCATAAATATTAACAATTGTGATGAAGAAAATTCTATGGTAACTTAATTATAGTTCCATTATATTCATGTAGGCACCTAAGTCAATTAATCATAGTCACGTTATTGCCATACCAATTAGTTACGATGGCAGCCCGGTACAGAAATTAATAGTCAGGCCCAAATAACATGAACATATTTCATTTTATTAGCTAGATATTTGTTCCAAGAGATTCTATCTTTTTGTATCCGAGATAACAATATGATGACCTTATAATATGTCTGCATTCAAAAGACGAATTTCCTGACACAGTAAAATGCATTTTGAGCAAAAACTTTTCTGTAATGGCAGCAAAAAGACGTCGTATTTGCAACGATTGCTGCAAACGGCAAACGTTTTCCGTCGTTTCGCTAAATGGCGTTTCGCCAGACATAGCTCTCATTATAACCTCAATGAGCTTGAAAAAATATAAATGTATTTTTTCTTGGAAAGAGTCCGTTTGCAATCTAAGTGCAAATATGTTACGTTTTTATTTTGCTCATTTGTCGTGCGGTTTCCGGATACATTTGCAGACGTTAATGTTTTTCTTTTGCTAGGGATATCAGGTAGATGGTTCTTTTTAGGGTTCCGTAGCAAAATGGCAAAAACGGAACCCTTATGGATTCGTCATGTTTGTCTGTCCGTCCGCATGTCACAGCCACTTTTTTCCGAAACTATAAGAACTACACTGTTGAAACTTGGTAAGTAGATGTATTCTGTGAACCGCATTAAGATTTCACAAAAAAAAAATAGAAAAAAACAATAAATTATCCCATACTTAGAACTGAAACTCAAATTTTTTTTTCGTCAAACCCATACGTGTGGGGTATCTATGGATAGGTCTTCAAAAATGATATTGAGGTTTCTAATATAATTTTTTTCTAAACTAAATAGTTTGCGCGAGAGACACTTCCAAAGTGGTAAAATGTGTGTCCCCCCCCTGTAACTTCTAAAATAACAGAATGAAAAAACAAAAAAAAAAATATGATGTACAGTCAACAAAGGAGTTAAGTATACAGGAGCGTCGAATATGGTTGAAGTTTACTAAGAAACCGATGGATGTTCTGGACTGAAATTTAATTTAATAAATGAGCTGTTTGTTTTGTATTAATAAACTAAAATTTTATTCGAGAATATCCATTGGTTTCTAAGTAAACTTTAACAATATCCGACGCTCCTGTATACTTAACTCCTTTGTTGACTGTACATTATCATGTAAACTTCCACCGAAAATTGGTTTGAACGAGATCTAGTAAGCAGCTCGCTGGTGAAAATTTAAAAACATATGATGGTACGGAACCCTCGGTGTGCGAGTCCGATTCGCTCTTGCCCGGTTTTTTTTTGAGTACGTTTCTCACGTTCAAAGGTTTCCGAGTTCATTAATCAAGCTTACAAGGTATGGCGAAAGTGGCTGATAGAGTGTCAGTATTTTCAGAATCTGGCTTTACCGTTAGTAAAGAAGAAATCCTATAGTAGCGCTTGGTTTTGTGGGAACATTATAAGCCGATTATATATCGACGGTTGAAAGGCTATTTGGTATAAGCGACATTTTTTTTTCAATATTGAGTTATATACATATTCGGAATGAGCAAATTTTGCTGATTCCGAATATGTATATAACTCAATATTGAAAAAAAATGTCGCTTATACCAAATAGCCTTTCAACCGTCGATATGTTTCACAATAATACTGTTTTAAACATAAACCAAACTCGGGTGAACATTCTCTCATTTTACTAGCTTTTATTTAACTTGCCTTGTTAGTTAGGATAGGTTGGTAATTTGTGACTGATAGTTAAACACATGATTGTACTCATCATAACAAACAACTTTCCCAAAGAAACAATTTTTTAGGGTTCCGTACCCAAAGGGTAAAAACGGAACCCTATTACTAAGACTTCGCTGTCCGTCCGTCCGTCCGTCCGTTTGTCTGTCACCAGGCTGTATCCCAAGAACCGCGGTAGCTAGACAGTTGAAATTTTCACAGATGATGTATTTCTGTTGCCGCTATAACAACAAATACTAAATACAAAATAAAATAAATATTTAAGGGGGGCTCCCATACAACAAACGTGTTTTTTTCGGCGTTTTTGCCGTCTGTCTGTCACTAGGCTGTATCTCAAGAACCGCGGTAGCCAGACAGTTGAAATTTTCACAGATGATGTACTTCTGTTGCCGTTATAACAAAAAATACTAAAAACAAAATAAAATAAATATTTTAGGGGGGCTCCCATACACGTGTTTTTGCCTTGTGGTACGGAACCCTTCGTGTGCGAGTCCGACTCGCACTTGGCCAGTTTTTTTATTTACCTACCATGCGCATGAACCCAATCACCCCAATAGAATATTAAGTACCTAACAACAATCAATCTCAATCTGAATCATTTTGAATGATATTGCTAATCCATTGCTTCATATGTTCGAAAAATGTGTCTGCTCAACAACATAAATAACGCAATGAATGGAGTTGAACTGACAAAATGAAACACATTGCTACTGATAGTGCGTTAAGCAATTACCCTGCTGATGCATATTAAAGTAAACGAGGCAAAAAGAGTATATGAGGATCGTAGCAGGTAGTTCTTCCTACCCCCATGGAAAGAACACGTGTGTTCATCTGTTATGTTAAGTATGTCTATACAATGTATATTCGTTCTTGTAATTGCCTTACCACCATCACGTCATAAGAAGTTTTGGGATAAAAGGTATTTTTTGGGAAACATGAATAAGCCTCCTCATGTACCGCAGTTTGTTTTGCCAGTTACTCAACTGAACCGAGCGCTCGGCGCATCCTGGACAGTCACACCCAACACCTTATTTGACTGGCCAATTCTTCCCTTGCGGTGGTAGGCTAACGCCTGCCTGGTTTGCGACCACCCTCCCACCGGTATCCGGCGTCAAGCCGCCTGCTGTGTTTCGTCGATGCGTGGGAGTTCCAGTGCCTTAGGCATCTTTTGGGCACGCTCGTTTCATCATAGACCTCATCCACCGCTTTCTAACAAACGTGATCGAGGTCAAGAGCGGGCTCATTCAGCAATAATAATAAAAAAAAACTGGCCAAGTGCGAGTCGGACTCGCACACGAAGGGTTCCGTACCACAAGGCAAACACGCCGAAAAAAAACACGTTTATTGTATGGGAGCCCCCCTTAAATATTTATTTCATTTTGTTTTTAGTATTTGTTGTTATAGCGGCAACAGAAATACATCATCTGTGAAAATTCCAGCTGTTTAGCTATCACCGTTCATGAGATACAGCCTGGTGACAGACAGACGGACGGACGGACGGACGGACAGCGAAGTCTTAGTAATAGGGTTCCGTTTTTACCCTTTGGGTACGGAACCCTAAAAACGACAAGGCCTATTCGTCTATGTGACAGTCAGATACTCTCAACCTTAGTCATGTTTCGACTTACTGGGAAGTGTTGTCAGAAGTGGTACAGTAATTTGCGGGGTCGACTAATGCCTACGTAATAAACTACAAACCATCGTTTGCCTCCGAACAACACTTAACAACCCTGTTTCCTATATCTTGCCTCTATTGGCAATAAAGGTCTTGGCAGTCCATCTAAACGGACATTCATTTACAGATCAGGAACAGGCCTGGCACTAGTCGAGATAAATCACTGGTTCGGAGAAAAAGGTTAAGGTGTAGGTAGGTACTGTCGAACAAGCTCTTTGGTATACAGGCAAAAATATTCTGTAAGTGCTTGGCCAGACTGGCAGCGCGGGCACGGGGCGGGCGCGGCGCGGCGTACTCAAACATAAGAACTTCATTTGAGTTTCCATAGTGGGCACGCGGGCGCGGTGAGCGGCGCGGGCAACTCACGCCATAGCTCGTTTATACAAGTGGCCGCAAAATAAGTCTTCTTCATCCATACTATATTTTGACAAATACTGGACACGACAACACGCAGAAAGCAACCGCGCTCGACTGCGGAAGGCAGATCGCACGCGTTCCCACACCCGCCCCGCTCCCGCCCCGCGCTGCCAGTCTGGCCAAGCACTAAATATCTATAACAGTAAGTAACTAAGTAACTGTTTTTCCTAAATACAGATCCCACCAAAAACATTCTGTAAAAAACTAGCCAAGTCTCAATGGAGCTGCCTGTTTATCTCTAAAAAGTAATGAAATCTAGACAAAGTCGTACCAAGTGTAAGGTTCCTTACTGCGATTTCTTTATTATTATAGTTAATGTTGTGTGACTTGGCCGTTGAACATTCTTTATACGTTAGTGTACAAGTCAATTTTGTTTACACGTAATGTTATATCTGTTGTAACTACCTATGTTTGTTAAGCGAGATAATAGCCCATACCGGTATTGGTAATTGGACGCTAGTGTCTCATTTTAGGCTGTTGTTGATTGGTCAACACATGCATTCAGCATCGACAATGCTGACTTCTGCTCTCTTCTTTTTGGAGCGTCAAATCGACCACCGATCTAACATAAAATAGACGTACAGACGGACTTCTAATCAATGATTATAAGTCCGTCTGTACTGGAAATAATTTTTGATACTGTTTGTTTCAGGCTCGCTTAAACATAAGTATTATTGAAATACGCAGCTTTATCAAGCCTACAATTGACTAGTTATTAAATCAACGTTTTCCAAGTGGCAATTTTCCATCGTCAATGGGTAGCGGTTATGGCGACAGATTGGTGCAATGGTGTCATGGAGCACCTGGGTTTGTACCCTTGTGTACCCTTCAACGGCCAAGTCACACAACATTAACTATAATAATAAAGAAATCGCAGTAAGGAACCTTACACTTGGTACGACTTTGTCTAGATTTCATTACTTTTTAGAGATAAACAGGCAGCTCCATTGAGACTTGGCTAGTTTTTTACAGAATGTTTTTGGTGGGATTTCACTTCTTTTTGTAGAAACGTATACGTACGGACGTATTCTTTTTGTATTGCATTATATTTTGACCAAATTTTGAGCGAAATTAATATTTTAGTGTAAGGAGGATGGGCGTTTTGGTACCCGAAAACTAATTACATCCAAACAAAATAATTTATATACAGATTGAAAGGCCTAATTATGTAGAACAATAGTTGATATGGGGGATAGTCCCAGTTCGCTGTCCGTTCAGAGATATACAACCTTTAACACTATACATTTATGTTAGGTTTAGGTTAGGTTAGGGCGTTTTGGTACCGGAAAACTAATTACATCCAATCAAAATAATTTATATACAGATTGAAAGGTCTAATTATGTAGAACAATAGTTGTTATGGAGGATAGTCCCAGTTCGCTGTCCGTTCAGAGATATACAACCTTTAACACTATACATTTATGTTAGGTTAGGTTATGGCGTTTTGGTACCCGAAAACTAATTACATCTAAACAAAATAATTTTTATACAGATTGAAAGGTCTAATTATGTAGAACAATAGTTGTTAGGGGGATAGTCCCAGTTCGCTGTCCGTTCAGAGATATACAACCTTTAACACTATAAATTTAAGTTAGGTTTAGGTTAGGTTAGGTTAGGGCGTTTTGGTACCGGAAAACTAATTACATCCAATCAAAATAATTTATATACAGATTGAAAGGTCTAACTAAGTAGAACAATAGTTCTTAAGGAGGATAGTCGCAGTTCGCTGTCCGTTCAGAGATATAGAACCTTTAACATTATGTAGGTTAGGTTAAGGTTAGGTTATAGGTTAGGGCGTTGTGGAAGGATTTTACGTTCCCGCGTCCCCAAGCGTAGTGTAAATGGAAAAACGGGGTAAAAAAAAGGTAGATAAAATTCAGTCACGTCACGATAAAGCAAGAGTCTATTATTGTTACTTATGACCTAACCTAACGATAACCTAACCTAACCTTTAAAGGTTGTATATCTCTGAACGGACAGCGAACTGAGACTATCCCCCCTAACGACTATTGCTCTATCTAATTAGACCTTTAAAACTGTATATAATTTATTTTGTTTGGTTGCCATGTTTTTCGGGTACCAGCTTCCATACATTTTGGCCCATCCTCCTTTGTTTATTTAATTTGTGTAATGTTCGACATCAAATGAAGCGGCCCACCAAGTTAAATATTTTTTGTAAAGGCGGTATGTCGATCTCTAATAGTTTGGTTGGGCTCTTGTGTTTTCTAATCAGGGTCACCCACCAGGTACTTCAGATCTTCGATTATCCTAATTTTTATAGTTTTCCCTTTACGTGGCCATTAAACCCTACCTCTGTACCAAATTTCAGCACTCTGAGTTTATGGGAAGTACTAGTTCTATTTTGATGATGAGTGAGTGAGTGTCTAAAATGCGAAACTTTGCTTTCGCTTAACTTCGGAACTAAATAACCTACAGACTTGAAGTTTTGGATTATAAGTATGTGATTATAGCTTACTGGATGACGAAAGTTTCTGCGTTCTGGTCTTATCCAGAGGTTCTCAAATAGGGGCCTGAAAATGCGGCGAAATGGTTCCTGTAAAGGATGGTACGGCAGTGTTTGCTTCGCGCTCGACTTGGCGGGGGCACTGCCGTGCCCCCCGATTTTATTATTTATTACAAGGAGTCCCTATATCAATTTTCAGAACTCTAGCATCAAAATTTGCGGAAGTCTCGTACAAACTTCCATCCCCTAGTTCAAGGGGTTGGAGGGTAAAAGTTCCAAGTTTTAGAATTGTTTTGTTGTTTGTGTACTATTACTAGCTTACATACCAAACAGCTTTCTAGGACTTCAGGAAGAACCTTAGAATATTGATGCTTATGAAATAAAAAAATATTTTTTTGGGGGGTTGGGGGGTTATTTACTGAAAATCCTGAAATACGTATTTTATTATTTATAACAAGGAGTCCCTATATCAATTTTCAGAACTCTAGCATCAAAATCTGCGGAAGTCTCGTACAAACTTCCATCCCCTATTTTAAGGGGTTGGAGGGTAAAAGTTCCAAGTTTTAGAGTTGTTTTGTTGTTTGTGTACTATTACTAGCGTACATACCAAATTTCAGCTTTCTAGGACTTCAGGAAGAACCTTAGAATATTGATGCTTATGAAATAAAAAAATATTTTTTTGGGGGGTTGGGGGGTTATTTACTGATAATCCTGAAATACGTATTTTATTATTTATAACAAGGAGTCCCAATATCAATTTTCAGAACTCTAGCATCAAAATCTGCGGAAGTCTCGTACAAACTTTCATCCCCTATTTTAAGGGGTTGGAGGGTAAAAGTTCCAAGTTTTAGAGTTTTTTTGTTGTTTGTGTACGATTACTAGCTTACATACCAAATTTCAGCTTTCTAGGACTTCAGGAAGACCCTTAGAATATTGATGATCATCAGTGAGTAAGTGAGTCAGTGAGTAAGTGAGTCAGTGACGAAATCGGGGTATTTTAGATATCAATAAAATCTAAAGTATAAGAGCTATGCAATTGAAACTTTATAGGTTTAATAAGTCAACCACTGACATCATATTTCGAAAATTTTATTTATCTGGTATAATCCAAACCCAAGTTATGAAGGTTCAAAAATACGACGAAGTGCTTCGAGAAAAGGTAGGTAGTGCCCTTGCGCTTCGCTTGGCTCGTCTTGGCGGGGGCACTCCCGTGCCCCCAGATTACTCAGTGATCTGTGAGAGAGCAGCGCTCGCCCAACAATTCGTCTTTGAATAATGCATATTTCTTAAGTCCAAAACCTTCATGTGACTAAATAAACGATTATATTATTATTCATTGTATCCAAATACATGATTATATTATTCTTTTTTCCAGTACACTGCTAGTATAAATTGTGGCTTGTGGCTAAGTAATAACAGTCGCACGAATCGATCTAAGGATTAAGCAATGCTTGCCGAAGTTGGTCCGTGAATGGTTTTATCCGTTCCATGTAACCGAGATCCGTTAGTGCTTCAGTAAGCACGTTAAAGCCATTGGTTCCGGCTATCATTCCTAGATCGTTGACAGTCATGGGTCAACCATAGAACCCCGACAGTTTGACTGGTTGTCAAAATGTCGGGTTTTGTAACTGGGTAATACGATACTTGTTACTAAAAATAATCGTGTTACCCAGTTACTAGGTTCCTGTAAAATACTGGTATTTAATAGAATCTGGTTAGAATGGAAGCCACAGCCTCGTTGGGAAAGACCAGGCAGATGATCTAAAAGAATTTACTACTCAGCAAAATCACAACATTACTTAAAATTAGTCGCAAGTTAACTGCCTGTATACCTACCTATCCCTTTGTTTGACTGTACGAAAGAAAAACGAGGAAATCCCAGTACCCTGTTCCATTGCAATTTTTCCTTATATAATAAATAAAGCTTTGTATGACACTAATACCAAATATATTGGTCACGTACAGCGGAGAAAAGCCTAACAATAAATAATACTGGTAGCGCAGGAATTACTACCTGCAACCGATCACTTTTCCGAATTTTTTTTGTTCGAATTTCTTTTTACCGAAAACTATTGACCGACATCTTTTTTGCTATAAGCATTATTTGACATATTTTTAGAGCATCGAAGTATCATGTGTCATAGGTATTATTTTACCGAACTATGTTTCGCCGATTTACAAAATAATTTTTTGCTATTGGCCGAAGCCTCTTTTGAACTATTTTCATTTGCCAATGATTTATTTGCCATATTTTCACCACACCGAAACAACATTTTACGGAATATTATTTGGTCCCAAATATATAGCCGGTTACTTGGGATCCTGCCGTTTTGCCTAAAAGATTTTGGCAAGATTTCATTGTCCAAACAAATTTTGGTCAAATATTTTTCAAACTTATGATAGGTAACCTTACTACCCTGATGTTTGACAGAATGCTCCTTGAATTAGCGAGTGTTGCTATGTAACTGAAATAAGATTGTATTGTTCTTTTCTGTGTTACATTACTGCTTAATTAATAGTTATATTGCTGCCTGTATTCTGCGCACTAATTACTTGATATCTGTTTGGCAAGGTTTTATGACTTGGTGAAAATTGAATCAGTAAACGGCCATATTTGCTTCCATAAAACTACAAAGTATTTTTTTAAACATCGTTGATACTGAAGGCCAATTCTCGTATTTTAAAACGTTCAAAATCTAGTCGCAGTCTCATCTCAGCGACAAACAAATGTCAAAAACTGGTCAAAATGCAGGGAAATTATAGGTATTTTTGACAGATTGAGACTGAGACTGTGAACGTATTATATATGTCGGAGCGTGAGGCGGTTGGCGCTGTTTGTTTTGAAGTTTCGAGCTGTCAGAACACGGTGACAGAATAATGGGGGTACAGAATAATGTAGGTACTGAATCCATAGTTACAGTTTAGGCGTCGATGTTGCCATCCTGTATTTAATTACAGTTTAAGTTTTTTTAATGATGTAATTAAAATTAGACTGAACTACTGAAACAAAATTGAATAAATAACTTATGAAGCCGTTATAATGGTGTTCCCTTTCGAAGAGAGATGGCCTGCATCCCAGCAGTAGGAACATTTTTTTTTTTTGAAAAACGTTGCCCCACACTAGGAATTTCTCCTGTATTGTGGGTGCGTTTACAAACATTTAAACTCACATGCACAAACAGCCAGACCCGGAACAACTACTTGTAGGTCATACAAATATTTGTTCCGTGCGGGAATCGAACCCGCGACACGCAGCGCAGCAGTCAATCGCTTAACCACTGCGCCAACCGTGCCGACATAGGAAGCAGTAGGAACATTATAGGTGGATTATGCTTATGTTATGACGGTGTACAATTCATTGGTGTCTACACATATTACGACTTAGGTGTCCCTCAGGGACGCATCGATTTTACAAAAGCATTCAAGAAGGTTCAGCATTCTGCAATAAGTCGTAATTCAGCTAACGATAAAAAATGCAAACACTTAACGTAACCACGTTTATATAAGTAAATTGCCATTCAGTATTTCGCAGAAACACTCACACAGCGCGGTTGTTTCAATACAACTGAACCGAATCGTATTTAATGAGGTCGAAGTGAATAAGCCCGGTGTGAGGAAATCAAATAATTTTGTTTCGGTATTACATTATGATGATTGGGATTGGATTTCTTTGTGAGAGTAAGTAGTTATAGCGATGTGTGCGGTTTTATGAAATAGAGGTGTTATATTTCTCAATAGAGTGGACCTTTATGAAGTAAAAGTGTGTTATTGAGTGAAAGTACATAATAATTTATGGTCAATATTCTTTTACCACCTTAGTGCGCAATTGCGCATACAGACCAGCGACACGCGTAAGCGAAAACTGCAACCGTCGACGAGTGTCGACGGTAGCCGTCGAGACCCTTCGAAGCCCGCCGTCGACAACGTGCCGCTCGTGTATTTGAGTACGGTGCTTAAATACAAGAGTGGCATGTCACCGGCAGCCGTCGACACTCGACAATGGTTGCAGATTCCTCTGCCGTAGTATGTATGTATCATCTGCCTAGCCTTTTCCCAACTATGTTGGGGTCGGCTTTCAGTCTAACCGGTTTTAGCTGAATACCAGTATTTTACATGCAGCGACTGCTTATCTGACCTCCACAACCCAGTTACTGGGTAGTACGATACTCTTTGGTAAGACTGGTTGTTAGACTTTCGGGCTTCTGACTACCCGTAACGACTGTCAAAGATCCACGAATGACAGCCGGGAGCAACGGCTTAACATGCTTTCCGAGGCACGGAGGGGTCTCGGTATGTAAAGATAGTCACCCATCCACAGACCAACCGCGGCAAGCGTAGATTAACTGCTGTATGTGTGTATGAGCACTTAATAATTTAGGTACTAGAAACAGTATTATACATAAAAGTAATCATTATGTATATATTATGAGTAATTATAACAAGATTATTATTATATAATCTTGTGAAAGTAATCAAACTGATAACTACCAGAAACCCGATCCCACGACACAGTATCCTAATGTGGGGTCTAGGGTTACTTTATTGCGTAGTTAGTAATCGTATTTTACTTAATATATTTGTATATTTTGTGCTTAATGTCGATGGTTATAAGAGTATGAGAAGACCGAAGAAACGATAAATGGATTGTGTGAATGATGATATAGTTAAAAAGGGGGTGACTACCGATATGACGACTAATGGAGAAGTTTGGAAGAAAACGACATGTTGCGCCAACCCCAAATACATTGGAAGAAGACACAAGGAAGAAACCTAAGGAACGAAACCAATAAAAGCAGATTTGAAAATAAATTAAAAAGAAGTTAATAATATTTAGAAATGTTATAAAGTGCTATACCTAAGTCTAAAGTATGAATTTGTAAGTGTGTATAAAGACTCGTCAGACCCCACAGTCAATCCATTACTACGGTTTTGTGGAGCTTAGTTTGTAACATTTTTTGCATGATGTGAACTTATAATAAATAAATAAATACAAGGGAAGGAGAATGACGATGTTTTGTGCTTAATATTATAGTCTTAGAGAAGTTATATCTTATGTAAATCACAGAATATATCTGACAAGAAGCAGATGTTCCCAGTCATAAGTTGTAACAAATTTGGGTCCATGAAAGTAGCATCTGAAGCCTTATTAATGTGTCTGGTATGTTATCTTACTCTCTCAAGGTGACCCGACCTTCCAACAAACATAAAAGGATTACGTAACGGATCAAGTGTTCACAAATACTAAATGGACTGAAAACTTAAATTTATTTTGCGGATTACATGGGTTCTGGGATCAGGGTCGCAGTGTACTTTAACTTCAGCTAGAGTGTGTCGACATTTTGTTGACTTTAACTTTGGCTTATGGAGTAATATTATAAAGTTTCTGTTTACAGTAATTAATTTACTAGTGATTGATCCGATAGTTAATTGATTGGAACTAGTGCTACTTGAGATAGATTATCTGACAATTAGGCTCGTATTAATAAACGTTTCTCAACGACGTACTCAAGTGCGTTATCAATTGATACGTCATTATTACGATATCAGCATCTCAATATAATATTTGCTAATTGATAAACACATGACAACAGTATCTCAGTTACCAAGCTCAGCTCCTCAAGACGTTGTACTTGAGGGCTTGATCTCGTGAACGTTTACGTCACATTGACCGAGGTTTAGAATATCATTCACCACATTTCGTCCTTGCTATGTTATAAGATTTATTGAAAAAAAAAATATTTTATTAAAATTTGAATGAATAGCACTGTATCACGTTTTAAAGATGTTTTCTACTCAAGAATGCCTTAACCGTATAGTTCGGAAGCGCCCTGAACACACAAACCTCCGCCGGCTCGGTACCGGGTCCCATCGTACCCAAGAATGACGACATACGACACCCTTAATAAATTTATTATGTAAATATTTAATGCTATCCATCAAATCTTAGGAATGTGCGTTAATTAAGAGAGTTGGATAAAAACCTCATAATATGTTCTTATTTAGCACATTATGTTTATTAATTTACCTTGAATAAATTCAAGTTCGTATATAGGTACATAAGATACTCGCCATTTTAATGACAGTGGTGGTCGAGGCTAAAAAACATAAAAATTGGGGATTTCGAACATCCTAACTTCACCATATATAGAATCTAATGTCGAAGTTTCGCGCCAATAGTGCGTGTTTATATTTTTACTTTTCACAAATTTTACACACACAGTTAAAGATAAGATTTAAAATGTGACAAATATTATTGAAAATATTGTGAGCAACACGAAAATGCCCATGTCATAACGTAATATTCAAACACAGGTCCAATAACACGTATTTATCATTACCATTACTCAATTTGTGTTCAAAATCGCCGACCATTATTGTTTTTTTTATTGCAATGATGTGCGAAAGCGATTATTCCAAACGATTATTCGATTATTATTTACGAATATTCGATTTTTCGATTATTATTTTTTAAATTTTGATTTGTAATATGATGAATGTAATCGATTCTAAATAAAATTATTATTAATAATTAATATTATTAATGATATAATATTCAGTTATTATTTTACTAAATAAAATGATATAATATTCAATTATTATTTTCCTAATCCCCAATCAAAAGTTCAAATCTGAGGTTTTTGCCATTATTGTACGGTTCCTAACTTTAACGTTATGCTTTTGTTTATAATTGTGTACATACATTCAAGATTATTGTATCGTTTTTATATAACTTGAGGTGATTTTTCAATAATTAAATAACTTTCATCTGAGGAATAAAATATGCGGTTTGACAGCTTTTATCCTACTCACCATTGCATATCATGGCAAATAAATGATTTATTATTATTTTTACGATTTTTGACATTTCTCGAGACCCTGAGGTCCCAGATCTTTGGAACGCGTTGTTTGTTACTCAACCACGGCTGCACGGATTTGAATGAAATTTAACACACATATAGTTTTTGATCTGGATTAACACATAGGATACTTATATTCCGGAAGTTCGTATCCGTAGGATAACTTACGACATACACGCGGGCGAAGTGGCTGTCAAAAGCTAGTATTAAAATATATCAACATATTTATTCTTCAGATAAAAGTTATAGGACTATTGAAAAGCCCTTAGCTTTTAGAACGAAATTTATCTCGCAGAATATATAAAAAAACTCTCAAACAGGAAATGTTACTGTAATCCAGCTTAAATTCAGTATAAAGATAACACAGATTGCTATGAGGATTTAAAATGGATTTTATATCGAAATCAAATCTAGCAACGTTTCGGGAATGATTGTGCTATTCGAAAGATACCTATGTTGTAGTTGATTGATTGAACGATAGCGGGAAAGGCGTGCTGTTGGATTCTGAACTACTCGATTACGTTCCGAACCGATAAAAACGTATTATAAAAGTAACTAAAGTTCGTTTTTTAATCCTAGGGACTAATCTGACAGGTGTAACGACAAACTTTTATACTAAAAAAAAACGCAAACACTAAAGACTTAAATGTCAGATTAGTCTCTGTGATAAAAAACCAACTATAGGCCCGCGGTTTCGTTCACGTGTCTTTTTATTGGAAACGAGTCAGGCATTCCTCTTTAACATCAGTTAATAAAAACTTATTTTTATCACATCTATTCAAAAAGAACTAGAGTATTCTTCGTAAACGGAGACTAAAATAGCTCTTTGATCCCTAGGGACTAAAAGTAATTGAATTTGGAAAGTAGATATTGTTAGTAAAAGTTCCAATCACCAAAGAGATCAATCACGAACATTATATGAACAAGTAACAGGCTGTATGTTAAGGGGGAAGCTCTAAGGTAGCCCGCGAAATTCAAATTTTCTTACGTTTTTTGCAATTTGCTGGTCAGTATTAAGTTGTACGTTGATTAAAATTTGATTCGCGGTCGTAACATATATGTATTTACAGAATTATAATCATTACAATCAGTAATACAACTTGTTAAGTTAGTATAATCCCCAAATGTCAAGATTTCCTGAAATAGTCATTCTTGGCTTACATGGTCTTAGAAAGTTGTGTTCTGAGGCACAGAGAGGTTTTAATAAGTATATGGTCACCCATCCACGGACCAACCGCGACAAGCGTAGCTTAACCTGATCGATCAACCCGTGAGGCTGTTATTACTTAGCCACAAGACCATCAACGACTAATATGAAAAATAATTACACTAAAGCTTCCAACCATTCTGATTCTGGACCAAGAAAACTGATCCTTCATTAGTCGCAAACGTTGTTTTTTTCGAACGGATCCTATTTTATTTATTGAAATATTTTCTGGCAATGAGAGGTAGTGACAATTCTCAGAAACGGTGAAGGAAAACATCGTGAGGAAACCGGCATGTCCTAGAACCAAAAATTCGAAGACATGTGACATTCACCAACCCGCACTGGGCCCGCGTGGTGGATTACGGCCCACTCCCAATCACTGAGAGGAGGCCTGTGTCCCAGCAGTGGGAACATTATAGGCTGATTATGATGACGATTCTCAGTACCTATATAGCTAAATAAATAAAATAATAGTTAACCGCCATCTACTTCAGTATTTCCAGGCCTTACTGAACACCTAGAAATAAGCAACCCTAACTTTCTTCAAAGATCTATAGAAATAAATACTATAATAATAATAAGTTTATAATAATAAGTTTTATTCATCAAAAAGTAAAAATATACAATATGACGGATTCGGTGAGCCACAAACTAAGCATCGCTTGTATCTTGTGGCTCTGGGGTGCGATTTTACAATGTTAATGAATACATTACAGTTTGAGGATGTTAAATAGTTACAAAAGTTAAAGAGTTAACATAAAATAAATCATTCGTGCAATTCTGATCACAAAATAAAATAGTATTGGTTTAACACAAGGCTTGTACTATGGTGTCTTTGTTTGTCTGTGTGTGTGCATGTTTGTATGGGGATGTGTGTATGTGTGTGAGGAGGTGTGTGTATGTGCGTAAAGGTGCTCTAACAAAGCTTCGGTGGCTTCATATGATAATTTTAAAAGAGCTGAAGTTAGGGTTTTCTTACAGCATGAGGTTGAACAGTCTTTTAGGTCGCAGATTTGGCTAACTTTATTGTAAGTATTGGGATGGGAAAAATGGGTACAGCGTCTAGCTAGTTCGGATTTAGCATTTGGTATGGGTACTCTGAAGACACGCTTGTTTAATATGTCCCTGTAATCAGGCCGATTTTTTATTGTTGCATGATATTTAAGCGTTGCTTGTAGTATAAATATTTGTCTTACCCTGAGGACTTGAAATTCATGGTAGACAAGGTCTGTAGGGAATCTGAAAGGTTTTTTCAGTGCGACTTTGATCAGTGCCCGTTGCGCCCTTTCTAGCGTTATAAATGTGCTCTTACCAGCGCGTCCCCAAATGCAAATACAGTACTTTATGATTGACTGGCAAAGTGCGAAGTAGACCATTCGC
Organism: Oligia latruncula; assembly: GCA_948474745.1. Taxonomy (NCBI): domain Eukaryota; kingdom Metazoa; phylum Arthropoda; class Insecta; order Lepidoptera; family Noctuidae; genus Oligia; species Oligia latruncula. The sequence continues at coordinate 4,850,310 of OX419705.1, forward strand.
AAAATATCGATAGGGGTGCAGTCCCTGAGTTTTTTCAAGACGTGTATTAGTTTTCGTACTCTGGAGGAAAGGGCAAAAATGTGGGCTTTGTACGTTAAGTTGTTGTCTATGATTATTCCGAGGTATTTGATCGTGTCAGTACGTTCAAGGACTTTACATACGCAGGGATGGGGTGGCAGTTGTGAGGAAGTAATGTGTTTCTGTGGACAGGTATGTATTTTTAGGGACATGGATTGAGGTGCACTGGAGGAGCTAGTTTTGGAGAAGGCAATGTATTTACTTTTACTAACGTTAAGTGTCAGTAGGTTAGAGTCTAGGGATTGCGCTATCTGAGAGAGGCCTTGTTCCGCCAGTTGATAAACTTGGTCCCATGACTTGTCATGGAAAACGATGGCTGTGTCGTCAGCGTAGGAGATCACTTCAGCGTTTCTAAGAGGGAGATTTACTACGTTATTAATATACAGCGTAAACAACGTCGGGCCAAGGGTACTGCCCTGGGGAACTCCAAACGTGGTTGGGAGCAGCCTGCTTTGGTGATTGTCTATTTTACAGTATTGATACCGTGATGTTAGGTAGCTGTAAAACCATTCTAGAGGAGTACCTCTTATACCTATTGCCTCAAGTTTCTTCAAAAGCAGCCCAGGAGACACGGTATCGAATGCTTTTGCCAAATCAAGAAAGACACCAATACAGCATTCTCCATTTTCTATGTGGTGAGAGACTTGGTTTGTCAGAAGTGATACCGCGTCTTCGGTGGATCTTTCCCGGCGAAATCCGAACTGCCTATCTGAGACAAAGTTGTGCTTCTCTACAAAATGTACCAGTCGCTTGTTTACTATTTTTTCTAAAATTTTAGAGACTATACTCAATAGGGCGATAGGTCTATAATTTTCTGGCATGTCTTTGGGACCACTTTTGTAAATTGGGGACACTGCAGCAATTTTCCAGGAATCGGGAAAGACACCTGATTCTAGACTTAAATTAAAGATGTGCGTAAGTGGCTTGATTATACTCTCTCGGCAATTTAAGAGTAAAGGGACTGTTACTTGATCTGGCCCTGGTGCGCTGTCTATTTTAAGGTTGCGTATTATATTGGAGACTTCTTCTTCATCGGTCGGATGCATGAAGAAGGATTGTGAGTTGGAATCCGGAGCTATGTTTGATTCTATTAGTGAGTGGTGAGTGGTTGAGAGTTTGTTTAGGATCTTGGCTGCGTGTTTTTCCCCGACAGAGGCGAAATACTGATTGCAGTTGTCAAGTGATGATGTTGGGGAAGTACTGGACGCAAGTAGGTGAGATGACACATTATTGCGAGTATTAGTTCCGCAAATATCTTTTATAGCCGTCCATAGCTTTTTTGGATTTTTCTGGTTCCCTTCGATTTCTTGTCTGTTGTGTAAGTTTCTAAGTTTCCGAAGTAGTGTGCACATGAAATTCCTGTATCTGGTGTAAATTAAATGTTTTGTTTGATTGTGCGGGTTGGCTTTGCATTCAAGGTGAAGCTTGTCGCGTTGCTTTATGCACCTAATTAAGCCAGGAGTGACCCAGGGTTGGATGTTAACCATTGTACGACTAATTTTAAATTTTTTTGAGTGTTTGTCAGTGGCAAGTGAGATAACGTCGTTGAAGTGCTTTAAAGCAGTGTTTACACAAGATGAACTAGTAACTGAATCCCAATTGGTATCAGTGATCTCACCAGCCACAGAGGACCAGTCAGTTTTGACTTTCCAGCGTTTGTTGTTTTTAGAGCGTTCTGTTTTTATGGGAACACTACATAAGGCTAGATCGTGATCGGTGATGGATAAGCTACAAACGAGACCAAACGGTATTGCTGGTGATTTTATAAATATGTGATCAATACATGCTCCGCATCTCGTTGGAAGAGTTATAGCAGCGGATAAACCGTGGGAGGCCATGAGACAAGCGTAGTTAGATACTTGGTTATTACATAAGTCATTAATGTTTAGGTTTATGTCGCCAGCCACAATTAGTGTTTGATAGTTTTTAAGGTCAAATAGGGTGGTGTCAAGGGAATTAAGAAATTGCTCTGTGTTTGTAAAAGAGGGAGATCGGTAGATGGCTAGGAGGCTTAAGTTGTTGTTGGTTTTTATTAATATACTGTCGGCGTCAGCCAGGATAGATTCTACAGTGACAATATTGCTGCTCCAGGCTGTTCTTGTGTAGATAACAATTCCCCCGTTTTTGTTTACTTGTTTAGTTGTTCTGTATGCGCTGTATCCCTGCAGATCCTCAATACTGGAGCCGTCAGACAACCAACACTCAGTGAGCACTATAAAGTCGATATTTGAGTCTAATCGATTTAAAGCAATTACAAAATCGTCAAAATTTTTCTGATAGCTTCTGATGTTGTATGTTAGCACCTTGATATTGTCTTTGGAAGCATTTAAGATACTCTTGCAGATTTCAAGAGATTCTACTGTGTGACATTCTATATTAAAGGTTTCATCTAGGTCGTTGGATACGTTAAGTAAAGCCATTTTTAAGTGTTATAATATAAAGATGAAAACCGAAACTCAGTGAGGTGATTTTTTGTAGAATATTTGTTGTTGCAAGAGATTTTATTTCTTTTATGTTACAGAAGATTCTTCCATGAGATGAGTTATGTAGTGTAGAGATGTGTGAGTACCTTTGTAGGGGTGTGTGTGTTGGTATGAGTGTGAAAAATTGAGAATTAAGATGTGTGTATTGGAGTACGTGCCTTTGTGAGAAGATGAGCAAATTAAGTACAATAAACAAACAATAGAAATAATTATAAAGTATAAAAAATGAAGTGAAACGTGGCAGGTGCATGGGTACTGGCGCTTCTAAGTATTTGATCACAAACATTATAAACAAACAATTAAAAGTGTTCAAAGTTGTTGTTGAATTTAAGAAGAGATTTAACAGGTGGTTAGATCCCTGCCTTCCGTCGTATTTGAGCTTTAACGTAGTAAAGAGTCGGTGAGAATATTTGTCAATTATTTTTATAGAGTGGCATAGCAGGTGCTTGTGTTTGTTCACAAGCCCTTGTTTGTTTTCGAGCAAATTTAACGTAATAAACAAATATAAAAAGCATTTAAAAATTATAAGGTTAATAGAGAAACATAATAGATCCTTAATTGCAAGCCTTTCTAGGTATTCGACCTTTAGCATAAAAAACAGATAATAAAAATATTTAAGAAATATAAAATTCAAAAAGAAACATAACAGGTGCTTACATAGAGACTTCTCTGGCTCGCTAAGCCTCTGTTTGTGCTGTTGAAATGGGACAATGGCGCGATAAGTCCTGCTGGTTTCTAATGGCGACGGCGGGGTTTCCTTCTTGCCTGCGGATATTGACAGTTCCATTTTTGATCCAGCAATACTTGTAGCCGCATTCCTTGGCACGTGGCTTGGCTGCTCGAAATAACTGCCGGTTTTCTTTGGTCAGACGCTCGTTGAAATATACAGTCCTGCGGGTACCGGGTATTTCTATATCATCACTAGAGAGGTTGCGTCTTAATTTCCCTGCGCGTAGAAATTCATTCCGTTTGTTGCGACGCAAAAACTTTACTACCAGTGGACGAGGGTGTTTTTCTACAGTGGCATTAGTGGTGTTCTCAGTGTTGTTGCTGTGGCGTGGCCCAGCTCTAGTAACGTATTCTAGATCGGAGTCTTCGAGATTAATGCCAATTTTTACTGCCGCTGTGAGAATGATGTGAACAGGGTTTTCGTTGGCAGTTTCGTTTATGCCTAATATTTCCACTTGGTTTTTCAAGTAAGCTTGGGCGTGCGACTGTACTTGTTCATTAAGTTGTTCAATTGTGGACTTTAAGTAGGGGATTTCACGTACTTGTTCCTCAAGCGCTTGGATTTTGGCTTCTGCGCTGGCCAAGCTAGCCTCAGATACTTCAAGGCGTTGGTTACACAACGTTAGGTGTTCTGTGAGCGTTTTGAGGTGATATTTGAGATCACCTACGTCTTCTCGTAGTAGTTTAATTTCAGACGTTAGTTGAGACAGGCTACCGGAGTCCAATGCATTGGTTGGGGTATTGAATATCGAGCTGTTGCTGGTATTATTTGAGTGGTCGACGTGTTCATTTTGTTCCGGCAGCGTATTAGAGTTACTCGAGTTGATCTTTTTGTTTCGACAACCCGTGCATAACCATGTTGCTTTCGCGGCCTCTGATAGTTTACGGAAGTCGGTTATTTTCACGCATAAAGGATGGTAACAATTGTCGCATTCAATACATTTAGTATAATGGTTAGCTCTTAGTGCTTTAGCACAGGTAGCGCAGGTGTTTACCATTTTGAAATATGCAATATAAGTTAAAGTCAAAGATATTACGAATAAGCGTTGTTGTTTACTTATTTATGGGTGTGTTTATTGTATTCGTGATGGATCGGGAGTCGTCGGGCAGGCTCGGGAGGGTCGTGTCCTTGATTTCCGCGACCGGCGCTTGCCGTTCATCGGAGTTACGCGCGTGCGACAAGGGCGAATTATTTTGATTTCGCGTCCCGTCCCTTTTCCGCAAGGGGGAGAAGAGCTTACCTCGGCACACGTGTGGTATCGGATTATTATTAATTTACTTTTTTATTTATTTTTAATGCACTCCACAATAGTTTTTAACACTGTAGGTTATGGTTCATAGTTCCTTGTAGTTTGTTTGTATTTTTGGGAGAGAATTGGGCACGTCCACTCCTTAAACGCTCTAGATCGCAACTCCAAAACTAACACTGATACTGATACTGATAAGGATGTTTAACATTTCCAGCGAAATAAGCCTCTTTAAATAAATATTGTAGAAGCTCCTTCCGAACAAGATATCAGTGACTCGGAAAAAAACGAAAAATTAAAATGTAACATATTTTTAGGGTTCCGTACCCAAAGGGTAAAAACGGAACCCTATTACTAAGACTTCGCTGTCCGTCCGTCCGTCCGTCTGTCTGTCACCAGGCTGTATCTCATGAACCGTGATAGCTAGACAGTTGAAATTTTCACAGATAATGTATTTCTATTGCCGCTATAACAACAGATACTAAAAACAAAACACAATAAATATTTAAGGGGGGCTCCCATACAACAAACGTTTTTTTTTCTGCGTTTTTGCCTTGTGGTACGGAACCCTTCGTGTGCGAGTCCGACTCGCACTTGGCCAGTTTTTTAAATATTAAAGCGTTCGAGGTTGTACTGGGAATATTGTTTCATTAACATCTGCTTCTCCTGGGGTCTGTAAGAGGCTTAAGTGGTGATGTGTAAGGGATTGCTGAGAGGATTATATTGGACAGGATGATTGCCTATCCTTCTACTCCGTACCTACAGTTTTTATGGTTCCGTACCAAAATGGTAAAACGGAACCCTTTTGTTGAGACTCCAGTCTGTCTGTCTGTTTGTCACAGCTGGATATCTCAAGAACTACTAATGCTATCAACTTGAAATTTGAAATAGTTTTAGATGACGTTTGCCCAACTATTTTTCAAATAAGAAAGAAATATAAATATATGTATATTTTTTGCAACAGGGAGTGAAAAATTCGAAGTAGGGCTACTAGGGTATGCGGGATATCATACGGAAGAGCGCAGTTTGCACAATCTCAAAAAAATTTTTTTTAGGCCGCACCGTTTTCGACTTTTGATAAAAAATTAAAAAAAAAATCCGTAAACTTATCTCCGAAGTTTGCAAAGAGAAAAATCTGAAATTATTCTATGCGATAGAAGTTTATGTAAAGATTACAGGAAAAATAAAACGAAACCTCTAAATAGCACACTTCTTCCGAAACCATATACAAAAGTTTTATTAGTTCCACTATCGGTCAAGAGATGGCGCTGACCTAAACCTACAATATTCTACACTGTAGTGTTAAAATTCTCTGACGAAAAGAGGCCTCGCCGATGAAAAAAAACATTTCACGTTTCACAATACGGAACCCTCGGTGCGCGAGTACAACTCGCTCTTGACCGGTTTTTATATTAGAAGTAAATACAGGGTGCAAAAAGACCCATCATGGAGCCGTCATCTACGCAATCTGTACATCAAACGAAATAACTTTGTGCAAAACGAATTGTTGGGGTACGACTTACATTTTTGGGGTAGAAATTCGCTGTTCGGTAGTGGGCAATATAACGTACGCAAAACATTGTCCTTGTTAACGTGGGGAGTATTTAAAAATAAGTTATGACATTTAAAACTTGTTTTCGTAAAACTTCATAAAGTTGGAACTTCGACCTTCAATTTCTCCGTAACCAGAGATTTCCAGTTAAGGTCCAGTACAAAAAAATATCTGGATCCAGTAAAAAACAGAAATCGCGAAAAAAAAATAAGCTGTTCCCTACATTTTGACGAGTTATACGAACATAAATGTAGGAAACAGTTGATTTTTTTTTCGCGATTTAAGTTTTGGTGCCGTAGTAAAAGTTGTTCATAATGATGAGTACAATGACCTCTTAAGAGGTTGTTAATGTTTTACCAATAACCTTGTAGTGTTGGTTAAGTGGACGGCAAAATGTCCGAATCCAGAAAAACCTGGCCAAGTGCGAGTCGACTCGCACACGAAGGGTTCCGTACCACAAGGAAAAAACGCAGAAAAAACATGTTTGTTGTATGGGAGCCCCCCTTAAATATTTATTTTATTTTGTTTTTAGTATTTGTTGTTATAGCGGCAACAGAAATACATAATTTGTGAAAATTTCAACTGTCTAGCTATCGCGGTTCTTGAGATACAGCCTGGTGACAGACAGACGGACGGAATAGGGTTCCGTTTTTACCCTTTGGGTACGGAACCCTAAAAATGGCGTAAAGCATAAAATATTCATGTATTGCGTTGCCTCCTATTCTGCCTATCTACCCTATATTGCAATATCTTTTCCACCTAAAATACGTGTTCATTTGTGCGGTTTCAATTAGGGATGCAAAAACCTGATAGTTTTGGATATTCGGATCTGACCTGTCTGGTCGTTCCGGGTATCTTAGTTAAAGTAATGGGATAGGATATACATAAAATCATCATCCTCTACCTAGCCTATTCCCAACTATGTTCGGGTCGGCTTCCAGTCTAACCGGATACCAGTATCTTACATGGAGCGACTGCCTATCTACACAAAACGACGAAGATATCCGCGAACACACATAAAAAAAAAAAAATATACGGTCGAATTGAGAAACCTCCTTCTTTTTTGAAGTCGGTTAAAATTATCAAACATCTGTCCCTACATAAAATGTATTTGGCAAAACGCTTGAGGCGTATCTCAGTAATTGCATATTAATGAGCCTAATCAGAACATTCTTCCACCCTTGTCTTAACTTTGCTAAGTTAAACCTCAATCAGATTTATTTCTTGTAAGGAAGACATGCCGCAGCTTCTATATTTAGCGTAAAACCTCGTTAGACCGACTATAAATCAAAACAGGGGTATTTATAGAAACAAATTTTTTGACGTCAAAACAGAGTTATAGGTATCAACTTTTTATTTGTTTCCAAACCTTTTTGTTTGCTTCTTGTTTTGAAGGCCGCTATACCCTTGAGGTTTATGGATACAAACAGTCACGCAATAGTACATTCGAATTTGAATTTAGGCGTATATCAGTGTGACTTAAACTCAATCTTAGATCATTTCATCATCATCTGCTTAGCCTTTTCCCAACAATGTTGGGGTCGGCTTCCAGTCTAACTGGATGCAGCTGAATAAGAGTATTTTACATGGAGCGACTGCCTATCTGACCTCCACAACCCATTTACTGGGTAATACGATACCCCTTGGTATGACTGGTTGTCAGACTTTCGGGCTTCTGACTGTCAAAGATCCACAAATGACAGCTAGGACCAACGGCTTTCCGAGGCACGGAGGGGTCACGGTATGTAAATGGTCACCCATCCACAGACCAACCGCGGCAAGCGTAGCTTAACCTGATCGATCGACCTGTGCAGCTGTTATTATTTAGCCACGGGCCCCTCAAAAAAAACATAAATTATTTATTTCAATTAAACCATTTACAGGCACTTTTTAATTTTCAAGGAGTGTCGGCCTGTTAGTCAGAAAGTTAAGGCTAGGTAGCCCATTTCAAAACGTAGATCTCTCTCGTGACTGGATTTATGTCTATTATTTAAGCTAATCTAGGTTGAGGATTAGATAATAAAGAAAACGTTAAGTTTAAATTCAAGAACTAAAAGAAAAAAAAATCGGTCAAGTCCGAGACGGACTCGCGCACCGAGGGTACTTTGTAGGTATGTAAATAGTTTATCATGAGACTTTTTCAAAATGTACCTACAAATTTACAGTTTTCGGATTTTTCCTTTACTTGTGCTACACGATTTTGCTTCTTGCCAAATTTCATGATTCTAGGTCAACGGGAAGTACCCTATACATTTTGTTTCCCTTGAGTGTCAAAATATACGTTTTTTGCGGCATAAACGGCCGTATCTTTTTTTGCTTTGCAAAATTGCTAACAGCACAATTCTCGGTGAAGGAAAAAATCATGGAAAAAGCTGTAACAGTCTGAAATCACCAAACACACATTACTCAAGCTCAAGTAAGAGGGGTCAAATATCTTATACTAGCTGCGCCCCGCGGTTTCACCCTGGTAAATGTCGATCCCGTGAGAATATCGGGATAAAAAGTATCCTATGTGTTAATCCAGGAAATGGTCTATCTATGTGCCAATTTTCATCCAAATCTATTCAACGGTTTACGCGTGATTGAGTAACAAACATCCAAACTTTCACATTTATAATAATACTACCTGCGCCCCGCGGTTTTACTCACGTAAATGTTGATCCCGTGAGAATATCGGGATAAAAAGTATCCTATGTGTTAATCCAGGAAATGGTCTATCTTTGTGCCACTTTTCATCCAAATCTGTTCAACGGTTTACGCGTGATTGAGTAACAAACATCCAATCATATTCACAAACTTTTACATTTATAATATTATATAGTAAGATTCGTTTAGTTCGCGAACATGGGGATTCGGGGCCAAAAGACTTCGGTTATACTATCGTGCCTAATATCCATTAACCCTGGAAAACTGAACAGTTATTGAACTAGACCGATTTCATGGCTTTAAAATATCACAACATAGTGATTATTGTTTGAACTGCAGGCAAGGGCAAGGTGACTATATTATGCATTCAGATTTCCACAGCCTTAGTTGAATATTTCATCAAGTAATTAAAAGTTTAAAGGGTTGGCAGACTATGCTTGAAGTCACTCAAAAGTTTTGATGATAAATCTTTTTCACGCGCTTTCAAAATTATCTCATTGTAATTAACGAAGTTTTGGTTTCGGGTTATCGTACTAGTAATTGTTTTAGTTAAATTTGATGAATTTCAAGTTATTTTGATACTAATTTGATATTGTTATTGGTAAGGTTTGTTGCGGTTTCTATGGCTAAGATATCAAAGTGTTTTTATAAAACATGGTAGAAAAATTATTTAAATTATTCCGCACAGGTCGATCGATCAGTTTAAGCTATGCTTGCCGCGGTTGGTTTGTGGATGGTTGACCATCTTTACATATTAGGACCCCTCCGTGCCTCGGAAAGCACGATAAGCCGTTGGTCCCGGCTGTCATTGGTGGATCTTTGACAGTCGTTACGGGTAGTCAGAAGCCCGAAAGTCTGACAACCAGTCTTACCAAGGGGTATCGTATTACCCAGTAACTGGGTTGTGGAGGTCATATAGGCAGTCGCTCCATGTAAAATACTGGTATTCAGCTGCATCCGGTTAGACTGGAAAGCCGACCCCAACATAGTTGGGAAAAGGCTAGGCAGATGAGGATTTCCAAGGTATTATTCTCAATACACATTCATTGTGAGTGAGTAACAGTGGCCCAGTGGTAAAGGCCCCAACTTACGAGTTGTAGGTCCTGGGATCGAACCCAGGTAGGCGCTTTACTTTGTCTAAATTTTATCACCACTGCTCTCATAACGGTGAAAGAAAATATCGTAAAGAAAACTACAATCATGTCCTAGAACCAAAAATTCGAAGACATAACATGACAACTACCAACCGTAAATGCGTAATCTAGCTGCACCGCGTGGTGCATTACGGCCCACTCGGCCTGTGCCCCAGCTGTGGCAGAATAATTTAGGCTGAATATGATTATGCTACACTCTTCAAATGGAAAGGTGATGTACTATGGCTTATCGACTAACAAAAATATAATATTTTGTTTTCCTTAGTTTTCAAATGATTGTACCTCTATATTGACATGTACGCACCATTAGAAAATCTGACAAAGTAGCCCCCTTTACATTGGAAACTATCTTAATCACCTCTAGGGAAGTAAAGGCAATGGGTACCTATTTGCAACGTAATAAATTAACCTAATACCAGCCATTGTTTCGAAGCCCCAACGATACAACAACAGAGTCGTAATTCCCTTTAATTATTCGTAATTGTTCGCCGATCGTGACGCCATTGCTTCGGTAAACTTCGGGCGTAACTTTTTATACAAACTTGGTTCTCGTGATTCTACTAAAATGGCGCGACCCGCAAAATGTTTGTTACAATAAGTTCGGCTCAAAGAATTGCTTTTTCGGATTATGGAAATGGGTTCTTTTTGAGTGAAATATGGTGTAATTTCTTTTTGATAATTTTTCTTCTCTGATTTCGAGCGGGGAGGCAGGTGCTAGTAATTTTTAACGAGTTTGCTGAAATAATGGCTCGGAAAGTTTAGAACAATTTGTCATGCTCTAAAAGGCTGAAAGATTTATTCTAAGTATTTGCATGGTAGTAATCAATCTCAGGTTTAAACCCTGTGGTTAGACGTTTTACAGAATTTTCATTTTGGGTGATATTAACATAGTCTGCTAGAGATTGGCGTTATATCTTATACTTCACTGTTACTCAATCGTATTGCCATAATTACCACAATAATCCATAATATTGATGATTTCGCAGTCGGTAGCTATTTTCGTTTTTCTCGTGGATTATGTGTGTATGTTTTGTACTTCTTTCCATCTTTCCAAAATAACCGCATAATCAACTTATACTCAATTTAGTTGTCACTTTAAGTTGTATTTTAGCTACAGAAAGGCTATTAACGAGGAGGAGGAGAAGGAAGTAATAAGGGGTAGTTAGCCTTTCGCCTCACCGTCAAACAGGCGTCAACCTAACGTAAGCACGTAACCAAAGCGGATCAGAAGCTCCGATACGTCGACTCGGCTACGGCTACGCGTTGCCGCGCTTACGGCTCGCCGACCGCTGGTTGATGGTGCAGCAGGCAGGCTGGAGGGGTGAGAGGGGCAAGGGTGGACGAAGAGACGTAAGCTCGGGTACGGAAAGACGTAAGCGCGGGGACGACGAGCCGTAACGCACTGTACCGCGGTTCGTGAGCTTGTCCCGAAGCGAGGACTTACGTTACGATTCCGATTGGTGTGCGTTGCAGTAGGGAGTTTCATAAAAAGAATAGGGAGTTTCATAAAAAGAATAGGGAGTTTCATAAAAAGAATAGGGAGTTTCGTAAAAAGAATACTGAACGGCTCGAGTTGATACGGTGCCGATTCCTTGGTTTTATACGTGTGCTATGACCTTTATTTGACCTCTGATTTTGCATCACAAGAGAAGTGGTGATCATGTGGTAAAGGCCGCGACTTATGAGTGGTCGGTCGTGGGTTCCAAGCCAAGCAGGCATTTGATTTAGCATACATTATTTCATCACCGCCACTGCTCTTAAAATGGTGAAGGAAAACATGGTGAGGAAAGCAGCATTTCCTAGAACCAAAAATTCGAAGACATGTGACATCCACCAGCCCGCACCGGGCCAGCGTGGTGGATAGTGGCCCACTTCCTCTCACAAAGAGGAGGCCTGTGTCCCAGCAGAGGGAACATTATAGGCTGATTATTCTTGCATCACTGTCAAAATAACAGGGATCTTTCTGTCTTTATAATAAAGTTTCTGTTAGGTTGTTTCTATTCACAAGCCTGCCAAACCACAATGATCCTTATTCTCGTTATAAAATAAGGTTGCTGTTGAGTTGCTGCTGTCAGAGGCAAAATAAATGTGGAAGAACTGTAGGTACCTACGTCTGCTCCGTACGTAATAGCACTCTAAGTAAAGTGACCGAGACATTGAGGTAATAATAATGAGTTCTAATTAGTGCCGCTAATTACGGAGGACTTGAAGAAATGTCTGGGTTTTGTTAGAGAAAAGAAACTGGATTGGGAGGTTATTCATTTAAGTGCGATAAGTGTGAGGAGGTTCGAGGTTCGAGGCGGCGCAGGAAAAGAGTTCCTGGAAGGACTTGGGGGAGGCATTTGCACAGCAGTGGGACAGTATAGGCTGAATAAAAAAAAAAAAAAAAAAAGTGTGAGGAATATTTTTTCGAATATAGAAAGAAAGAAAGGTAGGTCTAATGGCCACAGACAGACGTGCATACCAACGACAATGACCTTAAGAAAGTAGCTGGGACAGACTGGATCAAAGAGACGGGACAGGGTGTTAAAACATATGATGGTACGGAACCCTCGGTGTGCGAGTCCGACTCGCTCTTGCCCGGTTTTTTTTTATTTCGATTTGAAATAGATCTATTAGGTATAGCCCAGCATATCGTCGATTCATCATGTGTTTTGATGAATCGACGATGTGCAAACAAAAAAAAAGTATCATACAGTTAAATTGAAAGCTATTCATAATATTTGATATAACCTATTCCAGCAATTATAACTCCCAATTTTCAACTTAGTTGTCTAACTTTTAATATAGATAGCAGATGGGATCAATCACCTCGGTCCAATATTGTCAACGGACGAATGGACGACCTGATAAACTTTTATGATAATTTGTACGTTTAAAATGTTCATCCAAAACATAAAATACATGTAAATAAGTGTTGCTATGCATGAAGAAGCCTCCTCGTGTAGCTCAGTTTGTTCCGCCAGTTACTCAACTGAACCGAACGCTCGGCCTCTAACGATACCTCATTTGTAAAATTATTATAAATACTTTTGAAGTTATGCGGGAACAGTTGAACATATATAGGTACATACATACCGGTCAAAATCATAACCCTCCTTTTTGCTTCGCCGTAGTCAAATAAAAACGCTCTCTTAGAAAACATACCAACTAACTCATAAGTAAGACTTCAGTGATTCATTTGATCCGCCGGTACATCGGGGACACTATGACGTGGTAGCCGCTGCCCTTCTAGCAAACCGTTTAGGGGGCACACGGGCCACCACCGGCCACAACCACTAAACGACGCCACCGGCATATTTCCTGTAGTTTTCATACATTTTATATGGACTCGCCGCACACGGTTGACGTACGCCGGTGGCCGCCACACGCTACGAAGTCCATATAAAATGTATGAAAACTACAGGAAATTGTACTTGTGGCCGATGGTCCGTGTGCGGGGGGAACCCTAAGCGTGAAGCACTTTTTAGTTGTTCGGTTGTTTTTTTGATAAAAAAGTTTTTAGCCTGTAGTGTGCGCTGGTTCATAAAACATAATATTATACGAAAGTGACGAAGGAGGATTTTTTCGTTGCGGCGCGGCCAAGATCAATCTGCTTTAGTCTTAGGGCGCGTTCACATAGAACGTCTGTTTTTACAGGATCCTTTTTAACGGATCTTGTCTGATCTGTTTTTATTTTTTACTGGATCCGGAATACTGTATTGTGTGTGAACTCGCTCATACAACTACATACGCCATCAAACAACGGACCTGAACAACGGATCGCTATGTGTACGCGCCCTTAGTTAGCACTGGATCGGCCATCAGTCAATAAGCGCCTATTTGAATTCAGCGCTGGTTATTGAATGCTGAACTGGATTGTAAGTGTAAACATTGGGGAAACATAAATCCAGTGTCACTGGATTCCAGTGCTGGATTGAAATACTGGATCAATGTAAATCAGCCTACCCTTGGTTAGGAGGGCAACAGGTACCTGTAAATTTAAGAAAGTTCGCATTGTAATCTTAGTCTCAATCTGTCAAAGAACCTAATTTCCCTACATTTTTCACAAGTTTTTGACATTTATTGTCGCTGACATGAGTTTGCGACTTGAATTTAAACGCTTTTTAAGTACGAGAATAGGCTATTTGACTGGTTTCTGATAAACATCTCAGATTGTTTAATGATGTCTAACGAGCCCACAAAAACCTATTACTTCAAATTGCATAATGTATTTCTTTTAGAAAATAGTAAATAAAAATGTACTGTTTAAATAAGCCGCCAAAACGCTATCTTTAACAATATGGCGTCGTGACGTCACAATACACGTAAACAAACGTTGAAACGGTCGAGATACTAGACAAAAGTCATCTGTTCTGTCAACGATAGACAGAAATTTACTAAATCATGACATCTTAAGTTCAGCCAATCCAGACCGTTTTCGATTACGTGGCGCCAGATTTAAAAAGATGAAGTTTTTTCGTGATTTTTTTTTATAAATAATACATTTTTTTGTAGTAAAATTAATGCAAATCGATTTTAAAAGCGATAATCTATACGAGTGTCAATAATTATGACCTTATTTTTTACATTGTCAAATAGCCTATTGATCTTCTGGCCTGAGGGTAAAGTTTGTGTGCGACCAAACTTGAACTAAAAAAAATTTTTTGTAATAAACATTTTTATTTTTCACTTTTTAGTTGTAGTAGCTACCCCACACAAATTCTTATACCGTCAGTTGCTAAGTAAATAACAGGGACAGGAAGTTATTATAACATCATCAACATTCACTACGTGGAAAAATACGTATTATTGAAGCTAACTCAAAGACCACTTATCAAAACTTGACCAAATTGATATGGGAACACTCTATAAAGTCTCCTTCAAACAGGCGCGACACGCGATAAAATCGCACGCGACACAAGGGCACCGCAAGTCGCGCAACGAGCGGTGCCTTTGTCGCGTGTCGCGCCTGTTTGTAGGAGCCTTAAGACAAAACTTCAAACAAAAGAAAAAAAATTCAAATCGAGTTCTGAGGTAACAAACATAACACCTGGCACAAGCGACTGAAGGAACACGGACTGGTTTTAATCTGTAAAGTCGATATTTTCCCAGACACCCAAAAAAAAAAGGTAAGAAACAAAAAATACAACGGAATTGAAAACCTCCTCCTTTTTTTCGAAGTCGGTTAAAAACAAGTGACTGCTGAGCTCGGTTTTCTATTAAGAAATTCTCAGTGACAGCTCGGAATACCAACGTGATGTTATGTATGCGAACGAAGTCACGTGCAACACCTAGTCAAGAACAATGAATGAAATGAAAATTAAAATTGTGCCTCCACAAAGACTTATAATTGTGCGTATTAGAGCCATTTTGATTGAAATCATCGTCATTTCACTTTTTTCTGTAATTAGATCGAACAATGGTTTTTGTCGAGGCTTTTTGATCAAAGCTTTTCTTTTTAATTTCAGATTTCTTTAGATATAATATTAATGATGATGTGCGATTGATCGGTTTTATTTAATCTGCAGTTTGAATGGCATAAAATAAAGTTAATTGACATTATTAATTAATGATGTCAATTAACTTTATTAATAGAGCAATGGTGGCCAAGTGGTGACGGCCGCGACTTACGAGTTGTAGGTCGTAGGTTCGAACCCAGACAAGCGCTTTACTTTGAGTAAATTATATCATCACCACTGCTCTCAAAACGGTGAAGGAAAACATCGTGAGGAAACCGGCATGTCCTAGAACCAAAAAATTCGAAGACATGTGACATCTGCCAATCTGCACTGGGCCCGCGTGGTGGATTACGGCCCACTCCCTCTCACTGAGAGTAGGCCTGTGTCCCAGCAGTGGGAACATTATAGGCTGATTATGTATTAATTAATGGGCCGATTTTTCGATAGTCTGATTGAACTTTTATCTAATAGAAAATTAATGACAAGCTGCCGAAGAAAATAGTTATATCATCTTACCATTGAGAAATCGACTTTCAGTAATTATTTTTAGGAGTAAAATTGCTCTTTTATATTAATACCTAGATATTAATAATTTCAATGATAAATTCGAACGATGTTGAGATAATCCGCAAAGTTTTTTTTCTTTTCGATTTTTATTATGAAAGTTTACTTGAGTGAGATTTGAATTAATTTTCTTGGGTTACATTAAGTAGGTACTGGCGCCAATTCTATTGTTCACAAACTAAACTAAATTTAAGTTCAGGCATCTTTTTCTTTTTATTTCATTAAGACAAGGACAGAAGATAAATATTAGTTTAGTCCTGTCAAATTAGTCAGCGCCTGACGTAAATTGTTTTTAAATTGTAATTTGTTTGACTCAATGTATGTTAATTATTCAATTTATGTTGTTATGACCACAAACTCAGCAGCAAACCAACATTATTTTGCAGCGCCCTGACAGGGTTCATGTACAAAAACCGATTCTTAGAAATTATTCTGTAAAATGTGTGATGTACATGAGAGCATCTATATATATACATATAATAAATTTGTAGAAAAGTGGTGTCTGTACAATGGAAATATATATAAAAAAAGTAGCAGGGGTTGTTATTATATCGATGCCGAACCCGAAATTGTAATTACTTTTTTTTTGTCTGTTTGTCGGTTTGTCTGTTTGTCTGTTTGTTTGTGCACGCTAATATCAGAAACGGCTTATTCGATTTAGATGCGGGTTTCACTAATATATTGCAGTAGGCTTCACTTAACATTTAGTGTTTATTTCATGTCAATCGGTTCATAAACAAAAAAGTTATGTCAATTTAAAGAATCACGGCGAACATTTGTTAAGGTATTCTATCAGAGTACGTACACGCCTCGGGCCTGCGCGTCCGATCTTCGGAACTACTGGACGGATTTGAATGTTTTTTTTTTATTGTATAGTTATTATATGGCTGGACAACATTCAGGCTATAATTTATCTTGGAAACTTGAACACCTGATGCAGAACCGAAACAGACCAGCTTAACTATAAGAGATACAAAAATGGTACCATAGCAAAAATTGTTCCACGTGATGAGGATTTTCTGCTGAGAGAATAAATTTGAAGATCTGGAACACCTGATGGGGAACTCCAAGAGCCCAGCTACACCATAACACATATAGGAATGACGTCTTAGTAAAAGTTATTCGGTCTGATGGGCATTCCTGTTGACTTATAAAAATCGAAGATCAG
Organism: Oligia latruncula; assembly: GCA_948474745.1. Taxonomy (NCBI): domain Eukaryota; kingdom Metazoa; phylum Arthropoda; class Insecta; order Lepidoptera; family Noctuidae; genus Oligia; species Oligia latruncula. The sequence continues at coordinate 4,867,372 of OX419705.1, forward strand.
AAACATCTGATGTGGAAATCAAAGCTATCACTAATTTCACCTCCACGCGGTGAAGGCGGTAACAGTTTAGGACTAATTTTCGATGACGATGGTATATCATTGAAAATTTGACTCTACTGGCCAAAACTCCCATTTATTTTTTTTAACGTGAAGAAATGCTCATGCATTCTGCACTACCACGGGGAGATAGTGCAGTTATGTGGGACTCTAACCCACTAAAACTCCACTGTGTCCTCCTCTGCCGCTTACGGCGGGAACATGGGCACGCGTTAGCACTCATCCGTGAACCCGCCGCGGCTGTCCGTCACCGGACCCTCCGCTGGGGAGTACTCCCCATCACCGGCGCACCAGAACACATAGCACGCCGTGACCACCCCAGGGACCAAACCAGCACATGGGCGCCAGACGATCCCGTGCCTGGGCACCCTTGGTAGGGGAGCAGTCACTTAGATTTTAATTGATCAGGTATTCTTCATAATAAAACTATAACCATGCCTAGAAAGAGGTCAAATCTTTCCCAATGTTCCAAAGGAGCTAAAAGATTGAGGATCATAAGATCCCAAGAATCTACCGAAGAGCGTCAGGAGAGACTTCATGCTGTTTGAGAACATCAGGCTGCAACTCGCTCCGTGGAAACCTCTTCGGATCGCGAAGCACGCCTGCGTTCTCAGCGTATTTACGCATGGTATACCAGGTCTCTAGAGACCCAGTGCAGAATATGATGCTCGACTGACCGCTGATACGGTGAGATTATCATACATTGTTCCGAACACGCACACAACAAAATATTCATAATCAGAAAGTGAGAAAGAAAGAATTGCTGGAGTACGGCATGAAGAGACAGATTAAGAAGAGCGCAACGAACGTTTGAATTCTGATCGACTTCGACATTCTCTGAACAGAATGTCGATATCATCTGAAGAATCGGATGTGTCTCAAGATATAGCCGTAGGGCATGGCGACCTTCCTTGGGTTGATAAGGAACGGAGTGCATTTACGTATACTCCTATGATTGACTACGCCACATATTCCGCCATCGGAGGTATGGTTGAAAATTGTACTTTTTGTGAAGCTGTTAAATAGCAAAAAGAAACAAACGGTATGTGTTGCTCAGGTGGGAAAGTACATATTGAAATATTACAAAATCCTCCAGAAATATTAAGATCACTGCTAATCGGTGACCATCACAGTCAAAACATTTCATGGACAATATACGTTACGTACGTACAATAATGCCTTTCAAATGACATCTTTTGTTGCGAAACAGATTTCAGAAGGCCCATTTATGCCAACATTCAAAGTGCAAGGCCAAGTTTACCACCCTATTGGTTCATTATTGCCTGAAAATGACGTCTCGAATCGTCTCGCGCATCCCGTTGTTATCCAGTCCAAGGTTCTTAGAATTCGACATCAGACGTTTCAGATCTTCGATTTTGACGACCCCGTTGTCGCTGGCATAAGCAACAGGATCCGCGTACGAAGTCGCGGGCAGAAGCTAGTAATAAATAAATAATAAATAAATTGGCGTATTTTTAGTAGCCAATTTTTTAATCTCGTCTAAAGTTGTCTATGGAGTAGGTATCTTAATTTACAATGGGCATTTAGATACAATTCACATATTTTTTGGAGATCTCCTTTTACGCAAGGAATTGCTTGTATTAGGAGTTCCACTTCCACTACTATATTATTATTACTATGCAATTGAAATGTAGACAAATTATTATCATGTTGCATGCTCTTGTACTTATACCATGTTTATACAGATAAATAAATCTAATTTTATCTTATATTTTATTATTTTAAACATATCGTAAACAGGGTTATTGGTAAAACATTAACAACCTCTTAAGAGGTGATTGTACTCATCATTATGAACAACTTTCAGAAATAAAATCAGCTGTTCCCTACATTTTATGCTCGTATAATTCGTCAAAATGTGGGGAACAGCGGATTTTTTTTTCGCGATTTCAGTTTTGGTCCCATAATAAAAGTTATTCATAATGATGAGTACAATGATCTCTTAAGAGGTTGTTAATATTTTACCAATAACCCTGTATAAATATACCGCTGTTATGTGATAACCTCATCGCAACTTAGTATATCCTAGGCACGTACATAACGGGATAGAAAAAACGTCTACGTTTTCACAGACAATGTTCTGTTCTGAAAGGCCATCCGACCCGGTTCCTAATCTAATGACGGCACGGTTGGCGCAGTGGTTAAGCGATTGACTGCTGCGCTGCGTGTCGCGGGTTCGATTCCCGCACGGAACAAATATTTGTATGGCCTACAAGTAGTTGTTCCGGGTCTGGCTGTTTGTGTATGTGAGTTTAAATGTTTGTAAACGCACCCACGATACAGGAGAAATTCCTAGTGTGGGGCAAAAAAAATCTTAAGAAATAATGCACACAATATCATATTAATTACCTACTTCTAACGCAGTTAAGGATCGTTAGTTGCCAGGTCACTTGCCTTTATTGCAGCTCTGATTACTTCAATCTACTATTTCCTAGAGACGTAAGCACCTATTATAAAAACTTGATCGTATTAATTAAACGCTAAACCAAGGTTACTTCAGTTTTCATGCGAACAAAATGCCAGATTCTTCATCTTTTTAGCGTTTTGATGGCAAAAAGTTCAAAGATTTTTGGCCCAAGATCTCCGCGAACTCCGCTCACTGACAGTCATAAGATTATCAAGGGGACAGGTGACAGGGCATGCGGAACAGCACCCTAGTTGCGTAACACATTATTGCTCACAATTTGAATCATTTCGAAGCATATTGCTAATCCATAGCTCCATATGTTACAAAAATGTGTCCGCTCAACAACGTAAAAAACGCAATGAATGTTGTTGAACTGTCAAAATGAAACCCATTGCTACTGATAGTGTGTTACGCAATTACCCTGCAGGATGGAAAGTGCGCCGTTATTATTTTGTGGGGAGGTGCCGCATACGCACTTGAAATCTGAGCCGTGCGTAAACCCCCATCTGTGGAGATTGCATTTCGAAATATATTTAAAGATTTCCACTTCATACTTTACCAGCGTTGTGTCATCGCGCTTGTCTTTCTTTTCTATACAGTCCGACAGTGACCGCGCTTTAGGTCATGTACCCTTAATGGATAAATTATGAAATTAGATATTCTTACCGAGTTGTTCATAGTAATAATAGCCTCCCCGACCGTTTTCGGTCACGGTGGCCAATCTCAATGGAGATTAGCCAGGTACGCAGGAGGTATTATAGTGCACAAGTGTGTGCGCAAACACAGGTGCACTCTCTGTTCCTTTACTCTCATAGTACGATGGGACGGCAATCCGACACGATCGGGGAGAGTTCAGGCGCAGGACCAACGGCTTTACGTGCTTTCCGAGGCACGGGGGTATTAAACCGCCAACTTCCAAACTTCGGACTGTTACTAAGAAATTCCTAATGGAAAACCCAATAACACTTTGTCCGACCCGGGAATCGAACCCAGGACCCCACGCTCAGCAGTCGCACTTGCAACCACGAGACCAACGGGACAGTTCATAGTAATAATTATATGTAGGCTTGTGATTGTGACCGTACAAAATGATAAACAAATTAAAATATTCTGTTTTAGTTGGTAAAAACTCTATCACGATAAATACAGAGCCAGTAAAACCTTCAAGCAGTTTTGAATAAAGACATCTATCAGCTAAAACTGCCAATTGACTTAATTAAAGGTTTACCCTAGCACAAAAAAATATAGTCAACGGTTAGTGGTCCCTTGTTATCCATCGCTATGTAACCGCCAATTATTTCTCGGACGATTTGATTATGGAAGAGCGCTGTTGGTTTGCTAGTGCAAGCACTAGTGTTTTAATTTTTTAGTCCAAACAATAGATTTTTTGTAAATAGGATAATTGCTTCATATTTTGATATCCATCGCTATGTAACCGCCAATTATTTCTCGGACAAGACGATTCGATTGTGGAAGAGCGCTGTTGGTTTCGCTAGTGCAAGCACTAGTGTTTTATTTTTTAGTCCAAACAATATATTTTTTGTAAATAGGATAATTGCTTCATATTTTGATATCCATCGCTATGTAACCGCCAATTATTTCTCGGACAAGACGATTTGATTGTAGAAGAGCGCTGTTGGTTTGCTAGTGCAAGCACTAGTGTTTTAATTTTTTAGTCCAAACAATAGATTTTTTGTAAATAGGATAATTGCTTCATATTTTGATATCCATCGCTATGTAACCGCCAATTATTTCTCGGACAAGACGATTCGATTGTGGAAGAGCGCTGTTGGTTTCGCTAGTGCAAGCACTAGTGTTTTAATTTTTTAGTCCAAACAATATATTTTTTGTAAATAGGATAATTGCTTCATATTTTGATATCCATCGCTATGTAACCGCCAATTATTTCTCGGACAAGACGATTTGATTGTAGAAGAGCGCTGTTGGTTTGCTAGTGCAAGCACTAGTGTTTTAATTTTTTAGTCCAAACAATAGATTGTTTGTAAATAGGATAATTGCTTCATATTTTGATATCCATCGCTATGTAACCGCCAATTATTTCTCGGACAAGACGATTTGATTGTGGAAGAGCGTTGTTGGTTTCGCTTAGAATAGGCTATTTGACTGGTTTCTGATAAACATCTCAGATTATTTAATGGTGTCTAAGGAGCCCACAAAAACCTATTACTTCAAATTGCATAATGTATTTATTTTAAAAAATAGTAAATAAAAATGTACTGTTTAAATAAGCCGCCAAAACGCTATCTTTAACAATATGGCGTCGTGACATCACGATTCACGTAAACAAACGTTGAAACGGTCGAGATACTAGACAAAAGTCATCTGTTCATACTAAATCATGACGTCATCTTAACTTCAGCCAATCCAGACCGTTTTCGATTACGTGGCACCAGATTTAAAAATATGAAGTTTTTTCGGGATTTTTTTTATAAATAATACATTGTTTTGTAGTAAAATTAATGCAAATCGATTTTAAAAGCGATAATCTATACGAGTGTCAATAATTATGACCTTATTTTTTACATTGTCAAATAGCCTATTGTGGAGTTAATTCAAGTGTCATGATAAATTGTTTGTTTATGGTTAACCTCTCACACGTTTGCCCGCCTACCCGTCGAAACGTCACACGCGTCGGAGTAGATGAATGGGAGCATTGAAGTCATTGTTTTAACAATGACAATAGAAACCGGCCAAGTGCGTGTCGAACCACGCACAATGAAGGGTTCCGTAGTTGGAATGAATTTATCCCAGGAACAAACTTAACATTGTAGTTGAAAAAAATGCTCTCCCATACATTTCAACTGAAAATGTAAGTTTGTACGCACAATATTGAGAGATTTTCCAAGTTGTTTTCTTATAGGTTTTCCTGTAATCTGTAGGTATAGAACCTTAGTCTGCGCAAAAAATTGCGCGGCACAATATCTCCCGCGCCGAAGGCTGGTCTCCGCTGAGATTGACCGCCATGGCTGTAATTCGGTCTGGAGGAATATTATTTTAAAAAGGCAAATGGAGTTTTAGGGAGAAAGTGACACACATTAAGGGGCTTACATGACCTAAAGCGCGGTCACTGCCGGACTGCATAGAAAAGAAAGAGAAGCGCGATGACACAACCCTGGTAATTTATTGCAAAATATGAAGCAATTATTAATTACAAAAAATACATTGTTTGGACAAAAAAATTAAAACAGTGTTTTAGTATGTTGCTTGTAGAATAATCTGACAAAAAAGAATAATCTAACAAAAAAGAATGATTATTAGTATGCGTATATTAGTATGGTTTTTATTGTAAAAAGAAAGTATTTAAAGGTATCTTCATGATTTTTTTCTATCGTACCTATCAAATTAGTTGTATTATGTTTTGAACACACTATCTACCTAGCATAGGTATATCCTGAAGAATATCATATATTTTTCTGATTTTGTTTACTGTAGTCGATCATATACTTTTATTGTTTCTAAAACTTGCGTTTTTTTGCGTTTAGGTCCTGTAATCCCCTTAAAATAAATAATTATGAGCGATTGCGTAGATACCTCTGCATATATATATTCTGGCAATTTAGAAGATTTGAAATTATTATGAGGAGCACTTTAAACAAATAATAGGTAGGCGTTTAAAAAATAAATCGTTACACTAAACTTCGAAATCACACGATCGCAAAAACGAAACGCAACGTGAAAATCACACAACATTCGATCGACGAAAATGGATCAAAACTTTACTCCTTGGATAGAAATTGAAGGAAATTTCCACCTTCAAAATCGTTCGCGTCAGCTTTCAGTTCCAGTTGCGTCGAACTTTTGTAGAACAGACACCTTTTGAGTTCCGTAACACTTTACATGTCATGTCGTGACGTGATTTCTTTGACGCCTCTCTCGCATGCATGTACAAACGCCAGCACATCAAGCTACTACAATCTGTCAAATTGCTTTAATAGATTTTCAACGTTATCGCTAAAGTATAGTAGGTTCAAAGTTGATTGGGAAAATTTGACAGTACATAGATCTGAATTTTACGAATTGCTACAGGGCTAAGAAATGGATCTGGTAACAGTAACGTCTTTACATAACTTGTATAACATAAGTCTCACAATCCCCTTATTCATCACACTAATATTATAAAGGCGAAGGTTTGTGAGTGTGTGTGGGGGTGTGTGTGTTTATATGTTTGTTACTTCTTCACCCTCAAACGGCTGGACCGACCGACCAATTTTGATAAAATTTTGTATGGAGGTAGCTGACACCTTGGATTAACATATAGGCTACTTTTTATCCTGATATTCCCACGGGATCGAAACTTATGCGGGTGAAACCGCGGGGCGCAGCTAGTAGCAATATAATTATGTCGTTAATAAGGTGCCAAGGAAGCCAAGACTTGTTGACTTTGCTTTTAAATGGTTATATATGGGTGTATAAACACATAAAATATAATAATAAAATATTGCTTTTTGTTCATTCGTGCAGAAAAACGGTGGTATTCATTGATTTAAGTACAAGCGTCACGCGAACAAGTAGAGCCATCTTGTATCGTGTTTTAACATCTTTTCGTCAATTAGTCTCATCTAAACCAGCGATCGTACGTACTCGATTATAGTCGCAAGTAAGTTCTTACTTAGTCACTATTAAAAACGTATATTGTGCGTATTTGGCGAGTGTCAAAAATATTCTCAATCAACATAAAATTTCAAAAAGTACAATCAATCAAAGATAGTAAACGATTTATCAGAAGCAGTGGTGGCCCATTGGTAACGACCGTGACTTACGAGTCGTAGGTTCAAACCGAGAGGCATTTTACTTTATGTAAATTATTTCATCACCACTTTTTTCAAAACGGTGAATGAAAACATCTTGAGGAAACTGGCGCGGCGGCATGTCCTAGAACCAAAAATTCGAAAACAAGTGACATCTACCAACCCGCACTGGGCCGGCGTGGTAGGTAGATTACAGCCCACTCCATCTCACGAAAAGGAGGCCTGTGTCCCAGCAGTAGGAACATCATACGGTGTTGATGCTAAACGATTTGTATAACAGAAAACACTTATTTTGTCACTGACGCAACAACAATCATTCATTATGATTCCATCAATTGATTTTCAATTACACTTGACATTTAAACAAACTATAATAGTTAGAAAGTATCAGTTACTGGTTGTTCAGTATCGATTACTTCATTCATTATTAATTTGAACTGACAGTTAATTAACTACGAGTACATGTCAACTTACAAGCTTCATAATTTATATGAATTAAATATTAATACGAGTAATAACCACATCATACTGACAGGGGTAGGCGGAGTGTCAAGTTTCTCCTTTTTTTTACTTTTTTAATTACTAACCTTAGTTATAAACTAATTTCTTGTTACTAAACAACCTTGCCTTGCCTATTGACTTTTTTGTCTGAAATAAATGTTTATTTTTTTATTTTGCGCTGACGTCGTTGTAAGGCTGGCGCGCTCCGAACTCTAGGTCTGTGCTGGTAGTGTTTACTTTGCTGGAACTGGTCTAGGGTGAGGAGCCAGACTAAGAGAGATTCAGAAACTCGCAGGGCAGCATGTCTTGTGGCGAGCTGTTGAAAAGTAGCGACCCATGGACCCTATCTCCAGGGAGTAGTCTTGTTCCTCACCTCTCGGTTGAAGTGAAGATTGACGAGAAATAGAGCTCCCATCTCTTTCTTGCCTTTATTATCCGGCTTGATTGGAGAATCGCAAGAGCAAACGTGCTCGGAGGAAGGAGGAATTTCAGTAAGTGGGATTGTTCTGATAGCCGTGGAATATACATCTCCACTCCTCAGACACCTCAACCGAGTGCTCGGCGCATCCTGGACAGTCACGCCCAACACCTTATTTGACTGGCCAATTCTTCCCTTGCGGTGGTAGGGCTGACGCCCGCCTAGTTTCCGACCACCCTCCCACCGGAGTCCGGCGTCAAGCAGCCTGTTGTGTTTCGTCGTTGCGAGGGAGTTCCAGTACCTTAGGCATCTTCTGGGCACGCTCGTTCCATCATAGACCTCATCCATCGCTTTCCATCAGGCGTAGTTCAAGATTACCAATCCATTATAGCCACCCGAAACCATAACCCAATATGTTTTGTTCCATTCTTTATTCTTCTTTCATTGTTTCGTTCTGCAATATTTCTGCACCAACCGGGGGTTATCCATACAACACTGACGACCGTGCCTACACACGGCAAATAAACTGTACTTCTTCACGGCAAGAAAAACGTGTGTGTACAGAAGGCCTCACTGTGGAGTTTCTTGTCGGCCGGCCTCCATAGGAAACAATTGGAACCGTGCACCAAGCTGCTGACATTTTATAAGCACCCATTGCATGTAGGTTTATGTGAAATAATATGTTTTGAATTTGAAAGTAAATGGTCCGACTCTCTGCGTTTGGTTGCGATGGGGAAATTGGACGTTTCAGCGATGGCATTGATACAGAATTTTGTTTTTATGAGTCGCTGCTTTTGAATGCGCTATATTTGATGTTTTCCATCTGTCGCTTTTTTGTAAGTCCCTGTATCGAGTGGCTTAATTGCTGAATCGGATGCTAACGATATGCAGGCTTTATTCAGTCGTCATCTGCGAAGCCTTTTTCCAACTACATTGGGGTCGGCTTCCAGTCTAACCGGAAGCAATTGAATACCAACATGCATGAATTCTACATTACATGGAGCGACTCGCGTGCTTTACTTAGATTGATTGTCAGACTTTTGGGCTTTTGACTGCCCGTACCAATAGTCAAAGATCTACTAACAACAGCTGGGACCAAACTTAACGTGCTTTCCGAGGCATGGAGGGGTCTCGGTAGGATGGTCACCCATCCACGTACCGACCTTAGGCTTGGCCAGTGTAGTTTTACCTTGATCGGCCCTAGTCGCTGTTATTACTTTGCCATGAGCTGCTCTACTTAGTCTTTGTATCATGCTTCAAAAAAAGCGGCTAAATTGCTGATCGCTGATGTTAAGGTGGTTATCACACTACACTGGACACCCCTCCGGTGTGCGGTGCTGCGGTTTTTAACTAGTTTCCGGTTATTGTATAAAAAATCTGCAAGGTACAACACACTGACATCGCATCTCCGTGCGGTTTACACTCAAAGTTAAACACCGCAGCACCGCACACCGGAGCGGTGTCCGACGATGTGTGATAAACGACTAAAAGCGTGTCCGTTAAAGCCCTAAGGTAAACAAACTTGCAATTAGGAGAAGTTCCTTACTCACGCTGTTTATAGATACAAGCTTGGTTTGAAGTAAAACGCATGAATACACCTTGAAGGACTATTGTAATATGACATTCATAGCTGACATACGGAACTGTGGACTAAATTATTGTACCGTAAATGTGGCACTGCACGGCAATTAAGATAGATTTCGGTTTTGTAGAACGTCGCCTGTACCACTCATACTTGTGTGACAGTCTCCTTATAAAGCTCGATGTGTCATGTTTATGTCATAATCTATAATATATGATCCCACCAAAAACATTCTGTAAAAAACTAGCCAAGTCTCAATGGAGCTGCCTGTTTATCTCTAAAAAGTAATGAAATCTAGACAAAGTCGTACCAAGTGTAAGGTTCCTTACTGCGATTTCTTTATTATTATAGTTAATGTTGTGTGACTTGGCCGTTGAACATTCTTTATACGTTAGTGTACAAGTCAATTTTGTTTACACGTAATGTTATATCTGTTGTAACTACCTATGTTTGTTAAGCGAGATAATAGCCCATACCGGTATTGGTAATTGGACGCTAGTGTCTCATTTTAGGCTGTTGTTGATTGGTCAACACATGCATTCAGCATCGACAATGCTGACTTCTGCTCTCTTCTTTTTGGAGCGTCAAATCGACCACCGATCTAACATAAAATAGACGTACAGACGGACTTCTAATCAATGATTATAAGTCCGTCTGTACTGGAAATAATTTTTGATACTGTTTGTTTCAGGCTCGCTTAAACATAAGTATTATTGAAATACGCAGCTTTATCAAGCCTACAATTGACTAGTTATTAAATCAACGTTTTCCAAGTGGCAATTTTCCATCGTCAATGGGTAGCGGTTATGGCGACAGATTGGTGCAATGGTGTCATGGAGCACCTGGGTTTGTACCCTTGTGTACCCTTCAACGGCCAAGTCACACAACATTAACTATAATAATAAAGAAATCGCAGTAAGGAACCTTACACTTGGTACGACTTTGTCTAGATTTCATTACTTTTTAGAGATAAACAGGCAGCTCCATTGAGACTTGGCTAGTTTTTTACAGAATGTTTTTGGTGGGATTTCACTTCTTTTTGTAGAAACGTATACGTACGGACGTATTCTTTTTGTATTGCATTATATTTTGACCAAATTTTGAGCGAAATTAATATTTTAGTGTAAGGAGGATGGGCGTTTTGGTACCCGAAAACTAATTACATCCAAACAAAATAATTTATATACAGATTGAAAGGCCTAATTATGTAGAACAATAGTTGATATGGGGGATAGTCCCAGTTCGCTGTCCGTTCAGAGATATACAACCTTTAACACTATACATTTATGTTAGGTTTAGGTTAGGTTAGGGCGTTTTGGTACCGGAAAACTAATTACATCCAATCAAAATAATTTATATACAGATTGAAAGGTCTAATTATGTAGAACAATAGTTGTTATGGAGGATAGTCCCAGTTCGCTGTCCGTTCAGAGATATACAACCTTTAACACTATACATTTATGTTAGGTTAGGTTATGGCGTTTTGGTACCCGAAAACTAATTACATCTAAACAAAATAATTTTTATACAGATTGAAAGGTCTAATTATGTAGAACAATAGTTGTTAGGGGGATAGTCCCAGTTCGCTGTCCGTTCAGAGATATACAACCTTTAACACTATAAATTTAAGTTAGGTTTAGGTTAGGTTAGGTTAGGGCGTTTTGGTACCGGAAAACTAATTACATCCAATCAAAATAATTTATATACAGATTGAAAGGTCTAACTAAGTAGAACAATAGTTCTTAAGGAGGATAGTCGCAGTTCGCTGTCCGTTCAGAGATAAACAACCTTTAACATTATGTAGGTTAGGTTAAGGTTAGGTTATAGGTTAGGGCGTTGTGGAAGGATTTTACGTTCCCGCGTCCCCAAGCGTAGTGTAAATGGAAAAACGGGATAAAAAAAAGGTAGATAAAATTCAGTCACGTCACGATAAAGCAAGAGTCTATTATTGTTACTTATGACCTAACCTAACGATAACCTAACCTAACCTTTAAAGGTTGTATATCTCTGAACGGACAGCGAACTGAGACTATCCCCCCTAACGACTATTGCTCTATCTAATTAGACCTTTAAAACTGTATATAATTTATTTTGTTTGGTTGCCATGTTTTTCGGGTACCAGCTTCCATACATTTTGGCCCATCCTCCTTTGTTTATTTAATTTGTGTAATGTTCGACATCAAATGAAGCGGCCCACCAAGTTAAATATTTTTTGTAAAGGCGGTATGTCGATCTCTAATAGTTTGGTTGGGCTCTTGTGTTTTCTAATCAGGGTCACCCACCAGGTACTTCAGATCTTCGATTATCCTAATTTTTATAGTTTTCCCTTTACGTGGCCATTAAACCCTACCTCTGTACCAAATTTCAGCACTCTGAGTTTATGGGAAGTACTAGTTCTATTTTGATGATGAGTGAGTGAGTGTCTAAAATGCGAAACTTTGCTTTCGCTTAACTTCGGAACTAAATAACCTACAGACTTGAAGTTTTGGATTATAAGTATGTGATTATAGCTTACTGGATGACGAAAGTTTCTGCGTTCTGGTCTTATCCAGAGGTTCTCAAATAGGGGCCTGAAAATGCGGCGAAATGGTTCCTGTAAAGGATGGTACGGCAGTGTTTGCTTCGCGCTCGACTTGGCGGGGGCACTGCCGTGCCCCCCGATTTTATTATTTATTACAAGGAGTCCCTATATCAATTTTCAGAACTCTAGCATCAAAATTTGCGGAAGTCTCGTACAAACTTCCATCCCCTAGTTCAAGGGGTTGGAGGGTAAAAGTTCCAAGTTTTAGAATTGTTTTGTTGTTTGTGTACTATTACTAGCTTACATACCAAACAGCTTTCTAGGACTTCAGGAAGAACCTTAGAATATTGATGCTTATGAAATAAAAAAATATTTTTTTGGGGGGTTGGGGGGTTATTTACTGAAAATCCTGAAATACGTATTTTATTATTTATAACAAGGAGTCCCTATATCAATTTTCAGAACTCTAGCATCAAAATCTGCGGAAGTCTCGTACAAACTTCCATCCCCTATTTTAAGGGGTTGGAGGGTAAAAGTTCCAAGTTTTAGAGTTGTTTTGTTGTTTGTGTACTATTACTAGCGTACATACCAAATTTCAGCTTTCTAGGACTTCAGGAAGAACCTTAGAATATTGATGCTTATGAAATAAAAAAATATTTTTTTGGGGGGTTGGGGGGTTATTTACTGATAATCCTGAAATACGTATTTTATTATTTATAACAAGGAGTCCCAATATCAATTTTCAGAACTCTAGCATCAAAATCTGCGGAAGTCTCGTACAAACTTTCATCCCCTATTTTAAGGGGTTGGAGGGTAAAAGTTCCAAGTTTTAGAGTTTTTTTGTTGTTTGTGTACGATTACTAGCTTACATACCAAATTTCAGCTTTCTAGGACTTCAGGAAGACCCTTAGAATATTGATGATCATCAGTGAGTAAGTGAGTCAGTGAGTAAGTGAGTCAGTGACGAAATCGGGGTATTTTAGATATCAATAAAATCTAAAGTATAAGAGCTATGCAATTGAAACTTTATAGGTTTAATAAGTCAACCACTGACATCATATCTCGAAAATTTTATTTATCTGGTATAATCCAAACCCAAGTTATGAAGGTTCAAAAATACGACGAAGTGCTTCGAGAAAAGGTAGGTAGTGCCCTTGCGCTTCGCTTGGCTCGTCTTGGCGGGGGCACTCCCGTGCCCCCAGATTTATTTTCTGTAAGTAGGTTTGTACAAACACTTTTACACGTCAATTATATTTTTTTAAACTAGATGAGGTCGGCGTTTCCTATCTGACTATTCTGAAAAGAAAGGCCGAATTAAACTCAGAGGTCACAGTCTCTTTTAAAGTCCAGACAAAATCTTGGTCAGATCGTGTGTGTACATTTATGTTCGTATAACTCGTCAAAATGTAGGGAACAGCTGATTTTTTTTTCGCGATTTCCGGTTTGGTCCTATAGTAAAAGTTGTTATAATGATGAGTACAATGACCTCTTACGAGGTTGTTAACGTTTTACCAATAACCCTGTATAAAACTTCAAGTATAAGTTTACCGGCCTTCATCTCCTGGGACTACAGCACTAATAAATTAACCGGGAACGTTTATCTTCGTCACTGGTCGATTTTGAGGTACCTTGTTTTACCGATGTGTTGAACGCTTGAAAAATGGCTCGTTCCTTAGCCAAAATTCAAACTCAAAGAATTTATTTCAAATAAACCTATTACGGGCGGGGTACTTTTGCATTGTCAAGGGGTCGGTCAGTCAGAAAGATGAGGCTAGTTGCCCATTCCAAAGTGTAGTAGGTTCCTTTGGAGAAGAACGGGCAAGAAACTCCACATGGACACTATTTTAAATCGTAAAATTGTTACAAAATATTGGTAACATCATTCATGTTGAAATTATACATGTAGAACGATGTAGAAAGACGATTCGTGCACGTTAAAAGCGTCCATTTAAAAAAATGTAAAAACAATTCAGAAATTAAAATAGAGAAGAAAGGATTGGCATTAGCATTCAGCGTGGTTTTCACCATCATTTAGAAAATTTATTCCGGAAGGTTTATTTCTTTAAAATAAATTTACGCAAATACAAACATGACAAATATTTCGTATAACCTTCGTCACAACATTCTTTGTGACATATTCAACGCAGAGTAAGCCCATATTATTTTTGTGTCATTTTCAAAACATTAACAGAAATATTATTTCTAACCTATCGGTATTATATTCTTGAGAGCGGAGAAAAAACTCATAATCTTCACACTCCATTTCCCTCGTCGGAAATTCAAGCGGCTTCAGCGCTGCGTGCAAACGGCAGCGCTGGAAGCCACAATATTTAATGAAAACATGGTGGAATTATAAGATGACAATAATGGTTTTATTTTCAGTCGCTTGCTAGAGGTTATTATTTGGTTGGCTTTTGGGACTGCTTTTAAGCTATATTTATACATATTACACATAAAACTTTATTTTTGTGTCAGTCTGCGCGACTCGTGATGTGACTGTGTGATAAGTTAAGCTGCGCTTGCCGTGGTTCGTTGGTGGATGGGTGATCATCTTTACAAACCAATATCCCTTCGAGCCTTGGAAAGTACTTTAAACCGTTGGTCGGTAGGCTGTCAATCTTGGATCTTTGACAGTCGTTACGGGTAGTCAGAAGCCCGAAAATCTAATAACCAGTCTTACCAAGGGGTATCATATTACCCAGTAAATGGGTTGTGGAGGTCAGATAGGCAGTCGCATACTGGTATTCAGCTGCATCTGGTTAGACTGGAAACCGACCCTAACATAGTTGGGAAAAGGCTGGGCAGATGCAGATGTGATCGCGTTGTTCTTCAAAATAGTGGCGGAAACCGCATCAAAATCCGCTGCGTAGTGATTAATATAACAATCTCAATGTTTTGTTAAGCCGTAAAACCATGCCAAGCAGGGGCTCACTAGTTATTTATAAATAATATCTATTCCATCCCCAGATGTGCTCTTGCCTTCGGCAAACACAATACGTCATTGTAATTTAAAACTTGGCTGGGCAAACTTAGCCCCGTTTTCCAGTTTTCTTCATATTTTATGCATGATCTTTTCTTTTTATACCAAGGTGTACAAAGTAGCTTCCCGTCAAGGAAGTTTGTCTGACTGTTATATTAAAGGTAGGAAACTGAAATTTGGCCGAGAAACCACTTTGTAACACGGATAAGGATAATTTTGGTACAAAAGGCGATGGGTTAAGCCGGTTCACGTAAAGCCGCGTTTATACGAGGCAAATTTTTCGGGTTTATAGAGGCGAGAATGTCGACTTTGCAAGACTCAGCAGGCGATTTGTCTATAGGGGTGTTTTAAAGCTTATGGAAATCCTGTAGATAAATCAAATTAAAACGATACCAGATTTGAAATAAATGATTTGATTTTGGTTGTTAGACTTTTGGTTTCTCACTTGTACTACTGCTACCCCCAGCTGGATGGACCGACGACCTGAAGAAGGTGGCTGTGACAGACTACATGCGGAAGGTGGAAGACAGGGTGTTGTGACGCAGCCTGGGAGAGGCCCATGTCCAGCAGTGGACTGCGATAGGCTGAATTCTGAGATCTCTGACAGTCGTCGTCACTACTGAGATCTTTGACAGTCTTCATCTGACAAAAATCTACGAATGACACACAGACCAACGGCTTCGGGTCAGCGGGATTGTCGGGTCAGCGGGATTATCGGTTCAGCGGGATTGTCCGAAAGGGTTACCGCTGGTCCGGAACATAAAGGGCTAAGGAAGGAACACGGGTGGGTATTTTTTATTTTGTATGGAGGTAGCTGACACCCTGGATTAACATATAGGCTACTTTTTATCCCGATATTCCCAAGGGATCGACATTTACGAGGTTGAAACCGCGGGGCGCAGCTAGTTTCCCTATATTTTTGCTTGGCTAAATTTTGAACGTATTTATAACAGGAATTAGCCTTCAGGCTTCGAGGTATTTGAAAGACAGATGGAAAACAGTCTTTCAGTCCTAACCATTAATTTCAGATTTCCATATAAAACAATTTCGTTGGCTACCAAAAGGCCAATTTTCACTGCGGTTTTAAAGGCATCCATTTTAAATACTGGCCGCGGTTACAAATATGAAAATTCACAACCATTTTGGTAAATTATTTAAATACGAAAGCTTATTTAAGCTCATTGCTGTTGCATTGGACTTAAAACCATTGTTTGGTTTGTGAGTTATTTGGTTCAGTTATCTAGCACAATTCGTGGTAATAAACAAAATGGCCAACTGTTGTTTGCAAGTCGATACTCGTAATTTTGATTATGTGTGGATTGTGTATACAGCGTCGTGTTCTGTACATTATTAAATTATATTGATCGGGTATCATTTAAGCGTAATTGTATGGTGTGTTGTGGAGGGGCTTGTGGCTAAGTAATACCAGCCGCACGGGTCGGTCGATTGACGTAGCTGATCCGTGGATGACTGACCATCCATGACATATCGAAACCCTCCGTGGCTCGGCAAGTACGTTAAGCCGTTTGTCTCGGCTGTTATTCGTAGATAATAAATCAATCACAATTTGAATAATTTTAAAACATATTGCTAATCAATTGCTTCATACGTTCGAAAAATGAATGTGTTCAACAATGTCAATAACGCAATGAATGTTGTTGAAGTGTTAAAATGAAAGTCATTGCTACTGTTAGTGTATTACGCAATTACCTTGCTGGTTGGTGATAGTCATTTGTGATCATTTTTGATAAATAGTTTCATTAATGGTACGTCCTTTAAATTAGGCCAATTACAGCATATACTTCTTTAAATCGTTTCTTTCGATAAAAAAACACGGTATAAAAATCATTTAATAACCAAACAAAAACACCTTCAAACACAAGAAATAATCCACAATCAGCCAATCCGCTCACAAACTCCACAAAAATACGAAAGTGCTTGTTTTCGGTGGATTCGAACAATTTTTCCCGCTAAAACGGCTATCATAAATAGATCAATTGCAGCACTGCCCTTGTGAATCAAGATTATTTAGAAATCGTCTTTTTCGACAAAAAGACACAGTCGTAAGTCTTTCTTAACCCAACAAAAACTTCAAACACAAGACACAACCCACATTCAGCCATTCAGCTCACAAACCCCATAAAAATACAAAAGTAAGCCATTATAGTGGATGTTAAAACGGCTATCAGAAATAGATCAATTGCAGCACTGCCCTTGTGAATCAAGATTAAGAAATCGTCTTCTTCGACAAAAAGACACAGTCTAATAGACTTTCTTAACCCAACAAAAACTTCAAACACAAAACACAACCCACATTCAGCCATTCAGCTCACAAACCCCATAAAAATACAAAAGTAAGCTATTGTAGTGGATTCCGACATTCTTCCCCGTTAAAACGGCCATCAGAAATAGATCAATTGCAACTCTGCCCTTGTGAATCAAGGTTATTTCGGCCAAGGCCAGCCATGGCGTGTTGGGCCATGGGGGTTGAGGGTAATTTCTCCAACCTTGCCACTTATGGGGGCCGATATTTTTTTTCTTCAACTTTTCGATTACTCCCATTAAGTTTATGCATGCGATTGTTAAAATGTGTAGTGAGTTGGTTTACGAAGTTCTTCGGAAAGTATAACATCACGCCTGTATTTTCGAAAGGGTTCGGTAGAGTTTTTTTTTGTTTTTTTTTTATTAAAAACGTCCCCACACTAGGAATTTCTCCTGTATCGTGGGTGCGTTTACAAACATTTAAACTCACATACACAAACAGCCAGACCCGGAACAAGTACTTGTAGGTCATACAAATATTTGTTCCGTTGTTTTAAAGTGCACTCTCATTTCGACAGTATTCTGTTTCATAAGTAAGAGTGAGCAGGCTTTTTTGGGGTAAGCTCACTCCATCGTCGACTTTGTCTAGACTAGAGTCAAGAGCAAACCCATTTAAAAAAAAAAGCAATGATACATATAGGCCTATTAATAATAAATAATTACCTAATGATTTTTATTTCGGAACAAATAACCTATATTTTGCCTTGAACAAGGTCACTATAGTCAGGGAATTTTATTGTTTTATTTAATTAACTCACCCCGTAATTAACGTTTATTATATTTTATATTATAATGTAACAGTTACTGCACCTCCTATTACGATTTGTCGCAAGTTTTCAATTCCATCCTGTTTATGGATAAATAAATAATAATAATAAAATATAAAATAAATAATAAGAATAGATTAATATATTATTTTTATTGATTTATATATTTTTTTTAATAGGTTTTTTTATGATTGATTGATTTATATAATAATTGTTTTGTATTAATAATCGAATTTTTTTTGTTGTGTTTTTTTCTGGTGTACAATAAAGCATATATGTATAAATAAATAAGGACAATTAAAGTTGGTAGTAAATTTGGTAAACACTTAAATTCCCTGATTTTACAAAACCATTCGAAGCGGGTGGTTTGTTTTTGATTTATAAAGGGAAAATAGAAACTCAAAATATGATAATGTTGTTAGGTTCACATTATTTACAGTATTGTTATCACTGGTAGCCTGGCTTATAATCTTAATATGTATCCAGAACTCTTCTTCCTACCCTTGTCCCATGTTACTTGGGGTTGGCAAAACATGTTTTTTTTTTTCATTTTCCCTTGTCAGTCTGACACTTCATCATTCGGACCTTTTTAGGGTTTCGTACCCAAAATGTGCCAACGGAGCCCTATTACTAAGCCTCCGCTGTTCGTCCGTCCGTCTGTCTGTCAGCGGGCTGTAACTCATGAACCGTGATACATGGGTAGACAGTTGTAATTTTCACAGAGTGTGCATTTCTATAACCGTTTAAAGTAAAAAAATCTTTTTCAGCGTTTTTTGCAGCGGGCTGTATCTCATGAACCGTACCTAATAGCTAGACCGTTATAATTTTCACAGAGTATGTATTCTATTGACGATATAACAATAAATTGTAGCGGTATCTACAACGCCACATGCGAACAACGCGTCATACTGACGTCACGCAAAATCCTGCATCGCGCAAGCAGAGTTTACCGCGCAACTAGCATAGATACCACGGCCCGACATGAATCATCGGGCAGTTGCCCGCCAGACACAACACCCGTCTGGTCGGAGGATCCTCCCTTTTCTATGGAGGTCGAGTGAACTTTACACCCTGTTCCTCATACCTCTATAAAATAATAAAAATAAAATAAAGTTAAAAATTAAAGGGGATCTCCATACAATAAATGTGTATTTTCAGCGTTCTTTCCCTTCGTTTGTGAACCCGCTCGCACTTGGCTAGGCTGGTTTTCTTACATATCATCCCCCACACAATACTTCCATCTTTTCTTTGGTCTTCCTCTCCCTCTTCATCCATTAACATTTATATTCATAACTCTTTTAGTTACATGCTTTTCCTCATCAAGCCAAACGACCACTTTTCTGTCTGAAACTTCCCTGAAATCATTTCTTACTTTATTCATTCTCGTCTTGTCTCTCTAGACAGAATCAAACTGGGTGCTAATTTAATTGTTAAATTAATTATTTTTTTGACCTTGATTTACATTCTGTAATAACTTTAACTCACACCCTGACTGACTGACCCCCAATGACTTCTTAATTTTTTTTTTTATGAAAATCGTTTACTTATACATGTTTGTAAATATGTGAGCACCAGTAATATATAAAATCAATGTATATATCATGGTTTCATTTTTAATTCTTTTACCTATTGTGGTGTAGTAATTTAATTTTAGGTGCATCGTCTTCACATATTATTATTATAGGTATAACTATTGTATGCAAAATATTGTAAAACATTTTAAAAGAGTAACGGTGGAGTTTCTTGCCCATTCCTCTCCATACGAAAACTACCTTTTGGAATGGGCGACTCGAATCAATTCTATTTTATTGTAATTTTTGACGTTCAAAAGTGCCTTTTATGTGTCTATTTGCAATAAATGCTTTGACTTTCACTTTGACGTCACTCCACACATCCATCTCAACATTCTCATCTCTATATACGAGTAGTCTGGACTGGTTTTTTTTTTCATTGCTTTTATTAACTTAATAGGCCACGAACGTACACAGCTGATCACGTATGCCTCCATAACCTCCTCAATGATATAAATACAGTACCAACCTCCACACAAATGGCTACTTTATAGTTCATAATGGATATTATATTGATCTCTTACTTTCGTGCCTTTGTTCTTGTGCCTTTTATAGGATACTCAAAGCCTTTCGTTGATGGACTATGGCAGTTAAACTCAGACATTATCGTAGACTAGTGATGGGAGCTACGTAGCGTAGGTATTTTAAAGTATCCTCTATTCAGGGTGACTTTATATTGACACGTAAGTAGTTGTACAACGTACATTTGGTGAAATAAATCATGAATATGAACAACTTTCACTAACGACTAATCTTGAAATAGCTGTAAGTTGGGTTATATTGTTTTTTTTTAAGTGAAAACTTCTTTAGCTGCGTTAGGCATTTTTTGTGATGGAAAAAACCATTGAACTCGCAACACTGTTACCGTAAGCGACGCCGCGCGTGTTTTGTTTATAAGACGATTAAAAAAATACCCGCTTCGGATATGTTCGGCTGTCCTCGGGATGTACTCGGTTTTAATGTAGATCCGTTATGTCAGTGAGTGATGGCAAAGTATTCTGTTTGTGTTTTGTTTTCACTTCTGTCGGCACTACCGGAGTGCCACTGTTTTTTTTTTTTATAAAATAGCAAGTCATATTTTTCGTGTCGGCCCCGGTAGCCGATACAGACGGGATGGGGGTATTTCAAAGCACAGGAAAGATTGACCAATCTCTCCTGTGCTTTTAAACAACAGTATCACATTATTTAACTCAAATAAAACATGGAAATAATGTATTCATACATTTATAATAATATCTTAGCTTGTTTCCGACAGGGTGGAAATTTCTATCATCCTCCATAGAAAAGGGAGGATCCTCTGACCAGACGGGTGTCGTGTCTCGTGGGCAATTACCGCCCGATGACTCATGTCGGGCTGTTGTATGTATGCTAGTCTCGCGGAAAACTTTGTTTTTCATTTCATCATCATCTGCCTATCCTTTTCCCAACTAAGTCGGGGTCGGCTTCTAGTCTTACCAGATAGATACTAGTATTTTACATGGAGCGACTCAACCCAGTTACTGGGTAACAAGATACACCTTGGTAAGACTTACTATGTTATACCTTAAAAAACGCTAATAAACCCATTTCTAACATACCCGAACCGCAGTAACGACCCAATAATAGACTGTATAATCTATGGTAACGACGATCATTTCCCTGTTCATGACATCAAATGGTTTTATTGCAGTTAACTTCTTTCTAACTCCTATAATAAATGACCCGCATCTACCCCAGTTTCATCTAAAGCCATCTCTACGTACCTACACGTAAAGTCAGCGATATCTCACATGAGACAAGTTCCGACATGTTCCAACAGTAATTGATGTCAGCCACTTATCTTGGCCCAGAGTTCACGTGACCCACGTTAAGACCGGCTTTTGAATTTACTGCTTTTAAGAGGCGCCAAACATTGAGTGGATGATTTTACTTCGTGTGGTTTTTGTGTTGGAAACATTTTTTTTTGTGGTTGTAAATAGACAACATTTTAAGTTCACAAATTTTTAGATTTCCTGCTTACTTATGTCATAACTGTACCAACTGCAGTTTGATTCTGTAAAAATCTCACCGTGAAAACTTAGGTGAAGTGAGCGTGGAGTGAGCTGTCAATAGTGTCAAATCCTAACAAAAACTAACTCACTTCACCTAAGTTTTCACGGTGAGATTTTTACAGAATCGACCGGCTGTATACCAATGATGAAAATTTTCAGTTAAAAAAAAAAATCTATGTATTTTAGGTACAGACATCAAGCTACCCCACGGATATCTATGAGCTACCCGAAACTGTCAAATTTTCCCAATCAACTTTGAACCTTACAATTTAGCGATAAAGTTGAAAATCTATTACTTAAAGAAATTTTACAGATGTAGAAGCTTGATGTGCTGGCATCTGTACTTACTCAAAACGTGAATTTTAAGCAGCAATTACTTTTTATTTTCAACAAATAACATTGTCCATTACTTTGTAGTAATGTTATTGCAGTACCTACATTATGTGCACGATTCGGATTGGATACTTAAAATGCTGTGAGTAGAACGTCAAATAAAAAAAAAAAGAGTAAATATTTTTAACGTTACACGTTTCTAAAAATATTTCTCATTATTCGTTCTTTATTATGAGTTTCAGAGTTGACAGATCAAAGAAGGCGAAACGAAAAGACTGACTCAAGTGGCTCTTTAGTATTTCAGGATGTTTATTTTTGCTGATGTAGCTATATTATAAAGACGAACCAGCGCCTGGGGCTCTGTTTCGCATAGCGTCGTAGCCAATGATATTATATTAAAGAGGTAGATAGGGCAATAGCGCGCGCACATTGTTGCAGACAAATTCAGACAATTGTTGTAATTTCGTTATTGCTATCTCTTTCTGTGTCACACGTTCCGTATTTATTTATCGCAGTTGGAGTTGTAAGTCTTTGTATTAACATCGCAACAATACAGAATGTCGCTCAGTATGAACGTAGCGTATCTTTCCTTTATAATATCATTGGTCGTAGCATAGGCTATTTGACAATGTAAAAAATAAGGTCATAATTATTGACACTCGTATAGATTATCGCTTTTAAAATCGATTTGCATTAATTTTACTACAAAACAATGTATTATTTATAAAAAAAATCCCGAAAAAACTTCATCTTTTTAAATCTGGCGCCACGTAATCGAAAACGGTCTGGATTGGCTGAACTTAAGATGACGTCATGATTTAGTAAATTTCTGTCTATCGTTGACAGAACAGATGACTTTTGTCTAGTATCTCGACCGTTTCAACGTTTATTTACGTGAATCGTGACGTCAGGACGCCATATTGTTAAAGATAGCGTTTTGGCGGCTTATTTAAACAGTACATTTTTATTTACTATTTTTTAAAAGAAATACATTATGCAATTTGAAGTAATAGGTTTTTGTGGGCTCGTTAGACACCATTAAATAATCTGAGATGTTTATCAGAAACCAGTCAAATAGCCTATTATTCTGAGCGATGGCTATTTTGCGTGGATGTGACGCATATTTTCCCCAACTTGTTCCTTTGTGTTTGTGTTCTATCTCATTTCTGATTCGATCGCGTAGGGATGCTCCAAGCATAGCCCTCTCCATTGCCACATACATTTTGATGCCCTTTGATTATTTTTTCTTAAACACGTACAGTCACTAGCATAAGTATGTATACACGTGGCTTTGTTCAAAGGCGTTTTTCTCCTTTATTTTTGAAATAAATTTTTTATTACTAGGAACATAGTATTTTCGAACTCATAGGAACGAATGCAACACACACACACACGACACGACACTTTACTATATGTAAAGTGTCGTATTTCAACGTTGCATTCGTTATTTCGTGAAAAAATCGCAATTGAAAGTTGCCAAGTGTTGACATATTAGTGCTCGTGACTGTACATAATTATTATTTTAAGTCTGTTTATTTATATTATGTAAATATTATCTTGGTTAATGAAAACATATTAAAAAAAATACTGAAATAAAACTTTTTGTATCATTATTTCCTTTATTTCATTAAATAACACATATAAATTATATTTTTAAATATTAGAATATAAAAAATATAAAAACATTTAAAAATATAAAAAATAGTAGCCCACCGGTATCGGGAACAGGGTCCAAGCTACCGGCGGTCAGGGCTCCAGAGAGAGGAACCTCCTAACAATGCGGGCCGTGTCCAGAAGTACCGCTTTCTGAATCAAGCCCTTGATTCAGCTGCCCAACGAGAGCCTCCTCAGGTGTTGGTCGAGGCTCTTGGCTATTAGACCATTGGCTGTCACGACTATCGGCACAATGATCGCTGAGTCCACATCCCACATGTCGACAACCTCGCGAGCCAAGTCAAGATACTTGATTTGTTTATCTTTCTCGGCTTTCACGAGGTTCCCATCATGCGGGACGGTTATGTCAACAATCATTGCGCGCCGCTCTGATCGATCCACCACCACTATATCAGGCTTATTGGCAACAATAGTCCTGTCAGTGATGATGGATCGATCCCAATATAATGTGATATCACCATTTTCGAGAACTGGGTCGGGCACATACCTGTAGTACGGCACCTCCGATTCCACAAGGTTGTATTTCAGAGCAAGTTGCTGATGGATCATGTATCATTATTTATTATTAACGGAATCTATTGAAATAAGTAATTTTACCCAGTTTCTTGAGCCGTAATTTATTGAGTTATTCGAAACAAAGCCTCGACAAAGTTTGGCGCAAACATTATGGGAGTCTGTTTTAATTTAATTTCGTCGCTTATTATTTTGTTCGTCGTTTTACGTAATTACTTTTAATAATTAGGTTAGTAAATGTCTTCAATTAATATGAAGAGTTTTGGTCTTGATAAATAATAATTACTTAACTCACGGCCAGTTTCCTCATTAACAACTAAAGTAATCAGTCAAAGTATTGACTTTAACTTGACCTTTACTGATAAATGTTTTTCTTCGTTCAAGGGACAGCTAAAATAGTGAAAAAACAAAAACCGTTACTTTGACTTTTGTGACGTAACTTTAGCTGTTACTATTGATGAAGAGAGTGCAAAACTAGCGACTAGAATCAATTCTATTTTATCGTAATTTTTGACGTTCAAAAGTGCCTTATAAGTGCCTATTTGAAATTGACTTTGACTGAATTGGATTTGACTTTGATGAGACACAGTTTCAAAATAATTTACCATAACTATTCATTCGAAAGCGGGCAATTCTATTTATATCAGCGATTATCTAAATAAGCTTGGTCTTTGCACACAAATATTATGAATGTACAGATCAATAATTTTGTCAAGCACATGAAATGTCTCGGTACAACCGCCTGAACCAAATTCGTTTTACCCCGGAAATCAAACTTGTGGTCTAAGCACAATCTCCCCGCAGCGGAGATTTTTTTTTCAGTATTCAACCAATCAAAATCTAGTCAACGTCAATTATAGAAAATCGTCTGGATTCGCATACTATTTTGGTGAAATCAAAATGTAATTATAGCTTGGCAATTTGATTAGTGACCAGAGACAGGGAATACAAAGGGACATTCTATAAACAACACTTATGGCAAATAAATTGATTGATTTATAAGCGACTATTGTTTTGAAGGTTAGGCTCATAACTTCATAAGGAACAGTTTAAAGCAGTTCAGATTAATGTTTTTAATATTTATTTACCGCTTATTTCTTTCAGTGTGGAGTCTTCGCTTAGTGTATCCTGGGCAGTTCCCTGCTAACTTCATCATCCCTCTTAGTGCAGCAGTCTGCTGGACATTTTGTTTCTCCAATCCCCTGCGAGTTTACTCGATCCTCGGCGGCTTACATGTACCACACTGCTCGTGTCGTTGCTGCGCCTAAGGGAGCCCTACCTTAACGATTGCCAATTCGCGTTCTCCATTTAAGTACATGTCTACTCCAAAGTTACGTCAGTTACTATTCTACCGCTTATATGGCCAGCCATTTCAATTCGCTTATTCTGTTAGCCTGCCCTGCTACTATACACACACAGAAAATTTATTTTATTCATGAGGTTTCGGGTAAGCTACTCTTACTTGTATATTTAACATCAACTCTACAAAATGCTTTCTTCGCTAACATTTATTTTTCTTACGAGTTTCCACTCCAAAACATCGCTGGATGGATATTCTTAATTACATACACCAAAATTATCACCAGAGACTCCGGAGAAACTGACCTAATTCGCCCAGTAGTGCGCAAGATTAGTTCTCAGCTACATATTATATTATATACAGGCGGTTGAAACTTCACCGTTTAATATACCGTGATTTATTAGTATGGCACCAAGCCAGTTACACTAATGAAATTCCTTTCACTCAGTGCTCGTGTTGATGTTTTGACATGCTGTATAGTAAATTACATTGTTATTACAGCGTTAACGTATATTAGTGTAAGATTACTGAACATGAATTCTCTTAATAAGTTCCAACCATAGATGTAGCAACAACAGTAGAAGTTGTCACGATTTTCATTACGATTTTGGCTACAAGACTGATGATGCTGAATTCGGTCTGATAAAATGAAAAAGTCTTATAAATAAACATTTTCCGGGAACCATGCCCTTTCAATTTGGCAGCTGTAATAAAAACGAAAACAAAAAGAAGGATTTCATGCTTTTTGATTTCAATAATAATCATGTGTGATTATGACAGATACCTACCTGAGTTTGACTAGTCTAATAAAATCAACGCATTATAAATCTAAGTTCTCAAGAAATTTTTTGTAGTGATGTTTAAAAAAGGTTTTGTTGAAAGCAAGTTCAAACCCGCAATCTTATGTTGTATGACGTCACGCAAATTTCTCCATCTCATAAGCAGAGTTTACCGCGCTACTAGCATACTTACAATGGCCCGACATGAATCATCGGGCAGTTGCCCGCCAGACACAACACCCGTCTGGTCGGAGGATCCTCCCTCTTCTATGGAGGTTGAGTGAACTTTACACCCTGTTACTCATACATCTTTACTGGTGACCCCGACGTGGCGTGGCGTGTTTTACCCCCAAAATACCCCAAAGATTTATATAAATAAGTTTTGTCTAATCATTAAATCTTAGGTCAACTTGCTGCACGGCTCATTAGGGACTCAATGGCTTGGAAATAATTTGCGCGCCGAAGTTGGTTATCGAAGGCAGTGGTCTCGTACTTAAGTGTAGATATTCTGGCGTAATGAAAAAGGGGAAATATAATTATAGCTGATCCTCTGAAAACTTTTTGATCTTCTAATGATGCACACTGTTTTTAATCAATGTGCCTCTTTTAAACTTTCTGACCCCGACTCACTACACTTGGTGTACCGTTGACATTTCGAGCACTTTCTCTTTTGTACACTTGGTGTACACCTGACGCTTGAGGGGTTAATGGTAGAAATGTAACTTAGAAAGATATGTTAATTATTCTAATGATTATAATTCTTTAAATGTGTACCTGTTATTGTCGCGAATCATATTTTGATCAAGATACAACCTGACACTGACCTGCAAATTGCAAAAAACTTAAGAAAATTTGAATTTCGCGGTCTCAACTACAGCACATGATTCTAGACGACCTAGCATAAAAAATATTTCGTCGGTTATCAAAAAATCTGCTGTTTCATAGAAATGTTCAATACCTACGCGGTTAAAATGTATGGAAAACCTAATTTAGCGGAATGTGCGACCTGAAACCGATCATCTCGATAGCGTTTTGGTTCGCCATTTAAAAAAAAAGTTTAGTTTAAAGGTTTTCATTTCTTACGGGCTGATTTTTGAATCGACCAATAATTTTTATTCGTGGAATAAAATTGACGTCTGACAGTTTTTGTATGGAAGAACTGTCAAATAATCCGATAAAATTATCTGGCGTGGGAAAATCAGCCCTAAGAAAAAAAATCTTGTTACGTCGTTTGATGCACAATGAGTACTTTTGGCACGGCATGCCTTTTTACTCCGACAAAATCATCTTCTCCTAAATTACCCCTGATCTTGCCAAATTAACACAGAAGGCTCTAATTTTGGTGAACAGCCAAAACCCCAAACGACATTGACACCACTTGACACAAATAATTAAATTACCACAACTTCACAAATAATTCCACCGACTGTCTTAATACCGGTTACCCATCCAATTACCGGTGATCCTAACTGAGCTTAACTTCGTTATCCAAATAACGCGGGTCCCAATTTAATTTGTTGCGCAGGTAACAGTGTCTTGGTCAGCCGGCCAGACTTACGTAGTCTTGGAAATTACCTAATTATTTATCTTTACTACCAACTTGAACTGTCAGACAATTGTGACAGTTGTATGAAATTGTTAAAAAACACGGAAAATTGACGTAGTGTTTATTCAATATACAAACAACTAACTTCTGCCCGCGATTCCGTAAGCGTTAAATTTCTTGTTCCTCCGACCTACCCCGTCGCATCGCATCGCCTGCCGCGCTAAAACTTAGTTTTCATTCAGCTTTCTTTCTGACTTTTAGGCTTGGCTCCTAAAGGCCTTAGCGTGATGTTAGGTAGCCTATAGCCTTCTTGAAGAATTGGGCTATCAAATGCAAAAATTATAAAAAAAAAAATCTGACTGGTAGTTCCACAAAGCGCGTTCAAACAAACAAACTTATCAGCTTTATTATAAGTACTAGTTGCGCCCCGCGGTTTTACCCGCGTAAGTTTTGATCCCGTGAGAATATCAGGATAAAAATAGCCTATATGTTAATCCAGGGTATCAGCTACCTCCAAACCAAATTTTATCAAAATTGGTCCAGCCATTTGAGGGTGAAGAAGTAACAAACATATAAACACACACACACTCACAAACTTTCGTCTTTATAATATTAGTTTTATTATTAGTAGATATTTTCCTTGACTGTATTAAGGTTGTCAATTGTTATTAAGGAAAAATAAACCGTATAATCATTTTATTTTATTATTTAAAGGCGTCCTTTAATAAAGGGTAATTGTATAAAGCCGGAAGTGGCCGCCCTAGAATAGAGGCGACTACCTAAATTAAAGGGTAATCATAAGTTGTAAAGCCGGAAGTGTACGCCCTAGAAGGTTATACTTTGACCTTATTCATTGATGATGTCCTTCAAAAGGGTCAGGTGCGTAGTACAGACGCCAGCACATCAAGCTACTACAATCTGTCAAATTTCTTTAATAGATTTTCAACTTTTTTTTTCTTATTTTTTGAGGCTTGGCCGTTTCGTTACTAGAAGAACTATTGTATAACAGAAAAGTAATAACCAGTGAATAAATTTTTAACCTTACGCCCATGTGATGGTAGCGAAACGGCCAAGCCACATATTTTGACTAAGGTGTAGAGTTTGTGAAGTTAGGGCGTGTAGAGTTAGAAGCTTGGCTCTACATAAGATCTGATAACTTGTTGGCAGTGCGAGCCATATGTGGTCTCATCTTGGCAACATTTTAGATGAAAATGTTTTTGGTGGGATTTCACATCTTTTTGAAAGTCGCTTAAGAAATAATTTTTTTTTGGGGGGTTTACTTTACTAAAAATCCTGAAATATGTATTTTATTATTTATTACAAGGAGTCTCTATATCAATTTTCAGAACTCTAGCATCAAAATTTGCGGAAGTCTCGTACAAACTTCCATCCCCTAGTTTAAAGGGTTGGAGGGTAAAAGTTCCAAGTTTTTTTGTTGTTTGTGTACTATTACTAGCTTACATACCAAATTTCAGCTTTCTAGGACTTCAGGAAGAACCTTAGAATATTGATGATCATCAGTAAGATAGTGAGTCAGTGACGAAATCGGGGTATTTTAGATATCAATAAAATCTAAAGTATAAGAGCTATGCAATTGAAACTTTATAGGTTCAATAAGTCAACCACTGAAATCATATCCCGAAAATTTTGTTTATCTGGTATAATCCAAACCCAAGTTAAGAAGTTTCAAAAATACGACGAAGTGCTTCGAGAAAAGGTAGGTAGTGCTCTTGCGCTTCGCTTGGCTCGTCTTGGCTGGGGCACCCCCGTGCCCCCAAATAAAAAGTTGCTAACTTTGTCCAATGCTTGATGTCAGGCATGGACTTATTATAATACAAGTAACTATTATATTAAGTCCATGATGTCAAGGCCAGGGACCAAAAACACACAATAATTGACATTGACAACACAAATTAATCCATGATGCACCCGCAACACTGACAGATGACAACAAAACAACAACAATCAAAACAAAAACAAAATGCCAATTGCAGAGTGGAAAAATAACAACTTTTGACAAACAAACGATAATAAATAAGAACATTTAAGCCTTTCGTTGCATCTGTGCAAGAACAGGACGTAAAGCTCCAGATTTAACATAAAAGTAGGGGTAATAAAAGCCGAAGAGTCTGCAAAGCTGTCTAACCACAGAATAGTCAGTGCTGCCGTGTAATTAGGTCGAGGAGATCAGATGCTACTCACTGTGTGAATCATACTATTCCGTCGCATCTCATTAGACTAAAAAGTAGACTAAAAAAAGGTTGGAAGTCAAGAGTTACGCGATTGGCTTTCTGTGAAACTATTCCTTTCTGACACCGAACAAATATTTGTATTTGTCTACAGACAGTTACACTTTGTGTTTCAACAGATTCCTTTTTGCAATGTTTTCGAGGGTTTTATTTATCACTAGCTGCGCTCCGCGGTTTCACCCGCGTAAATGTCGATCCCGTGGGAATATCGGGATAAAAAGTAGCCTATATGTTAATCCAGGGTGTCAGCTACCTCCGTACAAAATTTTATCAAAATTGGTCCAGCCATTTGAGGGTGAAGAAGTAACAAACATATAAACACACACACACTCACAAACTTTCGTCTTTATAATATTAGTTTTATTATTAGTAGATATTTTCCTTGACTGTATTAAGGTTGTCAATTGTTATTAAGGAAAAATAAACCGTATAATCATTTTATTTTATTATTTAAAGGCGTCCTTTAATAAAGGGTAATTGTATAAAGCCGGAAGTGGCCGCCCTAGAATAGAGGCGACTACCTAAATTAAAGGGTAATCATAAGTTGTAAAGCCGGAAGTGGACGCCCTAGAAGGTTATACTTTGACCTTATTCATTGATGATGTCCTTCAAAAGGGTCAGGTGCGTAGTACAGACGCCAGCACATCAAGCTACTACAATCTGTCAAATTTCTTTAATAGATTTTCAACTTTTTTTTTCTTATTTTTTGAGGCTTGGCCGTTTCGTTACTAGAAGAACTATTGTATAACAGAAAAGTAATAACCAGTGAATAAATTTTTAACCTTACGCCCATGTGATGGTAGCGAAACGGCCAAACCACATATTTTGACTAAGGTGTAGAGTTTGTGAAGTTAGGGCGTGTAGAGTTAGAAGCTTGGCTCTACATGAGATCTGATAACTTGTTGGCAGTGCGAGCCATTATGTGGTCTCATCTTGGCAACATTTTAGATGAAAATGTTTTTGGTGGGATTTCACATCTTTTTGAAAGTCGCTTAAGAAATAATTTTTTTTTTGGGGGGTTTACTTTACTAAAAATCCTGAAATATGTATTTTATTATTTATTACAAGGAGTCTCTATATCAATTTTCAGAACTCTAGCATCAAAATTTGCGGAAGTCTCGTACAAACTTCCATCCCCTAGTTTAAGGGGTTGGAGGGTAAAAGTTCCAAGTTTTAGAGTTTTTTTGTTGTTTGTGTACTATTACTAGCTTACATACCAAATTTCAGCTTTCTAGGACTTCAGGAAGAACCTTAGAATATTGATGATCATCAGTGAGCCAGTGAGTCAGTGACGAAATCGGGGTATTTTAGATATCAATAAAATCTAAAGTATAAGAGCTATGCAATTGAAACTTTATAGGTTTAATAAGTCAACCACTGACAACATATCCCGAAAATTTTGTTTATCTGGTATAATCCAAACCCAAGTTAAGAAGTTTCAAAAATACGACGAAGTGCTTCGAGAAAAGGTAGGTAGTGCTCTTGCGCTTCGCTTGGCTCGTCTTGGCTGGGGCACCCCCGTGCCCCCAAATAAAAAGTTGCTAACTTTGTCCAATGCTTGATGTCAGGCATGGACTTATTATAATACAAGTAACTATTATATTAAGTCCATGATGTCAGGGCTAGAGACCAAAAACACACAATAATTGACATTGACAACACAAATTAATCCGTGATGCACCTGCAACACTGACAGATGACAACAAAACAACAACAATCAAAACAAAAACAAAATGCCAATTGCAGAGTGGAAAAATAACAACTTTTGACAAACAAACGACAATAAATAAGAACATTTAAGCCTTGTGTTGCATCTGTGCAAGAACAGGTCGTAAAGCTCCAGATTTAACATAAAAGTAGGGGTAATAAAAGCCGAAGAGTCTGCAAAGCTGTCTAACCACAGAATAGTCAGTGCTGCCGTGTAAGTAGGTCGAGGAGATCAGATGCTACTCACTGTGTGAATCATACTATTCCGTCGCATCTCATTAGACTAAAAAGTAGACTGAAAAAAGGTTGGAAGTCAAGAGTTACGCGATTGGCTTTCTGTGAAACTATTCCTTTCTGACACCGAACAAATATTTGTATTTGTCTACAGACAGTAACACTTTGTGTTTCAACAGATTCCTTTTTGCAATGTTTTCGAGGGTTTTATTTATCACTAGCTGCGCTCCGCGGTTTCACCCGCGTAAATGTCGATCCCGTGAGAATATCGGGATAAAAAGTAGCCTATATGTTAATCCAGGGTGTCAGCTACCTCCATACAAAATTTTATCAAAATTGGTCCAGCCGTTTGAGCGTGAAGAAGTAACAAACATATAAACACACCCCCACACCCCCACACACACACACACACTCACAAACTTTCGCCTTTATAATATTAATGTGATGTATCATGGATTTTTGTTCTCATAGCAAAAACTTTTTGAGGGTTGAAACTACTTACCTATGTAAAGTCAGGGAAATTAATTGTTTATTAAATTAACACTACAGTCCATTCGCAGTTATTTTACCACTGATTTTGCATCACTGTCCAAATCAAAGTGATCTTTATTAATATTTAAATAAGGTTGCTGTTGGATTGCTGCAACTGTCAAATCTGTCAAAATCACATCGGTATATAAAGATGGACACCCATCCACAGACCAAACAAGCAAGCGTAGTTTTGCGGGTAAACAAATGAACAACTGATTTTGTAAAACAAAATGTCGTGCTATGTTCTAAAAATAATTTGAATTTGGAATTCTAAATAGAATGAAAGGATATCGTTCTTCACAATAGCCAGTATCGAAAATCGGCAATTTCATAGTTATTGACCTACCAATAAGTAATAAGACGGACCTAAATATACACCAATGAAAAGATCTCATCAAGGAGAATATTTCTTAGTCTGACGACTACTCTTGATTGATATTTCGTAAGGAGCTACAGAGCTCTAAATGTGAGTAATTAAGTATAAGTATTATCGATATTTTGTCAATTAATCTTTTATTAATTCAGTGCCTTGCAAATATCATCTATTAAGCTTATAAACGGACATTTTAAAATACTGGCCTCTTGTATGCCGTTTTAGGTTTTTTTGCAAGGAGTTCAAAGTCTCCTTCATATTCAACTCTACGTCCATTAAATCTAAATACCGTACTCAGTCATAAGCATACTGGGCGTATATACAGCCGTCATTGTGATACATCATCTTACAATCAATGCGGATGACAGACGTACAATGCTGCTAATCTCTGACACTAAATACAGATAGTACAGAAGGCAATCTACATACAAAGTGCGCTCGAGCAACGCACACATAGACACCGCTCACGGACACGTGATCTCGGAGTGGTTGGGAGTAGTGCGAGCGCGGGTGCCATCGCTTGAGACACGCGTCTGTGAAGTGCAAAAATGGAGCAACAACAAAAAAATGGCTATCTAAGCTCGATTTATATAATAGTTTCCTATTTTGAATCAGTATTTAACGAAGTACCTTTTTTTATGAGGTAAATTCACGCCACCAATACCTAAGTTGAAAACATGATTTTTTGTTTGTGTAGATATTGTGTTGTTTTTAGTCTCATTTGATAGGTTTAGGTCTAAAACGGATAGGGCAAAATAAATTGTGTAAATAGGGTAATCCGTTTTGAAGTTAGATTTTCGATAGTGAAAATTGACAATTGTAAAATTTTATATGTTTTTGTTCTGTAAACTTTTTGTATTGTAATACTATGTTTTTCGTTTTGTTTTATTTAATATGTCTTATGTAGAATAGCTCAACAATACATCAAACAACTAGATACGAGTGCCACTACCACGATAGATTTTTGTGCATAAGCCAAAGTTGACAACCCTAGCGCGACCGCCGAGCGTAGGTATGTAAATTGAAGTATATACATGTGATTGCCTTCTGTACTATCTGTATTTTGTGTCTCTGACATTTTGAGGCGTATTATAATTATTAATACCTAATTGTATTGTGGTTTGTATGCGTCACAAAGCTAATGCATGAGTTCTGTATACTACGATAGAGAGGGGTTTCGAGAAAATTGTCGGTTCCACAAAATTTTGATTAGCATAATCAGTCAATAATGTTCCCACTGCTGGGACACAGGCCTCCATTCGGTGAAAGGGAGTGGGCTGTAATCCACCACGCGGACCCAGTGCGGGTTGGTAGATGTCACATGTCTTCGGATTTTTGGTTTTAGGACTTGCCTGTTTCCTCACGATGTTTTCCTTCACCGTTCTGAGAGCAGTGGTGATGCAATAACTTACACAAAGTAACACCTGGCTGGTTTCGAACCCACGACCTGCAACGCGTTTAGGCTCCTACAAACAGGCGCGACACGCGATGCGAATCGCGCGCGACACAAAGCCACCGCTCGTTGCGCGACTTGCGGTGCCTTTGTGTCGCGCGCGATTCGCGTCGCGTGTCGCGTCTGTTTGTAGGAGCCTAAACGCGTTGTACTGGGCCACCACCGCTCTTTAAATTTTGATTACAGCCTGCTCCCTAATTCCGTAACACACTATCAATCGGAATCTGAATCATTTTGAAGCAAATTGCTAATCCATTGCTTCATAAGTTAGAAAAATTGGTCTGCTCAACACTCGTAAATGAAGCAATGAATGTTGTGGAACTGTCAAAATTAAACCGATTCCGATTGATAAATGTGTTACGCAATTGCCCCGCAGCTCAGGAATCAATATAATTGACTATCTCATTGTTCGCAAGCCCAATGGAGCGTTAGGTTGTTGCTTTTGATCCCCCGGGTCAAGCAAACTGTTAAAAACCTCAACAATATAGCGTAACCCACTTTCAATCACACCTGAAGGATTTTGAAGGAAATTGGTAATAGATTGCTTCGCATGTTTGAAAAATTCGTCAGCACGATCATCATCTGCCTAGCCTTCTCCCAACTATGTTGGGGTCGGCTTCCAGTTTAACCAGACGCAGCTGAATACCAGTGTTTTACATGGAGCGACTGCTTATCTGACCTCCACAACCCAGTTACTGGGTAATACGATACCCCTTGGTAAGACTGGTTGTCACACTTTCGGGTTTCTGACTACCCGTAACGACTGTCAAAGATCCACGAATGACAGCCGGGACCAACAGCTTAACGTGCTTTCCGAGGCACGGAGGGGTCACGGTATGTAAAGATGGTCACCCATCCATAGACCGGCCGCGGCAAGCGTAGCTTAACCTGATCGATCTACCTGTGCGGCTGTTATTATATAGCCACGGGCCCCTCTGCGCGATCTCGCGTCTGCGCGATAAAGAATCTAAATATCGCAATCACTATTAAAATAAAACAGTAAATAAAGTTTTTAAATAATGAAATACCTACCCTTGAGGGGAAATTGCGTAACACACTTACAATGGTAATGACTAACGATTGATGAAACCAATGATTAATAATGACGTCGTTCAGCTGTTTTACATAACAGAGCTGTTTTGTAAAACCGCTAGCGGTTATGTAAAACAGCGAATTAGAAAATCCATCTGCGACATAATTATACGAATCGTATTACACAAAATGAATCGAATACGTGATCAAGCTACTGAATTTCAAATGGGCTCAAGTTCATGGAATCAAAATCCTTTCATAACATACCCTTGGGTAAATAAAATAAATAAATAAAATAATGTTTTAACGGGTAGCCAAACCATAAAGATAACGTTGTTCTTGGTTGATAAACTTTATGACTCATCAAGTCGTAAATGTAACCTCATAATATTGATACTGATTACGAAATGGCGGGTAACAAAGTTTATCTCCTTTGATTTCAAGGAAGTTATGTGCAGTAAAGGAGCAGGTGGCCTTGTGGTAACGGCCGTGACTACGAGTCGTGGGTTGGTAAAATAATAATCTTTTGATTCAAGTATTCGTAAAATTGAACTACTGCTAATTTTCTACTACAGTTCAAAGGTCGCTTACTGTAGTGGGTTTGATGTGACGTCATTATACCGCTTTGTTTACATCCCTTTTTTACGCCCACATTTCACATGTTATGTTTGAGTCCCCCATGTAATAAGGGGCGAGCCTATTGCCATCAACCGGGCACAAACCCAGACTCCGGGTTACTGCTGAGAACTTCCGGATGGAATACCCATATAATAATTTAGGTTCTCATGCTTAGCAGTACCACTAGCGACAAGGTACTCGCACGGAATAACTCCTAAACCATAATATCCGTGTGCTAAACAAACAAATCTTTTCTTAACATTCTGTCTTCCATAATAATAAAAACGGAAGCCAGAAAACCTTTTTTTATTATTATACCATATTGGAAATCTTGATACGCATACCCTATGGAAATTCTTACTGTGTAAATATTCCGTAGGGGCGTATCATGGCATTAGAATAGAAACAAGAATAATTCCGGCTATAATTATACAGGTGGTAATTCGTTTATTTTGGGTAGCGGAGATTAATTAGGCAAGTGTTTTTACGTAGGTGTAAGAAGGTTTCTTGAATTGTTCAACGTGCCTATACCACCTTTTTCAGAAAGGTATGGTCATATTTACGGGTGGGGTACCGACCTTCATGAATTTGTTTTTTTCCAGACATTTTGAATTTTATGCAATACAGTTTAGTAAAAGGACACTAGTGATAAGATTTACGTATGTATTATAAAACGTGTACTTTTTCTTAAGTACCTAATACATATTTATGCTCTGCACACAGCAAGAATCTTCGGTCAGAGAATAATCGTCTTTTTCGATGTCCTTCTCATCGCTCTGGTTTTATAAAGTCTTCGTTCTTTGTCCAGGCGGTTTTCCTTTGGAATGCGCTCCCTCAGAATATCAGGACGGTAACCAATCAGTTCACATTTAAAATGAAAGCTCGAGAACACATTCACAAGAAGTTGGCAGATTCGTCTCAAGATTAAGTTGTTGCAGGTTTTCTTGTATAACTCTCATAACTTTTTTATTTTATTATATTTTGTTGTATGTATGTATCTAAGTATTTATTTTTATATTCTAGTTATTTTCTAAGCTGTTTTCTGTAATTGCACCTACTGTGTATTGTCTCTGCATCACCCTAAGGTAGACTGGTAGAAAATGCCCAAGGCATTAAGTCCGCCTTTGTACAGTTTTTACTCGTGCATAAAGTTTAATAAATAAAATAAATAAATATTTCTGGAGTTGTCGATTAGCCCGCAAATAAATTAACTTCGTGCGAGTCGCCTGTAAAAAAAAAATTATGTAAAAGTGTCGATTCCCCCGTTTCGGGCGAGTAAATTCGTGCGAATTGACTAATAAGCCTACAAGCCATTGCTCAATGAAGTCAACAATTTCCAATTATTGTTTCATTGTCAAACAAAGTGAATTGCTCATTATTAAGCTCAACCAGTCAGCTATTGGAAACGGAACTTTTTGAAGACAAATTGTTTCCAATTATTCTCAATTGGTACAAAAGACAAAAGAGTTTTTCTGGGTGATCTCTGTTTAACAAGATTTTTATTTATGGTTTGAGGAGTTTTCTCGTAGTCCAGATACGACAACTCAATAAGCACTATATTCCGTTTAAAGTATGATCTTTCAGATGTCGGATATTTAACAAAAAATTTTATCATTTCAGCATGGTCATAACAGAAAAGTTTTTAAATGTTTAAGAAAGGCATGTATTTAATCGAACTCAATGTTCCAATCCAATGTTGCACTCCTTATAATATTATTGAATACCATATTATTATCCTAAAATATATACCTCTTTTAGTGAACCTTAAATAATTCCTATTTTGGGGCCTTAAAAATACAAATAGCCAAGTAACTGTGACCAACTGTCGGGCGACCCTAGCATAGTACATAAGTCAAAAAGAGGTTCAATTATTTAATATTAAAGTGTGCATTATTAGAATAGAAGTGCAAAAAGTTTCTAAAGGTTCATTAATTAAAAAAAAAAAGTGTCCCTCACTAGAAACCCAAAATTTTTTAGAGGATTAGTTAAATATATCCTATAGAGAAAGTGTGCCTGCTATAATATTATAAGGTAATCTACAATCAATCAACTCAGCCTATCCCAGTCCACTGCTGGACATAGACCTCTCCCAGGCTGCCCCACAACACCCTGTCCTCCGCCTTCCAAATCCAACCTATCCCAGCCACATTCTTAAGTTCATCGGTCTATCTATCTAAGGGGCATCGCACACTACGCTTGCCGATACGCGATCTTCAATCTAGGACTCGTCTGCTCCACCGGCCATCTTTCTTTCGACAAACATGGCCAGTGCCACATCAGTTTGCTTACTCTGCAAGCTTTGTCGGTTACTCCTAAATTCATCATAATAAATTTTCCCCACGAAAACATAACAATGCAATATAAACCCGACCCAAATAAATATAATGTATACCCGTATACATAAATTTCAATCCCAAGTTTTCGCCAAAAGTAAGGAATAAAAATACGGCAAATATCTCTTCATCCGAAGCGAGACCCCAAATCAATCTTCGATTTTAACCCGGTGTCATGGGGGCTGGGTCAAAATTACCCGTGCGGTTTTAGTTTGCCTATACTTTTAAAACTATTCATGCGACATTGCCGCTCTTGTCAGTAGCTGGTCTACAAGTTTTGTGCCGTGAAGTCTGTCGGGCCGCGTTTGGAGCTACAAGTGCCGTAATTTGAAAAAGGTAGTTATGACTCAAACCTGTCTTCAGTGTAACTATTTAACGCCATTTTGTCTCATGCGCGGTTTATGTGATTTATTGTTTTTGTTGCTTATTATTAATTTGTATTACTGCATTTTTTTTTTTTTTTGCGATTTTTAGCTTTTTTTTTTATTTTGTCGGTAGTATGAATAAAAATGAATCGTGAAGAACTAGAAAGACGACGTATTTTAGCAGTTCTTGAGTGTGACGTATGCCGTAATTCAAAGAAGTAGCCTCTGACAATTTTTTATGCCGTCTTGAACATGTTACCGGTTAACGGACTTTTAAAACATTGCATAAATAATAAACCAAGCTTAAAGCGACGCCGATATTTGAAAACTCTAGGCCTTGCACTTGTCAGTGAACACTGGTAAGTCCACCGGAATGTTCCCAGTTTGCCTGCGTAAAGTAATCTGTCAATTTGCTGGCGGAACTTCAGAGGAGCCTCCAGCAATAAAAGCAAATGCTAGTAAGAGGTTTCAGGTGTGTCCTGCAAGCAAAGACCGCAAAACTACCCACGTGTGTCAAGGATGCAACTAATATTTGTCCTCAACATATTATTATTGTTACTTTCTATGCCGATTAAAGATTGCATGCAGCGGAGATGAGAATGTTGAGATGGATGTGTGGAGTGACGAGAATGGATAAAGTAAGAAACGAGTTTATAAGAGGAAGTTTGAAAGTAGCGCCAGTGACAGAAAACTTGAAAGGAAATCGTTTGACTTGGTATGGGCATGTGATGAGAAGGGACGAAACGCATGTGACTAAGGAGAGGAAGGCCGAAGAAAAGATGGATGGTTTGTGTGAGAAATGAGATGAAAGAGAAGGGAGTGGATGATAGCGTGACGGTTGACAGGGGAGAGTGGAAGAAGAAAACGTGTTGCTCCGACCCCGAGTAACATGGGATAAGAGCAGGAAGCTGATGATATGCCGATTGTATTTATAACGATGATGCTAATTAGAAATGAAATGATGAAATGATTTTTATTTTTGTAAGTAGGTTTGTACAAACACTTTTACACGTCAATCATGTTTTTTTAAGACTAGATGAAGTCGGCGTTTCCTATCTGACTACTCTGAGAAGAAAGGCCGAAACAAACTCAGAGGTCACAGTCTCTTTTAAAGTCCAGACATAATGTTGGTCAGGTTATATGAAGACCATGTAGATCGATGTCTGAGGTGGTCTTTTGAGGAAAGAACCACACAGATTGAGAGGACCTGTCCAGTCAGTGCACGCATTTGTCAAAATGTTAGTAAATTTATGATAATATTATATGTGCAAGTATTTTCATGTTAGTAAATTTATGATAATATTATAACTAACTTAGATTTTGCTAGATGAAGCCAAATTTGTTGATTTTTTTAGAGTAGATATTTGTTTCAAAGCCATGTTCCTATGATTAAAAATGTATCCTTTATATATTTTTTTGGTGTTGTATTACCTCAGTAATAGCAAAATATTGCTTGTAATAAATAATATTAATTTCATCAAATATTTATACTGAAATATACATTGCCTATTTGGGTAATTATGTTCACGTAACAATTTTCCACTCCCATGAAGCCGGGTTAATCTAACAAAGATATTACTTTTCCCAAGGGAACGATCTTCATTACACATTTTTATTGAACAAGTAAACAATCGGAGGAAGTTACAAAATGACGAGGAATTTTATTTCTTTTTCGCTTAGAATTTTCTGGTCGTTGATTTTTTTGGAACGTATATTTATTTGAGAAGACAATATTATCTATAGCTAACGTATTGAAGTGGTATATTATTGTACTCTTATTGGATTTAACATAATGTAATATAAGGGTTAGGGTTGGGGGGGGGGGGTTAGGGTATGGTTATGGTAATATAAGGGTTAGGGGTCTTATTGCATTTAATTGTGTTCATAAAATATAAAGTAGTAAGTGGTAGGACTTTTTAGGGTTCAGTACCCCAAGGGTACCAACGAGACCCTATTACTAAGCTTCCGCTGACCATCTGTTCAGATGGACAGGCGTCAGAACCGTAATAGTTGAAATTTTCACAGAGTGTGTGTGTATTTCTAATGCCGATTTATATCGGCATTAGAAATACACACACACTCTGTTCTGTTAATATTAAAATTATGAATTGAAGACGGCGTTTAATTGTTAAATTTATGTTATTATTTGTTGATAACAACAAATAATAAAATAAATTTAACAATTAAACGCCGTCTTCATACAAGAAACATGTTTTTTTTGGCGTTTTTTTGCCCTGTGGTACGGAACCCTTCGTGTGCGAGTTTGGACTTGGCCGCTTTTTTAATGCATAATTTTAATATTAACAGAACTGATTTAAACAATAAAGAATCAAATCTGCCGTTTCCAGTCTAACCGGTTGCAGCAGAATACCATTTTACATGAAGCGACACAGTAACTGGGTTGTGGAGGTCAGATAAACCTCCACAACCCAGTTACTGTGTAATACGATACCCCTTAGTAAGTCTGACTGGTTGTCAGACTTTCGGGCTTCTGACGAACTACGAATGACAACCGGGAATAACGGCTTAACGTGCTTTCCGAGGCATAGAGCCCCTCTATGCCTCGGAAAGCATGATGATATATTGATATGTTGATATGTAAAGATGGTCACCCATCCCAGGACCAACCGCGGCAAGCGTAGCTTAACCTGATTGACCAACCCAGGCGGCTGTTACTTAGCCACAAGCTCCTCAGAGAGAAGCA
Organism: Oligia latruncula; assembly: GCA_948474745.1. Lineage (NCBI taxonomy): Eukaryota > Metazoa > Arthropoda > Insecta > Lepidoptera > Noctuidae > Oligia > Oligia latruncula. The sequence goes on from OX419705.1 coordinate 4,909,062, forward strand.
ACTTAACCAACTAAATTGTTCAAATTCAAGAAAGATCGTTGGTGGATGAAAAACTAAGTTCCAAAATTGAATTCCTTGTTGGTCTGTGACAGCTCAATAAAGAACTTCTTATTGGTCTATGGCAACTTTCACAAAAAAGACAATACAAAAACAAATGACAGTTTCACAAAAGACAGAACAGAAGCTTTATCTGGTTCCAAAACAAATCACACCTTGAGGAACTATAATACTTTTCGCCCGTCTTGGGGTATCAAGGGACCAAACTGGAGTGTCCGTCGAAAATGTCGGACTTTCATTTGTCAGAGATCGACTGAGCGAAGTGGTTCGTTATTTTTGTATAGAGATAGAATACATTACGGACGAAAAGACTTTTTGGAGGATCGACAAAGGAGATGTTCCAAATTGTTTGGAGTCTCGGACAGGTCCTTGTACACTTTACTCAAAAATAGGGAAATTCATTTAAAACAGTTCTCAACCGTCGAATTGGGGCCGAAAGATTCTGGAGTGGCGACCGCGAACCTACCGGAAGACGTAGCGTTGGAAGGCCTCTCACAAGGTGGACCGACGACCTTGTGAAGGCCGCAGGAACCCGTTGGATGCGAGAAGCACAGAACTGGTCAAAGTGGAGGTGCCTGGGAGAGGCATAATTATGTCCAACAGTGGACGTCTTTCGGCTGAAATAATGATGATGATGACATGTGGGTGTAGGTAGGTACAGTCACGAGCAAAAGTATGTATACACTTGGCTTTATTCAAAGGCGATTTTCTCCCTTATTTTTGAATGAAATTTTATAATAATAGGAACATATTATTTTCGAACCTATAGGTATATGTAAAGTGTCGTATTTCAACGTTGCATTCGTTATTTCGTGAAAAAATCGCAATTTAAAGTTGCCAAGTGTTGACATATTGGTGCTCCTGACTGTACAGCTCTACCTAACCCTTCACAGTATACGGGCGTGATGTTTTGTTATTTATTAGTTTAAAATATTGTTGCTACAACTCAACGGGTTGATAGCAACTTAGCGTAATTAAATGCATTAATTGCAGTACACCGTATGTACCTAATAGGTACTCATACACGCATTTCAGTCAAGTACCTTAATACTCCTTCATAAATTTTGATTAATTCCCTTACAATTTGTTAAGGATTAAACACGATAACATAATAACGTTAACATCTTAACACATAGGTACCTCATTTGTATCCTCGTCATTATGGAGATGCTAAACCTGTCAATTGTCTGTGCGTTGAAGGGTCCAACGTTTTCAATGGATCTCAACTAGGCAATGAGATATTGAAGCCTGTCACAAACATTATACAGGGTGAATTTTCCAAGTGGGCGTGGCTGGCCAAATCCGAAACTATGAGGAATAGCGAAAAGTACTCAAAGGAGTCGCGGGCTCGATTTTGATGAAAACTAAAACTATATCTTTGGATTTTTTAAAAATCAATGAAGATAAAGTTAAAAATTTTATAACACTGAAACTGCTCGCCGCTTCGCTTCAATCTCGGTGTGATTTGAGCCGTAGCGTTCTTTCTGACTTTTTTATTTTTGCTCGGCTCCTATTTCAAATCCGACTGGTAATGGTACCTAAATATCGCGATCTATTTTTTTTAATATTTTTTTTTTATTTGAATTTTTTGTTATGTATTTTCTGGTGTACAATTAAGTATATATAAATAAATAAATAAATATTTCAAATCCGACTGGTAATTAACGCATTCTAACAAAGAAACAAACAAACTCTTCAGCTTTATTATATTAGCATAAATTGAAGAGTCTATATCTAACTCCTTTGTGTATCAATAACGTATCAATTGAACCAAAGACACGTAATAGGAGCAAGAAGCAGGAAAACAAAATAATGCCAATAGGATTGATTGGTAAACCTTTGTTCTGAAGTATGGCTTATGTAAATCCGACTGCCTTAAGCCACATAATATATCTTGTCTCTTATGTCTATAGAGCAGTCATGGCGCTATGGTATGTCGTAGGTTCGAACCCAGACAGGCACTTTACTTTGTGTAAATTATTTCATCACCACTGCTCTCAAAACGGTGAAGGAAAACCCCGTGAGGAAACCGGCATGTCCTAGAACTAAAAATTTGAAGACATTGGGCTCACGTGGTGGATTACGGTCCACTCTTTCTCACTGAGAGGAGGCCTGTGTCTCAGCAGTGGGAACATTATAGGCTGATTATGATGTCCAATGTGGAAGGAAAATCTTTTGTTCCATCGACATACGCCAGGATGCCTGATGTAGGTATTCTGGCCCATCTTGTCTAGCTAATTTTTCAATTTGACAAGTTCACTTCACAAGTAACCTTGACTGACAGTTATGTCCTTTCTCAGGAGTTCAGTGAAAAGGAAATCATTTTTGTCCATTTCTCCCAATCAATACTATTTCTTATTATATTCTTTTATTATTTCTTTATCCTGAACTCAATCAACATTACCTATACAGTAATAACCTTCCTTTTGAACTAAAAATAAAAATACTCGATTTGGCCCAAGACCCAAAGTGCGGTTCCCTTTAAAAAAGCTTTACCTCGACTCGCACTAATTTTCCACCATGACATCTGTTAAAGGGCTTGACATCAGTTAAAGTTATCAGACCTTATCCTCTTGTCATAAGGGCTATAACAGCTTGTCACACCAATTGAAGTGGGGTGGAATGGTTATGATTTATTATGTTCGAGAGTAGCCAAGTGTGAATGAGGAGGGTGCACCTATTTTGATGGAGTATATAGAAATTTAATGTAATGGTACTCGATTTTCGCGTTACGAAAAGGAAATTAATACGGTACGAATAACTTTGTATTTGGAAAGTATTAATGATTTTGCGTTCTGAGAAGGAAAGTTTGTGTTCAATGTGTTTGTCGTTTGACGACAGAGCAATATTATGTAGGTATGCTTAACTGAACTGGAAGAATTTTGGGAAGAGATTATTTATATGTCTCAACTCAGAACATAAGTATCTACTTAATTACTTCTTCTAAACTAATTGTGTCATATAAATTGAAGGATAAGTCACAGATGGATTGTCGAATCCGCTGTTTTACAAAACAGCTAGTGGTTTTACAAAACAGCTTCGTTATGTAAAACAACTGAACAACATTCAGTGGTTTTCCATAATTACTGAACTTGAACGATTAGCGGTTTTGTTTCTCATGGCTCTGTGTGTCGTTACAACAATAATGGCGTCCGAAATAAAAATACGAGTAAAATTACCATAATTCAAGTGACAACAGTGATTTTAAGGACAATATTAATTTTAAGTTATCAGAGTTTTATGAAAGACGCTCATTGTGACCGCAAATAAGCCATTCTGCATTACGTCTAAACGTCGGTAGCAGTTTTGTGAAACGTAGTGCAATATCAATCTAGCTGAACGTTGGTCAGTTGTTTTACATAACGGAGCTGTTTTGTAAAATAACTAGCAGTTTTGTAAAACAGCGGATTCTACAATCAATTGAATGCGTTAATCTCTGGAACAAAGAGTAGGATTGGAAAAAATCTATTGGCATTTCATAGCCCAATTCTTGATGAAGGCTATGGACTATTTAGCATCACGCTCCAACTCTTAGGAGCCGCGCAGCAAGAATGCTAAGTGAAAATGAAGTATTAGCGCAGGCAGGCGATGCCATGCAAGACAGTGGGTCAGGGAACAAGAAATTGAAGGCGGACGAAGTCGCGGACAGGCTAGTTAAATTAATTAGGTTTTAGTTGAATAAAGTAATCACTAAGTTGAAATAGACGTAATATATTTTAGCGAGATATTCTGTCACATATTCTATTGTTCCAGTATATTTGTCATCATAACACTTAACGTTTAAGTAAAGAAACGATCAAGGAGTATCGCAACATAATGTGAATCACTTCAATGTGGCGGAAACTTGCTTTAACACCAACAATGTTCAGTTTATAAAGGTGTTTCGTGTAAACACAAACTTCGCACTTGTAATCCTCTAGGGGTTTACGTAGATATTGTGGTACAAGAGCCTTTAATAGCTACAACTACATTACGCGCGTGATTTTGTATAAGTGCTTCTTTCTAAGTTTGGAATATTATTTTTTAATCACACTAATATTATAAAGGCGAAAGTTTGTGAGTGTGTGTTTATATGTTTCTTACTTCTTCACGCTCAAACGGCTTTATCATTTTTGATAAAATTTTGTATGGAGGTAGCTGGCACCCTGGATTAACATACAGGCTACTTTTTATACCGATATTCCCACGGAATCGACACTTATGCGGGTGAAACCGCGGGGCGCAGCTAGTTTATAAGTAAATGTAGAAGAAAATATTAAAAAAAAATCGCAGATATTGTGGTTTACGTACCTTTAAGAACTATGTCTAATCAACGTGATTATGTAATATGGCCGCGTCTTAACCAACGCGATCGTAGTATGAACAAATGAACATGCGACAATCGCATTAATTTTGTTCGAGCGAAACCCGAACGCCTGGTTCGGTTTTTTGTGATTTGAATTAACGGTCAATGTAAGTTTACATTCAATTTGCTTATCAATCAAGTTCTCTGACTTTACATTCAATCTATCTTTGTGTTGTTAGGTAAATCAAATCATTTCAGCATAAACTCTTGACTTTAATTCGGGATTTTGTAGCGGAGACAAAATAATTTAACAAATCTATGATCAAATATTTTATAAATTTTTTTCAGACACGTTATTACCAGCAAAATTTATTATAATAGTCTTTTCAATAGTGTCGGCAGCAATTCGTTTATCGATGTATCACTTTAGCTTGACAGCAAACTCTTTGAAGAAATTTTGTTGTAATTTTCACTCGTCAACATGACAGGTACTCAAACCTTTTAAACTTAGTGGTTTTCAAGTAGTGAAAGCTCTTTAAAAATATTTTGAAGTATTGGTTTTGCTTTGTTTGTTTTTTTTTATGTTGTAGGTTGACAGCAGGGCAGATAGTCTAAGTGATGAGATCCAACGGACACAGAAAGTGAGCGTGAAATACAGATGACCAATTTTTTTTATCATGTTCAATTATCGAAACCCAATCACGTGTTTGGCGTTTCGCTATCTAATTTAATTTGACCTTGTATAGCGAAAAAAAAACAACGGAATGACTTTTGAAAGTTTCACTCCCATTTAACCGCAATAGGGGTGAATTTTTGCACGGCTTGTCACTAACTAAACCATTGTGTATCAAACACGATAAATACTCAACAAGAAATGGTGCACATTATGCGAAATGCGACTGTGACTGCTCGGCGACTAGATGCAAAAACAGGCTGTGGCCGACAATTTTCATATATTTTGTTAAAATTTTCGCACAGTCAGTTGCAGAGTCGAAACGACAGACAAGGGCAGTCGCAAGCTCTAGCTTCTTGTCGCAACAACTAGACGCATGGTGCACACGCACACCTGACGACAGTCACATGCAACAGGCCAGCAGCGTCAGTCTTTCTGTGAGCGCTGAGGAACGTGCACGTGAGTTGGTATTGCGAATTTTAACATGAATACATTCAGAGTTGATGGTTTCAAATCGGACGTGGTAGCTCGTCGAATACTCAAAGGAAACGATCGCTTCCTGCATGACGTCTGCCACAACAACTTCTCGCAGACAGAAACGACAGTGTCTACACGTAGCGACAAGACACATAGTATGCGCTGGCACTAATTTAGACATAAAATCTCCACAGACTAATTGACGTGAAATGTTTGCATACGACGTCATACGATTAGCTTGGTATAAACTGATTTGCCTCGGTGTTAATTAAGTTGGATCCTAAGCAAACATAACGTTCCCTTGCTTGCTTGCTGTTTAAATATTAAACAGGACTACTGTTGATTTACGAGTTGATTCTTTTGTTATCGTTATGAGAGTAGTTTTTACCGACTTTACAAAAAGGAGGAGGTACTATGTTCGGCTATTTGTATGTTTTTTTTTTTTTTTTTTTTTTTTTTTTTTTTTTTTTTTTTTTTTTTTTTTTTTTTTTGTATGTTTGTTCATCGAATACTCCGCCAATTGTCGACGGATTTTCAAAATTCTTTTTTTGTTCGAAAGTAGATAGTTCTGAGGTGGTCCCATTGTCACCAAGTTAGGATCTGATGATGGGATCTTAGAGAAATCGAGGGCAACCCTCAAATTTTATAGGCTCACTTATTGTTTTTCGCATATTTTATGAAGTATCTTGTGTATTTGTGTATGGTTGTCACCATCTCAGGTAGCTGGGCTGATGATGGAAGGTACAACTCCTTAACAGTAAGAAGTTACTCGAACAGGCAAGGACTGTTTTAGTAAATTGTTTTGATGTTTGATAGGGCATTTGCCACATTTGGTCTCATGATCATCAAGTCATGACCTGATGCTACCTAACTCCTCGACAACTAACAGCAGATATATCGTGTTTAGGCTCATTGAAAAGGGCTCGATGTGTGGATAAACGTACTGTTACTGAGGAACACCGAAGACCTGATGCTGAAGCCAGGAGCATCAGAAAAAGTACAAACCTTGAAATTACAGCACCGTAGTCGTGTTTGGGCTCATTTTAAACAGGACTAATTTTAAGTTCAATGCAATGTTGACATAAGTCTGGCCTGATGCTGCAGCCAGGATTATCAGCATCTAATCTAAAAACTAATAAAAGGAGAACTCCTCAACAATTAACGTCCCTGCATCGAGAAAAGGAATATTTTATAAAAAGGCGATGGGCAAGTTGACATTAGGCTATTGTAACTTAGATAAATTATAAACAGACCCACTAAAAAGCGAGAAATAAAGACTTTTTAACAAAAAAAAAAAACCGACTTCCAAAAAAAACACTACAAACTGAAAAATAACTTTAATTTCGGAAGTCGGTGGCAAAAACTAAAATACTGATCCCTAAGACACCGACTTCCGAAATTAAAGTTATTTTTCAGTTTGTAGTGTTTTTTTTGGAAGTCGGTTTTTTTTGTATTATTGAATGGAATAAAAAAGTAAATGTTCAATTGATACTTTTTAGAAACATATTAACGTTTTTTTTTTCAGCTACATCCGGTTAGACTGGAAGCTGACCCCAACATAATTTTGAAAAGGCTATGAAGATTTACGTATTTTTATTCGTCTCTGAAACTAGATTTTTTTAGGAGTCATAATAAAAGTCAAATCATTTATTTCAAATAGGCATATAAAAGGCACTTTTAAAAAGTCAAGATTACAAAAGGTAGTTTCGCATGGAGAAATATGGACAAGAAACTCCACCGTTACTCTTTTAAAATGTTTTACAATATTTTGTATACATTAATTTATATTTGTAATTTGTGAAAACGATGTACGAGTTCATTGAAAGTAATTTTATTTATCATCATGCTGAGCAGATAAACGGATGAGCCACTTGTTGTACATAAAGTAGGTACATACAAAAATAAATATGCAGTGTTAAAAATTCACGATGACTGTAACATAAAAAACAAGACATTTGATTGATCATCACCCCTAGCAAAACCCACACAATACACTTGCGTGCAAAAAAATTGGCCCACCCCATGCTCTTCATTTGAGACATCGTGTAATAAATTGTGACCATACATTACTGACCATAATTTATTATTTTATATTGTGTGAAGGTAAGTAAGGTACAGTTTATTTAAACATACAATATATTTTGATAAAAGCAATATTCTTGATAAGATCGACTCGATTCTTCAAATGTCTTCATCACTTACTTTTGCTCTGAAATAGTGCGTGACTTTTTTTGTCAATGACATTGACAAACGTTCAATTTTGTTTATTTCTGTTTTTTAAATCAAAATTGAACTTGATTTTGAAAGCGGACTTCAAAAAAAAAAGGAGGTTCTTTATTAAACACCCATATTTGTAAGTGTGCGATTTTCTCAAAAACGAATGAATCAGTTTTGATAATTCTTTCACTAATGTAATTTACATACTTTTAAGAACGTTATAATATACAATATATTAGGTTATTTTTAGTAAAACTTGTTAGATTATATTATTTCAAATCGAAGAGCATGGGGTGGGTCTATTTTTCTGCACGCAAGTGTATTAAAATAAATTCGACAGTACCTTTGTCTGTAAAACGGATTTCTAACAAGTTTTGCAAGGAGATACGAGTAGATGGCATCCTGGGGATGGACATGGCATTCTGGGGAAGGACATGGCATCCTGGGGATGGACATGGCATTCTGGGGAAGGACATGGCATCCTGGGGAAGGACAAAAGATAAGATAAGATTTTTGTCCCAGTAGCACATGCTACTGGGACAAAAAGTATCTATCCCATATATGGGACTATAATAGATATATTTATAATTATATCTATTATAGCCCCACGGGAACATACCCGTGGGACTATTTCTGACATCCACGCGGGTGAAGCTGCGGGCAGAAGCTAAAAAAAATTAATTTATAAAGTTATTGATGGCTTTTATTAACGACGATATAAAAAAACTTACTTCTTTAATTTTCTTTATAGCATCATATATTTTAGTAGAGGGAGCAGTGGTAGCCCAGTGGTACCGGCGGGGCTTACGAGTTGTAGTTGGTTGGTTCGAACCCAGACACGCAATTTGTTTATACAATTTCATCACTACTGCTCTCAAAACGGTGAAAGAAAACATCGCGAGGAAACCGAGCATGTTCTAGATCCAAAAAATCGACGACTTGACGTGACATCTCTTAACTCGCACTGGGCCCCTGGTAGATTATTATAGCCCACTCCCTCTCGAAGAAAGAAGGCCTGTGTCCCAGCAGTGGGAATATTATGATGGTGATGACATTTTAATAGGTACAGTCAACAGCAAAAGTAGATGATCAAAATCAGATTTTCAATACTAATGACTGAACCACACAGTTCTGACGCGAACTCCGTTCGAGTTCGCGTCAGAACTGTGTGGCGTCGAAGTGATTCAAAAGTATGTGATAGTAAATTATACCAAACATTTACTACTAGTACAGCTGCCATATATTCGTGATCAGTTTTGACTCCTATTGAATTTCTGATTTTGATCATCTACTTTTGCTGTTGACTGTACCTAAAGTACAGTCGCAAAGGTAACACTTAAGACACCAATAAAATTGGAACTATCTTATAACAATCTTATACAATAACTGTAATAAACGCAATCAGTTTTAGAAACTTTATCAATAATTTAGTCTAAATGCCACTTGTGAGAAGTTGGCTTAGTATCTAAAGTTCATTAAAAACGTTTATCTCTGAATTTAGTATATTTAATGGGTCTACTTTGTAAAGGTTGAACAAATAATCAGACGATGTTTGATATACCTAATTTGTAGAAAAACTATCTAATTTTTATTAATTTTGTTCATATATTTTATTGATTAATTTAATTTATGTACAGTCAGGTATAGCAATTATTTTTTAGAATACGAATCGATAGATTTTTATAAATCTTTTAAATTTTATTTATTTGAGCAAAGTAAATAAAATATAAAAGAATTACTTATAAAAATCTAACGATTCGTATTCTAAAAAATCTCAACCATTTATGCAAAGGTGGGTCATTAAAATAATAAATACGTAGGTACATTTTACCTCATTTTTATTATCATTTATATTCATATAATTATTTCAACAATTCACCTTAAACAATATAAGGTGTAATTGAAATAACTGAAAACCTCTTAAGGGGTCACTATACTGATCATTATGAATAACTTCTACCGTAGGACCAACACTCATGATCATCTGCCTAGCCTTTTCCCAATTATGTTGGGGTCGTTTTCTAGTCTAACCGGATGCAGCTGAATATCAATATATTACATGAAGCTACTGCCTAGCTGACGTCCACAATCCAGTTACTGGGTATTACGATACCCTTCGGTAAGACTGGTTGTCAGTCCTTCGGGCTTCTGATGACCCGTAACGACTGCCAACCACAAACGACAGCCGAGAACAATAGCTTAGCGAGCTTCCCAAGGCACGGAGGGGTCTTCATATGTTAAGATCACCCATCCACCGTAAGCTTACGAAAAATTTCAACGCACGAGGGCTCAGAACCACGTACTGAACCCATAGTAACAACAGCTTGCTCGTCCTGCCATCGTTTATAGGATACCTTCAAAGCTAATTATGAGCTAAATAAAAACCGAATGCTACCCTTTATTTAGCTATTAAGAAGGATTCATTAAAAGAACCAATTACCTCTAATTGTTGGTTTGTTTCATGTCTTTGACAAAGATATAACAAAAAAACCAAGACAATTAAAACTAGTGTATCATTATAATAATGAATGGAACTATAAACCTAACAAGGGATTAAATATATTAGCATAACCAACCATAAATAAATAATCAGCCTATAATGTTCCCACTGCTGGGACACAGGCCTCCTCTCGGTGAGAGGGACTGGGCCGTAATCCACCACGCGGGCCCAGTGCGGATTGGCAGATGTCATATGTCTTCGATTTTTTGGTTCTAGGACATGCCGGTTTCCTCACGATGTTTTCCTCCACCGTTTTGAGTAAATGCATTACCAGATAAGCAAACACATTACTTTTCACTAATTAAAAATAGAAAATATAACTACAAACCAAATTTAAAAGTTAAGAGACTTTCTAGTTATAACGAATTGCTACAAATTAGCACAACCTTACTTTAAATTAAACATTTTCGTTAACACTTTATTTGATTTCAACTCGGTGAAAACAAAATAAAAATAAATGACTGACTAGCTTTTACTGGCGAAGAAGTTAGTTAATAAGTAAGCAGTGCATGCGATCCTAATAAAATTAAAAATTCGTAAATATTGTAGCACTTTTTTATAGAATTGTACATTCAAGGGCATAGATGAGAGACCCGTGGCTAAAGAGGGATCCGTGGCTAAATAATAACAGCCGCATAGGTCGATCGATGCGGCGGTTGGTCAGTGGATGGGTGACCATCTTTACATACCGAGACCCCTTCGTGCCTCGGAAAGCACGTTAAGTCGTTGGTCCCGGCTGTCATTCGTGGATCTTTAACAGTCGTTACGGGTAGTCAGAAGCCCGAAAGTCTGACAACCAGTCTTACCAAGGGGTATTACCCATAACTATATTCGTATATATTCGTTCTTAACTTCTTCTTTAACTATATTCGTATATATTCGTTCTTATATTCTTTCTTCTATATTCGTTCATAACATATATTCGTATTACCCAGTAACTGAGTTGTGGAGGTCAGATATGCAGTCGCTCCATGTAAAAATACTGATATTCAGCTGCATCTGGCTGGACTGGAAGCCGACCCTAACATAGTTGGGAAAAGGCTAGGCAGATGATGTACTGTCAAGGGGCATAACCAGCCTATAATGTTGCCACTGTGGGGGCACAGGCCTCCTCTCGGTGAGAGGGAGTGGACTGTTATCCACCACCCGGACCCAGTAGTACATGTCGCATGGCTTCGATTTTTTTCTTCTAGGACAAGTCGGTTTCCTCACGATGTTTTCCAGGCAATGGACCACCACTATGAGCTGATTGTGATCATCGGGGTGATTTTAGTGAGATGAAAATCCGACAATTCCCGGCCTCCCTCCGTTGGGTGCCGTTTGGAGATTTCTCCCCAAAAACAAAAAAAAAGGTCATGTCGGTTTTCTCACCACGTTTTCCACACGATGTTTTTTACATTCACGGGCGAAATATGACAAATGTAAAATGAATACATTACTGATTTTATTCTAAAGTATTGTGAGTAAAGTAAGTAATTGAGGTGTTGTGCATAAACTTAATATGAAATACTAGCGATCCGCCCCTGCTGCGGACGGTTATTACGAATTGATGAAACATCGAGATTTCCATATTATTTCGAGGTTTGATATTAATGTATTAAACATATAAACCTGCCAGAATAAATTATCTAAATGGTGTTATAAATCGCATCAAAATCCGTTGCGCAAATTGTATAATACGTGTGTGTTGTATATAAATGCGGTACTATCAATGTAAGTTCATTGCTACGCCGTAGCATAATTGCTACGACGTAGCACATTGGCTACGGTAGCTACGAAAAGTACATCATTTAAGCGCACATTTAGAGCCAGGAATTTGATATCATTTTTTTATGATAAGGAACAAAAACTAAATTGTATATATGTGTGTGTTGTATAAATGCGGTACTATCAATGGAAGCTCATTGCTACGCCGTAGCATAGTTGCTACGACGTAGCACATCAGCTACGGTAGCTACGGAAATTACATAATTTAAGCGCACATGGGTAGGTACCTATATTAGAGCCAGGAATTTGATATATTTTTTAAGTCATAGAACAACAAACTGAATGTCTAACTTAAGAAAGTTGAAATTCCATTGCAACTAAAACTTATTAGGACCTTTTTGTTACAAATTGTCTCTGAAAAATCAACTTAGAATACATTACACTAAAGTAGATAACTTAAGTGAACAGATTAAGTGGCGATGGAATGTAAATTATCTCAGATTATGAACACTGCTTTAACACTGTCGTGATGCTAGATAAGAAATTAGCTTTCGTGTTTAGTTAAGTAAATAAATTTCTTTGCTCTTGAATGTACTAACATCCATATTATAAAACAAAGATTTGTTACAAAATGGAGCGATCAACCGCTCGAAACACAATGTATCTGACCAAAACCTCATTTATCAATGTGTCAACCACCGATTGAAAATGTTCGCCCCGTGTGCACTGACACCCGACACTACAATCTTTCCTTGGCAGGGGAACTCTTTTTGGAGTACTTTGGGAACAACCCATTTTTATTGGTGTAAGCTAAATTTTTTTGCAATATTGAGTTACTTATATCCGAATACGTATACAGCGTGAAATTTTAATGGTTGTTTTCCCGAAGCGAAATAATTTTGTCTTGATAGTACAATCGATTTATAAAAAAATAAAAATAAAGTATTAAAAAATTACAGATCTACAATTGTGAAAAACCACACTCGAACGCGATCTCGAACCAATAGTATAGCTACAGCGCAAAAACACGACTACGCGTGGTCGTCCTGCTACCTGCAAAGATGTTAGGGGCACACGTGAGTTACTATTGACTATTACGTAAGACCAATTGAATAAATAAATAAATAATTGATTCTCTTGCTTTCGAGTTGAGATCATATTTTTAAAATTATTTGAAAAAAAAAAAAAATAACTCCATGAATCGGTAGCACTACTGAGTACAAACCGTTCAGCCGCGGGAAAACAACCATTAAAATTTCACACTGTATAACTCAATATTGCAAAACAATGTCGCTTAGACCAATTAGCCTTTCAACCGTCGATATTATGGCAAATAGTTTAATTTAATGTCGTTTCCTGTAATGTATACAATCTATACATATAATAAAACAGTAACGAAAGAAAAACTGTACATTGAGAATTTTCGAGAAAAAATAAGTGGCTTTTGTTAGAAAAACGTAACTGATGACAAAAAGTGACTTTTTAGAATTTTTGTCTGTTTGTCTGTTTGTCTGTTTGTCTGTGTGTATGGTAAGGCTTCACGCCAAAACTACTGGATAGATTGAATTGAAATTCAGCAAAAATGTTCTTTGTAAACCAAGGAAGGCTTTAGGCTACATATTATCACGCCGTATGTTATGGGAGGTAAGCAATATTGATTTTAAAAGGTTTTGGTTCGTAATTGAATGCACAAAATAATTGAATGCCCAAAATGACATGTTATTTATTTAGTTAATAAAAATTTAACCCTGGAAACATAACAATCACGCTATTTTTATAAAGGAGCGGGGCAGTAATATTATAAATTGCAAGGGAACAGCTATTTCAGCAATATGTCAACAGGGAATATAGCGGTATGGTCAGGCGACCGTTTACCGCACTAAATGGTGCGAGTTCAAATCCCGTATTATTATTTTTTTTAAATCGTAAAATTCTCTTTTTTTTAGTTTTTGCATTTTTTATGTGCATTAGGAACGATACTGTTATGAAATCTGAGAACTATACATGTCCTATCTAATTGTATGGGAAGTTTCACACCAATGTTACTAAACAGATTGATTGGTGGTACAACAAGCTACACTATCATAAAGTCAAGTCAAACTTTTGGTTCTAAGTTATATCTTACCAAGCACATTTGTTGTTTGTAGAGTTGACACTCCAAACGCAACAGCAACAGCGACAAAGGGCGCGTGCTTAAAGATTGCTCTTTAATCGTGTGGGATGAATGCACTATGGCGAACAGAAAAGCAGTAGAGGCGGTAAACAGGACTTTGCAGGACATCCGCAGGAACCAGCAAATGATGGGTGGCGTTACAGTTCTGTTAAGCGGCGATTTCCGACAAACGCTGCCTGTGGTGACGCGAGGAACTAGGGCTGATGAGGTGAATGCTTTGTTGAAATGCTCTTTCTTATGGCCACATATTCATAGGTTGCGCTTAACGATGAATATGAGAGCACAGCTTGGCGGGAATGTACACGCCCAAGAATTTTCTGATGTTCTCTTAAAATTGGGTGAGGGAACGCTACCAGTAGACGGTGGCCAGGTGGTTCTACCTGGGTACCTAATACTTGGGAGAGTGGTGTCCACCTTAGAAGATTTGATACGCCTGGTGTACGGGGACATCAATAGGATACCGCACCAAGATAATTCTTGGGTGTGTGAACGAGCCATTTTAACACCCAGAAACGACCAACTTTCAGCGATCAATGAATGCATTCTCGCGGAAATTGAGGGAAATGAAGTGATCTACACTTCATTAAACACTGTTGTCGACCAAGATGACGCTACACATTACCCCGTAGAATTTCTGAATTTCCTCAGTGCAAGTGAACTACCAGCGCACACCATTAAGCTAAAGGTCGGTGTCCCAATTATGCTTCTTCGGAATCTCACTCCGCCGAAACTGTGCAATGGGACCCGGCTCAAAGTCGTCTCGCTGCAGAGAAATATCATTGAGGCGGAAATTCTAACGGGTTGTGGTGTCGGCGAGATAGTGTTTATACCACGTATACCACGCATTCCCCACAATTACCCCTTTTTTTTTTCGGATGAGAAGTCATCAAATGACCCCTCCCGCTCTGGGTGAGCGGAAGGGAGTGTCAGACTCTTACTGACTAAAACCCACCCGTGTTCCTTCCTTAGCCCTTTATGTTCCGGGCCAGCGGTAACCCTTTCGGACAATCCCGCTGACCTGGCAGGCTTCGGCCCTATGGGGCCCCTCCTCGATGCTGACATCTCTTTGAGGCGCGCGTGGAACACGTACGCGCCGTCCGGCACGGGCCTGGTCCTGATCGGACGGTGAGCTACCCATTACTCTACGCCCGCAGGCCCGCGCCTACGGTGGCCGGGAGTACTCCCGTGGCTCCCGACGCCCGGAGCCGCCGCCGCTGCCGATCGCCTCTACGGGGACACGGCGGTGCTCCGCCCAAACGGGGCAGACCTCCACCGTGTGCTCCATCGTGTCTTATGGGCGATCCTGGCAATGGTGACACCCGGTCACAATTACCCCTTTCAATTCAAGCGCGTGCAGTTTCCTGTGAGCGTGTGCTTCGCAATGACAAGAAATAAGTCACAGGGGCAGACACTGAAGGCTACGGGTGTCGACCTCAGGACGAGCTGCATCTCACACGGACAACTGTACGTCGCTTGCTCCCGCGTCACCAGTCCTGACTCGCTGTACTTACATATTGAATGAGACGGAATGGAAAAACAACGAACGTTTTACACAGAAGTGTTACAGTAAATTATAACACTTCTGTTATTCGACGTCTCCTAAATTTCCTTATTAACCTGACGTCTCTTACCAGTAAATTAACTACATAACTTTCAAATTTTGAGTTTACTAAGCCAAATAGTTTTTGAGGGATCTAAGCTATAGTACAGTATGAGACGCATCTTTTGAGTGTTTCTGTAAATCAACAAACTATCACTAATTTATTTTGGAAAATGGAACACCTGATGCAGAACCGCAACAGATCAGCTAAAGTATACCTAAGAGATATAAAATTGGTGCCATAGCAAAAAATAATCCACGTGAAGAGCATTTTCTGCTGTGAGAATAAATTTGAAGATCTGGAACACCTGTTGTGGAACTCCAAAGCCCAGCGACACTATTTAGGAATGACGTCTTAGCAAAAGTTGTTTAGTCTGCTGGGCCTTTTCTGTTGACTTACAAAAATGAAAGATCTGAAACGTCTCGAATCGTCTTGCGCATCACGCTGTTTTCCCGTCCCCGGGCTCTTAGAATTCAGACATCAGACGTTTCAGATCTTCGATTTTGACGACCCCGTTGTCGCTGGCATAAGCAACAGGATACGCGTACGAAGTCGCGGGCAGAAGCTAGTAATATATATAGACAACATTATTTTTATGGAAGAAATATGTACATAATTTCTATACTGTATCACGAAAAATCACAAAGTTATAAGCTTGTTAAGTTACCTGTTTGTCCGTACGAAAACATGCTCACCCGCGTCGCGCCGCAAGCGCAATAGCGCTCATTGATACTAGTACCTACTAGTCCTACTACCTACGTAGTGTTGTTCGGTGTCCAACTTTTAACCTGTTTTAAATATTTTTGAGACAAAATATAACATGGGGTAAAAATTATTGGAATCGATTCAGTTACTTATTCTGAAGAAACTATGTTCAGGTTTCGCATATACTAAAAATAACGTTGTACTCGTATATATTGTACACAATCAAGTATTTTCTAACTGAATAGACAGCTGTGCTGCTGGGGAGTTTGTTGCGCCACTTCTCCCCAGCGAAAGTACTAGGAAGTGGTGAAGGGCGGGAAGCGTTTTGGGGGACTGTCTTTTGTAATTTTGACGTTCGAAAAGTGCTGATTCTCAGCCTAGTTTGAACTAATTAATTTTGATTTTAATATTGATTTTGACACTTATGATAATAAACTATGGTCTACTCCGGTGCATAAAATCCACATCATCATCTGCCTAGCCTTTTCCCAACTATGTTGGGGTCGGCTTCCAGTCTAACCGGATGCAGCTGAAGACCAGTATTTTACATGGAGCGACTGCCTATCTGACCCCCACAAGCCAATTACTGGGTAATACGATACCCCTTGATAAGACTGGTTGTCAGATTTTCGGGCTTCTGACTACCCGTAACGACTGTCAAAGATCCACAAATGACAGCCTGGACCAACGGCTTAACGTGCTTTCCGAGGCACGGAGGGGTCACGGTATGTAAAGATGGTCACCCATCCACAGACCAACCGCGGCAAGCGTAGCTTAACCTGATCGATCGACCTGTGCGGCTGTTATTATTTAGCCACGGGCTCCATTAAATCCACATGGGACCTTTATAATTAAGAATTTCCGCATAGTGCAGTTTAGTTTATATGGACGTTTTAATAAAGGCAAAATTGAAAATGCTACCGTCAGCCGGTGCAACCAATGAACATGAAATTGTATGAGCAAAGTTCTGTTGTGTTAAATGTATTAAAACTAACTTTGTTACTTCGTTTGTATAAGCGAATTTTGTTATAATTTAGGTATATGGCTTTCCGCTTTTGTTAACTTTGACGTTGACATTATTCTTGGAAAATGTTTGTGAGTTTTAAGTTGTGTGTATTGTCTTTGTTTTGGCTCTGGTAAGTGAAAAGTTTCGTGGAAATCGATTGTCATGTTATGGGAATGTACATACATACATACATAATCTGTCTATAATGTTCCCACTGTTGGGGCACGGGCCTCCTCTCTGTGAGAGGGAGTGGGCCGTAATCCACCACGCGGGCCCAGTGCGGGTTGGTAGATGTCACATGTCTTCGAATTTTTGGTTCTAGGACATACCGGTTTCCTCACGATGCTTTCCTTCACCGTTTTGAGAGCAGTGGTGATGATATAATTTACACAAAGTAAAGCTCCTGTCTGGGTTCGAACCTACAACCTACAACTCGTAAGTCGCGGCCGTCACCACTTGGCCACCACTGCTCACTTGGCCATGTGTTGTGGTCATGCGCATTATGGGCATGTGCTGTGGTGGAATGAACAAAATGTCGTGAGGAAAGTTTAAAGTATGAATGTGGATGATTTTAAGAGAAGGGAGGTGGACTGTGTGAAATATGATACGGCTATAGGCCAACCGCTTAACTGAGACGTTGCCTGTGGTAGTAGCGCGGTGCGGGAGGGGTGTGGTAACGTGATGCGAGAGACGTCTCAGTTAAGCGGTCGGCTTATAGAGGGCGTGATTACCGAGATTACGACTAACTGGCTTCCGCCCACGGCTTCACCCGCAAGGTATGTCGATTAAAACTATCCTATGTCCTTCCCCGGGATGCAATCTATCTTTCTGAAAATTTTATCGAAATTCGTTCAGTGGTTTAGGCGTGAAAAGGTAACATACAGACAGACAGAGTTACCTTCTAATTTATAATATTAAGTATGGATAGAGAAATATGGACGAAACAGATACGTTATACCTTTCCAAATATATTGGGATAAGGGGAAGACTATGTTAATGTATTGTTATTTATTTATAATTTATAAATATTTATATATCATTCACTCTCGTTTATTCATATCATCGCTCACACAATCCATCCATATTCCATATTTAATAAATTTGACCTTCCGTTCCCTCTCCAGCTAACAAAATTCATATCCATAAGTAAGTACAATCAGCCTATAATGTTCCCACTGCTGGTACACAGGTCCATCAAGCGGGACCCGTGCAGGTTGGTGGCGAATTGTTGGTTCTAGGACATGCCGGTTTCCTTTACCGTTTGGAGAGCAGAAGTGATGAAATAATTTACACAAAGAAAAGTCGCTGCCTGGGTTCAAACATACGACTCGTAAGTCACTGCCATTTCCACTGTGTCCCCACTGTTTGCATCACCCTATAAAGCCTCATGGATTTAAAGGCTCCTTCAAACAGGCGCGACACACGATAAAATCGCGCGCGACACAAAAGCACCGCAAGTCACGCAACGAGCGGTGCCTTTGTGTCGCGCGCGATTTTATCGCGTGTGCCTTAAAGCCACACTACCTAATAAGATCAATAATCTTTCTCACTGAGTTTACAATACCAGTACAATACGTACCGTTCAACTTCCCACCTCACAAAATGTCCACATTCAAATATAAAATAGAAGAAAATCGCTGTGAAACTTCACTTTCATATCTGACAGTTACTTGAGAATTTAAAATGCACGAAAGCAGTGCCTTCACGTGTACTTGGAGATACTTTCAATAGATTCGCTTGGAAAAACTTTTGACTTCGAAGTTAAACGATGACTTAGTGTTTGGCCAGACTGGGGAGCAGGTGCGGGGCCGGTGGGACGCGGCGATCTCAAACATATGAACTTCCTTTGAGTGTCCATAGTGGGCACGCAGGCGCGGTAAGCGGCGGGCAGCTCACGCCATAGCTCGTCCGTACAAGTGGCCGCGGGACGGGAATTGACAACCTCCTCCTTTTTTGCGATCAGAGGGGATCGCAAAAAAGGAAAAGGTAGTAGGTACATTTTTTATGTTTGTTGCCTCAGAACTTCTTAATTTATAAACCGAAAATTCTTATGGGGTGGTTCCATATACATTTGGTCAAGTTCTGATGCGTGGTTTTAGAGTTATAGCTTTAATAATTCGTATTTTTTTCACTTAGTGAATGTTGCTGTACTCTGGACGCTTTTAACGTGTCCGTCTTTTTTACATCGTTCTCACATATCATTGTAAATTCAACATTATTGATGTAACTAATATTTTTGTAAAAATATAATTTAAAAGAGTGTCCATGGAGTTTTTTGCCCGTTCTTCTCCATAGGTACCTACGCTTTGGAATGGGCAACTAGCTTCATATTTTCTGACTGACCGACTTCTTGACAATTCAAAAGTAAAGTAAATGGTTTAATTGAAATAAAAGATTTAAGTTTGAGTTTGATGATGTGATAATAACTTCCTGTCACTGTTATTTACTTTGTTATTTTTTGTACACGAACTTGTGTGGGTTAGGTACCACAACTAAAAAGTAAGAAATAAAACGTTTTCACAATGTCATTAACTTGCCTGAATCTTATATTTTTTCCCGTGACTGTACTACCATAGTTCAGGCAAATAGTCTAGAATTTAGTGCATTATTACATGGTTAGTCATGGGCACTGTTCCTGTTGACAGCGATGCGGACGAATTTGTTGATGCCCTATGGTTATTTTGCTTATTTTTTCATATAAATGTATATATTATTATTTGAAATATTATTACATGGTTGTATTTTCACATTCATTTTAACCCCAGGCTACACTCATCAGCCGAATATTCGCCGCTGGAGCTGTTATAATATTACGCACGTTCGGCATATAACATAATCACATTTATGTCATTTTGTGCGTCGCGAGACATTGTATCATGATACAAACAGAAAGATCTGAGGTGGGTATTGTATGTAACGTATCATCACGCCTTGTTGCCGCAAAGGGCATTGTTGCCAAAGCAGGCAAAACCTGGATAAGGCTGGCACAAGAAAAATGCGGTCTATGCCTATCTATCAGTGGGTTAAGTCAGGCTGTGGATGATTATGATGTACAGACGCCAGCACATCAAACTACTACAATCTGTCAAATTTCTTTAATAGACTTTCAACTTTATCGCTTCAGCGTGAGGTTCAAGGTTGATTGGGAAAATTTTACAGTTTCAGGTAGCTTTATGTGCTTGGCGTCTGTACCAAACCTACACCCACATTCCACCAGTTATGTTTAAGTCCCATGTAATATGGGGCGAGTCTATTGTCATCAACCGGGAAAAAATCCAGATTACGGGCTCCTATTTATAAATTATTTTTTTATTGCTGAATGGGGCCGCTCTTGACCTCGATCACGCCACATGGAAAGCAATGGATGAGGTATATGATGGAACGAGCATGCCTAGAAGATGCCTAAGGCACTGGAACTCCCACGCATTGACGAAATACAGCAGCCGGATTCCGACCGGCGGCCGATTCCAAATAGAAAAACCCAATATCACTTTGCCCGACATGGGAATTGATCGCAAGACCTCATGCTCAGTAGTAGCGCTTGCAACCACTAGACTAATGAGGCAGTCGAGGTATTGTACAGACGCCAACACATCAAGCTACTACAATGTGTCAAATTTCTTTAATAGATTTTCAACTTTATCGCTAAAGCATTAAGTTCAAGATTGATTGGGAAAATTTGACAATTTCGTGTAGCTTGATGTGCTTGGCGGGTCTGTACGTGACTAAATTAATGTAGGTCACGCGGATAAATATGTCAGTGCTGAATTTTGTTCCTTTGTGTTGCAGGTGTTCTGGAAAATGGAGCATATTATAAGGCTGGTTGAACACCAGTGTAGCTATTTGGGTTCGGTTTGGTTGGTGCGGTATGCGGTAACCATTCCCGATGGTCATCCCTCGTAACGTTAGTCGGAATAAAAATGAAAAACCATTCAAATATTTAAAGAGTTATTTGTGGAAGCTCCAATAGCATCCTGAGGATTATTGTGGAGAGGCCAGACTGCCCTTTTCTGATGCACTGGCCCCTAGACATAGCTGACGGCCCGGTGCTGAGGAACGATATTTAAATTAATAGTTTGACTATGATTTAATTGAAGTAATTTTTCAATTTATAATTCATTTTGATTGTGGTTTTGATTTTAATTTTGATTGTAATTTTGATTTTAATATTTATTTCAACTTTGATTTTAATGCTTATGATGATTTTAATTTAATTCTCATTTAATTTTTGGTTTAATTTATTTTAGATAATAATACGTGTAGGTACTAACATAGTTTTAGAATATTGGTATCTACTAACAAAATATGGATTATTATTATTGTCCGAAATAAACGTTTTGAATTGAATTGAATTTATTATTTATTTATATATACTATATAGAGAGAGATGGAGAGGGAGATAGAGAGGATTTTTTTTTAGATTTATTCTAGTATAGGCAGCTACTCTTTTAGAAGTCCTTTAACTACGAAAAAAATGAGCCCAAACTCACGATGATGGTGATGGTGGGTCATTTCGTCAGATAGCATTTGCAGCAACCTATCTGGATTGGCAGTCGATATGAGGACTGCGTTATGGAACCAGGCTTTACTTTGCAGAAATCCATGACAGTAAAAATGCGTCATGTGCAAATATTTTCGGGCAGGATCGCAGTGCTGCAGTCTGTTTCCGAGTGAATTAGTTTGCATTTTGGAGAAATTGAAAGCAGTTGAGAAAAATGATATGGCTTTGACTTATCTTCATCGTTTGCCTAAGCTTTTCCCAGTAAAGTTGGAGTCGGTTTTTAGTGTAATCGGATGCAGCTGAATACTAGTATTTTACATAGGCAGGCTGTATAGCTTGACGAATTTGTGAAGTAGGTGCCTATATTTCTTAAATGAAAAATTATCATCATCATCATTTCAGCCGAAAGACGTCCACTGCTGGACATAGGCCTCCCCCAAGCACCTCCACATCGATCGGTTTTGTGCTTCTCGCATCCAACGGGTTCCTGGGGCCTGAAAAATTATAGCTGTATATTTTTCCGGGCGGGATGGCAGTGCCGCATTTTGCTTCCAAGCCTTTATCAAGTTACTAGTTGGCAACGGCTATAGTCACTTGATATTGTGACACCGTCTTCGATCCAGAATAAAAGTACTAACTTTCGTGCCAGCGACACGAAGAAGGAGATCTAACAATTATTGATAGAATCTACTACTCCATGACATAAATATTACAAGGCGCCCTTTTTGACCATACATGGAAGAAGGCGTACTATGTTATTATTATTTATTTATTTTATTATTATTTATTAAAACTTTATGCACAAGTAAAAAACTATACAAAGGCGGACTTAATGCCTTGGGCATTTTCTACCAGTCTACCTTAGGGTGATGCAGAAATAATACACAGTAGATGCAATAGCAGAAAACAAATAAATATATTTATAAGTAAAATATAATAATAAATACATATATAAATACATACAAAAAATATATATATAAAATAAGGAAAAAGTTATGAGAGGTAAACAAGAAAAAATACAACAACTTAGTTCTGAGAAGAATCTGCCAACTTCTTGTGTAAGTGTTCTCGAGCTTTCACTTTAAATGTGAACTGATTGGTTACCGTCCTGATATTCTGAGGGAGCGCATTCCAAAGGAAAACCGCCTGTACAAAGAAGGAAAACTTTTAGGACAAAGAAGGAAGATTATTAGGCCTATATCCACAGTCTAACCTTAAAAATAATGTAAAAGTTATCAAATTAGACATAAGTCCGTCACTTTATATCCTAATCTGTTATATATAAAGCCATCTGCCCACGCAACGATAATAATTCACTAACAGTATTAAACGATTAAGGAAAAAGCTAAATTGGCAATAATTCTACTTGAGGGCTCGCGTGACCGTAATGTCACGGGGGCGGTATCCGTAGGATTACGTAAAGTAGAACCAGAAGGCTAAGCTTTGGGCGCTGTTCTAGTATATTATAATAAGCCTCTGAAGGACAAAGACCACTTTTATACCTTTTTCTCCTCATCTCCTAGTATTTCTTTCTATATTGAGCTATTAAAGGATCAGTGTTTAATAAAGGAATCCTGTGGGCCTAGGAAAAGTAACATTCTATATATATATAAAACTAGCAGCGTTCCACGGTTTCACCCACCTAAGTGTCGATCCCGTGGGAATATTGGGATAAAAGTATCCTATGTCCTTTCCCGGAACTCAAACTATGACTATACCAAATTTAATCTCAATCGGTTCAGCGGTTTAAGACACACTTTTGCATTTATAATAATAGTATGGATTCAAAGTCCTGACTGACTGATATACGAGTATCAACGCACAGCCGAAATCGCTGGTCCTAGAGACATGAAATGTGGTGGGTGTGTTCTTTGTGAAGAGTAGGCATCCACTAAGAAAGGGTTTTCCGAAGTTCCACCCCTAAGAGGGTGAATGGGAGGAGGGTGAAATTTCACGCGGACGAAGTCGCGGGCAGAAGCTAGTCAGCTATAACGATGACGGAAAGGTCAAAAGTTTATGAGGCTGACGTAAGCTACCAAATTTTTAAAATATAAATCCTGTTGAAAATCGTTGCAGAAAAAAAATTATTACGATTTGAAAGCAATTGCCACTTATCTAAGCTTTCTGCTAATACCGCCAATACCGCCATGTCCGTCTGCTCATACCAGGATGGCGATGTCTTGATGAAAGACTCATTGGGTCAAAAGTTTGACGTATTAGTCTTTCCACATGATGATGTGTCTAGCCTAGTTTTAATTATGTGGCGTAGATTTCCGAAGGCATATTATACGATCTTTCTTGTTCCGTCACTGAACCCGTTAATTGGGGTCGGGTCTACTCATTTTTTTGTGCCAAGTTATTCTCTTGTTATTCTCGTCTTGGGTTGCTGGTTCCGTCAATTACCCTTTTTTGGGTCTCTTTTTTATATACTTACCCTTTAGTTATTATTAAAAATATTGTTTTGTTTGAACTTTCGTCCAAATAATGGTTTGTATGAATTTGAACTACATATTTCCTCTATTGACCTGTTCATAAAATCTCGAATATCTATGATAAAATCTAAAAAGTACCTATTAATTAAAAATAATTATGTTCTCGAAAATCCTAGCTGACTCTTTGAAATCATTCGCAGGCAATGTAACCTTTTAACGCTTTTATAAATGCTTCTACGAAAACTACGCTTTGATATTGATGAATATACCAGTTACTCTGTGATCCGGTCAATATTTTTCACTGTCAATTTGGTCCCAAAAGCATAGAAATACGAAAAATGTGGGCATTTTCGAGTGCTGTCTTTTGTTTGATTTGTTTTAGCATAGAAATACGAAAAATGTGGGCATTTTCGAGTGCTGTTTTTGTTTGACGGTTTTATATTTTTAATTATCTACTTATTTTGACTTCAAGACACAAACATCTGTGTAGCCCTGGCTCTTGTATCAGGAGTTCTTTTATCAAAAGAGCCAAACGGTCACATCTTTATTTTCATTCCACGAGGGGCTTGTGGCTTAGCTTAGGCAGTCCCTCCATGTAAAATACAGCTGCATCTGGTTAGACTGGAAGCCGACCCCAACACAGTTGGGAAAAGGCTAGGCAGATGATCATGAGGCGCTTGTGGCTTAGTAATAGCCACATGGATCGATCGATCAGGTCATGCTACGTTTACCGCGATTGGTCTGTAGATGGGTGACCATCTTTACATATCCATCTTCAAGTTTTTCTTCAAGGTCGAAGTCAAATCATCGACTTAGCTTTTTCCCACCATAGATAATGTTGCTACCAGTCTCACCGGATGCAGCAGAATGCCAGTATTTACATGAAGCGATTGCCCATCTATAACAAATTGAAATATTTTTGGAATGTTAAAAATACTTTGTTTAGGCCTTGTCTCGCCTCTTGACCGCAATAGGCGTGCCTGAACTTCGCTAGCCGATCGATCTGCGCGATGTAGCCACGAGCCACTCTAGTATGCTTTGAGTATTAATAAATTACTATATGGTTCATTTTTCATTTAAGCACTGAACTGAGGATTACGATCCCTAGATGACGACTGATATAGAGGTATGGAAGAAAAAGACATATTGCGCCGAAAAAAATAAATTGGGAAGCCTGGCGCCGAGGACCTTAACACCAAAGTATTGGAAAACATTGCAAAATCAGAAATAGAAGATCTTGAATCCCCTAGAGACGTCTACCAAGCGCACGGCGAATTTAATCCCCTCGGGGTTAATCACAGAACAGGCGATATTATATTGTATCACCCTAATAAAAAGGATACAAGCTGTGGCCTACCGACAAAACGAAGGCTCCGCGTCCCCTTAAATTAAAGTGTTAAATAATAATAATAAAGCCTCATTGAGATAGACTGTAAGTAAGCATACAACATCAATAAAACACGTAATCTGTTTGTATAGGTACATAGGTACATAATCAGCCTATAAGGCTGTGAGAGGGAGTGAGCCGTAATCCACCACGCGGGCCCAGTGCGGGTTGGTACATGTCACTTGTCTTCGAATTTTTGTTTCTAGGATATGCCGGTTTCCACACGATGTTTTCCTTCACCGTTTTGAGAGCAGTGGTGATGAAATAATTTACAAATAATAAAGCGCCTGTCTGGGTTCGAACCTACGACCTACAACTCGTAAATCGCGGCCGTTACCACTTGGCCACCATTGCTCTTTGTTTGTATAGTCTCACATAATGCGAATAAACAGAACACAGCAAATATAGATCCATTAGGACATTAGTTATCTGACTCACCTCCCGCGGCCCACCGCCCACAGAGACATTTTTTTAATACAAAAAGTAGGCAAATAAATGTTATTCTGATTCAAATAAATTGGGATATGGGCAGGAGATTGATGATGATTATGGTGGATTGCGAAGACTGTCACAGAGAGGACTCCTGTGTTCTAGCAGGAACATTTAAGGCTGATTATGCTAACGACTCTTAGGCAGTGGTCCCACCGCCGCGCCGGCGAGGAAGCGACTAACTATCGGCTATTTTCTCGCTCAAGAAACGTACAATACATCATTGTGCATCTTTTTACATTCCATGTAAAAAGATGCATATATTTATAGTTGATCGCTGATTGTTCACACTGCCGGCGAGGACTTGCTGCACTGGTTTGTCGCTGTGCGACAAGAGCTATCAAAGATAATACTCGCTCAGCGATACTTGTTCAACGATGCTCGCTTGGTGGTCAGAGCTGACGCCCGCTATATATATCTCCGCCCCAAGCGAGTGGTGCGAGTAATCGCCCGTCGCACTCGGACACTCGCTGATAGCCCAGCGACAAAACTATCGGAACTACACACTCGCTGCCCGCTGCTCGCCAACTCGTTTTCAGTCGCTAGTTATACTCGCTACTCATTAATCGCCGGCGGTGGGACAACTGGGTTAACATAACCAAACACACAGCCCGTATTCCCCGAAGGCTTAAGCAGAGGTGCATGATGCATCTATAAGTACAGATGCCAGCACATCAAGCTATCCGAAACTGTCAAATTTTCCCAATCAACTTTGAACCATATGCTTTAGCGATAAAGTTAAAAATCGATTAAAGAAATTTGACAGATTGTAGTAGCTTGATGTGCTGGCGTCTGTACACCTACATTTCGCCAGTTACGTTTAAGTCTCATATAACAGTTAGCGAACTTTTGCCATCAACCGGTCACAAAGACTCCGGGAAATTCCAGATGGAAAACTCAATAACATACATTCGACCTATTTTAAGAAAATACGCGATGGTAGCTCAGCGAGCTTACGCCTGCAATGCCTTTTAAATTGCTGTCATTGCACGACACGAGCGCGCTTCATGTGACTTTAATGACGTTGACATTTGGTTTAAATTGCAATTATTGACGCGTGCTCGATAAATGCAACAACTATATAGATAGCAGCAATATTATCAGATGGATTTCGCTTCGGAAATAACCTTCTATGCATTTTATAATATTGACAAGCCGTATAAATCTTCCATACAAACTGTCATTCCCAATTGAACTCCTTTAGGAGATACATTTTCGAAAATCTACGGTTTACGGTTTAATAATAAATAAGTTTCCTTTCTTTTCCTTCTTTCTTATAACCATAATACACTTTTTTTATACTTCAGTTACATAATATCATTACAATATAAAAGTTACCCATCACTTTTTCGTGATATTTCCGTGATATTTCGTACGGAATAATAATAAAGAATTATTTATCAACGTACCGTCTTTCAATGGCTTTTGTGCACAGACCTTCGGGTCCCATTTTTAGACGGAACCGATCCACTGTTGGTATAGCCACATAAAGAAGTAAAAGTTACCTAAATGTAAAGGTTGAAACACATTAATAGAATTACATTATTGAAAGTTTTCTATTAAAAGTGAAAATGGCGGAAATGGAAATTTGAATGGTA
The DNA here is from genome assembly GCA_948474745.1 of Oligia latruncula. Lineage (NCBI taxonomy): Eukaryota > Metazoa > Arthropoda > Insecta > Lepidoptera > Noctuidae > Oligia > Oligia latruncula. The sequence continues at coordinate 4,936,870 of OX419705.1, forward strand.
AATTACATTAGTTATTTGTTTACAGACGCCAGCATATCGACCTACCCTCCCAATTATGAAAGCATACATGTACAGACGTACATGTATGCTTTCATAATTGGGAGTAATAGGCATTTATTGCAAGTAGGTAGTTTTAAGCGACTACGTAACGTGTTATATCAGATGAATAGTTACACACCGATTTCTATCTTTCAGTCGTCAGTAACTTGACTTTTGAAAGAAGAAGACAAAGCGTTGTGTAACTATACAAACGCTATACAACATTTCTTAGTAAGGGGGTTAGTGTTGTAGATGATGTTACTACTAAATTCTAACTTCCTGTCACTGTTATTTACGAATTTATGTGGGGTATGTACGTACCAGAACGAAAATTTTAAAAAGTCGGTTGATTTTTTTTTTTTTAATTACTTAAATTTTGAAAGTCGGTGTCTTTGGTTTTGTATTTTAGTTTAAAATTACCGAAGTATTCTAGTTTTTTTACCACCGACTTTTTCAATTTGTACTCTTTTTTTTTTATTACACTTACCTACCCGTTACAAATATACATGTGAGGTCGTCATTAACCACCGAAATAAAATACAGTTATGTATTCCACCTCCTTAAGTATGACCAGCCAGTTCTAACATTTTTATGATGAGTCATACTACTTAAATATCTAAGTAACAGCTGCTACGAAGCCCATAACTCCCATTTTATCTAGTCCCCACTTAGTACTGGCATTTATTATTATTTCATGATGACAGTTATTACCTTCCTAAATAACGACTGTTTATATAAAATAATGTTAGATAATTGGGGCTTACATACATAAGTGCTGTTTCGATACAGCAATAAATGCTTCGATTTCGTGAGTAAAGTACGTAATTATTGTTATATATTGGCGATAAAAATATTCTTCGTTTTATGATTAAGGGTTTCGCACACTAGGCGGCCCGACCAAGGCCAGTGGCCGTACAGACCAGCGGGGTATTGCGTAACATCTATCGTTCCAACACAGCATCTACAGACCTGCATGAAAGAGGACTTTTGGCTGAAAGGTGTCATATATCGACATTTCCGAGGACGATTACGCAACACCACGCAGCCAAATACGACGCCGACAACGTTACGTGTATAGTCATTAGTTTATTCTTGGTTATGATTATTTTGTGTATTTTATCTATGAGCCTTAGCTGCCTGATAATAAAATGATTATTATTATTCTTCATCATCATCATCATCATTTCAGCCGAAAGACGTCCACTGCTGGGCATAGGCCTCCCCCAAGCACCTCCACTTCGACCGGTTCTGTGCTTCTCGCATCCAACGAGTTCCTGCGGCCTTCACTAGGTCGTCGGACCACCTTGTGGGAGGCTTATTATTCTTATTATACTTAAATTATGTTCTAAAAGAATCTGATACAAGTATTAACCCAGGTTTGCACGGGCGATTTATTTTGCGCACTTTAGTTTCAACCCTTTGCTTGCCGACTCACATCGAGAGTTAAAAATCTAACAGTGTGCATTTCATTTTTTGACGCTCTGGGATACGCTCTGTTGGATTCTAAATGCTCGGCTGAATACCAAGAGTTGAAAATCCAGTGCCCGAAAAAAATCTTCGCGTCGTCGGTTGAGACGGGTCATCTCATAACTGCCAGAGCTTATTATATTTTGAATTGTTTCTTCATTTGTTTATTTTTTTTTACATTGTTCTCACTTATAGAAGCAACAAGAACAATGTACCCAGGATTTGGTAACATCTTGATTTAAAAAAGTGTCCTTGGCATTTCTTGCCCATTTTTCTCCATAGAGATCTACGTTTTGGAATGGGCATATAGCTTCAAGCGCTTCTACTTTCTGACTAACTGACCGACTATTTAATTTTGACAATTCAAAAATGCCTCTAAATGGTTTAATTGAAATAAATGCTTTGAGTTTGAGTTTGCGTGAAATATCGTGCAAATGTGGGTCAACACACCTTGTTCAAGTTCAATTCTTACGTAATCACTCACTAAAGAACGCCAGTAAAAAAATCATCTGTATTTAGAAGGTTTCAAATTTATGTTTCACCCGTTTTTTCAACAACTAGATATTGTTTGAATAACATTGTTGAATTGTGATTAAAAAGTGGATAAGACAGAGATTAAAACAGAAGACGAATAAGCAGGGGATCGAAGTGACCTTTTTAGGCCCCCTGATCCCCTGAACCCCCCCTGGTTCAGGGGATCAGGGGGCCTAAAAAGGTCACTTTGGCAGAATCATAAAAGGGTAACGTAATGGACAGTCAACCGTTCAGTTAATCGTATTTAATGCCATTGTTGAAGCATTTTTCAGTTATTTTTTTTTGTCTGTGCTAAAATACCACTCAATCCGATCCAAATCCAATCCCAATCTCTTTGATTATACATACGTAGTGCAGTGAACAAAAGAAAAACACGGACTGTCTTCGCCATATTACGATTCATAATGTTATCCTTTTATGATTCTCCAAAGTGGCCTTTTTAGGCCCCCTGACCGGAATAACTCGAAAAATCATAGACGAAAATTGAGCAACTGTCAAATGGAACAAATGTTTAAGCTGATTTAAAATAAGATTAGCTTAGTTCGTGTGGCCACTGGCCTTGGTCGTGACCGCGAGGTAAGTAACCTGCCTCGGAAGCTACGATAAACCGTTCATAGTACCCGGCTGCCTTTTGTAGATCTTTGATAGTCGTTACGGGTAGTCAGAAGCCCGAAAGTCTGACAACCAGTCTAGCCATGGGGTATCGTATTATCCAGTAACTGGGTTGTGGAGGTTAGATAAGCAGTCGCTACATGAAAAATACTGGTATTCAGCTGCATCCGGTTAGACTGGAAGCCGACCCCAACATAGTTGGGAATAGGCTAGACAGATGATGATGAGGTTATAGATTTATTAGTATAGATGTTCGTGTGTTGTGATGAGGTCCAACTTCGTTCTCTTCTATCTTCTGCATTGTATGTAAAATCTTATATTTGGGTTATTATTTTTTATTCGTTGTGTTGTGTTAAGAGGCTTAGGAGTTAAGTTGGGCTTATGTTTATTTATTTTAATGTTCTGTGCTGGTTTGGTGAAAAAAATGGAAATGGAATAAAGATTTGGAACGGAAAATGGTTTTTATAATAAAGTAACAAAAAAAAAAACAAATAAAAAAGTTTATTTTCAAATTAAAATTATTTTATTTCACATAAGCCTACATGAGCACTTATAAAACGTCAGAAAATAAGTGCACTGTTCATATAGTGACGGCACGGTTGGCGCAGTGGTTAAGCGATTGACTGCTGCGCTGCGTGTCGCGGGTTCGATTCCTGCACGGAACAAATATTTGTATGACCTACAAGTAGTTGTTCCGGGTCTGGCTGTTTGTGTAGGTATATGAAATTTAATGTTTGTAAACGCACTCACAATACAGGAGAAATTCCTAGAGTGCGGCAAGGTTTTTAAAAAAAAAAATTTTGCAATAAAATTGGGGTAGTTTCCTATGGAGAAGTAAGAAACTCCATGGTTACTCTGTTAAAAATAATTGAATTTTACAATGTTTCCAAAGGACATTGTTAACTGGTGTGGGAGGACAGTGAAGGCCTATTAATAATTTCTAGGTACTTAACAAAATAATTATACGATTGTCAACAAATGGAAGCATTTATATAAAATATACCTATACAGTGCCCTTAAAAAGTTAGTTGACATTTTTCCAATTCAGCTGTGATGCCATAATATGGTTTAAAATTAAAAAAATAGGTACTCTTATGGTGAATGGATAGTGATAGACCGCGAAATTCAAATTTTCTTACGTTTTTTGCAATTTGCAGGTCAGTGTCAGGTTGTATCTTGATCAAAATATGATTCGCGACAATAACAGCACGCGTAGCATGACCGCCGTAGAAACGGGTTTTGTCGACGGAAGAATAGACAAAATAACAGATTGTAGAAATATTTGTATGCATTCTACGCGTCTAAGCATGGCATTGTGTAATTTTGTCTATTCTTCCGTCGACAAAACGTTGTCATGCTACGCGTGCTGGTACATATTTAGAGAATTAAGTATAATCATTGGAATCCCACTAATATTATAAAGGCGAAAGTTTGTGAGTGTGTGGGGGTGTGTTTGTATGTGTGCGTGTTTATATGTTTGTTACTTCTTCACGCTTAAACGGCTGGACCAATTTTGATAAAATTTTGTAAGGAGATAGCTGACACCCTGGATTAACATACAGGCTACTTTTTATCCCGATATTCCCACGGGATCGACATTTACGCGGGTGAAACCGCGGGGCGCAGCTAGTCATTAATATATCTTTCTAAGTTAGATTTCTACCACCAACCACCAATCTCATACGGAAAAGTGTTAATGGGAGAAGTCTAACTTAGAAAGATGTATTACTGATTCTAATTCTCTAAATATGTACATGTTATTGTCGCGAATCATATTTTGATCAAGATACAACCTGACACTGACCTGCAAATTGCAAAAACGTAAGAAAATTTGAATTTCGCGGCCTTAACTATCCATTCACCATAAGGGATTACTTTAATTATGTTTTATGATAAGTCAATGTTAGTTGAATTAATAAATTGTCATAGCAGTTCAAATATTTGGATCAGGATGAAGAGGAAAAATGACAAATAACTTTTGAAGGCCACTGTACATATACTGAACCATATCACATAACGACCAGTATAATCAAGCGCATAGTAACAGTTTGACATGGACAACTGGACAGCGCCTTTATTTCGAAGCACTAAGAGCGGGTTTCGTAATTAAAGTGTAAATGGTGACGTGTTGACCGTAATAATCGTGTCATAGTTATTAATTATTGCTTACCTACCATGTACGTGGGCGTATATTTAATAAACCTGCGGCTTGATTTATAGTAGAGATAGTAATTCCCTTGTTACCATTTGCACGGTATATTAATGTTTTTCATATTAACGCGGTAGGTTAAATTAAGTGAGGCAGGTTTTAATGGTTTAGATTTCTCGGAATTTAGTTAGTAGTTTAGCATGTTAGGTAAATGAGATTTTATGTAGAAACTTGCTTTGGTTTTTAATGATTTGATTTTATACGTATTATGCAGGGTTATTGGTTAAACATTAATAGCCTCGAGGTCATTGTACTCATCATAATGAACAACTTTTACTATGGGACCAAACCTGAAATCACCTGTTCCCTACATTTATGTTCGTTTATCTCGTCAAAAAGATGATTTTTTTTATCGCGGTTACAGGTTTGGTCCCATAGTAAAAGTTGTTCATAATGGTGAGTACAATGACCTCTTAAGAGGTTGTTAATGTTTTACCAATAACCCTGTATACATAAAAACCATAGATAAACAATTAGTAAAGAGTTTCACATATTTTGATATGAAACACGAATACCAACTGTGTTACGGTCGGCTTCCTGTCTAACCGAATGCAGCTGAATACCAGTATTGTACATGGAGCGATTGCCTTCCTGACCTCCACAACACAGTTACTGGGTAACACGATACCCCTTGGTAAGACTGGTTGTCAGACTTTCGGACTTCTGATTACTTACCTGTAATGACAGATCTACGAATGACAGCCGGGACCAACGGCATAAAGTGCTTTCCGAGCCACGGGAATAGGTACAACGTGACAACTTTAATCGATAGTTGCTTATTTTATTGATTGTTTTGCACTAACATAAAGTCCACCAGACGTCCACAACAAATGGATGTTACTAGAGGGCCTTTATGTCGTAGCGTTAAAAGCTGTTTTCGTAGTTCAAGTCCAGCACATCAAGCTACCCGAAACTGTCAAATTTTCCCAATCAACTTTGAATCTTATGCTTAAGCGATAAGGTTGAAAATCTATTTAAAAAATTGACAGATTGTAGTAAGTTGATGTGCTGGCATTTGTACATAAAAATAATTATATTATTACTTATCTTTTAATGTTTCCACTGCTGGGACACAGGCCTTCTCTCTGTTGGCCGTAATCTACCATGCGGGCCCATTGTGGGTTGGCAGATGTCGCATGTCTTTCAAGTTTTGGATCTAGGACATGCCGGTTTCCTCACGATGTTTTCCATCACCGTTTTGAGAACAGTGGTGATGAAATAATTTACACAAAGTAAAGCGCCTCTCAGGGTTCGAACCTACGACCTAACTCGTAAGTCGGTAAGTAGTTACCGGATTGTAGAAAAACTTAAATGTTATAAAAGTATAACGTTCTGTTTAACGATAAGAAAAATCAAATAACGTAGTATCTCTTGTGTCGCAAATAAAAAGTGACAGAATAAAATCTCTTTATCAAGCAAGAAAAGAAATATCCTGTTTATTTTGCAGAACAACAACTGGTTCAAGTTTTATTTTGATGTTTATCTTGTAAGTCAAGTCTGCGATAAGTCTAGCGTTTTTTTGCCACTGGCAACCTTTTTTGCCGTCTAAATTGTTTACTTATTTATCGGAGATGTAGCAATCTAGGTACCTACCTATTGTTACGAATTTTTCAATAAAATATCTACAGGAAAATTACTGTTTTTTTAAAGCTAGCAGTTATCGGTGTAGATAATATAGAGTAAGTATAGAGGTATGAGGAACAGGGTGTAAAGTTCACTCATACTCTATAGAAAATGGAGGATCCTCCGACCAGACGGGTGTTGTGTCTGCGGGCAACTGCCCGATGATTCATGTCGGGCCGTTGTATCTATGCTAGTTGCGCGGTAAACTCTGCTTGCGAGATGCTGCGAGACGGATTTTGCGTGACGTCAGTATGACGCGTTGTTCACATATTGTGTCGTAGATACCGCTACAATAAAATAAGTTTAATTATGATAATATTATTCTCAAATAAAAAAAAAAATCTTATGCAGATAAAGAAATGCATTTATTACCTCGTTTTTAAAAACAAAAAACATCTAGTTTCTAAAAGAAACACAAAAGATTTTCGGCGCCATATTTCAGTTTGTTAATAGTTAGGTTAGGATATATTTCTTATTTTAATAGTTTGTTATTTAAATTAGTAGTAGCTCAACTGTGGCTTATGAGACACAATTGAATTTCTATTGTTATAAATACAAAAATATTATTCAACTGTTGTATCCAGTATATACATTTTATCATATTAATTAATGTCAGTAGTACCTAAGGAATAAATAGTAAATAAATAGTACCAACGCTTGCCGCGGTTGGTCTGTGGATGGGTGACCATCTCTACATACCGTGACCCCTCCGTGCCTCGGAAAAGCACGTTAAGCCGTTGGTCCCGGCTGTCATTCGTGGATCTATGACAGTCGTTACGGGTAGTCAGAAGCCCGAAAGTCTGACAACCAGTCTTACCAAGGGGTATCGTATTTCCCAGTAACTGGGTTGTGGAGGTCAGATAGGCAGTCGCTCCATGTAAAATATTGATATTCAGCTGCATCCGGTTAGACTGGAAGCCGACCCCAACATAGCTGGGAAAAGGCTTTGCAGATGATGAGTACCTAAGGAATAAAAACAAAATTGTTGTGAAACTCCTGCCAAGTTTGACTTTCTGTAACGTATACAAAAGGAACGTAGCTTTCTAAAGCGGATATCAGACGCTTTAATAAAGGTTTATTTATGTTTCATCCCATGAACACAATGACACCAACAAAATCACAAAGGAATGAACGTTCATCAGCTCTTTTCATTTCATTTTTTGATCTATCGATAGGCGAGTGAAAGATTTCGAGTGGCGAAATCCAACATTATTGGATCCGTTCACTAAGGAACTCATTTTTCACTTTGATTCATTTTGTGTTTATACGTTTCACTTTAAGTGAAGAGGGAGTCCGAGGGTTCCGGGTAAATAGTTAATCACGGGTTTTTTTAATTTACGGTTTTAGTACTTTTTCCTTTACTTGTGTTACATGACCTTGCCTCTTGCCAAACATTAGTCTTGGTCAACAGGAAGTACCTTTAACATTTTGATTCCATTGATAGTGTCGAAATATAAGTTTTTTCCGGCATAAACGGCCGTATCTTTTTTAAAAGTTAACTTAGAAATTTGATTTTGTCACAGTATCAAGGTACTGTAGACCTGAATAATTTTTTTAATTTCAACTCGATACCTTCACGCGTTCCTGAGATAAAGGGTCTTGACAGACAGACATACGGACAACAAAGTGATCGTATAAGGGTTCCGTTTGCACGCGCGCCTCAAAGAGATGTCAGCATCGAGGAGGGGCCCCATAGGGCCGAAGCCTGCCGGGTCAGCGGGATTGTCCGAAAGGGTTACCGCTGGCCCGGAACATAAAGGGCTAAGGAAGGAACACGGGTGGGTTTTAGTCAGTAAGAGTCTGACACTCCCTTCCGCTCCACCCAGAGCGGGAGGGGTAATTTGATGATTTCCCATCCGCAAAAAAAAAAAAAGGGTTTCGTTTTTTCCTTTTGATGTACGGAACCCTAAAAATAAATAAAAATTCAACAGAAAAAACCAGAAGGTTACATTGAACCATTGGTTTATCGGTCATAACTTGTTTCAAGAGCGGTGGCCGCACCAGAGCGTCCGCAATTTAGCGTCGAATGACATCACTGGAATGTCGTTTATGAAAATATAAGTTTTTCGTTTTCAGCCCAGTTTACTCGACGGTTAAGGGGACTACAGGATCTAAACGCAAAAAAGCAAATTTAATTATGCCTACAAGTATATAGTTGTAGTCGATAGAAAAACTAGTAGTCGATCATATGATCGACTACAGTAAACAAATTAAAAAAATAAAAAATGATTATGCTTCAGGATAATTATATGCTAGTTAGATATTAGTGTGTTGAAAACATAATACAACTTATTTGATACGATAGAAAAAAGTCATGAAGATACCTCTAAAAACTTTCTTTTTACAATAAAAACCATACCAATATACATACAATCATTCTGATTTTTTGTCAGATTATTCTACAAGCAACATACTAAAATACTAGTGTTTTAATTTTTTTGTCCAAACAATAGATTTTTTGTAAATAGATAATTGCTTCATACTTTGCAATAAATTACCAGCGTTGTGTCATCGCGCTTCCCTTGCGTTTCTATGCAGTCCGACAGTGACCGCGCTTTAGGTCATGTAGTCCCCTTAACACAGTAAAATCAAACCCTTCATTAAGTTTCCCTAGAAGCGCGGTGGCGACCGCTGTCATGGATACCGTGCCTCGGAAAGCACGTTAAGCTGTTGGTCCTGGCTGTCATTGGTGGATCTTTGACAGTCGTTACGGGTAGTCAGAAGCCCGAATGTCTGACAACCAGTCTTACCAAGGGGTATCGTATTACCCAGTAACTTGGTTGTGGAGGTCAGATAGGCAGTCGCTCCATGTAAAATACTGGTATTCAGCTGCATCCGGTTAAACTGGAAGCCGACCCCAACATAGTTGGGAAAAGGCTAGGCAGATGATGACCTACAATAAATTTTCATGTTTTTAGTCCAGGCGGCCTAAAAAGGCCACTTTGGCAGAATCATAAAAGGATAACATTATGAATTATAATATGGCGAAGACAGTCCTTGTTTTTCTTTCTTCGCTGCACTACGTAGGTATCAAAGAGATTAGGATTGGATTGATTGGTATTTTAGCACAGACAAAAAAAAATAACTAAAAATCCTTCACCAATGGGATTTGATACGAATAACTTAACAGTTAACTGTCCGTTATGATTCAGCCAAAGTGGCCTTTTTAGGCCCCCTTTTTACTCGACGCTTAACCATAATAAAAACTGAAGGTAAACTTTTACAACGTAACACGCCACTTAAACTGCGCTTTTAGTTTCAAACCGGCGCCCGTTTGAACTGTTAAACAAATAAACATTCTATTACAGTTATTACTGGCTGTCTTGTACCTCCCGCACCTAATCATTAACATATTTGGTACTTAAATTTTATTTGGTGATGCTAATAGGAACCTTATTTTAATGTAAACAGGTCTGAAATATGTTTACACTTACTAAAGCGATATCATTTTATCATCATGATAATTTTAATTAATGATATTAATGATTGAATACGTTAAAATCAAACATGGTGTTTTGTTATTTCTTAATTACATTGTTTATTTAGTCATTAGTTTAAATTTTATGTAAGTGCTTTGATAATGTTTTGTGAACGTGATTAATTTGTATAACTTCATTAAAATGAATGTATGTTTACGTTGTGTTGTTGAGTGTCAGACTCTTACTGACTAAAACCCACCCGTGTTCCTTCCTTAGCCCTTTATGTTCCGGGCCAGCGGTAACCCTTTCGGACAATCCCGCTGACCCGGCAGGCTTGGGCCCTATAGGGCCCGTCCTCGATGCTGACATCTCTTTGAGGCGCGTGGAACACGTACGCGCCGTCCGGCACGGGCCTGGTCCTGATCGGACGGTGACCCCTAACCCCTAAGGTTGAATTTCACTTGCATGTCATAAAACGTCAAGGTCTACAATGTGACAATTAGATAGTTTCACCTTTCAATTCAATATATTTAATTAATAATATAATTTCAAAATATAAACTTAGCTTTAATTTGGTTCTATGTTATGTTAGTTGTTATTAAACTTATTGTTGTTTAATAAACTTAGCTATATTAAAGTCATAAAAGTCTCTTACTAGGTATTAAATCAGTTTGTTTTATGGCACGATCATCTTGAAGCACGTTAGATCTTCACGTCTTATCTCGGAAAGTACGTTAAGCCGTTGGTCCCGGCTGTCATTCGTAGATCTTTGACAGCCGTTACGGATCGTCAAAAGCCCACAAGTCTGACAACCAGTCTTACTAATGGGTAACCCGCTATCCAGAAAGTGGGTTGTGGAGATCGGATAGGCAGTCACTCCGTGTATAATTCTGTTAAGGCTCTTTCAAACAGGCGCGACACGTGATAAAATCGCGCGCGACACAAAGGCAAAAGGTACCGCAAGTCGCGCAACGAGCGGTGCCTTTGTGTCGCGCGTGATTATGTCGCGTGTCGAGCCTTTATTCAGCTGAATACGGTTACACTGGAAGCCGTCATCAAAATAGTTGGGAAAAAGCTAGACAGATTAATTTGATTTTATCTTGTCCATTCAACCTAACACTCAAATGATGTTCATATACTAAAAGGTTCCACGAATTCTAGAAAATGTTCCGTAAAAGGTAGGTAACTACACAATCCTTTCTGGTATTCTTACCATCACGGCTCTTTATCGTCTGTGAAAGTTCTATTTATATTATTCAGTGGCGACAGGACTTTTGCCGGCTGACTTATTTCAGAATACATACCATACTATCTCATGGAACATTTTCCTGAAAGGTTTGCTCAGCACATTGTGTGTGGAAGTAGTGGCGGCGGTACAGAGGATACATTTTGCGTTCTAAGGGCCTGTGCACACCACGTTTTTTAAACGCGCCGTTGACGCGAGTTTTTATCCTACAGAGCACTACCTGCCAGTATCTGACTCGCGTGCGTATCGCGTCTGTATCGCTACAAACGCGCGTCAACGGCGCGTTTAAAAAACGTGGTGTGCACAGGCCCTAAGATGTGTATTGTTACTGCTAGCGTTTTCATAAGCCGTGGAGGGTTTAGGCGGGTTGAGATGAGGTTCGTTTGTTGGGTTGCTTGTAAGCTGCAATTCGTCGATGGTGAAAAAACTATCTGTCTTTGTCTTTCTCTTAGATTTGTCATGGATAAAGAAAATTTTCTCTCTATCTATCTTTTCTTCTGGAGCTGTGAAAGAAGAATATTAAGAGGCTTACAGGACCTAAACGCATAAAAACGCAAATTTTACAAACAATAAAAGTATATATAGGTCGGCACGGTTGGCGCAGTGGTTAAGCGATTGACTGCTGCGCTGCGTGTCGCGGGTTCGATTCCCGCACGGAACAAATATCTGTATGACCTACAAGTAGTTGTTCCGGGTCTGGCTGTTTGTGTACGTGAATTTAAATTTATGTAAACGCACCCACAATACAGGAGAAATTCCTAGTGTGGGGAAATGTAAAAAAAAAAAAAAAAAAAAAAAATGATCGACTACAGTAAACAAAATCATAAAAATATATGATATTCTTCAGGATATATGCTAGGTTGATAGTGTATTGAAAACATAATACAACTAATTTGATATGGAAGAAAAAAATCATGAAGATACCTTAAAAAAACGTTGTTTTTACCGACTTTACAAAAAGGAGGAGGTACTATGTTCGGGTGTTTGTATGTTTTTTTTTTTTTTTTTTTTTTTTTTTATGTTTTTTCATCGAATACGCCGCCAATTGTCGACGGATTTTCAAAATTCTTTTTTTGTTCAAAAGTAGATAGTTCTGAGGTGGTCCCATTGTCACCAAGTTAGGATCTGATGATGGGATCTTAGAGAAATCGAGGGCAACCCTCAAATTTTATAGGCTCACTTATTGTTTTTCGCATATTTTATGAAGTATCTTGTGTATTTGTGTATGGTTGTCACCATCTCAGGTACCTGGGCTGATGATGGAAGGTACAACTCCTTAACAGTAAGAAGTTACTCGAACAGGCAAGGACTGTTTTAGTAAATTGTTTTGATGTTTGATAGGGCATTTGCCACATTTGGTCTCATGATCATCAAGTCATGACCTGATGCTGCAGTTAGGATAGTCTGCAGAGTACCTAACTCCTCGACAACTAACAGCAGATATATCGTGTTTAGGCTCATTGAAAAGGGCTCGATGTGTGGATAAACGTACTGATACTGAGGAACACTGAAGACCTGATGCTGAAGCCAGGAGCATCAGAAAAAGTACAAACCTTTAAATTACAGCACCGTAGTCGTGTTTGGGCTCATTTTAAACAGGACTAATTTTAAGTTCAATGCAATGTTGACATAAGTCTGGCCTGATGCTGCAGCCAGGATTATCAGCATCTAATCTAAAAACTAATAAAAGGAGAACTCCTCAACAATTAACGTCCCTGCATCGAGAAAAGGAATATTTTATAAAAAGGCGATGGGCAAGTTGACATTAGGCTATTGTAACTTAGATAAATTATAAATAGACCCACTAAAAAGCGAGAAATAAAAACTTTTTAACAAAAAAAAAACCGACTTCAAAAAAAAACACTACAAACTGAAAAAAAAAAACACTACAAACTGAAAAATAACTTTAATTTCGGAAGTCGGTGGCAAAAACTAAAATACTGATCCCTAAGACACCGACTTCCGAAATTAAAGTTATTTTTCAGTTTGTAGTGTTTTTTTTTTTTTACAATAAAATTTTTGTCTGATTATTCTTCAAGCAACATACTAAAACACTAGTGTTTTATTTTTTTTGTCCAAACAACGTAATTAAATAATTGCTTCATATTTTGCAATAAATTACCAGCGTTGTGTCATCGCGCTTCTCTTTCTTTTCTATGCAGTCCCATAGTAAAAGTTCAGGTTCATTCAGGTTTGATCCCATAGTAAAAGTTGTTCATAATGATGAGTATAACGATCTCTTAAGAGTAATGTGATAACCTAATATCCACAGTGTATAAATTATTTCCCTACAGCCAGTTATTGCACTTAAAGTTATGTAGGTACGTTTAAATGTGTCTCCTTCAAAAGTGAACATTTTGGTGCTGACAAAATGTTTGTGATTTCGAAGTTGTGCGAGTAAATACTTTGCTTGCCAGAATGATTTGCTTGCAAATACAAACTACACAGTCTAACGTAAACCCGAGTTTATATTGCTGCTACATTTTATTCAACTCAGTAGCTTCTTCTACTAGCACAGAGCATTTAAATATTGGCTCATACTAAACGCTCCCAGCAGACTACCGCTAGTACTCGCCTATTTACTCTCCCAGCAGACTACCGCTAGTACTCGCCTATTTACTCTCCCAAGTAAACGTTCACAAAGACAAACAGTCCGTACCGTAATAGTGCGCCATGTTTTGTAGGTTAGTAGAGTAATTTGTAACTGGGAGATATATTACATTGGGTATATATTCGCCAAATTTATCATGCGGGATGAGCAGAGGACACTTCTACAATTAAGTTCAGAAAGATAAATTGCTAAAACTTTTTGCAAGATGGTGACACTTTCATTGTTTTTTAAAGCGTAAAATAATTTGAGTGGTGGGTGTTAACGTTAGTATAAGTTGTGACGTAAGTTACGATGCTTAGTTTTAGAGCGATAGGGGGATACAGAAAGTTGGTTATTTCATTGTTCTAAATAATTGTCGATCAATCGTAAACAAATAAATTCGAATGCACACTTAAAGAAGAGTCGATGACGTGGGAACTAATAAAGCTACGGTTTCCTAAAAGAGCGGTGGCCGCCACATAACGGCCGCAGTGACGGCTGTCACGAAAATGATGGCACTAGGATTTCGGAAAACACCGTCACTGAAACGATATTTAAGAAAGTAAGTTTTTACTTTCATAAATGTCGTATCAGTGACGTCATTTGTCGGTAAATTGGGGACACTATGTGGCGGCTATTGCTCTTTTAGGACAATTCAGTTTTAGAAAGAATCAGTCACATAGATAAGATTGACAAAGGCAATGTTCTACTAATCTGACCTTAATCTGAACTCGATGTACCATAATATAATTATGAACGTTATGTAGGTACTGTGCCTTGACGTTACGCCTTAATATTTAAAGGATTAGGTTAAGGGGACTAAATGATAACAGCCGCACGAGTCTATCGAAGGTTAAGGTACGCTTGCCGCGGTCGTTTCGTGGATGGGTGACCGTCCGTTACATATTAAGACCCCTCCGTGCCTTTACGACGTTACGGGTAGTCAGAAGCTCAAAAGTCTGACAACCAGACACCAAGTGGTAGGTAGGCTATCGTGTTTATTAGTAGCTGAGTTGTCGAGGTCAGATAGGCAGTAGGGTTTTAGTCAGTAAGAGCTCTTCCGCTCCACCCAGAGCGGGAGGGGTCATTTGATGATTTCCCATCCGAAAAAAAAAAAAAAAAAGATAGGCAGTCGCTCCATTTAAAATACTAGTATTCATCTACATCAGGTTAGACTGCAAGCCTTCCCTAACATAGTTGGAAAAAGTCTAAGATTAAGTGGTTTGAAGTATTCAAATTCATTCCGTCATAAAAAATAAATAGTCCAACATTTTACAGATTTTAAATGATAGCAGTCAAAAATTCATCAAAAATTCCTTCTGAATTTCACTGCGTGCTCCAAAATAATTTAAATGTATAATTTATGCAACGGTTGTAAATCTGGCTGGCTAAAATGCAAATAATTAAATAGATGTAAACATTTATTTTGTACAAAATGATTCAGTCATTTTGTACAAAATAAATGTTTACATCTTCTGTTTGTTTCCGCGTATTTTCGGACTATACAATATATTGTAACATAATTAACACAAGACCTCATACACCCCAATTAGAGCATTGAGTTAAAATCATAATACAATGACCAAAACTATTTTTTTTTACTGTTATTAAGAAAATCGTGTTGACCCTAGCAAAACTGTGTGAATTTAAAATTGAGTCTTATTGCTTAGAAATAAAGATTCAATTTTCTTTGGCTCAGTCGGCAGTCAGCATGGCAAATTAAAAAAATTTGAAAAAAATACCTATATTAAAAGTTACTGACGTTTAGTCAATTATGAACAAACTACTTTCAGGACTTGCGTATATTTTGTTACACTTTGTATATAAATTGTGTGGTCTATCTTTACCACAGTATTTCATTAAAATACCAACGGCATTAAACAAAAGGAAAATAATAAAAACTGGCAAATAATAATATTTGGTGTGTCTGCAAACCGCTATCGTATTGGGGTCATCCTGTAATGATAGTGTGTGTATGTGTAATAAATAAATAAATAAATAAATAAATAAGTCGGACTCGCACACGAAGGGTTCCGTACCACAAGGCAAAAACGCCACAAAAACACGTTATGTATGCCCGCCCCCTTATATATTTATTTTATTCTGTTTTTAGTACCTATTTGTTTTTGTAGCGGCAACAGAAATACATCATCTGTGAAAATTTCAACTGTCTAGCTATCGCGGTTCTTGAGATACAGCCTGGTGACAGACAGACAAACGGACAGTGAAGTCTTAGTAATAGGGTCCCGTTTTTACCCTTTGGGTACGGAAACCTAAAAAGGGGTTTCTGTTTATTTTATTTATTTATTTACCTTACTAATAAACGTGGTATAGCGTCTGTATAGTTACACAACGCTTTGCAGAATTAAGAGAATTGCCCTCCTCTGCTCATATTTGTATTGAACATAATGAAAACGTACTAAGCCTAAGCCTCATGCGTGGTAACACGTCTGTGAATGGGTACCAATCGATGCATCCGGTACGGTCGGTCTGGCTGTTTGTGTACGTGAATTTAAATGTTTGTAAACGCACCCACAATACAGGAGAAATTCCTAGTGTGGGGCAACGTTTAAAAAAAAAAAACAAAAAAAAAAAAAAAAATAGGCCATATTGTATAAGGCGATCTGAATGAGGTTTACTTTATTTATGTTTTGGATTTGATTTCAACAATATTAAGGACAAGCCTCTCTATTTAACCCGTGGAATTGGATAATTGCGTAAAATTCAACAATCACACTAATATTATAAAGGCGACAGTTTGTGAGTGTGTGTGTGGGGGGGTGTGTTTATAAGTTTGTCACTTCTTCACACTCAAACGGCTAGACCAATTTTGATAAAATTTTGTTTGGAGGTAGCTGACACCCTGGATTCACATATAGGCTTTGTATCCCGATATTCCCACGGGACCGACACTTGCGCGGGTGAAACCGCGGGGCCCAGCTAGTATAATATAAAAAAATCTTCCCCTCCAAAATGTTCTTCCCTACGAAAAACAATGGACGAGAAGTTTTTTCTCCACGGTTTTTTTTTTAATTATTTTGCAATAATATACCTTTAATGGAATATCTGCCAATATGAATGATTTCCAATCGATGCACCCACATCGCCATGGCATTACATTTTCTACGTTGACAACCCTCTCCAGTGAAAGGCGATGTCGTATACAGGGTGAAGGGATTAATTTTTTTTTAAATTTCGGATTAAATTATAACGAGAGGTTTTCTTTTTGAGTATTAAAAAAAAAATTGTTTCCAAGAACACTGTAGATGGCGTTGTACTGACTACGTTACTAGGTGACAAAGCCAATACGCTTGGAAAAAAATCATTGCGTCACGTCACATACGCTCGTTGACTGACACTTTCGTTTGCTTTCGTTTTACGATCTCAAAATTACATCCAAGTGAAATAATAAAAAAATTATGTGAAGTTCCGTTCCTTGCAGTAACTTACCAAGGTCAGCGCCATCTATCCAACGACTAGGGAAGAGTTAAAAAAAAAAGGAAAATTCCTCATTATTATGGCTATAATATAAGTAATACATTCTAATTGTTTTATTTCAGGACTTTTGTTGAGAAACTGGTGTAAAATCTTGCCCATTGTTCTCTATACGAAACTACCTTTTGGAAGGGCACCTTTTAGAGTTTCTTGAATATTTTGACATTCTAAAATGCCTTTACTGCCTTATGGGAAATGATGAGTAGGTACTTATTGACTTATGGGAAAAACATTCATGAATATAAATATATAGAGTAAGCTATGTGTTGTTGTTTTTTTAAACTCTTGTGTTTTTTTTATATTTTTTTTAGGGAACTAAGTAAAGTAGTTATAATTTTTGGATGTCATTATAATTAAGTACTACTAGTTTTTTACGTTATTCATAGTTTGAAATTGTAAGTTAATTTTAAGACCACGCTATCGCCTAACCTGTAACGAGAGTTGCAAGGAAGATTTTAATAAATAAATAAAAAATATTTTATGATCAGATAGCATCTATAATGGATTTCATTGAAAACCTCGCCCTGTATACCTCTAGGTAGAATCCCCACCTCTAAAGCAGTTAATATCGCTGCGACATTGGACGGAGATTCCATATCCGTTTTGTGGTAGAAATGAGGGAAACTTGAACTCCATCTCCGAATGTGTGGTTTTTAAGACTTCTAGCAATATGAGTTGCATATTACTGTAATACTTTCAACTTTAACTTATAAAATGACGTTTACTAATACAAAGCAAGTTTATTCGAAACTAGCTTTTACCCGCGAATTCGTCTGCGTTAAATTCCTTGTTGCCCCGACGATGTTAAAGTAGCCTTCCTCGAAAATTGGGCTAACAAATGAAAAAAAAAAATTTTTATCCGACTGTAAGTTCCAGAGATTAACGCATTCAAACAAACAATCAAATTCTCCAGCTTTTTTATTAACTAGCTGACCCGGCAGACTTCGTTCCGCCTTAGAATCAATTTATGTTGTTGTTGTTTTTTGTTGTTTATTTGTGTTTGTTGTATTTGTGTTGTTTGTTGTTGTTGTTACCTTATTAGCTGACGTTCACTATAGATAAGTCAGGATTAATAATTATTTATACTCTTTGTAGTTTCTGTCATGTCATCAGAGATGGCGTTGCATACGAAAAATTTATGAGAAACCGAATTTTTCGTTATCTATATTTTTATTGTAAGTTTTTCCTATTTTTGATTAGTTATTCTGCTATTCGAGGTGGAGACAAATCCAACAAATCAAAAACCATAAAAATCAGTCCAGCCGTTCTTGAGTTATAAATGGTGTAACTAACCCGACTTTGTTTTAATTATATATATGTATATATATACACAGTTATAGATAGCGGTTTCGTGAACTGTCACGAAACGATCGGGTCATGGGTCCCAAAATCAAAAATCAAAATCAAAATATTTTATTTCACATAAGCCTACATGGGCACTTATGAAACGTCAGAAGCTAGGTGCACGGTTCCAATTGGTCGTTTCCTATGGAGAAGAACCGGCAAGAAACTCCACGGTTACTCTTTTTAAAAATAATTGGCTTTTACAATATTTTCAAATTACAGTAGGTATGGGAGGATAGCGTAAGCCTGTCAACAAGTATCAGGTACTTGATAAAATAAAAAATGGTCTACAGATCTAAAGTCTACAAGGCCTACAAAGTCCTCACATTTACAAAATAAGAATCTATCAAAAGGATAAATAAAAAATAAAAACCTAATAAAACCTAGTGATATGATTCCCATTACAACCACTAATAAAGAGATGAAAAATTTTAATTGTCTGTATATAATGTCAAGTAATAAAGAGATTAAGTCAAAAAAGTAAATAAAGTAAAGTAAATAAAAAATGAACATCGTAATTTGAGAGCAGTTAATAGACATTTAAATAGTTAAGCCGTTAATGAGTAGCCAGGGAAGCCACATGTGCAGAAGGAATTATTACCAAACTACCTTGTCTTCAACATAGTCTTTAATCTTATAATATGCTTTCCCGGGTGCGCATCTCCTTTTTAAGGAAATCTCTCGCCGGCTGGTCGACACTTCACGTGACCATAGGGCTGGGTCGTTCTTTGGCCAAAGAATTAGCATTGCAACGTGGCAATGCCAGTCTTCTGGGCACTTTTCCAGATGACAGCGATGCGGACGGGTACTTCGACGCCTAAGTGTCCTTTGTTTTTGTATTTATTTGTATAGTAAGTTAGTTAGTCTTTTAATTTAGTATCTAGTATAAATAGTTTGTATTTGTTATAGATAGCAAAAACTCAAAACATTTAATATGTACAAGTATATAAAAAAGAAAAAATTATCATGCTGCATCAAAAAAATTCAACCCCAGACGGCTCGAACATATAAGTTCCAATAAGATATTTGCGCCGTTTGAGGCTTTCCGCACCTGCGCCAGCCACCCCACCACAGCCCGCCGTGCTAAGAAGATGGGATGACGCAAGGGTGTCAACACATGTTACTTAAAATGAATTGATTAAATTGTCAATCCATCTTGAGTACTTCTGAGTTTCGGTATCTTAGACATTCGTGCCATCAGTGAAGAAGCAACATCGTGCGGAAAACTGCAGATGTATTCTGTAATAATCTCTCTTGAAGTGAGCTGTTAATAGTGTCAGGTCTTGAACGCGGTTTAGATGTGCCGATTGTCTTCAGTTTAATTGGTGAAATTCTCCATAAGAACCATAACTACAATGGGGCATAGAGAAGCACCCTTGAAACCTAAAAGCTCCCAAGAACAGCCGATCTATTGTGTCTGTGTATCTCACCGCAAAAACTTAGATGAAGTGAACTTGAAGTGAGCTGTCAATAGTGTTAATGCAACCTCCTATTCTGCCCTTTGTTTCCAAAAACATGCAGCAAAAGTGACTTCTGCGCAGCCACCGATAACGCAGTGGAATTGGCGAAGTTTTCGGCCAACACAAGTTAGGTAAGTAACTGTCGTGTCAGCGACATGCAGAAGAAGAAGAAGTGTTAATTCAAAGCGTCAGGTGGAATGACACCTCATTTCACCAAGTTTTCACAGTGATATTTTTAAAGTGCAGACCGAATGGACTCAGTGGGGGTCTAAGATGAATAGTCCCGATGTACAGACTGAGCACATCAAGCTACCCGAGACTATCAAATTTTCCCAATCAACCTTGAACCTTATCTTATTCTTCTTCTTCCGTCCCTTATCCCATGTTACTTGGGGTCGGTGCAAACCGTTTTCTTCTTCCATTCTCCCCTGTCAACCGTCACGCTATCATTCACTCCCTTCTCTTTCATATCATTCCTCACACAATCCATCCATCTTTTCTTCGGCCTTCCTTACTTACCTTGAACCTTATACTGTAGCGACAAAGTTAAAAATCTATTAAAGAAATTTGACAGCTTGTAGTAACTTGATGTGCTGGCATTTGTACAAATGAGCAGAATCAATGATAATATTTCCCTTCAAATAAATATTTTGGTTAGATACTTCGCGTATCTGATAATTGCTGCCACTCATAATGAGTGACTCATTATGACAAGAACATTAGCTCCTAATGATCGTCTTTGTAAACGATATCAAATGTCTATGGGTTATAATGGATTTTCTTTGTGGTAGATAGGTATTATTAGCGGTTTGTGTTGCTTTAGAAAGCGGCCAAGTGCGAGCCGTATTCACACACGAAGGGTACCGTATTTATCCGTACCATATTTATTACTACACATTTTTTAACCCATGATTTTTTATTTTATTTTATTTTTGTTATTTCCTGTTATAGCGGCCAAAGTAGTACATGATCTGTAAACAATTCAAGTGTCTTTAAAACTCGTATGAAATAACTTCATCAGGGCAATTTGTGTGTGTGTGTGTCAATTTGCTAATTAAATAATTTCCCTGACTGTACCAACAGCAAAGCGTACCTCATCCTCACTCCAATTATTTCATCGATTCTAATTACAAATTAAGAAATAGTGAGGAAACCTTAAAACATTCAAAATCTAGTCGCAGTCTCATCTCGTTGACGAACAAATAATGTCAAAAATGTAGGGAAATTAGACTTATTTTTGACAGATTGAGACTAAGATCAGAATGTGAACGTTCTCAAAAAAATAATTGTGGCACTCCGGGAGTGCCGACAGAAGTGGAAACAAAACACAAACAGAATACTTTGCCATCACTCACTGACATATCGGATATACATTAAAACCGAGTACATCCCGAGGCCAGCCGAACACATCCTATTTTTTTAATCATCTTTAAAACAAAACACGCGCGGTGACGCTTACGGTAACAGTGTCGCGAGTTCAATGGTTTTTTCCCACCTAAAAAAATGCCCAACGCGCTTGAAGAAGTTTTCACTTTAATCATTCTGAAATCACCAACCCGTAAACAAAAGAAAAAGCGGATCAAACCGGAATGAGAAAGTTTATAGTGGATAAGACAGAGATTAAAACAGAAGACGAACAAGCAGGGGATTGAGGAGGGGGGGTGGAGTTCAGGGGAGCAGAACGGAATAACTCGTCTTGAGCAAGCGTGGTGATCAATCAGCTTTTACTGCATGAGAATAGGCCTTTGCCCTGCAGTAGGACAATAATAGGCTGGTATTATATTTACAAATTCGCATAATTAAATTCGAAGTATCTAACAAATATAACTCTGCATACCTCGTTATTTATAACCAACGTAAATTGCTTTAAATTATTTTGTTTCGGAAGAAGGATTGTCATAAATTACCCTTATAGTTGAACCGTTTTAGCGAGATCGCGTTCTATTTCAGACTTGAAATCCCATTTACACTTAGACGTTCGGAAAGTTTAATTATTTCTTATCCGCTATTTGAAATTTATTTTGTACTGAAGCAGTGACATTTATATTGTAAATGATTGTACAGAGTGGTGATTAGGTCATATTAAATAGTACTAATGAGCAAGATCGGCCTTTTATGTTCCCACTGCTGGGTCATATGCCTCCACTCTGTGAGAGGTGAGAGGGAGTGGGCCGTAATCCATCACGCGGGCCCAGGGCGGGTTCCAACCTGCAAAAACAGCAAAAAATTCGAAGACATGTGTGACAGACGTCACTATTTTTGGTTCTAGGACACGCCAGTTTTCTCACGATTTTCCTTCGCCGTTTTGAGAGCAGTGGTGATAAAATAATTAACACAAAGTAAAGCGCCTGACTGGGTTTGAACCTGCGATCATACAACTCGTAAGTTGCAGCCGGTACCTCTGGGCCACCACAGCTCTTCTAAGATGCTCTCTCTCTCTATGACTCTGTTAAAATAATAAAATAAACAATTTTACAAAAAATAAACAATTTTACAAAAAATAAACAATTTTACTAAAAATAAACAATTTTACTAAAATTTAAACAATATTACTAAAAATAAACAATTTTACAAAAAAATAGAAAATTGAATTTTTCAAACAAACTAAATAGCGTAAAAATTGCCACGAATTAAAACCACCCTTGATAATTAAGCACCCTTGATAATGCCGCAATGGTATCAAAAATTCTTGTCCATTATTATGGTATTGTTATCAAATAATCACAAATTAAGTTTAATGTTTTATAAGGCGATGAATAAAGGTCCCGCGGCTAGAATGATAATTGTTATTAATTATTTTGATTGTGTATGTTTATCTAAATCGTAGTCGTAATGATAACCTAATAGCCACACTTTAAACGGGTTATTTTCAACGACGAAATGGACTATAAGCTGTAATTTGACCGATAAGTCTGTTTCGAATCTAAGGGGCAATTCTCGTAATTTTAAGAACGTTCACAGTCTGATCTGAGTCTCAATCTGTCAAAAACACCTGTAATTTCCCTGCATTTTTAACAAGTTTTTGACGTTTGGTAGTCGCTGAGATGAGATTGCGACTAGATTTTGAACGTTTTTAATAACGGGAATTGACCTTCAGATCTGGTATTACATCGAATTTGTGTATAATATCAAAATAGTATTTTTGCAAGTTCGCAACACACCTGCCGAAAAATATATACGCGACGTAATTTCCGCATGCTTATAAAAACCATGAAAATAACGTGACGTAATTTCGACCTTATACATACTTACATAAACTGACGCCCTCTTCTTTTTTTTGGATGGGAAATCATCAAATGACCCCTCCCGCTCTGGATTGAGCGGAAGGGAGTGTCAGACTCTTACTGACTAAAACCCACCCATGTTCCTTCCTTAGCCCTTTATGTTCCGGGCCAGCGGTAACCCTTTCGGACAATCCCGCTGACCTGCTATGATCCTTATATACTCCTTTTGCAAGTTACTTTATAACGAACAGCTGACCTAATTTTAAAAGTTCAAAACAAATTAGAATCCAAGGAGTATCTATAGCTTCCTTATTCCGATTCCTTAAATCCTTTTTGTCACAGAAACTCATCCTAAACAAGGATTAACCTTTCCGTCAGTTAGTAAGACTAATTGCAACAATTAAGCGATAAAGAAATAAAAGGAATTGATCTTCACAATGAGAACGCGAAAATTTTAATTGGATTTAGACAAAGGGTGGTTTCATTCATTTTTAGATTAATCTAAACATAAACAAGGTACTGGAATATTTTGATGTTGTTTTGCTTAAACTTGCCATGCCCTTGTTAAAGCGAAGTAAGGGATTATATTAATAAATGTCACGCGATTTGTGATCACATTGTGTGATCTATTATATGATTTGACCAATCTTAAATACAATAAAGGGGCGTAGGGATGGGATATTGACGCGTAAACTGTACCCATGAATTCGGCACAAGATTCTTAACCCCCTAGAGTATCTACAGATTTTTCATCGATTATAAAAAAAAATACTGTTTCATAGAAAAGTGCAATACCTTCGCGGTCAAAATGTATGGATAAAAATTTTTTGTTTTATATTTACAGTAGGTACAGTCAACAAAAGAGATAAGTATGCAGGATCGTCGGATATAGTTGAAGTTTTGTAAGAAACCGATGGAAATTTAATTTGATAAATGAGCTGTTTGCTTTCTATTTATAAAATAAAATTTTATTGGACAACATCCATCGGTTTCTTTCTAAACTTCAACTACGACGATCCTGCATACTTATCTCTTTTGTTGACTGTACGTTTCTCAACCTGGTTAAGAATCATGTACAGAATCCACCCTTAACAGGTTACGTTTACGGTTACGGTAAGAACATCAAACAATTCGTCCGCACCGCTGTCAAAGGATAAAAAAAAGTCAACAAAAAGTATTAAAAAAAAATTATATATTGTTATGAACTCGGTCGTTCATCATTATCATAATTATTTTTTATACTGTACAGTATACACTGTTTAGATATAACGTTTGTCAAACGTATAAATAATAATTCGATGACCTGTCAAACACGAAATATAAAAAAAAGAGAAACCTTTTGTTACCATTCGCAGATCCGAAAAAAGTAATTCAATCATCTCTCACCGCTGCTTACATTTCTTAGTAGATAAAAATCAAATTCGCCTCAAAGCGATTTATGCTGTAAATGTAAATAATGAAAGAGCAAAATGTCAAGCCCATTTCATTTAAGTAAATTTCAAGCACATGAATAGGGTAAGAATTTGAAATATTAAAATTCAAACTTTTACCCCGAACTTTGGTATTCTTTGAAAAACGTACGTAGGTAGGTTTTTACGGTTTGGAGTTTTAAGTAACGGTAAAGTCATTAATGTTTTATTTAAACTAGCTCACCCGATAGACGTTGTTCTGTCCAAATAATTGTTCAACCAAAAATCACATGTAAAAAAAGACTTAAAAAAGACAGTCCGTTTTTCCCATTTTTCTAATTTTCCGGGAAACTTTTTCGGCGATCATTTTAAAACCAAATACAGCCAAATCAGTCCAGCCGTTCTCAAGGGATGCGCTTACCAATGAACAGCGTTTCATTTTTATTTATAGGTACAGGAAAAAAAAATAACCAGTGCGGAAACTGTAACCATGTCTTCAACATTATGATTGCCGACCCATAAAAAAAAAAATCTGCCGTTTCATTGAAAAGTGATACCTTCGCGGTATGGAACAAGTAGGTAATATTTTTTTTTATCCGACGATTTTTTTTTTTAAATCATAATTATGCTCGATTTATTGTTACAGGTTTTACGCACTTGTTAAAAGTATATCCTGTATATAGATTACTGTTTTTTTAAATAGGCATTATTATATAATAACTAATACCATATTAAATATTTTAAGTTGAGAAGAAAATTATTAAAAAGTTGTGCGAGAGCCAACATAAAGTTTTAAAGTAAACGAATGTAAGTTCGTTAATATAAATGCCGATAAAACTTTAGCATAAAGGAAATCAAAACCGATTTAATTATGTCCGACAACAGGAGATTTCAATAAACAGGGTATAAAACACGAGTTTACCTTTAGAAATTGTAGCTTCCTAAAAAAAAAAAAATATGCCTAAAAAAAGTAATTACGGAAATGTACTAAAATAAAGTTTTAAAAATGCATTTCATACCATCGTCCAATCCGTACAAGCCGCTACCATTCGCTTTCACAATTATATTGTACGTTGAACTATCAGACAAAAACTTATCCACTTTTTACATAACAATATTACACACGATGAAAAACTGAACGCTTGCTACGCACACAAACATAATTCCTTACTGTAATACTGTATGAAGAATTTCCGAAAGTTGCTCGACCACGTAGGCGCGCTACGACAGGAGTCTACGAGCGAACTGCCGTAGCTTTCAGCCCGCTACGAAGCTACGACATCTTAATGTCACCCGTCCCGCTCACACGGCATTGTTTTTCTATATCCTTCCTTGTCACTAAATACGGTATCTCAAATAAGAGTTGTTTGGTGAAGGCTTGAACTAAAATCATTGTTGCCGTTTTAAACGGCAGGAATTTTTCTTTTTTATTTCCATGTTGTGTGACTTTAGAGTTGATTCTTCTATGCGCTAGGTGTGAAAAGGGTTTATGTAAATTGACAATGTGAAAGGGTTCGTTTGAGGGTTTTTTGGTTTTGTACGGATTGATGACCCGAGTTTTATCCAGTGGTCAGATTAGGGTGACATATTCAAAACAAAGGTGGTTTTTAGATATTTTTTTTAATTATTTTCTAGTTGAACTGATATTTTAGCTGGAGTTGAACTGATATTTTAGGAGGGGCCCGTGGCTAAATAATAAACGCCACACAGGTCGATCTATCAGGTTAAGCTACTCTTGTCGCGGTTGGTCTGTGGATGGGTGACCATCTTTACATACCGAGACCCCTCCGTGCCTCGGAAATCACGTTAAGCCGTTGGTCCCGGCTGTTATTCGTGGATCTTTGATAGTCGTTACGGGTAGTCAGAAGCCCGAAAGTTTGACATCCAGTCTTACCAAGGGGTATCGAATTACCCAGTAACTGGGTTGTGGAGGTCAGATAGGCAGTCGCTCCATGTAAAATACTGGTATTCAGCTGCATCCGGTTAGACTGGAATCCGACCCCAATATAGTTGGGAAAAGGCTAGGCAGATGAGGCAGATGATGAACTGATATTTTAGCTAAATATTCGTGATAATGTTTCTGTGTTTTATGAGAGTCATCTTGAGACGGCGGAATTATTTTTATTGCTGCCATCTTGCTGAAATTGTTGGAATAGGAATTGGTAATAACTCTAAGGTACTTCATTTTGGACTAAGTTTCGGAGATAAGAATGTAAGAGAAACGTTTTTTGCTGTGTTTTGAGCTATGTTAACATTTAATAAGTGTTTTTTTTGGAATACCTTCTGATAGGTATTATTTAGACTCTGTTGTGCTTCGGTCAATGAAATAGATCTATCGCAAATGATAGATTATTTGATAGAAAGCATCCCTTTTGAAGTTAACTTGCATTTAATTAATTATTAATTTAAAAATAAATAAATGTTTAAATTAAATAATAATAATTATATCTCCTTTATTCAATTAAAATCTTATAAATTATATTTTTAAATATTAGTATAAAGAAATATAAAAACATTTAAAAATATAAAAAATAGTAGCCCACCGGTATCGGGAACAGGGTCCAAGCTACCGGCGGTCAGGGCTCCAGAGAGAGGAACCTCCTAACTATTCGGGCCGTGTCCAGAAGTACCGCTTTCTGGATCAAGCCCTTGATCCAGCTGCCCAACGAGAGCCTCCTCAGGTGTTGGTCGAGGCTCTTGGCTATTAGACCATTGGCTGTCACGACTATCGGCACAATGATCGCTGAGTCCACATCCCACATGTCGACAACCTCGTGAGCCAAGTCAAGATACTTGATTTGTTATAATAATAATAATAATTAATATAACAATTATATAATAATATATTATTATTATTTTATTTTATAATATTTATTTTTTTAATTTTATTTTTTTATATTTAATTCGCTAATGTACCTTCGTAATTACTATATAACCTCCTTTTGCAGCCAAACAGTCACAAGTGTAGTATTTTTTCTTGTTTCTTAAATTAATACGCAAACTATCCATGCTACATATTTAAATAGCTGTGCCCCGCGGTTTCACCCGCATAAGAGTCGATCCCGTGGGAATATCGGGATAAAAAGTGGCCTATATCCGTCCGTTTGAGCGTGAAGAAGTAAAACACACACACACTCACAAACTTTCGTCTATATAATATTAGTGTGATGTGGTAACGCTACCATTCCAGACACAATTTAAACATTTCATCATCTGCCTTTTCCAACTATGTTGTGGTCGGCTTCCAGTCTAACCGGATGCAGCTGAGTACTAGTATTTTGTATGGACTGACTGCATATCTGACCTCCACAACCCTGTTACTGGGTAATACGATACCCCTTGATAAGACTGGTTGTCAGATTTTCGGGCTTCAGACTACCCGTAACGACTGTCAAAGATCCACGAATGACAGCCGCGACCAAGGCAAGAAGGTGTCTTGCCACTTAAAGATGGTCACCCATCTACAGACCAACCGCGGCAAGCGGTTTAAACACAATGTAAGCATCTATACCTAATAACTGCAATATCTCTTCGATACAGCTACCTAAATGAAATATTTTTTCCGCGTCACGTCCAATGCCAAGGGACAAAGTTGAAAACTCATCCGGCGGTAATTTCACCGGCACCCGGGTTCTATAAACCGGAAAATATCAATGCTACTTGGTGGCAGACATTTGTTCACAGGGAACTCTACAACTTTTTTATTAATTACTAGCTGCACCCTGCGGTTTCACTCGTTGTTTCGTTGTCAATGGTTTCTGGAAGTTGTTGAGACTTAGGTACACACGAGTAAGTCTAGCTCTGCCTTTGGGATAGCAACGCACCTGCAGTGCAGCTATTGCAGATATTCATGCTTGGTGGTTATCACACACTCGTGCTCGTGGCTAAATGATACACTCGCACGGTCGATCGAAGGTTAAGCTACACTTGCCGCGATCAACTTGTGGCTGGGTGAACATCGTTGTATTATGAATTAATTTTTGTAAATTAAGTTACGTATAATCCTTCAGTTTGTCAATTTGTCATGTTTGTTTGTTAAAAGTAATATATGAAAATGCTGCTTACAAAGAGCTAAAAAATAACAGTTATTAAAAAAATATTTTTTTAAACAATATAAAATATTTTTTTCAAGTAGCATTGCTGTATTCCGGCTTATAAAAATAACAATAATGATTTTTATTTAGGAACAAAGGACCCATTAATTATTAATAACAATATTCAAACGAAGTGATCTATACTCCATTTGAAATAAAATTAGACATTAACCTTTTTACAGTCCGTTCAACCGATTTTGAATTCTATTGCGTTGTTGGCATGAAATAAGGCAGCTGCAGTAAACAGTTGGTATTGTAACCACTTTTTAGGGTTCCGTAGTTCCTACAAGGAACCCTTATAGTTTCGTCATGTCCGTCTGTCTGTCTGTCCGAGGTTTTGCTAAGAGACCGTTAGTACTAGAAAGCTCTAATTTTGTAGGAGTGCGTATATCAATTACGCCGACAAAGTGGTAATATAAAATTTTTGGAAAATATTTTTTTTTAGGGTAGTAATGAATATTTTTTTCGTCGTCTACCCCATCGTGTGCGGTATCGTTGAATAGGTCTTCTAAAATGACTTGGGGGTTGCTAAAATTATTTTTCGTTTTAATGCTCCATTTCTGAAATATTAAACTTTAAAGTGCAAATTTTTGTTCCAGTAGGGCGTCCCCCCTCTAAAACCCAAACTTGAAAAATCTGTTAAAATTCACGATGATAGTGAATTTCATGAACTTTAAAGGAAAACTATAGCGGTTGAGATAACTTTATTAGTTTAGCAGTAATAGTCGTTGGACTTGGTTTTTGGATAATTTTGTACCAAATACAAAATCCTTAGCATTAATCCTTTAAAGTGACTAAGATGAAGTAGTTGCTTATTTATGACGGGTAAAGACTTGCATTGAAAAACAAAATCAGATTTTTTTTATATTAAGAATAAAGAACAACAGAATCGTACTACATTGTGATAAGGGGCTACTACGGAACCCTACACTGTGCGTGGCCCGACACGCACTTGGCCGGTTTTTGCTTTTAATACCATCCTTATGCCTACGGTATAGAAGTCAAAATCGGTTAAACGGACTGTAAAAAAGGTTTAGTTAAATGTCTAATTTTATTTAAAATGGAATATAGTGATAGCCAATCACCCTCCGCACAAACTGCGGGGTAATTGCGTAACACACTAACAGCGGCAATAGCTTTCTTTTTGACAGTTCAACAACATTCATTGCGTTATTTATGTATGTAAGTTGTTGAGCAGACCAATTTTTCGAACATGTAAAGCAATGGATTAAATTGCTGATCCATTTGGTTCACATATTCGAAAATTTTCTCAAATCCTTCAAAATGATTCAGATTGTATGTGTTACGCAATGTAGTTGTTGCTTTAAAATTGGAGAGCTGAAACTCTCCGCTAGTTCTCAGGATGCGGTTACGACTGTCTCACTCACTTCAGTAGTGAAGTTGATTACTTGTGCACAATTGTAAAAAATGAAATCGGTCGGTACGAGCTCGCGCAATGCAGGGCGCCGGAAAAGTTTGCGGAGGTTGATTTCAGCATCTAGACATCTAGCATCATAGCGGAAGTCTCATAAAAACTTCCATTCCGTAGTGGTTGGAGGTTAAAAATTCTTAGTTTGAGACATAATACCATGATCAGCCTATAATGTTCCCACTGCTGGGACATAGGCCTCCTCTCGGTGAGAGGGAGTGGGCCGTAATCCAACACGCGGGCTCAGTGCGGGTTGGTAGATGTTACATGTCTTCGAATTTTTGGTTCTAGGACATGCCGGTTTCGACGTTTTCCTTCACCGTTTTGAGAGCAGTGGTGATGAAATAATTTACACAAAGTAAAGCGCCTGTCTGGGTTCGAACCTGCGACCTACAACTCGTAAGTCGCGGCCGGTACCACTTGGCCACCACTGCTCGTGTGTTAGTTTTAGACGGTGCGTTGTAAAAATGATATAAGGCCGTTTATTCGAAATACGCAGCTTACCAATAAGTAAAGCCTCACCGGTAATGTCACTAGGTCGATATGAAAATAGAATCGACCGAAAATCGTATGAAAAGTTTTTATATCCATTGTATCTATCATTAACTCAATGCCACGATAAATATATCGGGGGGCACGGCAGTGCCCCCGCCAAGTCGAGCGCGAAGCAAACACTGCCGTACCATCCTTTACAGGAACCATTTCGCCGCATTTTCAGGCCCCTATTTGAGAACCTCTGGATAAGACCAGAACGCAGAAACTTTCGTCATCCAGTAAGCTATAATCACATACTTATAATCCAAAACTTCAAGTCTGTAGGTTATTTAGTTCCGAAGTTAAGCGAAAGCAAAGTTTCGCATTTTAGACACTCACTCACTCATCATCAAAATAGAACTAGTACTTCCCATAAACTCAGAGTGCTGAAATTTGGTACAGAGGTAGGGTTTAATGGCCACGTAAAGGGAAAACTATAAAAATTAGGATAATCGAAGATCTGAAGTACCTGGTGGGTGACCCTGATTAGAAAACACAAGAGCCCAACCAAACTATTAGAGATCGACATACCGCCTTTACAAAAAATATTTAACTTGGTGGGCCGCTTCATTTGATGTCGAACATTACACAAATTAAATAAACAAAGGAGGATGGGCCAAAATGTATGGAAGCTGGTACCCGAAAAACATGGCAACCAAACAAAATAAATTATATACAGTTTTAAAGGTCTAATTAGATAGAGCAATAGTCGTTAGGGGGGATAGTCTCAGTTCGCTGTCCGTTCAGAGATATACAACCTTTAAAGGTTAGGTTAGGTTATCGTTAGGTTAGGTCATAAGTAACAATAATAGACTCTTGCTTTATCGTGACGTGACTGAATTTTATCTACCTTTTTTTTACCCCGTTTTTCCATTTACACTACGCTTGGGGACGCGGGAACGTAAAATCCTTCCACAACGCCCTAACCTATAACCTAACCTTAACCTAACCTACATAATGTTAAAGGTTGTTTATCTCTGAACGGACAGCGAACTGCGACTATCCTCCTTAAGAACTATTGTTCTACTTAGTTAGACCTTTCAATCTGTATATAAATTATTTTGATTGGATGTAATTAGTTTTCCGGTACCAAAACGCCCTAACCTAACCTAACCTAAACCTAACTTAAATTTATAGTGTTAAAGGTTGTATATCTCTGAACGGACAGCGAACTGGGACTATCCCCCTAACAACTATTGTTCTACATAATTAGACCTTTCAATCTGTATAAAAATTATTTTGTTTAGATGTAATTAGTTTTCGGGTACCAAAACGCCATAACCTAACCTAACATAAATGTATAGTGTTAAAGGTTGTATATCTCTGAACGGACAGCGAACTGGGACTATCCTCCATAACAACTATTGTTCTACATAATTAGACCTTTCAATCTGTATATAAATTATTTTGATTGGATGTAATTAGTTTTCCGGTACCAAAACGCCCTAACCTAACCTAAACCTAACATAAATGTATAGTGTTAAAGGTTGTATATCTCTGAACGGACAGCGAACTGGGACTATCCCCCATATCAACTATTGTTCTACATAATTAGGCCTTTCAATCTGTATATAAATTATTTTGTTTGGATGTAATTAGTTTTCGGGTACCAAAACGCCCATCCTCCTTACACTAAAATATTAATTTCGCTCAAAATTTGGTCAAAATATAATGCAATACAAAAAGAATACGTCCGTACGTATACGTTTCTACAAAAAGAAGTGAAATCCCACCAAAAACATTCTGTAAAAAACTAGCCAAGTCTCAATGGAGCTGCCTGTTTATCTCTAAAAAGTAATGAAATCTAGACAAAGTCGTACCAAGTGTAAGGTTCCTTACTGCGATTTCTTTATTATTATAGTTAATGTTGTGTGACTTGGCCGTTGAAGGGTACACAAGGGTACAAACCCAGGTGCTCCATGACACCATTGCACCAATCTGTCGCCATAACCGCTACCCATTGACGATGGAAAATTGCCACTTGGAAAACGTTGATTTAATAACTAGTCAATTGTAGGCTTGATAAAGCTGCGTATTTCAATAATACTTATGTTTAAGCGAGCCTGAAACAAACAGTATCAAAAATTATTTCCAGTACAGACGGACTTATAATCATTGATTAGAAGTCCGTCTGTACGTCTATTTTATGTTAGATCGGTGGTCGATTTGACGCTCCAAAAAGAAGAGAGCAGAAGTCAGCATTGTCGATGCTGAATGCATGTGTTGACCAATCAACAACAGGCTAAAATGAGACACTAGCGTCCAATTACCAATACCGGTATGGGCTATTATCTCGCTTAACAAACATAGGTAGTTACAACAGATATAACATTACGTGTAAACAAAATTGACTTGTACACTAACGTATAAAGAATGTTCAACGGCCAAGTCACACAACATTAACTATAATAATAAAGAAATCGCAGTAAGGAACCTTACACTTGGTACGACTTTGTCTAGATTTCATTACTTTTTAGAGATAAACAGGCAGCTCCATTGAGACTTGGCTAGTTTTTTACAGAATGTTTTTGGTGGGATAGCAATTTACAATTCTATAGAAATACGGCCATAAGCTGTCCTTGTGCTAAAACAAGCGAACGATGTATGCAGTCCACTCGACCTCTGAAGGTTTTCATAAAAAAGTCAAAGTTAAAATCTTGACCGTGACACAGATGCGTCACAAAGACGTAGTGTGTGCCGTCGTGACGTAGTTTTGAAGATTTTGGCACTAAAAGATG
Source organism: Oligia latruncula (assembly GCA_948474745.1). NCBI lineage: Eukaryota > Metazoa > Arthropoda > Insecta > Lepidoptera > Noctuidae > Oligia > Oligia latruncula. Next base: position 4,970,336 of record OX419705.1, read on the forward strand.
AAAACAGACATTAAATATGGTCATTGAAAGCGAGCTCTTTCGTTTATGTGTGAGAAATCTTGGCAACGTGAAATACATTTTGGATAGGATAAGAATACTCACACACACACATGCGTAGTAGAAGGTAGGTAATAGGGCCACACGGGAGGTCATCGATGGACTGTTCGAGGCCTTGCTATTTTTTATTCTTTGTTTATTTAGGGACATTTATAATCGCAATGCGTATGTCAGTCCCATCGTACCCTAAATACACATTTCTCATATCTGGGCCATGAACCTAAACAGACTCTTCGCATCATCGCCATTTGGTTCTGCCAGGATTTTATGGAATGTGCCTACTTCAAGTCTGTTCAACCTCAAGACCCTAAACAAATCATTTCTACCAGACTCGTACCGAACACAGTCCATCAATAAGTGGTGTAAGTCTTCAACAACTCCACACTCCACACAGTTAGGCGAGTTCGTTTTCCTCATCATGAACGCAAACTTATTACATGGAATGTGTCCAGATCTGAGTCTATGAGCCGTAACAACAAATTTTCGACACAACTAATTATTACACTAATATTATAAAGGTGAAAGTTTGTGGGGGTGTGTGTATGTGTTTGTTACTTCTTCGCGTTCAAACAGCTGGACCAATTTTGATAAAATTTTGTGTGGAGGCGGCGATGGAAACCGCACGCTCACACAGCGTCAAGACACTTTTCCATAGTTTCATCACTCCATTCATATTGCGCTCATTCTTTGTGAAGGCATGCTTGTCTCTTTCGTACACCCAAATTAAAAGAAGGTAACTAAAGGTCATAAGCACACGTATCAAATCGGAAAGGGATCGTTACCGTATCAACTCGAGCCATTCAGTATTATTTGTATGAAACTCCCTACTGCAACGCACACTAATCGGAATCGTAACATAATCGCCTCGCCTCGGGACAAGCTCACCAAATTCGAAGACATGTGACATCTACCAACCCGCACTGGGCCCGCGTGGTAGATTACGGTCCACTCACTCTCACAGACAGGAGGCCTGTATCCCAACAGTGGGAACATTATAGGTTGAGTACGCTATGACGTAATTCGACGGTAAATTGAGGATGCTATGTTGTGGTCGCCATCGCAGTCTTAGGACACCATAGCTTTGGAAATGGAACTGCAATGGAAAAGCGCCCTTAAAGGTAAACGCTTCAAATAACAGTATTGCTTCTCAAAAGTATTTCCTTTGTATACAGTCCCCGGATCGATCAGACTCCTCTATAATTTTAATTAAAAGAACAGGTCAAGTGCGAGCCGGACTCGCGCACTGAGGGTTCCGTACAAAGTAGGTATGTAAATAGTTTATCACGGGTTACTTTGTTTTTTAATGTAACTACAAATTTACGGTTTTTGGATTTTTTCCTTTACTTGTGCTACATGACATTGCTTCTTGCCAAATTTCAAATTCTAGGTCAACGGGAAGTACCCTATAGATTTTGATTCCCTTGCGCGTGTCAAAATATGCGGCATAAACGGAACTTAGAAGTTTGATTTTATCACTGCTTCAAGCGCTTCAAGGGATTGTAGCCTTGAGTATTGACCGTAATCATTTCAACTTGATAACTCCACACGTTCCTGAGAAAACGGATCTTGACAGACGGAAAGACAGACGGACAACGCCGTGATCTTATAAGGGTTCCGTTTTTCCTTTTGAAGTACGGAACCTTAAAAATTGTTGAAGGAAATAAAACTGGCTAAGTGCAAATTGAAGTGCTGTGCGACTTTGTTAACAGTCTGTTTCCACGACATTGGCAAGTCTGTTTACTTCAAGATCTGATTTCATTTGCGAACATTGTTTAGTAACATTCCAGAATTTACGATATTTCTGTGAACAGTTGGAGAATATTGTAATCGAATAAGAATTAATGCGACTGTTATTTTTCAAAATCAAATGTCATTTATTCAAACTAGGCTGATAATCAGCAGTTTTTGAACGTCAAAATTGCTTTTAAAAAAAAAAGCTGCTTAAAAGTTGAAGGGATGGCGTTTTAATCCTCTAAAACGCCATCCCTTCAACTTTTCATAATGCTTTAGCTGTGAAGAAGAAGTGGCGCAAAAAAAAATCCTCAGTGTTTGTGTAAATAATATCTACTTATTTTATTAGAATAGAATAGAAAAGCTTTTATTTTAGACAGGAGTCCATACGGTTAGTAACAATTTCACTGAACTTCTAGTGTTAGTAGATTACAGACACAGATCATCATCTGCCTAGCCTTTTCCCAACTATGTTGGGGTCAGCTTCCAGTCTAACCGGATGCAGCTGGATACCAGTATTTTACATGGAGCGCCTGCATATCTGACCTCCACAACCCAGTTACTGGGTAATACGATACCCCTTGTTAAGACTGGTTGTCAGACTTTCAGGCTTCTGACTACCCGTAACGACTGTCAAAGATCCACGAATGACAGCCGGGACCAACGGCTTAACGTGCTTTCCGAGGCACGGAGGGGAGACCGCCACAGACCAACCGCGGCAAGCGTAGCTGAACCTGATCGATCGACCTGTGCGGCTGTTATTATTTAGCCACGGGCCCCTCTACACACAGGTTACAGACACAGATATACAATAAAAATTCTGCGTGGAGCTGCATTCACCTCCGCAACATCGGGCAATCCCACCGATCGGATCTGTGAACATATTGAGACTACTGTTGGTGCTACTGCGAACACGCGTCATCAGGGATACACATCTATTCCTAATAATGGCGGCGAGACCATTAATTTTATTATCCAGTAGCTGTGCCCCACGGTTTCACCCGCATAAGTGTCGATCCCGTGGGAATATAGGGATAAAAAGTAGCCTATATGTTAATCCAGGGAGTCAATTATCTCCATACAAAATTCTATCAAAATTGTTCCAGCCGTTTGAGCGTGAAGAAGTAACAAACATAACACACACACAAACTTTCGCCTTTATAATAATTTGAGTGTGATAGAATAACGTGATCGTCTGTAAAATTAAGAGTAGCTACTTGGGTTTTACCACAACTGTTTGAAATACTATACCACGTGCCTACTACATGTCTTTTGAAAATATGTAAAACATTACATTAATATTTTTAAAATAAATGTTTACACAGATTCCTTTTAAAGATTATGGTTTATACCACAAGGCAATTACTGATTTCTATAGCCTGGACACTGAACGCGGTTCCTAGCTAATCTAAAGATGGGTTTTATATTTCTTTAAAAGTCAATGATCAAAGAACATGATTAGTATTTCATACCAACGTTGAATAACAGTCTTTTGTTTTCATTGAATACCTACCGAAGCGAAAATAATAAAAAAAGAATCGCTACATTGAAAATAAAACGTGTATATTTTTTTGTAAATCAAATTCAAATATAAAATGTACAAAAGAAATCTAAATATAAAAGTTTGTTACTTGACAATTATTGTAGGTATAAAAATATTAGGAAAAAAACCGGTCAAGAGCTAGTCGGTCTCGCGCACCGAGGGTTCCGTACCATCATGTTTTTAATTTGTTATTGGCGAGGCATATTATATTTTCGTCAGAGAATTTTAACACTGTGCACTGCGGTGTAGAATATTGTAGTTTTATGTCAGCGCCATCTCTTGACCGATAGTGGAACTAATGTTACTTTTATTGAGACATCATTTTATTTTTCCTGTAATCTTTACATAAACTTCTATCACATAGAATAATTTCAGATTTTTCTCTTTGCAAACTTCGCAGATAAGGGGGAGTATTTTTTTTTTATTTTTTATCAAAACTCGAAAACCATGCGGTCTTAAAGAAAAAGTTTTTTTAGAGGTTTGCTAACTGCGCTCTTTCATATGATATCCCACATGCCCTAGTAGCCACACTTCGAATTTTTCAGACCCCCTTTCAGTCCCTGTTGCAAAAAATATACCTAAATATATTTTTATTTCTTTATTATTTGTAAAATAGTTGGGCAAACGTCATCTAAAACTATTCCAAATTTCAAGTTGATAGCATTAGCAGTTCTTGAGATATCCAGCTGTGACAGACAGACTGACAGACTTAGTCTGACCATAAGGGTTCCGTTTTACCATTTTGGTACGGAACTCTACAAAACAAGAAATGAGGAGAGTTTATCAAATTCAGGATATTATTCAAAGTCAAATTCAAAGCATTTATTCCAAATAGGCATATAAAAGGCACGTTTGAACATCAAAAGTTACAATAAAATAGAAATTATTCTAGTCGCCCCTTCCAAAAGGTAGTTTTCGTATGGAGAAGAATGGGCTTTTAGAATGTCTTACATTATTTACATACCTACATTAATAATAATATTTAAAGACGATGCACCTAAAATAAAATTACTATACCACAATAGATAAAATAATTAAAAATGAACCATTACATATAAATTAATAATGTGATTTAGACATGGTGCTCACATAAATTTACAAACATTGTAAAAGTAGACGATTTTTATTTAAAAAAATTACTCGTAATAAGTCAGGGCGAATGTAAATCAATGTCAAACAAGAATAAATTTTACAATTAAATTAGCAACCAGTTTGATTTTGTCTGGACATTAGAATGTCCTATGGAGCAGGATTATGGAAGCTATTTTTTAGAATACATTTTTAGAACGAATTTCACGAATTTTTACTTGATTGTAATCGGGTCTTGGAGTTTCCTGCGTGATCGAATCAGGAATGAGGAGATCCGCAGGAGAACCAAGGTAACCGACATAGCCCGAAGAATTGCCAAACTTAAGTGGCAGTGGGCAGGGCACATTGCTCGCAGAACAGATGGCCGATGGGGCCGAAAGGTTCTGGAGTGGCGACCGCGTACCGGAAGACGTAGCGTTGGATGGCCTCCCACAAGGTGAACCGACGACCTTGTGAAGGCCGCAGGAACCCGTTGGATGCGAGAAGCACAGAACCGGCCGAAGTGGAGGTCCTTGGGGGAGGCCTATGTCCAGCAGTGGACGTCTTTCGGCTGAAATGATGAATCGGGTTTTAGGCTCGTTAAAATAGATTTTTAAAAGACTTCATTATAAAATACATTAGTTAGGTTGTCTTGAGATAAAAAAGGTCAGGAAGCTTCAGTCTTAAAACGAAACAAATGGTGTTCGATCGTATTTTCCTGAACACAGGCGAAGGTGGAACTCGAAGTACAGGAATACGCTGCAGCCAGGTTGAGGAACGCAACAATTTGTGCCAACCGATCCGGTATCCGGGAAAAAGGTTAAATCGCCCTTTTTGACCAAAAAGGTGAAGGTGAAGGTGTCAGACCAGAGACAAAGGAGAAAGGTTCGCTGAGGGAGAAGAAGGCCGGAAATATGGAGAAAAAATACATAACAGGTTTGGAGAATAGGTTACACAAGATAGTGTGGTCGGCTTATGATGCGAAGCTCGACATCATGACTTTAAACATTGCACGCTGGCAGGAATCAGTGCATGGATGTACAGACGCCAGCATATCAAGCTACTACAATCTGTCAAATTTCTTTAATATATTTTCAACTCTATCGTTAAAGCATAAGGTTCAAAGTTGATTGGGAAGATTTGACAGTTTCGGGTAGCTTGATGTGTAGGCGTCAGTACAATATCAGCAACTTGGGAACTGATTACCAGGAAACTTCAAATTAAATCAGATGAAAGCATAGACCAGAGGGGCAATTCTTGTAATTTTAAGAACGTTCACAGTCTGGTCTCAGTCTGAATCTGTCAAAAATACTCTAATTTCCCTAAATTTTTGACAAGTTTTTGACATTGATTGTCGCTGAGATGATATTGCGATTTTGAACGTTTTTTATTACGGGAATTGGCCTTCAGGTCAATAATTACATCAAGAAACTTAATCCAGAAAAAAAAAAACATAAAATACAATAATTATTTGAAAAAAAAGGTGTTAACCTAAGAGGTCAGGTTTTAACAGCAGAGGTAACGCTGCAATACGTAATATTGAATTGACTGCTATATTTTTGTAATTCTGCAAGTTATTTTAGTTTTTAACTCAATACTTTTTGTAAGAACTCGTCTCGTAAGTGGAGCTAATGTAATTGTATTTAAGAAAGATATTATTAACCAGGTATCGTATTACCCAGTAACTGGGTAGTGGAGGTCAGATACGCAGTCGCTCCATGTAAAATACTGGTATCCAGCTGCATCCGGTTAGACTGGAAGCCGACCCCAACATAGTTGGGAAAAGGCTAGGCAGATGATGATTATTTCATAAATACAATTTTATCAGCCCCACTCCAAGGTAAGTATACAGAAATAGGGAAAATCATTGCTTACCACGCATTGCGTGTTTGCGGCTTTACATATTTTCTATGTCTATCATGTCTATAATTAATTTTATTAATCATTATTTAGGTAATTTTGGATTTAGGCGGTAGTTTGGATTTGTGCTTAGTTGACGGTAATAGGCTTGTCCCCTATTACATGAGATGGGACTTAAACATGGCTCTTCTCCATAGTGAATTTAGATTAACTAAAACTAGCAAGTCCTTTCTTGTAAACAGCATCCGTTTTTATAACAAGTTGCCAAAGCTGGTTACAGAACTTGGCGATGGAAAGTTCAAAACCCTCATCAAACGTGTCCTTATCAAAAAAGCATATTATAAGATTAAAGACTACGTTGAAGACAAGGTAGTTTGGCAATAATTCCTTCTGCACATGTGGCTTCTCTGGCTCCTCATTAACGGCTTATCTATGTAAAAAAATGTCTATTAACTGCTCTCAAATTACGATGTTTATTTTTATTTTGTTTTTTTACATACTTTTTAAATCTCTTTATTATTTGACATTATAATTTATACAGACAATTATAATTTTTCACCTCTTTATTAACCAGGTATCGTATTACCCAGTAACTGGGTAGTGGAGGTCAGATACGCAGTCGCTCCATGTAAAATACTGGTATCCAGCTGCATCCGGTTAGACTGGAAGCCGACCCCAACATAGTTGGGAAAAGGCTAGGCAGATGATGATTATTTCATAAATACAATTTTATCAGCCCCACTCCAAGGTAAGTATACAGAAATAGGGAAAATCGTTGCTTACCACGCATTGCGTGTTTGCGGCTTTACATATTTTCTATGTCTATCATGTCTATAATTAATTTTATTAATCATTATTTAGGTAATTTTGGATTTAGGCGGTAGTTTGGATTTGTGCTTAGTTGACGGTAATAGGCTTGTCCCCTATTACATGAGATGGGACTTAAACATGGCTCTTCTCCATAGTGAATTTAGATTAACTAAAACTAGCAAGTCCTTTCTTGTAAACAGCATCCGTTTTTATAACAAGTTGCCAAAGCTGGTTACAGAACTTGGCGATGGAAAGTTCAAAACCCTCATCAAACGTGTCCTTATCAATAAAGCATATTATAAGATTAAAGACTACGTTGAAGACAAGGTAGTTTGGCAATAATTCCTTCTGCACATGTGGCTTCTCTGGCTCCTCATTAACGGCTTATCTATGTAAAAAAATGTCTATTAACTGCTCTCAAATTACGATGTTTATTTTTATTTTGTTTTTTTACATACTTTTTAAATCTCTTTATTATTTGACATTATAATTTATACAGACAATTATAATTTTTCACCTCTTTATTAGTGGTTGTAAACTTATAATCGGAATCATTATGGCAAAAATAGCCTTGTAGCGCTTTATGTACTTATTATACCCCTCTTTATATAAACATTACTAATAGTTAAGTCATCTTTAGCGACTGTTTAACCATACATTTTTGACGTGTAAACAACTCATAACTTTAAACAATTTTTATAAATAAAGACCCAAATTTCACTTGTGTCATAATCCTGTCTAAAATCGTTTTTCTTTACCTTCATTTCCCTTTACAGAAACCCAATCAAGAAATTATTGATAAATAAAGTGTGTCGAGAGAGCAGTGGTGGCCCAGTGGTAACGGCCGCGACTTACGAGTTGTAGGTCGCAGGTTCGAACCCAGACAGGCGCTTTACTTTGTGTAAATTATTTCATCACCACTGCTCTCAAAACGGTGAAGGAAAACATCGTGAGGAAACCGGCATGTCCTAGAACCAAAAATTCGAAGACATGTGGCATCTGCCAACCCGCACTGGGCCCGCGTGGTGGATTACGGCCCACTCCCTCTCACCGAGAGGAGGCCTGTGTCCCAGCAGTGGGAACATTATAGGCTGATTCCCCATTATCCTATGCATGGTGAGTGTCGAGTATTATATTATGAAAATTCTCCTGTCTCGCAATATAACCTTTGGCTCGAAGGAGTTTAATATTATTCATGTCGCTTGAGCTACCTCCATTGGAGACACACGGGCTTGTACGATGGACCACAAAATATATTTTCTTATCTTATTAATATTATTATCTCGACGGAACGTCACGCATCAGCAAGAATATTCGAACCGAGCGGGACATCCTGGTGACAGCGTGCGGTGGACAGATATATTCCACTCAGAGCACTGATTTCAAAAGCACTTGACCGAATCGCACCTGAGCACTTCCCCTAACCGCACTTATAAACATTTTTGTTGTAAAAGTGCTCAGGTTTTAAAGGCAATTTTTCTAATTAAGGCGACTACATGTACTAAAGCGCGGTCTTTGTCGGACTGTCGGAACCCTGGTAATTTATTGCAAAATTTGAAGCAATTATCTATTTACAAAAAATCTATTGTTTGGACTAAAAAATTAAAACACTAGTGCTTTAGTATGTTGCTTGTAGAATAATCTGACAAAAATCATAATGCTTGCAAGTATAATACTATAGTTTTTAATGTAAAAAGAAAGTTTTTAGAGGGATCTTCATGATTTTTTTCCATCCTATCAAATTAGTTGTATTATGTTTTCAACACACTATCTACCTAGCATATATCCTGAAGAATATCATATATTTTTCTGATTTTGTTCACTGTAGTTTATCATATACTTTTATTGTTTCTAAAACTTGGGTTTTTGTGTAGGTCCTGTAAGCCCCTTAACTGGTTTCGGTCGGTTCTAGGAATCAAATGGAGCCCGTTTCAATGTGTTCATACTTCAGAGGGCTACTACTCGCTAATCTCTAACTCATATAACAACTAATCTTCTAACGTTAATTAAAAACAAACATAAAATACCTTCTAAAAACATGAACACCCATGTAATCTGCGCTCGCGATTTAGTTGCCAAACCTGTAAACAAACTAGAGTTTTTGGAAAAAAACCTTTAATTCCTACACATAAAGTTTAATTGACGCTACAACTTTAAACATTTTTTGTAGTTCTAGTCACTCTGAAATCAACTTAATTACCGCTAAAATAAAGTTGATATTTGTTTAACTTGAAATAACACCAACTGGAAACCTTATGTACCTATGTTACTGTTGATTACAAACTTTATACCTTTCCAAACTCAATATGTAAACAAACATGTAATCTAAACTCGGTCAACATCTACCAACTTCTGTCTACCTGGTACTCACAGTCATACATGAACTAATTAGTACTGGATTAATAATGACCCGAGGCGCCAAATTCCCGATAACTCGTAATTGAAACTAATGTAATACGATCAACGCTGTAATTGATCAATTAGGAAACGTGTTAGCTGTGCGGAAGCGTCATTGGGTGTATGATTTGTTGGGGGGATCTCCTATATAAGAATTTACTTAAACATAATAGGCCCGTTTGGACATTTGTCATCGCGACGTAACTAGTGAAGTAACCATACGACTCGGTACTCGATACTCACGATAAATCGATTGAAGTTTGTATGAGTATTTGATCGATTTGATTATGTATTGTAAAGTGATATTAATCTTTTTTTTCGAGTACAAATCACTGTCTTTAAATCAATGTCCTTAATAGAAGTCATCGAAGAGTAAGACTTGTCAAAGAGTGGACGTGTTTTTGGTTAAATAAAATCTCTTAAGAAAAAATACAATAAATGAAACAATACAAAACAATCCTAAAGTTCTAACAAATAGTGACACAATTTGAGTGAACAAGTGCGCGTAATTAATTCAAAAATATTGCCAAAATTTATTCCCGATCGCGCTGCATTAGCTGAGGTAGGCTCCTCCTCACCTCGGGAAAAAGAGACAAGTTGCTGATTCGCGATAATTCATCCCTGTCACACAGCGGCCGGCCGGCCTGCACGTGCGTTAACTACCTACGACGTGCACCTGCGGATCAAAATTCCTGGAACCTGGAACTCGTAAGCGCCTCATAGTCATAATACAATAATTCGCTCGTGCCTACGCACACACGCACAACACTTACACGCATGCTCGCTTGCCGCCTTGCGCTCAACGACTTCAAGCTCTGTACTACATATTAATAACTACTAGTTTTGCTTGGAATTGGCATCAATTTGAATGCAAAATTAATTTGATAAAATGGAACCGAACAGAAATACTTGCGCTGGATGTTGGAATAAAATAGAAAATTTGGAATTTTTGGATTGTTGTGAATGCAAATCAAGATTTGATATTTTTTGTGTGAACATACCAAGTAGCAACTTTTATCTTATGGATCACGATTGTAAGTCTACCTGGAAATGCCCCGAATGCTGTTGCAAACAGCTAAAAACTGACAATACGCCTGCGCGCCCGTCTAATAATACTGGGAACCTTGGTCACTCACCAAGCCGAAAACAAACACCGAGCCCCAAAACTAAAAGTGTAGCTAAAACTCGTGGTAATCAAAACACTCCACCTGATATAATGAATGTGACTCTAAGGAAGAAAATTAGTCAACCCATATCTGTGAAACCAAATAATCAGGAACATTGCTTCAACGAAAATACTCTAAGGGATATAATTAAGGAAGAATTGGCCGCGGCTGTTAAATCATCCTTCAAACAGTTACTTACTGATCAACTAAAAAATATACAGGGAGAAATATCTGATTTCAAAGCTTCGTTCGGCTTTTTCAATGATGACTTCGAAGAGTTCAAGAAACGCTTTGATGAAAAAGATGCCATAATTTATCAACTGCGCAACGATAATGCAAACCTCCAGCAATGTGTCAATGACCTTACTACACGATTATGTATAGTGGAACAAAACATGCGTGAAAACAACGTGGAAATTAATGGTTTACCCGAAGATAAGTCTGAAAACCTTGTTAAAACTCTACAAAATATCGCGAAGGTAACTAGTTGTGACGTTGGCGACAGTGACATCATGTATATTACAAGAGTAGCTAAACTTAATAAGGATAATGACCGCCCACGTTCTGTGATTGCTAAGCTCCGCAGCCCCCGCCAGCGTGACAACCTTCTGGCTGCTGTAGGCGACTTCAACAAAAAACATCCCTCGGAAAAATTGAACTCGCATCACTTAGGCATAGGTGGTACCCGAGTGCCTATTTTTGTAAGTGAGCATTTATGCCCTGCTGGCAAACAATTACATGCGGCAACACGGAAACTGGCTAAAGAGACGTCATATAACTTTGTCTGGATACGCAACGGGCGAATTCTTGTACGAAAAGATATTCATTCGAAGCCTATCTACATTCGCAATCAGGATAGTTTAAAGTTAATGAAAACAACTGACATTGCAATTTAGACATGAGTACAATTTTTTTTTATATAAATGTTCTTGGCGTTATTTGTATTCGCAATGCTTGATATTTATTATCAAAATGTTCGTGGAATGAGGACTAAAACTGAAGATATCTATAAAAATATTTTACTGACTAGCTATGATATAATAGCATTTACTGAATCTTGGTTAAATAGTAACATAATTAATGGAGAGTTCATTGACCCACGATATGTGGTGTATCGTAGAGATAGATTAAGTTCTAAGGCATCTAAAAAAGATGGGGGTGGGGTTATGATTGCTGTTAGTAATAAAATTAAATCTGTAAGAATGAAAAACTGGGAAAGTGATTTTGAAGATTTATGGTTGTCTGTAGAGTTAACTGTTAACAATTATACTAGGAAAATTGCGCTTTGTGTTATCTATATGCCACCGCCTCTCAAACTGGATTCTCTACAATGCTTCTTAAGTAATGTTAACAACGTGCTAAATAATGTCGACGATGTTGTGATTCTTGGAGATTTTAACTTGGGTTTTATCGATTGGAACAGGAGTGATGACGGCCTGCATCTATCGCCATCTAATTATGAAAATTCACTGGGGTACTCACTTGTAGACTTTCTGTCAATCAACGAACTCCACCAATTTAATTCTATTTTAAATGCTGACTACAGAATTTTGGACCTAGTATTGAGCAACATGTCAGACATGACAGTTACTACGCCCAATGACCTGCTTAGTAAATTAGACTCCCACCATCCGAACATCCTCATCTCTATTCCGCTTTCAAACGTAAAACAATTACAAACAAAATATCGTTCAGGTTACAACTTTTTTAAAGCCGACTATGAGCAAATCAAAATCTATCTTAAAAATATAAATTGGTATGATGCCTTTCATGAATGTGCTGATGCTAATAAAAGGGTTGATGCCTTCTACAGCATACTACAAAACGCTATCGACAATTTTGTACCCAAATATGCAAGAAAAAAATCTAAATATCCCTCTTGGTATTCTGACTCACTTGTTAAAGCTCTATCTGAAAAAGAGAAATTTAGGCAAAAATACCGCAAATATAATAATCCCCGAGACAGACTCACCTATGAATTACTTCGTAGTCGCTGCCATACTTTAATAAATAACTGTTATAACACATATAAATGTAAAATTGAAAACGACATTCCCAAAAACCCTAAAGCCTTCTGGCGATTCATAAAAGATAAACGACGTGGGGAATCTTGCATACCTGCTGAAATGTTTATGAATGATAGGCTGGCTAGCAGTGGTCCAGAAATTGCTAATCTTTTCGCGGATCAATTTGTCTCTGTTTTTAGCCAAAATCCAACCACTACTTACAATACCTCCAGTGGATTTTCAGGTACTGACTCTGTCATAAGCTCTATTGAATTTACGGAAAACCAAATTTTTAACAAGCTCAAACACATAGATGCCTCCAAAGGTGCTGGACCTGACTCTATACCACCTCTGTTTATAAAACGCTGCTGCCACGAACTTGCCTTACCGCTGTGGATTATTTTTAATTCTTCTATTGCTGAAGGTATCTTCCCTGATGTATGGAAAAGCGCAAGAATTGTCCCAGTTTTTAAAAAAGGAGATCCTGCTTATGTTAAAAATTACCGCCCTATTTCAATATTATCGTGTTTTTCAAAGATCTTTGAGTCTCTTGTCTGTCCAATCATTACTCGCCACATTGATAGAATTATTTCACCAAGTCAGCATGGCTTCAAAGCTGGACGCAGCGTAGAAACAAACCTTGTCGAATTTGTGTCGGATGTGACCCTAGCTCTTGACAAAAGACTAGAAGTAGATGCCGTATACACGGACTTCAGCAATGCGTTTGACAAAGTTGACCATTCTCTGTTGCTGTCCAAGTTAGATTATAATGGTATACACGGCTCACTTTTAAACTGGTTCACATCTTATTTATTCCGTCGATCGCAAATTCTTGTTGTTAATGGCTATGAATCTTACCCATACTATGCCGACTCAGGAGTTCCTCAGGGTTCTCACCTTGCACCGGTTCTATTTTTACTCTTCATTAACGATATTACTGTCCAAATCCATCACTGTAAATATCTAATGTTTGCCGACGATCTTAAAATTTATAGAACTATAACTTCAAATGAAGATGCTACCCTAATTCAGGAGGATTTGGACAGAATTGAGCATTGGTGCAGTCTTAATCACATGAAACTTAATGTACAAAAATGTAGCCATATAAGATTCACGAGGAAAAAACAGTCCAATACTGTCTCATATACTATAAAAGGATCATTATTGGAAACTGTAAATGAGGTTCGTGACCTTGGCATCATTATGGACAGTAAAGTCAACTTCAGAAGCCATATTGATAATATTGTTACGAAATCGGCACGACTACTAGGATTTCTTAAAAGAAGTACTAAAGGATTTAAGCTGGTAAGAACAAAAATTGTGCTATATAACGCCTTAGTTCGGAGCCATCTTGAATTTGCCAGCGTGGTGTGGAGCCCGCACTATGCAGTACACTCACAAAGAGTAGAAAGCATCCAAAGGGCCTTCACAAAACACCTAGCATATGCCTTCGGTGATATATCTCCCCGGTGTCCATACGAACAGCGTACTCAATGTTACAAAATGATTACTCTGCGCGACCGTCGACTGGTACAAGATCTCATGTTCTTTTTCAAATTGGTTAACAATAGAATGGACTGCGATAAATTGAGTGAACAAATTAGACTAAAAGTCCCCTATAATTTACCTAGACATCCCATTACCCATTTGTTCTGCACTAAAGCATCCAATACAAATATAGGAGTAAACTCACCTCTCAATAGGCTCAGCCGAGAGATGAATTCTTATATAAAATCCACTCCAGATATTGACATATATCATGACTCCTTAAAAAACTTTAAAACCCAAATTTTAAGGCCCCAAAGCACGCAACCCACACGATCTAAAGATCTATAAAGATTTATTGTATTATTGTATTAGTATGTAGGTTTTTCTTGCAACCTCTGTAACCTACAACTCCTGTTTTATATTTCTGTTTACATAGTTAGTTTTTTAGTTAGTTTTCTAGTTAGTTTTTTCACTTAATTCTTAATTTTTATATATTTCGTTTTACCCACTGTATTTGAGAATGTTGGTCCACCTGTTATTGGCAACTGTATAAGCACATAACTGATAAACTATTATTTGATATTTTGTATACAGAAGCTGTTGGTGTACCTTTTATAAATAAATAAATAAATAGAAGAGCCAAGGTTAACGTCTTAATAAACAGAAATAGTCATAAAGCGAAGCCGTGCCGCTTGGTCAGAGACAAGCCATTCTACAGAAACCAGTGTAGCCAATTCAAAATTTTATTTACGGCTTTGAGCGCCAAGCTCATTCTTTTCAGTAAAGATCACTACAGAATATTTAATTACTATTAAAATCGAATCAAGATGGTGAAATTCATTAATTAATTGGTTACAACACTAGTATTTAAAAAAAAAGACTGAGAACGTAACTGTTTTTGAGACGTTTCGTAATAATTAGAAATTGCATGCTACTTTATAGTAAGCGCAAAAAGAATACTCGCAATATATTCCATCATATTATTTAACGCGCCAAAAAAAAAATGTATTTTTTTAAAACACTATGTAATTAATTATTATTTTATTGTTTCTTTCAGTTTCGTTCCAAGTTACATTCTAGGGTCTTTCTCAAATGTCCAAACGGGCCTATTAAGTTTTGACAACTATAGCTTTTTACCCACGACGGTACATGCGTCGGGGGACCGTTCTGTGGAACACCTTCTATTCTAAGGGGTCTCCCAACTGCCGTTTGTAATCAACAGTAACATACATAAGGTTTCCAGTTGGTGTTATTTCAAGTTAAACAAACATCAACTTCATTTCAATGACAATTAAGTTGATTTCAGAGTGACTAGCACTACTGAAAAAGATATAAAAATATTAGAAGTTGTAGCGTAAATTGAATTTTATTGTGTAGGAATTAAAGTTATTTTTCCATTAATTCATATTTGTTTATATTTTTGGCAAATAAATAGCGTACGCAGATTATATACAAGCCCGTGATATTTCTCATCGGAAAAGTGATGAACTTCCACACAAACTTTCAGTCCATATTTAATCCATCCATTTTGGGAAATTAAGTTTCAAATGTCCGTCCTGCTTACTTTCGTTATTGAATGGATTTTAAATTTTTAATAAGCAGGTCGGGATGGACAACCAAAGGTTTGTATGAATAAACTTTCTTTTATGAATCTGTAACTTTTTTACGTATTTGTCTCGTATTTGGATCCCAAAAAAATTCCAAAGATTTGCTTTACCTTTTTGCGTTAAACTCAAAGCTACGCATACTCTCATTCAGCTTACAATTTTCCCATTGCTGGGACTCGGACATCTATGGTAAAAGGACAAGCCAACCTTGTGGTTAAAATAATTAACACACCCGTAGCAGTAAAAATGAAAACATTGAATAGTAACAACTCTGCCAGCAGATAGGTCCTTCATTTTTCCATTTTACAATTTTCCCGCATTCGGCATTCAAAAGTCCTTTCAACTTTTTTAGCCAAAAGGATCCCTCAACTTTGGTTTTCATTCCTATTTTTCGTGCTCCTATTCAGTCAAAAGTTTCATACCTATTTGTTATCATCTGCCCAGCCTTTTCCCAACTATGTTGGGGTTGGTTTCCAGTCAAACCGGATGCAGCTGAATACCAGTATTTTACATGGAGCGACTGCCTATCTGACCTCTACAACCCAGCTACTGGGTACTACGATACCCCTTGGTAAGACTGGTCATACCTATTTGTATAACAAAAATTTCAATAAAATTTTTGGATAAAATCTAATATATTTTTAATTTCAACATTCATCATTTACTCTCACAAAATTATGTAAATAAATACCTAGTTAATTAATAAAATTAACAAAATTTTGTCCTAACTTAACTAAAACTATTCACAAACTAAAAAATTCGTCCGCATCGCTGTCTACTAGTAATGTACCCAAGAGACTGGAGGCATTACCACGTTGTATGGCAATGCTTAGTCACGGGAAGTGTCAATCAGTCGTTTCGAAGACCATGAGCACTCCGACCATGTCCCGAGGGTTTCAACCCCAAACGGCTCGAAAATATAATTACCAATATGCTTATTATACTTACGCCGCTTGAGATTTTCCGCATCAGCCCTACTAGCACAGCACGCCGAGTCAGGAAGATGGGATGGCGCAAGAGTCACACACTGCATCACACACTTATATTTTCAATATAAACGATGGATGTCAAAAAAAAGTTTGATGTAAATGAAAAGGTTTAAAACCAGGCACAGCTTCTTAAAATCGACAGCGTGTCAACCGAAACCCGGCTGATGCCCGTTGCAAACTGTGGTAGGATGCTCTTCCCCCTCCCCCTTACTATCTACCACCAAAGGACTATATCCCTGCAGGGAATAACCTTCCATGGTCCACTTGAAATTCCCTGAACCGCCTCCGTACACAAGTGGAAAGATGTAACCCCAACCTGGTAAAGTGGGGCTACCGCGACGCAGCGGCAGTAGGGTGTGCTGAGGAGGTATGACCCAATCAGTTCTGCCTCCAATCCTGCCTCTGTGTCCCAAAACTTGTATTCAAAGAGAACTCTCTCCTCCCGCGTGGTGGATTACAGTCCACCCTATCCCAAAGAGAGGAGGCCTGTGTCCCAGTCTCAGCAGTGGGAACATTATGGGCTGATTATGCTGCATCCTAATTGAGGAAAACACTTTCATAGCACAATCCGAGGGTTTGGAAAAAAATTCCAAATCGATTGCTTCATATGTTTGAAACATTCATCCGCTCAACAACGTAAATCAAGAAATGAACGTGGTTGAATTGTCAAAATTAAAGGCATTGTGATTGATTGCAATTGCATGTGTAACTCTGATGGGTAATTGCGTAACACACTAACTGTTAGACAACATTGTCCAACAACATTAATTGCGTTATTTACGTTGTAGAGTAGAAAAAAACTGGCCAAGTGCGAGTCGGACTCGCACACGAAGGGTTCCGTACCACAAGGCAAAAACGCCGATAAAACACGTTTGTTGTATGGGAGCCCCCTTAAATATTTATTTTATTATTTATTATTAAAGTAAAAATGCAACTGAGTATTTTGTGAATATTTCAAGTGCCTACCTGTTGCCATTATAGATATCGAAAAAAAAGTGCAAAAAAATCGCGTTTGTTGTATGGGAGCCCCCCTTAAATATTTATTTTATTTTTAATATTTGTTGTTATAGCGGCAACAGAAATACATAATTTGTGAAATTTTCAACTGTCTAGCTATCGCGGTTCTTGAGATACAACCTGGTGACAGAGAGACGGACAGACAGCGAAGTCTTAGTAATAGGGTTCCGTTTTTACCCTTTGGGTACGGAACCCTAAAAAAAAGTAAAAGTAAATTTTTCGAACACATTAAGCAATGGAGTGGTAACGGCCGCGACTTACGAGTTGTAGGCCGTTGGTTCGAACTCAGACAGGCGCTTTACTTTGTGTAAATTATTTCATCAGCACTGCTCTCAAAACGGTGAAGGAAAACATCGTGAGGAAACCGGCATGTCCTAGAACCAAAAATTCGAAGACATGTGACATCTGCCAATCCGCACTGGGCCCGCGTGGTGGATTACGGCCCACTCCCTCTCACCGAGAGGAGGCCAGTGTCCCAGCAGTGGGAACATTATAGGCTGATTATGGTATGGTAAGCAATGGATAAGCAATATCCTTCAAAGTTCAGGTTGTGATTGATCGTGTGTTACACAATTAGTGTGCTGGTCATGATAAGAACATGCCTTCCAGAAAATCTACTCCATAATAGGCTATTTGACTGGTTTCTGATAAACATCTCAGATTATTTAATGGTGTCTAACGAGCCCACAAAAACCTATTACTTCAAATTGCATAATGTATTTCTTTTAGAAAATAGTAAATAAAAATGTACTGTTTAAATAAGCCGCCAAAACGCTATCTTTAACAATATGGCGTCGTGACGTCACAATACACGTAAACAAACGTTGAAACGGTCGAGATACTAGACAAAAGTCATCTGTTCTGTCAACGATAGACAGAAATTGACTGTAGCATGACGTCATCATAAGTTCAGCCAATCCAGACCGTATTCGATTACGTGGCGCCAGATTTAAAAAGATGAAGTTTTTTCGGGATTTTTTTAATAAATAATACATTGTTTTGTAGTAAAATTAATGCAAATCGATTTTAAAAGCGATAATCTATACGAGTGTCAATAATTATGACCTTATTTTTTACATTGTCAAATAGCCTATTAAGGGACTTTAATTCTATTAAGCTTCTAATAATTTAACGAAATTGGGTGTGCCTTTGCCTCATAAATCAGTTTCAATTCAGTAACTTCCACTTTGTCATTAAATCAAATTTATGAAGTGGAAAACTGCCTCATTGATCTAATAGTCCCAAGCGCTACTGTTGAGTATGAGGTCCTGGGTTCGATTCCCGGGTCGGACAAAGAGTTATTAGGTGATCTGGAGTTTTTCAATACGCTCGCCCCCTATTCATAATGAGCCTATAATGTTCCCACTGCTGGGACACAGGCCTCCTCTCTGTGAGAGGGAGTGAGCCGTAATCCACCACGAGGGCCCAGTGCGGGTTGGTAGATGTCCCATGTCTTCGACTTGACTTCACAGGCCACATCTTTTTGTTGCTGTTATGCAACAAAATTGTTTGCTATTTTACGAGACCGTGTGTCTCGCCTCGCGTCTACAGCCATGTCACTAAGATTTGCATTTTTTATTAAAACACTAAAGTGTTTGATGGAGCCTCACTGCATTCAGCAAGTAATACCAAGAATTTGTATGTAAAATAACACCATCAGATTTCTAGCAATCACCCATTATTTTTGATTATCGTTTCATTTCTTTCAGAATGCTTTTCTTTGTGAAATATGAAGAGATATTAATCTTTAGAGTTGGCGTTGTTTTTAGGGTTCTGAACTTTTGAAACCTTTTTAAGATGACTATCTTGTCCGTCCGTTCGTCTGTCACAGAGGTTTTTCGCAAAAATTGTGACGTAGGGATTTGAAGTTTGGGTTAGTTGTCTATAGGTTTGGTAGGGACGTTAGGTTTTGGTAACTCTCTACTCTAACTATAAAAAAAATACTGGAAAACAGTTCGTATGTATTTTATTTCAATTTTCAAGGTAATATTTACATAATTGAAAAAGCTTACAATCATAATAATATGTACAAGTATATAAAAAAACTGGCTAAGGCGAGTCGGACTCGCACACGAAGGGTTCCGTACCACAAGGCAAAAACACCGAAAAAACACGTTTGTTGTATGGGAGCCCCCCTTTAAATATTTATTTTATTTTGTTTTTAGTATTTGTTGTTATAGCGGCAACAGAAATACATAATTTTTGAAAATTTCAACTGTCTAGCTATCGCGGTTCTTGAGATACAGCCTGGTGACAAACAGACGGATGGACGGATAGACGGACAGACAGCGAAGTCTTAGTAATAGGGTCCCGTTTTACCCTTTGGGTACGGAACCCTAAAAAGGAGGGGAAATAATCAAAGGTCATCAAAAAATTCGTCCGCATCGCTGTCAATAGGAAAAGTGCCCAAAAGGCTGGCAGCATTTTCCGCGATTCTTTCGCCAAAACATATGTAATTAAAATGAAGGGTTTCTTCAAAAGAGCAAAACTTTTAGAAAAATATCGTGTGATTCTATATCTTTTCAAACAACTACCTACTTAAATTAATTTAATATTTTCCGACTCGCTCTTGACTGGGGTTTAAATAATGTTTCATGAAACTAGAAGTATCTTGGGTGTTTATTTCTAAGTATTTGCATATTTTTTGAGACTTCTGTATAAGTTCAACGAGTCTTCGCCAAAGAATAATAAGGTTTACGAACAAAATAAGTCAAATTTTGTTAAGAAAACATAAACTTCGTTGACTTTTTGCATGATTTGGTGTTCCAAGTTTTTATGAAGCGAGCGACTTTTTGTTTTTGTCTTTTACGCAAGTATTTATCATAAGTAATTTAATTTTTTATTAAATTACCTACAAACTTTATACCCGTAAGTTTGAACTTTAATAAAAAATTAATTAGTCCTATTAAAACTCCAGAAGCAGTTTTATTAGAAGTAATTAATTTTAACTATAATAATCTTTCGGCCTCATCGGCCATCTGTTCTGCGAGCAATGTGCCCTGCCCACTGCCACTTAAGTTTGGCAATTCTTCCGGTCGCAGGAACCCGTTGGATGCGAGAAGCACAGAACCGGTCGAAGTGGAGGTGCTTGCGGGGGCCTATGTCCAGCAGTGGACGTCTTTCGGCTGAAATGATGATGATTATAATAATCTTCTCGTCTTAATACCCATCCCATAAAAGATTTCCGATTTGAAATGAGTTTGGCAGTTCGGAGTCTAGATTTATGCCGGACGATGGTCTCGCCCCACGAATATCGAAAGAAAAGATAACACAAAAGTGTTACGCCTATTTTCGTGCGTGTGTGCCAAAAAAGCATCATGTGTACCGTATCTATTTCTTTTCTTTTTGTGTGAGTTTCAGGAGTGGGAAAAAGGTGGCGACATTTGAACTCGAACAAATACAGAGAGAAGGCATACCAGTGGCGATGGTTCCATATATAACTCGATTCCTACCGGCTTCCCTTTGAAAAATGGCACAGTCAGTATTCTATAGACAAATAATATCTACTCCGACTTACCTCTTACAAAAATTGACCCTTCGCGACTGAGGGATATCTCTTGGATACCTATGCATGGGATCTAAACGCATACCATACGATATCTAGGGGTATTATTAATTAAGTCCTCCAGACCGTATTTCGGCCACGGCGGCCAATCTCAACGGAGACTAGCCTTCGGCGCGGGACATATTATAGTGCACAAGTATGCGCGCAGACACAGGTGCACTCCCTCTTCCCTCACTCTCATTGTCCGATGGGACAGCAATCCGACACGACCAGAGAGATCAGGCGCAGGACCAACGGCTTAACGTGCTTTCCGAGGCACGGGGGTATCACACCGCCAACTTCCAAACTCCGGGCTGCTACTAAGAAATTCCTAATGGAAAAACTCAATAACACTTTGCCCGACCCGGGAATCGAACCCGGGACCCCACGCTCAGCAGTCGCGCTTGCGACCACGAGACCAACGGGGCAGTTAGTATCTAGGGGTATAATACTGTAACCACAAGAATCTGATTGATTCTAGACCCAAATATTCGTCTGTTATAAAAAAAAAAGTCTATTGTTTTATCAAAAAGTGTAATACTTACGCGGTCAAAATGTATTGAACAGCTATTGTTTTTTTTTAATAGCCAACAAAAAATATTTTGCAGTGGACCTGCAAATTATTTGTTTGTCTGAATCTTTAAAAATTTAAAATTCAAAGTCCGGACTGACTGATATATCAACGCACAGCCTAAACCGCTGGTCCTAGAGACATGACATTTGAAGGGTGTGTTCTTTGTGAAGAATAGATATCCAAAAAGAAAGGGTTTTTCAAAATTCCACCCCTAAGAGGGTGAATGGGGGGAGGGTGAAATTTCATGCGGACGAAGTAGCGGGCAGAAGCTAGTACTGTATACAATATACTGAATCCATGGCAAAGTTTGCGCAGCGATGACCCCGCCACCATGTACATATATGTCGCAGTCGGATTGTATAATCCGCCATATTACATTACGGCTAGCCGTTATCAAAAACAGGGCCGTTATGAAATGCGGCGGTTCAACGATTAGCCAGATTGAATGCAGCTGAATAAAAAACCGCCGGAATGTATTCGCCGCCATACGTTATTCAACATGGCTAGCCATAATGTGATACAGCGAGACATTAGCCGCCTCTGTGTCAGGTTTTAGTTCCGATTATTAACACTCGTGGCGCTGCGTGACATAACAACAACAATGCCGTCGGATACAGAACTACGTCGACAGAATGCAAGAGCGAGCGAAGGGCACCCCGAGGTTCGGTTTGGTTAGGTTACTTTAAACCCTTTACATAGTCACCCTACAATCTAAGTAGTAGTACAATCCGGCTAAACGTGGCCCGACTAATTGGAGAACGTATCGCAATGACAATCCGGCTAATCGTTGAACCGCCGCATTTCAAAACGGCCCTGTTTTTGATAACGGCTAGCCGTAATGTTATATGGCGGATTATACAATCTGACTGCGACATACCTGTACACCCCTACCTACCCCTTCAGTGAATAGGTACAGGCTGCCCTTATATAGGTATGTATATAAACGTTCCACAGCAGCAAAAATAACTGTTCTCAAACAAAGAAGGAACGATCATTGATCATTTGCCAAAAAATACAATGAAAGCATTCATTCTCTGTTTTGTTTTACAGGATGCTGAATTAAAAACAAAGCATTAACGGGAACAGGGGGCCTAAAAAGGCCACTTTTGCAGAATCATAAAAGGAAAACATTAATTATGAATCATAATGGACAGTTAACTGTTAAGATAATCGTATCAAATCCCATTGGTGAAGGATTTTGCACTTATTTTTTTTGTCTGTGCTAAAATACCAATCAATCCAATCCAAATCCAATCCCACAACCCAGTCACTGGATAATACGATTTCCCTTGGTAAGACTGGTAGTCAGACTTTCGGGCTTCTAACTACCCGTAACGACTGTCAAAGATCCACGAATGACTGCTTTCCGAGGCACGGAGGGGTCTTGGTATGTAAAGATGGTCACCCATTTACGAACCAACCGTGGCAAGCGTAGCTTAACCTGATCGATCGACCCGTGTGGCTGTTATTACTTAGCCACGAGCCCGTTAGTAACAAAACTCTACTATGCCTGAATTTACGCAAAAAAGTCGTGGTGAGGACACCAAAACCTAAGTTACGCAAGTCACTATACCTCCATTATTTAACGGCACATAATCTACCTACGTGGAGCAAATAGTGAGTGACAGACGGACAGACGAGTGATAAGGGTTGTACACTATACGGTGTGGATTTCGAAGTTCTATACTGTAGGATATTTAGTAGTAACATCAAGTAGGAAATCTGTGTAGAAGCGACACTTGTGCACAGTCAAGAAAATTAATAGTTTACTTTTTATTTTGGTATTTATTTAATACTTCAAGCACACAAATGTACAGAGGCGGACTCAATGTCATAGGCATTTTCTACCAGTCAACCTTTGGGTGACGTAGAAACAAACACCCAAAAAACAAACAAACATACAGACAAATATTTCACACGAATTATTGTACAGACGACAGTATATCAAGCTACTATAATCTGATCTGTCAAATTTCTTTGATAGATTTTCAACATTTCGCTAAAGCATAAGGTTCAAAGTCGATTGGGAAAATTTGACAGTTTCGAGTAGCTTGATGTGCTGGCGTCTGGCAAGGCAGTAAGCTGGGGCCTTTAATATGACTGACTATGCAGCACATTTGTCAAAAATTTACATACAAAATTATCGGTTTTATGAAATAGAGGGTAGACGGGGGGGGGGGGAGGGGGGCTAATACAGTAGGTTTTTCTATAATCAAGAGACGCGGCATGGCATGAACAGGTTTTTACGGTGTGCTCAAGTCCTCATATGTCGATATCAATGAAATGTGAGTGCTATGGGTATGAAACTAAGATTCAAAATAATTTCCGCTTACGGAAATTCTCTGCCATGCCATTGCCGCAGTGTGCTCAAGTCCCCATATATCGATATCAACGAAATGTGCGCGCTAAGGGTATGAAAATATGATTCAAAACCATTTTCGTTCCACTGTCTGAGCGTTAGCGTAGCCGTAAACTGTGTTGAACGTATCTTACGCCCCACAACTGTAGGCATTTAGTATGCATTCGGAGTGACACCTTTCGCCTCTGTACATTTTTGTTCTGTGGTGGTACTTTGAAGAGTTCGTCTGATTTATTGGAAATAAGGGTTGATGGGCGATGGGTGACGTGAATGAGGACAGGTGTATTGTCAAAGGATTTTAGCATATTGGGTATTGATGAAAGGATTGGTAACGGTCGGCGGGATGTCACATCGTGTTATCTACGTATAATCAATTATCAGTAGGTAAGTGAATTGATTAACGCAGAAGGCGATAAGAAGTTCTGTCTAACTAAAACTAAAATTTGAAGGCGTTCCCTCACCAGGAGCATTTGCATGTAAGATCATTGGGCATTTTTGACCCGGTGCCTCGAAGTACGCGTCCATTATTGAAATGTGTTATTTTTTTTAAGGTTTACGGTTAACATTTCACAGAATGTATTTAATTTAATCCAAATGTATGGGAAAAAAAAGTTATTCATCATTGGAAACGTGGGGTGATAAATAATAACCACGTAAAGTGACAACATAAAATTTATATTTTAAATAATCCTTCAGCAAATGCTCTTTGTGTAGTATATCATTATAGAGGAGCTGGAGTATAGTTACAGCTGGCTCACACACTGATTTTGGTTTACTACCTACCAACTCATCAAAAAGATTACTGACACTTTATTTTTATTTATTTATGCATACACACGTCACATTGCAGTATAAAACTGATTTACATCCGTCACCTCACACATCAGGTCCAGTTGAAAACCAGCGTCAGGCACTAGTTGTCTGTCATTTGGCGCAGCCGTGAGGCACACATTCCTTCCTGCTAATTTCTTACATCGGGCTTTGCACTTTTTATTTTTATCCTTTTTATTTTTGTTTTAATCTGATGTACGACTATTATCTGACTATCTGGTGTATTGTGTGTCTTTTAGTCTGTGCTAAATAAATGTATTTTCTTTCTTCTTCTTTCTAAAATAAAATAATAATAAAATTATACAGCACGTCCATTAAAACAAATGGAATCTGTCAAGAGCCTTAAGACCATTTTATTTGACGACGACGGCCAAAGTTAATTCGGCCAAATCCCTATTTTATCTGCTTCAGCTGTTTTAAAACAAAAAAACCTTAAAACTTTTAGAATTTAAAAGCGATGATCATTCAATTAAAAAGTTATAGACTTACAAAACGTTTCTTGAATTAAGCTGAGAGAGAGTTATGTAGGCGAAATGATTTTCAGGGTTCTGTTCCCCAAAAGTGCCAACGGAACCCTATTACTAAGCCTCCGCTGTCCGTCAGTTTTGTCAGCGGACTGTATCTCATGAACCCTAATTAGTAGGCAGTTGAAATCGAATTTCCTCTTAATAAAATACCCTATTCCCTGCAAAAGCGCTTCGCCAAACTTATTTAGAATATATCTGTGCTAACTTTAAGAACTTGAACTTACGTAACAACTTGAAAGACTGAAGTAAGTAATTAAGTTAAAGCTTTAGTTTGTTGAGTTGTAATTAAAAGTTAGCTCGTAGATAAATAGTAAGGTAGGTATCGATGTTATTAAAAGTTGGTATATTGAATAGTAATTTTAATGCCATGAAAAATGTTAGTACAGTATTTTTATCTCACAAAGGGACACGCGGTTAGTTAGTCCAATTAAAACAACGCCTTCAGAGTTATGTTGGGGCTGTCGTGCTTTTGCAGTGCATCGGGGATGTTCGCGGAGAATGGCATGCCAGATTTTTACGCACTGATGCGGACACGGATAGCATGATGATGCGGCGAGTGCGCGACAGCTCCAACAGCTTGTGGCTATAGTAGCCGGCAGGACAGACAGTCCAATGATGTGGAAATGGATGACCATAACTCATCGTGCGTCATTCCAATATTTAAAATAAGTTGTTTTCTTAGTGTATTTTTTGTGTAGCTATGAGTTTTTATGTATGTATGTTTTTGTGTATAAAATTGTAATGTGTGTTGTTTTATGGACTTATGGTCTGAAATAAATTTATTATTATTATTAGTTGTGGTAACCAAGTGTATAAACACGCTGTGAATGTGTGCGTCAGCTGATAACATAACACATACACGCACACACACACTTCCGACTTCACCGTTGTCACGAATGGTACCGAGAGTTCCTGCACGTACACACACATTCACAGCGTGTTTAGAAGCTTGATTAGCACAAGTAAAGCGCGCATCGCTTTGTGAGATAAAAATACTATAATGATAAAATTTACACTATGAAAGTTATTTCCCTGTAGCATACAACAAAAATTGAAGCAAAAAAAAATGGCTTGCGTTGTCTAAAGACTATTTAGACGGTGGACCGTGTATTGTCCTTGAACATATGCATTTATGCAACACTAAAACGCAATTTTCTTAAATTTTTTGCAATTTGCAAATTCAAATTCATTTATTTCGTGAACACAGGGTACCTACATACAAAAGGTGTTATAAATACATAAGATCCGAGCTGTGCCCCGCCAAAAGGCATACAAAATATCAAAGGTTCCATAATGTCATGTGATAAATAAAAAAAAAAATAAGAATAGGTACAACAAAATCGGGGGGCACGGCAGTGCCCCCGCCAAGTCGAGCGCGAAGCAAACACTGCCGTACCATCCTTTACAGGAACCATTTCGCCGCATTTTCAGGCCCCTATTTGAGAACCTCTGGATAAGACCAGAACGCAGAAACTTTCGTCATCCAGTAAGCTATAATCACATACTTATAATCCAAAACTTCAAGTCTGTAGGTTATTTAGTTCCGAAGTTAAGCGAAAGCAAAGTTTCGCATTTTAGACACTCACTCACTCATCATCAAAATAGAACTAGTACTTCCCATAAACTCAGAGTGCTGAAATTTGGTACAGAGTTAGGGTTTAATGGCCACATAAAGGGAAAACTATAAAAATTAGGATAATCGAAGATCTGAAGTACCTGGTGGGTGACCCTGATTAGAAAACACAAGAGCCCAACCAAACTATTAGAGATCGACATACCGCCTTTACAAAAAATATTTAACTTGGTGGGCCGCTTCATTTGATGTCGAACATTACACAAATTAAATAAACAAAGGAGGATGGGCAAAAATGTATGGAAGCTGGTACCCGAAAAACATGGCAACCAAACAAAATAAATTATATACAGTTTTAAAGGTCTAATTAGATAGAGCAATAGTCGTTAGGGGGGATAGTCTCAGTTCGCTGTCCGTTCAGAGATATACAACCTTTAAAGGTTAGGTTAGGTTATCGTTAGGTTAGGTCATAAGTAACAATAATAGACTCTTGCTTTATCGTGACGTGACTGAATTTTATCTACCTTTTTTTTACCCCGTTTTTCCATTTACACTACGCTTGGGGACGCGGGAACGTAAAATCCTTCCACAACGCCCTAACCTATAACCTAACCTTAACCTAACCTACATAATGTTAAAGGTTGTATATCTCTGAACGGACAGCGAACTGCGACTATCCTCCTTAAGAACTATTGTTCTACTTAGTTAGACCTTTCAATCTGTATATCTGGGGGCACGGGAGTGCCCCCGCCAAGATGAGCCAAGCGAAGCGCAAGGGCACTACCTACCTTTTCTCGAAGCACTTCGTCGTATTTTTGAACCTTCATAACTTGGGTTTGGATTATACCAGATAAATAAAATTTTCGAGATATGATGTCAGTGGTTGACTTATTAAACCTATAAAGTTTCAATTGCATAGCTCTTATACTTTAGATTTTATTGATATCTAAAATACCCCGATTTCGTCACTGACTCACTTACTCACTGACTCACTTACTCACTGATGATCATCAATATTCTAAGGGTCTTCCTGAAGTCCTAGAAAGCTGAAATTTGGTATGTAAGCTAGTAATCGTACACAAACAACAAAAAAACTCTAAAACTTGGAACTTTTACCCTCCAACCCCTTAAAATAGGGGATGAAAGTTTGTACGAGACTTCCGCAGATTTTGATGCTAGAGTTCTGAAAATTGATATTGGGACTCCTTGTTATAAATAATAAAATACGTATTTCAGGATTATCAGTAAGTAACCCCCCAACCCCCCAAAAAAATATTTTTTTATTTCATAAGCATCAATATTCTAAGGTTCTTCCTGAAGTCCTAGAAAGCTGAAATTTGGTATGTACGCTAGTAATAGTACACAAACAACAAAACAACTCTAAAACTTGGAACTTTTACCCTCCAACCCCTTAAAATAGGGGATGGAAGTTTGTACGAGACTTCCGCAGATTTTGATGCTAGAGTTCTGAAAATTGATATAGGGACTCCTTGTTATAAATAATAAAATACGTATTTCAGGATTTTCAGTAAATAACCCCCCAACCCCCCAAAAAAATATTTTTTTATTTCATAAGCATCAATATTCTAAGGTTCTTCCTGAAGTCCTAGAAAGCTGTTTGGTATGTAAGCTAGTAATAGTACACAAACAACAAAACAATTCTAAAACTTGGAACTTTTACCCTCCAACCCCTTGAACTAGGGGATGGAAGTTTGTACGAGACTTCCGCAAATTTTGATGCTAGAGTTCTGAAAATTGATATAGGGACTCCTTGTAATAAATAATAAAATCGGGGGGCACGGCAGTGCCCCCGCCAAGTCGAGCGCGAAGCAAACACTGCCGTACCATCCTTTACAGGAACCATTTCGCCGCATTTTCAGGCCCCTATTTGAGAACCTCTGGATAAGACCAGAACGCAGAAACTTTCGTCATCCAGTAAGCTATAATCACATACTTATAATCCAAAACTTCAAGTCTGTAGGTTATTTAGTTCCGAAGTTAAGCGAAAGCAAAGTTTCGCATTTTAGACACTCACTCACTCATCATCAAAATAGAACTAGTACTTCCCATAAACTCAGAGTGCTGAAATTTGGTACAGAGTTAGGGTTTAATGGCCACATAAAGGGAAAACTATAAAAATTAGGATAATCGAAGATCTGAAGTACCTGGTGGGTGACCCTGATTAGAAAACACAAGAGCCCAACCAAACTATTAGAGATCGACATACCGCCTTTACAAAAAATATTTAACTTGGTGGGCCGCTTCATTTGATGTCGAACATTACACAAATTAAATAAACAAAGGAGGATGGGCAAAAATGTATGGAAGCTGGTACCCGAAAAACATGGCAACCAAACAAAATAAATTATATACAGTTTTAAAGGTCTAATTAGATAGAGCAATAGTCGTTAGGGGGGATAGTCTCAGTTCGCTGTCCGTTCAGAGATATACAACCTTTAAAGGTTAGGTTAGGTTATCGTTAGGTTAGGTCATAAGTAACAATAATAGACTCTTGCTTTATCGTGACGTGACTGAATTTTATCTACCTTTTTTTTACCCCGTTTTTCCATTTACACTACGCTTGGGGACGCGGGAACGTAAAATCCTTCCACAACGCCCTAACCTATAACCTAACCTTAACCTAACCTACATAATGTTAAAGGTTGTATATCTCTGAACGGACAGCGAACTGCGACTATCCTCCTTAAGAACTATTGTTCTACTTAGTTAGACCTTTCAATCTGTATATAAATTATTTTGATTGGATGTAATTAGTTTTCCGGTACCAAAACGCCCTAACCTAACCTAACCTAAACCTAACTTAAATTTATAGTGTTAAAGGTTGTATATCTCTGAACGGACAGCGAACTGGGACTATCCCCCTAACAACTATTGTTCTACATAATTAGACCTTTCAATCTGTATAAAAATTATTTTGTTTAGATGTAATTAGTTTTCGGGTACCAAAACGCCATAACCTAACCTAACATAAATGTATAGTGTTAAAGGTTGTATATCTCTGAACGGACAGCGAACTGGGACTATCCCCCATATCAACTATTGTTCTACATAATTAGGCCTTTCAATCTGTATATAAATTATTTTGTTTGGATGTAATTAGTTTTCGGGTACCAAAACGCCCATCCTCCTTACACTAAAATATTAATTTCGCTCAAAATATAATGCAATACAAAAAGAATACGTCCGTACGTATACGTTTCTACAAAAAGAAGTGAAATCCCACCAAAAACATTCTGTAAAAAACTAGCCAAGTCTCAATGGAGCTGCCTGTTTATCTCTAAAAAGTAATGAAATCTAGACAAAGTCGTACCAAGTGTAAGGTTCCTTACTGCGATTTCTTTATTATTATAGTTAATGTTGTGTGACTTGGCCGTTGAAGGGTACACAAGGGTACAAACCCAGGTGCTCCATGACACCATTGCACCAATCTGTCGCCATAACCGCTACCCATTGACGATGGAAAATTGCCACTTGGAAAACGTTGATTTAATAACTAGTCAATTGTAGGCTTGATAAAGCTGCGTATTTCAATAATACTTATGTTTAAGCGAGCCTGAAACAAACAGTATCAAAAATTATTTCCAGTACAGACGGACTTATAATCATTGATTAGAAGTCCGTCTGTACGTCTATTTTATGTTAGATCGGTGGTCGATTTGACGCTCCAAAAAGAAGAGAGCAGAAGTCAGCATTGTCGATGCTGAATGCATGTGTTGACCAATCAACAACAGCCTAAAATGAGACACTAGCGTCCAATTACCAATACCGGTATGGGCTATTATCTCGCTTAACAAACATAGGTAGTTACAACAGATATAACATTACGTGTAAACAAAATTGACTTGTACACTAACGTATAAAGAATGTTCAACGGCCAAGTCACACAACATTAACTATAATAATAAAGAAATCGCAGTAAGGAACCTTACACTTGGTACGACTTTGTCTAGATTTCATTACTTTTTAGAGATAAACAGGCAGCTCCATTGAGACTTGGCTAGTTTTTTACAGAATGTTTTTGGTGGGATAAAACTTAACAAAATTATTTAATACATCTTAACATGAGCACAGATTGGATTTAGTTAACAAGTATATATGCACATAACGAAATGAGGGAAACATAGCTTATTTTTGTCGACGGAAAAAATATTTGATAAAATAAAAAAATATTTAAAAGGATCTTTACCTGCTATGTATGGTGATTGCAAGGTCTTTCTTTAACAGTTGATAGGAAATGTTGTGATTGAGTTATAAACATTGTATTTTTAAGTTTAGAAATCTGATACGATGGAGAATAATTTAAAGTAATCAAAAAGGGTAGGTAATCGGGGCTTTTATTGAGTAATTTTACAATTATTGTAAAAATTGATAAAAAATTATCAGATTTTTGTTAGAAAAAAAAACCATAATTCTCAATTGAGGGGCGATTGTTTACACAGGGGTCACAGCAGCAAAAAATAATTAAAAAAATGGTAATTTTTTTTTTTTTTTTTGATTTTTTTAAATATTTTTTCCGTCGATAAAATTAAGCTTAGTTTCCCTCATTTCGATATGTGCACATTATGAAGACTCACACTGTATAAGTACTTCTTGAATCTTAATTGTGTTGTATTGTGTTATAAGTACATCTTGAATTCATATTCTGGGCATTTCCCCAGAATATGAGGCCATACCGCAGAGTCGAGGCGACATAGCCATGATAAGCTGCGAGTAAGACGGTCTTATTCGCAATTTTACCCAGCATATAAAGGTCATATGAAAATTTACTAAGCTTTCCACAAACACTTTCAATTTGAGTCCTCCATATCATGCAGGTCAGTGTCAGGTTGTATCTTGATCAAAATATGATTCGCGACAATAACAGGTACATATTTAGAGAATTATAATCATAAGAATCATTAATACAACTTTCTAAGTTAGATTTGTACCATTAGAACCAATCTCTTGTGGAAAAGTGCAGCTAGCCTGGTGACAGACGGACAGACGGACAGTGGAGTCTTAGTAAGAGGGTCCCGTTTTTACCCTTTGGGTACGGAACCCTAAAAAGTGAAACGTCTGATGTAAGGAATTTCTTGTAAAAGTGTGCCTTACAGCTGCACCAATAAGGCCCAGCAGGGTAATTGCATAACATACTATCAGTAGCAATGGGTTTCATTTTGACAGTTCAACAACATTCATTGCGTTATTTACGTTGTTTTGCCGACACATTTTTCGAACATATGGAGCAATGAATTAGCAATATGCTTGAAAATTATTCAAATTGAGAGTATTAGTGTGTTATGCAATTAGGGTGCAGTTCTGCAAAAATACCAGAAAACTAGTGTGTGTTTTCAACTGGACCTGATGCGTGAGGTGATGGATGTAAATCAGTTTTAAAAGGTCCTAAACTGCCTCCTATAGGGCCAAAACTTTTTCCATTCAAATTAAAAACAAAGCGTCAGAGTCACTAACCTTATTAAGGGGCATACATTCAAACTTACAATAAAATACGAATACATTATTCTTGACGTCTGCTAAGCTGACGGCAAAGAAAATTTGTGCAGGACTTTAGATTTACGAGTCGTTTAACAACGAAAGCAGACTAGACGCTATTGTTTTCAGTTCACACCTTGCCTAAGGATCACGTCTCATTAATGGCGGGTAGCGAGAAGCAACTCAATAAATCATCATTCTCCTGCCTTTATCCCAATTTATTTGGGGTCGGCGCAACATGTCTTTTTCTTCCACACTTCTCTATTAGTCGTCATCTCGGTAGTCACCCCCTTTCTAACCATATCATCATTCACACATTCCATCCATCGTTTCTTTGGTCTTCCCCTACTCTTATAGCCATCGAAGAACTCAACAAATACCCAAAATTAATCATGGATCCTGGTAAAAACAGTGAAGAAAAACATCATGAGGAAACCGGTATGTTCAAAAAAAAAATTCCAAGACATGTGACATCCACCAACCCGCACTGGGCCCACGTGGTAGATTACGGCCCACTCCCTCTCATAGAGAGACGGCCTGTGTCCCAACAGTGGGAACGTTACAGGCCGATTATGCCTGATAATGAAAATGATATTTCACAGATTGGATAATGTCAAGCTTTACCCAATAATGGATTGAAATATCCAATTATTCAGTCACCGGAACGTTGCGGTCGCTCTATCGGTTGAAAAACCTTCTTCCTTCACACATAAAGGCAATGCTTGTACAATCCCTAATATTTCCCATAATTGACTATGGTGATGTGTGTTACTATGACCTGAATGTCTGTGTGTAATCTCCTCAATAAACTTGACCGTCTTCTGAATAACTGCATTCGATTCGTTTTCAATCTTCGTAAATATGATCATGTATCCGAACATCGGCTGCTTTTAAAATGGTTACCCATTCGCCAGCGCAGAGAGTTAAGGGCTCTGAATACGTTGTTCTCTATTCTTGACAATCCCACTGCTCCTTCTTACTTGACTTCCCAAATTCAATATTTATGCTCTGCCCATGCTAAGAATCTTCGATCCACTAACAATCGTCTTCTACGATGTCCTTCTCACCGTTCTGGCTTCATTCGGTCTTCTTTCTTTGTCCAAGCGGTCTTTCTTTGGAATGCGCTCCCTCTGAACATCAGGATGGCAACCAGTCGGTTATCTTTTAAAGTGAAGGCACGTGAACATATCCGTCAAAAGTTGGCCGTTACATCTCAGCGCTGATTTGCTGGATTCGTTTTCTCCTCTACCGATAATTTGTTTCTCCTCAAAGATTTTGTTTATATGTATGTGTATGTATGTATCTATCTATGTATTAGTATTTATTCTTGTATTTTATAGTCATTTCCTAGCTATTTATCCCTTTTGTTGCACCTGCCATGTTTTGTCTCTGCATCACCCTAAGGTTGACTGGTAGAAAATGCCTCAGGCATTAAGTCCGCCTTTGTACAATATTTCATTTACTTGTGCATAAAGTGTTAATAAATAAATCTATACATATAATAAATCTGTAGACGAGGCGTTTCTGTACATTGAAAATAAAAAAATAAAAAATAGTTGGGCTGTTAAAGGATAACCAACAGATGCCATTTCTTCAATTTTTGGAATTTTTGTCTGTTTGTCTGTTTGTCTGTTTGGATGTGACAGATTTTGAACAAGCTCAACGTAAAAAGTACCAAACCAATATGGTTCATATTTATACTCAAATATAGTGTAGAACTCGGAGCAGTGATTAGTCTTTGTTTCATCGCAATCGCTTCAGTCTATCAAAAGATAAAAAAAAATTTTTATTGCAATAAGTGGAAACATGTAACGACATCTATTGGCGCGATATAGTACTAACGAAATCATATTGTTATCTTTAAAACATTATTATGTGTTTAATCACGTCGTAAAGGCTTGCCTTTATGACGAAATAATTCTGATCCTTATGTCTGTGTTATTTAAAAAAAAAAAAAATGATAATGTTTAAATAAATAATATAAACATATAAGTATAATAAAATCGTAGGAACAAAACTGTACATAGAATATATAAAAAAAAAATACTTGGGGCGTGATCTACAATCGATATCGAAGCCAAAAATATAGTTTTTAGAATTTTTGTCTGTTTGTCTGTATATATGTCCGGGCTAAACTCAAAAAGTACTGCATGGATTTACTTCAAATTTTGCATGAATATTATTAAGAGGTCGGGTCAACATATAGGCTACATATTATCACGCTATCACCTACGAGGAGGAGCTGTGAATCTTTATTTTTCTTACGCATTCTGTGACAGCGTGTAATCTTACGACGCATATTTAAATGTTGTTTTTGAGTAAGTCATGCTATTATCTAGCTTTACACTATAAAAACTTTTACGCCATTTAAGTAACTTGGGCAGAGAAACATAGTTTAATTAATGTTAGTAGTATAAGACAATTTTGAAGCAGCGCCATCTATGAGATTTCATAAAAATCAAATCAAGTTACATGTCAACACTTTTTGGAAATTAATAATTTAAATTTGATCATGTTGGTGAGGTTAGTAGTTAGTTATTCTTAAAATTCATAGATGGTAATGTGCATTTTCTTCATAAAAGTTGTATCGTATAGTTCGTTTTGACAAATTCAAGTTCCAACAAAACCCTCAAAATCTTGAGCCGAGTTGAGGAAGACAATTTAAAAAAAATGCGGTGTTAAGTATTACAAAAAAGTTATGTTCATTGATGATGATCATTTCTTCATCAATTTCATGTTGTTAGTACAAAATAAACATTGACTGTTAATACTTTTGTTCGGTATTTATCTGTGTGATTATTGCTTGGTAATTAATATATTTTCATGTCGTATACCTAATTATAAACTTAAATTATACCGTGCATCCGAATAATGGCGAATGCGATTTTCTGCGGTTGTTACTTCACACTGTCCGAGGCAAAGTCTTTCGCCTTTCTGAGGACATTTGATGGCGTGGAGTTTCCCACTTACCGCGCAGCCTGCGTAGCACGTCACCTTCTCGACGGTGACCAAAATTGGGCTGACACCCTCGCGGAGGCGAGCGTCAGTGACAGTCCCAGCCGCATGCATCATCTGTTTGCCGTCATCTTGGTGTTTTGTGGAGTCGCGAACCCGGTAGCTTTGTGGGAGAAGTATCGCCATCATCTGTCTGAAGATTTTCTACGAGCTTTGAGGCGTGCTACTGGAGACGAAGTCGGAGACGGCGAAATGACCACCATACGAAATGACCATGTCGCTTTGTTCTCTTCAGAGCAAAAACAAATTTATGACACCGTCCTTGAAAGCGTTTGGCAAAACCAGGGTAAAATGTTTTTCTTGGATGCTCCTGGTGGTACAGGAAAAACATTTGTTACCACTGGCATACTTGCAGAGGTCAGGAGGCAAGGCAAAATTGCTATTGCTGTAGCGTCGTCGGGAATCGCTGCCACACTGCTTCCGGGACTGCAAGACAGCACATGCCATGTTTAAAATTCCCATCGATTTAGAGAGCGCCGAAACGCCTGTTTGTGGTGTCTCACGTAACAGCGATAAGGGACACGTGCTCAAGGATTGCTCTCTGATTGTATGGGATGAGTGTACGATGGCCGAGGATCGAGGGCTGACGAGGTGAATGCTTCGTTGAAACGATCTTCGTTGTGGTCACGAGTTCGTACGCTGCGCTTGACCATTAATATGAGAGCTCGGCTTGGCGGCAATGCACGCGCTCAAGAATTCTCCGATGTCCTTCTAAGTCTTGGCGAAGGCACTCTACCAGAAGAGAGAGGTAGACAGGTGGTGCTTCCAGAGTCTCTCGGTAGAGTGGTTTCCAGCTTAGAAGAACTCATTCGCTGTGTGTACGGGGACATTCAGTCGTATACCGCACCAGCAGAATTCTTGGGTGTGTGAGCGGGCCATTTTGACGCCCAAAAATGATCAGGCTGCAGCAATTAACGAATGCATTCTCTCGGAAATTGAAGGGAATGAAGTGGTCTACACCTCGATAAACACTGTTGTCAAGCAAGATGACGCCACACATTATCCCGTGGAATTTCTGAACTCCCTGTCAGCAAGTGGACTTCCAGCGCATTCAAGCTGAAGCGGTGTCCCGGTTATGCTTCTTCGGAACCTATCTCCTCCGAAGTTGTGTAACGGGACTAGCCTTAAAGTCATCTCGCTCCACAGACACACCATTGAGGCGGAAATTCTTACGGGTTGTGACGTCGGCGAGGCAGTATTTATACCACGCATTCCCCTCATACCTCATAACTTCCCGTTCCAGTTCAAGCGCGTACAGCTCCCCGTGAGTGTTTGCTTCGCGATGACCATCAATAAGTCGCAGGGGCAGACACTGAGGGGCTGGGTGTCGACGTCAGGACGAGTTGCTTCTCACACGGGCAACTGTACGTCGTCGCTTGCTCCCGCGTCATCACACATTTTGGCTCCTGGCAGCATAACTACCAACGTAGTTTATAGGGAAGTGTTGTAAGGTATATATGATACCTTTGAACGTATTTTTACTCTTTTGTGCCCTAGAATGTATTCCTGCATTATTTTCTCTATTTCCTTCAGTCACCTCTTATGACTGAACTCAGCAGGATTCCCATATAACTCTTTTCACTTGCTTCGCTTGCAAAAAAAAACTTATATTTTAATTCTATTTTAAAAGTTGTTTACTTTATAATTCTATAGCGACACTGGCATCTTAGGTGTTTTTGGTGCTGTAGAGCCTTCACGCAGACGACGTCGCGGGCAGCAGCTAGTAAATAAATAAATTACGTGAACTGGAGCCGGAGGATGCAGAAAAACCCAGTTTACTTAAGATTATTTTAATTATAAAAGAATTACAATATGAACTAAATCTAAAGTAATGATAATTGGTCGATGTATGTAGCAAGAATATTCATAAGAGCATCATTAATTACGAAGATGCAGAAGTCTATTGCAAAATTGAGGTGGCGTGATTTGGTGACGCATTTGCTGAGTGGGCATCTTATGTCGGCCAGGGTTGCGACGCGCTGAAAGGGGGTCAGCCGTAGTCAGCGTTCCTTCTATTACACCGGTGCGTAGTAAACGATTCCCCTGTTACACCGATGTGTAACACCTGCCCCAGAAGAGCAGCAACTATTTGTTGGACGAAGGTGACAATGTTGCTGTTAGATGATTGGTGTCGATTCTAATTCCCTCTGGTCGGATATTTCTACTGGGTTCAATTTCAGCGTGGATTTCCTGGGCAGTTTCTGGTCTCGCATATTCCGAGTACACCTGCGCCTAAAATTAGTGAGTAGATGGTTATTCTGGTGTGATAGATGCTCTCGTGAGTAAGCTTTACTGGAAGAGATTGAAATATCTATCTACATGCAAAGATCAACATCTCAAAGAGATGTCAGCATCAAGGAGGGGCCCCCATAGGGCCGAAGCCTGCCGGGTCAGCGGGATTGTCCGAAGGTGACCGCTGGCCCGGAACATAAAGGGCTAAGGAAGGAACACGGGTGGGTTTTAGTCAGTAAGAGTCTGACACTCCCTTTCGCTCCACCCAGAGAGGGACCCCGTCATTTGATGATTTACCAACCGCAAAAAAAAAAACTTCTTCTAAATTAACCCACAGATGTGTTGCTGGTGAGATTCATGCGCGACTTTTTCGTCCTAGCTAAAACATTAGGAAGTGGAAAAATGCCGGGCGTTTTATAATTTTGACGTATAGACGCCAGCACACCAAGCTACCCTAAACTGTCAAATTTTCCCAATCAACTTTGAACCTCAAGCTTTAGCGATAAAGTTGAAAATCTATTAAAGAAATTTGACAGATTGTAGTAGCTTGATGTACAGGCGTCTGTACAAAAAGTACTGATTCTCAGCCTAATTTGAATAAACAAATGACTAAGTATAGATTTTGATTTATATACAGAATTTGATTATTATTTTCAAGCGTTCGTCCGTGTCAATTATAAAAGCAACAAAAACTGTCACCGGTGGTGAAAAAACACGCACCTGTGGATTCTTTACACAGCTTACAAGCTCAGGTGAAGTGAGTTGTCAATAGTGTCAATCTGAAGCATCAGGTGAAATGACAGCTCACATAAATCTCACTTCACCTGAGTTTTCACAGGTCAATTATTATTAAAGCAAAAACTCACCCACCGATGGTGAAAAAACACAAACCTGTCGATTCTGTAAAAACCTCACAAACTCAGGTGAAATGAGCTTGGAGTGAGTTATCAACAGTGTCAATCTGGCGGGCACGCGTCCTGCTATGCCACGCCAGGAGTAATTTTCGGGCTGCGTACCAGGAGGAATCTTCAATTTAAAGACGCTTTTAGATGCACACTATTTATTGTACAGCTTTGGGTACACAACCATTGACACAAATACAGTATCTTATTTTATAATATAATAATTAACGAGTAGGAAAAAATACGTGACCGTGCAAGCTGCTTGTAAGATGGCTAAGGAAGGAAACGGAAGTATGAGAGTTGCCACTTCAAAATATTACAATATTATTGCCAAGTAATGACATTTGGAATTTTACTAAAATTATTTTTATGTTGTTGCCAACACAATCTGAAGCATCAGGAGGCCTAAAAAGGCCACTTTGGCGGAATCATAAAAGGATAACATAATGGACAGTTAACCGTAAGAGTTAATCGTATCAAATCCCATTGGTGAAGCATTTTTCAGTTACTTTTTTTGTCTGTGCTAAAATACCAATCAATCCGATCCAAATCCAATCCCAATCTCTTTGATTATACCTACGTAGTGCAGCGAAAAAAAGAAAAACACGGACTGTCTTCGCCATATTACGATTCATAATGTTATCCTTTTATGATTCTCCAAAGTGGCCTTCTTAGGCCCCCAGGTGGAATGACAGCTCACATCAAGCTCACTTCACTTGAGTCTTCACCGTGATCTTTTTACAGAGTAGAACGGCTGTTAATAGGTTTTGTCCCTTTAAAACAGTTTTTTTTTTTCTCGCTCGCAGTAAGGGAAGTCCCTATTATGTTTATCAGAGCGGTGAAGTATAACTGTCTGCACAATGTCGCCGGGCTTAG